>OY728119.1:68592986-78592986 GCA_963277665.1 Viscum album
TTTCGACGATGGCCCACCTTCCTGCCCCTGGGTGGCTCCTTGAGATAGGGCTGATTTCGGACATGCGGTTCTTCAGCCGCGCTGGTGCTAGGGTAGAGAGGTTTTCCACCCGAGAAAGCCTGGGTGTGAGGAGCACCAGGAAAAATGTCAAAGGGGACATGGGGAGGACCTCCATGAGAAGCCCCAGAGTGGAAAAAACCTCCACTAGAATTGGAGGGAGCATGGGGAGGACCTCCATGCTTTGTGCGGGTGGAGTGAGGCTGGACTTCACCCCTCTGGTTACCGTGGCGAGGAGGACCTTTGCCTGCTACAGAGAGGACATAGGGAGGGACCCCACGTTGGAGAGAGACCGGATGGGTGACATATCCACATCGACGGTCGGGGGCAAGAGGAAGGAATCCATACCCAGTGTGATGGGCACAAAAGAGGCTCCTGTAATGAACATCACCTCCGTGGGCCAGACCATCATTCGGATTGGGGGTAGCATGAGGAAGAATTTCTTGCCGAGACTCTGAGTAGGGAAGGCCCACTCTTTGTGTGGTAGTGGTACAGGGAGGACCTTTTTACGAGGTGGAATAGCTTTGGGTTAGTTCACGGTGACCCCTGCTCATGCCTGTGACCAGGAGAGTCAACCCAACCTGCCTGTGGGGCGGTTGGGGCCTCAATCCCAGTTAGTCGTATAAGCGCCCCAGCTTAGTGTGTGAAGGGACTTGCAGATTTTCTTTTGAAGTTGCTCGGGCCACAGTAGACGTCGACATTGACTCCCCTTAGCGGGCATCCTCCTCATCTCGTGCCCAGCGCTAGCATCGGGTAGGACGAACCTGGGCTGGTGGTGCAGGTCTATATCTTACCTGCTCCACCTCCGGCAAGGCCGGACGGTGGCGCTGATGCGGCCGGGTGGGAGCACTTGCTGGTAGCCCATGGATTGGGACTTTGACCGGGATGGGTCGGACATTTCCCACCTCATCAGCGAAATGAAGGGAGTCTTCAAAGCACTCCAGGGATAGGCTCATGAAACTATTCAATGTTGGGGTGGGGAGCAGCGGCTCCCCGCGCGGCCCTCGGGGGCGGCGTTGACGGTGGGGCCTGGACGTCTCCAGGTCAAGGAGGGCCATATCCCGTGTTGGTATTATTTCCTTCTCATAATTATGTACGATGTCGTTAATTACCCTTCGTTGGATAACTTCTGATAGGGAGATAGGGTGTGGGCACCCCACGGCCGTGGACGCGGAAGCCGTTGCAAAAGCAGTGAAGCCACGCAGAGCGGATGTGCTGGAATTTCCCTTTCCCCTATGTAGGTTGGAAGGAGGTGAAAACATTCCTGCGGGAACAACCTAATTCCTGAGAAGCAGAGAGATGAACTCGTTAGTGCTGAAAGTACAAAGGAATTGACGACCAATGCCCCAGTGCTATCCCGTCTTCCATGACTGATAAGAGGGACCCACACTGACAACGTCACAGAATGGGATGTCCAACGTTCTACTACCCCAACTTCTGGTGAGTTTCACACCAGGACCGCTATTTTGTTTCTGGGACCCAGAGCCAGATAGCTAGATCTGGTGACACATCAATCTGTTGATGCCCCGAGTGCTACTAATCTCCATATTGAGGAGAATATCTTCATGTCGAGCTCACCATTTCTATTTCCGACGCATTCACCAAGGCACGCGCGTCCGTCCGCTTGAGTGAGAAAGGCACAACTTTGTTACCCCGCATTCCTACATTCCAAAGTCCAGGGACATCCATTCCTTATTCAGGGACGTTTTCTCCTTGATCGAAAAGGGATGATGGGATGTCAGTTCGTCCTTCCGTGAATTCCTCCTCAGAACTCATCACCTAGTCCGGGTCTCCCTCATAGATTTAATTCGTTGTTCGTGAAACTCTTCTTGGTGCCATATCTTCATGGATTCCAGTTAAATACGCTGCTTCTGTTAGGACATTCCAAAGAGTCTGGTTAGGGCAGCAACCTTCAGTTAGGGGAGTAGTCACGTTGGGGGCATCACTTTCATGTTTGGATGCTGGGGGATTGACGTATATGTCTTCTGTCTCTTATTATAGGGCTTCTTGAGGGAGAGGAGGCCCGAGGCATCCCACATTGAACGCGGGGAATTATATGCCATGGGCATGTGACTAGGTTTTTCCTTAGCTTCTTATGTTTAACACAGGGTATGCCACAAGTTTAACGTCCAACAAAGATGGATCAGGCTCATCAGAACACTGACTAGAGTGGATCAAACAGAGGAACCCCCAGGAGGGAACACCGATATTGGGGCCATCACATGGGTGGCCTCCCAAATGCTTTCAGATGGAATGTGGAATGGAATGGCATGATCCCATTGTGATGTGGCGGCCTGGGTAAGAATCAGGATGGATTATGGAGAGGTTGATGGGGATGGTGAATGGGATGAGACCATCGTGAAGATGATAGAGGTTTCAGGCTTGAGCCTCGAAGAGGCTTCCTATGTATCCCCATGGAAGGTAATCAAAGTTCGTGTAGTTCATCTGACATTTCTTTCCACTGGACGGGGCCACAATGACTTACCGCTGAATGGGGTCTACAGTTTAACATCATGCTGGAAAGGGGCGAACCGATGTGAAATGAGTTGGAATGGCTGGATATTGGGATTGAACCTCATGGAGGCTTCCTACGCACCTTACCTTAGCAAGTATCAAAGACCACGTAGTTCAGATGGTGTGGGGCTTACACTCTTGGCTACCCAGGGTGTTGGTGAACTGACATGGTCAGAATGACTAGGTGGTGGGATTGAACCTCGTGGAGGCTTCTTAGGTACCATTCCTTGACATGGATCAATGTCCTCTTAGTTCGGGTTGGTATCGGGGTTACACTCTGAGGCAGCCAAGGTGAGGTAGGAGTCGGTGAACCAACGTGAAAGTGGGCATGGGGTCTAGGTGGATGATGTGGGGCTTGAACCTCATGGATACCTCCTACGTACCCTGTCTTGGAAGGGATCAAAGTCTCCGTAGTTGAGGATGGTGTGGGAGCTTGAACCTCGTGGAGGATTCCTACGTAACATGCCTTGACATGGATCAAACTCCCCATAGTTCGGAATGGTGTGGGGCTTGAACCTCGTCGAGGATTCCTACATACCCTGGCTTGGCATGGATCAATGTCCTCGTAGTCCGGGATGGTTTGGGGGCTTGAACCTCATGGAGGCTTCCTACGTACCCTACCTTGACAGGGATCAAAGTCCTCATAGTTCGGGTTTCTGTTGGAGCTTGAACCTCATAGAGGCTTCCTACATACCCTATCTTAGCAGGGATCAAAGTCCATGTAGTTCGGGATGGTGTTGGGGCTTGAACCTCATAGAGGCTTTCTACGTACCCTACCTTGGCAAGGATCGAAGTTCCTGTAGTTTGGGATGGTGTTGGGGATTGAAACTCGTGGAGGTTTACTACGTACCCTGCCTTGGTAGGGATCATAGTCCCCATAGTTCGGGAGGAGAATAATGTTTAACGTCATGCGGGATGGGGGTGATGTCATTGTTGATGCTTACTCTAAGCCCACGTGAGTCATGCTCGGTGTGAGAAACAAGAGGCAGCAAAGGCCTGATGACCACATCGCGAAAGGTGCATCCGCGGGAAGTGGGGTGGGGCTTACGCATGGAGCGGCCCAGGGAGAGAAAGATTGAGACATACTCTAGGATGGAGGCCCGATGGCGACAAATCCCAGTGGGTGAGGGAAAGGGTGACAAGAACCACTATCCCCATCTCCCCTCGTGGTCCTTGGTACCGATGAAGTGAGGAGGAGTAGGGATGTTATTTCTTGCAAGAAGGGCTAGGGGCTTACACAAAGGTGGTTGCCCCTCCCCCACGAACACACTCCACTCCCATAATAAGGGAATAGTCTCCTGTAGAGACCAGGTGGTGTAGAAAATGTCCAAGGTGGGGGAACCCCGCGTGTGAGACACAGGTCCAGATCATAGTTTAACGTCATGTACTGAGGATGATGGTGCTTGGTAGTTTAACTTCCTGCATCTCAGATGCAGTGGGTGTGCTCCACACCCCTAGGACATACATAACCTGTACCCTCTGCTCCATGTGGAAGGGAAGGCACTAGCAATTCCATGGTGAGGAGGTGTCATGGAGCAAACCATCGAGCGGTCCACGTTAGCGTGGCTATGTGAAGAAGAAGTACCCATTAGCATGCCTTTGTGAAGAAGCAATAGGCGATGCAACACAATGGGTGGTATCGTCCAGGGAACTCTGAAGTCACATCTTGCAAACCTGGAGGGTCTCACGAGAAAAAAAAATTGCCAGGCAAAGGGGTCCATAGGCAGGGGCCTTGTGAAACTCTGTTGCTCTGCGTGGCTAAGGGCACTTGAAAAGGGTTGTGCTTTGTGAAGTGGGGTTCCTTAGCCTTATCATGGGGTGGAGACGCATATGGGAGGTTCTTCACGAAGTGGAGAGTCATTTGAGGAGCACTTCCTCATGGAGCAAATGTGCCTCACAAAGCAAGGAGTCGGGAAGCAATGTTCTTTGCAAAGTACAATGAACCGACCTTAGCATGTGGATCATGTGTACATGAAGTGTGTTTTGAAAAGAATAAAAGATTTGTGATGACCCAGTTCCCATTGGGGATCCCATTTCTTCACGAAATACCTTAGGCTTCACGAAAGGCATCCCTCTTGAAATAGTGATCAAAACGAGACAAACAGGAGGCACTTCGTGAAGCGGAAGTACCTCGCACATCTCATGGTTCGCAGAGAAGAAGGATGCTTCGCCATTTGGGAGCCTGGAAGGTGAAAGGTTGGATTTTCTGTCCTTTGGTCTTAGGGGGATCCCGGTATTTATAGGCTAGATGCGCCGTGGAGTTGAGCTCACGCGGCGTGAAGAAGGACTAGGTTGCTTCACGGCGGGTCGCAAACATCAAGTGCGGTCGTAGAGCACCCCACCTCATTGCTTCGCAGTGAGCTCGAAAACGTCAAATCCGTTCACGGAGCGTCCCACCTCATGTCTTCATGGCGGGCTCATGAACATCAAATTCGTTCACAGAGCATCCCTCCACCTCGCTTCACGGCGGCCGCGGTGCTGGGAGAACTCTACGAAGGGGCTTCGCGAGGCAGTTTGTTGGGGCCTTCTTTGGGCCTCTTCTTTGTCCTGAATTTTGGTGCCGACAGACACATAGTATAAAGACCTTCATGTGCGAATACTAGTAGGATGACGAGACTCTCTCTCATGGAGTTCGTACTTGGTAATCTCCAAGATGGGAGATTATGAGAACATACCCACCAGTAGTAATTTTTCATGTCTTAGTGTCATCAGACATTGCTATCTACGAGTGTGTGTAATGGTCCTTAGATTGAAATATTATCATTAACTCATGTCATGACTTGTACACTTAGATTTACTGATGAAAACCGTCACAAAGATATTTGGTAGGAAGTAGGGTACATTGGGTGCATCACGAATGACATGTTGTTAATAGATTAGTTGAGGAAGGATTTGTACCTTCCATATTTATGGAAGTAGATATCTTGGGCCCTTTAATTGAAATAGAATTGTCTCCAAAATTCCATGGCCATTGTGTAACGATGAGTTTATTTATGGAAGTCAAAGAATGACAGATCAAGCATATAGGTTTATGAAAATGCCAGGAAACCTTCTTGATGATATATTGAGATAAAGGGATTAAATTACATGGTATGTTTTCATATGAGGTGACACGTCAATGCGGCGTCAAATTCATTCTCATGGGTGCCTTGACCCATTTCTAGATAGTAATCTTGGAATTTAGGCAAACCCGCCTAATGCCAATGAGAAAGAGGCTTAGAGGGTCACACACTAAGTGTATTCAAGTATCTCATATAGAATAAAAATTATTCATGTACGTGGTTTAATAATTATTCAAGTAAGCCTAAATCATTTTAATATTGGAGGAAGAATAAAATGAAAACAAATACACGTTGTCTATTAATGATTACATGCCATGTAGTTTTTATTTTGAAAACAAGTACACGCCATGTATTAATGATTACATGCCATGTAGTTTTCACTTTGGAAAGGAAATCTAAAACAAGTACATGTCGTGTATTAATGATTACATGTCGTGTAGTTTTTTTTATGAAAAACAAGTACACATCTTGTATTAATAATTACACGCCGTGTAGTTTTTTCAGTCGGGATTTTGAGGATATGATATTATTCAATTAAATGATATTTATTATAATCATCATGGGCACATGTCAAGGAATTAATTATTCGACATGGGAGTTTTAATAAGAGTTAATGAAATAAGTAAAACACGTAATGCATTTATTTATTATCATAACTCTATAACCTCAAAACCGATTAAAAATATCCTCACAACCCAAACACTTTTCCCCAATATTTCTGCACAACAATTCTGAAAAATTATCTCAATGCCGAAAGAACTCATTCCTCCAAGAATGATCTCAAGACCAAAAAAGATCCTCCTACATTGGATCAAGACCATCTAAGGAAGAAAACACAAGAAAAGGTTTCTACACGCTAGCACCTGGAGAATCCTTTGGCGACGTCCATAGATACGTGGTACACGTGTGGATCACCACTAGAGGAAGTATACACTTGGCTTCTGCGACGCAACGACGAGTCACATCGAAACATGATCATAAATATCAATGAAGAAAGAACACCCAAAAGGTACTTCTTGTCAATTAATTAAATTAATTATAATCAAATAATGAGGATCCTCATTTGTGGTTCCGGGAAAATTCTTCTTCTTTGTCTATTTCTATGATTTGATTCTTGGAGTCTGTGATTTATCATCGTATTTATCCCATATTGATCATTGCTAATGAAAAAAATCCAAGTGGGCACATCCACCCACAAGCTTCTACTGTGCCCGAAACCTTAAAATTTTATCAGAGGGAGGTTACAATGTTGATTATATTTTTTTTTGATAATTTATGCATTTATATTTGATTCAATTCAAGATAAATCATTCTATAAAACTGAATAAACGAGATCTGTTCTTCCTCCTACATTTCTTGATTCACATCACAGAAACGACCCTTTAATTTTAATTTTGATTAAAATAAAAATGAGGAACTCATCCTGAGGAGATGCTCTATCTCTGTCTATACAACACGAGAATATAGGGCGTGTAGTGAAAACTACACGCCGTGTACCTAGGTTCAATGAATCGGTATTGGACTGCCAAACCATGTCGTGTGAATTGAGTATACCTAATTATTTATTACACCATGTTGACCAGAAATTAACGGCGCGTGGAAACCAGAATACACTGCGTGTATGATAAATCAACATGTCGTGTAGTCCTATCTGGCCAGGTGAAAATATATACAAGGAGAAGCCGGGTACCGTGTACATGGGATTGCCAGGCCAGTAACCACATAACAAGGAAGTACACGCCATGTTAGATTAATATACATATTGTGTACTCCAAAATTTCAAAAGTATAGAGAACACGCCAAATACCTCATCGTACACTTCGGATAAATAGTGAAAATAAATACACACCATGTAATATAGCCTACACACCGTGTACTTTACAGAAATGGAATTTCAATGGGTTTCCTCCAAAGTACAAAGACCTGTACAAGGAATATGGATGAGAAGAATCTCATGGAGATTCAGAAAGGAATTTAAGATAAACAATTGATTAATTATAAGATCATAATTAATTTAATTCAAGTGTGACTTATCTTTAATAATAGAATGATTAAAATAATTTGAATAATAAATTTTTGTGAATGTTGTTGAATGATATGGATGATCGTGAGCTAGACTAAAGACCCTTTGTGTGTGTATGGTTTCATTTAAATTTATTTAATTTAAACTCGTTGGCCTGCGAGTATTCTTCCAATAATATGTAGGGCCTGCATGCCCTTGGTTTCTTTAATGTAAACCACATGTAATGAAGGATCTCCCAAGCCAGAGGAGATGGTTCAAAATCTAAAGCTGAGGAGAAATCAACCTATGAAGATACAAAGGTGGACAAGTGGGAGTTGAAAAACATGAGCCATCAGATTCAAGGTGTTTTCCCCTAAGTCCGGGTTATCTTATCAAAACTGATAGATAAGCTAACCAAAAGAAGATCATGAAAATTCCATCTTATTTTATTTCTTTCAGATTACATGGTTTATTTATTATGTATGCGTTTTCACATTCACATAATTAATGAAACAAACAATCATGCAAAGATGTAATAAATTAAAAACTGGACTATGTGTAAACATTATCAAAACATGGTTAATCACTTAATAAAGCATCACTTAATATTAATAATCATGTGATAATTCAAAAGAACACATAAAGGATTAAAATCACTCAAATACCATATTAAGTCAGACCAAGCCTTCCGTTGCTTGATTAAGGGAAAGAATCAATAAAAATATGTGTTTGACCAACCCTTTTTGGGAAACATACTTTTATAAAGGAAGATCTTATGAATGTTTCGGGTTGACTTAAACATTTTACATCAAGAGGAGTAGCCCTTGATAGTCTTGTTGTAAAATGGAGCGATGTGTTGAGGAAATTCAAGTTAGGATTTCAGGATTGGGGAGTCCACTCAGTCGATCAAGGAACTGTAAGATCGTAGTTGGCAAAGAACTACCTACCTAAATACCCTTAAATAGCTTCACCAACCATTGTTGGGGTTATGCGAAGGGGAATATGGATCCTTTCCACTAGAATTTCATCGCAACTGGACATTACGATTTCAATGGTGAGGTCCATTAGTACGTGATAAAATGGTGGGAGAATTAATAAATTCATTTTTTATTTTTTTCATAAAATGTAATAAAAAAGGTACTGATAAATCTTCTTTTTTAATTTGTAGAATCAATATGACAAACTTGTCCACCACATTTTCTCTATGATCAATTCTAGATAAAGATATTATCCTCACCGGCAGTAACTTTTAGGAATGGTTTAGGTGCCTTCAGGTTATCCTATGCCATGAAAGAATGTTTTATGTGCTGGAGTACTCACTTCATGATTCGCCTGCCCAGGGGCGAGTGATGGATATTTCTTAGTCTATGATCAACATTTGAATGATTCACTCAACGTTCAAGGTTTGATGTTATCATCAATGTCAAGTGAGCTCATGAAGTTTCATGAAGACATGGATTCCTACAGTATTCTTGAGCACCTCTATTGTCTATACTTGGAGAGAGGAAGACAATAAAGGTTTGAGATCTCTAAGGCTCTATTTCAGAACAAGTTTGGAGAGGGTTCCCCAGTTGGGACTCATGTAGTCAATCTCATTGGCTACATTGAGCACTTAGAGGTTCTAGGGTTTTAACTCCTGGAAGAACTGGGTACCGATCTCATTCTTGCATCACTGCCCCATAGCTTCTTTAACTTTGTTGTAAATTTCAACATTAACAACATTGAGAAGTATCTATCTAATCTTATTGTCCTTATTCTCCAAGTGGACAATGATATAAAGTGTGAAAAGTATTCTATTATTATAGTGAATAAAAGGGAAGGGAGGGCGAAGAGATTTAAGCCCAAAGCATCTTCAAGGCCTTCCAAGAAAAATAAGATCAAAGGGGAGGCAAGAGAACACGAGGGTGCTTTTTTCACATGTGGTAAGAAGGGCCACTGGAAGAAAAAATGCACCCAACCAAGGAAGAAAGAGGAAGCTTCAGGTGCATTTGTTATCGAATAAAATGTTTCTATTTCTACTAATTGGCTATTATATACTACTTGTGGTGCTCACATCTGTATCCAAAAATTAGAACCTAGTAGATTCGGAAATATTGACCGAGGTGAGGTGGATCTGCGAGCAGCCAACGGAGCCAGACTCACTGTTGTAGTTGTCGGAGACTACCACCTCACATTTCCTACTAGAATGGTCTTGGTATTAAAAGATAGTTATTATATACCCTCTGTAACCAAAAAAATTATTTCAATATTTAGATTAGATACTGATGGATTCTTCATGAAGTTTGGAAATTAATGTTGCTACTTTTATAAAGATAGCATTTGTTTTGGTAGGGCACATTTATATGACGACCTTTATGTGTTATACTACAAAAACTAAGTAATGGAAATAGATGATAAAGCACTACTGGAAAAATAACATATACCAACGGTTTAGAACCGTTGGTATATGCATCCAAACCGTTGGTATAGCCTATACCAACGGTTTAGAGAACCGTAGCCAAGTAAGTCGTCGGGATAGGTCTATACCAACAGTTTTGCGAAAACTATTGGTATAGACCTATACCAACAGTTTTGGAAACCATTGGTATAAGTAATATGAAAAGATATACCAACGGTTATGGAACCGTTGGTATATGTATTTCAAAAAAAAACATTCGCTGGGATTTGATCCCAGGACCCCTAATTTATCATTGAACGACTTAACCACTAACCTAACATGACTTTTGTGAACATAATTACATAAATATATATATGTATTGTCATAATTATTTTAATTTTTGATTTATATAATGTTCTCGGTAAGAAGATATGATAAAAATTCCCAGGACCTATACCAACGGTTGTCAAAACCGTTGGTATAGTTCTTGTTTCTGGAATTTATTTTGGGCTGAAGGTTGATTTCCAGGGGACCTTTCCCAATGGTTTGGCCAAACCGTTGGGATAGGTATGCCCTTTCCCAACAGTTTTCCAAAATCGTTGGGAAAGGGGTATACCTATCCAAACGGTTTGGCCAAACCGTTGGGAAAGGTGGCCACAAAGTGGAATTTTCCCAACGGTTTGGCCAAACCGTTGGGATAGGTATACCTGTTCCCAACGGTTTTGGAAAACCGTTGGGAAAAGTGGCCACAATGTGGGATTTCCTAACGGTTTGGCCAAACCGTTGGGAAAAAGGACCTACACCAACGGTTTTTACAAACTGTTGGTATAGAAGCGTTGGAAAAATTCAGGTTTCCATTAGTGAAGTTAATTCACATGACTCATACCACACCCAACTTTGGCATAACCGGCTTGGTCATTTCAATGAGAAACATTTGACAAAATTACATAAAGATGGATATTTTGATTCTTTCGAACTTAAACCACATGGTGTATGTCATGCATGTCTACAAGGCGAAATGACCAAAGCCCCATTTAGTGGGAAAGGTGAAAGGGCTAAAGATCTTATATAATTATTTCACACATATGTGTGTGGACCATTTCCAGTTGAATCAAGGGTTGGGTTCATGTACTTAATAACTTTTATTGATGATTTTAGTAGATATGGACATATTTACATAATGAGGTATAAGTCAGATTCCTTTGATCAGTTCAAAGCATACAAGAATGAAGTTGAGAACCAGCTTGGTAAGAAGATTAAGAAACTCCGCTCTAACGGATGAGGGGAATATTTTAATCCAGACTTCATTAATTTCTTATGGAATTTTGGGATTCTATCTCAACTCACTCCTCCATACACGCCTCAGTGGAATGGTGTATGTGAAAGGAGGAACCACACCCTGTTGGACATGGTGAGATCAATGATGAGTCATGTGAGTCTTCAATTATCCTTTTGGGGATATGCATTACAAACAATAGCACACATACTGAACCAAGTACAAACTAAATTGATAAATGGTATTCTAAACGATTTATGGATTGGATTCAAATCCATGTTATCAAATTTACATGTGTGGGGTAGCAAAGCATCTGTTAAGGCCTCTTCAGGTAACAAACTTTCACTCTGAGGCACAAAGTGTATCTTTATAGGATATCCCAATGAAACAAGGGGATATTAACTATATGACCCCTCAGATAAAAGGGTTACAGTGGAAAGACACACCATATTCCATGAGAGAGAGCACATCTCCAAAAGAGATAGTGGGAGCGAGATAGACTTCGATGAAGTCAAGGCTCAAGATACACATGAGTTGGTACAAGGATAGATTCTACAAATCCCCATGGAAGAACAATCTGTTCAAGAGACACAAGATCTACGTAGAAGCACGAGAGAGGTGGGATAACTAGAACGATATGTTTTTCTTGTCACCGAGGATGGTGACTCATTATTGGTTGACAATGATGATCCTCTTACCTACAAGGAAGTAGTTGAAGGCAAAAACGTTTCCAAGTGGCAAGAAGCCTTGAATTCTGAAAAAGATTCCATGTACCAAAACAAAGTCTGGATTTTGGTAGATACTCCAGTTGATGTAAAGCCTATTAGTAATAAATGGGTATTCAAGAAGAAACTGGACATAGAGGGACAATTCATCACCTATAAGGTACAACTGGTTGAAAACAGTTTTAGACAAGATCAAGGAATTTTCTATAATGAAACCTCTTCATTGGTTGCGATGCTCAAATCCATCAGAATTCTGTTGGCCATTACCGCTTACCATGACTATGAAATTTGAAAAATGGATTTCAAAATAGAATTCCTTAATGGGAACCTCTAATAAGATGTCTACATGAAATTACCTGAAGGTTTTGTGACTCCAAAGGATGCCAACAAGGTATGCAAGTTGCAAAAATCTATTTATGTATTAAATCAAGCATCAAGGTTATGGAACATTCGCTTTTATGAATCCATAATTGAATTTGGATTTTTTAAGAATGAATTTGAGCCTTGTGTCTAAAAAAGGTTTAGTGGAAGTGCAATCATTTTCTTAATAGTATATGTTGATAAAATATTACTAATTGGAAATGATTTACCTGTCATATAGTCAGTTAAGGCATGGTAGGATAAATGATTCTCCATAAAATGCTTGGGCGAGGTAGCATATATTCTAGGGATCAAGATCTATCGTGATAGATCCAAGAGAATTATGGGCCTGAGTCAAAGTACATACATTGACAAGATACTGAAGAGATTCAGTATGGAACAATTCAAGAGGGGATTGTTCCCAGTGTCACATGGAAATCATCTTTCCAAGAAAATGTGTCCTTAGACAGATGAAGAAAGAATGAAAATGTAAAGGATACCTTACACATCAACGATTGGGTCAGTCATGTATGCTTTTCTATGTACAAGGCTAGATGTTTCTTACGCATTAAGTGTGGTAGGAAGATATCAAGATGATCCAGGAGACCTCCATTGGATGGTAGTAATGACTATCCTTAAGTATCTGAGGCATACTAAGGATATGTTCCTAGTTTATGGAGGAGATGAGTAACTAGTCATCAGAGGACATGTAGATGCTAGTTTCCAGAATGATCAAGATGACATGAAGTCGCAGACTGGATACATCATAAGTTTGAATGGAGGTGCAGTGAGCTAGAAGAGATCAAAGTATGGTGTGGTGGCAGATTCTACAGTAGAGTCTGAGTATATCGCAGCTTCCGAGGGTTCTAAACAAGCAGTATAGATGCGAAGCTTTTTCCAAGAGCTGGATGTAGTACCTAGAAGTAAAGATCCAATCACACTCTATTGTGATAATACTCCAGTGGTGGCACTTAAAAAATAGCCAAGGTCACATCAGCAGACAAAGCACATACTTCAGAAGTATCATCTCTTGAGGGATTTTTCTCAGAGAGGTGAAGTTTCAGTGAGCAGTATTTCCACGGAAAGACAATGGGGTGGACCCCTTGACTAAATCCTTGACTCAGCAAAAACATGATCATTATGTGAGGTCTAGCGGACTAAAAGTCGTAGGCAGCTGGCTCTAGTCCAAGTGGGAGTTTGTTAGAGTTGGTGTCTTGAGAACCAACTATTTTTACTTTGATTACGTGAATGTACACTTATTATATATTGTTCATTTCTCTGCATGACTATAATATAATAATATCCTAGAATATTTGTTTCATTAAAAAGGTCATGGTAGATCCCCGCTATGATGAGAACCATAAAATGCCATAACAATATTCATAAAAAAATTCCTATGGTTGGATGACATACTATGACAAGACACATAGTATACAGACCATCATCTACGAATACTAGTAAGAAGACGAGACTCTCTCTCATGTAGTTCACACTTGGTAATCTCCAAGATGGGAGATTATGAGAACAGACTCGGCAGTAGTAATTCTGCATGTCTTGGTGTCATCGGAAATTGCTTTATACGTGCGTGTGTAATGGTCCTTAGACTGGAAGATTATCATTAACTCATGTCAGGAGTCGTGCATATAGATTTACTAATGAAAACTGTCACGAAGATAGTTGTTTGGAATTAGGGTACGTTGGGTGCATCGCGAATGACATGTTGTTAATGGATAATTCGAGGAAGGATTTGTCCCTTCCATATTTATGGAAGTAGATAGCTTGGGTCCTTTTATTGAAATAGAATTGTCACCCAAATTCCATGGCCATGGTGTAACGACACGTTTATTTTGGGAAGTCAAAGAATGACAGATCAAGCATATAGGCTTATGACACTTCCATGAAACTTTCTTGATGAGATATTGAGACAAAGGGATTAAATTACATGGTAATCATTCATATGAGGTGACATGTCAATGCGGCATCAAATTCATTCTCTTGGGTGCCTTGACCGGTTTCTAGATAGTATTCTTGGTCATTAGGCAAGCCCGCCTAATGACAATGAGAAAGAGCCCTAGAGGGTCACACACTAAGTATATTCATGTATCTCAAGTAGAATAATTATTATTCATGTACATGGTTTAATAATTATTCATGGAATCCTAAATCATTTTAATGTTGGAGGAAGAATAAAATGAAAACAAATACATGTCGTGAATTAATTATTACACGTCATGTATTTTTTATTTTGAACACAAGTACACACTGTGTATTAATGATATCATGCTGTTTAGTTTTCACTTTGGAAAAGAAATGAAAAATAAGTACATGCCGTGTATTAATGATTACACACCATGTAGTTTTTTATGAAAAAAAGTACACACCATGTATTAATGATTACGTGCAATGTAGTTTTTCCAGTCGGGATTTTGAGGATATAATATTGTTTTATTAAATGATATTTATTATAATCAGTGTGGGCACATGTCAAGGAATTAATTATTCAACATGGAGGTTTTAAATAAGAGTTAATAAAATAAATAAGATGTATTTATTTATTGCCATAACTCTATAACCTCAAACCCGATTATAAATATCCTCATAACCCCAACACTTTTCCCCAATCATTGTGCACAAAATTTTTGGATAATTCTCTTAAGGATGAAATAACTCTTTCCTCCTAGAACACTCTCAAGACTGAGAGAGATCATCCTCCATCGGATCAAGACCATATAAGGGGGACAACTCAACAAAATGGTTCTCTATGCTAGCACCTGGAGAATCCTTTGGTGATTTCCAGAGATGCATGGTGCACATGAGGATCGCCACTAGAGGAAGTCTACACTTGGCTCCTGTGACACAACGACGAGTCACATCAGAACGTGATCAGAAATATCAATGAATAAGAAATGCTTAGAAGGTACTTATTGTCAATTAATTAAATTAATTATAATACACCTTTGACGATCCTAGTTTTTGGTTCCTAGACTATTCTTCTTATTTGTCTATTTTTGTGATTCGATCTGTGGAGTATGGCATTTATCATTGTATTTATCCCGGATTGATCATTTCTAATGAAAAAAACCAAGTGGGAACATCCACCCATGAGCGTCTGCTGCTGCCATAACCTTTATATTCCATATTGTATTGAATGAGTTATGTTTGACTATGGATGTGATATTTTTATAACATTATTGGTTTGTGGGTTAAATATTGAAATTTCGTATGCTAGTTTTAATACGAATGTTTAGATTATATTCCAACCTTTTCATATGAGTAATGCATTGGAATTAGTAAGTGACGGGTGGAGCCTTCCATAGCTTCTTGATGCATCAGTAGGTCTCATGAGACAAACTTGTGTCTTGGCACAAGGCCTTGAGAAAATCATATTTGTAGTCTTGGAACGAAGCCTTGACAATGTGGTTATTATTTTGGACATTATGTATTCCATCATTATGAAATTAGATATTGATATTACATCTGATTATTAGACTAGTAGAATATCCATGTGAATAAGTAAATGGAATTATTTGATTTATATTTTCCATATTATGCTGATGTTTATGTTGAAAAGGCTTTTGTTTTAGTCTCATACATTTACTTAAATGTTTATGCTTATTTATGTAAGTTTCCTCTATATTGTTATCCTTACTGAGCATCTGAGATCACTAATTTATTATGTTCTCTTTTTCCCAGCATGTAAAGAAGTATATTTTTTTCTTATAGGGATAGGCTAAATGATATGACTCTGTTCAAAGGGGACATAATGTTGTTGTTTTTTTATTTCATGATGTAATGTAAAACTTATTTATGTATCTATTACATCCAAGGCTACTAAACTAATAGGTCTTTTGAGACAATATCTCTTGTGATCATGAAACTGTTATGTAACAATGCACTGACTCTGGGTAACTAGGGTCAGGAGGTTACAGTTGGTATCAAAAAAGTTTATTACAATACTTGGAAGCTATATTTAAAAATACTCAAATTAGAAAACACTGCCCTAAGATAGACTTTGAGGATTAGTATAGAAGAACATAAAAAAATTGTTAATGTAAATATTATGTGGGTTTTCAATAATTACATCCCTGTCTAGATATGAGTTGGTAGAGATGGATCTAGCACAGATGTGCCTAGTGGTAAAACCCGAAAACACCGCTTTGAGCTAGACTCGAACAGGAACTGGTGCACGATAATGGGCTTTGCTGCAATCTTCGTTATAACACTCATGGGGGGATATTATTATAATAATTCAAATTTTATTTACAAACCTATTTGAAAGATTTTAATATAATATGCTAATAAATCACCTTAGTTATTCCTAAGGTGTTTTATATTAAAAATAAGGTGTCATGATAAACTCTAAATGGTTTTTGGACTATTATTACTCACACTATGATTTATGTTTTTAGTCAATGGATGGATTCCAAAGAAGTCATAGTAATATTGTACATGGTGTAAAAGTTGGGAACGAAGGTGGAAATGAGAAACTAAATGGAATATTGATAGTCATAAAATATATCATGTTCATGCCAAAGCAGGTTTCCAAAAATATGATCAACAATATACACATTAACCAACTCTCAAAATCAAATAATAAGAGAAAGGCAGGGAATGATAAGAGCTCCAGCATTGGAGATCATGGAGAATAGAAATATCAATTCCCATCATGCTAGAAATGCAGAAGGAGACACCCATCATAGTGTCTTAATGGAACAAAGAAATGATTTATGTGATGGAAAGAAGTACATAAAGTAAATAATTATCGAGGAAAAATGAAGAGTACTATGGAATAAAATAAAAATGATCCTAAGAATCCATTTACAGTAATTTTCCGTAAATGTAGGGGACCTGGGAATTAACCGAGTCAATGCACTATTCTATAGGATAACTACTAGGTCAAGGAAGAACCTATGTGGAAATAAATTTATGGTGAAATGTTTAAAAGTATTAATGTTCTTTGATGATGGAATTACTTTGGAAGACTTTTATCTTGTATGTGTAACCATACATTTATTTATGTGAAAATTCTATTTGAGGAAGAATTATCTTTTCTTTTGTGTATATAGTTATAAAGAACCATTTGGGTTTATACGATCCCTGATTTTGATGTAATTATAGGTTATTAATTTTTGGGATGAAAATGCAAGGTATGCGATAACAATTGTGGTTAAATTATGTTCTGATTATTTTTAGGAATTTATCTCATTTTTGGAATTTTATAAAATATACATTTTGGAAAAGACCAACACGCGGACCGTGTGACAACCCATCGCGTCGAACAAAGCTATGAAAGTTGAACCCACAACCAACGTGTGACTGGGATTTATCGCCTACCAATGGACTATGTGAAGTGACTGGTTAGTGTGACTAATTATTTTTAGTTAAATGATTTTATTGATCAATAATAAGTTGATTTAATATATTGTGTTTTATCAAATGGATATCCTTAGTATAAGAAAATGATTTGGTGATTAAGTGATAAATGTTATTTTGGAAGACGTTCGCTCCGTTGGGAAACTATACCTATAATGAAAATAGAATACTATGGGATTTAATTTGATGATTAATGGTGTATTTTTTTATTTTAGAAGAATCTATGTGTTTTTATATGGATTTAGGTTACTAATAGAAATGATTAACCCATCATGGAAAATATGTGATTTGGTTAATTACACTTCTGTATGAGACTTTAAGTGTTGTTGTTGTTGTTATTTGGAGATAAATGTTAATATTTACTATGAAAGAATATGTGATTAAATTCTTCTGAGTTTTGGGTTTCAGTATTAGTTTGGATTATATTGAAGTATTTTAAGGATATTTTTTTATTGAATGGTCTTTATTAATCTTTGGGTATTGTTTTTTTAATTTTGGAAATTAAGAATAACATTTCTTTCTATAAAAGATTATACATTTTAGGGATCATTTGATCTTTTTCTAACCATTTAGTAATCTATAAAGGAAAGGTAAATATATAGTTCATCCTTTGGGGATTATGTGATTCTCTAGAGGTTTATTCTAGTGCTTCAGGTGTGACCAAGTCATCTTGAATACTCATTGTTTGTAGAAAACATTAGTTAGTGGTATAAATTTATTAAAGGATGAGGATATACTTAAAAATTAAGTATATATATATTTGTGTTCTTAGTTAATATCATAAATAAATTACTCAACATTATGAAATGTAACTTTAAACAAAAAAACGTTTTCCATTTACTTTTCCAACTGGGATGCTAATGACCATTTAACCCATCACAAGTTTGTAGATTTTCTTGTTGTTATCTTTATCCTGATCATGTTTTCTATCACTCTCCATCAGAACTTGACACTTAGTTTATCTTTTATATCCATATTTTCTTACATGGAATCCTAGTATGGGTTATCTCGGGTGACCTTTGTACTTATCTTTATCTCTTTTAATGTGATAGTTTTTTTACTCTTTTTCTGATGTGGGAATTTCAATGAAGTTCCCAAGACAAAATTTTAAATTGAGAGGATGCAATTTACAAATGGGGGGAATAATGTAAACCCCCATGATTTCATAGTATGTTATTTTCTTTAAAGTAATTCAATAGCTTGCGCTACACGCAACACCGAGTTCGAGCGCACCACGACTTAACAAACCAGCCGTTCAAAAAACCATTATAAATAGTATTAATTAAATTTTGAATTTTATATACTCCATATATTTTTATCATCCATAAAATGTGTTTCTTAGACATAATATAATAACAAATACAAATTTTCAGATAAAAAAAGTATTTTAATGAAATGTGATTTTACCACCTTTTAATGGGGAACACCTTTTAAATCCAATATTTGAAACTTTTATATATTTAATTTTACAAAATTAAATTTTTCTTTAAAAGTGGGACATAAAAATTTTGTTTGAATAAAATTTCAGTGCCTTTCGAATAACTTTCATATTTTCATGAATAGTGAAAAAAACTATATTTTAATTCAAACAAAACTTTTTAAATCAAAATACTTTTTAGTGTTAAATTATACATTTGAGTGGTTTTGAAGTATAATTATATCATGGTGTTATCATTTAAACCAATGTTGGTCATTTGATGTAATTTTACATTTAAATTGGATAAAAACACATATCAATCTTCTGATAGTTTTTACTTCTCAAAAACCCGCATTCAGGTTTTGACTACGAGAATATTATTTATAAATTAATTAATAAAACATTATATTTTGAATTTTTTAAAATAGAAATAATTTTTTAATTTTTAATATCCAAATTATCTTTGGGTAAATTTTTGGTATTTTTCTAAAAACTATCAATTCTTGATGAATAATGAAAAACACCGTGCTATTGTTTAAAGATGATTTGTTATTTAAATATTTTTTTAATTTAAATTTATTTTAAAGTCAACATAGATACATAATACCTATATTAATCCTATATAATTCATTTATGTCATTTTATAATAATAATAATAGATATATAAAATTGTATTGAACTTGTTACCATATTTTACCCATCATCTATGAATATTTTTAAATTTGAATAAAATATAATTTAACTGCTTCTGTGAATTAAATTTCAATAATTCTGGAGACATAGTTGACATTAAAAAGTAAAATTTGGTTTAATAAGTTAAAAATAAATTTTTGTGAATTGTAAATTTTGAATTTTATTTACCACTATTAAAAGTAAATAGGGTAATTAAAGGTAAAAATGATATTATAATTACCCTAACACATGTCCTAATTCTATTGGATAAGTGTATTTTGACCAAAATAAACCTTATGAATAAAATATAATCTTTTTTATCCACTTTTATTAGATTAGAACATTTATTGTTATTTTATTTAAAGAAGAGTTAAAAGTGTTAAATTCAATGTTTACTAAAAAACAATTTTTAATATAGGGTTATATAGAAGATAAATTCAACAATAAATATTCATTAGATATTTAAAAATATTTCCAATATCATGGTATTTTATTTAAAATTTTTAAACATTAAATAATTAAATTTATTTATGACACAATGATGATTCAATAATTAACATATTAATGAATAATGAAAATAATTGATATTATAAATGTAAAAATAAATGTTAATTGAGACTTTTGATGCATTCCACTAGATTTCTAGGTTAATATGACATGTTAGGGTTGATTTAATGAATGTTTTTCGAAGTAATCATGTTTATTTGACTTAAAAAAAAGCAAATACTAAATAGTGTCAAAATTGGCCTAAATGAGTATTTAAAACAAATACTATATTATTAAATGATATAATATTATAAAAAATATATAGTTTTCCCAAATAACTTATATAATTATATATATGTCCTTAATGAACCACTTGAGGTTTTCTTGTCATTTTATAGTATGTTTAATAACCATGTAATATAAAAATACAAGAAGACATGGTAAAAGGTAAACAATTTAACTAAGAATTAAATCTAGAAGATAAGGTTAATACGGTGACCTAAAAATTTATAAAACCTATTGGTTGAGAGGATTTCGACCCATCCCCACCTTATCCTTGAAATATATATTTTTGGTGCCATTATAAAGTGAAAATTATTTTATAATAAAAACATATTCCTAAAGTGACCATCACCTCTCTTATAAAAGGGTACTCCTCATCTCTCAAAATCACACTTCTAAATCCATTTTTATCGGCCAAAACCTGATCAAATATCCTCTTAACTACCCTAAATTTAACCTAGATTCCTTACTTTGATCGGAAATACAACCTAAGGATCCCTTTTGATCAAATCAAAATGAAGCACCTGAAGAAGAGGAAATAATTTCATCACCTCTTTCAAAGCTCTTTTCTTCTTCCACTTCCCCTTTCATTGTTATTTCCACACCAAAATAATAACTCTAGTACTTTCTAAATACTTGGTGTTATTATAAATATGGTATAGGCACATTTATTATTATATCCATCCTATGAATGACAAAGTCACCATACGTGCGTACGTATGACTTACTGTCTCCACGCCATGGTGTAGTTTGTTATTCAACAATTCATTTTTCGATGGGTATAATAATGAGATTAACGGATGTAAATAATAAATATAACAATTTAATTATCCATTATATATAATATACCATCCAATTACATACTGCTTCACCACTAATAGAATTATATTATTGCTGGTTCGTACATACGCCTTACTCTCTCCACGACGCGATGGGATTTCATTTCCCATCATAAACATTGACGAATAATTTTCATTTTATGATTAAAAATAATGTTTAATAATGTAATATCATTCAGGATATGAATCAAATACATCCTTTCATAACAAACTTGACTTACATAACAAAACATATAAAGGAAAATGAATGTGTTAACACCCAAAACCATGATACTACTGAAATATCATTAACAAAGAAATATTATAAGATCATATATGATATCATATTTAGGTATGTGGTTCTTGTATAATTTAATAACATTGATTTCACCATTATACAGGAGGTTAACCTAACCTCTACTTAGGTAAGGGGTTTTCATCTCACTTCTTATTACCGTGAGATTCATTTTATATTTCAATTATTTTCTTTTTTATGGTTTATATAATACTAATGATTGTATTCATTATGTAATATAATTTAGTTTATAGTTATTTACAAATTCATTTTATGGTCCTTTTTTCATGGGTTGTATGTTTCATAATTTACTAAATCGGTAAGGGAATTTTTAATTTCGATTTCCACTCATTGGGTTTTACGCAAACATCATTGATTATTTTACTCCAAGATAATGTGTGAAATCACTATTTATTTATTTATGTAGTATTTTACACTCACCTTTTGTGGATAAACTTTTGATACACATAATCAATCCATTTATAAATTTTGAAGTACTCGACATGAACTTGATAAGAGTAATATTAACTCAATTTCTATTCATTGAGTTAACTATCCAAGTCATTAGTGTTGTTTTTACAAGAATATGTGTGAATTTAATATGATTTAATTACACTTAATATCCAATAATATTTAGTTTATTTATATTTTTCACACATAATTATGTCATTGATTTATCCTTAACATAAGGACACAGTCTTTATATGGGATTTCATCTCAATTTACATTCCATTGATACTTCATTGTTGTTATGAACCAATTCACTTTTATATGATGTATATATTGTAATTTGACAAAGTATATCTTGAATCCATTTATTCTCTTGATATTATAAGGTTTTTATTACCTCAATTATTTTTATTCAAGATTCTATCATTTGGTTAAGAACTCTAACTAATATATCATTTCAAATGTATTAAAAATTTATTCTTCTCAATCTTTCTCATTAATGTCCAAGTTTTAAAAAATGGTTTTAAGGATTTATTTATATTGAAATGAATGTTTTAAAATAAAAATTTCTTTTAATAATTTCAATGTGGTATGCGACACATTGATTAAAAAGCACTTTTAAACGGATTCTTGAAAAATAGTGAGACTTTTAAATGTTTTTAAGAAAAAAGGATATTTCTATCAAATAGTATTACTGCTTATTTTCAACTTTGACAATATACAATATTATTCTTTATTTGGGTTGATATATTTTAATACAATATTCCACATTTTATTGAATGAGTTATGTTTGACTATGGATGTGCAATTTTTATAGCTTTCATGGGTTGTGGCTAAAATATTGAAAATTGTATGATAATTTTATTACGAATATTTAGATTATATTCAAACATTTTTATATGAGGAATGCATTGGACATAGGAGGTGGTGGGTGGAGCCTGCTATAGATCCTCGATGAATTTGTAGGTCTCATGAGACAAACTAGTGTCTTGGCACAAGGCCTTGAAAAAATCATATTTCTATTCTTGGCATGAGGCTTGGACTATATGGTTATGATGTCCGACATTATTCATTCCATCATTATAAAATTAGATATTGATATTACATGTGATTATTCAACTAGTACAATATCCATGTGAATAAGTAAATAAAATTATTTGATTTATCTTTTCCATATTATTCTGAAGATTAAGTTTAAAGGGATTTTGTTTTAGAATCATACATTGACTTAAACATTTATGCTTATTTATGAGAGTTTACACTATATTGTTATACATACTGATCATCCAAGCTCACCCCTTTCTTATGTTTTATTTATCCCAAGATGTGAAGAAGTATATTATGTTTGACCTGTAGGGATAGGATAAGAGATATGAGTGTGTTCAAAGGGTAGACAATGTTTTTATTGTTTTATTATTTCATGATGTAATGTAAAACTTGTGTATGTATCTAGTACTTATAAGGCTACTAAACTATCTGGTCTTTTGAGAAATGATCTCTTGTGATCGTGCCAATGTTATGTAATAATGCATTGACTATGACTAACTAGGATCGGGGCATTACAATCCATGCCCATGTTTCCAGAAAATGTTTTCAAAATGAATATTTTATGGTTTTTGTGGAAGGGACTCTTTATCAAGATCAGTATTTTAAATGATTTATTGATTAAATTTTCTAAATCATTTTAATTAATGTCCATGTTTTAAAAATTATTTTAAGGATTTATTTATATGGAAATGAATTTTTAAGATGTTAATTCCATTCAAACGATTCAATGTGGTATGGGGGATTTTGATTCAAAAATCTATTTTAAATGAATTCCTTTATAAATGGGTGGATTTTAAATGATTTCACAAAAAGGGACATTTCTCTCAAAGAGTTTTACTGATCATTTTCAACAATTTCAACATAATTTACTGGATATTATTCTTGATTGAGGTTTATTTATTATAATAAAATCTTCTATATTGTGTTGAATGATTTTTGACATGTTTGACAGTGGATGTGATCTTTTTATACCATTCATTTTCTATGGTTAAAGTATTGAAATTTCGTATGATATTTTCAATACGAATGTTGATGTTATGTTTCTACATTTGCATATAAGGAATTCATTGTAATTGGAAATTGACGTGTGGATCCCACTATAGCTCCTCGATGCATCAGTAGGTATCATGAGTCAAATTAGTGTCTTGGCACAAGGACTTGACAGAATATTTATTTGTAGTTTTGGCATGATCCCTTGACTATGTCATTATGATGTCCATCATTATGCATTCCATCATTATGAAATTAGTTGTTGATATTAAATATGATTATTCGACTAGTAGAATATCCATGTGAATAAGTAAATGGAATTATTTGATTTATTATTCCCATATTATGTTTTACTTTATGTTTAAAGGGCTCGTGTTTCAATTTTATACCTTTCCATAAAGGTTTATGATTATTTTTTATAGAGTCTAAAATATTTATTATCTTTACTGAGCATCAATAATTGTGTTCTCAAAAAATTAATTAGGTTGCATTTTATGTTAGAAATTGAAATGTAAAGTTCATATAAGTAATCTATTTTCCAAGATGGATATACTGATCGATCCTTCGGGACATTATTTCTTATAATCATGCCAATGGATTAAAACAATGCACCGAATCTGGGTAACTAGGGTGGGGGCATTATAGTTTCTATTAGGATAATTTTAGCAACAACCCTGAAAATATATTTAGATAAATTCTGATTTTGAAATATTATCCTAAGACAGACATTGAGGATTAGTATAGAAGAACATCCTAGAATTTTGTTAATTTAGTGATTTTGTAAATTTTCCAAACAATACATCCCTTTCCGGATATGATAAGGTAGTCTAACACCCCAATATTTCATAGTATGTTATCTCATTAAAGTAATACAATAGTTTTCACTACACGCAACACCGAGTTTGAGCGCACCACAACTTACCAAACTAGTCATTCAAAAAGCGGTTAGGAATAATATTAACTGAATTTTGAATCTTATATACTCTATATAATTTTAACATCCATATTATGTGTTTCTTAGACATAATATAAGAACAAATTCATTTGTGTTCAAATAAAAGAAGTATTTTTCAAAAAAGGCAATTTTACCGCCTTTTAATAGAAAACCCTTTTTAAAACCAATATTTGAAACTTTTATATATTCAATTTAATGAAATAAAATTCTTATTTAGATGCAGGACATAAAAATTTAGTTTGGATAAATATTTGGTACTTTTCTAATAACTTTCATATTATGATGAATAGTGAAAATACAATGTTTTAATTGAAAACAAATTTTTTAGTTGAAATAATTTATATTGTTAAATTATGAATTTGAATGGTTTTGAATTATAATTAGATTATATATTTATCATTTAATACAATGTAGGTCATCATAACTAATTTCACATTTAAATTTGACATAAACACATGTTAATCTTCTAATAGTTTTTACTTTTTAAAAACTCACTTTTTGGTTTTGACAATGGGAATTAATTTTAAATTAATAAATGAAACTTCTATGATTTGAATTTTGTAAAATAGACTTCATTTTTGAATTCATAATATCAAAATAAGCTTAGGGTGATTTTTTGGTATTTTTCTAAAAACATTCAATTTTTGATGAATAGTAAAATGCACGACGTTATTATTTTAAACAAACTTTTTATTTAAATAATTATTTATTTTATTTAAATTTATTTTAAGTCAAAATAGATATATAATACCTATATAAATTCAACTTAATTCATTTTATTCATTTTCTAGTTAAATTAGATGTATAAAATGTTATTGAACCTTTTAACCTCTTTTACCCACCTTATAGGCATATTGTCAAATTTGCATAAAACATAATTTTACTGCTTCTGTGACTTGAATTTTAAAAATCTGATAGGCATAGTTGAAATCAGTAAGTAAAATGTTATTTAATAAGATGAAAATAATTTTTGGTGAATAGTAACATTTGACTCTTATTTACCATAATTAAAATTAAATAGGGTAATTAAAAGCAAAATTGATATTATAATTATCGTATCACATGTCCTAATTCTATTGGATAAGTTTAATTCAACCAAAAACAACCTTAGGAATAAAATATTATCCTTTAGGTCCACTTGGATAAGATTAGGACATTTATTATTATTCTATTTAAATAAGAGTTGAAAGTGTTAAATTCAATGTTTATTAACTAAACCATTTTTAATATGGGGTTATACATAAGATAAATCAGACGATAAATATTAATTAGAAAGATAATGATATTTACTACATAATGTTATTTTATTTATAAATTTTATATATTTAATCAATAAAATTATTTATGACACAATGATGATGGAGTAATTATTTTTTAATGAAATACTAAAATATTCTATATTATAAATATTAAAATAAATATAATTTAAAAGTTTTGATGCAATAAACGAATTTTCAAGGTTAATATGACATGTTGGGGTTTATTAGAAAAATTTTATTCCAAGTTATAAGGTTGTTATGACTTTCACAAAAAAAATACCAAATAGTTTCAAAATTGACATAATTTAATTGTTAAAACAAATACAATATTATTTATTGATTTAATATTCAATAAAACATAAGGATTGGCCGAAGGGATTAAATAATATTATATGTGTCATTAATGAACCACTTGAGGTTCTCTTGGAATTTTATTGTATGTTTGTAAACCGTATAGTGTAAGAATACAAGAACACACGGTAAAAGTTAAACTATTTAACTAAGAGTTAAATCTAAAAGATAAGGTTACAATGGTAACCTAAACTTGTCTAAAACCTATTAGTTGAGAGGATTTCGACCCATATCTACCTAAGTTTCGAAATAAATTCATTTGGATCCATTATAAACCGAATATGGTTGTATAATAAATTAATATTTTAATCTTTTCCAAAAGTGACCATCACCCCTCTTATAAAAGAGAACTTCCCCTTCTCTCAGACACACACCTCCAAAGCCTTTTGTCTCAGCCAAACCCTGCCCAAATATCCTCCCAACTTCCCTTACATCAACCTATAGTCCTTACTTTGATCATAAATCCAACCTAAGTATCCTTTTGATCAACTCAAAAGGAATCACCCGAAGAAGAGGTAATAATTTCACAACCCTCTTTCTAGATATTTTATTCTTCCACTTCCCCTTTCTTTCTGTTTCCCATACCAAAATAATAACTCAAGTACCTCCTACATATTTTATGTCATTATAAATATGGTACAACCATATTTGTTATTCTATCCATCCTATAAATGACAAAGTCACCATACGTGCATGCGTACGACTTACCATCTCCACGCCGTGGTGTAGTTTGTTATTCGAACACTTCATTATTTGGATGGGTATAATAATGAGTATAACTGATGTAAATAATAAATATAACATGTTAATTATTCTTTATATATGATATAACATCCAATTAAATACAATTTCACCATCAATATAATGATATTTTCGCTCGTGCGTACGTATAGATTACCATCTCCGGGACGCATTGAGATTCATTCTCACGTTTACTATTCAATGATGATTATAAAAATATATATTATTTATAATTATGTAATATATGATACCGTAATTATACTATAGATATCTATATATATATATTTACTTACATATAACTTATTTACTTACTTCCGTTCAATACGATATGAAAATGGAAACAACATTTATGTGTACGTACGGCCTACCATCTCCATAAACGGTGCCTTCCATTTCATATATCTATCTATTATAAATATTTATATTCTAAATATATATGATATATAAATCAAGTTTTATATTCTGGATTTATTTAAATCACAATCTAAATGATACGATCATGAATAAAAAGTTAAAACACGTACGATAAATAAAGTGATTATTACCTAAACTGATAATTTAACATGGAAAACATTATTAAATGGGTAGTATAAAGTCATAAATGAATCAGGTATGATATAATTAATACGAATATGATTCTGTTATAATTTAATAACATACTATGGTCATTATACAGAAGGTTAAACATACCCTCGACCTAATAAAAGTGCAAGATAAGGGTTAATTTTACAATCTCTTTATTATCTGAGGTTGTTTTTATGTAATTATATACTGGGACATATTTATTATCCATTTCCATGTTCCATAAAAGAGTTTTCAAAGGGATTATTTTTATGGGACTTTTTACTAAAACATCTTTTTAAATGTTTTAAAGATTTATTCTTCTAAACCTTTCTCATTAATGTCCATGTTCTCAAAATGGTTTTAAGGATTTATTTATATAGACATGAAAGTTTTAAAATGTTAATTCATTTAAAATGTTTCAAAGTGGTATGGAAAACTTTTATTCAAAAATATATTTTAAATAACTTCCTTTATATAACTTTTAAATGATTTCATGAGAAAGTGGTATTTCTCTCAATGATTTTTACTGATCATTTTCGACTATGTAAACATCCTTTAGAAGATATTATTCTTGATCGAGTTTGATTTATTATAATACAAATCTTTCATATTGTATTGATGGTTTTGAGATATGTTTAAATGTGGATGTGTTATTTTTATACCATTCATGGTTTATGGATAAATTATTGACATTTCTTATGCTAGTTTTAATACGAATGTTTATGTTATGTTTAAACCTTTTCATATGAGGAATGCATTGAACTTAGTAAGTGACAGGTGGAGACCCCTATAGCCCCTAAATGCGTCGGTAGGTCTCATGATACAAACTAGTGTCTTTGAAAAAGGCCATGAAAAAATCTTATTTATAGTCTTGGCATAAGGCCTTGACTATGTGGTTATGAAGTCTGGCATTATGCATTCCAACATTTTGAAATTAGCTATTGATATTACATATGATTATTCAACTAGTATAATTTCCATGTGAATAAGTAAATGGAATTATTTGATTTATCTCTTTCATATTATGATGATGTTTAAGTTTAAATGGATTTTGTTTTAGTTTTATACATTTCCTTAAATCTTTATGCTTATTTGTGAAAGTTTCCACTATATTGTTATCCTTACTGAGCATCTGAGCACACCCCTTTCTATGTTTTATTTTTACCAGGATAAAAAAATGTATATTATGATTGACCTGTAGGGATAATGTAAGGGTACGAATGTGGTCAATGGAGAAAATGTTGTTTTTGTTTTTCATTCTATAATATAATGTAACGTCCATGTATGTAATCTATTTTCCAAGTCTGCTAAAATGATCGGTCCTTCAAGACATGATTCATTGTAATCATGCCAATGTTTTGTAATAATGCAATGACTCTGGGTAACTAGGGTCGGGGCGTTACAATTGGTCTCAGATGAAGTTTAGCAACATCCATGGAAATATATTTAGATAATCTCTAAATATATAACATTACCCTAAGATAGAATTTGAGGATTAATATAGAATAACATCATATAATTTTGTTAATTTAGAGATTTTGTGTATTTTCCAAGAAATACATCCTTGTCTGGATATGAGTAGGTAAAGGCGACTCTGGCACAGATGTACCTTGGAGTGAAAAATTTGACAAGGAGTTTCGGGCTTGACCTGGGGTATCCTGGTATACGAAAATGAGCCTTGTTTCACTCTTGGTTATGACACTCCCGGGGGATATGCTTAGGATAATTCACATTTTCATTACAATCCATTATGAAGGATTTAAAAGTAAATACTTCCTTAAAGAAACAATTTTATGATTATAGATTTTATGAATAATATTTTCAATTTACGTTAGGTATTTTAAATGTTTTCAATATTCAATGTGATTAATAAACTAACCTAGTTTATTCCATTGTTTAGAAATGGTGCCTAGTAGAAGGAATGAAAATTCCAACAATACGCATGATCGAATGATTAAGAAGGATCATATATTACATGGTATTAAGCCAACATTTTAAAGGGAAATAGTCTCCTATGTATTCTCATCATATGAAGAAATAATATCATGTTTTAATAAGATAATTATATAATTTTCTAAGTCATGTGGATTTGAAGGGAAGAAAGAGAAGAAAAGAATGGTAGTGAGAAAGATGGATAAAGGGAAGAGGGGAAAGATGGAGTTTCCCATATATGATAACTGTGGAAATAATCACATTGGTAAATTTTTGAAGGGAATGGGAGTTTGATATAACTGTGGAGAAAAAGTACACCAAGTACGTGATTGTAAGGGTAAGAAAAAGGTTTCAAATGTACAATACTTCATTTTCAAGCAGTTGGGACACTACGTGAAATAATGTCCAAATAATCGAAGTACACCAAAAATGCTACTATTGGATAATAATCAAGTTATGATACAACTAGAGATGAAGAGGAATGATTAGATTTATTATGATATTATTAAAGTATTTTGTCATTTTAGTATTGTATTAATGATTTATATGTTATAAGATTTATAGAGTATAAAAAAATGGTACTGCAGTACTATTTCATTAAGGAATTGAGATTGTGTGGAAGCAAGAAAAGTGTCTCAATAGCAGGTTAGTTTTTTTGGAAAATATATGGTTGAGAGAAAGATAAACCATAATATGGTTCTGATACCGAGGTAGTGATTTTGGAATAATAATTGATTGATTTGGATAAATTATATTTGGAATTTGTGACTACCTTGAAACTGATTAATGATTTTTATATTTCATCATTGTTAGAGTTTACAACATTTTTGGATAGAAAGAGTATATCCAGTATTCTATAAGTAATAAGGGTTTATGAAGGTAATCAATAAGGTTTTATGGTAATTCGGGGTGTTATAGTGTTTTAAAAGAATACATGATGAAGGTATTCACATGTTATTATGGGGAAAATGGATCTTCATTGTGTTTACCTTCCTTATAAATTTTAGACTGTGAGTTTGGACAGAAGTATTTTGGATAAGTTGGAAGGTTGGAATAAATTAATTTTGACATTGGATACAATTTTAAAGGTTAAATCATTTCTTGTGATTATTTTTGTATTGTCATAAAAAGGACAACCCGAAGGTCGGGCAACAACCCGTCGCCTCCTGCAAGGCCGCAAGACATGAAATCGCAAGAGAAGGGCGACAAGGGTGGATCACCTACCACTGGCATACATGATTTCCTAGTATGTATAATATTTTTTTTAAATAGTCTGAAAAATGGATTATAAATTCATTATTTTTGGAACCCTGTATGATTAGGATAAATAACATATTTTTTTAATTCTATTATCTTTTGGAGTAAAAGATGAGTTTGTGGTAGGAATTAGTTGAAGGATAAAACTCTACTTGTAAATTATTTTTTGTCTTCTTATTCTATGAATAAATTTATTCGTAAACTTTAGGTAAGGGATCTTAAAACCAAAAATGTGTTATCCTAATACCTTATGTTTTTTTGAACTAACGATATTTCAAATCATCATAGATTGATGGCTTTGTGGATCTCAATTTTACACTTTTTTTGTGATTGATGACCTCAATCACTCCCTATAAATATTTAAATTTTCTCTCTAATTACATGTCTCTAATTTCCACCAATGTTCTCTTAATCGAGATCATAATTTGGTAGTGACTTTTTTATTATCTTTCCCTCTTATTAAGACTAAATTTTATTAACCCAATATCTGATGTGGGTTTTCCACAAAGGTATTTTTATATTTTAAACCTTTTATTTTTGAAGAACAATTTCAAACTGTGAAGACACAATTTATTAAAGGATGGAGAATGTAACACCCCAATATTTCATAGTATGTTGTCTCATTAAAGTAATTCAATAGCCTGCGCTACACGCAACACCGAGTTCAAGCGCCACACAACTTACCAAACTAGTAATTCAAAAAGAGGTTATGAATAGTATTAACTTCATTTTTAATTTTATATATTCTATATAATTTTATCATCCATATTTCTTGTTTATTATACAAAATATAAGAACAAATTCATTTTGTTTAGATAAAAGAAGTATTTTTCGAAAAATGAAATTTTACCGCCTTTTAATGGTGAACACTTTATAAAACCAATATTTGAAACTTTTATATTTTCAATTTAATGAAATTAAATTCTTCTTTAGAAGTGGGACATGAAAATTTAGATTGGATGAATTTTTGGTACTTTTCTGATAACTTTCTTATTTGGACAAATAGTGAGAAATGCTGTGTTTTAATTGAAAACAACTTTTTTAATAGATATAATTTATAGTGTTAAAGTATGAATTTTAATGGATTTGAAGTATAATTAGATTATATTTTTGTCATTTAATACAAAGTTGGTCATTATAACTAATTTCACATTTAAATTTTACCTAAACACATGTCAATCTGTTGATAGTTTTTACTTTTTAAAAAACCGCTTTTTGATTTTTACAACGGGAATTAATTTTAAATTAAGAAATTAAACTTTTATGTTTTTAATTTGGTAAAAAAGACTTCATTTTTGAATTCGGAATATTAAAATTATCTTAGGGTGATTTTTTGGTATTTTTATGATAACTTTTATTTTTTGATGAATAGTGAAAAACACTCTGTTATTATTTAAAACTGACTTCTTATTTAAATAATTATTTATTTTATTTATTTTTATTTTAAGTCCAAAAATATATATAATACTAATATAATTTCAATGTAATTCATTGAAGTCATTTTATAATAAAATTAGATGTATAAAATTTTATTGAACTTTTTATCATCTTTTGCCCACATCTAGGCACGTTAGTAAATTCGCATAAAATTTAATTTTACCGCTTTTGTGAGTTGAATTTCAAAAATCCGAGACACACAGTTGGCATCAATAATTATAATGTGATTCAATAAGATGAAAATAACTTTTTGTGATTGTAACTTTTGACTTTTATTTACAACGGTTAAAAGTAAATAGGGTAATTAAAGGTAAAAATGATATTATAATTACCCTAACACATTTCCTAATTCTATAGTATAAGTGTAATTTGAGCAGAAACAACCTCAGGAATAAAATATTATCCTTTAGGTCCACATATATTATATTAGAACTTTTATTATTATTTTATTTAAAGAAGAGTTAAAAGTGTTAAATTCAATGTTTATTAACTAAACAATTTATAATATAGGGTTATACATAAGATAAATTTGACTATAAATATTAATTATAAATATAAAAAAATCTATATAATGGTATTTTGTTTATAATTTTTAGAGATTTAATAATTAAATTTATTTATGACACAATGATGATGCAGTAATTACCTTCTTAATGAAATATTTAAATAGTCTATATTATAAATATTAAAATAAATAGAATTTAAAAGTTTTTCTACCATCCACAAATCTCAAGGTTAATATGAAATTTTATGGTTGATTAGATAATTTTTTTCCAAGTGATAAGGTTGTTATGACTTTCACAAAAACAAAATACCAAATTGTGTCTAAATTGACATAAATTACTTGTTAAACAAAATATTATATTATTGGTTGATATAATATTCCCAAAAATCTAAGGATCAGCCAAAGGGATTAAATAATATTATATATGCCATTAATGAACCACTTGGGATTCTCTTGGAATTTATGAGTTATGTTTATTAACCATATTTTGTAATAATTCGAGAAGACACGGTAAAAGTTAAACTATTTAACTGAGAGTTAAATCTAAACGATAAGGTTAAAATTATTGTCAAAAATTGTCTAAAACCTATTGGTTGAGAGGATTTAGACCCATAACCATGTAAGGCTCTAAATAAATTCATTTATATCCATTATAAACTGAATATGATTGTATAATAAATTAATATTTTAATCTTTTCCAAAAGTGACCATCACCCCTCTAATAAAAGGGAACATCCCCTTCTCTCAAAATCACACCTCCAAAGACTTTTGGCTCAGCCAAAACCTGCCAAAATATCCTTTCAAATTCCATCACAAAATCCAATCATCCTTAGTTTGATCAGAAATCCAACCTAATGAGCCCTTTTGATCAACTCAAATGGAAACACCCGAAGAAGAGGTAATAGTTTCACCACCCCCTTTCATGTTATTTTCTTCTTCCACTTCCATTTTCATTGTTGTTTACAGACCAAAATAATAATTCTAGTAACTATTAAATAATGTGATGTTATTATAAATATGGTACATCCATATTCGTTATTCTATCAATCCTATAAATGACAAAGTCACCATACGTGCGTACGTACGACTTACCATCTCCACGTCGTGGTGTAGTTTGTTATTCAAACACTTCATTATTTGGATGGGTATAATAATGAGTATAAATGATATAAATAATAAATATAAAATTTTAATGATTCTTTATATATGATATACCATCAAATTACATACTATTTCACCATCAATATATTGTTATTGTCGCTCATGCGTACGTACGGATTACCGTCTCCACGACGCGATGAGATTCATTCCCACGTTCATCATTCAACAAGGATTATGAAAATATATATTATTAATAAGTATGTAATATATGAAATAATAATTCTACTTAAGATATATATGTGTGTGTGTGTGTGTGTGTATTTACATATATCTTTTTCACTTACTTCCATTCAGTACGATATGAAAAATGAAACAACGTTTATGAGTACGTGCTGCCTACTATATCCATAAACGGTTCCTTCCATTTCATATATCTATCTATTATATATATTTATATTCTAAATATATATGATATATAAATAAGGTTTTAAATTCTATAAGTATTTAAATCAAGATCTAAATGATACGATCAAGAATAACAAGTTAAAACATGTACGATAAAGAAAGCAATTACTACCCAAAATGATAATTTAACATTGAAATAATTATTAAATTGTTAGTATAAAGTCATAAATGAAATATGTATGATATAATAAATATGATTATGGTACTGTTATAATTTAATAACATACTATGGTCATTATATAAGAGGTTAAACATACCCTTGACCAAAGGAAATTGCAAGGTAAGGGTTAATTTCACAATCTCTTTATTATCTGAGTATGTTTTTACGTAATTATCTTCTAGGACATAATTATTACCAATGTCCATGTTTCATAAAAGAGTTTTCAAAGGGATTATTTTTAAGTGAATTTTTACTAAAAAATAATTTTAAATGTTTTAAGGATTCATTCTTCCAAACCTTTCTCAGTAATATCCCTGATTTCAAAATGGTTTTATGGATTTATTTATATGGACATGAATGTTTTAAAATATTAATTCTTTTCAAAAGTTTCAAAATGGTATGAGAAACTTTGATTCAAAACTATCTTTTAAATTACTTCCTTTATATGACTTCTAAATGATTTCATGAAAAAGGGATATTTCTCTCAATGATATTTGCTAATCATTTTCATCTTTGTCAACATCCTTTATGGGATATTATTCGTGATAGAGGTTGATTTATTATGATAGAAATAATCCATATTGTATTGAAGGTTTTGTGATATGTTTGACTATGGATGTGTTATTTTTATACCATTCCTGGTTTATGGAAAAATTATTGACATTTCATATGCTAGTTTTAATTTGAATGTTTATGTTATATTTAAACCTTTTCATATAAAGAATGAATTAGACTTAGTAAGTGATAGGTGGAGCCCGTTATAGCTCCTCGATGCATCGGTATGTCTCATGAGACAAAATAGTGTCTTGGAAGAAGTCCTTGACAAAATCTTTTTTGCAGTCTTGGCACAAGGCCTTGCTATGTGGTTATGAAGTCTAGTATTATGCATTCCATCATTATAAAATTATCTATTGATATTACCTGTGATTATTCGACTAGTAGAATATCCTTGTGAATAAGTAAATGGAATTATTTGATTTATCTTTTCCATATCATGCAGATCTTTAAGTTTAAAATGATTTTGTTTTAGTTTTATACATTACCATAAATGTTTATGCTTATTTATGAATGTTTCTGCTATATTGTTATCCTTACTGATCATCTGAGCTCACCTGTTTCTATGTTTTATTTTTCCCATGATGAAAAGAAATATATTATGACTGAACTACAGGGATAATATAAGGGATATTAATGTGGTAAATAGAGAAAATGTTGTTGTTGTTTTTTATTTTATAATTTAATGCAATGTTCATGTATGTAATCTATTTTCCAAGATTGCTAAACTGATCGGTCCTCCGAGACCTTATTCCTTGTAATCATGTCAATGTTATGTAATAATGCACCAACTCAGGGTAACTGGGGTTGGGGCATTACATGTAGAGGTGGATATGGCACAGATGTATCTATATGTAAAACTAGAAAACACCACTTTGAGCTAGACTCGAAGAGGAATCTGTGTAAGACAATGGGCCTTGCGGCACTCTTGGTTACGACACTCCTGGGGATATTCATTAGATAATTCACATTTTATTTATAAATAATTATGTAGGATTTATCTGTATGTATGTCAACAAATAAACCATTTTTATGATTATGATACCAGATGTGTGAAAATATTCAAATAATGTTGAGATTTTGTTAGTTTTTGGATTATAAAGTACAATATGATCAAACCTAGTTTATGTCTCCATTTAAAAGTGGATCCTGATAGAAGGAATGAGAACTCTTGAAAAATGCATGACTCAAAGAGTAAGAAGGCTCATATCTTCATGTTCTTAAGCCAACATATAGAAGGGATATTGTCTCCCACGTATTCTCATCATATTTAGATATAATATCATGTGTTAATAAGATAAGTAATGGATTCTATGAGTCCAATGGATTTGAATGGCTGAAATAGAAGAAAGGTATGGTAGAGAGAAATATGGATAAAGGGAAGAAGGGAAAGAAGGATTTTCCCACATGTGATAACTATTGAAAGAATCACCATGGGAAGTTCTGGAATGATATGGAAGTTTGTTATATGTGTATATAAAAATGACACTAAGTTTTTGATTGCAAGGGTAAGAAAACGAAATAAAATGTACAATTCTTCATCTACAAGGAGTTGGTACACCGCTCGAATCAATGTCCCAATCATTAGCATATACCCCAAATGATGCGATTGGATAATAATCATGGTATGATACTACCACAGATGAAGATGAATGACTAGTGTTCTTATGTGGTTATTAAATGATTATGTCATTTGATTGTTGTATTAACGATGTACTGGTTATATGAATAATGGAAATAAATAAGGATTATATTGTAGTACTATTTCATTAAGGATTTGAGATTATATGCTTCTAAGAAAAGTTAATCAATAGGAAGTTAGATATTTTGGAAAATATATGGTTGAGAGAAATATAAACCTTAAAATGGTTTGGATACAGAGGTAGTGATTTTGGAATTAGTGATAATTGAGTTTAATTATGTAAATTGGGTATTATTGACATCCTTGGAAGTGATTAATGGTTTGTTTATTCATTTATTGTTGGAGTAATTAAAATTTTTGGATTTAAGGAGCATATCCAGTATTTAATAAGAAAAAGGAATAATGAATATATTTAAAGAGGTTTTATGGTAATTTAGGGTGTTACCAAGTTTTAATAGAATACATGATGAAGTTATTTACTTGTTATTATGTGGAAAAAAGAGAAATTCATTATGATAACCTTCCTAATAAATTTTGGACTGTGAGTTTGGACAGAAGTATTTTGGATAAGTATAAAGGTTGGAATGGATTAAGTTGGACATTGGATACTATTGTTTAAGGTTAAAATATTTATTATGATTATTTTTTATTGTTATAAAAAGGACAAATTGGAGGTAGGGAAACAACCTGTTGCGTCCAGCAAGGCCACGAGAATTGACCCCACAACCGAAGGACGACAAGGGTGCATCACCTACAACTGGCCAACGTGAAGTCCTGGTTTGTATAATGTATTTCTTTTTTAAAAAAAAATTCTTACTGATGAATTATAAATACACTATTTTTGTAACCATATATGATTAGGATAAATAGAATATTTTTTATTTCTATTAATTTTTGGAGTGAAATATGAGTTTGTGGTAGAAATTAGTTAAAGGATGGATCTCTACTTGTCATGTATTATTTTTTTCTTATTCTATGATGAAAATAATTTTCAAACAATAGGGAAAGAATCTCAAAACCAAAAATGTGTTATTTAAATACATTATTTTTTGTTGAACTGATGATATTTAAACTCAACCAAAATTTATGGCTTTCATGACCTCAATTTTCCATTTATTGTTCAATTGTTTGTGATTGATGACCTCAATCACTACTTATAAATATTGACATTTTCCCCAATTATGTGTCTATAATTTCAACTAATTTTCTCCTACTCAAAACCCTAATTTGGTGGGGAATTTTTCATTTCCTTTTCCCTCTTATTAAGACTACATTTTGTTAACCATATTTCCGATGTGGGTTTTCCACAAAGGAATTTTATATTTTAAACCATTTATTTTCAAAGAACAATTTCAAATTTCAAGGACGCAATTTATTGTAGTATGGGAGAATGTAACACCCCAATATTTCATAGTATGTTATCTCTTTAATGTAATTTAATATCTTGTGCTACACGCCACAACAAGTTTGAGCACACCACAAGTTACGAAACTAGTAGTTCAAAAAGCAGTTATGAATAATATTAACTACATTTTAAATTTTATATACTCTATAAAATTTTAGAATCCATATTATGTGTTTCTTAGACACAATATATGAAAAAATTCATAAAAAATTTATTTTTCATAAAATGCAATTTTATCACCTTTTAATGGATAACCTTTTTTAAATCCAATATTTTATAATTTTATATATTTAATTTTACAAAATAAACTTATACTTTAAAAGTGGGATTAAAAATTTAGTTCGGATAAATCTTTGGTGTTTTTCTGCTACCATTCATATTTTTATGAATAGTGAAAAATAATAAATTTTAATTGAAAAAAACTTTTTAATAAAAATAATTCTTATTGTTAAATTATTCATTTGAATGGTTTTTATGTATACTTAGATTATATTTTTATCATTTAATTAAATTTTGGTCATTGGAATTAATTTTACATTTAAATTATACATAAACATATATCAATATTTTAATAGTTTTTACTTCTCAACAACTCACTTTCTGGTTTTGACAAAGTGAATTAATTTTTAATTAATTAATGTAACTTATATGATTTGAATGTTTTTGAGGTATAAATAATTTTTGAATTTATAATATCAAAATTTCCTTAAGGTTACTTTTTGTATATTTCTAAAAACATTCAATTTTTGATGAATAGGGAAAAACACTGCATTATTGTTTAAAACCGACTTTTTATTTAATTAATTAATTTTATTTAAATTTTATATTAATGTAAAAATAGATACATAATACCTATATTAGTTAAATTTAATTTATTGGTGTCATTTTATTTTAAGATTATACATACAAAATTTTATTGAACTTTATAACATTTTTTACCTACCTTTTAGGCACATTTTCAAATTTGTATAAAACATAATTTTATCTCTTTTGTGAATTGAATTTAAAACATATAAGAGACACAGTTGACATCTATAAGTGAAATTTGGTTTAATAGGATGAAAATAAGTTTTAGTGAATAATATCTTTTAAATTTTGTTTACCATAGTTAAAAGTAAATTGGGTAATTAAAGGTATAAATGATATTATAATTACCCTAACACATGTCCTAATTATATTGGATACGTGTATTTCAACCATAATCAACATTAGAAATAAAATATGTCCTTTTTTATCCAATTATATTATATTAGGAAATTTATTATTATTTTATTTAAAGAGGAGTTTAATGTATTAAATTCAAATTTTAATAAGTAAAAAAATTAATATAGTGTTATACATTAGATAAATTAGACTATAAATATTCATTATAATGATAAAAATAGTTCATATATCATGGTATTTTATTTATATTTTTTAGACATTAAATAAATAAATTTATTTATGACTCATTGATGATGGAGTAATTACCTTATTAATAAAAGATTAAAATAATTGATATTATAAATATTAAAATAAATGTAATTTGGGACTTTTAATGCCATCCAAGAATTTTATTGGTGAATATGACATGTTCGGATTGATTTAATGTATTTTTTTCGAATTAATCATGTTTTTTTACTTTCACAAAAACCAAATACTAAATTGTGTCAAAATCCACATAGATGAGTTTTTAAAACAAATACTATATTCTTAAATGATATAATATTCCTAAAAATATAATATTTTGTCAAATGACTTATATAATTATAGGTATGTCATTAATGAACAACTTGAGGTTCTATATTCATTTTATTGTAATTTTATTAACTGTGTAATATAAAAATACAAGAAGACACGGTAAAAGATAAACTATTTAACTAAGAGTTAGATCTAAAAGATAAGGATAATATGGTGACCTAATCTTGCCTAAAACGTCTTGGTTTTGAGAATTTAGACCCATATCTACATTATCCTCGAAATAAATCCATTTGGATCCATTATAAACACAAAATTATTTTATAATAAAATAATATTTCAAGCTTTTCCTAAAGTGACCCTCACATCTCTTATAAAAGGATACTTCCCCTTCTCTCAAATTCAAATATCCAAAGCCTTTTGGCTCATCCAAACCCTGATAAAATATCCTTTCAACTACCTTGACTTCATTCTATATTCCTTAAGTTGATCAGAAAGCCATCCTAAGAGTCTTTTTTGTTAAAACCAGAAGGAAGAACCTGAAGAAGAGGTAATTATTTCATCGCCTCTTTCAAAGTTCTTTTCTTCTTCCACTTCCTTTTTTTGTTGTTTTCGTACCGAAAAAATAAATCCAATACCCAATACATTTTGTGATGTTATTATTAATACGGTACAACCATATTCATTATTCTATACATTCTATGAATGAGAAAGTCACCATACGTGCGTACGTACGGATTACTGTCTCCACGTCGTGGTGTAGTTTGTTATTCAACACTTCATTATTTGTATGTGTATAATAATTAGTATAATTGATATAAATAACAAATATAATATGTTAAATATTATTTAGATATAATATTACATCAAATTACATACGATTTCACAATCAATAGAATGATATTGTTGCTCGTGCGTACGTACAACATACCGTCTCCATGACGCGATGAGATTCATTTCAACGTTCACCATTCAACGATGATTATAAAAATATATTTTATAAATAAGTATGTAATATATTAAATAATAATTCTCTTGGATTATATATATATACATATATCTCATTCACTTACTTCTGTTTAATACGATATAAAAACGCAAACAACGTTTATGCGTATGTATGGCCTACCATCTACAAAAACAGTGTTTTTCTATTTCATATATCTACCTATTATAAATATTTATATTCTGAATATATATTATACATAAATATTGTTTTATATTAAAGAACTAATTAAATAATGATGTATGTTATACGATCATGAATAACATGTTAAAACGTGTATGATAAAGAAAGCGGTTATTACCTGAAATGTTACTTTAACATGGAAATTATTTTTAAATGGGTAGTATAAAGTCATAAATGAATCATATATGATATCATAAATATTAATATGGTTTTGGTATAAATTAATAACATACTATGGTCATTATACATGAGGCTAAATGTACCCTCTACTAAAGAAAGTACATGGTAAGGGTTAATTCTTTAATCTCATTATTATATGAGATTGTTTATGTGTAAGTATTTGCTAGGAAATTTTTATCATCCATGTCCATGTTTCATGAATATTTTTTCAAAATGAAGATTTTAAGGTTTTGTGGAATGGAATATTTTTCAAGATAATCATTTTAAATGATTTAATGATTTATTTTTCTTAATATTTTTAATTAATGTCATTGTTTTAAAAATGATTTTAAGGATTTATTTGTATGGACATGATTGTTCTAAAATGTTAATTTCTTCCAAATGTTTCAAATTTTTATGGGAAAAATTGATTCAAAAATTTCATTTAAATTAAATCCAATGTAAGTGCATGACTTTTAAATTATTTAACAAAAATGGACATTTCTCTCAGAGTTTTATTGATCATTTTCAACTATGTCGACATCCTTTACTGGATATTATTCTTGAATGAGTTTGATTTATTATAATTCAATCTCCCATATTTTATTGAATGAGTTATTATATATTTGACTATGGATGTGCTATTTATATACCATTCATGGTTTATGGTTAAACTATTTACATTTCGTATGCTAGTTTTAATATGAATGTTTATGTTATGTTTCAACATTTTCATATAATGAATGCAATGGAATTAGTAAGTGATAGGTGGAGCCAGCTATAGATCCTCGATGCATCTGTTGGTATCACAAGACAAATTAGTGTCTTGGCACAAGGTCTTTAAAAAAATTATTTGTATTCTTGGCACGAGGCCTTGACTATGTGGTTATGATGTCCAGAATTATGCATTCATCATTATGAAATTAGCTATTGATAATACTTGTGATTATTCGACTAGTAAAATATCCATGTGAATAAGTAAATGGAATTATTTGATTTTTCGTTCCCATATTATGTTTTAGTTTATGTTTAAGGGGATAATGTTTCAATTTTATACCTTGCCATAAAGGTTTATGATTATTTATGATAGCTTCCGCTATATTGTTTATTTTTACTAAGAATCTGAGCTCACCCCTTTATTATGTTTTATTTTTCTAGGATTCCAAAAAAGTATATTATGATTTATATGCAGGTTTAAGATAAGGGAATAATAGTGTTCTAAAAGGATTATTTATGTTGTGTTTTATGTTAGAAATTTTAATGTAAAGTTCATATATGTAATCTATTTTCCAAGACTGCTAAATTGATTGGTCCTTCGAGACTTGATTTCATGTAATTATGCCAATTTATTAAAATAATGCACTGAATCTGGGTAACTAGGGTCATGGAGTTACACTTAGACCTATTGGATCACTTAGACTCACACATCTCTTAGGCCTGCTGGTCCACCTAGACCCACTCGTCACATAATAATGCTCGTCACTTAGGAATGATGGCCTTTGAGCCATTGACCATTTCCACTACCGTGACCCACCTGGTCATAGCCTTCTGCCACCACTCGTCCCTCCCGACCATGGTCTGTTTCCAATGTCGTGGCCTTCCATCACCGCCACAACCTACCTAGTCAGGGCCTTCCACCACTATCAACTCCCATACAGATGGTTTCCTTATTATCCTTGCCACACCACTGGGCATATGTCACTTCCACCATCTGCCTTGTCACGTGCCGAAAAACATGATGAATGGTAAATAGGAAAGTCACAAGAACACTGAAAGAATGATTTGGGCCTTTGTTCATGTCGGCCCTGATTTTTTCTTGTCAAAAATATCACGAATCACAAATTTAAAATCCCTAAGATTCAATCTCCAATTAATCACAAAGAACGAATGAAGAATCCCAAATATTTATCCCCTTTTTAATCCCTGTGATGGAAATCTCACTACCTGAAGAATGATCTACCCTTGGATCAAACTGTTAGTGGGTTGATATGTGTCCTTTATTTAGAAAAAGAAGAATGGGGGATTGGGAAATTACAAATAAAAAAATCCCTATCTAGAAAAAGGATCATTTTTAGTGAAGAACGTATTCATTCCACTGTCAATCATTGATCCTCGATCTAATACTTTCGTCGATGGTGAAATACTTCGAAGAGGAAGGAATGAAGTTGTTCGTTATCATTGGTGATTCCTTTCTCGCCAACGGTAATTCTCTAGATCCTCCAATAAAAACATCGAGAGCATGAAAATGATCCTAAATTCCTATTTGTCTATTAATTGATGAAACATGTTTCATCATTTCTATTATGCTGAGTCTCTACTCCATTACACATTACTTCTAATACTATTACTCTATTTCATTTATGAAATGAAATAGTCAACTTGACGTTACGTCACATAAAAAAATTAAATAAAACAAACTTTCCTATGATTGTTTTATTTTTATTTAAAAAGTTAAAAAAAATATTTTACAGTCAACCCATGCTGGTCGGGGTTAGGTCCTTCCTTAGGTAGAGTCGTCATTCCATATGCAACAGTGCCCTTGGTTTTTTAATATGGTAATATGTTTAGATGTTTCCAAAACTTCACACGCACACTATTTTAAATAACTAAAAAAGTTAAATCATTTATTTTGGGATAACTGATCCTTAGAATAAAGTGTTTTTTAAGTGTCTGGTCTCGAAATAATCCCATATAATTCTTTAAAAAAGACGTTGAATTTCTGGGACATTAAATTCTCCCCATATTATGGATTTATTTCCTCGAAATCCAAACCAAGGCTGAACAAAAAAATGACGGTACTAAGCATGAATAGGGTCCTTCTGCTCTTAAGTGATCTCTTGGAGATTCCCGTGCTGCCACCCAATGTGCACTAGAGGAATCAAATGCCCACAAAGTACCCACTACTATCGATCCTTAATCTACACTCAGAACTATGTAAAACTTTTCCCATCATCAATGTATAGCTCTCCCTAGTTGACGGTGTGCGATGGGTTATGCACATACCTCCTCAGATGTGACCTTTGAAAGACATTATTCACCCAATGCATCTGTTGGGGAAGTTCCATGTGGTACTCCACCTTTCCAACACTACTCAGAATCTATAAAGGGCTAATGAATCTCGAAGACAACTTGTCACCCCAACCAAATATCCACAATACCCATCAAGGTGAGACCCAAAGAAACAAATAATCTCATTCCATGAACTCAAAGGGCCTCTTTCTCCTATCAGAATAATATTAACGCTTGATATGTGCAGGTCTTGTCTGCTCCAAGATGATCTGGACATTCATGGTGGTAGCACCACTACGGGAAAAATGAGCAATTGCGACGGGATTTATTCCCGTCGCAAATAGTCATGTTAAAAACTTATTTGCGACGGGGGTATTTCCCCGTCGCAAATAAGGAGGCTTTTGCGACGGGATTGCTTCCCCCATCGCAAATAGTTTTCCCGCGATGCGCGCCAAATCGCGGGAAACTTATTTGCGACGGGGAAATATTCCCGTCGCAAATAACCGGCGGCGGTAAAAGGTATTTGCGACGGGAATATTCCCCCGTCGCAAATACTATGTCGGGAGGGGTTATTTGCGACGGGACCCGTCGCAAATAACTATTTACCGGTTGACCGTAATAAATGTGGGCTAAGGTATTTGCGACGGGTACCGTCGCAAATAATCTAACCTATAAATACCCCCATCCGTTTTTTTCATTTCATTCTCATTCCTTATCTTCTCCTTCTCTCAAAATTATATTTCTAGAGTTGAGTTTTTCTCCAGTTTAATTTTTTTCTCCGGAGCTGATATTAATGTTTTGAATAACGATCAGAACAGATCAATTTTCAAGGTATTTATCTTCATTTTAATTTTTTATTTATTTTTAATTTTTTATTAGTTTCAATTATTATTAATTAGTTGTAATTTAATTATGTTTATATTGTTTTATTACTTAATAAATTTAAATTATTAGTATTGTTTATAGTTAATGGTAATTAGGAATAATTAGTAATAATTTTTAATAATTAAGAATAAATATTAATAATTAGTAATAAATACCAATAATTAGGAATAAGAACATTATTACATTATTAGTTTATTTTATTATTAATATTAAAATAATATAATTTTTTATATATATACAATTCTTTTTTCATCTGTGTGTTTGCTGTCTTCACATGTATTATTTGTATGTGGAGATAGAAAACGCACAGATGAAAGAAGAATTGTATATAAATTAGAAAATTATATTATTTTAATATTAATAATAAAATATATTAATAATGTTATTATTTGTAATTATTGGTAATTATTTCTAATTATTGATAATTATTCATTTAATTACTAATAATTAGGAACAATTATCAATAATTATCAATAATTAAGAATAATTAGTAATAATTAGTAATAATTACCAATAATTAGTATTAATTACCTATAATTAGTATTAATTACCAATAATTAGTATTAATTACCAATAATTCGTAATAATTACCAATAATTAACAATAATTAGTAATAATTACCTATAATTAGTATTAATTACCAATAATTAGTATTAATTACCAATAATTAGTATTAATTACCAATAATTAGTAATAATTAGGAATAATTAACAATAATTAGTAATAATTAGGAATAATTAACAATAATTAGTAATAATTAGGAATAATTAACAATAATTAGTAATAATTAGTAATAATTAGTATTAATTAGGAATAATTAGTAATAATTACCAATAATTAGTATTAATTACCAATAATTAGTATTAATTACCAATAATTAGTATTAATTACCAATAATTAGTATTAATTACCAATAATTAGTATTAATTACCAATAATTAGTATTAATTACCAATAATTAGTATTAATTACCAATAATTAGTATTAATTACCAATAATTAGTATTAATTACTAATAATTAGTATTAATTATGAATAATTACCAATAATTATCAATATTTAGTAATAATTAACAATAATTGCCAATAATTACCAATAATTAGTAATAATTACCAATAATTATCAATAATTACTAATAATTATCAATAATTAATAATAATTAGCAATAATTACTAATAATTAGCAATAATTACTAATAATTAGCAATAATTGGTAATAATTAGAAATAATTAGTAATAATTAGAAATAATTAGTAATAATTTGTAATAATTGGTAATAATTAGCAATAATTAGTATTAATTAACAATAATTAGTAATAATTAGTATTAATTAGTAATAATTAGTAATAATTAGTAATAATTAGTAATAATTAGCAATAATTAGTAATAATTAGCAATAATTAGTAATAATTAGCAATAATTAGTAATAATTAGCAATAATTAGTAATAATTAGCAATAATTAGTAATAATTAGTAATAATTAGTAATAATTAGCAATAATTAGTAATAATTAGCAATAATGATTATTAATTACCAATAATTAGTATTAATTACCAATAATTAGTATTAATTACCAATAATTAGTATTAATTACCAATAATTAGTATTAATTACCAATAATTAGTATTGAATACCAATAATTAGTATTAATTACCAATAATTAGTATTAATTACCAATAATTAGTATTAATTACCAATAATTAGTATTAATTACCAGTAATTATTATTAATTACCACTAATTAGTATTAATTACCAATAATTAGTATTAATTACCAATAATTAGTATTAATTACCAATAATTAGTATTAATTACCAATAATTAGTATTAATTACCAATAATTAGTATTAATTATGAATAATTACCAATAATTATCACTATTTAGTAATAATTAACAATAATTGCCAATAATTACCAATAATTAGTAATAATTACTAATAATTATCAATAATTACTAATAATTATCAATAATTAGCAATAATTAGCAATAATTACTAATAATTAGCAATAATTACTAATAATTAGCAATAATTAGCAATAATTAGCAATAATTAGCAATAATTAGAAATAATTAGTAATAATTAGAAATAATTAGTAATAATTAGCAATAATTAGTAATAATTAGCAATAATTAGTAATAATTAGCAATAATTAGTAATAATTAGCAATAATTAGTAATAATTAGCAATAATTAGTATTAATTACCAATAATTAGTAATAATTAGTAATAATTAGTAATAATTAGCAACAATTAGTAATAATTAGAAACAATTAGTAATAATTAGTAATAATGATTATTAATTACCAATAATTAGTATTAATTACCAATAATTAGTATTAATTACCAATAATTAGTATTAATTACCAATAATTATTATTAATTACCAATAATTAGTATTAATTACCAATAATTAGTATTAATTACCAATAATTGCCATTAATTAACAATAATTTCCAATAATTAACAATAATTGCCAATAATTGCCAATAATTAACAATAATTGCCAATAATTACCAATAATTAGCAATAATTACCAATAATTAGCAATAATTAGTAATAATTAGCAATAATTAGTAATAATTAGCAATAATTACTAATAATTAGCAATAATTACTAATAATTAGAAATAATTAGTAATAATTAGAAATAATTAGTAATAATTAGAAATAATTAGTAATAATTAGAAATAATTAGTAATAATTAGAAATAATTACCAATAATTAGTAATAATGATTATTAATTACCAATAATTAGTATTAATTACCAATAATGAGTATTAATTACCAATAATTAGTATTAATTACCAATAATCGCCAATAATTACCAATAATCACCAATAATTACCAATAATCACCAATAATTACCAATAATCACCAATAATTACCAATAATGACCAATATTTTCCAATATTTTTCAATAATTACCAATAATTACCAATATTTTCCAATAATTACCAATATTTACCAATAATTACCAATATTTACCAATAATTAGGAATAACTACCAATAATTTGGAATAATTACCAATAATTTGGAATAATTACCAATAATTTGGAATAATTACCAATAATTTGGAATAATTACCAATAATTTGAAATACTTACCAATAATTTGGAATAATTACCTTATTACATTATTTGTATATTTTATTATTAATATTAAAATAATATAATTTTCTATATTATATACAATTCTCTTTTCTTCTGTGTTTTTTTGTCTCCACATGTAATATTGGCATTCTTTTTCAAAATTATCAACCTACTCGCCAATGGAGAGGTGAAAGTGAATGCCAATATTACATGTGGAGACAGAATGTGAAACACACAGATGAAAGGAGAATTGTATATAATATATAAAATTATATTATTTTAATATTAATAATAAAATATACTAATAATGTAATGATGTTATTATTATATAATTAATATTTATGAAAAAAATTATATTAGTATTATTAAAAAAATAAAAAATCAATATAATATTAAAATTATCAATATTTGTAACAGGTTTTGCTTTATTCTCAATATATTCAATCCTTGCTTGTGTTTTTTCTAACAAATTATTCAAAACCAGTAATGCTTTTATATTTTATAGAAAAATATGGAACAACGAGGTCGTCAACAGTCATTATTAGATGACCGCATATGGATAAATCAACGTAGAAATCCAAATGGTTCTGGTTTAAATCCAGTATATATAGAGGGTGTGGAGAGTTTTTTATCATTTGCGGCATCAAATCCAGAATTTGTTTCAGAAGGAAAGATAAAATGCCCTTGTAGAAAATGTGCATTGAGAACGTTTGACACGTTTGACAAAGTGGGGGAACATCTCTTGCGTTTTGGTTTTCAAGCAGATTATGTTTTTTGGTATCAACACGGTGAACGCAGTTCCAGAGCAGGTGATACCAACTTGATTCCGGATCCATCCCAGTTTCAAGATTTAGTACATGATGTTGCAGGTTCAACTGTTCAACATACAGAAACTCCGGCTGATATAGCTTCAAATCCTGAGTTGGGACCGTCTGAATTTTATGAGTTGTTGAAGTCTGCTGAGGATGCATTATATCCTGGCTGCAAGATGAGCAAATTATAAGCAGTTGCAAAATTTATGGCTATCAAATCAGATAACGGAATGTCAAACACCTGTTTTGACCAGATATTTTCTTTGCTGAAAACACTGTTACCCGAAGGAAATGTTTTACCTGCAAATTACTATGAAAGTAAGAGGTTGGTTCGAAATTTGGGACTTACTTGTCAGAAGATTCATGCATGTTCAAATGACTGCATTTTATATTCAGGGGAAAATGAGTCGTTGGATAGTTGTCCCACATGTGGGCAACTGAGATATAAAGAAGGACAACACGGGAAGTCTGGTTTGATTCCTGTAAAACAGTTGAGATATTTTCCGCTTACATCCAGACTTCAGCATTTATTCATGTCTAAGAATACAGCGACAATGATGTCATGGCATAAAGAGAATAGTTCAACCGATAAAAGCTTGAATCATCCAGCCGATGGTGATTCATGGAAACATTTTGATAGAGTTCATCCATCCTTTGCTTTAGAATCTAGAAATGTTCGACTGGGCCTTTCCACTGATGGTTTCTGTCCGTTTGGATCTTATGGTAGTCAATATTCATGTTGGCCTGTTTTTTTAACTCCGTACAATTTACCTCCATGGATGTTGATGAAGGAGCCATATATCTTTTTGACTTTACTAATTCCAGGACATCCGAAGAAAAATATTGATATTTATTTGAAGCCATTGATTGATGAATTAAATTTACTGTGGAGTACTGGTGTCAGTACATATGATGTTGCAACGAAACAGAATTTCATACTGAGAGCAGCATTGATGTGGACAATAAGTGACTTCCCGGCTTATGGGATGTTATCTGGCTGGAGTACACATGGTCAGAAATCATGTCCTTACTGTATGGGAGAGAACAAAGCATTTATGCTCATTCATGGAAGGAAACCTTGTTATTTTGACTGTCATCGCAGATTTCTTCCAGCTGATCATCCTTTTCGCAGAAACAGATCTCATTTCAGAAAAGGAACAGCTGAAAGGGATGGACCTCCAAAAATGCTATTAGGTTCAGAGTTAAAATCGGTTGTATTTTCATTACCTCCCATCACTTTTGGTCCCACAATAAACCAACAGAAAATTTCTGGTTTTGGGAAAGAACACAATTGGATTAAACGTAGCATATTTTGGGATTTGCCATATTGGTCTGATTTGTTGGTCCGACACATGTTAGATGTCATGCATATTGAGAAGAATTGTTTTGATAATTTGTTTCATACAGTTTTGGATACGCCAGGAAAGAGCAAAGACAATGTAAATGCACGTTTAGATCTTGCCCAAATTTGCAGGCGTCTAGAATTGGAACTATTTGAGAATGTCAGAACAGAAAGGTTACTGAAACCAAAAGCAGCTTATACACTGTCTAAAGAAAACCGTTTATTATTTTGTCAGTGGATTGCAGATTTGAGACTTCCAGATGGTTGTGCTTCCAATTTGGGTAGATGTGTAAAGAATGGTCATATTACTAGATTAAAAAGTCATGATTGTCATGTTATAATGGAGAGACTTCTACCCATTTGATTAAGAGGTCTGTTGAATTCTGTGATTTGGGATTCCATAACAGACATGTCTCATTTTTTTCGGGAAATTTGTGCGGCTACGGCAGATTATGATGCTCTAGTCAAACTTGAAAAAGATGTTGTTGTAATTATATGTAAACTGGAAAAAATATTTCCGCCGTCTTTCTTCGACTCAATGGAACATTTGATGTTACATTTTCCATATGAAGCCAAATGTGGAGGTCTGGTACAGTTTCGATGGATGTACCCATTTGAGAGATGCATGCAAAAATGGAAAAGAAAAGTACGCAACAAAGCATCTGTTGAAGGATCTATTGCAGAAGCTTATTTGCAAGAGGAAATATCTTTTTTCTGCTCCCATTATTTTGAATCTGAGTATCCTTCAAAACACAACCGAATGGGACAGAATGAGAGAAATATTGATGAAATCGATAATCAATTATCTGTTTTCAACCAGTCAGAGCTTGGTTTTGGTGGAGTTTCTGAACGCTGGATTTCAGATGATGAACATCATACAGCTCATACGTATGTTCTGCTCAACTATGAAGAGATGACATCAGTTGTACTGTAAGTGTTTATATCACTTATTCTATCATTTATGTTACAGTAAATAACTTTGGTTTTTATAGGTTGTATGATAATCATATCAAGAAACAAATTCCACAAATTACAGCAGCTGCTCTCGAAGAACGTCGACTGAAAATTTTTTCTCAGTGGTTTCAAAAACTGGTAACATAAATTCTTTATCTTTTAGCAACTCATTCAATGTATAGTTTACTATATTGATAATTATTTCACAAATTTTCAGGTGTCTCGACATGCTGATAAAATTGACAAACGGCTGTGTGTATTGAGTAACCCACCTTCCAAACTTGTTAAAACTTATAATGCATATGTGGTGAATGGATTTCGATTCCACACACATGCATATGGGGAATAAAAAAAAAACAATGAACAGTGGAGTTAGCTTGAGAGGATCTCATCATCGAGAAAATGAAGTTGACTTTTATGGCATACTTGATGAAATCATTGAACTCTGTTATCTTGGACAACATTACATAACCATGTTCAAATGTCGGTGGTTGGATACAGAGAGAGTCGTGCGTGTTCATCCGACTCATGGAATCATCGATATTAAATGTAAAAGTGTTCTCGCAGTAAATGAACCATTCTTATTGGCTCAACAGGCATATCAAGTTTATTATGCAAAGTACTGTGCAACATCAAGAGACTTGACTGATTGGTGGAGTGTAATAAAAATCAAAATTCGAGACAATCAGTTTAGTCAAAGTGAATGTGCTTTCACTGATGTGCAAAGAATTGAAGTTTTTCAAGAGAGTACTCAAAATCAATCTTTTTTACAAAGAGACATGAGTATCGATGATGACACCCCACATTTAAGAGTCGGTGATGACGATGATGTTAATGATGTCACACATGAATTTGAAATGGTAAGAGATGAAGCAACTGCAACTCGAATGGATATCGATGATGTTGAGGAGGAATATGAAGATGAAATTGACATATATGAAGATGATGATGAAGATGAACACTTATAGAATTCCATGGTATTTATATACAATCATAATATGTATATATGTATATATAATAGTAATTATCAATTATTTGCTAACATTAACATTTTCTGTTTCAGATGGACGAGGCCACATTTCGTGAGTTGACGGATGCTGACCTGCCTTTCGATGCGGATGAGTTGCTGGCAGATGACCCTCAGCCTGCAAGCACTTCAGGGAGTACGCGGAGGGGGCGCGGTCTTGCACGATTGATGATTCCTGACCCCGTCCCCGAGCGACGTCCACGTCTTGGGTTTGATCCGCGCACCCGGAGGTGTGATAACCTGTGTGATAACCTGTGGATTTGACTAAGATTTCATTAATCTATTCACATAATAAATGATTATTATTTTTTTCAGTTTTCCGCATATAGCAGTCGGACAGGGCAGCGCTATTTTGCGCAACTATTTCTCTCAGCCATGGACCACATGGGAGAAGATTCCCATTGATGTGCAGCAGGCCATGTTCGGCCATTGGTTGGTACGTACATAAATAAATAATTTTTATTTTGAAAATTATTTCATTTCTAAATTGATATTTTGATTTTTTTTGTAGGGTTTATGGTATCTGATCGAGGATACCATGCGTGACGCCATCCACGAGGCATGGGAGGTGGCCATGCGTGATCGCCTTCGTCAGTTTTTGCACAATTTAAGAAAAGCTGCGATGAAGAAAGCAGGAGTGTCAGATTTTGAGGAGTCATGTAGAGCACATCGACCAGAGTATATTTCATCCCATGTATGGGATGGATTATGTGCGCACTGGTTGAGTGGTGCCTTTCAGAGGAGATCATCGCTGGGGAGACAGAATCGTGGGAGACAGGAGGTGACTCATCGAGCTGGGAGTCGTTCTTTCAGTACTCATAGACAGCATCTGGTACGTACATTATTTATAAATATTTTATATAACTATAAATATTAACAGTTTATTTTTTATTCTTATAGGCTGTCGAGCACCCCGATATTACAGAGTACGACGTATATCGGAGGATGTATAGTGATCCTGCTACTGGGGAGCTCAGAGGTGATCGTCAGCATCACATCGTGGTCAGTATTATTTGTTTTCAAGTTTAAAAATTAACTGCATATAATATATTCACAATTTTAATTTTAAATTGCAACTATAGGAGTCATATGAGGCCGCAGCGTCACAGACCCGGCCTGAGAGTCAGGCCGAGTCATCAGATCAGACCACTGCCCGTCAGTTTGATGAGGCGGCATGGATGCAGGCCACCCAGTATGCCTTCGAGAAGGGCCGGGTAGTTGGTATCGGCTCTCGACTGACTCCCGGAGATTATTATGGCAGTGCTGCGATGTCGGCGTCCAGCTCGAGAGGAGCTCGTGCATCTTTTTCTACACAGTATGAGGATCAGTTGCGATCTCAGACTGCACAGATAGAGAGTCTCCGACAGGAGCAGGAGCAGATGCGTCAGCAGCATGAGGAGGAGCGTCGACGCCAGCAGCAGCTGTACGAGGAGCAGACGAGTCGGTGGCAGCAGCAGCATCAGGAGCAGATGGAGTACATGCGCCGACTCACTCATGCTTTAGGGGTGGAGTTTCCTCCACCACCATCTGCAGATCCCCCACCTCCCCCCCTCCTTCAGATTAGATTTTGTATTTCAGTTATAAAATTTGAGAAATCAAAATATTTTTTTTTCTATTCGTAGTTTCTGTCTCATTATAACATATTAATAATATTATATTTTTAAATAACAATATTAATATGAATAATAATATTATTTATATTTTATAATATTAAATTATATATATATATTAAAATTTTATAATATTATAATTTAATTATTTTTTTTGTAATACTTGAATTATTTTAATATTTGAATGTAAAATAATTCTATTATTTTTATATTAATTAAAATAACTTATTAATATTTTTTTTATTTATGAATTATAATTGTAATATTATTATATTAATTAAATTATTTATTAATATTCTATTATTTTTTATTTTTGAATTATAATTCTACTATTATTATAGTAATTAAAATAATTTATTATTTTCATTTGTAAATTATAATTCTATTATTATATTAATTAAAATAATTTATTAATAATTTATTTTTTTTATTTTTTTTATAGTATTTGCGACGGTATACTATACCCGTCGCAAATACTAGTATTATTAATAGTTTTTTATTTTTTTTTAAAAAAGTATTTGCGACGGGATACTACTCCCGTCGCAAATACTAGTATTATTAATTTTTTTTATTTTTTTAAAAAACAGTTTTTGCGACGGGACCGTCGCAAAAGAGATTTGCGACGGGTCCCGTCGCAAATACTGTTTTAAAAGTTTTTTACAAAAATACGGAATACTATTTGCGACGGGGAGAATGCCCGTCGCAAAAAAAGGCTATAGCGACGGGCCCGTCGCAAATAAGTGTAGTTGTGACGGCGTTTTCAGCAACGGGCTATTTGCGACGGGACCCCGTCGCAAAAAGCCATTTGCGACGGGTTCCCGTCGCAAATAGCCCGTCGCAAATACCTGTTTTTCTAGTAGTGCACGTACCAACTCTGGACCCATGATTGCTAACCCCCTTAGGTCATTCCAACATAGTGGTGATATACATGTTCTCTCATGCAGTGCCTCAAACATTACCATATTAATGGTGGAGTGGTAGTTGTTGTTGTACACAAATTCCACCAATTGAAGGTGGTCCTCCCAATTGCAACCATTGTCCAGGATACAATAACAAATCATTTCCAATAAAACCAGTATATTCATATCCATATGACCATCCATCTGGGGATGAAATGTCGTGCTCAAACGCAGCTGAGTCTTCAATGCCTCCAGTAATCCCTTTCACAGCTGGGACGTGAAGCATGTGGCATGGCTTGAAGAAGTCATAGAAGGAACCCCATGATGTCGCACTATCTTCTAAATGTAGAGGCTCCCAAAGCTCTCCACCGAACCCTGATCCTGTATGGGTATGAAGTTGGTCAACTTGGTGAGTCAGTCCACAGTCACCCATATGGTATCACTTCCATAAACATGCATGGTAATCCTATCATGAATTCCATAGAGATACCAACCAATTTCCACTCTGGCACCTCAAGTGGCTGAGGCAAGCCTGCATGAACCTAATGCTCCACCTTCACTTGCTAACAAGTATGGAACCGAGAAACAAACTCCACCATTATCTTCTTCATCCCTGGCCACCATTACTAACATCGAAGATCCTTGTACATATCTTCCACTCATGGGTGCACTGCTAAGGGGGAGTTGTGGAACTCCCTCTGAACCTCCTCTTGCAATGCCACTGGTAAAATGGTGCACCCTCTAAAAAGGATGATGTTCTCCCTACCTATCGAATATCCATCATGGGATTTCCCTTGGTATAACTAATCATGTAGGGTATTGTATTCGACATCCCCAAGTTCTACCTCCCTAAATCTCTTTAAGAATGGGGGAGTGGAAATCCTCGACTGAAGGTATTCTTCTCCCTCACCATCAGCAAAGGATACCAGAATCATAACTAACTGCTCCAATACCTCACTCAAAAACTACAACCCGATTCTTATGTTAAGCACATTATCCACCATGTTCCCCTTCCCAGGAGTACAAACTATCTTGAAGTCATTGTCATGGAGGAACTCTATCCCCCACTGATTTCTCCAATTAAGGTCCTTCTATGAGAAGATATACCTGATACTATTGTGGTCGGAATATACGGTAAAATTATCACCCATCAATTAGTGATGTCGCACCTCCAAATCAAAGACCATTGCTAATAACTCAAGGTCATGGGTCACTTAGTTCTACTCTTGTTACCTTAACTACAACAAACCGTAGGCAATCACCACTTTCACCAGAATCAGGACGCAACCCAGTCAGGTCCCCGATGAATCGAAAAATAGAACATACCAAACTCCCTCCTCTAGCATTCTCAAGATGGGGGAACTCTTCAATATCCACCTCTGATCATGGAAACTCTGCCGGCACTTCATCATCTACATGAAGAGATATCCCTTCCATGTCAATGCTGATAAGGGTGATGCAACCTTGGAGAATTTAAGAACAGACCTATTATAGTATCTATAGAAACCCAAGAAACTATGCACCTTCATCACACTCCTGGGTGGATCCAAATAAAGAACTGCCTCTATCATTTCTAGATCCACTAAAACTCTAGCCCACAAAATTATGTGTCTCAAAAATTGGACCTTCTAAGTCTAGAACTGACACTTAGAGAGATTCCCATAAATATGGTTCTTTCAGAGTGCATCTAGGACTATTCGAAGTTGTGTCACATGTTCCTCCTCAGACACCAATTACACCGGGATATCATCAAGGTAGACCATGATGAACCGGTAAAGGTAAGGCTGGAATATCCTTTTCATGAGTCCCATGAACACTGTTGGGGAATTGGTCACACTGAATTCCATCAACAAGAACTCATAGTGGCCATGACAACATCTAAATGCTGTATTTGGGACATCCTCATCCCATACATGAAGCTGATGAAGACAGACCAGATTTATATCTTCAAGAACCACCTCTCTCACTTCAGTTGGTCGAAGAGGGCATCTATTCTGAGTAGTGCATATTTTTTCATCATGTTCACCAGATTCAAGCACCGATTGTCCACAAATAAACTCAAGATCCCACCTGACTTCATGGAAAACAGAACTAGGGCCACCCAAGGTGAAACACTTGGCCTTATGAATCTATTCCTTTATAGGTTCGAGAGCTATAATCTCAACTCCTGATGCTACGTGGGATCCATATGATATGTTTGTGTGGATATCAGTTTCTTCATGGGTTACAGGTCAATATAGAAGTCAACCTCTCTATGAGGAGGTAATCCTAGAACATCCTGAGGAAATATTTTTTCATACTCATTCACCACTTCAAGAAATTTTGGACTCCTCTCACCCACCATATCACGGGTAAGGCTAGCCAATTGGTGAGTTATTGGCTACACCCTCCTTTGAGAAATTTTTTCATGCACTGCAAGAATTCCCTTTTTATGGTAAAGGAAAACCTAGTTCCATATCTACAGAGACACCACACTCTTGGCCTAAAATAGTCAATATGGGAATGGGCTATGGATAACCAATCAATACTCAGAATGACATCATAAGGCCTTTATTCTGGTACTATAATATCCCAGCCAAAGCTATCCCCACCATAGTAATCTCACACTGTCGGCACCAATGTGTGATCGTTGAATCCCCTCACGTATGAGTCTCTAATAGTAAGGATCAAGAAAATGGATCTACTAGAATATCCAAGCTCCGAACAAGGTCCATAGAAAGGAAATAGTGATTGTAAACTATGTCTATTAGAACTAAAGCTATGGTGTAGAAGACAGAGATCATACCTCTAATTATCTCTCGAGCATGGGGATCATAGGACTCTATCACATGAAGTTGGGACCTCCACTATCCACCATCTCTTAGAGCTCATGGTAGACCACCTATGGGAGGTGGGGTTGTACCCCAAACCTCTTCCCCCCTCCTGTCACTCTTACTGCTCCCATGCCACATTTTCCACCCTACGGACCACCCTACTTTACCCTATGCCTCCACGTAGGTGGTTTATCGATAGTCTGCTAGCCATCTTCACGGCAAGTCAGGCCATCACAAGACATATGTCTGTAACCACTTCATGAATAGCATACCATTCTTCTTTGATGACTCCTTATACCCTAGTAGCCTCATACTACTAACCCTATGTCTTGGGGTCATCCCCTAAAAGTCTTGACAATCTTGGGTCCCCGCTTCTGCTACCTACTACCCATTGTTGAAGACACTAACACCTGGTGTCTATTAGTAGCTCTTGTTGATGGCATATTCTCTTCCAGGATTCTATCCATGAGTGGAGATTTTTCTAGCACCCCAACCTGAGTAAGGATGCTAAGGGATACCAAGGATGCCCTGATCTCTTGGTGTAGTCCTTGTTTAAAATTCTGAGCTCGAAAGAAAAGGTCTCACACCATGTCTTTAGAGTAATGAGAAATATCAATGAATATCACAGAGTACTCTACTACTATCATGCTACCCTAATGTAGGTGTATTAGATCCTGTATAAACATAGAGTGTAACATTTCTAGAAAGAACTCCTCCTTAAAGAGGCACTCAATGTCTATCCAGGTGAGGGTTTCCTCATCATGCATTTGGATCATCAAGCTACTCCATCTCCCTGTTGAGCCCTAAATAAGACTCACGACTAATTCTGTCATTTGGTCAATAGGAATCCTAACTAGATAAAATACTCGCATAACCACCTCGATCCAATCCTCATCTACATGGGGGATAGTCTCACCCCTGAACCTGGGAGGTCTCTGCCTCTGGAACTCATGTAATGCACTATGTTTGCATGCATACTCTATCGGTAGAAATATAAGAAACTTTTGATCAAAAGGTAGTGGTGAAACTAGTTCACCACCCTTGTGGGGCTCTCTATAGTACTGGTCCACAAACTGATGCCTCATCTCTATGCATACTATCCTCATGGGAAAATAACAGAATCTTGGCTGGCTTTATGCATGGTGGCAACCTGTAATAGATCAAGATGAACAACGATCAATAGATTATACCCAGTGAGATGACTATGACTCAAGAAGAACATGAGAACAATATCAATTCCTATATGATGCATGAAACCATTTTTTTCTATAACGAGTCGAAATTCAGAATTTAGGTTCCTTGTGTATGGATACATTGGCCAACGCACCAACATTGGACTCTACGATCCTGAATGCAGAACTTGAAAAATTCAACACTATTTCCCTAAAACGAATCCAAAAAATCTCAGTCCCTAAGTTAGCACTGGCCTCCTTTGATACCACTATATCACTACTGATCCCTTGGGGCCATTGCTGTGACAACCCCAACCCTACCTTTTAAAGGCCAGGGGTTCATGACTAATGAAAATGGAATTATCCTACATGTGGGAGAAATTTTCCCGAGTATCTGTATGCACATGCACACACAACCCTATCCCAAAATTCTAAAAATTAAACATGCATTCCAATAAGAAATCCACTGAGAATAATGGTACAAACCTAACAGAAAATGGTCTAGAATTCAAGTCCAACAAAAGATAAGTATATGGTCTAGATGTCAGTGCATGGTAAAATCTACCTAGAGGGTAGGTGAAGTGGGATACCACCTAGATCCGTAGAAGTATGCCTCATCTATCTGATCTCACTAGGCAGCACATAGTCCTAGACCTAAAATTCTTTGTCAATGCATTTGTCGTCTTCACAAGACACGACATGTGTGGGTGGAGCCCATGTAGGGGTGAGTAACATAATACTCAATAGGGTCCCCAAAACACATAGGTAATACCACAATGGAATGTATGCATAATTTTTTGTCAGCTCACACATGTATAATCTAATATATGAAAATAAAGGTTGTACATCATAAACACTGAACACCTTGTACTACTGAGGTACTCATCCTCGATGAGTCACTTAGACCCACTGGGTCACTTAGACCCACTAATCAATAAGCCCTGCTGGGTCACCTAGACCCGCTATTCAATTAGGCCTGCTTGGTAACCTAGACCTTCTCATCACATAGAATTTCTGGGTCCCCTCTTCCCACTCATCACAATCTTTTCATCACAGCCAGCTGCAAGACTCCTTCTTGGAGTGAACTTGATTCTGGGAGAGTCTAATCCCCAAGATATTAGTCATATATAAACATCACTGAAAACAAAATTAGATTATACCAAAATTAACTCCTCATTGCGAGGGTCCCAACTCCACAAACCTCTCATCAATCGGATGTACGGTTTAGATTTTATGGGCATTTTAGTGAAAATGGGATGGTTGGGTCCGTGTCCCGTCTGACCCGGGTGGACCGACCTAACTATACCCAACCCGTTGTACGTCTACCTGACCTACTGAAGTTGTCCAGTTTTCTCCACTCGGGATGTGGTGGGCACCATGTGTCTAAACCACCCTATGGGTCCTTTCAGGGTCTTTCCACCACAGTCCAACTGGATCGTGGCTCTCCAGCTGCGTGATGTGGCATGTTGTCATGTCTGCCAAATCCACCGCTAGTCTTTGGACCCTTTCCTCCACTCATGGTGGTTTCTGTTGCCCCCACACCATTGACCTTTGATCTGTTGTCACTTATTGTCATTGTGACCCTCCTGGTTATAGCCTTCTGCCTCCGCTATGGCCCTCCTAGTTGTGGTGTTCCATCGACGTTGCGGCACGCCTGGTCGCGGTCTTCCCCTACCGCTAGCTCCCATACCAGTGGTTGTCCACATTGAATAGTCGTGTTGCCGGGCTGGTGTATCTTCCCCCATTGGTCTCATCACATGCCAAAGAACACAAATAATGCGGAAGAGGAAAGCCACAGGAACCCCAGAAGAACGATCCAGTCCATTGTTCATGTTAACCTAAATTCAGTCATGTCAGTATGATCACGAAGTAAAAATTAAATATCACTAAGATTCAATCCCTAATTAATCAAGAAGAATAATATTATAATCACTGAGATTTAACCCCTTTTTAATCCTCTCCATGGTAATCAAAATCTATCAAGAAAAGTCGACCCGCAGATCAACCAATTAGTGGGTTTATTTTCATACTTCGTTTAGAAAAAGAAGAACTAGGGAAAGGGAAATCACATAGAAAGAAACAAAACCCCTACAAGGAAAAAATATTGTCTTTTGGTGAATAACAGATTCGGTCTTCCATTGTTCAATGATCCTTGATCTGCAACTTTCATCAATGAAAAAATCATTTAAAGAGGAATTAAGAAATGTGCTTTTCATCGCAAGTGATTCGTCATTCACTAAAGGTAAATCTGCAGAGCCTCCAAGAAAAATCCCAAGATCATGGAAACGATCCAGATTTTTTGTTAGGCTATTAATTCTTGAAACATGTTTCAGGGTTTCTCTTATGTTGAGTCACCAAGACATTACACTTTAATTTTAGTGTGTCCACACTGTTTCATTTATGAAATGAAATAGCTGGCTCAACGTTGAGTCGCCACGAAACAATTTTGAATAAAATAAAATTTCTCATGTTCATTTTATTTTTCATTAAAATGCTCAAAAATTAAATTTTAACCTCGACCTATCCCTGTCGAGATTGGTTCCTTCCATATGTAAAGTCGTTGTTTCAGTCACAATGGTGCCCTCAGATTTTCAATCAAGGCATCCATTTAGATGTTTCAAATACTGCACACACATCCTGTTATAAATAACTAAAATCAGTCCAAACAATTATTCTCAACTCACTAGGCCATGGAATAAATTTTAATGTAAGTGTCTAGTCTCGAAATAAACCCATATAATTTTTAAAAAAAAACTTTGCATTGAAATTTTGGGACATTACATTACACTACTCTGATTTTTCCAACTAATTCTTCTCATGATAACCATTCCATGCACTGATGGTATATCAATAACCAAGCCCAATATGTGTTATAACTATCAAAATTATCCCTTATATATCGAGTAATTTAATTAATTCATGAACAATGTGTCTTAACAAATAACTATATTAATTAAAAAACATATTTACTAATATTTCCCCAATTAATAAAATAGCTATCAAATAAACACCATATGTAAAATGGTGTAAGGATCAGGCACCAATTATAACAAAAAAATATTATTATTTATATCTAAAATAAATTTTATTTCAAATGAAAAACTTTAATAATTAATTTTTTGATTTAAGAGAATGTTAACAATCACAAAAGAAAGTGAGATTCCAAAGATAACTTTTACCCATTTGTTATTTTCAAGTTAATCCCCTAGAATAAGATAATTCAAGTTGAAACATAAAATTCCCTAAATTATTATTGGATCATGATATTAAATTATGTTAGGTTATTATATACACCACATAAAATAAACAATTGGTGAAGACGACTTTTATCTCACAGCGGTAAAAACTGAGATGAAAATACCTTACCTTACACCTCTCTTTAGTTGGACACCCTTTAAACTCCAATTTAATGGATTGAATAATTTTCTAAAATTTAAATATAACCATATTAATATGTATGGTGTATTATATAGTCTTTTTGTAACATATTATTACCCATTCATTAAATAATCTTTTGTCTTTTTCATCATTTCATGTGTTAATTGAATTGTTTTTCGAGTTTGTTTTAATTAGTTATTTTTTTACTAAAAATTATATCATGATTTAATAATATATATAATGTAATACATGATTTAAATATCATATATATTCATTACATATTTATTTATAATAATCCAAAAAATATTTAGATATGAAATAAAATACAATGTTCATGGAGACGGTAGGTCGTACGTACGCATGAACGCTACTTCCATTTATTTTTCATATTAAAATAATGAAAAGTAAATGATATATATTTATATAGTTAATCAAATATAATATTTATTTAATATATGTGATATATTTTTATTAAAATTATCATTAATACATTCCATGTAAATCATGACCGAATAACATCCCTTTGAGGAGGTGGTAGTCCACACATCCACAAATGAAGTTATCATATTCCAAAAAAATGGGTAACTTAAAGATATCTATTATATAAAAATTCCAGGATCATAAATAAATCATAAATATAATATATATAAATATATATCATATATCATATATAATTACATCATTATTTCAACCTTTAAATGTGGTATTGGAATAATGAACAACAACATTTCACGAGGTGGTAGTCTGCCGTACACATGAACGATGATTGTGTATCCCATTTGATGGAATTTTTTGAAATTGAAGGTCATACCATTAATATAAACACCTTTCACTTTATTTATGATACTATTTTTATTATATAATCATGATATAAGAATAATTGAAGTGGTGGGTAAATAAATAAAACAAATGATCCTGTTGAAAAACATTTCCTCTTCTTCGGGTAACATCTTTTGGTATATACCAAATTTTGTTCGTAGATTTCTTTATAAATGAGGGAGTATTCTATAAAAAAGGGTAGTTATTATGGAGGATTATTTGGGTAGTGTCTTGATGAGTCAATGTGGCTTGAGATGTGTGATTAAGGGTATGATTTAATTCCATTTATAGTGTATGAGGAGTGATAATTATGTAAATACCAAAAGGTAACCAAAATTGGGAGGTCGCCCATACCTCATGTTTTTCAAAAATGAAAAAATAATGGATTAAAGAGTATTTAGGGTCTATAAAGACTTATACAACACAATAAGAACAACATTTTTTCCTAAGTCTTTAAGTGTTTCATTTTGGGTTTTCATTAAGGAAACTAGTTTTCTAACCTATGTAATTCATCCATTAAGACTAAATTAATGTGAGAATTATCAGAAAATATAGCCCCATTGAGATCTGAATATTATCTTTAATTTTAAAAATAATAATCTCATGGGTGTTGGAAATTAATTTAAAAAAACATAGATAATGCATAAAAACACTACTTGAACCTAAACCATGCAAACAATGTTTTTACTAATTAGAAGTCAATATGTTCATTATAAAATCTAATTTTGTTAATGAATATGGAATATTTTTATTCATAGATATATGAATATATGTTTATTGAATATACAATTTTTATTATATTATCAATATTTTAATAAAATATCATTTATTATAAAATAACATTAATGAGAATTTTGGAATTATTTTCTTAATTTAAATTTAAAAATTTCAAGGCAATGATGGAATTAAAAAAACATTAAGTTAAAAGATATTTAAAATAAAATATTAATCTATAAAAATAAGAGAACACAATAATTCAATCAAATTTCTTCACTTTTAATATATTAAGTATCATTTAATTATTAACTAAATAATCACTATGTGGGTGCTTGTTAAGAATTTTTAGAAACTAATTCATATGTAGAAATTAATTATAAATTATTTTGATAAAAATAGTTCATTTATATTTCCAAAAAATATGTATAACTAAAAATATGAGGTTTCTCTATATCTCAAGTTTTTATAACTGTTAAAGGTATGAAATGTTCATTTTTTGACTGTTTTACTTATATAACTTATTATATAGGTCAATTTCATGGAATAATACCTCAAAAACTATGAAAATTAGAAAAAATAGGATATATGGCCGAAATATGGGAATCCAATGTCTTTTGTACAAGTTTCTAGGTCATTGTTTCCTTATTATTAATGATTAACCCCTAATAAAACTGATTTTACCGTAATCATTTTAATTAAGTTTAGTTACTGTCAATAATATTTTAGTCAGAAACTAATTTGAAATTATTAAATATTATAAATTATTCTGAATAAAAATATGGAATATATTTTTCCAAATTCAAATCACATAAATGGTAGAAATTAATTTAGAATTATTCCCGCATATGGGATGACAAAGTGGGGTTTTAAAGTAAAAATGTCCCAATGTTTCAAATGTTCCTTTATCAAATTTCATTGTGAAATTTGTTATGATGATAAAGATTAGATTTATAAATTTATATTTGAACCAAATATACTTTAATATCAAATTAAAATAATATATAACTACATAAATAAATTAGATGAAAAAAAGTTTTCAATTAAAATTCAGTATTTTTCACTTTTCCTCAATAAATGATTGTTTTCTCGAAAATAAAAAAAATTCACCATAAATAAATTTTAAGTTAATAATTCAAAAAGTAAGTTTATTTTTTCAAATAAAATTTATAAACTTATAAAAAGTTAGTTTTAAAATAGGTGTTCCATTAAGAGATGGAAAAACTACATTTATAAAAAAAATTATTTTTATGCCTTAAATTTGATTTATTCATATATTATGACTTTAAAATTTATTAGACCCAAATCCCTTTTTTCATTTTAAAATTACTCTTTTTGGGTAAGTGGGAATATCACAAAAACTGAAAAAAATTTCAAACATCACCCACAAAAATCCTTACACAACAAACCTATCCCAAAATTAACATTTAAATTTCAAAATTCAAATCCATACAAGGAAACCCAAAAAAACATGGTCAAGCTAGCATCCTGATAAACCTACCATTGATATGACACCTCACCGCTATCATCACCTCGTTTTCCATCATTACAACACCATCACCCCCATCGTGTCATCACATCACTAGAGTAATCATCATCACCAGCCTCTTCACCATCGACCACCGCCTTCTCACTGTCCCCGTTGACTCATTGAGCCTCCCTCATCATGCCATCATCTTAATCATTCAATACCACACCAGAATGTCGAATCCCCTCAACATTAACATGTCTTCGTCCCCCATCACCTGAACACATACCACCTACAACACACCTACAAACATGACCACTTAAAACCACCATCTTAGATTCATTAAACCATGACTAACACTCAAAATAGACACTGATGATAGAGGCCATCAACACACTATTAAAAATACACCAACGTAAACCCTATCACTACCAAGAGTAAAAAACATTGTATCAAACACTGAAAACTACCATTGGAAACTATCTCATGAACTAGAAATAAGAAAAGGGGACCAAACCCAAAAATGGGAAGGGATTAAAACCCTAGGAGGAAGGACCAACTCAGAAGCACCAGGAAATCTATCATCCACCAAGCCACATGCCCAAAAACTTAGTGAATCATGAGCTCCGAAACTATCATAGAGAAAAGTGTAAGAATGCAAAATCAGTGCGTAGAAAGAAGAAATAGAGAGAAAAATAGGATGCTAACATAATTAATGGAAGGAGAGAAAGAGAGAAGGAAAGTCTCCTCCTAGAAAAAGAATAAAATATGACAAAACTGGAAAGGGAGAGGGACTGAAACTCTTGGAAGAAGGAATAACTCTAGTGGTGCTTGTAACTCTGTCATCCACTAGACTGGTTCCCCAAAACCTCAGAATATATTGTACTCCAAATCTGATCTAGATATAAGTAGAGGAATGAACAATCAGAGCATGGAGAGGTTGATGAGGAGAAGATCTGAGCGCTATCATAGAGTGGGGAAAGGAGAGTGAGCGAGAAAAAAAAGATTGAGTGAGAATGCAACCCAAAGTGAGAGAGATATCGCTAGGAAAATTATAAACCCAAGGAGACAGAGACTATAAAATCTACTGGATAAATGTAAAAAAATTATTTGATATATAATATAGAAATAAATATATTATAAAGCCTTGATATGTTATATAAACTTATATCCTTTGTCATGCATGTCTTTTACACTATCGAAGCAACTTGATATTTTGTAACACAATCCAAATTAGTGTTTTTATACCACCAGATAATCTCATTGTTTTGTGAAGAATAATATTAACTTGGTATTTCATATAGAATAATCTAGTAACAATATTAAATTTATTCTAAAATTAATATATATTAAAGTCTTGGGGTGCTACACATGAACTAACATGTAAGATCTATATCAAAACCAACAAAGAATTTCATTTAGAAATTATTTAATAACATTAAAAATTAAATATCGTAAAATAGTTTCACACACAGATATATATATATGTTATTATATCAAAAAAATATTTTTTTTCTAAGATAATATTAATCCTTCCTAATTCACCTATAAATAAAAATTATCTACTAGCCAAATTATTTTTCAGAATCATGAGTAAAAAAATCGATATAAAATAACTATAAGGGTATGTTATCATAACACCACACACCATGTAACATCATCCATTTATTTCCTTCTAAATAAATTACCTTGTTTTATCTATATTACAACTTAAAAAAATTATTTTTTCAACAAATATTGATCATTTCCATAAAACATTATCCTTATTTTGATTGATCATTATTTTTTCATATCCAAAACTAATTTATATCTCCCAAATTAATATATATTTGTTCTAAAGTTTATGATAAAATAAAAATTTCCATAAAATAAAAATTTCAGGTCTGCATATTTGGCATTGAAATCCAAAAATTCATAATTTTAACTGTGAAATACGGAATATTTGTTATCATGAAATCTATAAAAACTACAAAAATGTATATTTTATTTCAAATATTTATTTTATAAAAAAAATAAAATTAGAAATTTAAAAATAACATCAATCACAAGAAAAGGAATTATAGTCGATAAATTTAGAAGAAAATGAATTTATTAAACAGACATTCTTCAAAATCACTAAAAATCTATGGATGATGATATTTTGAGAGAGAAAAATAGAGTTATATTAAAAATATCCTTATATAAAACATAATTAATAAAATAAAGTGAGACTGATTCTAATTAAATAAGATCATTATAGAACATGAACATTTAGAATGGCCCAATTCCATTTTGGCACACACCTCTGAAAATATATGGATTGGAGTTTAAGGTCTCTAATAAGTGGCATAGCCTCTGTATAACTTAACACGACTATTATGTAAATCATATTTTTTTGAATTAGATGGTGATTTTTTGGGATTAAAATTCTAGAATATAGAATGCTTCTATCAAGAATAATAAATCCCTATTTAATGACATTCAAAAATGAATGATGAAAAATAGATATTTTAACATGTAAATACATTATGTATTATAATAAATTCTTATTTTCAATAATATAAAAATGTTGTCTAAAAAATCACAATAATTTATCTGAGTCAACATTTTTTAATTAGATTTCTGTAAAACAGCCACCACCATAAAAACTATAGAGAGTTTAATATAATTAAAAATTATGAGAGATATGAAAAACTCTAGAAAATCATAACCCTCCCTATATTTCTATTATAGATTCACCCTATGTAAATCCTTCAATAAATGGTTCAATATTCCTTCTCCTTTAACTTTATTAACTATATTTGATTCACCATAATTTTTTAGTAAAACATCGAATAATATCCTAATTTTCACTATTAAAATATCCATGGTAGTCTATTAAAAAATAAAATTCAGAATGGAAAACCTATAATTATATATGATTAACCATTAATATTTTCAAATAAAACATTACCATCTAAAAATTCCTCTAACTTATTTTCCATATTAAATAATCAAACATTACACCATCAATTAGATATTTATATGAAATATCATATAGTAAATAATAAATTTATAATGATAATATCCCATTATCCAAGTAGTAAAACTTTACTAAATAGTCTCATGTAAATATTTAAATTCATTAAATAAAATGAAAAATAAAAAAGTACCAATTTTCAATAGTAAAATATTTTTATCCAAAAAATTCATCAATTATCAGTGAAATGTTTTAGCCACCCATATTGCATATGGGATACCCTCTCTTATATTTTTTGTTGGAACTAAGTGATTTTTTATAATTATTGAATCAATGTAAGGATATAAAAATTCAATACATACCGTGTGTTTTCAAAAAATTATCAACACCCATTTAAAAAAATTCATGTACTTTTCCAAATGAATAGACTTACAGAGAATAATATAATATAGGTCTAGTTGGAATTCTTATGATTATAAGATTATATATATCATGCATTATAGAAATATTTTATATTAATATCAACATGTTAAACCAAACCTCTATTATATTTCAATAATATAAAATGGGACAACATTTTAAGGTGTTAAATTTCATTGTTATATAGATCATATATTACTTAATAGAATATAAAATCACCAAATTATACAATCCGATACCGCTATATTTAATGATAATCATCAATGGTTAACAATTTTCTTCTATTGAATTTGTATTTTATTCAATATCTTCTGGATCATATAAATATAATTTGTCACTCGTTATACCAAGACATATCCGGAAAGAGAGATATCACCCACATCATCCTTAAAAATCCATCATCGATGTGATATTCCATTTACGGAATTATAAAGGGAAATCCCACTAAATTATTAGAAAATGCTATTAAAATAAAATTCAAAAAATAGAATATGTTTACCACTTAACCTCCAAAAATATAGTAAAAAATCAAAATCAGTCCCATTGATGATGTATTATTCATTATGATTTCCTATATATTTGTGGAGGATATGATGTAATAATACTCAATTGACAACCCATTTCCATTTCAATTCCTTGTATGTATGATTATGTAAACTAAAATTATTAATGAGATATGATAGATTTTGGTTCCCAAAGTAAATTTTCTACATCCCCTATTTATAACATACCCAACTATTTTTTTACGAATATCTCCAAAATTGGAAGGTGGGATGATTTAGTATGTTACCCTAAAATTTCCATTATTGAATCATTATTTCATGGTATCCTATGTATATAGTATATGATATTCAATTTCATGTTATCTAATTTATAATTTGGAATAATGGATGTTATTAAAGGTTCAATAGGTCAATCAAATATAACCAATACCTATTGAAAAATAAAACCATGAGTCTCAAACTATATTTCCAGAAACATTATTCCTATGTTCCAAAATATTCTCTAAATATCATGAAACATCATTAACAGTCTATATGGAACCACCCTATAAAGTATTTTACATTTTATTTATTTTATGGGACGTATTGTTTCCCTTATCATGTTTCATCTTTTTTAGTTGATATATTATTGATTAAATGATTTGAAGATTTGTGTAGTTAATTGAGGCTTAAAAAGGAATTCTGTTGTTTTTTATATCCAAAATAGACAACATAACATCCTATTTCAAATTGTGTTGGCTCTTGTGTGTTCCTTAGCATAAAAAACAAAAGGGAAAAATCTTTTTGAGAGCATGACCATGATAACAGTGAACCTGGGATGGAATTTTTATCCAAATATTAGGGGACTACAAGACACCCTTTTTAGAGGGAGTGGTGAGGGAAAATGGATTACTCATAGGGGATACGCACCATAGATGTTCTTGTCAGGTTGGTGTTCTAAAGATCACCTCAACCAAGGTCAGACCATTGTGGATATAATTTTAATGGTCATGATACTTTTTCAAGAACTGAAAGTACCCTCTATTCAACTTAGATCAAGACCAAATTAAATAAGAATTTTATATTTATTAAATATGGGGTTTTCAATTCGTTTTTTAATTAATTATTTGATATATTAATTTATTCATCCCCTTTCCATTTTTGATTATTTTAATATATAAGAAATCTAGATCAACCTAGGGTATGTGATGAACAATTATTTCATAGAATTAATTGATTTGATTAAATTCAATCATCATAATCTCCTTGGTAAAATTTATAGTTCCTTTCCTCCAATTGTTTTTTGTTCTTCAAATTTAAGGAGATATCAATAAAAATCCCCAATGATTCATTATTCCCTTTTGTAGAATTACTTATTTCCCTCTCGAATGATAATTGAAAATGTATTTTTTTTCTAATTTATTGAGTCTCATAATCTTTTGGTACCTCTTCTGATTTGTCTTTCATTACTTATATGAATAATTTTCTCCTCCATCAACTAGACATAATGAATTCCATTTTAGGTTTTTACATAGTGTATGTGACTTTTTTTCTTTAATTATCTTCTCTTGACTCCAATTATAGATAATTATTCATTATTTATTGGAATTATTTATAATAACTATTGGAATAAGTTATTGATTAGTTTTACATGTGATCATGGTTAATGTGACAATCCTCTTGAAAAGACATGACTTTGGATTCATCAAATTTAAGGTTGGAATCCATAGACATGAACCCAAGTATTAAATAGGTTCTTGGCATGATTGTATAATTCATATGGGATCTTGGCATGATTATAGAATTCATGTATAACCCTTTGATATGTTCTTGTGTTTCATGCATGTGGTTTCCAATGTTGAATACATGCTTGATTTGATGTGGTCTTTGATATATCATTTATATCATGTATCATATGTTTTGTTCTTATTTCCTTTACTGTTGAGTGTGTAGTTGGATCCTATTATACTATCCCTAAAGTATGATGTGTCAGAGAGGGTTCTTCATGCATTTGACTATCCCATTAAGGAGGATGTGTCAGCCTTGTTTTTGGACTATCCCATTCAAAGGGATGTTTTAGGCTCTCTGTTTATGTTCCTTCTAGTATAGTGTCGAAGCAGGTAGAGCCAGTTCCTTGGGACATGGAATATGTTTTTTAATTGTTTTATATTATATATATATATATATATTATGTTTACTTTTGGGGAATATTATGATATATATTTATACACACACACATATATATATATGTAATTTTAAGTGTCAATAGTGGTGTCCTGATGATTTTTTTATACACACCCTACTCTAACATTTCAGTTTGATTGTATATACACACCTATATATTATTATTATCACTTATATTTTTTACTTTGATGTATAATTTTTATAGATTTCATAGTCTCCCCCTGATGTTTAGTAGGCCCTCACCATAAGTTAGAAACATCTTGAATATGGGGAGGCCTACAAGAGGCCATGTTGAATCCCATCTTAGACCTTATATATTGGTTCAGGGTATTACAAAGTGTTATAATAGGACTATGTTCACTAAAATGTTTATTTTCTCTTCGACCTTGTTTGGGATAGGGTATATGGGAGATATGATGGTTGGGAGATGATTAATGGAACTATGATATTTTCTAGAAAACATTTTATATATGAAATCCATGTTTCCATATGGTGGTGATTTTTTATCTTTGGGAATGATGTTAATATTGACTATATTTAACTCATATGACGCACATGAGGATTCTATAATTATTAAATGATTTTTTGTGCATTCATGAATCTTTCTTGGCACGTAGTATCACTTGTTTATACCCATTTATTTCACTAGATAGAGTGTAAATAATTGAATGCTTGTTCAAATATTGATATTCTCTTTGGTGCATTATATCTTTTTTTTGTTTTTTCTTATATGATTGATTTTATATATGTGTTTTTAAAAAAATGGAATGTACTGGAGTCTTGGATTGGGAATAGGATATCATGTTAGATTAAACCATGTTTTATACCCCATATGGGGTCCTATGTTGGTTATCGATTTCATTGTTTAACATACTGAACTTATCTAATGATTGTTATGTAATTATAGGAAATTAAACCTCATTGGAATCTTTTATAGTCAGTTTCACACCCATATGTGTATAAAAATACAACCAATATTTTTCCTTTGGTTTATATAGTGGGTTATGCTATAGATTTAGTCTAGGTAGGACTCTTTCGAAATATGTGTACTCAGTATGGAGGATCCCAAAGGGGTAGTCTAATGATGATTGATATTTTCTTTCAAATTCAACCTATACCACCCTTTACTTACTAGGAACTAAAATACCAAAAGATATAGAGGATTTGATATAGTTCATTTAGAGGATATTAGATCTTGTATAGAACCAAGAGGATCAGAAGATTATGCTTGTGGGCTTTTTTCTACAAGGGGTAATTTTATGATGTCAGGATGTCATGTTATATGTTGGTAGAAGTGAAGGGATAACTAATTTGATCATCAAGGTCCTATTATTCAATGAATTTTTACTCAGTGCACTAAATTAGGATCATGCGAAATTTTTCATAGATTTAAAGCACATGAGTATGAAAAAGTCTATCTTTTATTCACATTTAACAAAGCTAATTTGTACTGCTCATCTGCTAGAAAATAATTAATATCATAATTATAAAAAATTCGATGTTGTTATTCATCTATAATTGAAAAAATAAATGTTATGAACTTAGTTCTGATGTCATATCCTCGAGTGAAGTTTAATGAACTAATGATCAAGAAGGGAATTAATGATGATTGAGCTAAAATTTATATTCTAGCTATCAGTTGATTGACATGTAATTTATCCACTGTAGTCATAGTTTCAAATTCTAAGAATAATAAGAATAATTTTTTGGATTTATTTCAAAGGATAGGTTGTAGGTATGAGTATATAAAAGGTTTATAGACTCACTTTTGGTGGATTCCTCAACTTTGTTCTACAACTATGGGTGGAAGGAAAACATTCGCAAGGAAAATATATTTTCTATAAATACATTTCATTAGTGTGGTTGGGAAGGGAATATGAATTGGTTTTATGATTGTTCTTTAAGGAAATAGATAACAAGGGTAAGTGTATGACCTCAGTAATAGGGGTAGTACCCATAATGGTCAATAAATCAGGTGACTCGTGAGGCACTGGGGCATTTTGGAGTGGTGTATGGCTTTTCATATACCATCGGTTAGGATTAAGTAGGCGATGAAGAGGGGTCATCCATATTTCAAGGTAGATTATAGATTTCATATGAAATATCTATCTCATTATATGAAATAATTTTATCCCATTCATTGATATCCAATCAAGTAGTTGTTGAGTCTGATTTATCTTTTAAATTCTCCTCAAATAGGTTGTTTATTGATACATCCCTATGAAAGAAATTTGATCATTTTAATATCAATCCAGCCTATCCTATAGTGGTTTTCAGATTTCAACATGTTTTAATATTCACAATTCATGATTTTATATGCATAGATAGGATCCTTGGCATGGACTAGTTTAATATTTAATTTAAACACATCAATTTTTATTAGAGATAAGTGACCTTCAAATTTCCTAAGTGGAACAGGTTCATTTCGATTTTTGAATGGGATGTCAAGGGTGGAAGAGTGGTAATACATCCCCATCAAAGATATTTCTTTTCATAATAGGTGGATAGTGTGATACTTGGTGTAGATTAGAGAGTTAATACCTCATCTTTATCTTTGAAGGTATAATTATACCAAGATGTATTCATGAAGGATTTCACGGTGTTTCCTCATCATCAATGACTTGTTTTTAGATAATTTTTTTCCAGGTGCATGACCCTTATTGATTTTATCATATCACATGGCCCCATCCATTATAATAATAATGAAGGTGTGTATTTATGATACCAATAATAAATACATCATTGGAGATATAACTTTTTCTTGGGGTTTTATTGTTATGTTTTACAAGATGGTGAATGGTAGTTTTACTCTTTGTGTTGACTACAAGAAAATTAGTAATATAACTATAAAAATGGTACCCATTTCCAAGAATAGATGACTTGTTTGATACATTTAGGGGATAATAGTGGGTTAAAAGATTCATTTATGTTAAATATACCACCATATTTTGGTCAAGTATTTAGAAATCTTGAAGATAGTTTTTATGATAAGGTATAGTCAGTATATTCACCTCATTATTCCCTTTAGAATGACAAATGATCTAGTAGTGTTCATCACCATAATGAAAAATATCTTTCATAGATACTTTGACTCATTTTTATATTTTTTTCTAAATTTTTATTTTTTTGATTGATTAAATATTGATATATTAAAAGAGATTGGAATAACATGATAGACACTGGGATATGATATCGAGTACTCATCAAGAATTTCATCTTTAACCTATATATTTGAAGTGTTAATTTTTGATATATGTGATGTAATTTATTTGGAATGTAGATTCTCAATAATGAATATCATTTGATCTAGAGAAATTTGAGGTCATTTTTTCTTAGGGATTGTAGGGAAATTTGTTGAAGATTCATTGTTTTCTTAAGGTTTCTCGGAACTACATGAGATTCAATTAGACTTTTCTAACTTGGAAGTTCCCACACCTAGGTTTACTATGAAATAAGTAGCATATTAATTGAAATAACATTGTGAATAATGTGTATTAAATATATATAAATGGTTTACATAGGCTCTAATCATAATTTTTTATGATCCTAGAGTTTGTTATTCTATTTATAGCAACCCATTTAGTAGGAGAATAGGAACAATTCTAGTAAAGGTTGATAAGATAGTTCACAAGGGGTCTCATCCATTGAGAAAATATGAGTATAACTACCCTAACTATGAAAAATATGTTGAATTTGGAGTGCATGATTTGAGGTTTTGCTGACAGTAACTCTTTGGATAGTGATTTTTTTAAATATATAGATAATAAGAGTTTATAGTATATCTTTTCCTAAAGTGACTTGAAACTACATTATATGTGTTTTTTAAAGAACTTATAGAGGTTCAACTATGAGATAGAGAATGATATCGGTAAATATATTTAATTATAGATGTACTTAGATAGAAGTCACAAAATAATAGTGAATAGACATATAATGCTAAATGGAATCTCATGGATATATTGGAAAACTGAATGGTGTATGTACTTGATGTTCATATAGAGGTATCTTGTATATCCTTTGTGACCATGTTAGCATTGGTAGTGCATGTTAATACCCATTAGGCGATTCATCTAGAGTGTGTCATGATGTGTGAGGCATTGGAAGGGAGTGGCCCTATATCAGGTTGTGATTTAGATAGATGTAGATTGCTTCTGGTTTTGGTACGGAGATGTGTCCATATTCCATGAGAGGGGGCATGATGAGATCCTATCATGCTTCATAGTGGGTAGTGAAATCTATATTAGAAAATATGATCATGAGTTAAGTGGGAGATTTTGTGTCTTGAAATAAAGATATACATTGAATGTTTTTAATACAATTGTATGACTTGTTAGAAAAATAAGGTCAAGCATTAGAGATGTACATGGATTATTAGCAAAATTCTACTGCTTATAATGAAGTTGTAGGTGGTGATGAAAACCTACAAGATAGAATTTACTAGAACCCCAAGGGTTTGAGACACTATTTTGGTAGTAGTGATTTGGTTAACTTAGATTTTTCAAAATATATCAGGAAGATGAACTCAGTGGATACTCATGGAAATATCTATTTTTATGATATCATGTTGCTTCATGTGAGGAAACGAACCCATTTTTCTATAGTTGATGGAATATTTTATTACATTGGATTATGAACAAGGAATATTAATTTTTAAGTACCGGGTAGTTTAGTAGAATTGGAAATAGGATACATACATATGTTCAGAATTACAACTTGAAAATAAAAACAACATAGAGATTCCTTTGCCAATATCCATAAATCCTAGGTTATTTCTTCATGTCATTCATAAAAAAATATTCATGTCCTGATAAAATGAAACATAAGAAAGGGGTGATCTCAAATGCTCGGTAAGGGTAATCCATACAGTGTAATATATCATAAACATAAACATTATGCATGTTGAATAACTAAAATCACATGCCTTTAACAATAGACTTGAACACATTATGGCAGGAATAATAGGTAAAGATATAATTCCATATTAAAACATAATCATCGGTATTATACTAGTAGAATAACCACACGAACCATCAATACTATATTCATAACGAGAGAATTCAAAATTCAAGACATCATAACCATACCGTCAAGGCCTATGAAGGTTCTACGCGTAGAGGAAGCGTGGTAGGGATAGACCCCAACATTGATTTTTACCATGATTAATGATTATTCTGGGATCAATACAATGATGAAATCCAGTATCCAAGGAACATAATAAAAGATTTAGATAAAGAAGGAAGAGTCCCATAACCTTTAGAGGGGATCGTGCACATCATGTTTATAACTAATTTAATTAATTTCATAAAGAAAGATAATACCTGGATCTTTGGTATATTTCTTTGCTGATGATGTTGATTGTCTGGAATGACCCTTCTAGATTATCTTTTTTCATTTTTAAGGATCCAAACTAGAATCCCTCTAGCGGTGATCCACACATGCTCTGATGGCCTACAATCAGCATTGCTCGTTCCCTTGGTGCTAGTGCGGCAAAGTGAGTGTCTTGTGTCAGTCTTTTATGATTTCTTATTCTTCATCCTTGAATAACATCTCTCATTCTTAAGACGGGTGGAAAGAGGATTCAAGAGAGAAATTATTTATCTCAAAAATTCTCAATTCACTGGGTCTACGATTTGGTGTCGTGTGGTGTCTAGAACAATAGGTGTACTTGTATATTCATATGCATGGAACATCAGTTACCATATTTAATTTCATATCAGTAATTAAAGACATTCATGAACTTAAAGAAAACCCTTTATCATAATAATAATTCTACGTCATTATTTATGGTGAGCCAACTTGCAAAAAACCCAATTATAAATAACATTCCACGTCACAATATTATAGCAGCGTCATTATTATTTTAACTTGTTACAACTAGTTAAATAATTATTTTTTGTATTGAATATAATTATTTTATTATCAGACTGGACTTGGTATTCTCAAACTCAACTTCGATTTATTGAACACTCAAATAAATAAATAAATAAATAAATTATTATGTTAAAAAAATATATTTTTTACCTACTTGTAAATAAATATTTATAAAATGTTAATTAAAATAAATAAATAAATTTTATTTAATTTATAGGACCATTTTAACATGAATAAAATTATTCCATGGTCTTGAGAATAATGTTTATTTCACTAATTAAATTCTAATAGAATTTAACCGGGACCACAAAAAACACTTAGTGTGTGACCCTCTAGGATTCGTTCTCATTGGCATTAGGTGAGCTTGCCTAAAGTCCAATAGTACTATCTAGCAATGGGTCAAGGCACTAATGAGAAAGAATGTAATGTTACAACAATGACGTCCACATACGAACAATAACCATGTAATATAATCCCTTTGTCAAAATATCTCATCAAAAAGGTTTCATGATAGTGTCATTAACTTTTATACTTTATACGTCATTCTTTAACTACATGAAATAAACTCATCGTTACACCATGGACATGGAATTTCGCGTGATGGTTCTATTTCAATCAAAGGGCCGAGATATGAACTTCCATAAATAGAAGAGAAAAATACTTTCTCGACTAATCCATTAATAACATGCCACTCGTGATGCACCCAATGTACCCTACTTCCTGCCAACTTTCTGCATGATGGTTTTCATCATTAAATCAAAGTGTGCGAGTTGTGATACATATAAATGGTAATATTAAAGTATAAGGATCATTACACATGCTAGCAGATTAAAATATCTATTAAAACTAAAAAAAGAAGAATTCCTACTAGTGGGTCTGTTTGCATAATCTCTTATCTTAGATATTACCAAGTACGAACTCATGAGAGCAAGTCTCATCTGCTTAAGAGTACTCACACCTGACAGTCTTCATGCATCGTTTCCCATCATAGTATGTCATCCAAACACAAAACTATATTTATGAATATTGGTATATAATTTAAAAGTTCTCATCATAGTAGGGAACTTCCATGACCTTATCAATGAAACAAATACTCTAGGACATTATTACATCATTGTCATGAATAAAAATGAACAATATGTAATAATACAATAAATATCCATGTAATGAAAGTAAAACCAATTGGTTCTAGGACACAAACTCTTAAAAACACCCACTTGTACTAGAGACAACTGCCTACAACTTTCAGTTCACTAAACGTCACATGGTGATCATGTTTTTTCTGAGTCAAAGCTTTAGTCAAGGGGTCTACCACGTTGTCTTCCTTAGAAATACTGCTCACTACAACTTCCCCTCTCTGAGAAAAATCCCTCTAGAGATGATACTTATGAACTATGTGGTTCATCCGCTGATGTGACCTTAGCAGTTTTGGGAGAGCCACCATTGTACTATTATCACAGTATAGTGTGATGGGATCTTTACAGCTTGGTATCACATCTAGATCATGGACGAAGCATCATATCCAAACTGCTTCTTTAGCTTCCTTAGAAGCTTCAATATACTCGGAATCTACTGTATAATTTTCTACAACACTCTTATTTGAGCTCTGTTGAACTCTCTATGGAATGGTTATTTTAATAATAAAAAATATTAGTTTTATTTATTTCCTTTTAATCTCTTGTTCAACTTGCTCTAAATATGTTTAAATCATATCTACAATTGTTTATCTATGATCAATGTATGGTTATGGTTGACCTGGAAGTATTCTGGATTGAACAAACACTTTGTAAGAATTCCTCATCTTGACTCACTGATAGTCATTTTCCTAAGTCACTGATGATGAAAGGTCGCACTGATGTTGAATGGTTACACCGATGATGAATGGTTGCACCGATGATGAACGGTCGCACCAATGATGAACGGTCGCACCGATGATGAACGGTCGCACCGATGATGAACGGTCGCACCGATGATGAATGGTCGCACTGATAGCTACCGAAGATCTAAAGAGATACCGATGATCATGTGTCACCGATACCAACGATCATGAGACACTGATGCTGAAACACCAATGCTGAGACACCGATGCTGAGACACCGATGCTGAGACGCCGATGCTGAGACACCGATGCCGAGACACCGATGCTGAAACACCGATGCTGAGACACTGATGTTGATGCTACCAAAACCAATACAGATTCAAAATGTATCACCGATCACATGACTCACTGATAGTCATGAAAACTGTTTGAATTTCTATAAATTTGTATTTAACTCTAACGGTCATTTTTGATGTTTTTAATGCAATTAATGTTATTTAATGTCGATTGCTGGCATACCAGAAGAACATACCTCATACCTCTGAAAAGGTAATCATTCCTACTAGCGGAGCTCATGGAATAAAAGGAAGATCGAGCTGTAGTAAAGAGACACAAAAAAAAGATACACACAGATATACAATAGATACAAAGATACAAAAAGAGAGAGAATTCTTCCATACACGTACATGAGAAGAATAAATTGAAGAACATTGATATACATCAAGAACACAAGTTTAAAGAAGAAGCTCAAGAGATATAACAACTACACATAGTTGAGATGAACACCTACACTGGAAGTGAAGGAAGTGAGTCATGATACTATGTTTTTCAAGGGAAAAACCAGAGAAGGACTTAGAAGAATTTCTTCTAAATCCAACGAGTCCAGACCTTCACTGCCAATCACTAGAGCTTTCTACACTCTGATACATTCTCTCTTAGTGATTATTTTACCTAAATTTTTGAGCTGTGTGTGTACTCTATATATCTTACACACACACCGACTCCTGTGCTGAACTGGAAGATATCAAAATCCTCAAACCTCAATTGTTTACACTTGTTTACCCATGACAACTGCGGAAGAGGTCCTTGTGTGGCCTAGTCATTTTTTTTGTTTCCCACAAATAACTGTGGTAGAGGTCCCTATGTGGCCTGTATAGTCGTTCACTGTTGTTAACCCCGATCCAGGGTGTGGATCAATTTATATAAATTGTTGATAGGACTAAGTCTCGGCATGAGACTGAACCTCTTGGTTAACTCTGCTATGCATTTTAATTTAATTCTATAAGTAGACTATATACTTATTCCGCTGCTATTACTTTGAAATACAAAACTATTATAAAGCTAATTTGATAGTTAAATTCGCAAGTGTTTATACTTATTATAAATCAGTAAGTCAGTTTCAAAAGTTAATTTAATCTTTAGATTAAGTCAACTGAGACCTAATCAATCTTTGAGAAACTGATTGAACATTTACACTCTGTATAGATTCACTGCAGTTTAACTTTGTTTTTAAATTGGGGGATTTTAAGAGAAATATTTTTAACAGAAATTTTAATTGGAACTCAATTCACCCCCCTCTTGAGTATCCACTCCGACCAAAATTTGGTATCAGAGGCTTTGTTTTTGTATAAATATTTTTTAAACACTCTGTTTTTCAAATGTGATTTTAGTTGTATCTTTAAAGATCTCAAATTTCTGTTAGTTCTAAATTTTATCTCTTTAAATTATCCTTCTAAAATCTAGGTATGGAAAATAGACTAGAAGGTGCTGCTACTAACATCCCACCTTTCTTCAATGGTATAAACTATGCTCAATGGAAACTTAAAATGAAAATTCATTTAGAAAGTATGGGTTTTGATATCTGGACTGCTATAGAGTCTCAATATAAAATTCCAGAAACTGAACGAAAAACTTGGGATGAACCTAAAAAGACTACTTAAAATAATAACTGTAAAGCCATGAATTCCATGTACTGTGCTTTAGGAGATGAGGAGTTTAATAGAATTTCTGCTTGTAAAACTGATTTTGAAATTTTGGATACTTTGGGTGTTTCTCATGAAGGAACAACTAATGTTAAAGAAATGAGATTGAATACTTATACTATTAAATATGATAATTTTAAAATGAAGACTGATGACCCTATTTCTGATATGTATCTCATGTTCAATGAGATAGTCAATACAATGAATTCACTCGGAAAGGCTGTTCCAGCAAGGGAACAAATCATGAAAATCTTGCGATGTTTACCAGACTGATGGAGAGGCACATGTGTTTCAATCAGAGAATCATGTGACATTGGAGCTCTGCCTATCAAAGAACTTATTGGTAAGCTCATGATGTATGAGGAAGAACTCAAGGTAAATAAAGAGGACGACGATGAACCTAAGAGAAAATCTGTGGCTTTCAAGACTACTGCTTTAAAGAGAAAAGACAAGGAGAAAAATGAAAATACCTACTGAGAGTTAAACCAGTGAAGATTCTGACTCAGATAGTGATGCTGAAATGGCTCAGATAGCTAGGAGGTTTGAGAAATTTTATAGGAAGAAGAAATTTTTCAGAAAATCAAATTATAAAGGAAAGTATGACAATAAGGGACATTGGAAGAAGGAGTGGAAAAATCCAGATAGAAGTGATGAAGTTGTTTGCTATGAGTGCAAAAGAAAAGGACACATTAAAGCAAACTGACCAAAGTTAAAATTCAATAAGAAATATGATTACAAAGATAGTAAGTACACAAAAGCTATGAAGGCTACTTGGAGTTCATCTAAAGATAGTACAAGTGAATCTGAAATGTCTGATTCCGAGAAGAATCATGCCAACATGTGTTTCATGACCAACACATCTGAGGTAACCTCAGATAATCCTGTTTTAAATTCTTATTATTCTAGAGATGATGCAGAATATGGTTCTCATTATGAAAACATGACTAGTGAAAAATTATTTGAATATTGTAATATGCTGGAAGAGACATGAAATTAACTTAAGGATAAATACAAATCATTGAAGAAACAACATGCTCTCACTACTACTGTTAAAACTGAACTTACTATTGAAAAAGAGAAAAATGCCCAGCTATTAAAGAAAAAAACTGAACTGAAAATGTCAAATGAGCAACATAGAAAAGACTTAGAGAAGTTTACAAATGGAAAGGATACACTAACTCAAATTCTAGGAAAGCAAGTAGCTCCCAAATACACTACTGGAATATGCTACAAACCTGGACAGAGATAGATTACTAAGAATAGATTTATTCCTAAATCTAGACAGAATACTGGTAGTTCTAGTTCTAGACATTATTATGCTTCAACTAGTAATTCACATAGTTATAGATCAAATAAAGTTTATCTTTCAATATTTATTGATTCTGTAAATTGTATGAAACCCATAAGACAAATGTGGGTACCAAAATCTTTGATTGCTAACCTGTCTGGACCCAAGAAGACCTGGGTACCAAAGTCATTTTCCATCTAAATCTCTTTTATAGGAAACTTGTTTAAAGAGTTCTCACAAGAAGGTATGGTACTTGGACAGTGGATGTTCGAGACACATGTCCGGAGATTACTCATGCTTTAAGAGTTTAATAAAGATTGATGGAGGCCATGTCACATTGGTGATAATTCTAAAGGAAAAATCATCAGCCTATGCCAAATTGGTAACACTGATTCAATTTTAATTTCCAAAGTTTTATTTGTTGATGGACTGAAATATAATCTGTTAAGTATTTCTCAATTTTGTGATGATGGTTTTAATTTCAAATTTGAAAATAATTTTTGTTATGTTTTTAATTATAAAAATGTTTAAGTATTTTCTTCTTTAAGAAATTAAAATATTTATGTAGTTGATTTAAATTCTTTAGCTAAACAAAATGTTACCTATCTAAATTCTTTTCATAAAGAGTCTTGGATTTGGAAGAGAAGATTAGGACACTGCAACATCCATTCACTTAGAAAACTAACTAGGAAAAACTTGGTTAGAGACCTACCTAAACTTGAATTCCCAATTGACAATGTTTGTAATCCCTGTCAAAAGGGACAACAACATAAAGTTTCTTTTAAATCAAAAAAAGAAGTTTCTACTTCTCAACCTCTCGAGTTGGTTCACATGGACTTGTTAGGACCATCAAGAGTTTCTAGTTTAAATGGGAAGCACTATTTCTATGTTCTAGTAGATGACTTTTCTAGATATACTTGGTTATACTTCTTAGCTCACAAAAGTGAAGCTTGATCTTACTTTGTCAAATATTACAAGTCTATAGAAAACCTTAGTGGACTTAAGATTAAAACCCTAAGAAGTGATCATGGCCTTGAGTTTGAGAATCATGAGTTTGAATCCTACTGCTCTCATAATGCCTATATTCATAACTTTTCTGCTCCTAGGACACCTCAGCAGAATGGTGTAGTAGAAAGAAGAAATAGAACCCTTCAAGAAATTGCAAAGACTATACATAATGAATATGACCTGACTATTTACTTTTGTGCAGAAGCTGTCAATACAGCTTGTTATATCATTAATAAAGTCTTAATTAGACCAGTTCTTAAGAAGACCCCATATGACTTGTGGAATAATAGAAAACCTAAAGTTAGTTACTTTAGAGTCTTTGGATGCAAAGTTTTTATTCTCAATACAAAAGATAATCTTGATAAGTTTTCTTCTAAGAGTGATGAAGGAATCTTTTTATGATATTATTTAACCAACAAGGATTATAGAGTTTTCAATAAAAGAACCAAGTGTGTGGAAGAATCTATTCACATCAAATTTGATGAAATTGATCCACATGAGCCTAAAACCTCTCTTGAAAATCTTGAAGAGGATTTATCTGTTCTGGACCTTAATGACAAATCTAAAGAACCTGTTATAAAGACAACCAGTTCTAGATTTATACCAGAATCTGTATCTAATGAACTCGAACCTAGAGAAGAACCTAAAATTTCTAGTCCTACCTTTACTAGATCAACCAGAATTCTAAAGAATCATCTTTTAGATGTTGTTGTTGGCAATCTTGATAGAGGGACACGGACTAGATCTTCTCTAAGAAACCAGGTTGAACATCACACCTTTATTTCACAACAAGAACCTAAAAATGTCAATGATGCTATAAATGATGAATTTTGGGTAATGGTTATGCAAGAAGAGTTAAATCAATTTGAAAGAAACAAAGTGTTGGAATTAGTTGACATACCTGAGGACACTTTAACAATAGGCACAAAATGGGTGTGTAGAAACAATGTTGATGAGTTTGGAAACATAGTTAGAAACAAAGCTAGGATAGTTTCATAAGGATTTAGTCAAGAATAAGGTATAGACTATGAGGAAACCTTTGCACCTATAGCCAGATTAGAAGCCCTTAGGATCTTACATGCATATGCTGCTCATCTTAATTTCAAGTTATATCAAATGGATGTCAAAAGTGCTTTTCTAAATGGGTTTACTATTGAAGATGTTTTTGTTGGAAAACCACCTAGATTTATTAATCCTCATTTTCCAAATCAGGTTTTTAAACTTTCTAAAGCTTTATATGGCTTAAAACAGGCTCCAAGAGCTTGGTATGATAGACTTAGTAATTTTCTTATTTCAAAAAGTTTTACTAAAGGGATTGTTGATACAACTCTTTTTATTAAAAGAATTTCTAAAGATGTTTTAATAGTTCAAATCTATGTTGATGATATTATTTTTGGATCTTCTAAACCTTCTTTATGTGATGAATTTTCAAAGAGTTTTCAAAATGAATTTGAAATGAGTTTAATGGGAGAACTTAAATATTTTTTTGGATTTCAAGTTTTTCAAAATAAAAATGGTATTCTTTTGACTCAAATTAAATACACAAAGGATCTTCTAAAACGTTTTGATTTGGATAGTATTAAGGAAAGTGATACTCCTATGAGTACAATCTATAAATTGGATGTAGATGAAGCTGGGGAACCAGTGGATCAAACCAATTACAGAGGTATGATTGGAAGCTTACTTTACCTTACAGCTACTTGACCGGATATTATGTTTAGTGTGTGTATGTGTGAAAGATTTCAAGATAACCCGAATGAATCTCATTTAATTGATGTTAAAAGAATTTTTAAGTATCTTAAACACACTGTAAACTTAGGATTATTTTATCCAAAAAGACAATCTTTTGAGCTAATCAGTTATTCAGATGCTGACTTTGTTGGTTGCAAGTTAGATAGAAAGAGCACATCTAGAACTTGTGATTTATTGGGTCAATCCTTAGTATCTTGGTGTAGTAAGAAACAGAACTCGGTTGTATTATCTACTGCTGAAGCATAATACATTTCTACTGGTAGTTGCTGTGCACAAATTCTGTGGATGAAACACACTCTTTTGGACTATGGATATGATTTTAAGCATATTTCAATTAACTGTGATAAAACTAGTGAAATTAACATTTCAAGGAACCCTGTGTCTCACTCTAGAACCAAACACATTGATGTCATACATCACTTTTTGAGAGATCACTACCAAAAATGTGATATCACTCTTTAGTTTATAGGTACTGAACATCAATTAGCCGATATTTTTACCAAGCCCTTAAATTGTGAAAGGTTAAACTCGATTAAATGAGAGTTAGTTATGATAGATCTGTGAAACCGATCTGTCAAACCGATATGTAAAACCGATATGTCAAACTAATATGTCAAACCGATCTGTCAAACCGATCTGTCAAACTGATCTGTCATGTTGACTAGTGCTACCGATTGGGTCGTACTATTTTTTTGTGTTTAAAAATGACTTTGTTTTACTTAATCGATATTTTATTATATATAATCCTAAATGATACAAATAATGACATGCAGATATTTCATTCTCTAAAGGCCGTTGACCTTCCATTTCTCACCAAACATTCTCCTCTCTTCTCTGTAACCTGAGACTTTTGAATCTTTCCAAGCCTCTCTATTATCTCAAAACCTCAAAATGGCCAAGAAAAAGAGACATAGCAAGGAATCTGAAGGAACTTCACCTATCAAGCGTGCTCGAGGTGAGTCGAGTAGTAAGACATAGAGGTCTATCAACCTGGAGCTAGAAAAACGAGAAGTTATAGCTGAAAATGAAATTTGTTCAGAATGGGTTTTATCTAGCAAGTCCGTTCTCTTGAAAGTTTTGGAAACTCAAGGCTGGAAGGAGTGGTTCTGTAATAATGATAGATTCTTTTACCTAAAGCTAGTGCACAAGTTCTATTTGAACCTGGATATAGATTTGGACGGAGTACAGGCTGCGAGATTGTCTTCTATAGTAAAAGGGAAAAAGATTACGTTTTCATCAAAACAATGGGCTGAATGTCTAGGAGTACCTCACAATGGAAGATACGAGGACTATTATGGTAATATTCATCCCACAATTGATTACTTTTCTTATGATTTAGCCCAAGAATTTTTGATTGGGAAGTCTAAATTGTGAAGGATAATTGTTGATGAGTTGGATGGTGAGAACCAAATCCTGTTCAAATTTATTCAACATCAGGTATGTTCGAGAAAAGGTGATTTTGCTGTAGTAAAGTATCAATATTTTTTTCTTCTTTTTCTTTTGCTGAATGTTGAAAAGATCAATCTATGTAGATATTTTGCCGAGCATATTGTTGAAATGATAAAACCTTCAAAGAAAGCCACCACTCTGTTTTATTCTAAACAAATTTCTACCATGCTGAAATTCTTAGGATGTGTGGATGATGGAGATGAGTGTATCTCATCAGTTAGCTTTTTTTTCAACAAAGTTATTTGTAAGAGAATGAAAATCAATTGGAACCCATGGAATAAAGACTGGGTTGGTGATGAAGAAAATTTATATGAGTCTTTCAATCCTACTGATCATCTAAGGAGACTAAGGGAATTCAGAGATCCTAGCTTAAATCCTGGTGAAGAAGTGATCTATTCGGATGAAGAAGAGGAAGTGGTTTCTCCTAAAGAAACTGGTGAATCCAGTAAGAAAGGAATAGAAGAAGAAGAAGAAGCTGATGAGAATCTAAATGTTGAAGAAGAGGATGAATCATCTACTGATGAAAGGAGTGATCCTGATACTGTTAGCCCAAAGAGAAGAAGGATGGAATTTGGTTCACCAAGTCCTCCTCTCAATTTTCCAGAAATTGAACCGCTTTTAGATGATGAAGAAGAAGGCGAGACTACTAAATCAACTTTTGAGGAGTATGAATCAGGAGGTACAGACAATTCTAATGAGAGATCAGTTAATGATGATGATGATGAAGCTGGTGATGGTGATAAGGGTGATGCTGATGGTGATGGTAGTAGCAGTGATAGTGAAAGTAATGATGATGATGCTGATGCTCGACCTTTAGAAGATCAATATGTGACCCAAGATGATCCTCAACCCCAACCACTTGAGTAAGAGCATATTCCTGAAGATGAGAGGACAGAACAATTGGTGAGTGATGAGGATGCGGAAGTCCCTTCTAAAAATTCTGGACAAGCTCAATTTGTGATACCTATATACCCTTCATGAAAAGCAGCATGGGAAGAGCATCCAGGTCTTGCTGTTCTAGGATTAGACTACCCAGAGGAAGAGGAAGGTGTATAAGTGGATCTTGCAGGCATAAGTGATTCTGTTAAGGCTCAATTCTTTGCCGAGTTTTTGCAAAGAACAGATGTCAGACCAGATCCTTCAGTATCTCAAAGTAGACCTGATCCAGCAGTTGCTCAGTCAGATTTTGATAATTTCAAGATTGAATTGATTCAAGATGTTAAAGAGACTTTGAGAAGTGAGTTATCCCATATCCCTGATCCTACTCCTTTGACTTTATCTGATGCTTCTATGAATGATTTGGCTCAAAGAGTGGAAAACCTTATCAAACCAGACCTGTGCAATTACAGTGAATCAATTGGCAGACATGTTACCTCTTTGAATCAAACATTTACGGAGTTAGGCAGCAATCTTGTTTCTTTGTTAGGTGAGTTCAGAACAACCATCTCCAGCATGATGGAAGTGTTAAGAAATCTGATAGAACATTTGAAGAAAGAAGATTTGAGGAAGTTAAAAGCTGAGATTACTCAGGTTATTGCTCAGGCTGGCAATGCCAATGTGACCAAGATCACTGGTCAAGAATTAGATACCATAAGAGATGTTGTTAGAGAAGAGATGGCAGCTCTTGGGAAGATTTTAGATTTAGATTCTTTGAAGAAAATGAAAGAGCATAGTGATCACGTGCATAACATGGTACAATTGTATTCGGCTGATGCTACAAAAGCTCAAAAGGAGATTAAGGAGAAAGTAGATCATTATTTATCTAACATCTACACAAAGCATGAGTTGAATCATAATTTTAAAGTACTGGTTGATAATCTGATACTCCCTCCAGTGAATCAAGATTTTAAAGCTCAAGTTCAGCAGTTAAAATATTTTACCCCCACTTTAGAAAATTTAATGAAAAATAAGGATGATTTTAAAAATCCATGAAGTACGATGGAGAAGTCATTCAGGACTTCATCAACTTGATAAAACCCTACCTTCATGTGAAAGTAAAAGCCATTATTTTTCATACAGCTAAGACTCTGAAATCATCAGATGCTTCTCCTGGCCAGATGTCTGTTTCTCAAGCTCTTTCCAGTATTAGACTAGTCTTTCAACAGCAACTTTCATAATGACTTTCTTTGCAGCAGGTGACCATGGAACCCACAGTTCATCCAGCTCGGGTAGTCCTACCTCCTTTCTCCATAAGGCTAGTTCCACCTTCTACCCAACAACTTTCTGGACCTTCAATTCCTCTGACTGCTAAAGGGAAAGCTCCCTTGCACCCAGAGAAATAGCTGTTACTTTCTTTTTTTATAGGCTGTTTTTTATAGAACTATTCTCTTTTGTTTGTAATATGTGTACCCTTTGCTGGTATGAAATATTTTTGCTTATCTTTCTTTAATCTCGTATTTTTGATAATCCCAAAGGGGGAGAGAAACCACAGAGAGAAAACAGGTGAATCATGCATGCATATGAAAACTCTGGATGCATCATGACTGGATGGGTGACCTGAATGCTCATGCTGGCTATTTATCATATACATGTATACACAGGGGGAGAAATGTTAAAAGTGGAGAATGCCTCAGTTATATATATGGTCTGGTTGCTACTATAACCATGTTTTATCTTTTGTAATATAATCTTTTTTATAGGGGTATCATAATGAATGAAATACTGTATTCTCTCTTCATTTATGCCATTGATTTGGGATTATCAAAATAGGGGAGATTGTTGAACTCTCTATGGAATGGTTATTTTAATAATCACAAATCTTCATTTTATTTATTTCCTTTTAATATCTTGTTCAAATTGTTCTAAATATGTTTAAATCATATCTACAATTGTTTATCTATGATCAATGTATGGTTATGGTTGACCTGGAAGTATTCTGGATTGAACAGACACTTTGTAAGAATTCCTCATCTTGACTCACCGATAGTCATTTTCCTGAGTCACCGATGATGAACGGTCGCACCGATGATGAATGGTCGCACCGATAGCTACCGAAGATCTAAAGAGATACTGACGATCATGTGTCACCGATACCGACGATCATGAGACACCGATGCCGAAACACCGATGCTGAGACACTGATGCTGAGACACCGTTGCTGAGACACTGATGCTGAGACACCGATGTTGTAACACCGATGTTGAGACACCGATGCTGAGACACCGATGTTGATGCTTCCGAAACCAATACAGATTCAAAATGTCTCACTGATCACATGACTCACCGATAGTCATGAAAACTGTTTGAATTTCTATAAATTCTTATTTAACTCTAACGGTCATTTTTGATGTTCTTAATGCAATTAATGTTGATTATTGGCATGTCAGGAGACCATAACTTGTACCTCTGAAAAGGTAATCATTCCTACTGCCAGAGCTCGTGGAATAGAAGGAAGATCGAGCTACAGAAAAGAGACACAGCAAAAAAGATACACACATATATACAACATATAAGAAGATACAAAAAGAGAGAGAATTGTTCCATACACGTACATGAGAAGAAGAACTTGAAGAACATTGATATACATCAAGAACACAAGTTCAAAGAAGAAGCTCAAGAGCTATAACGACTATACATACTTGAGATGAACACCAACACTGGAAGTGAAGGAAGTGAATCACGATACTCTGCATTTCAAGGGAAAAACCAGAGAAGGACTTAGAAGCATTTCTGCTGAATCCAACGGGTCCAGAGCTACACTTCCAATCACTAGATCTTTCTACACTCTGATACATTCTCTCATAATGATTATTTTAGTTACATTTTTTAGATGTGTGTGTAATCTATATATATTACACACACACTGACTCCTGTGCTGAACTGGAGGATATCAAAATCCTCAAACCTCAATTGTTTACTCTTGTTTACCAATGAAAAATGTGGAAGAGCTCCTTGTGTGGCTTGGTCATTGTTTTTGTTTCCCAAAAAGAACTGTGGTAGAGGTCCCTGTGTGGCCTAGACAGTCGTTCACTATTGTTAACCCCGATCCAGGGTGTGGATTAATTTATATAAATTGTTGAGAGGACTAAGTCTCGGCTTGAGACTGAACCTCTTGGTTAACTCTGCTGTGCATTTTAATTTAAGTCTATAAGTAGACTATATACTTATTCTGTTGCTATTACTTTGAAATACAAAACTATTTTAAAGATACTTTGATAGTTAAATTCGCAAGTGTTAATACTTATTGTAAATCAGTAAGTCAGTTTCAAAAGTTAATTTAATCTTCAGATTAAGTCAACTAAGACCTAATCAATCATTGATAAACTGATTGAACATTTACACTCTGTATAGATTCACTACAGTTTAACATTGTTTTTAAATTTTGGTATTTTAAGAGAAATATTTTTAACAGAAATTTTAATTGGAACTCAATTCACCCCCCTCTTGAGTATCCACTCCGACCAACAAGCTCTTCCTATAAGGCCCCAGCCTTAAACATCAATTAATCTTGAGTTACTTCAAGAATACACGTTGAGGATCTTTTCAGGTTTAGAGTTTTATATAATTAGATCATAAAACATGTATTACATTCCACATTTAAACAAAGTGGTTACATAAAAGATTGTATTCATTTTTCTCATCAATGAAAACATATTTAAAATAAAACATGGATTCTATCTTGACACTTCCTTGAAACTATCATCATATCATGTACCTTTCCCTTGACCTATGAAAAAAATTTCAAAAAAACTTGGGATGAGCATAAAAAGCTCAGTAAGGGATATAAAAATATGGAAAAGAAACCTGATTACATATATACATAAGAATGAAATCATACTTTACCCATAAAACATAATCACTTTAACATACCTCATCAAATCATGAATAAATCATAGAAATCATAAGACATAAAGGTAACTTGAGTCATTCATAACATTCTTACGTAGGGAGTAACCCTCTTGGTTACGTTTGGAATACTCATCACAGTATATTCCCTAAATCTCTTCGGAGAAACCTCAAAGTTTAACCCCTTTGCGTGACCCAATGCATTGGAGAGGTATATCAGGCTCACCCGCCCTTAGTTTATCACGGAACCACCCGTCATCATAATAATTCCCAAGAACCATAACATAATCGTATCACATAAAACATGCATAAAGGAACCATAACATTTCCACATTTCAATCACAAGATATCAATACAACACATTGATATAAAAACATTATGAAAACCATTCTCAATACCAAAATAAAATAAAAGTAAACCATGGTATTTATTTTTCATTTAAAAAAAGGTATGGCTTGTAGAGGAAGCCGAAACTCAAATAATAGTCATGGTGGCGGAGAAGTCATTGTCACTGCATACGTACGACAAAAACATTCCCTTTTGTCATTTAGTAAAACACTTCATATAAAAAAATTCCTTTTGGATAAACGTAAAATTCAAAGGGGTTTATACACCGTACAAAAGAAAGTTGTGTATAAAACATAATATGCCTCAATGAAAGGAGATTAAGACGAAGTCCCATACAAAGATACTTTTTTAAATAAAATAGATCTATTATGTGTATTCAATATAAGTACACATAAATAAAGTAAAAATACAAGATAGGACATAATAATATCATGACATAATTTGAAAGTAGGAGATTAACCCAAAGAATGGAAATTGGGTTAAGAAGTTCCCTTACCTCGGGTCCGACTTGACTCGATCACTCTTTAATCTCCTGAATAATAAAATGATTTAATTTCTACTTGATTAAGAACCTTTTTTCAAGTTCATTATTCCATTTATATCACTTATTACCATGTTATGAACACTATGTAATTATTTATGTTAATAATGGTCGTTTTGTCGAACATTGGTACTTGAGTCAAAAATAAACTCTTTATAATTACAAGTTGTTCATGGGGTGAAATATACATTATATCCAGAATTATATTCATGATTTAGATATAATATATATCATATATATCCATTATGTACATGCATTTATAATATTACATAACATTTAGAGTTAAGAAATGAAATGCACCGTTCATAGAGACGGTAAGTCGTACGTACGCATGAACGCTACTTCTATTTCTATTTCATATTTAATGGAATTAAAACATAATTATACATAATAGTATTATAATTCCAGTATTTTATCATATATAATATCATCAAATCTATCCTTTATACATACCACATATGGTATTAACGAATCAAATCACTTTGAGGGGGTGGTAGTCCACACTTCCTAAAATGAAGATATCGCATTTACCCATAATGGAAACCATAAAGATATTCCATAAATGAAAAATAAATAATCTTAAGTAGAACATAAACATATTATATATCATATATAAATATAGTGACATCTTAATGGCCACCTTTGAATGTGTTAGAAGAATATTGAACAATCATCATTTCGTGAGGCAGAAATTCACCATCCACAGAAATAGTATGTTCTTTAACCATTAGATGTAGGTGTGTGTAAGTGTAGCTCGAATTATTCTTATAACAACATTCTATTATATTGAATATACTGGAGTTTTTACAGAATAAATTAATAAAAAGAGTTTAGAGGGTTGGAGAAGCAAAATAAAACATAAGAACACAAGAGAAAACACTACCTTTAAAACGGGTAACTCTTTTTTATTTGAGCTCAAAGGATTCCTTGGGAATACTTCTGCCCAAAGTGAGGCTTCAAGGAGTAAGATAGGGATGTGGAGACACAAAATGGATAGGGGTTGGCCGATCCAATGGCTTGAGAGGTGTGGGTAAGGTGGTAGAGGTGGGGGCCTTTTATAATAGGAGAGGAGGGGCACTCCTGGAAAGTTATAAAAGGTTACTTTATTATAAAATGATTTTCGGATTTAAAAGGTCCCAAAATTATATATATCTAGGATAAGGTGATAATAGTTATAAATACACCCATCCAATAGGTTTTTGACATGTTTAGGTCTTGTATTTTACATTATCTTTTCATTTTATTTAAATCATTAAACAATGAGGTAATCATTGTATCATCATGGTGTCATAAATAATTTAACTTGTTTAATGTCTAAAAATTATAAAAAATATCATGATGTATTAATTATTTTTATCTTTATAATTAATATTTATAGTAAAAAATATGACATGTATAAACCCATTTAAAAATTGTTTTAGTAAGACAACTCATGTTTGTGACATACTTATTTTAACTTTAAATAAAAAGGTATTAATGTAATTTTCCTACCAAAGTGGCTACATGGGGTCCCCAAGTTTACCCATGGATTGTCTTGGTCGGCCATGACACATACAATAAGGTTAGGACATGTGTCTAGGTCATTTCATATTATTAAAACATTATTTTTACCTTAAACTACACTAATTACCTCTAATCGTGATTAAAAACATAAAAGTTACTATTCACTAAAAAATTATTTTAATCCCATTGAACCACATTTTAATTCTTAATGACAACCATGTATATCGGATTTTTGAAATTGAAAACACAGAGGTGGTAAAATTTCATTTAAACGGAAAATCAGTTTTTATAAATACCACTTAGTGGTTTCACTATTCATCAAAAATTGAAGTTTTTCAGAAAAATAACAAAACTTCACCATAAGCTATATTTGATATTCAGAATTCAAAAATGATTTCTATTTTAAAAAATTCAAAACATATAAGTTACATTAATTAATTTAATAATTAATTCCCGCTGTCATAGCAAATAGCGTGTTTTTATGAAACAATATGTATCAAAAGATTGACACTAGTTTAAGTCCAATTTCAAAGTGAAATTAATTACAACAACCAATATTGGATTAAATGGTAAAAATATATTCTAATTTATCTTTAAAACTAATTAAAAATATACTCTAATCATATAAATAAATTATATTAAAAAAGGTTTTGAATTAAAATACAACAGTTTTCACTATTCATTAAAAAATGAACTTTATCGGAAAAATACCAAAAATTTACACAGAGTAAAATTTGATGTCCCGATTCTAAAGAAGAATTTTATTTGGTCCAATAGAATGTATAAGAGTGACCAAAACTATATTTATGTATGGTTCCCAATCAAAATGAGATAAGTCGACCTTTAGGGAATGTTAGAGTATATATGTCTAAGATTGAATTCTTTTCTTATTTTAAGCCTTTATCTTTTATTGGATAAATGTAAAAACATTTAACAAACATATATATTCATATTTTAGTTATTTCCATTCATTATCACCAATACAACGACTACGTGTTAACTACCATTTAAAATAATATTATGTTATTACTAGTGTGCAACGTAAGATTTCAAAGAAACTCTTTGTTGCGTATCGGGTACGCTATCGAACATACCAACCCCTTTAAAGTAAAGTTAATATTTAATTCGTAAATATTAGTAAATATGAAAATGTTTTATTCTTTATTTACCTGGGATGTTACATCCTTCCCCCCTTTTGGGAATTGCGTCCTCACAATTTTATTCACTTATCAAAATAAGTGGGGGTATTTCTCCCTCATAGCATTTTCAGATTCCCACGTCGCCTCTTCAACCATATGGTTTTTTCAAAAAACCTTTACCTGGTGAATTACCTTATTCTACAACACTTTCTCTCTACAGTCAAGTATCTGGACTACTTGTTCTTTATAAGAGATATTCTCTTCCAACTGAACTACCTCTGGGCTCAAAAATATGAGATGGGTCTGGCATGTACTTTCTCAACATCGAAACACGAAAAACATTGTGTACCTGGGATAAACATGGAGGTAATGCCACTCTGTATGAAACTGATCCAACTTTATCCAGAATTTCATATGGTCCAATAAACCTTGGACTCAACTTTTCTTTCTTACCAAATCCCATCACACTTTTCCATGGTGAAAATTTGAGAAAAACATGATCACCTACCTCGAAAGATAGATCCTTCCTCCGGTTATCCACATAACTCTTCTGCCTGCTCTGAGCTGTTATCATGTGCTTCTGTATCAGCTGAACTTTTTCTACCAACTCTTCTACCAATTCTGATCCTATCAACTTCCTTTCACCCACTTCATCCCAAAAAGCTGGAGTTCGACACATCAACTCATATAATGCCTCAAATGGTGCCATCTGTATACTGAAATGAAAACTGTTATTATATGAAAACTCAACCAAAGAAAGATGTTGGTCCCAAATTCCCTGATAATCCATCGAACAAGCATGTAGCATATCCTCCAAAGTCTGAATCGTTCGTTCTGACTGCCCATCTGATTGAGGATGAAAAGTTGTACTAAAATTTAATTCAGTACCCAACGACTTTTGAAGGCCTTTCCAAAAGTTAGAAGTGAACCTAGGATCACGGTCAGATACAATGGAGAGAGGAACTCCATGTAACCTAAATATATCTTTAAGATACAAACAGGAAAGTTGATCTGGGGAAAAAGTATCTCGTATAGCAAGGAAATCAGCAGATATAGTCAAGAGATCAACAATAACTCAGATTGTATTATTACCTCAAGGTGTCTTCGGCAATCCCACAACGAAGTCCATTGATATATTATCCCATTTCTACTCTGGCACTGGTAAAGGATGAAGCATCCCTTTCGGTAACTGTCACACTTCTTTAACCTATTGACAGGTCAAACACTTCACAGTAAAATCAGAAATATCTCTTTTCATTCCGTCCCACCAGTAATACTCCCAAAGATCTCTATACATCTTAGTACTGCTAGGATGGACTGAAAACGGAGAACTATGAGCTTCACATAACAAATCTCTCTTTAACTTTGAATCACACGGCACACACAATCTCTTCTCAAATCTCCAAACAAAATCATTATCAATATTGAATTCATGCAACTTACCCTTCTGAACCAGCTCTACCTTTTTCTGTAACTCGCTGTCTTACTTCTATGCTTGCTTAATTTTGTCTGATATAGAAGATTTCACTGATACCTGAAACAAAATAGAAGGACATCCTGCACCAACAACTTTTATGCCAACGTTCATCAAATCCTTAACCAAAGGATCACGTTCCAAACGCAACATTGTTAATAAAGCATTACTTTTTCGACTCAAAGCATCAGCCACTTTATTGGATTTTCCCGGATGGTAATGAATTGTACAATCATAATCCATAATTAATTCGAGAGATATCCTTTGTCTCATGTTCAGTTATTTCTAAGTGAATATACACTTTAAACTTTTGTGATCAATATATATTTCACACTTTACACCATACAAATGATGCCTCCAAATTTTTAAAGTGAAAACAATAGCAGCTAATTCCAAATCATGTCTAGGGTAATTTAACTCATGAGTGTTCAACTGTCGTGAAGCATAAGAAATTACCTGATCATTCTGCATTAAGACGCAAGTAAGTCCTTTCAATGAAGCATCACTGTAGATAACAAATACCCCATTCTTGGAAGGTAGTTCCAAAAATGGAGCATTCACCAATCCTCTTTTCAGTTTCGGAAAACAATCATCACATTCTTATGTCCAGATAAACTTAACACCCTTCCGAGTTAGCTTAGTTATTGGACTAGATAACCGTGAAAAATTTCTAACCTTCGGTAATATCCTTCCAAACCAAGGAAGAGATGAATCTCAGTTACATTTGTGGTTCTTGGCCATTTTTCAACAACCTTTGTTTTTGCAGGATCAACTGTTATTCCATCTTTAGAAACAATATGACCAAGGAAAGAAATGTGTTGCAACCAAAACTCACACTTGTTGAATTTCCCATACAATTTATTTTCTTTTAAGGTTTGAAAAATAACCCTTAAATGTCTTCATGATCCTCTTTACTTTTAGAAAACACAAAAATATCATCAATAAACACAACCACCATTTATCACCTGATTCGACTGAGTCATCACTGCAGCAAACTATTTAGTTCTGATTCTGACCATCTCAGGATACTTATTTGAAAGGTCATTTCCCTCAGTTTTCCTTCCCAGAAAAGTTGTTCTGTTTCCTCTATGGAAAACCATTCTGAACAAACATGTCATAGATGAAGCAACATGGTAATCTTCAAATGATACATCATTTCAATTTGACCATAAAAAAAATATTTTTGGATAATAATTTAATAGCATTCTAACTCTTAAAGTTATCTAAACTGACCTCTGATACCAACTATAAGTCCCCATCCTTAAACATCAATTAATCTTGAGTTACTTCAAGAATACACGTTGAGGATCTTTTTAGGTTTAGAGATTTAGAGAATTAGATCATACAACATGCATTACATTCCACATTTAAACAAATTGGTTACATAAAAGATAGTATTCATTTTTCCCATAAACGGAAACATATTTAAAATAAAACACGGATTCTATCTTGACAATTCCTTGACACTATCATCATATCATGTACCTTTCCCTTGACCTGTGAAAAACATTTCAAAAAAACTTGGTATGAGAATAAAAAGCTCAGTAAGGGATATAAAAATATAGAAAGGAAACATGAGTACATATATACATAAGAATGAAACCATTCTTTACCCATAAAACATAAGCACTTTAACATAACTCATCAAATCAGGAATAAATCATAGAAATCATAAGACATAAAGGTAACTTGAGGCATTCATAACATTCTTACATAGGGAGTAACCCTCTTGGTTACGTTTGGAATACCCATCACAGTATATTCCCTAAATATATTTGGAGAAACCTCAATGTTTAACCCCTTCGCGTTACCCAATGCATTGGAGAGCTATATCAGGCTCACCCGCCCTTAGTTTATCACGGAACCACCCGTCTTCATAATAATGCCCAAGAACCATAACAAAATCGTATCACATAAAACATGCATAAAGGAAACATAATATTTCCACGTTTCAATCACAATATATCAATATAACACATTGATATAAAAACATTATGAAAACCATTTTCAATACCAAAATAAAATAAAAGTAAAACATGGTATTTATTTTTCATTTAAAAAAAGGTATGGGTTGTAGAGGAAGCCAAAACTCAAATAATGGTCATGGAGACGGAGAAGTCGCTGTCACCGAATACGTACGATAAAAACATTCCCTTTTGTAGTTTAGTAAAATGTTTCGTATAAAAATATTCCTTTTGGATAAACATAAAAGTAAAAGGGGTTTATACACTGTATAAAATAAAGTTGTGTATAAAACATAATATGCCTCAATGAAAGGAGATTGAGAGGAAGTCCCATACAAAGATCCTTTTTTAAATAAAATAGATCTATTATGTGTATTCACTATAAGTACACATAAATAAATTGAAAATACAAGATAGGACATAATAATATCAGGACATAATTTGAAAGTAGGAGATTAACCCAAAGAATGGAAATTGGGTTAAGAAGTTCCCTTACCTCGGGTCCGACTTGACTCGATCACTCTTTAATCTCCTGAATAATAAACTTGAGTTAATTTATACTTGCTTAAGAACCTTTTTTCAAGTTCATTATTTATTTAATATCACTTATTACCATGTTATTAACACTATGTAATTATTTATGTTAATAATGGTCGTTTTGTCGATCATTGGTACTTGAGTCAAAAATAAACTCTTTATAATTACAAGTTGTTCATGGGATAAAATATCCATTATATCCAGAATTATATTAATGATTTATATATCATATATATCATATATATCCATTATATACATGCATTTATAATATTACATAACATTTAGATGTAAGAAATGAAATGCACCATTCATGGAGACGGTAAGTCGTACGTACGCATGAATGCTACTTCCATTTCTATTTCATATTTAATGGAATTAAAACATAATGATACATAATAGTATTATAATTCCAGTATTATATCATATATAATATCATTCAATCTATCCTTTATACGTACCACATATGGTATTAACGAATCAAATCACTTTGAGGGGGCGGTAGTCCGCACTTCTTAAAATGAAGATATCACGTTTACCCATAATGGAAACCATAAAGTTATGCCATAAATGAAAAATACAGAAGCTTAAGTAGAACATAAACATATTATATATCATATATAAATATATTTACATCTTAATGGCCACATTTGAAGGTGTTATAAGAATATTGAACAATCATCATTTCGTGAGGCAGAAATTCGCCATCCATAGAAATAATATGTTCTTTAACCATTAGATGTAGGAGTGTGTAAGTTTAGCTCAAATTATTCTTATAAAAACATCCTAGTATATTGAAGATACTGGAGTTTTTACAAAAGAAATGAATAAAAAGAGTTTAGAGGGTTGGAGAAGCAAAATAAAACATAAGAACACAAGAGAAAATACTACCTTTAAAACGGGTAACTCTTTTTGATTTGAGATCAAAGGCTTCCTTGGGAAGACTTCTGCCAAAAGTGAGGCTTCAAGGAGTAAGAGAGGGACGTGGAGAGACACAATGGACGGGTTTTGTCTGATCCAAAGGCTTGAGAGGTGTGGGTAAGGTGGTAGAGGTGGGGGCCTTTTATAAGAGGAGAGGAGGGGCACTCTTGGAAAGTTATAAACGGTTACTTTATTATAAAATGCTTTTCTGATTTAAAAGGTCCAAAAATTATATATTTAGAGGATAAGGTGATAAGAGTTCGAAATACACCCATCTAATGGGTTTTTGACATGTGTAGGTCTTAGATTTTACATTATCTTTTCAATTTATTTAAATCGTTAAATAATGTGGTAATCACTGTATCATCATGGTGTCATAAATAATTTAATTTATTTAATGTCTAAAAATTATAAAAAAAAATATCTTGATGTAGTAAACCTTTTTATATTTATAATTAATATTTATAGTAAAAAATATTACTTGATAACCCCATTTAAAAATTGTTTTAGTAAAACAACTCATGTTTGTGACATTTTTATTTTAACTTTAAATAAAAAGGTATTAATATCATTTTCCTACCAAAGTGGCTCAATGGGGTCCCCAAGTTGACCCATGGATTGTCTTGGTCGACCATGACACATCAAATAAGGGTAGGACATGTGTCTAGGTCATTTCATATTATTAAAACATTATTTTTACCTTAAACTACACTAATTACCTCTAATCGTGATTAAAAACTTAAACGTTACTATTCACCAAAAAATTATTTTAATACCATTGAACCACATTTTACTTCTTAATGAAAACCATTTATGTTAGATTTTTGAAATTCAAAACACAGAGGTGGTAAAATTTCATTTAAATGGAAAATCAGTTTTTATAAGTACCACTTAGTGGTTTCACTATTCATCAAAAATTGAAGTTTTTCAGAAAAATACCAAAACTTCACCCTAAGCTATATTTGATATTCAGAATTAAAAAAGGATGTCTATTTTACAAAATTCAAAACATATAAGTTACATTAATTAATTTAATAATTAATTCCCACTGTCAGAGCAAATCACGTGTTTTTATGAAACAATATGTATCAAAACATTGACACTAGTTTAAGTCCAATTTCAAAGTGAAATTAATTCCAACGACCACTATTGGATTAAATGGTAAAAATATATTCTAATTGATCTTTAAAACCAATTCAAAATATAATATAATCACATAAATAAATTAGATTAAAAAAATGTTTTGAATTAAAATACAACAGTTTTAACTATTCATTAAAAAATGAACATTATCGGAAAAATCCCAAAAATTTACACAAAGTAAAATTTGATGTCCCGATTCTAAAGAAGAATTTTATTTGGTCCAATAGAATGTATAAGAGTGACAAAAACTATATTTATGGATAGTTCACCATCAAAAGGTCATAAGTCGACCTTTAGTGAATGTTAGAGTATATATGCCTAAGATTGAATTATTTTCTTATTTTAAGCCTTTATATTTTATTGGATAAATGTAAAAACATTTAACAAACATATATAATCATATTTTAGTTATTTCCATTCATTCCTGCCAAAACAATGGCTACGTGTTAACTACGATTTAAAATAATATTATTTTATTACTAGGGTGCAACATAAGATTTCAAAGAAACTCTTTATTGCGTATCGGGTACGCTATCGAACATAGAAACCCCTTTAAAGTAAAATTAATATTTAATTCATAAATATTAATAAATATGAAAATGTTTTATTCTTTATTTACCTGGGATGTTACACTTCCAGCCCACTGCACCTCCATTCAAAATGAACATGTATCCCATTTGCGACTTTAAGTCATCTTGACCAGTCTGGAAACTAGCATCTTTATATCCTCTAATGACTAATTCTTCATCTCCTCTAAAAACCCAGAACATAACTTTAGTACACCTTAGATACTTTAGAATAGTCTTAAAATCCATCCAATGGCAGTCTTCTGGGTTAGCTTGATATCTACCTACCACACTCAATGCTTAGGTGACATCCAACCTATTACAAAGCATGACATGCATGACTGACCCAATAATCGATGCGTATGGAGTTATTTCCATTCTATTTCTTTCCTCATCTTTCTGAGGACTCATTTTCTTAGAAATATGAATGCCATATAAAGCCGAAAACAATCCCCTCTTGGATTATTCCATACTGAATCTCTTCAGTATCTTATCAATGTATGTACTTTGACTTGGGCCCAAAATTCTCTTGGATCTATCATGATGGATATTGATCCTATGAATATATAATGCCTCTCCCAAGTCCTTCATGGAGAATAATTTATTCAACCATGCCATAAAAGACTATAAGAATGGTATCTCACTTCCAATAAGTAATATTTACTATTAGTAAAATGACTGCACTCCCACTAAACCGTTTGTAGACACAAGGCTCAAATTTATTCTTGACAAAACCGAATTCTGTTATGGCTTTATCCAAACGAATATTCCATAACATGAATGATTTATTTAATTCTTAAATGGATTTTTGAAACTTCCATACTTTATTAGTATCCTTTGGAGTCACAAACCCTTCAGGTTGTTTCATTTAGACATCTTCTTGAAGGTTCTCGTTAAGGAATACTATTTTTACATACATTTTACAAATCTCATAGTCATGGTAAGCCGTAATGGAAAGTTGATTTCTTATGTATTTCAGAATTGTAATTGGTGAAAAAATTTCATAGTAGTAAATTCCTTGACACTGTTTAAACCCTTTTGCAGCCAGTCATGCCTTATAGGTACTAACTTGTCCTTCCATGTCCAGTTTCTTCTTGATTACCCATTAGCAACCAACAAGCTTTACATCAACAAGGGGATTTACCATAATCCAGACTTAGTTTTCGTACATGGAATCCATTTCAGAATTCATGGCTTCTTGCAACTAGGAAGTGTTTTGGCCACTTACTTCTTCTTTTAGTTTATAGGATCATTATTACCCACTAATAATGAGTCTACATCCTAAGTAACATGAGAATTGTACCATTCTAGTTATCTACCATCTATTCTACTCCCACATAGTAATTGTGTCTTTGGAAAAAATTCTTCTTCCATAGGGCTTTGTGGAATATGTTCCTTTACCAACTCTTGTGTACCATGAGCCTCAACTTCATAAAAGTCTATCTCACTCCCGCTATCTCTTTGGAAGATGTGCTTCCTCTCATATAATATGGGATGTCTTTCTATTATAACCTTTTTGTATGAGGGGTTGTATAATTAATATCCCCTTGTTTCCTTGGGGTATCCCATAAAGGTACACTTTGTGCCTCACGGTGCTAGTTTGTTACCTAAAGAGGCCTTAAATAACACTTCACTACCCCACACATGTAAATTCGATAACATGGATTTTCTTCCACTCTAGAACTCATATGGAATACCATTTATCGATTTATTTGGTACTTGGTTTAGTATGTGATCTGTTGTTTGTAATGAATACCCCCAAAAGGATAATGGAAGAGTTTCATGACTCATCATTGATATCAACATGTCCCACAATGTGAGGTTCCTCCTTTCACTTACACCATTATATTGAGTTGTGTAAGGAGAAGTGAGTTGGGATAGGATCCCAAACTCTTGTATGTAATCAATGAAGTCTTGATTAAGATATTCCCCCACTCGGTCAAAGATGAGTTTCTTAATCTTCTTACAAAGATGGTTCGCAACTTTATTATTATATTCCTTGAACTTATTAATGGAATCTGACTTATACCTCATTATGTAGATATATCCATATCTACTAAAATCATCAGTAAAAGTTATGATGTATGATTACCCACCCCTTGCTTCAACAGGAAATGGTCCACACACATCTATATGAACCAATTCAAGAAGCTGTTTATCCCTTTCACCTTGCCCACTAAATGGGGATTTGGTTATTTTTCCTTGTAAACATACATGACATACTCCAAGTGGTTTTAGTTCAAAAGAATGTAAATATCCATCATGATGTAACTTTTCCAAGTGTTTCTCATTTTCATGACCTAGCCAGTGATGCCAAAGTTGGGTGTGGTATGCATCATGTGAAGTATCTTTTTCATTGATTTGCATTACATGGTTTGTGTAATAAAACACATAAAGACCATTGTTTAAATTTTCCCTACCAAAAAATGATATCTTTGTAAAAGAAGCAACATTCATTTCCAAAAATGAAAACAAATCTATCTGTATCTAATATAGATATATAAATAATGTTTTTAGTAATAGAAGAAACATAATAACAACCATTTAACACCAAGATCATACCAGTTGGAAATGTGAGGTGGTAGTCCCTGATAGCTACAGAAGCATGTCTGGCTCCGTTGGCTGCTCGTAGATCTACCTCCCCTCAGTAAATCATTCTGAATATACTTGTTTTTTATATTTTGACACATATGTGAGCACCAAAAGTTGTATCTAATAATCAATTTTTAGAAACATATATATTTCATTCGATAACAAACGCACCTGAATCTTCCTCTTTCTTCTTAGGCAAGGTGTAGTTCTTCTTCTTGTGGCCCTTCTTCCCACATGCGAAACAAACTGCCTCATGTTCCCTTGCCTCCCCTTTAATCTTCCTTTTATTGGAAGGTCATGAATAAGCTTTGGGCTTAAATATGTTCACCTTCCCTTTACTCTTATTCACCATAAGGACATAAGGATTATCAAGATTCATATTTTTTTCTACTTGGAGATTGAGGATATAAAGATCAGATAGAGATTTCTCAATGTTTTTCATATTGAAATTGACTACAAAGTTTGAGAATCTCTGAGGGAGTGATGTGATAATGAGATTGGTGCCTAGTTCTTCAGGGAGTTTAAACCCTAGAACATCCAGGTGCTCAATGCATCCAGTGATCTTGACTACATGAGGCCCAATTGGGGCACCTTCTCCATGATTACTCTTAAAGAGTGCCTTAAAGATATCAAACCTTTACTGTATTTCTATCTCCTTGTAAAGTCTAAGGAAGTTCTTGAGAATGATATAAGCATCCTTGTTTTCATGAGACTTAATAATCTCAATAGGAATTTATTATAGCATCAAACCTTGAACGTCGACCACATCGTTCATATGTTTCTCATAGACCATGAAATCCTCACCACTCACCTCTTTGGCAGGTGGATCAGGTAATGTTGACTCCATCATGAAAGACTTTGTTTCATGACATAGGATTACCCAAAGGCATCTAAACCATTTCCTGGAAGTCACTGTTGGTGAGGATGTTGTATTTATCTATAATTGATCGCAAAGATTGTGTGGTTAAAGAGCATTTCATTTTTATTATGCAATTTAAAAGATCAGATCATTAGTACTTTCTTGATTAAATTTTATAAGAAATAATAAATTTTATTAAGTCTCACACAATTTTATCATGACCCAATAACCCTCACCATTGAACTCAGAATTTCTAGTTTCTATGACATTCTAGTGGCAAGGATCCATATGCCCATTCTCATAACCCCAACAAGGGTTGGTCGAGTTATTAGAAGGTATTTAGGTAGGTAGGCCTTTTCCAACTGTTGGCTTGCAGATCCTTGTTCTATTTAGTGGACTTCCCTATCCTGAAATCACAACATTGGATTTCCTCAACACATGCCTTCAATATTACATCAACTCTAGAAAGGGTAACTCCTCTTAATGTAATATGGTAACTAAATCCTAATACATTCATAAAGTCTTCCTGTATAAAAGTATGTGTCCAAACAAGGGATGGTCAAACACATAGTTTCATTGAGTTTTTTCTCTTAATCATGTAAAAGAAGGCTTGGTATGACTTAACATTTTATTTGTGGGATTTTTATCTCTTATGTGTGAATTTTTTATTATCAATATCACATGCTTGTTAATATTAAGTGAAACTTACATATGTGATTAACCATGTCTTGAAAATATTTACGCATAAGTCTGGTTTATTTTAGTTCTAACTTGTATGCTTGTTTAATTCATTAATTATGTGATCATGACAACACATCCATAATGATAAACAATGCAACTAATGAAAATAAAATAAAGGGAATGATCAATATATTTTCTAATGGTTAGTTTATCTAGCTGTTAAAGAACTAACCCTAACCTATTGGAGAAACATCTTGAACCTTTTGGGTTCATGTTTATATCTTTCCACCTTTCCTCCTCTGTATCTCCTGGGATTGGTTTCATCTTGGCTCCATCTTGAACCACCTCCACTATCTTGAGAGTTCCACCCATTACATATTCCTTTTTTAACTCACATGTAGGTGAGGGGTAAAGAGGGGTTTTACATAAGAGAAACCCCGATCATGCATGCCCTATATATTAATGCGGAGATATGGATCGCAGGACAACCAATTTAATTTAAATAAATAAATTAGAAGAAACCATCCACATACAACGGTCTTGGACTAGAACATGATCATCCATACATGAAATGATGTTTAGGAATAAATAAAAATATAATTTAATTCTTTAATCATTCTTCTTTAAGATAAATCAAACTCCAATCAAGTAATTATCATGTTTAATTAATCAATACTTTTATCTTAAACCCTTTTTCTGAATTTCCATGAGATTCTCATCCATCATAATTTTAAAAAAAATAATTCATTTAAAATTGTATTTCTATGTACCTTTTACCTTAGAGTCAAATCAGTAAATTCCTATTCATAATTACACAATTAATATAATTGAACATTATGCAGATGTTAAATTAAACAAATATATATATAACACCTATCACATGTTGTGCCTCACCTTTATGCTCGCACGATGTTAAATATATCAAGGGTTTGTATAATATGATAATAAATTTTAATAAATCTATGAAATTTGTATGAGTAAATAGTGTGTAGTTCCAACTATACAGTGTATACTATAATTCACCATCCATCTGATGTACATTCCTGGGGAAACGGTGTGTGAGTGTGCTTCAGAAATCTTCGAAGTACAGAACATGTTCAGTGGGCCACCTTCCATGTAGTATACACATTACACAGTTTCTAGTTAGGAAAGCTATGTATGGGGTACATGGTCCAAACCTATCCTGAAGGGACTATAGGCTTTATTCAATGGAATACATGGTGTGTAATCCAGAAACCATGTATGACCTGTTCCTGGTCAACACACAGAGTCATTTAAGACTTATAAAGACTCAAACACATGTCTTGGTTTGGTGGACCGGTCTGATGCATTGAATCTTGACTACACGATATGTACTACTGAATACACTTTGTGTGTTCTTGTGTTGAGTGGCCAGAAATTTTTGGAACCTCTGAATGAGATCCTTAGTTTTATTTTATTAAAAATCAAAATAATAGATCGTTTCTATAAGGTGAACGAGAAATGAAAGAGGAGGGAAAAATCTCAAGATTCATAATTTTAGAATGATTAACATGAACTGAAAAAACTAAATTATTAAATGCGTATATCATCAATGAAATATTTAAATAATAAACCATGATTTAACTGATCTTCTACCACTTGTAGGTTCCGGGTGCAGTGGAGGCATGGTTGTGATAGAAATCATCTTTGATTTTTACCATGATCAATGATTATTCTGGGATAAATACAAAAATTAATTCTAGTCTCCATGTAATAGAAACAAAGATTTAGACAAAGAATTAAGAGGCCCAAAACCATTAGAGAGGATATTTCACATCATGTTTATAATTAATTTAATTAATTTCATAAATAAAAACAATACATGGATCTTTGGTAATTTTTTTCACTGATGATGTTGATCATCTAGAATGAACCTTCTAGATTATCTCGTTGGTCTTGTAAAAATCCAAACTAGAATTCCTCTAGCAGTGATCCATATGTGTTCTGATGTCCTCCGATCGACACTGCTCGTTCTCTAGGTGCAAGCGCGGTGAAGCCAGTGTCTTGTGTCGGTCATTCTTGATTGCTGGTTCTTCAGCCTTAAAGAATTTCTATCATTCTTTAGAGGGGTGGTAAGAGGATTTGAGAGAGAAATTTTTTAGGTGAAGAATTATCAATTCACCGGGTGTACTATTCGGTGTCATGTGGTGTCTGGAAAAATAGGTGTAGTTGTCTATTTATATGCATGGAACTTCAGTTACAATACTTAATTGCATAAAATAAATTAAATACATTCATGAACTTAGAAAAAAACCCATGCTCAAAATAATAATATCATGTCATTATTTATGGTGCACTAACATGTAAAAAACTGAATTTAAAATAAAATTCCATATCACAAAATAATAAGAGCGTCATTATTATTTTAACATGTACCAACTGATTAAATAATTATTTACCATCTTCAAAATATTTATTTTACTACCAAACCAGCCTTGGTCCGCTCGAACTCCACTACAATTTATTGAACACTGAAATAAATAAATAAATATTTTATTCTATTAAATAAATATTTTATTTACAAACTTGTAAATAAATGTTTATTAAATGATCATTAAAATAAATAAATATATTTTATTCAATTTATGTGATCATTTTTACTTGAATAAAATTATTCCATAGTCTTGAGAATAATATTCATTTTATTAATTAAATTCAAATAGAATTTAACCAATAACACTAAAAACACTTAGTATGTGACTCTCTAGGATTCCTTCTTGGTGGCATTAGGCATGCATGCCTAAAGTCCAAGAGTACTGTCAAACAACGGGTCAAGGAACCCAGGAGAAAGAACATAAAGTTGAAACAACAACATCTACATAAAAATGGTCACTATGTAATATAATCTCATTTTTGCAATATCTCATCAAGCAGGATTCATGATAGTGTCATCAACTTTTATGCTTGATACGTTGTTCTTTGACTACTATAAATAAAGCAATTTTTAGACCGTGGCCATGTAACTTTTCATGACGGTTCTATTTCAATCAAAGGATCGAGATATCAACTTCCATAAATATAAGGGACAAATCCTTCCTTAAATAATCCATTAATAACTTGCCACTCGTGATGCACCAAACGTACTCTACCTCCCTCCAACTGGTTGCATGATGATTTTCATTAGTAAATCAAAGTGCATGAGTCGTGACACGTATTAATGATAATATTAAAGTCTAAGGATCATTACACACACTCACATATAGAAATATCTGACGACACTAAAACATGTGGAATTCCTACTAGTGGGTTTGTTCTCATAATATCCTATCTTAGAGATTACCAAGTACAAAATTCATGAGAGGAAGTCTCGTCTACTTACAAGTACTCACACATGGTGGTCTTCATGCTATGTGTCCCATCATAGTATTTTATCCAACCATATAACTATATTTAAGATTATTTTTATAGCATTTCAATGTACTCATCATAGTGGGAAACTGTCATGAACTTATCAATGAAACAAATACTCTAGGACATTAATACATCATAGTCAGGAAGAATAATGGAAAATGTTTAATAATACATTAAATATCCATGTAATCAAAGTAAACCCAGTTGATTCTAGGAAAACGACTCTTACATCCTCGTCCCAAGACCATAAATAACCATTTGGTCAAGGCCATGTGCCAAGACCGTAGTTTATCTCATGAGACCTACCGATGCACTGAGGTGATATAACGGGCCCCACCTGACACTTACTATGTCCAATGAATTAATAATATGAATGGTTATATACATAAACAACATATACATTTATATTTAAACTAATTTATGAAATATAAATAACATTCCCGAAACATTAAGCATAAACACTAATAATTCAGAGTAAATTGGTGAATGGTTTTAAGATAGCACATCCATAGTAAAAATAGTAATAAAAAATTCAATTAAATACGTTAGATGATATCATATAATATTAATTCCAATAATACACAAGAATCAATATGAGTGTTGAAATAGATGAAAATACTCTTATAAAATCGTCGAGTAATTCTGAGATAAATAATTTTTTACTTTAAAAAGAAGAGTTCTTTTGGAAAAATCATTGTACAAAACCAGATGTGAAGTCAGATAGTATATTCATAATAAAAAGTGATATTTTATAAATATTATGGTTTCCAAAAACATATTATGGATTAAACTTGAAAATAGGTATGAATTTGAGAAATTCCTTTTAATCGGGCCTGTATTACAGGAAGAATTTTTGAAAAATCATTTTAAAACATATAACTCCCCATAAATGAAAGTAGGATTCAGGTTTTTACACATATATAGAAAATTATTTCAGAATATATTAGGAGTAAATATGAATAAATAATAATTTAATTGAGGTATGTAGAGAATAAGAGTATCTAGAATGAAAATGGAGGTTCGGGTAAAAAACCCTTACCTTATGTCTGAATGTTTTTCTCTTGACCTTATAATCCTGGAAGATGAAATTAAACTCATTAATAAAATAATTCAGAATATATTAGACATGAAATTATATTATTATACTTTTTTTAGTTCATTTATTTTTTTATTGATAAGTTATAACATAGAATTTTGTCATTCCGGAGTGTTCGTTTTCTTGATTTTTATAATCGATTCACTGGTTTTTAAGTAATGGAGTTCATGTGGAATGGATGTAAATATACAGAATTGAATTTAAATATTATTTTTGAAAACAAATATGTTTTAATATCCATTTAAATCATTTTATTACATGGAATGATGATGAATCATTACATGAAATATTAATGACAATCACTTAGATTTTTTAGCGGTATTTTGATTTTTAGGAACTACTTTGGTAACATGATTTAATATTATGTACATATACTGGTTCATGAATATTAAATAAGTAATAATAAATATATTATATCTTATTTCAACCATTATAATGGTTTCATGACTAATATTGAAGTGGAAATTGAATAATGAAACTTCATCATCCACAAAGGTTGTGAATTGGCACCTCACAAGTGAGGTTTTCATATATAAAATTAAAGAGAGAGAAAGAGAGTGAGGATATTTATGATCGATCTACAATTAACTTGATATAATTCTAGTATATTAATAATAATGGAGTTATAATGTTCATTTTTATATAGGATTTGAGGAGAGGATAATAATATAAATGAACTTTAAATGAAATTGAAAGAAATAGAATGTGAATTTACCTCTTGAATCCACTTCCTAGAGAATCACTTTAAGGGAAGGGGTTTTGGTCTTTAGGAAAAATAAAAATCTCTTAGAAGTGGGGAGTGACTATGGAAGGGTATTTTGGTAGAACTTTTAGGATATTAAAGTCTTAGAGGAGTGATGAGAAGATGGAGTGAGGGGGGGTTATAATCGAGGAGAGGAGGGTTTTCCCATTATTTTACTCATTATTTCATATTTTTTCAAATCCATCCAATAGTATTTATTATTATGACCAATAATAGTAATATGTGCATGTGAGTTAGAACCAATGGTCATTTACATAATCCATCACTAAAGTATGATGCAGAAATTCACTTATTTAACATATTTTGTAAATTATCGAATTTCACTATTCACCAGAAAATTCAAGTTTTTTAGAAAAATCACAAAAAATCACCCTAACCATTTTTTTATTTTTATAATATAAAAATAAACTTTATTTTATGAAAATAATTTTCTAAACATTATTCATTTAATTTGTATATAAAATCTTAACTTATTTGAAAAATAAAAATTTTATAACTATAATTCATTTTATATCATATTGAAAAATAAATCAAGATCAGAACATTACGATAATAAAATAATAATATTATTTACTATATATAAGTATCATATTACTGTTCATATTTCCATTCATAAGGGTATGTTTCTATACATCAAAAAATTAATTTTGTATTATCAGACTCTAAATATCTTACTGAACACAATTTTTTATGTCAATTGTTTGAAATTCAAATCACAGAGAAGGAAACATTATGCTTGGCTAGGTTATAAAAAAGCTATGTTTTGTAGAGACTTAGTGTCTCATGTATTCAATGTTATATTTATGTGATGAATATTGTGGTGTTACATTATCCCCTCCTTACAAAAATTTCTTTCTTGAAATTACCAGAATGTTACTTCCGAAAAAGATTTGGGTAGTTCTTCATCATAGGCTCCCCAGGATCCCATGTTTCTTCTTCGGTTTTATGATTTTTCCAAAGTATCTTTACCAATCGAGTTTTTCAATTAATATTCACTTGTTTTTTAGTGTCCATAATTTGGATAGCCTCTTTACAATAAGATATGTAATGCCCCAACCCTAGTTACCCAATGTCAGTGCAATATTAAATAACATTGGAATGATCACAAGAGATCAAGTTTCAAAATACCTATTGGTTTAGTAATTTTGTAATTACTATATACATACATATGTTTTACATTACATCCTAAAAAAAAGAAAAATAACATTGTTTCCCTTTTGAACACCCTCATATTCTGTATCTTATCCCTACAGGCTAATCATAATATACCTTTTCATATCTTGGGAAAAATAAATCATAGAAAGGGGTGATCTCGAATACTCAATAAGGATAAAAATATAAAATAAACTCTCATAACTAAGAATAAACATTTAAAGAAATGTATAAGACTAACACACACGCCTTTTATAATTAATCATTAACATAATATACAAAAGATAAATGAAATAATCAAATTTATTCACATGGATATTCGACTAGTCGAATAATCACATCCAATATCTATAGGTAATTTAAAAATGATGGAATGAATAATACCGGACATCATAACCACATTGTCAATGCCTCATGAAAAGACTAAAACTAAGATTTTTTTTCAAGGCCTTATGCCATGAAACTCATTTGTCTCATTATACCAACCGATGCATTAAGAAGCTATATCGGGCTGCACCCGTCACTTACTAATTCCAATGCATTCCTTATATGAAAAGGTTGAAATATAAAATAAACATTCTTATTAAAACTAGCATAAAAAAGTTAATACATTAATCATAAACCATGAATCGTATAAAAATAACACATCCACAGTCAAACATATCACAAAACCTTCAATACAATATAAAATATTTCACCATAATAAATCAACTTCAAATAAGTGTAAAATCCATCAAAGGATGTTGACATAGATGAAATCAAATCTATTTGAGAAAAACATATCTTTCAATTTTAAAATCATTTAAAAGTCACGTAATTATAAAAGAAAACATTTATTTTTGAAAATATTCTTATAATATTGTAATTGAAGCTTATAAGGTGTTATAATGGTGGAAAATAGCCGCACCCTCCGTATAAGTTAAAAAACCTTATTTCCTTAATTTTCCGAAAAGGTCACAAAGTACCTTGTTTGGAAAGAGACAGAAATAATTCCTTTTATAAAATTATATAAAAAGTAAAAAAGGGTATAAATGACTTTATCCCATAGTCTAGTAAATAGATTTTTTTTGAAATACATTTTTAAGAAACATCGATGTGGATGATAAAGAAGTCCCGGTAGATACTTACCTATAACCAACCTCAGATAAATAAAGAGATTCTAAAATTAACCCTTACCTTGTACATTTTCTTGGTCGAGGGTACATTGACCACCTGTATAATTTTTAAATAATTGTTATTAAATTATTCAATAACTATATACATAAATATGATATTATATGTGATCTTCTAATATTATTTTGTTTATAATATTCCAGTAGTATCATTGTTTCAGGTGTTAACTGATTCATTTTCCTTTATATGTTTTTTTACATAAGTCATGTTTCTTATGGATATGATGTATTTAATTTATATCCTGAATTATTTTGATTTCATAAACATTATTCTTAATCATAAAATTAAAATTATTCTGGAATGGTTATAATGGGGAATGAATCTCACCGCGTTCATGGAGAAGTTAATCTGTACGTACACACGAGCAATAATATCATTCAATTGATGGTGAAATAGTATATAATTGGATGGTATATTACATATATAGAATCATTAACATTTTAAATTTATTATTTACATCAATTATACTCATTATTATACCCATCCAAAAAGATGTGTTAAATAACAAACTACACTGAGATGTGGATACGGTCAGCCGTACGTACGTACGTATAATGAATTTTTCATTAATAGGATGGATAGAATAATGAATATGGTTGTACCATATTTATAATAACATAAAATTATGTATAAGGTAATAGATTTATTATTTTGGTATGGAAACAAAAAAGAAATTGGAAGTAGAAGAAGAAAAGAACTTTGAATAAGGTGATGAAATTATTACCTCCTCTTCGGGTGCTCACTTTTGATTTGATCAAAAGGGCTCCTTATGTTAGATTTATGTTAAATGTAAGGCATCTAGGTTGAATTGGGGGTATTTGGGAGGATATTTGAGCCAGGTTTGGCTGAGACTAATGGATTTAGTGGTGTAATTTTGGGAGAAGGGGAAGTACCATTTTATAAGAGAGTTGAAGGTCACTTCAGGAAAAGAATGAAATATTATTTTAATATAAAATCATTTTTGGTTTCTAATGGATAAAAATGGATTTATTTTGAGGATAAGGTGGGGGTATAAATCCTCTCAAAAAATAGGTTTTAGACAAGTTTAGGTCACCATATTAACCTTATATTTAATATTTACCTCTTAGTTAAATAGTTTAACTTTTACAATGTCTTCTTGTATTTTTATATTACATGGTTAATAAACATACTATAAAATGCCAAGAGAACATCAAGTGGTTAATTAATGACATATGTATCATTATATAATACCTTATTCCTAATCCGAAATTTTTTGGAATATTATATCATTTAATAACATAGTATTTGTATTAAAAACTCATTTATGTCATTTTTGAAAATATTTAGTATTTGGTTTTTTTGAAATTCAAAAAAATTAGATTGATTAAAAAAATCATTACATCAATAAAAACATTTCATAGTAACCTAGAAAATTATTGGAATGCATAAAAAGTTTCAATTTATATTTATTTGTATATTTATACTATCAATTATTTTATTCTTTCATTAATAAGGTAATTACTACCTCATCATTGTGTCATAAATAATTTAATTATTTAATATATACAAATTATAAACAAAATAACATTATTTATGAAAGATTTTTAGATTTATAATGAATATTTATAGTCGAATTTATCTTATGTATAACCCTATATTAAAAATGTTTTAGTTATTAAAATTTGAATTTAACACTTTTAACTCTTCTTTAAATAAAATAATAATAATTGTCCTAATCTAATCCAAGTGGATCAAAAAATCATATTTTGTTCCTAAGGTTGATTTTGGTCAAAATACTCTTAACCAATAGAATTAGGAAATGTGTTAGGGTAATTATAATAACATATTTACCTTTAATTTCCCTGTTTACTTTTAACTGTGGTAAATAAAATTCAAAAGATACTATTCACCAAAAATTATTTTCATCTTGTTGAACCAAATTTGACTTACTAATTTCAATCGTGTCTCTTTGATATTTTAAATTCAATTTAGAGAAGAAGTAAAATTACATTTTATGCAAATATTCAAATGTTCCTAGAATGTATAAAAAAGACGTTAAAAAGTTAAATAAAATTTTATACATCTTATCTTATTATAAAATGACTCCAATGAATTACATTGTACTAATATAGGTATTATGTATCTATTTTGACTTAAAATAAATTTAAATAAAATAAATAATTATTTAAATAAAATGTCGGTTTTAAATAATATCATAGTGTTTTCACTATTCATCAAAAATTGAAAGTGTTCATAAAAATACCAAAAATTCACCCTAAGATAATTTTGATATTCCGAATCCAAAAATGAATTCCATTTTGAAAAATAAAATTTATAAAATTTCATAAAGTGGGTATTACTGTTGATAATGGCTAGTTTGATTGGTCGTGGTGCTCCAGAACTCGAAGATGCGTACAACGCAAGCTATTGTATTATTCAAAGAGAAACCTACCTTGGAAGCTTGGGGTGTTATATTCTTCCCTACATAAAATAATTTCATACTCTAAATTTCTAGAATACTATTGCGTAAAAAGATTTTGGTGGTTCTTCATCATAAGTTCTCTGGTTCCCACGTTACCTCTTCCATCTTAGGGTTTCTCTATTGAACTTTTACCTGACGAGTTGTCTGGTTTATAAACACTTGTTCTCTGGTATCAATAATCTTGATAGGCTCTTCACAATAAGATATATTAGGTTCTAGTTCTATTTATTCATAGGTGATAACTTGCGTTGGGTCAGGCCTTTATTTTCTCAACAGTGATACATGGAACACATCATGAACTTTGGAGAGACTTGGAGGATTTTTTAAATGGTAAGATATAAGTAATATTCGTTTAAGAATTTTTAAAGGTCTGATGTACTTGGGACTTAATTTACCCTTCTTACCGAATCGTATAACACCCTTCCATGGAGATAAATTCAAGAAAACATGATCTTTTACTTGAAATTCCAAATCATTCCTTCAGTTATTGGCATATCACTTTTCTCTACTTTGAGATGCTTTAATGTAGGTTTGGATAATCTTAACCTTTTCCATTGTTCCCTTGATATGTTCTTGGCCTACGAATTTTCTTTCACCGACATCATTCTAACAACTTGGGGAGCAACATCCCTTTCCATATAACGTTTCATATGGTTCCATTTGAATACTTGAATGGAAGCCATAGTTATAGGAAAATTCTACTAAAGGTAAATATTTATACCACATACCTTGAAAGTCAAGTGAGAATTATCTCAACATGTCTTCTAAGGTTTGAATAGTCTGTTTTGATTTTCGATTAGTTTGAGGGTGGTAGGAAATGCTCAGATGAAGTTCAGTATTCAGATCCTTTTGAAGACTTTTCCAGAATCTTGAGTAAAATGGGGATCACGATCCGAAACAAATGATAGGGGTACTCCAAGAAGTACTACAAATTCATTAATATATAGTATTGATAAACGTTCAAGTGGTAAATATTCTCTTATATTATGAAAATGGGATGACTTTGTAAGGTGATCAACAATGACCCATATTTCATCATTCCTTCTAAGAGTATTTGGTAGAACCATGACAAATTCCATCGAAATATCAAACCCATTTCCACTCGGGTATGGGAAGAGGTTGCATGAATCTTCTAGGATGTTGTCTTCGAGTATTCACATGTTTACAAACCATACATCTTGACACATAATCAGCAATATGATTCTTCATGTTGTCCCACCAAAGATGTTACTCAAAATATATATACATCTTAGTGACACTAGGGTGTATAGTGAAATTGGAGCTATGAGCATCACCCAAAAATTCCCTTTTTATATCAGGTATGTCCGGAACACAAAGTCTCTTCTCAAATTTCAAAATTCCATCTTCATATATGAAGTCAATGAATCTCCCATCATTCACAAATTTAATTTTCATTTGAAACTTCTCATCATCAGTCTGATAACATTTTAGTATTTATAGTAAAGATGGTTTGGAAACCATTTGAAAAAGTATTGATGTTTTACCTTCAATGGTTATTACCATATCCATATTTACTAGATAAATGTATATAGGATCCCTTTAAACTCTCATATTTTTCAGAAATACATGATATTTTATGCTCAAAGCACCATCCACATTATTTTCATTCCCCAGGTTTTATTGTAAAGTTAAATTATAATCCTTGAGTAGTTCAAGCCATCATATTTGCCTCATTTTGAGTTCTTTATATGATAAAGTATACTTCAAACTCTTTTGATAGGTATATATCTCACATTTTTACCATAGAGATAGTGTCTCCATATCTTCAATTTAAAGATTACAGCTGTTAACTCAAGATCATGAGTGTGATAGTTTTGTTCATGACTTTTTAGTTGTCTTGATGCATACAAAGAACTTTATAATTCTTCATAAGGAAAAAACCAAGTCCTTTATTTGAAGCGTCACTATAAATAACAAACCCATCATTCCCCAATGGTAGAGTCAATATAGGAGAATTGGAAAATATTTTCTTCAGTTGTTCAAATCATTCTTCACAATCTTTTTTCCAAACAAATTTAACCCCATTACGTGTGATCTTGGTTAATGGGTTAGCCAATCAGGCAAAATTATGGATGAAACACTGATAATAACCTACTAAACTAATTAAACTACGTACCTCAGTTATACTTTTCGGTGCTAGCCATTCTTGTATTTCTCTTGTCTTCAAAGGATCAATAGAGATTTTATCCATAGAGAAAACATGGCCAAGAAAAGGAACCACCTGAATTCATAATTCACACTTGCTAAACTTCCAATATAATTCATTTCTTCTACGAGTCTTTGGAATAGTGCGGAAGTGATTTTCTTGTTCATCGTAGATTTTGGAGTATAAAAATATATCATCAATAAATACTGCTAAAAATTCATCAAGATATTCCTTGAAAACTATATTCATTATTTCCACTAAGACAAAGGGTTCATTAGTCAGTCCAAAAGGCATTAATGTAAACTCGTAATGCCCAAACCTGGTATGAAATGTTGTCTTTGTAATGTCTTCCTTTTTCACACACAACTGATGATATCCATATTGAAGGTCAATATTTGAAAAAAATTTGATCTCCAAGAAGTTGATTAAATAATTCATCGATACGAGGTAGGGGATAATTGTTCATTATTATTATATCATTGATCTCACTATAGTCAATACACAACCTCATAGATCCATCTTTTTTCTTAACAAAAAGAACAAGGGCTCCCCATGGAGAAACACTAGGGAGAATAAATACTTTATTACTCAATTAATCTAGTTGTATCTTTAGTTCCACTAATTCCACAGTGGCCATTCTATAAGTGTTATTTGATATGGGCCATGAACCATGAATTAAATAAATGAAAAACCTAATTTATCATTCTTGAGGATGTTGAGGTAAATCCTCTGGAAACACATCAACATATTCTTCCACAATATATACGTCCTCTATTTGAACATTCATTTCCTCACGCATGGTTATTTCACTCTCTTCCTCCCCAATAATTGAATTCAGTAGAGCTATTGGGGGTGGATCTTGATAAGAATAAAATAGTGATGTTTCTTCTCTAAAGATATGGTATTCCTTCTCATCATCAAAATTGTAACATCCTTCTTCTTATAATAAATTTTTTCATCACGGTCTGAAAGCCAATCCATTCCAAGGATTATATAAAATTAAATCATGGGTATGATGATGAGATCAGAAAATAAAGCACATTTATATACCCTAAAGGGAATTTATTCACAAAACTTTGACGAAATGATACTTTCCTAAAGAGTTTTTACTAATAACTCCCTTGTTAAATCAAATTAGAAATATCTAATTTTCTGAGAAAACTAGGAAGATATGAAACAATGTGATGATATAGAATCAAATAAAGCATTGGATAAATTTGAGGAAACCATTAATTTACCTTCCACCATGTCATTCAGAGCTTCAACCTCAGCAGTGGTGATTGCATAAGATTATCCTCACTCCCTTAACCTTTTTTGGGTAATTTTACTTGGCGCTCAGGACATTAATTTTCATAATTCCCCATTTATCTAAAATTATATAATTCAACATTGATAGCCTCTTTATTTCCCTTTCAATAACGAGCATAGTGGCCTTTTTCAGAACACTTTTAACAAACTCCCATTCCCTTTATGCAAGTACCAGGGTGTTTCTTTCTATAGTTATCACATATAGGAAAATCCTTCTTTCCCTTCTTCCCTTTATCCATAATTCTCTCTACCATCATTTTCTTCTCTGGATTCCCTTCAAATCCATAGGAATCAAATAATTATTTACTTATATTATTAACACATGATATTATTTCTCCATATTATGAGAATATGTGGGAGACTATTTCCCTTCAAAATTTTGTCTTAAAACCATAAAAGATGTAATTCTTCTTACTCTTTGGATCATGCGTATTTATAGAGTTTTCATTCCTTCTACTGGTAAATATTTCTAAACAATGGAATACATTAGGTTACTTTATAAATCACAATGCATAATTCCAAACATATAAAATACCTAACATAAATTGAAAAGTGTATGCATATAATCCATAATCATAAAAATGATTTCTTTGAGGAAGTATTTACTCATAAATCCTTCATAACGGTTTGTAAATATAATGTGAATTGTCTCTAGAATATCCCCTAGGAGTGTCGTACCCAAGAGTGTAGTGAGGCTCGTTGTCGTGTACCAAGATACCCGGGTCAAGGCTGAAACTCCTTGTTGGAGTTTTCAATCCTAGGTGCATCTATTCCAGAGCTTCCTCTACCTGATCGTATCCAGATAAGGATGTATTGCTTGAAAATCACAAAATCTCTACATTACCAAAATTATAGTAAGTTATTCTATACTAATCCTAAAAGTTTATCTAGGATAATGTTCTCTAATCAGAGTTTTTATAAATATAGTTTCCAAGGTTTGTACTAAACATCATCTGATGCCAACTATAACGCCCTAACCCTAGTAACCCAGAGTTGGTTCATTATTACATAACATTGGCATGATCACAAGAAACCAATTCTAGAAAGACTGATTAGTTTAGTTGCCTTGGAAGTACTAGATTCACACAAAAGTTTTACATTACATAATGAAATAAACAAAAACAACATAGTGTCCCATTTGAGCACACTCATATCCTATATCCTATCCCTATAGGATAATCGTAATATACTTCTTTACATCATGGGAAAAAAACATAGAGAGGGGTGATCTCAGATTCTTAGTAAGGATAACAATATAGTAGAAACTGTCATAAATAAGAAGAAATATTTTAGTCAATGTATAAGACTAAAACACAAGCCTTTTAAAATTAAACTTCAGCATAATATGGAAAAGATAAATAAAATAACTCCATTTATTCACATGGATATTCTACTAGTCGAATAGTCACATGTAATATCAATGGATAATTTCATAATGATGGAATGAATAATGTCACACATCATAACAACATAATCATGGCCTCTGGCTAAGACTACAAATAAGTTTTTGTCAAATCATTATGCCAAGATAATAGATTGTCTCATGAGACCTATTGATGCATTGAGGAGCTACAGAGGGCTCCACCAGTCACATACTAAGTCCAATTCATTCCTCATATGAAAAGGTTGAAACATAACATAAACATTCATATTAAAACTAGCATACAAAATGTTAATACTTAAACCATAAAACATGAATAGTAGAAAAATAAAAAATCCACAGTGAAACATATCATAGAACCTTTAATAAAATATGGAAGATTTCTTCATAATAAATTAACTTCAAACAAGTGTAAAATCCATCAAAGGATTTTGACATAGATGAAATAAAAATTATTTGATATAAATATCTATTTATATTTTGAAATAATTTAAAAGTCATATAATTATAAAAGAAAACATTTATTTTTAAAATATTCTTATAATATTTTAATGGAATCTTAGAAAGTGTTATAATGGTGAAAAATAGCCGCACCCGCCATATAAGTTAAAAAAACATTATTTCCTTAATTTTTCGAAAAGGTCCTAAAGTACCTTGTTTGGAAAGTGATGGAAAGTTTCATTTCAAACAAATTTTATAAAAAATAAAAAAAGGTTATCAATTAATTTAAATCATATTCTAGTAAATAGTAAAATTATTTTGAAATACATTTTTAATAAACAGGGATGTGGATGATAAAGAAGTACCAGTAGATACATACGTATAAACAACCTCAGATAAATAAAGAGATTTTAAAATTAACCCTTAACTTGTAATTTTCCATGTTCGACGGTACGTTAACCTCATATATAATAGATAACTCATTTTTTTACATTATACAAGAACCATATACATAAATATGATATTATATATGATTTTCTAATATTTTTTGTTAATAATATTTTTGTAGTATCATTGTTTCAGGTGTTAACTGATTTGATTTCCTTTATATGTTTTGTTATGTAAGTCATGTTTTTTATGGATAAGATTTATTTGATTCATATCCAGAATTATATTAAGTTCTTAAACATTATTTTTAATCATAAAATTAAAATTATTCTTGAATGGTTAATATGGGGAATGCATCTCATCGCATTCGTGGAGACGGTAATCTGTATGTATGCATGAGAGACAATATCATTATATTGATGATGAAATCCTATGTAATTGGATGGTATATTTCATATAAAGAATATTTTACATGATATATTTATTATTTACATTAATTATACTCATTATTATACCAATCTAAATACTGAATTGTTGAATAACAAACTACACCGCAACATGGAGAAGGTAAGTCGTACGTACGCACGTACGGTGACTTTTTCATTCCTAGGATGGATAGAATAATTAATATGGTTGTGCCATATTTATAATAACATCACAGTATGTTTAAGGTACTGGAAAATAATTTTGGTATGGAAACAAAAATGAAAGATGAAGTGGAAGTAGAAAAGAACATTGAAAGAGGTGATGGAATTATTACCTCTTTTTCAGGTGCTTCATTTTGATTTGATCAAAAGGGCTATTTAGGTTGGATTTATGATCAATGTAAGGCCTCTAGGAAGAATTTGGGCTAGTCAGGAGGATATTTGTGTAGGGGTTGTCTGAGAAAAATATCGTGAAGGTGTGATTGAGAGAGAAGGGGAAGTACCATTTTATAAGAGAGGTGAGGGTCAATTTTGAAAAAGCTTGAAATATTATTTTATTATAAAATCATTTTCAGTTTCTAATTTCTCCAAATGGATTTATTTCAAGGATAAGGTGCGAAAAGGTATAAATCCTCTCAACCAATATGTTTTAGACAAGTTTAGGTCACCATATTAACCTTATCTTTTATATTTAACTCTTAGTTAAATAGTTTAACTCTTACAATGTATTCGCGTATTTTTATATTACATGATTAGTAAAATTACTATAAAATGTCAAGAGAACCTATAGTGGTTCATTAATGACATATATATCATTATATAATTCCTTTTTCCTATCCTTAGATTTTTGGAAATATTATATCATTTAATAATACACTATTTGTTTTAAAAACTCATTTATGTCAGTTTTGATACAATTTAGTATTTGGTTTTGGTGAAATTCAACAAAACTTGATTACTTCAAAAAAAATTAAATCAATCCTAACATATCATATTAACCGAGAAAATTATTGGAATTCAAAAAAGTCTCAATTTACATTTATTTGGATATTTATAATACCAATTATTTTAATCATTAATTAATAAGGTAATTAATGCATCATCATTGTATCATAAATTAATTTTATTATTTAATATAAAAATTATAAATAAAATAACATATGTATTAAATATATTTATCTTTCTAATGAATATTTATAGTCGAATTCTAATTATGTATAACACTGTATTAAAAAAAATTTAGTTATTAACATCTGAATTTAACACTTTTAACTCGTCTTTAAATAAAATAATAATTAATATCCTAATATAATCCATGTGGATCAAAAACGATCATATTTTATACCTATGGTTGATTTTGGTTGAAATAAAATTATCCAATAGAATTAGGATATGTGTTAGTATAGTTATAATATCATTTTTACCTTTAATTATCCTATTTAATTTTAACCGTGGTAAATAAAATTCAAAAGTTATTGTTCATAAAAAATATTTTCATATTATTTATCCACATATTTCTTCTTGATGTCAATTGTGTCTCTCAAATTTTAGAAATTAAATTCGTAGAATTGGTAAAATTATGTTTTATGCAAATTTTCAAATGTGCCTAAAAGGTGCGTAAAAGACGTTAAATAGTTCAATAAAATTTATACATCTAATATTATTATAAAATGACTCCAATGAATTACATTGAAAAAATATGGGTATTATGTATCTATTTTGACTTAAAAAAATTTAAAAAAATTATTATTTAAATAAAAATTCGGTTTTAAATAATAACGCAGTGTTTTTCACTATTCATCAAAAATTTAATGTTTTCAAAAAAATACCAAAAATTCACCCTAATCCAATTTTGATATTCCGAATCCAAAAATGAAGTCCATTTTAAAATATAAATTTTAAAAAAATTCAAAAAGTGGGTATTACAATTCATAACGGCTAATTTGGTTGGTCGTGGTGTGCTAGAAGTCGAAGTTGCATACGTTGCAAGCTATTGCACTATTCAACGAGTAACGTATCATGAAAGCTTGGGGTATTACAAAATAGGTCAAGTTTTAATTCTATACCTTTAGATATGAGGACATGCATTGGGTCTGGCGTGAACTTTCTCAATAATGAGATATGGAACACATTGTGTACATTAGACAGGATTGGTGGCATATAAAAAATATATGTAATAGATCCAATTATCTCCATAATTTGAAAAGGACATATGTATATAGGGCTCAGGTTCCCTTTCTTCCCATATTTTATAACACGTTCCCATAGAGATACATTAAAAAAACATGATCTCCCACTTGAAATTCCAAATCCTTCCTTCGATTATCAACATAACTTTTTTCCGACTCTATATTGCTTTGATATGGCCTTGAATAGTCTTTAACTTAGTTTTTGTTTCCTCCACAAGATATGGGCCTACAAGCTTCCTTTCTCCAACTCCATCACAACAAGTTGGTGTACATCATCTCTTTCTATACAATGCTTCATTTGGTTCCATTTGAATACATGAATGGGAACAATTATTGTAGTAAAACTACACTTAAGGTAAATACTAATCCCACATACTTTGAATGTCAAGTGAACATGACTTCAAAATTTACTCTAAGGTTTGTATCATCCTTTTGCATTGCCCATCAGTTTGAGGATGATAATAAGTACTCAAATGAAGCTCAGTATCCAATTCTTTGTGAAGAATATACTATAATTATGATGTAAATAAAGGATCACAATCAGACATTGTTGAATGTGGTTCTCCATGAAGTCTTGAAACTTCATTGATATAGATTAATGAAACCCACTCTAGTGGAAAATCCTACCTTATAGTGAGGAAATGTGCAGATTTTGTAAGTCGGTCGACAATTACCCATATTGCATCATTTTTTTTTTGAATTTTCGGTAATCTAGTGACAAAATCTATGGTGATGCCATCCCCTTCACATGTAGCAATAGGTACAGTTTGTATGACTCATCTAGAATTTGTCTTTTGGCCTTCACATGATGAAAAACTAAACATCTTGAAACATAATCAGAAATTTCTCGCTTCATGTTGTCCCAACAAAAATGTTTTTTTAAATCTCTATACATCTTAATGCTACCAGGATTTATATAACAATTTGAGCTATGGGAATCATACAATACCTCTTTTTTTAGATTGGATATAGGGGGAACATAATGCCTCTTCCCAACTTTCAGAATTCCATCTTCACACATGAAGTCAGCCAACTTCCCATCTTTCACAAAATTAATTTTCTTTTGAAGATTCACATCATCAAATTGTGAAGATTTAATTATTTACAATAAAGATGGTTGGGAAACCATTGGAAAATGTCCTCTTGTTTCGACTTCTTTGATAATTCTCATATCCATCCTCACTAGACCTATGTATAAAGGATCCTTGTCAATCTTCATTTTGTTGAGAACTCCATGATCCTTCCTTCAAAATGAATATCCTACCTTATTTTCCTTTCATGGGTTGTAGTGTATGGTACAATTATAATCCTTGAGTAGTTCCAGCCATCACCTTTTCCTCTTGTTGAGTTTGTTCTGAGAGAAGATATATTTCAAACTCTTCAGATCTGTATATATCTCACAATTTTTACCATTGAGATAATTTCTCCATATCTTCAAAGCAAAGTTCATATAAGATAAATCAAGATCATGAGTAGGATAGTTTTTTTCATGAATTTTTATCTTCCTTTGTACATAGGAAACAACTCTATCATTCTTGCATCAGGACATAAACAAGTCCTTTCTTTGATGTATCACTATATATAACAAACCCATTATTCCTTGATGGTAGAGTTAGAATCAGATCATTCACTAATATCTTTTACAATTCTTCCAAACAATCCTCTCATTATTTTTTCCATAAAAACATTACCCCTTTACGTATAAACATTGTCATTGGGTTGGCTAAATGGGCGAAGTTCTAAACAAAACACCGATAATAACCTTCTAAACTAATATACTACATTCCTCAATTATGTTCATTGGAGTAGGAAATTCTTGAAAAGCATTCAACTTTATAAGATCAATAGATATTACATACTTGGAGACAATTTATCCAAGAAAAGAAACTGATTGAAGCCAAAATTCACACTTAATAAACTTCCCATATAATTCATTTCATCTAAGAGTCTTCAGAATAGTGTGCATCAGATTTTCATGATCTCCATAGCTTTTGGTGTATACCAAGATATCATCAATAAATACCCCCACAATTTCATCAAGATATTCCTTGAAATATCTATTAATTATATCCTTGAAAATAGATGGTGCATTAGTCCGTCCCAAAGGCATTACTTTAAACTCGTAATGCCTATAGCTGGTTTGAAATGTTGTTTTTCGAATGTCTTCCATCATTTTAAGAAACTAATGATATCCAGATCGACGGTAAATCTTCAATGAATATTGAGCTCCATGAATTTTATAAAATAAATAATCAATGTGAGTTAGGGGATACTTTTTATTTATTGTTATGGAATTGATCTCCCTGTAGTCATTGCACAACCTCCTAGATCCATTTTTTTCGTAACAAAAAGAACAGGGGCTCCCCATGGAGAAACACTATGTCAGATAAAATCTTTATAACTCAATTACTCTAGTCTATTCTTCAGTTCCACTAATTCCATAGTGGTCATTCTATAAGGGGTCTTTAATATGGGCCTTGAATCCAGAATTAAGTCAATGGAATACTCAATTCCCTATTCTGTAGGATGTCCTGGTAAAGTCTCTAGAAAGACATCAACATATTCTTGAACAATAGGTACATCCTGTATTTAAAAAAAAATCACCAATAGTTATTTCGTTTTCTCCCCCCCAATAATTGAATTCAGTAAAGCTACACGGGTGGATTTATATGAGAATTATATGGTGATGTTTCTACCCTAAAGATAAGGGATTCCATATCGTCCACAAAAATTGTAACCAACTTCTTCTTGAAATAAATTTCTGCACCATAGATTGAAATCCAATACATACCAAGGATTATATAATTTTCAATCATGGGTATGACAATAAAATAAGAAAATAAAGCACATTTATATACCACAATGGGGACGGACTGACACAACATTGTTGTAATGATACATACCTTTGGAGTTTTGACTGACAACTCCCTTATTAAATCAATTTGAAAGTATCTAATTTTCTTGGAAAGATGGGAAGATATGAAATAATACGATGATCCAAAATCAAATAAAGCATTGGCTAAGTTTGAAGAAATGATTAAAGTACATGCCGCACCATCATTAATAACTTCAACCTCCAATTTTGTAACTACATAAGATTGGCCTTCCTCCCTTGGCCTTCTTTAAGAAATGTTCCCTTGATTCATAAGAAATTCATGTGCATAATGACCCATCTCCCTACAATTTTAGCATTTAACATTTGTATCTTCTTTCTTCCCTTTACAATCTCGAGATAGGTGGACTTTTTCTCCACACATGTAATAGACTCTCATTACCTTTAGGCAAGTACTAGTGTGTTTCTTCCCACAATTACTGCAGGATGGAAGGTTAACTCTTCCCTTCTTCCCAATTTCCTTATTTCTTTTTCCAAAGTTCTTGGAATCCCTCTTATTATCTTATTTTCATTTAAATTCATAAGACTTAGATAATTACTTTTTCATATTGACAACACTTGAGACTATATCTTCATATGATGAGAAACTTTGGGAGACTGTTTTCCTTTGGAGGAATGGTTTTATACCATCAAATAACCGATCAATCTTTCTCCATGGATTATTTATGTATTCCATAACATGAATTTACACCCTTGTAAAGTTTTCTTCATACTTGGATACATTTTCATCCTTCTTCTGCCTCAAATTCAAGATTTTCCTTTCCATATCTACTAGTTATTCATGGTGGAAATATTTTTCTTGTAATATTTCTTTTAAATCTATCTGTTCCATGTATTTTATTTCTTTATCCTTATTTGTTTTTTGTATTAACAACCACCACTGATCTGTATCTCTTGATAGCTGAGAAACTTCCATAAAAACCTTCTCTCTTTCATTACATCTCAATGCGAGAAATATCTTCTCTGGAGGTATTATCCACTGCTCAACTACAAATGGGTTTGTTGTACCAGGTAATGATAGAGGTTTTTGTTTCATAAAGACATATAGCATAGCTTTTCCACATTGTGGATCTATATGGTCCATATCGGTAAGGTTATTATTCATACCTTGAGTAAGTTATCCTAGTATAGTTATAAGTTCCTCTACACTAGTCGCATCTCCAGATACGACATCATTATCTTGCATCAGAGAGAAATCCCCACATGGGACACACGTGTTCATCCAATTTACATTCCATATACTAGGCGCCATTTCTAAATAATATCATACAAAATATTAGCTTATAAATCATAATGTATAATCTCAACATAGAAAAATACTTATCATAGCTCATCTCATAATCATAAACATGGTTTCTTTGAGGAAAAATTTACATATAAATCCTTTATAATGTATTTTAAAGAAACTTTTAATTATCCAAATCATATCCCCTGGGAGTGTCAACCCAGGTGTGCAGTAAGTCCATTGTCGTGTACCAGGATACCCTGGGTCAAGCCCGAAACTCCCTGTCTGATTTTTCACTCCTAGGTACATTTGTGCCCGAACCACGTCCACATGTATTATCTAGATAGAGATGTACTTTCTAGAATGATCCATGTAATCTATTCTTTAACAAAAATTCTAGGATTTTCTTGCATGTTTATCCTCAAAAAATATCTTAGGTTTTTGTTCCCAAATCAACATTTTCTATATCTACTTTCCAAGCCTTCTACTAAACTTCCTCTGATGCCAACTATAAGGACCACACCCCAATTTCCCAAATCTGGTGCCATATTTTATTGCATTGGCATATAAACAAGGAATATTCATCCTAAAGGACCAAGTATTTTAGTAGCATTGGAAACAAGATACAAACATAAGTTCAGTATTACTAATTGAAACTAAAAACAACATAGAAATTCCTTCGACAACATCCATAACTCCTATGTTATTTCTTCATGTCATTCATAATAAAAATACACATGTCCTAAGAAAATGAAATATAAGAAAGGGATGATATCAAATGCTTAGTAAGTCTAAGAAATATTGCAGAAGATATTATAAACATAAACATTAGGAATGTCGAATGACTAAAATCTTATTCCTTTAACAATAGACTTAAACGCATTATGGAAGGAAAATAGATGAATAAATAATTCAACAGTAAAACATAATCATGGGTATTGTACTAGTTGAATAACCACATGAAACATTAATATTATTTTTACAATGATGGAATTTATAATGAGGAACATCATAACCATACCATCAAGGCCTCGTGCCAAGACCATAAATAATCATTTTGACAAGGCCTTGTGCCAATATCGTAAATCGTCTCATGAGACCTAATGATGCACCGAGGGGATATAGTGGGGCCCAACTGACACTTAATATGTCCAATTAAATCCTCGTATGAATAAGGATATATATAAACAACATATACATTCATATTAAAACTAATATATTAAATGTAAATTTCTTTTGTGAAACTTTAAGCATAAACACGAACCATTCTGAATGAATTGTTGAATGGTTTTATGATAGAATATCCAAGTCAAAATAATCATAAACCATTAAATTAAATATTTTAGATGATATAATAAAATATAAATTCCAATAATACATAATAATCAACAAGAGTATTGAAATAGATGAAGACACTCTTATAAAATCATCGAGTAATTCTTGAGATAAATACTCTTTTACTTTGAAAAGAAGAGTTTTTTTTTGGAAAAAATATTTGTATAAAACTAGATATGGAGTAAGATAGTATCTTCATAATAAAATGAGATATTTTATAAATATAATGGTTTCAAAAAATATAATATATATTTCCTTTTAAAATAGGTAATAATTTGAAAATTTCCCTTGGATCGGGATTGAATTATAGGAAGAATTCTTGGAAGATCCTTCTAAAACATATAAATACCCAAAAATGAAAGTCGAATTATAATTTGTACACATATATTGAAAATTATCATAGAGTATATAAGGAGTAAATATGAATAAATAATAACTTAATTAAGGTAAGTATAGAATAATTGTAGCCCGATCGAAAATAGAGGTTCAGGTAGAAAACCTATACCTTATGTTTGAATGTTCTATTGTGAACCTTATGGTCCTAGAATATAAAATTAGACTCATTAATAACATAATTTAGAAATTATTAGACATGTATTTATTTTATCATAATTTTTTTAGTTCATTTATGTCCATATTGATAAGTTATAATATTGAATTCTATCATTCTAGAGTGTTCATTTTCTTGATTTTCATAATCAAATCATAAGTTTTTAAGTAATGGAGTTCATGTCGAATAGATGTAAATATCCAGAATTGAATTTAAATATTATCTATGAACATAAAAATGTTTTAATGGTAATTTATATCTTTTGGATACATTTAATGAGGATGAATCATTAGCTGAAATAATAATTAAAATCACATAGATTGTTTAGCGGAATTTTGATTATGGGGAAGTAGTTTGGTCATATGATTTAATATTATGTACATATACAGGTTACTGAGTATTAAATAGGTTATAATAGATATATTATATCCTGGTTAAACCATACTAATTGTTTTATGACTATTATTAAATCGTAAATTTAATTACAAAACTTCTTCGTCCATGAAGGTTGTAAATTGGCACCTCACAGATGATGATTTCATTTATAAAATAAGACAGAGAGAGAGAGAGTTAGGATTTTGAATATGGTTCCATTTACATGATATAATTACAATATATAGATGATACTATAGTTATCATGGTCATTTTTTCAGAGGAGAAGAGTAGTGGAAAACAATTGAAAGGAACGTGAAATGAAATAGAAAGAAATAGAATGTGATTTTACATCTTGAATCCACCTCCTGGAAAATCTCATTAATGGTAAGGTTTTTGGTCTTTTAGAAATAACAAGAGCTCCTAGACGTGGGGAGTGACTAGGTATGGGTATTTGGGAATAAATATTAGGATCTTAAATGATTAGATGAGTGAATAGCAGAGAGAGTGAGGGGTTGGGGGTTTATAGTGGAGGAGAGGAATGTTTTCCCATTATTTTATAATTTTTCACAATACAACCAAGAGTATTGATTCTTGTGACTAATAATTGTAATATGTGAATGTGAGTTCAAACCAATATTAATTTGAATCATCCATGATCCAATCATTATGTTGAAATTCACGTATTTAACATATTTTTTAAATTATCGAATTTCACTATTCACCATAAATTCATGTATTTCAGAAATATCCCAAAAAATCACCCTACCCATTTTTCAATGTGTAGAATCCAAAAAGGAACTCCATTTTTCAAAAATAATTTTCTAAATATTATTAATTTATTTTTTATATAAAATCATAATTTATTTGAGAATTAACAATTTTAAAACAATAATTCATTTTATATCACATTGAAAAACTAATTAAGGTCAGAACATTAAGAAAATAAAATTCTAATATGATTTACTATTTATATGGGTCATATTAATATTAATATTACAATTCATATATGAATTTTACTAATCACCAAAAATTGAGTTTGTCTTGTCAGACTCCAAATATCATACTGAACGCAACCATGTATGACAATTTTTTGAAATTCAAATTAGAGAAGATGAAAAATTAGGTTTGGATAGGTAATAAAAAAGTATAATTTTTTAGTGACTAAGTGTTTAATGTATTAAATATTAAATTTATATGTTGAATATTTGGGTGTTACACTTCAAGGAGTGCCTTTGTGTATTTTTTCTAACATAAACGCCCATTATTCCTTATGGTTTTGGAAATGCCTATACAAGAAGCTGGGATCACAATTGAAACTAAGTACTTCATTCCATCCTTAGATCAATGAGATTTTAGAATTAATGATCCTTACTTTGGACGATATTCATTGAATAATAATTTTTTATTTAAATTATCTTGGGATGATCACTTGGATCTAGTGAAGTTTACATATAATAATAGTTTATAGTATTCTTCTTATATGGAACCATTTGAAGCTCACTATGGATGTCCATGCCTCTCACATTGTTTTAAGAAACAAGGTAGGTGAGGCAATGGTTGTTATGCCAAGTATGGTAGAGGATACATATGAGATACTAATGTTGATAAGGATGTTGATGTTATCTTCTAAAATTAAATAGTGATCATACGTATGATGGATGAGATTGCCTTTAGAGTTCATTATTGGAGACCAAGTTTTCATGTGGGGTGACATTGGTTGGGGATTCATAATTTCTGGAAGAATTCGAAGCTAGAGAAATAATTTGTGGAAGAATTGGAGATCACTAATCTTATCATAGAAGTGTCATACTAATTGGATAATCCTACATGTTATTGAGGAACACATGATGTGATTCATGTTTATCATCTATAGAGGCACATGGAAAATCCTATATATATCATTGACTATGACGAAATTTTGTTGGAACTAGGTGGATATTTTTTACCATCCCATTTCAATAATAGACCAAAGTGAAAATTTATTGGAGGGAAATAATGTTCATTTTGTTAGTGTCTTATTGAAATGTGAACGGATCTAGGAGATATTTTGGATTTGTATTTTGATGTTTATTCTTAGTGATATGAGTTGTTCAAGATGTAACTCTAGAGACACTTCTTGAGGATGAGAAGTCCTTATAGTAGAGATTGTTATGTTCAAGATCTTTTGCTTCTTTTTTATGAAGTCTTCTTTCCCCATTTCCCATTCTTATTTTTCTATTTTTACATGACTAGTTAAATATATTAATTCATGGAGTTGTTAATGGATGTTTACAAGTTAATTTTTGGGGTTTTACTACCCAAAAATTAAAACACCACGTCCTTATGTATGCCATGGTGGCCCTGGTGTATTCCTTAATGTAAAACAGGTAAGTGAAATGGTTTAGTAAGGGTGTCATCATGGGAATAGAGTGTTGTGGGTGGCCCTACTAGCCATGGGTTGGGAAACCTCACCTCACCCATCTTGTAGGGTTCAGTGAGGGGAAGTGTCTTGATTTTAGGTGAAATTACATAGTATAGGTAATACTAGGATAGTGGTCTCAGATCATCACAACTAAGGCCGGACCATGGAGGAGTATATTTTGATAGTAATGTTAGTTTTGAAAACATATTAAATCCTCTTCATTATTCTTCGATCATTACCAAATTAAATGGGAATTGAACATGGATTAAATAAGTGGTTTTAATGTGATTTTAAGTAAATTATTACCATAATTAATCAATTATACCCCAATACACGGTGGATTCATTCGATCTAAATGAAATCCATACTAAAATAGGGTTATAAGACTAACCTTATAACATAGAGGTTTGTTATTATTATTAATTCCATTATTATAAACTTCTACAAATGAATGAAAGGATCCTTCCCCAATTCCATTTTTGGTGCTTTTGGTTTACAATGATTTGTTGAAGAACATTGTGGACTAATTCATTCCTTTGGATAAATACATACTTTCCCTCTCAAATTATCCTAGCATATTTTTTTCAATGATTAAAACTCATCATTTCATGGGAAAAATTATCTGTTTTTCATTGTTACTTTTATGATGTATTTCATACTCCCTTGACTAAACATGACATGTGTTGTTATAATTTTAGGCCCTAGGTATTTAGTCGACATGTTATCATAATTTAGGTGATAAACCTCTTGAAAAACCTTGATATTTTCTATAAAAATTTTGAGGTTGTAAGACCTTGATATTATCACACGTAATTTATGGATTATTGGCATGATTTATATAATTAATGTGTATCCATTTAACTGGTTCTTTAATTTCTTACATGTTTGATATGAAGTTTGTAACACTAAATATTTAATGTGATATTTGATCTTTAATTTTTAACTTGCATTTAATGTGTTGTTCTTCAATCCTCTGGAGATGAGTATGCAGTTGGAGCCTATCAGACTATCCATTGAGAAGGATGTTTCAAATGTGTGGTCAACATGCATTATATTATCTAACATTGGGGGATGTTTCAGTCATGTTTTTACACTATAACATCAAGGGTTTGTGTTTGGATACTAATAAAAGTTCTTTCCATCCTGGAGCTGATGAAGGCAGAGACCATCTCTGGGGACTCAGAAAAATATTTTTGCTTGTTGGATATACATTATACTTATATCTATTCTATATATGTTCATGGAAATGAACAGTTTATATATGTTGTAAACTCTTGATTAGGGTCACTAGTGGTTTCCTACTGTGTCATTCACAAACAACCTATTCCATCATTTTGGTGCACTTATAGATTTCATAGTAGCAGATCAAATGAATGGAATGTTCCATGTAGTGGATGGTTGTTCATGTTAGGATGAATATCTATATTTTCCATCATTGAATTTTGAATGAATTTCTATTTTTCCATTATTTAGTGTCATAAATAATACATGGAATCTTTTACTTATCTAGTTATATTTTTGAAAAGACATATTAATACTACATGAGACTGTAGTTATAACATACAACTTCTATTAATGATTATTATTATTTTATTCATTATCTATCAATTTAATATATATTTTCCTATAATTTATTCTTCGTATCAAGGGATTAGTATCCCTATGGTGTCCCACATACCCTCACTGCTAATCGAAAATCTCTTGAATGCATGGAGACATACATGAGGTTCTGTGGTATCCCAACTCAGACTCATTGTTTCATATCATGGAGATACACACACAACTTGATATATGAAAGTATTTTGTTACCACATATTTTCAATTAACAAGAACCAATATACAATTCCTTTAAATAAAGTATCAAATCATATACTAGAAACCACTTAAAAATGATCCATCAATTTCTTAGGGAATCAATACAATTATTAAATTTGGTGTCATATCTTTGAACCTCATTTACGTGGTTTATATCTATTTAAATAAAATAAATTAGATATAATAATAGATGTTATCCTTATTTATGATTTTTAAACTAAATTTATGAAATCATGTTTATAACCTACTAATAGTTTTTTGATTATATACCACTTGATTCTTCCAACATAAAGACCTACATAAAATAGTAACCTTAAATAACATATACGATAACTCAAGGAAAAAGTATTTAAGATTCCTAACCCAACTTATTAGGCTTATTTTCACATATATATGGAAGAAGAAAATACATGGGAATTTTATAAAATTAATATAAAACATTCTACCCATTAAATCAACAAGGTATTCCAATAATAAACCGATAAATAATCTCCACTTTCTCTATGTCATTCATTATATATATTTTATCATGTTTTAAAAACATCCTTGCTATATAAACTATAAAATTATCCCATTCCATAAGAATACACCCCAAGATATATCCAAATACATTATAATACATTGAATAACCTTTTTCAATTTTTTTTATTTTAAAAAATGAAAAACATTGAACCATAACTTTAGTTCATTAAAAGAATAATTTATCTTCTTGCCTACCCAAAATTCACATTCTTTGGGTGAAGTATAGCTTTGAGAAGTCCCGAAAGATAATGATATAATGATTAACATATCTTTGAAAACATAAAATCTAAATAGCATTATTGGGACACTCTTCAGTCATATTTTTTAGAAAAACTCTGAACTAACTATAAATCCTTTTAAAATAAGACAGATACCAATAAAATCACTTTTTTAATAATTAAATATAATTGTATTTAATTTTCATATAGTTATTTTTCCCTAGAAATATCAAAATTGGACCTCAAATGTCATCCATTCTATTCCCCTGGTCCTGTTTAAATGATTTATTCATCAATAAACATTATAGTTTGTTAATCATTGTATTTTTGATATTTAATATTCATTTAGTTCATAAAAATACATGGATCATTTATAATATAAAATGTCATTCCAAAAAATGGTAATTTTTATACCATCTATCAAATGATATCATCTTGATGTCTTCCTTTTCACTATTAATATCTAATGGTCCAATATGTAGGTGTCCTCACCTATATATTTTTAACAATTTAATAGATGAATAATTCAAGTTAATGGATATATTTTTTAAACTATTAAATATTTTTTCTCTCATTAGATAATTCATAATTACAATCTACTATAATCCTTGTTACAAACAAGTCTCATGTCGCTTATTATGACAAATATAGTTGAATAAATCTATTTAACTTTGATTTTTTTACTGGAACTTCTGTTCTCATAAATATATTGAAACCATGTGATACAAAATATCATACCTATTCTATGTATTAATTAAATCGAGTGTGTTATGTATCAGTTTGATATACATCCAAAACAATATTCTAGAAAAACATTCAAAAAAATCATTCACGACTAATATAAATAGATCATTATATCATGATTGAAAAAAATAAACTAATAGAAATTTAAAAAACATAAATTTATAGAATTATATAACTTTTACTACTACCATGAATATCCCACTCTAGAAAAAATTAAAAACACGTTCATTTAGTGGCATGTTATCAATATTATTATAATATCACATATATTGATCCTCAACCCTCCTCATATAATCAATTTAATATTATGTGATCATATGTAAATATCTATAAGTATAAAAATTCTTGTAATATTTCCATGTCACTAATATTAATAGAGCATGAAGGAAATTTAAGTCTTTTTAAAAAACTACTCCAGGGGATGACTAAATCTACATTGAAAGTCAAATCATTTATTTTTAAAAATTATAATGGTCTAAAACACTTCTAGATATAATTTAATGAGATATAAAAATATCAAAAATATTATAGATCATTTTATAATAAAAAATTAATTCTAAATTTAGTTTATTTAGTCTTATACCATATCCATCAAATGATTGTTTTGATAAAAATAAAAAACCATGGTTCTTTTAATTTTACCTCTACTATGGGTTTACAACATCTCTCACATCATTAGTTTCCCCATATTTATTTGGTCTCATGTAAAATATCTCCAATACTTTTGTTTATTCATAATCTCCAACAATATAATTTCTATAAAATATCATTATGTTTGTATGATTTTTTAATTGTTAGAATTTCTTAAACTTATTAAGATATCCCCACATAAGATGTTTCCTAATACCATACTCATAAAAGAAATGATAAATCTACCCCTAATATGTGGTAGATATTTTCATCATCCTATTAAAATTTATCTACTAGATTCATTTTTTAACATCTTCTATCTTCTAGAGATATTCTTATATTGTCTTCTTTATGGAAGAGATGTATTAAAAATACTACCATCTTACATATCTAATTCATTCACATCATACTTATTTATTCCCAATACATAATGGGGTGTATAAACCAATATACTAATGATATAATCTCAGGTCAATGACATGTCTAAATCCTCTATGAATTATGTTATCATTTTTAATAATACTATTTATGTAGAGAGGATTTGAAACCACAAACATGCAGACACCATACCACCCAAGTGGGTCATTCCACATCCATCTTCACAAGGATTTTAAGGAAATAACTATGACCATTAAAATTTGATTTCAAAAAGGCCATATGGATTAAAATATCATTTATTATCAGAAATAACACTTCTATTCATTACTATAGGTTCTTATATACTACTCATGATACTATAGTGCCTCATATAATTCTATAATGGCATAAAAAAATTCCCCAAAATTTTGGGACATTGATGGCTGAACACCTGAACTCTATGATATGGAGTATCAGTGTGCACCATTAAAATATCATTCATAATCATATCTGGTAAAATATGAACCAAATTAAGTTATAATCTCTTATACTTTTATATTTCCCAATTTTAATTGAGGGAAATTTTGATCATTCTATGTATTCAGTTACTTATGACTGAATTATTAACTGTAAAATTTAAGAAATCTAGCACCCCTCTATTAATCATATAGTTTTTAATCAATTATTATCACCCAAAATCTATAATGTACTTCTTGAATATTATAAAATAATATTACCTTTAATGTCTCGGGTTTGTAAAGGTATATGAATATATATATGATTCTCTTTATCTAATATTAACTTTCCAATACTCAACCTGCTTCCTACACTGAACATTATCCTATAAAAAATAGGATTTTTCTTCTATAAATATTTGGATTAATTCAATTTATTAGGCATATCGTGGTATTTAATTAATTAATAACCTTTATTTCATGAACATAAAAAACACGATGGCTTTGAAAAAATATTTATGTTATTATCTTCATTCTAATTAACATGAACTCAATGCATTGTCATTTTCATAACACCAAATGAATTAATAAAAAATGAAATAAATTCAATCCATATAAATTAAATGAAATATAAAAAATAAAATCATGTAATTTTATATATTTATTGATTTCTAAATTGAATCATCTAAAATTTCATTCCTTTCACTATTCAGTTTTTAGAAAGTACTTACTGTTATATTAAATAAAATTATTTCTAAAAAAATAGTCTTTAAAAATAATAATAACCATTTTCCAAACGAATTTTGTTAGAAGAAAATATTTTTAAATCCATGTATATTACATCAATACTTGTTTATTAGGACACATGAACATGTTCCTAGAATGCCCAACTATGACTGGGAAGGTGTGTGGCTATACCTGATTGATGAGTTTGGAGAATACCACTTTGAGAGAGGCATCATCATTAGGAAAGATCCATTTCGTGAGTTAGTGAAAAAAATATGACCTGGGTTCATGCCATTGAGGGAGGGGAGTGTGCTGATCTGTGTTTTTCATTATCTCATGATATTGAAGAAAAGAGAAAGATCATAGATTTTGGTGCATTTAAAATATTGTACTCTATGTTATTATTTTTCTGATATCATGTATGCATGCTGATTTTTCTTAAACATATTATGGTGTATTACGACTGACACATGAACATGAATCCCATAACAACCCATCATAGTTTGAGTCACCAACAAGATATAATATACTAACATCCGAAAATAACTTCATTGGTCTTTTTTCATAATCAAACAGCCTATAAAATCATGTTTTACCAAAAAAATCATTAATCCAAAGTTGGTCCCACTATAGGATAATTATGTAATGGTGGGATGAATAGTGGTTTTTCGCATTTGAAAAAACCCTCCATTAATATTATTCTATGATTAATACAAAAGAATTTATCGACCATATTGAATTATAATTAAATACAACACTTGAAAAAATCAATTTTACATGGTCTATCCATATGGGGCTACACCCAAGGAGCATACATATATGATGAGACGTGTAAAAAAATATACTATGTGTTACAATTTTATAATATTTTTGGATTAAATGACTCTCACCCACAGTTTGTAACCTCTCACACATGATAGTTACAAACTACATTAAATAATAAATACTCATTATGAATAAAACGAAAAAATTTTGATCACACAAATAAAAAAAGTATAATGACTCATATTTTTGTGTAACAAATAACTCTCTATTATTGACTATGATGATCCTCAGCTTCAACATCTTCTTCATTTTCTGGATCTATCAATTAGATCCAAATCTCTCTCATTTTTATAAATGTATCTATCCAAAATAACTATTTTATCAACCTCTTTCATAGTGTTATAATTTTTTTATCTATCACTATAACAATTTTTATTTCTTCCTAATAATTGAATATTGTTTAAGATAAATCAATATTTTTTTTGTAAAAACTATGATCATCAAAAGTGTATTTTCCACTTAATATATAGTCATAAATTTCTAATATGGATGAGGAATATATATTTATTGAATCTAAAAACCTCCATGTGTGAATCATTTTGAATTCTATAAAATATTCATTTCTCAAAATTTTTACAACATGATATATTCTTACAAAATAATTAATAAAAATTATATACCCTTTATAAAATCAATTCCTCATCGATATCCATATCAAAAAAATCATGGTATTGAAAAATATAAATTATTTATATCATATATATTTTAGTATAACCACTATTATTACTATAAAATTCTATTCCTATAGTCTTCAACTAGAGGGTGAACATTTAACCTTAATTACCATATATATACACCCTTTTTAAGATAAATCGTCACTTATAGATCATGTAATTGTGTAGAATGTGTCTATCTACCTGAAATCTGTAGAGACACATGTATCATTAAAATTAAACCATATGTATTAACTCACATTGAAATGAATATAAGTTAAAATATATTATTTTTGATTCCTTAAACTAAATTTTATCCAAAAAAAAGTAATCATAGCTTTCCTTTGATAATTATGGTTTAATTCATGTTATATAATATCTGATCCCACCACAAATGTATTTTTGTATAATCTATACATAATTACACTATAAATTTTTTCAAGGAAATGAAAATATTTATCATCCTATAAATTTAAATAGAACAATAAAATAATAATTCCCAATGGTATTTTGTGTATTTAAAATAAATTTTCAATACACATGAGTCGCATGAATTTCTCAAAAATTCTCCATCCCATCCAAACCTCAAACCCCATTTCTGACAATTTTTTTTGAAAAGAATTTACCGCAAAATTAAAATTTCATGTAAGGATAATCTACAATGAGATTAACCCAATGGGAAATGACATTAAAAACATGTTTATTCAAAAATTCTTCAAATTTATGTGTTGTAATACCTTTAATAACTAATAAATGAAATAATTGTTTACTAAAAGTGAGTGGGCAATATATTTATTTGGTTCTCACATGGGAAAATCATAGGGTATGAGGAGAGTTATGATTTAGTTAATGATTTCTTGATTTATTACTTTAATATTCAATCTGATGCTAACATTATTTCTAAGTGAAGTATTCGTATCATTATTATATGTATTCAGTTGATATGGGAAATCCAAAACATCATTTTATATATAGGTCTATAGGTCATGACTACTGTTAAAAAAATTAAATACCAATAGGTATTATCCCCTTCTTTTACACTATTCAATTGAGCCTACCAAATGTTGTACAAGAAATACATGATTATGTGTTGCCAGATAGTAGGCTATAATATTGATAGGGGGAGGCTGGGAGTATGGGTTAGATGAAATGTGACAAGGTGTGGTTTTAATTTAATTATAGATGGATGATGCATCAATGTAATAATGTGTGGTGGTGGTATTTTTTGGGAAACATGGAGGTATTTTATTATCTATTTTTCACCTTATATGGGGATTCTTGTTCCATAAAAAATAAATTAAAGGAAATGATAATGGGAATCACCTTATGCATAACCAACAAGCTAAATATTTCACTGGTATAATTTGTCTCAAGCTTGGTGATCAATGCACTATTGGGCCTTTCCATCAGTCTATAAGGAATTAACATTTGATCAGAGCCTCTAAATCCATTATTTATAAAAAAATTGAAAATTTAACACCCAAATATTTTAAAACAAAAACATTATATTCAATATAGTATACTACATGAAACACTGAGTTTAAATGAACTTGAAAATATTATTATTTAAATATTACTGTATGGCACCATCGTTTAATTGGCTGGTATGAATATGAATAAAAAAACTATGGAACATTTATAATGTTAAAACACAATTATAACATGTCTATTAAAATGTAGGAATTATTATTATTATTTAATTCATATTATTCTTTAAACATATGTTTTCTAAAAATAAAATTTTAAATACTTTTTGTGAAAATATTAAAAACACTTTTTGAAATTTTTTAAAACTTTTATTTGAAAAATGATATTTAAATTTGAAATAAACATGTCTAAATTATCATAGAAATATTTTTTAAAAAAAATTTAAAAAATATTGGTCTCTCAATGAATAGTAAAATAGTATTTCTTTATATTGAATATTGTATTTGGTTTCAAATATTAAAAAAGTACCATTTAATTTTAATATGGTTTTAATGTAAAGATTTTTAATTTTATATTCAAAATAATCAAAATAATTTCATTGGAATCAATTTTATGGTTGAATTTTATATGAAAACGTTTTTATTCTTAAAATTTCATTTTTCTAGACTGCTAACTTTCGTTGCGTTTTTTCATTTTATATAAAATTAATTTTTTATACTTATAAAAACTCAATCAGTGAAATACTATACTATATTTGTAATTTTTTGTCCAACTATGGTATATATAACCCTTTTATATTTTATCATTATGAATATTATCCTTAGAAAATACTTGTCAATTTGGTAAGGGTAAAATGGGTAAAATAGTTTTAAAACCATTTGATTAAGGATTTAAAATTTCTTTTAAAGCTTCCATTGTCAGATTTTATTGGTGGATTTCATCTTTTTCCATACATGTATTCAATATGTCTCTAATTTTTCCAATATTTCTATCTATATGACTATTATATTAATTTAAGAAAAAGATAAAGTCCAAAAGTCAGTGTTTAGACTTTAATATATCGAGTATTTTGTTATAAGGGTAAAAATAGGTAATGTTTGATTATAAATATTTAATTGAAAAATAAATTAATTTTATTTTTCATATATATTTATCTTTAATTTCTAAAAAAATTATTATTACCCTAAATTCTTATGTAACATCAAAACAGTATTTATTCAATGAATAGGAAAATAAAATAAATGTTTTAAAAATACTAAATTTTATTCAATTTGACTAATTTTCTATAATCCGTGATTTTTAATATATTTAAATTACATATTATTGCTATGTGAAAGGTTTATAATATAATTAAATTTCTATCCTTTAATCATAAATTTCAAATTATATAAATATTGAAAAAATGATATTAATTATATTATATGAAAATATTATTTTATTAAATTTTTTAAAAATAAAAAATAATAATAACAGAGGACAGTAAGAATAATTTATGGTCTACAGTGACATCCCATGACATTTTATAGTCCAATTTTCTCCTTATAAATAAAATTTAAACCGCTTAATTTTGAAATTATGTTATTGTGATTATGGTTAAATTTGGCTAACCAAGGGATTAATAAAAATTAAAAGGAATAAAATGGCAGCAACACCTGTTAAAATTTCATTGGGTGATAATATTTTCATAATAACCACTCTTTTTAGAGTCTCTAGACATTTGGATAAAAATTTTATGAGATTAAATTTATTATCCTTTATTCAAATTTTTAATTTGGAGAGTGCCCCTCCCAAAACTTATAAAAGAGAACCTCTTCTCCTCTCTTATTTTCAACATTTGAGCCTTTTTGATCAAAACAATACTACATAATTATCTTATAAACAAATCAATATATTAGTATGAAGTGATTTTGAACTATAAATACCATTCCAAGGTTCATTAATAAGGTATCTAAAATAGGGTTATAGAGACGAGGAGGTTAGAGAACCTTTAATGCAAGTCAAACTTGAGGTAATAATTTATCATCTGAAATTATCTTCATTGGTAAATTTTTTATGTTATGAACCTATATTATTTAATAATGTGTATATAAAGACCCTTTTAAATGTTATATAATGTATCCTTTTATGTTAATGATATTTAATGATTCAATTTATGTTAATCTTTTATGGGAATAATAATTTGAATGTATCCAATGTTGTAAGGGAACTATGTTGGAATCTTATTGTTTATCGATACTATTTATGATCAAATTTTAGATGATGAAATTTTTTGAACCATATCTCAATAATACAATTAATTGTAATGTATAATGTTTATTTCTAGAAATTACATGATTTCCTTCCATATACTTCTATTTAAAAACTCAAGAGGCCAAATGATTTTTTTTAAGTAAAACTGACTTTGTCTCTTCTATCCGTCAAAGAAATTTTTACTTAAATATTAATGTTTTATAAAAATGTACTCATTAATGACTTTAATATTATAATAATATTATTTGAAGTCATTTTTACCCATGATTCTCTTTTAAAAAAGGTTTAAAAGGAATCTTCTCTTTATTTTTTGAATGAGGTACTTTTTACTTTTTACCAAAAATGTGAATATACTAATTGTTTTAAGGTACATTACAAGAATAAAATTTCATTATATCATAAATACTCAATGGTTAGAAGACTTTTTTAAAACATTTTACAATTATTTAAAAATAAAATATATTTCATAATATTTTATAAATTTTCAGATTTCAATGAATTGATTTCAGAGTAAATATTTAATTTTACTCAAGAAATATACAAATTGTTAATTTAAATATATTTTCAACTAAGATAACATGATTTTATTTTAAATATGATTTACTAATCATATAATTCAATGAAATACTTCATATTTTTTATCTATAAGATTTATGATTCTAATTGTGATATTTTTTTGAAACCCATTTCTATTACATGGGTTGTGATCTATAATGAATGATTTAAAATATTATGGAAGATATAAGAATGTATTATGATTAGGTGATGGGTGGGATCAGAATTATATTTCATTCTAATCCATTGGGTATGTATGGATATGTCATGAGGTAAATATGTAATGAGATAACTAAAATTAACATTCATTATTTTTTCCCATGAACCTCATTTTCGTTTCCATATGATTATGTATTGAACTTGGATTTATGTCTATAATTTTTTGTGTGGAATTATTTTTAATGTCTTTGTGATTAATCATGGACTTGTTTTTTGGTCTATAGGTTAATTATAAATCATGATTTAATTTCCTTAAACTGATGAGTGATCCTTTTCTAATTATACGTGTTTTAAAAGTTATAAAGTTGTGTTTTTTCCATATTGTTTGGCCTATGTTATTCTAATATGGCTCGTGTTTTTTATTCCATTATAATTATTATCATATAAACTTCTAGATTAATTCTATGACTAAATATTATGATCTAAAATATATGTGGTATGGTTTTGAAATGTTATGATAATGTAATCAAACCCTTATATTGATGTTATACTTAATTAAATTTTGATATCTCCCTTGTTTACTGCAAATGATTATCAGATCTTAAAATTTCATGTGGGGACTTTTATTAGGTCGTGAAGAAATGTTTTAAGTATGGTATGAATAAGAAAAATAAAATGTGGGAATACATTTATGGGATATTTTTTTGTCTTTCATGAAATAACAAGATTATGTATCTATTATCCAAATACATTGAAGCATTATAGTTCTTGCCTAGATCATAATGTTATGTAATGAATATTCATATATTAAGATAAAATATATATATACATAAAAATTAGGTATATGTATATTTGGCATAAATATAGGGTTTAGTTAGTATTTGGATATTAGGATTTGAAAAACATCACTGAAACCCCTAAGGATAATTTAATGTATGTGATAGCATCATAATGTTTTTTGGATGGAAGAGATTAAGTAGTTGTCCTTAAAATAAATCCCATTTTGTATACTATAAGTGGATTTTGATTAGTAATTAATAAATATATAGGTAATAACAATGAAAATTGTTGGATGGGTATATCTTAACCATCATTTTAGTTCACGGTGAGTATAACCTTACTCAAATTTGGTTTGAAACTCCTGGGGGTATTCTTGCGTTAACTCACATTTTCCAAATATACCAATATAAAGGATTCGAATAGATAATAACCATGGATAGTCTAGTCAAAACCCATGGTTTCATAGATTGAAAAGTATTCATCATTAAAAAATCCACTAAATTATTTGTCATGATTATATGATTTATGACTCTGAATTTTATATCTCACATAATAGATTTTAGTTTTAGTCAAAGGTTATATTCTGAAAGAATCAGGTGAACACCAAATCTCACAACTAAAACCATAACAATCCTCATGAAAAAAATAGTATAAGATTTGGAATGAATTATTTTGTGACTATGCCCTCTTAACTATATCATTATTTGAGTGGTGATGAAAATATTATAGAACATTTAAATTCTCCAAAGTGAGAGAAACACTCCATTAAAATATTTTTATGAAAACCTACACTATCCTTCTATGGGTCCTCTGATCCACGTTTTTTATTAATTCATATATAAAATGAAAAATATATGATCCATTAATTAGTGGTTGTACCATGAAAATTTTGACTAATTCATTTATCATTTGTAATGAATATAGTATCAATATTGGGAACTTATTAATAATATGAGGCATGAAGAAGAAATTGAATCCATGGAATGTGATGATTTTAAATGTATAATTCTCAAAAATTAATTTCCTTGTATTATATATAAAAATAATATAAATGGAATTATATGAGATTAAGTAGAAGTGTGATGAATCTATTGGAACCTCTATATAAATTTTTACAAGGAATTTAAGGTATACCTCTGGTTTAATCATCATTCCTTAATGAATAACTGATGGATTTTTAGTTGTCTGTAAGAATTTTTCCCAAAGGAATTATCCATATGAGAATCTAGATTCTAGGGAGAAATTATTGGATAAGCACTCACAGTAGAAATGAATAGTGGACACACTAACTGTTCCAATGATAAGAAAATGGTGATGGATTTTTATATAGGCTTGAATGGTATGTCAAATTGAGGGAATAAAATGTTTCAATATACTACATGCTAAAATTTTGGGAAGAAACACATAGGTTAATTATTTAAATAAATTGGATGTTTTTTTAGGTGTGGGATGTCTATTCATACTGAAATAGAATTTTAATGTGACTTCAAGATTCCAATAACTAATATTAATGGAGGGGTCTCAATATAATACACCAATTACCTCTTAGTTATCCATGTGAAAGAAGATTCGGAATAATGTGAATCAATTACCTAATATAAATTCTAATAAATAAAATATTCTAAAACAAATTAATGTCAAATGGAAAATAGAAATATTATACTATCATAACAGTTGACGTGAATCATGATAGTTATGGCACACTAACAATCCACTCCAATGTTTAGTAATATATGTCGATATTTATATGATTAATCCCCATGAAAAATATATAACTTGGTGAAATATTATGTGACTTTGAGCATTAATTATCTCTGTATCTCTATTCGTGGAATCAATATAAATTTCTAAAATAAATCATATTTGATATTTTTAATGAACTTATATCAATTTATTAGTGAAAGAATCATCTAATATTCTAATTGATTTTTTTTGGATATGACAGGATATTACATAAGTAATAAAGGGTGAATTGTATTTTGGATGAATATAAAATTTTATTGAGAATATATTTTGGTAAATGAGTAGTAAATTATGTTAAGAGACTTTATGAGTGTTAAAATTATATTAATAATATTATTTTTTTGATCATAGATTTATATTAGAATCAAATCACTAAAATATTTTGGTTTTAATATTTTTTTAAAATATATGTGATCCTTAAGCATAACCCTTAATGGAATTGACTAAGTAAATTTATGGGAGTTATTTTTCATGTTTTGGAGATTTATTTATTATATTTATCCATATTGGATAATTTGTGCTAATGATTTTGATTTTGGTGAATATTTAGAGATAGAAAGAATTGTCTTGTAATTCTTAACGGATCATATAATCCATTAAAATTTAATTTTAGTTATCCATATATTATAATTAATCCTTAATATTCATTTCCCAGAGTAAGAGTTGAAGTGTAAATTGATTAAAGAATAAAAAAAGGTTAAAATAGTGTTTATGAGATGTAAAATATATAATGTATATTTTACCATGTTTTCAATCTTCAATGTAAAATAATTTATATACTTGAGGAAAATAATGAGAAAATATGTTATATTACATTTATATTTAATTCCAATGAACAAATACTCTTTTCACCCCTCATTGATTTCTGTTTCTATGGTCATTAACATTCTTCCAACCATGTTCTCTTTCACACTCTATTAGTCCTTGGGTATTTTTTATGTCCTCCATGTCCATGTTATTACTTCCTAGTAATGTTATACTATTTGGAAACATAATTTTGTGTTATTCCATATAACCTTCATATTTCCCATTCCCTATTTTTAAGAGGAATTTTGAAAACTATTTTTATGATGTTGGTATTCAACAAAAGAATTTTCAAATATAAAACCATTGATTATTCAGAATAAGTTAGATTTAATTTATTAAATTTATTAATAGAGAGGATAATGTAGAAACCTAATAATTTAAAATAAGAAGATTATTTTTGATGGAATATATGATATGTAACAATGATCTTAAATGAACCATGATTTTGTTTTATTTTCAAATGACCATTTTAACATAGCCGTTGAATTGGAGAGTATAAATTTTCATAAACACGTTAAGAAATATATAAATATATATATAAATATATATAAAGGTCCTACTAAATAAATATTTATTATTAACACTTAGGAATTAGGTATTCACTTTCTTTATTAATGTTATATTATTCTTAAAAATATTTTTCCATCAAACATGATTTTAATTTCTTTAAAAACATTATTATAAATAATTTCAAAAACATTTAAAATAAAAAATTTCTAAAATAAATTTTATTTTTTAAAATAAAAATTCATGAATTATCATCGGGTGAAATTAAAAGAAGATTACGAAAAATCTCTATTTTTCAATGAATAGTAAAAAAATAATTATATTTATTGAAAACAATATTTTTATTTTAGGAATTTATAAATATCCATTATGATTTAAGTTGTTTTAAGGTAATATTATTTATATTATTTAATTAATATTAAAATTATTTTCATTGGAATTAATTTCATTTTTCAATTTGGAATAAAAGCATTTCTATACTTAAAATGGTGTTTTTTTAAAGATTGTTTCTCATTTCAATTTGTAGTTTCCTCTAAAATTTTTCAATTCCACTTATATAAATTAAATCATGAAAATTATATCCCACATTTTATATTAGGATCTATAATGTTTTTAAATATTTTTATTTAGGTTTTGTCATTGTGAATAGTAACATTGATAAATACTTATCCCCAATGTAAGGGTAAAACATGAAAAATAAGGTTAAACATTGGAATAATGCCATAAAACATATATAACCCATTCCTTTACCTTATTTCATGGGTTTATTTAGACAATTAATATCTATGTCAAGAATATATAGACTCTTGGTTCCATATTTCATTTATTTAAAATATTTTATTAATTTAAGTAAAATTGAAATAAAAAACTTTGACACTCGTAAATATAATATCTCTTATAAGGCCCTAACTTTAATCATTACTTAATCATGAGATAATTCATGTATTTGAATTTAATTCACATCAAGTGTCTTTTCAGGTTTAGAGATTTAGATAGTTATTTCATAACTCATACATAACAACTTATATATTACAAGTAGACACTTCTACTATATCCAAAAATTTCATACCAATTAAACTTCTTAAAAAACAAGAATTCTTTTTCTGATGAACATATTCATGAATTCTTCTTTTTTTCTTGGCATTCCTTATACCCTATGAAAAAAATTCAAATACATGGGATGAGCATAAAAATATCATTAAGGGACACAAAATTAATAAAAACTATTAGTCTTGTGAAAACATGTAAACCATGAATACATTATCATAAAGTAATACTTTTTAACTTAAAGAAGTAGCAAAACCCTTCACTGAATATAATCTCATTGACTACCCTTTTTGTAACCAAAATATTATCATGAATCCCATATAAACCAACATATAACATATAAATGTGTCATGCGATATAAAAATTCTTAAATAGAATAACCATACGGTCGACTTCCAAACATATCACTATATGGAATAGTCATACGACGAACTTTCATACCTGATGCATTAGAGGTTATAACGTAACCACTTGTCCTTGGTTTATCATGGAACCACTAATATTTGGTTTATCACTTAACAACCCATATTTGGTTTATCACGTAACCACCTTTCAAATGTTAAATTACCATTTAATAATCATAACACACATAAAACATAAATGATTTCAATTATCAACATTTCACTCATAAAATTTCATTTGCCATCACAAGAAATCATTTCAAGGTATTGTAATAAAAAATCCAAATTCAAAACCATTTTCAATAAAAAACAACCAAAATGGAATAATGGATTTCATTTCCTTTTAAAAACATTAAGGCTTATAGAGGGATCCAAATATCAAATAATGGTTATGATGGAGGATAATTCTTCGTCACCCTAAATGTTTAACAAATAACCATTTCATTTTGTAAAGAAAGTAAAACACTTCATATAGAATATTCCTTTTGAAAATATTTGAATTAAATTCCAATATATAAAAATATATATTATAAATCCTTTTATATCCCTATTATAAATATATAAATTAATATCATGAAGAAGAAGATTTGGTAATTAATCATTAAATGTTCATGTTTTCCCATACCACAAAGAACATTTAAATATTACTCTTCATGAATTAATACATTTAAAAAACATTAAATAATATTATTAGAGATAAAATATGGATATGAAATGTCATAGTGTCTATATATACACATTATAATAGAATTAAGGTGCATATTATCAATAAATGCCTCAATGAAAGGATATTGAGACATTGTCTCTTAGAAAGATCGTATTATTTGACTAAGGTAAAATAAATAATATAATTATGTGTGACCTATATAAAAAAATAAGTGGATATTTAGTGTAAAAAAGTCAGTGTTCATTCACACATATTATTGGAAAAATAAAACCAGTGAAATAGATATTTAACTCAATTAAATGAGATTAAGTTAATATTTCCCTTACAAAGTTTGTATAAATGATGTAAGAATTTATCAATGGGTTAATTATGTGAATAAATAGTATTCACACACAAATGGAAGTTTAAATTATAATATAAATAAATAAATAGTGATTCCATGCATAATCATGGCATAATATAATCAACAAATTATGCGTAAAACCCAATGAATGGAAATTGAGTTTAAAAATTCACGTACAAATATTATTTTGTTAATAAAAAATATTTATTATGTGTCTAGAGACCTATAATTTTTATAAATTAATATTACTTTAGAATTTAAGTATATTCATTAGAACATATAAAAATCCATGATAGGACCACATAGTTATAGTGTTATTAGAAACTAGGAAAAATAAACATTTGGTTCCTAAGACATCTATTGTGTCTCCCATATATTTCATCATAACTATAGTTATTTTTGGCATATCATACTTAATACCCTTTTTCATAACCTGGTGAAAAGAATCATATGAAAGGCTGAGCTCAAATTCTTAGTAATGGTAAACAAAGGAAATATCAATAATATCATATTCATAAGAACATAACATTTAAAAATCATATCCTACATATAAAAGATAAAAATTTCATGTCATGGGATAAATTATAAAAGTGAAATTTAATCCAAATAATCATACCATAAGACATGAAATTTTTTGAATACACACACAACCATATAAAATCATTTCATATTAGTAAAGGCTCATTTCCAAGACCATCATAGCGGACAAAGTCCATTACGGAACCGAGTTCACTCCTCATTCCATCCCTATATTACTGAACTAGATTTACTTGTTGTTATAGTAATGTCTATCTCATGAGATATAAATATTTACCCAATGCATTTGAGGGATATATAGGTCCCACCCATATCATAATGAAACCATTCTTATGTGTGTGAAAAAAACATAAAAAATATTCACTATAACATAACCCATGAAATAAAATGGGTTTCTTAAACTTCATTCCATCATAAAAGAATCCATAAATGTATTTCATAAAAATAATTCCATAATTTAAACAATAAAATTAAATTAATTATATAAACAAAAAACTATGTAATATTAGAAGTAAAATAAGTTTGATAAAACATTTGAGCTTGACTCCTGAGAAAAATATCCTTTCTTCTTCAAAAATGTTTTCCTTCCTCAAAATACCACAAAATTTTAGAAGAAATAATTTTATGTGAAAATAGCTGTATAAACATATAGGTTAAGCTTCAAATAAATAAAACATTATTTAAGCATAAAAATATGTTCATGTCATACAAGTAAAAGAACATTATTCTCGTACTTTTGCTGAAAAAGTCAAAATATACCTCGTATGAAAAATGACTAAATATTCAATTCGTACCATTTAGTAAAAATTTACCAATTTGTAAAATAGACTTTAAAATATTATTTAAGTATATAAATAATATTTTGAAATACATATTTAGGAAACATGGATTTGGATTATAAATATACCTCAATAAATACTTACGAATTAATAATCTCGGATAAAAATGAGATTTCCTAATTTATCCCTTAACATAGGTATGATATGCTTCGTATATATCTGATACTACAGTATAGTGATTTAAATAATGGTAATGATTTATTCCATAATCATAATAATTTTTATGATAGCATTTATGACCATATTTTCATCTGTTTGTTAGTGACATTTCATTGTTACTCGTTAGTCAGGTATTAACTGTTGTATGTTATTATGCATGTTTTGTTGAATAATTTATTATTACTATTTTTAGGTTGTATTTATATAATTTACATAATTTTATTTTTATAATATATATAATATTTACTCATTAAATTCATTTATATAATCATTATTTAATGAATATTATGTAGAACGAATCACATCGCACTGTGTAGACACTAAGACGTATGTACGCATGAGCGACGATATCATTACCATAATTGTTGAATGGTATTGAAGTGGATGGTGTATAATATCTCAAAATTAGTATAATTTTATAATAATATATATTTATTTATTATTACCAATGTTATACACATTCAATTAAGGTGGTGGTGAAAAACGGATTACACCACGACGTGGAGACGGTAAGTCGTGCGCACGCACGCATGATGATTTAATTTTTTATAAGATGAATATAAGGTGAATTAAGTTTGTTTTATATTTATATTAACATTTCAGTATATTATTTATACTGATTTTATTACTATATATTGAAAAAAACTAATGTAGAGGAAGTAGAAGAAGAAATAAATTTGAAAACATGAGAAGAAAAGATTACCTCTTCCTCGACGTGCCTCCTTTAAATTTCCACTTCGGGCACTAGTGTTGGTCTTTTAAGAAGGAAGAAAACTCTATAATTAAAATAAGTAAGTTTATAAGGGATAATTCTAGTGGTTTTCTGAGCATGAAGGCTCAAAATTAAGTTAATTTGTGAGGGAGGAGGTGCCCTTTTATAATTGAGGGGAGGGGCAGTTTTGGAAACCTCAAAAATATTAATTTATAATAAAATAAAACCCCACATAAAATCTTCCAAAATGTCCCAATTTAAAACATGATATGACATAGGGTTGTAATATCATCAACCAAAAAATTTAAGACATGTTTTTAGGTCAATTTAAGAACTATCATTTTAATTAATTCTTTCTTATTCTATTTAATTTTAATTATGGTAATAAAATTTTAAATATTTAATGGTTATAAATATATCCTTATATGGTTTTAATTTACCATAAATGGATATATTATTAACTTTTATACCTTATAATTATCAATTTTTATTTTTTAAATATTTTTATTATTTTTAAATAATTTAATAAAAAGTCATTTTTATAAAATGTCAATAGTGTCAATTTTGACACTATTCATTTATTTGACTTTAAATAAACATAAAAATAAGATAAATTTCGAAACAAATATATAATATACTCAAAACATTTCATAGTCCCCTATAATATTCGTGTATCACTTTAATTAGTTCATATTATATTTCTTTTAATAATTTTAAAACCATTTATTTGATATTTATATTAATAAAATAATTTCTACATAACTATTGTGTCATCATTAATGGTAATTATTTAATCTATAAAAATTAAAACTTAATATATATGATGTAGGTAATTATTTTATCATTCTAGATATTATCTATAGTATGTATTATCTCCTATGTCTCTATATAATAAATTTAATATACTTATATAAAATGAGACTATGATATTTTTGTCACATTCATTAGTTTTTATTACATTAATGTCATATTCATAGGTAAGTGGCCATAAAGTGATTTCATATCTAAAAGTATATGATAAAGTACTAATTCAGTCATAAAATAGGATTTTTATAGGTTTTAAGGTAATTTTATAATATTATTTGTACCCTTAATTACCTGATTAACCTTTAACCATGGTAAGGAAAATAATTACCTAACTTACAATTTGTAATGCCCAAAAATAAAAGTATACAATTAACATAATTTGTACCTACTGATTCAAAATATGAAATCCATTTTTAAAATTTTAAAACACAAATGTTTCAGTAATTAATTTAAAATCAATTCCATTGTTAGAATGAGAGAACTAGTTTTTTAAAAGATAAAACAATGCAAAAGATTGAAATATTTTTACATATAGATTCAATGTAAAATTAATTCCAATGACCTTAATTTTATTAAATGGTAAAAATATATTCTATTTATACATTGAAACCATTCAATAATATAATTTAACTATACAAATTATTTCAATGAAAAAAAGTAACTATCAATTAACAATTAGCATATTTGTACTATTCATCAAAACATGAATGTTATCAGAAATTTATTAGAAATTTATCCAATGTAAAATTTTATATACTTCTTCAAAATAACATGTTTATTTTAACCTATAAAAACTATTAATGTGTCAAAATCTTAATTTAAAATTCTTTTTCCATTCAAAGTTGTAAAATTGACCTTAAAAATAGAATGTTTTACATCAAATAAGGTTTTATTAATACCCTATGACTAAAATATCCATTCTATGAATATAACAAAATATTTGGTTAAGCATATAACACACAGATATACCTTTAATTTCATTACCAAAAACAATTCACTCAAAAAAAATATCGAATTTATTTATATTTTTCATAAATAATTTCTATCCAATGATTTCATAATGTATTTTCATAAGTTAGTTATAATTATTCCTGCTATCCAAACAACTAGGATATAATAGTAATTTTATAATAAGTCCATATTGAGGTTAGTTTAAACTAATGATTTCATGAAAAGAAATCTACTAAAGAATAAAAATTATTTAATGAAAATAATTCATAAAAACATTTGGGAGTTACATTCTACACCCCTTAAACTGAATTTTTCCCTCAAATTTTGTCACATGGAAATAAACAGATGAGGATACCTCCCCCTCATCATATCCTCAAGTTTCAATGTAGAATCATTAAATTTGAGTTTCCTCCATAAAAATTTAACCAAGTGAGTGATCTTGTTTTATAGTATGTTTTCGCTGCGATCTAGAATCTCTATCAGTAGTTCTTTATAAGAAAATCCTGCTCCAGCAGTATGACTTCTGATATTAGTACATGTGAATGGTCAAGTATGTACTTCTCATTAGGGATACATAGAAAACATCATGAACTTGAGAGAGATTTTTTGGAAGTTCCAATCGGTAAGCTACCTTCCCAACATGATCCATAATTTCAAAAGGACTGATATACCTAGGGATCAAATTTCTCTTCATTCCAATTCTCATTACACTCTTCCAAGGAGATATTTGTAGGAACACCTTATCACCCACTTCAAACTCTAGGTCTATTACTTGCTTTTCAGTATAACCTTTTTTATATTGATCTCCTCTTATGTGTTGTTTAATGGATCTGACCTTTTTTACCATTTCATCAACAAGATTAGGTCTTAGTAGATTTCTTTCCCCAACTTAATCCCAGCAAGTTAGAGTTCTGCACTTCTTTCCATAACGAGATTCCTAAGTATCCATCAGAATACTAGAGTGAAAGATATTACTATAAGAAAATTCCACCAATGGTAGGTGTTAATCCCAACCACCTTTTGAATCCATAGAGAAAGCTCTCAACATGTATTCCAGAGCATGCATTGTCCTCTCAGACTAACTATCTATCTGAGGATGATAAGTAGTGCTGAAACGTAACTCTATATCCAGAGCATGCTGAAGACTTCACCAGAACATCGAGGTAAACCTTGGATCCTGATCGGATATAATGAAAATTTTTACTCCATGCAATATTACAACTTCCTTTACATATATCCAGACAACCTGATCTAGAGATAAATCCTCTCTAATGACAATGAAGTGTGTCAAATTATTAAGACAATAAATTATAACCCAGATAGCATTATTGCCTTTGGATTTTTTTTGAAGTCCGATGAGAATGTCCATAGTGATGTTTTCCCATTTCCATTATGGTATGGGTAATGGTTGTAACATCCCCTTAGACTTTTATCTCTCATCCTTAACTTGCTGACAATCCAAGCATTGGGAGACATATTTAGCGACATCTTATTTCATGTCATTACACTAGAAGTACTCTTTTAGATCCATATACATCTTTTTCCTTCTTGGGTGAATATATAATTATGAACTAGGAGCCTAATCCAATAGATCCTTCTTTAATTCTAGTATGAAAGAAATTCAAACACGATTTCTGAACCTTATTATTTCATCATAATCAAGGTTGAATTCAGAAAAATTTCTTACATTATTTTGTAGCTCTACATCTTTCTTCTATGCATCATTAATCATCACTTATATTGATAGTTTAACATTCATTTGATAAATATTATTTCCCCCCCACCTTTAAAAATTTCAAGATCCTTCCTTTTCAAATCCATAAATATTGGATCTTTTGTTATCCTCATCGTGGATAACCTAGCATGGTCTTGTCGACTTAATGCATCTTCTACCTTGTTTTCTTTCCCAAGGTGGTAATGTATTGAGAACTCATAATCTTTAATAAACTCCAACAATATTATTTGGTGCATATTTTGCTCCTTTTGTGTGGAATTATACCATAAACCTTTTTGATCAGTATATATATCACACCTTTCACCCAAAAGACAATTCCTCCATATCTTTAATGCAATGATTACGGCAGATGACTCCATGTCATGAGTTGGGTAATTTTGATCATCGATTTTCAACTGTCGTGTTGCATAAGCTATCACCATATCAGTTTTCATGAGAAAACATCTCATCCCCTTCATGGATGCATCACTATATATCACAAACCTTTCTCCACTACAAGGTAGTGTTAGCACAGGTGCACTGTATAACCTTATTTTTGGATATTTGAAATTATATTCACATTCCTTCATCTAAATGAGCTTAACTCCTTTTTTGGTCAACTTGGTGGGTAGATTAGATAATGGTGATAAATATTCCACAAAACATCGATAATATCCATCCAAACGTAGAAAAAATCAGATCTCAATTAATGTTGTTGGTCTTTAACATCTTTTAATAACCTCTATTTTTGCGGGATCCACTGATATCCCCTCTCTTGAGATTATGTGACCAAAAAATGAATCTTTTTAAGCCAAAATTCACACTTGGTAAATTTTTCATAAATCTTCTCCTTTCTTAGGGTCTTCAGTACAATTCTCATGTGATCTTAATGTTTTTACTTACTCTTTGAATAGACAATAATATCATCTATAAATACTATAAAGAACTGATCAAGATAGTCTCTAAATACTATATTCATTAGATCCATAAAGATAGTGGGGGCATTAGTAAGACCAAAAAGAATCAATATAAATTTGGGTTTTATACCTTTTACATAATGTCGCCTTTGGTATATCCTACTTTTTGACAGTTAAATGATGATATCCTGAATATAGATCAATCTTGGAGAAGTATTGAGCTCCACATAGTTTTTCAAATAAGTCATCAATGTGTGGAATATGATATTTTTTTCACGATAGTGACCTTGTTAAGTTCTCAATAATCAATGAAGAGTCTCATTGATGCATCTTTATTCTTAACAAAAAAAATGGTTCCTTCTAAGGTGACACACTAGGGGGTATGAATCTTTTATCAAGATTATCTTGGAGTTTCTTCTTGAATTCCTACAACTCAATTGGGGACATTCTATAAGGTTTCTTTGAAATAAGCATAGAACATGGCAAGAGTTATATTGAAAACTCAACTTCACAATTTGGTGGAAGACCTAGAAATTTCCCTAGAAAGACATCATCAAACTCTTATTCAATTGGTGTATTCTTAATCATGAGTTTCTCCCCAACCATTGGAGATAAAATAAACATCATTTATTGGAATCAAGACCCATAAAATGGATGAAATTTATACCGGAAGGTTATCTTCATTATTTCCTCGAGAGATGATCATAGATTGATCTGGAATATTAAATGTGACTTCCTTTCATTGGAAATTGATATGAGGTCCATATATAGAAATCCAATCCATGAAATGAATCACATAAATTACAATATAGGATGGATCACAATATTTATAGGAAGCACTTTCCCACAAACTTCAATCAGAGGAGATTTATAAACTTTTGATGTGATCATTGTGCCACTAAGATTTGTCACAGAAAACTCAACATATAATTGTTGAGGTAATACGGTGATACCCTTAAGAAAAATCTATAGAAATAAAAGAGTGGTTGGATCCAGAATCAAATAAAACAATTTCTACATTAGAGTGGATGGTATGTGTACCTTTCATCACTTCATTATCGTACTCTACGTCGCTGAGAGTAATTGTATGTGACATTATTTTGTATTGGGACTTAAGAGTTTTTTCATGATCATCATCATAAATAACCCTTGGATTAGGGAATTGATTGGCCTAATTCCTCATTTCCTTGCACTTGTAACATTGAAGTGTATGTGGTTCATTTTGTGTATCATTTAATTTTTTTGTATCTTTATACATCTTTTTCCGATCACTTCAGCATTCAATTTCCCGATGACCTTATTTTCCACACATAAAACATTTACTAGTCCCATTAATAAAATTCCCACCATGATTCTTTCCACACTTTTAGCATAAGGTAAAACTCATCTTATTTTCAATGTGGTCTTTAGATTTTCCTTTAAATTCCATTTTTCTCTTCTTATCAAACCCATCTGACTGGTGGGTCACTCGAATCCGCATGTCATCCTTAAGATAACATAGAACAATTTACTCATATCTATTGAAGTCCTTTATGGATAATGATTTTCAAACACATGGTTTTAAGCCACTAAAGAATCAATAAATCTTACTCATTGGTTGGATAATAAATTCAAAATCATACCTTGAATGTACTATAAAAATTTCTTCTTAGGTACCAACAACTTCATCATCCTTTTTCTTAAGTTCAATTAACTCCTCAATATTTTTTTGATGAATAAGAGGAAATTACTTATTCATAAATAATTTACTTAACTCATCCCATTCCATGGACTTAATTTCATATCTTTGCCTTATATTCTTGATAATATTCCACCATTAATCTGCTTCACCATCCAAATGATATACTACTAAGATGAATTTATCATGTTCAAAACATTGTAGAACAGAAAATATCTTTTTAGTTGTAATGATCCATTGTTCATCCACTAATGGATCATAAGACCCACTGAATGATGGTGTACGCTGCCTCATGAATGATTCAATATAATGTTTCCCCCTCCTTTTCCTTTTTGGAAGTCCAGAAAGATTCATAACTTAAGAATGTTGTATGAGCATGGATACAAGATTTTACATTCCATATCTCTTAAAATTTGTTTGCTCAGGGATACAGTCATTGCATGGAATGTTGTATTCAACTTTAACATGGTTCCTTCAAGTTCTAGCCACTAACTAAAACCAAGAAGCATAGTGTGAGAAACACTAATCATAATAGGAAAACCAAAAAATAAATAATTTTTTTTGAATTTATTACACTTTAGGTTTTATCCTAGGTTATTCATGGTCATTTATAAAACATTAGGATTGTATCTTATACATATACTTATCCTTAGGGTTCTTACTAAGGCTTTCTCATCCTAGTTTCCAAAAGATAATTATACCTTTCCTCTAATACCAACTATAAAAATACATAAATTACACATATTTATATTAATTCAGAATTGATATATATTCATTACAACATATAAAAAACCATGATAGGACTGTATAGTTATAGTGTCTTTAGAAACTGGGAATCATAAAAAATTGGTGTATAAAACATCTACATTGTCTCCCGTTTATTTCATCATAACTAGACTATTTTTTTGCATATTATACTTAAAACCCTTTTTCGTTACCTAGGAAAAAATAATATGAAAAGGTGAGCTAAAATTATCATTAATGGTAAACAATGTAAATATCAATAATATCATATTCATAAGAACATGACATTTGAAAGTCTTATCCTGCATATAAAAGATCATAATATCATGTCATGAGATAACTCATAAATGTGAAATAAAATCCCAATTATCATAAAATAATACATGAAATTTTGTGTTGTGCACACATATTCATTGAAAATAATTTCATATTAGTCAATGCTCAATGACAAGACCATCATAGCAGACAAAGTCCATTACTGAACTGAGTTCACTCCTCATTATAGACCTATATTATTGAATTGGGTTTACTTGTCTTTCCAGTAATGTCAATATCATGAGATATAAATCTTTACACAATTAATTTGAGTGATATATAGGTCCCACCCATATCATAATGAAATCATGCTTATGTGTGTCACTAAAACATAAAAACATTCACTATAGCATAACCCATGAAATAAAATGTGTTTCTGAAAAATCATTCCATCATAAAATAATCCGTAAATAGATTTCATATAAATAATTACATCATTTATAAAATATAATAAAATTAATTATAGGGATATAAACATAAACCTATGTAATCTTAGATGGAAAATAATTTTGATAAAACTCTTGAGCTTCATTCCTGAGGAAAATATCATTTCTTCTTTAAAAATGTATTCTTTCCTCAAAATACCACACAATTTTAGAAGAAATAATTTTATGTAAAAATAAAGTTATAATTATTTAGGGGAAGTTTAATGGAAATAAATAATTATAGAAGAGTAAAAATATGTTCATTCCATTTAAGTGAAAAAATTTATTCTCGTACTTTTTCCAAAAAAGTCAAAATGTGCCTCGTACAGAAAATGACAAAATATTCAATTCATATCAATTAGTAAAAATTTACCAATGGGTAAAATTGATTTTACACTATTATTTAAGGATATAAAAAATATTCTAAAATACGTATTTAGTAAACATGGACATGGATTATAAATATACCCCAGAAAATACTTACGAATAAACAATCTTAGATAAAGACTAGATTTCAAAATTTATCCCCTAACTTAGATATGATATACTTTTTATATATCTGAACCTCCTATATGATGATTTAAATAATGTCAATAATTTAATATAGAAACATAATCATTTTTATGATATCATTTATGACCATATTTTCATCTGTTTGTGAGTAACATTTCATTGTCACTCATTATTCGGATATTAATTGTTCATGTTCTTATGCATGTTTTTTAGATAAGTTATTATTACTATTTTTAGGTTATAGTTATATCATTTAAATGATCGTATTAGTATAATATGTATCATATTTATTCATTCAATTCATTTATATAATAATTCTTTAATGAAGATTATGTTGAATGAATCACATCGCACCGTGGAGACGGTAAGTCGTATGTACGCACGAGCGGTGATATAATTCACATAATTGTTGAATGGTATCTAAGTGGATAGTGTATAAAATATTATAATTAGTATCATTCTATAATAATCATATATAGTTATTATTTCCACCATTATACCCATACATGTATGTTGGTTGCGAAAAATAGATTACACTACGACATTGAGACAGTAATTCGTACGCACGCACGCACTGTGATTTCATTTTTTATATGATGGATAGAAGGTGAAATAGGGTTGTTTCATATTTATAATTACATATAATTATATTATTTATAATTATTTTATTACTTTATAATTAAAAAACTAATGAAGATTAAGTAGAATAAAAAATAAATTTAAAAGAGCCGGTAGAAGATATTACCTCTTCCTCGATGAGCCGCCTTCAAATTTCCTCTTAGGTCACTAGAGTTAGTCATTGAAGAATAACAGAACCTATAGAATAGAAATAGTTAATTTTATAAGAAAACAAGGTAGGTGTTGACTGATATTAAATGCTCAAAATGAAGTGATGATTTGATGGAGGAGGTTCCCTTTTATAATTGAGGTGAGTGTCACTTTTGGAAACCTCAAAAATATTGATTTATAATAAAATAAAAACCCAATTAAAATCTTTAAAAATGTTCCAATTTAGAAGATGAGATGATATAGGGTTTTAATCTCATAAAAAAATAAATTTTAGACAAGTTTTTATATAAATTTAATCATTATCATTTTAATTAACACTTAGTTATTCTATTTTATTTTAATTATAATAACAACATTTTAAATATTTAATGGTTATACATATTTACTTATATGTTATTAATTGACCATAAATGTATATTTTTGGAACTTTTAGACCTTAAAATTATCACTATGTAATTTTAAAATATTTTTTTTATTTTTAAATAATTTAATAAATATTTGATTTTATAAAATGTCAATAGTGTCATTTTTACACTATTCATTTATTTGACATCAAATACCATTCAAACAGAAGCAAAATTCAGAACAAAATATTCCATATACTCCAAACATGTCATAGTCACCTAGAACATTAGTGGATCACTTCAATTAGTTCAAATGATATTTCTTTTTATATTTTTAAAATCATTTATTTGATATTTCTATTAATAAAATAATATCTATGTCACTATTGTGTAATCATTAATGGTAATTATTTAATCTCTAAAAATAATAAATAAATTTAGAAGATGTAGGTAATTATATTATATTTACATAGAATATATATAGTCTATATTATCTCCTAGTTATCCATATAATAAAATTAATATACTTATATAAAATGATATTGTGACATTTTGTCACATTCATTAGTGTTTATTACAGTCCTTTCAAATTCATAGGTATGTGGCCATAAAGTGATTCCATTTCTAAAAATATATGATAAGGGTCGAATTTAGTGACTGAATAGAATTTTTACTCATGTTAAGGTAATTTAATTATATTATTTGTACCCTTAATTACCTGATTTACCTTTAACCATGGTAATAAAAATAATTACCAAAGTTACTATTCATAATGCCCAAAAATAAAAGTAGCATATTAACATAAATTTAACCTACTGATTCCAAATATGGAATCCATTTTTAAAATTTCAAAACACAAAAGTGGAAGTAATTAATTAGAAATCAATCCTGTTGTCGGAATGAGAGAACGAGTTTTTTAAAAGATAAAACATTGTAATAGATTAAATTGTTTTTACTTATGAATTCAATGTAATATTAATTCCAATGAAATTAATTATATTAAATGTGGAAAATATATTATATTTATAATTTTAAACCACTAAATCATATAATTTAAACATATAAATTATTTTAATTAAAAAAAGTTATTTTCAATTAAAATTTAGCATACTCTTACTATTCAACAAAACATTAAAGTTATTATAAAATAATCTGAAATTTATCCAAAGTAAATTTTTATATCCTTATTCTAAAAAACATGTTTATTTTGTCATAAAAAATTATTAATGTGTCAAAATATTAATTTAATATGGGTTCTCCATTCCAGGGTGTAAAATTAACCTTTTAAAAAATAAAATTTTATACATCAAATAGGGTTTTATTCATATCCTATTATTAAAATATCCATTGATTGAATATCAAAAATATTTTATTAATTATATTAAACACATATATCTCATTAATTTCATTAATTTCATTACCAAAAATAATTCACTCAAAAATACAAATATCTAATTGATTTATATTTTTCATAAATAATTTGTAGCCAATGAATTCATTATGCATTTTCATAAGTTAGTTATAATTATTCTTGTTAACCTAAATATTAGTCTATAACGGTAATTTTATAATAAGGGAATATTATGGTTCGTTTAAACTCATGATTGTGTGCAAATCAATCTTATAAATAAAAATAATGAAAATTGGGTTAAGGAGTCCCCTTACCCTGAGTCCAAATCATCACGTATGTTTCTTGTTCCCCATGAATAGTTAACTTTAGATAATCTATACTTTATTTATGTACTTTTTCAAAATTTATTATTCATTTTAGTTTACTCATTATCATGTTATAAAAATTACAAAAAAAATTAAGTTCATATTGCTCATATTTTCAATATTCGGTACTTGAGTCGAAATTGAACTAGTTCGATGTAAATTGTCCATGGGGAAAAAAGTCCATCATATCCAAAATATTATTTATAACTTAAATATAATATATATCTATTATATATATGTATTTATAATATCCATAATATGTTTAGATAGTAAATGAAATGCACAGTTCATGGAGATGGTAGGTCGTACATAGGCATGGACGCTACTTTCATTTCTCTGTCATATTAAAAGAATAATAGTATAATGATATAATAGTATATTATAAAAAGAGTATTAAATTTATGTAATTTATTTCGCATGGGTTTAATAAAACCAACCTTTATACGTTCCATGTATAGCATGAACAAGTCATATCACTTTGAGGGGGCTGTAGTCTGGACTTCCTCAAATGAAATCATTGTATTGACATATTATTGAAAGCATAACGGTATTTGTAAATAAAAATTTCAGAAGCATAGAAACAATATAAATATAATATATATCATATATAAATACAAATCCATCATAATGGACACCAAGAGAGGTGGTGGGGGAAAATTGAACAATCATCATTTTGTGAGGCAGTAGTTCACTGTACACAGAAATAGTATATTCGTATCCATTATACGCAAGTGTGTGTCAGTTTAGATTGAATAATTCCCATTAAAACATCATAAAATATTGAGAATACTATTATTGTTATGCAATAAAAGAATAATAATATCATAGGTAGTGGAGAAGGAAAATAAAGGAAATGGACTTGAGAGATGAAGTTACCTCTAAATCTGGTAACTTTATTTGATTTGAGCCAAAAGGCATTGTTGAGTTGCCTTAAGCACAAGGTAAGGTTTCTATAATAAAAGGAGGTATTTTGGGAGAATATTTGATCATAATTTAGATGATACCAATGTAACACCCTGGGATTTTATGGGAAATAATCGTTTTAATTTCTTTGATGTCTTGTGTTGTACGCTACAGCAAGATTATCTTGCACTATACGCAACACCATATTACCTTGTAGTATATGCAACAATATTCTTGGAGTGTGTTACACACAAGGGCAACCTTCCTCGATAGCTTGCGTTGTACGCAATACAGGGTTTCACTAAACAACGATATGTTATTAAAATATTATATAAACTAGCTGTTATGAATAATAATACCCACTTTTTGAAATTTTATAAATTTTATCTTTCAAAATGGACTTAATTTTTGGATTCTAAATATCGAAAGTAGCTTAGGGTGAATTTTTTGTATTTTTCTGAAAAATTTCAATTTTTGATGAATAGTGAAAACACTAAGTTATTGGTTAAAACCGATTTTTTATTTAAAAAATAATTTATTTTATTTAAATTTATTTTAGGTGAAAATAGATACATAAAACCAATATAAGTTCAATGTAATTCATTGGAGACATTTTATAATTATTTTTGATATATAAAAATTTTATTGAACTTTTTACCATGTTTTACCCACCTCCAAAGATCATTTGCAAATTTACCTAAAACATAATTTTACCGCTTCTGTGAGTTTAATTCCAAAAATCCGAGAGATGTGTTTGATATCAGTAAGTAAAATGTGGTTCAATGAGGTGAAAATAATTTTTGGTGAATACAAACTTTTTACTTTTATTTAACACAGTTAAAAGTAAATAGGGTAATTAAGGGTAAAAATGATATTATTATTACCCTAAAACATGTCCTAATTCTATTTTAAAAGTTTAATTCGACCAAAATCAACCTTAGGAATAAAATATTACCCTCTCAGTCCACTTGGATTAGATTTGGATATTTAATATTATTTTATTTAAAGAAGAGTTAAAATAGTTAAAATCAAATATTAATAACTAAAACATTTTTAATATAGGTTTATACATAATATAAATTCGACTATAAATATTCATTAGAATTATAAATTTATTTTCTACATAATGGTATTTTATTTATAGTTTTTATACATTAAATAATTTAATTTATTTATGACACAATGATGATGCAGTAATTACCTTATTAATGAAATATTAAAATAATTGATATTATAAATAACCAAATAAATGTAATTTGAGACTTTTTATGAATTATGCTAATTTTATATGTTAATATAACATAATAGGGTTGGTTGGATTAATTTTTTCTAAGTAATAATGTTGTTATGAATTTAGAAAAAATAAAATATCAAATAGTGTCAAAATTGACATAAAATAGTTTTTAAAACAAATTTTATATTATTAATTGATATAATGGTCCTAAAAATTTTAGGATCAGCCAAAAGACTTACATAATAAGATATAGGACATTAGTGAATCCATTTTGGTTTGACTGGAAGTTTATAGTATGTTTATTAACCATATAGTGTAAGAACAAAAGAAGACACGGTAAAAGTTATATTATTTAACTTAGAGTTAAATATAAATGATATGGTTAAAATGGTAAGCTAAACTTGTATAAAACCTATTTGTTATAAGTATTTATACCCATACCCACCCTATCCTCTAAATAAGTCACTTTGGAGCCATTATGAACCGAATATGAATTTATTATAAAAACATATTTTAAGTTTTTCCTAAGGTATCCCTAAACCCTCTTATAAAAGGGAACTCCCCCTTCTCTATAATTCATATCTCTAAAGACATTTGGATCGGCCAAAACCTACCCAAATACCCTCTCAATTTCCCACCCTTCATCCTATAGGCCTTCCTTTAGTCAGAAATCCAACCTAAGGATCCCTTTTGATCAAATAAAAAGGAAGAACCCGAAGAAGAGGTAAATATCTCACCACCTATTTCAAGTTCCTTTCTTCTTCCACTTCCTCCTTCTTTGTTTTTTACATTATAAAATAATAACTCCAGTATCTTATATATACTATGATGTTATTATAAAAATTTTACAACCATATTAGTTATTTTATCCATGATATGATTGAAAAAGACACAACATGTGCGTACGTATGGCTTACCGCCTCCACGTCGTGGTGTAGTTTGTTATTCAAACATTTCATCATTTGGATGGGTATAATAATGAGTATAAATGATATAAATAATAAATATAACATTATAATGATTCTTTTTATATGATATATCATCCAATTATACAATATTTTATTATTAAAATATTTATATTGTCGCTTGTGCGTATGTACGGACTACCGTCTCCACCAACGCGATGAGATTCATTTTCCATAATTAACCATTCAAGTATGATTATAAAGTATATATAATAAATAATAATGAAAGATATTAAATAATAATGATATTTTATTTATGTACATATATGTTTCATTTACTTATTTCTCTTCAATTCAATAAAGAAAACGAAAACAGCGTTCATGCGTACGTACGACCTACCGTCTCCATGAACGATTTATTTCATTCCATTTATTGATCTATCATATATATTTTTATGCTGAATATATATTATATATAAATCATGTTTTAAATTCTGTAATTATGTAAATCGGGATATATGTAATAATATCAAGAACAACAAGTCAAAACACGTGCGATTAATGAAACAATTTTACCCAAAACGTTGCTTTAAAATGGAATTTACAAAAGAACGAGTAATATAAAGTAATAAGTGAATCAAATATGATATCATAAATATTATTATGGTTATGTTAAAATTTAATAATATGTTTAAACCCACTACATAGGAGTCTCGAACACATACGAATGAAATTGGACATAAGGTAAGGGATAATTTTGCAAATCTCATTTTATCCGAGATTTCTTATACGTAAGTATTTACTGGGGTTATATTTTTCATCCATGCCCAAATTTTTTTTTCATATATTGTTTAATATTATTCCTTGTATGATTAAATTCATGTTTAACCCTCTTTTACTTTTACATTGTGTTATGGAAAGAATCTTTCTTTTTTTACCATATGAGGAACTTTTTGACTTTTCCGGTAATAGTATAAGGAGAATATTTTTTTTAACTTATACGACATGAACGAATTTTTACGATTTCATAACGCCTAATTTTCATGAATATTCCTATAAAATATTTCAGGATTATTTTCAAAAAATTCATTTTCTTTTAAAATTAAATGGCATTTTGTAAAAAGAAAATTATTTTGAAGAAGAAAGGATATTTTCATCAAGAATTCATTTCAAGTGTTTTATTAAAACTATTTTCCATATAAAATGATAGTATTTAATATGTTTATGTTTCAATTATAATGCCTCTATTATTTACATGGTTTGGTTTTTCTTATGATGAAATGATATCCATTGGTTTTATATGGATTATGTTATGATGGGATGAAGTTTATGAAACCCATTTTATTATTTGGTTTATGATGAATGATTTATGTTTATTTTGTAGCACAAGTAAGAATGATTTAATTATGAGATTGGTGGGACCTATATCTCCCTCCAATATATTGGTTAAAGATTTATATCTCATGTGATAGACATGGCTATAACAACAATTCAATTTGGGTCAGTAATAATGGGATAGAACAACAAGTAAACCCTATGAGGCGTCACCTCCGAACTAATTGGGTTTGTTTCTCCTGTTGATGTCAAGTGTTTGGTGGTTTTTTCTATGTCTGTGGTTTGGTGGTTTTGTTGGTTTGTCGCAGGGTAACTTCATTGGGCTCGGTTTCTCTGCCATCAGATTTGTAGGCCATTTGGGACACGGCTGTTTTGGAGGGATGGCAACATCCGGAGGGACCATGCTTGCATGGGATCGTCGAGTGGCCTGCATGGGGATGGTGGCTGATGCTTTTAATTGAATGAGGTATCCTGTTTTTTGTCGTGTTTTGTTTGGGGTCGTTTGGAAGTTTGCTGAACCTTTGGTTTCTCAATTTTCCCGTAAAAGTGTTGCTCTTAATAAAAAATAATTTTCAGTCAGTAATGGACTTTGTCCACTATGATAGTCTTGGCAACAATTACTAGGATAATATAAAATCATATCATATTCTTAATGGTTTTCCACAATTACATGTTTTATTTCCATACTATTTTATCATGATTGATGTTCCATTATGATCTACGCCTTATGCACTGCCATGTTATATGTCATTACCCAAGATTTTGATGTTCACAAATTATGTTCATGTTTTTAAATTCAAATGTATATGGTTTGTTTTATTTTCTCCATAATTACCCTTACTGAGCATTTGAGCTCACCCTCTATATGTGTTTTCCCTAGGATTTAAAGAAAGGTTATAGGTAAGAATAAAAATAGGGAAGACCTTTATGGGAGATTTTGAAGATCTTTCGCCATAATTAAAAGATGGTGTTCCAAGTTTCCAAAGACACTAAACTATTACGGTCCTTGGGTGTCTGTTTTTGTTATGTATTAAGTATTCCGTAAAAGTAATGTAATGTCTATTTACGTCAAGTGTGGGTCTTTACAGTTTGTATCAGAGGAAAGGTTTAGTTAACCTTTAGAAACTAGGATGTGAAAACTTTATTGATATCCCTAGAGATATTTCTATGGTATATCTAGGGATGTCCTTAAGGTCATGTATAAGTATAGGTTACATTCCTATAATTATTATATTAATAATGAATAACCTAGGATTAAACCTAAGATGTTAGAGATTGAAAGTACTCCCCCTGATTATGTTGTTTTCCAAGTGTGATTTTTGCTTCTCACACTATTCTTTTTGGGTTGTAGAAAATGGCTGGAAACAGGAAGATTCATGTTACTGGATAATATGATGGACAATGGAATGATATTCTTCATGATCAAGCAAATGAAATGGGATTTGGAAGGTGAAACATCATTATTATTCCTAATCAACAATCTCATAATATGATCAATAATCTCAACTATGGTAAGTTTCCTGACTCAGCTAATTAGAGAAAGATGGAGGTTTTGGATGATCTTAGAGGAATGAAAGTTCAATTTTTCTCATGTAAATAATGTGGGAAGAGACATCAGGGAGAATTTTTCAAATAAACTGAAAGATGATCTGGGTGTGGAAAAGAATGACACAAAGCCATTAATTGAAAAGGAAAGGGTTCAGTTAACACTATGGACAAGTATAATGGTATTCTTAAGACATCAACAATGGTTAAATGTTTTAAATGTGTAATGTATGGGAATTATTCAAACCAATTCCCTAAGGTAAAATCTCAAGAAGAGAATCAGCATGGTCGTATGGGTAGTATTTATGTTAATGATGATGAAGAGACTACAAATGATATATGAGATGAAATAAGTATTGAGGAATAAAATTATGAAGCTCAGTCAATGGTTTATGAAGGTAGTGGAATTATTGTATCTTTATCTAGAGTTATTTTAATGGTACTATGGAATAAAGAACCATCTAAGGATTGTTGCACTATTGTTTTTCCTAAATTATTTGAAAGTATATGTTGAATGGTACCGGTAACCATGAAAGGTTATTCAGATATTTTTGGAAGGAAGATGATATGCTTATAATGAATGGATACATAGAAAATTATATGTTTGATAGTATTAATGAGCTAATGAATGATATAAGGACAACGTGATATCATGGTTTGAGCATATAGAATTTTTTGAATTTTGGTATGTGGAAAGAGTTAACTTTTTACAGCATTCATGTTTTCACTAAAGTTCAATGGGTATTCATTTTTCAAGAGAATAAATGATTAAGGTATTCACATGTTTTGAATGTGACCAACAACAAGATATATATTATGATATATGGGGGACAAATGAAGGTATTCATAAGATCTATAGATGACCTTTCTAGTAATCATTTTCATTATACTATGAGATTCGACAGAAGTATTTTGGATAAGCCTAAAGATTGGAATGAATTAGGTTAGACATCATATAGTATTTTTTAAGGATAGAAATTTTTCAATATTATTGCTGGAAGGTTATAATAGTATAGTTTTAGAAAAAGGAAAACCCATAGGACGGGCGACAACCCATTGCGTCGGACAAGGATGCGGGAATCGAACCCACAACTGAAGTGTAACAGGCATTTATTTTCTACCACTTTCCTACAGGAAGTCCTTGGTTAGTAGAAATTAGTTTTATTTTATTAAGAGGTATGATAGATGAATTATAAGTCCATTTTAATAACCATATACGATTAATATCACCATAGATAGATATATGTATATTTAATAACTTTTTCTAACCTTTTGTTTGAGACAGATGGAATGACATATCATTCTATCGCATGACCTGCTAACACTTCACGAATGACAAATTCAACTTAATTCTTTAAGAGATGAAGTGTAAATTGTTCCAGGAATGACCAACGGTGAGATTGTACCAAAATCAGTTAAGTATTTCTTCTATTTCCATTTTTTTCAACTTGAAGAAATTGATCTTGAAAACCAAAAACGTTGTCCTAGATGGTACCTTAGATAATCACAAATTTATGGCTTTGTGATTGTTGTCTTTTTCATAGCCATGTTCTCTACCACTCTCCATTAGAACATGATGGTTAGATTTCTCGTCCATATACATATTTTATCCTATGTTCTCATATGTGGAAACCCAGTGATGAGTTAATTTGTGTAACCATTACGTTTCATACTTTAGTTATTAAAATTAAGTTTTAGTATTCCTTTTTACGATGTGGGTTTCTATGAAAGAAACATTCAAGTAGAAAACCATTTATAACCTCGACGAATTTTGAGGTTCAAAATCATTTTAAGGGGGGTAGAATGTAACACCCCGAGATTTTATGAGAAATAATCCTTTTAATTTCTTTGATGTCTTGTGTTGTATGCTACACCAAGATTATCTTGTGCTATACACAACACCATATTAGCTTGTAGTATATGCCACACAATTCTTGGCTTGCGTTACACACAAGAGAAACCTTCCTCGATGGCTTGTATTGTACGCAATACCGAGTTTCACTAAACAATGATATGTTATTAAAATATTATATAAACTAGCCATTATGAATAGTAATACCCAAGTTTTGAAATTTTATAAATTATATCTTTCAAATTGGACTTAATTTTTGGATTAAGAATATCGAAATTAGCCTAGGATGAATTTTTGGTATTTTTCTAAAAACTTTTAATTTTTGATGAATAGTTAAAACACTGAGTTATTGGTTAAAACCAGCTTTTTATTTAAATAATAAGTTATTTTATTTAAATTTATTTTAGGTAAAAATAGATACATAATACCTATATATGTTTAATTTAATTCATTGGATACATTTTATAATAATTTATGATAAATAAAAATTTTATTGAACTTTTTACCGTCTTTTACCCACCACCTAGGAGCATTTTTAAATTTATATAAAACAAATTTTTACCACTTCTGTGAGTTGAATTTAAAAAATCCAAGAGACATGGTTGATATCAGTAAGTAAAATTTGGTTCAATGAGATGAAAATAATTTTTGGTGAAACTTTTATTTACCACGGTTAAAAGTAAACAGGGTAATTAAGGGTAAAAATGATATTATTATTACCCTAACAGAAGTCCTAATTATATTGGATAAGTTTTATTATAACAAAAATAACCTTATGAATAAAATATTACCCTCTAGGTCCACTTTTATTATATTAGGACATTTATTATTATGTTATTTAAAGAAAAGTTAAAATAGTTAAAATCAAAGTTTAATAAATAAAACATTTTTAATATAGGTTTATGCATAACATAAATTCAAATATAAATATTCATTATAATTATAAATCATTTTAGTACATAATTTAATTTTATTTATATTTTTTAGACATTAAATAATTTAATTTATTTATGACACAATGATGATGGAGTAATTACCTTATTAATGAAATATTAACATAATTGATATTATAAATACCCAAATAAATGTAATTTGTAACTTTTTATGAATTACAATAATTTTATAGGTTAATATATAATATTAGGGTTGGTTATATGAATTATTTTCGAAGTAATAATGCTATTATGAATTTATAAAAAACAAAATACCAAATACTGTCAAAATTGACATAAAATAGTTTTTAAAACAAATATTATATTATTAATTGATATAATAGTGATAAAAAACTAAGGATCGGAAAAAAGAATTAAATAATAATATATAGGACATTAATGAACCAATTGGGGTTCTATTTTTTGTTTATAGTAAGTTTATTGACCATATAGTGTAAGAATACAAGAAGACACGGTAAAAGTTAAATTATTTAACTTAGAGTTAAATCTAAATGATAAGGGTAAAATGGTAACATAAACTTGTATAAAACCTATTGGTTGAGACAATTTCGACCCATATCCACCCTAGGCTCTAAATAAGTCACTTGGGAGCCATTATAAAACGAATATGAATTTATTATTAAATAATATTTTAAGTTTTTTCTAAGGTACCCCTCACCCCACTTATAAAAGGGCACTCACCCTTCTCTCTAATTCACACCTCCAAAGACATTTTTCACAGCCAAACCCTACCCAAATACCCTCAAAATTGTCCTAACGTTATCCTAGAGGCCTTACTTTAGTCATAAAGCCATCCAAATTAGACCTTTTGATCAAATCAAAAGGAATAACCCGAAGAAGAGGTAAATATCTCACCACCTATTCCAAGTTCCTTTCTTCTTCCACTTCCTCCTTCTTTGTTATTTCCATTCTAAAATACTAACTCCAGTATATTATATTGACTATGATTTTATTATTAAAATTTTACAACCATATTAGTTATTTTATCCATCATATGAATGAAAAAGTCCGCACACATGCGTACGTACGGCTTACCGTCTCCACGTCGTGGTGTAGTTTGTTATTCAAACATTTAATCATTTGGATGGGTATAATAATGAGTATAAATGATATAAATAGTAAATATAACATTATAATGATTCTTTATATATGATATACCATCCAATTATACATGATTTTATTATCAAAAGAATGATATTGTCACTCGTGCGTATGTACGGACTACCGTCTCCACGAACACGATGAGATTTATTTTCCATAATTAACCATTCAAGTATGATTATAAAGTATATATAATAAATAATAATGAAAGATATTACATAATAACTATACTTGATTTCTGTACATATATGTTACATTTACTTAATTCCATTCAATTCAATAAGGAAACGAAAATAGTGTTCATGCGTACGTACGACCTACCGTCTCCAAGAATGATGTATTTCATTCCATATATCGATCTATCATATATATTTATATGATGAATATATATTTTAAATAAATCATGTTTTAAATTCTGGAATTATCTAAATCAGGATATATGTAATAATATCAAGAATAACAAGTCAAAACACGTACGATAAATGAAACGATTTTACCCAAAACACTGCTTTAACATGGAATTTACAGAAGAACGAGTAATATAAAGTCATAAGTGAATCATATATGATATCATAAATATTATTATGGTTATGTTATAAGTTAATAATATGTTTAAACCCACTATACAAGAGTCTCGGACACATACAGAAGAAATTGGACATTAGATAAGGGATAATTTTTCAAATCTCGTTTTATCCGAGATTGCTTATATATAAGTATTTACTGGGGTTATATTTTTTATCCATGTCCATAAACATGTTTATCAAAACTATTTTCCATCTAAAATTACAGTATTTAATATGTTTATGTTTCCAGTATAATGTCTCTATTATTTACATGGTGTGATTTTTCTTATGATGAAATGATATCCATTTGTTTTATATAGATTATGTTATGATGGGATGATGTTTATGAAACACATTTTATTCTTTAGGTTATTATGAATGATTTATGTTTATTTTTTTTCACAATTAATAATGATTTCATTATGAGATGGGTGGGACCTATATCTCCCTCCAGTGCATTGGGTAAAGATTTATATCTCATGAGATAAACATGGTTGGAACGACAAGTGAATCTGGTTCAGTAATACAGGGCTGGAACAACAAGTAAACCCGATTCAGTAATGGAATTTTTCCAATATGATGGTCTTTACAACAATTACTTGTCTACTATGGAAATAATATCATGTGATTAATGATTTTTCATAATTACATGTTTTATTCCCGTGTTATTTTATCATGATTGATGTTCCATTATGATCTACGCCTTACGTACTTCCATGTTTAATGTCATTGCTCAAGATTTTAATTTTTAAACATTATGTTCATGTTTTTAAATTCAAATGTATATGGTTTTTTTATTTTCTCTATACATACCCTTATTGAGCATTTGAGCTCACCCTTTATATGTTTTTTCCCTAGGATTTAAAGATAGGTTTTAGGTAAGAAATCAAATAGGGAAGACCTTTATGGTAGATGTTGAAGATATTTCACCATAACTAAAAGATGATCTTCCGAGTTTCCAAAGACTCTAAACTATTATGGTCCTTGGGTGTATGTTTTTGTTGTGTATTAAGTATTCCAAAAAAATAATTTAATGCCCATGTACGTCAAGTGTGGGTCTCTACAACCATGGGCTTTAGAGAATTGATTAAGTAGGTATAGGTTGTGGTCTTTTATAAGAAGGAGGAGGGGCACTTTAGAAAAATCTTGCAATATTATTTTATTATAATTTTTTTAGTTTCTAATAGTTAAAATTTATATATGTAGAGTCTAAGATGATTTTGTGTCGAAATAATTTCAACCAATAGGTTTTAGACAAGATTAAGTCCAAAATTAACCATAAATTTTAGCTTTAACCCTTAGTTAAAAACATTAACTCTTTCCATGTCTTCTTGCATTTTCATAATATATGGTTACTATAGTTACTATAAAATTACAATAGAACCACAAGTGGATCATTAATTAAATTTATTACATTATATAAGTCGTTTTTCTAAATCATATATTTTCTGGACTATTATATCATTTAATACAATAGTATATGTTTTAAAAACCCATTTATCTAAATTTTAAAACTATTTAGTAATTAATTTTTGTTTAAGACATAACAACTTTTTAACGTCGAAAAAAGGGCTATAAAACAAAAATAATCTGTCAATATCATCCATAATATTCATGTATGGCATCAAAATGCTCAAATTATATTTATTTGAATTTTTATAATATGATTTATTGGAATCTTCCATTAATAAGTTAATCATTGCATCATCATTGTCTCATAAATAATGTTATTTTTTTAATGTATAAAAATTATAAATAGAATACCATGATTTAGGGAATCCTTTTAGATTTATAATTACTATTAATAGTTAAAGAGACCAGTTATATAATTCTATATTAAAATTTTTTTAGTAAAAGATATATGTTTATGTTATATTTCCTTGTTCTTTAAATTAAAAATTATAAAAGGTCATTATCACTACCAACTAGATAAATGGGGTTCTCAAACGGACCCAAGGATGCCCATTTTCGGCCATATCTCATCCAGTAGTATTAGGACACGAGTTAAGGTAGTTTTATGTTGTTATAATATTATTTTTTACCCTTATTTACCTAATTTACCCTTTAACCATGGTAAATAAATATAATTATTGAAGTTACTATTCATAATGTGAAAAAAGGTACCTATTTACAAAATATAGACATTTATATTCTAAATATTTCATCCATTGTTTCAAATTCAAAACATTGAATTGGAAGAAATTATTTGAATATTAATTTCTGTTGTCAAAACCAAAAAGATGGTTTTTATGAAGTAAACACTATCCAAATATTGACATGTGTTTATGTCTTATTTAAATGTGAGATTAAATTCAATGAAAAAAATTTGGATTAAATTATAAAATCATAATCGAATTACACTTTCAAACCAATTAAAAGGACAATATAACTATATAAATAAATTGTATAAAAATGCATTTTTTAATTAAAATGCAATATTTTCCAATATTCCATAAAATATGAATTTTATCAAAAAAAATACAAACATTTCCACCTAGGTAAATTTTGATATCCCACTTCAAAATAAGAAGTTTATTTTTTTCAAATAGAATAAATAAAATTTACAAAAAGTAGACTTAAAAATGCTTCACCATTAAAAGGAGGTAAAACGAGATTTAAAAAATATTAGAGTATTTTATGCTTAAAAATGGATTCATTCTCATTTTAAGGCTATGAAATTATTATATAAATTTAAAAACATTTAAAAAATGTGTATAATCAAGTTTATTTAGTTCTATTCATTCCATTCAATACAATGACTAGGGATTAACAAACATTTAAAATAATAATAATAATATAATAGTATTTCTTAGTATAACTCAAAGTTGTGTGCAACATAAGATTTTCGAGAAACCCGTTGTTGTGTGTTGACTGCGCTATTAGAAAAAACATCCCTTTTAACATAAAGTTAATAAATTATTTATAAATATTAATATATATGATAAATTATTATTCTATAAATACCTGGTATGCTACATCATTCCCCCCTTTGGGGAATTGCGACCCCACAATCTTAAAATTTTTCTCGGTAAGTTCATTGGAAATACCACATCTAGAAAAGCTTCAATAAAACTCTCCCTTTAATATAAAAAAGGATATGTAAAAAAGGTCACCCAAGATAACACATACTAGGATTCAATGTAGAAAAACCTGCGTATGGAACAGAATCGAACAATCTTATTTTGATGGAGGGTGAGAGAAAACATGACCAGGAGAAAGTTAACAACTAAAAAACCATAAACATGTGATGGGTTAAATGGTCTACAATTTCCCAATGGGAAAATTAAATGGAAAATGATTTTTTAATATACTTTACATAAATTTGAGTTATTTATTTATGAGCTTGACTAATAATATATGGAAATATACTTACTTTTCAAGTATAGTTTCATCCTTTAATAAATATATACCACAAACTCATCTTTCCTCCAAATTATGATTATTCAAGATGACATGATCACACTTGAAGTTCTATAATCAACTTCTAGAAAATAACATAATCCACAAAAGATGAAATTTATACTTCCCATTTATTTATATATTTACCAAAACTAAAATAGTTAGTACAAAATCAAATAATCCCCAAAAAGGATAATCGTTTATAGAAATAAATACTACTCTTAATATTTAAAATTCAGAAAGCAATACCCAATGTTCAACAAAGACCTTTCAATGAATAATTTTCCTTAAAATTATTTAAAGAGAATACTCCAAACTAAAATTGAATCCCAACATTTAGATGGAGTTTATCACATAGTCTTCTAAGATAAATCTTCACATTTATCTCCAAATAACATCGACTACTCTTAAAGTATCATATTTAAAAGTAATTAACCTAATCACATATTCTCCATGATAGGGTAATGATTTCCACAAATACCCCAAATTTACATTTGTACAAAATAAAAACAAAGATTCATATAGAAAAAAAAATCAACCATTTATCCTCAAATTGAATCCCTTAGTATTTTTTTCCATGGGTATATAGTTCTCCCAAAAGAGAGAACATCTTCTAAAATAGCATTTACCACTTAATCACCAAATATTTTTCTTATACTAAGGATACATATTTGATAAAACATATATTCTAAAAATAAACTTATTATGGATCCAAATAATCATTTAACTATAAAAAATAAATCATGATAACTAGGTACTTCTCGTAGGATAGTGATAGGTGGTAAATCTCAGTCACCCTTTAGTTTTGGGTTTGATTCTCATAGCTTTTTCAGACATGACGTGTTGTCACAAAATTGGCGTGTTGTCCATATTCAAAAACTGTATAATTATTATAACATTCTAAAAAATTATATAAAATATTTAAAAATAACCATAACATAATTTAAACATAAAGGTTATTTCATACCTCACATTTTACATCCCAAAATTTAATAAGCGATAATTTCCTCAAATATGAATGTCATCAAAAATACAATTAGTCACCTTAATATTCCAAATTATAAATCCTAAAAATGGGTTTCTAAGATATTGAAATTATTATATAACTTAAATTTATAAACCCATGATGATATCCCTAAACCTTAAGAAAACATCATAATCTCCAAAGTTGTCTAAACAATCCTTTGATTCCAACTATAAGGCCCTAGCCTTAAACATTACTTAATCTTGAGATAAGTCATTAATTTTACTTTAATTTAAAATAAGAAACATTTCAGTTTTATTGATTTAGAGAAATAAGTCATAAATCATACATAACAAATTATATATTACAAGTAGGAACTTCTACTATATCCAATTTTGTTTCACAACAATAAAAATATTTAAAATATAAGAGTTCTTTTCTAGATAAAAATATTCTTGGATTATTTGATTATTTTCCCATTCCTTATACCCTATGAAAAACATTTCTAAAACATTTTATGAGAATAAAAAGCTCAGTAATGGATGCATAATGATTGAAAACTGTTAGTCCTATGGATACTTTTAAACCATGAACACTTTTCCATAATGTAATACTTTTTACCTATAATAAGTAGCAAAACACTTCACTAAATATAAGCTCATTTTTTTACCCATTTTGTAACCTAAAGGTTACCATAAATCCTTTATAAATAAATATATGTCATCTAAAGGTAACTTAGGACAAAAACATATTTAAATGGAATAACCTTATGGTCGACTTCCACACATATCACTAAATGGAATAGCCATACTTCCTACTTCCATACCCAATGCATTAGAGGTTATAAGGTAACCACATGTCATTAGTTTTTCATGGAACCCATAAATTTAGTTTATCACATAACTACACATATTTGTTTTATCATAGAACCACCCATTAAATTTACAAGTTCCATTTAATAATCATAACACACATAAAACGTAAATGATTTAAATTATGAATATTTCACTCATAAAATTTCATTTACAATCACAAGAAATCATTTCAAGATATTAAATTACTAAATCCAGTTTCAAAACCATTTTCAGTAACAAAATACCCAAAAATATAATAATGTATTTCTTTTCCTTTCTAAAACATTAAGTCTTATAGATGATAACAAATATCAAATAACGGTTACGACAGTGGAAAATTCGTTGTCACTGCATATGTTAAAAACATTCATTTTATCATTTTTTAAAGAAAGTAAAATACTTCATATAAAATATTACTTTTAAAAATATTTTATTTAAATTAAAATAGATAAATATATCATTTAAATATACTTTTATACCCATATAATAAATATGTAAATTAATATCAGGAAGAAGAGGATTTGATAATTGAATCTTTAAACATTCAAGGTGTGTCAAACCACATTGAACATTTAAATCATAATATTAATGAATTGATACATTTAAAAAAACATTAAATAACATTATTAGAGAAAAAAATATAGATATGAAATTTCATAGTGTCTATATATACTCCTTATAAAATAATGAAGGTGCATATAATCAAGAAATGCCTCAATAAAAGGAGATTGAGACAAAGTCCCTTAAAAAGATTATATTAATAGACTAAGGATAAATCAATGACATAATTATGCATGATACATATAAATACAGCCAAAATAATTTGATATTAAATTTAAAACAATCATATTTCATTCACACATATTCATGGAAAAACAAAATCAATGACATGTATATTTAACACAATGAAATGAGATTGAGTTAAGATTTCCCTTACAAGGTTTGTATAAATGACGTAAGAATTTATCAATTGAGTGATTATGTGGATAAAGAGTATATACAAAAAACTTTAAGTGTAAATTACAATATAAATAAATAAATAGTGATTCCACACTTAATATTGTCTTAATATAATCAATGATGAATGCGTAAAACCCTATGAATGGAAATTGAGTTTAGAAATTCTCTTACAATTATCATTTTTTAATAAAATAGATTTATTGTGTTTATTCACTATAAATCCACACAAATCAAGTATATATACTATTTCATATATTAAAATTCGTTTCTTACATAATCGTATCATGACATAATCGAGATGTATAAGATAAACCCTAAGAATGGAAATTAGGTTAAGAAGTTCCCTTACCATGAGTCCAAACCATCACGCATGTTCCTTCTAATTCATGAATAAAAAACATAAGCTGATTTATAAAATACTAAGAAAATTTTTAAGTTTATTATTCTTTTTATATTACTTATTATCATGTTATAAAAATTACAAAATTTTGTATGGTCATACTGGTCATTTTGTCAACATTCGGTACTTGATCAAAAAATAAACTTTTTTGATGTAAATTTTCCATTATTTAAAAATTTTATCCTCTCAAAAATATTATTCAGGATTAAAGTATCATATATATATAGTGTATATATATATATATGTATTTTTAATATCCGTAATATTCATAGATAATCAATGAAATGCACCATTCATGGAGACGGGGGGTCGTACGTACGCATGAACGCTACCCTCATTTCTTGATCATATTAAAAGAATAATAAATAAATGATTTAAATGTACAATATACAACCAGTATTCTATTCATTAATTGTATGTATAATATTTTTAATAAAACATCCTTTATGCATTCCATGTGTAGCATGAACAAGTAACATCACTTTGAGGGTGCGGTAGTCCGTATTTCCTCAAATTAAATTATCGTATTTACATATTATGGAAAGCATAAAGTTATGTTGTAAATAAAAATTAAATAATAATAGATATAATATAAATATAATATAAATAATATATAAATAAATTTCCATAATAATGGTCTCCATGAGAGTTCATAAGATAAAATTGAATAATCCTTGTTTCGTGAGGTAGTAGTTTGTTGTATACAAAAACATAATGTTCATATCCATTTGATAGAGGTGTGTGTAAGTGTATTTAAAATAATTCTGATAAAAATAATGTATTATATTGATGATAATATTTTTTTGTGTAATAAAATAATAAGAAGATCATAGGGAGTGGATAATGAAAATAGAGGAAAGGAACTTGAGAGAAGACGTTACATCTAAATCGAGTAACTTCTTTTCATTTGAGCCAAAATTATTTCTTGAATTTCTTTATTCCCAAGGTAAAGAGTCTTGGAAGAATTGAGGGATTTTGGGAGCTTATTTTAGAATAATTTGGATGATCCAATTGGATTTATATGTGTGAGTAAGTGGGTAAAGGTGGTGGCCTTTTATAAGAGGAAGGAGGGGCACATTAGGAAAATATTGAAATATTATTTTAATATAAATTTATTTTCGGTTAAAATAGTTAAAAAGTGATATTTTTATATGATAACATGATAGTGGGTGGAAATATTTTTAAAAAATAGGTTTTATACAAGTTTAGGTCAATAATTAATGTTATCTTGTAGCAATAACACATAGTTAAAAACATTTACTCTTACCATGTAATCCTGTATTTTCATAATATATGGTCACTATTGTTATTATAAAATGACAAGAGAACCACAAGAGGATAATTAAGGACATTTTTAACATTATATAAGTCATTTGGAAGAAAATTATAATTTTAGGAATATTATATCATTTAATAAAATAATATTTCTTTTAAAAAACAATTATGTTAATTTTAACACTATTTAATAATTAATTTTTGTTAATGTCATAAAAACTTGATTCCATTAAACCAAAAAAATTAAATAAAATTTAATATGTCTATATCATCTAGAAAATTAGTGTATGGAATCAAAATGTTAAAAGTATGTTTATTTTAAATTTTATAATATCATTTATTTGAAACTTTCATTAATAAGTTAATCACTGCATCATGATTGTATCACAAAAAACATTATTTTTTTAATGTATAAAAATTATAAATGAAATTCCATAATTTTAGAAATATTTTTATATTTATAATTATTATTTATAGTCAAATATTTCAGTTATATACCCCCATATTAAATTTTTTTAGTAAAAGATACATGTTTATGTTTTATTTCCCATTTCTTTAAATTAAAAATTATAAATGGTAACTATCGCTCCCAAGAAGATACATGGGATCCTAACATCAACCAAAAGATTCCCATGGTCATTTATATCTCATTATATATTATTAAGACATGTGTTAGGGTAGTTTTATGTTATTTTGATATTAATGTTTACCCTTATTCACTTGATTTACCATTTAACCATGGTAAATTAAAATAATTACTGAAATTACTATTAATAATGTCCAAAAATAAAAGGCATCTATTTACACAATTTGGACCTTTTTATTGTATAAATTGAATCCATTTTTCTAAATTCAAAACACAGAATTTGTAGAAATTAATTAAAAATTAATTCATGTTGTGAAAACCTGTAAAAGGGTTTTTAAGAATTAAACACTATCAAAAGATTGACATGTGTTTACATCCAATTTGAATGTTAAATTATATTCAATGACCAGAATTGGATTAAAATATAAAAATATAATCGAATAAAACTTTCAAACCTATAAAGGGAAAAATATATCTATATAATTAAATTATATGAAAAGTCAATTTTCAATTAAAATATAGTATTTTTTACTATTTATTAAAACATATATTTTATCAGAAAATATCTAAATTTCAACCAAGGTAAATTATTATGTCCCATATCTAATGATAATTTTACTTTTTCAAATATAACATATAAAAGTGAAAAAAACAATATTTGAAAAATCTTTTTTTATCAAAAGGCGGTAAAACGAGTTTTAAAAAATATTAGAGTATTTTATGCTTAAAATTGAATTTATTCAAATTTTAAGACTCTAAAATTTATTTGATAAATCTAAAAACATTTAACGAACATGTGTAATTATATTATATTTAGTTACATTAATTCCATCTAATAAAATAGCTAGGCATTAACTGACATTTATAACAATAATAATAATATATTATTATTTTTTTGTATAACTCAAAGTTGTGTGCAGCGTAATATTTTAGAGAAACCTATTGTTTCTTTTCAAGTATTTTATAGGAAAAATCATCTCATTTAAAATAAAATTAATATATTATTCATAAATATTAGTAGATATGACAAAGAATTATTCTTTAAATATCGGGGATGCTACATCTCTTGTATTGTTTCATAAGGGTAAAAAGAGATAATGTTTTGTTGTAAATATTTATATGAAAGTTAAATCAGTTTAATTTATCATAGTAATTTATTTTTAATTTTAAGTGATTTTTTAAATACCATAAATTATTCTTCAATGAAGAAATAATATTTATTCAACCAATGGAATATAAAATAAATGTTTTTAATAATATAATATGTAAAATAATTTAGTAGAACTATATTGATCCATGAGTTTTATAGATTAATATGACATATTAGAGTTGTGTGAAAGGATTAAATTCATATAAACTGAATCCATGTTCTCAATATATTTAAATTAAATGAATAATTCCAAAAATTATAGTAATGATATTTTATGAAAATGTTATTTTATTAAATTATTTAAAAATAATAAATAAATGGAAGAGGATAAAGTGGAAATACATTATCCTTAATTTCATCCATTATCTATTTATAATCCTTTATTCACTATAAAAATAACATTTTAACCATTTAATATCATAAATTTTTTTACAATGTATAAAGAAAATATTGGTTTATAATGGGTTAATAATTTAGTTAAGATTTAACAAGACAAAAAACCCTCCTAAATTCATTTAGATCATGACACTTCGACCATATAAACATTTTTATTCAGATATATGTACATTTGGATGAATGTTTCATGTGAATGACACTGTTATTTTCTATGTTTCAAAATCAAAGAGTTTCCATACTCCCACATAAAAAAGGGAACTTATCCCCTTTTCTTCCTCACAACTTTTGATCCTTTTAGCTTAACCTATACAACATAATTCTCATATAAAAATCATTATACAAGAAGTAGTTATGATTTTATTCTGAAAAAGGGTATTTAAATGGTTCATAAGTGGGGATCTAAAGGAGGATTGAATAATAATAAGAGGTTAGAGAACCATTAAAGTATTTCATACCTTAGGTAATTGGTTTTTATATCAAGTAATATTATTTAGGGAATGTGTTATGTTATGAACCTACACTATTTTTTATGTCTATATATATCCCCTAAGAATTTTTGTATAATGTTTCTCCTTAAGCTCATGATATTTGATTTTTCATTTCATATTCTTTTTCATGGGGGTTAAAATTCAAAATTTTCCAAATCTCCAATATATTTTTGTTACCATCTCATTATTTATCGGGAATATTTTTTGTCAAGTTTTTTATAATGATAATTTATGAACTATATATCATGAATCTCATTAATTTTCTTCCTCTTTAGTTATTTTTTGAGTTCACATGTTTTACTTTAATTTTACTCTATTTATGAACACACGTGTATAAAAAAATATTTTAAAAAACTAGAATTTTCCCTATTTTATTGAAAATACTTTTCCTTCCTTATCCAATTGTTCTATAAAAAATTTAATTTTATCATATTATTTTTAGGGTAATTTTTACCCATGTTTTTTCTTCTTAAAATTGTTTAAGTGGAATATTATTTTTTTAAGAATGATATTCTATTGAATTTTTACCAAATATGTAATAATAATATTAATTTCAATGCACATTATATGTAAAACATTTCCCACATTCATTACAACATAATTATTTAAATATTCCTAATAAATATTTGTCATTTTATTAATGAAAAGTTTTTCCATTATATTTTTATTTTTTATATATTTAAATATCTGTTTTAATGTACAATTATTATTTTCCTATAGAATTATTCCAAGTGATATTTTAATGATTTTTTTATAATATGGATTACTTTTATGTTACTTATACATTATTATTGATATGATCCAATGGTACCATCCTTATCTTTTCATTGGACTGTTTAACATTCAGATGATGATATATTTATAAAACCAATTTTCATTCCATGCGCTATGATATATAGTGAATGATTTATGATCTTATGGAAAACATATGAATGGATTGCAGTTATGTCATTGGTGAGCCAAAAATTATATATCCCTATAATGCATTGGGCAATGATGGATAACTCATCAAGTAAATATGTTATGCATGAACCTGTTTTTTTATAATTTTATGTATCGACCATGTTTTTATTTCAATATTACAATTAATAGTCCTCGGTTTTAAGACCATTAGTTTATGTTTGGACATATTTTTCAGGTCAATAAGATTACACATGGACCTAGTTTCATGTCCATAAGTTAATTTAAGGGAATGATTTCTTCCCCATTACTTTACGAGTGATCTTATTTCTAGTTATACATGTCCTCTATATTATAAGCTTATGATCATGACACAAAAATAATTATATGTTATGATATCATGGTTCATGTTATTTTTCTTTTTTATGATTCAATTATTCTGAACAAGAAAGTTTTATTCCATTTCTCATGAATACGATCTACTATATATATGGTATAGTTTTTAAATTTTTGGCTCATGTTTTCATTTTCATATGATCATGTTATGCTTAAGTAAATATTAATGTCTCTCTTTTTCCCATTACTGATCATTTGATATCAACCTTTCTTATTTTTCTCTTCCCTAGGATATGAATTTTGGTTTTATGTATTGTATGACAAACAAGAAAACTATGAGGGAATATTATTATAGGATATGTTGAATATCTATAAAAAACTAATAGATTGTATAAAAAGTCTCTAAAGACACTAAACCATTATATTTTTGGTGTTGACTATAATTTTGTGTAATGAATATTCATATATTATAATAAAATATCTATGATTGATATATAAAGTTCACTATAAAAAAACTCCACTCTTGGAGAAAAGCTAATATGGAAGCCGATATCCTGAAATCTAAAGGAGATCAAGGGGTGAGGATATTTATTTATTCAATATATGGATCTCTTATTATGTAATGTATGAAAATTGGGGGGGACCACACACATTATTATTTCTATCCTCCATCACCCATTCTTTGTTTTTCTTGCTCATATTTGAATGTTGTTTTATTCAATGACTTTTTTTAAAAACAAAAATGCAAAGAAAACATACATAAAGATTTACAAAATATATTCCCCATTCAGTTTCTATTGAAATTACCTCATAAAAATACCATGCACTACTAAATGAAACACCATTGATAGACATATCCAACATTATATAAATATCCTTGACTATATATTTAATAATTCAAAATAATTTATTCTAAGACAACATAAGCCATGCTCACCATGGAAAACAAGAGTTAATTGAAACTATTAACTTTGAAATAGATTACATAATTAAAAATACTTCACAAACCATAGGAAAGTAATTTATAAAATATATTCCATTATTTTAATACCTTGTTTACACTTCCTTATTTATTTTATCTCATTTATTAGTATTCTCCCTCTTAAAAAATCCGTTTGGAAAAACAATTCCCCTTCAAATTAAAAAGGAGACACTTATCTCTAAACCTTTATCCTATATTATTTTACCTTACTTTAAATAAACCCTATGAGAAAATATTTTAATTTTTTTGTAGAAAAATATTAATTGAGTAATTATTGTATAAGAGAAACATGATATTATATAAACCACTTATTTAATATAAGACCGCATTTTTAAATTTTCAATGAGTGATACAAACTTTTGAGAATATCTTTGAAATAAGTAAAATAAGGGGAATTAGGATCTCCTATCTAATTTATGAAGCTAATAGAGATTTTTAAACTATATCATCAAACCAATTCATCACAATTAATTCTTTGAAATAGGTCATAATCATGATATACACAAGTTATTTTAATTTGGTATGTACACCAATTTCACTAATAAATTCTCAGTTTTATCTTAAATAAAGTTATATATTATTTATATGGGATTTTTACATTCATTATGTAATATATTTTTTATAATAAATATATCATATAAGATCTAATATTTAACTAATGAATTTAAATGTATCAAAAAATTTATATTTTAAATTTTGTCTTATCTAAGAAAATTTCTAAAATCAATATCAGTGACAATATATTCATATTTTTTATTTCTCAATGATATGAAATTTTTTAAAAATATTATCTATTAGGTAAAAAAATAATTATGAAAGAACACACAGTCAGATGTGGTGTTATTATTACCCACTTAACCATCCAATCACTCTCTAGTATGAGATCCAACATTCCTTCAATATACTAAATTATCCATTTCACTACAAGAATGTTTATTTTCTTGGCATAACATTTATACCTAAACTCATGATTTACAATAGACACAATTCTGATCCATAAAATTATCATGTACAATGAGATTAAATTAAATTTAATATAATTTATAATGTCTAACATCAGGTCCTCATAAACTATTTTTATCCTTATTAGGGAATAATTTAATGACATAATTAAATTTGTCTTCTCCAGGATAATAACTTTCAACACATGGAATATTTTCATTCATATTTGAATACACCTTTGTTTCAAGCAATAATATCTAAACAATTGAAAATATTCAATTAACTAAACAAGGATTTTTCAAATTTCCTATTAGTAAATTCAATAAATTTCTTTCATCAATTTAAATTTTATCCCCAAGAAATAATTCCATCCTTATAAAAAACTATCATCATCTTTTGGTGACACTTCTCCATGAGATAATGATTAGGATCCACTACATCAAATTTGAATTAAATTATTTTTATTTATCAATAAAACCTTCAAAACCCAGATAATAGAACTTAATTCATCCCATAATGTTTCATTATTAAATTAACCATTGTTTTTATTGTTATAATATATGTTAAATATACCTATTAATTCAATATTAATGTATATTTTATGAAAAAAATCAAAAAATCTGATTAAATAGAATTATTTCCATCACTCCCATGGGATAAAACTAATAATAATTATCAATAACTCTAATTTATAGATATTAATTAAATACAATAATTGTTTTGTTTTTTATTGACTATTAAATCTATAATCTTTTTTTTTTTTGAGAAAACACTTTTGGTTAAAATGATATTTTTCCATTGAAAACATGTTTTTTTAATATTTTAATTTTTATAATTTGATCGATATTATACTTTATGGTTATTAACTAACCATAATAATGAGTTACATTAAATAAATATTGTCACACCTTTGACACAGTTTTTCCTTAATTTTATTAATCTCTTGATGGTGATCATTTGGTTGAGGTTTAAGTCGATTTCGAAAAGAGAAATTTTATGTTTTGGAGTTTGTGAGTGTATTTTGGCCCAGTGCATGGTTTCTTTGAATGGTTTGATAGTAAACCATACAACTAGTTGATGATGAGGTAATTTTCATATTTTTTATCCTTCATGTTATAATTTCATATCTTTCTCATTGTTTGGGACAAACTGTGTGAGTCCTAGGTTAAATAGTGTGGCTTGAGGATGGTGTATAGAACATAGTGCATGACTTGCACATAGTTGTGAGAAAAAAAATGAAAAAATCATATGGGGAGGCTCTCTAATTTGATAGATCCAAATAACACGGTTAGTGCATGGTTTCCCAACCTGTAGAGAAAAACCATAAGGGTGTCCCTTCTCTTCTGTAGGGTGTTCACGGTTGGAACATGGTTTGTTAAAACATGCATCTAAACCATCTGATTTTCTGAGTTCATTAAAAAGTGTAATTTCTTCTTTTTCCTCTCCCTATTTTTAACCCAATTTGGGTTTTAATCCCCATTGTTTTACCTAGGTTCATGATAGGAACACCCAATATCCTCTACTTTATCTCTCCATCCTCTATTGTTATCCTTCTAATACTCTAAGGTATATTTCATTTAGTTTTTAATAAATTTTCTCCTCTTCTTCACTCCCCCATTGGTTCCTTGCTTTCCCTTGTGTAGGTTCTCCCTTGGTTGAACCCTACAATATATAGTTGACGCATATCTTGTGTGCTCATGATGTTGAAGTGTTTGGATTGCTTCTTGATCCTTTTTATTCATTCTAATGGATTTTATTCACATCCACACATCATTGAGGTCATTTTTTCCATCCATTTCCTTTTCTAGCCATATTAGTTGATTCTTGAGTTGTTCTAATTAATTTCTAAATGTTTTATTTTTTATTTTTATGTTTTTTGTGAACTATTGAGGTATTTTTATGAAGAAATATTTATGGGAAAATGGATTTTAAAGTATTTTTTTATTTAAGACCATGTATATATGAATGATTGAAAATAATTTTTTTATTATTAAAATAAATTTTTAGGAATAGGTTTGAAACGAATCAATTTTAGAACAAAAAATCATCCAACACAAAAATCAATAACAAAATTATTAAAATCAAGATTAATTAGACTCTAAAACATTGCTTTATAAAACATCCAATATAGATCTTGATCCTTTATTTTAGGGTCATCCATGATAAGGTCTAAAAATTTATTGGCCATCGTATACCATGCTTAAATAAAATCTTCTTCACTTATCTTCCCCTCATTGAAATCATGTTCTAAAATGAAATTTTTTTGTTCAATCCATGAAAAATGATCTTAGTGAAGGGTAACTATAATTATTCTATATAGCATCCATCTATAATCATCTTGATTTGTTTTGAACAATAATACCTCCACTAAAAAATATTCATTGGAACGAAGGATGAGGACTGATGTTTTTTCTTTCCTCTTGTACACCATCATCCTTTACACTAACTGTAACCTTTTCTACCTCCTATATTGGTATCAGATTATCCATCTTAAAATCACCATGATTTAGTTCCTTATCTTCAATACACTCTATTATTTTTTTGGTTCAGATTTAATGATCTCTCTAGGCCAGCTGACAAATATGTTGGGGGTCACTATCTACCATAATATTCTTTTTAAAAAACCAGGTTTCCATCGACTTAAATAAATTAGAATAGACTTTACTGACTTTATACTTCTTTTCTTTTAAGAAAATTCATCCTTCTGCATCTCTTTTCCCTTTAATCCTAGAACAGTGTAGGCTTGTGTCCATCATCAAAACTTTCCACTAAGGCTTGTCTTGAAATCTCATCCACCTATCTAGATACATGGTAACAATGATCCAACAATAGGTTCTACATTTATGATATTGTTTAAATGGTTATTATAAATTAATCCCCTTTAACTTATTCCAAAACTATTCCCTTTAGGTTCTCAAATAAGTTTCACCTTTAATATTCTAATTTCCCCCTCTTAACCTCATCCTTCCTATATCCATCACCCATTTACTGATCCCTCCACTCAAACCACTGACATTTTCATCTTTATTACAATTTTCCTAAGACACCCTCATGTTTATTTCACTAACATGAGTGTACCTTACCTTCTCATTACAAACTAAAGGAGTTTTCTTAGTTTGGTAATCTACAAATCCATCAACTCCAACACTGTTGACCACTGTATAAACCTAACTTGCTACATCCCCTAGAGCACACACCCCATCCAAGTCACGTTTCAACCTATCATAGATATCAACCACTTTCAAGTCAGCATGTATATCCATTTCCTTATTCTTGTTATCCCTTACTTCTTTTCATGATACCATGGGATTGAAATCATGATGAAGACTTATACCAATCCTTACCAACTCCCTCCCCTCGTGTATTACATTGGGTACCACATCTAGGAAACTTCCTCAATCAAATGACACTCCATATGAAAACTGATTCATCGAGTTTACAACAGAATCAGAAACCAATTCATCAACACTATTTCTCAAACCCTCTAACATATTTTGGTTCAAATTTACATACCTGTAAACTACCGAAAGATTCCCCATTTTCTTTATTAAAGGGGATAAATCATAAAATGTCTCAAAAACAACCGGTTTCAAGTACCGAAACTCTTCAACAACTGTAACCCAAAAATACTCAACAGATAATCTTAAAACATAAAAATTAACACATACTCTCTATGAAATCATGTGATACACTGATATAGTTCGAAAATAGAAATAGAGATAACGTTGTAATAGATTTCATAACCTATGGATAATATAAGGATTTTGAAAATGGAGTGGGCGTTCTAGAAATCTAACCCCTATAACTGTGTTTTGTAAACCATGCCTCATATGAAATTAATACTGCCACTAAGAGATGAATAACTATGATCCATTTCAGATTCTTGGAGTGCTTGATCATGATAAGACCAATTCATCTTCATAAGAAAATCATATCATTATGTGCTTGGAATCGAGGAGGCTCATAGTGATGCACTCCTATAAACCCCATGATCTGAAGATGAGTTAGTCGAATGATTTCATCGACAAATTCCATTTTTTGAACCATCATATCATTACCATATGAAATACGTAAGAAGAGTTAGTAAATTCTAGGCATTAAAGTGATAGTTTCAGGAGGCCATTGAACATATCTGGAACTTTCAGGATAAGGGAGGTCTAAGAGGAGGAATTAAGATAATAATTATTTCAAAAGGTGATAAAGGTGGTGGTCTATTTCCTTCAAGGTATGGTGATGTTCCATCACCCACTGATGGGGGAGGGGCCTTCTCAATAGTCATCGTCGTCTAGGGATCATGTCGTTGTATATATGCTTACAAGATGTTTTATTATATTTCAATTGAACTTTAAATATGAAATTGTTAACTTTGGGTTGTGTTTATCATTTTTTATATTTTGTTGACTATGATTTCATCATGATTTGTATTTTTTGAGTATTTTTAATACTTTTTTGTTGTAGGTATTATATAAGGGCTATTGTGTTTGGTGTAAAAGGTAATTGTGACACTTTAAATTTGTTTTTGGGTGTTTTATGGTTTAACCATTAGTGTTACATTTTATGTGGGAATATTCATATGTTCATGGGGTACACATATGGATAGGATCAAAAATGATGATCGTACTCCTTACAAAATATCCCTCTTGAACCCGGTTTCCAAAATTCTCTTCCTACATTTCTCCATTCCCTTAGCCTTCTTCTTTCCAAAGGGTTTTTTAAAACCCGTGGTGTCTATCCAACGGTTCTTTGGTTTCTAAATGATCTTCATTATGGAAATCAATTATTTTTCCAAAATATAGGCATGTTTTGAATCTTGGGGTATTTTTTATTTATAAATAAGAAAACGGCATGTTTGGAACCATAGAGTGTATTTTATTTTTTCATTTTGGATTTTGATTTGGTCTTGGAAAATATATTTTGTTTTAGAAATATAAAGGAATGGTCGGTACATTATGTTGATTTATAAATTTGGATTGAAACTCTTGTGACATGTAGGTCTATTTTTCACCTTTGATGTTGTGATGTTTGATGAGAACCTATTTGGTGGACCCTCCATGGAGAGGGTCATCGTATATGCAGTTTCAATGTTTGGGTTAGGAAAGAATGATAGATCTGGGTTTCAGTTTGATCCACACATGTGAGCACCTCCCCATTAACTATGTACTATTATCATGGGATTCATGGTTATCATTATGGGGTTCAAGTTATGGTTTCCTATCAACCACAATTATATGGGTTGTTACCCCCATTGAATTTTAGAGAGGCCAGGTGAGATATGATAATGGATTTTCTAGTTTAGAGTGTCGAGTTGAATATTGACTATGGAGATTCATCATACATAGATAAATTATTTTTAACTGAGTACACCTAGGTATTTTAATAATATATATTTAATAAACACCCATGATTATTATCTATATGTTTCTTCTTGTTTCTACTGTTCTTGGGTACTTGTTTTACTAGTATCTTCCTGATAATACATGTACTATTTTTCTAGTGTTTCACCTCTATATTTTTTTCTATTAATTTTTTCTATAGAAATTTTTTTCTTAATTTGGATTCTTATTTGGTTTTTAATTGTGAAACTGGTATGTTTTAAAATGGAAATCATCTTTAAAAAAGGAAAGTGTTATGTGTTGTTTAAAAATGGGATATTTTTGGGAATCTATTGTTGGTTCTCTGTAATGATAAAAATGTGTTTTATACATGTGTATTTTAAAACCATTTTTTATGGACAATTTTTGGAAATGAAATATATGGACTCCATGGTGATTATCTACAAGGTTATTTATGCTCACACCCTACTTTTTACACTCAGCATTAGTACACCCGAGCAGTTTTTCATGTTCTACTTCCAGTTATAGTTTTCCTATGGAGTTGACTAGCATCAAGGTTTTTGGTGACCTAGAGGTCACACGAAGATCATTTTTGTTATGTTTAAGTTTGGTTTTAGGTTGTATTAGTTTAATTTTTGTTCAGATGTATTTTTACCTTGGTCTTGTTTGTGTATTTATCAATTTTTAGTTATTATTAGTTTTTTTCCTATTTTCCTTATTTTAGTTATTTGATCCCAACTTGTAATGGGATAAATAATTACCACTATGATATTTTTTATTTCTAATGCTTTTTTGTCAAAAGAATTTAGAATGCCTCCTGGGCCTTGCCACAAACCCGGTCAGGTGTCGGGTCGGATGGCATCCCTGCCCGGTTGACGAAAAAATGGAATCAGATGAGCCCTTTATTATTCGAGTCATGAGGTATTTGGATATTAAGATTTTTTGAACTAGAGTGGTAGGTACTGAAATATCATCATTAACTCTTGATCATTCTATTCCTTGAGTTTCCAGGTGATGTCCAAGATTTGATTCATTTATTTTGGTTTTTGGTCTGTGGGGATGGGGAATGTCACTAGAGATGAACTGGTGATGTGTCATGGGCTTACATGGAGTAATAAACCATGTGGATTTTGGGACATAGTTCAATTTCCTCTTAGTTATTAGTTCTTTCATGGGGCATGGTCCATTAAACCATGTGGTTCAGTATTTTATGTCCACTAGTTTCCCATTCTGGGTGTTTGGTGTGAGTTGTTTTTATTTTTGTTTTCATTGGTGTGATTGGACATTAAAATTAGAAAATGGTTTTTGTAAAGATTTTTTTTAAATGAATTTGGTTGTGGGGTTTATGATTACTTGATAATTGGGTTTGGGTGTTTAAAAATATTATTAGAATGTTGGTTTCATTATTTTAAAATTTCCTTGGTGTGAAATGGTTTTGATTTTGGCATGAAGATTGTGTTATTAGGAAAGATGATTTTGACTTTATTTTATAGTGTTTGTATTTTAAGTTGGTTTTTTGGGTTTGAGGTTCTTTTTTTGGTTGGATGTTAATTTATTTTTATATTTTTATGTTTTCTATAGTATACTTCCCACAATTCTCCTGATGGTTTCTAGTGTGTCTCCTCCTATTTTCATCATTAACTAAAGCCCGAGGGGATTTTCAGAGTTGAGTACTACATTAGTTTTTTCTGTTTTCCATAGTGATCAATGTTTTTTGAGTGTGTGTTTCATTTTGTTTATCATTTTGAGGTTCAAATTTATTTCAAGTTGATCATCCCATAATCATCGCAAATTGGGATTTCTGGGAATGTTTTCTAGAACACTTTTATCTAATTGTCCATACTATAGGATTTCAAGGAGAGTAAGGTGGTAGAGATCTTGGGTATTTAGTAAGGTCAGTGGGTAGTGAATTCTTGTTTTTACCAGTTTAAAGATATAATTTCCTTTTCTTAAGAGACGTAATAATATGATCAATTGAAATATTAACTATTTCTTAGGGGACTTCGTTCAGATATTAATGATCAAGTTATCTTGTTTGGTGAAGTTCTATTCAATCTGTTGGTTGAAGAATATTTTTTAGCCAACTTGGTTTCTTGGGTACACTCATTGGAAATTGGTGCTCATGCTGTTTTCCCATTTAGTGAAATGTCTCTACTAAAGGAACATATTTCTATGGATTTTCATTCATCATTTTTTGCTTTTATTTCATTAGACCATTTTATAATGTGTTCCTAGTGCGGTATGTTCATGAATTAAAATTGTTACTCTCATATTCCTCTAATTTCTTTTCATTTATGAGGTCAGTTAGGTTTTCTGGAGATGTTTTATATGAAGTGTTTTCAAAATAGGGAGTTTCAGCCTGAGAATATTATATTCTAGCTGTGGTGTAGGATATTGTTCAAGACATTGGGGCTCAATCCATAGGCCCAAGAGTGAATATCTTCATGTATTCAAGAATCATCGAGGGTGTCGGGAACCTTAGTCTATTTTTTTCATCGCCATTATAGTGAAGACATTTTGAGTTTCCCTTTTGTAGTTTCATTATTTTTCAGAAGTTCATTTTTCTGTTGTAAAACCTTGTTGGTTGTTTCCCTATGGCTTGGTGGTCTTGTTCTTTTATAATCATGTGGCTTTGAGTTTTATTTTAAAATCATATCTGGTTAACTTTGTGGGTCATTTATTATTTTTCTTTATTTTGAGACATTTGGGTCTTGTGGAAAATATGGATCATGAATTTTTTTGTTCGAGTTCCTTATGTGGGGTTTCCCTTATATCAAGGGTTTTTTTCTTATTTTTGGTGTTCCCATTAGATTTTTTTTTCAGTTTTTTAGGGGAATTCTTGGTTCTTGTGGTGGTGTTATTGGGTTCCTTATAGTGGGGAGAACCCTTATCTATTTTTAGAGATTCTCCTTCCTGAAATTCCTCTTTAAAATGGTTTAATATGATTGAGGGAGTGAAAGGTCACACTAAGGTACATGGGCTCATTCTAGTTCATTCAGTTTTATGTTCATGTTTTGATTCTCTTTTAGATAGGTGACATTCTAGGGGAATAATTGTTTTTGGATAATTGGAAAAACATGGACACAATTTTTCTATTATTTTATTTGTTTCTTGATGTTGGATCATTTGGTTGACATTTGAGTTTTACTCCCAATGATAAATTTTGAGTTTTTTAGTTTTCTAGTGAGTTTTGGACATGTTCACAGTTTGATGTTAATCTATGTGGCTAGTTTAGGATGAGGGAATTTTCAGTTGTCTATCTACTTGCATAGTTATCCTTGTATAGCTTGAACATGGTTTTGGACAAACCATGCAGATCCTAAGAGAAATTGTGCTGCTTGTTGATTCTGTTTGGGACATGGCACAGGGCTTGTGCATAGTTAGGTGAATCCTAGTGAAAATAATGTGGGGAGGCTATGAAATATGATATATCCAAATCACATATTTGGCATATAGTTTCTGAAACCGTGCTTCTAAACTGTGTATGATTCCCTTCTCTCTAGTTGGGTGTTCACAGTTGGTTCAAGATTTGTTAAATCATGCGACTAAACTATGTGAGTTGTCTAGATAATTAAAAATTATAATTTATGTTTATTACTCTCCCACTTTTTAACCGATTTCAAGTTTTTCTCCCCCCTGTTGAACCAAAATCACATAACATGGATTTCTAAGTTCCTATCCTTTGGATCTCCTCCCTCAATGGTTGTCTCTCCATGCTTCTAAGGAACGTTTCAATTGGGTTTTAGTCAATTTTCTCCTATTCTTCTCTTATTACTTTGGTTCCTTGGTTACCCTTTAATGGGTTTTACCTTGGAAAATTTGTAGAATTTATAGATGATGTGTATCTTTTGTTCTCTTAATCTTAGGGTATGGGGATTTTTCTCCAGCCTATTTCTTCCTTCCCTTTGAGTTTCGTCACATTTATATCACATTGTAGTAGGTGATTCCATTCATTTCCTTTATGAATTCTTACATGTGATGATTGAGAACGTATAATTAATTTTAAAATGGGTGGCTTGTGGCTGTGATGGATTATATTAACTATTTTGGTGTTTTAATAAGGAAACTTCGTTGGGAAATGGTATTTTAAATTATTTCTATATTTATGAACTTGGATATATGAATTTAAAAAATCTGATAAAATGTTAATTGATCATTAAAAAAGGAATTGGGAACTTTTGGTTATTTTTATCCTTAATTATGTTTTGGTGACATGGATTTCATCATGATTTGTGTTTAGTGCGTGGATATAGTCCCTTTTGTGTTTTAGTTCTTATGTGTGTGTTATTATCTTTGGTTCAAATGTTATCAGTGAATCATTAAATTTATTGTTGGGTGTTTTTATGTTTTAACCATTGGTTTTCCATTGTTTGTGGGCATATATATATGTTCAGGAGGTCTACATATGGATAGGATCACAAATGATGATGTCTCTCCTTAGAAAATATCCCTCTTGAACCTTATTTACAAAATGTTCCTCTTCTATTTATCCTTTCCTTTTCCCTATTTCATTCTAAAAAGATCATTTAAATTCCTTGGTGCCTTTACAAGGTTTCTTTAGTTTCCAAATTATCTTCAATATGGTACTTACATGTGTTTCCTAAATCTAGGCATGTTTGAAATCATGATTTTTGGTTTTATTTTTGAATAACATAAAGGCCTGTTTGGAAGCTTCGAGTGTGTTATACTATTTTATCTTCGATTTGGAAGTGATATTGGAAAATATATTTGGTTTTGGAAATGTAAATGCATAGTTGGAAATTCTATTAGGTTTATAAATTGGGTTTGAAACTCATGTGACATGTAGGCTCGGTTGGAACCCTTGATGATGAGTTGTTTGATGATCTCTACTACAGTGGACCATTTGAGGAGAGGGTTATCACATAGGTGGTGTTCGTGATTATGCTAGGAAAGAACATTGGTCATGGGATTCAATTTGATCCATGCATTTGAGGACCTTCCCATTCATTGTGTACTATTATCGTGGGATTCTTAGATGTTATCTAGACGGTTGAGTGATGGTTGCTTGTTGAACCTGATTAGATGGGTTGGTTACCCATGGAATTTTTGAGACGCCATGTGGGACATGCCACTGGAATGTATAGTTTAGATAGGCCAGTTGCTTATTCACTATGGACCCACACCACACATCGGTGATTCTGAACCAAGTACCCCCACGGATTGATTCTAGATATGTTTAGGAAATTTCCATGATTACTGTATATATATGTTACTGCTTGTTTATAATGTTCATGGTTACTTGTTTTACTATTATTTTCTTGAATTTAATTTTAGTATTTTTCTAATGTTTCTCTTACTTATTTTGTTTAGATTCATTTTCCAAGTATACATTTTATTACCCGGTTTGGATTCCTCTTTGGGTTTTTTGTTGTCAAACTGCTATGTTTTAAAATTGAAATTTGTTTTAAAAAAGAAATGTGGTGTGGGTTCTTTAGAAAAAGGATATTTTTTGGATGTTGTGTTTGGATCTTTATGATGATAAAAACCAAATTTCAAAATGTATTTTCAGAAAAATTTATATAGAATGTTTCGGGAATGGAACTCTGTGGAATTTTTTGTGATTACCTATTGGACTATTCATTCTAACACCCTACTTATGGAAATTGGAATCAGTTGACCCAAGCTATTTTTCAGGTTCTGGTTGTGGATCAGGATTACATGTTGAGTGGTCCAGTTTCATGGTTGGTTGAAACCATGAGGTCACATGGATATCATGTTGGTTTTAGTTCAGTTTTGTTGTTGGGTTTTTTAGTTTTATTTTTGTTTATCTACACTTGTACCTAGGACTTTTTTATGTATTTATCAGTGTTTAATTATTATTAGTTTCTGGTGCATGATCCATTTTGTTTATTTTATTATGGATTGTATTTGTTTAAATTGTTCCAACTATGGAATCTTTGATGCTCGACACTAGTCTCCTACCCAAGAAGATCAAGAATTCCTTTTGGGCCTTACGATAGACCGAGTCAGGTACTAAGTTGGATGCATACCTGGCATGGCTCGTCAAAAATATATAGGTTATATTAGAGATACAATTGTTTTTTTGGAATAGAGACATCATAACATTAATTTTCCATGAAGTTATCTTAGTTAAAAAAAATTGTGTTAATCAATTTGGCATATACATTCGGGTTTTCATGTTGTTTTAAAATATATTTCTTGTTGCTAACCACGGTTTTTTTATATGAATAATAAAAATACAACTTGAGTCCCTCTGATTTTTTTGATTTATTTCACCTTATTTTCCATAATTCATTCAATATTTTCCTAAACATTCATCTCATTCTATAAAAATTTATATCATTGTTTTAAAAAATTACTGAATATTTCAACTGAATCGTAATTATATTATTCAATTTATTTTTTCTCCATGAAAATTGAAGTGTATCATCCTAATAAATTATTTCAATAGAACTTCTATTTGATTATAATAAATTAATAATTATTTAATATTCCAAAATATTTCCTCATTGGCATATTTACATGAAAAATATTGTATTTGGTATTCTTCTCACTCATACATAACAAGGTCATATTGGTAATATAAAATAATTTCCAAAATAATTCCTTCAAAAATACATATTATATGAATTTTTTATCAAGAACACTTAAAAAAATATTGATTACTTAGTTACTATATTAAACAATTCCATATTTTTAAAAACATTTCATCATTACAACATGTTGACTTATTTCATTCTTCTTATAATGACCTTATGATTCGCTATTTTATCACTACATAAAAGTTTTGGAAAAGAATTTCATTATTATAATTCAATGAAATTTTATAGTAATATTAGGTATCATTTAATATAATAAAATAATAATAATATTTGAGTGATCATAAAAAAACAAGCCTTTTGTATTTAGTGGAACAATATATAATGCCTTATTCTATGAATTTTCCTTAGTGTTATCATACAACAAATATAATTTTTCTATAAATACATTACCCTAGATGATTTTCTACTAAAAAATGTATATGGATCCTAAATAATCATTTCATTTTAAAATATTTACCTAAATAAATTTTATTGTGTTTATATATAGGGCCTTCATGTTTCAAATATTCTTACAAATAATTTTTTTAGTGATCTATGTTATTTTTGACAAAATTTGATTTCAACCTATTTCTAGAGAAGGAATATATAATTTTCACCATAAGAAAGTTAAAAATTACTATTTCCCTTTTACTATTAATGATGATTGATTTTTTTTACCTTTGATGATTCACATATTCTTGTTAAATGTTTTAACATTTCTCATGTAAAATAATGTATTTACACTTAAAATATTTTTACCAAGACCTATAATAAATAGTACATCTATATTTTTCAAATATATACATCTAATTATTTCTATATTAAAGCTTACATTATTTATTTATTATCATTTCCGACTCTTACAACTATTTCTCTATTTTATTTTATTTCTTTTAAGAGTTTCTCAATAAACATTATATTGTGTGTTAATATTACCTTGGTATACTCCGTATTAATATATTACATTCAATGAAATATCCTCTACAACTTCCTTTTTAACTGTAATTATTTTTATTAAACATTTTTACTTCAAATCAATTGACTATTTATGTTAATTTATTTAATCTATATATTATGGATCCTTCTTATCATGAAAACAAGAATACAAGTTTTTGGGTTTTAACTTCTTTTATGACTCCTTGGGCAACTATAATACACCAATTTAATCCACCCTTGTCACACACCCTCTTATTCATCAAAAGAAAGTTGGTTTAGAGTATGAGTGGATTTTTTATTATCTTTTTTATTATGGTCTTTTTGTTTGGATGGAAGACCCACACGTCATTTTAGAAAACATCAACTTTAAAGATTTTTATTATTCTAATATATGTTAATGATATGATTTTCACCTCAATATACAATAATTTATATATTAATATTTAAAAATTATAATGATCATAGGGCTAAAATTTTAATAATGTTTTCAAATCATCCAGAGACACATTAGAAATATCTAAAATAAAATAATATATACATGTGGATTATTGAAAAATATTTGTTTTAAAGATAAAATTTCCAATGAAACTTATATAAAATTTAATATTAATATTTACATTATTATTTATAGGAATCTCATTTATATAACTTTATATAGATGAATAATTTAGTCCATGATATATCTTAATTCCTCTATACGATAAATCACATTTTATGTGTTTCTTTAATATTTTCCATGTTGATTTTATGAAATATCACTTAAAATATTCCAAATGAATTTTAATGCATCTTAATTATTTTATTCAATTATTTTATTATTTCCAAAAATATATGGAATTTATTTTACTTCATACCCAAATGATGAATTTAGTGGTTGTAGGATGTATTGGTACAGAAACTTAGTAACTATTCATTTTTTGAAAAATCACTAGATTCATAGAATTGTGAGAAAAAATACCATTTTCCATTACATATATAAATATATTTATATTATGTTGATCTAATTTTATTATGTAATTTTTTCCCAACTATTGTGAATGAAACACAATTTGGAAGAATTTAGATTCAATTTTTAACATTTTCCAATAAAATTTGATAGCAATAGTTATATCATTATTTTTTAAAATCCTATGATTAATTCTGTATCATTGCTTATTGATATCATACATCATTTCTTTTGTGATCATACTAAAAATAGTTATATTTATCTTGAGTTTAGTTACGCTAAACCACAATTATCATTTATGTTCTCTAATACCACATTCTCTTAGAAATTTTTATTTAGTTTATTGTGAGCTCTTTTTTTTGAATTTATGTCATTTTTTCTCCTTAATATATGTTTTTAATGATTCATAATTTCCACTTTCTATTTTTATATTGAACTATTTCATCAAATATACCATTTATATTTTTATTTTCAATCCTATGTTTATAGATGAGATTTTATTTTAATATCAAAATCATTACTTTTACTCGAATATAACATTGTTCCTACATTATAAATATTACATAAATTTTTATGCATAGGTGATTTATGTTTAAATAAAATTTTAATTTTTTTCTAGTAACTCTGTAATATTAATTTTTTATCACGGATAAATAATTTTTTTTACATGTCTATATAATTATATTAATCATTTTTTATTTATATTTATATTCAATAACATTCATATCTTATCCTTGTAATTTGTTAATTTGAACTAATTTCCTTGGGTATAATGGATACAAAATACGAATCTTTAAAAACAATACCACTTGTTTATAAAATATAATCCCAACCCTCATTGGTAAGAAAATTTTTTAAATCAAGAGGAGAAGAAAATAAAAAAACATTACATCCCCTATTCCATCTAAGAAAGAGAAAAAATGTCAAAATATATGATTTTACTAGGTAATGAAATTGATTTTGGTAGATTGAATAGAAAAAATATCATCATAAAAATGTCTTTGATATTTGAATAGTGAAAAGTTATGTTCAATGCAAGGAATACACATTATTCATGTAAAGGTGTAGTGAAATATTTTAATGAAAAGGTTTATTTTTTTATATGAAACACCGAGGATAGACTAATGTCAAATATTAATGGAAATGAGATGTCATTTACTTCTATAGAATAAGATGAGAATTTACAGTTCCCCAATGAAGTTATGTTCACGTTTTATAAATAACCATCTCATGATGGAGATATAAATGTTTCATATTTAATGCTATTTTTTGTTCGAACCATATTCATAAACAAATAAAATCTAAAAGTTCTAGATCTTAGGAATCTGGTTATTTCCATGTTTTTTCATATTGGCATTGGTTAGAGGACATGGGTGTTTGAAAAACATTATTTTCTATTATACATACCACATGTACTGGATATTTAATGACAATAAATTAAACCAATTAATGAATATTATTTGAGTAATGAATCACAATGATTTTGGAAAGAGAATAATATACTATTACCCTTGTAGATTAATTATTAAATTATTATATGAAATAAAGTAACTATTTTTGGAGAAGAATAAAACTTTAAATTCCATAACTATAGAAGTATTTTAGTTGGATTATTAAACAAATATGGATTTATATAGATTGAACATAAAAATAGTATAGTATATTATTTTAAATATGATTGATTAAGTAATTTTTTAAAAGAAGAAACCAATACAATATATGTGTTAGCGCCAAAGATAATTCTCATTAAAATTGAAGTAACTAATCTAGATATTCTGTATAATGATATTGGTAAATCGTATTTTATAATTTTTATTAAGTACGTTTAATTTTTTTATAATGAATATAATAATAATATATTAAATGGAATTTTTAAAATAAAAAATCAATGACATTAAAGTTTTAGAGAATGTTCAAGATAAAGATATTGATATCAATTTTTCTGGTATAGATATATATGTTTGTGAATGAAGTGATCCTAAAACTATATTTGAAAATAGATATATAGTAGATAAGAATATAATAGTACATGATTGTGTATATTTATAAGTAATAGAAGAGGATACTGAAACATATATACATTATGGGAATAAACATATTAAAATTATCGATAAGAAATTGGAACATGTAATTAAATAAGAAAATGAAAAATAAGATCATTGAGATTTTGGGGATGAAGATGTAAAAGTTGAAATAAATGGTAAATATTTATGAATTTTTAGAGTGGAATTGGATGAACAATTTACTTCACCCATTGAATATGATGACCCACTATTTGATGAACACATACACTATTTTGAAACTACTATTTTCTAAAATATTCAATCATTACAATATGAGATATCATATTATAAAACATATTTGGAAGAAGCAAAGGATGATCAATAAATTTGGAAGGAAAAGAACAATTTAAAAGGATTAAATTAAATAATTAAAATTAGTAAGGTTTTCAAAATATAGGTTAAATGATCCATAAGAGATTCTCAACCCAAAAATAAATGTTTAAAAAAATTATACACCTATTGAGATAGGTAAGTATAAATTAGGAATGTTTGAGTTAAAGAAGTTAAATATTAAAATGTAGAAATTATATTATATATGTGATATTTATAGTAAAAATGGAATGTGGATCAAATTAAGAGTGAAAGATTATGGTTTATTTTTATATTATGTGACAAAATATTCCAAAAGAGATATTAAATTAGATATAAAAATCCCCGAGAAATAAAATTTGAAGAAGTGATGAAAATTAATATCCCATATGAGGTTGATAATTATTTCCTAGAAATTAAGCATGAAGTAATTATTTATATTACTCATAATAAATGTATTTTCCATCAATATTATAAAGTTATATTGTAACTAATAAATTTCCTTTATCAATATGATAATTTTCATACTCCTTGATAAAAAATACTTCAGGATGAACATAGTTATTTTTTTCAGATAAATATAAATCCTTATCAAATTATAAAGGCGGAAATAAAGTGATTTATATTTTCAATGATAATGAAATCAAAAGAGAGGTAGTTTTAATACATATTATAATAGCAACCTTCCATCCTATTCTGAATCACATAATAGATCTTCTCTATCATATTTGTAGAGACTCAAGATTGGTGTACATGGAAATTACATTTCTTTTGTGGAATACATAATACATGACACTAACAGTCACCCAAAGACCATATTAGTTTAGTGAATTTGTAAACATGGAATATAATCTTCTAACTTGGTGAAATATCTTAAACATCTCCTATAAATATCATCCCATTTTTTTTCTTACCTAAAACCATTCTTTATTTCCATGGGAAAATAAAACATAAAAATGGTGAGCTCAAATGCTCAGTAAGGGTAAAAATTAAGAACATCATACAAAACATAAATATAATAATGTGAAGACATGAACCTAAAATTGGAATTTCAAAAATATGAGTCATGAAAAAAAATATTAGCAATACGTAAGGCATAGATCATAAAAGAACATTAATCATTATAAAATAGTGTTGGAATAAAACATTGAATTATGGAAAATAAATAAGCATATAATATGATTTCTATAGTAGCCAAGGCATTACTCTCAATACCATCATAGTGGACAAAGTATATTAAGTAACTAGGTATGCTTTCCATTCCATCCATGTATTACTCAACAATATTTACTTATCGTTCGAGCCCTGTATTATTGAACTTGATTTAATTGTTGTTCTAGTCATGTCTTTCTCATGAGATATAAATCATTACTCAATGCATTGGAGGGAGGTATAGGTCACAACCATCTCATAATGAAATCCTTCTTACATGTTCCAAATAAACATAAATCATAAATTATAGCATAACCCATGAAATAAAATGGGATTATTAAACATCAATTCATCATAACATAATCCATATAAGATAAGTGGACTTCATACGTATAAATTTAATAACAAACATAATCAAATAAAAATAAAAATAGTGATATTAACATAACCATATTCCATCTTAGATAAAAAATAATTTTTATAAAACACTTGAACTTAGTTTTTGAGGAAAATATCCTTTCTTCTTCAAAAACCTTTCTTTTCTCAAAATGTCATGAAATTTTAAAAGAAAAGAATTTAGTTGAAAATAAACATGAAATATTGTAATGTAATATTCGTGTAAATAATTTGTTATGAAAGTGTAAAAATTCATTCTTGCCGTATAAGAAAAATAAAACATTCCCCGCTTACTTTTATTGGAGGAGTCAAAAAGTAACTGGTATGGTAAAGGAAAAAAAGATTCCAATGAAACCATGTAATAAAAGTAAAAAATTGATAAAAAATGAGATTAAAAATACAAAGAAACATAGTAAACATTTTATAAAATTATTTTAAGAAATTGTGTACATGGATGATAAGTATACCTCAGTAAATAATTACGAATAAATAATCTCGGATAAAAAAATGATAATTCAAAATTATCCCTTATTAATTTATAATCAGTCGAATCATATGCCTCCTAAAATAAAGAAAGGTTTATGAATATGAAAATATCATATAATTCATAATAATAATAATAAACATTCTTGGGTAACATAAACACCACACCAAATAATTAGATGGTGTATAAGGCATAAGTCACACCGAAATAAAAGTGAGACAAAATAATCCCTTACTATAGGTCTGATTTCTTTCGTATGTGTCCATAACTCCTATATAGTGGGTTTAAACATATTATGAACTTGTAACAGAACTAAAATCATATTTTGATATCATATATGATTCACTTACAACTTTATATTACCCATTCATTTGTAAATGCCATGTTAAAGCAACGTTTTGGGTAATAATCGTTTTATTTATCGTACATGTTTTGAATTTTTTTCTTGTTATTATTAATTATATCATGATTTAATTACTTCTCGAATGTAAAACATGATTTATACATTATATATATTCATTATATATATATATATAGATATAAAAGAAATGGAATACACCATTCATGGAGACGGTAGGCCGTGCGTACACATGAATGTTGTTTTCGTTTCCATATTTAATTGAAGAGAAGTAAGTAAATAAAATATATATATATAGTTTCATTATTATGATATATAATTCATGATTATTTATTATATATACTTTATAATAATTCTTTAATTGTTAAAATGGAGAATTAATCTAATCTCACCGTGGAGACGGTAAGACGTACGTAAGCACAAACGATGATATCATTCACATAGTTGTTGAGTATTTTTAAATTGTATAGTGCATAATATATAAAAATTAGTTTCATGTTATAATAATCATATATAGCTCTTATTTCTACAATTATACCCATCCAAATATGGTGGTGGTGAAAAACAAATTACATCACAGCGTGGAGACGGTAAGTCGTACGTACGCACGAGTGGTGATTTCGTATTTTGTAGGATGAATAGAAGGTGAAATTGGGTTTTATAATATTTATAATAATATATATGTATATGAGTGAAAATTATTTTATTACTTTATAATTAATCAACTAAATAAGAGGAAGTAGAAGAAGAAATAAATTGAAAAGAATCGGTAGAAGGGATGACATCTTCCTCGATGTATATCCCTTAAATATCCTCTCAGGGCAGTAGAGTTGGTATTTTTAGAAGACCCAAACCTCTATATTATAAATAGGGATGTTTATAAGATAAATGATTAGGTTTTGGACTTGCTTGAAATCTCAAAATGGAGTGAAGTGGAGAGGGAGGAGGTTCCCTTTTATAAGAGAGGAGAGGGGCACTATAGGAAACTCTTAAAATATTAATTTATTCTAAATTCATTTTTGATTAAAAATGGAAAAAAATTAATTTAATTAGAAAATAAAAATATTTTGGTTCAAATACCCAAAATAAAATAATTTTTAGAAAAGTTTTGAATATTTTTTTATCCTTATCTTTTTGGTTTAACCATTATTTTACCCTTTTGAATCTTACAGAGATATCATGTTATTTACACAAAGTGGATAAATGTAATAACCATATCCTGGAAAATAGCCCAAAAATGTTATTTATGTCATATTTGGACTTATATTAACCATTTTTTCAAATATTATATTTTTAAAAATTTAATATCATTTAATAAACTATTTTATGTTTTAAGTTTTGGATTATGTCAATTTTGGACACTATTCATACTTGACTTTTTTTACAAATTTATAAAAACCAGGTTCCTTAGAAAAAAAAGGAATTAACCCATCCCTAATATTTCAATTTCATCTATAAAAGTCATATATGGCATCAAAATGTACAAATTAATTTTATTTTAATATTTATAAATTTATTTATTTGAATCTTTCATTAATGCAGTAATCACTACATCATAATTTTGTCATAAATAAATATATTTATCTAATGGATAACTATTACAAATAAAGTACCATGATATATGAAATATTTTCATATTTATAATGAATATTTATAGACATAGAGATCAGTTATTTAATTCTATTTAAAAATCGATTCAGTAAAATATATATGTTTAAGTTATAATTATCTTTACATTAAATTAATTCTCATAAAATGTAATTTTCACAAAAAAGTGAATCCATAGGGTCCAAAAATCTATCCAAGGATGAACATTGTCATAAATATATCATACAATAGGATCAGTACATGTGTTAGGTATTTTAATATTATTTTTACCCTTATTTACAAGATTTACCCTTTTAACTATGGTAAATAAAATAATTACTAAAGTTACGATTCATAATGTCTAAAAATTAAAGGTACCTATTAAAAAATTTGAACCCAATGATTCCAAATATGGAATAAATTTTTCCAAATCCATAGCATAGAAGTTGCAGTAATTAATTTAAAATCATTTGTCGTTGTCAAAACCAAAAAGTGGGTATTTATGAAATAATTACTATCAAAAGATTGACATCTATTTATGTTAAATTTAAAATTGAAATTACTTCCAATTAACAAAATTGTATTAAATGATAAATATATAATCCAATTAAACATTAAAAAAAATAAAAAATACAATATAACTATATAAATAAAATAGATAAAAAGGCAATTTCGAGTTAAAATGCAGTATTTTTCACTATTCATTAAAATTTTAATTTTATTAGAAAAATAACAAAAAAGAAAAAAAGAAAATTTTTATTTCCCTCTTAAAAATAAGAAGTTTTTTTTTCAAATTAAACTTATAAAAGTATCAGAAACAATATATAAAATTAGTTCACCATCGAAAGGCTGTAAAACTGCATTTTTACAAAAATACTTTTTTTACCTGAAAAATTGATTTTTTTTTCTCATATCATGTTCTAGAAAATGTTTATGATAAATGATAATATTATATAAAATGAAAAATTTGGTTAATATTGTTCATAACAGCTAGTCCATATCCAATTAAATAACAATAATTTAGTAATATTTCATTATTTAGTGAAGCCCGGTATCACGTACAACGCAAGCTATCGAGGAAAGTCACTCTTGCGTATAACACAAGCCAAGTTAGTGTTGTGTATAGTTAAAGCTTACATTAGTGTTCTGTATAACATAATCCAAACATAGTTCATTTATAAATTGAACAAAATCTATACTGAGTGTTGCGTGAAATGGATTCTATCTAAAGAATTTGAAATTGTGTCTTACACCAGCCAATAATAGTGTTGCGTATAGTATTAGCTGATACGGTAATGTGTATATTGCAATATAATCTTGGAGTAGCGTAAAAAAAAGACATCAATGAAAGTAAAAACAATTTATCTCATAAAATCTCAGGGTGTTACATTCTACACCCTTAAAATGAATCTCTCCCTCAAATTCGTTAGGGTTATAAATGGTTTTCTAATTGAATGTTTCATTCATGAAAACCCACACTGTAAAAAGGTATACTAAAAAATCATTTTAAAAAGAATTTTAGAAATAGAACGGAAACACAAATTAACTCATCACTAGTTTTCCACATAAGAGAACTTAAGTGGTAAGTGAAAACTGGATATTGAAGATAAATCAAACCATCATGTTCTGATGGAGTGTGATAGTGAATAAAGATTGGAGAACGTTAACTACCAGAAATCTATAAATATAAAATGACTTAAGGGACCATCTGATTAATTAGATAAGATGGTTCTTGGATAACATTTTGGGTTTTCAATATCATTTCCTTAAAGTTGACAAAAATTTCATGAGAATAAATACTGACTTGATTTTGGTACAATCTCAACATTGTTCTTGTATTGAAAAATTTCTAATTCATCTCTTATTTAATGAAATTATGTCAAATTTGTCATTCTTGAAGTGTTAGCAGATAATGTGATAGAACGATAGGTCATTCCATCTGTCTCAACATAAATGATAGCACAAGAAATCAAATATACATAAGTTCTCCTATAGTGAGATAATACATTAATCTAACAAACTTCAACTAGAATATAACTTATAAAATCCATAAATGGATAAAATTACAATCCTTTTAAAAATATAAAACCAAGAAATAGGTGAACTAAATTGACATAAACTTTATCTCCCATGTCTCTTAATGTAGTTCTTTTTTGTCACATTCCAAACATGTGAATATCTTAATCATGTATTCTTCTGAGTCTAAGTAACATCCTGAAATATCTGATATTCTTATTGAAAACATGAATGCTTCCTTATTCCAAAACATATTGGATATTTTCCTTAAGTCCCAAAAATTTGTATACTTCATCCATGATAGTATAACCCTTTTGTCAGTAACTCCATAATTAGATTTCAAGAAACTATAATCTTCCAATTTACTTATTGAAATCCAATATATCTTCATCCAAACCTCATTATCTTAACATAAGGGAAAAGTTAAGGGTTTTCTTTCCCTTAATCATGTGTTCACCAAGTATATCACCTTACCCTAGAATCTCTTTTCTATCTCTTTATAACTATTCATCATATCTTTTCCAATCCTTAAACTAAAAACACGTATATATTTCATAATTTATGTTATATAATTTTTGAATTCTGAAACATATACACCTCAATCATCCAACATTATTATTAAACCATTACTCATTATCCATAATATTCATATTTCATAAAATATATATCATGTATTTTCATTTCTCAACATCAAGCTTCATAGGTTCAGTGTAAAAAATAATGGAAGAATATCACATACCTTTCCAATATCATTTATAATCTATTTATCCTCAACATTATGACCAATAATTGTACCATCATCATGATTCTCTTCATGATATTTCCACTTAGGAAATCGATATTCATAATTCTCATAATTTCCAAATCTGAAACATTCAGTGGTTAACTAGTTTCTGTGTAGTTATGAATATTGATTAAGATTAGAAAGAAATGTGTGAATAATACATATTAGAGATTAGAAACACATAAGTAAGGTAAATTACTTATAATATTTCAATCTATGATACTTTGGTTTCACCTTAGGTAAGTAATTATTATCACAAAAAACTAGGTTGGTAACATATACTTTACTTATCCTTAGTACATCCCTAGATATATCCTTGAAATATCTATAGGGATATCACGAATTTTTTCGCATCCTAGTTTCCAAAGTTTGACTAATAATTTTCTCTGATACCAACTTTAGAGACACAAGATTGATGTACATGGACATTACATTTATTTTGTAGAATACTAAATACATGAAACAAACTGAATCCCAAATTCCGTATTAGTTTAGTGTCTTTGAAAACATAGAACATAATCTTATAACTTGGTGAAATATCTTCAACATATCCCAAAAATATCTTTTCCTTTTGATTTACTACCTAAACCCTTTCTTTTTATCATGTGGAGAATAACACATAAAAAGGATGATCTCAAATTCTCATTAAGGGTAAAAATTAAGAACATCAAACAAAACATACACATAATAATGTGAAAACATGAATATAAAATTTCAATATAAAAAATGTCAGTCATGAAATAAATCTTGTAAGTACATAAGGAATATATCATAAAGGAAGATTAACCATGATAAAATAGTATCAGCATAAAAGATAGAATTGTAAAAAATAAATAAGCACATAATATGATTTCTATATTAGACAAGGATTTTTTTTCCAGAAAATCATAGTGGACAAAGTCCATTACTAAACCACGTTTACTTTTCATTCCAGCCATGTATTACTGAATCAGATTTACTTGTCATTCTAGCCCCATATTACTAAAACTAATTTACTTTCCATTCCATTTATGTCTACTTCATTAGATATAAATCTTTACCCAATGAATTATAGGGAGATATAGGTCCCACCAATATCATAATAAAATAATTCTAACATGTGCCATAAAAACATATATAATTCATCATAGCATAACTCATGAAATAAAATGGGAATCTGAAACATCATTTCAGCATAACGTAATCCAAATAAGATAAATATACTTCCTAAAAATATTTCAATCATAAACACAATCAAATTAATGTAATAATAGTGATAGAAACATATCCTTATGTCATCTTTGATGGAATTTTGTTTTGATAAAACTCTTGAACTTAATTACTGAGGAAAATATCCTTTCTTATTAAAAAAACATTTTTTTTCTAAAAATGTCATGAAATTTTATAAGAAAATAATTCAGTTGAAAATAAACTTTAAATCCTTTAAATAATGTTTTAGGGAAATAATTCTTTATGAAATTGTAAAAAACTATTCATGTCATATAATTTTAAAAAACATTCCCCTCGTACTTTTATTGAAGAAGTCAAAAAATTAACTCATACAGTAAACTGAAGAATTATTCCTTCCAAACCATGTAGTAAAATTAAAAAATGGATAAACATGACCTCAAATATAAAAATAAAAATTCTAAACATTTTATGAAGACATTTTAATAAAACATGTACATGGATGATAAGTATACACCAGTAAATACTTAAAAATAAACAATCTCGAATAAAAAAAATCAGATTGAAAAATTGTTCTTACCAATTTATAATCACTCAAATCGTGTGACTTATAAAATAAATAAACTTTTATGCATATTTAAATATCATAAAATTCATAACAATAATAATAAAAACATTCATGGGTAACATAAACACCACAAAAATAAATAGATGGTGTATAAGGCATATGTCCCACCGAAACAAAAGTGAGACAAAATAATCCCTTACCTTAGGTCCAATTTCATGATTATGTGTCCAGAACACCTATATAGTGAGTTTAAACATATTATTAACTTTTAAGAGAATCATAATTATATTTATGATACCATATATGATTCACATTGACTTTATATTTCCCATTCGTTTGACAATTCCATGTTAAATCACCATTTTGGGTAATAATAGTTTTATTTGTCATACATGTTTTTAATTGTTATTATTGATATTTTTACTTATATCATGATTTAATTACTTCAAAATGTAAAAAATTATTTATATATTATATATATTAGTATATATATATAATAGATAGATAAAATAAATGGAATACATTTTTCATGGAGACAGTAGGTCGTATGTACACATGTACGTTGTTTACATTTCCTTATTGAATTGAATAGAAGTAAGTAAATAACATATATATATACCTAAAGTAATAAAATTATTATGCCATATATTTCATTATTATTTTTTATATATACTTTATAATCATTGTTGAATTGTTAACATGGAGAATGAATCTTATCGCATCGTGGAGATGTCAATTCGTACATTCGCATTAGTGACGATATCATTACCATAGTTATTGAATGGTATTAAAGTGGATGGTTTATAATATATCATAATTATTATCATGTTATAATAATTATATATATTTATTATATCCACCATTATACCCATCCAAGTATGCTATTGGTGAAAACATATTACAGCACAATGTGGAGACGGTTAGTTGTACGTACGCATGTGGGGTGATTTCTTATTTCGTAGGATGAATAGAAAGTGAAATAGGGTTCTTTTATATTTATAATAACATATTAGTATATGAGTGATAATTATTTTATTATTTTATAATGAAATAACTAAAGAAGAATAAGTATAAGAATAAATAAATTTTAAATAATTGGTAGAAGAGATTAACTCTTCCACGACGTGCCTCCTTTAAATTTCCTCTTAGGGAATAAGATTTATTCTTTTGATAGGACAAGAAACTCTAGAATATAGCTAGAGAAGATTAAAAGATAAATTGGTAGGGTTTGGCCGAATATTAAGGCTCAAAATGGAGTAAAGAGGAGAGGGAGGATGTTCCCTTTTATAAGAGAGGAGATGGGAACTTTATGAAACTCTCAAAATATTAATTTATTATAAATTTAATCTCAATTAAAAATAGTAAAAAACATATTTAATTAGAAGATAATATGATTTTGGTTATAATACCTATCAACCAATATTTTTTAGAAATGTTTTTAATATTTTTGGATCCTTGTATTTTTTTTAACCTTAATTGTCTCCTTTTTAATCTTACCATGATATCATGTTATTTACACATTGTGGGTTAATGTAATAAGTATTTCATGTAAAATCACCCACAAAAAGTTATTTATGAAATATTTGGAATTATATTTACCATTTTGTTGAATCTTATATTTTTAGTAAATTAATATCATTTAATAAACTATTTTATGTTTTAAGTAATGAATTATGTCAATTTTAGACATTATTCGTACATGAATTTTTTTTAAAATATCATAATAACATGATTCCTTTAAAAAAATGAATTAACGCATCCATAATTTGTAAATGTGATATATAAAATTCATGGATGGCATAAAAATGTTCAAATTAAATTTATTTTAATATTTATAAATTAATTTATTTGAATCATTCATTAATGGGGTAATCACTACATCATAATTGTGTCATAAATAAATATAATTATCTTATGTATAAAAATTATAAATAAAAAATCCTGATCTAGGAAATATTTTTAGATTTATAATGACTATTTATAGACATTGATATCAGTTATATAATCTTATATAAAAATCGATTTAGCAAATGATACATATTTATGTCATAATTATCATTACGTTAAATTAGTTTTTATAAAATGTCATTTTCACATCCAAGTGAATCCATGGGGTCCCAAAATCAACCCATGGATGCCCATGGTCTGAAATATCTCATAAAATAGGGTTAAGAAATGTGTTATGGTAGTTTAATATTATTTGTTTTACCCTCATTTACCAGATTGACCCTTTTAACCATGGTAAATAAAATAATTACTGAAGTTACTATTCATAATGTTTAAAAATAAAATTTACCTATTTACATAATTTGAAAATTATTATTCCCAATAGGGAATCCATTTTTCCCAATTAAAAACACAGAAGTTGAAGTAGTTAATTTAAAATTATTTCTCGTTGTCAAAACCAAAAGTGGCTTTTTATGAAGTAATAACTACCAAAAGAATGACATGTGTTTATGTCCAATTGAAAATTAAATTTACTTCCAATGACAAAAATTTTATTAAATGTTAAAAATATAATCCAATTACAATTTAATACCAATTAAAAATTTAGTCTAACTATATAAATAAGTTGGATAAAAAGACAATTTCGTGTTAAAATGCATTATTTTTCACCCTTATTAAAATTTTAAGTATATTAGGAAAATACCAAAAATTCAACATAAGTAAATTTTTATGTATTTCTTCCAAATAAGATTTTTATTTTGTCAAATTTAACTGATAAAGGTGTCAGAAAATATATTTAAAATGGGTGCACCATTAAAAGGTGGTAAAACTACATTTTCTAAAAATACTACTTTTATCTGAAAAATTGATTTTTTTTCTAATATAATGTTCTATAAAATGTGTAAGATGAATAATAATGTTATATAAAATTTAAAAATTGGTTCATAATATTCAAAATAGATAGTTTAAATATATTTAAATAATCATATTTTAATAAAATATTGATGTTTAGAAAAACATGATATTATATACAATGCAAGCTATCGAGGAAGGTCATTCTTGCGTGTAACGCAAGACAAGTCAGTTTTGCATGTGTTTAAAGATTCATTTGGTGTTTTATATATCATAACCCAAAATAAATTCATTTATACATTGAACAAAATCTATACTCAATGTTGTGTGAAATAAATTCTATCAAAAGAACTTGAAATTGTGAGTGACACAAGCCAATAATTTTGTTGCGTATACTGCAAGATAATATGGTGTTGCCTATAGCGCAAGATAATATTGGTGTTGCATAAAATACAAGACATCAAAGAAATTAAAAATAATATATCTCATAAAATCTCTGGGTATTACAATATTCACAATCATCTTAAGGAATATGTTGAAGTTTACTCTAAGATATTTGATTGGGAAAATGAATAATATAAAGGGATGCAATTTTTTGAGTAAGACATATATACCTAATATAACACTAGGTGTGTATACAAAGATAGATATAGAAAATTTTAAACACATAGTTATATAAGATAAAAAATATTTTACATTAATGGTGTAATTTTAAAAGTGTCTCAAAGCACCTCATACTCCATTAAATGTATTTGACATGTTGTGAGTAAATATACAGTGAATTTTCAATATTTTCTCAATAATGAAATCATTGAATAATAAATATGGATACATCAAAACTCTATTACATTTTGGGAATGACATGATAGGAAGGGAAAGTAGATAAATTATTTTTATGCACTTAGGTATGGATATAAAGCTAATAGAGAATATAGTAATGATTAAATAATTTATAGGATCTAAATGTAAGGTAAATAAATTTATGAGATAGGAGATCACATATTTGATTTTCCTATCACCCTAGATACTATAGTAGCTACAAGATTCATGTTGTATAAATATATAGGTCATCATCAGTTCTTTCATGAATAATCCATCCATGATCCCTCTTGCAAATGGAAATGGACATATATGTGGTACACCATACTCAATTTGTTTCTCATGAACTACCATACATGATTCCCTCAATAACCAAATAAATTTCCAATTCATAAAAAACACCAAAAATAATAGATCCTAAACTATTAAACATTAAAACCACTTATCAAAAGGAAAATTGGATATTAATTTGATATTTTTGATATACCTATGCACGGTATCGAATCCCTGAGGGGGGTAAATAAATAATAATTTTTATATTTTTATTTTTATTTATTGATTTATTATTAAATCATTCATGGTTAAATAAAATATCTAGAGGTGAGAAATCATAACTCACACACAAAAATGATAACATTGAAAATAAACACTTAATGTACAAGTTTCAATACTCAAAATGAGAAACTAATCCTCGGAATGATATTGAATCACATATGGATATATGATAAACTACAACCTTTATCAAGGTTAAAAATTAGTGGGTATATTTTCTACTTATTATATAAAACAATCTACTCTTTTTTATTCAATATATTATTTAGACCAATTTCAAATTTATTCTACAATTACTATATGGTAGATATTATACATCTTCCTCTACGGATTGTATCTCTAACATATAAAATTTATCATGTCCTTATTAACTTTTAAAATAATGTGTGGTTGTGTTATAAATCAGCATAGGTCATAATTGTGTTGATCACATATAAACCATCACATTCATTCTGTTCTTATACATGCAATTCTTTGAGGCATAGTCTTATTCCATTGATAATTAATCATCATAAAAAAACATATTATCTCTATAAAATATGTTTATCAATCATTATATATTACAGTTGGTTATGAATATATATTTATTTTTATCAAATTAAATTTCTTCTCCTTTCTACTCTATCATGAAAGAAGGACCCTATTAAATTTATCTCACATAAAACAGAAGCAGCTCATTTAAATATGAATTTAAAAATAATATTTAAATAAACAACATCATTCAAGTTATCTCATTATATTTTTATCCATTCCACATCATTCAACTTATTTTATTTCAATATATGGTTTTATCCATGTGAAGAATGTGGACCAACATTATTAACCATGAAAGGTCGAAAAAATTATCCTCAACTATAACTTCTTTCTTGTTCTGTCATGGAATAAAAATATTCTTCATTGAATGAACCTTCTCCATTCATTATCATGAATTAATAACAGCTTTTGTTATTCCTAATCAATGAAATCACAACATCATTATCAACTAAATTTATAAAAATTACCAATTCTGAAAAAATTCCATAGAAAATTTTCAACACCATGTTAATTCTTCAATAAAACATATTTTTGTCATGTTTTATGTGAATCGATTAGGTTGTGCTCTTGGATCCAGTTACATAAACAAATTCATTACTTATACGGTTTAATATAAATATATGTTCCCAAATATTACTATACCATATTTTCATAACATAAATAAAATATTTCATAACATACATTTTAAATACCATTTAAGTTTATAGATTTATAGAATTAAGAGAAATCATTAAAAACCGAATATATTTCTCAAATAATTGAAATTTCTTCCCACTATATAAAAAACCACATAATATTGAATTAGTCTTCAACATCTCTCAAAAATTCTCTGAAAATATCCTTTTATCTGTATCATGTTTAATATATTTCACTATGAACTAAGGAAATAGAAAAAAATAATAACGATTCATCTAAAACACCCAGTTAGGGAAACATAAACACAAATTCATAACATACACAATTTGGAAATAAAAAATAATACGAGAAAAGAAAAAATCAACTAAAACTAGGAGAATTTTATATTCATTAAAAAAATATACAAATAATATTAATGTTAAATTGATGGAATTCATATTTTCAAAAATAAAAAACATGGTTTCAATGAATTTTGGTCATATAGTATATTATTATGGTCAGATGTATAAACTAAATATGTAGTTTCCGAATCGATTTTTTTTTCATTTCCAAAAAGCCGCTTTAAGGAGAAGCAGGAAACCAAACATTCCAAAAACACTGAATTCAATTCAAAATACAACTTTCAAGAAACATAATCACCATCTCAATGCCCATAAATTTCCAGTCAATACCCTATCGCGAGATGCACACCAATATCATCAAAAATCTTTTCCTTTCGCCTCCCAAGAACCACAATCGTCCTCCTTCCAAAAGAAATCCAAAAGATCAACAATGAAACATGAACCAAGAACCAAACGACACACAAGCTTCGCAGATCACAGATTAAGCCAATGAGAAAACCAAAAATAGAACACGGACATCATAAAGGAACAAGAAAATCCCGAACTGTTCAACTCATCACTGAATCCAAATCCCATCAGAGGAGCCTTGCTAATGCCATCATAAACGCACGAAATACCAAAATCATCCAAATCCAGAAACAAATGAGAGAAATAAAACAAAAACAAAACATCACCAGCAATCCAGAAAGAAGGTATGTCGCAACCAGGACCCGTCACCGCCTACCGAGACGCTCAAAGAGACCACGACGAACCGCCCTATGCACCACCAGAGTCAAGATGTCGTCCCACAGGTCGCTAAAGCAGGAACCCGACTATGAAATATCACCGTGCCGCCGAGTATCCCTATCTAGAGAAGAGGGAATTGAGTGAAAAAGGCCAGAAATGGTGCATCGAGATAGCCAATCCGAGGAACAATGCTACCGCGACAAGGGGACAGTCATCACAAACACACTGAGAATGAAGAGGAGCGCTGAGATTCATCAATACATCGAGGTGCAATATAATTTCAGGCCCCAACTATCACTTTTGTATTTTCAATGTATTCTATAGAACCCCAAATTTTTCATAACTAGATATTACGTCACTTTATATGAATATTAAATATGTTACAAAAAAATTCCTAAGGAATATAATAGATAAGTGAATTTGAACTTGGAACATAATCTTTTTTAATTTTATAAAATATCATCAATGTATCCCACAAGGATCTTACCCTTTGGTACCCTTTAAAAATAAACCCTACTTAAAAAAATTTTTATATCTTGGGAAATGGAAACATAATAATGGATGAGATCATATTTTTATTAAGGGTAAATAAGGAAGATATGTAAGAATTACAAGATAATAAAGGTATGAGAACATGAGCATAACATTTGAAAACAAACCCGTACATAGAAAAGATCATAATCATGCATCATGGAATATTGAATGATAGTTTAAAATAAATTAATCATAAGGAAATCAAGTAACTTGATCTGTGAGAGAATTAAATTGTCATAAAGAAAGGAATTTATGGTATATAGTTAAGAATAAAAAATTGTTTCCATATTATCCAAGGCTCATTTCAAAGACCATCATAAAGGACAAATTCTTTTACGAAACCGATGATACTCCTTATTGAAGCCTTGTCTTACGATATATGGAATACTCTATATTCTATTCATGTATTAATTTATTTTCTTCACTCCCCAGTTCATCCATTTCTATCCCATGATATATACAAATAATTACCTAATTCACTAGAGGGATATATTGTTCCCACCCATATAATAATGAAAAACATATTTTTGTGTTCCATAAGAACATAAAAAATTCATCATATAATAACCCATGAAATAAAATAAGTTTCATAATCATTTCATCATATCATAACCTATAGAAAATAGACAGGTTTAATAATCATTTAATCATTAACTAACATGTTGAATTGAGCAGGTTTCATAATAACTTCCTCATGAGATAATCTATGGATGATGAATGACATTCATTAACTTCATAAAATCAAAATATAAACCATTAAAAGAAATAATATGAATTTTATAGTTGGATCACTTCCTCGTTAAGTCATAGGTTACACCAAAAGATGTCATCTTAGATGAAAAATAATTGTTTAAAATCATTTAAAACATTTATTGAGTAAAATACCTATTCAAATTTGAAAAATTATTTTTAAGAACTAAAACATTTGGAAAATAGTTTTCTTGGAAAATAAAAATGAAAAAATATAATGGAATATTCGAATGAATTATTATTCATTACATCTTATAATTAAGTTCATGAAATAAATGTTAAAACGAAGATTCCTTTCAAATTTTTAGAAAAAGATAAACATGAATTATTTTGGAAAAAGACATGAAGATTCCCCTCAAAAAAATTACAATTTCAAACACGGGTAAAAATTAGTTTTAAAATCCAAAGGGAATAATAAAACATTTTTGAGAAAAATTTTAGAAAACAAGGTTCTGAATGAATTCAGATTTCTGACCGAAGAGTGAAATAAATTCATATTTTCATAAAAAAGGTCTCTTAATAATATTAAGCACCCAAAAGTTGAAAAATGGTAAAATTAACTGAATATATAATTGATTACCAAGAGATTATAAATTTCATGAGAATTTTTGAGAGGTAGATCCTAATATTTTTTCATTGGATGTATAATTTTATACAATCCTGATAAATGGTGATATTTTATCATAATCCTCATACCATCTCGGTAACATTGAATCATAAGACACATAAAGGAATAAAATAAAAATAAATATAAAATATAAGTAGGATTAATAAATTCATGATATTACATTTCAAATAGAGAGTATATACACCTCCAGAAAGAATATAGATGTATAACATAATATATGTCTCAAATAAGTCAAATTGAGTCAAAAATACCTTACTGATTTAGTAACATTTGAATCATAAACTCTATATAATTAAGGTCCTAATATGGATATGTAAATAAAAATAATTTCAATTATATTAATCATAATATGAATTTATGGTATGTATATACACCACATAAAAGAAACATGTAGTGAATATTGCATTTGTTTCACAGTAGGAAAGAGTGAGACTGAAATCCCTTATCTTAAGTCTTGATTTATTTAATAATCATTCATAATTATATATAACAAGTATTAGTAAATTATAAGTCTATTAAGTAAACTTATTCATATATATCATACCATATATGATTTTCTTATGACCTTTTATTACTTGTTTATTAACAATTTCAAGTTAATGTCATGTTTCGTGTAATATCTGCTTTGTTTTTCATATATGTTTTGATTTACTTTATTCTATTCCTTATAAATTTATCATGATTTAATCATTTAAATAATTTAAAAAATTATATAATATTCATATATATCCATTATATATTTATTTAGAGTAAATGATAAAATTTAGTGATATTAAATGAAGTAAACCTTTTAGAGAGACGATGGGTCGTACATATAAATGAATAGTTTTTCCATTTTCTTTTTGTTTTGAAAGAAAAAAAAGGTAAATTATATATATAGATAATATCATTAAAATAGAAATTTTATGTCATATATATCACATATTTTTATTAAATTCATCCATAATTCATTCCATGTAAAGCATGAACAAATCTCATCACTTTGTGATGTTGTAGTCTGTTGTAAACATGAATGATATTATCATATTCCAAAAAAATGGAAATCATAAAGGTATGTGTGATATAAAAATTATATAATAGTAATATAAGAAAAATATCATACGTATCATATATAATATATTAACCCATCATTGTTACCAATCTTGAAAATTGGTAATTGAAAAATGAACGACATCGTTTTGTAATATGGTAGTTTGTCATACACAAGAATAATGATTTTATAACCCATTTGATAGAAGTTTTTCTAGTTTTATCTCATAAAATTAAGATACTAACATATCAGTTTATGGAAGATATTTATTTTATTATACAATCATGTTATAAAAATAATTAAAGAAGGCGTAGGAAGATATAAAATAAAATTCTTGCTGAAGATCATTACCTCTTCTTTGGGTATCTTCCTTAGGTTTGCACTAATGCCTTCCTTTGATGGATTTATATCCAAAATAAGGAATCTAGGATGTGTTTATTGACATTTTAAGTGATATTTGAATGGTTTGGTAAGTCCAAATGTCATGAGATGTGTTAACATATGGAGATATTGAGTTTCTTTTAACGATTTAGGATGATTTGGATTATGAAAAATACCAAAAATTATTCACTATTATGAGGTCTACCTTAACTCATGTGGCATAGAAATAGATTAATAATGTGGGGGAAGGATTAAATTGTCGATAAACACCTCCACCACTCAATATAAACACATTTTTTATCATGTAATTCATTAGACCTTATGTTTACTAAAATTTATCCTTACAGTTTTTACCAGGGTAACTTCCATTTTTTATTTTCCGTGGTAATTTAAATTTTAAGAATATAATTACAATTATAATAATTAAATAATATAAAAATAATTATTATAAATATGAGATTAAAATTGTTAAATAAAAATTATTTGAGTGTGTGTACTATGAATTTTAATACAACTGCCTATAATGCACAAAACCCCATTTTGACCATAATTGCGTTAATTAATTTTACTAGTTTTCGAAAATAATTTTTTCAAATAATTAATATAACCTTATTATATAATAAATATTTTTATAATTACGTGTATATAATCCATTTATAAAAATTACATTAATAGAAGTGGTAGAATTTAATTTAAAATTAATCTCAGAGATGCGACGAGAATGTGAGTTTTTAATGTGGAAATGTTCAAAAGATTACAATGTTTTTAAATCCACTTTTCATGTGAAATTTATTAAAATTACCTCAATTGGATTAATAGATTTATAATATAACTAATTATAATTTAATGCAAATTTAAAATATAATTTTTTGTTAAAAAATAATTTAGTTGAAAATACATTTTTCTATAAAAAATATGTATTATTAATTATTCCTAAAAAAGATAAACATTTCCCCAAAAATACAATAAATTAACCCAAAGATAATTTTTAAAATCCAATTAATTTTTATTTATTTAATAAAATTAATTTTACAATTTCAAAAAAATTTGTTTTAAAATAATTTTTCCATAAGTGACAGAACCTTTTTTTAGAAAAATACAATTTTGAAGAATAAAATTTAATTTATTATTATCTATTTTATAGAAATGATAAAAAATGAAGGTTAAAAATTTAATTGAATATATAATATTTAAATTTAATTAAAATAATTTACAAAAAGTTATTTATTCAGTTTACTTATATAAAACAAACACATGCACATAAAAATAGTATTTTTAGAAAAATACTTTCTTTTGTTTTGAAAGGGGTTCTATTTTCATTTATAATTAATTTTTCACCAACGAATTAGGTATATAAACAATTTAAAACCATATTCCCATAATTTAATTAATTCTATTAATATTCTTCCTTATAAATACAATTTTATAACTATCATATTAAATAATATTATTTAAACAGTATGTCATGTTTGGTTTAAACTTGGTGTTTCCTGTAACACAAGCTAAACATGGAATTTTTAATAACATATTCCAAATATAGTATTTCGTGTAACATAAGCTAATATAAGTGTTTCATGTAACATAAAATATCAAAGATAAATAAATTCAAAAAAGCTTAGGGTGTTATATTCTACAACCATTTAAAATAATTTTACTCTAGAAATTTATTTCGGTCATCAAGTATTTAACATTTGAAAATTCATTAATAGAAACACAAATTTAAATAATGAAAAATAAAATTTCTTTTAAAATAGAATGTTGAAAAATAATTATTTCCAAATTAACTCATCACTAGGTTTCCACATGGGAGAAAATATATTGGATGTAACTATTTCCACATTAAATAAAAGAGTAAATAATTATAGATAGTGATATAGATCATTGATCATAAGGGATATGGAAATATAGAAAAAGTTAACAGCCATTGAACCTTAAATAGGTGATAATTTAAGTGACTATTTGATTCATTAAAAATAAAGATACTAGGATAATATTTTGGTTTCAGGATCTTTTTCCTAATGTTGAATAATTTTCATTGTAACGTATACTTATTTTATTTTATTCAATTTTATATACATAATCATACCCTTTGGTTTTTTCTTGGTCAATTTACACTTTATCACTTACTCCATGAAACGAAGGTGAATTTGTTATTCCAAAATAAAAAATGTATCATAATACCCATAAATCGAATGATAATTCATCATGTCTATCTTTAGTTATCATCACATTAAAATGGTTAGCATAGCACGTCCAATTTGAATAAAACATAATATAGTGAAGTAATGCATTAATATTTTAAACCCCACCTAAATTTCAACATAAACCATTTCATAAATGGTTAAACTCATGACCCTTCTATAAGATTAAAATCCAAAAAATTAGAAAAATATTACTAACATTCCTAAATGAACTTATCATTTTTTCACTAAAATGTTTGAAATATCTCCTAATTATCAAATACAAAACATGTGAATACCATCATCAGGTATTCTCTTCAAATAAAAATTAATTTAAAACCTTATAGAAAATATACTTGTTTATATATTCCTAACATAAAATATAGATTATCAATTATATTTTTAAAATCCAAAAATTATGTAAATTTCATTCATGATATCATAAACCACTTTGTCAAAAATCGTTAAAAATTTCCAAGGTAATTAGTACTATCTAATTTACTTTATCTAAATCAATCATCTCTATATCCCAACATCATTACCTCAACATCAATAACATATTAACGGTTATCCTACCCTTAATCATGTGTCTTCCTTGAATATTTCATTTCTATTAATTCAATTTTCTAGGTCATCAACATCTTTCAATATATTCTTTCATATCCTTGGTGAATACACTAAAGGAAAACAGTGATTTAGATAGAGTTTTTTTACAGCAGTTTTGAAAACCACTGCTAAATGTTTTTCAGGGTAAAATTTAGTGGTGGTTTTAGTGGCATTTTTAAAAACCGTGGAAATATTTATTACATTATTTTTTCTTACTTTTTTAAAAAAAACATACAAAAAATCATTTATTTTTAGTGGCGGTTATTTCAAAACTGTCGTGAAATAGAAACAAAAAAAATATATTTATTTATTAATTATTAATTATAATTTATTATCAAATGGATTTTATTATATATAATTTTTATTAATTATAATTTTTCAATTAAAAAATATTTATATTTTTTATTTAATAATAATTTTAAAGTCAAAAAAATCATCAATAAGTTAAAAAATCACACTTTGGCATAAATTGACCATAAATTTTGATCCGAGAGCCATTTTTTCTCCACAACCAATAAAATAAAATCTTATGAAATGAGCTAAAACCAAACGAGATTTATATCATGTGATATTTAAAGGAAAAAATACATTAAAATTTCAGAAAATGTGATAACTGATCTCTAACTTCAAATAACTATAACTTTTTATCCCTGGGACAATTTGGGATCTACAACATATCAAATCAAAGCCTCTGATTAGCTTTATACCCAAGATGGTCTCAGAAAAAGCTAAAAAAAACTTTCCTATTTTTTCCCTAGAAAGGCCCAGAAGGCCTCTAAAACTGAGTTTTTTATGGCCGACCCTGGTTTCTTAAAATTTAAATGCCTATAACATCGGATTCAGGTGTCTGTTCGGCCGGTACTATATATAATCTTGAAGATTATGTCATGATCTCTGATTTGAATGGTTAGGGAGATAAAATGGAGTCCCGAATCAGAATTTATTGTTGTTTCATGGTTTTTAGGTGTTTTAGGGTTTTCAGATTTTCTAAACGTTTTTATGTGTTTTAAGGTTACACAATTTTTTTAACATTCTATATATTTCTAACCTCATTTAAGGGGGTTTTATTTTCTTTTTTGGTGGGGATGAAATTTATTCTTTGGGATTACATTCATATTAATTTTATGGTTTTGAAACATTATCATTTTTATGATATAATTTTATTTATAATAAAATATATGCTTATTTTCTTTTATTTAATTATAAAATCACTTATATAAATACATATTTAATGAGAAATATATTTTTAAGCGAAGAAACAAAATAGAAAAAAAATATATTTCATATTCATTTCATTTTAAATAAATAATTTCTGATTTTATATACATTTTTCAATATTTATACATATTTATGTTTATATTTTTTATATATCATAAATTTATTGATTTATATATATAAAGATGTTTATATTTACTTGTGTGTGTGTATATATATATACTTATATTCATATAAAATAATAAATTTTAGTGTGTTTATATGTATTTATGTGACATAAATAAGGGTTTATATATTTATGTAAATTTTGTTATAAGTTTATTTATTTATAGATATTTATATCCCTTTAATGTTTTATTATTTTATTATTTTATTATTTTATTATCTTATTATTTTATTATTATATTTATTATTAATTATTAATTATTATTTATTATTAATTAGTTATATTTTATTATTTATTATTTATTATTTATTATTTCTCATTTCTCATTTCTCATTTATCTTTTATTGTTAATTAATTATTCAATAATTTTTTATTATTTATAATATTATATTAATTATTTATTTATTATTGATTTATTATTTATTCATTTATTATTTATTTATTTATTTTTATGTTGTTATTTATAATTTATGATTTATTTATTATGATTTATTTATTATGATTTATTTATTATGATTTATTTATTATTATTTATTTATTATTCATTCATTCGTTATTATATATTCATTATTATTTATTTATTATTAATTATTTATTATTATTTATTATTAAAATTTATTATTATTTGTTTTTATTTGTTTATTATTTACTATTTATTATTAATTATTTTTCATTTTTTTATTATTTATTATTTATTATTATTATTATTTATTATTAGTATTATTTATTTTAATTTTTAGTTATTTAATTATTTTATTATTTTATTTTCATAATTTTATTTATTTCGTATATTATTTATGTAATTTTACTGTTTATTTATTTATTTATTTATTATTTATTTCTTAATTATTTATTTAATTATTTGTTATTTACTTATTACTTATTTATTAGTTATTTATTAATTATTATTTACTTATTTATAATTATTAATTTCATGTAATTTATTTATTATTATTTATTACTAATTAATTTTTAATTTTTAATCATCAATATTTATTAGTTATTAGTTATTATTTATTATTTATTATTTATTATTTACTTTTTAAAAGTTTATCAGTTTACTAGTTTATTAGTTATTATATATTATATATTATGTTATTAGGTTTCTAATTTTATTGTTTATTTATTTATTATTTGTTTATTTGTTTAGTATTTATTTATTTCCATTTATTTATTTATTTATTTTATTATTTTATTATTTATGATTTTATTATTTTATTTTCATAATTTTATGATTTCATTATTTTATTTTCACAATTTTATTATTTATTTGTTATGTCTTATTTGTTTTTTCAATTTATATATATAAGTATATTAAATTTTATGTATTCACCACACGAAGAGGTTTCTTGAGTGTTAAAGTCTTTGTAGAATATGCAAGAGGTAAGAGGTTCAAATCACACGCAATACAAAACTTCTATATATGGCACATGCGCATGCACATGCATATACATGTTCATGTGCTTAGTAATAAAAAGTAAGTAAATAATAAATAATAAATAACAAAATAAAAAATAACAACATAACAAAATAATAAAATTACAAAATAAAATAATAACTCTATAAATAAATAAATAACAAAAATAAATAAATAAATAATAAATAAATAATAATTAATAAGTAATAATAAATAAATAATAAATAATAAATAAATAAATTACCAAAATTAAAAAAAATTAAAAAAAACTAAATAAATTAAAAAATTTAAAAATCAGAGCTAAAGGATTTAGCGGCAGTTTAAACAACTAATAAATTGTTCTATGATGATTCTGAAAAAAAAACCACCACTAATTGATTGCAGACACATGATTTAGCAGTGGTTTTTCAAAACCATTGCAGAATAATTTAGCAGGGGTTTAAACTGCCATTAATCCCGAATTTTGGCATAGTGAAATATTATATTGAAAAATCCTTATATGTTTCATAATTTTAGAACCTCAATATTAAAATACATCAACCATACCACTTCCCTTTCAAACTACTACCTAGGTTTCATCATCTTATTCTTCAATTCCACTTTTATTTAATATGTCATATGTAGTCTATTCCACATGATCCATGTAGACATTACTCATACAACCTAACTTCTTCTTTTATTGGGATTTTCCCTTAAGGCATCGATTAACATAATACCCATAATATCTTCATTTAATGCATTCAATAGTCATTGATATCTTAGGGAGAGAAATATTTCAAACCATTGCATTATCTAAACTTTTTATTTCCCCTTTTTAGTTACTTTCTTTTTTTCCGTCTTCTCTATAATAAAAATAATCTTCATATTCCTCTGATACATTCACATGGGTGTCTATTCCCTCATTTTTTACACATAGGAAACCAAATATTTTTTCATCTTTGGTTACTGTCACCAGAATTATCAATGAACTCTTTCATTCTCTCCATTATTGATTCACAGAGTTGTTTATGGTTTATATTTTTAATTATGTTCTCTAAAAATTGATTAGGCATAACAACAATATAGTTTACTTCAATAATCATCCCATTTTTATACTCATCAACAAAAAGATCATCGCATTCAATGTTAACCCGGTTCTTTTTGGTTACTACCACTGATTAAAATCTGAAATCATAGTGTGAGAATCACTAATCATAATGTGAAACCAAATAATTATGAAAATCACATATAAGATGTCTATATAATGACACATTAATAATTTTTAATGTCATGGGTTTGTCCTGGGATATTCATATTCATAATCTATTTAAATCCTTCATTATTCTTTATAAAAATTTTCTAAATTTCCAAAGAATATCCCCAAGAGTGTCAATATAGTTGTGTAGGAAGACTCATTATTATGCAATAGTTCCCACTCGAGTCTATCTTAATAAGGTGTTTTAAGGGCTCTTACCACTTTCACATTAGTGCTAAAGCCACATCCACATGTAGTATCCTATGACAACCCTGCTTTTATTACAAACTTAAACATGATTTATTACATAAAATATCACGTGACACAACAAAGAATATCGAGAGGTTTAGTGTCTTTGGGGCTTAGGATCATTACATAAAAAATTGAAACATGAAATACAACATATTTATTGAAAAATTCCTTTACATGACCACTATATTCCCTCGTACTTAGAATTGCATGGGATAACCTGAGGACATGCATAAGAAAAGGGTTAGCTATAAAGCCCAGTAAGGGAGTACACATGGAATAACATGAGGATTAAAATACATGTTAGACAATAGGCATATCAATAGATCATAAAATAAACATGAACATAAAGTCCTGATAAAGCATGATAATCATAACATGGAAATGTGGCAACAACACTTAACATGGAATTAGCATGAGCCAAGGCTCATTGCACATAGAGCATGAGTAAATCCTCATTTCACATGAAGCATGAGTAAACCCTCGTTGCACTTGAATTAGCATGATTCAACACTAATTTCACATGACATATCATGATACTATACTTTACCCAATGCATTGGACCGCTATAAGGGTGCACCCTTCTTAAACATTTCATTTCATGCATAAGTGTGCCACATGGATCATAAAACATGGATTCATAAAACATAATCATTTATTCCATGATAAAGGAATGTGGAATTCATACATGAAACTTTATAATCAATAAGTAAATGTGTATAAAGGTAAATTCCCTTTACGGAGAAATGGGCATGGTATTCACTACACAATGGCATTGGCTTAGAAAATCGGTGTGATTTCGGCAGCGTAACGGCGTGACATAAGAATTCATAAAAATGGTTGATGAGAGAGAAAGGGGTTCCGCATCATATTTACATGTAATGTAAAGTAATGAGGTCATATATATACATGTCCCAACAATTGTAATGGAATTTAGATTCATGATACAAAAATATTTCTTGAATGTAAAAGAGGAGAGAGAAGTTCCTTTCGGAATTTTGGAATAGTAACGGGTGTACATGGGAGGTATTTAATGAGAGAGAAAGGGGTATACCATCATTCAAACATAAACAGGGCAGTATGAGGGAGGTGAAAAACCATACCCCAACATTCATAATTGAAATTAAAATGCAAAACAACTTAAAGAAAATTGGACAAAATGAGAAAGGAAGAAAAAACCCTTACTTGGAAGTGTGCTTCCAAAGGCTAGAGAGAGGCTTGTGAGAGGCTTCTTGGTAGCTTGGGGAACCTTGGGAGGATTCTAGAGAGAGTAGGGTAGAGGTTGGACGAACTCCAAGGGCTTTGAGTGAGGAGGAAGTGGGATCTTGGGTGGGTTTATATAGGAAATGTGAGGGAATTATTTATTATTTAAGTTTGGGACCCCTTGTATTAAATTAATCCAAACGACAAACCATCCCATGGTTTTTGCTCATAGTTTTTGGAAAAGGGAAGAGGAAAAAATTATTTTATAAGCCTAAAGTCCTAACTTCTTAAAATAATAAGGTTTATTATGTGGAGGTGAGTCACACTCCCATGGAAATTAATTTAAAAAGGCAAAGTGTTGAATAAGTCTTGAGGGGTCCATTAATTCTTTGAAAAATAAGTCAAACAAACCCAAAATCACTTTATTTTAATGGTAAAACATATATTGGCCGAACATAAAGATTATAATATTTTATTACATCACTATTGGGTCATTATGATGTCATAAAACACATTATATATTTAAACGGTATTTAATTTTTACCCAAAAATTTGACTGTCTCAGAAAATTATGAAAAAATCACCGTTGGATAATTTCAACTTACTGATTCCAAAAATAACATTTATTTTATCTAAATAATTTTCTAAATATGTGATTTTTCACTTTTAAAATAAAAACCGACATTTATCGAAAATTCAATGGTTTTGACAAAAATGGTTTTCAAACCTTAATAAAAATTATAATTGCATTCATAAAATTATAAGATCATTTATATTTAATAAAAATTAATTTAATATTAATAATAATATTTTATTAAAATATTATTTAATTCAAGAATCCCTTAATTTAATAAAATAGAATTCTTAATTAAATAATAACTAAAATCACCATTTGTACATTAAAAACTATTTACAACGTACCAAAAATGACTAGAAGATATATTCATTATTATATAAAAAAATAATGTACATGAACATGGTAATACTTATTTGTTACATAAACCCTTAAAACAGTCGCATAAGACCTAAGGGTAAGGTGTGCGATGGTGACCGACTCTTGGGGTGGATCGGATAACATCGCCCGAGTGGTAATTTCAATCAACTTCCACTTTTCCCGTAGACGGTCACGTTCGAGCTTGACAAGATGAAGCTCAGCTTGGGCTTGGTCAAGGGCAAAGCCCAAATACGCCACCTCTTTTCCGAGCTCTGACAAATGGGCTTCGTATGGGGAAATTCTACTGGATGAGGCCATCTCTTCCTTTGTCTGGGTAAATTGGATTTGTTAAAGTCCTATATTTATACTAATCATGTGATCACTGTTCAACGGCTATATTAACAACGGTCAAAATTCTTATCATAAAACCAAAGATGTTGACATTTTATATAAACATAAAGAGACATTTAATTAGATCCAGAGGGATTTCCATTAATGATAATTTGGGTCGTTACAATATTCTCCCCTTAAGAAATTTCACCCTCAAAAGTTTCTTTTTCCCACACTAAAATAGATGTGGGTAACTCAGCTTCATCACTTCCTCTGATTCCCAAGTTGCTTCTTCAAACTTGTGGTTTCTCCACAACACCTTGACAAGGGGAATTGTCTTATTTCGTAGAACTTTTTCCATATGATCTAAGATCTTCACTGGTTGCTCCTTATAAGAAAGATCATCTTCCAATTGTACCACATCATAAGAGAGTACATGTGAAGGGTTCGGTATGTACTTCCTTAAGAGGGATACATGAAAGACATCATATACTTTGTCCATAGTAGGTGGAAGTGCTAGTTGATAGGCCACATCCCTGACATAATCAAGATTCTCGAAGGGGCCAATGTACCTTGGATTTAACTTCCCTTTCTTCCCAAACCTCATGAACTTATTCCATGGAGATATGCGTAGAAACACCATGTCTCCAACTTTAAACTCAAGGTCTCGTCTACGATTATCTGCATAACTCTTTTATCGACTTTGGGGTGCCTTGATATGCTGCTTAATGGTTTTTACCTTCTCCACCATTTCCTCGACCATTTCTAGTCCAAGCAGCTTACGTTCACCAACCTCATCCCAACATGTTGGTGTTCTGCACCTTTTCCCATACAGGGATTCATATGGTGCCATTTGGATGCTCGAGTGGAAACTGTTATTATAAGAGAACTCAACCGGAGGAAGATTTTGATCTCATCCTCCTTTAAAGTCCATTGAGAACGCTCTCAACATATCCTCAAGTGTTTGGATAGTCCCCTCGGATTGTTCATCAGTTTGAGGATGATAGGTCGTACTGAAGTTTAGTTTAGTATTCAGAGCATGTTGAAGACTCTTCCAAAACTTAGAGGTGAATCTTGGATATCGGTCAGACACAATAGATAGTGGTACTCTATGAAACCTTACCACTTACCTGATATATATTCGTGCCAGTTGATCCAAAGAGAAATCCTCCCGAATAAAAATGAAGTGTGCGGTCTTTGTAAGACGATCCACAAAAACCCAGATTGCATTGTTGCATTTAGATGTCCTTGGAAGTCTGGTGACAAAGTCCATGGTGATGTTTTCCTATTTCCATTCTGGTATGGGCAATGGTTGCATCATCCCCTTAGACTTCTACCTCTCTACCTTCACTTGCTGACACACCAGGCACTTTGATGTATATTCAGCCATCTCCTTCTTCATATTATCCCACCAAAAGTTTTCTCGGAGATCTCGATACATCTTTGTGCTCCCTGGGTGAATAGAGAAATTTGAACTATGTGCATCATCCAAAAGTTCCTTCTTCAGCTCCGTAATTGATGGAACACATAGTCTTTTCCCAAACCGCACAATTCCTTCCTCATTAACATTAAACTCCGAGGATTTCCCCTTTTTGATAGATTCCACTTTTTTTTGAATTCCCACATCATCCTTTTGAGCATCCTTTATCCTTTCCAAAAGAGATGGTTGAGAAATCATTTGTGAAAGGATTGATGATGTTCCCTTCTTTATGATTCCCACATCCATCTTCATCAAGTCTAAGAATATTGGATCCTTCTCAATTCTCATCATTGATATAATTGTTGGGTCCTTTCTACTTAGGGCATCTTCCACCTAGTTCTCTTTCCTAGGGTGGTAATGTATTGAATAGTCATAATCCTTGATGATCTCTGTCCATATTCTTTGGCGCATATTAAGCTCTTTCTGTGTAAATATATATTTAAGACTCTTGTGGTCAGTATATATCTCACATTTCTCTCCATAGAGGTAATGCCGCCAGATTTTCAAGGCAAAGATCACCGCCGCCAACTCCAGATCAGGCATTGGATAGTTTCGCTCATGTATTTTCAACTGCCTTGAGGAATAAGATATCACTTTATCATTCTTCATCAGCACACAGCCTAAGCCCTCCTTTTAAGCATCACTGAATACCACAAAAAGTTCCCCACTTGTGGGTAAAGTGAGCACGGGTGCAGTGATAAGCCTCCTTTTCAACTCCTTGAAGCTTTCTTCGCATTCATCACTCCATGAAAACTTTACTCCCTTTCGAGATAGCTTTGTAAGAGGGTTGGACAATCGTGAGAAATTTCTCACAAAACGTCGATAATATCTAGCTAACCCCAAGAAGCTATGGATATCTGTTACCGATGTTGGCCTCGGCCATCCCTCAATTGCATCTGTTTTGGAGGGGTCCACAGATATCCCATTACTTATGATGATATGGCCCAAGAATGAGACCTCCTTCAACCAGAAATCACACTTGATGTACTTTGGATAGAGCTTCTCCTTGCGCAAAGTCTCTAGTACAGTTTTTAAATTCTCCTCATGATCCTCCTTAGTTTTGGAGTATATTAGAATATCATCTATAAAGACTACCACAAATTTGTCAAGGTAATCTCTAAAGACTCTATTCATCAAGTCCATGAATATTTCTGGAGCATTGGTGAGTCCAAAAGGCATTACTATGAATTCATAGTGCCCTTATCTTGTACGAAAAGTAGTCTTGGGTACATCTTCCTTCTTCACCCTTACTTGATAATATCCCGACCGCAAGTCCACCTTGAAGAATTATTGTGCTCCACACAGCTGATCGAACAAGTCATCAATTCTTGGGAGAGGATACTTGTTCTTTATCGTGATTTTGTTAAGTTCACGATAATCGATGCAAAGCCGCATTGACCCATCCTTCTTCTTGACGAAGAGGACTGGTGCACCCCATGGTGAAGCACTTGGGCGTATAAACCCTTTATCCAGATTCTCCTGTAGTTGTTTTTTCATCTCTTCAAGCTCAACAACAGCCATTCTATATGGATTCTTGGATATTGGTAGTGCCCCAGGTATAAGTTCAATTGAGAACTCAACATCTCTTCTTGGAGGAAGACCAGGTAGTTCCTTGGGAAACACTTTAGTGAATTCCCTCACAATAGGAATTTCATCAAGGATGGTTTCTTCCTTGGACTCAATCATCTGAGCCAGATACGCATGCTCATAAGGCAGTAATATCCATTCTTGAGATGATGGAGCTAAAGGAGATTCATCTTCCTCCGGAAACTTGTAAAGAATCGGGGGTCGATTATCCATATGGAGTGTGATTTACCTCTCCCGACAATTTATGTTGGCTCTATATAAAGAAAGCCAATCCATGCCAAGAATTGCATCAAATTCCACCAGAGGGAGTATGACAAGGTTCGCCGGGAAGTTCAATCCACAGATTATAACAGGGGAGGACTTATATTCATGGGATGCAATGATTTTTCCATTTTCCGTACTCACTGACATCTTCACTTCCATGATTTATGGTGGTGCTGGTATTGTTCTACTAAACTTTCAAGATATAACAGAATGCGTAGAACCTGAATCAAAAAGTATGTTCGCTATTCTTGAATGAATAACTAGCGTACCTATCACCACTTTGTTTTCGGGGTTCACTTCGGCAGAAGTGATGGCAAAAGCTCTCCCTTGCTGCCTTGGAGGTTGTTGGTTGTCTCCGAAAACCCTTGGATTAGGGAACTGATTGGAAAAATGACCTGGTTCTTTGTATTTGTAGAATAGAACAACGCGTTGAGGTTCGAACAGAGCATTCCTCTCCTCTGTCGCAGCTGTGGGTTTATCTTGCCGACAGTTAACAGCTAGGTGCCCTTCTCTTCCACACCTGAAGCATTTTCTTGTCCCCTTAAGGCAATTTTCAGGGTGCTTCTTTCCGCACTATTGGCAAGTGGGGTGCTGGATCTTCTTAGCACCGTTGGATTTATCCATCGGACCACCAGTATTGAAGTCCACCATATGCTTCTTGTCCCCATGATACCCCTGTGATTCCCTGATCTCCATTTAGACATTGAGGGCACATCGGACAATTTCCTCATAGCTGTCGAAGTCACGGATTGCTAATGCTTTCCGCAAGCTAGGCTTCAGCCCACCAAAAAAGCAGTCAACTTTGCATTCGGGGGTAATGACAAAGCCGAAAGCGTATCTTGCAAGCCTTGTGAAGTTTGACTCATACGCTCCAACAGATTCTTTGTCTTTTTGATTGATGGAAAGGAAGTCCCTTCCTATCTTAAGCCGGAGGGTGTGCGGAAAATATTTATCAAAAAACATCTTCCAGAAATCCTTCCATTCCAATGCCTCAATCTCCTCCTCAGGCTTCGTATTTTTGATCAACATCCACCATTGATCAGCTTCACCCTCCATATGATAAGCAGCCAGGAGAAACTTCTCTTGTTCAGAACATTGAAGGGTGGAGAAGATCTTTTCAATGGATTTGATCCATTGTTCAGCAATCGTGGGATCAGATGATCCACTAAAAGTAAGAGGCCTTTGTCTCATGAAGCTCTCGGTATTAACTTTTTCCTTCTTAAGGGGGGTTGTATGTTCCTCTTGACCCATGTTTCTATTCAATTCTTGAGTTAGCTGAGAGAGAAGCGTGACAAAGTTCATGATTCCCTCTCCCATTGGATTGGGCATCTCATTAGTACAGTCATCACACTAATCTTCACATCGGTTGTTAGCCTGATTCCTCCTATTACCGGCCATTGGCTGGAATAAAAGGAATGTTAGGGGTAACACATAAAGGGTAATCCAAAGACAAAAGTTGATGACTTATAAATAAACTTTTATTTCCTTACTCATGAGTCTATAGGCTTCAATCTAGGCTTTTAACGATCTACTTCCTAACATATATTCTTATGGGCATTTTTTTAATTCTCTTAATAAGGGTTCATACTAAGCTTGTGAATTTATCAAAACATATCCCCCAGGAGTTTTTTAACCAAGAGTGTAGCAAGGCATATTGTCGTGCACCAGTTCCTGTTCGAGTCTAGCTCAAAGCGGTGTTTTCGGGTTTTACCCCTAGGATACATCTGTTCCAGAGCCGCCTCTACTTGCTCTTATCCAGACAGGGATGTATTTGTTTGATAAACCACTTACTCAGTACTTACCACAACTTAGGGATATTTTTATTATACTTAGTATTGTATCTAAGGCTTTACTAGGGTTTCCTAATCCCAAAAATAACTAAACCTATCCTCTGATACCAACTATTACAACCCTGCTTTTATTACAAACTTAAACATGATTTATTACATAAAACATCACTTGATACAACAAAGAATATCAGGAGGTTTAGTGTATTTGGGGATTATGATCATTAAATAAAAACTTAAAATATGAAATACAACATCTTTATTGAAAACTTCTTTTACATGACCACTACATTCCCTCATACTTAGCATTGCATGGGATAACCTGAGGACATGCATAAGAAAAGGGTGAGTTATAAAGCCCAGTAAGGGAGTACACATGGAATAACATGAGGAGTACAATACATGTTAGAAAATAGGCATATCAATAGATCATAAAAGAAACATGAACATAAAGTCATGATAAAGCATGATAATCATAACATGGAAATGTGGAAACAACACTTAACATGGAATTAGCATGAGCCAAGGCTCATTGCACATAGAGCATGAGTAAATCCTAATTTCACATGAAGCACGAGTAAACCCTCTTTTCACTTTAATTAGCATGAGTCAACACTCATTGCACATGATGTATCATGATACTATACTTTACCCAATGCATTGGAGCGCTATAAGGGTGCACCCTTCTTAAACATTTCATTTCATGCATAAGTGTGCCACATGGATCATAAAACATGGATTCAAAAAACATAATAATTTTTTCCATGATAAAGGAATGTGGATTTCATACATGAAACTTTATAATCAATAAGTAAATGTGCATAAAGGTGAATACCCTTGATGGAGAAATGGGCATGGTATTCACTACACAATGGCATTGGCTTAGAAAATCGGTGCGATTTCGGCAGCGTAACGTCGTGACATAAGAATTCATAAGAATGGTTGATGAGAGAGAAAGGTGTTCCTAATCATATTTACATGTAATTGATATTAAGGAGGTCATATAGATACATGTCCCAACAATTTTAATGGAATTTAGATTCATGATACAAAAATATTGCTTGAATGTAAAAGAGGAGAGGGAAGTTCCTTTCGGAATTTCGGCATAGTAACGGGTGTACATGGGAGGCATTTAATGAGAGAGAAAGGGGTCTCCCATCATTAAAACATAAATAGGGAAGTATGAGGGAGGTGAGAAACCATACCCCAACATTCATAATTGAAATTAAAAGGCAAAACAACTTAAATAAAATTGTACAAAAATGAGAAAGGAAGGAAAAAACCCTTACTTGGAAGTGTGCTTCCAAAGGCTAGAGAGAGGCTTGTGAGAGGCTTCTTGGGAGCTTGAGGCAACTTGTGAGGACTCTAGAGAGAGTAGGGCAGAGGTTGGATGAACTCCAAGGTCTTTGAGTGAGGAGGAAGTGGGAGCTTGGGTGGGCTTATATAGGAAAGGTGAGGGAATTCTTTATTATTTAGGTTTGGGAACCCTTATATTAAATTAATCCAAACCACAAACCATCCCATGGTTTTTGCCCATGGTTTTTGGAAAATGGAAGAGGAAAACATTATTTTATAATTCCAAAGTCCTAACGTCTTAAAATAATAAGGTTTCTTATATGGAGGTGAGTCACACTCCCATGGAAATTAATTTAAAAAGGCAAAGTGTTGAATAAGTCTTGAGGGGTCCATTAATGCTTTGAAAAATAAGTCAAAAAAACCCAAAATCACTTTATTTTAATGGTAAAATATATATTGGCCGAACATAAATATTATAGTATTTTATTACATCACTATTGGGTCATTATGATGTCATAAAACACATTATATATTTAAACGATACTTAATTTTTACCCAAAAATTTGACTGTCTTAGAAAATTATGAAAAATTCACCATTGGATAATTTCGATGTCCTGATTCCAAAAATAACATTTATTTTATCTAAAATTTTTTCTAAATATGTGAATTTTCAGTTTTAAAATAAAAACCAATATTTATCGAAAATTCACGTGTTTTGACAGAAATGGTTTTCAAACCTTAATAAAAATTATAAGTGCATTCATAAAATTATAAGATCATTTATATTTAATAAAAATTAATTTAATATTAATAATAATATTTTATTAAAATATTATTTAATTCAAAAATCACTTAATTTAATAAAATAGAATTCTTAATTAAATAATAACTAAAAATACCATTTGTACTTTAAAAACTATTTACAATGTACCAAAAATGACTAGAAGTTATATTCATTATTATATACAAAAATAATGTACATGAACATAGTACTACTTATTTGTTACATAACCCCTTAAAACTACCGCATAAGACCTAAGGGTAAGGTGTGCGTTGGTGACAGACTCTTGGGGTGGCTCGGATAACATCGCTCGAGTGGTAATTTCAATCAACTTCCACTTTTCCCATAGACAGTCACGTTCGAGCTTGACAAGATGAAGCTCAGCTTGGGCTTGGTCAAGGGAAAAGCCCAAAGATGCCACCTCTTTTTCGAGCTCCGACAAATGGGCTTCGTATGGGGAAATTGTACTGAATGAGGCCATCGCTTCCTTTATCTGAGTAAATTGGATTTTTTAAAGTCCTATATTTATACTAACCATGTGATCATTGTTCAACGACTATATTAGCAACAGTCAAAATTCTTATCATAAAACCAAAGAAGTTTACATTTTATATAAACATAAAGAGACATTTAATTAGATCAAGAGGTATTTCCATTAATGAAACTTTGGGTCATTACATATCCAGACAAGTATGTGTTGATAGGAAACCACACGCTCTATGCTTTACCAAGATTTGAAGACATTTTATTATAATTTTACTCAACATTGGACATATCCTTATATACATCCATAGATATATCCTAATAAATATACCTAGGTATCTCACTAAAGTTTTATTATCCTAGTTTCTAAAGTTTTACTAAACATTCCATTTGATACCAATTATAGTGACCTAAGATTTTCATACATGGATATTATATCTATTTATATTAATATTCAATAAAATAAAAAAATAAGAAGCATGAGCTGTAAGAACCAGGTTTTTTATGAGGAAAAATATAAGAATCTGCATTTTCTTATGAAGTAATAATCCTTTTATTTTCAGTTTAAATTACTTATTATGGACTTTTATGAATGCTTTACATGATCACATGTGTTTTGGTGGTATACAGGGCATGTTCGGAGGCCAGAACCAGGTTTTGGGTGGAAAATGATCTGGCGCATAGTTTGTGCACAACCTGCACACGATTGGTCTAAATTGTGCAAGAGTTCTGAAAGTTTCAGGTTTTTTGAAGAATGGTTTCACACAGTTTTCCCTTTATTAGTCAAACCATGCGGGGTAATTGTGCGAAGGTCCCCTTATTAGACAGTGAGGTGCACATGGTTTTCGCACAGTTTGGGAAACTGTGTTAGAAAAAATATGTGACATTGTTGTGTAGTGTTTTTTTTAATTTTTTAATTAAAAACCATAATTTTATTTTTAAACCCATTTGGGTCTCCTCCTTCATCACACAACATCCCTCCATGGAGCTCACTTGAGGCTCATAAGCTAGGATTTGATCCAGTTCCTCCATCCAACCTCTTTTTCGATCGCTGATTGTCACACTGGATCCGCAACGGTAAGTCCTCAATTTATTTTTATTCATTCTTGATTCTTCGGAACAATAACTGTGCTACTTTGATTTAGGCTCATATGCCAAAATATTTTGTTCTTTGTCTGTTCTTTAGATTTCTTGTAAACCAAGACGAATGAGGACTTGATACTGGACGAGCTATCTACTACTGAGGCGAGGTTGGTGGTCTATACTTTCTTTTGGATTTTCTTGTTCTTTTCAGTCATTTGGATGATATGATGCCTATCGGACATTTCGATGAGGACTTTTTTTAGAGAGTTTCTTTTTTGGACCTGTAGTTAGACATAGTGATGATGCCTGTAGGTTTTGATTAGGCGTGTTGTCACCCATTGCATGATTGAAGGTCACCCAAGGGGTGCTCCTTAATGAAATAACTTGTTTATGATAGTTTAAACCACCCATGGGGTGTGTTCTTGTTCATTCCTAGTTAGAGGAATATTTTTAATGCTTTGATAGATTTATTATCTACTTTAGGAGATGTATGGCCTCCTTGCTTAATGAATATCATGTTATGCCTTATCTATTTTGATAGTTTTGCTTACTAAATGGATGATATGGGTTGGTATACCTTTATGAAATGATTAATGGTATACTAAATTGTTTATATGGAAGTGTAGGCCCATATTCGTGTTTTGATAAATGGTTTTCATGAGTGGGTATAATAATGGATTGTGCTTGTTTATGTGAGTGGGTATACTCACATGTTTATGAATGTTAATTTTGAATGCATGAATGAATGCTTCAAAAGATGCCTTAGACTACTCTCCATAGATTTGTAATGTAGTAGTGGATGCCTTGGGTTGACTCTTCACATCGGGTCTTGATTCTGTAGAAGTCTCTAGGCCTTTTTAACCCGTGGATTCGACTTTCTTGGGCTCTTGTAAGACTTTCTATTGACATGTTCCTAGGACCCCAACCAGTGCCTAACCAAGTTTCCACTAGGGATACCCATGGGACTCAATTGGATTCCTTGGACAAGCTCCTTGGATCCGTCCCTTTATAGTCCATATATATTACATGGATGCCTCAGTATTCTAACACCTTGGATCTCGCCTGTGATGTCTTTTATTCACTGTACGGTGTGGCTGTGGGATGCTACATTCACTATACAGTAAAGATATGGGATAGATGATTTTTTTATACAGTATGGTTTTGGGTTGTATATTACATATGGTTGTATGGTGTGGCCATGTGAATTGCTTGTTTACTTGTTATAGCTTCCTTATTATGAGATGACTCCCTTTTGTAGGCAGCCTTGAGGGATGGTTTGTTTTAATTGTTACAGATGACTTATGCCATGGGAATATGCATGTACTTTACTGGTTGTTTACACTCTCTATAACTTTTTTAGAATTTATATTAGAACTATATAGACCAGGGTGGTTTCCTATTGGGATGTTTATCTCAAACTTTTTTGGGCTTCCTCAAGGACCAAAATAGATTATATGGATGCAGGTGATGATAGGGGAAAGCACCCTGATACAGGTTGTTGACATTGGCTGTGGAGTAGAGGAGCATGGGACCCAGATGATGATTGAAATGTTGGGATACCTTTTTGGTATTTTTTTCATTTTGGATACTTGTACTATAATAAATTTCCATGTACCTTCTTTGGTTTCATTTTATTTAAATGTATCATCCGCAACATTTTGTATATGAGATAGTTCTGGTTGTTGATATGTATTCTTGTCTTGTCTTAATTCTAGTTGTCTGCTATTTATTTCAATTATGTTATTTTTTATATTTGAATTACGCTTTGAGACTCCGGTAATGAGTACATAGTCTCCCCACAGACTCACCTAGTCCCTCACTACTAGTCGGCAGACTCTGGCATTTGGAGAGATGCACTTAAGGCCTTGTGGACAACAGGGCTCGAGGAACCGTTTCGTGTCGAATCCGTGTCCGGGACGTTATGAAGTGGTATCAAAGGGAGATTTTTACCTTTCTTCCTATGGGTTATGGGCCAACATGGATTCAAAAATTGTTAAACCCTTAGTGGAATTTCATAAATAACTAAATTTTAAAGGGAAATAAAACATGAATGGTGAATAGGGACCGAAACTAGACCCACCTTTTGAGTGGGAAATAGGAATAGTTATAGTAGTTAGATGGATATTTTTTATGCAGTTCTAGATTGAGGAGTCGATTGTGGTTTTTTACTTGGTTTCTAGGTTGTTTTTGACATGTTCTAGGCTTTAGAGCATTGCGCTTTGATGTTGTTTTTTCTTAAGGTGTGTGTTTGGCATTTTAGAGACATTCACCATGACAACCTCTAGTGGTACGATGTGAGGTAGTAATTGAACACACATTGGATATGGTGGTCCATAGGATATCACTTAATCCTCATATAGTTCCATTTGATGAACCTGAGGTTGTTCCAGACATAGGTGTTGAGGCATAGTTTTGTGAGGATTTCTTTGGATATATACAGACGATACAAGGAGCACTACATGAAACCGTGACTATGGTTGGGATGACATGGGTGTTCTTGCAGCAGAATCCTCCATTTTTTTCAAGGGATGGTGGACTACATGATTTGGAGATATGGGTGGAGACCAGTTTAGTGATGTTCTAACATCTTGAGACGCCTCTAGGGCAGAGGGTTAAGCTTGCAAATTTCATGAAACATGGAGCGGCAAAGCATTGGTGTGATGCTTTAAACTAGGCTTAGGGGCTGAGGAATATGGGTTGGGATAAATTCCAAACCTTCTTCTATGACTACTATTACCACATGACTCTGTGATCAGAGTAGGCTAGTGAGTTTAGGTTCCTGATGTAGGGCATGATGATAGTTATGGAATACTCATCATGCTTTACATAGCTGAAACTTTGTGCACCGATGTATCATACAGATGAGTTTTTGAGGGAAAGATGCTTTGAGGAGGGTCTTAGACATTCTATCAGTTCTTAGGTCAACATATTCGGGTTTTCTTATAACACTAATATTGTGAATCAGTTGTTGATTACAAATCAGATCCTGAGGGTAGATGGGGGTAGAGAACATGGGAGTTTTGTTTATCATCCCAGTAGATATACATTTGCAGGGAGGAAGTTCTGTTTTGAGGCTTCCCATAATGTGATTTATAGTTAGGATATGGGTGCAGGCATCTTGGTATATTTCCATCTATGTGATAGGTGAAGCCACATGAATAATTAGTGAAACTGTGACCCGGTCAAGTGCCAAGAATGCGGCAGGATGGGACATTTGTAGCGGTTTTTCAAGACCTTCCCTCCAGCTATGAGTAGTATGGGTTAGCTCTGACATTGGGTTCTAGAGTAGTTTCTTCATATCTATGTCAGGCTAGGAGCTGGAGTAGTATAGTCAGGTCTGGACAGGGGAGTGTTGGTCGTGGATGTGGTAGTTAGACACCAGATTCTTAGAGGTAGCAGGGTGGGTCTGCTCAGGGTAGCCAGGCAGGCTCACAGGGCTGCAGTGCAGGCCAGACTTATGAAGTGAAACAGACCCAGCAGGAGAAGGATCTCGGACCATCTATAGTGATAGGTATGATCTTATTATATTCTACTATTAAATCTTCCCTTCTCGATATAGGTTCCTCTCACAATTTTATCTCTTCAAAAGTTGTAAAAATCCTTGGGCTTGTGGTTTTGATTTTGAACGGTGTTTTGATGATAGACACACCATTGGGAGTTAGAAAGGATATGTTTACCAATTTATGGAGTGTCCCCTTGAGGTGAAAGGGTGTCAATTCATCTAGTATCATTATATCCATGATATGGTAGGGTTTAATTTCATTCTCAGAATGGACTGGCTCCTTGATTATTGATCTTACGATTACTACTATTTTTGTAGGGTGACTTTCGCATCACTAGAGTGTGCAGTGTTTATTCACAAGGGTGAATGGGATGTCTAGGTGAGTATAGATGTACCCGAGCATCGTGGTCTTGAAAGGATGACAGCCCAGATTTCTAGTTTGTTTCTGGATGATCAGGGAGTGAGTCAGGTGGCCTTTTTTCCATTGGTTGAGCACATTTTGGATGTCTTTTTGGGGGACTTTCCTGGTTTACCTTCTGATACATAGGTGGATTCCTCCATTCAGATAGTTCCAGGTGATGTACGGAATCCATTCTTCCTTATAGAATGGCAATGATGGAGTTGTAGGAGCTCAAGAGATAGCTAGAGGACATAAAGGTGAAGGGGTTTATCAGACACAGTACTTCTCGATAGTTTTTTTCAGTCCTTTTTTGAAAAATTAGTGGAAAAAATAATAGGGTATGTGTGGATTATCAGGAACTGAATCAACTGATGATTAAAAACTGATATCTTTTTCCTTTGATAAATGACTTGTTTGATCATATTTGAGGATCACAAGTGTTCTCGAACAATGACTTGAGGTCAGTACATCACCAGGTGCATGTTCGACCTATAGACATACCTTGTATAGCCTTTCGTAGCAAGTATGGGTTATACGAGTATCTAGATATGTCGTTCAGTCTCACGAACGCGCTAGTAGTTTTCATGACTTCAATGAACTAATTGTTCCATTATTATATGAATTCTTTTGTGGTGGTTTTCATGGACAATATCTTAGTGTATTCTCATAGTCAATATAACCATGCCAACCATCTTGAGATCATTTTGAATACACTAAGAGAGCATCAGTTTTATGATAAAATCTCATAGTTACACCTTTTGATGGATTAGATTCACTTCGTAGGTCACATAATAATTAATAAAAGAGTATATGTGGACCCAAAGAAGGTGTGAGCTATAGTTTCCTAGGAACATACCATGAACATTTTTTACATACGAAGATTCTTGGGGATAACTGGCTACTACAGGTTTTTTATACATGACTTCTCATGCTAAGCAGTCCCATTGATAGGATTGACTACGAAGGGTTTAAAGTTTGTGTGTTCAGAATCTTGTGATACATCCTTTCAGGAGTTGAAAGGGAGGCTGACATCAGCACCAGTCGTGATACTTCTAGAGCAGGGAAAGAGCTACACGGTGTACTGTGATGCTTCCGGTATTGTGATGGGAGCAGTGCTGATGCATGGAGATCATTTCATGGCCTATGGGTCTTGGAAGCTAAGTCCTCATGATAAGAACTAACCTATGCATGATCTTTAGTTAGCTAGAATAGTTTATGAATTGCAGTGTTGGAGGAACTATTTACCCGGAGAGTGTTTTGTGGTGACACGGACCACAAAAGCTTCAAGTATATCTTTACACAGTGTTATCTAAATTTGAGGTATAGAAGGTGGGTGGTGTACCTATAGTCATTTGATTTTTACTTGAATATATTCCTGGTAAATCCAATGCCGTAGCCGATACACTGAGCAGGGGGACTCAGATATAGGCAGTGCAATGAGCCAGTATTGAGTGGCAGCTTATGGTGTTGTTTTCTGAGATGCATCTGGAGGTGCATGATAGAATGGGAGGACTTTTATATCATCCTTATCTATTACCTCTACCCTAATGGATATAGTTAGGATGAGGAAACTATTTGATTCTGAAGGCCTAGTTCTACAGGAAGGTGTGGTAGGTGAGGACCCTCCTCCTGGTCGGACAATAAGCGATGATGAGATCTTGTGTATCTATGGAAATGTCTCAGTTATAGTTGATATTTGTGGGGAGATGATGTGGGATCTCCATGCTTCATCATGGGAAGTACATCCCAAGGTCACCAAGATATATTGTGACTTGCGACGTTAGTACTGGTGACTGGGAATGAAGAGAGAGGTAGCGGGTTTTGTTACGAGGTGTTGCACATATCTGTAGGTGAATGAAAAACACCACTGATTAGCTAGGATTTTACAACATTTTCCAATCCCATAGTGTAAATGGGATGATTTCATGATGGATTTCATGATGGGTTTTCTAAGGTCGCCTCAAGTTAATGACACCATGTGGGTTATTGTTGACAGACTTATATTGGTCACACATTTTGTGTCGATCAAGGACACCTTTAGTGATGATGACCTTGGATGGTTGTACATCTGAGAGGTGGTGAGACTTTATGGGTTCCCACACACTATCATTTCATATAGGGATACCTACTTTACATCTTGTTTCTGGTAGAGTTTTCAGAGGGTGCTGGGTACAAAACTTCTTCTGAGCATAACATACCACCCTTAGACTGATGGTCTGTCAGTGCATACGATACAGGTGCTATAGGATACGCTGCGAGCATGCATCCAATATTTTATGGGTTATTAGCATAGGCACCTTCCCCTTATAGAGATACCATAAAATAAAAGTTATTAGGTGATGATACATATAGAACCTTACGAGGCTTTATACAGTAGGCCATGCCATTCTCCCCTTTTCCATTTAGAGTTAGGAGAAGCAGATTTACTAGGATTGTGTCTCAGGGAGGAGACTTTTGAGCAGGTCCAATTGATTCAAAAATGTATGGCTACTGAAAATTATCACCAGAAATCAAACACTAATCATCTTAGATTACCTCTAGAGTTCGAGGTTGGGGATCAGTCTTTCTTCTATGTTTCACCAAGGTTGGGATATAGAATATCATGAGATAGTGTAAACTTTCACTGAGATATGACAGGACATTTGAGATATTGGAGAGAGTCGAGTCAGTTTCCTATCAATTGCAGTTAACTTAGAGGTACCAAGCCATGCATGACATCTTCCATTTATCTCAGGTGCGCTACTATCACTGAGAATCGTATCACATTTTCCAGACCAAGGAGGTTTAGTTTCAGGTTGATGCATCCTTTTAGAAGAATCTGATTCATATAGTTGATAGAAGTATGATGGTTCTTTGAGGACAGTTAATTCCTATATAATGGGTGATATGGAAGCACATCTGTTTACATGATGATATATTTTAGAGGAAGTCTGATGTACATGCTCCGTGGATGGATTTATTATCAGACGAATCTTGACCACCCTCCAATGAGCAATTCAAGGACAAATTGCTAGAAGGGGGGATATTGTAAGAACTAGGGTTTTTATACGAGGTAAAAATACTTTTCTTTGCAATTTAAATTCCTTGTTATGTCCTTATATGAATTTTTAACTTGATCATAGGTGTTTTGGAGGTTTATGGGGCTTGTTCGGAGGCTAGAACCATGTTTTTGGCTAAAAATGACATGGATCACGATTTCTGCGAGGCCTGCCCAAGGTTAGTCTAAACCGTTCAAGAGGTCGAAAAAGTTATAGGTTTTTATAAGAACTCATTCGCATAGTTTGAGAATGTTTATTAAAACCATGTGGGGTAACAATGCGAAGGGCCCCTTGCTATACAGTGTGGTGTGCATAGTTTCGGCATGGTTTGGGAAATCATGTGGGGAAACTGTGCGACCCAAATGTGTTTATTTTTTTAATTTTTTTCATTAAAAAACATAATTTTTTTATTTTACCCATTTGGTTTTCCTCCTGCATCGCACAACATCCCTATATAGAGCTCCCTTGAGGCTCCTAATCTAGGATTTGAGCCATTTCCTCCGTCTGACCTCTATTTCGATCACCGATTGTCTCATCAAAACCACAACATTAATTCAGCGATTCATTTTTAGCCTTTCTTGTTTCTTTGAAACAATGAACATGCTATTTGAATTATTCTCATATTCCCTAATATTCCATTCTTAAAATTTCTTCCAAACTAGGATGAATCGAGACTTGATACTGGACAAGCTATCTACTACAAAGGAGATGTAGGTGGTATATACATTCTTTTGGATTTTCCTATGCTTTTCGGGCATTCACCCGATATGCCGCCCATAATATTTTCTAGTGATGCCACTTTTTTAGCGAGTTTCTTGTTGTAGTTGTACTCAGACCTAGTAAGGATTCTCGTATGTTCCATTTAGGTGTTTTGGCCCCCATTACATGATTCTAGGTCACCAAAAGGGTGTGCCTGAATGAAATAACTTGTTTATTCTAGTTTAAACCACCCATGGGGTGTGTTCTTGTGCCTGCCTAGTTATTGGAAGCTTGTTAATGCTTTGAAACCTTGAATATCCTATTTAGGATATGTACCGCATTCTTTCCTAATGAATATCAAGCTATTCCTTATCTATTTTGATAGTTTGGCATGTTAAATAGATGATATGGGTAGGTATAACTTTATGAAATGACTAATGGAATATTAAATGTTTTATATGGGAGGGTAGGCCTATGTGCTTATTTTGATAAATGGTTTTCATGAGTGGGTATACTCAGGAATTGTGCTGGTTGATGTGAGTGGGTATGATCACATTATTATGAATGTTAATTTTGAATTCCCGAATGCTTGAGTAAATGTTTTGATATATACCTTGGACTTATCTCCATGGATTTGGAATGCAGTAGTGGGCACCTTAGGTTGACTCTGCCCCTTAGGTCTTGATTCTGTGGGATGCCTTGGGACATGCTAACCTATGGATCCATCTTTCTTGGGCTTGTGTAGGACTTTTTATTTCTATTCTCCTGGACCCCCAACCAGTTCCTAATCGAGTTTCCACTAGGGATGCCCATGGGGCTCGATGGTATGCCTTATCCAAGATCCTTAGATCTTTCCCACCATGTTATCGATATATTTCATGGATTTCTTGGTTTTTTGACACCTTGGATCCATCCCATGAGGTCTGCTCCTCACTATACGGTGTGTTCATGGGATATTACTTCACTATAAGGCGTGGTTATGGGATACATGACTACTTTATATAGTGTGGAAGTAGGTTTCATATTATAGATGGATGTACGGAATGACTATGTGACTTTCTTTTTTTACTTGTTATAGCTACCTTGTTAGGAGCTGATGCTATTTTGTAGTTAGGCTTGAGGGATGGTTGGTTTTACATGTTACGGTAGACTTATGCAATGGGTATACGCATGCACATTACTATTTCTTTACACCTACTTTAACTTTTGTATAATTTCTATTAGAACTATATAGACCTAGGTGGTTTCGTAGTGGGATGTTTATCTGACACCCTGTTTGGGCCTCCTCGGGGACCCAAACAGATTATATGGTTGCAGGGGATGATAGGGGAAAGCACCCTAGTACAGGTTGTTGACTATGGCTGTGGAGCAGGGGATCATAGGGACAAGATGAGGCTTTCGATGCTGGGATATCTTTTTGGTCTTTTTTTATTTTTGGATACTTGTACAGTATTGAATTTCCATGTACCTAATTTGGATTCTTTCTAGTTACACGTGTCATCTGCATCATTTTGTATATGATACATTCTTGGTTATTGATATGTATTCCTATCTATTATAAATTCTATTAGTTTTATGTTTATATCGCTTATGATATTTTATATATTTGACTTCTACTATGACACTCTTGTAATTAGGGCCTAGTATCCCCATAGACTCACCTAGGCCCTTGCTTCTAGTCGGAAGCCTCTGGTATTTGGGGAGATGCGCTTAAGGGCATGTGCCAAACCGAGCTTGGGGAACTATTTCAGGTGGCATCTAGGTCCGGGACGTTACAAAAAAATCCATTAAATGTTATTTTTAATATACATATTTTTTCACCTAATATATTTGAATAATGAGTTAATGAATGATTTAGGGGTATCCTGGGTTTTTCTAGAACCCTAACCTTTGACCGATGAAACAAAACACTATGCCACAAGGTTTTTAGATATCATGTGAGTCATCTTGTGTGGTTTCCCCTACCCATGTGGGGGCATTTCCTAGGGGAAAGTAGGGCAGATACTTTTCCTTAACTCTATTCTAGGTTTCGTATTCCCATATGGTTGGTCTAGAATTTTTAGCAGTGTAAAGATGAAAGGTTGGTGCATGGTTTCTCAAATAGTGTGGCCTAGTCGTGAGGAGAACCCCTTGAGGTAGTTCCATGTGCACAGTCAGTAAATGGTTTGGACAAACATGTGGCCAAACTTTGCACCACCATAGAAATGGGTAAAATTACCAAAATACCCTTAAATTTTTATAAATTTAAACCCCTATCATATTTTTTCAATTTCTAAAAGACAGAGGATTATTCTTCCTCCCTTTGAGACTTCAAAGCCTCACTCATCCTAGGTTCATTGATAAAACTCCATTCTAGACTCTATTTCAAAAACCGATCATCTTGTGGGAGATCCATAAGTAATTAATCTATTCTTTTTATGAACTTTTCAAATTTTCTTTTTCTCAAGAGTGTTTTTTAGGTGTTGGATTGTATGCCCTATTTTCATGGGGTTCATCTGTTTTTCTATCTTCTTCTGATATAAGCTAAACCAAAGGTTTATACTAGATGAATGATCCTCTACAAGCATAAGTTAGGTGGTCTAGTCTTTACCCCTTAAGCCCATATGTTTTATAATATACATCATTCCGTCATAAGTCATATTCTCAGAGAATTTATCTAAAGTAAAATTTATGCATGTTCAATTTTATGTCCTTGATATAATTCTTCTAGTGATCCCTTGTTCAGGTTGGGTTTGGTCCAATCATCTATTGATACCCTATTATGTGTGGTCATGGATTTTACTAAATATTATTAAATGCTTCAATGGCCAAATAATATTCTAAATAGATTTTGGAAAGACTCCCAGGTGAGAGAACTGTGATGAATTCAATTGAATGTGAGTGATATTTCCAAGTTATCCATTCAAGTTAAACAATTGTTATGCCCTTCTTAATATTAAATAATAATAAATTGTGAATTATCCACTAGCTCATATTAAATCTAGTGATTACTTGTCACTACAATGGTCTTCAGGCATAGTGACCATTGTTAAATTATGGTAAATGGGCATGATGAACCAAATGCCTTATTATATGAAAAATGTGCCCCATATAATTATGGTACGAGCATGGCATCCCATTGTATATGTGATACTAGCATGGTGACACCATACTATGATATGGGCATGGTAACCCTCTTTTTTGATATAGGTATGGAGACCCTATATTGTGATACGAGACATGGTATTCAAATACTATGATTTTGGGAGGACAGCCCTATACTTTCATACATGCATGAAGACCCTATATTGTGACATGGGGCACAGGGACCCCATACTATGATACTAGGAATGGTATCATTTATATTTGTTGTATATTCAAGGTGACCCAATGGTTAGGATATTGGGTATGGATACTCTTACTACAGTGATTTTGGGTATAGATACCCTTACTACAGTGATTTTGGGTATGGTGTCCATTGATACTTGTAATACTCATGATATCACATATGAATGTATGAGTTATGCACCTGTTTAATGCTAGTGGTAGTAGACACATAAATGTTTCTATAAATCACTATATATTCAGTCCATATATGTGTATACACTTGGTTACAAGTGTAAAAATATCCTATAATGGCTGAAGTAGGTACTGTAATTCCGCTGTCCTTCTGGAACCATAGCCAACCCATTTATAGTTTTTCATACAAATTATTATATAATCCTATTACAATATAATATTCACTGGCTGAATATTTATAAACTCATTTAATGGTGGCCTACTATGTTTATATCACACCCTATTCGGGCCACCAATCTTACCATGGAAGAATATATACATGCAAGTGTATATATGGGGAATCATCCACTTATGGATGTGTGACTTCTTGCATGACTTATGATGGTAGCATGGTATCATATGACCAAGATGGATGTTGAGATTCATTGATATATTTTGGAATTTTTTTCATTTTGAATATCATGTACTTTATTGACTGCTTGCAACCATGTGTAATTGTTTTCTCTATTTTATAGAGATGTGACGCCATCATCTTTTTTATATGATTCAGATTAAATATTTTTATAGTTATTCATTTTTTGGATTATTATTATTTCTTAGGATGTATTTTCCATTTTTCATATGATTATTCTATTTATAAGTTGATTACACCAATGTTCTACTCTAACCAGAGGTCATAGTCTTCAAAAAGAAAAACCATATTCCCTCACTTCTAGTTGTAAATCTATGGTGTAAGATTAGTAATGCTTGAGACCATGTGGACCATTTGTTTGCGGTACCATTTAAGTAGAATACAGGTTGGGATGTCAAAGTTTTGGTATCTGATCATCTTTATATGCCTTACTATTTTGTGACAATATATTGAAGATTTTGAAAGTTATAAAATTTGGTGATGATCTATTCCTAGAACTACCACCCCATGTACATAGAAAATCCAAATTTCCATGAATGGAAATTGATATTTTTTGTATTCTTATTATAGTTTATTTTATTTCACCACTAGGTGATTCACATGGATTGTGATGTTATTTTTGATATGATTGTAGAATTATATTCATCCTTGGATTGATGAGATTAGGGAAAATAATGATTTATCTTGAATCAATTTAGGCACCAATTAGAATTCACAAGTGATGGATTATGTCATGCCATGCAGGAGGAATTGATTAATCCCATGACATTGATATATGTTCCTTCTATGAAATAAATGTTAAATTAACAAACATTTTATTCACATGATTGAGAAACATTAGTAGTAAAAAGAGATCATGTCAAAACCTAAATATTGTTTTATTATTTAATATATAGAAGACACCCTAAGTAGATAACTACAACACATTGAGTTAGGGACCATTAGTTTCATGGACTACAATGTGTAATGATATGGATCAATTGGATGCCAAAATTCTATACATGAGGTTTATAGACCCTTATAGATCATATGTGGGACCCATTTGATTCATCCATTCCAATATAAATGTGATAAAAATGAACCAAATGAAATTAAAAATGTTAAACTTTGATCTTTACTCAAACTGAATCTTTATTGTGGATAGTAGGTAGCAAATATTAGGTTCTATTTGAAAGTATTATCACACATAACTTACTCTTTAAGATGGAATAGGGGTGTGACTATTAATTAGGAATTCATATACTTATTCTATTATTTTATATGTGATGTTATAATTGTTTAATTCTATTTGAGGAATGTTATTTTCATTCTAGATCTATGCCACCAGGATGTCCTCTAGTTGTTCACTAATATGGTGGTGATGACCAAGCTCCATAGTTGGCAGGACCTGAGCCACCATTAATACCTATAGTTGTGCCACCACTGGAACCACTTCCTATAACCTATATAGGTGGTGATTCATGATTTAGTGGATATTTTCTTCAACTTATTCAAACTATACAGGGAGCATCGTGCTCTGATCCTTCCATGGAAGATTTGACATGGGAGTTCATGCAGTAGTATACGACCATGTTTTCAGTGAATGGAGTACCATTTTATACAGAGATATGGATAGTGATATCTTTATATATATATTCAAACATATAGAGATACTTCCTGAGAGGACAATAAAACTCAAAAATTATACACATTAATAATATACCAAATACTAGTGGAATATTTTGAATTAGGAAGGCCAATATCGAGAAGTGATTTAGAGGGATTTCTAGTGAAGATTCTCTTACCATTTTTCTATGAGACCCTAAGAGTCGACCATTCCAGGAATTTCATAAACCTAAATAAGGGTTCTATGGAATTTCTGAACTATTGAACTCATTTTTATGAGCTTCAGTTTTTTGGGCTCATCTACAATGTTGATGATCTAGGGAAAGATAGAAGATTCCAGTATCCTATTTATTCTTAGAAGAATGTTTTTTAGTCGAATACCATATCTAATATAGTAAAATAGACCTTATCACAGAGTGAAGTTTGAGGGAAGATGATGTTGTAAGAAAGATATTTTAAGTACCAAGGTAGAGTAGTGGTTCGACTAGTGGCCAGAAGTGAAATTTTGAGATTCAAACATGAGAAAAAGAATCCAAGTGACACCCACTGGTAGTGAGGTTTTTTTTAACTAGTGTGGGAAGCATATGAATAAAAATAACTTCATTCCCAAAGACCACATTGAGTGACAAGTCTATGTAAGATTTGTGCATCATCAAAATTTCTGTATGACATTCCCATCTGTTTCAAGTGGAAGAGGGCTCATGCAACTCTACCTTCCAGAGGATGATCAGTATAACCTCACCATAATGGTAGATGAAGTACTATTGGCGGAATAGTTAGAGATGATGCCTTTTTTATGGTACTCAGGCATTATATGTATAGTGTCAATAGAGAAGACATACTCTAGGTAGTCAGGTTATAGCACATGGGTGTGAATAAAGCTAAATTTATTCAATACAACCTACACCAGAGGAGAAGAATGTCGAGCCATCAAATATATGAGGTACTATTCTAGTTGATTATACTATTACATATTCCCATTTAGATATAGACAAATAAAACTCTATTATATCTGTGGAAATTTTGGAGAGCCTCATACTTCATGTTGAGTACTCTTATGGCATAAAGAGACTTGACACCCATTTGGGTTAACATTCAGAATTTTTACAGTAATGTATGGACTTTATTCATGAGGTAGGTATCCATCATTCCAGATAGGACCTCTTTTCCCTTGAGGTGAAAGGATTTGATGTCAATTAAAGATGTACAGGTGGGTCCTCTATCATGCATATGTGGATTTTTATCACAGAAGGGTGTTGTTTATATCAATAGAGTGTGATAATTATACATATAATGGATAGTGTGATGTTTAGGTGGGTAGAGATGGACCAGAGCATCATGGGATAGGTGTATTGACCTCATAAATTGATTTTCTTTACATATATTATTAAGTAAAACATCATACTATATGTTCCCTCATATAATCGATCGATTTAGGGATGTTTTTCTTGATGAATTTTATAGACTACCTCATGAGAGAGAGGTGGAGTTTTCTATTGAGATAGTGCAATAAGCTTTACTAGTTTACATTCCTCTTTATAGAATGGATACTTCTGAGGTGCATGAGTTCAATAAGAGATAGAATATTTATAGGCTAAAGGGTTAATATAACCCGTTATATCTCCCTAGAGTTTGTTGGTCCTTTTTCTTAGCAGTTGGATGAAACCCTCATTATTTTAAATTATTGCTAAAAAATTAATCTGCCAATTATGAAGAAATAGTTTCCCTTACCTCATATAGATGATCTCTTCCACAAACATAGAGGATAGAGGGTATTCTCAAATATTTTCCTATGACTGGACTATAATAAGGTTCGATCTAGGCCTTTAGATATTCCATGTATGACTTTCTATTGTCTGTGTAGATTATATGTATATCTAGATATGTCATTTGGTCTTACCAATGTTCCTTGTATCATCATGGTTTTAATGAATATGTGTTACCATCCCTATCTATACCCATTTTTCCTAGTATTTTATGATTACATCTTGGTGTATTATCATACTAGAAACAACCAAGTCACTCTTCTTGAGATTATTTTGAATACGCTGAGAGAGAACCAGCTATATTCTAATGTTAATAATTCTCATTTATGGATAGACATTGTACAATTACATAGTCATATTATCTTAGAGGAAAATGTTTTACATTACCGAGATAAGGTCAAAACTTTAGTCACCTTAGAGAACACAAAAAAGTTATTGATATATGAATTTTTTGGGGCTATATGGTTATTATATACTTATCATACCAGACATATCATGCTTATAAGAACATATTACTGGCTTGGATAAGAAGGGTGTGGTGTTTTTATTGTATGAATCATGCAAGATAGCCTTTTTGGAGCTAAAATGGAGATTGAAATCAGTTCCATTCATGATTCATATAGAGACAAGAATAAGATATATCATATATTGTGGGGAATTAGGTATCATGATAGGAGTAGTTATGATGTATAAAGGTAGATTCCTTCAATATTGGATGAAATAATTGAGGCCTCTTGATTTCAATTACCTGATGAAAAATCTCGAGTTGGCAGTAGTTTTTCACACCTTACATTGTTATAGGAATTAACCATGGGGAGAGTTTTTTTTTATAGACTAGAAAATCCTCAGGTTTATTTTCACAGATTGTGATTTCTATATTAGGTATATAATATGGGTTGAGTATCTATAATCCTCTAAATTTGAGGCTTCCTATAGGTAAGGGAAGGGAAATTTTGTTTATTATGCTAGTCACATGCTTCTTAGTGGGAAGTTTATATAGTTATCTCCATGATGTATCGTGGTATGTGTTGACATTATTGGTGTCCATGGATGGAATTTCAAATAGTAAGATTTTTTTTCTAGTTGTTCCAAATGTCAGTAAGTAAAGAGAGAACACTAGTGGCATGCAAAATGTTTATAGTCAATACCTATCCTAGAATCAATATTTGAGGATGTTGTGATTTATTTTTTAATTGTCTTATCATGTTTTCCTTGAGTTCGAAACACAGTTTGGGTAGCCATGGATTGAATAAAAAACATTTCCCACTTCATTTCTATTCAAGATACTTTCTCATTTGATGTGATGGGGAGATTGAATGTTTTTGAGATCAAACTTCAAAATGGGGTCCCTCTTATTTTCTTTTCATATAGAGATGGTCATTTCGCATCAAGGTTGGGGCAGTGTTTATAGAACAATATGGTTACATAGGTTCTTATGATAAGAAATTTTCAACCACAGATAGAAGGCATGTCAGAACAGACAATACAAGTTTTTGAGGGAATGCTCTAAGAATGTATCCTTGATTTTATAAGTTCATAGGAAAAGAATATCCCTATCAAGCAGTTCTACAAAAATAAAAATTATCAGGATAAGATACATGTGGCTTATTTTTTGTCCCAATATGGTAGTTCATGTCATTCACCTCTATGCTGGTTAGAGAGAAGAGGTAGCACGACTGGGTCCTTGTCTTGTTCAGGAGACTTCAATGCAGGTTCATCTTATCAAAAAATGTATCTCTATCCTTTAGTCATTAAAAAAATCTTATACTTATCATTATCAATGGCATATAATGTTCAAGGTTGGGTTCATATTTTCTTATGGGTATCACCTAAACAATATCATTGACAAGTACATAGTTAAGGATAGTTATGGATATATTTTGTGGGGAATTTTGAGAACCTATAGAGAGTCGGTTCAGTAGACTATTAGTTTCTAATACGTTATAGGTACTGTTCCAAGAATGAAATATTCCACATTTCATAGCTTCACTATTACTTTTTGGTCTATCTCATATATTTGATCCAAAGTATATTGATCGTGATTTGTTGCTTTTTTGCAGAGTATCCTATAGGAATCACTGACTGGATCCTGAATGATATATGAGGATTTTTTATCCCTTTAGTACATGTGAAATGGAATCACTAATAGGTAAAAGAATACAATTGGGAGTGGGAGGATGACGTACATGCTTAGTGGATAGTGTTATTCTCTAATAGTATTTCATTGTCCTAGGAATATGAACTCGAGGATGATCTCATTTATGGGGGGATACAGTAAAAACCTAATTTTCTAGGATGTAATAATCATTTTAATTATGGTTTTAATTTTTTTACCTAATATAAATGCCTATTGATTTCATGGAAGACTCGGGGGTGTTTATGGTTTTTTTTCGGATCCCAAAACCCCAAATGGTGAAATGAAACATGGGTTCACATGTTTAATAGAAACTATGTGAGATATTCTACACGGGTTCCCCTAATGGTGTAGGGTGTTTCACAGGGGCATGAAGGGCCCAGTTTTTTTCCAAATAATGCACTAGAGTCCGCCTCCTCGTTTGGTTGGTATTTATTTTTTATCAGATCAAAGAAGAAACTTATCTCAAACCATATGGGTGTCCCCCTTGATGGTGTTCCATGTGCATAGTTGTTCCCCACTTTGGCCAACCATGTGGCCAACCAATGCACCACCTTAATATTTTGAAAAAATTAACAAAATATACATAATGGTTTGTAATTATAAACACATATACTATTTTTCTATTTCCAACAAACAGATGTGGCTTCTTACTACCATTGAAATTCCCAAGGATCCCGCCTCCTTGGTTCATTGATAAAACACTGTTCTAAAATCAATTTTATGTTTCAATCATCTTGTTGGATGGCCATTGGTGATTAATCTATTCCTCCTCCTACATTATCTATCTTTTTAACTTGATAAATTTATCAAGGTGAATTGTGATTTTCCATGTTTTTAGGGTGTTCATATTTTTTGTTGTTTTCTACAAGTATGGACCAAACCAAAGAAATATATTAGATGAATTTTCCTCTATAAGGATAAGTTATGTGTTCTTGTATTCTTTCATCAAATATTGGTGTTTTATAAATTTTATTATTGAGACAATCCTCAGATTCTATGATTGTTGATGTGAAGTACAATTAAGAAAAGGTCAATGAATTATCCTTGATATAATTGTTCTAGTTATCCCTTATTTTTGTTGGTTTAAGTCCCATCATCTATTTCCACCCTTTTAGGTGTGGTCATGGATTTTACTAACTATTAATCAATTCTCTAATGGCCAATACATATTCAAAAAATGTATTTGAATGATACTGAATTATGGTAATGTTGATGAATTTAACTGAGTGTGACTGGTACACCCATATAATCCAATAAAATGAAACAATGGTTACACCCCTATTAATGTAAAATGTAATTCCCTGACCCAATTACCCAGATTCGGTGCATTATTTTAAAACATTTTCATGATTACAAGGAATCAAGTCCCGAAGGACCGATAAGTTTAGCAGTCTTGGAAAAATATATCACATACATGAATGTTACATTTTCACTTTAAGACGTACAAAACAACATAAATAATCTTTATGAATGCCATTATTCTCTTGGCTTAACCTTGCATATCAATCACATTAGACTTCTTGGAATCCTGGGAAAAATAAAATATAGAAAGGGGTGAGCTCAAACGCTCAGTAAGGGTAAGAAATACATTGGAAATTTTCAAAAATAAGAATAAACATTTAAGGCAATGTATAAAACTAAAACAAAAGCCTTTTAAAATTGAACTTCAGCATAATATGGCAGAAATAAAATGAAATAATTCCATTTACTTATTCACATGGATATTCTACTAATCGAATAATCACATGAAATATCACTGACCACTTTCATAATGATGGAATGCATAATACCAGACTATCATAACCACATAGCCAATGCCTCGTGCCAATACTACAAATAAGATTTTGTCAAGGCCTTGTGCCAAGACACTAGTTTGTCTCATGAGAACTACCGATGCATCGAGGAGCTATAGTGGGCTCCACCCATCACATATTAAGTCCAATGCATTCCCATATGAAAAGGTTTAAACATAACATAAAAATTCGTATTAAAAATATCATACGAAATGTCAATACTTTCTCCATAAACCATGAATGGTATAAAAATAACACATCCACAGTCAAACATATCACAAAACCTTCAAAATAAGTTTTTTTATAATAAATCAACTTCAAATGAGCTTAAAATCCATTAAATGATGAGTAAAGATTTTTGAGAGAAACATCCTTTTTGTAAAATCATTTAAAAGTCACACATTTATAAAGGAAGTAATTTTATAAGAGATTTTTGAATCAAAGTGTCCCATACCAATTTGAAACTTTTGAAAAGAATTATCATTTCAAAACATTCATGTCCATATAAATAAATTCTTAAAATCATTTTGAAAACATGGACATTAATTGAAAAGATTTAGAAAGATAAATATTTAAAACATTTTAAATTTTGATCTTGATAAAGTGTACCTTTCAAAATCCTTAAAATATTCATTTTGAAATAATTTTTATGAAAAATGTACATGGATGATAAAAATGTCCGAGTAAATACTTACACATAAACAATCTCTGATAATGATGAGATTGAGGAATTAACCCTTACCAATTTGGTAACTTACGAAACATAAAACCCATGAAAGAGGTATCATACAATGAATATGTAAATACACATAAATTAAAGTGTATTAAACAAATAATACAATTATGGTTAGTACATACACAACACAAAAGGTAATAGTGGCAATATGGCATGAATCTCGCGGGAATAAGGAGTGAGATGAAAACCCCTTACCTTGCACTTTCCTTTAGTTGAGGGTACGTTTAACCTCCTGTGCGAAGATCATAGTATGTTATTAAATTATACCAGATCCATATTAATATTTATGATATCATAAATGATTCATTTATGACTTTATATTACCCATTTAATAATAATTTCCATGTTATGTTAACATTTCGGGTAATAATCACTTTCTTTATCTTATGTGTTTTAACTTGTCACTCTTGGTTGTATCACTTAGATAATGATTTAAATACTTCCAGAATATAAAACATGATAAATATATCATATATATTTAGAATATAAATATGTATAATAGACATATATATGAAATTGAAAACACCGTTTAGGGAGACGGTAGTCCGTACGTACGCATAAATGCTGTTTCTGTTTTCATATAGTATTGAACGGAAGTAAGTGAATAAGATATATGTAAGTACATAAATCCTTATATATATATATATATATATATATATATATATATATCTCCAGTAGCATTATTATGTCATATATTACATACTTATTAGTAATATATATTTTTATAATCGTCGATGAATGGTGAACTTGGAAGTGAATCTCATCGCGTCGTGGAGACGGTAATCTGTACGTACGCACGAGCGAAAATATCATTCTTTTGATATTAAAATAATATATAATTGGATGGTATATAATATATACAGAATCATTATCATGTTATATTTATTATTTACATGAATTACAAATCATTATTATACCCATCCAAATAATAATATATTGAATAACAATTACACCACAACGTGAAGACGGTAAGCCGTACGTACGCACGTATAGTGACATGTCGTTCAAAGGATGGATAGAATACTGAATATGGTTGTACCATTTTTATAATAATATTACAGTATATAGGAGATACTGGATTAATTATTTTAGAATGGTAATAACAAATAAAGAAGAAGTGGAAGAAGAAAGGAACTTGAAAAAGGGTGGTGAAATCATTACCTCTTCTTCGGATTCTTCCTTTTGATTTGATCAAAAGAGCTCCTTAGGATGGATTTCTGACAAAAGTAAGGCCTCTAGGATGAATTGAGGGAAGTTGAGAGAGTATTTGGGCAGGGGTTGGTCGAACAAAAAGGTTTTGAAGGTGTGAATTAATGAGAAGGGGTAGTGACCTTTTATAAGAGGGGTGAGGGGCACCTTTGGAAAAGCTAGAAATATTATTTTATAATAAATTCATATTCGGTTTCTAATGGATCAAAAGTAGATTATTTAAATTTTAAGTTGGGGATAGTTCTAAAACCACTCAACCAATAGGATTTAGACATGTTTGGGTCATTATACTAACCTTATCTTTGAGTATTAACTCTTAGTTAATTAGTTTCACTTTTACAATGTCTCTTTGTATTTTTATATTATATGGTTAATAAACATACTATATACATCCAAGCCACCCCCAAGTGGTCCATTAATGATACAAATATCATGATATAATTCTCTTGTCCTAACCTTAGATTTTTATGAATTTAATATCAATTAATAATATAATATTTGTTTTAAAAACTCTTTTATGTCAATTTTGACACTATTCAATAGTTGATTTTTGTAAAAATCATAATAGAATTATTACTTCGAAAAAAGTTAATTAAATCATTACTAACATGTCATATTAACCTAGAAAATTAGTTTAATTCATCAAAAGTCTCAAATTATATTTATTTAGGTATTTATAATATCAATTCTTTTAATTTTTAACTATTATGGTAATTACTGCATCATCAATGTGTCATAAATAAATTAAATTATTTAATGACTAAAAATTATAAATAAAATATCATTATATAGGAAATAATTTTATATTTCTAATGAATATTTATAGTCTAAAATCAAACATATATAACCCTTTGTAAAAATTGTTTTTCTAAACGATATATGCCTTTGTTATTTTTGTATTCATTTTAACTTAATTAAAATAAAGTGTCCCTATCACCTACAAGTGGCCCCATGGGGTCCCAAAATCGACCTAAAGATGCCCATGGTCGTACATGTATCCAAAAATAAGGTTAGGACATGTTTTAGGGTAATTTAGTATTAATATAATATTATTTTTTTATCCCTTATTTACCAGATTTACCCTTTAACCATGGTAAATAAAATATTTACCGAAGTAATTATTCAAAATGTCTAAAAATAAAAGTTACCTATTTACACAATTTAGAAATCCTGAATCCAAATATGGAATCCATTTTTCAAAATTCAAAATACATAAGTAGCAGAAATTAATTTAAAATTAATTCCCGCTGCCAAAATAAAAAACGTGTTTTTAAGATATAATAACTATCAAAAGATTGATACTTGTTTATGTTCGGTTTAATTGTGAAATTATGTCCAATGACAAAAATTGTATTAAATGGTAAAACTATATTCTAAATATAATTTAAAACCACTAAAATTCATAATTTATCACTATTAATTATTTTTATTAAAAAAGATCTTTTTAATTAAAATTTAGTAATTTTCACTATTCATCAAAATATTAAAGTTATCCAAAAAGTACCAAAATTTCACCTTAGGCTAAATTAGATACTCCTAATCCAAAAATGAAGTCCATTTTGAGAGATAAAATTTCTAAAATTTTAAAAAGTAGGTATTACTATTCATAACGACTACTTTTATTGGCCGTGGTGTGTGTTAGAACTCGAAGTTGCGTACAACACACGCTGCTGTATTATTCAAAGAGAAGTGTACCGTGGAAGATCGGGGTGTTACATTCTCCCCTCCTTCAATAAATTGTGTCCTCGTAATTTGATATTTCTCTTTGAAAATAAAGGTTGAAAATAGAAAATATCTTTGTGGAAAAACCCACATCGGAAATTTGGTTAATAAAATTTATTCTTAACAAGATGAAAAGAGAAATGAAATGGTCACCACAAAATTATGATCTCAATTAGGAGGACATTGGTGGAAATTATAGACATATAATTTGAGGGAAAATGTAAATATTTATAGGTAGTGATTGAAGTCATCAATCACAAACAAGTTTAAAATTGAGGTCCTTAAATTCATCAATCTATGGTGATTTAAAATACCATCGGTTCAAAAAACCATAAGGTATTAGGATAACACACTTTTGACGTTTCAAAATATCTTAGTTGAAATCCCACATCAAAAAATGAATTAATGAGGCCTCTATTTAAAATAAAGAGTGGAAAATATGAAGATTACCAAAAACAACACATACTAGGGTTCCATGTAGGAAAATATGGATATGGAAGAGAAATCTAACCATCAATTATCTGATGGAGAGTGGTAGAGAACATGGCTATGAAAAGGCCAACAATCCCAAAGCCATAAATTAGTGATGATCTAAGGTACCATCTAGGACAACATTTTTGTTCTAAGTTCCTTTTCATAATGTTGAGAAATTTATTTATGAGATTGGATAAGATCATAAGGAGATATACTTACTTTATAATTAGAGTTTTATCCATTAATAAATTTCTACCACAAACTCATCTTTCACCCCAAAACATAATACAACTCAAAAATACTCTATTTATCCTAATCGTATAGGGTTGCAAATATAATGAATTTATAATTCACATATCAGACCCTTTATGTAAAGAAGCTACATTATACCATCCATGAACTTCATGTAGCACAATATTAGGAGATAAATCCCAATTTCACTATGGTTGTGGGTTTGATTCCCGCAACTTTGTCTGACACGACGGGTCGTCACACGATCTCTGTGTTGTCCTTTTATAAAAATCCAAAAAAATAACCTTTCAAACTTAATTCATTCCAACCATTAGAATTATACAAAATACTATTATCCAAACTCACAGTCCAAAATTTACAAGGAAGTTAAACATAATGAGGATCCTTTTTTCTAGGTAATAAGATGTGAACGCCTTCCTCGTATATTATTTTACAACACCGCAACATTCTGAATTACCAAAATCAACCATCTCTTATTCCAAAATCACTACCTCAATATTAGGACCATATTAAGGTTTATCTTTCCTTCAACCATGTAATTTCCAATAAAATTAACTCGTTGTAGAGTCACTTTTCTTAGTACCATAAAATCTCAAATCCTTAATTAAATAGTACTGTAGTACAATCCTTATTTATTTCCATAACATCATTGATACAACACTTAAATGAAATAATTCTAAAAGAACAACATAAAAACACTAGTCATTCCTCTTCATCTGTGGTAGTATCATAACTTGATTATTATCCAATAGTATCATTTGCAGAATAGTCTGATGACTAGGACATTGGTTCGCGTAGTGTCCAAACTCCTTGCAAATGAAGCATTGTACATTTGAAACCATTTTCTTACCCTTGCAGTCACGTACTTTGTGCCATTTTCCTCCACACTTATAACAAACTCCCATTCCTTTCAGGCAAGTTCCAGGGTGTTTCTTCCCACAGTTATCACATATGGGAGAATTATTCTTTCCCTCTTCCATTTATCAATCTTTCTCTCTTCCATCATTTTCTTCTCTTGATTCCCTTAAAAGACATAGGACTCCGAGAATTCTTTACTCATCTTATCAACACATGATACTATTTCTTCATATGATGATAATACGTGGGAAACTATTTCCCTTCTAAATTTTGGCTTAGGACCACGAAATATATGATCCTTCTTACTCTTTGGATCATACGTATTACGGGAGTTCACATTCCTTCTACTAGGCACCATTTCTATACAATAGCATAAACTAGTTCAGTTTATAAATTGCAATGAATAATTACCAAACTTGTAAAATAACTAACACAAATTGAATAGTTTATGGATATAATCCATAATCATAAAAAAAATTTCTTTGAGAAAGTATATATACTCATAATCCCTTCATAATGGTTTGTAAAGAAAATGAGAATTATCCTAAGCATATCCCCCGGGAGTGTCATAACCAAGAGTGCAGCAAGGCCCATTGTCGTGCACTAGTTCCCTTTTGAGTCTAGCTCAAAGTGGTGTTTTCGGGTTTTACCCCTATGTACATCTGTGTTAGAGCCGCCTCTACCTGCTCGTATCCAGACAAAGATGTATTGCTCAGAAAATTCACAAAATCTCTACAATACCAAAATTCTAGGAAGTTCTTCTATACTAATCCTCAAAGTCTATCTTAGGGCTATGTGGTCTAATCAGAGTTTATCTAAATCTAGTTTCCAAGGTTATTGCTAAACTTCCTCTGATACCAACTATAACTCCCTGACCCCAGTTACCCAGTGTCGGTGCATTATTTTAATGCATTGGAATTATTACAAGGAATCAAGTCCCGAAGGACCGATAAGTTTGGCAGTCTTGGAAAAATAGATCACATATATGAATGTTGCATTTTCACTTTAAGACGTACAAAACAACATAAATAATCTTTATGAACTCCATTATTCCCTTGGCTTAACCCTGCATATCAATCACATTACACTTCTTGGAATCCTGGGAAAAATAAAACATAGAAAGGGGTGAGCTCAAATGCTCAGTAAGAGTAAGCAATACAGCGGAAACTTTCAAAAATAAGCATAAACATTTAAGGAAATGTATAAAACTAAAATAAAAGCCTTTTAAACTTGAACTTTAGCATAATATGGCAGAAATAAAATGAAATAATTCTATTTACTTATTCACATGGATATTCTACTAATCGAATAATTACATGCAATATCACTAACCACTTTCATAATGATGGAATGCATAATGCTAGACTATCATAACCACATAGCCAAGGCCTTGTGCCAAGACTACAAATAAGATTTTGTCAAGGCCTTGTGCCAAGACACTAGTTTGTCTCATGAGACCTACCAATTCATCGAGGAGCTATAGCGGGCTCCACCTATCACATATTAAGTCCAATGCATTCCCATATGAAAAGGTTTAAACATAACATAAACATTCGTATTAAAAATAGCATACGAAATGTCAATAATTTCTCCATAAACCATGAATGGTATAAAAATAACACATCCACAGTCAAATATATCACAAAACCTTCAATAGAAGTTTTTTATAATAAATCAACTTCAAATGAGCTTAAAATCCATCAAATGATGAGTAAAGATTTTTGAGAGAAATATCCTTTTTGTAAAATCATTTAAAAGTCACACATTTATAAAGGAAGTAATTTTAAAAGAGATTTTTGAATAAAAGTGTCCCATAACACTTTGAAACTTTTGAAAAGAATTATCATTTCAAAACATTCATGTCCATATAAATAAATCCTTAAAATCATTTTGAAAACATGGACATTAATTGAAAAGATTTAGAAAGATAAATCTTTAAAACATTTGAAATTTTGATCTTGATAAAGAGTACCTTTCAAAATCCTTAAAATCTTCATTTTGAAATCATTTTTATGAAAAATGGACATGGATGATAAAAATGTCCCAGTAAATACTTACACATAAACAATCTCAGATAATGATGAGATTGAGGGATTAATCCTTACCAATTTTGTAACTTACGAAACATACAACCCATGAAAGAGGTATCATACAAGGAATATGTAAATACACATAAATTAAAGTGTATTACACAAAGAATACAATTATGCACAGTACATACACCACACAAAAGGTAATAGTGGCAATATGGCATGAATCTCACAGGAATAAAGAGTGAGATGAAAATCCCTTACCTTGCACTTTCCTTTAGTCGAGGGTACATTTAACCTCCTGTACGAAGATCGTAGTATGTTATTAAATTATACCAGAACCATATTAATATTTATGATATCATAAATGATTCATTTATGACTTTATATTACCCATTTAATAATAATTTCCATGTTAAGTTAACATTTCGGGTAATAATCACTTTCTTTATCGTACGTGTTTTAACTTGTCACTCTTGGTTGTATCACTTAGATCATGATTTAAATAATTACAGAATATAAAACATGGTAAATATATCATATATATTTAGAATATAAATATGTATAATAGACATATATATTAAATGGAAAACACTGTTTAGGGAGACGGTAGTCCGTACGTACGCAGAAACGTTGTTTCTGTTTTCATATAGTTTTGAACAGAAGTAAGTGAATAAGATATATGTAAGTACATAAATCCTTATATATATATATATATCCCATAGCATTATTATGTCATATATTATATACTAATTAGTAATATATATTTTTAAATCTTCGATGAATGGTGAACTTGGAAATGAATCTCATCGCGTCGTGGAGACGGTAATCCGTACGTACGCACGAGCGAAAATATCATTCTTTTGATATTAAAATAATATATAATTGGATAGTATATCATATATAAAGAATCATTATAATGTTATATTTATTATTTACATGAATTAAAAATCATTATTATACCCATCCAAATAATAATATATTGAATAACATTTACACCACGACGTGGAGACGGTAAGCCGTATGTACGCACGTATGGTGACATGTCATTCAAAGGATGGATAGAATACTGAATATGGTTGTACCATTTTTATAATAATATTAAAGTATATAGAAGATAATGGATTCATTATTTTAGAATGGTAATAACAAAGAAAGAAGAAGTGGAAAAAGAAAGGAACATGAAAAAGGGTGGCGAAATCATTACCTCTTTTTCGGGTTCTTCCTTTTGATTTGATCAAAAGAGCTACATAGGATGGCTTTATGACTAAATTAAGGACTCTAGGATGAAGTGAGGGAAGTTTAGAGAGTATTTGGGTAGGTTTTGGCCGAACCAAAAGGATTTGAAGGTGTGAATTAATGAGAAGGGGGAGTGCCCTTTTATAAGAGGGGTGAGGGGCACCTTTGGAAAAGCTAGAAATATTATTTTATAATAAATTCATATTCGGTTTCTAATGGCTATAAAATAGATTATTTAAATTTTAAGGTGGTTATAGGTCAAAAAACACTCAACCAATAGGATATAGACAGGTTTGGGTCATTATAATAACCTTATCTTTAAGTATTAACTCTTAGTTAATTAGTTTCACTTTTACAATGTCTCTTTGTATTTTTCTATTATATGGTTAATAAACATACTATATACATCCAATCAACCCCCAAGTGGTCAATTAATGATACACCTATCATGATATAAGTCTTTTGGCCTAAATTTATATTTTTAGGAATTTAATATCAATTAATAACATAATATTTGTTTTAAAAACTATTTTATGTCAATTTTGACACTATTCAATAGTTTATTTTTTTAAAAATCATAAAAGAATTATTACTTCAAAAAAAGTTAATTAAATTATTACTAACATGTCATATTAACCAATAAAATTAGTTTAATTCATTAAAAGTCTCATATTATATTTATTTTGGTATTTATAATATCAATTATTTTAATTTTTCACTATTATGTTAATTACTACATCATCATTGTGTCATAAATAAATTAAATTATTTAATGTATAAAAATTATAAATAAAATATAATTATATAGGAAATATTTTTATCTTTCTAATGAATATTTATAGTCGAAAATACATCATATATAACCCTTTTTAAAAATTGGTTTTCTAAACGATATATGCTTTTGTTATTTTTGTATTTATTTTAACTTAATTAAAATAAAGTGTCCCTATCACCTACAAGTGGATCCATGGGGTCCCAAAATCAACTCAAAGATTCCCATGGTCGTAAATTTATCCACCAATAATGTTAGGACACATTTTAGGGTAATTGAATATTATTATAATATTATTTTTTTAACCCTTATTTACCAGATTTACCCTTTAACCATGGTAAATAAAATATTTACCGAAGTAATTATTCAAAATGTCTAAAAATAAAAGTTACCTATTTACACAATTTGGACATCCTGATTCCAAATAGGGAATCCATTTTTCCAAATTCAAAACACATAAGTGGCATAAATTAATTTAAAATTAATTCCTGCTGTCAAAACAAAAAACGTGTTTTTAAGATATAATAACAATCAAAAGATTGATACTTGTTTATGTCCGGTTTAATTGTGAAATTGTGTCCAATGACCAAAATTGTATTAAATGGTAAAAATATATTCTAAATATACTTTAAAACCACTCAAATTCATAATTTATCACTATTAATTATTTTGATTAAAAACGTTCTTTTTAATTAAAATTTAGTAATTTTCACTATTCATCAAAATATTAAAGTTATCCGAAAAGTACCAAAATTTCACCTTAGGCTAAATTAGATACTCCGAATCCAAAAATGAAGTCCATTTTGAGAGATAAAATTTCTAAAATTTTAAAAATTAGGTATTACTATTCATAATGACTACTTTGATTGGTCGTGGTGTGTGTTAGAACTCAAAGTTGCGTACACCACACGCTACTGTATTATTCAAAGAGAAGTGTACCGTGGAAGATAGGGGTGTTACATTAAATGTTAATTAATTATGAATTACCCATTTGATCATATTAAAGACATTTATTACAATCACTGCTATGATATATAGGCATTGAGAGGCTCGTTAAATTATTGTAAATGGGCATGATGACCCTGAAGAATTATAATATGGGAAAGGTGTACCTTTTGTTTATAATATGATAATGGTGTCTCTTTTTATATCTAATATGGTCATTAAGACCCCATACTATGATACGGTCTTGGAATCCCTATGATGAGATATAGACATGGTGAACCTACATTGTGATACCGGGCATGGAATACCTATACTATGATACAGGCTTGGAGATTCTGTAATGTGATATAGTCATGGTGACCCAATATTGGGATACATGGCATAGAGACTCTATACTGTGATACTAGTCATGGGATCTCCTAATTTTGTGATATAGTCATGGAGACCCTATTATCCTGATATTCGGCATGGCGAACCTTACTATTGTGATACTAGTCATGGAGTCTGATGATACTTATGATAATCATGCTATAGCCTATGGATTTCTGAGTTAAACCATGGGTCTAGGATTGTGGAAGTATCCACATATATGTTTATATACATCTCTAAATATATAGTCCATATATTTGTACTCAATTGGTTATATGTTCAGATTGTTTGGTTAATGAAAAAAACTATTATTTTTAACCTAATGTCTATCAAGAACTGGATCTGACACATTTATAGTTTTTATTATAGATTATTATAACTTCACACCACCATATTATATACAATAACTTGACATTTATATGCATTGTGTTTGGTTTCCTACTGAGTTTATCGCACACCATATCTGGGCTACCTATGGTACATGGGAAAACTATATGCTTGAAGGTGTATATAAGGTGAATTATATACTTAGGGATGTGTGATTATATACATGACTTATGATTGGAGCATGGCTAAAGATGACTAGGTTAGAGCTCAGGATTCATGTATAGATTTTTTCCTTTTTGTTTATTTTACATATAATGTACTGTATTTATTTCCTTCTTCCTTGTGTAAATTTTTTCCCAGTTTTGTAAAGACATGACATTATCATCTTTTGTATATGATTCAGAATGCATAATTTGATTATTATTCTATACTTTGATGTTTATTATTACTTCTTTTGTCTTTTCAATTATTGACAAACTTCCTCTATTTATCTGGGGATTACACTGTTGTGTTACTCTAACCAGAGTGAATAGTCTCCCCACTAACACACCCTAGGACCTCACTTCTAGTAGGTGGCCCTTGGAATACAAGGTGGCACTCTTGAAGCCATGTGGACCACCAGATTAGAGATCCATTTAAGTTTCATCTGGGTTGGGACATCACATGAGGTCCATAATAGTTTAGTTCCTTTGGATCTTGGAATACAATCTTCTTAATTTTGATAAATACCATCAATGTATCACTAAAATAACTTCCCCTTTTGTACTCTTCAAAAAAATAGCATAATTGAAACTTTCTTTACAACCTAGGTAATGGAAACATAATAAAGGGTGGTCATATATTCTCAGTAATGGTAAATTGTATAGACCCGAAAATTTCAAGGAAAAGTTTTTCTTAATTTCTTTGGAATTTTACGAGTCTGCGGCTTCTGACATCACTTGATTATGAGTCCCGGTGTGCCTGGAATCAATTTCTCGAAGTTTAGCTCAGGTACATTCAGTAAACGAACGAGCGAGTTTTTATATCTTTATAACCGGTGCTCGAAATTGAAATCTGAGGGCACCAATGAACTCATAGCACCAGTAATTTCTTAAGGGGACCTTTACCGCAGTTGCGTTTTAAGCAGGTTGAGAATTTTTATTTGGGAATCTAGAATAAAATAAATAAAATTGGTAGTGTACAATTTTATTTATATCTATGTAGTTTTATCCTACAAAGGGGAGTTAGTGGTGGAACCAGAACCACCTAACTACCCATGTGTGGCTATATGATAGGTGGGGCCCACATGACCCCCAACCCTTCATCTCCCTTGAAACCCACCTTAAACTCCCTTAAATTTATTTCGTTTCCAACTCTTCCATTAATTATGTGAACCCTTTCACCTTCCTCTCTCTCATTTAATATGACAACAGTACAAGTTAATTAATCACCCACAATTAATAAATTACTTGTGTGTCATGAATTCATTTGAATTATTTTTTATGTTTCATAGAACTTCTTTACATGGTATAAGTCTTTTGTAATATTTGTGATTGAAAATAGTTTTTTGGGGAACCACTGGATGATTAGAAAGAGAGGTGTTCTTCCTCTGATGAAGAATGCAAAGTCACTGATGACGTGCCTTCTCTTCTTCTTCCTCCACGTCAAGGGAGGAGACATCGATGTGGGGAACGTCACCAACGACGACGACTCTTCCTCAGACGTCAACAGAATCAACACCATTCTTCTACGATGTATGACCACTGTGACATTCGTCTTCCGTGGCTTGACGACGTGCGACGTCTTTGCGAGGTATGAGGTTTATGTTTAATTTAAATGGATTAAAATTGTTCTTGTTCTCATTGTAAGAATTGGATTTTCTTTAGCCAATTGCTACCGCCTAACGCGGAGTGCGCGGGATGACCGAACATGGCACATCAACCCTCTGTTGGATCTTTTTTTTGTACGCAATGGAAGCGGTAATGGGAGGTGGTGGCGATGAGCGGAAGCGGCGGCCGTGTGCCGGCCGCATGCAAAGGAACCGCGGACCGCAACCGCGGGCCACTCGACCGAGGAAAAACCAGATGGCTATAACCGATCGGGCCGAAGGAAGTAACCACGGCGCCCCTTTGGCACCGTGATGCGGAGAACCACGGCCTGCACTCCGCGGGCCGCTTCAGTGGGAAAACCGGCCGGCAGGCAGCCGACCGAGTTGAAGAAGCCGCAGTTCCTTCATGGCGCCGTGGAGAGGAAGAAACGCGGCCCGCTTGTGCAGGACGCTCAGCGGTGGAACCGGCTGACCTAGGAAGAACTCGTGGCTCCAAGAGGGCACTGCGCTTGAGGAACCACAGCCTGCCCAAGTGGGCCGCTTGCGCAGTGAAGCCGGCCGGCTTCGGCCGGCCGGATGGGAGGGTGGTGCCGTCGGTTTGGACAGTCGGGGGGTGGGGGGGGGACGCCCCCTCAGACCGCTCAGCCCAGTCGGGTCATGCTGCTCAGCCAGCCGGCTGCGCCCCGGCCAGTCAGGCCTTGCCCTGTCGGGTCGGGTTGTGCCGTGTCGGGCCGGGCTGCGCCCATTCGGGCCAGGCCGCGCCCATTCGGGTCGAGCCATAACCCTTCAGGTCGGGCCACACCCTTCAGGCTGGGCCATGCCCTTTAGGGTCGGACCGCGTGTTTCATCGGGCCAGACGGACCCCCTGCCAGGTCGGACCCGCCAACTCTGGGTTGACCCGACCCGTCAGCCCACCGGGCTTAACGGGCCGGACCCATTTTCACTTAAATGTGAATAACATGAAGATCGTGCGTCCGGTCGGTGCGCCGTCTGTGGCACTGGGACCCTCACAATGAGGTAGTCCTTTTGCGATACTCTAAGTGATTTTTAGACGACTTTGGAAAAACAGCTGGGTTGGTTCGAAGCTAAAATCCAACCGGGCCCTCAGAGCTAAAACGCTTATAACATAAGAACCAGACGTCCGATTGACGTTCCGTCAATTAAGTTGGTTTCATTTTGTTGATATGGCTCTTTTGGCATACTCCGCTCGAGGTTCGGACACAGCAGGAGTATGATCGGGTTGGTTTTAGCTTATAAACCAACCAGGCCCCTGGAATGGAAAAGCTAATAACTCACAGACCGGGCATCCGATTGATGCGTCATCTGTTGCATTGAGACCCCCATGACGAGGAAGTTCTTTGAGATACTTCTTCTTGGAACATTGAGACACATGGAGTGTCGACCAGTAGCTCATGGAGTGGATCCTCCCAGAGACAAGCATACGGAGTACGGTGACCTTGTAGCTGGCTGAGTCCTGGGGACTGCTTGTCCAATTCGATTCGGAGTGACTTTTCTAGCCCAGTGGGGATCCCTACTGTGTTGGGGAAACATACCCATAGCGGAGGAGCACTACTGTGTTGGGGTGGCAGACCCGCGGTATTCGACAGGAGGAGTACCTCTGCATGCTATTAGGGGGAGCGCTACTGTATTGGGGCGGCAGACCCATGGCGGGGATCACTAGTGTGTTGGGGCAATATACCCACGTTAATCCACAGAGGAGGAGTACCTCAGTAGTCTAAGGTTAGTGAGTGGCACTTCGGAGTCGGGACATAACTACGACGCTCGACAGAGGAGGAGTTCTCCAGCAGCCGTGTTTTCGTCATCATGAATAAAAATCCTGCTTTGAGCTGAGACAATGACCTTTGTGTTTTCCTCATGATTGAGATGGGTTACCTGATAACTTAGGTATATGTATGGGCATATAACTAGGTAGAGGTTATCTGTTGAGATCTTTCTTTGTGGTTTTTCCTTGTTGGATCTAGTGAGACCTTGAGGATCTCATGGTCCCTACTGAGTATTGTTATACTCACCCCGACACAGGCTATGCTCGTACCTCCTTGTGTTGGATGCAGACGACGAACAACTCTGAATGAGGTAGAGTGTACGAGGACTGGATGGTACCCGGAGGTGGATCTCACGACGAGTAGGTACCCGGAGGAGACGGAAGGACGGACGGACACGGAGTGCTGAGGAGGACATCTGTACCTAACCTTCAGGTAGGATCTGTGGTGAATGATTCGGGAGCTTCTTGTCACCTTCAAGCTATTTTGTCTTTTTTCCTTGTACTTTACAGTTGGGCTTGTATTTCCAGCACCCTTTACTTTCAGCACTTCTTTTGTATTCATTTTTACCTAGAGTTTCACTTCCTCTTATTCTCTGGTTGAGTGAGTTTTATTTTAATAAAGGCAATGTCTTCCCAGTTATATGGATTTACGCCTTTAGTGCTAGTTTCCAGCCCCTGGCCTATAGAAGGCAGGCTTGGGGTAGTTACGACATGGGCCCCGGGGGACGGGTCATGACAAATTGGTATTAGAGGAGTCGGTTCTACTACAGAACATAGAACTCTAATATTTTCTTTCTGTGAAGCAATAGTGTTAAGGGTACTGAGTGTGGTTTTTAGTTCAGGGAGTCCAGTGTTTGTGCAGCAGCCGACGTATCCATACACCAGGACCCTGACTTCTGATTCCCGACTTAGTGCACGAAAATAATGATTGCGTGTGTGTTTTCAAAAGTTTCATTAAGTCAGATCAACCATGTCATCTCACCAGGTTTAAATCCTTTGACCGTGTCGCATTTGTTCAGGATGCCTCCATGTGGATAGTCTGTTGGAGTTCTGGGAGAGTACTCGATGACGTCTCATCGAGCGATGAGGCTCCGATGCAGGGCCCTCTTACTATGTTGGAACCTTCAAGTGGTATACCAGCAGCACCACCACCCGTTGGGCAGCAGATTCCACCATCCATACTAGCGGATGGTGCATGCTGATAGAGCGCATTGCATGATTTCCAACAACAGAGGTCTGCGAGGTTACGAGGCAAGGCAGATTCCCAGGTAGCAGTGGAGTGGCTGGAGGTGATTTCTAGAGTTCTACACCTAGTTTAGACACTAGTAGAGCAGATGGCGATCTTAGCTACTGGTGTTTTCCAGTGAGTGACCATGAGGTTGGTCCACATAGTGATGAGGCTTCGGTACATGGACTGATGCCTAAGATAGTACCTTCAGGTAGTGTTCCAGCTATATCGCTACCTGTTGGTCAGCAGTTATGACCGGCAGTACCGGTAGAGGACACTTGTAGGCTTAGTGCCTTACATGTGTTTTACCAATATATACCCCTCAGGTTTCGAGACGATCCTGAATCACAGGTGACTGAGGAATGGCTTGTGGAGGTGGCTGAGAGTTTTCTTGAGCTTATACATCTTCGGCAGGATGACATTTCGGTAGCTGAGTATTTATCGAGTTGTATTGATTGTTCCTGGTACCTGATTACTACAATATGATCAGTGCTTTAGAGCTCGTACCTCAGAGCGAGGTGTGTTTAAAGGACATCTGGGCCAGCACTTTTCCCTCTATGCATTCCTACTTATGCTAGGGTGCTAGAGAGAACCTTTGTGGTTGAATGTTCATTAGCTGAATGGATATAGCTAGAGAATTTTAGCAGTGGGAAAGTAGGGAACTGGAACTAGTCTCAGAGACTTGGGCATGTAAAATGTTTCAAGAAGAGGAAGTGTTAAGGATAGATGAATCTGTAGAGCAGCAGACGTGGAAGCAGATCTAGGAGAGAAGAATGAGGTGGTGTACATATCGATATGTTACAACCACCCGCCATTGTAGTCCCCATCAGGCTCAGGGAGTATGAGGGCAGGGGAAGAGAGTAGCTGCATGTTTTCAAGGAGTGTTACCGAAGGGCTCTATGAATGATTCGAGGAATGGTTTGTGTCTACTATTAGTTGTTGTAAAAACAGACATTGATACGAATCATTCCTTCGTTTTACAAATCTTGTCCCAGACCTAGAGTTTCCGATTAATCCATTTACTTGACCTTCACGTCTGGATATACCATTGGGAGGAGACTCAATAATCACGCTTACGCCGACGGTGTGATCTGACCCTTGAGATGATAGTTTCGGTTGGAACCTCTTGGTGGCAGCGTCGAGGCCTTACGACGTTAGTTTGGGTATGGACTAGGCAACCACAGTTCATACACAGATTGACTATATTAGGAAAAAAGGTTTTGGTTTACCTACAATGTTCGGATGGGTTTTCCTTGGTCAGCGAAAAGGAAACCCCAGGCAGCACAGGATGGAATCATGCATAAGTGGGTACAGTCGATCACTCACGAGTCATCTAGACTTAAATTTGAGCTAGACTTCTCTAGAGTTGTTGCACCACTTTTAGCATTGAAGAAGAAGGGTAAAACCCTTCGTGTGGTCAGATAGATACAAGCAGATATTTTCAGATGCTAAGGCATAGGTTGACCAATGCGCTCATTTTGATGCTACTGGAGAAGGTGCAGATCATCCAAGAGTGGATGAAGACTGCACATAACAGACAATAGTCCTATACAGATAGGAGACGGAGACCAATGGAGTTCGAGGATGACGACCATGTTCTTCTATGGGTCTCACCTTGATGAGGTTTACAGAGTTTTGGCCAGGGTGGCAAGTTATCTCCACGTTTCTTCTGACCTTTCTACGTCCTCAGTAGAGTAGGTGAGGTGGCTTACCGTCTGGCCCTTCCACTTCAGTTGCACCGGGTGCATGACATATTTCATGTATCTCAGCTGAGGAGATACGTGAAAGACCCGACCCACATCATTGATCATGGGGAGCGGGACATCGATGACGGGGCTACATTAACGGAGGTTCCGGCGGAGATTGAGGATCAACAGGAGCAGATCCTATGTGGATGATTGATTCCTCTAGTGTGCATTCGCTGGTAGCATAGGAACCTCCAGGGAATCACATGGGAGAAAGAGGCTCATATGCGCGCTCAGTACCCCTTTAGTTTCCCTAGTGTGTGTTGTAGCTTTACGGGGACGTAAATCCCTAAGGTGGGAGTAATGTGAAGACCCGGAAATTTCAAGGAAATTCTTTTCTTAATTTCTTTGGAATTATCGAGTCTGTGGCTTCTAACGTCACTTGATTCCAAGTCCCAGTGTTCCCAGAATCAATTTCTGAAGTTTAGATCATGTACGTTCAGTAAACGAACAAGCAAGTTTTTCTATCTTTAGAACCGGTGCTCGAAATTGAAATCTGAGGGCACCGATGAACTCACAGAGCCGGTAATTGCTTAAGGGGACCTTTACCGCAGTTGCGTTATAAGGGGGTTGAGAATTTTTATTTGGGAATCTATAATAAAATAAATAAAATTTGTAGTGTACAATTTTATTTATATCTATGGTAGTTTTATCCAACAAAGGGGACTTAAGAGTGGAACCACAACCACTTAACTACCCATGTGTGGATATATGCGAGGTGGGTCCCACATGAGCCCCAACCCTTCATCTCCCTTGAAATACCCCTTAAAATCCCCTTACATTTATTTCTTTTCCAACTCTTCCATTAATTATGTGAACCCCTTCATCTTCCTCTCTCTCATTTAATATACCAACACTACAAGTTAATTAGTCACCCACAATTAATTAATTACTTGTTTTTCATGAATTCATTTGAATTATTTTCTGTGTTGCATGGAACTTATTTAAATAGGAGAAGTATTTTGTAATATTTGCGATAGAAAATATTTCGGTGGGGAACCTATGGAGGATTAGAAAGAGAGGTGTTCTTCCTCCGACAAAGAACGTGAAGTCACCGACGACATACCTTTTCTTCTTCTTCCTCCGCGTCAAGGGAGGAGACACCGCTGCGGGGAACGTTGCCAATGAAGAAGGATATTCCTCTGACATCAACGGAATCGACACCATTCTTCTGCGACGTCCGACCACCGCGACGTTCATCTTCCACGGTTTGACGATGTGTGACGTCTTTGTGAGGTTGGGGGTTTATGTTCAATTTAAATGGATTAAAATTGTTCTTGTTTGTGTTGTAGGAATTGGATTGTCTTAGGCCAATTGATACCTCCTAATGCGGAGGGCACGGGCCGAACGAACACTACCCGTCGACCCTCCGTTGGATCTTTTTTTTTGTACGCAATGGAAGCGGCAACGAGAGGCAGTGATGATGAGCCGAAGTGGCGGTCGTGTGCCAGCCGCGTGCAAAGGAACCGCGGCCAAAAACCGCGGGCTGCTCGACCGGGGAAGAACCTGTCGGCTATAAATACCCGAGATGAAGGAAGGAATTGTGGCGCCCATTTGGCAACACGCTGTGGAGAACCGCGACTCCCCTTTAGCACTACACTGCGGAGAACTGCAGCCCGCACTCCGCAGGCCACTTCGGTGGGCGAAACTGGCCGGCAGGCGGCCGACCGGATTAAAGAGGATGCGGCGCCTTCATGGCACCGCACTGAGGAAGAAACGCGGCCCGCTTGTGCGGGCCGCTCAGCGATCGAACTGGCCAGCCGGGCTGGGAAGAACCCATGGTGCTAGGAGGGCGCTGCACTTGAGGAACCGCGGCCCCCCCAAGTGGGCCACCCGCACAGCGAAGCTGGCCGGCTTCGGCCGGCCGGATGGAAGGGCGGCGCCGCTTGGCACCGCCGGTTCAGACAGCTGGGGGGGCCCTCGGACCGCTCGGCCCAGCCAGGCCATACCCTGCTGGGTCGGGCTATGGCACGTCAGGTCGGGCTGGGCTGCGCCCATTCGGGCCGGGCCGCGCCAGTTCGGGTTGGGTCGTACCCCTTCAGGTCGGGACGCGCCCCTTCGGGCCGGGCCACGCCCTTCTGGCCGGGGCACGCCCTTGATGGCCAGACCTCACATTTCATCGGGCCGGACTGACCCCCTGTCGGGTCGGACCCGCCAACTCTGGGTTGACCCGACCCGTCATCCAACCGGGCTTAACGGGTCGGCCCCGTTTTCACATAAACATGAATAACATGAAGACCTGGCGTCCGATCGATGCGCCGTCTGAGGCACTGGGACCCTCGCGACGAGGCAGTCCTTTTGTGATACTCTAAGTGGGTTTTGGATGTCTTTGGAAAAATAGCTAGGTTGGTTCGAAACCGAAATCCAACCGGGCCCTTGGAGCTGAAACGCTTATAACATAAGAACCGAACATCTGATTGATGTGCTGTCAATTACATTGGTTTCCTTTTGTTGAGAAGGATCTTTTGGAATACTCTGCTCGAGGTTCGGACACAGTTGGAGTACGGTTGGGTTGGTTTTAGCTTAAAAACCAACTGGGTCCCTAGAACGGAAATCCTAATAACTCACAGACCGGGCGTCTGATTGGCTTGTCGTCTATTGTGTTGAGACCCCCATGATGAGGTTGTACTTTGAGATACTTTTTCGTGGGACTTCAAGATACTTGGAGTGTCGACCAGTAGCTCATGGAGAAGATCCTCCTGGAGACGAGCATACGGAGTACGGTGACCTTGTAGCTGGCTAAGACCTGATGACTACTTGTGCGATTCGATTCAGAGTGACATGACTAGCCCAGTGGGGATCGCTACTGTGTTGGGGCGATAGACCCATGGCGGAGGAGGGATACTCTTTTGGGGCGGTAGAACTGCGGTACTCAACAGGAGGAGTACCTCTGCAGTCTATTAAGGGGAGCGCTACTGTGTTGGGGCAGCAGACCCATGGCGGGGATCGCTACTGTGTTGGGGAGACATACCTACGGTACTCGATAGAGTAGAAGTACCTCAGCAGTCTATGGTTAGTGAGTGGCACCTCGGAGTCATGATAGGACTACTACGCTCGACAGAGGAGGAGTTCTCCAGCAGCCATGTTTTCGCCATCGTGAATAAAAATCCTAGTTTGAGCTGATTCAATGATCTTTGTGTTTTCCCCATGATTGAGATGGGTTACATGATAACTTAGGTATATGTATGGGCATATACCTAAGTAGAGGGTATCTGTTGAGATCATTCTTTGTGGGTTTTACTTGTTGAATTTAGTGAGACCTTGAGGGTATCGGGGTCCCTAGTGAGAATCGTTATACTCACTCCTGCATGGGCTATGCCCGCACCTCTTTGTGTTGGATGCAGATGAAGGACAGAGCTGAACGAGGCAGAGTGTACGAGGACTGGACGGTACCCGGAGGTGGGTCTCACGATGAGTCAGTACTCGGAGGAGACGGACGGATGGACAGACGCTGAGTGATGAGGATGACATATGTACCTACCCTTCAGGTAGGATCCGTGGTGGATGATCCAGGAGCTGCTTGTCACCTTCCAACTGTTTTGTCTTTTTCCTTGTACTTTACAGTTGGGCTTGTATTTCCACCCCCCTTTACTTTCAGCACTACTTTTGTATTCATTTTTACCTATAGTTTTGCTTCCACTTGTTCTCTGGTTGAGTTAGTTTTATTTTAATAAATGCAATTCCTTCCCAGTTATATGGATTTACACCTTTGGTGCTAGTCTCTAGCCCCTGGCCTATGGAAGACGGGTTTGGGGTAGTTACGACACGGGCCTCGGGGGACGGGTCGTGACATAAACATAGTGGATACATAAGCATAACATGGGACTAAGTATATGAGAGCATGATCATAACATTTTAAATGTATACCCTGCATATCAAAGATCATAATAATGATTCATTAAAAAATTGGATGTTCATAAAATAGTAATCATAAAGGAATTAAACAACATGATCAATGAGTGAATAACATCGACATAAGTTAGGGAACTTGTGTCATACACATAAGAATAGAAAATAATTTCCATATTAGTGAAGTCTCATTTTTAATTCCATCAAATCAGATAAATTCCAATATTGAAATGAGTTTACTACTTGTTCTAGAACAATATTACTATACTGGGATCACTCCCCATTTCATCCATGTATTGTTATATGGAGTTCACACCCCATTCTACCCATATCCATCTCCCGATATATATAAATCTTTACCCAATGCATTGTAGGGTGATATGGGTCCCACCTATCTCATAATGAATACCATGTTTATAAGTGACACAAGATTATAAACATTCATAATATACTAACCCTTCAAATGTAATGGGTATCATATAAATTTATTTATATCATTACATGAGGAAAATAGAAAGGTTTCATAATCATTTCACCATAGAATGACCCATGAAATGAAACATGTTTCATAAGAATTTCCTTGTGGTATAACTTGTGGAATAGAAATAGGATTCATATACTGGATGAAATAAAAACACAAACCATCTCAAGAAATTATATGAATGGTATCTTTGGATAAAATCCCCAATAATTCATAGGAACACCATTAGATGTCATTATTGATGGAAAATAATTTTGAAATATCATTAAAAACATTTCTTGAGGAAAATATCCTAACATCTTTGAAAATTGATTTTTAAATCCTAATAAATTATTAATAACCATTTCTTTGAAAATAAACTTGAAATAATATAAATTAATCTTTGAATCAATTTTGGGTCATGACTTTGTAAAATTATGTTCATTATTTAAATGTCAAAATGAAGGTTCATTTAGCATTTTTTGGTAACATCCAAAAAGACGTTGTTTTATAAAATGGCATGAAGATTCCTTCGATTTTTTTAAAGTTAAAAATTGGTTAAAATTACTTTTAAAAGTCAAAAAATAATAATAAATCATTTATGAAAACATTTTTTAAAGCATGTTTTTGAATGAAAACTGATTTTCAACCAAATAGAGAAATAAAGTCGTATTTTCAAAAAAAAACTTATTTATATAATGTACCAAAGATTGGAAATTTGGTACCACTAATTGATGATATCATGAATAAACATAGGGGAATAATATTAATTATATATATATATATATATCTTCTAATCCTTTATCATTTAAATCATAATCTTGAATAATTCTGACATATGATGAGACTGTATCATAAAATCATTACGATCTTGGTAACTTCTAATCATAACCCCTTGAAGTAATAACAAAAAATAAAATGTAAAATATCATGAGGATTAATAAATTCGTGATTTTACATGTTAATGTGGTTGTATATAAACATCTTAAAATAATATATGTTCATAATAAAATGTATGTCTCGAAGAAGGTGAATTGAGACAAAACCCCTTACCGATTTGCTATATTTTGAATTATAAACCCCTTGAAAGGGAGGTACTAAAATGATTATGTAAATAAAAATATTCATAATTATAATAATAATAATATATATTCATGGTATGTATATGCACCATAAAAAAATAAACATGTGGTTAATATAGAATTTTTATGATAAAAAGTAAAAGTGAGACAGAAATTAATCACCTTAGGTATTGATTTCTGTCATACTCATTAAAACTCTAATATATTAAATATAATTTTCCTATAAATATATTAAATAAAAATATTCAAATATATAATACCATATATAATTTTCTTATGGATTTCTATAACCCACTTATTAACAATTTCATCTTAATGTCATGTTTCACGTAATAACCTTTTTGTTTTTAGTATATAATTTGACTTGGAACTTTTGGACCTCTTACATTGATCATGATTTCATAATTTTGAGAATTTAAAACATGATATAAATATAATATAAATACATTGTATTTATATAGTGTAATATATATAATTTAGTGATAGGGAATAAAGTATAATGTTCATGGAGATGGTAGGATGTATGTACGCATGAACATTGTGTCCATTTTCTTATTATATTTAAGGAAATATAGGTAAATGATATATATATATTTATATATATATATTAATTATAGTATAATTTTTATTTCATATATATCATATATTTTTATGGAACCCATACTTAATACATTTCATGTAATGTGTGAATTAAACACATCACTTTGTGAGGCGGTAGTTTGTCGTACACACGAATGACATTATCATATTTCCACCATATGGAAAGTAAGATGATATCTATGATATAAAAATTATAGAAGAATAATATCAAAATAAATATCATAAATATTATATATAAAATATAAATTTATCATTATTTTCAACCTTGAATTATGGTATTGGAAAAATAAACGACATTGGTTTGCGAGGTAGTAGTCTGCCGTATACAAGAACAAGGATTTCGTCACTCATTTGATGGATGTTCATGATGTTATAGGTTGTACCCATAAAATAATAAAATCTCAGTATATATATGATACATTTGTTATTATATCATCATGTTATAATTGTAATTGAAGGAGTTGGGTGAAGATATAAAATAAAAACGCTAGTTCATGATCATTACCTTTTTTCCATGTATCCTCTTATGTTTGCAATAAATCCTTTATTGGAATTTTTTCCATAAAAACTAATGCATATAGGATGAAGTTATCGAATTTTTTAATTTGTTTTTTATGGTCTTGGAAAATCTTAATTGATTTAATGGTGTGAATAAGTCCGGAGAGTGACTTCCCTTTTATAGTTTAGGAGGAGTATAATTCTTATAAATACACGAAAGTATTAACTATGGGTAGGCCTCCCTTACCTCAGGTGGCTCCGAAATTGATTAATAATGTATTTGATGTATTAATTGGTAAAATAGAAACCTCCACCACAAAAATTAAAAACATATTTATCAATTTATTCCTTGGTCCTTAATTTTTCTATATTTTATAATTATAGTTTTTACCAAGGTTACATTGATCTTTTTATTTACATAGGTAATTTACCATCTTATGACTATAGTTAAAATGGAATGGATTATATAATTTATACCTAATTATTCCAAACATTATATCTATTTTATAAAAAAATAATCATACCTTTGTGTAAAATTAATTTTAAAACAAACCCATGTAATGAACAAAACCTCGTTTTAACCTTAATTGTGTTAATTAATTTAACTATTTTCACTAATCATTATGTTAAAAAATTTAGTTAACCATATTAGATAATATAAATTATTATTATTCAAAATATGGAATCCATTTTAAAAAAAAATACATTCACATAAGTGGAATAATTTAATTTAAAATTACTCCCATAGACATGATGAGAAAGCAAGTTTTTAAAGTGAAAATCTTCAAAATATTACATTGTTTTTATCAAATTGCAAAATGAAATTAATTATAGTGACATAAATAGGATAAAAAAATTTATAATTGAACTAATTTTATATTAGAACCAATTTAAAATATAATTTATCTTTAAAAATAAAATTGGTGAAAATACTATTTTTTATTAAAATTATGGATTTGTCATTATTCAATAAAAATTGAAACATTTAAGAATATAAAAATAATAAATCCTAAGATAATTTTTATATTTTTATTTAAAAAATAATTATCTTTCAAAGTAATTGTATACAATTTTTAAAATTTATTTATAAAATATGTTTGCTATAAAAATGTGGTAAGACTGCTTTTTAGAAAAATGATTCTTTAAATTGTAAAATTGGATTTATTATTATCTCTAATCTAGAAATCATATAAGATAAATGTTAAAAAATTTAATTAATATATAAAATATAAATTTCTTTAAAATCATTAATAAAAATTATTTTGGTTTAATTATCTATGTCAAATAAACTTGTCCATATAAAAATAGTTTTCGGGAAAAATATTTCCTTTTATATTCAAAAGGGTTTTATTTACATTTATAAATAATTATTCATCAATTAATTATTTAAAAAAACAAGTATAAACTATAATTAAGTTATTTATGTTATCTTATTTATACCTTCCATTCCAATGGCTGGTTGATAACTTTCATATTAGATAATAATGATTAAATAATAGGGCATGTTTTGTTTAAGCTCAGTGTTGCATGTAACGAAATTGAAACTCAGAATTCTGTATAACATAATCCAAACTTAGTATTCCATGTGACTCAATATAAAAATAGTGTCTCTTGAAAAGTAAAAACTAAAAAATCACAAAATCACAAAATATTTTCGTGTTAAACATTGGACATAAGTGTCAAAAATATATTCCATACCTTTATCTATCGAACTGTTATCCATATAAGAATATGGTTATACATATAATTGAAAATACATAATTCCAATACAAAATCTTCCTATGTTCCCAGTTTATAATGATCACGAACTTATTCTCCATGTTAATAATTTAGATTACATGATTATAACATATCCCAAGACAGAATGTGGGGATTAAAAAAATAAATATTAAACATTTTAATAATAATCCATATTTTAATAATAATATATAGAATGTAAATAATTTTCCCCATGAAAAATAATATAATTGTTTCTAGATGAACACTATCAAATATAAATTTTGTAAAATTTTATGTTCAGACAATAATGATTATATGACTTATTCAATAATGGAATAACAAAATCATAAGCCTTATAAGGAAATAAATTTTACTTTCCTAAAGTAAAAGTCCCCAGTGATACAAAGGAAACTTAGATAGATTTTGACATTGATGAGAAACATCATCCCAAAGGAATGCTTTAATTAAACAACCAAATAAGGGATCAGAATTCATATTGTTCGGTACCATGAGTTTATTCCACAAAATATGAATATATATTATAGTTTAAATACTGAAATAATTACTATTATGTTAAATCATTTTGAATAAAAAATATGAAATTCAACTTAAAACATTAAAGATGTTTTCAGAAAAAAATTATCATTGATGTAAATTATTATATAACAAGTCCCTTCTAAAAGAAATATATTTTAAAACGTGAAGTGAAAAATATTTGAAAAATATTGTTTTTTAAAAGAATCAATCCTAAATAAAAGGTACTTGATAAGATATAAACTTTTTCATTGAAAATGGGGAGTGTAAGACAATATATATAAAAGTGAAATTGAAAATACATTATAATATTTTTAAAAATCACATTGTATGAATTGTAAAAAACATTAAATAGTATAAAATATATTTTACTCATAGATTTTAAATAATTGACTTAGAATAAAATATTATGTTGGGATAATTCATGCATGTGATAAATAAGTTCATGAAAAATAATACAGATCAAGGAAATGATACATGAGTTTTCAGTATTCCGTATAGACAACATATTTATTGGTGGAAGAAATATTTTAAAGATGGGTATTATGTGGTAGATATGAAAATTCATAGTAATCCAATTTAATTCCTCATAATATATTAAACTAGTATAATCCACTAATATTATAATTCAAAGAGGAAGATTAATACTCAAAGAATGAATATTAGGTTTCCAAAAGCATGACAATTGGGATAAAAGTTGTGTGAAACCATTTGATAAAAAATAAATTATTTTTCATAGTATTTCCCATGAAAATTATCAATATATAATAATGGAAAAACCATAGGTAGTTAATACACCATTAAAAGTAAAAAATTGTGCATAACATAATCTTGTCTCAAGGAATTAAAATTTTAGACAAACAACCCTAACAACATGAAAATGTTTCTAATTAAACCCCCTTAAGTGGGTGAAATTGTACTTGATCATAAAATAAAATGATTAAATTATAATTCATGATGTGATATCTAAAATAGTACATATATACAACACATAAATTAAATAAGGTTCAAAATAAAAAATGTATCACAAAGAGAGGAATTTGATATGAAACCACATTCCTCAGTCCTAATTACTTCTAAACATGCACCAAAAATCCTAAATAAATAATTTTATTTCCATTAATACATAACCAAAAATACTTATTCGTAACTATAACCATATATAATCACCATTTATAATAATTATATACATGTATATATATATATATATATATTATTTTTTATATTTTTAACACCATGAGTAAGTGATATTTATAAATTTAAATTTATTTCATAAAAAAAATTTGGTATTTAGTATTGTTATAAATTTCATCACTCTAAAGTAGTTAAATTTACTATAATATATTTTAAAATATTTTTTATGAATCAATTAATTCATTTCATGAAATCTTTATTTAAGACCAGTTAGGTAGAAATTGGTTATGGATATGTTTTACTGTTTATTAATGAATGGACAATGATTTATTAAATAATGAGTTAATTTTTTTCATAACACTACCAGAACAATAGAAACATTAATTACATATTTATATCATATTATATAAGTTAATATTTTCTCATTTTAATAAATGATATAAATGGATAGTATTTTTTAAATAAGAGTTTAAATTGAACTAAATAAGAAATTATAGTGATTATTGGGTGATTATATAGTTGTTTAGATGGAAACCCATTATAAAAGAAGAATAATGATATTATTTTGTTTTTATTAGTGAGATCGATCTGAATTATAATTAATTATAAATATAATTTAATTTTTAACAAATAATTACATAAAAATAAGTCATTTGTTATTCCTTAGTTCCCTAATTTTAAATTATTTAACTAACAATAATAGTTTCTTGGTAATATCTTCAATAGGATCTCTAAATTTTCACACTAAAAATATACTGATGATATAAAATATAATATTTAACCATTAAACCAATCTTTAAGACCAAATACTGATTTTGGTGATGAAAAAATGGAAATCAATTGTTCCATGGAGGCGGTAGTTTACACGTACACATGGATGATGATTTCTTTTTCTAAAATCCTGGAGGAAAACATAAAAAGGTAGAATTTTTCAGAATCATAAAATCTATATAAATGTATTAATTATTTATTATATTTTACTTATAATTTCCTTAATGAGGTTCTGAGAATCCACTTTTATAATTTCCTTAATGAGGTGCTGAGAATCCCCTTTTACATGGTTCCCAAATTATAAAATAATGGAGTGCAGAAGATATAATATCAAAACCATCATCATAAAACCATTTCTATAAAAAAAATTAATTTTTATTTGTTATACCCCTTTAATTATTAGTTTTTTTATTTTACGATTTTCTGCAACAACTATTGTTTACCTAAGATAACATAATCATTATTCCTAAATATAAATACCTTCTTATTATATAATTTTACACCCTTAATTATATTTTTTCCATCCATTTCATTTTATTCAATTTATAAAAATGGTAAAAAAAAATTTAAATTAATAATTTAATATTTATTAAAAACAATTTTTGAGAAAATATTACTTCTGTTATAAAATATGAAATATGTTTTTGTAAATAAAAATAAATATTTTTTTAAATTATAAATTAACATATAATGTATGTATCTAGTCATAGAAAAATGTTTAATTAATTTACAGTTCACACTTATATACTAATAATGTCACACAAGTTAGTGTATTTTTGAAATTTTGAAATATTCCCCTAAAATCATTCTTTTTAGAAAAATCTAAAAATACTTCATAATAAGATATTACTATTATGAATATGAAAATAATTTTAATTTTTTAAAATTCATATCCTAAATACTATTAATTATATTTTTAAATTAAAATGTGAGATATGGTGAAGAAATATATAAGAAAATAATATTTTTAAATATTTAAAATTTCCCTTCATATTTCCTATTATCTACTAATTGAATTAATATTAACCAATTATTTATATAAAATATATTTTATCATCATTTATTACACATTTATTGAAATAGAAATACATAAAACTTAGAAGAAAAATATTTATAAAATTTTCTTTTTAAACAATAAATGATTTTATTAGTCATTTTAGGTGAACTAATTGAGTTTTATTCATACAAAAAGTATCATTTATTTTAATACATATATTTCATAAAACATTTAAATCTATTCCACCATGGTAATTAAAGGGGTATATTTAAATTTTAGTAATTAATTTTTATATATTTTTTCTAAATATATCATCTATGTTTTGTGTGGAGGAAGCTATCAAAAACATCTATTTCATTTAATGGTAATGATATATAAAAATTTCAGGGTGTGAAATTTGAGTTATAAACTAAAAAATAATATTCATCCTTATAGTATATCTTATATTTTATAGAAATAATTCTCTATGATTTTATAGAAATAGTTATTCTAAAAATTCTTTTAATATTTATGAACACCTTATTAGTCCTCTGAAAATTATTATTTTGTACTAGTTTTTTATATTCCTTATAAAATATTATTTACCCTTATAGTATTCCCATTTAGAAACTATTTTGTACCTTTAGTCAAAATAAAACTTATGAACCATTTTTAGGCTACATTACTTCTCTTAAAAATCCAAAAATATTGTGTCTAATTTGGATAAATAAACCTTAAGATTCCTGAGAAAATGTTACCATATCTAAAATCTTCCCTAGAAAAATATGGATCTACTTTCCATATTCAACACAAACTATAGAATCTATAATAAATCCAATAAAATTACAAACATATTAAAAAACTTTCAAAATAAAAAAAAATCCTAAATATTCATCCACTCTCATTGTAACATTTAATTTCAGTGAGTTTGAATATATTTTTCAATTGAAAAAATAATTCATGAAATTTATCAAATAAACTCCACATTTTCCTTAAATTTTATTATATGACATTAGATCATGAAAACTTCATCTTCAGTCACAATAGTCTCCACCAATTCAACCCATCTCCCAAAACATCTCTTGGTCTCAACAATCCCACCGTATATAATGTTTTGGAATCTACGGGGAAAAATCTCATTCAAACATTATATTAATTGAAATTAATAAATTTTAAGAAAATTAAAGAGTACTCAAGAGAAATCGGTGTAGAAAACAAGAACATTGAATAAATTTTATTATGTTATCCCTAAAAAAGGTGACTTACATTCACATCTTCATAGATATTCATCCTCTTGAAACAAATTTTCAAAAAAAATTATTTTTCATCCCTTGATATGTATTTAGTTAATATTTATATTTTCTTTAACTTTTAATAGTTGTTCGTACCATTGTTCTCATGAAGATTGTTAGACCAATTTATATAAAAAAAAATACTCACATACCCACACACTGACCTTTTAACATTAAAATTTTCATAAATCAATCTTGATACATTAGACTGTTAAATAATAGATCTCACATTGACGAGGAAAAAAATCACTAGATTTTACACCCATATAGTTTCCAACCCCATTATGATTACATTTAAGTGATAAACATATAATTGAATTTTATTATCATTTTACCTCTCTAAAATAAATATCCTTTGAATGAGTGAGATAGATGAAAATGCCATCATACCTTATCCTTTAATGAATAAATATGAATTTTTATTCTTCATCCAAAAAAACATGGTATTAAAATACCACATTGACATACAACCAATACGATCAACCAACTTATTCTAATACAAAAAATTCAAATTAAAATTACACAATGTATTCTACACTTAGAAAATATAATATATCAGAATTTTAATTTTTAATTATGTTAATATAATTATGTTTACAACAATTCTAACATTTTATTGAAATATGATAACATTTTTAATTCCCCTTATCAAACACATTCTTCTTATAATTTCACCTTCAGCCTTATCTTTTAGATTATATTTTTTTCCACACTCTCTAGGATCACAAATCTCTAAAGTCTTATTATCATATTCCTTACACTTTTTGAATGACATTTTTTCTCACTATTTTTCAAAAATGGGAATATATTTCCTCAATAATGATTCTTTATCATCAAAAAAATCTGTATTTTGTCTTCTTCAAAACAAATTAATTAATTTAAAATAATTATTTATAGACTTTCATAGGGTTGAGAAAAAGATATTATATTGTGTTTCAACCCATCAATAAATAATGGGTTATTGAATTCTATTCCATATTTTCTAATAATTTCTAAACCATTTCCTCTAATATTGATTGACCCACCATTATCAAAAGTTATTAATGGTTTCTTATACTGCTAAATAACCTTCACGATCTTTAAATATAATACTATATAGATGTTTATAAACTATTAAGAATTCATAGATGTTTCCATTATGTTACATTATGTTCTACTTTAACAATCAAATCCTTATCAATTCCATTCATTATCCTATATAAGGATTCATGAGCATAAAATTATGCACTCAACATTCCTTCTAAAATGGTGATATGTTTTTCAGTAGGGTGACCCTTCTAGTCCCATACTTCAAAAAACTCACCCACGTATTGGGATTTTTTCTAAACCTTTATTTGTTAATCTCATTTTTTCTTTTGAACATTCTTCCCATCCACTGAATGCAATTCCCCCATAACATATCCTACCATAACCTATATAATTGTAATATATTTTTTTATTAATCCAAAATAGCCTTTAAAATTTCATAAATCCTCCATAGTTTCACATATTGATGTAAAATTCATGCTTAAATCTGAAATCATCTTGATATCCACACATTGACACTTCCTCATATTTTATCCTCTAACCATTAATATTGAAACCTTTATTAGAACCAAAATCTTGGAAATCTATTAACACATTAAATTTCACATGAATATTATTTACATCCATTTTAGAATCACTATTTGCATTATGTTATTTATTTTAAATTAGGGATCTTGGAATTTATGGTTTCTAAGAACTATCTTTTTTTCCCAGAAACCTATATTTTTTCTATTATGTCATGGATGCAATCATTTTAACAAAAAATTTATATTTGGTTTCATTATTTGAATGTGATATTTAAAGAAACATAAATCTAATCATTAAATATGATTTTATCTTCTTATACTATTTCCCCCGTGAAATTTCAATAACTTCATGAAAACAATTACAAAATTTTGATTATTACCAATCCAATTACTATTATGACTTCATTAATTTTTATTAGAAAATATCAAAAAAATTATCATTTTCATTTAAATTTGTTTCAATTTTTAAATCACTTCCATTCTCATCATTTAGAGACTTATGTAACATATCAATTGTAGTTGTTAAGTTATTCTCTTTTTCAGTGTGTAAGTTGTCATTATTGATATATAATTGACCATTCTTCCACAAGTTTTTCAAAAAAAATTCAATGAGATAAATCATCATAATATGTTCTTTAATTTCCCATTCAAACATGAATTCATTCATTTTATATTCCTCAAATTCATGACTTCTTATCTCATTTATTGTGATTAATTATTTATTCAACTTTTGATATAGTACCCTATCATGATATTTACTAGATGATTCAATGTCATCATCATACATAATATAATAACTATATTCACACATAGATAAAATATTTATCTTTTAATTTTTATATAAATTTTTACCTTTTTATTTATATGAATAATTTGATTATTTATTCTTCATGGAGCTTATTCAACATGTTCTTGGTAATAAATTTATTGTTCCATAATGACTATGTAGTTTACCACATCCACCGCTAATAAAATATCTCTAAATGTATATCAATATCTTAATTTTCATAATCTATAATCCTTGTATAGTTTGATGAAAAATGTTCAATTAAACAACATCTAAAACAATTCAATGGTAGTTTTCCATAAAATTTTTATATCCTTTTAGAACACCTATTTTGATGATTGACATGATCTAATTAGACTTCACATCAATATCTCTATCTGATTATGAATCTAAATATTCTTTATAAATATCCTTCCAAATCATTTTACCTTCAAGTATTTTGAGTATATTTCCCTATCATCATTGGTCTTAATCTAAAATACACTTTCCTGCCTCATATCATACGAAATTTAAATTCAATTAAAGTTATCTAATGTAATTTTATATGGAACTCGTGTTTTGAGTGCTGAAACCTTCACATAAAATTTATACCATGATATATATATATAATCTTTTCAAACCACATTAAATTATCCATTTTATCACCAAAATTGATGATGGAGATCATGAATTCATTTACTATAGGGAATAATTCATCCACTATTTTATCACCTTTCATCTTGAGATCTCAATGTCTCAATCTCCAAAAATTTAGTGTTTCCTACTTCATTTTCACATTTCCTTAAAAATATGATATTCTAATTTTACATAAATTCCCTTTTTTGTCATTATACATTTCAAAATTATAAATCTATTCTCATATAGAGAATAAAAAAGGATTTTTAGGAATTTCAATCATTATTTATATTCATAATATATACTATTATCATAATATTACTATCTTTATGAGGAATAAATCCATATTTGGAAATATTCAAAACATTTATACCAATAGATAAAATATATATAATAACATTATCATTACATTGTAGAGATAATTCCCATAAAAATTGGGAATCTATATTTTTATTTACTAAATTCAACTCATCCATATTTTAAATAAAAACACAATGTTATAATTTATTACAACTGATAGATACATTCCTAAGGTAATTCCAATACAAACTATGTCTAAAAAAAATACACAAGTGATATTCAATCATATAGATCCTCAGAGGAAAAATATTGTTTTGATACCCTTTGATTTATCTAGAAATGGTATATGTTCACTGTGAGGGAGGTGAATTAATGAACAATTATTCATTCTTTATTTAAGAATCCTTATTAAATAAACATCTATACCTATTAGAGTGAGAGATATCACTTCCTAACTCACACACACCAAGGAAAGAATCAAAAAAAGAACACTAAATTAACATTATTAACTACTCAATAAGTGTATCCAATCATTGTAATTATTTACACTCACCAGAGACCATACTATCCACTAGAATTACTATCATGGCAAGAAGCACTAAAAGTATATTCATTACTCCCGATACTTGAAAATCACTACTATCGTCTCCTGAAATGCATCTAAAAATATATACATTGTGTTATTATATTATACTAATGTATAGAGTTTCATCATTCCTCTTATTATTCTCATAAAAAAATATAGATTTTATCCCATAATTAATTACTATTATGATCCTATGTAATTCTCTTCCACTTAACTGCATTTCATAGTTGTGATGATCGCACCCAATCAACTATGTTCTTTATCTTATCTTTTACTTCTACTTTAACTTACTGAAATTATTATATTATTCATACTATAATTAATTTTCACATCATAATTATTATCCCACCATAATGATCTAAAAAAATTTATGTCCTATATACTACACTGAATATTTTCTTTTAATTGTTATACCCACACACCTCTTATTGACTCATATTTATCTTGCATATAATGGCTCATTCAATTTAACACACACAAAGCTTCAATATCTTGTTTCAATTTTACATTAATATTAAATTTAAAATAAATATATTCCTTTAACTACACTAAAAATGTTATTCTTCTTCCCACTTCATTTAACTACTTCTATTTCAGCCATTTTTTTTGTTGATATGAAACATGTTTCCAAATAGTATATAATGGAAATAATAAAATAGTCATCCTCAAATGTAACTTATTCATTATTAATTCATGGTTCAAAAATAATCTTCAAGTAATGAACAATCATCCTTAATGAACATGAATCATTGACTGCCTTTGGGATTTTTAATCCATGAAAACACATCTTTATCATTGTACTATTTTATAAAAACTAATATATCCATCAATTTTAAAATTAATAATCATTTTATAATAATTATATTAAAATTATGAACCCCAAATCAATTCTAAATAAAATTTTATTTTCTAGTATGTGAGGGTCCTTAAAAAACTTGAATAATCCTTTTGGGATTCCAATTTCCCAAATGTTGATCTCTTGACTCTGAATGATCCTTAAAAACTATTAGAGGGTTAATTTATTAATAAAAATTTATTAAATATAATTTATACTATAATATTAAATTAACCTTATAAATTCTAATTCAACATTACCATTTGGAGAAATTAATAATAGAAAATTTTGATCGACTGTAATAAAATAATGAAAACCACTTATGATATTCCCTTTATCCATAGAGTGGGCATTATGAGGTTATGTTTTCACCTTTTGAAGTCCAAAATAGAACCTTACCATGTTCATTTTCCTATTACTCACATTTGATGTAACATTATGGACTCTAAGTTAACATTATAATGTTAAAAAATGAACCGTAAATATTTCATGCCTTTCTGATTTTTTCATAAATTTTATGATGGAAAACCTTATGACTTCAAGAGATCATCCTTCCTAAATCCTATATTTTTAATGAAAATTTTAAATTCACCATAACTTATAGAATCTAGAATTGATCCTTCTTAACTTCAGACTTCTTTAATCCTACTCGCTCACCTAAATAGTCTTCACCTAAAATTTTAACATTTCCTTAATTTTTTGAATATTATTAATTCATTAAAAAACCATCACATTAAAAATATCCACCCCAAATATTCTTCTTCAAATAAATATCATATAAATTTTAACATTTCTCCCAAAAATAATCCCAGGGTCTCAACATCACTCAAAAAATATATTGTGTTCAATAGTTTTGGATGTCTAATCCTTTATTTTTAAATATACTAAAAAGTACATCTAATTATAATTTATTAATTAATGTACATATCAATTTATACATAAATTTAGTGTTATATTCCTAGAATTTAATATTTGTGTAAAAAAATAATTATTTATCTTATATTAAAATATATATCTTATATTAATATAATCGGTAGGGGTATTAAGACTAAAACATGTCACTTAGATAATTATTTCTCTATGCTAGTATATCAATTATATTTTATGAAATATTAATTTTTTCAATATAATATTTAAATTTCATAATCTCTCAAATTTTCTAATATAATTTTTTATTATTAGGTGACCTTCAAAAGGAAGTTTATTTTGGAGTAGTTGTTGTTCTCTAAATTAAATTATGTTTTTATACTAAAGAAATCAATTTTAAGTGTTACTAGTGACTTTATATTAAGAAATTTACATGTTATGTAATAATTTATTAAATAGTTTTAAGATGACTATTCATGTTGAGTTTATTATATGAAATGTCATTAGTGAATAGTTTTCATGTGAATTATTTCATTTCAATGTTTTCTTTATCATATGTAAGCAGATACATTTTGATGTTACACTTACATGAAGAATTTTTCAAAGGGAAAACTATAATTTGAATTAAGATACATTTATATAATACATAGAAGTAATATATTATTATAATATGATGAAAATAAATCTTAGGAAAATATTGTATGATCTTTAGATTCAGTTAAATATGATTTGTTCAAAGATCATTTTATTCTATTTTATTGAATATTTTGGAAAGTAAAAATCCACATATATATATATATAGTTTTACTGATAATTTATTCTTCTACCAAGAATTTGTTATTATAATGAAAGATAAGAGATATATTTAGTCATTAAATGACTTAAAAAAATAATTATGTTATTATATAATTAATATGTTTCGGTAAGTATTTTATTTGATTGAAATGGGTTGTTCATAAAAATTTTATTTTCAAAGAATCATTATCGTGTTTATGTGGGATGTTAATTTTTAAAGATTTAATAAATTATTAATGAATATGCGGTTTAATATTTGTATGGATAAGAATAATTAATTTTTAGACATAAAAAATATTAAAATAAATACTTATATTAATAATGATATTATAAAATAGAAAAATGATTCGTAAAAATGCACAAAACTAATTTTTAGAAGATAATGCATACATTATTCATTCAATAAAATAGTTGATGGACCACTTCTACTATTTTTAATTTTAGAGTCTATTTATTTATTTTATATACAAATTATATAAAGGAGGATGAAATAAAAAACTATAAAAAGTATAATTAGTTTTTTGTTCTAAAAAGATAATTATATAGCTATGAATTTCTTCATAACTACTACACTTTGGGAAAAAAAATTGAATGGAGGTTCATTGTTTGTTAATTGTTTTTTATATATATGTGTGAAAATAATAATATAATATTTGTAATTCCCATGTTCATAAGAAGACTGATAATGTGTTGTGGTGAATCAGTGGATCCTTTTCTAAATTCTATTACTTTTAATACAACCTCATGAACATATTATGGTTCTCAATCTACTAAATTATATCTCACACCTAACTGAATTTTCATAAGTAAATGGAGAGATCAACACAGTGTATTTAAATGATTCCAATCTAAGACCTAAACCATTTCATGGTTTCTATATTTCCTAAAATGTTTTATCTGCCACTATCATGTTCTAGAATACACAATCTCTGAAAATAACTAGTTATACACCCCAGTAATAGATTTTCTAGTTGACCTCAGTTATATATCCATACAGCTAACTCTTAATCCTCAGTTTCTTATACACCCTAACTATCATTTTACACCTAAATTGTTTAATCAACCCATCCATAAGACACGTTAGAAAATTGTTAAAAACCCTAGTCAAAGGCACATTATTTATAGATTTAGTAAAAAAATCCTTCATTATTGTCCAGTTATATACACCTAGATGACCATATTGGATCATAATTCCATATTTTTGACTTCATGATCCTTAAATGGTGTTTTATATAGATATGTTAGTCTTGAAAATCTTTCATAATATATATTTAATGTTATAGTTAATCACAGTTTTCAAATACTCAGTTGTGTCTCATCTAGGGACTCATATATTTGGATCCACTTCTTCTATCCTTGATACTATATTTATTTTATTATATTAAAATAATTATGATGTCTCAAACACCATCAATTATAAATTTTTTGAAATTTAGTCAATGGATATAAAATTATCTCTTCATTAACTTTTACAATAAATACCTAAAATTCTATTTTCTTTTTCTCTTTATTCATGAGATGAAAAAATAACCACTATCATTCTTTCATTAATTATTAGTATATAATTTTTGTGATGTTTCTTTCATATGTTTTGATTTACCTAATACTCATTATACTTTTATGTACATCACTACATGAATCATGATACATGCATCATGATATCCTATAATTGATAGTATGGTTTAATTGAATCATCACATTCAATCCATAATTCATCATTATTTTGATTTTTAATATTTCATGTCTAATACCACATAATAAGTCATAATTTAAACTTCTCATAATATCACATAAATTCACCTTTACTTTTTCCATGTATTGTAAATAACTCATCGTACTCATGCATATTTCATGAATATCAAAAGTAGAATCCCTTTTAAATGGAACAGTTTCTTAAATTCCACATTATACCCTTAATCGGACTCTAATATAATATCTTATTATTTCAGAATGGAGTATCATCCATTAAAGTATAATTATAGTCATGACATTAAGATTTCATATAAATATTCAGTATTTAGTTGATACTCTAAAAATAGTGCATACTCCATAGATTAGGAAAATAAATTGGATTAATATCAAACCTTTTATGAGCTCAACATGTAATGATTGAGACTCCAGTATCCCGGAGATGGTACCCTACATTATTACATTATAATGAGATACAAGAAATCACATCCCGAATAAATAAGTAGTTTATTATTCCTAGTAAATTAGATAAATATTTTAAATTAAAGTTACATTTTTAATATAAAATATAAAAGGATTTTTATTTGAGAAAACCATTATTCCCCTTAGTGTAACCCTACATATCAGTAATAATATACTTCTTAGAATCCTGGGGAAAATTAATCATAAGAAAGGGGTGATCTCAAATGCTCAATAAGCGTCTATATACAACAGAATCTATCATAATCAACCAAAATGATTATGGAAAGGCAATTAACTAAAATAAATTCCATTAAATCAATAACCTAACCATAATATGGAAGGAATAAAATATGATAAAAAAATTCCATATAAATAATCCCATGAGTTAGAAAACGTATCCACGGAAATTCTACTAAATGAATAATCACATGTAAACCATAATTAGGGGATTCATAATTTTAGAAAAATGAAACATACTATCAAAGCCTTGGAAAAGATGTGTTCAAATAAGTGGGTAACTCCTCGGCCAAATCCCAATCCAATTTGTGTCATGAGACCTATCGATGCATCAAGGGACTATAGTGGGCCTCACTAATCACTTACTCTGTCCAATGAATTACACACATGAAAAGGGTGAAACATAATCAATATAAACTTTCTTATTTAAAAAGATTCATACGAAATGTGAATACTTCCCCAATTGATAAACGTAACCATAAATTATTTAGAGTAATAAGGTGGATAATATCAAAATAGAATATTTATAGTCAAACCGACCATAAACCAAATAAATAATGAATAAATATGATATTAAAAAAATATCCACATTAGGTCATAAGTACATTAAATAAATAATTTCATTGCTTAAAAAAATTATATTTTGAAATATACTATGTGGAAAATATCTTGTTTCACATTGAAATTCACTAAAATTTTGAACAATATTTTGAAAATATATTTCACTTTAAATTGAAATTGTAAAAAATATAATATACTTTAATAAATTTGAGTTCTCATGAAGGCTATAACTTCTGTTCATTCCATACATTTTAAAAATAATCCATTCGTGTTTTTAATAAAATCCAAATGGGTATTTTTTTTCAGAATGACATGAATATCACTTTAAAATTTTTTAAAGAATAAAACAAGGGGAAAATAAATTTAACAATTTCTATTAGAATATTGAATATATTTTGAAAACATTTTTGGAAAAAATAAACATTGAATATAAATAATCCCCAACATAGATGTAAAAAATAATAATCCTAAATAGTATTGAGATTGTGAAATAAACACTTACCATATCGTAATTTGTTGAATTGTATTACCCATAACATCAAATGAAACTTTAAATACCATGAATATATTATTATTAGAGATATTTTATTATATGTTCTTTATATACACCATAAAAATGAAATATTTGTGGTATAAGGCATGTATCCCCTAGAAATAAAAGGGAGATGAAAATCCCTTATCTTAGTCCCGAATTCCCTGGTACATATTTTCACATCTTGTGTAATGGTTTATATAATTTTATTAATTTATAATAGAAACATATTATTATTTATGATATATTATGATATTATTATATCATCTTACATTATCTTATCACCGTTTTATTAATAATATTTCATTATTACCGTTTTTTGAGTACTAAATACTTCATTTTTCTATATATTTTTCCTCATGTAAGTACTAATTCTTCTACATAGAATATAGTTCCATCATATCCAGAATTATATTAACATAATATATATCATGTTTACCCATTATAAAAAAAATTATAGTCATTATTTAATAGTGAACATGGAAAATGAATCACATCACGTCATGGAGATTGTAGCACGAACGTACACATGAGCGATGATATCGTTCCCTTATTGGTGAATGGGTAAGGAAGTGGATGGAATATTATTTTTTTAGAATCTATATAATTTCATAAATATTAAATAAATATATATATTATTGTCATCATTTTACCCATCCAATTATAGTGGTGATTAAAAACACATTACATCATGGCGTAGAGATGGTAGGTCATACGTTCACACGCACCGCAATTTTTTCATGTGATTGATAAAAGGTGGAATATAGTTGTCACATTCTCATAATAACATATCAAAATATATATTATACTATATTATTTATTTTATATTGGAAATAAAACATGAATATGAAGTATAAGATGAAATTAACTTGCATGAGTTGTTAAAAATGATTACCACTTTTTCGGTGGACTTCCATTATATATTTTCTTAAAGAATCTAGTGTTGGTATTTTTGGAAGACTAGGATATCAAAACAATGTTTTAGTATTTTTGAAAAACAAATAGGTAGAGTTTTTTGAGATATAATGCTCAATCTTTTAGAAGTATTGAGGTAGGAGGTGCACTTTTTTAATTGAGGTGAGGTGTACTTTTAGAAACACTCAATATATTAAATTAATATAAATTAGTATTCAGTTAAAAATATCTCCAAACATTTTTATTTTTAAGATAAGATGATTATGGTCGAAATACTCTCATAAAATAATATTTATAAAATTTTTGGTTATATTCTTCCCCTTGTGTTTTGGTTTTGAACATTATTTAATCCCTTTAACTCTTACCATGACAACATCGAGTTTTACTCTTTGAGGGAAAATTCTGTTATTATAAAATGAAAAACTAAACATAAATGAATCATGGATAAGATTATTAAACTCATCTAAATATTTTGGACTAATTTTTTATTTTTATTAATTTATTATCATCTATAAAAATATTATTTTTTTGTTAATATATCATTAATGTTAATTTTAACACTATTCATTACATTGGCATTTAGAAAAATAAATAAAATAGTATATCCTTAAAAAACTCATTTATAAAAATCAATAAGATGTGAATTATTTCTATAAAAATTTATTTCATTAATTAGGTCAAATTATGTTTATTTTAATATTTTTTTAATCATTTATTTGATATTTCCATTAATTAAACAATTATTGCATCGTCATTTTATAAAATGTTAAGATTACAATTTATTCCCTAAAAATTAAAAAAATAATCATGATGAATATAAAAATTTTAGCTTTAAATAATTAATCTTAATAACAAAATATTAATAATTTAATACTTATTAAAAACATGAGTATAAAACATTTGGATTTTCTTAAAATAAAATACTATAAATGCTTGAAAGCCATCCGAGCGGCTCCAAGAGGCCATATAATCAGACCAAGGATAGTTTTGATCAAAATTCACTCATAAAAAAATTATGAAAACTGTTATTGTAATTTTATAATATATATAATATTAATTTTACCGTTAATTACCCAATTTATCCTTAACTGTGGTAAATAAAAAAATTAAAGTTTCTATACATATTTTCAAAAAATTAAAGGGAACTATTTACTAAATTTGGACCTTATGATTCCAAATATAGAATATTTTTTTCAAAATTAAAACAATATAATTGTCTAAAATTAATTTAAATATAATCTCATAGGCGAAATGAGAAGACAAGTTTTTAAAGTGAAAACATTCAAAAGCATGAAATGTTCTTATATACAAATTCAATGTGAAATTGATTCCAATTACCTAAATTTCATTAAATAATATAAAAATTATATAATTATACTTTTAAACTATTTAAAAAAATAATTTAACAAAATAAATTATTAAGATAAAAATATGATTTCAATTAAAATTCTTTATTTTTTTCACTCTTCATCAAAACATGAAACTTATCTAAAAACTACAAAAAAATTAACCAAATTAATTTATATATGGTATATTCAAATAAGAATATTATTTATTAATATATAATTTATAAGTGTAAAAAAAACTTAATTTAAAACAACTACACCATCAAAAGGTGGTAAAACTAACTTTTTATAAAAAATGTCTTTGATGTGTAAAATTGGATTTGTTCTTATCTCATGTATAGAAAAATATAGGATGAATGTGTAAAATTATATTTAATATTTATATATTTATATATCATTAATATAATCCAAAAAGTGTCATTTGGAAATTTTATTGGTATAAAACACACTTGTGTTCATTTAAATAGTTTTTTTAGAAAAAGCATTCCTTTTATTTTAAAATAGGTTTTATTATAATTTATAAATAATTTTTACCCAAATAATTTATTATATAAAAACTTGTAAAAAATATTTTCATTATTCAGTTATTCTTGTTCATTTCCACAATTCTAATGTATAGGTTATAATGGAAGCATTTAAATAAAAATATTTTGTTTTTCTAAAGCTCGATGTGGTGTATCATATAAGGTATCAAACATATTGTTACCTTTTAAAAAGTAGGGGTGTTACATTATACCCCATTTAATAGGTTTTTTCCTCACAAATTGAACTCAATATTGAAAACCAGGGGTTTTAAATTTCAAAATACCTTTTCTGAAATCCCATATCTGCAAAATGATTAATGAAATATCAACATCAAAATAAAGAAGGTGAAGTGAAAAGGACAGCTCAGATAACACATACTAGGGTTCCATGTAGGAAGACATAGAAATGGAAAAGAAAACTAACTCTGAGGTTACTATGGTGGGATATTGAGAACATGGTCAATAGAATGTTGATAATCACAAAATTATAAACCAGTGATGGGTTAAAATATTGTTGATTTAATAGTAAGAAAACTAAATGAATTGTTTTTTATTGAAAAATCCTTTTACTAAAGTTAAGTAATTAATTTACTTCATATACAAAAAACATAATCAAACATACTTAATTTAAAAGTATATTTTCATCCATTAATCAATTTCAAGCTAAAACACATCCTTTTCTCCAAACAGTGATAATTTAAAATGAATGTTTCATTCCCTAAAAATTTGAATCAACATCTATGGATCAAAAAATCCAAAAAAGTACAACTATCTATTCCACCCAGATATATACATTAACCAAAAAAATGGTTAGGTTAATATAATATAATTACCCCAAAATAATAAACCTTTATATGATGAAAAACAACATTAATATTCAAAATTCAATAGTAATACCCAATTTTCAACATATACCATTCAGTAAATAACTATCCTTCCTCAAATATATTCTATATTGATACTGAAATCCATTACTCCAAATGATTTCTTCATTTAATCTTCCAAATGACATCAATCACTCTTCATATCTATTCCAAAAATTTAATTTCCATAATCACATAATCTCCATGATATGATAAACATTTCCATAAATCACCTAAATCACCATAATTCCACAATAAAATAATATTTGACTCAAAAATACAATTCAACTTTTATTACTCATAATATTTAGTTTACTTAAATATTATTGGATTCCCAAAATAGCGAATTTCTTTGGAAATAACGCTAATCACTTAATCACCAAATGATTTTCCGATCCGAATGTTATCTATTTGATAAAAAAATGTCCCTAAAATCACAATAAATTTTATCTATTAGATATTTTAACAAAAAACTTTCATTCTAATGGGGGATTTACATAGTCTAGTGGTAATAATTTCACCCTTTTCATACTTCAGCTGTGGGTTCAAACCCCACAACATTGCTGGATATAACAAGTTGAAACTTTTCCTGTAGGTTTTTCATCTTCATAATATAATATTTATATTATCCAAAATTATGACAAGCGTCTTTAAACATAACCAAAATATATAAAAAATTTAATAATTTTTAAACCACAAAGGTTATCTCATACATTTCATTTTGTATTCCCAATAATATAAATCACCATAATTACCTTAAATTTTAAGATCATATAAACCCTAATGTTTATCCATACCTTTAAACAAGTTTCCATAAAATGAAAATGCATTATACCATATATTACTTTTTCACTCATACTAAACCAATGGGTTGTGTTGCCAAAAATTTCTCCCAAAATATATGTAATGTTTATTAACTCCCAAAATGTAAATCCTAAAATGGGTGTTCCAGAACATTAAACTTGTAAATCCATGATGGTGTCAACAAATATTAGGTTAATTAACATATATCAACACAATTTAATAGAAACATCATGATTCATCTGACCATGATACCATTGGGGGGTTACATCTTCAACGCATTATCTATCATGTTCAATTTTAAACCATTTATTTTTTATTCCAACCGTTGACTAAAACAAAAAAGCGCAGTGTGAGATTCACTATTCATAGTGATAAATCACATAGTTCGGAAGAATATTTTATTGGATGTCTAAATCATGGCACTTCCTCAGTCAAGTAATCCATAGTTTTATCGTATATTTTCCATGTTCATTACCAATTCTATAAGATGTTATCTTAGATTTATCTTAAATAGTTATTTATAGGGTAGTGTTCACTAATATATGTTTTCATAAATCTAGTTCCCAAGGTTTTTACTAAACATGCTATAATCCCAACAATAATGACCTAGACTCTAGTATCTCAGAGTTGGTACCTTGCTTTATTACATTGGGATAAGATATATGAAATTAAATCTTGTAGGTCTAAATAGTTTAGTAGTCTTGGTAAACTATATTTTTTTTCAAATTACATTTTAAACATACAATTTACAAAGTAATTTATTCTAGAACACCACTATTTCATTAGTGTAACCCTGCATATCATTCATAATACACTTGGAATCATTAGGAAAATGAAACATAAAAAAGGGGAGAGATAAGATGCACAGTAAGGGTATACATACAATGAAATATATCATAAAAAAGTATAAATTATTACGCCAAAGTGATTAACTCAAAAACATTCCATTTAACCAATAAAATGAGAATAATATGGAAGGAATAAATGATGCACAAATAATGACATATAAATAATCTCATAAGTTAGAAAACGTATCCATGGAAATTTTACTAAATGAATAATAACATGGAAATCCATAACATGTCTCATAATGATGAGATTCATAATGTTGGACATCTAAAACATATCTTTGATACCTCAGCCAATACATCTTAAAATAAGAAGGTAAGTCATCGACCAAATCACAATCTGGCTTATCTCATGAGACCTACCAATGAATCGAGGTGATATAGTGGGATCCACCCTTCACATACTATATTTAATGCTTTCGAGATAAGATAAGGGTGAAACATGATCAATATAAACATTACTATTGGAAAACTAGCATATGAAATATGATTACCTTCCCTAATCTATAACCATCAACATACAACATTCAGAGTAATAAGAAAAATAGTAAAATATATAATAAAGCATCCAAATAAATAATTATGATGATATTAATACAAAATATCCCTAGTTGTTGATAATTATATTAAAGGGTTGATGTTATGTGGGAATAAAAATATCTTTAAAAACATTCTTTAAAGAAAATATCTTTTTTACTTTGAAATTCAATAAAATTTTAGAAAACATTTTGAAAATAAATTTCAATGAAAAATAAAATTTCTAATAAATTCAAGATCCATTAAAACATTTGCGTTATCATGTATACTAGATATTATTTTCATTGTGTACACATTAAAATAAATATTCCATTCACTTATTCAATAAACACCAAAAGGGTATTGTTAGGATAAATACATGAATATTCATTTCAAAACATTTTGTAAAAATTTTAAAATGTGTAAAAATTAATTTAAGAAATTGTAGGAGAATATTAAAATAATTTTTAAATCAATTTTGGAAAACATAAACATTGAAGATATATATTCGTTGGTAGATACTTAAACATAAACAATCTTGAATAGTGATAAGATTTTAAAATAAACCATTACCACATTGTTTTCAGTTGAATAGTATTCTCAATAACTTCAAATGAAAGTTAAATATCATTAAAATATTAATATTCATGATATTATATTATAGAATTAGGTTATACACCACACAAAAGAAATAAGTTGTGAATAAGGAATTGTTCCAACGAGAATAAAAGCGAGACAAATATCCCTTACCTTATGTCTGATTCCCTTTGTAAATGACTGAACCTCCTGTATAATGGTTTAAGTCACGTTATTTATTTTTACCAAAACCATATACATATTTATGATATTATATATAATCATCTTATATCATATTTTCACCCTTTTTTTAATAATATATTGTTAGTACCCTTGTTTTGATTTGCTAACAGCTTCATTTTCCAATGCATGTTTCATCTCATAATTCTTGTTTCTTGTGTAGAGGATATAGTTACATCATCTCTAAAATGATATTAAGGTCATAGATATAATATTTATTCATTATATAATTTTATATTGTAATTCTTGATTGTTGAACATGTAAAATGAATCACATCGCATCCTAGAGACGGTAGGCCAAACATACACATGAGAAATGATATCATTCTCTTATTGGTGAAAATGTAAGAAATTTGATGGTATATTAAATTTTTACAAACCATATAATGTAATAATTATCATCTATATATATATATATTATTTCAATCATTATACCCATCCATGTAAAGTGGTAATGAAAAATAGATCACACCACAGTGTGGAGATGGTAAGTTGTACGTACGCACACGCGATGCTTTTGTTTTTAATAGTGTAAATAAAATCTTGAAAATGGTTGTTCCATAATCAGAATAACATATTAGAATATAGATGATACAATATTGGTTTTAGTTTCATGTAAATAACACATGAAGAGGATATATAATAGGAAATTAACTTGAATGAGTTGATAAAAATGATTACATATTCTTGGGCGGACTTCCATTTGATATTTTCTTTAGGGATCTTGGGATCGTCTTTTTGGAAGACTAAGTTCCCTAGAACATGGATATTAATTTTATAAGGATAAATGAGAAGGGTTTTGTTGATTTAGAATGCTCAATTTGTTGTGATGAATTTAGGGAGTAGGTCCCTTTTATAATACATAATAGGGATCTTTTTAAAACTCTCAAAATGTTAAATTAATATAAATTAAGGATTATTTAAAAATAGATAAAAATTGATTTATTTAAAATATAATTCTAGGATGGTTTAAAATAATATAATCCAATAATTTTTAGACAAGTTTACATCGCATTCTTACTCTTTTCTTCTGGCTTTAACCGTTATTTAATCCCACAAACTCTTAATGTGACCACACGGTTTTTTACTCTTTAAGGTCCAATAGTTTTACTATAAAATTAAAACTTACCATAAATGAATCATTGATAGCATTTTAAAACTTAAATTAACTATTTTTACTAATTTTAGTGTTTTATAAATTTTATATCATTTAATAAAATAATATCTACTTTAATATAACATTAATGTCAATTTTGATAATATTCTTTACTTTGACTTTTATAAAATATCAATAAAACAATATATATTCAAAAATATCACTTAACAAATCAATAACATGTAATTTTATTCTACAAAATTAATGTATGGAATTAATTATCTCAAATTATATTTCTTTTAATATTTTTATAATCATTTATATCATATTTCCATTAATTAAACAATTATTTCATCCTCATTATATAAGCCTTTAAGATTATTATTTATTTTTGACAAATTTAAAATAAATCACTATGATATAGATAAAAATTTTATATTTAAAATTACTATTTATTGTCAAATAAATTTTCTAAACAACCACATATTAAAATTTTAGTACTTACTAAAAAATGAGTATGACATATTTGACATTTCTTAAAATAAAATACAATAAAAGAATTAAAGTCATACAAGTGCCTCAAAGAGGAAATAAAATCTTGCCAAGGATATTTTTTGTTTAAAATAACTCATAAAATAAAATTATGAAAGGTTTTAGCATAATTTTATAATAATTATAATATTATTTTTACCATTAATAACCCAATTTACCCTTAATCGTGGTAAATAATTTTTTTATTAATGTTACTATTCATATTTTCTAAAAATAAAAGAGACCTATTTACTAATTTTGTAACTTATGATTATAAATATGGAATCCATAAATCAAAATTAAAATCATAAAATAGAAAAAATTAATTTAAAATTATTACCATAGTCCGAACAAGATGACGAGTTTTTAAAGTAAAAACGTTTAAATGATTAAAATGATTTCATATCCAAATTCAATGTAAAATTGATTACAGTGAACTAAATTGAATTAAATGATATAAATTTATCTAATTTTAATTTAAAACCAATAAATATATAATTTAACATTATAATATATTTAGACGAAAGATCTATTTTCAATTAAAATAGAGTATTTTTCACTATTCATCAAAATATGAAATTCATTAGAAAAATATTGAGTATTAAAACAAAATAAATTTTGATATTCCTTCTTAAAATTATAATTTTATGTTTCAAAATATAATTTCTAAAAGTTTCAACACTATATTTAAAACAAGTGCTCCATCAAAAGTTGACAAAACAATATTTTTATAAAAATACATCTTTTATGAATAAAATTGGATTTGTTTATATATCATGTCTAGAAAACACATAGGATAAACGTTAAAACTTATATATATATATATTTAATTAATATTATCCAAAATTTTATATTATTTATATTTCATTAATATTATCCAAAAATTGGGGTTTGTTTATTTTATTAGAATAAAGCACACTTGTTCACATTTAAATAGTTTTTTAAAATACATTTCCTTTTATTTTAAAAAGTGTATTATTTTCATTTTTAAATAGTTGGTCATAAAATAATTCATTATATTTAAATGTGTAAACCATATTTTTTATAATTCATTTATCCATGTTTATTCTCGTCATTCGAACGTTTAGTTCATAAGGGTAACATTTAACTAATAATATTTATTTGTTCATTTAAACTCAATGTGGTGTATCATGTATGATATAAAACATAGTGTTTCCTTTAAAAAACATAGGATGTTACAAAAAAATACCCTCATTTCATATATTTTCTTTTCTACTTGATTTGTAGACATTAAAGTGAAACTGCATGTTGGAATAGGTGTTTCAATTAAACCATCATCAACTCATATACAAATTATATGTTTTTACCTCTTTTTTGATCATGGAAAATTTTCCTTTATATGTATATTTACCCACATTATGGATTATTTTTGGTCTATTAAGATCATATCAAAGGCATACGTTTGATATCACTTTTAATCACACATTAGGTTGTGGCATGCAGTCCCTACAGGTTCTTCCTGTGCCTATTATATCAGCCATGAAGAGAAATAATGGTCACTTGAACATGTACCCATGTGGTCTATTTATATTCATCATGTATTCAGTAAATTTTCAATATTTTTATCTCACAATCACATGAATTATTACTCAAATGGCCTCCCCAGTATCTTTTTTAGGTAATTATAAATCTATTAATATGGTAGGTATAGATTTTTTCATGTGGTATGTTATAGTATTTATGCACAGGAAAACCCTCACATGTGTTAGCTTGAAGGAAATTATGTAGAGACTTGTGTGGTGTTAGATAATTTATGATTTATTGGATCACATTTCAAGTGCATAATTTAAAAATGTTAATACATATTTATTATGAGTTATCTTACATTAATGTTCCTCATGTATACGGAAATGGATAATAACACTTGGTGTGGTATTGGAATCCTGAAATATTCTTGGATATGTGGTTTGACTCTTGGATATACAATTTACACACGTTGCATGAGTCATGCTTCGCAACACTAACCCACCGGTACCTCTGCACATCTCCATACATTGGCATTCCCCCACTATGATTAAACTCTAATTCCTCTCGGGATGTCTAGGTTGAGATTCCTCCAGTTTCTTCCCCTAATGGATGTGGTTGAGTTTTTTCCTTAGATGGCTTGAGTATAGATTTTCATGGTAAAATAAAATATAAATACTTAGTAAAATATTATGTGAAACATGAAATTCATGATCCAAGTATTCTATAAGAATCCTTATTAAAAAATATTATTATTTTATAACCAATTATATTTCAAATAATACTATATTCAAAAAATATTATAATTACAACATGTAATTATATATTAAAAACTATACTCATATTGAAACATTTTATATTGTAGATAATAATTCTCCAATAACCCACACCTATATCCCTAAATATATATAAAAATATAAAAAAATGCAATTAAAACATATAGTAAAAATTATTTTTCTTTGAATGTGTTTTAAATTCCATGTAAATATGTGTGATGTAATGTTCTCTCCTCCATGATCACTAATAAATGAAACATAATAATATAGGGTTCTTCTCATTAGACTAAATAATAGCATATAGAAATTACCAAATATAAGGATGAAACAACATTAATTTCTTAGAAAATAGAATATAATTTTAAAACTCTAATTATACATGGGTTATTTCCATATAGAAAATAATTAATTAAGGTAATAAATGTTCTTCATAAAGTCTAATACACATGATACAAATCTTTGAATCATAATATAAGAGCTATATGGATTAGATTTATCAAAAAAATTGAAATACTAAATACACCTCAACAAACACATAAAATTAGTTCAGTTGTAGGCTATAAACTTCTCCTTTAACTTATTCTTTTATCAAGAAACCCCACACATGATAGGTTTATTAACATCTATCATTATTATGGTATGTAATTTTGTTTTTCAGAGTATATTCCCCAAGATTTGAAAAACATAAAAAAATGAACATTCCATAGAATTTAATATAATTATAGATCCTATTCCAATATGACACTACTAAGGGATTCACATATATTTATCAATTTTGTAGTGGTCCATAGACTCCATAATAATTGACTTCGTCGAGATTTATCGTAGTGAAAACCTCCATTATTCTTCATCAGTTCACTGCATGTTAGCACAAATACCCAGCAAGAATAAGGGAATAAGGATGGATTGATTTTATTCCATAAAATAAACATTTATGGTGAGTGTTTCCTATCATTATTTATTACTTATTATTTCCTATATTAATATAGATTGTGCTCAATACCTTATTTACAACCTTTATTGATGGTGTGAATATTTTCCCCGAATATATTGAATTCCTATCATGATTTCTGTACTCCATCTCAATTTACAAGGAAACCTTTATGGATGACTTCTCATGAACATAATCCATCAATTTTCTTTTATTACTAGAACCAATAAGTTATCCCTTAATTTTATTAGTCTTGGCTAGTAAAGCTAGACAAAACAAACTTTATCTAATTTCTTAACTTTATTGGGATTCTCTCAAGGAATATTATCCTGTTTAATTTCTCATGAACCTTTTTTGAATATCTTATGAATTTTATCCCTTTCACACCATAAGAAAATTCTCTGGGAATAAATTTTCTACAATCCTATTCTTTGTGACCTTCATTAACAAATCCTAGACATACGTTATTCAATTTATATAATATATAATTGGTGGACATATTTGATGTTGTTTTGGTCATTTAATTTTAATGGTATTTTTTCTCATTTTCTCATAATAACTCCCCCATGGTTCATGTTTAATTCCTGTAAAAGTGAAATTAGATCAGAAAGAATATAATTTGTGTTCATGCATACTAAAATACTTTCAGAATGCTTGATATTTTAATCTTATATAACAGTTTTCAACTATTATTTTAAAAATAAAACAATCTATGGGTTTAGAGGAATATAATATATTATTATTTATTAACTCTCACTTTGATATGTATGAATTAATCTCATATTTCATAGACAAAACATCATCAATTTTTATTTTAAAATTGTTGTGTCCTTAAAATTCTATACACGATAAGAAGAAAATTACATTAATTTAGAAATGTATAAGACAAAATTAGAATAATAATACTGAAGAAAAATGTTCAAATGGGACTAAAACATGAAGGATAAGTCGATTCTTTGAATGAAAATCGGTTTATAGTTTGTCGCTCTTCAGGGTGTTCCATTGCTTCATAAAGCACCCAAAAAACAGTTTGAAGTATGGGGTGATATCGCCGACACCCACAAAAAGAAAATATCATTTGTAGGGTTATCTGGTGATTTATTCTCCCATGAAAGACCATCCCTATGAGAAAAATATTTCATGAGAAGAGGTGGACCATCGGTTCCCCTGAACACAAATAAAATTGTTTACAGGGTCGAATAGTGATTTAATCCCCCACTAATGGGAGCCCCTGTGAAAAATTTTATTTGTGGTCTAGGTAATACTCTTGGGATCCCCAAAAATAAAGCCCATATCCCACCATATATGATAGTCCATCCTATTACTTATCCCCTCTATTTGACTATAAATAGACCCTAACGAGAATTATAACAACCCTTCTCTTTATTGCACCCTAAAACATGATTTATTACTTAAAAATCGCTTGATACAACATAGAAGATCAAGGGGTCTAGTGACTATGGGTCTTAGGATCATTACATAACAAATTAAAACATTAAATAATACATCATTATTGAAAACTTCCTTTACCTGACCACTACATTCCCTCATACTTAGCATTGCATTGGATAACCTGAGTACATGCATAAGAAAAGGGTGAGCTATAAAGCCCAGTAATGTAATAAACAAGGGATAACATGAGGAATACAATACATGTTATACAATAGGCATATCAATAGATCACAAGAGATATATTAACATAAAGGCATGAAAAATCATGATAATAATAACATGGAAATGTGGAAACAACACTTAACATGGAAATTAGCATGAGCCAAGGCTCATTGCACATGGAGCATGAGTAAACCCTCATTACACATGAAGCACAAGTAAAACCTCATTGCACTTGAATTAGAATGAGGCAACTCCCATTTCACATGACGTATCATGATACTATACTTTATCCAATGCATTGGAGCGCTATCAGGGTTCACCCTTCTTAAACATTTCATTTCATGCATAAGTGTGCCACATGGATCATCTGACATGGAATCAGTAATCATAATTTATTCCATGATAAAGGGATTTATAATACTTACATTAATCTTTATAATTAATAAGTAAATGTACATAAAGTTGAATACCCATGATAGATAAATGGGCTTGGTATTCACTACAAAATGACATTGGCATGGAAAATCGTAGTGCAATATCGGCAGCATAACGACGTGAAATAAGAACTGATAAAATATGGTTGATGAGAGAGAAAGGGGTGTCTCGTCAAATTTACATGAAATGTACAGTAAAATGTTCATATAGATACATGTATCAATAAATGTAATGGAAATTAGTTGCATAATTCAAAATAATTACTTGGATGTAAAAGAGGAGAGAGAAATCCCTCATGGAATTTCGGCATGGTAACGAGTGTACAGGGGAGGCATTAATGAGAGAGAAAGGGGTATCCCCTCATCAAAAATAAAAATGTCAGTATGGGGAAGGTGTTTAATCATACCCCAACATTTTTAATTGAAAAAAGGGCATAACAACTTAAACAAATTGGACAAAAAATGAGAAAGGATGAAATCCCTTACATGGAAGTGTAATCCCAAAGGCTTGGGAGAGGCTTGAGAGAAACTTCTTAGGAGATTGGAGCACCTTGAATGGATTTTAGAGTGAGGAGGGAAGGGGTTGGTCTAACTCTGAAGGCTTTTATTGAAGAGGAAGTGAGATATTGGGTGGGTTTATATAGGAAAGGAGAGGGAATTATTTATTATTTTGGTTTGGGACACCTAACTTTAAACTAATCAAAACCACAAACCAGACCATTTCTTTTGCCCATGGTTTTCACATAAGGGGATTGGAAAACAATATTTTATAAGGACAATTACCGAACATCTTAAAAAATAGGGTTTCTTACGTGGAGGTGAGTCACACTTTCAAGGAAAACAATTTAAAAAGTCAAAATGTTTTATAAGTCTTGGAGGGTCCACTAAATATTTTTAAAATAAATCAAACAAACCCAAAATCACATTATTTTAATTTTAAAACATATATTGTCCAAACATAGTGTTTATATTATTTTATTACTTCACTATTGGGTCTATTAGGATGTCATAAAACACATTATATATTTAAACGGTATTTAGTTTTTACAAAAAACTCAATTGCCTCAAAAAATTATGAAAAATTCACCATTGAATAATTTCAAAGTTATGATTCCAAAAATAATATTCATTTTATCTAAATATTTTTATAAATGTGTGAATTTTTACTTTTAAAATAAAAATAGACATTTACTGAAAATTCAAGAGTTTTGACAAAAACAACTTTCAAACCTTAATAAAAATTTAAATTACATTCATAAATTTATATGATAATTTATATTTAATAAAAAGTAATTTTATAATAATAATATTTTATTAAAATATTATTTAATTCAAAAATCCATTAATTCATCAAAATAGATTTCTTAGTTGAATATTAACTAAAAATACTATTTTGGATTTAAAAACTATTTACAAAGTAACAATAATAAAATAAATGCACATTATTTATACAAAAATAATGTACAGTCATAGTGCTAGGGTTTTGTTACATAACCCCTTAGAACACCCACATAATATCGAAGGTTAAGGTGTGTGGTGGTGACAGACTCTTGGGGTGGCTCGGATAACATCACTCAGGTGGTAATCTCTATTAACTTCCACTTCTACCATAGTCTTTTTCACTCAAGCTTAACGTATTCATGCTCGGTTTTGGATTGTTCAAGACCAAATCCGAATAACACCACCTCCTTTCCAAGATTTGACAAATGGGCTTCATATGAGGCAAGTCTATTGGATGATGTCATCACTTACTTTGTCTGAGTAAACTGGATTTGTTAAAGCCCTATATTTATACTCATCTTGTGATCACATTCCAACGACTATATTGAAAATGTTCACACTTCATATTAGTATTTTAAAATCCAGAAACATAAAACCAATTAAGTTCACAATTTATATAACCATAATAAGACATTTAATTAGATCAAGTGTAATTTCCATTAATAAAAGTTTGGGTCGTTACAATCTTTCCCCCTTAAGAAATTTCACCCTAGAAATTTCCTTTTCCCACACTAAAACAGATGGGGTTAACTCTACTTCATCGCATCCTCTGATTCCCATGTCGCTTCTTCAAACATGTGGTTTTTTCACAACACCATGATGAGGGGCATTGTTTTATTTCGTAGAACTTTTTCTCTGTGATCTAATATCTTCACTGGTTTCTCCTCATAATAAAGATTATCCTATAGTTGTACTACCTCTTAAAAGAGTACATGTGAAGGGTCTAGTATGTTCTTCTTTAAAAGGGATACATGAAAGGCATCATGTACTTTGGCCATGGTAGGTGTAAGTGCTAGTCGATTGGCCACAACCCCAACACGATCAAGAATCTCTACGAGGTTGAGGTACCTAGCACTTAACATCCCTTTCTTTCCAAACCTCATGACCTTCTTCCATGGTGATATTCATAGAAATACCACATCTCCAACTTTAAACTCAAGGTCTCATCGACGGTTATCTTTATAACTCTTCTATTGACTCTAGGCTGCCTTGATATGCTGCTGAATGGTTTTCACCTTCTCCACCATTTCTTCAACCAATTCTAGTCCAAGAAGCTTACATTCACTAACTTCATCCCATCACACCATTATTCTGCACCTTTTCCCATATAGGTCTTCATAAGGTGCCATTCGGATGCTTGAGTGGGAACTGTTATTGTAGGAGAATTCAACAAGTGGAAGATGTTGGTCCTACCCTCCTTTGAAGTCCAAAGAACATGATCTTAACATATCCTCCTGTGTCTGAATAGTTTGATCAGATTGGCCATCATTTTGAGGATGATAGTCCGTAATAATGTTTAGTTCAGTATCAAGAGAATGTTGAATAATCTTCCAAAACATAGAGGTGAATCTTGAATTTCGATCAGATACAATTGATAGTGGTACTCCATTCAGCCTTACCACTTCCCTCATATATATACATGTCAGTTGATCTAATGAGAAATCATCCCAAATTACCATGAAGTGTGGAGACTTTGTAAGATGATCTAAAATAATCCAGATTGCATTTTTTCTTTTGGATGTCTTTGGATGTCCAGTGAAAAATTTCATGGTGATGTTCTCCCATTTCCATGCTGGTATAGGCAATGGTATCATCATCCCCTTAGACTTTTTCATCTCTATATTCACTTGCTAACACATCAGGCACTTTGATGTATACATAGTGATCTCCTTATTCATATTATCCCACTAATAATGCTCTCAGATATCTCGATACATATTTGTGTTTCCTGGGTGAATAGAGAAATTTGAACTATATGCATCTTCCAAAAGTTCCTTCTTCATCTATGGACTTGATGGAACACGTAGTCTTTTCCAAAATCCCACAATTCCTTGTTCATTAACATTGAAATCTAAGGATTTCCCATTTCTGATAGTATCCTATTTCTTCTGAATTCCCATATCATCCTTTTAAGCATCCTTTAACCTTTCCAAAAGATAAGGTTGAGCAATCATTTGTGAAAGGATTGATGATGTTCCCAGATTTATGATTCCCATTTCCATCTTCATCAAGTTTAAGAAGATTGTATCCTTATCAATTCTAATCAATAATAGAATTTTTGGGTCCTTTCTACTCTGAGAATCTTTCACCTTGTTCGCTTTCCCATGGTGGTAATGGATTGAGAACTCATATTCTTTGATCATCTCTAACCATCTTCGTTGGAACATGTTCAACTCTTTCTGAGTGAATATATACTCGAGAATTTTGTGGTCCTATATATCTCACACTTCTCCCAAAAAAGATAATGCCGCCAAATATTTAAAGTGAATATCACCGTAGGAAACTCCAAATCATGTGTTGGATAATTCTTATCATGAACTTTCAATTGCCTTGAAGCATAGAAAATGACTTTTTCATTTTTCATCAACACAAAGCCCAGGCCCTTATTCAATGCCTGACTGAATACCACAAAAAGTTCTACACTTGTGGGTAAAGTGAGGACAGGCACAGTGATAAGCCACATTTTTAACTCCTTGAAGCTTTCTTCACATTCATCAATCCAAGAAAACTTTACTCCCTTCTGAGTTAGCTTGGTACGAGGGTTGGACAATCGTGAGAAATTTCTCACAAATCGTCGATAATATCCATCTAACACCAAAAAGCTACGGATATCTGTCACCGATGTTGTCCTCTGCCATCCCTCTATTGCAGTTGTCTTGAAGAGATCCATAGATATCCCATTCCTTGTTATGATATGGCCCAATAATGAGATCTCCTTCTACTAGAACTCACACTTTTTGTACATTTCATAGAGCTTCCCTTTCCACAAGGTCTCTAGTACAGTTCTTAGATGCTCCTCATGATCCTCCTTGGTTTTAAAGTATATCATAAAATCATCTATAAATACTACCACAAATTTTTCGAGGTAATCCCTAAAGACTCTATTTATCAAGTCCATGAATATTGTTGGAGCATTAGTGTGTCTTAAAGGCATTAATATGAATTCATAGTGCTTGTATCTTGTATGAAAAGCGGTCTTGGGGATATCTTCCTTCTTAACCCTTACTTGATAATATACCGACTGCAAATCCACCTTAGAAAAGTATTGCGCTCCACACAGCTGATCGAAAAATTCATCGATTTTTGGGAGAAGATACTTGTTCTTTATTGTGATTTTTTTAAGCTCACAATAATCGATGCAAAGGTGCATTGACCCAACTTTCTTCTTGACAAAGAGGATAGTTGTACCCCTTGGTGAAGCACTTGGGCATATAAACCCTTTATCCAGATTCTCCTGTAGTTGTTTCTTCAACACCTCAAGCTCCACAATAGTGATTCTATACAGTGTCTTGGATATTGTAAATTCCCCAGGCATAAGATCAATTGAGAATTCAACATCTCTTCTAGGAGGAAGACCAGGAAATTACTTGGGAAACACTTCAGCAAATTCCCTCACAATAGGCATGTCTTCAAGGATGGTTTCCTCCTTAGACTCAATCATATGAGAAAAGATACGCATGCTCATAGGGTAGTATTATCCATGCTTGATATGATGGATCTAAAGAATATTCATCTTCTTCCTTACACTTGTATAGAATTGGGGGTCGATTCTCTACATGGAAAGTTATTTCCATATCATGGCAATTTGTGTTGGCTATATATAATAAAAGCCGATCCATTCCAACAATTTCGTCAAATTCCACTAGAGGGAGTATGATGAGGATCTCCAGAAAATTCAATCCACAGATTATGATAGGGGAGGAGTTATATTCATGGGATTCAATGATTTTACCATTTTTTGTACACACCGAAATCTTTACTTCCATGATTTGTGGTGGTTCTAGGATTGTTCTACTAAACCTTTGGGATATAAAATAATTCATAGAACATGAATCTAAAAGTATGATCACTATTCTTGAATAAATTACTAGAGTACCTGTCACCACTTCATTTTTGGGGTTCACTTAGGTAGTAGTAATGGAAAAAACTCTCCCTTGCTGCCTTGTAGGTTGTTGGTTTCCTCCAAAAAACCTTGGCTTAGGGAACTGATTTGAAAGATGCCCTTGATCTTTGTAGTTGTAGCAATGAACAATGCATTGAGGTTATAACAGATTGTTCCTCTCCTCTTTTGCAGACGCGTGTTTTTCATATCAGCACTTAATAGATAGGTTCCCTTCTCTTCCACACCTAAATCATTTCCTCATCCCCTTCCAGCATTTTCTGGGGTGCTTCTTTCCGCACCATTGGCAAGTGGGGTGATGGATATTTTTAGAACCATTGGATTTATCCATCGGACCACTAGAATTGAAGTCCACCTTATTATTATTATCCCAATGATACCCCTGAGATTCTATGATATCCATTTCGACCTTGAAGGCAAATCAGACAATTTCCTCAGGGCTGTCGAATTCATAGATTCCCAGCGCTTTCCATAGGCTTGGTTTTATCCCACCAAAGAAGTAGTCAAACTTGAATTCGGGGGTAATGAAAAAGTAGGAGGTGTATCATGCAAGCCTTGTAAAGTTTTCCTCATACTCCCTGACAGATTATTCATCTTTTTTCTTGATAGAAAGTAATTCCCTTTCCATCTTAATTCAGATGGTGCATGGAAAATATTTATCGAAAAACGTCTTCTGGAAATCCTTCCATTCCAATGCCTCAATCACTTCTTCAGGATTTGTATTTTTTTTCAATGTCCACCATTGATCTAATTCACCTTCCATGTGGTAATAATCCAGGAGAACCTTATATTGTTAAGAACATTGAAGGATGGAGAAGAACTTTTCAATGGAGTTGATCCATTTTTTGGTGATTGAGGGATCAGATGATCCATTAAAAGTAGGAGGCCTTTGTCTCATGAAGTTCTTCATAGCGACTTGTTATTTCTTAGGGGGTTTGAACATTCCTCTTGACCCAAATTTCTATTAAAATCTTGATTTAACTAAGATATAAGCATGAAAAAGTTCTCATTTCCTTCTCCCATCGATTGGGCATCTCATTGGAACATTCATCGCTTTGATCTTCACATCGGTTGTTAGCTCGAGTCCACTTATTACCATACATTGGATTGAATAAAATGAAAATTAGGGGTAACACATAAAGGATAATCCAATTAAAAAATTTATGACTTATAAATAACATTTATTTCCTTAACATATGAATCTATGGGCTTCAATCTATGATATTCATAACATATTCTCTAACAAATATTATTAGGGGAATTTTTTTAGTTCCCTTAATAAGGGTTCATACTAAGCTTGTGAATTTACCCAAGAATATCCCCTGAGAGTGTCGTAACCAAGAGTGATGCATGTCCCATTGTCATGCACCAGTTCCCATTTGAGTCTAGCTCAAAGAGGTGTTTTCAGATTTTACCCCTTGGATACATCTTTGCCAGAGCCGCCTCTACCTGCTCGTATCCAGACAGGGATGTATTTTCTTGATAAACCACTTACTCAATACTCACCAATACTTAGGGATGTTTTTAATATACTTATTCATGACTCTAATTCTTTACTAGGGTTTTCTAATCCTAATTTAAAAAATAACTAAACATATCCTCTGATTCTAACTATAACAACCCTACTCTTTATTAAGCACTAAAACATGATTTATTACATAAACATCACTTGATAAAACATAGAAGATCGAGAGGTCTATTGTCTTTGGGTCCTAAGACCATTACATAAAAACTTAAAACATTAAATACAACATCTTTATTGAAAACTTCCTTTACATGACCACTACATTCCATCATACTAAGCATTTCATGGGATAACCTGAGGACATGCATAAGAAAAGGGTGAGCTACGAAGCCCAGTAAGTGAATAAACATGGTATAACATGAGGAATACAATAAATGTTATAAAATAGGCATATAAATGGATCACAAGAGAAAAATTAACATAAATGCATGATAAATCATGATAATCATAACATGGAAATGTGGCAACAACACTTAACATGGAATTTAGCATGTGGCACGGCTCATTGCATATGGAGCATGAGTAAACCATCATTACACATGAGGAATGGGTAAAACCTTGTTGAATTTAAATTATCATGAGTCAACACCCATTTCACTTGACTTATCATGATACTATACTTTACCCAATGCATTGGAGCGCTATCAGGGCACACCCTTCTTAAACATTTCATTTCATTCATAAGTGTGCCACATGAATCATATGACATAGAATCAATCATTATAATTTATTCTAAGATAAATGGATGTAGAATACATACTTGAAGCTTTATAATCAATAATTATATGTTCATAAAGTTGAATTCCCTTGATAGTTAAATGGTCATGGTATTCACTACACAATGACATTGGCTTGGAAAATCGTAGTGCAATTTCCGTAGCATAACGACGTGAAATAAGAACTCATAAAAAAGTGGTTGATGAGAGAGAAAAGGGTGTATTATAATATTTACATGAAATTTATTGTAATGGGTTCATATAGATACATTTCCTAACAAAAGTAATGGAATTTAGATGCATAATTTAAAATAATTACTAGGTTGTAAAAGAGGAGAGAGAAATCCCTCACAAAATTTCGGCATGGTAACAGGTGTACATGGGAGGCATTAATGAGAGAGAAATGGGGTATCCAATTATCCAAACATAAATAAAGAAGTATGGGGAAGGTGTGAAATAATACCCCAACATTTTTAATTGAAAACAAAAGAGTATAATAACTTAAAAAAATTGGACAAAAATGAGAAAGGAAAAAATCCCTTACTTGGAAGTGTGATCCCAAAGGCTTGGGAGAGGCTTGATAGAGGATTCATATAAGCTTGTAAAACCTTGGGTGGATTATATATAGAGGAGGTTATGGTTTGGTTGAACTCCATAGGCTTTGAGTAAAGAGGAAGTGGGATCTTGGGTGAGTTTATATAGGAAAGGAGAGAGAATTATTTATTATTTAGGTTTGGGACACCTAACATTAAAATAATCAAAACCACAAACAATACCATGGTTTTTACCCATGTTTTTTGCCAAAGGGGATTGGAAGAAAATATTTTATAAGGATAATGAACAAAATTCTTAATATAATAGGGTTTCTTATGTGGAGGTGAGTCACACTGTCAAGGAAAACAATTTAAAAAGTCAAAATGTTTTTTAAGTCTTGGAGGGTCCACTAAAGCTTCGTAAAATAAATAAATAAAACCAAAAATCACATTAACTTAATATTAAAACATATATTGACCAAACATAATGTTTATATTATTTTATTACATCACTATTGGGTCATTACGATGTCATAAAACACATTATATATTTTAACAGTATTTAATTTTTACCCAAAAATTCGACTATCTCAGAAAATTATGAAAAAATCACCATTGGATAATTTCAAAATACTAATTCCAAAAATAATATTCATTATATCTAAATAATTTTATATATATATGAATTTTTACTTTGAAAATAAAAACTGACATTTACAGAAAATTCACGGGTTTTGACAAAAACAGCTTTCAAACCTTAATAAAAATTACAATTGCATTCATAAAATTATATGATCATTTATATTTAATAAAAATTAATTTAATAATAATATTTTATTAAAATATTATTTAATTCAAAAATCCATTAATTCATCAAAATAGATTTCTTAGTTGAATATTAACTAAAAATACTATTTGTGCATTAAAAACTATTTTCAAAGCAACAATAATAAAATGAATGAACATTATTTATACAAAAATAATGTACATAGTCATAGTGCTAGGGTATTGTTACATAACTCATTATAAAACCCGCATAAGACTAAAGGGTAAGGTGTGTGAGGGTGACAGACCCTTGGGGTGGCTCAGATAATAACGCTCGGGTGGTAATATCTATTAACTTCCACTTCTCCGATTGTCGGTTCCGCTCAAGCTTAACATGTTAAAGCTAAGCTTGGGCTTGATCAAGAGATATTCCCAATGATGACACCTCCTTTCCATGCTCCGAAAAATAGTATTCATATGGGGAAAGTCTACTGGATGAGGCCATCACTTCCTTTGTCTGGGTAATTGGATTTGTTAAAGTCGTATATTTATACTAATCATGTGATCACTATTCAATGACTATATTAGCCATAGTCACAATTCATAATTGTATTTTGAAATCCAGAAACATAAAACCAAAAAAGTTCATATTTTATATAACCATAATAAGAAATTTAATTAGATCAAGAGGAATTTTCATTAATGAAAGTTTGGGTCATTACAGGAACTAAACTGAAGAGAGTTGAAGGAGACGAGTGATGAGGAGATGAAAAAAAGTGGAGCATCTAAGATGATTCAATAGAGATATGTTGACTCAAAACATGTAAAAATATTCCTTATAGTATTGAGGAGGAAAGAAAAAATCATTCAACTATTCACCGACTCAAAACCCATTTTCATACACTATTCATCATGGCATAAATGGATGGACCATTTTTATACAATCACCCCACATAGAAAAATGATATGCCGATAGAACCATGACCCTTGTAGAAAATTAATACACAGGAGGAACTTGGAACCATATAGAAACACACTATTCAGATCAAACCTGGACCATGTAGTGACACATTATGCAATCAAAGCCCAGGTCTGCATTACACAATGCTACATGGATGGTACCCTCAACCACATAGCAACATGCTATGTGGAAAAAACCTCATTCTTCATAAGAAACTAGAATGTGTAATGGGGATTACGAGGGTGTTCTAGTCTCCACCTCATATCACTCCCTTCTGTCATATCATCAGGCCCCGTATTGGCCCCTCCATGAACAAGTATAGTGGAATCAAGACAAGGCCTCTTCAAAAGACCCCTGACATGCATGTTTAGATCATCAATCACACAAGAATGCCCTCTCGAGTCTATATAATCATGTTAATAAGAGTAATGTGTGTATTATTAGAAAAAACATAGACTCTTAGAATGCTTTTAGGTTTAAATTCCAATGGAAATGAGGGTTCTAGTCATAGGGTGCTCGCATGAACTTCCCCATTCTGGGAGGTAAGGGCATGGAACACACTTGTGTTTCCTTTTGATAGATATTGATATCCTCCCCAGAACCAATTTTAGGGCATCCCTCCTAGAGTAATCCCCTAATCTTCAAGGAGATAGGCTACACTATTGCTCATCTTCTCAAACTCAGGTCATATTCAGATAGATAACCAAAGGTGACTATCCTAGTTAAATAAATAAAATTAGAGATTTTAATGCTCAAATAAAAATATTTTTGGGCTTCATCACCTCATCCATCAAGAGACATAGTTTAATGTGAGATCTTCAGGTCCATTTCTTCCTCTTGTTACCCACATAATGCTTGACTTGCGTGGGAATATAGTTTAGTGGTTATCATGACATCTTCATAATCCAAATGAAAATGGGCCTCTTATACGATATAATACTGAATCATAGCAAGTAAAATGGGCCTTATCCATAGATTTAATCGTTAAAATCTATACATATGGGTGTCCTTTGCGGCGTAAGCACCTGATCAAAAAACTATCTAGGATATGATTCGTATCTAACAAGGATTTGTAGGAATCATAATTAAGGTCCAAACCCAACGTTAACATGTATACTAAAGCTATATGGGCCACATTCCCATTAGGTTTAAATCCATATGGGAGACCGTATCTCATTCAGGTCACTTAGGCCTTCTTGGTGTAAGTCTCATATCATCCTTGACCAGTAAATGTTTTTCTTAAAGTCGTTATCAAAGGACATTAAAAATCTTGTCTTAGTCTTTTTCACATGACCATAAAATGTGATGTGGCATATTATATGGAATCAATCTACTTGGGTTAAGATTCCACTCATGAGGATTTTTAGGAATCCCATTATATGGGTTAAATCTTAACATCAAAACAACTTTCATCTCCTTGGATTACTGAAAACTCTATAGTGCCTCGCCATAGGGGCTAAAACCATCATTTCCCAAAGAAACTTCTAAATAATATCTAATAAATCGATAAAAGGATTTAATTAATGTAGAACCTCATATACATATAGATATACTTATCAACGAAAAACCTCAAATACATATAGATTTTTTCTAAACCAGTAATTTTCAAAATTGATCATTACCTAGGGGTAATCCATATATTTGTACTTGGGAATGAACAAAGTATTCATGAACATATCATAAATCTATAATAGACTAAAAAAATTGGAAATACTTCCCCCTAAAGTTTGTGATAAGAATGATTTCACATCCCCTTGAACAATGTGACTTCTTAAGTTTAATTGGCCAAGTTACCCGATAAACTCCTACCTTTGGATAGTAGGTCCATGAGTAATCATAGACATAAGAGTCGTTGGGTATTTTTGGCCCCATGAACCAAACTCATTAGATATCATTTGAAGATTTTATACCTAACATAATTGATTATACACAATTAAGCCCCTTATAATAACTCATTTTGTGACACAAATGATGTTTTTTCAGAAACAAAATGGTAAACCCCACATGAATTCATTTAGTTGACACATCTCCTTCACATATTAAAAAGGACAGTCTACCTGGTTCTTGATAGGCCATATTTTTATTTTAATATCTGAATCGAGATATTTCTTTGGAAACAAAATAGTAAACCCAGTGTGAATGCTTTAAAAATATGGAAGTGTTACCCTACATCAAGTCTCTTTCTCATCCAATATCAAATAAGGCCTAATAATACCATCAATTATGCAAGTGGTCATGGGATACTAACTTTAAGAGTTTTTTTATTTACTTTTCACGTATACTAAATGAAATTTTCACTAGAACTCTCTTCATTCTAATATAATCTAACTTGGATCAATGAAGATTCACCTCAACCATTGTATAGGTTGGGTCCTCAACCCAACTGAGGATGTCATTGCCCACCCAGTTTCTTCAATGCTGGGGTTCAAATTCATTGGTATGAGAGTAACACCATAATGGTATTCTCCCAACCCTAGAGATAGCTAGATAGGTTATTTTTCCCTGAGGCCTCACCCAACATCCGGCCTTTGATGGTTGGTGGTCTAGAACTAGATGAAATTGGTAGATATATCATACCATTTTCAGAGCATGTCCCTAAAATGTGATAACTATTTACTCCCTTTCATTAGGGAGGCTGATAATGTGTTTACCAATTACTTCATCCCAGTAGCACAGGCATCCTTCTCAAGGGACCCAACTAAAAATATTCATTTTCAATGTTGTTTGGACCAATATCCTCATTATAAAGAGAATACCAACCCATAGGAACCAATAGAAATTAAGCTATCCCAATCCCCTAGGGAATAATATAATGGGAAATGATCATAATACCGGGAACAATCCCTTGATTTTATTCCTACATAAGTAGATAAGCAAGTAAATATGGAGGCAACCTATGAGTAGACATATAATCCTACTCACTCTCATGAATGACGCAATGAAAATACTTCAGAAATGAGTAGATAAAAATATCTACTCATAAATATGAATCTCATTTGAAAAATACTATAGTAATCAATGGAAAACATATATTCTATCTCACTCCCATAAAGCTTTTCATGCAAATTCAGTTGAAAAAAAGAGCAGATGAAAACCCCTTCTCACAAATGGGAATCTCTTCATGCAAATACGGTGTGAGACATGGAGATGAAAATACCTTCTCATGAATATGAATATCTTCATAAAAATAAGGTGGAAAAAAGTATATAAAATTCCTTTCTCAAAAATATGTAGCATGATAATAAAATATGGAAGTACTCGATGAGAATATGTATATTGATTTTCACTCTTATCAACCATGTCAGTCAAATATGTCGAAAAATTATAGGTATAACCATATCTCTATCCATTCATATAAATATATTCATATATACATAGTGGAAACCTATGAGAAGATGCAAATTTATTCTCATCAACATTATGTATTTTAGTCAAATATGGTGGAAATATGGCAGTACTCGATGGAAAACTACGAGAAATTTCAAATTCGCACGGATTCACATCGAGTACTTCCATATTTGCATCTACTCATCCTCCCTAAATTTCTACCCTAGGGTAATTGCTACAAAAATTCTAATTGTAGATGGACATAGATCGCTAATGATAGTCCTCTCCATGATGGCATTCATTGAAAAGGTCATCCCCACAATGATTCCTTATTCTAGCAAGAAGGTCCTACCCAACTGTCTTCCACCCTAGAGGTCATCCCTAGGGTATACACTGTAGAAATTCTCCATATAGTCATACATCGAGTTGTGATGGTATTCCTCACCATGATTCCATTTTATGTGAAGTTCTTCCACATAGTAATATTCCATGATGATAATAAGGTCCTCCCTATACCGAGTCAAATACAGGAAATAAATCATACAATGAGGTTCTTATAATAATGGTTTCAGAAATGTTAGATACTTTATCAATTACAACCAACATCCATTATCAACTAGAAGATGGATAGGGACAACCCTCATCCTCTAAGCCACCCTCCAATGGTTTCTATACCTATGAGACCATCACTAGCCCCACTACTTACGAAAAAAAGTCAATAAGCACCCATGATGGGTAGATCAAATAGAAGAATATATTAAAGAATTAATAAAGTATATATTGCTCATGAGAATAAAATTTTCTAGGGAAGACATAAACATTATGTTCAATCCCTCAGCCACTTCTCAGTTTGATATTCCAATGACATTTTCAGAAGAATTCATACATAACATTCATCTAAATCTCTAGAAAACTCTCCACCACTTAAAATAAAATTTGTTTATTTACAATGGGTATGCAGAACATGTCATATTATTAGTAGAGTTTCACCATCAAATTGACATGGATTCCCTTCAATCTACATAGAAAACACAATTAGAGAAGTGGAAAAAGTATATCCAACTGGCATGCCTCGATGTACTACAAAAGTTTCATTGTCTAATTATTAATTTCCCACGTGGTGTTCACATGTAGGGATGGGTGAGCATGGAGCTCTGCATTTTACCCACAACATGTTCATCAGAACCCACTAGAGATGACATCCTATAATGTCATTATTCCAAGTAATCCATTAATGATGATGCCTACTCATAAAATATGATGCACTCAACAAGAATAGGAATTGAATAAGTCTCAAAAGTTTCGATCCCAACAAGAGAAAGCGATAAAAAAAATCCTAAACTAGGAAACTGATAAAATCTCTCAAGCTTCTTGTTTAAGGTATTCTAATCAGTAGGCACTTATAATGTCCTTGTAATCAATAAGTTCACTTGAATACTCAGTATCAATTCTAGATCATGCTAAAATTAGGACACATGAGAATAAGAGGGAAGTGACAGCACAATCAGCTACCATGATCTGGGATCTACCCCCACCCACTGGGTTGGGGGAATTTTTACAACTAAATTCTCCTGTAAGATTGAAAAATTCTGAATGGGGTATTCCAACAATAGAACAGGAGTAACCCCATCACAAAAGGCTGGGGGTATTATTACTTCTATCATACCCATCAATTGAAATAATTCTTTCATATTTAGAGAGGATGGTAAGAGGTATGCTCTCATAGTTCTCCCTATCAGATGCCTCATTTCCCCTTAAAAGGAGGCTTATAAATATGCTACATAGAGGATCACATCAATTCACTCATCTTCAAGAATCTCTAATTAGATCAAAAAATGGAATTAATAGATCCAAAAAATGAACGCAAACATCCCTCATATCAATCAACATCCAATATTATTCCCATGATGCATTATGCATCACTGAACTTAGAGGAAATGATTCAAGTAGAAGTCACCAAAAATGTTGTGAATAAATAAGATAAGGGAGATAATGGCTCCATCCATAATGTGTTCCACACCTAGAATGAAGGTTTTCGTACCTGGAATAGAGAATTTCCTGAATTTGTGTGCTCCCTTGATCAATCCCATACTACATCCCCATAGAATCTTTAAAAAAGAGAAGAATAAAACCAAAGTCATATACGTCCCACCTCCTCTTTTTGATGAGGATGATCACCCTAAACTCAAGGAAATATTCACTTAGTAGGAGGAAGAAATAATGGAGTTGATGTGACTCAACACTGAGCTGCAACGAGGTAACATTCCTTCAAAATATGCTATATGGGAAAAGCCTCAATATACACTTCGAACAGGTGTACATCTACAAGGGTTCATCCCAATAACTAATGAAAGTCTAGTACATCCTCCCACTTTTATGCTTGGACCCTTGGGTTACCTGGACATGATCATGGAAGGATATTAATATTTCACTCTAATGAGGAGACAACCAGAGTTAGATTAAGAAAATCCACAAAATATGTCCCCAATTAGATATCTACCTATTATAGTGGTAGAAACAGTGCATCATATCCATCCCATTGCTGAACTTATATAAGGTCTTGTGAAACCAAACACTCATCAAGGGATTAGTAACACGATCTAGTCATTAAAAACTCAATTGGAGTCTCTAGAGGAGTGGTGTGCCCCATAGTATCCAGATCATAAACCGTATCCTGATTGGTTGAGTGACACCCCACCACCTCCAAACATCAGGAGTCCAATGTTTTCAATATTCAACATTTTAGGAAAAAAATTTAATGGGTATAAGATGTGGTTATATAATTTCATAAGTTATTTTTTAAGGTCTTGGAAAATCTAAATTGTTTGAATGGTGTAAATAAGTAGGGAGAGTGAGTTCTCATTTATAGTTGAGGAGGTGTTTTTTTAATGATATGATAAGACCATGCTAAGAAAATCATGGCTCGTTTACTAAGAAAAAAAGATTCAAATTTACCTAATTCTAAAAATGGGGGATTTACCTTGATCTCACCGTAACAAAGGAAAAAAAATCACCATGTAGCTGTTTATACTATAAGAGAGTAGCACCATTGAGGCCATTATTTTCAAGACCATCCACCACTTCATTGGCCTCCCTATAGACATGCGTGATAATACAATCCTTGCAGGAAAGAGAATATATGCAGTTAATCCATCTATTGGTGAGCTTCTAGGACAAATTATGCAATCTCTTCCGGATGATAGACACAATAGTGGTAGAATCACTTTCAATACATATGTTATTCCATCTTCAATTCCACCTCTTCTCCACTCCAATGATAATGTCCATCATCTTAGTCTCAATTGAGGAGTAAATACAATAGGAACCCTGAAAGCATCCAAAGACATCCCCATGATGATTCCTAAAAATAGCACCATAAGCAGAGGGCCCCGAATTGCCTCATGAGGCACCATCAGAATTGACCTTGATCCAAAAAACAAAAGGATCCTACCATATGACATCAAAAGTACCAAGTGAGGGTCTAAAATTCCGTAATGTTTCATGAGACCCAAAACGACATCTGATTCACTATTCATCATATTGTTATCTCATTATGGTAACTCCATAGAAAAAACAATCATCAAAGCTCAGATTCTTTATGTGAAGCTTACAAGGGACAACCTTCATATGTTACACCGGTTTACCAGCTCAGTTTATGGCATGATGGGAAGACCCCCACAAAAATTACCAACATTAGTTCATATCAACATTGAAAATGATGACAATGAGTGACCTAGTAAATTGAAAATAATGGTTGAAATAGAGAGTCTCATATTATATTTCTAGATGGAATGGTTTGACCTATTCTCTAAACTAACCACTTCCTTATAAGGATATGATCATTCTATGCATTGATAACCTTCATGATGAGCTACAAACACTACTCATATAATGGAAATATATAGGTGGGTTTCAATATTTCTCCACCATTTCCATAATATTGAAAAAAACCTTATAACAGACTAATCTCAAGTCATGAATAACTCCATCAGTCCTGGTGAAAAGAGTAGGGGAGGAAAAGGTTACATTGGTAACACTCAAGCCAACCTCTACACCTTCTCCATCCCCAAAACAATCACCAAATCATGTAGTTCCCCCTGGGGGCCAACGAAAATTCCCTCCACAATAAAAAGAGTGTAGGGGATACAGGAGAATTAAATTCTAAGAGGGAATGAAAAATGTTTATTCATTCTAAGATGATCAAGTTACTAACTATTTTATAGATGCCACGGAAAATAATTTTCTCTACCTTCCAGAGCCGAAGAAGCTCGATCGGGTAGTTCTCAATAATCACCTTGATTACTTTCCCTTTCAACAGATACTAGGAAACACAATTCAGAAAAGCTTCATCTTCAAATACATCAATCAAAAAATGGAATATTCCGATACAGTCATGTTTTTAGGGACATAAGCACAAGGGGCATATGTTTTCACCACTACCCTTGAGGATGGAGGTTAGTGGAAAGAAGATGTCAGTTTTAGGGAATAGATGTTTGATATATGGATTGCTTGACATAAAATTATATGAACACATGTTATTATAAAACCACAATTTAACCAACCAACTATTCACCCAGTCACTCTTTCTAAAACACATCCCACACCATCCGGCCCACAAACCACCAACAAATATACTTCAAAAAAATGGATTCACCAGATTGGTAGAGTGAAAAAAACATGAAAATGAACTAGTTCCACGTCCAAATTCATATTCAAAACTCTTAGATTTCATTCCCTAATATCTGAAAGCATGGGTGTCTCCCCTCAAAATTTCACCACATGAAACGTTCATCTAATCAGAGCCCTCATCGTAAGAGGATTTGATCTTTATTTTCATTAATTAAATTCACTTAGTGGTTCCCTTATCTAATGTATATTATGGATATAAAACCATGTTCCCTGGACTTGATTAAGGAACTAGAGGCATAATTCATTGAAGTTGAGGATGCTGGGGAGGACGTAGTCATGGTAGGAACCATAATTATAGCCACATCCCTACTCAGACTATCAATGTTGTATAGACTTGTGAAATATCCCCTTAGTAGATCCAATAGGGGATGGAAAATCCCCATGCACTTTCCAAAAGACACTCTGACCTGATCACTCAAGAATATCAATCAAAAGAGGAACATGTATCGGATCACCCTCAGTGGGTAGGGAGACCTTCCCGGACCAACCCACCAAGAACAGGAGTAACTCCAATTCTTCTATTAAGTGATGATCCATCTACATCCAATACTTAGGAACCTAAATAGACGGTGAAAGAAAATACCAACCTAGGGAAATGTAGGCCATTAGACTATAAGTATGACATCATGAAACTGTTATCCATGGTACCAGCCAAGCTATCGATCCTAGATGTCATGATGTTATCAAAAATATCAGGAAGCTGCACATAGAGTCTTTTCTAAACCCCTAGGATTTTGTATCCAACATGGTTTCGGACAAATTCTATCAGATAGATAATGGTCCTGTATAATACAATGCGGTGATATATTTCAAAAATAAAAATGAATATGTTGTTATACATGGACACATCTGACCCCTATACATGTCTTGCATGCTAAATGTTTTCTAGGTTCGAAAATTTTTCATTGACAATGGATCTGGAGGTAACCTCATCTTAATATGAACACTTCATTATTCGAATTAAAAAAGGATTAACCTAACACCTTCCTCTATATTTTTTAGGGCTATGAAATAATGTGTGCAAAATACATTGGTCTAAATCAAGCTCAAAGATTAGTTTGGAGACCTCATATCCGACTCATAATTTTTAGTTATCTGATATAATATTGCCTTTCATATCTTTCTAGGAAGTCCCTGGTTGCATCAACATGTTGCAATTCCCTCATCGTACCACCAATGCATCAAATAGTGAATTAATGGAAAAATTGGGAATTTTCATTCTCATAATTCCCCTCTTGAATCATACGAGTCACATTATATTGATGAAGGATTCTATGAGGGGAAATGGAAATAACCCATGATTAACGTTGTTTCTTATCTCACCACTGCAAATGGTCTGAAATTATCTAGACCAACCCCTTCAAACATCTCAGTAAAAACTATTACTTTCAAATCAATCAGGTTAATTATATGATACCAAATACTAGCACATATTCAACAATATTCATGATTTTAGTCATTACCACTAAGTCTGGCTGTATTGAAAAGTTTTCCACCCCCCCCCCCCCCAAGACAATGTTGAATGCTCAAATTCAAATTCCTTCATTCATTCCCTAGAGTTCCAAGATATTCTTTCCTTACCAACTGAGGATTAATAGGTTGTATCATCTCCCAAATAGTATAAAGACACACCAACTATATCTCTAACTCCACCCTCTCTATAGTATCATGGAAATCCTACATGGATTGATGGGTCAGAGGAAGTCGCTTCATCTTTAGAATTCCAAAGTATCAGCTCCTCCACCAAATATTGATAACTTTTTCCAATACTTGATCCCCCTTTGGAATAAGAGGATGAAGAAGATTATGAGGAAGAAGAATAGAAGCAGGAATTTACAGACTCCCCTATAGTATTTGAGGAGGGAATATCTACCACCAATGAAGAACTCAGAGAAATAAAATTCATTATAGAAGAAGACCCATGACCCACATTGATTAGTATGATGATGTATTCTAATAAAAAATTGGTATATATTTCATTTCTAAAGATAAATCAGGATGTGTTCACCTCAATCTACAAAAAAAATTCAGGCCTTGATCTTGAGGTGGACACTCACCACCTGGGCCTGCTAGAGGACCATCGAGGCTATAAAGAGGCTCCTAGAAGGACACACCTGAAACGTGTAGTTAAAATTGAGGCTGATGTTGAAAAAATCATCATATAAAACATTATTTAGGAAGTACAATATACTATATGGTTGGCCAATGTCTCCCTCATGAATAAAAATAATGGGAAAATTAGATTCTACATTGATTTCAAAATCTCAACTGGCACTACTTGAAGGATGATTCACATTCCCGATCACAGAATTGTTGATTGATGCAATAAATAGATACTACAGTCTCTCCTTCATGAATGAATATTCATGATACTATCAAATCTAAATCGCCCAAGAATATGAAGAATACACTGAATTTTGGTCCCCATGGGGAGTATGTTTCTATCATGTGATTTCTTTTGTCTTGATGAATGTTAGTGCAACATACCAACATGAAATGCATCACATCTTCCAACCATTCCTGTGTAAGTTTGTCGAGTGCTATGTTGATGACCTGGTGGTATAATACTAAAACTCTCATACCATCTTGAGAATATTGAATCTATGCTGAACATATTGTGACAACACAACCTAAAAATGAACCCCTTGAAATGTTCTTTTGGGGTTACCTTGGGGAGATTTCTCAGCTTCATCATATGCCATCACTGAATCAATGTTGACCTTAAGAAGACAAAATATATCTTACGCATGTAACCACCTCACAACATCATAGAGTTGAGAGTAATTCAAGTATAGTTGGCCTACATTTGGTGCTTCATATACAACCTTGTAAGAAAATTAATTCCCTTCACCAGGTGGATGAAAAAGGGGTTACATATCAGTTGACGGATGATTTTTAGGAATCATTCAATTGTAACATGATATATATCTTGAACTCACCAATGATGAGGTAACCTATCAAAGGAAATTCTCTTATTTTATATGATACATTATTATAGATATCAATAAGTGCCTTCGTCAAACAAAATAATAACTTTAGTAGTGAAAAAACCCTTACTATATCAATAAAACCATGATTGATGTTGAAACTCATTACACTGATATCAAGAAGAGACATATGGGACTAATATTTACAGTCCAAACTTGAGACACTTCCTACAAAATCACGAAGTCTATTTGTTCTCTCATATAAACCCACTCAAATAAATTCCCCCTAACCTGATGTTGACCAAGCATCTATCTTGGTGGGATGTCATTCTACAGAAGTCTGACATTAGTTTTATGCCTCAGAAAGCATTCAAAGAATAGGCATTCGAAGATTTATTTTATGAACACCCCTTAGTATAAATGACTTCATTGGACATTGAACTATCCGATGAAGAAGCTTTATATATTCAATATGGCCTCTAGTTATGGGAGATATACTTTTATAGTTCATCTAGATGTCCGACAGGGAAGAGGATGGATGAGCATAGGCTAAAAAAAGTGGGTTTGGGAGTCATGATTGTCTCCCTGAAAATGATTTCCTACCTTACTCCTTTATATTGTCAAAGGGATGCATGAGAAATAGAGAATAATATCAATATATCAATGCAGATCTAGAGCTAGAACTTCAAGAACTTTTCAATAAATGGAATATAAAATGTCATTCAGAACTGGTCATTAATATGATCAATGAGTATTATGACATCAAAAAGGAAGAGACCATCCCCCAACTAAACCATATTCAGGGACTAATAGAGAAATTCCCTTTTGAGAAGGAATTGACCCATGTCCCACTGTCACAAAATTCCCAAATTGATGCATGGGTGAATGCAACCATAACTATATCCGATCTAGATAGGGATGAAACAATTTTCAGTGTTGTGCATCATCAGATGGTCTCACTTTCATTCAAACTATCATGGAAGATATCAATGAGATTAGACACATCCCTAAAACATACAGCTCTACCAACAGCATTATTACACCCATTGTGGACTACCTTCTTAAAGAATATCTCCCACTGGATAGATATGGGATAGAGAACTTCCAAAAATGAGAAATTAACATTGTTCTATATGACAACACAAATAATAAAAAGGTCCTTTACAAATAGATCCATGATGGGGTACTTCGCAGGTTCATTAATGGAGAAGAGACATCTTATTTCATGAAAGAAGTTCACACTAGAGCCTAAAATTCCCAACAATCAAGATTCATTATTTACAATCAAATTCAAAGGATTTGGCACTACTCACCCACTAAACCACATGACTAAACAAAATTCACCAAAAAATTGATATTCCTCTTAACTTTATGCCAACATTATTTACCAACACCTAGAGTTGAATAACATAGCCATGTATTGTAGACCATTTTCCATATGGGAAATGGATGTTTTGGGACCCAATCCTCCAACTACAACCCAAAAACTCTACTACGTTGTCACAGAAACTAAATTCTTCTTCATGTGGGATGAATTTTTACCCCTTAATGAGTTTGGGGAAAGAAAATTGTATGTTTCTTGAGAACCATTATCGTCACTAAATTTGGTTCCCTGTAAACAATACTGATAGAAAATAAACTAATTTCTATTTTTCTTGAATTAGAAAAAATATATCAGGAATAAGACATCAAGTCCAACCATTCATCCTACTACCATGCAGTGGATATTGAACACAGAGAGGCTTTCAAAAAGAATCTATCAAATATAATCTAGAATATGGTATATAAGGATAAATATTCATCACCGGAAAAGATATGACATGCCTTGTGGGATTATCCGACTTTGACATGGACTTCCACACAGAAACCCCATAATCATTATTATATGATACAGAGTTGGTCCTCTCTATCAAGGTTCAATTTCCATCACTCCAAATTTCCATATATGATCAGTTATCAATATATATGAAATATTAGTAACAATGGGATAAATTAGTACCATCAGATGATAAAAGATTGAATTCATTGAATCATTTGGAAGTCAACCAAAACTATATTGCATGATAATTTAACAAAAAAAAAATCCTTCATTCATTCCTCAAGGGAGATATGGAGTTGGTCCTCTGACTCTAATGATAAATAGAACAAAACCAGAAAAGATGAGGCAAAATGGGAGGGATCTTTTGTCATAAACAAAGTCTACTCCAATGGATATTATTTATTGTTCTCAATGGATAATCATCTTACCACGTCCCCCATAAACACAAGGTTCATAATGAAGTCTTTAATGTAAATATGAGACATCATCTTGATTCCATGATGTTAAAATGCACTCTAAATTGTCTAAGTTGCACAACATTAAACTGCATAGAAGGTATTTTTCAGAATAACTTAAAAAGTGTGAAACTATGGTCTATGTCACAAGACAAGAAGATGTATGAAATCAAAGTCTTCATCACATGGTGTTAAACTACAAGATAATCATCTATTTACTCAATGGTTCACTAAACATGATCTAGATATGTGTGGTAGAAAGATAACATTCTCTTATATCTACATGATAGTAATATCCATAGTGGGATTCTATTTATAATGAACTATATGTGGCTAGATTTCTATAGTCACATAATACATAGTGTCACCAAGAGCTTTTGTGTTAGGCCCAGCTGAAAATATCAGAAGATGATTTTCTTACTAGCCTGGGGCCTGAAGTCCTCTTTTTACCTTTAGATTATTCTTCTCACCGGTCCACAAAATCTCCTTCCCATATCTACGATATAAAACTATCATAATCGCTTGATGTTAAACTACATGGTACATCGTCCATGTCACAAGACAATAAATTTCATAACTCGGGTAACCTATCTATATGACCTTAAACTATAAAACATCATAATTTTCTCACCCGATAGGAAATCTCCATTGGAATTTATTATATACCATGTGGTACTCAAGTAATACGTGAAGCATGATTCCTACCCCGATAGAAGACATAGTGACACTTGGATTTCACCTCATGTTCTAGCCACCACAATTAAAAAATTCCCCCTCCAAATGTATGGGTCATACCAATGAAGGGAGATTTATTTGAATAAATTTATATGACTTGATTTATACCCCTGTAGAATATTTAGTGACACCTAGACCTCATGATCTGGACCAACACATGAAGATAAAAAACTTCCCCCACCCCTGCATAAAAACTAAATTGATGAAGGGGATATCAAAGAGAGACCTATTTATAGGACCGTCTCAAGTGAAACACCATCTCCCAGTACATGAGTCAGATATGTGTAGTGAAGCATTTCTAGAACAATGTGTGTATTGATTCTTATTCACACATGATATGTAGTGACACACATATCTACGTTATTGGACCTAGCCATAACATTCCCCCTCTTTCACATTGGGTCACCTCTCTCCTCACTACATGACATTAAACTGCACGGGGTCTAAGAACTATGTTTGGCTTGATTCCTGTTCACATAGGATACATAGTGACGCTCGGATCTCTAATCCAGGGTCTAGCAACAAAAAAATATAAAAATAAACTTTTTTTTAAGTATGGGTAAGATCTTCATATATATAACTATATGGAAACTATCTTTGAAAGGATTCCCCTCACGATGGGATACATACCGAAAAATGGATTTTTCATCATCATCCAACCACCACAAATTCATAATGCACGTATCATTCATTTTATCACCTATGTGTTGAAGGGAAACCCAATTTTTTGTAACACATGACATTAAATTGCATAGAAAAAGTCCTTACCACGTGATGTAAAACTATATGGATCCATTAAATTGATCTTAATTCACATTAGTTGGTCTAATTTCATACAGTAAGTCATTAAAGTGTATGGATAATGTCCTTGCCACATGATGTTGAACTGCATGAGTTTTCTAAATCTACATCTGGCTTCATTCTCATCCATAACAGGATATGTACTAAAACCCATGTACATTTAGGTCCATCGATAGTATTCCAATTCACCTCTTGGAACCTAAGTCTTTACCTCAAAATGTTAAACTACATGGATAAAGTCTATATTGCATTACATTAATCATCATGGTACCCTAAGAATGATGTGTGGATTCATTATCATTTTGATTAGATGCATAGTGACGCCGAGTTCATGTGTCCTAGACCAAGTTATGGGGTAATGAAGAAGAAAACTTACCCCTACAATATAAAAACAATGATATATGAAGGAGATCTAAATTCTACATTCCTCATAAAGGGATCTGTCAATGAAACAAAAATGACATCGCTACATATGAGTAAGATCAATATAGGAAATTTCACACTCTATAGACAATTGTAGTCTGAATTTTTCATTCATACCTAGACACATTCTTTCCATTTATCATTCTCCATGCCTTGTAAAATTTTTAATCTTCACAAACAATATCTTTCCATCGAATATGGGGAGATTATGTGCCATGAGGACACCATTTCTTGATTAATCACAATATTCCCTTGTTGGCTCTGCATAAGTCACCCACATAAAATACATGCCAAAAAAATATTCCTAAAGAGTGGCATATTCTATCTCTGTAATCCCGAATGGTGTTCCCCCTATATCATTTCTCATGATCCAAGAATCCTCAGAATCATGGTTTATAATTTTTTCCACCCACATGTCCATGGAATGTCAGAATATCTTGGCCTGATTATCCTCCTAATAGTAATCATTTCTAGGATAAATGGTCTTGGGTATATAACCATAAACCAAATTACCCCATAGCTTCCTCATATCACAAATTTAAACTAAATGGCCAATTTTTTAGTCGCATGACAGTAAACTACATGACATTAAGAACTTTATGTGAATTATTTTCTACTATTGCATGATATGTAGTGACACCTGAAGGTTCAATATTGGTTCCATTATAACAACTTGGTCCTAGTGATAGCATAGTCACCCCACCTTAACATGGTCGTTGGGTCCTGGCCCGCTCGGTACGGCCAGTTGCCCCACAGACATGTGGCCCCCACCTTAGGGCCCACCCACGTGCCCGAACGGGTCATCTGACTAATGATTGTCCCCACAGGCCAGAAAATGTCTTTTCTAGTGTGTTTTGTCCTCACTCACATACCATTAGAAACTTCCCAGAAGGTCACCACTCTTGATCACTAATCTAAGCCAAGCACATGCCCACCCACATGGTCGCCACCCTGGGGCCCACCCACATGTCCGAACAGGTCATCTGACTAATGATTGTCCCTACAGGCCAAAAAATGTCATTTCCAGTGTGTTTTGTCCTCACTCACACACACCATGATAAAATTCCCAGAAGGTCACCCATCTTGATCCCTAATTCATTCCATGCACGCTTAACTATGGAGTTCTAATCAGACAGGCTTCTGAAAATGAAGGTGCACCTTTTTGACATGAGTTATATCATTGATTTTTGCTATTTCATGATATGTAGTGACACCCGAATGTTCAATACTGGTTCCATTGTAACAACTGGGTCCCAGTGACTGCATAGTCACCCCACCTTAACATGGTCGTCAGGTCCTGGCCCGCCAGGTACAACAAGTTTCCCCGCAGTCACGTGGTCCTCACCCTGGGGCCCACCCACATACTTAAACGAATCATCTGACTAATGATTGTCCCAAAATGACAACACATGTCCTTTCTAGTGTGTTTTGTCCTCACTCACACACACCCAAGGAAACTTCCCAGAAGGTCACCCATCATCATCACTACTTCAGGCCAAGCACACTTAACTGTGGAGTTTTAATCAGGCAGGCTCCTGAAAAGTAAGGTTCACCTTATTGACGCAAGTCATATCATTTAACCATTTTACCCTTTATCATTCTAAGGTGTTACAATCACCCCCCCCCCCTTTAGAACACTACGTCCTCATTGTGAGCCCTACATCTCAGGAAGTGCACTTCACTTAAGGCTGAGTACCACCTCTAATACCAAATGTGACAACTGGGTCCCCGTGATAGCACAGTCACCCTGCCTTAACATGGCCATCGGGTCCTGGCCCACCAGGTACCAACAGTTGCCCCGCAGACACGTGGTCCCCACCCTAGGGCCCACCCACGTGCCCGAATGGGTATTTTAACTAATGATTATCCCTATAGGCCAAAACATGTTCTTTCCAGTGTGTTTTTCCTCTCTCACACACACCCTGGGAAACCTCCCAGAAGGTCACCCATCCTGATCACTACTCCAGGCCAAGAACACTTAATAGTGGAGTTCTAATCAGGAAGTCTCTTAAAAAGGAAGGTACTCCTTATTGACATGAGTCATATCATTTAACCATTTAACAATTTATCATTAGGAGGTGTTACAATTACCCCCCCCCCCTCTTTAGAGCACAACGTCCTCATTGTGAGCCCTACATCTCAGGCAGTGCACCGCACTTAAGGCTGAGTACCACCTCTGATAAAAAATGTGACAACTGGGTCCTGCTGACAGCACCATCACCCTGCCTTAACATGGTCGTCAGGTCCTGGCCCGCCAGGTACCACCAGTTGCCCCGTAGACACGTGGTCCCCACCCTGGGGTCCACCCCCATGCCCGAACGGGTCATCTGACTAATGATTGTCCCCACAGGACAACACATGTCTTTTCCAGTGCGTTTTTCCTCACTAACACACACTTTGGGAAACATCCCAGAAGGTCACCAATCCTAGTCACTACTCCAGGCCAAGCACACTTAACTGTGGAGTTCTATTCCGGTAGGCTTCTGAAAATGAAGGTGCACCTTATTGACATGAGTCATATCATTTATCCATTTAACCCTTTATCATTCAAAGGTGTTACATCAATCCATATTTAATGTTACATATGACCCTTCTCTATGCATGGGGAACCTATTAGAACTATGTAAGTCATGATTCTCATTTTAATAGGATTTTTATAAACAACCATGTTTTATATCATGATCCTTTCACAATAAATATATTCCCCACTCTCTTATTCATGTGGTAGAACTATGTAAAGTGGGATGGTCCAATTTGTACCTCCCCCCATTCACAAGATCATATTAAAAATAATTTTCCCCTTTAATAAAGAAAGAGTTTAATCTATGCATGGTGAAACATTTCCATGAACTACATCTGTCATGATTTCCATTATCATAGGATATGTTGTGAACCCCAGATCCTTAATACTAGGTCCATAAATGAGGTAAAAATTCCCTCCCCTTTTTTCCTGTGTATCGTTAATATCAACAAAGGATGTTTCTAGCACAAGAGATATGTATTTATTAATTATTGTTTAAACAAGATACATAGTGGATCCTGAACCATATATCTCGATCCCATCAATGATGAAAATAATCCTCCTTGCATGTCTCTCAAGTCTGTATGAGGAAAGCATTTCTACCCATTATCATGAAATTTCAACATGAAAACCCCTTTCAAGTTCCGAAACTCACCTTTCAACAACCAAAATCTATGTCCAAATATGTCTAAATCCTCATAAACCTCCATGTCCCTTATAAATGGAAGGCAAGTGTCCTAAAGGAACCATTTTTACTATGCATAATATGCCCTAGTTTTCTCTACATATGATTCTCACAAAAAAGGTATGTCAAAAAGACGAAATAATATTTTGGAGTTTCATTTCCTATTTCTATACGTACAATGAATTTCTTCATCCCATATCACACCTTAGAATATAAAACACCATATTATAGTTTACAAATATTCCCCTTCAAGACTAATGATGATGAAGAATTATTGAATAAATTACCATGAAATGGGAAAATCGTTTATCCCTCAGTCAAATACACATAACCTTTAATCTTAATCTTCCCACATCCTTGTTGTAAGATGATAAATTTCCTTGTCTATGCACTAGTTTCATGATATTAAACTACATGATTATCAGACCCTCTTTTAAAAAATTAAAATTCTTATGGGACTGTTTTCACATTCATCATCAATGTAGATATAGATTTCCTTTTCATTTTCAAACATAACTCTCTTGACAAGACACCATTAGTGGTCTTGGGAAATCCAAATTTTAAAAAAAATTATGTGGCCATTGGAAATGGAGGGCATGTGTCTTGAGGAAACCTTTGTTTGACTATGCACAATATTCCCCAGTTGGCTCTGCATAAGTTTTCCACCAAAAAGAAATGTCATCCATAGGAAAATTCGTCCCCTAGAGAGGCTTTTACCACCACTATATTCCACAAAAACATCATGTTCGAAACCATTCTTATGATTACTCCTCTTGTACATGCCCAATATCATATCTCAGGTTCAAAATTCACAAAAACAGGGTTAGGAAAAATCCCTCATTCATGTCGGAACAATATTGGGAAATTCTCATCCAATAATCCTTATTGGGGCCCTTACCCTATTATTTATGGTAAAATCTGTTCAACCTAAAAAATCAGTGATATTAGTTTGGTTTAAAAGAATCTAAACTACCCATAAAAAGAGATACAAAAATCACTACATGGAAAACCCTTAAAGGTAACCCTTCTAAAAAGTTTAGTACCCACTCTCTAGACCAGTTTTTTTCATGGTTTATGAAAAAATTGGGAAATTAAAAGAAAGTAAAAAAGAATCAAAACCTATTATCTAGAAACCCCACAAAGGGAAGCTTAATAAAAATTCATGTTTCACCCTATAACCCCACACCACAGTGGAGATACAAAAAAATTAGGCTAGAAACAAAAAATACAAAAAAAATAAGGGTTTATCATGTAACCCTAACAATATTCATAACTACGCTTGCTAAGTCCCTTAGCACAGGAAAACATTTGACCATTATATGACTATGTTAAATTGGTTTTCCTAGATTGTGATTGAAATTAATATCCAGTCAAAAAGCTATTCAATTCATATGAGATATTATACTTAAAAACACCTTGAAAATTATGATTGATGTACATTGCCGGAAATGATAAAAAATATGGTTCAGATGGAAAATGTGTTTTCATTTATTTATTCAATGATAATGGAGGTTCACCCACATCTTGGAGTATCACTTATATTATACTTGAAAAAAATATGGAAAAATCATAGGGAATTTCAAATGGATACCGTAAAGCTCAGTATTCTTTATTCCAAAAATTGATTACATCCTAACACAAGACATTAATATTCCTTTCCAAAATGGTTTTTATCCCTGTTTTGGCATCAGTGGTTGGGTGAATTGGTCTAAATATGGTCATTAAGTCTCAACCCTTCTACTTGATGGATTAAAATAAATTTCTTTTTTTTATGACAACTGTGTTTTTAATATAGCTACGTGAGCTTCACATTCTCATATCTTTGGCATCTACATGACCACTTGATTATAATTTCATAGTTCATTAGCAACCAGGTGATGTATCTCTTTGGTAGTATTTATTAATGATTTTTAATTATTATTTGAAGCATCAAACTGAGCAAGGTCACATTCATAAGCAGCTATGTCTTCTAAAGCAATGAAAATCTGGTGGGTAAGGATATAAAAGATCTGGAAATCAAAACCATTAGATTCTAAACTAAGGAAAACCTAGAAAATTCTATCCATATTATCACCAATTTCCACCAAGGGGATCTCTATGATAACATTAAAATTTGGTGTTGGGGCCATTTTCACACAACCTAGTGATCGATAGTGGTAATGGGATCCTAACCCTTTTCACCAACTACCATTGGTATGTAATCTAGGATTTAATTTATCAAAAACATATTCACATTAAAAAAATAAGTCCAAAGCGGGTAACTATTATATCCTTTTCCCCTGTTCTATCTCAAGAACCAGGTTAATAGGCCTATTAAATATTTTTGGAGTTTCAGAAACCTTTTTTTTTTGGCCGACAATAGTAGGGATATCAGTAGTGCTGGTTGAGAGCATCAGATCTACACCACCTTCAATTTGGGGGTGATAGATGATGAGGTTGTCCTGAGACACATAGATCTTTGAGATGAAATGTTTTCTCCCCTAGAAATAAATGAAGAAGGTGTGGCAGGCACCAATGTGGGAGAGGGAAATGGTTTATGCACTGTCCATATTGCCTTACCTAATATCACATCAGGATAATATTCTATTAAAATTCTATCATAATCTTGTGATAGATAGGTTGTAGCTTCTTCACAATGCAAGGAAATTTTCAGGCCCAAAAATTCATGCAACATAATCAACAATGGCTAGAGAAGGATTACTGGGAGAGACACATGAATCCATGGAAGGGGAAAGGACAAACCCATTGAATACATCCAAATTTTCATGAAAATTTGTAAGGAGTATATAATTTATATATAGTTACCTCATTCTCAAGTGTATCTAGAATTCTGTATCACATAGAAATGAGGTAAGATAACTCCTTCAATTTCCCTTAACCATTATCAACCACCATTTCAAAAAGTTTAGGTTAAGGGTTGAAACTAATTTAGGAAAAATTTCTCAATAGTTCGACAACACCATCGATGACTAGGGGTTTCCGGTGAATGAAAAAAATATTGAATAGTGTAGGGAAGGAGGCAGAATGAGGAATCCTTTCAGTATGTTAATATTTATAGCATCAATATTATTACACCATCCAACCATATATGAATTGGAATGACCCACATAGGCGATTTCAAGACATACCTTCTTTTGTATGGCCCAAAAATTCATAAATATGAGAAAGGGTGGGAACAGCTTATTTGATAGGTTGTCCCTCTACAAATTTGGACATAGTCATCAAGTTATAAACTCTAACACCAGTATAATAATCATGAGATGGGAAGATCCATCCACTCAGGAACATTGTAAAAAATCTATCCAACCTAAATTCATGAGATACGTCTAGAATAATTCCATATCCCCATGTTGTATATTGGATAGCTTTAAGAATAGACCAATACGAACCCTGAAATCTTCACAACAATAGAGTTGGATGAGTACTACTATATGGATCTTTGGCCTTGTACCTCTAAATTATAGAAACAAATTTATAAAATCATTGAATGGAATGATTGAGTGGGTATAGAGGGGATGACTATCCAATTCCACTTCTACATTCAGTAGTTCCCTCGCCAGTGGATATACTTGTTCTGTGTTTTCCTAGTTATTGGATGCATGCAAGAATTTTTCATAAATTTTAAAAATAATGGGGATTCTCCCTAGTTACTAGATATCTAATAAGTCGATCCCTACTTCACAACGGAATTAATGGAAAGTATTAGTGCTCAAACATAAAAAACTATGCAATTTGGACAATATCTTCATCGTTGAGTAAACTATAAATTTAAAGACACAAACTTCCTGATATAAGATGATGACCTAAAACCATTAGGGATGATGTGATGTCAAAAATTCTCTTCAATGTTCTCAACCAAGGAAGATCTTCTTAATATTGCATACATATAGGAGGAAGCCATAACCATTTTATCCTTGTAATGGATTAAAAAATATATATGATATTCACTGTCGAATGATGAAAAATAATTAATAGGGAAATTATGTGTGCCACTCTATACACACAGAATACCACCTCAAACCACTAATCCACAAGGCATGAGACCACAAAGCGTAGTCCCATGAATAATTATCCAACAAAACATCAACCCCATATGTGCTCATCCTATGAGGTGTTCATTAAATTGGATTTCCCATCCAAGAATCATATGGCCTCTATGATGCAGATTCAGAATTACATTTCTTGATTGAGAACTTTGGTACATAGAAAGGGCTTCCACAAACGATAAAATTTTATGGAAGAAGGGGGTGTTTGGGAGTCTATATAGCACTCAGTTATCCATGATAATCGGTAAAGAAAAATTAGTTTTTCCCCAATTTATTGGCATGTTACCCTCTTGCGGGTCCACCTGCATACCCAAAATTGGTTCAAAAAGGACCTCTTTCTATATTGGAATGACCTAATCTTCATCCCAATCAGAACCCATTCCAATGGGGGGAATTTTTTGGGTCATGAAAATTACACACCAAATAATAAAGGGATTCCATTAATTTGTAAAATGATAATAACAAATTCAAAGAATAATATTAATGAAAATGGTTCAAAGGGGATGAAAGCACCATGGAAGGGCTGATTCAGCGAGGTGAAAAATGTTGCATGGTATGCCGCTCTGCATGGAATTCCACTTCTTAATGAATCACCCAAAAAAGAAATAGTTTTTATAAGGGGATGATACTTCTAGTGCTCTAAAGTGAAAAACTGCCGTTTACAAGGCCAAATGGTGATTTTCACCCTTGCAAACGACCATCCCTATGAATGAAATAGTTCTTAGAATGATACAAATCACATATTCCCATGAATGAAAAAGCAATCGTTTGTGATGCAGGATGGTGAATTAGGTCTAGTAAAATGTCTTCACTCATGAAAAAAATTCAATCAAAGGCTAGTGTATCCTCCAAGTAACCCAAAAAAGAAGGCATGTGGCCCCCACAAATAACCATCCATATCAGTACATGGTCCCTCCATTCCTCTATAAAATTACCCTGAGGGTAACCAATAAAAATTAAGTTGAAGTAGATGAGCAATGAGGAGATAAATGAGATGAATCAATAGAGATTTGTCGATTCCTAGTTAGTAAAAATCCACATCATAGTAGTCATGAGGATATAATAAATCTTCTTTCCATTTATGACCTCAAAACCCCATTCCAGACTCCATTACACGAGGCATAAAACGATGGTCCCTTTATGTATTATCACAATACATAGAAAAATCATATGCTGATAGAACCCTACCCCACATAGAAGATTACTATGTGGGTGGAACTCAGCCCTGTGTAGCAACAAGCTATGCGTACGGAACCTAGCCTCACATAGAAATACGGCATATGGAAAGAACATATCTTTACTTAGAAAAATTATACACATGCGGTAACCTCACACATATAGAAACATGGTAAATGTATGGATCCTCATCCCTCCAATGAACCAGCTACGTGGACGGGGGGATCCTAGGGTGTTCTACTCTTCACCTTCTATCACTCCCTTCTGTCATATAATCGGGCCCTATATTGACCTCTCCACATTCCAGTCTAGTTATATCAGGACAAGGCATCTTACAAATCCCTATAACATGTATGATCATATCATCAGTAACACAAGCATGTCCTATTGATTCTATATACCCATGGTATGTATAGTCACATGTGTAACTTCCACAACTAGGCAGACCCTTGAAATTAACTATGGTCTTTATTTACATGGTAATGAGGGTTCAAACCTTGGGGTTCTAACATGATCCTCCCCATTCCTAGATGTATATGTAAGGATCATTCTTGCATATCCTTTTTATAGGGAATAATATCCTCCCCTGAAAACCAATTTTAGGGCATCACTCCTTGAGTAATCCCTTAGTCTTCCATGTGATAGGTGACGATCTTACTCATTTTCTCCATCATGGGTCATAGCCGTATGGATCACCAATTGTGACTATCCCAATTACAAAAGTAAAACAGGATATGGCCATGCTCAAAACCCTATCCCTATCCCTATCCATTTGAGATTTATCACCTTGTCCATCGGTTGATGGAGTGAATTGTGTGATATTCAAATCCACTAGTTCCTCTTGTTTCTCACATGGGGCATTGCTCACCTAGGGTTTAGAGGTTAGTGGTGATCATGAGATCCACATGATTGTGATCAAAATGGGACTCCTATGTTGTTTAAGAACCAATCATATCCACTCCAACAATATTACCCATTAATATAATCCCAAAATTATATTAATATGGGCCTCCTATATATTATAATCCCCAACTCAACGTACTATGTGGGATTTGATTAAATACTAACTAGGATACGTAATAATTATCCATGAGGCCCAAACCCAACATCCACATCTATCATTGTCACCAAATAAAATAATATTTATTTCATAACTAGATTGTTGACATGATTATAATGAATCAATTTTCTCTTTTCTTCTCATCAAATTATCCAAGGACAAGTTCAAGAAAATGTTTTTATTTTCATTACAATTATGTTATTTTGGATATTATTATCCTTCTCTTTTATCTTTAACCATTTTAAAAATTTATTAAATGTGGGAAAAATATCATTGAAATCCCTATCAGTAAAATTATGGGTCTGTACAATCTTCTTTATTTTATAAATCCTTATTTCCATCCTCAATAATTCCTAGAACATTTGAGGGAACAAAATTCATTGATACCAATTGTAGTTTCACAAGCCAAATGATAACTAAGAGGGGGAGGGAGGATCTGAATTAGTGGTTTCTTCATTGAATTTTATTTCTCTTGATTCATCCCCATAAACGTTTTAAGGTTATTGTCTCACTCAATAGTGTCTAAAAACTCATGTTGTGTGATGAAGTAATGATAAAAAGAACCAAACATTATATTTTCAAGTTTTGGTATGAAGGCTTACTCCAAACCATGTTGGTAATATTCAATGACATGGTTTCCCTACTGAAATATTGTTTGGGATTACAAAGAATTGGGAAAGAACTGGTTGTACACACATGTAATCAATCCTATAGTAGACACTGATTCTACACCCAAATAACCACATCTTCTTACTTTTTTATTTTTAAATCACAATTATCCTTCACATCTTTGACTAGTTATACACCCAATACAGTGGCTACTCAATAATTGGTTATAAAACATAGTCACAAGATCCTTATTTTTTACATTGATTTAAGAGGAAAATCCCAACTTATTATCTATATATATATTCATCAATGACCCTATAGGATTTTAATTTCTCAAGTATAATTTCATGATCTTCAATGGAAGCTTTAAATAGATTAGTTGGTATTGAATATTCTTCAGAATAGATCTGGAATGATCTAGTTCATCTCTGTATTTGAATACTTAGGTGTATCTCATTCAGGGAATCCTTTCTTCAACTCAACCTCTTCTCTATGTGATATCATATATATATATCATATTGTCATTAACTAATTTAAAAGGCTCAGACTCTTTTGATTCCCTATCTAAAGGATTATATAATTCACCAATGTATGCAGTTTCCATAATATTTGAAAACTATAATAAAATAGTTATTAATATTTAATTCAAATCCCTAAAGATATACTTCATTTCATCATTTGATTTATTCTTCACAACTAATTATAACAAGGAGTATTAAGTTTTCATTTAATTATATCAATGGATCCAGAATTATCAACCCATTTACTCTATATTTAAATACCCGAAAGGCTTCGGATTTTTTTTCCTTCTTTACATGGTTACAAAATAACTGAAATTATTTATAACCATTATTATTATCATATAAAATGCTTAATGTTTCATGAATGTTCCCATATGTGACTAACACATATTTTTATTCCTCCTAAAACATTGTATGAACCACGATATATGCATCGTGATATATTTTTGTTGAATGATTCATTTAATCTCATCATCACATTAAATATATAATTCATCATTACTAACATGGTTATTATTTCATTCATTATATACCATGTTATTACCCATTTAAACTTCTTATAATATCACATGGATTCATATTTTGTTTCCCCGTGGTCTATAAATTACTCTTCATATTCATTCATCTTGCAAGAATATCACATGTGACTTCCATATTAATTTTTGCCACTACAATTAATTCAAAAATATATATTTATGCTTCCTTATAACTCATTTATAGTCAATTAATCATAGGATATCATATATAAAATACTCACAGTAGTAATGATATGCATATTTCATGGATAACTTAACTACATAATGTGAATTCTGGGAAATTTTTGAGATCTACACATCAATGAATTAAATTGAACAAATATCATTCATGTTACAAAGTGCATGTGTATCCTTAACAACTCTACATAATTTTCTACTATATATATATACATTAAAATGAAACTACATGTACGTATATGTGTTTCTAACATACCATTATCAACACATATTCAAATGATCTATTTTTTAATTCACTTTTTTGACATGTAAAATTTCTTTCTTCCAATCATTTAATTGACTTATGGATCATTTTCAATTTTTTGAACTCATATCAAAGTCATGTAGTAATTCAAATATTTACTCATCTTGTTAGTTTTGACATGTGTCCACTTTAGGTTCTTCAAGAACTTATTATATTGGGCATCAAGTTATCACATGGACTATTTAATACTTAATAATATTTTCATTTCAATTTATTATATCAGTCAGTATATCAAATATATAGTGAACTCATAGTCACTTGAACAATTAATCATTCAATAAAATAAATTTCTTCATGTAGTGAATATGATTTTGTTCCTATATAATGTTCGTATTTATATTTATGGTAGGTTACAATGATTGTGTGCATGAAAACTATAACATGTGTTTGCTTAAAAATGACGATCTAGGGACTTTTTCATTGTAAGATAACTTATGATAGATCAATTATCAATTTAATAATTTACTTTAAACTTGCTAATTGTACCCTCATATGTGTGTTCCCACATCATATTTCCTCCTAAATTTCTCTGTGGTTTGTAATCCTTGATGTCGTTTTAGCAAATTGAAATCACTACGGCTCTGAGGATCATATCCCAGCTAAACAACACATTGAAAAATCATGATTCATGCCTCCCTATATTGATGTAATGGAACCTATAAATGTCTTTTTTCATTGTATTTACCCTAATATGATTCCCCTTTAATTCATTTTATGGAGGCTAGGTTGAGCCTCCTCCTACGAGTTCCCTTGGTGGCTCTTGTTGATGTTTCAACATGGATGTAATGATTATGAGTTATTTTTTTGGTAAAATACACTGAAAAACATATTAAAATTCCAGTTGAAATATTAAATGATAGAGGAAAATATTATACAGGTAACCTACATCTCATATATTATTCATTTTTATTAAATTATTCTTCAAATTATTTTTCATACAAAAAATAATTCAATTTTTTATGGTATTTATCTGCAATTTCCGAAGCATAATTCAATCTATATGATTCTTATTAACACCCATAATATAATGATGTCTCATTTTTTTAAACCATGTCTCATCTTAATTAAAATACAACATATAATTAAACATCACTAAAAAAAATCTTATCAACATGTTCTATCTTAAGGATAAAATTTATTCAAGAATCATCATCTCCATTACCATATATATATTGAAAAAATGATAAAAAATTAAATTCCATGAAGGGATTAATAATAATTTATAATTTAAAATTCATATTCTATATTCGTTGTGATTGGTAGGAAGAAAGAATAATATTGAGAAAATAATTTTTTAATTTTGGGATCTTGAATAACCTATATATGATTGATAATTTCCATATAAAATCCATTGTTTGGAGATATATATTTTAGAGGATATTAATCTTTTATAAATTGAGTTTAAAAAACATTCTTATTTTTAGTATCCAGTTATAATCCTTTCTATATATAATTTAGTTCACATATATTTTACTATGTCTGAGGGTGATAATGAGGATTTTATTTATTATATAAGTGCCTAGTTTAATTATATTTATTTTTCAAATTATATGTGTTAAATAATTTTATTCAATATTCATGATCCTTATAAATAGGATCATAATAAAATACATAATCACTATTGGGTGTTGGTGGAGTAGATTATGGGATTATCATAGACACCCTAAACCGTTATAAAAACATCTAACAACTTAGTCCTTTACATTATATTAAAAACATAAATAATGAATAATATTGATTTAAAGAAGTAAATAAAATAATAAAGATAAAATTTTAAAAGTTGAAATTTAATAAATCAATCCACTAACTTGTAATTCATTATGACTAAAAACAAGGACAATAAAATCATCCTTCCATGGAATAAAATTATTCACAATCAATGATAAAACTTTGGAATGAATTTTTTGTTTGTGCATTCTATTTTTTGAGAATAGATTATAATTATTATGAATATGTGTTTTATTATTTCATTTTATATATAATAAATAAAATATAAACTATTATTACAATTATCATAATAATCTAAAATTCATATTATATATATGTGTTACTCTTAAATGTCCGCCATTATTTTCACAAAACCCTAGGATCCATAAACTATTAGATAAAAAATGTCAAGAATCTTGTATATTCTAGTAGGAAATGATCCTTAAACACCTCTTCATAGATAAATATATGTATGTGAAACTACATAGATTGTTTAAGGTAGGATTTTATCTGGTTAACTGCATTAACTTACAACTCCATGAAAAATTATGTGTACTCCTCACTTAAACAATTCTTAATATTAGATTTACAAATTATTTCCAATTAAAACAATATAAATCTAGGTATGGATACTTCCTTTGTTAAATTTTTAGTAATTTTTACCCACCACACTTATTATAAGTCACTAATTGATGGTGGAATATAAGATCTTTACATGTTATATAGATGTATTGAGCTTGTTTTTAGGAAATATTTTCCATTGATTTTATAATTTCTTGTTGGGATTTTTCCTTGGAGTTTATTTGGGTGAAATTAAATAATTTTTAAAAGAATATAGGTAGTGCACGGTTGGCACACAGTCTTTCGAAATAAGACACTCATCCCAGAAAACTGTGTGAACCCGGATAGAGGGGATTCGCACAGTGGGCACACAATTTGTCAAAAATTCCACCCTCATTGTAGTAACCATGTAATACCCTTGTGTGAGGTGCACAGTTAGGGAAATCCATGCACCCTGTACAAGAAACTTTGAATGTATAAATTAAACCCCCTTAAAATAGATAAAAAATACATGAACCCTCGTAATACACCCTAAATCTACCCTAGGTCAAACCTAAATGATTTATCTGAATTTTTGTAGGATTCATAATAGATTACAAGGCATTAAGACCTATCTTCTTGATGATTCCAATCCTGGATTGAAGATTCAATCCTCTCCCAATAAGAGATTCTCATCTCGTTTGGTTTTCTCTCTCTCTCTTCTGTCTTTCTCTCATCCTTTGATGGGGGTTTTTCCTCTATTTTTCATAGATCATGATATTGGCTTTTTATCTTGATTTTTTTGGACTTGGATCTAGGTTTCATATCTAGATATTACTCTTTATAATGATATTTGTTGTTCTTCTTCACTTGGAGATTTCCATTGGCGAGCATCCATCAACGATCATGAGGTAGGTGGTTTAAATTCAATTCACACATTCATGAATTCCAATTGCTTATATGTGTTGTGAAACATCAATTGGATTTTTTGAAAATTGATTATTCAATTTAATAAATAAATTTATTGATTAATTTAGGTAATTCTTGAATTTTTAAAATAATGATTTTGTGAAATTTGATTATTTAATTATTTAAATTAATAAAAGGGATATTGGAATTGTGAATTTGGATTAATTAATTGGATAATTAAGTAATGGTATGTTAGGATTAGTAAATTGGATTAATTAATTAGTGAATTTATTAATGGAATATTGGGATTGTGGTATTAGATTAATTAATTAGTGAATTAATTAATAAATTATTGTGAATTTGGAATTGTTCGAAGATTGGGATTTGTAATTGGTCAATTATTATGATATGAATTAATTAACAATGGGGATTATGAGATAGTGTAATTTACCTTAATAGAATTATGGTTTATTATTTAACTACTTCAAAATGTTGTAATGGTGAATTATTCATATTATTCCATGTACTAAAATTTAGGAACCATGGTTGCTGTGATAATTGTAATGGTACGTTAATTAATGTAAAAATGTAATAATAGGGTTATTTTTTACGAACCTTGATTGATGTGATATATGTGATATGTGTGTGATTTAATGATACATGAGTGTTTCACATAGACTGAGGGTCCAAATACCGATATGTGGTAAATGGATATGGGGCAGGGACCGAGCCTCCAAATACCCATATGTGATAAATGAGTGTGGGATAGGGACTAAATCTTATAATACACATATGAGATAAAGAGTATTGGGCAGGTACTAAATCTCAGAATACTAATGTGATTATAAGAAGTGGGGTAGGGAAAAAGGCTCTAATACCCATTGGGCATTAGAAATGATGATTTGAGTCCATGAGAGTGGAATTAGACTAAGGTATCAATTGGTTGTTATATGATAAATTATAACCATGGTATGGGGATATGTGATATCCCTTGTGTATATTTCAGACTTTGGCTTGGGTAGAATTAGGTTTTGAGGGTTCAGGTGTACTCATGAACACATAGTTTAATTAAATAATAATTGAAAATGTGATAACTGTTTTGTAAAGACCCGTAAATTTCAAGGAAATTTTTTTCTTAATTTTCTTTGGAATTTTACAAGAACGCAGTTTCTGACGGCACGTGATTCCGAGGCTCGGTGTGCCCGGAATCATTTTCCGAAGTTTGGCTCGGGTACGTTCAGTGAACGAACGAGCGGGTTTTTCTAACTCCTAAACCGGTGCTCGGAATCAAATTCTGAGGGCACCGATGGAATCGCAGCACCGTTATTTTCTTAGAAACGCCTCTTCCGGAGTTGCGTTTGCTCGGGTGTGGTTTTTAATTTTTGGGCTTAAAGTTAAGAAATAAAATAATGTGGTACGACAAAATTTATTTTATTTCACCTAAATCTGCTTAAAAGTCACTTTAAGCTGCTTAAGATGAGTTGAAGCAGATATGGTGGAATTCAAAATATCATACCCTCTTGGTAGGATATTTGTGAGGTGGGGCCCGCACGAGCCCCACCATTTCTTTTCCGCTAAGTAACGCACCCGTGAAAACCCCTATTAAATAAAAGTCAACTGGGGCGTTTTCTTAAACAATTAAATGCTCCAATTAATTGGGAGGTTTATTCATTGAAATTAATTCTATGAATTAATGGGTTGTTACTTAGTTTGTTTTTTGTTTGTTGGCATGTAATAAAATAAGACCAACATTATTCTTCTTGAGTGTTGTTCGTTGAGAGGATTTGACAGAAACCTTAATTCCTTCATCCTCCTTCGCGAAGAATGTGAAGAACGCGAAGAACGCGAAGAACGCTGGCCTCCAACGAAGGGCGACGAAGAACGCCGAGCCCTCGGAGATCGATGATGTGACGCCAAGTTCTGCGACGCCGACGATTCTTCTCCCGCGATGTTCTTCTGCGACGTTCCTTCATCTGCGACAAATCTTCGATCATCTGTTGAGGTAAGAGATTACGGACCTTTTTATTCTTTGTGGTTTATATCAACAACAAGGATTTAATTGTTATAATTAAATCTTTATGTTCTTGATCCTCAGAGTTCATCGACGCAACGCCGTATACCGCGACGACGTGACGCCCTTCCGCGACGCGACGATCCTCTTCTTCCGCGACGATCAATTCCGCGAAGAACGCACGCTCGACGACTACGACGAGGTAGGGATTTTATTTGAAAATAATATTTTATTCCCTTAGTTGTTTCCTTCTAAAACAAAGAGCTCGGGATCAAAGTGAAATTTTAATTTATTAAAATTGTATCTTGTTATGTTTTCGTGTGTTGATCTTTTTTCCCGATTGTTATCACCTAACGCGGAGGGTGCGGGCCAAACAAACACGGCTCGACAACCCTCCGCAGTTCTTCGTTGATGTGCGGAATGGCGGATGACGACAAAGCGGGCCGCAGAGACGATTTGTTGATTCCACAATGAAGAACGGGACCCAGGAGGAGATACGGCGCAGACGGAAATGGAATCGGACCACCGGAGCAACTCCGGTGGCCCACGGAATCCACCGGCAGCGCGGGTCGACGGCACGACGGCGCCGGTGGCCGGAGGCGGCGGCGCCCCGGCGCGCCGCCGGATGGAGCCGCCGTGACTGAAGCCGCAGCGGCGATGGCTGACCAGACCCGCGACCTCGTGGGTCCGGCGAGACACGGGACGCGGCAGAGCCGCATCTGCTGACCAAGTGCGGCCCCCACGCGGGCCGCGGCTCCTCTTCTCGCGGGGACAGCACGCCACGCGGTCCCCTTGCTCGGCCGCTCGGCCGAGCCGACCCGACCCGACCCGACCGGCCGGGTCGCGCCAAACCGGGTCGGACCCGGACCCGGGTCGGGTCGCCCCGGTTTGGGCCGACCCAGGGGGGTCTGGCCGGGTCGGTCCGGGCCCAGACCCCCCGTTTCCGGACCCTTTTCGGTCTTTTGCTCATAACTTGAGCTACGGGCCTCCGAATGATGCGTCGTTAGCGGCGATGCGATCCTTGGATCGAGACGGTCGTTTCGGTATATCACACCCAAGGTTTCAAAATACTTTGGGTTCAGCTAGGTTGGTTCGTACACGAAACCAAACGGGCCCTCGGAGCCGAAACACTCATATCTTGAGCTTCGGACGTCCGATTGACGTTTCGTTGACTTTGATGGATTCCTCTAAGTGAGACGGATCTTTTGGCTTACTCCACCCGAGGTTTGGACGCAGGTGGAGTACGTTCGGGGTATTTTTTCCTTAAAAACCAACCGGGCCCCTGGGACGAAAAAGCCAACAACTCTCAGACCGGGCATCTGATTGACGCGCCGTCTGTGATGTTGAGTTCATGTTGACGATATGGAACTTTTGGATACATCAACCATAGACTATGTGTCCATTGATGTATCAGCCTCTCGGCTCGTGGAGCGGACCCTCCCGAACGAGCTTGCTGTGTGCGGGAACCCTAGAGCTGGCTGCGACTGCTACTGTGACGACGACGACTGTACAGAGATCCTCTGTGGATTCGACAGCGACGACTACAGCACTCAGCGATCCTTTGTGGGTCAGTGCTACCGATCCTATGTGGGTCCGATCCTATGTGGGTCAGCGCTCAGCGGTCCTGTGTGGGCCAGCGCCTACAGGTCCTGTGTGGGCCCGATCCTGTGTGGGTCTTTGCGGGGGTTATTTACCTATCGATCCTTTGTGGGTCAGATCTTTTGTGGGTCATTGCGGGGGTTAGTACCTATCGATCCTTTGTGGTTCCGACGACTTAGTTGGATCAGTGATCATCTCTATCATCATTCGAAGAAATATACCTGTGTGAGCTGAATCCTGTTTTACTTTCCTGTGTGGATTGTGTTGTGCTATCCTGTATGGATTTACGTTTACTTTCCTTTGTGGATTGTGTTGTGTTATCCTGTGTGGATTTACATTTTTCTTTCCTGTGTGGACTGGGTTGTACTTGAGCTCGGATGTTGGAGTCGAGCGAGAATTGATGACTTAGGTATATGTATGGGCATATACCTAAGCAGTGTCGGATGTTACTTCGTGATTGTATCTTTCCTTTGTGGTTTATCCTTTGTGGATTCTGGGAGACCTTCGGGGGTCTCGGGGTCCCTACTGAGTAGTTTATACTCACCCCTGCACGGGATATGCCTGCACTACGTTGTGTTGGTTGCAGACGACGGACAGCACTGATCGTGGTGGAGGCTTGCAGAGCAGGACGGTACCTAGAGGCGGACCACTGGGTGGGACGTACTCGGAGCGGTCGGCTGGACCCGAGGAGAAGTGGAGGCTATCTGTACCCACCCTTCAGGTGGGACTTCCAGTGGACGGCTCGACATTGCGGCTTTACTTTTCAGTTTCTGTTTTCCCTTTCAAGTTGTACTTTACTTTCAGTTTGGGTTTGTATTTTGGCCCACTTACTGTTGTACCAGTTTTTACTTAGTGTTTACTTTTTCCGCTTGCTTACTTTGTGGTACTTGTTTACTTTACAAAGGAAATGCCTTCCCTTTACCAGGATTTATGCCTTGGTGCTAGTCGCGAGCCCCTGGCCTATGGAAGGCGGGCTTGGGGTAGTCACGGCACGGGCCTTGAGGACGGGACGTGAAAAATTGGTATCAGAGGTGGTTGGTTCTACCACAGACTCTGATCTTTCTTCTATGTGAAGAAATAGTGTTAAGTGTATTGAGTGTGGTTATCAGTCCAGGGAGCCCAGTGTTGGTACGGCGGCCGACGTATCCGTACACCAGGACCTTGACTTCTGATTTCCGACTTAATGCATGAAAACATTGATTGCATGTGTGTTTCAAGTTTTCTTTGTGATTACTTTGTATCAGCTCACCAGGTATACTGTTCTGACCGTGGCGCACCTGTTTCCTTTCAGGATGGCCCCATGACGGTAGCCAGCTAGGGTTCTGAGAGTTGTACGTGACGACAGTCCGCCGAGCGACGAGGCCTCGGTACAGGGCCCTTTGACAGCTGAGGCACCGGCGGTACCTCTACCCGCCGAGCCACCGATACTTCTATCCCCAGCTGCTGATGATGCATGTCGCCTTAGTGCACTGCATGAGTTCCAGTGCCAGCGACCGCCTAGGTTCCGTGGGGAGATGGACCCCCAGGAAGCCGAGGACTGGTTGGAGGCAGTGGTACGAGCTTTCAGGCTAGTGAGGACACCATCAGACCTCATGGTGATCCTCGCAGTGAGCCTACTGCACACAGCAGCAGGCCGATGGTGGAGCTTGATGATCCAGGTGCACGATTAGGCATTTCTCATCTGGACAGACTTTGAGGGCCTCTTCCGCTCAGAGTTCGTCCCGGCCACCCTCCGTGCGGTGCGCATCCAGGAGCTTCTTCAGCTGTGGCAGGGCAGCTTGACGGTCGCCCAGTACTCGGTGAGATTCACCGATCTCTCGCGCTACTCGACCGACATAGTACGGGACCCATTCTTCCGGGCCCGGACCTTTGAGCAGGGTTTGAGACACAAGATCAGGGCATCGCTGATCTCCCTCAGCATTCCGACTTAGGCAGGAGTACTGGAGCGAGCCCTTTTGATCGAGAGCTTTCTTTCTGAGACTTCTCCAGCGGCGAGACCTACCGTGGGGCGTCATGTAGTAGAGTCTTCCACAGCAGGCAGTCGACGAATGACTCAGGGGTCCAGGCAGACCAGACCCTCACGTAGACGACCTCAGGACACTGGCTCAGCAGTGCAGGGCACACAGCGTGGAGCCAGTCTGTTGAGAGGCAGGCGGTGCTACACATGCGGCGGGCAGGGCCACATGGCTCGTGACTGCCCGACCCACCGTGCCGAAGAGTAGCAGACAACTGAGGGGCCACCCAGGCATAGGCAGAGGGTCGACCGTGGCGGTCCGCAGGGAGGAGGCGGACGAGGCATAGGAGCTGGCCGAGTAGCAGGTGGTGGGCGACGCTTTGAGGCTCTACCACCACCACCACCAGGAGGTCCACCCTGACCACAGGGAGCTGGCGGGCAGAGACAGGCACAGCTCCAGGCAGCAGAGGCCTACGACCACGACGCGCCCGAGATGATTCGAGGTACGATCTGTGTCCATTCCACCCTTGCTGCAGTTCTTATAGACACAGGAGCGAGTCACTCTTTCATAGTCGTTGCCCTTGTTCGGAGCTCGGAGATTCCGACAGAGCCGTTGGCTCGATCCTTACGGCTAGAGACTCCTACGGGAACAGACTCGATGATTATGCACTAGTTCCGGCAGTGTGAGCTTACTCTAGGAGGCGAGAGCTTCAGCTGGGATCTCCTTGTAGCAGCGTCGAGGCCTTACGACGTCATCTTGGGCATGGATTGGTTATCTACAGTCCGTGCACAGATTGACTGTATTAGGCGTAAGGTGTGATGTATACGCACTGACGGGAGAAGGTTCACCTTCACCGGTGAGAAGGGAGCCTTCGCAGCACAAGATGGACTTCCGCAGAGGAGAGGACAGCCCATCACTCATCAGTTGGCTAGCCTCATCCTAGGAGCAGTTGACGTGCAGAGTCCTAGTTTTCCTGCAGTGGTGGATCAGTACGCGGACGTCTTTCCCGACGACGTTCCAGGGCTACCTCCTCGTAGAGAGGTAGACTTTTATATTGACCTGTACCCCAGGACATCCCCGATATCGACCCCAGCATATCGGATGGCCCCCGCTGAGCTTCGAGAGCTACGGGTACAGTTGGAGGACTTACAGGGCAAGGGATTCATCCGACCCAGTGTTTCACCATGGGCTTCCCCAATATTGTTCGCCAAGAAGGAGAACGGGAGCTTGCGACTGTGTGTCGACTATCGTCGCCTGAACCAGGTGACGGTGAGGAACAAGTATCCACTACCAAGGATTGATGACCTCTTCGATCAGCTCAAGGGAGCACGGTGGTTCTCGAAGATAGACCTCGGGTCAGGCTATCATCAGCTCAGAGTTCGAGACAAGGACGTGCAGAAGACGGCCTTCAGATGTCGGTATGGCCACTATGAGTTCTTGGTTATGCCTTTCGGTGTAACCAATACTCCAGCATTGTTCATGGGCCTCATGAACAGGATCTTTCAGCCATACCTCGATCGATTTGTCATAGTCTTCATCGACGACATTTTGATTTACTCGACGACTGAGGAGGAGCACGCCTACCACTTGCGGGTTGTACTAGACACACTCCGAGAGCACCAGCTTTACGGAAAGCTCTCGAAGTGTCAGTTCTGGATACGTGAGGTCCACTTCTTGGGACACGTCATTTCTGAGGTAGGAGTTGCGGTGGATCCCGCGAAGATCGAGGTAGTTCTAGCTTGGGAGCCACCCAGGAGCGTGACGGAGGTGCGGAGTTTCTTGGAACTTGCTGGATACTATCGGAGATTTGTGCTAGACTTCTCCAGAGTTTCGGCACTACGCTCAGCTTTGACGAAGAATGGGAAACCCTTTGTGTAGTCAGATAGGTGTCAGTAGAGCTTCCAGGAGCTGAGACAGAGATTGACCAGCGCACCTATCTTGAGGTTGCCTGAGGAGGGAGTAGGGTACGTAGTCTACTGTGATGCATCAGGGACCGAACTTGGATGTGTCCTGATGCAGGAGCGGGAAGTGATCGCCTATGGGCCACGTCAGTTGAGGCCTCATGAGCAGAACTACGCTACCCATGACCTGGAGTTAGCAGTAGTGGTCTTTGCTCTGAAGACATGGCAACACTATCTGATGGGCGAGCGCTTTACAGTCTTTTCTGACCATCAGAGTCTCAGGTACAACTTCTCTCAGAAGGACCTAAACCTGAGATAGTGGCGATGGCTCGAGTTCCTCCAGAATTATGACTTTGAGATAGTATATACTCCTGGGAAGGGGAACGTAGTAGCCGATGCTCTCAGCAGGAGGACGAGCATTCAGCTACTTGAGGAGGCGACAGAGCAGCTAGCCGCTTTGCAGATATCCTTCGTGGATAGAGATGGAGCAGCCTTCCTTCAGTCTCTCACAGTCACTCCTCCACTACTACAGCGGGTTTGAGAGGCATAGCGTGGGGACGCTGACTGTGAGACGAGGCGTGCACAGATATCCTCAGGACAGGCACCTGATGGTTTCTCCTTTAGAGCAGAGCACCACATCCTTTTCAGAGGACGTACCTTAGTACCAGTCACTTTACGAGAGGAGGTGCTGAGAGAGTTTCACACTTCTCCTTTGGCGGTACATCCTGGAGTGGCGAAGATGTACCATGACCTCAGACGACAGCACTGGTGGCCGGGCATGAAAAAGGTTGTGGTAGAGTTCGTTTCACGATGCCTCACCTGCCAGCAGGTGAAGGCAGAGCATCAGGTACCAGCAGGCTTGGTACAGCCCTTGGAGGTCCCGGAGTGAAAGTGGGACGGGATATCTATGGACTTCGTGAATGGACTTCCACAAACTTCCAGAGGTCACGACTCCATCTGGGTGATTTTCGACCGACTCACCAAGTCGGTTCACTTCTTACCCATCAGAGAGCAGGGATCAGTGGAGAGCTTGGGGCATCTCTACGTTCATAAGATTGTACGGCTTCACGGTGTGCCATCATCTATCATCTCCGATCGAGATGCTCGCTTTACTTATCGGCTTTGGAAGGGGTTGCAAGAGGCGTTCGGGACGCAGCTACGTCTGAGCACCGCCTTTCACCCTCAGACGGATGGTCAGACAGAGAGGACCATTCAGACTCTCGAGGACATGCTCCGCGCATGTGTCCTCGACTTTGGTCGCAGCTGGGAGGACCACCTACCCTTGGTGGAGTTCGCGTACAACAACAGCTACCACTCCACCATCGAGATGGCACCATACGAGGCGTTGTACGGCAGACCTTGCAGATCTCCTTTGTGCTGGACAGACCCTGGGGAGTCAGCACTTGTGGGACCATAGATGGTCCAGGCCATGACAAAGAAGGTCCAGGTCATCCAGGAGCGGATGAGGACAGCTCAGAGCCGGCAGAAGTCTTACGCTGACAGGAGGCGGAGGCCACTAGAGTTCGAGGATGGCGACCACGTCTTCTTGCGTGTCTCACCTCGACGTGGATTACGGAGATTTGGATGAGGCGGCAAGTTGTCTCCACGCTTCATCAGACCTTTCCAGGTCCTCAACAGGATCGATGAGGTGGCTTATCACCTGGCTCTACCACCTCAGTTGCACCGGGTGCATGAAGTCTTCCACGTATCTCAGCTGAGGAGATACGTGCACGACCCAACGCATATCATTGACCATGGGGAGATAGACGTTGATGATGGGGCAACTTTTGCGGAGGTCCCGGTGGAGATCGAGTATCGACAGGAGCAGGTCCTACGTGGACGGTCGATTCCTCTAGTGCGCATCAGATGGCAGCACGGGAACCTCTAGGAGAGAAATTGGGAGCGGGAGGCTCAGATGCGTGCTCAGTACCCACATTTGTTTCCCTAGTTTATGATGTATCTTTACGGGGACGTAAAGATCTGAGGTGGGAGTGATGTAAAGACCCGTAAATTTCAAGGAAATTTTTTTCTTAATTTTCTTTGGAATTTTACAAGAACGCAGTTTCTGACGGCACGTGATTCCGAGGCCCGGTGTGCCCGGAATAATTTTCCAAAGTTTGGCTCAGGTACGTTCAGTTAACAAATGAGCGGGTTTTTCAAACTTTTGAATCTGTGCTCGGAATCAAATTCCGAGGGCACCGATGGAATCGCAGTGCCGGTATTTTCTTAGAAACTTCTCTTCCGGAGTTGCGTTTGCACGGGTGTGGTTTTTAATTTTTGGGCTTAAAGTTAAGAAATAAAATAATGTGGTATGACAAACTTTATTTTATTTCATTTAAAGCAGCTTAAAAGCCACTTTAATCTGCTTAAGCTGAGTTGAAGCGGATAGGGTGGAATTCAAAATATCCTACCCTCTTGGTAGGATATTTTTTAGGTGGGGCCCGCACGAGCCCCACCGTTTCTTTTCCACTAAGTAACACACCCACGAAAACCCCTATTAAATAAAAGTCAACTGAGGCATTTTCTTAAACAATTAAACGCTCCTTTTAATTGGGCGGTTTATTCATTGAAATTAATTCTATGAATTAATGGGTCGTTACTTAGTTTGTTTTTCGTTTATTGGCATGTAATAAAATAAGACCAACATTATTCTTCTTGAGTGTTGCTCATTGAGAGGATTTGACAGAAACCTTAAGTCCTTCATCCTCCATCGCAAAGAATGCGAAGAACGCGAAGAACGCGAAGAACACCAGCCTCCAACAAAGGGCGACGAAGAACGCCGAGCCCTCGGAGATCGACGATGCGACGCCAAGTTCCGCAACGCCGACGATTCTTCTCCTGCGACGTTCTTCTGCGACGTTCCTTCATCCGCGACAAATCTTCGATTATCCGTTGAGGTAAGAGATTGCAGACCTTTTTATTCATTGTGGTTTATAGCAACAACAAGGATTTAATTTCTATAATTAAATCTTTATTTTCTTGATCCTCGGAGTTCGTCGACGCAACTTCGTATACCGCGACGACGCGACGCCCTTCCGCGACGCGACGATCCTCTTCTTCCGCGATGATCAATTCCGCGAAGAATGCACGCTCGATGACTACGGCGAGGTAGGGATTTTATTTGAAAATAATATTTTATTCCCGTAGTTGTTTCCTTCTAAAACAAATAGCTCGGGATCAAAGTGCAATTTTAATTTATTAAAATTGTATCTTGTTATGTTTTCGTGTGTTGATCTTTTTTCCCGATTGTTATCACCTAACGCGGAGGGTGAGGGCCAAACAAACACGGCCCGACAACCCTCCGCAGTTCTTCGTTGATGTGTGGAACAACGGACGATGACAAAGCGGGCCCCAGAGATGATTTGTTGATTCCGCAGTGAAGAACGGGACCCGGGAGAAGCTACGGCACAGACGGAAATGGAATCAGACCACCGGAGCAACTCCGGTGGTCCGCGGAATCCACCGGCGGCGGCGGCCGACCAGACCTGCAACCGCGCGGGTCTGGAGAGAAACGGGACGCGGCAGAGCCGCGTCCGCTGACCAAGCGTGGCCCCCACGCGGGTCGCGGCTCCTCTTCCCGCAGGGACAGCACGCCCCGCGGTCCCCTTGCTCGGCCGCTCGGCCGAGCCGACCCGACTGGCCGGGTCGCGCCCAGGCCGGTCCGGGTCGCTCCAAACTGGGTTGGACCTGGACCCGGGTCGGGTCGACTCGGTTCGGGCCGACCCAGGGGGGTCGGTCCGGGCCCAGACCCCCCGTTTCCGGACCCTTTTCGGTCTTTTTCTCATAACTTGAGCTATGGGCCTCCGAATGATGCGCCGTCAGTGGAGATGTGATCCTTGGATCGAGAAGGCCGTTTCGGTATATCACATCCAAGGTTTCGGAATACTTTGGGTTCGGCCGGGTTGGTTCGTACATGAAACCAACCGGGCCCTCAGAGCAAAAACGCTCATATCTTGAGCTTCGGACGTCCGATTGACGTGCCGTCGACTTTGATGGATTACTCTAAGTGAGACGGATCTTTTGGCTTACTCCGCCTGAGGTTTGGATGTAGGTGGAGTATGGTCAAGTTGGTTTTGCCTTAAAAACCAACAGGGCCCCTAGGACGAAAAGCCAATAACTCTCAGACCGGGTGTCCGATTGATGCGCCGTCTGCGATGTTGAGTTCCTGTTGACGATATAGAACTTTTGGATACATCAAACCTAGACTATGTGTCAGTTGATGTATCAGCCTCTCGGCTCGTGGAGCGGACCCTCCCGAACGAGCTTGCTGTGTGCGGGAACCCTAGAGCTGGTTACGACTGCTACTGTGACGACGATGACTGTACAGAGATCCTCAGTGGATTCGACGGTGATGACTACAACACTCATCTATCCTTTGTGGGTCAGTGATACCGATCCTGTGTGGGTCCGATCCTGTGTGGGTCAGCGCTCAGCGGTCATGTGTGGGCCAGTGCCTACAGGTCCTGTGTGGGCCTGATCCTGTGTGGTTCTTTGCGGGGGTTAGTTACCTATCGATCCTTTGTGGGTCATATCCTTTGTGGGTCATTGTAGGGGTTAGTACCTATCGATCCTTTGTGGGTCCGACAACTTAGATGGATCAGTGATCATCTCTATCTTCATTCAAAGAAGTATACCTGTGTGAGATGAATCCTGTTTTACTTTCCTGTGTGGATTGTGTTGTGTTATCCTGTGTGTATTTAAGTTTACTTTCCTTTGTGGATTGTGTTGTGCTATCCTGTGTGGATTTACGTTTTGCATTCCTATGTGGACTGGGTTGTACTTGATCTCAGATGTTGGAGCCGATCGAGAATTGATGACTTAGGTATATGTATGGGCATATACCTAAGCAGTGTCGGATGTTACTTCGTGATTGTATCTTTCCTTTGTGGTTTATCCTTTGTGGATTCTGGGAGACCTTCGGGGGTCTCAGGGTCCCTACTGAGTATCTTATACTCACCCCTGCACAGGCTATGCCCGTACTACGTTGTGTTGGTTGCAGACGACGGACAGCGCTGATCGTGGTGGAGGCTTGCGGAGCAGGACGGTACCTGGAGGCGGACCACTGGGTGGGACGTACTCAGAGCGGTCGGCTGGACCCGAGGAGCAGTGGAGGCTATCTGTACCCACCCTTCAGGTGGGAGTTCCAGTGGATGGCTCGATGTTGCGGCTTTACTTTTCAGTTGGTGTTTTCCCTTTCGAGTTGTACTTTACTTTCAGTTTGGGTTTGTATTCTGGCCCACTTACTATTGTACCAGTTTTTTACTTAGTATTTACTTTTTCCGCTTTCTTACTCTATGGTGCTTGTTTACTTTACAAAGGCAATGCCTTCCCTTTACCGGGATTTACGCCTTGGTGCTAGTCGCAATCCCCTAGCCTATGGAAGGCGGGCTTGGGGTAGTCACGGCACGGGCCCTGAGGACGGGTCGTGACATGTTTACTTATGCATTTTACTTTATTATTTATACAACTGCATACACTGTTACTGACTATATAATTTTTTAGACTTCTATGGTGGTGGCCTACTGAGTTATACTCCCACCCTACTTAGGATTCTTCATCAGTACCCTAATAGACTTCAATTTTATAGTACAATATAAGGGAAGGATACCCATTTTATATGGTTTAGTCATGATGGATCATGGATGAGGGAACCAGACATTATGGAAGGACCCTCTTGGGAATGTCATTGTATCATTATTTTGGTTTTTCATTGCCACTTGACATGTGTTTAATATGTTACATCAAATTCTTAGTTGATATTGTATTCTAGTTTTGGTCATCATTTGATACTGTTTTGGTTTGGTTTTTCGATATATAATTTGAATATTATTATCATTTCTAACCTTTTTCAACTTTGATAAAGAGCGTATACTCTCCACATGATCAATATTAGACTCTCACTACTTGTTGGAGGCCTTTGGAATACAGGGAGGTGTGCCTGAGGTCATGTGATCAATGGGCTCAAGGAACTGATGTGTGGTACCTGATCCAGGACATTACATGGAATCCTCAATGAATGCTAATAAGGATCCTCCATTATAGAGTTTTCTTAACTAGATTGAAAAAAAGAATTTAAAACTTAATAATAACTTTTGGGATTTTTATTTTCATTAATATTTTTAAGGAGATATATTTTTATTTATCATTATTATTATTATAAATTTCCAAACCATTATTAAAAAATAACCATATATATATAATCATCATTAAGTAATTCAATTTTATCATGGAATGCCTCAAAAATACCCTATATTATCGCATCTCACAAAAACAATTTCAAGAAAAAAAATTACTTTTAAGTTTATAATGATATTAAAACCACTAGTTGTATTACCAAGTAGCTGATAAACCAAACAAGATCACAATGTAACTCCTTGAGTATTCAATGAGCTAAAGTTACAACATCCACATTCTCCCATGTATTTTAATCATTTCAATTTATATAAACTCTCAGTCTGAACATCCTCATCATGAGGAACTCCTTTGTTACGATAATTCACTTACATGTATGTGAGGGAAAAACCAATAACATTAATTAAATTTAATAATTAAATGTGGATATAGTGAATATTATAAAATTTGAAGATGGATGTGTGATGTCAGAATAATAAAAATGTGTTATTTAAAATATTATTTTTATAAAACCAAAATTATTTCAATTTATAAAATTAATAAATAAAAAAATACATGAATTTTCCTTGGAACATGGTAATAAAATATAAATCTACATTATATAAAAATTAAATAATGTTATCAAATGTAACTATATAATATTTTTGATGATTTTAAAAATCATATAAATAAATACATCATATAGTCTTTGGGAAATTATATTTAAACAATGTATATATAATTTAAAAATTCTTATGAAATGATTTATATTCTCAATTTATATTTATAGTTGTTTTTAGATACAAATAAACCCAAATGTGAAATGGTCCAATCAGGTTGGTTCATGTGGGTGAGCATGTCAGATATATCCCGACCCAACAAATCCAAGGTGGAATTGTTAGATTGTCTACCCTATAAAAAACTTTTATGTATTATATGTTTACTTTAATTAATGTATTTAAATATTTATAAAATATCATATCACATCATGATTGTTTTTATGCATTACATGGTAAGTGATAATTTCCAATGTGTGGTTCTCACACTGAAATACCATTATTGTTCGCCTCTATGATGAGAAACTATATATTCCATTAAAATATACTTAAATATATATTCTATAGATTAATTATTTAATTTTATGAGTCAAAATGATATATGATATCATGGGAGGAGATTCATAGGACTTTGAGAAACATTCTCTGGGTGTGTGGCCCTGGTAATCTCTTGTGTGTGAGATTATGAGAACATGACATGCAGATTGGAAATCATCATTTATATGCATTATTAGATATTTATATATTTAGATATGTGTAGTTATCCTTAGTATTTAGTATTATCATTAATACATTTCATAAGTCAGTTACATTTATTTATTGATGAATATTTTGGTTACATATAATCGCGGTAAAGTAGGATAATTTGGGTGCTTCACTAGTGATGCTTTATTAATGAATATTGTGATAAAGGATCTATGTAACGCTCCGACCTCTTTACATGTAATAATAATAATTTTATGTTTTAATTATCATATTAACCAGTGCGGTTGTCAGAGTAAATATTAACTCACCTTATTTGAAGAATAATTTAAGAATAACTATTTTAGTCAAATAAAATTTATTATAAATCAAATAATTATTTAAGATAATATTTTAAATAATAATTATAATACTATAAGAATATATCTAATTTGTTTCTCATTTCCAAATATGATATATATATATATATAAATATATTCATAATTAAACAAGATTTTAATTAAAATTATATAAAACTAATACTATAATTTTATAAATAACATTGGGAATTATTGCATTGAAATGTTTTAATTCCATTACATATGCGAACTGATATTGAATCTATTATATGAATAATTACATGGGTTTTATATATTTTCACAAATATGATGCATAATTATTATAAATCGTGATTAGATTAAAGTTTTAAAAACATTATTAACATTTTGAATTTTGATTAATAAAATTATAAAAAAAATATATAATTTAACTAATAGAATGATTAAACAGTCAACAAAAAAATTATTTTTAATTTGAATTATATCATATTAACATTTGTTTTAACAAGATTCAAAATTACAAATAATTTTTAAAAATTATGAAAATTATTATTTTAATAATAAATTTTCATTTTTCAATTATTAATTCAATTTATAATAACATTATAAGATATATAATAAAGTATACAATTAAATGTTTAACAATGGTATAAATAATAATAAATTTTACTTTTAAAAGTATTTATATAATAAATCTAATAGATTATTAATTTTGTCTAACTTTTTAATTTTATTAAAGTTATTGATAGTATAATAATAATATAGTAATGATATAATAAAATAAGAATAAAAATTTAATAATACCAATATTATAATAATAATAATAGAAGTGTAAGTCGGGAAAAAGAGGGATAAATGAATCCCATAAAGGGGTTTGGGGGTCCGCTATTAGGGTTTCGTGAGGGGGAGGGGTGTTGTGCCATCGTGGGTAGGTCCAGAGAGGCCTCGAGCAAGGTCTGGTGCCGGGTGTTGTGAGGCAAGGGTGTCATGGTGCCTGGTCGATCTCAAGCCTGGGAGGGTAGGTCATCCTCAATTTGAAGCTATGGTCATAGTCGAGTTGATCAGGGGTCCGAGAGGCCACGCTATGGTCGAGGTAGAAGGCAGGGTAGTGGTTCGGGATGAGTAGTCTGAGCGGTTTCAGTGGAGTCACGTTGGCGATGGTCTGGTTGAAGTCGGGTGGTGGTTGAGCATCGGTTGCAGCTAGGGTTTCAATCCGTCCTGATTCAAGGTAGGGTTCTGTTGTTGGTATATAATCAATATGTTCTTAGTCTTTAGTTCTAGGAAAGGTGGGGGTCTTGTTTGAATCTGTTATGCATGTCACCCTCACCATTATCAAATCAATCTAGCTATCTTTTTATTTATTTAATTTCAATGGTTTTCTGTTAGTTGAATTCATGTTTTCTCGTTTTGATTGGTCCAATTTTGTTGTCGGTTGTCTTGTGCTTCCATAATAAATGTTTTTAGTCCATTTATTAAGGATATATATATATATATATATATATATATATTGTATGTGATTTTAATTTAGAGATCATGGAACTGCCTCATTGTGAATTTTCCAAGAGTCTGGTATCCAACTGGCTTCGCTGTTTACTTGATTATTATTTTCACACACACAACTTGCACCACAAGAAGGGTTATGTCTGTCATTTGATACTTTTGAGACTGTTGGAAATTATAAATACTAGTTTCATTCTGCATAGGTTCAGCCTCTATTTATCTACACTTGTCTTCTTCACACCTCTTCACTCTTGAGTGTTGTGATGACTCCTTCCCTTTTATGGTCGCTGTTCTTGTTAGAAGAAGTGATGCCCGTAAGGGTTCATTATAAATTGTCTCGAATGTTTATTTATTTTATGAACTTATGTTAGTAAGAGGAAAATTAGTATTTTTAAAATAGTTCTATTCATTTTGAATTCAAGCAGTATTTTATTTCAAGCAGTTAATTATTTTCAAGCATTGGTTATTTGTGTAAGGGATATTTTTTCTACTTATCAATTTATGTTTAGGATTATTTATTTATAAGGGTTAAATATTTGGCTTAAAAATTTATTTATTTTAGGATCTTATGACTTGTAAGGGTTATGTTTTAATATTTTTCATTAAATATATATTTTGTAAGGGTTTAATTAATCGGATCAGTTTTTCTGTCTATTTTCTTTTACGAAGGTATACACAAATATACTTGTGTATAAATGTTTAGCTAAATCTATATATTTCATTATAACATATTATTTTCCAAACTGGGTTATGATTTTAAAATATATGTGTTGAAAGAATTATAATTATATTTTTTTTTCATAAACCATGTTGTTATAAAATGTTATACGTGTCTATATATATATATATATATATCTATATATAAGAAATTGTATCTATCTATATAACCTGGAATTTTTAAAATAATAATGGTTATAAATTTTATGTATTTATCTCTAAATATTATGGTTTTTGAGGGTGTCATTTGATTAAATTACAGTAGTTATATGTGTTTATATACATATATATATATATAAACATATATAACTTATTATTTTATGTGTACCTAAGTTAAGGGTTATTTTAATTTATAACTATTTTCTGTTATACACTTAGAGTGTATTCAGACATAAACACATAATTCAATATATTTCAATTTTATGATATTAAAGATGATTTAATATCTTTATATAAAGAATTTGGTGCAAACAAAGTTTTGGGTTCAAATGGATTGGTATATTTATTATGCATACACCCATATAGTTTTAATCCACCCCGTTTTAATTCTGTCAAGTGTTCTTATATCCACAAACCTGATTATACACTTAGCATATATTCATATACATATATTTATATAAACAAATTTATGTGACTCAAACCAAATATATTTTATTAATTTTAGAATATTATTTAAAACCCTTAAAAATATTTTTTATACAATAAATATTGAAAGTGTGTAATATAAAATTGTTTGAGCTAGACAATACAACAATTTGTAAGGAATAAATTTATTTATAATTATTTTTTATTTACGTAATTGAAACTGTTACACACATTTTTCCCTACTGAAATTCAATCATGGTGATTATATATATTTTATTTGTCAAATTTAAATTCATGACAAACATATATATGTGCATGAATATAAGTATGCGGACACAAGATTATCCTCTCCATAAAAATAAATTTATAAGTATTTGATTATACACTCAATGACTATTTACTTCGAAGAAATGTAAGTGGGTGTGACATATACATATTATATATATATATATATGGATATATGTATGCACCTATAAGTTTTAATCATAATCCAAATTAACTTGGCCTAAATTAAACTTCTGTGGTTAATATATGTTTTTGATAAGTGTAATTAAACATATGCATTACATAAAACAAATGATGCACTACAAATCAATTGGCCTTATATGCTATGGATCATAAGGCATGGCCATTTATTAATACATGACCGTTTATCAGTGAATTATTGTGTACAAACGACATCTATCTTAATTTAAAATTATCCATTTTAAACTATAAATATTCATTTCCTTAAATCAAGGATTTTAAAAATTAAGGAACTATCATTTTATGTGGTAACCCTATCCATTCATAACTTGCGTGTTTTATATTAACATCACATGTAAAAATAATGTTTACTAGTTTATGCATTTCATTGGGAAAACTTATTATTTAAGTAATATCTGACATATTATGATTTAGTCTAATGTCATTTTCATTTATCAGTTCATGTATTGAGCATGTATAATACATATCCGAAATTATAAACATGTGATGTTATGCATTGAATGTTTATGGAAGCAGTTGTGATGATATTAGTTTATACGATAAATCAAACCATTTTATTATTCATCATTTATAATAATGAATTGAGAATTTAATTATTTGGAGTGGTATGGGACACCCCAAATAATATACATGGAATTGTGTATTCAAAGTGGTATGGGACACTTTGGATACATGTCCTTATTAAACATAAGAGGAATGTATTGGACTAGTATGTTTTGGGTTGGGGACCGGTAAAAGTAAGCCCTCCGAGTTGGGGTCTGGTTACAGCAGACCCTATGGGATGAAGTCTGGTTATAGAGGCTCTCCCAGATAGAGTCTGGTTATTGAGGCTCTCCGTGTTGGGGTCTGGTTATAGTTAGCCCCTAGGTCTTGGCACAAGGACTTGAAATAGAAATTAAAGTTTAGCATTATGCATTCCCTCATTATGTTTATGATAATTAATTGACCGAATGGATATTTTACTAGTAGAATAATCATGGTTAAGAGCCATTACTTATGAGTATCAGAAAAGTAAAAGCTTCTAGCATGAAATATGTTTATCACTCAGTGATTTTAGTATTTTATGTATGAAATTGAAGTTATTACCTATATGCGCAACTCTGATTATTCATTATAATTAGCTTTTTAATTTGTTCTTATGTATTCTTATGTCATACATGTTTTTAATTTTCTTTTATTCATTACTTCTATCAAGCATGCCTATTTTCGAATCGTGTGTCCTTGTAATTGTGTTTGCATGTTTTTAGTTAAGCACTTTTATTAAGACTTGTTACATATGTTATAGATTTTCATTAAGAAGACTGTGTTATGAAATGGTTTAAAGTATATTTTCAAAAGTTATTTTGGGTATAATATGTTTTTTTAAACCCCTTACTGGGAATTTGCATGCTCACCCTACATTTTTTATTAAAAAATTTTAGGTAACAACTTTTAGAAGATGATACATTTCAGAAGTACCTGGTATCTCAGAGCCTGAACTGAATTCGATCCTCTATATGTCACCATCTTCTTGTATTCGAGAGTTGGGGTGTGACAATGGGTATCAAAGGATTCGGTTTAGTTAACTCTGGAAAACCAAAATTGAACAAAAAAATTATAATGTAAGCATTACTAAGTATGATGTTTTCTATGAAAACAAAAACACCAGTTTCATGTCTCTTCGGAGACATCTGATAATATTAGAACAATAATCAAAACTTGTTTATGTGTTACTGAGTAGTAGTTTCCTTAAATTTTCAGATGGTTGATGCATCATGCCTTCTGTCTCTCCCAATGGAGATAGTAGAAACTATAGTGGTAAAGTCATGATAAGGGGACTACGAGACTTTTGAAAACCTTAGGTTGTCCTTTAAACAACTACATCAGGTATAGAATCACCCAAAAATCCTCCATCTTTACCGAGGAATCAATCTAGTATATTACCGTATCGAATTTTCACAATTTGCAGCATATAGGAAAAGTGGAAAGTTTCATGAAGCCTTTTTTCTATGTTTCACATTAGCTGATAACTACTGAGCTGTAGGTAAATTTATAGAAGTTTCTTTGGATGGTGACCATCGAGAAGCCTACCTATTCTAGGTCCTGAGTTTTAGTATGTATGAAGAACTCTACAACATCAATATTTTCAAGAACAATGTGGTGCATTGGAATTATAGGGATTTATTCCACTCTGAAATTTCTGACATCCACATTTCTTGTGCCTCTCTATGGATGGGTGAGTTCTTTAGGCACAGGTACGGCCCTAGAAGTTCACCGTGTGTCTGGACCAAAGAAATCGAGCATCTGAATACTACCTTAGCAATCCACCTGAGGTCATCAGCACCCTAGCATTAGTGGTGTTCCCGGTAAAGGGACCCCATGAGTGACGTGTGACTGGTGTTGATGTGGTTTGTGTACGAGAGTTTAGAATTATGAGGATGTAATTATTTGTAGGGGGAATAATGTAATGCCCCGACGTTTTTATGTGTAATAATAATAATTTTATGTTTTAATTATCATATTAACTAGTGTTGTTGTAAGAGTAAATATTATCTCACCTTGTTTAAAAAATAATTTAAGAATAACTATTTCATTCAAATATAATTTATTCTAAATCAAATACTTATTTAATATAATATTTTAAATAATAATTATACTACTATAGGAATACAGCTAATTTGTTGCTTGTTTCCAAATATGATATATATATATATATTCATATGTAAAAAATATTTTAATTAAAATTATATAAAACTAATACTATAATTTTATAAATAATCTTGGGAATTATTGCATTGAAATATTTTAACATCATTACTTATGCAAACTGATATTGAATCTATTATATGAATAATTACATGGGTTTTATATGTTTTCAAAAATATGATGTATACTTATTATAAATCTTGATTATATTAAAGTTTTAAAAACATTATTAAAATTTTGAATTTTTTTAACAAAATTATAAAAAATATATATATATATAATTTTCCTAATAGAATGATTAAATAGTCTACAAAAAAATGATTATTAATTTGAATTATATCATATTAACATTTGTTTTAACAAGATTGAAAATTACAAATATTTTGTAAAAATTATGAAAATTATTATTTCAATAATACATTTTTATTTTTCAATTATTAATTCAATTTATAATAACATTATAAGATATATAATAAAATATAGATGTAATTTTTTTACAAAGGGAAAAATAATAATAAAGTTTTATTTTAAAAGTATTGTTAAAATAAGTCTAATAGATTATTAATTTTTTCAAACTTTTGAATTTTTTAAAGGTATTGATAATATAATAATAATAGATAAATGATATAATAAAATGAGAATAACAATATAATAATACCAATATTTTAATAATAATATAAGTGTAAATCAGGCAAAAGAGGAAAAAATGAATCTCGTAATGGGATTTGGGGGTCCGCGATTAGGATTTTGTGGGGGGGGTACTGCGCAATCGTGGGTAGGGCCAGGGAGGCCTCGAGAAGGGTCTGGCATCGACTGTCGTGAGGCAAGGGAGTTGTGGAGCCTAGTCGATCTCTAGTAGAGGTGGCTCGGTCGTCCTCAGGTTGATGTTATGGTCATGGTCGAGTTGATCAGGGGTCCGGGAGGTCGCGCTATGGTCGAGGTCGAAGGAAGGGTAGTGGTATGGGATGAGTAGGCCAAGCAACTTCAGTGGAGTCGCATTGGCGATGGTCTGTTCGAAGTCGGGTGGTGGTCGAGCGTCGGTTGCAGCTAGGGTTTCAGTTCGTCCAGATTTGAGGTAGGGTTATATTGCTAGTATAGAATCAATATGTTCTTAGTCTCATTCTAGGAAAGGTATGGGTCTTGTTAGACTCTTTTATGTATGTCTCCCTCTCCATTACCAAATCAGTTTGGATGTCTTTTTAATTATTTAATTGCAATCATTGTCTGTTAGTTGAATTCTCATTTTCTTATTTTGATTGGTCTAACTTGGTTTTTGGTAGTCTTGTGCTACAATAATGAATGTTTATTGTCCATTGATTAAAGATATATATATATATATTGTATGTGATTTTAATTTGGAGATCACAAATCTGTCTCACTGTGACTTTTCCAAGAGACTGGTATCCAGCTGGCTTAGCTGTTTACTTGATTATTATTTTCACACACACAACTTTCACCACAAGCAAGGTTATGTTTTTCATTTGAGACTTTTGATACTATTTGAAATTATAAATAGTAGTATCATTCTACATATGTTTTGCCTCTATTTTTCTACACTTGTCTTCTGCACACCTCTGCACACTAGAGTGTTGTGATAAATCCTTCCCTTTTTTGGTTGTTGTTCTTGTTAGAAGAAGTTATGCCAGTAAGGGTTCATTATACTTTGTCTCTAAAGTTTATTTATTTTATGACCTTATGTTTTTAAGCGGAAAATTTGTATTTTTAAAAGAGTTCTATTTATTTTGAATTCAAGCAGTATTTTTTTTCAAGAAGTGAATTATTTTGAATCTGTTAGTTATTAGTGTAAGGGATTGTTTTCTACTCATCAATTTATGTTTAGGATTATTAATTTTTAAGGGTTAAATATTTGTCTTAAACATTTATTTATTTTATGATCTTATAGATTTTAAGGATTATGTTTTAATATTTTTCATTAAATGTATATTTTTTAACAGTTTAATTAATCTTATCAATTTTGTTGTCTATTTTGTTTAAAAAGGTATACACAAATATACTTGTGTATAAATGTTTATATGAATATATATATTTCATTATAACATATTATTTTCAGAACTGGGTTATGATTTTAAAATCTATGTGTTGAAAAGATTTTAATTATTTTTTTCTTAAACCATGTTGTTATAAAACGTTATATCTATCTATATATATATATAAGAAACTCTATCTATCTATATAACCTAGAATTTTTAAAATGATAATGGTTTTAAATTTTAAGTATTTATCTCTAAATCTTATGGTTTGTGAGGGTGTAATTTGATCAAATTATGGTAGTTATATACGTGTGTGTGTGTGTGTACACATATATAACTTATTATTTTATGTGTACATAAGTTAAGGGTTATTTTAATTTATAATTATTTTTTGTTATACACTTAGAGTATATTCGGACATAAACACATAATTCAACCTATTTCTATTTTATGATATTAAAGATGATTTACAATCTTTAAATAAAGTCATGGGTGCGAATAATGTTTTGGGTTCAAATGGATTGGTATATTTATTACACATACACCCATATGGTTTTAATCCACCCAGATTTAATTCTATCAATTGTTCTTATATCTGCAAACCTGATTATACACTTATCATATAATCATATACATATATTTATATAATCAAATTTATTTGATTCAAACCAAATCTATTTTATGAATTTTAGAAGATGTTTTCAAACCCTTAAATAATGTTTGTGATATAATAAATATTGAAAGTGTGTAATATCAAATTGTTTTAGCTTTACAATACAATAATTTTTAAGGAATAAATTTATTTATAATTATGTTTTATTTACAGAATTTAAATTTTTCTCTCCATTTTTTCCTACTATTAATAAATCAGGAAGATTATATACATTTTATTTGTCAAATTTAAATTTATTACAAACATATATATGTGCATGAATATAAGTATGCAAACACAATATTATCCTTTCCATAAAAATAAATTTATTAGTATTGTATTATAAACTCAACGACTAATACTTTGAAGCAATGTAAGTGGGTGCGACATATACATATTTTATAGATATATATATATATATACATATGGATATATGTATGCACCTATAATTTTTAATCATAATCCAAATTAACTTGGCCTAAATTAAACTTCGGTGGTTAAAGTATGTTTTTGATATGTTTAATTAAACATATGCATTATATAAAATAAATGATGCACTGCAAATCAATTGGCCTTATTTTCTATGGAACATAAGGAATGACCATTTATTAAGACATAATCATTTATCAGCACATTCTTGTGTACAAATGACATCTATCTAAATTTAAAATTATTCATTTTAAACTATAAATATTCATTTCCATAAATCAAGGATTATAAAAATTAAGGAACTATCATTTTATGTGGTAACCCCATCCATTCATTACTTGTGTGTTTTAGTTTAACATCACATGTCAAAATAATGTTTACTTGTTTGTGCATGTCATTGGGAAAAATTATTATTTAAGTAATAGCTAACATATTATGATTTAGTCCAATGTCATTTTATTTTAGCACCACATGTATTGAGCATGTATAATACCTATCCGAAATAATAAACATGCGATGTAATTCATTGAAAGTTTAAGGAAGAAGTTGTAATGATATTAATTTATGTGATAAATTAAACTATTTTGTTATTCATAACATATAATAATGAATTGAGAATATAATTATTTTAAGTGATATGGGACACCCCAAAAAAAGACATGGAATTAGGTATTCAAAGTGGTATGGGACACTTTGGATACATGACCTTATTAATCATAAGAGGAATGTATTGGACTAGAATGTTCTGGGTTGGGACTGGTAAAAGTAAGCCCTCCGAGTTGGGGTCTAGTTATAGCAGACCCTCCGAGATGGAGTCCAGTTACAGAGGATCTCTGGGATGGAGTTCAGTTACAGAGGATCTCCAGGTTGGGGTCCAGTTATATTTAGCTCCTAGGTCTTGGCACGAGGCCTTGACACATAAATTAATGTCTGGCATAATACATTCCCTCATTATGTGTATGATAATTAATAGACTGAATAGATATTTGACTAGTATAATATCTATGGTTAAGAGCAATTACTTATGAGTATCTGTGAAGTAAACTCTTGTGGCATGACATATGATTATCACTCAGTGATTTTAGTATTCTATGTATGATATATAAGTTATTACCTTTATGCGCAAATTTGATAATTCAAACTTAGTTGTTTAATTTGTGCTTATGTATTCTTATGTCATACATGTTTTGAATTTTCTTTTATTCATTACTCCTATCAAGAATGCCTATTTTTGAATCATGCATCCTTATAATTTTGTTAGCATTTTTTTAGTTATGCACTTTTATTAAGACTTGTTACATAGGTAATAGCTTTTCTTTAAGAATATTTTTTCTATGAAATGGTTTAAAGGATATTTTCAAAAGTTATTTTGGGTATAGTATGTTTTTTAAACCCCTTAAAGGGCATTCTCATGCTCACCCTACATTTTTTATTAAAATATTTCAGGTAACAACTTTTAACAGATGAAACATTTCTGAAGTAGCTGGTTTCTCAGAGCCTGAACCAAATTCGATAATTTGTATGGCACCGGCTCCGGGTATTCGAGAGCTGGGGTTTGGCAATCTATCCAATATATTTTTACTGTAATTTAAAATATTAGGAATTTTCATGGGTATTTAACTACATGATTAAATCCATAGACATGGCAGTGTTTTTAGAAAGTTGATTTCTAAATAAGAAATAAAGGAGACGTCAAGATTTTCATTAGAGGAAACTAGCATGGAGTATGTTTGAATATATATTTCAAGATAAAGATATTATATTACATGGTTTATAATCATAGGAGGTTATATATCATTGAAACATAAACTAATTTCTCTATGTGAGTCTTTGTGTGTTTTCATATTCTAACCTTTGACAAAAGCTAGTGTAGGAAAATGACATGGGGAAAGTGGGTAGCATGTCACACACTAAAAGTATTTATATCCATATATGAATTCAATATGAATTTAACATGTTCGATAAAAATTATTCTTTTATTTGGTTTAATAATTATTCATGTTTTTTTATCATAAATATTCAATAACTAGTTATTCAAGATAATATATATGTGAGTTGAATATTTAATAAATATTTATTCGCAAGGTATTTATATATTTAATTAAATAAATATATAAAATTAATTTTTTTATTTACAATAATATTTAATAATGATTTATTCACCAGTTTCGGGGAGTATAATATTTATATTTATTTATAGGAGAATAATGTAGGGGTATTCATTTAATTAAATAAATAATCATTATTCAAGGACTAATAACTGTTTTGGAGGATTGGTAGACCAATTATAATGTTCTAATGAGAAATATCATATTAAATATTATTTGAATAAATTGTATATTATTTATTCAGGAAAAATAATGTTTATTTTTCATTAAATTTAGTTTATCTGAAGTAAATAATAATAATATTATTATTATTTGGAAATGGGTTTCATTTAGAATTAATAAAATAATAATGTCCATTTTTCAATTTGTTTACTTCAACCACTGATACTATATAATCATTATTATGAATTTTTTTATAATCCCTCAGAGCCACATTATTTCATTTTGGATAATTAGTTATAGAGAGAATCCTATTAATACCTAGAGAGATACCTCCCTATAATAATATGATGAATATAGGGAAATTCCCTTCCTATACCAAAGAAATCTCCTTCTCCCTTGAAGCATTCAGTTGTGATCAATATCGATCATCACAAGTGATAGATTCAGACATGCTACCACCTAAAAAATATTATAGTGATGATCAGAGGATTATAGAGAATGTGTGAATCACCACTGAAAGGAATATATACTTATTTAATCTAAAACAATGATGGTAAGGAAAGAGTGATGTAACATCCCACCCATCTTCATTGCCTTGAGAAGAGATTAGGGAGGTAATAGGACTTAGGTGACATCTCCAAGACAACAAAGGTTGGTGATAAATTCCATGGGATTCATAACAATGGGGGGACTACTTTCCCTTTTGAACATAAAGAATCTAATCCAAGAAAACCATAACTAAAAATCCATTAAATTTATCCATGAGAATAATTTATTACATCTCAATGTAACTAAATCATCAACAGATGATACCAGAGTACAATCCAGAAACCAAAACCAATATGATATTATAATGAAGAAGACAAAACAGATGAAACTCAAAGACTCCAAAGACATAAACATGCCATCTCCCAACATTATCCAAGATCCAACATCATAAACCATGACCAATGTATTTTGAGTCATCACAAAAAAAAATAGATACCTTTCATTTACCATTATATTGATAAAAATATATATACAAATGCATAAAAGTTCCCAAGTAAAAGATGGGCAAAAAACTAAGTAGGGTTTCACCAAATGGCCTCACTACTCACACAATTATGATAAAACATATTATCATAAATATATATATATAAATAAATTTAAAATAGTTCATCTCCAAACCAATCCATTTATAGGAAAAACAGTTTTCCAAACCAACACTGACATTTAAATGGAAAGAAACCAAACAAGTATTTCAAACCAAATTAAAAATCCATTCAGCAAAACACATTCCATTACACACATCCATACATTCATTGCCAAGTGACTATTCCATACTCATGAGTGGTCTTTCATAAATCTACCAGGTCATCACAGTTTAACCATATACCATCTTCCCTAATAGAATATTCCCCTTCCATAGGTTCACGTTAATAAATATTAACACATGCTAACCATTTATGCCAAATCCCATTCCATACCAACCATTTCAAGAAATTTCAAAAAAAAAATTAACAACATTCAAATCAAACCATTATGAATCAAAATAAGGTCACATATTAAAATCATGATTTTAAAATCATGAAACAAATCACTTTTCACAATAACCAAATTTTTAAAAATTTACAAACTATCAATAAAGAGGGTTTACAACAATATTTACAAAAAACATTAAAAACTGAATTCAAGTAATTCAATAAATTAGAAATCAAAAAATTATGATATAATAAGAGGAGTCAAGTTTCAAACCACCAGCCTCGCAAGTATAGAAAAAAATGAAGAACAGAACAAATTCATCAACAATATGGGTTGAAACTCAAAAATCATGACATAGGTGTTGCTCCTTATCAACAAATTATTCATCTATCAACATGATTGAAATCTAATAACCTATATCTATATCCAGAATAATAAATACAAGAATTCAAAAGATAGAAAAAGATAGAATATTTGGAAAACAAAAAATAACTAACACTTACCAAGGAATCCGGGACTCTAATGCATGAAGAATCACCAACAGATTACTCCTGAATCCTGGTAAAGGGTCTCAAATTTTTTTTTGGAGGATTGGATATTGAATTAGGGTCTATTTATGGAGTAAATAGTAATTAAAGTAATATATGAATTAGAACCACAATTTTCAGATCTTTTTTTAATGCATCATAGTTTAGGCATATAGTTAGGTAAACTATGCAAAAACCATGTACCAACCATTGTCTATCAATACCCCTTTCATGTTTGGTTCACACTGTTAGACCAACCATTCACAAACCATGATCAGTCCCTATTTTCCACGTTTCACAGTTTTACCTGGGTGGTTTCAGGATTGGACAAATGGTGCACTAATTGTGCACCTCCCCAGTGACCCATGTTCACCCATGAATGGTTTCTTGGAGGTGTTTCATGGTTTATACTAACCATTATCAAACCTTGAGGGTAAATAAATGGACTAATAACATTAAAAACTTCTCTAAACCTTCCCAAACATAACCCAATAGCTTTATATACATAAAATGAAAAAATAAGTGGTTAATTACATAAAATTAAAGGTGCTATAGGTGGTCTATCGATTCATTATGAAGGAATGAATTCAAAAAAAAGGTTACTATTTAATTAAATAATTTAATTAAAAATTACATGTGAACAGATAATGTGTGTATGGATTCTATGAATGAAATGTTTTCTAGTTATGAGGATAAATATGAGGATATTGAGGGAACACGTTTATTGGGTAAATACTTTACCATTTCTACTATTCAATGGAACCATCTGTGTAGTATCAAAGTGGTTGCATAAAAATATATAATTATTTAGTATTATTTTATCCATTATACACAATTGTTGTTAGTTCTTCACCAATTTACTCTTCTTTTGTTAATATGGAGTTTAATTTAAATTTTTAACATGTTACTTAAATATATTCAAGATTCATATCATCTAATTCAGATTATTAAATGATGACGAATAATTACATATTCTATCAGGAGGTGCTAAGGATACTGTTTGATACACACAAATTCATATTATGTGATTGAAAGAACAAAACATGTACAAACTTTTACTACACCTGAATGTGTTTTAGGATATACTATGTTCCAAGAAATAATGACACATGGGGACTTTAATTCACATCGCATATTGGCTAGGACTCCTGGCCCATGGTCGATTGGACCACACTATGTGTAACTGGAACACCCACCATGTAGACTACATGTGTTAGCTGTGAACTCCTTTATAAAAGTGTGGTAAAATATGTTTCATAATAACACATGATACTGAAAGCCTGTATCATTGATGTGATACATGATGTGTTCTATATACACTTTTTGTGACTCGTTAATCCCCATATATGAAGATCATGTCGTGTCAATATGTAGGTTATATAGAAACACAATAAGTTAAACAAATATTTTGTAACTCATTGTTACATGCCATGTAACTTATTTAAGAAACACATTGAGTCCCAGGGTATTTATCTAGAATACATGGAAAGGGGGGAAATGGTATGAATCCTGTTAATATAATTTTTGTATTATCATAATAAAAAATATAAATAGTTTAGTTAATTGTAGCATTAGAAATAGAATTACACTATTCTCATTATATGTGTTTTCTATGTAATAATGTTTACTAAATCAGTAAGTTCTTAATTAATTCAATATAATTATCTATAAATAATTTTCAAGAATTTTATTTTCTATATTTTATTTATGATGGGTATCACCAAGAAACCTTAGTTATTCATTAGGATATAGATAAATAATTATTTATTTTATTAATTAATTAAATTAATTTAAGTGTGTTTATATTTAAATTAAAGGATAAATTGAAATTAATGATAGATAATGCCAGTTTAAATGTTCATTACATGTTTTTGGATGACTATGATATTAGGTTGGCATGTTTATTCGATTGTTATATTAAATTATTTCATGTTTTCCTTTAATAATTTATTAAATCAAATAACAGAATTTGAGCCATTCCTCTGCTACCATTATTTAATGTCCTGCATTCCCATCGTTTCATTTATGAAAACCCTCTAAATAAATTCATCGGTTCCCATATTTTTGAGTCAGTAAGATTATGTAATAGATAGAGCTCCTTGGTGAGTGGATGCAGTTCCAATTCAAGGAAATGGTGAAACCAATTTCAGAGGTACACAGTAGCATAGGTGAAATTCTAAAACTAGATCCATTATTAGTTATGAGAGTTATTTACCAAGGGTCATGGGTTGGATTATCATCCACTTAATAAATTGTCCATTAGATATTTTCATGTTCATTTCACTTTTCAAAAATTATTTCAATCTATTTCATGGTGAAAGTTTTATGAATTTTTTTATCATTAAATAAACTAATTTACACAAATGTAATATTGAAGTAGAATAAATATTATTATATATGTAAAATTATTCTTGACATTGTAATCCTTGTAAGTAAAATACAGTAACTATTAAAAAAATTTGGAGAGATAAAACATTTATTTTCCACATAAATATAAAAATACCTCAAATAAAATATTATGTCTTTTTAACCATCCACTAATTAGTTAGAAATTGAACCATAGTTCAAAGTGATTTACCAACCTCTTTTTCAGTTCATTAAATTTCTAGGAAGTTTATATCTTTATTTTATGGTAAATTTTGCCTTAAATTAAAAAAGTGTTGATCACATTTACAATACATAGTGATGTTAGTAGGAAAATTGTTTATGAATTCCTAATCTAGGATTTCATAATTTAGGAGTCCAGTCAATAGATCAAGGACATGGGAGTTAATATTTTCGTTAAGTTATGACTACCTAAACACATTGAGTAGATTCTCATTCCTTAATATGTGTTATAATAAGGGGCATGTGGATCCTTTCCATTAGGATATTGGTGTGATGGGATTTCCCAAAACTACTAGCAGGGGATATTATATTTCTATAAAACATCAGGAGTGTAATAGTTGAAATTAAATTTATTATCTAAATTATAATCAAGATAAAGTATTAAAATTATGATCTTAATTTTTTTAGAAATGGAATCTCACACAACTTAAATAACAACACCATGATCCAGTATAGTGTATAATATCTTTTTTATCTATAAAAAATCAAACTAGACCACCATTTATTAAAACACATATTAAAAACTTAATCATATCATTATATAATATTCTTAAAAAACCTGATAACCAAATTTTTTAGTGTTGTTTGAGACTAAACACCAAAACAACTAATTTACACACTTAAATATTTCTCCACAATACTTTCTTTTTAAAACTTCTCTTGATATATCATAAGCTATAAACATATTTATAACTTGAGCCAAATATAATATTACAAGGGGTGAACTCAAATGCTCAAAAAGGGAATAATTAATGTATGGCATAATGGTGTGAAAATAAATATAATTCAAGTGGCATAAAATGATATCATAAAGAGAATGATATTAATAATGAAATAATGACATAAGGAAGTGATACTATAAGATAATGAAATCATAAACTAGGGGAAATGATATAAATAATCACATCATAATAATTTTTCATGTATAAATACAAATAAAACATAACATATTATAACTTCCATCATAATTATTGTATGCCTCGACTAAACACTTTTATAATATAGTGTGCTATGGATAAACACCTATGAACTATTACTTGTTTTTGTTAGTGTAAAAACCTATGTAAAGTCTAGATAAATCATTTTTTCTCGTTAAGTTCATTATTTATATTTTTGAATTTCTAATTATTATAATATTAAGTAATTTATCAGTCAAAAATTAAAAATAAATTTTTCTTATAATCAAATTGGTTTTTTCACGCATAATATAGTTTTATTTAGATTCATAATTTATAATTTTTATAATTTATTTTTTTTACAAATCATTTTTCAATTCATCATTTCAATATTATCCTAGGATTAATTTTTGGGAGCTTTCTAAAGAGACTTATTTTTCAATGAATACTCAAAAATGATGATTTATATTCAAAATAATTTTTTAACTAGTATTTACCAAGATAAATAATATATTTTATTAGTTTTAAAATTTAATTAGTCATTTTTTATTAAATTTAATTAAATTATTTTATTTTTAATATACTTTAAACTATATATTGGTAAAAAAATTACACTAAAAAAGTAATTTTTATAAAAGAACTATTTTTCATCTTTTTTTATTTGTTTATTATTAAAATGAATTCACCCAAATAAATTTTTGGGATTATGAAAAATAAATCATATATTTGGAATCAAGAAGTTCAAATTTTCCTTATTGTTCACCTTTATTGTATGTTATTATGAATAGTGATTTTGGTGGTGGCCCTCTCATCATCGCCGACCTCTTCGCTACGAGTAGCGCTGCGTTCCTCCTCTTGCTCGGTGATTTTGGTGGTGGCCCTCTACTGCGGTGGTGGTTTGGCTCCTTCGGCATCGTGGCTAGCCTGACTCGCTCAATTCCTACCTCTTCGGATAGGGCTTCACTCGGCAGTGCGGTGCCCCTTCGTAGATGTGTTTATACGCCTGCAGTCTGCGGGTCCGCCTTTTCTCCAGTGAGCATGTTGGGGTTTTTCCATGTCCGATGTGGTTGTTCTGTTCGGTGGCGACGAGACCCTCTGATCTTCTTTATGGTGCATTGTGGCCTTTTTAATTTCTTCTCCAGTTCATGTCCTTTTGTGGTGTTGAGAATCGCAGTGATTTTCTGATGAATGAATTTGATCTAAAGCTACGGGTTGCGGTTCCATCTCAGGTTTTTGGTGTTGGTTTATCTGTATTTTTGGCTTTGATTTTTCGGTTTTTATGGATTCGTGGTCTTTTGTTGAGTCTGTTCCTCAATGTTTTGAGGATGATGTTCTTAGATGTGCGGTTACATGGTTTTGTTGCGTATGAGGTTGTCTTGGCCTGTTTGATGATTTTTTTCATTTGGATCTACTGCTTTTAGTGATTTCTAGCATGGGATGAAATGACTCCCTAGTGGTTGGGTTCACCAGATTTCTTTTCTGGTGAGATTCTTGAAGGATGGATGTAGGCTCGAGGATGTTGTACGTCGTGGCGTATGGTGTTTCTGTTTAAGTTTTGGGCTGATGTTTTTTTTTCTTGAATTTTGAATTTTGATTTTGGATGTGTTCTCTGGATTTCGGAAGGTTCAATGTCTGTATATGGGTACCGGTAACCCAAAAACCAGCTATTTGAAAATAAAAAAAATGATTTGCAGCATTATTATGAATAGTGATAAATGTAAATATGTTTCACCAAGGTAAGAGTAAATTGGGTAATTAATTATAAAATTAATATGATGAGGAGTACAAAATAACCATAAAACAAGCTATTATCCTATTTTGAGAGTGGTATTTGGAAATTTCCATATATTTTTAAGAAAAAATGTAAACTTGGTTCCATATATATTTGACTTTGACGTTTTGAATATATATGTAAATATAAAGTTAAAAATGTCAATTTCCTTCATTTAAGATCTATAATATTTTTTAATAGAATTAAAACAAATTTTGTTTGGTTCTAAATATTCAAATGAAAAATAATTTTTATATATCAAGTAAATTTATGTCTATTTTTATTGATAAAAAATTATCATAAATTCTTAGGCAATGCTGACATAGTATTTATTTAAATTAAAGGACAATGAGATAAATTATGTTCAAATTATTAAAAGTAAAATATTTTGATTAATTTAACATGTTATAATTTTTTTTTATTAATATAACATGCTATTGAAGTTTTAACTGATTATATTTTAATATGTTTTCTATCATGATATTTTTCAATTAAAATTCTATGGAGAGCTCAAAAAATGACAACAATGAATTTTTTTAATAAAATATATTTATTTAAATGATTTGAAATTCCTAAAAATCCAATATTTATGAAATTAATCTCAATATGGTTTTATTTATCATACACAGACTATTTAAGGTAATCCTTCCTTTTATAGTAACTATTTTTATCCCAATATAATAAAAGACATTGATATCATCAAAATTATCAAAAGGCTTAATGGGGGTTAAAACATAAATGTAATGGAAAAAACATAATATAGCATTTCACAAATTTTATTTTATGAGAGTTTCTAAAAACTTAACCATATTATATTTGAATTATATCTATTTTTAGACGATTGAATTTGAAATTAATTTATAATAATTTAATACTTTATGAAATTCCCAAGGTCCCCCTCATATATCTTATAAAGGGTTACCTCATCCCCTCATTTCATCACACACCAATAAAATGTTTGATTCACCAATCCCTAAAAAAATATCATCTTCAAATCCATAAAAACATCATAGATTCGATGTATGTTTCAAAAGAAACCTAGGAAATGTTTTGGGGTAAACCTTAAGAGGTTGTTCGTAGAAGAGTTGTAGTTCATAATTAAAAAAATATTTAATTTCTTAATATAATTGCTTGAAAATTTATTCAAACAAGATTAAATAATAAAAAAAGTATCTTAAATATATAAATATTTTATAGTTTTATGTAATGACCAATATTAATGGCTTCATCAATCAAATATAAAATGAAACCATCATTTGTGTATATAGACGATTATCGCCTCATGAACTGATGTAATTCGTTTTCCATCATAAAAAATCATGGATTATAATAATGACTTATTTAATTGATATATATTATATTCATGGAATATTTTTTATTCCATAAAATTAGTATTTTACCTATTTTATTGACATTTCATTGGCTAAAAATGATAATATTGTTCGTGTATACGTGTAGACTACCACCACCACGAAGCAATACAATTCATTTTTCATCACCACTCCACATTTATTATATATATATGTATATTTAAAAGAAATATTATGGTATTTATGATATTATTATAATTATATAAAGGTAAAATAATTCATACCTTCTTTATATATTGACCGCTAAAAATGTAAATGTTACTCATGCGTAAGTACGACCCGTCGTCCCCATAATTGTAACGTAGTTCAATTTTCATTACCATATTTCATAATTTTATTTGAAAGTATATACAAAGTATAAAAATTATAATTATTTTATTATTATTATTATTCTAGGGGTATTGGGGTAATTACAAGTTTGACCATAGTCAACCTATCAGAGTCATTATGGACATATGAACTAAATAACATCAAAACATCAGATATAAATATAAATGGTTAAGTAATTTAATATAAAAGTAATAAATAATAAAGTAATAAAAGAAATTTATAAGGATATTAATAATTTAAATATTAAAAATAATATTATTAATCATTAAGAAAAATAATGTACGAGATGATTAAGACTCATGGTAAGGGACTCTTTGACATAAAACTTCATTTTAAATATTATAAGGATTTATTTTATACATATTTTTATTCCATGTTCATATTATTAAAAATAATATTTATATATATTTATATATAAATTAATTAATTATGAAGGTCACTTTATTTCTATATTGATTTTCTTTAAAAGGACTCTTTTTTCCAATCTATATTGAACATTTTAACTTCCATTACATATGGAAAAAGGAATGTTTTATTTTATAAGATATGATGGAAACAATTTTTCCTATTTCCATAAATATATTATAATTTTAAATTAATTTATAATAATTCATGTTTTATTCAAATAATAACCCTAATTCCCTTTTTTCATTGTATTTTATATTTTGGAAATTGGGTTTTAAAAGGAAAGGGTAGGTCAATATCTGAAAGTATTTTCATATGGGTTAAAAAGCGTTTTTTAATGTTTTTATGATGAAGAAGTGAAATTTTAAAATGTTTTTTTCATGATATGTTGCATTCTAGTGATATATTGGAGACATATTAGACTGATAAATCTTATATGATGGGTGATATCTATTATAAATCATGATGATAGGTGTTCCATATATATTTTTTATGATGGATGATCCTAAGTATAGCTCTCACGTGCACTCATAATGATTCTTATCATAATAGTAATGAAAGAGGTATTTTTATAGTGTGTTCTATTCTATTTATTTAAAGGGGATATAGTTATTTATAACATGAGTGTTAAAGTGATTTGGAATATTATGCTCTAAGTTTCCTAAAATAAGTTTTTAGTTGCCTACATTAGATTTTAATTTTTTATATAAGCTAAAATTGCATGTCTTTATTGAAGAGATTATTTATTTCATACGCTAAAATAATAATGTGATAAAGGTAATAATTTTATGTTCTTTATGTTTTTCAAGGGACTAAAAAATTTCTTCTTTTCTGTCCCTTGGTGATATTTTTTTCCTTATCCCACATTTTAAAATGATTTTAAAATGGTTTATGTTTTGGGTGGAATAATGAAGAACACATGTTGATATTCAAGATGATTTTTCCTGAAAGTAAAATGTGTTTATTCTAAAAGTAATTATATAGTGGAAAAAATGAATATAGAATAAAAGTATCCATTTTGTAATATATGGGTTTGTTATAAAAGAGTTATGACCTAATACTATAAAATTATAAACTTTATAGATCCTAAAATATATAAAAAATTTATCTCAACTGAAAACTCATGATTTTATAATGATTTGGATTTAGGTCCCTGTAGTTGTTTTTAGAAAATGTTTAGACAACATTATATTTTAGGATAATTTGATTATAATTCCCTTGAAATATTTTACATGATGAAAAATTTTAAATGATATGTCATTTTAAGGTTAACTTGTTACTTAATCCTGTATATTTTTTCAAAATAGGTTTCTATAGATGATACATGGAAGTATAAGTAAGAAGGTATCAAGAAGAAAATAACCTTGAAAATAACATTCTAAAATAGTTGAAATTTGGAATTGATAAATTTTTTATAGTGATAGAACTATTGAATCATTTTTTAAATGGTAGTGTTATCCATGTCAGAGAACAACAAAATTTACCAATGAGAAACAGGTAAGTAGTTTATAATTTCATAAAATATCACCCTATAATTTTTTGTGGAAATTCAGAACTTGTGGTAGATGAAAGATTAATCAATGGTCAATAAATGATATTTGATGTCGTGTGGTGTTCGTAATGTCAAAATTTAACCAATGCCATTTATCATTTTGAAGGTGATATTGATTTTTCATGGTCTTTGGTTAATAATACTAGAGATAAAGGTAATAAGTATTCCATGGAATATGACATAATTAAAAATAATTTCCTTGTTAAATATTTATCTATGGTTGTTCAACACAATATAGATAAATATTTTATGTAATTGTGAAAAAAAATATGAAGATTCAGTAACAACATATGAAAAAATAGTTTGTCCAGGTACATGATCGAGTTTATTTAAGGCCATATTATAAAAATTAATATATTTTACTGATTATTGAAACCTATTTTAAAAAGATAATTGGTCATATAAAAATATAAATATTATGAAAATTATATTTAATATCCTCAAAAAGTTGAGATGGTGTTTTCCAACACTTTCTCAAGATGATAAAAGAAATAAACAGTAAATGTGGAATGAAACAAATAAGAAACCAACTATGAAATTTGGATGTAATCCTTCAACTTGTTGCAAGCTTGGCAGAAGAAATTTTAGGGAATGTTTGATATGATATAGATATTATTACTAGTGTGGTATGTCTATACATAGGTTTCATGCCTGTAAAAAATTGAGTCCCGAAAAGTCTATGAATGTGGTAACTGATATCAATCTAGTTTTGAGAGTATATAATTTCAATGAGTCACAAAATTATGAAAAGTTTCATCTAAAATTAGTTACTCCAAGTGTAAATCTTTGAGATATAAAGAAAAATAGTTTCAAATAATATTTTACCAATTATAAAGTTGATGTTCAACCTTTTAATGAAGTAGTGAAAAGTATGTTACTTATATATTCAAATTATACATACACAGTGTTTGAATCTGGATCTTCACATTTCATAATTTTAGAAAAAATTTGTATAAAATGGGAATATGACCTCATTAAAATATAATATAACTTTTGGTGAAAACTCTATGATAAAATATAGAAGAAACGAATATTTATAGTAAGATCACTATTGTTATTAATGGGATGTTCATTTTTGAAAATCATGAAATTATTCCAAGAGTATAGTTTTATATTATTCTATGTATGGACTATACTTTTGTTTGTCTTGATAGTTTATTTCTGATTTAATAAAATTGTATTCAATGATTTCATATTTTTTATTAGCTACCAATTAGAAGATAAATTTATTAGAGAATATAGTGAGAGTTAACTTTCACATATTTTTAAAAATAAGGAAACTTTTAATATTTTTGTTGTTCTAGTAGTGACTGAATATAAAGATGTATTTAATGACGATTTTATGGTTTCCATAATTGATTGGGAGGTAGATTTTATAGCTGAAATAGTGTTTGATTCTATTCCTTTTTCAAAACCCCCTTATCTATTTGAAAAAGTAAACCATTATATTTTAAAATGAAGTTACAAGAGTTTATAAATAAATGTTTCATTAATTATATAACTTCACCATGGCATGATCCATTTATATTTCATAAAAATAAATATGGTTTATTTAGAAATTGAACTGATTGTATAGCCTTTTATATAAAACCTATTACAAACAAATATTTTTTATGTCAAATTGATTATTTTTTGTCCATATCAAAGGAGTGTAGTATCACTCAAATATGGATATTAGATTATGGTTCCATCATTTTATGTTGAATGAGGAAGATATTAAAAAGATATAGTTTCACACTATATATGGGAATTCTAAGTTTGTAATTGTTCCCTTTGGGTTGTATAATCCAATATATTTGTTCATGGATCTTATAAAAAATGTTTTCTACAAATATTAATAAATATTTTTAGTTCTATTAAATAATTATAAATAGGAAGTTTCTAAAATTCATGTGGATAATTAATGAAAACTATTTAGTTTTTAACCCTTAAACGAAAATAATCAATATGGAAAATTTTGTATTCAACAATTTTCATTAGAAATAATTTCTTTCATCATTCATATTGTTTCTAGTTATGGAATTACGATTCACCCTACTCAAAATAATTTTGTTAATGAATATATAAGACCTAAAATGTCCCAGATATTCACATTATTCCTAAATTATTAGGTTAATATGGATATTTAATTGAAAAAACGTTTCTTTGAAGTCTAAACCACTAACTAAGTAATCTCAAAATGAAGTAAAATATTTCAGGATGAAAGAATATGAGGATTTTTTCAATGAGTTGAAAAAAAGTGAAATTCTCATGTTATGGCCCTTACCTCTTGAGAGAGTGATTTTATCTTATATAATAATGATTTATTGAAGGTACCTACATTTTTTATGATGATGAATAATCTAATAATTTATTTTTATATGTGTCAATTAAAATATCTGAGGATAATTTATGCAACACTTGATCTAGATATAGCTATTGTCATTTTCTCTTTAAAAATTTAGAGGAATCAATTATATTGGGTAAAGTGAGAAATATATATATTTATAAAAAAATTATTGAAGTTTATATTCACTCAAAAATATTTTAACATGAGGTATAAAATATTTATTAAAATGAATAAAGATTGTGACTATACAATTCATTAACATCTGTTAAAATCAAACAATGTAGTTGATTATTTAAGTTATAAAAAAATGCAATATAAACCATGTTACATTTAAAACACAAACCTTTGGTTAATTATTTGATGAATCTTGAACTTTAAATATTGCATGTAGGATCTTACTCTATTTTATTTTTACTGTATGTAATATCATTTCAATTATAAATAATTAAACATGATCATAATAAGTATCATGTTTTAAAATATATATTAAATCCATTAATAAGGGTATGTTAGAAATGATAAATGTTAATGAAAAAGGTGTTATTAGGTTTATAAAAGTAGTATGAGTTCCCTATGTTTTCTAATTGAAGAATAAATTTTTGTGTGAAGCTCATAGTTTCCTATTTTCCATTCACCCTAGTACTACTAATTTGTATAGATACTATCAGATGTATTACTGGTGGGGTGGAATAAAAACTGATATTGATGACTTTAGTATCAAATATTTCATTTTTCAATTGGTTAAAGTATAATAGTAATTACTAAAGGGGATAATTCAACCTTTTCCAATACCATAATGGAAATGAGAAGACATATCAATGGATTTTATGGTGTTATTAACAAATACATATCAAGGTAATAATGAATTTTTTGGTATTATTGATCGACAAAAAAATCATAAAATTTTCTTCCAATTTGAGATACAATATATTTAGATCAAAATCCACAGTTATACCTGATGGTGAAAATAGGGTTAAATAGTGTTCCACTCTATTGTCTCTGATTATAATCCTATATTTATTTCAAGTGTTTGGAAATTATTTCAAAATACATGGGGCATTGACATAATTTTCATCTTATCTTTTAATTCTCAATTTCATGGACATTTCAATTACACGATTCAAACCATGAAAGACATGATTCATGCTTGTGTGATTGATTAATAGGGAAATTGGGATCAACCTATTTCATTGGTCAAGTTTTCTTATAACAATAGTTTTCATTCCACAATATAGAAGACATATTTGATTCATTTTACAGAAATATGTTGCAGAATCGTGATATTTGGTATGAAGTGGGAAAAAGAATGTTTTTTGGATCAAAATTTGTAAAATAAATGAATTAAAAAGTGATAATTATTTAGAAACATGTGAATAAAACTCATATTATAAAGAAAAATAATGTGGATAAGTTGAGAAATTATAATTCTTTCAATTTTGGTGATGATATTTTTTAATGTATATCCATGGGAAAGTGCTCTGTGTTTTGGAAGAAGTGGGGAAAAATATGCATGGTTTATTAGATCATAAGAAATCCTAGTTAATGTTAGATTAGTTTACTATCAGGTATCCTTTCCTCTTATTTTATCCCAGGTACATAATGTATTTAACATAACGGTGTTAGGAAATTATATTCTGGATTTATCTTATGTTTTCAGCCCATAATTATTTCAGTTGGAGGAGATACATTTTTATATGGAAAATTTATTCATATTCATGTCTATATAGAGAGATTATTAAATAATTAAAAAAATTATCATGTTGAGGTTTCGTGTAAAACCCTTATGGTTAAAGAAGAAACCCTAGAATATGAAAATTCTATGAGGGAATGACATCTTTACTTTTTTGGTAATGATTAAATTGTGAGAACACGCTTTTTAAAAGGGAGAAGAATGTGAAAACCCCAATAAAGTCATGAAAAATAATTTTCATGTCTTATTAATGTTCATTAAATATATTTTATGGAGTTATAATATTATAATAATATTAGGTAATTTTTTAGTCAAAATGTATATAAATGTTATATCTTACCAAATTGGGGTTTTCATACATTATGTTATTTAATTTAAAAACACTAATCAAAAATTATATAGTTCTAGTTTGAAAAAATGTTATTTACTTTAGAATTAATCATTTTATAATTATATTAATATTAATTTTATATAATTTTCTCAAATGACTGATTTGATAATGAATTGTGAAAAAATTGATTTATATTTAAAATTTTACTTTATTTTCAAGTATATAAAAAGGTAAATTATTTTTATGATTATTTGGAAAATTTATTCAAATAATTTTCATTAAGAATATTAAAATTATAGAATTTTTAATTAGTTATATACATTAATTATTTATAATTTTTTTTAAAACATAGAAGAAAATTTTCAAAGATAAATAGTTTTATATCACCTTTTTATGGTTTGAATTCAAATTTAATTTTTTTCAATTATGTATTTTTAATAATAAAAAATGGGTTCTATATTTGAAATTAGAATTTATAATTTTGTAAAATGGTCACCTTTATTTTTTTCATCTTTAATAGTAACCATGTTAAATATTTGTCCCTGCGATAAGGGTAAATCATGTAGCTAAGGTTAAGAACAAAAGTATAAGCACTAAAAAATGACTGAAAAAAATTCCATTATCCCATTGGATTATATCTATAATAAATTTCCATAAATATTTAAAATATATTCTAATATTGTTCCATTATAATTTTATTTTGAACTTTAAAATATTTTATGTAAATTTAAATTAAAAAAAGTCACATTCATTCTTTTGAGATCTATAATAATTTTTGGCAATAATAGAAAAACATATGTTTAATAATTAATATTCAATAGAAATATAAATTATTATTTATTTATCATTATAATTGTTTTATAATATTTAGAGACTAAGTAAATACCTGAAATGATAATGCAATGTCGAATAAATATTTAATTAATTAATGGGAAAAAATTAATTATTATAAAAATATTAAATATAATATAATTTGAATGAAATATTATGTTAAAATAAAATTTATATAGTTATATCATGTTTAGGATTTTTAAAAATATTATATTTTAATTAATTTTCTTTCATACTATTTTCAATGTAAAATAAAATGAATAGTTCAAAAAATGTTATTAGTGATATTTTATAATAATTGATATTTTATTAAATGATTTTAAATTCCTAAAAAACCTACCATTGGACAGGTCATTGTGATATGGTTTGAAATATAAAACTTGTTCCATTTATGGGCCAATTGTTCATTTTATTGTAACTATTTTGACCACAAAATTGTAAATAACATTGATATCAACATTATTGTAAAAAGGGTTAATGGTGGATTGAAAAAATGATAAGGGTAAAAATAAAATCTAAACTTTTAAAAAATCATCATATAATTTTTATTCAACCTCATCATAGATTCAATAATTATAAATATGTATCCATTTGAATATGAAAATTAATTTATATTAATTGAATACCTTAATAAGTTCCAAGAGTGCCCCTCCCCGTACCTATAAAAGGTGACCTACTATACTTTATTAATAACCCCCCAAATTATTATTTTTTAACCAATACATTCGCAAATATCATTCTTATATCACAAACCATGTCCAATGTTTGATCAGAAAACGATCCTTGGAATGATTTTGGTGTAAGCCTTAAGATATTGTCAGAAGAACAGGTGTAGTTCTTAATCAAGTGCTGTTGTTTTATTTCTTCTACTAACTCATTCAAAAAAAATCAAACGTGATGAAATAATACTACCGATATCTTCCATATACTAATATATTTATATTTTTATGGAATGACCTATATCCATGTCCTCTTCCATCAAATACGTAACAAAACCATCGTTATTGTGTTTGGTAGACAACCGCCTCGCAAACCGATGTAATTATTTTGTAATCATGGCCCCTCATGGAAAGTTTTAATGATGAATTTAATATATATATAGGATTTTAATGACATATATAACATCATAAATTAGTAATATATAATATATTTTCATAACATCTCATTAACTGAAAAATAATAATGGCGTTTGTGCGAATGTGTGGACTAAAACCTTTACAAAATGATGTGATGCATTTTTCAGCACTACAGCACATGAATGATAAATATAAACATGTTTAAATAAATAATATGGTGTTTATTTAATTAATATATTTATATAATAATAAAATAGACTTACCTTTTCCATACTGATCGTTGAAAAATCAAAATGTTACTCATGTGTACATACAGTCTTCCGTCTCCATGATTATAACATATTTAATTTATCGTAAATATTTTATGATTGTTTTTAAAGTATAATTGATGTATAAAATTTTTAATTATGTCCATATTATTAATTTAGGGATTAATTATTATTTACCTCATTGAAATTAGTTAACCTACCGAATTCATTTCATATATATGAGTTGAATATCATTAAAATGTCTGACATAAACATAAATGATTGTGTAATAAAATATAACATATAAATAAAAATATTAAAATTAAAAAATTAAAAAAAAAATTATCATGTTAAAAAACTAAAATAAGTTTATTATTCAAGATGATAAATAATATACAAATAATTCAAACTTATGGTAATAGACTCTTTGTCAGAAAACCTAGTTTTAAATGTTTAAAATATTTATTTTGAAAATATTTTTTGTCCATTTACATATTATTAAAAATCATCTTTATATTTATTTAAATGGAAATATCTTAATTAAAAATTTTATTTGTTGTCTATATTGAGTTTTTTTAGTGGTTTTGAAAAGGAATCTATTTTTTTTAAGGAATGTTTTTACTTTCTTTACAAAAGGGAGAAAATATTTTTAAAATAAAATTTAATAAGATGACAACGGTTCTTCCTACCACCATAAAAATATTTTATTTTTGATTCATTTATATTCTTCAATGTTTTATTCAAATAAAATTCTAACACCCCTTTTTAGGAATATGTTGGTTTTTAAAATGGGATTTTTAAAGGAATGTGTATTTCAATATCATGTACTTTTGTGAATGTTGGTACAAAATTGTTTTTCAAAAGTTTTATGATGAGAATTTGAATGAATATATTGTTTTCTTTTATATTTTACTTGAAATTTAAATATGAGAAATAGGTAAGCCCGATACAACATATACAATGGGTGAGCCCCATTATAGAACGTTGTGTTAGGTGTGCATGATATATCATAAATGACCGTTGATCCCCATTATAACACCAGTTTATTTCAAATAAAAATATTTTTTAATGGATATGGTATGACCTTTATTTCTTTCCACATCTGTATAATGGGAACCAAACCCATTACTCTTATGTATTGAAAACTACAACTACATGAACCGATGGTATTCATTTTCCATCACCACATCTAATAATTACTTATAATGATGGGTTTAATGTAAACATATGATATTCATGACATATTAATCATTATAAATAAGTAATATTGAATCCATTTTAAGAGAATTCAATTCAATAAAAAATGGTAATGTTGTTTCTATTTACGTGTGTCCTACCACCTCTATGAATCGATGTTAATATTTTTTAATCACCATATGACTTGGATGATATATATATATGTATATTTAATGAAAAAAATATTTTATTAATGGTATTTTTATAATTCAATAAAAATAAAATAATTATTAACTTATTTCCATAATGATCATTGAAAAATTGAAATGTTACTCTTGCATACGTAAGACCTTCGGTCTTTAAGCTTGTAATTTTTCTCATTTATTATAACCATCATTAATGATTTTCATTAAAATTATTATACATGTATTAACTTTATAATTATTTAAAGACTATTATTCTTGATATTATGAAATAATGACCTATTTACCACATTCTACCTACTAAATCGATTTTGAAAATATGTGCCTAATATAATCAAAATGCCAAAAATAACATTAAATTATTAACTAATTGACTGTAACATTTTAATAAATAAAATAAAAGGAATAATAAAAATGAAAAAGGTTATTAAGAATGTAAATAATTGACATGTTTTAACTATTTAGGAATATAAATAATGTGTGTGATGAGCTAGACTCAGGGAAATAGACTCTTTTACTTAAAACCTCATTTAAAATGTTATAAATATTTATTTATTAAATATTTGTCTTCTATATATGTTTTTTTAAATACTATCTATATTTATTTATATGGACATAAATGTATTATAAAGGTAATTTTATTTTCATATATATTTTCTTTTACTTGTTTTTAGAGTTACCCAGGCTTGACATACATAGATATTGCATCATTTTAGATGAATATTCAGTACATTTCAAAAGTGCATGCCCGAGAACTCAAATATTTTATTATCTTTGGAAACATGGAAACAAAATCATTAATACTGGTGAAAGATCTTAAATATCTCCCATAAATATCTCCACTTTTAGTGATTTCACCTAAAAACTTTCTTCGTAACCTGGGGAAAGTAAACATAAGAAAGGGGTGAGCTCAGATGCTCGGTAAGGGTAAATAAAGGAAATGTGGAAACATAACATGAAAAAAAAGGTATGAAACTAGATAATAACATTTTAAGATCATACCCAACATATTAGAGATCATAATAAAGATTAGTAGTTCATAATACATGAATCATAAGGAAATAAATAACATAATCCAGGAATGAATAACATAGGAATAAAACATGGAATTGTGGCATACACATAAGCATATATAATGATTTTTGTACTAATAAAGGCATTGTTGTGCGACCATCTTAGTTGAAAAATTCCTTTAGTGAACCGGGTTAACACCCCATTATATCCCTATATTATTGAACCACGTTCACCCCTCGTTCCAAACCTATATTACTAAACTAATTCCATTTCCCATTCTAGCTTTTTATTACTAAACCGAGTTCATTTCACATTCATGCCATGTATATCTCATGAGATATAAAACTTTACCCAATGCGTTGTAGGGAGATATAGGTCCCACAAATCTCATAATAAAATCTTACACAGATGAACCACAATATCACAAATAATCATATCATAACCCATGAAATGAAATGGTTATTATAAACATGTAATAATATCATAGCATGTGAAAAAATATAGGTTTTATAATCATTTCATCAATAGAATAACCCGAGAAAGTAAAATGGATTTCATAAACATATATCCTATGAAAGGGAATTTGTTTCATAAATATATATCCCATGAAAGAGAATTTGGTTTCATAAAAATATGACTTGTAAAATAAAAATGGGTTTCATAAACATATAACATGTGAAAGAGAACTGGGTTTCATTAACATATTACCCATGAAAGAGAAACGGGTTTCAAAAAAATATAACTCATTAAAGAGAAAAGAGTTTCATAAAGGCTATGACATTAAGAATAATCCATTCATAGAATGAATATAAATGAAAATGTTAGATTGTTTTCTATAAGGGCATGAGTAACATCAATATATGTCATATCTTCCATAAAATAATTTTGATATATTATTCAAAAACATTTCTTGAGGAAAATATCCTTTCTTATTTAAAAAATGATTTTAAATACATAAAAACATTTGAAAATCATGTTATTAAAAAAATAAATTGAAAACATATAAATAAAACTTGAATTCATTTTTAAAATATTTTTACTTCAAAACTTGTAAAATAATCTTCAAAACATTTTTAAAAAAATTAAATTACTTAGAAAACATATAAAAAAAGATTGATATTTTTTTGAAAACCTTTATTCTAGAAAACATATAAAAGGATATTTAAGATGGTTTGAAAACTGTTTCTTTTAAAATACTTTTAAAATATATAAGGAAATGTTGAAAATTTTTTGAAACCCTTTTTACATGAAAACATATAATAGGATCTTTAAAATGTTTTGAAAATCATTTCCTTGAAAATAATTTGAAAACATATAAGTAAATATTTAAATCATTTTGAAAAAAAATATCCTTGAAAATCACATTAAAAAATTTTCTTTAAAACTAACCATTTAAAAATTAAAATTAAGCTTCAAAGAAATAAAAGATTTTGAATCTTTACATGTTGTACGAGGAAAAAATAACATTCATTTTTCATGGTAAAAAGGTAAAAAAATTCCTTATTTGGAAAGTGATGAGAAGATTACTTTGAAGGTATTTTTAAAGGATAAAAAGCATAAAATAAATTTTAAATAATAAATGAGAATGGTAAAATATTCTTGGAAACAGTTTTTATAAAACATGGTTTTGAAGGAATATAGATTTCAGATTGTAGAGAGGGTAAAGACGGGCTTTCATAAAAACACTTTATTTACTATGTTATGTACCAAAGAGTGGTATAAAGGGTACCAATATATGAATAAATAATTAATAAAAATAGAATAATATATTTCAAGAATATTCTTGATATATGGATTAAAATATTTCATCAAAGGAATCATAAATATAGACAATCTTGAAAAGCGATGAGATTGTATTGAAAAACTGTTGTAATTAGGTATCTTGATATCATACCCTACATATAAGAAAATTAAATTACATGAAACTTAAAATATCATTAAAATAATTAAATTAATGATATAATAAGTAAAATGGAAGTATAAATACCTCAAAAGAGAATTTATATGCATAAAAAATCATGAGTCTCAAAGAAACAAAATTGAGGCCAAACTCTTTCACTAATTTGTTAAATTTTGAAATGTAAACTCCATGAAAGAAAGACCATAAAATGGATATGTGAATGAAAATAAATTTATTTATCGTATACATTTAATTCAATCATAGGTAGTACATACACCACATAAAAGGAAATAGTGGTGAACATAGAATTTATCTCATGGAAATAGAAAGCAAGATGAAATCCCCTTACCTTGTGTCTTGACTCTCGTCAAACTTGTTCAAAAAACTTATATAATAAATATAAATTTATTATAAATATTTTAAATAACCATATTATTATATCTAATACCATATATACATTGATTAAAACCCTATATTACCTGTTTTTTAACCATCCTTTGTTAAGGTTTCACATCCGATAATATTCGTTTTGTTCTTCACATGTGTATTAATTTGTTATAACCATGGTCATTATACTAATTTCAGGATTCCAAGATGTGAAACATGATATAAATATAATATATATTCATCATATTTTTATTATAATAATCAATATAATATTTAATTCTGAAATTTAATGAACCATTCACGGAGACTGTAAGTCATACGTACGCATGAAGGGTATTTCTATTTTTAATGTCATATTAAAAAAAGAAAGAAAATTATATATATATATATATATGTATATAATATCATTATAGTAGAATTATATTGTTATATATGTCATATAAGTTTACTAAACACATCCTTAATACATTCTATGTAGCCTGTGAATAAATCACATCGCTTTGAGGGGGTGGTAGTCCACCCTTCCTCAAACGAAATTATCATATTTACACTAATTTAAAGCAAAAAATAAATGTGTTATAAAATAAATAATTATTATTAATGACATAATAAATATAATATATAACATATATAAATATATTATCTATCATTATTTCCACCAAGAGAGGTGGTAAAGGAAACTACCACAGCTGACGGTACGTCGATCGGACGTCCGTAGCTCAAGTTATGAGCGTTTCCGCTCCGAGGGCCCGGTTGGTTTCGTGTACGAACCAACCCGGCTGAACCCAAAGTCTTCCGAAACCTTGAGTGTAATATACCGAAAATACCGTCTCGATCCAAGGATCGCGTAGCCGCTGACGGTTCGTCAATCGGAGGTCCCAGGCCCAAGATATGGGCAAAAGACCGAAGAGGCCCGAAAACGGGGGTTCTGGGCCCGGGGGGACCCGGCCCAAACCCCCCCTGGGTCGGCCAAACCGGGTCGGCCCGAACCGGCTAGGCCGGGTCCGGTCCGGCCTGGGCGCGGCCCGGCCGACCGGACCGGCCGGCTCGGCTTCGGCCGAGCGGCCGAAGGAGCCGCCGCCGCGGGTTTGACCCGCGGCTTGAAGGAAACGCGGCCCCGCGGGGGGCCGCCTGTCACGCGGACGCGGCCGGGCCGCCGCGTCCCTCCCCGGTGCCGCGCGGCCGCGGAACCGGCCGCCGCCGCCGCGGCTTGAGTGTAGGTTGAACCCATAGAATAAAAAATACTATTTTATGTAGGATAATATTTTTTATCTCATAATGGAATAAAAATAGTGGATTGTGGAGAAAAAAAATAAAATAAAGGATCTTGAGAGAAGACATTACCTCTTAATCAGGTAACACCTTTTGGTTTGTTCCAAAAAGATTTTTGGAATGATTTATTAGAATGGGTAGGTTTATCTAAGGAACTGAGGGATTTTTGGAAGTTTATTGGGTAGATATTTTATGAACATGATAGGTTTTAGAGGTGTGAAGAAGAAGCATAGATAGTGGCCTTTTATAGGGGAGAACAAGGAATCACTTGAAATGTGTTAAAACAAGTTAGGTGTACACTTGTTATTAACTATAGAAACCCATCCTAAATCAATAATGGAGGTTTTATGGCCGAAATATTTCCATAAAATGGGTTGTGAATAAGTTTCTAGGCTATTTTATCCCCTAATATTAAGTTTTAGTCCCTAATTAAGCTTAATTTGACCTTAACCACTATGATTAACTTTAATCACTCTTACTAATATTTTTGCTCAAATATTAATTTTATCTTATTAGACATTAAATATTATACTAAATAAAATGTTTTATGTTAGTTTTTTTTAATTCAATTCAAATATTTGTAAAAAATACGATTAATGTTAATCCCGTAGACGGGATGAAATTACATGTTTTTAAGGTAGAAATAAGTTCAAATATTTATTAAGTTTTTATATTCAATTTCAAATTGAAATTAATTATAATTAAATAAATTTTATTAATATATTTATAATTTATTTAATTTTACCTTATCCAAAATTTAGAATATAATTTAACATTAATAATTATTTGAATGAAATGTAATTTGTTTACTAAAAATCAGTATTTTCCACTATTCATCAAATAATAAACTTTCTAAGAAAAAATAAAAAACATTCACCTTAATATAATTTAGGAATTATAAATTAAAAAATTAATTTTTTTAATTAAATTAAATTTATATATGTTTGTATAATTAATTTTATTATTTTTCATAGAAGCACATGATGTGTAGTTCATAGTATTTTTAAACATATAAGGAGTTTACTAAAATTATATCTTTCATTTTCAATATGTTTTATTTCTATAAATACATTATATATAAAAATTTGTGAAGTAGTTATTAATATTCATATAACTATGTTTAACGGCTAGGTTATAATTATATCATTCATAAATTTATAATAAAATAATGCTTCATAGAAACACAGTGTTGCATGTAATGTATACTAAGTCAATGTTGGGGTTAGCACAAGCCAAGTCGGTATTGTGTGAAGTGAAAGCAATTCATTATTGCATGTAGTGTAAGACAATTCAGTATTGAGTCTAAAATTAATGTTTTACATAGTGTTTTAATATATATATAACTATTTGAAGTGTCACTTGGAACCAAAAATACCAAAAATATAAATTAATTTGAAAAAACAAATAATTCACAAGATCACAGGGTGTTACATTCTACCCCCCCTTAAAATTAATTCCACCCAAAAAATAAACTGGGTTAGTAAAGGTTCTATACTTGAAAGTTTTATTCATAGAAACCCACATTCTAAAAATGAGCACTAAAAATACCTGAAAAGGGAAATTTGGAACCATAACGGTAACCAAAAGTAACATATAACAAGGTTTCCACCTATGATAACATAAGATGTTATTGAAAATTGGACCTAGAGGAAAATAATATATATTTATAGGGATTGATTGAGTTCACCAATCATAAATAAGTTAATGATCAAAGAAAAGTTGAGTTCCTCTACGTTATAAATCTATGATTATTTAAAAGGTCGTCGGTTCAACAAAATTAAAGTTTTAAGACAAAAAAAATTATTTCGATCATTATCCTAATGTTAAGTAATTATTTTGTTGACCTATAATATAATTAAATATACATGATATATTTCTATAAAAACAATTCATTATTTATTTTTGATTTCATAAATTTTTAATTCATCCATTACATATTGTAATGGATGAACAAAAATTAACTTTGATGTATGAAGTGCTAAAATACATTATTTAGTAGATCTTAAGGCCCATAATAGAATAAAAATTGTAACTATTCTCCTTTAACTATTATTCAAAATAAATATTATTAATACTCTAATCTCTAAACATGAAAAGTTACTCTACTAGGTCATCATTCATAATTATTCAACGAAAATAATTACACATTAACCTAGACATCGTGTAGGTGAGTGGTAGGAATGAAACACTTATCATATTTTGGTCATGGGTTCAAGACCCACATCCTTTCCAAAAATTATTGGTTTTCATCTGACATACATGATGTCCTTTTCTAAAACCACACTAATATAATTTACAAAATATATAATATGAACATCCTTGAAATAAGTTTAATCAATAAATACTCTTTTAACCAAGGTTTTCAATACAAAATCATAGCATAAATACTTACCCCAAAGTTTAACATAAATATATAATTAATTTTTAACCTCTTAATTGTAATCTCTCGGATTTTCCATGTATTATTTTTAAATATTATATTTATTATTCTCAAGACCGGGAACTAAGACGACATACAATTCTAAGACCCGATTGGTCCCGAATAAATGTTTGAATTGTATAATAATATTAAATATAATGCACCAGTAGTTTTCCTATAAAAGTGGAATAACATCTAAATGGGTGCTCAGATTAGAAATCTAATGGAACCATTGTATTTAGAGTAGCATTTTTACCAAAGGAACAACTTATCATCGATTAGTGTGGGTCAGCTATGAAAATTACCTTCGATCATTTTTAATGAATAAAATAAATTGAATATTTATTTCATTTATCTATCTTGTTGATGTATTTATTTCCTTTAAAATATCCTCATTCATAAATCCTAGGGTTAGCTTCATAACACTGGGAATGCCAGAGAATCGCTAGAGAGGGCTTTGGAGAAACGTCTCAAGAAAACGGCGACAGAATCATAGATAGACGATCAAAAAATTCCGTTCTTGATGGATCTCACTAACAACGGTGGTGCAATGACTGATATTTATCATCGAGTGATCCAAATCCAAGGTAGGATGTGTTATTTTGGATTTATTTCCCCGTTACTAGATTCAATGATGAATGCATACCGACCAACCAATATGATGATACATCATTAAATCATTCCTTACGGGATGGGTTATACATATCTAGATTTATCAAGGTTTGATCTTTTGATAATTTATTTGTTTCTCTGGTCATTATAACATGAAAAAATTGAGGTTGGAACAAATAATGGTTGAGGTTTGTTCCTCATATTTTTTCATTGTGTATTTGTTCTCCCCCGTTTTCTACGTGTTATTTGTTCTTTGAAAGGTTTTTGAATGATTGATCATTTTTCCTTCATTTCTTGGTGCAAAAATTTTTAATTTAATACCCAACATCTAGAAAACAAAACATAGGTGGGATGATGATGGCCACTGACGAATTGGAATGGTTTGGGAGAAACCCTTCTTCGAACGATTTGTGTTGGGATAACAATAAAAAAAACTTTGTAAGCCGATCGAAGGCTCAAAACCCAACATTTCCATGTTGCGGTGGTCAGGTGACCCTGGATCTGAAGTTTCAAGGAGAAGGACCACAAGATCAAGTTTCTAGTCATTAGAAAAAGCGTGTAGAGGAAGAATCGGACATTCTGGAAAATCTCATTGAACACAGTGTGTAACCTGGGTTTACACTATGTGTGGACCCCATTGAGTGGTGGCTAGGGTTTTGGGAGATATTTAAATATCACATGGTGTGTATCTCTATAACATAGAATGTTGGTACTTCCCAAATACTCATCATGTATCATGGGAGATACACAGACACTGGGTGGAGTACACAGGTTGCCTATACAGTTTGTACTCCCCCACATGGCTTGGCCTGGACCAAGTACACAGACTGCCCTATGTACTGGTACACAGGAAGATATACATGGTTGACATTGTGTTCTGGCATATGGTCATAGTACATTTTTGGACCCTCAGTAGGAGAAAACGGTTAGTTACCTCTACTACCCATTGTGTACCCATATTCTATACAACACATTTTGAAATGACATGGGTCGTTGTACAGAGGCAGTACCCAGGGTCAAGGGACATGGTGTGTGACCCTACTAGACACTTTTTATACCATTATACATGGATTGATTCTCTTTTACACCATATCCTAGACATGTTTTGTTAGTATTTGTTCCTTTATCGCTTCTCTGAAGGTAGGTACGAATCATTTCCATCTCATAGGACTATGATCCCTTCAGCAGGACTTCCTCGATATATTTTTGGAATCCCCCGAGAGGCCCACATCAATATCCTTTATTCATTCTTCAATCCCAATGTAGTGTCTTCAGTATTGACATGAATAGATTTACGGTGTTTTGATCCTCTAAATAATAGGTTAAGCCATATAGAGTTGTTGGTATCACCCCATATTCCTCGCTATGATCCTCATATGTGGTGTCATATTCTCTTCAGATCCATTAGAATATCTCTATCATGATGATTACTGATGAATAGTACTTATCTGATGGATTTCATTAGTGATATCGGACTCAGGAGTTCGTTCTCCTACATGAGTGCTTCATGGAATCTTTAGACTGAATCTGTGGTGTTGGTATACAGTGTTTTTGACTTACCTCTATCCTTTGTGTCTTGTATTGAGTATATCTGGATATTTCTATATGTGTTGTAGACATATACTTTTGTAGAGATGGTTGTATATTTCAATTATGTATTTCTTTTTTGGTTTTGGGTTGTCCTATAGTGTATTATTATATATAACCCTGCGAGGGCTTTTCCCACACGTGTTGTGTCTTGTGAAGATGACCAGCCTTTTGAAAGAGTCCTAGGAGGACCAGGACCTAATGGAGCTTTGTGCGATCAGGCAGCCAAGGTGTTCCTATGGATACATATTGCAGTCCTAGTACCTTTTTCTTATAGGATGGACTAGTGGTTACAGACTTTTTTTTGGTGGGATTGTATTCTGGACTTGTTTAATTTACTGCACTTTACATTCCTGTCATACTATGATTGTGATATAGTGGTATGCATGCATGTGGTTCATAGTGGTTTTTACATTTCAACATTTTTTGGGATTTGATATGTTTACATTTTGTATAGTTACATAATAAATTCCTCCCATTTAGTGATATACCTACTCGGTGATAGTCAACAACCCCTGGCCTATTGAAGGTGGGCTTGGGGAGTTGCGGCATGAGCCCCCCTGGGATGGGTCATGACAGAGTGGTATCAGAGGAAAGTAAGTAATACTTGAGGACCGAATGCATGTGAGATTGGTTTGGGGAAATAATTCTAAGTGTTTTTAGTTTAGATTTATGGAAAAAGACTAGTGTTGGTCCGGTTGCTGACGTATCCATACACCAGGACTCTGATAACCAAATTTTCCACTCGGTACATGAAAACATTGGTTGCAAGGATAATAATGGGACATGAATCATATATGAATGGGTTGTGGTTCCATTTTCTTCTTGATTCAGCTCTCCAGATTTAATCATTGATCATGGTACATCTTGTTTTCTTACAGGATTTCTTTGATATGTATACGATCTAGGATTTAGAAGCTCTATCACGAGGGTGACCCCTTCAAGTATGAGGATTCGATACAGGGACCAGTTCTAAAAATGTTAACTATAGGTGGAACACCATAAGTACCACCATCTGTGGATCAACATGTGGTACCTGTAATAAAAATATATGAAGATTGCAAGTTGATCATGGTTTACGAGATTCAGATATAGATACCCTATAGGTTCTGATGCGATCCTGATCCTTAGGTGGATGTGAAATTATTTGACATGGTGACCCATGTTTTTCTTACATTATAGACACCATCGGATCATATGGTGGTCCTTGTGGTGAGACATCTATAGGGCTCAGTAGGGTTATGGTGGAGTTTGGATACCCAAACCCATGATGAGGAGAATCTTTAATAGACATAGTTAATGCATCTCTTTTTTGAGGAGTTATCAGAAGTTATGTTGGGAGTTTTTCATATATAGAAGCTTATTCAGCTCTAGTCAGGTATAATGGATGTGGATAATTATTCATTGAGGTTTACCAACCTTTAAAGGTACTCGATGGATAGGGTTATAGATTAGTACTTCAGGGGTTGGACATTCGAGTGAGGTTTTTGTAGAGACATCTAAGTCAGTATTTTCCCTCTGTGCATTCCAAATCATTTTGGGGTGCTTGAGTGAGATTTGGTTGTTCAAAGATTTTTGGATGAGTAGATACAACCGGTGATAGTTATCACTGTACGAGAAAGTTAAGAGACCTCATAAGTAGAGAGTTGATGTTAGTCTCAAAAATTTGGGAGTGGAAGAAGTTTTAGGGGGAGGTCCATGGGTAGAGGATCTGTAGTTCAGGGCTCAGAGGATGGGTCCAGTCAGCCTAGGGAGAAGTAGTACTATTCATGTGATGGTAGGGGACATCTTGATCAATATTTTTCAACCTATTTTACTTCTGATAGGGAGATAGTGGCTTCGCCAATGAAGCAAAGACAATGATAGGAGCAAGTAGATCCTTAGGGTGAAGAACATGGAAGAGGAGTTGGGAGAGAAGCATGAGGTGCTCAAAGTTTCAACATTTTACGACCACCACCCCCAGGTGGTCCATGCCAGACTCAGGGAACTGGAAGATCAGGGCAGGGACAACTGCATGCGGTCAAGGTATATGACCCAGGGGCTCCATGAAGGATTTCAGGGATGATCTGTATCTTTTCTACTTTATCTAAAGTAATGATACACACATGTTCTAGTCATTCATTTCTCACAACATATCTTGTTCAAGACCAAAATATTATGGTTTAACCATTAACTCAACCCGTTACACTTAGAGACACCAACTAGAGAAGACTGGATGATCACATATCTATGGCGATAGTGTGACTTAACCCATGGAGGAGAGAGTTTCAATTGTAACCTCTTTGTGGCGGTTTGGAGGTCGTACGATGTCATTCATGTTATGGATTGGTTATCTACAGTCCATGCCCTGAATAAATTTTTTAGGGTAAGGTTTTGGTATGTTTTCAGTGATAGAATGATGTTTTTATTTGTTAGTGAAAATGAATCATAGACAGCACAGGATGGACTCATGAATAGGGGGTGCAGCCGATTACTCAATAGTTGGCTATCCTAACCCTCTTTACAGCAAATTTTATTATAATCTAGTATCCAGTGGTGGTGGAAGAGTTCAAGGAAGTCTATCTAGAAGTTTTTCTAGTATTACCTCCCCACCGTGAGATAGACATATACATTGATTTACATGCTGGGACAACACCAATATATGAAAAATCATATCAGATGGAACCCAAAGAGATTCAAAAGACAAGGGTGCAGTTTAAGGACTTATAGATGAAGGGATTTGTGAGACCTTGTGTTTCACCCTGGGAAGCCCCATTTTTGTTTTCCATAAAGTAAAACATGAGCTTGAGGTTTTTTATTGACTACCGATGGTTGAAATAGTTGATTGTGAAGAACAAGTATCCACTACCTAGAATAAATGAACTCTTTGATAAATTGAGTGGGGCATGATGGTTCTCGAAGTTTGACCCCTGATCAAGCTATCTCCAGCTATGAGTATGAGATGAGGATATACTGAAGATAGCTTTAGGATGTCCCTATAGTCACTGAAAGTACATGGTGATTCCCCTCAGTGTGATGAATTCCCTAGTAGTTTTCATGAGACTCATAAACTAAGACATTAATCCTTACTTAGGCCGGTTCGTGGTAGTCTTCATCAATGATATTATTGTGTACTCGGTGGCTATGGAGGTGCATGTGAGACACATAAGGATGCTTCTGGACATACATAGAGAGAACCAGCTTTATGGAAAACTCTCAAAGTTCTAGTTTTGGATTCAGGTGGTCCACTTTATGGGACATGTTATCTCAGAATATGGAGTGGTTGTATACCTAGACAAGGTTGATGTTGTGTTAGCATGGGTGCCACCTAGGAGCATGATGGAGGTGTGCATCTTCATTGGACTAGTAGGACATCACTAGATATTCATACTAGATTTTTCCAAGGTATCAACACTGATGATAACTTTGACTCGAAAGGGTTACCTTTTTGTGTGGATAGAGAAGTTCCAGTAGGTTTCTCAATAGTAGAGAGAGAGATTGATGAGTACTATGATTATGAAATTTTCAGAAGATGGTTTAGAGTACATAGTGATTTGTGATGTATCATGGAATAGGATTTTTTGTGTAATGATGAAGAGGAAAGTGGTGATTACCTATGGTTTCTACTAGTCAAGAAAAAATTAGATGAACTATGTGACCAATGATCTTGAGTTTGAAGTGGTATTCTTCACATTGAAGATATGTTGACTCTACATGATGGAAAAGTGATTTATCATCTACTATAATCACAAGAGTCTCAAATATATCTTCTCTCAAAAGAATCTATACATGATATAGAGGTTATGGATATACTTCTTCCTGGACAATGAATTTGATATTTTCTACAATCCTGGAAAGGGGAATTTGGTGGAAGTTGTTCTCTTTAGAAGATCTAGTTCACAGTTTTTGAAAGAGGTGTCAGAGCATTTGACCTCGTTATAGTTATCCTTAGTGGATGGAGATAGGGCAGCTTACCTCTATTCAATTTTTATTAACCCTCCACTCTTATAGTGAGTTGGGGAGTCCGGGCTTGGGGATACCGACTGTGAGAGTATGTGTGCTCAAATATCCATAACACATGCTCTTGATGGATATTCAAAAGGTTGGCAGCATGTCTTCCTTTTCATAGGATGCACAGTAGTACTACTTGAGTTATGGGAGGAGGTTTTGAGGGAGTTTTATACATCCCCTTTTATGGTACATTTGATTGTGGAAAATATGTACCAGTACCTCTGATGTTAGTTTTGGTGTCTAGAGATGAAGAATTGAGTTGCAAAGTCTTTTTCTTGATACCTTACTTGTCAATATGTGAAGGATGGGAACCAGGTTCTAGCAGGTTTAGCTCAACACCTGAGGTTCTAGAATTGAAGTGGGATGGAATATTAATAGTCTATGGGGTGGGTTTGACATGCGCATTTGTGTGACATGATGACAACTAGTTTATCTTTAACCGACTCACCAATTCGGCCACTTCCTAGCTATCTAAGAGCAGAATCCAGTACAGAGATTGGGATACCTCAACATTCAAGATATAGTTCGTTGTCATGGAGTTTTGTCAATGATTGATTCATATATTGATGATATGTTTACATCCCACTTGTGGAAGGTATTTTAGGTGGAATTTGGCACCCAGTTACACTTGATCACAACATTTCACCCACAGATGGAAGACCGGACCGAGTGGACCATTCAGGTTCTGGAGGACATTTTGTGAGCTTTTATGTTGGACATCAGACATATTTGGGAGGATCACCTACCACTATTGGAGTACTTCTTCAACAATATCTACCATTCAACCATTAGTATATCATAGTTAGAGGCTTTGTATGGGCTACGCTACATGTCCCCACTTTCATGGACTAACCCAGGAGAGTCAACACTCATTGGCTCAGAGCCTGTGCGAGATACAATAGATAATATGTATATCATCTTGGAGTATATAAAGACTAAAAAGAGACATCAGAAGTCATAATATGATAGGTGAAAGAGGCATTTGGAGTTCGAGTATGGATACCATGTGTTTATCTAAGTCTTGCCTCGACGGGGATTACAGAGATTTGGTCGGGGAGATATGTTATCTTTGAGGTTCATCAACCATTTTCAGATACTGCGTAGAGTTGGAGAGGTGGAATAACACTTAGTTCTACCTCTGTAATTAAATCAGGTTCATGACATCCTCCACATGTCATAGATGAGGATGTACATGCATGACCCATCACACATCATTGACTGGGGCGATCTATACATTGAGGATGGAGAGAATTTTGGTGAGTACCCAGTGGAGATCGAGGACCAGTGTGACATGATCCTTCATGGGTGAGTGAGTCCTTTTGTGCTTGTTAGGTGGTAGCATAGGAATATCCAAGAGAGAAAATGGGAGTGGGATCCTCACATGCTGTCCCAATACCCACATCTTTTTTATTATCCTTTGTTTTGGCTTTTGAGGTAAATAAATTCCCAAGGTGGGGAGAATTTAATGTCTCTAATTTTCTCGTCAATATTTTTAAACATTATATGAATTATTTTTGAGACAAAAAATTGAGTGGGCAGGCGATTCTGAGACACTATGTTCTTGGAATAAATGTTTGAATAATATAAAAGTGTTAAATAGCAAGTGCACGTAGATTTCCTGAAAAAGAAAACATCTAAACAAGTTCCTAAATCATAAATCAAATGGAAATGTAGTGTTCAAAGTAGCGACTTAACATTATCCAGCATGGGACAGCTATTAAAATTAGTTTCAGGTGTTTTTAATGAATATAATAAATTGAAGATTTTTTTTATTTATCTATTTGGTTGATGTAGTGATTTCCTTTAGAAGTATCCTTATTTAGAAATACTTGGGTTATCTACATAAGTCTTGGAATGCTAGAGAATCACTGGGGAGGGATATAGAGAAACCTATCATGAAAATGGTGACTAAATAACACATCTACAATCAAAGAATGTCATTCTTGAAAGATCTCGCTAACAAGAGTGACACGGTGACTGATATTCATCAACGAGTAATCAAAATCAAAAGTATGATGCATTATTTTAGATCACTTTCCCTGTTATTTGATTCAACAATGAACACAGACCAACCAATGAACATGTTGGTCTGTAGTTTGATTATTACTTGTAAGATGGGTTATACTTTGTTGGATTTATTAGGGTTTGATATTTTAATGATTTATTTTTTTGCTGATCATTCTTATGGGAATGGATCAAGGCTAGAACGAACAATGGATGGGGTTTGTTCCATGTATTTTTCTGTATGTATTTTATATCCCTTGTTTTTTACGCTTTCTTCATTCATCAATGAGGTTTTGAATGATTGATTATTTCACCTTCATTTATTAGAACAAAGATCCAAAATTGAAGATCCAATATCAGGATGATCTAACCAAGGTGTGATGGAAATGGATATGGATGAATTTGAATGGTTCAGAAAAAAAGTTTCCTTTGAGGGGATTACGTCGATATGAAAATAAATGGATTTCTGAGCCGATAAAAGGCCTAAAACCCATTGATTTGATGTTGCAGTGGTGAGGAAACCCTAGATATGAAGTTTCGAGGTGAACGGGCCACCGAATCATCGTCTAGATCATTAGAAGAAGCATGTAGAGGAAGAACCCAACTTTCTAGAAAATCTCAATGAACAAGGAATGTATCCCAGGGTTACATGGAATGTGGCCCCCATTGAGCAGTGGTTAGGGTTTAGGGAGATAGTTAATTGCAACACAGTGTGTGACCCTATAACACAGTATGTAGACCCTTCCCAATGACTCTCTTTGTATCTCAAGAGATGCATGGACATGGGGTGAATTAAAGGGGTTGCCTACAGAGCATGTACTCCCCCACACAGCTTGGCCTGGACCAAGTACATAAACTACCTTGTGTACTGTTACATGGTAATAGATACATGAGTTGACAGTGTGTACTGGAACACGGATGAAGTTCATGAGTGGATCCTAGATGAAAGGACAAGGCATGTGACTTCTTCTACATGCCATCTACCCATCTTCTACACAACACGGTTTTGAATGACAGAGGCCGTTATACACAGGCAGTACTCGGGGTCATGGGACATGGTGTTTGACCCTACTACATGTTGTCTATACCTTTATACAAGGATTTATTATCTTGTACACTACATCTTGTACAAGTTTTGTTAGGTTTGGTTCCTTTATCACTTCCATTAAGTTAGTAACGAATCATTTAATACTCATGGGATTGTGATCCCTTTAGCAGGAATTCCTGGATAAAGTTGTTGGAATCCCCCAAGAGTCCTGGAGTAGGATCATACATTCATTCTTCATTCCCTAGGAATAGTCTTTAGTATTGACTTGCCCAAAATTATATGGTGTCAATCCTCCACTTAGAAGGTTAATCCAGATTGATTTGTTGGTATCACACCATGGCCCAAGTTATGATATTCATCTGTGGTATCATATTATCTTCAGAACTATTAGTGTATGTGTATCATAATAGTTCTTGATGAACAATACTTATCATAAAGAAATCGTCAGTGCTATCGTAATTAGGAGTGTGTTCTTCTAAATGAGTGTTTTATGGAAACTTCATACTAAGTTAGTAGTGTGGTCATACAGTGGTTGTGACTTACCTCTAGACTTCATTTCTTGGATTAGTATATATGGATATTATTATATGGATTGTAGACATATACTTGTGTAGAGATGATTTTATCTTTCCTCTGTGTATTTATTTATGGTTTCTGGGTTTCCTATAGAGTATTGTTATACTCTCCCCTTCAAGGAATTTTCATGCACTTGATGTGTCTTAAGAAGATGATCAAACTCTTAACAAATTCCTAGGAAAACCGGGACCAGATAGATCTTTTTGATATCAGGAATCCAAGGTGTCTTTATAGCCACAGATAGCATCCCAGTACTATTTTCTTAGAAGTTGGACTTGTGGTTATAGGATTCTTTTTGCTGGGCATGTATTCTATCCCAGTTTACTTTACTGCACTTTACTTTCCTTCATACTCTGGTTGGGATATAGTGGTATTAATGAATTTGGTTCATAGTGGTTTTTACATTTCAGTATTTTATTGGCTTGGTTAGGTGTGTGTGCATAGTAGTACATAGGAAATGCCTCCCAAGTCAGTGATCCCCCCCACTCGGTGCTAGTCACCAACCCCTGGACAATAGCTTGACAGACTTGGGGAGTTGGGGCCTGAGCTACATTGGGACGGGTCATGAAAATAACACTTTAGAAAGATAAAAAACCAACACTTAAGAAATAAAGTCATAAAATAAGCTTAATATTGAGTCCCCCATATATCATAAAGTATCTATTGGCTGTCACATTCGAAACATGTGAATACCCTTATCATATATTCTCTTAAAACATGGTAAAAACATGAATTACCATAAATCATTATAGAAAACATGTATTCTTCCTCATTAAGTATATTGGATTTATTCTATAAATCTAAAAATATTGAAAACTATATCCATCATAGAATAAACTACATGTGAAAAAGTCCTTAATTAGTTCCTAGGTAATTAGTACCTTCCACTTTACTTATTCATATCCCACATATCTTTTTCTAAACAAAATTTTCATAACATAAGGAATATATTAAGGGCTATATTTCCATTAATCACATGTTTTCTATGGCCATCACATATATATTATATCACTTTACTATTCCATAAGAACCATTAAACGTGTTCCTGTAACTCCAGAGTGAAAAAAAATAAACTGAAAAATCCTTATATATTTCACCTTTCATGATTCTTGAATCCAAATACATAAAAATATTGATTAATTCATCCTTAATCAATTGGAAAGGCTACCTCATCATAATACCACTTTCCTTTCACATTTAATTTTAGGTATCTTCATCATCAGCAATGTAACCATTACTTATACCACCTTGTTGATCCTCTACCGTAGCATTCCCCTAGAGACATTGAGTTTCATAATGACCATTTATTCCATACTTAAAATACTTACCCTTCAATGATGTATTAGGGAGACTAATATTCTCATCCATTTCATTAAATGAACTCAAAATTTTCCCTTGTATTATATTTCATTGTGTCCATATTTTCCACAGTCAAAATATCTTATTGTTCCTCTAAGACATTCACTTAGGTGATTATTTCCACATTATTGAAACAAATGAAACATAATCTTTCTTTTCATGGTTACCACTGCCTGAACTCTCAGTGAACTCCTTCTTTCTCTCCCTTGGTGAGTTTGAGAGTTGTTTATGGTATATGTTGTTAATCATGTTCCATGAAAAATGATTAGGAATGATAAAAAAATCATTAAATATAGGGATTATCCCACATGACTACTCAATATAAAATCATCCACCAAATTACACATTAATCAGGTTCCTTATAGTTCCCACCATTGACTAAAACCAAAAGTATAGTGTGAGCATTAATTATCATAGAAGAAAACCACATAGTTCTAAAAATATTTAATTATTGGATGTATAATTCCTGACACATTTTTTAATCTATGACACACTAAGTTTATTCTAGTTTATTCATATCCACCTTATATTTAAATCCTTCATGATGGTTCATGAAGATTTTGTTAATTCCCAAAGAATATCCCTTGGGAGTGTCAAACTAGGTGTGCAGTAAGGCTCGTTATCATGTACATGATTACCCCGAGTGAGGTCCAGAACATCTTGTTGGAGTTGTTAATCCTAGGTACATTTGTGCCCAAGCCACATCCATTTATAGTATCTTAATAGGGATGTATTTCTAGGAATCCACTCACTCAATACTTTACCAAAATTCCAATACATATTCCTAAACGTTAAATCATCCCTATAATTATCCTTAGAGAAATCCCTATACATATCATTAGAAATATACCTAGGGATCTCATTGTTATTTTATCATCTATGTTTCTAATGATTGAAAAAAAATTCCTATAATACCAACTATAGAAACCTAGGATTTATATACATAGATATTACGTCATTTTATATGAATATTTAGTTTATTTAAAAAATGAGTGTCTGAGGACTGTAAACATTTAGTGTCTTTGGAAACATTTCAACATGATATTCTATCCTATTGAAAGATAATAAATATCCCCCATAAATATTTCCACCTTTAGTACTTCTACCTAAAACCTTTCTTCATAGCATAGGGAAAGGAAACATAACAAAGGGGTGAGACCATATTCTTATTAAAGGTAAATAAATGAAATGTGTAAGCATAACATGAATAAAAGGGATTGGAACTTGAGAATAACATTTGAAAATCATACCCTGCGTATTAGAGATCATAATAAATATTGGTAGTTCATAAGACATGAATCGTATGGAAATAAAGAACATAATCCATGAAAGAATAACCTAGGAATTAAAAATGGAATTTTGGTAGACACTTACGCATATATAATTACTTTCATAGTAGTCAAGGCATTGTAACCAAGACCAAATTAGTGGAAAAATTATTTTACTAAACAGGGCTCACACTCCATTCTAGCCCTATAATACTGAACCGAGTTCACCCCTCATTCCAGCCATCTTTATCTCATGAGATATAAATCTTTACCCAATGTATTAGAGAGAGATATAGGTCCCACACATATCATAATGAAATCATACATATATTTTACACAATATAATAAATAATCATATCATAACCCATACAATTAATTGGTTACTATAAACTAGTAATCATATCATAACATGTGGAAGAAGATAGGTTTCATAATCAATTCATCAAAAGAATAACCCATGAAAGAGAAACAAATTTCATAAACATATATCCTATAAAATAGAAATGCATTTTATAAACATATAACCTGTTAAAGAGAAACATATTTCATAAACAAATAACCCAGGAAAGAGAAATGGGTTTTATAAAAATATAACCCATAAAAGAGAAACTGGTTTCATAAACATATGACCCTTGAAAGAGAAACGCGTTTCAAAAATATATAACCCCTGAAAGAGAAATCGGTTTCATAAAGACCATGACATTAAGCACAACCCATTCATAGAAAAAATATTAATGGAACCTTTAGATAATTTCCTATAGGGGCATGATTAACATCAAAAGATTCCATCTTAGATGGAAAATAAATTTTAAATATCTTTCAAAAATGTTTCTTCAACAAAATGTTTTTTATTCTTTGAAAATTAATTTTTAATACATAAAACCATTTGAAAATTATTTTCATAAATAAAATAAATTGAATAATTATAAGTAATAATTTAAATTATTTTGAAAAAAAATTTCCTTGAAAACTTAAAAAATAATCTTCAAAACATTTTAAAAACGTTTTTCTTTGAAAACACATAGAAAACATAAGAAGAAAGCTTAATTTTTTTGAAAAAATTGTTACATAAAAATATATTAATAGAGATTGAAAATGTTTTGAAAAAAGTTTCTTTGAAAAAAATGTGAAATAATATAAGGAAATATTTTATTTTTTAAAAAACATTTTTTCTTGAAAACATATGGAATGAGATTGAAAATTTTTTGATACCCATTTCTTTGAAAATTCTATGAAAACTTATAAATAACGATTGAAAAAATTATAAAAACAATTTTCCATGAAGATCACTTTTAAAAAAAATTCTTAGAAATTAACCTATTAAAAATGAAATATAAGTTTTAAAGAAATGAATTCAGGTGAATCCGTACATTTAGTATGAGGTAAAAAGAACATTCTTTTCTGAAGGTTAAAATGTTAGAAAAATGCCTTGTTCATAAAGTGAAAATGAGATTCCTTTGAAGATATTGGTAAATGAAAAAAAGGTTGAAAATTTCATTTTATTAAAAATGGATAATTTTAAAATCTTTTTGGAAAATCTTTTTAGAAAACATGGTTTTAAATGAATATATATTTCTGACGGAAGAGATGGTAAAGTCGATATTTCTTAAATAAAATTTCATAACAATCTTTTGTACCATGGAATGGAAGAAGTGGTACCAATATATGAAAAAATCATTAATAACTAAATGATAAGAAAAATAATGAATTTTCTTGAGATATGGGTTATTATATTTCATCAAAGGAAGCATAAACATAAACAATCTTGAAAAGTGATGAGATTGTCTCAACAAACTCCTTTAACTTTGTAACTTGGGGTCATACTCTCCATGTAAGAAAAATAAGTTACATGAAACTTAAAATATAATTAAATTAAGTAAATTCAAGATATTTTATGTAAAATGGATGTTTATACACCTCAAAAGTTAATTTGGGTGCATAATAAATCATGAGTCTCAAATAAAGAAAATTGAGACAAAACAATTTCACCGATTTGGTAACTTTTGAAACATAAACCAAATGAAATAAATATCATAAAATGGATATGTGAATACCTATAAATTTAATTATAAGATAAATAGAATACAATCATGGTAATTATATACACTACACAAAAGGAAAGAGTAGGTAACATAACATGTATCTCACAGAAAAACAAGTCAGATGAAATCTTATTACCTTGTGTCTTGACTTTCATCATACTCTTTGAGACCACATTTATAATAAATAAAAATTTATTGTACATATTTTACATAACCAAATTATTATATATAATACCATATATGGTTTTATTATGACCTTATATTACCCGCTTCTTAATCATCCTATGTTAAGGTTTCACTTCGAATAATATCCACATTGTTCTTCACATGTGTCTTAATTTTTCATATTCTCAGTCCTTATAATTATACCAGGATTACCAGATGTGAACCATGATATAAATATAATATATATCCATAATATTTTTATTATATTAATCTATATAATATACATGTACAAAATGAAATACACCATTCATGGAGATGGTAAGTCATACGTACGCATGAACGATGTTTCCATTTTTATTATCGGATTGAAAGAAAGAAAGAAAATCACCTGTATATATGTATATAATATTACTAAATTATAATTATAATGTTAAATATATCATATAATTTCACTAATCCTAACCTTAATTCATTCCATGATGTGTGTGAATAAATCACATAGTTTTGAGGGGGTGGTAGTTCACACTTCCTCAAACGAAATTATCATATTTACACCAAATTGAAAGTAAAAAAATGATTTGTATTGTAAAATGAATAAATAATAATAAATACATAATAAATATAATATATAACATATATAAACATATTTTCCATTATAATTTCTACCATGATATGTGGTAAAGGAAAAAATGAACAATCATCATTCAATAAGGCGGTAGTTCGCCATACATGTAAACAGTATGTTCATTTCCCATTAGATAGAGGTGTGTGTACATATATGTTGAAACTTTAGAATAAAAACACCTTATTATATTGGGGATATTGTTATTTTTATACAATAATGTAATAAATATGTTGGAGGGGTGGATAAAGAAAATAAAATAAAGGAGCTTCAGAGAATGTGTTATGCCTTAATCGGGTAATTCCTTTTGGTTTGTGCCAAAAGGATTCATTGGATTTCATTCTTCCCAAGGGGGATTCTATAATAAATAGATTTATTTGTTTAATTTTATTGGTTATATTTTGGCCTAACTTAATATGTTTTATAGGTGTGAATAATAAGGAGAAGAGATGATCATTTATAGGGGAGGAAAAGGAATCGCTTGGATTTTTTTAAAATAAGTTAGGTGCACACATGTTCATACCAAAAAAGTCATAAAAAACAAAAATAAATCCACAATTGATGTTTTATGGGATAAATATGTCCATGAATAGTGTTTTTAACAATTTTATTGTTCATTTGGGTCACTAATACTAAGTTTTAGTTCTTAATTAAGCTTAAATTAACCTTAATCGCTGTGATAAATTTTAATCATTTTTACTAAAATTTTTGTCAAAAATTAAGTTGATCATATTATAATAAAAATATTAAAATTAATAAAATTTTTATGTAAATTTTTCTAACATAAATTCATATATGTAGAAAAATTAATCTTAATGATAATCCCACTGATGTGACGAACTTACGAGTTTTTAAGGTAGAAAGAACCTCCAAAGTTAATTAAGTTTTCATATTCAGTTTCAAAGTGAAACTAATTATAATGAGAAAATTTTTATTAATAGATGTATAATTTATCAAATTTGACATGAAAAAAAAATTAAAATATAATTTAACATTAATACTTATTTAAACAAAAAGGAAGTTTTTAACTAAAAACAGTATTTTTCACTATTCATCAAAAAATTATGTTTCCCAAAACAATCCCAAAAAATAACCCTAAGATAATTTCAGAATTATGAATTAAATAATTAAGTTTATTTTATCAAATTAAAATTATATATGGGTATAAAATAAATTTTATTGCTTTTTATATAAGCACATTAAGTGTAGTTCACAATATTTTTAAGCATATAATGACTTTACCAAAAAATTATACCATTCATTATCAATATGTTTTATTTATATAAAAATGTTATAAAAAATATTTTAAATGTTGTTAATAATAATCCTATCACTATGTTTAATGGATAGGTTATAATTATATCATATTAAAATTTATAATATAATGATGTTTCTTAGAAACTCGATGTTGTGTGTAACGTACACCAACTCAATGTTGTGGGTAGATCTAACCAAGTCGATATTGTGTGTAGCACAAGACAAGTCAGTATTGTGTGTATCTCAAGACAAGATAGTATTATATGTGAAAGTAATTTTTGGAATTGTGTTTTAATTTATATATATATATAAATAGTTCCAGTGTTACGTGAAATTATAATTATCAAAAAGATAAATTAATTCAAAAAAATAATTCACAAAATATCATGGTGTTATAGTTTTCAGAAGAAAAAAAATTTATTTTATATGGAACATTTTGAAATTATTTACAATAGAAAAAAATGAATGTTTAATTTTAACATATACAATGAAAGTAGTTTTTATCACCTCCATAACAAAATTTTATTTTTGAACTGATTTATAATATTTAATGTTTTCCTTAAAAACCCCTATTTCCATTTTTTATCTATATTTTTGTTTTCAAAATCAATTTTTAAAAGAAAATGGTATTGAAATATGTTTTTTTAATATTGGTTCAAAATAGTTTTTCAAGGGTTTTAGGATGAAAAGGTTCCATAAAATCATTTTTTGTCATTATATGGTACATGACCATTATATATGTGAAATGTGTGAGACCGATACACCATATGTGATGGTTGATCCCCATTATATCTTATGATGATGGGTGTGGCCAACACAACTTATATTATAGGTGAACCCTTTTATATATCCCAAATTCATTGTATAATCATTATTACCTTAAAAATCAATATGTTTGGAGTTAACCTATGCGGCTTCTCTTACTAATTAAAATTTCTTAATGTTTGTTTTCAAAGGGGTTTAAAATGGGTTATGAATATAACTCTCTATATTTCTTAAAAAGGGTCTCTATATTTTTCATGGATTTTAATGATTTTATTTGAGAAAAATGGAATATCATTTCTATTGGAAATGATTTGTTTCATACATTAAATGAGTAATTTTATAAGGGTTTTAATTTAATGGGTTTTTTTGTTATTCACTAGAATAATAGATTTCTTATTTTTTATTTATATTACCAATATTTTTGTTCTTATCCAAGATTTTAAAAAAAACTGTACGGTTTAAGGATGGGTAGGAATAATTAAGAATTTATGTTTAATGACTTGAATATTTTTCATAAAAACAAAAAATGTTTCCTCTTAAAAGTGTTATTCTATGGGAAAAAATACTTAATAGAAATCCAGTTTGGGTTGCGGTGATGACTACGGTTATTATGATATATAACTCTCTATTTGTGGTGTTCTTTTCTGTTTTGTTTTGCTTTGGCTTTGTATATTGGGCACCGAACACCCTTAAGTTGGCTTTTTAAAATGAAAAAAAAATGATTAGCACATTGAGCATTAATTCGAAGAAAAAACATTTTTCTATACATCAGGTTCTTTAAAAGTGAAAAAAATTGGAGTAACATTATAGATATCGGGTTGTAAAATAAGAAATATACTTGGAATTTTGAAAATATTTAATTAGAACATTTTATAAAAATAGGTGAGTCATAATTTCCTTTAGAAACCATTAAAACCATGAGAATATGGTTTATAGAAAAGGTCAAATATGGCAATAATATATGTTAACACAATAACATGTAAAGATTTTATTTCTATCAAAAAACAATACTCATCATGAAAATGTTAAATTTATTTTTTCTAAAATATGTTAAAATAATACGAATGAATTTTAAAATTAAAATATTCAAATTTTAAATTAAATATTTTTTAATTCATAAAATGTGAAGCAAAAGGGGAAAATATGATCATGTATGAAAAACTTGTTTTGTGTATTAAATAAACACTTCCATTAAAAATCAAAAATTATATAAATTTATTTTAAAACATAATCATAATGTAAATTTTGATAGAAATAAAAAGAGTCCATGAAAAACAAATGGACTTCAAAATGATGGTGATTTTATATATATTCTCTAGATTGGTTATTATCGTTGAGAACACTAGATTTTTCATCAAATATGATTTGATATTGAATTATTATGTATTTGGTGACCATTTAATCAAAAAGGTAAATTGGGTTTATTAAATTAATTTATAAAAACAGAGTAAACTGTAAAAAATAATGTAAAAATACTTTTATATGATAGACTATAGAACACTCTAAAGTAAAATGGTGGTTATAAGGGGATTAAAGGGAAGAAATTGATATGATAAAACATTACAACTTCAGTGGAAAAAATAATTGACAATTTGGGAATTAGATAATATAAAATTACCATTAAAATAAACTGGTTATTGTTGGTTTTTCATGAAATAATCTAATGGGGTAGTAGTTTCATAATAATAATAAAATTCGGTGCTAAAAAATTAACATTCCGTGACGAATGGAAATTAAGAAAATAAAAACCCTTTAGAATTTTAAATATTCTCAAATGAAAGGGTACAAATAAAAAATCAAGAAATAAGATTTTAAATACATTTAACAAAAAAGTTAATTATTAAATGAGAGGTATATTTGGTATCAATCACACCATATGATAGAAAATTTGGGTCCTGATGAGAAATATATCCCAAGGATTCAAAATTGTGGCCATAAACCCTTACCTTATATCCTTTTTTTAGTTTATCACACTCTATACTCCTGTAAAACAAACATAATTAAATAAATAAACTATATCATAATCTTAAACATAAATATAAACCTTTTAAAATCTGTATTCATAATATCATGAGTTTATTAATTTATTATACCATATTTAGACAATCTAATGTTAATAACATTAACTGCGTTGCACATGTTTGATAATGTAGATATTTTTACCAATCATTTATTATGATTTTTATCAATAATATGTTATTAATTATTCATTAATATATATATATATATTATAATTATTTAAAATGTTCTTATTTTATTCCATATTTTTTGTTGACACGTTTTTTGAAAATAGAAATTTGTAATGGCTTATTTTGGTAGTTATTTAAATGATCAAAGATGATATAAAAATATAAGTAATATACCATATATAGACTTACCCAACCCATGTACTAATATTTATTAAATTATTAAAACACAATAAATTTATTATTTTTTCCATATCCATCAATGTGTGTATTTTAAATCATCATTCAAATTGGTTGTTAAACCATCCAAAGCGTGAACGTGTTTCATCTCAAAATTAGAGTATGGTAAAATAAGTTTTTCTTTTGAAATATAATTATGTTATATATAATAAAATTATATTATTTTTATTTAATTTTCAGGTCAAAAAAAATTAATATGTATATATAATGTATGAAAATATATTTTAGAAACAAAAAACATTTTATCATGGAAGTGTTAGATCGAACATACATACAATTAATGTTCCATTTTCTCAACGCACGAGTTGGGGTGAAGGTGGATATTAAATTGAAATTTCATAATGTTATGCATATGATATATATAATATTTTTCAATATTACCACCATGAAGACCATCCATAAAATTTTCTAATGGAAAAGAAATGATGTCGCTTTTTGGAGGTGGTAGTTCGCACTTACGTACTAATGACATTATTTTTGTACATGTGGGTGAAAATGGATATATGATGGTTTTAAACTAATATAAGAAAAAATATTTATAATAATGATTATAAGGTAATCAGAAAAAAAATGGAGGATTTTAAGATAAATATTTAAGAAAAATCAATGAATTTTGGTATGTACACTTTTTAAAATTGAACTTTCTCTTGAAAGTATATTTGGAAATGAATGGATTATACTAAGGATGAATAGAGTATTAATAAAATATGAGGGAATTATATGAGACAATTTTTTGGAAGGGAATCATAAAAATTTAAAGTTTTTTGTTTATGTTTGAAAGGGTGTAAGTTACCTCTATTATAAGTAAGTAACAGTGAACTTTTTGAAACACCCTTTATATTTTAGAAATATAAATGAACCATTCCAAGATTTTTCATTGTAAATGGCTCCAAAAGTTCCAAATAATCTATTGTTGGAGTTATTTTTCTTTGTAATGACACAACTCAGGCATTCCATAGTTTTTGAAATCATGTTTAGGGGTTTTACCATTAGGTTTTTACATTTGACTCTTTTATTTTTATACATGGTAACTAATTTTTAACAAATTGATTTTATATTTTATTAACAATATAAAATAATCCATTAAAAAAATTTGGGAAGGATAAAAATTAATCAATAATATATTTAATCCAAATAAATTTATGAAAATTATCCAATTACCAAATAGATAATGTAAAGAAAAATTAATTTAGAAGATAAATGACATTTTGAACATTATGGATTGTTAATTTTATTTAGTATTGATACAAAATTAAATTAATGTTTATATATATTGTTGACCCTCCTTTCGTCACAGAATCTAAAGATTGGAAAAGGGAATATCTGAGCTCAAAGTGATTTCAACCTTTGAAGAAAACATCAAAAATCGACAAAGGCATGAACACAGGATAAAAAGCAAATGCACCGCGCAAGTTTTATCACTGTCGCGCAAGTGCACTTGCGCGACACCCTTGGTCGCGCAGGTGACTTGCGCGACCTAAGTGGTAACCGCCCGGTAACCGCCCGGGGTCTTCTTTTGCCTATAAATAGACCCTGTGGGCCCCCTATTCGAGAGGATCTTTTTCCAGAAACTCGGATTGAAGCTCCCGACGCCCAAGTGTCTTCTCAAAGCTTCCGGAACACTTCTAAGGTAAGTTTTTACCTAGAACGGAAGATCTAAAGAGAAGAAGGAAGGCCTAAGTGTTGAAACTTATCAAACACTTGCGCGCCAACTTATTTCCTTCAATGTAACTTGCGCGTCCCTTTTCTGGAAGAACCTTAAGAGGATTCTAAAGTGATTAAAAAGAAGTCACTCAAGTATTTCAATTCCGATTGAGAATCGCGCAAGTACCCCCCATGTCCCGCAAGTATACTTGCGCGACCAATACTTGCGCGCCGCCGCAATACTTGCGCGCCTTTCAAGACTTGCGCGCCCCTATTTTTTTTGGGTGCCCATCTTGCCCATGTCACCCCTCTTAAGCCATCACACCTTTCCTTTTCAAGATTCAGTCTTCAAGACACTCTTCAAAGCCACTTATGGCATGATTTCTTGATTTGACTTTCTTATCTGAAAGGAATTCTGTGGAATATCTCTCAAAACCTAGTGATTTAAATATCTTTATGTCACTAAATATGGAGAGTTTATTCATTCAACCTCATCCTTTAAGATGAGAGAATCCTTAACCTGGGTCTCCTTTTTAGGAATAATCCCCAGTTATAAGTCCTTTAACTTGGGCATCCTCCTTAGGAATAAGCCCCAAATTCTTAAAGTTCCCAAACATGGGCATCCTCCTCCGGAGTAAGCCCCAAACCTTAATTCCTTAACTTGGGCATCCTCCTTAGGAGTAAGCCCCAATCCCAATCTCACAACATGGGCATCCTCTTCAGGAGTAAGCCCCAAACCAAGTCCCCTAACCTGGGCTTCCTTCTCAGGAATAAGTCCCAGTCATAAATCTTGGGAATCCTTCTTAGGAGTAATCCCCAAGCCTTAATCTTTAACCTGGGCTTCCTTCTCAGGAATAAGTCCCAGTCATAAACCTTGGGCATCCTCCTTAGGAGTAAGCCCCAGGTTTCTTAAATTTCTCTTAACCAGTCCTAATTTACCCTTGAGTTGGGTTTCCTTTTCAGGAGTAAAACCCAATCATAAATCCCCTCCTAACCTGGGAATCCTCCTTAGGAGTAAGCCCCAAGATTAGAGTATTCAAATCTCCATAAAGCACATATACCTTTATGGACCCTGTCCCTAGATTTTCTCCCTAAAAGTGAATCCTAAAACTTCATCTATCTGGGCAGTCATACATACCTAAGCCCCAAACAATTTCTTATGATTGCATCTTTCATGGCACAATTGTCTAATTTTTACCAATACCTCTTGTTTCTCACACCGAGCATGACTCACGTGAGCTTAGAGTGTAAAAGTAATTATGACATTCTTCTTTGAGCCATCAATCATAAACATCATACTCCATAACTCGAACTACGTGGGTTCTGATTCCTTTTCCAAAACAAAGGATACGTAGGTGGCCCATTTATGGGTTCGATCCCAACTTTGAAATAATCCCTGTCCTTCTGAATGACGATAAACTTCAAGTGCCCCACTGAGTGGCTTTAAAACCAGCCTGGTCATCATAATGACCAAGAGACTTTTATATAAATGTTTTGAAGGATACCATTGACCAAGAATCTCTAAACAGATATAGATGATTCTCTATTGATGAAGAACCTCGAATACATATAAAAGATTCTCTAAATTTCTTGCATATTTAATCATTGATTGTTAAAACTTAAGGAAAGCTCATTTTATACTTGGTAATGTAATAAGGATTCACGAACATAACTTAAATCTATAAAGAGAGTCCCGGAGTAGACAATAATTCCCCTCAAAAAGGTGTGATGAGTCCGACCTCCCATCCTCTCGACCAATGCAAATTCCTAAGCCTCATTAGTCCACAAGCTAATGAGCGTCTGCCTTTGGAAAGTAGGTCCAAACGGATGTGGAATCATTGGATGTTTCCGGTTCTACGAACAAACCCGTTAGAAACCGATCGGAACGTTTGAATCTCTCGTCCAGGAGGTCATCCCCGGAATCCGTGCGAAACAAAAATGGTGAACCCGACGTGAATCCTTAACCAAGTTAAAATGATGTTTTTCTTATTTGTTAGGCCCCTTGGGCCATCAAATCAATCATTGACATGTGCTCATCCAAAAGATGCAGTGGCCGGATTCATCTTGATTATGTCTATTATATGGAATAGGCACTCTTTTCTCAAGATCTTCTGCAAAATGGCTTTTCTTAAATTCACCCCTGTGAATACTGCTGCTGTGAACACCTCTACTGTGAGGTCTGCTGCTGTGAAAACCAATGCTGCTACTCCTGCTGGAACGTCGTCCGCTCTAATGATGACATCACCAACTCAGCGTCTTCAACGCTGGGTTTCTAATGCACTGGTTAAGGAGTATCGTCGCAACGGTACTATCCCAACTCTGGAGGCCGCTCGTCAAGCCCTCCAAGTTAACAACTCTACCTGGTCGTCCAGACAACGGCGGCCAGCGATCAAGAAGCAGGCGGTGCTGACTACCGTCTCCAACCGTTTCGGGTCGTTATCCCCGGAACGCAATTTCCATTCACTCCCTTACTCTGAGGAAGTGAATGATCAGGTCCTGCAGGACCTTAATTCAAAAAGACAGGAGTCCTTCTCAAAGGCTCCCATCAACAATCGCCGCCAGACTCGTGCGGTAGTGCGCCCTCAACATGATGAGGGTACCGACTCCAGGCATTCAGCTCAGGTTCCTCGAACCCGAGCAGGCAAGATGAACCGCCAGAGACGGAATCCGGTAAACAATGGGCAGGTTGTCATCCCTGCCATCTCCGGAGAAGTCCACCAACCTAACTTGGTGGCAAACAACGAGCAGGCACACACACCTGCCCGTTTTAATTCCGCTGTCCAGCAGACTCGTCTGGCAGCATCAAGCCGATCCCGCCAGGCAATTCCAGCGGAGTACCATAGGCAGGAACATACACCTGCTTATACATCACCAGTTAGTCAGCAGGCTCGTCTGACTACATATGATGGATCTCGTCAACCGCGTTTGGCGAAGTGTAATCAGCAGGCACATACACCTGCTAATACTAATCAAGCTTACCAACAGTCTCGTTTGGTAGCACACGGAGAAGTCAGTCGGAAAGTCCCGACGACAAATAGGAGGCAGACTAAACTCTCTACCTCCACACTTGAGTACTGTCAGGATTCACTGATAGGAAAAGGAGGACAGGAGCAGGCACATACACCTACTCCAAGCCCGGAATGGACGTATATCCCCGTTCCGGCGGCTGAAGTCACCAAACATATTTTTTCAATGGTGAAGGAGCAGAAGAAAATTCCTGCTCATATTCTGGATGCTTGCCAGGATATCATAACAACTTCAGCATCATCTCAGGGACAGACACATAAATCTATCCCTAGCAGTGGAGTGACACATCAACGATTCACTCCGGAACAGACACACACATCTGTTCCAGTCCAAGAGGGTTATGGGGCATACTCCCCCATATCATACGGACAACCAAGTCAGGCACATACACTTGATTTGAGTGGAGATCGTCAACCTAACCTGACCATCTTTCCTGATCAGGCACATACACCTGCTCAGAGCAATCACTTTCGTCATCAAGTGGTTTCTAAAGCGAGTAAGAAGGCATCTAAGAAAAAGATCCACCCAGCACAGTCAGGAGATCAAAGGCCAATCTGTAACCAAGCCTTGCTCGATGCTGGAGTTCTTGAAGCCCTCAGACATTTATCTGTCGGAATTCAAGATTCTACTCCCTCAGTTCCTAATAACGGGAACATTAATTCTGAAGGTCTTCAACAGACACTTCCTCATGAAGACTTGCTTCATGAAATTTCGGTCAATCTCGAAGTTTCTTCTTCAGATGAGAGCCACAAGAACCCTCTATGTGGTCAGAATACCAAGGAGAAAGAGATTTCATCTTTTTCTGTAACCCATCATGACGGTCCTCCTCATGGTGATGAACTTCACTGCGAAAGTCCTCTCCGCTGTAGTGATTCACGTTGTCTCGAAAATTCTTCAGAAGGCAATGTAGTGACGAGAAAGCCCTCCTATCTCGAGGCACTTTCAAACGTAAAACCAGTCATGTCTGAAGCTTTACTATCGGCAGGTGAAACTCTTTCTCCATCAGAAGATAACTTGGGGTTCAGGTTATTCTCCGAACCACCCCTGGGTCATTCATCTTCCAGCATGAATAGTGATATCTCTACTAATCTTGTTGAATCCGATGAAGCAACAAGGAAACACCAACTCTGGTTCAAACAGGTAGAAGAATCTTCATTCAGTGATAAAGAGGAAATGCTGAACATGAGGAAAAAACTGGCAAAAGGTGAAGTACCAGTCATGTTTTGGCCTTTGGCTGACTCCCAGTACGACATTCCAAAGATGTTGACGGATGATGGAATCCATGATATTCGTCTCAACATATGGAAAACTATTTGTCAATTAAAGAAGAAGGTATTATCTTATGGTGATTATGAAAGTCATATTAAGATAATAGAAGGGTTACAACGCCAGATTGATTTGGCATCTCTATCAGTCTCTCGGTATCCGAAGGCTGAAAAGCAACAGAGAACCCTTCAATGTTCATGCCTTGGCGCACTAAGAAAATTGCGTCAGTTAATTGACAATGCTCCATCTGATGTTCATATCAGAGGATGGGATGTTCATGGAGCACTACATTTCACAGTGCTTTCCGGTCAGCAAAGCCCGCCGAAAATGGTCTCATGCAATGTTATTGCCCATGGCCGGCCACAGTCAATGGGCTTTGTTCATAATCAAAAGCTTGCTCAAAAACAGGCTTCAACTAGTTCCTCTCAAAATCAAGTATATAGAGAACAAGTTGTTGAATTGCTCCTACATCAAGCAGGCGAGAATATTGCACAAGCCTCTCATCTGGAGCAAACACGTCATCAAATGACAGAAGTTTCGGAAATCATCCAATGATCTGTTGAACCAGGTGATAAAAGTGGATACAGGTTAATGCATCCAGCAAATTTCCGAACTAAGATTCGCAAGATCAAGAGAGGTTTTAAGAAGATCTCACACATAGCATGTCAAGAGACACCCCAGCTTGCCAGACTGGGGACTTCTCTAACCCAACCCTCAGAGTCAACAAATGGGATTCGAGGAGTTGAGCGGAAGCAGCAGGAACACCCCCAGTCCACCGGACTGGGGACTTTTTCAAATCCTCAATCTCTCCCTTAGAGAAAGTCAGTATTCTATCAATTAGGGAATAAGCCTCAAGAAGAACGAAAGGCCAAGCTATCAGGAGATTCTCTCCAAGTGACGGTTTTCCAAGAAGTTCCTGAGGGATCAAGTCAACGGAATTCCATGTCTCATCATGGGCATGGAAGAAGACAATATCACAGAAATGCTGATAGAAAGGATTCCATGCAATATGCATCCATTAATGTCATCAATGCCGTTGCTGCTGATTCACCATATGAGGCTCAATCAGAGGGATCAGACGAAGATGTTCCTGCTCAAGAAGTTGCGCACACGGACCTAAATGAAGAAGGTGTGTGTACACGTAATCAAAGGCTTACCCAAAATCTGGGTATTCCTTCAAGTAACCCACTTCCCCCTCTCCGAAAAGGATCCAATAAGGGGAAAGGAAAGAATCAGGTTACTTCTCACCCTTCCTCTGAAGGAGGTCAATCGCTCTCATTAGAGCAAAGGTTTGCACAACAGGAGGAAGAAATGAAAGAATTAAGAAGGTTGAATGCAGAACTACTTCAGAGTAGTCTTCTTCTTAAGAATGCTGAAGTCCGACAGCCAAAGGAATTTGTTGTAACTACTGAGATGGATCAGAAATATCCTCCTTTATCAGTACACCCTCAGAGGTCTAATCCTACGGGTCAAACGCAACAACGGTTGGAAGCACTACCATCAGTTGCAATACCAACCACCACGTCTGTCCAAGCTCCATTCATTGCACCTACCCAAAACCAAGTTCAACCTGATGTTTCTCAAAAGTTAATAACTACTATTGAGTCATTAACAGCTCGATTGGAAACTATGGAAGGGAAACGGGCGCAAGTTCAACCTGAAAAGAAAGTTTACCCTGAATGGGTAGATTCAATTTCTCCTCCATCCAGTTTTGGAAACCCTGTTTTCCCTACTTTCAACGGATCAGGTGACCCTGAACAACATTTGACGCATTACGTGTCTTGTTGTGATCCTATGATGGGAACTCCAGAGCAGCAAGAAGCAGTGAAACTCAGATGCTTCGTGCGAACCTTGCAAGGACTAGCTTTTGTCTGGTATACAAGCTTGCAATCCCGATCAGTCATCGGATGGGAGGATATTCGTCAAAAATTTCTTCTTCAGTTTAGCTCAACTTTGCCAAAAACGACAGTTTTCGATCTTACAAACTGCAAGCAAAGGGAGAATGAAAGAGTCTCTGATTTCATTGCTCGTTGGAAGGGATTAACGTATTCCTTGAGTTTAGCACTCCCTCAGGAGGAATTGTTGTCAATCTGTGTGGCAAATTTGCGTGACGAATTACGCACGCCATTGATCCCTGTGAAATACACAGGAGGGTTTCGAGACCTTACTTCAATCGCTCAAGAAATTGAAGATTCCCTTATACAGGCTAAGGTTAAATCTCGTGTAATTCCATCAGCTCCAGGAAGAAGAATGGGTAAAGCAGAAACTGCTACAGTTATGCTTAAACAAGCACCTGTACCTATATCTACTTCAAAACCTTCATCTTCTCGAAGGACTCCACCTCCTGAACGCCAACAACAAAGGCTGTTTCGTCCAAATGATCAAAAAGATCAACGACGAAAACAATTTGAGGATATGAAGAGTAAAACATACTCTTTCCGAAGTGAGAAAGTTCCTGGTTACTTCATTTCAGCTCTGGAAAATAATTTGGTTCAATTACCAGTGCCCAAGAGGCCAAACAAGGAAGGAGATGAAGACCGTCCCAATTATTGTCCCTTTCATCAAATGTTGGGGCATCCCATCTAGGAGTGTTTTGTCTTTAAAGAACTCCTGCAAAAGATGGTCGATTTGGGACAGGTCAAATTGAAGGGTTCTTCAGCTCATGTAGTGTGTATTACCGCTACAGATCCAGAGGAAGGAGGTGAGTGGCAGGAAGTCAAAAGCAAAACTGCGAAAAAATATGATGATTGGATGGTCAGAAAGACAATCAATCGGACCCATTCCATTTTGCGAACACAATTGAAGAAGCCAATTGTGTCTCCTACAAAAGCTGCAGTAAAGCCTCCATCAAAAGACAAATCCTCAAAAGGGCAGCGCAATTCAAAGAAGAAAGAGGAATCAGAAGAAGATGAGTATGTATCAAAGCCTAAATTGTCTTTGACTCTAGCAGATTTCATGCCATCTACTTCAAAGCCACGGGCACCGCCCCATCAAACGGCACAGCCTAAACAGGCTAACCAGGCAGAGTCTTTATCAGACGAAGAGTTAATCTTTGGTTCTGTTAATATGATTCAATTAACAGATCCATATTCCAGTCTTGATGAGCCTGAATTCCCTATATCAAATAAGGGAATCCGAAGAGGTTCTAGAGGTTCAGGATATAGGAGAAGACGTGGATCTTTCCGAAGCCACTACTCTAATTCTACCCCTGCTAGCACTGTATATGCAGCAGAAACTCGTGGTAGAGCCCTTCAGCGAGCTCAAAAAGAACAATCAAGCTCTTCTTCCAATGGACAACTCAGTTTTGGCACAGTTATTTTGGAAGACCGATTAAAGGTTCCATCTTATTTATCTCAGAAAGTAAATGGATCTAATCAGTCTAATCTTCCAAAACCAAGGATGTTGCCAACTTCAATACAAGATGCATCAGCTTCCAAAGCATCTGCTTCCAAGGTACCTGCTAAACCAAATATTCCTATTGGGAAACGCAGACCTCTAGATCAAAAGTATGATATATTGAAACACTTGGCCCAAGTACCAGCCAAGTTATCAATTTTGGATACTTTGAATCTATCAAAAGATCTTCGGGAAGCACTTATCGAAGCTTTGTCAAGTCCTCAGGAGTTTGAAGCTGAAATTGCTGCAGCTGAAATCTATCACATAGAGAATAATCCTGCAGAATGCCATGCAGTGATATCTTTTACTGATAAAGATGAAGATGATGTTGTGCATGGGCACATAAAACCTTTGTACTTATCTGGAAAAGTCAATGGTATAGATGTTCGAAGAGCTTTCATTGACAATGGTTCAGGAGTCAACCTCATGCCCATTCATACACTCCGTCGATTGGGCCTCACGGAATCTGATTTATCTCCTTCTACCATGATGTTACAAGGATACGATAAAAATGAACAAGAACCACTGGGAGAAGTTACACTCAGAACTCAGTTTGGAGATCTTGTTTCCAATTCAGATTTCATGATTGTTGATCAAGACTCAGCTTTCAATATCTTGCTTGGAAGACCTTGGCTACATCAGCATGCAGCTATTCCGTCATCATACCATCAATGTCTCAAATACTGTTTCGATGGTCAAGTTGGAACATTGTATGGTGATAAGGCCCCATTCAAGACATGTGAGTCTCAATACATTGAGGCAGAATTTTATCACATGAAGGGAAGAGAAAAATCTACAATGAAGGAAATTACCAAAATTAATGCTCTATATGGTTTGGAAAAAATTCCAATAAATCCATTTTCACATGTGAGTACAGATTATGTGTTACCTATCAGTCAAATTGAAAAAATAGGCCCAAATCAAAATACTCTTATGGAAAGATCCATAATGTCAATTACGACAATCGAGCCAAACGACATGGGAGAAATTGGTAACTTACCAAGTAACGATGAAAGCATAAGTGGTGATGTTTTCATTTCGTCTGCTGAAATCCAACAAGTCTATACTTCGCTAATCAGGCCAGAAGAAGTTATAGCAACACCAGAGGTGAATAATGATGTCGATTCTCGATCCATCATCTCCTCTTTGATTCCCAAAGAAGACCCTTTATCATCAATAGGGTCGGAAATGGAAGCTTCTTCTTCAAAATGTGAAAATTTTGACATTTCTTATGATCATGAGAATTTCATTTTTTTCATCTACTTCGCAAGTAGAAACGGAAGAAATAACACATAATGAAGAGGAAGAGGAAGATCTTAGAGATGCTCCTCCAACATTTGAAGAGGGTATCTCTACCACTGTTGATGAACTCAGAGAAGTAAATCTGGGTACAGAGAAAGATCCACGCCCCACTTTAATTAGTGCGGCCATGACCCTTGAAGAGAAAGATATGTATATTTATTTTCTAAAGCAAAATAAAGATATTTTTGATTGGAATTATACAGAAATGCCTGGGCTTGATCCTGATGTTGCTACTCATCATTTGGGTTTACCAAAAGAACATCGAGGATTCAAGCAAGCCGCGAGAAGAACACACCCAACCTATGCTTCCAAAATTGAAGCTGAAGTGGATAAGCTGATCAAAGCCAACTTCGTCAGAGAAGTTCAATATCCCAAGTGGTTGGCTAATATTGTCCCTGTAAAGAAGAAGAATGGACAAATTAGGGTTTGCATCGATTTCAGAGATCTTAATCGGTATTGTCCTAAAGATGATTTCCCAGTTCCGATTACAGAACTCTTAATTGATGCGACGGCTGGCTATGAAGTACTTTCTTTCATGGATGGATATTCTGGATATAATCAGATCCGAATGGCCCCAGAAGATGAGGAATATACAGCCTTCAGAGCTCCTCAAGGTGTGTTTTGTTACCGGGTGATGCCCTTTGGTTTAAAGAATGCAGGTGCAACATATCAACGTTCCATGCATCATATCTTCAAATCTCTTTTAGGGAAGTTTGTTGAATGCTATGTGGATGATTTGGTGGTTAAATCCAAACAACATTCTAATCACTTGGCTGATTTTGAAGTCATATTCCACAAACTTCGACAACATAATTTGAAGATGAACCCCTTAAAATGTGCTTTTGGGGTAACCTCAGGAAAATTCCTCAGCTTTGTTGTACGCCATCGTGGTATTGAAGTCGATCCTGAGAAGACCAAATCAATCCTTGGTATGTCACCTCCTCAGAATTTGAAAGAATTAAGAGGACTTCAAGGACACTTAGCCTATATTCGGCGTTTCATCGCCAATTTGGCAGGCAAAAGTTTACCCTTTACCAAATTATTGAAGAAAGGAGTCACTTACCAGTGGAATGAAGAATGTCAAGAATCATTTGATGTCCTCAAGAAATACCTCTTGAGTCCACCAGTACTCATGCCACCTGTTGAGGGTAGACCTCTTATCCTCTATGTGACAGCTTTAGAGCGATCATTGGGTGCCTTTCTCGCTCAAAAGAATGATGCTGGGAGTGAAAGTAGTCTCTACTATCTCAGTAGAACTATGCTTGAAGCAGAAACCCGGTATTAAAGTATTGAAAAGTGCTGCCTAGCATTAATCTTTGCAGTTCAGAAACTGAGACACTACCTGTAACATCATGAGGTCCAATTGGTATCTCGTAATAATCCGCTCAAATTCATCCTTAGTCGTCCAATGCTTACAGGACGTCTGACAAGGTGGGCGGTTATTCTACAGCAGTTCGACATTCAGTATGTGTCTCAAAAGGCAATTAAGGGCCAAGCTCTGGCTGATTTCCTGGCTGAACATCCTTCAGTAGAAGACACGTATTCAGATATCAAACTCCCTGATGAGGAAGTTTTCTCTATTCAAGAGAGTCCTCAAATATGGGAAATGTATTTTGATGGTGCTTCTAGAAGTCCAACAGGAAAGAAAATGGAAAATCCTAAATTCAACAAAGTTGGTTTAGGAATTGTGCTCATTTCTCCAGATAAGGCAGTGTTACCTTATTCCTTTTTTTTGTGGGAAGGTGGTACCAATAATGAAGCTGAATACCAAGCTCTCATTACAGGCTTAGAGTTAGCGCTTCAAGCACAAGTGAATCGCTTAAAGGTAAAAGGTGATTCAGACCTAGTAATCAAACAAGTCAATGGGGATTATGCCATCAGAAAAGAAGAATTAATCCCTTTGTATGATTACGTCAGAGAGTTAATGTCGGAATTCCCTTCAGAACTGACATTTTCTTATGTCCCAAGATCACAAAATGCTCAAGCTGATGCACTGGCTAATATAGCTACAGCTTTAGCAGATCCAAATCGGGACGAGACAACCATCAATATTGCCCACCGTCGTGCAATTTCACCTTATGTTCAAGTCAGAACAGAGGAAATTAATGAAATTTGTCCCATTCCTGAATCGTATGGTCATACTACAGGATGGATGTCACCTATCAGGGAATACCTTCAAAATGGAACACTTCTACCTGATAGAGCCGAGAAAGAACAAATTCAGCGACGTGTGGTCAATTTTACTCTTTATGATAGCCCAAACCACCTCGAGAAAATTCTCTAAAAACGTGGTTTTGATGGAGTTCTCTTCAGATGCATTGATGGTGAAGAGACAATGGATGTCATAAAAGAAGTGCATGCAGGAGTCTGTGGTGCCCACCAGTCTGGACATAGACTGTCTGATCAAATTCGAAGACTTGGATACTTTTGGCCTTCAATGATACAAGATTGTGTTAATTTCACAAAGAAGTGTCATTCATGCCAAGTATATGCCAACTTCATTCATCAACCTCCAGAGTTGCTTCATACAGCTAAATACTCGTGGCCATTTTCCACATGGGGAATGGATGTGGTGGGACCTTACCCTTCAGCTACGGCCAAGCAGTTTAAGTACATTCTTACTGCTACTGATTTCTTTTCCAAATGGGCAGAGGCAGTACCTCTCAAAGAAGTCAGTTCTAAATGCATTGTTAGCTTCATCAAGTCTAACATCATTACTAGATTTGGTGTCCCTCATACCATATTGACGAACAACGGCACCAACTTCTGTTCTTCTGAGGTAAAGAAATTGTATCAAGAATACAACATTAAGTCCAACCATTCATCTCGATATCATGCAGCGGCTAATGGCCAGATAGAAGCCTTCAACAAGACTCTTTCAAATATACTGCAAAAGATGGTGGATAAAGATAAGAGGTCATGGCCTGATAAACTCTTTCATGCTTTATGGGCTTATCGAACTACCACTCGCAATGCGACGCGGTCAACTCCATATTCATTGGTATATGGAACAGAAGCAGTCTTACCAATTGAAGTTCAATTGCCCTCACTCAGAATAGCCATTTGTGATCAGTTATCTACAGATGAGCAATCCCAAAAGCGGTTGAATGAATTGGAACAGTTATATGAGAAAAGATTGTGCACTTTGCACCACTTGGAAATCTATCAGAATCGAATAGCACGAGCTTTTAACAAAAAAGTTCGTCTTCGTTCATTCATTCAGGGAGAATTGGTATTGGTTCTCAGAGCACCAATGATACCAGGAAAGAAGCCTCCCAAGCTTGAACCAAAATGGGAAGGACCTTATTCAATACATAAGGCCTACTCCAATGGAGCGTATTCTCTAATCTCAATGGATGGAGAACACATCACGACTCCAACCAATGCCAGATTTCTGAAGAAATATTTTGTATAAACACAAAATATGGTCCCCAGAACCAAGACTTACAATTGGTTCATACAGCAATGGTCCGGTATGACCTTAAACTGCAAATATGTCCTACATGACACTAAACTGTATATGTCCGAGATGACATTAAACTATATTTTTGTCCTAGCAACATGACATTAAACTGTGTGGCACTTTCATCGTCCAGCATGACGTTAAACTGTGTCAGTTCCCTTATCGTCCAACATGACGTTAAACTGTCACATTGGTTACTAATATGTCCTACATGACACTAAATTGTATATGTCCGAGATGACATTAAACTATATTGTGTCCTAGCAACATGACATTAAACTGTGTGGCACTTTCATCGTCCAGCATGACGATAAACTGTAAAAAGTCCCCAGAACTGATATCCTCATATTGGTTCACCTTCGTCCTTGCTATATGACGTTAAACTATACAGCAATGGTCCAGTATGACTTTAAACTGCAACTTCGTCCCACACGACATTAAACTGTGAAAAAGTTCCCTAAACCGTCCAGCATGACCTTAAACTGTGACGTCCTAACTACATGATGCTAAACTGTATAAAAATACCTTACGTACGGAAAGACGTTAAACTATATAATCATCAAAGGTCCAGCATGACATTAAACTGCACCATCCACGGTCCATGCATATGACCTTAAACTATTCACACTTTCGTCCAGCATGACATAAATGGTGTGTTATTTTGTCCTTACGGCATGACATTAAACTGCACAGTCACCCTTTCGTCCAATATGACGTTAAACTGTATTGTCCTCATCGTCCTAACTACATGACGCTAAACTGTACAGAAAATCCTTGATATGTCCTACATGACATTAAACTGTTATTTTGTCCCTGCTACATAACACTAAACTGTGCAGCACCAATTGTCCTAACTGCAAGAATTTAAAACTGCATAGTCCCTTTTTTTTATGTCCTACATGACATTAAACTGTGCATCGTTAAGGTTGTTATTACCTCTTGTTTCTCACATCGAGTATGAATCACGTGAGCTTAGAGCGAACATCAACCATAACACTCCCTTTGGGCCGCTAACCATGTGTAAGTCCCAACAACATTTTAATTAGATCGTTGCCCCCAAGAACAACTAGATCATTAATTCATTCTTTAATTGAACTACACAGACTTTGATCCTTGCCCTCCAGGCTGGGTATGTAGGCAACCTCCCAGGGTTCAAGCCCAAAAACAATCTTTTCACATCGGTTCACCACCATCTCATATGATGTTGATTCGTGAAACCGCCCCTGGAATCAATATCTTTACATTGATTCACTTTCATCCTTGTTATATGACGTTAAACTATACAACACTTTTGTCCGGTACGACAATAAACTACAATATTCTTGGATCTCCTCACTCGAGAGAGAACTATTATTGACATTGATTTTTCAATCATGTTTCATTTCGAAAGACTACGTACATACATGGTAATGCCTAAATTTTTTTTTATCTCAGGTTAAACCATCATTGCACTAAAGTCCCCTTTCACCCTTCACATGTACGAACCAAATTTGTACAAAGGGTAGATCTAGAACTATGTGGACTTGATTCCCATCCTTATGGGATACGTAGGAACATTTGAGTGTCCCTCGAATCCAGTCCCAAGTCTTTTGGGCCTAACCCCAAATTTCACTTTCAGTCCCTTGGCTGAAAAGTCCTCATGAAAACACACACTGTGTATTCATTATTATGGTCCGAATTCTATGACCCTAAACTAAGATCACTCATACTTTCGTCCTGCACGACGTTAAACTGCATTTCAAGAACTACGTATGGCTTGATTCTCATTCTTATGAGATACGTAGTGAAGTCCAAATTTCAATTCAGGACCCATCCACAACATGATTATGGTTTTCATTGACCTATGTATCTCTATATACATTGGACAATACCCATCTTTATGTGTTATAATCCTAACCTTAAATATTTTCAGATCTTCATAACCCTTTTCATGACTTCTAGTCACAAAAATGTCAAACTTCTGAGAATTCTTTTGCCTGACTATGCAGCACGTGCCCATAGGTGGCCTTGCATAAACAGTCCACATAACAGACTTGTCAGCCGAAAGATGCTATTTATTTGACCATGCAGCCAATGCCCATAGGTGGCCCTGCATATTTCAACCCCCTAACGGGTTTTGTTAAATAATAGTAACTTCATTCTTGAGAAGAATGCCTCTTTTGTCCTTATTTGTCTTAAACGACAATATGTAGGGATCCGCAAAAAAATAGCCATCCTTAACATATTTGTCCCATATCCTTTTTCATGATCTGAAAGTATTCAAGTCTATGGTTTATTCTTCTTCCCTACGTTTGGGTCAGACCTTCGTAGGAGTGATTTTCATCCAGTTCTTCGACATTCTTGTTCGGAAATATCTTCTCCATATTCAAGTACCTCTTTCCATACAACAAACTCTATACTTTAGAAAATTTGAATCTCCATAAACTTTCACTGGCTTTTAGCACTAAGAAAGTAAATTTCTAAGAGTTCTTTCGCCTGACTATGCAGCACGTGCCCATAGGTGGCCTTGCATAAACAGTCCACATAACAGACTTGTCAGCCAAAAGATGCTATTTATTTGACCATGCAGCCAATGCCCATAGGTGGCCCTGCATATTTCAACCCCCTAACGGGTTTTGTTAAATAATAGTAACTTCATTCTTGGAAACTACTTCTTCTAATGCCTTTTAGCTCTTTTTCATATCATTCCTCAGATTCAAATATTCTTAAGCCATAGTTTACATATTTTCTCTCATACTTGAGTATGGTAATTTGTTTTCAGATAAATTGTCAAGGAATTGAATCAATTTTAATCCATTTTGGTCAAAGCTATTTCGACCTTAAACATTAGCCCCTTTATGTCCGGCGTGCATGACTTTAAACTGCCCACACAAAAAAACAAAGGAACTCTGAATAAAAGTCAAGTTCCAGCTCACTAAATATACATTCTTTTTGTATGATTTAGGTAATATTGAGTAGTTAAAAGGTTAAAAGTTTGTAGTATTATTTGTAATAATCCTAGTAAAAATCAAACTATGCTTACTAGGCCCATTGGCTTATGTAAATTTGAAGCAAGTAATGAAAGAATGCAGGTACAAATGATTGAAGACAAAAGTGTTTTTCATTGATACACAGGAGATAGAAGGACATCCACAGACTGGATTCTCTTCTCTTTTTCAAGAATTACAAGAGGCTTTCAACATAACACTTCATTTGATTTACGGCATCCCGAGCTTCATCAGCAACCACCTGGAGTTCATTCATTCAACTGGATACAAAAAGAGATGCAGTGATACCAGCTCTTCTTAAAAAAGTTGTAAGAGGATGTTCTTGAGTGCGGTTTGAGAAAATTTTCTGCTGATCAAACAGTGACTCTGTTTCTGTCCAAGAGACTTGGAAGATGGATACATGGATTTGAGAATGGAGCATTGGAAGTAAAGAGCCATTTGGAGAGATTACTCTTTTCAGATATTGCTCTAACACCATGTTTTTTCTTCTCTCCACCAACCGGTAGTGGAAAACATTTCAGCCCATGGGTTTTCCATTTCCATATCTGCAAGGAAATGGCATGGAAGGAGAATTTGAAAGTTCACACCGTTGTTGTTGCTCTTAATGCACAGCATAACCGAAATGAAGGAGTAGCAGTGCAGCTGCATTTCATATGTATAGTTGTTTGCATTTTGAACATTGACTCCTTGCAAGTGACCATGACCACATAGAGACAAGTAGATGCTTTGTGGGAAGTTAAGATGATATTTCTTCAAGTACTTATCCAAATCTGGGAAAGTGATGTCGCAGATATCATAGTAATCATGGCCAATGATATTCATCATGTCATCAATCCGCTTGCTAGCCAGTTCATCAGCCGTTCCAATTCCCTTGGGAACCACTGAATCTGCACAAAAAGATGAATAAATTAACTCTTAAATAGGTTTATTTTTTCATAAAATTTGTGAAAGAAATTTGAAAAATGGCTAAGGCATGAAGTCGCGCAAGTCTAAACATGCCGCGCAAGTATTCATATGTCGCGCTAGTTTTTGACGCGCAAGTATAAACCGCGCAAGTACGAATACCTTTACAGGAGCGCGACATCAAGGAAAACAGAGCAGACTTGCACGGCTTAGGTGACCTGCGCGGCGAGAGCTCGAGAAGGTATGAAGTCCGGAAATCCAGATACTTGTACGGAGGTGAGGCCGTGTATTTATAGGCCCGGAGGCCTATCTGCGCACCATACCCAGAGCGTTTAGGGCCTACGCGACGCAAACTTGCGCGCCGCCCTCTACGCACTGAAGACTTGCGCGCCACCCTTTTCCTTTGGAAGGATTCGATTTCCTCAGAGTCAAATCCTCATTTCTCTCCGGATCCAACTCTGAGGGGGGACTTTTGTTGACGCTCCTTTCGTCACAGAATCTAAAGATTGGAAAAGGGAATATCTGAGCTCAAAGTGATTTCAACCTTTGAAGAAAACATCAAAAATCGACAAAGTCATGAACACAGGATCAAAAGCAAATGCACCGCGCAAGTTTTATCACTGTCGTGCAAGTGCACTTGCGCGACACCCTTGGTCGCGCAGGTGACTTGCGCGACCTAAGTGGTAACCGCCCGGTAACCGCCCGGGGTCTTCTTTTGCCTATAAATAGACCCTGTGGGCCCCCCATTCGAGAGGATCTTTTTCCAGAAACTCGGATTGAAGCTCCCGACGCCCAAGTGTCTTCTCAAAGCTTCCGGAACACTTCTAAGGTAATTTTTTACCTAGAACGGAAGATCTAAAAAGAAGAAGGAAGGCCTAAGTGTTGAAACTTATCAAACACTTGCGCGCCGACTTATTTCCTTCAATGTAACTTGCGCGTCCCTTTTCTGGAAGAACTTCAAGAGGATTCTAAAGTGATTAAAAAGAAGTCGCTCAAGTATTTCAATTCCGATTGAGAATCGCGCAAGTACACCCCATGTCGCGCAAGTATACTTGCGCGACCAATACTTGCGCGCCGCCGCAATACTTGGGCGCCTTTCAAGACTTGTGCGCCCCTATTTTTTTTGGGTGCCCATCTTGACCATGTCACCCCTCTTAAGCCATCACACCTTTCCTTTTCAAGATTCAGTCTTCAAGACACTCTTCAAAGCCACTTATGGCATGATTTCTTGATTTGACTTTCTTATCTGAAAGGAATTCTGTGGAATATCTCTCAAAACCTAGTGATTTAAATATCTTTATGTCACTAAATATGGAGAGTTTATTCATTCAACCTCATCCTTTAAGATGAGAGAATCCTTAACCTGGGTCTCCTTTTTAGGAATAATCCCCAGTTATAAGTCCTTTAACTTGGGCATCCTCCTTAGGAATAAGCCCCAAATTCTTAAAGTTCCAAAACATGGGCATCCTCCTCCGGAGTAAGCCCCAAACCTTAATTCATTAACTTGGGCATCCTCCTTAGGAGTAAGCCCCAATCCCAATCTCACAACATGGGCATCCTCTTCAGGAGTAAGCCCCAAACCAAGTCCCCTAACCTGGGCTTCCTTCTCAGGAAAAAGTCCCAGTCATAAATCTTGGGCATCCTTCTTAGGAGTAAGCCCCAAGCCTTAATCTTTAACCTGGGCTTCCTTCTCAGGAATAAGTCCCAGTCATAAACCTTGGGCATCCTCCTTAGCAGTAAGCCCCAGGTTTCTTAAATTTCTCTTAACCAGTCCTAATTTACCCTTGAGTTGGGTTTCCTTTTCATAAGTAAAACCCAATCATAAATCCCCTCCTAACCTGGGCATCCTCCTTAGGAGTAAGCCCCAAGATTAGAGTATTCAAATCTCCATAAAGCACATATACCTTTATGGACCCTGTCCCTGGATTTTCTCCCTAAAAGTGAATCCTAAAACTTCATCTATCTGGGCAGTCATACATACCTAAGCCCCAAACAATTTCTTATGATTGCATCTTTCATGGCACAATTGTCTAATTTTTACCAATACCTCTTGTTTCTCACACCGAGCATGACTCACGTGAGCTTAGAGTGTAAAAGTAATTATGACATTCTTCTTTGAGCCATCAATCATAAACATCATACTCCATAACTCGAACTACGTGGGTTCTGATTCCTTTTCCAAAACAAAGGATACGTAGGTAGCCCATTTATGGGTTCGATCCCAAATTTGAAATAATCCTTGTCCTTCTGAATGACGATAAACTTCAAGTGCCCCACTGAGTGGCTTTAAAACCAGCCTGGTCATCATAATGACCAAGAGACTTTTATATAAATGTTTTGAAGGATACCATTGACCAAGAATCTCTAAACAGATATAGATGATTCTCTATTGATGAAGAACCTCGAATACATATAAAAGATTCTCTAAATTTCTTGCATATTTAATCATTGATTGTTAAAACTTAAGGAAATCTCATTTTATACTTGGTAATGTAATAAGGATTCACGAACATAACTTAAATCTATAAAGAGAGTCCCGGAGTAGACAATAATTCCCCTCAAAAATGTGTGATGAGTCCAACCTCCCATCCTCTCGACCAATGCAAATTCCTAAGCCTCATTATTCCACAAGCTAATGAGCGCCTGTCTTTGGAAAGTAGGTCCAAACGGATGTGGAATCATTGGATGTTTCCAGTTCTACGAACAAACCCGTTAGAAACCGATCGGAACGTTTGAATCTCCCGTCCAGGAGGTCATCCCCGGAATCCGTGCGAAACATATATACATGTGTTATACCTTATAATATATTCATTATTTAAATGGTTTTTATTTAATTTATTGGACATAAATTCAATGATATTAATAAAACAATAATTTTAACGTAATTTTTTAATGCATTATCAAGGTAATTTATTATTCATAATAATGGTTATTGTATAACTAAAAATTAAATTATACATATTAAATAATATTGAAATTATTATCCCAAATATAAGAATAATTTTACAAAATTAACTTCTCATGTTAATATAAATTAATCATAATGTTAGCGCTTGTAACACATAAAAACTCATTTTAACAAAATATGTATTTTTAATAATAAATTTTATATATATAAAAATATAAATTTTATTGATTCTAATGATATAAAAAAGGTTATTATTTTTTGAATAAATATAATTTAATAGTAAAATAAATAATTAACCAATATTAAATATCTTAATCTTAAAAAATCAAGAATAAAGAATATTAGTTTGCCCAAAATATTTTTAGATCTCCTTAAATGATATACATTGGTTATAAAAATTCAACATTGAATTTAAAAATGATTCAATTAATTTTATATGTTTCTATATTAAAACTTTTTCCAAAACAATCAAGTAATAATGTTTTAAATCATATTCTATTATAAAACATCAAAATCTTTTTATATTTACAAGAAAATCATTAATTTTGGAAAAATTAAAACATATTATACTAAGTTAATTATGATATTCAGACATGACAGTATCTGGGGAACTCAATAATACCTCCAACACACATGTCCTTTTTGTGTGGAACCAATTATTTATGTTCATCCCTTCAAATTTTCATTCAACATACTCCTTAGACCTAGAATGTTTCTTTAGGGTGGGTTCTATGTTTGGTTAATCCAAAACTATCCTTTCAGGTTGTTATAAAATTTTCCCACTTGCAAAAATTCCCCCCTTGGAATTGAAGCTAAGATGGTCAGTTTCTGAGGGAAACATTGAATAGTGTGGCTGATTTTTTTCATTACAACAACTTTCATATTGGGTTTCACAAATCTAATTTATTCTCATGAAATTCTGTGTCCCAGTGACTATAAATAGGGTAAGGGTATCTTCATATGGTACACTTCTTTCCAAAAATGATAAGTCATAATGTTTCTATAAAACTCACCAATTTGGAAGAAATCCTAATCCTTTGGTCGCACATTTCATTCAACTTTTACTTTTTACAAAAAAAATTACAAATCACACGTACGTTTGCATGACCGACTACAAAGTTTCGTGATGTAGTGAATTTGTGCAATCAAATACAATAATTTAATGATCCATACTTATAATCCACAAATCCTCAAAAAATGGCCAACCATTCTAAACAATCTAAGATCAAATCTTCTACTGGTTCTCGAGGGGTTGAGATGGAAGGGAACCCAAAAATTCCTTAATCCATAAGGGTGGATTCCAACATTGGGGATCTTCTAGGCTTGTTGACAGAAGCCTGTAAAAGATATCTGAAGAGAACCCATCTTTCACTCTAAAACTTTTGGATTATATAGGATATATCCATCCCTTCCATAAGAGTGAACAAGCCACACTTATGGTTCAGTCATCATGAAGAAAGTTCCAGATGGAAAATCACCACCCTAGTCATCCTATTAGAGAGAATGAAGAAACTTCCATGTACACTATAAGTAGAAGGATAATGATGATCATTGTAGAAATATCATAGGATGAAGAGTTATTATCCCTCTATGATAGAATCTTCCATATCAACATCCAAACCAACAATATAGGAAGGTATAACGATTGGGACATGCAGGTTATGGGGGACTTCACTAATGATTGGGCATTGGCATACTGGTTACACTTCACTTGTTAGGAGTACGGAGTTGATTTGTGCCACATCAAGATATATTAAGTATTTTGTATGTCATATATATTCATGTTTCATCAATAAGAGTTACTTCCAGATCTCCTAATTTCGTGATCCCTAAACACTAACACATTTTACCTCTATCATGGGGAGGTGGGGATTAGCCTATGAGACCTCCACTACATCGGCATCATACCATTGATAGGATTATAGTTAAATGAATTTCCCCCCATGCCAAATAAATGGAGTTATAGGCAGAAGACCCCCATCCAATATAGATACTTCTGGATGTTTTGATTCAAATATTGAAGCATCATCCCCCCTTCCACTAGGACATCACTTTCAAAACCTATTTGGGTATGTTGCTGAAAACTCTAGAAGTGAAGATTCCTGGGTGTTAAAAATAGTATCTAGCATTGAAACATAGGACGAATATTAGATTTTATTGGATGATTCTAGATTATGTGGCTATTAGTATTTGGGATATAGCAAGAAGATATGATTCCATCCGGTGGTCCACTGCACTGTATTTTTGTCCACCTTCTTTAGTGGCTTGTTGCTTCCAATGAAAGACTTTTTAATGGGAATGCATCTAAGTATGCTCATGCAAGTGGTGATCATGGTGTCCACTAACTAATTGAAACTTGTAATACTAGTTCTAGCCTAAATCTATATCCATTTGGTCCATGTAGAAATAGGGGCCATGCCCAAGCGATCAATAGTCTGTTATAGTTCTTGAACGAGTAGAATTCATATCAATTTATAGTCTATAAATTATAAAAACCCATTACCCCTCAAAATGTTGGTTTATGGACCTCACTATTCATCATCAATGGGGTTCAGTTGGTGAAGATCAATGAAGTCAGGGTCATGGTCAGCATCAGCTGCTCGGTAAATAACAACTTCTATCTATTCCCAACTCCATCGGATGAGTTAGGGGATAACGTGGAGGGGATTATAGAACATCAAGAGTATCTACAAACATTCTAATTTATAGTACTAGTAACCATGGAATATTGAATCACTTATTGAGATAATTATACTCCATCCCGGTTTTCTCAACAATTTGGAAGCATTCAGCAGCCAACGAAGCGAGTTTACATGGGGATCGATGAGTAAAGGCTCATTGTATCCTTCATCAATTTTGGTTCATGTTTGTTGTATAAGGAAAATTTTATGTAATCATGATGCTACCCACCAATGTTAATGGTGACCTCTATCAGACCTATGAAGAAAATTAGGCAGCATTATTTCCAGGAATGACACTATTTCTGTGTGTGAGGGTAATCGTGCCTTCAAGCGAAGCACAATAAAACCATGGCGACATGCAAGTTACTATTTGAGGGTATCATCAATTTTAGGGGGGTTACAACTAAATAAATAACTGGGGAAAGTCATGGTGTAGTTATTCCCCCTCCTCTTAGAGGGTAGGGCCTCTCACAAAAAAGACTATAGGAGAAAGAATTGGGATCTTAGTATAGGACATAAAGAACCATGGATTACCGTGAAAATAAGATACAATATTTGTTGCATACAACCACTAATTCTTTTATCCCCCTGATCTAGGAGTCTTGGGTAATGTTGTAGATGGTATTGATATCATAAGAGATATAGAGAATGCATACTCAAGAAGGAATCAAGCTATCAGAGGTTGGTATTGGTAGGATCAAAACTATGGTTAACATCTATGAATGATTTTCATACTTGGTGGATTTGGATTCTATTATGTGATTGTGTGGGGGACCTAATATTTACAATGGGTAGGCATGGGTGTTGTTTTTTGGAGATCTTGATCATGAGGATACTACTTATTCCCAAGAATTTGTGAGGGAGGCGTTAGTCCTTAGTGGTGATAAACAGGGCATTGGTGATGATGAATCTTGTGGATCAGCCACTAATCAGTTGACTCCCCTGGAGAGAAGAGAGGTAACCCATGTGGGTGATATCCTGAACAAGATTCTTTTTAGAGAGTTAATCTTATTTAGTTAACTCATCTATCTCCTACCACCCCTCAATGGTTCTAACTAGGATGCACCCTAATATGGGAGTTAGCTGAGGAGGGATAAGGGGTCCCAGTCGGAGGGGAAGAGGATGCTCCAATGGAAATTGTTGGGAAAACATATTAGTCTATTCCTGAGGCCATCATGATTAGAGAGACATACGAGGATTTAGGAAGGGTGTCTTCGAAGCCATCGATGCTCCCAATCATCTCCGGGGTAGTACGCGTAGGCAATCAAGTGGCGGCATCTAGTAATAGAGATCTAGAAAATCCGTGGTGAATCATCCTCGAGATCCCAATGCCTTGTGGTAAGACTAACCCTCAATCATCCTAGACCATTTCAAACCTTCATAGATCTATTTATTTTATTTCATCAATTTATTGTTTTTATTTTATTTTGATTATACTTGACCAACACTAAGGGGCCTAGTGCCAGTTGTTGAAGTAACAGCTTGCGTCGAGGGATATCCTATAGTGGAATTCCCTATCCAAACTCTAGGAGTATATATTTCCCAAATTCTCTTCCTATGAATGTATTTCACCCTTATGTGATCCATTTTTACCCAATTTTTCATCACTGGTAAAACTAAATGGAATGATTTTATTTTAACACGATGCTTAAGAAGGGGTATTCCTAGAAAATGGCTCTGATTGGGGAACCAAAGGGTCCATCCCTAGTGGTCATTACAACTCTCGGGGAACTCGTTTTCTAAGATGATCTAGCCTCAATTCATGGAGGGTGGCCTATCATGGATGCAGGTGACACCTACTATGGGGTGGAGGTAATGTTTGGTGGAGATTGGGTCACCAATAAATATTTAGATGAAGAATTCACCCCCAACCTAGAGCCTAACCCATCTGAGATGATCTTCAAGGAAGGTTGTGATGATTTTTCCCCCATATACATCCTTGAGTATGAGACTGAACCACCTAAGGAATTCAAAAAATTTATGTCTTCCATTTTTTAAGAGAATCGAATCGACCGACAAAGGTCATAGTGGAGCATTCATAGCATCATTAATCACACTATGGAGACACATCTGGTGAGTTAGATGAAGTCCCTATTCTACTAGATACACAACTTGAGAAATGGTGTGGGGAAAAATGGACTCTCCACACACTAGTTTATGACTACAGTGGTTAACAGATGCATGAGAAAAGTCAAAAATTTGATGTATCCAAGCACTGGGAAATTTATAATGGAACCTAGAAGCTCCGTGAAGGAATTAAAACACATAAATTACTAGAATAGTTGGATAAAGATATTTTATATGTCATCAATTCCCTAGAAAATATCATTAGTTAATTAAGGTATCAGTTGGTAGTGGTTGAATCACAAGTAGAGGAGTCGGTATCCAAGATAGTTGAGTGTTGAGCTGAGTAGATCCAAGTGAGAATCTGGGATGACGAGATTTGGACCACAGGTAAGGAGGAGGTGGTATATCGTGTTAGGTTTCAATAGGTCTTTGATTCTACATACCATATTCTTTCTAGTATGGAGTGCTATATTTTTTACCAAGATCCATATAGAGTGTTTTTTGTTTTGGATAAAAGAGAGGCTCCAGAGTGTGGATGACCCCCATAAACTTTTTATGATCATTTAATTTAAATACCCATATATATGGTCATGTTTATTTTTACACACTTCATTTCCACACATCAATCAAATTCATGAGAAAAATAATGATCAATCCTTAAGCCCATGATATTCATACTTGGTGTCATAAATAATGGGTGATCATGAGATTTCACATTCATATGAGAGTATCAGAAAATGTTCAAGCACTCAGGGTCTGAATTGTTTTATTAGTCAACAAGATTATACTGATCGAGAAAGGATATGGATGGAGGATTAGGAACTCTGAATAACTCACTATCTTTTCCATTGTTCACTTGTGCGTGAATTAGGTAATGAGAGGGGAATTGAATTCTACTTGAGAAAAGAGGAATTAATTGCAAGAATTGAGATTCTTAGGATCTAAAATATAAAGGGGTAGTGTGATGATGGAGGATAATTGTTGACCATATTCAAAGAATTTAATACAATAGCACTTCACTAATTATGGGGAAAATTTTAAGATTGGTAGCTTACCATGTAGAAAACATTGGTTATATCTCAAAATATCTATAAATTATTTCAGGGCGTGTTCCCAGGATAGTTGGTGAGCCAGTGTGATATATGACCATGCCACCAAGGGGATCATTCAGATGTAGAGGAGAATGGGGATCCAAAAAACAGACATTAAACTCATGGAGAATAAGTGATGAAAATTTGGAATGGATTTTAAGACTCTTGGAATTACACCAATATGGATCTAATAACATTGGATTAGCATATCATTCTGGAAAAAGGTCAGACTTTTCTTTCAAGGGGGTCATCATCTCGAATTTGAAGAAACAGTTTAAGAACATAAATGATGTGGTAGGTGACTGATTCTGAAGGGTAGAAGGGTATTTTTGATGATGGCTTTAGATGAATCATAGTTTAACATCATGAAATGAGGATGATGGACACACATTTTAGCATCATACTATGAGGTTTATGAACATGAAGTTTAACATCATATGGTGAGGATGATGTATCGCATAGTTTAACATTGTGTTATTGGGACATTTAGTCATACAATTTAGAATCTTTTGACTATGAAATATGGACTAAATTAAATAACACATCCTTGGCCATGGTGGTGGGGTGTAAGAGGGTAACACAATCGTGGTACTCACTATTGGGGATCATGATGAAAAGGGATATAATATTGGTCACTAATGTTTTCTGAAACTAATTGGCTCATGGAGGCCACCCTATACCCCATAAATCATCTCTTATAAATCTTGAAAACATTTTATGTTCATGATCCTTGGAAGATTAGGTTAGAATCCCAAAATGGCATGTGTAGCATGGCAGAGTGAAAAACCGATGTAAATTAAGGGACAAAGATGCCAGATGCTATTCAACACATTCCTATAATGATTAGTACACAATTTAAATTCTTGATGCTTGGACATGGGCTACATGTTTAAGGTTTTAGAGTTTGGACCAATTTCAAATAGTTTATATTCATCATGTTTGGACTGGTTGGTGATTGTCTTGATTGAATATTCATGAAATTACCTGATGTGAAAGGAGGGTCCTAAGAGGTCACTTGATGCCACACAAAACATTTCTATGAAAAATTAACACAGTGTAAGGTTAGGATGATTAGACCTAGTTTATTAGTATATGTTTATAAATATTGGACCATGGGGAACTCATTTTTCTTAACCATTCTTGTGGAAAACTCCCTCAAAACTCCTAAGAATTTATGATCTATGCTTGATGCTAGAAATAAGGAGCAGTATGAAGTTGTCATTCTTTTTAGGGAAGAACACAGAGAGGAAAGAAACTAACAAACTCCCAAAAGTATGAAAATTAATTTCAAGACATGGATATTAAAGGAAGAATGACCAATGAGTGGGGAAAAAATATTGATCATGTGAAAAACATAGGTTCTATATTCGCATTGGTTTAGGATAGGGATAGAAAATGTGGAATCGACTGTTGAATGATTTCAAAAAAAGGGAGCCACTATTTGTTACCAGTGGTTATTTGTGGTATGATCCTAGGATGGTATGTGAGTGAGTGTGGCATATGACCATAATTTTTTGGGATCTCGTTCATATTGGGAGGGTAATGATTACCCAAATTGAATAAATTACAAGTCTATGAAATTGAAGTGGGGAATTCCCCAAGGGAATATTATGCTCCCTGGAATATTCTCCTCCACTGTTGGATATACATTTGGGTGGGAGAGAATAAAGTCTTTCCCAGATATAAAATAACTTGAAATGATTCAATGGTAGGGTTGGTCTTAGGATGATATATCTAAGAATCACTACATATTCTTTAAGAATGGATATCAATCCATACACAGTACTATAAGGTGTCTTGGTAAGAAACTGACACTGAGGTGGTGGAATCCTCTCTTGGGAGGATATCAAATCATATCATATTATATGGTATTAGGTTTTATGTGGGGAAATCTTTTTTTCATCCCATAATTATCGTATGAGGCATCCTGATATTTCATAGGTTATGTTTTTCTGTCTTTCCATACTTAATTTATGATGAATCCAAACCTTTTATGGGGTAATGATTTTTTCCCTCCCATACAAAACGTATGAAGCATCCCGATATTGTATTTGGTAAGGATATAGGTTAACATCGTGTGTTGAGGAAGTTGGTTTGGTCATCTCATATTTATCACATGAGGAATCCTGGAATTATATGGGGTAAGGATTTATTTTAATATCTTGTTAAATGGATGTTGGGCTCTATAGTTTAATAGAATACAACTTGAATTATGGATTATACTAGTTTAAGTTCATAGGTATTAGACCCAAGGGGAAGACACTAGTTTAAGGTCATAGAGATTGAACTCATAGGGGGAGAATGTGTCCCAAGGAGGCATGTGAGGCCTGAAATAGTGACCAACTGATGTGAAAGTTGGGTAAATGGGTCTCTCCACCACAAAAAAGTTGACAAACCCTACCCCAAGTCGACATCATGTTACTGGGAAAGGAAAGACCATGTAATGAGTCAAATTAGAGGATGGACCCTTGATACGAGATACATGAATTACTATGTATCGCATGAGAATAGGGATCAAGCCACATATAGTTCCCTAAGAATGTGTGGTAGGAGGTCAACAGCAGTTGGTGGTTATCCTCTCTGGTGAGCATACTGAATCATCTCATTATATGATATGAGGAGTCCTGAATTTATATGGGGTAACACTAATTGTTAACTTCATGTGATGAGGATGTTTCAAGGGCTTGTTAATTACACTTCCAATTATTTTCTTCCTTGTGTTGGTTAACAAAGTCATATCAACATGTATATAGGTCAATGAATATGAATGGGGCTCATACCTGAAGAGGAGGCCCATTATGGAATTTTGGGGTGATATCAAAATGTGTAAATAATGGTTTTGTGGTGAATTTTAAGTTGGAAATAGATACATAAGGTCTAGGTATCACTAACTATCCCATGGTAATTAGAATCTAGACTCATGTAGTTCTGGAAAGAGTTGGAAGAATTAGATTACTAAAACAAGATAGATGAATCAAACAATGAGAATGTTGGGATAAGGACAGATGTGAATAGTTTATGTTCATAATTATTGGATTATGAATTCTTTTTTAAGGTCATAGTTCTTGGAACAATACTCTTAGTTTATACTCAAAAAGTTTATACTATAGTGGGAGGTATGTCAAGGATGTTCGTGTGGTGTCAAAGTTTTAAAACCCAAAGTGAAAGGATCTAAGGAAGCTATAAACCACATGAATCGATCCTGATGTCAGTTTCACATAGTTATGGGTGGTAAGTTCTAGAATAATAAATCCAGTTTAAATTCATGATTTGTATACTAAGGGGTTGTTTGTTTTAAAGTTATTTGTTTGGAATGAAAGGGGTAGAACCTAACATTATATGAGGTAATTTAGGAACACATACCACATAAATACATTGAAACAAATGGAACATAGTTTATGGTTATAACTCTTGGACTGTAATTTGGTCCAAAGGGACAAATGTTGGTTAATTTTTTGATGGTATTGGAGATAGGATATCTAGGAATCACTATATATCCCATGGGAATGGGAGTCAAGCCATGTGTAGTTCTGGGGTGTGACGTGGTAGGGGAACGATAGTGGTAAAGTGGGAATTTATCTATTATGAGTGAATCTCATGTTTATCACATGGTTTAGGTCTACAGTTTATCATCGTGTGATGAGGAATTTTTTTTTTTCATCTCATGTTTGGTACATGATGAATCATGTGTTCACTGCACAAATTAATACTATAGTTTAATTTCATGAATTGGGGACATGAGGATTTAATGTTTAAAGTTGTACAACTCAAACTAGGATTACTACTGGTTGAAAGTCATAGAGCTCATACCACATGGGATGCTAATATTTTATGGTCATAATGATTGGACTATGACTTTTAGTTCAAGCTTGTATAGTTTGGACCATGGTTTTTGGATTTTAATGTCCTTTAGAAATGAACAGTTGAAAATATTTTAATTTCATAATTCCTAGACAATGTGGATAATTTTAGTTGAAATTCATACATCTGGGACCAATTAAAAAATAGTTTTCTGTTTATATTTTTTGGACCATGGGTCTCCTCAAGTGAAATACTTCTAGTGAAACATGGCAATGGTGGGAGGTGTGATACTCTATTCGTCAACAATGATAAAAGAGTAAGATATGTTGGAATTATCCTTATGGATAATGTATGGTTGTTCCCATTTAGGCACCAATAATGGAATATTTTTTCCAGGTATCATCGGTGTGTTGAGGGCCAACACCATGTTACCTTGAAGGAAGGAGTGGAGGATAACATTATTATTGAACACTCTATGTATCCTATTCTAGTGAATCTACATATTATTCAAGGTTTGAATCATATTTTCCTAAATTGATTCCAACACATATATATAAAGAATTATTCTATTCTATTAATCATATGCTAGTCATAAATAGCCATTTGGAGTGACAGAAACTGATCCATAATGGGTATGACTGCCTCTATTCCATACACTATGTAATATGGGGGTGGAATGTTTAGTTTTCGTTCTATGGGTCCAATGGGAATTGGGAATATTGTCAGATCAAATAATTTTTTTGAACAACCATTTTATGAAATATGTTGGAGTTGGTCTTTTTGAACACCTCAATCTTACAATTTTCATGTGCATGGTAGTGATAAGTATGGTTGGACCAGGTGTTATACTTGGCGTACAATTTATTTATCTTGATAGCTGGAAATTATGTTCTTTTTTATGTGAGAATAGTGTGAGGAACTCTAAATAGAAGGATGTTGTGGGAGATCACAAATACAATCATGGGATGGTGTTGTAATTCCTTATGGGGAACCAATTCTATTCAATTTGAAAAGAAGTCAGTGTCCATCATGATCTTCTTGGATTGTTTAATCGTCATTGGGGGCATGGCCCCAAAACATCAAGTCCCCATAATAAAAAGAGTTAAGAATATTTTTTGTTGTGGATAATCTTTAGAAGTCAATTCAAAAAATTTCCATGGATCTGACACGCGTGACACCTCTTGATGAACTCAAAAAATTCATCAACTATGGGGCACTGGAAGTATCCCAAACTCCAAATTTTGTGGGAGGTCATCAGCACCTCTTTATGGGAGACACATGATCCATCATGGACCATAGGACTTAAATGAGGTATTTCAACATCATGGATGAAATAATCCCATCAATCCCATTCTTTTAGATGGTTTTCTCAAGGTTAGGTCCACTCTGAAGGGTAAACTACACTACACACTAGTTTATTCTCTCACACATGGCTCGATCTAGTGGGAGAAATCCACAATGGAGATACTTGATGAATGGGGTGGTCCAATCAAGAATTTCCTCAGAAATGGAGGGACTTAAGGTCCATGGTATAGATGTACCAATATCAAGTTGTTTTTCTTGTTGGTTTCCATCCTTTGAAATGGTGGGGGTGATGACCCTCCGATGTGCCACATGAATGAACAGATCATCCTAGTCAGGTTCTGAAGGGGATGTGGCTAATCTTTTCAAAGCAATAGCTCAACCATTTTGTAACCAAGGAAAATGATTCAACTTTATCTTGTAATGAAGCTTGGACATTAGTTTATGAGTATGCTCTAGAAGAGGCACTATCTTTTACTTTTTGATGATGTATTCACCCTTGATCTTCTTGAGGACTAACTTAGAAACTCTTTTCACATGTAAACTAGGCAAATCAATCTCTTAGGATAACTTGATACAAGTAATAAGTTCTTGGTACTCTACTTCTTTGTTATTGTGGACTTCTAAGAATAGGAAATTGTATAGAAATATGATCAGTGTTGGGGTGATGGAAAGGATATACATACTTACCTTATTAAGCATGGGTTAAATGATCCTTCTATCGGTCGGGCTCTAGGAGGAACCATCAAAATGAATCTTCTAACATGATATAGACTGATCCATTGAGAGAATATATTCATCTTGGAAATCAAAATCCATGGATAGCTCTTTATGGGAAGGACGTGTGGCCAATAAATTTTCCAATGCTTAAAAATTGATGGTATTATTTCGGAAAAACCAGATTTCGGACATTTTGAGGATCACCAATGAACATGCCAATAATATTTTCATAATGGGAGTTTGAGGATATACCTTAATGGGTATACTGAGGACACTAGTTGTATCTAATAATACTGTGAATAATTTAATGTATGAGACATCTCTTTTCAATGGGAGAATATCTGGTCTCTTGGTTGAGGAGAATATAGATGAGATAGTATAGGTTATTCTCCCTACCCTCGTTATTTTTATTGTCTAAAAGATCACTGAGGATCCATCCCATGGACATCACATAAAGATCCAGAGGCTTTCCCAAAATGAGTGGCATCAGATCTGATGGGTGTAGGATGTAATACATAATATCCTCAAAGAAAGTCTATAAATACACATCCCACTGGTAAATAGATCCTTTTTTCATGATCTTGGAAGAGTGATTACACTTTTTTTCTAGATTTTTATAAATCATAGTATGTAGGAAAATTGGTCTTGGGATCCCCACAACTCCCATAGATTTCCTGGACGAATCATTTGTTTGTTGGAAATTATCTACCCTAGGTCAATATCGATTAATATATATCTTAGGAAGAAGCTGAGAAATTTACCAGATATAACCTCGATTGTGAATTTCAAGGGGATCAACTTCATGATTTAGGACCTAGGAAGATGATAACTTTCTCACAATCCTTGAGATGGACCTAAAACTGGTAGAATTTAACCACCGAGTCTTCCATATAGAACTCCACCAGTGCCCTGATAATTTGATTAAAGGTGTTTTACAAAGCCCACTCATAATTTGTTTAAGCATTCATTAAGATGAAAGGAATTACCTATTTGTAGAAATTTTCTTTTGGTGCTCTTACAGTGGTGAAATTCAAATACTTGAGGACCATCTGGTTATGATTGTACTGAGAATATTTGTCTATGAATGAGAGGTCATGTAACTGTATCGCATCGTCAATCAAAAACTCTATAACCAATAGGGGAAAATCATCCTTTCAAAAATGGTTGTTGTAGTCCTCTAATTTTTTATACTATAGTCTTTCAATTCTTCTTTCTTACTGAGATTATGTTGTCTAGCCACTTGGGGTATTATACTACCCCGAGAATGTTGTATTTGATAATATTTTCAACTTTATCCTCAACCATAACATCATGAGAAGGGTTCATCTTTCTGGGAGCATGTAGGAACCCATGATGACTTATTGGGAGGCCAAGATGGTGAATGGGGACCTAAGGATCTATTCCTAGCATGTTATTATATCTCTACGAAAATACATTGTGGTGTCATTTCTGGAAAGACACATATTTCTACAGATCCTATAGGGACATGGCCACACTGATTAATGTAGGCCTTAGATCTTACATTTTATTGATGTTCACCAGGGTTAACTCATCAATACTAGTATAGAAACCCTTTTCAAATGTTGTATGGGAATCATAAAAATACCCTTCCTTGTCTACGATATGAAAATCTGAGGGAGGATGTGGCTCTTATAGGATTTCTGGACAAGGGGAGCATTGGTGTCAACTTTGGTGGATACAGAATCCTCACTAAGGGGTTCCCACTCTATAGATACTATAGATATATAATATGTTGATATGATTCCATATTTTTTTCAACTACAATATTCACCCTTGATGTCAAAAAATGGTGATGAATTAACCTTCCTTAAGTCAGCCCTGATTTTTTTTAACATGCAAGAATGTCATGGATCAGTGACCATGTGGTGAACTTCTCAGTACATCACAAAACTAGGATCTTACAGTACAATATGGGCCTATCTAGTGTAGGAGTGTAAGGTAATCTGAGAGTTCCCCTTTTGTTGGAGACAAGGAAAAACCCCCATGTTTTGTGTTATGGGATCTAATTGGTGAATCGGTAGAAGGATGTTATCATTCAATTCTACCCACAAATCGGCTATAGAGGTCATTATATCATTAGGATAATTTATTAACTAACCCACATCAATCTGAAAATGATTTACCTCCCTTTGATAGTAGGAAGAATCCAGATAAAGGGCCTCACAAGAGTAAAAGGGGGACACATTTCCCTGGAGTACACCTACTCAACCATCAAGGGAGTGCTTGAGGGACTATTGGTAAAAATAAGGGACATCTTCAGGTAAATGAATCTAGGTTCATCCCAATAGTACATTGTGATTAGTATCCTATGATACTACTATAAATTAGATGCTTGATAAAAGACCAAAAAAGTTATTCAATAAGAAAAAATTTCCATGTGACTTCTACTCACTCTTATCATAACCATAAATTTTCCGGTTGGATAGAGTCATATCTGTTTCTATCATTCCCATATTAGGGATCATCCAGTTTGGGATTGAGGTTAATCCAGGAGCCAATACCCACTAGGAAAAAGTGGGTATCCACACCGTAAAACTGAAATGTGATATTAGTGGGCATATAATCCATAGAATGGTGATTCCCTTATCATCTATATAAATTAATATAAATTACCCACATTACTCTTTCTCAACATCCTCTTCATAGTAGTCCATAGAATAATATATCTCTACATTGAAATGGAGGGATATTTTCCTGTCTTTGGAGAGGGATTCATGTATTTTATTTGACAAGTGGAGAGCCTTATAGATTGAAATGATTACTATTATTCTAGTGAGGTGCTTTAGCACATAAAATTTCCATACTAATTACATTTGTTTCCAATAGGGGATTATTCCTTAGTAGAGGGTGTGAAGATTTCATTGGATGAACCACTCGGGTATAACTAGTACATGATAATTTTTGCAACTGACTTGTTTTCCTACTATGAGCAATTATCGGCTGAGTATCGGTCGGAAAATGTCAGGCCCATGCTAGACACGGTTGTTCACGGTGTGGTTGCGGATGATATGTGTGGTCAAATAAAATAGTCAATTGTGGAGGTGTACCTAATGGCTCTAGCAGGGAGGGTTGTTCCTACAAAGATCATTGAAAATAATTATAACAGGTCTCTAGATTATGAAACCATTGTATGATGCACTATACAAAGAATTCTTCCTACTAGCATGTCCTCTACCACTCCTTCGATGATGTCATCTGAAGGAAACAAAGGATTTTGAATGTAATTATTCACTTTCAAGCATTGTGATGTGGTCCACCTGCTCAATGAAATTAAAAAAAATGGTACTCTTTCTCATCATTAGTAGAATAGTCTAGAGTGTGGTGTACACTAGGGGAATCTCCTAATTCATGAGGCATGAAATTTCTATGGGTGTGAATTGATTTTGGCACTAGTGGGGGACTCTAATTTTATTTGCACTATTGATGCATGTTATTCTATGAATTTGAAAATTTTTATAAAAATGTTGAGGTACAAATTTTAGGAGGATTGGAAACCATATGGGGTTTTGTATTTCTCTAGATATCATGAATAATATCATGAGTGTGGGTAACTAACTTGCTAGAAAATTAGTCATCTTAATTCTACATCCCTGGTCTTAGATATTGTTTCCACTCACTTAATTCTTCATAGTCACTACCATAATTATTAGATACATGTGTCGCCTTTGGTAGAACATTTCCCTACTTGACTAAGCCATGATCCACTATGTCTTGGATATAATATTTGAATAGAAAGTAATCTTTGATGGTGTATTAGAGGATCATATGATATTGGCAATGATCAGCACGACCAGTGAGTTAGGAATACTAGGGTCTCCTTCACTCTAGAAAATTAAATATTCACTTTTCCATTATTAATATAATATATATTTGGACATGTTAATCCTTGATGTAATAATTCATATTTCTTTGATCGAGGAAATTCACCCTAGGAGTCATACTTTGATGGGGGGCAACAACCACATTCTCTCATTGAGGTGAATGATCTTGGTGAGGCAATGCTTAATGGGGATTTATTGGATGATGTTGTTATAAGTAGGGATACACTCGGTGAGGTTTCTTTGGAAAAGGATCCAACAGGTGCAAAAGATCAAGAACGTATTCATGTACAATAGAGGATTTCGATGATTTTGTGGGTCTTCTCGTGGGATATGGAAGGGGATATGAACATGATTATTGTTTAGTACACTACATGTATTCTTAAAAATGTTGATCATTTTTGGAGAAATCGCAAAACCCACCTTTTTAGTTTTGGTAAATGAGGGTAAGGACCATATAATTCTTGGAATTATCCACACACATCATGATAATCTATTCTTTGGACAATTGAGTCCCTTCCACTTAGAGAAAAAGATGGAAACTCCCTCATTGGGAATCTTCATACATTTTAAGAAGGCGTTGATGATTGTATTGCATGATTTTGAGCTGAACGATTAGAGAAAATATCAATAGAGAACCTCCCTACCGACAATAGACATTATGGGTAGCTTACTGTATGATATGAATGCATGCCCTTCCAAAGATAGAAGAATTATAAGATCTAGGAATCCTACTTCTATTCTGAAGTACCCATCATTTTGAGACACCTTTAGAAAACTTTGTATTGAATCTATAGCAAGATACCCCTCCCATTAAATGTTATGATCCTAAGGTTACCAAGTTATGGGGTCACTCAAACATGATTCACCCATGCAAGGTGAAAAATTCTCAAAGGAATAAATTCCACATGTCATGTCTCTAGAGCCTCGATGCAATAAATAAAATCACTTATCATTGGTGAGAATTTATAGACACCAATGCATTGATAGGAGCATTGGATCGAGGAGAGGGATGACCTTGATACCATGGCAGATAGTCATGTTGCCCATGATACTCAAGCAGAGTGGTAGAATCATATCTGTATCACTTACTGTATCCCCCATATTCTTCTAGGAATGAATGTTCATGGCCACCATGTTCAAATTAGGGTGTCTAACCGAGGAGGAACAAGTTCCAACTCAGAAAACAGATGGTGTCCTTTATGGAATTTTTATTTTTGGTGCACCACTCAGCAATGAGATTAGTATTAATCCTTTTATATTCCTCAAGCTACAAGATTACGGCGACTACCATGAAGTCTGAATCCACTTCTGGGACAACCTCTAATGGGTCATAGGGTTCAAAAATGATCATTTCTTTTTCAATTTATTGACGAGTATGCAACAACATCTCATTTGTTAGACTCTTGTGGCCCAGTGTGTATCTATACTAATGAGTGAGGACGTATTACTTGAGGTATTCCTAGAATTGGGTCTCCCCTTAGGTTTTTTTCCCCATAATGCCCTGCATCGACAGACCTATTCATGTGATCCTATAGTGGGTCAGTAGTAATCACATTAACAATAGCAATTATCATAAGGGAACCATCATCATTTACATGTAGTCTAGATTGAAGGTCTCCTCACTACTATGGGATAGGGATAAAATGTAGGGCAATATAATACCCCCAAAATATGATTTGCACATGTGGAAACACCAGTTTCATGACTCAGTGAAGTACAGCATGGCTCAAAATGCAGTTTTGTTAGAGAGTCTGATGGTATCCATATCACTTAGCACCTTAACATACCAGGAGTGTTGTAGTCTCAGCCTTCCTACATAGCTAGTTGATCGTGTTGATTTTCTTTTGACTCCTTGGGAAGGCCATCTCATAGTCACTGAGGTGGTAAAACATCACCTAGATAATCTAGTAGAAACTAACTGACAGGTCCTCAATGAGGGACTCTTGGAAGAAAACATCTTGAGCAGCAGGTGGCCAAAACACCAATGATAGTTGGTCGACTACTAGAAGCTCCCATAGGTCTTTTTACTCAAGGTAAGGGCCCTTATATTAATCATCCCAGCCCATGATAAGTACAAGATGATATATTGGATGCCTCACCGATATACATATGTTCTACGACTAGTCTACAAGAAGATGGGGAACTGCACTGGTCAAATATCTGCTACACATTGGGACATCTCTTAGAGGTAGATCCAATTTCATGATCACATTAATATAGTAAGGGGTGTTTACGATTTCCTCATTTAAAAGAGTATAATAAACAATTTGAGGGTTGGTCGAATTCTCATCATCATCTGAGGGCATAAACCCACACCTTGAAATATTTCCAACTTCTTAAGTGGAGGAAGAAAGGATTGAAACTAGTGGTGATAGTAATGGAAGAAATATGAGTCCTTGTAAGGCATACTAAATATCCTCAACTAGTAGGTATCTATAGAGGGATATGGGGATCCTTTGGACCTCATATTTTAGGATCTTAAGCCTTTGTTTCTAAGTTTCTTCTCCAAAATCTAGAAACTTGGGTGAAGTTTCCTCATTGATTCATCCATCACTTCAAAATCTGAGTGGTAGGTGATGACATGATGCTTACCAAGGTTCCACCTCCAACATTGTGTTACATCTCCAAGAAATTATTTTTGATATTTACTTAGGTATTATCCCCATGGGTTAAGGCCTATATTTTGGGCATAACCCCCACAGTGGGTGTTCTCCCTCCTTCCATTGGATGGTTCTTTAAAGAATGGAATGTATTTGATGTGTGGAGGAACTCCATGTTGATTAGTATTGGTATATGGATTAAATACACCTTGGTTGGTGGCATCATTGGGAGGTCCTTGAAGGTAGTTTATGGTAGTGTATGGATGACAAATTTACTAATTTTACTCATCATGGGATGACATGTAATAGCTTCCAATGGTTCTAGTGACAGAAAAAGTTAACATGATCATCTTGTGAGGTAGCTGGGGTATTTATCCAAGGTGAGTGAATACATACACCCATTCACATATTTCATGTATCTATTGGGATATTCCAGTAGTTTAAGGGTCCAGGAGAGCTGTAGAAGATTCCCCTCATCGATAAATATCTCGGGCCTTCCCCATGCATCTGTGTTGGTTGTTCAATATCGGGGCCAAAGAAATAAGGATAAAGCCAACCCATTTATCATACTATATAACTAGTAGATTATGGAACTGATTAGGCCTATTGGGAACCCTCTTGGGTAGCTCTCAATTGGTATTCACTATAGGCATGGTTTTAACATCCTCTGTCTTCTCTGCATTGGGGAATGAACAGTCATAATGCTCTGAGGAGAGGCCCCGAAAGCAGTTCATCATTGCAACAAGGGTTTCTTCCCCTTGTGTTTCCCTTGGGGTATTGGTGTTAAAGGGATGTAAATTATTTGAGATCTTATAGGACTATATCTCTGGTGGGGTTAACAAATTATTTCTTGTATTGGTGAACAATATCATCGAACACCCACCTCTAAATGAGCTCAGAGGGTGAGATAGGGAGTGTGCGACCAATAGCTAATAAAAAGGTGGCTGTTATGGTGGGTATGCAGTCATGTGGGATTGTTTCACCAATTTTGTCCCTTACCTGGTGTCTATTGGTTCTTTATTGTCGACTTACTATAGCTTACCTATTGTAAGGCATATGGATGTAGACGTTAATATGAATATATGGAAAACTATGCCCAATTCCCCAACATCAACCAACCTTCTTAAGAGGGAGGATGGATCCTCACTGATTGTGTCACTGACTGAGGATTCCCAATATTAACTACTCTGATTCATAGGTGAGTTTCTATTTGGGTCCATCATTTTCTTATTTGAACCTCACATTGAATATCTAGATATTATGTCATGAAAATATGACAATTCCCTAAATGCTACTAGTACCCATAGTTTTGGAAAATATTTATCACATCGGGTTCACCATTTCTGGTTCAAACACTATAACCAGAGCTACAACCATCCTTATGTCTGGTAGTGATGCACTTCTTTTTATTTCCTTGCATTCCCACTTCCCTAAGAAAGAAATATTTGATCACATTAGTCAATGATGTCATCTCCTTGATTAAAATGGGATTATGGGATGTTAGTTCCTCCTTCCATGGATTCTTACATGGATATCATTTACTAGTATGGGTCTCCCTCATAGATTTTATCCATTTTAGTGAAACTCAATATTGATGTCTTTCTGAGGTGGATGCTGGTTAATTATGCTGCTTCTATCTCAAAATAGAAACAACCATTGATCCATGGAGGTAGACACATTAGGAATGTCTAGGAATATTTGGATTTTGGGGAGTTTAGGAACATTTAAATTCTTCCTCTTTTGGAGGGAATCTCATGTGTAAGGAATATTAGGCATGAAAACTTATGTATATCATTTCGGTCATGAGGTAATTAACACCAGGTGTATAACTATGAGTATTTTTACTTCAGGAATCCCATGTTCATTTTGTGGGGTAGTGATTATGGATCAAGTAACAAGTTTAACATATTGTGGGGATAGGTTGGCTGATGGTTTGAAATATTGAAGGGAAAGGTGGGGAACATGTTTAACATATTTTTGGGAAAGTTTAGGCACATTTTTGTCAATTTAAGATGATAGGTTGGTTGGTTAAGTGTGTCCCCAAGGGTAATAAGGTCACACTTGAATGTTTTAGTGGATTATTGGGGAATCAGGATTGAACCTCAAGAAAGTACCCAAGATGTATTGGTATGTTATGACTGAACCTTATGGAGGCATCTTATGTACCTTGTTGAGAAATAGGAATCACAATCAACATATTTTGACTCCATGGTTTAAGGTCATGTGACATGATCATTCAATCTAGTTTAATATCCTTCAGTAAGTATATTCATGTTATGGAAGGATCGTCAATGAGTGATGGTGTGGGGCTTATGTGAGGAAGCTTCCTAGAATGGGAGCCACATTTGATGTAATAGAAAGACGGTGTGGGGATTATGTGTAAATGATTCCTGGTATAGGAGTCACTTCTGATGGATGGGAGTGGGTTTTATCCCATGAATTCAATGCATGGGCCATCCAACATTTGTTATACATGTTAAGAATATAGGTTAATGATATTTACTGAGGATGTTATCACATATTTTAACATAGTATGAATATGACATAGAGCTAGGTAGTATTATATCTTGCATCTCATATGTGGATTGGGCCTAAACCTCAAGGGGGTCCATGTCATGCCAAGAGGATGATTCGTCATAATGGATCCCTTACAAGATAGTTATGTCATTTCCCTTAGTGATGTCACCTTTATGGAGTATGTGCACACTACTCGTGCACCTTTAGGTGGGACATGACATAGAAACTACCATGGATGAGTGTAAATCAGGATTCCCACATATAGGTTACCAATTCTAAGTAGAAAACGGGATTAGAGTACCTATACATAGAAAAAAATGTTATGTTAATGGATGCACTACAAGCAAAGGGGATTTCTAGTCATTGGTCAAAAACATTTTGTGTGAAACATTATTTTAATGCATGAAAATAGAGTTGTGCAAGCCATAGGTTCTTACACAAGTTAAACACATGTATTCCAAGGGATTTTTTGCGTACAAGATTTTGAGTAGAATGAAAATAAGTGTTTCCTAAAGGAATCTTCTCTTGAAAAAACCTGACCAGCCTTAGAAGGTGTTTTATGAGGATATTTAAACCAAAGTCCATGACAAGTTAGGGCCTACAAGAGGTCTATCTCATAAGTTCTATACCATTGGAAATATGTGGATTCTAGTCTTTCTTGATGTCGTAGAATATATTTTTTCACGCGTGATATTGTCGCTTCGTATTTCGGAGATCCTCCCTCAAAGTGTGGGGTGAGGTTATAATTATAACTGAAATCGTAGGTTGATGGTTCAAAAATTCATTGTGGAAAGGGTTCCATTCTTCTTAGACCATTGCTTCTTGGTCCTGGTTTTTCAGACATCATGGTTCAATGTCGCCTTTATCATGCAACTAGATGGTTTCTTGATGGGTTTACCCACAATGCCCTCCTTTTTCATGAATTTTCTTTGGGTGTTTGTGGGGCCTACCTGCACAACCTGTGTGAGTCATCATTTCTTTTCTTGCATAACTGTTGGGCCATGAAACTTTATGTTTTTCATTAAAGCCTATCTTTTTTAAATAATTCACCTTGGCCATAATTTTGGACTCAGATATATTCATAGAACTCATCGGTGCCTTTAGAACACAAGTCCATTGCACGCTGAACCGCTTTTTTGTGTGAAAATCATCGAATTTGTCCAAAACATACTCCTCAACCCCAAATTGTTCTTTCGAGGTTGTTCATATGTTTGTCTCATAAAAATATGTATTTTTAGGATACACCATACATTTTCAATTCCAATAATAATGTATTTTTTTAGATCTGACAAAAGGGGCCTTTATCAACACTAAAAAAGAATTTTTGAAAGTAAAAAAATATATTTTTTTCTCTAAATAGGAGTTAAATTCAATAGGGAGTCCATCCCCCAATTTTATAAGTTCACAATGCACCACCCCCCTCTCTTATAATCTCTAATCTAACCCTCCTTTTTTCCTTTATCAATGCTAGATAACTGCTCTCTCATTCCCACACCTGTGTGTACCTCCCCTTAGATTCAAACCTGAGACGTCACCCTCACGCGCTTGCAGCTTTACCACAACTCTATTTTTCTTTTTTATATATTTTATAATATATCTATTTATTTACATATATATTTAGTTATATTTTTTATCCATATATTTATTCATATGTTAATATATATATGTATATGATTATTTAAAAATAAATTTATAAAATAAGTTTTTCCTCTATGTGTTTATAAATAAATAAATACATAGATACATATATATGACATACATACACATATATATTATATTATATACACGTCTGTATATATAAATATAATTATACATATTAATATTTATTTTCTTATAGTAAATATTAATATTAATATATTTATATTAGAATATATTAACAATAAATATCAGTATGTTAATATAGCCACACACAAAAATATATTTATATATATATACATTATATATATATTTTAGAGGTATATAACTATTTATACATTTATTTTAATAAAAAGGATATTATTATTCCTAGATATGGTTTATATATTTATAAAGATAATTTATATGTAAATATGTTTACATAAATATTTATAAAATGAAATATTTATGTATAAATATATAAAAATATATATACGTTTGTATATATTTGATTATAAATAACAAAAAAATATGAATTTTGATTTAGTATTTAATGAAATAATATTTATATGACTAAAATAATTATGAATAAATTTTAAGGGTTGGTGTCCTGAGAACCAACTGTTTTGTACTTTGATTACATGAATGTTCACTTATTATATATTGTTCATTGTTATGCATGACTATAATATAATAATGTCCTGGAATATTTGTTGCATTGATGAGGTCATGGCAGATCCCCACTATGATGAGAACCTTGAAATGCTATAACAATATTCTTAAATAAAGTTCTACGGTTGGATGACATACTATGATATGACACATAGTATACAGACCGTCATGTGCGAGTACTCATAAGATGACGAGACTCTCTCTCATGGAGTTCGCACTTGGTAATCTCTAAGATGGGAGATTATGAGAACAGACCCACCAATAGCAATTCCGCATGTCTTGGTGTCATCAGACATTGCTATCTACGAGTGTGTGTAATGGTCCTTATAATGAAATATTATCATTAACTCATGTCATGACTCGCGCACTTAGATTTACTGACGAAAACTGTCACGCAGACAGTTGGCGGGAAGTAGGGTACCTTGGGTGCGTCATGAGTGACATGTTGTTAATGGATAAGTCGAGGAAGGATTTGTTCCTTCCATTTATGGAAGTTGATATCTCAGCCCTTTGATTGAAATAGAACTGTCGCATTAAATTCCATGGTCATGATGTGAACGACGAGTTTATTTCAGGTAGTCAAAGAACGATGGATCAAGCATAGAGGTTTATGACACTACCATGAAACCTTCTTGATGAGATATCGAGACAAAGGGATTAAATTACACAGTAAGCGTTCGTATAAGGTGATACGTCAATGCGGCGTCAACTTATTTCTCTTGGGTTCCTTGACCCGTTGCTAGACAGTAATCTTGGGCTTTAGGCAAGCTCGCCTAATGCCAACGAGAAAGAGGCCTAGAGGGTCACACACTAAGTGTATTCAAGTATCTCAAGTAGAATAAATATTATTCCTGTATGTGGTTTAATAATTATTCAAGGAAGCCTAAATCGTTTTAATGATGGAGGAAGAAGGAAATGAAAAACCAGATATACACGCCATGTATTAAAGATTACACGCCGTGTAGTTTTTCATGGAAAACAAGTACACGCCGTGTATTAATAATTACACGCCGTGTAGTTTTCTTTATAGAAAGGAAATGAATAAATGAAAACAAGATATACACACCGTGTATATTGAATATACATGCCATGTAGTTTTCAATGAAAAACAAGTACACGCCGTGTAGTTGTTCCAGTCAGGATATTGAGGATATAATATTATTTTAAATGATAATTATTATAATCAGCATGGGCGCATGTCAAGGAATTAATTATTTGACATGGGTTTTAAATAAGAGTCAATGAAATAAATAAAGCGCGTAACGCGTTTATTTATTTTCATAACTCTACAACCTCAAACCTGATTATAAATATCCTTACAACCCCAACTCTTTTCCTACCCCTGTGTGAGACACACAAGAGAATTCTTTCAAGACCGAAAGAACTTATTCCACCAAGAATGCTCTCAAGACCAAGAGAGATCCTCTTCCATCATATCAAGACGATCTAAGGAAGACAACGCAAGAAAAGGTTTCTCCATGATAGCACCCGGAGACTCCTTTGGCGATGTCCCAAGATACGAGGTACACGTATGGATCACCGCTAGAGGAAGTCTACAATTGGCTTCTACAACGCAACGACGAATCACATCGGAAATTGATCAAGAAAATCAATGAAGAAATAACACCACAAAAGGTATTTATTTTAAATTAATTAAATTAATTATAATCAACCTGTAACGATCCTACCTTTTGGTTCCAGGAATTTTCCTTTCTTTGTCCATTTCTGTGATTCGATCAGTGGAGACTGGCATTTATCGTCGTATTGATCCCGGATTAATCATTGTTAATGACAAAAAGACAAGTGGGCACATCCACCCACGTGCTTCCGCATGATCTTGGAACCTTCATAAATTGAGTCTCCTAAAATGAGATAAGAACACTCCCTTAAATGAGGAGGAAATTCATTCAAATATTCAAAAATTAAGGTACTAGAAAAAAACTCAGTTTTGGAAGACTTTCGGGCCATTTTTAACCAAAAAAGTGTGATGACCAGGGTTACCCTATCACAATAGAATATATATATTTGAAATATTCAACTTTATAGGTTTTTGAGATCAAATGGACACTCAGATCAAAATTAATGGTTTTTTGATGATCTAGTCATGTTTTCAACTTATTTTAGATCTCTTATTAATTTATTGATTTTTTATGTTGACCTATTGCTTTAATGATCACATAATCATGATTCTTATAAAATTAATGATTTTATTTACCTATAAGTATTTCATAATCGGTGATAGGTGATGAAATTGAATAAGTATGAGTCACTACCAATCACTGCTAAGGATGAGATGCTATTGAGATTGACACAGCTGGGATCGATATTTTTATAAATATGAGTCATCATTGTCCCTGGATCACTATTAGCATGGAAATATTTCTAAGATTTAGAAAATTTCATAAATGTCTCATCATCATGATGAGATTCCTCCAGAGATAAACATTGGTAAAGTATGAGATACCGTCAGGATATCTCACCATCAAGATTTCGTGCTACCAAAACATTATTTTGGTAAATAGTGAAACACCGCCATATTGACCTACCTCAAGACAGATGATCTACCATCAGATAAATCACTGCCAAAGGATTCACTGCTAACATGAAAATTTGGTTACACTCAAGACACCACCAATCATGAGACACCGTCAGTGAAGTCACCATCAAATAAAGACACTACCATAACTGGGACACTAACACTATTTCTAACTTACTCTTTAATTTAAATATTTTATAATAGATATATTATAGAAAAATAATGTAGATATTTATTTTAATGATTTTCTATAAAAAGATTGATTTAATTCATTTAAATGGATGCAGACGTACAGTATGAGCATGCAGATAGGATCCTAATATTCATGCTATTGTTGCTAATAAAAGAGAAGAAGACACCCTCATGAAACTTTTGTGAAGTATACTGATAAAAAGTAGAGAGATTGTGCTTAATTAACACACAAATAGGGTTGAAGAGATGAATTGCTACATCTCGAATCACTTGACTGGGGAAGTCCATGCTTATAAAAATCTATTTCTCTCCTCTAGTCAATAATAAGAGTCTACAACACACTGTTCTACTGATGTTTTCAAGGGTACAAATCTTGAGCTACATTTAAACATACTTTCAAGGGTTTATGAGTGGCATTGCATATAGAGCGATCATTTATATTCATTTACACTCTTATTGCTCTACTCTGTTTACATTCTTTTACATTTTGATTAGTGTGTGTGCATGCTCTATGTTATCACATGCACACTATCTCATGCATGAAATTGTAAGATACCCGATATCTTCTCAAACTCCTTTTTCAATTATCCAATGAATAGATTTTCTATAGTCCCCTATATTACATGTTTGTTTTTAATCCCATGTATAAATGTGGAAGAGTTATTGTGTGAATTTAATAGTTTTTAAAACATTGTAATACCCAATCTAGGTTAGGGATCAATCTACTTATATATATAAACTTCTTGGTGTGAGGTGATCACCAAGTGGAGAGGACTGATACTCGGCTTAACACTGATCCTCTTGTATTAAAAATTACATTGTGTGGTTTATTTATTTATTTTTACTTCAGATTTATTATTTTAATTATAATATTTCTTCAACTGTAAACAAAATACATAATTTATAGTTAACCTTTACTAGTGTTTTTATAAGATTTTTATTAATTAAATTGATATCCAAGGACTAAGTAATATTTAATATTTCATACCCGAGAACTAATCAATATTTAATAAACATTTTTAAGGATTATAACTCATAATGATCTTTTATATTCATTAACTCATCTATTTTAAATTAATTGGGGGATTTAAAATTAATCAATGTTAAACAGAAATTTTTATTGGAGACTCAATTCCCCCCCCCCCCTCTTGAGACACTCACTCCAACCAACATTTGGTATCAAAGGATTAATTTTTCATTGTAATTAAATTTTTCAACCCATTTAACTATTTTTTTAGTTAAGATTTATTGTTATTAAATTTCTTTCATTTCTAAATTTATCTATTTAAATAGATAATATAAAATAATTTTCTACTACAGATATACCTCTCTTTTTAAATGGTATCAATTATGCTCAGTGGAATATTAAAATTAAAATTCATACAAAATGTTTGGGTTTTAAAATTTGCACTGCTATAGAATACAAATATGAATTTCCCATAGATTCTAGAAGTACATGGAATTATAATACTAATTTATCTTATAATAATGATTTTAAAGTATTTAATTACCTTTACGGTGATCTAAGGAATAGAGATTGTAATATAATTTCTCATGTAAAATATAATATAATATATGATATACTTTTTCAATTTCCCATGAGGGAACTTATAATGTTAATGAGATGAGATTTAACACATATACTATTAAGTATGATTATCTTAAGATGAAGCCTAAAAAACATGTTTTTGAAATGTACATCAGTTTCAATTAAATTGTGAATATAACTAGACCACTTGGAAAACTAGTATCTGACAAGGATCAGATCATTCATGTTTTAAGTTACCTACCTGAACGATGGATAGGCACATCAGTTTCAATAATAGAGTCATGTGACATTAGAAAACTACCATTTAAGGAAGTAATTGGTAAGATAATGTTGTATGAATAATAGATATAGTTAAATCATGAATAATTTTACTATCCTAAAACAATATCAGTAGCGTTCAAGAACACTACACCTAAACAGAAGGAAAACAGAAAAGGAAAAGGAGAAAGTCCAATTTGTAAGTCCAGATGATAATGAATCTCCATCTGATAGAGATGAGAATATAGATCACCTAGCTAGAAGATTTAAAAAAATTATAGGAAAATAATATTTTCATAAAATCAAATTATAGAGGAATGTATGACAAAAAAGGAAGTTGGAAAAAGGACTCGAAGAAAGATGGGAATGATGTTGTCTGTTATAAATGTAAAAGAATGGACATGTCAAAGCTGATTGTCCAAAGTTAAAGTACAAAAACAAATATTTTGAGAAGAAATAAAGGTATAATAAATCCATGAAAGCCACATGGAGTTCCTCATAATATATATCTAGGAATTCATATTCATCACATAGAAGAAACCTAGCAAAGAAAATATGTTCTTTATGAAAAAATACAATGAGATGCCTACTATTTCAAATATTTTACTTATACATAATGATCATATTTACAATACTTATGAGAGTGAACATAATGATGATGACTTGTATTGGGATGAAATGTTTTAATATTCCAATATGTTAGAGTATATGAGTAATGAATTAAAGGAAAAGTATAAAACTCTCAAAATATAGAAAGTCTTGACTACTGATAGAAAATATGAACTATCTATTAAAAAAGATAAAATGATCAACAACTAAAAGAAAATATAGAACATAAAATTTAAAATGAGAATTTAAAGAAATACCTAGAAAAGTTATCTAATGGAAGATAAAATTGTACTCATATTTTAGGTAATCAATTTGAACCTAAGTATGTAAATGGAATTGAATACCAACCTAGAAAGAAGAGAGTAACAAAAAAGAAAATTTGTTCCTAAGTCCAAACTGGAGAGTTATTTTGAAAATTATTTCTCTAGGGGAAATAATAATGTTTTTATTTCATAAGTTCTTCAATATTTTTATATGAAACCCATAATATAATTACTGGTTCCCAAAGCTTTGATTACTAAAATTTTTAGACCCAAACAGATATGGGTACCAAAGTCGTTTCTTGCATAAATTTTGTTTTGTTGGAAAACTGTTTAAAGACATCCTATAGAATTCTATGATACTTCAACATCAGTTTTTCAAGAAATAGGATAGGATAATATACATGCATGAAGATCCTTATTGAGGTTTATGGTGGTCATGTCACCTTTGGTGATAATGCTAAAGGAAAAATCATCGGCCTTGGACAAATTGGTAACAAAAATTCAGTTTAGATTACTAAAGTATTATCTCTTGATGGTTGAAAATATAACCACCTTATTATTTCATAGTTATGTAAGGATGGATACCATGTTACATTTTAAAATGATGCATAAAATTTTTATTATTCTAAAATTTCATTGATCTCTACATCGTTAATAAATGAAAATGTTTTTGTTATTGAATGAAATTATTTAGTTTCTCAATATGTTTCACGATTAAGCACCATTCATAAAGAATCCTGGAATTTTCATATGAGACATTCCCATTTCAAAATTATATAAATATTACTAGGAAAGGGTTAGTTATGTATCTACTTAAGATTTTGTTCTTAACTGATAAAGTCTATAACCCCTATCAAAATAGAAACAATGCAAAGTTTATTTTAAATCAACTAAATAAGTGTCAACTTCTCAACCTCTCGAGTTTTTTCACATTGATTTATTTGGAGCATATAAAGTTTCTATATTAAATGTGAGGCATTATTTTATTTTTCTATTATATTATTTTCTATTTATACTTTGGTATTATTTTTATCTAACAAAACTAAAGCTTTCTCTTATTTCACCAACTATGTCAAATCAGTAGAAAAATTAAGTGGACTTAGAATTAATAACTTAAGATGTGACTATAGCCTTGTGTTTGAGAATAAATATTTTGAATCATTTTTCTCACAAAATGGGTACACTCATAGATAATTTTCTCAAAGTAACCCACAACAGAATTGAGTTTTTGAAAGTATAAATTGAACTTTACAAGAGATTTCTTGGACCATGTGGAATAAATATTACCTGCCTTATTATTTTTTGGGTGGAATTTATCAATACAACCATATATATTATCAATAGAGTCTTGATTATACCCATATTAAAGAAAACACCTCATAAACTATAGAACAAAAATAATCTTATGTTTATTTACTTTATATTTTTTGGTTGAAAATTATTTATTCATATCACTAAGGATAATTGGACAAATTTTTCTCCAAAAGTGACTACAGAATTTTCCATGGTTATTCAATATCTAGAAAATCATATAGAGTCTTCAATAAGAATACCATAGTTTTGGATGAATCTGTCCATTGAAAATTAAATGAGACTGATCCACATAAAACTAATACCTCCCTAAAAAACCTTGAAGATGATTTATAGACTTGAAATTAAATTCTAAACCTTCAGATTTAGCTTTCAAATAGCCAAAAGAAACATCCATTTCTGAATAATATCTAGAAATTCTAGAACCTAAACCTATGCATCTTAAAGTGATCATCCCTTCTTTCTATAGAACTATTATATCCCTTATGTACCATCCTTTAGATCTTGTTTTATGGAATATATATAAAGTTACACAAACTATAGATTCAGTTAGAATTCTGGTTGGACATCAACATTCATGTCTCAACATGAACTTATTAATATCAATAAAGTAATTAATGATAGATTATGGATAACAGATATGAAATAAAAATTGAATCTATTTAAATGAAGTAAATTGTGGAAAATTATAGATAGGTGCAACGACAACTTCACTATTAGAACTAATGGGTGTATATGAACAAGGTGGATGAGTCATGCACTACATTTATAAATAAGGTTATCCTTGTTGCATAAGTTTATAGTCAAGAAAAAATAATAAAATATAAATAAACCTTTTCACCAGTAGCTCGATGCGAATCCATAAGAATATTTCTTGCCTATGAAGCACATTTAGACTTCAAATCTTATCAAATGGATGTTAAGAGTGAATTTATGAATGGTTTTATCATTGGGGATTCACTGTTGAACAAACCATAGGTTTCTAAAATCCCAATTTTCCAAATAAAGGTTTTAAATTAACTAAACCTTTATATGTTTTGAAATAAGCTCCAAGATATTGTTTTTATAGGATCAGAAATTTTCTTATTTCAAAAGGTTTTTCAAAAGGTATAGCTATTCCTACTCTTTTTATAAAATTAATTTCAAAAGATGTTTTGGTATTAAAAATCTATGTAGATGAAATTATTTTTGGATCTTTAAGAAATTTTAATTGAACTTATTTTTAAAAAATGATGAAAAATGAGTTAAAATGAGTTTAATGGGTGAACTAAAATTCTGTATTAGATTTAAAAATATTCAAAATAAAGACTGAATTATTTTTAATTAGTGTAAATATACAAAAGATATTCAAAATGTTCTAATCTAGGTAAAACTAAGAGTAGTGATACTCATAAGAGTTCCACATGTAAATTGAATCTTAATGAAGCTAGGAAACTAGTTAATGAAACCAGTTATAGAGGTATGATTGGAATTATTCTATATCTTACTACTATTCCACCTGATATAATTTTTTAGTGTGTGTTTGTGTGCTAACTTTCGAGCTAATCCAAAAGAGTCACACTTGGTTTCTATTAAAATAATTTTCAAATACTTTAAGTATACAACCAATTTAGGACTATTTTACCCTAGAGGAAAATAATTTGATCTAGTGGTTTATTCTAATGTTGATTTTAGTGGATTAAAGTTAGACCAAAAAAGAACCTATGGAACATGAAACTATTTGGGAAAGTCTCTAGTTTCATGGTGTAGTAAGAAAAAAATACTATTTCATTATCTATTTCTAAAGATGAATATATAGATACTGGAAGTTATTGGGCACACATTTTGTTGGTGAATTTTTTTTACTAGACTATGGATATCAATTCTTACATTTACCAATAAATTAGTACAACACACAAGTGCAATAAATATTTCTAAGAATCTACAATCACATTTTTTGAAAAAGAACATTGATATAAGACATCAATTTCGGAGAGATAATTTTAAAAAGAGTGATATAACTCTTAAATTTTTTGGTATAGAACATCATTTAGTAGATATTTTTTCTAAACTCTTATATTCAAGGAAAATGAGTTATATAAAATATGAATTAGGAATGATCAATTTTGAATAAGTTTAATTTCCAATGACACACCATTGGGTATGAAACATCGTTGGGTATGACACACTATTGTGTCTAACACACCATTTAGTATGACACACGATTGAAGTTGTATCACCATTTCTTGTTCTCTCACAATTGGATTGACTCACCATTGGGGTCGACACGCCATTGGCTTTTCACACCGTTGGTGTTTTTCATTCCTTTATCAATTTTCTCTAGTTATAATATATTAATCCACCAATTTATTTTCTTTTAGTTTAAACTTTTTTCATAACCCAATAGGTATATTTTTCATGATAAAAAATTAAATTTTAATTTCAATTTCAGAATAACTAAAATCCCAAATTATATAAAAATTAAATTTTGTCTATTTCCAAAAATACCTCTACTCTCGCGCCTTTCTTTCTCATGTGCAGTGAGACCTTCCTTTTTCAACCATCAAATTTTCAAATTTTTTCTTTACCCTCAACCAATATTTCTGAACTAGTATTCATTCCAAGAACTATGTTTCCCTATAATTATTTTCTAGAATATTTGCATTATTATAAGAAGAGAAAATGTGAACTAAGTGTTCATGCTTCAGTTGCACCAGTAAACCCATCATTATAAAAAAAGGATCATTATACCTAAATAAAATTTGGTAGAAAAGTGTTTTTTTTCAAATAGGTCTTTAGTACTACAATTTCATCAAGATTAGGTATGGTTAGATTGATTCTATTTATATGAGTTTCATTTCTACCCTATGTTGTTGCATCATTGTTTTCAATATTTTGAGTTTGGTTTGAATGTTGTAAAAGAATACCTAATGAGAATGAGGAAAAATGGTCATAAATTTGTTTTAACCTCAAAGAAATGGGATAGATATATGGTTGTACCACCTGAAGGATTTTATGATGATTATCAAGTATTTATTCTTGAGGATAGTGACTAGAGAAGGGATTGCTAAAAGACCAGTACCTTTAGAAATTGATGGACAGTGCATACTATTATTCAAATTTATTCAACATATTCTTTTCCTATAAAAATATGATTTGTCTACTCTAAGATATCAGGATGTATACTTGCATAGTCTTATGAAAATATGACTCAAGATCAATCTATGTATATATCAAGGGTTTATCTATCTGAAATGATAAATCCTTTTTCTAGATCAAACTCTTTGAATTATCAGAAGAAATTTTATTCCATGTTAATGGATAAAGTCTATGTTTTAGATGTTGAAGAAATAGTTATTGCATGTGGTGGTTTCTATATTTCGAGATCTATATGTTCACGAATGAAGATGAACTAGAACCCTGGGAAGAAATAGTGGGTAGCTGACAATGACAAGTTGTATATTGAGTTTAATCCAATGGACTACCCAAAAAGGTCGAGGGATGTAGTTGACCTTGGATTTGATCCTAATGATTTTTTTTATATTCATATGAGGAATAAGAATTTTTTTTAAAATATGAATAAGAGAAAGAAATTTTTTTTTATGAAGGGATTGATCATTATTTTTCTCCCATGTCTTCACTAATTAGTTATAGATCTCCTAGTCCACTAAGGAGACTTGAAAAAAGAAAAACACAATTGATAAGTGGTGACGATGAGACTGAGGTCTCTAGAGTAGAGCAATATAAGAGTTCCAAATCAACTGAAGAAGATAATGGTGATGATGAAGAAAAATATGAGAATGGAAATGGTAGTGAAAATGGTAATAACAAAGGATTTTATAAAAAAGGTCATGATAGTGAACTAAATAATGATAATTCTGATCCTAGGGATTCAGTTGGAAGAATTATAAGGAGAGATGTAGAGAAGACTTCAGAGCTTCTTTCTTCACCATGTAATCTATGAATCATCGATGGTAGAATAGATGTCTGTTATTTATATTATGGAAAATTATGTGGATGAGAAAAAACGTAACAATATTCCCTTTCTGAGTGAGGTAGTTATGTATAGTTGGATGATATAGCTACTTGTGAGCCTCCTATTGATATCTAGGTAGAAGTTTCACATACTGTTATTGGCCAGAAAGATAATATACGGAAATACCCTATGTAGAAGAAAGAAGAACCTATAATTATAGAATAGTTTATTGGTGAACATAATGTTCATTCTCAGAATGTTTAGACTTCTATTGATGACCCTTTGTCCATTGTATTTATATATATTTTTCATATTGTAGTTGGATAGAGTTTAGATGATCAGTGAAGTGTTGAGCTATCTGATGAGCCTACTGTTGTGATGCCTTTTGCCTCTTCACCTTTTTTGAGGTTTCTAAGAGATGGGTCGATACTATGCTAGAGTAAAGGGATACATTTAGTAGAATTCCACCAAAGGATGGTGGACCTAAGGTTCAGAATGAAGAAGATCCTAAGGGATATTTTATACCCCATGTTTATTTTGATGGGCTGTTAGAAAAAGAATTCACATTTAGATCTCATGCATATGAACACGCTACTCCGATTATTTATTCATCTATTCTAGTTTAAGTAGTCACAAGGAGTGATTTAGATGCTTTTGGTAAAAAATTATTGTTAGATTTTGACAAGTGTTTTAAGAATAATTCTTTTCTCTAGACAATTCATATAGTGAATGATGCCCAAAACCTATTTGAATGTGTCATTCACCATATTAAACCTAAAATGATGCATCACATTTATGAAATTAAGATTTATCATGAAAGAATTAGTAGTGAGTTGGAATATGTAAAATATATTCTTGAATACTTAAAGAAAACTATTACTACCTCCTTAAGTGATATTCTAAAAAGTCCTGACAATGTGTCTTTAGACACCTCTACCTCCACAAAATATCCTACATATTATGTTTATTAGATCTAAGTAGTTGTTAGAGAAGTGGTTTATTCTTCTTTTAGTAGTATTTCTAGTGGAGAACCATTGATACTATTTTATATTCTCGAATAGTTTGAGCATAGTACAAATCATGATCATATTATGATCAAATCATATGCCAAGGATATGAATTCGGAAGAATACACAATTACTAAATCCATAAATTTTTAACTATCAAGTATTTATACTAAGAATTCATTGGATTATCATTTCATATTTTGGGATGAAAATTTTAGTATTCCCCATATTACATAGGCTTTTAAGGACAATGTTTTCCAGTTGAAGGACATGACCCTAGTGATCAATCAGTTTATGGAGGAAAAAAGTGACATCTTTAGTGCAATAGAAACATGTGGCTAGATCATTTTGGATTTCATCAATTTAATGAATCCACTTCCTAATGTTATTGAAATTGTATTTTTTTCTCAGAAAGACATTCTTATTACTCCATAGCTTTCTCTCAGACTAAGAGTGACTAGGGATCCTTGTGCACCTTTGCCTGCCCAGTTCCAAACTTATCTTATTCCTCCATCATAGTCTATGAGACATCTCAGGATAGTAATTATTGTAGAGGATAATACTCCTCAAGCCCTTTCTTAACAAACCACTAGTGTTCCCTCTAATATGACTATATCTCCTTCAGATCCTAGTGAATCATATCAAAATAGAGATAAAGCCAAGGGAAAACACCAATTGAACCCTCTTCCAATCCTTAATCCTTAAGCTTTTTGGATTACACTATGTCTTTGATGGAATGTTTTATAATAACTTTTTGATAAACACATATCTAACATACTTTGATGAATTTTATTTTCATTTTCTTATTTATTCTTACTATATGTATTGTTTTTTCATTCTAAATATTTTCTACCTTTTTTATAATCCTAAAAGGGGGAGAAACCTTTGGCATATCCTATTAGGCATTTATTTATGGTTTATTACTATGATGTATCTATGATATATTTGATACTATGGTTTTACTCTTCTTTCCTGTGATATGATCTAATTACATTTATTTTTTTATTATTTATCCTTGATACCATCTATACATACTGTAAATGTTATTTCATGCTTCTCATTTTTTTAATCTTACCTTTGATGTCATGTTTTATATTTCTGATAACTTTGATGTCATGATTTGTGATCATCAAAACCAGAAATATTGTTGATCTCTATGTTTTAATATTAAAAAAATAATTATTTTAATTATATTAATTGATTTTTTGTTCTCCATAAGTATTTCTTAATTTGATAAAAGTGAATAAATTGGCTATGAGTCACTGATAGTCAGTGCAAAGGACAAGACACCATTGAGACCAACGTTGTTGAGGTTAAAAAATTTCTTAGTATGAGTCACTATTTTCTATTACTTAGTGTAAACATATAATCTCGATAATAATGATACACCATAAACAATGTCTCACCATCATGATGAGATACCACTAGAGTGAAACATTGGTAAAGTATGAGATACTATAAGGATGTCATGCTGCCAAAAGGTAAATTTGGAAAAGTCTGAGGCACTGCCAGATTGAAATACCACCAGAAGGATGATCTATCATCATATGAATCACTGGTAAAGTAGTCACCTAAAACATGGTATTTTTTCTATGTTAAATACAGAGCTAGTCATGAGATACCATCATACAAGACACAGTCAAAACAACACATTACCAAAGCTGAGACACTACCACTATTTCTAACATACTCTTTCTTTTAAATATTTTCCAATGGATATATTATTAAAATGAATGTTGGTTTCTCTAATAATTACTATCTATTAAAGGATAAATGGAATGCATTGAAGAGTATGTCAGATGTGCAGTATGAGGAAGCATAGAGGATCCCTATATTTTAACTATTGCAACTGATAAAAGAGAAGCAGACTCCCTCATGTGAAATGTTGTAAAGTAGACTGATAGAAAGAAGAGTGATTGTGCTTACATAACACACGCATTTAGTTGAATAGATAAACTACTATATCCCAAAATCACTCGACTAAGGATGGAAATGCTTATATGGATCTAATTATTTCCTCCAGTTAAGAATAAGAGTCTAGGACACTCTGTTCTACTAATGTTTTCAAGAGAACCCGACTCGAGTTGTATTTAAAAATACTTTCAAGGAGTCACAAGTGGAACAAAATATAGACCGAGCATTTATATTCCTTTACACTCTTGTTTCTATGTTCTATTTACATTCTTTTACATTTCGAGCAGTGTGTGTGCATACTCTATTTTTTCATACGCACATTATATCCTACTATAAACTGGAAGATACTCAATATCTTCTCAATATCCTTTTATATGTTCTCTAATGCATAACTATGGTAGAGTTCCCTATGTGACCTCTCTATTTTAATCCCATAGATAATAGTGGAAGAGGTTTTGTGTGGCCTCGATAGTTTGTAAATTGTTGTAATACCTGATCTTCTTTTTGGATAAATCTATTTATTTATATAAACTTCTTGGTGGAAGGTGATCCCCTAGTGGAGAGGACTAAGTCTCATATTGATAATGAACCTCTTTTATTCGAAATTTCCCTATGTGTTTTATTTTTTTTACTTTGAATTTATTCTTTAAACATAATGTTTTCTTAAACTGTACACAAAATTTATACTTTGATAGTTAATCATTACTAGTGTTTTTTAAGATTTTGATTATGTAAAATGATTTCAATGGACTAATTAATATTGTATATTGCTTACTAAAGAACTAATTATTCTTTAAGAAACATTTTGAATGATTAGAACATATAAAGATCTACTATTTTAATTAATTGGGCCACTTAAAATTAACTAGGGGATTTTAAATTAATCCATTTTAAATAGAAATTTTTATTGGGTACTCAATTAACCCCCCCCCCCCTCTTGAGATACTCACTCCAATAAAAAGTTTATATCATTAAATTGTTATTAAATGACTATTACTCAATAATAATTTGAAAATTGTTAATTAATATTATTATTTTATTATTTTATAATCTTTATTGCACTAAATTTATTATATAATAATTGTGGTTACATATTTCATATTATGCAAATAATATTTTATAAAATATAATATATTTATATCAATATAAATATATTTATACATTAGTACAATATTTTTAATGACATGTAATTTTTATAAAAAATATAACTATTATTAATAGTAAAAACTATCCTTTTAGTGCTAATAAAAGGAAAAAAATTATGAGTGATTTGAAAAGCATCGATAATATTACAATTTATCACTACTAAAAAAGAGATGATAAAGGCCATACTTTTATCAGTGAAAAAAAATTACTCAAAAGGGGGACTTTTATTAGTTCTTATTTAACATAGATAAAACCACCCCCTTATCAGTTCTTTTTTAATCACTGATAAATATACCCCATTTTGCAGCACTTTTTTTACACTGATAAATGGAAGCATTAGATAAATCCAAAACTTTTATAGGGTTATATTCCTAAAAACATGTACATCATCCATAAACTGTAAATGATACTTTTTGAATGAAAAGATAATTATAAATTCGAATTAGACTACTAAATAAAATTTTCGAAACAAAGGAACATAAAATGATAGAATTTATCATTTTTAATTCACCCTTGAATTAAGAAAATAAAATTTATTTTTGAAATAACATGATTAATTTGAAAGAAGGATTATGAAAATAGTAAATTTAGATTATATGATAATAATAAACATAAAATTATTTGTTTTCATAGAAATAGAATTTTTTACAATAAACCTCTTACATATATAAAAACATTTATACATAAAATCAATGTTTCAAAATATTATTTTGAAAATAATTAAATTCCCTTTCATAAAAAGGGGTTTTAGAAAAATAATAATCTTGGAATATAATTTTAGAAACTAATTTTTCTAACACTTAAGGATTTTATAGTATGTTATCTCTTAAAATTAATTCAATAGCTTGCGCTACACGCAACACCGAGTTCGAGCGCACTACGACTTACCAAACTAGTCGTTCAAAAAGTTGTTATGAATAGTATTAAATGAAGTTTATACTTTATATACTACATATAATTTTAAAATCCATATTATGTGTTTCTTAGACATAATATAAGAACAAATTTAATTTTTCTGATAAAAGAAGTATTTTCCAAAAAATGCTATTTTACCTCCTTTTAATAGAGAACCCTTTTTAAATCCAATATTTGAAACATTTATATATTTAATTTAATGAAATTAAATTATTCTTTAGAATAGGGACATAAAAATTTAGTTTGGATAAAATTTTGGTTCTTTTCTGAAAACATTCATATTTTGATAAATAGAAAAAAAAATACAAATTTTTAATTGAAAACAACTTTTTTAATCGAAATAATTTAAAGTGTAAAATTATTCATTTAAGTAGTTTTAAAGTATAATTAGATTATAATTTTATAATTTAATATAATTTTGGTCATTGTAAGAAATTTCACATTTAAATTGGAAATAAACACATGTTAATCTTCTGATAGTTTTTTCTTCATAAAAACTTGCTTTCTGGTTTTGACAATGTGAATTAATTTTAAATTAATTAATGCAACTTAAATGTTTTGAATTTGGTAAAATAGGAATCATTTTTGAATTTGGAATATCAAAATTATCTTTGGGTGAATTTTTGATATTTTTCTAAAAAAAATCATTTTTTTATGAATACTGAGAAACACTTCGTTATAGATAAAAACCGACATTTTCATTTAAATAATTATTTTTAATTTAAATTTTATATTAATGTCAAAATAGATACATAATACATATATTAGTTATATTTAATTCATTTCAGTCATTTTATAAAAAGATTAAACATATATAATTTTATTGAACTTTTTTAACGTATTTTACCCACCTTATTAGCACATTTGGAAATTTAAATAAAACATAATTTTACCGCTTCTATAAATTTAATTTCAAAAATCCAAGAGACATGGTTGAAATCATTAAGTAAAATGTGGTTTAGTAGGATGAATATAATTTTTGGTGAATAGTAACTTTTCAATTTTATTTACCACAGTTAAAAGTAAATAAGGTAATTAAAGGTAAAAATAATATTAAAATTACCCCAACACATGTCCTAATTCTATTGGATAATTTTATTTCGACCAAAATAAACCTTAGGAAAAAAATAATATCCTTTTGATCCATTTGGGTTAGATTAGGACATTTATTATATTTTATTTAAAGAAGAGTTAAAAGTGTTAAATTCAAAGTTTAATAACTAAAACATTTTTAATATAGGGTTAAATATAATATAAATTTGACTATAAATATTCATTAAAAAGATAAAAATATTTCCTACATCATTTTATTTTATTTATAATTTTTAGACATTAAATAATTAAATTTATTTAAGACACAATGATGTTGCAATAATTACCTTATTAATTAAAGATTAAAATAATTGATATTATAAATATTAAAATAAATATAAAATGAGACTTTTGATGAATTACAAGAATTTTCTAGGTTAATATGACATGTTAGTATTGATTTAATTTATTATTTTCAAAGTAATCAAGTTTTTTTTTACTTTCATAAAAACCAAATACTAAATAGTTTCAAAATTGACATAAACAAATATTGTATTATTAATTGATATAATATTCCTAAAAATATATGGTTTGGTAAAAGGACTTATATAAGGTTAGATATATAAATAATTAAACACTTGGGGTTCTCTTTTATTTTTATAGTATGTTTATTAACCATTTATTATAATAATTTATGAACACATGGTAAAAGTTAAACTATTTAACTAAGTGTTAAATCTAATAGATAAGGTTAATATAGTGACCTAAACTGTTTAAAACCTATTTTTTGAGAGTGTTTCGACCCAAAACCACCATATCCTCAAAATAAATCATTTTTTAGCCATTATAAAATGAATATGATTGTATAATAAATTAATATTTCAAGTTTTCCTTAAAGTAACCCTCACCTCTCTTATAAAATGGTACTTCCCCTTCTCTCAAAATCACACCTACAAAGCCATTTGGATCAGCCAAACCCTACTCAAATATCTTCCAAACTACCCTGAAATCAACTTAGAGGCCTTAAATTGATCATTAATCTGACTTAAGATAACTTTTGATCAATTCAAAAGTAAGCACTCGAAGAAGATGTAATAATTTCATCACCTCTTTCAAAGTACTTTTCTTCTTCCACTTCCCCTTTCTTTGTGGTTTCCATAACAAAATAATAAATCCAGTACCCTATACATACTGTGATTTTATTATAAATATGGTACAACCATATTCATTATTCTATTCATCCTATTAATGAAAAATTCATCATACGAGCGTACGTACGACTTACCGTCTCCACGTCGTGGTGTAGTTTTTTATTTAACACTTCATTATTTAGATGGGTATAATAATGAGTATAATTGCTATAAATAATAAATATAACATGTTAATTATTCTGTATATATAATATAATATCCAATTCCAAATTATTTCACCATCAATATAATGATATCGTCGCTCGTGCGTACGTACGACTTACCGTCTCCACGACGCGATGAGATTCATTTCCACGTTCATCATACAACGATGATTATAAAAATATATATTATTAATAAGTATGTAATATATGTCATAATAATTCTACTATAATATATATATATATATATATATATATTTATATATCATTCACTTACTTACATTCAATATGATATGAAAACAGAAACAACGTTTATGTGTACATACAGCCTACCGTCTCTATAAATCGGGTTTTCCATTTCATATATCTACCTATTATAAATATTTATATTCTGAATATATATGATACATAAATAATTTTTTAAATTATGGAAGAAATTAAATCATGATATAATTTATACAATCAAGAATAATAAGTTAAAATGTGTATGATAAGGAAAGCGATTATTACACGAAATGTTACTTTAACATGGAAAATATTATTAAATGGGTAGTATAAAGTCATAAATAATCCATATATGATATCATAAATATTAATATGGTTCTGTTATAATTTAATAACATATTATGGTCATTATACATGAGGCTAAACGTACCCTTGATTAAAGTAAATTACAACGTACGAGTTAATTCCTCAATCTCATTATTATCTGAGATTGTTTATGTGTAAGTATTTACTGGGTCATTTTTATCATACATTCCAATGTTTCATATAAAAATTTCAAAATTAATATTTTATGGTTTTTTGGAAGGGACTAATTATCAAGATCATCATTTTAAATGTTTTAATGATTTATTTTTATAAATATTTCTAATTAATTTCTATGTATTAAAAATGATTTTAAGGATTTATTTATATGGGAAAGATTATTTTAAAATATTAATTAATTTCAAAAGTTTCAAAGTGGTATGGGACACTTTGTTCTAAAAATCTCTTTTAAATGAATTCCTTTATAAATGCATGACTTTTAAATTATTTCCCAAAAAGGGATATTTCTCTCAAAGAGTTTTACTGATCATTTTCAACTATGTCAACATCCTTTATTGGAAATTATTCTTGATTGAGGTTGATTTATTGTAATACAATCTCCCATATTGTATTGAATGATTTATGATATGTTTGATTATGGATGTATTATTTATTGGAACCATGGATGTTATTTGCATGAATTGGATTATAGTTTGTGTTTCTTGTCAATCCTCAATGGAAGTTCAGAATGTGTGCCAGTAAAGTGATCATACAGTTCAAGAAGACAATAGTATTGAAGGTGGCGTCATTTCCCAGTGTTTGCCAAATTTTTGGGCCCCAAAATCAGAAAATTAAGACATGGATTGTTGGTAAAAGGAGGTGCGCGCAAAGAGGAAGTGGTGGACGAAAAAGGAGGGATCTGCGTGAAATATTTGAGTTGGGTGTGAAAAACAGTGTGGTGCGTGAAATAGTGGATCAAGTTTTTTTGTGCAAATAGTGTTTCTGAATCAGAATGTCAAAAAATGGCAAAGGCATGGGCTGTGTGAAAAATCTAGAGATGTGCACAAAAAATGGTACTTGCACAAAATATTACACACCAAATGAGAGGATTTCACACCACATGGGGTTTTGAACGTGGGGGTCTAAGACACCTATAAATAAGAGGTGACCACCCTCATTCCATATGGTGGAATACATGGAGAATATCCGAGGTCTGATTCACATAAAAGGTTCACATAAAGGGGCTTGCGCGAAAAATTCTGTGTTACGTGAAAAAATCTGGGTTGCGCGAATAAATCCTGGTTGCGCGAAAAATTACGCGATGTGCGAAATATTCCATTTTATGCGAAAAATATGAGTTGCACGAAAAACTCCGAGCTGTGTGAAAAAGGCAGAGCTGGGCATAAAATTTGAGGTGGTGCATAGAAGATTCAGTTTCCCGAAAAAGGGTGTTGTTGTGCGAAATATTGTTCCGCGCAAAAAGGAAATATTGCGCGCAATAGTATGGTCTTTCACGCAAAGGGTTGGTGTTGCGTGCAATTGTTAGTGAAACATGTTTGCACTTTCTGGTTATCTGGTTTAGTGGTTCAGTGCGTACAAGTGCATCATTACTGAACTTCGATGCAAGCAGAGTCTCGTGCTAAGTAGAGGCAAAGACTTCAATGTGAATCTATTGAAGAGACATTCACGTCTATAAATATATTGGGACTTCACCAAGGGCAGTGTGCTAGGGGGAGTCAACGGGAGTGACCCGAGGGACGTAGTGGGCTATCCCTGAACATTTATAAAGTTAGTGAGCCTTGGACAGAGTGACTGTTCTCGAACATTTGTAATCCACAACTAGTGAAGGATGGTGGAATTTGGTACAACTGAAAACCTGTCGGCGTATGCTCCTTGGACGTAGCCCTTAGTGGTGAACCAAGTAAAAAAGTGTTTTGTTTTCTCTTTGCATGTGAATGTTTGATTGCTTCTCATATCCATCATACATGTTAAACTAGTTCCTACCAACATGGGAACAAGATCCATCAGTTTAAAATAAAAAGTTGACACCATGATTCACCTTCCCCTCTCAGGGTGTCCCGGGATCCTACAAGTGGTATCAGAGGGTAATGGTTACTGGTGTTTGATCTGTACTTTTTCATCATGGGGAATACTATCAATGCTAGGGGAATCCCTCTCTTCGATGGAATTAATTTTCATATTTGGAAGAATAGAATGAGATCTCATTTAAGAACTCTATGAATGGAAGTCCTCTTTGCTAATATGCAAGGAATACATGTTACCGATCCAACAGGTCTTGCTATGACTGATACAGACTGAAAAGTTCTTGATGCAGATGCTAAAGCTCAAAATTCTATCATTATGGCTATTTTGGATCAGATCTATCTAAAGTTGATGAGTTTCACCTCAGCAAAGTATATGTGGGATAAAATTGAAAATTCTTATGTAGGAGACAACAAAGTGAAGGAGGAAAAACTTCAAGTCATGAACAATAGGTTTGACGATCTAAAGATGTATCCTGATGAGAATACAGATTCATTCTTCAATCGAATCACTAAAGTAGTGGGACCAATTTGAGGGCTTGGAGAGGAAATCAAATACATTGATATCGTAAAAAAGATCTTGCGAAGACTTCCTTCTATGTACAATGCAAAGGTGTCGTCCCTTGAAGAAATAGATCTATCTAAACTATCTCTGAATGATCTACTAAGTAGTTTAGTGGCATATGAGATGACAGTCGAACCCGAAGAAGCTATGACTCGTGTTATCAAGGAAATGGCATTCAAATCCATAGAAAAATTGAAAATTTCAGATGATAGTGGTGGTGAAGATGATGAGGAAAAATAAATTATTTTTCTCATTTCTAATAAGCTAAATAAGGGAAAAGGTAAATTTAAAGGTAAGTTGCCTCTGGCATGTTTTCATAGTGGAAGAGTTGGTCACATTTCCTATCAGTGTCAAAGAAAGTTTGATGACTATGAGAGTGAAGCAGAAGACATCGAGAAGCCTAGGAAAATGTTTCTCAAAAAGGGAGAGTTCAAATATGGAAAGAAAATACATAAGAAGAGTTTATTCTGTAAAGAGGAAGATGATGATATTGAATTTTGTGAAGAAGAAGAACCAGAATTTAAAATAGGAAATCATGCTTCCATAATGGCTACCATTGAAAAGTCAGAACCCTCAATTAATAAAGGTAGAGATAATCAAATTAATCCTAATGGTGATCCAAAGATTCAAATTAAGGATGATTTTTTAAAGCTTGAGAATAAATGTAAGAGATGAAATAAGTGGAAGGAAATGTTGGAAGAATCATCAGAATATGTTGATGAGCTTGAAGTAGAAATTGAATGACTAGAAAAACTATTGAGAGTTCAGTCTTCAATCCTTGAAATTACATATGACGTTGCAGAACTAAAGCATAGAATTGAAGAACAAGAAAAGGTCATAAATGAACTTTTATCAATACTGGAAGAGAATTCCAAGACTATTGAGGGTATTTAGGAAGAAGTTGTTACTCTTAGGAGTAAAATTTAATGTAAATCAGCCATAAATGACGGTAAGAAGAAAATTCATTTGGGAAGATTCTCAGATGCAGAATTACTGGAAAGAGCCAAGTGAGGTTTAGATGGGGTTGAAAAAATATTGAGTGATCAAAGACCCGCTTTCATGGGAAAGAGTGGAATTGGTTGTGATGCTGATACATCAACTACTGGAAGTGAAGAGAGCCAAAAGAAATACAAGATGAAAGTTGGACATGTTGAAACATTGCCTGAAGTGCTGAAAAAGAAACCCTCAATCCAAACTAAAAGAAGAACTGAAAATTATCCTCAAACTTTTTAAAATGATAGGCAGTCCAACTATTCTCCCAAGGAAAAAGGAATGAGTATAAATTCATGTTATAAGACATTTCCTCTCATGAAGTGTCAGTTATGTGGCTATCTGGGCCATACCATGTCATATTGCAAAGAGACAAGGAGCTACTTGAATGGGGAAGATATGGGATGTCAACAAAGGAGACTGACTTCATATCCTCCATCTTATAGAAGAAATAGTTTCTATGGATATTGTTTTCATTGCTCTAACATTGTCCATAAAGTTATGTATTGCAGATAGAGATTCGATAGGAGAGATTCATAAGACTCTCAGAGACGGGTCAATATTCACCCTCCTGATGGTGTTGATCTCACAAACAGTTTTTCTCCTCTGGAAGAAGATTATGGGTATGAAGAATATGATTATGTAGAAGAAATAATTAGGAGGCCATCAATATCTTATACTCAATCTGTAACACTAAATATTTTTATGAGAAATATTTTGTTTTTATGTTATATAAATCATCAAAGGAATCTTTCACTACACACAACACTAGCTTGGCTTGCTTTACACGCAACCACGGCCTTCCTCGATAGCTTGCGTTGTATGCAATACTGAGTTTCAATAAACAATGATATGCTATTAAAATATTATTAAAACTAGCTGTTATGAATAGTAATACCCACCATTTGAAAATTTATCTTTCAAAATGGACTTCAATGGAACTCGTACCGGGTGCTTTACCTATTTCAAAGACACCTTATAGAATGGCCCCATTGAGTTGCAGGAATTGAAGAAGCAACTCCAAGATAATCTTGATAAAGGAGTCAAACGCCCTAGTGTGTCGCCTTTGGGAGAACATGTTCTGTTTGTTAAGAAGAAATATGGATCAATGAGACTCTGTATTGATTATCAAGAACTTAACAAGATCACAATCAAGAACAAATATCCTCTCCCGCGCATTGATGACTTATTTGACCAACTACGCGGAGATCAATACTTTTACAAGATTGATCTTCTTTCAGGGTATCATCAATTAAGGGTAAAAAGGGAGGATATGCCAAAGACATCTTTATGTACAAGTTATGGACACTATGAATTTTTAGTGATGCCATTTGGTCTTACTAATGCCCATGTTATCTTCATGGATCTGATGAATAGAGTCTTTAGAGACTATCTTGATCAGTTTGTGGTAGTCTTTATAGAAGATATTCTTGTCTATTCAAAGAGCAAGTAATAACATGAAGATCACTTTATAATTGTATTGAAGACCCTGAGAAAGGAGAATCTTTACGCCAAATTTACCAAGTGTGAATTTTGGCTTCAAAAAGTTTCATTTTTGGGTCACATAATCCCAAAATAGGGGATATCTGTGGATCTGGAAAAAACAGAGGTTATTGAAAGATGTTCGAGACCAACAACAGTAACTAAGATCTGAAGTTTTCTTGGTTTGGCTGGATATTATCGACGTTTTGTGAAATATTTTTCACGATTATCTAACCCACACACCAAATTGACTCGAAAAGGAGTTAAGTTTTTTTGGACATAGGAATGTGAAGAGAATTTCAAGGAGTTAAAAAGAAGGTTATCCAGTGCACCTTTTCTCACACTTCCTTGTAGTGGAGAAAGGTTTGTGATCTACAGTGATGCATACAAGAAGGGATTGGGGTGTGTTCTCATGAAAAATGATATGGTGATAGCTTATGCCTCATGATAGTTGAAAATCCATGTGAAAAATTACCTAACTCATGATTTGGAGTTAGCTGCGGTAATCTTTGCATTAAAGATTTGGAGGCATTATCTTTATGGAGAAAGTTGTGATATTTATACTAATCATAAAAGTTTAAAGTATATTTTCACACAAAAGGAGCTGAATATGAACCAAAGAAGATGGTTGGAGCTGATTAAGGATTACGACTGATCAATTCATTACCACCCTGGGAAAGCAAACAAGGTGGCAGATTCATTGAGTCGACAAGACTATGCTAGCTTATCCATGATGAGGATCACAAAAGATCCAATATTTATGGATTTACAAAGGATGGATCTTGGAATTATAATGGAAGGGGGAAAATCTTATCTTTCTCAAATGAATGTTCAACCATCTATGCATGTGAAGATTAAAGAGGCACAGAAAGAAGATGTAGAGTTACAAAAGAAGGTGAGAAATGTTCCTGAAGTGAACCTTGATTGTGATGGTATAATAAAGTTCAGGAATCGGGTTTGTGTTCCTCCCATACCAGAATTAAAGAAGGAGTTGATGGATGAGGCTCATAGTTATTCATTCTCTATTCATCCTGGAAGCACGAATATGTATAGGGAACTGAAAGAGTACTTCTGGTGGGATGGCATGAAAAGAGATGTTGCTGAATATTTCTCTCGATGCATAGTTTTTCAGCAAGTTAAAGCTGAGAGACAGAAGTCTAAGGGGATGTAAGAACCATTACCCATACCTGAATGGAAATGGGAAAATGTCACTATGGACTTTGTCACTAGACTTCCTAAAACATCCAAAGGTAATAATGCTATCTGGGTCATAGTTGATCATCTTACAAATTCGGCACACTTCATTGCTAATAGAGAGGATTTCTCTCTGGATCAGCTTTCCAGGATATATATAAAAGAAGTGGTAAGATTACATGGAGTACCACTTTCCATTATATCTGATCGGGATCTGAGGTTTACCTCAAATTTTTGGTGAAGTCTTCCGCATACTCTGGATACAGAGTTGAGTTTCATCACTGCTAATCATCCTCAGACAGACGGTCATTCTGAGAGGACAATTCAAAATATAGAAGATATGTTGAGAGATTGCTCTATGGATTTCAAAGGTGGTTGGGACCAACACCTACCTTCGGTGGAAATTTCTTATAATAATATCTTTCACTCCAATATTCAGATGTCTCCTTATGAAGCTATTTATGGAAAGAAATGCTGGACTCCAACTTGCTGGGATGAAGTTGGGGAAAGAAAGCTATTAGGACTTGATCTTATTGATGAGATGGCAGAAAAGGTCCGATATATTCAACAACACATAAAACTAGCTCAGAGTCGACAAAAAATTTATGCCGACAACCGAAGAAAAGACCTAGAGTTTGAAGTGGGTGATAAAGTGTTCTTACAAATATCTCCTTGGAAGAGAGCAATGAGATTTGGAAAGAAGGGAAAGATGAGCCCTAGGTATATCGGTCCTTTCAAAATACAGGATCGTGTTGGGAAGGTAGCTTACCGATTGGCACTTCCACCGAATCTCTCTCAAGTTCATGATGTGTTCCATGTATCTCTCCTGAGAAAGTACATACCCGATCCTTCACATGTACTCATCTCAGAAGTTGTACCGCTGGAGCAAGATCTTTCTTATGAAGAACAGCCAATAGAGATTCTGGATCGTAGCGAAAAAGTCCTATGGAACAAGACCACTCTCTTGGTGAAATTTTTATGGAGGAACCACCAATTAGAAGAAGCTACATGGGAGCTTGTGGATATGATGATGGAGAGGTATCCTCATCTGTTTCTTACAAAGTGACGATTTTCGAGGGTGAAAATCATTTTAAGGGGGGTAGAATGTAACACCCAAGATTTTTATGAGAAATATTTTGTTTTTATGTTATATAAATCATCAAAGGAATCTTTCACTACACACAACACTAGCTTGGCTTTCTTTACACGCAACTGCGGCCTTCCTCGATAGCTTGCGTTGTACGCAATACTGAGTTTCACTAAACAACAATATGCTATTAAAATATTATTAAAACTAGCCATTATGAATAGTAATACCCACTTTTTGATATTTTATCTTTCAAAATGGACTTCATTTTTGGATTCGGAATATCAAAATTAGCCTAGGGATAAATTTTGGTATTTTTCTGAAAAATTTCTATTTTTGATGAATAGTGAAAACACTGGGTTACTATTTAAAAACCGACTTTTTATTTAAATAATTATTTATTTTATTTAAATTTATTTTATTTAAATTTAATTTAGTTCAAAATTGATACATAATACCTATATAAGTTCAAATTAATTCATTGGAGTCATTTTATAATAATTTTAGATATAAAAAATTTATTCAACTTTTCACCGTCTTTTACCCACCTCCTAGAAGAATTTGCAAATTCACATAAAACTTAATTTTACTGCTTCTGTGAGTGGAATTTTGAAAATCCAAGAGACACGGTTAACATCAAGGACTAAAATGTGGTTCAATGAGAAGAAAATAATTTTTGGTGAATAGTAACTTTTTACTTTTTTTTACCACAATTAAAAGTAAATAGGGTAATTAAGGGTAAAAATGATATTATTACTACCCTAACACATGTACTAATTCTATTGGATAAGTGTAATTTGACTAAAAACAACCTTAGGAATAAAATATGACCATTTAGGTCCACTTGGATTAGATTAGGACATTTAATGTTATTTTTAAAGAAGAGTTAAAATAGTTAAAATCAAAGTTTAATAACTAAAACATTTTTAATATGGGGTTATACATAAGATAAATTCGACTATAAATATTAATTAGAAAGATAAAAATATTTCCTACATAATGGTATTTTATTTATAATTTTTAGACATTAAATAATTTAATTTATTTATGACACAATGATGACGCATTAATTATCTTATTAATGAAATATTAACATAATTGATGTTATAAATACCCAAATAAATGTAATTTGAGACTTTTTATTAATTACACTAATTTTATAGGTTAATATGACATATTAGTATTTATTTAATTAACTTTTTTCTAACTAATCATGCTGTTATGATTTTCACAAAAATCAATTACCAAATAGTGTCAAAATTGACATAAAATAGTTTTTAAAACAAATATTATATTATTAATTGTTATTATATTCCTAAAAATCTAAGGTTCTGCCAAGATACTCATATAATGATAGGTGTATCGTTAATGGACCTCTTGGGGGTCTCTTGGATGTATATGGTATGTTTATTAACTATATAATATAAAAATACTAAGTGACATGGTAAATGTCAATCTAATTAACTAAGAGTTAAAACTAAAAGATAAGGTTAATATAATGACCTAAACTTGTCTAAAACCAATCGGTTGAGAGTATTTCAACCCATAACTACCTTAGATTATAAATAAATCAACTTTGAGCTATTAAAAACCGAATATGACTTTATAATAAAATAATATTTTTAGTTTTTCCAAAGGTTCCCCTCTCCTCCCTTATAAAAGGGCACCTCCTCCCTCTCTTCCTCACACCACTTTGAGCCTTAAAGCTTGGCCAACCCCTACCAATTTATCTTTTCCACTTCTCTAGAAACATCCTAGAGGTCCTGGTCTTCTTTAAATACTATCTTTAGTTCCCTAAGAGGATGCTAAGAAGAGGTGCTTCAAAGAAGAGGTAATGTCTATTACTGATTCTTTCAACATTTTTTCTTCTTCTACTTCTTATTCTTTAGTTGTTTCATTATGAAGTAATAACATCAGTATTACTCATATACTGATATGTTATTATAAGTATGAAACAACCCTTTTTCATCATCTATCCATCCTATAGAAAATGAAATCACCGCGCGTGCGTACGTATGGAATACCGTCTCCACGTCGTGGTGTAATCTATTTTCCACCACCCACTACACAAAAATTAGGTTTTAATGGCGGTTTTTTGGCAGCGGTTCAAAAAAACACCGCTAAACCTTTTGCTAAAATGGTTTCGCAGTGGTTTATTATAAACCTCCACGAAACCCTCCATATTTTTTAAGCTGCCGACCCTTCCCCCTACCTCGACCCCCTTGTTCCCCCGACACCCCGCGACCCCGCATGACCCCATGACCTCAGCGACCCCCCGCGACCCCCAGCGACCCCGCGCGACCCCGCGACCTCGAAGACCCCTTTTACGGCGACCCGCGACCCCGCAGTGACCCCCTCTTCACATCCAAGGTGATTTTTAGGGGTTTTTTCCCATTTCCCCCTTTCTCTCTTCCTCTTATCTATTTCTTGGTTTCCTTTTAGGTCTTGGACAGACCCTAGATGTTAGGGTTGATGTTTAGTTCGTTTTTCTTTGGATCTAGGGTATGTGGTTGGTATGTGGGGCCTTGTTCTCCCTCCTGTTGAAGTTTCGTTGCATTCACACTCAAGCAGTGGTCATTTCCCTGCCTTTTATTTCTAATTCAATCAATATGATTCTTGGGTGTTACTAAATAATTTTTAAAACATGATTTACACCTTGTTAATGTACTTGGTTAAATTATTATAGTGTTTTATTGGTGATATGATTTCTTAAAAATATATTTCAAAGTGAATCTTAAATTATGCCTACGTTTTCTTATGCCTAATGCGTGTGGTTAAATGTTAATTGGTCTTTAATAGTGAAATTGGATGATTTGGATGGTTCTTTACCTTATTGATGTTTTATTTAATTGATTGGATGGTGTTTGGAATTGGTTATGTGGAACATGGTGATTTTTATAGTATGGTTAAAGTGTTGTTTGGAAAGCTCTCTTAGTTTTTAAAGATAATTGTTGGTCCTTTGAAAATTATATGAAATGGATGAGTTTGGTTTAAAAGGAAAGTGATGGTTCTAAAAATATTTTTGGGTGTCTCATGGATGTTAAAGGGTTTCATTGAATGTGGGAACATCCATGGGTTAGTAGATGATGGTGGTGAACTTGAGGTCACATGGGGATTGCGATAGCGGTTTGGTTTTGTTTTGGTGTGTTCAATGACATCACTTTATGGTGCATCTCTTATTGCATATTTTTTCATTCTGTTAAAATAATATGCACTATCATATTCAAGGAACATAAGTGTTATCTTACATATTCCTAGTTGATGGTCCTATAGGGTGTACCATGACTTTTTCTAGGGTTGAGTGGTGATTTCTAGTAGGTTTATGTCTTTTGAATTTATCCCTAATATTTCCCTTAGAGGTGAATTGTAAAGGACTTAGGGGGAAGAAACTTTGATTGTTCATAGTTCCTCCTTTGAAAGTTTTCAACCTGAAATTTTTTTTCCTTTCAAATTTTCAGATGATCAAAATGATTCCCTGTCTATAAAAGGTAAATATCTTGTGAGTGGAGACTCGATTTTTCCAATGTCACCTATTATGGGTTTTTGACGTCGAGAGTGAAAATTATCTTTACATTGGTATCTTATGGAATTTTAATGTGTACCAATGTATTTTATTTCTAAGTTCAAACATTGTAGACCAATGTGTGGTTGAGGCTTACCTTTATAAAGATTTAATGAAAGTATGAGGTTTTCTCTAAAGTGGTAAGTTTAAGGTAATACCAAGTAAGATTAAGAGCCTAATACTAATACAAAAAAGACTCAATTATGGGTTCACATAGATTAAATTTATATTTCTTAGACAAAAATTTATAGGGGGTTATAGTTTTATAGCTTAGACCACAGAGGTGAGGTCGTATATTCAACATAGAAGAAAAACTATCCCTACCTAAATTGTTTTTCCCCATACCAATTCATATTACCCCTAATAGGGGAGTATTCACTTTGTTTAAGGATTTTATACTCAGACCATGAATGGTGAATTACTATATTTCATAATAAGGTAAAATCAAACATGACATGAATTTGTTAGGGGTCTAAATCATTATAAACGACCACAAAGAGAGGTGAAGACAATTTATGGTCTTTATGCTCAGACCAAGAAGTTGAACACCAGGATTCTCACCATGGGAGTTTCAAACATGTTAGCAAAGATCTTCATAAGTTCTGAACTAGTGTCACTTACTAAATATTTTAAATTTATTATGATTGAATTAAGTATAATAGTTTGTGTTCAAGTTGAAAATTCATTTCTAAATAATTACTTCAAATTAACTGAGCTTAGGACTTGAAATATACATAAATGTTTGAAGTAAAAATTGGACATGTCCTTTGTATTATATCAAATCCAAATTTTACGGTTTGCATGATTTTTTTTAATATGAGTTGTTTGAAATATTAAAGATAAATTTTTATAGTACTAAACACAAAACATATTTAAGTGAAAATAACATACATCATTCATTAGATTTTAAAAGAGATTTTAATGAGAACCCCACTATGGAAATCCAAGTGGATGAATTAAAATTACACAACCTTATGATATAATGAATAACAAATGTCTCTCCAAATTCAAGGAAATAAGAAAAGTATAAAATTCAAAGAGAGATGTAAATTCAAATAGATAGTGAAAAGATTGAAAAACATAAAGAGAAATGAAACATGACCAATTTTCATGAACTGACCTAGGCTACCCATAATCCAGGTACCCAAGCTAGCCTGCGATAAGTCTCAAAGGGTGTCATATAAGGGCTAAATATTTCTAGTAATGTATTTGTACTAATGGTATGAAAATCGTGCATATTTGGTGTGTTCAATGACATCACTTTCAATGGGGTGTTGTTTGAGGCAACATAAATGTGTGATCGACAGTGTTATGATAAGTGTGTAACCCGATATTGTTATTGCTCCTCAATGAGGTGTTGACGTTGTCTCATAGGGATAAGACTTGTTCAGTTTGTCTGGGGATGCTAAGTAAGTGGTAAATGTGATCAATGTATCATATTTATTATATTATGCATACTTTATGATCAATGGGTCATCTTTATTATATTATGTTTCTATAATCTTACAATATCGTATATATGAATCTCTTTCTCTATTTAGTAGTAAATATGTGTTTTAATTTTTTTTATTATTGTGTAGGCACATTGTGTGGATAAAAGTTGGATCACATTACCAAGGAACACACCTCAGTATGTTAAGGGTTTGAATGAGTTTTTAGATTTTTCAATTTCTAATCGATCCGTTGAAGGGAGAATAAAATTTCCATGTACTAAATGTAAAATTAGAACCTGGTTGAAGAGAGATGAGGTTTATGAACATTTAATACTGAAGCAATTCCCTTGTCAATATTTGTGTTGGATTTGGCATGGAGAATCGAACGTTACAGAAATATTGAGCACTGATGTTAATCCGCAGAATGAGGTCCCAAGTTCGTCGACAATGGAAAATGAAATGAAAAACCTAATAAATGATACATTCGACACTGCAAGACACCACTATCTGCATCAAAACATATCAGAACAACCATAAGAGGGTGCTACAAATTGAAACGTGACAAGTGATGTTTTTTAGACTATAACACAGGCAGATCAAGATTGTCACATATCATTGGATCCTCCTCTTGATTCTGTGGATCCAAATGTAAGAGAAAACTTCACCGAGTAAAATGCCTTTCATGATTTAGTTGATGATGGAAATCAAGAGTTGTATAGTGGGTGTTTGAAATAATCAAATCTTTTATTTCTGCTGAAGTTGTACCATATCAAATGTCTATGTGGAATAACAAATATGGCAATGTCCATGATATTGGAATTGATTCATGATGCATTTCCTGAAGCAAAAATCTCAGAATATTTTTATGATATGAAAAAAGTTGTTAACAAGCTTGGTCTGAATTATACAAAAATACATGCGTATCCCAATGATTGTATGCTTTATTGGGGAGAGGATTCAAGTAGACAGAATTGCAAGAAATGTTCTTCTTCTATATAGAAGGCAAAGGGTGATGTTGGAAGTCTGAATGAACATAATTTCATGGAGAAGAAGAAAAGGAGCACACCTACAAATGTTTTGCGTTACTTTCCTTTAAAGCCTCAATTGCAAAGATTATTCATGTCATCGAAAACCGTCAAACACATGAAGTGGCATTCTGTAGATAATAACAATGATGGGTTAATGATACATCCACGAGATTCCCAATCGTGGAATACATTTGATACATTACATCTCTATTTCTCAGCTGATCCTAGGAATGTTCGATTGGGATTGGCTACCGATGGATTCAACCCATTTGGGACTTTGAGTACCAATTATAGCATTTGTCCAGTTGTTTTGATCCCTTATAATCTGCCTCCGTGGATATTTATGCAACAAAAATCTTTTATCCTTTCGATGATTATTCCTGGAAAAAAAATTCCTGGAAATGATATTGATGTATACTTGCAGCCTTTGATTGAATAATTGTAGGAGTTATGGAGCAACGATGTTGAGACATTTGATGCTTCTTCTAAAACAATGTTCAAAATGCATGCTGCTTTAATGTGGACCATTAGTGACTTACCTGGACTTGGGAATTTATCTGGTTGGAACACTTACACGGGTTTGGCTTGTCCTGTTTGTAACTTTGATTTTGAGCCCAAACGGCTACCTCATAGTAGAAAATAGTGCTTCTTGTCTCATCGAAGATTTGTCGATGCATCTCATAGATTTTGGCTGAACAAATCAAAATTTAATGGTTCCATTGATCGTAGACCACCTCCAAAGTTGTTAAATGGTTTTGAAATATTGGCATAGCTTGAAAATGTTGAAACAGAATTTGGGAAGGTTCATCATTTGAATGATAGCGGAAAATGGGTGTGAAGTGCATCATCAAGCGAAACCAAAACGCAACAATGGAAGAAAAAAAGTATATTCTTCAAATTTCCGTATTGGGAATTTAATTTGTTGCAGCATAATCTTGATGTGATGAATATTGAGAAGAATGTCTGTGACAATTTGATTTTCACATTGCTTAATGAGCATGGAAATTCAAAGGATCGTCTCAATGCTCACAAAGACTTACAAGCAATGAACATAAAACACGATCTCTGGCCAGATGAGAATGAAAAGTATCCTCCAGCAATTTTTGCATTGAAAAATAGGGATAAAGATACATTCCTTCGAATGTTAAATAATGTTAAGGTATCTGATGGGTATTCAAGTAACATCTCGAGGTGTGTTGACTTGAAGAATCGTAAGTTACATGGATTGAAAAGCCACGATTCACATATTTTGTTACAACAGTTACTACCATTGGCATTGCATACATTATTACCTAAAAAAATTACTGCTGTTGTACTCTAGTTCTACACATTTTTCAAAAACCTATGTGAGAAATCTCTACACCCATTTCAGCTTGACAACCTCCATGAGAGTTTTGTATTGACCCTTTGCGCAATGGATATGATCTTTCCTCTGTCCTTTTTTACTGTAATGATGCATTTAACTGTGCATTTGGTTGAGAAAGCTAAATTAGGAGGCCCCGCTCATTATCGATGGGTGTATCCAATTGAGAGGTACTTTATTTATATTTTTTCCAGTTATGTAAACAATTTTTGGTACTTAATTAAATTCATAATTATGTTTATTTTATTTCACAGATATATTGGGCATTTGAAATCATACGTGAGAAATAAAGCTAAACCAGAAGGCTCAATTGCTGAAGGCTATGTGGCTGAGGAGTGTCTTAACTTTTGTTCTCGATACTTGGATGATATTAAGACAAGATTTAATCGAGTTGGACGTGTTGACGACACATTGACTCAGTCTCAAATACATCATAAATCCAAAATATTTCCTGTTATTGGCCGATCAGTTGGGAGGACCTCAAATGTGACACTGACTGAATTGGAATTATTACAGGCACATAGATATGTGCTGCTGAATAGTGAAATTGCAGATCCATTTATTGAAGAGTTGAGGATAAAAACAAAGAGACGAATGAGAGGCCGAACACAAAATGAGAAAGATATAATGAAAGCTATTAATAAAGATCTTGTAGAATGGTTTGCACGATGTGTAAGTTCATAAATATTGAAATAAATACGAATATTAGTTTGACACATACATTTTGTAAATATAATAAAGTATATTTCTTTTTTCAGATCATGAATACTGATACTCGAGCAGAGGTGTCAGAAGATTTGAAGTTTCTTGCTAGAGGTCCTCTAAAAGAAGTTAGAAAGTTCGACGCTTATAATGTGAATGGCTTTAGATTTCGTATAGTCGATCTAGAAGTGGGTTTGAGAACACAGAATAGTGGTATATTTACATTTGCTGAAGTGGAATACTATGGAAAGCTGTATGATATTATTGAATTAAACTACCACGAACATTTTTTAGTTGTTTTCTTCAAATGCAAATGGGTCGATATTTTCATAGGTGTTAAAAGAGATTCCTTGAAATTTACTTCTGTGAACTTCTCTCACTTGATGGATGTTGGTGATCATGAACTACATGATCCATATATCTTAGTATCACAAGAAGAAATGGTATATTATGTGAATGATGTTTCCAATGAAGGGTGGAGTGTAGTTTCTCACGTAATACAAAGATATTTGTATGATATGGGTGATGAAGTGTAAAATTTCACCTATGAAATTGAATTTAATCAGCAACAGGAAGCAGAATTATTTGTCCATCATGATATTGAAAATATTAGTCTAGAAAGGATGAATAAAGTGGATGAAGCAATGGAGCAGGAAACTGACATGATTGAAGGGGAAATTATTGTATGTACAATTATTTATTTATTCAGAAACCACTTGTTTCATTTCTGCAGTCATTCATTATCATTGTTATATATATTTTGTCTGTTAGTACTCCATCTATTATCATTTTTAATTTTTTTTCTGCATAATGTTTTTGAAATATTTATTCTGAACTTAATTTTATTTGATTAAATGACAGGAATGCCAAGGAAGAATCGGTACATTATTTCATCCAGTTCTGCGACAGATGACTATCCATCTATCTCCCTCCCCACGACATCTGAGGCACCAGCTGCCGACACCCCTGTACCATCTCCCCCTGCACCATCTCTCACACAATTTGTGGATGTCCCAGTAGAGGCTGAGTCATCGAATCCCCCTTAAGGAGTCTCAGCAGTGGGGCAGCGACGTACCCCTTCCAGTTCATCCCAGACATACTGGACTTTCACTATCATAGGTACAAGTTTTAATTAAATAAATTTATTCCATTTTGTTTATACTAATTCTTTACTCATTGAAGATGAAAAAAATGAAACCGTGGAAAAAAAATAAAAAGTTCAGATGTTTGGAATCTGAATGGCGAGAAGATTGTTGTGCCATTTTATTCTTACGGGGTCCCTACAGATTATGTCGCGGGGTTACTTGGCCAGATTCTAGGCCAGCTGGCAGCGAAGCCCATTTCCCTTCCCATTTCATATGACGATTGGAGATACATGCCTCCAAGATGGAAAAATGAAGTGTTTGATTCTCAAATCAAGGTAAATTTATTACATTATTGTTTAATTGAATGTCATGTTACTAATATGTTCAAAATGAATTTCTGTATACAGATGTTCTTCCACTTTACCGTTGCTAATGTGATAGCATGTAAGTGGACGTTGAAAAATCTAGGTAAGAAGTGGAAAGATTTTAAATGTAGATTGTGGTGTGATGTCAACGATGCTTCATTGACCGCACTGCAAAGGTATGAGAATCTACCCAGTGGGGTACCAAAAGAGAAGTGGAAAGTGTTTGTTGACAGGCATCGGGATCAGAAGTGGATGGTATTGAATATATATATATTATTATATTATCCTAATTTTACATTTATACATGTATATAAAAAGGACATGAAATTAAATACATCATTATTAAATTGCATTTTATTTATTTCAGGATCTCTCAAGACCGAATGCGTCAAACCGAGCAAATCAAGTTATCCCGCACACTGCAGGCTCAAAAAGTTTTTCTAGAAGTCGAACGACATTTGTAATATTTTAATTATTTTAAATATTTATAAGACAATATTATATGTTTAATATATTGAATTGTTGATGTATCTTTGATTAATGCATTCACAGAGTTTAGGCCATGAAGCATCCAGAACTGAACTGTGGTTGGATGTTCACAAGAAATCAGATGGATGTTTTGTTAATGAGCCTGGTAAATAAGTTGGGGTATGAAGTCAATTTTTTATCATAATAACTTATTATCAGTTTTTACTATGTTAATATATATTGATATTTTATTTATAGGTCAAAATTAAAGAACTATGGGATTCCAATCCTGCGCATTCCTACTCTGTCTCCCAGGATGACCCGGTTGCGAAAGTCCTTGGGAAGGAGCATCCTGGGAGAGTTCGTGGGATGGGTTTGGGACCCGTGCCATATGAGGTTTTTAGCAGGCCACTAGGGATAGTTACTGCATCTACTCTTGACTTTAGTCAGCCTATACCTGGAGATTCTAAGAAAGAGATTGTTTCTTTACGAAACACAGTTCACCAGCAGGGGGATCAGGTATCTTCATTGCAGAAAGAGTTGACGGAAATACGTCAGTAGATGAGAAGATATGCCCCCAGTGGGAGTGAATCAATTGTTGGTATGGAGGTAAATCACATAAAATCAAAATCATTTAGTTTACTAACTTTCATTGGTTTTAAGTTTTAATATAAATATGTAACCATATTTAATTTTCAATATAATGTTCTTATAGGTGACAGCACAAAGTGGAAATGAAGGTGGAGAGGGTGACGATGCATCATCGGACCCTGAGTAATTGTATTGTTGATGTGTTGAACAAAAATGGAAACAGTTGGTTTGTATATGTAACATTTTTGGCACATAGTTTCCACCACACATTTTCATTTCCTAAAACTTCCTTGATTTCTCATGTGTCTTTTTATGCATTTTATTGATTTCGGATGTTTCTTTTTATGTCTTCATTTCTCGAGTGTGGTATATATCATTCCATTTAGGTCTATGTTTGAATTGGTAGTCAGGATTTTGGATGACTAGGAGTTAAACCCATTGTTGATGTGGGTGCAACAGTTGCATGTAATAGATTTTTATACAACAATAGTTATCACTATACAACAGTTGCATGTAGTAGAGTTTTATAAAATCATGTAGAAGAGTTTTATCACTATTCATTTGGATCACATGTTATGGAGGAATGTTTTCCATGAGGAGAGTACTAGGGAGTGAGAAGTGAATATGCATTCCCAATACACTAATCTGTATTGAGTTGATGTTCTGAGCATTACTTTGATGTTTTAATTTTTTAATTTTCATTGAAGTGATATCTGACCTTGTTTTGCAATAAGATATGTTTTATTTTGAAATAGAGGAAGGAGATCTCTAATCCATTTGTCTAGATGGTGTGACCATATGTGATTACATGGTTGTTAGGTGTAGTGTGGGGCCTTGGGGATTACACAATTTTTTTGGAGAAAGATAACTATTGAAGAGGGGTTCTGGGATGTCGAGGTTTTCATTCCATCTTTAGAACAAATCATGGTGGTTTATACCTGATAGTTATGTTACAGGGTGGTTGTTCGGACCCCTCTCTTCTTGGGTAGTTTTGCATTCTATAGGGTGAGGCTGTTTTGAGAGCTATATGATGTAATGGAGTAAACCTCTTAGATTAATTACATTGTGAAACTTCAGTGATTAGGGTGTTCTAAGTGATGTTTTTCACTCATTCCGGGAGTTTCTCAAAAATACAGTTTTTAACTATCCATGAGTCAACCTGTGAATGAGTCATTTTTTCAGTGAATCATCCTATCAGTGACTCGAGGATTTTGTGTCGGTGAGTCAAGGATGTCAGTGTCGATGAGTCATGGGCGTCAGTTTCAGTGTCATGCTGTCGGTTCCAGGGCATCGGTACAAGGGTGTTGCTCACATGGAATCAGTTCTAGGGCATCGATGCTATGGTGTTGGTGCCAGGGTGACAATTCCATGGCATCGGTGATAGGGTATCAATGAGCCACCCATCAGTGAGTCATTTCATGTTTTCCCCAGACATCTCATTCTCTCCCTTATGATTTTCTTTTAACAAAAAATATGTTACCTATTGATTTTGACTTTGCTTAAATCTTTTTCCACTGTATTCAAGGAGAATTATTGTTTCTCCAAATCGTAATCACCCTTAAATTTGTAAAAACCAAATTAACGATACGTGGTGTTGACCACAACACGTATTTCAAGTATTTTGAAGTCATCTCTCTAATTTTATTGTTATATGTTTTCAAAAAACCGAGTTTGATGCTATGTTTGGGTGTTTTTAAGAGTTTTTTGAAGGATATTTTTTATATATTTAATTTCCTAATGTCCTCGGGGATTTGAGATATTCAAATAGCATGGTCAATCCATGATCTATTTTATCCAGCACATTGAAATTATATCCCTTGTTATTAGGATCTCACTCATTCTTAAGCCAAGATCCTCTAATTTCCAGTGGATTCTTTTCCTTCTCCCAAGGTCTGGAAAGAGTCCTTCCTTCTTAGAAGAGACATTCCCCCACCCTGTTCTACTTTCATGTAGTTCCTTTGAGTTATTCCTTACTCCTCACGTGATATCATGATCTTTATTCAAGGAGGAACTTCAATCCTTTGATCATCCAAGTAAGGATTTCCTTCATTTCAGTTCCTATGAGCATCTTGGATGGTAGGTTTAGTAATGTTCTATGTGAATATGACTGAAATATATTATTTAACATAAGGAATAATTTATTTATTATGATGATAAAAATTCATTTAAGGGGTTATAGTAAATTTACTATTTCTACTTGTTATCTTTTGTTATTGTTCTGACTTGTTGTGGATGTGTGCCTTATAAAAATCATGGAAATTGGTGGTCTTTTCTTACACACTATTAATATTTTTATTAGTTATAATGCTGGTGGGAAATGTTGTAATGTGGAAACTGATTAATCATGTACACATGGTTAATTAAATTGATGCTCGAGGAATAAGAACCATTATGTGATACCCCAGTAAAAAAATGTAATTCAAGAACAGTGTTGGCTAAATCTGAATTTACCCCTATTTGATGGGTGTGGTAATGTAATGTGTGTTATGGTTGGGTTTTATGGTTTATGTGGAATGTTTGTGAATTGAAGCGATAGTTCTATCTATGTTTGTGGGATTGATTTTTGAATGGAAGAACTTGTAGGCAGTTGAACTACCTTTGGTTGTATTATGTCCATCAGACAGGCTTCTGTATAGGGACTGCAATGTGGCATTGGTGGTGTTGTGCAGTGGGACTACAAGAATGGTTTTCATTCATTTTTGAGTTGGTTAGGGATTTTATTTTTTGGTAGTAATGGAATATATAATGTGAATCCCTTGAATAAATTAATAGAACGTGGTTAAATAAAAAGTGGCTAGATTATTCTTTGAAAGTATTTGTTGTGTGGGTTTGCATATAGCGGTAGCAACAAAAGTGTTACTATTGGGTTGTTCATTGTTTGGTTGAAACCTATAGGTTGGGATACTGTTTGATTATCTATATGTATATGAACATATATTTTTTGTGATTTCTATACACACCCGACCGTCATTTACCACCATGTGTTTAACACCCCCATTCCATTGGATAGGGTGTATTTTCCCACCATCTTGGCTCTTCAGAATGGATAGTTATTGGATCAACTCTTCTTCACCTTCCATACCACTCGTGTAATCTGAGTAGTCTATGATGGTTTGATGTTTTCTATTTCCCAAGTCACTTTGGGTATGAGGTGTTGTGGATGGGATGCCTAGGTGTCTGGAGGCTGGTTTGTTTCCCAAGTGTATTCTGGATGAGTTCCATGTGTCTATGGATGGAACTTGTGATTTTAGTTGCCTATATGGTTGCTGTTTATGGTAATGTATGTATGTGGTTTTCATGGCCCAGATGTTTATTATTGGAGGAGGGGTATGTTTGTGGTTGGGGTAAACCATATGGTTGTTTTTGTGGTCGAGGTATTTGTGTGGTTGTGGTGGACCACATGGTCATTGTTGTGGGAAGGGTATGCATGTTTTTTTGGTGTACCACATGGTCATTATTTCAGGATTGATAAGCATGTTGTTGTTGCAGGAAGTATACGTGTGTGGTTATGGACCTGGTGTGAGCGGGTGGGTTGTTGTAGTAAGATTATAGTGAGATTTGTGGGTGAGGTCTGATGTGTCAGGATGTCTCAATTAACTAGTGTCAAAGTGATGATGGGTACCCAAATAACAATGATCTAATACTACTACTTTACTTGAATTGTTTTATTCAGTGAGTGTGTCATGGTGAGGTTGTGTGGCGAGTATTCCATGATAGGTGATTTTGGATTCTGCTATCTTCACAAGAATATTAGTATGTTCCCCCACCTATGAATGAGTGACTTGGGTTTCCATACTGAGTATACATGTATGATCACCTTATATATATACAACTACAACCAGGTTTCCAGGTGGATTTGAGGATCACGCTAGATATTAATAGCTTAGGCATCGTAATAGTTGATGTTGTTGCATAGTCCCTTTTATTTTGTTACATTGAAGTTTTATTGAACCATGTATTGATTTTAATTTTGAACATCAATGTTGGAATGGATTTTGGGTCTATGTTGAAACATTTTTTTGTGAGGATGATGACTTTGTCCTCCTACACAGGAGGTGTAGTGGCCTGGTTGGTCGATATGATATGTGATTCCTTCTTATTGATCCCCATGTTGGGTGTTGTTTCTCAGGTCGTTCACAGTTGGTTTATATTTCTGGTTTTATTTTTTTTTAGGGAAGTGGTGCAGTAGAAGCAAAGAATTATTTTTTTTATTCTGGGAAGCCTTTCGCGGCGGTTTTAACCGCCGCTACATGCATATTCGCGGACGTTTCACGTTGGTTTACACCGCCGCTAAATAGTGAAAACCACCGCTAAAAGTAAATTTTATTTTGTGTTTATCGGTGGTTATAACCGCCACTAAATAGGACCATCGTGGTTGCCTCATTCCGTGGCGGTTACCGTGACTTTAGCGGTGGTTTTATGGCCGCTGGAATTTGAGTTTATTCGCGGCGGTTATAACCGCAGCAAATAAAGTGATATCTAGGGCTTGTAAAACCGCCGCTAAATTCATAAAAACCGATGCGAAATGAGGCAGCTACGACGCTTTCCGGAAACCACCTCTAAACACAAATAACCACCACTAATAGATTGGAGACGTCATATTTCACGGCTATTTCTGTAAACCGTCGCCAAACAAAGTAGCGGCTGTTTAAACCGCCGCTAAACGGAGATTATGTTGTAGTGACCACCTTACTTGGATGGGTATAATGGTGTATAGAATAACTATATATGATTATTGTAAAGTTATATTGATTCTGAAATAGTATACATACACTTCAATACAATTCCACGATCATGGGAACGATATCATCGCTCGTGCGTACGTACGGCCTACCGTCTCCACGATGTGATGCGACTCATTCTACATGATCTTCATTACATAATGATTATATAAATGAATTTAATGAATAAATATTATATATATTACACTAATACCATTATTTAAATTATGTATCTATAACCTAAAGAGAATAATAAGAATTTATTCGACAAAACACGCATAAGAACAAAAAGTAATAAACACCCGAATAACAAGTAACAATGAAATATTACTAATAACAAGCTAAGAATATGAGCATATATAATATCATAACAATGAGTATGATTCTGGAATAAGTCAATGACATTATTTAAATCATTATACAGGAGGTTCGGACACTTACGAAGCAAATCGGACCTAAGGTAAGGGAAAATCTCACAATCTCATTTTTATCCGAGATTATTTATACTTCAGAATTTACTGGGGAATATTTATCATCCACATACATGTTTCCTCAATATGTAATATTATTTCCTTCCACCTATAATTTTTTAAATCCAATTTTACCCATTGGTGAGTTTTTAGTAAAAGATATGAAAGGAATCTTTTGTCATTTTTAGTACGAGGTACTTTTTGACTTTTTCGGACAAAGTACGAGAAGAATGTTTTTTTTAAATTATACGGCATGAATGGATTTTTAGAACATTATTTCTATAAAGCTTACTTTACAAGTTTTCAAGTTTATTTTTAATCAACTTATTTTAGTTTAAAATTATATGACATGTTATGAAAGGAAAATGTTTTTGAAGTAGAAAGGATATTTTCCTCAAAAATGGAGTTCAAGTGTTTTATCAAAATTATTTTCCATTTAAGAAAATATAGGGTTCTGTTTCTATCCCTATTTTTACATTGTTTTGATTATTTTATGATGGAATAATTTTTATGATGTCCTTTTATCTTATATGGATTATGTTATGATGGCACGATGATTAAGAATCCCATTTTTTTATTACATGGGTTATGCTATGATGTATGATTTATGATTTTGTGGTATACATAAAAATGGTTTCATTATGAGATGGTTGGGACCTATATCTCCCTCCAATTCATTGGGTAAAGATTTATATCTCATGAGATAGACATGGCTGGAATGGCAGGTTAATCTGGTTCAGTGAAACAGGACTGAAACGAGGAGTGAACTCGGTTCAGAAATGGGCTTTGTCCGATAAGATAGTCTTGGCAATGAGTCTTGACTACTAAGAAATGATTCTCTATGATTATGTGTGTATGCCACAAAGTTTCATGTTTTAAGTTATAGTTATTGGGATTACATTTCACTACTATGATTTATCCCATGATTATGAAATTATGATCTCTTTTGCAGGTTAATATTTCCAAATGTTATGTTCTTATGAATATGACGTGATTGATATTTATTTTATTTACCCTTACTGAGCATTTGAGCTCACCCTTTTTTATGTTTTCTTTCCCAAGGTCAGGAATAATGTTATTAAGTAGGATATGCCAAAAGGGACTCTATATATGATGAAATAAATGGAAGACAATGTAGATGCTTTATGAACCAGTTGTTTATGTTTCCCAGTTTCTAAAGACACTATACCTATACGGTCCTTTCATGGTTTTGTTATATATTGTGATAAGTGTACTTTAATTTTGAAGTATTAACAATGTATGTAAATTATGGGTCATTATAGTTGGTATCGGAGGAAAGATATAGTCAACCTTTGCAAACTAGGATGTGAAATCCTTAGTAAGAACCCTAAGGATATATCTAAGCATAGAACACAATATTAGTGTTTTAGAAATGGCCATGAATAACCTAAGATAAGACCTTAAGTGTAAAATTTTATTCTTCATTATGTGGTTTTCCTATTATAATTAGTATTGCTCACAATATTATTCTTGGTTTTAGTCAATGGCTGGAACCCGAAGGAACCGTGTTAATGCGGAATGCGACGGGAAATGCAATGATTGTCCCCCTGAGCAACCAAACGTTATGGGAGCTGGAATGAAAAATCTTGTAGCCATGCTCACACAACTTTCTCAAGCTATGAATCATGCAGGACTTCCAAACGAGCAAAGGAAGGAGCAACATTCTATTGAATCCTTCATGAGGCAGCGTCCACCCTCATTCAGCGGGTCTACTGATCCATTAGTTACTGAACAATGGATCAATACTAATGAAAAGATATTTTCTATTCTTCAATGTTATGAACATGATAAAGCCATCTTAGCAGTATATCATTTGGAAGGTGAAGCTAATCAATGGTGGAATCTTATCAAGAATATGAGGCCAAGAGATGAAATTGAGTCCATGGAATGGAACGAGTTCAAGAACTTATTTTTCAATAAGTACTTCCCTCGTATTCTTTGAAAAAATATGGAGAAGGAGTTTCTTGAACTGAAGCAAAAGGATGATGAATCTGTGGGTACCTATGAAGAAAATTTTACAAGACTTGCAAGGTATGCTTCTGGGATTATTATCCAACCTGAGAGTATGATTGATTGATTCTTTAGTGGTTTAAAACAAAGCCTTCGAAGGTCATTATCCATAAGGGACTTCAATAGCTACGAGGAAATCATTCGATGTGCTCTCAAAGTTGAGATAGATATTGGAGTAACCCATCAGTCATATGGGTTTGATAAGAAGAGGAAAATGGAATTCAAAGAAAAATCTAAAGACCACGCTGAAAAGAAGATGAGTTTTACCTTATGCTCAAAGTGTGGAAAGAAACATGGAGGGAGTTGTCTTAAAGGGACAATTAAATGTTTAAAATGTGGAAAAGAAGTTCATCGGGCATTTGAATGTCGCAATGATGGGAAGAAGACGTCTAGTGATGCGAACAAAGAAAAGGCTACACAGAGTGCACCTCCTACACTTCAATGTTACAAGTGCAGGGAAATGGGGAATTATGCCAATCAATTCCCTAATCCAAGGGTTGTTGATGATGATGGATGTCAACAAACTCTTAAGGCTAAAGACAAAGGAAAGTCACATGCAATTTCTATCAGCGATGTGGAGTATGATAACGAAGTGGTGAAAGGTACACTTACCATCCACTCTAAAGTAGAAAATGTTTTATTTGATTCTAGATCCACCCACTCTTTTATTTCTGTAAAATTTTCTAAGGGTATCACCGTATTACCTCAACAATTAGATGTTGAGTTGGCTATGACAACTCCTAATGGCACAACAGTCGCATCAAAAGTTTATAATTCTTCTCTAATAGAAGTTTGTGGAAAAGAGCTTCCTGCAAATCTTGTGATCCTTCCTATAGTGGAATTTGATGTGATTCTTGGCATGGATTGGCTTTCTTTATATGGAGCTCATATCAATTTCCAAATAAGGGAAGTCGCATTTCATATTCCAGATCAATCTATGATCATCTATCGATGCAAGGATGAACATAACCTTCCAGTGGAAATTTCTTCCATCTTATGGTTCTTGATTCCACTAAATGAAGGTTATTTATCTCAAATGGTTGGAGAGAAACTCATGATTAAGAATATTACCATTGTACAAAAGTTTGATGATGTCTTTCTAGAGGAATTTCTTGGTCTTCCACAAAATCGTGAAGTTAAGTTTTCAATATAACTCGTACCGGGTGCTTTACCTATTTCAAATACACCGTATAGAATAGCCCCAATTGAGTTGTAGGAATTGAAGAAGCAACTCCAAGAGATTCTTGATAAAGGACTCATATGCCCTAGTGTGTCACCTTGGGGAGAACCTGTTCTATTTGTTAACAAGAAAGATGGATCAATGAGACTCTACATTGATTATCGAGAACTTAACAAGATCACAATCAAGAACAAATATCCTCTCCCACGCATTGATGACTTATTTGACCAACTACGCAGAGCTCAATACTTTTCCAAGATTGATCTTCATTCAAGGTATCATCAATTAAGGTTCAAAAGGCATGATATACCAGAGACGGCTTTCTGTACAAGGTATGGACACTATTAATTTATAGTGACGCCATTTGGTCTTACTAATTCCCCTTCTATCTTCATGGATCTGATGAATAGAGTCTTTAGAGACTATATTGATCAGTTTGTGGTAGTCTTTATAGAAGATATTCTTGTCTATTCAAAGAGAAAGGAAGAACATGAAGATCACTTGAGAATTGTATTAAAGACCCTGAGAAAGGATAAGCTTTATGCCAAATTTACCAAGTGTGAATTTTGGCTTCAAAAATTTGCATTTTTGGGTCACATAATCTCAAAAGAGGGGATATATGTGGATCCAGCAAAAACAGAGGTTATCGAAAGATGGTCAAGACCAACAACAGTAACTGAGATCTGAAGTTTTCTTGGTTTGGCTGGATATTATTGACGTTTTGTGAAATATTTTTCACGATTATCTAACCCACTCACCAAATTGACTCGGAAAGGAGTTAAGTTTGTTTGGAAAGAGTAATGTGAAGAGAATTTCAAGGAGTTAAAAAGAAGGTTATCCAGTGCAACTGTGCTCACACTTCCTTGTAGTGTAGAAAGGTTTGTGATCTACAATGATGCATCCAAGAAGGGATTAGGGTGTGTTCTCATGCAAAACGATATGGTGATAGCTTATGCCTCACGACAGTTAAAAATCCATGAGCAAAATTACCCAACTCATGATTTGGAGTTAGCTGCGGTAATCTTTGCATTAAAGATTTGGAGGCATTATCTTTATGGAGAAAGGTGTGATATTTATACTGATCATAAAAGTTTAAAGTATATTTTCACACAAAAGGAGCTGAATATGCACCAAAGAAGATGGTTGGAGCTGATTAAGGAATACGACTTCCCAATTCATTACCACCTTGGGAAAGCAAACAAGGTGGTGGATGCATTAAGTTGATAAGACCATGCTAGCTTATTCATGATGAGGATCATAAAAGATCCAATATTTATGGATTTACAAAGTATGGATCTTGGAATTATAATGGAAGGGGAAAAATCTTATCTTTCTCAAATGAATGTTCAACCATCTATGCATGTGAAGATTAAAGAGGCACAGAAAGAAGATGTAGAGTTACAAAAGAAGGTGAGAAATGTTCCTGAATTCAACCTTGATTGTGATGGGATAATAAGGTTCAGGAATCGGGTTTGTGTTCCTCCCATCCCAGAATTAAAGAAGGAGCTGCTGGATGAGGCTCATAGTTCTTCATTCTCTATTCATCCTGGAAGCACGAAGATGTATAGGGACTTGAAAGAGTACTTCTGGTGGGATGGCATGAAAAGAGATGTTGCTGAATATGTCTCTCGATGCTTGGTTTGTCAGCAAGTTAAAGCTGAGAGACAGAAGTCTGAGGGGATGTTACAACCATTACCCATACCGGAATGGAAATGGGAAAACGTCACTATGGACTTTGTCACTGGACTTCCTAAAACATACAAAGGTAATAATGCTATCTGGGTCATAGTTGATCGTCTTACAAATTCTGCACACTTCATTGCTATTAGAGAGGATTTCTCTCTAGATCAGCTTTCCAGGATATATGTAAAAGAAGTGGTAAGATTTCATGGAGTACCACTTTCCATTATATCTGATCATGATCTGAGGTTTACCTCAACGTTTTGGTGAAGTTTTCAGCATACTCTGGATACAGAGTTGAGTTTCAGCACTGCTTATCATCCTCAGACAGACGGTCAGTCTGAGAGGACAATTCAACCTCTAGAAGATATGTTTAGAGCTTTCTCTATGGATTTCAAAGGTGGTTGGGATCAACACCTACCTTTGGTGGGATTTTCTTATAATAATAGCTTTCACTCCAGTATTCAGATGGCTCCTTATGAATCTCTCTATGGAAAGAAATGCAGGACTCCAACTTCCTGGGATGAAGTTGGGGAAAGAAAGCTATTAGGACTTGATCTTGTTGATGAGATGGCAGAAAAGGTCTGATCTATTCAACAACACATAAGAGCAGCTCAGAGTCGACAAAAAAGTTATGTCGGCAACCGAAGAAAAGACCTAGAGTTTGAATTGGGTGATAAAGTGTTCTTACGAATATCTCCTTGGAAGAGAGTAATGAGATTTGGAAAGAAGGGAAAGTTGAGCCCTAGGTATATCGGTCCTTTCAAAATACTGGCTCGTGTTGGGAAGGTAGCTTACCGATTGGCGCTTCCACTGAATCTTTCTCAAGTTCATGATGTGTTCCATGTATCTCTCCTGAGAAAGTACATACCCGATCCTTCACATGTACTCAGCTCAGAAGTTGTGCCGCTGGAGCAAGATCTTTCTTATGAAGAACAGCCGATAGAGATTGTGGATCGTAGCGAAAAAGTCCTACAGAACAAGACCACTATCTTGGTGAAAGTTTTATGGAGGAACCACCAATTAGAATAAGCTACATGGGAGCTTGAGGATATGATGAGGGAGAGGTATCCTCATCTGTTTGTTATAAAGTGACGAATTTCGAGGGCGAAATTCATTTTAAGGGGGGTAGAATGTAACACCCAAGATTTTTATGAGAAATATTTTGTTTTTATGTTATATAAATCATTAAAGGAATCTTTCACTACACACAACACTATCTTGGGTTGCTTTACACACAACCGCGACCTTCCTCGACAGCTTGCGTTGTACGCAATACCGAGTTTCACTAAACAACGATATACTATTAAAATATTATTAAAATTAGCCATTATGAATACTAATACACACTTTTTGAAATTTTATCTTTCAAAATGGACTTCATTTTTGGATTCGGAATATCAAAATTATCCTAGGGCGAAATTTTGGTATTTTTCTGAAAACTTTCAATTTATGATGAATAGTGAAAACACTGGGTTACTATTTAAAAACCGACTTTTTATTTAAATAATTATTTATTTTATTTAAATTTATTTTAGGTCAAAATTGATACATAATACCTATATAAGTTCAAATTAATTCATTGGAGTCATTTTATAATAATTTTAGATATATAAAAATTTTATTGAACTTTTCACCGTCTTTTACCCACCTCTTAGGAGAATTTGAAAATTCACATAAAACTTAATTTTACCGCTTCTGTGAGTGGAATTTAGAAAATCCGAGAGACACGGTTAATATCAAGGACTAAAATGTGGTTCAATGAGATGAAAATAATTTTTGGTGAATAGTAACTTTTTACTTTTTTACCACGGTTAAAAGTAAATAGGGTAATTAAGGGTAAAAATGATATTATTATTACCCTAACACATAACCTAATTCTATTGGATAAGTGTAATTCGACCAAAAACAACCTTAGGAATAAAATATGACCATTTAGGTCCACTTGGATTAGATTAGGACATTTAATATTATTTTTAAAGAAGAGTTAAAATAGTTAAAATCAAAGTTTAATAACTAAAACATTTTTAATATAGGGTTATACATAAGATAAATTCGACTATAAATATTCATTATAAATATAAAAGATTTCCTACATAATGGTATTTTATTTATAATTTTTAGACATTAAATAAATTAATTTATTTATGACACAATGATGATGCAGTAATTATCTTATTAATGAAATATTAACATAATTGATGTTATAAATACACAAATAAATGTAATTTGAGACTTTTTTTGAATTAAACTAATTTTATAGGTTAATATGACATATTAGTATTGATTTAATTAACTTTTTTCGAACTAATCATGCTATTATGATTTTCACAAAAATCAATTACCAAATAGTGTCAAAATTGACATTAAATAGTTTTTAAAACAAATATTATATTATTAATTGTTATTATATAACTAAAAATCTAAGATTCGGCCAAGATACTTATATCATGATAGGTGTATCATTAATGGACCACATGGGGGTCTCTTGGATGTATATGGTAAGTTTATTAACTATATAATATAAAAATACAAAGTGACATGGTAAATGTCAATCAAATTAACTAAGAGTTAAAACTAAAAGATAAGGTTAATATAATGACCTAAACTTGTCTTAAACCTATTGGTTGAGAGGACTTCGACCCATCCCCACATTATCTTTGAAATAAATCAATTTGGAGCTATTAAAAACTGAATATGACTTTATAATAAAATAATATTTTTAGTTTTTCCAAAGGTGCCACTCTCCTCCCTTATAAAAGGGAACATCCTCCCTCTCTTCCTCACACCACTTTGAGCCTTCAAGCTCGGAAAAACCCTGATAATTTCTCTTCTCCACTTTTCTAGAAACATCCTAGAAGTCCTGGTCTTATTTAAAGACCATCTTTAGTGCTCTAAGAGGAGGTTAAGAAGAGGCGCTTCAAAGAAGAGGTAATGTCCGTTACCGATTCTTTCAACTTTATTTCTTCTTCTACCTTTTCTTCTTTATTTGTTTCATTATGAAGTAATAAAATAAGTATCACTCATATACTGATATGTTATTATAAGTATGAAACAACCCTTTTTCACCATCTATCCATCCTATGGAAAACGAAATCACCGCGCATGCGTACGTACGAAATACCGTCTCCACGTCGTGGTGTAATCTATTTTCCACCACCACCTTACTTGGATGGGTATAATGGTGTAGAGAATAAATATTTATGATTATTTTAAATTGATATTTATTCTGAAATAGTATAAATACACTTCAATACAATTCCACGATCATGGGAATGATATCATCGCTCGTGTGTACGTACGGCCTACCGTCTCCACGATGTGATGCGACTCGTTCTACATGATCTTCATTACATAATGATTATATAAATGAATTGAATGAATAAATATGATATATATTACACTAATACCATTAGGTAAATGAGGTATCTATAACCTAAATAGAAGAATAATAATTTATTCGACAAAACACGCATAAGAACAAAAAGTAATAAACACCCGAATAACAAGTAGCAATGAAATATTACTAATAAGAAGCTAACAATATGACCATATATGATATAATAACAATGATTATGACTCTATAATAAGTCAATAACATTATTTAAATCATTATACAGGAGTTTCAGACACTTACGAAGCAAATCGGACTTAAGGTAAGGGAAAATCTCACAATCTAATTTTTATCCGAGATTGTTTACACTTCAAAATTTACTGGGTAATATTTATCATCCACATATATGTTTCCTCAATATGTAATATTATTTCCTTCCGCCTACAATTTTTTAAATCAAATTTTACCCATTGATGTGTTTTTAGTAAAATATATGAAAGGAATCTTTTTTCGTTTTTAGTACGAGGTACTTTTTGACTTTTCCGGCCAAAGTACGAGAAGAATGTTTTTTTAAACTTATACGGAATGAATGGATTTTTAGAACATTATTTCCATGAAGCTTCCTTTACAAGTTTTCAAGTTTATTTTTAATCAACTTCTTTTAGTTTAAAATTATATGACATGTTAAGAAAGGAAAATGTTTTTGAAGTAGAAAGGATATTTTCCTCAAGAATGGAGTTCAAGTGTTTTATCAAAATTATTTTCCATCTAAGATAATATAGGTTTATATTTATATCCATATTTTTACATTATTTTGATTATTTTATGATGGAATTATTTTTATGATGTCCTTTTATCTTATATGGATTATGTTATGATGGCATGATGATTAAGAATCCCATTTTTTTTATTACATTGGTTATGCTATGATGTATGATTTATGATTTTGTGGCACACATAAGAATGGTTTCATTATGAGATGGGTGGGACCTATATCTCCCTCCAATGCATTTAGTAAAGATTTATATCTCATGAGATAGACATGGCTGAACGGAAAGTTAATCCGATTCAGTGAAACAGGACTGAAACGAGGAGTGAACTCGGATCAGAAATGGGCTTTGTCCGCTAAGATAGTCTTGGCAATGAGTCTTGACTACTAAGAAATTATTCTCTATGATTATGTGTGTATGACACAAATTCTCATGTTTTAAGTTATGATTATTGGGATTACATTTCACTACTTTGATTTATCCCATGATTATGAAATTATAATCTCTTTTGCAGGTTAAGATTTCCAAAATGTTATGTTATTATGAATATGATGTGATTGATATTTCTTTTGTTTACCCTTACTGAGCATTTGAGCTCACCCTTTTGTATGTTTTATTTCCCTAGGTCATGAAGAAGGTTATTAAGTAGGATATGCCAAAAGGGACTCTAGATATGATGAAATAAATGGGAGACAATGTAGATGCTTTATGAACAAGTTGTTTATGTTTCCCAGTTTCTAAAGAAACTATACCTATACGGTGCTTTCATGGTTTTTTTATATGTTGTAATAAGTTTACTTCAATTTTTAAGTATTAACAATGTATGTAAAGTATGGGTCGTTATACAATCTAATGTCTCGTGGAAGGAAAAGAAGAAAATTGAGAAATCCAACCTTGCAGAGGTGGCCTCAAAGCTACAAAAAGAAAAAGCACCTGGATTTTGGATAGCGGTTGTTCATCTCATATGACAGGTAATGCATGCCTGTTGATAGATTTCAAAAGGAAGGTTGATGGTATAGTACGATTTGGTAATGATGGAGCTCTGAAAATCAAAGGTAGTGGAAGTACTAAATTAGCTAATGGATAGCTAAAGAAGATTAAAGTCCTTTATGTAAATGGCCTATGTCATAATCTCCTTAGCGTGAGTCAACTCTGTGACTCAAGACTTATAGTTACTTTTAATCAGAAAGGCTACACTATCAAGGGAAAGATAGGCAATTCACTTATGAAGGGATGCAGAATAGAAGGCAGCTTGTATCAGGATGATAGTAAAGAAAATGTTTGTTACATGACTATTGAAGAAGAAAATAATTTGTGGTATCGAAGACTGGGGCACATCAATCAACAAGACATGGAGAAGATTTCAAAATTGAGGATTTTCATGGACATTCCCAACCTAAAGTGTGAGCGTGAAAATTATTTTAATGCTTGCATTCGTGGGAAGCTGGTTTGCAGTTCATATCGGCTCAAGAAGAAAAGGGCATCTCATCTTCTTGATCTAATTCATACAAATGCATGTGGGCCGATAAATGTTTCCGGAACTCATGGAGAAAGGTACTTTGTCCTTTTCATAGATGATTACATTATAATGGCATGTGTAATGGTTATTCACAGGAAATGACAAGTGCTTGACTGCATGAAAACATATCGTCGAATCACTGAGAATGATACTGGATGAACAATAAAAGTGTTGCGATCTGAAAATGGAGGAGAATACACGTTCATTGAATTTTAAAATTACCTGGAGAATCATGGGATACAACATGAGGTAGCTGCTATGAGAACTCCACAACAAAATGGATTTGTTGATTGTAGGAATCAACAGGTGAACAATATGGAATTAAATATGCTGATTGAGAGTCGTATTCCACGACATTACTGGAAAGAGGCAGTTCCAACTGTAGTTTATATTCAAAATCGAACAGGACTTAATATGGGTGAGATGAAGACACCATATGAATTGTGAAATGTAAGGAAGCCCTCTTTGAAATACTTTCATGTTTTTGGAAGTAAATGCTTCATCCGGAACAAAGAAGGAAATCAAGGGAAGTATGGTGATAATACAGACAAAGGAATTTTTATTGGATACTCAATGAAAAGCAAAGCCTTCAAGTGTTTCAACAAGCGATTAGGAAGGATTGTGGAAAGCAGTGATGTTAAGATCATTGAAGAGAAAACCACAAATGATTCTAGGATTTCATATGAGGATGTGATAGAAAGTGAGGATAAAAATGAACATGGAGTAAATACAAATACATGAATAGAGGAAGGTGGACGAAACACTCAACAGTCACATCATGATGTTGACTCAGAGGAAGAATCTGAAGAGGAAACCTTGGCTGGAGAGAATGAGACTAACATCACAGGAGAAATCGAAGAGCTGAGATTGATCCATATTACATAATTGGGGACAAGAGTTCACCCGCACAAACAAGGAGGATGAGTAATAACACACAATCTGAATTTTTTTCAGTTGTGGAGCCATCCTCATTTGAAGAAGCTGCAAAGGATGAATCTTGGGTGAAATCCATGAATAAAAAGTTAGATCAGATTGATAAGAACCAGGCTTGGGATCTAGTCAAGAGACCCAAAGGTCACAATGTGATTGGTACAAAATGGATCTTCAAGAACAAGTTTGATGAGCATGGAAGTGTTATTAGAAACAAGGCACGCCTGGTATGTAAAGGATATTCTCAGATTGAAGGTGTTGGTGTAGAAAAAACCATTGCACCAGTGGCTAGACTAGAGTCAATCATTATTTTCCTAGCCATGGCACTCCAAAGAGGATATAAAGTATTTCAAATGGATGTCAAGACAGCGTTCTTGAATGGTGTACTCAAAGAAGAAGTCTATATAGAACAACCAGTGGGTTTTCTTCTTGGTACTAATGAAACAAAGGATTGAAAACTAAATAAAGCACTCTATGGTTTGAAACAGGAACCATGAGCTTGGTATTCCTGGCTGGATTCTTATCTCAAAAAGCTGGAATTCGAAAGAGGAGGAGTAGATCACAATATCTATGTGAAGAATTCTCTGAAAGATCAGTCCATGGTTCTAGTTTATGTCGATGACATTATATTTGGTGGAAGCAGGCAGAAATCAGTGGATGAATTTTCCAATCACATGAAATTATAATTTGAAATGTCAATGATTGGGGAGCTCACATATTTCATGGGGCTGCAGGTGACTCAAAATAAAGATTACACTTTCATCTCTCAGGAAAAGTACGCAAGAGAGATGTTGAATAAATTTAATATGAATGAATCCAAACCATTGTCAACTCCGATTGAAGTTGGAACCAAACTTGGAAAGCATGAGGATGGAACCTCTGTAGATCCCACCATGTACAGGAGGATCATCAGGACCCTACTGTACCAGACAGTGACACGGCCAGATATTGTCTTTGCAACATGTTTAGCGGCCCGCTTTCAGAGTAATCTAAAGGAGGAACATATGGAGCCAGTAAAAAGAATCATGACGTACATTCAAGGTACTCATAACTTTGTGTTATACTTTGTTGCAGGAATGGACAGTGAATTATCAACGTTTTCTGATGCTGACTGGGCTAGTGATGTAGTGGACAGAAATTCCACCAATGGTGGAGCCTTCTATATTGGGTAGAAATGTGTTGGATTTTTGAGAAAGAAACAAGAAAGTACTTCTCTTAGTACTACTAAAGTTGAGTATATATCCGCTACAAATGCATGCACTCAACTGCTATGGATGAAGCAACAACTGACAGATATTGGTGATGAGGTGAAACAACCAATGGTGATTTACTGTGATAACAAGAGCGCAATTGATCTTACGAAGAATCATGTTCATAATTCTCGTACAAAACATATTGAAATTAGGTATCACTTTATCAATGAAAAATTTGAGCAAGGCGTGATTAGAATGGATCATGTGGGAACTGATGAGCATGTGGCTGATATCCTGACCAAGCCACTGTCTGCGGCTGTGTTTGAGAAGCATCGATTGAACCTCGGTGTTCACCCACCTCCCAGTTCATAAGGAGGTTACGAAATACCCCTCTCCCTAGTTATGTTAACTGATTTTAATCTGTTTATGGATGTGATGTAGGTTTGAGGGGGAGATACTATCCAAGGGGTGTATTGAGATGTTCAATGAGAAAATACCGATCTTTGAATTTATTTCCAATGGGGGAGAAGGAATAAATTAAGGAAATTTTTGGTATCACGATGAGATTTCGGTGATAGGATAAAAAGGAAAACATTGGACATGTAGTGATTCTGGGAATTTTTAAGAGGATTGATTGGGCGTCATTGAGAACTCTAAAATATGGGATCCTAATTCATGCTTTCCCTCTTATTTTCTACACCGAGCATTGCTCACATAGACTTAGAGTGTTGGATAAGTTGATTCTTGTGTCTTTGGATTACATGTGGCTGGTGCTCTATTGAATTTATATTGTGATTGTCAACAAACCCAAAGGGGGAGATTGTGGAACCATGTATGTTCTTTGCATGAATTAGAGTATAGTTTGTGTTTGTTGTCAATCCTCGGTGGAAGTTCAGAATGTGTGCCAGTAATGTGATCATACAGTTTAAGCAGACAAAAGTATTGAAGGTGCCATCGTTTCCCAGTGTTTTCCAAATTTTTGGGCCTCAAAATTAGAAAATGAAGACATGGATTGTTGGTAAAAGGAGGTGCGCACAAAGAGGAAGTGGTGCACGAAAAAGGAGGGTTGTGCGTGAAATATTTGAGTTGGGCGTGAAAAATAGCGTGGTGCGTGAAATAGTGGATCGAGGTTTTTCGCGCAAATAGTGTTTCAAAATTAGAACGTCGAAAAATGGAAAAGGCATGGGCTGCACATAAAATCTGAAGATGTGCGTGAAAAACGGTACCTACGCGAAATATTACATGCCAAATGAGAGGATTTCACACCACAAGGGGGTTTTCACGCGGGGGTCTGAGACGCCTATAAATAAGAGTTTACCACCTTTATTCTGTATGGTTGAAGACTTGGAGAATATTCGAGGTCTGATACACGTAAAAGGTTCATGTAAAGGGGCTTGCATGGAAAATTCTGAGCTGCGTGAAAAAATCCGAGTTGCGCGAAAAATTCTAGGTTGCATGAAAATTTCCGCACTACGCGAAATATTCCTCTCTACGTGAAAAATCCAAGTTGCACGAAAAATCCGAGTCACGCAAAAAACTCTGGGCTTCATGAAAAAGGCAGAGCTGTGCATAAAAATTGAGGCAGCGCGTAAAAGATTCAGTTGCACGAAAAAGGGTGTTGTTGCGCGAAATATTTTTCCACACGAAAATGAAATATTGCACACAATAGTAAGGTCTTGCGCGCAAAGGGTTGGTGTTGCATGAAATTGTCAGTGAAACTTGTTTACACGTTCTGGTTATCCGGTTCAGTGGTTCAGTGCGTACAAGTGCATCATTACCGGACTTCGATGCAAGCAGAGTCTCGTGCTAAGTAAAAGCAAAGACTTCAATTCGAATCTATTGAAGAGACCTTCACGTCTATAAAATGATTGGGACTTCACCAAGGGTAGTGAGCCAGGGGGAGTCAACGGGAGTGACCTGAGGGACGTAGTGGGCTATCCCTGAACAGTTGTAAAGGCAGTGAGCCTGGGATAGAGTGACTGCTCCCGAACCTTTGTAATCCACAACTAATAAAGAATAGTGGAATTTGGTACGACCGACAACCTGCCAGTGTATGCTCTTTGGATGTAGCCCTTAGAGGTGAACCAAGTAAAAAGTAATGTGTTTTCTCTTTGCATGTGAATGTTTGATTGCTTCTCATATCCATCGAACAGGTTAAACTAGTTCCTACCAATGTGGGAATAAGATCCATCAGTTTAAAAGAAAATGTTGATACCCTGATTCACCCCTCACCTCTCAGGGTGTCCTGGGGTCCTACATTATTTTTATACCATTCATGGTTTATAGTTAAAGTATTGAAATTTCATACGATAGTTTTAATATGAATGTTTATATTATGTTTCAATATATTCATATAAGGAATGAATTGGACTTAGTAAGTGACGGGTGGAGCCTGCTATAGCTCCTCGATGCATGGGTAGGTCTCATGAGAAAAACTAGTGTCCTGGAAGAAGTCCTTGACAAAATATTTATTTTTAGTATTGGAACGAGGCCTTGAATATGTGGTTATGATGTCCGACATTATGCATTCCCTCCTTATGAAATTAATTATGACATGTGATTATTCGACTAGTAGAATATCCATTTCCATGTTTATATGGTAATGTTTGACTTATGTTTTCCATATTATGTTCAAGTTTATGTTTAAAAGGCTGTTATTTCTATTACACATCTTACCCTAAAAGTTTATAGCTTCTGCTAAATTATTTACTCTTACTAAGCATCTGAGCTGACCTCTTTCTTATGTCTTGTTTTCCCAGGATTCCAAGAAGTGTATTGTGACTGATATAATGGGATAAGCATGAGTATTAATGGTGTTCTCAAAAGATTATTTTTGTTTTGTTTTATGTTAGAAATTGTAATGTAATGTTCAGGTATGTAATCTATTTTCTAATAATGCTAAATTGATCGGTCCTTCAGGACATGATTCCTTGTAATCATGCCAATGTATTAAAATAATGAATTGGCTCCGAGATTCTGAGATCGGGGAATTACAATATTTCCCTTTAATAAATAGGCTTTTTAAATTATATATAAAATATAATATTTTGAAAATAATAATACATTCCCTTACCTTACATATAATGGAAAATTGGGAAAGAAATTTATATATATATATATATTCTTCCTCTAATGATTTTAGTACTTATTCATGTATATATATATATATTTCTTATATTATCTTCCTAGGAACATGGAGGATGCAGTGTACATCCGCATGAAGAATCAGGAGAGATAGATTGGTTCTTTAAAATGTGTGGTTCACTTTCATGGCTTGGTGATGAACCTAATATTGACACAAAAAATATATATTTATAAAAATATATTTCATCACTGTTTCTGGTATATAAGGAGAAGAAAAAGAGTTGGAGAATTAGAAATGAACTATAGATAATTGTAGTTTTAAATATGATGGGTACATTCATCTATATATTTAATTATTTAACACATTTTTTATCAGTTTTATTTAGGATTCCCCTGTCGCCGCCTTCCTCCTACATTCTCAGTTGGTCTGTGATTTCGCTAAGGTTTTCTCCCAGATATATTGGGGTGCGGTGGTTTTTGGTCTTGGATCTGGAAGCACGGGGATGGCATCCTTCTGCGGTTGGGTGGTCAAATCTTCTACAGCGTCGGGGTCGCGGTCCCTGTGGCATTAGGGCTAAGATCTGGTTTTGCAATTGCGGGGTCATCTTCCGATTTGTTCGGTGAAGGGTTGTGGTACTGTGCGGTGAAGGTGTCAAGATCTAGTGATGTCGTTTCGGCCCAATGCTGTGAAGGCATCGGGGTACCTGTACATCTGGTGCAGGGGTCACGGTCCAGTGTGGCGCTGGATCTGGTTCCACGGCGTCGGGGTTGTGTTCTATCGGTGAGGGGTTGCGGCCCTTTTCATCCGTCGAAGAGTCAAGGTATTATTCCTTTTTGTGGTCATGATTAGGCCTTTCGGCTTGGGTTTGTGATGTTCTACTATTGTGATGTAGTTTTGATCCTTTCTACCACATCATGCTCCAGCTGGGTGAGGCTTCAGGTGTATTCTTGCGGTCTTTTCAATCAATTCTGATGGTGGCGATAGAATTTGTGGTGCTTTAAGTCATCGATGTCGCCGGGGGTGGCTTTGTTCTATTCCCTCATGGGTTCAATTCAATTCCTGTGGGACTTCTCATTTTTTCCTCTGATGTGGGTTCCTCCTCGGCTCAGATCTGATTGGATTCATGCCCAAAGTGACACTTCTAGTCTAGATCGGTGGGGTTCCCCTCAATGGTGATGCTCTGTTGGTGTGGTTGTTGGACCTTCCATCCATAGGTGGCATTGACTTGACTTTTTGCTTCTTGGTTCGTCTGGCTTCTTCGGGTAGCTCGTATGAAGCTGTGGATTTGACGGGAGCCTCGTGGGTTTGTTGTAGCGAGCATGTCTTCCAATGATGGTTCCGACATACGGGATGCGTAATTTGTTGTTGATGCTTTTCTATTTGTTGTTTTTTATCTTGGTGAATGATTCATGTGGTGGTTGTGCAACCTGTGATGCTATGACCCGTGGCTCGCGTTCAAGGGTTTATGAAATAAGACCTTCTTCAAGGGGCTCCCTAGATGAGGTTCAGAGTAAGAAGTTTTCACCTGACCTTCACTATCTAGATTTGGATGTTTTATAGGGTATGGTGTTTTTCATCGGTACCAGGCCCATGTAGTTCTACATGGGACAACTAGCTGAGCAGCGATGAGAAGGTGGAAGTTGGACTCAATGTTTTTTTATATTGGGGAGGAGATTTTCTATTTTGTATTGATCTAATTGTTGATGGATCTTTGATTTTTGGGGTCCAGTTTAACTCCTTATGTCCTTGATTTCACTTTGGGTTCTCCCTCACCCCTTAAAATGGATTTTGATAATAAGAATTTTTCGTGGTTTTCGGTTTTCGGCCTCGAAACACCCAACGGTTCCGTATCCAATGATGGATGGACCTGCTTTCCAAAGGTAGGCGTTCGTTGGATGGTCTGACCAGCGACTCTTAAAAACTCACATTGGTCGAGAGGATGGGAAGTCAGGCTCATTGCACCCTTTTTGGGGGGAAATTATTGCCTATTTCGGGACTCTCTTATAGATTTAAGACGTATTCATATGTTCGCGAATCTTTGGTTTATACCCAAACATAGTATCCACGGATTCAACCCTCGTGGGCAATGGTCAACTGGACACAGGGGTTCGGAATCATTTATACATGAGGTTTACCATCCCTCATTGGATTAATGACCCCGAAGAGTCGGAACTCGCTTAAAGTGGCACTAGGAGTGGCGCGGTGAACCGATGTGAAGATAATCGGATCGACCGGTTGTTAGGCTTGAACCTCTTAGAGGCTTCCTACGTACCCTTCCTAGTAGGCGGGGATCAAATTCCATGTAGTTCGCATAAGTGTCGGAGAACCGACGTGAAGATGGACCAGGGGTCCGATGGGTGATGATCTTGAAGGCTTCCTACGTACTCTGCCTAGGAGGCAAGGATCAAAGTCCACGTAGTTCGCATAAGTGTCGGAGAACCGACGTGAAGATGGACCAGAGGTCCGATGGGTGATGGGCTTGAACCTCATGGAGGCTTCCTACGTACCCTATCTAGGAGGAAAGGATCAAAGTCCACGTAGTTCGCATTGGTTGAGACTTACTCTCTGAGGCAGCCTAGAATGATGGATTGGGGCTTACACTCTAAGGAGGCCCAGAGTGATGGATTGAGGCTTACACTCTAAGGAGGCCCATAGTGATGGATTGAATCTTACACTCTGAGGAGGCCCATGAAAAAATGTCATGATCGATGCTTAGTCTAAGCTCATGTGAGTCATGCTCGGTGTGAGAAACAAGAGGCATTAGGGACCAGAGGATCACGTCGCGAAAGGTGCGTCTGTGAGAAATGAAGTGGGGATTACGCATGGAGCGGCCCATAAAGTCGGGGCTTACTCCTGGGTGGATGCCCAGGGTGATGGATTGGGACTTACACTCTAAGGAGGCCCATGAGGCCGGGGCTTACTCCCAGGCGGACTCCCGTAGCAACAAAGCTCAGCGGGAGAGGGAAAGGGGGTGCTCCTGTGCCCATCTCCTCTCTTGCAGTGCATGAGGGATTCCTTTTGATGGCTATTTTACCATCTCCGAGGAACCCTCAACAAGTGGAGGGGCAGAAAGGGGATTCTCGAGCTCGGACTCCACATTACCGTGGGAATGTGAACCCAGGAATGCTTCAGGAATCTACTCAAGGGTCGGGGCAACCCCTTCGCCTCTACTTACCGTGGGTATGTGAACTCAAAATGGAGCGCTGATGCGCCTGAAAGTTACACCACGTGAATCCGGTGGCTTTGGTGGAGGCCTCGGCTCGGGGCCGATGAATAGGCCAATGAGGGAGTCATGGAAGACTTGACTAGATCGGAAGGATTTTATCTGGCTCGGGGAATGAGAACACCGAAGTATTTGGCGAGCCACCGAGAGGTATGGGTGGTGGCACCCTTCGCATGGGGAAGTGCCACGCGGCTGGAGAGGCCGTCCGCGAACCAGGGTGGTCCGCGGACTGATTGGCGTCCCGCGAACCAGGGTGGTTCGCGGCTTTGGGTTCAATCAATGAACCAGGGTGGTTCGCGGAGGGTTCCAGGCGGGCAGCAGCGGCCAAGGGCGGCGCTGGTCGGAGGCTTGTCGGTCGGGGCTCCGCCCGCGTAGGAGAGTGTTATGCGGTGCGACGGATGGGAAAAGAGGCATAAACTCCCAGGTCCGCGGGGAAGTCATCCGCGGAGGGGGTATGGTTCGCGGTTTTCCTTGTTTTTTTTTATTTTAGGTTCGCGGTTCACCAAGTTATTATGCGTTTTCCAATTCCTTGTTAATTTGTATACCTGTTGTGGTTCACGGATGGGAATTTTGCTGTTTGCGAAATCCGAAGCCTTCCTTCAACTGATCTCCTTCCGAATCTCCAATCCCTCCGAATCCGATTCCAGTTCTCCGACCTCTCCTTCTTTCCCCCTCGGTCTCCTTTTATAGAGTGGGGAAAGTGATGTATCTGTAGCCACGCGACACCTTTTGTGGAGGCCCATAACCAAATACCCAGTTTACAGCTGACTTGATCAATCCGCGATTCGCGGTGGGTATTGAACGCCCCCCCCCCCCCCTCTCTGCGAATCGAACTCAGGGAGTGCTCTGCAGCTGCGTAGGGTTCCACCTCTATTCTGTGAACGATAGCGGGTGCGGCTTGAACCGGTCGACGCGGTCCGCGGTTAGGGCGGGTCATGACGGTGGACCGGACTGGCGCCCATCCTACCTTGCGACCGCGGAGGCTCTCTGCCTCTATTTCGCGAACGACAATGGTTCGCGGAGGGGGCGCTTCGCGGGGCCTAGCCACGTTGCGTTTCCATGGGACCGGTTCGCGGACCGGTCCTGTTTGTCTCTCTTTGATTATTTTCCCCAATTCTTTGGGGGATTTGGGTAGAATCTCCTTTGCGGATTTTTCAGGACCCTACAAATTCCCCCCATCGGAATGGGGTCCGATCGGAACGAAGAGGAAACCATTCCGATGCAAAGTGGTCTTGAAACTAAGATGGTTTGCGGTAGAGAGGTGGACTCAGTAGGGGACCACACCTATAAATACAGGGAGCCCTTCATTTTTCCTTTACCGAATTCTTCGCGAAACCAGAGCTCCTTCTCCTCCGCGAAGTGCCTCGTCCGCGAACCGGCAGTGACCTCCGCGAACCATTCCTTCTTCACGGCCGCCTTCACCCACGAACCAAATTCTCAACTGCGAACCATTACTCTTAATTAATTAAAATGTAAGTGATGATGGGTTGCAGAGGAACTTGCTTCGCGGTTTCGATGCTCCGCGATTTCGATGCTCCACGGACTAAAATCTATTGAATTTTAAAAGTGTCTGAGTCTTCCGAACTTAATCACTTAAACTCGAGATTGAAACTCCACGGAGCGACTTGGTTCACAGTTTCCTGGCCAACGCTCTGCGGTCCAGGGTTTCGCGGACTGATTTCGTGAAGGGCTGGTTCACGGGATGATGTCATCGCGAACCATCCTCTGAGGCCTCCTTGCAGGATTTGCTTATGAAGGCTCCTCAACTGATCCTCAGCCATATATCTGGTATTTTTGTCCAGATTTTTATTTCGGACAAACCGATTGTTGGCTCTCATTGTACAGGGAGAAAATATGGTCCCCCCTCGTTCTCAATCCAGGCCTACCGCGAAACCCCTCTCAACTGTTGATCAATGCCTGAAGGACATGGATGGCTCTGTTCAAGATGGAGTCCGCCACTCCCTACCGTCTTCCTTCCTTTCCGACCAGCTCTCCAAATCACAGCAGGAGTATCCTTTTTTTAATAGCCTTCCTGCCTATGGGTTCGGTTTGTTGTCTAATACCCCGATTCTGGAACCATCCCGTGACAACAATCTTGAAGCATGGATATTTACCTCCACTATCCCCCAGTTCATGATATCTATCGGCGGGCGGCCTGCCTCAAGGGGTACAACTGTCGGATCTGTGTTGAATCACCTTTCAGTATCTCCGACAGGAGAGCCACATCAACAGGAAGGAACAATTCACTGCTATCGGAGCATTTCCCGCAGTGCCATGGTAAGCGACCAGCATGGCTGGCCGGCGAATCGGGATCTCCGGCCGGGAGGAGCATTTAAGTCATTGGATTGGGGGTGGCCCTTCTGGATTCGCCAGAGCTGCACAGAATTTGGGGCAGAGTTGTGAGCCGTAGGCTTGTATGATGTTGCCTAGGTGTCGCAAACCTATACTCACCGGCCTCAAGCCCTCTCCAAACAACTTATGAGCCGTTGGAGCCCGGACACCAACACCTTCCATCTGGTCCATGGGGAAGTGGGCATTAGTCTATGGGACTTCTTTCAGATTTCGGGGGTCCCCATCGTTGGGAGTATGTATGACGAGTTCCTGCCTCCTTCTTCTGTGTGGGAGAATGAAGAGAGGGATCCCCCTAGTGAAGCAGCTTATTAACCAGGCTCGGAAGCACTCAGAGGATACGTCTCCAAAACAGCTCGTCCCATACCATGAATGGGTCAAGGATTTTGTGAGAGAAAACAAATCCGACAAATCCGCGTCTCTCCCACACAGGCCCACGACTTTCCGTACGATGGAGTCCCGTAAAAAGAGGGGCAACTATTGGCTGACGTTGGAGCAAGGTGATTTTCGCGGCTGGGGCTGGGAGCTTATTCCGGATGTCGATCGATTGCTCCATCTGGCAGCTTTTCTGGCCATGTTCTTAAGTGGCTAGTTATTACCCGTACACGAGGCTGGATGCATGTGGGTCACTACTTTTGTCATGGAGGCACAATTGGCTACCGATAACGTTATCAACCTAGCCATCCCAGTACTGGATAGGATTTATCGGTTGCATGGAAGCATCACTGATGGGAGCCGACCAAACCGAGTGGCCGACCCCTTCCAAATTCTCTGGGGATGGTTAAGCGTACACATCAAGAATTGATACACCTTCATCAACCCTCTTCAGATTCCGGGCACCACATTCTGGCCATACTTGCAACTGACCAGTGGGTTTATGCCTGAAGATTCGGCAACCCAAGAGAAGGATAGTCAACAGATATTTTTGAACAAGCGTCTACTATCAAGTCAAATCTCAAATTATGACTATTTCAACTTTCACCCATTTTCCTCCCCGGCTGGTGCAATTACGAACACCATAACAGAAGAGTTTATCAAGCAGGGTTACCTCCTCTCCCTTCGAGAGGGTATTCTGGTGGCTCGTATTGGTGGAGAACTGATCTATGAGGGGTACGCACCTTGCCGATTTGGGCGTCAATTTGGATGCGTCCTAGCACAGTGTCCCCCCACACTTAATGGTGCCCACGGGAACCGTCATTTGATGGCGGCCAGACAACTGTGGTTAATGTTTACCTGGGAGGATACTGACTATAAGGTTATGACCCCCACTCTTGAGGACTCCATGCCTTTCTTATCCAAGAATTATGCTGACTCCTGGGTGCAATCATACCGAAATGGACAGCTAGGGACATTGGTGCCTACTATCTCAAGTCCCAAGCCATCAAAGGGTAAAAGGAAGTGAAAGGAGGATGGTGCTCCAACTAGGTCGGGAAAAATCCTTCATAACCCCACTGGTCCCGTGCTTCCGGGGAATATTTTGACAGACAGAGGTGTATCCTCTCATGCCCTTGAGGCTGCCCGGAGGGGGGTAGTTATTCCTGCTGATGTTGCCTTTCTGATGGCTTGGGGCCAATGGGACGAATTCAAAGCCCGGTCAGCCTTTTACAGCCAGTACCCCCGTCCTTTGTGGCAATATCTTCAAGAATCAGAGGTATCTTTTGACGGGCTGGGCTACATATCTTCTCCCGTTTAATTCTTTATGACTCGGACCCCGAGAGGGCCATTCGATATCTCCGGGACCTTGAGGTTTATATTCACGCATGCCGGGGTTATGTGGTGTTGACGCATCGAGTCCAGGCCATGATGCACCCGATTACTGATGAGGAGGAAGAAGGATGTGACCGCTCTTCAGGGGGCGATGATTTCGTTGATCTCCTTGTCACAGTTGAAGCAAGGGAATTCCCCTCCCTACCCATGAGGTCCCATCCACATGTAGCCCCAGAGAGTTCTAGGGAGGTGGTGGGATCCAGAACACAAAAACGACCATTGGCACCCTTACCAGCCCCTACCGACGCTTGACCTTCTCAGGTTGATCCTCCCCAGTCGGCGATTCATGCCATGGCCGCATTTCCGGAGGCTTAGAGTATTTTGGATGACCTGAGGGTCAGTGGTTCAGATGAAGAAGTTTGGGCGTTACTTCAAACATGCCCTCTTAAACTTTCGGGTATTGGGACGATCTTTGCTCCACCCCACTTGATGTTAGAAGAGGATTTAGATGAAATAGTCACCTCATTAAAGAAGATGAATGCGTACATTCATTCACTCCGGAATCGTCACTATGGGAGCATCCAGGTGTCTATGATGATTAGACACCACAAATTGTCTGATCCTGAAGAACAGGTTGCTATGCTTTCCCATTCCAACTTTCTTCCTCCTTTATTATGAAGGTTCTAAGGTTTCTTCCTTTTATACATGGCACCGAAGAATCTCAGGGGGTAATTCCTTCTCCAGAGTATACCCCTTGTGGTACTGTGGCAGGGGAGCATGCGCTTTCGCCCATAGGGGTCAGCGAGGAAGGATCCCCTGGCGCAGCTGAGCTCATGGAAGCAGCCATCGCAGACTCATCAAGGGTCTTTCCTCCTCCCTCCCCTTCCAGAATTCTAGGCGAACTGTCCCCCGGGCAGATCCAGAGATGGAAACAGGCGTTCCATTTATCATAACGACTCAAACAGGGAACGTCGGGTAATCGTGACTTCCCGTTTTCTCAATCACCAACTTGTATTCTTAGACTTCGTCAGTCATTAACTGTTTGACGTAGGGTACAGGGCCACTTGGGGATCTGGCTGTGGCTACCCAAGTGGTTCTACCTACCGCCTCCTTGCCGTCTTCGGAATCACCCATCACCACGCTTGGGCGCGATGAGATGGTGAGCCCTGCTGGAGGGGCCGGTGATATAGATGCTTTATTCCTGACTTTATTAGTCATAGATATGTCAGTGGAGCAATTGTTGGTATTAGAGACTCCTGCTGATCAAATAGCCCTTCCAATTGCGGAGGAAGACGGGGCTCCCATGATCGCTGAGGGGGCTCCAGATCCGACGGGGCCGGCCACCTCAGACCCAATGGATCCCATGATGATGGAGGAAGAACCTACCATTAATCCAGTTACTGGGAACCCAGAGCGGGCCATTATCCTGTTCACTGGGGGAGTGATTTCCCCGAGCTTGGTCTCCGTAGGTGACCACTTGGGGATGGCTTTGGAAACTGCTGGCCTTAGGCATGGCCTCAGGCCCTGGACCCCTCTGGGGGCTCCCCAGATTCCCTTGCCTATCGAAGATGTGGCATCCTCTTCGAGTGGCTGTCGTGGCAGTGCAGAGCTTGCGGATGCCGATGCCTCGTCGATTAGGAGTATGTTCCCCGATCTCCTACCACTGAATCCTTTTTCTCCCCTTTTCTAATTAGGGGTACTCATCTGTCTTATTGAATCTCGGGCTTCAGGACCACAACCTTTGGCGCTGACGATTCTATCGCCAGACCCGGTTGTGCCTATAACCACAACGGTCAGGGGATAAGCTGCCATTGTGCCAGAGTTTGTGGGTGAGGCCGCCTCAGGTCCCTCCTTGGTGATGTTCATCCCCAAATATGTGTCCTCATCAGGGAGTGAATCCGATCTCGGTCAACAAGTCCTCTTCAGCCTTCGACCCGCTCGCCAAATGGCTGGGGAGAAAATCTGGAGACTGATCTCACAAACGCCCTTGGTCAAGATGCCGACCAAATTAACAAGGCTACGCAATTTGTTTATGTTTCTGGGATTTGATGGATTTGAATATCATGGTGTTTATGACATAGTCAAGCAGGTAGTCGCTGATCGAGAGAGGCTAGGTGATTTTGAATCTCACATTTCCACTGCCCAATCTGAAGCCTAACTTCCGCAACTCGACAGATCTGCCTAACAGAGGCTCATGACCACGTCGGGGTCGTCACGAGGCTTTAGAGAGAAGTTGTTGAGCAGCGTTCTCACTTGGAGGTGCTGAGGAATGAGATACAGTGGTTGCAACAGGAAGAGGCCAACGTCGCTGCCATGATTGGAGAAGTGGAGCGGCGGATGGAGGAGGAAATGAGGGCAAGCACAAAGGCGGCTCAGGAGGAAGAAGAATTGTAGGCTGGTGCAGAATCTGAGACAACCTTACTGTAAAATCTCTCTCAGACAATCGAGGATTCTCACCAGTGCCTGATATAGCTTTGTGAATCTGCCAAAAAACTCATGTAATCACCTTTCGCACTAGAGGAGGCTTCGGATTGTGGATTCCCTTCATACCAACTTTGTTATGAAACAAAGAAACATTTCTCCTTAATGCTCTTGTCGCCATTTCCTGTGATAGAAACTATTTGGCATGATTGCTGCATATGTTAATTCCCTGAACATAGAATAATCCGAGTTCAAGACTAAAAATAAATCAGGCTCTAACTGTTGCCTAGACCATGGGATCCAGCAAGCATAGTTTGACTATTGCTAGGGTTTTGTAGGAAGACCCCACAAACTTTTTTTCTCTTTCTTTTTAATGCCCTAATTTTTCCTGGGCCCATTTGGTATGGACCCAACGGGTATAACCTGGGTTTTTCTTAGGTCACCCTTTTCGGGTTTTCGGCCTAACAGGCTTTGTGCCTCTTTCTTTTGTGAGCGGTTTAAAGTCCTGTCGTCACGACTATCACTACTGAAAATTTAGGTCAAATAGCTTTGACCAAATATGGTGGGACGAGGGTCCCAATGAGGTTTGATTGACTAAATGATGTCTCAACACCCTTTAGATGCAAGTGGGAAGAAATATATTTAAATTTGAGCGGCATGCAGGGCATGTCTCAAGATATAGGAGCCGCGTCGGTGTACAGAGGTAGGAAGAGGATTCCCTAGAGAAATCTTGCCTTTGGTAGATAGGCCAGGGGCGATCAATATGCAGATCCACTAAGGGCATGGTATGCATAGTCATGCAAAGGTGTCCTTAGGTCAATGATTTTCCATTTCTAATGGCCTGGGGACTTCAAGGAAGTCCGGATTATGGAATCCACCATGGGTGGCCTGGAAAATGAATGCGTCATCTGATAGGGTTTTGAGAACATTCGTACTAATCAAGAGTGCGGTCGGAAGACCACTTTCCTATGCATTTTAGTTAGCGTAGGGGATGGTTGAGGCTTGGCGCAGTTTAAAGTCATGCAGCTGGGACATCATTTAAAATGGAACGACTTCTCCTGACTCTTGGTAATCTTGTCAAATACATTCCACCGTATTCAGGTAGGATTGTGAAAGAGGTTGGTAAACTGTAGCTCAGAGGGTTTTCGAATCTGGGGATAGAAATGGGGGCTTAGAGGCCAAGAGGCATACAGAGAGAAGCATTTCCTAAGGAAATCTTGCCTCTGGTAGATAGGCCAGGGGTGATCAATATGTAGAGACACTGAGGGCATGGTATGTATAGTCGTACAAAGGTGTCCTTAAGTCAAAAACTATCCACTTTCGATAGCCGAGAAACTTCAGAGAAGTTGAGATTTAGGACCACCAGGGGTGGATTATGAGATTTCAGCTTTTTCAGAGTACAGAGTATGGCTTATGATGAGAGGGTGCTTGAATATGGGGGAAATATCTAGACTAAACTTCTCGAGAACGGGTGAAGAAATTCTTTCTCACGTTGGTGTGAGGAGGTGGTTTGTGCAGGTCTGACCCGTGCACTGAAGGTTGGAGAAAAGCCTCTGTTTCTCATTGAACCCATGATGAGTATGACCGTGTAGTTTATCGTCATGTGGTTGGGACATATTCCGTGCAGTTTAGCGTCATGCGGCAAGGACGAGAGGAATTTTTAAAGGTTGTTGTGCAGTTTAACGTCATGCAGGGAGGACGAGGGGAATTGTTTTTAGCCAGTGAAAATGCTTGCGGTTAGAGGCATTTCCCTAGATGGTTAATGCTTAGCCTTTGTAGTTTCGTGCCAGGCAGCCAATATATCCCGTGCAGTTTAACGTCATGCGGCGAGGACGTAGTTGCAAAGGCCGCTCTTCATCAGAATATAACTGGGATTGAATATCTCAACATGCCCCAGATGTGGGGGGGTTGATTGATGTAAATCATGGTTCCAGGTCTTCTTGGATCAGGAGAGGTAATATGGGGGCTCTGAGGCCGGTAAGCGTACGGAGCTAGGAAGAGAATCGCCTGTGGAAATCTTGCCTTCGGTAGACGGGCTAGGGGATATCAATATGCAGAGCCGCTGAGGGCATGGTATGAATAGTCGTACAAAGGTGTCCACGGGTCGATAATTTTCCACTTCCAATAGCCATGAATGGTTATGAGGATCCGAGATTATCTGGGCCAAGAAGTCTATCATTTGGTAGGAGAATGTCTGGTCATGTCGGGGATATCCGTCCCTAGTTTCTTGTTGAGCTTCAAAGAGCCCCATGCACGGATCTTTTTTTTGTGCACGGGGGTGTGCCTTCATTCCATGAAGTTTAACATCATGCGGTAAGGACGAAGTACTCCTAGTTTATCGGTCATAGAGCTCGGACCATTGGGTGACTATTGCTGCAGTCGCTCAAAGGATAACTGAGTCAACATGTTCTGATATTCTTGGAACAAGGTGAGGGGTGAAGGTCGTAAATGGAGACTTTGAGCTTTCGCGGATCAGGAGGTATGGTGTGGGGGCTCTGAGGCTGGTAGGCGTATGGAGCTAGGAGGAGTACCGCCTGAGGAAATATTGCCTTTGATGGACGAGCCAAGGGTTATCATTATGTAGAGCCGCTGAGGGCATGGTATGAATAGTCATACAAAGGTGTCCCTGGGTCAATAACTTTCCACTTCTGATGGCCATGAATGATTATGAGAATCCGTGATTGCTCACAGTACAAAGTTTGGAACGTGGGGATAATGGTGTCCGAGTATACAAGAAACATCTTCACTGCAATTGTCCATTTGAGTAAAATTAGCCTAGTCATGGCTTGATGTTTGTTGATGTAGGTCGTTATGTGAACCACCGGCGGACACACAGGCTAGCCAGATAGGGAAACCCTAGTAGCACTCGGATGTGAAAAGGGGAATGAACTTGTAAACCACTTCACCATAAACTTCTGGATCAGGAGGTATGGAATGGGCGCTTTGAGGCCAGTAAGCGTACGGATCTAGGAAGAGTGCCGCCTGTGGAAATATTGCCTTTGGTAGACGATCCAGGGGCTATCATTATGCAGAGCCGCTGAGGGCATGGTATGCATAGTCATGCAAAGGTGTCCACGGGTCGATAACTTTCCACCTCCGATGGCCATGAGTTGTTATGAAGATCCATAATTATCTGGGCTATGGAGTCTGATGTATGGAAAGGATGCATCCAAATGTACAAGGAGTATCTTCATCTCGTATCGCCATGTGTCTTGGGTGGGTCGCGACGAAGTCCGTGTAGTTTAACGTCATGTAGTGAGGACAAACTCCATGTAGTTTAATGTCATGCGGTAAGGACGAAGGTGACCCGACGTGAAAGAAAAGGGGGGGTCTGCGCAGTTTAACGTTGTGCGGTGGGGACAAATTCCGTGCAGTTTAACGTCATGCGGTAAGGACGAAGAATACACCCTGTGAAAGTCTGGTCCATACATGGGGGAAGGGGAATTTTTTTGTTTATTCAGGGGGATGGGCTAGGACTGGGGATCCTGGTGTCGCTACGTATCCTACAAGGGTAGGAATCAAGCCGTACGTAGTTCTCTGAAAGAAGTACACCCCGTGCCGGTCTGGTACATACACGGGGGAAAGAAGGAATTTTTTTATTTAGGGGGATGGTCCAGGACTGGGGATCCTGGCGTCGCTACATATCCTATGAGGGAAGAAATCAAGCCGTACTTATTTCTCTGAAAGAAGTACACCCCATGCAGGTCTGGTCCGTACACGGGGGAAAGGGGCATTTTTTAATTTTTCTTATTCCGGGGGCTAGGCCAGGACTAGGGATCCTGGCGTCTCTACGTATCCTGTGAGGGCAGGAATCAAGCCGTACATAGTTCTCTGAAATCTGTGTAGTTTAACGTCATGCGATGAGGATGGAGTCCATACAGTTTAACATCATGTGGTTAGGATGAGGGATATTATTAGATTCCATGCAGTTTATCATCATGCGGTGAGGACGTGATACTCCTAGTTTAAGGTCATAGAGTTTGGACCGTTGGGTTCTTGGCAGTTTAATGTTATGCAGTTCAGACAATGAATACACCCCGTGCAGGTCTGGACCGTACATGGGGGGAAGGGAACATTCTTGACTCTTATTATCCGTGCAGTTTAGCGTCGTGCGGTAAGGACAGACTCCATGCAGTTTAACATCATGCGGTGAGGACATGAATACACCCTGTGCAAGTCTGGTCCATACATGGGGGAATGGGCATTTTTGTTTTTCTTTTTGAGGTGGTTGGGCCAGGGTGTGAAATTCTGGCATCACTACATATCCTGTGAGGGAAGAAATCAAGCCTCATGTAGTCTCTGAAAGACGATACACCCCGTGTAGGTCTGGTTAGTACACAAGGGAAGATGTTATTTTTAAATCATCTTGTCTGTGCAATTTAACATCATGCGGTGAGGACGAAATACTCTTAGTTTAAGGTCATAGAGTTTGGACTGTTGGGTGCTTGACAATTTAACGTCATGCAGCTTGGACGATGAATACATCTCATTTTTTTTTCGTCCGTGCAGTTTATCATCATGCGGTAAGGAAGATTTACTTCTTGGTCTCTATGCGAAATACTTCTTCAGGAATCTCGCATTGGTAGGATCCGTGGTGAATTGCCCGTCCATGGAGATCAGGGCATATGCTCTGTTGGAGTAGACCTTATGTACAACATATAGTCCCTCCCACTTGGGATCCAGCTTTGGAGGCTTTTTTCCAGGTATCATTGGGGTCCAGGGGACCAACACTAATTCTTCCTCCAAGAAAGACCAGAGGCGAACCTTTTTGTTTAAGGCTCATGCGATCCGGTTTTAGTACACTTCGAGGTGGTGAAAAGTGTGCAGCCACTTCTCGTCTATCTATTCCAATTCACCTTTCTGACTGCTCATCATCGGATAATTGATCACAGATGGAAACACAGAGTGAGGGAAGTTGGAGTTCAATGGGCAGGACCGCCTCTATGTCGTACACCAATGAGTATGGGGTAGACTGAGTAGCGGTGCAGATTGTGGTACGATAATCCCACAATGCATGGAGGAGTTTATCTGGCCATGAATTCTTGTCTTTGTCCACCATTTTCTAGAGGTTGTTGGACAGGGTCTTGTTGAAAGCTTCTATCTGTCCATTAGCCGCTGCATGGTAGCGGGATGAGTGGTTAGCCTTGATACCATACTCGTGGTATAGATTTTCCAATTCAGTAGAGCAGAAATTGGTGTTGTTGTTTGTCAGTATAGTATGAGGGACACCAAATCTGGTGATGATATTGGTCTTCATGAAGCTGAAAATATTTCATGCCTCGACTTCCTTGAGGGGTATGGCTTTTGCCAATTTGTAAAAGAAGTCGGTTTCCATGAGGATATACTTCAGCTGTTTGTCTGTGGTGGGAGGATATGGTCCCACGATGTCCATCCCCCAGACGGTAAACGACCAGGAGTACTTATCTTGATGAAGTAACTCCGGGGGTTGGTGTGTGAAGGTGGCATGAATCTGTCATGAGTGGAATTTCACGGTAAAATGCTCGCAGTCTCGTGCCACTGTGGGCCAGTAGTACCCAATCCTTTGAACCTGATGGGAAAGCTTGGTCCCTGGTTGATGTGCTCCACATGCTCTGGCATGTACTTCATTCATGATGGCAGTGGTTTCTTATCCGTCAATGCATATGAGGAGTACTCCATGGAGGCCTCGTTTATAGAGGACCTCTTGCTGACCCGCGCCACCATATAGGACAAAATTGATTGCCCTTCTCCGTATTTGCTCTCGTTCAGCCCTGTCTGATGGAAGCTCTTCCCATTGAAGGTAGTTCGCGATGGGGATCATCCAGCCGGTGGTAGGAGCATATGGATCGGGGACAGGACTGACTTCATGGATTTATTCTATCTTAGCTTGAAAAAATGGAAATACCATTAAATGGTGAGCAATGCTGATGACCGTTTCATCCCGGTTTGGGTCGGCTAGGGCTGTGGCCGTGTTGGCTAATGCATCAGCCTGAGCGTTCTGGGACCGGGGAATATAAGTCAATGTTGGTTCTGTGGATAACTCGGCCATTATCCCTAGGACATGGTCAAATATGGGGATTATCTCCTCCTTTTTAATAGCATAGTCTCCATTGACTTTCTTGATGACCAGCTCTGAGTCGCCTTTTACCTTAAGGTGTTGTACGTGTGCCTGGAGTGCGAGCTCCAGGCCTGCAATGAGGGCTTGATATTCTGCTTCATTGTTTGTACATCCCTCTGACAGGAGGAAGGAGTATGGCAAGACTGCCTTTTCTGGGGACACAAGTATTATCCCCAGGCACACTTTGTTGAATCTGGGATCCTCCATTCTCTTCCCGGTTGGGCTTTGGGATGCGCCATCAAAGTACATTTCCCATGCTGGGAACTCCTCTTGAACCGAGAAGATATCCTCATCAAGTAGTTCGGTGTCCGGTGTAGTGGTCCCCATTGAAGGGTTCTCTTCCAAAAAGTCTGCTAATGCCTGGACCTTGATGTCTTTTTGCGGCACGAACCAGATGTTGAACTGTTGCAGGATGACCGCCCATCGGGATAGGCATCTGGTTAGCATCAGGCGACTGAGGATGTACTTGAGCGGGTAACTCCACGAGATCAAATGGACCTAATGATGCTGCAGATAACGCCGCAGCTTTTGAACCGTGAAGACCAAAGCTAGACAGCTCTTCTCGATATTTGAGTATCGAGTCTCAGCATCAATCATGGTTCGACTGAGGTAATAGAGATTGTTTTTGCTGCCAACATCGTTCTTTTGTGCGAGGAAGGCTCCTAGTGACTGCTCTAAGGCCGTCACATATAGAATGAGAGGTCTTCCTTCAACCGGGGGCATGATCACCGGTGGGATTAAGAGGTACTTCTTCAAGTTGTCGAATGCCACTTGGCAGTCGTCCATCCATTGTTACATGACCCCCTTCTTCATTAACCAGATGAGAGGAAAACATTTGCCTTCCAGGTTGGCTATGAACCACCTAATATAGGCTAGGTGTCCTTGGAATCCCCTCAACTCAGTGAGGTTGCGGGGAGGTGGCAGTCTCAGGATATCCTTCGTCTTGTCAGGGTCGACTTCGATGCCATGATGGCATATGATGAAGCCAAGGAATTTCCCTGAGGTAACCCCAAAGGTGCATTTTAAGGGGTTCATCTTCAAGATATGCTGTCAGAGTTTGTTGAAGATAGTCTCAAGGTCTGATAGGTGATCCGAGCATTGTCTGGACTTGACCACTAGGTCATCCACGTAACATTCAATGAATTTACCCAGGAACGGCTTAAAGATCCGATGCATGGAACGCTGATACGTGGCACCAGCATTCTTGAGACCAAAGGGAATGACCCTGTAACATAATACCCCTTGAGGGGCCCTGAAGGCAATGGATTATTTGTCTTATCAATCCATCCTGATTTGATTATATCTAGAATAGCCATCCATGAAGGATAGAGCCTCATACCCGGCTGTTGCATCAATTAACAACTTGGTGATTGAAACCGGGAAGTCATCTTTTGGAAAATGCCGATTAAGGTCTCTGAAATCGATGCAGACGCAGATTTGCTCATTCTTTTTCTTGACAGGGATGATATTGGCCAACCAAACGGGGTATTGGACCTCCCTGATGAAGCCTTCTTTAATGATCTTATTGACTTCATCCTCTATCTTGGAAGCATGTGATGGTTGTGTCCTTCTAGCGGCCTGTTTGTAGCCCCGGTGGTCTTCTGGAAGACCCGGGTGATGCGTCGCTACCCTGGGATCGAGTCCCGGCATTTCCATGTAATTCCAGGAAAAAACATCCCGATGTTGCCTTAGGAAGGAGGTATATACCTTGTGTTCCTCGAGAGACATGGACACACTAATGATAGTGGGCCTCGGGTCTTCCTCAGTACCTAGTTTTATTTCCCTATGTTCGTCCACAGTGGTGGAGATACCTTCCTCAAATGCGGGAGGTGCATCCTTAAGATCTTCCCCCTCTTCTTCTCCCAAATCCTCATCTTCTTGATCTGACGAGGAGAGAGTTTCCGGTCTGAGCCTTCGAGGGTTTGAGGGAGAGGCATCATGGGCATCCCTGCTTGAGTATTCGTCCCCCGATTGAGGGTCAGTGGACGTTCCCACATTGTCACACTCGATCGTTATGGATGAAGTCATGAAGACATCTGAATGCGTGTCCAGACATGAACTCCTACCTTCCATGTGGTTGATGGGCATGACATAATCTCTGCCAACCCACTTGAGGGGGTCGTCAGGAACCATTTCTAGGCCATTTGGAGCGGGGATCCAGTCGACACCGTCGACCAAAGGCTACTTTTTATTTTTCTCATAGAACCCGACGTCGATGTAATGTGACTCGGAGAGCTCGAAAGGGGCCTTGTCGGTGTGCAACGTCCAGATTTTTCCATTGATGCAGTACTTGATACACTGGTGGTATGATGAAGGAACGACCATGTGCTTATGGAGCCATGGCCTTCCCAGCAGGGCATTGAATGCTGTGCTCTGTCGGACTACTAGGAATTCCGTGTAGGCTACCAGGTCACCAAAATGGGACTTTAGGTTAATCTGTCCCATTGGCCTCTGATCACTCTTGTCATAACCCAACAAATATGTGGCTGAGGGAATTAGATCATCCTCACTGTAGCCTAACTTGCGGAGTGTTTGTAGAGGAAGGAGGTTAACTCCATAGCCATTGTCTATAAAGACTTTCCAGATCTCAATACCATTCAGCATTCCAAACACATATAGCGGTCTGATTTTTCCTTGCATTATGGCATCTTCGTCCTGATCGGTGAAGGAAATCACCGCATTGCATTCAGCCGAGTCAGTATCTATCTTGTAAATTTCGGAGGCAGCTACCTCAACTTGAAACTTTTGGGAGATGATCAAAGCTTCGATAAGCGCCTCCCTAAGGTCGGATGACAAAATCAGGGCATCTAGGATCGACAACTTGGCTGGTACTAATGCCAGCTGCTTAAGGATGTCATATTTTTTTCTCCAGCAACCGATGCTTCTCCATTGGGGGGAGAGTCTTAGCGGGTGCTTTGGGAGCTGGGGCATTTGACGAGGAGGGACCGGCCACGAGGATAGATGTCGATGGTGTTCCCGCGTTTTGAGGACTTGGCCCGGCCGGTTTGTTTGTGCGCACTAGGAGGCTAGACACTTGTTCCTCCTCTAGTGGGTATCATAGAACAACAGGGCCAGAGTGGCCTCTTGTAGAGGTGGAGGGGTATTCTTTCTCCTACTGAGTCCGTTGAAGGGCTCTCCCACGTTTTTCCGCAATATTAATAGTTTGGGTCAGGATCTAGCCATAGGGTTGGTTTTGGCCGCCACTGCGCCTCCCCTAGTATCCTCTGCCTCTGTGATTCCTCCTCCCATCTCCTCATGCAGGGAGCTCGGGTTCTTAACCATACCCTTCGTCAGGGAATGATTCCATGAGATGAATGACGTTAATAGAACCAAAGATTGTATCTTCATCCTTTGACAGGTCAACCTGGTCGGTTGTCTTTGATGGTGCTGTTTGATGGGTCGGTGCCCGTGGCACCAAGTTCGAGGGAATAAAGTCTGCCAGGGTCGAGACTAACTTTTTCCCCATCGTGGAATTCTCCTCTTGTGATTGTTTCCTCCTTCGACTCCGTCCAGATGACCGGCGCGTAGAGGATTGTGAGGCTGATGCTGTCAGCTCTGTGGCTTCAGGGGCTATTGGTGGCAACACCAACTGCTGTAGTTGAGCTTGGAGTATGCCCTGGGCTCAGTTTATAGTCTTTCGAGTCATCTAGTTGTCAAATTTCTACCCTTGTTTGTTGGTGACTTTATGCCACCTCTCCTCTTTGTTGGAGTCGGTGGTAGAGATACATGCCACATGTGCTGGGGGTGGTCCCATATCGACTTGTCCGGAGGTCTTTGAAGACGAAGCATTCTCGGATACTATGCCCCAACATCCGATGGTAGGGGCAGTAATCTGGTCTGTCATCGCGACCGACTTCTTCAGGCTTCCTTGGCTCCAGGAGGCGGAGCAAGTTGCAGTTCATGGTGGCAATGAAGTAGTCACAGACTTGATCGTCACGGAATGAGTATAATTTTTGTCTTCGTTCCTCAAATCGGTTATGCTTTGATCCTCTCTGATCGTCCCATTTAGGTGGGGGCAACCGCTGATATGCAGGGGGGCCTTGACGATTTGGTGGAGGCCTGAGCAGTGGAGCGGGTACAGGGGCCGGATTGAGTTTGACAGTGGATGCTTTAGCTCTGGGGTCTCTTTTCGCAGGAGCCTGCAAGGCTATTCGGGACTTTGAATTTGTCTGCTGTAGGGAGTCCTCAATTCTCTGGGAAATGGCCGAGAGATGGCGGAAGCCATTTGTGCACTCCACCGGTATGAGTGGTGTTCGTAGCTCATCTCTAAGATTTTAAATGCATATGGATAGCATCTCATCTTGAGGCATTGGCCTATTCAGAGAATAGGCCAGACCTTTCCATCTGGCGATGAAATCTGAGACCCTCTCATTCTCCATCTGCTTGCAGTTCATGAGGTCGTTGACCGTTGTTTTAGGCAACGTTGAGCTGAAGTGGAACAGAAACTACTGTCGGAGGTCCTCCCAGCTCTTTATCGACTGGGCCGACAGACTCGTGTACCAGACGAAGGCAGATCCTTACAAGGTCCGTACGAAGCATCTGAGTTTCACTTCTTCTTGTTGTTCTGGAGTTCCCATCATAGGGTCATAATAGGATGCATAGTGCATCAAATGCTGCTCTAGATCACCTGATCCATTGAATATGGGGAATACAGGGCACCCAAAATTGGGTGGGGGCAGTGTGTTTGTCACCCAATCTGGGTAGGGTTTCTACTCCAGCTGTATTGGAGTGTTTCATCCTTCCATCGCTTCCAATCGAGCTGTTAGTGCCTCGATGGTGTTGGTGAGACCCTGGTTTACATCCTGTTGGGCCCGGTCCTGGGCAGGTGTAGCCCAAGGCATTTCCTGATGATCCAGATTGGCCGGCACCAAGGGTGCATGTGCCTTTTGTGGCACCTTCGGAGGGTTCACGTGTAATCTCTCTGATTTCTTCCTGAGTGGAGGGAAGTCTTGGTATTCATCAGAATATACTTTTAGGTAGTTGGACAGGCCGGGCACCTTGTTGGACAGGATCCCTGACCGTGTTTCATTTGCCGGGGCAAGACTTAGCCTTTGAGGTGCACTTACTGGGAGTGCATGACGTGGCTCTTCTTGGGATGCACTTTCAATATGGCGGTTCCTCTGGAGCAGCTTGGCGTTATGCCACCTCAATTCTTTCATCTCTTCTTCCTGTCGAGCGAATCTCTCTTCGAGTGTGAGTGGATCATTTTTTTTGAGAGAAGGAGGCGGGTTAAGGGTAACCAGTCCTTTATTCTTATCCTTGTTGGAAGCTCGCTGGGCAAGTGGAGGGAGGTTAGCTGAAGGGGAGGCCATATTTAAAGCATCCCTCTGGTTTCGGGTGTGCACACCGGGGGGTTCATTGTGAGTCACAGCCTGACTGGAGCCGTCGTCTCCTGATCCGTCTGGATTTTCATTTTCTCCGGTGTCACTCACGGGTTTAGCCTCTATGGCATTGATGAATGCATATTTCAGGGTGGAGGGGATGTCATCTTCTAAATAAGAAGAAGATCTCCCGCGTCTTCGTCTGGACTTCCCTTTCATGACCTGGGATTGCCTTCAGACTTCTTGATGAAGGGTGACACGGAGAGTTCTTTGATGAGACCTTACAGTGCGCCTTCCTCTCAGAGGGGATGATGATTCAAATGACAGGATAGGATAGGAACCTCCTCTTCTGACCGTCCTCCATAGACTAGAGGACACTTATTCTCATGGGGGAGGTTGTTGTTGAAGGGGTAATAATGCCCCCAGCCCTACGGGTTGGGGTTGGCCCCGTTCCTTGGACATCGAGTCTCTTTCTGGTTTTATTGGTCTCACGGGGGCATTTGTTGTTAAAAATGCCCCCAGCCCTGTAGGCTGGGGTTGACCCTGGATTGCGGCAGTGGCTGCTGCTATCGCTACCTGCCTGACCTTGCGTGCCCCCATTCGGGGGTGAACAAGATTTGTTGCTGAATTCACCTGTGGATCAATCCATTCTGGGGAGGGAGGCAAAGATCGCTGATTGACCTCTCTTAGGTGAGAGGCCTGCTGTATGCTCTCGGTGGCCTGATTCAGGAGTTCTTGAATGGATTGTTCCCACCGGTCCTGATGCTTCTGGGACTTACTCAAGGCCCGAATCTGTTGGGTGTGTTGCCTTTCCTGAATAGGGGGTCCACTCGATTGTTGTCTTTCCGTGATGACGTTGCAAGACACCATGCCAAATGGGTTATTCTGGGCGGGGAGCGGAGTGAAATACAGAGCTCCATGTTCCCCCCATCCCCTGATATGGACTACCGTTGGAGCGTCACTGATGAGGTGGCACAATTGGTGCAACGCACAGAGGCAAGCTACCTCCATATTCCCTTTGCGCCTCTCAGGGCATTGTTGTTGTGTCGAGGAAAGGGCCTCCAGGTCGATGTGATGAAGGAGGTCCCCTATCGTCTTGACGTGGTCTACATACCCTTCATAGGGCAGGAAGCTTGATTTCAGCCAGTGGAGGGTCGTCCATATATTATGGCGGATGCCGTGCATGCATTCTTCCGACAACTCTCTAAGTATTTCGAACTGAGAGGTGGTTGTGGGCCAAAAAATAATTGGTATATCATCCCTGGCCAGTCATTTCCTTAGGTGCAGCATATCGGCATACTCCTCCGCTAGTGACTCCTCCACCTGGTCGGCCCAACTAAGGCGTTCACTATAGTCGGAGGCAGTGGGACCGGTAGGTATGGAGTCGTCCTGCGGGCGATTCTGAGGTGGTTTAGAAGATGAACGCGGCCTTGGAACGGCTCCTGATTGAAGAAGGCTATCATTAGAGACAAGCTGGGAATCTGACATGCTCGATCCCATCCTTCTGAGTTCCTCAGAATACGAGGGCCTTTTGGTGCTTGATTCGGCAGGAGGAGGACCTTCCTATCGAAATAATATGTCATCGCGGGGAGGACCTCCGCAATGGCGGCCGTAATGGCGAGGACTACCATTACTGCTTGATGCTTCACTGCATAGAGGACTTTTGCAGTGCAAACCCTGGGGAGGACCTCCAAGGCATGTCGCAGCAAGGGGAGGACCTCCTGGTTGCGTAGTGTCATTACGGGGAGGACCTTCACAACAACTGCCATCATGGTGAGGATAACCATCATGGCTTGACGTTCGACGCGCATCCTGGGGAGGACCTTCAGGACACGCCGCGAGAAGGGGAGGACCTTCTTGTTGCTTGGGGCCATTGCGGGGAGGACCTTCACAATGGTGGTCGTAGTGGCGAGGACTACCATCATTGCTGCGACAATGGTGAGGACTACCATTACAGTTTCCACAGGGAGAATATCTGTGGGATACATACTGGGTAGGGCCTCCAGAATGTACCGCAACGAGGGGAGGGCCTTCTCGTTGCTTGACATATCTACGGGGAGGACCTCTGTTATCAGGGTGGCGAGGACTACCACCATGATCTGATGCCTGGTTGCATGGAGTTCCGTTGCAGCGTACCCCCTGGGGAGGACCTTCAGGGTAGGCCACAACAAGGGGAGGGCCTTATTGTTGTGATGAGACGTCACTACAGGGAGGGACTCCGTAGTTGCGACTATGATAGCGAGGACTACCATCACAATCTGTGGTCCCACTGCATTGAGAGTGATTGCAGTGTACACCCTGGGGAGGACCTTCAGGGTGGACCACAACAAGTGGAGGACCTTCTGCTGCTTGATCTTTTGGTCACGTGGAGGGTTTTAGTGACTCGCATCAAGAGAGGGGATCTCGTGACCGATTGTCATATACCCGCAGGGGAAGCCCCCATGGGTGCTCTGGGGAGGACCTTCAGAGCTGCTGGTAGTGAAATTGCGGGGAGGACCTTCACAACTGCTACTGCCGCTCCCATAATATGGTAATGGGTGGGTAGGGTTCCGAGCCTTTGATGTGTTCATAGCGGCGTCGGGAACACCAGATTTCAGTAGAGTGGAGTCATGAACCTGCTCTTTATTTTCCGGCTTCCTTCGGCACGTTCAGGGTGCTCTTTTGCAGGCAGCCGGGACCGTCTGCTGTTGATAACGACCTTCACCTTTGGGTCCCTATCTAATTGGGTCCTGTGATGTTTCCGGGATACGCCGACAAACATCTTGACTTTTAGCAGGGATATATGCCTTCTCTGGAGCATCCACCATGATGGAAGGGTGTCCCCCAGTTGGAACGAGTGAAGATGCTCGATCTGATTGCCCTTGTGTCGCAGAATATGGCAAGAGACCCTCTTGGATGGAACCAGGGATGCATATCTGATCTGAGACGGCTATCTCGTCTCTTAGATGAGTCGCCTCAATTGGGGAGACTGGCTCATGGGCCCGAGTCCCTGTTGTTTCCGCTGATGAAATTACATTCTGGTAAGTCTGTAAGATATGATATGAGATCAATACCTGCTCCTCCATCATTTACAGGATATATAGAGACACATCTTTGGATAGAACGGGTACGAAGGCCCATTCTGGTATCGAAGTAGGAATATCCTGTTCTAGTCCTCCAGTGGTAAGTGGGTACTGACAATTCTCCTGTGTCGGGGCAGGTGAACGAATCTGCCCCTGTACCGGGATACGTCAGTTTATCTCTCTGTTCACCGCCATATTGGGGTGGTGGACTTTGCTTGAATCCGTAGGGAGCTGGCCCTGCATATATTGGTTTCCCACCGTATTGAGTTGATGGCATTTGTTGGCGGGGAGACGTGCCCGCCTATGAATTGCTGCCACATCTGGGTGGAGGGATTTGCTGATCGCCACCATGTCAAGATGGCAGGAGTGAGAAGAATCTACTAGGAGATGGTCCTACAGGCACTGGGTCGCCACCATGTCAAGCTGGTGGGCTGCACGACCCTGGGCAGGGAGAGGTTCCTACTGGGTAGATGCCGTCCTGCATGAGCGACGGGCTTGATGGAGCTCAGTGGGGATGCGCGCAGGCTTTTATGACGCTGCCATGTCTGGATGGTAGGCTCGGGAGGAGCGAAAAGGTGTAGGTGCCTATTCATGGTACGTCCCTGTGGCTGAGTAGTGGAGCTCCTCCTCAGGGACCAGGGTGATGACCGGTCCCCGATTGTACGTCTGCCGCCCTCGTCGGTCGGTCCGAGGGGCCGGAGCTCGAGGAGCATGGGCCTGAATCCTCAGGGAGACATCCTCCTCGGCGTGAGGATGTTGGGTCGCGATGTGACCGCGATGACATCTGCCGGTTGGGGCCTTAGAGAAGAACCCCTATTCGGTGGGGATGAAGTCCTCAACGTCGACCTCATCCACCTCCCTAAGATAAGGGAGGTACGCATTGTCCCGTTCTGGGGATAGACTCCCGAAATGGTTGGAGACAGCGACAGGGGCTGTCTGGATCTGCCTTTACGGCCGCTGCTGGGCAGGCGACTGGTGAATTTTGGTAGACTGGAGGGCGTGCATGGCCTCCTCCACTGTTGGGAGAGTACCGTTCACGTAGTATTCTCAGATTAGCGCATCCGAGACCCAGTGTTGAAGACACTGGGTGGGTGATGGGGTCCTCCGTTGTTGAGGAAGTCTCGTCCTTGCATTGTTGGAAGCACACACTTGTGAGTTCCTTTGTGATGCCATTGGATCTAAGGGAGTTATGAAAGTACCTGTAAAAAATGTTTTAACAAATACAAACAGAAAACCCGTCAAAGTAGTATCTCATGATCCCATGCATAGTTAATGACCTTTCTTGGACCTCCTTGTGAGTAAAAGGGGACACAGAGTGGAATTAGGTTAAATTCGTCATGCCTGGTTAAAGATTCACGTCGGGTTCACCATTTTTTGTTTCGTGGTTTTCGGTTTTCAGCCTCGAAACACCCAACGGTTCTGTATCCAATGATGGATGGACCTGCTTTCCAAAGGCAGGCGTTCGCTGGATGGTCTGACCAGCGACTCTTAAGAACTCACATTGGTCGAGAGGATGGGAATTCGGGCTCAGTGCACCCTTTTTGGGGGGAAATTATTGCCTTTTCTGGGACTCTCTTATGGGTTTAAGACGTATTCATATGTTCTTGAATCTTTGGTTTATACCCAAACATAGTATCCACGGATTCAACCCTGGTGGGAAATGGTCAACTGGACACAGGGGTTCAGAAGCATTTATACCCCAGGTTTACCATCCCTCGTTGGATTAATGATCCCGAAGAGTCGGAACTCGCTTAAGGCGGCACTAGGAGTGGCGCAGTGAACTGATGTGAAGATAAAAAGATCGACTAGTTTTTGGGATTGAACCTCTTAGAGGCTTCCCACGTACCCTTCCTAGGATGTGGGGATCAAAGTCCATGTAGTTTGCATAAGTGTCGGAGAACCGACGTGAAGATGGACCGGGGGTCCGATGGGTGATGGGCTTGAACCTCATGGAGGCTTCCTATGTACCCTGGCTAGGAGGCAAGGATCAAAGTCCATGTAGTTCGCATAAGTGTCGGAGAACCGACATGAAGATGGAACGGGGGTCCGATGGGTGATGGTATTGAACCTAATGGAGGATTCCTATGTACTGCCTAGGAGGAAAGGATCAAAGTCCACGTAGTTTTCATTGGTTGGGACTTACGCTCTGAGGCAGCCCAGAATTATGGATTAGGGCTTACACTCTAAGGAGTCCTAGAGTGATGGATTGGGGCTTACACTCTAAGGAGTCCCAGAGTTATGAATTGGGGCTTACACTCTGAGGAGGCCCATGAAAGAATGTCATGGTCGATGCTTACTCTAAGACCATGTGAGTCAAGTGTAGTGTGAGCAACAATAGGCAGCAGGGACCAGAGGATCACGTCGCGAAAGGTGCGTCCGTGAGAAATGGAGTGGGGCTTACGCATGGATCATCCCATAAAATCGGGGCTTACTCCTGGGTGGATGCCCAGGGTGATTTATTGGGGATTACACTCTGAGGAGGCCCATGAGGTCAGGGCTTACTCCTAGGCGAACGCCTATAGCAACAAAGCTCAGCGGGAGAGGGAAAGAGGGTGCTCTTGTGCACATCTCCTCTCTTGTAGGGCATGAGGGATTCCTTCTGATGGCTATCTTACCATCTCCGAGGAACCCTCAACAAGTGGAGGGGAAGAAAGGGGATTCTCGAGCTTAGAATCCACATTACCATGGGAATGTGAACCCAAGAATGCTTCAGGAATCTGCTCAAGGGTCAGGGCAACCCCTTCGCCTCTACTTACCGTGGGTATGTGAACTCAAAATGGCGCGCTGATGCACCTGAAAGTTACACCATGTGGATCCGGTGGATCTGGTAGAGGCCTCGGCTCGAAGCCAATGAATAGGCCAATGAGGGAGTCACAGAAGACTTGGTTGGATCAGAAGGATTTTATCTGGCTTAGGGAATGAGAACACCAAAGTATTTGGCGAGCCACAGAGAGGTATGGGTGGTGGTGCCCTTCGTGTGGGGAAGTGCCACATGGCTTGAGAGGCCGTCCGTGAACCAGGGTGGTCCGCGAACTGATTAGAGTCCCGTGAACTAGGGTGGTCTGCAGCTTCGGGTTCAATCAGAGAACCATGGTGGTTCACGGAGGGTTCCAGGCGGGCAGCGGCAGCCAAGGGCGGCGCCGGTCGGAGGCTTGTCGGTCGGGGCTCCGCCCGCGTAGGAGAGTGCTACGCGGTGTGAAGGATGGGAAAAGAGGCATAAAATCCTTGGTCTGTGGGGAATTCATCCTCGGAAGGGGTATGGTTTGCGGTTCTCCTAGTTTTTGTTATTTTAGGTTCGCGTTTCACCAAGTTATTATGCGTTTTCCAATTCCTTGTTAATTCATATACCTGCCGTGGTTCGCGGATGGGAATTTCGCTGTTTGCGAAATCCGAAGCCTTCCTTGAACCGATCTCCTTCCGAATCTCCAATCCCTCCGAATCTAATTCAATTTCTCCAACCTATCCTTCTTTCCCCCTTGGTCTCCATTTATAGAGTTGGGAAAAGGATGTATCTGTGGCCACGCGACACCTTTTTTGGAGGCCCATAACCAAATACCCGGTTTACAGCTGACTTGGTCAATCCGAGATTCGCGGTGGGTATTGAATGCTTCACCCCCTCTCCGTGAATCGAACTTAGGGAGTGCTCCGCGACTGCGGAGGGTTCCGCCTCTATTCCGCGAACGACAGTGGGTGCAGCTTGAACCGGTCAATGCGGTCCGCGGTTAGGGCGGTTCATGATGGTGGACCGGACTCGCGCCCATCCTACCTTGCGACCGCAGAGGCACTCCGGCTCCATTTTGTGAATAACAATGGTTCGTGGAGGGGGCGCTTCGTGGGGCCTAGCCACGTTGTGTTTCCATGGGACTGGTTCGTGGACCGGTCCTATTTGTGTCCCTTCTTTGATTATTTTCCCCCAATTATTTGGGGGATTTGGGTAGAATCTCCTTTGTGGATTTTTTAGGACCCTACAAAGAAAAATTAATTTTCATTAATTAATATGAGTATTTCAATTTTGTATCTTGAAGGAACAAAAAGGAAAGGGGAATTGATTAATAACCTATGTTGAAAGTTTCTCATGGTTTTAGGGTACGATAACTTCATGTTCATCATGACAATGGTGATTGAGCGTGAATGCAAGGTTGGGCCATAAAATTTAAATAGAGTGGATGAATATAGAATTATTGGAGAAAAATAAATAGATCTTGAGGATCTTCCTAGTTTACTTCAATGTTGAAGATGATCGCCAGAAATATCAGACAGCTCTAGTTCAATAGATTGTATATTTATGATATAAATGAGTTTTTTTGACTAGGTGAATATAAACCATGTGATTCTATCCCACATAGAAACTATGTTCATTAGAAATCATCTTTATAAGTTATAATATTATATCCAATTAGAATATGTGAATAACAGGGATCCTCTCCTGGGCTTCACTGTTCTTCTGACCCATGGAATGTCCTTCTTCACACATACACTCATACTGTCAAGTGTGCTGGTACAAGTTCCATGAACCAACCCAACATGTCCATACAGGTGCTAACAAATCCCATTCCACATTTGGGCTTGGTTGTTGAACCTACTTTCCAACCTCTACAGTGGTTCATAGTTCCTATCTAGTTCAGGAGTTGGATAATTTACTATGTGTAGAAAACTAATTTTTAGTTACTTAATTAAATTAAAATAGAACTAGATAATATTTTTTACATCATGATGGTATCTTATTATCTTCACAATTAAGGTACTTATATATTGATTATGAAAATTATAACATATATTATTAATACTATAAGTTATACTTTTTAAATATTATTACTAATATTAATATCATAAGGATCATATTTAATTTATTTACATATATAGTATTAAATACTCTTTAACAAAAATAGTTACTCACAAATCCCTTTCCACTTGTGGGATTGGTTGGTTAACCTACTTTACCACCTCATTAGTGGTTCACAGTTCTTATCTAGCTCATGGGTTAGATAATTTAATACATGTAAAAAAATAAATTTTAGTTACTCATTTAATATAAAATAAAACTCGGTAATATTTTTTACATCCTTTTGGTATCTTATTCTCTTCACAATTAAGGCACTTATAAATTTATTTTTAAAATTATAACATATATTATTAATACTATATGTCGTACTTTTTAAATATTATTACTAATATTAATATCATAGTGATCATATTTTATAATACACAATTTAAATTAATTTATTTACAAATATAATATTAAATACTCTTTAAAAAAATCATTACTCACAAATCCATTCCACTTGTGGTCTTGGTTGGTAAACCTACTTTCCCACCTCATTAGGGGTTCACATTTGTTATCTAGCTTAAGGGATGGATAATTTATTATGTGTAAAAAACTAAAATTTATCTGCTTATTTAAATTAAAATAAAACTAGATAATATTTTTACATCCTTCTGGTGTCTTATTCTCTTCACAATTAAAGCACTAGTTTATTAATTATAAAAATTATAACATATATTATTAATACTATATGTCATACTTTTTAAATATTTTTACTAATATTAATATCATAGTGATCAAAATTTAGAACGCACAAATTAATTTAAGAAAATACCTTTGTCTAAAGTGTATAAATATTTTGAATTATATTAACTAACATATTCCTCAAATATTATTTCCAAGAAAATAAAAATAATGTTTTTTAATTTTAATATTTTAACTAAACGACAATTTATTTTGATTAAAGATAATAATGTATTATTACAAAAGATTAAATGAAAATATATCTTAGATGGTTTTATAAATTATAAAAAAATTATTAAAAAATTATTAAAAAAATTCTTAAATTCATGGGATGTTACATCCCCATCCCCATAGAAGAATTGCAAGATATTCATTATTTTTTCACACTTAAAACATTATGAATTATCATTTATATAATTGGGAAAAACTAGAATTGTTAAAACATTTATACTTATAATGGTCACTTAATTACCAAGAAGCGAAAAAAGAAGACCTATATACCTTATATTATACTCAAATGAAAATTACATAATCTCCAAATTTTTTATAAACTCCTTACTTTGATACCAAATGTGACAACTTGAGACCCACACTCCAGTATCTGGTGCTAAAAACTAGTTTTTTATTTCATTATAAAAATTAACTGAAAAATACACAACACTTTACACAATCCAGGATCTTTACAATCTATATTTTGTAGGATTAATAATGTTTCATACAATATATCAGAGTTAACACAATTTATAAATAAAATATCCATTTGTCTTCACTCGCACTAGCTCCTCAAATGAAACCAAACACCTTTAGAAATTATAAGGACCCTATGAGTAACATTTTATAATGTATCTAGAGCATAAAAATTTCCTACCAAGTAGATTAAAGAAATAGTCAAAATCCATTTTTATACAATACTATTTCTAGAACATTATATTTTCTTAGAAATTTGATAAATACTTTTCAAAAATATAATTATAGTTTTTCTAAAATATATAACCATATAAAATAATTTTCAAAACCATTGAAAATTCACATCACTTTTAAAATAAAATTTAATTTAAAAACATAATAAACTATGGAATATATACATGGAAATCATTTTATTAATAAAAAAATCTAGTGATTTTTCAAAAATGAATACTTCAAAAACTCAGAAACAAAACCTTGAGGCCACTTGAAACATTGAAAGCTGTCTAGGACCTACCTGTCATGGAAGGTTGGGTCCACTCCCCAAATTCTTATCATGTTTACAATGTCTATGTGCTGAATTTAACCTAAATTTTTTTGATCTTGTCCCCTCTTTTCCCTCATGTTTTTAACTATACATTTAAAAATTTATAATAAATATGTATATATATATATAAATATATATATAAATCTATAATAAATAAATCAATGAATATGGTATATCCAAATCTCATGATAATTAAACTCTGTAAAAAATGTATATAATGTTAGTTACATACATAGTGAAAGGACACTAATAAAAAACCCTCTGTTATCAATGTTAGAAAAAACCTTTATAAGTGATAGAAAATAATTTTTGTTCCAAGCATTGTTAAAAGGGGTCATTTTATCAGTGCTCATAAAGACCCCTATTATTAATGCTAAAAAATAACTATTAAATGGGGCCTTTTATCAGCACTGAAAAAAGTACCACTTTAATATTTCTTTTTTAGCATAGATACAATGGGCCTTTATTAGTGATAAAAAGAGCATTGTTTAAATTAAAAAAATATCTATAAATACTGGTGAAATTTGGAAAGGAATACACCTCTACATTTAATAGTTATTTATTCTGATCCCCTCTTTTATTAGTACTAGTTTGTCCTTCCTTTTCCCGTTTATCAGTGCTAGATCATTTCTCGCTCATTTCTATACCTATGTGTGCCTCCCCATGGATTAGAACCTAAGAACTCACCAAAATGTGCCTTCACCATTACCTCTTATCTATGTATTTTTGTTATTTATTTTATGATATATTGATAAATTTTTAAATATATTTTGTCATTTTTTTTACTTAAATATTTATTTTTATATTAATATATAGTTATATTATTATTTTAAAATATATTTATGAAATATTTTTTTGTGTGTACGTGTGTTTATAAATAAATAAAAATCTACATAAATAAATAAAATTGTTGAAACTTACTTTTATACATTGGGATGAAAAAATTTAGGGGAAAATACCTCAAGTAGAGTAAAAGAAAAGGGAAGTCAGATAACTCTTCCAAAAGAACCTGTGTGGGCCCCAACTGCATGGAAAAAGCCTCTAGTAGGGTTGACCTATGTGGCCTGACTTGAGCAATCAATATCTATATTAGGGACATGCACAAGACCCTAATTGAATGTACCTATGTAGATAGTATCCTTCACCTAGGGTCCCATGTTTTTTCTGTAAATTGAACTATTGATGTCCTCATTTGAAATGATAAGAAGATGATGAGACCGCTTGAAGATCTTCTCATCCATGTCTCTCCCATAATTCATCCTAACCCTCAAGTAGTTCCATAATCTAAAAAAGAAGAGGGAATTATAAATATTCATTGGATTGAGGTCCCATAATGTCTATAATAACATGAAACTTTAGTGGAACCATTCCCCCCAGTCAAAACTACAATGGTGAGGGGCCCTTCTGTAGCTAAACATTTGAGCTCCAGTCATCCAAAGACACCTGGGCTGACCATTGGAGCTTATAGAAAGGCCTTACCTAAGCACTATCACTGAGGTTCTTCATCAACCAAGAGGCATATCCATCTCACCCAGGTCCACTCTATTCAGGTAATCTATATCTCACCTAGTTTCAGTATCCTTGAGGCATCTCCATCTTGCCTAGGTCCAACCTACACTAGTCATCTCCAGCACACCCAGGTCCACCCTATGTGAGTCATCTCCATCTCACCTAGGTACACCCTACGCGATGCATCTAAAAATCACATAGATCAACCATGCGTGTCAAATATATAGCTCATCTAGAAAAACCCTACATGATCCATCTACATCTCACCCAAGTCTCTCCTTGGAAAAGAACTATCTGCTCACTCATGTCCCATCTATGCGAAATACTCTTCATCTCTCCTATTCCTCAAATAGGAAATCCACCATTTGAGCCCTCTTTAGCAACACCAATGGTAGGGGACCTCTTTCCTAATATACCTCATATTAGGGGTATCAATCTAGGAACTTCCCCAAATCCTCCATATATTTAAGATTAGTTCAAATAGAAAACCTTCACGTCCTCTCTATTATAAAATATCATTGTAACATAAGTCCCATATTTTTTTACCAAATAGGTATGATATTTAAAATGTCATCAGTTATAAATTTCCATAGTATGAGGATAATAACCATAGGGATGGAGATATATGGATTCTCATGATTTTATATGACATATATTTCTTGAAATGTGAAGTGAATCGAGTTGTATCTATATAGATAAGTAAGCCTAATCCACTGGGGTTTGAATACAATAGAGGATATAGGAACACCCAAGCCTCATCTCCCTTCCTGATTTCCCCAACAGGACTCCATCATTGTCTACCAAGAGGATGTGGATAAAATAAATCTGTAGATCCTCCCCTTAGATTAATCCCCCAATATTTTGTGTGGGGGAATTCCTCCACCTTCAATATCCTCACCCTCATCCACCAGTAGATAAAGTGGATTGTGTGGATTTCCAAATATTGTAGCTTCTCTTATTTCTAACACCAAACATGAATCATGTGGGATTATCTGTTAGTGACAATAATGTCATCAAAACAATAAAATAACACAACAATTAGCCTCCTCCAAAGGTGTAAACCCCAATCCTTCTAAACTACATGGTCTTTGATTCCTTCCGAAATGGGATATGTAGTAAGGACCACTGTGTTTTGAATCTAGCACCCCATAATCACCATAATATTCTATGTTTGATATTCCTATTAGGTTCATATCCATCCTAGGATTTTATATCCCTTCCTAGTCCCCTAGACCGCTTTAAAATAATTCCCACATCATCCTTTGTAAGGAAACTTTCTCTTAGACTTCCTTATCCTAGGACATTAAATCGAATGGTCTGATCAGCGTCACATGACCTTAATTGTTATGATGTGACCAATAAAGTGGCATGAAACTATGTGGGTTATAATTCCTATCATAAGGATATGCAAGAATCCATTCCTAAAAGTCCTAATCCCAACATCAAAAAATATTTTATCTTCTTGGATGATGATAAAATATAGAGTTCCCAACTACATTGATTAAAATATTCATCATGATAATAAATGACATAAGAATCTATCATTCGTATACAAATACTACCATTGGTGGAGAACCTTGAAAACATACAAATATCTCCATCAATGATGAACCTCATATCTATTTATATGATTCTAAATAAAATATATGTTATCAATTTATGGATAAAATGAGGGTAACCAGTTCTATATTTGGGATTTAATAAAAGATTCATGAATATGTCATAAATCTATAAGAGAGTCATGTAGTATGAAATAATTCTACCCAGAAATGAGTGATGATCCTGACCTCCCATCCTATCAACAAAGGTGAGTCCTATGTTTTTTTGGAACCATTCCACAATGACCACCTATATTTTGAAAGAAGATTCATGAAATATTCATGAATAAGGTAAATGTTGACTATTTTTGGTTCCATGAATAAACCACATTGGAAACTCTCCAGAAGGGATATATAAATAATAAGGTGATTCTGAAATGAAGGGTTGTTCTACCATAATATAAAAATTCCATTCAAACCTAACTCAATTTTCTATCATCAAAAATGGTGAATCCGACATTAACCACATGTTTTAAAAATAAATAAGTTTTACACATGTTGGGCCATTTTATTCACACATTTATAAAGAAACAAAAACAGAGAACCTGATGTGAAAATCATTATTACAAAATAAATAATGTTTATTCATGTCAAGAAATTTTTTCCCACCTTTCCAAAATAAAAAAAATGGTGAACATGAAATGAACCTCAAAGTTACAAAATAAAGTAGGTTTATCCTGCCAAATTCATAGGATTCTCAAGATGTTGTCAATTACACATTATTATGGTAATGAGGATACCAACTATAAGAATAATCATATATGGCTTCTCAAACCAAGCTAGCATAACTATTTCTAAAAAAAATTAAGAGAACCGAGCTATATTTATATAGATAAATAATACCTAACCCATGGGGTTTGAAAACAATAGAGAATACGAGCACACCTAAGCCTCATCTATCTTTATGACTTCCCCACCATGACTCTATCCTCATCTACCAGCGGATGAGGAGAAAATTCCTCCTTAGGGACCCCCTAGAGTAATACCCTAGTGTTTATATTAGTAAATTCCCCCACCTTCCATATCATCACCCTCTTCCACCCACTGGAAAATGGGGTTTGTTTTGGATTTTTAGATCTTCTTATTCCTCTTTTTTATCACACTGATTATAACTCACTTTGTCTCAGAGGATAGTGATGATCATGTCATCTTCACAATAAAATACCACTAAAATGGGCCTCCTCCATATGGGTAAGCCCCACTAATTATGAATTATATGGAATTTTATTCTTGTTCAAATGTGATTCGTAATAAGCCTACCTAAGTTTCAAAATTATCACCCCTCAGAAAGGCCTAAGAAAATGGACCAATGTTCATATAACATCATTATTTTGTTACTATGATGTTCATGTCAGGTTCACCACATTGGTTTTTGATGGAAAATCGAGTGGGGTTTGAATGGTGTTATGTAGTGATGGGGGAAAAATCCTTCCTATTGACTCACATTTTTTTTCCTTATCCCATGTGGGAAGTTTCCAATGGGGTTTATTCATGGAACTAGAAACACTCAATGATTATCTAAGTTAAAAAATTTCATGAACCTGATTTTAAAATAAATATGGTCATTGGGTAATGGTTCCAACAACATTTAGATAATCACACTGGTCAAGGGGATGTAAGGATTGGATCATAATACCTTTTTATGAGGAATTATTTATTACTACATGACACTCTTATTTATTTAATACATATTTGTTAATCCTTTATTAAATCCAAAATATAGAATAGGTCTCCCTTAAATTAATAATCAATTGTTAGAATGTATTGGATTTAGAATCATTTGTATGTATTCAAGTTTCATCATCAATGGAGATATCTATAATTATCTATAGTTTTTCATCAATGGTACCTTTTTTATATAGACTAGAGATCCTTATGTTTTTTATTCCCATAATAGTGATTTTATACCATGTAGTGGGGTGCTCTAGAATTTATCATTATCCAAGAATATGTAATTTGTTTTTATGTCATAATAGGTCCCTATAAGAAGTAATTATTATGTATCCTTGTGAATGGAATCATAACCCATGTAGTAAAGTTCCACTTTATGAGACACATCATACCTTTTATGGTAATGTGTTGAGAACCTGAATGTTCATTTTGACATCATGAAATAAGGATGTCTAGGATGATGAAGCCCAAGGAATTATGGTATGGAACTTATATAGAAGAAGACCAGGGTAAATGGAAAGGATATATCCTCCCATGTTGGATGTCACCCAACTGGGAATATATTGTAGAGAATATTATGGCGAGTTTTGGGTGTTGGGTTTTAACCTCCGGGAGGCTTCTAACGTATCTCATTAGGACAAGAATCAAATCCCACATAGTTTATAAGTATTGAGGCTTACACCTATTGAGGAGGACCATTTTAGTGGTATTTTATTTTACTATTAACATAAATATAACTATCCTCTAAGACAAAATTATTCATGATTAGTGTGAGCATATGAAAAAGTGAAGTATTGGGAAATACACACAATCTACTTTTTCTGTTATTGGATGAGGTTGAGGATATCGAAGGTAGGGGAGTGTCTTGTAAGAAAGTCGAGAGCTTACTCTAGTTAGAATTAATTAAAGTGGAATTTACTCTTTGTTCGCTAATAGATGAGGATAGAGTCATGGTGGGGCCATTAGTAAGAGAGATGGGGCTTAGGTTTACCCATCACCTCTCTTGGTTTCAAACCCCGGGGGCTAGTGATTACTTCTCCATAAAGATACAATATGATTCACTTGACAATTTGGGAAACAAATCTTTTAGATTGGCCCAAAAATCCATCCATCATTATCCCTAAGGTTGGGATCCTCATTACCATGGGAATATATAGTTTATTAAATTTTGAGGATCCTAACTATTATGTAGGATAAATGAGGGACATCCATTACCATAGGAATATATAATTTAAATGATATGTTGGTCTCCCATAGGATCTGATATTAAATATCTGGAATCTTTGGGGGAGGTTTTGGACTGGTCCCCCTTGGATGTCAGATCCATGGAAATAGGTTCCTTACCATTGGTCATATGAAAGATGTTTAAATCAGGGGCTCATATAGGTGAGGCTTATGATAGATGAACAATGTTTAACCTAGGTGGGGACTGGGTGAGCTGAAGGATATTTACATTGGTGAGACCTAGGTGAGTTGGATTTGATTTGTGTAGGGGTGGACCTGGGTGAGCTAGAGATACCTCAATCATGGTTGACTTGGGTGAGTAGGAGATTCCTCCCATAGGGTGGATATGGGTGAGCCAGATATGAAATGTTCAAGGTGGACCTTGGTGATAAAGATATGCCTCAAGTATGTTGGACTTGGGATAATTTGATATAACACCCGCAGGGTGGATCTGGGTGAGTTGTAAATGTACTGTACATGGTTGACTTGGGTGTGCTGGAGATTATTCTTGGGTGATGAATGACCTAGGAAATAGTTTGGTGGGTGAGGACTTTCTCTAAGCTCTGAGGATCTCTCTAGGTGTCTTTTGACAAAGGGAACTCAAGTTTTGAGCTATAGAAGGTCCCTTCTACCTAGTATATTTGATGATGGGGGAATGGTTCCTCTTAAGTTTCTTGGTATTATATATCTTAAGGGAGAAAAATACATTGAATGCATTAAATTCCCCCATCTTCTATAATCTTAGGGAACTACCTTGGGGTTTGGAGGAAATGGGTGATATTATTGGATGAGAAGAGATTCAAGAAGTCTATTCATCATACATTCATGTAAAATGAGGGTCCCAAGGGTCCTATTAATAAAAATAACTCAGAACCCTATTTAAATGATATCACCCACATGGGTCCATCATAAAAGTTTCTCACGTAGGTCCCTCACATGGATACAGATTGCTCGTGTTAGGTCACGTAGGTTAGGTCAGCATGATCCTCTTACTATATAGGTGGGTTTTTTGAATCTTGTTTTGAGTGACTTATTTGAATCCCCTTTTCTAATATACCACTTGTGGTATTTTCCCCCAAATATTTTCATCCCCATGTAAACAAGGGAGTGTCAAAAAATAACCCCCACCCATATGGATTCTGTCTGATAGGTAGGAGAGGATATGATCCTAAGATAGTGAGGAATATGGATATTGATGAATCCTTCACTCACTTATTTCCATCTATTTGCATACATTCAGGTTCTATTTTGTCATTTTCACTTAAATCTTGTGTTAAAGGTAAATTGAGTGCTGATTTCTACCATTAAGTTTTTTTCATAAACGTCATTAGTGTAGGTCATCCACACAACTCAATCACACATGTCAATTATGCTAGTCGATTGATCAAGGGATCAGTTGTTTAGAAATAGAGTCACTTGTCCATTGAAGTCCTCCTCATGTTAACATCGCTTACATGATCTATCCATTCTAGTCATCTGTTTATCCATATGATCTTCCTATTTCACCCTATTCATCTTGTGTAACTTTGGTATATACATTAATATGACCATGACAGGATACATCCTCCAAGAACACTTGATTGAGTAACCTATTTGAGGTCACCTGAGGGAGTGACCTGCATGGGGTTAGTTTAGTGATTGAATTTCATGATTTCACTTCAGTAAGTGACCTATGTGAGGTCACATAATGGAGTGGCCTAAGCAAGATGAATTAAATGATTTGTTAAAGGTTATTGATTATCCACAAAGTCACATAGAGGTGTAAAGATACATCCACCAAAATAATCAATAGAGAGATATCGATTCTTTAAAATGTGTGGTACGTGTTCAAGGATTGTTGATCATGATAATATTGAAAAATATTATATATATATACATATTTCATAGTATCTATTGGTATAACTTAAGGATGATAAAACGAAGAGTTGTAGATTCTGAAATGAGCTATAAAAAATCTTAGTTTTAAATATGATGGGTATATTTGGTTTTCTATATAATTGTTTAACTTTTCTTCCCTAGTTTCATCAAGAATCCTTCATAAAAATTCTTGAAAATGATAAAACTCCTAAATGTTATTTTGATTTTTCAATATCAAAACTATTAATTTTTATCAGATTTTATCAATGTAATTAATGTTAGTATTTCAATGTTGTAGATTGAAGGAACAAAAATGAAAGGGACATTGACAAATAACCTTAATAGAAAGGTTCACATCTTTTTAGAGTTTGATAACTTCAGGTTCCTCATGAAAAATAGTGATTGAGGGTAAAGGAAATCTTGAACCATATGCTTGTATTTGCAAGGATGAAAACATAAAAGGATGAGAAGAAGAAATGTACATCAAGGGATTTCTTAAGTTGGATAAAGGTTGAAGATGATCTTTAGAATGATCAGATAGATCTGGTTCAAAAAATTGGATGGCTGAAATTAAATGAGTGATTTTAAATCAAGTGAACAATACCCATGTGATTTAATCCCACATAAAAACTATGGTCATTGGAATGATTCTATATAAGTTAAATAGTTATAACGAATTAGAATATGTGAGTACCCGATGTCTCCTCCTAGGATTCATCATGTTTCCAACTCGTGGTGAGACCTACTTCACACAAGTTCTCACATGCCTGAACGTGCCTATGAAAGTTCCATTTTCCTACACACCCCTTTTTGGAGGTGTTCACAACTCCCTATCCAACTCTGGGCTTGGCTGGTTGACATGCTTAACCACCTCAGTCGTGGTGTATAATTATTAACCAGCTCAAGGGTTGGATAATTTACTATGTATAAAAAACTATATTTTAATTACTTATTATAATTAAAATACAACAATATAATATTTTGTACATCCTTATAGTATCTTATTCTACTCAAAATTAAGGTACATATGTATATTTTATTAAAATTATAACATAAAATATCAATATTGTATGTTATACTTTTTAACTATTATTACTTCAATTAATATCATTGTAATAATATTTTAGAACACACAAATTAAATTAATTTTTTTACCAAGATATTATGAAATTATCATTGACAAAAATCTTTACTAATAACATTAATGTACTTAAAATTTTCAAAAATTGATTTAATAAACATTTAACAAAATAAATAAATATATTTATATTAAAATATAATTTTTTATATAATGATAGTATTTTAAAAAGAAATTGATATATTCAAAACATATAATATTAGAAATGTGAGGTGATGAAAAATATAAATAAAAGTATTTTTTAGTAAATAATCATATATTTTTATTAAAATATATTTTAACTTCATTTATGAAAATAATTTTTTTAATGATTTTAAATATATAGAAATATTTTCAATGACATATTCCCCTAATAATATTTCTTATAAAACAAAATAAATATTTTATAATTGGAATATTTTAACTTAACCAAAATTTATCTTGATTAAATTTAATCATTTAGTTTTATAAAAGAGAACAAAAAAATATATCTTAGTTGGTTTTATAAATTATAAAACAATATATTTATTAAATATTTATTAGAAAGATAAATATTCTTAAATTCATGTGATGTTACATCCCCCCTAAAGGATTTTAACCCTTGAAATTATTTTTTCATATATAATAGAATTATGAATTTTCATCTTCTAAATTAGTAAAATCTTTAATTTTTAAAACTTATATACTCTTAAGGGTCACATAATTTACAAGAACCTCAAAAGGAAACCTCTAACTCCTAAATTATCTTCAAAAGAAGATTCCAAAATCTCAAGAGTTTTCTAAATTGTCCACTATGATACCAAATGTGACTACATGAGACTCACACTCCTTAATCTGATGCTAAAAATATTTTTTGTGTTTTTTTATAAAAAGTAACTAAAAAATAAACCTCTCTTACACAACCAAGGATATTTCGGATTATGGTTTTGAAGGATTCATAAAATTTCTTAAAAAAATAATAGTCTACATAATTTATAAATAAAATAGCTATTTGGATTCACTCATGCTAGACTATTAAAAAACTTTAACACATTTGGAACTTATAAAGAACCTATTAAAAACTTTATAAAACATAGATAGAGAAAATAATATCCAAGAAAGGGGTTTTAAAATCTAATGAATATATTTCTATAATTATAGTACAAAAGTATTTCAAAAGAAATTTATTTTATAAAACATTTGATAAATACATTCCCAAAATTTTATTCTATGGTTTTAAAAATATATAACTATACAATATACTTTTCAAAATCATTAAAAATATATATCTCTTTGAATAACCAACTTTATTTCAAAAAATAAAAACCTTTGAAATATATACTGGGAAATAATTTTATTAATACATCAATCTCTTGACTTTATAAAAAAATACATCACCATATTAGAAAAAAACCATGTGGCCAAATGAAACATTGAATGTTTTCAAGGTATTACCCTTCTTGGAAGGTTGGTTTCACTCCCTAAATCCTTATTATGTTTACAAAGTCCAAATACCAAATTTTCTATAAAATATTTTGAGCTTTTCCCTTTTTCACAGGAGCTTCTAATTATACTTTTGAAACTATAATAATGAATAATTACAAATATAAAAATCTATATGAATATTTATAATAAATAAAACAATGAATATAGAGTATCCAAATCTCATAATAATTAACCTTCGTAAAACATGTATGTATTTTTACTGACAAACGTAATGCTTATCCATACCTATACATGTGTGCAATATCCATACATTTTATATGATATAATATGCATCAAAGGATAATTTTAAATTCCAATTAAACTTGTGAATAACTTTTTTGAAATAATGTAACATAAAACGATTATATTTATCCACTTAAATTCACAATTTAATTAAGAAAATAAAATTTATTTTTAAAATAAAATGCTTAATTTTCAAAATCAGGGTTTGAAAATGGTAAATTTCCCTTAAAAATTACAATAATTGTAAAATGATGGATTTTATTAAAAATATAATTTTTGAAATTACCCTTTTATATAATAAAAAATTTTATTGAAAAAATCATAGTTTCTAAATATTATTTTAAAATAATAAAATTACATTTTCAAAAAGGGGGTTATGAAAAAAATAAACATAGAGTCTATATTATAAAATAATTTATCCCTTACATAAATAGGGTTTTGAATTACTAAATAAATTTTAAGATTTTGAAAATATTAATAAATACAAATACCTTAAATTGAAGAAAATTTTGGCAGTAGGCTGTTTTCCTCAGTTATTCTTCAATTAAATATTTTCAAACTATCTCTCTCTTCTTCATTCTCTCTCTCATGTTTAAAAAAGAAAAACTGGTTTTTTAAACCATTGAAAAACTGCGAAAACAATATTCCAATATATATAGTCGAACTTTAAAGATTATAGTACATTTTTATGTCTATATATATATATATATTTGAACAGTTATCTTCTATTGAAGAAGTAGTTTCAAGTATATATCCATTGGAATAATCAAGAGAAATATCTTGATTCTCTAAATTTTTTTGTTCATGTTCACATCTTGTCCAGAAAAATGATATTGATAGAGAGAGTATATATATTTATATATATATATATATTTCATCACTGCTATTGGTAGATCTTGAGAAGGAGAAATTGATGATTTTAAGAATCTGAAATGTAGTGTATATAATATTAGTTTTAAATATATTGGGTAGATTTATTTTTATATATAATTATTTAACTCGTTTTACTCAGTTTCCTCGGAGCTTCAGCCTGATGATTCTTGGAAAATGACAAAACTGCTGGTATTTTTTTGACTTTACAATATCAAACCAAGTTAGTTAGATAAGGGGTTATAAATGTAATTAATGTGAGGATTTTAATTCAATAAATCCAAGGAACAAATATGAAAGTTATGTGTATGAATAACCTATGATAGAAGTTTCTCATGGTGTTTGGGTTTGATAACTTCATGTTATTTGTGAAAATAGTGATTAAGGGTGAAGGAACGCTTAGATCATAATCTTTAATTGGTGAAGAGGAAACCAAAATCATAAGAGATGAAGAAACTTATGTTGAGGGTTTGGATAGGTTGGCGCCAGGTTGAATATGATCTTCGTAAAGATTGGATGGCTTGGGTTCAGTAGATCTTATAGATGTGATACAAATGAGTGTTTTTAAACCTAGTGAATATTAAATGTGTTATTCTCTCCCACATCAAAACACTAGTCATTTGAACACATATTTATAAGTAAAATTATTCTAGATACTCAGGAAATGTGAGTAGTTGGGGTCTACTCTCGAGCTTCAATGTCCTATCGACCCACTGGATGGCCCACTTAACACATGAGGTTACACACCCGAGTGCGCCTGTGTATGCCCCATATTCCTACCAAAAATTTCTATTTAGGAACTCACAAATACCGTTCCCCCAATGGGCTTGGCTAGTTGGCCTTATTTCCCACCTCAGTTGTAGTTCATAGGTCCTATCTTTCTCATGGGTTAACTAATATTTTTTAATACTAATTCTATAAAAATGTGTATTTCTGAATTAATTATTAGAATTAAAATAAAACTATATAATATTGTGTTCATCATTATAGTATCCTATTATCTTCAAAATTATGGAACATATATATTTTTTATTGAAATTCTAACATAAAGTATCAATACAATATGTTATTCATTGTAAATATTGTTACTAATATTAATATCTTAGTAATAATATTTTAAAATGCACAAATTATATTAATTTTTTTACAAAGATAATATTAAATACTATATAAATAAATTAAATATAATATTATTGTATTTAAAATTTTCAAAAAGTGATTTTATTGAAATTTAAAAAAATAAAAAAATAAATTTATCTAAAAAATGGATTTGATACTTTTTTTACTAAGTGTATAAAAATTATATTTTAATTATATATTACATTTAAAATAAAACTATATGATAATTTATCATACTTATAATATTTTATTCTCTTCAAGATTATGTCTCTTATATATTGTTTATTAAACGTTTAGCATAAAGTATTAATACTATATGTTATAATTGGTGAATATTATTACTAATATTAATATCATAATAATAATATTTTATAATGAAAAAATAAATTAATTTGATTAAATAGAGAAAAATTAATACACTTTCACAAAAATAATTACTTATAAATTTAATGATATTAACATTTTAAAAATATTTTTTAGACATTTAACAAAATAAATAAATAAATTTACATTATAATATAATTTATTCTAAAAAATTAGTGTTTTAAAAAAAATATTGATGTACTCAAAACATATAATATAAAACCATGAGGTATTGGAAACTATAAATGAAAGTAATTTTAAATAAATAAATCATATTTTTTTTATTAAAATACATTTTATCTTTATTTAATAAAATACATTTATTTAAAGATCAGATGTATATAGAAAGATTTACACCAACATATTACTCGAATAATATTTACTCAAAAACAAAAGTCATATTTTACCATTTTAATATTTTAACATAATAAGAACTTATGTTAATTATAGATAATCATTAAGTTTTATAAATGAGTACATAAAAACCTAAATTATTTTTTTTATAAATTATGAAAATATATATTTATTAAAAATTTATTAATATTAAAAATATTCATAAATTTATGGGATGTTACAGAAATAGTGGCTTGCACCTATGTCAATCAATAATGTTGATAAAGTAGAAAATATGCATATTGTACTTTAAAACATATATGGAGCCTATGGTTTATAAAAAAACTATGTTTTGAAGATCCCATGTCCCTAACCACCATCTTCCTAATCCTAGAATGGACCAATTGGGGCTATTGGTGGTAATATATCAATGTATTGACCACCTTCTTATTCTCTACCATATCCTCTACCACATTTCCTGCCCTGCTCAAATCATTACATCTTCCTTGGTGGTCTATTGACTATTCCTCTATGTAAATCATGATGGGTTAGTAAATCTCTTACGAGACGGAATTTTCCATCACAAGAGTAACACTGCCTCTCCCTCGATTTTCTGGATCCATCTTGAGAAACCTAAGTGAGAGACCCACTATCTTGGGATTGTCTCCTAAAACACCTCATGTGCATGGATCAATATTCCTTCCATCGACTACCATTTACTAAAAACTCAGATCTAGTATGTACACTACCAGCACCAATTGTTAGCATCTTTTCAACAAAAAAACCCTTCAACACCCCATCATAGGAATAGGTACATAGTGGCACCACTCCATTATGGATTTATCTTCCTATACTATGATCAAAGTTCTATGATCTAAATTATCCATCTTGAACTATGTTCATAGAGTACCATGAAAGGTTGGTCAACCTAGATGTATACACATAAATTGATATGCCACCCTGGTAGATGTCTTGAAGCACCTGGATATAAACTTCCCACAATGTTGTTGGAAGAGAATCCTCTCTAAAGAGGAACTCAAAATCTATCCAAGTGATCTTTTAATCATCATGAATTTGAGTCGTGAAACTCCACTATAACCAAGTTAGACAATGTATATGGATTTCTACTAAAACTAATGTCTGATCGGGAGGGGTCTTAATAAGGAAAAAACACTCCCAACAGACTTGATATAGTACTCGACTGAACGGGGTATTGGCTCACCCCAACAACAAAGGGGTCGATATCTATGAGATTAATTAAGTGTTATAAACCTCAAAGCATCATCTTCTAGTAACACTGGGATAGATGGTTTCTCAATGGGTGGTGGAAATATCGGCAAACCACCTAGAGGTACATCCCTAGAATATATTCATGTACTAATTCCCCATCACTAGGAGGATCATCATCATGATCATACTATTGATTCTTAGCTAGCTTTCATCATAGAGGCATCCTAAAAAGTCATGAAATACCATGGTCGATGAGAATATTGGGGGAGATGACTCAAGAATGACATGGAAACCAAAACTCCTTCCTATATGATTCATTAACATATTTTCTTCTAGCTACCAGTGTCTATATAAACTGATCCAAAAAGTAGGTTATCAGAGACCCTGTGAATGGATACTTTGTCTATTATAAATACAATTTGTTCCCCAACTGGAGATCTAAAATCAAATATCAAGAACGGTGTATCCCTAGTTCCCAAACCAATCCTCAAAACTAGACTATCTCTTAATTATAGTATTTAGGTACAACAAATATTCTCATAGCACTTTGTCATGACCCGACCCATCAGGTCCCACATGGTTGGAAATAAGATAAGTGTGACACCCTAATATAACCACTAATAGGTCATAGGATGGTGACTATCACCAAGTAGTTATAACACACACATATGATTTATTAGCCTAAAGTATCTGTACACATGTACACATATCCATATGCCAGTGTACTGTAGAAAGATAAGAAATTAATACTGTAAATGAATACTTAAAATTTTTACCACATCAAAGAATGATAAAAGTATGGAAAAGAATAAAGGGCTAAATACAATCCCACCAAAGACTACAAAATATTCCAACCAGTTAATGTAAGGAGGGAACTTTTATTAAATATAACTCTTGGAACTAACTAGTTCATCTAGTTATACTATCCCTCACCTAATCCTAGTCTTCCTAGGACACCATCTAAAGTCCTCTTGTCTGTATATGATATGACACATGTGAACCTTGAAATCACCAAGCACAAATCATCAAGATAGAAGGTTATCTCATCGCAGGAATATGTTTCAATCAAAATATGGGATAATACAATCAATAAAAAGAAACCATATATGCATAATACATACACCAAGTCTCAATGTAAGTCAACAACCACACTAACATCCATGGATTCCTCCCAGGTTTTTAGGTAACACTCTTATTAGAGAACACACTCCCCAGGTCTTTCTGAAACTAATGGAACTCATCTGAGAGTTCGTAGTCATCTTGTCTCATCATAAATATATACACTCTGGAACTTAGAATATATCAATACACGAATAGGGGATTACACCAAGGGCCTTAGGGGGAATCCTGAAACTACTTTGTTAACTTTCTAGAAAGAGCATTGAATTCCCTCATATGATGGTCAAGTTATTATTAAACCCTACCTTGGGAGAACGATGGGAATAAGGATCTAATTTTGGGCCTCCCATAGGGATAACTAATCTAATCCACTGAGGGGAAATTATGTCTAATACTCTAGACAATATGCCTCATTAAACCCTTAGGTAAGTGGATTGAGGACACTTTTATTTGAATAAGGTACCACACACACACTTGAATTGAAAGAGGAAATGCAACCAAATAAATTGGAGAGAGGGAATGAACTCAATAAAACTTGAGAGTGGGAATTCATCTAGCTGAACTAGAGAGAGTTAATGAACTCAACTAATACTCATCTAGATTAAAGATGACAATGGATTCATCCTATCATGGATAAAGTACACGTAATGTATATGATTTACATGATGTGTCTTCCTAGACACAGGCTAACTCATGCCCTTTGACCCATACCCATGCATTCTGGTTAGGTCGTTGTACCTGACAGTGTCCATGTACCTATCCATATCTATGTTTATGTATGTTGGTGGTACATGTTTATTCAACGAATTTGGGTCAAATGGTGTGTAAATCATGTCATATTACATGTGATATTTTCCGTTGTGGATAAAACCTACCATCCTATGTGGGGTCTACACTATGTGTGTTCATTGGGAGTATACTCCATGTAACCTGGTATTTTCCATAAATACTATAAAGCTCCACGCATCTCACCTACATCACCACCACCTTTGATTTCACCACCACATCCACTATTAAATGATGATATAGGTTTTACCAAGCCCTAAAATCACTGGTGACCAAATTATAGCCACCAAATATGGTCATAGATCCCCATCGCCACATCACATTTCCCAAATGACTATTTTTGGGAAATTTAGAACTCAATATGATTGTGATCCTCTATCATTTTCATGGACAATGATCATGTCATAAATCTTGAAGGCAAACCCATGGTAAAGATCTATTATGCCAAAAAATAGGTTTACAAGTATTGTTCACTAGGAATTTGTCGAACCATTGGCCAAACAGAATATTGATAATGACAACCAAAAGAATGAGGGGGGGGGGAATCAAAAAACATAAATTTGAGTAATAAACCATGGAAATTATTCATGTTGTACTCCATACATTTCCATAAATTTAACGATTGGAGAGGAATTAAACAAGGCATCATCAAACATCATGAAATTCTAATTCTAGGAAGATAAATATATACCCTCAAAAAATGATCGTCTAGTGAATAAATTTTTTAGTGGAATTTATTCACGTTAATCATAAGATAAACAAAATATTTAAAATAAAAAGTAAAAAAATTTCATACCAAAAATTTGGATCATTTTCTGATGGAGTACAGTTCTATATCAATATTTGTTGATAATATCTATGAACTTCACGGAAGTTGATGATCCTTGTGGTATGATGATCATTTACCCACGATCCACCATCGTTTTCTCTCCACCAGAATCCTCTAAAATCCCAATGTTAATAGATATAACTCTAGGATTTATCTATAAAAGGGATTATATAGAGGCAGTTTAGGTCAGGGTTATTAACTAAACAATAAAATGATTTATTTATTTATTGATTCATAAATATTCCTATATATTCTTTTAAACAAAATTCCCAACATGCATAAAAATTATGTCATTCATATGTTAAAAATCAAATTACATATTTAATGGTGCTCTCATTTTTTCCATAAGAGACTCTATCTGGTAGTATTTCCATTATTTTAAGAAAAATAGAGGGTGTTTGATATAATATATTTAATATTTTATTATATCAACTCTAAGTCTTTAAATGCCTTATAATTTCACATTATCACAACTCCAAGATCTATAAGTATTTCTTAAAATATTTCCAAAGTACTACAATAAAAAAAACTACAATTACATGTTTACCCTTAAAACTTTTTTACACTTCATTAACATTAGTTTACCCTTACTTAACTAGTATTAGTTTTTTTTACCCTTAAATAAAATTTACCCCTTTCATTACTTGTTTTTACCCATAAATAACTTTAGTTCACCCTCACATAAATTTTCATTACCCATAATTAATTTTTTTTACTCGTACATATCTTTATTTAACCCTTAATTGAATTTTTTTTACCCCTACCTAACTTTATTTTACCATTATTTAATATGTGAAAGTTTCTATTTACCTTTACATAACATTTTTTTACCCTTAAATAACTTTTTTTTTACCCTTACATAACTTTTTGTTACCATTAATTAACTTCTATATATCCTAATATAACTTTATTTTACCATTAATTAACATTATGTAACCCTTAAATAATTTTATTTTACCCCTACATAACATGTACATGTCACACATTTCCCTTTTTAAATTATTTTTTTATTAATGTTTTCAGCATCGGGTAGTTTGGGATAAATCCCAGTTTAAATATTTGTGTTTTTATTGAAAAAAAAATGATTTGGACATAACAACATCAGGTGCACGAGCATAACACTGTCTGTAAAACTGCATGGCTTCACCCTGGTTACCGTGCGGCCTACCCGATGTTCAAAATAAATAAAATGAGAATAAAAATAAAAATAAAAATAAAATGTTTAAAAAAACGATAATAATATTATTATGAATAATAATATTAATTTTTTAAGTTTATTATTATAATTTTTATTATTATATAGTTTATTAAGTTTATTACTAAGTTTATTGAGTTTATTATTATCATATTTTTATTATTTTTATTATCTTGTTATTATTATTATCATATTATTATTATTATTATTATTACTATTTATATTATTATTATTAGTTTATTTTTTCTTTTATTTTCTTCATTAGTGTAAGCTCTCCCCATTCCAAAACCCTCATACCTCACCCTCTCCCCCTTCCTAAACTCATGCGCCCTTCCTCCACTCCCTCTGCGGCACATCGGCCTCCATCCTTCCTTCTTCCGGCAGTCCTCCAATGCGACTCCCATGCTGGTGTAGCGGTCCTTCAGTGCACAACCCAGCTGTTCGACCCCCTCTCCAGCACATGGACTCATCATTAGCCTCTTTTACAATGGTCATAACCTCATTGGCACCCTTCTCCTCTGACGCCCCTAGTAGTTTCACCCTCCTCATAGATGGGGTTTCCTTTTTCAGTGTCTAGGGTTTCATTTTATGGGTTCAATTATGAGTATTTCAGTTTAACCTTTGTGTTTAGGGTTTGAGGATGGTTTCTTGGGGTGTGTCTAGGGTGTGGATGGTGATTTTCACCATGTTTACTAGATTTTGACATGAAAACTATGTGATTCCTTGCTTAAACATTATTTTATAAATTTAATAATATTTTTCCATACTATAAATTTGTTCAATAGTTTTCAAGTGTGATGTGAAAGGTGAATTTCAAATATTTTATCATGGTATTTGAGGGTAATGGGTTTTATAAGTAAAGCGTCTTTGTTTTGTGTGGTTAATTTGGTGTTTTGTTTTTATGAAAATGTTTTATGGGTTGGTTATTGGGTGAGAAACATTTTTTAATATGGATATTTTGTGCAAATAGTTTATTAAATTATTCAAGGGATTGTAATTTTGTTTTTATGTGGTCTTGGTGTGTGTTTAATTTTAATAGGGAATTTTGAGGTGCGTTGAACATCACCGCTAGGTTTTTGTGGTTCTAGGATATGATGTACTAAGTTTTGATCAGCTTTTGAGGGCGTGGATGCATATAACTAAGGTATGTATATATATAATACATATACATGTCCTCTATATACATATTCCCTCATTGCATGGGGAATAATTGCATTGGATTATATATATATAGGTATGTGTGTGCGAGTGCAGGCCGGTTATGAGTGGTCATCATCTAGTTCGTCATGTGCTAAAGTGTCTTGGCTTGGTCTACTCCCTTATTGAGGTAGGTTTCCCAATAAATTATCCATTAAATTAAATTATTATTAATTTATTTTTTTCATACTATTATTTAATGCTAGTTATTAATTTATGGATTTTAGAATAATTTCTTTCTTGTGAAATAAAGTAATAACCTCTTTTTATTTGAATTTCATGGAATTGCTTGTTACATGTTCTTACTAATAATTTCATGAAATACTCATTTGTCCCTTATAAATGTTCGTCAAATTTAAAGTGGTGAACTGGGTTTCTAAAATGGGTTTCCAAGTGATTTTTTTGGTTTTCAAAGTGGTGTGTGTGTGATTCTTATTAAATAGTTTTACATGAGAAAAATATATGACGCCCGATTAGATTTTTGGTAAAATAGTTTATCTTAAAATCTCTTATTTGAATGGGTCCCCACCTAGCTGTTTGACGAAATATGGGAGTTTCCATGGTTTGAGACTTCCCTTGTGAAATAATGGATTAATGAAAAGGGACTTGTTCCTTGGGGTGACTTGGGGGTGACCTTATGGAGTGTGTTGACTATATTTGATGAATGTACTTGTGACTGGATACTTGTTTGACATTATTGGATCACCCCATTTTTATTTTGAACATGGGAACCTATAATATAGAGTGAATTCTTAGTAAATGATTACTGCACTAGTCTAGGTTATTGCACTAGCTAGTGGCCCATAACATGGTGTTATTTTTTTATCATTACTTTGTGATTGGGCCCCTCAGTTTGTCTAGGTAGAGAAAAGATTGGCAGTTTGGGCATTATGATGTCATTGGGAAAGGTATACCTTCAGGATTAGTCACATGTATAGTATGTTTTAGATTATTCATGAGCTCCTAGGTCCTCCCATTTACTTCGGTACTTAGTTATCTATGGTGGATGATTATGGTGCATTGTTTGGTTGGTCATTCTGCTTGTTATTTTCCACTGTGTGATCATTGATTTTTCCTCCTTATATTGTGAATCTCTTTGAAAAAGGTGATAAAATGAATTTCAAATTTTTGTGGAAAAAGTTTTTTAAAATGTTTTACACGTCCTTCTTCTCAATCCTTTTTTCTTTTAAAATGTTTAAAGCTTCCTTCATGTAAAATTTTTTGTTTAAAATAAGACGGGAAATGGATCTTGATTTGTTTTAAAGGAAAAATGTGTCAAAAATAAATTCTTTTATATATTTTAGTTCAAACTTGAAATTGATGTTTCTTTATTTAAAGGAAATGCATTTGGGAATAGATTACATCAGCATGACTACCGAGCTTTAATACTCACTCTTATACTTTGTTCAAGTTTTTAGTCCCAAATGTAGGTTTTAGATTGATCTTGATCATCATGGGATATTTTGAGCCTTGTTATTGGATTGTGACCCATGGGGACACATGGAGGTTTTGTGGTCATCAGGTTCGGTTAGTTCTATTTATCATTTCTGTCTTAGTCATTATATTTGATTTATTTTTTAGGGATGATATTTTATATTTACATGGATTTTGTTTATTTCTATTGGGTTAAATTGTTTCCATCATCACTCATTTGATTCCCTTGGCACTTGTCTTCAACCTGGAAAGATTAGGAACACCTCCTGGGCCTTATCACGGGCCAGTTCAAGTGACCGGTACATGGTCTACTTGGTTTGGTCCATTACAAAATGTTATCTAAGGAGGTTGTGATCCTTTAGGTCATGTTATTTGGTAAGAGTTTCCATTGACAAGAGATAGGATTTTCAGGACTTCACATTCTGATTTCAAATAGGTTTTCTAGCCATTACACCTCGTGACAGGACTCAATTCACTATGAGAAGTTGGGTTTCATTTGATTTATTTGATCTGTGTGGTTATTCATTGTTTAGTAAATGAAATGGGAGTTGGCTTAGTAGTCAGAGTGATGTCATAGGGTCTGGAAATCTATATAGAGCTATAGAAATTGTCATAAAACACTCTCTATGATAGTGGAGTGATTGACATATAGCTTCCAACCATATGTCTAGGTCACCTGTCGACATTAATTCCCCATTGAATTAACTTTTGTTTCCTTGGGATTTTAAAATTAATCTAAAATCCATTATTTGAAAATTTAAGGAATCTATATTTTAAATTAGAAATGGTATTATTTTCAAAGGATAGGAAAAAACGATTTTTTTGAATTGTTTTGAGTGAGGTTTGAAAAGGTGGTATTTAATAAAATGATTTTATGAATATAGATTTTGAGAAAGTTATAAATTTGGGCCGAACACTTATTTTGGAAATTGGAAAAGGTTTTGTTTTGATCTTTGGTACTCTCATGAGTGGCCATATGCATAGGAAATGTGAGGGAAGTGGATGAGTACCTTGTTGGTATTAGAAAATGCACGTGTGAAATTATATGAGATGCTATAGGTGAGAGTGAAACTCACTAAACCTGTTTTATTTTCAAAAATGATTTTTAGGAAAAACTAATCGTTTTTATAATCAGTGATTCTGTGGTGTATCTTTTATATTTTTTATAATATTGTTATGGGGTATTTTGAGTTTGAAACTCTTCTTGATTATGATATGTTTGAAGTTATGTTTTGTCAGTGAGTCAGTTTGAGATAATGGTTAATGTGTTTTTCTAGATAAATGTTTGGGATACATTTGACTAGGTTCCCTTTGTGTGTTTGGTGTTATCTTATTGTATTATTTGGTCTAGGGGGATAGTTTGATTGAGCTTTGAGCCTTTTCTTCACTAACTAGTGTACACCCCCATAAATATTTAACACATTATTAAAGTGTGGCCATGGGTGATTCCCTATTGTAAGATCCTCTAGTTGATCAAATAAAGAACTATTTTCTTGGGTTTGAGGGTTGGGTTTATCTATACTCTTTTTTTATATTATGAAGATCCTCTCATGGAGGGAGAGTCTATAAAAATGAGTTGAAATAAATAATAATTTATTGAGTTACTTGAATCAACAGAGGTGAATCTGGCATCTTCAAGCTATAAGGTCCTTCCATGAAGTAGTGAAGGAAACCCTAGTGGGGAAGGTGGAAAGCGGTATATGTTGTTGGTGTTTTCCATGTCTTAAAGGGCCTCTGGATCTCTTGTCAAGTTCAGCTAAGAAATGGTTCATGTTTTCCAACAAATGTGGAAAATATGGTCATAAGATGTCGTTAAGGTCTATCTCAAGAAGCGTGTGTTGGTGGGGACTCAATTTAAGGTTCCCCTCTTTGTAATGTTTCTTTCATTGGAAAGGATCATATTCGATGACATCTTGTAGAGTTATGTTTCCTCTTAAATGTTACGGTGGATGTGTGGGACCATTCAAGAACATCCAATTTAATGAAAGTATTACTTACTTTTCATGAATTTTGAATTCCTCTATTTTGAGTGAAGGTTCCTCCAGTGTGCTCCCTCTCCTATTGTTTATTATTTGGATTGAAAGGGATGATACATATACATATTTTAATCCCCTGTTTTGTATAAAGTGTCATTCACGAGTATGTGTTGTGTTCTGTTGGTGTTGTCTGAGATACGGTGTAGTTCCTAGTGAAACTAGTAGAAGAAGTCATATCCTAGGGATTTCAGTACCTAACTAAGAGGAAGAAGATGATTCAATAACTGGAGCTCAAGACTTAGGTTCCAGAGTGAAGCTGGTGCATAGTTAGGAACCCTAGGGGTGTAAGGGATCCTAGTATAATGTTTGTCTTCTACGTGGGAAATGAAGACAGTTTAATCACAGTGTAACTGTTCATTTTAATGGTCCCATTTGGTGGGAAAAGGCGTGTGGACCTCTATTTCATGTTGTGATACAAATGTGTGAATGATTCCCTCCTTTATTTTAGAGAGGTGGGGTTGTTTCATTTACTTGAACCATAGATCTTGTTCCCTTGTGTGTGTAACTCTTCATGTGGTTTTTCACGTATGAAAAACCTTGTATGTCCATTTCGATTTTAGTTTTTATAGGGATAATCTAAGGATGGTAATTAAAATTTGATGGATGAACCACGTGATGTCTCTTGTTTTCTTTAGAGTTTCTATGGTTGGTCCCCTTGTAGTGATATATTTTTTGTTTAGGAAGCTCCCATTTTATCCATGTTGGGTTTTCCATGTCGGTCCGTTCCAGTCTGCTAGTCTAGTTGATCATTATGGTTGGGGGACCCACCATGGGTCACACTAAAATTCAATTGAATGAAATGGTGTTAGCCTATTCTTTGTGGTGAGGATCTCATTTGGGCCTCCCCATGTTAGTGTTCTAGGTTCGTCTTGGGTGTTGGTTTTTCTTATGGTGGGGAGTCTATTAGGGCATCTCCATGTTAGAAATTCTGTTATGTTCTTAGAGTCTACTTGGGGATAGGTGTCGACTTGGGACCATATCACACCCAATGGTTTTGGTGGATTAAAATCATGCGAGTATTTATCTGGTTGTAGTTTTATTCCTATTTCCTATTTCAGTCTAGTAGTGTGAGTCTCTTTTAGTAATGTTTTGGGTGTTTCACATATGGTGTTGTATTATGAATTTTGGGAAGATCTTTTTCTTTGATCAATCAATTAGAGGTTTTTTCACTATTGGGGGTTGGTGTAACACAATGAGGAGTCTATTTTATGCATGTTGAGTTTGACTTTTAAGTCGCTTACTTTTTTGATAGTGTTATGAACTTTTCATGTTTTTTTCATGGGGAATCTCTTTAGACCATGAATTGGTATTGAATTATACATTGGGTTTGGGCCTTGTTCTGGATTTTTTATAGCGAAAATCATTATGGTGGGGAGAATTATTAGACCCTACCCTTTTAAAATTATTTTATTTTTTTAATTTTCTCATCATCAGGTAGTTCGGGTTTTAACCTAGTTTAATTTTTTGAGTTTTTATTTAAAAATGCACATTTTGGGCATGGTAGAATCAGGTTCATGAGCAGAGAATGGTCTAAGAAACCAATCGACTTTTCCTAGGTTACCGTGCGACCTGCCAAAGTTCAAAATAAATAAATAAATAAACTAAAAATGAGAATAAAAAAATAATTTAAAAATTATAATATTGATAATATTATTATGAATAATAATAATATTATAATTAAGTTTATTATTATAATGTTTATTATTATCTAGTTTCTTAAGTGTATTAATATGTTTATTAAGTTTATTAAGATTATTATCATATTATTATTATTATCACCTTATTATTATTATTATTATTACTATTTATATTATTATTATTAGTTTAGTTTTAATTTTGTTTTTTTTGTTAGGGTTATCTCTCCCCCTTCCCAAACCCTCGTGCCTCACCATCTCCCCCTTCCCAAACCATCGCACCCTACCTCCCATCCCTATGCGGTTCTTCAACCCCCTTCCTACCACTTTCTGCTCGTCCTCTCGTGTGACACCCCTAATGGCACGGTGGTCCTCTGACGTGCAACCTAGCTAGCTAGCTCCCTCTCTATCGTGGGGCCTCGCTGGTGGCCTCCTCTTCGGTGGCAGTGACCTCACCAACGCCTTCCTCCTATGGCTCTCCCCATTAGTTTTTTCCTCCTCTTGGATGTGTTTTCCTTTTTCAACAGCATGGGTTTCATTTTAGGGGTTCAATTTTGAATATTTTGGTTTCATCATTTTATTTAGGGTTCGAGGTTGGTTTCTCGGGGTGTGACTCGGGTACAGAGTGTGATATTCACCAAGTTTAAGGGTTTTTGACACCAAAGGTATGTGATTCCTTGATTAAACATTTTTTTGATGAATTTAATAGTCTTATTCATGTTTATAAATGTGTTATATAGTTTCCATGTGTGTCGAGAAAGGTGAATTTCAAATATTTTTGGCTTGTTATGTGATGGAATTGTGTTTATAAAGAAAGAGGCAGTGTTTTGTGCTGTTAATTCGGTGTTTTGTTTTAATAAAAATGTTTTATTTGTTGGTTGTTCAGTTTGAAACATTATTTAATATGGATATGTTGTTCAATTTATTTATTATATTATTTAAAGGATTAAAATTATGTTATGATGTTGTTTTGGTGTACATTTAATTTTAAAAGATTATTTTGATGTGCATTAAACCTCACTGCTATGTTTTTGTTATTCTAAGATATGTTGTATTGAGTTTTGATCAAATTTTGAGGGCGTTAACACATATAATAAAGTATTTATATAATATATATATGTCCTCTGTGTACATATTCCCTCATGGTGTGAAGAATACGTGAATTGAATTTTGGATATGTGTGTGTGTGTGTGTGCACGTGCGGGTGCAGGATGGATACGAGTTGTCACTGTCTAATTCGTCATGCGCTGAAGTGTCTCAGCTTGGTCTCCTACCTTGTTGAGGTAGGCTTCCCTATGCATTTGCCTTTAAATTAAATAATTATTTATTTTATGTTTTTCCCACGTTAAATTAATTATAGTTAGTAGTTTATGGTTTTTAGAATAATTTCATATTTGAAAATAAATTAAGACCCTCTTTGTATTTAAATTTCATGGAATTGGTTGTTAAATGTTCTTACTAAGTGTTTTATGAAATTACCCTTTGGCCCTTATAAATGTGCTTCAGATTTAAAGTGGTGAATTGGGTTTCTAAAATGGGTTTCCAAGTGTGTTTTTGATTTTCAAGGCGGTGTGTGCGTGATTCTTAAGAAGTGGTTTGGAAGGAGAAAAACTTGTGAGGCATTATTGCCATTTTTTTAATTTTTTTTTCTTAAAATCTCTCCTTGGAATGGTTCCCCAAATTGCAGGTTGACAAAAGATGTGAGTTTCCTTAGTTTTGGACATCCCTTGTGAAATAGTGGTTTAAAGGTGAGGGATTTGTTCCTTGGGGTGACTCAGGGATGACCTTGTGGTGTGTGTTGACTATGTTTGATGAATATAATTGTATCTAGATAATTTTTTGACATTATTGGCTCACCCCCTTTTTATTCTGAACATGGTAACCTAGCATATTGATTGAATTCTTGGTGAATGATTTCTGCACTTGTCTTGGTTATTGTACTAGCTAGGGGCCCATAGCAGAGGTTATATTATTATCATTTCTATGGGATTGGCTCCTCACTCAGGCCGGGTAGGGATATGATCAGGTGTTTAGGTATTATGAAATCATTGGGTAGGTAATTTCTATATGATTAGTAACATGTATAGTAAATTATAGATTATTTATGAGCTCCTAGGTTCTCCCATGTACTTCAAAACTCAGTTATCTACATTAGATGATTAAGGTGGATTGTTTGGTTGGTCACTCTACTTTCTATTTTCCATTTCCATTACATGATCATTGATTTTTCCTCCTTGTATGGTGCATCTCTTTACTAATGGTGATGGAATAAACTTCAAATGTCTATGGAAAAAGGTTTTTAAAATGTTCTACACTTCCTTCTTCTATATCATTCATTCTTTTAAAAGGGATAAAGCTTATTTCTTGGAAACGAAACTGGTTTAAAATAAGAATTTAAATGGACCGTGAATTTTTTTAAAGGGAAAATGTGTGAAAAAATTATTTTTATATATTTCAGTTCAAACCATAAATTGATGTTTCTTTATTTAAACGAAATTCATTTGGGAATAGATTACTTGGGCAAACCTACTGAAGTTTAATACTCACACATATACTTTGTTCATTTTTTAGACTCATGTATAGGTTTATTCTTGATCTTTATTGTCATGGGAGATTTTGAGTATTGTGATTGGAGTGCAGACAACATGTTCACGTGGAGTTTTGTTGGTCATCAGGTTCCGTAAGTTCTGTTTATCAGTTCCTTCTTTGTCGTTCTATTTGGTTTATTTATTTTTGGGATGATATTTTATTATTCTATTACTTGTGTTTATTTATATTGGGAAAAATTGTTCTGATCATCACTATGTTTATTCCCTTGGCACTTGGAACTATCTATGGATGATATGGAATGCCTCTTGGTCCTTATCACGGGCCAGCTCGGGTGACCGACTTAGGGTCAACTAGGGTTGGTTCATGACAGTATGTGTTTCAATTTACACTTAAATTATTTTTTAACCCTTATGTAAATAATTTTTAACATTTCATAACTTTATTTTACCCTTAAATAACTTTATTTTATCCTTAAATAACTCTTTTTAACCCTTACATAACATTAGTTTACCCTTAATTAAATTTATTTAACAATTAGTTATCTTGATTTTACACTTACATAACCTGTATAAGTTTCTATTTTCCATGTAAAAACTTTTTATACCCATACTTTACTTCTCTTTATCCTTACATGAATTTCTTTTACCCTTACATTATTATTTTTATCATTACTTAACATTAATTTAGCCTTATATAACATTAGTTTAACATTAATTTTCTTTTAACCTTGCATAAATTAATTTTACCCTTAAAATGTAAAAATTTTTATTTACCCTTACATAATATTGTTTTATGCTAACTTGACTTCTGTTTACCCTTAAATAACTTTAGTTTTCCCTTACATAATTTTTTCCCTTACTAGAATTATGTTTACCCCAAAATAAATTTATATTTTCCTAACTTCAATTTTTTTAACCTTAAATTACATTATATTACCCTTACATAACTTATAAAAGTTTTTTCCCTTAAATAAAATTGTTTTACCCATTATTAACTTCTTTTTACCCATACATAAATTTATTTTATGCTTTCATAACTATGATTTACTCTATGTTAACATACGTTACCCATAAAAACATTCATTTACCCATACTTGAATTTTTTTACCCATACTTAACTATAGTTTAGCATTAATTAACATGTAAAAGTTTCTCTTTTTTCTTAAATCACTTGTTTCCCCCTTCTTAAATTTTTTGACCGTTACATTTTTTTACCATTACATAACTTCTATTTACCCTTACATTACATTAATTTAGCCTTTGTTAATTTTCCCCCCACTTAACTAAATTTTACCCTTGATTAACTCATAAAAAAATTTATTTACGCTTACATTAAATTTTTTTACCCTTATATAAGTTATTTTTACCCTCACATAACTTTATTTTACCCAAATATAAATTTTCTTTCTGCATAATTAATATTGGTTTAGCCTTATATGACTTTATTTTACCCTTACATAAATTCATTTCTCCTATACATTACTTTATTTTACCTTTACATAACCTATAAAAGTTTCTATTTACCCATAAAAAACAAATTTACCCTTATTTAACTTTCCTTTACCCTTACATAACTTTTTTTACCCATAAATTTCATTGTTTTTCCCGTACATAACATTATTTTACCCATACATGACTAATAAAAGTTTATGTTTAACCTTACATAAAATTATTTTACCCCTACATAACTTCTATTTACCCATGTAACTTTAGATTACTCTTACATAACTTTTTTTCCCATACTTAAGATCTGATTTTCCTTACATAACTTTAATTTTCCCAAACATAATTTTTTTTACCCTTAACTATCTTTATTATTCCATTAATTAATATGTATAAGTTTTTTTCACCCTTACATAACATTGTTTTACCCTTACATAACTTTATTCTACCCTTTTATAACTTTTTACCCTTAATTATCTTTTTTTAGTTATATATATCTCACTTTTTAACTATTTAACATTGTTTTACCATTAACACGAGTTTTCCCTTTCCAAACTTGTAAAAATTTATATTTACCCTTATATAACTTTTTTTACCCTTACATAACTTATTTATACCCTTAAATAACTTTTTTTTCCTTACATCACTTTTCCCCTTAAATGACCTTCTTCTTACCCTTATATAACTTTAGTTTACCCTTACGTAACTTTTTTGACCCTTATTTATCTTTAGTTTACCCTTAAATAACCTATAAAAGTTTATGTTTACCCTTAAATTACCTTTTTTAACCCTTACATAAAATTATTTTAGCCTTATATAAATTTTATTTACCATTAATTAACATATTTTTCCCTTATATAATTTTTTCCTTAATTGAGATTATTTTACCCAAACATAACATGTACAAATTTCTATTTAACCTTACATGACTTTTTAAGCCCTTACATAAATTCTATTTTACCTTACATAGTCTTTTTCCCATTTTATAACTTTATTGTTTAATTAAATAACTTATTTCAACCCATAAATAACTTTATATTACACTTACCTAACTTTTTTTTACCCCTATATGACTTTATTTTACCCTTAATTAACCTGTAAAATATTTTATTTACCTTTAAAAAACTTTTTTTACCCTTATTTAACATAGATTTACACTTACATAACATTATTTTACCATTAAATAACCCTTTTTTACCCCTAATTAACACTTTTTCACCCTAACATAAATTTACTTTAATCGTACATAACTTTCTTTTACCTTTACAGAAAATTAGTTAATCCTTACATAACCTATAAAATCTTTTTATTACCCTCACATAGCCTTTTTTACCTTACTTAACTTTTGATTAAAATTCCATAAATTTATTTTACCAATACAATACTTTGATTTACATTTACTTATATTTATTTTACCCTTACATAACCTATAAAATTATCTATTTACCCATAAATGACATTGTTTTACACTTACATAATACATTCTTACCCTTATATAAAATTTTTATATCTTTACAAAACTTTGTGTTTTTCTTACTTAACTTTTTTCCCTTATATAACTTTATTTTACCCTTAGATAACTTTTTTACCCTTAATTATGTTTGGTTTACCCTTAATAAACCTATAAAAATTTGTTTTTACTCTTAAATAACTTTTTTTCCTTAATTAAATTCTTTTTACCCTAACATAAATATATTTTACTCTTACATAACATTGTTTTACGTTAACATAACTTTATTTTACCCTTACATTACTTTGTTTTACATTAATTGCCTATATAGCATCAATGTGATCATTGAGAAGGGGAGGTGGTGAATAAATGATCTCTTTTCTTTTATGTTTTATATCTTATGAAACAATCTTCACATACTATTAAATCATTTTTATATTACTAAAAACAAACTCACAGTCACAACCTTAGGAACTCAAGAATTTTCATGGTATAATGCTCATCAAGAGTAGCTAGTCCTTGTCATGGTTTTGAAAGTATATAATACCAGAATATTCACTTAAAAAATATGTCTATATGGTTATAGTGTGCTGGAAATAAGAAAGACTTTCAATTCACTCTAATCAAAACAACAGTGCATGTACTTTTTAGCACAAATGATGTGACAGAGATTTTTTTAACAACTTTAGAAACCTTCACCAATAAGGTCAGAATGTTTTAACTATTTTTATTGTACTTATTCACTCTGTAACTTCTTGAAAAAACTTCTTCTTCACTTTCTTACCAATAATTATGTAATAAATTCTTATTCTTGAGTTTTCTGTTTGTCCCAAATATTCAACTAGAATATCTGTTCGACCAGTTTATCTGAAAAAAATAAATTTTATTCCTCTATATAGATGGAATATTTTTAAACCACTAACTTATTCACCTCAAAAAATAATTCAATCCTTCACTGATTTAATATGACATAAAAATTTTTCTTTTATATCTTCATCTAGAAGGTTTTTTTTATCAAATTTGGAAACCCAATTTAGTTTCCTTTTTAATGAAAAATTAAAACTCAAAACTCTCACTCAATCAAATCACTGAAATCTTCTCAACAAATCTAAAACCATCTTGAACAAATATAATAATATTCACTAACATCACCCTTTATAAAACTTCTTAAAACTCGTAAAGTATCTTGATTTTACTCCATGATATTTTAAATATTTAATTATTATCTCAGCATCATCATATGTGATATATTTATAAAAACATCATATAGAACTTCCCACTGGTACAACAATACAAAAAATTTCCTAAAAAATGTTTGTCCAATAAATAAACATAATTTATTTATTTGGTGATAATCTATTCGATCTTCCAAAAAAAACATACTTGGAAAATTTTGTATATTCTCACCACGATACATTATATTAAGCCTTGAATTTGAAAATTTTGATCGATGAACTTTTTAGAGAAATTTTTATTCGATGTATTTATAAATATTATTTATTCTATGAAACTTCATTAGTCTTCCTCTAGTCAACAGAATTGCAACAAGATTTTTTCTGATGATATTCCTCATCTTCTCTTAGATGGAATTTTTTTATAAAAATTATTTTCCCAATTGATCTTAAAGAAATAATTGTATAGTAGGTCATTGATTCTCCATATATTTGATTTACCTCATCTCAATGTTTCAAAATACCAATTGATTCAAAAAACTAAAATATTTCCCGCTAGTGAAATCCTAATAGTTTTTTTGGTGAATTTAGTCCACCAAATTTTCATTAGAATTTAATTTCATTAACTTCACAACATTTTTTTATGTTCAAAAAACATTATAAATTCTTAACAAAGTTCATCTGATTACTTCTTTACAATTTCATTATATAAAATTTTTATATAAAAATAAATTTATTCCCCATTGAGATTAATAAAACTACTTTTTTATTTTTCTTAATATCTTAACATGATATTTTTTGGACTCAAGAAAGTAATAAAAATAATAATAGTACAGTATCACTAGATTTTGTTTGTTTAAACATTGTTTGTATGTGGAAAATTTTTAACCATTTGAATAAAATCTTCCGTAAAAAAATCAACTGATGGACTATGTTATGAAAATTAATCCTGATCTATTTTTACATCTGATATACTTTTTTGAAAACATTACAAAGTTTTGTTATTTTTTAATTAAAAAAATTTAAATATATAAATGTTGAAAAAAAGACAATTCTTCTAGAAAAATTCTTACGAGCAGTAACATATAAAAAATTATATCCAACTTGGTCCATACAATATTACCCTTTGGATTTTTTTATCAACCAAGATTCATAAATCACTAAAATATTACACCTCAAGCTGTGGATTCCTTTTCCAATAATTATAGTCCTATGTGAGAAACCCCAATGTAGGAAATATGAATCATTTAATATCAAACCCTTGATGTCTTCACGCATTGTCTTAAGAATATTTTCTTTGAAACATCCTTATAACGCTTTTCCTTAAATCTTGGACTTTTACAATGTTTTCACTTTATCCTATAAGAAAATTGTTTATTTATTCCACTTCCACAAACTATTAAAACAACTCACACATACTAAAATCACACATTTCCCCTTTAAAAAACTTATCCTAAATGCATGTCATCAATAGAATATTGAGAACATACCAATGAAAAGATTTATGTAACATCATCTTTCTACCCCTTGAAAGCACTATCCAAAGACAATATGAGAGAGGGGGTCAAATTCACATAACATAGTTTTGAAGAGAGGGAGGTTTAACATCCATGCTCGAACTAAGTTTTGAAATGTTTTCTTTAGAATTAGTTTACTGAATATACCAGGAACTTTCTCCATTATAGGAATATATATATATATTCTGTTCATTATTATATATATTCTAATTTATGATGTGATATTTGGTGTCAATATTTTTTGAACAATAATGTTGCACTGAATTTTCAGTGATATTTATTTCAATTTTATTATCACAACCCAAGACTAGAATTAACGTCACTTAGACCAATAATACTTGTAAATTAAACTTTATCCACATAAGTTTCATAGCTTAATGAGTGGAAGCCACATAGTTTTCTTCCATCATACAAAGATTTATTGAATTTTTGTTTTTTGTTAGAAAACACACAAAAAAATTCACCAAAACAAATCCACTAGATGTGGATCTTCTATCATCAACAATTCTTTTCCAATTAGTTTATATAAAACCAAAACAATCAATATTTCTTGAGCTTTAATATTTTATATAGAAATATATTTTTCATTTCATGTATCTAATAATTATTCCTCCCTCAATGAGATGATATTATTTTGGATCACATTGAAATCATTCACATAAAGTAATGAAATATAAAATATATTTTCTTGAATCCGTCAGATATAAAAAACATCCAACTAGTTTCTTAAAATCTTTAGGGTCCACCTCTTCTCTTTCTTTAAATTTAGAAAACTTCCTTCCCACTGAAATAGGTGTGGAATATGTCGTGGAGTATTCTATTCCAAAACATATTCAGAAGCTCATTACCATAATTCTCTTAAGATAAAAAAAAATATTTAATATTTTATGAGATTTTTATGATGAGATATTATTTCATTTTAATAATTAACTTCTTTATCTCTTTATCAAACATTTCACAAGTTTATTCATCATTACCATTAAGGATAATATCATTCACATTATTTATCGACACTTCTCATGAAGTTATTAAACATTGTAAGAGCCTATAATTTATGTTAAGAAAACATAATGAATTTAATATGAGTAAATACATCAATAAAATAAATAAATTACTTATATTTATGCCTTGATTTATTAATCTTCAACACAAAAATATCAGAATGTATCAACTACAAGGGATGAGTTGAATGGATATCAACTATATTATGTTTTGATTTTGTAGTTATACTTTTTTGAAAATTGAAATAACACCAATATCATCTTCTTATCATGTCATGAATATCATGAACATTATATCTCTTTTTAATATTGTTTTTATTTTATTGACACATATATACCATCTACTTATGACATGGATGATTTTCTTCCATCATACTCTAATAGTGTGATCTTTATGTACTACCAACTTGGAACAAGTTTCTTTTGGTTCATTAACATTTCATGAAAACTTTCTCATCTTCCAATATGTTCATAAAAAAAATACTTTTTGAAAATAACTTTACTACCTTCATCACAATGTTTTGAATCATTTATAAAGTTTTCTTTCAACCCGTAAACAAATAAGGATATTTTGTATTTTGACTTTACTTCACTAAAGATAGGAAATACTAAGACTTTGAATCTATTTTCTATCTTCACACCAACTTTCTTAGGGTAATTTGTTTTAGTGGGTTGAATCCACATGAAACTCTACCTCCACTTTCTCTCAAAAATATCATAATATTAATAGCTGAACTAATAAATATTTTTCTATAACCAAATCCTTGATAAACCCACCAGTAACCATTAATGAAATATTTTCTAATAAAATAACCATATTTTCTGTAATTTGACATTAAATATTAATCATTATTCATACCTTCCATTGTGAAGCATTGTTTTGTCCCAAAACGTTTTTTAGCTCTTGAGTTTTTATTCTTAGGTTTACTATTCTTATGAGCCTCAATAGAGTTGCAAGTAGTAGCTATTTTTTATTTAAACTTAAAAATGTTATCAAATTGATATTTTTTAAATTTTTTGGTTTTGGTTATATTCATTGTTTTTTCAAGATTGTTATTTTCATGAACATCTTCATCTTTCTCTAAAAACTTTGAGGGTAACATTTATGTAATTCCTTAGGTTTATATTTATTATAACGTTCACCAAAACATGTAACTGAGTTTTGTAAATTTGTAAATCCTTGCTGAGTTTTAGAAAGTTTTCATTAGACAAGCTCTAATTCTTATTTCTTAACTTTTATCTTCTTTTAAAGATTAATTTTTAGTTTCCTCCCTTTATCAAGAAAGTTATTCATATTATCGATCTCTTTTAACAACTTGTATTTTTCTTCAAGAAAATATTATTGATTTTTTGTTATATTATTTTCTTATTCATATTATTGACCTTGAATTCAATTCATACAATCTTTTGAATACATTATTTCAACTCCCCTTTCAGTATAAACTCTTACAGAGTCTCTTAATCTTCTAAACTTATTTTTTATCACTGGAGAACTTTTCTAAATTAAATTTTGGAATAAATTTATTTTATCCCAGTTTATTACAAAATATTTCAAATTATTCTTCAATGTTATCATCTTTTCACTTTTAGACAAAAACATTCTCATTTTAAACTAAAAAAACATTTTTTTCCTTTAACATAGAAAACGATTTTGATTTTTCTAGATTCGTCATAAAGTATTTTCTTAAATTTTTTTCATCTCCATCACTTTCTCCATCTTCCTATCTTCGAGGTAGATTTTCAGAAAAATTTCCAATTTCTAAATCGGCAATTTATTTCCATTTCATAACCTCATCTCTTCTAATTTTGTATGTGATGAGGGTATTGTGTATATCATCCAAAGATAGAGTTTTAGGATCTCTATATTAAAATTATGAATCTTTGGAATCAAACATATTTTGAATAATTTTTTAGAACTTTTCAAATAAATTATAATCTTATACCTTATCATAAATACATATTTTTGTCCTTAAAATATCATTCACCATTATAAAAAATTCACTAACTGATTCATAATCACCCATCTTATGATATTTGTACATTTTCCTCCAGATTTGAACTATTTCATTACTTTTTTAATTCCCACATAGATATTATTCAATATTTCCCAAAGGCCTTTAATAGAGCAAAGTACTTTTAATCTAAAACATAAATTTTAAACCTTAAATAAATTAATTTTTTTTGGATCATCTGTCATTTTACAATTTTTTATTATCATCAATTATAAGAAGAACATCCTTCTAATAAGGTAAAAATCTATCTTTAAAAGCTTCCAAAACATAATTTCCAAGATAAATATGATATGGAATTATTTTTTCGTTACAAAATAGATAGTTCATAAAAAACAGAAATCCCCTTACTATTGACACAATTTAGAACATCCATAGAAACTTCTTTTTTCTACCAACTTCAAAAAATACTCAATGAAGGGAACCTACTCTAATACCAATTAAAAGGGCCAAATAGGATCTTTGAGATCACTATGAGGGGTGGGGTGAATCAGTGATCTCTTTTATTTTATTTTTACCTCTTATTAAATAACCTTTGATTACTATTATAGAGTATTAACTTTGTTGAAAATAAAACACAAGCACAACCATAAGAACATAATAATTTACAAGGTTTTCTACACAATAAGAGTATTTAGTCCTTGAAATAGTTTTGAAATAATCTAATACCACACAATGCACTAGAAACCAATGATTGTTTTGTGGTTACATCAAGTAGGTAATATCCATACACTTCTAAGGCATTATGATCAAAACAATAGTTAATATGCTTCTTAGAAAAAAATATGTAACCAATATTTTTATAAAAAAATTTAAAAACATTCACCAGTTGGCCCATCATGTTGTCACTATGATATATATACTTATTTACACTTTCAATTCATGAAACAACTTCTTATTACTTTCTTACCCAGCTGAAGGTAAGAACTTATTCTTTATTTTTTTATCCATATAAAATGTTCTTACAGAAATTCCACCTGATCGGTTCTTCTAAAAAACTCTATTTGATGCATCTTTGTTGACTAAAATATTTTTGAAAACTAAATTATTCAACTATATACATCATTAAATATATCTTAGATCACATATTATTTAAATTTGTTCTTCTAGATAATCGTATCCAAGGTTCATATAATGAGTTCATTAGGTACTATCTCTGCAACAATTCAACTTTTTTATGTGTGACCAATACACCTTCTCATACTTGTACTTTCACACTTTATATAGAAACTTTTTAGGTATAAAAGGTAGGATAACCAATTTATCTTCCATCACCATGAAAACATAAAATTAAAAAATCTTCCTCAAATAATTCATTGAAATCATCTTTGAAAATCTAGGACCTCCTAGAAGGAATATGAGAAATTTTAGAAACATCATCCTTTATCAAACTTCATAAAAACTAATAGAGTATCACAATTTTCTTACATGGTATTTAGAATGTTTAATAATCATCTCAATATCATCATAAATGATGTATTTATAATATATTAATAAATAACTTCACACTTGTATATCTTCAAATAAATTTAACCAAAAACTGTTTGTTCGGTAAGTCAATGGATTTTCTTCTTCTAGTGAGAATATATTTAATGTTCTAGAATAACTTCATAGGAACATTTTAGAAGTTTTTTCCTAGATTAATTCTTCATTTGATGCCCTGAATCAGAAAACATTAACCAATAAACTTCATACATAAATATTTATATGATTTCGTCATACCACTTGTTTATCCGATAAAAAAATATATGTATTCTTATTGTTGATTGAATTTACTAAAAATGCCTTTATGATGATATTCCTTATATTTTATTCAACTAATTTTCTTCATAAACATTCTCTGTTTGATTTAATTTAATGCAATTTTTTTAGATCATTATTTTTCTATATGGTTGATTTCCCATAACTCAATATCTTTAAACACCACACGATTAATACTATTAAAAAATGTCCACCTGATGACATCATAAAAAAATTTATGGAATTTATCAACTATATTAAAATCATTTTACTATTTCATTAACTTCAAAACCTTTTCCACTGCTTGAAAAACTTGTTAATGTGGAACAAACTTTATCAAATACCTTTCTTAGTATCTCATGGTTTAATCAATTTGTAGACAAATGAATTTATACACATTAAACTTAATAAGACTACCTTTTATATTTATAAAACTATTAATATGATATTTTTAAAACTCATGGATGTATAAAATTAGTAATATTAAAGCATAAAATTTTTCTTTTCCTAAACATTGTTTTTCTTAAGATACTTTGTAAACTTTTGAAGATAAATTTCCAGCAAACAAACGTTGACCGATGTAATTTTTATGAAATATTCATCTAATAATTTTTTTAAGATTGATCTCATTTTTTGAAAAACTCCATATTAATGTGATTATTTCACAAATAAAAGTTATTTTTATAAATTTTGAACAACAAAATACAATTCCTCCAACAAACTTCTTACAGCCATCAACATTAAAAACACTTTCATCCAACTTTTTCCTAACATTACCCTTACCTAATATTAATTTTCCCTTACCAACCCTATACAAGTTTTTATTTACCATTAAATAACTATTTTTCCCTTAGAATTTGATTACCCATACATTACATTATTTTTAACGTTGTTAAAATTCTTTTACACATACTTAACTTTTCATTAACCTTATTTAACCCATACAAGTTTATGTTTACCCTTATAAAACTTTGTTTTAACCAAAATTATTTTTTTTAACGTTACATAACATTTTTAACCTAAGTTAACATTTTTTATCCTTACATAACTTTTTTTACCATTACGTAATTTCATTTAACACTTACATTCCCTTAGTTTACCCTTAACTTTTTTTACCCCTAATTAATATTAGTTTACCATTATATAGCCTATAAAAGTTTTTATATACCCTTAAATACATTTTTTATCTTTATTTAGGATATTAATTTTTAAATTTAGAAAGTTATTTATAATAATATTTTCTTTTTTTTCTTTTTTATAATTTTATACATTTTTAATTGAATGTAAATTTAAGTAACAAATTATATTATATTTAATTTAATTTTATATTATTAAACAATAAGATTTCTTTTAATTTCATTTAATCATTAATTATTTATATAGTATATTATGTTATTATATTAAATTAATTTTTAAACATATATAAAGTAAATATTAATTTACTAATTTTTCATATTTTTTACATAATTAATCAAATCCTATAATCATATTTATTTTAATTTATTCATATATTTGTGTTTAAATAATATAATATAATATTATTAAACTATTAATATTATTAAATCACAAAATATATTAATTTTTTATGGAAAAACAATTATTTTTACTTTACTGTATAATAAAAATGAAAATAAACTATATAAACAGTAAAATCCAAAAATTTCTTTTTGGTAATATGTTGTAACATTTTTAATATTCATGCACCATTTTATAATAACTCTACTCTAAATTGGTATATTAGAATGGATATGCTCTTATATTTGGAAAAATATTTTAAAATAGACCAAGTAATGGTATACACATAAAATAAACATTATTTTTCAATTTGGAATGTCAAAATTAACTTAGGGTGAATTTTTAATATTTTTCTGATGAATAGTGAGAAATACTACATTGTAGTTAAAAAATACTTTTTTCATTTAAAGAATTATTATAGTATAAATTTATTTTAAATGTAAATATATGTAAATTATACATATATTTATTCAATTTAGGTCATTGGAATAATTTTTATATTTAAATTAGATATAAAAACTTATTGAACTTTTTAAATATTCTTTTTATCCCCCACCTCGCAGCATCTAATGGATTGGAATTAAACTTAATTTTTTTCACTTATATGAATTGAATTTATAAATGTAGATATAAATGGTTATAATTAGTCTAATATTTATAGTCTAATATGATCAATATAATATTTTGGATATTATGAATAGTAACTTTAGTAATTTTTTATTTACCATGGTTAAGGGTAAATTTGATAATTAAAGGAAAAAATATTATAATATTATAAAATTACCCTAAAACATGTCTATTTATCACAATTAAGGGTAAATTGGATAATTAAAGGTACAAATAATATTATAGTATTGTAAAATTTCTCTAAGACAAGTATTAATTTCATTAGATAAGTGTTTTTAATCAAAAATAAACTTTAGGATGAAATTATAACCATTATAATCCACTTGTGTAAAAATATAACATTTATTATTTTTTATTTAAATATAAGTTAAAAATTTCATACTCATGTTTTAATAACTATATTTTTTTAATATCAGGTTATACATAAGATAAATTCTACTATAAGTAGTCATTTGAAATATAAAATGTTTATCTATATTTTGATAATTTATTTATAATTTTTAGGGATGTAATAATTAACATGAATAGTGACACATTGGTGATGTAGTAATCATGTAATTAATAAAGTGATCAATAAAACGACATTAAAAATATTAAAATAAAAATACTTTGAATTAATTTAGTTACTCCATGAATTATATAGGCGACTGTGATATATTTGGAGTGCCTTAAATGGTTTTTTTATTAAATTATCTTTATTTTTGGATTTCATTTGAAGAAAAGTTGTGAATAGTGTAAAAATTGGCACTAATGATATTTTATAAAACTAATATTTTTTAAAATTAATGAGAAATCATAAAAAACTTTAAAAAAAATAAAAAAGGAATATTATAAGGTCTAAAATGTAATAAAGGGTCCCTTTATGGAGAATTTACCCATATAAGTTATAATTTATAACATCATAATATTTAAAATGTTGTTACCATAATTAAAATTACAATATATTAATTAAGCCTAAATCAAAATGATAAGGTTTAAAATAAAACCCAAACTTGTCCAAAAATTATTTGATGAAATAGATTCTACCCTTAACACATTAATATTTAATTGGATTTGTTTAATGGGAACTACTCTAAGAAAATTACTTATATATTATTTAAAGTCAAGGATAGTTACAAAATATTAATCTCTTGTATTTAATATATTTTATGTGTTCACATTGGGAAAAAATCAAGCTATGAATGAATATAAATGTCTATTTTAATAATAATGAACTTAATTTCATTACAGAATTTTATTTTGAATTTTTATAGATTATATAATTACCTTATATGCTTCTTCAAAGTTAAAATAGTATTCATTTCAATAATAGAAAATTAAAATAAATGATTTTAATAATATTAAATTTGATATATTTTGGACGAATTAAAGTTTATAAATAATTATATAGATCTATAATATGTATTATATATTTTCTATACTATTTTATTATAATTATCACATTTTTTGATTTATTTAAATACAAATTAAATTAATAGTATCAAATTTTAAAATAATGATATTTTTTGAATTAATATATTTTTAAATAATTAAAAAACAAAAAATGATAAATAATAACAAAAAATATATTATTTGGTATACAATTTTACACCCCATTAATTTATATCTCATTATGATGTTTTTGGATAAAAAATATCCTTATTAGATTATAATATTTTGAGGATCTCCAAAAGTGCCTCGTCTAAATTATATTAGGGAACATCCTTCCTCAATTCCTCACGCCGCGTTGATCCTTGAAGCTTGACCATAACATGAATATTTCCATTATAAAATTCCCTAGTAAAATTATAGATGTTCTTTTATTCTCAAAAAACCAACTATAGTATCATTCAGAGGAGATATAGAGGGAGATCATCGAAGAAGTGGTGATCTCTTTATCGACTCTTTCAAAACTGTTTCTTCTTAAACATCCTATTAATTTGTTGATTCCATTATAAAGTAATAAATATATTATAAAATATATTCTGATATGTTATTATGATTATGAAATAAACAAATTCCATATTTTATTTATTTTATGATAAAATAAATTAACATGTGTGTGTATATACAGCATACTGTCTCCACACCGTGGTGTAATATGTTTTTCATCACCATAATACTTAAATGACTACAATGATGGAAAAAACCGTTATATATGATGATCATAAAATTATATTTATTCTATAATAATATATAAACAATCCATTTTTTACTTTTTAACAATTAAGAGAATTATATCGTCGCTCGTGTGTTCGTACAGCCTACGGTCTCCACAATGTGATGAGATTCATCTTCCACATTAACCATTTCGAGAATAATTATAAAAAATTTATATAATGAATAAATATAAAATATATGGTATAATAATTTAAATTCAATAATATAAATACATATATTCCATTTATCTTCTTCCATTCGGTATGATAAGAAAAAGGAAAGAGTGTTCATGCATACGTACGACTTACCGTCTCCATGAACGATGTATTCCATTTCATATATCTATATTATATATATATATGAATATAATAAATATATATGATATATATCATTATTTAGATAATGGAATTAATTAAATCAGGATCTAATTAATATTATAAATAATAACAAGTCAAAACATGTATGATAAACAATGCAGTTATTACCCAAAACATTGCTTTCTCTTGGAATTGTTAACAAATGGGTAATATAAAGTAATAAATGAATCACATATGATATCATAAATATTATTATGATTCTTTTATAAGTTAATAATATGTTTAAAACCACTATATATGAGCTTCAGACACATATGGATGAAATCAGACCTAAGGTTTGGGTTAATTTCACAATCTCATTATTTTCCTAGACTGTTTGTACATAAGTATTTACTAGGGTTTATTTATCATCCATGTCCATGTATATTAAAATTATTTCCCATAATATTTTTACTATTATTTTATAGTTTTTTAAATTCATTTTTACCCATTTTTGAAATTTTAATAAACTTTTTGAAAGGAAATTTTTTCTGTTTTCCAAACGAGGTATTTTTTGACTTTTTCGAGAAAAGTAAGAGAATTTTTTTTACTTATAAGGAATTAAAGGATTTTTTTCTATTTTATGATGAATTATTTCCTTGAATCTTCCATTACACTCTTAAAATTTTATATTCATAGAAAATATTTTATGTTATAATTGTGTATAATTTCAAGTAAAAAAATTGTTTTTAAATAAAATGGGATATTTTCCTTGAGAATTATTTTCCATAAATCTCTCAAGATTATTTTCCATATAATATGAAATTATATGAGGTTTATTATGTTTTATTGGAGATAAGATTAAATATTTCCATAATTATTCTTTCTATGAATGGTTATCTTTTTGGTGGAATGGTATTTATGTACCCCATTTCTTTTCTGTGGGTTATGTTATAATTTCATGATGTTTATTAAACCCATTTAATTTTTCTGGTTCTGATATGATAAATGATTTATGTTATTATGGAACACATATGTATTATTTCATTATGAGATATGTAGGACCTATATATCCTTCCAATGCATTGGGTAAAGAGTTATATATCATGAGATATTCCTAAAGGACCTTATCTGCTAAGATGGTCTTTGAAGTGAACTGTGACTACTAAGATGTTTATGGGAGTGAACCATGACTACCAAGATGGTTATGGGAGTTAACCAAGATTACCAAAATGGCATGGGAAGTGAACCCATACTAATAATATTCCCTAGGTAGTTATTCCTTGACTACTATGTAAATAGTTTTATATGCTTATTTTTTTCCATAAATTTCATGTCTTCTTCCTATGTTATGATTTCATGGATTATGTTCTTTATTTATTTATGATTCATGTCTTATGAATTGTCAATATTTACTCTATGATTCATGTTTATGATCATTGATACACGGGGTATGATCTTATATTTTAATGATCATGTTCTCATACCCTTATGATCGTGATCATGTTTACATGTCTCCCTTGTTTACCCTTACTAACCATCTGAGCTCAGCCATTTTCTTATGTTTTCTTTTCCCCATGTTATAAAGAACTATATTAGTTAGGGGTAGTAAAGGGGAATATCTTTATAGGAGATTTGGAATATCTTTCAACAAATTATATGAATGTGTTCACAGTTTCCAAAGGCACTAAACTTATACATTCTTTGTGCATGTCTTTGTGTAATGTTGTATGTATTCCCCAAAAGTAATATAATATCCATGTATGAAAATATTGGTTTGTTATAGCTTGTGAGGAACTAAAAAAATAATCATGCTGAACCAAAAACCCCAAAATCTGAGGGGCTGAATAACCTGATCCATCACTCCTCCATCACATTCCTAATCCAAAATAGAACTGTCGATTGACCAATTTGCGGTATAGAAAGATGAGAACAAAAAAAGGCAATTAGTGGAGGAGGAAGGATGGGCCTTAAAATATGAACACCACACCAGAAGAAAAACAAAAAACAAAAGAAACAAAGAGAAAAGAGAAAGAGTGTCAGGATGTCATGATTAGGTGAGGGGATGCAAGAAACATCAAAATATGGTCAAGGGAAAAGTAAAGTGATGAAATGCAAGAAAGAAACCATCATTTATAAATAATATTATATTTATTATGTAAAATATTTTAATTTAATTTTTTAGATAATAGTTACATGATACTATCAAAATGATAATTTAAAATTTGTGTTTCTTTCTTATCGTGGTAATTAGAATTGTTCTGAATAATCTTAATTTTATACCTATAAATGAAATTGGTATAATTTATTAATTTGAAAATTATTATCTAAAATATAATAACCATTTATGAAATTATATTTCTTTGAATCATGTTAATTTATTTTAACATTAGCTCACCCAACGCGTAAAAACCTGTTTTTAGAAAAATGGTATTTTTTAGGATAAGATTTATGTTTATGAAAAATTTATCAATTATATTAATTCAAATGATATTAAAAATATAACAATTGATAAAATAAGAGTTATTCAAAATTAAAATAAATATAGAACCTAATTTCCCAATGTCTGTTTTTAATTTGAGAAATAGATGAAAAATAATTTTCATAAATTATAAAACAAATTTAAAATTTCATGTATTTATCTTAAAAATTTAAAATAGCATTTTAAAATAATTAGTTCTAAACTATAATTTTTTTATAGTAAAATGTTTTCAAAAACATTAAGTAATTCTTGTATAATCAGATTTATGGTATTAACATGAAGGACTAAGAGTGTTCATTTATTAATTCCACGATTATATATATATATAATGTGACTTATTATTACATTCAATATATTAAAAAATGGTATTTTAGTAGATTTTTATGAATATCTTAACCCTAGGTCCTTCTGCCTGATATATATTTGTGTCATCCCATCACCAATCTGAACTCCTAGGTTTTTCTTGACTTCACTTCTAGGTCCTAAATGTTTTTCTCCCCCTCATAATATTTTCCTCTTTGTTATTTCCATCCTAAAATCATAACTTGTATGAATGATTAAAATAAATAAATAATGCCAATGATCAGATAATTATAGTATGGGTTTTTAATAGATGTTGACAGTATAATTTGAACATACTTCATCAAATAAATTGGCTCTTCATATAAACTAATTTATGGGTATAAAAAATAAGTAGAAGAGAAAATAAAATTGTATAAAGAATAATTATCAGATTCAAAATTAATAAGCTTATATATTAATGTATCCAACAATAATGATAGGATAAATACTTCATCAAATAGGCAGGTCATTAGGTCATTAACCTCAAAACACAATATGTAGGGCAGAAAATTAACTGAGAGGTGCATAGAGAGAGATAAGGAGTAACAAAATAATAATGTAAGAAAATATAATAAGATATGTAATAGAAGGATCCATTAGTGTTTCATCGATCATGGGAGAGATTTATCAAACAAAAACTTACAAGTTCTAAACCTAATTTATACAAAACAATCAAATTCTTGATTTTTGGAAGGAAATAATAGATAATAATAATATGAGGGGGGAGAAAAACCTCCATGATGTGGAAGATAAGTTTTGTATGTTTAGGGAGTTCGGTTGGGTGATGTGATGACACTAAATATATACTAGGAGGAAGGATTTAGGGTTATGGGTTTCTTCCCAATTTTCAAAAATACAATTATTTCTTTAGTGGATGGAAATTTTTAATAACTCAAATTATAAATATTTAATCATGTAATTCCTAAATCAAATATTATGATTCAATTAGATTTATTTTTTAATAAACATGAATATATTACATGGGATGTGTATAATGTGTGGAAATAAATAGAGGCTAAAGATAAGAAAATCTCAAACCCAACACTTATTTTTGATTTATTTTATCTTTTATATTTTCACTATGTTTCTTATAAACCTCTATTAATCTTCCATTTTACATCACCTTTTTATTTAATATGAATTCTTTATAAATATTCCTTAATTTCATCCTCCTTCGGTATACAAAATAACACTTAATTTTTTTTAACATCCACCATATTTCATCTTTAAGAAGATAGAAAAGTTACAAATAATCCACAATAATAATATCTCAGTTAATAATGTGAAAATAATGAGACCACTATTCCATTACATCCTAACAACATCCCATGATCTTTTTATTCCAAGATTCATAACATATACACCTTCAAATGAACTAAAATTTAAACTATATTCTAATTAATTTATAATGAATTTCTTAAAGATTTTAAATAATCAATTATAAATTTAACATTTTTCGAAACTATATATTTTTTCATTTAAAGATAATTACATCATAATATCCTATTTATCATGGTAAAAAGTGTTTCTGGCATATCTTAAATAACTCCCACCAACATGATTATTTGTATCTCCATCACACAGTAAGGGATTTTATTTTCCCGTGGTGATAATTTTATCATAATAAAATAGAATTTAACAATCCCAATTATTTGATAAATTATTATAAAAAAATTAAATATAAATAATAAAATGAACACACGTATAGAAATGAAATTTTCAAAAATTAGAAAAAATCATTTCAAACTATATAAAAGTAAATACATAAAAATATAGATACTAATTATCAAAGAACTTCCCCTCTTAGCATATTTTAATCAAATAAGCTATATACCATGTCCTCCAAAAAATCCAATTACATTGGTTACTCATTGTCTTCACTCTTTAGCTCAGCCTCAGGAGTAGTAGCACTAGCGGACACACCACCAATTGCTGGACCAACACCTGCAACTACAATGTCACCTCTATTGGGTACAGAAGCCAAATTTTCCATCCCAAATGCAATCAACTCGATTATTTCAATTTATTTTACTTGGGAATGAATAAACTGAATCCTTCTATAATTGATATCAATGATGAAAAAATAAGAATATATTTATAGCATCAGAATAGGGGGTGGTTTTCCCTCCAAACAAAGCTAGAAAATACATAGAAATGACCTTAATTTTATATATCTATAACAATGGATGTAATTAATTTAAACACTACTATATGAAATATAAAATTAATAGGTAAATTTGGAATCCTCTTGGACCATCCAAATTCAAAATATAGAATTATATTCCCTAGAAACATTAATCTATTAAATTTGTTAATCATTTATATTGAATTTCCTTATAATGATGTTATAGTCTTAAAAAATTCAATAATGGTAATCAGATTATAATATAAGGGAATAGAGGAATTTTTTTTAGATTTTGAATGAAAAATAATAAAAATGTAGATAGATGTATGAATGAAATAGGAACGAGTAAAACATAAAGGTCAATTATCGGAAAGTAAAGATTAAAATAGGTATTTACTAGTTTTTTCCAACTTTATAGCAAAAACAAAACCAAAATGATTAATATTATGAAAACACAAATAGAATATAATAAATAAAGTAAAAAAGAGAGAAAAATATGTGAAACACATAAACTATCTTAGAATAAGGACCTCATCACTTTTGGAGTTAGTAGTCAATCCTGAACTATGTGCTCTTGGGTTGGAGGGACTCATGCGCGAAACCCTGATATCTAGAAAAAAAAAGAATGAAAGAAAGAGATACAATGTAGAGCTGAAATATAGAAAGCACAATATCCCAGGTCTAGATCCTGGATCTGCCAAAGGAGAAATGACGTTTCTAGGGTTGTAGTATCTGGAACATGATGAGGTCCAAACAGAGCTTGTTAGTATCGAGCTCCCCATCATAGATGATGTTTGAAATAGGGGCTTAGAAGGCATGGAATTTGAACACCAGTGATTCTCCCTCTCTCTTAGATTCTTCTCTCTATAATGGAGATGAAATAAAAAAATGAAAAACCGTGTGAGGAAAATGAAGTGATACATCCAATAAAAATGGCTAGGCGGGTGCAACTTTAAACAATGTTTCAGGCGTAACAGCCAAGGTGGGACATGTGTACGGTAGAGGGAGAGTGAAAGGATATTGAAGGAGGAGATGGTGTAACAATTATTTAATAGTTGAGGAAACATATTGGAAGCTGATTGGTCGAGCAACAATGTACAGGGATCAACTGAAATCCAAAAACACAAACTCCTTGAAACGGAGCCATTAGATCTTAGATTTCAATTGCTAGCAACACTCTAAGGTGGTGTCTATGGATCAAGTCAATGAACCAAAAAACAGGTTCTCACCCTGAAAATGTACTCCATTATAAGAAAAAAAAATTCTACATAGGATTTAATATTGATAAAATGGGGTAAGTTTTTTTTTATTTTGGTTATTGGGATACCCAAGCAGCAAATCAATTGGAGCTGGGGAATTTTGGGGTGAAGTGTCAACTCATGTTCTTCTCACCCCCACCCCCACCCCCACTCCCTTAAAAACGAATTAAAATCAATATATACATATATATATATATAATTATAAATGAATATATATATATTTTAAAATATTTATATTATTATACATAAAAAATTAAATATTTAAATCATTATAAAATTATAATAAACATATTTAAATAAAAAATATATATATATTGTATGTATAATTATATATTTATAAAAAATTACTATATAATTTTTTTTATATAATTATAAATATATACTTATAAAAAAATATATATTTCTATAAATATATTTATAATTATATATATATATATATTTATAAAGATATTTGAAAATATATGTATTTATAAATATATTTTTAAAAATATATTATCAATTCCATTAATATAATTATAATTATATAAATGATTATTTATTTATCATTATATATTTTTATTTTTATTTATAATCATATTTATAAATACACATTTAAAATAGTTTTAATATATTTATAATTATATAAATTTTAATTTATAATTATATTAATTTATATATATATATATATAAACTAAATTCAAAATTATTACCTAATTATTAATTTTGATGGGTTCAGACAATATTTTTAAAATGCACACCCCGCTAAAACCCAATTTACGGCTTCCCATTTTTACAATTATATACATATCAAAAATAAATTTAAAATTAATTATTTATCAATATATTTATAATTATAAATAAATATATATAATTTTAAAAAATATATAATTATATAATTATAAATATAAATTTATATATTTATAAATATATTTATTAATTTATTAATTTATAATTATAAATATAAAAATATATATTCGTGTATTTATTTTTTTATCAGTTGGGATGGGTAAACACTATAATCTTACTTCCAAAAGACCATGGTTTGAATTATGGATAGCCCTTTAGGGAATTTATAATGTGGGTGCTGATGTAGGTTCTGACATAGGTGGTGGTGACACATGCATGAAGTAGGCAGGTGGTGATGCAGACATGATGCAGACAAGAGGTGCAAGCCCATGGACATGTGGACACAACGAGGGCATATGGGCCATCAAAAATGAAGGGGCCTTCTAAAAATCAAATTTTGGGCCTACATGTCTTTAATATATGAGTAAATAAGGAATTATGGGTGGGTTATCCCTTTGAGGGGGCTATTACCTATCTTTTCGGTCTTAGTGTGTGTAGTGTGTGTGTTTGAATGTAAATGTACCCCTGAGAATCTAATATATATTTAAATATATAAATATTTATAATTATATAATTATGATAATTATATATCTTTAATTATGATAAATATATTCAAAAATAAATAATTATACATAATTGTACCTGATTATAAATAAATAAATAAAATTATAAATAATTGTGATCATGTGAAATTATTTATAATTATAAACACCCATATATTATTATATAATTATATAATTATATAATTATAATTATATCTATTAATATAATTATATAATTAATAATATATTTATTGAATCATGACTTTTTTAGGGATGTCGCATGCTCGCTTTCAAGTACTATTTTACCCTTGTTTTTAGTATATCTTGGTTGGGTTTTTGTTTTGGGTCATTTCAAGTTAAATTAGAGAAGTTTGGAAACTTGTGGGGCTGTGCATGGTTGGTGTATAGTTAGGGAAAACTATGTGGCTTTCCCCTCGTGTTCCATAGTTTGGTGAGACGGGAGGTGGCGCGCGGTTGGTGTACATTTTGGACGAATTTTGCGGCCACCCTCCCAAATTGTGCACTTCCAAACAGTGGGGGTTTTCATAGCCTGTGTATGATTTTACAAACTGTCCACCACTTAGGATAAACTGTAGGGGCCTTTAGAAGAGGCACATAGTTAAAGCGCACATTTTGACAAGATGTGCGCTGCAGCCCAGGAAACCCTGCACACGAGATTTATTTCTCAAAAAATATTATTTTAAATTCTCAAACACCACAGTTTTTATCCCTAAATATTCTATTTTTTCCTAACAATATTTCCTATGATTTTAGGAGCTCTTAGGTGGATTTGAAGGCTCCTCTAAACCCATTATGGATGAATCGGTGATCCATTTGAAGGATTGTCACTCATCTATAAATTTATTTCTTCCCTGTTTGAATCCCTATCTCTCTTGTCTCTCTTTGTGAATAAAGAGTATTTTCTTTCTCTATTAGAGATGGTTTAGATATAGGTTTTCATGGATCTTAATATTTTTTTCTTGATATTATTCTTTGGTCCTAGATCTATTGTGTTGTTGTTAATTATATCATTCATCTTTACTTTTGGGATTTCTGTTTGGTGGATGCTCGTTAACGAACTTAAAGTAAGTGGTATAAATTTCAATTCTAAAAATTTTAATTATAATTACATGTATGTGTTTGTGGAATATCAATTTCCAGGTTGGGAAATCGCATTCCGGAATTGAATTAATTAATCAATTAATGAGATTATGGAATTGGTCAATTAATGGGACTGTAAAATTGGTCAATTAATAGGATGGTGGCATTGGTTTACTAATGTGATTATGAATTGGCTAATGATGGGAATTAAGGGAAGTTTGGATTAACATTCAAGGGTTAATAGATTATATGATTAAATGTTGATAAATGGATTAATGGAGAAATGATCATATTATTCCAAGTGATTAAACTGAGGAACCTTGATTTTTTTATAAATTTAAATGGTTAGATGTTATGAGAATAATTTATAAGAGGTTTAATTATGGATAACATTGAAAAATTTGATGTATGTGATATATGTGATTGATTTATATATGAGCGTGGGATAGATATTGATTCTCCAAATACCAATATGTGATAACTATGGGTGTGGAATAGAGACTGATTCTCCAAATACCCATATTTGATAACAAAGAGGTATGGGATAGAGAATCATGCTCCAAATACCCAAGGGGTACTAAACATGCCATTCTAGGCTAAAAACATTGGTATTGGATGAGAGTTCCAAGTAGCCTTGATATGAAATATAAATTAAATGATCGATGAAGACCCCTGATATAAGGAATTGTGATTCCCTATGATATATAGTTTATAATCTTTCATAGTCCAAAGAAGGTATTGATGGTTCAAGTGTCATCATGAACATGACAAATTATGTGGTTAATTATAGAATAATGAATTGTGAAATTTTTTACATGTTCTATTGTACTCACAAAATAATTGAGCTTCTTGATTGGTTCCCAAATAAACATCATGTTTATTGGACATGATAAGAGAAAGATACCTATATTAGATGGCTGATTTGGGATGGAGCTTGGATTAGGTAACTAGATGTGGTGTTAGGATCTACTTTTGGAGTTTTCATTGTGTCTTTATTTTTGGGTTTTATTAAGACACATAACACATATATGGAATGAAATATTTTCTACTTAGGTGGGTATAGTTTCTCTTTATTGGTTATGGTATTATTCTTGTTGTTGGTTATATCATTTGATTATTGTTTATTTTTTTCACTATTATACTTCTTTGATAAAGAATATATGGTCTCCCCATGTTATATATTTGACCCTCGCTACCAGTTGGAACCCTCTAGCATACGGGGAGATGAACCTGAGGTCATGTGAACAACTGGCATGGGGTACTAGAATAATGCACCTGGTTCGTGAAATTATAAAGTGGTATCTGAGAAGGTATTATTTTATTTTCTTTTTTCTTACTATTTATTAAAGGTAGATAAGTGACTATCAAGAGTTGGGCCTTAGTCATGAACTCATGCATGGGAGTATCTTTCCTATGTATGGGAGAAAACCCAAGTACCCAGGCTGGGATTGTTATTATTGATGTTTGATATTGTAGTTAGATGTTATTTCTTATTGGGTGATTCACTTGTTGTTTAATTTTATTATTTTTGGAGATTTTATATGTGGTATAGACTGGAATAATGGTTGAGTCTACATGAATAATTCTAGGAACATAGGAATTATTTTGGCATGCATCATTTTAGACATGAACGTAAAATAATGTTTTGGGTATGTTGTTTAAATGAATTAATTTTCTTTGCATGTTTAATTGAAATGAAAAGGAGGATAATATGAAATTGAAAATTTAAATTGATTCTATATATGAAAAATGAAATGGATAAATGTGTGTCTAATGAGAAACTCTAATTATGGAAATTTTTACTCTATGTTATCAATACCAATGATGAGGGATGGTTGAGGGTAATGATTTTGACTCGGTTTTCACCATGTAGAGGGGTATGGGAGATGACTTTTTATGACTCAATGTGAATACCACTTACATAAATGTGTTAATTATATGTTATTTTTATTAATATATCTATTTGGAATTAAAGATATATTCCTTCATGACGATTCTTATTGATAGTAAGAGAGGAGGACATGGATGGAAATTTTAATTTATTAGCAGAACTTGAGTCTATGAAAGTACTGGGTGAGAAATCCAGAGAGAATTTCCCTGATAAAATTTCTCTATTTATTATGTTTATGGTAATATACCCAAGTCAGATTGTGTAGAACATGTCCTACTTGTCACATGAGTTACAGTTGTAGCACCCTCCAATATACAAAGAGGGTGGTACTGAGGTAGCTGAGTTTTGGATTGAGTCTTTCCAAATGATCCTTGACCAATTAGAGACTCCTGTTGAGAAAATATTCAAACTAGATACTTATATGCAATTTGGTCAAGAAAAACATTGGTGGGACATCTAGACTTAGGATGGAAAGATAATGAATATATAGTGGATATAATTTTAGGATAAGTTCTTGGAGAACTTTTACCTTGATATGAACAAGAAAGAGAGGGTATCTATGTTCATGAGGTTATCCAAGTTAATTATGTCCGTGATGGACTATGATGGATGCTTTAATCATTTGTAGTGATTTCTTCTAGTGTTTTTAGGAGAAGAGGTGACAGCGGAGAAATGGTTTTTGGATGGCCTTAAATGTGAAGTAAAGTCCCAGGATAACATCTTTAGAATGAAGAATTTTTCTAAGGTGATGAATCAGGCTCTCATTTTTTAGGGGAAACTGAATGAGGCTTCCAATGAGATGTGGTTGGTTTCATCTAGATGATCGAGAGGTACTTCTTCCAAGGGTAGAAAGTATCACTTTGATAATGTTAACTGCATTAGTAGAAAGAATAGTGAAAAGAGGGAATGATAAATTTCATAGGACATTACTATGGTTCTCTACCACCAATTTAGTAGGATGGGTCACCTTCGTAAATTGTTCACTCAACCATCAGTAGAGTTTCAAGCTTGTGGTAGGATGGGACAACTACAACTGTTCTACAAGAACCCAAAAAATGTGGGCAGGATGGAGGATCTAGGAATAATCAATGTGGTGGAAGGGGTATTATACACCATTTCAGTCTAGATGTTGGAGTTTGTAACATCATGTTACCGAATTTTAGGAAACACTCTCCTATATTCTTATTTTTATCTTCAAATATAATCATCTTGGGACTCTTAGGGATGGAGAACATTTGATGAGAAAAATTACTTAATGTTTGATGATAGATGTTTGTTTGAATTAATGTATTCTATGTATAAATTTGTTAATGGATTCAGTGCATTCTCTATGAATTCGTAGAACATTTGAGGTGTTTTGAGGTTTCATATAAGAATATGGAGTTTTGTACTATTTGATGGGAAATTACATGGTGTTTAAATGTGTTACATGACATTTATGTGGTCTCCATACACAATCCAGGAACTTTTTATACAATGTAAAAGGAGTACACTCTATTTAATGGTTATGTGACGTATAATAATAAATGTTCAGTTTTTAATTAAAGTTGGGATGTGTTTTTTTGGGATATTTAATCATCATGGATTATAGAACATGTAAAGGAGTTAAACGTTATGTAACTATTCAGAAGTCATCTTTTAGGTTCCTCTCATATGAAATTTTATTTCATTCTCCTTCATCTCTCTCGACTCTTGACCTAGAACCCTTCATTATAGATTTTTGGAGTCTCTATTAAATCCTGATTTATCTTTTTCGGGATTGATCTCTATGGTGGTTGGGTTTTCTTCTCTCTACGTAGGTAATCCTTCCATCTTATTCATTTATTTGACCACGATAACAACATATCATTACATTAATAGATTCATTGACCCATGGTGATGTCTCTTCTTGTTTCCTTCTAGATCTGTGATGCACTCTTATTCTGGGGGTTTATGCATTTGTTGGTTGTGGTGTTGCAGGTATGATTTCTGGGTTATGAATTGCTTCCTCCTCTCTTCTAACACATTTTGTTAAATTTAATTAATTATTATATGTGAAGAGTGATTTTAGGGCCTCTGTTGTTTTTTTGTGATCTTCTTATTGGTGGATCTTCTGAGGGCATGTGAAATCATGAGTTTTGAGGTAGGTCATTCCATCTCTAGCTTGTTCTGATAAAAATATATTTCTCCTATTTTGATAAACTAGTTTTTACAAAAAAATGGCATAATTGTTTTTGGTGTTTTAATGTATTTTTAAAATGGTTGTTCTACCTAGTATTTGGTAACTAGAAAAAGGGGTATTTTTAAATCATGAAAATTATTTATGAAATTCAGCACATGGGAAGCCATGGGTATTTAGTTGGAAGGTTTTTCTTAGGTCCATCATCCATAATAGCATTGGGGGATTGCTCATGGGGATTTTCTCTACTCCATGGGCCTGGTGTTCTAGGGGAATTTTTTGAAATTATTGTGAGTTTTACTCATGTGCTGTTTCTCTGTTCCTTGGTCCCATGTTCTATGTACATGTAGTGAACTAGTTATTTTTTTGGTATAAGTTGTCTTCTATCCTGACCTCTTATGTTCCTTGGTATGATTTACCTATTCTTGCTTTTATGCTGCATTGATTTTGATATGTATGCTTTAGCTTTGAAAATTGATATACGCACCTTGTTTTGAAAATGATGGAAAAGGGAAAATATTTACAACGAATTTTATGTTAATTGTTTGGAACTTATCCTAAAATTTTTTATTTTAAAATATTATACATGAGTTGTTGTGTAGATATTTTTTATGGAACAACATGGTGGGATCCTACTAAGCTTGTTAGATCAGACCCTACACACTTCTTTGGTGGTGCGTAGACCTTTGTATGTTTTTCAATATAGAGAAAGTAATGGTGTCATAGTGAGGTGCTAAGGTTTTATATTAGCTGGTATAGGTATTTTTTGGTGAGATTGTGGGAGTTTTTCCATTCTTTCATTGGAATTAGTTATTTTTTCCCTGTTTGGTGGTCCTTTGTGGTTTGACCAGTACTTGTATAATTTTTCTTTTCTTGATTTTTTTAGTTATTGTGGTTTGTTTTCTATTATGTAATATACTTTTCTCTTATATTATTGTATTTATTATAATTATGCACCATGTATTTTCTTTAGTTTGGACTAAATGGTTCCCTCTAATTGTTGTTTCATGCTCGAGTGCTAGTTTTCGGCCTTTAGGGATCGAGAAAGCCCTATGGGAATGTTATGTGTCAGGTCTGGTACCAGTTTGGGAGGGTATTCATGTAATATCTTTATTTTGTTGTTTTAGGGCCATGGGATTGGTGTTTTCCCATATATTGGGATGTTTGGTAAATAGGAGATAGGATTTTCAAGACTTGATAGGTATGTTGCAGTTAGTGCCTTGTCGGCTCTTGCCCTGATGAGACCCAAGTTACCATGGGATATTGGAATGTATGTCTCATGTTTTTAGTTCTTGATGTTAATATCAATTTTTCATAAGTTTTTTATAGTTTGAACTGATATGTTTCTATTGTCTAATAGTTTCCTCATTTTTGGTGTGCATTTGTACGATTCCAAGACATGCCCTACAAGTTCTTTGGGAGGGTGCAACTGATGCTCCTCAAGGAAATCCTCCAATACATCATAACATTATCAAGTCTATCACGTGGGTTGTTAGTGTTTTTTATCATAATGTGACACAATATCATAATTTATTTGTTGAGATACAACCAGAAAGTTGGGGAGATGGGGATCGATCACATGAGTTTTTCGGTGAGAATCCACCGTCCTTTAGAGGCATGAATAAACCTAAAGAGGTGGAGGAATTTCTTGATAATATCGATCAGATCATTGAATTATTGGATACACCTATGAGTATCAAAGTAAATTATGCAGTGTTCAAACCTGAGGGCCTAATAAAGCATTGGAGGGATTCCATGGTACATGCTAAAAAGCATGTGGGATTTGACATAATGAGTTTCAAGAATGTCTTCTACTATAAATTTTGTCTAAAGTTACTGATAATAGAAAATTCCTTTTAGTTTCTCTATTTATAATAGGGAGACTGTTAGGTGTTATCATAAATCAATAATTTTTCTGAGATGGTTCTTTTTTCACCTGAGGTAGTAAAGAATGACCTGTTAAAAGCTCAGATGTTCCTGCAGGTATAACGACCAGATATCAGATCGCAAGTACTCATACTGAATCATTCAACCTATGTGGAGATAGTGGACTGGGCTATGGTGGTAGATATAAATACAATGGGAAATATTAGATATTTTTTACCTTATATTCCACCTTGTGTCAGCTTCAATGGCACACTAAGTAAAAAGTGGATTTGATGGATTCATCGTAAGAGTGCTGGAGGTGGTTCTTGAAAGCATGCCTCTTCATCAGCTCTAGTTGAATCTAATGGTGTATCTATGACTTTTTATCAATGTGGTAATGTCCAAAACCCACAATATTCATGTCCTACACCAACTATGATTTGTAACATTTGTGGGATTTATGGTCATCTGCATCATTTCTTTTATTTTATGTCTACTCCTTGATTTGGTTAGGGATCGTCATCTCTAAAGGATACTGTGGAAGATTCAGATTCTTTAAAGACTACAGGTCTCCAAAAATTATCCTCAAGAGAGAATTACCTTCACACAATAGATTATTTTTTTAGTTAAAGTAGATATAGGTCCCATGACCGCGATAGGTACCATCTTTATTTCATCCTAAGTAGCGATAGATATATTTTATATTATTTCTTTCCACTTGTTTCTACCTAGATTGTTTTTTTATATACTTAAACATGTGACAAAACTCATTTCATTTATTATGGAGTTAGATAAACCTCTTGTTAAGATGAAATAATAGGGTTTTTGTGTCCATCTTGTGTGCTATATATAGATAATAAAAAGATACTCTAATATTTTTTTATTCTTGAACCGGATTGGTTTGATGTCATCATCAAGGTGGATTGGATTGTTTCTTATTGAGATAAGGTAGATTTTTATCATCGATGTATCTAATTTATTTCATCTAATGAGAGATCATTTTTTTCAGGGAGAGTGAGATATGTGGTCTTGTCATGAAGGACATTCCATCCCATAACTCAAGAGTTTGTTGTTTCCAGCCGTAGTTGAGTCCGATAACATTTCTTCTTTTGTTTGTCTTCCCAATTTTTTTTGGTATTTTCCTAATTTTTTCCAAGAATATTTATCTAGAATTAATCCATAGAAAGAGGTATAGTTTAAGATTTACCTGGATCTAAGACTATAGTTGATATTTATATCTTCTTATCATATGGCGCCAACAGAGCTGAATCTTCTGGAGATTCAGTTGGATGACCTGGTGAAAATGGGTTTTTTTCACCATAGTGTTTCTCCTTGGGTAGCCCCATTTATTTTTTTCAAGAATATATAGGGTTCACTCTAATTGTAAGTGCACTATTGGATGTTGAACATGGTAACGGTTAAGGACAATTATCCCATGCCTCATGTGGATGACTTTTTTTATTAGTTAAATGGGGGAAAGTTGTTTTTCAATATCAAACATCAGTCAGTTTATAATTGTCTTAGACTTTGGGAGTGTGATATGAAAAAATTTCGTTAAGGATAAGGTATAAACATTTCAAATATATGGTTATTTCATTTGGTCAAACAATTACTTTTATAGTTTTCATGGATTTGATGAATCAAATATTCCATCAGTATCACGATTATGTTTTGGTAGTGTTTGTAGATGATATTTTGGCTTATTCAAGATCTTAGAATGATCATGAGAACCATCTAAATTTTGTTTAGAAAATAATGAAAGTCACTATTGGTATGGAAATCATTCGAAATGAAGCTTCTAGAACCACAAAGTAAAACTCATCTGGCATGTGATTTCAGAGCATGGATTTTCAGTTTATCCTGAGAAGGTAAAGGTTTTATTTTCATTGGAAGAACCATATAATGTCTTTGAGATTAGAAGCTTCCTTAGTATTGAAATATTCTATTGGTGGTTCATCAAGGATTTATGAAATTTGGTGTCACCTTTAACTAATCATACCGGGAAATGGGTGAAATTTATATGGGATTAAATATTTGAGTATTCATTTGATGAGGTAAAACGACTTCTGGCATCAGCTCATTTTTTTATTATCGTAGCCTAGTAAAGGATATGTGGTTTTCTGTAATGCTCCTAGAATTTTTTATGGTTGTGTGATCTTGCGGGATAATCATGTGGTACCTTATGACTCTAATCATCTTAAACCACATGACAAGAATTATCCCACTCAATATTTTGATCTCGTTGTAGTTATACCTGTTAATAAGTGTTCACAACATTAAATTTATGGGAAAAGGTTCATAGTCTCTACTGACCAAAATAGTTTGAGCTATATATTTTCTCATAAGGACTTGAATATTAGATAGATACAGTTAGTGTAATACCTTCAAACATTTTATTTTTATATCACCTACACCACGGAGAAGGGGAATGTCATTGCAGATAGTGTTATTATGAAAGTTTCATCGCAAACCATTTTGGAACCAAAGGAAGATTGGAACCTTAAGGGTCTTCTTACTCATTTTCATTTGGATGCTCGGGAGGATGTTTCATGCATATTTTTTACTAGTGTAAATTAACTTCATATCTCCTTGAGTTTATTCTATTGAATCAGCTGCAGGATGATGAGGTCAGAGGAATTTGAGAACCCCTATATGGTGGGGATACCATTTCTTATGGGCATGTCTCTTCAGATGGTATACTCCATTTTGTGGATATTTTTTTCACCCCAGTATCTATGACAAGATCAATTATGTTTAATTTTCATAATTCTATGTGGATCATTCTTCTAGTAGCTACAAAGATGTATTATGATATGATTTGGAGATTGTGGTGGCCGGGTATAAAGTGTGACATTTCTAATTTTGTGTCTTGCTATTACAAATAACAACAGATTAAAGTATTGAATTAGAAACCTTCTAGTTTTCTTGAGCCTATTCCAATTCCTATTTGGAAATTGGAAGAGATTTACATGGACTTCATTGTTGGATTACCACATACTCTACAAGGGATGAATAATATCTAGGTGGTGAATTATTGATTGAAAAAGTAATCTCATCTAATTTCGATGTGATACACTATAAAAGTTGAATATATGGGTTAGCTATATATGAAAGAACATTTTAGGTGACATGGGACTCCTTATGTTTTTGTATTAGAAAGGGATCCTAGGTATACTTCAAGGTTACAGAGAAGTCTCCAAGTGGTGATGGCGACTCAAGTTAGGTTGAGTATAGATTATCATCTACCAACATACAATTAGACAGAGTGTGTTATTCATATCTTAGAGGATAAGAATTGTGCTTGTGTATTAGACTTTGGTGGATCTTGGGATAGCCATATGAGACTGGTTGAGTTTTAATACAAAAAAAATTATATGTTTTCACTCAGATTAGATCCTTTTAAGGCTTTGTGTGGTAACCAGTGCATATCACATATTTGTTTAGAAGATGTGGGTAAATATTAATTAGTAGGACCTAGTTTTGTTCAAGATATGTCTACATGGATCTAGTAAATATGTCAACATCTGGTTACAATGTAGAGTCGGTAGAAGTATTATTCTGATCAACTAAGTTGATCATTACAGTTTTTTATAGTTGATTGACTTTTCTTGATGGTTTCTCATCAGTTGGGTAACTGTCATCTTGGGAAACAGGGGAAGTTGGATCTGATATATTAGATACTGTTTGAAGTCATCGAGCGTCTTGGGTACGTTGCTCATTGGTTGGCATTACAAGTTAAGTTGATAGGAATTAATGCTGTTTTAAACATATCCTAAAAGGCATGAAGGACTTCTTTTTATTTATTTTGGGATAATCCCTCTTTTTTAAGTGTTAAAGGGGGACCCTTACACGACCCCTAGGCCCAAGGAACATGGCTCATACACAACCCAGTATATGACCTTAAAGGCCTAGGACCAGACACACTTGAAACAATAGGTCCCCAAAATCTGCATCTTGAAGGCACCTAGTTCCCCACCTCGTATGGATCATTGGATAGCATTGCCCTGTGCAGAGCTACATGGTTCCTGGTTCCGATGGTAGTTGTCATAGAATCTAATTCTTCCAATCTAGTTAGCTCTGCTTTGGTGGTTTCTATTTTTTCTCTGAATCCTAATTTAGGCCTGCTCTTGTGTGGTCTTCCTGAGTTGATTCCTGGTATTTTATTGAGCTCAAAATCCATGTGGCCTAAAGTCCATTGGTGGGACGAAGGCCCAAACAGCCCAAGGCCCTATGGAATAAATTAGTTTGGTGTTCCGAAGGCCCTGATACCCATATCCCCAAACCAGTGGTGAGAATCCCTAAATAAAATGAAAAGTGTTGGATATTATAGTACCAAATAGTGCCTGATACAGCACTTATACAGTAACCCATAAATTCACCCTCACCCATATTAGATTTTGGGTCTCTTGGATGCTAAGAAGAAGCCTCTACCACTTAGGTACGGGATTATTGGTGATGTTTTCAACATATCACAGTTCAAAAAGTATCATCCTAATCCCTCTCATAATATGAGTTGAGAATAGATTGAGTTAGATCCAAGAATCCCAATTGTTGAGTAGCTAGTTTGGATCATTGCCTCTTAATTGAAAGTTTTTCATGTAAATTCAATTTAGTTGGTCAGAGAGTTATGGTGGCATGGATCAAATTCCCATGATTCTGGGGAGCACGAGTCATCGATGAGGTGTAAATGGCCTCATCTCTTTACTGGATCACATTATTACACATGAATTCTTGGGGATGGAAAGTCTTATGGTGGGGAGTTCGTAACATCTCGTTACCCACTCTCAGATAACTCTTTCCTATTTTCTTTTTTTCATCTTTAATTGGGTGCATCTTGGGACTCACAGGGATAGATAATTTTTTTTAGAAAAAAAAAATTAATGTTTAGAGAGAGGGTTTTTTTTACTTAATGGATTTTTGGGGAAAATGTGTTAATGTATTGGGAGTATTCTCCTTGTGTTTGTAGAATTCCATAGGTATTTTGGGTTTTCATGTAAGAATCTAGATTTTTCTATTCTCTTTTAGGAAATTACATAGCGTGTAAATGGGTTACATGACATGTGCATGGTCACCAAACTAATGTCGTGAACTATTTACACAATGTGAAAGGAGTACATTCTTTATAAAGGTTACAGGACATGTAATAATAAAACATCCATTTTTAATTAAAAAGGCGATGGGTTTCTTAGTGTATACTTGATCATCGTTGATTACACGATGTGCAAAGAAGTGAAACATTGTGTAAATATTGAGAGGTCTGATTTTTTGGTGTCACTCAGCTAAAATTTTATTTCATTATCCCGCATCTACCTTGGCTCTTGACCTCTAACCCTTATCTAGTGATTTTTGGAGTCTTTGTTTGATCAATATTTATCTTTATGGCGACTGATCACTATGGTGGTTGGGTTTAAATATCTCTGGGTAAGTGAGACTTTTGATTATTTGTTTATTTTATCTCAATAATATTTATGTGTTGTGTTATCAGATTCATTGACCCATAGTGATATTACTTTTTATTTCCTTATAAATATTTGGTGTGATCTTGTTCTAGGGGTTGTTTCCATTGTTGGTTGTGGTGTAGTGGGTGTGTAGTCTATGGTATGTGTTGTTTCCTCTTCTCCTCTAACCCTTTTTATTAAATTAAATCAATTATCATTTTTGAATAATGATTCTTGGGCCTTCGTTGTTATTATTACAATATTATTTTTAGTGGATCCTTATAAGGGGTGTGTGACCCTATGTTTTGAAGTAGGTAGTTCTGTCTCTAGCTTATGTTAATGGAACTATATAGATTCTTTTTTGATAAACTAATTTATAAGAAAACTTAGCATGATTTTTTTTGTATGTAAATGAATTTTTTAAAAAGGGGTTTTCCATTTTAAATGGAAAAGGGTAATTTTTAAATAATATAAATCATATATGGGATACAACACATGGAAAGCATTGAGTACGAAGATGAAAGGTTTATATTAGGGCCATCACCCATGCAACCATTATGGGATTTTCCCATAGGGATTTTCTCTCCTCCCTAGGCCTTTTATTCTAGGAATTTTTTTTATATTGTTTGGAGATTCACTCATGGGGTGTTTATCTGCTCATTAGAAATATGTTGTAGGGACTTGTTGTGTACTAGTCATTTTTATGGTACAAGTAGTCTGCTAGCCTCACCTATTGAGTTCCGTGGAATAAGATTCATATTCATGGTTTTATACTGCTTGGATTTTGATATGTATCCTTTATCTTTGAAAAATGAGGTAATTACATTGTTTTGAAGTTAATGTAAAAATGGAAATATTTGCCACACTTTTAATATAACTACTTTACTTCTTATCATTCCATGTTTTATTTGAAAAGAATGTACTTTAGTTGTTGTACATAAAATGTTTACTAAACACTTGGGTGGGATCCTACTGATCCTGCTAGCTCAAACTCAACAAACTTATTCGATGGTGTGTAGACCTTGGTATGTATTTTGATGTAGGGAAAGGAAAGGCACCAAAATGAGGCAGTGAGGTTTTCAGCTAGTCATAATGGGTAGCTGGTGGTGAGATTGTGGGAGTCTTCCCATTATTTCACATTGATTATTTAGTTTTCTTCCAGTTTTGTGGTCCTTTGTGGTTGGACCAGTACTTGGAGATTTTTTATTCTCTTCAGTTGTTTAGTTTTTTCTGTTTGTTTTCAGTTATGTCATATATTTATCTATTATATTTTTTCCTATATTATATATATATGTTATATGTATTTTCTTCAGGATGGGGGAAATCATTCCATACATTTGTTGACTGATTCCTGAGTTCTAATCATCAGCCCATGGTGATCAAGAATTCCCTTTGGGTATGTGACGGGTTGGGTTGGGTACCAATTTTAGAGGTCATTAAGGACGGTTCATTATAGATTTATACTTTACATGGTGGTTTTGGTAGTAGAAATGATAATTTTGGGAAAGAGTGCCTATATCAGCAGAGTGGCACTGGTCATGGGACTCAGCTGCAACACATGGAAGAGGGGAAGGACAGTTTCATGCAGTTCAGTCGACACTTGAGGATATAGAGGTTGTACCATCGATAGTTAGAGGTACTAATCTAGTATATTCTATGATTTCAAGTGCCTTATTCGATATAGGAACCTCTAATTATTTTAAATCTTCACAACCTATGAACTGGTTGAGTATGACAAAGACATTTGTGAGAAGGGTTATAGAGATCGATACACATTTCAGAGTACATTTGAGAGAAATTTGTTTATACAATGGGTGTTCTCTTGAGATTGGGGAGTATCCATCTCTTTGGGATCTCTAAATACTTGACATGTCTGGTTTAGATTAGATTTAGGGCACAGAGAGGTTGGTGGCGTACCGAGACCACATAGATCTTTACCATAGGTGAGTGACCTTTACATCTCCTAACAGTAAAGATTATGTTCAATGTGGAGAGTAGAATATCATGGAAAGCTGTGTAGGGACAGTTCATAAATAATTGGGAGAGCTCACCGCCCAAGTTGAAAGTCTGTTACTGGTTGATGGGGGTGTAAAGTAGGATGCCTTTCAATCCATAACTAGATCAGTTTGTGGTTTTTTATGAAATCATGGTGTACTCTGAGACTCATGATGATCATGCCCAACATATTGAAATCGTACTGAGTGCACTAATAGATCATCATCAATATCCCAATTGCATATCTATTTTCCCTTCTATAGAGGTATGGTGCTATTAATGAGGTTTTTCATGTGTTAGAAATTTTGTGGTATCACCCTGACCATTCTCATGTGATCGATGTTGATGACGTTGATCTTAATATTGATGCATCCTTCTAGAAGAATCTAATACGTGGTATGGATCATAGTGGGAAGTTATTGCGAGGAAATATAGTGATGATAGTTTGATTATTGTTCATAGTTGGTTCACGGTTAAGGAAAACTATGATGTTTTTCCTAGGAAACCATGTTCCTTATTTTGGCGAGACAAGAGGTGGCCCACGATTGGCACATGCTTTGGCTAAACCGTGCAGTCTCCCCCCCAAACCGTGCACCTAGAAGTAGTAGGGTTTTCATAGTTGGTGCATGGTTTGTCTAACCATGAACCACTTAGGAGAAATCATGAACCCCCTAAGAATAGGTGCATAGTTAAGGTGCATGGTTTGAAAAACCATGCTACCTAGACCATGAAGCTGTGCACATGAGTTTCATTTCTCCAAAAATTATATTTTAGATTTCTGAACCCCCTGAGTTTTATCCCTAAACACCATATTTCATCATAAAAATATCATATGAATATAGAAGCTACCAAGTGGATTCCACGCCTCATCGAACCTCATTCATGATGAATCAAATATCAAATTGAAGGATCATCTCTCATCTAGTAGTAGATTTCATCCCTATTTGGATACCTATCTCTTATATCTCTCCTTATAAATGGACATGAATGTTTTTTACTTCATTGGTGTTGGTTTAGATCTATATTTTGTAGGATATTAATCAATTTGATATTGATCTTAGGATTTGGCCATAGATCTACTACAGCGATATGAATTCTATCATTCTAATTCTATTTGGAGGTTTCCATTTAGCGAATGCTCATTATGGAACTTGAGCTAGGTGGTCTAAATATCAATTATGATAGTCTTGATTATATTTTTGTGTATGTGTTTGTGAAATTTTAATTTCCATGTTAGGAAATATCATTTTTGGAATTCAATTAATTAATCAATTAATTGGATTATGAAATTGGTCAAATAATTGGATTATGAAATTTTTCAATTAATGGTATTGTGAAATTGGTTGATTTGTGTGATTATGAATTGATTGATAATAGAAATTAAGGGATGTTTTTATTAACCATGATAGGTTAATGGATTATATGATTAAATATTGATAAATGTATTAATGTGAAGTGTTCATATTATTTGTTTTGATTAAATTGATGAAACATTATTGTTTTGATAAATTGAAATGGTGCACTATTATTTGAATAACTGATAAGAGGGTTAATGATGACTAACCGTGGTAAATGTGATGTTTGTGATATATGTGATTCATTGATATATGAGTTTAGGATAGGGACTTATGCTCAAAACACCCATATATGAAAAACAATAGGTGTGGGATAGGGATTGATGCTCCAAATACCTAGGGGTTCTATACATGGCATTCTAGGCTCAAGATATTGACATTGGTCCATAGTTCCATGTATCCTTGATATGAAATCGTAATTAAATGATTCATGAATGCACAATATATAATGAACTATGATTCCGTATGCTATATTGTTCAAAATCCTACATGGGGAAAACAGTTATTGATTGTTCGGGTGTCATCATGAACCTGGATAATTATGTGGTTAATTAGAGAATAATGAATTTTGAAAACTATTTACATATTTTATTATTCTTTATTCTTTATTCAACTGCATACACTGTTATACATTGGTTGTTGTTTTAGAATCTATTGGTGGTGGCCTTCTGAGTTGTACTCATATCCTACTTGGGATTCCAAATAAATAATCAAATATAATTCATGTTTGAAAGATAGAATAAGGCAACAAACCTATATTAGATTGCTAATTTGGGATGGTGCATGGATAAGGGAACCAGACATGATGTCGAGACTCGCTTGCAGATTTGTCATTGTGTATTTATTTTTGGATTTAATTTAGACACTTGACACAAATATGACATGAAATATTTACTACTTTAGTTGTACTAATACCAAATAGGTCATTAATATTGTCAAACTCTATGAGTTCTAGAAAAAAAGCGCTGAAAACGGATCCCTTTATTAGTGCTAAAAAAAGCATTGATAAAGGTGACCTTTTATCAGCGGTTTGTTTTAACATTGATAAAAGGTCCCCTTTATCAGCCCTAATAAAGGATACACTTTATAAACACTTTTTTTCGCACTAATAAAGGAAACCCTTTATCATTACTTTTTTAAGCATTGATAATGGTGCTGAAAAAAATGAAATAATTAACCAATTAAAAATTAAAAAGGATTAAATTAAAAAAAGTATTAAAAATCTTATTAATTGAATAATTACTCATAAAAATGAAAAAATTTAATATACAAATATATAAATTATATCCATTAATAAATAGTATATATTAAAAATATAGATAAGTAAAATGAAATAATGAAACAAATAAAAATTAAAAATTGGTTAATTATGAAAAAATATAAAAAAAATTATTAATTAAAAAATTATTGATGAAAATGAATAAATTTAATATACATATATATAGATTATTAAAAACTAATAAATAGTATATAATATAAATATAATGAATAAATTTTAATAATTAAACAAAAAAAATTAAAAATGAATAAATTGTAATAATTAAACAAAAAAAAAAAATGAATAAATTGTAATAATGAAACAAAAAATTAATAACGAGTAAATTAAAAAATTATTAAAAAATTTATCAATAAAATAATTATTAATAAAAAATGAATATTTTTAATATATATATATATATCATAAAAAGTAATAAATGATTTATAAAAAATATAAATATAAGAAATGAATTGAATTTAATAAAAAAAATATTAATGTCTTATTCATTTTTAATGGTTTTTATACATAATTATTCATTAATACATTTAATATAGAAATATATTCATATATATATTTCTTAAAATATGATTTATATAACCCAAAATATTTATTTTTTACATTAAATAAGTCATATATTTAGTGAAGAATGATTTATAATTAAAAATTAATATTAATTAAAAATTCTAACAAAATGCATATTGAGTAATAGATGTAATTGAATGTCATTTTATTTTTTAATTTAACATATATGAAACTTTTGTTACATTTATTTTACACATATATATATGTAATTAATGCATCTAATGTATAAATAAATATTTCCGTAATTAATGAAATCTTATATAGAAACATATAAGCCTAATATTTATGTATTTTATTAAAATTTATTATTAATTTTAGAATTTCATTATGATGCGATAAATGTAATATATTATTTCTTTAATCAGTAAATTTAATTAATTTATTTATTTTTAATATTATTGTAGTTAAGTGTTAATTAATTTTTAATATTTTTCCTTTTTTCTTCTTTCTTTTTTTTGAATTTCATCATTTACTGTAGAGACCCAAAGCTTAACGTATATGGAAATTACATCACTTTTGTGGAATACTTAATACATAACAAAAAATGACAACTAAGGACCGTAATAGTTCAGTGTCTTTGGAAACTCGGAACACAATCTTCTAATCATGGTGAAAGATCTTCAATATCTCCCATAAAGATATTCCCCTTTTGTTTTCTTACCTAAATCCTTTCTTTATATATTTTGGAAAAAACATATAAAGGGTGAGCTCGAATACTCAGTAAGGGTAATCATGGATAAAATAAAACAAACCATATACATTTGAACTTAAAAACATGAACATAAAGTTTAAACATCAAAATCTTGAGAAATGACATAAAACATGGCAGTACGTAAGGCATAGATCATAATGGAACATCAATCATGATAAAATAGCATGGGAATAAAACATAAAATTGTGGAAAACCATTAAACACATGATATGATTTCCATAGTAGCCAAGCCATTGCTTCCAAGACCATCATAGTGGACAAAGTCCCTTACTGAATCGAGTTCACTCCTCGTTCCAGTCCTGTATCATTGAACCAGATTAACTTTCCGTTCTAGCCATTTCTATCTCATGAGATATAAATCTTTACCCAATTCACTGGAGGGATATATAGGTCCCCACCCATCTCATAATGAAATCATTCTTACCTGTGCCACAAAATAAACATAAATCATTCAGCATAACCCAAAAAATAAAATGGGTTTCATAAACATCATCCCATCATTACATAATCCATATAAAAAATGGATGTCATTTCATCATAAGAAAAATCATACCATATAAATAATAGAGACATTTTACTTGAAACATAAACATATTAAATACTGTCATTTTAGATGGAAAATAGTTTTGATAAAACACTTGAAATGAGTTCTTGAGGAAAATGTCCTTTATTCTTCAAAATAATTTTCTTTTCACAAAATGTCATGAAATTTTAAAAGAAAAGATTTTTTTTGAAAATAATAATGAAATCTTGTAGAGGAATCTTGAGGAAAATTAGGCGTTATGAAACCGTAAAAATCCGTTCATGTCGTATAAGTTAAAAAACATTCTCCTCGTACTTTTGCCAGAAAAGTCAAAAAGTTCCACGTATGGTAAACAAAACAAATATTCCTTCCATAACACAATGTAAAAGTCAAATCAGGGTAAAAATGACTTTAAACATACATGGAAGAATATTAAATAATTTATAAAAAACATTTTTATAGACATGGATGAAAAATATAACCCCAATAAATACTTATGTATAAGTAATCTCAGATAAAAATGAGATTTTCCAAATTATCCCTTAACTTATGTCCAATTTCTTTAATATGTGTCCAAGACTCATGTATATTGGGTTTAAACATATCATTAACTTGTAACATAACCATAATAATATTTATGATATCATATATGATTTACTTATGACTTTATATTACCCGTTCTTTTGTAAATTCCATGTTAAAGCAGCGTTTTGGGTAAAATCATTTCATTTATCGTACGTGTTTCGAATTGTTGATCTTGATATTATTACTTATATCCTGATTTACTTAATTAAATAATGTAAAAAATAATTTATATATAATATACATTCATCATATAAATATATATGATAGATCGATAAATGTAATGAAATACACCGTTCATGGAGACGGTAGAGCGTACATACACATGAACTCTGTTTTCGTTTCCTTATTAAATTGAATGGAATTAAGTAAACGAAACATATATGTACATAAATACAGTATCATTATTATGTAATATATTTCATGATTATTTATTATATATACTTTATAATCATACTTGAATGATTAATTATGGAAAATGAATCTCATCGCATTCGTGGAGACGATAGTCCGTACGTACGCACGAGCGACAATATCATTATTTTGATATTAAAGTATTATATAATTGGATGGTATATCATATATACAGAATCATAATAATGTTATATTTATTATTTATATCTTTTATACTCATTATTATACCCATCCAAAGGATGAAATGTTTGAATAACAAACGACACCACGACGTGGAGACGGTAAGTCGTGCGTACGCACGTGTGGTGACTTTTTACTTCATAGGATGGATAAAATAAGTAGTATGGTTGTAAAAGTTTTATAATAACATCACAGTATATAGAATATACTGTATTTATTATTTTAGAATGGAAACAACAAAGAAGGAGGTAGTGGACGAAGAAAGGAACTTGAAATAGGTGGTGAGATATTTACCTCTTCTTCGGCTTATTCCTTTTGATTTGATCAAAATAGCTCCTTAGGTTGGCTTTTTGACTAAAGGAAGGCCTCTAGGATGAAGTTAGGATAGTTTATAGGGTATTTGGGCTAGGTTTGGCTGATCCAAATGGCTTTGTAGGTGTAAATTAGAGAGAATAGGGAGTGCCCTTTTATAAGAGGGGTGAGGGGAACCTTAGAAAAAACTTAAAATATTATTTTATAATAAATTCATATTCGGTTTATAATGGCTCCAAAGTGACATATTTCGAGGATAGGGTGGGTATGGGTCGCACTCCATTCAACCAATAGGTTTTAGACAAGTTTATGTTACCATTTTAACCTTTCCATTTAGATTTAATTCTAAGTTAAATAATTTAACTTTTACCGTGTCTTCTTGTATTCTTACACTATATGGTTAATAAACTTACTATAAACTACCAATCAAACCCCAATTGGTTCATTAATACCATATATATTATTATATAAGTATTTTGGAAGAACCTTAGATTTCTAGGACCATTATATCAATTAATAATATAATATTTGTTTTAAAAACCCTTTTATGTCAATTTTGACACTATTTGGTATTTAGTTTTTTCTAAATTCATAACAACATTATTGCTTCAAAAATAATTCGTCTAACCAACCCTAATATGTTATATTAATCTAGAAAATTAGTGTAATTCATAAAAAGTCTCAAATTACATTTATATGAGTATTGATAATACCAATTATGTTAATATTTCATTAATAAGGTAATTACTGCATCATCATTGTGTCATAAATAAATTAAATTACTTAATGTATATAAAATAAAAATAAAATACCATTATGTACGAAATAATTTTAGATTTATAATTAATATTTATAGTCGAATTTATCTTATGTATAACCCTATATTAAAAATGGTTTAGTTATTAAACTCTGATTATAACTATTTTAACTCTTCTTTAAATAAAATAATAATAAATGTCCCAATCTAATCCAAGTGGACCAAAATGGTAAAATTTTTATTCCTAATATTGTTTTGGGTCGAATTACATTTATCTAATAGAATTAGGACATGTGTTAGGGTAATAATAATATCATTTTTACCCTTAATTACCCTATTTACTTTTAACCGCAGTAAATAAAAGTTAAAAGTTACTAATCACCAAAAATTATTTTCATCTCATTGAACCAAAATTTACTTACTGATATCAACCATGTATCTCAGATTTTTGAAATTCAACTCACAGAATTAGTAAAATTAAGTTTTATGTAAATTTTCAAATGTTCCTAGGAGGTGGGTAAAAGACGGTAAAAATTTCAATAAAATTTTTATATATGTAAAATTATTATATAATGTCTCTAATGAATTACATTGAACTTATATGGGTATTATGTATCTATTTTTACCTAAAATAAATTTAAATAAAATAAATGATTATTTAAATAAAAAGTTGGTTTTAACCAATAACTCAGTGTTTTCACTATTCATCAAAAATTGGAAGTTTTCAGATAAATAACAAAAATTCACCCTAGGGTAATTTCGATATTCCAAATCCAAAAATGAAGTCCATTTTGAAAGATAAAATTTATAAAATTTAAAAAAGTGGGTATTTCTATTCATAACGGCTAGTTTATATAATATTTTAATAACATATCGTTGTTTAGTGATACTCGGTATTGCATACAACGCAAGCTATCGAGGAAGGTTTCTCTTGTGTGTAACGCAAGCCAAGAATAGTGTTTCATATACTAAAAGATAATACGGTGTTTTGTATAGCGCAAGATAATCTTGGTGTAGCGTACAACACAAGACATCAAAGAAATTAATAATATTTCTCATAAAATCTTAGGGTGTTACATTTACTATTAATTATTTATATTTATTTATTTACTATGTTTTAATATTTTCAATATGTATTAATATTTATTTCAATATATAACCATATTTTTTAAATAATTTATAATTAATTAAAAAAACTAAACTATTTTTTTAATATTGTTAAAGTGTACTCATTTTTTTATTCAATTTCACTCATTTTTAACATGAATGAATTTAATATTATATATTCACTAATAATGTTAAAAATATATTTTTAAATAAATATTTATAATTAAATATATTTATAAATGTATATTTACTATATTAATATAGGTATATATTTATTTTTATAAATAAATAAATATTATTTTTTAATAAAATTACTTAAAAAATTATAAATTAATAATTTTTTATTTTTGAATAATTAAAAAATAATTATATATTAATTTCAATAATGAAAATATTTAATATATTTATATTTATATTTATATTTATATTTATATTTATATTTATATATATTAATATATATTTATTTCAATATATATTGATATAAATAATTAAACATATATAATGATTTACATTTGTAAATATATAAATATTTTTTAAAATTTATTTATATAGTTTTAAAATAAATAATTATATGTTCAAATAATTATAAAATAATAAAACATATATTTAAATAATGAATATATTTACTATATTTATATTTATATATATATTTATTAAATATATATAATTATTTAAATATATTTAAAAAATATATATAATTATAATTATAAATCTTTTATCATCACTAAAAAAGAGCCGATAAAAGGCATCTTTATCAACGCTAAAACTTTAGTGCTAATAAAGATGGATTCTATCAACACTTTTATAGAACTAAAAAAGATTTATTTTATCATCACTTATTAATTTAACACAGATAAAAGGGATATTTATCATCACTTTTTTGAAAGTTTTGATAAAAATGTCTCTAATCTATTTAAATAACTCTAACGAGTCGTGAACGATTCATGATATCCAAAGCTTTCCATGGAATCCACCAGTTCTCGGTGCTCCTCCTCATCGAATTCAAGATCGAATCAAGGCTCGAACAATCTGAATGACCGAATCCAAGGCTCGAACAATTCAAAGGTTGAATGAATCCAAGGTTTGGCAATATCTATACTTTATCTCAGGTTATTCAAAGATTCATTACAAGGTATGTTCTTTTCTCCTCCTCCTTGCTCATTGGTTTCCAGTTTGGCGATATCATTTTGTGTGTTTTTTCTTATTATCTCTTATTATTCATTATCCATCACTTCATTCCTTTCAAGAATGAATTGATAATTAGAATTTTCTATGATTTGGGTTTTTATTTACCCTTTAAGGTATTTTCTTGCTTCCTTGTAGCATATTAAGAATTCCACACACTGATTTCATCTTTGTGTCATATTAAGTTTAAATGTATTGAACTTACTTACATAGAGATAATGCACACAAAGAATTTGTTAAAATTTCACCCATGTTTTTTATTTAATAAATAAAAATGGATTTCATGTAATGATTTCTTCACATTGAGGTGCAGTGTGTTTGGGTTTTTTCTTATTTGAAGCATCAGTGATATTACTTGGTGATTTTTATTTTATGTTATGTTTCTAGAATTTTATCTCCTTGCTTTTTTCTTGATATCTTAGGAACATTCATTATATATATATATGAATTTTTAAATCTACACACACACACACACACACACACACACACACACACATATATATATATATATGTATATATATGAACACTTAATTTGATGTATAATTGTCCTTGATCTATTTAAAGAACTCTAACATGTCGTAAACCGGTCACGATATATGATGCCCATGTTTATATGTATGTATTCATATGAAATATAGATAGGATTCATTCAATAATGTAAATGATAATTCTTATTATTATTTTATAAAATTAATTCCAGGAGAGACTATTAATGTGTGTGTTCTAAAATTAATACTTTGAGGCATCATTCAAACTTTTTAAAATTAATTTGATTATCACTATGTTATTTTGAATAATATTGAAAAAAATAAAATTTTCCTTCAAAATTAGTATTAGTATCAAGTTTTATGGCCTTGTTGGTACCATGAAATGGTTTTTAAATAATTTTATCACTATCTATAGAAGCATCCTATAATAGTTTTGATTAGGTTAGATTATTTTTTCCTTTAAATACAAATTTATTATTGATGTGTGTTGGAAGAATGTTTGAATAGGCATGTTTGGGTTATGTTGATTTTAAATTGATATGTTTTTTGAAAATGCGACCATACCTCCCATTAATATCATAATAGGGATTGTATACATCATAGTGAGAGATGACAGATTGGTAAAATGTTTTCTTGATTAGATTATATGGGTCCCCAATTATATTAAAGTGCATACGGGATTCAAAAAAGGTATGCTAGTTGTGGGTCTCTGGTAGGTTATAATCATTGGAACTCATCATCATGCTTATAGGTGGTTCCAACCTAAGTATATCTAGAGTAACGTTATGGAATATTTTAGAATTTTCCAAGACTATATATTATTCATTTACTACTGGTTACATGTATATTATTTTTAACATGCTCCACATATAAAATTGTTCCATTATAATGTGACTGATTTTTAATATATTTTATTTGGTTGTATTTATATATTTATTTTTCTGAATAATGTTTTATTTTATTATTATATATTACGCTTCATGAGTATGGTTATAAAAAGGCATATTAAATAACCATGGAATGTTAACAGAGTCTATAAGTATCTTCATTCAACAAAATAAAAGTTATTAATGTGAAAATATTTATTAAGGTAAGTTATGGAGATTAATGATATTTTTTATACCATTAATAGTAAATGTATTAATCCCTTAGGTTGTTGCATCAATTGTTCCAAAGATATATAATGGAGGTTATCAAATTCTATATATGTTGGAATAATTATTAGAAAAGATTTTTAGTTATTCATCATTTTAGTTCTACATTTATTGGTTCCACCCCTAGGAATATATGATTACCATCCATGTATATAGAATAACTCTTTAATTATTAAAATGTTTTATCAATATATTTTTATATCTTCTAGTGGATGGAATGAGATTTTATTATTCTTGTTTATCATATTTGGGTTTCTTATTACTCTTCAATTACCTATATTATATTTTCATTTGTATGGGTAATTTAAGAAAGAACAGATGGATCATTTTAATAGAGGTCGTACTAGTCATAGTTAGAGGATGAAAAGTATTAAAAGTGGTATTTCTCCTAAAAATACAGAATTCATAGAGTCCCCAAGGATTCATATATCATAACATGTCCCCACCAAGACCCATTGAATCACATAAAATAATGTGTATCCCCGCAAATATCACCTTCAATAAGCCACAAGATAATAACTAGTGCCAATAGTGTATTTATTACAAATGGGAGGCATTACCCCTTTCAGAGAACATAACAGAGTAAAACTATCATCCTCATCAGATTCATCTCCCAAATAGTTATTATTAGAATTTTTTTATTGAGACTCATCCCCCATATATTTTATATTGTTAGACCTAAATTGAGAAATAATAATCCAATGGATGACTACTACAGAGAGTATTTCAAAAAACATAGGTTCATGTCCACAAGAGAAGGAGGATGAGTCTAAAGAAACAAAAAGTAATAATAATTTTCCGTGATATAAAGCTGATGAGGATGAAAGTTTTCCATAACTTTAACCATTGGATGAATTAAGAGGGTAATACCTACCATAGTGGAGTAATTGTTTTCTAAAATTCAGTTACCTATTTCCTTCAAATAATATTGAAATTATTTGAAATAATTAAATTTTGGGTTCACCTTATTAGAATTATCTATAACTTTCACTTTCGCAATTAATATATTATGTGTATTTATTTATTTATTAAAAAATTAATATTTTATGAAATTACTGTAATGGATATGAATAGAATATGGATACATGCAAATCATTTGAAAAAATTGTATGAATATGGAGTTAAAGAGTTCGTCATGATTGAAATACATCATGCATAAGACCCTTAACAAGTCTTTCTTCCATGTTTACATTTTTGATATTCAAAAAAATTAATTAGAAAAAGTTTTAAGAACACTTTATTTATCATGGAATCGATCAGAGGTATAACTTTTAAACTAAACAAAGGAAAAAACTGAACATGCACACCAATTGAGATGATACTAGTGTTTATGAATCATTTCATATGAATACCTTTGTAAATGAAGAAGAAGATCACATAGGAGAAATAACAATGGAAATTGAATATTAACTTTATGATTGTCCAAAGATGTCTGAGAAGTTAAATAGTTTTGCTAAGAGACCATTGTATACTAGTTGTAATAAATACACAACATTGGTAGCTATATTGAAGTCATATAATTTTAAAAATGGTAGTTTATAGAGCGAAACTAGCTTTACAGAACTACTTGTTCTCTAGAATTACATGTTACCAGAGGAAAATGAACTTCAATGTCAAACATATGATGCTAAATGAATTATACGTTCAATGTTCATGATATATAAAAAATACATTCTTATCAAAATGATTTCATATTTTTTATCAAGGACCATGAATCACTCATAAAATTCCCTAGGTTTTTTAGAAAGAAGAGTCATGACCTATAAAAAAAATAGAATGTACAAGAGGAGGGTTGAGTTACAAAAAATTCAAGAAGAACCAAAAAAACGTGAAAACTCACTAATGAGTCAGTATAAAACTCATGTTCTTGGGAAACCAACCTGTTATTTAAGGATTATGTACTCACCTCCATGATTTTTGGGGGATCTTAAGTTCATAATTTGAAGATAGATCACCAGGTTAATTTGAGATGAAGCATTTATTATCATTCTGAGAAAGATCACGTAAGTTAAACTCCAGTGTAACACGAAACATTCTTCTAAATTAGTGGTTAGAAATTTCACCACTACAAGGTATTCCTTGAACCCAAAAGATTCTGGTTCCATTTTTTCTAGAAGGAATTAAATTTACGAGTCAACCCACTTAGCATCCTCTTTCTACAAACTAATAGGTAAACATTCTCCTTCCAATATCTCAGTTAGAATATTAATATTTCTATTTCATAGTGTCACAACATCATGCTCCGATTAAAAAGCCAAACCAAATGAGTTATAATATTTTCTCATGCACTCAAAAAAATGAGGTGAAATGTTCCATGATGTAATCTATCCTTTATTTTGGATACATGATGGAGACTGATCATGAGTTAGAGAAAGATCTGATCCATAAGATTTTTTCTTTTTAGAGGGGACCATTTGGCACCCTTTCACATCCAAAGTAATAGATTTGGATGAGGGTTTATAGGACTGAGAAGCCAATTATCTAGCCTGATGAGAATAGAAACTTCCTCCTTGCTATCAAACTTTTCAATAGTCTGATTCCCTTTAATGTTTCTTTTCTTAATCAATTTTTTTATACTACATGTTCATCAACCATCTCTTGAATAACCATTTCTTCATGCACATCTATGTGATCCATCTCAATGTTCCCCAACACTAATTTTTGGCTATTTCCATCTTTATAATAAGTATTTAAGACCATATCATTTCCAAAATCATCATTATATATCATGCTAATCTCATCCATTAAGAAAAAAACATCATCGGTATGATATACCAGAGTTGGATGGCCAGTGTTCTTAGACAAAGTACTCCTTACCAAGGAATCCTTGAAATAGATCCCCTCCTTCAAAAGGAAGTGTTTTTTTATGCCTGATATCCTTGCTAAATTTATCCAAGACTATAATAAGAGCCTCATCAGAATACTTGAATGAATCATAATTTGGAGGTTTCCAATCATGTGCTTTCATTCCCAGTTCATCTAGGACAGCTTGAGTGTCATCAGTTGCAACTTTCCACTACTTCTTTCTAATGTTAGTGCGTACATGCCTAGTTTTCCTGAAATTAGAGAAAAATTTCCCTTATATCAGAGTACAAATATTTTTCTATAATCCTTCATTTAGAGAAGTATGCTGGTAAATTCTCATAAAAAATTCAAAATTAATGTTCATTAGTATTAGTGGATAAAATTACCTTGTCTTTAGGGGTCAAGATGACATCAACCTCAAAACGTACACGAGTGAAGTAACTATATCATGCATTCTCGGTTTATTTTTCCATTTTTATAGAAGTTTATATAGTTGAGGTGATATAAAAAAAGGATATATGGGTGCCACAAAATACATTTTATTTTAATAATCTTATCCTAGACTTGAGAGAAATATTTATTTATATCGAACGATTTGATATTGAAATTACACTAATATATGATCAGAGACCCAATATTTGAAGAGAAAATACCAAAAATAAGAATTAAAGATGGGAACCTATGTAATCTATTAGATTCTCTTCAGTTCAAGAAAATTTATTGTGAGTATCCTAAATTTTTAGATGTGTTGAGAAAATTGCATCTTGCGTTATCTAAAAACAGAATAAATCTGGTTGGTTTCCAAAGTATTACTCATGGTACATGAACCATAATGTTGGTAAATTATAAATTTTCACCATGGTTATAAATGAAGTGAAAATACATTATGTTTTATCTGCTCATATCTATACCAAATAAACCTAGTAATGATATTTATGTCTATTTGGATCAATTTATCAAATATCTAAAATTGATGTGAGGAAGGATCCACCTTACATCACCACTAGGCTCTAACCCATCCAAGATTATATGTGAGACACCATACTTAGTGGAATTTATCAGGATATATCATTAAATAAATTTTAGAGTGTCCCATTTGTGATGAATTCACACACTCAGTCTGGTTAAAGCATTCATTGAAGACTATGTTTTTAGAACATCTGAAAGTTTCACCTCGATGAAATAAATACCAATCCTAGATGATATAATTTTATGTAAATATAGAATAAGGTACAACACTATCTCCACTAATTGGAGATAAACTATTTGATAATGTAGAAGACATTGAATCTTTTTTCAATAAATAAGTTTTGAAAAACCTTATGAAATTAGGTTGAAAGAAGAGATAAAGTTTATTTGAATTTCCATATTGGAATTGTTTATACCTAATATATTTTATTTAAGTCATGCATGAAAAAAATATGTCTTTGATAGTGTTATTGGAATGTAACTAAATGTTACTAGAAAAATGAAATATAGAATCAAGGATAAGATGGACATGATTTACATGGGGATAAGGGAAGAGTAGGAACTGATAAAGGGTAAGGGGTGGACTTTTCTTCCCCCAGTAGCTTTCACTAACTCCAGAAAGGAAAAGTTTCAATTTTTTCTGTTCTTCAATAGTGTAACAGTTCCATAAGGGTATTTATAAAATATAAATAATCTTTTTTTCAATGTCTACTTTGGAGTTATAGGGACTATAATAACACAACTACCATTTTCTGAAGAAACAATTGATGCTTATTTATTTATGTTGCAATTTTACTAAAAATTTATGACATACATTAACTAGAATCTACTTCCTTTTAAAATCCATATTCTGAAAAGTTATTGACCCAATGAAGATTCCAATCATGAATAAGGATATTTCAGTCATATTATGTAATTTAGATATGTTATTTCCACCATCATTGTTTGATATAATGGTCCATATAATGGTTCACTTGGTTAGAAAGGTATAAATATGTGGTCTTGTCCATTTGAGATAGATGTACCCCATTGGATGGTTTTTGACGATTTTGAAAGGGTATTCAAGAATATATGTTATCTAAAACGTTGTGTTGCAGAATGATATATTGTTGAAAAAGCTATTGAATTTTGTATCGGTTTCCTACCAAATGTTGACAGCATCGGTCTCCCAAAGTCTAATCATAGTTGACACCTTGTGGGAGAAGGTATTTCCAGAGGATATGTTTTTACAATTACCTTCACAGAGTGGGAGCAAGTTTACATTTACATTTTACAAAATATAGAAGATTTTAGTCCAAACATTGAATCCCACAAATAAAATCTTAGAGATTTTAATCCATCAGGGGATGAATGATGGATATCAAATACACATAATAAATAGTTTATATTATGCTTCTAGATCACATTTATAAGAAGATATCTAAAAATAATAATTAAATTGTAGAATGGACATCGATGGATAGCCCGTGGACTGAATAAAAATTTTATATCTGACACTAGTTTTGTAATCAATGGTTATGCATTCTATAGAAAAGAATACAATGACTACAACATGATGAAAAATAGTTGAAATATGCTTATAGAGGAAGAAATGTGCATATCTGGTTCTAAGGATTGAAATCCAATTTATGAAAATATTTAATATTTTGGAATTATCAAAAATATATATGAGTCCTATTATACAACATTTCAAGTGTTGATTTTCCATTACAAATGGGTTGAAAATAGTAGTATAGTGAAAGTTGATGAAATCAGATTCATGGAGGTAAATAACAACGTGGAAGGAGAAAAATGAAATTCATTCATAAAGGGACCACAAGTAGTGAAAGTATTCTATGTCTTAGATCCATTGAATAAGAATTGGTCAGTTGTCCTGCTGGTGACTAAATTGTTTTTTGGTCATATGAAAATTCAATTGAAGATGGCCATTTCATTAGGAGATCACAACCAGTTCATATTGGTCCCAATGTTGACAATGTCTTGTAGGTTAGAAGGGAAAACAAATAGGGGATTTGGATTCTTTATAGAGGTTCCAAATCTTGTAAACCCTAAAAAATAAATATAGTTAAATGGGAAGGTAAATTTTTAGTTTAATATACTATATTTTTCCCACAATATTATATATTATCTACTACATTAACAAAATGTAAATGAAATGTATGACTACTCATGTAGACAATGGATTCTTCACATGATGATGTTTGAAATAATGAGGAAGAGTGGACTATAATGAAGGAAACCCTTTGGGAAGATGTAAATATAATATAATGATATACTTTATTTATTTTATAAAATAATCATATAATGAAACATTGATTGAATTTTAATTATTATTTACCATGTTCTTTTTTTATAAGACTTTTGTCCATCATTCATATCTTTTTTCACAAAAAATTATGCATAATTTTCTTCCTTAAAGCATATTCACCCCTGCAGTGTTGGAATTTATCACCTTCCTTCAAGTTCCCTCAACTTATTTTGTAGGAATAGAAATAGTGTTTCTTATACTCAATCATAGAGGAAATCATGATTTTTTCAATGTAAAATCATTTTTTATATAGTTAATGTATTGTTTCATATTTATGTATAATTTATTTATTTATAGTGTAACTTAAGAATTGTTTTTATTACAGGTGGATTATATTTTCAAGTTTGGGTTGTTTGTTTGAAACTTATCATGCTTGTGAGAGATTGGAATTTGAGGCTGCAAGTGAGATCATGAAAATAAGGAAACAAGTCAATAATGTATACAACCATCAAGAAAAGGTGAATTTATACTACTTATTTAATGATTTTTTTTTGTCATTTTATCTTATATTTGTAAGTCAATTTTCTTATCATTCTTATCTAATATTTATTTAGTTTTTCCCCATATCTTTTGGGAAGTCATATTTTCCTTTAAACTATCTATAAAATTGCCATAAAATTGATAACATGCTTCTTTCTACCAATGTTACCATGCTTTCCATTTCCTTTCTTTGTCTAGATGTTTATACTACATATTGAGTAGATTCTATCAGAAAAAAAACCTTTATCATTATTTAAAACCAAAGGATTATATGAAGCTCTTATGCATTTCTTCTAGTTTTCAACAATGAGAAATGTTTTCCGGCTAAGAACATATACTCAATATATATTATTGTAAGTTTTAAAAATAAAATAAATGGGAATTGTGGTAATGGTGCAAGTTTATATTTTTTGATACTTTAGAAAAATTATCCATAATTCCTTTAGGATGTGTAGGAATTAGCCGCACCTCAATCTAACACATGGTGTGAGAAGTATGACTCCAAGTGCATCTTTTTATTTAAAATTGACATAAATTTTAGTAAAAAAGATAACCCGAAAACTCAAAAACCCAATCAAACACATTTTTATTCTTTAGATACTTTAGGAAAATAATTTATAAATCATTTTTAATGTGTAGAAATTAACCAAAACTCAATATGACTCATGATGTGCCTGCTATGACTCAATGTTTCCGTTATCAATTCAAAATTGATATTTTAGTTCAAAAAGTGTCACTCCATAAACACAAAGGAAACATTTTTGTATTGAATTTATAATTTAGTAAAATAATTCATATTTCATTTTTATGTGTAAGAATTAGTCTCATGTCATACTGACATACAATGTGACCAGTATGACTCAAAGTGTGTGTTTCCCATTTAAAAATGCATTTTAGTAATGAAGAAAAGTGACATACTCATAATTGATAAAAAAATTAGTATTGTTTTAAAACATTTTTAAAATAATCCATATGTCATCTAGGATGTGTAATAAGTAACCTCAACTCAATATGATGCATGGTGCGTCTGATATGGCTCAAAGAGCGTCTTTTTATTTAAAATTGACATTAATTATAGTAAAATCATTAATTGACATACCCAGAACTAAGAAAACGCATTCATATGTTTTTTTTACTTTATAAAATGATCCATAAGACATTTTTTAAATGTAATAATTAATCTCACCATAATCATAGACACTATGAGGCCGATATGACTCAAAGTGTCCGTTATCAGTTTTAAATTGACATTTTAGTTTAAAAAAGTGTCACTCACTGAGAAACAATAAAAAACACTCACATTATCTTGATAATTTATTATAATGATTAATAATTTATTTTTTATGTGTAGGAATTAGTCTCATTCCAAATTGACACACGATGTCACCAATATGACCCATAGTGTGTGTTTCGAGTTTAAAATGATAATTCAGTGAAAAAGGAAAGTGACATAATCCAAACCATGAAAAGGTATTAATATTGTTTTTGTACTTTATTAAATTTATTGATATGTCACATTCGAATGTTTAAGAATTAGTCACACATTAATCTGATGTATGGTGTGACCGATATGTCTCCAAGTGCGTCTTTTTATTCAAAATTGACATTAATTTTAGACAAAAAAGACAACTGACAAACTCAAAAATGAGAAAACGAATTCAATAATGTTTTGATACATTATAAAAACAATCCATATATAATTTTTGATTTTTAATAATATACATCACCTTAATATGGTATATGATGAACTTGATATGAATCGATGTGTTTGTTTTCAGTTTAAAATTGACAGTTTATTTCAAACAGTATCACTCACTCAAAATCAAGAAAACATGCTTGGATTATGTTTATAATTTAGGAAAACTATTAATAAGTAATTTTTGACATGTAAGAATTAGTATCACGTCAATATGACAAATGATGTGACCCATATAACTCAAAGTGTGTGTTTCAAGTTTAAAATTAAATTTTAGTTAAAAAGAAAAGTGACATACTCAAAACTAAGAAAACACTTCCAGTTTGTTTTTATACATTATTAAAATGATCCATAAGTAATTTGGGATGCGTAGGAATCAGCATCCCCTAAATCTGACACATGTTGTGAATGATATGACACCAAGTGTATCTTTTATTTAAATTTGACATTAATCTGATTAAAAAAGACAACTGACATACTCAAATCATTGAAAACACATTCAAATCAATTTAATAATTTTGGTAAAAGATTCATAAGTAATTTTTCAATGTGTATAAATATAGCACATCTCAATATGATACATGATGTGCCTGATATGACTGACAGTTTCCGTTATCTGTTTAAAATTGACACTTTAGTTTAAAAAGTGTCAATCACTGAAATCTGAGAAAACACGCTATTATTTTTGTGATAATTTATAATAAAGATTCATAAGTCATATTTGACATGTAGGAATTATTCTCACGTAGAACCGACACACGATATGAATAATTTGACTCAATGTGTGTGTTTCTAGTTTAAAATAAAATTTTAGTAAAAAATAAATGTGACGTACTCAAAATTGAGAAAATGCATTCATATTATTTTAATACATTAGGAAAACGGTCCATGTGTCATTTAGGAGATGTAGGGATCATCCTCAACTCAATTTGATTCATGATGTGATTGGTATTTTTCCAAGTGAATATTTTCAATACAATTGTCATTTTATATTAAAACGCACATCACATCACAAAAACTGAGAAAACAACCCTATATTATTTTATCATCATTATATTTTCTATTACATAATCAACATCCTTACCCTTTTTAGCTTATAATTATTTAATCAATTTTCATAGAGATTATTCTTGAAGATGAACAAGGAATGTTGTGATGTACAAGAATCAAGCACATCTCAATCTGATATACAATGTTCCTCATATGACTCAAAGTATAGTTAAAAATTAACATTTTATGTTTAATTTATTTTTGTATATAATTAATAACCTAAGAAGGTTTTTCTTATACAGGTTTGTTATTTTTCTTGAGCAGGGGTGGTATGTTCGACAATGGTATGAGTCGGGGTCAAGAGAAAAAGACAAAGGAAAATTAACATTTTTTAATTTATGTAATAATTTTAACTTACTCATGTAATTATATATACCAATGTTTGAAATCTCTAAAATATAGTGTTTTTTCTTGTATTTGTGTTTTAAATTTTATTTCATTTAAATTGTGAATTAGTAATTAACTTTGCTACTTTTTTGTTCTGTTTCTGGTGTTGCAATATGATGTTACAACACACTAGACTATTGTAGCTACCATATATAGTAGTATGCCTCTTTGTTAGCTCTATTAAATGTACTGATAAAGGGGTCCTCTATCTACCCTTTTAGAAGTGATGATAAAATCCTATGTATTTTAATCTCACTTCGGTAATCAGCGCTTCTTTAGCGCTGATAAAACCTGTTTTTAGTGATGTTAATGGCATGTTTTGTAGTAGTGTTGGGTATTGTTTCTCTATATTGGTTATGGTATTAGTATGGTTATTTTTTATATAATTTGGTTATTTTTTATTTATTTTCTTCGATGTGCTGCTTTGATAAAGATGGTATAGTCTCTCCATGTTATATATTTGACCCTCGTTACTAGTCGATAGCCTCTATCATACAGGGAGGCACACCCGAGGTCATGCGACCAACCAGATCAAGGCACCCGTATGTGGCACTCAGGTCGGGATGTTACAACATTAATTTTGGGTGAAGGCGTTAAGGGCCCTAAGCCATTTGACCAAATGTATTTTTGAATACATAGTTATATAATTATATATAAATAAAAAATTTAAAAATACTCACACACACGTATATATATATTTAATTATATAACTATATAAATATATTTATAATTGAATAAATATATTTAAAGATATATTAATTAATAAATCTAGTTTTAAGTAAACTGAAAGATATATATTTACAATTATAATATATTTATAATTATATTTATAATTATTTAATTATAAATATTGATTTACAAATAAATATTTATTACTGTATAAATAAATAAATAAATATATATAATCATGTAAAAATTAAAATATATGTATAAATAAATTTAAAATACATTAATAAATATTTTTTTATATATAAATCATTTTTATTACTATAATTATAAATTTATTTAATGAATCGTAAATTTATATCTATAAATATAATTATAATTATATATTTATAATTATAATTATACATACTTATATTTATAATTATATTTATAATTATATAATAACATATATTTATAAAATTATAAATATATTTATATAATTAAAAATAAATATATGCATAATTATATAAATATAAAAATTTGAAAATATTATTCGAACTCGATTAGATTAATAATCAGGTAATAATTATAAATTTATTTAATTTATATAATTAATAATTAATAATATAATTAATATAACCAATATTAAATAATATAATTATTATTCAATAATATAATTAATATAATTTAGAATTTAAAATATATAATTAAATGTATATAATTATAAATAAATATTTATATAATTATAAATAAATATTTATATAATTTTAAATATTTTAAAATAATTTTAAATTTTTATTTTTAAATATAATTAAAAATAATATATATATATATATATAATTATAAATAAATTATTATATATATAATTATAAATTTTTTATAATAATTGTAAATATGTATTTGTGAATATATATATATATATAATTATAAATGTATTTTTATAATTGTATATATATAAGTATATATTTATAATTATATAAAAATATTAATATAATTATATATATATATAATTATTGGGTAAATATAAATAATTATAAATATATTATAACAAATATATTATTTATTTAAATATATAAATTAAAATTTTATAATTACTTAAATATAAATCTTTTATTTACAATAATATAAATATGTTTTAAAAAATATAAATTTAATTACAATTATATATATATTACCTTTAATTCATTTTTTGGAGTGGGGGTGAGTGACATTAGAGTTGTCCCTTCACATCTAAATCCTGCAACACAAATTGATTTTGTGTTGGGATATCCTAGGAACCAAAATAAACAAACATACCCCTTTTTTATTAAATAAAATCATGTGGTAAATTTTTCCATATAATAAACTCAGAGGCCAGGATAACATACCTAGATGGAAAAGTACACATAAAAAAGCCCAAACAAATAAAATATAATTTTCATAATAATAAATCAAACATTTTTTCATGGGAAATTTTAATTTGAAAACCAGAATTTAACAAATAAATTATTCAAATAGAAAGAAAAAGTTAAAAACCAAGAAACTAGGTGGTTTGTGAGATCTCTTCCATCACAACACAATCTGTAAGGTGAGAAATTAACTGATACGGGAAGAGGAAGAGACAATAATAAGAATAAAAATAGAAAAGTAAAACATAACAAGACAGGTCTTAGAAATATCCATTGGTGTTTCATTGAACATGAAAGAGATTTATCCCTCCGAAACATATAAATTCTAAACAACACTTCCAAAAAACATAATTCATGATTTTTGGAATGAAATAACATAAATGAAAATAATCTATGAGGGAGAACAACCTTCAAGTCGTGGAAGAAATGTCAATTATGTTCTGGGAGTTTGGTTGGGTGATGTGATGACACAAATATATACCAAGCGGAAGGACCTATGACTATCGCTTCCTTCCCAATTTACTAAAATACCCCTTTATCTTTAATGGAATAAAAGTAACAATAAGTCACATAACAATTATTTAGTAATGGAATTCATAAAATAAATAGTCTTAATAATGGTGTATTACCACTCCATAGATAGATTGAATGTTCTCTCAGTGGTGTGGGGGGTACAGACTCTATGTATATATAGGATATGGGGGACCCACGCCCTAGTGAGCCAGGAGAGTATCAATCTTAGCATTACTTGGATCAAACCCAATCACTATCATCAGTTAAGATTATCTAGAAGAGGCTTCTTGTTGGTATCACCTCACATTACATCTCTAATTTCAAAACAAGGTCCATCATCACATCCTACAAGGAATTCAACTTGAAATGATATACTCATGGTCCAGAATCGAATCCCTAGAGAAAGAGATATTCAAGGTAAGAGGTTTCAGGGATAATACAAAACTTATTCCACTAAGAAACATGGTGTGTCTCATAAATTCATGTACGACCTATGTCATTCAATTTCACATGGAATATTCCTCATGATGAACAATTTTTTTCTACAAAACATGACATGCAGAGGTCGGCCCGACGCTCAAGCGCGTGTCGTATGCCCATGAATATTCCATTTATAAAGTACTAGATGTGTTCCCCAACAAACATGGAATGTAGGGACAGGTGGATTCCTGGGAATGTACTCCCAGTACATGTCACTCTAGCGGGATAAGGGTCACAGGTGTGTGGGTCCCCCATAGGGAGTGTGATATTTTACTTTCTGTGTAAACCCAAGTCACCATATAGAGGTGTCTACATGAAATTCATACTTTCAAACTACACACTGTTTATATTGAAATCTCATAGAAATTCAATAATTTTCTTGTTTCTTTACCTTCACCATTTTCACTTTTGGTTCCACCATGATTCATGACCATAGTGCCTAGAATCAAGTTAATCAAGCCTTCATCATTATCAGTCACTCGATTGTGGACACCCTTTGCATAGAAATCTCATGTTGTTGTACCTCTAAAGAGACATGTTTGATATAGATCATTGAACCACAACCACCTATACCATCAATGGATCCTCATCACCACTTCCATGCCTCTATCACATCTTCAATCCTAAAAAAATCAAACATCAAACAATAATCGGTTGCACCAAAGAGTGATTGTATATCGATCAAATTACTTAGTATAGTCTACTAATTGTCCAATCAAAATACTAGTGATGAATATTGAAGAGCAGAGGATGAAAGGCACAAATCACAAACGTTTGCATAAAATAAAGGTTGTGTTTTTTTATATATCATTCAAATAATATATATAATGAGAAAGGAAAATTGAAACATTAAATTCTAAAATTAGATATCAAAGAAATAATTTTCTAGGAATATAAACAACAAAAAATAATTATCAATAGTGATCTATGAATTAATATCAATGGAATTAATTCACATTCATCATAGAAAAATAAGAATGAGGAAAAAACTCAAAAAAACAAACATCCTACCTCAAAAACAGATTAATTACTGATGATGAATAATTTTTCATCATTGTTGTTGGCAATACCCAAGAACTCTATCGATGATGAAAAACCTTATGGTATTATTATTGTTGATCCCTGATCCTATGATCACCTACCAACATGCTCACCACTAGAGTGCCCTCCATCATCTACATACTCTAGGTTTATGAGGCTATCTCTAATGAATTCACTATAGAGGGTTTTATAAAGAATATTCCCTAGGGTTATACAATAAATACACATAAAATTAATACTTTAATTTAATCTATTTAATATTCCCATGATTCCACTCTATTAGAACATCAAATGATGAAAAACATATTTCATTCCTATGGTAAAACCCATTTCTTGGATTTAAAGGTGGTTTCACTTTTCCCATCTAAAACATTTTTTGAGAGATATTTAATAAATTATGAAAAAATATTTTCATGTGATATATTGTATTTAATATTATTAATATATCAGTATCATGACTCCACATGCCCCAGAAATCCACAACGACTCTGTTCTTAACTACAAAAATATTTGTTAAAATATTCTAAATTCTTACATGGTAAAAACATATCCATTAAATCCTCCACACCTTCAAGGATTTTCATCTCAAAAAGAAAAATTAAAAAAATATGGGGGTATTGGGCTCATATCGGGTTCTCCCACTCTATCCTAAATATTATCATGGTACTAATGAAGATGAAAAAGGGAAATCAATCTGTATGGTTGCCTATCTAGTGGTGAAACATAGGTATCGTGTTCCATCAAGTCATAATTCCCTCTTGTAACCCTCTCTGTAATTTTGATGTGAATCGATAATCACTATTTGAAATGATCATTATGGGAACATTATCAAGATGGACTATAAATTGGATATAAACTTTTCCCAAACTCTCTACTGAACCTTACTTATAGACGACTATGATGTGGGATGATTTGGTGATCCATTTTACGATCACCCAGATATCATCATGGACTCTTTCTAGTCATGGATGTCCTATCATAATATGCATGGAGATACCATACCGCATCTACTTTGGTACCAAAAGGGTTTAGGGAAAACAAACTGGAACCTAGTTATTGACCTTACTCTTCTAAAAAGTGAGGTGTTAAAAGATAATCTCAACAACACTCCAATTTAGAATGATTGGTACCATATTCTATCCTCGAAAATGGATAACATTCTCCCCAACATCAGAAAATCAGTCAAAATAATGTCATGTGAATATTTGGTCATGAAATACCTCACAATTGATATCCCCAGGTTATACCACCCCGATGCATTGAAAATGTTGGGTAACAGTATTTTACTAGATGTATGATGAACTGTCCTCATCCAAAAGAATTAACTATAAATATTCCAATGACTCTACCACCTCACTCAAGAACTGTGAATAAGAATATTTTATTGATAGTGTTTTCTACCACATTCCTTTTTCCAGGTGAATAGACTATCTCATAAAACTATTTTGGCAGGAACTCTAACCATTGTCCCCATCTAGTTAATATATTTCTATGAGAATATATGATTGAGACTCTTATGGTTAGATTAGACTATTAAATTCTCTCCCATAACATAGTTTCTCCAAGACATCAAGGTGAAAGATACAACTTCCAAATCTAAGTAATGGGTTTCATAATTCTTCTCATGGGGTCTCAGCTATTGAGACCCATAAGAAATCACTATTTAGCTCTGAAACAAAATTCATCCAAGTCCAACTTAGGAGGAATCACTGAATACCTGGTACTCAACACCCTCTATTGAAAATTTTAAGATGGGGAACTCTTCATACTCTAAAACAACTTCTAAAAAGTATGCTGAAATTTCTCCAACTACATGAATGGATACACCTTTCAAGTTATAGTAGTCATGGGAGTCACGGTCCTATAAAAATTAGTCATGAGTCTTTGATAAAATCCTTCCATCCTAAGAAATATCTACATTGTGTTCATTATCTTTAGCGGCTCCCATGATAAGACTTCCTCTATCTCTATAGGGCCCACGTATACTCCCCCTTCTAAGATGAAATTTCCTAGGAAGCAGACCTCTTGATTCAAGAACTAAAAATTCAAGAGATTCCCATAAAGATGAAACTCTATGATTATATCTGTAACCATCCTCAAATGTCTTGTATGACTCTCCTCTGACACTTATTACATGAGGATGGCATCGATGAATGGTACCATGAACCGATCCATGAAGGGTTGAAAGATATAGTCCATGAGTCTCATGAACATTTATGGAGAATTTTACATGTAAAAAGGGAATCATTATGAACTCAATATAATAGTAACGACTATGGAACATTGCCTTAAGTACATAAACCTCTCAAACCATGATTTGGAGATAACATGTCCTCTGGTAAAACAACCAGAACCAATTTCCCCCTAACCACTACTCAAAGTGTTCATCGATTCTTGGAAGTGGATTCTTAATCTTATTAGTATATTAGTTTAGGTGATGATAATCTACACATAATTTCAAGCTCCCATCTACCTTATTTTTGAAAATAATTAGGGTAGTCTAGGTGAACACACTGGGTCTAAAAAATCCCTACATATGAAATCATCTAACCACAAATTCATCTCTCACCACTCACTAGGGGTCACATGATATACTAGTGCTAATATCATGGCCTTACTCGGGTGAAATACTATACAGAAATCAATCTATTAATGTTAAGGTAATCCTGAAGCATTATCAGTGAAGACTCCCTCATACTCCTCCACCTCTATAAAAATCTTAAATCATATAGTGTCCACCCCACCAAGGTTCATACTATATGAATAATAATAAATTGGTTTTATCATCACTTATGCAGTCTCATCAGGCTCTGCCAAGTATTTCTTCTCACAAATGAAGGAAAAACTCATCCTGCCAACTCAAGAACACTATAACCCTCACTAGTATCATTTAGACTGGGTATACATAGCATACAACCACTCTATGCTGAGAAAAACATCATAATACCTCATTACCACTTCATAAATATCCCATATGAATCTCACTCATTCGAAAGTAATGTCACACTACTAGAAGTGAAGTGAAACCATTAAAACATCCTCAATAGGAGTCTCTAAATGCAAGAGTTGTGCAAATGGATCCACTAGAAACTCTATTTATCAATCAGGGGATGTGACAATGAAAATGTTATTTGCACTAATGTTTATCAAAACCATAGATGAAGTAGATAGTAATGGATCATACCTCAGATCATACACAAATCCTCTATGAAATAATCATTCATTGCCAGTATTTTTCAATTCCCTTTATTACCAAATATTAATAACCAGATATTCTCTGACACATTAGAACATCCAAAACAACCACAAATATAAAAATAAAATGAAAGCATCCACTAAACCTTGATAATATTCTATTTGGGTGGCACTGACTTTCCTATACAGTTTTAAAATGTGTTATAAGAGAACACATCTCTATGGGGGAATCGTCCCACTTTTTTTCATGCCTAAAGCCACATAAAAAACACTAACATTAGTCTCCACCAACGTCATGAATTTCCATGATGAATACTATCAACTAGGACCACCATCAAGATAGGTCCAAACTAGTTATAATACTCACACCATATACTAAAGCCAGTCCTTTATCACTTGGGGGTCAGGATAACCCCAAAACTCAGGTGATATCTGCCATAAAACATGCCAATCACACTCAATCTATGTGCATCAAATAGACATACTATTAGAACATCAACTTGTCAAAATAATAGGGTGTATCCAACTAAAACATCAAGAGTGAGTCAACATGATTCTCAATGAGTGGAGGCATTGGTCGCTATCCACCTGGAGGGGTAAACTCATGATCAGATCACAACACTAAGTCCAAATCACTATGAGGTTCATCATCATGATCTCATTGTGGTGTTTATCACCAGTAATCTATGTTGGAAATATTATGGCTTAACAATATGTACCATAATTAAAGAGAATATCTAGGAATACGACCTAATGAGGATATGGAACTGCAACCCATTCTTATATGATACATGTACTAATGCTTTCCCTAAAATCATTTCCTATATGTACCAAGTCAAAAATAATATTACTAGATTTATGGAGAATGGATATTTCAACCACTTCCCCATCACTAGGTTCCCTGGTCAGAGAGATGAACTCAAGATACTTTTATATTATTTCCCTAGTTTCCAAAATAATCCTCACAACTAAACTATCTCCAAAGCCTGGTCCTAGGACAACATATGATTTGAAACCACAAAATCATGAATCAACCCATTAGGGCCCTCCTCATAGGAATTAATCCAAGTGTGACACCCTAAGACCACCTTTAACTGTCCAGGTACTAATGACTAGCACTGAGTAGACATGTAACACACATGGGAGGTCTTATTCTAATATACCTATACATACACTCGCATCTCAAAAAACCATTATAATATAGAAAAAATAAACAACTAATTACATAGATGAAATCATAAAAACAAATTCTATATCAGAGTATGACAAAGTTTATGGAAAATAAAAGTCCCAAACACAATCCCACCAAAACTAAAAAAGCGTCTAACCTTATAACAAAATGGGACTGCTATCAAAATGAAACTCCTAAAACCATTCACATTTATTCCTATATAATTAATCTTCGTCCAACCCTTATTATTCTAGGAATCCATCAAAGTTATGTATTTTTTATGTGACACGACATGTATTGGAAGATCCCATTCTGTGGTGAGTATAAACATACCAAGTATTACACCCTGAAATCACCAATAAAAAAGCATCAAAGTGGAAGTCAAATTTAAATTTAAAATAAAAAAGGATCGACAAGATAACCCCATATATGATCACAGAACAGTCTAAGTCTTAAAGTGAGGTATTTCCTCACAATTATCCTTGTGATACTTCTTGAGGTTCCAAGGAAAGATTTGTCAAAAATAAATCACTCATTGGTTATCACTGTACTAATTGAACTCATCTGAGAGTTCAAAAATGCTATGTCTTTCCATGAATAAGCATGAATGAACTAAGAGGGATCATCTGAGACACCCACTCAATCTGAAAAAACCTCACTTGAAGATAACCACTGATGATATGCCTAGTGTATCCTCATAATAATCAAAATCAAGGGACTTCTCCTCACCACTATTCTCAACAACTAAGGGAGAAAAATATATAGTGGGTGACTAAATCTGCACTAAAGTTTGATGACGGGGGTAAAAATTCATAGATAGAGGACCAAGACCATATCTATCATGCTAGAGTACCAAATCTACCTATATATAGGATATGGGGGACTTGTTCCTTGGTGAGTTAGGGGATTAATGACCCTTCTATCACTCTGATCATGCCTGATCTCTACCATCAACTAAGCATAATTTGAATAAGTGTCCCACTTGAATCACCTTGAATAATATCTTTGATTCCTAAAAAAGTGATAAAATATCATCCTACATGGAATTAAAATCAAAAGGTGTTACTTTTGGGACCAAATATGAGCATCAAAGAAAGATATATACAAGGTAAGAGGATATGCAGATAGTACACGGTGTGTTCCACTAGGGTACATTGTGTGTCACACAAATTTTGGTGCAACCTATGTCATTTAATTTAATAAGGAATATAAACTAGTGCCTGGTAATAATTACAAGGTTAAGGGAATTATTTCACTATAATGTAAAATGATTGATATATAATAGTATAATAATAAGAAGTAAATAGTCGGTATTCCAAACACTCTTCACAGAGAAAGTAACACAAGAAGACAAATCAGAATCCCAAAATGAAAAATCACTAAGATAGAGTATGCTATATCCCATGAAACAAGTGGATAAAATATCTACCATATTCACCTATATGAATATTGGTATGGGTTTATAGTTTGGCCACATGGTTAGACTAACCGCAATCCAAGCATGAAAACCCCTTATTTCAGGTCTTAGCTATTTTGTTTTCTCATTCATGTTTTGTCATAAACTTTTAGTTCATTATTCATTGAATATATATCTATCACATGGAGAATGATATTAATGGGGTAAATATTGTATTTATTCATTGGATACATTTATAAAACTGTTCATGAAAATTAGACATCAAAAATGAATCACAACGCTTTGTGGAGACGGTTGGTCATGCGTACGCACGAGAAATGATATCATTCCCATAATGGGTGAAATGGTAAGGAATTGAATGATAGGTTAATTTTATAGAATTAATATCATCTAATATTTATCTTATATTTACATTATTTCCATAATTATTAATATCCATTTTATTTGACAATGGAAAACAAATTACATCAATTCTCAAGGTGGTAGTTCATTGTACTCATGAGTGATGGCTTTATTTGCTAATTGATATAGGAGATGGATAAATATTATATAATGAACATAAGAAAATATTAGTATATGGGATGTACTTTTCTTATTATATTTTAATTCCTAAGACATAGTTTAATGTGATAATATAATATGTTAAAATAAAGAGTGTAGTGAAGATGATTACTTTCGCTTAGAGAAACCTCTATTGGGTCTCATATTAAAGACCATAAGATCAGTATTTTTGGAAGACCATAACCATTAGATTATGGATAAGGATTTTGGGGAGACTTTATTTCTGGTTTTTTTATTCCAAATTCCATGATAGGTTTTAATAAGTGAAGGGTGAGAGTTCCTTTTTATAATTGAGGAGGAGGGGCATTTTTCTAAATACCCAAAACTATTCAATAATGGGAAGTGAGACTCACACCATGTTACTAAAACAATTATATATAGTTAAGTGGAGGGATGTTAAGGTTAATACACACATCCACCACAAAAAATGAAACTCTTTTAAATATTTAATTCCTTTTCCTCTAAGTTTACATACTTTTACCGTTTTATTATTCACCTCAGTAATTAATTTTTTTAACTAAGGTAATTGAAAATTTAATTTTCAAATAAAATGATAATTATTAAATAATTTGAATAAATTATTATTAACATTAAATAATTTTTTTCAAATAATAATTACATGTTTTTGGGTAATTAATTTTTATACAAGGGCTTTTAACACACAAAACCCCATTTAAACCTTAATCGTGATAATTAAATTTTATTTTCTTTACTAATGACCAAAATATTTGTTGAAATTATTATATAAAAAATATTATTATGATGCAAAATATGGTATCCATTTTATGAAATTAAATTCACAGAAGAGATAAAAGTTAATTTATGAATAAACATGCAAATCATTTTAAAGAACATTTTTCAGGAAAATCATTTTTCAAGCATATGATTAACATAAAATAACTATATTACTAGTGATAAAAATTATATAGATTTAAAAATTATATATTTTGATATATAATATATATATTTAATTTAAATCATTCCTTATTAGTGGTTATTTTAATTAATTAAAATAGGTTAACATTATGAATTTAAAAACAATTTTAAAAAAATTGAGTTTTTAATCCAAAAAATAAACATATACCAAAATAAAGTATAAATATGAATCAAATGTAATTAATTATTTTGAATATAAATTAATAATAATTTTTTTAGTTTTAAATAAAATTCAAATAATAATGGAACATTTAGATTACTTAGTTTATTGAAAATAAATGATTATTTTACAAAAAGCATTATATTTCACAATTCACTAAAAAATAAATCATTTTGTAAAAATCACAGAATGTCACCCATAGATAATTTTTATATGTTGATTTAAAAAATGCTATTATTTTTATAAAATAAAATTCATAAAATTTTTATAAATTATTTATAATTACCAAACATAAAATTCTAAATAAACCCAATTTTGTTGTAAATAGATTTTCAGGTATAAAATAACTTTACTAAAAATATTAGTGATTATTTAATAATAATATGTCAATAAATTAGTATTTATTAGGAACTATATATATTTATATCTGTGTGTGTGTGTGTGTTTCATAATTCAATTAATCCTATTTTTACCCACTAATTCAACGACTAGGTTATAAAATTCATATTTAAATAATATATTTGTGTGGATTACTTAAGTTAGGTATTGTTTGTTTTATATGTTATAAAACATAATGTTCTTATTTTTAAATAATATGGTTTCACATTGTATCCACATTCAATAAATTATTTCCTCAAAATTTAAACTTGAGATCATAAATCAAGAGTTTTATAGTTGAATATTCATTTGTCTAAAACCTAAATAATAAAAAGGGTTAAAGAAACATCAACTTAAAATAGGGAAAGGGAAATATAAAGGCCATCTAGAATAGCAAATAAATAGGTTTCCATGTTGGAGTAAATGTTTTTTATTTCGAAAAAATATTCATGTAAATAAAACATAAATAATTATGGATAGTGATAGATATCATTGATCATAAGATAGTGGATGATCAAGAGAAAGTCAATTACCAAAAAACCAAAAATTTGTAATGAGTTAAATGGTCATTGATTAATAAAATATGAATATAATAAGATTAATTTTTTTAATATATTTTTGTTAAAGTTGAGGGATTATTTTACTATAAAAATAGATAACACTAAGAAATATACTTACTTGATATCATTATTGGAATGAATATCAGATATCAATGAATATTGAATATGAATTTCCATTTCACCTCTTACGCTAATGAATGAATATAGAATATTATTTTCTTATGCTTAATTCTCTAAAATAACCTTCTAACTAGTTATAATATCCATAAAAGAGTCAACAATACCTATATATGTATAAATATCTATGAAAACCAAAATGGTAAGCACAAGTTATCCAATATGATACATTAATATCTAAACCAAAACAGTAACACCCAAAATTAAACTTAATCCATTCCATAAGTATATATTGATCAAATATTTTAAGTAAAAAAAATTCATATTAACCAATACAACATGTATGAAATGTTAGGTGATTCACCCTTATCATCCTTCAGCTATGGGTTCTTGCTCGGTGGCCCTTCCAAATGTGAAGGATTGTAACCCATTATATGAGTTTTCCATTTTCCAAAACTATATTAATATAATTTCTATAACATTAAAAAAAATTAATGACCCCTAATTAGTAGTAAATAAAATATAAGATAAAACATAATGGTTACTAATACCTTTAATGTTATGTCCAAAAAATGTAAAGGTATTATTTCTTAAATAATTTTTTTCACTAAAACATATATTAAACCAATGGGCTGTATTGCTATAAATTTCCCCCAAAATTACCTTAATCATTATAAGCTCCCCATAATAGAAAACCTCAAAAGGGTTATTTATGAAAATGAACTTATGATCAAACTTAAACTCATAAAACCTTGTTGGAATCCATAATTATTTAGTTAATCATAGATGAAGACATATATGCTTCCAAAATTAACACAATCCTTATATGTTTCAAACTCTTATAACCAAAATTACATTGTTAAAAAATACTTCTATAACATAGTTCTTGAATCAAATTATATAAATACTATAACCCTTTTAGTTCAACATAGTTCCATTATTGTTGTAGGATTTGACCTTTAAAATAGGTAATTGACCCAAATAATTCCTAGGTACCCTACATTCAAGAAAATAAACTATAAATAGATCTCTAGGATGAAATTTATTTCTCTTCATTGAACTCCTCACATTTCCTCAGAAATTATTTACACTATTCCCATTTCTTACACACATAAAATATTTTTATATTCCTATGAGGAATTATCCTAGGTGTATTTTTACACATTTCTAACATTTAGGAAATTGAGACCTCTTTCCTCCATGGTCTCCACCACATATGATCATAGTAGACTATATAATTCTATTCTTTGGTGAGTCTAAGAGTTGTACAAGGTATGGGTTTTTAATTATATTTTGGGATAAATGATTTGGAATAATCACAATATCTTTCACACTAGTATTCATCCCATTTGGTTTCTCATAATCACTATATTTTAAATCATATTCAATGTTAACATGATTCCTTTAGGTTCCAGCAATTGGATAAAACCAAAAATCATATTGTGAGAAACAATAATCATAGAGGATAACCATTTAATAATTTATAGTATTTATAAATAATGAAACATTTTTTCAATCTAAGATTTCTTTGGTTTGATATAAGTGATTAATTGTAATAATATATTCAAATCCTTCATAATTGGTTATAATTAAAATGTGAATTATACAAAGCATATCCCGTGGGAGTGTCAAATGAGGTGTGCAGTGAGGCTTGTTGTTGTTGACCAGGTGACAATCGAGTCAAACCCCAATATTCCATTTTTGTAGTTATTACCCCTTGTTAAAACTTTTTAATATCCATTTCTACATGTAGTATCCATACAAAGATTTATTGCTTGGAAAAATCATATAAACTCTTCTTACCTAAACTTTAGGATGTTATTCTATACTTATCATAAAACTCTACCCTAGGTATATGTTTCCTAATATATTTTTTCATAAATATAGTTCCCAAGGATTATAGTAAACATTATATGCTACCAACTATAAAGACTCTAAACCCAATAGCCCATAGTTGGTTGTTAATTTACTACTTTAGAATAAAATACTAGAACATCATATCCTGATGGATCAAATAGTTTATTAGTCTTGGTAAACTAGATACATACTTGAATCTCAATTTAAATTTAAAAGTATGGAATTAATCATAGTTAAGGTAAATATTATTCATCCTTGAACTAAGTCAATGATTCTAGCTTCATATCCCGGGTAATGGAAACAAAATAAGGGCGTTCTGAGATGCTCGGTAAGGGTTACATACAATGGAATCCATCAAGAATAAAAAAAATAATCAATATGGAAAGTTAAATAACTAAAAACAGAATACATTTAATCAATAACTTGAGCATGAATAATTATTTTAAAATAATAAATGATGATCAAATAATTCCATATAAATAATCACATGATCTCAAAGATAATCCATGGATAATATCAATTCAACAATCTCAAGAATAATAATAAATCAATTCTCAATAAAAGATATTATTAATATTGAACATCATGATATTAGATATCTTGATATCTATACCATAAAAACCTTTCACTAAGGTATTTTATTCGAAGGGCCCCAAGCAAATCCCGTTTAAAAAAGACTGTCCAACCAATTCATCTGATGAGATAAATGATGCATTGAGGATATATCTATAATCGTGTCCCACCAATCAATAAATTTCCAAATAATTCCTCATATATCAAATGATCTATTTAATTCAGGAAAAATACTCCTTATCAACAAATATCCATAATTTTTAAAGGGTATAGATTCATCAATATTTCAACAGTTAATCAAATAAAATTCATAATTATAAAATTTATGTACAATTTCTATATGGTTTAAGAAATAATCATATCTATGAAACAAATAATATGAACATTTAAGATAAATGAAAATTTTAATGATCACAAAAAGTTAATATTTCAAGGGAAAGTTAATTACTATAAAAATTAATAAAGAAATAGAATTTAAATACGTTCACTAGTCAAACTGATCATAAACCATCCAAAGAAAAAATAAGTATATTATCACTACAACATATAATGGGTTATTTTCATTTATGAGTGTAATAATATAAAAATTTCCTTAAAAAATACTTGAGGAAAATACATTTTCCATATAGAAAAAATCATTTAAAAAAAGATACTTCTAAAATATTAGAGAAAATATTTTTTTTTGAAAATATCTTTGTAAACTTATAAAGAATATTCCAGGCAATGAGTTTCTATGATAGTGGGAAAGTTCTATTCATTCTGGGTATGTTAAGACAAATATTCCTTTCACATATTTTAAGAATATTCACAAAGTAAATTATTTGGAAAATGAAAAGAATATCCATTTTAAAATCTTTTTTAAAAATTTAAATGTTGGTAATAATTTTTTTTAATAAATCATTATAGAATATTAAAAATATTTTTTAAAAAATCTAGGTAAATATAGATATAGAGAATAAATCATTTTGACCCAAAAGAGAAATATTGTTTCATTTTCATAAAAAACTTTTCTAAATAATTTTAATTAACAAAGAGACGAAAATGGTACTATTAATTGAAAATTTCATGAATAACCCAATAAGAATAAAATCAAATGGTTTTATTTGACAATGATCAAATAATTTCCCTTAATGGAAATTCAAGTATAAGTAATCCCAATTAAATTGACATTGAAGCGTAAACCCTTACCACTTTGGTAAATTTGAATCATAACCTCCATGAAAGAAATAAAGTTCAAATGAAATATTAAATAACATGAATATAAATAGATTCATGATATAAAATATATATGGGGTCATATATACGTCTCATAAAAATAAATAAGTACATAATTCAAAATATGTATCAATGGAGTGGAAATTGAGATGAAGTCACTTACAAAGATCATACCATTGAAGTTATAATTAATAAATTTAATTATTTTGTATATCAAATGAAAATAATTATAAAATAAGTATACATAAAACATAAAATAATCCAAATACATTAAACACATAATCTTATAATTATAAATATAATGATGAAGTAATATAACCCAATGAGAAGAAATTGATTTATTAAATTCTTTACCACTTAGTAACCTTCATGTCCAATAGTATTGGATGAAATAATTAAAATTAAAAATTAAAATATCATGAATTAGTAATTATCCATGATATTACATATAAAATGGGCAGTATGTACACTATATAAAATAAATTGGTGCATAATATTAAAATATGCCTCAATAAAGAAAAATTAAGACAAAGTCCATTACCTCACATTACCATTTTGATGAACCTTATTTAATATCATATATAATGGTTGTAAACATGTTATTTATTTTCATAAGAACCATATTTATATCTATACTATCATATATTATCATTTTATAACATCTTCATTGGAATCATCTTGTTTTAATGCTCACAAATTATACAAATCCAAAATCATTTAAGTCTTGGGAATCATCTTTAAATGTTATAAATCATAATTAATATTATTATACTATGTTTTATAGGATTATAATTAAAATTAATAAATTATATGAGTATTAATTATTAAGAAACATGGAATATATTTGACAAAGTATGAAACACTATTTCTGTGATCAAACTGTCTCACCGTATAGTCTAGAAATCGGAAAAGTCTGTTACACTATTTCCCTCACACTGTAACCTTGCTACCAATTCTAGATTTTGCAAAGGACATGACACCATTTCAGTTATACAATTCCAAGAAACTGTAACAAGACACCATTTATAATTTTTGACAAAGGACTAGACACTATTACCTAATACACCGTTTCTCTGACACTGTAACCTTGCTACCGGTTCCAGAAATTACGAAGGACCAAACACCGTAACTATGCTACCAGTTCTCGAACTCACGAAGGAAGTCATTGCGGAATCTGGATCCACTTCAGACTCACTATGACTCTAGAACAACTTCTATCTTACCATCAACTATGGCACCAATCATTACTTAAATAAATTTTCTGTCCTTTTCAACTAACTTTAAAAGTTGATTCTATTATTCATATTTGAGTCATTTAGTGAAACTGACATAATAAATGATCTTTTTTAGAAAATACACATGATAGTATGAGGTACAAGATTAAGAGATTGTGATTTATGTCATCTATAAGACAAAATCCTGAAGATTAAATACAAATTACTAATTGAGATGAAAAAGGACTTGAAGTGAAGTGTGGAGACTAAATAGAAACATCAGAAAAATATGCATACATGAAAGAACATACAATAGATTATGAAGAACTCTCATTTTACCTACTAGATATATTACTGTAGATAAAAGCTTAGAAAATCCTTGTAGAAACAATAAATAGAAGAGAAGAAGAGAACCTCAATAATTGAAATCAGAATATTGAACTCATAATACTCTATTTATGAGTCTGCTTTTAGAAGAGGACCGAACATCAAATTTGCTACATCTTAGCGGTCCAAAGCTGCATAGAACAACACTTAGAGCATTTATAAAACCTCATTATTATATTATTCTCTATTGTGTAATGTTTTATTAAACTTTTGAGCATTGTGTCTATCTATAAAAAGAACACACACTGTATCCTGCATTAAAGTGGAGGATACAAGATATCCTCACAAAAAAGTCATTTTACAACTTATTTTTCCCCTGTACAATAGTGGAAGAGGTCCTATGCGACCTGAATATTATATTTACCACGAAAAACTATGGTAGAGTTCATGTGACCTGGACAGTCTTGTATACTTTTGGGTAAACCTCAATCTAGGGTGTGGATCAAATCTTTATATAATTTTTTCTTTGTTCCAGGTGATCAACAAGTGGAGTGCATTAGGTCGTGGGTTGAAACTGAACCAATTTTATAAATACTCTATGTTTTAAAATTTATTTATACTCTATTTTAATTCATATTTCATAAAAAAATGTTTCACTTTGATAGTTAGTCTTGGATAATATTTATAACTATTTTTATTTAGTAGATTAGTTTCAGAACTTATACCAATATTTCATATTTTTATAATTGAGAATCAATCAATCTTTGGAGATACTATTCAAAAATTAAGACTATTATAAATTCACTACATTGATTAACTAGCCTATTTTATTTTTCAATTTGGGGGACCTTCAAATAAAATTTTTAATAGAAATTATTATAGGAACTCAATCCCCCCCCTTAGAGTTTTCTACTCTGATCAACATTTGGTATTAGAGGATGTTACTAAACCACTATTTTTAAAAGTTTCAAAGCTTTTCAAATATTTCCAACTATGATTTATTTGTCCTTTAATGATCTCTAAATTTCTATTAGTTCTAAATTTTTATCTCTTCAAAACCTATCCTTTATTTATTTGTTAGGTATAATAGACAAGAATGTGATGCTACCAACAGACCTCCCCAATTTAATGGAACAATTTGTGCTCAGTGGAAAATTAAAATTAAAATGCACTTAGAATGTGTGGGCTATGATATCTGTAAATTAATAGAAGATAAATATAAAATACCAGAAAATCCAAGAACAACATGGAGTGAAGAAATATATGATTCTTATAATAATAATTTTAAAGCTATGAATTCTTTATTTTGTGCCTTATGGGATGAATAATTTAATAGAATATCTGCTTGTAAATCTGGCTATGAAATTTGGGATACCCTAGCCATCTCACAAGAAGGGAAAATAATTTCAAAGAAATAAGACTTAATACCTATACTATTAAGTATTATTACATTAATAATAAGCCTAATGAACCCATTTCTGATATGTATCTCAGGTTTAATGAAATAGTGAATGTAATGAGATCTCTTAGAAATAAAATGGGTGGCAAAGAACAAATCATGTAGCTACTCAAATGTCTACATAAAATATGGAGAAAAAACTCACTATCAATTAGAGAATCATGTTATATTAGTAAGTTTCCAGTCAAGGAGCTGATAGGAAAATTTATGATGTATGAGGTAGAGTTAAAGGTATGCAAATATGAAGAGGATGAACCAAAGAGTGATTGAGTGGATTTCAAAACCACCAATTCCCAAAAATAAACAAAATTAGAGGATACATACTCATTTTTATAGTAAAATAAATGATGGTTCACTATCAGAGAGTGGTGAGGAAATGGCTCAATTATCTAGAAGGTTTAGGAAGTTTTATAGTAGAAAGAAATTATTCAGGAAGACCAACTACAAAGGAAGGTATGATTAAAAGGGAAACTATAAAAAGGAAAATAAAAGGAATGAGAACTCAAATGAAATAATATGTAATGAATGTAAGAGAAAGGGACATGTAAAGGCTGATTGTCCCAATCTAAAGTATAAAAAAAGTATGAGGACAATTATAGAAAGTATAAAAAGTCAATGAAAGTAGCATGGAGTGCTTCTGAGTATAGCTCAAGTGACTCAGAATCTTCACATGATGAAAATTATTACAAATCCAATATGTGTTTCATGAAAAACAGATCATAGGTAACCCTTGTGTCTCATGTATAAAATTATTTTTAATATTTTAAAGATGAAATTGATTCTGAAAATATGAATAATGAAAAAATGTTTAAATACTTCCAAATGCTTGAAGACACATTCAATGAGTTAAAATATAAATATAAATCTTTAAAGAAATAGCATGCTCTCACTTCTACTGTTAAAAATGATCGTACTGTATAAAAGAAAATGAATTCTCATTTATACAAAGAGAACAGTGAAAATAAATTTTCTAATGAGCAATTGAAAAAAGAATTAGAAAAATATACCAATGGAAAGAATACTCTAACAAAAATGATTGGTAAAAAATTATCTCCAATGTATACTACTAGTATAGGATACCAACCTAGATAGAAGAACATACATAAAATCATTTTATAACAAAATTTGAAAAATCTATTTTCATATCCAGAACTGAAAATTATACTAGTTATAGCTCTAGGGAGTCATTCACTACATCTAATTTTTCAGGAACAAATAAATTTTACTTTTTTAATACTATAAAAACTATTTATAGTAAACCCATGAAGCAATTATGGATTCCCAAATCCTTTATTACTAATTTTTCTGGACCCAAAAAGATTGGGTAACAAAATAATCTTTTCCTAATTTTTTTTATAAAAGATGTTTAAAGAGATCATGTAGAAGTTTATGATACTTGGAAATTGGATGTTCAAGAAATATGATAAGAAATCACCCATTATTCAAGAATAAGATAAAGATTTATGGTGGAGATTTCACCCTTAGTGAAAATGATAAAGGAAAAATAATTGTCCTTAGCCAGATTGGAAACTCAAACTTAGTTTTAATTTCTAATGTACTTTTTGTTGATTGATTAAAATATAATCTTCTTAGTATTTCACAACTATGTGATGATGGTTTTCATGTTAAATTTTAAAATCATGATTTCAATGTTTTTAATTATAAAAATGAAATATAATTTTCTACTTTTAGAAATGAAAATGTCTATACTGTTAACTTAGATGATTTAGTTTCTCAAAATTTTCCATACTTAAGTGTATTTCACGAAACATAATGGATTTTTTATAGAAGACTAGGACACTATAATAAACAATCCCTTATAAATATTACTAGAAAATTCTTAGTCAAGGATCCACCCAAACATGAGTTTCCAAATGACAAAGTCTTTAATCCTTGTCAAAAGGTTAAACAACACAAAATCACTTTCAACCCAATTAAAGACGTTTCAACATCTCAACCTCTCGAGTTGGTTGATATGGAATTTTTTGGATCATCTAGAGTTTCAAGCCTTAATGGTAAGCACAATGTCTATGTTCTAGTAGATGACTATTCCAAATATACTTAGACCTTTTTCTTAGCTCACAAAAGTGAAGAATTTCCTCACTTTACCAGGTATACTAGAGAAATAGAAAACCTAAGTGGTCTTAGAATTAAATCCTTAATAATTGACCATGGTCATGAGTTTGGAAATCATTAATTTGAATATATTTTCTCATAAAATGGATATAGTCATAACTTCTCTACCCCTATAAAGCCACAAAAAAATGGTGTCGTAGAAAGAAGAAATAGAACCTTACAAGAAATATCTAGAACCATGATTAATAAATATGACCTACCTATATAATTTCAAGTTGAAGATATGAATAAAATATGTTATATTATTAATAGAGTCTTAATTAGACCAATTCTCAAGAAAATTATCTATGAGTTGTGGAAAAATAGCAAAACCCAAAGTTAATTACTTCCAAGTTTTTGGTTGAAAATTTTGTATTTTCAATACTAAGGATGATCTTGAAAAATTATCATCCAAAAGTGATGAAGGAATTTTACTAGGTTATTAAATCTTGAGTAAAGAGTATAGAGTATTTAACAAAAGAACCAAATCTGTGGAAGAATCTGTACATGTCAGCTTTGACAAAACAGATCCACATAAACCTAAGACCTCCCTAGAAATCATTGAGTATTATATGTCAAATATAGACATGAATGAAAAATATTTTTACCCCACTATCAAGAAATCTATATAATCTTCTAGTTCTAGAAATTCTCTAGAATCAAACTATAATTAACTTGGTCTGGTTGAAGAAGATGAAATTTCTAGAAATTTTTATCTAGATCTATTAGAACCCTTAACAACCATCCTTTAGATACTATAGTTTGAGATTTAGATAAAGGAACTCAAAATAGAGATTCTGTATGAAATTAGGTTGAACATAAAGCTTTCTTATCACAACTTGAGCCTAAGAACATCAACGAGGTAATCAATGATGAATTTTGTGTGAAGGCTATGCAATAAGAATTAAATTAATTTAAAAGAAATAAAGTCCGGAAACTTGTGGATAGACTTAAAAAAACCTTGACCATAGGAACTAAATGGGTGTTTAGAAATAAAGTAGATGAAGATGGTAATATTGTAAGAAAAAAATCTAGATTGGTTTCTCAAGGTTATAGTAAATAAGAAGGGATTGACTATGAGAAAACTTTTGCACTATTTTCTAGACTTGAATCCATTAGAATATTTCTTGCGTATACAATACAACTAAACTTTAAACTTTATAAAATTTATCTTAAGAGTGTATTCATAAATGGTTATATAGTTGAGGATTTTTTTGTTGAACAACCCCCTAGTTTTAAAAAACCTCTTTTTTCCAATTCTTTTTTTTAAGTAAAAAAATATTTAAATGGTTTAAATCAAGTTCCATGATCATGGTATAATATACTAAGTAGTTTTAAAAATTTCAAAGGTTTTAAAAAAGGTATTATTGATCCAACTCTATTTATAAAAAGAATTTATAAATATGTATTAGTTGTTCAAATCTATGTTTATGATATTATTTTTGGATCTTAAAAAGATTAATTTTGAGTTAGTTTTTCAAAGATTATTCAAAATGAATTTGAAATGAGTTTTATGGGTGAACTAAAATTCTTTATTTGATTTCAAATCTTTCCAAATAAGGAAGGTATTATTTTAAATCAATATAAATATACTAAAGATTTTCTAAAATGTTTTGGTTTAGATAATAATAAATGTAGTGATACTCCAATGAGTATCACCTATAAGTTGAATATTTATGATAATGGTTAATATGTTGATCAAATCACTTACATAGGAATGATTGGGAGTTTATTCCACTTAACTCCTAGTAGGAATTATATTATTTTTAGTGTGTGTGTGTGCTCATTTTCAAGAAAATACTATAGAGTCTCATCTTCATGTAGTTAAAACGATTTTCAATTACCTGAAACATACTACCAATATATGACTATTCTATCCTAGAGGACAATCATTTTACTTAGTTATCTATTTAGATGTAGATTTTGGTGGTTGTAAGTTAGATAGAAAAATCACCTCTTGAACATGTCACTTTTTTGGAATGTTACTTGTATCATGGTGTAGTAAAAAGAAAATTTTTGTTTCACTGTATATTATCTAAGTTTAATACATCACTTCTAGTAGTTTTTGTGCTCATATTTTGTCGATGAAACACACATTGCTAGATTATGGATATCAATTTATACAAGTCCCTAAAAACTGTGATAACTAAAATTCTATTAACATATCAAAGAATCATGTTTATCATTCAATAACAATACATATTTAAGTAAGAAATCACATTTTGAGATATCATTATAAAAAAGGTGATATTACATTGGAATTCATTGGAACTGAACATCATCTTGCTGACATTTTCACTAAGTCATTAAATTCTGAAAGGATGAGTTACATCATACATGAATTAGGAATGATTTTCCTTGAGTGAAAATTCTACTATCTAATAGTTACTATCTCATGTTTCTTATCTTATTTTTTGTCTCACAGTTACAATCTCTCAGCTTACTGTCTATTGTTTGCGATCTCATTAATTTCAGTTGCACTATTTAGAGTCACACAGCTTTGTTGACATCATGACTACCTGTTCCGGTCTAACAGTTATGAATATTTATATTTTAAAAATATTTTTTACCACATCATTGTATTGATTATTTTATTTATTATATATCGCTCTTTTGTTTTTTGATGTTTTAACTCCCTAAATGATAAAACCCATATTTTCACTTCTCTATTCCCTCATACTCTCTACTTCTAAAGCAAATCTCTTTTCTCTTGAACTCCTCATCTTCCTTGAGCCCATATAGAATGCTTATGATAAAGGGTTCATCTTCATAATCTCCTAGAAAACACCATACTTAAAATAAATATAAAAATTCTCTGAGTACTATTCTCGAGAAACCGCAAAACCCAGGTCTTAAGGATCACAATTTTGTGCCCAAAAAAGAAATTTGTGTAAAGTGCTTTCTGTCAATTAAGTCACTTTTTCTGAAAGTCTTGGAAGAACATGGGTTGTTAGAGTGATTTAAAAAATATAAGAGACTTATCTAACCAAATCTAGTTTTTGAATTTTATCTGTATGTTCAGTTCTCTTTAAACACTGAGGATTATTTTGATGTTATAAGCTTGGTGAATGGATAGAGATGTGCCTTTTATTTGAGGTTGTGGCTTCCTTCTTAGGAATAAAACATGAAGAAATTTTTTAGGAATATAAGTGGGTTCATCCTCCTCCATGTGACATATTTATCTTATAAGAGGCCTTGGGTGAGTTGATTGTAAACAAAAATAAAATAAGGCATATTTATGATAAACTTGATGTAGATACAAGGTTGTTATTTAAGTTTATTCAATAGATAATTTGTCCAAAGAGATGATAATTATCTAATCTCAAGTATCAAGATGTTTTTAATAGATATTTTGAATAATGTTCACAAGATTAATTTGGAAACGTATATTATTCTTCACATCTGTGACATGATCAAGACAATGACAAAGTCAACTTCTCTATTTTATTCAAGGTTGATTTATGCTATGCTACTATCCAAATGTGTGGTTGTTAAAAATGAAGAAGTGGTCGAGTGTTATGATTTTTTTATGTCTAAGGATACATGTAGACGACTAAAGATCAGTTTTAATCCATGGAAGAGGTCATGGGTTGAAGATAATGACAGATTATATGAGGATTTTAATCTAATTGAGCATCCCTCAAGACCTAAGAATGTCACTGACCCTGGTTCAGAGTTAGATGAGCATGTGGAATACTCAGATAAAGGAATGGAAGTTGTTAAACCTGAAGGAGAAAAAGGTGTTCATGAAGGTTAAACAACTATGGAAGAATCTCATGAACCTCAAGATATTCCCTCTAGAGAATCTCATCTCTCTAAAGGTGAAAATGATTTTATTAAAGTAATTGAAGATATTGATAAAATAAAAGATATTGATAAAATAAAAGATATTTTTGAAGAATAAAATGATGTTTTGGAAGATCATGTTGTTGCTAAGGAAACAGATGGAGGAAGAGCATGTAGAAATAGAGGTGATTTTATCTGCTGAATAATGAATGGAGAAATCCTTTCAACTAGATAGAGGTATGGATGAATATGATATAGAAAAGGGTGTAGAATCTGGTCAATAGCATGAGTCTCCTATTACTCAAAGATATGAATCTATTGATGGGGAGAAAAACCTCAACTTGGAATGTATTGAAGTTATAAATCATGTTGAATCAATTTATGTGGATACTTGATATAGGTTTCCAATGTATTTTCATGTTAATGAGTCAAATGTAATCTCAGTTCATGGATTAGATCTTTTAGTTATGTTTTATCTAAAACTAGTCTTTGATGTTTTGTCTGCTAATGAACAAGAATCTGTTTTTGTTCTTCCTCCTAAACCTTCTCAAGAAACTCTTAGTTAGGTATGTTGTGATGAATTGAAAGTGTTTAGAGACACTTTTTTTCTAGTTTTGAGAAACTCGTGAAGCCACAACCTTCCCTTGTGACAAATATAAGTGAAAGAGATGTTTCTTTGCTTTGAGATAAAATCATTTGGTAGATCCAACCCAAGATGCTTCATGAAATTCATGAGGTTTGGATTGAGAACAAGTAGTCGAGTGATGAAGTGAAATCTCTAAAATATATGGTTTATGAAATGAAGAAAGACTTGAAATATTTTCATGATCCTATTTATCATCTCAGTAAGGATGATCCAGATAAAATTAAACAGAAGTTTGTATCTCTGATTCAACCAAAATAGATTACTATGTATGAAAAGGTGGTTGATAACAACACCAAAATACCAAATGAGATTTGTGGGATTATATCTGGACACAATACTCTCACTGATGAATATAAGGGATGTTTAAAAACAATTATAAATCATCTTAAAACTCTCACATCAGCTATTTCTATCCCATCTACTTCTACTGAGCCATCTCAGCCCTTGGACTATGAAATGGTCATATCTGTAATTAAAGAATAGTTTCAGTCTTTGATTGAAGGTTTTGATAAGGAGCATCTTCATGAAATTGTCAAGAATAGTGACCACGTGCTTTACTTGGTAAGAGTTCACTCCAAAATTTCCACTCATGATCAAGAAGAAATATCTAGGAAAGTGGATTACAACTTCAAGGGAATCTATTCCAAGCATGAGTTGAACAATCATTTCAAGTATCTTGTGGATAATTTAAAATAAACCTCATGTAACTCAAGATTTCAAGGATCAAGTTCAGAAGTTAACAGACTTCATACTTAATCTAGATAAATTCATGGAAAATAAATATGATTTTGAGAAGTCCATGCAGTAGAGTGGTGAAGGCATCACATATGTTATTAATCTATTAAAGCCTTATCTTCATGTTTAGAGCACAACCATCAGGGCTCCTATAAGAGCTCCTTTGAGACCTTACCCGATTCCTTCAACCAATCCTTCTTCTTCTACTTATTTTTCTCCTCTCACCATGTCTATCTCTTAGGCTCTGAGCTAGATTAGACCTATTATTATTGAGAAACATTTTCCTTGGTCTTCCACTAGGCCAAACCTTGTCCCTTATATCAATTAAGGAGTCCCATTTCTTTCCCTTTATACTACTTTTACCACTTTCATGTCTTCACCTCTTGAATCTACTCTTATTGTCTCTGACCCTACTCAAGATAAGAATGTTGAATCTGATGATAAGTAATGATTTTTATATAGGGCTGTGATGTATTTTCTTTTTCAGATTTTAACTCTACTCTATCACTTTATTCAATGAAAATTTTTCTCTCTCTTTTATTACCTATTTATTTTATTTTAATATTTTATTTTCTTTTCTCTTTTTCTCTTTTTGATAATCCAAAAGGGGGAGAAGTGCTGAAATTTGTGAAAAAAGGGGAAAAATAAAAACTTGCATTTATCTATTTATCTTTATTTATATATATATACTCTAATACATTGATTTCATAATAAAATGTATGGATTGTAAATTCCATGATTTGTGATCATCAAAAAGGGGGTGATTGTTAGACTCATCTTTTTTTAATTCTCACAAATCATGCAAATCATGTTAATCATGTAAATCCCAAATCATGTAAGTCATGGGAATCATTTTAAAATATTATAAATCGTGATTAATCTTGCTCTAATATGTTTTATTATGATTATGATTAACCTTAATCCATTATGTGAGTATTACTTCTTAAGACAGATGGTAGATATTTGAATAAGTATGAGACACCATTTTTGTGATCAAAATGTCTCACCGTTTAGTATGGAAATCAACAATGTTCATAACACTACTTCCCGAACACCATAACCTTGCTACTAGTTACAGATTTCTCGAAGGACCTGACATTGTTTCCATGAAACCATTTCCAAGATTCTGTTTAGAATTTTCACAAAGTAAAAGACACAGTTACTAGAGACACCATTTCTCTAACACTGTAACCTTGATACCAGTTCCAAAAATTGCAAAGGACCAAACACCATATCTATCCTTACAATTCCCAAACTCTTGAAGGGTGTCACTAATGACTATGGCTTTGCTTAAGGCTCACATTGACTATGGCACCACTTCCATCTCACCATCAACTGTGACACTTTTCCATAAACAAATTTTCTATCTTTTCAATTCAATTTAAAAGTTGATTCTAATGTTAATTTTTGAGTTATTTAATTACACTTACATAATTAGTGATCTTTTGTACACATGAAACGTGATATTACTAGGTATAAAGTGAAGTGATTGTGCTTCTTAGCGACTATAACATAAACACCTGAAGATTAAATACAAAGTAGCACTCGAGTTGAAAAATGGAATTTAAGTGAAGTGTGGAGAATGAAAACAAATATCAGAAAAATATAAATGCATGAAAGAACATACATAAGAACCCAAAGAACTTGCATTTTCCATAATAATTGTATTATTGTAGATCAAACATCTGAACATTCTTTAAGTAACAACAAACAAAAGAGAGGAAGAGAATATCGTTGAACTAAAATAATAACACTAAACTCAAGATACTCTATTTCTATGTCTTCTCTTAGAATAGGACCTGAACATCTAATCTGATACATCTTATAAGTCCATAGTTTCATAGAACAACACTCAGATCATTTCTAATCCATTTTTATTATATTATTCATTATTGAGTACTATTTTATTAAAAGTTTGAGTAGCGCATGTGTCTATGCTAAAAACACACACTTCTCTCCCACACTGAACTAGAGGATACAAGATATCCTCACAAAAAAATATTTCTACACCTTGTTTCTCCCACGTATAAATGTAGAAAAGGTCCTGTGTGACCTGGTAGTTATATTACACATGAATAACTATGGTAGAGGTCAAGTGACCTAGATAGTCTTTTGTACTATTGTGTAAAACGTGATCTAGGGTGTGGTTTAAAGCTTTATATATATTTTTATTGGTGATTGGTGATCGCCAAGTTGAGTAGATTAAGTCTTCTCTTGAGACTAAACCAGTTGTTTTAATTCGCTATGTTTTCAAATTTAGTTTTACACTATTTTAACTCATATTTAAAAAAAATTATGTTTCAGTACAATATTTAGTCTTGGATAAAATTTATAACTATTTTGATACAGTAGATTAGTTTCAAAACTTATACCAATATTTCATATTTTTATAATTGAGAATTAATCTGTCTTATAAGAAACTATTCAAATAGTTAGACTATTACAAATTCATGACTTTGATTAACTAACATGATTTCCTTTTAAAATTAGGGGACTATCAAATTAATATTTTAACAAAAAAAATTATAGGAAATAAATTTACCACCTCCCACCCTCTTGAGTATCATACTCTGACCAACATTTGGTATTAAAGGATGTTACTAAACTGCTATTTTCAAAAGTTTCAAAGATTTTTGAAATATTTCAAACTATGATTTAGTTGTGTTTTAAAGATATCTAAATTTCCGTTAGTTCTAAATTTATATCTCTTAAAAACCTAGCATATATTTTTTTATGGATAACAGACATGAAGGTGATACTACCAACAGACCTCCCTACTTTAATAGAAAAAAATGTGCTAAATGAAAAATTAAAATGAAAATGCACTTATAAAGCATGGGCTATGATATATGAACAGTAATAGAAGTTAAATATTAAATATTATAAAATACAAGAACAACATGGAGTGAATCTAAAAAACTACTTATAATAATAATTGTAAAGCTATGAATTCATTATTTTGTGACTTATGGGATGGAGAATTTAATAGTATATCATCTTGTAAATCTTCCTATGAAATGTGGGATACCTTATCCACATCACATGAAGAGAAAACAAATGTTAAATAAATGATACTTAATACCTATAATATTAAGTATGATAACTTTAATATGAATCCAAATGAACCCATTTCTGATATGTATCTAAGGTTTAATGAAATAGTCAATATAATGATATCTCTTGGAAATCCAGTGGGTTCCAAAGAACAAATCATGTTGCCACTTAGATGTCTACCTGAAAGATAGAGAGGAGCCCTAGTATCAATTTGAGAATCCTATGATATCAGTAAGTTTTTAGTAAAGGAGATGATAGGTAAATTTATGATGTATGAGGAAGAGTAAAAGGTATGTAAAGATAAATAGGATGAACCAAAGGTAAATTAAGTGTCTTTAAGATCCAATAATTCTAAAAATAAATAAAAAGAGTGGATACACACTCATTTTGATAGTACATGTAATGATAGTTCACTATCAGATAGTGATGGGGAAATTTTTTAATTAGCCAAAAGGTTTAAGAAGTTTTATAGAAGGATGAAATTCTCTAGGAAACCCAGCTACAAAGGAAATTATAATCAAAAGGGAAACTAGAATAAGGACAAGAAAAGTAATGACAACTCAAATGAAATAATCTCTTATGAATGTAAGATAAAGGGACAAGTAAAGGATAATTTCCCCAAGCTAAATTATAAAAATAAGTATGAAGACAAAGATATAAAGTATAAAAAGGCAATGAAATCAACATGGAGTGATTCTAAGGACATCTCAAGTTACTCATAATCTTTACACAATGAAAAGTATGACAATGCCAATATGTGTTTCATGAAAAACACATCATAGGTAACCCTTGAGCCTCCGGTACATAAAACCTATTATTCTGGAGATGAAAGTGATTCTAAAAATATGACTAGTGAAGAAATGTTTAAATACTTCCAAATACATAATGATATAAGCAATGATTTCAAAGATAAATATAAAGCTTTAAAGAAACAGTATTCTCTCACTTCTACTATTAAATATGATCTTACTGTAGAAAAGGAAATGAATTCTCATTTACATAAAGGGAACAATGAACTTAGATTATCTAATAATAAATTAAAAACGAACTTACAAAGATTTACCAATGGGAAGAATACTCTAACAATGATGCATGGTAAACATGTAGCTCCTAGGTATAAAACTGGTATAGGATACCAACCTAGATATAGGAACATACTAAAACTCATTTTATAAAAAAATATGGAAAATATGTTTTTATACCTAGAAATGAAAATTCTGCAAGTTCTAGCTCTAGGAAGGCATTCACTGTTTCTAATTTTTAGTACTAAACAAAGTATAATTTTCCAATAATTTACAAACTATGTATAGGAAACCAATTAAGAAAGTATGGGTTCCCAAAGATCATATTTCCAATGTTACTGCACCCAATCAAATCTAGGTACCAAAATTGTATTTTTCTTAATTATTTTATAGTAAAGATGTTTGAAGAGATCCTGTATAAGTCTATGATACTTGGACATCAGATGTTCAAAACCCATGATAGGAGATGACTCATGATTTAAGAATACGATAAAGATTGATGGTGGATATGTCACCTTTGGTGACAATTCTAAATGAAAAATAATTTTCCTTAAACAGATTGGTAACTCTAACTCAGTTTTAATTTATAATGTACTTTTTGTTGATGGATTCAAATATAATCGGCTCATTATTTCACAATTGTGTGATGATGGTTTTCATGTTAAATTTGAAAATTATTATTTTAATGTTTTTAATTATATAAATGAATTAGTATTTTTTTTCTTTTAGAAATGAAAATGATTATGCTGTTAACATAGATTCTTTAGTTTCCCAAAATGTTTCATGCTTAAGTGTATTTCACAAAGAGTATTGTATTTGGCATAGAATACTATGAAACTACAATATACACACCCATAGAAAGATTACTAGAAATTGATTAGTTAAGGATCTACCCAAAAAATAGTTTCCAAATGAAAAAGTCTACAATCCTTGTCAAAAGGGTAAACATCACAAAATCTCTTTCAAACCAAATAAAGAATCTTCAACTTCTCGACCTCTCGAGTTGGTTTGCATATACTTGTTTGGACCATATATATTTTCACACCTTAATGGGAAGTATTATGTATATGTTCTAGTAGATGACTATTATATATATACTTGGACATTTTTCTTATCTCACAAAAGTGAATCTTGTTCTCATTTTACCAAGTATTCTAGAATAGAAGAAAACAGAAGTGGTCTTAGAATTAAATCCTTAAGAAGTTACCATGGATGTGAGTTCAAAAACCAAGAATTTTAATATTTTTTCTCCCAAAATGGATATATTCATAACTTCTCTACCCCTAGGACACCTCAAAAAAATGGTGTTGTAGAAAGAAGAAATAGAACCTTACAAGAAATATCTAGAACCATGATTAATGAACATGACCTACCTATATAATTTTGAGATGAATCTGTGAATATAGCTTCTTATATTATTAATAGATTATAAATCAAAAAAATTCTTAAGAAAACTCTCTATGAGTTATGGAATAATATAAATCACAATGTTAATTACTTCAATGTTTTTGTTTGAAAAGTTTATATTCTCAAAACTAAGGATATTCTTGAAAAATATTCATCCAAAACTGATGAAGGAGTTTCCTAGGTTATTCAATCTCTTCTTAAAACTAAGTAGTATTTAACAAAAGAACTAAATGTGTGGAATAATTTGTATATGTAAATTTTTTTGAAACAGATCCACAAAAACCAAAGACTTCCCTATAAAACCTTGTGGATGATATATAAAATATAGACATGAATGCAAAAATTTTGACCCTACTATTAAGAAATCTGTAAAATCTTCCAGTTCTATAAATTCTCAAGAATCAATCCATAATGTACCTAAACCATTTGAAGAAGATGAAATCTCTATCTCTTCATTTTTTAGATCTTTTATAACACTTAATAACCATCCTTTAGGTTCTATAGTCGGAGATTTAGATAAAGGAACTCAAACTAGAGATTCTCTATGAAATATGGTAGAACTTCAAGCTCTCTTGTCACAACTTGAGATTAAGAACATCACTGAGGCAATCAATGATGAATTTTGGGTGATGGATATCCAAGAATAATTAAATAAATTTAAAAGAAATAAATCCTGGAAACTTATAGATAGACCTAAAGACACCTTGACCAGATGAACTAAATGGTTGTTTAGGAATAAAGTAGATGAAGAAGATAATATTATAAGAAACAAATCTAGATTGGCTGATCAAGGTTATATTCATGAAGTAGGGATTGACTATGAGGGTTTTTTTACTATTTTCTAGACAATAAACCATTATAATATTTCTTGCATATGTATCACATCTAAATTTAAAAATATACCAAATGTATGTTAAGAGTGCACTCATAAATGGGTATATAGTTTAGGATGTTTTTTTTGAACATCCCCTGGTTTTACAAACCCTCTTTTTCCAAATCATATTATTTAAGTTAAAAAAATATTTCTATGGTTTAAAGCAAGATCTAAGATCTTGGTATGATATAATAAGTAGTTTTATTATTTCTAAGGATTTTACAAAATATATAGCTTATCCTACTCTCATTAAAAAAATAATTTATAAAGATGTATTAGTTGTTCAAGTCTATATTCATGATCTTATTTTTTGATGTTAAAAAAATTCTTTTTTTGTTTATTTTTAAAATATGATTCAAAATGAATTTGAAATGAGTGTGATGGGTGAACTAAAATTCTTTCATGGATTTAAAATCTTTCAAAATAATGAAGGTATTATTTTAAATCAATGTAAATATACTAATGATCTTCTAAAACGTTTTTGTATTGATAATACTAAAAGTTCTGATACTCCAATGAGTACCACCTGTAAGATGGATCTTGATAAGAATGGTATATATATATATCAAACCACTTATAGATGAATTATTGGGAGTTTAATCAACATAAATTCTAGTAGGCATGATATTATGCTTAGTGTGTGTATGTGTGCTCATTTTCAAAGAAATCCAAAAGAGTCTCATCTTCTTGTAGTTAAAAGGATTTTCAAATACATAAAACAACCTTCCATATTTAGACTATTCAATTATAGAGGACAATCATTTTACTTAGTTATCCATTCAGATACTAATTTTGGTGGTTGTAAGTTAGATATAAAAAGCACCCCTCGACCATGTCACTTTTTGGGTAAGTCACTAGTATCATGGTGTAGTAAAAAGAAAAATTCATTTGTATTGTCTATAACTGATGCTGAATACATTGATGATAGTTGCTATTGTTCTCAGATTTTATAGATGAAACACACTTTTCTAGATTATGGATATCAATTTAGACATGTCCCTATAATATGTGATAACACAAGTGCTTTTAAAATCTCTAAGAATCCTATTTCTCATTCAATAACAAAACATATTGATGTAAGACATCACTTTTTGAGATATAATTATCAAAAAAGTGTTATTACCTTGGAATTCATTGGCACTGAACATCATCTTGCTAAAATTTTAACTGATCCATTAAATTCTAAAAGGATGAGTTACATCATACATGAATTAGGAATGATTTTCCTTGAGTAACTAGTCTACTATCTAATAGTTATTATCTCATGTTTTCTATCTTATGTATTTTTTCTCACAGTTACTATCTCATAGTTACTATCTCATAGTTAATATCTCTTAGTTATTGTCTCTCATATTACCTTCTCTTGTTTTCTATATCATTAATTATGGTCTCGCCATTTAGAGCCACACCACATTGTTGACACCATGACTACCTATTCTTTTCTCACTATTGTGTATCTTTATTTTTTTAAAATATTTTTCCCCATATCACTATATTTATTATTTTATTTCATATATATCACACTTCTATTTTGTGATGTTTGAACTCCCTAAAGGATAAAAACCCATCTTTTTTACTTCTCTTTTCACTCATACTCTCTACTTCTGAGTCTAATCTATTTTCTCTTGAACTTATCCTCTTCCTTGTGCCTATGTTTAATGCCTAGGATAAAGAATCCATCTTCATCATATCCTAGGAAACATCAGTCTTTAATGAAATAGAAAAAGTATCTTATTACCATGCCCGATAAACTACTAAACCTAGGTCTTGAGGATCGCAAAGTTGTGCCAAAACATAAATTTTTCCAAAGTGGATTCTATCAAGTAAGTCGCTTGTTCTGAAAGTCATGGAAGAATTGGGAGGTTTAGATTGGTTTACAAAATATAAGAGATATATCTATCTGAAGCAAGTTTTTTAATTTTATAAGTATGTTCAGTTCTCTTTCAACTCTGAGGATGATTTTGTTGTCAGGAGCTGGGTGAATGGACAAAGATGTACCTTTTCTTCGAGGTTGTGGGATTCCTTATTAGGAATACCACATGAAGTAATTTTTTAGTACTATCAGAGAGGTCCTCCTCCACCAAGTGACATATTTAGCTTATAAGAGTCCTTTGGTGAGTTGATTGGAAACAAAAAAAGAAAAGAAAAGAAGGAATATTACTACTGAAATAGATGGAGATACTAGGTTGTTGTTTATGTTTATTCAACACATAATTTTTCCAAGGAAAGGATACTTTTATACTATCAAGTATCAAAATGTGTTTTTGATACATCTTCTAAAGAATGGTCACAATATTAATTTGTGCATGTATATTATAATCCACATCTGTGACATGATCAAAAAAACCTCAAAGTAAACATCTCTATTTTATTCAAGGTTGATTTATGCTATGATAATAGCCAATGGTGTGTTTAGTAAAAATAAAGAAGTGGTTGAGCATTACTATTTACTTATATTTAAGGATACATTTATATGAATGAAGATCAGTTGGAATATATGGAATAAGTCATGGGTTGAAGATAATTACATATTATATAAGGTTTTTAATCATGTTAATAACCCTTCTATACCTAAGAATGTCATTGAACTGGTTTAGAGTTATATGAGCTTGTGGAATACTCAGATGAAGGAATAGAAGTCAATAAACCTGAAGGAGAAAATTTTGATGATAAAGGTGAAACAATTATGGAACAATGTCATGAAACTCAGGATGTTCCCTCTATAGAATCTATTTTCTCCAGAGTTGAAGAAGATTCTAGCAAAGTAGGTGAAGCTATTGATAAAACAAAAGATGTCCATGAAGAAGAAAATGATGATGTGGAAGAGCATGTTGCTACTGAGGAACATACTGAGGAAGAGCATGTAGAAAGAGAAGTGATTTTATCTGCTGATGAAATAATGGAGTAAGCCTTTCTATTAGCTAGAGAAATAGATGAATATGATAGAGTATAGGTTGTAAAATCTGGTCAAGAGCATGAGTCTCCTAGTCCTTAAAGATATGCATCTATTGAGGGGTAGAAAAACCTCAACTTGGAAAGTATTGAAGTGAAAAATAATATTGACTCAAGTTCTATGGATACATGGTATAGGTTTAAAAGGTATTTTGATGTTGATGAGTCTCAAGGAATCTCAGTTTAAGTATTAGATCTTTTAATTGTGTTTCATCTAAAATCGGTCACTTAAGTTGTGTCTGCTAAGGAACCAGAACCTGTTTCAGTTCCAAATCCTGATCTTGTTCCAAACACTCCTGGTTATTTAAGTTTTGATGACTTAATCATTTAGAGACACTTTTTTGTATGGTATTGAGAACCTCATGAAGTCACAACCTACCCCTATGACCAATCTCAGTGAAAGAGATGCTACTTTGCTTCTAGATAAAATCATATTGCAGATCCAACCCAAAATGCTTCATGAAATTCAAGAAGTCACTACTGGAAAACTAACCTTTACCAATGGTTTGGAACCGTTGGTATAGGTAATATGAAATCTATAACAACGGTAATGGAACCGTTGGTATATAAATTCCAAAAATAAAACATCCACTGGGATTTTATCCCAGGACCCCTCGTTTATAATCGAACTACTTAACCACTAAGATAACATCACTTTTGTAAACATAATTTCATAAATATATATATGTATTATCATAATTATTTAAAATTTTGATTTATATAATGTTCTCGTTTAGTGGATCTGGAAAAAAATTAAAGAACCTATCCCAACGGTTTTCAAAACCGTTGGGATAACCCTATCCAAACGGTTTTCAAAACCATTGGGATAGGTTCTGGTTGGGTGTATTTTAGTTGGGCGAATGCTGGATTTTTTTGATTCTTTTTCCCAACGGTTCTTGAGAACCATTGGGAAAGAGTGACCTTTCCCAACGGTTCACCAAAACCATTGGGAAAGGGGCTCAAAACACCGTTGGGAAAGGGCCTAAAAAACACACCCTTTCCCAACGGTTTTGGTGAACCGTTGGGAAAGGTCACGCTTTCCCAACGGTTCACCAAAACCGTTGGGAAAGGGTGTGTTTTGAGACCCTTTCCCAACGGTTTTGACGAACCGTTGGGAAAAGGTAGCTATACCAACGGTTTTTACAAACCGTTGGTATAGAACTGTTGGGAAAGATCATGTTTCCAGTAGTGAGTCCGGATTGGGAACAAGTACTTGAGTGATGAGGTGAAATATTTAAAATATATGGTTGGAGAAATGAATAAAAACTTGGAATCTGTTTAAGCTCCTATTTCTTATCTCAATGAGGATGATGCAGATAAGATTCCATAGAATGATGTATCTCTAATTTGACAAAACTTGATTACTATGTATGAAAAGGTGGTTGATAACAACACCACAATAGAAATTGATATGTGTGGGATTTTATCTAGACTCAATAATCTGACCGATAAATATAAGGGATGATTATACACTATTCTAAATTAGCAGAAAACTCTCTCATCAGTTGTTTCTCCTCCATTTACTTCTTCTCAACCATCTTAGTACTTGGACAGTGAAATGGTCAGATCTGTAATTAAGGAAAAATTTTAGTATTTTATTGAATGTTTTGATAAGGAACGTCTTGATAAATTCACTCAAAAATTTTCACTGATGATCAAGAATAAATCTATAAGAAATTGGATTACTTGTAGAGACCCAAAGCTTGACGTACATGGAAATTACATTACTTTTGCGGAATACTTAGTACATAACAAAAACATACACACAAGGACCGTAATAGTTTAGTGTCTTTGGAAACTCGGAATATAATCTTCTAATCGTGGTGAAAGATCTTCAACATCTCCCATAAATATCTTCCTCTTTTTTTCTTACCTAAAACCTTTCTTTATATCCTGGGGAAAAGAAAACATAAAAGGGGTGAGCTCAAATTCCTAGTAAGGGTAAACATAGAGAACATAATACAATCCATAAACCTTTGAATGCAAAAACTTGAACATAAAATATAAACATCAAAAGCTTGAGCAAAGACATGAATCTTGGAAGTACGTAAGGCATATATCATAAGGGAACATCAATCATGATAAAATAGCATGGGAATAAAACATGTAATTGCGGAAAAACATTAAGCACATGATATGATTTCCATGGTAGCCAAGACATTAATTCCAAGACCATCTTAGTGGGCAAAGTCCCTTTCTGAATCGAGTTAACTCCTCGTTTCAGTCCTGTAACACTGAACCATATTAACTTATCATTCCAACCATGTCTATCTCATGAGATATAAATCTTTACCCAATACATTGGAGGGAGATATAGGTCCCACCCATATCATAATGAAATCATTCTTACTTTTTCCACAAAATAAACATACATCATTCATAATAACCCAATAAATAAAATGGGTTTCATAAACATCATCCCATCATCACATAATCCATATAAAATAAATGGATATCATTTCATAATAAGAAAAGTTAAACCATGTAAATCATAGAGACATGATACTTGAAACATACACATATGAAATAATGTCATCTTAGATGAAAAATGGTTTTGATAAAACACTTGAAATGAATTCTTGAGGAAAATATCCTTTCTTCTTCAAAATCATTCTCTTTTCACAAAAAGTCATGCAATTTTAAAAGAAAATGATTTTGTTGAAAATATTCATGAAATATTTTGAATTAAGATTCATGAAAATAAGGCTTTATAAAACCGTAAAAATCCGTTCGTTCCGTATAAGTTAAAAAAACATTCTTCTCGTACTTTTCCGGAAAAGTCAAAAAGTACCTCGTAAAAGAAATATTTCATACATACCATGTAGTAAAAGTCAAAAATGGGTAAAAAGGACATTAAACATACATGAAATCATTTTTAGAAAACAAGGACATGGATGATAAATATAACCCCAGTAAATACTTATGTATAAGCAATCTTGGATAAAAATGAGATTTGAAAAATTATCCCTTACCTTAGGTCTGATATGCCTCGTACATTTCTGAACATCCTGTATAATGATTTAAATAATTTTATTGACTTATTACAAAATCATATTCATTGTTATGATATCATATATGGTTCACTTATGACTTTATATTACCCGTTCTTTTGTAAGTTCCATGTTAAAGAAGCGTTTTGGGTTAAATCGTTTTATTTATCATACATGTCTGGACTTGTTGTTATTGTTATTATTACTTATATCTTGATTCAAAAGAAGAAGTTTATTTTTTAAAATTGAACTTATAAACATGTCAAAAACTATATTTAATGTGGGTGCGCCATCAAAAGGCGGCAAAACTTCATTTATTTTAAAATACTTATTTTACCTGAAAAATTTATTTTGTTCACATAAAATGTTTTAGAAAATTTATAAGATGAATAATAGTGTTATAAAATTAAAAATTTAGTTAATACTATTCATAACGGCTAGTCCATAATAGTATTATAACAATATATCATCATTTAGTGAAACCTGGTATTGCGTACAATACACGCTATCGAGGAAGGTCACAATTGCGTGTAATGAAAGCCAAGCCAGGGTTGCGTGTTGTGCAAGACTCCTTTGTTGTTTCTTTATAACAGAATCCAACTATTTTTCATTTATACATTGAATATATATATATACACTCAATGTTGTGTAGAATGACTATTATCAAACGAACTTGAAATTGTGTGTAACACAATCTAAGAATAGTGTTGCGTATACTGCAAGCTAATACGGTGTTGCATATAGCCCAAGATAATCTTGTTGTAGCATAAAACACATGACATCAAATAAATTAAAAAGAATACTTATCATAAAATATCGTGTTGTTACATTCTACCCCCCTTAAAATGAATTTCTCCCTCGAAATTCGTCGGGGTTATACATGGATTTCTACTTGAAAGTTTCTTTAATTGAAACCCACATCGCAAAATGAAATACCAAAACATAACTTTAAAAACTAAAGTATGAAACGTAATGCTCACCCAAATTAACTAATCACCGGGTTTCCACATAGGAGAACATAGGTGAAAATAGGAATATGGAAGATAAATCTAATCATCATGTTCTGATGGAGAGTGGTAGAGAACATGGCTATGAAAAATCCAATAATCACAAAGCCATAGATTTGTGATGATCTAAGGTACCATATGATTCATTAGATATAAGGGCACTAGGAAAACATTTTTGTTTTTCAAGATCATTTCCCTAAAGATGATGAATTAAAATAAATACTTACATGATTTTGGTACAATCTCACTGTTGTTCGTGAATTAAACAATTACCACTTCATCTCTTAAAAAAATGAAGTTGAATTTGTTATTCGTGAAGCGTTAGTAGATCATGTGATAGAATGATGGGTCATTCCATCTATTTCAAATAAAAGGTTAGAAAAAGTTATAAGTCCATCTTATACTGAGATTAATCATATATGGTTCCAAAATGGACTTATACTTAATTTATCATACCACTTAATAAAATAAAACTACTTTCCACTAACCAGGGACTTCCTGTAGGCCAGTGGTAGGAGATAATGGCCTGTCGTACTTCGGTTGTGGGTTCGATTTCCACAGCCTTGTCCAACGCGACGGGTTTTCGCCCGTCTTGAAGGTTATACATTTTTCTAAAACTACATTATAATAACATTCCTGCAATAATATCAAAAAAAAGTCCTATCCTTAAAAAATACTATCTGATGTCTGACATAACCCTTTCCAATCTTTAGACTTATCCAAAATACATATGTCCAATCTCATAGTGTACAGAAAATGATTACTAGAAATGTCACATAACAAGAACGTGAATAACATCATTTCATCATACGATATATCTTGTTGGTCACATTCCAAACATGTGAATTCCTTAATCATGTGTCCTCTTGAAACAGAATTTACCATATAACCTTAGTGAAAACATGAATGCTGTCAAAAGGTAACTCTTTCCACATACTAAAATCCCAAAATTTCTATATACTCAAACCATGATATAACTTTTTCCTTTTATCAGTCATGATCTCATTTCATTTTCTCTTTATCCCTTCATTTTGTGCTTATCATCTGCTTTCCAAAAACATTTAAATCACTTTTCATGGTTACCGGTACCATATTCTTATAGAAAACCACAATGGACCAATACATAAATATTCCAATATTCTATGATACTATATAAAATATTATTTTGGAATCCCATTACATAAAAACTTAATCATTCCACCACATCATTGTCAAATTCAACATCGCCAATAGTGATTGCATGTGAATTTCCTTTGTCCTTTTCCTTAAGTGGTTTCTCATGTCGATCATCATTAACCCTTGGATTAGGGCATTAATTAGCATAATTCCCCATTTCATTGCACTTGAATCATTGAAGTGTTGGTGGTGCATTCTCTACAGTCTTTTCTTTATCATTAGTAACCCTTTTTCCATTACTTCGACACTCAGCTGCTCGATGACCTTCTTTTCCATACTTAAAAAATTTTCTAGTCCCTTTAAGACAATCTCCACCATGCTTCTTTCCACACTTTGAGCATAAGGAAACATTCATCTTCTTTTCACCATTATTCTGAGTTTTCTCCTTGAACTCCATATTTCATTTCATGTCAAAACCATGAGATAGATATACAACACCAACTTCCATTTCTACCTTGATAGCATAACACACAATTTCTTCATAGCTACTAAAGTCTCTTATAGTTAATTCCCTTCGAATACTTGGTTTTAAGCCACTGAAGAATCGATCAACTTTACTTTCAGGTTGGATGATAAATACAGATGCATACCTTGCAAGCCTTGTAAATTTCACTTCGTATATACCAATAGATTCATCATCCTTTTTCTTTAGTTCAAGAAAATCCTTCTCCATCTTTTTTAAAAGAATACGAGGGAAGTACTTATTGAAAAATAAGTTCTTGAACTCGTCCCATTCCATGGACTCAATTTCATCTCTTGGCTTCGTATTCTTGATAAGATTCAACCATTTATTAGCTTCACCTTCCAAATGGTATACTGCTAAGATGACTTTATCATGTTCAGAACATTGAAGAACTGAAAATATCTTTTCAGTGGTACTGATCCATTGTTAAGAAACAAGTGGATCAGAAGACCCACTGAAAGAAGGTGGACGTTGCCTCATGAAGGACTCAATAGAATATTGTTCCCTTCTCTGCTCATTCGGATGTCCAGAATGATTCATAGATTGTGTAAGTATAGCAACAAGATTTTTTACTCCTTCTCCCATGACATTTGGTTGTTCAGGAGGACAATAATTTCATTGTCCATTACATTGATCAACATGGTTCCTTCGTGTTCCATCCATCGTCTAAAACCCAAAAAGAATAGTGTGAGAGGCAAAAATCATGCTAGGGAAAACAACATAATAAAGGGGGAGTACCTTCAATATCTAACATCTTAGGTTTAATTCTAAGATCGTTACTGTAATTCTAGGATTATAACCTATACTTATACTTAACCTTAGGGACATCCCTAGACATACCTTAGAAATATCTCCAGGGATCTCACTAAAGTTCTCGCATTCTAGTTTCCAAAGGTTGAATAAACCTTTCATCTGATACCAACCGTAGAGACCCAAAGCTTGAAATACATGTACATTACATTAATTTTAAGGAATACTTAGTACATAACAAAAACAGACACACAAGGACCATAATAGTTTAGTGTCTTTGGAAACTCAGAATATAATCTTCTAATCGTGGTGAAATATCTTCAACATCTCCCATAAAGATCTTCCCCTTTTTTTCTTACCTAAAACCTTTCTTTATATCCTGGGGAAAAGAAAACATAAAAGGGGTGAGCTCAAATGCCCAGTAAGGTTAAACATAGAAAACATAAAACAATCTATAAACATTTGAATGCAAAAACTTGAACATAAAATCTAAACATCAAAATCTTGAGAAAAGACACGAATCTTGGAAGTACATAAGGAATATATCATAAGGTAACATCAGTCATGATAAAATAGCATGGGAATAAAACATGTAATTGTGGAAAAACATTAAGCACATTATATTATTTCCATGTTAGCCAAGGAATTGCTGCCAAGACCAACTTAGTGGACAAAGTCCCTTTCTGAATCGAGTTCACTCCTCGTTTCTTTCCTGTAACACTGAAACCGATTAACTTACCGTTCCAACCATGTCTATCTCATGAGATATAAATCTTTACCCAATGCATTAGATGGAGATATAGGTCCCACCCATCTCATTATGAAATCATTCTTACTTGTGCCACAAAATAAACATACATCATTCATAATAACCCAATAAATAAAATGGGTTTCATAAACATCATCCCATCATCAAATAATCCATATAAAAGAAATAGATATCATTTCATAATAAGAAAAGTGAAACCATGTAAATCATAGAGACATGATACTTGAAACATACACATATGAAATAATGTCATCTTAGATGAAAAATGGTTTTTGATAAAACACTTGAAATGAATTCTTGAGGAAAATATCCTTTCTTCTTCAAAATCATTCTCTTTTCACAAAATGTCATGCAATTTTAAAAGAAAATTATTTTGTTGAAAATAGTCATGAAATATTTTGGAGGAAGGTTCATGAAAATAAGGCTTTATAAAACCGTAAAAATCCGTTCGTGCCGTATAAGTTAAAAAAACATTATTCTCGTACTTTTGCCGGAAAAGTCAAAAGAGTACCTCGTAAAAGAAAGATTTCATACATACCATGTAGTAAAAGTCAAAAATGGGTAAAAATGACATTAAAAATACATGAAAAAATTTATAAAACAAGGACATGGATGATAAATATAACTCCAGTAAATACTTACGTATAAGAAATCTCGAATAAAAATGAGATTTGCAAAATTATCCCTTACCTTAGGTCCGATATGCTTTGTACGTTTCTGAACCTCCTGTATAATGATTTAAATAATTTAATTGACTTATTATAGAATCATATTCATTGTTATGATATCATATATGGATCACTTATGACTTTATATTACCCGTTCTTTTGTAAGTTCCATGTTAAAGCAGCGTTTTGGGTTAAATTATTTTATTTATCGTACGTGTCTGGACTTGTTGTTCTTGATATTATTACTTATATCCTAATTTACTTAATTCCAGAAAGTAAAACATAGTTTATATATAATATATATTCAGTATATACATATATATATGATATATCGATTAAATGGAATGAAATACACCATTCATGGAGACGGTAGGCCGTACGTACGCATGAACGCTGTTTTCGTTTCCTTATTGAATTGAATGAAATTAAGTAAATGGCGTACATATATATACACATAAATATAGTATCATTATTATTTCATATATTTCATGATTACTTATTATATATACTTTATAATCATTCATGAATGGTTAACATGGAGAATGGATCTCATCACGTCGTGGAGACGGTAGTCCGTACGTACGCACGAGCGATGATATCATTCCCATGATCGCGGAATTGAATTTAAGTGTATGTATAATATTTCAGAATCAATATCACTTTGCAATAATCATATATAGTTATTTATTTACACCATTATACCCATCCAAGTAAGTTGGTGGTTGAAAACAGATTACACCACGGCGTGGAGACGGTATTCCGTACGTACGCACGCACGGTGATTTCGTTTTCTGTAGGATGGATAGATGGTGAAATAGGGTTGTTTCATACTTATAATAACATATATGTATATGAGTGATACTGATGTTATTACTTAATAATGAGAAAACTAAATAAGAAGAAGTAGAAGAAGAAATAAAGTTGAAAGAATCGGTAACAGATATTACCTCTTCTTTCGACACGCCTTTTTAAAACCTCCACTTAGGGCACTAAGATTGGTCTGTGAAGAAAAAAATAACCTCTAGGATGTTTCTAGGGAAGTGGAGAAGATAAATTGGCAGGGGTTGGCCAATATTTAAGGCTCAAAGTGGTGTGAGGAAGAGAGGGAGGGGGTGCCCTTTTATAAGGGAGGAGAGGGGCACCTTTGGAAATATAAGAAATATTAGTTTATATTAAATCCCAACCCCACTTAAAAACTTCCAAAATGACTCATATCCGAATATTAGATGATATAGGGTTGTAATATCATCAACCAATAAAATTTATACTTGGTAGGAACTTATTTTAAGCATTATCAACTTTATTTATCCTTATTTATCAATTTAATTTTATTTGTGGTAATAATATTTTAAATTTTAAATTATTATAAATAATTACATATGTGTTGTGAATTTTCCATAATTTGATACTTTATGACATTGTAGACCATATAAATTTTAATTTATAATTTTTAAATGTTTTTGTGATTTTTTAAAAATTTTATAATATGTTATTTTTATAAAATAACAATAGTGTCAATTTTGACACTATTCATTTATTTGAATTTAAATAAAATATATAGAGAAAATATGTTCAAACTAAAAGCTTTAATAGATTAATAAAATGTCATATGTATCTATAAAATTAGTGGGGCACATTAAATAGTTCATATAATATTTATTTTAATATTTTTAAGATCATTTATTTGATATCTCTATCAATAAAATAATTTCAACATCACTATTGTGTCATAATTAATGATAATTCTTTAATCCCTAGAAATTATAAATAAATTCATATGATGTAGAAAATTGTATTAGTTTTCTAGAGACTATTCATTTCTAAGTTTCATTATGTTTATCACTAAATTAAAATTATTATACTTATAATATTTAAGAAAGTGACATGTTGTCACTTTGTTTGGTTTTAATAATAATTAAATTATTTTCATGGAAAAAAGTCCATTAAATGAATCTAATCTGACCCTTAGGTGATATCGGTCTACTTTTAGTAATCCAATAGGATTTTGGCAGGTGTGAGGGTAATTTTATAATCTTATATTTACCCTTAATTACCCGATTTACCTTTAACTATGGTAAATGAAATTTACTATAGTTACTATTCATAATGCCCAAAAATAAAAAGTAACATATTAACATAATTTGGACCCACTGATTCCAAATATGGAATAAATTTTTCAAAATTCAAAACACATAATTTGCAGTAATTAATTTAAAATTAATCTCATTGTTAAGAAAACAAGTTTTAGAAGTTAAAACATTGCAAAAGATTGAAATGTTTTTACCTATGAATTCAATGTGAAATTAATGCTAATGACATAAATTATATTAAAGGGTAAAAATATATTCTATTTATACATTAAAAGCATTAAATATTATAATTTAACCATATAAATTATTACAATGAAAAAAGTTGTTTTTAATTAAAATATAGCGTGTTTTTACTATTCATTAAAATATAAAAGTTATCAGAAAAATATCAAATCTTTATCCAATGTAAATTTTTATTTCCTGATTCAAAAGAAGAATTTTATTTTGTAAAATTGAACTTATAAACATGTCAAAAACTATATTTAATGTGGGTGCACCATCAAAAGGTGGTAAAACTGCATTTTTTGAAAAATACTTATTTTACCCGAAAAATTTATTTTGTTCACATAAAATGTTTTAGAAAATTTATAAGATGAATAATAATATTATAATATTCAAAATGTAGTTAATAATATTCATAACGGCTAGTCCATAATAATATTATAACAATATATCTTTGTTTAGTGAAACCTAGTATTGCGTACAACACACGCTATCGAGGAAGGCTGTGATTGCATGTAATGCAAGCCAAGTCAGGGTTGCGTGTTGTGCAAGACTCCTTTGTTGTTTCGTTATAACAGAATACAACCATTTTTCATTTATATATTGAATATATATATATATATATATACACGCAATGTTGCGTAGAATGACTATTATCAAACGAACTTGAAATTGTGTGTAACATAATCTAAGAATAGTGTTGCGTATACTGCAAGCTAATACCGTGTTGCGTATAGCACAAGATAATCTTATTGTAGCATAAAAAACATGACATCAAATAAATTAAAAAGAATAATTATCATAAAATATCAGGTTGTTACATTACTACTTGAAGAGAATATATTCTAAGAAGGAGTTGAAAAATCATTTCAAGTATCTTTTAGAGAATTTAAAAGATGCCTCCTACAAATCAAGCTTTCAAGGATCAAGTTCAGAAGTTAAGGGACTTAACACCTAATCCATATAAATTAATGGAAAATAAAGATGATTTTGATAAGGACATGCAATATGGTGGTGAATTCATCACTTACTTTATTAATCTATTGAATCCTTATCTCTATGTCCAGAGCATAGCCATCTCGGCTCTTGTAGGAGCTCCTTTCAAACCTCTTATGATTCCTTCTACCAATCCTTCTTCTTATACTTTTTTTTGCTTCAGTAACCATGTCTATCTCTTAGCCTCTAAGCTAGATAAAACTTGTTATTATTGAGAAACCCTTTCCTCAGTCTTCCACCAGACCAACCATTTCACATTTTATCATTAAAGGTATCAGATTTACTTCCCTTTCTACTACTTCTACCACGTTCACATCTTCACCTATTGCTTCTACTCTTATTGTCTCTGACCCGACTAAAGATAATCATGTTGAATCTGATGAGAAGTGATGATTTTATAGGGCTATGATGTATTTAATGTTTATGATTTTAACTCTACTATGTCACTTTATTCAATGAAAAGTGTTCTCTCTCTTTTATTCCATTTTTCTTTTCTTTTACTGTTTTATTTTCCTTTATCTTATTCTCTTTTTGATAATCCCAAAAGGGGATAAGAGCAATCATTTGTGCTAAAAATATAAAAATAAAAACTTTCTTTTAGGCATTTATATTCATTTATACATATATACTATAATACTATGATTTCATAATAAAATCTATGGCTTGTAAATACCATGATTGGTGATCATAAAAAAGGGGGTGGTTGTTGGACTCTTGTTTTAATGCTCACAAATCATGCAAATCATTTAAATCCCAAATCATGTAATTCATTGGATTCATTATTAAATATTATAAATCGTGATTTCTCTTGTTCTACTACATTTTATTATGATTATGATTAACCTTAATCCATTCTGTGAGTATTACTTCTTATGACAGATGGTAGATATTTGACTAAGTATAAGAAACCGTTTCTCTAATCAAACTGTCTCACCATTTAGTCTAGAAATCAGAAAAGTTCATGACACTAATTCCTTGACACCTTAACCTTGCTACTAGCTACAAATTTCACAAAAGACATGACATTGTTTCCATGATACCATTTCCAGGACACTGTAATAAGTAACCATTCATAATTATGAAAAAGGACCAGACACTATTACCTAAGACATCATTTCTCTAACACCATAAGCTTACTACCAATTCCAAAAAATACAAAGGACAAAACACAGTAATTTTGTTATAGGTTATCAAATTTAGGAAGGACGTCCCTGCTAACTATGGCTCTGATTCAGACTCACTGTGACTATGGCACTGCTTTTGTCTCACCATCAATTTATGACATTGTACCATACTTTAACAAATTTTATATCTTTTTCAATTAAATTTAAAAGATCATTCTAACAGTCATATTTGAGTTATTTAATGACATTGACATAATTAATGATCATTTGTAGACATGAAGCCTCAAATTACGATGTACAAGGTGAAGACATAATTCCTCCTGTCGTCCACAACACAAAAAAACGATGATTAAATACAAAGTAGTGCTCGAGCTAAAAAAAAGAACTTAAAGTGAAGTGTGGCGACTGAAAAGAAACATCATAAAAATATAAATGCATGTAAGAACATACATAAGATGGTGAAGAAATCTAATTTTACCTGCTAGCTATATTTCTATAGATCAAAACTTCAAATATCCTTGAAGAAACAACAAACAGAAGAGAACAAAATCATCTCGCTGAACTGAAATCAGAACACTAAACTCACGATACTCAATTTTTGAGTATTCTTTTAGAGGAGGACTCGAACATCAAATCTGCTACATGCTAGTAGTTTATAGCTTCATAGAACAACACTCTAAGCATTTATAATTCTTTATTATTATATTATGCTATGTTTTGTACTTTTTTATTAAACTTTTGAGCAGTATGTGTGTCTGTACTAAAAACACACACTGTCTCCCACAATGAACTAAAGGATACAAGATATCCTCAAACAAAAATCTTTTTACGCCTTATTTCTCCAATGTATAACAATGGAATAAGTCTTGTGTTACCTGGAAGTTATATTTCCCATGAAGAACTATGGTAGAGGTGAAGTGACCTAGAACGTCTTGTGTATTGTTGTATAAACCCTAATTCAAGGGGTGGTTTAAAGCTTTATATATATTTTTCTTGGTGGAAGGTGATCACCCAGTGGAGTGGATTAGGTCTTCTCTTGAGATTGAACCACTTTTTTTAATCCACTATGTTTTCAAATTTAGTTTTACTCCATTTTATCTCATATTTCAGAAAACTATGTTTCACTTTAATAGTTAGTCTTGGATAGTATTTATAAGTGTTTTGATTTAGTATATTCGTTTCAAAATTTATACCAATGTTTCATATAGTTATAATTGAGAATTAATCTATCTTTTGAGAAACTATTTGAATAGTTAGAAAATTATAAATTCACTACATTGATTAAATGGATTGTTTTGCTTTTCAAATTGGGGGACCTTCAAATAACTTTTTTAACAGAAATTTTTATAGGAACCCAACTCCCCCCTCTTGAGTTTCCTACACCAATCAACAATCTTATCACCCATTTTTTGATAATATTTCATTATTAAAATTGTTTCATTTCTTAACTACTTCATTTTATCATGCATTTTTTTTCATGAAAGTTATGGTTATTATAAATTGGATATAAATAAATCATATATAGAATTATTTTAGTGTTTTAAATATTTTATTAATTAATTTGATACATTTTTAAAACCATTCTTTTAAATTTGGACATAGAAAATGTTTCGAATCGCTTCATGGAGATAGTAGGTCGTATATACGCACGAGCAATGATATAATTTTGTCAATGGGTGAAAGGGTAAGGAAGTGGATGATATGTTAATTTTATAAAATTAATTACATTTTATATTTACCATGTATATCCATAATTTTAATCATTATTACTATCCATGTGAGTCGGTCATAGAAAAAAAATTACATCAGTTCTCAAGGTGGTAGTCCTTGGTACACACGAGTTATGCATTTGTTTCACATTTTATGGAAGCAAATATGTATGAATATTATGGAATAGTCATAACAACATATAATTATAGGGGATATACTGGTGTTATTATATTTTAATTGTTAATAAAAAATTAAATATGATAGAAAAAGAAGTAAAAAAGGTAAGATCTTAGTAAAGATGATTACCTTCTCTTAGAGAAACCACATTTGGATCTCTTATTAAGGACCCCAAGATTGGTATTTTTGGAATAACATAACCTAAATAATATGACTAATAATTTTGGTGAGATATGTTTTTAGTTTTTTGTAAAGAAAAACGTCCTGATAGGTGTGAAGAAGTGAGGGGAGGGAGTTCCCTTTTATAACTGATGAGTGGCATTTTGTAAATACAAAAACAATTCAATAATGGGAATTCACTATCACATAAAGTGCTAAAAAATTAATAAATAATGGATTGAAGTAAATTTAAATTTTATATAAACCCACACCACAAAAAAATAAACATTTACTAATCATTTTATTCTTTATCTTCTTGAATTACTTACTTTTAACATTTTATTTTTACCCACGTAAATTATTTTTTTAACACGGGTAATTTATCATTTAAGAATATAATAAAATAATACTTATTATATAATTTATACTAATTTTTTATTAATATGAAATAAAATTTATCAAATAAAAATTCCTTTTGTGTGGAAAATTAATTTGAACACAAATGCATGTAACCCACAAAACCCCATTTTAACCATAATCAGGATAAATTAATATTATTTTCCTTATTGATGACCTTAAATTAATCTACATAATTATATAATATTAAATATTATAATTTAAATTATTTAATCTATTTTATAAAATTAAATTCACATAATTGGTATAATTTAATTTAAAAATGAACCTACAAATCGTATTGAGAAACAGTTTTTCAGGAAATAAAATTTTAAAGCAAATGATTATCTTACATTATCTATATGGCTAGAGATAATCATTATATGAATTTAAATTTTATATATTTACATATATAATATATGAATTTAATTTATATATTTCATTATTAGTGGTTATTTTAATATATTAAAATGGATGAACAATATGCATTTAAAACAGTTTTCCGAAAATTTTGTTTTTATACCTAAAAAACATATAATAAAATTCTGTATGAATATGATTCAAATGTAATTAAATTTTTTTAATCTAAATAAATAAAAAAAATTTAGTTTTAAAATAAATTCCATGAATAATTGTACTTTTCAATTAAAAAATGTTTTGAAAAGATATGACATTTTAACAAAAAGTGGTATTTTCACTATTCACTAAAAAATCCATTTTTTCATAAAAATTCCAAATATTTTACCCTAAGATAAAGTTTATATTGTTATTTAGAAAATATAATTTTTATAAAATATAATTTCTAAAATATTTATAAATTATTTATAATTCCCATACATAAAATTTAAAAATAAAATGATTTTTGAAGAAAATGTATTTTAAAGCATAAAATGATTTTAATAAACATTTGTGTGAATATTTATTAATAATTTATCAATAAATTTTTTTATTAGAACCTATATATATATCATAATTGTTTGAATTTTATTTGTACCCTCTAATTCAATGACTCTCTTATAATGGTCGTATTTAAATAATATATTTCATTGGTTGTTTAAGCTCATTATTGCTTGTCATATATGATATCGAGCAAAATGTTCTTATTCTAAAATCTTGATGTGTTAAAATTACCATTATATAGAGTCTAATATTACTCATCAAATATTTAATCAAAACTGCACACACACACACTAACACACAAAAGTAATGAAATTCATGTCCTCCCATATAAATTATAAAACATGTTAAGGATGACCAAAGTTTATACATTAGAATGAAATTTATCTAAGTAAGATATATTTTCCAAGATTAATAAAAAAATACTCCAAAAACATTAAACAACATTAAAATATTAGATATTTTATATAGGGATGAAGGAAACAATCTAAGAATCATATAATATAATTAAGTATGGTTTTAGCCTTACCAAGAGATGATGTTTTCACTTGAAGTCACATCTATTGAAAATTATATATAGGTGGGAAATATTGGATCATGAAATAAATCCAAAGGATATTATGGGATGTGTAGATAACCCATGGGTAGGAGGAAAGTGTATTAAAAAGTGGGGTAGATAGAAAAATTACTTAAAGGCCCCCAATTTAAAATTAGGTGTCTAGGTTCCCATTGGAATCAAAGTGGCATCCCTCCAAATGTTTAGTGGGACCTAGAAAATAGTTTTTTCCCTAACCAAGAGTATGATGGAATCATGGGAATTATTTACTAGGAATCTCTAACTAAACATTAGTACATAGACTACTCATCTTCTAGTTGGATTCTACATCTTAAACTAAATTTTGATATACCTCAAATTCCTTCTCTCAATATTGATATTCATTGAATATCATTTTTAGTCAAAATATGCCCAATTAATTATGAAATAAAAAAAATTAAATTATAACATACCTAAAAATAGTTGAGGTATTTTAAAATCCTCCTTTAGGTCTTACCATCTCCCTGAAGTACTGATAAGTCTCGACACTGAATAGTTCTAGACACAAAGATCTCAAATCTAAATCCTAATCTCACATATCTTAATGAATGTGATCATGATTCCATATAATACGTATAAGAGGAATTTTATTTCTTTGAATCAAATTATTACTCTAATATAATTTTCTCACTAATTTATACTCAAATGATTCACTTTCCTCCAATTCAATGTCCCTACAATCAATCACTTGTATTGGGTCTCGTTCATACCTCTAGAGTTATGGCACATGGAATACATCATTAATATCATCATGACTCATTTGAATAGAATACTGGTCCCATTTCCAAATACATTTTAACAGATAATTTTATTAATTAAGACCTTATATCAAATAATCATGGATCCCATTAAAGTACTTTGAAAGAAGCTATGTGTACAATAATATCCCAAACCCAAGGATGTCCCTTTTTTCAAATTTGTCACCACCTTTCATTCAATTCAAATTATGAATTAATATAAATTACTGGACTTTTCTAATACTTTAATTAGTTCTTTAAGGGTGTTGGAGGTGTTTATGTATGTGATAGAGGTGAATGGTGTAGGGCAAGGTGTATTTTTAGCTAAAATTTTAGAACATAGGGTGCATTGTGGTGTTACCCATTATGTTTCCCCATTATGTTTTGCTCTGTAAAGAAGGCTTATTGTAGTCTAGTGTTTTATATTGTAATAGGTGAAATTACAAAAAGGTGGTTTATTTTATAAAATAAATATTGGGCCATGAATATTAGGCTTCTCTTAAGTTAAGGGATAATTTTAGTGTTGTGTTATGGGTTATAGTATGAAGGGTATATCATCACAATGAGGGTTTACTCCTAGATTTTAAGTTTCACCGATGTTGAGGACCGTTGTGTCATGATGGAGGTTGTTGTGTTATAAAGGTCGATTGAGATATATTATTTTTAAGGTGGAAGAATGAGGTTTTCACTATGAACCTTAGTGGTTCAACAATTTCAGCATAACCTATAACATTTTATTATGACTATTTTTAAATATATTAATTAAGGAAATTTTAACCCAGTTATTTAGGGGGGGTCATGTTGTTAATTATGAGTACTGATTTGTTGTGTATTTCCTACCCCTGTCAAGTTGTGATTTTGAGCCATTCAAAAATTATTATAAATTTGAGTGATATCTCAAATTCTCTCCCATTTTTTGACTTCCTTTCAACCCATTCAAAAATTTACACATCATTAGAGATCTTTTTCAATCCTTTGATTGGTTTTATCTTTTCCCTTCTAGAGAACATATCTTTGTGATCCAAGGTGGTTTCTTCTCCAATTATATTTATCCATTTCTTGTTATTTCTTCTTGGGGTGGATATATAAATTAGGTTTCTCTATATTTGGTGATGATGTGTCATGAAGTTTATGTATTACTAATGTTGATATTTTTAGTGGGTTTTCCTTTTGAGTTCTTGGTTATTTAATCAAAAACTTCTTCTCATTATGTCACATTAGTTTTTAAAGAATCTTTAAGGTCGGGGATTCAAAAATTCTCATTCTTTATTTATGTTTGAATGTGTATTAATTATTATTTTTCTTTCATTCAGTGGTTAGTTGGATTAACCTATGAAAGTTTATAATTTAAAATAAATAACTTGAAATGTAAATGAGAGATTAACACATGCTTTATAAGAAGCCTTATTATTTTTATGTATTATTGATGTTATCAATATGTAATATTTTTTTCCTTTTTTATACTATTATTTCATTATGAACTTCTCTTATAATTGAATAATTATTTAAATAGTATAATAAATTATTAACATGGAAATATAGAATAATGATTAATTTTTTATTCTCATAGTACTTAACTAATATGAATAAATGATTTAGAGGTCATGTAATATGATTTAATGTTTTTTAATTTTTTTTATATTATAGATAATTCTTTTTGTGGTTAGATTATTATTCTCTAGTTTTTGTGGATAGTTGGTATAAATAGGTATTTATGTGGTTTTGGTAGTAGATTTTAGGTTAATGTGTGATTTTTTTGGTCATAGAATGGCTAGTTTTTATGGAAAGTGGGTGTTGTCACGGTTTTTGTGGTAGTGGTGTTATGTCTATGGGGGTTGTTCAGATGATATTTTTGTTTTTTGTTAATATTTTGGTCTTGGATATTGAGGATTGATTCGTAGTTGTACGATAGTATGGAAAATTTGATTGAATTAATTAATATGGTAAGGGGTAGTGGGTTTGATATTAATAAATGGTGGGATTTAAAATATAATATAATTTTTTTGGATGGAATGATAAAGCATATAATAAATGTTTATATTTATTAATGAATTGTTTGACATGAAATATAGCTAAATGAATGTGCATAATTGAATATAATGAGCTTGGTAAATGGAAAATTTGGAATTGGAAATGATTTGATAAAATGGGAAGTTATTTGTGGTGTGTGGTTATTTTTTGGATTTACAGTTGTTAGGTATGGATGTATAGTTTTGGAATTGGTCATAATTGTGTGATAGTGGTGATTAAGTGACTATAGAAGGTGGTGGTGATATGTTCATGTGTTTAGGAGATGTTTCCCTTAGGTAGGGTTTTTAATGGAGTGTTATATATATTGTTTTATGTTATTTCATATGTTCCACCACCCAAAAATGTAACCTTACCAACACTAGTATGAGGACATGGATTCTGGTCATTTTACACAATATCGAGGTTGCAAAGGAAACAAATTTTTTGAAAACTCCAACTTATATACTCTCTCTTCCAATACTGTAATAGGATGTGATAAATTGAGATCTAGGAATATATATACGAGTAGTAATAGATTGAGGTTATAATATATATGTGTTGGATAGCATAGTTTTTTGATTGTGATGATGGTACATGGTGGGGGAAATTAATGTTAAGAGGAGGGAATGAGGTTGATGCCCTTCATGTTTGTGTTACCAAACTATGATGAGAATGAGGTGTGCAATAGTGATTTATTCATAATGTGTAAATGTTCATGAAATTTAAGATGATGTGGTTTTGGTATATATTATGCGGCTATGGATATGCGGTTTTCTTTTTTATGAAGTTGTGTTGTTATATTAATATTAAAGGGATGGGAGCACTAGTGTAACAACCAGTATTTTTATATATGGATATTACCTTCTGAATAAAACATGTGTGCGATATTTTGTAATATGATATAATATATAACATATGCATAACATAATTGACCAAAAAAATTTATTATTAATTTGGAACATTATAAAATAAATATATCCATAATATGACCATTATGTATTATTATTATTTGGAATTATTACTATTGGAAAAGTAATCTTTATAAAGAGATCCTTAGAATGAGTCATTGTTAAGGGTGATGATGAGAGAAAATTGATTAAGAAAGGGGGAACAATTTCCATAACTAGTAAGATCAAGACTTATTAATATCATTTATCTGATATTGGGAAGTAGGTTGCATCATCAGGGTTCACCCTTGACTAAGTCCTAGCATAAATATTAACAATTAAGGTGCTATAAGAATAATCTATGGTATATTTTCTAGTTAGTGGAGGTAACTACTGGATAAATTTTTGTCGAACCACCCCATGAAAGTACCACCATTACACACCTTAACATGAGGTCTTATTCCAATATAATATGGGTTTATGTGTCTTGAGGATATATAGTATTGATGTGTAGATTATTTGAGAAATAAAATAGTGTTTACTCCAATAGAATATTGTTTTTAACATTTGTGGGTGAAATTAACTAAGGGTAAAATTTATCATTTTTAGGTATCTCAATAATTAAAAAATTAATGAATTTAAATCATAATAAAATGAAATCAAATTGTGAAATATAATAAAATAAATTTTTAACACAATGAAATGAGAAGTATATTTTTGTAAAGTCATATATTATTTGTTTTCATTAATATACATGTTCATGATACATTTATATGTTTTTAATAAAATTTAATTTTCATAAAATAGTTAGATGAAATTATATATATTTTCATAAATATGATAATATAATGTTATGAAACCATAATTTTTTTTAAGTTTCATAAATTTGATCATGTCATAAAAATGTTTTTTCAACAAATAAGTATTTTATTTAATTATTAAACATCAAATATTTTTATTTTTATTTTTGATAAAATGGATTTAATTTTTAGAATCAGAACATTGAAAATGGCTAGGTTAAAGTTTCTTATTTTTCATAAATATTAATATACGGAGGTGAAATAGTACGATACCATATAATTGTAGTATTTTATAATATCATATATCTTTGTATTTTTTAGGTTTCTAAAATTTATGAGGATATTTTATTGGCCAATTTATTATATAATCACTATACTCTTACTATTAAGTCACATTATGGGTCACTTTTTAGAGAAATAATATTATATTCTGATATTTTATTTAAAAACACCCTCCTCCTCACCTTATAAATACAACCACCCACAAACCCACTTATACACACATTAAATTCACTTTACCTTCTCCAATATCTACCCAAATATCTCAACAACTCTCTCTCTCTCTACATCCTAGAAGTGTTGGTCACACTGAAATACCAAACTACATAGCAATAAGTTGTAGCCTAAGAGTGAACATCCAAACGAAGAAGAAACATTCTAAACTAATTTTTCTTAAATTTTTTTATTCCTATACCACCTAAAATATATTTTATCCATGTTAATAAAATGAAATCATAACTATTAATATACTTAAATTCTATTATTTGTATGAAATGTCTATTATCTAATATCCTCTCTCCAATTATTTTAAAACCAAAGAATCGCTCATATTATGGTTGGTTCACTGCCTATACGGGTGATGTGGATCATTTTTTGTCACTACATTATATTGTTGGTTTTAAAAATTTATTCAATAAATAAATAAAATATTTTATCATAATTAAGATTTTGGAAATAAAAAATAAGGTATAACATTAATGATAATAACAAATAGTGGCCATAATGATTTTAACCATCTAAAACAAGCCTATTGAGATACCTTTCATAGTTTGAATAAGTTTTTTACAACCCATTTAACTATATAATTGTTAATTTAATAAAATAAAAAATGATTAATAAATATAAATTTATAGAGATTATGTAAATATTTAACCACGTCTTTGAACATGATCAAAATAGAAAAATTATTTTGAAAAAATTAACAGAACTTCCCGAAGTGTCCAATACGAGAAAAAAATAAATGAATGAAATGTGATAACAAATTTATATTAAAAAATTAAATATATATGTAAACGTTTATACAGAAATTATTTAATAAACTTGATTTATTTATTCAATAAGTTAGGTGTGCGTAACTAACAATTCAAGGACCCAAGGCAAGGGATATTCTGAACCACCCTCATTACTTATGGGTTATGTATTATCTTTCTTTTTTCCCATTTCACTCTATCATCCTCTCATTTACTTATTCCATATTCTATATTTATGTTATTTACATATATACCTAGTTTACTTTTCCTTTATTTGTTGGGGATGATACATTTTCTTCAAGTTCCCATCTCAATGCCTTCTTTTAAGAAAACATGTTCAAAGGGAACTTGTTTATTTATTAACTATTATCTAGTACCAATCCATGTAATGAATTTAAAATTATATGGTTAATAAAATTTTTTTTTTTATAGAGAACCATTTGGGTTCACTTATAGTTTTAGGTAAATTTATTGGTTTTACCCACTTTAAAGACACAGTCATTTTTCTTAAAACCTAGATTAAGTGGGTTATTTTTGAACTTAATTATCCTTTATTTATTAAATCTTCACATAAATTGAACATAATGTTTTTTGAAATTTTATTAAATCCTAATTTTGTTAAAGTCTATACATTATTTAATACCTTCTTTCATATGATTTTTTTTTTGTAATTCCATTTGGTTATTCTTTAAAACAAGATTGTGTAACCCATTTACTTTTCATGGGTTTATCTTATGCTTATGATTTATGATTATTTAATTATGGGGAACATATAAGTGTATAAATATTTAGAATTTTAATGATGGGGAAATAATTATACATTCCCCTATTACATTTTTCAATGTTTGCATCTCATGTGATACCATATATGGTTCATGGATAGTTATCCTAGAACACTTTATTGTGTTTTCTTAGCAGTGAGCCTTGACTTTTGTTATGATGTCATGTTTTATTTTTTTCCACATATTTATGGTTCCATGATACTATGAATTTATTTCCATTATTCCATGATCCAATTCTTGTGATACATGTCTTTATGATATCATGATATATCTCTAGAATAATGAATATTACTTCACCATCATTCTAAACTATGATTATTCCCTTACTAGGAATTATAGATCCCCTATTTTGTTTATATTTTCCACCAAGGTATCATATATAATAATATTAGATCAATAGGATTTAAATATCACGTTATATAGATTTAAATAAAGATGTTTAGATTTTTTGTATCTAATCTCATAAATACATTAAACCTACAGATTTATGGGTTGAATTCCATGAATTGTTATGTTATAAATCATGTAAAAAATGAATACGACCCTTGGGTTTATATAGTTTCTATCAAATAAATTTATAGTTTTTTGTAGGTTTTGGAATGATAAAACATTATTGAAAACCATATATGTAATTTTAACTATAGGAAAAAATTCTAAAATTTTAGTAAATTATAGAATTCGTGTTTTTCTAGCACGGAAATCTCTATACAGATACAGATAAGTGGATGTTGGCTCTAGAAATGACACATCTAGGGGTAATAAACCAGATATAGGTTAATTAATAATTAACTCGATATTTACATAGTGCATAACAATTGGGTCTAACTGCACTCTTAGTTTGACACTCCTAGGGGATATGTATTGGACACTTCATTTACTCTTTATTAACCATTATGTAGAATTTTAATATATATTATTATAGTGATGTAATATTTAACAACTTAGGATAGATAAATTAATTTGAAAATGACCATGGATAACCTATACTTAAACATAAAAATTCATAATTTGTGGTATACATGTCATTTATGATATATTTCTTCTATGTTCATAGTTTTGATTCTATTAATTTATTAATTTAATTATACTCAAACTAAACATTACTTTATTTTATAAAAATGGATGTAAATATACAGAATTGAGAAAATAACTTATACAATGGAAAATGTAATGATTTACGTAAAAAAATCCCTAATATAATGGGAATATGAGTTGAGAAGATCATGGAAGTACTTGTACAATGAGTTCAAGCTATGAATAATGACTTGAATCATGTTGACCATCCTACTTCACCTAAAAGAAAACCAGTTATGGTTGATACATTTATTTAATAATGTCCTCATACATTTATTGGATCTTATGATCCCTTATTTTCCAAAAAATTTATTAATTCCATTAAAAATAAAGTCTATAACCTCTAGTTATCTAAAAAAGAAACAATAACATTTTCCATTTAACACATAGAGGGAGTAGTCGATTAGTAGGGGAAACTAATCAAGATTATAAAGCCTAAGGGCGACATCAAATCAATGGATTGGTAAATATTAAACAAGATATTTTCTATAAATATTTTCCATGAACTCTTTAAATTAAAATAGAGAGGTAATCACTTTGACTCAAGAAAAATTATGAATAATATATTGGGTTTTATGAGGAAAACATCACAAGTGTTTCATGCTATACCTTTTTTCTTTGTCATTGACCCTGAAAGTAACATAAACCTATTCTTTAATAGACTAAAGACTAGTCTTTGAAAAGTCTTGGTGATCCCAAAATTTTATATCTATGTGGGAATTTTCTATTATTCCCTTAAATTTGGTATATATTGTATATTATCAATAGTCTTATGGGGCTCAAGATAAGCATCAAGGAATGAAGTTTAATTTCGGATTATTTTCAGATAAATCCCATGGTGTAAAGAAAATATAACTATCCACTTGTCATAAGTGTGGTAGGAAGCATCCCAAAAACTACCTTGAGGGAACAATGAGATGTATCAAGTGTGGAAGACAATTACATAATTATAATGAATGTAAAAGGTAAATTAATAATCCCTCTAATTTTATAGAAGAAAATAAGGTTTTGATAAATCCACTTCTTATGGTCCAATGTTTCAAATGCAAGGAACAAAGACACTATGAAATCCAATTCCTTGGGATAAGGGTTGTTGAAGATGACTAAATACAATAACCTCCAAGGAAAATAGATTAAGGATTGTCTTATTCTATCCCGACTAATAAGGTGGATCCAGATAACAAATTTGTGATAGGTACACTATTATTCTTTCAATAATAGTAAATTTATTGTTTTATTCTGGTCCTATGTATTATTTTATATCATAAACATTTAGTAGAAATATTCCAACACCATAGCAAAAAATAGAGGATAAATTATTGGTTAAAATAGCATGTAGTGAAATTATTTCATCTCAAGTATATAACTACTCTCCAGTCAATTGTTTTGGTATGAATATTCCAGTAAGTCATGTCATACTTCCTATAATGAAATTAAATTCTATAATAGGCATGGATTGGAAATATTTAAATAGAACCAACATCAACTATCATAAATATAAACTAATATTTAACAACAAAAATAATCCAATTATTCTATAAAAATTCAATTTGGATTACTAATCTCATTGGAAACATCTTCTAAAACATTTATATTACTGCCTTATGAACAAGAATATATATCTCAAATGATTGAGATGAAGGATATGATCATCCTTAAAAACATTACTATTGAAAGGTAATATATTGATTTATTCCCTAAAGATTTCCATGCTCTTCCTCTTAATAGATAGGTTGAGTTTCAAATGAAAATATACCTGACAATCTACCCATATCTAAGTGTCTCTATAGAATAAATCTCATTTAACTACCAGAACTAAAGAATAGACTATAAGATAATTTTGGTGATGACCTCATACACTCAAGTGCCTCAGCATGTGGTGCATTAGTAATATTTATCAAAAATAATTATGATTAAATGTTTCTCTACATTGACTATTTTGAATATAAAAAATCACAATATGGAACCAGTATTCACTATCAAGGATTGATGACTTATTCAAGCATCTATGTGGGGACATGTGCATATTTAATGTGGATCTTCTTTTGGGATATCATAAATTGAATATGGATAACGAGGATATTCCCAATATTTCATTTTGAGTAATTTATGGTCACTATGAGTTTATATAAACCTCCTATATGTTGTACCTCTCGAACCCCTCAAGGTTTTATTTTCATGATCACAATCACCCTCATATTTATCTAATCCTTTTTCAAGTGTTTTTGGATGATAGGAATCAATTCAGGTGGCCAAGGAATTAGGCCAAGAAAGCAAGAAGCAAAACTGGACTGAAATTCAGTCCACCGGCCAACCGGTGGCTTCACCACCGGTCGACCGATGGACCCTGGGCAGAAGGCAGAGCCACTGCCTCACCACCGGCCAACCGGTGGCCGCAGCACCGGTCAGCCGGTGGCCCCTGGACAGAAATCCTCATCCTTTTTCAAGGCACCGGCCAACCGGTGGGACTGTACCGGCCAGCCGGTGGAGCCAGTCAAACTAGCCGTTGCAGTTTGACCAGGCTGGCCCACTTGGCTCCCAACGGCTCTTTTAGCCTCTCCAACGGCTCCGAAGCCTCCCCAAGGGTTCCATGCCTATAAATAAAGGCCAAGGAAGCCCCGGACACCAACTGTATCATATACCAAGCGCTCGGACATATTGTTGCACATTTGGCGAACCTCCGGCGCTCCACCTTCAAGGATCCTCAAGTGCTCCAACCAATTTCCAATCCAAGGAGCACCTCAAGAAGCTTGGGAGAGCACGCTACATCAACTCCATCATCCAATTGGCGCCCAAGTCTTCCTCCAATACGGTTTTTATTGTATATTAATTTTGAGCTTTAAATTTGGGTTTGTGCCTACAAACCCCAAACTCTTTCTTCATCCCCCTTTCTTTTGGGTTTCACATCACCATTAAGGTGTGAAGAGGTTTCTTCAAGCCTTTCCTTTTAAAAGGCTTGTGTCACCGGTGAGCTAGCCTTCACCCGTTAAAAAGGCTAGTGGGTTCTTACTCAACCATTAAAAGTAAGTGGGTTCTTGCTCAACCATTTCAAAAGCAAGCTGTAAAAGGTCCTAGTGCTACCTCAAAGCCTAGTGGGTTTCTTGCTAAAACCATTGAAAAGCAAGCGGTAGGAATCTCTCAACGGTTGAGTTGGGAGCGGAGATGTAGGCCGGGTTTTGGCCAAACTCCGTTATCAATTTCTTGTGTGATTGCCTCTTTATTTCCGCTGCACCTTTCAACTTTGATTTTAATTTCTTAATCTTTTTTTAAAGGCAATTCACCCCCCCTCTTGCCATCTTTTTTCCCCGTTTTCTCCGACCCAACAATTGGCATCAGAGGACGTATTTGAATAATTCCCTAACCGGTTTCAAATTAAAGATCCTTTTTGATGGCATCTACCTATTTCGCCCCCGAGGGCTACTCATTGGGTCGGGCTCCATTTTTTTATGGGACCGACTATAATTATTGGAAAACCCGCATGACCACTTTTCTTAGAAGCATAGGATATCCCATTTATAAAATTGTCATGCAAGGTTACACTCTCTCTTCCCCCGATGAATCCAAATGGACCCAAGCCGATATTAGAAATTTCGAGCTTGATGGCAAAGCCATGAACGCTCTTCATTGCGGCCTTGACCGAAATGAATTCAATCGAGTTTCCACATGCACCTCCTCACATGAAATCTGGAAACTTTTGGAGGTTACCCATGAGGGGACCAACAAAGTCAAGGATACTCGATTGGACATGTATCGCCAGGATTTTGAGTCTTTTTCTATGCACCCACATGAAAATATTTCTGATATGTTTACTCGATTTACTGACGTGTGCAATGGTAGAAAATCTCTTGGAGATGACATTTCTGCCGAAACTATGGTGAAAAAGATCCTATGGGTCCTTCCGAGATCATGGGCACCTAAGGTGACGGCTATCCAAGAAGCTAAGGATGTAAAGAACATGCCGGTCAAAGAGCTCATCGGATCCCTCATGACGTACGAAATCACAATGAGGAGGAAAGCTCAAAAGGAGGGCACACCAATCAAGACACCAAAGAACATCGCCCTCAAGGTACAAAAAGAAGTAAGCTCCTCCTCCTCATCATCCTCTTCATCTTCTTCATCTTCAAGCGGCGATTCAGAAATGGAGAATCTCGCCCGCCAAATGCACAAGTTTATGAAGAAGCACAAGAAGAAGAAGAAATCTCGCAAGGCGCGAAAGCAAGAACCCAGCGCAAAATCCGAGCCCAAGGTAAAATGCTACGGGTGCGGCGAAAAGGGCCATTACAAGCCCGATTGCCCACTCAACAAGAAATGGGCTAAAGAAAAAGGAAAGAAAAAGGTCCTCAAGGCCACATGGAGTGACACCTCATCCTCCTCCTCCTCCTCGAGCGACCAAGGTACAAAATGCCTAATGGCATTTCATGAGGTAACATCTTCCGACTCCTCATCCTCTTGTTCTTCAAATTCAAATTCTTTAAATCATTTATCATATGAAGAACTCCAACATGCTAGAGACCAATTAGAAAATGGTTTTCACGAGCTTTCTTCAAAATTTGTTTCTTTGAAAAAGAATTTCAAAAAACTCTCTTCCGAAAAAGAACAACTTCTTAAAGAGAAGGAAGAGTTGACCCTTAAAATCCAAAATTTTCCAAATGTTGATTCCATGGAATCAACCATCAAAGACCTAAGGGAGACCCTAGCTAAGTTCACCCAAGGGGAACAAAATTTGAACAATATCCTAGGTTCTCAATGAATTTCAAGAACCACCCAAGGGCTAGGATACACCAACCAAGCTTCCTCCTCTCATGCTCCCACTGTTTTTGTTAGGGGGAGCTCTAGTTATAAATTTTGCAATTATTGTAAAAAACCCGGGCACCTTATTTATGAATGCAATTGTAAAAATGCCCGGTATGGTCAACCCAAAAGTTTTTTCTTTTCGGACGAATTTTATAGGAGAAGACCCACCATGAAACAAATTTGGATTGAAAAATCCCTTTTGGCGAGTCTCTCCGGGCCAAAAGGCGTTTCGTTTCCCCGATGATCTTTTGTTTTATTTAGGGGGAGAAATTTTCTTAAATTCAAAAATCTCTTTCGATTCTTTTTTCAATTTAAATTTTCAATTCAAAATTTTCGATTCAAACTTTCAATTTCAACTCTTGGTATCAAAATTTTCAATTCAAAATTTTCTATTCAATTTTCATTTCAAACTTTCAATTCAAACTGTTATTCAATTTTTCATTTCAATTCTTGATTCAAAACTTTCAATTCAAGTTTCAAAATTTCAATTGATTTAAAATCTCGTTTTTCAATCCCATTCCCTCAATCAAGTTTTATGCCCCACGCTATTTTGATAATCACAAAGGGGGAGAAATTTCTTGATTGATTGGGGGAGAATCCTTTTCATTTCCTTTCAATTTCAGTATTTTTACTTTGATTGTTTTGGTGATTGTGATCATCAAAATAGGGGGAGATTGTTGTACCTCTCGAACCCCTCAAGGTTTTATTTTCATGATCACAATCACCCTCATATTTATCTAATCCTTTTCAAGTGTTTTTGGATGATAGGAATCAATTCAGGTGGCCAAGGAATTAGGCCAAGAAAGCAAGAAGCAAAACTGGACTGAAATTCAGTCCACCGGCCAACCGGTGGCTTCACCACCGGTCGACCGATGGACCCTGGGCAGAAGGCAGAGCCACTGCCTCACCACCGGCCAACCGGTGGCCGCAGCACCGGTCAGCCGGTGGCCCCTGGACAGAAATCCTCATCCTTTTTCAAGGCACCGGCCAACCGGTGGGACTATACCGGCCAGCCGGTGGAGCCAATCAAACTAGCCGTTGTAGTTTGAACAGGCTGGCCCACTTGGCTCCCAACGGCTCTTTTAGCCTCTCCAACGGCTCTTTTAGCCTCCCCAAGGGTTCCATGCCTATAAATAAAGGCCAAGGAAGCCCCAGACACCAACTGGATCATATACCAAGCGCTCGGACATATTGTTGCACATTTGGCGAACCTCCGGCGCTCCACCTTCAAGGATCCTCAAGTGCTCCAACCAATTTCCAATCCAAGGAGCACCTCAAGAAGCTTGGGAGAGCACGCTACATCAACTCCATCATCCAATTGGCGCCCAAGTCTTCCTCCAATACGGTTTTTATTGTATATTCATTTTGAGCTTTAAATTTGGGTTTGTGCCTACAAACCCCAAACTCTTTCTTCATCCCCCTTTCTTTTGGGTTTCACATCACCATTAAGGTGTGAAGAGGTTTCTTCAAGCATTTCCTTTTAAAAGGCTTGTGTCACCGGTGAGCTAGCCTTCACCTGTTAAAAAGGCTAGTGGGTTCTTACTCAACCATTAAAAGTAAGTGGGTTCTTGCTCAACCATTTCAAAAGCAAGCTGTAATAGGTCCTAGTGCTACCTCAAAGCCTAGTGGGTTTCTTGTTAAAACCATTGAAAAGCAAGCGGTAGGAATCTCTCAACGGTTGAGTTGGGAGCGGAGACGTAGGCCGGGTTTTGGCCGAACTCCGTTATCAATTTCTTGTGTGATTGCCTCTTTATTTCCGCTGCACCTTTCAACTTTGATTTTAATTTCTTAATCTTTTTTTAAAGGCAATTCACCCCCCCTCTTGCCATCTTTTTTCCCCGTTTTCTCCGACCCAACACTATAAACACAAAAATGATCCAATAATATCCATGGACATAACAAATAGAGTCTTTACAGATTAACTTGATAAAATTAGTATAGACTTTATAGATGATATTCTCATATAATCTAAAGGAATTAAGGAAAAATATGATAATTTGAATGCTTTTATGAATACATTTAGAATAGAATATTTATACACAAAGTACAGTAAATGTGACATTTCGATTGAGAAAGTGACATTCTTGGAGAATCTTATCACAAGGGGATATTTTTGATACATTTATGGATTCGTTAAAGATAGAGGTAACTATTGAATATCACAAAACAACATATATAATATAGATATATAGTTTTCATGGATTACCTAGGTATTTTTAATGATTTATAAGTAAATTATCTCAATTTTCTAACCCATTAAACAATTAAACATAGATGGGTTTAAATTTTGTTTGTATAGATGAATATGAAGAGATATTTAATGATTTAAAGAAGAGGATAATCACTGCACTTGTACTTACACTAACCGCATTTGGTGAAGGATATGTGATCTACACTAATTCTTCAAAAAAGATATTAAGTTGTGTCCTCATGCCAAATAATAAAGTGATAGCCTATTCCTCAAGTAAGGTTATGATTAATTTGAAAATTTATCGATCACATGATTTGTAGTTGGAAAAAGTAATCTTCATATTGAAGATTTGGAGGTGTTTTCTCTATATATAGAAGTGTAACATATATACATCTTATAGGATCTTTGAGTATATATTCACATAGAAGTATCTAAATATTTGCTAAAAATATGGTTAAATCTAGTCAAGGATTATGAATCCTCAATCCATTACCATCTTGAGAAGGTGGATAAATTAGAATATTCTCTATGTATAAAGGATCATGAAACCAAGTCTATGATGAATATTGATAAAGATAAAATATCCTTATAAATAAAAAGGATGAACATAGGGATCATAAATTAATCAACCACATCCTACCTTGTTCAAATGATTTCTCAACCATCCACTCTAGAGAAGATTAAGGAACCTCAAAGGAATGGTATGGAGATATGAAAGAAGGTGAATTCTATAATATAGTAGAATGCCACAAGGTTCAACATTGATGAATAATGAGTTGGGATATTTGGAACATGACTATGTATACCATCAGATCTTGTTTAAAGAGGGATCTATTGATTAATGCTCACATATCAATATTTTCTCTCCACCTAGGAAGGAAAAAGATGTATAGGGATCTCCAATATAACTTTTGGTGGGAAAATATGAAGATTTAGATTGTTGTATATACATCAATTTTCTATGTATGTTAGAAAGTGAAGGTAGAAAGATAAAAATACAATGGTATTTTGAAACCATTACACATAACTTCATTGAAATGTGAGAATATCACCATGGAATTTTTTATGGGTCTTACAAAGAAATCGAAAGTAAATAATTACATATCAATTATAGAGTATTGTCTCACAAAAAATTCTCACTTCATCACTATTAGAGGGGAATTATCACATGATAATTTGTAAATTATATGCATAAGATAAGTGATGAGGCTATATGGAGGACCACTATAGATTGTATATGATCCAGATCTGTGTTCACTTAAATGTTTTGGATAATTCATCCACCTTCCTTAAACAATGAGTTGAAATTTATTATGTCCTATCACCCCTAGACTGATGGAAAATCAAAAAGGACTATCCAAAACACTGAAGGATTTTCTAATAGATTACTCCATGTACATTAAAGAAAGTTAGGATCAACATCTTCCAATTTCCATGTTTAAAGATAAAAATAGGTTATATACAGTAATTCAAAGAGATACTTATAAATACCTTTGTGGAAAGAAATGCAGAACTCCAAAATGTATGAATGAATATGGACAACATAATGTATTGGGACTTGAATTGGTTAAATAAATAGTAAATAAGGTTAAAATCATTCCATAAAACATTATCATATCATAATGTCGATATAAGTATTATGATTATATTAATCAATGAGAACTAGATTTTTAGGTTAGAGATAAAGTTTTCATTTATATATCTCTATGGAAGAGAGTCATGGTTTTTTTGAAGAATGGAAATCTAAGACCCATATGCGTTGTCCCATTTGTTATTCTTGATCACATCATAGTTTTTTTTATCAACCAACACTCCCACCAAACCTAACATAAGTGCATGACATGTTCCATGTATCCCTCTAGAGAAAGTTCATACCAGATCCCTCACATATACTAAATATAAGGTTCATGTAGCTGGAGAATGATCTCCCTTATTAGGAGTATCTTGTGAATATCTTGGACTATATGGAAAATGTTATATATAAAAATACAACTCAAATTTACAAAGTTATTTAGAAAAACCATAAGTTTGAAGTGGAAACATGGTAACCTAAATAAGTGCTGAGAAAGAAGTTCCATCATCCATTTTCATCTTAGTGTATGAAATGAAATTTCAATGGATAAATTTCTAAATGGGGAGGAATTTAATGACCTAAACTTTTATATTGGTAAATTTAATTTTGAATAAAAAAATTGAGCTATATTTAGTATTATGGTGTAGTATAAAACATATGTATAGGATAATATACCAAAAACACTTCACTATTAATTTTGAACTTTATAAAATAAATATGGCCATAATATGACCATTGGTTATTATAAACATTGGGAATTTTGTTCATCTCCAAATTAGTTGTTATAAAGTGACCATTATAATAATAGATGTATATTAATGGTAATGATGAGAGATAATTGATGCATAATGGGGGAATTATTTTCTCAACAATAAGGATAATTCCCTATGAATCAAACTAATTAGAGTTTGGGAATAAGGTAGTATCTCTAGGGTTTTACCTTGACTAAGAACTTTGAAAAATTCAACAATTAAGACTTTAGTGGAATCATCTTTGAGAGAAGTTCATGTTAGTAGAGATCGCCAAAAAATCAATGTTTTCCAAACAACCCCCATGAAAGTACCACAGAAGGGAGAAAACATTTTCATATTTATATAATTTTTATCATTTGATAAATAACCCCCTAACCATTATAAATCATGGTAAAAACGTTCTTTTTTATTTTTTCATATCAGGGACTAAATTTTCATTGGGTAAAATCTTGGTTCTTAATAGTTTATTCAATTTTTGGATTAATTGTGAATACATATGTTGATATATTTTTTTATTTTCAAATTTCATTGTCTAAAGGATATAAATTTTGATTTTTTATTTTTTAAATCAAATTTTAGGTCAATTTTAACATATATTACACTAAATCAAATGATTCTCATGGTTATAATCTATAAAATGATAAAGGAGTAGAACATATTACATTAGAGTTGGTATTTTGTATAGACGTTTTCATCTAGATTATAAGACTTCAACAGCCATGTCTAATTTGTAAGGCTTGAATGGATTCCAAAATATATTTCCCAGGATCATATGACTCTTTCCATAGAATATGACATTAGTCATCCCATATGAATTTTCAGTTTCCTATCATATAACATTATTCTATCTATAAGGATTTACATCCGAGAATATAACTTCATCATAAACCTTATAAATTGTAAGAATTACCACATTCTATAAGGGTATCCAATGTAGATACAATACATAAAAGACCTATTTAGGTTGTGTAAAGGTAAATGGAACATTCTATATGCTATGTTAAGGCCCTCAAGGCATTGCATAAAGGATATTTATGATGTCATTGTTGTTTCATTATCACAAAGATAGTGCGTAATGGCAACTCTTCCAAGTGAGTTCTACATAAGGGTACCTCTATATATTTCACATGTTACATAAGAATAACTTCATCATGCCAAGGCTACATAAAGGTTTTATAGAACTGGAGTAAGGGTAATAAGAATCAATTCAATGTAACAAGCTACTTTCTAAAGGGTACCATTGAGGTTTCCAGACTTGAATAAGGGTTACATTGTAGAAAAGTACCTATCTGGGTTCATTACTTAACTATGATAATATTTAACTTATAATTTCCTAAAAACATCTGTCTTGACTAAAAATAAAATCCACATTCTTCTGGTCAATCTAAATCTTAAAGATTTTATCCACTACTCCACATGAAATTCATATATGGATAGAATAAAAGATAATATTACAGGTATATACTAATGTGAAGATATCCTCAACCGTTAGCATGTACACATGGCAGAAATAAAATAATTGGTGGTTAGAAACTAAAATTTTAAGATAATTTAATGTACTTAAGTAAATAAATAAAGAAGAAGATATTATCTTTCTCATATAGTTTATGGATATGTTGAACCACATGAGGAAACCTAGATGAATTCTATAAGAGCACAGGTATTCACTAGAAGAATGAGCTATAGTGAATAATTTGATTAAGCTAATACTGATGGAATTTATTTTATTTCATTATTTTTAGTTTTAACCATCTCTAGTGATAGCACACTAGACCTTATGTGATTGATCCAAGGATAATCTCCTCATTCCCACTTTAATGAATTCTTCTATTTATATCTTAACTACTCTTACTCGATTTCTCTAGGGGGTCTTAATTTCCATTCACAATAGGAGATTTTAGTTGTTCTTTTCATTCAATTTATTCTTCACCCACTCTAAATTTTTTACACACAAGCACATAGACCTTATTTTATGAATGTAATGGTTAGTAATGGGTTGATATAGGATTAATTGGAGAAATATGATTACTAGGTTTGGTTAGATAGGGGAATTAGTTTTTATTTTACTTCCCTATTAAAGATGAAACTACTAGGAGATGGTAATTGGTTGAGGTTACATCTAATTATAGAGAGGGAGATATAGATGTAATTTGAATTATGATTTAATAAGAAAGTATGTGGGTTATAAAATTTTGGATCATTACTTTAAATTTTTTGTTTAAATCCAATTCAATTCAATTATTGACACATGTTGAAATGACAAAAAAATGGTAAAAACATAAAAAAAACCCACCCATCTAGAGAAAAACTGAGTCCTGCTATTTTACTATATTGCATAGGTTCAAAATATTTTTTTATAGTAGCCCCATTTCAGGATCCTCATCTACTTAGAACCATTTATGGGGATTCAAGACAATGTTTCTTCTTTTGTAATTGTTATTTTCTATGTTAATTTGAATTTTTTTAATACAAGATCAAGTCTAGTTCAAATAACTTCATTGGTTCTGATCCATAGGTTAAATGAATTATAAATACAATAATTAAGAAGTTAAAATCACCTAGTAAGTGGAGAGATTCTAACATAATTCAGTTTATAGGCTCTCTTTCCTCTATTACTTCTTCCAAGATCCACCTTATTAAGTGAAAAAATGGAAGGTGGTTTGGGTCAACTGAATAATATAACGAGGGAATTATATACACCAGACTTTAATAACAATAACCTATTATTATATTTGAATAATCACTAATATTTTAAGATAATAACTAAAATGATAAAATTATTTCCTGAATTCCACGGTTTATCAGGAGAAGGTCCCAATAATAGTTTGAAAGTTTTTAGAGATGTATGATATGGCCTCAAACCTAGAGGAGTACCTAAGGATCAAACCAGTTTAAAGTAATTTCCATTCTCTTTAGAAGGACTGGCCGAGGAATAGTTGTATAGCTTATAGATTGGAGAATTCACCACCAAGGAAGAACTTCAGAAGGCCTTCCTCTAGATATTTTTCCCTTATTTAATGATCACCTAGACGAGGAAGTATATTTAAGTGATCAAGAAAACAAGTGGATAAAATCTCTATGATCACCATTTCTTAGAGCTATTTTACCATGAATTTTGGAAAACGAACGGATCCCTCCAGATGCTTCTTTTAGAGGACCCTTGATAGAAAATTCACTTACAGATGCAAGAGAGATGATAGAAATGATCTCATAAAACTCCAAAAACTTCAATACAAGGTCTACTACTAGGGGATTTAATGAGTTAAATAGTTACAAATCTCTATTACATGAAGTAGAAATGAAAGAACTAACCTTTCTTGTGAGAGAATTATCATTAAATAAGTTTCAAGATGCATCACCATGAACACCCCTCTAAGAATACGCTATCTTTTACATTATTTATATCATTACACTAATAAATTACCTCATGTATAAGATACTTGTGATTCCATGTACTATAGGAAATACAAGAATAAATAAATAGTCTATGATTCAATATAACACCCCAATATTTTACAGTATGTATCTTCTAAAATAAATTCAATTTATTCAATAGCTTAAGTTACACGGAACACTGAACATAAAAAAACCATGATATACTATTAAATATTAACAAGAACATTAGAATAGTATGGTGACCATTAAGAATATTATTATTACCATTAGAATTATAACCTCACCTATGAAAAGATAAATAAAATTTAGGCATCTCATAAATAAAAATATGATATAATTATATCATTGAATAAGTAAATAATTTTTTTTAAAAATGATATATTAAGTGTTTGTATTTTTGTGAAACATAAATGTTTATTTTAAATTTTATTTTCATAAAATTGATTTATAAAATATTATTTTGTTCACTATAATTAGAAGATAATTTTATGAGACCATAATTATTTTTTCAAATTCTCATAAAATCGGTTACAATATTAAAATCGATATTTTTTGAATAAATGATGATGTTATTTTAAAAATATATTTCTCATATTTAGGAAATTATTTTCATAAAATTGAGTTTATTTTATACATGTTAACAAATGTTTAGGGTTAATTTTTTGGATTTTTCTAAAATATTTTAATTTTTAATGAATAATGAAATACAATAATTTACGGTATATAACATTATAGGTTAATAACATGAATTTTTGAGTCATTTCTGATGTAATAACACATTATGTTTAACTAATATTCACTAATTATTGTAATTAGTCATAGGAAACAACACTAATGATAGTCTTGAACTGAAATAATAAATAAATGAATAAAATAATAAAAAAACACTGCTCTCCTGCCCTATAAATACCACCCATCACCACCCCTTCTGCCCACACCTTATAAGCCCTGAATAATGTATAAATTCTAACCAATTTCATTTCTCAAGCCTCTTCCACATTTCCAAGACCAAATGGTCTTATCAAATAACCAAATCCAAGTGTCTTAAGGAGGTTTCCAAGGAGATGATATTCAATAGGTAAAATCCTCCTTCTTTATAAGTTAATTTCCTACATTTTTGTATCCCCACTTAAAATACCCTATAAAAAGTAGCATGGTAACTCATGTATAATATATATACCAATATTTAATTTTTCAAATGGATTATACATCATCAAATCACTTCTCTTATCCTTTTATTTTAAAAATGAAAACATCACCCCTAATGTGTCGATTAACCACCTTCAGGGATGATAAGTTATCATTTTCCATTACCAACTTCAAGGATGGTCATGAAACCATTATTATGGTTAAATAATATTTTAATATACATATTATAAATTATATCTTATTCTGGAACCAAAATATATAAACATAATATTGAATAAATTGACACAAGTTCACAATAGTCCTAAAAACCACAAAAATAAATTAAGAAATTTTCATCAAAATTTTGATATATGATACTATTTAAACTTCTAGAAGTTTATAAATACTAAATAATTTTGTAAGAACCCAGATCTTCTTTTTGGGTATGTTTTTCCTTTCTTGGTCATTTTTGAGAAAAAGAGGAAATTCTGGAAATTTTCAAAGTATATGTCATGTACTTTATGAGTACACGTCGAGTACTACTTTGCCACAAGAGGTAGTGTGCTTGTCATGTAGTGTCCACACACATGGCCGTGTGGGGTTGGTTTGGAGGTCGATTAAAGCAGAGTATGGAAATGGAGATTACACGTTGTGTACTTCAAAAGTACACGCCCTGTACTTTCTTTTTTTTATTAAATGCACCGGGGTCGTGTCTAATCGCTAGAACGATCTTCTTTTAGGTCATGTTCGACCAAGAGCTTCATATGACCATAGATATTTGAAAACCCCCCGAGCATGTCTCCATCCTCCAAATCGAACACCGTCGGCTGCGTTGGAATCATATAAGTGAGTTCTCTCTTCTCCTTGAGCCTCGTTTCATGATTACTCTTCTTTTCTATGTTATCATGGGTTGACCATTTTGGATGTTTTTGTATATGTTTGGCATTCTAAGGTGAATCAAGCTTCGAGGTTCACATATAGAGATATCATAACACCGAGGTAGGTGTTCTGTTCCTTTCCGTTAAAATTCTTTGAGTATTATGTAAAAAATCGACCAATACCCTTGAACGGGGTATTGTGTGTTTACCATTTTACACCCTTTGATTGCCACCCATTCCTGTATTCTTGTGTAGAGGTTATTTGGACATGAATAGGGTTGATTTTATATTATTTGGATATATTTCCCATGCATGTTCTGTTTACAACCGTTTGGTCTTGTTTAGCCTTTGGTTGCCTTGCCTGTTTTCCATGCCTATTGCTGTAGGATGGAGAGTTGTATTTCATACATGCTTGATATGTTGTAGACTGATTAGCCAAGTAGTTCTATTGGTTTACTTTGTCCATATTGCTTTGCTATGATCGTTGACCTACACAGGGCCATGAGAACCTGGTGTAGTAGACTATAAGGGGAATTGACTGAGTGAGCTTCCTCAGAGAGTATTTAAGCAACTTAGGCTATAACAGAGATAGACTGAGTGAGTTTCCTCAGAGATCCTAGGACCACTTGGGGCAATAAGGGGAATTGACTGAGTGAGCTTCCTTAGAGAGTCCATGACTGCTTTATAATAAAAGGGGAATTCATCGTGTGATCTTCCTCAACGAGTCATTGTTTAACTTTTAATTACCTTGATTAATCTAGACTATAAGGGGAATTGACCGAGTGAGCTTCCTCATAGGGTCTTTGAGTTACTTTGAATGACCTAGGATATAAGGGGAATTGAGCAAGATAACTTCCTCATAGAGTCCTTGAACATGGGCTAATAAGGGGAATTGACCATATGAGCTTCCTCAGAGAGTCCCTAACTATCTTAGACTATAAAGGTAATTGACTGTGAGTGATTACTCAGAGAGTCTTTATGAATTCTTATGACTAAACCAGAGGGGTTAGGCCGAGTGCAATTCCCATAGGGTTACTTGTACTTATTAGGTAGGACCATAGGGGATGGCGGTGAGTAATTCCCAGAGGGTTACCTATTTTTGTTTAGCTGTCGTTGATGTTTCTTGATATTGAAACTGTTGATTGTTTACTACTGAGTACTTTCCTATTTACTGTTTTCTATACTTTTACCTTCCACATATTCACTGACTGTTAGAAACAGATCTTTGAGTGGTTTCCTACTGGTATTTAGTCTCACACCCTGTTTGGGTCATGATTTTGGGCCCAAACAGATTATATTGTTGCAGGTATAGATAAGGTCAAGTGCCCTTCTACTTCAGGTACTTGACTTATTGTCGAGCTGGAGAGAATGGGACTAATCGTAGGCTTACGATGAAGAGGTACTGTTTATCTATTTCACTATACTTTGGTTTAGTACTATTTTTATTCAGCATTGTGACTTGTTTTTCTGCTTTCCTAGACATATGTATCATGAATCATTTGTTATATATATGTTCTTCAGTTGTTTATTATTCCAGTCTTCTGCTATTTACTATTGTTGAATATTTACTGCTTCCATTATTTTTTGTTTGGTTACTCCATTTTGTACTCTTCCAATGAGGGCATGTTTTCCCTACTATCACACCCAAGGCCCTCGCAGCTAGTCGGCAGCCTCTGGTATTCAGGGAAATGATCTTGAGGTAATGTGACCAACTGGGTACGGGGCGCTTCTGGGTGGCTTCCAGAATAGGGATGTTCCAAAGTGGTGTCAGAGGGTTTTTTTCTCTTGACTTACTGTTTGGAGCCTATAGTCAGGGATAGGAATGAATGGGTACTTTATAATAAGCTATGCCCGGGAGTAGCTAACCTGCCTATAGGGAAAATCCAATCTACCTCCTTTATTTCAATTTCTTATTATTTTTCTAGTTTATGGTTGATCTAATTTTCACCATTGGGTGAAACACATGTTTTGTATTATTACTGTTGATGTTATTGAGGTTCTATTTCTGTATCCACCCGATTAGATAAGGGTATTCCGTCTCATGCATCATGTAGTCACTTGTTAGAAATCACATGTCATGCATTCTTTCCATGCCATTTAGGATGCATTAGCGATTTCATGTTGTTGTGGTAGATGTTGTGTCGAATATGCATGTTGTTTTGAAATATTCCTTGATAAAAATATCTGATGTTTGATAGGGAACTTTTTGTGTGAGGTTTTGTTTTAATGAGCACCAAAATTTGGTTCTTGTGGTGTTATGGTCTCTCATGGACCGGAATTTGGTGGATCATTGCCTTGTTGCCTTGTTATAATATGTATAAGTTTCCAAACATTGATTCTCAAGGAGTATGGTCCCTCAAGGATCGAAATTGGGCACATTCAATGTTCATTTTAGTGTTTTTCTGGGATCTAGAGTAGTTTTTGAGGCTTACTGTCTAGAAATACCAAGAACACATGTCGTGTAGTTTTGACTACATGCCATCTGTTCTTCTATTCAGGAAGAATTTTTTTTTCTTAAGTACACGCCGTGTACTCTATGTACATGCCGTGTAGTCTCTAACTATGTCATAGGCCGTGTGGGTAGAGACACAGGGTTGAGACATCTCTTTAAGAGACACTGTGTACCGGAAGTGCATGGTGTGTGTAGAGACCATGTGTCCACCCGTGTGACTAATGACACAGATGGATGAAAACTTAAGCTATACATGTCGTGTTCGGACTGAACACATCGTGTAGTCTATCCTAGGTACCCGACCATGTCATGAACAACACAGGTCAGTGTTATCCTTTCACATGCACACAGTTTCCACCTTGAACACGCCATGTCATTTGGGCCATGTGTCAGGCCATGTTACTAACAACACGAGCCTGGTAAAACTTGTCTAGTACACACCGTGTCCACCTTGAACATGCCATTCAGTATTGTGTGGGGAAATTCGTGTGTCTTAACTGTGTAGAAGGACCCATACCGGGGAAGAGGAGTCAAGTACACTCCATGTGTTAGGAGAAAACACCCTGTGTTTGGGGTGTTACATGACCAGTTTATGTAGGAGTACATGCCCATGTAAATGACATAAGGTAACACGCCATGTAGGAATTGTACATGTCGTGTATTCATGTTTTGTAAAACCTGAATCATTTCTTTCTCTTGTTCCCTTATTAAACTTCTATTTTTCAGTCCTTGATAATCTTGATCTAAGGTGTGCACATGACCTTGTAGAGGCATACCATCGATACGTCCTCTGGTTATGCTCCAGTTGCTAAGTGGTGATCAGACATCGAACATGGCTGATTAGGGACTTCCAGCAGATCCACCAATCATGCGGGTCTTTTAGTAGCAACATCCTCTTACTTTATCAGGGGATGGAGAATCCCAGGTTGCATAGTCATGGCTAGAAGCCACACTAACAATTTTCGAGCATCTGGAGATACCTCTAGAGAAGTGGGTGAAGCTCGCAACCTACATGCTTTGAGATTCTACCATGAGGTGGTGGGATGTGATCTCATAGGATGGACGCCATCAGAATATGACTTGGGATGAGTTTTGGAATATCTTCTATGATTACTTCTATCCGAAGACCTTGAGTACTGATTGAGACCGAGAGTTCATGAGTTTGAAGCTGGGTACTATTTCTATTATGGATTATTCTTCTAACTTCACAGAGATTCATAATCTCACGCCTATTCCAGAGGGTGATGAGTCGTTCCTTGCACATAAGGTTGAGGATGGTCTGAGGCATCACATTCGATCACATGTGAAAATCTTCAGGTTGACTTTGATATCTTCTATCTTCAACCAGTCCCTAATCACATAGCATAATCTGAGGGATTCTGGAGTTGTGAGCTAGGGCGGTTCGACATCCAGAGTTAGTATTCCTTCTCTTAACCGCAGGAAGCACCGCATGGAGTTTTCACGAGGATATCAGAGTAGGCAGGATGAAACTTCTGGTAGCCAGGTGGTATTCTACTAGTGTGGGAAGAGTGGGCATATGAGGCCACATTGCCCAAGAGACTTAGTGGAGTGCCGTTCTTGTGGAAATATGGGTCACCTTTAGTGATTTTGTCATTTCTTCTCACTAGTAGTTGGTGACAGGGATTCTTCTATGACTCCTCATTCAGGATCATCACCACCAGTTTCTCACCAGTCTAGGAATTGGAGTTCTTCCAACCATTTGGGCTGAGGTAGAGGTCATGGTTGTGGTAGTCAGTCTCTAGTTCTTCAGCAACAATAGGGTGGATCGGCTTAGAGTGGTCAGGCTAGGTCACAGGGCCGCGGCTTTGGCCAGACCTTTGCAGTAGAGAAAACCCAGAAGGACCAGGATCCCAGACCCTCTACAGTTCGAGGAATAATCTTAATAGCCTTAGTATTAGCTTCTGCTCTTTTCGATACAGGGGATTATCATAGCTTTATCTTTGTTGTTGTTGTAGAAAGCCTTGGTCTCTATATCTTTTCCTCTACCGATATCTTGATACTTGACACTCTATTGGGGACTAGAACGGCTAGTGTACGTCAGTGTAAGGAGTTCCCACTAGAGGTTGGTGGATTTCACCTTATATGGGACCTCTATGCCCTAGAGATTACAGGTTATTATGACATTCTCAAGATGGACTAGTTTGTTCCATTCCAGGCAGTCGTCGATTGTTATCATCGTAGGGTGAGTTTTGTATCACCAAGGAGTAGATCGTTTCTTCATAGGGGCGAATGAGATGTCCAGGTGAGCAGAGCTGGTCCAGAGCATCATGGGTTAGGAGGAGTTACGGCCCAAATTTCTATTCTATATCTGGATGATAAGAGGACTTCCCAGTTAGACTTTCCTTCAGTGGTGGATCATTTCAGAGATGTCCTTCCACAGGAATTTTTAGGTTTCCTTCCAAATAATGAGGTATACTTATCAATTGAGCTTGTGACAGGAGTAGCACCGGTGTCCATTCCTCTGTATAGTATGGCTACACCAGAGTTGCAGGAGCTCAAGAAATAGTTGGAGGAGTTGCAGGAAAAGGGTTTCATTTGACCCAGTACTTCTCCAAGGGGTTCTCCTATCCTATTTTCAAAGAAGGTAGACAACACGCTCAGGATTTGTGTGGACTATCGAAAGTTGAAGTAGTTGATGATCAAGAAATAGTATCCCTTGTCGAGGATCGATGACCTCTTTGATTAGCTTTAAGGATCTCGGGTGTTCTCTAAGAGTGGCTTGAGGTCCCTTTTCCATCAGTTGCACGTTAGACCATCATATATACCTCTTATAGCCTTCTATAGTAGGTATGGTCTATACAAGTATGTGGTAATTCCATTCGGTCTCATGAACACACCTGCAGTTTTTATGGTACTGATGAAGCAAGTGTTCAATCCATACTTGGATTATTTCATGGTTGTCGTCTTGGACGATATCTAGTTTTACTCTCACACTCGACTTGACCATACTACCCATCTTGAGATTGTTTTGAGTACACTGAGGGAGCATCAGTTATATTCTAAGCTCTCAAAGTTCCACTTTTGGATGGATCAAATTCACTTCTAGGGCCATATTATCTCAGAGGTAGGAGTATCAGTAGACCCAGAGAAAGTGAGAGCAGTAGTTTCCTAGGAGCATCTGAAGATCATCTTTAAGGTGAAGAGTTTTCTAGGGATGGATGTATACTACAAATGTTTCATACATGAATTTTCAGGCTTAGCAGCACCGCTGACAGGTCTGACTAAAAAGGGTGCAAAGTTCATATGGCCAGATTCTTGTGAGTCATCCATTTAGGAGCTGAAATGGAGGTTGACTTCAGCACCAATACTAGTCTTTCCAGATCTGGGAAAGAGCTATACTGTTTACTATGATGCGTCAGGTATCAGGCTGGGAGCTGTGCTTATGAAGGGAGATGGATTCATTGTGTATGAGTGTTGGAAGTTGAGGCCACAAGAGAGGAATTACCCAATGCACAATCTGGAGTTGGCAGTTGTTATTCATGCCCTATGATGTTGGAGACATTATCTTCTGGGAGAGAATTTTGTGGTTTTTAACAAACAGAAAACTCTCAAGTACATCTTCACTCAGTGTGATCTGAATTTAGGACAGTGGAGGTGGTTAGAGTACATATAGTCCTTTGACATTGAGCTTACCAACATGCCTGGGAAGGGTAACGCGGTGGCTGATGCGTTGAGCAGGAGGACTCAGTTACAGGCAGTTCAGGAGGCCAGCAGTGAGTGGTAGATTATGGATTTGTTCTTTGAGATGCATTTAGAGGTGCACTATAGACATGGGTAGACTTTTCTATTATCTGTAGTTGTTACCTCTACTCTTCTTGATCGAGTTCGAATGAGGAATCTATCAGATTATGAAGATATAGTACTAAGGGAGAGTCTGTCAGGAGAGGACCTTATTCCCGATGGACCATAGGAAAGGATGAGATCTTCCATTTCCAGGGGTTTTTATGGTTTTCAGCAGACATACTCGATGACCTAATGCAGGACATTCATTCCTCTGTTTGGGAAGTTCATCCTAGCATCACCAAGATGTATTGTGATCTACACCACCAGTATTGATGGCCAGGTATGAAGAGGGATGTTGCTGGTTTCATCATGAGGTGTTCCACTTGTCAGTAGGTGAGGGTGGATCATCAGTGACCGGTGGGTATTTTACAGCAGTTACTCATTCCCGAGTGGAAGTGGAATGATGTCACGATGGATTTCGTGACTAGTTTTCCAAGGTCGTCTCGAGGGAATGATGCAGTATGGGTTGTCATTGACAGACTCACAAAGTTTTCTCACTTCTTACCGATCAAGGATACCTTTAGTGTTGACGAGCTAGGACAGTTGTACATCTGAGATATTTTATGTCTTCATTGAGTTCCACACTCCATCATTTTAGACAAGGATGCACATTTTACTTCTCGGTTCTGGCAGGGGCTTCAGAAGGCATTGGGTACACATGTAATTTTGAGTACAATTTACCACCCCCAGACAGATGGCCAGTCCGAGCATATGATTCAGGTGCTTGAGGACATGATCCGAGCATGTATTCCAGATTTTGGAGGTTCTTGGGAGAAGAATATACCTCTTGTAGAGTTTTCCTACAACAATAGTTTTCAAGAAACTATTCAGATGAAACCTTATGAGGCTCTATACGGTAGGCCATACTAATCACCCTTATGTTGGATGGAGGCAGGAAAGGTATCTTTGATGGGACCTCATCCTGTTCAGGAGACCACAGAGCAGATAGAGTTGATTTGGAATAGGATGGCTACTACACAGTCTCGACAGAAGTTTTATTCTGATCAGCAGAAACGACCTCTGGAGTTCGAGGTCAGGGATCAGATTTTTCTATGTGTCATGCCAAGGATGTGGCACAGAAGGATTAGGAGACAGGGTAAGATTTTGCTAAGGTATGTCGGACCATTTTAGGTGTTGGAGAGAGTTAGGCTGGTAGCCTATCGGTTGCAGTTACCTCAGAGGCACCAGGCTATGAATGACGTTTTTCAAGTCTCTCAGCTCCGACGTTACTTTTCAGACCTGTCTCATGTATTTTAACCTGAGGAGGTTGAACTCAAAGTGGATGAATCATTCAAGGAGCATCCTATCTGGATTTTTGATCGTAGTAAAAAGGTTCTTTGTGGATGGTATGTTCCTCTGGTATGAGTGCAATGGAATCATGGGCAGGTACAAGAAAAGACTTGGGAGAGGGAGGCTAATGTATGAGCATAGTGGCCAGAGCTATTTCGGGTTTCTTCTTCTACGCTGCACTAAGGAAATTCAGGGAAAAATAACTTTAAGGGGGAAAGTTTGTAAGAATTCGGATCTTCTTTTCGGGTATGTTTTTCCTTTTCTGGTCATTTTTTAGAAAAAGATAAAATTCCGGAAATTTTCAAAGTACACGTCATGTACTTTATGAGTACACGTCGTGTACTGCTTTACCACAGGAGGCCATGTGCTGGACGTGTAGTGGCCACACACATGGTCAAGTGGGGGTCGTTTGGAGGCCACTTAAAGTAGAGTACTAAAACAGCGAGTACATGCCATTTACTTAAAAAGTAAACATCATGTACTTTCTTTTTTTCCATCAAATGCACAGGGGTCACGTCTAATCACCAAAAAAATCTTCTTTTAGGTCTCATTCATTTGAGAGCTCCGTATGGCCATGGATCTTCGAAAAAACCCCGAACATGCATCCTTCCTCCAAATAGAACACCTTCGGTTGCGTTGGAATCACATTGGTGATTTCTCTCTTCTCCTTGAGCCTCGATTCATGATTCCTCTTCTTTTTCAAGTCATCATCTCTTGAATGTTTTAGACATTTTTGTAGATCTTTAGAGTTCTAAGGGGAATCAAGCTTTGAGGTTCACATATAGCGATCTCCTAATGCTGAGGTAGGTGGTTTGTGCCTTTTTGTTCAAATTCTTTAAGTATTATGTGAAAATTCCACCAATACCCTTGAACGGGGTATTGCATGTTTACTATTTAAACCCTGTTGATTTCCTACCATGCTTGTATGCTTGTGTAGAGGTTATCTAGACATGAATAGGGTTGATTTTCTATGCTTTGGATGTATTGCCCATGCATGTTCTATTTATGACCATTTGGTCCTGTTTAACCTTTTTCCACCTTGCCTATTTTCCATGCTGGTTGCTGTATGATGGAGAGTTGTATTTTTGACATGCTTGATATATTGAAGACTGATTATCCAAGTAGTTCTATAGGTTTACATTGTCCATATTTATTTTTTATGCTCGTTGACCTACACAAGGCTGCGAGAACTTGGTGTAGTAGACTATAAGTGGAATTGACTGAGTGAGCTTCCTCGGGGAGTCTTTGAGCACTTTAGGCTATAAGGGGGATAGGATAAGTGAGATTCCTCAGAGAGCCTAGGACCACTTGGGGATATAAGGGGAATTGAATGAGTGAGATTCCTTAGAGAGTCCTTGACTACTTTAGACTATAAGTGGAATTGGCCATGCAAGCTTCCTCATAGAGTCTTTGTTTTACTTTGAATTATCGTGATTACTCTAGACTATAAGGGGAATTAACCGAGTGAGCTTCCTCAGAGTGTCTTTGAGTTAATTTGAACAACCTGGTATATAAGGGGAATTGACCGAGTGAGCTTCCTCAGAGAGTCCTTGACCTTGGGGCTACAAGGGGAATTGACTGTGGGAGCTTCCTCAGAGAGTCCCTGACTACTTTAGACTATAAGGGGAATTTACTGTGAGTGCTTCTTCAGAGAGTCTTTATGAATTATTATGACTGAACCAGAGGGGTTAGGCCGAGTGAACTTCCCAGAGGGTTTCTTGTACTTATTAAGTAGGACCAGAGAGGATGGATATCTGTACTTCTTGGAGGGTTACTTGTTTGTGTTTAGCTATTGTTTTTGTTGCTTGATATTGAAATTGTGGATTCTTTACTGTAGAGTACTTTCATGTTTACTATTTTCTGTACTTTTACCTTCCATATATTCACTAACTATTAGACACAGATCTTCAGGTGGTTTCCTACTAGGATTTAGTCTCACTCTCAATTTGGGTCATGCTTTTGGACCCAAACATATTATATTGTTTCTGCTATAGATAAGGGAAAGCGCCCTTCTACGTTAGGTACTTGACTTGCTGTGGAGATAGAGAGCATGGTACCAAGATTAGGATTTCAATATTGAGAAACTTTTTATATGTTTCTTTGTACTTTGGTTTAGTAATGTTTGTATTCAGCATTGTGATTTGTTTGGATGCTTTCCTAGATATATATATCATGCATCATTATATATATATATATATATATATATATATATATATATATGCTCCAGTTTTTTATTATTCTAGTCTTTTACTGTTTACTGTTGTTGGTTTTTTACTTCTTCTACTATTGTGTGTTTGGTTACTCTGCTGTATACTCTTCCAATGAGGTTATAGTTCCCCTACTATCACACCCAAGACACTCATTTCTAGTCGGCAGCCTCTGGAGTTCAGGGAAATGTGCTTGAGGCCATGTGACCAACCGGGTACGGGGCGCTTCTGGGTGGCTTCTGGAATCGGGACGTTACAAATTTCACTTCTGGATAATTTATTCCCATTTTAAAAGAACTCCCATATTTATAATCAAGGATACCAACCATAAAAACTTGAAACGAACGCTCCCGGAACAATTAAATTAAACATTATAACTCATCAAAATGGAAATAAATGAACTTAATAAAATTATAATAAATAAAATATATGTTTAAGAGGTTCATAATTAATTAATTAATTAATCTAATTTTATTATCCAAGTAATTAAAGATAAGTTCTGAATGCTTTCAGACCTAAGGTAAGGGGTTCTCATCTCACTTTAACTTATTTGAGATATATTCATTATTCAACCCTTTTTCTGTGGGTGTGGTGTACATACTACCTTTTAATATATCATATCATGAATATCATTATCTACATGGAATTCAATTATTCATTATATAACCATTAATTTTATGTGGCATACAGTTTGATAGACTAAAAAGTGGAAAGGGAATTCTTAACCCAATTTCCATTCATTATGTTAAACTCATACTCTATTTATTATGTCATGATATGATTATGTGTGAAAAAAAATTTATTATCTAATTTTTTATTTCCACTTTATTTATATGGATTTACAGTTGATACACATAATCGATTCATTTGGTTTACACTCACACATTCTTTTAAAAATAATATTTTAAATGTTTCATTTTGATATTTTAAAATGAATTTCTTTAAATTATATGATATGATAGGATTTACTTGATTTCATAATATCTTAATTTTTTGAGGAATACTTTACAAGTTTACAAGGTTATCTTCGAATAATTTTTTTTTCTTTTATAATTGTGAGTCTTTTTAAATAAATGACTTCAAAGTAAAGTGGTATTTCTCTAAAGAAATTTTCAATGCTTTTATCAAATTATTATCATCTATGTAAATACCCTTTTTGGATGTTATGATTAATTGAGTTTGATCTCTAATGATACCATCTACCATATTTTATTTAATTTTTTATGATTCGTTTGACTGTGAATATTCAATTTTGATATCATTCATCATATTAAACTGGATGGTTTATGATTATGTTCATTTTTTGGGGAAAAATATTTCATATTATAGTTTTAATATGAATGTATATGTTGATTATGATTCACCCATTTCATATTAGGAATGTATTGGACTTAGTAAGTGGTGGGAGGGGCCCTCTATTGCCCCTTGAATCGTCATTAAGTCTCATGATACAAACTAGTTTGGGTATTGGATGACGTCTTACCAAATTATGTATGGTTTATTAGCTAAAGCCTTGATATTATGTCTATGATGTCCCACATTATTCATTCCCTCATTATAATATTGGTTATTAATATTCCATGTGATTATTCAACAAGTAGAATATCCATGGTTAAGTTTCATTCTCATGTGATTAGTTATATGGAATTATTTGATGAGATTTTATTTTTTCCACATTATTCTCAAGATTATGTTATAATGGAATGTGTTTTTAGTTATTCACCTTTCTGTACTGTTTATGTTTATTTTTGATAGCTTCAATTGTATGTTTACCCTTAATAGGAATCTGATCTCACCCCTTTTTTAGGTTGTATTTTTTCCATAGGAAGCCAAGATGTATATTATGATTGACATGCAGGGATAAACTATGAGAATAAGGGTGTTTCCAATGGAGTTACTATGTTTTATTCCATTATAAGTTATAATGTAATACTTATGTTTGTATCTAGTTTTACAAATATACTAATCTATTTGGTCATTTGGGATGAGATCGCTTGTAATTAGTACTAATGTAAAAAAGTAACCACCAACTATAGGATAATGGGGATGTGGTCTTTATAGTTGGCATCATATAAAGTTATGTAGAATCATTATAAACTAGGTATAGTAAAACATAGAACATGAAAATATTACCATATAACTAACTTTGAGAGAATTCCCAACATAACCATGATTATGATTTTGAGATTAGTTATACATAATTATTTTTATGTTTTTTGATATTTTTAAAATTTAATGATTTAATATGGTTTATTCCATTTTTTTGAAATAGAGCCTAGTGGAAGGAATGGAAACCATATCAACTCACATATTAATTTTATTTATTTCTATCATATGAAAGATAATGATGTTAGAGTTGGAGTTGTAACTGGAGTTGAACAACTTATAACTATACTGGGAAAACTGACTTAGGTTATGAGCAATAACATTACTCACAAGGGGCATCCTGATCCACAACACGGTGTAAAAAATGTTATGTTGCTTCATGTGACAACAAACTATATTATTCAATGGGACTAAATACCCATTTTTAGTTGATTAATGGAATAGTTCCTTAGAGAATATGTTATCTCTTTGAGAAGTAATAAAAAGAATATAGTTATCATGGTAGTTTATCATCTCTGAGAAGAAGCAAGTCAATGGTGATTATTAGTTCAAAACATGAAAGAGGAGGAAGAAATTGAAAATAATGAATGGAATGATTTAAAGAAATTTTATAGAAAAAATATTTCCCTTAGGAACAATGAGGGATACAAAGAGAAAATTATTGAGCTTGAGATAGAAGGAGGATGAAAATGTTTCTAAGTATGAATCCAACTTTATAGGGTTATCAAGGCATTTTTTGGACATCATACATAATACAAAGAGAAAAATTAATAATTTTATTATTATTAAACCAATTCTACCAAGTAAACTAGTCTCCCAAACATTTTCATCATATGAGGATATAGTATCATGTTCCATCAAGATAGAAAAATATGTTTTCAAGCCATATGAATTCAATGGGAAAAAAGATAAAAGAGGGATGTTGACTACTCTAAAAAAGAAAATAAAGAAAATGTGAAGAATAAAATAATTGAATTTATGACATTCAATAAATGTGGAAGGAATCATCATAGAATGTGCCTATTGGGAATGGAATTTTGTTATAATTTTGGAAAAAAAGGCCACCAGGACCATGATAGAAAGGGAATGAAAGAAGTAAACAATCTGTCATGCTTAAATTGTAATGAGATGGTAAACTATGCACATTATTTTCCTAGACATCAAAGAAACTTTCCCCAAAAATACTATAGGAATAAGTCCATGTGTATGAACTCACAACAACTGAGGATTAACTTTCTAGTAATGTGGTGATAAGATCATTAATCATCTACTAAAATTTATTTAAATATCTAATGAATTCTATAACATAACATTTTTTATATCTTACTAGTTCTCTATAAAAATTATATATTTCCAATTCACCTTAACAATGGAGTTATGAATCAAGAAACCTAGTGTAAACCTTATTGAAAGAAAGATGTTTCAACAAGTTCATATTATGACACATAAATGTTCACTAATTTCTTATTTTATTATCATACCTATGGTTGATTTTTATATAATTCTTGGTATGTACTGTATTTCAAAATATATTGAAAAAATTTACGGCAAAGACAAGGAAATTTTGATTCATGGTGAAGATATAGAGCTTCTTCAACTTTAGAGGGGAGAAATCATAATCTGAGTCATATCTGGATCCACCTCCAGTAGCTCTCTTAAATGTTATTCATGGAGAAGAAGGGAAGATAAAACCTTCTAATGAAAAATGTGATCTTATAATTAAAGATTTACTTATTATAAAAGAATAAATTGATGTATTTTCAGAGAAATTACCAACATATCCTCTAGAGTGGGAAGTTGAGATTTATTTTTATTTAATAACTAATGAAATACATATATCTAATAATCCCTATAGAATGGAAATAGTGCAGTTAACAGAGTTAAAGAAACAAATAGAGGAATTGAGTGTTAAGGGATTTATACACCCTAATGTTTCAACTTGGTGATCTCATGTTCTTTTTATTAAGAAGAATAATGGATCTATGAGGTTGTGTATTGACTATTGGTAGAAAAATTCTATTACAATAGGGAACAAGTATCCTCTTCCTCACATTGATGAAGTATTTTACCAACTTCATAGAGCTCATTATTTTTTAATGATTTATCTTTGTTCTAGATATCATAAATTTCTTTTAATGGAGGAATATATTCCAAATATATTATTTTGAACAAGGTATGGGCATTATGAGTTTTTATTAATTCTATTTGGACTCAGTAATAAAACCTTTGTTTTTATAGATCTAATGAACATTTAATTTAAGGAATATCTTGATAATTTGTATGTGGTATTTACTAATGATATATTGGTGTCCTCCAAAATATATAAAGACTATTATAATAAATTTATGATTTTTCTAGAGACTCCTAAAAGAAAAAATTTGTATTGGAAGTTTATAAATGGGTAATTATGGAATAAAATTATTTATTTTTTTCATTATATTATCCCCAGTGAAATAATCTCAACTGATCCTATGAAAAAAAGGTATTAAATTAATGGTGTACACAAAAAAACATAAACAAGGTATGTTATTTCATTAGTTTAGAAAGTAACTATCAACGTTTCATTCATAATTTTGACTGATTAGTTAACCCATTTATGAATCTTACTCAAAAAGGGTATAAGCTTATTTGGGAAAAATAATGTGAACAATACTTTGAATAATTTTAGAGGAGATTATTGAATGCTACAATCTTGACTCTACCATCGAGAAATGGTGGATTTGTGATTTATAAGGTTGAATCAAAGAAAGGTCTTGGTTGTTTCCTTATACAGAATGATATAGTAATTTCTTATGCATTAAGGCTGAAAAAAACTCATAAACAATACTATCTAACTCATGATCTTGAGTTAGCAGTTGTAATATTTACTTTTTAAAATATGGAGTCACTATATCTATGAAAAAACATGTGATATATATATAAATAGATCACATAAGTTTGAAATGTATATTCCTATAAAAATAAATCAACTTGAGGAAAAGTTAATGGCTTGAGTTACTCAATGATTATGATTATTCAACATAATACCTCCTAGGGAAAGAAAATAACTTATTAGATGCATTGAGCTGAAAGGATCATGGAATTATGAAAAAAATGAGAGGGGATAGGGATCTTGTGTACATGGATCTAGTAATGATGGATATGGGAATTATAAAGTAAGTTGAAACATCACTACTTTTTTAAGTGGTAACTAAACCATCTTTATTGGAAAAGATAAAAAGTTATCAGTATGAAGAAGAGAATTTTGAAAATAAAATTAAAGCATTGAATGATGTGGAGTTGGTATAATTCATATATAAATACGTAATTTTGAGATTTTTGAAGATGCATTGTGTTCTATCTCTACCCGAGATAAAAGTATAATTATTGGATAGTGCTCAGAGATAAAATTTCTCTATATACCCTGGTAGCACTAAGATGTATAGAGATTTGAAGGTACATTTTTTAGGGATAATAAAAAGAATGAAATTTCTGATTATGTATCCTGATGTTCATTTTTTCAAAATGTGAAGGATGAAATACATCATTCTAGTGGTGTCAAGAAACCTCTACCTATTCCTACATGGAAATGGGATGAAATTAATGTGGATTTGTTCACTAGATTACTAAAGACTCCAAGAAATAATGATTCAATACGGGTAATTATTGATCGACTTACCAAATCTATACAATTCCTTTCTATATTAGAGGATTTTACACTAGATTTCATTGCATGATCCTATATAAATGAATTTTTATGACCTCATGGTATGACTCTATCAATCGTGTCTAATCGGGATCCCTATTTTACATCAAAATTATAGAAGATTCTTCATAATACATTCGATACAGAGCTTCATTTTTGTCCTGTTATTCACCCTCAAGCCGATGGACTGTCAAAATGGACTGTTCAAACATTATAAGACATGTGAAAATCATGATCACTTTATTTTCAAGGTATTTGGGATCAATATTTACCTTTTGTAGAGTTATCATATAATAATAGTTTCCATTATAGTATTGAAATGGCACCATATGAAACATTTTATGGAAAGAGATGTCATACTCTAAGTTGTTGGGGTGAATTTGGTGAGAAGAATATTACAGTCCCATTATGTATTTAAGATATAATGAAAAATTTAAAGAATATTCAGGCTCATATTAGAGAATCTTAAAGTACGTAAAGGATTTATTCTCACAAATAGAGACAGGATTTCAAGTTTCAATTGGGAGATCATGTCTTTCTGAAAGTATCTTCATGGAATGTTGTCATGAGGTTTGGTAAGGAAGGGAAATTGATCCTCAGGTGCATCAGACCATTTGAAATTCTTGATAGAATTAGATCTATGTATTATCATTTGATGATTACCCCTAGCCTTTATAAAGTGTACGATGTGTTCCAGATCTCTTTTTAAAGGAAGTACCTGTCTGACCTAACGCATGTACTCACTTTTGAACAAATAGAACTGGAACCTGATTTGTTTTACTGTAAAGAGACAGTATATATTCTTGAAAATATAGATCAAGTATTGATAAATTCTATGACTCAAATGGTAAAAGTTATTTAGGGAAACCATAAAATGAAATAAGCATAGTGGGAACCATAATATTCTATGAAGAAGAACCACCCTCATCTGTTTAGAACGTAATACTCATGAAAATTTCGAGGGCAAAATTTTTCAAAGGAGGGAAGAATATTGAACCCTAATTTTTTTTGGTATGTATCTTTGTAAATAAATTCAATTTATTTGATAACTTACATGTCACACAATATTGAGCTTAAATGAACTATGTTATACTATTATATTTTAACATGATTGTTGGAATTGTAAAGTTACAATTAGGAATAGTAATTTGGAAATTAGAATAAAAACCCCAATTATGAAAGTATAAATAAAATTTAGGTATGTCATACATGAAAATATGATATATTTATATCTTGTAAAAAGTAAATAATTTATTTAAAATTTATGAATTAAATGTTAGTATTTTTGTGAAATGTAAATGTTTATTTAAAATTTTATATTTAAGATAATAATTTAAAATAAAATTTACTTTCATAAAATAGATTTATAAATTAATATTTTTTTCATTATAATTATAAGATAATTTTATGATACCACAATTAATTTTTTAAAATGTTATAAATCAGTTATAATATTAAAATCGGTATTTATCATATAAATGATGACTTTATCTAAAAATTAAATTTCTTATATTTTGAAAAATATTTTCATAAATTGGAGTCCATTTTTGAAATCTAAATGATCAAAAATTGTTAGGGTTAATTTTTTGGGATTTTTTTAATTTATTGAATTTTTATGAATAGTGAAATATGGTAATTTATGGTATTTAACATTATAAGTAAAATAAATGTATTTTTGAGTCCTTTATAATGTAATAAACTGATATTTAGAACTCAAATACACTAGTTATTCTAATTAATCACAATAACAAACATTTTTTATAGTCTTGATCTAGAATAATAAATGAATTAATAAACAAATCAAAAAAACACCCATCTCCACCCCTATAAATACCACCCCCACCACCCTTTCTCCTCACACCATATAAGCCTTGAATATTGTCTAAATTCTACCCAATTACATTTACATGCCTCATCCACAAGTACAAGACCTACCAGTCTTACCAAAATACCAAATCCAAGTGTCTTGAGAAGGTTCACAATGAGATGATATTCTAGAGGTAAAATCCTCATTCATTCTCGTTTAATTTATTTTATTTTTATCCCCTCCTCACCTACCTTATAAAAATTATCATGGTAACTCTAGTATAATATATATATATATATATTAGAAAGTTATTTCTTATGGATTATCCATCATCAAATCCCATCCCCTCTTCTTTTATTTTAAAAATGAAAACATCATCTATGACATTTCGATTCACTGCTTTCATGGATGATGAGTTTTCATTTTAAATTACAACTTTCAAGGATAGTCATTAAACCATTATTATGGTTAAATAATATTTTAATATACGTATTATAATTTATATTATGTTATAAAAGCCAAATATATAAACATAGTATTATATAAAATGACACAAGTTCGTGACGGTCGTGAAAACCGTCCAAATAAATTAAGAAATTTTCATCAAACTTTTGATATAAGAGACCATTTTAAATTCTAGAATTTAATTAATACTAAATAATTTATCTTCTATATAATTTATTCCTATTTTTTAAAAAACCTCCATATTTATACTCATGGGAATCGACCATAAAACCATGGAAGGAACGCTACCGGAACAATGAAATTAAACATTACAACACATTGAAATGGACATAAATGAACTTAATAAAATTATAATAACCTATATATTTTTTAGTGGTTTTTAATTATGTAATTAATTAATCTAATTTTATTATCTTGTACATTAAGTAAAATTTCATAACTCCTTTAGACATAAGCTAAGGGTTTCTCGTCTCACTTTTACTTATGTGAGATATATTCCTTATTAAAACCTTATTTATTGTGTGTGGTGTACATAATGCATTTAAATATATCATATAACAAATATATTTATCTTAATGGAATTAAATGTTTCATTTGATGAACATTAATTTTATAGGGCATGTGGTTTGACTGATTACAAATTGGTAAGATAATTCTTAACCCAATTTTTATTCTCTGGGCTAAACTTCTACTCCATTAATTATGTCATGATATGATTATTTGTGAAATTACTATTTATAATATTATGTTGTGTTTCCACTTGTTTTATGTGTATTTATAGCTAATAAAAATAATATATTCATTTGGTTAACACTCACACTTTAAAAAATACTCTTTAAAATATTTCTTTTTCAAAATTTAAAAGGAAATTGTTTAACTTATACGTTATGAGTGGATTTAAACACTTTCATAACGCCTTAATTTCTTGAAGAATTATTTATATGTTTACAAGGTTATATTCAAATAAATAATTTTATATTATAATTTTTCATATTTTTAAATAAATTATTTCAAATTAAATTGGTATTTTTCTCAACAATTTCTCAATGATTTTAATATAGTATTAAAATATACATCAAAAACCTTTTTTTTGGATTTTATAATTAATTGAGGATGATCTATTATGATACCATATACAATATTATAATGAATTATTTATAATCATTTTTAAAATGGATGTTCTATTTTTATGCCATTCATCATATTACATTAGATGGTTTTTGATTATATATATTGTTTGGGGAAAGTTATTTCAAATTTTAGTTTTAATATGAAGGTATATATTGATTTTGTTTCACACCTTTAATATGATGAATTAATTAGACTTAGTTATTGATGGGTGTGGGCCTCTATATCCCCTAGATGTATCAGTAGGTATAATGAGAAAAACTAGTTTTGCTATTGGCTGATGTCTGGCCTGATTAAGTATGGTGTCTTGGTTGAAGTCTTGTGAGTATGTTTATGATGTCCCATATTATGAATTCCATAATTATAAAATTCTTTATTGACAATACATGTGATTATTCTACTATTATAATATCCATGGTTGATTTTCATTCCCATGTTATTATTTATATGGAATTATTTGATCAGATCTTATATCTAACATATTATGCTCAATATTGTGTTTTAATGTCATCTGTTTTTAGTTAATCCCTTTAAATTATTGTTTATATTTATTTATGAAAGATTCCATTGTATTCTTACCCTTATTAAGAATCTAAGATCACCCATTTCTTATGTTTTATTTTTTCACCAATATGTATATTATGATTGACTTGAAGGGATAATCTATGAGAAGAGGGGTGTTTCCAATGAAGTCATGATGTTGTATTCCATTTCAATTGGTAACATAATACATCTGTTTTTATCTATTTTTCCGATGATACTAAACTATTTGTAACATTAGGATGTGGTCGCTTTTACTTAGTACCAATATAATAAATTAACAACCAAATCTAGTCTACTGGGGATATTGTCTTTACATTCAAAGAGTTCATTACAACTAAATATGGATTTGGAAACTAAAAGTCTTAAAGGACACCTTTCCAATTGGTTTTTCAATAACCATTCCATCCAACTCCATTTCAAAGAAATAGTTCCAAGAACTATATAAGATAAAAAATTAAATAATCAAGAAACATCAATAATGGACCTTCTAAGTTAGATTTTGGATTCTTAAATAAACTAATATTCAAATCCCACAACTGACATATCAGAGTTTATGGAGCTGTGAAGGGTGTTTTTCAAGATTATATTTACCCTAAATAAAATTTTAAATCATGGAGTAGGTAAACTACCTACCCAATCAATTCTTAACCTCTAGGGGAAATTTAGTTTTATTTTTTAAAGATGTGTAAAAGAGGTAAAGAGTGGTGATGAATCACCACTAGAAGCTAGAAACAGAAGTAAACAGCTCCTGGAACATAAAAAATCTATCCATGAAAATTGATAAGAATATGAATTAGTCATAGAGATACAACCAGTAAAGAAGGAAAACTATAATGACAAGATGGAAGATTCACCTCAATCCCATTATCCTTTCCTTACATGATTCAACCCACCTATTATATATAGTGAATAATACCTACAAAAATAGGTATTGGAAACATTCTAGAGAGTACATATCAACACCCATTTGTTAGATTACATCCACAAAATCCCAAGTTATGAAATATTTATCAAGGATATGTGTACCAAGAAAAATAAATAACTATGATATGAGAAGGTAATTTTAGATATAAATGTTTATTCTCTGATAACACCACAAATAATTAGAAAATTACATATCCTAGGTATATTAATTATCCCTTGTACTACAAGAGGTATCACTTTTACAAATGAATTGTGTGGTTAAGGATTATAAATTATTGTAATGACTGACTCAATTTATTCTTCCCTGTATATAAGAGTACTCAAGGTAACCTGATTGGTTCTGTAACTCATCCACTAAACTTCTACCTATTGAGTAGGGTTTTTGGAAGTTGTCTTGGTAAGAGTAAAATGATTTTTGTTCCTAACTATATTTTTACATATTAAACATTAAATAAGAAAGATATATTTTTTGTTACCCCCATCATTTTAGGTAGTCCATTCCTCAAAACTAATGAAACTATAATAAATTTTCAATAAGTAACTCTTTTCTTGTATTTTGTGGAAGAAACTATGAATTAAAACATATTAGATTCAATAAAATACCCAGAAGATAAAAAATGTGTTTATACATTATATCTCATTGAAATACTTTATTATTCTATAGAATATATTCAAATTTTTAATGAAACAATTCAACAAGTGAAACCCTAAAATATCTTAATTTTTCTGATGAATCTATTTTTGAAATTCAGTTAAATTCATAAATAGTCCTTAGTGATGCATATTTGAAGGAACTAGTTGAATGTTCCATTAATTATTTGATAAGATATACTACTGAAACTTTTTCCTTACATGTTTAGGTTGAAAACATGGATAATAATTAGATAAAACTATAACTAGAACCACCCCCTGAACTAGAACTAGGGTTTCTTCCCTCTAATCTAACATTTATTATTATGAAGTAAAAAAAGAATCTTGTTATAATTTCAAATATTTTATCATGTAACCCAGAGAATAATTTGATATATATTCTAAAACAAAACATTAGATCTATATTAATGTCATTAGGGACATCCCAAACATTAGTCCCACTACATTTGTTCCCTGGATTCTCCAAGAAAGTGAGTCTAAACTATTGAGACAAAAAAAACTAAATTTTACCCTCATGGAAGTTGTGAAAAGGAAAATGAATGGTTGTTAAGAGATGGAATTATATAACACATCTCAAATTATAAAAGGGTGAGACCCATTAAAATAGTCCAAAAAATATTGGATTCATTATTATATAAAATAAAAATATTTATTGGGTTCCTAATAGGATTCAGAATAGTTAGAGGGTCCATGTTGACTATAGGATATTAAATCAAGTGATAACAAAAGACTACTTTCCCATCCCTTTTTGGATTAAATTTTAGAAATTTTAATCAAGAAGGGTTATTAATATTTTCTTGATGGACTCTATAAATATTTTTATGTTCCCGTAGCTCTAAAAACCAAAGAAAAACACCATTAAAAATCCATTTGGTATGTTTTATTTATGAAGGATTCCATTTAGGCTATTCAATTCCCTAGTCACTTTTCTACATTGTATGGTAATTATTTTTAAATCATTATTTGAGTGTTTTCTAAAGGTTTTTCTTGATTATTTTACAATTTATAAAACCTCTTTGAAACATATCATAAAAATATGGATATAATTTTAAAGAAATGCATAAAAAAAAGTAGTTGTAAACATTAAATTTTTTTGTTTTGTTGTGGAATGTGGGAATATATTCGGCCACATAATTTCTAATGATGGAATTGAATTAGATAAGGTTAAGGTTGAAATCATTTCTACATGTCCTCAACCCACCACCATGAAGCATATTAGATATTTTTTATGCCATACTGGATTTTATAAAAGGTTTATGATGGAATTCATAGAAATGTTTCCCCTAACTAAACTAATCATGAAGGAAACTATTTTTTTTTTAAAATTCATGAATGAAAACCTTTGATATAATTATAAAACGATATACCATATCCCTTATGATATATCCACAAACATGTAATGATAATTTTGAGGTATTATATAATGCCTCTAACAATGTATTGGGAGTTTTTTGTCTCAAAAGATTTATGGGGACTTCCATGTGATAGATTACACTTTAAATACTTTAGAAAAAAATCCAAATCAATTACACAACCATGAAGAAGAGTTTGTTTTATATTATTTTAGATTCATATAAATTTTATTAATTATTATTAAGAACTAAAGTAACTATTTAATTAGATTATATATCCCTTATATACCTAATAACGAAGGATTATTCTAAGATAAAATTATTCAGACATGTGTTAATGCTATTAGAATTTGACTTGTAGATCAGAGAAAAAATGGTTGTGAGAATGTATTTGAAAACCACATGTGTGGTCTTCCCCACACTATTGAGGTAGAAATAGAAAATGAGGCAGCCCTGAATAATTAATTTCTATGTGATCAGTTGTGTGATGTTAATAAGGTACTCGGATATACTGAAATACTAAACATCTTCATCATATCAAATGTACCGTCTTATTTTCTAAGAATCAAACTCCTAATATGAAATCCAAAATAAATTACCTTATGTGTTAGGATTATTATTTATATAATATTTTTTATTTCTAAATGATTTGTATATTTATCCCTAAGGATGAGGTAAAGTTGGTTCTATCATTTTTTATTCACTTGAATATGTAGGCCACTTTAGACCTCAAAGAACAGCTATAAATGTGTCATAGGATAGTTTTATTCAATATTTTTTTTAATAATCATATTAATTTAAGAATCATATTAAAAAATCAATTTATTGTAGGGTTTTCAAAAATATAGAATATTCCCAAACATTTTTTTGGTGTTCCCCAAGAAATAATCAGTGATCAAGGGACATATATTTTCCATAATAACATGTAAGACATCATGAATAAATATGAGGTGCACCATTAGACCTATACTAATTACTAGCCCCAAAAAATGGGTAGGATGAGGTCTCTAGTAGGTAAATAATGTTTATTTTGTAAATTATGGTTCAACCCAACTATAAGTAATGGAAAAATAAATTGGATAATGGACTTTGGGAATACATAATTTCTTTCAAAAAACCCATAATTATGTCTCCATAAAGAATCATTTATGAGAAAAAAATTAACTTACCTACTAATCTATATCATAAATCCTACAGGGATGTATATAAAGTAAATATAGAATTCAGTAAGGCTAGAGAACAAATGAATCTTAAAATGTTGAAACATAAGGAGATGATAAGGGATAAATATGAAAATTTCATATTGTATAAAGAGAATACCAGATTTGTTGATGATATATTGACCTAAAGAAAATACTTCTAGATTAATGATAGAGTGATGATATCTTCATCCCTAATAAATCTCATTCCCTGTAAGATTTTTTCTAAGTGGACTAGAAATTATATACTGACTAATATCTTAACATTTTATGTATTTGAGATCAAAGGAGATAACTCACAAAAAAAAATTTAATGTTAATATATAACATTGGAAGCAATATCATGAATATTGTTTCAAGAAATACATAGATGAGTCTAAAAATTACTTCCTACTGCTTATGAATACAGGATGTCTTAGTTGTATATTTACTTCATATTAGTCTAGATAATCATTTTCTAAGCTCATTATTCATTTCTAATTTCCAACTAAAATTATTTGAAAGTGAGGTACATGAAAAGTGTGTGGGACTTAACAAAGTAGCTTGGGATGTTATAATTTTGGATTTTTCAATTTTTCGTTTTGTTATTTATATTTATAAAAAGGGATAAAAGAGAAAATAAATGTATGATGAAAATTAAATTATCATATTTGACAAATAAATTATCCATTTATTATTCTTTCTATCTTTATATATTATTTTTGTTTGTTTATAGGATAATAAAATTGAGATTTAATGTTTTCCTACCTATTGGAAAATTCATGTGGGTTTTGAGGGTTCCCTTATTTTGAAATTTTTGGAATTAGATGATTTTCATTTATTTTTTCACTTATTTCATGGAAATTTCTATTTTAGAACTAATAAAATGAGTGATAAAGGAAGTAATTTTATGGAATTAAAATTATGAAATATAAAAACTAGAATTTTGAACTTGAGCCTATATAAATTGGATTAAAAAAAAAATAAAACCTCAGGGATCAAACTAAAAATATATTCATATAATTCACTTATAGATTAAAATGTACAATTTGGATCCCATAAGAATTTATAAGATACTTAGGAATTGGGTGTTTGACTAATAAATTTTATTTGTACTTCTAATAAGTGTTTTTCATAAACATTGTTGGGAAACATTCAATAAGTAACTAATTTTAAAAAATTAATGGAATTGGGTGAGGGGAATATTAAACCCAAAAGAATAAGGTTAAATATACATATATGAATTTCATTTGAGGTGTATCAAGGGTGTGTAAAAAGGAACTTGGGTAAAAGGAAATAAGTAAATAGAGACTGTCAAAACTTAATATTGTTATAGTTTTAAATATATTAAAATCAATTTTTTATTCACTCTAGAAAATAGAACTATATATGTTATTAAAATGGAACAATTAGTTAGATTCATAGAGGAGTAATGAAAATTTAAATAATGGATAAATCATTGTTTTCATTCTTTTCTGGTTTGTCTGTTTTTAACTAGGAAGGATATTTTTTGTTGAATTCATTTTATTTAATAAGAGTGTAATAGTGTAACTGTGGGGATGATGAGAACCATCATTTTCATATTTTTTTTAACAATTTTTCATTCATAAATAACCCCTTAATTAGTATAAATACTGGTAAAATAATTTATTTTTGTTATTTTTGAAAATGTTGAAATAAGCAGTTGTTCTCTCAAATCTTGGTTCTTAAGGGTTTATTAAATCTTTGGATTAATTATGAATACACATATAGATTTTTTATTACTATAAAATTTCATTATATAAAGGGTTTAAATTTAATTTTATTATTATTTAAATAATTTCTGATATCAATTTGAACAAGTCCAACACTAACTCAAATTATTTTCATCGTTTTACATAGGAAAATAAAAAGGGAAAAACAAATTCCTTTAGAGCTCGTATTTTGTATAAATGTGTCCTAGCCAGATCATATGACTTCAACAACCCCAACCATGTTTTATCATGTGCATAGATTTTTAAGACTTTTCTTAGGATTATATGAATGTTTCCAAAATGTACGACTTCATCTATCCCATATGACTTCTATCATATTACTTTGGATTTTCCCATTATATGAATTTCTCACCTCTATAAGAAATTATAGTCAAGTGTATTAGTTCATATTCTAAATTTCTAATCATGGGAATTTTTTCATTTCATATTTCTAAAAAATGTAGAGCATCTCTATAAATATCCCATTGTGGATACCAAATAGTGAAGAGTGAATTCTATATCATGTGAAAAGGTCCTCAAGGAACTCTTTAAAATTCATCTGTAATGCCACCACTGTGTTAAGGTTACAAATCTAGTGCATGAAGATAAGTCCTATGGATGATCTCTATATTAGGGTGCCTACATAAATTTCATATTCTATGTAAGGGTAGCTTTAACTTTTCAAATCTAGATAATGGTTATACAGGACTCATGTAAGGGTACTAGGAACCATGTTAAGGTAACTAGCTACTCACATAAGGGTACCACTATGGTTCCAAGACATATATAAGGGCCATCTTCGTAGAAAGGTTCCTATGTGAAGGTCATTAATTTTCAATAGAGATATTAAACATTGAATTTCCCAAAATGATCTAGATCAAATTGAATTCAAATTCACATTCTTCTAGTCATCCCAAATTAGGAATATTCTCTCTATTGAATCATGTGGAATCTATCCAAGGATCAATTCAAGGAGATGATTTGTGATTTTCACTCACCAGAAGATATCCCCACTCCTCGTCTAGTACATGTGGATGTAATCAAAGAAGAGGGTTCTAGAGAATGACTTTCAAGATTATTCTGAATGTATTAGAGTCAATGAAAGAATAATATGAGGTTGTGATACTCACACTATATATGGAGATATTTAATTGTGCGAGGAACCCTGTAACACTTCTATAAGGACCAAACTATTCATTGAGTTAAGGGGACTGTCATTAATTGGTTGATTAATCTAATGATGTCGGGATTTGTTTTATTTCTTGAATTTTTGTTATAACATTATCTGATGATGAAATAGTAGACCTATTATGGTTGATATATGAAGAATCTCCCTATTCATATTTTAAAGAATTACTATCGATAATTCCAAACTAATCCATCTTGATTTATATAGGAGTTTTTAATTTACTTAGACAATATGATATTTTCATTATTATTAGAACTCAATTACTTCTTCTCCTACTCTTAGTTTTATTGAAACATATGACAGATTGACCTTATTTACTGACTGTGATAGTGATAAGTGGGTTTATTCATGAGTAATTGGAGATATATGATTATAAGGTTAGGAAATATAAGGGACATAATGGTTATTATATTTCCATATTAAAGTGGAAATCATTAGGGGAAGGAAATCAGTTTATGATTCATCTTATTAGAGAGATAGAGAAAAAAGTAGAGCTAATTTGAATTGTGATTTTATATGGAGGTAAGGGATATCCAAGGTTAGGAAAAAACTTATAAAAAATGAGTTTAATACCAAGTCAATAACATTCTTCATGAGGTATCATCCACCTTATTTCAGTAGGTCTTCTGATCCATTTTTGGATGAACGATGGATTAGTACCCCTGAAAAGATAATTTTATTTCTCCAATATTTAGAACATGATAAAGTCATCTTAGCATTCGATAATTTTTAAGGTGAAGCTGATAAATGGTAAAACCATATCAAGAACACAAGGAAAGAGATGAAATTGAGTCCATGGAATAAGAAAAGTTCAAGAAAATATTTTTCAATAAGTACTTTCTTCATAGTAATCAAAAGAATATGGATAAGGAGTTCCTTGAACTTAATCAACATGAAAATGAATTTTTTGGTACCTGAAAAGAAACATTTACAAGACTTTAAGGGAACGCTTCTAGAATTATTATCCAACATGAGAGTAAAATTTATCGAATCTTTAATGTCTTAAAACCGAGACTTAGAATGGAATTTTCCATAAGGGAGTTCAATATCTATGAGGAAATCATTTAGTGTTCTCTCAATGTTGAGATGGATATTGGAGTAACCCATAAGTCCTATGGGTTTGATATGATGAGAAAAATGGAATTCAATGGAAAATATAAAGTCTACATTAAAAATAAGAAGCATTTTCCCTTGTTCTCAAAGTGTGGAAAGAAACATGGAGGAAATTTTCTTAAAGGGACTAGTAAAATTTTTAAGTGTAGAAAAGAATGTCATTGGGAAGTTGAATGCCAAAGTGATGTGAAAAATATGTCTAATGATGCGAATAGAGAAAATACCACACAGAATTCACCTCCTAAACTTTAATGTTACAAGTGCACGGAAATGGGGAATTATTCAAATCAATGCCCTAATCCAAGGGTTATTGATAATGATCGAAATCAATAAACTCATAATGCCAAAGAAAAAAGAAATTCACATGTAATCACTATCAGTGCTTTGTATTATAATAACGAAGTGGTAAAAGGTACGCATACCATCATCTCTAAAGTAGAAAATGTTTTATTTGATTTTGTATCCACCCACTCTTTTATCTCTAAATAATTTTCTAATGGTATCGCCGTATTACCTCAACAATTAGATGTTGATTTATATCTGAAAACTCTTAATGGCACAACGGTCGTAGAAAAAGTTTATAATTATTTTCTAGTTGAAGTTTGTGGGAAAGGAATTCCTACCAATCTTGTGATGCTTCCTATAGTGTAATTTGATGTGTTTCTTAGCATGAAATGGATTTCTCCATATGGAGCTCATATCAATTTACAAGTAAGGGAAGTCACATTTCATATTCCTGAACAATATATGATCATATATCAATGCAAGGATGATTATGTCCTTCTAATGAAAATTTCATCCATACTATGGGTCTTGATCCCTATAAATTAAGTTTATCTATCTCAAATGGTTGGGGAGAAACACAAAATTAATAATACACCCATTGTATGAGAGTTTGATGATGTCTTTCTACAAGAATTACTAGGTCTTCCACCAAATTGTGAAGTTTAATTTTAAATAGAAATCATACCATGTGTTATTGCTATTACAAATACACCTTATATAATGGACCCAATTGAGGTATAGGAATTGAAGAATCAACTACAAGAGAATCTTGAAAAAGGATTCCTATACCCTAGTATATCACCTTGGGGTGAACCTGTTCTATATATTAAGAAAAAATATGGAACAATGAGACTCTACATTGATTATCAAGAACTTAACAAGATTGATATCAAGAAAAAATATCCTCTTCCCCGCATTGATGAATTATTCGAACAACTACATGAAGCTCAATACTTTTCTAAGATTGATCTTCATTCGGTATATCATTAATTAAGGGCCAATAAAGAGGATATACTAAAGGTGACATTCTGTACAAGGTACAAACACTGTGAATTTATAGTGATACCTTTTGGTCTTAATAATTCCTCTGCTATCTTCATGGATCTAATTAAAAGAGTCATTAAAGACTCTCTTGAGTAGGTTTTGGTAGTCTTTAGAGATGATATAATTTTATATTCAAATAGAAAGGATAACACGATGATCACTTGGGAATTATACTAAATACCATGAGAAAGGAGAAGCCTCATGATAAATTTACCAACTATGAATTTTGGCTTCAGAAAGTTTCATTTTTGATTCACACAATCTCAAAAGAGGGGATATATTTGGATCCAACAAAAACAGTAGTTATTAAAAGTTTGTTTATACTAACAACGGTAACAGAGATCTGAAGTTTTCTTAGTTAGACTGGATATTATCAATGTTTTTTGAAATATTTTTCATGTTTATATAATACACTAAACAAGTTGACTCAAAAATTATTTAAGTCTTTTTGGATGAAGGAATGTGAATAGAATTTTAATGATCTCAAAATGGTTAGTTAGTGCACCTATACCCACACTACCTTGTTGTGGAGAAGGGTTTGTGATCTACAGTGATGCATTGAAAAAGGGGTTGCGATTTTTTCTCATGAAAAATGATATGGTGATATCTTATGCCTCACGACAATTGAAAATCTATGAGAAAAATTACCCAACTATAGATTTAGAGTTATTCATGGTAATACTTTCACAAAAGATATGTAGTAATTATCTTTATTGTGAAAGGAGTGATATTTAAATTATCAAAAAAGTTTAAAGTATATTTTCACAAAAAAGGAGTTGAATATGAGTCCAATAAGATGGTTGAAGTTAATTAAAGATTATTAATACTCAATACATTTCCACCCTGGGAAAGATAACAAGGGGGAGACACTTTGATTCGAAAGGATTATGCTAGCTTATCCATGACGAGGATCACAAAGGATCTAATATTTATGGCTTTTAGAAGGATGATCTTAAAATTTTAAAGGAAGAGGATGGATATTATCTTTCTCAAGTAAATTTTCAACCATCTATATAAGTGAAGGTTAAAGAGGTGTAGAAGAAAGATGTAGAGCTAGAAAAGAAGGTGAGAAATGTTCATAAATTCAACCTTGATTGTGATGAAATAATAATGTTTAGGAATTAGGTTTGTATTCCACCCATACCAGAATTAAAGAAAGATTTATTGGATGAGGCTCATTGTTCTTTATTATCTATTCATCCTAGAAGACCAAAGATGTATAGAGGCCTTAAATAGTATTTATGGTGGGATGGTATGAAAATATATGTTGTCAAATAGGTCTCTTGCTACATGGTTTCTCAGCAAGTTAAGGTTGAGAGATAGAAGTCTAAGGGGATGTTAAAACCAATACCCATACCAGAATGGAAATGGGAGAACACCACAGTGGACTTTGTCATTGGACTTCCCAAAACATCTAAATTCTAAAATTCTATATGGGTTATAGTTGATCACCTTACAAAGTCAGCACACTTCATTTCTATTGTAGAAGATTTTTCTCTTGATCAGCTTTCTAGGATATATGTAAAGGAAGTGGTAAGATTGCAAGGAGTACTACTTTTTATTATATCTGATCTGTATCTGATTTTTACCTTGAAGTTTTGGAGAATTCTTCAGTAGGTTCTGGATATAGAGTTAAGTTTCTACAATTTTTATCATCCTCAGACATATGGTCAGTATTACAGAAAAATTGAAACTCTAGAAGACTTATTGAGAGCTTTCTCTCTAGATTTGAAAGGCGTTTCAGATCAACACCTAACTTTGTTGTAATTTTATTACAACAATAGAATTCACTCTAGTAATCATATGGAAATTGATGAATTTATTTTTATAAATATGTTAAGAACTCCAAATTTTTGGGATTAAGTTGAGGAAATAAATCTATTAGGACCTTATCTTCCTGATGAAATGGTCTAAAAGTTTAGATTTATTCAACAACATATAAGAGAAGCTCAGAGTCGACAAAAAAATTTATGCTGGGAACTAAAGAAATGACCTAGAGTTTGAAGTGGGTGACAAGGTGTTTCTATGAATATCTCCCTAGAAGAGAGTAATGGTATTTTGAAATAAGGGAAATCTGAGCCCTAGGTATATCATTCCTTTTGAAATTATGGATTGTGTTGGGAAGGTAGATTAATGATTGGTGCTTCCACAAAATATCTCTAAAGTTGATGATGTGTTCTATGTATCTATTATAAGAAAGTACATTCCTGATCCTTCACATTTACTAAACTCATAATTCATTCTGCTAGATCAATATCTTTCTTATGAAGAACAACCAATAGATATTCTGAATCCTAGTAAAAAAGTTCTGGGAAACAAGACCACTTGCTTGGTTAATTTTTTGTGGTAGAGCCAAAAATTTAAGGAAGCTGCGTGGGAACATAAGGATATTATGAGGGGGGGATATCATCATTTTTTGTATCCAAGTGATGAGTTATGAGGGTGAAATTCAGATTAATGTGACACCCAAATGTTTTTACGAAATATTTTCTTTAAATAATTTTAATTCTTCAATAGCTTCCATTACATGAAATCGTAAGTTTAAATGAAATACGAGATTCCCTTAGTATAAAATGACAATTTTATCCTACCTGTTAGGTTAGTGGCAATAAGTATAACTAACTTATGAAAATGTATGGTAAATTCATTCACTACTAATTATTTATGAAAATTTTAAATCAATTATATATTTGTATTTTTCATATTAATAAATTGAGTGAACTACTATTAGTAAATTAATTTAATTAAATATATGTTATATACTTTATAAAATATTTTTTACATTCATCCAATATTTTTTTTTGTTATAGGGTATGAATAAATCTTATTTGAGGTATAAAAACCTATATTTTTTAAAGGGAAATTTTACCACCTTTTAATGAAGAAAAATTTTTTATTTATGATTTTGACACATTAATAATTTTTATATGATAGAAAAACTTTTTCTTTAGAATCGGGATATAAAAATTTACTTTCGATTAATTTTTATTATTTTTCTAATAATGTTTATATTTTGATGAATAGTAAAAAATACACTAAATTTGATTTGGAAAAAAAAATTCATCAAAATAATTTATATGATTAAATTATAATATTGAATGGTTTTAAAGTATAAATATAATATATATTTTTTCTTCCAAAATAAATTATTTCATTATAATTAATTTTACATTGAATTCATATGTAAAAACATTACAATTTTTTCCAATGTTTTAGCTTTTAAAACTCGTTCTCTCTTTTCAACAATGAAAATAATTTTAAATTAATTAATGCTAATTATGTGTTTTGAATTTTGAAAAATGGATTCTATATTTAGAATTAGTTGGTCAAAATTATGTAAATAATTTTTTTATTTTTTGTAATTATCAATAGTAACTTCGGTAATTTTTATTAATACAGTAAAATGGTAAATCGGGTAATTAAGGTAAAATATACTATTATAAAATTATCCAAACACTTTTATTAATATCATTGAATGATTTTGTTTTAAACTAAATCATCCTTGTGTTAAAATGGTGTCTTTTGAAAACCACTTAGATGAGATTAGGACAGTTAATTTATTTTTATTCAAAGAAAAGTTAAATATATCTCACTCAAATTTTAATAATTATATTAATTTTTATAAAGTTATACAAAGGATAAATTGAATTATAAATACTAATTTTAAAGATAATTTTATTTTCTTTATCAAGGTAATTTTTTTTAATTTTTTAGAAAAAATAATTACCTTGAAGACTTATAAATTGATGGTGTAAAATTAATTAATTGATGAGAAATCAATAAATCAATTTTTATTAAAATGATAATAACTATAAAAGCTCCAAAAACTTGACTAAATATTATTGTTCAGGTATATATCGACCATGAAAATACAAGGATCGAGTTATTGACCATTTAGATCTTTATTGGTGAGATTGGGACACATATATTATTTTATTAAAAGTGATATTAAAGTTGTCACATTAAAAATTTAATAAGTACAACATTTTAAATTTTGGATTTTCTTGAAAATAAATTCAACTAAATATAGTATTATGAAATATAGTATATTTAAATCCATAATATTATTTTATTTTTAATTTTTATCCAATAAATAACAATATTAAATAATTACACAATATTGATGTAGTAATTATTTTATTAATAGAGATAACAAATAAATGTTATTAAAAATATTAAAATAAAAATAATTTAGACTTATTAATATGTCTAAGAAATTTTATAGATTAAATTTACCTCTTAAAAGTATAATGAAATATTTTTTTTCATAGTTAACTTGTTATCTTAATATTTTTAAAAATCAATGAATTGAATAGTGACATAATTGATGCTATTGATTGTTGATCAACAAAATGTTATATTAAATTATTTAAAAATATCATAAAACATTTTTATAAATATAGAATAATTATTATATGGTATAAAATTTTATAAATTATTTATTTACGGTCTAATTGACATCAAATTAGTAAAATTTTCACCCTTTTAATATTGAAATATTTGTTATCTTAATTAAAATTAAATAGGATAGCTAAGTGTTAATTAAAATAATAATGTTTAAATTCACATAAACACTTGTATAAATTTTTTTTGGTTTTTGAGATTACAAAAATAGCCCATTTAAGATTATAAATTTAGAAATTTTGTAGGTTTTTTTGAAGGGTTTTTATTTTATTATAAATTATTATTTTTGGAGATCCCAAAAGTGCCCCTCACCTCAATTATAAAAGTGAACCTCCTCCCCCACCTCTTCACTTTACATTGATCTTTAAAGATCGGCCTTACCCTTAAATTATCCCTTATAAACCTTCCTAATTATATTATATAGGTTCTTTTCTTATTAAAACACTATCTCTTGTGCTCTAAGAGGATATTTAGAGGAAGCACGTCAAAAATAAGGTAACATCCTCTACCGATTCTTTCAAACTTCTTTCTTCTTTTTCTTCCTATTCATGAGTTGTTTCATTATAAATTAATAAATACAGTATCACTTATATTCTTATATGTTATTATAATTATTAAACAACCATATTCCATCTTATATCCATAGTACAAAAAACGAAATCACCACGCCTGCGTACGTATGGAATACCGTCTCCACGGCATGGTGTTATCTTTTTTTTCACCACAACATTACATGGATGGGTATAATGATGTAAATAATAAATATATATATAATTATTATAACATGATATTAATTATAAAATATTATATACCATCCAATTCAACACCATTCAGAAAATATGGGAATGATATCATCGCCTGTGCGTACATACGACCTACTGTCTCCATGATGCGATGTGATTAATTCTACATTATCTTCATAAAATAATGATTATATAAATGTAAATAATGAATAAATATGGTATATATTTTATTAATAACATTTTTTAATGATATAAATATTACCTATAAAGCAGAACTGAAACTTATTATACAAAATATGCATAAGAAATGAAGTTGTTAATACCCAAGTATCAAGTAATAATGAAATGTTGTTAACAAACAGATGATAATATGATCTTATATGATATCATAATAATTCAATGACATTATTTAAATCATTATACAGAAGGTTTGGGTACATAAAAAGGAAATGGTACTAAGGTAAGGGATAATTTTTCAATCTCATTATTATCCGAGATTATTTGAACGTAAGTATTTATTAGGGTATATTTATCACCCACATACATGTTTCCTATTATTTTAATATTAATTCTATTATTCTACAATTAATAAAATATAATTTTATCCATTTTTGAATTTTTATTTAATGGTATGAATATAATCCTTTGTCGTTATTCAATACGAGGTACTTTTTGAATTTTTCAGAAAAAAGTACGAGGAGAGTGTTTTTTTAACTTATATTGCATGAACGGATTTTTACACCCTCATAATGCTTTATTTTAATGAATATTACTCTATATGATTTCAAATTTATATTCAAATAAATTATTTTATTTTAAAATTTCATGGAATTTTTAGTAAAGAAAACGTTATTTAAGAAGAAATTATATTTTCCTCAACAATTAATTTCAAGTGTTATATCGAAATTATATTCCATATAATATTGAATTATTTAATAGAGTAATGTTTTTTAGTATACTATCCCTATTATTACTATGGTTTTATTTTTTATGATGAAATTATATTTATGAAATCAATTTGTTTTATATGGATTATGATATGATGGAATGATGTTTTAAAACCCCCATTTTATTCCTTCATCCATGCTATGATGAATGATTTATGTTTTTGTGGCACATGTAAGAATGATTTCATTATGACATGGATGTGAGCTATATCTTGCTCCAATAAATTGGGTAAACATATATATCTCATGATTTTGACATTTCTAGAATGGTAAATGATCTCGGTTCAGTAATATAAGGCTAAAATGAGGAGTGAACTGGGTTCAGTAATAGACTTTGTCAGATATGATGGTCATGGAAATGAGCCTTGACTAATATGAAACTATTTTCAATGATTATGTGTATTCCACAAAACATCATGTCTTATGTTATGAATTTTGGGATTGTGTTCATTGATTCTTATGGACTTTCACTATTCATCACATGGAATGATATCACAATCTTACATATAGAGGATATGATTTTTATATGTTATGTTATTATGTCTTATGATTATGATATAATTGATATCTTCCTAATTTACCCTTACTGAGAATCTGAGCTCACCCTTTCATAAGTTTCTTTTCCTCATGTTCTGAAGAAGGGTATTAAGTAAGATATGTCAGAAGGGGGTCGAGTTATTGCGAAATAAGAGGGAGACAATTAGGATGTCATATAACTAGTATATCTATGTATGCCAGTTTCTAAAGAAACTGTACCTATATGGTCTTATCATATATTTGTTATATTTTTAATGAATATTCTTAAACTTTAATGTAATATCAATGTATGTAAAGTATAGGTCATTATAGATGGTATCAGAGTAAAGGAATATTTAACATTTGGAATCTATAATGGGAAACCCTTAAGAAGAACCCTAAGGATATGTTAAAGTATAGATTAAAATCAAAGTGTTTTACAAATGATCATGAATAACCCAAGATAAAACCTTAAGTGTCCTAAATTGAAATTTTATTCATGATTATGTGATTTTTCCATTATGATTAGTGTTTCTATGACTATGCTTCTTGGTTTTTGTCAATGGATAAATCCTGAAGGAACCATCTTAATGTTGAATGTGATGGGAAATGTAATGATTGTCCTCCGAAACAACCAAATTTTATGAGAGATGAAATAAAAAAACTTGTAGCTATGATCCCAAAACTTTCACATTTATGAATCTAGAAAGACTTCCAAACGAGTAAAGGAGGGAACCAAATTTTTTTGAGTCCTCCATGAGGTAGTATCCAACTTCTTTTAGCAGTTATTATGTCCTCCATGAGGTACTTATTTTTAAATATGTACTTTCCTCATATTATTCGAATAGAGATGGAAAAGTATTTCCTTGAACTTAAGAAAAATAACGATGAATCGGTTAGTACCTACAAAGAAAATTTTAAAAGACTTGAAACACACACTTTTGGAATTATTAACCAACCTGAGAGTAAAATTGATCAATTTTTTAGTGTATTAAAACCAACTATACAAAGGGAATTATCCATAAGATAATTCAATAGATATAAGATGCTCTCTCAAGGTTGAGATGGAGGTTGGAGTGACCCATCCATCCTATGAGTCTGACAAGATGATAAAAATGGAATTTAAGGAAAAATATAAAGACCACACTGAAAAATAAGATGAGTTTTCCCTTATGATCAATGTGTAGAAATATAAATAGAGAATTTATTTAAGGGACTAGTAAATGTTTTAAGTGTGGAAAAGAAGGTCATTGGGAAGTTGAATTCCAAAGTGATATGGAAAATATGTCTAATGATGCGAATAGAGAAAAGGCTATATAGAATGCACCTCTTTCAAATTAATGTTACAAGTAAAATAAAATGGGGATTTATTCCAATCTATGCTATAATCTAAGGTCTATTGATAATGGTAGATGTAAAAAAACTCTTAAGGACAAATACAAAGGAAAGTCACATGCAATCATTATCGGTAATTTGGAGTAAGATAATGAAGTGCTGAAAGGTACAATTTCCATCCACTGTAATGTATAAAATGTTTTATTTGATTTTGGATCCAACAAATCTTTTATTTCTGAATAATTTTATAAAGGTATCACTATATTACCTCCACAATTAGATGTTGATTTAGATATGACAACTCATAATGGCACAACGATCACATCAAAAGTTTATAATTCTTCTCCGGTTGAAGTTTTTTGGAAAGTAATTCCTAAAAATCTTATAATCCTTCATATAGTGGAATTTTATGTGATTCTTAGAATGTATTTACTTTATCTATATGGATATCATATCTATTTCCATGGAATTTAAGTCACATTTCATATTCCATATCAATCTATGATCATCTATCGATGCAAGGATGAGTATGAAATTCTAGTGAAAATTTCATCCAGATTATGGGTTCTGATCCCTATAAATGAAGTATATCTATCTCAAATGGTTAGAGATAAAATCAGGATTAATAATAAACCTATTGTATGGGTGTTTGATGATGTCTTTCTAGAATAATTATCAGGTCTTCCACCAAATCGTGAAGTTGAATTTTCAATAGAACTCATATCGGGTGTTATTACTACTCAAAATACACCGTATAGAATGGACCCAATTGAGTTGTAGGAATTGAAGAAGAAACTCCAATATAATCATGACTCAAGGATTCATATGCCCTAGTGTGTCACCTTAGGTTGGACCTTTTATATTTGTTAAAAATAAAGATTTATCAATGACAATCTGCATTGATTATCAAGAACATAAGAAGATCTCTATAAAGAACACATATCCTCTTCCCCACATTGATGACTTATTAAAATAACTATAGAGATCAAAATATATTTCTAAGATTGATCTTAATTCAGGATATCATTAATTAATGGTCATGAAGAAGGATATACCAAATATGACATTCCATATAAGTTATGGACACTAGGAATTTATATTGATTCCTTTTGGTCTTATTAATTCCCCCATTATCATTATAGACTTAATTAATAGAGTCTTTAGTTACTATCATGATAATTTTGTGGTAGTATTTATAGATGAGATTATTATATATTCAAGTATCAAGTAATAATGTCAAGATCAATAGATAATTGTACTGAAAACCTAGAGAAAGAATAAGATTTATGAAAAATTTACCAAGTGTGAATTTTGGCTTCAGAAAGTTTCATTGTTTGGTCACATAATCTCAAAAGAGGGAAAATATATGGATCCCGCAAAAATAAGAGTTATTTAAAGTTAGCTAAGACCAACAACGGTAACTAATATATGATTTCTTCTTGGTTTGGCTCGATATTATTGACATTTTGGGAATGATTTTCCATAATTAACTAATCCACTCACCAAGTTGACTTGAAAAGGAGTTAAGTTCGTGTGGACATATGAATGCGAAAGGAATTTCAAAGATCTCAAAAGAAGGTTAGCTAATTCACCTATTCTCACACTAACTTGTAGTTGATATAGTTTTGTTATCTAGAGTGATACATTCAAAAAGGATTTGGGATTGTTTATTATGAAAAATTATATGGTGATAGCCTATGTCTCGCGAAAAAGGAAAATCCATGAGAAAAATTACTCAACTCATGATTTAGAGTTATCCACGTTGATATTTTCACTAAATATATAGAGGCATTATCTTTATGGTGAAAGGTATGATATTTATACTGATACAAAGAGATTAAAGTGTATCTTCAAATAAAAAGAGTTGAATATGTGCCAAAGAAGACGGTTATAGTCGATCTAAGATTATGACTACCCAATACATTACCTCCTTGGGTAAGAGAACAAGGTGGCATATGATTTGAGTCAAAAGAACCATGATACACCATCCATGATAAGGATCACAAAAGATCCAATATTCATGTATTTTTAAAGGATGGATATTAAAATTTTAAAGGAAGGAGAGAAATATTTTCTTTCTCAAGTAAATGTTTAACCATTTATACAAGTGAATATTAAGGAGGAGCAGAAAAAAGATGTAGAGCTACAAAAGAAGGTGAGAAATGTTCTTGAATTCAACCTTTATTATGATAGAATAATAAGGTTTAGGAATTTGGTTTGTATTCCTCCCATAATAGTATTAAATAAAGAGAAATTGGATGAGGCTCATAATTCATTATTCTCTATTCACACTAGAAGCTAAAAGATGTATCAGTACCTGAAAGAGTATTTCTGGTGGGATGGAATGAAATTATATTTTGATAAATATGTCTCTCGGTGCTTTGTTTGTCAGTAAGTTAAGGCTAAGAGAGAGAATTATAAAGGGATATTACAACCATTAACCATACCAGAATGGAAATGAAAAAACATCAATAATACCTCTGTGGAAAAAAGTGAAGAACTCAAACTTTCTGGGATGATTTTCGGGAAAGAATGCTATTATGACTTGATCTTGTTGATGAAATGGAAAAAAATATTAGATCTATTCAACAACACATAAGATCATCTCAGAGTTGAAAAATTATTTTATGTAGAAAACCAAAGAAAATACCTAGATTTTTAATTGGGCAGCAAGGTGTTTCTTTGAATATCTCCCTGGAAGGGAGTAATGAGATTTGGAAATAAGGGAATGCTAATCATTATGTATATCAGTTCTTTTTAAATTATGGATCATGGTGGGAAGGTAGCTTACCGATTTTTACTTCCCCTGAATCCCTCTCAAGTTCATGATGTGTTCCATGTATCTCTATTGAGAAACTACATACATGATCCTTCACATGTACTAAACTCAGAAGTCATGACACATGGGAAATATCTTTTTTATGAAGAAAAACCAACAGATATGATGGATTGTAGTGAAAAATTTTTGTTTAAAAAGACCAATCACTTGGTTAATGTTTTGTTGAAGAACCTCCAATATTATGATTCTACATGGGAACCTGAGGATATGATGAGGAAGATATATCCTTATATGTTTGTATCCAAGTGATTCATTTCAAGTATTAAATTCAGTTTATGGGGGTAGAATGTGGCACCCAGATGTTTTTATGAAATATTTTCATTAAATAATTGTAATTCTTCAATATCTTGTAATGTATGAAATCATGATTTTAAACGACCCTTGAGATGACCTTAGTATAAAATGACCATTTTGACCAATATTTTATGTTAGTGGGAATAAATATAACTAACTTATCAAAATGTATGATGATGTCATTTGCTACCAATTATTTATGAAAAATATCAATCAATTATGTATTTATATTATTTGTATTAATAAATTGAGTGAATTACTATTAGTAAATGAAATTAAGAAAATATATTTTATATACTTAATAAAATATTTTTGATATTCATCCAATAGATATTTTTTTCAGAGGTTATTAATAAAACCTATTTGATGTATAAAAACCTATATTTTTAAAAGGGTAATTTTAACACCTTTTAATGGTGAACACTTTTTAAATAATTATTTTGACACATTAATAATTTTTATACGACAAAAAAACTTTTTCTTTGGAATCGGGATATAACAAATTTACTTCGGATGAATTTTTAATATTTTTTTGATAACTTTCAAATTTTGATGAAAAGTAAAAATACACTAAATTTTTATTGAATTTTTTTTTTCATCAAAATAATTTATATGGATAAATTATAATATTGAATGGTTTTAAAGTATAAATAGAATATATTTTTATAATTATGTATAATTTATGTCTTTATCATTAATTTTACATTGAATTCAGATGTAAAAACTTTTGAATATTTTGCAATGTTTCAACTTTTAAAATTGGTTCTCTCTTTCTGACAATGGGAATAATTTTAAATTAATCACTGAAAATTATATGTTTTTTAATTTTTAAAAATGGATTCCATATTTGGAATCAGTAGGTTCAAATTATTTAAAAATATTTATTTAATTTTAGGGCATTACGAATTGTAACTTCAGTGATTTTTATTAGTACGGTAAAAAGGTAAATCAGGTAATTATGGGTAAGAATTCTATTGTAACATTACCCCAATAGCTATATTAATATCCTTGGATGAGTTTTATTATAACTAAATCAACCTTGGTTCAGAATGGTGATATTTGGAATCCACTTGGAGGAGATTAGAATGTTTAATTTATTTTATTTAAAAAAAGTTATATATGTCTCACTCAAAATCATTTTTTATAATATTATACAGAAGTTACATTAGATTATAAATTCTCATTAAAAAGATAAAATGTTTTTTATTTATAATTTTAATTTATTTATAATTTTTATGATATAAATAATTACCTTAAATACTTATAATTTGATGGTGTAAACAATTAATTAATTGATGAGAAATCTATAAAATAATTATTAAAATGCTAATTACCATCAAAAGTCCCAAATACCTGACTAAATCTTATTGGTCAGGTATATATCGACCATAACCATCCAAGGGTCTATTTATAAATCATTTTTATCTTTATAGGAGAGATTGTGACACTTATATTATATTATTTAAAGTGATATTAAAGTTGTGACATTCATAATTTAATATATATATCACTTTAAAAGTTGTATTTCCAGAAGATAAATTAGACTTAAAATATTATTATGAAATATAGTATATTTCTCTTAATAATAGTATTTTAGTTTTAATTTTTATTTTTAAAATAAGTATATTAAATAATTACACAAGATTGATGTAGTGATTATTTTGTTAATAGAAATAACAAATAAATGTAATTAAAAACATTAAAATAAATATAATTTGGACTAATTAATATGTATAATGAATTTTATAGATGAATTTTACCTCTTATTAATATAATAAAATAGTTTTTTTTGAATTTAACTTGTTATCTTAAAATTTCTAAAAATCAATGAATTGAATAGTGTCAAAATTGACATTATTGATTGTTGATCAAAATAATGTTAAATTACATTATTTAAAAATAATAATAAAACATTTTAAAAAATATATAATAATTATAATATTTTATTAAATGTTATAATGTATTTATTTATAGTCTAATTAAAATAAAATAAGTAAACATTTTACCCTTTTAATATTGAAATATTTGTTATCTTGATTAAAAATAAATAGAATAACTAAGTGTTAATTAAAATGATAATTTTTAAATTGGACTAAAAAATTGTCTAAATTTTATTTTTTGATGATATTACAACCCTATATCCTCTAATATTTTAAATTGGGACATTTTGGAGGTTTTGGGACAGGGTTTTATTTTATTGTAAATTAATATTTTTGGAGATCCCAAAAGTGTCTCTCACAACTATTATAAAATGGAACCTCCTCTCTCGCAATTTTACTTCACTTTTAACCTTAAAGATCCACCATCCCATTAAATATTCTCTAGTAAACTTTTCTGGTTATATTATAGTGGCTTTGTTCTTCTTACTAGAAAAACTCTAGTGCTCGAAGAGGAGATTTAGAGGAAGCACCTTAAAGAATTTGTAACCTCTTCTACCGATTCTTTCCAAATTCATTCTTCTTCAACTTCCTATTCATGAGTTTTTTAATTATAATGTAATAAATATAGAATAAATTATATATTTATATGTTATTATAATTATGAAACAACCATATTCCACCTTCTATTCATCATACAAAAAATGAAATCACCATGCATGCGTATGTATGGCTTACCATCTTCACACTATGGTGTAATTGGTTTTTCACCACTAACTTACATGGATGTGTATAATGATGGAAGTAATAAATATATATGATTATTAAAACATTATATTAACTATGAAATATTATACACAATCCAATTCAATACCATTCAACAAATATGGAAATGATATCACCGCTTGTGTGTATGTACATCCCACCGTCTCCATGATGCGATGTGATTCATTCTACATGATATTCATTAAATAATGATTATATAAATGTAAATAATGAATAAATATGGTATATATTATGTTAATATAATTTTTTAAGGATATAACTATGACCTATGAAAGATAACTTGAACTTATTCTATAAAACATGCATAAGAAAATGAAGCGGTTAATACCCAAATAATAAGTAACAATGAAATGTTGTTAATAAAAAGATGATAATATATCATATAAAATATCATAAAAATAAATATGATTCTGAAATAAGTCAATTAAATTATTTAAATCATTATATAACAGGTTCAGATACAAATAAAATAAATTAGACCTATGTTAAGAAACAATTTTGCAATCTCATTATTATCTGATATTTTTTATACATAAGTATTTATTGGGGTATATTTATCATTCACATCCATGTTTCCTAAATATTTAATATTATTTATATTATTATAAATGATTTTAAAGTAAATTTTATTCATTGGTGAATTTTTATTAAAAGGTATGAAAGGAATATTTTTTGTTATTCAATACAAGGTTCTTTCTGACTTTTTTGGAAATAGTATGAAGAGAATGTTTTTTAACTTATACAGCACGAACAGATCATTATATATTCATAATGCATTATTTACATGAATATTACACTACAATATTTCATGTTTATTTTCAATTAAATTACATTATTTTAAAATTTCATGGAATTTTTAGAAATGGAAACATTTTTGAAGAAGAAAAGATATTTTCCTCAAGAATTACATTCAAGTGTAATATCAAAATTATTTTCCATCTAGGATGGAATTAATTAATAGGGTTATGTTTTCAAGTATAATATACCTATTATTACTATGGTATGATTTTTTATGGTGAATTTCTATTTATGAAATCATTTTTTTATATGGATTATGTTATGATGGAATGATGTTTAAGAACCCCATTTTATTCCATTGGTTATGCTATGATGAATGATTTATGTATTTGTGGAAAACATAAGAATGATTTAATTATGAGATGGGTGAGACCTATATCTACCAACAATTTATTGGGTATTGATTTATATCTCATTATATTGACGTGGATGGAATGAAAAATGATCTCAGTTTAGTAATACAAGGATGGAACGAGGAGTGATCTCGGTTCAGTAACGGACTTTGTCCGCTATAATGGTATTGGAAATGAGACATGACAAATATGAAATGATTTTATATGCTTATGTGTATGCCAAAAAAGTTCATGTCTTATGATATGAATTTTTGGGATCATGTTCATTGATTCTTATGAACATTAATTATTTATCCAATGGCATGATATCACGATCTTACATATGCAGGATAAGATTTTCAAATGTTATATTATTTTGTATTATGATTATGATGTGATTAATATATCCCTTTTTTAATCCTACTGAACATCTGAGATCACCCTTTCATATGTTTCTTTTACCCAAGTCCTAAAGAAGGTTATTAATTAAGATATGTCAAAAGGGGGTGTATATAGCATCCTGCCTTTTTATAACATAAACTTTCATTACATTACAAAAAAATGAGGATCTTTAAGGTTTAGTGTCTTGGAAACCAGGAACATAATAAATGAAAACAACATAAAACATTCTTCTTAAAAACTTGAAAGGATTCTCCTTAAGTTCATCCTAGGTTCATTACTGCATCTCATAACCTAGGGACATACATCAAAATAAAGGGTGAGCAGAAGGCCGAGTAAGGGAAACAAGAGAAACATTTTACATGTGAACTTTAGATACTTCAATAAGGTCATGAAAAGAACATTAAGGCATGATAAAGAAATCATGAGTCATTTCATAATAAAAATAACATTTTTCATAACTTGAAGATGTGGCTATATCATTTAACATAGACAATCATGGACATATCACCATGGTCCATCCCCAAGGTGTCATTTGAAAATTACGAAGGTCATTCACCAAGATATCGTGAAAATTGTAATCTCTAGTGGTTACATCATTACCCAATGAATTGGAGCGCTATCAGGGTGCACCCTTAAATTTGCCTTTATTATCATGTGAGACACATATATCATCATCAAAAATTTCATAAATAACCCATATAGAATAAAATAAAAGGGTTTCATTTCATAATCATAACGTTTTTAGAAAAAAAACTTCTTTAAAGGCATGATCTTTATGCCACTTTAAAACCCACAAAAAAGGAAGGTGGGTCTCATGTATGTAAATCCCAGAATTTAAAATAGAACATTTTGGTATATATGTGAATACCCCTGTAGAAATAATAGCTTTGAGTATTCACTTAATAACATGAAATAATTTTGAGAAAAGAGAGAGGCATTTTGAGACGAAAATTCTGCAGCATAACGGCTATGTTTTGGGTTTTTAGAAAACATTGAAAAGAGAGGGGACATGGGTCAAACATTCATAAATTACCCATAAAACAGTATAGGGGCAGAATAATAAGGATATATGAACATGGTAATGAAATTTTAAGGACATACCATTTGAAATGAAAAACATGGAAGGAAGACAAAAATTAGATTTCTCTTATGAAAGTTCGGCAGCCTAACGACGTTACTTAAACTTCAACAAAAATGATTTGAAAAGATAAAATAGGGTCTCTCATCATGTGAAAATAAGAGTTAAGTATGGTAGATATAGAGATAATTCCCCAACATAATTAAAAAGGAACTTGAAAGACTTGACATGAAAGTAGAACTTTGAAAAGAATGAGAAGGGTGAAAGAATCCCCTTAAAAATTCGGCAGCCTAACGGCACCACTTAAAACTTCAAAATACTGAATTGAAGAGATCAAATGGGGTCTCTCATCATATTATCATAAGAGTTAATTATGATAGATATATATATCATAACCCAACATAATAAAAAGGAACTTGAAAGACTTTACATGAAAATAGATCTTGAAAACGAGAAGGGTGAAAGAACCACATAAAAATTTAGCAGCCTAACAGCGTCACTTAAACATTCTTAAAACGAATTGATGAGAGAAAGATGGGGTCTCTCATAATATTAACATGAAAAGGGAAGTAATATGAATATAGAAGAACATACTCCAACATAAGAACATGGAGTATAAAAGAAATGACATAAAAGAGATTACTTGAAAAGAAAGAGAGAGGTCGGATCCCTTACCTTAAAATGTAACTCTTAAAACTCAAAGGTTTGGACCTTGAGGGCTTAGGGGAACCTTGGGAGGACTCCTTGGGAGGTAAGGAGACCATAACATTGTTGGGGGAGAGTTGGGAGTGAAAAATAAAGGAGGAAAGGGTGGATATTTATAGGGAAAGTGAGGGGACAAGGCATTAATGGCCAAGGGACACCTCACAAGTGCTTTTCTCAAAACTATGTGCTCTCCCATGGAATTTACCATGGAGTTAGGCCACATGGGGCCCCCAATACAATAATTCATCACCCTTGGTCGGCCAACCCTTAATATATCTCATGAGATCATCATGACACAGTTATGATGTCATTAAACATACCGAAACCCTAAAACTGTATTTTTACTATTCACTGAAAATTCAACTTTCTCAGAGAAATCCCAAAATTTCACCTTAACCAAATATAAATGCTCTGATTTCAAAAATGAACTCCATTTTATAAAAATAATTTTCTAAATATTTTTAATTTATTTTTTAAATAAATATACTATTCACCAAAAATTCATTTTTTTCAGAAAAAACCCCAAAATTTACCTTAACGTAATATCGATTCTCTGAGTTCAAAAATGAAATCCATTTTATAAAAATATTTTTCTAAATATTTTTAATTTAATTTTTAATTAAAAAACACTATTCTCTCGAAAAAACTAATACTTGAATAATAATTTATGAAACCGTTATTTAACCATTTTATTGAATCACATTACTTAATCAAGGTGCCTAGATTATATTAATTCTTTATTTAAGTGATATTACTAATCCATTTGGTCACATTACTAATCCTAAGCATAAAATCACTATTCATAATTTACTATTCATCAAAAAATTAAGTTGATCTTATTAGACTCTAAATTTCGTACTGAACATAATTGTAGAAGACCATTTTTTGAAAATCATTACACATTTTTAATTATTTAAGGTTTACATAAACATTTTTTTAAAATATCCTTTCTCTAAAATTCACCAAAAATATGCATACTATATTTATCTGGACATTTGAAAAGTCATAAACATAATCATAAGAATGAATCCCAATTTTTATTTAAAATAAAGGATTACACAAGGTAGTTACGGTCTCCTTACATAGCCCCTTATCACACCAGCATAGGACCTAAGTGTAAGGTGTGCTAAGGTGAGAGAATCCGAGGGAGGCTCGGCCAACATCACACGAGTAGTAATTTCTATCAGTTTTAACTTCTTGCGAAGGAGATCCCGTTCTAGCTTCACACGATGAAGTTTAGCTTGGGTTTGGTCTAGAGTAAAGCCCAGTGGTGCTACCTCCTTCCCAAGTTTTGTTAGATGGGCTTCGATCTGTCCAAGACTACTGGGTGAAGCCATCAAATCTTCTTTCTATATTAATTAACCAAGATTACTTGTATTTAGAGACAATAATCAAAACGTTTAGTTTCCAGCAGTCATATTGACCAATGGTCATATAACAGTCAAAAACCAACGGTCTCATTTTAATTATACTCATGTTATCAAATGAAACATTTTTGTTGAGTATAAAAATAAAATAACACACAAAATTAGGAAACAATATTTATTCAAAATTTCAGGTCGTTACAATCTTCCCTCCTTAAGAAATTGCGTCCTCGCAAATTTTAAAATTGGGTTTTGAAATTTCATTGAAAGTCCCACATCGGAAAAGGAGTCAATAACACTATTACTTTAAAAGAAAGAAAGGGAAGTACAAAGGTCACTCGAGTTAAACCATACTAAGATTCCATGGAGGAAAACATGAATATGGAAGAAAAACAAAGGGTCAAATTCTGTGGGAGAGTGGTAGAAAACATGATTAGGAAAAAGTTGACCACGATAAAATCCCAAACTTATGATGTGTGTTAACGGTCTTTGATTACCTAGTAGGAAACGTAAACCAACAACATTTTTTTTTTACGTTTCTTTTCATAATTTTGAGAAATTCATTTACTACATAGAACAAAATATAAAGAAATATACCTAACTTCATGTAGAGTTTCATCCTTTAATAAATTTCTACCAAAAACTAATCTTTTCTCCAAACAATGAGCATTCAAAACTACTTGGTCTCATCAAAACACTAGAATCATCCTCTAGAGAATCACATAATCTACAAAATATTAACTATCTATTTCTTCTATCTTTAAACATTATACCAAAAATAGAAAGGTTAAGGTAAAACAACTCTTCAAAAAGAAAGAATCTCATAGGAATGGAAACTACTTTTAAATCCTCAAAGTTCTATGGTACTACTCAAAGTTCATCATAGACCATTCCATAAATAACAGTCCTTAAAATTCCTAAAAATAAACCAAACTAAGATTGAAACCAAAATACAAGAAGAAATTGATAATATAGTCTTCCAAAATAAACTTCATTGTTCATCTCCAAATAACATCAACCACTCATAACATCTTATAATAAAATTAGATAACCTAAACATATTTTACCCAAGATAGGTTAATCATTCCCATAAGTAACCTAAATTACTATAAGTCCACCTTAAATTCATCGATTCTTCAAAATATTTGTCAACCTTACTCCTCAATGAAAATACCATTGTAATCTATTTACCTCGATCATATAGGGTCCCCAAAATAGTGAATGTCTTCCAAAATAATAATCATCTTTTAATCCCCTAATCATCTATGTCATATTAATACGGAAATCATCGCATTTTTTATCACATTGGTTGTGGGGACATGTTCTTCCATTTCCCACCATTAACTAAGAAGAGAAAGTATAATTAAGGGCTTAAATACTTAGCCAATAATCATGAAAAGGAACTTAAATCATATAAGGATAACTTGTAGAAGAATAGTATACCCTAACTTGTGATCCCCTAGGTTCTCATCTAGGTTATCCATGATCATATATTCTTATGCGAATCTTTATTTTATTTTATCTTTGTTCCTTTAAAAATGGCTCATACTAAGCTTATGAATTTACCAAAGCATATCCCCCAGGAGTGTCATAACCAAGAGTGCAGCAAGGCCCGTTGTCGTGTACCAATTCCCAATTGAGTCTAGCTCAAAGCAGTGTTTTCGGGTTTTACCCCTATGTACATCTGTGCCAGAGCCACCTCTACCTGCTCATATCCAGACAGGGATGTATTTGCTTGGCAACCCATCACTCAATACTCACCAAAATACCGGGAAGATTTCCTATATATAAAGTTTTCTATAGGCTTCTTCCTAAAGTTTTAATATCCTAATTTCCACAAATAACTAAACAATCCTTTGATACCAACTATAGCATCCTGCCTTTATATAATATAAACTTTCATTACATTACACAAAACTGAGGATCTTTAAGGTTTATTGTCTTGGAAACCAGGAACATAATACCAGAAAACAACATAAAACATTCTTCTTAAACACTTTAAATTATTCTACTTAAGTTCATCCTAGGTTCATTACTGCATCTCATAACCTGGGGACATACATCAAAAGAAAGGGTGAGCAGAAGGCCCAGTAAGGGAAACAAGAGAAACATTTTACATGTGAACTTGAGATACTTCAATAAGGTCATGAAAAGAACTTTAAGGCATGAGAAATAAATCATGAGGCATTTCATAATAAAAATAATATTTTTCATAACTTGAAGATATGGCTACATCATTTAACATAGACAATAATGAACATATCACCATGGTCCATCCCCAAGGTGTCATTTGAAAATTACCAAGTTTATTCACCAAGATATCGTGAAAATTGTAATCTCTAGTGGTTACATCATTACCCAATTCATTGGAGCGCTATTAGGGAGCACCCTTAAATTTGCATTTATTATCATGTGAGACACATATATAATCATCAAAAATTTCATAAATAACCCATATAGAATAAATAAAATGGTTTCATTTTATAATCATAACGTTTTTAGAAAAAAACCTGCTTTAAATGCATGATCTTTGTGTCACTTTAAAACCCATAGAAAAGGAAGGTGGGTCTCATGTATATAATACTAGAATTTAAAATAGAACATTTTGGTATATATGTGAATAACCCTGTAGAAATAAGAGATTTGAGTATTCACTTAATAACATGAAATAATTTTGAGAAAAGAGAGAGGCATTTTGAGACGAAGATTCTGCAGCATAACGGCTATGTTTCCGGTTTAGAAAACATTGAAAAGAGAGGGGACATGGGTCAAACATTCATAAATGACCCATAAAACAGTATAGGGACAGAATAAAAAGGATATATGAACATGGTAATGAAATTTTAAGGACATACCATTTGAAATGAAAAACATGGAAGGAAGACAAAAATTAGATTTCTCTTATAAAAGTTCGGCAGCCTAACATCGTTACTTAAACTTCAACAAAAATGATTTGAAAAGATAAAATAGGGTCTCTCATCATGTGAAAATAAGAGTTAAGTATGATAGATATAGAGATCATTCCCCAACATAATTAAAAAGTAACTTGAAAGACTTGACATGAAAGTAGAACTTTGAAAATAATGAGAAGGGTGAAAGAATCCCCTTAAAAATTCGGCAGCCTAACGACGCCACTTAAAACTTCAAAATACTGAATTGAAGAGATAAAATGGGTTCTATCATCATATTATCATAAGAGTTCAGTATTATAGATATAGAGATCATACCCCAACATAATAAAAAGGAACTTGAAAGACTTTACATGAAAATAGATCTTGAAAACGAGAAGGGTGAAAGAACCACATAAAAATTCCGCAGCCTAACGTCGTCACTTAAACATTCTTAAAACGAATTGATGAGAGAAAGATGGGGTCTATCATCATATGAACATGAAAATGGAATTAATATGGATATATAATAACATCCTCTAACATAAGAACATGGAGTATAAAATAAATGACATAAAAGAGATTACTTGAAAAGATAGAGAGAGGTCAGATCCCTTACCTTAAAATGTAACTCTTAAAACTCAAAGGTTTGGACCTTGAGGGCTTGGGGGAACCTTGGGAGGACTCCTTGGGACGTAAGGAGACCATACCTTCGTTTGGGGAGAGTTGGGAGTAAAAAATAAAGGAGTAAAGGGTGGGTATTTATAGGGAATGTGAGGGGACAAGGCATTAATGGCCAAGGGACACCTCACAAGTGCTTTTCTCAAAACCATGTGCTCTCCCATGGCATTTACCATGGAGTTAGGACACATGGGGCCCCCAATACAATAATTCATCACCCTAGGTCGGCCAAACCTTAAAATATCTCATGAAACCATCAAGACACAGTTATGATGTCATTAAACATACCGAAACCCTAAAACTGTATTTTTACTATTCACTGAAAATTCAACTTTCTTAGAAAAATCCCAAAATTTCACCTTAACCAAATATCAATGCTTTGATTTCAAAAATAAACTCCATTTTATAAAAATAATTTTCTAAATATTTTTAATTTATTTTTAAAATTAATACACTATTCATCGAAAATTCATTTTTTTCCGAAAAACCCAAAAATCTACCTTAACATAATATCGATGCTCTGAGTTCAAAAATGAAATCCATTTTATAAAAATATTTTTCTAAATATTTTTAATTTAATTTTTAATTAAAAAACACTATTCACCTGAAAAAACTAATACTTGAATAATAATTTATGAAACCGTTATTTAACCATTTTATTGAATCACATTACTTAATCAAGGTGCCTAGATTATATTAATACTTTCTTTAAGTGAGATTACTAATCCATTTGGTCACATTACTAATCCTAAGCATAAAATCACTATTCATAATTTACTATTCATCAAAAAAATTAAGTTGATCATATTAGACTGTAAATTTTGTACTGAACATAATTGTAGAAAACCATTTTTTGAAAATCATTACACATTTTTAATTATTTAAGGTTTACATAAATTTTTTTTTAAAATATCCTTTCTCTAAAATTCACCAAAAATATGCATACTATATTTATCCGGACATTTGAAAAGTCATAAACATAATCATAAGAAGAAATCCCAATTTTTATTTAAAACAAAGGATTACAAAAGGTAGTTACAGTCTCATTACATAGCCCCTTATCACACCAGCATAGGACCTAAGTGTAAGTTGTGCTAAGGTGAGATAATACGAGGGAGGCTCGGCCCACATCGCACGAGTAGTAATTTCTATCAGTTTGAACTTCTCATGAAGGCGATCCAGTTCTAGCTTCACACAATGAAGTTCAGCTTGGGTTTGGTCCAGAGAAAAGTCCAGTGGTGCTACCTCCTTCCCAAGTTCTATTAGATGGGCTTCGATCGGTCCAAGACTACTGGGTGAGGCCATCGAATCTTCTTTTTATATTAATTAACCAAGACTTGTTATATTTAGAGACAATAATCAAAACGTTTAGTTTCCAGCGGTCATATTGACCAATGGTCATATAACATTCAAAACCCAACGATATCATTTTAATTATACTCATGTTATCAAATGAAACATTTTTGTTGAGTATAAAAATAAAATAACACACAAAATTACGAAACAAGATTTATTCAAAATTCCAAGTCGTTACAGTGTAGTTATAGGGAAATAAGTGTGAGATAGTGAAGATGTCTTATGAACCAGTTTTTTATGTTTCCCAATTTCCAAATACACTATACCTATACAGTCCTGTTAGGGATTTTTTATATTTTGTAATGAATATTAATTCAAATTTTAAGTAATATCAATGTATGTATACTCTAGGTTGTTATAAAGAAAACACATTTAAAGGTAAATTGTTTATTTCTTTTATCTTTTCAAGTAAAACTCCATCTAATGATTTTATCCTTATATGGTTTCTAAAAAACAAATTTCTTATGGAAAACCATTTTTTTTATTTCATATTTTAATGAAATTATTTTTTAATTAAATATTTTCTTTTTTTCTTAAAACCCTGCTTAAGAGGTTCATTTTCATAGTTACTTCTCCACCTTTTATTTGGTCTTCACACCACTTGAACATAATTTTTATGACCTATTCTACATTATTCAATTTTTAAAATCCAATAATACTTCAATACCTTATTTTATATAGTTTTTATGACATTCCATTAGGTTTTTATCAAAGAAAATATTTTTTAATCCATTTCTATTTCATGGGGTTTTCTTTTGAAGATAACTTATGTTGATTTTCTTATACGGCACACATATGCATGTACATTTTAGGAATATGATAAAGGGACTTGAATTATACCCCCACCCTAATTCCTAGGGTAATGTTTTTATCTCATTAGATATCATGTACAGTATATGGGCAATTAGATTTCCAAGCTATGTTATGTTGTATTGGCAATGAGCCATGACTTATGTTATGATATCATGATTTATGTTGTTTCACATGTTTATGATACCCTAATGTTATGATATTATTTCCATTATTCTATTATCAAATGATTAAGATCCTTTTTATGATATCATAATATGTCTCTTCAATCATATGTATTACTTCACCATCATGCTTTACTCCACTTATTCTCTTACTATAATTTGTATCTCACCCATTTACTTTATATATTTCCCCAGGGTGTCCTATGTAGTAATATAATATCAATAGGATTTAAATATTAAATTAGGGATATTTAAATAAATATCTTTATTTTTACTTTTAAGTTGAGGTTTAATATATTTAATCTCCTAAATTCACTAGAACACTAGATTATGGGTTTAATTTTATGAATTTTTTGTTAAAAATTATGTAATAAAATGAGAATGAGGCTCAGTTTTCTATATATAGGTAATTTTTAATTGTGTAATGAGGGAAACAACCTAATTTTAAAGTGGTTTTGAGGTACCTTTTCTAATATATTCTTATTATTATTATATTACCAATTCATGGATGTGTTATTGGGTGAGTGACCATTATTTGGGAAGGGTTGGAGTTGACCTTGTATAGGTGTAAGTTAGTTTAGTTATTCATATAATGAGGAATTAGTCTGGTTATTACACATCTTTATAATATGTTTTTGAAAGTATCATACTGAGTAAACCAGTAATCAATTTACTATTAATATAAATCTATTTTTTTTTGTTTTTCTATAGGTGTTCGGTGATGAGGCTAGGCATTTATAACTCATGGAGTTTGTTGATGTAATTAACGGTGTGACTATTTTAATATCATTGTGGTATTTATTTTAGAGAAATTTTTATATATGTAATTTACATGAATTAGGGTATTGGGTGTTATTTATCATATGATTTTCATTGGTGGATTTATTTAATTTCTTTTGGGTTTCATGAGGGAAATTCCTATCATTATGTGTGTTTTACATACTCAAGGCAAGCCTCCAACCAGTGGCTAATTGAAGGTTGGATTTTGGGGCCACACCTTTCTTCACTACTATACCATAAGGTGTTCTATAGGGGGTGGGTCATGAAAATGTGGTTTCAAAATCATGGATGAGATTTGGGGTAGACAGTAAAGTTAGACACTTGTGAGGATTATAAGGGTTTAAAAGGGAAATAGTGTTAATAAATATTTTCATATGAAATGGATACAACTACCAGATGGTTCATGGATATTTAGAACCCCCCTATAATCTAAAACAAGGGACTTAAGATTAATAATCATCTTAATAGAGAAGATACTGATTATGTGGTTGATACCCAGGTGAGTGTTGCAACTAATATCTTGTGTGTTTGATTTATTAAATATAGCTATTTGGATTATGAATAATTAAAAGAAGTATGCATGAAAATATAAGACACGTTGATAGTTATATATTTAAATGTAATTTAATGGGGAGATCAATTCTAGGAGTATAATGATAGATTTTTATTATAATGATGTTTTGATAACAGAAACATTGACTATTCTAGTCTACTAAGAAACTGGAAGAAGAAAAATATTTCATGAATTTATTTGTTGGATATTAAAATTATTTTTGTGAATAAATCAAATTATGTCAATATAATAAGGACTACACCTCATCTAGTTGAACATGAGATTAAATATAAGCTATATAAGAATCATTTAGGTGAAACTGGAGATACCATGCTTCAAGATAATTTACAAGGTTGTAGTGGTAATTAAGAATCAATAAAATGGAGTAGTTGGATAAATGGATTTATTTTGGAATACAAAACCACAATGTAAAAGGAATTATTTATTAAAATTCATACTTTTATGTAAGATTAACTCTATATAGTCTTGGGGAAACATGACACAGAATGAAAAAACCATGTCACAAGGGATCATATGAAAGAACAACATTTATTTTTTAAATGATACATGAGATTAAACTAGATGATATATGTAAGGTTCAATACTATAGGATTATAGAGTGTTAAACAAAGAAATTGAACACTATGTCATAGTGTTTACTATAGATCATTAAAATATGTTGAAAAGAGGCATTTGTTATAAACCCAAACTACTGTGATAAGTAGTGAGAAATAAGGGAATATCTGGAGTTTTATGGATGATATAAATCACACTATAATAAAGAAATGATTTCAGAACTATGAGATATCTGATAAATATTATTCCATGACATTTGGGTTGTTTTGTGGGGGAACTAATTTTGGTATAAATGAAATAAATTGGATGGATGAGGATGAAAATATTTTCATTGAAATATAGTGTGTCACACTACAATATGTTCATGATCAAGGCATATTTAATGAAAATAGTCATTTCATGAACTTAATAGAATTTTTAAATGATGTTGAATAACCTAATAGATTATGAATGTTTTATTTTTATCAATAAGTAAGTCAATATTTCTTAGTTTCTTGGATGATAGAGGAAGAGCCCAATTATTTAACAATATCATGATTAATAATGTGTTTAATGAGATGGAATTATTTAAGAACTCAAAAGATATCGATATTCTTCTTGGAATAAATCATAATATACATGTGATGATTATTATGTTGGTTTGAAAATGATTCATGAAATCCATAATTGATGTTAAAATCGTTGTCTAAAACAATTTTAAGAAGGTTAGTGAATATGTATGTTGAATGAATATATTTATAGCTAAGTTTGATGTAGTAAAAAATTTTAGTAATGTTGATAATTAATTCAAGGATCATTGAGAATTAATTTTACTATATACAGTGAAGAATATGTCTTGGATGAATGTTTTTTAAGTCTAGAATGATGTTTTATTTAAAGTGGTTGTGAAGGTTTATTTATCATATTCTTACAAATAATTTGGAATTGTGTTGAAGTGATTTGGAAATATTCTAATTATTTTAAAATCCATTTATGTTTTTTTGAGATGGTTCGTAGTCATTAAGGATGCCCTGGGTGAGTTTCAAAAGGATCTAAGCCGAAATTTTAATTATCTAGAAGTTTAAATATTTTGAAGATTTTTTTAAGAACATAGTTCATAAAATTAATTAGTCATTATATTTTTGAGTAATATTAATTTGGATTTGAACCAAAGAATTCCTAAGCACATGAAAAATTTAAAAGTACTCAAGGTAATGTGTATGATTCATTTTCAATACATTAGAGTCATTTAGAATGTGAAGACTAAAATTAAAAAATGAATAAAACACATATGAGTAACTCTATTGATATATAAGAGTAACTCTATACAAACTATTGAATATTAGATACATGGTTTAATGAGACCTTAGTATATAAGATTTATTTTGAGGATGCGTAAGAGTATCTATGAAGTCACACCCCATTTTTTATTTTATTTTTTAATTTGACATATGTTTTTATTCATGGATTCACTCTCGATTTTCAGGTGTTCCCAATTTAAATTTTGAGCTTTTGGCTGTTTTTCCTCCTATTGCAAGGTTTAGGAGCATGGTTAAGGGGTAATTGTGTGACCTCTTGAGGTTGATCTCCCTTTAAATTTATTTTTAACTTTCATGGTTTCAATTTCAATGCTATATCATGGTTTGATCCAAACTGTATGACTCCTAGGAGAACCTATGGAAGTCCTTGGGTGTCTCGGCTCTATGATACTTGGCCTGAGCATGGTTATCCTAAACTATGTGGAAGTCATGTGTTACTAACCAAGATAGGTTTCCATCCAACTCGACACTTGTCCCGGTCTGATACATGGCCCAAAGGGCATTCCCGACCCCCGCGGGTTAGAAACTAGTTTTAAGAATTAATGTTATCATTATGGGAAAGATTTTTCTCAAATAAAACAGGATCAACTAAAAATAAACTAAACAAACTGAAGAACCAACAACAACTGAATCTCAAATGAATATATGTAAACATATTTAGTTACAAAAACAACAAAAAGAAGAAACTAAATACCAAAATAAAATTGAACCACTATATTGTGCTCTCCATTTGACCTCTTGGTCACTAAAAACCACAACACTGACCAACTCCAATAATAGGCACACAAACTACGAACCCTGAACAAGAAGATGAACCTGGAAAAGAGTTCAGGTATACTGACACTAAATGGTACAAGTAGGGTGTGGTAATTATATCTCATTAGGAAACCACCACATAATCCTTTCCTTTCCTTTCCTAAAATAGTATACAAACACTATTTTAAAATATATATATATATATATATATATATATATATTTCCTCATTTTAATAAATAATACATCTTTTTTCTTTTTAAAACATTACACACTATAATGTTAGTTTGAAAATAGTTTACCATGTTATAATGAAAACCCAAACTGAAACCCATACAAATAATATCTAGCAATGCAGGAAGATAAATAAGAATGATAAACATGAAACAAAATTTTGTAAAATTAAACAATAAAATAAAAAATGTAATCATGGGAATTTACTAAACATCACTAGAGAAATACTTGGATATACTTCATTCAGAACCACTTATCGACATGTGGTGAATCTTCATAGCCTATAACTAACTGGAGGCTCTAAACTAGACTCAAAAGTTTCACAAACAACTTGTCCTCTAAAGCATCCATGGGGTACCAACCTCTTTAATCAGGATTAATAAGAAACCTTCACTCAACCCTAAAAATATGCACAGGAACCCATGGTAGTAGTATCATGTGTAAGTAGGAGGCCCTCGCATGCGTGACTCACATTACATACCATCACCGCCCCTGCCTACCCCAAACACTGACACCACTTATATGATAAACCATATAGGAAAATCCTTCTATAGGGATATCCATCAGATAGAAATTCATTCATTAGTGCCAACTGGGTTTTCACTTCATTTAGGTTTCAAAAAATTTTTCAAATCACCACATACTTCCAATTGGGATTTTTTATTTTTAAAACCACAATAATTTTAAAAAACACCATAAAATTCCAACCAAGACTTATATCATTTAAATTTTCTAATATATTAATGAAATATTTCCAAACCATTTCGGAAATACTGTCAAATATCACTTTTAAATGTACAATTACAAATGGGCCTTTAATCCATTTAAAAACCAACCATCCTATAACATACAAAATAGTACTTATTATTTGAACACCCATTTAAAATCACACTTAAGTCATCTAAAAACGAAAGGAGTTTAGTTACACACTGAGAGTCTTAAAGAGACATACAAGTGATTTGAAAACCGGGGTTTATGTTAAATAAGGCCATAATCATCTGTGTTCCCATCCATGTGTTCATTCCAGGAACACATGGATGTGCCCACATCTAATGGCATACCAAAAAAAACCTTTTCCATAAACCATTTCCAAAGAACCATCACATTACTTCACACCAACACAAAAACCACACTATAGAAATCACCACATTCCACACATAAATCCCAAATCACAATCCAACCATTTTAATAAAAATATATAAGGTAAAACACCACTCAAATAATCTAATTTCACATTAAAAACTCCATTATAATTTTATCAAATACATTCAGTGCACACATATATAGTAATACTTAAATAATCACTTCAAAATCCATTTTTATTAAATTATATCAACACAAAACACCATAATAAACTAAAAAACTTCATCAAAAACATGAGAATCATATTTATAAATTTACTGAAAGAACTCAAGCATTAATGGAATGGGTAAAAAAGTAAAATTATAGATACACCTACCACAGCAGAGTGTGGATGGGCTGAAACTTAAAGTAAAGGAAGAATAGGTCCCAAAAAATGATTTGCGCAACCTAGATCCCAATAAACACAAACCAAACACCAACCCTATCTTATCAGGTTCGAAAAAGAGAAACAATAACACAAAGAGGGGCCAAGATCTCAAGGAGGTGATAAGAGAAAGAGAAGAAGAGAAAATTTAAAAAAAACCTAAAACAAACCCTATAACTTCATGGATGGATCCATGGAGTAGGGGGATCCAAGGGGAGAGGGGATCATTAACCCTCTTCTGTTCCAAAAACAACCCTATGGGAGGAATCCAAAATTTGGGATAAAAAGTGGGGAGGGAGAAAAATGGATTTTAATATATAAAATTTATGGGAATATTGCATGGTTTGGCCACACGGTTTTCCAAACCCTTCATGAATTGTTCACTAGCTACTTTCCAAGAGAAGATCGACCACATGACCGACCCGCATGGCTTGACATACCAAGATCAAACTATATAGTAGCTTCTATCAAAATCTATAAATTGTCACATAGTTACCTAGGTTGGTCCAAACGGTTTCTACTAATTATACATTTCCTGTGCACAGGCCAAAATTCACTTGAAACTCAAAAAATCAAAATTTTAAACAGGTAACTCACCCCAAACCTCAAACCAATGTTCTAAAATCAAGATAAAAATAATATAAGAGGATTTTCAATGTTGGTGTGTGAAAATTCTCCCCACCACAAACAATTTGTTCTCCCAAATATTCAACCATCGAAAAGTCAACTAAAACTCAAATCCATTCATGACCATGATCCATAGAAAACATGAACCTTGAGGTTACCCTTTCCCTCCAAAAGTCACACCCAACCGATTTTAGAGAAAACCAAGGTACAAATGTCAACATGAGAATATCATAGGGTTCTCCCCACCACATGTACTCATCTGATACTACTAGGAAAACTTGTAACGAAAACAAGGTAACTATCAGAAACCTTTCCACATTAACTAAATAACACCCCCACCAAGACTAGTAACTCCCCACACAACAAACCTATACTCCTTAGCACAAGTGAAACAACACCATCATCATAACTAGAAAAATCCCACATTGGCCAAAATCCCCCAACACAATAGGGTAAACCCATGAAAGGAACATGAACAAAATAGTAATCCGGAATCAAAATCCATCAATTCCACAAAACTAAAGCATCTCTAAAATGAGCACAACAAAAACCGAGACCATCCCACATAAGTGTTAAGCCCATTCAAAGAAGAAAGAACAATTTTAACAGACACATTTATAAAAAAACTCACTAATAAGATTAAGATAGATCAAGTCCATAACAATTTTACAAGATTAACATATAATAACAACACACAGAAACAAGGAAACTCTGAATGTCTCCACTTCAACACGGGTGACAAAAATGATCCAAGATTCCTTGCACCCCCATGATTTCTGACTATGAGTGAGCTTCACTATGAGGCCTTTGCTTGGAGCCTTGATGAATGAATCGTATCCTACCTCATATCCAGGAACTGACATCCTCTAATCAATACTTCTTCTACCTCAGGAAATGCTTCCTAAAAAACTTCTCCAGATGACCTAGATGACCCAAATTATGATAGTTCTTAGGATCATTTACATGATAGGATTTGAATGAAATAATTGAACACATTGGAAACACATGAGAAAATTTCCCAATGAACAAGAAGCCACCATCATTTAGTAAAACTCTTCAGGAATAGGTTTCGCTAACACACACCCCTCGCCAGATGGGGAAACTCCTTGAGAAAAAAAGAGACACTGGATTTACAACCGCTTGTGCTCTGGAAACTAACTTAACTAAAAATTATTCGTCCATCAAATTCTCAAAATGAAGATATTTGGAAGTGATGAAACTCTACTTTACCTCTGAGTGAATATCCCCAATAAAAAATAGAATCCTTCATCAGATCCTAAAAACCCACTTTTGGAGAATAGGAAAACAGCTCCTTGAAATGCTCAACATAGTCCTTCACTGTCTGTTGGACATGCTAAACATTCATGACCTCTTTTTTTCCCCCATCTTCACCTCCTCGGGTATAAACCATCAAAAAAATAAAGACTTAATAACTTCCCATGTCATTCTAACTTGCATTAAATGTGGGTAAAATATATCCTAAACTTTCATAGCTGGATCCTCAAAAAAACAAGAACAACATGGACTCTAACATATTCAGGTGTTCCAAACACCCTGAAGACATGCTCAACTTCCACAAGCCAATTCAATGCCTCTAACAAACCTTGATCACCACGAAAGATAGAAAACAAATAAGAACTAAAAACTGGGAATGACTCACAATAAATTTTGGGGACCTTTCTGGGAGGCATATTCTAGACAACTTGAGAGAAAAAACTATAATCAACATTCAAACAAAATGATTCCAAAAGGGCACCTCAAACAGAAGACAATGGGATCTCAATCCAAACACATACAAGCACAACCAAAATTACATTTTAAAAAATCATCATTTACATTTTAATTTCATAGCTTCATTAAAGAAAAAATTCCAAAAGATGAAATCCACTCTCATAGGACAAATACCCATTTTTCAAGAAAACCAAACCCAAATCACTTTCCTGTCAAAAACCATTTTAGAAAAACCAATACAAACAAGTAATTTTAAATACCCACCCATGGTATCTAATAAATAGCCACATATGTTCCCATCCACTTCTGAATACATGATTTTAACACAACTGACAACATTCACTTTCCATACACACACTCACGTATGTGAACTTTTATAAGGAGTACCAAGGTTCACACATTTATTTTCCTTATCAAAACCCAAGAATTTACCAAATTCCAATAATAAAGCTCTATCTTAAATCCAATTTTTTCAATCAACAAACCATTGAAAGAAATAATTTTCATTGAAAAAACTACATTCATTTTAAAATATTACTCGCATCAACCAAGGATGAATTGAAACATTACTCACACCAAACCACTAAAATGAGGAACTACTGTATGTTCCTAACTTAGAGACATTGTAGTGGGTCATGCCCCATGTAAAAATCAACACTAAGAGGACCTTGAACTATGAAATTAGAATCCACATGGTTCACTAATCCATGTGAGATCATAATATGACACTAGGTCACCTCCATTGTCATTCCTCAATCCAAAAAAGAAACAAAAAACAAGGATAAGGGATCAAATCCCAAACTACCTCAGGAAACACAAGGATAGGAATGAGAAAAAGTTCATGAAACTCTTCTATTACCAACCTCTTGAGCCCCAAAAATCCTAATCTTCATCTGCATGAGACTCCAAATAAAAAGTACCTTATCTAATACCTTTTTTCTCAAACCATGTCGGGATATCATCTGACTCGAAACCTGACCTGATCTGATATATGGCCTGAAGGGCATTCCCAATCCCCATGGGCTAGAAAATATTATTGGGAAACAATGTAATGATCATGGGAATGATATTTCCAAAATAAACCAAGGTGATCTAAAAATAAACTGAACAAACTGAAGAACAAAAAATAACTGAATCTAAAATAAATATATGTAAACAGATTCAGTTACAATAGTGGAACAAAGAAAAACTAAATAAAATAATGAAGATGAACCACATTACTATAATATCAATGTGACTTCTTGATCACCACTAACCACAAGACTGGCCCACTATAACAACAAGAGCACGAACCAAGAACCCTAAAAATGAAGATGAACCTAAAAAACAATTCGGGTCTACCGACACCAAATGGTACAAGTAGGATGTGAGATTCATAAATCAATAGAAAAAAAACCACATAATCAATACCTTTACTTTCTTTAAATAGTATATAAACCCTAGTTTGAAATACATATATAAAAACATGTTTTATTAATTTTAATAAACAACACCACTTTTGCCTTTGTAAAACCTTACACCCCACAACATTAGTTTAAAAAAACTCTACCATTTTATAATTAAAACCCAAAATGAAACCCATAAAAATTATACCAACATATAAAGAAAGATATACAAGAAGAATAAACAAGAAACCAAATAATGTGAATTTAAATAGTGAAATATAAAAATTAACCATGGGAATTTCCTAAACATCCATAGAGTGATCCATGGACATACTTGGTTTAGAACCACCTACCAATGTATGGTAAAACTCTATATTCTATAACCAACTAAATACTCTAAAATAGGATCAATAGTAGAACAACCCACCTGGCCTCTAAAACATCAAAGGGGTACCAAACCGTTTAATTGAGGTTGATAAGTAACCATCACTCAACCTTATAATGATTCCTAGGAACCCTTGATAATATTATACTATGTAAGTAGGAGGATCTCTCATGTATGATTCACTTTACCTTCCATCACCACACTTGTCTACCCTAAACACTGACACCACATATACGATAACCCATATAGGGAAATCTCTCTCTTGGGGTGACCGTCAAATAACAAGTCATTCATAAGTTCCAATCTGGACGTCACATCATTTAAGATTCAAAACCTTTCTCAAATCACCAGAAGTTTCCAAATGGGAATTTATAATTTAAAAACCATGATCATTTTACAAAACATTATGAAATGACAAATGGGACTTACATCATTTCCATTTTTAAATATATTCATTAAACATTTCCAAACCATTTCTAAAATATTGTCAAATATCACATTCAAGTGTCAAATTCCAAACGGTCCATTAATCCATTTAAAAACCAACCATCCTCTAAGGTAAAAAATGGGTCATATTATTTGAACACCAATTTAAAATCACAATTAAGTCATTTGAAACAAAAATAGTTTAGTTAAACACTAAAAGATTAAAAGAGACATGTAAGTGGTTTGAAAACCATGTTTTATGTTAAATAAGGACAACATCATTTGTATGCCCATCCATGTGTGCACTTAGTTAACACATGGATGTACCCATATCCAATGGCATACCACAAACATCTTTTCCCCAAACCATTTAAAAGAGCCATCACATGCCTTACCACTAACACAACAAACCACACTGTAGAAATCACCACATTACTTGTATAAAGACCAAATCACAATCCAAACAATTCAATAAAACATATCTAAGGGAAAACAGTGAAAAAATCATCTAGTTTCACTTTAAAAACTCAATTTAAATTTTAACAAACAAATTTGGTGCACACATATATAGGAATACAGAAAGAATCACTTAAAAAACCAAATTTAATAAATTTTTCCAACACCAAAAAACTATAATAAACTATAAGAGTGCATAAAAAACATGTGAATCATATTTATAAATGTATTTAAAGAACTCAATCATCAATGGAATGCATTGTAAAGTAAAATTATGGATAAACCTACTTCAACAATGTGCAGACATGATAAAACATCATGTAAAGGAAGAATAGGTCCCAAAGAATGATCTTCACACCCTAGATCCAAAGAAATTCCAATATAGCTTCAAACCTGTCTTCTAGGGTTTGGTCAGGAGAGAGAATTCCACCAAGAGGGGCAAAGATCCAAAGAGGGGTAGAAGAGAAGGAGAATAACTTGAGAAAATTGGATAAAAACCCAAAATATTTACCTTTAAACTTCAAGGATATATCCATGGAGGAGGAGGATCAAAGGAAATATGGGTTTGAGAACCCCCTTGTGCGGAAAAAATTACCCAAGGGTGTAATCCAGAGTTTGCAATAAAATTTTGTGAGAGAGAAAAAGGGATTTTAATATTTAAAATTTCGGGGAAGCTCCCATGGTTTGGCCATATGGTTTACCAAATCGTTCTCCAACTGTGTGGTAGCTACTATCCAAGAAGAGATCTAATGCACAACCAAACCACATAGTTTGACTTACCATGCTCAAATTGTGTAGTAGCCTCTGTCCATCTACCAGACCTGCGTCATAGTTACATGGGCTTTGCAACATAGTTCTTACTAACTGTGTGATGCCTGTGAATAAGACAAAATTCACCAAAAACTCAAAAAATCAAAATTTCACATTGATAATTCAACCTGAACCTCAAACCAAGGATCCAACATCAAAATAATAAAAAATAAGATTATTTTCAAGGTTGGGGTGTGATAGTGTTCACATGGTTCTAAAATGTTTAATAGAACCGTGTAGAACGATTGGTGCAAAGTTTCCCAAATTGTATGGGTGCCCAGTGTGTCTAGTGAAGGGTCACATGGTTTGTTCATTGTTTGGGAAACCCTGCATCCTAACCATGCATAGTTCTCATGTTTCTTAAAAATATAAAATTCATCTTCTATCCTCTTTCAATTTTAACCCCAAAATTCCTCAATTCACATTTTCTATGTTGTTTGATTTTGGGGAAGCTTCTCCTTTCTTCCTTAAGCCTCCCCTCCTCTTCCAAGGGTGAATAAAAGTAGATTCCTTCATGAATGGGGTGATTATTCAAGATGTTTTCCTCCCCTTTTCTTATTATTCCCTTTATTTTCTTTAGATTCCCTTTTTTACCTTTGTATCTTGGTTCTGGAGTTCTATTTCTTTGGGTTTAAATTGGTGGTTTTTACTTTTCAAGGTTCTTATTAGGTATTATTTATTCTTTGAACCTTTATTGAGTTGATTTAGGTTGCCGTTGTGGAAGTGCTAGTGGTTTGAGTTAGGTTTTCCATTTCATTTGGCCTTTAAATTTAAAATCACTGATTTCTTTTATTTCCCACCTTGTTTTCATTCTAAATAGTGATGTATTATTTTTAAAATAATATTTTATCATGAAATGAGGTGATTTACTTTCTATTTTGAAGTGTATTGAATCATTTTAATAAATATCACACACTGAGTGTTTGATAAATTGACTATTTGGCCTTTGTAAGTGAATTAAGTTTTTAAGGTACATTTTTAGTTTCAAATATGTTTTGGTTTCTTAAAATGGACTTCTAAATGGTTGTAGGTTTATAAATTGTGTGTTTTCCTCTTCTTGAAAATGTGGGTTTGGTTCTTTTTAAATGGTTGTTTTCTCAGAGATTTCCTAAGGCTCATTTGGAACCTTCATGAGTTGGTCCTCTTGGAAAAACTATCCTTGAATGATCTCCTTGTCTTGTATGTGTTGAATGGTATGGGTGGTCCTTTTTATATAAACCCCTTTTGAAAAAACGGTCAAAATTCAAGTAATTGTTACTTGGGGTGATTAAGGAGTTTGTTCTTGTTTGTGTTCTTGTGCTATATATATTTATAAGCATGGTTGGTTTCTTGTTTTGTTTTTTCTCACACCCCTTCTTTTATCTTGACATATGAAACTAGAATAGATAGAATATTTTCCAAGAATGGTTGTCTTACAAGTTTAGATCATTCACTAGATAGTGTCCCTTAGTATGGACCATGAATTGAATTGGGATTGTGGCCCTCGATTAGGCTAGGTAGGGTAATATAGATCATGTGGGTGGATATATGTCATCAATTGAGGCATTCATTTGAGATGAGTTAGGTTTTACTATGGTATAGATTATCCACTAATCTCCAAGGTTCTCCCATGTTATTTTGGAACATATTTATCTTTTAAATACACTATAGGTTCCTTGTTTTTTTGTTACTGTTATGTACCATTTTCCATTACCCATGTTATGTGATCATTTCTACTACTTTCTTGTTTGGTGTATTGCTTTTTGTTAAAAGGTGATGAGTTTGTTTTTAAAAATATTTCATAAATTATTTATTAATGTTATACACCATATTATCATATTTATATAAAAATGTTATCCCATCTTCCCTTTCTATCTTTCTTTAAATACTAAATCTCCCATCATGTTAAATAAACCAGTTTTAAACAAAAATGAAAATATTCCATGATTTTTATTAAGGGGAAGATGTATGGAAAACCTAAATTTACATACTCTATTTCAAAATAGAAATTTATGGATCTTTTATCTAAAAAATCATTGGAAATAGATTTTTAGGAATGCCTACTGAGTTTTAATACTCACACCTATACCTCTTATTTATTTTTAGCTTCTAGTACATGTTCCAGCATGGTTTTAATCTCCATGGGTGATGTTGGGTTTTCAGTTCAGAGAGTGACCTTCAAGGTTACATAGAGATTTATTGGTCATCAAGTTCAGTTTGGTTTTTGATGTTTTTATTAGTTGTATTTTAAGATTATTTTTGGATGTTGTTCAATTTTTTTGCTTATTTATGTTGGGTTTCTCTATTTATTCCCACCAATTTTTTAATTTATATTAAGAAAAATAATTCCCAATAAGATATAACTAGATCCCTTGTCACATATCTCCATCTTGGGAGCATGAGTAACACCTATGAAGCCATGTCGTGAGATGGATCTGGTGACTAGTTTGGGGTCAACCTAGGGTGGATTGTGACAAAATAGTATCAGAGATCAGGTTCTTTATAGGATATAGCTTTTATAGATACCTTTATTATTTGGGATGTCAAGGTAGATAGAGTAAGAATTTTGGGACATGGTTTGTAGGTATGATGAAGTTTTTGGACACCAATTTTTCTGTTGAATTTTATGTTACCATTGGATGTTGGGTTTTTTTGGTTTGTTTGGTTCTTGTAGGATGATTGCTATTTTTGGGAAATGAAGTGGGAGTTGGGATAGTGGAATTGGTGAGTTTTCAAGGCCTATAAAACTATGTGGATCAAGGAAAATTATACTAAAAGACTCCCTATTATAGTAGTGTGATTGGAATATGGCTGTTAACCATATGGTCAAGTCACCCATCGACACTAGTTTTCCTTTGTGGATTAGTTTTGGGTTCATTTTAATTTTTAAGTTTTTTTTAAATCTTGTCTTGATATTTTTAAAACCTGATTTTAGGAAATGAGGTTTTAGCCTTTGAAAATGGTAAATGAGTTTTTCGATTTATGTCAAGGAAATTTTTGGAAATCTATTTTGGAAGAAATTGAATTTTGATTAAATGAATATTATTTTACGGATGATTGATGATGGTTGAATGGGAATAATTGGATTTTTGGATTGAAATCATGGTGTTTTTTCTGTGGATAAAAATTTATATGAGTATGGATTTTGGAAAATTGGTTTTGGATTTGAGTTTAGTGGTATTTTATAAAAATATTTTTTGGGAAGTTTGTGAGTTTCTTGATTTATTTTTTGGTGTTTTTGGAATGTTTTGGTTGATGAGTTGGTTTCAATTGAGTTTTCAGTTCTCTTTTTTTAGTGTGCTCCCCCAAAGAGGATTCGATGGATATTCAAGGTTCATTTATGGGTGGTTCACTATTATTGGATGCTTCAGTTGGTCAACCCAAGGACTTCCTTCTTGAGTTTCAGAAGTGGAATTATCCTCCATTTTATGGTCAAGAAGATCTATTTGAATACAAATAGTGGATGTATAAAATCAAGAGGATCTTTGGTTTCCATCAGTTTCTTAAGTCTATAAAACTTAACTTCTCTACCTTTATACTCAATGGTATGAGTTGGAAGTGGTGGAAGTGAGTCCTTCAGACCATGCCTTATAATGAACCTTCATAGCAATTCTTTAAGACTTCATTCATACGACAATACCTCTCAGAGACTATAAAGGTGAATAAGGGAATAGAGATGTGTTTCCTTTAGTAATATGATGGGTAGGTGTTGGATTTTATTCATCATTTTATGGATATAATCCCTTATCTTACAGAGTGGACAAAGGAGGATTCCATAAAGGATATAAATTTTGAGAACTGACTTCATCTTGATCTGTAGTTAAATGTGTCGAATTTCGTTTTAACCTCCTTTACCAATGTGAAAAGGCAAGCTATTTAAGTTTAATCTTTGTTAGTGGGAGTGCTTGAGGTGGCCAACCCTCCTCAAGTATCTGGATGTGGTGAAGAGAGCTCTAGAGTAGAGATCAGAAAGAGGACTAACATGGGTGATGTTAGAGTAGTATTTAAAGATCTGTTGATCTTTCATCAACTCATTTTGTGAATAGAACCATAGTGTGTCATCAATATGGAAAGATAGGTCAGAAGAATACATCATATCTATGTTCTCTGAAGAATTTTCATACATGTGTACACCTGGGTCATTTGAAACAGTTTCTTCTAAGTGTTACCACGAAGTGACAAGGATCCATATCCTCCCCTTCAAAAAACACCCCCGCCCATTTTCTAGAGTGAGATGGTATTCTAGGTTTAGTTTTAAGGCCCTTCCCGTTTGAGTTTTCTATCTATTTTAGTGGTTGGTTTTTATAGTATTTTCATTTTCTTTTAGTGATGAAGGGAATTTTAAATATATTTTGAGTACCTCTATTTTAATAGAAGTTCATATTTTGGAAATTATGAATTTTGTCATTTTAAATTTAGGTTTATCTTTTTTTGTTCTTTGATTATTATGATTCTTGTTTGAAGTGAAATATTATGATGTGAATGTGTATTCTAAATCCATGTTTTGCTGGAAATGTCTTTTTCAAGTGAGTAGTGTCTCATGGTGTGTCAAATTCATTTGGTTCTTTTGGGGTTTCTATGTGGTCATTCATATTTATAGTGTTAGTGTTTGGTGGGTGGTGTTTGTTAGGAACCTAGATAAAACAATAAAATTATGGGGAGTCCATTATGGCCTCTCATATTAGTAATCACTGTGGGTATCTTTTGTTTTCTTAGAGATAGGTTGTTTCTTCTAGAGGTGTTTGATTCTGAGTCTTTTCAATATGGGTGGGTGTTGGGCCTTGGGAGTATGCTTGAACCCTTTTATTATGGTATGGTTTTAGGGTTGTGGTTTGATTTTTCTGTTGTTTTTTTATAAATTTTTTGGGGTTCTTCATTGTCTTATAAGGAATGGGTTGGGTCCAATGTATTTTTTTTATATAAAAGGTATGAGTTTTGTTTTGTTGGTGTTTGAAATGTTATTCAGTTTTAGGAGTTAGACCATGCAAGTGTGTAAACCTTTTTCCTTTAACTGATCAACTAGATACTTTGAGTATTACAAAGGGGAGAAAGCATAATGGTGGAAATAATTTTCACACCCTAGTTTTTATTTCATTTTTTCATTTTGTATTATCTTTTTTTTCAGTTTCTCTCTCCAGTTTTGGTTTTTTTAAATTTTAAATTTTAATATTCAGGCTATTTTTTCATTGTAGAATGGTTTAGGTTAATGTTTATGGGGTAACTATGCAACCTCTTGAAGTTGAGATAATTTTCAGTTCACTTTTAGCATGCATGTTTTGAGTTTCATAGCTTCATCATAGTTTGATCTAAACCATGCTACTCCTAGGATAAATCATGTGAGTCCTTGGGTGTCTATGGTCGAGGTTTCCCAGCCTAAGCATGGATATCCCAAACCGTGTGGAAGGTGTGTGAATGGTTCTGCAATTTTTGATAGAACCATATTGCACGGTTGGTTCAATGTTTTTGAAATAGTGAGAACAAACTGTGTGGGTTCCCAGTGTTTCCAGTGATGGGTCACACTGTGCGAACACAGTTTGGGTGTGTTCTAACCATGTACAATGCCCAAGTGTCTTAAAATGTAAAATTACTCTTCTACCCTCATCTAAATTTAACCCAAAATTCTTTCCCCTCTAATATATTCAGTTGTGAGGCCCTAGGGATCCTTCTCCCTTCTTTCTCAAGCCTCACTTCCTATTCCATTCATAAATCCAAGTGGATTTTCTCATGTTTTTTTATAATTCTTCATTGTATTTTCATCATCTCTTATTCCTATTCCTTCTTGTTCCATTTTTTTAGTTACTCTTCTACCATGGTATCTTGGTTCTAGGGTTCATATTTCATTAGTTTAATTTGGGTTTCCCCTCTTTTTAAGGTTCTTCTTAGGTGTTCTTTCTTCTTGGAACATTCATGATGTTGATTCGGGTTGCATTCGTTGAAGCGGTTATTGTTTGGGGTAGGTTTCCCTTTTTATCTCGCCCTAAAATTTAATATTCATCAATTTAGTTTATTTAAAACCTTATTTTCATAACAAATAATGATGTTCAATTTCTATAATAATTTTTTGGAATTAAATGAGGTGATTTCCTTCTTATTTGTAAGTGTATAGAATTATTATATTAAATATTGCACACCATGTGTTTGAAAAAATTCTTGGTAGGCCTTTATAAGTGCATTAATGTTTCTAAAGTATTATTTTGGTTTGTAAATGTGTTTTGGTTTCATAAATTTATTTTTAAATGGTTTTGGATTTATATGTGTTGTGTTTTCCTCTTCTTGAAAAGGTGTGCTTGGTTCTTTGGAAATTATTGGTTACTAAAAAATTTCTTGAATTCCATTTGGTACTTTAGTGAGTTGTTCCTATTCTGAAAACTCTACATGGATGATATCATTTTCTTGATTGGGTTTAATGGTATGTGATATAATTTTTATGGGAATCCCTTATAGAAAAATTGTTGGAAGTAAATGGATCATTCATTGGAGTGATTTAGGGGTATGTTCTTGTTTGTGTGCTTGTGCAATATATATGTATATTTATTGTTGGTTGCTTGTTTGTTTTTGTTTTTTCACACCCACTATTTAGTCTTGAAATGGGAACCGGGCATTACTATCATATTTTCTAGGAACAATTTCTACACTAGTTTAGATCTTTCACGGTCTAGTGGCCCTTAGTATGGACCTTACTCGGCTTTGGGATTGTTTTCCTCGATTAGTCTAGGTAATGTAAGACAGAGTGTGTGGTCTGATTGATGTCACTAGGTGAATCATTCTTTCAATATGAGTTAGGTTTTATTAATTTTTATATTATACAATGATCTCCTAGGTACTCCCATGTTATTTTATCATCGATTCTTCTACAAAGATACTCTAAGTGCCTTGTTTGGTTGGGTACTCATTTATGCCATTTTCCATTTCCCCTGTTATGCGATCATTGCTACTAATTTTTTTTTGGTGTAACGATTTTTGTCAAAAGGTGAAAAGTTGGTTTTCAAATGTATTTTGGGAAGTCATTAAAAATGTTTTACACCATCTTATTATTTAAAAAAAAATCCCCTTCTTCCCTTTTTATCTTTCTTTAAATGATAAAGATCCAAACTTGGTAAAGAAAATTGTTTAAATAAAATGATAAATGTACCGTGCTTTGTTTTAAAGAAAAAATGTATGGAAAACCAATGTTTAAATACTTTATTTTAAACATAAAATTGATTAATCTTCTATCTAAAGTAAATGCATTTGGAACAGATTTTTCGAGAATTCCTACTGAGTTTTAATACTCACACCTATACATATTCCTTGTTTTTAGCTTCTAGTGTAGGTTTCATCATGGTTTTGATATCTATGGGTGAATATGGGTTTTGGGTTCAGAGAGTAAACCTTGGGGTCACATAGAGATTTAGTGGTCATCAGGTTCGGTTTGGGTTTTTTATGTTCAACTTAGTTGTATTTACATTTTAATTTTTTTTATGTTTTTAAGTTGTTTTCCTTATTTAATTTGGGATGATAAATTTATTTTGGACAATTTGTTTATTTATATAGGGAGAAATAATTCCCAATTGGATATCTCTAGTGCCCTTTTTATTTTTCACCGGCCTGGGAGGATCTGGAATGCCTCTGGATCCTTGACATGGGCCAACTCGGGTGATCGATTTGGGGTAAACCAAGGGTAGTTCATGACATCTGAGATGATTCTTAGGAATTTGTGATGGAATGAGAAACATAAGGGTAAATATTTATTATGTAATAGTAATTGGTCAGTAAGTGAAATTTTATCCAAGGAATGTATATTTTTTAGAATGTAAAAGAGTCATAATGATGATATATAAGAGTCGTAGGAAGACTCCTCTAGATGTTTTAGGGTCAGCAAGTGAGAAAAACATGAGAATATGATTTTCTATATGATAAAATCAGAAATTAAATAAGATAATATTAACTATATTTTTTAAGAATAAATAACAATATTATTTTTTAATCCATGATTCATGTCATGATTTGTGTAATATTAAGAGATTGGATCACTAATCAATTATTCTGAAATTTTAAAATATTTTTTTAATTATCAATGTGATCAAGGCTATGGGATTTCTCATAAATATTCTTACAATTAGTTTTATTAAGAATAATAGTATTCTTTTAATACCATGTTGGGTCAATGAAAACATTAATAATCATTGTTTTTAAAATCAAAATAAACTTTATTTGTGTTTTTAACCTGAAATTTTGTGTTTACATTTTTTGTTTTGTTTTTTTATTTTCCAATATACTTATTATATCCCCCAAAAATAATACATTTTAATGGTGTGTTATGTTGAACTCATCAGATGATACAATATAAATATATATCTATTAGCCTATGGGAGGATATTTCTAATGTCATTAAAACTAAACACATAGTTCTTAGAATCTCACCAATGGATTTAGTCACACATCCACCTATAAAAAGTTCACAAGGTTTTGTGGATCATCAATATTTTTAAAAGTGTACAAAGTTAATTTCTAGTGAATTCGTGAAACATTTTATTCATTTTGAGTGATTTATATTTGTAATAGTTTTTGGAATGTCCATTGAGCTATCATCTATGAGATATTTTTGAAAATATCTTAGTTTTATTAATATAATAATTCTATGTTTGATCCTTTAATATTGAGGAGCTTTTGAGCTAGAAGTGGGTTTTTCTTATCATTCAGTTCAATGGATTTCATGGTTTAGAAGACATAAGTTTAGTTTGATACTTTAGGATTGAGGGATTTTATGATTTGCGAGATAGAAAATATAGGATCTACTTGATTGAGGTCTTTCATCACTATCAATACAGAGTGTCAATTATTAAGATATTTTCATCACTGATAGGTTTTTGTTGAGGAAATCCCAATTATGGAAGTGGGATACCCTAGATCAGGTCTACAGTCATCCTTACACTTTATTAAAAAAATCTGTTACTTTTTTTATAATAATATTCTTTTATGGTTATATAATTTATTACTCTATTCTACAATTTTTTTTTTAAAAATTTATTTATATTTTATGATGTGTTTATTCTTGTTTTTAATGTAGTTATTTAACTACTAATAGTTTAATTTTTTATGAATTTATGTTTTTTATTCTAATATTATTATTTTATTAGAATTCCCTAACATCTGGTAAACATACACTTGAGTAGGAAGAAAATTTATAGTTTTTCTTTAGACTATAATTCATATCCTCCCGCAGATTATAGTTCCGTATCACCATACCCTTAGAACCAACATAGTGTATTATAGAAATTATCTTACATTTTATTTTCTATTGTTTACCAAAACATACTACATATTTCTTAAACTAATGTGTAGTATAAGAAATATATCATTTTTTATATGGAAATAATTCAGGTTAGATCTTTATATAATATTAATCATAATCATAAAAAATTATTTTATGGTATGTACTCTTAATATTGGTGTGACTGAATGAAGACTTTCATTATCAACATGGGATTTGATCATTTTCCCACAGCAACTGGGAATTATTTGATTATAAAAAAATGGATTATTTGATTTTTATTATGATGAAATGTTTTAGTGTCAATAAAATTATGAATTATAAAATTTTATACTTTTCTAAATGATTTGGAACATTTAGAACCTAATTTCTTCATGTGAAACTACACATCGAATATAGAAGAAGTTGAGGATCACTCACTTGGGAAATTCCATGTTTATTGAAACTCTTAGAGCAATGTTGAGGGTTGGATATAAATATTTTAATTCATTATCAAGAGAAATATTGTCACAAATGAATAAATTTTATATGATCATTTTTAATAGAATTCAATATTTAACAAAAAATTAAATAACTAATGAAAAACTTGTAGATAAAATCATTGATATTTTACCCAAGGAATGGGAATCTAAACGAATCAAAATGGATGACACAAAAAATATAAAAAATATAAATATTGATGATCTCATCAACATTTTAATGAAATATAATAATTAGTTTAAAATATGTGTTTAAAATTAGAAAATGCGGAATATGTTTTATTTTTATTTTACCTCTGATCAATTCAAGTGTTCGACTATCTAAATCAATTTCTATGAGGAATAACTCCCAAAATTAATCCTATTATAGTAATCCAGATGATAAAATAGGTTAAATCAATCAACTTGTGAGGAGAATAAACAAGATCATTGGAATTAAGAAATTTCAAAATGATCATAAAAAGAACAAAAAAGATAAATATGAGAAGAAGGATTCTATAGACATCATATTCTATGGATATAAGAAACATAGAAATAATATATCTTATTTTCCATAGTAGAAGAAAAATAATAAGAATGATAAATTTTTAAAAGGAAATAATGAAATTATTTTTTAATATTAATGGAACATATAGTGTTAGAAAGGAACCATGATTGATGGGGAAGGAAACTCCTGGAACACTATATCAATTAAATTTAAACAAATATGTATCATATTCGAAGAATAATGAAAGTAATTCAACATCAGTAGGAAATAAAGATGATATACCCTAATTAAAATAAATTATTATAAATATGGAATGGCTTAAAAATAAGAATAAATAATTGATAAAGGACCTAAATTATATTAAGTAAAGTGTTTCTAAATAGAAATAAAAGATAACTAAAATTACTTATGAGCTTTCTGAATATTCATAAGTGTAAAAATTTATGGTTGATAAATTTTAAGAAATAAATAAAGATAATATTAATCTTATTATTGAGTTAGAAGATTCTAAAATAGAAATATTTGAGCTAACTGTTGATGTTAAAACTAAGTCAGTCTTAGTAAAATAATTAGAAGATAAAAATAAAATTTTTAAGCCATTATAAAAAAATTATTGTTTGAAGAAACTTTTTGAAAAAAAAATATTTGGAGAAATTTATTTTAAATGTTATATAAATAGTTAAGACCAAAAAGGACATCATTCGGTATGGTTGTAATATCATCATAATATATTATCAAAAAAAATATTATGTACTTATCCATTCTTAATTTTTTCTAAAAGTTTGAGAGGATGAATTTGGTGAAAATAATGTTCTTTGAACAAATTCTAATATCTCAAACATTATAAGTATTTCTTAAAAAATATCTTACAACTATATAAATAAAATAGTTTAACATATGTCATTTCCTAAATGCTTATTTTTTAACATTAATAGACCCAAGAAAGTTTGGCTACAAAAGTATTAGCCTTGAATTTTTCATAAATATAGGTTGACTACCAATAGTTAGAACATATGGTATATGTAAAGTACTTGTTATCAACATATGACAAGAGACAAATATAATTTCTGGAAATTAAAAAATTAATAGGAGTAAGATTCACTTTTGGGGACAATGTGAAAGGTAAAATATATGGAATCTGTAATATAATTTTTCATGGTAAGACTTTGATTTCTAATATTCTTTATGTTCTTGAAATTAAGAAAAAACTTATAACTATATGATGAATGTTATTCTGTGAACTTTGGTATGCATAGATTTATTGTTAAAAGTTAAGATCGAGTGTACAATTTATCTATTGATAGGCATAATAATGTTTACACATTGAACATAGAAGGTATTAGTAATATGAATTTTCCTTATCTTAGTATGGTAGAAGATTATTATTATATTTGGAAAATAATATTATCACACTGTAATGTTCATAACCTAGATAATCTATCTAGAAAAGGACTAGTCAGAGATCTATCAAAATATAAAATCAATTCCTCTAAAGTCACAGATCCTTGAAAATATGGAATGAAATAAAATTATTTCTTCAAATCCATTGGTGAAGTATCAAAATCAATTTATTTATATCTAGTTAACATTGATATTTTTATTCATACACAACCTGAAAGTTTTGGAGTAAAACACATTTCGTATATTTTAGTTGATGATTACACTATATATACCTGGATCTATTTTCTAACATTTAAATTAAAATAAATATCTATTTGTTTCTCATGTTCAAAAACTAAAAAACATATATATTTTTACAATTTTTAGTAATATAGGTAGTGATCCTATAAATTATGGTTTTGAAACTTTTTATAGTGAAAAATACATTACAAGTAATTTCTCAACACCTAGAATTCTACAACAAAACATTGTAGTTTAAAAACTAAATAGAACTCTTTAAAAAATTACATAGACACTACTGTTTGAATTGTTAGTAGAAAAATATTTTTTGGAAGAAGCTATGGGAGTAGTATATTTTACTATAAATCATTTTTAAATCTCTTAAATTTTTAACAAAACTCTTTATGAAATTTTTACTAGAAGAAAATCTAAAGTTGGTCACTTCAGTGTGTTATGATGAAAAGTTTTTATTATGAATACTACATATAATATTAATTAAATTTGATCTATAAGATGATGAAGGGCTATTTTCCAGTTATTACACCTCTATTAAGGTGTATTGTTTTGTCAAAAAATGGACACACACTATTAAATAAGTGACAAATTTCAAGTTTGATGAAACTGATATGTATTCAAATTTAAAATGACTAGAAGTTACACATTCGGATTGTGTTTTTAAAACCCATCATTTTTTATCATATAAAATAGAAAATATCTTAATGGAAACTATACTAATGAAAGTAAAATCTCTAGGATTTAATTCAATTAAATTTATTCCAATGGTAGATGAATCTTGGAATTCCTTTTTACCATGAACTCAGATAATATAAAGGAATCATCCCATCGATAATATCATTGGTGATGTCATCTAACCTATTAAAACTAAAAATTCCCTATAAGATGAATGTGATATTATTTCCTTCATATCATAGCTTGAACCAAAAATGGTTGATGACGATTTAGGAGATGAAATATGGATAACAGCTACATAAGAAGAGCTTGTCAAGATGAATGTTATGTGGTTTGGAATTTGTTTAAGAGTCAAAATGATTCAAAAATTATAAGGGTAATGTCGGTATTGTAGAAAAATGGAATGGAAATGTTATTAAAATCCATAATAAAGTAATGTTAGTTTCTAACGGTTATTTTTAGGAAGAGGGTAAAGTCTATAAAACAATTATCTATGGTATCTGGGCTCAAATTCATTCTTATAATTTTAAATTTTACATCTTATATAAACATCAATCTATATCAAATGGATGTTATATGTGACATTCATAATGGATATTTTCAGGAAGAAGTTTTTTATAGAACAACCCCCTAGTTTTAAAATTGTAATATTCCTAGAACATTTTTTAAGATTACTAAATCACATTAAATATATAAACAAGCTCTAAGAACCTTTTATAAATTATTTTCATGTTTCTTTATAAAAAACTTATTAAAGGGGTGGTGGATCCCACTATTTTTATCAAGAATGTTTTTAAGGATGTTATCATTTTTTAAATTTATGTGAATGTAATTATTTTTTTCTCAAAAACTCTCATAGATAATTTCTCATAGCTCAAATCAAGTGTGTTCATAATGAGAATGATGGTAGAAATTAATTCCTTTCTTATAATCCAAATAACAAAAATTTTAAAATAGATAAATTTAAATATAAATGAGTATATAAAATATTTTATTAGATGATTTTGTTTTGACAATGTGTCGAGCATAAGTACACTGGTACGTACCTATTTCAAATTAGTTCTTGATGAATTGAGGATATTAGATGATAAAACATTATACAAATATATTATTGGACACTTGGTATATTTAATAACTAGTCAATTATAAAATGTATTTTTTTTTCATTCTTACGCATGGGATTCTATGAACTTTTTAAGGAATCAAATCTTATAGTAGTAAAGAAAATTTTATACTACCTTCATGTCACTATAGAACATAGACTATTTTATCCACCCAAAACTAAATTTTCACTTAAGAAATATTTTAATGCTAAATTTTTAGGGATTAAAATTTATTAGATAAGTACTTTTGGAAATTTTCATTTATTAGGTGAGCCTTTATTTTGATGGTTCACCAAGAAAGAACACTCAATTTCACTCTCCACTATTGAAGCTAAAAAATGGTAGCTGGAAGTTCTTGCACTTGTTAATTGTGGATAGAACACCAAATCAATGATTTTGGTTTGAATAATACTAAAATTCTCATTCAATGTGATAAAACTAGTGTTATCACATTTTCTAGAAACCGAAATAATTACTCATGTGAGAATTTCATAGTCATCATACATGATAGCCTTCAATATATAAAATGGATACATTATTCTTGAGTTTATCAGAACTAAAAATAAACAAAATAAAATTTTCACTAAACCTTTAAATTACGAGATATTAAGTATATTTAACATAATATAGGAATGATCAATGCAATGTGATCATAATTTCTACTTCTTGTTCCAATTATATCATGATATTAAAAAGTTCCTCAAAAATATAGAGGGAATTATCTACTATTTAAATTGTACTAACCTTTAAAAAAATTGTAAATCATGAATAATTTCTTCAAATGGAATTTACTCTGAAAATTCATTAGAAGTAAACCTTGTAAGAACTCGTTTCTTCCTTTAAGGTATGGTTTTTTTTCTTTTTTTTTCGAGCTTGTTTTGAGAAAACATGGGGAAACTGGGCAGTTTTGTAAATTTCTAGGTTACACGCCATGTACTTCCTAGTACACACCGTGTACCCTTGAAATGTGAGAAGGCCATACAAGGCGTGAAGGAATTTTGGCCGTTAGTGATATTTAACCAAGTACATGTCATATACTCTTAGTACATGTCGTGAAGTCTAGCCATGTATGGGGGATATTCATAGCATGTGGGTATGTTGGGGAGTTAGAGTGGAAAACCTAAGGACGCGCCGTGTACGGCCTCATACATGCCGTGTAGTCATGTCAGCAGGTCCTATGTGATATATTATCTATCTTAGGAATAGTAAATTGATACACATGGTGTGTACTCATATATACATGCCCTGTATTTATTTTAATCATTAAAATGGGCAGTAGCCTCATTTTATGTTTCCTGGGAAAAACCCTTGACATGTTTGAGAGAGGAGAAGCATTAGAGGAAGAAACCCCACCCGATTTTTTTCCCAAAGCCTGTTTCACACACCGTTTGATCCTTTGGAACCACCTCAGTAAGGCCTTGATTCCTCTTGACCCCTTCATCTAGATTTCTATTCTAAACTTACTTATAGGGTTTTGAGAGTTATTTCTCGTTTTGTTTATCTACCGTGTTTTAGATCGAATTAGAGGCCGATACCAGAGGAGGATCATCTTACTAGTTTGAGGTAGGTGGTGCAAACATTATTTTTGTTTTCATGGAAATTTGGGTGGTGCGGTCTTTGGGGCATCTTTGGGTATTTTGAGAGAGTCCCAGTAATAGATTTTGTTTCATTTTGAAATGATTGTTAGACTTGTGGGATTATGTTGGGAATTCCCTTACCTTGTTATTCTTGAACGAGTCCATGTTAAAGGTCATTTCCCATTTGGGGCATTTGGGCCAGGGGTTAAAAAATGGTTATAAATGAATTTTTTTGATTAAAATGCTGAGTTTAAATTGTTAAATCGTGATTAAGTTTGTTAGAGGATTTCAAGACCTCATTTCTAGTATGGTACATTACATGGCTAGTGCAATTAAATTGATTAAATTGTTTTTCCTATTAAAGAAATTCTTTTAGTTATGTGTGTGTGTGTGTGTTTGATTCTTGATATTGCATATGTTGGAACATTTGGGTTGTGTTGGGCATGGCCCAAATACTCTTGGGTGATGATGATCACAGGTTGGGCTTGTCCTAGATTATTTGGGTGGTTTGGCCATGGGATTGGGTGTTGTTGATGTCGTATTGTGGCAGTGTGACTGTCAGGTTGGGCATGGAATGGGTTAATTTGATGGAAAGGCCGTCAGATTCTGAGTGACATGGTCGTATGGGAACGAGGTGCCAGATAAGTTGTGTCATGGGTTCTATATTTGGTTATTACTTCTCACTTGTGATTTGGTTCGTGTTCACGTAGATGACTCCGTGATGAGGTGGTTTTGACCACTCGTGTCAGTAGAGGCCCCCATAGTTGCGGTAAAATTATTATGGTGTGGGGTTCTTGTCGTGTAAGTTGTGTGGATGGTTAAGAGCCTTCAGATTGTTTGGGTGTGATTTTGGGACATCGTTACTTGAGACACAAGGTGTCAAGAGGCACATGGCGTCAGGTTACTATTGCTTGTACCTGCCCTCAGGATGTCGGTACTAGAGACACGAGGTGTTTGGAGGCACCTGGTGTTAGGTTATTATTTCTTGGGTGTGCCTTCAGGACATAGGTACTTGAGACAATAGGTGTCAGTTGGAACATGGTGTGGGGTTACATGACTGGGATTCCGACATTGGCCAAAGCAGGTGTCACTCCCTGGTGGCTATTGAGCACCAAGGGAGGTTGTGTTTACATTGTACATTGTACTATTTACTTTCCTTATAGGTGCATTCCTACTTAAACATCTATACTGGGTATGCACCATTGGGTGGTATCCTACTAAGATTCATCTCACACCCTACACGGACCCTTTGGGATGTATGTATACTTTAAGGACTTATGTGGAAAAAAGAGATCAACATCAGGAGCTAGATCATATTAGCTATTGCATGGATATTTGACATGGACCATGAGGTCACACCTAGATATAGATTACATTGTTTTTCTTTTATTCAAGTTTCATAATGCTGACTACATTTTGTAGCTATTGTTGTTTAGCCATGGGAGCCATTGTTATTGACATGTATGACCTGCTGTGGACGCATGAATTCTTGTTTCATTAGTTGTTATAAGTGATGTTAAACATGATATTTTTCCTACATTCTATTTTGTTTGTTTCTATATCATGCCTGTTGATTTATCTACTATTGATTGTGCTTCTGCTATGCAGGTATGGTTCAAGTCTGCTAAGTATTTATTACCATTGTAGGTCTTATTATTATACTTAGACCAATAACATTATTTTCCTCTAAGAGGGTATATCCTCCCCACTATACCTTTTACACCCTCACTTCAAGTTGGAAACCTTCGACGTTTGGGTAGGTGTGCCTAAGGAAGTAACACCCGACCCGTTTAGCACTGTTTAGGTGGTTGTTCAGGGTCAGGACATTACAAAGGGGTAACAAAGGGTTTTTTTATTAACAAGGATTTAGTAGCATCTTTTGACAGACTACTAATGAGATAGAGACTGCCTTTTATTCTTGTTGGTTTTACTATTTGGGATATGGTAGACTTGAGATAGTTTATTGGGGGAACTGGGTTATTAGCTTGTGCTTCGGTGCCTATAGCCCCGGGTATGAGGGATGGACCAAGTTCCCTTGTGTAAGAATTGATATTTTATTTTTATCAAATTACTATTTATATGATTTCTTCCTTGGTGGATCACTTGGTATGTGATGTTATTGATTGTGATTTGTGACCCTTGACCTGGTGAGGTAAGAGAGAAATTGGACCTTGTCCCGGTATGGAAATGTGTGTTTTTTTGGTTTTTGATAGGCATATTGTGAGGGTATTTTAATTTCATAACCGCACGTATGCTTTGTTAAGTGATAATCTGATGTGAATAATATCAATTTTCATGTTATAGATTCTTTTGAAATGTGAAAGGTGTAATTCCTAATATAATTTCTTGTTTATTGCAATGTAATATGCCATGATTTTAATTATGTAAAGTTCCATGTGGAATGATATTTGGGCTTAGATTTTATATGAGTAGGAATGTAATATGACTGAGGTGATGTTGATCACCAGGATTGGGCATCCTGGACATCGGTTTGAGGTAGTGTGGCTGTCAAGATTGGGTGACTCATTCATCGATTTGAGGCAACGATGGTTGTCATGATGGGAATGACCGAGTGTAATTTTGATACTTGGATCTGTTGAGGGTGGATGAGGAGGCCATGAGGCCATGATTCCATGGGGCATGTTTGTGGTGGGGAGTATTAAGAGTAGTTGTTCTGTGTTGCCTCTTTTCTACTTTCCAAATCTGTTATATATATATATATATAGTTATACATGTTGTTTATATGACCAGTTATGGTAGTCAGTCGGTTCCTCCTAGACGGCTCGATAGAACATTAAAAGGGTGATGGTATAGCGTCATAGGAGCACGATCATGTTCTGGAACCTGAGGGATATGCATAGCATGTGAAACATATATAGGATCAGGTACATGATCAGTTTTAGGATCCAGTGCAACCAGAGCAGCCGGGTTTTAAAGCATTTGGGTTGTGGCTTGACGAGAAGCTCCTGTCTAGTCTGGTACGTGTCTTGCAGGGGATTGATAGAGGTGCGTAGGGTACATAGCCCTCTATGGAATATCAGATGAGGGGGTCTAGTCGCAGCACCCACCACATTTTCAGGGTGAGGATGATCCATAGGTGGTTGAGAACTGGATAGAGAGCATGTATATGATCTTCGAGTAGCTCGAGACACCTCCAGGGTAGAGGTTCAAGCTAGCGACATACATGCTGAGAGGACAGGTGAAACGTTGGTGGGATGTGTAGGTTCAGGCTTGTAGACATAAAGGACTGTCATGTAAGGACTTCGAGGATAGGTTTTTCAAGAACATTTTCCCAGAGACGTTGAGGGCAGAGAGAGCTCGGGAGTCTGAGCCTCTACTAGGGTAACATGTCTATCATGGGCTATGCAGCTAACTTCACTAAGCTGTCACGCTTTGCATCAAGTATGGTAAGTTATGACACCTATAGGGTGAGGCGTTTCAAGGATGGATTATGGAACACCATTAAGGTGTAGGTAAATGTCTTCATGATTACCTCGTTCTCAGATGTGGTGAATCAGGCGCTCATAGCTGAGGGAAACATGACATAAAAATCATTTTTGATCCAGTCAGTGGCTTATGGTGTGGTTTAGATAGCAGTAAGTGTGGTTGGGATGAGTTCTGGTAGGGAAGTCAGTCCAAGGACTCCGCTAGATGACCTCGTGGCAGTTCATCAGTGGTTTTATTTTAGTGTGGGTAGCTAGGGAATGTCTGGACTCAGTGCGATAGGCCTCCAAATGAGTGTCATGCTTATGGAAAGGTCGTACATCTAAATATATTCTATAGGAAACCTCCTCAAATAGCCGACAGGTAGGTATTATGACAAACAGTGGCTTTCGGGGTTGATTTGGGATCTGTACCAGGTGAGGGTATCCAAGTCTCAACTACACGCGGATGGCATGGTAGAGATAGTGGGACCTAGCTGAGGTGTTAGTGGCTGGTAACTAGAGTAGAAACGCATGGAGTTCAGGCATAAGGGAGTTTTACTTCAGGACAGGTGCACACCATGCAGCTACCAAAGGCTGAGCAGACTAGTGATCCAACGATAGTCATAGGTACGCCACAGGTGTGGCCGTGATTTTCTTATTTTTCTTTGGCATGGCCTGTTAAGGCATATTCGTTTTGAGTGCATGAGGTAAACAATATTTTTGTGGACTTACCATATGATGATTAGTGGTATTTGTACCATTTTGGTTGTGTGGTTGTATTTATATATATGATATTCATGGCATCTGGATAATTGAGGGTGTGGGTTACTTGAGGTGACATGGGAATTGTGGGATCGAGGATGCGGGTTACTTGAGGTGTCATGGGCATCGGGGCATTAAAGATACAGGTTAATTGAGGTTCAATGCACCCGGTTTTGTTTTAGCATCCATGGGATGCAGGACATCGAATAGAAGGACATCGATACAGTGTGGGATATGAAAGGGTGTCAGAAGAGACACAGGGGAACCTTATGTGGTTCAAGGGTGACGATGCAACATTGTAGAACTGTGGGTCCAGGTAATAGGTTGATGGACCTTTGATTGATTTGAGTTTTGGGCTAGATTTGTTTTAAAATTTTTCTTCACCGCCCCATAAAGGGAAATTCAGGGTTGAATTTATTTAATGGGGAAAGTTTGTAAGAACCTTGTTCTTCCTTTATTTTATGGGTTTTTTCTTTCTATTTTGATCTAGTTTTGAAAAAATACAGGAAAACTGGGAAGTTCTGAAAATTTATAGGATACACGCCATGTACTTCTTAGTACACATTGTGTACCCTTACCGTGTGAGAAGCCCATACATGGTGTATATGCATGTTTTTTGTCAGTGATGTTTAACCAAGTACACATTTTTTACCCTTATTACACACCATGTAGTCTAGTCGTGTATGGGGGGTATACATGGCATGTGGGTATGTTGGCGAGTTAGAGGGGAAAAAACAAGGACACGCCGTATATAGCCTCATACATGTCGTGTAGTCATGTCGGCAGGTCCTCGGTAAAATATCAAACACCTTATGAATTTTAAAATGATACACATAGCATGTACTCATATATACACTCCTTGTGTTTATATTTTTTTTTGTTAAAATGGTCAGTGGCCTCATTTTATGTTTCTAGGAAGACCCATCAATGGTTTTGAGCAAGGAGCAGAAATGAAGGAAGAAACCCCCACTGATTGTCCATCTGAAACCTATTTCACACACCATTTGATCCATTGGAACCCCCTCGATAAAACCTTGATTCCTATTGAGCCCTTCATCTTGATTTCAATTCTAAACAGATTTATAGGTGTTTGAGTGTTATTTCTCGTTTTGTAGATCTACCATGTTTTAGACTGAATTAGAGGCTGATACCAGAGGAGGATCATTTTACTAGTTTGAGGTAGGTGGTGCATACCTTGTTTTGTGTTTTTGTAGAAATTTAGGTGGTGTGGCCTTTGGTGTGTCTTTGGGTATTTTTAGTGAGACCTCGTAATAGCTGTTATCACATTTTGAATTGATTATTAGACCTTTTGTTTGCCGTTGGGTATTCGCTTACCTTTTTATTCTTGAGTGAGGTTGGGTTAGAAGTCGTTTCTCAATTGGGGAATTTTGGACAAGGGTGCCAAAATGGTTGTAATTGAATTGTTTTGATTAAACTATTGATTTTAAACTGTTAAGTCAAGATTAAGTTTATTAGTGGCTTTCAAGACCTCAGGGAGGGTATGGGACAACACATGGATAGTGAAATTCGACTTTTAAATTGGTTTTCCTGTTAAAGTGACTCTTTTGTTTATATATATATATATATATATATCTGTGTGTGTGTGTGTGATTCTTGATATTTCATATTTTGGAAACATTGGGTTGTGTTGGGCATAGACCGGATACTCTTGGGAGGTGTTGATCACAGGTGGGGCTTGGCCCAAATTATTTTGGTGGTTTGACCATGAGATTGGGAATTGTGGATATCAGATTGAGGCAGTGTGACTGTCAGGTTGGGCATGGCCCAGGTTACTTTGATGGAAATTCCATCCGATTCTGAGTGACATGGTTGTAGGGGCACGAGGTGCCAGATAATTTGTGGCTTGGGTTATATATTTGGTGATTACTACTCACCCGTGATTTGGGTTTTGTGCACATAGATGACTCTGTGATGAGGTGGTTTTAACCGTTTGTGTGAGGAGAGGCCCCCATAGTTTCATTTGGGTGATTATATTTTGGGGGTTCTTACCTTGGAATCCACATAGATGGTGAGGATCCTTTAGATTGTTTGGGTGTGCCTTTGGGATGTCGGTACTTGAGACACAAAGTGTTTGAGGGAACTTGGTGTCGGGTTACTATTGATTGGGCGTTCCTTAGAGACATCGATACTTGAGACATGAGGTGTCAGGAAGCACATGGTGTTGGGTTAATATTGCTTAGTTGTGCCTTTGGGATGTCGGTACGTGAGACATGAGGTGTCAGGAGGCACAAGGTGTCAGGTTACATGACTGGGATTCCGACATTGGTCGAAGTAGGTGATGCTCCCTGGTGGCTGCTGAGCACCAGTGGATATTGTGTTTACATTATGCATCATACTGCTTACTTTCCTTATAGATACATGATTTATTTAACACCTATACTGGGTACGTACTATTGGGTGGTATTATACTAAGATTTTTCTCACACCCAACACAAGACCTTCAAGATGTGTGTAGACTTTTTGGACTTATGTGCAGGAAATAGATCAACATCAAGAGCTGGATCATATTAGATATTTCATGGAGATTTGGCATGGACCCTAAGGTTATGCCTAGCTGGGGTTTACATTGTTTTGATTTCTTTCCTGTATTAGAATGATTACTTTATTTTTTAGCTACTATTGGTTAGCCATGAGATCCATTGTTATTGACATGTTTGAACTCATATAGATGCATTCTTTGATGTTTTAGTAGTTTTTATAAGTGGTGTTTATCATGATGTTTTTTTTACATTCTGATGTGCTTGATTCTATATCTCTTCCACTAATTTATTTTTTACTGATTGTGCTTCCACTATGTGGGTATGGTTCGAGTCTACTGAGTCTTTATTACCACTGTAGGTCTTGTTATTATACCTATACCGGTACCTTTATTTTATTATGTGATGTTATAGCATCCCCACTATAACTTTTACACCCTCACTGCTAGTCGGCATCCTTCGTCATTCAGGGAGGTACACCTAAGGAAGTAACACCTGACCCGTTTATAATTGTTTCGGTGGTTTTTCGGGTTCGGGACGTTACAATCTATTGAAATCTATGTCTCTAGTTAAGTTTAACCGAGATTAACTTCAGTATTGAAATTTTCACTTGAAGGTTTTAGTTTCCCTAATAAAAAATTTCTTATGATTTGTTTCATAATTTTCAAATGTGTTATGAGCATTCCTTTAGTATGTTATATTTATAAAAAATATCTTAAGTATTCTATCTATGGATATTTTATCTAATGTTTAACATTTTTTTCAATATTAAAATGATTTAATGACATTTATAGAATATACACTTTAATTTTTTATAAGTAATTAATGTATTCTACTTTTATTATGTATTACTCTATCCAACTACTAAAATATGGAGAGTTATTCTATAGTCTATTAAAGTAATCTATTCTTTAAAGTCTATGGGAGATAAGAAAATCAGTTTTGAACATTATTTTTTACCACCTTCATCAGGAGATGATCATGTGTGGGTATCAAAAGATAAGTTATAGAAGGTTTATTCTCTTTAATCTTATCATCCATTGTTTATATATTCATACTCTAATATTCACCATTGATTTCTTTGAAATTGAACTTTTATTTTATTTATCTCATTTGTCTAATAATTTTTTTATTTCTTTACTACTATAAAAAATGGGGATAAATATGTATGTTTTAAGGGAGATATGTTCTAGTTTCTAATGAATATATTATTTTGGGAAATATCATGGTATTTAAAAGACAAATAAGAATGGATTTTTTATTTGTAATTTTTTCTTTAAATAGGGTCTCTATTTTGTTATTACTTTCATCATGGGGAATATTTTTTAATGGAGGATAAATTATAATGTATATTTTTTACTAACTCTATGTTAATTTTAGTATTCATAGGTGTTATATCAAGGGGATGTCTATCATAATAGACATAATACCTAGATTTTTATTTTAAATCCTTTTCAAGTCAAATAATTAATTGAGTTTTAATTCATGATTTCTATTTTTAAAAAGTGAGATATTGTTTGGTCAAAGAAATATTTTGTATCATTTCATTTAAAAATCCTAATATTTTTTATATGAGTTTTTTAATTTGAAATGTAGTGTTTAAGTTTTATGTTGGGAAATTTTATTTTTTTATGTACTTAGTATGTTCAATGGACATTAGTTTATTATAATGTAATGATTTGTTGATTTAATATAATAATGAATTCAAAAGAAGCATCCATCAATATATGGAATGATATATTTTATGTCATTTCATCTGAACCTAAATTTCTCAGAATCCTTGAAATTAGTTACACGGATGTGTATATAAAGTCATCGATGTTTCATGGATCAGTGTAATTTTCACAAGTATGTAATGTTTATTACCAATAAAGTATTTCAAACTCTCATTGATTTTTAGTTCTTTCGATTTGTAATATTTTTCATGTGCATTAAGAGTTATCACATATAAGATCTTATTGAAACCCTATTAATTTTCTTATTATAATTTTTATTTGTCTAATCCTTTGATATTGAGGAAATTTCTAGTTAAAAGTGTGTATTCTTTATCATTGCGGATGAGGAAATCTATTGTTAGAAAAAAAGAAGGTTTATATGATCTTTCATGATTAAGGGATTCCTTGGTTTGAAATATAGATCTTATATGATTTGATTTATTGAGGGAGAACATGGATAAGATGATAGTGTTTCTATTTTCAAAACGTGAGTACAGATGATGGGTTTCAATCACGGAAATTCTATGTGTGGAAGTGGGATACATTGGATCATGTATAAGAACCTCTTTATAGTTTTCATTAAAATTATGGTTTAATTATTTTTAATAATACCATTTTTGGGTTTACTATTTTTTATTTTATACTCCACACCTTTTTTTAACATTGCGTTTTATTTTTCCATTGTACTTATTTTTGTTTTTTGGGAAGTGTTTTAACTACGGACAATATAATTCATGTTGAATTTATTATTTTCTTACTGTGATATAATATTATTTTATTAAAATATCATAACGTACAATCAACATAGACTTTATTAGGATGAAATGTTGATGTTTTTATTTATTTTACCATTTATCCCCCCTTGTAGTTCCACATTTCTATAACACTTACACCAACATATCATTTGAGAAAAGTTGGTAAATGAGATTGAATATTTTGAGATCATGGAAGAATGAACACATGATTTAGTCGTTATAATATCATGGCAATAATTATTTTAGAATTTTTATATTAAAAAAATAAAAATTATAATCAAGTGATTCTTCATAAGAAAAAAATATTTGTAGAGAGAAAAAATGTGTGAGTTTAATAGAATATGATACTTATTTTATAAGCTAATGTCATAGAGAATCAATGTGAGAAGATAAGTGATTTGATATACCACTCCTTTAAGAATAACTACCTGGGTATCAAGAAAGTATAATAATCAAAAACAATTATAAAGAACTAACATAATGTATAGAATAAGATGAAGGAATGAAGTGGAAGATGAATTTGGGACCAATTCATTCCCTAGGATACTTTTATATTATATAATATAGTGAAGAAGGAAGAAGAATAAGAAGAGTTGAGAGACTGAATAACATACACTACTTCTATTCATCTGCTATATCGAGACTTTCCAATTTAGGAGCTATTGGGATTTTGATTATTATATGTGGCTCAATAGTTGAGGAAGGTTGATCCAGATTCTATATAAGATCAGGTTTCGTGGTTATTCCAATAGTCTAATTTTCATGATTATTACAATATTATATTAAGTCTTATAAAAACTATGGTTGAGGAGAAAGATCATATTACTTTATATATTAGAATCCAAGAGAAGTTTAGTGATATTGTTCAATTGTTTATAGGACATTATAAACTATATGGACTATGTATAAATAAAAAATCAAATTATTCTTTATATAGTGAATTTTAGAGAGAGCCTTTGATTTGTGGATAATACCTCTCTAAACCACTTGTATTGGATTTTAATATTAGTGTAAGATCTATGTATTTAATCTACCCAAACATAGAAAGGTTTTAGTCACCCCCACTATGGGAAACCCCAATAAAAATACTATATAGATATATTTATTTTACTCTCATCATTTCATGTGGTATTGTGTGTCGATTAAAACATAATTAAATCCATTTATATACTAATAGATAACTTGGGTTCAAAATTTGAGAGGGGATTTTTAAATGGGTAAAATTGTTGTATAAAATAATTTGGTAAAATTGATCACCCTGACTCCCCCACCCTATCAAGTATTTGCACACATTATTGGGAAACACAATTAGTAAAAAATCAAACAATGTTTTCCTATAATTATTTTTATTTTCCAGATTTTTTATTATATTTACATGAAGTATGGATTTGAAGAGAATTAAGAAGTGTCTTAGGTGTAAAATTCAATTAACATTCATATTTGTTCCAACATAGAGGTTTCAGTCAACACATTGAAAAACAATAAGAAAATATAGGTTGAGAATATGATAAGTACTTGTAAGTAAAAAGGGGTTATTCCACTACTTTAGAGTAATAAAATTTATTGTTTATATAAATCTATTGAGAATGGCTGTTTTGATGAATTGATTTTAAGCTATAAAAAATATAAATAGTGTCTCTATAATGAACTACGTAGTGGTTTTTATTATAATGTTAAGTATTATCTTAAAATGGTACTTGTTTTTTTACATAAATACTTGAATATTTCATGGGACTGTAAAATAAGAAAAAGTTTTAGTTATAATCTAATGCAGTGGAAGAAACATTGGCCAAAAGGTTACAAACATATAATACTATCACTTAACTAGTATTAGTCTAGGAAAAAATCCTTGATACTCTATAAAGAAAATATTTCCTTTTTTATAAAATATTTGTTTTGTTATAGTTTGAGAAAGTTATTATTTTGAAATATTTTTAGAAAAATATCCATGAACTAGAAGAAACTCATAAATAAAACATTGGTGAAAAAAATTCTTAGATGGAGTTCATTTATAAAACATTGAAGGAGATTGACAATTATTTAAAATAAATGGGTAAGATGCATTAAGAATAGATTCATAATATGAAGAAATAATGTAAATATAGGTTGTGATCACTTGAATATTTGAAGAAAATTTTAAATATGAAATCTCTTATATTGAAGGTTAAATTGATAAATCAAGAAAACACCCAGAAAAAATATTCAAAAATAGGTAAGTATAGATGTATTTCTAGAAACAAATTTTATGTAATTCTTATAATTAAAGAGTCTCGTATTAAGGGAAAAGAACATCATGAAATATGTTTGAGAAACATCCACTTTAAGCTTATAAAAGTAGGTAACCCATGCTCTACATAATTTTATTTGAACTCATCCAGTTTAATCGACTAGTATAGGTTTGAAATAAAATTATAGTCAAATATGAGTATAAACAACTATTGAAAAATCCACCACCACATAAAGGGGGGATTTAGAAAAAAGAAGAACCATTATCTTCCTAGAGAAAGCTCAAAAAAGAGTTATTCTATCTAAAAATAGAAATATAAAAATTCTATCTAGATTGCAACTAGTTTTAAAAGAACAAGATTTATTAGAAATTTTTGGTGTTTTTTGAGGTTTTTTCCTGAGGGTATAGAATATTGGCACAATATATAAACATATGGAGATTAAATAAGGAATATGTTTGGGGATTGTACATGTGTAGAAAAGATAAAACTAATTGTTTTGAAGCATAGTTTGTAAAAGGAAATAATTTTTCTACCAAGAATACATTTGGATTCCTTAAAAAACATATATGAGTACTACAAAAAAGGTGTTCATAGTTATTAATAATCCAAGTATAGATCAATACATCATGTACAAAAATCTTTTATTAGAAGGAGGGCCTAAAAGACTAATAAACCAAGATAGTAACACAATTATCCCTTTGGGTTCAAAAAAAGAAGTAATCTATGAAAAGTATGTCCAAAAAGAAAACTAAAAAGGATATCAAAAAATTGGATTTTCTTCTACAATAGTTAAAGTGATCATACTATGCACCATTGAAAATAGGCTATCAATATTAGTTTCAAAGGAACAAAAATGTAACACAATAAATATTCTATCTAAGAGTTGAATAAAATTTTTTCTTTAAAATAAGACATTAAAATAAATAAATTGAATTTCAAGAGAGGTTATCTAAAAACGATAATGCAAATTCTACTAAAAATCTATATGGAAATTCAAAATCATCTAGGAATATATATAAAAGGTGTGGGATAAGGCTACCTAGATAAAAGAAATTTTTGGAAAAAAATAAGATACTGGTGACTTCTTATACAATATTAATAATGTGAAGAGGGAGTCCACACATAAAAATAAGGCTGAGAATGCGTATAACTATTTGGATGACTTAATTGGAATTGTCTAGGAAATTAGATAAAAAAAGAATAAAATTTATTTTATTTCTAAAGTGGTAGAGCCAATTAAATCTATAACTAAAATATAAAAAAATAATTCAACATTTTACATGATTGTTATGGTTTTTAAATTCAAGGGAGAAGCTATAATGAATATTTCTCATGAATTTGAACCATGAAAAAAAGGGTTTCTAAAACGAGATCCAAGTACGAGCCATGTTTCTCAACTTTATAAGGAAATGTAATAAATCACCCTATTCCCCTTTTTATTTTCTTGGGATAATTTGAGTGGTAAATTTATGGTGATATATGAAAAGGGGTGAATTGACTGAATTTTGTAATTATAATATAGAAAGAAAAGTTGTTCATCATGGGATGACTGATGTCTCCTTGTAGCATCTCAATATGTGTCAAAGTATTCTTGGATTTTATTTTGAATAAAACTAGATATGATGAATTTTATTGGAGTGTATAACTTTTGGAGAAGATAAAAATAAGATAAATAATCTTACATAAGCTATATTATTTAATTTTTTTAAATCTTGATTTTTTGGATAGCCCTTAAAGATAAAGTTGAGGTATAAAAACTAATTTACTTTTATGATTTTAATTTTATCAAATCTGATTTATTAATTTGTAGTTAATATTCAGTTGATTTTGGGGAAGAAATTATTTCACTTGAATTTTTTTTATTTTTTTATTGGATTTCAGTGAATGTTATAAACTTTTAAAGAATTGTTTCTAAAAAATTCCTAAAAACGGAAAACAGTGTTTTTATCACATGTTGGATATTTTATATGGAACTTTGATGTCTAAATTAATCACTCTTGTTTTCTATACTAAAAATTTCTCAAATATTCATTTATTTGATTAGTCGATGGATCATTGTTCATTAGAATTGGATGTCACCATTTTCTCAAGTGACATGTACTATATCGCCCAAGAAAGGGGTGAATATATAAGAGAATATGAAAACATTAAGGTGGAGAGAAAATAAGGTAGTTAAATAAATGATTGGTTATTTTCATTATATTTACACCTATTTATTTATTTTTAATAAGGGGGAGAGGATGAAAATTTATTAGATAAATGGAACTACTATTGAAATATTGACATTAACTTTTATGAAGCAGTTCATGGAATTTAAAACAAATCCTATGGGATGTATTAAGGAAACTGATGTATTGTGAATACTTTATTCATCGTCAATTAGTATGTCAATATGTATTGACATATTTGTAAATTTAGAAATATATAAATGATTGAATAATCCAATTATTAATAAAGTGTTTCCTGAGATGGTGAGATTAAAGAGATCGAAGGAGATTGTTATGCTTCTTAGAAGAAAGCATCATACACATGTGATTATTGTGATGATTTTTTGAAAAGTATTTATGAAAACTTATGTTAAAGTTGGAAGCACGATCGAAAATATTTTTTATATGGTTGGTGATTTTTTTTGAATAAATAGCTTAAGAGTTCTGTTTAATGGAATTAAAGTTGGTTGCAATGTTGAGAATCCATTCAAGTATTTTTTTTAGTATGAGTTTATTATATACCATGAAGAATATTAATTTTATGAATATTTTAGAAATATAAAATAAATATAGAATTACAGTGGAAGTGATGGGTTATTAGGGTACTCATTTGACAAAAAAAATTGGTTTTTTAAGCGATTTTGAATATCTTGATACTTTCCAAAGTAATTTAAGTTATTTTGAGATATTTTGGAGTGTTTGGGTATTACATGAGTGAGTTTGAAAAGTTTTTGAAATAAAATGTTAAATATCTATATGATATAATTTTTTTAAGAATTTGGATAAGTAATAAATGTGTAAAATTAATTATCATGCGTACATATGAGTAATTATTTTAATTAATAAAAGTAATCTAGAGAAAAATTGATGAATTTTCAAAGGAATGAGATGTGTAAACAAACATAGAGTGATATATAATATTCATATGAAATAAATATGAGTCATTTATAATTCCCATACCAAAATTCAAAAAGGCATGGAACACATATGAGTTACTCAATTAATGTATAAGAGTAACTATTTAATTTTTTTGAATATTTGACAAAGGGTTGGAACCTTCTTATGTTTGTAAGATTCATCTAGGGGATATGTAAGAGTATCTCTAATATCATGTATAGGAGTTTAGTAAAGGTATGAGAAATATAAGTGTAAATATTTCTTATATAAGACTCATTAGTTAGAGATTTAAAAATTTAGAAAAGGAATGGAGATTTTTGGAATGCGTAAGAGTCATCAAAAAACAACTCCATATTTGTTAGGGTCACCCAATTAAAATAATTTTAGAGATTGTTTTTATAAGATATAACCATACATTAAATAGAATGATTCTAAATCAATTTTTAATGATTAAATATCATTATTATTTGTTATTCCATGATTTTTGGAAAATTAAATGTGAGGATCATTGCTTAATTATTCTATGATTTTAAAATATAAAGATTTGAACATCATAAATTTGATAAAGGGAGGAATATTTATTAGAAATACTCTATGAGCTAATTTTAATGAGAATAAGGGTAATCATGGAATACCTATGGAGATAGGCTGGTAAATGGGAGAGAATATTTTGAGAGCATGGGAGAATTTCCTCATGATTCAATTATGATAAGATCCCGGTTTTAATTACTATGGAATTTATATATTTGATATATGGTAATTATATTCAAGTAATTATTTATATAAAAAAAGATGTTTATGAAATAGAAAATTTTAGATTTCAGAAGAACCTGATATTGGGTTTATATGATAATATCATATAGTAAAGAAGTGAGAAGATATGTTCTCTGGTACACCGTTCCTTGAAGAAGAACTCCCTTGGTATCATGGAAGAATAAGAAGCTGATGAGATTCTGAAAAAAAAAATAATGGGTTCACTGAGAAAGAAGAAAAAATGAAGAAGAATAATAATTAATAACCAAGTCCGGCCCAAAGACACTATTATATCATAGAAGATGGTAAATAATGAAAATAAAGAATATGAAAAAACAAGAACAATTGAGATAGAGATCGACATAAACTACTGATTTTCATATATTATGACGATAATTTAATATTAAGTAGATGATTTTTTTTAAGATTGTAGGAGGATCACTAGTTAAATAATTCCTACAATCCAAATTCTATGTATTATTTGGTTCATTGGGAATTTATAGAGAACAAATTTCATAAAGATTAGTATATTATCGTAAGGATATCAAATAAAATGGTTGAGGACTAAGAGAAGAACACTTGATTAGTAACATCTTGTAGAATGTTGGTGATAATTTTTAGGAGTGGAATAAAATTTATAAACTAGTGGGGGACAAAATAAATAACACAATTAGTTGAATTTTTATATAGTATTTACAATTAATTTCCCTTGGGTATAGGATTATATCTCCCTATACCACTTGTGTTAACTTTTTATATTAGTTTCAAATATGTGTATAACACTCAACATGAATACAGAAAGGAAATCATCACCCATATCACGGGTGAAACTTGTAAAAATATTATGTTATACTATTTACTTTACTTACAATATTACAAGTGTTATTGCACATTGGGTAAACATAAGATGATAAATATATATCCTAACCAATAATAGGGTTTTTAATGTTGAAAGAGTATTTTTAAAAGGATAAATTTTTGAGTAAAAAATAATTCATTAAAAGAGAATACCCTAATACCCCTAGGTGGCTACACACATTCCTGGGAACCACATAGATATTATATGGATTTTGTATATATATTTTTTACTAAGGATAATTCTATAGTGGGGTAAATAATGTTAAAAATGGAGAGAATTTAATTACACTAGGAAACAATAAAATGTCTTTTTTTTGTACAGATTTGGTTTCCTGGATATCCAAAATATCTCATTCTAATTTTAAAATAGGAAGAGTTAGATCAAGATTTAGGGAATTGACTCAACCCAGTTGGAATTTTTTGAAAAAAAACCTTAATTTTATTGAACACATATCTTGATCATAGATAAATAAATGAAGTATTAATTTCAACTATTGAATCAAGGTTTTGATACATGGAGAGTTTATAAAAACTACTTATATCATTTTTGAAAAAAGGAATATTGAATCACTAGAATGTATAAAAAATAGAAGAGATTGAATTATGCATCTAGTTTTTAGAGAGGAAAAGGAAGAATACATATACATTGAAAAAATATATTCATTGATCATATCTAGTTTTTTAAGAAATAATCCTTAAAGAAAAAAAAGAAGAAATTATATTTCCATATCCATCCATTGAAGAATGAATGAAACAAGATCACCCCATCCTAGATTAGTATTCATCTATTAGAAGAAGTTGATGCTCTTATGTTCTTTTGAAAGAGCATGATTTAATAGAAATATTGAGTAGTTATTCTCATCTATTCATGGTGGATAAGATTTGAAACAACATGGATGTCAATGGAGAATATATTCTATAATTAAAGATGCAAGAGGACTCAGTACCTTATACCGATATTGTAGGGACCTTCATGTCTATAAACTATTGAAGAGAACCACATCTCTATAAATTGAATTTACATTCATTTAATTAGTGTGTATATGAAAGGAAGGGAGAGTATCCCTATGATTCATAGTGTTCATTTCTTAAACCTTATAAGGGGAATTAACCTTAGAATTGATTGATCATGATCTAAAATCTTATATTCACAAAACATTTCATGATAGTGGATTTGAGTACATCAAAACATCACTACGTGTGTACTCCTTAGATTATCCCATCATGGTCAACTAATTAAAATCTCTTTGTTCATGTGATTTACTTTCTATTATATGTGTTTAATATTCAGTTTGATTTCTTAATTCACCCCCCTAGGGTGTTTACTTTTAGTTTGGTTTCAATATTTTTAATAAAATACATAGTTCTAATTTTAAGTTTAATCTTTAAATCTATTTTTAGACTTGTTAAGCACATGGATTCAATAATGAAGACTTTTATTTAAAATTTTACTAATTTCTATGGATTGAAAAAAGGATATGTATTCATTTACACAACCTTGTGGTGAATATTATTGAGGCAACTTTGTTTTTTTTGTATTTATTGTCAAGGATATTGAATTATCAATGAATTTTGATGCCAATATACTGACTAAGAATCTCTTGGAAGTGAGGATAACCCAATAATGTTATGAATGTTGGTTTTAAGTTTCTTATCCTAATTCATATAAAAAATATTTATTCCCTTTGAATATTTTTGATTCATTCACATTGATGAAAAACATTTTTGAACAATTATAGTTATATGGGTTATTTATAGTGATCAATACTATATCTCTATAATTATGTTTTTAGAGACGTATAAAAGAAACTTATATGATGAAATTAAAATTAAAATATGAAAATTCTGGAAGGCTGGGAGTTGGTTCTAGAGTATATTTCATTATACTATTATTTGAAAAATGAGGTAAAGATTTTTTGGATAGAAAATATGGGCTAAAACCCCATCACATTCATTAGATCATCTAAGATTTCACAGGTACAATTGTCCAAGATAAAAGGTGGAATCTAACCTCGAGTGACAAGATGAAGATATAGATACTTTATGGGGAACCATAAGAGAAAATGTAGCATAACTACCATACATGTAGTACCAAAGGGATTTGATCAGGTTGTTTAGGATTTTTCTTAGTAATATAAAAGTTCTCATATTAGTTGAGTATCGATGTGGGACTTTCTAAAATGTGGAAATGATTGTCATTAAAAACACAGGCATAGATTCTTGATATGAGGTAAAATGGACTGTATTCTTCATGTACCTGGTTTAGAACCATTCTCAATGAGTTTTTCCTTTCCCTTCCTCAAAACATTTTTTTAATTTTTCATAAAAGTACAAGGCAAACAAAAAAACAAATCAAAAGAGGACTGTTGAGGAGTCTAGTCCTGGACCACACCCACTCTAAAATAATGCAAAATAGGTCGACCAAGGAATCAAGTCAAAGACAGACCTGCCTCAAAACAGAGTGAACGCTTTGGGAACCACCCATCTGATGCCACCCGCATGTGCCTGTATCACCCATAAACCTAGAAAAGATATAATAGATCAGAAACCAACAACCTCAAGCTGTAACCCTAGGATCCGAGGTGAGTCAGACCCGCCACCTTCACCGCCACCTAGAACCAGCCACAGACCGCACCCATCAGCCACTGTAACATCCCAGGTAAATAAAGAACATGAAAATTTTAATATTTATTAATATTTGTGAATTAAATATTAATTTTACTTTAAAGGGGACTCTATGTTTGATGGCGTACCCGATACGCAACAACGAGTTTCTTTGAAATGTTACGTTGCACACTAATAATATAATATTATTATTTTAAATGGTAGTTAACGCCAAGTCGTTGTATTGGTAGGAATGAATAGAACTAACTAAAATATGATTATACATGTTTGTTGAATATTTTTACATTTATCCAATAAAATTTTGAGGCTTAAAATGTGAATGAATCTAAGCATAAATACTCTAATATTATTTAAAAGGTCGATTTATCACCTTTTAATGGTGAACCCTCTTTAAATCTAATTTTTGTCATTTTTATATGTTATATTTGAAAAAATAAAATTATTTTTTATATTCGGGATATCAAAATTTACTTTGGATAATTTTTTGGTATTTTTCCGATAAAGTTCATTTTTTAATGAATAGTTAAAAATACGGTATTTTAATTCAAAATTACCTTTTAATATAATTTATTTATATGGTTAGATTATTTTTTTAATTGGTTCTAAAGTGTAATTATAATATATTTTTACCATTTAATCCAATGTTGGACATTGGAATTAATTTCATATTGAAATTGGGCAAAAACAAGTGTCAACCTTTTGATAGTTATTATTTCTTAAAAACACGATTTTTGTTTTGACGGTGGGAATTAATTTCTTCGACTTCTGTGTTTTTAATTTAGAAAAATGGATTACATATTTGGAATAAGTAGGTCCAAATTGTGTATATAGGTAAATTTTATTTTTATAAATTTTAAATATTTTTTTCATTAAATATTTTATTTAAAATGATTAAAGGGTAAATATAGTAAATAAGGGTAACATATAATATTATAATAATATTAAATTACCCTAACATGTGCCCTAATCCTATTTTCTAATACATATTTGACAATGGGCATCCTTGGGTTTAATTTTGGACCCCATGGAGCCACATGGGAGTAATAATGACACTTTATATTTATTAATTTAAAGTAAAGACAAAAATGACATAAACAAATAAAAATATTTCCTAAATCATGGTATTTTTTATAATATTTGGACATAAAATAAATTAAATTATTGATGACACAATAATGATGCAATATTTACCTCATTAATAAATGAATTAAATAAATAAGATTATAAATATTAAAACAATATCTAAAACCTGTCCAATTCTTTTTTGGATGATATTATTTCGACAATTAGTCATCTTAACTTCGACATTAAGGATTTTTTGACCTTTTAAAACCGAAGATGAGTGTATAATTAAATAATTTTTCAAACTTTTCTAAAGTTCCCCTCCTCTCCCATATAAAATGACCTCAATTATAATTCTTTACTGAAACCTCTAAATCGACTTTTATCATCCAAAACCTACCCAAATAATCTTTCAAGATCCTTATCCTCCTCCTAGAATCCTTACCTTAGGCAGAAGGAACTTCAAGAAGTCCTTTTGTTTCCAACCAAAAGGAGTTACCCAAATTAAAGGTAACAATTTCTCTTAAATTCTTTATTTTATTTTACTTATCCAACCCCTAAACTCTTTTTATTCCTTTATGTTATAAAAAAACCAGTATCCTGAATATACTAGGATGTTGTTTTGAGAATTATTATATCTAAACTTAGACACACATCCATCTAATGGGTGAAGAACATATTGTTTCTATGGATGGAAAACTAACGCCTCACGAAGTGATGATTGTTCAATTATTTCCTACTGCCGCTCATAGTGGCCATTATGATGGAAATTTATTTATATATGATATATATTATGTTTTTCATATGCTTATGTAATTTTTATTTACAAACATACCTTTATTCTTTCCAATATGTGTAAACACGATAATTTCATTTGAGGAAGTGCGGACTACCGCCCCCTCAAGGTGATATGATTCGTTCATGACATACATGAAACGTATAAAGATGGAGTTAATGAAATTATGTAACATATATATCATATGATATTATACTGGAATTATAATATATCTATTTATTTTTATGTTTTAATTCCATTAAATATTAAATAGAAATGAAAGTAGCGTTCATGCGTACGTACGACTTACCATCTCTAAGAATGATGCATTTCATTTCTTATATTCAAATATTATGTACTATTATAAATATAAATATATATATATATATATACTAGATATATATGATATATATGATATCTAAATCACTAATATAATTCTGGAGATAATGGATTTTTGACCACATGGACAAATTGTAATTATAACAAGTTCATTTTTAACTCAAATTCCGAACATCAACAAAATGTCCAATATGAACTCAAATAATTAACTAACTATTATTGAAAGGTAATAAGTGATATAAAAGTAATAATAAACATTAAAAAGGTTATTTATCAAGTATAAATTAACTTAAGTTTATTATTCACGAAGAACATGGATCATACGAGTCAAGTTGGACATGAGTTAAGTGATTTCTTATCTCACTTTTAATTCTGTGAGATTTCCATTGTTCACCACTTATTTATTGCATGGGGTGTATTGTGTACTTACAATTGATATATATTATCATGAATATATTTATATTCATGGTATTATATGATTCATTTGGTGGTTATTAACTTTTTCTCATACAACTCAATTGATTACAATGTGGTAAGGGTTTTTCATCTCACTTTTTATTCCCGTGAGATTCATGCTATATTTTACACTATTTACTTTTGTGTGGTATATGTACTGACCATGAGTTATACACATTGTGTAATATACTTTCATTTATGTGTATTTACATCTTCATTTAATGATCCATCTTTTATGTGGTGTATGTTTCTTGAGTTACCAAATCGGTAAGGGAACTTTTTAACCCAAATTTCATTCCTTGGGATAATCTTCTAATTCATAATTATGTCATGATATGATTATGTGTGGATTCACTGTTTGTTTATTTAAGTTTTAATTTCCACTCCCCTTATTTTGGATATAATTTTGATGCACATAATCACTCCATCGATAAATTCTCAAGTTATCGATATGAACTTGATAAGAGTAATTTTAACTCAATTTCCATTCATTGAGTTAAACATCCAAGTCATTGGTTTTTTCTTAAAACGAACATATGTGAATGTCCTATAATTTATTTACACTAAATATCCAATCATATTGAGTGTATTTATATTTTTCACGCATAATTATATAATTGATTTATCCTTAATTTAAGGATACCATCATCATAAGGGATTTTGTCTCAATTTACATTCCATTGGGAATTCGTTGTTTTTATTCACCAATTAACTCTTATGTGGTGTATATACTATCCTTCAGTATATTATATCATTAATAACTTTATTCTCATGATATTATAAATTTCTTATTAAATGTTATTCCTCAATTAATTGTATTCAAGCATCTCTCATTTTTTTAAAAACTCTTTTAACTAAAATATGATTTCAAATATTTTAAAGATTAATTATTCTAAATATTTCTTATTAATGTTCATGTTTTCAAAATGGTTTTTAGGATTTATTTATATGGACATTAATGTTTTAAAATGTTAATTCCTTTAAAATATTCAAAGTTTTATTGGACACTTTGATTCAAAAATATCTTTATTAAATGTATTAAATGGTTTTGAAAAAGGTTTGATCAAGAATTGATTATTTCAATATCTTGAAATGATATATTTTAATTGAAATGTGGAAATGTTGTCTTTACTTTATGATTTTTTTATGTGTTATGAATATGTTATGGTTATTGGTCATTGTTTACATATATGGTTGGTTCCGTGATAAACCTAGGGCGGGTGAGCCCGATATAGCTCTCCAATGAATTGGGTAACGTGACACAGGTAAATGTGAATATTTCTCCTAAGAGATTTAGGGAATATACTATGATGGGTATTCCAAATGTGACTCCCTATGTAGCTGTGATAGCTACAATATAAGTTTGACATGGATTCCACAAGTTACCTTTTTGATTTATGATTTTTGCGAGTTATTCATAAGTCTTATGATTTCATGAGGTATGTTATTATTGAAAAGTATGGTTTCATTGTTTTGTATTTATTTATGGGATAATGTTTTCATTCATTATTTTATATCCCTTATTGATCATTTAATGCTCATCCCATGTTTTTGAAATGTTTTCTATAGGACTTAATGATGAATAAGGGTTAAGTATGGGATCAAGGAAAAGTCTTTCCGTCTAAAACGTGGAACTAGACATGACTCTTTTTTTCAAGAGTTTTTAATTTATGAAGAAAATGGATACTGAGTATAATTGTCTACATGCAATATTCATGTTGTTATGTAAATGTTATGACCTAATCCTCTAAAACTCTAAACCTGAAAAGATCCTCAATATGAATTATCCATTCAATTCAAGATTATGTATTGTTTAAGGATGGTTCCTTATAGTTGGTATTAGAGGTAGGTTTATATAAATTTAGGGATTATGAGTTTTTATTTGACACATGGTCTGTCTCTATGTCTACTCTTTAAGTTAAATCCTTATTTTTGAAAAAATTTCAGATTAAGAAATGTCTGTTAAAAATGAAAATAGGTGGAAAGTCTATCTCATCCTGATGACTTACATGAAATAATTATTGCAAAGTTGTGTTCAGAAGATTGTGAAACTTTTTCTAACATACAGCTCACTTGCAAGCAATTGTTTGAGATATCAAACACCTCCACTATACCCTGATATCATCGTGGATCATGGGTTGTATTTAATCAAATCCTATTTTCACAATATTCTAATATTTTCAAAAAATGTAAATATTTTCAAGGAATTTTAAAATATATTACCTTATCACAAGATTTTGAAGAATATTTTAATTTTGAAAAAGTATCTGAAGATGGATACCCTTGAGAAACCTATTTATATTTTATTTTACAATATAGTCTCTCAGAAAATACTTATGGTATTTTAAAAATACCATTAATTGAAATTTTCCACTCAAATTCGGTCCGACTATTTTATTGAAATCAAGTTTTATCATATGTTTTAAAATTATATGTCATGCATGATAATTTTCCAAAACTAATTTTCTGTGAACAACCATATGACACAAGTTGTACACGGTGTATTTGGATGAAGGACGCAAATTATTTTGAAGGATCTATAAATAATTTTTGTAATTCATGGACCTTCTACCTACAGGAACAAGATGATGATGAAACCATATGGACACCATGATCGAGGTATGATGTTATTTTTTTTGGAGCAGTTTTATTTTAAAAGATGGAGGTAAAAAAACAACAATATATAAGATGATGAGGTGTTAATGTATTGGGATGAAAATAAAATGTATAATAAAATCTTTTAGGTTAAAACATTTTAGGGTTATTTTTGAGTTTTACAAATAGGACAACTCGTAAGATGGGTGACAACCCGTCGCATCTGTAAAGGTCATAGGAATCAAACCCACAACTGAAGGGTCACAAGGGCACATCACCTACCACTATCCTACATGATGTCCCTGTTTAGTATGACTTATTATTTTTAGTTAAAAAATTTTATGGATCAAGAATATGTTGATTTTGGGAACTTATGTTTTATTAAATGAATATCCTTAGTATAATAAAATTATTTGGTGATTAAGTGATAAAAGTGGTTTTGGAAGACGTTCTCTCTTTTGGGAACACTATATGCTTAAGAAAAATAAAATACTGTGGGATTTCATTTGTGGAGTAATTATTGAAATTGTATTTTGGAAGAATATCTATTTTTTTTGTCATATAGCGATTTGGGTTATTTATGGAAATGATTAACCAATCATAGAAAATAGGTGATTTGGCTAATTATGCTTTAGAATGAGACCCTAAGAGTAGTCTATGTTTTTGGAGTTAAATGTTAAGATTTACTATGGAAGACTATGTGATTAAATCCATCTGAGTTTTGGGTTTCAATCTTAGTTTGGATTATTTTGAAGCATTTTAAGGACAATTGTGTATTTAATGGTATTTCGTGAACTTTGGGTACTTTTTGTTATAAAGTATTACCCATTTTTATTGATTATATGATCTCATACTAACAATTTTGGTTTTAGTTGATGTCTAAAGACATGGGAAATATATAGTTTTTCTTTTTTAGATTATGTGATTCTCTAAAAAATGATTCGTGTGCTTTTGATGTGACCCAGTCTTTTTTAATTCTCATTCTTTAGAGAAAAGATTAGTTTTTAGTTGAAATTTATTAAAGGATAAAACTCTACTTGAAGGTAAGTATACTTCATTACAATCTTATTATATGTAGTAAATTATTTCCTCAAAATTATGAAAAGGAACATAAAAAATGTTGTTGGTTTATTTTTCCTACTGGGAAATCAAAGACCGTTTAACTTATCATAAGTTTGTGATTTTCTGGTGGTTAACTTTCTCTTAATCGTGTTTTCTATCACTCTCCATCAGAACTTGAAATTTTAGTCTCTCTTCCATGTACATGTTTTCCTACATGGAATCCACGTATGGGTTATCTCGGGTGACCTTTGTACTTCTCTTTCATTCTTTTAAAGTGTTATTTTTACTGACTCTTTTCTGATGTGGGACTTTTAATGATGTTTCCAAGCCCAGTTTTAAAATTGTGAGGATGCAATTTCCAAAAGGGGGGAAAGATGTAACATCCCAGGTAAATAATGAACATGAAAATTTTCCTATTTATTAATATTTATAAATTAAATATTAATTTTACTTTAAAGTGGATGCTATGTTCGATGGCGTTCCCGATATGCAACAATGGGTTTCTTTGAAATCTTATGTTGCACACAAATAATATAATATTATTATTTCAAATGATAGTTAACGCCTAGCCGTTTTATTGGAAGGAATGAATAGAACTAACTAAAATATGATTATACATGTTTATAAAATATTTTTACATTTATCCAATAAAATTTAGAGGCTTGAAATGTGAATGAATATAAGCAAAAATACTCTAATATTCTTTAAAAGGCCGATTTACCGACTTTTAATGGTGAACCATCTTTAAATACAATTTTGATAATTTTTATATGTTATATTTGACAAAATAAAATTCTTCTTTATATTTGGGACATCAAAATTTACTTTGGTTAAATTTTTGGTATTTTTCTGATAAAGCTCATTTGTTAATGAATAGTGAAAAATACTGTTTTTTAATTCAAAAGTATCTTTTAATATAATTTATTTATATGGTTATATTATCTTTATAATTGGTTATAAAGTATAATTGGAATATATTTTTACCATTTAATCCAATTTTTGATATTGGAATTAATTTCACTTCGAAATTGGACATAAACAAGTGGCAATCTTTAGATAATTATTATTTCTTAAAAACACGCTTTTTGTTTTGACAGCGGGAATTAATTTTAAATTAATTTTTTCCACTTCAGTGTTTTGAATTTAGAAAAATGGATTCTATATTTGGAATCAGTAGGTCTAAATTTTTTAAATAGGTACCATTTTTATACATTTTAAATATTTACATCAGTAAATATTTTATTTACCATGATTAAAGGGTAAATATAGTAATAAGGGTAAAATATAATATTATAATAATATTAAATTACCCTAAAATGTTTCCTAATTCTATTTTTTTGATACATATCCGACCAAGGGAATCCTTGGGTCGAATATGGGACCCTATAGGGCCACATGGGAGTAATAATGACACAATATATTAATTAATTTAAAGTAAAGACAAAAATGAACTAAACAAATATTTTTTAGTAAATCAATATTTTACAAGGGGTTTTATGAGTTATCATTTAGAATATAAAAATTATTTAGAAATCTAAAAATATTTCCTACATCATGGTATTTTTTTATAATTTTTGGACATCAAATAAATTAAATTATTTAGGATACAGTAATGATGCAATATTTACCTCATTAATAAATGATTTAAATAAATAAGATTATAAATATTAAAACAATATCCAAAACCGGTCCAATTCTTATTGGATGTTTTTTTGACCATGAGTAATATTTACTATGACTTTAATTATTTTTTGACATTTTTAAAATGAATATGAGTTTATAATAAAATAATTGTTTCAAACTTTCCTATAGAGCCCCTCATCTCCCTTATAAAAAGCTCTCACTTCTAATTATTTACTCATGCCTATAAAGCCTCTTAGATCTTCCAAACCCTGCTTTAATAATCTCTCAATATCCATATCCTCCTCCTAGAAGCCTTATCCTAGGAAGTATGCACTTCAAGAAGTCTTTTTGGTTCAAACCAGAGGGAGTTACCCAAATTAAAGGTAACAGTTTCTCTTAAATTATTTACTTTTATTTTTCTTCTCCAATACCTAAAATATTTGTATTCCTTTCTTTTATAAAAACACCAGTATCCTCAATATACTAGGATATTGTTATGATAAGGATTCAAACTACACTTACACACACCTCCATCTAATGTGTGAAGAACATATTGTTTCTGTGGATGGAAAACTAATGCCTCACGAAGCAATGATTGTTCAATTATATCCTACCGCCTCTCATAGTGGCCATTATGATGGGACTATATTTATATATGATATATATTATGTTTTTATTCTATATTATTCTATAATTTTTATTTACAAACATATCTTTAGGCTTTCCAATATGTGTAAACACAAAAATATCATTTGAGGATGTGCGGACTACCCCCCCTCAAGGTGATATGATTTGTTCATGACATACATAGAACGTATAAAGATGGAGTTAATGAAATTATATAACATATATATCATATTATATTATACTGTAGTTATAATATACTTATTTATCATCAATCTTTCATTCCATTAAATATTAAATAGAAATGAAAGTTGTGTTCATGCGTACATAAGGTTTACCATCTCCATGAACGATGCATTTCATTTCTTATCTCCAAATGTTATGTACTATTATAAATATATATAAATATATAAACTAGAAAGATATAATATATATGATATCTAAATCATTAATATCATTCTAGAGATAATGGAGTTTTGACCACATGGAAAAATTGTAATTATAACAAGTTCATTTTTAACTCGAATTCCGAACATCGACAAAATGTCTGATATGAACTCAAATAATTAACTAACTGTTATTGTAAGGTAATAAGTGATATAAAATTAAAAATAAAAATTAATAAGGTTATGAAGAAAGTATAAATTAACTTATGTTTATTATTCAGGAAGAACAAGGAACATACGAGCCAAGTTGGACACAAGGTAAGTGATTTCTTATCTCACTTTTAATTCCGTGATATTTCTATTATTCACCACTTATTTATTGAATGGCGTGTATTGTGTAATACCATTTGATATATATTATCTTGATTCTATTTATATTCATGGTATTCTGTGATTCATTTGGTGGTTATTAACTTTTCCTCATACGACTCGATTGATTACAACGTGGTAACGGTTTTTCATCTCACTTATTATTCCCGTGAGATTCATGCTATATTTTCCGGTATTACCTTTTGTGTGGTGTACGTACTTCCTATGATTTGTAATCTCTGTGTAATATACTTTCATTTATGGGTATTTACATCTTCATTTAATGATCCTTCTTTCATGTGGTTTATGTTTCATAATTTACCAAATCGGTAAGGGAACTTTTTAACCCAAATTTTATTCCTTGGGTTAATCTTCTAATTCATAATAATGTCATGATATGATTATGTGTGGAATCGCTTTTTGTTTATTTATGTTGTAATTTCCACTCCCCTTTTTGTGGATATAATTTTTATACACATAATCACTCCATTGATAAATTCTCAAGTCATCAATATGAACATGATAAGGGTAATTTTAACTCAATTTCCATTCATTGACTTAAACATCCAAGTCATTGGTTTTGTCTTGAAAAGAACATGTGTGAATTTCCTCTGATTTATTTACACTGAATATCCAATCATATTTAATGTATTTATATTTTTCACACATAATTATCTAATTTATTTTTCCTTAATCTAAGGATACCATCTTCATAAAGAATTTCGTCTCAAATTACATTCTATTGAGACTTCATTGTTGTTATGCACCAATTCACTCTTAGGTAGTGTATATAATGTTCTTTAGAAAATTATATCATGAATCCATCTATTCTCATGATATATTAAAGTTTTTATTAAATGATATTCCTTAATTAATTGTATTCAAGCATCTCTCATTTTGTTAAAAAACTCTTTTAACTAAAATATCATTTCAAATATTTTAAATATTTATTCTTATAAATATTTCTTATTAATGTCCATGTTTTCAAAATGGTTTTTAGGAATTATTTATATGGAAATTAATGTTTTAAAATTTTAATTCCTGTAAAAGCTTCAAAGTGGTATGGGACACTTTGATTCAAAAATCTCTTTATTAAATGTTTTAAATGGTTTTGAAAATGGTTTGATAAAGCATTGATTATGTCAATATCTTGAAATAATATATTGTAATTGCAATGTGAAAATGCTATATTTCCTTTATGATTTTTCTATGTGTTATGAATATGTTATGGTTATTGGGAATTATTTACATATATGGGTGGTTTCTTGATAAACCTAGGGCATTTGAGCCCGATATAGCTCTCCAATGCATTGGGTAACATGTTGGAGGTAAACATGAATGTTTATCCTAAGAGATTTAGGGAATACACTGTGATGGGTATTCCAAATGTGACTCCCTATGTAGCTGTGATAACTAAAATTTATTTTTGATATGTATTCCCCATGTTACCTTTATGATTTATGATTTTTGTGTGTTATTCATAAATCTTATGATTTCATGAGGTATGTTATGATTGAAAAGTACGGTTTCATTGTTTTGTATTTATTGATGGGCTAATGTTTTCATTCTTTATTTTATATGCATTACTGAACTTTTTATGCTCATCCCAGGTTTTTGAAATGTTTTCCATAGGACTTAAAGGTGAATAAGGTTCAAGGATGAGATCAAAAAAAAGTCATATCGTCTAAAACATGGAACTAGACGTGACTCTTTTTTTTCAAGAGTTTTTATTTTATGAAAAATATGGATACTGAATAGAATTGTCTACATGTAATATTCATGTTGTTATGTAAATTTTATTACCTAATTATATAAAACTCTAAACCTAAAAAGATTCTCAAAGTAAATTATCCATTTAATTCATGATTATTTAATGTTTAAGGACGATTCCTTATAGCCACCCAACTCAGCATCACCATCATCGGAACCACCAACACTATCCCAATTATCCATAGAATCCTTCGAACCTGACCATCATGTGGTCGTGTGCATAGGGGAAGGGCAAAAAGATCCAAGAAAAATTATTGGATAGTGGTATGAGACAAGGGGAAGAATACCTAATTCATGTGATTAGAATAATATCATGTTGTATTTCATGAATGGTTAAAGATTATACAGATGAAATTTTTAAGCTCATGCATGAATATAATATGTATAAATCATTTTAACTGAAAAATGATGTATATAATGGTTTTATTATAAGTTCATGAATACAAAATAAAATTGAACATCATAAGGTATATAAAAATTCTAAGGGTAATCTCTACATTAGAAGGTGTAGTTATTTTGTGAAAAACAGTAAACCTGACATTGTAGGGTACATGAAGGAATTAAATAGAGTTCACATGAAATCTATATTGAAGATACTTGAATTTTATCGAAGAATATATAGGGTAGGAAGATATTGTTAGAGTTAATATAATGAGTGAATAGAGTTCCTAGATTTTGTAGAGTTTATTTTAAAGAGTTTTTGAACATTGAAGAGTTGAAATTAATTAAGTTCATGAGGTGTGTAAAGTTGATGTAATTCTAATATAGTGTTCAATAGAGTTCATAGAGTTCATTATATTGATATATTTTGTGAATAGTGGGAATTATAAATGATATCATATTGAATTATTCCAAAAAAGTATCATAAAAATAAATCCCCAACATTTATGTTTGAAATAACACAATGTCCTTTGGTGTGATTGTATAAAGAAAAACATTTCTGGAGTACTTTTCACCATGAATTAAAGAGAAATCATGAATGATATATGAATGATATTTCATGAATACATGGATTCAAATTTATGAAATATATTTTATTTAGTAATATTGGAAGCATAGGATTGAAGGAAGGTTCATTCTTCAAGTGACTAAAAAGGGGGATATGTGAATTTAAGTCTAAAGATTCAGGGATTTTTTGAATTTTTAGAATTATGGAAATTTAATAGTCATAATATATAATGAATACAGAATAAATGGATGAGAAATAATCAGTAAAAAAAACTGTATATTTTCGGGTATATATATATATATATTCTCCATGTGAGTAGAAGAAAAGTATAGGAGAAATAATACTATGTATAACTTGCTAAATCTTGAATATCAAAGAAGTTATGAGTATCAAATTAAACACTTTTTGAATATTCTATGAATTCAAATGAACGAAGTTAAGTCTATACTCTATAAAGTCTGAAGAGTTGAATAAAATAAATGAGGTGATCTAATACTGGTTTATTACCCTAAAGAGAAAATAAATGAGAAGAAAATTGACATAGTGGATTGTTTTTTAGTCTAGTTAATAAAAGAATAAAAGTATTTAATTTGAGAAATAAAAGAAGAAATCACATATTTCATGCTTGTTTCTGTAAATAAAAATAAGGGTTACATCAAGTTCTATTTATAAATAAAGAAGAATATTTTTTTTCTTGTATGTTTTTGTGAAAGTAATAAAAGAAAAACATACAATGAAATACATCAATAACTTGTAAAATTATGAAATTAGAAGGAGGAATCTCTTCTCATTTCCAAAAAAAATATTATACACAATTGATAGGAACTATAAATACCCATATGGATGTTTTGAGAGTGAGGGATATACCATACATTATTGGAAAATTTCTAACACAAGTTATAAGATAATCATTTTTCCTTTATAACTCATAGGGTAATACTTGTGATTAGTGTGATTGTTGGATTCTCTAGACCACACTTAGAACTACCCATTTAAATTTGAGAGGTAAACCTTGTAAATGTTTGTTGTTCTTATTGTTTGTGTGCGTTTAGATTTGTTTTGTGTAAAAAAGAAGGTGATAAGAGATAAAACAACATATATTAACCTTAAAAAGTGAAGAGGAAATTGGTATAAAAGTTTTAATTAGAAACAAAGTAACCAAAAACGAATCACCCTCCCACCCTCCCACCCCCACACACACAAACACCACCATTCAATGTTAACTATGTCCCTAATTGGCCCTCCCATTTAATGTGATGTTTCAATTATGTTTAGTATCTCGATTGAGGTTACCTATGGATTTTTGTTTCAATAATCACTTGTATATGTTTAAGTATCTTATTTCATATTCATTTTAGTTAGTACACCCAATTATTTTCTCATTTTACCTCACAAAAAAAATGAATTTTTTTATGTTACACTTAATTTTTGCACAAACATGTACGCATGAAACACCCACTATCATCATATAATCTAGTGTATGAAGGATATCCTTCTTACGTTTCTAAATTCATGTATGTTTTACAGGAATTAAATGTTACTTCATGTATAAAATCATTTCATGCATGTTAACTCTTCTATAAATTCACTATTCCTTCACAAATACAAGGAAGGATACTCAGTATATCACTTAACTATCTTCATGAAAACTAGTGTGTATTGGTGGAACTTCAATCATAATTTCCACATGAAATATAGTGGGATTATATGACTCAAGCACCGGATCATGGAACTTAATGCCTCTTTTATTAAAATAATATAGCGAAGATGTTCAGTTTTATGAAAAATTAGATCTCTCAAATTAATATGTGAGTGGCAACAAACAATCTTAGCCTCAGGGGTTTAGTATTTATAGGATATGTTCTTCTATATTTCACAACATAGAATCCTAATAAATCATCCATATCATTTAATATATTTTAATTCCGAAATATCTCAACATTCATAAATTCTTTAAACATGGGTTTGTTATAAGACTCTAATAAATGTGGAATATTTATGATAGAGCCTTTCTTCTATGATATTCATGTTCATCCTTATTATCACATTTTCCTTATTTTTACAATATCAAACTTTATCAGTGAATATAAAATGTATGAGTGGACTCTAAAAATTAATTTTCATTTAACTAAACCTTGTTCTTTGATTTATCACATGCATGAAATATGTAGACTATGTACATTGAGGTTCTTTGCCATAAAAGGTCAAAAATTTGAACTCATAATGGTCATGGAAGCCTCAGGATTGATCGATGGAGGTTTGACCATAAACTCTATAGAACATAAGCACCGTCATGTGTCAGTATATGGAAGAAAATGTATCATCATGATTAATTGGTTGAGATTTTCTTCATCGAATGATACTGCTTATATATATGTAATTTTAAATAGATAACCAATGGTGGTGATTCCTATGTCCCAAATTGATCTATAATTTAGTATTGTTCTCCCATATAATACTCGGCATTCCACCAAGCACATGATTCATCACTATGGGTTTCACCCAAATACACTTCACACACACCCTTCATGGGTCACACCACACCCCTTAACAGTTCACATAAGCACCCTACTGGGTGCCACTTGTGTTCTTGGTTAGTGTAATGAATCAACCTGTTGCATTTTCTCTATGCACTGCATGTGGGAACTATGTTCTCATAACCTACCCCCATGGGCTGGTTAGGTCAACTTCCACCTTGGTGGTTGACCCCAGGGTCCCAAATATATGGTATAGGTAGTCCTTGGTTTCCTTGTGGTTCACCATGTTTTTTGGTAAACTTCCCATAAACAAGTTAGCCAAATCCTCAAAATAGGTTCTATATAATTATCAATATAAAATGATAAACTAAATTACTCAAAAATTCTATTCTCCATTCACCATGTAATTAATATTTATATTGTACGGTCTTTATATACCTCCTATTTTCCTTTTTTATTATCAATTTCAAATATCTCTTCATCTTCTTCTTTATTATTATAAAAAATGTGTAATGTCAAATCACTTAGTGACACATATTCTATACATTAAGAACAATGAAGAAATTATCAAACTTATAAACTCAAAAACATCAAAAGAACTTCATTAAGATAATAATACTTTATTTCTTTATTCATCATCCATTCATCTAAGATAAAATATAATCGATATCAGGCTTGGATATCTTGGATACTTCACTTCCAGCAAATTTTTTATTTCTAAATTCTTCAACATATTGACATCAATAAAATTTTGATATTTTATTTAAAACCACTGATAACCAATAACAATCATTGATAATGAATACAACTCATACACAGTGTGGGATCTTCCATATCCCACTTTTTATTTTTTAGAAATACCCCAAATTTTATTTCCAAATGAATATTTCAAAATGTGAATATCTTCCCTTTACATTTATAAAAATTTACTTCAAATTCTCTCCCCCTAATTTATAATAACTAAAACGTTCATCGGAAAAGGGTATATGTTCATAATCAATCAATGTGGAATTGATCATTTCACTCTAAGCCTATATGATTCATGATCTTTGTAGAAAACCATAGGATATGATTTATACAAAAAAATTATGCTTTAACAACTGATATTGATACCTCATTAAATGAGAACTCATACACTTTTCTTTGTCCACTTTTACTCTATGATAAATTTACTTAAATAAGACATGAATATTGTTTATAAAAGATAAAACTAAAACTCTTATACTCAATTTAACAAACAGATCATAAACATTCAAGTGTAACAAGAAATATATGTGGCCTTAGAAAACTTCCATAATAACACATTTCCAATGTCATTGATTAATTCAATTACTCCAACTTTGTGTAATTTTTATTATTATTTTAACCCTAAATATAAAATAAAGAAAAATGTGATTTTCCAATGAAAATATCTTCAATAAATAACTCAATTAATTATATTTGATACCAATTGAAATAATTATTTTAACTCCATCTTCATATTTCTTCATTTTTCTCCCCCTCAATAGAAACACTCCTCAATATCTTCATCATGGTTAATCTCTTCAAAAACATATTTCAAGATATTCTAATATAGAGAATAAACTAAAGTGGATATTAAACTACTGATTCTATATATTTGAAAACATCCATAAATTCACCAAGGAATACCTTATTCAATATTTTTTAGGATACCAAATATAAGATCAAACCAAGATGTTATTTTATTTATCCTTGTTTTAAAGGAAATTACAACATATCCTTCAAATATGACCCTCTATCATATTTTTATTTTAATTCCAATTGATGAATCATTAAAGGATATTTACCTCTTCCTTTTTATTATTAGTAATCAAAAACCCTCATTGTTTATTAGGTTATCCCTTTGAGAACATGATTCACCATAAATTCCCTGAATTATAAGAAAAAATACACTATTTGATGGTTAAAATAATATAGTGAACATTACCTTACTTCTCAAAGAGAAAAAAATGGTTGAGATAGTTTTCTCAACCAAGTTTCTCCATTTCCTTTATTCATTATTCTTTCACATCTAAACTTAAATTTTTATTAATGATGTGTAGATCTTATTATTTATTCAATTTCCTTGTGTGTTATAATTTTTTCTTCTATATCTTCTAAATAAATTCTAACACCTAGTTAAAATTTTATCTTCATAAAGATTTCTTCTTACGATTGTATTATTATACAAAAATATTTTGGAGTGTGTCCATCCATGTTTCAGCACACACACAAAACTTCATTATCTTAATATAGAATCATTTCTTTTCTACTTTCACATTACTTGGCTTGTGATTCTTACATTTTTCTCATTCTCTCCAAATCTACTGGATATATAACTAATATGTCATTAGTGACATTGGAAGTAAGTTTGGATATTCCACATGGAATATTTTAAGTGTTATCCATTTTTTTATTTCTTTTCAATGTAGAACTTTTCTTCGACCTCTTGAATTTGGAATCCAATTCCTTATCACTTTTCTTAATTGAAAACTTCTTGGGATATTTTTTTTTACAAAATTTATATGATTTATTCTCAAGGTTTCTTATTACTTCTCATAAAAATTATATGGTCTTATTTTATCATCATATTTTGATAAATGTTGAGATAAGCATTCACTATTCTTGTTGATACTACCATTGTATGCATGACATAAATTTTTAAGTCTTCAAAATCTATTCGATGTATATAGAATCTTATTAACCTATGGATGATTCCTCTTCTTATATATCTTAATCCCCCTTGACATGGGATTCTTTTTTTGTTTTTTCATTTATAGCACTATACCAAAAATCTGATGCAAAATGCCTAAATCTGCCACAACACTAACATTGAATCACAAACCATGACCTTCTTATTTATTCTTTATTATTTTTTGGTGTTTTCTTCATAACTTCTTGTGATCTTCATGGGGAATCATCTTAAAAATTATTTTTTCTACCCACATTGGTCATGTTTGTAGGATCATTATCTTATTTATTTATCCATACATGTACATATTATTTTTTCCAACCTGTATTGTTCATGAAAACATATTTAGATACATTATTACAAGATGGTGTGGACAGTACTACTTTTCATAGATTCTTGAAATAGATAATTTAATGAAATCATGATCTTACTATAACATGAGGGAGGTATTTTAACCTTTTAACCATATAGTGAGCATTTATTATTAGAAATAATTGTCACCTTCTTTTTTGAAGTCTTAATATTTTCCTTATCAATATTGTCCAACTGAACATCCAATTCTATAAAATTCATATTGAGGCTATTTTTATGATCTTCAATCATAATCACCTTCTCTTCATAAATCTTATTCAATATTTAAACTTATTATTAATGCAGATTAATTTTTTTTGTAACAAAGAGTAAAGTTCCTTAATATTTTAATATTTTATTTCAATTTGTAAATACTTGACATCAATGATACTTTTAAATTTATATTTAAGTTCATGGAAATTTTCTTAAAAAGTATTATAGAATTTATATTTATTATCAAATTAATTGATAATTTTGGAGGAACTTATTTAAAGAACACTCTTTATTGATTTAAAGGTTCCAACCTATCAGGAGAGATTTAAACATTCGATAATTTTTCCTTGTAAATCATTTTACAAGTTTTCCACTTCATCTTCTAGCTGGGTGATTTTTTATGCATACATTGAAAGACTCCACAAAAAAAGAGAGATTGTTTCAATTCATAATATATCATAATCTATAAATAGATACATATTGATAAATTTTATATCAATCATCATCACTACTTAAGAAAGTATATTCTTCCTAAGGATAGTTTTTATTACAATAATTGTCACATACTTCATTATCACTTACTATTAAATATTCACTTTAGGTAGTAATTATTCCATTATCCTTGGTGGAAACTTAATCTCCCTTCTCTTCACTTTCCATGATAGGTATGTATTTATTATTATAAAGTCATGAAGAAACATATATTTCCCCTTATTTATGAAAGAGGGACTTCTTCATCAACTTTTTTTATATTTATTTCTCTTATTCATCATGAAATTGGTAGATATAGACTTTTTTTATAGATAACTAAATCTTCACCAAAACTGCACTTCATTGTTAACATGGGAAGGAAACTCAAATATTCAAAAGACAATAACTAAAATGTATAGAATCCAATAGAGGAGAACCTTGGATCTGATAGCAATTGTGAATACAACATCAGTATATACCGAACACCAAGAGGGGATGAATCATTGCTAGTAAAGTTTTCAAGAATTATAACTTTTATCCATTTTACCTCTTAGACTTGTTAGGTTCTTCATTACCTTATTCTCTTTTACTTATCATATGAAAGTATATTAAATAAGGTAAATATGGAGATTGATATTTTTATAAAGTACACTACTCAATAATATTGGCTAGTCCATTCCACGTATGCTGATGTCTAAGACATAGATTCTATAGTAATAGTGGGTTCCCTAGACCCAACTATGTAGTACTTTTGATTACCATATCGTGTATACAATTAATTAAACTTCATTTATTCTTACCATTATAGTGTAGAATTTTCTACATCCACTATTTAATGGTAACTTCCATAGATTAATTCTTGTATCAAAAGGTTATAGAAGATCCCATGCTATAATGAGAGCCTCAAGATACTATGTCATTAATCTTAAACAAAGGTCATATGGTGTAGATATATATTACTGATTTGACATAGTAGATGTTTGATTATTAGGTGTTTGGGGCTCATAATCATTGATGCTTCTTCTGATGATGTTTTCACTTAGTGATCTCTAGTAGTGAGATCGTGAGGATAAACCCACCAATAAAAACACCCCATGTTTTGGGTTTCATTAGATGTTCTTGTCTATAGACATGTGGAATATTATCATAAATTTAGATCATTTATAATGTGTTCCACTTGATCACGTACTTTTATATAAGGTGAAAACCATGTTGATGAAATTGTGGTGAGGTAGCTTGTGTTGGGTTCATCATTGGTGGCACACCATTGGTTGAATGGTCAAGAAAGGATTTTTCACTTCTAGGTTTATGAAGTTATATATCTCAGGACACATTGACTAGGATAGTAGTACATTCATAAGACCATGGCCCTATATGTCTAGGGTAAATCCATATAGTTAGATTAATAGGTAATAAAGTAATAAAAGGATGATGACATGGGTGCACATTCTGCTTTATGAGATATTAAAAACAATGAGATTATATTACAATGTATGTGTTCGTAGGTTGGTTGTCACTGTTGTGACAGTCCTTGTCTCTATAGGGGCTACGATGGGTTTTTATATCTCACTCCTGGTTTGTAAATAGTATTCACTACTATCAAGATAAGGTCCTTGAGGGTCACACACAATAGTGTATTCATGAATCTTCCCTATTTAGTTGAACACGTATATCGGACATAGTGGGCCCCACCACTGGGGTCTGAGATTTATTCAAAGGAATGCGATCGCAAAAATAATAAATAAATTCATATTATTCAAGTTATGAATAATAGGTATTTAATTTATTTATTAAATTTATTTTTATGTTTAAAGTAAATACATAAAAATATTAATTGAATGAATATTAGTATTCAAGGTTCATTTAATATTTGTGGGAATGGTGAGTCAGGTCAAAGACTCAATTATTATCATGTAATATATTTAATATATTACAAGAGAGGTGATAATAATAACACATGATAATTAAGACTCAGTTTAATAGTTAAAATATTTTTTGTATAGAGTGTTAATTATTCGAGGGTCGGGATGACATTATCGAGTATTTTCTAGACACACTATAAATAGAAGAAGAGAAGAATTAACTTATAACTATTCATAGCCATTATCTCTCTTATTATATCACCCACATTCTAAAGAGAGGATCTGGATCCAAGTGCTTAGATCGAGATCTCTCTCAAGGATCACAAGCATGGTGATTTGGTGGTCATCGGAGCGTCGAAGGCGTCATCAAATCTATGCACTAGCACCCAAAATTCAACTATTGGCACTATGAAAGTTTCTTGAAGAATGTGTGGATGATCTAGAGAAATTAGGTATCATATTCTTCAAGAAACAATCACCAATGAAAAGAAAATGTCATTCTCGAATTCATATCTAAAACAGATATTTAATGGTTTTAATTTTTTTTATTAAAACTATTTTTGTGAGATCCTCAGCATAAAATAGGCAGCGATTCGCTGATGTCGAAGAGTTCATGTCATTCATCAGTGAAAAAAATTAAAATCTCACCTTTTGGGGCTTCCGATGCATGCATGGTACCTTTAAATTATCCACTATAATGAGAAAAAAGTTATAGTGGTTTTCCTAAAACAAAATTCATATCCAAATGTGAAACCTTACACTTTATGTGGCGGATTAAAATAATCCTCTTATTTGGACTAGTGAAAAACCTCATCCAACTTTTATTTCTTCACTAGTTATTTATAATGGCTCTGAAGATATTCTTCACCTTCTTTTTATGGTACTTTATAACACCAATAAAGTCCTCCACTAGATGATACTTCTGTTGGATGCCAGAGTGCTACATTGTTCTTCACCTACTTCTTCTTCATTTGTTACTTTCACAAAAATGATTAAGAAAATATATTTATTCTTCACAAAAACACACTAAAAGAAGCTATATCATTTTATTCTTCTTCCTGTGAAAATAGATAACCCTTTCTTCTCCTCTTCTCTTCTTTTGTCTCAATAATATGAATATTACTATGGAAAAAAATCATAGACTTCCTTGATAACCAATATAAATAATTATTAATTTATCATATATCCTTTGTTTTTATTGGTGTAGAACATATTTATGAAACTCAATTTTACCACACTTTTAATATTATTTCATTCATGAATGATCCCGCACAACTCAAGAACTTATTTGAACTACTCGAAAGGAACATCATGCAAGTGTTTCATAGAACTCTCAAGTTTTTTGACCTTTTCACATATAAGATATCATTCTTATAATTTAATATATTTTTTCTCTTCTTTATAGTATCATTGTGGAGGATACCTTTTTATTTCATTTTTAATTAGCCCATGTAAATGTTTGGGTATCGTGGTCTATATTCATACAAGTTAACACACCCAATCATTCACACATTTTCCCTCTAAGAATCTGAATAGGTGTTCTCGGTTATAATTTATTTTTGGATAAGTATGTATTAAGGAAACACCCACTTCCTTTAAATAATATAGTGTATGCAGGATCTCTTTCTTCCTTTATGAAAGCCAGGTACATTTTGCAAGAACTTAAGAGTACTTAACATATTCAAAGTATCATGACTATTAAGTCTTCTATAGATTCATTTTACCTTTATGAAAACATGGAAGGATGTTTGGTATATCACCCAAGTACCTTCACATAAACAAGTGTGGCTTTATGGATCTTAAATCATAGTTTCTACACAAAATACAATGAAGCTATATTTCTCAATTGTTGGATCATGAATATATTATTTATGAAACACTATGAGTGTGCGTTAATAGAATTAAAATGCCTATATTTATTATCCTCTTTATAATAGAGTATGTGGATCGCCCCTTGTTTTCATAGGTGATAGTATCATGAAACTCATTGCCTCTTCATGTAAATGATCATGTCAGAGATTCTATTTTTATGTAAAAAGCGTTCTCATAAAGAAATATGTGAGTAGTGGTAATTTATCTTATACTTGAGGCCTCAGTAGTTATAGGAGAAGTTCCACTGCTTAGTACCACCTTATAATCTAGATAAAACTTCTATGCCAACCAATATATTTGAATGCTTGAAGATATCTTAAATCATATATTATTCAAACATAAGTCTCTCATGTGATGCTGATAAAGGTGGAACCTTCGTTATAGAGCCTATCATCCATGATAATGATGTGAATTCTTATTATAACATGCTCCTCATTTTTATAAGATCAAAATTTATCTATGCATATAAGTTGAAAAAAGTGGCCTCTATAACTTAAATTTCATTAGACTAAACCTTTTTCTTTAATTTATCACATATATGAAATAAGTAGATGGAATTTATGTAAATTCTTAGCCACAATAACTCAAAAACATGACCATAGAATTGTCATGGAAACCTTAGGATTGATCGATAGAGATTCAGCCAGGAACTCTAGTGAAAAAAGAACCATATAGAATCAGGAGGTGGAATACGAAGGCTTTTGATAATCATATGGATGAATTATGTTTATGGAATTACATTACATACATCATTAATGTTTAAAAAAAATAGTAGTGGAACTTCCCATGTCGCACATAAATCATTGCTTTAATATATCTCCCCATACAATATTGTTCATTCCACCAAGTCCTTGAGATGAAACCATGGTTGGATCCTAGATGCACTTCACACATTCCCAACATAAGCCAGAACACACCCTTTAGAGGTCTACCAAAACACCCACCTATACGCCATGCATGTGTTCTGTGATCACTATGAATCCACCCATTTCAGTTTCTCCACTAGCTCCTTTTAAGTACTATTATATCCTCACATGCTACCATTGTCTGGCTAGGTTGACTGCCTCCCACATGGATGACCATAGGGCTTCACAAATGTGGTTGAGGTGGTCTTTAGTTTCCTTGTTTATAGAAATATTTTTTGGTAAACTTCCAAGAAATAAGTTATTCAAATCTTCAAAATATGTTCCATATACTTCTCAATGTAAATTTTTAAACCAACTTACTCAATAATTCACTTCTCTATTCATTATGAAATTAATATTTATATTGGTTGGTCTTCATATACCTCCCATTTTCTTTATTTAATATCAATTCCAAAGATCTATTCATCAAACTCGTTATTGTTGTAAATAATTTGTTTTTTCAAAAGAACTTAGTGACCCATGTTTTATACATTAATAATATTGAAAAAATCATCAAACTTATAATATAAAAGTGTTAAAAAGAACATCCTTAAGATAATAATGCTGATGTTTGTTCTTCTTCATGAATTCATCCAATCTGCAATCACTTGGATATCAATCTTTGATATCATGGATAATTCACTTCCAGTAACTTTATTCTTTATAATATCTTCAACATATTGACATAAATGAAATATTTCTATTTTATTGGCCACTATTGACAACCAATAAAAATCATTAACGTTAAATAAAAATCACACACAAATATTTCTCTTTATGCTAGATAGTCCTTTAACCTAAAATAAATCAATGAAGTTAAATTATCAAGAGGTAAGTGAGTGTTCCTGTAAAAACTGTCCTTCTGAGGAACCAACCACTAGTGGGAGTGATCACATTTCAACAGACTCACAATAAGTATATTTTGATGAATTGAGAGATATACTACACACTAATCCCAGAGAAATGGTTTCTTTTATTTATGATATCTTTATAAGTCAATGAGAAGATGTCACTTGGATATAAAAATATGTAGGAAACTGAGATAATGATTTAAAATAAAAATATCTTTTATTTATAAAGATCTATAAATAAGTTGAAGCAGAGAATTCCTTAAATATGAAATTAGAGGAAAGATGGTCAAAATTCTAATGTTATTAGTTTAATATAATTCTAGAGAAGTATGTCTGTATAAAATAATCCATGCATTGGAGTAAAGTTTGGGAAGCAACATTGATGTCATGAATGCACAATTGGAGGTTAAATCCAAGAAGATCAAGGATCAGGACACACTATTACAAGAAATTAATAAAATGCATGAGACAAAGTTGGAAGAACTAAGGAGTGTAAAGTTATTTTGAAGTTGGTGGAGTATGATAAAAATACTCTAAATATAAAGTTTCTTGAGCTTGAGATAAAGATGAAAAATCAATAAATTACTGAGTTTATATCTTCATAAGAATATAGTGAAAGAAGTAATGCTACCATATATACTTATAAGGGATATTATTATTCTGAAATACTTACAACTAGTGCTAATCACATATTTATATTATTCAATGAGAATTCTTAGGCACTTATAAAATAATTGGTACCATCCATTTTCAATTCAAATATTTGTACTAAAAATGTTTTAATGAATAATGTAGGTTAAATAAAAAATCTATCCAAAATGGGTGAGTAAAAATGATGAGAATCCTATAAATATAAAAATAAGTATAGAATAATTTATAGAAGAGTTGGTTCCCCAAAATAATCCCAACTAACAAAAAAGGATTACTAAAAATTATATACTATAAACTCTAGAGAATATGGATAGTATTCATTTCCTAAAAAGGTTATTATTTATGAGTAATTAGGAGTGTTTTAACATGTGTGGTCACAATTTATTTGATTTTTGAAATGATTATAACGACCCAATATTTTCATACAAAAATATTACATAATTTTTAATGAACATACATTACATTATACCAATAAAATCCCAATGATAATAAAGGTATAGTGCCTTTGAAAATTTGGGAACATAGAAAACTTGTTAATAGGTGAACTAAATCATATCCCACTATGTTCTTCACATCTATAACCCTTATTATAAATATCATACCTAATATATTCCATCAAAACTTGGGTAAATGAAGCATAGGAAAGTGTTAACTCAGCTTATCAATAAGGGTAATGAAGGGGTTTATGTAAGAATAACATGAACATAAGGGTATGAGAACATGAGAATAACATTTGAAAACAATACCCTTCATATTAAATATCCTAATCTTGATCCATGAACTAAAAATTGGCAGTTCATAATACATGAATCATAAGGTAAACAATGAACATGATCCATGAGAGAATAAAATTGGAATAAAATATATATTTTTTGGCATACACATAAGAATAAAAAATAATTTCCATAGTAGTCAAGGCTCATTGAGAAGGATATCATAGTGAAACGGGTTCACCCACCAAACTATCAATGTAGTTATGGTTCACTCCCAATACCACCATAGAGTAAAATTTCCCTTATTGAACTCGGATCACTCCTTGTTTGAGTCCTATCTCTCCCATGAGATATAAATATTTTCCCAATGCATTGGAAGAATATATAGGTCCCACACATTACAAAATAAAAATAATACATATTTGTTCCAAAATATCATAGAACATTCATCATATCATAACTCATTAAATTAAATGGGTTTTATAAACATTTCATCATATCATAACCTATAGAAAATAGAGAAGTTTCATAATCATGTCACCATACCATGACTCGTGAATAAAAGAGGGTTTAAAAATAATTTTATTATCGTATAACCCATGGAATAGGAAAGGGTTTCGTAAAAATATTTTCATCATAAACATAAATCATCTAAATAAATAATAATAAAGTTATACTTGTATAATATCCCCATTAAATCATAAGTAACATCAAAAGATGTCATCTTAGATGGAAAATAATTTCAAAAGATCACTTGGAAAATTTCTTCAGGAAAATATATTTTATATGAAAATAATTTTTCAAAAACTAAAGATTCAAGAAACATTTTGGAAATTATTTTCATTGAAAAAAAAAATAAAACTTATAAAGGAATCCTTAAAATTAATTTAAAACATTTCGTAAGGACAATATCCTTCCCTCTTTGAAAAAAAAATTAAAATATAAAACATTATGAAAATCCATTTCTTTGAAAATAACATTCAAAAATTAGAAATTAATTTTCAAAGAAAGTAATAGCCATGATGGCTTGAAATTCCATCCATGTCATATATATAAAAACAAATATTCCTTTCACTTTTTTATTATAATTAAAACAAGGATTATTTGTAAAATGAAATCAAGATTCATTGTAAACAATTTATAAAAATTAAAACATGTGTAAAATATATTTAATAAATCATTTGATTTTTTTTAAAAATAAACCATATTTATAAATCATGGTTTTAGAAGAAAACGGGGTTTTTACCGAAGATAGAAATAAAGTTGATTTTTCTTAAAAACGTCATTTTAAACTCTTAAGTACAAAATCAAATAAATATTAAGGAAAAACATGTATTCTCATGAAATAAACATATTACAATAAATTCATGATCTTACTGGGATATGTATCATATAATTTCATCATCAGAAACATAATCATAAATAATCACGATAAACGGTGAGATTATAACAAAAAATATTTACCAATTTGGTAACATTGAATTGTAACCCCATGAAGGAATAAAATTAAATGAAACATAAAATATCATGAGAATAAATAAATTCATGATATTACATTACAATGTGTTGTTATATACACCTCATAGAATATTGGTGAATAACATAACATATGTCTCAAGGAAGGAAAATTGAGACAAAAATTTCATACCCCATTGGTTACTTTTGAACTGTAAACACAATGAAAGATAAATCCTAAAATGGATTTTTAAATACAAATAATTTTAATTACAATAATAATAAAATTAATTCATTGGAAGTATATACACCACATAAAATAAATAGGTGGTGAATATGTCATGTGTCTCACTAAAGTAAGAAAAGTGAGATGAAAATCCCTTACAGCTTTAGTAATATTTTGGATCATAATACCAAATAAATTATAACATCAAAAAATCATTAAATATAATTATATTAAGTATATTAATGATATAAAATGTCAAATTGGAAGTATATTCACCATACAAAATAAATGGATGGTGAATTTTCATATGTCTCATAGAAATAAAAGATATACTAGAAATTCATTGAATTGGGTCTCGAATTCTTTCATTCACATTAAAAACTAATTTATAATTTATATAAGTTTATAATAAATATATTATATAATAATATATATATATATCGCACCATATATTAATTACATATGACCTTTTATTACCCATTTATTAACAATTTCATGTTAAAGTCACATTTCGGGTAATAAATACATTGTTATTCATGTAAGTTTGGATTTTTTTATTTTTCATCCTCTTATTTTAATAAGGGTTCCATAATATCCATAATTTTAAATATTATATAAATATCATATATATTTATTTATATTAACCTCTATAAGATAAAGATAGAAAATGAAATACTCTGTTAATGGAGACGGTAGATCATACATACACATTAATGATGTTTCTATTTTCTCAATATAATGAATTAGAGAAAGTTAAATGATATATTATAATTATATAATAATTTTTATTCCATATGTATATAATATTTTCATTAAAATAATCCATATTACCATCCATGTAAAGCCTGAATGAATCACACTGCTTCGCGAGGTGGTAGTCTTTTGTGCACACAAACGGCGTTATCATATTCCTTTCTAATGGAAAGTATAGAAAATAATATGATAACTTATTTCCATAAGAATAATAACATCATATATTTAATATATAAATAATAAATCCATCATTATATCTAGATTTGGGATGTGGAAATGAAAAAATAAATGACATTGATTCATGATGCATTACTCTTCCGTACACATGAATGATGATTTCACATCCCATTTGATGGAAGAGGATATGGATATAGGTTATTAAAATTAATGTAATAAAATTTAAATATATGGGATATAATGATGTTATTTTATCCTCATAAAAAAATAACATTTTAATGAGGTTGAACAAGAAATAAAGCAAAACTGAAAGTTTAATAATTTACCTCTCCTTTGAAAAGCCTTGTTAGGTTTATACCAAACGCCTTGTTAAGAGGTATTAATAAACAAAATAAGGATTATATGATGAGATTATAGAATTAAATAAGATATTTGGGAATTTATTATCTTAACCAATTGGTTTTTTATGTGTTAAGAAGAGATGAGGTGGGGTGGATTTTTATAAGTGAGGTTAGTGGAACACCTGTAATTTTTTGAAAAGAGAAAGGGGTACAAATTTTTTCACATGAAAAGGGCTCCAAAATGAACCATTCTTGATAACATAATAGATAGGGTATAAATATGTCCATAAAATGTGAATTTGGATTGTTTTTTGTCATTTTTAACCCTTATCCTTTTAAGTTAACCCCCAGTAAACTTATTTTTACCTAAACCGAGATAAATATTTTAACAGTTTATAATTTTCATTAAATAAAAAATTAAGATGAAATTATTATATAATATAAATTATTCTAATTAAAAATCTGGAATCTATTTTAAAAAAATAAATTAACGAAATTGTCATTTTTAATTTAAAATTAATCTCGTAGACACAATGAGAATTCGGATTTTCAAAGATAATAAATTCAAATGTTTGAAAAGTTTTTATATCACAATTCAATGTGAAAATGATTTAAATGACCTAAATTGTATTAATAGATATATAATTGAACTAATTTTTATTTTTAACCAAAATTATAAGAATTTTGGAGTTTTTAAAAGCTTTAAAATAAATGAAAATTCTTAACAAAACCCGGTATTTTTAACAATTCATCAAAAAAATTATCTTTTCAGAAAAAACCCAAAAATTCACCCAAAGAAAATTTTGAGATTATGATGTAAAAATTTTATTTTATTTTATAAAATTTATTTTATAAAATTTTCAAAAATTAATTTGATAATTTTTCACAAAAATAAATAAAAAATAGTTTTTTTTGAGAAAATAGTATTTTGAAACATATATAGATTTTCCTAAAAATTAAGATCTTTTTTATCAATATGTTTTACTTATATAAAAACTTTACACTTAATATTTAGAAATTATTTATTACTACTCATATCACTACATTTAACATCAAGGATATAAAGATCTCATTTAAATAATAATATTGATAATATATTTTGATTTGTTAAAACTCAGTGTTGTGTGTAATGAAAGCTATCAAATAAATTTAATTGATTTGAAAAAAAAAATTCTTGGGGTGTTACATTCTACCCACCTTGAAAATTAATTTCACCCATAAAATTTTTCACTGCGATAAAAAAAAGTGGATACTTCAACCTCTTCATTTCCTCAAGTTCTCACATAGCTTCTTCAAATGGGTGGTTTCCCCACAAAAAATTGACAAGGTGAGTGGTTTTATTACGTATAACGTTCTCTATTGTGTTTAGAATCTCCACCAGTTATTCCTAATAAGAAATATATTTCTTCAGCGGTATGACCACTATGTTTAATACATGTAAAGGGTCAGGTATATACTTCCTCAGAAGAGATACATGGAAGACATTGTAGACTTGAGAGAGGTTTGGTTGGAGCACCAAGCAATAAGAAATGGTTCCAATTTGATCAATAATTTCATAGTGACCAATATACCTAGGTATTAGTTTTCCATTTTTCTTGAATCTCATAACCTTATTCTATTGATAAATTTTTTGAAACACATTGTCAAAAAATTAAAATTCTATATCATGTCGTCAATTATCATCATAACGTTTCAATTGAATTTATTCCCCCCTTGTATGTTTTTGAATGTATCTAACGTTATCTACCATTTCTTAATCTAAATTAGGTCCCAATAGCTATATTTATCTATATTCACTTTAGTACATTGGTTCTCTACATTTCTTTCCATGGAGGGCTTCATAAAGAGTCATCTGAATGTTTGAGAAGAACAAATTGTTTTAAGAAAACTCAAATAGAGGAACGTGTTGATCCTAACCACCATTGAAATCAAGAGAAAAAGATCTCAAAATATCCTATAGGTTTAGAATTTTTCTCTAATAATGACCATCTAGATGAGGATAATATGCATTGTTAAAACTCAACTTTGTATCAAGATCTTATTGAAGACATCACCAGAACTTTGAGGTAAACCACAAATCTCGATCAGAAACAATGGAATGTGATACTCCATGAAACCTTACCACTTTCTTATTTTCTATCCTAGAAATATAATCCAAATATAAATCTTCTCTGATGGTGAATAAGTTTGCTAACTTTGTGAGGTGAATGAATACAACCCACATAGTATTAATCCCTTTAGAAATTTTATTAAGTCCTATGAAAAAATCTGTGGTGATGTTTTAACATTTTTATTCTGGAATGGGTAATGGATATAAAATCCCTTTTTACTTTTATCTCTTATCCTTAACTTGTTTACATACTAATAATCAAGATAAAAAATCTAATATCTCTATTCATTCCATCCCATCAAAAATGATATTTCAAATCTTTATACATCTTCATACTTCTTTGATGAATAGAGAATGAAAAAATATGACCTTCCTCTAATAACTCCTTCTTCAACACTGGTACAGACAGAACACATACACGGTTATGAACTTCATCATTCCATAATGATCATTGTTAAACTCATGAATATTTCTAACCATATTTTTCATATCTAAATCTTCCTTTTTTTCCTCATTAATCATTACTTAGATAGATGTTTGAAAATTCAACTAATCAAGATAAGATTTCTCCCCTTCCTTCAAGATTTCCAAATCCATCCTTTGATAATCTAGAAATATTTGATCTTTAGTAATCCTTATAATGGATAAACTATAATGATACATTCAACTCAAATAATCATAAACCTTTTTCTCTTTCCTAGTGCGGTAATGTATTAAGTAGTCATAATCTTTTATCAACTCTAACCATCTTCATCTGCGCATATTAAACTCATTCTATACGAATATATACTTTAAAATTTTGTGATAAATATATAATATCACACTTTTCTCTATAATGATTATACCTCTATATAATTAATGAAAAATTTACCATAAGTAACTCCATATAATTATATGTATAATTGTTTTCATAAACCATCCATTTTTGTGAGGAATAAGCTATAACCATTCCATTTTGCATAATAACACATCCAAATCCCTTCTTAGATACATCACTATAGATTAGAAACCCATATCCACTTTAGGGTAATGTTATAATGGGTGTGTTTACTAATATTCACTTCAATTATTTGAAATATTCTTCACACTCATCTATCTAGAGGAACTTGGCTTATTTCTGAGTTATCATGGTGAGTGGATTAGAAAGTCATGGGAAATTATCCACAAACCATCAATAATATCTAGATAAACCAATAAAACAATGAATCTCAGTCACCATGGTTAGTATGGGCCAACACTCAATAGCCATCATCTTTTATGGACCTACCAATATACCCTCTCTTGAGATTATATGACCCAAAAATGAAACGTTTTGTAGCCAAAATTCACACATTTTATATTTTGCAAATATTTTCCCCTTTCTTAGGGATTTTAGAAAAAATTCCAAGTGATCATTATTATCTTCCTTACACTTTTGAATATATAAGAATATGATCTATAAAAACAACAAAAAACTAATCAAGGTAATCTCTATATACTCTATTATTTAAATCCACAAAGATAGTTGGGGAATTAGTAAGCCCAAATGGAATCACTATATATTAATAGTGTTCATATCTTGTATGGAATACTATCTTGGGTATATCGTCCTTCTTGACCCTAAATTAATGATATCTACAGTGGAGTTCAATCTTGGAAAATTATTAAGATCCACATAGTTGACCAAATAGGTCATCAATATGGGTATAGGATACTTTTTTTTAATCATGATCTTGTTTAGCTCCCAATAATGAATGCAGAGTTGCATTGATTCATCTTTAGTTTTATAAAAAATAATAGGTTTACCCCCAAAAGTCACACTTGGACAAATTAATCCCTTGTTATGGTTCTCCTAGAGTTTCTTTTTCAATTACTTAAACTCAATTGGGTCCATTATAAAGGGAGTCTTTGAAATTGGTATGTCATCAGGCATGAGTTCTATTGATATCTCAACATCGCATTTTAGTGAAAGGATAGGAAACTATTCTATAAAGACATAAAAACACTCCCACACAATAAGAATTTCATATATTCTGGGTTTTTTCCTAACCATATAAGATAAACACACATCTTGAATATAAATCAAAACTCGTGCAATGGATGTGATTTCCATTTAATGTACATATTTATTGTCGAACTAATATAAGATCATAGGTTGGTTTGGAGTATAAAAGGTGACTTCCCTTCCTCTGAAATTAATGTGGGATTTATACATGTCGGAGATAACATAAAATTCAACAATAGTAATAATGAAAAGATTGTGAGGAAGAACATTCTTGAAAACATATATCGGAGAAAAATCATAGACTTGATATGTGATCATCATACAGTTATATTTTTTCACTAATAATTATACATTTAATCATTTAGGTTTCCTCTTGATACCCATATAAAATTATTCATATATTAAAGAATGGTTATATCAATATAAAAATAATACATTACTATTTCTATAATGAATGGTAAGTTCACCTTTCACCATGTCATTATCGCACCCCTCATCAAAAATAGTGATTTCATTATATTTCCCTTTATCTATTAGATTAATAGGTTTGAGAAATCGATCATCATCATTAACCTTCATATTTGGGAATTGGTTAAAATAATTCCCATACTCCTTTCATTTGAAAATATAGAGTTTTTTTGGTTCATTTTGTGGATCTTTCATAGATTGGTCTATTGAAATCAGGATCATTTAGATGAGGTGTTTCATGGGTGAGTCCTTTACTTAGTTTTTTTCTTAAGAAGGAATGGTGTCTTAGAGGAGTGTTCATCAGATCATGGGTTGTAGATGCATGATCAATAACCTGATTTTTTTAATTCTTATTTTTATATAAATATTCTTGATTTTATGAATATATAGTTGAGGTTATTATTCTCTTATATTGTGATCTAGTTTCAATGGTGAAAATGTTCTTGTTTGATAGGTCTCTTCTAGGGGTCTTTGTCTTTCATGGTCAGTTTTTCTATCTGGGAGTGGTTTTTATTCACAAAGATGGGAATAATTTGAGATGAACCTAATGTAAAGATTTGTTCTTTTCTAAACATTTTAATAGTTATTTTAGGGTACTTTATGAGTTTATAGGGGGTGGAGGTGAATGGTGAAGATAATTGTGGACTCTTAACTAAGATTTGTGAAGGTGGGGTGTGTTGGAGTATGACCCATTATGTTGTTTTGTGATAGGTTTCTCGATGGAGAAGGGTTTCTACAATCTAGTGTGTTGTTACATGAGTGGTGAAATTTTGGTGTGATTGTTTGTTTTGGGTCGTGGAGATTAATCAATGAGTCTTAGGTGTCTCTCGGGTTAAGGATACATTAGACTGTGGTTCCTAGGTTATATCATGTAGGGTATATCTATACAATGTGGTTTTTTCATGGTTTTCTATTGTCCCCTAGTTAATAATGAAAATTCCATAGTGGAGTTCATTACGCCATGAAGTTCATTTGAGATATATAATTTTTAAGGTTGAAAGTTGTGTATTTTATAGCGAATCACAATGGTTCAAAGTTGTGATGTGACCACATTCATTTTACTATGTCCTTTTTAAAATGTATTAAGTTATAGTGGGATGACGCATATATTCAGAGGTCATAAAGCCTTTAATTTGGATCAGAATTCATTGTGGAATGGCCACCCTACCATGCCATGATTTTGAGTTTTTCTAGAAAAAATATAGATACATTTTCTCTCTAAAATTCTATCATGTGGTTATAACTTCCTTTAAACCCTAGGCATCCAATCGTTTTTTTCTTATATGTTTCCATCCGTAAATTGGTTTTCACCCTAGGATTCAAGAGATCAACTCCTTATTATATAGGGTTATTTCCTATCCACTTTTCATATTATGTCTTTTCTCTTTATTATTTGGAATGATGTGAAATTTTTTTTTCTCTAGTTTCAGTCATAATGGGTTGTGTTTTTAATAGAAAATTAATGTTAATATATTTGGTGGATTTCCCTTGTGATATTTTGGTTGTTTGATAATCCAATTCTTCTTGTTCAAGAACAAAATTTGTTAAATAATCTTATAGGTAGGGGATTTAAAAAATTATCTTTCCTTATTTAAGTGTGAATGATAGTTAATTATTCTTTTTATTTCATTGGGTTGATAGTTGGATTAATATAAGAAAGATAATTAACTTAGAAAAATAAATTGAAAGGAAGAGGGGTGATTCTCATGTTCTTTATAAGATTCTTCTTATTTATTATTCTTTGTATATCTTATAATTTTTTACTATTCTATTATATTTTTTATGCAATTATAGTATTATGATCACCTCTCATAATTGACTAATTACATAATGAAGGTAATAAATCATGTTGGTCCCCCTAAATTGATCAAGATAGGGGTGAATTGTGCATCCAATAAAAAAAATTTGCTTTCAAAAAAAAATTAATAAATATCCACACATTTAAAAAAACCGAGTTAAATAATATATTATATATTTATAATTTGGTATTTTGAGATGATTTTTCAGGTGTGTGTTCAGAACCCAGTTCAAACAATTTAAAATCACTTCAAATTTTGAAAGAATTATACACACACCAAACAGAGTATATATACCAGTAATATAAGTTAACTATTGGGGTATAGTTTTGAAAAAACAATTTATAAATACTTATTTTAAATTTTTATTAAGAAATAAATAATTTATTGAATGAAAATTATATTTATACAGTGTAAGAAAACAAAATAACACACAATAGAAATTAAAAAAAGGTTGAGTTCCAAGATGGAACCAAGTCATCTCTAATTGACTATAAACTGCTATCAATCCTATTTATTATAACTAATAAACTGATCTAAATCTAGAATCAGGTTTTGTTAATTGAAACTATACATAATCAGTCCAGGATTAATCCAAGCCTCTTCCAAAGTTCTTCATGGGAGATTACAAATAAGTAAATAGAGAAAATAGTATTGGAGTACTCTTCTTTACAAAAAAGGATAAGTTCTATGTAATAATGAATGGAATAAAAACACATCTCAAAAAGGTAAATCAAAATATATAGATAAAATAAATTTACTTGAAGTTTGTTTCTACTCAATTTCTGATCACGTTCGATGGATTATAAATGATATCTTATCTTTAAGAATTGTCTTTAAATTTTTCCTTGAGAAATATTCAATCTGTTCTTATAGAAACAAATGAGAAATAGAATATCATTATGGGTGACATAAATTCATAGAAACTAAACTTGTAGTTTCTTCAGTATCAACAATAGTTACCACGCGAGGCTTCCCATTAATTTAAAAATCTCATCTCATTTTCCATTTATTTGTTGAGAATAATCAAAAATTAATTCCTCATACTAACTATCTAGAAGTCTTAATTTCTATTACCTTAATTTAATATATCAAAAACAATATATTTTAATAAATTAAAATTTTATATTCAAAATATTATGCATAGTAGGATTCATCTCACAGAGGCTCTATCTTTCAATAGGCTTTAGACTATGGCACAAATGATCTATCACAAGGCACGAAGGGACTATTCCTTATCATAGTTATATCAAAAGGAATAGACAATCCATTCTCTACTCATGATCACATAACAATTCTTGTAAAATTCATTCCCTTCTCATAGTTGTGCAATACTTATCAAAATTTGAGTCTTTGCACAGATACATAGTCATGTAGACTTGTGCACAAATATCTTGTCATGGATGAGCCAACATGGATTCATTAGCACATGTTGAAAGGTATAGATCCATAGTAATGGATTCATAGGCATGGATGCATAATCAAAAATTATTTTTCATGGAAACATAATACATATTTTAACATTTCATAAATTTTCCAAATAAATAATTGACAAACATAAAACAATGAATTAATTAGAAGGATATAAAACCTCATTTATGATCATTAAAATAAGAATTTCTAGAATGATTAAACAATATCCCTATTATTGATGATCACAAATCATGTATAGAAAAATATTGAAATGATATTTATAATTTTAAAATTATTTCAGTTTATGATATTACATAGAATTTCCTAATTATAAAAAAATAATGTAAATCTTGTATAGAAAAAACATAAAATATTAAAAAAGAATAAACTATTATTTGATTCTCCAAAATTTGATACTATTAAAAGGATAAAAAATAAGGAAAACATAATTAAGAGAATAAGTTAAAATAGGAAAATATAATTAAGAAAAATATGGAATTCATTGAGGTGAAGTTGAAATACAGTTTAAAATTTACAAAAGCATCCATATCAGATTCCTAATATGAATCTGAATTAGACTTACCTTCACAAGGGTGTTGAGGATAACTTAGTTTAATTTCCTTAGAGGTGAAATTTGTATATCAAGGTTGAGGTATAGTAGTATAAGGGTTAAATACAATACCTCTTGGAACAATTATAAGGTGTTGAACTTCCCAAAATGGGTTAAAGTTATACCTTTACAAAATCATATACACTTTCACCAATATTTTTCATAACCATAAGAGAAACTGTGTGGGAACTTGAAGTACCTCCTATAATATAATTTATTTCCGATATCACAATCTATATAATCTAATTAACATCAATTTGTATATGAACATGATCCATAAAAGTAGTACCATCTCTGGATGAGGAGGAAAGAGAAGAAAACAAAGAAAATGGGCTCAGATCCCTCTAAACTAAGTGATGTATCATGTCCTCCAAATCAACATGAAGGTAACCAACATGTTCAAGAAGCCTCTTATTTTACACTTCCAAATTACCAATTATGATAAAAAAAATTTGTTTAATGTGAGTGAAAACTCAATACACAACCAAGGTATATCCTTCTACTTGGCATATTAATATCTAGGTTGAGATCCCAAAGGTGGTTCTCTTATCATAAACAACATGTCAGCTTTAAAGTAATTCAAATCTTATTTCGTAATATGGGAAGTAGTAAGAATAAGAGGATAAATGGTGGCATGTATGGGAGGAGAGCTAGCTAATCAACTAAGATAATATTCCCTCCTAGTATCTTCATCTTCAAGTAGAATGCAATAAGTAATGGGTTCAATCCTTTCTTCCAAATAAATTCAAGAAACAAGAGATCCTTTGTTATTTTTTGAACATTTTTTATGGTATTTCAACCATGTTTAAGTGGATTTCCCCCCATTATTTTCATAATTTGGATTAGAATATGAGTAACCAATCCCAAGTAGAGAAGATCCTAGTTTTTTCTACCCCTTATATTGTTCTCATTTTTTATTTTTATAGGATTAAATATAATTTATCTACTTAATGATATGGTTTAAAAATATCCCAAGTCTTTCTCAAAAAAATTAACTATAAACTCTTTTGATTATTAATTAGACTTATTCATGTCATCATCAGATTCACAATCTAATTTCTCATAAATATTTGAGATTGAAATCTCAATATCTTCTAAATAATCATTAAACAAATAATTTTCATAAAAATTTTAGGAAAAAGGAGATATATGATGTCCATAAGATATAATTTGAGCTCCCAATAGTTCAAAAATTAGCCTCTCTTTAATTTTATAGGCTCTCATGGCCTCTCCATCAAAATAAGTTGATTTATCCCATTAGAAATACTATTAGAAAAAAATATTATTTAACATAATACACTTCAATTTCATAAGGTTTTAAACGATAATTAATTACAGCTCTAGGTGTTAAAGGGATCTAAATAGAGTTAAAATGTTTCAACAATTTTTCATTATCTTTAATCCAGTTGTTCTTATAGGGATTCTAGTTAAAATTTATCCTTTTACAAGTCGAATGGATTAAGGAGAACCCACCAGATTAGGTAGACGTGTCTTCAATTTAGGGAAAACCATTTTGAAATCCAATAAATTAGATATAAACATAGTATAAACTAAGGAATTAAAAAAATATTCATCCTTACTCAACCCCTACAGATTCCTTATTAGACATCTTCACAAGCTCACCTTTACCCCATTTTTTCATGATATGCAATAATAAAACATCATGAACCCTTATTATACAAAAGTAAAATTTTGGTGGAAATTGGGTTTTTAATAAACTTTAACAACCCCATGCCTTCACCACATATCTCTATATCATTAGTTATTATTGTATTTTTTTATCTCCAATGATATCTTTAGGATTCTTCTAAATTTCAAAACTAGGATTCATGATTGGGTAATAACTCTAAAATTATTTATACACAGCCTTATGAGTGACCTTTAAGAATTTTTCCCACTTCCTTGGATAAAGTACTAACTCCTACAAATTCACATTAGTTTTCCTATAATTATTTTATTCACCCATATAAAACTCCATATTAAAATATAATACTTTTACTAATATTTGGGAAAATTGAAAATCATTTATGTTAAACCAATCCATCCATTATTTTTATTTAATATCTTTTTAAACTAGACAAAATACTATAAAACAACCATATAGAATCTGTATCTTTCTTTGGAACCACTTCTCAGGTTTCCAAGAGACGGTCTTGAGGAAAAACAAAAAATATTATTCCAATTTTTTATTTCATCCTAGGTTGAGATTATTTAATTCAAGAGAGAAATGTAGCATGATCCACTCACTCTATTTTAATATAATCGAATAGTGGTTGTATAGTATTTTATTAAAAGAGAGATGAGGTATTAATGAGAGGAGTCACAAGAGGATTTAGGGTTTTAAAAGTCTAATTGAAATTCACGTTTGGGAGTTTTAAATAATTTAGAGTAAATTAAAAAATAATATAAATAAATTATATAATTAAAGATAGGTTAAAAAATAAATCAATAAAATATAGAAATTAGACACATAAGCTAATTTTTACAAAATATACAGGGTATCAGGGAATAAATTCCATGGAATCATGTTAACGAAAGAAAATTCACATAAGCAGGTTCACGAAAGATAGTGAGTTAACATAAGAAAAAGGTATATGGAATATTAGAAATCATATGAATTAGTTAATTAGATTTATGTATAAACCAATTATGTTAAAAAAGACAAAAATAAAAATATTTATAAGAAATTACAAAAATATAATTCAGGAAATTAGTGTATTAAATAATTATAGAATATCAATATAATCAAATAATAAAGGATCAAGAATAGTTGATAATTCCTAATTCATGTATAATTTCATCTAATATCTAAAAAATATAAGGATTTTAAAAAAAATTATAAATATGATGTTCAATATTAATGAACTCAAGAGTAATATCACCTTTTTGGAAATTATATCCCAAAATTTGATTTCTTATATCAATATTATTTATCCTAGAATGTGATAAAGGATTTTTCGAAATGTGAATTTCACTTTTGCCACCATAATTTATAGGGATATATCTAAATTGAAATAAATAATATTGTAAAGTTTTCTTCAACCACATAATTTGTGCACAACAACTACCAATAACTATATGCCCACCTTATTCAATATACATAACAACATGAATTATGTTTCTTAATAAATAATGACACTATAAAATTACCCAAATGGTGACATGTACCAACGGGTTTTTCAATCTATCTTACAGTCACCAAAATTTTCATCTGAATAACTAACTAGTTTCAATGTACTACCTCTGGAATAAAAAATCAAAAATTAGTGGTACTTTTGAAGTATTTAAAAATTATTTTAACTGTATTAAGATATAATTCACTGGTATTTTATTAAAAATGAAAACACATACATACACAAAACATAATTTCAATCGAGATAGAAGTTAAATATATTAACATCTCAATCATAACTCTATAAATATTTGTGTCCACAGATTTATGAGTTTCACTAAAATTTATTATATAGGTAGTACATATTAGAGTATCACTATTTTTATTGTTATCCATGTCAAACAATTTCTAAATTTCTTTTGTATATTTAATATTATTGAAAATAATTACATCCTTATTTTTAGAAATTTTAAAACCAAAAAAGTATTTTAAGTCTCCCTTCAATCTCATTTCAAATTCATTTTTCACTGATTTTAAAATTTAAAAACATAAAAAAATTTGGATGAGACAAATATAATGTCACCAACATAAATTTTTTCTATTAAAATATCTTCTGAAAATATTTTAATAAATATATTAAAATCAGAATAACCTTTAGAAAATAGATTTTTAGTTAAAAAATATATGAGTATATCATAATAACTCTAGGATACTTTTTTAAACCATAAAGGGATTTTGAAAATTTGAAAACATGATTTGGAGAATGGGGGTTTCAAAATACAAGGGGTTATTCATCATAAAGATCTACAATAATATAAATATTCAAGAAATCAATCTTGAAATCCATTTGATAAAGTTTAAAATTTATATGGGTTTCATAAGATAGAAGTATTCTAATGGTCTCAAGTATAGATAATTATGAAAAGGTATGTTTATAGTCAATACCTTCCTCTTATATATAACCATTTTCAGAAAAAATCTATCATTATTTCTAACAACTATTCCATATTCATCAACCTTATTTTCATATACCCATTCAGTGCCAATATTCAGGTACTATTTATGTCTCTCGACTAGATCCCACACTTTATTCCTTTCAAATTTATTCAATTACTCTCATATAGATATTACACAATGTTCATAATTGATTACATAATTGATGTTTTTAGGTTCATACTGAGATAAGAAGGCTCTATTTTCAACCTTGTTTCTTAGTGATGATCGAACTTGATCCACATTTTTTATATCCACTATGAAAATATCTATAGGTTTATATTTTTTTGATATAATAGTTCTATATATTAAATTACAAGGTTCTTATAACTCTTTTTCAAGGTCTGGTTTTTCATTTTGGTTTGAATTCAGTGTTTTACAAATTTATCAATAGTATGGTCAATAGTTTTGAGGTAATATTGATATTTAAATTATGCATATCATCCTCCATATTTTCCAGGGAAACTTTGTGTTCATGTGGATATATTTTATCAAAAGTGTCATGAACATATTCTTATACTAATTTAGTTATTTTATTGAAAAATTTGTAGGATTTACTGGTGGTTCAATAAGAAAGTAAAATTACTTCATTACTCTGGAGTGAAAATTTATCTAGATTCCATTTTTTATTAAGAATAAACACTTTACAACTAAAAAAATTGAAGTAATTTACTTTATCATTTCTTGTATTCACTAAATCATATAGAAATTTCTTTAAAAGAGTTTGTATTAACACTATTAATTACATATCATGTTTTATTTATATATTCACCCCAAAAATATATAGGTAGGTCATATTCACTAAGAATAATCTGTGAAATTAATTATATGGTCATATTTATTATTTCAACCACTCTATTTTTTTGGAGTCCAAGGTGTAGAAAAGATATTTTTATAACCATTTTTTGAGAATAATGTCTTAAAATAATGATTTTCAAATTCACATCCATGAAAAATTATGACATTTATAATGGAAAGTTCACTGAGCTTCTCAACTAATTTTTCATATTCTCTTAAACATTTACAAGATTCACTTTTTTGCACTATGAAATATACTCATTTGAATATTGAATAATTATAAAAATAAAATCAGATAACCATAATTATTTACTAAAAAACTAGACACTCTATATGTTCTAAATAAATCCATTGCATCCTAATATAGTGGGTGAGATGTAGAACCTATTTCTTTTGTTTGAATATAAAAATCTATTTTGCTTCCCTTTTTGAAAATTATTCAACACATTATATTTTTGGAATTATATATTTTTTAGGCCTTTTAATAAAACTTTCTAACTTTCTTCTCAAGTGAGTACACATTACAGTGTCTTAGTCTCATATGTCATGGACAGGATATTTGATGAAAGGCATTTACAAAAGAAGCATTTTTTTGAAAGTAAATAATTTAAATCAATATCATAAACATTGTAGTTTCTTAAAGTAGTAAAAAATAAACTATATTTAGAATCATAAATCTTAAAGTATTATTTTCAAATTTAACGTGAAAACCCTCATAAAAATTGAAAGATTATAAGAATATTATACTTTAAACCATCAAAAAATAAAACATTGGAAATTAGAACAATTTCAGAGTTACTAATTTAACCAAGGATAGTTATTTGGTACTTTGAATTGTCACCAATTGTGACATGTACACCATGTACTTTCATTAAATTCTCAAATATCAATAATTCTCAAGACATGTTTCTAGAACATCCATCGCCTAGATACCATATCCCTATGATGGAATGTTTTATAGAGGTTCTCTACAATTATTCATATAAGATATGATTTTAGCACCCAGATCTTCTTGGGACCAGAGAATATAGAAAAAAAATTACTTTGGAATTAAAATATATTTAACACACTTATTAATATTTTGATTAATTTATTTAAAATAATTATAAAAATAATCTATTCATGCCTATATTACACTACCCCATGCTGATAATTTTCACACACACTCTCAAAAATATTTGTGATTTTACTGAGTGCGACATGGTGCATGACCTAGATCATTCTCTTAAGTAGGAAGTTAATTATAAACCCCCAATAAGATGTAAAATAATAAATAAAATAAGTTAAAATTATGGTAAATTATTTGGGGTTCAATGATTTTTTAACAAAAAAACCATAGATAAAACACAATCATTGATATGATTTCTTTAAAACACCAATATGAGAAAAAATAATCGATCTAATATTACCAATATCAATTAATTCATCATTATCTCATATGATTAAAATATATTTAATTATTATCCCCTAATATTTAAACCCATGAACCCTATATAAATTAACATGACCATAAATATTGGAAGAAATGAACCTTTGGTTAACTTCAAGACTTCTGATTGTAGCACCCTGCCTTGATTGTGACCCAAAAGTCAAATTATAGTTCATAGAAAAATATACAGGTATCTATTCTATATAAATGGTAATTAATTTAGTTTTGGTATTATAATTTAACCCTAATATTCTATCCCAATTTTTTTAGATTCTCTGATTAAAGTATCTCTATCACAATTCACACAATTCTAACCTCATAGTAATATGTAAATTGACCATGTTCATTAGAAATTAAAACCCAATTAATTGATTGAAATTTATTAATTACAATTATATCATATATTTAAGATAAATAAATTAAGGTATTGGGCATTTCAATGAATAATAATGGAAACTAATCTTCCATGGGAGGATTTTTCATCCCGGAGATGATTTTCATAAGAAAACTATTGAAAGTGAAACACCCATTAGCATCTCAACTCTTCTATTAAAAACCCAATAAACAAAATAATAAGAGTAAAATAGAAAAACATATGAGTTTTATTGAGAGAAATAGGGGTTATAAATGAAAAATAAAATAAAAACAAAATACAAGAAGGAGAGCATATAATTCTTGGAAGAGATATTCAAAAAAAGGATTACTTCTTTAAAGTGGTTAGAGATGTTTCCTAGAATCACCCATTTGGACACACCTTTTTTATTCTAAAAAACCTCCCAAAGAGTGAAAGTCAAAATTAAATAGAGGGTAGGAGGTTTAGGTTTTTAAAGGTTTAAAATGGCACATGAGACATTCTTCCTCCAAAATTTACTCCATGTTGAGAAATGATTTCAACCACCCACCAAAGAAAAATGGTTATCACTCCAGTTAAATTAAATTCTTAAAATCTATTTTTTTAACAACCTATAAATTTTCATAAAAATACTATCAATAATAAATAATTTATGGACAAATTAGTTTGGTTGGATCCACTCTCCCAAATTCATACCAACCCTTCATTAATGTCAATTTTCCTCCCTAAAAATATGAAATCTAGATTTAATGATATTAATGAAAAATTTATTAAAATTATTGATTAATGCATCCATAATATCTCAAATACAAATTTGACACATATAAATTTTATCGAAACATTACTATGGAGGTTTTAAAATGGTAAAAACAATATCTTCTTGCAATTTTTAAATTCATGCTCAAAACATATATTTCAATTAAATATTTAAATAAATATTAATTTGGGGAAATTATATAAAATATTTTCAACATAACAATCAAAAAAACATGTCTTATCATCCCATAATTATAATATCCCACTTTTTTAAATACTAAGGTATTTTTTACATGATTAGAACTAAGAACAAAATAATTTCTTTATAGCTTTTTTTATTTCATGGTTTATAACCAAAACCAATCATAAGATTGGGTACAGTAGGACTATCCAAAATTATATTGAGAGTTTCATTTATTTTATTGAAATATTGAATATCTTTTTTAAGATATTCCTTAAATAATCTTAAATAATTATTTTATTTTAGCTTCATGGAATTATTTTCTTTTTCAATACTAGGATCCTAATTTTTAGAAACATTTAAATATTTTTGTTTCTTAATATTATTGTATTTATGTTAAGTCTCATTTATTGTACCTTAAATAATTAAGAAAAATCAAATTTTTCTTAATTGATCATATATGTATCATCATGAAATTTACATTTAGATAAAGTAGAGATAGAAATGTTTACCTCTGGTACAATTTCCATAAAATAGAGATTAGGATTCTCACTAAAATCGTATTTGTTTGAGTGAGGGACTCAAGATTTTTCCCCTAAAACATTCCAAGTTTATTTCTTGTATTTATTGAGTTTCTTTAATTTTTCATCATATTTCCTTTTATATTTTATCTTTGGATAGTATACATTGATAATCCCTTTTAATTTTCACTCAAAACATGTGACCTCACCAAATGAATCACCCTTATTACAATTTATCTTTATTTCATATTTTCCTCTATAAATTGACTTTCTGAAAAGATTCTTCTTCCTTTAGAACATCAAAAATCTTATGTCTAGTTGGGTCTTCTCCTCATCACTACCAGTTTCACTATTACATCCAATGGTGGTCAAGTAATTAAGTACCCCTTTATATTTTAAATGAAATATATTTCTTGTGTTCAAAATCATCATTATTAACTTTTAGTTCCTCCTCAAACATCATCAATTTTCTAATTAGTTCCTTCACTGTAAGCTTACTATCATCACATGACTCTTGAATGGACACAGAAGTGCCTCTCCACTGTTCAGGTAGACAAATTAAGATCCTAAAAACTTATTCTTTACCTTCCATGTTTTTTCTATGTGAATGCATGGTATTTTTTATTTCATTGAACAAGAGATACATTTCATAAATATATTCTCTAGGATTCATCTTGAATGTATCATATTTGACAGTATATGTATTTAAACGCATTTATTTAACATTGGATGTTCCTTCTTGAGAAATGGAAATAGTGTCCCAAATATGAAATAATGTATCGCAATTAACAGTTCAATTAAATTCATCTTCCCATAATGAAAAATATAAGGTATTCATGGATTCAAAGTTAAAATCAAATCCAACCTTAGTAGCATCTCTATGATATTTTATATGAGTTTTTGTATTTTTATATTTTTCCTCTATGGAGGTCCCAATATCAAACCTCATGCAATAAAGATTTAGTTTCATATTTATTTTACATTGAGCATAGGTATTACCATTAAATTAGGGATTCCTATTAGTAAAAGTTCATTCTAATTTAGAATTTTCCATTAATATAAAATAAAAAAATATAAATTTATATATGATTCTCTAGAATTGTTGAAGGTAAAATATATGTAGGTAAAAACATAGAATAAATCCCTTTCTTTGATACAAAATTTATTCCTACTGGAGTTCTTAAGATGGTTTAATTGACCATGAAATAAATGTTTCTATTTGAAAATGAATCTTAAAGAAATATCCCATAATTTAAAAACATCCCAGTTAACTAATATAGTAAATATATATAATTTCATATTTTAAAATAATTTCTCTAGAGAATTATAAACACCAAGTTAAAAAAAATTAAAATCACTTTAACTTATGGAAAAATTTTATTCACACCAAACACAATATATATACTAATAATAAAATTTAACTATAAAATTATAGTTTTTAAAACAACTTTGATAAAAAAACTTTTTGTAAATTAAAATTAAAAATAAATAATATATTGAATGAAATTTTCTTTTAGATGGTGTAAGAAAAAATATATAACACACAGTGTAAATTAAAAAATAATAGGTTCAGTTCCAAGATGTAACCTAGTCCTCTAAAATTCACAATAACTTCCTTTTATTCCCATTTATTATAAAAAATAAAATAAACCACAACCTGGATCAGGTTTTACAAATATAAACTTCACATAAGTATTCCAGGAATAATCCTTGCCTCCTCTATGGTTCTTTGTAGGATATTAAAAATAAGTAAAGAGAGAAAATAGTATTTAAGTACTCTTCTCTATAGTATTGGAGAAGTGATATGTAATTATATAAGAAACAAAGGCATAACTCAACATGAAAATAAAAATATATAGAGAAAAGAAATTTTTTAAAGTTTTATTTTTATAAATATATTATTAGGTTTGATTGATCATCAAGGTTTTTTTATCTTTTAGAGTTGTCTTTAAATATACCCTAGTAAAATATTTGATTTTTTCTAATAGAAACAAGTGAGAAATAGAGTTTCATTTTCGGTAGTAGAAAGTCACATAGAGTATCATGGTATTTTTGTCAATATTAGTTGTATCTCCCATGTGATTCTTCCCATTAATTTATATATCTTATCGCCTTTTTCTATTTAACCATTTTAAATAATTATAATTAATTTCATGTACATAATATATGGAAGTCTTAAATGATTTGAAATTCATTTAATCTTCCAAAAACTAGGTTTTGGGAAAAATTAATGTTTTATCTTCCAAACCTTAGGTATGATATGATTTATCTCATATATTCTCTATATTATTATAGGTTTGAGATTAAGGCACAGAAGATCCATCACAAGGCATATGAGGACTAATTCCTCTACACAGTTATTAAAATTCATGGAAAATATATTCCATTATCATGGTAGAATCATAAGGTATAGACAATATTTTCCCTTGTCATGGTCAAACACCCATAAAAAAATTTGAGTCTTCACACATATTCATATGCATGGAGGCTTGTGTACAAACACATAGTCACATATTTATAGGTGCATACACATAAGAATTAATTCATATACACAGACATATAAGCATAGATTCATAGGCACGAAGTCATAAGAACAGGTTCATATCCATGGATTAATAATTCATACTTTTTCTAAGAAATATTTTTCAAACATAAAATAAAATATTAATTAGAAATATATCTAACGTTATTAGAGATCATTAAAATAAGGAATCTGTAGACTAAGATAACTAAACGAAAGCCTAGAAATATGGAATGATGATAATATTTTTTATGATTTTTTTGATTAACTAACATGGAATTATTATTAATAAGATTTTGTCAAATGTGGTTTTATTTTATGTTCTCTATAATTTTATACTAAATAGTGGGTCATACTTGTTGTGGTTAGAGTGGTATTTTTTAGTTTTCATCTTTGGTTGGGATGACGAGGTGTTGATATTATCATGGTAATATAGTATGGGTAGATGTGTGATTTTTGTGGTAGTGTAATGGAAATTTTCTATAGATAGGGATTTTTCTTGGTGTGGCATGGTAGAGGTGATAAGTATATGGTGGTGGTTGGCATGAGTTGTGTAGATTTGTTGTTGTTTTGGGTTTGGTTGTTATGGGTTGATTCATTATTTCATAAAATAATACAATATTGCTTTAATTAATGAACATGTTTGTGGGAAGTGGGTTGTAAATTGATAAATTATGGTCACTCTTATGGAATAAAAATTTTTGGTATGGAAAGATAAATACTATGAAAATGGATTTGGATTAATGAAATATTTGAAATTAAATGGGGCTAAATAAATGTTCATAATTTAATGTAATGTGTCAGGTAAGTGGTAAGTGTGTAATTATCATGTTATATGATATAATAGAAAGTTATTTATGTTGTACAGTTTTCTTGTCACTTTATAGTGGTTGGATATGGTTAGATAATTTTATCAGTGATCAATGGTGTGAGATGATAGAGACTAAGTGATAGTGTAAGGTGGAAGTGATATGCATTTCTGTATAAGATATTTTCTCTTAGTTTGGGTTTTATATGGATTATTATGTTGATTTTTTTCATATTATTTAATATGCACCACCACTCGAGTCTGGTAACGTTTCTGATGCCAGTATGAGAACATGGGTTATTGATTTTCCCCCCCAGTATCTACATTGTAGAGGAATTTAATGGTTGACTACTCCATCTCCCCAATCTCTCTTCCAATCCTCGTATAGGTTTTTATGTCTTGAAGATTAGGTGTATATATAGGTTGTAATGGATTTAGGTTATGGTGTATACATATATTGGATAAATTAGTGTTGTGTTTGTGATGATGATACAAGGTGGGGGACATTGATGGTAGGGAGAGGGAACATTACCCTACTATGATGAGGATTGGGTGTGATGTTTTGAAATGGTGACATGGAATGTGGAAATATCTTTGGATGTGATGATAATGATGATGATGAGGTTGTGTTATATGGTATATGGTTGTGGATATGTGGTGGGGGTTATGATATGGATGTGCAGTTGTATATATATTGAAGGGATGAGAGTTCTAGGGTAAATGTAGTTTGGGCGTGATAGAGACAAACTATTTGGTAAGTGGTTACAATATAAATTTCCTAATATATTTGTTTAATTATCATTGTATTATATATTCATAGCATCATTATTGAGTGATTTAGTGTTGGTCATTATGGGTGGTAGTTAACCCGATATATGTGTGAGTTAGTTCGGATGTTTTTTACCTAATCCATTAGTATGATTCTACAACATTTTCATGATCAGTTTTTGGGTGGTTCCAACTAATTATAATTATATGCTCACCCCTATATATATATATATATATATATATATATATATATATATTTGTGTGTGTGTTTTCACAAGTTTTTAGGTGGATGTTGGTAACTGGGCTAAGCATTTCTAGATTTTGGAGTTTATCATTGGCAATGGTGGTGTCAATATCATAGGAGATAATTGTAATTTAATTTTAGATAAATGTTTTAGATATGAAATTTACAAGAATTATGTTATTGGATTATAGTTATCATATGGTGTTGATTTGTGGGTTTCTTTATATGTTACTGGTATTACTGTGGGTAATGCCTCCAATTATATTTGTTTTATACCCTTTGTGTTAGTCACAAACCCATGGCCTATAAATGGTGTGATTTGGTGGTCAAACTTGTCTTCACTGCCATCCTAGGAGGGTTGTTAATAGAGAAATTTCATGAAAATTAAAATGTTTCTTTCATCACAAAAGGCATGGGGGTTCATTTTTATTCCAGGGGAAATATATGGAAGAAATGGGTATGAATCAAGTTTTGACCTTAAGATTATTATATACGTTTTTTAGGTTTTTGTTTTTTTTAATGTTCTTGTTTTTATATGGTAATTAAAATTAGTCTCATTCAATTCAACCACTATATCAAGGGTTTTTCGATGACGCCCAAGTATTATGGAATTAAGGAACCAAGTTAAGTTCATATTCATAGGAATTTTCTCAATCTAACTTAATCAACAAAAATTTAAAACTATTATAAATAGAGATTGAATATCTAAATATAGGCTCGACAACTATAATGTAATTATCACTAAAGACTCAAATTAATGCATTAAAAAATTCCATTAATCTCCATCTAAATTTTATTATTATTTTTATATTTATATTTTATGTTTTAGAAACTAATATTAAACATAAAATTTTCAAAACCCTATTTCATTTATGTATGGATCCCTAGAACTCAAAATCACATTCCCGAAATCCAAAGAAAGTGTATTATGATATTTTTATTAAATGGGTGAAAATTTAGATGGTGAAAAACTACATCAAATATTCATTCATACCCAAAATTTATGATCATGAACTTTATGTTTATTTAATATTATAATCAAGTCATGAAACATTATTTTATATTCTGTTTTAATGTTTATAATGTAAATTATAAAAATAAAAGATAATAAAATCCAATTTTATATTTATTCAAAAAAATATCATGAAATCTCTCAAATTTTTCTTCCCTCAAATTATAATGATACTATCCTCAGTGTTTAAAAAAATAATATTTGGGAATAAGTTGTGGAAAGAAGTTACAAAATGAAATTGGAAATGGAATAAAACTACTTGGTAGTTTGAAGATGATGGTCATGTAGTAACCAATTGATCATCAAGACTCCATATTACTTGAAAAAATATAATGTATTATGAGAATTATTTTTTTCCGAAAAATCATTTGGCTCTATTTCAAACCTTTTAGCCTTGGCAACCCCAAAATCTCACATCCAAATAAGTTAAAAACCCTGGAAACTCTCATAACTAAAAACTATATATATTGATTAAAACTATAAAAAATAGTATATATATCTATAGATTATGGAATATATAATTAGGATAATTCATGGGTCAATGGAAAGGAATTGTTCTCGATTAACCTTTGGTTTTTCATTCAATCCATGTGGCCTCACTGGATGAGACGAGCTATTGTCTATCATATAGGCAGTTCTTTTAGAGAAAAATATTTTCTAAAATATTGTTAAAATTTTTATTTTCATTTAGTAAAATACAAACACACAAAAAAATTAAAAGAAAATAAAAATACTATGTAAAAGATTTATTATCTCCCATAAAGTGCTTAGTTTAATGTCTATATCTACACTTGGACCCCCCTAACTAATTACATATGATCTTATTTGTAGGTTATCTTATTCAATTCCTATTCAATTACATGTATATGGTATTATTATTTAAAATAATTTAACCTATACCCAATGACATTAAATATATTACCACTATTGGGATCCTAAATCTTGACCACCCTATGAGGGTGTATATGATGCATAATGTTGGGGTCCAACCACCTTAATCTTAACTTCCTTGGGATAAAATGAAGTTTGGTACTACTTATAGTAATAAATTTTTACGACTCAAACTATTTGAATTTAATATTTCTATATTGGTTGGATTAAAATCTACCTTTTCTATCCTTTTATGTTTATAAGCCTCTATCTTGGGTTTCTTATGTTCATTGAGATCCAGTTTCCTCTTAGTTTCAACTAAGGATATATAAAAATTTTGATGTTTGAATAACACAAAATCCTTATGCTCAATTTTAACAGGTATATAGAAATATTTTCCATAAATAAATAAATATTTTAACATGACTAGGTTGGTTTTTTATGCAATCTGATATACCCAATGGGTATCTAAAATATTTACAAAAAATCATCCTTAAAGGGGCTGAAAGTTTTTTCAGTAATTAGATATGTTTCCTTATTCACCAACTCAACATGAAAATTGGTTTGTGGGTACTACATCATGGAAACTTTGTGAGATATTAAATACATGGACATGAGTACTAAGAATAGATAATTACATAAATTGCTTCTATAATCATTAATTATATTCCTAAGAATGTAAATCTATAAAATATTGTTTCTTTGAGAAATAAAATCACAATCTAATGATCATTAGACTTAGTTGGAATAGTCTTAACCCATTTACACACATAATCAATACCTAAGAGGATGTATAGATACATATAGAGTTTAAGAAGTTCCCCATAAAATCCTTTCCCCATCAATAAAATATTTCTATATTTAGAATGGTATTATGGGTTATTTGGTTACTTTAAGTGGTGGTTCTTAGTTTTTGACATAGGGGATAGCTTTGAAAATTTTTATTGGAATCCTTAGAGTGATTAGGATAAAATAAAACACTTTATAGAACCTTTTTAGTGGTCTTCTTTGATTAAAATAGGGCTCCACAATCCTCGACATGATGGAAATTGAGAATGATCACTTGCTTATCCTTTAGTATATAACTCTTAGTGATCATATCAGGATAAAACACATAGATTTATAGATAATTAAATAGATAGGGTTTGACATCACAAATAAATTTACTCTATTCTTAATTCCTTAAGAATTTTGGATTGACACCCATAACCAAGTATTTTTATATGTCTACATACCATAGGAAATAACTAACAGAATAAAGGTTATTGTCAAGAAAGGAATCAGGCATAGAAATATGGGATAAATTAATAAAGAACTCTTACCTATAAAGTTTTTCAGCCACCACATTTTCTACAACCATTATTCCTTAATCATTATGTCAAATTATTATATGATAAATACCCACCTAAGAAATCTATCCTTAGAAATTTATTTCTAGAAAATCTATGTCAATACTGAATGATTAGTGAAATAAGTGATGGGGGTCCTAAAAGATAGTATATAAACATTTATATAATGAAATTATAACAACAATAAATTATTTTTTAGTGGGGTAGTAGACGATTTGTGATTAATTTAATGATTTTTTAACATATTTAATGAAAAGTGGAGTTTTTATGTAATCGTTTACTGAGATAGCTCTTATAGTAAAGTCACTCGCATCACACATGTGTTTTAAAGGAAATCCCTAATTAAGATATTTTATTATGGGTAGAGAGATAAGATATGACTTTAGAATAAATAATGATTTTGAAAATATTTTCTTCCATTTTAAAGGAGCATTTTTTACTATCTATAAAGTCCCAGATCCCTATAAATCGTTTTTTGGGTGTTCTAAGTGTCAGAGGTTCCATGAGGAGGCTTCAAGGAGAAAGGAGGGGAGTTGAGCTATATTTTCAACTACAAATCAGGACTACGACATGTAGGATTGTGCTATACAATGGATTCCATTTAGTACATAAGGCTACAACATGGGTTAATCACTATACCACTGTATCCGAAGGGGTGGTTGTGGTGGTTTTTAAAATTTTGGTTCCCCTATGGCATAAAATCCTAGGATGTAAGTTTCAGTGGTTCTACCTTTTTCTAGGTTGTTACGCCATTGATATGAGTTATAGTCTATCCTACTTCTTGATAAATAAAATTATACTATGTTTTGTTCCCTTTTTATCATGGCACCTTTCCTAATTTATATGTTTTACGATATAGACTATGTTTTGTTTCTGAAATTCAACTTTGACCAAGCATGTTGTTATGTGGTCTCTTTCTTTATGACATAGTTTTTTCCTGTGTTGGATATTTTGTGTCATGGTGTATGGGGATGCATCGTGGAATTCTAATTTCCAATTCGCCTATAAATTCTTAAACCCCCTTAAAACGTTTCCTTATTCAAAACTTTTCTCTTGAAAACTCAGTAAACAGATGTTCTCTTTAATTTTGTTTAGAATACCTTTAAATTGGGATTGATCCCCAACTTCCCATGTTTTATCTATGGTGATTTGAGGTGAGTTTTCCTCTTCATAATGTGGTTTCTTCTATATTCAGTTTTATTTCTATCATGTTATATCTTTTCATGCTATGTTAGATGATCTCCTTAATTCATTTAGAGTTCTTTTGATATTTTGTGGTGTGTTCATGGTTCGACACCCATAGGGATAATCAGTTCATTGTGGGAGAGGTGATTATAGATTTGTGTATGTTTTTCAATTCTTATTTAATAACATTGAAAGTTTCAAGGTAGGGTATTTTTTGATTCTCCTTGTTTTTAAGTGTAATCATATATTTATCATGTATTACCTATTTAGGTAATGGTGGAATTAAACCTAGTGAAGATTAAACCAAAATTAAAGAAAGAATTGGTCTTTGACTGTAGCAAATGCATGTGTTTATTCCATGTTAATGGTTTTCCTCATGAATGTATAGATAGTTTTCTATTTAGGTTTATTCTATGGTTTATTATGTTTTTTATTCTTGGAAATTGGATAAATAATGTAATGTTAGTAACATTTTTTGGTTAAATTATAATGAGTCGTGTTTCATTATAACATTCCATCTTATAATAGATGTAAATAGACGTTATTCCTCAAGAATGTTTAAAAAATTCATAGTTTTTTATAGATGAAATATTAAGGTGTGTGTGGTTGTAAATAGTGACAAGTGAATCAATTAATTCAAGATGGTAAACAATTTCTTTTTTGAAGAAGATAATTCCATAGGGTCTAGAGAGTCTATTTTCTTATAAAGTTTGGATGCCTTAGTTCTACATCTTAGTTTTCCTTTTGAATGTTTTTTGTTTTATTCCTTCCTTATATGAGTGCTCTGGATGAGGATCATTGTTATGAAATGAGATGTGATCCTAGAATGGATAATTATTTGGAAAAAAAAATTAGAGGATACTCAGGATTATGAGAGCAGTTGGCATATGATATGGAGTGATACATGGTGATATGCATGGTGGTGTCAAGGATAGAGACCGGAATGGTGGAATAGGTTGAATCTAGGATTTCTTGTTGTATGTTGTGATGAACTCTAGGATGCTTTCTTGATAATAAATATTATTTAAAGGTTGGATGGTTGGGTTTCTTATTTCTTCAATCCTTTTCTTACTACTTAACACAGTTCTATGTGAATGGTTTATGAATATTTTATGGTAGTTAGGATGATTCCTAGATTACCTAGAATTATGGAATTATAATGAATAATAAATGTTTTTACCCATGGGTTAGAGGTTTAATGGAATGATGATGATGATGATAAATATTTGGGAACCATGGATATGGTTGGATTATGCCTCGAGGGAATATAATTGGTTGGTAATTAATGTAATTATGAAATGGTTAACATAAATAATAAATTAAAATAATCTTAAAATGTTTCTATACTTATATGTTATCTAGTCCTTATCGATGGAAGTGGGGTGTCTGAGAGATGATAGTTGTAGTTGAGGTTAAGGCTAGGTAGTTTCTCATAGTGTGGTTTTGAGATATATATATATATATATATATATTCCAATATTATCTGATCTCATATGTTACCTCACCCATGTTGGTAGAGAGACAGACACATAGTGGACTCAGGGAGGGTGTTTTCCCCAACATATAGGTTTTCAAGGAATTGATGGTAAGACATCCCCTCTTTACCTTCTCTCTTCTATGAGTATTATTATGTGATGGTATAAATAGTGGTTACTTTTCTCATATATCTATATAGAGGGATAAAATGGATTGTTTTTATTTCAAACACATGTATCTCTAGATATAGTATCCTAAGAATTATTATTGGTATATTTTGTATGGGAGGTGAAGGCTTGAGTTATAACACATGTTGGTTGGGCTATGGTGGCTCCCAAAAACTATATGGTTACTATTTGGATATGGGATGTTGATCGTGAGAATATTTTATCCATGGGATACATGATATGTTACAATTTCTCAGGAGTTTTTAGGAAATATTTTTTATTGAGAGATATATGGCCCATGATGTGTGACATTGGGGGAGATCAGAAAACTAGCAGAAAAGTGGTAGCAGGGTGCCTTTATTTGATATTATATTGGTATTATTTTATTATTTGTATGTGATTCTTAGTAAGAGAGCCATGGAGAAGATAGGAACTTAGTATACCAGTTTAGGTGAAGAGTTAGCGTGAATTTTTTAGTCATTGGGATTTAGTATCCTTTCTTTATCTATTTAATGAGAGGCCCTATAGTAGATTGTAACACCCAGATATTTTATAAAATAATTTTTTCAATTAAATTTAATTTCATTTATAACTTGTGTAACACACAACACTGAGTTTAAAAAAACAATGATATATTATTAAAATATTAATATGTGACCATTATAACCTAGATGGTATGAATAATATTAACTAAATTTTGAGATATATAAAATTATCCAACAAAATATAAATTCATTTATTATTTATTAAGAAAAAAATATTCATTTTTTAGTAAATTTATTTTATGCTTCAGAAATATTTTTTCCCCATAAATGATTTTAGTGAATTTTTTGATAAAATATTATAATTAATTTATGAAAATTTAAGAAATTTTATTTAATAAAAATAATACCATTTTTAAAATAATTATATTAAAATTATATTAGGGTGAATTTTTTGGACTTTTTTGTAAAATATTGTTTTTAAGTGAATATTGAAAAATACCAAATTTTATAGAAAGATGTATTATTGTTTAAAACATTTTGAAAAGTTACAATTTATTTTTTAATTTGGTTTAAATGTAAAATTAGTTCTATTATATTATTAATAATCCAATTATGTTCATTAGAAACAATTTTATGGTCGAATTTGGTATAAAAACGTTTTTATACATAAAGGGTATTTTTCTAAAATCTATTTTTTGTTGTGTTTTACAAATTTATATTAAAATTTATTTTTGTCACATATATGAATTTAATTTTATTTAATGTATTTTATTTTTTGTTTTATTAAATCAAATATATCTTATTATTATTTTTTACAATTTTCTAAAGAGGTTATATTCTCTGTGAATAGAAAACAAAAGAATTTTTATGAAATATAGTTTCTTTTATGATATCGCAAAGATTTAAACATCATATAAAAATTTAATAAACATATAGAATTTATCAAGTATGATAAAATAATACAAATATCACACATAATTAATTATATATATATATATTATAATTTTTCTATGATAAATTTGAAAATCATTTTCAGTGTCAATGCAGAGCTTTTGAAGCACTGGGAAAGTCCAATTTGGTACACTAAATGTAATATATAAGATAAATTAAGTTGTTTTTATATTTTTTTATCATTTATTATGTTTTATAAATTATTTTCATTGTTAGAAACAAATTTTGGAGTTATAACAAGTGTCTTATCCAAATGCTTGTGCAATGCATGCCTAAAACCGGAAAAGTCAAAATAACATATTAAATAAGTTTTTGGGACATAGATATGTGTTAAAATACATATTGAACGAATTTAAATGGATATTTTTATTATAATATATTTATATTCATAATGGTTATTTATTTATAATTTTTATGAAACAAATAAATTCTTTCACAATGCCAACACATCATTTATTAAATTAATAGTAAAATAAAATAAATGACTTTAAAAATACTAAAAATAATAAAATTTGAAAGAATTAATGTGTAACAAGAATTATTTAGATATATATTAAATTTTACAGGTATTTTATAGGATTATATTCAAATATACCCATTTTCATTATGTATTTAAATTAAAATTATGGGAATAGTGTACAAAATGAAAATAGTGATATTTTATCAAAATAATATATTATTAAATTATTTAAAAATAATAAAAAACTTAAAAAAATACAATTTTATGATTATACGGTCTAAAATATCATAAATTGGGCATTTATGGTCCAATTTTAACCTAATATGTAATAATTACAATCCTTCAATGTTAAAAATATTCATTATCGTAGTCAAATATAATATTTGTTAACTGACTGTTAATCAAAATGAAGTTTTTAAATGACACAAAAAACTTATCTAAATTCTATTTTTTTGGTTGTATTACTACCCTATTCTACCTTAAATTTAAATACATTGAAATTTGGAGGCATTTTTATTGATAATTAATTTAGTATAAATTAATATTTTGAGAAATCCATAAAAAAGTGCATGTGGCCTCAATTGTAAAATGACACCTATTACCTCACTTATTTACCCTGATTTGGGAAATATATATGAATAATTGCCTACAAAATCCATTATAAACATCCCCATATACTTTCTAAGGTTCATATCTTCCCAAAATACCTAACCTAGATTCCTTTAGAGAAGATCTAATGGAGTCATTTCAAAGAGGTAATCACATTAACTAATCACTTTCATTTCTACATATTATTTATCTCCTATAAATATGTAGTATTTATCATAAAATAAAACTTTGGTTTCATAAATATACCTAAATTTTATTATGATTATGAAACCACCATTATTTACTTTCTTTCCCATTAATTGGGAAGTGAAAGTATCGATCATGCGTACGTATATCATACCATCTCCACATAGAGGTACAATTCATTTCTCATCGCTATCATTTATGGATGGTTATTTTTATAGATTTAATGTTTATATATAATAATTATAAAATAATTATACTTATATAATGATAATATCATATCTACATTTTTACCTTCCAAACCATTGGAAAATGATAACGGCATTCATGCATAGGTGTGGACTACCACCTCCACGAAGCGATATGATTTGTTTTTCATTTCAATTTTATATTTATAGTAATAATGATATATTTTATGAATTTATAGGATTTATATGATATAATAATGATTTTGATAAGTTTATTTTTTATTTACCTTTCTTTCATTCCATCCATTGAAAAATAAAAACAACAATCAAGCGTACATACGGCCAACCATGTCCACGAATGCTACAATTCATTTTTCTATTTATAATTTCTATTAATTATTATAAATTTTTATATAATGAAAATATATGATGTTTATAAAATAATTAAAATTATGGAAACAAGTATAGAGACTTTTGAACTAAAACATGCTTGGAAGATGAAACAGTTATCACCTAGAATAGTGATTTTAATAACAAATTATTAATAAATGGGTGATAAGATGTCCTAAATAAATCATAAATGATATAATAGATATGAATATAGTTATTTAATACATGTATAATAATTACATATTTATTATATATGATCTTTTAATAAAAAATTATTAATATGCACATTGGCATGTATGTAGATGTTATTCTTCTTGACATGTGTAAAGGAAATGTCACATATTTTCTAATTAAGCATCATGATTCTACTTATTTGGTATTTTTTTAAACATTTTAGTTTATTTCTTAGATTCATTGGAGTGATTTCACATTGGTTTTGTTACATTGGGATGTTGTTTAGTTTTATTGATTTATCTTGTTATAATTTTTCACTGCTACTCAAATATTATTATTTTATTGTTTTATCATTTGAGTTTAATCATCTATACTCATTCATCATATAGGTGGTTTGGTGGTTTATATTTTTTCATGGAAATTTATGTTTGTTTAAAAATGGAAAATAATCCCCTCAATGTTTTGGTAATCCCTTGTTATTTATTTATAGTCTTTGATGTCGTGGCCATGTCAACCAATGTTAGTAGCATCTCTGACCCAGCCTAAAGAAAATAGGTTGGGAGAGGATTTTAAAAATGGTATCAGTCTTAATTGGTTAATCATATTGATATGGTAGAAAGCATACATTATTGTTAGAACTTGAAATTTATAACATAGAAATATATAGCTAACCTCTATATGCTAAACTTCAAGTTACTAGGGTTGTCCAAGTACAAAATTTATTTTAAGAAACTTCTAAGTGTGTTTTCATTTCAAAATTGTGAGCTTAGATGGTGAGTGTATCATATCATATATTATTACTGAGACTTCCCACTAGCACTACATTATTCTTCTTATGTTTTATGATTTCAAAAAATAGTTATAACATTTTTGATTTTTATTATTTTTAAAATGTTCATTATAGTTATTTTTTCATTGATGATTTTGAATATTCTAACACTTCATTTTCTAATGAGTGATTACTAAGTGGTGTTTTGTTATAGAGAAATGGAATAGGTTAGAAATAATAGAAACATTCAATAAGTGGATACAAAAAATGAAGCTACACCTGAAACATAGGTGAGCCGACAACTTGTTCATAGAATTGTTCAATATTTTCAAGTTATTGATAATGGAAGTTGAAATGAAGAACCAAGACAAGTGGATCATTTTGTGAAATTTCAAAAACCAAATCCACCAATATTTCATAGGGATTTAGAACTTAAAAAAGGCTTAAGTGTAGCTTAATTTAATGAACTAAATTTTGATTTCCTTTGAACACTAGAAGATCAAAAAGTAGAGTTAACAGTCAACATACTAGAGGATATCGCATAATAATTATAGGATTTATAATTCCAAGATAAAGTTAACTAAGGACATATATGGGATTACTTTAAAGAATTATTCAACAAAAAGTTATACCCTCACACATTCAGGATAGATAGAAAAATATATATTTTTGTCCAAAATAAATTAAATCTATCACTGATGGATTATGAAAATAAGTTTATAAATATAATTCATTTTCCTTCTGAAGTAGCTGCTATTAATTCTGTGAAAGAATGAATATTTGAGTTTGGGCTATGATATTAGATTCATTATAAGATATTTTTATCTATATTATTGAATATATAAGAATTTTTAAAAGATCTATAGTGCTAGAAAGGGATATCTCTATAAATTTTAATAGAGGGAATATGTTTTTATCCATAGAAACAAGTGAGAACTCTAATGTAAAAAAATGGACACTAACTTATAAGGTGGTGTAACATCTCTAAATTAGACCAGTGGATCATTTAGCTTTCCTCCATGAACCAAAAGTAATCTTGTATGTTTCTAGTATGGTTCATTTGAACATATCAAGATAGAATTTATATCATAGACCAAATAATTTCACAACATTAATAAGATGGGATATCTATAGAATTATTATCATAGTTCAACAAATCTAGATACTAGAAATATGTCACATGTATCTTAGACATATTATGTTTTTACCGAAATATCTCATTAGAACAATTCTCATCCTTAAAACTGAATGAGCCAAGGTGTGTTTAGGAACATAATGAATCCACGGGCAATGAAACCAGATCAAGGAAGCAAGGAACAAGGGGTGAGTATAAATTATATATTGTTGAGAAAATGATCATGTATGACCAATCAGATACTTTGATTATTTGAGATTCCATTCTACTTAAATACACTTTTATACAAGTTTTGTTTGATATTGTTTCATTCTTCTCTTTTATTTCATCACGTGTCATTGATCAAATGGGGTTTCATATCAATATGATACCACACTTAATGAGTATCTAGTCACCTATTTGGAAACAAGAGTGTAGGGTATCTAAATGCGTATCTTGTTCTATAATAATAAATAGATTCTTGTTTGATTGGGAATTTTATATTTTGGAAATTTATAACTTTGAATTGATCATGGGAATGGATTGGTTAGTTTCTTTCAAGTACCATGTCAATTGTTATGCATGATGATTAAAGTTTGCATCTCTTGATGGTATAGTGAATCTTTTCAAAGGAGATGAGAATGTCAGGGTTGGAACAGAAGACCTCTATCACCAATGTTTGAAACAATTTCTAATCAATTTATATCATTCGTTTTAGGGACTATATAAATAAGTGATACTATAAATTTTCTTATAGTATTAGATTAGTAATCTGATTTTTTCTTGATGATTTTATTAGTTTTCCACCTGAAAATGAATGGAAATTTGTTATTGACCACTTACTATGGAAAATCCAATTTCAATTCCATCATATAGAATGGAACCAATGGAATTTCAATTTTTGAAGATCCAATTGGATGAATTGGAAAGTAAAGGGTTTAGACCGAGTACATCACGTTGGGTTTCTCTAGTTATTTTTTTCATAAAGAAAGATTGTTCGTTATGAATTTGTATTGATTATTGTAAGATGAATCAGGTTATGGTAAATAATAGATATCCACAGCCTTTTATTTATAACCTTTTTGATCATTTTAAGGGAGCCCAATTTTTCTATATAATTGATCTATACTTAGGTATCACTAAATCTAGGTTAGGAAAGATGATATAATAAAAATATATTTCAGTATTCCTTATGGTCATTATGAATATATGGTCATTCCCTTTGGTCTTATAAATAAACCATAAATTTTCATTGCATTGATGAATCATTTCCTTTAGTGGTATCTATGCTCTTTCATTATGACTTTTTTGGACATCATCCCAAGGAATTCTCAAACTCTAAAAGAACATGAATAAAATTAACATATTGGGTTGATGGTTTTGTGAGAGAACTGGTTATATTCAAGATTATATAAATCTAATTTCTCGATACAAAAATTCCTCTCCCATGAACATTTTATATCTAATAAAGGAATATTAGTAGATTGTGAAATGGTATAAATCTTTGTCTCTTGGAAACCACTAAAACAATTCTTTGAAATATGTAAATTTCTAGGCTTCATAGGATACTATCATCAATTTGTTCAAAAATTCATATGAAATTCATCTCCTATGATAGTTCCCATATGAAAAAGAACACCATTTTATTAGAGTGAGGTTTGTCAATAATCCTTTTTTGGAGTTTAAAAATTTTTTACTTTAGCACCAGTTCTTTTTTTCAAAACCAAGGATGGTTTATATCATTTACTAAAATTCATCATGATCTAGACATGTATATGTTTTCTTGAAATGAGATCATGATGTAGCTTATTGATCCTGAAATTTTCTAATTCAAAAAAAATAATCTTTCGGGCCATGATTTGGAATTGGTCGAGGTAGTGCATGCTTTAAAAACATAAAATCTTACCTATTTAGTGAGACATTATTTGTGTTCACATACTATAAAATTTTTAAATACAAATTTTCACAATGTTATTTCAACCTATTACAAATATAATGGATATAATACCTCTATATGTTCTAATTTAACTATGTTTATACACATGTTTAAGGGAATTTTGGGGGAAATTATTTAATAAAAATTTTATAAAATATATTTTCCAAAGAAGACTGTGATTAGTGTAAATTAATGCGTACGTTTATAGATATTCATTTTGATTTAAATAAGAAAAATTAAACTTCACATTTCTATCAAGTTATTCTGATTCTTTATTTCATTGACCAAGTTAATAATTTTCAAAGATCATATCTTTATTACCTTCTTATTACGTCAAAACTTAATAGTGGGTTGACCATTTAAGGATGGAAACCATATGGAATATCTCTAAGTATTTTTTTCATATTTGAATGTCCATTATACAATATTTTAAATAATAAATTATTTTTTCAAACCACCACATGAAATTAGTTATTAATCCTAGAATTCTAAATGTGCATAATTTATTTCAATCCCATTTCTGGTGGGCTGGTATGAAAAGGAATGAGGCAGAGTATGTATCGAGATGACTCAAATGTTAGAAGATCATGGTTGATCAGAAATGATCTACTATTATATTTCAATATTTACCTATAACCATATATAGATGGGAGTACATAGGTATGAATATTTTCACAATTATTCCAAGAATAGTTTAGAAACACTATATCATATGAGTGATTATAGATCATCTCACTAAGATAGCTCACTTCATCCATGTTCATGAATCCAATGTGGTAGAGGACTTAAAAAAACTCTATATTTTTGTTGTTGTAAAGATATATAGAATAGTAGTTTTGATCATCTCTATCCAAGATCTTCATTTCAATTCTTGGACATGATGATCACTTCATGAATCTTTGGGTACCAAGTTGACTATGAGTATGGATTATCATCCTCAAATGGATATAAAATGATAACATAATATCCAAATGTTAGAAGAAATGCCCTAATAATGTTTTATGGACTTCTTTTTCTCTTGGAATGATTATATAAAATTAGTGGAGTTCTAATAAAAATAAAATTTACTAGGCCTTGATACAAATTAATCCTTTTAAATCATTGTATGGTTGTCCTTATAGGTCACTAATTTATTGGGTAGATACCATAGAAAAGTTTTTTTATATACCTATCCTTGTTCAGGATATGACTTAGAAGATTCATATTATTAGGAAAAGGATGGAGACAACTAATATGTTATACAAATATTATATATCTTTTCATCATTGATTGTTATTATTTGATGTGTGAGATCATGTGTTCTTGAAAATATCTCTGAGGATAGTGTATCGATGTTTGGGTAAGAAAGATGAGTTATTTCCTCATAAAATTATTCCTTTTAAAATATAGAAACATATTTGTGGTTTTGATTATTGGTTTTCTTTACTACCATGATTCATCCCCATGTAGAATTAATTTAATGTATCCCAATTGAATAAGTTTCAGCTTGATCTTAACCATGTCATTTTATGAGACCACATTGATCTTTTAATGAATGGAAATTTTTTACATGTGTTGATATAGATTTTAGATTGAAAAGAGAAATTATTACATGTCAATATTATCCATTTGGTATGATTTTTATGGAATCTTAGTCAGATTTAGGAAGATAAATGGGAATGTGAATGCTTTTTACTGGAGAAATGTTCTGAGATTTTCCGATTCTTTAGTAATATTTATCTTCCTGAAGATATAAATCCTAATATTAGGGATAATGTAACACCCCCAATTCTAGGTACATTACCATTTTATTATGTTTTTATGGTTATATAATACGTCAGTTGATCTTTAGGAGTTTCTGCTCAAATTTGGAATGTTTTGGTAATATTTTTTACGGTGTATATCTTGAGCATCATTATGGGAAACCATGTATATTCTCAAAGAAATCATGAAAAGGATTTTGGGAGTCACTGGGTAGGTTCATGGTTGGTGTAAAGTTTGTCCAAACCATATGGGTTCTAGCAGAAACTATGAAACTGGATGCATTAGGGAATATCATGGTTGGCACACAGTTTATCAAACCATGAAAACTTACTATGCAAGGAGATGGTTTGGAGACAATGTCATGCAAATGGTTACCACATGTTTTTAAAAATCATGTGGAATAATAGTGTGATATGAATTAAATTATCAAAAAAATAGAGCTTTACATGTCTTTACACCCTAAAAACAAATTTTCTCACCACTTATCTGAAGATCATGAACTCACCTCCTTTACTAGGTGTTCTAGGAGGTTCCCTTTGATCAGGTTACTAGTTTTGATAGATCTAGTTGTGTTGGATCTCTAAAATCAACTATAAGTCTCTATTTTCTCTCTCTCTCTCTCTCTCTATTTAGATCTTCTCATCTTCTCTCACCCATATTGTTATATCTAATTCATTATGGAGAGATCTAAGACCTATGTTTTGTTATAATGAGATCTTGATTGGATATATTAAAGGAAATAGGTTTTGAGCCCTTATCTAGAAGTTTCATAGTGTTTTTCTCCATTTTCATCACTCATTGATAGGTATTTGGTTTGTCTCACTTCTCCACATATTCTATAACTTGGAGGATTATTTTTACTAAATTTGTTTATTGGATTTTAAAAGGAAACTTTTAATACTTATTAAAGGAAATCATTTCTGGTTTATGTTTTAGAATCATGGGAATTTTAATGGGTTTTGAAAAACCCTTTATTTTATAATTTTAAATTATGGTTTTAAAAATATAGATTTTGTTTAATGAAATAAATTTTTGTATATAATGTTTTAACGGGAATAAATGTATTATGTGGAATGAATTTATATGGTATATTGGCATACATAGTTTTAGAGATATCATTTTCAAATAAATAACCCAAGTAAGTGGTGTGGTTCCAGACAAGAGGCACTTATAGAATGGTAAACTAGTGATGGTGTGGTGGATCAGAAAGTAACTACTCATGAGTATGGTACTGTCACCTATCTTAAATGAGTGTGTGAGTGGTTGTATGTAGTTCATGTATGTCATAAAGGAACAAAAAATAATGGAATTCATGGAATAAATAGAATAATTATAGAAATTGTTCTGCTTTCAATTAGAATTGTTTTAAATTGATAACTACATTGATATTCCTCTCTTTACTTTTATAATATATTTTGAACTTTGTGCTAATGTGTGCTTATATTATTGGAATGAGTTGGGAAGTATCTTTGGGAAATACTAATAGGTATGATTAATCACCCCCTATATATGCCCTTTGGTGCATATGTAGATGTTATTATCAATGAAATAGGTAAAGGAAAGGTATTGTATATCTCTAGTGTAACATCATGATGGAACTTATTTTGGATGTTTGGAGTTTTGTGTTTCTTTCCTATAGTAAATAGAGTGATTCCACATCAGTTTTCCTATGTTGGGACATCCTTTTTTTCTTGAGTTATCTTCTTATACTTTTTCATTGATACTATAATATTATTGTTTTGTTGGTTTATCATTTAAGATGTATCATTTATTCTCATTAATTATGTATATAAATTAGTGGTTTATAATTTTTATTTACATTATATGTTTGTTTAAAAGTCTTAAATCCCCCCCCAATGTTTAGTTAATCCCATGAAATTATTTTTATCCATTTGTGTCTTGGGTATGTTACCTAAGGTCAGTAGCACCTCTAACCTGGCCTAAGCCAATGGGTTGGGTGGGGATGTTACATGTATTTTTCCTTTTTCAATTCTTAAAGTTATATGAAATTTTATGTATGTTTTAGGATATTTACATCTATTTTATTATATAGAAGTTTGTGTTCATTGGTATTATGTTATCTCTCATTCCTCATAATCTTATTAGAGGTTTATTTATCCCATTTTTTGGGTATGATATACACCTAGTTCTTTTCACTAACCCATGGACTATTGGAGGTTGGTTTTGAGTGTCATTGTCTCACTTCTCTCATTACTAACCTAAGAGGGGTGCCTTTTGGGGAGAGGATATTATGAAATAAGATAATAACAAAGTACTCATGATATGAAACTAAAGTTCCTAATAAACCTTCTATAGAAACCATGAAGTCTAAAAATATTATACTTCTTTGACATCTCATGGAGAGATAAGATGATGAATGATATATACAATGTCTTTATCAACCTCAATCCCTTTACTAGAGATAATATGTTTCAAGGACCAATCCTTTATTTATAATAAAATAGAATTTTCCCTAATTTGGGAAAATATTTTTATCTTCGTATATTGACATAACCCTCTCAATATTTTTCATTAATCCCTTAAATGTGTCCCAAAAAATGGACAATTCATCCATAAAGAATTCAAGACACTCCCATTCCATGTCATAAAAATATCAATCATGCACAAATAGAAGTTACTAAAGGAATTAAACAAATATAAGGGAATTCATTTGAAGGAGAAAGTATCAAATAGATAGATGAAGGTTTTATTTCCCTAATCCTCTATGGAAACATGATTTTATTATACCATAAATACTCATCTAGATTGTAGTATAACTCAATCCAACTACTCATTCCAAGGACTTGATTAATAAACATAAATCTAACATGACTATTCTTAGTAAACGAGTTCAACTTCCTATATTTGATGCATACTCTCCATCTACTTCTCACCCTTATAGTAAGGGGATCGCTATCTTTATTAGGTATCATAATATTTCCAACCTTCTTAAGAACCACTTGAATTTTTCTTACCCCCTCTCTCACATTAATATGGTAGATAATACAAGATTTTGAAAACATAAGGATTTGCTTCAATGAAACATCCATTAAATTATGATTGAGTCTTCATTGGTGCTGGTGGTAAGGTTTGGAATTGGTTTCAAAGAGTAATTTGGGACCTGTAGAGTGGGATAATCCTAGGAATATTATATTAGGCTCATCAAATTTTCTTCTTATGATTTCTCACATTGTTAAGAATAGTTATCACTTCATTTGAGTCAAGTAAAGAATAAATGATAAAATTAAGGGTTTGGTTACACCTTAAGAAAAAAATACTTTAGTAAGTATAGTAGAAACTTGAATTCAATATCAGGTTGGTCTAAATTACATGATATAGATTTGGAGTTGGACTCATTCTTGATTGTTTTTTCTAGAAATATAAGAAAAGTTAATTCCACTAGAATACATATTTGAACACAACTAGGTTATCGATTTCCTATAGAATAAATCAAAAAAATAAATACACTTTTATGTTCCTGAGATATGTGTCTATAAGTGGAAAACTATAGGGGTGATTTGATTTTAATTCATACAAAAAACTAATATCTAATTAAAATCTATTAATGTAAATGGTTTGATACTAGGTTATTGATATTTCTTGATTATATGGAATAAATTTAATAAATATTTATTTTCATTAATTCAATAAGTATTCATTCCACAAGATAAGGACATCACTCATCACTCACTATTTTAATCCCTACACAACTACAAAACCTGCATATAACAGTGCTGGTATTTATTAGCACTCAAAAAATTCACTGATAAATTTCATTTTCATCAGTGATAAAATAAGCCCTGATAAAGGGATCCCTTTATCAGCAATAAAAAAAGCACTGATAAAATAAACCTTTATCAGCGCTTCTTTTTTAGCGCTCATAAAATTTAACTGTTATCAGCGCTTTATTTTAGTAATGACAGAAGGTAAAATTTGTCAACACTTCATTTATAGTGCTGATAAAAGGTGTCCTTTATCAGCGCTTTTTTAGTGCTAATAAACTTTTCCCATCATTAGTATTTTTTTTATCACTGATAAAGGTCTAGAATAAAATGTAAACTTAAACAAATAAAAATAAAATGAGTAAATTAAGAAAAATATAAAACATTTTATTAATTAAATAATTATTGATAAAAATGAAACAAGATTAATATACATATATATATATATATATTATAAATATTAATAAATAGTATATATTAAATATAGATATATAAAATGAAAAATTATAATATATAAAAATTGTTAATTAACAACATCTTAAAGTCTTATTAATTTTTAATGTTGTTTGATTTTTCAATTTAACCTATATTAAACATCATGAGTTTCATTTATTTCACATAATTACATACATATATATACATATTAATGCATTTTTATACAGAAATGCATACACCAATATATCTATGTAATATATATAAACACATACACCTAATATTTATGAAATTTATTCAAATTTTTGTATATTTTAGAATTTCATTATAACATGATATATTTAATATATATTATGTTTTTAATCAGTAAATTTTATTTATATGTTTTTAATACTACATGTAGGGTATTAATTTTTAAATTTTTTTATTTTTTTTTTATATTTTTGAATTTGACCATTTTTATTATTTTTTTATATATATTTATTTATTATGTTTAGTATTTTCAATATGTATCCATCCACTTAAATATATATATATATATATATTCATATTTTTTAAAAAAATTATATTTATTTCATAAAACTTATTCATTTTTTTGATATTTTTAATGTGTACTCATTTTGAATTATTCAATTTCATTAATTTTTAAAATGCATGTATTTAAGATTATATTTCCATTAATAATGTTAAAAATATATTGGTAAATAAATATTTATAAATAAATAATAAATAAATATTTACTATATTAATAATTATTATAAATAAATAATTATTTTTTTAAATAAGTATTTACATAATTATAAATAAATAATTATATAAATTTAAATAAATATATAATTATAATAAAGTTATTTAACTAATTATAATTAAAAAACTTTTAACAGCTCTTTTGTAGTGTTGATAATGATCAATCTTTATTCAAGCTTTTAAAAGATATATTTATAAGTGCTAAAACATTAGTGCTGATAAATGTGTCTTTAATGTTTGTTTTTTTAGCACTTATAAATATCGAGACTTATCAGCACTAAAAATTCACTGATAAAATACATATTTATCCTCGATTATAAATTGAGAGGTAATAAAAGGGATCTTTGTCAATGATTTTTTGAAAGAACTGTTAAAAGTGTCCCCGATCTATTAAAAAAACCCTAACCATGACTTAGTCACTCGTGATGCAAGGCTCTCATGGAACTCCTATGTCGTCAGAGCGACACCTCTTCATTCCCTTGTATTAATCAAGTCTAGAATCCAATTTATGTTATTTTCTACTCTTCCTCTATCGTTGTTTGATGTTTATAGGTTTCTATTTTTGCTTTTTTGTGTTGTTCTTAAATATGACGAACCCTACATATCTTTTTGTCACTACTAAAATACAACGAGTGTGGTTTTATTTCATCATTTTTCTCCTTTAATATGTATTTGACTATCCATACCATTTTTTCCAAGAGACACACATAGATGGTTTACTCTCCTCTCAACATTAATAAGGAGACCTCTCATCCCCCCTCAGTTTTCCATTCATTTGAATAATATAGGGTTCCAAAATCTAGGTAGTTTCTCAACTTTATTAATCTTATATACTATATTATAGATTCTAAAGGCTTAATTATGAGGGATTTTAAGGATTAGGGGATACTATGTTATGGCCCTCATTTATGGGTGATGAACATATATAGATCAAGGTAAGTGTAAAAATCATTAAAACATGTTTTCTGGATTTTGGTTATTTATGTGAATTGTTAAACCGTGAAATGGGTTATTTAGATTTATGGTTTTGATGAATAATTTTTTATTGAATTCAAATATCGAAATAATTAGTCACATTCCAAAAATTATTTAGTGATACATGTTTTGCAATTTTTTTAATTGATTCATGATTATTATTAAAATTTAACCATGGTTTACAAAGAGTGATGAGGAATTTCTTTGGTGAGAAAAGTATGCTAAAACAATTCTTTAAAAATGTCTTAGATTAGATAGAGTTGATAAATCATTGGATACATGGACATAGAAATCCAAAACAACATATAAAGAGTTTATTTCCAAAAAGTAAGTTAGTTATACATGGTTTGATAATTGATCAAGAAAACTATGATATGTGATTTATTTATAGATTTACTAATCAAAATAAATAGATAAATAATTTATAGGATACAAAAATAATTTTAAAATCCATCTAACCTGGTGAATAATCATATATAGAACAAAGATTTATTAAAATATAATTTTTATTCTTTGTATGTTTATGTTTTCTAAGTCATGATAATTTGTTATCCATGTCCAAAATGCACAAAATAGAAATACTATCCTCCTATTGTAATTAACCCTTTGTTTCATTCCATAGCCAAACCTCTCTTCTTCTTTAATCAATGTTTATCACTAGGTTAAGGTGCTAGCACACCTCTAGTGATCAAGGGTCCTCAAGAATATTTCTTTGATTTAAGGATAGTGTAATCTCTTCAGAGGCTATAATACTTAGTTTTCTGATTTGGTGTTATAAATCAAACATATTACAATTAAGATTAAATATGGATTCCACAGATACTATATTACAAGTATTCCATAGGTGATTTTGTTATTGTTTCCATTTAAATTTATCCATGAGTTAAATCAGTCTTTTTTAGGTTTTTTATCCCTCTAATGGTCATAGGATGATACCCTAAAATGCATAAGTGGTATTAGAGACTTGTTCTTAAAGAAAACTATGTATTAATCTATTAGTTTTTCTAATAAATAAAAGTCATATTGTATTATTTCAATATCATATAATATGATATAAAGTATTTCTTTGTTCATACAGAGCATATGTCTATTATATATCAATCAAATATACTTTTTGAGTGATTCTATTTGTGTAGGTTCCTTGGTAACTTTAATCCATAGATTCTTGATTTTCTTCTATCTCTTGGTGATGGATCAGACTCTCTCTTTCAAACTAGGCTCCCTCCCATCATCAATAGATGAATGGAAGTCAAGCATTTGAGGATGGATTAAATAAAGGTAGTGGAGGTTAGTTGTACTGTAGTATTGATGTATTATATATCTTTTCAATATTTCATGCAAGATGCATGAAATTGTGGAATTTTATGCATGGAGTGTATTGCATTGTTGTTATTCAAGACCAATTAAAATATTTGACTACTCACGTAGACAATGGATTCTAAACATGATGATGTGTCCAATCCTAGGTAAGAACAGATTGTTGATGATGAAACTGCATAATTATTAGGGGATCAACAACATGTTTATGAAAAAAATGAAAAAAAAACAAAAATGACGTAGCATCATAGTTTTGTATAAAATTATCAAGGAAACAAGTCAGGGTATACAGTTTTAGGTTGGTTAGAATCAATGTGCCCAACCAACTGACCCCAACAAGTCAATGTTCATTATTTATCTTGGGGTCACAGAAATAATGAATGTGACGATTGATATTGACTCATAGCGCAACATCCAACCTATAACAAAGGAAATGCTTTTGAATGATATTACAGTAATGTTACAATATACTTTCTCTATTTTACTACAAAATTATATAATAAAAAATTAATTTAGTTTTCTTTATTACTTGAATACTTCATTTATTTTAGAATATTGACGTAAGATATTTGTCCAAATGGCCACTAGAAAATCCCATAGAGGCTTTTAGACTCTTAGTAAAAAGTTACATCTTAGGGAGGTTGAGGGGAAGATAAAGCCTTTCCCACCACTTTGTAATGCACACATTATAAAGCAGGAAGCGTGGAGTACTTTCAGCAATCATCGCAATGATAAATCATTTTAGGTTCATTTACGTCGATAATATATTATTTGATATTATTTATTTTATCAAACTTGATTCAAAATTGTTAATTTATGAAATAGAAAAAGAGTGCTAAAAATAATGAATGTGCATGAAAACCAATGTACCCATATCGCAAAGGAAGGATGTGGTATACTTAATTAGAGAAGAAATTGGTATGTATTTTAAATAAACAATAAATGTTTAATTATGTGATAAGAAACAACTTGTGTTCCTTAATTTATATGCGGATTAATGAATCAAAATATGAATCCACTTCCATCCCATGTCATGTGCTATAGAAGGAGGCTCATGTAAATAAGAATGATATATTAGTTGATGAAAACAAAAAATCAGTATGATAAGTAAGTGTAAGTATGACATAATTTTAATTCGTTGTGATTTATAACAATATTACATAAAATAAATATGTTCATATTTTTTTATTTGGTTTAGACAAAAGAATCGGCAATGACCGTACCAAAAGAAAAGTGACTTTTAGTAGCTTTGAAGAATCCTGAACAATATGGTTGCGTTAGAGGATTAGGTTTTAAATTCAATCCTCAAACATATTTTGAGAAGATAAAAACACATGAAGATACATATAATATGATGAGACAAATGCAGACACAAATAGACTCACTGTAAGATATTATTTTTCAGTCTGGTTTGGAAGACCAGTGTATAAGAAAAGATCAAAGAGAATTGGCAGTGGAGAAAAGATCGGAACATGATCTAAATGACCCCACCGGCTTTAAGTCTAGTCATTCCCCCCAAACCATACCTGGAGTAATCAATTTTTTCATTACTCTTTCTCCTATATTTGAATCCAACAAATTCCTATAACTTTATATTAATAAATTTTTGCAGGGTGTAATTGTTTGTTATTTTTTTGTCAACACCCATGTACCACCATCTTGTGAGGGGTACAGTGTATAATATCCCAGGAGACCAGCTATATAATATACCCCTCCTAAAAGATCACATGAGAGTGGGGATTGAGGTAGCTTATGAGCCAACTGCTAAGTTGCTTATTCCACTTGGTGATCTAGATATTACAATGGTCGAAGCTTACATTTGAGATTTCATACCATGGTTCTCTGATATTATAAATATACATGAGGTACGTCCTTACAAAAATTCATATGAAAAACATGTAACAGTTGATGATAAAAGGTCTGAAGTGAGGTATGATATTACAGATAGATAAAGTGGCAGAGAAACAAAATGTCGAATCAAGAAAATCAAGTGAATGGACCATGAAATTAAAACAAACTTCCAAGAGTACCTTCTCTCAACCAGTTCCATAGAAACATTTATTAGAATTAAAACATCATGTAGAGACCACATTTAAAGATAAAACTATGTCATACATTCACTATGAAGAAGCAATATTTTGAGCTTCCATTATAGACGGAATTGGTCTCAAGTCTTTAAATAAGATTCTTAAGCATGAATTGTTGGGAATCTCAATTGTTAATACATACATAAAATGAATTTTCATAATACGTCTGTCCAAATAGTGAGCTAAATAACTTTATTAAAGTTAATAATTATTCAAAATTTGTATAGGCATTTATATTACAACTATATGAAGGGAAGATCATGAAAATAATGATTTGGATTCATTAATCCTAGTATGATTTATATGATAGAAATTACTTTGTAAAAAAAAAGAAATAGAGAATAAAAATAGGCTAGTTACTCAAAGACTTTAATAAAAAAGCATCAAAAGATAGACTCTTTTTAATGCCTATAATTAATGGGTAAAAATCTATGATGTAATCACATAAAATATATTTTTAATTTTTTCATTAATTAATTGTTTGTTTTAAGAAGCCCTGGATGCTAATAGTAGTCAACATAGAAACCCTGAAAATTTATTTTTGGGATTAAATGCATGGATTTCCAACCAACTGACCACACATGATTTGTATTTCGAATATGTAATACACTAAAATAAACATTTTATAGATAAACTTTAAATTATATTTTCAATATGTGTTTTATTTTGAATTTTGTTATGATAAGGCGGTCATCAAATACAGTCTAAATAATGGCATGAGGTCAGTGTCCAACAAGCTAAATCATTTAAGTTACTAAAAATTGGAATAAATTAAGGGATGTATATAAATATTTATCTATCAAAACATTTTAAAAAAAATTAATTATTTTGGTCGATGTTTTTACAGTGTTCGAAACAAGATAATGCAATCGATTGTGGATATTATGTTTGAAAATTTATGAGGGAAATCCTACAACATGAAAAGACCAGCATCCCCCAATAGGTAATTTCTGAAGGTAATTAAAATTCTATTAAATATATTTAACAATAAATTGTTTGTTTATATTTTTTCAGTACTATCAAGATTTTCAAAAAAAGAGTTAATCAAAAGAAGAGATCAATTTGTTTAGAGATGAGTGGGTAGTGTACATTTTTTCAGAATATATTAAAACAAAAATTTAGGTGATTACATACTATTTTTGTGATCTAGTACATGTTATGACCTTTGAAAGATATTTGGGGTGTAAATCATTAGTTTCATAATGCTAAAATATTATTTTTGATCTCTTTCTCAAGGAGAAGATTAATGGAGAAAATAAATTTGTTTATAAGCTCGGACCTGCAGAAAATAAAATTATTTGGAAAACGTGGAGGCAGAGGTGGAGTAAAAGGTAAAGGAAGAATTGGAGTTAGAGGCGAAGGTGCAGGCAGAGTTGGAGTCAGAGACCGATGTGGAGGAGGAGGTAGAGGCGTGGACCGAAGTGGAGACTAAGGAGGAGGAAGATAAAAAGTGTTGAATTGAAAATAATAATTTTTTTGGAAATTAAGTATAATAAGGATCATACCATGATTTTGTTTTAGAATAATTGTCTAAAATGGCACATAGAACTTGTCACTTAAGATAAGATCCATTGTGTTTATTTCTAGTTTAAAATGAAATTTTAGTAAAAAACACATGTGGAATACTCAAAACTGATAAAACACATTAGTATTATTTTGAACTTTAGTATAATGATAAATAAATCATTTTTTAAATTTTGGGGTTAGTTGCGCCTCAATATAATGCATGGTGTGATCGGTATGACTCCAAGTGCATCTTTTTTATTCAAAAGTGACATTAATGTTAGTAAAAAAACTGACATACTTAAAACCAATAAAACACATTAAGTCTATTTTTTTAATTTAGGAAAATGATCCATATGTCATATATAACGTGTAGGGATCATTTGTACCTCAATCTAATGCACGGTGTGATCAGTGTGACTCCAGGTTAGTCATTTTATTCAAAAATGGAATTAATTTTAATCAAAAAAACTGACATACTCAAAATTGAGAAAACACATTCTGATTGGTTTTATACTTTAATAAAATGATCCATGAGTCATTTGGTACATTTATCATTCAGATACACCTCAATCTGACACACAATGTGGCTCCAACTGTGTCTATTTTATTGAAAATTTACAATAATTTTAGTAAAAAAACAACGGACATACTCAAAACTCACAAAACACATTTGGATTGTTTTGATAATTTAGAAAAGCGATCCATACCTCATTTGTGACATGTAGGGATCAACTTCACCTCTATCTGATGTATGGTGTGACCAGTATGACTCCAAGTGCATATTTTTTATTCAAAGGTGACATTAATGTTAATAAAAAAACTAGAATACTCAAAACTGAGAAAACACCTTTTTATTGTTTTGATACTTTAGAAAAATGATTTATGAGTCATTTGGGATGTGTATCATTCATCTGGGCCTCAATTTGACACACAGTTTGACTGGTATGACACCAAGTGCATCTTTTTTATTCAAAATTGACATTAATTTTAGTAAAAAACAATTTGCATACTCAAAACTGAGAAAACGCATTCCAGTTATTTTGGTACTTTAGGAAAACAATCCATATGTCATTTTTAACGTGTAGGGATAATTTTCACCTCAATACATTACAGGTTTTGACCTTTATGATTCCAATTGCATCTTTTTATTCAAAACTGACATTAATTTTAATCAAGAAACAACTGACATACACAAAACTAAGAAAAATCATTATGATTATTTTGATACTTTAGGAAAATAATCCATGAATCATTTGGAATGTGTATCATTTATACGCGCCTCAATCCGATGCACGGTGTGACTAGTATGACTACAAGTGTGTCTTTTAATTCAAAACTGACATTAATTTTAATCAAAAAAAAAACAATTAACATACTCAAAACTGATAAAAATACATTATGATTATTTTTATACTTCGGTAAAATGATCCATGATTCATTTGGGATATGTATCATTTAGTCACACCTCAATAAAATAGACATTGTGATCGGTATGACTCCAACTGCGTCTTTTTAATTCAAAATTGACATTAATTTTTGAAAAAAAACAATTGACATACTCAAAACTGAGAAACATCATTCGAGTTGTTTTGGTACTTTATGAAAATAATACATACCTCATTTTTTATGTATAAGTATCAGCTAAACATCTATCTGATGCACGGTGTGATCAGTTTGACTCCAAGTTCTTATTTTTTATTCAAAATTGACATTAAGTTTAGTAAAAAAACAACTTCCATACTCGAAACCAAGAAAATGAATTCATATTGTTTTGGTAATTTAGTAAAACGATCCATAAGTCTTTTTTGATGAGTAAGTATCAGTATAACCTCTATCTGATGCACGGTGTGATAGGTATGACTCCAAGTGCTTCATTTTTATTCAAAAGTGACAGTAATGTTAATAAAAAAAACAACTGACATACAGAAAAATGATAAAATGCATTCTGATCGTTTTGATACTTTATAAAAATGATTCATGAGTCATTTGGGATGTGTAACATTTAGTCGCACCTCAATCCAATGCATGATGTGACCATTATGACTCTAACTGTGTACTTTTTATTCAAAACTGACATTAATTTTATGTAAAAAAACAACTGACATACTCTATAATAGTGATTTCTTTTTATTTTATTTGTGTTAAAAAATTTATTTCATTAAAAGTAAGTATTTTTATCTAATTTTGGTATTTGTTTTTCTATTTCTGTTGATACAGGGTGTTGTTGCAACACACTACACCTGTTTCTAGTTATGTAGTCTGTTGTAGCATCACACTCCATTTTTCACCTTTATCAACAATGATAAATCTATCTTTTATTAGTGATTGTAGAAAATATGAAAAAGGAATCATTTATTAGTTCTTATACAGGGGTTGATAAATTCTATCTATATCAGCGCATTAAAATCCCTGAGAAATCAAACTTTTATCAATGTAAATAAAAGTTATGATAATTTATAATTTTATCATCACAAATAAAAGAAATGATAAAAGAAAACATTTATCAATTATAAATAAACACACTGATAAATGTGGTCTTTCATCAACAATTTTATTTGTGCTGATAAATATACCATTTATCAACACCTTTTTAGCGCTAAAAAAAGTGATGGAATTTTAACCACGCTAAGGTTATCAACCCTTTTTTACCGCGGATAAAGGCTGATTCTAGAACTGTAAAAAGGGTGTTTTGTATTAGTTATATATTATTCTAAAACAAATCAATTTCAAACTTGTTAAAAAAATTTCATGAATACTCTATGTTATAATAATTCATTATTATTAGGAATATATAGACTCCAAATTTAGTGAGGATGAGTAAGAAAATAATAATCAAATTAAAACAAAATTTTTAATAAATAATTAACATTTAATGAAATAATAATATAATATAATATATCCTATGAAACTTCTTAGGATTAACCCATTATAGGTTTATCCTTTCACAAATGCAAATATCTCAATGGAAGATGGATGTTTACTCATTGAATAATAACTATGGGAAGAAAGAAAATAATAATTAATACTCCCTCATCATGTGAATAATTTCACACTTTTATGTGTGAATAAATTCACACATTGGGATGAAAATAACATAATTCTATTTAGAAGAATATAATATAATAATAATAAGAACTTTTATTTATAAACTAGAGTTTTTTTAGTAACAGATAATGAAAAAACCATATCATGAAATTACAATCAAAAGAACAAAAAACATTAATTCTTTTTCCTTCACTACATATTCCTTAAATTGTGATTTTTAAATCTTTGTGTCATCCCAACAGATATTCCAGTCATTAAAATTGATTAGGGTAGGAATATGTGTGTAGAAAGTTTGGGGGAAGTGTATTTCTCCATCATTGGCACAAAATTGATGTAAGTCATTTCCCGTATTATGGATGTTAAAAATAGACCTTCTATATGTATAATTTTGGGTAACTTATAGTAGAAGAAAATATGTCCATAGATGTATTACAAAAGATAGTGAAATTTCAACCCAATTGAGTTATATATGATAAAGTTATGATAAAAAGTGGGAAATAATTCTAAACCATGAATTCTGGACTAATATTTTATCTTTAACTTGGTCCACTTGGATCACCATTGAAATTTTCAAATTGGAAATAGTGGGATAAAATATTCCTCATGATTCCCTCTATTAATAGTATAAATTTTAACTTAAAGGGACTTTAAATTTGGGATTTATATTCATTTTGGTGATATAGTGTTTTGTTATCTTTGCCCATAAAATTCAAGAACCAAGGCACAAAATGACCATCTTCTCATACAGATCTCTTATTACTCTATAAGAGAAAAATATCCACCATCAATTGAGTAACATATTCTTAAGTTTTTAAATTAAATTCATTACTATATTTTGTTTCAGAATGTGTTGTTAAATGGTTCTAGATTCATTATAAATATAATTTAAACAATAATTACAAATATGACATGAAATTAAGTTTAAATTATAAAATGATTTGATACTAGTGTTTATGAACCATGATGAACATGAATATTCTACAATAAAAAATAAAACATATTATCTTTTGTAGCTAATAGTTGAATAATATAAGACCTCACAGGTTACCATCTATATCGAATCCTGATAGTTATTGTTGTATAGAAAATATTTCAAAGAAATATGGTCCTCTCAAGATCAGCTAAATCCAAACATGGAATCCTAGAGAATATACTATAATATTCTTGTTATCATCTTAGACTGACCATCTATATTTGGGTGATAAGCTACACTCATCTTCGACTATGTTTACATGTCCTTTTACAAACCCCACTAGAATTAAGATGTGAAATTAGAATCTTTATCGGATACTATACTCATGGGAACCTCATGTAACTAGACTATAAATAATATGTAAAAAACAATAAACTCATCAACTAATTAGGTCTCTTTAATAGGTAAGAAGTGTGGAACCTTCATCAATCGGACCAATAAAAATAATTTTGTATCACATCCATTCAGTGATCTCAAAATAACATTAATGAGGTATATGTTTACCTCATCCTGAATCCAAGTAGGAACTATAAGTGGTTACATTAATCCTACCACCCTCTAGACATCTATCATCACCCCCTAATAGGTGATGCAATGATATATGTTTCTAAAGATGACTCCTCTCATACCAATCCACTAGAAATAGTGCATAATATCATGGTATATCTTCATCATTGTCGTGTACACTACCCATGGAGAGGTTTGGGAGTCCCTAATCAACTCATCCATCATAAATGTAGGGACTACCACCCTTAAATGCATATAGATCACTCTGATCTCATATAGTGTCTATCCTATAATAGGATCTATATCAAAGATCTTATCTCTCGTAAAAAAGAAATAAAAATCTAACTCTTATATAGAATTCACTTAGTATAATAATGAATATATTAAAAAAAGTAAAAAATTATTATCCTTTGAAACATCATTATTTCTTGGTGAAATTTAGAAAAAGTTTCATAAAACTCCATTCCTTACTACATTCATGCACTATCTGCTCCTGGAACTTCCTACAAATAGAATCTTACATGACGTTCCTCTTTCCTAGGAAATATGCCATCTCATATTTAAAAATTTATTGGTACCCCGCCCAATTCTTGGATAACAAGTTCAATTATGATTTTTAAAAGATCTATCATAAGATATTTTGGTTTGTATAGATCACAATTTTATCTATAGGGAGATAGTTTTTCTAGTAAATTAGAGAAAATATTGTAGAAACTAACTCTAAAATCATAGGTGGGTTGTTATTCTCATGGTCCACATATGATCATACCCATAAGAAGTTACAATATCATATTCTATTAATACCCCTCCTAATCCAACCCTCAAATTTTCATAGTAGATAGTGCAACCCTTTCTTAGACCATAAAGAATCTGAATGGAATCATACTTCAACCTCTCTTTAAAATCTTTGAATGTGGATTCACATTGATCGATCCACTCTAATTTCACCCCTTTCTTGTTAAATCTTCTCATAGGTACTACCAAGAGGGAGAATTATCGAATGAAAACTTATTAGTAACTAGCCAAGACATGGAAACTCATAATATCAAATACATTCTTAGGTCAAGATCAATATGTCACTACCTCTACCTTCCCTAAATCAATAGAGATCTTGGCCTCATATATGACAAACTTGAGAAAATTCACCACTCAAATCCAAAAATAAAACTTTGAGATATTTTTATATAGCTAATTCACTTTAATCGTAATCAATGTAATCTCAAAATCTTCTAATATAACTCCTAGGTTTGAGAATATTCTAGGATATCATTAATAGACACTATGATGAAGGAGACCAAATAAGGATGGAAATCAAGTTAATGAGATCCATATAAATAATTGGAACATTCAATAATCTGAATGACATCACTACAAACTCATATAGACTATAACTACTCTGAAATTGCATCTATGGTATATCCTATATTCTTATTTATAGTTGATGATAGCTTGATTGTAGAGTAAACTTTTAAAAACATTGGGATCATTTCAATTGATCAAACATATCATATTTTTTGGAAATATATACATATTCTTAATGATAACCTTATTCATATTCCTATAGTCCACAATAAATCTCCTGATTTCATTTCCTTTATTAACAAACAATACAAAAATATCCAACATAGAGGAACTCAAATGTATAGAACCCTTTAACAACAGATCATGAAGCTTATTATTTAGCTTTATCAACTTTGTTTGTGTCATATGATATGAAGGAATATATATGGGATCAATTCCAGACATGAGGTAAAGGGTAAGCTCAATCTCACTCTTAGGTGAAAATATTAAGAACCATTAGGAAAACATCCTAGAAATGATCCACTAAAAGAGGTGGAACCTTTATTGACACAATTACAAAAACCATCTTTTCTATTTATGTTATTATTACTCATAAGTAAAATATAGTATTCCTATGTGGAAATATTATTCTCCTATGAAAGTATTCTATTCTTATATGAGTAAACTAAATGTAACATACCTTCATTAGAAATAAATGTGTGCGTAAAAGTATGTTATTCAATCCATGCAAAAATAATTTTGAATATCATCACATCCTTAAAAAATATATCACATAAGAGACCATATATACCAATAACTATGGAACACATAAAGAACCTACTAAATGTATATAAAATTTTCCCTAAAGGAATTACAAAGGTTAATAACCTCAAAAAGTGATCCAATAGGAGTCCCAAATCGAACACCAACTATGTAAAAATACAAGAATGGTTCTACCCCATGTCAATCAGAGCATCACACAATATAGAAGTAGCCATAATTGTATCTCAAAATATTTATCTATCATTTTCCACATCAATTGAAACCTGGTCCAATTAAAAATCATGCATATGATAAATCTACAAGGTCACCCTCTGTATCTCTAGATACACTAAGAATATTTTCCTTGAGGCATCTGATTCTATTACCCTTATCGACCTCGTTTATCTCAACATTATAACATTCATGATGAATACCTAATATTTGACAAAATGGTCTCTTTTTCCAAGATTAGGTAAACCGAGTCTGTCTCATGGATCAACCAATACCCATTGAATATAGAATGAGGATTACTCAGTACGCGACTATGGTGACCTCCAAAAATAATTCTACATGTTTCCCTTTCTCTAATATATATGACCCTCCTTAGGTGCTTCATACACATTGAATGGAAATGACCAACTCACATACACTGATAGAACACAACTGAAGCACCTATTAAAAGAGGAAGTAAAGGACATATTCCCTTAGTCAACTATATATCATCACCCAATAAACCCTCTTATAATATCATATTTTTACCACTATAATATCTATCCAAGAAACCACCAGAAGGGTCTCCACTCAGTTTACTAAAGGAAATAAACATTTATGTTTCACTAATCTTCATATGACCCTTCTCCATAGTGAGATAATTTTAAACAACCTTTTAATAGGTTGTTGAGTTAAACATCCTTACTTGATACATAAGTTTTGTTCGTATGACTATATAAAACATGTGATATTTATGGTCTTCATTTCCATATAATAATGTTGAAAGTAAAAGTATATCAGAAAGTCAAGTAGCTTAATTTTACACTAATAAAATTCCCTAATAACATTCCATAAACTCATATACCTAGTCCAAATTAATTTTATCAAAAAAATAACTCCTTGAAGAAAATTTATGTTAAGGCCACCCATGTCAATAAATCATGCCTTTTAATCTAAACCATTACACTCCATGATCTATAGGAACGTCTTTGAAGTATAAAATTTTCTCTATTCACTCACTTATCCTCAAGTGTTAGCACTAGCTCAAATATGATATAGATCATATTAACCCTATCCTTCCCATTTTTTGGAACTCAAATTTCATAGAAGGATAAAGGATACTATATTTTGAATTATTGAGTGAATTTCACCTTAGTTTCCTCACTTAAATAGATACATATGACTCTAAATAGCACTATATAGAACCCAAATTCCTAAAAAGTCTCACCAGCTAGAACTACTAAGGAATCCCTAGGATATTTCTTTAGGCCTCCCTCCTAGTCATTTGCAGTTTTTTCAAGAGTATACTCATTCATGTCCCTATTCTTATCCATGGGATATCATCTTGATGTAATTTTATAAAATACTGAATCACCAGTTTAGAATCATTTTAAAGTATTTAAAATAGATAATATATAAAATAAAGGTTTGACATAAACTTGCATTATAACCATACCCATATCATAACTCACATAATATACCATAAAATATAACTCCACCTTATTGTAACACCTGTTAATCACTACCCAATGTTACATATGAATCCCAACTCATGTAACATATACTATCACATAAATTATAGAAAATCAAAGAATTAATTATATAAAATTCATCAATATAGTGTTTTTATTAATTAGAATGGCCCTAATAATGTATTTTTGAAAATTTTAAATATATCACTTTTGAAATTTAATTAATTAAAACCCATTTTTTGAAAAATATATTCTAATTACATATAATGGAATACATTTAAAATTATAATACATAACAAAAATTAAATATAAACCCACACCCACTTACCATGTTGGGAAATGAGTAAAAGAATAAATCAAAAACATAAAACATCACTTAAAAAAACCAATAAACCATAACTATAAAAAATAATAACATCATTTCCATAACCCTAGTAAAATGGGTGTCCATTATACTAGTTTTTTCCAAACACAAGAATATCTTCAAGCCTATGTCCAAACCATCATATCTCCCATTTACCAATCCAAAAGATCATAAGTCCAGGAAACACAGGTCTCTGATAGTAATTTTTATAGCCTCAACCTAGTTTTTTAGGTTTGATATAGATCACTAAATAACATCATATATGTCCCCCCTTATGAAATCAGTTATCAACTAGTGATGAGGGACAAAACTATATATTGCGGAGACAATTCCCTCGATATCATTACCAAAAAAATAATAAAAGTATGAGTAATAATAAAACAATAAACTGTATAACATGGAATCACTTTTTCATGATAATCATAGAAATAATTTCATGTGTAATAATAAAATAAACCCATTATCATTATATATCATCAGTAAAAAGATTGATATCCATGAGTGGTAGATTATATAGATAATAAATAATAAATAATAAAATAATATTAGGGTCTCTAATAAGAAAAGTTTCAATGAACATATCATAGTACCACATCCATCTCCCTTCCAAGTTCTTTGAGCTCAGCCACCTGACATTGGGGATTTCCCCTTATATGGATCCCTAATAGTGAAATATAGACAACCACTAGGGTGAAAGTGTATGGTTTTCCTATTTAACCCAATAGGACACCACCAATAGGACCTTAAAAATATAATAATATATGTGAGTTTATGTTCTAATTATTAAATAATCACTATGAAACATACACATAATTTGGATCATCATGCACTATCCTAGCCATCATAAATATTTACCTTACCTATATTATCTAATTCTAATGGAAGAGGTGTTTATGTACTATAGGGATTCCAGAATAGGTTATAATTAAAATTGAATAATAAATAATGTGTAACATTGAAAACTTCTAATATAGGTATCGATACTAAGGAAGGCATAACAAAGGATACCTATTGGATATGAATAAATACTAAGGATAGTGTAACATAGACAAACTCTTAGATAGGAAATGATACTAAGGAAGGTATAATATAGCCAAACCCTAAGACATAAACTCACAAGTTTCTATCCCACCATGTTATGCCCTTGAACTCAATATAAGGCACTGACGAATAACTCCATCCCTAACACGAACATCATCACATCACAATAACTAGTGAATTTTCCCTTATCCCATGTCAAACTCCAGATCTATCCCATTTTTTTTAATACCTTTACATGTCAACCAACACTTAAGTACAATTTTAAATTGTATTGGATATCACGTGCCTCACATTCCACTTAAACCCATTCTAACTAGACAATTTAAATCATTTATATATAATAAATGATATGTTTATTGAAAATATCTTTTCCCGAATATCCTATAGATGGTGGTTAATTTATTATATTGTCACTAGATAAAAATAATCAAATTATAAAGGAAAAATAGTTTATTAGTATTGGTAAACTAGATACATACGTGAATCTCACAATACATTTTGAAACATAAAATACCAAACATAATGAATGTAAATATTACATGTTATTTAACTCATTCAAATATTATTTCTTTGTATCCAAGGGAAATGAAAAAAAATAAGGGTGATCTTAAATTTTCAATAATGATTACATACAATCAAAGTTACCATGATTAAATAAGGAATAATCAATAAGGAAAGATAAATAACTAAAAACAAATTTCATTTAATCAATAACTTGAGAATAAATAATAATATGGAAGGATTTAATTCATATCAAAAGTTTCCACATAAATAATCATAAGATATTAAAACTTATCCATATATATTATTAAAAATAATCACATGTACATTGACAAAAAAATTATAATGATGGAATTCATAATTTCAAACATCTAAAACTTACAGTCGAGGCTTTATGCCATGACATTTTAATCTATTAGTAGGGATACACCAAAAACCAATTTAATAAGGGTAGTGTAACAGCCCAAGATTTTATAAAAAAATATTCTTTTTAATTTTATTAATGTCTTGTGTTGTACGCTACACCAAAATGAGCTTTCACAACACGCATCCTTGTCTTGCCTGGCATTACACGCAATCGCGACCTTCCTCGATAGCGTGTGTAATACGCAATACCGAGTTTCACTAAACAACGATGTGCTATTAAAATGTTATTAAAACTAGCCGTTATGAATAGTAATAACCACTTTTTGAAATTTTATAAATTTTATTTTTCAAAATGGACTTCATTTTTGGACTCAGAATATCGAAATTAGCCTAGGGTGAAATTTTGGTATTTTTCTGAAAACTTTCAATTTTTGATGAATAGTGAAACCACTAAGTGGTAGGTTAAAAACTGAATTTTGCATAAAACTTAATTTTACCACTTCTGTGAATGGAATTTCGAAAATCCGAGAGACACGGTTAATATCAAGGACTAAAATGTGGTTCAATGAGATGAAAATAATTTTTTGGTGAATAGTAACTTTTTACTTTTTTTTACCGCGGTTAATAGTAAATAGGGTAACTAAGGGTAAATATGATATTACTATTACCCTAACACATGTCCTAATTCTATTGGACAAGTGTAATTCGACCAAAAACAAACTTAGGAATAAAATATGACCATTTAGGCCCACTTGGATTAGATTAGGACATTTATTATTAATTTATTTAAAGAAAGGTTAAAATAGTTAAAATCAAAGTTTAATAAGTAAATCATTTTTAATATAGGGTTATACATAAGATAAATTCGATTGTAAATATTCATTAGAAAGCTAAAAAGATTTCCTACATGATGGTATTTTATTTGTAATTTTTAGACATCAAATAATTTAATTTATGACACAAAGATGATGCAGTAATTATCTTATTAATGAAATATTGACAAAATTGATAATATAAATACCAAAATAAATGTAATTTGAGACTTTTTATGAATTACACTAATTTTCTAGGTTACTATGATATATTAGTATTTATTTAATCAACTTGGTTCGAACATATAATTCTGTTATGACTTTGACAAAAATCATATATCAAATAGTGTCAAAATTGACACAAAATAGTTTTTAAATCAAATATTATATTATTAATTGTTATTTTATCCCTAAAAATCTAAGGTTTGGCCAAATGACTTAGATAAGGATATATATATTAATAATAAACAATTTGGGGTTCGTTTGGCATGTTATAGTAAGTGTATTAACCATATAGTGAAAGAAAACAAAAAGACACGGTAAAAGTTAAATTAATTAACTTAGAGTTAAATCTAATTGATAAGGTTAAAATAATACCCTAAACTTGTCTAAATACTATTGGTTGATAGGATTTCGACCCATCCCCACTTTAGCTTCGAAATAAGACCCTTTGGAACCATTATAAACCGATTTTGACTTTAATATAAAATAATATTTTGAGATATTCCTAAGGTGCCCCTCTCCTCCCTTATAAAAGGGCACCTCCTCCCCCTCCTCCTCACACCAATTTGAGCACTCAAGCTCGGCCAACCCCTGCCATATTCCCTTCTCCACTTCCCTAGAATAATCCTAGAGGTCCTGGTCTTCTCTAAAGACCAATCTTAGTTCCTTAAGTGGAGGATTCAAAAAGGCGTTCCAAAGAAGAGGTAATATCCATTACCGATCTTTTCAATTTCTTTCTTCTTCAACTTCTTCTTCTTTAGTTGTTTCATGATAAAGTAATAACATCAGTATTACTTACATACTGATATGTTATTATAAATATGAAACAACCCTAATTCACCTTCTATCCATCCTACGGAAAAATGAAATCACCGCGCGTGCGTACGTACGGAATACCGTCTCCACGCCGTGGTGTAATCTATTTTCCACCATCACCTTACAAGGATGGGTATAATGGTGTAATCAGTAACTATATATGATTATTATTAAGTAATATTGATACTGAAATAATATATATATATACTCCAATACAATTCCACGATCATAGGAACGATATCATCACTCGTGCGTACGTACGGAATACCGTCTCCACGATGTGATGCGACTCGTTCTACATGATCTTCATTTCATAATGATTATATAAATGAATTGAATGAATGAATATGGTATATACTACACTAATACCATTCTGGAAATGAATTATCTATAACCTAAAGATAAGAATAAGAATTTATTCGACAAAACACGCATAAGAACAAAAAGTTATAAAGACCCGAGTAACAAGTAACAATGAAATATTACTAACAAGAAGCTAATAATATGACCATATATGATCTCATATCAATATGTATGATTATGGAATAAGTCAATAACATTATTTAAACCATTATACAGGAGCTTCGGACACGAACAAAGCAAATCGGACCTAAGGTAAGGGAAATATCACAATCTCATTTTTATCCGAGATTGTTTATTCGTAAGTATTTACTGGGGTGTATTTTATCATCCACATCCATGTTCCCTCAATATGTAATATTGTTTCCATCCACTTGAAATAGCTTAAATCAAATTTTACCCTTAGGTGAGTTTTTAGTAAAGAATATGAAAGGAATCTTTTGTCGTTTTTCCGTACGAGGTACTTTTTGACTTTTCCGACAAAAGTACGAAGAATGTTTTTTTTAACTTATACGGCATGAATGGATTTTTAAAACATTACTTCAAAGAAGCTTCCTTTACAAGTTTTCAAGTTTATTTTTAATCAACTTCTTTTATTTTAAAGTTGTATGACATGTTATGAAAGGAAAAATGTTTTTGAAGAAGAAATGATATTTTCCTCAAGAATTCAATTCAAGTGTTTTATCAAAATTATTTTCCATCTAAGATAATAAAGGGTTCTGTTTCTATCCATATTTTTACATTGGTTTGACTATGTTGTGATGGAATTATGTTTATGAATTCCTTTATCATATATGAATTGATTTATGATGTCATGATGTTTCAAGAATCCCATTTTTGTTATATGTGTTATGCGATGATGTATGTTTTATGATTATGTGGCACACATAAGAAAGGATTCATTATAAGATGGGTGGGACCTATATCTCCCTCCAATGCATTGGGTAAAGATTTTATATCTCATGAGATAGACATGGCTGGAACGGAAGGTTATTTCGGTTCAGTGATACAGGACTGAAACGAGGAGTGAACTCGGTTCAGAAAGGGACTTTGTCCACTAAGATAGTCTTGGCAATGAGTCATGACTAACAAGAAATGATTTTCCATGATTATGTGTGCATGCCACAAAGATTCAAGTTTTATGTTATGATTATGGGGATCTCATTTTCACTTCTATGAATTATTCCATGATAAGATATTATGATCTCTTTTGCAGGTTTTGATTTTCAAAAAGATATGATATGATTTTTATTTCCTTTATTTGCCCTTGCTGAGCATTTGAGCTCACCCTTTTATGTTTTCTTTTCCCCAGGTCAGGAAGATGGATATTAAGTAGAATATGCTAAAAGGGACCCTAGATATGATGAAATAAATGGGAGACACTGTAGAAGATTTATGAACCAGTTGTTTATGTTTCCCAGTTTCTAAAGACACTATACCTATACGGTCCTTTGTGGTTTTGTCATATGTTGTAATAAGTGTGCTTCAATTTTGAAGTATTAACAATGTATGTAAAGTGTGGGTCGTTATAGGTAGGAAACTAGTTTGTCTCATGATACCTACTAATTCATCAAGGGGATATGTAATTCTAAGTCCCACAAATAACTTAATAAATCAAATAAATTTATCATATGAATAAAAAATACAAATTAATCAATATTCCCTAAATATTAATAATTGTTTATATTGGAAGAACTAGCAAACAAAATGTCAATACTTTCCCCATTAAAACTGATCATAAACTATCCAAATAAATAATAAGAGTGGAAGCACTATAAAATATTCCCAATAGATCATAATTAAAATAAATGGATATTTTCATTGATGAATAGATTTACTATAAAATGATCATTAAAACATTCTTGAGTAATATACCTTTACCACATTGAAAATCACTTTTAAAAGATAAAAATTTACAGAATATTAAGAAAAACATTTTATTTGAAAAGAACATTAAAACTTGTAATGTAAGAATAAAATCATTGAGAAGTCATGATAGTGTGAAATTATGTTCATGTTGTATAATTTAGAAAATCATTCTTATCACACTTTTATAAAAATGTGAAAAGGTACCTTGTTAGGAAAATGAAAATATTATTCATTTTAAACCAATTTTTAAAACATAAAAAATTATAAATAATTCCTTTAATAAATCTCTAAATAATAGTACAAATAAACTTTGATACTTTTTAAGGAAAATATGGACATGGAATAAAATAAATCCTGGATTAGTCGAAAAAAAAGTTTTACTTAAAACCATTATTTTCATATCTTGGGTACTTGAGTATAAAATGAAATAAAAACTTTTAATTTATAGAAATAACATAATGAAAATAAATTATATTATTTTTAATATATAAATATCAAATAATTATGATAAATATAGACTTTAATATAAACAATGTAATGATCTAACCCATCAGGGCCAGCTTAATTGGTGGAAGGTCGTGCCACCACAACCCCAAGCCCACCTCCAATAGGTTGGGGACTAGAGACTAGTGCTGAGATGGAATAAATTAAACGGTATTCCTTTTCCTAATTTACCTGTATGTATACAAAAAACCTTCTCCATGAAAATTTGAAGATGAATATGAAATATAGTAGCATCTATAGTATAAATATGCAATTAATAATCTCTAATAAAATACAATTGAGTACGAAAACATAAACCCAAAAAGGGAAAAATGCATTCCCAACCAAAAATGGAGTCCCAATAAGAGAAAAAACTTAAATAAATGAAATCGGATAGATTTGTTTCCTAATCTCCAAGCCTCGACCACTGTACATGGTCAATACAGTAGAATATACCTAAACTCCCCAAAGGTCACTTCCAATCCATCTATAATTTGCATAATACACAACACATGTGGGAAAAGACCATACGGGGGTAAGTATATATATATATACTAAGTAGGATATCCTAAAAACTAAATAGGGGTGATAGAGAGATACAAAAAAATGTCAACTCAACCCAAAGTACAAGGGAAAAAATCCAATAGATGCACACACACACACACACATATATATATATATATGCTCATAAATAAATACATATGAGAGAGAAAGGTATCTCCATATTATATCCCATCCAATATCAATGATTCAGCCTGCAGTTCTAAAAGTCCATCACTGATACCCAGCATCAAATGCAACCCCACCAACATATGTGTGTAGGGGACTGATCCTCCTTACTTTGTTTACAAATGAGAAATCAACAAGTCCTATGGAGGACCCCCACATCATCAGATCTTGAAGAAAGTGGAGTACCACTCTTTAGATATAGGGAACACATAAAATGTAGGGGATTCTCAACTCTATTTGTTTAAAGAGTATAAGGAACCCTCACTTTGTAACACCCCAAGATTTCATAGTGTGTTATTTCTTCAAAATAATTCAATAACATGCACTACACGCAACACCGAGTTCAAGCGCACCATGACTCACCAAACAAGCCGTTCAAAAAAGGTTATGAATAGTATTAACTAAATTTTAAACTTTATATAATCCTTATAATTTTAGAATCCATATTATGAGTTTCTTAGATATAATGCAAGAACAAATTCATTTTCAGTAAATTTTGGTACTTTTTGACTAAATGGGGACATCAAATACTATATTTTAAAGTTTTTGACTAAATGGGGACATCAAAAATTTAAAATGAAACATCCCAAGCTTCTACGGTACGCTTCTCTTTGAATAATGTGATAGCGTATGTTGTACGCAACACCGAGTTCTAACAACCAATTTAACTGGCCGTTATGAATAGTAATAACTACTTTTTGAAATTATATATATTTTATATTTCAAAATGGACTTCATTTTTGGATTCAGAATATCAAAATTAGTCTAGGGTGAAATTTTGGTACTTTTCGGATAACTTTCATATTTTGATGAATAGTGAAAATTACTAAATTTTAATTAAAAACAACTTTTTTAATCAAAATAATTAATAGTGATAAATTATGAATTTGAGTGGTTTTAAAGTATATTTAGAATATATTTTTACCATTTAATATAATTTTGGTCATTGGACATAATTTTACAATTAAACCAAACATAAACAAGTGTCAATCTTTTGATATTTATTATCTCTTAAAAACACGCTTTTTGTTTTGGCAGCGGGAATTAATTTTAAATTAATTTCTTCCACTTCTGTGTTTTGAATTTAGGAAAATGGATTCCATATTTGGAATCAGGATGTTCAAATTGTGTAAATAGGTAACTTTTATTTTTAGACATTTTGAATAGTTACTGTGGTAAATATTTTATTTACCATGGTTAAAGGGTAAATCTGGTAAATAAGGGTTAAAAAAATAATATTATAATAATACAAAATTACCCTAAAACGTGTCCTAACCTTATTTTTGGACACCTACCCGACCATGGGCATCCTTGTGTCAATTTGGGGACCCCTTGGAGCCACTTGTATGTGGTAGGGACACATTATATTAATAAAGTTAAAATAAAAATAAAAATGGCATAAGCTTACATCTTTTAGAAGAACAATTTTTACATAGGGTTATACATGTTGGATTTTCGATTATAAATATTCATTAGAAAGCTAAAAAGATTTCTTACATAATGATGTTTTATTTATAATTTTTAGACATTAAATAATTTATTTTATTTATGACACAATGATGATGCAGTAATTACTAAAATAGTAAAAAATTAACATAATTGATATTATAAATACCCAAATAAATATAATATGAAACTTTTAATGAATTACACTAATTTTATAGGATAATCTGATATATTAGTATTGATTTAATTGACTTTGTTTGAAGTAATCAATCTGTTATGAGTTTCACAAAAATCAACTATTGAATAGTGTCAAAATTGACATAAAAGAGTTCTTAAAACAAATATTATATTATTAATTGATATTAAATTCCTAAAAATCTAAGGTTCGGCCAAGAGACTTATATTATGATAGGTTAATCATTAATGGACCACTTGGGGGTCTCTTGGATGTATATAGTAAGTTTATTAACCATATTATATAAAAATACAAAGAGACATTGTAAAAGTGAAACTAATTAACTTAGAGTTAATACTTAAAGATAAGGTTAATATAAGTACCCAAACCTGTCTAAATTCTATTGGATGAGTTTTTTTCGACCTATCCCCACCTCATACTTTGAATAGTAAACTTTGGAGCCTTTGGAAACCGAATATGAATTTATTATAAATTAATATTTCTAGCTTTTCCAAAAGTGCCCCTCACCCCTCTTATAAAAGGGCACTCCTCCTTCTCTTTTCCTCACACATCTCAAGCCACTTGGCTCGTCCAAACTCTGCCCAACTAAGCTCCCCACATCCCTCTCCTCCTCCTTGAAGCTTCCCCTTAGGCAGAAAGAATTTCAACAAGTCCTTTGGTTCCAACCAAAGTGAGTTACCTAAATTAAAGGTAACGTTTTCTCTTAAATTATTTTCATTTATTTTGCTTCTCCAACCCCCAAACTCTTTTTATTTCCTTTCTTTTGTAACAACACCAGTATCCACAATATACTAGGATGTTGTTATAAGAAGGATTAAAACTACACATACACACAACTCCATCTAATGGATGATGAACATAATGTTTCTGTGGATGGCAAACTAACGCCTCACGAAACGATGATTGTTCAAATACATCTTACCGCCTCTCATGGTGGCCATTATGATGGCACTGTAATTAAATATTATATTAATGATATATATTTTATATATAAGCTTCTGTAATTCCATTTTATTTCATACCATTATTCGTTTCATGTTGTATATATATACGATAATTTCATTTGAGGAAGTGCGGACTACCGCCCCCTTAAAATGATATGACTCGTTCATACCACACATGGAACGTATAAAGGATGGTGTTAATGAACTTAAGTAACATATATAAAATATTATATTATACTGGAATAGTAATATACCTATGTATCATTTGGATTCGATTCTTTTAAAATAAAAAAAATTAAATGGAAGTAGCGTTCGTGCGTACGTATGGACTACCGTCTCCACGAACGCGATGAGATTCATTCTCCATCGTATCCATTCAAGTACAATTATCATTTAATGATTTAAAAATGATGTTTAAGGACTTGATATCATTCTGGATATGAATAAGATACAACAAACATGACTTATGTAACAAAACATATAAAGAAAATGAGTAAGTTAACACCCGAAACAGAGATAATACTAAGATATTATTATCAAATCAATATTAAAAGATCATATATGATATCATATTAATGTATATGATTCTTGTATAATTTAGTAACAATTATTTCACTATTATACAGGAGGTTAACCTACCCCAACCAAGGAAAAGTACAAGGTAAGGGATTCTCTTATCTCACTTTCAATTCCGTGAGATTTCCATTGTTCGCTACTAAATTATTGAAAGTGGTGTATTGTGTACTTCCATTTGATATATATTATCATGATTCACTTTATATTCATTTTATTCTGTAAATCATTTGGTGGTTATTAACTTTTGTCCATGCGACTCAGTTGATTAACGTGGTAAGGGATTTTCTTATCTCACTTTCAATTCCGTGAGATTTCCATTGTTCACCACTTAATTATTGCATGTGGTGTACTGACCATGATTGTATTCATTGTGTAATATAATTTAATTTATGGGTATTTACATCATCATGTTATGATACTTCTTTCATGGGTGTATGTTTCGTAAGTTACCTAATCGATAAGGGAATTTGAGATTTCAATTTCCACTCATTTGGCTTTACACATATTTCATTGATTATATTACCCCAAGATTATGTGTGGAATCACTATTCATTTGATTATGTAATAATTTCCACTCCCATTCCTATGGATATAAGTTTGATACACATAATCACTCCATTGATAATTCTCAAGTCATTGATATGAATTTGATAAGAGTAATTTTAACTCATTCTCCATTTGTTGAGTTAAACATCCAATTCGTTGGTATTGTTTTTACAAGAATATGTGTGAATGTCCTTTGATTGTTTTACACTGAATATCCAATCATATTTAGTGTATTTATATTTGTCACACATAATTATGTCATTGATTTATCCTTAACCTAAGGATACAACCTTTATTAGAGATTTCATCTCAATTTACATTCCATTGAGACTTCTTTGATGATATACACCAAATCACTTTTATGTGGTGTATATAATGTACTTTGACATAGTATATCATGATTCCCTTTATTCTCATGATATTACAAAGTTTTGATTACCTCAATTATTTGTATTCAAGTGTCTCTTTTGGTTAGAATCTCTAACTAAAATACCATTTTTAAATGTTTTAAAGACTTATTCATCTAAACCTTTCTCATTAATGTCCATGTTTTAAAAAATGGTTTTAAGGATTTATTTATATGGACATTAAAGTTTAGAAATCAAAACTCCTTTTAAAAAGTTTCAAAGTGGTATGGGACACTTTGATTCAAAAATCTACTTTTAAATGGCTTCTTGACAAATAGTGTGACTTTTAAATGTTTTCAAGAAAAGGGGGATATTTCTCTCAAATAGTTTTGATGATTATTTTCATCTATGTCAACATCCTTCATTATTCTTGATTGAGGTTAATGTGATACAATACAATCTTCCATATTGTATCGAATGAGTTATGTTTGACTGTGGATGTGCTGTTTTTATACCATTCATGGTTTGTGGTAAAAGTATTGACATTTCGTATGCTAGTTTTAATACGAATGTTTATGTTACGTTTAAACATGTTCATATGAGGAATGCATTGGACTTAATAAGTGACGGGTGGAGCCCGCTATAGCTCCTCAATGCATCGGTAGGTCTCATGAGACAAACTAGTGTCTTGGCACAAGGCCTTGGCAAAATCTTATTTGTAGTCTTGGCACGAGGCCTTGGCTATGTGGTTATGATAGTCTGGCATTATGCATTCCATCATTATGAAAGTGGTTATTGATATTGCATGTGATCATTCGACTAGTAGAATATCCATGTGAGTAAGTAAATGGCATTATTTCATTTTATTTATGCCATACCATGTTGAAAGTTCAAGTTTAAAAGGCTTTTGTTTTAGTTATAAATTGCCTTAAGTGTTTATGCTTATTTATGAAAGCTTCTGCTATAATGTTATCCTTACTGAGCATCCGAGCTCACCCCTTTCAATGTTTTATTTTTTTTTTCCCAGGATTATGAAGAAGTAATTTATGAATGACCTACAGGGATAGTATGAGGGGATATGAAGACAAGATGTTTTTTTTATGATGTAATGTAAAAATTTATGGATGTATCTAGTTATTCCAAGGCTACTAAACTAATCGGTCTTTCGAGACTTGATCTTTCTCATGATCATGCCAATGTTATGTAATAATGCACCGACTCTGGGTAACTAGGGTCGGGGCATTACACACTTTGGTGCGATAGGGGATTACTACCCCTATAAACTATTCGATGATCCTACCTAATTAGTACAATTATCAAATATCACCTAAAAACGTTTCATGCATTGAAAATATCATATAAAATATTTTATTCCACAATGAATGACATTGTCATGTTCTATATGTAAAAACACTCAATATGGGCTACTTTCAAGCCAAAATCTAAGACCAAATGAAGGAGATATGAGAGGAAAAGTTTTAGGAAGGAATACACAGCATGTGAGGGTCCACATAACTTGTGAACCACCTTGTCACATGTACATGTTATCCTCTAGACATGTATTAGAGTCAATGTCATCATACATGGATTTTATATCCAGTACATAACATATCTTATCCACTCAGATATTTCTCATGTATAGCTAGCCTAGCCTGTGTACTTTGGGATGTGCCTGTGTACCAGACCATGCCCAGGTACCGGCCCCATCCCATGTACTTCTGTAGTACACAGTGTGTCCTCCCACATGGGGTATGATGGTGTGTACCTATTGACACATGTCTTGGCCACCCATATTGGGTCACATGGCATGTTTGTCCAACAACATGGTGTGTAATTCTTAACTCAACTGAAAACACTATCTATTATGAAATACAAAGAACATGCCATGTGTTATTCATAACTAACAGGCATGTAGTCTCATTTTTCATAGAACCCTCATATTCTTCATTATTCTTCCATACCCGACCTTGATACTGTATATATTTCATTTTCACCACCTGAAATCAAAGGAAAAATCCCTCGGCAATCCTTTCCTAGCCTTTAGTGGATGGAAACAGAATCTGATCATCCGTCAGAGCCACCCCATGTCCCATGCACATCTTATTTCCCATAACCACTTTTGGATCTTAGATATATGAATAATCACCGAAAATCCATCCCAATAAATTCATTAATCATGTATCCACCATGAATTTCATGATTTGATCGTGTTTAAACACACCCTAGAAAAGTCGAATCATGACCCCATAGTCCAATGATGAAGAATAGGTGGAGGAAAGGCACAAAAACAAATGTGTAACCATAATTGGCCAAGTGTTCTGAGATAATTATTACATAAATGTGGAGAATATGGTCAAACCAAGGCATAACAAGAATGAATTTAATTAAAGTATTTAATTCAGATACTGAGCTCATGTGAATATCTAAAAATTGAAGATCAAATAAGGAATATCAAATACATACTTAAAAAATTTAATCAAGAGGGAATAAACCCAAATTGATGACTCCAACCCCAATTTGAATTGATTTTTGGTGAATAATTCATTCTCTATTTAAGGATAAGTATTTCTGAATTCATTTCCTCTTGATCCACCTTGATCTGATCACCCATAATCTTCTAATACAATCCTCCAATAAAGAACACTCTGAGATCCTATCATTTATCCCATGGTTTATGTGACTAACATTGTATAATAATTTAAATAAGGTATTAATAGAGGTAATTATATTGTTGGAATTTAAAAGAAAATTTATTTATTTATTTATTTATTTTAATTAAATGCACCACTAATGACTACTTCATCTGGATGTCCAAAGGTGACCAACCTTTGGTCGCACCTAAGGTAAACTCTAATTTACTAAATAAATTGTTGTATCATATTTCCAAATCCAAGACTCTTTTTGGTGCATATTCTACTATTTCATAAAAACTACATGTACATGATATTAATATATTTAATATTTTTATAATGTCAATATCGGGCTCACCAAGACTCAAAATCTCATACCATCTCAGTGTTTGAATTTGAAAATATTATTTAATATATTTCAAAGTGTTATAAGGAAAAAAGGTCATTGCATTCTCCCATAATTTGAGGCTTTTCACCATGAAAGAAGTAATCTAAAAAATTGTGAAAAAAATAATCCCACATCTTGATATCTCTTCCAAGAAATCTCCTACATGCTTCCATGCTTCCAAAACACATGAACCAACGGAATGGTCTATCCTCACAGGATCTTCTCCTGTCGGTCCTCAATTTCCACTATGTACTTTGTGAAGGTGGATCCATCCTCAATCTCCAGATCACCCTAGTCAATAATTTTCATAGGATCATGCATGTATCACCTCATCCGTGACACAAAAAAGATATAATGAACTCGTTCTAACTATGGGGGTAGGTCTAGGTGGTAAGCAACCTCACTAACCCTCTGAAGGATCTCAAACAACCTGATGAAACCTGGGGAAATCTTGCCTCCCCAAAAAAACTTCATAATTATCATCATAGTGATACTCTCAGTAAAACATGGTCTTCCTTCTCAAAATAAAAGGCCATATAACTTCGGTCTGCAAAAAACTTCTATCAGGATTGAACTTTCCTCATATGATCATTGATCACCAAAACATTCTCTATTGTCACCTTCATTATCTCTATCCCAACAATATAAGTATTTATAATCTCATACTAGTATAAAGGTAACCATAAAGGTCTCCCATATAGGGTCTCAAAATATTATTTTTTGATAGTAGAGTGATGGATATTCTTATAAGAAAACTCTACCAATGGAAGGTGATCCTCTCCGCTCCTACCAAAGTCCAAAACAAAAGCACTCTACATATCCTCTAACACCGAGATAGTACAATCAGTTTTTCCATATTTATAGGATTCAAATGATGTAATCATATTAAACTAGGTCATGAAGTCTTCCTAAAATACTCTCTAAACCCATAATGTAAACTAAACATCACATTCACAAACACTCTTTGAGGGTACCCCATGGATTCAGATGATCTTCTCTATGTTAAACTACCACAAATTCTCCACTGAACATCACTCTCTAATTGAAAGTAAGTGTGCCAATTTGGTATGTCAGTCAACTATCACCCAGATGAAGTCATGGTTTCTCACTATTCATGAAAAATCTATCACAAAGTCCATGTATATATCATCCCATTTACATTTATTTATCTCAATAGGCTGCACCAAATATTCCATAACCTAGTACTCATCCTTTACCTACTGACATCTGAGACAGCAAGAGAGAAACTCAACAATGATCTTCCTCATTCCAAACAACCAAAACAGCCAATAATGGTCCTTGTTCATATTTTACACCCTAGGATTTATATCCAAATGAGAAGTATGAAACTACCTTACCACATCCTCTCACATCATGATTAGAACCACTGTCTATCCCCATTAAAAGACGATGTGATCCCCTTCTTCAAAAAAAAACATATGGTGAATATCTTAAGGATATATGGTTTTGTAGAACCACACATTCATTTTCTCCCAAATGATCCTCCCTCACACAATAAAGGAGTGGAGGATTAAACACTATTTACTGAATAAAATTTGTCCCCCTTTCCTTAACCAGGGTGAGCTTCAAAGAAGCTACCTACTAAGATGCCTCCCCCACTAAGTGAGAGCAAGAACTCCAACTAAGGGAATCATACACCATGTTTCCCTTCCCAAGAGTATAAACTATCTCAAATTCTTAGTCTTATAGGAACTCCAACCAGTTTCACTGTCTCAGGTTAAAATCTATCTTAGTAAATATTTACTTAAGACTCTTGTGGTCTGAGTATAAAAAAATTGTCTCCAAAAAGATAGTGCATCCACATCTATAGAGTGAATACTACTACTTCCAACTATAGGTTGTGATTCACATAGTTATTCTCATGCAGTCTCAACTATCTCAGTCCATATGCAATCAATTCCTATCTATATATCAATATTTAACTAATCCCAACTCCAGAGTAATTTCAAAACACTACATAAATCCACACCCACCTTTGGTAGTCTCGTCACAAGAGCACTGATCAGCCTCGACCTCAACTTCTTGCAGTATCTCTAACACTTCTCAGTCCAGGTAAACATATTCCATTTTGTATAATGATGGTCAAAGGGGATTAAATCCTTGATATTTACACCGTGTAACTCCTATAGTACCCCAACCAATCCAAGAAAACTCCACAATTCCATCATATTTTTGGGTTAATCCTAAGATAGAACTGCATCAATATTTCTAAGGTCCATAACTAATTCATGGACATATATGAAATTCCCCAGAAATTAAACCTCACAGATATAAAACTAGAACATTAAAAATTTACAAAATTTTGGTGCTCTCAAAGTAAGTATAAGACCATCCTCAAATGTTCTTCATGATTCTCCTCTAATTTATATTTCAATCATAAAATCCATAAATACAAAAGGAGAATTCATATTACTGAAATTCATCACCAGGAATTCATAGTTCCCATAGTAACATCGAAATGTCATCTTCAGAATATCATCCTAAAAAAACTCAAGTGGTGGTAGTCGAACCTGAGATTGATCTTTGAGAACCTACTTTCTCCTCGTAATTGGTCAAAGAGGTCTTTAATCCTCAACAAGGGCTACTTATTCTTTATCATTACATGGTTTAGGTAATGATAATTAACATAAATCCTCAAGCATGTGTCCCCCTTTTTCATAAAAAAATGGATCTTCCCATGGGTTGACATTGCATCTAATAAAGCCCTTCTCTCAAAGGTCCTCCAACCACACCCTCATCTATTAGATCTTGATAGAGGTTGTACAATATGCCACTGAAGATATTAGAATGATCCCATGGTTCATGTTGATGAAATATTCAATATTCTTCCCCATAAGTATTTCTATAATATCCTCAGGGAATACATCCATATAGTCCTACACTACCAAAGGAATATAGATGCTTGAAGAGCCCACTAAGCCAAGGGATAAACTCACCAAATGATGGTTGGTGGATTGTGGCTTCATTCTTGTAAGACCCACTAACTCGACCATAAGATCCCTCTCACACAAAAAGGAGAATATCACCCCATATGCATATGAATTATCTATGATGATAGTAAATATGGGACCATATCATGGAAAAACAATCCATTCACAAGATTTTTTCATAAGTTTTCATTGTGATGACCAAGATCTCCCATGTGAAATTCACTCCACAAAGCGATATATTGCACTACCAGTAAATAATTTATATCAAATAATCACTCCCCGGAGGAACCTATAGCCGTAAATGATGGGATAATGTCTCAACTCGAAGCTTTATCTCGTACAATAAGAATAATTTTATTAAGGAATGACGTGTACCTATGTATACTAGTAAGGATAAATGTGTATAATAAACACATATCATACCTTGGATCATCTCTTATTTAACATGGTCATATCCCTCCATGGAAAACAACTACCCATATCCCTAACCACCATATCCCTGAGCCTGATATGGGCCTCCATGTCGTGGTGGTGGTGGTTAGCTTTTAGAATCACGCTCCACCAACTACCCCTACCTCCAGAGCATCTCCTACTCCTCTACCATCACTGCCTCCCTAAGGGTTTCCCTAGCCACATCTAGGAGATCCCAGATCAAGGTGTGGCCTCTATTATGGGGGTCCATCCAATATCTCTCTATCCAGATCAACATGAGAGGTCGAGAAATAATGATCTAAATGAAACTGCCTATTAGTAGCATAGAATCACCCATATTTGGGATTACTAGATCTTATTTACGATCCTTAGGCCATATATCCATGCATCTAAGACAAATAATGATAATTTATCCTCTACTGAGACCTCGAAATCTGACACCTGCTACCCACTACTGACAACTCAACCACATGATGCCCACCATCGACTCCAACAACCCATCATCCCTCTTTCAGTAATATCTAAGTCCCAAAATACTTCTCTATCACTCCAACATAAGTAGACAATCAGAAGGATACCACACTGGTTTGAATGTATTTTTGGATACCATGCTCATATTTCAACACTTGAAGGAATACATCTAAAAAATATCAAGGGAGTATCCTATGTCGTCACTGAACCTCATTGTAAACTCAGTAATGTCCATACTACCCTTCTATAACTCAAGAAGCTCCTATATTTGAACTGAGCACAAGTATGAATGGTAATTCCCTTCATGAAAAATTTACTCAAATTCGGACCATGAGATCATCATCTCATCATGAGTGTGTGTAACTAGACTCCGAAAGTTCCCAATTACTCCAAGGAAATGTATTTCTACCAATGCAACCACTTGATCTGTCGGGGTCCACACAGGACTAAAGACATGAATCACTAAATCAATCCAATCCTATGATTCCTAGGGATTTGGATCATTGTGGAACCTTAGTGGTGTCTACAAATAGAACTCAAATAGTTTTTTAATCTTGACTACAACATCATCTTGAACTTTTAGAAATAACTACTTCTTGAAAGGTGAGGGTTCTTATTTATACCAACTAGGTGGAAACACCTCTTGATATGGACTCTGAACTGAGGCCTTATCACTCATCAAATTATCATCATGATCCTGAATTGGTAACCTAATTGGATATGTTTTTAGAGGAAACCTGAAATTAATCAAGATGTATCACATTCAGAAGATCATATATACATGGGGAGATGAATTTAAGATGACTATAAAATTACTCGATCCTACATAATTCATGTACCACTATTCTTTGAAACCAATGTCTCAGTATTCTGAGTCGAGAAGTAATTATTCATATTCTTCGTGAATGGATATGTTAGTCGTAGAACCAACACTGGGTTCCCTAGACTGAAAGTCACACTCGATAAGCTTTGACATTATTTTCCTATGTCTCAACAAATCCTCAAAAGGGGATAACTCCAAACACAATCTTGAGGAATGAAATCCTCTAATATGACTCTATAATGACCCAACTCACAGGATCCCACCTTTCAGTGTAAGTTCAAGCTTTCACAACCCCAAACCCACCTATAATATGATAGGGGTAGGTTACTAGCACTGATAAGGAATAAATGAAATTGGAGTCCTTTTCTTAATGTACATATATACACACACCCAAATGTCTCTATGAAAAATAGAAAAGGATTATAAAATCCAGTAGAATATTGAGTGTAAACCTGCATGAAATAACCTTTAAGAAAATACAACAGAGTGTGGAAACATAAACCAAAACAAAATGAGAAAAATATACACCCAACCAAAATAAATTTCAAACCTGAAAAAAAAACTAAAATAAATTAAAGTTGTGATAGCTCGGCTCCTAATCACCAAGCCCCAACCACCATACATGGTAAACACACCCAAGTATCCCTAATCTCAACTAAATTCACTGCCAATATTTCTATTGTCTACATTAAACAAGACATGTGTGGGTATATCCCTTGCAGGTGGGTATATATATACCAAGTATGTCACCCAAAAAACTGAGTATGGGTGAGAGAGAGATACAAAAACAGGTTATCTCAACTCAAATAAATAATGAAATGGAATCACATAGATACACACATATATATATTCTCATAATGAAACCCAAATGAGAGAGAAATGGGATATTCGTCTCATAGACCAACCAAATTCAGTGTGTCTACACATAATTCTAAAATTACATCACTGATTCCCAACATAAAACACAATCTCACCATCATATGTGTGGACGGTTTAGATCCTCACTACTATGTTCCACAAATGAGGGCACCAAAACTCCCATGGAGGAACTACACACCATCAAAGCTCACTAATGGGAGAGTAACACTCTGTATATAGAGAAACTACACCCATGTAGGGGAGTTCTAACTCTACATGTATAAAGGGTGTGGTGAACCTACACCTTTGTGAAATAGGGCAGTACTGGCCATATAATCTCTCATGTAATTCCCCGACCCTAGATTCCAAGATTCGGTGAATTATTACGAATCATTAGCATGACCAAAAAAGATCAAGTCTCGAAAGACCGATTATTTTAGTAGCCTTGGAAGTACTAGATATTTACAAGGTTTACATTAAATCGTAAAATGAATAAACTACAGCAACATTGTTTCCATAGACCACACTCATATCCCCTCAGACTATCCCTGCAGGTCAGTCACAAAATACTTCTTCGCATCCTGGGAAAAATAAAACATAGAAATGGGTGAGCTCTGATGTTCAGTAAGGATAAAAATATAGCGGAAACATTAATAAATAAGAATAAACATTTAAGGAAAAGAATAAGACTAAAAAATCCTTTTAAACAAGAACTTCATCATAATATGGCAGAGATAAAATCAAATAATTCTATTTACTTACTCACATAGATATTCTACTAGTCAAATAATCACATGCAATATCAATAGCCACTTTCATAATGATGGAATGCATAATGCTATACTTTCATAACCACATAGTCAAGGCCTTGTTCCAAGACTACAAAAAAGATATTGTCAAGGCCTTGTGCCAAGACACTAGTTTTTCTTATGAGACCTACTGATGCATAAAGGAGCTATAGCGGCCTCCACCCATCACTTACTAAGTCCAATGCATTCCTCATATGAAAAGGTTTAAACATAACATAAACATTCTTTTTAAAACTGGAAAATGAAATGTCAATACTTTATACATAAACCATGAATGGTATAAAAATAACACATCCATAGTCAAACATATCACAAAACCTTAAATACAATATTAAAGTTTTGTATCATAATAAATCAACTTCAAATATGCTTAAAATCCATCAAATGATGTTGACATAGATGAAATCAAATCATTTTCTTAGAGAAATATATCTTTCTATTTTGAAATCATTTAAAAGTCATGTAATTATAAAAGAAAACATTTATTTTTGGAAATATTATTATAAGATTTTAAGTTAATATTTGATGATGTTATAACAGCGAAAAATAGATGCACATGCCGTATAAGTTAAAAAAACATTATTACCTTGATTTTGTCGAAAAGGTTATAAAGGACCTTGTTTGTTAAACGACGGAAAGATTCCTTTATAAACATCTTATAAAATTCAAACAAGGGAAAAAAAGAATTTAACCCATAGTCAAGTAAATATTAATAATGTTTTGAAATACATTTTTAAGAAACATGGATGTGTATGATGAAGAGGTCCCAGTAGATAATTACGTATAAACAACCTCAGATAATGAAGAGATTGTAGAATTAACCCTTACTTCGCTGTAATAAATCGAGTCGTATGACCAAAGGTTAATAACCAAAAAATTAATCACATAATAACATGAATATAAAGATAATCATGATAATATATATCAAATTTCAATACACAATACACCACATTTAATAAATAAGTGGTGAACAATGGAAATCTCGCGGAATTAAAAGTGAGATAAGAAACCCCTTACTTTGTACTTTTTCTTGGTCGATGGTTGGTTAACCTCCTGTATAATGGTGAAATAATTGTTATTAAATTATAAAAGAATCATATACATTAATATTATATCATATATTATCTTTTAATATTTCTTTGTTAATAATATTTTAGTATTATCGTCGTTTCGATTGTTAACTGATTCATTTTCATTTATATGCTTAGTTTCATAAGTAGTGTTTGTTATGAATAGGATGTATCTTATTAATATTTAAAATAATGTTATGTGTTTAAACATTATTTTTAATCATATAATGAAAATTATTCTTGAATGGATTATGATGGGGAATGAATCTCATAGCGTTCGTGGAGACAGTAATCTGTACGTACGCATGAGTGAAAATATCATTCCTTTGTTATTAAAATAATATATAATTGGATGGTATATCATATATAAAGAATAATTATTATGTTATATTTATTTTTTACATCAATTACACATCATTATTATACCAATCCAAATAATAATATATTGAATAACAATTACACCACGATGTGGAGACGGTAAGTCGTACGTATGCGCGTATGGTGACATGTCATTCAAAGGACGGATAGAATAATAAATGTGGTCGTATCATAATTATAATAACATTAAAATGTATAGGATATACTAGAGTTATTATTTTATAATTTAAACAACAAAGAAATAGGAAGTGGAAGAAGAAAGGAACATGAAAGAGGTGATGAAATATTTTTCTCTTCTTCGGGTTCTTCCTTTTGATTTGATCAAAATGGCTCCTTAACTTGGATTTATGACTAAAAGAAGGCATCTAGGATGAAGGTAGGATATTTTAGAGGTTATTTGGGTTGATGTTGTCCGAGACAAAATTCTTTGAAGGTGTGAATTTAAGAGAAGGGGGAGTTCCCTTTTATAAAAGGGGTGAGGGGCACCTTAGGAAAAGCTAGAAATATTATTTTATAATAAAATCATTTTCAGTTAATAATGGCTCCAAAATGAATTATTTAAAGTCTAAGGTGGGGATGGGTCAAACACCACTCAACCATTATTTTTCAGATAGGTTTGGGTCACTATATTAACTTTATCTTTTATATTTAACTCTTAGTTAAATAGTTTCACATTTACCCTGTCTCTTTGTATTTTTATATTATATGGTTAATAAACTTACTATATACTTTAAAGTGAACCCCAAGTGGTTCATTAATGATACAAATATAATTATATAAGTACTTTGGGCGAACCTTATATTTTTAGGAATAGAATAAAAATTAATAATATAATATATATTTTAAAAACACTTTTATGTCAATTTTGACACTATTTAGTATTTTGTTTTTGAAAAATTCATAACAGCATTATTACTTCAAAAACAATTCATCTAACCAACCCTAATATGTCATATTAACCTTGAAAATTATTGGAATCCATAAAAAGTCTTAAATTACATTTATTTGGATATTTATAATATCAATTATTTTAATATTTCATTAATTAGGTAATTACTGCATCATCATTGTGTCATAAATAAATTAAATTATTTATTGTCTAAAAAAATATAAATAAAATACCATTATGTAGGAAATAGTTTTAGCTTTATAATTAATATTTCTATTTGAACTTATCTTATGTATAAACCTATATTAAAAATGTTTTAGTTATTAAACATTGATTTTAACTCTTTTAACTCTTCTTTAAATAAAATAATAATAAGTGTCCTAATCTAATTCAAGTGGACCAAAGAGGTTCATTTTTTATTCCTAAGTTTTTTTTTGGTAAAAATATACTTATCCAACAGAATTAGGACATGTGTTAGGGTAATAATAATATCATTTTTACCCTTAAATACCCTATTTACTTTTAACCATGGTAAATAAAAGTAAAACATACTATTCACCAAAAATTATTTTCATCTTATTGATCTATATTTTACTCCTTGTTTTTAACCGTGTCTCTCGGATTTTTGAAATTAAACTCACTGAAGTGGTAAAACTATGTTTTATGTAAATTGGAAAATGCTCCAAGGAGGTTGGTAAAAGACAGTGAAAAGTTCAATAAAATTTTATATATCTAATATTATTACAAAATGACTTCAATGAATTACATTGAACATATATAGGTATTATGTGTCTATTTTGACCTAAAATAAATTTAAATAAAAATTCGGTCTATAACTCATTGTTTTTCAATATTCATCAAAAATTAAAAGTTTTCAGAAAAATACCAAAAATTCACCCTAAGATAATTTCGATATTCTGAATCCAAAAATGAAGTCCATTTTGAAACAAAAAATTTATAAAATTTTAAAAATTGTGTATTACTATTCATAATAGCTAGTTTGATTGGTTGCGGCGTGTTATAATCTCGAAGCTGCGTACAATGCAAGCTATTACATTATTCAAAGGGAAAAATACTGTGGAAGCTTGTGGTGTTAAATTCTTCCCCCATTTTACAAATTGTGTCCTCTCAATTTTTAAAATTGGGATTGGGAACATAATTTAAAGTCCCGCATCGAAAAAAGAGTCAATAAAACTATCACTTTAAATGAAAGAAAGAGAAGTACAAAGGTCACCCGAGATAACCCATACTAGGATTCCATGTAAGAAAACATGGATATGGAAGATAAAATAAGTGTCAAGTTATAATGAAGAGGGATAGAAAACATGATCTGGAGAAATTTAACAACAACAAAAACACAAACATGTGATGGGACAAACGTTCATTAGTTTCCCAGTAGGAAAAGTAAACAGACAATGTTTTTTTTTAATTTACATTACATAAAGATGAGGAATTTATTTATGAGATTGACTAAGAAAATAAAGATATATAATTACTTTTTTAGTATAGTTTCATTCTTTAATAAACTTCTAACACTAACTCATATTTTTTTTCAAATAATGAGTATTCAAGATGACTTGGTCACACCAGAAGAGCTAGAATCAACTTCTAGAGAATCACATGATACAAAAAGGATAAAATATATATTTACTATGTCTTTAGAGATTAATCAATACCAAAACAATGTGTAAAGAAAATGTAAATTATCATGATCATATTCCCCAGGAGTGTTGTAACCAAGAGTGCAGCAAGGCCCATTTTCATGCACCAGTTCCCGTTCGAGTCTAGCTCAAATCAGTGTTCTCAGCTTTTACCCCTAGGTACATCTGTTCCAGAGCCGCCTATACCTGCTCGTATCCAGACAAGGATGTATTTCTTGGAAAACTCACAAAATCTCTATAATACCAAAATTTTAGAAAGTTCATCTATACTAATCCTCAAAGTCTATATTAGGGCTATGTGTTCTAATAAGAATTTATCTGAATCTAGTTTCCAAGGGTTGTACTAAACTTCCTATGATACCAACTGTAATGCCCTGAACCAAGATTCTCAGAGTTCGTGCAATATTACGTATCATTGGCATGATCACAAAAGATCAAGTCTCGAAATACTGATTAGTTTAGTTGCCTTGGAAGTACTAGATACATTTATAAGGTTTACATTACATCAAAAAATGAAAAAACTACAACAACATTGTTTCCATAGACCACACTCATATCCCCTCAGACTATCCCTGCATGTCAATCATAAAATACTTCTTCACATCCTGGGAAAAATAAAACATAGAAAGGGGTGAGCTCAGATGCTCAGTAAGGATAACAATATAGCAGAAACTTTCATAAATAAGCATAAACATTTAAGGCAATGTATAAGGCTAAAACAAAAGCCTTTTAAACTTGAACTTATGCATAATATGGAAAAGATAAAATCAAATAATTTCATTTACTTACTCACATGGATATTATACTAGTTGAATAATCACATGCAATATCAATATCCATTTTCATAATGATGGAATTCATAATGTCAGGCTTTCATAACCACATAGTCAAGGCCTTGTTCTAAGACTACAAATAATATTTTTTTCAAGGCCTTATGCCTAGACACTAGTTTGTCTCATAATACCTACCAATGCATCGATGAGATACAGTGAGCTCCACCAGTCACATACTAATTCCAATTCATTCCTCATATGAAAAGGTTTAAACATAACATAAACATTCGTATTAAAACTGGCATACGAAATGTCAATACTTTATCCATAAACCATAAATGGTATGAAAATAACACATCCATAGTCAAACATATCACAAAACCTTCAATACAATATGGAATTTTGTATCATAATAAATCAACTTCAAATAAACTTAAAATCCATCAAAGGATGTTGACATAGATGATATCAAAACCGTTTTTTAGAGAAATATCTCTTTCTATTTTGAAATCATTTAAAAGTCATGTAATTATAAAAGAAAACATATATTTTTGGAAATATTATTATAATATTGTAAGGTAATATTTGATGATGTTCTAACGGTGGAAAATATATGCACAAACCGTATAAGTTAAAAAAACATTCTTACCTTAATTTTGTCGAAAAGGTTATAAAGGACCTTGTTTGGAAAACGATGGAAAGATTCCTTTATAAACATTGTATAAAATTTAAAAAAAGCGGTATAAATGATTTTAACCCATGGTCCAGTAAATAGTAAGAATATATTGAAATACATTTTTAAGAAACATGGATGTTGATGATAAAGAGGTCTCGGTAGATAATTATGTATAAACAACCTCGGATAATGAAGAGATTGTAGAATTAACCCTTACTTCATTGTAATTAATCGAGTCGTATGACCAAAGGTTAATAACCAAAAAATTAATCATAGAATACCATGAATATAAATAGAATCATGATAATATATATAAAATGGCAATACACAATACACCACATTTAATAAATAAGTGGCGAACAATGGAAATCTCACGAAATTAAAAGTGAGATAAGAAACCCCTTACTTTGTACTTTTCCTTGGTAGATGGTAGGTTAACCTCCTGTATAATGGTGAAATAATTGTTATTAAATTATACAAGAATCATATACATTAATATGATATCATATATGATCTTTTAATATTGCTTTGTTAATAATATTTTAGTATTATCGTCGTTTCGGGTGTTAACTGATTCATTTTCCTTTATAATATTTGTTTCGTAAGTAGTGTTTGATATGAATAGGATGTATATTTTTCATATTAAGAATGATATTAAGTCTTTAAACATTATTTTTAATCATATAAAGAAAATTATTCTTGAATGGATTACGATGGGGGAATGAATCTCATCACGTTTGTGGAGACGGTAATCCGTACGTACCCACGAGCGACAATATCATTCTTTTGTAATTAAAATAATATATAATTGGATAGTATATCATATATACAGAATAATTATCATGTTATATTTATTATTTACATCAATTAAACATCATTATTATACCCATACAAATAATAATGTATTGAATAACAATTACACCACGACGTGGACACGGTAAGTCGTACGTATGCACGTATGGTGACATGTCATTCAAAGGAAGGATAAAATAATGAATATGGTTGTAACGTAATTATAATAACATCACATTGTGTAGAAGATACTGGATTTATTATTTTATAATTGAAACAACAAAGAAAGAGGAAGTGGAAGAAGAAAGGAACTTGAAAGAGGTGATGAAATATTTACCTCTTCTTCGTGATCTTCCTTTGGATTTGATCAAAAGGGCTCCTTAGGATGGATTTCTAACTAAAGGAAGGCCTATTGGATGAAGGTAGGATAATTGAGATGGTATTTGGTTAGATCTTGGCCGAGAAAAAAGTCTTTGAAGGTGTGAATTTGAGAGAAGGGGGAGTACACTTTTATAAGAGGGGTGAGAGGCACATTAGGAAAAGCAAGAAATATTATTTTATAATAAAATCATTTTCGGTTTATAATGGCTCCAAAATATATTATTTAAAGACTAAGTTGGGTATGGGTATAAAACCACTCAAAAAATTGGTTTTAGATGGGTTTGGGTCACTATATTAACGTTATCTTTTAGATTTAACTCTTAATTAAATAGTTTGACATTTACCATGTCGCTTGATATTTTTACATTATATGGTTTATAAACTTACTATATACTTCCAAGCAAACCCCAAGTGGTTCATTAATGATACAGATATCATTATATAAGTACTTTGGCCGAACCTTTTATTTTTAGGAATAGAATATCAATTAATAATATAATATTTGTTTTAAAAACACTTTTATGTCAATTTTGACACTATTTGGTATTTTGTTTTTTCTAAATTCATAACAGCATTATTACTTCGTAAAAAAATTCATCTAACCAACCCTAATATTTCATATTAATCTATAAAATTAGTTTAATTCATAAAAAGTCTCAAATTACATTTATTTGGATATTTATAATATCAACTATTTTAATATTTCATTAATTAGGTAATTACTGCATCATCATTGTGTCATAAATAAATTAAATTATTTAATGTCTAAAAAAAATATAAATAAAATACCATTATGTAGGAAATATTTTTATACTTATAATGAATATTTATACTTGAATTTATCTTATGTATAACCCTATATTAAAAATGTTTTAGTTATTAAACATTGATTTTAACTCTTTTAACTCTTCTTTAAATAAAATAATAATAAGTGTCCTAATCTAATCCAAGTGAACCAAAGAGGTTCATATTTTATTCCTAATTTTTCTTTTTGTCGAACTATACTTATCAAATAGAATTAGGATATGTTTTAGGGTAATATTTATATCATTTTTACCCTTAAATACCATATTTACTTTTAACCGTGGTAAATAAAAGTAGAAAGTTACTATTCACCAAAAATTATTTTCATCTTATTGAACCCTATTTTACTCCTTGATATTAACCATGTCTCTCGGATTTTATAAATTCAACTCATAGAAGCGGTAAAATTATGATTTATGTAAATTGGCAAATGCTCCTAGGTGGTGAGAAAAAGACGGTGAAAAGTTCAATAAAATTTAATATAACTAATATTATTAAAAAATGAATCCAATGAATTACATAGAACATATATAGGTATTATGTATCTATTTTGTCCTAAAATAAATTTAAATAAAATATTTAACCATTTAAATAAAAATTTGGGCTATAACTCAGTGTTTTTCACTATTTATCAAAAAATGAAAGTTTTCTGAAAAATACCAAAAATTCAGCCTAAGCTAATTTCAATATTCTGAATCCAAAAATGAAGTTGATTTTGAATGATAAAATTTATAAAATTTCAAAAAGTTGGTATTACTATTCATAATGGCTTTTTTGATTGGTCGCGGCGTGTTATAATCTCGAAGTTGTGTACAATTCAAGCTATTACATTATTCAAAGGGAAACGTACCATGGAAGATTGGGGTGTTATATTCTTCCCCCCTTTTGGAAATTGTGTCCTCTCAAATTTTAAAAATGGTCTTCGGAACATAATTGAAAGTCCTACATCGAAAAAAGAGTCAATAAAACTATCATTTTAAATGAAAGAAAGAGAAGTACAAAGGTCACCCGAGATAACCCATACAAGGATTCCATGTAGGAAAACATGGATATAAAAGAGAAACTAAGTGTCAAGTTCTGATGGAGAGGGATAGAAAACATGATCAGGAGAAAGTTAACAACAACAAAAACACAAACTTGTGATGGAAAAAACGGTCATTAGTTTCTCGGTAGGAAAAGTAAACGGACAACATTTTTTTTAAGTTACATTTCATAAAGATGTGGAATTTATTTATGAGATTGACTAAGAACATAAAAACATATACTTACTTTTTAATTATAGTTTCATTATTTAATAAACTTCTACCATTAACTCATTTTATTTTCAAATGATGAGTACTCAAGATGACTTGGTCACACCGGAAGAGCTAGAATCAACTTCTAGAGAATCACATGATCCACAAAGGATAAACTATATATTTATCTTGTCTTTAGAGATTAATCAAAACCAAAATGGTTTGTAAAGTAAATGTAAATTATCCTGAGCATATCCCCTAGGAGTGTCGTAACCAAAAGTGCAGTAAGGCCTGTTGTCGTGCACCAGTTCCCGTTCGAGTCTAGATCAAAGTGGTGTTTTCAGGTTTTACCCCTAGGTACATATGTGCCAGAGCTACCATTGCCTTCTTGTATCCAGACAGGGATTTATTTCTTAGAAAACTCACAAAATCTCTACAATACCAAAATTTTAGAAATTTCTTCTATACTAATCCTCAAAGTCTATCTTAGGGTTATGTGCTCTAATCATAGTTTATCTGAATCTAGTTTCCAAGGTTTGTACTAAACTTACTATGATTCCAACTGTAACGCCCTGACCCTAGATTCCCAGAGTTAGTTCATTATTAAGTATCACTGGCATAATCCCAAAGATGAAGTCTTGAAAGACCAATTAGTTTAGTATCATTGTAAGTACTAGATACATTCATAAGGTTTACATTACATCATAAAATAAAAAACTACAAAAACATTGTTTCCATATACCACACTCATATCCCCTCAAACTGTCCCTATAGGTCAGTCATACAATACTTCTTCACATCCTAGGAAAAATAATACATAGAAAGGGGTGACCTCATATGCTCAGTAAGGATAACAATATAGCAGAAACTTTCATAAATAAGCATAAAAATTTAGGGCAATGTATAAGACTAAAACTAAAACCATTTAAACTTTAACTTTGGCATAATATGGAAAAGATAAAATCAAATAATGCATTTTACTTATGCACGTGGATATTCTACTAGTCGAATAATCGCATGCAATATCTATAGCCACTTTCATAATGATGGAATGCATAATGCCAGACTTTTGTAACCACATAGTCAAGGCCTTGTGCCAAGACTACAAATAAGATTTTGTCAAGGCCTTATGCCAAGACACTAGTTTGTCTCATTATACCTACCGATGCATCGAGGATCTATAGCGGGCTCCACCCGTAACTTACTAAGTCCAATGCATTCCTCATATGAAAAGGTTTAAACATAACAAAAACATTCGTAATAAAACTAGCATACGAAATGTCAATACTTTATCCATAAACCATGAATGCTATGAAAATAACATATCCATAGTCAAACATATCACAAAACCTTAAATACAATATGGAAGTTTTGTATCATAATAAATCAACTTCAAATAAGCTTAAAATCCATCAAAGGATGTTGACATGGATGAAATCAAAACATTTTTTTAGAAAAATATCAATTTATATTTTGAAATCATTTAAAAGTAATGTAATTATAAAAGAAAACATTTATTTTTGGAAATATTCTTATAATATTGTAAGGGAATCTTTGATGATGTTATAATGGTATAAAATATCTGCACTAGCCGTATAAGTTAAAAAAAATTCTTACCTTAATTTTGTCGAAAAGGTTATAAAGGACCTTGTTTGGAAAACGATGAAAAGATTCCTTTATAAAATCTTATAAAAGTAAAAAAAATGGTATAAATGACTTTAAACCATAGTCTAGTAAATATTAAGAATGTTTTGAAATACATTTTTAAGAAATATGGATGTGGATGATAACGAGGTCCCAGTAGATAATTACGTATAAACAACCTTGGATAATGAAGAGATTGTAAAATTAACCCATACTTCATTGTAATCAATCGACTCGTGTGAACAAAGGTTAATAACCACCAAATTAATCACAGAATACCATGAATATAAATAGAATCATGATAATATATATCAAATGTCAATACACAATACACCACATTTATTAAATAAAAGGCGAACAATGGAAATCTCACGAAATTAAAAGTGAGATAAGAAACCCCTTACTTTGTACTTTTCCTTGGTCCATGGTAGGTTAACCTCCTGTATAATGGTGAAATAACTATTATTAAATTATATAAGAATCATATACATTATTATGATATCATTTTTTTTAATATTTCTTTGTTAATAATATTTTAGTATTATCATCGTTTCGGGTGTTAACTGATTCGTTTTCCTTTATATGCTTTGTTTCGTAAGTAATGTTTGTTATGAACAGGATGTATCTTATTAATATTATGAATGATATTAAGTATGTAAACATTATTTTTAATCATCTAATGAAAATTAGTCTTGAATGGATTACGATGGGGTATGAATCTCATCACGTTCATGGAGACGGTAATTCGTACGTACGCACAAGCGACAATATCATTGTTTTGTTATTAAAATAATATATAATTGGATGTTATATCATATATACATAATCATTATAATTTTATATTTATTATTTACATCAATTAATCATCATTATTATACCCATCCAAATAATAATGTATTGAATAACAATTACACCACGACGTGGAGCAGTAAGCTGTACATACGCATGTATGGTGACATGTCATTCAAAGGACGAATAGAATATTGAATATGGTTGTAACATAATTATAATAACAACACAGTGTATAGAAGATACTGGGGTAATTATTTTATAATGGAAACAATAAATAAATAATAAGTGGATGAAGAAAGGAACTTGAAATATGTGATGAAATATTTACCTCTTCTTCGGGTCCTTCCTTTTGATTTGATCAAAAGGGCTCCTTAGGTTGGATTTATGACTAAAGTAATGCCTCTAGAATAAAGTTAGGATAGTTTAAAGGGTATTTGGGCAGATTTTGGCCGAGACAAAATGTTTTTAAGGTGTGAATTTGAGATAAGGGGGAGTGCCCTTTTATAAGAGGGGTGAGAGGCACCTTAGGAAAAGCTAGAAATGATATTTTATAATAAAATCATTTTCGGTTTATAATGGATTAAAAATGGATTATTTAAAGAATAAGGTGGGTATGGGTCAAAAAACACTCATCCAATAGGTTTTAGACAGGTTTGGGTCACTATATTAACTTTATCGTTTAGATTTAACTCTTAGTTAAATAGTTTGACATTTACCATGTCTCTTTGTATTTTTTTATTATATAGTTAATAAAATTACTATATACTTCCATGTGAACCCCATGTGGTTCATTAATAATACACCTATCATTATATAAGACCTTTTTACAAACCTTAGATTTTTAGGAATAGAATATCAATTAATAATAAAATATTTGTTTTAAAAACACTTTTATGTCAATTTTGACACTATTTGGTATTTTGTTTTTTCTAAATTCATAACGGCATTATTACTTGGAAAAAAATTCATCTAACCAACCCTAATATTTCATATTAACCTAGAAAATTATTTTAATTCATAAAAAGTCTCAAATTACATTTATTTGGATATTTATAATATCAATTACTTTAATATTTCATTAATTAGGTAATTACTGCTTCATCATTGTGTCATAAATAAATTAAATTATTTAATGTCTAAAAAAATATAAATAAAATATCATTATGTAGGAAATATTTTTATCTTTCTAATGACTATTTATAGTCGAATTTATCTTATGCATAACCCTATATTAAAAATGTTTTAGTTATTAAACATTGATTTTAACTCTTTTAACTCTTCTTTAAATAAAATAATAATAAGTGTCCTAATCTAATCCAAGTGGACCAAAAAGGTTCATATTTTATTCCTAAGGTTGTTTTTTGTCGAACTATACTTATCCAATATAATTAGGACATGTGTTAGGGTAATAATAATATCATTTTTACCCTTAAATGCCCTATTTACTTTTAACCGTGATAAATAAAAGTAAAAAGTTACTATTCACCAAAAATTATTTTCATCTTAGTGAACCACATTTTACTCCTTGATATTAACTATGTCTCTCAGATTTTTGAAATTCAACTCATAGAAGCGGTAAAATTAAATTTTATGTAATTTGGAAAATGCTCCTAGGAGGTGGGTAAAAGACGGTGAAAAGTTCAATAAAATTTTATATATCTAATATTATTACAAAATGACTCCAATGAATTAAATTGAACATATATAGGTATTATGTATATATTTTGACCTAAAATAAATTTAAATAAAATAATTAATCATTTAAATAAAAATTCGGTCTATAACTTAGTGTTTTTCACTATTCATCAAAAATTGAAAGTTTTCAGAAAAATACCAAAAATTCACCCTAAGATAATTTCGATATTCTGAATCCAAAAATGAAGTCCATTTTTAAAGATAAAATTTATCAAATTTCAAAAATTGGGTATTACTATTCATAACTACTAGTTTGATTGGTCACGGTGTGTTAGAATCTCGAAGTTGCGTACAATGCAAGCTATTACATTATTCAAAGGGAAACATACCATGGAAGCTTGGGGTGCAACATCTTTAATGATCACGTCCAATCATTTCCATCATCAAACAATGCATAAATAATTTTCATGATTAGAACATCTTGCATCATATCTTTTATTCCACAATGAAGGTCATCATCACACTCTACCTGGAAAAAAATTAGGATAAGATAATCATGGGATAAAATATGATTCCAAAGAAAGACGATATGAGAAGAATAAGTTTTAGAAGGGAATAATCGGTGTGTAAGGGGGTCCACACAGTGTCTTCCCCCACCTCATTAGCCGGTCATGTTCTTTTTTAGACACGGCTAGGAATCCATGTCATAATACATTGCGTGTATTGGTGGTACATGGTGTCCCTCATCCACTCAGAGCCAACCCATGTACAGTTAGTTGTGCCCGTGTATTTTGGGTTGTGTCTTTGTACCTAACCATGAAAGGGTATCTGCCTATGCCCATGTACTCGTGTAGTACCCATTATGTCTTTCTATATGGGGTCCCAAGGAATATTCCATTCGGAACATTGCTTGGTCACAAGGGTTGGGTCACATGGAATGTGGGTCCAACTACATGGCATGTGATCTATAACCCAGCTAAAAACCTCATCTACCATGAAATCCAAAGTGCAGGTCATGTGTTCTTATGAACAACACAGCATGTAATAGACTTTTTCATAGAATCCTCATATTCTTCAAATGTTTTCTAGATCTGTACTTTCTGTCTTGGATATCACTTGTTGACCACCTAAAATTGAAGGAACAAGACTCTGGATATCATTTCCTCACCTACAAAAGACAAAAAACAATATATGATCATCTGTCAGAGCCACCATGCGTCTCGCTACCCATTTTCATTCTTGGATCCCTGGTCTACAAATCAACACCTGCAATCTAACTCGACCCATTCATAAAAAACCAATCCTTTAATCATGCATGAAACCACTGTGAATATGGGGGGTTCTATTTTTCTTGGACCCACGACAACAATGTCTAATTGTGATCATGTGGTCCAATATGAAGAGTACAAAGAATGGATGGGGGAAAGAATAAGAACAAGGGTGTAACCATCATTTCCCAATCATTACTTAAAAATGATTACATAAAAAGGGAAACTGGGTTGAGACCAAGGAATTAAAAGAATAAATTGCATTAAACAATGTAATTTAGATATCATGTTTATGTGAAGATCGAACAATCGTTGATAAAATCCATGTTTTAACAATTTAATGAAGAGGTTTAAAATGACAATTGATTACTAGTTTATATATTTGGATCAATCATTGCTGAAGAATGTGATCACCATTGAATGAGAATTCATGCTACATTTGCTGCCTCTCGATCCACATTGATCTAATCACCCATTGTCCTCTAATGTGATCCACAAATAAATAATTCTCAAAGCTCCTCCCAATTATCCTATTTTTATATGGAAAACCCTAGAAAAGTTTTATAATGATGTATTTATAGAGGTAATTAGGTCATGGGAATTTAAACAAAAATAAATAGATTTATTTATTTATTTTAATTAAATGAATTTTGAATGAGTACCTCAACCAGATGTCTGATGTTGTCTAACATTAATTAACACTTAGGGTAAACCCTGCATTTTATAATCAATCATTATCTCATAATTATGATCTCATACTCACTTAGGGAAATATTCCACCATTTTAGGAAAATTAATTATGTGTGAAATTAATATATTTAATGTTTTTATAATATCAATATTGGGATCATCAGGCCTCAAAAACATGTACCATCTCAGTGCCTAACTATAAAAATATTCCTTAATATATTTCAATGTATTACAAAAAAATATGGTTACTATAAATAATCTCAAAAAATTATGAGATTATGAAATAAAACCTTACCAATTTGATAAATTTTGAATCATAACCCCTGTGAAAATAATGACATAAAATAAAACATTAAATAATATGAATATAAATATAATAATGATATTAAATATCAAAGTTTAATTAGATACACCTCATAAAATAATATAGATGTATACCTTAACAAATGTCCCAAAGAAGACAATTTGAGATGAAGAACACTTACCCTAGGGATAACATTATTTGTATGTATTTGAACCACCTTTATAATAAATATAGATTTATTATAAATATATTATAAAAACAGACACAAATATATCATACCATATATGATTTACCTATAACATTTTATGAATAATTTATTAATAATTTTTTATTCACTGTTTCAGGTGATAACTGCTTCGTTTTTCATGTATAATTAGGATTGGTAGTTTTGGTCCTTGTGCATTGATCATGGTTTTATAATTTCAATAAAGTTAATAATGATATAAATATAATATATATATATATATATATAATCATTCATAAAAGGTATACATAAAAAATGAATTACATTGTTCATTGAGATGGTAAGTCGTACAAACGCATGAACGTGCTTTTCATTTTTTGACAGATAGAAAGAAAGAAGAGTAAATAGAAATTAAACTTTATAGGATCATTTTGATATCATATATATCATATATATATTGATTAAATCTATCTTTATTACCATCCATTTAAAGTTTAAATGAAAAATGGTTCACATTTCTTTTTAGAGGTGGTAGTCCACACGTACTTACAAGAGACGTTGTTGTTTTCCAATGGATTGTAATTTAAGAAGTTATATATGATATTATAATTAAATAATAATATTTATGTCCTAAATATCATATAATTTAATTATTAAAATCTTTATAACCATCCAATTAAAGTGTTTATGAAATTGAATTACACAGCTTCATGGATATAGTAATTCATACGTTCGCACGAGCAATGTTTTCACTTTTCCTAGGATAGAAAAGAGATAGAAATGGTTGTACCATAATAATATATTTATCATGATGGGTTTATTATTTTAGTATGGGTGCAAAAAAATTAGAGTAATTAGAAGAAAAATGAAAGTTAGAATATTCGGTAAAATGATTACCTCTTCTTTGAAAGATCTCTCTTAGATCTTATCTTAAGGGGCCTAGGGTTAGTCTTTCATGAAAAAAAAGAACCTATAAAACATTGATGAGTATTTTTAAAACATAGTTTGGTATTTGTTTTATATAAGAGTCTCTTTTCAGTTTATATAATAGAGTATATGTGGTTCCTTTTTATAGTGAAGGAAATGACGCTTATAGAGTTATTAAAAAGATTTGAATATAATAAATTCATTTTATTATGAAAGTGGAACAATATGGCCATAATTTAGAATATAAAATAGGATATGGTTTATATGTTATAAACCAATAAAATTTGGGTAGGTTTAAATGGTATTTTAGACCTTATGTTTTAGTTTAACCCCTTAATTAATTTATTTTAACCATAACTATGGTAATGCCTTTTTCTCTCTTAAAGGGTTATAATTTTACAAATAATGTAACAATATGCCCATAAATGTAAAATATATAAACTTTTAGACCATATATTATCCTACTTTCCTTATTTCAAGACAATATTATATTAAATAATTTAATATTATATTATATCTTATAAAATATAAATAATATCATTTTTGAACTATTCATTTAATTTAACTCTAAGGACATCAAGACTAATATGTAATTGGAATATATAATTTAAATAAATCTATAATATTTCATAAATTTCTATAAAAATATTATTTCATTGTATCTCACTCAAACAAAATTACTTTTAGAGTTTTCAAAATAACTTTTTTTTTTAATTAATTGAATAAATACTAAATCAGTGTTTTGTAAGCATTTAAGGTAATTATTTAATCACTAAAAATTATAAATAAATTAAAATGATAAAAATAGTTTAAAATTCAATTATACATTTATAACCTAAATTTTTCCTATTTTTATCCTTGTAATAAAAATTTTGAGTTATTAAAGTCAAGAGAGTGAGATTTTATATTTATTCATTTCTTAAATTAATATAAAGGTCCTAATAAAATAAATATGGAACCAAGTGGCCATATATTAAATAATCATATGTAAATGTATGAAATTAACTCATCCAATAGAATAAAGGCAAGTTTTATGGTCATTTTTTCCTTATCATGTTAATTTTAACCTTATTTACATGATTTACCCATACCGTGGGGACAATTATTTACTATGGTTACTATTCATAATCAAAAAAAATAAAAGAGACATTTTTATAAAATTTGATCCCCCTGATTACAAATATGCAATCAATTATTTTGGATTTTATTTCTACAAGTTTCATAAATTGATTTATGATTGAAACAAAAAAACGCAAAGAAAAATAGTTTTTATTTTAAAAAAATATCTTTTAAGTATAAAAATGTGTTTACACTAGATTAAACCATAAAGTTGATTCCAATGAAATAAATTGTATTATTAATGAATTAATAAAAATTAATTTTACTTTTAAACATTTTTAAAACAAAATTTAACTTTGTAAATTCTTGAAACAAAAATGCAGTTTTCAATAAAAAAACTCAATAGTTTTCACTATTCACTAGAAAATCAATATTTTCAAAAAAAGACACAAAAAATATGAAATTAATTTTTATATGATGATTTAAGAAATTATGTTGATTTTATAAAATAAATTATCTAAAATTGGTATAAATTAATTATAATTACCACACACAAAATGCAAAATAAAACAATTTTGGAATAAAGTGTACTTCTAAGTAAAAAATGATTTTATTAAAAATTGAGTACTAATTTATAAATACATCATATAAAACCTTTATAAATATTTTCATAATGTGGTTAACCCTGTTCATATTCTCCAATTCAACGTCTATATTGTAACAGAGAAATTTAAATTATAATATTTTGTGATTACTTTAATCTTAGTGGTTTTTTTTGTATATGTTATCAAACATATTTCTATTTTAAAATCTTATGGTTTTACATCCACACCCCCCATCAAAAAATTGTCTCCATAAAATTTAAAGTTTTTATTGATAATCAAGGGTTTAACATTTGAAAATACCTTTTTTAAAAACCCACATCATCAAAGGGGTTAATAAAACATCTTATTGAAAAGAGGGAAAAGGAAATATGGCATTCATATAGAATAAAAAAAAATTCCAAATAGTATAACATTAGTAGGAAGTAAAAATATCTACATGGGTGAGAAAATTAATTCCGAAGGAAAAATATATAGTGATATAGAACATGTTTACTATAAATTTAATGACCACAAAACCATAAATCTCTGATGGGTGAAAAGAAGATTAATTCATTGGAAATTTAGGTAAAAGTATAATTTTTTTATTTCAATACCCTTTCCCAAATTTTGAGGTACTATTTTACTATCATGGTATATAACACCAAAAAATATACTTAATTGATATCTTTTTATTTCATAAGCACAATTTCATCATTTGGTTCTGCTTCGATCAATTCCCACTTCATCTCTTGCTCCAAGAAATGAATATTCATGATGAAATTTTTATACCTGAAGTAATAAATTTAAATATTAATATATCATAAGATCCATAAAATAATGAAAAGTATTTCCCTCTATATCTTAATATTTATTGAAACCAAAATGGTTAGCATAAGTTATCCTATAAAATACATTAATCTCTAAAACCTAAATAATAAAATACAAAGTTCAAATTGATCCATTCCATTAGTATTTATCATTAATACCCTTCCAAAATATTTCTAACTAAATTAAAAATCCAAAAAACTAGAAATAAGGTCACAAAATTTCCAAAATAAACTTAACATTAATCCCCTGAATATCAAAAAGTAACTCTTAATGTCACATACAAAAGATTTTGATAACTTCATCACCATAAAACCTTAATGAAAAGATATGTGCTTCTAGAAAATTAATTATATCGTTATTCCATAAATAAAATAATAGATTATCCAATATATTCTTTGAATCTGGAAAATTAGTAAACTTCATCATAAATTACTTTGTCATTAAATCACTAATAATTTTTAAGGTTACCAATACTATCTAATTTTATTCATCAATTGCAGTCATCAATTTATCCCAGCTAAACATTAATACTTCAACATAAGGCAAATATTGAGGGTCATATTTACCCTAATCATGTGTTTTCCATAAAATATCACCAAGATAACTTTTCTTGTATCTCAATACCATTCATCATATGTTTGAAAATCCATAAATAAGAACTACTGTAGAATAATCCTTATATGTTTCATTATTTTTATAAACAAAAAATCATTGATATAACACTTATGCAATATGATTCTAAAATCCCAATATATAAACACTTCAATCCTTTCTCTTAAAATATTGACATTTCATACATCCTACCTTGGTCTAGGAGTAAACCCTTTGTATTGGGGAATTGAATCAGATAATGCCCATGCATCCCACACATAATACATTTATCTCATGGGTAATTAATTACTATATGAACTTCATTTCCACATAGAAAACATTTTCCCCTTCCTTTGTTACATTCCTCGGGGTGTCTCTTTCCATAAATCTGACATGAAGGAAATTGATACTTTTTCCTCAACAGTCTCCACTACCCAAGCTCTCAAAAAACCATATTAGTCTCTTATTTAGTGAGTCTGATAGTTGGTTAAGGTATAATATTTTTGTCATATATCATGATAAATGATTAGGAATAATCAAAATATTTTTTACTCTAATCATCATCCCATTTGGTTTCTCAAATTCACCACATTATCCATCACATTCAATGTTAACATGGTTTCTTCTTGTTTCACCCATTGACTAAAACCAAAAAACATAGTACGAGCAGCAATAATCATACTAGGAAATCATGGTACGTCATTTATAGAACGTATAAATAATGAAACCTTCAGTTTAACCTAGTCCATACATGGTTATAAGCTATTAAAATCCTTCATAATAGTTTATAAATAAAATGTGAAAAACCATGTGTGTAAGGGAACACTCACCTTGCACCAAAATTAATGCCGATATATATTCAACCAACTCTTTTTAAGTTATTAACCCTAGATTCATCTTTTACAAAACCACATCCACTTGTAGTATCCAAATATGGATTTATTTCTAAGAAAAACACATAATTTCTACCTTACATAAAATTTAATATGGTATCATATACTTAGAATTATCCTCAAAGTTAGTCATAGGGTGATATTTTTAATATATATTTTCTTAAATATAGTTCCCAAGGTTTATACTAAACTTACTCTAATACTAATTGTAAATACCCTAGACCTAGTTTCCTAGAGCTGGTTGTTACCTTAATAAATTTACACTAGATGCAAGGAATCACATCTTGAAGGATAGACTAGTTTACTAGACTTGGTAAACTAGATACATACAGGAATCCCACATTATATTTTAAAAAATAAAATGAAAAACATAGTGAAAGAAAATAATATGAATAACTTTACTAATTCAAGTATTAATTCTTCATATCCTAAGGAAAGGAAATAAATTAAGGATGAGATCAGATGCTCAGTATTGTTTACGTACAGTGGAAGCTATTACGAAAACAAATAATAATCAATATAGTAAGGTAAATAACTAAAAATGCATGTTATTAAATAAATAACTTGATAATGAAGAATAATATAGCATGAGTTAATGAAGATAAAATAATGAAATATAAATAAAAACATGAGATTGAAACTTATCCATAGATATTACTAAAAATAATCAAATGGACATTAATAACTAATTTCATAATGATGGAATGCATAATGAAAGACATCTTAAAGTTACCATCAATGCCATGGCCTTTATTAGTTCTCACAACGGGCTTTAATAGTGCTAAAAAAGTGATGTAAAGCTCATCATTGATAAAGGGGGTCCCCTTTATAAGTGATAAAAAGTGATGATAAATGTGTTTTTTATCATCTCTTTTTTAGCGCTGATAAAGGCTAATAAATGTTCTGTCTACTGTAACATAAAAAAATGCAGCAGCACACCCTATTCTGCAGCAGCATACCCAAACAAGACCTACAAAAAATTCAGAATCTCAACAAGTATACCCATACAAAATTAACACATAATTCATAAGGAAATTACACCAAGAATACCCATAAAACAAGTATACCCATACACCATTAACACATAATTAATAAGTTAATTAAATACATAAATAATTCAAGTTAAAATTTAGGTGGTTGGGGGGCTGTTCAGGGGTTTGTGGTGGTTGTCCAAGGGGGGTAGCGGGTGTCCGTGGGGATAGGGGTGTCCGGAAGGATAGGGGTGTCCAGGGGGTGGGGTGGTCCAGGAGGTTTGGGGCGGTCCAAGAGGTTAGGGGGTCGTCCAAGGGGGTGGGGTGGTTTCCAGGGGGTGGGGGAGGTGTCCAGATAGTGGGGTGGTGTCTAAGAGGGGTGGGGGTGTCCGGGGGTGGGGGTCGTCCATGGGGTTGGGGGGCCATCCAGGGGGGCTGTCCAGGGGGGTTGTCTTGGGGGGGATGTCCATGGGGGTGTCCAGGGGGGTGGGGTGGTGTCCAGGGTGTTTGGGGGGGGTCTTTCTAGGGGGTGGGGGTTTCTAGGGGGTGGGTGGTGTTTAGGGGGTGGGGCGGTCCAAGGGGTTGGTGGGGCTGTCCAAGGGGTGTGGTGTGGTGTCCAGGGGGTGGGGTGGTTGTCCATGGGGGTGCGGCGTCTAGGGTTGGGGGAGGTCTCCAGGTGGTGGGGTGGTGTCTAGGTGGGGTGGGGGCGTCCAGGGTGGTGGGGGTGTCTAGGGTGGTGGGTGTCCAAGGGTGGGGTTCATCTAGTGGGTTGGGGGTGTTCATGGGGGTGGGGAGATGACAAGGGTGGTGGGGGTGTCCAGGTGGTGGGGTGGTGTCTAAGAAGGGTGTGGGTTCCATACATGGGGGTTTCTAGGGGTGGGATGGTGTCCAGGGGGGTTGACTCATACACAAATGACCCATGTATCATTATCATAAAGGATCAACACAATCGTAATGCGTTTGGTTGGTTTTCCATACGTCAGTTGTTGTTTTCACTTAAAATTATGTCAATTTTAAACAAAAGAGAGATACATTGAGTGATATCAGTCACACCGTGCCTCAGATTGAGGCGTGGTTGACTCATACACATCAAAAATTCACCCATGTATTTTTTCCCTAAAGGATCAACACAATCCAAATTTGTTTGGTTGGATTTCCGTAGGTCAGTTGTTGTTTTCACTTAAAATTGTGTCCATTTTAAACAAAAAAGAGACACTTTGAGTGATACCAGCCACACTGTGCCTTTAATTGAGGTGTGGTTGACTCGTACACATCACAAGTGACCCATGGATAGCTCTACTAAGGGATAAACACAATCTGAATGCTTTTGGTTGGACTTTTGTATGTCAGTTGTTGTTTTCACATAAAATTATGTCCATTTTAAACAAAAGAGAGACACATTGAGTGATACCGGCCATACTGTGCCTTAGATTGAGCCATGGTTGACTCATACACATCCCAAGTGATCCATGGATCATTATCCTAAAAAATCAACACAATCTGAATGCATTTGATCGTATTTCCATATGTTAGTTATTGTTTTCACTTAAAATTCTGTCCATTTTAAACAAAAGAGAGACACTTTGAGTGATACCGGTCACACCATGCCTTGTATTGAGAAGAGGTTGACTTTTACACGTCACCAACACACCCATGTATTTTTCACCTAAATTATCAACATAATCTGAATGTGTTTGGTTGGATTTTCCAAGGTTAGTTGTTGTTTTCACTAAAAATTCTGTCCATTTTAAACAAAAGAGAGACATTTTGAGTGATTTCAGCCACACTGTGCCTCGTATTGAGGTTTGTTTGACTCATACATGTCAAAAATTACCCATGGATAATTATCCTAAAGGATAAACATGATCCTAATTTGTTTGGTCAGATTTACATACATCAATTGTTGCTTTCACTTAAAATTATGTCCATTTTAAACAAAAGAGAGACACTTTGAGTGATACGTCACACCGTGCCTTGGATTGAGGCAGGGTTGACTCGTACACATCACCAATGCACTCATGGATCTTTATACTAAAGTATAGACACAATCTTAATGCGTTTTTTTGGATTTCCGTAGGTCAGTTGTAGTTCTCACTTAAAATTCTGTCCATTTTAAACAAAAGAGAGACACTTTGAGTGATACTGACCACATTGTGCCCTGTATTGAGGAGTGGTTGACTTGTACACATCACAAGTGACCCATGAATTGTTCTTATAAATTATTAACACAATATGAATTCGTTTGGTCTGATTTCCGTACGTCAGTTGTTGTTTTCACTTAAAATTCTATCCATTTTATACAAAAGAGAGACACTTTGAGTAATATCGGCCACACTGTGCCTTGGATTGAGGTTTGGTTGACTCTTACACTTCACAAGTAACCCATGGATATTTCTCCAAAGTTTCAACACAATATGAATGTTTTTGGCCTTATTTTTGTACGTTAGTTGTTGTTTTCACTTAAAAGTTTGTCCATTTTAAACAATAGAGAGACACTTTGATTGATACCAGTCACACTGTGCCTCATATTTAGGTGTGGTTGACTCGTACACGTCAAAAATGACCCATGGATAGTTCTCCTAAAGTATCAACAAAATCCAAATGCATTTGGTCAGATTTTCGTACATTAATTGTTGTTTTCACTTAGAATTTTATCCATTTTAAACAAAAGAGTGACACTTTGAGTGATATCGGCCACACCATGCCTCGGATTGAGGCAGGGTTCACTCATACACATCACCAATGCACCCACAAATCATTCGACTAAAGGATCATATTAATGCATTTTGTCGGATTTCTGTAGGTTAGTTGTTGTTTTCAATTAAAACTCTATCCATTTTAAACAAAAGAGAGACACTTTGAGTGATGTCGGCTCCACCGTGCCTCGTATTGAGGCGTGGTTGAATCTTACATGTCACAAATGACCCATGTATAGTTCTCCTAATGGATAAACACAATCCTAATGTGTTTGGTCAGATTTCCATACGTCAATTGTTGTTTTCACTTAAATTTCTGTCCATTTTAAACAAAGGAGAGACACTCTGAGTGATACCCGCCACATCGTGCCTCAGATTGTGGAAGGGTTGACTCATACACATCCCCAATTAACCCATGGATCATTCTCTAAAAGGATCAATACAATCCGAATGTGTTTGGTCGGGTTTTCGTTAGTCAGTTGTTGTTTTCACTTAAAATTATGTCTATTTTAAACACAAGAGAGACACTTTGAGTGATACCAGACACACCGTGCCTTTGATTGAGTATTGGTTGAATCGTACACATCACAAGTGACCCATGTATCGTTCTCATAAAGAATAAACACAATCCGAATGCATTTGGTCAGATTTCTATAGGTCAGTTGTTGTTTTCACTTAAAATTATGTCCATTTTAAAGAAAAGAGAGACACTTTGAGTGATACCGGCCACACCGTGACTCGGATTGAGGTGTGGTTGACTCATACACGTCACCAATTCACTCATGGATCATTCTCTTAAAGGATCAACATAATACAAATGCGTTTGGTTGGATTTCTGTATGTTAGTTGTTGTTTTCAATTAAAATTATGTCCATTTTAAAAAAGAGAGAGACACATTGAGTATACAAGTATACTCAGTATGATACTTTCCAAAACCTCTCATGAAAATGTGTATAAAATATATTAATTCCTTAGTGACTAAATAACAGACCTAATACACATGAATATATGTTCATAGATCACCCAACCTCACCAAGGATCACTCACCCAATATCACATTCAAGTATAGTTACATAATATCAAAAGAATATATATTAATAAATTAACCCACATCCACTTCCCCACTAATCTGGTCATTCTCACACTCTAATGGAATATTTATTATGCTCTAACCCCTTCTATATAATCTCATAACCATATATCCACACATACATATGTCTCAAACACATAAAAAACCATATCCACATCACAACCACACATCACATCCTCATCACAGTATGATATCGTGAACATGAAGCACATAAACATCATACTCTCCTCCTATAATGCACAACCCCAACTATGTATCCACACCAAATACACATAATCATGTCAAAAAGAATATATATACACCAAAACCTAAAATCATTATAGGTCGTATATATACACCCACTATGAGCCATTACAACTCATACTAACTATGAAGGGGGAGAAGGGAAGAGGGAGTGGTTCTATACGTGTTCCCTCTATAACCTAGATATTGAGAAAAAAACTCAGAACCAAAGTACCCATATGGATTTTAATCAGGTTACTCGACTCAAGTGGTGGTGCATAATAAATAATAAGAAAATATAATAAGTATATAGTCACACTTAAATCTTTCTTAAGGGTTTACACCAAACTAACACTGGAAACACCCACATCAACCATTGCCTTGTTACTACCACCCTCTAATAACCACTTCCATTATGATGCCAAAAATAATCCTGAAAAAATCACATAATCATCCATATCAACATTACCAACTTCTCATTTCATTTAACATTATAATTTCTTGGATTTTTATTACCATATGTATTTCAATTGTTTACCATTTTAATGTAAAACCAATCATTAAATCACTACCCACTATAATCCATTAATTAATCATTAATAACATTTATTCTATATTTAAGAATTTATTAAACAAAATTATTACAATCATTATCATTAATCATTTAACAAACCATCATTTATCATTTCCAACCCATCACCCATTACTATTTTCATTTATTCCAACCATATTCCATGCCAAAAGGAAACTCTAACACCACCCAATAACAACTATATTTTTAGGACATAAAATACCACTGAACACATTCTAAAATTCATAAAACCACTTATTTTCTACCTTAATAGACATATCATTGCTATCATAACCACACAATAATTCGTCCATCACTACCGTATTAATTACCACACCACAGGCTCCCAACCACATCAATCAACCATCACACTTATAATAATTGTGATAAATACCCCATAAATAGTAGCATGAAAGGGATAAAATATAAGAAATTTACACTAAAAACTCCCCCTTAAACACTCTTTCATATTAAAGTATAATTTATAGTTTAAATATAACACTTTAATTATAGATTTCCATACAACCAATTAATTACCAACCTTAAGTGACTATAAAATTATGAAAGGTGATTATAACATATTATTAGTAGTAAGAAATTTATTTCACAGCATCAGGAATAAATCACTTAGTAACAACACCAATAAATCCATAAATATATACAAAATATTATGGAACTTCATAAATCACATAAAAACTCCCTCTTCACTTTAATTTCCTTTAGTGTAATTCATTATAGTATTTAGGTTAATCAGTACTATACATCTAATGGAAACAAAATAACATGATAATTCCACAATTTACACATAATAAAGAAGGAGAAATTTCATGTCCCCAACCTCAACTAAATATTTAACAAATATTTCATAAGAATGAGAAGAATACTCAAATAAAACATGACTTAACATGTGATGATAATCTAAAAGGCCTATGTATGACCATTAACCATTAAAACCATAAAAAAACACAAAAACCGAATTATAATTGTTGTCACATCCTTCCTAAGAAGAAAGTTCAAGAAGAGAATCAAGAATAAGAGAAAAGAAATTCACCTTAGAAGGGGAGGTGCACCCACGATAGAGGGAGCGAAAAAGCGTCGAGCATACAGGAAGCCTTCTACGCTACGTTGGGAGGGGAAGGCGCGACCGCTGGAGGTAGAGGTGCATCAAAGGAGCCACCAACCGTTGAGAAATGGAGGATTACGGTTCACGGGGAGTAGGGTTGAGCGAATAGGAGGAGAAGAAGGGTAGAGTGGAGAGGAGGATCTATGGAATTGGATCGAGGGGGAGGATAAGGAGTATGGCTAGCGTCAGAGGTCCGACAATGAGAAGATCGGGGGGGGGGAGTTGTCACAGGGGTATTGTACCATGAGGGCTTGAGGGCATGATAAAAAGAGTATATTGTGCGCCCAATTTTATAAAATATGGGACTACAGTTTTATCATCACTAAAAAAGCATAGATAATGGCTACCCTTTATGAGCGCTAAAATGTTAGCACCGATAGAGGGATTCTTTATCAGTGCTTTTCTAGCTCTGATAAAGGGGTTCTTTATCAGCTCTATAAAAGCGCCGATAAATAATCCCTCTATTGGCACTAAAATTTTAGCGCTGATACAGGGTTCCTTTATCAGTGCTTTTTGTTTAGCGCTGATAAAAGTTGGTTCTTCCCTTTCCCATTTTTGTAGTAGTTCTATTAGTAGAAATACACCAAAAACCAATTTAATAAGGCTATCCAACTAGTTTATCTCATGATACCTACTGATATATCAAGGGGGTATTTAATTTTGGGCCTCATCCATCACATAATAAGTCCAATGCATTCATAATAATAATAAACAATACAACTTATCAATATTCCTTTAAAATTAATAAATTTCCATATTGAAATAACTAGAATACAAAATACCATTACTTTCCCTAGTCAAAATGATCATGAAGCATCCATAAAATAATAAGGGTGGAATCATTACAATATATTTCTAATTGATCATAAGTAAAATAAATGTATGTTTTCATTGATGAATAAAAATACCATAAAAATATCATTAAAACATTATTGAGAAAAATAATACTTAACTTTGATAATCAATCTTAAAACTAAAAATTTATAGAATATTAGGAAATACATTTTCATTAAAATAACCTTGTAAACTTTTAAAATAAGATTCAAATAATTTAGTTATCATGATGTCAGGAAATTCTATTCATGTCGTATAAGTTAAAAAAGAATTCCTTTCACACTTTTAAAAAAGGTCAAAAGTACCATGTTATGAAAATAATAAAAAGATTCATTTTGAACCATTTGGAAAAAATTAAATCATGGGAAATAATTTATTTAATAAATAATTGTACAATAGTAAAATTATTCTTTAAAAGATTTTATGTAAAATAAGGACATGAAAGAAAAATATTCCCAATCAAGTAGAAAAAAAAGTTTGTTTTCCTTTAAAACATTATTTTGATATCTTGAGTACTTAAGAAGTGTAAAATTAAATTAAAACATGTAATTTCTATAAATAACTAGAGGATAATAAAATATATTTGGTTTAAGATAGAAATATCAAACAATTCCCTCAACAAATACTTTAACATAAAAAAATATTGAATAATGTTGAGATTTTGAGATAAACCTATACCATTTTGGTAAATTTTGAATCATAAACCCCATGAAATGAATAAATTAAAATAACACATTAAATACCATGAATATAAATAGATTTGTGATATAACATATCAAAGGGTAATTAAATACAGTCAAAAAATAATACAGGTGTATAATATATCATATGTCCCAAAGAAGACAATTTGAGATGAAGATCCATTACCTCAATTTCAACTTCCTTTGTATGTGTTCGAACCTCATGTATAATAAATATATATTTATGATAAATATATTATATAAACATTAAAATATTAGTCATACCATATATGAATTAATTATAATCCTTTTCACCCATTTATTAATAATTCATTATTAAAATCACTATTCTGGGTGATAACTACTTCATTTTTCATGAATGTTTATGTTTGATAGTTTTCATCCTTGTATTTTGATCAGGGTTCCATAGATTAAAAAATTAATCACAAAACAATATCATATATATTCAGTATATATATTTATAATGACTCATAAAAGGTATACATACACCATTCATAGAGACAATTTGTTGTATGTATGCATGTACGTTGTTTTCAATTTTCAAAATATAGAAAACAAAAATTTAAACAAAAATTTATCTTTATAGGATAATTTTTATATCATATATATTCATTAAATTCATCCTCATTACTATCCATGTAATGTGTAAATGAAAAACAGATCACATTGTTTCATGGAGGTGGTAGTCCACATGTACGCATGAGCAACAATATCATTTTTCAGTGTATTTGAAGTTAAGAAGGTATATATGATATTAAAATTCAAAAATCATAGTTATTTCATAAATATCCAAAAATTGGTGATAAGAAACAAATTACACCGTTGTTTTGAGATGGTATGATATGCGTACGAACGAGTTATGTTTTCACTTTTAAGAGGATGGAAAAGAAATGGAAAATGGTTGTACTATAAACATAATAAAATATATGTATATTTATGATATTTTAGTTATTATGTTATTATGGGTACAAAAAAATTATAGAAATTAGAAGAAGAAATAAATTTGGATGATTTGGTAAAGATGATTACCCTTCTTTAAAAAAGATCCTTTAGATCTTGTATTAAGGGCACTAGGTTTGTCCTCTTTGGAAGAATATTACTTCCATAACTTGTATAAGGATGTTTTAAATAGGTTTTTCTAGGTTTTTTTCGATCAAATAGGATTTATTCAGTTTATATAAGAGATGAGATGTGGTGCCTTTTTAAAGTTAACGAAATGCAACATATAGAATTTAAAAAAATATTTAAATATAATAAATTAATTTTCTATTTAAAGTGGAACAATGTAGCAATAATTTCTAATAAAATATATTATATGGTTGAAATATCATCAACTAATAAAATTTATATAGGTTTAAGTCGTAATTTAAACATAATCTTTATGTGTGACCCCTTGGTCGACGTATTTTAACCTTAATCATGGTAACGCCTTTTTCACTCTTAAAGGTTTATACTTTTACTTATAACGTAAAACTTTTCCCATAAATTTCCAATATATAACATTTTATACTATATATTATCCAACTTTTATTCTTTCAAAATCATATGACTTTAAATAATTTAATAAACTATCATTTCTCATAAAAAAAATCAATAATGCCATTTTTGATACTATTCATTTAATTTGACTTTAAATAAATAAAGATAAATATGAAATTTTAATATATAATTTTAACACATCACTAATATTTCACATCTATAAAATTCATGTGTTAGTTTAACTCCCCTAAAAAATATTACTTTTAATGTTTTTAAAGTAATTTATTTTATTTTTCTATTAATTCAATAAATACTAAATTGACGTTGTGTAAGCATTTAATGTAATTATTTAATCACTAAAAATTATAAATAAATTACCATGACAAATAAATTAGTTTATATTTAAAATATACATTAATAACTAAACTTTTCCTATTTTATCCTTTTAATAAAAATTTGAGTTATTAAAGTTGAAAGAGTGACATTTGTATTTATTCTTTTCTTAAACTAATATAAAGGTCCTAATTAATGAAATATGGCACCAAGTTTCCATATATTAGATACATGGATGGAAACGGCCGAAATATAATCATCCAATAGCTTAAATACAATTTTTAGGATCAATTTTTAGTCCTTATCCTATTATTTTTAACCTTAATTACCAAATTTAACCATATTGTGGTGATAATTATTTAATTTGGTTAATATTCATAATGATCAAAAATAAAATGCATATATTTACAAAACAATTACCTACTGATTCCAAATATGTAATCTATTTTTCAATATTCAATTTCTATAAGTGGTATAAATTAATTTAATATTAAATCACAAAACGCAATGAAAAGTATTTTTTTCTAAAAAATGTATTTTTAAGTATAAAAAGGTTTTTATACTAAATTAAAACATATAAATGATTATAATGAACTTAATTAGATTATTAATGATATAAGAAATATAATTTTAATTTGAAACTATTTTAAAACAAAATGTAACTTTTTAAATGCTTGAAACAAAAATATAATTTTCAATGAAAATCGGTATTTTTCATTATTCACTGGAAAATCAATCCTTTCAAAAAAATATCAAAATTTCATCCTGATTAATTTTGATATTCTTATTTAAAAATTTATTTTCATTTTATAAAATATAATTTCTAAAAGTGGTATAAATTAATTATAATTCCCACACACAAAAAGAAAAATAATACCATTTTTGAAGAAAGTGTATTTTTATAGTATAAAATGATTTCACTAAAAATTTAGTAATTATTTATAAATACATTATATAAAACCTTTATACATATTTTCATAATTTATTTAATCATATTAATACCCTCCAATTCAATGACTATGATATAACTACGATATTTAGATAATAATGTTTTGTGATTTTCTTGAGCTCAGTGTTGCGTGTTCTATGTGATATAGAGTATAGTGTTATTTTAAAATATTAGGTGTTATGGTTATCAACCATAACCCCAAAATTTTAACAATCCCCTTCTATAGGCCTTCCCTTTTTTAAACCATTCAATTAATTCATAATTAACCATGTATATTTCCCATGAAAAATCTCCCTAATACACCTTATAATGGTTTCACTCATCTTAAAATGCTTTAAATTTATCCTAAAGGACATTCCAATCACATAAGGTCTACCCAAACTCACCAGATTATTAATAAAAACAAAACACACACACTTTCATACCCCCAAAAGAATATGAATTATAGTTTTTATATGATGTTTAATTAATGTTTTGAATCCAAATTTGAAATTAAAATTATATTATAGAGAAAAATTAAAGAGTGTAGAATGGGAGAAAAAAGTTCACACAAAGAGAGTGAATAAGAATAAAGAGATCTTAATATCTAAAAAATTGTGGATAAAAATTAGAACATCTATTGAATATATTTATTATAGAATAGTATTATTTGATTATATAATACATTGAATATATGTACTAAAGATAGAGTGGGTTGTATATTTCATCGATGAAATGGAATTGAAGAACATAGCATCACTGAGAACACCCTTACTGGTTGGGGTTATACATTTGATTGATATATTTTAAAATTAACTTTTGTGTCGATCTTATCTTTCTATCCCTCCTCAAAGTATTTAGTGGAATATAATAAGAGTTTATGGACCCTTGTAGGTAGTAAGGTATTTCTAAACTTGTAATCAAATCTTAGTGAATTAGTTATATTTTGGCATATCAATACAAAATTGATTTGTGATCCTTGAATGTAGTTCATTTTGGGTGAACTAAGTAAAACATTGTATCCATTATTTTTATTGTTTTTTCATTCTATTTTTGGCAATGAAAAAAGTTTCAAGGTTTCTTTTTCAACAATAAAATAATATATGATTTGATTTAAATAAAAAAATATTTTTTATTAAACCCTAATTCACCCCCCCCCCCGCAGGGTATTCAGTTGGACCTCAGGGTACAACAAGTAGTATCAGAACTATAATATCTATTTAAATTATCAAATATAGAAGAATATTATGATATTTCATCTATGGTCTCATGGTCTTGATGTATATTTTTCAGCATTACATGGGATACAAGAATGTTATCCCATAAAAATATCAACAGAGGAATCTTAAAAATGGTTGCAGAATGATGATGATGATAAGGATCAAAATGCATTATTAGGATCACTATCCAATCTGTTTTATATGAAGGAGATGGATTTTTCAATATCAAATGGTATTTGAGATAAAGTTTCCAATATTTATTAATGTTACACAAAAATAAAGGTGTCAAAGCTATAGTTTTTACAAAATTGATTTAATGATCAAAATATGAGTTCCAATGAAAATATATATGGTTTTTTTAATAATATTATGAACTTTTTTAGTTTCATTCATGGAATTGGTTAGGAAATAAAATATTCTAATTTAGTAATGAATATTATCAAAATATTTCCTTCATTTTACAATCCAAATTTACCATCCCTTGAGGATATGAATCTTAGTGAATATTATCTTTATGACTTACATAGTATATTGGTTTAATATGAATTTTGTGTGAAATCGAAGAGGTATTTAAAATATCCATCTAATGATATTTCATTCAAGGATGTTGATATTTAGAGAATTTAGGAGGCTAAAAATGAAGATGATATAAGTGATAAATTATAATCACTTATAGAAAGAATTTTTTAAAGATACAAAAACAAATTTAAATCCAAAACTACCTTTATATTGACTAGATTATGGGGAGGTGGGACACATCCCTTATAGGTGTCTAAATAGATATGATTAAGATAATGGTGAGTATGAATTCTAAACAAGAGACAAAAGGAAGTTGATCCAAGAAGTAATTTCATTTATGATAATTCAAGTTGTAAAATGTAACGCCCTAACCCTAGAAGCCTAGAGTCGGTGCATTATTACGTATCACTGGCATGATCACAAAAGATCAAGTATCGAAAGAATGATTAGTTTAGTAGCCTTTTATGTACTAGATACATTAATAAGGTTTACATTACATCATAAAATGGAAAACTACAACAACATTGTTTTCATAGAAAACATTGAGATCCCATAGACTATCCCTGCAGGTCAGTCATAATATACTTCTTGGCATCATGGGAAAAATAAAACATAGAAAGGGGTGAGCTCAGATGCTCAGTAAGGATAACAATATAGAAGAAACTTTCATAAATACGCATAAACATTTAAGGCAATTAATAAAACTAAAACAAAATCCATTTCAACATAAACTTCATCATAATATGGAAAATATAAATCAAAATAATAAAATTTACTTACTCACATGGATATTCCACTAGTCAAACAATCACATGCAATATCAATAGCCACTTTCATAATGATTGAATGCATAATGCCAGAATTTCATAACCACATAGTAAAGGCCTTGTTCCAAGACTACAAATAAGATTTTGTCAAGGCCTTGTTCCAAGACACTAGTTTGTATCATGAGACCTACAGATACATCTAGGAGCTATAGCGGGTTCCACCCATCACTTACTACGTCCAATGCATTCCCCATATGAAAAATTTTAAACATAACATAAAAATTCATATTAAAACTAGCATACGAAATGTCAATAATTTATCCATAAACCATGAATGGTATGAAATAACACATCCACATTCAAACATAGCACAGAAATTTCAATACAATAGCGAAGTTTTGTATCATAATAAATCAAATTCAAAAAAACTTAAAATCCATCAAAGGATGTTGACATAGATGAAATCAAAACCTTTTTAGAGAAATACCTCTTTCTCTTTTGAAATCATTTAAAGGTCACATAATTATAAAAGAAATCATTTATATTTGAAAATAGTCTTATAAGCTTGTAAGGGAAGCTTTGAAGATGTCATAATGGTGGAAAATAGTTGCACCCCCATATAAGTTAAAAAAAGAAATTTTTACCTTAATTTTGTCGAAAAGGTTATAAAGTACTTTGTTTGGAAAATGACTGAAATATTCCTTTAATAAACATATAAGGTCAAATAAAGGTATAAATTACTTTAACCCATTGTCTAGTAAATAGTAAAAAAGTTTTGAAATACATTTTAAGAAACAAGGATGTGGATGATAAAGAGGTCCCAGAAGATAATTACCTATAAACAACATCAGATAATGAAGAGATTGAAGAATTAACCATTACCTTTTACTTTTCCTTGGTTGAGGGTAGGTTAAACTACTGTATAATGGTGAACTAATTGTTATTAAATTATACAAGAATCATATTTATTAATATGATATCATATCTGATCTTTTAATATGGCTTTATTAATAATATTTTAGTATTATCGTCGTTTCGGGTTTTAACAGATTCATTTTCCTTTATATTATCCATTATGTAAGTAATGTTTGTTATGGATAGGATGTATCTTATTCATATTCAGAATGATATTAAGTCTTTAAACATTATTATTAATCATCTAATGAAAATTAGTCTTGAATGGATACGATGAGGAATGAATCTCATGGCGTTCATGGAGACGGTAATTTTTACGTACGCACGAGGGACAATATCATTATTTTCATATTAAAATAATATATAATTGGATGGTATATCATATATAAATAATAATTATCATGTTATATTTGTTATTTAAATCAATTACACATCATTATTATACCCATCCCAATAGTAATGTATTGAATAACAATTACACCACGACGTGGAGACGGTAAGTCGTACATACGCACGCTTGGTGACATGTCATTCAAAAGATCGATAGAATTAATGAATATGGTTGTAAAATATTTATAATAAAATTATAGTATTTATAAGATATTGTATATATTATTTTATAATGGAAACAACAAAGAAATAGGAAGTGTAAGAAGAAAGGAATTTGAAAGGGGTGATGAAATATTTACCTCTTCTTCGGATTCTTCCTTTTGATTTGATCAAAAGGGCTCCTTAGGTTGGATTTTTGACTAAATTAATGCCTCTAGAATAAATTCAGGACAGTTTAGAGGGTATTTGGGAAGGTCTTTTCTGAGAAAAATGGCTTTTAATGTGTGAGTTAAAGAGAAGGGGGAGTGCCCTTTTATAAGAGGGGTGAGGGGCACCTTAGGAAAAGCTAGAAATATTATATTATAATAAAATAATATTTGGTTTATAATGGATCCAAAATTAATTTTTTAAAGGATAAGGTGGGTAGGGGTCTAAAAAGACTCAACTAATAGGTTTTATACAGGTTTGGGTCACTATATTAACTATATCATATACATTTAACTCTTAGTTAAATAGTTTTACATTTACCATGTCTCTTTGTATTTTTATATTATATGGTTAATAAACTTACTATAAACTTCCAAGAGAACCCCAAGTGGTTCCTTAATTATACACCTATCCTTATATAAGTCTTCTTTCAAAACCTTATATTTTTAGGAATATAATATCAATTAGTAATATAATATTTGTTTTAAAAAATCTTTTATGTCAATTTTGACACTATTTGGTATTTGTTTTTTCAAAATTTATTACAGCATTATTACTTCCAAAAAAATTAATATAAACACCCCTAACATATCATATGAACCTATAAAATTAGTTGAATTAATAAAAAGTCTCAAATTACATTTATTTTGATATTTACAATATCAATTATCTTAATATTTCATTAATTAGGTAATTACTACATCATCATTGTGTCCTAAATAAATTAGATTATTTAATGTCTAAAAAATATAAATAGTATACCATTATGTAGGAATTATTTTTATCTTTCTAATTAATATTTATAGTTGAATTTATCTTATGTGTAACCCTATATTAAAAATGGTTTAGTTATTAAACATTGAATTTAACACTTTTAACTCTTCTTTGAATTAAATAATAATAAATTTCCTAATCTAATCCAAGTAGACCTAAAGGATCATATTTTATTCCTAATGTTGTTTTTGATGAAATTATACTTATCCAATATAATTAGGACATGTTTTAGGGTAATAATAATATCATTTTTACCCTTAATTACCCTATTTACTTTTAACCATGGTAATTAAAGTAAAAAAGTTACGATTCACCAAAAATTATTTTCATCTTATTAAACCACATTTTACTTACTGATATCAACCATTTTCCTCGTATTTTTTAAATTCAACTCACAGAAGCGGTAAAATTATGTTTTATGTAAATTTGCAAATGCTTCTAGGAGGTGGGTAAAAGACGGTAAAAAGTTCAATAAACTTTTTATATATCTAAAATTATTATAAACTGACTCCAATGAATTACATTGAACTTATATAGGTATTATGTATATATGTTGACAAAAAATAAATTTAAATAAAATAAATAATTATTTAAATAAAAAGTTTGTTTTAAACAATAACTTAGTGTTTTTCACTATTCATCAAAAATTGAAAGTTTTTGAGAAAAATACCAAAAATTCACCCTAAGATAATTTTGATATTATGAATTCAAAAATGAATTCTATTTTACCAATTTCAAAACATATAAGTTGCATTAATTAATTTAAAATTAATTCCTGTTGTCAAAACCAAAAGGCATATTTTTATGAAATAATAACTATCAAAAGATTGACACTTGTTTTTGTCCAATTTCAAAGTGAAATTATTTACAATGACAATCATTGGATTAATTGGTAAAAATATAATATAATTATACTTCCAACCCATTAAAATTTATAATTCAACACTATAAATTATTTTGATTAAAATAGTTGTTTTCAGTTAAAATATAGTATTTTTTACTATTCACCCAAATATGAGAGTTATCAGAAAAACACCAAAAATTTATTGAAACTAAATTCTTATGTTACAATTATAAAGAAGAAGTTTATTTTTTAAAATTAAATATATAAAAGTTTCAAATATTGAATTTAAAAATGGTTCTCCATTAAAAGGTAGTAAAATTACATTTTTTGAAAAATACTTCTTTTATCTGAAAAAAAAAATGAATTTGGTCTTACATTATGTATAAGAAACTCATAATATGGATTATAAAATTATAAAGATTATGTAAAGTTCAAAATTCAGTTAATACTATTCATAACTGCTTTTGAACGACTAGTTTGGTAAGTCGTAGTGTGCTTGGACTTAGTGTTGCGTGTAGTGGAAGTTATGGAATTACTTTAAAGAAATAACATACTATGAAATCTTAGGGTGTTACATTCTTCCCCCCTTCAATAAATTGCATCCTAAAAACTTGAAATTGTTCTTCGAAAATAAAAGGATGAAAACATAAGGTATTAGGATAACACATTTTTAGTTTTAAGATCCCTTATCTAATGTTTAAGAATTAATTTCTTCATAGAATAAGAGAAGAAAAAATATATACTTGACAAGTAGAGTTCCATCATTTAACTAATTTCTACCACAAACTCATCTTTCACTCTAAAAGACAATAGAACTTAAAAAAATATTCGATTTATCATATTTTTATAGGCTTCCAAAATAAATGATTTTATAATTCATCTACCAGACCTTTTAAAAAAATTACATTATTCAATCCAGGACATCACGTGGGCCAGTGGTAGGTGATACACTCTTATCGTCCTTCAGTTGCAGGTTCAAGTCTACAGCTTTGTCGGACGCGACGGGTTGCCGCCTGACCTCTGGGTTGTCCTTTTTGTGGAAATCCAAAAATAATCTCAAACTAGAATTATCCAAAATAATTATGTCCAAACTCACAGTTTAAATTTTATAAGGAAGGAAAACACAATGAAGATCCTTTTTTCCACGTAATAACATGTGAACACATTCATCATGTATTCTTTTAAAACATGGCAACATCCTGAATTACCATAAAACCTTATTGATTAAATTCATGCTCCCTTATTCCTTATAGAATACTGGATATACTCCTTCTATCCAAAAATGTTGTAAACTCCATCAATGATGGAATATAGAAATCATTAATCAGTTTCAAGGTAGTCAAGAATATCCAATATAATTTATCCAAATCAATCATGTATTATTCCAAAATCACTACCTCGGTATCAGAACCATATTATGGTTTATCTTTCTCTCAACCATATATTTTCCAAAAATTTAACCTTCTATTGAGTCACTTTTCTTGGTTCCACACGATCTCAAGTCCTTAATGAAATTCTACTGTAGTACAATCCTTATATACTCTATAATTCTTATAACATGTACATCATTAATACAATACTCAAATGACATAATACATTAATAAAAACGTAATAAATATAATCATTCTTCTTCATATTCGGTAGTGTCATAACTTTATTATTATTCAATATCATCATTTGGGGTATAATCTGATGATTTGGACATTGATTCGCGTAGTGTCCCAACTCCTTGCAGATCAAGCATTGTACATTTGAAAATTTTTTCTTACCCTTGCAATCACGTACTTGGTGTCCTTTTTCTCCACACTTATAACAAACTCACATTCCCTTAAATCATTTAACAAGGTGATTCTTTCCATAGTTTTCACATATGGGAAAATCCATCTTTTCCCTCTTCCCTTTATCCATATTTCTCTCTTCTATCCTTTTCCTCTCTTGCTTCCCTTCAAATCCATTGGACTCATAGAATTATTTACTAGTCTTATTAACACATGATATTATTTCTTCATATGTTTATAATACATGGGAGATTATTTACCATCTAAAGGTTAGCTTAATACCATGAAAGATATGATCCTTCTTACTTTTGGATCATATGTAAAGCTGGAGTTCACATTCCTTCTACTGGGTGCAATTTCTATACAATGTCATACACTAGGTCAGTTTATGAATTGTAATCAATAATTTCAAACTTGTAAAATACCTAACATAAATTGAAAAGTTTATGGATATAATCCATAATCATAAAAATATTTTCTTTAAGGAGGTATATACTCGTAAATCCTTCATAATTATTTGTAAAGAAAATGAGAATTATCCTAACCATATCCCCTGGGAGTGTCGTAACGATGAGTGAAGTAAGGATCGTTGTCATGCACCAGTTCCCATTCGAGTCTAGATCAAAGTGGTGTTTTCAGATTTTACCCCTAGGTACATATATGCTAGATCTGTCTCTACCTTCTCATATCTAGAAAGGGATGTATTTTCTTGTAAAACTCACAAAATATCTTCAGTACCAAAATTTTAGTAAGTTCTTCTATACTAATCCTCAAAGTCTATCTTAGGGCAATGTGCTCTAATTAGAGTTTATCTAAATATAGTTTCTAAGGATTGTACTAAACTTCCTCTGATACCAACTGTAACGCCTCAACCCTAGAAGCCCAGAGTCAATGCATTATTACGTATCATTTTCATGATCACAAAAGATCAAGTCTCGAAATACCGATTAGTTTAGTGGCTTTGGAAGTATTAGATACATTAATAAGTTTTAAATTACATCATAAAATGGAAAAATACAACAACATTGTTTCCATATAAAACACTGGGATCCTATAGAATATCCCTGTAGGTCATTCATAATATACTTATTGTCATCTTGGGAAAAATAAAACATAGAAAGGGGTGAGCTCAGATGCTCAGTAAGGATAACAATATAGTGGAAACTTTCATAAATAATCATAAACATTTAAGTCAATGTATAGAACTAAAACAAAATCCTTTTCAATGTAAACTTCATCATAATATGGAAAATATAAATCAAAATAATTCTATTTACTTACTCACATGGATATTCTACTAGTCGAACAATCACATGCAATATCAATAGCCACATTCATAATGATGGAATTCATAATGCCAGACTTTCATAACGACATAGTCAAGGCCTTGTGCCAAGAATATAAATAAGATTTTTTCAAGGCCTTGTTACAAGACACTAATTTGTATCGGGAAACCTACTGATGCATCAAGGAGATATAGCAGGCTCCACCCGTCACTTACTAAGTCCAATTTATTCCCCATATGAAAAGGTTTAAACATAACATAAACATTCGTATTAAAAATGACATACTAAATGTCGGTACTTTATCCATAAACCATGAATGGTATGAAATAACACATCCACAGTCAAACATATCACAAAACCTTCAATACAATATGGAATTTTTTTATCATAATAAATCAACTTCAAACAAACTTAAAATCCATCAAAGGATGTTGACATAGATGAAATCAAAAACTTTTTATAGAAATATCTCTTTCTATTTGAAAATCATTTAAAGGTCACATAATTATAAAATAAATAATTTATATTTGAAAATATTCTTATAAGATTGTAAGGGAAGCTTCTACAATGTTATAATGGTGGAAAATATCCGTACCCACTATATAAGTTAAAAAAAGAAATTTTAATTTTAATTTTGTCGAAAAGGTTATAAAGTACCTTGTTTGGAAAATGACGGAAAGATTCCATTCAAAAACATATAAGTTCAAATAATTGTATAAATGATTTTAACCCATTTTCTAATAAATAGTAAAAATGTTTTGAAATACATTTTAAGAAACAAGTATGTGGATGATAAAGAGGTCGCAGTAGATAATTATGTATAAACAACCTCGGATAATGAAGAGATTGTAGAATTAACCCTTACCTTGTACATTTTCTTGGTCAAGGGTAGGTTAAACTCATATATAATGGTGAAATAATTGTTATTAAATTATAAAAGAATCATATATATTAATATAATATCATATGTGATCTTTCAATATTGCTTTGTTAATAATATTTTAGTATTATCGTTGCTTCGGGTGTTAACTGATTCATTTTCCTTTATATGCTTTGTTATGTAAGTAATTTTTGTTATGGATAGTATGTATCTTATTCATATTCATAATGATATTAAGTCTTTAAACATTATTTTTAATCATCTAATAAAAATTAGTCTTGAATGGATACGATGGGGAATGAATCTCATCACGTTCGTGAAGACGGTAATCCGTACGTATGCACGAGTGACAATATCATTCTTTTGATATTAAAATAATATATAATTTGATGTTATATCATATATACAGAATCATTATCATGTTATATTTATTATTTAAATCAATTACACATCATTATTATACCCATCCAAATAGTAATGTATTGAATAACAATTATACCACGACGTGGAGACGGTAAGTCGTACGTACACACGTATGGTGACACGTAATTCATAGGATGGATAGAATAATGGATATGGTTATTCCATATTTATAATAACATCACAGTATATAGAAGATACTAGAGTTATTATTTTATAATGGAAATAACAAAGAAAGAGAAAGTGGAAGAAGAAAGGGACTTGAAAGAGGTGATGAAATATTTACCTCTTCTTCGGGTTCTTCTTTTTGATTTGATCAATAGGGAACCTTAAGTTAGATTTCTGATTACAGGAAGGCCTCTAGGATTAAATTATGATAGTTTAGAGGTATTTGAGAAGGGTTTTTCCAAGCCAAATATCTTTGATGGTGTGAATTAAAGAGAAGGGGGTGCCTTTTATAAGAGGGGTGAAGGGAACCTTAGGAAAATCTAGAAATATTATTTTATAATAAAATACTTTTCAGTTTCTAATGGCTCAAAAAATAAATTATTTAAATTATAAGGTTTGTATGGGTCAAAAACCACTCAACCAATAGGTTTTAGATAGGTTTGGGTCACTATATTAACTTTATATTTTAGATTTAACTCTTAGTTAAATAGTTTGACATTTACCATGTCTCTTTGTATTTTTATATTATATGGTTAAAAAACTTACTATAAACTTTCGATAAAACCCCAAGTGTTTCTTTAATGATACACCTATCATTATATAAGTCTTTTGACCAAACATTAGATTTTTAGGAATAGAATATCAATTAATAATATAATATTTGTTTTAAAAACTCTTTTATGTCAAATTTGACACTATTTGGTATTTTGTTTTTTCTAAATTTATAACAGCATTATTACTTCAAAAAAATCCATCTAACTAACCCTAAAATTTCATATTAACCTAGAAAATTAGTTTAATTCATAAAAAGTCTCATATTAAATTTATTTGGATATTTATAATATCAATTATTTTAATATATCTTTAATTAGGTAATTACTGCATCATCATTGTGTCATACATAAATTAAATTATTTAATGTCTAAATAATATAAGTAAAATATCATTATTTATAAAATCATTTTATCTTTCTAATTAATATTTATAGTCGAATTTATCTTATGTTTAACCCTATATTAAAAATGGTTTAGTTATTAAACTTTGAATTTAACACTCTTAACTATTCTTTGAATTAAATAATAATAAATGTCCTAATCTAATCCAAGTGGACCTAAAGGGTAATATCTTATTCCTAATGTTGTTTCTGGTCTAATTATACTTATCCAATAGAATTATTACATGTGTTAGGGTAATAATAATATCATTTTTACCCTTAATTACCCTATTTACTTTTAACTGTGGTAAATAAAAGTAAAACGTTACTATTCACCAAGAATTATTTTCATCTTATTGAACCAAATTATAATTACTGATAGCAACAGTGTCTCTTGGATTTTTGAAATTCAACTCACATAAGCGGTAAAATTAAGTTTTATGTAAATTTTCAAATGCTCCTTGGAGGTGGGTAAAAGACGGTAACAGGTTCAATAGAATTTTTATATATCTAAAATTATTATAAACTGGCTCTAATGAATTACATTGAACTTATATAGGTATTATGAATCTTTTTTTACCTAAAATAAATTTAAATAATATAAATAATTATTTAAACAAAAAGTTTGTTTTAAATAATAACTCGGTGTTTTTCACTATTCATCAAAAATTGAAAGTTTTCAGAAAAATACCAAAAAATTACCCTAAGATATTTTTGATATTACGAATTAAAAATTGAATTCAATTTTACCAATTTTAAAACATAGAAGTTTCATTAATTAATTTAAAATTAATTCCCATTGTCAAAACCAAATGGCGTATTATTAAGAAATGATAACTATCAAAAGATTGACACTTGTTTATGTCCAATTTCAAAGTAAAATTACTTACAATGACCATAATTGGATTAAATGGTAAAAATATAATCTAATTATACTTCCTAACCATTAAAATTTATAATTCAACACTATAAATTATTTTGATTAAAAAGTTTTTTTCAGTTAAAATATAGTATATTTCACTATTCACCCAAATATGAAAGTTATTAGAAAAACACAAAAAAAATTATTGAAACTAAATTCATATGTCCCGATTCTAAAGAAGAAGTTTATTTTGTGAAATTGAATATATAAAAGTTTCAAATATTGAATTCAAAAAAGGGTTCTCCATTAAAAGGCGGTAAAATTGCATTTTTGGAAAAATACTTCTTTTATCTGAAAAAAATGAATTTGTTCTTACATTATGTCTAAAAAACTCATAATATGGATTCTAAAATTATAAGGATTATATAAAGTTTAAAATTCAGTTAATACTATTCATAACTTCTTTTGAACGACTAGTTTGGTAAGTCGTGGTGCGCTTGATCTTAGTGTTGCGTGTAGTGCAAGTTATTGAATTACTTTGAAGAAATAACGTACTATGAAATATTGGGGTGTTACAAAAAAAAATTAGAGTAAGGTATTTTTTTATATAGGAATAATATTATTTTGAAGAATATCTATCAGAAAGAATTGAAAATGGGTTTATCTCATATATGGAAGACGATATAATCTTGTCATTGGAAAAATCAAAAAGATAAATTTGATGAAGATAATGATCAATAAGAGGGATATGTTTATCTCTAGGTTGAATTATAAATAGATCTTGTGGAGATTTATTTAAAAATAAATAATAATATAAAAATTTTAGGTTTTTTTATGGAATCATCAAGTTATGTTGATGAACTTGAAGATTAATTTGATCCTCTAAAGAAAGTTTAGGAATATTTTTAAAAGAATCATATAAAATCTAAATAGGTTGTGAGATACAGATTAAATATTAAATAAAGGATTAAGATCTTTAATAATCTTTACTTATCTATCAATTTAAATTTAGGAAGATTGAAACTATTAAATAAAAAATTGTTTCTTTTATAAATAACTTCATCCCTGAAATCAAAACTTATTTTTTAAAGAAGAAGCTTCAATTTGGGAAGTTTTCAGATGAATTTTTAAAAGAAAGGGAAGAACAAGGTACGAGTGCATTTAAAGAAATACTTAGTTCTCAAAGAACAAATGTAAGGGGTAATATTTTCATTGGTTATGATTGTGAAAAATCTATGAAATATTATAGAAATAAGAAGAGCATAGAAAATAAAAATAAATTAGAACGTTCTTAACCATAAAAGAACTTATCAAGAACTAAGGAGTTATAAAAAGTTGGTGATATGTGGTGAGGCAGAAAAAACAAAATATTTACAATGATGTTGTGACAATTTTATATCTTCTTAGTCCATATAATGTTTTACTATGAATAAGTTCAAACATACCAGATAGGTGAAGTAATTGGAAGTCAAGAAAGAAGTGTGGGATCATATTATTTGTATTAACAAAAAAATTATTTCTAAGTTTATTATTATAATTGTTTAAATTTTATACATAAAGAAATAGATTATAAAAAAATAGTTGGAAAATATTATTATTTTAGATATATCAAAGTAGATGTAATGAAATCTAATATAATTTCATAAAATAATATGTTTTTCCCTCTTAAAGAAGAAGCATTTGATCTTATTTCTTGTGATGAAAACAATGAGAAGATACCAATAAAAGTCTCAACTCTCTTAGAAATTTATTGTAATTAAAGGAAGACAATTAGGGAGGAAATTTGGATGAAATATATTTAAAAGTATCATAGAATAGAGATTTTTGGATTATATACAATGGTTATTTATCAAATTTTATAGGTAATATGAATCTATTAATGAATGTAAAGGGATGATTCTATGAAAAAATGTTCTTTGCAAATGAGATATCTTTGAAAATAAAATAAGTGGAAAGACTCATCTCATTGGTGTAAACTTGAAGAATATGGATATTATTTATGTTGAAGTATTGGGTCATATTTTTTTATCATAATTCAACTTTGTAACTCAATTTTGGAATCCATTATTAGTTAGAAGGGTTTTTTCAGATAAGGGAAGTCAAGGAATTCTATGATATAAGTGCTGGAGGAAAAATAGAAATCTTTATCAGGTTGATCGTATAGAAAACACTTGTATCATAACTATAGAATAAGAAAACAAATTTTGGCACCATATCTTAGTCCATGTCATTCAAAAAAAGTGTTTATAACATGTAAATTTTTTGAACTTCTATAGATATCCCTTATTTGAAGGGATATCAAGAAAAGGTTTTTGATTCTTGTATACAAGGAAAGATGGTTTGAAATTCAACCCTCTAAATAATAATAGAGCATCGCGTTTTCTAAATTGGGTTCACACTAATGTGTGTGTTCCAATTAATTAGGATAGAACCTATTTTTGTGTGGTATTTCATTCTATTTGGGGTTGATTATAGTATATTTAGATGTTCTATATTTATTAAATAGAAGATAGAAGTGATGGATTACATAAAAAGGTGTTGAAGAAGAGAAGAAAATGAAACCAAAAGAACCTAGAAAATTATGATATCGATCAACGGAATGGATCACACATCCTATGAGGTTAAAAATTATCTAGAAATTCATGGTATAAAAATATTTTTTATTCAGTAATATACACTCATAACATGGGTTTTTGGAAGGAAGAAATCACATTAACAACAATATAGAAAAACACATTGTTCATAGATAGTGGCATCCCACACCTCTGTTGGAAATAAGTGGTTAAGGCAGAAATTTATACTTAGAATAGAGTAATACATGGTATAGGAGTTGATAAAACACCATAAAAATGAGTCATGGAAGAACATACTCCTTAAATCATCTAAGGGAATTTGGAAGAAATTGTTCCACCTGAAATTAATAAGTTAATCAAGGAAAATATAGTGATGTGGTAGATAAAGATATATTCTAATGGGTTTCATAAGATCATGTTGTGACTTTAAGAAGCATAAGTGAACCCAAACACAAAATATATATTGTTGAGGAGTCAAATACGTAAACATATTCAGAAAAATAGAGCATAAACCAGCATACCTTAAATACCTAAACATTAGAATATTATATCATTATTTTGGATGGAGTTAGATTGATGATGATCATGAGAAGTAGTAGTTGAATTACTCCAACCTACAGAGGTATAACACTAACCAATGAATCTGTGAACTCTTCTTGAGTACTCTTTAACACTCTAAGGGGTTGTAGAACCTTTTTCAAGTGATTAACATCCTTCTGGATTGGAAGAGAGTCTCAGATATGGATCAATTGTACCATATATAAACTACACACACTTCATTACAAGAACTGGAGAAGGATCAAATCCTAATATAGAAATCCTTGATGCACTTCATAATATTAATATCCTCAACCATGTGTGACGGCTTGGGTTCTATCAAATATCATCTATCCATTTTATCTTTTTTGTACTCATTCATTGAAAAATTCAATGAATGAGCTACATCATCCATTAACAAACCAACTTTTTGGTTTGTAACTAATAAAATTATGTTGGAGAGACATGGCACCACACAAGAATCACATGTACATAAAAATAAAGTGTGTTTGTAAACCCAAACATCGCATGAACCACAATGGTATAGTGGTGTCTTTTTTAGTACACTTTAAATAATATCCTACTTTCACCAAAATCCCAAAGGACTTTATACATAACTTCACAACTCTTTGTGAATCCATCCAAACTCCTTTGAATATTTTTTTATCATATTCTCTTTTCTTGGTATTAATACATTGTCCAAAACTTTATATTTATCCAATAGCCTAACTGTGTGATTCTATGGGCCTTAACAGCATTGAAAAAAAATATGAAACCCCTATTTCATAGATGTAATAAAATGATGGCCTCTACAAATGCATTAGTATTACTCAAGATACTGAGGGTATATTGTAATCTCTATCAAAAATACTCAAATCACTATATGAACATATCCACCACAAGATTTATCATATGAATCATATGTATACCTATATAATTTATTCTTCTATGACATTGAGAAACTAATAGACATGAAATATCTCAATATAGTATAGGCATCCCATGTTTTCATAATTATTTGAAAAATATTTATTGAGTCAATGAACACATCATGTGTCATTCATATTTCAGATTAGAACATCACATGTCCTTTATCCCAGTAGTTAAAAGCATCATACGTAAAATAAATAATCATGGACATGCATTTCCTCCATCTAATTCAATCATGGTATAGATGTATTTTCTTGTCATGAAAGTGGGAAAATATCATATTGTATTTTCTCGAACTGATGAAATGTTCTAAAACATAGCCAACCACCCTTGTATTATCTAATTTAATATAAAGAATTTTTTAAGTAGGGTATCAAAGTATGAAGGACGAATGTTAGGTATCTCTCCAACCTCAGTTAGGTAGGATTGATAATAATTATTGACCTTTAACTATATAATTGAGTCCCTAATTATTACCACATGAATCCATTATTTATATCTTAAATAAAACTATTTATAATGAGTATAATAATCTATTCAAGCTAACCTTATCATATCATCATATCCCATAATAATCCATGATGATCATCAGTTAAGGGCACCTTAATGTCATACATTTAAGGGATGTAATCATTCAACCATTCATGTAAAATTACAGCACACATGAATGAATTTTAAATAGATATTTCCTTTATTATAATAACATGATGCATTTAAAAATATTATAACAAATATATAATATTTCTAACACCCATATATTCTACATGACCCTCATGATATTTTTATAGTAATTGTTTTTAAATGGATCTTCTATATTTTTCACAATATCCACCCAACTGATCTTTAAATCACCACTTTCAAATATCTCAGTATTTATAAATAATGTGTTTAGTACTTTGGTGATACCAGGGTCTCTTAGTTTAAGAAACTACCCCATTATTATCACAATATATCTCAATTACTACCTCGATACTGGTAACCAAACCAAGTTCAAAATAGAACTTATCGATCCAAACAACTTTCTTCGCAACATCTTATACAATAATGTACTCTACCTCTATTATCGAGCCTACTATGGTGACTTGTTTCGAATTAATATAACTAATATCCCCCTCATTCAGGAAAAACATGTATCTAAATTGAGATTTCACATCATCTTCATTGGATTAAAAACTAGAATTTTTGTAACTCTTTACACAGAGCTCATCCTCTCCCCCAAAGACCAAGAACATATTTTTAGTCCTTCCTAAGTACTTAAGAATATTATTTATAATAGTCCAACGACTCTCATAGGGAATATATTTTTATCTACTTATAATTATAAAAGAATAAGAGACATAATTATGAGTATAAAATATAAAATACATGATATATAATATAGTGGATGTATAATGAATGTTGTCCATCCCTTAAAACTCTTTAAAAGAATCATGAATCTTCCTAAGATTCATTCCATGCAACACTAGTGAAAATATCTTCTTGGAGCTTTCCATGATAAACCAATTTATCAAATTAACAAAATTTGTATTATGAATCGATTAAATAACCCTCCGAGATTTATCTATATAGATCTTCATACCTAGTATGTGGGCTATTTCACCATGTCTTTCATTGAGAAATATTTACCTAGCAACATCTTCATTGAGTGCAGTGTCGGAACCTAATTTCAAATAAGGATTATGTCATCAACAAACATTATCAAAAATACTAATATAATCCTAAAAACCCACTTACATAAACAATAATCATCCAAAATATTTATAAAACTGTACTCTTTTATTGACTCATCAAACTGGATATTCGAACTTTGAGATGCTTTCTTCGGTCTATAAATAGACCATTAAAACTTATAAAGTAGAGAAGACTCATGTAAAACTTCAAAACCCTTGACTTATTTTATGTAAATTTCCTCAAATAAATTATTATTATGTAAAGTGGTCTTTAAATCCATATGATATATATCATAATCATAATGATATTTTATGGAAAGAAAAACTCAAATGGGATTTATCATTGCAACAAGTGAAAAGGTATCTTCATAGTCAATAACACGAACTTTTTTATAACCCTTTTCCACTATATTTTCTTTATAGGGAGATACTCTACCATATATTTTGGTTTTCTTATGGAAAACCCACTATAACCCTATGGGTATTACCCATTTAGGTTCATCCAACAAGTTCCAAACATGGTTATTATATATAGATTCCATCTTATATTGAATAGATTTTAACCATTTCACATAATTAAAATATTTAATGGCCACATTGTAGTAAGTAGGTTCATCAACTATAAACATTACTTTGTCATCATTTTCCATTATAAATCCATATATCTTAGGTTTTCAATGAATCTTTCTATATCTTTAAGGTTCTTGTGTAACTTGAGTTAGTTATTCTTCTATAACTCTTTATAAAGCCAACTCAACTTACATCTTAGGAAAACTTCATTTTTATTGGTCTTTAACTTCTAAATGTTCATCATTACTCCCATTTATTACTCGATGCATGTGTTTTCTTTTTAAAAAAACATCTGAATCCATAAACACTTTGTGTTCAATAGGGTGTTAGAAATAGTATCCCTTAGTTTCCATGACATATCCAATAAATAAATTTTTTTTATTTATGGCCTTGTTTTTTAGAATCCAATCATAGTAAGAGTGCTTCACAACCCCAAAGAATCATGAAATACAAATAGGGGAATTTCCCATACCATATATCATATGGTTTTCTTATTCCTTCTTCAAAGAAAACATGATTTAGTAAAAGTATAGAAATATTTAAAGCATAACCCCACAATGCATTGGGAATGATATATAGACTCTTCATCAATCGAACCATGTCCAAAAAGGTATGATTTACACTTTTAGACACATTTCTATATTTTTTTGTTCAAGGAGGAGTGATTTGAGATACAATGCCATAATCTCCCATATGAACTATGAAATTTTGGCTCAAGTATTCACCACTTTGATCTGATTAGAGAATCTTAATACTCTTTCTTAGTTGGTTCTATAATTCATTAAAAATATCTTTAAACTCTTTAAAATTTGAATACTTGAGTTTCATTAGAAACACATAATCATACCAACTAAAGTAATCAGTAAATGAAACTAAGTATCTAAAACCACCACTCACTTATATACTCATTGTTCAATATAAATCACTATGTATGAGATATAATAACCCATTATCCCTCTAAACGTTTCTCCCAAAAGGTAAATGTTTTCATTTTTTCCAATAAAAAATATTCAAATTTCACAAATTATTTATTACTAAATGAGTCTAAAAATATATATCTATAGAGTCTTCAAATATGTTTCTCATTTATAGGTATTTGGTGAAAATTCCATGGTGGGAGGGATTAGAATCAACCATAGCCTTCTTATTCTAAATTTTATAAATAGGATTATCCATATCTAGAATATATAACCCATTAATTATATTCCAAACATCATAAAATAATTAATATTTATAAATAGATAAACTCTTATTCTTAATAATGAATGAAAACCCTGTCTTATCCAAAAAAAATACAGAAATAAAATTCCTAGTTCTGGTAAAAACATAATAAAAATTCTTCAATTTTGAGGATCAATAAACTCGGTAAAATCAGATCAATAGTTTCAACCTCTAATTCCACAATTCTTGCTTTGTTACCAAAAAAAATATCTACCCCATCCTTTATTAATTCGCTCCTTTCTCTAAGCTAGTATTCGTCAATATAAATGTGGTAAACACACCACGAATCTAATTTCCATGAGCTATAGTTGGTGGAATTAATCTCAATAACATTAACATTCAAGTTCTCTAAATTTATCTCCTTAAGAACACTTCTCAAACCAAGATACCAATATTTAACCATTTTATAGGTCATACCTATTAGTGATCATAAAATTATTAAAGTGATGTATGCCATAATATAAAAAAAATACATATCAGTAAGTGAGCATAATGTATTATATCTTTTTATTAAATACTTTAATTAAAATTACACCCATTAAAAATTATGATTTCATGCATCATATCTATTTATTGAGCCAAGAATAGTATTTATATAATCAATAACCCCATTATAGCATGAAACTCGTCACTTTAATTATTTATATAGTATGTAAGTATAATCATAATAGTCATGACTCTTTAATAGTTTAGTGGAAAACTCTTTATCCTTATCCATAATATGGATTAATCAAATCTATTCCTCTTTTATCCCAACCTTTCAGTTTTCTGAGATAATTGTATCCCAAAACAAACATAAAAAATTATATAACACTGGATAATATAGTGGAACCCAAATATAGAATGAAATACCTAATTTACTAATCCATAGTCACTCATTACTTCCTTATCTTACACAAGATAATTTATAATCACCCCATTATAGTGTGAAACTACCCAGTTGGATGATCGAGGCCTTTACAAGTTCTGCTTTGGAAGGAATCTCATGCTTAGTGTTTGAGGGTTTTTACTTATTTTAATGCCTCACCAATTTAATATACATCATATGTATATTATATTCATAACTATTAAATCCTATGTAATCTTTATATTCTCATGTTTTATTCCTTTTTTCCATGTATTCTTCTAATAATTTAGTTTTTGAATACCCATTCCAACCACTAAATTATTGTGTTCACACAACATTAATTTTTAACAATTTACAAAACCTAAAATTACGTGTTACTCACCTAAAAAAAATCCAAACATATTCATACATATGAAACTTCATTATATGCATAAGTTACATGTTCATTTCATGTAAAAACATAAAGTTTTATGAGATTGCAAAACTCCACATGAGTAATACTATAATGATAGATAGTTAACCCCATTCATCTTTCATGACATGACATATCCTCCAGGCCAATATGTAGTCTGACAACAATTCCCTTTTCCCAAAGATAATTTTTTCAATAAATATTTTAGTTCATAATAACACTAATAACTAATATAAACAATCTATATCCAATAAATATTTTAAATATCATACTTCAAAAATAAATTGAGGTCAAGGTAGATGAAAACTAAATTCTATATTTTCTTACCTATCATGTAATGAAAATATCTAGATAATATAACCATTTTAACATTTAAACATAAATTATACACAATATTCACATTTTATAAATATTTTATTATCTATGAATAATAAAGGAATAAGCCTTAAATAAATTATCAATTCATATATGTAAACATGATATAAACATTTATGATCAAGTCATAAATAAATTTTAATTATAAACATTTTTATAAATTATCAAAAATATAAACATTTTATTCATAATAAAATACTAACTCTTTAATATTTAATATTATATGTAATTTAAAAAGTATTTTATGAATTATGAACATTTTTTATTGAATTTATATTTTATAAGTTTTTTATATAATCTAATTATCATAAATTTTTTAATTTGTAAACGCATTATAAAATACCCCCAAGAAGATGGTGATGTAGCTCTTGATATACTCTCCTTACGAGAATGGAATTTAGGGTTTTCTAGTATGATTATTTAATCCTTGAATCAAATTTTCGTTCTAGTGGAGGTCGTTCCAATGGTTCTAGAGTATTATAGATCATGGGAAGTGCGACTATGTTCCTATAATGGGGATCATGAATTGAGGATGGTTATTCCTTATTTTTCAGGGGTTGATCCCATAAAAGTGGTACCTACATTTCGATATGGTTCCATATTTTTTGATTTAGTTTCTACCCTTTTTAAGTTCCTATTAATTGGTATTGAGACCTAAAGGCTATAAATGTCTAATCTAGTTCATGGGAGGTGTTTTTTCCCATTTATGGGTGTGATCTAAAGGCATATGTTCCCCAGACTTGTGCCCTAAAATTTCAATGGTGATCTGCGGTTAATTATGGTAGGTTATTCCCATCCCACTCAGATTCCTCTATTTACAAGAGGATATCGAATAATGGTGTCATTTAATTTTTTGTAGCTATCCCTAAGATATTTTAAGAGTGGACTGAGTATTTTCAACATTCTATTATTGCGCGGATTACATTATAGGTGAAGAGCGAACCCTGGAAGCTGGAAGACAAGAAAATTGACTAGTCCAGATTTTGGGTTTTCAAGATTGGCATATTATTTTGACTGGATTGGGATATTTCCATATTATTTTCAATTCATAGGAGCTAAATATAAAGGCATAGAGCTATGGTTATGTTAACCTCAAACTAGGGATCCTTAGATTTTAGGATTGGGACCCCTGGTTTGATCTATATTAGACTAATGAAATCTATCACTCAGTCATAGATTCAGGTGAGAGGACTAAACTGGTTTTTTTTATACAATTATTCTATGGTCTTTTAATTTAGTTGTAGGTACACCAATTAAATTTGACAAGAAAAAAAAGATAGTGGGGTATGGACACTATGCTAGGATATTGGTTGAATTTGATCTTAGTTCAACTTTAGTTGAAACTATTTATTTAGTCACTAAGGAATTTAAATTTGAGATTGATATTGAATATGATTATGTGCATAATTTTTTTGCTAATTTCTATTATATTTGGAATAGTAAGGAAAGATTCTAAAGAGCTTTGAGATGTACTAATAGTAAAAAATATGGGCATCGAGCTGGAAATTGCAAGCATAAATTACCTACCACTAATCCAGCTAAAACTGTGGATGGGAAGTCAGAGAAGGATGGTTTGAGAGGAGCTTCATCTCTTTTAGTGTAGACTTATAGGCTTGTGAAATTAAGTGGACTTGATTCCTCAACCATTGTGCATCGCCTTGTGAATTCCTTTTCTGATGTGGTCTCTGGTGTCAACAAGGCTAGTGATAGGAACCTCAACCAGGTCTCCAAATGAGATGTAATTAGCACTCTAGTGAATGTTTAAGGTAGGGTCCATCTAGGGATGGCACATATTGATGATTATGATACTTCATCACCTATGTATGTTCATCATTCCATTAATGTTATGGTTCATGATATAGTGGATAAAGAGTGAAATTTGAGTAAAGGAAAAAATATTTTTCTAGATGATGAGGGATATTAGCTGGTTACCCATCAAAAAGATAGTCTACGTCCTTCCATTATAGGCCAGGAATTAGACAAGTATGAAGAAGAAGGTAATTAGGAGGTGTCGAGCGACCTAGTGTTTAGTGATGCTCTAGGTGGGAAGGCAACAAACATTTCAACTATTCTATCAAATCTTGATTTAGTTAAATTATCTTTTCTTGATTTTTTAAATAGATCCTTGATTAAGGATTTGTTCTATAAAGATTTTGGTGACGTTCATGAGGACAGAGGTAACCCTCGAGATGAATCTGGATTGTTATTAAAAAATTATTATATGGTATGTCATCTTGATTCTAAGCCTAATTCTTAGGATAATGACTCATTGAGTTTGGATGAGTGTAATATCACCTATAGGATCCTATTCAATGGAAGCATAGATAACATCGAAGGGGAAGAGATAGCTCCCAAGGAAGGGGTGGAGGACATAAAATGAGGTGACTGGACGATCTTTTTTTCTTTTTTGGTGGTGATACCACTTTGATTTTTTTTTCTCCCCCTCACGTTCTGTGTCTTTTGTACTTTATTTTTATTAATAAATTTGGCAGGACCATGGTTCATATTGTTTTGAGTATAAAATACCCTGTATGATTTCTAAATAAAATTTTTATTTTTGATCATAAAAAATTCCATATAACTTGGAAAATTTTATTTTAAATTTTAACCTTTAATATTTGGGAAAAATTATTCAAAAAAAATTATTCAATTAATTATAAAAAAATGTAAGTGGTTAATTTATAAAAAAATTATAAATTAAAATATCCAAAAATAAATTTTTTTAATGATTTATAAATATTTTATAAAACATTTTAATTGGAACTATTAAACTTAATTTTTAAATATTTTAATGTGTCACCACATATTTTAAAATGTTGTGGTGCTCAATATTTGTCCATTTTAGATAGGATCTTAGTGAGATATATAACATGGAATACTTCATTGAGGATAAATTCTAATGGGGCCTAGAGAATCATATAGAATAACCACCATGAGAATCACTATATCATGGTGATGGTTATTGAGGCATTTTGAATTTGGTGCAGCAACACCACAAAAATTGGCATGTCATGGTAATGGTGATTATTTTCAAAAATATGGATTAAAAACACTTAATACTTGAAGAAACAACATTTGATACCACTTATGGGTTTTGTAGGATCATCATATGACCTTAATAATTTGAAGCATACCCAAGCACAGATGGATTTATCTCTATAGAATTAAACATGTAAACATATTCAAAAAACAAATCATAAACCAGCATATGTGAAATGCCCAAAAATCAAATAATTGCATCTTTTTTTCTTTGATGGAGTTATCTTTATGATAATCATGAGATGTATCATAATAATTCCTCCTACCTATGAAGGGGTAACACTAGATAATGGATCCATTAATGCTTTATGAGGACTCTCAAACACCTAAAGGGGTTCAATCACCTTTTTCTAGTAATGAATGATCTTTGGAAATGATAGAGAGTCTTGGGTATGGTCCAATCATACCACACATGAACCATACACACTTAATTACAACAATAATAGAAGGATCAAATCCTTTTATAGACATCCTCAATGCTCTTCATGAAATGAATACCATTGTCCATACATGATATCTTGGGTGACATCACATGGAATCCATCCAATTCATTTTTTTGGTGTTCATTCATTGAAAAATTCAATGAAATATGTGGTCAAGCCACAAATAAACCAAAATTTACGTTTTTAACTAATGAAATCATGCGGGAGTTATTTTTCACCACACATACATCACATGAACATCAAAACTGAGATTGGCTTTCAATCATGGCAACGTAGGCACCATTACAATGTAGTGGTGGATTTTTTTAGTTCACAAAAATCATATTCATAAGGTACTAAGTAAATATTAAGGCCTATAAATGTCACAATAATAGGATCAATAATATTTTTGAGAGAAGTGATGTGAAGGTGGTTGATAATGAAATAAAATCATATTTTTGAATGTCTACTTTTGAAGAAGTTTTTCACAAAGTTAAAGAAATAAATATAGATTTAGGAGACGCTCAAAATTTTCAGGTTTATGATGATTATAAAATTTAATATATTAGAGAACTAAGTTAATAAGGGCGCCAACCTATGAAATAGTCAAGAAATAAATGGTCTTGAGTTGATATAAGAAATATAATTTGAGACAAATCTTCTCCAAATTAGATTCAAAGTATGAAGAGAGAAGAGATCAATGGTCTATTATCTAAAATTTAATCCACATCATTTGAATAAGCGATGAAGAAGGTATCATGGATGAAATAAATGAATTAATAATTGGATCAAATTGATAAAAATTAAAATTAGGATCTTACGGAAAGACCAAATAATCATAATGTTATAAGTACAAAGTGGCCCTTCAAGAACAAGAAAATATAAAATGGAAAAGTTATTTGGAATAATGTAATGCTAGTTTTTAAGGGGTATGACTAGGTTAAAGGTTTTGAAATTGGGGATACTTTGAAAAAGTGGAAAAGGATTGAGTCTATTAGAATTTTACTAGTAGTGGCTACTCAAAAAAAATTTAAAATATTTCAAATGGATTTGAAAATAGTATTTCTAAATGGATTTTGAATGAATATGTATATATAGAACAACTTCTTTGACATATTTTTGGGAATGATAATAGTAATGATTTTTAGGATAAATAAGGCCTTGTATAAACTAAAACAAAACAACTTTTGTTTGGTTTTAATTGATGGTTGGTTTCCGAAGGTAGATGGGGTTCAATAGAGGTGTGTTTAGTCACAACCTCTATGAGATAATTTTATAATAGGAGGAGTACAATGTATCAATGTATATAGATGATATCATATTCAGTGGTAACAACCATAATTCTATTGATAAATTTTCAAAATTGATGACATTTGAGTTTGAAATTTTAATAATCATTTAGTTTGCATATTTTATGGGGATGCAAGTTCATCATGATGAAGGGAATACATCTGTATCACAAGTTAAATATTCAAAAAAAGTTTTAATTAAATTTATAATGGAAGAGTGAAATCATGTTTTAACTCCAATAATTTTTATATTTAAGTTGTGAAAGAATGAAATAATAGAGTAGACTATGCATTGTATAGAAGAATCATTGTGAGTTTACTTTATCTTACTACTTATAGGTTTGATATATTATATGTTCTGTGTTTGGTTACATGTTTCTAAAGTTGTTAAAAGAAAAAACATCTTCAATATGTGAGGATAATAATATGGTATATTTTGGAAACTCTAAATTTTTATTTACTATAAAAAAGAGGAGAAACAATGGATTTATTTTCATATTAAGATGTTTATTTTTTAGGTGACATTGTTGATCAAAAATACACAAGTGGAAGATATTTTTACATTGGAATTAATTTTCTAGGTTGGATAAGTAAGAAACAATATTATGTTTCTTTAAGAATGAAAAAGGTAGAGTATATATTAGTCACAAAATCTTGTACACAACTTATTTGTATGAAGAAACTATTGAATGATATCATTTAAGTGGAAAAACAACATATAATAATTAATTGTGACAACAAAAGTACCATTTAACTTTCAAAGAATTCGGTCCAGCGCTCTTGAATGAATGATATAGATATAAAGTATCATTTCATAAAAGGTAAGGTTGATAACAATGTTTTAATTATAGAATTTATTGAAACATTGAAGAAATTGGTTGAATTTCCATAAATCCATTGGTAGATGATGTGTTCAAAAGGCATATATTGAACATTGGAGTTCAACCAGTCTTCTCAAACTAAGGAGGTTTTAATACCCACACTTCCTATTTCAATTAATGTTATATTTGGTTATTGTTTGTGTATGAAGGTGTATATATTTTAATAGAACCAATAAATATATGAGATATTATCCCTGGGGTCTTCTATCCAAGTCAAACTAATAAGAGGAAATAATGGATATCATTTATACATTTACTTATTTATATTATTTCTAACACCAATATTTGAATCATGTACTCAAAGAGATTAATTTAATTCACTTTTATATGATCTTTAATAGTGGAAGAATTGAGGAATTTATGTATGTTTTTACTTGACAAGATAGAACCCTTTGATTTTTATTATCAAAGGGGGAGAGAAGCATGAAGTAAGAAGAAACCTGATATAGGAGCTGGTGACGGAGAAGGTCAATGAAAGTATAGTTGGAAAGTATAGTTACATGGGAATCCTACATATCAAACATAGTATATATCAAAGTCAAGGAGAGTTATTTGATATCTTATAGCTGACAACATAGGGTTGCATGATATTAAAATCCAAAGGGAATATTTTTATAATAAAAGTTTATTTTGGTATGATTTATTGTCAAGATTTTTTTCAAGGAGTATTATTAGGGTTTGGATGTTCTAAACTTATATGAAGGAAGTTTAATATTACTATATGAATTTTTTGAAAAACAAATTAAGGGAAATAGGTTGGACTATGGAAATAAGAATAACATCATGATTTGAAGTTGATGTTGAGAAAATTTGATTAAGTCCTGAGATATTTGGAAGACTCATCTCTATATGAATAATACACATCAAGAAACAAATGGTCACACTGTGAAACACACCTACATTATAATCATACACGTTACAACTATAAACACTATGTTATAAAGGAAGTTTGAGAAGTTAACCGAAAAAAATTATCGATGTATCACAATGGGAATCCAATGACACGTTGTAAAGAATTCTAGGTGATTTTAAATGAATCATGAAATAATTTAGTCATGTCATAACAAAATAGATCACACCATAAATTTATCTATATAGATTCATGTTTTTCAAGAGATTAAGTACTTGCATCATTAAAGGTATGACATTTCATGATAGGTAAAGGCTATGCACCATGATAGCTGGTCATGTAAATAGTATAGGGTTTTGAATTTTAAAGTATAATGATTATATATAATAATGATATAGGTCACACCATGTCCTATATGTAAGTGGATAAAAGTTACAGTGAAACCAATTTATCATTCCATAAAGAAGCATGTTGCATCATGAATAATTTTTTCTATAGGATTCGAACTAATGTGATAATATAGAAAATAGGTGTTGGTTTGGTAGTTATTTAAATAGCCAATAACAATCCATTAAAAATTAAATGGAAAATATTATATAGGAACCAATATGAAGTGTAGTTTTTATCTGATGGTTAATTTATGTTTTGAATTTGAATTTAAAATTAAAATTCTACAAGTGAAAAAATAGAAGAGTAGGACAGGATAAATAAGTACACAAAGACATAGAAAAAGAAGAAACAGATTAGAATATCCAAAACAAATAGAGGATAATGAGTAAAAGTTCTATTAAATATCTTAATTAGAGAAGATAAGTGTGTGAGGAAAGATTACATTGAATATTGAGGCTAAAAGATAGATTTTTTGTGCATTTTATTAAAGAATAGGAATTGAAGAACATAGAATCATAGAGAATTCCCTTGTTGGATGATGGAAAACCTTTGATTTATATCTTGTAATATCAACCTATTTTTTGATATTAACTTTATATCCCTCTTTAAAGTAGATATTATAAGAGAAGAAGATTTCATGGATCTTGGATAAGCTATGAGCTCTTTCTAATATGTAATCACATGCTAGTAAAATTGTGATATTTTTTCAAATAAAAACAATTTTGATATGTGATATTTAAATATATTAAATGTTTGTGTGAATCAAGTAAAGTCAATTTTATGTTCTCTTTATTGTTTGTGAATTTTTTTTATGGTGATAAAAATAGGTCCAAGGTGTCTTTATGAACAAAAATACAATATATTATTTTATTTAAATAAAAAATGAAATTTTATTACACTATAATTCTCCTCCCCTACCTATTAAGGTGTTTAAAGGGACATCAGTGTACCACATTTCCTTATTATAACATCCTCCCTGGGTCTACAACCACTAAGTAGTGCCCTGATAGTAGATGTCACTATTGGACCTCAGGCGTCCCTCCCTATATGCTAGAGGATTCTTACTAGTAGCAGGGGTTATAGGTGTAACCATGGGAAGAAAATACCCCTATATCATAGTTCTCAATAACAAACAAAAAACCAAACATCATACCTACATAATAATAAAAGTATGTGGAATAAAATAAAACATTGCATGCAATAAAAAATGTGATGTGGAAGAAAGTAGTCATATAGACTCACGATTAGCCCAGTATATAACAATTGATCACCCACATTTCTACTCACATATACAGAATAAATAAAAGAATAAAAAATAAAATGAGGATCTACTATCATATATGAGCCCAATAGTATCCCATTATTCAATTTATATGAGTTACATTACTCAATCATAAAACTCCAGGCCTCTTCCCAAACTGAACCCTTCCTCGGTGAAGTCTTCTTGGGTACCTAAGGGCCATGCTCATCCAAGCAGGGTGTGAGTACAGTTTAGTAGGGAACCACAAACATGGTCTCATACATAATAAATAAGATGTGTATGTTCATGTGACATGATCATATGAATAAATAAAATAATAATATAAGCATTAATAAAAAACCACAATTGAAACTTTGGTTATAACATGACACCCGGGATCAACTATACCCAATGTGGTCGGTTCCAGAGTGCCTATAAGCATGTCGTATAATTATTCTTACCAATACAAAACCCAATGTCCATATAATAGTAGGTTAAAGTATTAATTCCTATGATTAATCTTGGGAAGTATAGATTATATCCGACATGCAATTGAACTATGGATTTAACTCTAACTTAAGTAATGGAAGGTGATGTTGACCTAATATTTTAGTTGAGGGGTTTTTTATCCTTATCTATAAAAAATTAGTTTTATATTATCACCTAGCTTGTTAATATTAAGTGGATTTTACTTATGTGATTAACCATGTCGGGTAAAATTTACACATAATCCAGTTTTATTTTATTCCATCTTACATGCTTGATAATTTATTTAATATGTGATTGTGTAGCATTCAAAAACATAAATAATCAACCATTCAATTTATGGGAATAAAATATAAGTGGCATGACCATGTGATACTCTAATTTTTGGTATATCTAGTAGGAAACAAACTAAACCTCAACCCTAGATAAAACACTTAGAACCATAGCTTGGTTTGTGTTCCTACATTCCACTTTGGATCCTATGTATCACCTTAATTGGTTTTCCCTCAACTATGGGTCTCAGATCGCCTCATCTCACCTGGGATCTCTATACTTACATAAGATTTTACTCACATGTAAGTAAGGGTATCCAATGGATGAGATATGGGGTTTACATAAAAGAAACCATTTGCACACATTCCCTTAAATAATAAGGTGGAGGGAATGACTCATAGGCCATCATTTTAATTTAATAATAACAAATTAAAATAAATCAATCACATACATTGGTTTGGTCTAATCGCATGATCATCCACATATCATGTAACAAAAAGTACATTTTCATTCTTCCATCAATTACTTAAATTCCATTTTTAATTAAGATAAAATTATATGAATTAATCTGATTAATTCAATGGGTCTTAATTTTATACAAGAATACTTGAATTGCTATCGTCCATAATTTTAAACAAATTAAACAAATTTATTTTATTTAAAATTAATAAAGTGCACAAGTTTACTTAGAGGCAGATACATATACTCATCCAAACTACCTGACATGATCCTTTTTCTAGTGTATTTCCCTTAGAATCCAACACACGTCGCATGAAAGGTAATTACATGTTGTGTACTATAAAAAATGAAACAAAAACCACATGTAAATTAAATTTCATGTGATTCTCTTAATACACAGAGAGAACACTATAATCAAAGACCATACAAAATTTTTAGTTTTGGAATTTAATATAGAAATTAATTAAATATATAATTAACAATACTATGACATGGTGTGTACTGTAAAATAAATGACACACATAAAACATGTTAATAAGAGTAATTATATAATTAATTCTTCTCTACATCAAATTAAGAACATTATTAGCAGCAGACTACATAGTGAGTATTGGGTTATAGGACATGTAATCCAATCTTCTCTTGTTTGCAACACATGACTAGGGACTGGGAATGTATCCTTGTCATGGACATGTTCAAATTACATGTCATATAGTGTTCCTACATGACATTTTTCTTTAAAGTTACATGGTTTTCGAGTCCCCATGTCATTTAGTAGATACATGACACACTTGGACCCCCATGTCCTCCATCACAAAGACATGAGGTCTATACATTGTGTATTCATGTTACACAGTGTGTGGTTCCTCAAAACTTATTCTATCCAGTCTAGATCTACATGTTGATAGAATTTTATCAGATCCCTGATCTAATGTTTATGTATGATACATGAAAGATACATGGGTACACAACATGTAATTTTGGGTACACATCGTGTGTGCTTGTGTTATCCAGCTAGAACCTTTGGAATCTCTAGCTAGCATTTTCAGAGGTCTATTCACTTTAATTTAACTCATTTATTGGTTATATGAGTGAGAAGAAAGAAAATAAATAGAAAATGATGTTTGTATTATAATAATGAATATATCTAAAGTAAAAAAATTGAAAATTAATATCATTAAATCGAGGATTAATAAATAATTATAAATTAACCATGTGACCGCTGTAATGCCACTTGTAGGTTCCTGGTATAAAATAATCACCCATTTAGGCATAAATAAATAAAATTTTATCCTTAATTTATGAATAATATGAGTTGTACATGATGAATGATGTCATGACCAATGAATTTAAATCGTAGATTTCATTATTTGTTTGAAAACGGGAATTATAAGAGGAGGATTATAACATGAAATATATAATTAAAGTATAAGTAGATCTATAATTACATGAACTTGTAATTATTTATTCATTGATGATATGATTGATTTTATTTTATTTTACCATCTTTTCACTATAGGATCCAAGTGCATGATCCCTCTTGTAGGGATCCACATGTGCACTATAATCTATGAACATCATCACAGAATCATGATCTCGATCACTTGTGTCATTTGTGGTTGATCTCATGAGAATTGTCTTCTAGGATGAACAATTTTTTGGGTTCTTTCAATGTCCTCAGTTAGGAGGAGGAGGAGGAGTAGATGACACATTCTATTTCTCTAGATATATATCTATGGTTTGGGAGAGCTTCTCTCTATCTATTGTGAAAAAACCACCATCCCTTATAAAGGTGATATAATTAGATATATATTAAGCAAGGTTTAAGGTTTCCTATTTATATATATTCCCCCTTACCAAGTCCTTAATTCTTAGTGAACCCCATGTATTAATAAAAATATAATTATTATTCACATTACATATGCATCACCTAATAATAAATAAATATTATTTATATTAATTTCAATAAGACAATTAAACATGACCCACTTATCCACTTAGAAATTTACTGAACCTTGATTAATGTATATTTATATAATAAATAATTATCACTACATTATTCCTCAAAAAACATAATGAATATTATATTCACCAAACCTTAAAAATAAATATTTATTATTATTTAATTCACTTATTATTTTGAATAATTTGTGATTAAATTTTGGTGATCAACCAAACCTGAATAATTATTAAACCCAAATTAGGAATAATATTTATTATAACTTTTAAAATTTAATTATAAATTTAATATAGATCTTGGATACACTTATTGTGTGACCCTCTAGGCCTCTTTCTTATTGTCAATAAGTAGAGACTACTGAATTTCAAGGTTAGAAACTAGAAACACATCAAAGAACCCATATGGAAAGGATTTAATGTCACAATGGAATGAAACCTTCTAAAAATTCTCACCATGTAATATAATCTATTTATTGTGATATCTCTAATCAAGTAGGATTCATACTGGTTCCAATAACATATGTGCTCGATGTCTCTTTCTTTGAATTTATGGAAATGAACTTGTCTCTAGAACACCATGGCCAAATATTTATCCAGGCAGTTACATTCCCATCAAGGGGCCAAATATATCAAATTTTTTCAAGGGATATAGGGGGGAAATCCTTTCTAACATTATCCATTAATGAAATTTCACTTGTGATGCACCCAACGTATCATACTTCACTGTGATAATGTTTCTCTATGGTTTTCACCAATACATCAAAGTACATGACTTATGGTATCTATAAAAAATAATCTTAAGGTATAAGGATCAATATATATATATATATGTTCACATATAGGAACATCCAATGACACTTATAAATGTCAAATTCCTACTATCGGGTCTCATTCCCATAATATCCTACTCTAGAAATTACTAAGGGCGCACACTATGAGAGGGTGCCCCAAAGTCATATGATTCTCTATCCCTGATAGCCTATATAATTTGTATCTCATGAAATGATATCATCCAGATATAGAAAATTTATTCAATAATACTATTTTGGAACCTCTAGGTTCTCATCATAATAGGGAACTGCAATGTCCTTTTAGTGCAACATATATTCTTAGGACATTATCATATATTATGCCATACATAGTAACAATACTGATGTGATAATAAACATCATTAATATTCAAGAAAATTAATATATGTAATCATCAAATATATATAATTTGGTTCTATGGAACCAAATCCAACAAAACGGATCTTTTATTTAAAGACTTGAACTTTGGGTATGGTTTCCTTAGCAATCATATTGATCTTTATTCTCACACCAATCTTTATCTTTAAATATTAGGTTCTCATTCTATTCCTAACTGATCTTTGAGAATTTATTAGTGGACATTGACTTGTATAGCCCCAAAGAGGTATGTTTTTTTGTTATATCTTTTCATTATCACATTGGTCACATAGGCTTTTACCAATTTCTATGGATGAAGGGTATCTCTATCTTATGGTGGATGAATAAAATGAATTTGGTGGAAGTTTTTTATGTGTGTTTATTGAAGGGGAGGGAGACTATGGGGTGAGTGGAGGTATTGGTGTATATGTTTATTTATACAATTTTATTTAATTATTTTATTATCCTATTACATTTTTTATTTATTATAGATGTCCGATATACGAATGGGTCATGCTTGTTTTCCTATTTTTTTTCTTAAACTCTGTTTATTTGGTGAAATCATTGCCACTGGTTATATTGTGATACCCACAGTGCCTATCGGTAAACCAGGGTGATAGGGAATGTGCCTCAGAAATATCATGGTTCAACTTGGGTGTTTGATATATGTACTTCTTATGTTGGTTCAAGAAAGGAACAGATTAAGTAGTTTAGGGATTATTGATATTTTATTTTCTATACATACAATATTTTTATTCTAATATTTATAACCATCAACTTTAAGAGTTTGATATTTTTACATTTATTAAGGTGGGTTTCTTAATAGTTTTATTAATTTCAGGTTGTTAAGTTTATTTAATGTTTTGTTAATTTTAAAAGGGAACTTCTACAAAAGAAAAAGGACAGATTTTTTGAATAAATTATAAATTTTTTTCTTTATTTTTGATGAATTATAAAAAACAAGGGATTTTTTGTAAATTTATGTTTTGTTTTGTAATTTCCAAAAAAGGGTGTTATTTTTCGGGTTAATTTTTATTATTGGGAAGTTATTTGTGTTGGGTTGATTGTTTTTTTTCATGTTTTGAATATTAAAATACATCACAAGTGTATAATAAATTTTTATTACATAGTTGGATAAATATAATTTGTCACAACATTTTTTACTCATTGTTTCTTATGTGTTTCTCAATCATATTTTTTTTGTTATTTGTTTTTTCATTTAGAGATTCTGATAAACTTATTTTATTCTTTGTTATTTAGTTTTATTATTATTATTATTGTAATTATGGTTATTATATTTGTTTTTCTTAAATTCATATATTCTTTAGATTTTTGAATTTCAATTTTTTCACAAAGTATAAAATGAATCATGCAGTTTTCTAATGGTTTTCTAAATAACTCATACACAATCTTAAAATGACTTGTATGTTGATGTTAATCACTCATATTAAGTATAAACTTTTTCTAATAACATAATGATTCTTATGTAATTCTATTTAATTGATTATTATATGGATATAGAATCATCCTTACAAAGTTAATGATCCTTATAAAGTTTCAAAAATTATCCTTATAGAATTTAAAAATTATCCTTAAAAAGTATATTTTCACAAAGGAAATGACCCTTTCTCTATCTAAAATATTGTTTATAGAGAATATAAAATGAATTTTATATAGAAAATAAAATGATTTTTATGTAAATCAACAATTTATTCTTAAGTATATTTTTAATCTATTCTTACAAACTCAAAGCTGTGTATGGTTATGAACTAATTTTACTCTATTTTCATGACATGGAGTATTATATATATATATATATATATATATATATTGTTGTTGGTTTTTGTTCTCCCATGTAGGTTACTTTGATATTTGGAAACTTATTTAAAGTATCAATGAACTTATCAAAAAATGGAAACACACATGTGGATATGATCATAGAGATCAAGAGCTAAACATTTAGAATTTTTCCTATAAATCATTCTAAAAAAACTAGAGAGAGACACTAACACAAGATATGCGAAAGTGTACAAACCCTCATACTGTGATTATTGTTCTACTGTTGCGATAAAAAAGGATCTTCACCATGCAATATTATTGTTGGAGTGATTTCATTTTTATGATAAATTTTGTTCTTTATCATTTTTTTATGGTTTATATGTTGTATTTTCTTATTTTTTTAATTTCTACTTTATCTATAAGACATTTTATGATTTTGCCTTTTAAAAGAAGGTTAAATTTTTTAAAACACTATAAAAGGTAGGTCTATCTATTTGTGAATCTCATCCAAAGTTAGGAGTGTTATAATTGTTCCTAGGTTCATAAAAAGGTAGGATTTTTGGGGGGTTGTGCCTCTAGGTGTTCACAAGATAGTGTCTATAAAATGTTATCACATACATTAAGAAGTGAGGTTGTTTTAGTGGGTGTTATTTCTCTCAATGATGAGAGGGAAGTGAAGATTAAACAAAGGATCATGTTGATCTAAACTATTATATAATTATAGTACTCATTTTTTAATATTTTCACTACTTATCAACATTAATTATTCTAATTCTTATTATTGAATTTCACTAGTCATTGGAATTTAAATGTTTTGAAACTTTGATATTGAATTTTTTTAATTTGTTTAACTTTTTAAGAAATTATATTCACCCCCATATATACCTACTCTTCATCTCTCACTATTCAAATAAGAACAATATACAAACCACTAAATGAAACATACGGTCTTTTATTGTAATGGATCGATATTTTAATATATTTTTTCCTCTAATTAAGTAAAATATGTTTGATAGCTTTCCCCACACACAAAAATGATATATAAAACCATGATATTTTTAGACTATTAAAATCTAGTCAATGAAATATTAGGTATGAACAATAGAAACTAAATTACAAAATCTATTAATATATAGAAATATTATTTTATAAAAATCAAGGAATCTATCTTTTTATGTGTTGTAATTTTTACTAAATAAAACTAAGTATATAATTTTTAAATTAATATCATGATAAAATATAATATTTATTGATTAATTCTATCTTTATTAGTGTTTTATAGAAATTAAGAATAAGAACAACTAGTATTTTAAAAAATTTATTTCCTATTAAAAATAATTTCTCATTTTATTTTATGATTTTATGTAAATGTTAAAATAGAAAATTTTATAAATTAAATTTTACAAAATAAAATTATTTTTTAAATTTATAATATCAAAATTACCTTAGTCCAAATTTTCGGTTTTTTTCGAAAATAAATGATTTTTAGGTGAATAGTGAAAAATGTTGATTTTGCCAATATCGTCGCTTTTATATGAATTAGAAGGTTTTTGAAAACTTTTTACATTGAAAATTATATATTATAAATTTAAATAAATTATTTTATAATACTTTTTTGGATTCATAAAATCAATGTACAAAATTTAAGAAAAATTAACAATATTATATGAAAACTATCATTTCCATCTGTTTCTTTAATTAAGTTTAAACATGGAAAAAATTAGGTTATAGATTTATTTCAATATAAAATATCTATTCCTTTATCAATAATAAGTATTTTAATATTATTATAATCAATTTCATTGATAATTATTTCATATACATAATGTTTATGCCAAAAAATACACTTTTCTTAGAAACATGTTTTTACACATTGCATACACTAACGTTAAGATTAATTTACCCGCACATAGAAAGTTCATATGATAAAATAATTCTTATTTTTTATAAAATAATTTTCTTATTATTTAATATTTCAAATTTCATTTTTAGTAAGATAATTTATATTATTAAGATTATTTTCAATTACCACAATAATTGTGGAACAATTATTTTAAAATTATTGTTTTATTAATATCATGGAATTTCTATCAAATAAATTAAAATAAAATAATTTAAATAATTAATATAATATGATTTATAAACACATAAATAAATATATTAATACTCATTTAATTGTAAGTTAACAGCAAATAATATTAAGAATTCATAACGGTCAAAATGTCATTTTTCTACTAAAATAGTTTCTTTACACACTACATATTTTAATATAAAATTAAATTTTATAATATTTATATATTAAATTGGATTAAATATAGGTTAAATTTAGTTCTATAAAACCCATATTTATTTATATGGACAATATTATATTTTTAATAAAACATAAAACCAATTAGTTAAAAACTAGTTACCTAGTGTAAAGGTAAAAGAGTAAAATGTAAAAACATAATGGAAAAACATATAACATGTTTAAAACATGTTTTAAAGACTTTTTGAGTCTTTATATACCCAAATACACCCATAAATCCATTATTTAGAAACTTTTGTGCCATTGACCTTGGAATAGTGTCCTGGAATTTTTAATATATAAAGGGTGTTTCCAAAAGTGTCATTTTCCTCTATTATAAAAGGCCTCACTTATAACCTTTAAAATATGCACTAAACATTAAAATTTTCATTTAAAATATTACTAAATATCCTCTCATAGATTTTCCTCACCCTTTATTAAGCCCTTGGTCAAACTACATCAGCCTAATCCCTTCAATTCCATTGAGTTTTCTAAGGAAAAATCAAGTCTCCAACGTAAGTATTATTTCCTGCATAAGTTTTTCTTATTAATCTTACTCTTCCAAAAAACTTATCACCATAATAATATGATGAATTAAATATCATAATTATACTGATATGTTTTTATATTATTATAATAACCATTATTTATTCCTCTCCATCCGCTAAGAAAAATTAAAGTGTTATTAGTGCATTGTGTAGACTACCACGTCCACACAGCGACATCTTCTATTTTTCATCACCAAATATTAATGAATAATAAAAAGTATATAGTGGATAAATAAATATTATATATATAACATATAAATTATTATGTAATTCAAAAATTATAATTAACCTTATATCCCTCTAATTAATTGAAAAATGGAAACACTAATCATGTGTACGTGCGAACTATCACCTCCACGAGTAATGAGTTTCGTCTATCATCACCACCCATCATTGATAGATTTAAAAATATATTAAATATATAAAAATTACTTCAATAACACTATTAATATTCTGTATATTATGAAACTATTTTATGATTATTGTTACCAAGGTCTTCATACATAAGGATTTGTGTAAAAATTGACCAAATAACCTCAAGTAATCGACATAAGCAAGAAAATTATATAATAAATAAATAGCATATGATAATAAATGGTTTGTATTAAATTAAATAAATAATAATAAGTTTTCTAAGAATATATCTAATAAATGAAATTTTATTATTCACGGTGTTACGTGCATGTGAAAATCGAATCTAGAACAAGGTAAGGGTTTCGTAAAAATTTATCTTCATTGAGACATATTTTAATGTTATACATAAATTTATTATTTATATGATGTATATACTTAACACGAATGTAATTTTAAAAAAAATAAATGATTTAATTCACATGATTTATATAACCCTGTGATTTTCAAGATTACAATGACTTTTTATGAAAAAATTACTAAAGTCGTAAGTGTTTCTTTGTCTCAAATTTAAATGCCTTGATACATGTTTAACCTATACACTATATTTCCTTTTCAATGGTGTAAATACTAACCTATTATAATTTTTTATCATAATTTTATTATATTTAATGATATTCAGTGTTCTATTAGAATTTATACCTATCATGGGGTTTTTATTTAAAAGTTAAAATGGTTGTAAGGGGATTTCATTACTCAAATCTATTATAGGGATCATAATCACTCTTCTTTGACTATTATTTATCAAGATTTGTCATTTATAACCTATGATGATGTTATGTTTTATTTCAACAATATTTTTGGTTAAATCATGTTTCACACCAAAGTATTCTTCCTTGATGATACTATTATTTTGTGAGAATGAATTTTAGTTAAGAATAATTCTCATTTCTTTTAATGGATTTTTCTTCCATATCCATGTTTGTATTTACCAACAATTTTCTAATTTACATAATACAAACTAATTTTTTTTAATAACCAATGATCCTTTCATTCATATTTATTCATTTTAAAGAATAGGTTTTTTATCCTTTTAGCGATTTGGGTTTTCAACAAAGTTATTTCAAAATATTCAAAATGTTTTTTCCATTATTTAAAAATAAAAAAAATTATCATAATATCCACATTTTCTTTTGGTTAATTTTATATATTTATAAGGATAATTTATTTGTTAATCTTTATAATAATTTTTTCATGATTTGTATATTTTCTTTTACAAAATTATTTTTATGCTTTACTGTTTTAAAAGGTTATGTAAAACATTTCGTATTTTCACTTCTATATACCCTTAATAGTTTATCATTCATGAAGTGATATTTTTATCACCCTATATATGTTATTATGATAATATTTCTTATATAAAATGGTAATTTTTATATCCTATCATTTCTTGAGTTCATGTTATGTGATTTATTTTATGGTTTAAGAAACCTATTCTTTTTCCATGGGTTCACTAAGATATGTTTATGATTGATGGAACATGTATGTGTGGATAATGAAGGGTGGGGTCCTACATCACCCTCCAATTCATAGGTTTAGTTTTTATCTCACATGATATAATGAAATTTTGGATTAATTAATGTGGGGAGATTTGTTCACATGTTTTTTCATAAATAAGATGTGGTAATATTTTTTCATAAGTTTATTATCTGAATGAGATATGGGAAGCTTTGTTCACAAGTTTTTGTGTGAATATGATGTGGAAAGTTTTGTTCATAATATATTATTATGCTTATGATTGTTTCACATTTCAACATTGTTCATCAATTTATGCTGAATTTTCTTGATGCATTTCATTTCCATGAATTTCCATGTTTTTATGACTATGTATTATTTTTTAAATTATTCCCAACTTTTATGTCATGATCACTTGTTATATGATTATTGAATTTTTTTTGAGACATGTAATTTATTTTATGCCTCCGTAATGGTATTTTTATGATCTTCTATTTCTTTAAAATATTTTATATCATCTATGTTTTTTTAATCTTCTATTATGATATTTATTTCTCCTTCATGTTCTCTTTCATATTATGATAAGTTTTTCCCTTAATGAGCATCTAATCTCATCCTTTTATTATGTTTCCAATACCTAGGTTATGAAGATAATTATATCATTTGATATATATATAAAATGGTCTAGAGGAGGATAAATTTTTAGAAATGTTTTTAAGTGTTATAAAATAAGAAGTTTATATTTCTAATATCAAAGACACTAAATATTTTAGTCTTTAGGTTTTGCGACTGTTTGTGAGATGTATTATTTAAATTATGAAATTAATGTATTAATTATTTCATGTTTATCATGGGTCACTTTATTTGGTATCAGAGTAGGGTTTAGTTATTTTTAGAGATTAATTTAAATAACTTTAGTGAAAACCCTATGGAAAAGTATAATGCATGAGTCTATGTATAAGATAACATCCTAATGTTTTGTGGATATATTATAAATTACATCCATATCTGGATACTATAAATGGATTCAGGCTCTTGAATAGTTGTATCTATGGTAAATAACTATGAATAGGGAATTTTTTGTATTAACACAACCCTGACCTAGTATACAAAAAAGATGCCTAACTACACACCTGGTTTGACACTCATAGGGGATATTCTTTGACTAATAACATTATCTTTACAAAATATAATAAATGATTTAAGTATGATTTCAACTAATTAGGTTAGATAATATGGTATAACAATGACCATGGATTTCCTAGATTGAAATCTAGAGGTTTATACCCCAATATATACACATTATTTATGAAATATTACTCCTAAGTTTATAGATTTATTTTATATAAATTCATTAATTTAAGTGTACTCATTCCCAATTTTCATTTAGTCAAGGTAATGGTGGGAACCCAAAAGAACTAAGTTAATGATGTTTACAACAGACAATTTCCCAATGGGAAACCTAATAAGATTGGGGCTGGAATGAAAAACATCATGAAAATCTTCACCCAACTATCTCAAGTTGTTATTAACAACAGAAATCCTATTGATCTCCCTAAAGAACTAGGGAGGGAGAGACTCATGATCAATTCATTTATGAGACAACATGCACCATATTTTAGTGGGTCTTCTGATCTACTGGTTTCTGAGAACTGGGTCAATGCATTAAAAAACTATTCCTTGTTCTATAGTGCTCGGACCATGAGTAAATTTTTTGGTTATCTATCATTAGAAGATGATGTTGACCAGTAGTGGAGTCTCATTAAAAATACCATGAAAATAGAAGATGCAGACTCTATAGATTGGGAAGATATCAAGAATATATTTTTTACTAAGTAATTTCCTTAGAATCTTTACACCAAAATACAATGATAATTCTTATAATATAAGAAAAATTGATGAATATATTGGATAATATGAAGAAAATTTCACAAGAATCATGAGGTATGCCTTCATTTTCATCTCTAATACTGAGAGAAAAATTAATCTCTTCTTTACTGGATTAAATCCAAGCCTTTGAAGGGTGTTATCCATAATAGAATTTGGTATATATAAATAGATTGTTTTATGTTATTTTAAGGTAGATTTTTGATCTAGAAATAATCATTATTCCAATATTTTTTAAAGAAAAGAAATGTTAAATGTATTCCCATGGGAACTCAAGTGATAAGTCAAGTGGGGGAAGAAATATTAGTCACCTACATGCCAAAATGTGGGAAGAAACATCTATGAACCTACTGAAGAGGAAAATGATTTAAGTGTGGTGATAAGGGACATAGAGTTCATGATTATCATAAAGAGATGGGAACATGATGGAGGGAAATAATGTCCAATTTTTCAAATACAATGAGTATGGGAATTATGAAAACTGATGCCCAAATACAAGGGATATCGAAGAAAATACACCTCAACAACCTAAAAAACAAAGGAAACGATTAAAGTCCTTTTTACTGAAGTGGATCATGGTAATTTGGGAACACTTATCCTCCACTATAGATCTATGGATTTATTTTTTTATATTAATTTTAGAACCCTAGTTTATCCAAGATGTCTTTAAGTGAATTAAATCATCAATCCAAGGATTTTATTTTCAAAGGAAACTTCTAGATATATTGTTATTGTATCAAAATATAATGTTTATGGGAATATTTTTCAATTAAATATTATTAATTTTACCTTTATGTTAATTTAATGTGATTTTGAGCATTTATTAACTCCCTTTACATAGATCCCACATCAATTGTGAGAATAAGTAACTCACAATTCACATTTCAAATCAATCTATAATCATTTATCTGTATAAGTGTAACTATTAACTCTCTAGGTAAATTAATCATGATGGTTTTTTATCTCAAATGGTTAGAAAGAAACTCAATATTTGGATTTTCCTCTTAAAAAGGAATAAAATATAGTTTCATAATCTCACCCAAATTAGTAAGTTTGATACCAAATTGGAAATTAACTCTTGATTCATATCAATATTTTGGATATAAATAACTATATATGTTACCTAGTGATAATTATAATTTCTAGGATGAAATTTATTTAAGGGGGGAGAATGTAATTATCTAAGATTTTAATATATGTTTCTCCTATATTTAAGTAAAATATGTTCAATAGATTTCCCCAGATGAAAAATTAAACTAAAATTAAATTTTGATATGTTTAGAAGGTTAATGGTTAGTTGTTTAATTAATAGGCATGAATAGTAGTAACTAGATTAAGAAATATTTTAATATATATATATATATAATACAAATTCTACAATTTATATTTTTAAGGGTTGTACTTTTTACTAAATAAAACTAAGTATATTATTTTTATATAATTATCATAATAAAATATAATATTGATTGATTAATGAAATATTTATTAGTGTTTTATAAAAATTAAGAATAAAAAACTAGTATTTTTAGAAATTATTTTCCTATAAAAATAGTTCATCACTGTATTTTATGATTTTTTTTAAAAGTTAAAAAAGAATATTTTAGAAATTAAAATTGGAAAAATAAAATTATTTTTTTGAATTTATAATATCAAAATTATCTTAGTATAATTTTTTGTGTTTTTTCTAAAATAAATGATATTTAGTTGAATAGTGAAAAATATCAATTTTTCTAATACCGTCACATATATATGACTTAGAAGGTTTTTGAAACCTTTTTACTATTGAAAATCTAATTTTTATTTATAATTTTTAAATTTAAATTGATAAATTTCATTTGTTTTTATGTTTTCAAAGCCATTTTTTAATTGTAAATCATCATTTGTGGGTATTTTATATTTCAGAATGACATTTTTGAAAGAAAAAATAAGTGAAATGGATGTGTTTTTAATTTTTAAATATTTCTAAGTATTTTTATATTCTTATTTAAATAATTAAATAGCATAGGCGAGTCATCAAACCATGGGATCAAGCCACATGGTACCCTATGAGGGGTAGTAGGCAAAGCAACCTATATGAAATTTCAGCTAAATGAGGCAAAGTGGAGCATCACGCATAGTTCATAGGCATTGGAGCGCATCATTTCATGGGAGGAAGCACAATAGGAATTTTTTTAATTACAATGGGCCATTTTTGATAGATTATCATCACAAATGACTTGTTGTAATGATCATCCATCGCAAATATCCTGTCACGGAAGAAGGCATCGTAAATATAATTATTTTCAAGGGTCCACCATAGAAACCCTTTTTGTGAAAGATATACAATATGTCGCAACAAAATCCCAAAATATTATTTGGAACACTTGTTGCGACGATCCGTTGCAAATAACCTTTTGCGAAGGATTATTTATTCCTTGAAAATAATATTTTTTTAATAGAAATAATGAAAAATATTTATAAATAAAAAATGAAATTATAAATATTTGAAAATCATTAAAAAGGATTTACAAAAATTAAAACACACATAAAAGTAACAAATCATTTCAAATATAATATGTATCTCATACCAAATTACAAAAAACTGTCCTAAAATCTTCATAAATCATCAACTAGCATCAGGTGGAGGAGGATCACTTGAATAACAAGGGGATAAAACTCCATATAAACTCCATGTGCAAGTCTCCTCATATACTCCATCATATCATCATCTCTTAGATTTTTCTAATCATGCTCCTCCTCCCTCTGCTTCTGCATCTGCTGTATATTCTCATCCTGATCTCTCAACCTCTCCTCATAATGTGCAGCTGATGATGATGTTGATGAAGACTCTCCATGATCTCCCTTCACACTCACTGATACCATCTCATAAGTACCATAATAACTCATAGATGTCAGTCAAGAACCAATACCAATCACTTGACCTTTCTCGAAACCCTAAAAATTCTCTTGTATCTAATCCCCCTCATCGAAACCCGAATTAGCAGTGACATCTTGTTTGGTCTCATCTTAACTCTCCCATGAATGAGAAGTCATATCCTCACATGTTTCCTTTAAATATAATGATAAATTTTAATAACAATAAAATTAATATTGATTACATTGTCCAGCAAAATCACTAACCACAATATGGTGTTGTCGTTCGCCTACAACTTCTCTTGTATGGGGATCATAATACATCTTCTTATAAACTTCAAACTCCTCAATAGATGGGTCAGTAGCGGCCTGTATAATTTGACAAACATGTTATAGTTAAAATAAATATACATTAATAAATAATATCACTTATCATATGTCATTGATATATGATAAATGTATGAATCTAGGCCCTATGGGTGACCTCTTGTCTCTCTCAGCGATGATGTCCAGCTAATGATCTCCTCCTAAAAGTCTCTCCTAGCCAAAATGAATATAACCCATCCCATACCCAACCTGATATATGGCTAGGACGATGGGATAAGCAAGAATGATCGTAGATGGTAGCACAATATTTATCCATAGATTGCTTTCTATTTTTGTGTATAAACTGATGAAAGTGTTCATGTATTCAAGTATCCCATGCCTTTCGAATAGGACCTCTCTAACTATCAAAAATCAGAGAAAATAAATTTTGCAAGATAATTAAAAAAATATGTTATTAATTAAATAAATTTTAAAAAATTATATATTATTTGATAACTTATAATTCAATGGTCAAATATATGGTCACAAACGATGATGGGTACCAGGTCTCCTAACACCCATGGCTCGAAAAAATAATTTCTCAGAATCGCACCAGCTTGGCCAATGGCTAAATGAGAAAAAATATGAAAATTTAAAATATATATATAATCATAAATTTAATATCAAAATTAATACACTTAGTTAATATAAAATAAATTTCTTCAACAATTAAACATACCTCTGTAAATGAGGATCAAAATTAATAGATGTTCATCTCTCTGGAATAGGATCTGAAATTAATAATTGAGAAAAACTGTGCCCCAACTTAGTAGTTGCACCAGCCTGAGGATGAGAAGATGAATCAAGATCATCATTAGGAAGTCCAACATCAGTGAGAGAACGTTATACATCATCATGAGGATCATCTATATCCATATAAAATAAATATTATCACTAGTAAAATTTTGTTAAAATAGATATGAAATATAAAAAACTAATTAATGTCAGAATAAAATAATATTACCTATAACAGATTGTTAATAAAAATATTAAATTTAAAAAACTAATAAATATCATAATATGATAATTACCATTAACTAAATACCAAAATATAATACATCAATCATCATCTTCATCACCATTTTCATCGACATCAGTATCTTCATCCTCATCTTTAGTATTGTGAACTTCCATATGACTTTCAGTTTCATCATCCCTTATTACTTCATCAAAATTATCAATATCATTGTCCCTTAATTGGGGGATTTCATCATCAAAATTTATATCCCGTCAGGTAAGAGATACATTTTGGGATGTTTCTTGAAAAAAATAAATATGTTTCACTTCCATTGAACCATTTTCATTTTCAATAAACTGATTTTCATGTGATTTCATTTTTATCACACTCCACCAGTCCTTCAAATATCTCAAAACATCATAGTAATTTACATAGTAAACATTATGTGCTTGATGTTCCAACATAAATGGTTCATTTTATGCAAGAATACTATTATATTTAATGTCAGTGACTCTATGTCATGGATGAACTCGCAACCCCTGATCAGTATCAAACCAATGACATTTGAACATTGTTACATAATTTGTTACCAGATAAAATAACTCAATTATTTCATCTAACATACCATAAAAGTAAACTTCACTTTCCTTATGATGGTATCCTTTCAAAAAACACCACTTTTCATTAATTTATTTGAGTCACCATATATGAATGTATGGAATCAAAATCCATTTACCAAATACCCATTATAAGATTTTACCAATTTCGATGGAGGTTTTTTTAGAACACATAACCAGCTATCAATTTTATTTTCATGTTGTGTTACCTATGAACAATAAAAATTATTAATAATAGATATCATTTAAAATTTGATTTATTATTCCATTGAAAGAAACTTTACTTAGTAGTCTTTGAAACCAAAATGAAAATTGTTTTTGATGATGTTCCTCAAGAGTAACAGATGTAATTGGTAGAAATTGATTTTTGATATTGTCATCATATAGACTATAAAAAATTAATGTAAATAAAGAGATATTTTAAAAATATTTAACGAAATAATAAAAAAGTTTTACTTACTGCAGAAATTGTGTCATTTATTCACAATTTAGTAGAACATAGGTATTATCTCTATACATTTCTTCATATGTAAGCCATAGCTCATGATAACCACTTAAACAAATCTCATGCTGATTAAAAACTTATAACTGTTGGTCAATGAAATCATCAACATTTTTCTCATTGTGGCCCATATGATTATGTTTTGAATGATATTCTAACTGAAAATAATAAGAGAATAAATTTGAAATTTTCTCCTACAAGTATGCTTCTGAAATCAACCCTTCAACTGATGATTTGTTGTGTACTTTTGTCTTTAATTTTTGCATACATCTCTCAAACAGATACATCCACCATAACTGTACATGCCCTCCACATTTAGCTTCATATAGAAAATGAAATATTAAATATTCAATGAAATAAAAAAAGCTTGGTGGGAATATTTTCTCCAATTTATATAAAATTAAAACATACTTTTATAGAAAATTCAATGAATTATAATTTGATGTTGCGGAAACAATATCTAAGAAAATGATATTTCAGTCAACACATCCCACATTGAAGAATTCAACATCCCTCTAAGACCAATAGGCAGTAATATTTCAATTATGACATGACAGTAATAACTTTTTAACCTGGTAATATGCCCATTTCTGATGCAATGAGACAAATTAGAAGCAAAACCATCTAGTAACCTCAAATTTATAATCCATTGATAGAATAATAAAAAGTTTTCTTTACTAAGTGTGAAAGATGATCTTGGATTCCTTAATTTGTGTGATATTTCATCTTCAAATAATTCAAGTTCAGGAAGTATGAATATTTGTGTAAGATCTAACCATTACATTACATTATCATGGGTCTTACCAGGTGTGTCCAACACGGTATAAAAAATGTTATCAAAAACATTCTTCTCAATATGCGTTACATCTAACATGTGATGAACCAACAAATCAGACCAATATGGAAGGTCCCAAAAAATACTCCACTTTATCCAATTATAATCTATCCCAAAAATATTTATCTATTTCTTGTTTATGGTTGGTCTAAAAGTAACATGAAGTAATGAAGGGACAATGGATTTTACCTGATTACCTGAGAGCACTGCTGGAGGTGCATCTGTTTTAATTTTCCTTTTTGTAAAGTTAATTTGGCTTCTTCAAAAAGGGTAATCCAAAGGAAGAAATATCCGATGAAATTAAAAATAAATAACCTTTCTCACATTACTAATCATAAGTGCTCTGTTCTTAACCATGTAGTATGGACATGATTTTAGACTATGTGTGCTCCATCCAGATAACATACCATATTCCATAAAGTCACTGATCCTACATATTAATGCAACCTTCAATATAAAATTCTGATCTGTAGTTATATCAAATATAGCCACACCATTGTTCCATAATGAAATTAACTCATCAATTAGTGGTTTCAAATAAATATCAATATTCTTCCTTGGATGTCCTGGATTTAACAGCGTCAAATATATATATATGGTTCCTTCATCAACATACAAGGAGGCATGATGTAAAGAGTAATGAAAATAGGCCAACAAAAATATTGACTGTTGTAAGCACCAAATGGAAAAAAATCAATAGAAATGCTCAGTCGTATGTTATGAGGTTCTGCAGTAAAAGAATGATGTGTTTAATCCAAATGTTTCCATAATTCACCATCACATGGATGATTTAATCTTTTTTTATAGAAATATTTGATCTATTCCATGTCATAAATCTTGCTATGCTGTGAGACATAAATAAACTTTGTAAATGAGGTGTAATTGGAAAATATCTCAATTGTTTCATGGAAACTCTGGAATTTCCCTGTTACACCTCTTTATACCCTGATTCTTAACATGTTAGACAATTAACCAAAGATTCATATTCAATTTAATATAAGATGAAGTCATTTCAACATGCATGGATATAATAATAACTTAGACCCAAAGTATGAACCAAACTTTTACTTTCATAAAAACTTATAGGCAATGTATTTCTGTCATGAAATAATGACTTAACCAAAGATAAAATCTGATCAAAACAACTATTAGAAATTCCAAAATCTGATTTAATATCCATAAATTTTGTAACAGCTTCAAGTTTTATCATCTAGCTTCATGGATATAAGGACACCTTAGAAGATTACATCAAATTGTAAAACTAAGAAGGTTCAGATTCAGGATTTGGAATATTATTTTGAGTTTTTGTTTCAGGAATAGATACACCAGCTGTCTCATGTATTTTATTCTAAAATGATGGATCTGGAACCAAAAAAATTATTTTCTACCGAACACTTTTTACCATATCGATACCAAAAAATATAATCTTTCTGAAAACCAGAATGTAATAGATAAATTCTAACATTATCAAAAAAAAAATCATATCCTAAGACTACATTTCTAACACAAGCATTTAATTATTCCTTTAGAAACAAAATCTGAATTTGATGATACAAATGATATAAATGCTTCAACACCTTCAATGTAGATATGATTTAAACCATATCCATTTGGATTTTTGTGATTATTTATCCAATAACTATCACATAATAGATACTGGTGTCAACTTATTGAGTCCATAGTTATATAAAAAACAATAAAATAAAAACAATTATTACAAATCATTTTGACTAATTGAAATTTATTATTATATTTTAACACCTTGAAATATTCTATAGAATATGATTAGAGTGAAGCACTAGGTTAGCACTAAATTATGGGGCCCATAGAGGCTCTATGTAGATAAAAAACAATATTAAATATATTATATAAGACACGCTATTTTTTGAAAATAATAGAATATCTCTCGAGCATTTTCTCAAATGAGACCCACGCTATTTTCCAAGACGCGCTATTTTTTATATATTTTTCTATTTTTTTACAAATTATTATTAAGATTTTCCAATCCCCAATAATATTAACAATTTATTAATAATAATGACTCGTTGATTGTTAAATATTAAAAAAAATTAAATTAATATTATATTTTTAATAATTAAGATTTTTTACAAATTTTTAATAAGTCATATAATTGTTATATTTTTTAAAAAATTATTACTCAAATTTATCCTTATTATTATTAACTAAGTTTTTAATAAATAGTACAAATTTTAAATTTTTTTTTTCATTAAACCAATTATTTAACATTTTTAATATAATTTTTTTTATAAATAACTTTTTATTAAAATGTTTACTTTAAATTAATTTTCTCATCATTCTTAAAAAACACTCATTTCTATTTATTTCATATTATATATATATATAACACATAATCAAATCTATTTACATCAAATTAATTTTTTCACTTTTTTTCAAATAAATGAACATATCAAATCTATATGCATATATACATGCACACACACACAAATTTTCATATATTTCATCTATTTTTCAAATTATTAATAATATTTTGAAATTAACACTATTATTTACTATTTATTATTAATATTATGTAAATAATTATTTATATATATTTATATATATTTATATATATTTATATATTTATATATATTTATATATATTTTTATATATTTTTATATATTTATATTAAAATATTTCTAAATTAATATAAATATACCCAAAATATTCTATCAATTTTCATTAAAACAATATACATATTAAATTTATATATAAATAGATATAAACATACATAAATATTTAATATATATTTATAATATCGACTAATTAATTAGTAATTATTATAAATTATGTAATGATTATTATTAATTATTTAAATTATTATTAAATTTTTAATAAATATTATATATATGTATATCATGATTTCATAATTAATATAAACACATAAAATATATTCTGACTCTTTTTAAAATAAATATACATATCAAATCAATATAAATATATATATATATTAAACCTGACATGTATTTTTAAAATATTTATATATGCATATTCAGATGTTAATATATACATATATATTACACAATTTCATAATCAAATATATTTTTACAATTTTTTGTAAAAAAATATATATACCAGACAAATATATACATACATATATATATACACAAACATATATCAAAATTAACATGGTACACAAACATACTTATATATATATATATATAAATACAAAACACATATGAATATCAAAAATAAAAAATTATCAAAATTCCTAAAAAAATAGTTAAAATAAATTATTCAAACTATATTAAAATAAAAATAGAGATTAATACAATTGTGTCAATCCTAAATATCAAATAAGAAATGAAAATTAGATAAATTTCTAAACTTAATGTTTAACCAAACCAATATACTTGACATTGAACCCAAAATGTGCAAAAAAACAAACTATATTAAAATTAAAATAGAAATTAATACAATTTCATCTATCATAAATATCAAATAAATCATGAAAATCAGATAAATTTCTAAACCTAGGGACCAAACTAGTATATTTAATATTGAACTAAAATACGCTAAACAAATTGATGTAGAATATAAGAGGAGTTTGTACCTTTAAGATCTTAGCCAAAATCAGCAAAAAATAGGAAGAACGGAGCCGCACGGAGCCTGGCAAAATTGACCGGCCATAGGGTTTGTTGTAGGAGAGAGGGGAGAAAGAGGAGAAAAAAATAGAGGGTCATGCGGCTATTAAAACATCTAGGTTTTTTGCGACGGTCTATTTTTGACAGAATTAATTCTGTTGAAAATAGTTTTTTGTCAACATAATTTGTTATGGACACTAATTTTTGTTGTAAATAATCCCAAGCCTAGAAGAATTTGTGATGGATTTTGTTATCCGTATCAAATTCTCGTCAAGATTACTTTTCACACTGGGTGGAAGGAAAGTGCACCAAAACCATTTGTGACGGATTATTTATTCCATCACAATAAACTATTATTTGTGACAAAATAAATAATTCATCGTAAATGTTTTCAGAAAAGGAACTAGTTACGATGGGTCATTTGGCCACCGCAAATGACCCGTCGCAAATGGCTGAAATTATAGCAGTGAAGATCTATGTGGTGGTGGGTAGAAGGTATCACTGATGCAGGAAGGCCTATAGTGGATTTAGGCATCCTCCAACACCCATTTGTCTTGATGCCTAGTGAAGGGAACTGAATCTAATATATAGAGGAGGGACCCCATCCATTTTTTTCGTTTGGGATGCGGTCATACGAGGAATTGTTCATTTTAACAAAAGTGATTTTGTTTCAGCCTCTGCTCACGCATCTTCATTCACGGACACACCTACCAAGTTGATGTCCTCATCACTGCACCATGGAATCACTATGGGTGACTGATGAAGAGCTCAGCACCACTGGTGATTCAACACTAGTTGTACCATAGGCTTCTCCCTTACATTATAGTGACCATAAAGATTTAGATGATGAAGCTGGTGAGTCATAGGTTATAAAGATTCATCATGGATCCCTAAATCCCATGAATGTTTAAAGTAAACTTTTGTGCCGTAGAATGGTGGTCACATTGTGTAGTTTCTTAAAAGGGCATTAGCAAGGATTAGATATTTGAGGAAGGTTGTGGTCATGGTACACACGTTATTCTATATCCATATAGGATATACAAGGAAGTTGTTTCAGAGTCAACTTTCTACAATTTAGTGGGTGTTTGTATTTTTTAAACACCATATATATACAGGCTATCTGCATCTTACAAGAAGCGATTTGGGGGAGATTATAAGAATATGTACACGGGGGGCCTTGCCTGCTAATGAGGATTCAAAACACTCTACAAAACAAGGGGATAAATTATTGATCTATGAAGATTCAACAGGTTTCAATGGACATTCACATAAATTAAGACTCATCCAGTTCTGAATACCCACTCTCATTAATAAATCATGATTATTTTTTAAATAGTGATGATGGAGTTTTTCAAGTAGAGGAGATGAGGGATATTTTAAAATGGATATGAGAGAATTCTTATTATACCAGGAAAGTCTGTTAGGGGGAAAAATCCCCTGACCATTTATTAAAAAAAGAAAAAGAGTACAAAGGGCCGAGCAGTTCCAAAATCACAAACCCATTCAACCAAAAATTCCACATTCAAATTTCAAGAAGTACGCCAAAATCCACCTCGAACCATGATCAGATCCACCGCAATCCAAAAAGAGGGTACCTCGAATCCCGAGACAGGACATGTCTCATCCATCCGCCGTCGCCAGAACCTGTCAACCTCACCGTCCACCGCTGAAGAAGGTAACCGGAAGCATCAGCGGCAGCCGTTTCATATTATAAATAGTGAAGGAGGTTGATGTGCCAAGGGGAGCCAAAACTGACCCACCCAAGGGGAGTTTCCCTATACTAATAGAATATTGGAATTTTTCACCCAAAGAGAAAGTGTAAAGAGGAGGATCATCATCAACTATCAAGTCAGTGTAGTTTAGTATTTGTTTTTTCCTTTTTCTTTTCATTATGTAATAGTGGATTTTTAGTGTGGGTTTTGTCCTTCAATTCATTTATGTTTTCATTTTTTCATGATATATTTTCTTTTATATCCCCTTTTCCTCAATTTTTAATTACTTCATGTCCATGAAATCGATTATGAGTGGCTAAATTTCTAGGGAGAGGGTGGATTTGATGAAAGGGATGAGTACCTAATGGTATAATTCTATTAAACATGTGAGATCATCTTATTAATTGGTATCAATTTTTAATTAATAATATATTATCCTCTAAGTGTCTTTAAATATTACAGAATTTAGAAAATTAACCTTAATATGGCTGATGGTAGTGGGAGAGTGAGAGTTGTACTTAACTCTACCTCCCATTTTAATATTAAATTTCATGCATATAGGATAGTTATAGGAAACCATGATAGAGTATATGGTGGGATTTGGTATTTATAATTGAGGTTGGGAAGTGAATCTAGTTTCCCCAAGATCTCTCATTACTGATGGATTTTATTTATTTCATGAGTTAAGAAAACCCACCCCTGAATTAACACTCCTGGTGGAGTTGATTAAAGGGATGAATGCCTAATGGTCCAATTCTGTTAAACTTGTGAGATCAACTTATTATTAGTATCGATTTGACATTAATAATATATTATCCTCTAAGTGTCTAGTGAGTGTGATAGAATTTAGAGGACAAAGCTCAATGTGGTAGAGGGGGGTGGGAAAGTGAAAATCAACCTTAACTATTCCTTCCATCTTAAGATTAAATTTCACGAATATAAGTTGGTTATAGGTAACCTTGAGAGAGGATCTGGTTAGATTAGGTATTTCTAGTTGAGGTTAATAATCAAATCTGTAACACCCCAAGCTTCTACGGTACGTTTCCCTTTGAATAATGCGATAGCGTGTGTTGTACGCAACCTCGAGTTCTAACACACACCACAACTAATTAAACTAGCCGTTGTGAATAGTAATACCTAATTTTTGAAATCATATATATTCTATATTTCAAAATGGACTTCATTTTTGGATTCGGAATATCAAAATTAGCCTAGGGTGAAATTTTGGTACATTTCGGATAACTTTCATATTTTGATGAATAGTGAAAATTTCTAAATTTTAATTAAAAACAACTTTTTTAATCAAAATATTTAATAGTGATAAATTATGAATTTGAGTGGTTTTAAAGTATATTTAGAATATATTTTTACCATTCAATTTAATGTTTATCATTGGACATAATTTTACAATTAAACCGAACATAAACAAGTGTCAATCTTTTGATAGTTATTATCTCTTAAAAACACGCTTTTTGTTTTAACAGCGGGAATTAATTTTAAATTAATTTCTGCCACTTCTGTGTTTTGAATTTAGGAAAATGGATTCCATATTTGGAATCAGGATGTCCAAATTATGTAAATAGGTAACTTTTATTTTTAGACATTTTGAATAATTACTGCGGTAAATATTTTATTTACCATGGTTAAAGGGTAAATCCGGTAAATAAGGGTTAAAAAAATAATATTATAATAATACAAAATTACCCTAAAACGTGTCTTAACCCTATTGGTTGATACATGGTCGACCATGGGCATCTTTGTGTCAATTTGGGGACCCCATGGATCCACTTGTAAGTGATAATGACACTTTATTTTAATTAAGTTAAAATGAATACAAAAATGACACAAGCATATATCTTTTAGAAGAACAATTTTTACATAGGGTTATACATGTTGGATTTTCGATTATAAATATTCATTAGAAAGATAACAAGATTTCCTACATAATTATATTTTATTTATAATTTTTAGACAATAAATAAGTTATTTTATTTATGACACAATGATGATGCAGTAATTACTATAATAGTGAAAAATTAAAATAATTGATATTATAAATACCCAAATAAATATAATATGAAACTTTTAATGAGTTAAACTAATTTTATAGGCTAATATGATATATTAGGATTGATTTAATGGACTTTGTTCGAAGTAATCAATCTGTTATGAGTTTCACAAAAATCAACTATTGAATAGTGTCAAAATTGACATAAAAGAGTTCTTAAAACAAATATTATATTATTAATTGATATTAAATTCCTAAAAATCTAAGGTTCGGCCAAGAGACTTATATTATGATAGTTTAATCATTAATGGACCACTTGGATGTCGCTTGGATGTATATAGTAAGTTTATTAACCATATTATATAAAAATACAAAGAGACATTGTAAAAGTGAAACTAATTAACTTAGAGTTAATACTTAAAGATAAGGTTAATATAAGTACCCAAACCTGTCTAAATTCTATTGGATGAGTTGTTTTCGACCTATCCCCACCTCATCCTTTGAATAGTCAACTTTGGAGCCTTTAGAAACCGAATATGAATTTATTATAAATTAATATTTCTAGCTTTTCCAAAGGTGCCCCTCACCCCTCTTATAAAAGGGCACTCCTCCTTCTCATTTTTTCACACCTCTAAAGCCTTTTGGTTCGGCCAAACTCTGCCCAAATACTCTCCCAACATCCCTCAATACAACCTAGAGGCCTTAGTTTGATCAGAAAGCCAACTTAAGGAGCCCTTTTGATCAAATCAAAAGGAAGAACCCGAAGAAGAGGTAATGATCTCACCACCCTTTTCTAAGTTCATTTCTTCTTCCACTTCTTCTTCCTTTGTTCTTACCATTCTGAAATAATAACTCCAGTATCTCACATATACTGTGATGTTATTATAAATATGGTACAATCATATTCAGTATTCTATCCACCCTTTGAATAACATGTCACCATACGTGCGTACGTACGGCTTACCGTCTCCACGTCGTGGTGTAATTGTTATTCAATATAATATTATTTGGATGGGTATAATAATGATGTGTAACTCATGTAAATAATAAATATAACATGTTAATGATTCTGTATATATGATATACCATCCATTTATATATTATTTTAATATCAAAAGAATGATATTGTCGCTCGTGCGTACGTACGGACTACCGTCTCCACGAACGCGATGAGATTCATTCTCCATCGTAACCATTAAAGCGTAATTATCATTTTATGATTTAAAAATGATGTTTAAGGACTTGATATCATTCTGGATATGAATAATATACAACCTATCCTTTACAAACATGTCTTACGTAACAAAACATATGAAAGAAAACAAGTAAGTTAACACCCGAAACAACGATAATACTAAGATATTATTATCAAATCAATATTAAAAGATCATATATGATATCATATTAATGTATATGATTCTTGTATAATTTAATAACAATTATTTCACCATTATACAGGAGGTTAACCTACCACAACCAAGGAAAAGTACAAGGTAAGGGTTATTTCACAATCTCTTCATTATCCGAGGTTGTATTATACGTAATAATCTACTGGGATCTCTTTATCATCCACATCCATGTTTCTTCGAAATGTATTTCAAAACATTTTTACTATTTACAAGAATATGGGTTAAAGTCATTTATACCCTTGTTTGACTTTTTATAAGAGGTTTATAAAGGAATCTTTCCGTCGTTTTCAAAACAAGGTCCTTTTTAACCTTTTCGACAGAATTGAAGTAAGAATGTTTTTTTTAACTTATACGGCGGGTGCGGTTATTTTCCGCCGTTATAAAATCGTCGAAGCTTCCCATACAAGCTTATAAGAATATTTTCAAAGAAAATGTTTTATTTTATATGGATCTTAAATGATTTCAAAATAAAAGGAGATATTTCTTTTAAAAGAATTTTGATTTCATCTATGTCAACATCCTTTGATGGATTTTAAGATTATTTGAAGTTGATTTATTATGATACAAAACTTCTATATTGTATTGAAGGTTTTGTGATATGTTTGACTGTGGATGTGCTATTTTTATACCATTCATAGTTTATTGTGAAAGTATTGACATTTCGTATGCTAGTTTTAATACGAATGTTTATGTTATGTTTAAACCTTTTCATATGGGAATGCATTGGACTTAATAAGTGACGGGTGGAGCCCGCTATAGCTCCTCGATGCATCGGTAGGTCTCATGAGACAAACTAGTGTCTTGGCACAAGGCCTTGACAAAATCTTATTTGTAGCCTTGGCACGAGGCCTTGGCTATGTGGTTATGATAGTCTGGCATTATGCATTCCAACATTATGAAAGTGGTTATTGATTTTTGCATGTGATTATTCGATTAGTAGAATATCCATGTGAATAAGTAAATGGCATTATTTCATTTTACTTTTGCCATACCATGTTGAAGTTCAATTTTAAAAGGCTTTTGTTTTAGTAATGCATTGCCTTAAATGTTTATTCTTATTTATGAAAGTTTCCGCTATATTGTTATCCTTACTGGGCATTTGAGCTCACCCCTTTTCTATGTTTTATTTTTCCCCAGGATGTGAAGAAGTAAATTATGAATGACCTGCAGGGATATTATGAGGGGATAGTAGTGTGGATTATGGAGACATTATGTTGTTGTAGTAGTTTTTCATTTTATGATGTAATGTAAAACTTATGAATATATCTAGTGTTTCCAAGGCTACTAAACCAATCGGTCTTTCGAGATTTGATCTTTCTTGTGATCATGCCAATGTTATGTAATAATGCACCGACTCTAGGAAACTAGGGTCGGGGCGTTACAAAATCTAGTTACCCTAATATTTCTCATAGCTAATGGATTTTATTTATTTCATGATTTAAGAAAAACTATCCCTGAATTCACTCTCCCTTATCTTCATCCTTCCTTTTATTTATTGAGTTAGTCCACTCCATACCTCAAGATAGTTTAGTTATTTTAGTTTTATTAATCATGAAAATTGTCAAATATATTGAGTAATATAATTATGACAACCCTGCTTTTTATTACAACTTAAACATGCTTTATTACATAAAACATCACTTGATACAACAAAGAAGATCGAGAGGTTTAGTGACTTTGGGGCTTAGGATCATTACATAAAAACTTTAAACTTGAAATACAACATCTTTATTGAAAACTTCCTTTACATGACCACTACATTCCTTCGTACTTAGCATTGCATGGGATAACCTGAGGACATGCATAAGAAAAGGGTGAGCTATAAAGCCCAGTAAGGGAGTACACAATGAATAACATGAGGAGTACAATACATGTTAGGCAATAGGCATATCAATAGAGCATAAGAGAGACATGAACATAAAGGCATGATAAAGCATGATAATCATAACATGGAAATGTGGCAACAACACTTAACATTGAATTAGCATGAGCCAAGGCTCATTGCACATGGAGCATGAGTAAACCCTCATTGCACTTGAAGCACGAGTAAAACCTCGTTGCACTTGAATTAACATTAGTAAACACTCATTTCACATGACGTATCATGATACTATACTTTACCCAATGCATTGGAGCGCTATAAAGGGAGCACCCTTCTTAAACATTTCATTTCATGCATAAGTGTGCCACATGGATCATAAAACATGGATTCATAAAACATAATCATTTCTTCCACGATAAAGGAAAGTGGAATTCATACACGAAACTTTATAATCAATATGTAAATGTGCATAAAGGTGAATACCCTTGATGGAGAAATGGGCATGGTATTCACTACACAAAGACATTGGCTTAGAAAATCGGTGCGATTTCGGCAGCGTAACGGCGTGACATAAGAATTCATAAAAAGGTTGATGAGAGAGAAAGGGGTTCATCATCATATTTACATGTAATGGACAGTAAGGAGATCATATATATACATTTCCCAAAAATAGAAATGGAATTTAGATTCATGATACAAAAGTATTGCTTGAATATAAAAGAAGAGAGAGAAGTTGCTTTCGGAATTTCGGCATAGTAACGGGTGTACATGGGAGGCATTTAATGAGAGATAAAGGGTTCTCCCATCATTCAAACAATAAGAGGGCAGTATGGGGTAGGTGAGAAACCATACCCCAACATTCATAATTGAAATAAAAAGGGCAATACAACTTAAAGAAAATTTACAAAAAAAGAGAAAGGAAGAAAACCCCTTACTTGGAAGTGTGCTTCCAAAGGCTAGAGAGAGGCTTGTGAGAGGCTTCTTGGGAGCTTGGAGCACCTTGAGAGGATTATAGAGAGAGTAGGGCAGAGTTTTGATGAACTTCAAGGGCTTTGGGTGAGGAGAAAGTGGGAGCTTGGGTGGGTTTATATAGGAAAGGTGAGAGAATTCTTTATTATTTAGGTTTGGGACCCCTTATATTAAAATAATCCAAACCACAAACCATCCCATGGTATTTGCCCATGGTTTCTGGAAAAGGAAAGAGGAAAACAATATTTTATAAGGCCAAGGTCCGAACTTATTAAAAAATTAGGGTTGCTTATGTGGAGGTGAGTCACACTCCCATGGAAATTAATTTAAAAAGGCAAAGTGTTGAATAAGTCTTGAGGGCTCCATTAATGCTTTGAAAAGTGAGTCAAACAAACCCAAAACCTCATTATTTTAATGATAAAACATATATTGGCCGAACATAAGGATTATGGTATTTTATTACATCACCATTGGGTCATTATGATGTCATAAAACACATTATATATTTAAATGGTATTTAATTTTTACCCAAAAATTTGACTGTCTCAGAAAATTATGAAAAATTCACCGTTGGATAATTTTGATGTCCTGATTCCAAAAATAATATTTATTTTATCTAAATAATTTTCTAAATATGTGAATTTTCACTTTTAAAATAAAAACCGACATTTATAAAAAATTCACGGGTTTTGACAGAAATGGATTTCAAACCTTAATAAAAAATTTAATTGCATTCATAAAATTATAAGATCATTTATATTTAATAAAAATTAATTTAATATTAATAATAATATTTTATTAAAATATTATTTAATTCAAAAATACTTTAATTTAATAAAATATAATTCTTAATTAAATAATAACTAAAAACACCGTTTGTACTTTAAAAACTAATTACAATGTATCAAAAATGACTAGAAATTATATTCATTATTATATACAAAAATAATGTACATGAACATGGTGCTACTTATTTGTTACATAACCCCTTAAAATAGCCTCATAAGACCTAAGGGTAAGGTGTGCGATGGTGACAGACTCTTGGGGTTGCTCGGATAACATCGCTCGAGTGGTAATCTCTATCAACTTCCATTTTTCCCGTAGACGATCATGTTCGAGCTTGACTTGATGAAGCTCAGCTTGGGCTTGGTCAAGGGAAAAGCCCAAAGACGCCACCTCCTTTCCGAGCTCCGACAAATGGGCTTCGTAAGGGGAAATTCTACTGGATGAGGCCATCGCTTCCTTTTTCTGAGTAGAAAATTGGTTCGTTAAAGCCTTATATTTAAACTGCCCAGATGATCACTGTTCAACGGCTATAAAAGTAACGGTCACAAATCTTAACATAAAACTAAAGAAGTTGACATCTTATAAAAAAACATTTTTCATAAAGAAACATTTAACTGGATCAAGAGGGATTTTCCATTAATGAAACTTTGGTTCGTTACAACATTCCCCCCTTAAGAAATTTCGCCCTCGAAATTTTCCTTTTCCCACACTAAAACAAATGTGGGTAACTTAGCTTCATCATATCCTCCGACTCCCAAGTTGCTTCTTCAAACTTGTGGTTTCTCCACAACACCTTGACGAGGGGCATTGTCTTATTTCGTAGAACTTTTTCTCTACGATCTAAGATCTTCACTGGTTGCTCCTCATAAGAAAGATCGTCTTCTAATTGTACCACCTCGGAAGAGAGTACATGTGAAGGGTCTGGTATGTACTTCCTTAAGAGGGATACATGGAAGACATCATGCACCTTGGCCATAGTAGGTGGAAGTGCTAGTCGATAGGCCACAGCCCCAACACGATCAAGAATCTCGAATGGGCCGATGTACCTTGGACTTAACTTCCCTTTCTTTCCAAACCTCATGACCTTCTTCCATGGAGATATGCGTAAAAACACCATATCTCTGACTTTAAACTCAAGGTCTCGTCGACGATTATCTGCATAACTCTTCTGTCGACTTTGGGCTGCCTTGATATGCTGCTGAATGGTTTTCACCTTCTCCACCATTTCTTCGACCATTTCTGGTCCAAGCAGCTTACGTTCACCGACCTCATCCCAACATGCCGGTGTTCTACACCTTTTCCCATACAGGGCTTCATATGGTTCCATTTGGATGCTCGAGTAGAAACTATTATTATAAGAGAACTCAACTAGAGGAAGATGTTGATCCCATACTCCTTTAAAGTCCATTGAGCACGCTCTCAACATATCCTCAAGTGTTTGGATAGTCCGCTCGGATTGGCCATCAGTTTGAGGATGATAGGCCGTACTGAAGTTCAGTTCAGTATTCAGAGCATGTTGAAGACTCTTCCAAAACTTAGAGGTCAATCTTGGATCTTGGTCCGACACAATAGATAGTGGTACTCCATGCAACCGTACCACTTCCCTGATATATATCTATGCCAGTTGATCCAAAGAGAAATCCTCTCGAATAGCAATGAATTGTGCAGTCTTTGTAAGACGATCCACAATAACCCAGATTGCATTGTTGCTTTTGGATGTCCTTGGAAGTCCAGTGACGAAGTCCATGGTGATGTTCTCCCATTTCCATTCTGGTATGGGAAATGGTTGCATCATCCCCTTAGACTTCTGCCTTTCTGCCTTCACTTGCTGACACACCAGGCACTTTGATGTATATTCAGCGATCTCCTTCTTCATATTATCCCACCAAAAGTTTTCTCGGAGATCTCGATACATCTTTGTGCTCCCTGGGTGAATAGAGAAATTTGAACTATGTGCATCATCCAAAAGTCCCTTCTTCAGCTCCGAACTTGATGGAACACATAGTCTTTTCCCAAACCGCACAATTCCTTCTTCATTAACATTAAACTCTGAGGATTTTCCCTTTTTGATAGCTTCCACTTTTTCTTGGATTCTCGCATCACCCTTTTGAGCATCCTTTAACCTTTCCAAAAGAGATGGTTGAGCAATCATTTGTGAAAGGATTGATGATGTTCCCTTCTTTATGATTCCCACGTCCATCTTCATCAAGTCTAAGAAGATTGGATCCTTCTCAATTCTCATCATTGATAGAATTGCCGGATCCTTTCTACTTAGGGAATCCGCCACCTTGTTCGCCTTCCCAGGGTGGTAATGTATTGAACAGTCATAATCCTTTATGAGCTCTATCCATCTTCTCTGGCACATATTAATCTCTTTCTGTGTGAATATATATTTAAGACTCTTGTGGTCAGTATATATCTCACATTTCTCTCCATAGAGATAATGCCGCCAGATTTTCAAGGCAAAGATCACCGCCGCCAACTCCAGATCATGCATTGGATAGTTTCTCTCATGGATTTTCAACTTCCTTGAGGCATAAGATATCACTTTATCATTCTGCATCAGCACACATCCTAAGCCCTTCTTCGAAGCATCACTGAATACCACAAAAAGCTCCCCACTTGTGGGTAAAGTGAGCACGGGTGCAGTGATAAGCCTCCTTTTCAACTCCTTGAAGCTTTCTTCGCATTCATCACTCCAAGAAAACTTTACTCCCTTTCGAGTTAGCTTGGTAAGAGGGTTGGACAATCGTGAGAAGTTTCTCACAAATCGTCGATAATATCCAGCTAACCCCAAGAAGCTACGGATATCAGTTACCGATGTTGGCCTCGACCATCCCTCAATTGCATCTGTTTTGGAGGGGTCCACAGATATCCCATTGCTTGTGATGATATGGCCCAAGAATGAGACCTCCTTCAACCATAACTCACACTTGCTGTACTTGGCATAGAGCTTATCCTTGCGCAAAGTCTCCAGTACAGTTCTTAAATGCTCCTCATGGTCCTCCTTGGTTTTGGAGTATATTAGAATATCATCTATAAAGACTACAACAAATTTATCTAGGTAATCTCTAAAGACTCTATTAATCAAGTCCATGAATATTGTTGGAGCATTGGTGAGTCCAAAAGGCATTACTATGAATTCATAGTGCCCGTACCTTGTACGAAAAGCAGTCTTGGGGATATCTTCCTTCTTCACCCTTACTTGATAATATCCCGACCGCAAGTCGACCTTGGAGAAGTATTGTGCTCCACGCAGCTGATCAAACAAGTCATCGATTCTTGGGAGAGGATACTTGTTCTTTATCGTGATTTTGTTAAGTTCACGATAATCGATGCAAAGCCGCATTGAACCATCCTTCTTCTTGACGAAGAGGACTGGTGCACCCCATGGTGATGCACTTGGGCATATAAACCCTTTATCCAGATTCTCCTGTAGGTGTTTCTTCAGTTCTTCAAGCTCAACCACAACCATTCTATATGGAGTCTTGGATATTGGTAGCGCCCTAGGTATAAGTTCAATTGAGAACTCAACATCTCTTCTTGGAGGAAGACCAGGAAGTTCCTCGGGAAATACTTCAGCGAATTCCCTCACAATAGGCATTTCTTCAAGGGTGGTTTCTTCCTTGGACTCAATCATCTGATCCAGATATGCGTGCTCATAAGGCAGTATTATCCATGCTTGAGATGATGGAGCTAAAGGAGATTCATCTTCCTCCTGACACTTGTAAAGAATCGGGGGTCGATTCTCCATATGGAGTGTGATTTCCCTCTCCCGACAATTTATGTTGGCTCTATAAAAGGAAAGCCAATCCATGCCAAGAATTGCATCAAATTCCACCAAAGGGAGTATGACGAGTTTCGCCGGGAAATTCAATCCACAGATTATAACATGGGAGGACTTATACTCATGGGATGCAATGATTGCCCCATTTTCCGTACTCACCGACATCTTTACTTCCATGATTTGTGGTGGTGCAGGGATTGTTCTACTAAACTTTTGAGATATAAAAGAATGCGTAGAACCTGAATCAAAAAGTACGTTCGCTATTCTTGAATGAATAACTAGCGTACCTGTCACCACTTCGTTGTCGGGGTTCACTTCGGCAGAAGTGATGGAAAAAGCTCTTCCTTGCTGTCTTGGAGGTTGTTGATTGCCTCCGATAACCCTTGGATTAGGGCACTGATTCGCAAAATGAACCGGTTCTTTGCATTTGAAGCATTGAACAACGCGTTGAGGTTCGAATGGAGCATTCCTCCCCTCCATCGCAGCCGCAGGTCCTTCTTGCTGACAGTTAACAGCTAGGTGCCCTTCTCTTCCACACTTAAAGCATTTTCTTGTCCCCCTAAGGCAATTTCCAGGATGCTTTTTTCCACACTTTTGGCAAGTGGGGTGCTGGAATTTCTTAGCGCCGTTGGATATATCCATCGGACCACCAGCATTGAAGTCCACCTTCTGCTTCTTGTCCCCATGATACCCCTGTGATTCTCCGATCTCCATTTCAACCTTGAGGGCACATCAGACAATTTCCTCATAGCTGTCGAAGTCACGGATCGCTAATGCTTTCCGCAAGCTAGGCTTCAGCCCACCAAAGAAGCGGTCAACCTTGCATTCGGGGGTAACGACAAAGCCGGAAGCGTATCGTGCAAGCCTTGTGAAGTTTGCCTCGTATGCTCCCACAGATTCCTCATCTTTCTGCTTGAGGGAAAGGAAGTCCCTTTCCATCTTAAGACGGAGGGTGCGTGGAAAATATTTATCGAAAAACATCTTCCGGAATACCTTCCATTCCAAAGCCTCGATCTCCTCCTCAGGCTTCGTATTTTTGATCAACATCCACCATTGATCAGCTTCACCCTCCATACGATAATCTGCCAGGAGAACCTTCTCTTTTTCAGAGCATTGGAGGATGGAGAATATCTTTTTAATGGAGTTGATCCATTGTTCAGCAATCGTGGGATCGGATGATCCACTAAAAGTAGGAGGCCTTTGTCTCATGAAGCTTTCAATAGCGACTTTTTCTTTCTTAGGGGGGGTTGAACGTTCCTCTTGACCAGTGTTTCTATTCAAAACTTGAGTTAGCTGAGAGATAAGCGTGACAAAGTTCGCGATTCCCACTCCCATTGGATTGGGCATCTCATAAGTACAATCATCACACTGATCTTCACAACGGTTGTTAGCCCGAGTTCTCCTATTACCGGCCATTGGCTGGAATAAAAGGAAAGTTAGGGGTAACACATAAAGGGTAATCCAAAGACAAAAGTTGATGACTTATAAATAAACTTTAATCTCTTTAACTCATGAGTCTATAGGATTCAATCCAGGATTTTCATGATCTTCCTTCTAACATATATTCTTAGGGGCATTTTTCCCTTAATAAGGGTTCATAATAAGATTGTGAATTTATCAAAACATATCCCCCGGGAGTGTCGTATCCAAGAGTGCAGCAAGGCCCGTTGTCGTGCACCAGTTCCCGTTCGAGTCTAGCTCAAAGCGGTGTTTTCGGGTTTTACCCCTAGGATACATCTGTGCCAGAGCCGCCTCTACCTGCTCGTATCCAGACAGGGATGTATTTGTTTGATAAACCACTTACTTAGTATTTAACAAAACTTAGGGATGTTTTTATTATGCTTAGTCTTGTATCTAAGGCTTTACTAGGGTTTCCTAATCCCAAAAATAACTAAACCTATCCTCTGATACCAACTATGACAACCCTGTTTTTTATTACAACTTAAACATGATTTATTACAAAAAACATCACTTGATACAACAAAGAAGATCAAGAGGTTTAGTGTCTTTGGGGCTTAGGATCATTACATAAAAACTTTAAACTTTAAATACAACATCTTTATTGAAAACTTCCTTTACATGACCACTACATTCCTTCGTACTTAGCATTGCATGGGATAACCTGAGGACATGCATAAGAAAAGGGTGAGCTATAAAGCCCAGTAAGGGAGTACACAATGAATAACATGAGGAGTACAATACATGTTAGGCAATAGGCATATCAATAGAGCATAAGAGAGACATGAACATAAAGGCATGATAAAGCATGATAATCATAACATGGAAATGTGGCAACAACACTTAACATTGAATTAGCATGAGCCAAGGCTCATTGCACATGGAGCATGAGTAAACCCTCATTGCACTTGAAGCACGAGTAAACCCTTGTTGCACTTGAATTAGCATGAGTAAACACTCATTGCACATGACGTATCATGATACTATACTTTACCCAATGCATTGGAGCTCTATAAAGGGTGCACCCTTCTTAAACATTTCATTTCATGCATAAGTGTGCCACATGGATCATAAAACATGGATTCATAAAACATAATCATTTCTTCCACGATAAAGTAAAGTGGAATTCATACACGAAACTTTATAATCAATATGTAAATGTTCATAAAGGTGAATACCCTTGATGGAGAAATGGGCATGGTATTCACTACACAAAGACATTGGCTTAGAAAATCGGTGCGATTTCAGCAGCGTAACGGCGTGACATAAGAATTCATAAAAAGGTTGATGAGAGATAAAGGGGTTCCTCATAATATTTACATGTAATGGAAAGTAAGGAGATCATATATATACATGTCCCAACAATAGAAATGGAATTTAGATTCATGATACAAAAGTATTGCTTGAATATAAAAGAAGAGAGAGAAGTTCCTTTCGGAATTTCGGCATAGTAACGGGTGTACATGGGAGGCATTTAATGAGAGAGAAAGGGTTCTCCCATCATTAAAACAATAAGAGGGCAGTATGGGGGAGGTGATAAACCATACCCCAACATTCATAATTGAAATAAAAAGGGCAATACAACTTAAAGAAAATTGACAAAAAAAGAGAAAGGAAGAAAACCCCTTACTTGGAAGTGTGCTTCCAAAGGCTAGAGAGAGGCTTGTGAGAGGCTTCTTGGGAGCTTGGGGCACCTTGAGAGGATTCTAGAGAGAGTGGGGTAGAGTTTGGACGAACTTCAAGTGCTTTGGGTGAGGAGGAAGTGGGAGCTTGGGTGGGTTTATATAGGAAAGGTGAGAGAATTCTTTATTATTTAGGTTTGGGACCCCTTATATTAAAATAATCCAAACCACAAACCATCCCATGGTATTTGCCCATGGTTTCTGGAAAAGGAAAGAGGAAAACAATATTTTTCAAGGCCAAGGTCCGAACTTATTAAAAAATTAGGGTTGCTTATGTGGAGGTGAGTCACACTCCCATGGAAATTAATTTAAAAAGGCAAAGTGTTGAATAAGTCTTGAGGGCTCCATTAATGCTTTGAAAAGTGAGTCAAACAAACCCAAAACCTCATTATTTTAATGATAAAACATATATTGGCCGAACATAAGGATTATGGTATTTTATTACATCACCATTGGGTCATTATGATGTCATAAAACACATTATATATTTAAATGGTATTTAATTTTTACCCAAAAATTTGACTGTCTCAGAAAATTATGAAAAATTCACCGTTGGATAATTTCAATGTCCTGATTCCAAAAATAATATTTATTTTATCTAAATAGTTTTCTAAATATGTGAATTTTCACTTTTAAAATAAAAACCGATATTTATAAAAAATTCACGGGTTTTGACAGAAATGGCTTTCAAACCTTAATAAAAATTTTAATTGCATTCATAAAATTATAAGATCATTTATATTTAATAAAAATTAATTTAATATTAATAATAATATTTTATTAAAATATTATTTAATTCAAAAATCCTTTAATTTAATAAAATATAATTCTTAATTAAATAATAACTAAAAACACCGTTTGTACTTTAAAAACTAATTACAATGTATCAAAAATGACTAGAAATTATATTAATTATTATATACAAAAATAATGTACATGAACATGGTGCTACTTATTTGTTACATAACCCCTTAAAATAGCCACATAAGACCTAAGGGTAAGGTGTGCGATGGTGACAGACTCTTGGGGTTGCTCGGATAACATCGCTCGAGTGGTAATCTCTATCAACTTCCATTTTTCCCGTAGACGATCACGTTAGAGCTTGACTTGATGAAGCTCAGCTTGGGCTTGGTCAAGGGCAAAGCCCAAAGACGCCACCTCCTTTCCGAGCTCCGACAAATGGGCTTCGTAAGGGTCAATTCTACTGGATGAGGCCATCGCTTCCTTTGTCTGAGTAGAAAATTGGTTCGTTAAAGCCTTATATTTAAACTACCCAGATGATCACTGTTCAACGGCTATAAAAGTAACGGTCACAAATCTTAACATAAAACTAAAGAAGTTGACATCTTATAAAAAAACATTTTTCATAAAGAAACATTTAACTGGATCAAGAGGGATTTTCCATTAATGAAACTTTGGGTCGTTACAATAATCCTCTATCCTCATGGGATCCACCCTATCTTTCCATTATCCTACATTCTATTAGTTAGTGTAGTTTGGGATACTATAAATTTCTAAATTGATTCACCTAAAGGATTTATGGACATCCTCCAAGAACAAAAATTTATAGAACTATTACCAAAGAAAAGGATTTTATAAATTCAATAGTTATAAAACACATTACTCTCTCACTTTTTTGTTTTCTAATTTTATATTAGGTTCTTTCATTTTATTCTTTCATTCTATTTTATGTGCATGGGTATTTTTTGGTTTCTGATCTTTGATACAAGAAACATGAAGGAACACATCCATTTGGTGATTAAATTACCACACCTCTCAGAAAAATTTGAAGAAATAAATATGGGAATTAAAGGACAAGAATGGAAGATTCGATACCAACCATAGGAACCAAAACAACACCCAAGTCCAGAAGATTCACTCCTAAGCATGGAATCTAAGTTCATAGAGGGATTGAAAGTCTTGGAAAACATGACCAAAGTAGTTAAGGTGTCTAATGTAGGATCCAATACTCATTCTAATTCTTAATTTTCTATAGAGAACACCCTTACACTTATTTTTGAAGATGAGGATGAGAAAAATGAATAATAACTACTAGTATATGAATAAGATATGAGGGATATGGAAACTACTGAATTATGAGACAACATGATTGACATGGTGGAGGAAGATCATCTAGAACATTCTGAACAAGAATATCCTCAAACACCACCTGTAGTGCATCCCAAAGAATAAGAAAAGTGGAACCAACACTGGACATACCAGAAATTATAACTCATGACTTTACTATTGTCTGGATTCGGGTTTGTCTTGAACTATCCCAAAGGGGCGTATAATACAACTCTCCAAGACCTCCTCCAATATGGAAGGGGTTGAAAAATAGCACCAAGTAGGCATATCATGGGCATGGTAGGAATTTTCCTAAGTACCTGTACACACACACATATCTCCAAGTCCATATAGTTCTGAAATATAAAAACAACTGAACAACCATGTATGCATACATCTAAATCCCATAACCAAAGTATGAAAAGAAGAAAAGTAAAGTAAACATGTCCAAATACAATCCCACCACAAAGATCTTGAAATCAAGTCCAACCTAAAAGTAATTGATTTCAAGATACCACAGAAACACACCTCGATCTTTCTAGACTCACTAAGCATAATTTGGCCATGGTCCCTTAAGGACTCTTTCAAAAGGTAAATTATATGAACAATACATGATACATGCAAGAAAATATCATATAAGGTTGAGTATAACAATACTCAGTAGGACACACTAAATCCATAAATAATAAAAAAATGAATATAGTCAACTCTACATAGGTATATGTCTATAGAATATATAATAAGAATATCCAGATATACTCAACAAAGACACATTGTATAAAGGTAAGTTACAAACATAATTCTAACCTAGGATTCCACCTCAAAGATTCAAAATAGCACTCATTCAAGAGAACTCACTCTTGAGTCTAATCACAATGATGAATTTTGTTAGAGAGGTAATACTTTTCGGGTTTCATTGTAGTAAGTACACGCTAAAATTTTGAAGAGATACAATACAAGGATGAGGATCACTCCCAAGGCCATAGGGTATACCAACCACTCAATCTAGATTAACTTGGTAAGTAGAGGATCTCCACCCATGTATTTTTTATCATGATGATACCAAGAACTCCACCTAGGGCACAAATATGAATAGAAGATCTCACTTTGGGCCTTACAGAAGGATTCCAACAACTCTATCCAGGAAGTATTACTGAAGGGATCAATGTCCTATATGTAGGAGGTTATTACATACTAACTATCTTGGGATGGATATGGGGAACATACCCTAATGATACTTGTCTAAGATATATAATAAAAGGGATCCAATCCATCTTCTAGAAAGTATATGATGTGTAGAAGGGTTACACATCATGTCCCTTGACCTTGGATCCTACCCATGTAAATAGACTGTGTCTCATGCCTATGTCCATGTAATAATACATGGCATTTATTCTACCTATGTAATCTTCCAATGTACCAGAATATGGCTTAACCCATGTACATTACTTAGATTCTGTTCGTGTGGGAGTACACAGCGTACCCATGCCCGTGTACTCCAACCCATGTATGTGTACCCTTCAAGATACATACCAAGTTCACCAAAGGGGACAACACACCATGTGACTGGGTCACATTATATGTGATACTTATCTCCCTCCCATAACCTTAGTCACCACTAGGAGGTCCCACATGGTGTGTTGCTTCACGTTAAACACCGTGTAGTGTGGAATTTCCCAGAAACTCATATCCAGTTCCACACATCTTCTTCAATGCCCTGGCCACTGTTTTGGCTATACCTCACCTGTAAAATCATGAAAACTCATCAGAAGAGCCTTTCCATTGATGATTAGTAATTTTCATCCCTTGGATTCATTCATAAAATTCCATCAAATGTCATTATTTATTCCATGCTGAAGAATGTGAAATGGGGTATCCAAAACCCTCTAATTCATTGTTTCTCCCATCATCGTACCACCTTCATGTAGTTTCAATCCTAGATCTACAATATAGTATAGTTACACCAAGAAATGGGTGTGCAACGATTGATTCATCAAGAGATGTCAAAACATGAACCAACAAAGAATTCCCACGATGAATGAAGAAATCAGGGGAGAAAAGCAGAAGGAAAAATCATGAGGAACAGACCTCAGTCAATGTTTGTGTTAACCTAGATTAATTTCTATGAGACGATTAATTAAGAGATAATAAAAATCATAAATTAATTCTCCCAAACCTCAAGTAATGTATCCCATCCCACAAGATGATCAAACCATAGATCAATCTATTTGTTGATTGATTTGTGTTCATCATAGAAATGAAAATAGGGAAATGAATCCAAATAAAAAATTTATTAACTTGATTTAGATTGATCTATAATGAATAATGAAGTGGTGTTGTTGGCGTTGGTGATATCCTTTGATTACATTACACGTTGATCACTGATATACGATCCAGTTTCCATTTATCTAAGACAGATCCTCAAATGATCTCTCCAACAGGTATCCATTGTCTCCAGGGTTATGTGTCTAACCCCGTAATTCCATCATAATAGTATACTTAAATATTCATCAGTCGTTGAATCGGTAAAATAAAAATGAAATATTTTATTTAATTATTTTATTCATGTCCACGCCCGCAACAACCTTTCAACAAACAACCCACACTGAAAAAGTTTATATTTCGCCTAGGGTAAAACCCATGTTCTAAACTAAATGGTTCCCTCATATTTTTGATCTAGGCCCCCATTTAGAATTTATTCCACTTTTTTAGGAAAACTACTCATGAGTGCTATTTAATAAAGTTAATATATTTAAAACATTTATTTGAGGAACACCGGGCATCAGAATCACATTTTTTCTCAGTAGTTGGTCTCAAAAATTAATCCATATAATGTACAAAAATAATATATGGAAAAAATATAAGTCATTACATTCTCCCCACCTTGGGGATTTATGCCCCTAAAATCGAAAATAAGTGATACGCAAAGAGATGTGGGTACTTAGCATGAATTTGGGAATCCCACTCCCATGTGATCTCCTAAAGATTAGCGTGTTTCCACTGGACAAGAACTAAAGGAATTTATCACCCATGAAGGATCCTCTCCTACTAATCCTTGATCTCTACCAGTTACTTTGAAAAGGTAGATCCATCCTTAGTGTCCATCTCACCCCAGTCGATAACATGTGATTGGTCATGAACGTACCTCCTCAGTTGTGACACATGGAAGACATCATATTCCCATTATAATAGTGGAGTTATAGCTAATTGTTATGCCACCTCACCAAATATAAATAATATCTAGAAAGGGAAAATTAATCATGGAGATAGCTTGCACCCTGACCAAACCTCCATAATCCATGTCTAGGTGAAACCCATAGGTATACAAGGCCTCCCTCATCGAACTCCAAAGGCTTCTATTGTATATCCTCATAAGACTTATAATGGATCTTTGCAGTTTTTATCTACTCTATGATGGTATACACCTTCTTGGTATTTTCTCAAAACAAATCTGGGCCCATGAGTACTGACTCTCCTGGGTTAGTCTAACAAAGTGGTGTCCTGCAGGTTTGTCTATACAATGCCTCAAACGGTGTCATACCTATGGTAGAATGGTGGCTATTTTGGTACACAAACTCTACCAGTGGTAGGTGATCCTCCCAAAAAATGAAAAATTCTAACATTAAATCTCATAGTATGTCCTCTAGGAACTGAATAGCCCACTCATTGTGGCTGTCAATTTGGGGGGTGAAATGCTATGCTCAAGTGTAACTGAGTATCAAACACATCCTTGAATCCCTTCCAAAACTGGGATTTTAAGCAAGCATTAGGAATAGAAATGATTGTCGGTGGAACTCCATGGAGTCATACTATCTTCTTCATGTAGAGGCATCATAATATCTCTACTAAGCTTTCCTCTTGAATAGATAGGAAGTGGGCTGACTTGGTGAGTCGATATATGATCACCCAGATAGCATTGTATCCCCTAAAACTATGTGGGAATATCATCATGAAGTCTATGTATATCCCTTCGCACTTACACTCTATCACCTCAAGGTTTTGAGCTAAACCCACTTGAACATGTTACTCGTCCTTCACTTGCTGACATGTAAGGAATCACGAGACAAACTCTGCTTCTCTTTTCTTTATCCTTGGCCACCAAAACTGATGTTGGAGGTCCTGGTTCATCTTTTCCACACATGGATATACTTCCAAAGGATATGTATGAAACTCTCTCATAACCTTTTCCTGCAACGTCGCTAGTATCATCCGGTTTCCATTGGAAAGAATTACATGATCCCTACCTTTAAAAAACACCTCAAGATCATGTCTAGTGGATATCTGGGTATGTAGGGTCTCATAGTCAGCATCCCCAAAACGTGCCTCTATGAATCACTGCAAAAGTGGAGGGTTGAAAACCATTGACTGGAGGTAAGATGCTCCATCTTCATCCATAAAGGATAAATTTAATGAAGAAAAATTCTTTGACACCTCATTCAGGAAAAATGAGAAAGATCCTCTACTGAGAGAATATTCTACTACGTTCCCCTTCCCAAGAGTATAGACAATATAAAATTCATAATCCTAGAGGAACTGTAGAAATATCCTTTGTATAAAGTTAAGATCCTTATGATATAAGATGTACTTGAGACTCTTGTGATTAGATCAGATGATAACCCGCTCTCCCATCATGTTGTGTCACAACATCTTTAGTGAAAATACTATCATTGCTAACTCAAGATCATGAGTTTCATAGTTATGCTCATGTGGTCTCAACTATCATGATCCATAGGAAATCACCTCATTTAACTACATCAGAACACAATCAATCATGGTTCCTGATGCATCACAAAACAATATGACTCGACAACCTCCATCGTAAATCTCAATATGGTAGTGCTCATCAATCGTTGCATTAATTGCTGAAAAATCCTATTGGAAACTCTCCTTTCACATGGAATGATTCCCCTTTTAGGTAAAATCATTCGTAGGTGTTGATATACTTGATAAATTAGGTATGAATATTTGGTAATATCCTATCAACCTAAGGAAGATCTACACCTCTTTCATGATCTTGGGTGTCTCCCAATCTTATACAGCTTCAACCTTGGTTGGTCCACTACCACTCCTTCTGCTGAGATAACGTGTCCCAGAAAGTGGACTTCCTGAATCCAGAACTAGAACTTCGAGATATTTTCATAAATTTTATGCTCTCAAAGTACATATAAAACCATCCTCAAGAATCATGTGTGCTCCTCCTCATATATTGAGTACACAAGGATATCATCAATGAAGACTACTGTGACAACTGGGTCCCAGTGATAGCACAAACACCCTGCCTTAACAAGAACGTCGGGTCCTGGCCTACCAGGTACCACTAGTTGCCCCCGCAGACATGTGGGGTCCACCCTAGGGTCCACCCACATGCCTGAACGGGTCATCTGACTAATGACAGTCCCCACAGGCCAACACTTTTCCTTTCCAGTGTGCTTTTTCATCACTCACACACACCCCGGGAAACTTCCCAGAAGGTCACACATCCTAATCACTACCCCAGTCCAAGCATGCTTAACTATGGAGTTCTAATCAGGTAGGATCCCGAAAAGGAAGGTGCACCTTGTTTACATAAGTCATATCGTTTAGTCATTTAACCCTTTATCATTTGGGGGTGTTACAACTACCATGAACCGATCTAATAAAAGATAAAATATCTGATTGATGAATCCCATGAACACTATCGGGGAGTTAGTCCTGCCAAAGGTAATCACTAAGTAATCATATTTATTTTAGTGACATATTAATGTTGCATTCGTTATATCCTCATCATGTACTGAAAAATAGTGATATCCTGACCTAAGGTTGGCCTTTGAGAACCATTGTGCCCTCTCAACTGATCAGAGAGGTCACCGATCCTCGATAGTGGATAATTTTTTTCACGATCACCTGGTTCAATCATTGATAGTCCACAAATAACCTCTATCTCTCATCTTCTTTCTTGGAAAAAAAAATGGGGCTAACTAGGGTGAAACACTAGGTCTAACAAATCCCTTCCTCTACAAGTTCTCTAACTGCACCCTCATCTCACGAAGCTCTGAGGGAGCCATCCGATATGTTGGTACAGATATCGGTGTCATCCCAAGGTGTAGATCAATTTAGAAGTCTATTTATCAGTGGGGAGGTAAACCTGGAATATCCTCAGGGAATATGTCCTCATAATCTATCACCACTACAGGTAATTAGGAACTCATAACTTCCACTAGACTAAGAGTAAATCTACCCAACTGATGAGTAATCGGTTTCACCCTCCTATTCATGACTCTATCCTACACTATATGGGTTTCCTTTTCACTAAAAATGGAGAACCTTGTCCCATCACGATGAACACACCTCATCCTCCTTCTAAAATAGTCAATTTATGCATGAAATGTGGATAACTAGTCTATACCTAAGATGACATCATAAGGCCTCATCACTGCTACATAGAGATCCCAACAAAAACTCTGACCTCTAATAGTCAGTTCACACTATAGGCATAAGTGTGTGATCACTGAGTCATCTCCATTAAGATTCTCCAAGCATAAGGGTCGAGCCAAGGGCTCAACCAGAGTCTCTAAGTCTTGAAAAAGATATGTGGAAAGAAAGAAATGACTAGCACCTATGTCAATCAGTACTGCGTTTAAGATATAAAAGACACATATCGTACCTTGAATCATTCCAAGAGCCTATAGGTTATAAGATTTGACTACCTGTAGCTGCCCCTGCTACTGTCCTTCATCTTCCTGAGTCTAGAATAGACCACCAGGGGGTGGTGGTGGTAACAAGTCAAAGCATCTACCACATCCTATTGCTCTCCCAATTCATCTTCCATGTTCTCCACCTTGAGAACCTACCTACTTCTGATGCTACTTATACCTATAAAACCCATACATGGTCTTTCTTTCAGTCATATGGTGGGTCAGAAAATATTGGGAAAGATGTCCCCTACCATCACATGAGTAGCATTGCCCCTCCCTGGGCTGGTTGGACCCAGCCTGTGATCTTTGAACCGCATATTCCCAATCTTGGGACCTCATCTTGAAACTTCTCTCACATATAGGTCCTTAAGACTGATTTTGGCTCCATGTTTTCTATTTCTCTGATCTTCCTTGCCCACTATTGGAAACCATCAGTTTTATCTTCTCATCCAAGAAACTCTCAAACACCAAATATCACTCTATCACCACAACATTAGTAGTAAGTCATAGAGGGATAAGACCGTATTTTATATATCTGTATAACACTTTCTCTAAGGTCCAATCCCTAAAGAATTGGTCATAAACCATATCCATCGATTACCTAGAGAGGTTGGAAATAATCGATGAATACTCAGCTAATGTAGTGTTTCTCTATTGGAGCTATAGAAGCTCGTAAATACATACATCCCTTATAATATCTAAAGAGAACTCCTCACTAAAGAGATTCTTAAACTCTAACTATTATAGAGCATCTTTTTTGTACGAATGGGTCACTAACCCCCACCATCTTCCTACTATCCTATGGAGAAGGCTTGCTATCAGGACCACCATCTAATCTGCTCATGTCCTGACCAAACAGAAAAATCAGATCACCACCTCAAGCTAGTCCTCATCCACCTATGGGTTGGGCTCACCTTGGAACCTGAGGGGTATCTATTGGTAAAACTCATGAATTTCTATTAGCCTACGCACCTCATCCTCTAGTACTGCGGGTACTATGTGTTTCTCTATGGGTGGTGTCATAGCTGGTGCACACCTAGAGGTAACACCTCTAGAACTAGTACCTGTATCGACACATCATCACTGAGGGAATCATCCTCATGATCATGATGTATGTACAATTGTTTTCCCTACAACTAATTTTATCATATACTGAGTTAGAAATTAGGTGATTAAAGTCTTGGTGTATGGATACATCAGTCGCTGCACCATAACTAGAGTCCTTATCCTGAAATCCAAACTCGAAACACTTAACATTGTTTCCCCAAACCAATCTCATAAAATCCATCCCTAAAGTATAACCAACTACTTTGATGTTACTTTATCACATCCCATCCCAGAGGGGCGCATGTCATGACTCCCAAATCCCACCTCCAATAGGACATGGGCTAGAGAATAGTGTCGATTAGGCATATCATTGAAATGGGAGGCATTATCCTAAGTAATTGTACACATGCACACATATCCAATCTCATACAATGATAAAATGTAAAAACAACTGAATAACCTTGCATGCATACATCTAAATACCACAACCAGATTAAGATGGGAAGTAAAGGAAAGAAAATAGGTCCAAATAAAATCCCACCACAAAGAGTCTGAAAATAAGTCCAACCTGAAAGTATTGGGACTGCTGTAAAAATACCACAAGAACACACCTCAGTCTATCTGGTTTCACTAAGAACTATCTGGTCCTGATCTGTTAAGGACTCCGTCATAAGTTCAATCATCTTCACAAAACATGACACATGTAGGCAAATCCCTTCCAGGGGTGAGTATAACAATACTCAGTAGGAAACCTCAAAACCAAAAAGCATATAATAAAGGAATACAGTCAAATCAACATAGGTATATGCCAATAGAACCTATAACAAGAATATACAGATATACTCAAAAAATACATGTAGTATAAAGGTAAGTCACAACCATAATTCCAACCTAGGATTCCATCTTGAAGGTTCCACAAAGCACTTGTCTAGAAGAACACACTCCTAAATCTGGTCACACTAATGACATCCATCTGAGAGGTAATGATCATTGGGTCTCATCATAGGAATTACATGCTAAAAGTGTGAAGTTATACGATACACAGATGAGGATCACTCCCAAGTCCATGGGGTATACCAAAAACTCAATTTGGATTAAACTTCTAAGTAGAGGATCGGCACCTGCATAGTTTAGGTCACAAGATACCAAGAACTCCACCTAGAGAATTAAGATGAATAGAGGATCGTACGCTGGGCATCATGGAAGGATTCCAACAACTCTATCCAAGAATTATTTTTGAAGGGGTCATTTTTCTATGTGTAGGAGGTAATTCCATATTAACCCTCAAGGAATGGATAGGAGGAACACACCCTAACAAAAATTGTCCAAGATACAGAGGAAAAGGGATTCAATACATCTTCTAGAAATTAAACACCATTTATAAGGGTTATACGTTGTGCTCCTTATAACTGATTCCTGACCATGTAAACAGACCATCTCTCATTCCCATGTCTGTGTAATATCACATGGAGTGTTGGATTCTTGTATACTCTACCTATGTACCAGTACATGGCTTAGCCTATGTAATTTGTTCAGACTGTGTCCATGTGGGAGTGCACAGTGTTCCCATGCCTGTGCACTCCAACCTATGTCTGTGTACCCTCTGAGTTACATGATGAGTTCACCAAAGGTAACCATGCGCCATGTGATACTTATCTCCCTCACATACCCCTAGCCACTTCTACGATGGTCCCACATAGAATGTGGCTCTACCTTACTCACTGTGTAGTGTGTAATTTCCCAGAAACATAGATCTAGTTCCACGTGTCTTCTTTGGTGCTCTAACCACCATTTTTTCCCACGCCTCACCCATAAAATTGTGAAAACCCATTATTAAAGACTTACTGTTAATGATTAAAAACATCTATCCCTTTGATTATTTTGGAAAAGGCCATCAAATGTTGTTCTTTATTACACAATGAAGAACACGAAATCGAGTATCCAAAACTAATTGATCCATCATTTCTCCCATTTCCTCACTATATTTGTGTTATACTGATCCTATATCTACAATATAGGATCATTTCTCCAAGAAATGGGTGTGAAATGATCGATTCATCGGCAGATGTCGAACCATGGGCCAACGAAGAACGCCCTCAATGAACAAAGAAATCAGGGGAGAAAAGCATGAGGAACAATCATGAGGAATAAACGTTGATATAAGTTTAGTTTAAAATTGATTCATTTTTTTTAGATCAATAAGGATGAGATAATCAAAAACCACAAAGAAATTCTCCCAAACCCTGAGTAACTTATGATATCTCATAAGATGATTAATCCACGGATCAATCTTTTTATTGATTGATCTGTGTTCATCATAGAAATATAAATGGGGAATAAAATAAAAATAAACAAACATACTACCTCAATTTTTATTGATTTTTTATGAAGAAATAAGTGGTGTCATTGTCTTTGGTGATATCCTTCGATTTCGTTACACATCGATCGCCGATCTATGATCTGGTTGTCATTCTTCTGAGAGAGATCCTCCAATTCTCTCTCCAATGGCACTCCAACACCTACAAGGTTATGCGTATAGTCCTAGAATTCCATTATAATAGTCTACTTAAAGACTCTCTAGTTTTTATGTCAGATAAATAAAAATAAAATAATTTATTTAGTTGTTTTATTCATTTCCATGCCTATGATGACTTTTCTACAAACGAAACACTCCAGAAAAGGTTATATTGAACCTATGGTAAAACTCATGTTATAAACTCAATGGTTTCCTTAGATTTCTGATCTGGACCCCCGTTTAGAATTTATTCTAATTTTCCAGGAAAACTATTCTTGTGTGCTATTTAATATATTTAATATATTTAGAACATTTATTCCGAACACACAGAGCCTCAGAATCGTATGTTTTCACAGTGACTAGTCTTGAAATTAATACATACAATATCCAAAAATAATACATGGAAAAATCTAAGTCATTATATGGTTACCCCACATGTTATCAAACAATAAGAAGAAAGAGTGGCTACAGAACATGAAGTGTTAGTTACAAAATTTAAAGGATCATGCCCACTAGAATAATAAAATAGGATTGATGAAAGTTATGGACATCCCATGAGATTCTATTTAATGCATTAGGGTTTTCCAATATGTAATGACCCAACCCGTCGGGGACCACCTAGCTGGTGGAAGGCTTAGCGCCACTACCCCAATCCCACCTCCAATAGGACTGGGACTATTGACCAATGTCAAGTTGGAATATCACATAGATGGAAGGCATTAGCCTATGGTACCTGTACTCATTCACACACATATATCTCCATGAAATATTATATAGATAATAAAACTACTAAAACCAAAATTCATGCATAAATCTATCCCACAATCAGATTATAGTAGAAGTACTAAAATCATGAAAATGGAAAAATACAAGCTCACCAGAAACTAATACAATCATCCAACATGCTCAATATGAGGGGATAGCTATCAAATTCAATAACCGTTACACACCTTGGTTTATCTAGATCTTTATTCTTCACCTACTCTGAGTCCTCCAAGGTCTCCATTAAAAGCATTGTCGTCTTAATAAGACATGAAATTTGTAGGCAGAGCCCCTGTAGGGGTGAGTATAACAATAACCAATAGGCCCCCAAAAACCCCAATATAAAAGGGATAAATTGATGGGAAATAGTCCTCTCAACCCAAATCCAAAGGAGAAACCCCAAGACAGATAGAACACAAAACTCCATCTCGAAAACTCCTTAGTTACACATAACTAGTCAACTCATCTCTACATGTTATGTCAATCAAGATATGTTGCATCAACACAAGGACTCATTGAATATCCTAGATGTACTCATCTCAGACTCAAAGTCTCATGAGGTCCCAACCTCACTGTCTGTCATAGGATTCTACCCATGTCTCAAAGGTAACACTCATATGAGGGATATAACTCCACAAACCATGGAATCCCTGATGGAACTCATCCAAATGATCTCACTCATTGAGTATATCTAAGAAAATTGTGCAACTCACCATCCCAGGTGGTATACATCTTAGATAACATGTGAAACACCCCAATCTTCCACAGTATGTTTCTTTTTGATTAATGTAATAGCTTACAATGTACGCAACTTCAAGTTATAGCACAACATGACCAATCAAACTATTCGTTATGAATAGTAATACCCACTTTTTGAAATTTTATAAATTTTATTTTTCAAAATTGACTTCATTTTTTGATTCTTAATATCAAAATTAGCTTACGGTGAATTTTTGGTATTTTTCTAAAAACTTTCATTTTTTGATGAATAGTGAAAAACACTGCGTTAGTGTTTAAAACCTACTTATTATTTAAATAATTATTTATTTTATTTAAATTTATTCTAGGTCAAAATAGATAAATAATACCAATATAAGTTCAATGTAATTAATTGGAGTCATTTTATAATAAAAATAGATGTATAAAATTTTATTGAACATTTTAAAGTCTTTTACCCACCTTCTGCAAATTTGCATAAAATGTAATATTACCACTTCTGTGAATTGAATTTCAAAAATCTGAGAGAAATGGTTGACATCAGTAAGTAAAATGTGGTTCAATAGGATTAGAATAATTTTTGGTGAATAGTAACTTTTGAATTTTATTATCCATGGTTAAAAGTAAATAGGGTAATTAAAGGTAAATATGATATTATAATTACCCTAAAACATGTCCTAATTCTATTGGATAAGTGTATTTAGACAAAAATAAACCTTAGGAATAAAATATGATCCTATTTGATCAATATGGATTAGATTAGGACATTTATTATTATTTTATTTAAAGAAGAGTAAAAAAGTGTTAAATTCAAATTTTAATAACAAAAACATTTTTAATATAGGGTTATACATAACATAAATTCGACTATAAATATTCATTAAAAATATAAAAAAATTCCTAAATAATGGTATTTTATTTATAATTTTTATACATTAAATAATTAAATTTATTTATGACCTAATGATGATGCAGTAATTACCATATTAATGAAAGATTAAAATAATTGATATTATAAATATCCAAATAAAAGAAAATAGAAATTTTTGATGCATTAAACTAATTTTTTAGGTTTATATTACATGTTAGGGTTTATTAAATAATTTTTTTTGGAAGTGATGAAGTTTTTATGACTTTCAAAAAAACAAAATGCCAAATAGTGTGAAAATTGACATAAATGAGTTTTTAAAAAAAATACTATATTATTAAATGATATAATATTCCTAAAAATATAAGGTTCATCCAAAGTACTTATATAAGGTTAGATATGTCAATAATGAACCACTTGGGGTTATATTTTCTTTTTATAGTAAGTTTATTAACCATTTATTATAATAATACAAGAATACATGATAAAAGTTAAACTATTTAACTAAGAGTTAAATCTAAAAGATAAGGTTAATATGGTGACCTAAACCTATCTAAAACCTATTGTTTGAGAGGTTTTTGACCCATACCCACCTTAGCCTCGAAATAAATTTTTTTGGAGCCATTATAAACCGAATATGATTGTATAATAAATTAATATTTCAAGCTTTTCCTAAAGTGACCCTCACTTATCTTATAAAAGGGTACTTCCCCTTCTCTCAAAATAACACATCCAAATCCATTTGGCTCGGCCAAACCCTACTCCAATATTTTTCCAACTATCCTCACTTTAACCTATAGGCCTTAAATTTATCATAAAGACAACCTATTGAGCCCTTTTTATCAAATCAAAAGGAAGTACCTAAAGAAGAGGTAATAATTTCATCACCTCTTTCAAAGTTCTTTTCTTCACCCACTTCCTATTTATTTGTTGTTTCCATACCAGAATAATAAATTCAGTAATGTATACATACTTTGATGTTATTATAAATATGGTACAACCATATTCTGTATTCTATCCATCCTATGAATGACAAAGACACAGTACGTACGTACGTACGGCTTACCGTCTCTACGTCGTGGTGTAGTTTTTTATTCAACACTTCATTATTTGTATGGGTATAATAATGAGTATAATTGATGTAAATAATAAATATAACATGTTAATTATTATATATATACAATATATCATCCAATTACATATGATTTCACCATCAATAGAATGGTATTGTCGCTTGTGCGTATGTACGGATTACCGTCTCCAAGAACACAATGAGATTAATTCCCCATCGTAACCATTAAAGAATAATTTTAATTTTATGATTAAAAATAATTCTTAATAACTTAATATCATTCTTTATATGAATAAAATACATCCTATAAATAACAAACATGACTTACATAACAAAACATATAAATAAAAATGAATCAATTAACACCTGAAACAATGATACTACTGAAATATTATTAACAAAGCAATATTATAAGATCAAATATGATATCATATTTATGTATATGGTTCTTTTATAATTTAATAAAAATGATTTAACTATTATAAAGGATGTTAACTTACCCTTGACCAAGGAAAAATACAAGTTAAGGGTTAATTTTACAATCTCTTTATTATCCGAGGTTATTTATACGTGAGTAACTACTAGGACCTATTTATCATCGACATATGTGTTTCTTAAAAATATATTTCAAAAAAAAATTACTATTTCTTATAATATGGTTTAAATTAATTTATACCATTATTTTACTTTTTATAAAATTTTTTGAAAGGAATCTTTCGGTCGTTTTCCAAACAAGGTACTTTATGACCTTTTCGACGAATTGAGGTAAGAATGTTTTTTTAACTTATACAGTGGGTGTGGATATTTTCCACCATTATAAAACCTTCAAAGATTCCCTTATAATCTTATAATAATATTTTAAAAATAAATATTTTCTTTTATTATTATGTTACTTTTAAATTATTTTAAAATAGAAAGAGATATTTCTCTCAAATAGTTTTTATTTCATCTATGTCAATATCCTTTGATGGATTTTACAATTGTTTAAAGTTTATTTATTATCTTACATATTGTATTGAAAGTTTTGTAATATGTTTGAATGTGGATGTTTTATTTTTATAACATTCATGTTTTATGGTTAAAGTATTAACATTTCGTATTCTAGTTTTAATACAAATGTTTATGTTTTGTTTCAACCTTTTCATATGAGGAATGCATTAGACTTAGTAAGTGATGGGTGGATCTCGCTATAGCTCCTCGATGCATCGATAGGTATCATGATACAAACTAGTGTCTTGGCAAAAGGCCTTGACAAAATCTTATTGTAGTCTTTGCACGAGACCTTGACTATGTGGTTATGATGTCTAGTATTATGAATTCCATCATTATAAAATTTGCTATTTATATTACATTTTATTATTGGACTAGTAGAATATCCATGTGAATAATTAAATGGAATTATTTGATTTATCTTTTCCATGTTATGCTAAAGTTTATGTTTCAAAATCTTGTGTTTTAGTCTTATACATTTCCTTAAATGTTTATTCTTATTTATGATATTTTCCAATATATTTTTATCCTTACTGAGCATCTGAGTTCACCTGTTTCTATGTTTTATTTTTTTCCCAGGATGTGAAGAATTATATTACGATTAACCTACAGGAATAATCTAAGGAATATGAGTATGTTCAAAGGGGACACAATGTTGTTGTTTTTCCATTTCATGATGTAGTGTAAAACTTATGTATGTATCAAGTAATTACAAGGATACTAAACTAATAGGTCTTTCGAGACTTGATCTCTTGTGATCATTCCAATGTTATATAATAATGCACCTACTTTGGGTAACTAGGGTCGGGGCGTTACAATTGGTATCAAAGAATTTTAGTACGAACCTTGGAAACTATATTTAGAAAAACTCTGATTAGAGAACATTACCCTAAGATAAACTTTGAGCATTAGTATTGAAGAAATTCCTAGAATTTTGTTAATGTAGAGATTTTGTGTGTTTTCCAAGCAATACATCTCTTTCAAGATATGAGCAGGTAGAGCCGGCTCCAGCACAGATATACCTAGGAGTGAAAACTTTGATAAGGAGTTTCGGGCTTGACCCGGGGTATCCTGGTACACGAAAACGGGTCTTGCTACACTCTTGGTTACGCCACTCTCGATGGATATGCTTCGGATGATTCACATTTTCTTTACAAACCATTATGAATGATTTATGAGTAAATACTTCCTCAAAGAAAACATTTTTTATGATTATGGATTATATGCATAAACTATTCAATTTATGTTAGGTATTTTACTAGTTTGGAATTATGTATTGCATTTCATAAACAAATCTAGTGTATTCCATTGTTTAGAAATGGTGCATAGTGGAAGGAATGGAAACTGTATCAATACACGTAATCTATGTAGGGATTTCCCTCCTACTCAAGATAATTATAGTGGAGCTAGTGATGAAACCGGTGCTGAACAACTTATAACCATACTGGGATAACTGACTCAGGTTATGAATAATAACCTTACCTGTATAGAGCACCCGAATCCACAACGTGGAGGATAAATGTTATATTACTTTATGAGGTAACAACCACCAACATTAAATGGGACTATAAATCCATTTGTATCTGAGCAATGGATAAGTTCTTTTGAGAAAATATTTCATGCTTTGGGGAGTAGCGAAAGGGAAGAGGTTTTCATGGAAATTTATCGCCTCATGGGAGATGCAGATCAATGGTGTTCGTTAATTAAAAACACAGAGGATGAAGAATTATAAAATATGGAATAGAGGGAGTTTAAAGATCTTTTCTTAAAAAAATACTTTCCTCATGACCAGAGAGCGGATATGGAAATACAATTTCTGGGTCTTAAAAAAAAGGAGGATGAGAATGTCACAAAGTATGAGGCTAACTTTACAAGGTTAGTAAGTCATGCAGTAAATTATATATGTAACCTAAGGAGTAATATAGATTGATTCTTTGATGGGTTAAAACTATTTCTACATTGATCATTAGCCTCAAAATCTTTCTCGTTGTACGAAGATATTGTTTCATGTGTTATCAAGATAGAAAATTAATTCTCTATCTCTTACAACTTTAAAGAAAATGAAGAGAAGAAGAGATATGTTTAACACTTTGGAAATGGAAATAAGGGGAAGAAGGTAAAAGATGAATTTCCATCCTACAGTAAATGTGGGAAGAAACACCCCAGAACTTTCCCGAAGGGAATGGGGGTCTGTTACAAGTGTGGTGAAAAAGACCACCAAGATCATGATTACAAGGGAAATAAAGAGGCTGCCAATGTTGAATGCTACAATTTGAGAGAAATGGGGAATTATTCAAATGAATTTTCTAATCCCCAAGGAAACTTACCTCAAAAAAGGCCATGGGAGCAAGGCCATGATTATTTGATCACTAATGCTGAGGTTGAAGCTCTGATGGATGTGGTAGCAGGTAATTTAATAGTTTCCTAAAATTTAGACAATGATTTATTTGATTCTAGATCATCACATTATTTCATATCTTCCCAGTTTTCTAAGAAAATTATATGTTTATAATTTGATTTAACAAGGGATTTGTCAGTAAAATATCCTAAGGGAAGTATCATTGCAACAAAGTTTTGTGAATCAGCTCTCATTAGGGCATATAAACGTGCTTTATTTGCTGATCTCATCATCATACCCATGATTTAATTTGATATAATCCTCAAAATGGTTTGGCTTTTATACCATGATGTGAAACTTTATTGTAAGAAGAAGTAGGATACAATTTTTTATGATGATAAGGAATACCATATATTTAGAGCAGAAACATCACCATTTGATTCTTATCTAGATCCACCCCCCAATAGATCTACTGAATTCAATTATTGGGGAGGAAGAGAGTAAAATAAATATGGGTGAGGAAAGGAATGTTCAAATTGAGGACATACCTATTGTGAAATAATATGTTGATGTGTTTCCAAAATATTTACCTAGACATCCTCTAGAATGATAAATTGAGTTTTCCATTGATATAATTCATGGTTCAAGGCCCATATCGAAGACCCCTTATAAAATGGTCACTTTTGCATTAGTGGAACTAAATAAACAAATAGAGGAATTGAGTAATAAAGGATTTATACCCCCTAGTGTTTCACCATGTGGATCCCCTATTCTATTTGTTAAGAAGAAAGATGGATCTATGAGGTTATGCATTGACTACAGGGAGATCAATGCTATAACAATAAAGAACAATTATCCCCTACTTCGCATTGATGATTTATTTGATCAACTTCATGGAGCTCGATATTTTTCAAATATTAACCTATGATCTGGATATCATCACTTGTGTGTGAATAAGGAATACATTCTAAAGACAACATTCCGTACCAGGTATGGGCATTACATGTTTACAGTAATTCCTTTTGGACTGACTAATGCACCCTCTATCTTTATGGATCTAATGAATAGAGTTTTCAAGGAATATCTTGATGAAATTGTAGTGTTATTTATTAATGATATATTGGTATAATACAAATGATACAAAGATCATGAAAATCACCTGCGCATTATTCTAGACTCTTAGAAGAAATGAATTATATGGGAAGTTTAGCAAGTGTGAATTCTAGCATCAGGAGGTTTCTTTTCTTGGATATATTATCTCTAATTATGGAATCTCTGTTGATCCTTCTAAGATAATAGAAATACAAGAATGGCCAACACCGAAAAGTATAATTGAGGTACACAGTTTTATTGGTTTAGCAAGTTATTAGCAGTGTTTCGTCCAGAATTTTGCCTGATTGGCTAACCCATTAACCAAGCTCACACGTAAAGGGGTTAAATTTGTTTGGACAAAAGAGTGTGGAAAATGTTTTGATGAACTGAATAGAATATTATTTAAAGATCCTATATTGACTCTACAATCGGGGAATGATGGGTTTGTAATTTATAGTGATGCTTCAAATAATGGACTTGGTTGTGTCATTATGCAGAATGATAGAGTTATTTTCTATGCATGACGACAGCTAAAAATCATGAAAAAAACTATCCCACTCATGATCTTGAGTTATAAGCTATGATCTTTTCTTTGAAGATATGGAGACACTATCTCTATGGTGAAAAATGTGAGATATATACCGATCAAAAGAGTTTGAAGTATATTTTCTCACATAAAGAACTCAACATGAGGCAAAGACGATTGCTCGAACTACTCAAGGATTATGATTGCACTATACACTACCACTCAGGGAAGGCAAATAAGGTGTAATATGTTTTGAGCAGAAAGTATCATAGAGTTTTAAACAAGATCAGAGTTTAAAGGGATCCTATGTTCATATATCTAGTAAATATGTATATAGGAATAATCATGGAAGGTGAAACATCAATACTTTTTCAAATGGTTTCTAAACCATATTTACTAGAAAGGAAAAAAAGTTATCAAACTGATGAGGAGGAGTTAAAAAAAATAAAGCTGTGAATGATGAGAGATTGATTGACTTTGTATATGAAGATGGAATTTGAAAATTTGGGAAGAGGCTTTGTGTTCCTAACATACCTGATCTAAAAATGTAATTGTTGGATAATGCTCATAACTCCAATTTCTCTATACACTCTGGTAGCACTAAGATGTATAAATATTTGAAGGAACATTTTTGGTGGGACAACATGAAGAGGGATATTGCTGATTATGTGTCAATATGTATGGTTTTTCAATAGGTGAAGGCTGGAAGGAAACATCCTAGAGGAGTCATGAAACCTATTCCTATACCTGAGAGGAAATGGGATGATATTACGATGGACTTTATCATGGGGCTACCAAAGACTCCTATAAGGAATGGTGCAATATGGGTCATTTTTTATCTTCTTACCAAGTCAGCACATTTTCTTTCTATAATATAAGATTTACCACTTGAATGTTTAGCAATACTATATATTAAGGAAGTTGTAAGACTTCATGGTGTACCCCTATCGATTTTTTCTGATCATGATCCCCGTTTTACATCAAGATTCTGGAAAAATATTCAGAAGTACCTTGATACTGAACTTCATTTGAACATTTCCTACCACCCTCAAACTGATGGGAAATCAAAACGGACTATTCACACCATAGAATATATGTTGAGATCTTTCTCACATGACTTTCAAGGTATGTGGGATCAATATTTACCTCTAGTAGAATTTTCCTATAACAATAGTTGCCATTCAAGTATTCAAATTGAACCATATGAAGCGTTATATAGAAAGAGATGTTTCACACCAACTTGTGGGGATTATGTTGGTGAAAGAAAACTTGTTGGTCCAAAACTTGTTGAGGAAACAATGGAAAAGGTTAATATTATCCAAACCCACATCAAAGAATCTCAAAGTAGGAAAAAGATCTATGCCGATAACCGAAGGAAGGATTTGGAATTTTAAGTAGGAGATTATCTTTTCTTGAAGGTATCTCCATGGAAGGGTGTTATACGATTTGGTAATAAGGGTAAATTAAGTCCCATGCACATTGTACCTTTCAAAATTCTTGAAAAATTGTAGTTATAGCTTACCGTTTGGAAATTCTTCCAAGTCTCTTCAAAGTTCATGATGTGTTCCATGTATCAATGTTGATAAAATACATGTCTGACCCAATGCATGTACTCACCTATTAAGAAATAGAACTAGAACCCAATATATCATATTTTGAGGTGCATGTCAAGATTCTTGATACCAGAGAACAAGTGTTGAGAAACCGGATGACTCGTCTGGTAAAAGTTCTATGGAGAAACCATAAGATCGAAGAGAGAATGTGGGAACCCGAAGAACTTATGATGAAGAACCACCCAAATCTTTTTATGCAGTGGTATTCTAGAAATTTTGAGGATGAAATTATTTTTTGTAGGGGAGAATCCAACACCCCAATCTTCCAAGATACGTTTCTCTTTGAATAATTCAATAGCTTGCGTTGTACGCAACTTTGAGTTCTAGCACACCACGACCAATCCAACTAGCCATTATGAATAGTAAAAACCACTTTTTGAAATTTTAGAAATTTTATTTTTCAAAATGGACTTTATTTTTGGATTCGAAACATCAAAATTAGCTTAGTGTAAATTTTTGGTATTTTCCTAAAAACTTTCAATTTTTGATGAATAGTGAAAAACATTGCGTTATTGTTTAAAACCTACTTATTATTTAAATAAATATTTATTTTATTTAGATTTATTTTAGGTAAAAATAGATAAATAATACATATATAAGTTCAATTTAATTCAATGGATTCATTTTATAATAAAATTAGATGTATAAATTTTATTAAATATTTTAACGTCTTTTACCCACCACCTTCTAGGCACATTTTTAAATTTGCATAAAAAGTAATTTTACTGCTTCTAGGAATTGAATTTCAAAAATATAAAAGGCATTGTTGACATCAGTAAGTAAAATTTGGTTCAATAGGATAAAAATAATTTTTGGTGAATAGTAACTTTTGAATTTTATTACCACGGTTAAAAGTAAATAGGGTAATTAAAGGTAAAAATGATATTATAATTACCCTAACACAAGTCCTAATTATATTGGATAAGTTTATTTAGACCAAAATTAACCTTAGGAATAAAATATGATTCTCTTTGATCTACTTGGATTAGATTAGGACATTTATTATTATTTTATTTAAAGAATCGTCAAAAGTGTTAAATTCAATTTTTAATAACAAAAATATTTTTAATATAAGGTTATACAAAATATAAATTCGACTATAAATATTCATTATAAAGATAAAAATATTTCCTACATAATGGTATTTTATTTATAATTTTTTGACATTAAATAATTAAATTTATTTATGACACAATGATGATGCAGTAATTACCTTATTAATGAAGGATTAAAATAATTGATATTATAAATATCCAAATAAATGTAAATTGAGGATTTTGATGAATTCCAATAATTTTCTAGGTTAATATTACATGTTAGGGTTTATTAAATAATTTTTTTTTAAGTGATAAAGTTTTTATGACTTTCAAAAAAACAAAATACCAAATAGTGTCAAAATTGGCAAATATGAGTTTTTAAAACAAATACTAAATTATTAAATGATATAGTATTCCTAAAAATATAATGTTTGGTAAAATGAATTAGATAAAGTTATATATGTCAATAATGAACCACTTAGAGTTCAGTTGGCTTTTTATAGTAAGTTTATTAACCATTTATTATAATAATACAAGAATAGATGGTAAAAGTTAAACTATTTAACTAATAGTTAAATACTAAAAATAAGGTTAATATGCTGACCTAAACCTGTCTAAAACCTATTTGTTGAGAGTTTTTTTACTCATACCCACCTTATCCTTGAAATAAATCCTTTTGGATCCATTATAAATAGAATATTATTCTATAATAAATTAATATTTCAAGCTTTTCCTAAAGTGACCCTCACCTCTCTTATAAAAGGGTACTTCCCCTTCTCTCAAAATCACACCTCCATAGCCATTTGGATCACCCAAAACCAACTCAAATATTCTTCCAACTACTATCATTTCAACCTAGAGTCCTTACTTTGATCAGAAAGCCAAACTAAGGATCCCTTTTGATCAAATCAAAAGAAATCACCTAAAGAAGAGGTAATAATTTCTTCACCTCTTTCAAAGTTCTTTTCTTCTTCCACTTCCTCTTTATTTTTTGTTTCCATAACAAAATAATAAATCTAGTACCTTATACATACTATTATGTTATTATAAATATGTTACAACCATATTCATTATTCTATATATCCTATGAATGACAAATTCACTATACGTTCGTACGTACGACTTACCATCTCTGCATTATGGCATAGATTGTTATTCAACACTTCATTATTTGGATGGGTATAATAATGAGTATAATTGATGTAAATAATAAATATAACATTTTATGATTCTTTATATATGATATACCATCCAATTACATATGATTTCACCATCAATATAATAGTATTGTCACTCGTGCATACGTACGGATTACCGTCTCCACGAACGCGATGCGATCCATTCCCCTTCATAATAATTCAAGAATAATTTTCATTTTATGAATAAAAATAATGTTTAATAACTTAATATAATTCTTGATATTAATAAAATACATCCTATCCATAACAAACATGACTTACATAAAAAAACATATATAGGAAAACGAATCAGTTAACACCCGAAACAATGATACTACTGAAATATTATTAAAAAATAAATATTAGAAGATCATATATGATATAATATTTATGTATATGGTTATTTTATAATTTAATAACAATTATTTAACTATTATACAAAAGTTTAATGTACCCTCTACCATGGAAAAGTACAAGGTTAGGGTTAATTTTACAATCTCTTTATTATCTAAGGTTCTTTATACATGAGTATCTACTAGGACCTCTTTATCATCCACATTTGTGTTTCTTAAAAATGTATTTTATTTTTTTTTACTATTTCCTATAATATAGGTTAAATCCATTTATACCCTTTTTTTACTTTTTTTAAAAGGTTTTCAAAGGAATCATTCTGTCATTTTCCAAACAAGGTACTTTATGAATTTTTCGACGAATTAAGGTAAGAATGTTTTTTAACTTATACGGCGGGTACGGCTATTTTCCGCCATTATAACACCTTCGAAGCTTCCATTACAAGCTTATAACAATATTTTCAAAATAAATGTTTTCTTTTATAATTATGTGACTTTTAAATGATTTCAAAATAGAAATATTTATTTCTCTCAAATAGTTTTGATTTCATCTATGTCAACATCCATTGATGGATTTTACACTTGTTTTAGGTCAATTTATTATCTTCCATATTGTATTGAAGTTGTTGTGATATGTTTGACTATAGATGTGTTATTTTTATACAATTCATGGTTTATGGTTAAAGTATTTACATTTCTTATGCTATTTTTAATATGAATGTTTATGTTATGTTTCAACCTTTTCATATGAGGAATGCATTAGACTTAGTGAGTGATGGGTGGAGCTCGCTATAGCTCCTCGATGCATCGGTGGGTCTCATGAGACAAACTAGTGTCTTGGAAGAAGTCTGTGACAAAATCTTATCATACTCTTGGCATGAGGCCTTGACTGTGTGGTTATGATGTCTAGAATTATGCATTCCATCATTATGAAATTAGATATTGATATTACATGTGATTATTCGACTAGTAGAATATCCATGTGAATAAGTAAATGGAATTATTTGATTTATCTTTGCCATATTATGCTGAAGTTTATGTTTAAAAGGCTTGTGTTTTAGTCTTATTAATTGCCTTAAATGTTTATGCTTATTGATAATAGTTTCTGCTATATTTTTATCCTTACTAATCATCTAATCTCACCCCTTTATATGTTTTATTTTTTCCCTGGACGTGAAGAAGTATATTAGTATTAAACTGCAGAAATAGGCTAAGTGATATGATTGTGTTAAAATGGGACATAATGTTGTTGTTTTTTCATTTCATTATGTAATGTAAAACTTATATATGTATCGAGTACTTCAAATGATAATAAACTAATCATTATTTCAAGACTTGATCTCTTTTGATTATGCTAATGTTATGTAATAATGTACCGACTCTAGGTAACTAGGGTTGGGGAGTTACAACATGCTCGTCGGGTCTCACTGTGAAGAAAGTCACATTAGAAACCAGTGAATCCTGGTACTCAGATAGGGTATCCCACCCATCCCTAATGGGGGGATCCACTAACCCTTATGGAAACCCATAATATCTCATCACTTTGTAATAGATCATTCCCTGAACTGCTGGGGGATACCATGAACCCAATCTAGAACTCTGGAGATCATAATTATTAGATAGAGGATCACACCTTGGTCTGTTGGGGGATTCTACAAACCCTACCAAGACTCATAACCACAATGCATATATCTCAATAATCATATAGAGGGTCAAACCCATAACCATTTGGGGAAACTTTGAACCCTACTGACATATACCATTGATACCTTAGAACCCAAATAAGATATCACACCCAAGACCTATGGGGGATACCATGAACCCTACTGGAGTAACCCACAAAGTGAGTGAATCATGTGTCTAGGATATCACAAACCCTCTTGGAATGACTTACTAGATGGGGTTTAGCGCCTTGTATCATGGTAGTTATTCCAGTTCCATTAACCCCATCTAGGGTACTAGAATGATAGAGGATCACACCATGAGCCACTCGGAGGGACATCGTGAACTCTATCTTAATCAATCTATAAAGGGTTCACAATCTTATACTATGGATATGATGCCACAAATTATCCTCATGGGAATAGACCAAGGGAACACACTCAATCGATACTAGTCTGTACATTTCTAATATAAGCAGCTCACATCATCACCTTGGGTCACATCTCTAACACCAAAACCATGGCCACTATCACATCCAATGTGGAAAACTACTTAGGATAGGCTACTCATGAGCCTTCGTATAAGTTTTTGGGATGAAGATTCATGAGGGAGAAGTATATAAGGATAGTATACAGTGTGTACCCATAGTACAAGGTGTGTCTAACAAAACTGGCCCTTGGTCATGTTCCCTCTTGGTACTCGGCATGTATAAGGTGAATACACAGAATGTATCCCATGTCACACGATGTGTGACCTCGTCCAAACCTTTGGTGTGTCCTCACCCATACATGACCTCACTAGACATGTCTCCATACATGTTGTATTCCCTAGTTATATGGTGTTTCCTAGAACATGGGTCATATGGTTGTGTCCTTCGACCAATTCCCATGTCATCTAATCATGTATGTGTCATCTGGTCGTGTATTACCACACGACCATGTCCCTTGACACACAAGTTTGTCCATGTCCTCGACCACACTACTTGGAATCACTTGATGGTTTGTACCACAAGTTCACAACATGTTTTCCCCAAAACAATCTTCCACAAACAGGAAGAACACACAACATGTACTCCTACACTACATGCCATGTGATTAGGATTTCCGAACAGGAAATCCCTATAAGCTTCCCGAAACCCCTGATTCCCACATAAAACCCATAGATCTACACTTAGTGGATCTCTAACAGCCTTAATAAGGCTATAAAACCATAAAAAATCATAAACTAGGGTTAGGATGTAAATATCATAAATCTAACAACCTTGTGGAGAAACATTGAAGCTTCTGGTTCAAAACAACGCTCGGAACCTACTGCACCTCGATCTAGTGATGGTGTTAAAAATGGGGATCGATGGTACCTCCTCACTTTACTTTGTCCTCATTTCATCTTTTATGCAAGGGAGAGGCCTCACCCTTTCCCTTATATGCGTCAAACCTAGGGGGTGTATTAGTTTATTTTATTAAATAAATTGTTTTATCATCACCATATCTACCAGTGGTATCCTCTAACCGAGCATTCAACATCAAAAAACTTTATGTCACTCCAAGACTAAAAATTGAATTATAAACTCAACCACAGTCTCATATTTATGATCTAAGAATTCATTCATGAGTTTTTCCAAATGTATTGAAAAATTATGTGTGTATGATAAAATATTTTTAATATTTTTAATATCACCTCACCGAGACTCTCTGGGCCCCAGAACCCCATTTTGACTTAGTTCCTAGATTCAGAAACATTTCTAGAAATTTTCTAAAGCCTTAAAGGGAAAAACTAGAGTCATTAAACTCTCTCTAAATTTAGTATTATCATCTTGAAAAGATAAATAATATGAATAAGGTGAAAAACTGAGCACTCTAAATGGTTACCATTTTGTCTACAAATAGGCACTTAGGGGAACCATAAAACTATGAAGGTTCCTCTCAGGTCAGATCCTAAACACAACTAGGTGCCTCAAAATGACACTTATCATCTACCATCCAACTCAAACCAAGTCAACATCATGCTACCAAATGTAAACATGTATCCTCAAATACAACTGGTGAATGAACACCAAGAACCTGGTCTAACTATAATCATATGGTCTACCGATACAACACCTTGTTAACCCAACATAGATACTGACAAAACCTGGTAGTCCTCATCATCCCCTGTATGAACTGCACCCTCAACATATATTTCTATCACTAACTATCGGCCCACAAAAATTTCTCCTATGGGCTCTGACCAGTATAGTGGTGACCTAAAGGGCCTCCCAAACATGGACTCAATGGTGCTACACCGATGGTGGAGAAACAACTACACCATGAAAATGTGTAAAATTGAATCATGTTCTCTAGAACCTAAATGATTTGCTTAGCATGATACAACTAGGTATACTAATAGTGGAAAGGAACCTCCTCATTGCCTCAACTTGCATCGTGATTACTTTCAACATCAATCCTAAGAAGGTTAATGCACTTCACACCTTCATAAAATCCATCAAGAACATGTCTAGTGGGTATCTAGTCACACAATACCCCATGAAAAGAATCTACTACAAGTTCCACCCTACCTCATTGCAAAAGAGGAGGGGTAACCACCATCAACTAGAGACATGTCCCATCATCCACACCCACAAGGTTAAATGACAAATAGTTCAACTACTTTTTTACCTCACTCAACAAAAACATTAGAAACCTTATTGTGAGCATCTTATGATTCATCCACACCCTTGGGTGGCCCAAAAGCTAGCATGACTTCAACCTCTGTCGAGTCCGTTATCACTCCCATGTCTAATCAACCATATCACAAGAAGTGAACCACCACAATCCATACCTTACTTTATTATGGATACCCAAGAGACCGGTACTCATGAATCATGTCTAGAATCCATACCCAAGTTTATCACCTATAAATATAACATCAAGGACATGTGGGTACTAATTAAAAATACAATCAATAAATAATCCAAAAATGGTTATAGGACCTGGTCCACAAGCCTTCCATCCACCACTCAGGTGAAAATAGGGCTAACTAAGTATACACACTAGGTCTTACCAGTACCTCCTTATGAAAAACATCTAATTGTACCACAATTCAAAAATATCCATGAGATTCAACTTATTTTTTGAAAAAAATATTAGGGCAGTCCCTGGATGCCATTCAATGCAGAAGTAAACTCTCATTAGGGAGGTAAATTCAGCACAGACTCAGGTAATACATCCTCAACTCCACCACTAGAGCATGAAATTGAAATCTCAGAACAACCCTGATCCTAGGTTCATATTAACCATATGATAAAAGTTGGTTGTATCTACCCACACATGATCTCATCTCACTCGACTTAGGATTGCTCCTCTACATGGAATAAAAAATATATCTCAAAAGATGGTAACACTACCACCTAGACTAATGCAAACCATCTGAGCATGGATATTCTGAAACCAATCCATACTGAGGAAGAACATCATAGGGTATCTCTTACGCTATGAAAATATTTTATGAAAATATCTTCCCTACATAATTGGTTCACTCAACTGATATGAGTGCATAACCTCTAATCCTCTCTGCTATAACCTCCAAGTATAAGGGTTGATCTAAAGGATCCACCAGTATAAATGGGCCTCAAATAGGGGTTACTATGGTAAATGTGACTCATGACTATGAAACTAATACTGGAATAGTAAGGACACATATCATACCTTGAAATACACTTGAGCCTCTTGGATAAAAGCCTCTTCTACCAGAAGCTCATCATTTCCCTCACTCACCAATTAACCCTAACCAGGGCTGGCTCTGACACCTCAACACATCAACCCACCCCAAACACAAAACTCATAGGATATCATCCACCACACCTTGACATTATCTGCTTTGGGTGGAACTAAATTTCCCTCATGATTTGTATTAACACTCAAGAACATATCTCGGTAGGGGAAGTGTCTCTCTTTCTCATGTTTCAGGACCCAACCCATGTCAAGGATTGAACCGTAACTACCCCAAGCCTACCTTCATAGGCCAACAGGTGGCAACAAGCACCAAAGGTAAAAATAACTCAGGGAAGCCTTTTCCTAAATACTTTTATACATGCACATAGCTAACTTAATGAAAAATGTATAGGTAAAGAAATAAAAATATGAAACTCTGCTATGAACCAAACATGTATGGACCTCTAAACAACACAAAATTATGGTAGTATAAACTGAAAATAAAGGGGGGAAATGAATTCCCATCCAGAAATCTGTCCAAACCTAACAGAAAAATGGAAAAGTAAACAGCTAAAAAAGAGATCCATGCTTCTGAACCCCAAGCTACGACCATAGTATGTAGTCCAAGCACCCAGTATCCCTAAGTTCCTATGAAGTCATTATCAACCTATATGTCTTCTACATAATACACGAAAAAATCTATAAAATCCCATGTAGGGGTGAGTATAAACATACCCAGTAGGAATCCTCGAAAGCTAAAGGGGGCAGTAAGAGATATAATATAAGATAAGGATAGCAGATGCACAAGGTATAGTGAAAGAGAACATATGAAGCCAACAAGAGTGAAAGTAATATCGTCCAAGCACAAAGGGATAAACACAGTGATTAAATGAAATACCCATCAATATTTTTCCACCTATATCAGGAAATTAGTCTCATACAACCATTAGAATCTAGATAAGGAAAGCATGTGGAATACCCCATGCATCTTCACCTCTCCTAGAAGGACAGTAACCAAACCCAAGGAGTGGGTATCGAATAAGGATATATATATTCTCAGAAAAATAAACCCAAATAAGAGAGTATAGAATCTACATATCATAGATCAAACCAAGAAGAATAGTATCCAACATTTCCAAAAGTCCATCAATGATGTTCAGCATCCCATGGGTCTTCCATGAACACACAATTTTAAGGAACTCAATCACCACACCTAGATATTATTCATTCTGGGTGGCACTGATTCACCCACACGGTTTTTGGTCACATCACAAAAATTAATCTTGAGGGGGAAAGTGTCTCTCTTCCCCATGAGTTCAAAGCTACATCAAACCACATTTTGTCACTATGTTGCATAGTCAAGCGGTCACAAATTCTAGGTAAGGATATCGTGTCCTAGTATGATAGGAGGTTATTACACTTCTAGTCATTGGGAAACTCCAATGACCATCCCCACTAGAGGGTAATTTTCAATAATTTCATTGGGGAACTCCATTCCCCAACCTCACTGAAGGGTAATGCCCCAATATTTTATTGGGAAACTTCACTGCCCATTCCTACTAGAGGGTAATGCCCAGAAGAAGTATTTAGGGAACTCTAATTCCCAAACCCACTAGAACTTAATACCTAGAATAAGTCATTAGGAAACTCCACTTCCTAGCCCTATCAGAGGGTAACATCTGGAATAAGTCATCAGGGAACTCCACTGCCTAGACCTACTGGAAGGTAATACGTGAAAGAAGTATTTAGGAAACTCTACTACCCAAGCCTGTTAGAGGGTAATTCCCTGAACAAGTCATTAAAGAACTCCACTTATTATTCCTTCTGCAGAGTATTTATTGGAAAATTAATTGGGGAACTCCACTTTCTATCCCTGATAAATGGTAACTCTTGGAAAAAGTTTACGAGGAACTCCACTACCCAGCTTTACTGGAGGGTAACACCTAGAAAGATATGCATCTAGTGATCCTACCTGATCACTAATATCATTGGGGTCACTTCATAAGGATTAATTCTTAGAAAATTTCACCTCATATCTCTAAATCAACAACTGAGGGAATCATCGCATTTTATATGAAAAAACACTCAGGATAGGCTACTCAAAATCCAAAATCTAATTTCAAATGAAGGAGATATGAAACTATGAAGTTTCCTAAAAAGGGGTACATGGCATGATGGGGACCCACATGGCATGTGGTCCCACTCTATTGACTAGTCATGTCCTCTCCAGAACACATCTTTATGTCCATGTATCATGACACGGCGTGTAAGGGAAATACACAATGTGTCTCATCCACAATCCTAACAAACGCATGAGGCTCATCCCTAGTCTGAGGGACGAAAACATAATTTCACTAATATGTCTCTTCAAATGTCCATGTATTTCCAAATGGATCACATCATTGTGATCCTCATGGAAGAACACTCAAGATGGGATATTCACTTACCTCAATTGGACACCTAGTAAAAAATTTGAATTTTTCTGCATCACGCTCGAATGGAGTCTTGTAGGCCCGATTCACAAGTCCTAAGTAAATACATGAAATTTTCCTGAGTTAATTTCAGGGTCGTAGCATCACATACGGTTCATTATTCTGACATCGTATGAGGGAGATATGTCAAATACAAGATTCCACAATAATAATAATTTTATTATTATTGGGTATTTTTTTGACCTGAGACACAATTAAAAAAAAGGTACCCAATATTGGTCTTAAAATTACCGCCTCCACTCCGTAGTCATGTTGTTGTTGATGGTTCGTCAATCTGACACCCTATGAAAAATATAGGGTCAAAATAAGTTTTCCCTAAAAAAACAATATTATTATTATATTTTTATTATTATTCTTTCTAACCATTTTATTTTTTTAACTCTTGCTTGGCTTCCCTTTCTATGCCCACCACTAAAGAAATGCCCCTGGTACCCTTTTTTATTTCATTATTTTAATATTATTATTATAATTGATTATAATAATATTGTTATTTTAAACATTAATTAAATGATCAATGGAAGATTGATCCACTCCCCAAGTGCCTCTTTTATTCATTATTTGATTTATTTAATTCCATATTTATTATTAAAAATATTACCATATGATAATAAACACAGTCATTTATTATTATAATTTAATTCCATTAAATTAGTTTCTCATAGTTCTCCTCAAATTAAATTAAAACCATTTAATTTAAATAACCACACACACATTTTATAAAACCATTATTATTATTATTTAATATAATAATAATAATAATAATAAATACTTATTTAATTTTTCTCAACTCATCACCATTATTATTATTATTATTATTATTTAAGGCTCTCTGCATTGACCACATCCAACCAACTTTTCAAAGATCTGAGTCTGGCCACCGACACGTCTTTGTCAAGCAGCCTCCTCCAGGAGATCTCCCACATAGCCTCTACTCAAAACCAACCATGTCACACCACATGTCACTGCCACATGCCAATTGGAAAAATGGGGATCACCGATCTAATCTTGAACCACCTCTAATCACAAAGATCACAATCACATTATGAAACTGATCCATTGACCAAACATCATCCCATTCATTTGTCAATATGTCAACCAACTATGGATCTACATGTCGTTTGTTCTACTGTAATGAATCCAGGGGTTCGATCGCACTTGAACCCACCCTGGTAGTGTTAAATCGTGACCTCGTGGTCTAACAATGAAAAACACAAATAATGGTGGGGGGAAATCACCAATAAAAAATGAGAAATATTGTTGTCCTAGAATTCTTGACCAAGGATTTTATAGTCGGAAATCAGGTGAGAAACATGGAATAATAAGAAATAAATTGAAAGGATAATTGATTTCGATACATAGGCTCATGAAATGGCTTAAATTAACGCAAATCAAAGAGATGGAATTGATAATGATAAATATTTTAATTATAAGGGAATAAAACCACATATAACGAGTCCTACCTCAAGTACAGATCGATCATTGGTGAAGAACGCATCTGTTAGAGATTTGGGAGGATTTTGTGCATTCGTTGTGTCCTGATCTACTCTGATCTGATGTTTTTTCTTAATCAACCAACTAAAGAGGGTGGAAGAGCTCTGGATTTCTCTAAGTGTTTATGTATCTAACCCTATACATTTTTCATAGCAGCTTATTTATATAGGAAATCATTTTAGGTTATGTAATTCAAAATAAATAAATAAATTTGTATTTTAATTAGTCTCACCTGGCAACAGCTGCCTTTAATAGACATTTTGTGCTGACCAACTTTAGGATATGTCTAGGGTAAACACCCCATTCTCAACTCAATGGTTGTCTCATATTTTCCATCTGAGTCTCCGTCTATGAGGTAGTTGGGTTTGTATTATTAAATAAATTAATTAAATTATCCAATGCCTCCACCAATGGCTTCCTTATCCGAACATCCCATGATGACCAAATTTCGATCACACCTACGGTAATTTTCATGTTCCAAATTCAACTATGGTACCATATTTCTGATCTGAGACTCACTTTATGAGATATTCCACTTTTCTTAAAAATTATGTGCACACAATAAAAATATATTTAATATTTTATAAAATTAATTCTAGGCTCACCAGGCCTTGGAATCACACCTTGTCTTAGCACTTGTATCCAAAAATATTCTTAAGAATATTCTAAAGTCTTACATGGAAAAACTAGAGTCTCTATATTATTCCTTCCTTCAATATTTTTGTCCCTGAAAAGCAAAACTAGGAAAAAAACTCAGGATACTGAGCCAGCACTTAGCTCTCCCACTCCCAGGAACCCTCCTATATGTTTCTATGGTCCCACAACACATGAACCAAAGGGATGGTCTATCCATTCAAGGTATGTACCAACTGATCCCCAATCGCCATCAGGTGATCGGAAAAGTTGGTTTAATCCTTGATGTCCAACTCAACACATTCGATGTTGTGTGTGGGGTCATAGATGCATCTCTTCATCTACGACACGTGGAAGATGTTGTGCACCCACTTTAGTTATGGGGGTAGGGCGAGGAGATAAGAAATATCTCCAACCCATTACAGGATCTCGAACATCCCAATAAACCTAGGGGATAGATATCCTCCCTGGTCAAACCTCTAAATTCCTCATCATTGAGAGACTCACAAGAAAACGTGGTATCCTTTCTCAAACTCTAAGGGCCTACAATGGAAATCTTCATAGGATTTATATCTACTTTAGGCCATCCCCATATGATCACAGATGACCTGGAATTTCTCCTTTGTCACCTGCACTAACTTCAGGCCCACAAGAGATGACTATCCAATCTTTTTCCAACATAAGTTTTACCTATAGGGTCTCCTGTATAGGGGCTCAAAAGGTGTCATGTTGATGATAGAGTGGTAGTTATTATTGTATGAAAACTCTACCAAGGTCAGGTGATCCTCCCAACTCCGACCCAAGTCTAACACGCAAGCCCTTAGTATATCCTCCAACACCTGGATAGTGCGCTTGTTCTTCCCATAATTCTAGTGGTGAAAGGTTGTACCCATACACATCTAGGTCTAAAATTACTCCTGAAATCCTCTCTACCATTGTGACGAAAATCACGTGTCACGATCAGAGACAATCATCGAGGGTACCCCGTGAAGGAGAACGATCTCCCATATGTACAACTGCCCCAAAATATCCATTGAACTCTGCTCCCTTATAGCAAGGAAGTGAACTGACTTTGTGGGTCGATCAACTATCACCCAGATGGCATTATGGACCTTAGTTGTGTGTAGAATCCTCATGATGAAGTCTATGGATATGTCATCCCATTTTCACTCTGGGATCTCTAGGGGCTGCAACAAACCCACCGAAACATGGTACTTATCTTTCACCTATTTAAATGTGAGGCATCGAGAGATGAACTCAAAAATTATTCATCTCATGTCAGACCACCAAAACTTTTTTTAAGGTATCTATACATTTTTCTCACATCTGGATGTACAGCTATGGGAGAAGTGTGGAATTCTCGCATCACCTCCTATCATAACATGACCGGAACCACTATTCACCCCTCGAACATGATGATATGATTCCCTCCTTCGGAATATCCATCTGGTGAGTCGCCTATGGGTATATGGTCATGAAAAACATCACACTCGTTGTATCCTAGCTGAGACTCTCTCACATGATTGATAAGTGAAGGGGGAAAAACCATCAACTGAAGAAACGTTTCACCCTCCTGCTCTACTAGGTTCAACCATAGGGAAACTAACTAATTCAAATATTCCTACACTAGTTGAGTCTGGGACATGCTGCTAAGGGAATCTATAAAAACATTTCCATTTCCTAGATTATATACTATCTCAAAGTCATAGTCCTTCAATAACTCTAACCAGCGCCATTATCTTAGGTTTAGATATCTCTGTGGTGTCCTGACTCAATATTCCATACTCTAAAGTAGCCATCCTAGATCATTTCAATATATTAGTGTGTAAGGTCTGTGAAACTCACCGCATACTCATCCTCCATTATCCCTCTCTTTTGATGCTCCAAAATATCTTAGATCCATAGTGAGCATAAGTAGGAGGGGTATTAATCCTCATGAAATAGTCACTTGTAGTCATCCCATGATAGTGTAAACTCATCATGAATCTATGTAATAAGGATCCACCAACTCCCAAATGATCTGTGGAAAATTTTGGCTTCTAGTTCCACCACCTAATTCATCATTTTTAGAATAAGACTAAAGATACAGACCACTAACTCTATCCAATCCTCCACTACTTGAGGATATGGCTCACCGCATAACCTCAGTGGTCTCTAACTCTAGAACTCACAGAGTTTTCTAATCCTATGCACATACACATCCTTCTCTAATTGGATGATTTGTTTCTTGAAAAATGGAGGTGTTACTACCTTCCCACCTAGAGGAAGGGGGTTATATGATGGACTCTAAACTGAGGCCTCGTCACTCATATGGTCATCATCATGAACCGAAGATGGCATCATGGATGGCTGTCATCACAGAGGCATCCTGATAGTTATCAAAGAGTACCATGGTCAAATGAGCATATATATATATATATATATCAATAATAATGGGGATCTAACACAGTAAGAATAGTTAAAGACTTCAATCCTATATGATTCACGTACCATTGATTCTTTTAACAAATGTCTCTATATGCTGAGTCGACAAGTAGGTAGTCGAGGTCCTAGTGAATGAATATTTCAGCCACCCATTCCATCACTAAACTCCATGTACTGAGATCCTCACTCAATACACATTGACATTAATTCCCTAAACCCCACCTAATCCTATTGAGGAGAAACATCTGAACAATGTCCCAAGGAATGAACTTGCTCTGATACCAATATTTCACGACCCGACCTATACTGAGGATTGAGTCGTAACTACCCCAAGCTCACCTCTATAGGCCAAGGGTGGAAACAAGTGTCGAAGGTACAACCTACTCAGGGAGTTCTTTTCCTGAGTACCTGTACACATGTGCACATATAACTCAATGCATAGTACTGAGGAAAAGAAATAAAAGATGAAGCACTAATATAAATAAACCAAACATGCATTGACCTCTAAAAATTATAAAAGTGCGGTAGTGTAAACTAAAAAGAAAAGGGGGAAAATACATGCCCAACCGGAAATGTGTCCCGACCTGATAGAAAACAAGAAAATTAAACAGCTGAAAAGAAAGTTTCACTCTTGAATACCAAGCTGCAAACACTGTACATGATCCAAGCACCCAGTATCCCCAATCTTCTCTAAAGTTGTGATCAACCTGTCTGTCGTCTTCATAAGACGCGATGCGTGAAATAAAATACCATGCAGGGGTGAGTATAAATATACCCGGTAGGATGCCCCAAAAGATGAAGGGGGAGCAGTAAGAGATACAATAGAAGATAATGATAGAAGATGCGCAAGGTATAGTAAAAGGGTGTAGCTCAACCCAACAATAGTGAACATGAGCTTATCCAAGAATAAGGGGATAAACATGGGGAGTAGATGAACTACCGATTGAGCCTTCTCCGCCTATAACAGGAGAGTAGACTCATCCAACCACAAGAAGCTAAACACGGAAAGAAAGTGGTATACCTCGCATGTATTCACCTCTCCTAGAAGGAGATTAACCAAACCCAATGAGTGGGTAGCGAAGAAGGGTATGTATATATATACATATATGTGTGTGTTTGTGTGTGTGCTCATTCATGGAAACCCAAATGAGAGAGTATGGGATCTCTATTTGATAGATCATCCCAAGAAGAAGAGTAGACAATAGTTCTAAAATTACATCAATGATGCTAATCATCCCACACATCTGCCCTACACACAAAAGTATAAGGAAATCAATCACAACAACTTGATACTTTTCACATTAGGTGGAACTCACTTTCCCACACAGTTTTAGTTCATATCAAAAAAATGCATCTCAATGTGGAAAGTATCCCTCTTCTTCATGAGTCCAAAGCTATGTAAAACTACATCTCATCACTATGTCATATAGTCAAGGGGACACAAATTCTTGGTAAATATTTCATGCCCTGGTATGATAGAAAGGTCCTACTCTACTAGTCACCAAGGAACTCCACTCCCTATCCATGTTGGATGGTAATGCTCGGGAATGTCATTGAGGAACTTCATTGCCCAGCCTCGATGGAGGGTAATGCCCATAAATGTCATATGGGAACTCCACTGCCCAACCCTTATGGAGGGTAATGACTGAAAATGTCACTAGGGAACTCCACTTCCCATCCCTACTAGAGATTAATTCTTGGAAGAAATCTTTGAGGAAATTTACTGCCCAGCCTTGCTGGTGGGTAATGCTTGGAATAAGTCGTTGAGGAAATACACTGCCCAGACCTACTGGAGGGTAATGCCTGGAATAAGTTGTCAGTGAACTCTACTTCCAAACCCTTCTAGAGGGTAACACTCTGAAAAATATATTGAGGAACTCCACTACCCAGCCCTACTGGAAAGTACCACTCAGGAAAATTCATCGATGAACTCCACTACCTAGCCCTGCTGGAGGGTAACACCCTGAAAGGTATGCATATGGTGATCCTACCAGATCATTGCCATATTCATGGTTACCTCAGAAGGTTTCATTCCAAGAAAATATCACATCATATCTAAAAAGACACAACTGATGTAACCATCATATTCTATGCAAAAAAACACTCAGGATAGGCTACTCACAAGAAAAAATCCAAGTTCAAAAAAAGGAGATATAGAACTTTGAAGTTTCTTAAAAAATAGGTAAAAAAAATGTTAGGGACACACATGGTGTGTGTTAATTCTCTACTAAATGTTCATGTCCTCACGATAACATGACTTTCTGGTCATGTAACACTACATGGAGTGTAAGGGTAATACACGATGTGTCTTGACCACAATCTTGACGAACGCATGAGGCTCATCACTTGTCTGAGGTAAAAAACATAATTTCACTAATATGACTCTTCAAATGTCCCAAAATGGTAAAAAAATTATACCATTTCAATCCTCACAGAAAAACGCTCAAGATAGGTTGTTCACTTGCCTCAATCGAACAACTAGTGAAAAACGTGCATTTTACTATATCATGCTCAAATGGCATCTCATGGGCCTGAACCAAGAGTCTGAAATAAATACATGAAATTTTATTAAAATGTATGAACTGATATCAGTGTTGCAGCATCACAGATGGTTCTTCATTCTGACATTGTACGATGGAGATAAGTCGAACGCAAGATCCCACAATAATAATAATTTTATTATTATTGGGTGTTTCATTGACCTGAGGCATGAGTCTAAAAAAGGTATCCAAGATTAATCTTAAAATGATCGTCTTAACTTTATGTTCATGTTGACACTAATAGTTCTTCAATATGATGTCATATGAAAAAGACACAGCCAAAATAATGTTTTCTCAACAAAAATAATAATATTATTATTATATTGTTATTATCCTTTCTAACCCTTTTATTTTTTTAAATCACGCTTGGCTCCCCTTAATGAACGCACCACTAATGAAACTCCCCTAATCCCATTTTTTATTTCATTATTTTAATACTATTATTATAATTTTTTATAATAATATCATTATTTTAAACATTAATTAAATGATCAATTAAAAAGTGAGCCACTCCCCAAGATTCCCCTTTTTCATTATTTGATTCATTTAATTCCAATATTTATTATTATCAATATTATCATATGATAATAAACACCATCATTTATTATTCTAATTTAATTCCATTAAATTAGTTTCTCATGATTCTCCTCAAATTAAATTAAAACCATTTAATTTAATTAACCACACACACATTTTATGCCACGATTATTATTATTATTTAACATAATAATAATAAATCATCATTTAATTTTTCTCAACTCATCATCATTATTTTTATTATTATTAATTATTTAACACTCTCTACACTGACCATGTCTGGACAACTTTTCAGAGATCTGAGTTTGGTCACCATTACATCTACGCCAAGCAACATCCACCATGAGATCTCACGCACAGCCTCCACTCAAAACCAACACCGTAAAACCACATGTCACTGCCACACACCAACCAAAAAAATGGGGATCACTGATCTGATCCCAAACCACATCCAATCAAAAATATCACACCCATAATACCAAACTGTTCTATTCACCAAACATCATCATGATCGTTTATCAATCTGTCCACAAACCATTGATATACATGTTTTTCATGATACTACAACAAATCAGGGAGTTCGATCACACTCAAACCCACCCTGAAAATGTCTTATCGTGACCTTGTGGTATAATGATGAAGAGCGCAAAATAATTGTGGGGGGAAATCACCAATAAAAAATGTGGTAAACATCATTGGCTCAGCATTCTTGACTAATGATTTTATAGTGGGTAAATTGGGGTGAGAAACATGGCATAACAATAAATAAATTGAAAATATAATTTATTTCGATACATGGGAACATGAAAAGGCCCAAATTAATGAAAATCAAAGAGAGAGAATTGATCATGCTCAATATTTTAATTATAAGGGCAGAAAACCACATTTAACAAGTCCTACCATGATTAAAAATTGATCGTTATGAAGAACACATCTACTAGTGATTTGGAAGGAGTCTTTACATTTGTTGTGTATTATCTACTCAGATCAGATGTTTTGTCTTAATCTGTCAACTGAGGAGGGTGGAAGAGCTTTAGGTTTCTCCCAAGGTTTATGAAACTAAACCTAGAGATTTTTCATAGCAGATTATTTATAGAGGAAGTTGGTTTAGGTCATTTAATTCAAAATAAATAAATAAATTATTTATTTTAATTAGATGCACCCACTAATTGGTACCTTTACCAGATGTCTCATATTGACCAACTCTAGGTCAAGTATAGGTTAAACACCACATTCTGAACTTAACGGTGGTCTTATATTTCTTATTTGAGTCTCCATATATGAGTTATTTAGGTTTGTGTTATTAAATAAATTAATTTATTTATTCAATGCATCCACCAATGACTACTCCATCCGAACGTCCCACATCGACCAACTTTAGGTCACACCTAGGGTAAAATCTATATTCTAGATTCAACAGTGGTCTTAGATTTATGATCTGAGACTCTATTTATGAGATATTCCACTTTTTCAAGAAAACTATGTGCGCATAATAAAAATATATTTAATATTTTTATAAAATTAATTTTGGGCTCACCAGGCCTCATATTCACATGTCATCTTAGTGTCTGGCTCCAAAAATATTCTTAGAAATATTCCAAAGTCTTACATGGAAAAACTAAATCTCTACGTAATGAGTCTGAAGATACATCAAACAACACCATCACAGGTTTCCAATGACGCCCTACATCACCCTGGATAAGAATTGAGAAAGAATTGGAAAAAAAGGGTATGTCACACTTGTATCTAAAAACGATACTATAGAAGTTGAAAGGATATAAATCATACCTCTAATCATCCTCATATCCACCTGGTCATAGGCCTATATAGCCTAGAGCTATCCTCACCCTCTCCTCCAACTCCATGAACCTGGCGTGGACCACCTAAGGGTAGTGGTGGCAATAGATCGAACCTTCTACCACCTAATACTACTCTCCTCGCTCCTCTATTGTGCCCACCTTCATGTGGAACTCCATAGTCCTGTTATTGTCTCTTCTAGGTTAGACCGTCGACTGTCTCCCTCTCATCAGCATGACAAGTCAAACAATCTCATGTCATATGTCCCCGTCTATCACAAGTGAAACACTGCCTCTCTCACATCTAACTAGAACAGGCCTAGGAGCACTAATCCTTAGTCCCTCTATACTAGGATAATCTCCTGAAGCATCTCACACACATGAATCCATGAGCCTACAGCTGGATACAAACTACTAAGGTCTCATCTCCTATGTTCCCAGCACTAATATTCAAGTCTTCTCATCCAAAAATATCTCCAAAATCAAGGACCCACTCAATCGCTCCATCATGTGTGGGAATGCACAATGATATCATTGATGACCTGATATCCCATCATAAGCCCTTCTGAAAGGTCCTTTCTCAAAAAAAATAGATCTCAAACCATATCTAGGGAATATATTGAGAGTTTGGTGAACCTCACAGATTACTCTTCCATGGTCATGCTACCTTGATGAAGTTTCATAAGCTCCTACATATGCACCAATCTCAATGTAGTTTGATAAAACTATTCCCTTGAGAGTCACTCAAACTCCATCCAAATGAGCATCATCTCATTGTGGGTCTGTGTCACCAGACTCCATCCTTGTCTGGCCAATACCTATAGAATACATGACACTTGGACCACCATCTGATCAAGATTTGTCCTCATAAGGAGGAAAACATGAGTGACTACCTCAAGCGAGTCATCAGCTACCTGGGGGTCTAGCTCGCATTGATACTTGGGAGGTATCTGCCTCTAACACTCATGAAATGTACTCAGCATGTGAATATCCTCATCCTAAACTGTTGGTACAACTAGCTACTCAATGGGTGGTAGATTGACTGGAAGACCACTTGAAGATACCATCTCTTGTACAGGACCCCGCAGTGAAGCCTCATCACTGGGTGGATCATCATCACAATCCCACTATGGATCCCTGAATGGCTGGCATCATGGAGGAATCCTGAAATACAATAAATACACACTATTTTCAAAGAGTATATATTGGGATATAACCCAAGAAGGACATAGAAACCACAACTTGGTCCCATATGATGCATGTACCAAAATTTCCCTACAAAAAGTGTCGACATGTACCATGTCAACAAGCTGGTTATCATAGTGCTGGTAAATGGATACATCGGCTGTCACACTAACACTGGAGTACCTGATAGGAAATAAAAACTCAAAATACTTCAAAACCATTTCCATAAATCCCAAACAAAGATCACATATAGACAACTATTAACTTTGGTCTTAAGGAAGGAACTGCTTTGATACCACTTTGCAACAACCTGAACCATCGGGGACCTCCTGGTCAGTGGAAAGTAGAGCCACCATAACCCCAGCCTGCCTCTGATAGGCCATGGTCTAGAAACTAGTATCGAGTAGGCATATCACACACATGTAAAGCCTTATCCTATTGTACATGTATGCATTCACACACACACATATCCATGCAATAATTCAGATATGATAAAATAACTGAAACCAAAATGCATACATAAATCTATCCTATGAATGGTAGAAGTATTAAAATCATGAAAAGGGAAAAATACAGGCCCACCATAAACTGATAAATTTGTCCAAACTTCTTGATATGAGGGGATTGTTTTCAAATTCAACCACTAGTACACACCTCGTTCTGTCTAGCTCTCTATACTCCACTTGCTCTAGGTCCTCCAAGGACTCCATAAAAAGGCTCATAGTTTGTATAAGACCTAATATGTATGGATATATCCCATGTATGGGTGAGTATAAAAATACCCAATAAACACCCCAAAAACCCAAAATATAATAGAGAAACTAAAAGACAATAGTCTACTTGACCAAAAGTCAGAGGAGAAAACCCAAGTTGGAGAGAAAAAGAAAACCCATCTCGATCGATCCTCAACTATACATGACTAGTTAGCTCATCTCCACATTTTATTTCAATCAATATATGTGAAATCACTACAAGTAATCTCATAATATCTCAGATATACTCATCTCAACCTCCAATTATCATGAGGTCCCAACCACACTGCCATCCATAGTATTTAATACAAGGCTCAAAGGTAACATTCGTCCAAGAGATCTCACTCCATGAGCCCTCCCATCTCTAATGAAACACATCTGGGAGATCTCACTCATTAAGTGTCTCTTTGATGATGGCACAACCCAACCATCCTTGGTGGAATACATCCAAGTGAACATGCTTGTTAGGTATCTCCATGACAAAATTCATGTTGGAACCTAGAGGATATCGATAATAAGAAAGGGAATCCCTCCAATACCTAATGGGGTCTCCACTAACACTACTAGAAACCTAGAATATATCACCATTTAGACATGGTATCACTCACAGAACCATTAGGTAACATCAAGAACCTAATATGGAACTCCAAATATCATAAAACTTGGATGAAGGAGCACACTCAAGTTTGTTGGGGGACGTCACAAACTCAACCAAGACTCAGAACCACAATACATAGAAATCGATACTCATCTAGGGGATCACACCCAAGACCACTGGGGGACACCGTGAACCCCATTTATGTATCCCACTAAGATCTTGGCACCTAGATAGGGGATCTCACCTTGGACCGTTGGGGGACACTATGAACCTTACTGGAGTAACCCGCAAAGTGAGGGGATCATACATCTATGATACCAAAAACCCTCATATAATAGCCTACTAGATGGGGAATTGGTTCCCTATATCATGGTGGCCACATAAATACCACGATCCCCACCTATGATACTATAATTATATAGGATCACACCCCAAGACACTCAGATATCCAATACAAACTCTATCTAAATCAATCCGTAGAGGAGTCACAATCCTATGTTGAGGATGTGATGTCGCACAATACCCTTATAGTAATAAACCAATTAAACACACTCAAATGATAATATTATATGCATCTATAAAAGAATAAATCCACATTGTTACTAGAAGTCACATATCTGATGCCAAAAAAATATCTCCCATCGCATCCAACATGAAAAAATATTCAGGATTGGCTACTTGTCGGCCTCCATCTGAGTCATATAGATAGAGATTCATGAGGGATATTTTTCTAAGGGTAGTAGATAGTGTGTACCCATAGTAAAAGGAATTTATCTCAAAATAGACCCCTAGTTATGTCCCATCTTGATAGTCAGTGTGTATAAAATAAATACACAGCATGTACCCCGTGTCACACAGCGTGTGACCTTATCCGAACCTCTGGGCATGTCCTTTCCCACACACAGTCTCACTATCCATGTCTCCATACAAGGAATTTACCCTAGTTACATGGTGTCCTGTAACCGAGGGCATATAGTCATGTACTTCGGCCCATGCTTGTGTCATCTGATCATGTCTGTGTCATCTGGTTATGTACTTCCCACGGCCATGTCCCTTGACACGGAAAGTATGGCCATTTACTCAGACACACAACCTGGGCTCACTACATTGTGTGTACCCCTAATACATGGTATGTAATCCCCAAAAAATATTTTTCCCTAAACATGAATAACACATGGCATGTGCTTCTTCACTACACATTAGGTGATCGGGAATTCCAAATGGGAAATCCATACGAGCTTCCCAAAACCACTGATTCCCACTTGAAACCCACAAATATACCCCCAAGGGATATCTAGAAATTTTAATAGGAATATAAAACTATAACAAATCATAAATGGGTATTTGGATGTAAATATCAAAAATTTGACTACCTTATGGTGAAATGTTGAAGATTTGGGTTCAAAACAATGTATGGAACCTACTTCACCTTGATCTAATGATGACATAAAAAATGGGGATCGGTGGAACCTCCTCACATCAGTTAATCCTCAGATCATCCGTGTAGGTTATAGGAAGAGTAGAATCACAGGATGGGCATGTACCCAACTTTGAAAATTGATATAATCAATAATTAATTCGGGACCAATACGAAGATGAATGCTAGTATACACAGAATTGAATTAAAGATAAAAGGAAAAGCATAGAACCTATAACCGAGAAGATAGGATCGATATATATTTTTTATAATTAATTTGATTAAATTAAAAAATTACCTCCAAGGTGATTCTTTCTTCATTGATGCATATGACCACGAGTCTGAGGTGCGGCTTTGTTGCGATGTAGAATCCAAGGATAGGAATACTCTAGTGGTGATCCACAAATACTCCATGTATCTCCAAACATTTCCGAAGGAGTCTCTAGGTTCTAGTGTGAAAGATCCTTGTTCTTTTGATTTCTGCCTTCTATCTCATTGATAATCACTTCCAAAGCATTTTCCTTGATCCGGTGTAGGAGTATATCTCTTGTTCCTAAGAGTGTTATTATATAAGATAGAGTTTTCTAGGCTCGAGAGCTTTTCTCCAAGGATTTTATGATCACAATGATTTGTTAGATGGTCGAATGACCCCTTGGATTATATATAGAATAATAACATAATGGGGAATTTAATTCACTAGGTAAAAATAAGTATTTATCATAGGTGTCATTACTTAATTTATTATTCCATGTGAAACCACATGTCAAATAATAATATCAATGATATTATTTCCATGACATGTTCTTAACTTAAACGTTATATTTAAATATATTATTTAACTAAATAATATTTAATATTATTTCTCACTAAACCCATAACTTGGTCTTCCAATCCACCTTAATTTTTATCGGGCCTTGAATAATGACTATTTATTTATTAAATAAATATAACTGCATTATTCTATGATAAATAAATATTATATCCACAATATATTCTCTTGAATAACTAGAAACGAAATAAATGCGATCGGGAATACTTAAATAATTATTAAACCACAATTGGGAAAAATATTTATTCAACTTGTTAAATAAATAAATTATTTTTCTGAGATACTGGCTACACTTAGTGTGTGACCCTCTAGGAATCTTTCTTATTGGAATTAGGCGGGCTTGCCTAAATTAAAGATTAATGTCTAGAAATGGGTCAAAGCATCCAATATAAAGAAGTTAATGTCGCAATGACATGTCACCTCATACGAACTCTTACCATGTAATATAATCCCTTTGTCTCGATATCTCCAATCAAGTAGGTTGAATGCCAGTTCCATCAACCCATGTGATCGATTTCTCATTCTTTGACATTCTAGAATTGAACCTGCCTATAGAACACCATGGACATGGATTGAGTGAGGCTATATCATTTCCATAAAAGGTCCTAAGATATCTACTTTTGTAGAAGTGACAAATCTTTTCTCACATTATTCATTAATGTGGTATTACTCATGATGCACCCAATATATCCTACCTCACCGTGAATATATGTCATCACAGTTTTCATCAATACATCTAAGTGTGAAGGTCACAATACCCATTAATAATAATATTAAAGTCTAAGTAACAATACACACATCCATAGATAAAAACATCCAATAACACTTATGAATGTGGATTTTCGATTGGCGGGTCATGTTCTCATAATATTCTCTTGGATATTACCAAGAACTCACACTATGAGAAGGTGCCTCAAAGTTTCATGAGACCCCACACCTGATAGCATGTATCATTTGTGTCATTAAAATGATATCATCCAGACATAGAACATATATTCAAGAATAGTGTCATTACTTCTGGGTTCTCATCATAGGAGTGATCCTCTATGACCTTTTAATATGATAGTTATTCTTAGGAGATTATCACATACTATGTCACACAGAAGAACAATCATGATGTGATAAATAGTTTATTAATACTCATTCAATGAATATAGGTTTATCATAAATTACAAAGATGTTAGTTTCTAGGGCACCAACTCCAATAGACTCCCACTTTCACTAGAGCCAATTTCTAACAAACTTTAGTCCTCTATCTCTCACATGATATTCATGCTTCTGTTCAGATATGACTTTAGTCAAGGGGTCTGCCACATTCTCTTCTGTGGACACTCTTGTCGCTGTAACTCCACCCCGTTGATATAAATCTCTCAAGAGGTGATACTTTCGTAGTATGTGCTTTTTCTATAGATGTAACCTTGTATCTTTTTCAAGATCCACCATTGTAGTATTATCATAATACAATGTAATGGGATATTTACTGTTAGGCACCACGTCAAGATCCTAGAAAAATATCTGAATCTATAAGGATTACTTGGCTATGTCAGAAGCTTATATATATTTGTACTTTTCTATAGAATTAGCAACAACTGGCTGCTTTGAACTCTTCTAGCTTATAGCTCCTTCGTTGAGACAAAAAACATGTCTTGATGGTGACTTCATATCATTCTGATCTATCTAAAAACCAGCATCAACATGCCCTTTGATGATAATCTCCTCATCTCCTCCATACACCAAGAACATATCCTTAGTTCCTCTCAGATACTTAAGGATAGTCTTGACAGTAATCCAATGTTGTTCTCCTTGATCTACTTGATATCTTCCTACCATGACCAGTTTATAGGAAACATCAAGTATGGTACATAACATGGAATACATGATAGATCCTATCGATGAATCATATGGAATCTTACTCACCCTATCTTTATCATGTTGTGTTTGGGGACACATTTTCATCGAAAGATGTATACCATGTGACACTGGAACTAATCCCCTCTTGGATTGTTCCTTATTAAATATCTTCATTATCCGGTCAATGTATGTACTTTAACTTAGTCCAAGAAACTTCTTGGATCTATCATGAATGATCATTATCCCTAGAATGTTGGTTTCATCACCTAAGTCCTTAATATAGAAGAACTTGTTCAACCAGTCCTTGACTGACTGAAAGAATGGTACATCATTTCCAATAAGAAATATGTCATCAACATACACTACTAGGATAACAACCTCATTCCCATTAAACTACTTATAAACACATGGCTCACATTCATTCTTAATGAAACTAAATACTCTTATGGATTCATCGAATTGAGTGTTCTATGATTTGGATGCTTGATTTAATCCATAAATGGATCTATGCAACTTGCATACCCTTTTAGCATAACTTGGTGTCACAAACCCTTCTGGTAGTGTCATATAGACATCTTCTTGAAGGTTCGTATTAAGGAATGTAGTTTTGACATCCATCTACCAAATCTCATAGTCATGGAAATATGCTATGGAAAGTATGATTCTTATGGATTTAAACTTTGAAACTGGTGAAAGAAAATCATTATAGTAAATTCCTTGACATTATTTAAAACCTTTATCCACTATCCTTTCTTTATAGCTACTAACTTGACCTTCCATGTCCGTTTTCTTTTTGAATTCTTATTTACACTCAACATGGTTTACATCGATTGGTGCATCGACCAAAACCCAGACGTGGTTTTGATACATGGAAACAACCTCATAATTCATAGATTCTATCCATATTTCATCTTCTGATATCTCTACTAATTCCTTGGGGGAGAGAGTTTCATCATTGTCAAATAATAATGAGTCACCATCCTCGGTGATAAGGAAACCATATCTCTCTAGTTCCCTTACCTCTCTAGTTCTTCTATGCAGTACTTATGATTTAGGAACTAACTATTCCATGGGTACCTATTGAACTTTTTCCTATACCAACACCTGTGTATCTTGCGAATCAACTTCATCAAAGTTAATCTTGATCCCACTATCCTTTTTTAGGTTGTCCTCCCTCTCAAGAAATAAAGTTTGTCAGGAAATAATCACTTTCTTGTCTGAGGGTTTGTATATGTAGTATCCTTTTTTTTCCTTGGGATAACCTATAAAGATACCTTTTTTCCCCAGAGTGATAGTTTGTTTCCTGAGGAAGCCTTAACAAATGCTTCGCATCCCTATACATGTGTATGCGATAAATTGGGTATCTTTACACTCTATAGCTCAAAGGAAATCCCATTTTCCACCTTATTTGGTACTTGGTTTAATGTGTGTATCACAGTTTGCAATGCATATCCCCAAAAGGATAATAGAAGATCTGTATGACTCATCATTAACCTTAACATGTTCAACAAGGTACGGTTCCTCCTTTCACTAACACCATTCCATTGTGGTGTATAAGGTGGATTGAGTTGAGATATAATCCTAGACTCCCATAAAAGGCCAATGACCTCTTGGTTAAGATATTCTCCACCTCGATCCAATTGAAGCTTCTTTATCTTCTTACCAAGTTTATTCTCTACTTCATTATTGAACTCCTTGAATTTATCAAAGGACTCAGACTTATACCTTATTAAGTAGACATATCCATATCTACTAAAGTCATCAATAAAAGTAGTGATGAAGTAAGAATATTCACCTATAGCTTCTAATGGAAATGTTCCACACATATCAGTGTGTACCAATACTAGAAGCTATGTGACCCTTTTACCCTATCCACCAAATTTTGGTTTGTTCATTTTACCTTGTAAACAAGCGAGACATCTATCAAGCGATTTTAGCTCAAAAGAGTCTAAATAACCATCTTGACATAGATTTGTTAGGAGCTTCTCGTTTACATGACCAAGGTGGTGATTCCACAACTGGGTGTTGTATGAGTCACGTGAACTTGGTTAATTATCAATTTCCAACACTTGGTTCTCATAATTTAATACATATAGACTGCTAGTTAAATGTACCATACCATAACATATGTTTTCCTTATAAAAGTAACAACATTTATTTCGGAATTTGAAAATAATTCCATTTTTATCTAAAATTGATACAAAAAATATGTTCTTGGTAACACTAGGTACATAATAACAGCCATGTAAAACCCAAATTGTTCCCATCGGCAGTGTGAGTTAGTAGTCACCAATGGAAAGAGCATCTATTGTCACACCATTGGCAGCTCACTGATCCACCTCTCTGGAAATTTTTTAGAATCTACTTAGTTCATGTATTTGAATACAGATGTGATTCCCACAAGATATATCTAATACTGAATGTGTTGAAATGGAAAGATTGAACTTGATAAAAAGTGCACATTTGGATTCCCCTTGCCTTTGGGTGCAGATCCTCTTCCAGTGGCTCGACTTCCCATATGAAAAGTATAATGGCTCATTTTCCTTACCCATCCTCTGGATCTTATTCTTCTTGGTTGGACTTTTCTCAGAGTCTTTATATTTTTTATAAATCTTAGGCCCATTTTACTTATCCTTCATCTTCTTATTAACCATAAGCACTGTAGGTTTTTCACACCCCATGTCCTTATCAACCTGGATAATCAAGGTAAGAAGCACTTATAAACTCTTCTCATTATTGATCATATTATAATTCACAATAAAACTAGAGAATTTTTTAGGCAGTAATGATAGTATGAGATATTTATGCAACTCATCTAGGAATTTAATCCCTAAGATGTCCAGATTCTCAATGTGGCCAATAATCTTGATTACATTGGTTCATCTGGTGCAGACTCTCTAAGTTTAGTAGTTAACAAAGCATTGGAGATCTCATACCTCTCATATCTCAACTTCTCTTGATAGAGATCCTGAAGGTGATACATCATGATATAAGCATCCATTTCCTCATGTTTCTTTAAGATATCATTGGTCATGGATGATAGCATGAGGCATTGAACATCTGTAGCATCATTCATATGTTTCTCATACACAGATAGTTTCTCATTACTCGCCTCATTTCTAAGCGAAACTGGTAAAGGCTCTTTCAGTACATAAAGTTTCCTCCCATGGAAAAGTATAACCCAAAGGCACCTTTGACACTCTTGGAAATTATTTCTGGTGATAAGGTTTTATTTCTCGAGTATAGATCACAAGGATATGTTTTATGTCATTTTGATTATTGTTTCTACAAATTAAGATAAACATAGTTTTAGTAATTTATCTTTATAAATATAGATAAATTAATTAATTAATATCTATTAGTCTCCCACTATTTTTTCGAAACCCAATATCCCTCACCATTGGCTTTGGAATATCATGTTGCTTGTACATTATAGTGGAAAGGATCAATATTTCCCTTCACATTACCCCAACTAGGGTTGGTCAAACAACTTGAAAGGTTTTAGGTAGGAATTAAAAATTCCAACTGCATTAACTCACAACTCCTTGATCTGTTGAGTGGACTCCCCAATCTTAAAATCCTTATTTTTTTATTTCCTAAACCTTTTCCTCTCAGTTACACCAAGTCCTTCTAGGGAATTCAAACCTTAATGTAAACTAAGTTAAGTCAACCTGAAACTTTAAATTAGAATTTCTCAAAAATTGAAAGCACCCCAGCTAGGGTCGGTCAAGCACATTGAACTATGGTTTGATTCTAACTGAAGTAATGGAAGGCTATACCAACTTGATATTTAATTGAGGTATTTTATTCTTTATGTGTAAATTTACACTTATTATCTTTTAACATGTTTGTTAATGTTAAGTTGGATATACTTAAGTGATTAACCATGTATATATAATATTTACGCATAAGTTATTTTTTTATTTTAGTTCCATTTTGTATGTTTTTTAGTTCATTAATTATGTGATCGCATCAAACATCCATAATGAATAACCATACAACTAACAGAAATAAAATAAAGGGTATGATCATGTGCTTTAGTATTGGCTAGTTTATCTAGTGGTTGATAAACAAACCCTGGACTAGGGGAGAAACACCTTGAACCATTTAAGGTTCATGTTTATAGCTTTCCACCTGTCCACCTTTGTATCTCCTTGGATTGGTTTTTCCTTAGCTTTTAACTTGAACTGCCTCCACTAGCTTGGGAGCTCCATCCATTACATATGCTTTTAACTCACATGCAGGGGAGCGGTAAAAGGGGTTTTACATAAAAGAAACCATGGGCATACAGTCCCTACATATTAATGAGGAGAAGGAACGTAGGCCAACAATTTTAATTTAATAAATAAATTAAAATGGAACCAATCACATATAAAGGTCTGGTCTATCTCATGATCATCCACATACATTCAATGAATTACACATTTAAAAAAATAGCATTAAATTATTTAATAGTTCTTTATTAAGATAAATTATTCTTGAATCGATTAATAATTATCTTTAATTAATCAATACTTTTTATCTTAATCTTTTTCGGAATTTCCTTGAGATTCTCATTCATAACCTTGTACATAACTTGTACCTTGGAGGAAACCTAGTGAATACCCGTTAAAACTACCTAGCATGTATTTATACTTTTATATGCTTTATTCTTTGTGACATGTAGCATGCACGTAGAATTATAATTGTAATACCACTCATACATGATGTGAAGATCTTTGAACATTATGCAGATATTAATTAAACATTTATATATATATATATATATATCAAACAAAAATCACATGTTGTGTCTCAGATGTACTCCCACATGAAGTTACATGTCTCAAGGGTTTTCATAATATAATAATAAATTTTTAAATCTACGTAATTTGGAAACAGTACATGGCATGTAGATCCGACTACACGGCATGTACCCTCCTCACCGTCCATCTAAAGTATATGCCTGGGTAAACGGCATGTGAGGTGTACTTTAGAAATATTCGGAGTACACGACATGTCTAGTGGGACACACATCGTGTACTCAGTGTTACACGGACACCATCCATCTAACCATGCACCAGTCTATCATGGTCAACACATTGTGTAAGAATTAACTACACCACATGTCATTAATGCACACATCTTGAGTAATTTTCAAATTACTTCAAATCCATTAAACACAAATATACGGTGTGTAGATCCGATTACACGGCGTGTATTATTGTGTTGTCTGGACAGAACTGTCAGCACCACCTGATAAGATCCTTGATTTAATTTTAATCATAAAATTATTTGTTTCTATTAGATCTTCGAGAAATGATAAGGGGGAATAGATCCTGAAATTCATATTACAATAATGATTAAAAATAAATTGAAAAACGAAATTATTAAATCATAAATCATCAATGAATTATTTAAATAATTATAAACAAAAATATAACCTCCTTATGATACCACTTGTAGTTTTCGGGCACAGTAGAAGCGTGGGATGGGTGTGTACCCAACTTTGTAAATTTCCATAATCAATGATTATTCTAGAATCAATACGACAATGAACACTAGTATCCATATAATTTAATCATAGATAAAAGACAAAGAAGATATCCCAGAACCAATAAGAGAGGATCGATATATTTAGTTTATAATTAATTTAATTAAATTAAAGAATTACTAGAAAGGTGATTATTTCTTCGTCGATGTGTCCGACCTGGGGTCCGAGTTGTGGTTTCATTGTGATGTAGAATCCAAGGATAAGAATCCTCTGGCGGTGATCCACATGTGCTCCACCTATCTCAGGGTGTCCCTGAAGGAGTCTCCAATTGCTATCATAGAAGATCCTTATGCTTGAAATGTCTGCCTTATATCACCTTGATAATCACTTCCAAATCATTCTCTTTGATTTAGTGGAAAAGGATCTATCTTGTTATTGAGAGCATTCTTGGATAGGGTAGAGTTCTCTAGGATTGAGAGCTTTTCTCCAAGGATGTTGTGAACACAAAGATTTTTTGTCTCATCAAATGACCCCTTGGATTATATAGATAATAATAAAATAATGGGGAATTTAATTCACCAGGTAATAATAAATATTTAGAACAGGTGTCGTTACTTAATTTATTATTCCATATGAAACCCCATGTCAAATAATAATATTAATTCTATTATTTCCATAACATGTGATTAACTTGAATTTCATATTTAAATATATTATTTAACCAAATAATATTTAATATTATTTCTCACCAGACCCATAACTTGGTATCTTCAATCAAGCGGGTTGCATGTAAGTTTCATCAACCGATTTTCTCGATTTCTCATTCTTTGACTTCCTGAAATTGACCTTACCTATAGAACACCATGGCCATGGATTTAGTTAGGATATATCATTTACATCAAAGGTCCAAAGATATCTAATTTTGTAGAAGTGAAAAATCATTTATCACATTATTCATTAATGCAGTATTACTCGTGATGCACCCAACATATCCTGCCTCACCGCGAACATCTATCGTCACGATTTTCATCAATACATATAAGTGCATGAGTCATAATACCAATAAATAATAATCTTAAAGTCTAAGGACCAATACACACTTCCACATATATAAACATTCAATGACACTTATGAATGTGGATTTCTTACTGGCGGGTCTTGTTATCATAATATCCTCCTGGATATTACCAAGGCCTCACACCATGAGAAGGTGCCTCAAAGTTTCATGAGTCCCCACCCCTAAAATCCTGTATCATTTGTGTCCCTTTAAATGATATCATCCGACCATAGAAAATATATTAAATAATGGTTTCATAACACTTCCAGGTTCTCATCATAGTAGGGATCTTCTATGAACTTTTAGTGCGACAACTATTTATAGGAAATTATCACATACTATGTCACGTAGAAGAACAATCATGATGTGATAAATAGTTTATTAATATTCATCCAATGAATACAGGTTTATCATAAAGTAAAAATAAGTTGGTTTCTAGGGTACCAACTCTAAAAATCCATTATAGACAAGCCTCATTTTTATATATACTTTGTTTTCATTTATTCTTAGATTTTCATTTAATTATTTGATAATGCATGTGGTGTGTGCCTAATATTATCAGAAAAATCTTCATTGGTTTTCATGAAATAAATGGTAGAAAAAGTGAAAAATCTGCCATGTACACATAGTGATGATGAAATTCATGTTGTGTACCTAAGGATCACAGCCTAACACAAGTCGTGAAGCCATATCATGACAACAAAGCCAGAAGGGAAAAAGGCTACTACACGTCACAACCAGATCGTCCACATCGTGACACCCAATCCAACTGGTTAGCGAGAAATCTATGAGGATTCCACACAAAAGATACCATGCCGGAGTACACGTTGTGAACCGTGTCTATACATTTGTACCTATTCAAACATCATATCCACAAGAACTACATGCCATGCTGGAGATCCAAACGAAAATGACACGGATTGAGGGTACACGTCATGTACCATAGGTACACATCATGACCAAAAAACCTATATAAGGATTGAATTGGCACATAATTGGATATAAAAAGAGCTCTTCCTTCTTCCCTCTCAGTTCCCTATGATCCATTCTTACTCATTTCCCTTTTGAACTCAATTTCTTCATAGTTTTTCACATTTGGTTCAATTCAAGAGCCATGGAGATTACTTTTTTCAACACCTTATTTTCCTCATTGCGCGCTTAAATTTCAATATTGATTTCTTTCTCAAGTAATTAATTTAGTTTAATTCATAATTATCTTATGCATGGTTTCTCTTCATCATCCTAGAATCTATTTTTTATAAAACTGTTAAGAATAATTTATCTAGTTTATTTTATTGTTCCACTATCCCTAATGAGTATCTAAATTTCTTAGGGGTAGGGATTAAGCTCAATGTATCTGCATAATTAAATATACCTTTTAATTTAAATATGGAAAGACTAATTGAATTAGTAACTAGGATATTAACCCCTAGTCTATCCCATTTGTGTCAACGTCCCTGGCCACAGGATGGTCAAACAAACGACCCTATCCTAATTGGAGTTGACTAAGCTATGACCACTAGATTAGAAGACTTTCTGCTCAGAAATCCAAACTCAATGCACCTAGGTTGTCGCTACCTCCTGACCATGGAATTTCTACTTCCTAGATAGGGACTAGGAGGGTAAGACCAAAGCCAACTAGTGACCCCTGTTTTCTTCACAGAATAATACATAAGTTCTTGCCAAGGTTAGAATTAAAATACATCCTTCACCCAGATACTTGACTTGATCCCGACCCCTCATTTATCAATTTAAATTCATCCTAAATAGAACTTTGACAAAACTCTCAAACAAAATACTTCTAGAAAGGACTCCATTATAAGTTTAGAAACTAGATCCTCTCAAAGTTGAAATAGTATTCTCCCTATGGATTTGACCTCGTACTCCCACTGCACTACGTCTTAGTAGTGTGTGTAAGTTTGGGAAAAATTATAAATTAAAATTTGATTCATGCCAAAGGAAGTAATGATACCACCACGCAGAGGCTATCAAATTTCTGGCACTATTTATAGGGAAGAACTTTGGGTTTTAAAAACTTAGGATTAACTTTCCCTCACCCTTTTCTATCTTTATTTTCTAGAAACCCTTGCATCTTCTACTTCATCTTTTGTACATGTACCAATGTACCTTGACCTGATCAAGGAACCTTTAAGTAAAAGAACTTTGGACTTCAATCCTGAGATTGAAAGGTATCTACTTTCACTCTTCCGATCAATAATGTCCAAGAAACATCACTATGTGGGACCCAACCCTCTAAATCATTAAATCATAATAGTAGAAAACCTAATGCACCCTGAGAAGACCATCATGGACTCTAGATTTCCATTAATCCATGGTGTAATTAAAAGCATCGTTTGATCACCAATTCAATCCCATACCTTTGAAATCAAGCCTATATTCATTTATATGATCCAGAACATAGGAAAATCCAGTGGTCTTCAGAGCAAAGACCCACATGAACATATCTCTAATTTCCTAGAGGTTTGTGATACCTTTAGCAACTAGGCAGTTTCTTCTGACATGATAAGACTTCGTGTATTTCCTTTTTCATTAAGAGATAGTGCTAATGAATGGCTCAAAATCCAAGATCCTGAGTCAATCACAATATGGGATGAGCTTGAAAAAAATATTCTTGATAAATATTTTCCACCGATCCAAACCTGGAAACTATGGAATTACATTCAATACTTTGCACAAGCAGATGGAGAGTCCACATGGGAAGCATGAGATAGATTCAAAAAACTCATGAGGAAATTTCCACATCACAAACTTGAAACTTGGATTAAAATGAAAACCTTTGAACTACTATAAAATCATGTTTTTCCAACGCTTCTTTACCAACAGTTTAAACAAACCGTTGGTAAAGAAGCCCTTTCCCAACAGTTTACAAAAACCGTTGGGAAATGGTCACTATTTACCAACGGTTTGTTTAAACCATTGGTAAAGGGTCTGTTGGACACCCCTTTCCCAACAGTTTTTAAAAACTGTTGGGAAATCGTTTCCCCAAATACACAATCGGCCGCTCTCTCCCCCATTCGCGACAGAAACCTAATCCTATCCACGGCTCCGCTGCTCTCACGACTTCCCCTATATGAACCTGTCAAACTACATCCAAATTGTCTCAAATATGGTATTCTATTCTTCATACACATAAAATATTTAAGTGATACCTTGTTTTTATTATTATTCATCTCATATTTTAGTTTTAAGTTTTGATTTTGATGTGTATATCATTTTTTTGTGTTTTGAATTAATCTAGACTTTATCCATTCCAATCCATTTAATTAATTAAATCCTTAACTCTCCATCGAAGAAGAAGCGTCTCAAATTCATTGTCGTTGGATTCTAGATTTTCTAAGTATATGTTTTTATTCTTTTTTCCATCTTGTAATTAATTATTACTTGGAAATTTATTTATATGTGTTTAATAATTTTTAGAAAATTTTTTATGAATGATTTCCTTAAAATTCCTTGAGGAAAGAGTTTTATTAAAATTAAATTTTTTTTAATAAGGCTTGTGTAATGTAATTTCTTATAGTACACTATGTGACTATGTTTGGTATTTAGTAACACATGAGATAACTGGTGTGTGAGAATGTGTTGTGAAAGAGATTCCATGGTTGGTTCAAGATTATATTTACGTTTTGAGCCTATTAATGATTTGTTTTAAATATATTTTGAGATATTTACCTTATTTTTATTGGAGAAAACTGGGATCTGTAGAGGTGGTTCATGATTAAGACATATAATTACTGCTAAACATGTGGATAAACCTTGCATACTAGTGAATTCTTGAAATGTTTTATGTTTTTAGTCCTTTTTTATTTGGAGTTTCTTTTGATGGTGATGTTTCTTATTGTTACCTATGATGGGAATTTATTTTAGTTTCTAAATCGGCTGAGACTCCCCCACCATGCGTAGTGTATGCAACCTCTACCCTTATTTAATCATTCTGTTTAAACAGCATATGCAACCTCTACCCTCATTTAATCAGTGAACTCAAGTCATTAATTCAAGCCTTCATTCTCACTAGCATGTAAGAAATTGAATGATATAAACCCATCCTCACATGATTTCTTACCTTAGATAGTGTCCAACATATGAAATGAAATCTTTTGAATTCATCAGTTAACCAGGATCATATATTCCATTTCCCCCAAGATGACTGTACTAATATAACTTTAGGGTTAATTAAATATGGTTCTCATTGTACAATGTATATTATGTGTCCTTCTTGGCCAATATGAGCTTTTTGGGTTACACATTAGTTTCCTTTTTCTAATTAATTACATATTTGTTTTCAAAATCAAGAAATGAAGCCAATTGAAGAGAGACGAAGGAAAAAATGATGGAGAACAATCGTCGAATGACGGAGTTGAGAATTCCATCATTAGTGCTTGTAGTGAGTACTTTATTTCAAATTGATATATTTAAAGAATATATAATGTCATGTGATTAATTTGTTTGTAAACATTTTTGTATGATCCACCTATACGTCGACAATTATTCGACAAGGAGCCTAGTACTAGTCCTAGTACTCAGGCCGGTGGTATGAGGAGGGTTCGTACCAGAGGTGGACGAGCAGCTGCGCGTACCCGACTAGACCCTGACCCTCCCACCGACACGTCATCCTTCCCACATTCTGATCCCGGTATGTCGTTAGGGACACATGGTATATTTAGGCCTCCCATGTTTTTTCTACCTTCTGCATCTTCTGGCCCATCATTTTCACATCCCATGATGATTCCCACTCCCCAGTCAGAATCCAGTCAGACAGCTGTCCCATCTTCTTTTCCTTCTACTTTTGTCTCTCCAAGCTTCTATATTCCATCGTCTTCGACTCCTATTCCACCACAGGGTGTTCCATCAGTTTCTATAGATCCAGCGGTGCTCAGCGATCAGACCGGCACAGGTATATTTATAGAACCCTAAAAAAATTTATAGCAATATTTATTTTCATTATAACATGTTTTGATAAAATATTTGTTTTTATTTCATGACAGATACATCTAATGACAGGAGGTGTGGGCGGGGGCGTACACGCATGCGTTCAGTGTGGAACCGCCGCACATAGGTTATGGTTGATTATAATGAAGACAACGAAATGGTTGAGAAAACAGGGCAGCAATGTCGGAGTTTTTTGGCGACGCTTGCCAAATACTTCGACATCATTCCCGTCAGGCCGCTATCATGGAGACATTTTCCACATGAGGTCAAGGATTGAGCTTGGGCAGAGATATGGGTAACAAAATCTGTTCTATTTAATGCCATGAATTATTTTAGTATTTATATGAATTAATATTTTGATGTCAACTTCGATTTAATTTTCCCGATGGTGAGGGTGCACGACCGGAACGTCTAAAGGATTTAGGCGAGCTTTGGAGAGCCTACAAGCATGATTTGTATATTGGCTAGGTTGCTAGAGTTGGCACTGAGTTAGAGGAGGTACCAGTGGTGGATGATTGTCCTATAGAGCAGTATCGTCAGATGATTACTCATTGGACGAGTACCCAGTTTAAGGTATTAATTACATTTAAGGTATTTATATAATAACTTTCATGTTTTGCATTAATACTATCTGTTGAATTTTATAATTTTATTTAGGAATCATCTGGAAAAAATAAAAAGAACATTTATGCAAAAAAATACCTCCACACACTGGGACGCACTACGATGCCTGATCATGAGAGGAATCAGGTATGACAATTGTTTATAAGTTTTCTTTATGACTTACACTTTATTTTGTTTCCTCAATTATTTAATAGTTTGCTAAATTTTTCATATAACTTTAGTTTTCAATGTCATTTTAGAGGCAAATACAAAATATTGAAGGATGTGTGCATCGAGTAAAACTGTTTTACTCGAGTATATGGAAAAGGGATGGAAGTGCCATCAACGAAGCGACTCAGCAGCAGATTGTAAGTTTTAATCTGTTGAATTTATATTTTAATATCTATTTTCTAACTTAATGATATATTTATATTTGTAACATGAAGCTTTAGAGGCCCTCGATTCCCAAGAACCAGACAATTTTGGGCCAACAGATCACTTATATCAGGTGTTGGGAGAGGATCATCCTGGCAGAGTACGCTGCCGACCTAGGATAGCCCCGACAAGGTATTGGCCCTCCTTAGGTATGAGTTGTAGTGCCACTGAGTTGTAGTAAGTTAGGGCATAGGCAGAACAGGATGAGAAAAGGGCCACAGAGACGGAAGAACATCCTGCTAGGGCAAACAGTGTGTTTATGAAATTTATTGAAGTTCTACGTCCAACACTTCCAGTAGAGGCCAGCCCAGCTTTGGATGAATATATGTCATCGATAAGTTCTATATATGGTGCACCAGGTGGCAGTTCTAGTGGTGTTCATGATGATGTCCAGCTTGAAAATGATTATAGAAAGGATTCTGATGCGGAAGAGGAGGGAGAGGAGGAGGGAGAGGCGGGTGGCAAGGGTGAGGAGGAGGGCGAGGACGAGAAGGAGGGCGCTGAGGAGGGCGAGGATGATGATGGGTATGAGGATGATGATGATGATGATGGTGATGATAGTGATGATGATGTGGGACAAATTGATCCATTGCATTTTTTACTAATATTATTGAGATTTGATATTTAATCTATTCTAGTTGTTGGTTTTATCTAGAATCGTAGTATAGTATTGGAGTTGAGTTATTTTTATATATTATCTGTTTTTATGGATGTTTTTTTCTTTTAGTGGTTGTGTGTTTGGGAACCCCCCTCCTTCCTGGACCCTGGAACCCCCCCCCCCCACTATCCTCCTTGGACACCAGACAGCCCTCCAGACATCCCCCCGGACAGCCCCCCCCCCCCCCCCCCCACCATCCTCCTAGGTCCCCAGATATCCCCCCGGACAGCCCTTGGACAACCCCCCAAACAGCCCCCCAGACAGCCCCCCAGACAGCCCCCCACACAGCCCTCCCCCCACCCTCCTTGGTCCCCGGACAGCCCCCCGGACACACACCGGACAGCCCCCCAGACAACCCCCCCGAACATCCCCCCCACCCTCCTTGATTTCATTTACTACTAGAAAATCTATAATATTTATTTTATTTATTTTCATAATGATAATAAATGTAAATCACATTTACACATCTAATCAATATCATAGATTCTTGGTATGTTATAAAAGGGATGTATTTATTGGGCATGACATACCACTCTAACAGTGTCTCTTTTGTTTTAAATGTACAGGATTATAAGTGAAAAGAACAACTGGCATACGGAAAACCAACCAAACGCATTAGGATTGTGTTGATAATTTATCACAATGATCCATGGGTTATATGTGACGTGTACGAGCCAAACTAGGCTCAATCTGAGGCACGGTGTGGCTGGGATTAGTCTAAGTGGCTCCCCTTTGTTTAAAATGGACAACATTTTAAGTACATACAGAAAACTGACCAAACGCATTCGGTTTCTATTAAAACATTAGGAGAACGATCCATGGGTCATATGTGACATGTATGAATCAACCCCACCGCAATTAGAGATGTTGTGTGGTTGGCACCACTCAAAGTGTTTGTCTTTTGTTTCAAAATGACATCATTTTAAGTTAAAAACATCAACTGGCATACGGAAAACCAACCAAATGCATTCGATTGTGTCGATACTTTATCACAACGATCCATGGGTCATATATGACATGTATGAGTCAACCTCGCCTCAATCCGAGATGCGGTGTGGCCGACACCATTCACAGTGTCTCTCTTTTGTTTAAAATGGACAGGATTATAAGTGAAAATAACAACTGGCATACAAAAAACCGACCAAACGCATTAGTATTATGTTGATAATTTATCAAAAAGATCCATGGGTTATATGTGACGTGTACGAGCCAACCCGAGCTCAATCCGAGGCACGGTGTGTCCGGGATCAATCTAAGTGTCTCCCCTTTGTTTAAAATGGGCAACATTTTAAGTACATACGGAAAACTGACCAAACGCATTCGGTTTCTGTTGGAACATTAGGAGAACGATCCATGGGTCATATGTGATGTGTATGAATCAACCCTACTACAATCGGAGACGCGGTGTGGCCAGCACCACTCAAAGTGTCTGTCTTTTGTTTCAAAAGGACATCATTTTAAGTGAAAAACATCAACTGGCATACGGAAAACCGACCAAACACATTTGGATTGTGTCGATACTTTATAACAATGATCCATGGGTCATATATGACGTGTACGAGTCAAACCCACCTCAATCTGAGACATGGTGTGGCCAACACCATTCACAGTGTCTCTCTTTTGTTTAAAATGGACAGGATTATAAGTGAAAAGAACAATTGGCATATGAAAAACTGACCAAACGCATTCAAATTCTATTGATAATTTATCACAATGATCCATGGGTTATATGTGACATGTATGAGCCAACCCGGGCTCAATCCAAGGCACGGTGTGGCCGGGATCAGTCTAAGTGTCTCCCCTTAGTTTAAAATGGACAACATTTTAAGTAAATACGGAAAACTGACCAAACACATTCGGTTTCTGTTGAAACATTAGGAGAACGATCCATGGGTCATATGTGACGTGTATGAATCAACCCCGCCACAATATGAGACACAGTGTGGTCGGCACCACTCAAAGTGTCTGTCTTTTATTTCAAAAGGACATCATTGTAAGTTAAAAACATCAACTAGCATACAGAAAACCAACCAAACGCATTCAGATTGTGTCGATACTTTATAAAAATGATCCATGGGTCATATATGACGTTTACGAGTCAACCCCACCTCAATATGAGATGTGGTGTGGCCGACACCATTCACAATGTCTCTCTTTTGTTTAAAATGGACAGGATTATAAGTGAAAAGAACAACTGACATACGAAAAACCGACCAAATGCATTTGTATTGTGTCGATACTTTAGCACAACAATCCATGGGTCATATGTGACATGTAAGAATCAACCCTGACTCAATCTGAGACACGGTGTGGCTGGCACCACTCAAAGTGTCTATCTTTTGTTTCAAAAGGACATCATTTTAAGTGAAAAACATCAACTGGCATACAGAAAACTGACCAAACGCATTCGGATTATGTTGGTACTTTGGGACAATGATTCATGGGTCATTTGAGATGTGTAATAGTCAACCCTGTTTAAATTTGAGACGTGGTGTGGCCGGCACCACTCAAACTGTGTCTCTTTTGTTTAAAATGGACAGGATTATAAGTGAAAAGAACAACTAGCATACGGAAAACCAACCAAACTCATTATGAATCTGTTTATAATTTATCACAATGATCCATGAGTCATATTTGACGTGTATGGGCTAACCTGGGCTCAATTCGAGTCGTGGTGTGGCCGGGATCAGTCTAAGTGTCTCTCTTTTGTTTAAAATGGACAACATTTTAAGTACATACGGAAAGCTGACCAAACGCATTCGGTTTCCATTGGAACTTTAGGAGAATGAACCATGGGTCATATGTGATGTGTACAAGTCAACCTCACCTCAATCCGAGGTGCGGTTTGGCCAAAACCACTCAAAGTGTCTATTTTGTTTAAAATTGACTTCATTTTAAGTTAAAACAACAACTAGCATACGGAAAACCGACCAAATGGATTATGATTGTTTCGACACTCTAGAAAAATGATCCATGGGTCATATGTGACGTGTACGAGTCAACCCCGCCTCAATCAGAGACGCGGTGTGGCCGACACTATTCATAGTGTCTCTCTTTTGTTAAAAATGGACATCATTTTAAGTGAAAACAACAACTGACATACGAAAAATAGACCAAATTCATGCGAAATGTGTTTATGCTTTAGGAAAACGATCCATGGGTCATATGTGACATGTACAAGTCAACCCCGCCTTAATTGGAGGCACGGTGTGGCCGAGATCACTCTAAGTGGCTCTCTTTTGTTTAAAATGGATAACATTTTAAGTACATATGGAAAACTGACCAAACACATTCGATTTCCATTGAAACTTTAGGAGAACTATCCATGGGTAATATGTGACGTGTATGAATCAACCCCGCCTCAATTTGAGACACGGTGTGGCCGGCACCTCTCATAGTGTCTGTCTTTTGTTTAAAATTGACTTCATTTTAAGTGAAAACAACAACTTGCATACGGAAAACTGACCAAATGGATTCTGATTGTGTCGATACTCTAGAAAAATAATCCATGGGTCATATGTGACATGTACGAGTCAATCCCACCTCAATCCGAGATGCGGTGTGGCCGACACCATTCATAGTGTCTCTCTTTTGTTTAAAATGGACATCATTTTAAGTGAAAACAACAACTAACATACGAAAAACTGACCAAATTCATTTAAAATGTGTTGATGCTTTAGTAAAACTATCCATGGATCATATGTGACATGTACGAGTCAACCCTGCCTTAATCCGAGGCACAGTGTGGCCGGGATCACTCTAAGTGGATCTATTTTATTTAAAATGGACAACATTTTAAGTACATACGGAAAACCGACCAAACGCATTCGGTTTCTATTGAAACTTTAGGAGAATGACCCATGGGTCATATGTGACGTGTATGTGTCAACCCAGTCTTAATCCGAGGTGTGGAGTGGCCGGAACCACTCGAAGTGTCTCTCTATAGTTTAAAATGGACTTCATTTTAATTGAAAACAACAACTAACATATGGTAAACCGACCAAACACATTCATATTCTATTGAAACTTTAGGAAAACGATCCATGGGTCATATGTGACATGTGAGAGTCAACCGTGCCTCAATCCAAGTCTCAGTGTGGCCGGGATCACTCTAAGTGTCTCTCTTTTTTTTTTAAAATGGACAACATTTTACGTACATATGGAAAACCGACCAAACGGATTCTAATTGTGTTGATACATTAGCACAACGATCCATGGGTAATATATGATGTGCATGAGTCAACCCCACCTCAATCCGAGCCGCGGTGTGGCTGGCACCACTCAAAGTGTATGTATTTTGTTTAAAATGGACATCATTTTTAGTAAAAACAACTGGTATACAAAAATACGAACAAACGTATTCGGATTCTGTTGATAGTTATTCAGTTTTTTATGTATTTTATTGATAATTGATAATTAAATTATGTATTTATTCAATTATGAATTGAATTCTGGATTCCACATATAATTGTAATCTAAATTTTAAATTGAATTCTAAATCAATTATGTATGTTTATAATTACGTTATGAATTTTGATTTAATTCTGGATGTGTATAGTTCAAGAATGCATTATATGTTAAATATGTATGAATTTGTTCTCTATATGTATGTATTAGTTTGTTATTGTAGGTATAGTAATTACAAAGGAGAATAATGGAGGTTGGTGTGCAAAATTGGAGGTTGGTGTGCAAAATTGGAGCCTGTTGTGCAAATTGTAGGCTGCTGTGGAATTTTCACAGCAAGCATATGCCAATGGTTTGAAACTGTTAGCATAGTCTTGTAATAAGCCTTTAACAATGGTTTACAAACCATTGGGAAAGCTTAATATGTATTTTTTTGCCAACGGTTCAAAGAGAACCGTTGGTAAAGAGTTTATTTTCACCACTTTTACCAACGGTTTAGTGTAAACCGTTGGTAAAACTTATGCCAATGGTTTGGTTAAACCGTTGGCATAGGTTAATTTTACTAACCTATACCAACGGTTCTTTGTAAACCGTTGGGATAGGTTTTCCCAATGGATTACTTCCCCATGGTTTGCAGAACCGTTGTTATATGTTATACCAACGGTTCATCGGCCTTTCCCAACAGTTCTGAACCATTGGGAAAGTCCCCATTTACAGTAGTGTTTATCAAGGACTCCAGCTAGCGGCATGAATAGTTGTCTATGCTGTCACTGATGGAGGTCTGGTGTTCAAAAAAACTAATGTAGGTAGAGCTATCTTGGAAAAAGTATGCTACAATTATAGTGTGTGGAAAAGTGACTATTGACCACCCAGATTTGAAATCCACCAAGTTGATGAAACCACCTGGTTATCATCACAAGTTGAAGCACTAACCAATAAGCTTGATACATTTTAAATACCAACCACACAACCCCCTCCTACCCCAATCATGGAAATCTAGTCATGCGAGATGTGTGGTGGACCTCACCAATATCAAGACTGTAATGTAGGATAATAGGAACTACAAGATTGATATTACGTTAATTAAAATAAAAAAAAAGTCAACCATTTAAGAATCAACAACAACAACCATTTTTTCAACAAAGGACTACTCAGCAGTAGCCTCAGAACAATCAAGAATATTTTCAGTAGTGTAGTGGTCAAGATTAGTTCTGTAACTAGGGTCCAATAGGGTATCCACCAATGAACTCTGTCATGAGACCACAACATCTGACATGTCCACAAAAACCCTTTCTAAGGCCCCAACAACAAAAATTTACACCCATGTAGCCAAGAATATAATAGCCACCTCCACCACTGCAATGTAACATAGAGAACCTCCTGACATCCTTTGTTCAAAAATCAGATCAAAGGATGACCACACAGAAGACAGAACTGCAAAATCATCAAGCAGTTTTAAGAAACTTGGATATGAAAATGGGGTAGATCTGAAAAACCTTATCTTAAATATTACCAGGTACTCTACTTGATAACACTAAGACATACCCATGTGAGGAAGTGAAGGTTTTATTGTTGAGGAGTGGAGAAGTATCAGTTTCCAACAATCAAAGGAAACACGGCCATAATAAGAGCCCAAGAAAAAACCATAAAAACTAGAAGCTATACCAGTCGAGAAAGATAAAGCCCCAAAAAAACAAAAGGAAACTATTTATGTATCCCCACCTCCATATAAACCGTCTATTCCATTTCCAAAAAAGAGCAAGGTATGGTAAGCATGATGCTCGGTACAAAAAGTTCCTCAAAATGTTCAAACAATTGCATATCAACATTACTTTTTCTAAGGAAATCACAAAAATGAATGTTTATGAGAAATTTATCAAATACTTGCTATTATAAAAAAGAAATATAGAAGATCTATGAGTCTTATCATTGAATGAATAATTCTCTGCTATTTTACAGCAGAAAATCCCACCAAAGATGACAGATCTTGGAAGCTTTTCAACTATGTGTGCAATAGGAGAGTGAAAATTTGGAAGAGCACTCTATGATCTTAGAGCAAGAATTAAACTGATGATAATGTGCGTTTTCCATAAACTTAGACTCCAATAACTCAAGGAAATAATAGTAGCATTGTAGTTAGCCAATCGTTCAGTTAAGTACCCATGTGGTATTCTTGAAGATATTCTGGTTAAAGTTGGAAAATTTAATTTTCCAGCAGACTTTATAGTTTTAGACATGGAAGAAGAAGGATATGTCTCGATAATTCTCAAAATAATCCTCCTAGTAACAATAAAGGACTTCATTAATGTTAATCAATGACGCCTCATCTTCAGAGTTGGACAATAACAAGTATTGGTCAACCTAATAAATGTTTTACAACATTTAGATGATATGGTGGACTGAAACAACATCTCTCTCACTCAGCAAGGAGAGGATTACATAGACATTGAGGAAGAGACTGATGATTTAGGTTCAGAAAAGGTAGAAGACTATGACTTTGAGGAATTCATCTTTATTGAACCACTTACCAAATACACCATACCACCATTTATTACATCCATTATTCATCCACCTAATTTGGACTTGAAACCTTTACCTAGTAGGTTGAAGTACTCATACTTAGGAGAGTCATTCTCTTTACCCATCATTATCAACGCTGAACTATCTTAGGCTCAGGAAGAAAAACTGGTTGATTTCCTAAAAAGACACCAGAAATCAATTTCTTAGGGTGTGGTGGATATTTAGGGAATCAATCCTTCTAAGTGCACCCATCGGATTTTACTTGAAGAAGATGAAAAACCAAAAAGACAACCTTAGATGCATCTCACACCGCTAATGAAGGAGGTTGTTAATAATGAAGTGCATAAGCTTATAGATGCTGGAATAATATTTCTTATCTCATATAGTGAATGGGTGATCCCCCTCCAAGTAATTCCCAAAAAGAGAAGACTCACTGTAGAAAATGTAGCTGATGATAAACTCATTTCAACATGCACCATAACTGGATTGAGAGTTTTCATGGATTACGGATGTTTGAATACATAAACAAGGGAAGATAATTTCCATTTACCTTTTATGGATCAAATGCTTGAGAGGCTAGCGGAACATGATTTTTACTATTTCCTAGATTTCTATTCATGATACAATCAAATTTTAGTATACCCCGCTGACTGGCCCAAAACCACCTTCACCTACCCCTTCAGTACTTTTTCGTATAGACACAAGTCCTTCGGTATGTGCAACACACCAGTGACATTACAAAGATGCATGCCACACATATTTCATGATATGGATGAATAATTTCTCCAAATATTCATGGATGATTTCTCTTTCTATGGAAGATCATTTAATATATGTCTAAGAAATCTAGAACTAGTTCTCAAATACTATGAGGAGAAATGATTAGTGTTGAATTGGGAAAAATTTCACTTTATGGTGCATTGAGGAATTGTGTCGGGACACAAAATTTTTAAAGAAGTCATTGAGTTTGATCCCGTAAAGACCAAGGTCTTCAAGGGTCTGCTAGAACAGTCAATGGTAAAAGGGATCATAAGTTTCCTTGGGCATGATGGATTCTACAGATGCTTCATAAAAGATTTCTCTAAAGTTAAACGACTATTAACACACTTTTTGTCAAAGGAAATTATTTTTTAATACAATGAGGACTGCTGAAAATCTTTTTCAACACTAAAAAATAATCTAATTGCATCTCCAGTTATCATTGCACCAAACTGGGAAAAGGATTTTGGGATTATGTGTGATTCCAGAAACCTTTCTCTAGGAGTTGTGCTTAGAAAACATATTGGAAATATCTTCTGCCTAATCTATTATGCCAGCCACACATTTAATGAATCCTAGATCAATTATACGACTAAGGAGAAGGAGCTCATAGCTGTCGTATATGCCTTTGAAAATTTCCGTTCATACCTCATTCTATCCAAATTCATTATCCATATAGACCATGTCACCCTTCGATACCTGATGAACAAGAAAGACGCAAAACCAAGATTGATACTCTAGATTACTTTTTTACAAGAATTTGACATCATAATCAAGGAAACCAAAGGGACAAAAAAATGTCATTACTGACCACCTCTCACTACTACCCTTGACCATTATTAAATAAGAAAACGAGACTTATATTGATGTGGATTTTCTAGATGAGACATTTTTTAGCGTCAAAACTCATCCTTGGTTCTTAGACATGGCCAACTATCTTTCCATAGGATATCTCCATCATGATATCTCATACCAATAACGTAATAAATTTCTGTCTAATGCCTAACACTACTTTTGGGGAAAACCATTACTTTTAAAGTGTTATGTTGATATCCTTTTATGATGCTTCATCCCAGAGAAATAGATGAAAAATGTGATCGAAATTTTCCACACATCGCTAACCGACGGCCATCGTGGACTAGAGTGAACAGTGGAAAAGATCATACAAAGTGGATTTTTCTGGGGGGGTATTTTATCATGATGCTATGGGATTATATCATCAATTTGATAGATGTTAAATAATAGGGAACATCAGTAAAAGAAATGATATGAAACAAAACCCCATTCTAGATGTTGAAGTTTTTGATGTCTAGGGTATTGACTTTATGGTACCATTCCCCTCATCACATGGTAGGAATTACTTTCTAGTCGTAATAAACTATGTATCCAAATTGGTTGCAGCTGAAGCCACAACACATGACACAGCGAAGGTAGTCATGAATTTTCTTCAAAAGAATGTGTTTACACAATTTAAATTTCCACAGATACTCATTAGTGATTGCAGAACACATTTCTCAAATCATCTGGTACAGAAAATGCTTCAAAAATATGGAATTCACTACAACACTGGAACCCCCTATCACCCACAAACAAGCGGGAAAGTTTAATTTTCAAATATGGTGGTGAAAAAAATATTAGAAAATACTATCAACACCAATAAAAGTGATTGGAGCCTGAAATTGGATGATGCATTATGGGCATGCCAAACTGTATACAAAACGCCCATAGGCACCACCCCATTTAGACTGGTTTATGGTAAACCATGTCATCTTCTGGTGGAATTGGAACATCATTCATTCTGGGAAATTAAAAAGATGAATATGGACTTAGAAACTGCTAGAGAGGAATGGTTATTGAAATTAACTACATTGGAATTAATTAAGAGAGATGCGTATGCAAACACAAGGATTTACAAGTAAAAAAATGAAAAAATGGCACGACCAACGAATTACAAGACGTACCTTTATTCCAGGGAATAAGGTTTTTCTATTCAATTATAGATTAATACTATCACCAGGGTAGTTAAAAACAATATGTTCTGGTCCTTTTGAGGTTTTCCACATTTTTTCATATGGAACAATCTAAATTCAATGAGATGGAGAACCACCATTCAAAGTAAATGGTCAAAGGTTAAAGATATATTAGGAATCATTCCATGAAGGTTGTTTCCTCAACCTCAAGTTCCACTAAAACATAAAAAGAGTCAATCTATTAAATTTAAAGGAAGTGTTTAATGGGAGGCAACCCAGGTTAGGAACTCTTTAGGTAATTTTGATTAGGATATTTGATGATTAATATATCATTTTAAGGAAGATAAAGTACATAAGAAACAAGGAAAATGGGAAAACAAGAGCTAAGTACACATTGTGAACATCATGGTCACGATTTGTATCTATTTTACCCTAGAAAATTAAACATTCCTCTGATTCACGACATGAGGGAAATGTACACATTGTGAACTCTTTCAGTTCAATTTTTAAAAAATGCATGTCACGACCCGCACCATTCTTCCCCTGATACCTTTTCTACCACTCCTCTCCCTCACCATCGCATAAAATCATCCCTCTCTCTTATCTCGCACAACCCCCTCCCTCTCGCTCATCTCATGAAACCTAACCCTCTCCCTCACTATCATGCCCTAACCCCCCTCCCTCTCTCTCATCTCACACAAACCCAACCCCTCCCTCTCCCTCACTACTTCATCCCACCCTCCATCTTTTAATGGCACACACCAAATGGCCACAACCTTCCTCTAATACATCTTACTCATCCTCATTCTCACCATTTGAGTAATGGCCCACTTCCAAACGTCTACGGACCACCATAGATGAACCTCCTGCACCAGCAACCGCCCATGCTACACCATCCCCCTAGGAACGGTCTGACACCACCACGACTTCTAGTGATAAGGACCTGCACCTTCACCCCATTTTATGTTTCTCTAACCCAATTCACTGGGTTAATCTTCTTATATTACAGGTGAAGCCCATAATCTCAAACAATACCCAGTACATGGGGATCCTTGTCTGGGTAAATATTGTAGATGCTATCAAAGACCTCACCAAGGCTCTTCACATTTCCACTATTATCGAGGTCCATATGGAGACATACAGGGAGTATTTTTTGTTGTTTTTTCCACCTTTGATATGGGTGTTGATAGTCTCTGTTTCTGCCTCATCGGCCGACCACACGAGTTAAATTTTGCTAAGTTTGGGGTCAGGCTTGGCATATATATCTAGAAGTTTTTCATTTAATACATCTATTTGATGCTTCAGTCCTAGCCACCTCGAGACATCTCTATACAGTTATTGACTATGATAGCCTACGACCCTCAGTCACATCACAACCCATACATCACCAAGTCCACTTAGATGCAGAGTACCACTTTGTGCATCTTACATCATTCCATGGAATATGGTTGGTTTTCCTAGGCTGAGAGTCATAGCAGTTTCAGTCAAGTGAATGTGTTGATTCTTGCAGTAGCAGTGGGCTGACCAGCCGTCAACATTGCCACCAATTTCTCTCAGTACTATAGGGCCCTGGCATAGTAGGAAATAGGCATGCAGCACACTCATAGGTGGATATTTCATCACCCTCTTGGTTAGGTACCTAGAGGTTTTTGATGCTTTGCATCCCCTCACCTCCATCGGACCAGAGGAGCTGATTGATCTTTTGCTCCTACATAATATGAGGATGTTGGTCAAAAAGGGTGTTTCTGATGCTTTCGCTGGGGCACGCGCATCCGTCTTCTTCGTGGACGGCGACGCTATTTTTTTCCTCACATTCCCTCTTTCCAAAGGTGGGCAACATCTGTTCCTTGTCCATGGACGTTTTCTCCTTGATCAAAATGGGATGATGGGATGTTGGTTCTTCCTTTCATGGATTCCTCCTTGGAACTTGTTACCTATTCCGGGTCTCCCTTATAGACTTAAGACGTTTTTCTCGAAACTCTGCCTAGTGCCATATCTTCATGGACACCAGTTAATTACACTGCTTCTATCGGGACATTCCAAGGGGTCCGGTCAAGGAAGCAATATTCAATCGGGGGAGTAGTCACGTTGTACATCACTGGTGTGTCTGGATGCTGGGAAACTAGGGCATCTGGGTTTCTTCCCCTTATTATTGGGCTTCTCAAGAGCGCGGAAGCCCAAGGCATCCCACATAGAATACGGCGAATCATATTCCATAGGCATGTATCTGAGGTTTTCCTCATCTTCCTATGTTTAACACAGGGTATGCCGCAGGTTTAACATCTAGTGGAGACGGTTCGGACTGATTAGAACACTTATTAGAGTGGATCAGGTGGGTGCAACCCCTATAGGGAACACTGATGTTGGGGCTAACACATGGTTAGCTACCCGATTGTTGTTAAGGGGATGAGGAATGAGGTGGCATGATCCCACTGGGATGTGGCGGCCCGAGTAGGAATCATGATGGTTAATGTGTAGATTTAGAAAGTGGATGGATAATGGGATGGAGTTGACTCTAGGAAAATGGTTATATTGGGATTGAGACTCAAAGAGACCACTGGATGGGGTCACAACGACTTACCGATGTATGGGGTTGAACCTCAGGGAGGCTTCCTACATACCTTATCTATGAGACAAGGATCAAGTCCCATGTATTTCGGGATTGTGGATGCAGTTTAGCATCATGGAGGATAAAAAGGGCGCAAGCAGTTTAATGTTATGAAGGAAAAAGGTGGTCTGACATGAAGGGAGTCAGGACCAATGGTTGTTGGGCTTAAACCTTAGGGAGGCTTCCTATGTACCTTTCCTTGGAAAGGATCAAAGTCCATGTAGTTCAGGTGGAGTGGGAACTGATGTGAAGATGGCCGAGACCAATGGGTATTGGGCTTGAACATCAAGGAGGCTTCCTATGAACCTCACCTTGGAAAGGATCAAATACCATGTAGTTCAGGTGGAGTGGAAACTAATGTTAAGATGGCTGGGACCAATGGGTATTAGGATTGAACCTCAGGGAGGCTTCCTGCATACCTATCCTTGGCAAGGATTAAATACCACATTGTTTAGGTGGAGTGGGAACCGATGTGAAGATGGTCGGGACCAGTGGTTATTGGGCTTGAACCTTAGGGATGCTTCCTACATACCTTGCCTTGGAAAGGATCAAATTTCACATAGTTCAGAAGGAGTTTGGTGCACCGATGTGAAGAATTTCGGGACCAATGGATATTGGGCTTGAACCTCAGGGAGGCTTCCTACGTACCTTGTCATGGAAAGGATCAAAGACCACATAGTTCAGGTGGAGTTCGGTGCACCAATGTGAAGATGGTCAGGACCAATGGTTGTTGTCTTGAACCTCAGGGAGGCTTCCTGCATACCTTGCCTTGGAAAGGATCAAAGTCCTTGTAGTTCGGAAGGATATGAGAGGCTTACACTCTAGGATACCCAGATAGGATGCCATGGTCGATGCTTACTATAATCCCACATGATTCATGCTCGATGTGAGAAACAAGAGGCAGAAAAGGCATGATGATCACATCGTAGAAGGTGTGTCCGTGGGAAGTAGAGTGGGGCTTACATGTGGTTAGTATCCCAAATAGGAAACAGAGGATTACACATAGTTCGCAGCCCAAAGAGATGGAAATTGGGACTTACTCTAGTGTGGAGGCCCGAGTGGTGACAAAGACCACCGGGAAAAGGATTTGGTACCAAAGAAAGGAGGGGTCCGGTGTCCACCCCCCCCCCCCCCCCCCCTCTGGTCCTTGGGATCGAAGAAGAAAGGATGAGCAAGGATGTTGCCACCTGCATAAAAGGATAGGGGCTTACACCAAGTTGGTTTCCCTGTCCCCGTATACAAACACCGCTCCGATAAAGATGATCTCATTTCATGCGAGGAATGATTCCACTCTCATGGAGACTAGTGGGCGTAGAGAATGTTTGATATGGGGAACCCCGCGTGAAAGGAATGGGGTGAGGTCATAGTTTAACATCATATGCTGAGGATGATGGCGCTTGGTAGTTTAACATCCTGCAGCTCGGATGAAGTGGATGCGCTCCGCACCCCTAGGACTTACATAACCTATACCCACCTGCCCTTGAGGGAAGGAAGGCATCGGCAATGTCGTGTGAGGGGGGTGTTATGGAGAAAATCATTGGGGGGTACATGTTAGCATGGATATGCGAATAAACAATAGTCATTATCCTTCCAATGAAAGGAATAATGAGGCGAATCAATGCAACAGAAAGCATCGCCGGACTTTGAAATTGCTTCGTGAAAACCTGAGGGGCCACACGGGAAGATAGCATGTGACGTAGGTGTGTCATGCATAAGATAGGCTCGGATAGGGTGCCTCAAGGTGAGGGCATCACATAGAGCGCATGTAAGAGAATGAGCCAGGGAAAGATATAAGGTCTGCATGAAAAATGCAAGGGTTGGGTGTAAGATGGAGGGTTTTCATGCAATATGGAAGGTTTGCACACAAGACGGATGGTTTGCGTGCAATACGGAGGGTTTGTGCGCAAGATGGGTGGTTTACGCACAAGAGGAATGGGTTGTGTGCAAGAGCGCCTGACGTAGAGGGAACTAGCATGAAAAAGGGGACCCCTTGTGCGCAAATAAATTTGGGAAGAAATGAAATTCACGAGGATCAGGCCCTAAAGGGCCCGCCCGAAGGTGCCCCCTCAGGGGACCTATCACGCAAAATCTAATACATGAAGGCCATGGGTTTTTTCGCATGGTCATGTAAGACGGGCTTTTCGTGCAGCAGAGTATTGCTTTATCTTTAGTTACCATCCCTGAAGGGTGGGGATACGGTTCGTTTTATATCATGAGTCCTCGAAGTGGCGCACAAGGACCGAGTGTGCAAACACACGTCTCACGGTGGATAGGGAGCGCAAAGGTGGTCAGGCGCGCAAGGCCACAGTTGACGGGGCATGGGGTGCATAAAGGGGGTCGGGTGTGCAAACGCCAATTTGACACTACCCTGGGTGCGCAAATCCGTGGTTGACGGGGTCTCGGGTGCACAATGGGGTTCGGTCGTGAAAATTCTCATTTGAAACCACCTCAGGCATGGAACGGGGGGGCAGTCATGCAAAACCATGGTTGAAGAGGCCTCGGGCACGCAAAAGGGGTTCGGGCACGCAAACACCCATTTGACGCCGCCTCAGGTGCGGAACGGGGGTTGATCGTGCAAATCCGCATTTGACGGGGCCTCAGGCGCACAAAAGGGGTCGGGCGCACAAACGCCGGTTTGACTCCCCCTCAGGTATGGAATGAGGGTCAGGTGCGCAAGATGTTGCGCGCCGAAAGAACACTTGCGCATGGCCCTGGAATCTTGCGTGCGCCCACCTCTCAGGCCTTGAAATCTCATCTGGTCATCCTGGATTCATTCATTCCTCCATTCTCCACCCGCTTCGGCCCTTCTCCAAATTTTGGCATCAACAAATGCCCCCCCTCAGAATCGGAGATGAAAGAGATCTCGAAGGTCGGATTCTGAGGGTATGCCAAAAATTAGAACAAACATTTCTGGCGGCGTGCAAAAATGTATTTTGCACGCATAAGATTTTTGTGTGCACGCGGAATCCATGTCAGTTCTTTATAAATAGGCTGAGGGCCCCCCTAGGCCCTACTTTGACTTTTTCTGTGTGACAGTCTTGTTTGCTCTCGCGTGCGAAAAACAATAATGATCTGTGCGTAAGATTTCGCAACCAACTCCAGGTTTTGCATGCCATCCAAATTTTTTCCACACACATTGACCATATTTTGTGTCATTGCCGCATTTGTGCATCGAATATTCCTTCCTATGCGTTGATCCCTCCGGATTTTCAAAATGGTCGTTCAACATACCAACGTCGAGAGGGAGGTTGTCGCTACTGCAAGAAGAACCCAAATGATCATGAACCCTCAGATTCTTCATGCGAGGAGGGTTGTGTCTGATAACTAAATGCTTTTCAGCATGCTTAGGAAGGCTCAAAAGGATTACATCCTGAGTGGTAGCCTACCGATATGGAACTTCAGTCTTCTGGAAGAACTAATGATGCCTGGTTTCAAAATAGACACACCATGGTCATGGGTGACACGCGAGGATATTCTCCCACAATTCCATATTACCAACAATGGCCAACCTACTAGAGAGATGCAGAATACAACCATCTATGTCCTAAATTCGAAGACCAAGATGGTTGTGGGAAGTGATCCAGTTCCTAAGGAATCTCCCGCTATTTATGCGAGTGCTTTCAGAAGTAGCATTACTGATGAGATGAAGGGATGGAAGGAGTGGGATTTCAGATCCATGGGCAACATTACCAATGAATGGGCATGGGAATACTAGGTACGTCATACATGTGAGGAATTCGGGCTGGAGTTGTGGGCCATTGGTCTTTTTGAGGTAGTTTGGACATCCCAATTCCACTTCTACCGATAGTAGGACTTAGTAGCAGAGTTGTTCAGTCACTGGTCTCCTGATACCAACACTTTTCACCTTCATTATGGGGATGTGGGCATCAATCTGTGGGAAATCCATAGTATCGGGGGAATCTCCATGGAGGGATATCAGTACGATGAGTTCCTCCCGATAGAGAATGTCTGGGGGATAGAACTCGCACCCCAATCTTGTCATGTCACATATTGGAGCTGGCTAAAGAGGATATTAGAATAAAATATATCCTAAAGGACATACCCTATTCAGGGTGGTTTAGTATCTTCCTGACCTAGGACATGGCTGTGAAGATTCTGGGTCGAGGGAAGCAATGTCCGAACACATATCAGAGGGGAAAAGCGGGATCATATTGAAAGATTTTGGAGACAGGGGAGTATCAATCATGGGGATTTGCTATTAATGAAGTTCGAGACCCAAATGTGCGATATTCCAGGTTCCTTGCTGCATTCTTGAGAAGATGGTTGTTACCTGTGAGGGACACGAGGATGGGAGTTTTCCTGGGGACGCTAGTGATGGTTGGGATTATAGCGGCAAAGAACAAGGTTAACCTAGGGTGCTGGTGTTGGCTTGTCTATACAGTATTCTAGGGCGCATCTCAAGGAGAAGTATGCCCAGGAGGATATGTGGTCCATTCCAGATTCTCCACGGCTGGGTGGCAGCCCACTGTGGTGGGTATGACTTCCTGAATGCCATTCGCCCCCCTGGTAATGGTATGTGGGCATCCCTCTTGAACATCATTGGAATCCACCCATTGACGCTCAGGGAAGACAGAATCAAGCTCAAGATCGGCAGTCACACTCACTTCGACTTCCACCTGTTTTGAACCCTGGTCACCCAAATGGTAGAGGATGGGAGGGGTCCACTGGAGCAGAGGGAGTACTTGCAGAGCATCTGGGGTGGTGTGTTGGTGGCCCGAATTGATGGTAAAATATTCTGCAAACCCTATGTGCTGACCAGGTTTGCCAGGCAGTTCAGTTGCATGTAGAAAATGCCCAAGAAAGTATAAAAAAAGGTTCGGGAAGAGTGGAATCTCGACATTCTCTGCCAGTTGTGTTTTATGTTCACGACGGTTGGCCTGGGTGAAATCATCACTCTTCTTCCCACCAATATTAGTGCGAGACTGTCAACAGAGTATGTCAAACACTGGATGAGAACGTATTCCGAGGTGATTCTTTGGAAACACATTTGGAAGATCAATGCAATGAGTGCAGAGCCTGAAGATAAGGAAGGTAGTCGAGGTGTCACAAGGGAAGTGAGGCAATGAACGGGTCGGGCAGCTAGCGCGGCGCAGGCCAATACTTCATCAGTAGGGGCAGCGCAGATCGAGAACATGCCTCTACTTTCTAGGTAATGGTGGAATCATATACGGCCTAGGTGTCCGACTAGGTAACTCCTAGGAAAGCAACTCAGGTACCTCCTGACGTCTTCTGTTGATGCTATCTTCCGTTCTCTGTGGTCTTCTTGGAGAACGCTGCGATAGTCCATGTCTACCGAAGAGTTGTGGCGGAGGTTGATACGCACTGGGCCCAATCTTCTAGACATAGGGCGCATCTGAATATCGGATAGGGGAAACTTTCATCACTGGCATGCATACCTAACATCCATGGATATGTACACATTCCAGTGGGGGCGGTACGAAGAACTGCATATCTTGGTGAAAGTAATGCTTATCCAGAAGAATGACCCCAAGAGGCTGCCATCCGAGGATGAAAGTGTAGAGGAAGAAGAAGATGAATAATAATAATAAGAAAAAGAATAATGACATAAATAAGAGTTCCAAGTTGAAGGCCTTTGTGGTGAGGGGCCTTCAAAATCTCCCACTCACCAGTGGAGTTCCCATGAGAGTGGAAAAATCTTCGGCTTCGATGCAGAACCGGAAGATCATATTGAGGTATGATTTAAACCTTATACTGTTCTTTCTCTTTTCATAGCCTCAATCCATAAACCAAACCCTATCATGTTCAAGAACACATGGGCGAGGGTCCCAAGGAATCCTTTCCCACAGGGGGAGCAGGTACTCCTATGGAGACTAGGGAGCAACTTCGGGGGCCAGTCCTTAGGACCGGGTATAGTGGGGCACCGATTTTAACTGGATTAGGCACCAATGAGTCAGAAGGAGAGTCCCCCACCATCCCCATTGTTCAAGAGGATCCAAAACCAGTAATGGAGTTAACAAGTGCTTAAGGCTCTCCCATGGAGGTGGCCCCTACCATGACACAGACATTGGACACCACCGCACTTGGATCCTGTAAGTCCTTTCTCATTGGTTTTCCTATTTGATAGATAATTCAATTAATCAAGATATTTATTCCTGATGCAGTGATCGCAAGGTTGGAGGCACGACAAACTGTCGAGTCTGAGACATCTACAGGAGTGGGATGGGTAGCGACCATGTCGGCCTTTATAAAAGCAACCATTCTAGGTGGCCCTACCCCAGTACTCAGTGATCTGGAGATCACAATAGGGGGTGGTTATGTTGCTGGGGTGGAGCTCTAGCTCGATGAGAGAAAAGTCACTAACGAGGTGGAGGTTCCCAAAGAAGACCCTGCTACTGAACACCTCACCGATTTCCCTAAATACAGGCCCACGGACCCCGAAGAAATTGACAATTCTGACTCAGATGCTATGGAGGAGAGTCGTATGACATGGCTCAAGGAGTGGAAGTGCATTAGATGATTTTTCATCCAACCACAGGTAGAATGGCTAAGTCGGATGGGGTCACTCTGCACCTGGCTACGCTTTCTCTGCACTGGAGGGGTAGATGCTTTCCATTTTCATGTAATGATATGTGATCACATGGTGGAGAAGATATGGGAAGACAGCCAACGTTCAGAAGTTTCCCAGCACCAGGAGGATTCAAAGAATACTCAGGCCTTTCTGGAGGTGTAGTAGGAGGTCCAACGTCTTGAGGAGAAAATGAAGGAAAGAGGGACATTCATTGAAAACCAATCTGATCTCATTGAGCAATTGAAGGCCCAGCTGAAAGATTCTCAGAAGAAAATGGCATAGACTAATTGCCAAATGATTGGGCTCCAGACTAAACAATCACAGGCACAATCCAGGTCTAATGAATTGTGCCCCGCTAATGTTGTCAAAGAGAAGGATCTTAGGGAATAGGAAGCAATTCTAAAGGCCACAAGTTGGAAGGTGAAAGTATTATAGCAGTCTATCAAAAATTTCGATCCTTAAGGGACCTGTTTTGGCCGACCCTCTTAAACTCATCCTTCTTTATTACTTACATCTCTGAATTGTATGCATGAACAGACTACTTTCTTGTTTATTTTAATGCACTTCGACCACAATCCTGAAGTAAATAGTGATCCATTTCTAAGATCACGTGGGTCACGCCCTATATGAGAAACAAGGGATGCTCACGCTATTACACCATTTGAATGTGGGAGTGAAAATCATACTTCAGACACCTGGGATAGAAACGACTCTTCTGGGCTTCTGAAAAAGAAAGGGAGGATACCTGACTAGAGAATAAATTCCTCAGAACAGCAGAATTGTCACATTCCCAACACACTCTAGTACATGGGTAGGGTAACACCAGGGGCATTAGAATAGATTTGAACATAGGGGAGTGGGAAGTGTGACTCATGATACCCAAAATTTGGAACATTTTATGGATGGTGCGATAATGAAGGATAACTTTTGACCGTATTTGAAACACATTATCCTTATTGTGTTAGCCTGAAATGGGGAGAACAAAATGAGGGCCGACCAATAACCATGTTCTAAAGTTGAGGCTTGAATCGAAATGTCATCCATTATCCTTCCAGAATGTTGGACAAGAATATTAGGTGAGACATAGGCCAATCATCCATACTATTAGGGTGCTCCTTTAGGTGCGAAATAGGAAGACGATCCAAATGAAGTGTTGGAGTGATGGTTTGTTCGAATGGAGTCCAACACTCTTGAAGTCACATCACTGTGATGAAGTAACATTAGGTAGGCGTATCCATCTGATCATGGATCAAATGTACTTTTGATCATGACCTCTTGGGATAGGGATCTGGTGCATCCCATGATTAACATGGGGCATCCTAAACTTGTTCAGGGTAGAATTGCAGTTTAGTGGCATGCACTGAGGACAAAAGGACTCGTGCAGTTTATCATCATACGATAAGACAAAGGGTGAAAGGGGAGATCCTAGGAAGGGAGTATGTGGTGCGGTAGCTATAAAACTAATGTGAATGAGGACATAAGGAATATGCACCCCACCACGTGTTCCCAAAAGAGTTCGGGCCTAGGGGCCGAAAGAGGGGGGATAGGATTTTGGATTCCTCAGGCTGGACCCAGAGAAAATGTGTCTAGGAATTTTGACATATCCCATAAAGATGGGAATCAATCAATACGTAGTTTTAAAAGGGACATGGTAGGATACCGGTGTTAGAGATAATAAGGTTGTGTGGGTCTGTCCCCTTACACCGAAAGAAGCGGTATTTGATAGATCTTGTTTGACCTTTAGGATGAATGTGTGTTTTTTTTAAGTGATGGACCTATGATAGAAAATCTAGGTACGCCACAGAAATCAATCCGTATGCCGGCATTGACAAATGGTATGGTGTGTGACCGATACCAAACATGATTCCCCCTCGAGTGAGGATATCATGGTGCAGTGCCATTTTTCGTCCTGTGTCCAGGACGATAATGTTACAGTTTAGGGTCATGTGATGGGAGAAACCATGCATTTTAACGTCATGTAGTATATATGCAATAGTTTAAAGTCATGTTGGACTAGGAAGAATAGTTTAAAGTCATATAGCTTGGAAATATATACGAAAGATGAGGTTCAATAGAGAATGCGCACGACGTGATAAAGTATACCCGGTGTGAATGAGGATGAGTTGCACAACATACCATGCGTGATTCCGAGCAGGAAACCTCGGGTCAAAGGGCCAAAAAGGTTAGAGGATATGGTACAAGAGAGGATAGCATCTAGTTGAGTTGGACTTGAAGAAGAGATGTTCGAGTGTTCCTACATATCCCATGGGAATGAGAATCAAGCCATACATAGTTTTTGAAGGTGCCTTTTAATGTCGTGAAGGACAACATACAGTTCGATGTCATGTGGGATAGGAAGTAAGTGGAAATAACTCATAGAAGGGGGCGTACGTGGTGCGGAAATTGCAAACTCCACGTGAATGAGGGCATAATCCCACATGTGCCATGACACGTGGTCCTATAAGAGTTAGAGCCTGGAAGGGATAACCGAAGAGGTAAATTGGTGGAACTCGAGCTGGACCCAAAGATGAGATGTACGGGCATTCCTATATATCCCATGGGAATGGGAATCAAGCCGTATGTAGTTCTAAAATAGATCTTAGTTTATGGTCTTAGAACTTGGACCATAGAGAAGCAAAATCCTTCCAATTAAGTGCGGGCCTCAACCTGATACCTAAGCACATGTGAGTCAAAATTAGTGTGGGAAACAAGGGTGGAAGAGGTTTTTTCAATACTTAGAATGCATGCCAAAGAGAAGTCAGTGAGGATCCATAAATGATGCCTTCATTGTGGATTTTTTCCTCCTAATGTGAAAATGTGCACCGAAGGATAGTGTCCGGAGTGTCAAAATTCCATTTGGACATGATGGGGTGGAAGATAATGTGAATCATGTAACCAACATTCCAGGATTGAAGGGGCTGGCATGATGATGGAGGATAACTATTTACCATATTCAAAACACATCATCCATATCATGTGGCCTGAAATGGGAACAATAAATGAGCGTCGACTACTGACTATATTCTCAATGTGGGACTTATATCAATTTTTTGTCTGAAACCCTCGAGGATGTTGGCATGAAATGGTAGGATATCCCCTAGGCCTAACATTCATACCATTTGGGGGTCCCTTCGGGTGTAAAAGATAATGGAATCCCAAATGAAGAGGAACAAGAAGCCTAAAAAGTGGGAAAAATCATGTCCACGTATAATCTAACACTCCAGTTTCTAGACTAGAGTACTCATGGGACAATTGGTGAATCGCAGAAGAGGGAAGAGGGTCCCAACTTAAGGGAAGCCGACTTAAAGAGATGAAAGCAGGAAAAGAGAGCGAAGACCGCTCAGGAGAGAGAGATATGTGGCGTGGTTGTTATAAATATGGTGTGAATAGGGACATGAACCCATACCACACTGTATACCCCTCTTCTGGAAGAAAATAGGCTAAGGGGCTAAAATGATAGGGAGGTTTCTAAGAGATGAGGTTGGACCTGAAGAACAGACGTTCGAGCGGTCCTACATATCCCAATAGTATGGGAATCATGCCACACATAGTTCTAGAAAAGGATAATGCAAATAAGGGAAAGATACCCCAAAGAGGGGTGTGTATGGCATGGAAAGTAACCCTGTTGAAAGTGGGTGCCCTAGAACCAACTTGTTTTGTACTTTGATTACTATTACATGTATTCAGTTTGTTTTCTACATGTATTTATCTTGACATGATAGTGTAGATACTTCTGCATCCATTTTATTAATGGAAATTTCCTTAGACTACCTATCGCATCAAATGGTTATAGCAGGTCCCAGGCTATAATGAGAACTCTGAGATGCCATGACAGTAATCTTAAAGTAACGTCCTATGGTCCAGTTACATCATTCTGAATGGACACAGATGATGTGTGACCATTAGGTGCTGGGGGATCATAAGCATTGAGACTTCATCTCATGAAGTTCGCACTTGATGATATCTAGCTAACGAGATCATGAGGACAGACCCGCTTAATAGGAACAACACATGTTTCTAGTGTCATTGGTCGTTCCTATCTACGAACATGTGTAATGGTCTCCTAACTTGAGATTATTATCAATGAATTTCATTTAATTACGTACATTTGATATAAGGCGAAAACCATGGCGACAAGTCGTGGTGAGGTAGTTTATATCGGGTACATCATTAATGGCATGGCATTGATTGAATGATCGAGAAAGGATTTGTCACTTCCGAGTTTAGGAAGAGATATCTTGGGCTTGGTTGATTAGGATGGTTGCACCTTCATTAAATCCATGGCCATGGTAGTGGAAGGTAAGACCGTCCAGACAAATCAACAAACAAAGTAAAGCAAATAAAGAATGATGACACTGAGTATGCATTCTGCTTTATTGAGATATCGATGACGAAGAGATTAGATTACACAGACTGTGTTCGTGGGAAGGCAGTTGTTTCTTTGACTTCGCCTTATCTCTATAGGGGCCTCGATGGGTTGCTAGACCCCGCTCTAGGTCGGTGATATTATTCACTACTATTGAGATAAGGGCCTAGAGGGTCACACACAACAGCGCTTTGACAATCTGCCCTATTCTGATGAATAGGATTATAGGGATTGGTGGGCCCCACCATAGGGGTCCGGGTATTATCCAAGTCCTATGGATCACCAAGTAATAAATAAATTCTTTTATTATTCAAGTTTGGAAAAATTTTCTGAATTTATTTATAACATGTATTTATGAGTGATTAAGTAAATACATAGATAAATATTAATCGGATAGATATTTATATCTTGGGTTCGATAAATATTATCAGGAGGTGCGGGTCAAGTTAGACTCATGTTTATAACGTAATATATATATATAATTATATATATTGCAGTTCAGTGATAAATAATAAATATTATTTATGGCATAATTTAATTTGTCATAAATAATTATTTATAATATATATATATAGTGAATGTTTAATACATGGGGGTCGGGAACCCTTACTGCGTACTTTAGATATTCCCTGTATATATTTAAAGAGAGGTTCTCCCCTTGTGACTATTCATCCGTTGGAATTGAGAGCCTCTCTCTCCTCCTGAGTTCTAGAGAGAGACTCTCTCAAACTAGCAAGTTCTTCAAGTTCCGCCTTCACGGATTGAAGACGCTAGTTTTGTGGTGATCATCGCTGCGTCGAAGTGTGCGTTGAAGATCCGCGCTAGCACCCAGATCTTGAGGAACAGCGAGCGTGCAAATTTGCGAGGCGTGTGTGGACGATCTAGAGGGCTTCATCATCAGAGTCTTCGAGCAACGATCGTCAGCGTCCTTCACGTCAATTCTAAACAAGGTAAATGTTCAAGTTTATTTTTGTGCTCCTAAAGAACCTTGCGAGATCCTCAGACCAAGCCGGGACAAGATCACTAGAGCTGAAAAGGTTATGTCACTCCGGTGAAGCAGAAAAATTTTAAAATCCCGGCCCACAAGCTTCCTACTGCGCAGTCCCGGAACCTAACAGTGGTATCAATGGAAATGCAAGGTTTTTCTGAGTCAAAAAAATTAAAATTCATTAAATTTAATTGCGGGGTGTTAAAACATTTCATTCGGATTCGACCGCGCGTCGTTTCGATTTCGAATGATCAAGATACGATCATTTGAAAATTTTAATCGGATCGACGTCGAAAGTTTTTGTTCATTTGATGTTAATTCTCAAATTGAGATAAACATCAAAAATATATTTTATTATAATTTTTATAATAAATATTTTAATATATTTTATAATAAATTGTATTATATTTTATAATAAATTTTATTATAATAATAAAATATATATAAAAAATTCCAAAAAAGTGTGTGGAAAAAATTTTTATAATAAAATAAAGGAGACCAAGACTTGGGTTCTTCCTCATATTTCTTTATAAAAAAAGGGAGTGGAAAAGACCCCAAAATGGGGTCTTCTCCTTTTGTTAAAAAAATAAATAAATAAATATGGGCTGGACATTTTTTTTGTCAAAGGACAAAAAAAAGGGAATTGGGGAGGAAGACCCTTACGGGTCTTCTCTCCCACGGTGCACCATGGGAGGCCGAAACCCTAGGCCTCCCTTCCCCCTCCGGCGGTCCAGCACCACGCCGCACCACCGCCGGCCTTCCCCGCGCCGGACCGACCTCCCGCCGGCCTTCCCCGCGCCGGACCGACCTCGCGCCGGCCTCCCCAGCGCCGGACCGACCTTGCGTCGGCCTTCCCCACGCCGGACTGACCTCGCGCCGGCCTACCCTTCGCCGGACAGCCCTCGCGCCGGCCTCCCCTTCACCGGACGGACCTTGCGCCGGCCTCCCCTTCTCCGGACGCGGTCCGCGTCGGACCGGCTCCTGCCAGTAGCCGCTCGCCATGCCAGCGATCTCCCTGCCAGACCGCTTTGGACAGCCCGCTCCCTGACCCCTCGTCGGACTTCCTCCGGGCCGCGCCGGACCGGCTCCGTCCGGCCGCCCCGGACCATCACCGGAGCAGCGGGCTGTCGGGAGATGTAACCGTAGTGGGAATCGTTGGATGTCGCGGTCACGCTGCGGTCGCGCTGCGATCGCGCCGCGGTACCAAGACGACATCCCACGACAGTACGCAGACCCGCCGGACTCCTCTCCAGTTAGAGGTTACCTACACTAAATTAATTTTAATTAATTTAGTTTTTTAAATTAAATTAATTGGAATTAATTTAGGGGTTTAAATTATTTTAATCCGAAAATATTAATTTAATTTATGTTTAGAATTAAATTAATGGTTTAATTTAATTTAATTTTTGGAATTAAAATTAAATTAAACAAATAGAACCGATAAAAATAAATTATTTGAATTTAATCAAATTAATTTAATTTATTAGAACACCCTTGCATAATTTAAATTTATTGAAATTTAATTTTTATTGCGCTTTTACCCCGACTGGTCTTGAGCTTTTGACCGACCTATGTATGTCTGGCATGTATTAATTTATTTAATTATTTATTCAATGCATGCGATGATTGTAATATTTAATTAGATAAATGAAGGTCTGCGAATCATCTTTTAATTCAAATATGTATAAGGGTCTGCGTGTCCATTGCACTACTTGTATTTTGTACCCCAGACCCCATCGCCTGCGTGTGAGTATATTTGTATTTATTCGATGATGATCTGAGAGGAAAACCTCGCCAAAATGAGGCGGTAGTCCAAACAGGAGTTGGACTCTTTTCACTGGGGCCAGAAGCAACACGATTCTTGTATCGACTCAGGTACGGGTGCCCCTAGGTGATTATTGATCAGTTATTGATCAATCATTATAGAATGCTCAAGACCAGTCGGAATGCTTGATTTACTTTATGCACAGTTTATTATTTTATGCGACTGCATGATTATTGCATGATCACATAGGATAGTAAACAAGATAAAATGCATAAATTTGTGACGAATAAATACTCTATTGAATGTTCAGTTGTGAGTGCGACAACTCAGTTTGAACATAATAAATAGAAAAAGGATTATATTCGGCAATTAATATTTAAAAACCCCTCAAAGATATATTAAGTCATAATGCCTTCCATTTCTTACATCTAAACAAAACCAGATGATTGGGTGCTCATCATCCTCAGTTGAGAGTGCCTCTTACTACCGGGGCGTTTCCATGTGAGAAATGGGTCGACTTAACTAAAGTGAGTAGTCAAGGATTATCCTTAGCTAAATTGATATCACTTTAGAGGCAAGAGGTTGAGGGAATCAAGTTCAGATTCTAAAATCTGGGACTTTACTCAACTATACAAGGAACCACAAGAACAAGTGGTTGGCCTGCATAGAGCCTACCTTGAAACCCTTAAAGTAGTGTCATAGCCCTAGCTTGTAGACTATGAAGAGGGTTTCGAGGATCCTTGCCACTAGAATGCTCAAGCGATAGAGTATTCCGAATCTAATGGTGAGGGCTATTAAGGTTCGTTAAAATAGTGGGAGACATTAAATGATATAATAATTTATTAATCATAAAATGTCAAAAAGGTAATCAAGACAAAGTACTAACTGTTAAATGTTTATCTGATGTAGATTCAAAATGGCAATCAGCAACACCACTAGTACTTTATCACTACGATCAATCTTGGATAAAGAAAATATATTTACTGGAAATTACTTCCAGGAGTGGTACAGGTGCTTGCGCATAGTACTACGCCAAGAAAGGAAGTTATATGTGCTGGAATCCCCAATTCCTACTGAGGCTCCTCAGGGAGCAAGCAAGACGGAAAAAGATAAGTAGAAAAATCATATAGACGATGCGCTTGATGTATAATGCATCATGTTGTCATCTATGTCCAGCCAATTACAAAAAATGCATGAGGAAGAGGATGCCTACAATATGCTTTCACATCTCCGAGAACTATATCAGGAGAGGGCTAGGCAAGAAAGGTATGAAATCTCAGGTGCGCTTTATAAGTGCAGGCTAGCATAAGGGCACCAAGTTGGTCCTCACGTACTCAAAATGATTGGGTATATTGAGAGGATTGAAGCCCTTGGGTTCAAACTGAACCAAGAACTAGCAGTGGATCTCATTCTTGCCTCTTAGCCGTCAAGCTTCTCAACTTTCATTGTCAATTATAATATGAATGATATGACAAAGTCCCTCCCGGATCTTTTGGTTTTAGTTCACCAAGCTGATAAGGACATGAAAAACACCAATACATATGTCCTTATGGTGAAGAAGAAAAACAAGGGCAAGGCAAAGGGGTCTAAAGCCAAGTCAAGGCCAAAGACACCAATGCATAATCCTTCCAAGAAGCCAAAGATTCAGAGGCAAAGTAATGAGCAGGAAGCTGTCTGCTTTGCATGTGACAAAAAAGGCCACTGGAAAAAGAATTGTAGAGCTGGGAAGAAGAAGAAAGCTGACGCTTCTACTTCAGGTATTTTTGTCATTGAATGCAATCTATCTTTATCTACAAGTTGGGTATTGGATACGGAATGTGGCTCACACATTTGTATTCATATAAAATAACCAAGTAGGTTTAAGAAGATTGCAAAAGTTCAAGTGGATCTCTGAGCTGCAAATAGTGCAAGTCTGGTGGCCTTGGCAGTGGGAGACTATCACTTGACTTTACCAACTGGTTTGGTTTTTGTTTTAAACAATTTCTATTATGTACCGACTGTTACCAGAAACATTATCTCTGTGTCATGTTTAGACACTATGGGTTTTTATTTCAAGTTTGGAAATAAATGTTGTCTCTTTTATAGGGATAAAAAATGTTATGGTATGGCATATCTTAACAATGGTTTATATATACTAGAACTAGAAAAATCAGTAATGGCTATCAATGACAAAAATAACCAACATGACTCAAATAACACCCGCCTATGGCACTTCAGGCTTGGTCATGTAAACGAGAAGAGATTACAAAAATTACATCAAGAAGGGTATCTAGACTCGGTACAGTTAGAACCCTTAGATGTATGTCAAGCTTGTTTACAAGGAAAGATGACCAAAGAACCTTTCTCAGGAAAGGGAGAAAGAGCCAATGCAGTACTGGAATTAATACATACCGATGTATGTGGTCCATTTCCAGTAGAGGCAAGGGGTGGTTTTATATACTTCATCACTTTTACTGATGATTATAGTAGGTATGGCTATATCTACTTAATGCGGCATAAGTCATATTCCTTTCATTTCATTAAGGAATACCAAAATGAAGTAGAAAACCAACTTGGTAAGAAGATAAAAGTACTTCACTCAGACCGAGGCGGAGAATATCTTAACCAAGCTTTCATTGATCATTTGAAGGAGTGTGGGATAGTATCCCAATTCACTCCTCCTTATACACCACAATGGAATGGTGTTAGTGAAAGGAGGAATAGGACCTTACTTGACATGGTCAGATCAATGATGAGTCATACAACTCTTCCATTATCCTTTTGGGGATACGCCTTGTAGACAGCAGCATATACCATTAACCGAGTACCAACTAAAGCCACATATGGGATTCCATATCAGTTATAGTTTAGAAAGAAACCCAATCTGACACACATGCGTGTGTGGGGGTGCGAGGCATTTTTCAAGACTTTACCAAGTGACGAATTAGCATCCAGAAGCACTAAGTGCATCTTTATAGGTTATCCTAAGGAAACTAGAGGATACAACCTATATAAACCTTTAGATAGAAAAGTCATTGTGGCAAGATACACCACATTTCTAGAAATGGTTCACATTTCTATTGGAAATAGTGGGAGCAAGATTGACTTCGATGAAGTTAATGCTCCAGATACACAAGAGTTGGTAGAGGAACAATCTTCACAAGAACAAGTGGAAGAAGAAATTGTTCCTGAGACACAGATAACGCGTAGGTCTACGCGAGAGGTTAGAGAACCAGAGTATTATGGTTTTCTTTTCACCGAGTCAGGTGACACAATAATCCTTGAGGATGATGAACTTCTAACCTACAAGGAAGCAGTAGAAGGAAAAGAAGCTGCTACATGGCTGGAAGCCATGAATTCTGAGATGGAGTCCATGTACCAAAATCGGGTTTGGGTTTTAGTAGACCCTCCAGCTGATGTAAAACCCATTGGTTGCAAATGGGTATTCAAGAAAAAGATAGACATGGAAGTTAAGGTTAATACCTTTAAAGAAAGACTGGTTGCAAAGGGTTTCAGACAACTTCAAGGCATTGACTATGATGAAACCTTCTCACCAGTGGAAATGCTTAAATCCATCAGAATATTGCTTGCAATAGCAGCCTTTCATGATTATGAAACATGCAAAATGGATGTCAAAACTGCTTTTCTAAATGGGAAGTTGGTTGAAGACGTCTATATGACTCAACCTGAAGGTTTTGTTAAGTCAAAGAATGCCAATAAAGTATGCAAGTTGCAGAGATCCATTTATGGATTGAAGCAGGCATCAAGATCATGGAATGTACGATTTGATGAGGCCATAAGAGATTTTGGTTTTGTCAAAAATGAAAGCGATCCTTGTTTCTATAAAAAGGTTGAATAGAATTCTATCATTTTACTAGTTTTATATTTTGACGACATATTAATCATGGGAAACGAGGTGCAAGTCTTAAAGTCAGTTAAGACTTGGTTAAATGAATGCTTCTCCATGAAAGACTTAGGTGAAGCAGCCTGCATCCTAGGGATCAAGATCTATCGAGATAGACCTCAAAGGATGCTTGGCCTAAGTCAAAGTATATATATTGACAAGGTACTCAAAAGGTATAATATGGAACAATCCAAAAGAGGATTGTTACCTATGTCACATGGTTTAAATCTCTCCAAGAAAATGTGTCCACAAACACAGGAGGAGATTGACAGAATGAGTAGAGTCCCTTATGCTTTGGCATTGGGTTTTATCATGTATGTCATGCTATGTACTAGGTTTGATGTTGCCTTTTCTTTAAGCATGGTGGGTAGATATCAAGCCAATCCAGGAGAGCTGCACTGGACAACTGTTAAAAATATCCTCAAGTACTTGAGGCGTACTAAGGATATGTTCCTGGTGTATGGAGGAGATGAGGAACTAGTTGTGAGGGGATACACTGATTCTAGTTTCTAGACAGATCATGATGATATGAAATCTTAGCCAGGCTACATCTTTTGCCTGAATAGTGGTGCAGTGAGCTGGAGAAGCTCAAAGCAAGCTGTGGTTGCTGATTCTACAGCAGAGTCCAAATATATTGCATCTTTTGATGCAGCAAAGGAAGCAGTCTGGATACATAGCTTTATCTTAGACATTGGTGTTGTACCTAGCAGTGCAGACCCTGTTTCAGTATATTGTGACAATAATGCTGCAGTGGTGCTTGCCAAGGAGCCCAGGTCTCACCAGAGGACAAAGCATATTCTTCGGAAGTACCATCTCTTGAGGGATTTTACTCAAAGAGGTGAAGTGACAGTTAGCAGAGTAGCCAAAGAGGACAACATGGAAGACCCCCTGACTAAAGCCATTTCTCAGCAGAAGCATGATTCACATGTGAGAGCTAGCGGATTGAAACCCGTTAGCAGTTGGCTCTAGTGCAAGTGGGAGTGTTGAAAGTGGGTGCCCTAGACCCAACTTGTTTTGTACTTTGATTACTGTTACATGTATTCAGTTTGTTTTATACATGTATTTATCTTGCCATGATAGTGTAGATACTTCTGCATCCATTTTATTAATGGCAATGTCCTTAGACTACCTATCACATCAAATGGTTTTAGCAGGTCCCAGGCTATAATGAGAACCCTGAGATGCCATGACAGTAATCTTAAAGTAATGTCCTATGGGCCAGTTACATCATTCTGAAAGGACACAGATGATGTGTGACCATCAGGTGTTGGGGGCTCATAAGCATTGAGACTTCATCTCATGAATTTCGCACTTGATGATCTCTAGCTAACGATATCATGAGGACAGACCCGCTTAATAGGAACACCACATGTTTCTGGTGTCATTGGTCGTTCCTATCTACGGACATGTGTAATGGTCTCCTGACTTGAGATTATTATCAATGAATGTCATTTAATTACGTACATTTGATATAAGTTGAAAACCATGGCGACAAGTTGTGGTGAGGTAGTTTATATCGGGTACGTCATTAATGGCATGGCATTGATTGAATGATCGAGAAAGGATTTGTCACTTCTGAGTTTAGGAAGAGATATCTCGGGCCTGGTTGATTAGGATGGTTGCACCTTCATTAAATCCATAGCCATGGTAGTGGAAGGTAAGACCGTCTGGAAAAATCAACAAACAAAGTAAAAAAAATGAAGAATGATGACACTGAGTATGCATTCTGCTTTATTGAGATATCGATGACAAAGAGATTAGATTACACAGACTGTGTTTGTGGGAAGGCAGTCGTTGCTTTGACTTTGCCTTATCTCTATAGGGGCCTCGATGGGTTGCTAGACCCCGCTCTAGGTCGGTGATATTATTCACTGCTATTGAGATAAGGGCCTAGAGGGTCACACACAACAGCGCTTTGACAATCTGCCCTATTCTGATGAATAGGATTATAGGGATTAGTGGGCCCCACCATGGGGGTCCGGTTATTATCCAAGTCCTATGGATCACCAAGTAATAAATAAATTCTTTTATTATTCAAGTTTGGAATAATTTTCTGAATTTATTTATAACATGTATTTACGAATGATTAAGTAAATACATAGATAAATATTAATCGGATAGATATTTATATCATGGGTTCGATAAATATTATCAGGAGGTGCGGGTCGAGTTAGACTCATGTTTATCACGTAATATATATATATAATTATATATATTGCAGTTCAGTGATAAATAATAAATATTATTTATGGCATAATTTAATTTGTCATAAATAATTATTTATAATATATATATAGTGAATGTTTAATACATGGGGGTCGGGAACCCTTATCGCGTATTTTAGATATTCCCTATATATATTTAAAGATAGGATCTCCCCTTGTGACTATTCATCCGTTGGAATTGAGAGCCTCTCTCTCCTCTTGAGTTCTAGAGAGAGACTCTCTCAAACTAGCAAGTTCTTCAAGTTCCGCCTTCATGGATCGAAGACGCTAGTTTTGTGGTGATCATCGTTGCGTCAAAGTGTGCGTTGAAGATCCACGCTAGCACCCGGATCTTGACGAACGGCGCGCGTGCAGATTTACGAGGTGTGTGTGGACGATCTAGAGGGCTTCATCATCGGAGTCTTCGAGAAACAATCATCAGCGTCCTACACATCAATTCTGAACAAGGTATATGTTCAAGTTTATTTTTGTGCTCCTAAAGAACCTTGTGATATCCTCAGACCAAGCCGGGACAAGATCACAGGAGCTGACAAGGTTATGTCACTCCGGTGAAGCAGAAATTTTTTTAAATCCCGGCCCACAAGATTCTGCTGAGCAGTCCCAGAACCTAATAAACCCGACGTGAATGACATAATCCCACACCACACTATACAACCCTAAGTGATAATTTAGGCCAGGGGCCCGAAAAGGCCAAGGGGCCTGAGGCCAGACCATGGAAAAAATGTCATGTCTAGCTTGCAATTTATTGTCTTGTAGTGAAGATGAAGGTAGGGGTAAGGTATCTCATTCGGGGATGTGTATGGCGTGGCGAGTAACCCGACGTGAATGAGTAAATAATCTTTCACCGCACCGTACAACCCTAAGTGAGAACTTTGTTCAGGGCCTTGAGAAGGAAAAGGGACCTAAGGTTGGGCCTTAGATGGAAAGTCCTATAAAGTTTGTAGTTTAACATCTTGCAGTGATGAAAAAGGTGATCTTAGTTTCGGGTCATAGATCTTGGACCGTATATGCTTAGTTTAGTGTCAAATGCGTGGGACGGAGAGGGCGAATCATCATGCTTATGGAAGTCCACAAAGAGGCAACGATGATAGAGGACAACGGTTGATCAGGTTCGAAACAAAGTATCCACCCTTGTGCGACCAGAAGGGGGGGAATTTGAGCGTCTACCATTGACCATATTCACAACATGGGGATTGTATCAACTTATCACTCGCAATCCTCAAGGGAGTTATCTCTTAATGGTAGTAGAGCACTTGGGCCTAGAATCAATGCCATTTGAGGGACATTTTGGATATAGAAGGTGATGGAATCCCAAATGATGGGACTTGTGAAGCATGGCAAGGCCCATGCTCACGGGACAAATGATAAATGAAGGGAGGGATGTCTCAAGGGGATATGTGTGGCATGGAAAAATATCCCGACATGAATGAGGGCATGAGTTTTTATAGTACCACACAATCCTAAATGATAACTTGAGATAGGGGCCCGAAGGGGTCGAAGGACCTGAGGATGAGCATCCTGGCCAACTATAGCCATACGACCTCTCATGTGGGCATTGCATTCACAACTCCTAAGCCCACATGAGCAATGCTCGGTGTGGGAAACAAGGGGTAGGACTTGGCTCTCCTCATCACATAAGGGTACGACAGCTAGAATTACACTCCCGCTCGAGGCAGACCAAGATTTGGAGAGATGGTTGGGAAGAATGAACCACTACACTCCATGTTTGGGACAAATGGGGGTGGTGACAATGACAAAGGGTGGTTGTTGACCAGATTCAAAACCCAACATCTATATCATGTGACCAAAAATGGGAACAATAAATGAGCGTCGATAGATGACCATATTCAAAATGTGGGACTCATATTGATTTGTTGACTAAAACCCTTGAGGAAGTTTTCCTGAAGTGATAGGAGAGCCCTTAGGCTAAGTATCCTTATCGTTCGGGGGGGGGGGGGCTTTGGATGTGAAAGATAATGGGGACCCAAATGATGGGGTGTGCAGAACATGAATGCACCCATGCAATTCCAAATAAAGTGGGGCCGAAGAAGAGACAGTGATCTTCAGGGGAGAGAGATACATGGTATGGTCATGATGAACTTGACGTGAATGAGGGAAAAGGCCTATGTCACACCATGTGTTTCGTCCCAATGGAAGGTCCTAAAGTTTTGGGGATGGGCCTATGGATGAAATGTCTGGGCGGTCGTACATATACCATGAGGATGGGAAACAAGCCACATGTAGTTCTGAAAAGGCCATGCAGTTTAGCATCCTGCGGTAAGGACGTGGGCAGATTAGAAGAATGAAGGAGGGAACATGGTGAAATCATTGTAACCCTGACATGGGTGGGGCCTAAGAATCCAACATGACACCATGTGAGATCCCCCAAAAGAACTATGCCCAGGAGAGGATAGTCAAAGAGGAAATTGGGGCTGGACTCAAGACGAGGTGTTTGAGCATTCCTATGTATCCTATGAGAACGGGAATCAAGCCATACGTAGTTCTTAAGATGCAATTTAATGTCATGCAGGACGATGCACGGTTTGAGGTCATGTAGGACCATGCAGTTTAAGGTCATGAAGGACCGTCATGTAGTTTAGGTTCGTGTGGGACCAACTAGTTTAAGGTTGTGCAGGACCATAAAGTTTATGGTCATGTGGGACCCTATGGCTCAAGAAAAGTATTGCTTGAGGAACTTGGCATTGGTGGGAAGAGTTATATGATCACCATCCATTGTAACCAGTGAGTACACACCATTGGAGTAAACCTTGTGAGTGATATAAGGTCCTTCCCATTTGGGTTCCAACTTGGGTGGTTTCCTTCCAGGTGTCATTGGTTCCCTTAGGGCCAATACAAAGTCACCTTGCAAGAAGGAATGGAGGAGGACTTTCTTGTTGAAAACTCTAGATATCTTGTTCTGATGCCTTTCCAGATTATACAGGGCATGAAGCCTATTCTCATCGAGTGATTCCAACTCAGCCAAACGAATTTTAGCTACTTTATCTGGTGCTTGCTGATCATAGATATCTATGCGCAATGAGGGAAATTGAATCTCGATGGGCAGTATGGCCTCTATTTCATACACCAGGTAATATGGGGTCACCTGGGTGGAATTACGAGTCGTTTTCTGATAAGCCCAGAGGGAATTGGGGAGATTCTCTGTCCAACTCCTCTTATTATGACCATCCATTTTTTGCAAAATGTTAGAGAGGGTTTTGTTGAACGCCTTGATCTGTCCATTTTCTTGTGCATGATAGCGGGAGGTATGGTTAGAATGGATGTTGTACTTAGCGTACACCATTTTTAGCTCAGTTACTCAGAAGTTCGTGTTGTTATCGGTGAGGACTGTGTGAGGGACTCTAAATTGGTAGATGATGTTGGAACTCACAAAGTCAATGATGGAATGGGCCTTGACCTCCTTGAGTGGAACTACCTCTGCCCACTTGGAGAAGAAATCTATTGCTGTCAGGATGAATCTACACTGGCGAGCTATCACCAGTGGATATGGTCCCACAACATCGAGTCCCCACACTTCAAATGGCCAAGAGTACTTGGTAGTGTGGAGAGGCTCTGGTGGTCGATGCATAAAGTTATCATGAATTTTTCATGCATGGCATCTCTTGCCAAACTTGATGCAATCATGGATCATAGAGGGCCAAAAGTACCCAAGTCTCTGGATCAGATGAGATAGTTTCGGCCCAGCCTGATGACCTCCTTAGGAACTAACGTAGACCTCTTGCATGACCTAAGAAATCTCAACTCCTTGAATGCAACGGAGGAGAACCCCATCCAATCTACGCTAGTTGAGGATTTGATCATGACTAGGACCATCCTAGAGAGTAAACTGTAACGTGCAATGTCGGATTCTCTCGCACTCAGCGCAATCTGCTGGGATATTACCATTCTGGAGATACTCAACAAAGGGGGCTCTCCAGTCGAAGTTCACTTCCATCACCGCATCCAGGGGGACCCGGGGGTCCTAATGTGGAGGCTTCGGCGGTAAGATGGCTTACCCGTGGGTCGTCGTCATCATCAGAGGTGAAAGGAGAAATGACTCTCTGATGTGCCACGTGGATAATCAGATCATCCTGTTTGGGCTCCGCGAGTGATGCAGCCAGGCCGGCCAGGGTTTCATCTCGACCATTCTGAGATCGGGGAACATAAGTAACTTCTGGATGAGACGGGAACTGGGCCATTAGCTGGAGAGTGCACCCAACAATGGTACTATATTTGGCTCTCTAACAACGTAGTCACCGTCGATCTATTTGATGACTAGTTTAGAGTCCCCTTTCACAAGAAAATGGGTCACATCAATCTCGAGAGCCAAGTCAAGGCCAGTGATGAGAGCCTGATAGTCTACCTCATTGTTGGTGCAGCCTTCTGACAATAGGAATGAGTATAGAAGGATGGATTGTGACGGGGTAATAAAGATGATACCCAGACCTACTCTGTTTAGCCTGGGGTCATTGAGCCTTCTGCCAGTGGGGCTCCAAGAAGCACCATCGAAGTGCATCTGCAAGCACGGCGTGGCTTGATCTACCGAGAGAATCGCTTCATCGGGAAAACTGAGATCCAAGGACTATTTAGCTAGAGCTTAATGGGCATCAAGGAAGTCTGCTAATGCTTACCCCTTAATATATTTCTGATGGACAGAACTAATATCAAACTACTGTAGAATTACTACCCATCGAGCTAGACGGCCTATCAACATGGGGCGGTTTAGGATGTGCTTCAGTGGGTCTACTCGGGACACTAGTTGTACCTCATGGTGCTGCAAGTAATGTCGAAACTTTTGTACTGTGAATACCAGTGCAAGGTAGCTCTTTTCGATGGGGGAGTATCTGGTCTTTGTATCGAGGAGAATGTGGATGAGGTAGTATAGGCTATCCTCCATCCCCTCATTATTCTTCTAGGTGAGAAGGGTGTCAAGATATTGTTCTAGGCCTGTCACATAAAGAAATAGTGTCCTTTAGGATATGGGTGGTATTAATACCGGAGGATGGAGAAGATATAGCTTGATCTCCTCAAAATCAGTCTGACACTCTTCGTCCCACTCATAGAGTGTCCCCTTCTTCATGATCTAAAAAAATGGATTACACTTTCCAGCCATATTTGTGATGAATCAGCATATGTAGGCTAAGTGGCCTTGGAAACCTCGAAGCTCCCGAATGTTTCTCCGAGGAGACATCTGGATAATGACTTTGATCTTCTCTAGGTCGATCTCAATGCCCCTATATCTGAAAATGAATCTAAGAAACTTTCCAAAGGTGACCCCGAAGGCACACTTCAATGGGTTCATCTTTAGGTGATGGTAACAGAAAAAGTTGAACACTTTCTCAAGGTCTTTAGGATGGTCCTGACGTTGGAAAGATTTGATCATCAAATCATCCATGTAGCATTCCACCAACGTTCCAAGGATTGGTTTAAATGTACAATGCATAGCCTGCTGGTAGGTGGAACCTGCATTCTTTAAACCAAAAGGGCATGACTTGGTAATAGAAAGTACCTTGGGGTGCCCTGAAGGCTGTAAACTCCTCATCCTCATGGGTCATTCGGATCTTGTTGTAACCGAAGTACCCATCCATGAATGAGAGGGCTTGGAATCCATCTTTGGCGTCAATCAACAACTCCATCACAGGAAAGTAAAAATAATTCTTCGGAAAGTGACGATTGAGATCCGGGAAGTCGATACAGACCCTGATCTATCTGTTCTTCTTTCTGACTGGAATAATATTGACCATAAATTTGGGGTATTGGGCCTCTTTAACAAAATTGGCTCTAATGATCTTATCAAATTTCACCTCTACCATGGCACCGTGAGAAGGGTGCATCTTTCTGGGAGGCTGCTTGAACCCATGATGATTTGTTGGGAGACCGAGGCAGTGGATGGATACCTGAGGATCTAGTCCTGGAATCTCATAATAACTCTAGGATAACACATCACGGTGTTTTTTTAGGAAGTTTATGTACTGTTTTTGCTCCTTGAGGGTCATGGTGGCACTGATCAATGTGAGTCTCGGGTCTTCCACGCTACCGAGGTTCACCTGTATCAACTCGTCAACTGTGGCAGAAACTCCCTCCTCAAAGGTAGGGGATCATCCTCTAAATCCTCTTCTTCACTTGTGGAGGGGGAATCCTCGGCAGGAGGAGTCACTTCTGAGTCGGCAGATCTCGATGGGAGGCTGGTACCCGCCTGAGCGGCAATGGACACCACATCGGAGGACTCCTGTGCTGACGCAACCATAGCGATGAAGGTTGTTGATCTGATCCCATCTAGCCTTTATCCCAAGGGGTTGTGCTTGATGATTTAAAATCAATAGTGCCACACTGGCTTAAACCGGTTAATTCTAGCTTGGCGGAACAAGGAAGTATGATGTATTTTTGTTTCCATGGGGTGGACATCCCGATACATTATGGGGGTAGGAGGCTTCGGGATCACCTGAGCCTAATTTATATAGAAGTATGATGTGATCTTCCAGCGTCGCTTAGGCCTAGGAATGTGTTATACCCTCATCCTAGAAACAACAAAGCATTATCCCATGTCCTAGGTTGTACCATCCAATTGGTGGATTGGAAAGATGTAGGCATCCTCTAGATCCGTCCATGGATCGGTCGTAGTTGTATCATGTTCGACCTCATTAGTCTGAATCTGTTTGTCCTTGCTCTTATAGTAGTTGGCATCTAGGTAGCGGTCTCACAAGAGGAAAAGGGAGACACATCACCTTGAAGCACGCCCACTCAACCATTAAGGGAGTACTTGAGACACTAGTGATATGATGAGGGAACCACCACATGCAGGTGGAGCCATGGCCTTCCCATCAACGTATTGTAGGTGTTGTCCTAGGAAACTACCATAAATTCGGTGCTAGAAACTAGGCCACCAAACTAGGTCTTCAAGTAGATCTTACTAATCAGTGTCTATTATTTCCTATCATAACCTTGGATTCTTATGTTAGAGGGACTCAAATCATCCTCAGACAATCCCATCTTTTGTAGTGTCCGAGTTGGAATTAGGTTAATTCCAGAGCACGTGTCGACAAGACAGTGACGAACCTCCACGCCATTGAACTAGCTAGTGATGTACAGTGGGAGAATGTTCCCCTATGTGGGGGAGCCTCCATATTTTCCAAAGAACGAGATAATGGCCTGGCATTCAGCATTCTCGACCGCTTTATCATGAAAATATTCTGCGGCTGCTACTTTCGTCTCAAATTGGAGGGGAATTTTTAAAGCCTTAGCGAGGGCCTCACGCATATCTGAAGATAGGAGATGGGCCTTAGTGATGGATAGCCTTGATGGGATACTAGAAATATTCTTAAGAACATCGTACTTCTGTGCCAGGCATGAACTTCTGTTTGCGGGAGGTCGCTCTATGACAGGATGTACGATGGGCCCTGCCGACTGGACCGGTGGATGACTAGTACTAGGAATGTCCCGCTGCTCACTAGTCAGAACCTGCGTAGTGGATACCGGATGAGGACCAAATGACTGAGACTATCCCGTAGCAGGGCATGGATAGATGCAGCATTATTGGGGTGGCTCTGCCTGATCCGCAACATGAACGGTGACGAAGGCAGACCTGATGCCACCAGGTGAGAAGGTTGTGCATGCTGAGCTCTACACTGAGCCTGTTTCCTGGTTTCGGTAGCATGCACAGCCTAGCTGGAAGTTCTGACCGAGGAACTCTGATAGCCCATATAGCAATGGCTCCGTCGATGATAGCGACGGTTGGGGATGTTGGGAGGATCTGCCTGGCACTCCACATCATCAGGAATCATGTAGGGATTTACCATCTCTACAGTGTTAACCGTGGCATACCCTTGGCCATCACTCGAAGAGTCAACCACTAAAGGATGGATTCTAGGATGGATTTATATCTATGGGGGCATGAAGTCGCTGAGAGTATAGGATGATGATGGCATTGGAAGGTGACTTTTCTTTCCCTTGCGTCATTGGTGTTTTCTCTTCTTGGAAGAGGTCGGCTGAGACGACGAAGCAAAAGTGGTGGCTGGAGCTTCTAAAGGATCTGGCCGATTCAGGCATGCCCAGATGACAGCATGGGCACAGGAGACTATTTTTCAAGCCATCCAGTCATAATACTTCTGGGATCCGTGACTAGAAACATGATGCCACTCACCCTCGATGTTGTTGTTATTGTCTGGTCTCACGAAGACGCATGTCACCTATGATAGAGCCGAACCTAAACGGACTATATTATTATCTACCTGGTCTTAAAGACAGTATTTGAACATATATCATTTCATGAGAGTGTTCCCCAAGATCCAGTGGTAGGGGAAATAATGAGGGTGATCAGTAAGGTTTTCCTCTTCTGGTCTTCTTCACTCAGGAAAACGTAGAATCCCCTACTCCAAGGCACTGTGGATGTAACTGGGGACATGTGCCTAGTTGAATGAATAGGTCTAGTTTCTCCTATCCAAAAAGGGTGCCCTTAGAGCTTGACCCTGACGAGGGGATAAAGGACCTTGTCGAGGAGGTGGAACTTGGTTATCTTTCCTGGGTGGTGACGGCGCATTGTACAGGGGAACCTGCTGATTTTGAGGTGGACATTGTTGGGATGGAGGTTGCGCCTGAGGTAGAGGGCCTTTGCGAGGCTGTGGAGGTGGATCCACTAGAAACAACTCTAATTGCCTGGGGGCCTCTATTTGGGCCACTGCGATGGGTTCGGCCCTGGCATCCCTTCTTGTGGGGATTGCAGGAGGCAACGGACGTGCCAACTTAACCTTTTGTAAGGATTACTCTAGGCACTGGGCCTTATCAGATAAATCTCAGAATCCCCCAAGATAGTTTTGGGTGATTAGGGAGGGTACCATCTCCATCTTGACATTACCTACGCACATCATCAGCAATTTTTTCTGAGTCAGTGGCATGTCGAGGGAATAGGTGAGTCCTTTCCACCGAGAGACAAAGTCGGTGATGCACTCATCAGGCCTCTGCTTGCACTTGAAGAGGTCTGCGATACTCATTTTCTGCATGGTGGAGCTGAACTGGTAGAGGAATTGCCTACGGAGGTCCTCCCAGTTGTTCAATGATCATATGGGGAGCTGGTTGTTCGAGACAAAAGCAGGGCCTTCCAATGTCTACACAAAACACTAGAGTTTGGCAGCTTCCTCCTACGCTGCAGTTCCCAACATGGGGCCACACCTTGATGTAAATTGGGCCAGGTGTTGTGGGGGGTCACTTGTCCCATTAAAGGGGGAAAATGTGGGATTTCCAAAACCTAGGGGTGCTGGCATATCATCCACCCATGCCGGATAAGGCTTTCTATCGGGCAGGAGCACCACCTATCACATCACTAATGCCTAGAGGCGGGCGATGAGTGCCACCATTGGATCATCTGGGCAGAGGTCCCTATCTTGACAGGGATCCCTAACCACGAGTGCATTGGTAGTTTCTTCAACATGGTAAGAAGGCCCAGTGTCTTGTGAAGCGGCTGGTGGCATGACGCTCAAGGAAGCTGGGGGAACCCGAGCTGGGTCCCTCGGATGTTCATGCCATTCATAAATATTTGGCGAGACAATCCATGCCCTCTTGTTGTAAGTTCTGGCTTCAACCCTGTCTACAGGGGAAGGATGGTCAAGTTCACTTAGAGGCAGCTTGCTGAGGGGAAGTTGTTCCTACCCCTGCTTCCCTAGCCTAGGATTATCATAGTCTGTCCGTCACTTTGCAGCACGTTCATCCAGGAGATCATCGACTACCTTCTTTTACTTCGTGAGCTTCTGACACAACGCAACCTTTTCAGGGTCTTCCTTCATTTTCTGCACTGAGCTGGACGGTTTGGAGGGTTTGGCGGCTCTGAGATGCTCTTTACCCTTACCATGATTTTGGCTAAGGACTAATGCCTCGATGGGCATAGGGAGACCCAACAAGATCCTCTGTTAACAATTAACCCTTCCCAAGGGATCCAGTATCTGTGGCACACTTTCAGGGGGTAGGTCCCCATCAAGGAGCTCCATATCATTTTCCTATACTGATAGGGTGGCCATATTGACTATGACTCTACCTGGGGGCATGTACTCAATGTCACCTAGCGAGTCGGGTTGCTGTCGAATAGGACTGAAGATGAGGGTAGCATACTTCCCCCAGTCACAGATTTGTAGGTAGGGGGAAGCCTCTTTGATAATCTTGTGGAGTAACTTGAAACTCTATGAATGCATTGCTGTTAGAGGGCCCTATGGCGACCTAGTGACTCAGGGAACTGGGCCACAGTGAGTGCGGCCAAATAAACTAGATGTCATTGTTTGCCGATGTCCACGAAATGCACTTGGCTCCTAGGATAAACCACTTGATAATGAAGAAGGATAAAGTGCGTCGCCCAGAGGGTTTGACGAAAACACTCAAACCCCTCTTAGATGATGGATTTTGGCGCACAAAAATTTGGTGTTGCAACCAGCCAAAACATCTTCAGGAAGTGGTCTATCGTGAGTATACCCCATAAGCTATTAGGATCGAATTCAGGGTCTGGCCCTTCATTTCCCTACTCTACAACTGATGGAAGCTGGGGAATGGGTAGCGGTACCGAAGCAGACCACTATAATGGTAGGCTAGCTGGTGGAGAGTACGACGAGTGAGCTGGCAGACCACCGCATCTCAGGCTATGCTCTGAAGAGTGAAGTGACTTAGCCACAACGACGTAGTAAGACGGGCTGACTATAGCAATTTCTGACACTGGGACTACGGATGGTGGTGGTGGATCACGTTGTTCTTTATCCACCATTGGTCCTCATAATATCTCCTTGTGATCTCTAGTTGACGTAGAGAGTGATTCTGGTGATGATGGTGGAGATCGCATGGTCGTAACCTGTGGAGTTGCTAAATTTTTGTCCTCCTGGATATACCTATGGAGGGAGGCAGGAATCCGATGGACCTCGCATTCTAGGAGTACTAGGCTGATGCGCCTTGTTCCTACCCCGGCCCTCGACACAGAGGGTCTGGGCGAGGGTTCCATCGCTGAGTCGTATTCAGATTCAGAATCTAAGAAGAAAATCAGTTTGATCTCAGTCTAAATATTCTAAATGTTCTTTTTATTATGGTGATGACCCGCCCTCCTGCCCCGGGATGGTTCTTCAGGACAGGGTAGATTTCCAGCATGATGAGGTCCTTCAGCCATACTGGTGTTGGGGCGGAGGGGGCTTCCTTTTGAGAAATCCAGGGTGCGAGGAGCACCGGGATAGATATCAAAGGTGATAGGGTGGGGACCTATGTTGGAGGTGATGGAGCGGGTAGGACCTCCGCTCGAGCCCATGGGAGCATGGGTAGGACCTCCACGCTTGTTTCCCCTGGCTTCTTCAGTGTGGGGAAGGTCCTCATACTGGTCGAGCCGAACACGGGTAGGACCTCCGTGCTAGGTGGTGAAGTGAAACTAGCCTTCACCCTATTGATTGATGAGGTGAGGAGGACCTCTTTCGGCTTCTATGAGAACATGGGGAGGTCCCCCATGCTGTAGATTGACTGGATATGCAACGTCCCCACACCGGTGGTCTGTGGAAGGTGGGATGACTCCATACCCGATGTAATGAGCACGAAAGAGGCTTCCTTGCTGAGTGTCACCATCATGGGGAGGTGCCTCATTCGGACTGGGGGTAGCACGACGCGGATCTCCATACTGATCTTGGAAGTAGGGAAGACCCGTGTTCTCCATAGTGGTGGTACGGGGAGGGCCTCTATACTGGCGGTGACCATTACTAGCACCGGCAGCCAAGAGAGTCGACCCATCCTGATAGTGGGGTAGTTGGGGCCTCGATCCGGGCTAGGTATACAAGTACCCTTACTCAGCATACACAAGGGGTTTATGGTATACGTCAGCGGTGTCCAGAGCCACATTTTTTGCTGACGTTGACGCCCCTTGGTGGGAGTCCTCCTCGACCTATTCCCGAAGTTGGCGTCGTGTCAACCGGACCGGGGCCAATGGTATAGGAACATGGCTTGATTGCTCCTTGACTTGTGGTACCAGGTGGCGGTGCTGGTGTGGCCTAGTGGGATCCCTCCTTGGGGGCTCCTAAAACGGGATCCCGACTGAGCTGGGCCAAATGTCCCCTACCTCATCAGCATAGGGGAGAGATTTGTTAAGGTGCTCTGGGGAGAGTCTCCCGAAACGATTGTAAGTTGGAGTGGGGAGCATTGGATCCCTACGTGGCCCTTGGGGATGGCGGTGGTGATAAGGCGTAGACACCTCCAGATCCTGGCAAGCCATATCCTTATTCGGGATAATCCCCTCCTCCTTGTACTGGCATAAAAGGTCATTGATTACTCTTCACTAAATGAATTCATATGGGGATATGGGGCGTGGGAACCTGGATTTTGTAGGTGTGGAGATTGTTGCCGAAGGGGTAGAGTCACGTGGGACTACTGTGTTGGCATTACCCCTGATCTTTTGTCGGTGGGTGGGTAGTGATATAATTACTATAGCATCTTGGTTCCTAAAAAGCATGGAGGTTAACCCATTAGTGCGGAATAAAAAAGAATCTACGACCAGTTCCCCAACGCCATTCTGTCTTCCATGGTGGGTAAGATGGATCCATGTTGACAACATCACAGACCGGGATGTCCAACATTTTTACTGTCCCAACTTCTGGTGAGTTTCACGCCAGGCCTGCTATTTGCTTGCCAGGACCCGACACCGGAAAGCTAGATCCAATGACATGCTAGTCCACTAATGTATCTAACGCTACTAATATTCATATTGATGGGAAGAAATTCACATCAGGTTCACCATTTCTATTTCTGACACTTTCTTCGGGGCACATGCGTTCGTCTTCTTCGAGGACGGCGGTGCTATTTTTTGTCCCGCATTCCTGCTTTCCAAAGGTGGGCGGCATCCGTTCCTTATCCACGGAAGTTTTCTCCTTGATCTAAATGGGATGATGGGATGTCAGTTCTTCCTTCTATGGATTCCTCCTCAGAACTCGTTACCTAGTCTGGGTCTCCCTTATAGACTTAAGAAGTTGTTCATGAAACTCTTCCCAGTGTCATATCTTCATGGGAAACAGTTAATTACACTACTTCGGTTGGGACATTCCAAGGGGTCCAGTCAGGGCAACAACCTTTGGTCGGGGGAGTAGTCATGTTGGAAATCACTGGCATGTTTGGATGCTGAGAAACTGGATCATCTGGGTTTCTTCCCCTTATTATAGGGCTTCTCAAGGGTGCGGAAGCCTGAGGAATCCCACGTCGAATGCAGAGAATCATATGCCATAGGCATGTATCTGATATTTTCATCAGCTTCTTATGTTTAACACAGGGAATACCACAGGTTTAACATCTAGTGGAGACGGATCGGACTGATCAGAAGACTGATTAGAGTGGATCAGGTGGGTGAAACCCCTATAGGGAACACAGATGTTGGGTCTAACGCATGGTTAGATACCTGATTGTTGTTATGGGATGGGGAATGAGGTGGAATGTTCCCTTCAGGATGTGGCAGCCCGGGTAGGAATCATGATGGTTAATGGGTAGTTGAGTGAAGTGGATGGAGAATAGGATGGATTCAACTCAAGGATGATGGTTATATTGGGCTTGATTCTTGAAGTGACCACTGTATGGGGTCACAACGACTTACCCCTGGATGGGGTTGAACCTCAGGGAGGCTTCCTACATACCTTATCCATAAAATAAGGATCAAATCCCACATATTTCGGGATGGTGGATGTAGTTTAGAATCATGCAGGACGAAAAGGGGGCAAGTAGTTTAATGTCATGTGGGACAAAGGTGGTCCGATGTGAAGGGTATTGGGACCAATGGTTGTTGGGATTGAACCTCAGGGAGGATTTCTATGTACCTTTTCCTTGGAAAAGATCAAATTCCATGTAGTTTAGGTGGATTGGGAACTGATGTGAATATGGTTGGGACCAATGGGTATTGGGATTGAACCTCAGGAAGGCTTCCTACATACCTCGCCTTAGAAAGGATCAAAGATGACGTAGTTCAGGTGGAGTGGAAACCAACGTGAAGATGGCCTGGACCAATGGGTATTGGGCTTGAACCTCATGGAGGATTCCTACGTACCTCACCTTGGCAAGGATCAAAGACCACGTAGTTCAGGTGGAGTGGGAACTGATGTGAAGATGATCGATACCAATGGGTATTAGGCTTGAACCTTAGGGAGGCTTCTTACATAACTCACCTTGGCAAGGATCAAAGTCCATGTAGTTTAGAAGGATTTTAGTGCACTGACGTGAAGATGGTCGGGACCCATGGGTATTAGGGATTGAACCTCAGGGAGGCCTCCTACGTACCTCGCCTTGGAAAGGATCAAAGACCACGTAGTTCAGGTGGAGCTTGGTGCACCAGCGTGAAGATGGTCAGGACCAATGGTTGTTGGGATTGAACCACAGGGAGGCTTCCTACGTACCTTGCCTTGGCAAGGATCAAAGTCCTCATAGTTCGGAAGGATGTGTGGGTCTTACACTCTAGGCTTCCCAAATAGTATGTCATGGTCTATGCTTACTCTAAGCCCACGTGAGTCATACTCGATGTGAGAAATAAGAGGCAGCAAAGGCCTGAAGATCATTTCATAGAAGGTGCGTCAATGGGAAGTGGAGTGGGGATTACACGTGGTTAGTATCCCAAAAAGGAAACAGGGGATTACATGCGGTTCGTAGCCCGAAGAGATGGATATTGGTACTTACTCTATGGTGGAGGCCCGGGTGGTGACAAAGCCCAGTGGGAGAGGGATTTGGTACCGAAGAAAGGATGGATCTAGTGTATATCCCCCCACCCCTCTCTGGTCCTTGGGACCAAAGAAGAAAGGAGGAGCAGGGACGTTGCCTCCTGCAAGAAAGGCTAGGGGATTACACCAAGGTGGTTGCCCTGTCCCTGTAGACAAATGTCGCTCTGATAAAGAGGATCTCATTCCATGTGAGGAATAATTCCACTCCCATGGACACCAATGGGCATAGAGAATGTCCAAGATGGGGCACCCCATGTGCAAGGCCTAGGGAGAGGTCATAGTTTAACATAATGTGTTGAGGACGATGACTCTTGGAAGTTTAACATCCTATAGCTCGGACGAAGTGGGTGCACTCCGCACCCCTAGGACTTACATAACTGATACTTGCCCGCCCTTGAGGGAAGGAAGGCATCAGCAATGCCGTGTGAGGGGTGTTATGGAGATATCCATTGGGGGGTCCACGTTAGCATGCCTATACAAAGAAGAAATAGTCGTTAGCGTGCCTATGCGAAGAAGCATGAGGTGAAGCAACGCAATGGAAAGCATCACCCAAGGGACTTTGAAATTGATTCATGAAAAACTGAGGGGCCACATGGGAAGATTGTGCATGACGCAGGTGTGCCACACATAAGAGTAGCTCAGACGTGGTGCCTCAAGGTGAGGGCGGCACATCGAGCATGTTTAAGAGAATAAGTTGGGGCAAGATAGAAGGTCTGTGCACAAAATGCATGGTTTGCACGTAAGATGGAGGGGTTTCTCGTAAGATGGAAGGTTTGTGCACAAGACGGATGGTTTTCACGCAAGGACTTGTGGCACACAAGACAGAGGGTTTGCACGCAAGACGGACGGTATGTGCGCAAGAGGATTGGGTTGCACGCAAGAGAGCCCGACGTAGAGGGAACTAGCATGAAAAAGGGGACCCCTTGTGTGCAAATTAATTTGAAAAGAAACAAATTTTACGAGGATCAGGCCCCATAGGGCCCACCCGAAGGCTCCCCCTCAGGGGACCTATCGTGAAAAATCCAATACCAAAAGTCTATGAGGTTTTTCGCACAGTCGTAGAAGACAGGGTTTTCACGCGGTAGAGTGTTGCTTCATCTTTGGTTATTGTCCTTGAAGGGTGCGGATACGGTTCATTTTATAGCCTGAGTCCTCAGAGTGGTGCCCATAGACCGGGTGCGCAAACATGCGTCTCACGGTGGATAGGGCGCGCAAAGGCGGCAGAGCACACAAGGCCGCGGTTGATGGGGCCTGGGGCACGCAAAGGGGTTCAGGTGCGCAAACTCCCATTTGACGCCACCCCAGGAACGAAATGGGGGCCGAGCACACAAAGTCGTGGTTGACAGGGCCTCGGGCATGCAATGGGGGTCGGGCGTGCAAACACCCGTTCGATGCCGCCTCAGGTGCAGAACGGGGGTCGGGCACACAAATCCACGATTGAAGGGGCCTCGGGCGCACAAAGGGGTTCGGGCGCACAAATGACCATTTGATGCTGCCTCGGGCACAGAATGGGGGTCGGGCACGTAAAGCTGCAGTTGATGGTGCCTCAAGCACAGAACGGGGGCTGGGCATGCAAGATGTTTCATGCGGCCCCCGAATCTTGTGCGCGCCCACCTCCCAGGCCCTGAAATCTTTTATGGATGTCCCGGATTCATTGGTTGCTCCGTTCTCTGCCCGATTCGGCCCTTCTCCAAATTTTGGCATCAACAGAGGGTGACTTATATTTTTGGTCACCAGGAATCTTGGATCCCACCCCTGAGGATCATCATGATGGATTAGAAGTTGACCCACCATCCCATCCCTCACCTTCCACCACCACACCAACTCTACCCCAAAAATCCTCCAGCATTGCTACCATCCCTCCTACCACTCATCCTACCCTCATCAAGCTCTAGGACGATATACAATGCATCTTGGAGAATATGCACCAAATATCGGTCCACTTTCACCTCCCATTCATTGAGCAAAATTCATTTTCCATTTCACCCTCTCCCACCCCCATTGGGCCTTCTTCCTCCACCATTACACCACCCCTTCCACCCAACTGAACCCCCCCCCCCCCCCCCCGATCTCACCGACCATGCCACCCAGCAGGAGTTCCTGACAGAGAAGACCTGGATGGGAAAGGGGGTTTCCACTGAGGCCACCCTTGAGGTCCCATTTATTGATTCAGCTACCAGACCCATGGCCCCAGTCCGAATCAGGACTTCACCACATGCCACCCCATCCCATCCCTGTCCCTCTGCCTCCACACCACCCACCATCATTGCACCTCCATCCTCAACTGCTACTGATACAGACACGACTACTCCTATCTAGTTGATCAAGACACCAGGCAGTGGGATGACGCTTGAGAAGATTTTTGGCACAAATATCTAATCTACCTTTTCTATATCTTTTGGGTTTTTTGGGGATTTTCTATGTACTTGGTCTGGTGGTATTTTCATCATTTGGTACCCCACCCTTGTATGGAATTACTGATATCTATATATACTTGGTCCTTCATTTTTACGTTCTATTTTGTTTTTATTTTTTTGTCTTTTATTAAATATTTCAAGGTCCTCAAAATCATCTAACATCATCAATGGTCTAGTCTTACCAGCAGTCTTAGAAAATTGGGTGCTCGAGCACGTCCTAGACATTTCTTAATAGCTTCATGAGCTATATTTCACCATTCACCAACAGTAGCAGCCATCACGATTGACGATTCCATTCTTACCACACCTCATTCATACTCATATGGTTGTGCCCGAAGTAATAAACCCACCGAAGAGACCATGCAAGCTTGAGGACACTGCCTCTAGTAGTTGTAAGAGGAAAAGGAGAAACTAAGTCGTTGGACCATCTAACAACACTATTCATCCACCCATCTGGATGATGATGTTTAGTTATCACTTTATGGGAGGCAACCCATAGTTAATCTATATTTTGTCGCATTTTCATTGTCATGTCTAGTCCATTACCTTTTCATTTTTCATTTCTGTATTGCATGCAGCTACATTGTAAACTTATCAACATTTCAATAAAATGACTCTCTCAATTTCTCACTCTGTGTGCCTGCCCTTTTATATACTATTCCAATTGTTTATAATTGTGGACTAATATTTTTTATCTAGTTCAGGATTTCCTTCTCTAACACTTTGTAGGTACACTAGATATTCATCTTACGACAGCACAAACACCCCCATGGCATAACACTTTTCTCAAGGAGCTCTTGATTCCCTCTTATTTTCATTTTATCCAATATTCCATTTCACAAAACTTTATAAATCACTACCACACCACTCTCACATGTTTTTTATTAATAGTAGGGACACTGCCTCATTTTAAGTGTGTGGGGGGGTCTTCTCATAGTTTCACTGATGATGCACTTGAATTTTTATTATTCTCACTTGTCTAAGAGACATTTTTCTGAATAATAAGCATGTCTTAAACCTGAGAATCATTATTTACTTGTAATTAAAGAAAAATTTAAGTGTAAAAGTGTTAAGGACTCTATTTCACTCCTACTTATATTGGTTTAGAATGATTTTTGAGTTTATATAATTAATTCAAATTCAAAATCATTGAAATAATGACTAATTGAACTTATGTATGATTTATGCCTTTTGTTATTGCTAGTTTTTTTTTGTTGATTATCACTACCCAAGAAAAATCAAAGCCTTCAATTTCATACTCTTATCTAAGCATATTTCTTGAGAGATACTAGGGGCCTGTAAACTGACTAGAAATTGCACAGAGATCTTATCAAAATGATGACTGAACAAGTATGGATTTAAAATGATTGAGGTATTCTTTGATAATCCACTTTCCCTGAGACCCACTTGACATATATCCTTCATTTAGCCCATAGTTTCCATGAATGAACTGTTAGAATGAACTTATTCTAATCCTATTTCTCTTTCCACCTTTCTCTGGTATAATTCTCATAAATATCTTTGAACAAGTGTGGGGGAGAAATTCAAACATCATGGGATGATTCCACTTTCAAAGATGCATGGCGCGCTCACCCAACTACAAGGTTGTGATCCATATACCATTTTGTGTAACTCATTCATATTTTTTCCCTTTAAAATTTTAAAAATAAAAAAAAATTATATGGGTTGTGTACTAGGAAGGTCAAAAATCACCATTTTTCATACCAATGAATCTCTTGAAGGATCATATGTGTTTAGGTGATGGATGTGAGATCTATCCTAGGCATGGATCTAAAAACATAAAAATAAAAAAGAAAACATAAAAAGGAAAGGAACATAATCATTTTTTTATACATACTTGATACACATGTAGATCCAACCCGAGATGATGAAGTACGAATTTGACTGGCCAGAAGTAGGAACTTTATCACACTTGTCCTTTCACTTTTTTCATTGTATTATAGAGCTTACCCTCCTTTTTTAGCCTAATTTTTCACATTATACCTACCTAACCATAGCTTCATATTCATCATAACCCAATTTCTTAAATCCCTAAAGATTAATCTTTTGCTTGTATTTACATATTGGAGATGATAGAACCAGTGCAAGCCTATGGTTAGGAACAGGTACTTAGGGTACGATCATACCTCTACTTACATTTTCTACCCTAAGTGTTGAGAGAGAGAAATGGTGAGGTAGATTACAATTGGGAATATAACTTAATGAATAGTTAAAAGGTTATTATTAGAAGACTATAATTTGTTTTGAAAACTAGACTGTGAGGCATGACTAACTCTCTGTGCAGGTTTAATTCTGGAAATTAACTTTTCTCTACTTACACCTAATTGAATTGCATGGACATAATGAATATTTTCTGCTTTAAAAATTGCTTATCCATTATGAATTAATTGTTTATATGTATTGCTTGAGGAAAATCAATTATTCAAGTATAGATGGATTTGATAAGCCTCATTTGTATATATACTTTTATGTAATTTATTCATAGTTTTTCATTTAATTATTCGATAATGCACATGGTATGTGTCTAATTTTGTAGGGAAAAGCCTCATAGGCTTTCAAGAAAGAAAAGGAAAAAAAGTGAAAAATTGGCCAAGTACACGTTGTGATGATGAAATTCACATTTTGTACCTAAGGATCACAACATAACCCAATACGTGAAGCCAATTTGTGACCATGAAGCTAGAAGTAAAAAATATATACTACACGTCGTGACCAGACTGGCCACGTCATGACACCCAGTCAAATCGGTTAGGGAGAAAGCTACGAGGATTCCGCACGAAATCTACCACACTGGAGTACACATCGTGAACCATTTATACACGCCATGTACCTAGTCAAACATCATATCCATGAGAACTGCGTACCACACTGGATATCCAAAGGAAAATGAAACAGATCGAGGGTACACGTTGTGTACCATAGGTACATGTTGTGAAAAAAAACGCCTATATAAGGAATGAAGAGGCAGTGCATTAGATATAGAAAGATATCTTCCTTCTTCCCACTTGATTTCCTATAATCCATTCTTAGTCTTTTCCCTTTTGAACTCAATTTATTCATAATTTTTCAAATTTCTTTCAATTCAAGAGTTGTGGAACGTAGTTCCTTCAACACATTCTTTTCCCCATTCTGTGCTTAAATTTCAATTCTGATTTCTATCTCAATTAAGTAATTTAATTTAATTAATAATTTTCTTATGCATATTTTCTCTTTATCATCCTAGAGTCCTTTTTTATAAATTTTATTAATCATGACTTATTTGGTTTATTTTATTATTCCACTATCCCTAATGAGTATCTAAATTTATTAGCAGTGGGGATTAAGCTCGATGTATCTACATAATTAAATATACCTTTTAATCTAAACATAGAAAGCCTAATTGAATTAGTAACTAGGATATGAACCCCTATTATATCCCATTTGTGTGAATATCCCTAACCATGGGATGGTCAAACAAATGACCCTATCCTAATTAGAGTAGACTAATCTATAACCACTGGCTTAGGAGAATTTATGCTCAGAAATCCAAACTTAATGCACATAGGTTGTTGCTACCTCATAACCATATAATAGATACTTACTAGGTTGGACTAGTAGGCTAAGACCATATAAAAGTAGTGAACCCTATTTTCTTTGTAGACTAAGACATAGGATCTTTCCAAGGTTATAATTAAAATACATCCTTCACCGAGATACTCTACTTGATCCTGACCCCTCATTTATCAATTTCAAGTCATCCCAAATAGAACTTTGACCAAACTCTCAAACAAAATACTTCTATAAAGGACTCTCTTATAAGTTTAGAAACCAAATCCTCTCAAAGTTGAAACAACAATGTCCCTTTGGATTCGATACCGTACTCCCAATACACTACGTCTTAGTATTTGGTGAACTTTTGGGACAAATTATAAATTCAAATTTGATTCATGTCGAAGGAAGTAAAAACACCACCGCATAGAGGATATCAGTTATACAAGGAAGAAGCCTCCCCCTTTTTCCTTTTACATGTGAAATTCAAGGGGAGGATATACATTTTATTAAATAAACTAATATATCATGACCACATCACCAACGGTCTCCTCTGATCGAGAATCCGATGAAAAAAACCTTTATGTCTCACCTAGGGTAAAACCCATGTTATAAATTCAACCATAGTATCAGACTTCTAATATTAGACTCTTTTCAGAAGTTATTCCACATTTACTAAATAATTGTGTGTGCATGATAAAATATAATTAATATTTTTAATATCACCACACCAAAGCTCACTAGGCCCTAGAATCCCACACTGAATTAGAACCTAACTTCATAAATATTTATAGATTATTCTAAAGTATTATAGGGAAAAACCAAAGTCTTTACACATTACTTGGTATTTCATTCAATAAAAGTAAGAAGAGATTTCATGGAGTATGAATAGTAGAATTGCCACACTAAGTAGTGATCAAAGGAATAATTAGTTCAATACAAAATGGTTGTAACAATACCCTACTCCTATTATGTATTTATTAAGGTATGTTCAATATTAATGACTTTAATAAAAGTTCTTTGTGGGAGGAAACCTGAGTTTTTATTTATTTTCTTTCTTAGGAATTAGGAATTTTGTTTTCAAATGTAGTGAAACCTTCCCCCACCTATTTTTTAACATTAGTTGCATAGACCTTGTGCTTTCACTATTTTTATTTATTTTTTAGGTTCATGAAATAAAAAGGAAGAAATTGAAAATGAAAAAATCATGAAGTGAAATGGGAGTACTTCTAAATTCAGTATTACTTTTTACCCACTATTATTGAAATCTGTTTTAATTTTCAATGAAAAAATGAATACCCACACTTAGATGAGTGCTTTAATTTTGATTAATGATACTTAAAATTTTTAGAAATCCCCTAATTATATGATTATTTTTAAGCTGATGGAATTGAATAAGTAATATGGAGAGATTAAATGATTATATTGAAACATAGGAATTTGAATTAAATGAATCATGGTCTAGAACAAATTATTTCTATTCAATCTTGAGCATGTTTCTTGAGAGAACTTTGGAAATTTTACCTACTAAGAGTTAGATTTGATATTTTAAAAACAATTATGGAACAAAATAACTTGGAAAATGATTGAGAAATTTTATTAATTTATCCATTATCTTTGAGACTCACCTTAAATTGATCCTACTTTTATCCCTTAGAGGTCATAAATAGACTTTTATATGAATGATCCACATTATGAGACATTTTCATTCATTCCAACCCTTACTCTAGTGTTTTTTATGATATTAAAAGTTCAAGTGTGGAGTATATGGGGTTCATGGAAAAAAAGGGATGTACTTTGTTGACAATCAATTTTATGGGTATTTCATTGGTTTTTTTGAAGGTTCACATCATTATTCATTTTTTTTACCTCTCTATAAAAAATGAAAAAAAATGGTTGAATTTTTGAAGGTTAAAAATCACCATCACTTAACCAATGATTTTTATAATTTATGGTTGGGTGGTGGATGTCATAGTTTTCTTAGTTCAACTTTCAAAAAAAATTAAAAAAACGATAAGGAAAAAAATAATAATAAAAAAGAAAATAAAATAATTGTAACTCATCCATTATGATTTCATTATTAAGAACCCTTAAATTGAGCTTGGGATATAGGGAAGATGTAATTTTTGAGAGGAGAATGTCATTCAACTTTACTTTGATTATCATAAACTATACTTAGAGATAAACCTCTTTTTTATCTTTAATTATTTTATTCATCAATAACTACCTTCCTTTAACCTAAGTGTCATATGATTCTAATTTTCAAAGCCATCGTTATTTTTAGTGATTTTTTGTCTTTAAAAAGTATAGAATGTAGGTCCTTTCCAAGTTCACAGGTATGAATCATGTACTCATGGTATGATAAATACTCCATTTATATTTTTTTACCTTGAGTAATGAGAGAGAGAAAATAATAGTGAGGTAGATTATGATTGGTTTGTTAATAATATTAGTTTGAGTGTATTGAATGTAATAAAGGAGAAGTTCCATTATTTTTTAAGGTGAAAAATAAAGTACATTATTGTCTAGTGAGAAATTGGTTTCATTTTTATTTTGTGACCCTTAAAAATTCATTTACCATTTTTATAATTGATTAGTTTCATTTATTTTTAAGTGTGGAGGATTTGATGATCTAATTTATGCATAATTTTTTAAATATTACTAGATAAATTTCATTTGTTTTTACATTATAATACCCATTTTTAATTTATAATCATAATTTTTGGGTATTATTTTAGAATGAAATTTTTGAAAAACAATAAGTGAAATTGATGTTTTTCTAAGTTATAATTTTTTTATGTTTTTTATATATTTATATAAAAAATAGCCAACATAATACAACCCTAAAACCATGGGATCAAGCCACATGAAACCCCATGAGGGCCAGACAATCAAGAAACCCATAGGTAAAGTTAGTGGTATGAGTTAGAGAGTAGCAGAACGTACATTGCATGGGCATAGGATCACACCGACGCACAGGAGGAAGATTTTCGTGGCATTGGGAGGAAGTATCACTAGCACGAGGTGGTGCACTATGGTGTTAGTCATCCTCTGACACCCATTAGGCTTGATGCTAAGAAATGGGAACTTAATCCATTATATATCATAGGGATAATGTTTGAGTTTTCAATGTGGGATGCAGTCATGTAGGGCACTTTTTAATTTAACAAAAGTGACACCATTTTAGTCATCGCTCAAACATCTTCATTCTTGTGCACACATTATACACCATAATCATAATTTATATATCATGTAACCACCATATTAAAATGATTAGGAGCTTGGTGTCACTGGTGATTTGACTCTCGCTTCGTTGCATGTTTTTTCCTTGTGTCATAGTGACCCCGAAGCTTGAGATAATGAATTCGATGCACCATAAGTTGTGAAGTTGCATTTTAAATACATGTATCACTTAAATTAATAAATTAATAATCTATTCCATATGATGGTGGATATTTTGGTGTAGGTTCTTAAAAGGGGGTTAGTAAGGATTTGAGCTTCAGGGAAGGTTGCGATCATGGTACACATGTTACGTCATAGACATGTAGTCCATGCAAGGAGGCAGTGTCGCAATGAACTTACTATATAATAATGAGTGTTTAACTTAATTTTTAATATACCCAACATAATTGGGATATAAACTTCATATAATTCAAACTTTGAGGAAGATTATAAGAATAAGTGTGTGGGGGCATCGACTTCTAATGAGGAGTCAAAACAGTCCATAAAACAGGGGAGAAACATATGAGCTATAAAGATTTAGGAGGTGTTAATTAATCATCACATAAATGAATATTTATTTAGTCCCCAATACCCACTCTCATTAATAAATAATGATATACTTTCAAATAGAGATGAGAGAGTTATTCAAGAAGAGGTGATGAGAGAGATTTTAAAATGGATACGGAGGAATTATCCCTATAAATAGTGTAGAAGAATGCTATGTAAATGGGAGATGACACAAAATCACTTAGGTAAGGATATATAACCTAATAAAATATTCTCATCTAACACCTAATGTGAGAGTGTAAGGAGTATTATCATCATAAACTATCATATCAGCATAGTTTAGGATTTGCTTTTCCCTTTTTTGTTTCATTATGTAATAGTAGATTTCTTGTGTCATTTGTGTCCATAAATTCATTTAAATTTTCTTTTTTTTTCATGATACCTTTTATTTTACATTACCTCTTCCTCTATTTGTAATTAATTCATGTTTCGAAGAGTGATTATGAGTGGCAAAATTTCATGAGAGATGATAGATTTGATGAAATGGGAGAGTACATAATGGTCTAATTATGTTAAACATGTGAGATTATATTATTAATTAGTCTCACTTTGACATTAATAAAATCTTATGCTCTAAGTTTCTAGTTAAATTGAAGGAATTTATAGGACTAACCTCAATATGGTAGAGGGGAGTGGGAGGGAGAGAGTCAGCATTAACACTGCCTTTCATATTAAGATTAAATGTCATCCATCAAACCTGGTTATAGGAAACCTTGAGAGATAATTAAGTTTTCTTGGTTAATTTTATTTAATTTTTAGAAGCGAGTCTAGTTTCCCCAAGATTTTTCATGAATAATGGATTTGATTTATCTCATGAGTTAAGAAAACCCATATTTGTATTCACTTTCCCTTCATTTCAACCTTGTTTTGATTTTTTGATCCATTACACTCCACACCTCAGATAGTTAGTTATTTTAATTGTAGTGATAATTAAAAACCACAAAACTATTAATTAATATAATCCCTTTTCCTCATGGGATCAACCCCATCTTACCACTATCCTTCATTATATTATTTAGTGTCATTATGGTTACTATAAATTTATAAATTTATTCGACTGAAGGATTTAACAATGTCCTTTGGGTGTGTAAATGATAAAACAATATATATTATAAATTGAAATGAAGAATTTGAAAATCCTATATTGTATTTTTAAAATAAATTTATAACATTTTATAAAATTTAGCAATGTTTTATGAAAACTATTATTTTTGTCTGTTGCATAAAATAAGTTTGAACATGGGAAAAATATGTTATAGATTTATTTCAATTTAAAATAAATATTATTTTATCAATAATAATCCTTTTAATTTCATTATAATCAATAAAATTTATAATTTTTTTCCTATACATAAATATTGTGCCTAAAAATACACTTTTCTTGAAAATGAATTTTTACGCATTACATGCGCAAATGTTAAGATTAATTTCCCTACACATAGAAATTTAATATGATAAAATGATTTTTATTTTCAATAAAATTATATTCATGTTATTTAATATGGAAAATTTTAATTTTAGGAATATAATTATATTATTAAGATTAATGTTAATTACCACGATAATGGTGAAATAATTATTTTCAGATTATTTTTTTATTGATATCATGGAATTTCTATCGAATAAATTAAAATAATATAATTTAAATAATGAATCTTAAATTGTATAAAAACACAAATAAATATATTAAAACTCAATTAATTAGTTATCAATACTAAATAAGATTAAGAATCCATAATGGTTAAAATGTCATTTTTCTATTAAAAAATTTTTCTACACATTACCTATTTTGATTTAAAATTTAATTTTATTATATTTAGAAATTGAATTTGATTCAAGAAAAGTTAAATTTACTTCCATCACAGCCAAAATTTATGATATGTGTTATGTTATATTTTTAATAAAATATAAAATCGCATAGTTAAAAACTAGTTACCCAGTTTAAAATTAAAAGAGTAAAATGTAAAAACTTCATGGAAAATATGTTTAAAACATGTTTAAAAAATCATTGTTTGAGTGTTTATCTAACCAAATAGACCCCACACTCTATTATTTATAAATTTTGGATTCATTTACCTTGGAATAGTGTCATGGCATTATTAAAATATAAAGGGTGTTTCCAAAAGTATATTTTTCCTCTCTTGTAAAAAGGGTAACTTACACCATTTCAAACATGAAGATAAAATTTTAAATTTCCTTGAAAATATAACCAAATATTATCTCCTATAATTAAATAACAGTTTATTAATCCTCTATTCATACTATTTTATCCTAATCCCTTCATTTTCAAGGAGTTTTCCAAAGAAAGATCAAGTCTCTGACGTAAGTATTATCTCTTTCTTAAGTTTTTCTTATTAATATTAATCTTCCAAATATATAGTCACCATAATAATATGATTACTTAATTATCATAAATATACCTATATTTGTTTATATTAATGTAATCATCATTATTTATTTCTCTACGTGCACTAATAAAAACAAAAATTTCATTAGTGTGTTGTGCAGACTATCGCCTACACAAAGATTTTCATCATTATCATTCATGGTTGATATAAAGGATTTAATTAATAAATAAATGTGATAATATATATATATATATATATATATATATATATTATTTTGAAAATTTAAAATTATCATTCACCTTTTTACCTCTAATTCATTGAAAAATTGAAACATTAATCACGTATACGTGCAAACTATCACCTCCATGAGAATTGAGTTTCATTTGTTATAACCCCCATCATGGTTGGATTTAAAAATATATTTAATATATAAATATTATTTACATAAAACTATTAATATTATGGATATTATGAATCTATTTTATGATGTTTTCTGCCATGGATGATATTCATAAGGAGTTGTGGAAAATTTGAGCATATAACCTCAAGTAACCGATATAGGCAAGAAAACTATCTAATAAATAAACATCATATGATAATAAATGGTCTATATTAAATAAAATAAAAAATAATAATGTTCCTAATAAGATATCTAATAAACTTAATGTGTTGATTCAGGATGTTAGGCATGTATTCAGAATGAATCAGGAATAATGTAAGGGTTTCGTCTCAATTTCTCTTCATTGTGATGGGTTTTAATGTTATGCGCTAATTTATTATTTTTATGGTGTATATACAGTAAAAAATTTTAATTTTTCATACTCCATGATTTTATGAATTTTATTTACATAAATATATGATTTTAAAGCTTCCAATGACTTTTGATTCAAAAATTACTAAAGTTGTAAGAGTTTCTTTGTCTCAAATTTGAGTCCCTTGAGACATGTTTAAGTTATACACCATATTTCCTTTTCTATGGAGTAAGTAATACCCTATTGTAATTTTGTATCATAATCCTCTTATATTTAATAATATTAAATTTTCAATTTAAAGTTATACCTCTCATGGTTTTTTGATTCAAAATTTACAAATATTGTAAGGGGTTTTTGTGAATCAGGTCCCTTCCTTGGGTAAGAATCACTCTTCTTTAACTATTATCTCTCAAGATTGATGTATTATAACCTATTATGATTTTATGGTGTATTTACACCTTCTCTTTGGGGAAATCATTTTTCACACCAAATTATTCTTCATTGATGATTCTATTGTTTCATGAAAATGATGTTTTTTTAGAATGGTTCTCATTTATTTTAATTGATTTTTCATCCATGTCCATGTTTTTACTTCCCACAAATATTACCCTTTACTTAATGTAAACTCAATTTGTTTTAATATCCAATGATCCTTGTATTACACTTTATTCATTTTAAAGAAAAGGTTTTTCCATTCTTTAAATTACGTGGTATTTCCACAAGGTTATTTCAAAATGATCAAAATGTTTTTTCATCATTTCAAAATAAAAACGTTTTATCATCCACTCAACATTTTATTTTGATAATATTTATGTAATTACAAGGATATTTTATTTTGAATTATTTATACTAAGGTTTTCAAAATTCTTCTATTTCCTTTCAAAAAATGTTTGTTATACTTCAATGTTTTAAAATATTTTGTTAAAAAATCGTATTTTCAAATATATTTACCCTTCATGGTTTATCTTTCATGAAGTGGTGTTTGGATCACCCAATATATGTGATTATGATATGATTTCTTCTAGAAAATGGTAGTTTTATATCCTATGATTTCTTGATTTCATGTTATGTGATGTTTTTGAATGGTTTAAGAAATTCATTCTTTTTCCATGGGTTCATTAAGATAAGTTTAGGATTGATGGAACACATATGTGTGGATGATGATGAGTGGGGTCCTATATCACCCTATAATGCATTGGTCAAGGTTTCATATCGCATAAGATAATTAAATGTTTCATGAATTAGATGCAGGAATATTTGTTCATAGTTTTTTTTCTTGGATGAGATGTGGAAAGATTTGTTCATAATTTTGTTATGTGAATGAGATATGGGAAGATTTGTTCACAAGTTATTGTGTGAACATGATACATAAATCTTTTTTCACAATATTTTATTAGGTTTATGGTTGTTCCACATTTCCAAGTTATCCATCAAGTAATGCCAAATTTTCAAGATGCATTTATTTCCATGAAATGTAATGTTTTCATGATTATGCCTTATTTTTTAAAGTATTATATATTTTTATGTCATTATCACATTTCATATGATTATTGAGATATGTTTTGAGTTATTTCATGTCTTTTATGACTCCTAAATGATTTTTTTTATTTTATATTACTCTAACATGTTTTATATCATTTATGGTATTTTGATCTTTTATTGTGTTATTTATGTCTCTCTCATATTCTCTTTCATGTTATGATATGTTTTCCTTTACTCAGCATCAGATCTTATCCCTTCTTATTTTTCTAATTCCTAGGTTGTGAAGATGATTATAGCATGTGAGATATCTAGAAAAGGGTCTAGAGGAGAAAAATTATGAAAATATGTTAGTAAGTGTTATAAAATAATATTTTTATTGAAGTTACAAAGGATTGAATAACAACTGAGAAGGGGGGTGGAATCAATTGTTCAGTTTTTGTAAGTTTTAAACAGTTAGAAACTTAACCCCTGCAACCTGTTAAGATTTATTTTCTTATCAACTTTTAGTAAATAATCATGCATATAATAAGTAAAGTACATAATATTTATAAGGTTTGGACTCAGTGTGAGAACCTACATCCTTTCCATATTCACTCCCTTGGGTCTATAGAAATCCACTATTATGAAGAAGTGAATACAACTTGTGTCAACTCCTATTAGACACCTTCTACCTCCTGATAGGAACGATTATACAGACTCCCGTCAGTTTACAATATTTTTTTATAAAAAAATTGATCTAAGAAAAGAATAAACACTTTATTGAAACTCCTCTATAATTACTCAGTCTGAATCCTCGATCTGATTTGGATGGACCTGATTTTCTCAATCTGATGAGTCTAGATTTGATTCTCTCAATAAAATCAGTCTGGATATGATTCTCTCAATACGATGAATCTGGATTAGATTTTCTCAATATAATAGACTCAATGTGATGAACTCAATCTCAATCTGAAAAACACGAACTCTTCTCAAATTCTCAATAAGATCTTCTTCAGTTTGATTCACTCAATACGATTGACTAAATATGATCTTCTCAATATGATCTTGCTCAATTAGGTAGATAAAAATTCAGCTGTATGATCCTCCTCACGAGATCTTTAGCCAAAAATGAATTTCACTTGATTCCTTCGGTCGTCCTCCTTTTACTCTTGCGTGAAAAAACAACTTTTAATGAATGATCTAAGCAAGTATTTATAGGTGACTCAAAAATCCAAAGCAGAAAACATAAAAACATTCCTCACTTCCTAAAATTTCAAAATATCTAAAAATATCTTATATTTAAACTTAAACTTTGACTTATTCAATCCTCTGCAGATTTATCCGTGATTTATGTTGGGACCAAGTTGGATGGAGAAAGAAGTTTGAAGATTTATCTTTTGTAGAGTGTTGTCTTTTATTGTCAAAGAAGATAAAACAATTCACTTTGTAAAGGACTTAAAACCAGAAGATGCGTTACTGCTATGTATTTCAAAAATATCATAAGTTATGAGAACTTGTGGTGCAATCCTTATGAATGAAAGGGGAGAAAGTTTGATTCTAGTCATATACAGTTTTGATTGGAAGGAATGATGCTGCTGAAAGATAGGGAAGTTTCCGTACTTTCTATTTTAATTCTGACGATGCCAAATCTGGTCTATCAAAGAATATATATCACGATAGTGGGGTTCGTGATGAAAGCTGAAGAATGGTTATGGGAAGTAGTGAAGAAATAAATGACAAAGGAATGGACAATCTGGAGACGGCACAAAAGAACAGTTTAAGGTGGCACCGTTTTCCAAATGTTAGGGCCTGAAAATCGGGAGATGAAGATGTGTTTTTGGCAATGGATGTTGCGCGCAAGATTGAAGATGGTTTAGATTTTTGCGTGAAAGGCATGATTCAAGATCAGAACATTGAAAAATGACAAAGTCATGTAGTGCGCGAAAAAATGGGCCGAGTGGGATGCGCGAAAAATAAAAAGGCTGCGTGAAATACTTGCGAGATGCGCGAAATATCAGCGGGATGCATGAAAAATAAATGTTGCGCGAAATATTGGTGTGGTGCGTGAAATAGAGGAATGAATTTTTTCACGCAAGAGGTGTTTCGAGATCAGAAGCTTCAAAAATGGAAAAGGCATGAGGTGCGTGAAAAATAAGAGCATTGCACGAAATCTAATGTTGTGAGAAATAATTTTTATGTGACTAAAAATGGTTTTTACGCGCGGATAGGTGTTTTTCGCATGGGGTCAAAAATGCCTATAAATATTAGGTGAACCCCTCTCATTGAGAGTGTCTCGACACTTATAACAAATTCCGAGCTCTGGTGTGCGTAAAATTTTATGCTAAGTTAGTTGTGCGAAAAGAAAGAGGTTTCTGCGAAAAGAATAAGGGTACGTGAAAAAGTGAGAAGTTGCGCGATAAGTTGTGCGAAAAAGGTTTTTCGTGCCAAAAGGTAATTTTTACGCGCAAGCCATTTGAATTGTGTGTAAGAAACCCTAAAGGCTGCGTGAAAAATTTGGGGTCTTCGCACATATTCAGTTGTGTGTATGGGAGTTCATACCAGCTTCTGGGTAGGAAAGTGAAGATTTGTACTTCAGAGAATACAACTATTCAATTTTAAAGAAGTACTGAAATACTGTAATTCCCTATTTCTGCTAGGAGGGTGCACACGAGCTTGCGGATTTTTTTCAAGTGCTAAACGAGTGTAAGGGTATATCCTACTCATTGTATTCCACATCAAAGGATTTTTTTCTAGTGGATTGTGTGGTATTAGATTGTTTTCGGACCATACCAAGGACGTAGCTACTCTTATTGAGTAGTGAACCTTGTAAATCTTGTGTTCATGTGGTTGTGTGAGTTCAGCAGGGAATAAACTCTTTAATAAGAGGCGAAGGTTGTTTCAACAAGAGGGAAACATAAAAAAGAAAAAGATATCACTGATTCACCCCCTCTCCGTCTTAGTGATACTTGGATCCTGACTGGGAACTTCAATTAGTATCAGAGGGACAGGTTACCTTCGTTTATTCTTTGCTGAAGTGTTTGAAGAGAAGTTGTGATGGAGAATCTAAATTGTGTGAACATTAAGGGTATTCTAATTTTTAATGGAAAGAATTATCATATCTGGAAAGATAGAATGATGCCTTATCTTATGTGTCTTGGGTATGAAGTTCTTGAAACTAAAACTGATGGATTTTCTCCTACTGATGACAAGGTTCCTCTTACACCTACTGATAAGAAGAATCTTGAAAATGGTGGAAGAGCTAAAAATGCATTACTCTCATCTCTTTTTTAGAGTGAGTTTTTAAGAGTGAAAGGTGTGGCTATAGCTAAAGGAATTTGGGATAAGTTGAAGAACATCTACGAAGGAAATAAAAAAGTGAAGAAGGAAAAACTAAAAATCTATAGGCTTAAGTATGAAGACTTAAAAATGGGAGAATTTGAATCTGTTGGGGACTTCTTTACTAGGATAAATGACATTTTCAGTACAATCATATGTCTTGGTGAAAATTTGTGTAAAGACCCGTAAAATTCAAGGTAAATTTTTTCTTAATTTTCTTTAGAATTTTACAAGAGCGCGGTTTCAGACGGCACCTGATTCCGAGGCCCGGAGTGCCCGGAATTAATTTCCGAAGTTTGGCTCGGGTACGTTCAGTGAACGAACGAGCGGGAATTCCTAACTTTTGATCCGGTGCTCGGAATTGAAATCCGAGGGCACCGATGAACTCGCAGCGCCGATATTCACTTAAAGAGACCTTTTCGGGAGTTGCGTTTGTTGCGGGTTGAAAGTTAATTTTGGGGTTTTTAGTTGAGTTAAATAAAATTTGTGTAGAACAAATTTTATTATAACTTCTTAAAACCTATCAAAGGAAGTTGGAAGTGGGACCCACACCCACTTAACCTCCCTTGGGAGGATTAAGTGTGGTGGGACCCAGACGAACCCCTATTTCTTTTCAAATTCCCTAACCCCTCTAAACCCCCTCTTAATTTTGTAACTCTCCCCTACTTTAATTCTTGCCAACCTATCTCTTCACTTAATTTTGTCAACTCTTTAATTATTGTATTGAATTCAACTTTTGAATTTTGAAAGGATGGCAAAGTGAAAATAAAATAAGGTGTAGCTTATTTTATTTTGGGGTTATTTTTTGTTTGTCTTCTTGAGAGGTGGAGAGCTCCTCTTCTTCTTCTTCTTCAAATTCAACGAAGAACACGAAGAACGTGGTTCTTCAACGAAGAACTTCTCCGCCGAAGAATACGGTCCATCCGTGACGCCGTATCCGCGACGCGACGTACTTCTTCCGCGTCATCTCTTCCGCGACGGTTTTCCGCGACGAACGCCATCGACAACGACTCTTCCTCCGACGTCAAAGGAATCGACACCGATTTTCCACGACTACGTCAACGTGCGACTATCGAGAACGCCGCTCCGCTCTTCTTCATTTACCGTGTCAACGAAAGGGGACGCCACTTCTTCCTCGGACAATCTTCTTCGGCGTACAAGTTTCCCCAACGACGTGTCTCTTCGAACGCATCCCTTCGTCATCGGATTTGACGAACGGCTTCCGTGACACCCGACCTCCGCGACGTCGTCTTCCGCGGAACCTTGACAATCCTCGAACCTTATACCCGATGTAGGGGTTGTTGATTTAATATTTAATTATTTCATTCTTGCTCGTGGTTCGTATGACTAACGTGAGGATGTTGATTATTTAAAGTTGTGTTATTATTTAACGTGAGGGGGGCCGGACCGCATGAACACGGCCGAACCCCCTCCATCGTTCATGTTGTTTATCTGCGGGCGGAAGCAAGGTGGTGTGGTGCCGTCGCACCACGCGGATAATTGTACGTTAATCTTACATGACGCCGTCGCGCCACACCGAGGAAGAATCTTCAAGAACGCGACGCCGTCGCGCCGCGTTGAAAGGAATCAAGACACGACGAAGGGGCGCGGTGCCGTCGCACCGCGCCGGACGACGAACACCGCGGCCGGTTCCGGGCCGCGGCGGAAGAGAAGACCGGCGGTCGGGCCGCCGGCGTCAGAAGCCGAAGGGGGGACCGGAAATTTCTGGTCCTGTTGGAGAAAACCGGCCGGTCAGCTGGCCGGCCGGAAGTCTTTAAAACCGGGGGAATTAATTCCCCGGCCGTCATAATAAAACCCCCCTCTTTAAGAGGGGGGGGGGGGGCGGTTCTTTGAAGGAGGGGGGCAGCCGGCCCCCTCGGTTCCGCACCAGCAGGCCCCCCACGTGGGGGGGGGGGGGCGCTTCTTAAAACAAAACGGCGCGGCTATGCCGCGCCGCCTCTTGAAAAGCGGGGGAAAAATCCCCCGCGCGCAGCCTCCTCACGGCGCCAGCCACCGCGGCGCCCCGCGCCGCCGTGCCGCCGCGCCGCCGCGCCGCCGCGCCGCCGCCGACCACCGCGCTGCCCAGGGGGGGGGGGTCGGGCCGGGTCGGCCCGGACCCGGACCCCCCCGTTTCGAACCAGAATTGGTTTTTGGCCCATAACATGAGCCTCGGACCTCCGATCGACGAACTGTCAGCGGCAACGCGATCCTTGGATCGAGACGGTCGTTTCGGTATATCGCACTCAAGGTTTCGGATTACTTTGAGTTCGGCCGGGTTGGTTCGTTCACGAAACCAATCGGGCCTTCGGAGCGGAAACGCTCATATCTTGAGCTACGAACGTCCGATTGACGCGCCGTTAGTCGCGTTGTGTTCCTCTTAGTGAGACTGATCTTTTGGCATACTCTGCCCGAGGTTTGGACGCAGGTGGAGTACGGTCGGGTTGGTTTTGCCTTAAAAACCAACCGGGCCCCGGAGACGAAAATGCCAATAACTCTCAGACCGGGCGTCCGATCGACGCGCCGTCTGTTGCGTTGAGTTCCTATTGACGATACGGAACTTTTGGATACATCAACTCTGGTCTTTGTGACAGTTGATGTATCAGCCTCTCGGCTCGTGGAGCGGACCCTCCGAACGAGCTTGCTGTGTGCGGGAACCCTAGTGCTGGCTGCGACTGCTACTACTGCTACGACTGCTACTGTGACTGCGACGACGACAGTACAGAGATCCTGTGTGGATTCGACGACGACAGTACAGAGATCCTGTGTGGATTCGACGACGACGACTACCGCACTCAGCGATCCTACGTGGATCAGTGCTACAGGTCCTGTGTGGGCCCGATCCTGTGTGGGTCCGCGCTCAGCGGTTCTGTGTGAGCCAGCGCCTACAGGTCCTGTGTGGGCCCGATCCTGTGTGGGTCTTCTGCGGGGGTTAGTTACCTATCGATCCTTCGTGGGTCCGACGACTTAGATGGATCAGTGATCATCTTTATCGTCCTCTGAAGAAGTATACCTGTGTGAGCTGAATCCTATTGCTTTCCTGTGTGGATTGTGTTGTGCAATCCTGTGTGGATTACGTTTACTATCCTGTGTGGACTGAGTTGTACTTGGGCTCGGAGGTTGGAGCGTATTTGAATCGATGACTTAGGTATATGTATGGGCATATACCTAAGCAGTGTCGGTTGTTACTTCGTGATTGTACCTTTCTTCGTGGTTTATCCTTTGTGGATTTTGAGAGACCTTCAGGGGTCTCGGGGTCCCTACTGAGTAGCTTATACTCACCCCTGCACGGGCTTTTCCCGCACTACGTTGTGTTGGTTGCAGACGACGGACAGCGTTGACCTTAGCTGAGGCTTGCACAGCGGGACGGTACCCGAAGGTGGACCACTGGGCGGAACGTGCACGGAGCAGACGGCGGGACCCGTGGAGCAGAGGAGCTATCTGTACCCACCCTTCAGGTGGGATTTCCAGTGGACAGCTCGGAGTAGCGGCTTTTACTTTTCAGTTGTTGTTTTCCCTTTCGAGTTGTACTTTACTTTCAGTTTGGGTTTGTATACTGGCCCATTTACTTTTCCGCACTTTCAGTAGTACTCTGCTTTTGTTTAGTGTTTACTTTCTGCTTGCTTACTCTGTGGTGTTTGTTTTACTTTTCAAAGGCAATGCCTTCCCTTTTTACTGGGATTTACGCCTTGTTGCTAGTCGCCAGCCCCTGGCCTATGGAAGGCGGGCTTGGGGTAGTCACGGCACGGACCCCGAGGGCGGGTCGTGACAAATTGGTATCAGAGGAGTTCGGTTCTACCGCGAACTCTGATATTTTCTATGTGAAGCAATAATGTTTAGTGTATTGAGTGTGGTTATCAGTCCAGGGAGTCCAGTGTTGGTGCGGCGGCCGACGTATCCGTACACCAGGACCCTGACTTCTGATTTCCGACTTAATGCACGAAAACATTGATTGTGTGTGTGTTTCAAAGTTTTCTTTGTGATTACGTATATCAGCTCACCAGGTATACTGTTCTAACCGTGGCGCACCTGTTTCCTTTTCAGGATGGCCCCACGACGGCAGCCAGCTAGGGTTCCGAGAGTCGAGCGAGACGACAGCCCACCGAGCGACGAGGCCTCGGTACAGGGCCCTTTTTCAGTAGTGGCACCGGCGGTAGCTTTACCCGCCGAGCCCCCGATGCTTCCAGCAGCAGCCGCTGACGATGCACGTCGCCTCAGTGCACTGCATGAGTTTCAGCGCCAGCGACCACCCAGGTTTCGCGGGGAGACGGATCCCCAGGCAGCAGAGGACTGGCTGGAGGCAGTGGTTCGAGTGTTTAGGCTAGTGAGGACACCGGCAGACCTCATGGTGATCCTCGCTGCGAGCCTACTACACGCAGCAGCAGGACGATGGTGGAGCTTGATGCTCCAGGTTCACAATGAGGCATCCTTGCTCTGGACGGACTTTGAGAGCCTCTTCCGCTCTGAGTTCGTCCCGGCCACCCTCCGAGCGGTGCGCATCCAGGAGCTTCTCCAGCTGCGCCAGGGCAGCATGACGGTCGCTCAGTACGCGGCGAGGTTCACCGATCTCTCGCGCTACTCGACCGACATGGTACGGGACCCATTCTTCCGGCCCCGGACCTTCGAGCAGGGTTTGAGACACGAGATCAGGGCATCGCTGATCTCCCTCAGCATACCGACTCAGACAGGAGTACTGGAGCGGGCCCTTCTGATCGAGAGCTTCCTTGTTGAGTCTTCACCAGCACAGCGACCCACCGCAGGGCGGCACGTGGCAGAGTCATCTGCAGCAGGCAGTCGACGGATGACTCAGGGGTCCAGGCAGACCAGACCTTCAGGGAGACGACCTCAGGGCACTGGCTCAGCAGTGCGGGGCACACAGCACGGAGCCAGTCTTACAAGAGGCAGACAGTGCTACTCGTGCGGCGGGCAGGGCCACATGGCTCGTGACTGCCCGACCCGCCGTGCCGAGGAGCAGCAGACGGTTGATGGACCACCGAGGCAGAGGCAGAGGGTCGACCGTGGCGGTCCACAGGGAGGAGGCGGACGAGGCAGAGGAGCTGGACGAGCAGCTGGTGGTGGCCGACGCTTTGAGGCTCTACCACCACCACCACCAGGAGGTCCACCCCGACCACAGGGAGCTGGCGGGCAGCGACAGGCACAGCTCCAGGCAGCAGAGGCCTACGACCACGGCGCACCCGAGATGATTCGAGGTATTATCTGTGTCTATTCCACCCTTTCTGCAGTTCTTATAGACACAGGAGCGAGTCATTCTTTCATAGCCGCTGCCCTTGTTCGGAGCTCGGAGATTCCGACAGAGCCGTTGGCTCGATCCTTACGGCTAGAGACTCCTACTGGAGCAGACTCGACTATTACGCACTGGTGCCGGCAGTGTGAGCTTACTCTAGGAGGTGAGAGCTTCGGCTGGGATCTTCTTGTTGCAGCGTCGAGGCCTTACGACGTCATCTTGGGCATGGATTGGCTATCTACGGTCCATGCACAGATTGGCTGTTTTAGGCGCAAGGTGCGTTGTGTACGCACCGACGGGAGTAGGTTCACCTTCACCGGCAAGAAGGGAGCCTTAGAAGCACAGGATGGACTTCCGCGGAGGAGAGGAAAACCCATCACTCATCAGTTGGCTAGCCTTATCCTTAGAGCAGTTGACGTGCGGAGTCCTGGTTTTCCTGCAGTGGTGGATCAGTTTGCGGACGTTTTTCCCGACGACGTTCCAGGGCTACCTCCTCGTAGAGAGGTAGACTTTTATATTGACTTGTACCCCGGGACAGCCCCGATATCCACTCCAGCATATCAGATGGCCCCCGCCGAGCTTCGAGAGCTACGGGTACAGTTAGAGGACTTGCAGGGCAAGGGGTTCATCCGACCCAGTGTTTCACCCTGGGCTTCCCCGATATTGTTCGCCAAGAAGGTGGACGGGAGCTTGCGACTTTGTGTTGACTATCGTCGCCTGAACCAGGTGACAGTGAGGAACAAGTATCCGCTACCGAGGATTGATGACCTCTTTGATCAGCTCAAGGGAGCACGGTGGTTCTCGAAGATAGACCTCAGGTCAGGCTATCATCAGCTCAGAGTCAGAGACGAGGATGTGCAGAAGACAGCCTTCAGATGTCGGTATGACCACTATGAGTTCTTGGTTATGCCTTTCGGTGTAACCAATGCTCCAGCAGTGTTCATGGCTCTCATGAACAGGATCTTTCAGCCATACCTCGATCGGTTTGTCGTGGTCTTCATTGACGACATCCTGATTTACTCTACGACAGAGGAGGAGCACGCCTATCACTTGCGAGTTGTTCTTGACACACTCCGAGAGCACCAGCTTTATGGTAAGCTCTCGAAGTGCCAGTTCTGGATACGTGAGGTCCACTTTTTGGGACACGTTATCTCTGAGGCGGGAGTTGCAGTGGATCCCGCGAAGATTGAGGCTGTGTTAGCATGGGAGCCACCCAGGAGCGTGACTGAGGTTCAGAGTTTCTTGGGACTAGCTGGATATTATCGGAGATTCGTGCCAGACTTCTCTAGAGTTGCGACATCACTCACGGCTTTGACGAAGAAGGGGAAACCCTTCGTATGGACAGACAGATGTCAGCAGAGCTTCCAGGAGCTGAGACAAATATTAACCTGCGCACCTATCTTGAGGTTGCCTGAGGAGGGAGTAGGGTACATAGTCTACTGCGATGCATCAGGGACCGGACTCGGATGTGTTCTGATGCAGGAGCGGGCCGTGATCGCCTATGGATCACGTTAGTTGAGGCCGCATGAGCAGAACTACGCTACCCATGACCTGGAGTTAGCAGCAGTGGTCTTCGCTCTGAAGACATGGCGACACTATCAGATGGGCGAGCGCTTTACAGTCTTTTCCGATCATCAGAGTCTCAGGTATATCTTCTCGCAGAAGGACCTGAACCTGAGACATCGACAATGGATCGAGTTCCTCCAGGACTATGACTTTGAGATAGTCTATACTCCTGGGAAGGGGAACGTAGTAGCCGATGCCCTCAGCAGGAGGACGGGCATTCAACTACTTGAGGAGGCGACGGAGCAGCTAGCCTCTTTACAGATATCCTTCGTGGATAGAGATGGAGCAGCCTTTCTTCAGTCTCTCACAGTCACTCCTCCACTACTGCAGCGAGTCAGGGAGGCACAACGCGGGAAAGCTGACTGTGAGACACGGCGTGCACAGATATCCTCGGGACAGGCACCTGATGGTTTCTCCCTTGGAGCAGAGCACGACATCCTTTTCAGAGGACGTACCATGGCACCAGTTGCTTTGCGAGAGGAAGTGCTGAGAGAGTTTCACACTTCTCCTTTGGCGGTACATCCTGGAGTGGCGAAGATGTACCAGGACCTCAGACGACAGCATTGGTGGCCGGGTATGAAGAAGGCTGTAGCAGAGTTCGTTTCTCGATGCCTCACCTGTCAGCAGGTGAAGGCAGAGCATCAGGTACCAGCAGGCTTGGTACATCCCTTGGAGGTTCCGGAGTGGAAGTGGGACGACATATCTATGGACTTCGTGACTGGACTTCCACGCACTTCCAGAGGTCACGACTCCATCTGGGTGATTGTTGACCGACTCACCAAGTCGGCACACTTCTTACCCATCAGAGAGCAGGGCTCAGTTGAGAGCTTGGGACGTCTCTACGTTCAGGAGATTGTGCGGCTCCACGGCGTGCCATCATCTATCGTCTCCGATCGAGATGCCCGCTTTACCTCCCGACTTTGGAAGGGGTTACAGGAGGCGTTCGGTACGCAGCTACGTCTTAGCACAGCTTTTCACCCTCAGACGGATGGTCAGACGGAGAGGACCATTCAGACTCTCGAGGACATGCTCCGTGCATGTGTCCTCGACTTTGGTCGTAGCTGGGAGGACCACCTACCCTTGGTGGAGTTCGCGTACAACAACAGCTACCACTCCACTATCGGGATGGCACCGTACGAGGCGTTGTACGGCCGACCATGTAGATCTCCTTTCTGCTGGACAGACCCTGGGGAGTCAGCACTGGTGGGACCGGAGATGGTCCAGGCCACGACAGAGAAGGTCCAGGTCATCCAGGAGCGGATGAGGACAGCTCAGAGCCGGCAGAAGTCATATGCTGACAGGAGGCGGAGGCCACTAGAGTTCGAGGATGGCGACCACGTCTTCTTGTGGGTCTCACCTCGACGTGGTATTCAGAGATTTGGCCGAGGCGGCAAGTTATCTCCGTGCTTCATCGGACCCTTCCAGATTCTCCGCAGGATTGGTGAGGTGGCTTATCGCCTGGCTCTACCACCTCAGTTGCACCGGGTGCACGACGTCTTCCACGTATCTCAGCTGAGGAGATACGTGCACGACCCGACGCACATCATTGATCATGGGGAGCTTGACGTTGATGATGGGGCGACTTTTACGGAGGTCCCGGTGGAGATAGAGGATCGACAGGAGCGGGTCCTGCGTGGGTGATCGATTCCTCTTGTGCGCATCAGATGGCAGCACGGGAATCTCCAGGAGAGCACATGGGAGCGGGAGGCTCAGATGCGTGCTCAGTACCCTCATTTGTTTCCCTAGTTTTTGTTGTATCTTTACGGGGACGTAAAGCCCTGAGGTGGGAGTAATGTAAAGACCCGTAAAATTCAAGGGAAATTTTTTCTTAATTTTCTTTAGAATTTTACAAGAGCGCGGTTTCAGACGGCACCTGATTCCGAGGCCCGGAGTGCCCGGAATTAATTTCCGAAGTTTGGCTCGGGTACGTTCAGTGAACGAACGAGCGGGAATTCCTAACTTTTGATCCGGTGCTCGGAATTGAAATCCGAGGGCACCGATGAACTCGCAACGCCGATATTCGCTTAAAGAGACCTTTTCGGGAGTTGCGTTTGTTGCGGGTTGAAAGTTAATTTTGGGGTTTTTAGTTGAGTTAAATAAAATTTGTGTAGAACAAATTTTATTATAACTTCTTAAAACCTATCAAAGGAAGTTGGAAGTGGGACCCACACCCACTTAACCTCCCTTGGGAGGATTAAGTGTGGTGGGGCCCACACGAACCCCTATTTCTTTTCAAATTCCCTAACCCCTCTAAACCCCCTCTTAATTTTGTAACTCTCCCCTACTTTAATTCTTGCCAACCTATCTCTTCACTTAATTTTGTCAACTCTTTAATTATTGTATTGAATTCAACTTTTGAATTTTGAAAGGTTGGCAAAGTGAAAATAAAATAAGGTGTAGCTTATTTTATTTTGGGGTTATTTTTTGTTTGTCTTCTTGAGAGGTGGAGAGCTCCTCTTCTTCTTCTTCAAATTCAACGAAGAACGCGAAGAACGTGGTTCTTCAACGAAGAACTTCTCCGCCGAAGAACACGGTCCATCCGCAACGCCGTATCCGCGACGCGACGTACTTCTTCCGCGTCATCTCTTCCGCGACGGTTTTCCGCGACGAACGCCATCGACAATGACTCTTCCTCCGACGTCAAAGGAATCGACACCGATTTTCCACGACTACGTCAACGTGCGACTATCGAGAACGCTGCTCCGCTCTTCTTTGTTTACCGTGTCAACGAAAGGGGACGCCACTTCTTCCTCGGACAATCTTCGTCGGCGTACAAGTTTCGCCAACGACGTGTCTCTTCGAACGCATCCCTTCGTCATCGGATTTGACGAACGACTTCCGCGACACCCGACCTCCGCGACGTCGTCTTCCGCGGAACCTTGACAATCCTCGAACCTTATACCCGAGGTAGGGGTTGTTGATTTAATATTTAATTATTTCATTCTTGCTCGTGGTTCGTATGACTAACGTGAGGATGTTGATTATTTAAAGTTGTGTTATTATTTAACGTGAGGGGGGCCGGACCGCATGAACACGGCCGAACCCCCTCCATCGTTCATGTTGTTTATCTGCGGGCGGAAGCAAGGTGGCGTGGTGCCGTCGCACCACGCGGATAATTGTACGTTAATCTTACATGACGCCGTCGCGCCACGCCGAGGAAGAATCTTCAAGAACGCGACGCCGTCGCGCCGCGTTGAAAGGAATCAAGACACGGCGAAGGGGCGCGGTGCCGTCGCACCGCGCCGGACGACGAACACCGCGGCCGGTTCCGGGCCGTGGCGGAAGAGAAGACCGGCGGCCGGGCCGCCGGCGTCGGAAGCCGAAGGGGGGACCGGAAATTTCCGGTCCCGTTGGAGAAAACCGGCCGGTCAGCTGGCCGGCCGGAAGTCTTTAAAACCGGGGGAATTAATTCCCCGGCCTTCATAATAAAACCCCCCTCTTTAAGAGGGGGGGGGGGGGTTCTTTGAAGGAGGGGGGCAGTCGGCCCCCTCGGTTCCGCACCAGCAGGCCCCCCACGTGGGGGGGGGGGGGGCGCTTCTTAAAACAAAACGGCGCGGCTATGCCGCGCCGCCTCTTGAAAAGCGGGGGAAAAATCCCCCGCGCGCAGCCTCCTCGCGGCGACAGCCGCCGCGCCGCCGCGCCGCCCAGGGGTGGGGTCGGGCCGGGTCGGCCCGGACCCGGACCCCCCCGTTTCGAACCAGAATTGGTTTTTGGCCCATAACTTGAGCCTCGGACCTCCGATCGACGAACCATCAGCGGAAACGCGATCCTTGGATCGAGACGGTCGTTTCGGTATATCGCACTCAAGGTTTCGGATTACTTTGAGTTCGGCCGGGTTGGTTCGTTCACGAAACCAACCGGGCCTTCGGAGCGGAAACGCTCATATCTTGAGCTACGAACGTCCGATTGACGCGCCGTCAGTCGCGTTGTGTTCCTCTTAGTGAGACTGATCTTTTGGCATATTCTGCCCGAGGTTTGGACGCAGGTGGAGTACGGTCGGGTTGGTTTTGCCTTAAAAACCAACCGGGCCCCGGAGACGAAAATGCCAATAACTCTCAGACCGGGCGTCCGATCGACGCGCCGTCTGTTGCGTTGAGTTCCTATTGACGATACGGAACTTTTGGATACATCAACTCTGGTCTTTGTGACAGTTGATGTATCAGCCTCTCGGCTCGTAGAGCGGACCCTCCAAACGAGCTTGCTGTGTGCGGGAACCCTAGTGCTGGCTGTGACTGCTACTACTGCTACGACTGCTACTGTGACTGCGACGACGACAGTACAGAGATCCTGTGTGGATTCGACGACGACGACGACTACAGCACTCAGCGATCCTACGTGGATCAGTGCTACAGGTCCTGTGTGGGCCCGATCCTGTGTGGGTCCTCGCTCAGCGGTTCTGTGTGAGCCAGCGCCTACAGGTCCTGTGTGGGCCCGATCCTGTGTGGGTCTTCTGCGGGGGTTAGTTACCTATCGATCCTTCGTGGGTCCGACGACTTAGATGGATCAGTGATCATCTTTATCGTCCTCTGAAGAAGTATACCTGTGTGAGCTGAATCCTATTGCTTTCCTGTGTGGATTGTGTTGTGCAATCCTGTGTGGATTACGTTTACTATCCTGTGTGGACTGAGTTGTACTTGGGCTCGGAGGTTGGAGCGTATTTGAATCGATGACTTAGGTATATGTATGGGCATATACCTAAGCAGTGTCGGTTGTTACTTCGTGATTGTACCTTTCTTTGTGGTTTATCCTTTGTGGATTTTGAGAGACCTTCGGGGGTCTCGGGGTCCCTACTGAGTAGCTTATACTCACCCCTGCACGGGCTTTGCCCGCACTTCGTTGTGTTGGTTGCAGATGACGGACAGCGTTGACCTTAGCTGAGGCTTGCACAGCGGGACGGTACCCGAAGGTGGACCACTGGGCGGAACGTGCACGGAGCAGACGGCGGGACCCGTGGAGCAGAGGAGCTATCTGTACCCACTGTTCAGGTGGGATTTCCAGTGGACAGCTCGGAGTAGTGGCTTTTACTTCTCAGTTGTTGTTTTCCCTTTCGAGTTGTACTTTACTTTCAGTTTGGGTTTGTATACTGGCCCATTTACTTTTCCGCACTTTCAGTAGTACTCTGCTTTTGTTTAGTGTTTACTTTCCGCTTGCTTACTCTGTGGTGTTTGTTTTACTTTTCAAAGGCAATGCCTTCCCTTTTTACTGGGATTTACGCCTTGGTGCTAGTCGCCAGCCCCTGGCCTATGGAAGGCGGGCTTGGGGTAGTCACGGCACGGACCCCGAGGGCGGGTCGTGACAATTTGGAAGACACTATAGTTGTTGAAAAGATCTTAAGAATTCTTCAGGACAAATTTGATGCTAAAGTTTCATCATTGAAGACAGAGATCCTAAAACATTATCTCGGGATGATTTGCATAGCACTCTCATAACTTATGAAATGAGAAGGGAGAAGACTATGTAGATCAAATCAAAAGCTGATAGAGAAATGTCTTTCAAGGCTGTAAATAAAGAGAAGTTGAAAAAAAAAATATTGAAGATATAGCTGGTTAATCTGACTCTGAAAATGAGGTATGTCAAAATTTTGATGAAAAAATTTCCTTGTTTTCTAAAAATGTGAAAAGAGGAACAGTGAAATACAAAGGGAAACTCCCTATGAAATGTTTTTAATGTGGATCTATTAGACACTTTGCGACTAATTGTCCTCAAAAAGGGAAATATGAAGATAGTGATGAAGAAGATAGGAGACCAAGAAGGTCATGGAAGATACAGGGTAGAAAAGATAAATATTGTGCAAGAGGTAAAGATAAAAAGTTCTTCAAATCAAAAAGAAGAATCTTGTTTTCAAAAGGTGAAGAAGATGATGATAGTGAGACTGGATCAGAAAAATATATTGCTGAGAAAGCTAGAGAGAGTACCTTTTTTGCAATAGTGAATAATAATGATTATGAGAGCAGTAGTACTGAAGAAGAAGAAACTCAAATTGAACAGTATCTTAAAGAAGATCTAAAGGAATGTTTTAGAAAGATCAGAAGGCTTGAGAAGGAAAACAAGAAATTTATAAAAGAAAATTCCACATTAAACAATAAAGAAATTTCTCATGATGAGAAAATCAATATGGAAAAGGAGATTTATGATCTGAATAATTCTCTTGAGAATGTAAAGAATAGAAATGATCATCTTGAAGTAAAGCTGAAGGAAAAAGAAGAAGAGCTAGAACTTGTCCAACACAAAATTTATCTAGCTAAATAAATGAATGTTAGTTTCAAACAATCTGTCTCAGAAGTTGGAGAATGTTCCAGTAAGAATGAACCAAATGAGGATCTTCAAAATTTATCTTCAAAGGTTGAAAAGAAATATGGAACTAGTTCTAATAAGAACAAGGCTGGAAAGATCATGTATGTGTCCAAAGTCATCAATGCTGAAAAATCAGAAGTGCATAAAAATCTTGAGTCAAGAAAGTCTTCTAATACCTCTGGTACTAATAAATCTGATCCGAATAAGAGAGTTAAAAATGAAAACATAAAGGTTCAGGGTCAGAAAAGTTCTATTAAGAAGGTCTTTGAGAAGCGTGTTCACAACTCCGGTCAGTATAGAAGTTTCAGAGGAAAATATTATTTCTATGGTTACTGCTAGTATTGTGGTGGATTCAGACACATGGAAAATACTTGTTGGTTCAACCAAAAACATTACAACTATTCCACAAGTTTTGAAAGAAAAGGATTGAGGGGAAGTCAATCCATTCAAAATAGAAAGTCTCTAAACAAATTTCAGAAGATATCTGAGAAAGTTGGTGTGAAAGTTGAGAATCGGTTCCAACCACTAAAAACTATTTGTGAAAGATGTGATCGACCTGAACATCTTGCTAAGGGTTGCCTAAGTGTGTTACTAGAGCAATAAAATTTTCTTAATAATCCTCAAAAACCATAGTTTTTAAAAGAAAAAATGGACAAGTATGATAAGTCTGAAAATAAAGAGTGTCTGGTTGTCTGGCCAGAACACATTGACTGGGCTAGGAAATTAGATGAAGCACAACATAAAGTGGAAGAAAAAGAAGAAGAAAAATCTCTCGTTGTCGAAACTTCTTTGAAAGCTACAAAAGTAGAACGTCCATGGATTCTTGATTGTGGGTGTTCTTCTCATATTAAATGAGACTTAAAGCTGCTGAAAAATGTTAAAGACTTCAAAGAAGGAACAGTGACATTTGGAAATGATGAATCTCTAAGTATCAATGGTGTTGGATCAGCCATCATTGGAAAAGAAAAGATGAAATCCAGGAAAACACTATATGTTGATGGGAAAAAACATAACTTGCTTAGTGTGTCACAACTCTGTGATGAGGGAAACAAGGTTATATTTAGAAAAGATGGATTTGTTGTGAAAAGTGAAAATGATGGAAATATAGTTACAAGAGGCCAACGTACTATAAGGAATTTGTTCCAAGTTGGTGAAGTGCAGAAATCTTGTTACATGGGTATGGAAAATGAAAATCAGTTATGGCATAAAAGGTTCGGACATATGTGTCAGAGAAATATGTGCAAGTTATCAAAGAGAGATAGTGTTCGAGATATGCCTGATTTATCAAGAAAAAGAGATTGGTGTTGCACTATTTGTGAAAAAGGGAAGATTACAAATCCTATGCATAAGAGAGTTGAAATTAGTTTAAAACAACCCTTGTAACTTATACATTATGATATATGTGGACCAATGAGAAAGAAATAAACTAATGGAGATAATTACTTCATTACTTTCATTGATGACTTTACTCTCATTACTTGTGTTATGTATATGAGACACAAGTCAGATGCTCTGAAAATGTTTAAGATTTTCAGGAGGAAAACAAAGAAGGAATGTGAGTATTCAGTGAAGAAGTTGAGAACTGATAATAGTGGATAATATAAGAATTAAGAGTTTGAAAGTTACCTTGAGAAACATGGAATTCAGCATGAGTTTAGTTCACCATACACACCTCAACAATATGGGGTTGCTGAAAGAAAGAATCAAAGTCTGGTGGAAATGGAGAGAACTATTTTACTTGAACATAGTCTATCTCATTATTATTGGAGGCAAGCTATGAGAAATTCTGTGTATATTCAAAACCGATTTTTCTATAGTCCAAACTTAGATATGACTCCATATGAAATGTTCTATGAAAAAACTCCAAGTCTGAAACACTTGAGAGTTTTTGGAAGTCCATGTATTATAAAGAAGAAAGGTGGAAACCTGGGAAATTTTGAGCAAAGATGAGATGACAGAATTTTTCTTTGTTATGCTCTAGAAGGAAGAGGATATAGATGACTCAACAAAGAAACAGTAAGAATTATTGATTCTTCATATGTAAAAGTTTTTGAAAATGATGTAAAGAAAAGCAGTCATATGTTGATGTGGAAATCGAGAAGGATAGATAAGATTTTCTTAATGATTCTGATAATGCTGCAGATTGTGTTAATCCTACTGAAGAAGATAAATCCAACTCAGAAATCTCAAGTTATGAGGATGAAGTTCGAACAACTCATCCTAGGTTGAGGAAACAAGTGGAGGCCCAGAACATTATTGGAGATAAAAATCAGAGGGTTCAAACAAGAAGAACAACGAATGCTATATCACATACTTCTCTTTATTCTAAAGTTGAATCGAATGATGTAAATGAAGCATTTGAGAATACAGAATGGGTTCATGCTATGAATGAAGAGTTTGATCAGATAGAGAAGAATGATACTTGGGAACTTGTACCCAATCCAGACAATAAGAACATTATTGGTACAAATTGGGTTTTCCGGAACAAGCTGAATGAATAAGGTAAAGTAATAAGAAACAAATAAATATTGGTTTGAGAAGGGTATTCAAAAATTGAAGGAATTGATTTTGATGAGACCTTTGCTCTGGTGGCAAGATTAGAAACAATCAAAATCTTTCTTTCCATTTCTGCAGAACGAGGTTACAAAATCTTTCAAATGGATGTAAAATCCGTATTCTTGAATGGTGATCTTGATGAGGAAGTTTATATTGATCAACCTTGTGGATTTGTTATTGGAAATCATGAAAGCTATGTGTACAGGTTGAAGAAGGCTTTGTATGGTCTAAAATAGGCTCTGAGGTCATGGTATTCTAAACTAGATACTTTTCTGAAGAATATGAATTTTAAGAAAGGTATATTTGATAGCAATCTTTACATCAAGGAGTGTCAGGAGTTTTCACTAATCTTTATTGTTTATATCGATGACAGTATCTTTTTTGGGAATGATGAAAGATCATGTGAAGGATTTTCTGAGGAGATGAAGAATTTATTTGAGATGTCCATGCTAGATGAAATGAAATACTTTCTTGGGCTACAAATCTCAAAAAAAAGGAATCATGTCCTTCTGTGTCAAGAAAATTATGCTAAGGAACTTTTGAAGAAGTTTGGCATGGAAAATTCCAAACCATTGTCTACACCTATTTTAGTGGGAACCAAGTTTTCTAAAGATGGCTAAGGAAATAAAGTTGATCATAAAGAGTTTTGAAAGTAGATTGGAATTCTGTTGTATTTGACTGCCTCAAGACCTGACATCGTCTATGTTGTCACTTTATGTGAAAGATTTAAAAGTGCTCCTAAAGAATCACATCTGATCGCTGGAAAAAGAATTCTCAGATATATCAAAGGCACAAAAAATTTTGGAATCAAGTATGATGGCTCAGGAAATATTGATCTATTCGGGTATTCTGATGTTGATTGGGCAGGAAATGTTGATGATTGAATATCCACATCTGCTAGAGTTTTCTTTCTGGGGAAAAGTTGTGTTAGTTGGAATACCAAGAAACAGAATTCAGTAACTCTTAGCACAACTTAAGTTGAGTATGTTGCTGCTACTCAAGATGCAACTCAACTAATGTGGATGAAGACTCAACTAGAAGATATACTTGTTGAAGTGAAGCTACCATTGCTATTAGGATGTGATAATTAGAGTGCAATAAATCTTACAAGAAATATGGTACAACATTATCATTCAAAAAACATTGATATAAAGTGCCACTTCATCAAAGAGCAGGTGGAGAAGAATGAATTGAGGATGGAGTATGTTCCTATATCTGAACAAGTGGCTGATATATTCATAAAACCTTTATTGAAGTAACCATTTGCAAAATTAAGGTTGAACATGGGTATTCAACCTCCTTATCATCAAGGTTAAGGTATGTGTTTTTGTCCCCTCTCTCGTCTTACCTTTGGATAGTGTTGTAAATGAGGATAATTGTTTCATAAATCTATCCTTATGGAAGCATGCATAAAGGGGGAGTTGTGAGTAAGCTGTGAATCCAACATGTATGTGTGTGAACTATTCTAACTATTTTTTAGAGTGGTTGTAGGAAACAAGGTTGTTTTCCATGAAAGTTGAAGAATTAAAGATTGTTGAAGTAAAAGTTTGAAAGATTTTCTGAAGAAGGCTGAGGAGATATGATCATGAGATTTCTTAGTCACTACTTTTGGACAGCATGGTTTTGGCTGTCAATAATTCTTGTTTCCTACTATGATTTAGATCACGTAGGCTTAGAATTGTTGATAAGTAATCCATTGCTTAAGGTTAAAAAGTTTAGTTATTTATGAATCTTGGATGACAACAAAATCCAAAGTGGGAGATTGTTGGGACCAAGTTGGATGGAGAAAGAAGTTTGAAGAGTTAGCTTTTGCAGAGTGTTGTCTTTTGTTGTCAAAGAAGATAAATAAATTCACTTTGAAAAGGAATTAAAACCAGACGATGCTTTGCTGCTATGTATTTCACAAATATCATAAGTTATGAGAACTTGTGATTCAATCCTTATGAAGGAAAGGGGGAGAAAGTATGATGTCAGTCATATACAGTTTTTATTGGAAGGAATAATGCTGCTGAAAGATAGGGAAGTTTTCGCACTTTCTATTTTAATTCTGACGATGCCAAATCTAGTCTATCAAATGATACATATCATGATAGTGGAGTTCATGATGAAAGTTGAAGAATTTTTATGTGAAGCAGTGAAGAAATAAATGACAAAGGAATGGACAATCTGGAGATGGAACAAAATAATAGTTTAAGGTGGCGTCATTTTCAAGTGTTTGCCAAATTTTAGGGCTTGAAAATCGGGAAAATAAGATGTGTTTTTTTTCAATGGATGTTGTGTTCAATATTGAAGATGGTTTAGATTTTTGGGTGTAAGGAATGATTCAATATTAGAACATTGAAAAATGATAAAGGCATGTAGTGCGCGAAAAAATGGGCTGAGTGTGCGAAAAAATGAAGGTTGTGCGAAATAGAAACAGGATGTGCAAAAAATCAGTAGGATGTGTGAAAAATAAAAAGGTTGCATGAAATACTTACAATATGCATTAACTATCAGTGGGATGCGTGAAAAATAAAGGTTACGCGAAATATTGGTGTGGTGCGCGAAATAGAGGAATGAAGTTTTTCACGTAAGAGGTGTTTCGAGATCAGAAGCTTGAAAAAAGGCAAAGGCATGAGGTTCAAGAAAAATAAAAGCATTGCGTGAAATCTGATGTTGCGCGAAATAATTTTTATGCGCCTAAAAAGGGTTTTTACGTGCGGATGGGTGTTTTTTGCGCGGGGTCAAAAATACCTATAAATATGAGGTGAAACCCTCTCCTTGAGAGTGGCTCGACACTTAGAAGAAATTTTGAGCTCTGGTGCGCTTAAAAGTTTACGCTAAGTGAGTTGCGCGAAAAGAAAGTGGTTTTCGCGAAAAGAAGAAGGGTGCACGAAAAAGTGAGAAGCTATGTGAAAAGTTGCATGAAAAAGGTTTTTCACGCCAAAAGGTAATTTTTACGCGCAAGCTATTTGAATTGCGCGCAAGAAACCCTAAAGGCTACATGAAAAATTTGGGGTCTTCGCACATATTCAGTTGTGCATATGGGAGTTCTTACCAACTTCTGGGTAGGAATGTGAAGATTTGTACTTCAGAGAATAAAACTGTTCAATTGTAAAGAAGCACTGAAATACTGTAATTCCCAATTTGTGATAAGAGGGTGCACACACACTTGAGGATTGTTTTCAAGTTCTACATGAGTGTAAGGGTATATCCTACTCATTGTATTCCACATCAAAGGATTTTTTTCTAGTGGATTGGGTGGTACTGGATTATTTCCGTACCATAACAAGGATGTAGCTACTCTTATTGAGTAGTGAACCATATAAATATTGTGTTCGTGTGGTTGTGTGAGTTTGGGAGGGAAGAAACTCTTTAACAGGAGGTAAAGATTGTTTCAACAAGATGGAAAGATAAAAAGAAAAATATATCACTGATTCACCCCCTCCCCCTCTCAATGATACTTGGATCCTGTCTGGGAACTTCAATTGGTATCAGAGGGACAGGTTCCCTTCGTTTATTCTTTGCTTAAGTGTTTGAAGAGAAGTTGTGATGGAGAATCTAAATTGTGTGAACAGTAAGGGGATTCTGATTTTTGTTGGAAAGAATTATCATATATGGAAACATAGAATGATGCCTTATCTTATGTCTCTTGGGTATGAAGTTCTTGAAACTACAACTGGTGGATTTCCTCCTATTGATGACAAGGTTCCTATTACACCTGCTGATAAGAAGAATCTTGAGAATGATGGAAGAGCTAAAAATGAATTACTCTCATCTCTTTCTGAGAGTGAGTTTTTAAGACTGAAAGGTGTGGCTACAGCTAAAGGAATATGGGATAAGTTGAAGAACATCTATGAAGGAAATAGAAAAGTGAAGAAGGAAAAACTACAAATCTGGAGGCTGAAGTATGAAGACTTAAAAATGGGAGAATTTGAGTCTGTTGGGGACTTCTTTACTAGGATAAATGACATTGTCATTACAATCATATGTCTTGGTGAAAAGTTGGAAGACTCTACAGTTGTTGAAAAGATCTTACGAATTCTTCAGGATAAATTTGATGCTAAAGTTTCATCACTGAAGACAGAAATCCTAAAACATTATCTCTGGATTATTTGCATAGCACTCTCATAACTTATGAAATGAGAAGGGAGAAGACTATGAAGATCAAATCAAAAGCCGATAGATAAATTTCTTTCAAGGCTGTAAAGAAAGATAAGTTGAAGAAAATTCTTATTGAAGATATAGCTGGTGAATCTGACTCTGAAAATGAGGTATGTCAAAATTTTGATGAAACAATTTCCTTGTTTTTGAAAAATGTGAAAAGAGGAATAGGGAAATACAAAGGGAAAACCCCTTTGAAATGTTTTGAATGTGTAGTTGTTGGCCACTTTGCGGATAATTTTCCTTAAAAAGGGAAAGATGAAGATAGTGATGAAGAAGACAGAAGACCAAGAAGGTCATGGAAGAAACAGGGTGGAAAAGATAAATATTCTAGAAGAGGTAAAGATAAAAATTTCTTCAAATCAAAAAGAAGAAGCTTGTTTTCAAAAAGTGAAGAATATGATGATAGTGATAATGGATCATAAAAATCTATTGTTGAGAAATCTAGAGAGAGTACCTTTTTTGTAACAGTGAATAATGATGATTATGAGAGTAGTAGTACTGAAGAAGAAGAAACTCAACTTGAACAGTATCTAAAAGAAGAGCTGTAGGAATTTTTGAGAAAGATCAGAAGGCTTGAGAAGTAAAACAAGAAGTTTATAAAAGAAAATTCCACATTAAACAATGAAGAAATTTCTCATGATGAGAAAATCAATATGGAAAAGGAGATTGATGATCTGAATAATTCTCTTGAGAATGCAAAGAATATCAATGATCATCTTGAAGTAAATCTGAAGGCAAAAGAAAAAGAGTTGGAACTTGTACAACAGAAACTTTATCAAGCTAAAGAAATGAATGTCAGTTTCAAACAAACTATCTCAGAAGTTGGTGAATGTTCTGGTAAGAATGAACCAAATAAGGATCTAAAAAAGTTATCTTAAAAGTTTAAAAGGAAAGATAGAACTAGTTCTGATAAGAACAAGGCTTGAAAGATCATGTATGTGGCCAAAGTCATCAATGCTGAAAAATCAGAAGTGCATAAAAATCTTGAGTCAAGAAAGTCTACTAATACCTTTGGTACTAATAAATCTGAGCTGAAGAAGAGAGTTACAAATGCAAACATAAAGGTTCAGGGTCAGCAGAGTTCTATTAATAAGGTCATTGAGAAGCGTGTTCACAGCTCCGGTCAGTATAGAAGTTTCATAGGCAAATATTCTTTCTATGGTTACTACTGGTATTGTGGTGGATTCAGACACATGGAAAATATGTGTTGGTTTAACCAACAACATTACAACTATTGCACAAGTTTTGAAAGAAAAGGATTGAGGGGGAGTCAATCCATTCAAAATAGAAAGTCTCTAAACAAATTTTAGAAGATATCTGAGAAAGTAGGTGTGAAAGGTGAGAATTGGTTCCAACCACTGGAAACTATTTGTGAAAGATGTGATCAACCTAGAAATCTTGCTAAGGGCTACCTAAGTGTGTTACCAGAGCAACAAAAGTTCATTAATAATCCTCAGAAGATAGAGTTTTTAAAAGATAAAATGGAGAAGTCTAATAAGTCTGAAAAGAAAGATTTCATGGTTGTCTATCCAGAACACATTGACATGGCTAGGAAATTGGAGGAAGCACAACAGAAAGTGGAAGAAAAAGAAGAACAAAAAGATCTCGTTGTCAAAACTGCTTTGAAAGATACAAAAGGAGAACTTCCATGGATTTTTTATAGTGTGTATTCTTCTCATATGACAGGAGACTTAAATCTGTTGAAAAATGTGAAAGAATTCCAAGAAGGAACAGTGACATTTGGAAATGATGAATCTCTAAGGATAAAAGGTGTTGGATCAGCCATCATTGGAAAAGAAAAGATGAAATCCAAGAAAACACTATATTTTTATGGGCTGAAATATAACCTTCTTAGTGTGTCGCAACTCTCTGATGAGGGTAACAAGGTTATCTTCATAAAATATGGATTTTTTGTGAAAAGTGAAAATGTTGGAAATATAGTTACAAGAGGCCAACGTACAAGAGGGAATTTGTTCCAAGTTGGTGAAGTGCAGAACTCTTGTTACATGGGTTTGGAAGATGAAAATCGGTTATGGTATAAAATGTTGGGACATATGTGTCAAAGAAATGTGTGCATGTTATCAAAGAGAGATAGTGTTCGTGATATGCCTGATTTATCAAGAAAAAGAGATTGGTGATGCACTGTTTTTGAAAACGGGAAGATTACAAATTCTATGCCTAAGAGAGTTGAAATTCATTCAAAACAACCTTTGGAACTTATACATTATGATATATGTGGATTAATGAGCAAGAAATCAACTAATGGAGATAAGTACTTCGTTACTTTCATTGATGACTTTAATCGCATTACTTGTGTTATGTACATGAGACATAAGTCAGATGCTCTGAAAATGTTTAAGAGTTTCAGGAGGAAAGCAGAGAAAGAATGTGAGTATTCCGTGAAGAAGTTGAGAACTGATAACCGTGGAGAGTATAAGAATGAAGAGTTTGAAATTTACCTTGAGAAACATAGAATTCGGCATGAGTTCAGTTCACCATACACACCTCAACAAAATGGGGTTGCTGAAAGAAAGAATCGAAGTCTGGTGGAAATGGGGAGAACTATTTTACTTGAACATAGTCTATCTCATTATTATTGGAGGCAAGCCATGAGCATTGTTGTGTATATTCAGAACTGATGTTTCTATAGTCCAAACTCAGATATGACCCCATATGAAATGTTTTATGAAAAAAATCCAAGTCTGAAACACTTGAGAGTTTTTGGGAGTCCATGTATTATAATGAAGAAAGGTGGAAACCTAGGAAAGTTTGAGCAAAGAGGAGATGACGGAATTTTTCTTGGATATGCTCTAGAAGGAAGAGGATATAGATGCCTAAACAATGAAACATGAAGAATTATTTATTCTTCATATGTAAAATTTATTGAAAATGCTGAGAAAGAAAAGTAGTCATATATTGACGTGGAAATCGAGAATGATAGAGAAGATTTTGTTAATGATTCTGATATTGGTGAAGATTTTGTTAATCCTACTAAAGAAGAGGAATCCGACTCAGAAATCTCAAGTGATGAGGATGAAGTTCGAACAACTCATCCTAGGTTGAGGAAACAAGAGGAGGCTCAGAACATTATTGGAGATAAAAATCAAAGGGTTCAAACAAGAAGAACAACGAATGCTATATCACATACTTCTCTTTATTCAAAAGTTGAACCAAATGATGTAAATGAAGCATTTGAGCATCCAGAATGGGTTCATGCTATTAATGAAGAGCTTGATCAGATAGAGAAGAATGATACTTGGGAACTTGTACACAATCCGGACAACAAGAACATTATTGGTACAAAGTGGGTTTTCTGGAACAAGCTGAATGAAGAAGGTAAAGTAATAAGAAACAAAGAAATATTGGTTTTCAAAGGGTATTAACAAATTGAAGGCATTGATTTTGATGAAACCTTTGCTCTGGTGGTAAGATTAGAAACAATTAGAATCTTTCTTTCCATTGCTGCACAACGAGGTTACAAAATCTTTCAAATGGATGTAAAATTTGCATTCTTGAATGGTGATCTTGACGAGGAAGTTTACATTGATCAACCTTATGGATTTTTTATTAGAAAGCATGAAATCTATGTGTGCAGGTTGAAGAAGGATTTGTTTGGGCTAAAATAGGCTCTGAGGGCATGGTATTCTAAACTAGATACTTTTTTGAAGAAGATGAATTTTAAGAAAGGTAGAGTTGATAGAAATCTTTACATCAAGGAGTGTCAGGAGTTTTCACTGGTCGTTATTGTTTATGTCAATGACATTATCTTTTCTAGGATGATGAAAGATCGTGTGAAAGATTTTCTAAGGAGATGAAGAAGTTATTTGAGATGTCCATGTTGGGTAAAATGAAATACTTTCTTGGGCTAAAAATATCACAGAAAAGGAATCATGTCTTTATATCTCAAGAAAAGTATGCTAAGGACCTTTTGAAGAAGTTTGGCATGGAAAATTCCAAACCAGTGTCTACACCTATTTTAGTGGGAACCAAGTTTTCTAAAGATAGAGAAGGAAAAAAGTTGATTAGAAAGAGTTTCGAAAATTGATTGAAAGTCTGTTGTATTTGACTGCCTCAAGACCTGACATCGTCTATGTTGTCACTTTATGTGCAAGATTTCAGAGTGGTCCTAAAGAATCACATCTGATTGCTGGAAAAAGAATTCTCAGATATATCAAAGGCACAATAAATTTTGGAATCAAGTATGATGTCTCGGTAAATATTGATCTATTCAGGTATTCTGATACTGATTGGGTAGGAAATGTTGATGATCGAAGATCCACATCTGGTGGAGTTTTCTTTCTGGGGAAAAGTTGTATTAGTTGGCATACCAAGAAACAGAATTTAGTAACTCTTAGCAGAGATGAGGTTGAGTATGTTTATGCTACTCAATATTCAACTCAACTAATGTGGATGAAGACTCAACTGGAAGATCTACTTGTTGAAGTGAAGCTACCATTGTTATTAGAATGTGATAATTAGAGTGAAATCAATCTTACAAGAAATCTGGTACACCATTCTAATTCAAAAAACATTGTTATAAAGTGCCACTTCATCAATGAGTGGGTGGAGAAGAATTAATTGAGGCTACAGTACGTTTCTACATCCGAACAAGTGGCTGATATATTCGCAAAAAATTTGCTGAAGGAACCATTTTCAAAATTAAGGTTGAAAATGGGTGTTCAACCTCCTTCTCATCAAGGTTAAGGTACATGTTTTTGTCCCCTCTCTCGTCTTACCTTTGGATAGTGTTTTCAAGGGGGAGAATTGTTTCATAAATATATCCTTATGGAAGCATGCATAAAGGGGGAGTTGTCGGTAAGCAGTGAATCCAGCATGTATGTGTGTGAAATATTCTAACTATTTGTTAGAGTGGTTATAGGAAACAAGGTTGTTTTCCAGGAAAGTTAAAGAAGTGAAGATTGCTGAAGTAGAATCTTGAAAGATGTTCTGAAGAAGGCTGAGGAGATACGATCATGAGATTTCATAGTCACTACTTTTGGACAGCATGGTTTTGGCTGTCAATAATTCTTGTTTCCAACAATGAGTTAGATCACGTAGGCTTATAATTGTTGATAAGTAATCCATTGCTTAAGGTTACAAGTTTCAGTGATTTATGAATCTTGGTTGACAACAAAATCCAAAGGGGGAGATTGTTGGGACAAAGTTTGATGGAGAAAGAAGTTTGAAGAGTTAGCTTTTGCAGAGAGTTGTCTTTTGTTGTCAAAGAAGATAAATCAATTCACTTTGTAAAGGACTTAAAAATAGACGATGATTTACTGCTATGTATTTCACAAATATCATAAGTTATGAGAACTTGTGATGCAAGCCTTATGAAGGAAAGGGGGAGAAAGGATGATGCCATTCATATACAGTTTTGATTGGAAGGAATGATGCTGCTGAATGATAGGAAAGTTTCCGTACTTTCTATTTTAATTATGACGATGTCAAATCTGGTCTATCAAAGGATATATATCACGATAGTGGAGTTCATGATGAAAGCCGAAGAATGGTTATGGGAAGAAGTGAAGAAATAAATGACAAAGGAATGGACAATCTGGAGACGGTACAAAAGAACAGTTTAAGGTGGCACCGTTTTCCAGTGTTTGCCAAATTTTAGGGCCTGAAAATCGGGAGATGAAGATGTGTTTTTGGCAATGGATGTTGCGTGCAAGATTGAAGATGGTTTATATTTTTGCGTGCAAGGCATGATTCAAGATCAGAACATTGAAAAATGACAAAGGCATGTAGTGCGCGAAAAAATGGGCCGAGTGCGCGAAAAAATGAAGGTCGCGCGAAATAGTAGCGGGATGTGCAAAAAATCAGTGGGATGCGCGAAAAATAAAAAGGCTGCATGAAATACTTGCGAGATGCGTGAAATATCAGCGAGATGCGTGAAAAATAAAGGTTGCGTGAAATATTAGTGTGGTGCATGAAATAGAGGAATGAAGTTTTTCGTGCAATAGGTGTTTTGAGATCAGAAGCTCAAAAAATGGAAAAGGCATGAGGTGCGCGAAGAATAAGAGCATTGCATGAAATCAGATGTTGCGCAAAATAATTTTTATGTGCCTAAAAAGGGTTTTTACGTGCGGATATGTGTTTTTCGCGTGGGGTCAAAACTGCCTATAAATATGAGGTGAACCCCTCTCATTGAGAGTGGATCGACACTTAGAAGAAATTCAGAGCTCTGGGGCGGATAAAATTTTATTCTAAGTGAGTTACGCAAAAATAAAGAGTTTTGCGTGAAAAGAAGAAGGGTGTGTGAAAAAGTGAGAAGCTGCACGAAAAAAGAAGTTGCGCGAAAAAGGTTTTTCGCGCCAAAAGGGAATTTTACGCGCAATCCATTTGAATTGCATGCAAGAAACACTAAAGGTGGCGTGAAAAATTTGGGGTCTTCGCACATATTTAGTTGTGCATATGGGAGTTCTTACCAGATTCTGGGTAGGAAAGTGAAGATTTTTACTTCAGAGAATACAATTGTTCAATTGTAAAGAAGAACTGAAATACTGTAATTCCCTATTTGTGCTAGGAGGGTACACACGTGCTTGTGGATTGTTTTCAAGTGCTACATGAGTGTAAGGGTATATCATACTCATTGTATTCCACATCAAAAGATTGTTTTCTAGTGTATTGTGTGATACTGGATTGTTTCCGTACAATACCAAGGACGTAGCTACTCTTATTGAGTAGTGATCCTTGTAAATCTTGTGTTCATGTGGTTGTGTGAGTTCAGCAAGGAATAAACTCTTTAACAGGAGGTGAAAGTTGTTTCAACAAGAGGGAAACATAAAAAGAAAATGATATCACTGATTCACCCCCTCCCTCTCTCAGTGATACTTGGGTCCTGACTAGGAACTTCAATTTATACAAAATTGAAATTCAAGTTTGAACTCTTCAGCTCTTCATTAAACTTCTGAAATTTTATTTTTGAGTATTCTTTGTAATCAAATCATTATGATCTACCTTTATTTATTATTTCATTATGAAGATATTTCATTCTTAGTGATTACAAATTTTGTTTCCTTGTCAACTTGTTGTGATTTTGTTTCCTTCTTCAACTCATTACGATTTTCGTTTCTTTCTTTATCTCATTACGATTTATATTTCCTCTTCATCTCATTACGATTTTTGTTTCCTTCTTCAAATCATTACGATTTTTGTTTCCTATTTATCTCATTATGATGGAATTGCCATTAAGATGGAAATCCCATTATGATGAAATGTATTCAATGATAAATCATGTTAGCAACTTTGAACTTCTTTAAACTTTATCAGCTTTACACATTCTAAATTCTGGATGCAAAGGAGATTTTGTCTTGACTTATGGAATTGATGTAATCTTTATGATTCTTCTACACTTCTTCAAAAGATTTTATCATGATATTTTTCATGATTTTTCAGAACTTATTGATCAGAAAATCATCATCTGATTTGGTTTAGAAAGTATGAAAACTTTCTAAATCCTGACTTCAATTTCTTCAAAAAAACAACTTCAGCAATAATATGACTTCTTCACTCTGCAACTTCTTTCTTTATCTGATTAATAAAAATTCAAACTTCCAAAAAACAATAATTTTTTCCTCTGATTTTTTTTATCTAATGATATGAATACGATGCAGATGGGTCTAATTATTCCATCAACTTTCAACTTTCTTACAAAATCTCATTACGATGGACTGGTTTTGATTCCTGAATAACAAAAACATTCTTATACAAAAAGGTTAGTTGTCAACAAATAAAAAACTTTGTTTAAAAAAACACCACAAATATTATTCAACCCCCCCTGGATTTTTTAATAACCCTTGTGAACAACTTTTCCAACTCTCAGAAATTTTCCACAACTCAACTTTTGTAAACAAATCATGTTTTATTTTTTACTTATATTAAAAAAATGTCCTTTTTCAAAAAAGAGTTTCCTAACACCACACTTCTAGATAAAGTTATGTTTTTTAAGTAATTTCATCCCTTGATGATAAGAAAATTTTGTGGCTGTGTAAAGATAAACTCTACCTCAATTTTATCTTTTCTCACTTTTCCTTTCTCTCACTTTTATTTTTATCTCCCCCATTTTATGATAACCACAACTTCATATTAATTTAATAAAGATAAGTAAAAAACTTATTACAGATTATAAAGTTGTTACTTTCTCTCCCCCTTTTTCAACATAATCCAAAGCATGGTGGGGGTACTTTCTTATTAAGTTTAGGAAGACATGGGAGGAGGATGAACATGAATTTTTACCCTCAATTCCACAAACCATTATTTAAGCATTACTTTTGTAAAGATGTTAGAAATCTGATACTTTGTTTAAATGTATTCCAGAAAAACATCTCTAGAAGAAACTTTCTATTTTATAAATTGAAACTTTATATCAATGTGTTTTGATCTGTAATGTTAGATAGTATTTTTAGAAAGATCAATTTCACTTTGATTATCACAAAGTATATTCAATGGTTTCAAAACTTTTACTTTAAAATCTTTTAGCTAAACTTTCATCCATAACATTTGAGTGGAATCCTGAGTAGTTGCATCATATTTGGATTTAGTTGTTCTTAAATTTACTAAACTTTGTTTCTTACTATGCCAACTCACACAACATTCATCTAAGAAAAAATTTCCTCCTAAGGTTTATTTTCTATCATTACAATCTCCAGCCCAACTGGCATCAGTATAACCATGAAACTTCATCTCACTATTTATTTTGTATAACAAATCATGTGAAGTTGTTACTTTGACATATCTCAAAATCCAATTTTCTTCCAACATATGTGATTCTTTTATATTACTTTGATACCTGGCACACAAATTCACAGCATAAACAATATCAGTCCTTGAGGTTGTAAGGTAAAGAAGACTTCTTATCATCTTCCAAAATAATTTCTGATTCACACTAATTCCAAATTCATCATTACTCAACTTTTTTCTCACTAAAATAGGTGTTGAAACTTCTTTGTATTCTTCCATCCCAAACTTCTTTAACAATTCCCTAGCATACTTTTCTTGAGATAAGAAAAAGTATTTTTTCTTTTGTTAAACTTGTAATCCAAGGAATAAAGCTAATTATCCTAACATAAACATTTCAAAATTATTCTTCATTTCCTCTGAAAATGTTTTACAAACATATTCTCTATCCCCGGAAAAAATTATATCATCCACATAAACAATTACAATTAGAGTTTTGGAGTCAACATCTTTCACATATAAGTTTCTATAAACTTTTCATTTAGAAAAGTTCAACATTATAAAACAATTATCAAGTTTATAATACCAATCACATGGATCTTGTTTCAACCCATAAAAAGATTTCTTCAATTTACAAACATTTTTTTCATCCTCATCAAATATAAACCCACAAGGTTGTTCAATGTAAAAGTCTTCCTCAATATTACCATTTAAGAAAGTTGACTTTACATGCATCTGATAAACTTTGTAATTCCGATGTGAGGCCACTAAAAGAAACATTCTAGTAGTTTATAATCTTACAACTAGGTAAAACATTTCTTCAAAATCCACACCTTCCACCTGTGCATAGCCTTTACAAACAAGGCTTGCTTTGTTTCTTGAAATTTCTCCATGTTCATTTAACTTTTTTTTGTAAACCCACTTGGTTATGATTACATTTTTATTTAATGGTCATGAAATAAGTTCCCAAGTTTCATTATTCTCAATCTAATCCAACTCCTCATTCATAGAATTCACCCATTATTTTTTTAATAGCTTCTGAAACTGTTTTCGGTTCAACTTTTGAGATAAGTGAAGTATGATTATCTAATATCAAATTTCTTCTTGTCTGAATTGCATCCTTCTGATTACCAATAATGTTTTTAGATTCAATATGTTTTTAAGGTAGAAAATTACAAAGTTTATTTCCCAGCTAAAATTTTCTCATCACACAATTCTTTTGAATTTTGATAAGGATGTTTTGGATTACTTTCATTATTGTTGGAATTCTCCAGTTTATCCTCCTCCGCGTTCTCAACAATTTTTTTAAGGAACTTTTATTTTCAATTACATTCACAATATATGATTCCAAAAACTTTTATAAATTTTTGTTCCAACATTTGTAACTTATTCCATTTGTTGAATAACCCTTAAAAGTTCCTTCCTCATCTTTCTCATCAAACTTTACCAAATCCAGATTTTTGATTTTGATCAAAAATGTACTTCCAAAAACTATGAAGTATTTCAATGAAGGTTTTTTGTTATACCAAATTTTATAAGGAGTCATGTTGGTTTCTGGCCTCAACAAGCATCTATTTTGAACATTCACAATAGTACCAACAGCTTCTCTCTAATATAATTTTGAATGTTTGTATTCTGCTAACATACTTCTTCCCATTTCAACCAAACTTTTATTCTTTATTTCTACTACACTATTTTGTTGTGGAGTATAGGGAGAACTATACTGATGTTTGAAACCATTCTTTCTCAGATAATTTTTTCAAAAGTAATGCTTATGAATTTGGTACCATTATTTGTTCTCAACCTTTTTATGGAAACCCATGTTTCTTTCTCAACATTTTTTTTGAAGAATTTGAAAATTTCAATAGCCTCTAACTTGTGCTTCATAAACATGATGTTTTTCATCTAAGTGAAATCAACAATAAAAGTGAGAAAGTATAAATCTCCTTTTATTGATTAATGTCTCATCGGCCCACATAAATCGGAATGAATAAGATTAAGGGGTCTGGTAGATTTAATATCAACTCTTTTATGACTTTTGGTAGTCATCTTCCCATTTTGACAAGTTACACAAACATATTCTTCTCTTCTTTTCAATTCTGGAATGTTTAAAATGGTATCAACTTTAGAAAGTTTTTTCATACTTTTCTATCTTAGGTTCCCAAGTCTTTAGTGCCGTAATTTTTTTCATCTTCCACACTCAAGTAATAGGAGTTATTAAATTCTATTATTTGAAAAAGATTACCACCGGTTCTTCCTCCTTTTGTAATGACTTTTCCATATTTAACACTTTTGATGATACAAAAATATTTTCTAAACACAACTTATTTTCCATCATCAAAAAGTTGACTTACACTAAGTAAGTTATGTTTTATCCCATCAACAAATAAAACTTCCTCATATTTCAGTTTTTCACCTTCAATCTCAGGTGTTCGTATTCCTTTGATTTTTAAGGAACTATCATTACCAAAGGTAACTGCTCCTCCATAATGAATTTCAACATGTTTCAATATTTTTATATCACCTATAATATATGAATAACATACACTATCAAGTATCCATGGTTTTTTCTTTTTTACTTGCTTTCAAAGTGGTCTCAACAACAAAATCTATTTCCTTAACTTTCTTCTTTTCATCTTCCTTTTCTTTTTCTATTATAAGAAACTTATTCCGAAAGGAGTGTCATAAATTTTTCAGCTTGATGACCATCCTTATCACATCTTCCACAAACTTCATGCATACATTCAAATTGATTTCTTTTTGGAAAGTTTCTAACATCTTGAGAATTCACTTTTTCAACTTTCTATAAGTTTGGAAAGTTACTCAATCTACTTTCACTATTTCTTCCACTTTTCACAAACATTATTCTAGATAAGGATAATTTGTGCCAAAAATTATAATCTCTATGCCAATATTTTCCACAACACCAACAATAACCATAAAATCTTGAATTTCTAATGAAATACGATCTTTCTCTATTAAAACTTTGTTGAGGTTGATATATTGTTTCTACTCTATCATACTCAGGACATAGACCATCATTCCTTCAATGTTGATATTTAGATTCTGTAGATGTGATTGGTTTATCATATCTTTTTTCTACCTAATATTTCCCAATACTTTTTCCAAAACATGAAATGTTAAAAGAATCAGATGAAACATTAATTTTGGTGAGTGAAGATTTAACTTGATTCTCATATTGAGACTTATCAATAACTTTATAAGTATCATATTTTAATTAAAAAGTTTTATTAAAATTTTCATTCATATTCATCAAGTTACTTTCAGAATTAATAAGTTTTGATGGAAACTTGTTAACTTCTTTTTCCTTGGCTTCCAACTTTGTATTGAGATATTCAATCATTTTTCCTTGTTCATCAATTTTAAGTTTTTAATTTAAGATAACCTAAATGTATTCTTCCTCTTTCTTGATGACCTGTTTTATTCCATCAACAACTTCTTCACAATATTTTTTCATTGCTTTGATTTATTTCTTGACAGTTTTGTTTTTCTCAATACATGCAAAAAGTTATGTTCTGAGCTGATACTCTCTATAAGATTCTTCAGTGCCTTCTTCACTCTATAAGGAATCTTTTGTTTTCTCAACTTTTGAAATTAAGGTTCTGAATTTTTTTTAACTTCCATGTTTAGAAGAATTATTGTTGTTTGAGTCTGATTCAACTTTCTTACTCAAAATACTTCTCTGTTTCTAGTAAACATCTTCTTGTATTTGTTGGATGAATTTTCTTCTTTTTCATTTCTATTCCACAACTTCCCTTGAGGTTTTGCATCTGAATCATCTCGATATTATCCAACTTTCTTTCTAGGGAAATTCATAGCAAAGTTTCCTAATCCACTACACTCAAAACAATTGAGAGGAAGTTTACCTCCATATTTTCCTCTTCCTATTTGATATTTTTTAGAGATAAGAGACATAATATTTTCATTCAATTCATCATCTTTCTTATCTTAGGGCTCACAAGGTTCAACTTCTTTATTATCTTGGATTTTCATCTTCCTTATAGCTTCAAAATCCATTTAATCTTTCATCTTGTTTTTAAACATTGGAGCTTTCCTCATTTCATAAGAAATAATAAATTTGTGAAATTCATTAAGAGATAAATCATCCTTATCTTCTAAATAAGAAATTTTAGAATCAAATCTATCTGGAAATTTTCTCATAAGTTTCTTCACAATTGTTGGATCTTCCAGGACATCTTTGAATCCTCTGATGTTGCAAACAATTTCATTTACTCTGGTGAATTATTCATTAATTTTTTTTCATCTCTCATTATAATGTCTTCATACTTACTATGCCCGATTTGTAGATTTTCCTTCTTAACTTTTGTATTCCCTTTGAAAAAACTTTCCAGCTTTTCCCACGTACTTTTTGAAGTTTTGAGACCCATCACCTTCTGATAAACATTTTCAGATAAGGACATGAGAATAAAATTTCTAGCCTTTCAATAAACTTCTATATTTCTCTTATCAACAAAGTTCATTGGGGAATCTTTCTCAATAGGTGGAAACCCAATAATAGCAGCATCAAAAACTTCTTGGCTAAGAGATATAAGATAATGAATCATCCTATTTTTTCATCCATAATATTTTTTTCCATCAAATATAGGAATTCATCTACTGTTGATAGAATTGATATTTTCCATGATAAGGATTCAACATGGGAACCTCTTTCTGATAACAATTTAAGTTATAAAGGATTGAATAACAACTGAGAAGTGGGGTTGAATCAGCTGTTCACTTTTTATAAGTTTCAAAACTTTTAGAAACCTAACCCTTACAACTTGTTAAGATTTTTTTCCTTATCAACTTTTAGTAAATACTTGTGCATAAAATAAGTAGGAAATCAATCAAATCACACACGATTTACAAGGTTCGTCCTTAGTGTGAGAACCTATATCATTTTTATAGACACTCTCATGGGTTTATGGAAATCCACTATTATGAAGAAGTGAATACAACTTGTGTCAACTCCCATTAGACACCTTCAATATCCTGATAAGAAAATTTATACTGACTCCCATTAGTTTACAATGTTTTCTTACAAAACAATTTATCCAAGCAAAAGAATAAAGACTTTGTTGAAACTGCTTCACAATTGCACAGTCCGAATCCTTAATCTGATTTGGTTGGATCTAATTTTCTCAATCTGATGAGTCTAGATTTGATTCTCTCAATACAATCAGTCTAGATCTGATTCTCTTAATATGATGAGTCTAGATCGGATTCTATAAATACAATGGACTCAATATGATGAACCCATTCTGAATCTAAAAAACTCAAACTTGGCTCAAATGATCAATAAAATCTTCTTCAATCCGATTGACTCAATCTGATTGATTGAATACGATCTTCTCAATACGATGTTGCTCAATCCGATAAACAAACATTCAGTTGTCTGATCCTCCTCATGAGATATCTGGTTAGTAATGACTTTCACTTGATTTCTTCAGTGCTTCGCCTTTTTCTCTTGCATGAAAAATAAACTCTGAATGAATGATCTGAGAAAGTATTTATAGGCATCTCAGAAAGCAAAATTGGGAAACTTAAAAACTTTCCCCGCTTCCTCAAATTTCTAAAACTTTAAAAATCTCTCTCATTTAAACTTCAACTTTAACTTCTTCAATCCTCCTTAGATTTCTCTAAGATTTATGAAAAATTGAAATTCAATTTTCACCTCTCCAACTCTTCGTTAAACTTATAGAATTTTCTTTTTGAGTCTTCTTTGTAATTAACTCATTATGATTTATCTTTCTTTCTTAGTTCATTACGAATCTGTTTTCTTCTCTATGATTACGAATTCTATTTCCTCTTCATCTCATTACGATTTTTGTTTCCTTATTGAGGTCATTGCGATTTCTGTTTCCTTCTTCAACTCATTAGGATTTCTGTTTCCTCTTCAGCTCATTACGATTTATGTTTCCATCTTCAACTCATTACGATTCTTGTTTCCTCTTCAGCTCATTATGATGGAATTCCCATTATGATGGAAATCTCATTACAAAGAAATGTATTAAACGATAAATCCACTTAGCAACTTTGAACTTCTTCAAACTTTATCATCTTCAAACATTCTGACTTCTTAATATGATAGAGACTTTGTCTTGACTTTTGGAATCGATGCAATCTGTATGATTCTTCTCCATTTCTTCAAAGGATTTTTTCATGATGAAAAAAATTTTATGGTTGAACTATAGAATAATATATTTATTTAATATCATTAATTTTATTTAATCCTTACACACTCATAATATAAAATAATAATACAAAAAAAGTTCATTATGAACAAAACCACCAAGTTTGACAAACATTTGTAATTAACTTTTAATTAATGAATCATCATCATGATATATAATCCAAAATAATTATAAGATAATTTATATATCTATAATGTCATTAATAATATATATTAACAATTCTGGATGTTTAAACACATTTCAAACGAACTTCCATTCATGAATACAATTAAACGGATCATGAAAACCAAGGAAACAAATGCTTCCAAAACAATAAAATTGAACCTCTTAAACCCATAAAAAGGGCCATGAATGAACCTAATAAGGTTATAATAAATAAATTAAATGTATACTAGGTTCTGGAATTATTTATTAATGAAGCTAAATTTTATTATTCAGGTCATTAAAACAAATAAAGAACACACTCGAGAATAAGGTAAGGGTTTCTTCATCTCACTCCCATTTTGTGATATTTTCTGTATTCAATACTAATACTTTTTTATGGTGTATGTATAATGAACATTGATGTAAAATATCATAAATATATTTATTTTCATGGTATTAAATGTATCATTTTAATATTTTTAATTTTGGGTCATGCGAATCGATTGATTACAAAGTGGTAGGGGGTTTCTCATCTCACCTTCACTTCCGTGAGATTTCCATTGTTCGCGACTTATTTATTTCATGTGGTGTATTGAATAATTAATTTATATATATATATTACCATTATTATATTTATATTAATTTTATTTTGTGATTAATTTCGTGTTTATTAGTTTTTTTTTCATACGACTCGATTGATTACAACGGGGTAAGAGACTTTGTCTCAAATTCCATTTCATTATCAGTTACATGGTACTGTGCACCTAATATTTATTATGTGGTGTATCCACTGCCCATTTTAGATAATTTTTCATTTTAAATCTTAAATATATTATATATCCATATTATTGTTCCATGTATATGAGTATTTTCTTAGGATTCATACACTTTTACATATGGTGTTTATTTGGAAAGTTATTTTAACTATGGAAATATTGATGAATCGATATTCTCTACTCTATACCGATATTGAGAAGGAAGATTGAACTTGTATTAAATATATGTATAAATAATTATTTGGACTTTCATTCGTGGGTGGGTCCTACTATATCCCCTCGATTCATCGATAGGTCTCATGAGACAAATCAGTTGGTGACAAACCCTTTGAGTTTGTTTGAAAAAATCAGATGGATTTCTAGCCACCGAACTAAAAACTTTTAGTGGTATTATGGTATAATTTTCTAGATACATGAATTAAAATTAATAAAAAAAATTATTCATTATATATTATTACTATCCATGAGGTTTTCACGATGACAAAATCTATGGATGCAGTTTCATTCTCAGTTTGTTAATGCTATGAGTTTTTCGTTTATTCACTATGACATATTGATTATGTCAAATTGTTTATGATTCTCTTATTATTGAATTTATTCTTCCACTATTTGTAACCCTTACTAATTATTTTAGGTCACCCCTTTCATTTGATTACCTTTAACAGGTTATTAAGAGGAGATAATTTATTGAGTTTCTTTGGATGCAGTTTTTAGTTTTTGTTATGTATTGTATTTTGTAACCTTTTACAATGTAATTTGAGTTAAATATATGTATCTAGTTTCTTGAAGACTACTAAAATGATCATTACATTAGGATTTCATTCATTCTAACCATTCCAATGTAATAAGTAATGCACTGGCTCTGATATAGAGGGGTCGGGGCATTGCAATAGACTTTGAGGATAAATATATATAAATATCCTAAATTTTTTTCTAATGTTTAGATTATGTGATTATTCATAGAAAATAAAAACTTTTTTGGATACTAAAAGTTGATTATTTTCTTGAAATAATTTACTGAGGAGTAACAACTCCAACAAGGTGTTACAAGCTTGACTTGGGTTAACCCTAGTACACGAAAATGGGCCTTACTGTGCACCTGGTTTGACACTCCAAGGGGGTATGATTAGGATAATTTAAATTTTATTTACAAACCATTATCAAATAGTTTTGATTAAATATGTCCCCAAATAATCCATTTTTATGATTATGGATTAGATATGCATAAAAGTTTCAATTAATTTTAAGTATTTGACTAGTATGGAATTATTCATTATGATTAATAACATAATATAGTGTATTCAATTAATTTGAAATAGAGAATAGTGTAAGGAACAAAAACCATATCAATACATTTAATCCTTGTATGGATTGCCCTCCTATGCAGGATAATGATTGTGGGGCCAGTTATACACCTGGTTCTAAACAACTTTTAACCATTTTGGGACAACTGACTCAGGTTGTGAATAATAACCTTACTTTTATGGAGGAGCCTAATAAAATACATAGAGGATCAATATTAGACTTCTTCATGAGGAAAAAACCCCCAATATTCAATGGGTTTACAAATCCTTTTATAGCTGAGCAGTGGATAAGTTCCTTAGAGAAAATATTTTTTTCTTTGGGGAGTAACAAAAGGGAAAAAGATGATGTGTATTTATATCTTCTATTGTGAGATAAAGATTAATGGTATTCATTAATTCAAAACATGAAATCTGATGTAGAGGTCATAAATATGGAATGGAGGGAATTTAAAGAACTCTGAATAGAAATTAATTTCCTCTTCATCTATGAGTGAATATATAGAGGTAAATTCTGAGACTGAGGTAGAAGGAGGATGAGAATATATAAAATTATGAAGTTAACTTCACAAGTTTATCAAGGAATGATTCAGACTAAATTGTAACCCAACATGTAAGATTTATTGATTATTTGATGGGTTAAAACCATTCCTCCAATGATAATTGGTCTCACTATCTTTCTAATAATATGAAGATATAATATCATGTGCTACCAAGATAGAGAATTAATTATCTAAGTTTTATGACTTTAAATTAATCCAAGATAAGAAGAGGGATACTGAACACTCTGGAAAATGAAATTAGGGGAAGAAGTAAAAATTTTAATTTCCACCCTACAATAATTGTTATAAGAAACACCTCGGTACTTTCCTAAAGTGGATAAGAGTCTGTAAAACATGTGTAGAAAAATTGCACCAAGCTTGTGATTGAAAGGGTATAAAATATGTTATTAATATTTAGTGTTAAAATTGTAAATAGATAGGAAATTATGAAAATTAGTGTTCTAAGCATCAAGGAAACATTCCCTAGAAAAAGCCAAGGGCGTAGGGCCTTTCTTTTGCGATCAAAACTAATATGGTTGAAGTTCCTAATGATGTGGTGGAAGGTACTTTATTTTTATCCTCAAATTTTTCCAAATTACTATTTTATATTGGATCCTTTGACTCATTTATATCTTCCATGTTTTCTATGAAAATTAAATATTTCCAATTCAAATTAATAAGGGATTTTTCAGTCAAAACCCCTAAGGGAAGCCTCATTGCAACAAAGATGTGTCATACAATTCCCATTATTGCCAATAAACATGCTTTATCTACTGAATTTATCATCACACCTATGTTCAAATTCGATATAATCATTGGTATGGATTGTCCATCAAAATATGATGAAAACATTTATTGCAAGAAGAAGGAAGTTGTGATTGGTGAGAAAGATGTAGAACCCATGATCTTTAGATAATAAACTTCATCACCTGATTCTTACCAAAATCCCCCCCTAGTAGTTTTAATGAATATTATTCTTGGGGAGGAAGAGTAAATAACATCTATGGATGAAGAAAGAATTATTAAAATTGAGGATGTACCTATTATATGAGAATATATAGATGTATTTACATATGATTTTCCTAGAAATCTTCCAAAGCAGGATGTTGAGTTTATTGTTGATTTAATCCCTCGTTCAAGGAAAATATAAAAAACTCCCTATATAATGGCCACTATGGAATTATTAGAGTTGAATAAACAACTAGAGTATTTGAGTATAAAGGGATTTAGTCTCTCTAGTGATTCTCCAAGGAGATCCCCATTTCTTTTTGTTAATAAGAATGATGGAACAATGAGGTTGTGCATTGACTATAGATAAATCAACATTATTACAATAAAGAACAAGTATCATCCTCCTCTCATTGAATATTTATTTGATCAACTTCTTATAGATAAATAGTTTTTTAAGATTAACCTTTATTCTAGATATCATCAATTGTGTGCAAAAAATGAATATATTCCACAGACAACATTCGGAATGAGGTGTGATCATTACGAGTTTATAATAATTCCATTTGGATGACTAATACACTTTTTATTTTTTGGGATCTAATGAAAAAATTGTTCATGAAATATCTTAATGATTTTTATGTATTATTTATTAATGATATCATGGTATAATCCAAATGCTACGAAGACCATGAGAACCACTTGCATATTTCTCTAAAAGAATCTTATATGAAATGAACTATATGTGATGTTTAGATAGTATGAATTTTGGATTCAAGAAATTTATTTTCTGGGGTATATTGTATCCAATGATGGAAACCCTATTAATCCTATAAAGAAAAATGAAATCCAATAATTTCCAACATTGATGAGTATAACTGAGTTACACAGTTTTATTGGTTTAGCATGTTACTATCGGCGTTTCGTCTAGAATTGTTTCTTATTGAAAAAACCATTAACCATGCTCACATGTAAAGGGGTTTAATTCATTAGGAAAAAAGATTGTGAAGAATGTTTTGATGAATGGAAGATAAGACTAGTCAATTCTCTTGTCCTAAATGTACTATCTAGTAATTATTGGTTTTTTATTTACAGTGATGCATCAGGGAAAGGACATGGTTGTGTCCTTATTCAGAATGATAGTGTTAATCCTTATGAATCAAGGAAATTAAAAATTAATGAAAAAAATTGTCCAAATCATTATATTGAGTTATAAGTAGTAATATTTTCTCTAAAGAGATGGAGACACTATATCTACAGTGAAATATGTGAGATATATACTGATCACAATAGTTTGAAATATATTTTATTATAGAAATAACTCTACATGAGAAAACAGAGATGACTTGAGCTACTCAAGGATCATGATTTCACAATAAACTACAACTAAGGGAAGGAAAATAAGGTGGAAGATTATTTGAGTAGAAAGAACCTAACAAAATGAAAGTTTAAATGGATCATATGTTAATGGATATAGTAAATATGGATATGGGAATTATCATGGAATGTGAAACAATAATAATTTTTCAAATGGTTGTCAAACTATATTTATTAGAAAGGGTAAAAAATTCACAGTTTAATGATGATGAGTTTCAAAGGAAAATTAAAGTTGTGAATGACGGGAGACTAATTGATTCTGTATTTAAATATTCATTTTTTTTTGAAATATGGGAGGTGGATTGGTGTTCCTATTATAAATAAGCTAAAAGGGAATAGATTGAAGATGCTCATAGCTCTAATTTATCTACACACCCAGGTGGCACTAATATGTATTGATATTTGAAATAAAAAATTTTGTGGGACAACATGATTATAGATATTTCTGATTATGTGTCAAGATGTTTGGTTTTTCAATAAGTGAAGTCAGGAAGACAACATCCTATAGGAGTCGTGTAACCTCTTCATATACCTATGTAGAAATGGGATGATATTATGATTTAATTTTCCATGGGTCTACCAAATACTCCTAGAAGAAATGAAGCAATATGAGTTATTGTTGATCATCTTAGAAAATTAGAACATTTTCATGTTATAAGATAAGATTTACCATTAGAAAATTTAGCAAGTCTATATATTCATGATGTTTTAAGACTTCATGGTGTACCCCTATCAATTGTTTCTGACAATGATACCCATTTTACATCACAATTCTAGAAAAATCTTCAGAAGGCCCTGTATACTGAGCTTCATTTGAGCACTACCTACCATCCTCAAACAGATGGATAATTAGAGAGGACTATTCAAATTTTATAAGACATGTTGAGATCTTTCCCACATGACATTCAAGGTATGTTGGTTCAGTATTTACCTCTAGGAGAATTTTATTATAAAAATAGCTTTCATTAATGTATTCAAATGGAACCATATGAAGCATTATACGGAAGGAGATGGAATACACCGACTTGTTCAAATGATGTTGGTGAAAGAAAACTCATATGTCCAAAACATGTTATGGAAATGATCGAAAAGGTAAATACTATTTAGACCCATACCAAAACAGATCAAACTAGCAAAAAGAGTTATGGTGATAAACAAAGAAAGGATTTGTAATTTCAAGGGGGGAGATCTTTTTTTATTGAATGTATCTCCAGGGAATCGTGTTATACGCTTTGCTAAGAAGGGTAAAGTAAGTACCTGGTATATCAGACCTTTTGAGATTCTGGAATGAATTGGATCTATAGTTTATCGTTTGAAAATGTTGCCAAGTCTCTCCAAAGTTCATGATGTCTTCCACGTATCAATGTTAAGGAAATACATTTTATACCCAATGCATGTAATCACCTATGATGAAATATAACTAGAACCTGATATGTCTTACTGTGAAGTGCCTATCAAGATTCTTGATACCAGAGAACAAGTGTTGAGAAATATAACAACTTGTCTGGTAAAGGTTATTTGGAGAAACCATAAAACAGAAGAGGTGATATGGGAACTTAAAAAACTTATGATGAAGAACCACTAGAATATTTTTATAAAGTGATATTATAGAAATTTTGAGGATGAAATTTTTTGGAAGGAATAATATAACACCCCAATCTTCAAAAATATGTTTCTTTTTAAATAAGTTAATAGCTTGCACTGAACGCAACACAGAGTTTGAGCACACCATGACTAGCTGTTTTTAAGAAAGGTGTTATGAATACCATTAAACACGTTTTAAATTTTACATAATATTAATATTTATCTCATGTGTTTCATATACATTATATAAGAACAAATTCAATTTTTTGAATGAAATAAGTATTTTTCAAAAAATACAGTTTTACAGCCTTTTAATAGAGAACCTTTTTTAAATCAAATAGTTGACACTCTAATATATTAAATTTGATAAAATAAACTTCTTATATAGAATTAGGAAATAAAAATTTAGTTTGGACAAATATTTTGTTGTTTTTTAGATAACATTAATATTTAAATGAATACTGAAAGTATTGTACTTTAATTCAAAATTAATTTTTCATATAATTTGTTAATATTGATAAATTATCCATTAAATTGGTTTTAATGTAAAATTATAATAGGTTTTTATAATTTAATATAATTTAGTTCATTGGACTTATTTTCCCATTAAAATTAGAAATAAACACATGCCAATATTTTGGTGGTTTTTACTTTTGAAAAGACACTTTTCTCATTTTCTTAATAGGGATTAATTTTAAATAAAATAATGCATATTATGTATTTTATATTCTGAAAAATGGATTCCATATTTGGAATTAGTGGGTCTAAATTATGATAATAGGTTACTTTTAGTTTTTGGATCTTATGAATAGTAACTTTAGTAATTTTTTATTACCACAGTTTATAGTAAATTGTGTAATTAAAGGTAAAAAAATAATATAAAATTTTCCTAAAACCTGTAAAAATCCTATTTCATAACTAAATTATAGACTTATCACTTATGTTTCAAAATATAACCCTTTAATGGAAACTTTTCCATGAATAGGACTGGAATATTATTAAAATTAATGAATGTGACCAAATGTCACAATCTCATTTCTTATAAGTATAAAAAATTAATATAGAGATTTAAATGATATAGTATCTATTATAAATAGTATTTATAAATATAAAATAATTATCTACATCATATAAATTTATTTTTAATTTTTTGAGATTAAATAATTACCATTAATTGAGACACAATAATGATGAAGAAATTACTTTATTAATAGAAATATCAAATAAAAGATATTAAAAATATTAAAATAAATACAATTTATTAAATTAATGGAATCTAAGAATTTTATAGAAAAAATATATATGTTCTTGAAATATTTTAGTTATTTTTTAGAACTTCTCGTGATTTTTTAACATTTTTTAAAATGAAAATATTGAATAGTATAAAAAATAATATAAATGACACTGTAAAATAAATAATAATTTTTAAAATGTTATATAATTCATAAAAATCTATGGTTAATCCAAATACTATTATATTTTCAAATATTTCATTAAAAATCCAATTGGGGTTCGTTTTTTATTTTATAACAACTATATTGACCCAATATTATAAAAAGACAAGTAGACACAGTAAGAGTTAAACTATTTAACTATGGTTTAAACCAAAAATATATGGTTACTTTTGTGACCTAAACATCTATAAAAATCATTGGTTGTGAGTATTTAGACCCATATTAATCTTATCCTCTAAATACCTTACTTTTTAGCTATTTGTAAATGAAAATAAATTTATAATTAATTAACATTTTAAGATCTTCCAAAAGTGCCTCTCACCTCTCATATAAAAGGGAACTTCTACTTCTCTTTAATTCACACCTCTAAATCCCTTTTATCAGACAAGACCTACCCATTTAATCTCTAAAAATTCCTCACTTCATCCTATAGGATATAATTTGGGAATAAATTCATCCTTTGGAGCCCTTTTGTGCAAATCAAAAGGAGAGGGTCAATGAAGAGGTAATTGTTTTACCAATTCATTCAATTTCTTTTCTTCTTCTACATCCCATTACTAAGTGTTTCCATAATAAATTAATAAATATAGTAACATATACATGATGATATGTTATTATAATTATAGAACAACCATATTACTCCATTTATCTACCCTACGAATAACAATATCACCATTTGTGCGTGCGTATGACTTACCGTCTCCATACAGTGGTGTAATTTGTTATTCCACACTAATTTATTTGTATGGGTATAATTATGAGTATAATGGGTATAAATAGTTAATATAACATGAAAATTATTCTGTATAATTAATATACCGTCCAATTCCATACCATTTAACCATTAAGGTATTGATACCGTCACCCATGCATATGTACGGACTACTATCTCCACGATGTGTTTAGATTAATTCTCCATGTTAAACAATAAGGAATGATTGAAAAAAACATATTATGAGTAAAAAAACATTATTATGATCAAAATATAATTTTGGATTTTAATAAAATACATCATATTCATAACAATCATTATTTACACAGTAAACGTGGAATAAGAAAATAAAGTAGTTAACACCCAAAATAATGGTAATATTGAAATACATTTAAAAATGGTATAAGAGGATAATATATGATATCATAAATACAGATATGGACATGGTATTATTTAATATCCAGATTTAACCATTATATCTGATGTTAACTCACCCTTGACTAAAGTGTGTAGTAAGGGTTAATTTGACAATCTCATAATTATTTGAGGTTGTTTATACGTAAGTATCTATGGGGACATCTTTATCATATATGTCCATGTTTCTGGATTTAATTAAAAATATTATTTAAAATTGTTTAAAATAATTTTTACCCATGTTTTAATTTTTATAAAACGTTTTGAAAGGAATCTTTCCATCTTTTTCCTAACGAGGTTATTTATAACCTTTTTAAAAAATTAAGGAAAGAATGTCTTTTTAACTTGTACAGCGCAAGAAGCTTTTTTCTACCATTATGAATCCTTAACATTTTAATGCATTCCTTATAATATTAAAAGATTTATTTAAAAATAAATGTTTTATTTTATAATTTTGCGACTTATAAATGATTTAAAAGTAAAAAATGGATATTTCTCTCAAAGAGTTTAAAACAATTATTATATATATTTAATATATTTCAACATCCTTTGTTTTATTTTATGCTTAATTGAGGTTGATTTATTATGATGCTATCTTCCATATTGTATTGATGGATTTATGATATATTTGACTATGGATGTGCTATTTTTATACCATTCATGTTTTATCATTAACTTATTTAAATTTTGTATGTTAGTTTTAATATGAAGGTTTATTTTATGTTTTACCCCATTTATAAGAGGAATGCATTGGACTTTGTAACTGATGGGTGGGGCCAGCTATTTCCCCTCGATGCATCGGTAGGTCTCATAAGAAAAACTAGTGTCTTGGAACCAGGTTGTAATGGTACAATTATTTATGGTCTTGGAATGAGGCCTTAATGGTATGGTTATGATGTCATAAATTATGCATTCCCTTATTATGAGATTCATTATTGATATTAAATGTGACTATTTATCTAAAATATTATCCATTGGAATTTTTAAGTGTCATTATTTGATTTTTTTTCTTTCCATATTATGTGGAAGATTATATTTAAAAGGCTTGTGTTTCAATTTTATACATTGCCTTAAAAGTTTATGCTTATTTTTTAGAGCTTCTGCAATATTATTTATCCTTACTGAGCATTTGAGCTCACCCCTTTCTTAGGTTTTATTTTTACCCATGATGTGAAGAATTATATTATGATTTATCTTCTAGGATATTCTAAGGGATATGAGAGTTTTCAAAGGGGATAATCTGTTGTTTTTCATTGCATGATGCAATACAAAACATTTGTTTAAATCTAGTATTTCTAAGGATACTAAACTGATTGGTCCTTTGGGATTTGTCTTTATTGTGATCATGAAAATATAGTAAAATAATGCACAGACTCAGGGAAACCATGGTTAGGGCGTTACAGCATGGATGAAACAACACTGAATTTATATAAATAGATTTATTTTCTAACTATATTTGTATCCTTTATTGTAATATAGATGGTATGAAATAAAATTACCTTTTCATTAATTCAAAAAATAATATGTTTATAATATTACATTTGGGGTAAAAATATAACTTATGATATATATATATATATATTTAATTTTTTGAAATGAATTTTTAGGAATTCAATTTTTATATATTCTGCACTTATATATAAAACTTAATTTTATAACTTATATAAGTTAAAGAAAAAAAAATTACTTGAATATTTGGATAAATTATGCGAAAATGGGATTATGATTAATTTATTTTCTTTATATATAAAAATTTATTTATATATGAATAGTGTGAAATAATGATTTTTTATCAATTTCACTATTATATGATATAAATGTGTGTGAAACTTATTTGATACAAACATATTAATATATATAAAGTAAAATAATTAATTTAAAAATACAGTGTTCTATTTTTAAAACCCATGAATATCATTTTTGAAAATGAATTATTATTCAATGAAAAATATTTTTCATATAATTCATTCAATATATTTTAAAATGGTGAAATTAGTTATGAAAGTTATTTTAATTCCACATAACACTTATTCCAATAATATTCATAATATCATTATTTCAACGAACCATCCCAGGTCGACCTAACACATCACCCGGTCTGGATCACCCTAGGTCCTCATGTGTGCCTTCCAGAATGATAAAGGCTACTCACCAATAGATAAGGTCTAAAGGATACGATGGGGAGACTATACCCTCTGAAAATAGTACAATAGTGGTGTATATAAACAAAATACATACACAGGAGATAATCATTAGAGTAAAAATAATAAACAAAAGATATAGAAGCATTATATATTAAATTAAATATAGAATATAGTCATATATATTTGCATGAATGATAAACATAAAAAAATGGTTTCCCATAGGGCTAGACACATATATATAATAAAAACTTAAAATAAATACAACATGCTATACTTCTATCACAAATAAAAACAATATAATTGGTATCCCATACACTTTATCTACTCCTAACTAATCCTAAGACTACATTTTAGAAACTCCACTTGATCTAGACATAAAGGGCCTTAACAAAAACCATCATGCAACTTGTGATATAAGCTAAATATAGAAAATAGGTATGCATGCACATTAATTTTCACATATGGGGGGTAACGAAAAAAATATTATCTTAACCCCAATGGTGTACATATAATCAATTATCATAAAAATTTCATGCACATGCGATATGCCCATCCTAGTAGAAAACTAATAACTACTGGAATAAAGAAACAAAATGAATAAAAATTGGGAAAACAAACAGAATAATAAATCCAACCAGTGGGTTCTATCCTGACACACATGGTAAATCACTCCCCATAATGTCCCTTGCAAGGGGATTTATGGAATGTGGACTACCTATCCCAATAGAAACCATCATGCTTTTTATATTTACATAGGATCTCTAAGAAATATAAATAGAATGAGAGTTAATACCAAATCATAGTTCATAACCATACGATTTCACAAGAATATGTGCATCTACTAAGCTCCAGAACATTAATAGAATGATCTGAACTCGTGATGAGAACATCTAGAGAGATACAACCCGAGAACCTATCTGTTCCTAAGGTTCTTTATAACTAATAAAGAACCACCTATGGACCCAAAAAGGAAATATGCTTGAAAAAAATTGGATCATGAATATCATCCATAGGCCCCATGGGAATAAGAAAATCCATAGACTAGAAGAACCCACTATGTGGTTGTCTTGTCATATCTTGATCCAAAAACCATAATATTTAAGGATAGCACTCAACTAGATGGGGGTTACACTCATCTAGATCACTCATTACCTCCTTGATTTCATCTAAAAACATCCATCCAATAATTGAGAGAAATAATTCACATCTCATGGAAAATTCCTAATCCATGATATCCCAAGGGTCTCCTCTTCAATCCATATTCCTAAGAAGAGGAAACCTCAAACATCATGGCAAACATCCAACAGAATGTGGAATGATAAAACCACAAATTCACTATATAAAAAGCTAAAATTTTATTGATGACACACTCTTAAGAAATATATAACATTGTCTCTAGAATCACCTTGGATCTCATATTCTAATAGACAACCACTAATGTATCTCAAAAAACCACTAAAAATCTAAACTAAGGCTCAGAGATACCATCTTGGGGTTAGAACGTAATGTCATGTCCACCATGGGACTCCCATATTGCATCCAAGATCTCAGTCCATTCCCAATGAAACAATATCAACATTCCCAATGTATACATCAAGATAAGTAAACCCTATAAGGGTATTTAACTTCATCATCATAATTCATGGCACATACCTCATGCTAAAGCATCCAAAATAGCCCTTAGTAACCTCTAACTAGCCCTTGATCATAAATGTGCGCGATGAGAATCCAAAAGCATAATAACACAATATGTTCATTCAAAACTGTCCTCATGACCACTTTAAATGAAGTAAAACATCCATAAGGGTTACTCAATAGAATTTAATACAAAACATGCCATAAAATAATTCTCAACATCCAACCATAGAACCCAATCATCACCTGATCAAAAAAATCTCACAAGGGAATGCTCAAGATTCCCTCAGACTCATATTAACAACTGAAACACACATAGCCATAACCACCTTCTGAAGGCATCATCCTAACCCAGAGGCTCCAAATGACTCTAATCCAGACACATGGGAGACAAACCTCAACTAATGTATCGTCGAGAAACTGTTTCCTACATAGAGGGAAAGCAAGGATCTCTTTAGAGATACCACTCATTCATTCATTATTGGATCCATATAATATAACCTCAAACAACACAGGTTGTGATCCACATGCCACACCTACTAATGAAAACCCAACCCTCACCCAGGACTCACGGATCACACCTAACCTATTGGGTGATTCTGAATCCAAACCACAAGGAAATAATCCTTTTGAACTCTCACCATCCAAATATATATGTAGAATACCTATAAAAAAAATGATTCATCCTTCATGATAAATGTGGAGAAACACTCTAAATAGACTACTCAGAAGTCTAATTGTTACATTTGTGTGAAAAATAAGAAAAATAGAACCATGTACGAAAAAGGTACCCTATGTATTCTCTGGGTACATGAAGTGTATGTAAAAATTCTTCCATATCCATGTTCCATAATGTACATTTCATGTAATTTCCCAAATATCATGGCGTTCTGTCCATGTATATGGTGTGTATTATCACTCAAGTACATGATCATGTACCCCAGCCCCACTCGACATGAGAAACACATGAGAACGTGATGTGTACTACCGTTACATTGTGTCTAACCCCACAAGGTTACCTTTTTATATACCTATAATTATAAAAAAACTTGGGAGTGTATCCTTACATAGTGTTCACCCCCCCCCCCCATGGTGTCTCTCTATATAACATACATGGTCAAGTACTCCTGCATGGGGTGTCCAGAGGAGTACTAAACCACACCCTATAAGCCCACTACATAGTAGTTGCCCCTATAATATAGTGTGTGGTGCCCAAAAACTCACCATTCTCAAGAAATAAGAATGCACAATGTGTGTTCTCTAAAACACATTTCTTTACACATATTTCCATGAATTGGAAGCTGTGGAAATGGCCTGAAGCACTGAATTTAACCATAAAAACCATAGATCAACTCATTAGGGGTACCTACTAACCTAAAATGGTATTGATAAATTAAAACCACTTAAATAGATACCACATGAAACATAAAATTTAAAACATGTTTTGTCACACTCCAACCACAATTTTATTTTATTTTTTATTATTTCTTGATGTTGGATATTTTGGTTGAGGTTTGGGTTGAGTGTTCCAAAAATGTCTTTGTATTTTAATGGTTTGGGTGTCACTAGATTTTTTTTTAAATCATTCATGGATATTTTGGTGGACTCTTCAAGTGTTTGGGGTTTCATTTGAGCGGTTTAGAAAAATTTTCATGTCACACAGTTTTAGAACATTGTTCCCAAACCTTGCCACCTAAACCTACATGCTACAGACCATTTCCAGTTCCACTCACATAGTTTGTTCATGGTTTTAAAACCATGTGGAAAAACTGTAAAGGCCATTATGACTAAAATAACTTTTATTCTTAAAAACTAGATTTAGATGATTCTACAACCCATTTGAATCCCTACCTATTGGGTATCGACCATAGGGGACCCTTTAAATTATTGTTCATTTGGGATACATTTTGGGAGATTTATCACCGAATGTTAATGATTATTCATGATTTATCCAGAAAATCCTACCTTTTCCTCTTCTCCTATCTTCCCTCTCTTGATTCCTTAGTTTCTCTTAGTGGGATTTCACATTGCACAAACCATATAATCTAGGGTTGATGTGTAGTTCTATTTTATTGGATGTTAAGATTTGATGATTCTATCTCAGACTTGGATCTACCTTCCCCTAGAGTTTCTTTGCGTCTTCACTCCAATAAGGTAGGTGTTTCCATTATTTTCCTTTACAACTCATTAAATTTATTCTTATACATTTTTAAATAATATTAAAATGTATTTCTCATACTTGTGGTATGTTTTTACTTTCTTGGTATGATGTTTTTATGTTGGAAAGAATTAGTGTAAGTGGGTTTTAAAGGGGCTATATAATTTTAATACATGGTATGAAAAATAGGTGTTTTTTAAAATTTCTATTATATCATTAAGATAGAATTATTCATTTTTATTAGTGTTAAACCACAGTTTTATTATTATTTCATTTTTGGATTGTATATGTGGAATTTTATTTTTCAATTTGTTATGTTTTATGGCATGTCCCACATGTATGGTTTTTGTGCTGGTTTGAGAAAATGTGGTGTTTTTTTTAAAAAAATTAGGGTAACTTCACGGAGGCTTGTGGGAAACCATTATATGTGGGAACATCTATGGTTTCTTGGAATGCACACATGGATGGGAACACAAATGATAATGGTCTTGAATAAAATATACTCGATTTAAAGACATGGGTTTCAAAACACATATCCCTTTTCTTTCTCTCTTCTCTTCAAACTCTCAATGATTTACAAATGGATTTTTTGTTTTATAATGATATGAATGTGGTTTTAAATTATGTTTGAAATACTTTCTCTTATTTACTTTTAAAATTGGTTGGTTTCAAAGTGGTATGAAATCCTGTTTGGCATCATTATGTATATTGAGTGCGTTTCAACATTGTTTTGAAATGGGGTTTGAAATATAATTGAATTTGAAATTTTAAGGTCCGATTAGTATTGTGCATATGAAAGTTGAATTTTGGAAATGGTTTGGAATATTTTTAGATATATTGGTAATAATAATATTGATGGATCGGTTGTCACCTTATGTTATTTTGGAAATGAAATGTGGTTCTGAAAGTGTAATAGTCTATTGGCATATTTGAACGTTTTTTAGAATTTTTTTATAAGGCAATGTTATATGAGGGCTCAATTGGAACTTACAAATGACTATTGTATGATGGTAACACCTATAGAGGGATTTTCCTATATGGGTTATCGTATAGGTTGTGTCCATGTTTGGGGTAGGTAAGTGCAGTGGTGGAATGTAAGGAGAGTCACGCGTGCAATGGCCTCCTAATAACAAAATATACATTTACCATGGGTGTCCTGGGAATCATTTATATGGTCGAGTTATGGTTTCTCATCAACCCCGATTAGACGGGTTGGCATCCCATTGATGATTTAGGGGCTAGGTTGGCTCTACCACTGGTGAGGCAATATGAGGGAAGCCAGTTGGTTATTGACTATATAGTTTCAACATATGCCCGCATGTGGTCCCAAACCGAGTACATCCCTGGTTCTCTCTAGGGATATTTAGGAAATTCCCATGCATTTATATTTTGATTTTCTTATTTTTTTCCAACTACACTTAGTTTCCTATTTATATTGCTTATTTATTTTCAGCATGAATGGGTATTACATTGTTTAGAATTGGTTTTAGGGTTTGGATTTATATGTTAAACTATTATAAAAATAGAAATTGGCATGTGTTGGCCTTTAAAAATGGAAAGTTATGTTTTTATAAAAAAATGAGAAAAAAATACGTTTATATATATATTTTAAACAGTGTTAATGAACTATTTTAAGGACAGTAAATGAATGGATTTTGTTGTGGTTTCCTACTGAGGCGTTATTCTCACACCATACTTGTACCATTCGCTGTTAGTAGGTCCAATAGGTTCCATAGGTTCATGTTTTTGGTTTGTGTTCTCGTTGTTAGAGTAGTTTGGTCTTGTTTGAGGTGGTGACCTTGATGTCAGAAGGAGATTCAGTTGTCTTTGGTCTAGTTTTACTTTCTTCTTTATAGCCTTCAGTTGTTCAGTATTGTTTTGTCCCTACAGTTGTTGTATCTAGACCAGTTTATATATATATTCTTAGTAAGTTGTTTTTGGTTATTATCTTTTTCAGTTTATTAATGTGATCCTAGATTATTTGAAAAAAAATTCTCCTCGGTGATTACATTGATGCATGATACTACTTTCTAGCCTGTGGGGATCGAGAATTCCCTTCAGGCCATGCCATGCACCAGGCTAGGTGTCGGGTAATATGAAATGCCATCCTGTTTCATGAAAAAATGGTATCATATGTGCCCCTTTTTTATTTTGGGTTTCAGGTAGTTTGAGATTAGGACATTCAGGACCAGGGAGGAAGGTATGGGAAGATGATCAGAAACTCTTACTCCTTCTGATCCTCGAGTTACCATGGGTAGTTCAGGATTTAATAATTTTTTATTTCTTTTGGATTGACGGATGATAAGGGAGGAGTAATTGTATTATATCTTAATATTTCATGGATTAGTGACCCATGTGGAGTCCAAGTATGTGGTTTAATATCCTCCTAGTTTTTTATACTTACTTGGTCCATAGCCCACTACCATGTCACTAAGATGGCAATAGTCACTGGTTCCTAATTATATTGGGTTGGTTTGAGTACGATTTTTAAATGAAAATCATTTTGGAAATGGTGATAATGTATTTCAAGTGGATTTTAAATTAGAAATAATGAGTTTTCAAATAAGGTTTTCTGGATTGCAACATTTGTCAAGTTATTAGGTTTTGATAATGATATGGTAAGTGTGACCCTTGGTATTCTTTATGAACATTCACATATGTTTAGGTATGTATGGAAATTGAATGTTGGAACATGTTTATATATGATGTCCGTGTAAGTTTATGAACACATATGTGGCGGTTCATAGGATTCTACGGTTGGGGGTTTGAAACCAATGGCTTCTCTTGGATTTTTCTAAATGGTTTTTAATGGAAATTGATTTTGGTAAAAAATATTTCTTAAAAAATTGGTTTTTGTCTTCTGAAAAACAGAATTCAAAGCTGAATTAATTTCCTTGAAAGTAGGTGGTCTTGGAAATTGAAATGAAATATTAGTTTTTAAAAAAGATATAATTTGATTGTTCTTGAGTATGTTTGGCATGTGAGCCAGTTTAATTGGAATAAGACAGACTTTTAGATATGACTTGATTGGATGTTTATTTTTTTCATTGTTTTTTGATGTTGTTTAGAATATGCTTCCCATAAAGGTCCCCAATGTTTCTAGTGAGTAATTTCTAGTTCCAAATTATTCTCGGTTGTTAACTATTATTCATGGTGATTGGGGCCCATTAGAGGAAGTGAAGTGGCTTCAGGATGTTGATCATGTCATCATATTCTTTGGAACTCCCAAACCTATTGGAGTGTGTGCTATTCTAGGTTCATTCATAGGTCCATCTGAGGTTGAATGAGAGTTTTTTCCAACCAACGATTCTAGTTGGGATGATATGGGATAATTTTATGTCTATATTTTTCGATGGTTTATTCCTGATGATGTTAATATGAATAAAATGGAAGATTTTATGAGTATTCAACCAGGCTAGTAGATAGTGAAGGCCTACATTAAACAATTCAAGGAGATGGTATCCTTATATCCAGAGGTAACATTACAAGATATAATGAAGGATTATCTTTTCATTGGGGGTTTTCATCTATAGATCAAGGAGTTAGTCCTCTCCTTAAATGATATTCATTTTGAGAAGATGGTTGATAAATCATTTTTAGCTAAGTAGGTTTCTAGAGCATAGGAAGTTAGAAATATGGTGTCTATTGTTTCTCATGAGGGTTCCCATATAGAAATAAGGGTGTTCCAGAGGAACCTTCTTTTTAATATTCTCCTCTATTGGGATTGACTACCAGTTCTTCAGGTCGTTCGGTTGTATGCCACTAGTGGGGCTGGTTTGGGTATTCGAAGATTTATTGTCGCAATCCTCTGAATACATGTCATCTTTGTGGTGTCTAGTTAATCAAGAGATGTTTTATAGGTTGTGTTTCCTGAAGAATACATTTGTATCATTGGATGTTAATTTGTAACTATGAGGCATTAAATTCTTCAGTAGTTAGGGATCCAGCTACAGGCCTCGGAGTGAAGCTCATGCATAGGAAAGAGGTCATTGAGAGAGTGGGAAACCTTGGCCTAATTTTTTTCTCCAATGTTAGAGTAGAGACAATTTATGATTCATATTGAAATTTATTTCATATTATGAGTTACTTTTATCTACATAAAAATCCGGTTGATCCCATTTTCTTGTAGTCCTAGTTTGACATTTTATGTTCTAAGAGCCTTTGGGTGAGTTATTTTTGAAAAATGAAAATTTTGGGGCTTGAGAGTAGGTGGAACATAATTAGAGAACATTTAGGGGAAACCATGTGGATTAACCCAATAAATCATGTGACTTTAGTTTGGTGTCTAGGGATTGAAGAATGACAAGCACACTATTAGAGAAACTATGTAACAAACATGTGGTATGGTTCTGGAATCAGGCAATGGCATATCACATGGTTGGCACACTGTTTTTCAAACCGTGCGGCCAAACCGTTTGTCTTACCTAGATCATTAAAAATGTGAAATTCCAAGTTCCCCCCTGATGTTTTAACCATAATTCTGGTTTCCCATTATACTGGGGGTTCTTTTATTTTGTTGGGTGTTTCATCATTGGGCTAGTCTGATATAGTTCCATGGTGTTAGTTAGGTTCTTTAGGTGGGGAGAACCCTCTCATGTTCTCCACTCATTTTATGCAATGGTTTCCTTTAGAAATGGTTTATTGTGACTTATGGAGTAAAACTTCACCCCAAGGTTCATGTTTCATTTCATATGTGATCGGGCATGGATTTGACTTTTGTTTACATTTTAGTCGAGTGAAGTTTTGGGGGCATATTGTGTTTTTGGTTGGGATAATTTTCACACCATGATTAGAGTTTTATTCAACTTTTAATTATTTCTTTATATTGGATCTTTTGGTTGAGGTTTGAGATGTGTGTTCAACAACTTTATTTGTCTTTTAATGGTTTTGGTGTCACCAAATTGTGTTTTAAGCTTTTAAGGTTATTTGTGTGGAATCTCCTAGTGATTGGGGTGTCATTGGAGGGTTTTGGAAAAACAATCAGGTCACATAATTTGACCATGATTTTCACAAATTTTGCAACCTAAATCTGCAAGTTTCATAACATTTCCAGTAGCATTCGCATGTTTAATACCTGGTTTAAAAAACCATGCAGCAAAACCATGTAGTTGATTATGAACTAAATAAATTATATTATAAAAACATTATTTAAGTAATTAAACCTCCCATTTGAAGCTCTACATTTTGGATATCATCCATAGGGATCCCCCCTTCATTCTCCTTCCCTTTGGGACAATTTTCAGGCGATTTCTCACCAAATGTTAGTGGTTCATCACGATTTATTAATCAAATCCTTTCTTTTCCTCTTCTCATCTCTTCCCTATCTTGATACCTTAGTTTCCCTTAGTGTAGTTTCACCATCGATTGACCCTATATGCTAGGGTGGATGTGTATTTTGATTTTCTTGGATGTTTGGGTGTGCGGATCACATCTCAGTCTTGGATCTCCCTTCCCCTGGAGTTTTATTGCATCTGCACTCTTTTGAGGTAGTTGTTTCTATTATTTTCCTTTCCAACTCTTACCATTTATGCATGAGTATTTTTAAATAATATGAAAATTTGTTTATCAGACTTGTGGTAGGTTTTCATTTATAGTTATGATGTTTTTATTTTGGTAAAAATTAGTGGAAGCGGTATTTAAAGGGATTATCTAGATTTAATACATGGTATTCATACTTTGTGTTTGTAAAAATTTCTAATGTATATTTTAAATGAAATTGTTCGTTTTGATTGCTGTTAAAAACTAATTAATTATGATATCATTTTTGAATTATGAATTTTTCATTTTATTTTTGAAATTGGTGATTTTAATGGCATGACCTGTATGTGTAGTTTTTTTGGTTAGATAACATGTGATGTTTCTATAAAAATAATTTTTGGGTAACTTCACAAAGGATTATGGTGAACCATTGGATGTGGGTATATCAATGGGTTATTGGAATGAACACATGGATTGTAACATGGGTGATAATGGTCTTTAATAAAATTTACTCAATTTAATGACATGGATTTCAAAACACATATCCCATCTCTTCCTATCTCCCCTTCTTCAAACACTCAATTTTTTACAAATGGATTGTTGGGTTTTTAATGATAATAAATTTGTTTTAATTTATGTTTGAAATTATGGCTCATTTTTTACTTTGAATAGCGGTTGGTTTCTAAGTGGTATGAAATCCCATTTTCCATCTTTAAGTATATTGTGTGTGTTTCAACTTGGTTTTGAAATTGTGTTGGAAACGGAATTGGATTTTAAATGTCAATTCATGTTTGGAATCATTTATATAAAAGTGGTATTTTGGAAATGGTTTCGAATATTTTGCGATATATTGGTATTTATAATATTAAAGGCTCGATTGGAACCTTATGTTATTTTGGGAATGAAATGTTTTTTTAAAAGTGTAATGTATGGTTGGAATCTTTGAATTTTTTTGTGAAATGTTTTATAAGACCATGTGATGTGACTACCTGGTTGGCACTTATGAATTACTATTGTATGATGGGCACCCCTATAGAGGGATTTCTCTATATGGGTTATTCTATAGGTGGTGTCCATGTTTGGGGAAGGCAAATGAGATGTCAGTGTGTACGGTGAGTCATGCGTGTGAGGCCCTTTAACTAGCATAATATACTTTTACCATGGGATTCATGGGAATATTTTAGAGGTTCGAGTGATAGTTTTTTATCATTCCCGATTAGATGGTTTGGTACCCCTGGGATGATTTAGAGGTCGGGTGGGTTGTGCCACAAGTCAGGCTATATGAGGGTAACTAGTTGGATATTGACTATAGTGGTTCACCAGATACTGGAAGGTGGTTATGAACTGATTTCATTTAGGGATCACTCTAGGGATGTTTAAGAAATTCCCATGGGTTTTTATCTTCATTTTTTTCTGCTATAGCTGGTTTTCTATTCATGCAACTTATTTATATTCATCATGACTGGGTATTTCTTTTTTTTATTTGGGTTTGGGGTTTGTCTTTAAATGGTGAAATATTTCAAAAATATAAAGTTCCATGTATTGGTCTTTAAAAAGTGGAATTTATTTTTGTCTAATCAAATGAGAAAAAATCAATATTTATACATGTATTTAAAACTAGTGTTAATTGTCTACTTTCAGGAATGGAAATGTATGGATTTTGTGGAGGTTTTCTATTGAGTTGTTAGGCCCACACCCTACTTGTATCATTCAGTTTTGGTAGACTCGAGTTATTTTGAATGTTTGTGTTTCTATTTTTTGTGCTCGTCATTGGAGTAGGTTGGTCTTTTGGACGATGGTGACCTTGAGGTCACACAGATATCTAGTTGTATTTGGTACGGTTTTAGTGTTTTATTTATAGCCTTCAATTGTTCAGTATTGTTCCATCCCTACTATTTTTATATCTAGAATATTTTATAAATTTATTTTGATTCAGTTATGTTTGTTTCTTATCTTGTTTAGTTTATTTTTGTGATCCTAGTTTATTAGAAAAAATTGTTTCCCTCATTGATTACTTTGATTCCTGACACTAATTTTCAGCTTGTATGGATGGGGAACCCCTTCGGATCATGCCACAGATCGTGTCAGGTGTCGGACTATATGAAATCACATTTTGTTTTGTGACAGGACTATCTCTAGGTGGAAACCACTAATGGTTTGGTCTGATTTATTATCTGTAGCTACCACATGATGATGCGATGATACTGGAGCTCAGTAGTGGAACCTCCCCTATATATATAGCTCTCTTCTATCCCTCTACCTCTCTCACATGAGAAACACCCATAGTGTGAGAGACACATATGTGAAAATAAAAATAAGTAAGGTAGAATGTAATGTATAGAATAAAAACATTGAATAAATAAAATATTAAGAAAAAGAAAAGGAAAGGGGCCCAAGCTTGGACCTAGTGTCTGTTGAAAGGTTATTCCTTGTTTAGGAAACCCCCCAACATCTGAGTCAACTCTGGATATAGATTCTAAATCTAATTCTATGTTTTAAATATATTACCAAAAAATGCATTAACATATTAATATTTAATTAATTAAATATTAAATATTTCATAAAAATACAATGTCTTGGATTTCCACATAAATACTTACCTAGGATAAGAAACCTATTATAGTACCAAAATGCAGGTCATAAAATTTATTTGAGATCATCTTATAGGTGAAAATAGAATTTTTTTCACTAAGAAACATTCAGGAATAAATGTTTCTTATTTCACCAATTTTTGAAACCCATGATGATATGATTCCCCACAAACTCACCACCAAAAATATCCCCTCCCCCCTCAAGAAGCTTTGGATGAAATATAAAAATCATTTTATCCCCAATAAACTTGTGAAACCTATTGTTCTCGGCCATCTAACTTATGATCTTAAAATAAAACCAACTCTCTCCTAACACAATATTTTTTCAACTATAACCGATTTTATTATCCCCACCACTAGTGTTTCTATACCATATCTATACTACCCAATGACAAACCACATATACCAAACTATTTGCATCAATAAATTCAATAGAGATGGACAAAATACTCACACCAGATCATTGACATGAAACCTCTCAACCTCTATACTCAAAAAACCTATTAAAAAGGTCATGTTAACTCCAACATCCTATAGTGAACTCTGCACCATTATTCATTCCTAACTCCCCTCATCGAGCACACAACAATACTTTCACTCACATTGGACAATTCTTAATAGGACTATTATAACAGTCTTAAATTAGTTGACCTTGTTTCTTACCCAAGTTAGTTCAAGAAAACTAGAATACCCTCAACACTCCCCTTCAACATCGATTCATCTTCCTCATTCCATGATCAACCACTCAGCCACCCTCTACTTGGGATTTGATCCAATACAACAAGCATACAACAACACACCCACTTAACTACCCAAGGCATACAGAAAAGAGCAGATCCATAGGTCTAACCAAACCTACCCTCTTAGGCTATCCACACGATATGGTTCACTCCTAGCACACCACTTCTGAAATAGTATTAATCCTTACTCATGACCACATTATAGTGGTTTTAGACCATAATTAACCATATAAGGAAAAAAAATCCCACCTATGATATTGGTGATTTCATGAATATTAGCCCCACTGCATGACCTTCCAGTCAACATGTGGTGAGAATAGTTCCCTCCCAAGGAACACAAACAATTGATTTCAGGGGAACCACCGGCTTAAGAAATCATGAATCCAATATAATGATCACTCATTCATTTTTTTCACTCCTTGATAAACTAAAAGGGAACTTATAGAAAAATTACAATCCATATAGGTCTCTACACATCCCTGGTCGAAGGGACTACATCTCCACCTCTTGTGAACCTCTCTCCACAAGATCCATTTGACCTACCATCATAAGAAACTCTATAGTGAAAACCCACAAAAGGTAGTTTTCATATGAATATTACATTACTATAATGATGCATGAAAATTGTCCCCATTCCCAAGGGCTATGATCCAAAAACTAGAATAAACAATAAATCTATAATCTCAATTGCATCACATTAGGATAAATCACGTAACTATAAAAACTAATACCATGAATAAAAATCCCATGAATGATAATTTTTTACATCCCATAGGAAAATGCAATCTCAGAACACTATTCGGATATACATCATAATTATCAACACATTCATAGACCACCATTCTTCTAAATACTCAAATCATAAGACCAAAAATATATGATACTATTTTCTATAAAAATAGACCGTGTCAACTTGAAATATCACATGATCATTCGTTACACATAGAATCAAGCATGAAACCCAAAACACTAATGGTTTAAGACCAAAGGATATTGACTTAAAGATACAGTAGAGTGACTATGACATCTGGTCATAGAGAAATAGTAACATAAATGACCAAAATAATTACATATAGGATAATATTTACAGTATGCATAATAAATAACTAAAATATATGAATGTTATAATAAATTAAATGGATCATACATTCATAAATTTTCACAAGTATGGAAAAAATACAATAGTTGGTCTCCCACTGGTCCGACCACATATAAAAAATAATCTAAATGAAAATATATTCAATAAGGTCCAATAAAAACATTGAACCAAACCACATACCTAGTCTCCATGATGCTCGAGATGTACCATCCCAATACTAAAACTCCACATGAGTAGTTTCTCTTGATCCAGTATCACTAAACCATAGCCTTAACACTCACACAACCTGTAATCCAACATAAAAGTACACACTAGAACTATACGGACACCATTGTTCATATAAAAGGGTTGAGAAATAAATATTAACAGGAAACCCCTAATTAAAGGAACATAATTTACTGTCATGAAAATTTTATGCACTCATGTTATGCCCAACATATCCAAAAATTAATAAAAGTTAGAATAATGAAAAAATTAAAAAAAACATAGTAATGAATCCAACCATTATGTTTTATCCTAACATATGTTGTAAATATGCCCCCACTATAACCCCTTCCAAAGGACTTATTTTACATGCCTCACCCAGCCACACAACAGCCAGCTTGTCTGCCAAATCTAAATAGGACCTCTAACATGTTTAAATGAAAGAGGCATCAATTTAAGACCCCATGAAATAACCATAGGCATCAACCTAAAAAATAATATCTATTGGGATCTAAGACTCTAATAACATGATCTAAACTGGTGAGAGGGACATCAAGGTCGAATCAACTAGAGAACCCATCATTCCTGAGCATGAATGTCCAACAATCAGGGATAACACTCAACATGAATGGGGTGTTTCACTTGTCCATATAAATCATTTACATCCTAATCCTATCTAGAAATAGACACACTAGAGAGGCGAGAACTATATCATAACTCAGGGACAACAAAAAATCCATGATAACATAATTCTCTCCTCTTTAAAGCATATTCCTATGAATAAACTTCCCCAAACATCATGGAAACTGGATAACCAAGTGTGGTAAGGTCCAATGTCAAACCAAACATCCATAAAGATGAAATAGAAGAAAAAAGAAACTCTAAGAAAAGAATTTACATGACCACTTTCAAAACACTAGATCTTAGATTCCATCAAAAATCCACCATGAGATCTTAATGACCCACCATAGGGATAAACCAAAAATCAAAGCTACAAAAGTACATGGGGTCACAACATAAAGTGACCTCTACCACAAGATCTCCTCCTACACCCAATATCATGGTCCATACCTATAAAAAAATAAATTGAACCAATGAACATACTATTATAATGAATCTCTACAATGGGTTCCTCTAACTCATCCTAAATAATAGAATACCTCTAGTGCTTAAACATCCAAAATAGACCCTAGTGACCACTAACTAATCTTGGTCAAAAATTCACCCAACATGTATCGAAATGTAGAATACCACTAAGAGGTTTATTCCTAATTCTACTCAAAACTACATAAAAGGAAAGAGTCTCTGCACAAGTTCTCCTCAAAAAAAGACCAAAAAATCTTCAACAATGGAATTATCGATAGCTATATATGACAACCAATAATCACTTCATAAGAAACTATATGGTAATGGAATATTTAGGAGTCCCTTAGACTCATCTCAATAGCTCAATAACACCTGGTCATAACTACCATTCAAATGAATAATCATATCCTAATGAATCTAAAATCATCAATCCAAAAAAATGAGAGTTAATACTCAACTTTTTAAACCTCTAGAAATTGGTCCCAACGCATAAGGAAAAAACAATATCTCTTCAGAAAAACTTATCGATTATACATTTTGATATCAGTCTTAAATTACCTCAATAGACATATTCCAACATCAACATTCTAGGATTACTAATGATCTCACAACCCTCACTCAGGCATTATAAATCACATCCAACCCAAATGAGGCTTCTAAATCAATTATTCAATGAAATACTACTAATAAACAATATCCATCCAAAAAAACTATCAAGTTGAAACTAAATGAAAAATCTTTCCATTACTTCCAATATATGTGAAAAAATAATTAGAATGGACTAATCAAAAGTTATATTCTGACATTAGGGAAAACAATATGAAAAATAAGTAAATGTTGGAAAATGGAACATGTTGGGTACCCTTGCTACACAGCATGTGTCCCCAAAGTCCTTCCTAGTCATGTTCCATAGGCCACTTACTGTGTAAATTCATGAAGAACATGGAATGTTGTCCCTATACACAACATGTACCCTAATGTGGGTACCATCTTGTGTATCCCAATCCCAAATGACATGTAAAATACTCAAGATCACACTATGGAATGCCTATAAATGTTATGTAACCCCACATGGTAACTTTCTCATGTAACTAGCCATGTAATCCTCCAAGGTGTGTGTGCCTACATGGAGTGTACCCCACATTATTATTGGTCATGTACTATACACCGTTAAATACTCCTGCATGGGATTTCTGGACTAGTACTCAACAACACCCAAGAATCTGTGACATGGAATTTACCCTTGAAACATCGCATGTTGTCCAAAAAAATATATCTTCCTCAAACAATAATAACGAACAATGTGTGTTCTTATAACCACATGTTGTGTGCATGAATTTCCCTAAATAGGAATCCCCTTTAATGATCAAGAACATATGATATCACCACAATATAATAGATTGACCCACTTTGAGTCCCCATCAACCTAAAAAGGGATTTTAAACAAAAAAAAATAAACTATTGGGATTTTTGAATAAAATTTAAAACCTAACTACCATAAGTTTTAAGTGGTCGATGATTCATTTTGATCTGTGATCTACAGCTACTAAACGATAATCTGGAATGACTTGATATCCACAGAGACATATCCCCCTATTTATCTTGGAAGAGTGGATCCCAAAAGTGGGGATCCACATACATAAAAATCCAAAGTATAAAGGTAAATATATAAGGATAAGTGATAAAATTATAATGAATTATAAAAAAGGGCCTAGGCCCAGCCCCAAAACCAGATGAAAGGTTATGCCTCATCTAGGAAAAAACTCCCAATTATTTTAAGGCCTTTTCCTCACTAAAATTCAAGATAACATGTCTCAAGTAATTACCCATGGGAGAAATTCCATCGCAATGGTATTACTCCAAATCCATCTTTTCTATGCTCATTTCATTATATACAACCCTCAAGTCCCCTATATCCTTGAAGGAATGGAAAAAAATATAATTTTAAAAATTATAAAATTGTATTATATGATATGAATACTTGTTTTATACTTTCCCCCCAAAACATTGAGAAAATAAAAAACGTCTCCATGCATGTGTGTATACTACCACCTTTAAGAAAAACATATTTTTCCCATGACCACCAATCATGACATAAAATAATAATTTATTTAGTATATAAAAAATTTATTTATTAGAGTATTAATATTTTTAATTATAATATATGAAAATATATATTTAATAAAAATAGTTAATGGGTATAGTTACTTTTACCACCATAAAAGGACTTATCCAGGTATGAATATTAATTTGTACCTTTTTTGGATAACCATTGAAAAATATATGTTTTTTCCAAATGTAATAATAATGTAAATCACTCTAAACAATTCTAGATATCTTGTTATTATTTTAAAACTCCCTTGACCATTATCAATAATTTGAAATATTTTTTAAGAAAATAACAGAGCAACCAGGAGTAATCAAATTAATCAAAAACTATATTAAAAATAACTATAAATTACAGTAAATGGAATTTTTCGAATTAAATTATGATGAATCATTTTCTTGGGTATATATTTATTATCTTACTGTAATATTCAATTATGTTAGGTGAAATTGGAGAAAAATTTCTAACATGGGGTACAAGATCCTCTAAACAACTCCGGTTACCTTTTCGTTTCATATTCTCTTTTTTAATATATTTCACCTTATCATATTTTCAATTATATAACCTTCATTTTGAATATGTTTATTATTTACATATTTACCTAGTTTAATTTAATTTCCTTTTTCAAGGGTGTTCCATTTTTAGGTTCCCATTAAAACTAACTCTTTTAGGTGAACCAAATTTATGGGAACAACCTGATGCCTAATTTCATGTTATGTATCTCTCTATAAATTTTTTCCATATCATTTATATTTTAAGAAATCTTTAATTATATAGGGAAATATTTTTTTTCGGGATTATGGATTTTAAAATAGAACAATATTTATTTAGAGAATCTTTTACAATTTTGAAATTTTTTACTTATATAGTATGTTTTTGTAATTTTTACCTAGTTCTCTTATGTGTATTACATTCAAAGGAAATACATAATAAAATGTTGAGTTTTTTTTAAATGAACTTACAAAATTATTTACCACCTTTTATTAAGAATCTATATGATATAGCCTTCATTTATTTATTTGGACAACACTATGAAACCCACATCCAAATTTTGGGTTATATTATGCTTATGATATTGGTATGGATTATTTGCCTCTTGTGTCACAAATATGGATGTACATATAATGATGTGATGGGTGGGATTATCATATCCCTCCAATATATTGAGTAATGTTCATGACTCATGAAATACCATGTATGGTGCATGGGAAATTAGCCAAAGTACACTATGTTATAACGGTGGTTAACTCAAGCATATGAGGATTGTGATGGATGATAGCTTAGGTTATGTTGTCATGATGGTTAGCCTTGATATATACATATGATTTCATTTTTTATGAAGTTTCAACATGTATAAAATAACACTATATTACGATTTCATTCCATTATTCCATGTTTCTATGAATGTTATTATCCTCATAATTATATTATGTTATAACTCCTATACCATTTATTCCTTCATGATTTACATTTATTATTCCATTAATAATATTTTTATCTCACCCTATAATTTTTTATTTATCCCTATGATATCCAATGGAGATTAAGAAGAGTTATGTGAGTAGGAAAATCTTATATAGTTTTAAATAATAACATTTCAATTAGGTTTAGGTTTCTATATTTCATCATCTAAAATTATGAAGATACTGGATGTGTAGATCCGTATATTATAATTATTGTAAATGTATGTGAAAATTATGAAATAAATAGTTTTATGGATTTATTTACTCTATATGTGTCCTCTATCATTTTCTAGTTCCCCTTGTACATGATAATGTTCCTAACATGTGGGAATGTGAATATATTACTCCTAACTTCCTCTAACACAACTAGAGCATGATACTGGGATTGGTGCATGGGAATAGGAATATCTGACCACTCATCTTATATTACTATGATATTTTAGAATGATTCAATAATGGAATTCAAGAAATATGTCCATTTTATTTGGTTAGTATATCTTCATGCTTTTTGAACTCTCCTGGATGCTCGGCTCTATGTGAAAGTTGCAAATAATTTCTATATTATATCCCTAGTGGGATACTGATGGGTTTATATTACATGAAACATATAAGGGAATTCAAAAGTACCCCTATAAGGGAACTCCTTAACTAGGATGATGTCATAGTAAACCTCATTTTCAAACACCCTATCATAAGTATGTTTTCGGTTGGTGTGTTCTGATGAGGGACTCTCAAAATGACTGAATATGATAGAATGAGATACCTTATTATTAATGATACATTACTGAGTGGATGATATTAATAAATTCATGTCAAGGATGGATTATCATGCTACATATAGGTTTTGGATTCTATCATTAATTTGGTACCCCTAAACACATTCATTCCTCACTAGGTGCAAAATGTGTGAAATGGGTGAAAATGTATTCAGGTTTGATGAGGCTTAATCTCTTTAAATATTTTAAGAATACATTATTAATTAAGGGAAATGCATGAATTCAATAAAATTAGTTATATTAGTTGTGAAAATAATATCAAACATATAAATGAAAAGGTCTTAACACAACATCATAAGTAAAATTCATATTGGAACAATCAATTTCAATATTAAAAATTTCATGTTTGTCCATTTTGTTTTTTATGAGAATCATTTTTCATGATGATTGGCCGACTTATGGCTATAAAAGGCTAGAAAATTGAAATATTCACATTAACATCAACATTTTTTGGCACCTTTTTGAGGGGTTGTATATATTGAACCAAAAACACTCAACAACTCTAATAATAATAAAAGATGGTGTAATGTTAAACCTTATTTCCAATGGTATGTATTATTAGGGGATTTCATGAAAATGAAACTTTGGTATTCATGTTGGTCGAGTGCGTGGGATGTCAGGGTTGTTGAATTTTTTTGGGGATTCATTCATACTCTTAGACCCTCTTATTGATTTTATATATATTTCATTATTCATTCCCATATCCCACCATATAATGTGTTACTCCCATACCAATAGTTGTTTTTTAACATGTAATAAAGTGAACATTTGTAAATATCACTGGTTCTCTATCAACTTGATGAACTTTCGAGGTTCTCCAAAAATGTTACCATTTATATGTGTCAGAGTTTTCACCATATTTTTTTTAATTACATGGTGATTCATTATTTAATAAGTGGGGTATATGTTTAAATTCACATAGATTAAAACTCTATAGTTTACTTCCATCTAAATAAGCATAAAATATCTATTATGATGGGATCATATTGATGAATTATTATTCATATGTATTGTAACAAATGTAATCATAATCAATGTAGTTCAATGACACATAATAGTTGTTGTAAAAACTTTTATGGTCATTTAACAAGGGTATATCCATGATGAATAACATTATATGATATAGAATGTAAAGAAAAAGATACATAGAAATGTATGGGGATGGAATTAATCAACAAAAACCCTTTTTTGTTTTTCCTCATAAGAAATATAGCCCAATGAGATTGGGTAGGTCTCATAAATAATTTCTCTCACTAAGGGTAGGCCTCATCGAGAATATGTCATGATGGGAATAATGTGATGAGAACAAAAGGGAATATGAACCTCTATATTGGGGTATAATTTTGTTGGGAATATGGATTGATAGAGAGATGATCTATTGGGTATGTGTCCATGGTACAGGTGGATGGAATATTACATGGAATATTGACTAACGAATAATTATATCCAATATCATTAGAGTATGACCTAGTGAAGAGAAACAGAAATGGTTATTATGTTGTTTTTAAACCTCAAGGAGGCATCAAACATATCCGCTTTAATAATTTCCAAACAAAATGTAGTTCAATATATACATTTTATGGTCATGGGATGGGACCACGTCATGTAGTTTTGTGTAATAAGACAAAGATGGGGTTTAAGAAGTTTATTAGTATGTAACTTTGACTACTAGGTGATTCCTAAGATGTATCTCTATAATGATAATAAAAATATCAAATAAACAAATAATCTCATGTGATTAATAATATTTGTATTATGAACAAGATATGATATCAATTTTAATACATTAGAGAGGGCAATGAGGGATTGAATACTGATTACATAATGGTGGTGCATTATTAGGATTATATTTTTTAATAGGAGAAACAATATGAGGTTGAGTAGGACTTATGCATAAGCTTGCCTAAGATACCTGACACAGTAAGTGGTTCAAGTGAAGATATTTTTAGGGCTTACTTCTATTATGTCTCTTAATTGTAGGTACTTTAATTGTGTTAATGAAAGGATCGATGTAAAATTGTAGGACCATGTGAATCATTCTCAGTATGAGAAATAAGAGAATTAAGATTTTAATGTGAATTGAATGAAATTCAAAATATTAAATTTTATTGAGGCTTATGAACTGATAATGACCATGAGTGAAGAGTCATCTTATTTTCATGACATGCAGAATTTTCTACATGTTATATGGGGAATCCTATTCCCATTTAATTTCCTATACTTTAAGTTTTATATATCATTTTATGTAAATTTTCATGCTGTTGGAAAATTATTATAAATATTTTATCATAATAAAACTCATGAATCATATAGGTGAAAAAAACTATCTCAACTCTTGTTGATATGGGTCATCATATGATCGTCACATAAGAGACAAGTAATATTTTGAGAATGATGGGATGATACCTCAGAGAGGAGTCGTATATATCTGGGTTAACAGAAATCAAATCTCACATAGTTTGAATAAAATAGTTTGAGATCATATATGAAGTCTATTATAATCTTTTTAATATCATGTGGTATGTATCTATGTAATCATGTTTAAATTCTCTAAGCTCAAACTTCAATATCATGAAAGGAGTGACATTGAATGGTTTTGTGTGAATTATACATGAGTGGCCCAATACATGACATATCTTTGAGAAACATACAATTTAATGGCACTTAATTTAAATGAAGGGATTTCACTTATTTCATTTGAACTGGTATGGACCTGATGGATAAATTTATCAATTTATAAAACCTAGGAGGATTCCATTTGTTCATTTTTTTTAATTTCTTTCATATATGGTTGTAGGTGATATAAATGATTGTTGATAAATGGGAATAAGTGAAAGGTTAAAAATGCCCTAGAAGTCACCCTCTTTGTACAGAATAATGTTTTACATAAATCAGAAATATAATTTAACAGAATTCAATTTATGATGCTTTTTGAAGTACTATTTGTCAAGCTCCACCCATAATGAACACTATGTGAACAAAGATTGCTGGTATTCTCATGAAATCATTCTGTGGAGGAGGTACTTTATGAAGTATATTACCTTATTATGCTCAATTAGGGAGATTATTCATTGAGCCTTTTTATCTTAAAATGTAACATTTGATAAAGCTCTTTTGCATTGGTTCTAGAAGGAAAAGTCTTATTTGGCCCACATCTCAGTCTCCACTTTACATCCTCTTGTTTCTTTCTTGTCCACCTTCTACATTGGGAAGGATAAATGTATTTATACAAATTTAATAGTCTATTTATCTCTTGAAATAGAGGTCCATGTTGTGGTTAATGAACCTTAGGAGGACTCATCGGACATTGGTATAACACCTTGTTAGGGGCCTTGTGTTGGAAATGACCACACCACACAACACTATGTGAATGAATTAAAAGCCCCATAAGTGATCCATAAATAAATAAAATGATTTTTAAGAGGAACATAATTCATACTCTTCCATAAGTAACAATGAATCTATGGATTCCTAGTACCACGTGAAGGGACTATGTCACTATTTATCCCCCTTTCCATTGCCAAACTTTGGCAATCAGAACTCATACGATGAAGGTACCAAAAAGAGGACTTAAAATTTTAAATGGAAACTCTTTTTGGAGAATTTTGTTTATATACTGGTGCTAATTATTTTCTTATGAAGGCCTCATAAAGGAGATATTATTTTTAGAATCATAGTACAAATGATGCTGATTCTTACAGATTTAAAAATGCTCGATCCTTTGATGTAGATGTTGCCTTTAGGCACCCATCGAGGAAGCCCTAAAACCATTGATCAGCTTAGCAACCAGGATGCACGATCCTTCACAGATGTGGTCACAAGCTATGTTTCATCGACCGAATCGAATACCTCTAAATGCATTAAACCCAGGTATTTTCATCACTGAGGTCTATCATCTATTTCTTTCTCAACAGATGAGGTGCATACTCTCTCTTCGGATCTTCGGTTTTCTTTGGTTGGTAAATTCTTTAATCGTAAACTCTCACATGTCTTCCTTCACAAGACCTTGGAAAGCATAGTATTTGTTAATTCATGCATTGGTCTTCTAAACTCATTGTATATTCTGATTTGATTTTCCTCAAAGGATTATTTCTATAGATTTTGGACTCGGGGTTTCTAGTCTTTTGGGGGTTAAGAAATGATGGTATTTAAATGGTCTCAGGAGTTCCATTTGGATTTTGAGCCCCCTATTGTTCCTATATGGCAAGATTTCCCAAATCCCTCTGCCCCTATACAAGCAGAATGTGTTATTTTCCATAGTAGTTCTTTTTGGCCAACCCATTAAGTTAGATTATGCTACCCTTAATCTTACGCGTCCCTCTGTTGCTAGAATCTGCACTGAAATCGATATCTCTAAACCACTCCCTTCACGATTCTGGATACAAAATGGAGACAATGGGTTCATTCAATATGTTTTCTTTGAGAATGTTCTAGCATTTTGCAAGAAATACTCATGCATTGGTCACTCCAGAAATGAATGTGAGAACACTTGTTATGTTCCACGATCTTCTTCTTGATCCAAACCGATTTGGGTAAAAAAAATAAGCATCCGAACCCCCTATTAATACTTGTATTATGAATCCTACTAAAACCTCTATGGTTAACCCTCCCTGTGACACTGATACCATTCATACTTCTAGGGAGGAAATTCAGGACACCTCCAATGTCGAAGCACCCATTCTTGAGGTAGGTAATTCTATGCAAAATGAGGAAGAAGCTGGGAAAGTGGATCAAGAAGTTTCATTTGAACTGGACAAATCTTGCCAGTTGGAGAATGACTACCTTAAATCAAGTGCTAGAAAGGGTAAAAAAGTTATAATTGACTCTGATGGCTTCATCACACCATGTTATAGGAACACTTGGAAGTGTAGGGACTCCACTAAAGTTGAAAGAAAAATCATCATGTGTTCTATTGCTGATAATTTAAAGGTACAGAACACACTTCCCCCACAACCACTTCCGAATTATAAAGTAATTGCCTCCTCAGATGTTGTAGCTTCCTATTCTGATTCTGACTCAGACGAATCATCTTGTTAGAATGATTACCCTACATATAGGAATGCATATCAATTACTGAAAGATCTTGATCTCCCAAATGAGCTTCACTCAGGGATTGAAGAGAAAGAAAACATTTATTTTGGTCAGTATAATAATGGAGAGATGTCATTTGATACCTATCTTGATCTCCGAAAAAGGATGTTCATCAAAGTGGTTGATGAATTTAAAAAGGACCCAACCCTTAATTTTAATGACATCACTTGGTAGTATTTTTTTCTCAAGGTTTCAATATAACTTGATCTTCTAGATATGTGCTGCTTTACTCTTCTGTTTTTCTAGTTTTTACTTTGGTTTGATTCTCTGCTATTGTTTCTTCATCTTGACATGCTGCTCTAGATTTTTATAACTGGTCTATCCTTCAGATGGTTGTAAACTTCCACTACTCCCTTCATTTTTTGAATTGAAAGATACAGTCATGGGACCTCCTTGTGATAGTGTGGCATATGCCTGTTTGATATGGATCTTCATGTACATATGGACATTATTAAAGATAGTTTCAAGGCTTTTTCAAGGATAAAGAAACTTGGATTACAATGAAGAGATTGTGAGTGACCGAAGGTGAAAGAAATGATGGATTTACAATTTGAGGTGTTTCTTAATACTTTTTGGGCCTGAACTCTTTTTTCATGTTAAATTCATTTATTTTTCTGTTGGTGCAAGCTTATTGCCCCTTGTGTAAACATTTTTTTTGCTTTTTCATTTTAATAAATTCTTAAGAAGTGTGGGATGGATTTCCATCTTACGATTCAATCTGTTTAAAAAAAATAGTACAAATGATTCATAATTATTCCCTTTTATAAATTCCAATCACATTTTCTCTCCAATGATACCACTTTTGGATAATAAACGTCTCTAAAATAAATTTCCAAAATGTTATAACCTTTAAGGCCTCAAGGTTATATATCATAGAATCCATTAATTTTAAATAAGGAACTACTAATCTTTTAATTACATCCTATTAAAACATATGATTATTTCACCACTAAAAAAATACTTTTAAACAAAACCCTTCATATATAAAACCAAATAATCTGAAAAATCATAATATAAGGAAGAATGAATTATATTTTATATTTTTGATGAATATTTTATGATTATGTGATTTAATATGTGCTAATTCATATTTAATTAAGGAATATGTAAAATATTAATTCAATTTGATGTTATATTCATTTAATTTTCAACCACTACGAAAAATTTAATATATTATTTTAATATTTATCTCTCATATTTATTAGATCAAAAAAGGAAGAAAATGAGATCAATAACACAATATTTTCAATTTAATCACATAATTGATAACATGTTATATTTATATTTTAGGGCTTTCTTGATCATCAATTTAAAGATACTAGATTTTTTATACATAAAATTAGTATTAAATTCAATATCTTATGTTACACGCCACATCAAAAAAATACAAAACCTAACTAACAAAATCAAAAAAAATATTACATGAAGAATATAATCATCAATAAATAAAATGATAATAATCAACTTAAATAGTTACATTTTATTACTTTTCATTCATATTTCAAAAAAAAATTCCTTTAGAAGAACCATTTAATAAATGAATTTTAATTTAGCTTAAAAAATAAAGTTTTTCATTTGTAAAATTTTTTTAATAGAAAATAATTATATTTACAAACATGTTTTCAAAATTAAATTATTTGTATACTTGTATAATCTAAGATTAAAGATTTGTGAAATTTTAGAAGTTATTTTTCAATAAAAATATTTTCCCATTATATTTTCAATTTAAAAAAATATTAAAATATTAAAATATTATTTTCTTAAAACATAAAAGATGATTTTAATTTATATTAAACAATATATTTGGGTTAATTGTTTATATTTTTAAGAAGAAAATGATTTTTTGGTGAATGATTAAAAATGCATTTTTTTTACAAAATCATAGTGTTTATGGAAATATAAATATTTATTTATAATATAAAAATTATAAAAAATTGTTCAAAATAAATAAATATTTTAAAATTATAAAATATAAATGTAAAAATTCTATTATGATTTTAGAAAACCAAAGTTTAACAATGTATGTAATATTTTATACTAAATTTTTTTAGAATCTTATTTTTTTTTAAATATATTTTTTTTATAATTTTTTTGTTAACTCACATCAAAATACACAAATATAGTTTGTTTTATAATAAAATTATTTATCTTTAATATAAAATATATTTTATTCTTATCCAACACATAAACTTTACAGTTAAAAATACAATTTTTCTGAAGACATGTTTTTATACGTCACATGTGCAAATATTGAAATAAATTTTCAAAAAAAATATAAATCATATTTAATAAAATTTATTTTATATTTTTAATTAATATGTCCTATTAATATCATAAGTTCCATTTTAATTTTATTCATTGAATATACACTACGAAAGTAAAAACGAGTCATCGTTGTACAATCTAAAATAGTTAAAGTAGTAAATCGTGGGGTAATGAGGTTAAAACTTGTGAAAGAAAGTTTCTAATAGCTTGTTTGAGAGGTTTTTGACCATATCTCATTACGTAATGAATTATTTTTTATTATTGTATTAACATGAAATATTAAAAACAATTTCTCTTTATATAAAGTGGTTATATTAAATAAAAATTTACCACCACTAATAAAAGGGGCCACTCACCACCCCTTCAAACTAACTACAAAAATATTTTCCCTCCAAATATACTCATTATATTTCCTTAATAACAAAAATCATTCTACTTTAGCCTCATGTAACAACAAACAGGCTTAAGGGCTCAATTTCCCTAGAGTCTTCTAGGGGAAATCTGAAGTTCTCAATACAAGTACATGTTTTTTCTAACATCTCTTACCTTCTTTCATTCATTACCAAATATAACATTCTAATTAATATATAATGAATAAGTATTTGTTGTATGCTGAATGTTAATTTTCAAAGGTAATTACTATTAACCACCTTTCTCATTTTTTATTTTAGAAAAAAACCTTCATTTGTGTGTTGTGTATACTACCGCATCCACGTAAAAAGGATTTCCTTTTTACCTTATAATATCCTCACTAGTTATAAAAGCTTAGTTGAGGTTAAAATTTCAAATATATATTATTATTATGATTATGAGTATTTAAATTAAAATCCACCTTATTGACCTATCATTCTTAGTGAAACAAAATCCTTAACTGTAAGTTGTGAAAAATACCTCCTCAATGAATTAATGTATCATGTTTTTAAATATTGTCATTATTATTTATCAAAATATCATAAAATGAGATTTAAGAAAATAAAATTATATATATTATATCAATTTTCTAGAGTAAAAAGTCATTATGAAAAACTAAACATTTTCCATAATCATAATCATCTATTAATTATGGTATCTTCATGTTTGGGTCTCTATAAACACCTACATGAACAACGATATAATAAAATATCATTAGATGACTATAAAAAATATTTATTGATAATATATGATATAAATAATTAAGAAAAGATTTTATTTTGTTTCATAAATGATATGATAAATATTTAACACATTAAATTACAATCTAACATTCAATCGTTTAAAGTCACTATAATATTATTATTGATGATTGTATGAATAAATAAAATAGAATAAAATTAAAACATTATAATTAATTATAAATAATAAATTATAGTACCATGTATGAACCATGAATTATGAAATTTGGGATATGAATGAATAACAACACTTCATTAACAAAACTAGTCCAAAACGTACATGGTTTCTCACATTAGATATTGAAAATAGATTATACTTGAAAAACATAAATATATAAAATTATAATAAATTAAATTGTTAATTGGTTATGTGTAAAATTTTTTACAATAGAAGATTAAGATTTTTAGGATTTTTATTGAAGATCATATAGCTTATTCGAATATATTGGAAAATAAGGTAAATGTTTCTTGTCTTAGATATTAACTTCATGAGATATATTTCATATTATAAACCATGATTTCATTTTAATATTTTATTAAATACCTAATGAATTTGATTTGAAACTTTAATTTAATTCTTGGTTTTTCAAGATCCTTATATGTTTTCTCTTAAAATATATTTTAATGAAAACATATAAATTTTTGACATTTTTTGTTAACATGACTCCCTTTGTTGAGTTATAATGATCCTTTATGAACTTATTTTTTTTTCAAGATTAGTTTTTTACCCCATATAAGATAATTTAATGCTACATTATTTTCCTCTATGGTGTAAAATAAATTTTTTTTCCGACATGTTACCTGGATAAATAAATATTTCCTAAATATTTATATCATTATTTGTAATAATTCTCATCCTCTTTCATAATAGTTTCTGATCCTTGTATATTTATTATTTTATATCTAATTTTATCTTTTATAATTAAAAAAATATTCTTTTTATCTTTCCTCAAAATTTTCCTTTTCCACATTTGAAAATGATTTTTGATGATCTTTTTAGACTAGATTTTCAATAATAGTATTTTAGAATAATAAAAATATTTTTTATCCTTTCCAAATAAATTTTTTATATTCCACTCCAAATATCATTTAATTATCTTTATTGTATTTCATGAATCTATTATCAATGCTTATTTTTTAAAAATTAAATTTTTTCCAATGTTTTTATTTTATTTATTTGTCACATAATTCCATCTATCAATGTAATTTTATTGAATATTATACATAAAAATGTAAATGATTTCAAAAAAAATGACTTTAATTTATTGAAATAATTATATTATTTTAATGTTTTAATTATAGATATATATTTCCAAATATCTATTTTAAAAATTCATTATTTTTAATTTATAAGAAAAATTATTTTCAAAAAAGAATTTTAAATATGACCCTAACTTCATCCATTACACCATTGATAAAATGAATTATTTAAAAAATCCTTTATGATTTGGGTAATATTCTCCACTTTACCTTTGAAGACCTTTTTTCCTTGGATTTTATTTTTCATTAACCACTCTCTAAATTTTTTATGATATAATATTTTTTCTTGATTGAATTTTTTGAATCCACCATTCATATTCTTGAGGTCAATTTTAGTTTCAATATCTAGAAATGTTATTAACACCAATATTTATTCCTTGGGTTCATTATGATGTAATGAATGAATCCAATTTTATACCTATGTTTTTCATGATATATGGAATGATTGATATGTTATGGAATAAATATATATGGTTTTTCATTCTTTGATGGTTTGGTCAGATATCCACCTCCAATGCATTGGGTAAAAATTAATATATCATGAGATAAAGGGAATGAATTTTGTGATTTCATGATCCTCCAAGGATAAAAGGTAAGTAAATCTAGCTCCACCATGTGAAATTGTAGAATGGAGTCTAAATCATGAGGGGAAATAATTAAATGAAGCATGATCCACTAAAAGGAATAGGTTGTGATGCCTAATCAACACTGTTATAATTCATATGCATATTTTCTCCCATATTATTATGTTTTTAAACATTCTTTTGTTATGATGCATCATGAATTATAAACCATAATTTAATTTGGTATATTTTAAAAAATTTGAGTTCAAATATATAAATTATGTTCTCATACCTCATTCATATAGTAGTCTCAATTATGATCATTATTGGTTAATTCTTACGATTTTCCTTAATCAGAATCTATGCTCACCCATTTATCAGTTTCATGTTCTTAAGGTTATGATCATAAGAAATAATTTATTTTTTTCTAGAAGAGTGTATTTTGTAGAGGATATTTAGGGGGTATTGATAGATAGTTATGTATTTTGTTGTTCCTTATATAATGGAAAAATTTATATTTGATATAGATAATATGGGTTCAGTTAGATAAATATTTTCCCTTACTCTATAAAACTATACCCCTAAAAATTTTCTTGGAGTGTAAGTTTGACATTATTTATGAGAGATATTTTAATTAATGTTGTGTGTCAAATTTGGTTCTTAAAGTATGTTTTTAGAACTAGAAATTGGTTTTTTTGTTTTCGTTACTTCATTTGGCATCAAAGAATGGTTTATATTACATTAGAGAATATGATGTTATTAGTTGAAGATGTTTCTGGAGTTATAAAGATACTAAAGGATTCATAGGATGTGTTTGATCATAGTTTTAGTGGTATAGATAAAAGCTTATGTTTATTATCATTATTATTTTAGGTTGTTTAGGGATTAGGAAAAGGGAACTTCTGAGAATACCATAACAATATATATAATTATAGAATAATATTCTGATGTTTTGGTATATATGGGATTGTGTGGTTCTTATAAAAATAACATAGTGGTCTATATAATATAAATAGATAAAGGATCTTCCAAACAAATTACCTAGGGGTAATAACACTAAAAGTGGAGTTTTGGGTTTTAACTCAATAATCACATGGTGCATGAAAAAGTGTCCTAAATACACACATGGTCTGACAATACTGATGGATTCTCTTTAATTAATTCATATTCTCTTTTAAAAAAAATATGTTTCATTGGAATATATTATTCTGGAAAAACTTGTAACACCCCAAGATTTCATAGTGTGTTATTTCTCCAAAATAATTCAATAACTTGCACTACACGCAACACCGAGTTCAATCACACCATGAATTACCAAAAAAGCCATTCAAAAGAGGTTATGAATAGTATTAACTAAATTTTAAACTAATATATCCTTATAATTTTAGAATCCATATTATGAGTTTCTTAGACATAATGCAAGAACAAATTCATTTTCAGTATTGCACTTTTATCAAATTTTAATAGTGAACCCTTTTTAAATACAATATTTTAAACTTTTTGACTAAATGGTGACTTCAAAAATTTAAAATGAAACATCCCAGGCTTCCACGGTACGATTTCCTTTGAATAATACAGTAGCGTGTGTTGTACGCAACTTCGAGTTTTAACACACACCACAACCGATCAACTAGCCGTTATGAATAGTAATACCTACATTTTGAAATTTTATCTCTCAAAATGGACTTCATTTTTGGATTCGTAATATTGAATTTAGCCTAAGGTGAAATTTTGGCACTTTTCGGATAACTTAAATATTTTGATGAATAGTGAAAATTACTAAATTTTAATTAAAATCAACTTTTTTAATAAAAATAATTAAAAGTTATAAATAATGAATTTGAGTGGTTTCAAAGTATATTTAGAATATATTTTTACCATTTAATAAATTTTTTTTCATTAGAGATAATTTTACAATTAAACAGGATATAAACAAGTGTCAATCTTTTGATAGTTATTATCTCTTAAAAACACGCTTTTTGTTTTAACAACGGAAATTAATTTTAAATTAATTCCTGCCACTTCTATGTTTTGAATTTGGAAAAATGGATTAAATATTTGGAATCATGATGTTTAAATTGTGTAAATAGGTAACTTTTATTTTTAGACATTTTGAATAATTACTTCGGTAAATATTTTATTTACCATTGTTAAGGGTAAATCCGGTAAATAAGGGTTAAAAAATAATATTATAATAATACTAAATTACCCTAAAACGTGTCCTAACCTTATCGGGTTATACATGTTCGACCATAGGCATCTTTGAGTCGATTTTTGGACCCCATGGATCCACTTGTAGGTGATAGGGACACTTTATTTTAATTAAGTTAAAATAAGTACAAAAATGACATAAGCATATATCTTTTAGAAAACAAATTTTTACATAGGGTTATATATGTTGGATTTTAGACTATAAATATTCATTAGAAAGATAAAAAATATTTCCTACATAATTATATTTTATTTATAATTTTTATAATTTAAATAATTTAATTTATTTATGACACATTGATGATACAGTAATTATCATAATAGTGACAAATTAAAATAATTGATATTATTAATACCCAAATAAATATAATTTGAGACTTTTAATTAATTAAACTAATTTTCTAGGATAATATGACATATTAGGATTTATGTAATTAACTTTTTTCGAAGTAATCATTCTGTTATGAGTTTCAAAAAAATCAACTATTGAATAGTGTCAAAATTGACATAAAAGAGTTTTTAAAACAAATATTATATTATTAATTGATATTAAATTCCTAAAAATCTACGATTCGGCAAAGAGACTTATATCATTATAGTTTCTTCATTAATGGAGCACTTGGGGGTATCTTGTATGTATATAGTAAGTTTATTAACCATAAAATATAAAAATACAAAGAGACATTGTAAAAGTGAAACTAATTAACTTAGAGTTAATACATAAAGATAAGGTTAATATAAGTACCCAAACCTGTCTAAATTCTATTGGTTGAGTTTTTTGCGACCCATCACCACCTTAAAATTTAAATAATCAACTTTAGAGCCATTAGAAACCGAATATGAATTTATTATAAATTAATATTTATAGCTTTTCCAAAGGTGCCCCTCACCCCTCTTATAAAAGGGCACTCCTCCTTCTCATTTCTTCACACCTTTAAAGCCTTTTGGATCGGCCAAACACTACCCATATACTCTCCCACCTTCCCTAACTACAACCTAGAGGCCTTATTTTGATCAGAAAGTCATCCTATGGAGCCCTTTTGATCAAATCAAAAAGAATAACCCGAAGAAGAGGTAATGATTTCACCACCCTTTTTAAGTTCCTTTCTTCTTCCACTTATTCTTCCTTTGTTTTTACCATTATAAAATAATAAATCCTGTATCATATATATACTGTGATGTTATTATAAATATGGTACAACCATATTCACTATTCTATCCATCCTTTGAATAACATGTCACCATACGTACGTACGTACGGCTTACTGTCTCCACGTCGTGGTGTAATTGTTATTCAATAAATTATTATTTGGATGGGTATAATAATGATGTGTAACTCATGTAAATAATAAATATAACATGATAATTATTCTTTATATATGATATAATATCCAATTATATATTATTTTAATATCAAAAGAATGATATTATCGCTCGTGCGTACGTACAGACTACCATCTCCACGAACGCGATGAGATTTATTCTCAATCGTATCCATTCAAGTATAATTCTCATTTGAAGATTAATAATAGTATCTAAGGACTTTATATCATTCTTTATATGAATGAGATACAACCTATCCATTAAAAACATGGCTTACGTAACAAAACATATAAAAGAAAACGAGTAAGTTAACACCCGAAACGACGATAATTCTTAGATATTATTAACAATGCAATGTTAAAAGATTATATATGATATCATATTAATGTATATGATTATTGAATAATTTAATAACAATTATTTCACCATTATATAGGATTTTAACCTAACCCAACCAAGGAAAAGTACAAGGTAAGGGTTTATTTCACAATCTCTTCATTATCCGAGTTTGTTTATATGTAATAATCTACTGGGATCTCTTTATCATCCACATCCATGTTTCTTAAAAATTAATTTCAAAACATTTTTACTATTTACTAGAATATGGGTTAAAGTCATTTATACCCTTGTTTGAATTTTTATAAGAGGTTTATAAAGGAATCTTTCCGTCGTTTTCCAAACAAGGTGTTTTTTAACCTTTTCGACAAAATTAAGGTAAGAATGTTTTTTTAACTTATACGGCGGGTGCGGCTATTTACCGCCGTTATAAAATTTTCAAATCTTCCCTTACAAGATTACAAGGACATTTTCAAATTAAATGTTTTATTTTATAATTATGTGACTTTTAAATGATTTCAAAATCAATATTTTAAGAATTTCGGAAAGGTACTCTTTATCAAAATCAGAATTTTAAATGTTTTAAAGATTTATCTTTCTAAATCTATTTAATTAATGTCCATGTCTTAAAAATGGTTTTTAAGGATATATTTATATGGACATGAATGATTATAAAATGTTAATTCCTTTCAAAATTTTCAAAGTGGTATGGGACACTTTGATTCAAAAATCTCTTTTTAATTACTTCCTTTATAAATGTGTGACTTTTAAATGATTTCAAAAAAAGGAGATATTTCTCTCAAATAGTTTTGATTTCATCTATGTCAACATCCTTTGATGGATTTTATTATTATATAAAGTTGATTTATTATGATAAAAAACTTTCATAATGTATTGAAGGTTTTGTGATATGTTTGACTGTGGATGTGTTATTTTTATACCATTCATGGTTTATGGAGAAAGTATTGACATTTAGTATGATAGTTTTAATATGAATGTTTATGTTATGTTTAAACCTTTTCATATGGTAATGCATTGGACTTAGTAAGTGATGGGTTGAGCCCGCTATAGCTCCTTGATGCATTGATAGATCTCATTAGACAAACTAGTGTCTTGGCACAAGGCTTTGACGAAATCTTATTTGTATTCTTGGCACGAGGCCTTGGCTATGTGGTTATGATAGTCTGGCATTATGCATTCCATCATTATGAAAGTGGTTATTGATATTTCATGTGATTATTCGATTAGTATAATAACCATGTGAATAAGTAAATGGAATTATTTCATTTTACTTTTCCATACTATGTTGAAGTTCAAGTTTAAAAGGATTTTGTTTTAGTTATACATTGCCTTAAATGTTTATGCTTATTTTGGAAAGTTTCCACTATATTGTTATCCTTACTGGGCATTTGAGCTCACCCCTTTTCTATGTTTTATTTTTCCCAGGATGTAAAGAAGTATGTTATGAATGACCTGCAGGGATATTATGAGGAGATAATAGTGTGGACTTAAGAGACATTATGTTGTTGTAGTAGTTTTTCACTTTATGAAGTAATGTAAAAATTTATGAATATATCTAGTGTTTCCAAGGCTACTAAACAAATCGGTCTTTCAAGATTTGATCTTTCTTGTGATCATTCCAATGTTATGTAATAATGCACCGACTCTGGGTAACTGGGGTCGGGGCGTTACAGTTGGTATCAGAGGAAGTTTAGTACAAACCTTGGAAACTAGATTTAGATAAACTTTGATTAGAGCACATAGCCCTAAGATAGACTTTGAGGATTAGTATAGAAGAACTTCTTAAAATTTTGGTATTGTAGAGATTTTGTGTGTTTTCCGAACAATACATCCCTGTCTGGATATGAGCAGGTAGAGGCAGCTCTGGCACAGATGTACCTAGGGGTAAAATCCGAAAACACTGCTTTGAGCTAGACTCGAACGGGAACCGGTGCACGACAACGGGCCTTGCTGCACTCTTGGTTACGACACTCTCGAGGGATATTCTTAGGATAATTATCATTTTATTTACAAACCATTATGAAGGGCTCATGAGTATATACTTACTCAAAGAAAACATTTTTTATGATTATGGATTATATCCATAAACTGTTCAATTTGCATTAGGAATTATTTACTGCAATTCATAAACTGACCTAGTTTATGCTATTGTATATAAATGGCGCCCAGTAGAAGGAATGTGAACTCCAGTAATAGGTATGATCCAAAGAGTAGGAAGGATCGTATCTTTCATGGTACTAAGACATCATTTATAAGTGAAATAGTCTCCCATGTATTATCATCATATGAAGAAATAATATCATGTGTTGATAAGATAAGTAAAGAGTTTACTAAGTCCTATGGCTTTGAAGGGAAGCAAGGGAAGAAAAGGATGGAAGAGAGAAAGATGGATAAAGGGAAGAGGGAAAATAAGAATTTTCCCATATGTGATAACTGTGGGAAGAAACACCCTGGAACTTTCCTAAAAGGAATGGGAGTTTGTTATAAGTGTGGAGGAAAAGGGCACAAAGTATGTGACTGCAAGGGTAAGAAAATGGTTTCAAATGTACAATGCTTTATTTTCAAGGAGTTCGGAAACTACGCGAACCTATGTCCCAGTCATCAGACTATGCCGCAAATGATGCTATTGGATAATAATCAAGTTATGATACTACCACATATGAAGAGGAATGATTAGAGTTCTTGTGTTGATTATGTCATCTCAGTGTTGTATCAACAATGTACTTATTATAATAATTATGGAGTATATAAGGATTGTACTGCAGTACTACTTCATTAAGGACTTGAGATTGTGTGGAACAAAGAAAAGTGACTCAATTGCAGGATAAATTTTTGGAAAATATATGGTTGAGAGAATGATAAACCATAATATAGTTATGATACCGAGGTAGTGATTTTAGAATAATACATGATTGTTTTGGATAAATTATATTGGATATTCTTGACTACCTTGAAACTGATTAATGATTTTTATATTCCATCATTTTTGGGGTTTACAACATTTTTGGATTGACGGAATATATCTATTATTCTATAAAGAATAAGGGATCATGAATGTAATCAATAATGTTTTATGATAATTCAGGATGTTGTAGTGTTTTAAAAGAATACATGATGAAGGTGATCACATGTTATTACGCGGCAAAAAAAAAGTATCTTCATTGTTTTTACCTTCCTTATAAATTTTGGACTGAAGTATTTTGGATAGTTCTAGTTTGGATTTTTTTGGATTGCCATAAAAGGACAACCAGGAGGTCGGGCGGAAACCCGTCGCGTCCGGAAAGGCCGTGAGACTTGAACCCACAACCGAAGGGCGACAAGGGTGTATCACCTACCACTTACCCACGTGATGTCCTGGTTTGAATAATGTCTTTTTTTAATGGTTCTTCTAGATGAATTATAAATTCATTTTTTTAACCCTTTTCGAGTAGGATAAACAGAATATTATTTTTACGTTCTGTTATCTTTTAGAGTGAAATATGAGTTTGTGGTAGAAATTAGTTAAAGGATGGAACTCTACTTGTCAAGAATATATTTTTCTTCTTCTCTTATTCTATGAAGAAATTAATTCTTATACTTTATCTAAGGTATCCTAAAACCAAAAACGTGTTATCCTAATACCCTATGTTTTGTTGAACCGATGGTATTTCAAATCATCATAGATTGATGAATTTAAGGACCTCAATTTTACACTTGTTTTTGATTGATAACCTCAATCACTACTTATAAATATTTACGTTTTTCCTCCAATTATATGTCTCTAATTGCCACCAATGTTCTCCGAATAGAGATCATAATTTGGTGGTGACCCTTTCATTTCTCTTTTCCTCATATTAAGATTAAATTTTAGTAAACTATTTTCCGATGTGGGTTTCCCCACAAAGATATTTTCTATTTTCAACCTTTTATTTTCGGAGAACAATTTCAAATTGCGAGGATGCAATTTATTGAAGGAGGGGAGAATGTAACACCCCAAGATTTCATAGTGTGTTATTTCTTCAAAATAATTCAATAACTTACACTATACGCAACACCGAGTTCAATCACACCATGACTTACCAAACAAGCCATTCAAAAGAGGTTATGAATAGTATTAACTAAATTTTAAACTAATATATCCTTATAATTTTAGAATCCATATTATGAGTTTCTTAGACATAATGCAAGAACAAATTCATTTTCAGTATTGCACTTTTATCAACTTTTAATAGTGAACCCTTTTTAAATACAATATTTTAAACTTTTTGAATAAATGGGGACATCAAAAATTTAAAATGAAACATCCCAAGCTTCCACGGTACGCTTTCCTTTGAATAATACAGTAGCGTGTGTTGTACGCAACTTCGAGTTTTAACACACATCACAACTGATCAACTAGACATTGTGAATAGTAATACCTACTTTTTGAAATTTTATCTCTCAAAATGGACTTCATTTTTGGATTTGGAATATCGAATTTAGCCTAAGGTGATATTTTGGCACTTTTCGGATAACTTTAATATTTTGATGAATAGTGAAAATTACTAAATTTTAATTAAAAACAAATTTTTTAATAAAAATAATTAAAAGTGATAAATAATGAATTTGAGTGGTTTTAAAGTATATTTAGAATATATTTTTACAATTTAATACAATTTTGGTCATTGGAGATAATTTTACAATTAAACAGGACATAAACAAGTGTCAATATTTTGATAGTTATTATCTCTTAAAAACACGCTTTTTGTTTTAACAATAGCAATTAATTTTAAATTAATTTCTGCGACTTCTGTGTTTTGAATTTGGAAAAATGGATTCCATATTTGGAATCAGGATGTTCAAATTTTGTAAATAGGTAACTTTTATTTTTAGAAATTTTGAATAATTACTTCGGTAAATATTTTATTTACCATGGTTAAGGGTAAATCCGGTAAATAAGGGTTAAAAAATAATATTATAATAATACTAAATTACCCTAAAACGTGTCCTAACCTTATTGGTTGATACATTTTCTACCATAGGCATCTTTGGGTCGATTTTGGGACCCCATGGATCCACTTGTAGGTGATAGGGACACTTTATTTTAATTAAGTTAAAATAAGTACAAAAATAACATAAGCATATATCTTTTAGAAAACCAATTTTTACATAGGGTTATATATGTTGGAATTTCGACTATAAATATTAATTAGAAATCTAAAATAGATTTCCTACATAATGATATTTTATTTATAATTTTTAGACATTAAATAATTTAATTTATTTACGACACAATGATGATGCAGTAAGTATCATAATAGTGAAAAATTAAAATAATTGATATTATAAATACCCAAATAAATATAATTTGAGACTTTTAATGAATTAGACTAATTTTATAGGATACTATTACATATTAGGATTTATTTAATTAACTTATTTTGAATTAATCATTCTGTTATGAGTTTCACAAAAATCAACTATTGAATAGTGTCAAAATTGACATAAAAGAGTTTTTAAAACAAATATTATATTATTAATTAATATTAAATTCCTAAAAATATAAGGTTTGTCCAAGAGACTTATATAATGATAGTTTCATCATTACTAGACCACTTTAGGGTCTCTTGTATTTATATAGTATGTTTATTAACCATATAATATAAAAATACAAAGAGACATTGTAAAAGTGAAAATAATTAACTTAGAGTTAATACTTAAAGATAAGGTTAATATAAGTAACCAAACCTGTTTAAATTGTATTGGTTGAATTTTTTTAGACCCATACCCACATTAAAATTTAAATAATAAACTTTTGAGCCATTAGAAACTGAATATGAATTTATTATAAATTAATATTTCTAGCTTTTCCAAAGGTGCCCCTCACCCCTCTTATAAAAGGGAACTCCTCCTTCTCATTTCTTCACACCTTCAAAGCCTTTTGGTTCGGCCAAACACTGACCAACTACTCTCACACCTTCCCTCACTACAACCTAGAGGCCTTAGTTTGATCATAAAGCCAACCTAATGAGCCTTTTTGATCAAATCAAAAGGAAGAACCCGAAGAAGAGGTGATGATTTCACCACCCTTTTTTAAGTTCCTTTCTTCTTCCACTTCTTCTTCCTTTGTTGTTACCATTATAAAATAATAACTCCAGTATCATATATATAATGTGATGTTATTATGAATATGGTACAACCATATTCACTATTCTATCCATCCTTTGAATAAATGTCACCATACGTGCGTACGTACGACTTACCGTCTCCATGTCGTGGTGTAATTGTTATTCAATAAGTTATTATTTGGATGGGTATAATAATGATGTGTAACTCATGTAAATAATAAATATAACATGATAAGGATTCTGTATATATGATATAACATCCAATTAAATATTGTTTTAATATCAAAAGAATGATATTATCGCTCGTGCATACGTATGGACTACCGTCTCCACGAACGCGATGAGAGTCATTCTCCATCTTATCCATTCAAGTATAATTCTCATTTTATGATTAATAATAGTATATAAGGACTTTATATCACCTTGGATATGAATGAGATACAACCTATCCATTACAAACATGGCTTACGTAACAAAACAAATAAAATAAAACGAGTAAGTTAACACCCAAAATGACGATAATTCTTAGATATTATTTACAAAGAAATGTTAAATGATCATATATGATATCATAGTAATGTATATGATTATTGAATAATTTAACAACAATTATTTCACCATTATACAAGATTTTAACCTACCCCAACCAAGGAAAAGTGCAAGGTAAGGGTTTATTTCTCAATCTCTTCATTATCCGATGTTGTTTATACGTAATAATCTACTGGGATCTCTTTATCATCCACATCCATGTTTCTTAAAAATGAATTTCAAAACATTTTTACTATTTACTAGAATATGGGTTAAAGTCATTTATACCCTTGTTTGACTTTTTATAAGAGGTTTATAAAGGAATATTTCCATCGTTTTCCAAACAAGGTTCTTTTTAACCTTTTCGACAAAATTAAGGTAAGAATGTTTTTTTTAACTTATACGGCGGGTGAGGCTATTTACCACCGTTATAAAATATTAAAAGCTTCCCTTACAAGAATACAAGGAAATTTTCAAATTAAATGTTTTATTTTATAATTATGTGACATTTAAATTATTTCAAAATGAATATTCTAAGAATTTCGGAAAGGTACTCTTTATCAAAATCAGAATTTTAAATGTTTTAAATATTTATCTTTCTAAATCTTTTTAATTAATGTCCATGTCTTCAAAATGGTTTTTAAGGATTTATTTATATGGAAATGAATGTTTTTAAAATGTTAATTCCTTTCAAAATTTTCAAAGTGGTATGGGACACTTTGATTCAAAAATCTCTTTTTAATTACTTCCTTTATAAATGTGTGACTTTTAAATGATTTCAAAAATGGAGATATTTCTCTCAAATAGTTTTGATTTCATCTATGTCAACATCCTTTGATGGATTTTATGATTATATGAAGTTGATTTATTATGGTACAAAACTTTCATAATTTATTGAAGGTTTTGTGATATGTTTGACTGTGGATGTGTTATTTTTATACCATTCATGGTTTATGAAGAATGTATTGAAATTTCGTATGCTAGTTTTAATACGAATGTTTATGTTATGTTTAAACCATTTCATATGGGAATTCATTGGACTTAGTAAGTGACGGGTGGAGCCTGCTATAGCTCCTTGATGCATCGGTAGGACTCATGAGACAAACTAGTGTCTTGGCACAAGGCCTTGGAAAAATCTTATTTGTAGTCTTGGAACTAGGCCTTGGCTATGTGGTTATGATAGTCTAGCATTATGCATTCCATCATTATGAAACTGGTTATTGATATGGCATGTGATTATTTGATTAGTAGAATTTCCATGTGAATAAGTAAATGGAATTATTTCATTTTACTTTTTCCATACTATATTGAAGTTCAAGTTTAAAAGGCGTTTGTTTTAGTTATACATTGCCTTAAATGTTTATGCTTATTTTGGAAAGTTTCCGCTATATTGTTATCCTTACTGGGCATTTGAGCTCACCCCTTTTCTATGTTTTATTTTTCCCAGGATGTGAAGAAGTAAGTTATGAATGACCTGCAGGGATATTATGAGGGGATAATAGTGTGGACTATGGAGAAATTATGTTGTTGTAGTAGTTTTTCACTTTATGATGTAATGTAAAACTTTATGAATATATCTAGTGTTTCCAAGGCTACTAAACCAATCGGTCTTTCGAGATTTGATCTTTCTTGTGATCATGCCAATGTTATGTAATAATGCCCCGACTCTGGGTAACTGGGGTCGGGGTGTTACAAAACTAATATAATATTTACATGGGATACATTAGACTTAATCATAGAGATTCATATGATTGATTACATATTAAATAAAATATTTGATTATGTATAAAGGTTACTTCAAAGTTTGAGATCATATAATTCAATAATTTTTTGGAATAGAATATTCTAATAAAGGTCATGTTAATTTTGAGATTTCTCTTCTTAGGTTCATTAGAAGAAATATAATAGAACTTAAAATTTAGAAATAAATATTTAAATGAATTCATAAAAGTATGAAATGACGATTACATTATTGATGAAATCTTATGATTGATTATTTATCTTCATATGTTCATTTAATCTAATGTTATTAATATCCAATTTAGGCTTCTGTATTTGTTCAAAACCAGATCTTATAAATAAAGCTGAGAATATAGAAACAAATATTTATTATAACCAAATAAGGGAGAATACAAAAATTATTAAATCATGATACTCATATAATAATTCAAATTAAATCATGATACTCCAAGTTATTCACATTAGTGATTAATATTTATCAATGAAATTGGGTAATTTTCTAAAAATTGGGAGAATTATGGGAAATGCCAATGAATTATTATTCAATAGTTTTTCCTAAAAGGTATGTAAAGATATATAAAATTGTATCAATGGATTTGAAAATCTATCTTAATGAAATGAATTTTTTTTGGATAACTATTAAAGGACTCAATACTAGGGGATGGATAACTATTAGGATTAATATAATCTTGGTGTTGATGTAATAAATGGTTAATTGATTATGAAAATGTATGTTTAACAGTATTAGTAACCTTGGGAGTGATAATTAATTAATCATATTTATGGTGATATTGATCTCATTTTTGGGATATTGTTATATATAACCTAATATATAATTTTATAACCAAGAAATTAATACCATTTTAGGGTTAAAGTTATTGTAATTTTTAAAATAATAAATAGTTATATGTGGTTTAATGTACTGTAATTTATATGAATATTGGAAAGGTGAATTTTAGATAATGTATTATGAAGGTATATACATATTTGAGTATACGAGTATATAAATGATTAATGTTTATTGAGGAGATAAAAGTAACATAATATTTACTATGAAAGTTAGATAGATTTCATACCTCGAATAGTGAATATATTAAGAATAACCTAACCTAATTTAATCCATGATTATTAACTAAATGTGCAAGGATGCATTTTATTTAATGGTGTATAATATGATGACCTGAGATTTTGGATCCCATAAATAAATACTATATTTGATTGACTATGTCATGTAAAATACTAAATTAATGCATCACCTAGGGAAAACAAAATGAAATATATTAAAATTACATGAATAACATAATCATATGTAAATAAAACGACAATAATAAATTAAAAGTGTTACATGTTCTTATTTTTATTTAATATTTCAAAAAATTATTACTTCTGAAGAACGGTTTAAAAAACATATTTTATTTTACATTAATATGATAAATTATTTACAATTATTATATTATTATATTAAGAAATATTTACATTTATAAACATGTTTTTCAAGATTAATTTATTTATAAATTTATATGAAATATAATTAGATACATTGGAAGTTTAAAAAGATATTTCTCAATAAAAAAAAGTTACCTTCATATTTTCATCAATATATGTAAACATATAAATTTATTAATTTTTAGTCGATAGAAATAACCTCATATTTGATTTTATAATATAAAAATTATATCATTTTTTATTTTTTATATATTTTATAAATGATTAATTTTTAGGTGAATGGTTAAAAAACAATTTCTTACTGAAATCATATTGTTTATGACTATATGAATAACTAAGTATGACATAAAAACCTATGAAAAAATTATCATTATCAAAATATGAATTTACGGAGTAAATATATATATTTCAAAATGTTTTTATGAATTTAGAAAACCCTTTTTTAAATTAGTACGGTAATAATTCCCAATAAAATATTATTTTGGTATTTTATTTTAATTAAATATAATTATAGTAAACTTTTGTTTGGAATTTATGTTAAGTCCAAATTAAATTTATTTTTATATTAAAAATAGATGATTATCATGAAAGTCAAAGAAATTTATTTTTTTTATGCTACACTTAAAATTATGCTTAAATTTTTTTTTTTTAAAAGACGTTTTTTAACATAACATTCATTACTCATAAAATTAAATTTTCGTGCACAAATAAATTTTATATGAGAAAATGGATTCTGAATTTTGAATTATTGGGTCCCAATTATTCAATTAGGACCATTTTAGGTTCATTCATTAAAATTGAATTCCTCAAGTAAAAACTAGTTACCATAGGAAAATAAAAAATAGTAAATATCATAAATATAGAGGTAGAGGTATTAAAAAATTTTAAAATATGTTTTAAATTGACTTTTTGTGATATTGTTGGCTTTTTCTAATCTAAAAAAAATTATTATTTATTTTGTTATCCACATGACATGTATACCTTGTTCTCTATTAAAATAAATTGGTTATATTAACAAAATTGAAATTATCACCACTAATAAAATGGACCTCTCACCGCCCCTTCAAAACCACTAAAAAATCAGTTTCCATAAGAATAGAAAACAATTATCCTTTATTTATAAACCTCTCTCTTATCCTTGAAACTCTATTCATAATATATTTTCATAATACCTCTATTTTCATGTAGTATTTTAAGGGATATCCCAAGGCCCCAAAATTGAAAATTGTATTTCCCAAAATATATTCCTTTCTATCTCACCTTCCCAAATAAAATTTTAAAATAAATATATAATTAAATCATTATTTATTTTATACTAAATTTTTTTATTCATTTGTAATGTCTTTAAACAAAATTTCACTATTACACTTAATAAAAACCAAAATTTAATTTTTGCATTGTATCGACTGACACCTCCACATAGAAGCTGTATATATTTTCTCATATTCACATTTACTCAATGATTGTAAATCTTTAATTGATGAATAATTTTTACATATATATTATTATTATTATTAGGAGGAAAATTATAATCCACTTTCTTTCCCTCTCATTCTTCAGGAAAAAAAATGTTAAACACGTGTTGTGAGGACTGTCATCTCCATAAATCAAGGTATCCTGTTTTTCCTATACATTCGCCATTAGTTACTAATAAATCTTAAAATATTATTTATAAAATTAAATGTTTCCAAATAATATAATTATTCTTATGTAAAAAATGATATTATTACAATATAAACCACGTACATAATCATATTTATCCCTTTATTATGGTATATTCATGTTTATGTATTTTAATCACTTACATGAACCATTCCATTAATAATATCATGGATCCCTATAAGAATAAATTTATTATATAAATAAATAAATAAATATTTTATTATGAAATGAAAACATTAATATTAAACTAATGAATTGTCATACCAATGTCCATTCTCTAAAAATCACTTGAATAAGTTCATTGGTGATTTAACTTTATGGATCATAACTAAAACTAATATTGAATGAATTTATAATAGTATAAAAAATTAATAAACATAAATTAAATTAAATATTATGATCTAGGAAGGATATAAATTGTGGGAAGATTGAATAATAACACTGCTTCTATGAAAATGGTTCAAAATATTCATGATTACTCACAACCGACATTTAAAATAGATAATAAAAAACTAATATAAATATAGAAAATAACTATAAATGAATTTTATAAAAGTATATGTATAAAAAAAGTTTCAAATTAGGTGATGGAGACTTTTTTTATCAATAATTATATTTCATTCGACTAAGTGATAAAAAATGTTTTGTTTTTTTGTCTCAAATTTTTACACCTTGTGATATATTTCCTATTATTCACAATTATTTATTTATAATGATGTGTATACTATCTAATGAATTCATTTAACCTAATTAATTTAATTCATGGGGTTTAAATGTATTTTGATTTAATAGATACAAAATTTGTAAGGGTTTTTGTTAGCTTCATTCCCTTCATTGAGTTATAATTATTCTACATGAACTTCATTATTCCATGATTGGTTTCATCCTCCTTAAGATTTTATTTAATGGTACTTTTTCATCAATTTTAGTGGAAATATTTTATTTAATTTAGATATTTTTCAATATAAATTTTTCTTTGAAAAAATTATATTATTTGTGAGAATAATTATCATCCACTTTAATAATTATTTCCCTTTTATATCCATATTCTCCATTACCACCAATTATATCCTTTATAATTGGAAACATAATTCTGTTTTATATCAAGTTAAATATATATTTTCCTTATCCAATTTTAAAAAGGTTTTTTGATAATATTTTTTACGATGTGAGTTTTCAAAAAATGTATTTCAAAATATTTTCAATATTTTTAATCCTTTAAACATAAAATTTTGTATCTTCCACTAAAAAATTAATCTGATAACCATAAAATAATTTCACAAAATTATATACTTTAGGTTTATTTTTTCAATTTTAATATCTTCTAATTTTCTCACATCACAATTTATAAACAATTATTTACTTTCCAAGTTTACTTTATTGGATCTTATTTTTAAAAAATAATTTTTTTCAAAATGGTTTCACACTACCTGTTTTAAAATTTTCTATATACTTTTAGAGATCATTTTTTAAAATTTAATCCAAATATTTATTTTTAAAATTCCTTATTTTTTATTTCTCAAAAGTTAACTTCTCAAGAAATGAATTTTTAATGAGACTTGTGACTGTATCACAAACCCCAAAGATAAAAATGATAATCAAAAAACATTTTTTTGACATTACAATAATTTATATATATATATATTTAATGGAATTATTTCATTGTAAATTATTCATCTTGCACTGGCCACTAAAATAAAATGTTGAATATTATTTTCTGGTGATTAAATTTTGGCTATCAACCATTTAAATTATTGAGGATAATATTTCTGATACCTTTAAAAAATGTTTCCAAACACCTTTCTTTTAAATTTTTTATTTATGATGTGAAGAATGTAACCCATTTTCTTCCATATTGTTTTCATGATATGTTGAGTGATAGATACATTATGGAACAATAATGTATAGTTTTTTATTAAGTGATGGTGGTTACCTATATTTCCCTATAATACATTGGATTTTGTTTTTTAACTAATGTGATAAAGAGAAACATGTTGTGAATACTCAAGAAAATGAAATATGTGATCGAAGCCTCATCCACCAAGGGAAATAGGTTATTGAAGCCAGGTCCATCTTGGGAAACCGGTTAGTGAATCCTAATACACTAAGGGACATAGGTTGTGATATCTAATCCACTTGGTTATGATTAATATTATCATGTTTATGGAACATTTTTATGTTTTTCAACATACTTAGGTTGCAATGGATCATTTCATATTCTACATATTTTATTTGTATTTTTTTCCTAATGTTATGTCTAAGGATATTGATTATTCTCTCATACCCGCGTGATTTTTTTCTCACACATGATCATTAATAGTAATCAATTTTTTTAATTGTTATTTATATTCTAATACGAACAATTTCATATTTTTCAATATCCATAGATTATAAATAAAAGTGATATATAATATCTTTCATGAAGTGTATCATCAGGGGAGGTTTAAAAATAAATGTTTAAATCTTGTTATGAATTATGTAGTTATTAATTTGGTGGGGAGAATATGTATTAGATACAAATAACATGGGATGTATTTGTTAAGTATTTTTTCTAAATATCTTAATATATAAATCTAAATTAGTAATTGGGATAAAAATATAATATTATTTTTAAATGATCCTATAATTTAAGAGGTGTACCAAATCTTGTGTGTAAAGTATATTGTTTATAGCATCAGATGTGAGAGTATTATTCATGTCACCTTAATAAAAATTGAGTTTATTATTTGTGATAATTTTTAATATACATTTAAATCCAATATATTTAGAGATTTTATTGTCATAAAACCAAATGTTTTTTATAATAAGGATATTAATTTATATGTGTGTTGGGATATTAATTCCGTATTTTTAGAGTTTATCCAAGAGTTTTTATTAATATGTAGGATAAATCAATCAAAGAATTTATTTTAAGAGATATAATATTTTTTTGTTAAAGAATATGTTTCTCTTTCACAGAGAAAATTTGTTAATTTTGGAAACAGAAAAATATTTAAGTAAATTTTATATATTTTATAGAAATCATGTGTTATTATTATATAGAGAACATAGAGTACATATAGAATCATATATAATTAGTTCACATTTTATGTTATTCATACATAATATAATAAAATTATTAATTTATCTTACCTGATGAAAATTTATCGCAGGAAAATATTTAAAAATACTAAATATTTTGATTTATGACAGGTTCAAATTATAGTTTATTTTTATTTAATGGGTTTTTAGAAAATAAAGTCCTTACCCAAATATTTGTGATCAGAGATTAATATTATTTATAGAATTATTTGTTATAATATTATGATATTTGATTATACATAAGTAAACACAAGAAAGTATACATTATTCATACACGAGAAGTCAATATTGAGTTATGTGATAGAAGAAAATATATATAAATTTATACATTTTCAAAAAAAAATTAGCGATGGTTTGTTAATTTTTTGAAATGTGTAATTGTATGAAATATTTTTTAGACATCGAAATGGTTTGTTAAGAAATGTATAATTTTTTAGAGATGGTTTGACTAAGTTATTTCATGATATTTTTCAAGGAAAGTAAGATATTTATAATATTATATTTTTTACCTACGTTTATAGAAAAATATATGGGAGTTTTTCCCAAAATTTAATTCAATGAAAATTTGAATTTAATATATAAATATAACAACAAGGTGAAATATTTGTACACATAGATTATAAATGTCCTTTTAAAATTCGACTTTTTAAATATCTTGAAAAAAAATCATGACGGAAATTATATGGTATTATTATTTTACATCACTAATGTGTATTCATGATCAATGATCGATGATTACAAATGAATGTAAGAAAATAAGTTATGAATATTGGTTTACTATTTATGTGATATAACGTGAAGTTGTGTATTTATTGATAATTTTAAACTAATAGAAAAACATTTTTTTGGAATACTATTAATTATCAACAATACTATTTAAATTATAATATACATATTTCAGTTTAGATTTATCATAATTTCATTCATCTTTATATGTTTAAACAATTCTCTTTATATTTAATTTTTGAGTTCACACTTCTTATACTAATTATCAGATTGAGAGGCCAAGTATATGTCCTATGTTTTAATCCTAGTTGAAAGCTCTAGAATTTATAAATAAATAAATTTGTATATTCTTGTACAATGCTTTGAAGAAAAATACTGAAAGTATCTTAATAAAATTAACAAATATGTATTGGGTTTTGGTGGAGTGGGTAGGAAATTATCATAGTAACCCCAAACAACTAGAAAACATTTCATATACTCTTCCAATCTTATTTTTATTTTTAATAAACACATTTAATTTTAACAAATGAATAATAAATATAGAAATTTTAATAGGTAAGTTAATGGTGTGAATGGATTCATTAAATAAATAAATTCATCCCCTTTATAATAATTATCATAAATAAAAATATGGAAAGGCTTATTTTCAACAGCTTGGTTTGATCATTTCAATGATGTTGGGTGTTGTTCTAAGGATATATGAGGATATTGGTTGAGTTGTTTATTGTGTCATTTTTTAAAGATTTTAGGATTTATTTTTGTGGGATTCTCATGGATTCAATATAATTGGGTGGAATTTTTTTTGAACAACTAAGTAATACTAGGGGATTACACATTGAAAAAATATTCTCATTTAATAATGGTTAAGCATTGAGAATTGAATTTCGAACTTTAGGGCCTATAGAAAAATGGTATTATTTGATATATTTCATCTTTAGGCCTTATACATATTTTTTAATTTATGGGTCATGGTAATTTGAGACTTATCATTGATTATTAGTGGATAAATCAAGTGAAAATCAAGAATCATTACCAACTTTCATATATTGATGATTTGATAAATTAGTTGAGTGGAGTGTAATAGTTTTATATGATTGATATGTGATGATAAGTTTATCAAAACTAATGTGCCTAATAGATCATTAATCAAATAATAATTTAATTATAATCTCATTCATTATAAACATAAAGTAAAAAATTAGTGATAGTCCCAAAATACAATGCTTTAGATCACTGCCTTCACTAATATTTGATCAATGATGTCACATGAAACATATATGAAAATTATGTTAATAATTTAATTCTATATTTACAAAATAGGTTATTTTCACAGTATATCCATGAAACAATCAAACATTTTCTTTTAATTTATTATATTATAAAAGCTATAACACCCCGACTAGGAAATCATTTTACCTTCAAAACATAAAGCATATAGAGTAAAATTTCATTTGAATATAAAATATTTTTTACTAAAATCAATTAAAATATTATGAGGAAACAATTTGTGTTATAAAAAAATCATTTTCAAGGGAAAAACATGCTAAAATCATTAAAATATATGTTACACTATTTCAAGACAATAAATCATCCTACCATATATCCATAGTGGATATCTAAATCTATGAAAACAAATTAAAATTCCATTCCTTTTTATAAATCATGAAAAATAATTTCTACATATCCAAAAAATTACATTCATGTGGGGATTATAAGAATAGTATTATTTTCTCAATTTTTCTGATAAATATCAATGCATAAAACATGGAATAAAAATTATTTCTAATTAAAATTGATGGATCAAAAGTGGTTTACCTAAAAAATTTATTTACCAAAAAATACCTCAAAAACAATATATCAACTCCAAGATATCAAAATTGTTTATTAAAAGAAAAATGAAATATTATTTTATATTATAATGTTATTTTTAAATTAAATTTTATCTCATAAAACCCTTTTTCATGGAAAAGATTCTATTTTCCAAAAAAAATCATAGAAAAAAATCATGTTTCCTTAACTTAATGGAAACATACCATTTCATTTAATTCTCATTGAAAACTATTTGTTTACTAAAATACACACTCATGTTAATGAATAGTGGATTATAATAAAATAAATTTTATTAATAGGAATCTATATTTCCCATATTATAACCAAATCATTACCCATTCACGTGATGAACCCAAATCCCTTTTCATTACCTAGAAAAGGTTTGAAGAGTCACCTTTTAGCCCTAGTAATTCTGAACTTTTATCTCCTTAATAAATAACCATTATGTCCCCACATTACAATAGTAGGATCAAAGAGGTTTCAAAAATATTTATCAATAACATGTTTCACCAATTCACTCAGAACAAAAAGAAATATCTATTAAATTGTATGTAAATAATTTAACAACATAGCCTTCCATTGAAAATTTTAAAAAAGTTATTAAAAATAAATATTTTTTAAAAATAACTATTTATCCATAAACCTGGTTAATCGGGAGAAATTTATAGTTACATTTAACATTAAAATAAAAAAATAAATCACCTAATCTCATATAATAAATCAATTCCACCTACCAAAATTGGTTCTCCTAAATCCTCTACAATTCATAAACTAGTGATCTATTCATATAAAAAATGATTTCTATCATAAAAATTCACCATATCTATAAATTTAAAAGAAAATAGATGATAAAATTATTTTTTTATATGTTTGTTGTGGTCATAATACATTTTACAGAGCCCATTCCATTTTGTAAAAACATCTTGAATCTCATTATACAATACTAAATGACCTCTAGGGAGTTTCAATTTCCTTATTCCATTATTAAAGACCACATGAATATAGTAGTTTGATTAGGTTAACCCTGAAAACAACACTTTATCTAGACTTTTTTAAGGACTAAACCACTTTCTGATTTTCTAGAGGCTAGAATCAATAACTGTGGTTTTGAAAAATACAACGTTAAGGTTTCTTTCACCATATAAATCCAATATGATAAATATGTGAGCCTTTCAAAGATTATGGAATGAATTATCCATGAATTAGATATCAATGATATATAAAAATCAATCTATCAAAGACATCAATACAATAATATAATAATATTTAAAATTTATATTTTAAAATAAAAAAATTGTCAAAATATGAAGACATAAATGATGTCGAAAACACATAAATCATCCCGATGAATTCATGAGTCCCTAAAATACCACTTGATATATCTATTTGTTATGTAAATTCACTACTAAATTGTCATGACCCCCCCCCATAAGGCATTCCCCTCCTAGGTCGGAAATGTGAGAAGGAAGATAAGGACCCCTGAGTCCCTCCTCTAGTAAACCCCAGGTTGGTGACTAGCACTAAGGGTATAGTAAACATACAAATGGGAGGCATTACCCTCTAATAGAACACATAATAAAGAGAGAGATAAGACAGACACCAACCAACTCCAACTCGGGCTGAAATATAAAAGAAATCCGAATTGTACATATGTAATATCATGAAAAACTACTACAACTGATAGGGGAAATCTACAAGTACCCAAAAGAAAGTGAAAACAATAGTGACTGCGAAGCCCAAACAGCTCTGGAAACCTCAATCTAGTAGAAATCATCCTGATCTCTAACCTACTCCAAGTGACCTGAAAAACATTTTATATATACATAGGGTGAGTATAACAGTATACTAAGTAAAATCAACCCCGAAGCCTCTCACGAAAAAGTAAATAAATCATGCTAAAGCACAGTGAAAAACAAGTGAAACTAACTCGTCACCTAAATGGGTATACTAAGGTCCCAGCCTCACCATGGATACTCTCACAAGGCAATGCATAAAATATTGTATAATATAATAAAGAATATCAAGTTACCTCATTACTACATCCCCATTGGTTTGACGCTTTTCCCCAACATCACACGTCCTAAGCACCTCTCTCCAAAAAGGCTTGCTCGCAGACACCTGGTTGAAGCACCACAACATGAACCTCATGCGACAAAACCACCACGTCCATGCAAGAAAAGTAACCAAGTATTTTTTTTGGAGCCACCACACCTCGCATAACGTGTATCATATGTCGGGAATTATACCTCAAGCCATTACATCCCACACACCGAGTAAGAATCCTCAAGTCGTCCCAGCATATACACTTTACGCCAACAATATTCCATTAAAACATATATCCAGAATATATGTGTGTGAATAACCACAATCTATTATAGCCCTCTATACACATATATGGGGAAAACATCCCCAGGGCTCAAAATCCCTAGGGTGTCAGTTTCCCTCACTTACGGGGTGGAGTATCATATAGAAACACAAAAAAGTACAGAATATACTATAGCTCACATCCACACTATAGGCATAACCTAATCTTAGACTCAACTACAGCTATCATCTCTCAGACTACTAGCTTCCACTTCTAAGACTGGGTATCCTATAAGCACACAACCATTTAAATAACTTTATTACATTACTAAATTTCCTTTTTATCAATTTCACTTTATGTTAAATAATTCTTTAAACATTAATTAACAATTAACAATTTCCACATTCTATTTCATTAGAATCACACCCAAAGTTCACTATTCCTTCAAATTACAACCTCAACATTGTACCGCTGAAATATCCAAACCCCATGGGTTAACAACATTTATTAAATAATTTATTTACAACATTACTTTCCCATATTCCCAGGAATTCTAGAAAAATAGTCTATGCTACTAACTCAGGGGGGATCAACATGGTGAGTAGATGAACTTCCCATCACATCATTACCACCTATAGAAAGAATGTAGACCCATCCTCCCTTGAGAAACTAAACACGGAAATCGCGTCGGATACCCCATGCATCTTTTCCCCTTTCAGAAGAAGGGTAAGAAAGACCAGCTACCTTGAGCAGTGGGGAATTTAAAGTAGATAAACAACTAATAAGAATTAGAAAGCATCCAAAAATTCACATCCAACTCGTTTCATCATCCATGGTGTCCTTCCCAGCACCAAAATGTATAAACCGATGCATCTCTCTACTCTAAGCATCAGCTACTACCACAACCAATAGGCCTCCTTGCCCCCACATATCACAACAGCCTTCCAGGCTCACATCACAACACAAGAGGTAGGAAAACAAACATCATACCAACTGGGATCTTGGCCCTTAAATAGGAAAGAGGGTAACTCAAAACCCTACAAGGAATTATCTTTTATCATACAACAAGTTCTTTAATCCATTTTTAATTAACCGATTTATTATTCGTAGGTTCTATGATCGGGAAACCTAAATAGTAAGCTATCGCAAAGGGATTAAACGTGCTTACTGCATCAATTTGATTAACATCAAATTACAAAAACAAGAATAGGATTCATTCACATGCCTCTTTATCTTTAGCTAAAAAATTATCAATTAATTCCATCTTTACATTAATTACCAATTTCCATCAGGAATGAAATGATAAACAAAGAAATCATAGATATCACACTATCTAGCAAAACGCGAGGCAATAACATATGATCGATATCAATTTATTTATCTGGTTCAAATATTTATTATGTCAATTACATTGTGATACAGTGGGATAAAACGTGATAACTATACAATTTCACATAAAAGAAAAGATAAGTAATTAATCCCATACCTGAAATGGTTCTTTATGTTCTTTATTTGAGAATGAGCCACACAACGGGTTACGATCTCCTCCCCCCATGACAACTGTATCCACCCGAGGATGTAGAGACACCACCACACCGGTCAACACCCAATAAAAGCCCATTAGGAAAATAGAGATAGAATTACATAAAAGGGAAAGGAGAAAAATAAGGATATGAACCCAAAAGAATGACGATAGATCAAACCTTATATCGAAGATTGATCGATACTGCTTGGTTGTATCAAAAACAAAGGGGAACCAATCCAAGAAGGAAAGTTTGATTGCACAAATCCTACGGGGTGGAATGAAAGGTTCAACTGTCTTACATCTGAGAACAAGGAGGAAGAAATAGGTAGGAAGAATTAGGTAGGAAGATATATCGTCCCTTTAGAAGATTTAATAGATTAGTGGTTTAAGATAAGCTGGATTTTACATGAAATGAAGATTGCATTAAACTACGAAGTTTGACCAAGTAAAAACATCCTGAGCCTTAGGAAAATTAATATATGAGTTACTGCCTTAAAATCTACCTTAGAGTCCTTAAAACAAGGCTTTAAATGTATTTTACATCAAAGGAAATGTTAAAGGGGTGAAACTGTAGGTTGCTGGAAACACTGTTCAGGGACTCAAAATTTGGCATAGGAAAGAGGTTACCATTGAAACCTCACCATTCTGGAAACACTGTTCAGGGACTCAAATTTTGGAAAAGGAAAGAGTCTACCATTGGAACCTCACCATTCTGGAAACACTGTTCATGAACTCTAAATTTGGAAAAAGAAAGATTCTACCATTGGAACCTCACTGTTCTGGAAACACTGTTCACGAACTCAAAATTTGTCAAAGGAAAGAGGCTACCGTTGGAACCTCACCATTCTAGAATCACTGTTCATGAACTCAAAATTTGGTAAAGGAAAGATGATACTATTGGAACCTCACCATTCTGGAAACACTATTCACAAACTCAAAATTTGAAAAAGGAAAGAGGCAACTGTTGGAACCTCACCGTTATAGAAACAATGTTCATGAACTCAAAATTTGGAAAAGGAACGACGCTATCATTGGAACCTCACCATTTTAGAAACACTGTTCATGAACTCAAAATTTGGAAAAGGAAAGACCCTACCGTTGGAACCTCACCATTCTGGAAACACTATTCATGAACTCAAAATTTTGAAAAGGAAAGAGGCTACCATTGGAACCTCACCATTCTGGAAACACTATTCACAAACTCAAAATTTGAAAAAGGAAAGAGGATACCGTTGGAACCTCACCACTTTAGAAACACTATTCACAAACTCAAAATTTGGAAAAGGAAAGAGGATACCATTGGAATCTCACTATCCTGGAAACACTGTTCATGAACTCAAAATTTGGCAAAGGAAATAGGCTATTGTTGGAACCTCAACATTCTAGAAACACTATTCATGTACTCAAAATATGTCAAAGGAAAGAGGTAACCGTTGGAACTATTCACATAAGGCTATCGATGACACTGTTCACATAAGGCTACTGATGAAACTGTTCGCATAAGGTTACCATTGCACTATTCTCTTATGGCTACTAATGACACTGTTCACATAAGGCTACCATTGCATTGTTCAGCTGAGGCTACCGATGACACTATTCACATAAGCCTACTGTTTTGCAGTTCACATATGGCTACCAATGAAACTATTCACATAAGGTTACTGTTACAATGTTCACATAAGGCTACAGATGACACTGTTCACATAAGGTTATCATTGCACTGTTCACCCAAGACTACCGATGACATCGTTCACATAAGGCTATCATTGTACTATTCACCCAAGTCTACTGATGATGTTGTTCGCATAAGGTTACCATTTCACTATCCACAGAACTGGAAATTTAGAAAAGTGTTGGGGATATGTCAATTGATCTCCCGAAACACCTCAGACACCAAATTTTTGCAAAGGAATGGACCAGAGAGGTCTGGGTCAGTACATCAGATACCTCTCAAAACATTCTTGTCCATGAGAATTCAAAACCATCCTAAAAGGAAACATAAATAAGTATGAAAAATCACCCATCGATATACCTCTCAAAAGAGAGCAAGACACAAGAAGAAATCAAAGAAAACCATCTCATAAACATTAAAGGTCTATAACCACAATGGGGACATCGTTGCATGAAAACAGTTAAAAATCAAACAAATCTGGGTACTGAGCACGTATCTGTGACTCATGTTCCCAAGTACTCTCCTCCATGCCATTGTGTCGCCACAAGACACAAACCAAGGGGATAGAATGATCGTATAACACCTTCTCTTTGCGGTCTTGGATCACCACGAGTCGCTCCTCAAAGGTCGCATCATCATCAACATTGATCTCTCCCCAATCGATGACATGAGAGTCATCATGGAGATAACGACGGAGCTGTGACACATGAAAAACATCATGCATCTGACTCATTTGTGGGGGAAGTGTTACTCGATATGCCACAGCTCCAAAACGAGCTAACACCTCAAAAGGTCCAACAAAACGGGGGGAAATCTTACTCCCACGACCAAACCTTCACTGCCCATGATGGGGAGTCACCTACAAAAACACATGATCCCTAGCATCAATAACTAAGGGTATCCCCCTTTGATCAGCATATGATTTATAATGATCTTGCACTGCTTTCATCCTCTCACGAATCACCTGAACCATCTCTGTTGTATTCTGCACTAGTTGTGGTCTGAGAATTCGTGACTCTCCACCCCAGTCCAACACAACAGAGAATGGAAAGGTCGTCCATACAAGGCTTCAAACAGTACCATACCAATGGTGGAGTGAAAACTATTTTTGTAAGTTCACACCACCATGGGTATGTGCCTCATCCATGAGCCTCCAAAATCTAGGACACAGGAATGTAACATATATTCAAGAGTCTGGATGGTCCGTTCTATCTAACCGCCCGTCTGAGGATGAAAAACAGTGCTAAGGCATAGCTGAGAACCAAAAGCAGGATGGAGACCTCTTCACACCATAGAGGTAAAATGAGGATCTCGATTGGAAATGATCATCCTTGGGACTCCATGAAGTCTCACCACCTCCTCCAGATACTGCCTCAACAAAACTTCCATTGAGCTTGACTCCTTGATTACTATGAAGTGGGATGATTTTGTTAAATGCTCCACGACCAACCAAATAGTGTCATGTCCTCCCTGGACTTGATGTAAACTAGTAAAAAAGTCCATTGAAATGTCCTACCACATCCACTAAGGAACATCTAACTGTTAGAGAAGACCACCAGGAACACAGTGTTCGGCCTTCACCTTCTGTAAGACCAAACATCGAGACACAAACTCCGCAACCACACACTTCAGCCTAGGCCCCCAAAATTGACTCTTCAAGGCTCGGTACATCTTTTTCACACCCAGATGTACCGCTAAAGGAAAACTATGGAACTCTCTGAGAACTGTCTTGCACATGGCCAAAGGATCAAATATCGTTCTGTGATACAACACTCAGTGTTATTCATCCTCAGACCAACCATCCGGGCCACACCACAAACAACTTAGTCTCTCCATACCTCCACCTCAAGATCCCCCAACTAGGACTCTTCCACCTACTGCACTAGATATGACAACATTGTCATCTAAAAAAGACATCCTATACCCCCAACTTCTCCCATATCGAGATGTAATGATAATAGTTCTTCCATTGCTCTCCAGGAATCACCAGATTCACGCACTGCATCACTATGTGACATCCGACTTAGCGCATCAGCTACAACATTCCCCTTTCCAGGTGTATACAATATTTTGAAGTCGTATTCCTGTAAGAACTCCATCCACTGACGTTGTTGTAAGTTCAAGTCATGCTGGGAAAAAACATATCTCAAATTCTTATGATCGGTGAAAACCACAAAGTGCTTGCCAATGTGGTATTGTCTCCACAACTTCAGAGCAAACACCACGGCTGCCAACTCATGATCATGGGTGGAATAGTCATGTTCATGGGGACACAACTGCCGAGATCCATAAGAAACAACTAATCTCTACTGCATCAGAAAACATCCTAACCCCATATGTGAAGCCTCACAGAAAACATCAAACTAAACTCCCTCAATTATAAGACAACGAACTAAAGAACTTAATAACTTCTCCTTTAGATAATAAAAATCCATATAACACCGATCGGTACATATTAACGCTTGATCCTTCCTAGTCAAAGTTGTCAGAGGAGTTGAAACTTGAGAGAAATCAGTTACGAACCTCCTGATGTAGCCTGAGAGACCAAGGAAACTTCTCACCTCTGACACTGTCTTGTGGGTTGTCCAAGACAAAACTACATCTATCATTGATGGATCCATAGCTAATCCCTGCTGGGACACAACATGACCCCAGAAATAGACTTCTTGAGCCCAAAACTCACACTTCGATGACTTCCCATACAACTGATGTTGATAGAGAACTCCCAAAATGACATGTAGATTCTTTGCATGGTCCTCCTAAAACATGGAGTACATAAGGATTTCGTTATTGAAAACCACCACGAACTTTTCCAGGAACTCATGGAACACATAGTTCATCAATCCCATGAACACAGCTGGATCATTCATCACACCGAACGGAATTACAATGAAATCATAATGCCCATGACGATGACAAAAAGTAGTCTTTGAGATATCCTCATCCTTCACACACATCTGATAGTATCTTGACTACAATTCTATCTTTGAGAACCAACTTGAACCCTTCAGTTGATCAAATAAATCATCAATCCGCGGTAGTGGATAGTGATTATTCATTTTTACTTTGTTTAGGTGATGATAATCGATACAAAACCGTAAACTGCCATCATCCTTCGTCACAAACAAAACTGGTGCACCCCACGGTGACACACTTGACTGATCAAACCCGCACTATAACAGACCATAAAGCTATACACATAGCTCTCATAACTCAGGTGGGTCCATCCTATATGGAGACATAGAGATATGAGATGCTTCTAGTTGTAGCTCGATCCCAAACTCGATCTCTCATCAAGGGGGTAAGGCTACATCCTCTTCTGGAAAGACATCATGGTACTCTTCTATGACCCTAGGAAACGGAAACTACTGAATCACTGAAGAACTCAACATCAGCTCAGCCATCATGGAAGATAATGAAAGAACATGCCTCTGACACATCTGAGGGTCTTGCTCGCCAACGAACACCACTACCTCTTCATCCGCATCGAAGAACACAACCTGTATCATAAATCAATCCATGATAGCCTTCACCAAATAAAACCAATCCATGTCGAGGATGAAATCATATGGTTGTATTCGTAAATAGAAGAAATCTCCCAAGAGTGGTGTTTCCCCAACACTAGCTCACAATCTCTACATACTTCAAACAAGTCAGCTCAACCTCTAAATGGTGTAGTCAATGCCAAGGGCATTGGAAGCCTCTCTACCTCAAGTCCTAAAGTATGGAAAAGGGAAAGTGATATGAAGGACTATGTCGCTCCTGAAACAAGTAATGCATACACCAAGGTAGAAAAAAAATCAAAGGGTACCTCGAATGATTCCTGGCTCACCTGGATCTGGAAACGCTAAAGCATGAAGCTGGCCACGACCTCCTCCACAGCCTCTCTGACCCTGATGACGACCACCATTATGGTCGCGCTCTACTATCTAAAGATGGGGAGAATTATAGGGTTGTCCTATGCTTGCCCCATCTACCATCTACTGATCTAAAGCTAGTGCAACCTGTTGTTGTTGCCTCGGCTGGAACTGCCTCAACGAAGGAACCTGGAGCAGAACACCTGGTGTACGATGACTGCTTTGAAAGGTCGGGCACTCTCACTGCTGATGACCTCAACCACCACAAGAAAAACAATCCTCTAATCCCTTTCCATAGTCCTGAGAGCTGATTCCCCCAGAGAAATGAGATTTTGAGGGCCGGGACCTACCCCCAACTGAACGGAAACTCTTCTGCCCTGAAATCCAAGAACCTCAGACCAGAACTCTTCTTCATGAGAAATCATGACAACTCCCCTCTCATGACGATCTGGTTCTGGACAATGTCATCTTGATGAACTCTTCCCTTGCAAGCACCTCAAGATATGTCTTCAGTATAAATGGGGTGACCTGGCGCTGGATTTTTGGATGCAAAGCCTCCTCGAAATTCTTTGCCTTGTCCTCCTCATCTGGAAATAGGTCCGAAGCATATCGTAAAAGGTTCCTAAAATGGATTCCAAACTCGCGAAAACTAGAGCTCCCTATTGAAGGGTAATAAGTTCTTGGCGACTGGATTCCTTAGCGGTTGAAGAAAGAAACTCGGATCTAAACTTGTCTTGGAACTCCTCCCAAGATATCATTGACTCCTCACGATCCCCAAGGAACAAGAACAACCACTAACTCACTGCTCCACGCAGTATCATCACAACCATGGAAACCCAGTGCTCTTTCCAAGCATGGATCGAACTGAAGCCTATATCGACCTCCTCCAACCAGTATTCAGGGACGACATCTGAAATAGAGCACCTATACTTCTGTAGACTCTGGTGCTAAAACTCTCAGAGTGACATCCTCCAAGTGTCATCGCCATCAACCTCTACCCTGCGACGATCTGCTGGAATAGCCTATTGGACATCTTCTATGTGATCCCGATGAGGACATCGACCTAGAGCCATACCTGTAAAATAAAAAACAATTATAGATCATAAAACTGGAATAAGGAAGACTCAACAATAATTAATTAATTGTTTTCCTTTATTCATATTAAGTTAACATATCCTAAGGTCTACCCATTCAAACACAGGCACAAGGAAGAATGATGCATGATCCTTTCCTAGGTCTCTACCCTCCAACTAGTATCACCTCATTTAGTATCCATTGTAAACTTAGAGTTTTGTACATCATATCATAGGGGGCCCTAAATGCCTATGTATCAACCGGTCTCCAGTGTGGACATCACTTGATAAACCTGACTGACACTTTTTCCCTACCAACCCATGAAACCTCACTTGTTACTAACACCAAACTCAATCCTATCTCTCAACCAGACATTTGATACCACTCTATCACAACCCCCTCCCCACAAGGTGTACCCCTCCTAGGCCAGTAATGTGAGAAGGGAGATAATGACCCCTGAGTCCCACCTCCAGTAAGCCTAGGGTTGGAGACATGCACCAAGGGTATAGTAAACACACAAACAGAAGGCATTACCCTTTAAGAGAACACATGTGAATGAGAGAGATAAGACAGAAACTAAACAAATACATCTCAGACTGCAATATAAAATAAATCCCAAGTGCACATATGTAATTTCATGAAAAACTACTACAACTGAAAGGGGAAATCTGAATGTACCAAAAAGAAAGTGAAACAAATAGTGGCCATGAAGACCAAATAGCTCCTGCAACCACAAGATAGTAGACACCAGCTTGATCTCCAACCTTCTCCAAGTGACCTGAAAAACATTTTATATATACATAAGGTGAATATAACAGTATACTCAGTAGGATCCTCCCTGAAACCTCTCGTGAAAAAGTAAAGAAAGTATGTTAAGGCACAATGAACAGCAAGTAAAACTCACTTGTCACCTATACAGGTATACTATGTTCCCAGCCTCACCATGAATACTCTCAAAAAGTAACACATACAAGTGTATATAATATAATAAATAATGTCAAGGGTACCCCTCTACTACTTTCCCACTATTTTGCAGCTTTTCCCCAATGTCGCACGTCCTAAGAATCTCTCTCCAAAAAGGCTTGCCCATAGACACCTGGGCGAAGCACCAAAACATGTACCTTGTGTAACAAAACCACCACATCCATGCAAGAAAAGTAACCAGGTAGTTTCTGAGAGCCGCAAAAACTCACATAACGTGTATCATACGTCAGGCATTATACCTAAAGCCATTACAGCCCACACATCGAGTAAGAATCCTCAAGCTGTCACAACCTATACACATTATGCATATAATATTCCATAGAAAATTATATCTAGAATATATGTGTGTGAATAACCACAAGCCATTACAGCTCTCTACACACATATATGGGGAAAACTAACTGTTCTGCCTACCAGTACAAGTAACTACCAAGAGAAGAGAGCGGGGCCAAAAGGGGTAATCATCCATCCATCCTCCCACTGTAATGTTGGTGAAAACACCCCCTAGGGCTCAAAATCCCCGGGGTGTCAGTTTCCCCAACTGACGGGTTGGAGTAGCATATAGAAACACAAAAAAGTACAGAATATACTATATCTCACAACCACACTATGGGCATAACCTAGTCTTAGACTCAAATTCAGCTAACGTCTCTCGGACTCATGGCTGCCACTTCTAAGACTAGGTAGCCAATAAGCACAAAACCATTTAAAGAGCATTATTACATTACTTCTTTTCCTTTTTATCAATTTTAATTTATGTTAATTAATTCTTTAAACATTAATTAACCATTAACAATTTCCACATTATATTTCATTACCATCACACCCAATGTTCATTGTTCCTTCAAATTATAACCTCAACATTGCACCCCCAGCAAGCTCCAAACCCCATGGGTTGACATCATTTATTCAATTATTAATTTATAGCATTACGTTCCCATATTCCCATGCATTCTATAAAAAAACATTATATGCTACTAAACTCAAGGGGGGTCAACACGGTGAGTAGATGAACTACCTGTTCAGTCTTTGCTGCCTACAACAAGAGCATAGACTCATCCTTCCTTGGGAATCTAAAAACAGAAAGCACATAGAATACCCCACATGTCATATCCCCTTTTGGAAGAAGGGTAAGCAATACCAGCTACCTTGTGCAGTGGATAATGTAATGCAGATAAACAACCAATAAGAATCATCAAGCATCCGAACATTCACATCCAACCCATTTCTTCATCCTCGATGTCCTTCCCGACTCCAACATGCATAAACCAATGCATCTCGCCACTCTATGCATCAGCTGCTGCCACAACCAATAGGCCTCCATGACCCCACATATCACAACAGTCTTCCAGGATCACATCACAACACAAGCAGCAGAAAAACAAAAATCATACCAATTGGTCTCTTGGACCTTAAACAAGAGGGTAACTCAGAACCCTATAAGGAATTATCTTTTACCAAACTACCAGTTCTTTAATACATTATGAATTAACTGATTTATTATTCATAGGTTCCAAATTCAGAAAACCTAAACAGTAAGCTATCACAAAGTGATTAAATATGCTTACAACATCAATTTGATTACATCAAATTACAACAAAAAATCAGATTCATTCACATGCCTCTCTATCTTTATCCAAAAAATTATCAATTAATTTGATCATTAAGTTCATTACCAATTTCTATCAAGAACGAAAAGCTAAACAAAGAAATCATAGATATCACACTATCTAGAAAAATAAGAGGCAATAACATACGATCAGTATCAATTTATTTATCCAGTTTAAATATTTATTATGTCAATTCCATTGGGATCCAGTGGGATAAAACATGGTAACTATACAGTTGCACATAAAAGAAAATAGAAGCAATGAATCCCCTACCATAAACGGTTCCTGATGTTCTTTATACGAGAACAAGACACACAATGGGTTACAATATCCTCCCACTGTGACAACTGTATCCACTTGAGGATGCAGAGACACCACCACACCGGTCAACACCCATGAAAAGCCCAATAGGAAAATGGATATAGCATTCCATAAAAGGGAATGGAGAAACAGAAAGGGATGAACCCAAATGAATGATGATAGATCATACCTTATATTGAAGATTGATTGATATTTCTTAGTTGTATCAAAAACATAGGGGAACCAATCCAAGGAGGAAGGTTTGACTACACAACTCCTACGGGGTGGAATTAAAGGTTTGAGCATCTCACAGCTGAGAAAAAAGAGGAAGAATTATGGAGGAAGATATCTCATCCCTTTAGAAGATTTAATGGAGCAGCGGTTTAAGATATTCTGGATTTTACATTAAAATTAGATCACATTAAACCATGCTATTTGACCAAGTAAAAACATCCTAAGCCTTAGGAATATTAATATAGTTGTTACGACCTTTGAATTGGCCTTTGAATCGGCCTTAGAGTCCTTAAAAAAGGATTTAATGCATTTTACATCAAAGGAAACATCAAAGGGGTGAAACTGTAGGAAGATGGAAAGATTGTTCACGAACTCGAAATTTGGAAAAGGAAAGAGGCTCCCGTTAGAACATCATTGTTCTGGAAACACTGTTCATGAACTCAAAATTTGGCAAAGGAAAGAGGTTGCTGTTGGAACCTCACCGTTCTAGAAACACTATTTAGGAACTCAAAATTTGGAAAAGGAAAGCGGCTACCGTTGGAACCTCCCCATTCTGGAAACATTGTTCATGAACTCAAAATTTGGAAAAGAAAAGAGGCTACCATTGGAACCTTATAGTTCTTGAAACACTGTTCATGAACTCAAAATTTGGAAAAGGAAAGAGGCTACTGTTGGAACCTCACTATTCTGAAAACATCTTTCATGAACTCAAAATTTGGAAAAGGAAAGAGGCTACCATTGGAACCTCACCGTTCTAGAAACACTATTCAGGAACTCAAAATTTGGCAAATGAAAGAGGCTACCGTTGGAACTTCAATGTTCTAGAAACACTATTTACAAACTCAAAATTTGGAAAAAGGAAAGAGGCTACAATTTGAACCTCACCATTCTGGAAACACTGTTCAGGAACTCAAAATTTGGCAAAGGAAAGAGTCTAGTGTTGGAACCTCACCATTCTGGAAACATTTTTCAGGAACTCAAAATTTGGCAAAGGAAAAAAGGCTACTGTTGGAACCTCACCATTTCCGAAACACTGCTCACGAACTCAAAATTTGGCAAATGAAAGAGGCCACCATTGGAACCTCACCTTTCTAGAAACATTGTTCATTAACTCAAAATTTGGAAAAGGAAAGAGGCTAACATTGAAACTGTTCACATAAGGCTACTGATGACACTATTCACATAAGGATACCGATGACACTGTTCACATAAGTGTCACGGGCTGAGCGTCTCAGTACAGCAGTTCGCCCGTGCGGCACCCCAGCCCCCTCCAAGGCGGGCGGGGTTCAACCGTCTAGCTCTTCATATGTGAGGTTCACTGGTTTCGTCCTGCCATGGACTCATCAGGAGAGTGGCCCCAACTCCCAACCAATGGTGTCAAGGTTGACACGCACCATCATCCTCTTTATCGGGGGGACTCTCATCTCTTCGATAGGGACTAACCAGATGAACCGCAACTTTGATGTTCTTGCTGGTGTGGGACAGGACCCCCATGATTGGGTCGTGACATTCTCCTACCACCATTCCATGCATGCCCTCGTGTATGCAGGATCGTGGCCTTCTGTGTGTCCGTGACTGCTTCCAACTAACCGGTTACCAAGCATGGCCTCAGGGGACGCTCCTTCCTTATCGTTGGCATCAATGGCCCACCCACTCTCTGGGTCGCAAACCACCGTGGTCCACCCTCTCTCTCAGGGTCGAAAACCACCTCCACGGGACCCACCCTTCATAGTGGCGTCTCTGCCTCGGACATCTCGCAAGCGTGACCTTCTACGTCGTGTCATCTCTGCATGACACCCCGGGACTCCGCTCCCACCACCAAGGTCCATCCGGAAGCATTCCGTAACACCATGAGGCACATTCCCTCTGATACCACTTGTCACGGGCTGAGCGTCTCAGCACAGCAGTTCGCCCGTGCGGCACCCCAGCCCCCTCCAAGCCGGGCGGGGTTCAGCCGTCCAGCTCTTCATATGTGAGGTTCACTGGTTTCGTCCTGCCATGGACTCATCAAGAGAGTGGCCCCAACTCCCAACCAGTGGTGTCAAGGTTGACATGCACCATCATCCTCTTTGTCGGGGCGACTCTCATCTCTTCGATAGGGACTAACCAGATGAACCGCATCTTTGATGTTCTTGCTGGTGTGGTACAGGACTCCCATGATTGGGTCGTGACATAAGGCTATCATTGCACTATTCACCTAAGGCTACTGATGACACTGTTTGCATAAGCCTACTGTTGCACTGTTTACATAAGGCTACCGATGACACTATTCACATAGGGTTATTATTGTACTGTTCACATAAGGCTACCGATGACACCATTCACATAAGGTTACCATTTCACTGTTCACCCAAGGCTATCGATGACACTATTCACAAAAGTCTACCATTTCACTTTTCACCCAAGGCTACCGATGACACAATTCACATAAGGCTAACATTGCACTGTTCACCAAAGTTTACCACCAATGGAGGACACTCCCTTTATCTTACATGAATTAGATAAAATATATTCTTTATACTCACAAGATTTTACATGAAGTGTGTGAGATATTTCATAGTATGATACCACTATAAATATATATAAATAATTTCTTAAGAAAGAATTAAAATTCTATTTTTAAAATAAGGAAAGGATATAAATTTTTTACATATACCTAATGAATAAATCATAAAAAAATTATATTTTTTATTTTTCATTCAAATAAATCTACACTAATGAAAAAAATAAATGGAATCATATTAAAATAAATAATAGAAGATAAAATATAAACAATATATATTATGTCATAATATGGGATAACTACGTCAAGAATGTGAAACAATTTTAGACCTCACTTAGAGGGCCCCTATATAAGATGATTATGCAATCATATAAATATAGACCATAACTAACCCTCCTTATCCTCAATGGAATATAATTACCTTGCTACAATATTAACTACACTAGGGAAACTAGGCATATTGTAATCATAAAATATTTTTAGCATTTATCCTAAAATTAACACACAGCTTCCATGGTTACTTTATAATTCTTGTTAATTCAAAATACGATGAAACTAATGAAATACATAAATAACTCTCATGCAATCTCCAAAACACCCTGATGAAACTTTCCTTTTACAAAATTGGGTACAACCGCGAAAGAAGCACACGACGCAAGGAAGAAAATTACATTAAATTGCAAGCCTGTGGACTTGACCTCGCGACCTGCCCTCACCCCCCCCCCCCAACCCAAATCCTTACCACCCCACCACCAACGATGGGGCTGAAACATTCCTTTTATGAAATACATAACATAATAATCAATATTTCAAAATCCAATTATCAATAATTCCAATAAGGAAAAATAATGATAATTAAAAATCTATAATATCCTCAATTATGTGAAACATAATTTCATAATACAATGAAATTTGAAACCATGAAATTTTCATTAAAATGTTCAACCATCATTAATAAAATCAATTATAATTACATTTAAATCATAATACACCTAAATGAAAATTTATCAAACACCTCATATACTAAAAATATTGATTTTTGATTGTAATACCCAAATACCTTTTAAATTAATTTTATAAAAATTAATCAAAATAAAGAAAAGGGAATCCATTTATTTTTCAACCAAATATATTTTATATACACACCAATTTAATAGGATAATTTTTAATAAATCACAATAACCTTGATTTTTGTCAAAAAAAATTAATAACATAAGAAATAATGCCTCAATATATTGAAATCGAATTTCCTTATTTGAATAATAAATGATTGAGGCATGTGAAAATATTCACGAAACATGGAGATCAAAACCCCCATGACTTAGAAATACCCAAACCATTATTTTTATCAACCATGGACATTAAGGGAAAAATAAATTAATAACAATAAGAGAATATTAGACAAGGAGAATAGAGGAAGGCATTTTATAGAGTTACATTGGTGGGATAACTGAGATTAGAGGGTTGAAGACAATGGAGAATGAATAGGATGGAAAGTAGTTTACAATGATGATCCCTTAGAAGATGCATAAACAAAGGAATTCCAAGGGAGGATCAATTAACACCACACATTTTTATTCCCTTATATTGTTGAATATTTTCTTTCACATGCAACACCAAACTAAAATGAACCATGATTTATTTGATTGAAATAAAATATTACATTACAAGATAAAAATTAATACACTACAGGAGTGTGTCATTAAAAATAATTACAATAATTACAAGGAGAATAAAACGATGAAATACCACAAAGATGAAATTATCATCCTAAAGGTTTTTCTTGACAATAAAAACATAGATTATATCAAAGGAAATAGAGAAAAAATTATAAATATAATATAAATTGTTATAGAGAAATCAACCAATCAGATGAATAAATTGTAGTGAGTCATGCAAGGTCATATAATAGAATGTAATGTGATTGTTGTATATATGGTCATTGGATATATAGCCATTAAATATATGTAAATTGGGTATATATGGTCATTGGATATATAGCCATTAAATATATGTAAATTGTGTATATGGTCTTTGGATATCAGGTCATTGAATATTCATGTATACAACATGTATATTATTTATTTTATTTTCATCAGTAAAAGAATCAACATATAAAATATCTAAAATGTAATTGAAATATAATAAAATAAAATGATACCAATTAATTTTAGAAAATTTAAATTACTTTAAAAAAAATTTATTTGGCATATAATTTTTTTAAAATTAGAGTTATTACTCTTACTGTATCATCTTAATAAAAGATGTTGAAAACATTCCATGAATTATTTGTAATATAAGTATATAAAAATAATGGTGCATACCATGGGTTATCATCCCATAATCTCAAAATTTATTAAATAAAAATAAAAATAGAATTCATGGTGGAGATGAAATAAAACAACCAGTTAAACAAACACTTCTATAAAGACCAGTGCATGCCAAAAATAAGAGAGCATCATTAATGGGAGAGATGTCTTCCACCTATGCCACATGGATGTCGTCCTCTCCTCCATTTCGTAGGATATCTCCGTATCCCGTCATCCACATGAGAGACAGTATTCAATGCACCCTTGGAAGATAAAGATTCTGACTCTCTAACCAGATCAAAGAACTCTAAAATGGCATTCAAATCATCACCCCCTACATTGATCAGTTCGGAGCCATGAGCGCACCCAAATTCAGAATAGAAGACCTCCCTACTACTAGATCTATTAGGAATGTCAAGGAAACTAAGGACATTTTCCCGAGCCTCTAGCATGTTATGCATAGGACTAGTAGCCCCTTGTCCTTTATGAGGGACTATAACTGCATCTTGAGAATACACCAGTGGAACTACCATATCAGTGGTACCCCTAGTCTTGTTCACTTTGGATGGAAGGGGGGAGTCAACCTGTTTCCCTTTCCTATTTTAAGAATTGTATTCTCCTCCCAAAACTGAGTCATCTTGCATTTTGGAATCATGTTCTAAGTCATACTCATCGCATTGATCTTCAACAATGGATTACATCATTCTACAAGAACATCACGAAAGGAAGCAGTATCATTTTTCATACCAAGGTCCTAACACTATTTGGGAACAGAAACAGATGGAGAGAAAACCCTCCCCATTTTAGAGTCTGTTGGTGCATCAATTTCTGTATTTTTAAGTACCCATTTATGCACCCCTCTTTGACTAGAAAATTTCCGGTCAAGAGTATTTGGCCTATCCTTCATGGAGACAACCACCTGGGTTGCCTTACCACCAAGTTTTCCTCCTTGAAGGAGTCATGAGTCTTTTTTTCCATGGTTAGAAGGCCCCGATTTTATATTGATTTCTCTCTCATTACTAAATTTATAGACACCATTACCACCATCCTAAAATAGTTAAAAAAATGCAGGTTTTAACTCATATTCATATTCGACCTCAAATTTCTCACCGTTGGTCACAAATATGGTATAATCAAGTAAAGAGTTATGCATGTCCACATCAACCAAAACTCTAGAAAAATAACCAATTTTTCTAGCACTGTATTCTCATCCATCCTTATGGGGGCACAAATGTAGGAGACTAATTCATTCAAAATTAAAGGATGCCAAAAAAATATAGCTTATGCTATGAATTATAACCCAAATATGAGCATTAGAATGCCTTTGTAGGTTCTTATTAAAATTTAAGTCCCAATCCAACAAAAAAATGATTTGTGGATTAAGAGAGAAAAATACATTGCTTTATGCCCTCGATCTATCATTAGAAGATGAAAAGTTGAGGAAGTAATATCTTCCCATAGGTGTTATCCTCCAATCTGAAAAACCCCAGATTCATGTGAGTTTGAGTTTCAGCTCCTCAGTGTTCATCGGATTATCACCTGTAGAAATAACTAACTCTTTAATAATGGATAATATGAAGGCCTCATTCCATTCCTTAGAGCCATAGGATGTGAAATGACAAATAATTTTCCTGGACATCTGGGATTCCCACTTACCATAAACCATAGAATCAAGAACATCAGAAAACGAAACACTTTTAAAAAAGATATCAGAGAAGAACCTTTGTCATCCCATATCAAGAACTCGGGATCCTTGGTCACACTAGTGCAGAAAACGTTTTTTACGTCACCATTTTTTACGTCGGTTATATAAAACCGACGTCATAATATGTAAAACGAGGTTTTTTACGTCGGTTATTTATTAACCGACGTAAATATTTGTATTTGGTACACCTTTAACGTCGGTTATAATAATAACCGACGTTATTAATCGCGCGGCTTCGTTTTTTACGTCGGTTATAACAATAACCGACGTAAAAAACGTGGTTTCCGAAGGCTTTTTTACGTCGGTTATTGAATAACCGACGTAACAAACTCGGTTTTTGAAGGCTTTTTTATGTCGGTTATAAAATAACCGACGTAAAAAAAGAATCCGCAGATGTTTTTGACGTCGGTTATTCCATAACCGACGTAAAAAAACGCGGATTTTGAGCCCTTTATAACGTCGGTTATAAACTAACCGACGTAACAAATGAATCGGAGGAAGGTTTTTACGTCGGTTATTGAAATAATCGATGTTATAAATGTTTTTAAAACAATTATCACATCGGTTATTGAATAACCGACGTGATAACTCATTTAAAAATTTACCCAGACCCGTGGATTGTCATTCGCGAGTTTACCTTCGACAGTCGCGACTCGTCTCTCTCGCGCGTAAACCCGAATCGGCTCGTCCATTTCGTTGGTTTAGATTCGTTTTGCGATCATCGTTTCTCATATTTAATATCCTCGGATCAATCATCTAAACTCGCATCACTCAGGTAATCCTCCCACTCGTTCGTTTTTTTTCGGGGATAGTATATATTTATGTGTTGTGATTTTTTTGTTGAAACTAGCTAAGATTCTTCGATTGCGAACCCTTTTAACTCGTTTTGGCACCATAATCTTATTTATCATCCCTAGATCTATTTGTTCGACTTGAAATATTGAGTAATTTTATGATTTCACTAATTTTTCATCGTTTTCTATAAATCCCCGAGAGGGTTGGGGCGTGTCCATTTGGATGGGTTGCCCTTTTACAGTTGTTACTACTTTATTCAGACACAACCATGGCATAGGTGCATGGATTTGGGGTCGGGGGGTGTCCAGGGGGGTTTACAATGGGGTGGGTGGGTGTGGGGGGGCTGTCCAAGGGTGTGGGTGGGTGTTGGGGGGTGTCCAAGGGGGTAGGGGGTGGGGGTGGTGTTTAGGAGGGGTGGGGGGCTGTCCAGAGGGTTGGGGGGTGTCCAGGGGGGGTGTCCAAGCAGGTCGGGGGTGGGGGGTTGTGTCCAGGAGGGGTGGGGGTGCTTTCTAGAGGGGTCGGGGGCTGTCCAGAGGGGTTGGGGGGTGTCCAGGGTGGTGTCCAAGGGGATGGGTGGGTGTGGGGGGCTGTCCAAGGGGGTGGCGGCCTGTCCAGAGGGGTCGGTGGAGTGTCCAGGGGGGTGTCCAAGGGGGTGGATGGGTGTGGGGGGCTGTCCAAGTGGGTGGCGGCCTCTCCAGAGGGTATTTGGGGTTGTCCGGGTGGGTGGGGGGGCTGCCCAGAGGGTTGGGGGATGTCCAGGGGGGTGTCCAAGGGGGTAGGGGGTGGGGGGTGGTGTCCAGGAGGGGCGGGGGGGCTGTCCAGGGGGGTTTACAAGGGGGTGGGTGGGTGTGGGGGGCTGTCCAAGGGTGTGGGTGGGTGTTGGGGGGTGTCCAGGGGGGTGTCCAAGGGGGTAGGGGGTGGGTGGTGGTGTTTAGGAGGGGTGGGGGCTGTCTAGAGGGTTGGGGGGTGTCCAGGGGGGTGTCCAAGCAGGTCGGGGGTGGGGGGGTTGTGTCCAGGAGGGGTGGGGGTGCTTTCTAGAGGGGTCGGGGGCTGTCCAGAGGGGTCGGGGGGTGTCCAGGGTGGTGTCCAAGGGGATGGGTGGGTGTGGGGGGCTGTCCAAGGGGGTGGCGGCCTGTCCAGAGGGGTCGGTGGGGGTGTCCAGGGGGGTGTCCAAGGGGGTGGATGGGTGTGGGGGCTGTCCAAGTGGGTGGCGGCCTCTCCAGAGGGTATTTGGGGTTGTCCGGGTGGGTGGGGGGGCTGTCCAGAGGGTTGGGGGATGTCCAGGGGGGTGTCCAAGGGGGTAGGGGGTGGGGGGTGGTGTCCAGGAGGGGTGGGGGGCTGTCCAGAGGGGTCGGGGGGTGTCGAGGGGGGTTTACACATCGATTTGTTTTATATTTCAAAATTGTTTACATTCAAATTATGATTTTTTCATATAAAAATATATTTGTCTTATCTAAAAAATATATATATTTTTGCTATTTGTTATAGGTAATAATGAGTCGAAGTTGGATTACGGCACATCGAATGAGCAATGAATATGAGGAAGGTGTTGATGCCTTTTTGGAATTTTCTAAACGAAATGTTCCAAGTAGTGACATTTTTTTCTGTCCATGCCTGAAATGTCTGAATATGAAGAAGATGAAAAGTAGAGAGATAAAAGATCATCTGATTTGTCATGGTTTCAATCCGAGTTACAACCCTTGGATTTGGCATGGCAAAACTGGACAGAATGTCACTGATGATAATGAATCGCAAGATGGTAACTCCGATGGAATTGAAGAAATGATTCGCGATATTGTAGCAGAACAAATTGAGATAGAACCGACAGTTGCACGTCTATATGGTGATGCCGAAAAACCATTATATCCTGGTTGTACAGATTTTACGGTTTTGTCGGCGGTGTTAAGATTGATTAACCTGAAGGCGAAACATGGATGGAGTGACAGAAGTTTTACAGAGCTGCTACAATTGATGAAAGACATTCTTCCAAAAGATAACGATCTTCCAGATTCACATTATAAGGCCAAAAAAATATTATGCCCGATGGGATTGGGATACAGGAAAATACATGCCTGTCCGAATGACTGCATTATATATAGGAAGGAATATGAATTTCTGAAAGAGTGTCCTAAATGTGGGACATCACGGTATAAGGTGAAAGAAAAATCACAAGCTGATGTAGAGATTACAAAGCTCCCTTCAAAGGTATTTTGGTATCTTCCTATAATTCCTCGTTTCAAACGTTTATTTGCTAATTCACATGATGCAAAAAGGTTAAGATGGCATGCTGATGAGCGGGTATGTGATGGAAAAATACGTCATCCAGCTGATTGTCCACAATGGAAGAAAATTGATGCCCAGTACCCTACATTTGGAAATGAAATTAGAAATCTGAGACTAGGCTTGTGCACAGATGGAATGAATCCATACCGAACCCTCAGTAGCACACATAGTTCATGGCCTGTTTTATTGGTAATTTACAACCTCTCTCCTGAAGTTTGTATGAAGCGCAAATATGTCATGTTGAGTATCATGATCTCTGGTCCAAAGCAACCCGGCAATGATATTGATGTATACTTGTCACCGCTGATTGATGATTTGAAACTGTTATGGGCTGATGGTATTAGGGTGTATGATTCTTATAAAATGGAATATTTTCAACTGCATGCAATGCTTCTATTCACTATAAATGACTTCCCAGCATATGGAAATTTGTCTGGATACAGTGTTAAAGGGCATAAAGCATGTCCAATTTGCGAACAACAGACGTCATATTGTCAATTGCATCATGGGAGGAAAACAGTGTACATGGGTCATCGAAAGTTTTTGCCTATGGATCACCCTTATAGAAGACTAAAAAAGGCATTCAATGGCTCACAAGAATTTGATACTGCTCCTCAATCTTTATCCCCAGAATTGTATTTTGAGAGGGTGAAAAACCTTGATGTGACATTGGGAAAGACACAGAAATCTGGTAATGATAGACATATTTGGAAGAAAAGGTCAATATTTTTTGAGCTACCATATTGGAGGTATCATGAAGTCAAACATAATATTGATGTCATGCACGTGGAGAAGAATATCTGTGATTCTTTGATCGGAACATTGCTAGATATTAAAGGAAAGACAAAAGATGGGTTGAATGCAAGGTTAGACCTACTGTCAATGGGAATACGTTTGGAGTTAGCTCCCACTCCTAAAGGAAGACGAACATTTCTTCCCCCGGCTTGTCATACATTATCGAAGAGGGAGAAAAGTAGCTTCTGTCAGTGTCTTCATGATATCAAAGTGCCTCAAGGTTATTCTTCAAATGTAAAAAATTTTGTCTCATTGAAAGACTTGAAGTTGATAGGTATGAAATCACATGATTGTCATGTCATGATGCAACAAATTCTACCAGTTGCACTGCGTGGAATATTGCCCATCCGTGTCAGAAAGACTATAATGAGGTTTTGTTATTTTTTCAATTCAATTTGCAACAAGGCGATTGATGTGAATGCTTTGAACATTTTGGAAAAGGATGCAATTTTTATACTTTGTCATTTGGAAATGTATTTTCCTCCAACTTTTTTTGATATGATGGTGCATTTAATTATTCATCTGGTTCGAGAAATAAGACTTTGTGGACCTGTATATCTTCGTTGGATGTATCCTTTTGAAAGGTATATGAAAATATTAAAGGGATATGTTAAAAATCCATATCGACCTGAAGCCTCCATTATTGAAAAGTATATTTCTGAGGAGGTAGCAGAGTTTTGTACGAGCTACTTGGCTACGGCGCAACACATAGGTTTGCCTCCATCTCGCCATGAACGGGTTAATAATGAGGGAAAGGGGATTTGTGGCTTAAAAGTCAAATCACTGTCAGCTGAACATGTGAAGAAGTTAGAATCATACATCTTGAATAACATAGCTGATGTTCAACCGTATATCACATTGCATATTAATGAGTTGAAACAATGTCATCCAAAGAAGAAAGAAATGTGGATTTTGAATGAGCACAACAAAACTTTTTTTCCATGGTTTAAAAAGACCTTTCTTGGTAGATCAGATGTATCAGAGACATTAAAATGGATAGTGGGTGGTCCATCTTTAAATGTGATAACATGGTCCGCTTATGACATTAATGGCTATACATTTCATACGAAAGCTCAGGACAACAGAAGTGCAGTTCAGAATAGTGGTGTATTGGTGTTTGCAGAAGCAATGCATTTTTCGAGTGCTAAGGACAGAAACCCAATTTCGGCATCAACTGCATATTATGGAGTGATTGAAGACATATGGGAGGCTGATTACATTAAAATTAAAGTTCCCGTTTTTAACTGTAAATGGTTTATCGGTAACAACAGTGTCAGACACGATGAATTTGGAATGACACTTGTTAATCTGAATAGATTGGAAGACACAGCTGATTCTTTTATAATGGCAACACATGCCAAACAAATTTTCTATGTAGTAGATCAGTCAGATATGCAGTGGGCTGTTGTTTTACAAGGGAAAACCCAATATGTTGGTGAGGATGAATTTGATGAAGATGCTGATTTATGTGAGATCCCTACTTCCATGGAAAGATTAACAGAACATAATGATGAGTATGTTGAAGACATGGTTTGTGCCATAAGGAACGATCACGACGAAGGAATTTGGGAAAACAATCCAACTGTACATTCCTAAAATTACAGGTAACACAAGTTTATTTCTTGTTTACATTTAGTTTTTTCATATAATGTTAGATACTGTAAATTTTTTACTTATTAAAACATGTATCAAACCAAAACGATAAAACAATAAAAACCGTAAAGAGGAGAAGTCCTGGGCGCACCGGCTGGCCGGTGGTGGATCACCTGTTGGCCGGTGGTCCAGAACAAAGCTCTGTCTGGTCCACCGGCCGGCCGGTGCTGAGCCAGCGGCCGGCCGGTGGTCCAGACAGAGAGCCTTCCTCTCTGTCTGGACCACCGGCCGGCCGCTGGATCACCACCGGCCGGCCGGTGGTCCAGACAGAGAGGAAGGCTCTCTGTCTGGTCCACCGGCCGGCCGCTGGATCACCACCGGCCGGCCGGTGGACCAGACAGAGAGCCTTCCTCTCTGTCTGGATCACCAGCGGCCGGCCGGTGCTGAGCCAGCGGCCGGCCGGTGGCACCAGGAAGTGGGCAAGTCTACTGCCTGGGTCCTCCGGCTGGCCGGTGTGCTCACACCGGCTGACCGGTGGACTCAGTGAGTCCACGTTTCAGCTTTCTTGGGCCAACACTTTGGCAACCTTTTTCCTGTGTTTACCATGTTTATCATTGTTTAACATGCTTACCATATTACCAATGTTTACTATTATGTAATTTAGTACACTTTTCTATTTGTGAACTAATGTTTGTTTTTTTGATTTGAAGGAAAATGACAGATCAATCAGTTGATCAGCCACATGATTCTGGAGATGAGCATATTGGTCATACATCTGGGGAGGAACATTCACATGCTCCTATTACGAAAAAGAGTTCAAAGGTTGGTAAGCGTGGGTGCACACGTTTACCAAAATTATCACCTGCCCGTACGAAGGAGGAGAGGATAGTCGTGGAGTTTGATGATGATGATCTTCCTAGAGGTCCAAATGCTAAAGATTTTAAGGGTTTTGTAGCAACTCAGGCTAAGAGAAAAGTAAGCATTCTCTATGATGATTGGAGAAGTGTGGATAAGGCGATAATTTCTCAGCTGTGGAAGACCATTTTGGTAAGATCTTTTGCTATTGTTTGACTGTTCTTTAAATGTTTGTAGTATATATAATATTTTTAACCTCTTTTTTATCAGATGACATTTGATATTCCTGACACTGGAGGAGTCAGGAAGAAATGCTTATCGTTGGCTGCTAGGAGATGGAGGGATTTCAAATCAACCCTCTCATCTGATTTCATTTATGGTCATAGGAGTCGTGAGAATCCATGTCGTATATATCCTTTTATAGATGAAGACACATGGAGACAATTTTTTGAAAGTAGAAGAAAAGAATCATTTTTGGTAAGGGCAATGTAAACTTTTATAAGATTTCTTATATAAATGATCTTATTATTGTTTTGTTAATGATTACTTATTCTTAATTTACAGCAAACAAGGAAAGCTCATCAAGAGATCCAATCTAAAAATGTATACCCTCATAGTTTATCTCGGGGAGGGTATGCATTATTGGAAGAACAAATGATGGCAGAAAAATTTCAACAACTAAGAGCTGAGTCTTCAAGCTCTGGAGAGGTGGCCCCTCCATCCCCTCCATCTAGACATGAGAAATGGAAAAGAGCTCGGAAGGGCAAAAAAGGACAATATCTTTCGGAAGAATCGAGACTCGTAGTTGAGAGGATTGTAAGATGTCTATTTTATTTATTTAAGTTTACTATTTTCGTCATATATTTCCAATCATTATAGAAATGTTCAATTAATTATTACAGGACTCTCTTGAGGAGCAGAGTTCACAGGGGACATTTACACCATCTGGGAGGGAAGATATTTTATCTGTGGCATTGGGAAAGCCCGAACATCCTGGCCGTGTAAGAGGATATCCGGCAGGTGTATCGGTAAGAAAAGTGTTGCCACGTTCCTCAACTTCTAACGTTGAGGGAGTTTATAAAAAAAATAGAATCCTTGGAGGCTGAAGTCCATAATATTAATGCGACAATGGAGGACAAGATTAGAGCATCGGTGCAGTTAATGTTTGCAGACTTGCAAAGACAATTTCAGGGTGCAGCTCCCACTCCACCTCTCCCAGTAGCTCCCACTCCCCCACCTCAGCCTGCGGACCCCATTTTTGATCCTCCTCCTCCGCTGCAGCTACCTACTTATTGTGAGTTGTATGTTGATGATCCTCAACATCATATAGTTGCATATGGGATGGTATATTGTATAGGAGATACATTTCATCATCAACAGTTAGAGGTAGAGAATCAGAGGGTCACTGTACAGGATATTATAGATAGATCAGCTCGGATACCATTACCTACAGATGAGGTGACGACAGTTGGACATAATATCGGCCATTTTTTACTTTGGCCATCCAGACTTCTTCGACTCATTACCATAGAGGTATGGATGTTATATCTTTTATTTTATATTTTTATTAATGTTTTATCATTTGAAAACTAATATATTTTTCAATTTATTTTTACAGGAATACTTCAAAGGTAAAGAAATACTGTATAGACAACAACAAAGACAGATAGCTATGACATCAGATGCAGATACTAGCAGTCTTGAAAAATTGTCAAGATATTCAAATTTGTTGGTGGATCATTATGACTTTACAATGGAAGCTCATGTCTGTGGACGTGAACTATGTGTGGGGATTATGAAAACTGATATCACGGAGTTTGTCACTGGAGATAAGTTGGGCATCAACGTGGTGCAAATTTTTATCATGTAAGTCTTAACACCTTTTCCTTGCGTTATATTTATTAAAAATGTATACTTATGTCTGCTTTGTATTAGGTATCTGTATAAAATTTGTGAGAGGAATGAGCTGACAGATGTATATGGATTCGTGGACCCACAATTGATTTCCCCTGAAGCATGTGCATTGGATGAGGAACAAAGAATGCTTTATATTGCTGATAGATTTGAAAAGAATGTAATCACACAGTGTTGGATGATGCCTTTTTGTGAGAGGTATGAAACACATCCCTCTCAAAGAGTTAATTATCTTTTAACATAAAAAACCATTAACGTTAAATTTCCTTTTATCAGGGATCATTGGATGTTAGGGGTTTTTTTCCCTAGGGAGAAAACACTTTATTGGATATGCTCTCTCCATGATGATGTGCGAGAAAGTTTTAAGAATATATTGGAAACGTAAGTTTCAATTTCTCAATAGTTTTATATATTAGAATGAATTTTAAATTTACCCCATTCGTATTATTTTCTAACAGGGCATGGGTCCACTTTCGAAAAAGCGCAAAGAAAAGGAATTTCAAGATCAAATATGTACATGCGAAGGTAAATATCCATTTATAATTTGTACATTTTGATTTATTACATAAAAATAATATATTAAATTTACACTCATTCAAACAGAAATGTCATGAGCAACAAGGCATCATCGAATGCGGATATTACATGTTAAGATTTATGTATGAAATAATAACAACTGGGACAGTTCTGAGTTTTGACCTGGTAAGATTTCCTCTTTCTCATAATATTTCAATTTGATTTATTCATTATACACGTTGACTACTATCCTTTTCCTTTGTAGCTTTTTGATGACCCTCAACCCTTTACTGCTGAAGATATCAAACACTTACAAGTGGAGTGGTCAAATTATTTTACAGGTTTGATTGAGTTTTAGTTGTTTGTAATGTAAAATGTAATTTTGAATATTGTCAATGTAATTGTGTATTTCGTAGTCGTTTAGGTTGGATTTAGTTTTTTTGGAAGTTGACAGTGTAAGTTTTGAATGTTATATAAGTGAATGCTTAATTTTTCTCTACTTCTTGTTTTGGTCTACTGTTGATGGTTTTTCTGGTCTGGATTTTGGTATGGGGGGAGAGGTTCCAAGGGGGTGGGTGGGTGTTTGGGGGGTGTCCAAGGGATATGGGAGGGGTGTCCAAGGTGTGTTTGGGGCTGTCCTAGGGGTCGGGGGGGTGTAAATGAGGGTGGGGGGGTGTCCAAGGGGTGGGGGTGTCCAAGGGATATGGGAGGGGTGTCCAAGGTGTGTTTGGGGCTGTCCAAGGAGTCGGTTGGGTGTAAATGAGGGTGGGGGGTGTCCAAGTGGTGGGGGGTGTCCAAGGGATATAGGAGGGGTGTTTGGGGCTGTCCAAGGGGATGGGGGGGTTTCCAAGGGGTAGGGGGGTTTCCAAGGGGTCGGGGGGGTGTCCAGGGGGTGGGGGGCTGTCCAAGGGGTGGGGGGGGGGGGGTGTCCAAGGGGTGGGGGGTGTCCAAGGGATATGGGAGGGGTGTCCAAGGGGTGTTCGGGGGGTGTAAATGAGGGTGGGGGGTTGTCGAAGGGGTGGGGGGGTGTCCAAGGGGTGGGGGTGTCCAAGGGATATGGGAGTGGTGTCCAAGGTGTCTGGGAGTTCTGTCCAAGGGGCCGGTTGGGTGTAAATGAGGGTGGGGGGGCTGTCCAAGGGGTGGGGGGGGGGTGTCCAAGGGGTGGGGGGGTGTCCAAGGGATATGGGAGGGGTGTCCAAGGGGTCTGGGAGGGCTGTCAAGGTGTGGGGGGGTGTCCAATGGGTGTTTGAGGCTGTACTAGGGGTCTTGGGGGTGTAAATGAGGGTGGGGGGCTGTCCAAGGGGTGGGGGGTGTCCAAGGGGTGGAGGGTGTCCAAGGGATATGGGAGGGGTTTCCAATGGGTGTTTGAGGCTGTACTAGGGGTCGTGGGGGTGTAAATGAGGGTGGGGGGGCTGTCCAAGGGGTGGGGGGTGTCCAAGGGTTGTGGTGGGGCTCCAATGTGGTGGGGGAGGGCTGGCCAGGTTGTTAGGTGGGTATAGATGAGGGTGGGGTTCAGTTGGGGCTTGGGGGAGGGCTGGCATTGTTATTTTTGTTTGGTTTCTGGTTGCTTTTTGGTGAGAGCAGTGCAATTATTTAAAAAATAATAATTTCTTTCACGTCGGTTATTTTATAACCGACGTGGTAAATAAATCTCCAGGGGTTTATCACGTCGGGTTTTTCTAAAACCGACGTGATAAACCGTTCCCGGGGCTTTTATCACGTCGGTTCCTAATATAACCGACGTGCTAAAAGGCCTGGGAATCGATTTACTACGTCGGTTATTGGATAACCGACGTGCTAAAACGTTTCCCAGGCCTTTTTATCACGTCGGTTTCTTAAATAACCGACGGGATAATAGGCCAGGGGCAGGGTTTATCACGTCGGTTATGTCATAACCGACGTGATAAACGATATCCCAGGCGTTTTATCACGTCGGTTTAGGGAATAACTGACGTGATAAAGCCCCCCCGCGCATATTTATCACGTCGGTTATTATATGAACCGACGTGATAACCACCGTGATGTTAGGGATATTACGTCGGGTTTTAAATAACCGACGTAAAAAACGTTATTTATAACGTCGTCCGTATTAACGTCGCCTAAAAACCGACGTAAATAATAAAAAATAACCGACGTAAAAAATGTTTTCTGCACTAGTGTCACAAATGATGCTAGAACTCTCTCACATAAACCCTTAATCATATCTGCATCATAACCAAAATCAGCACCAATCTTCAAAACCAGCAGAACATGGTTCATGGCCAGATCCAATTGATCTGAAGCCGCAAGATCAATACATCCGTCGAAGATGAAATGCCAATGGAAGCGTGATTTGAGGAGGAAAGTTACAAAGATGCCAGAACATGCCCCACATCCACAACCCTGATTGGAAGTCCACCTGAAATTTCAAGATAAACAGACCCCACAGTCGTACGATTCCTCGCCACACTAAGAGATACTGCTTCTGGAGTCGAATCAGGCCAGATCATGACACCTCCCAAGCTTATCGTTAGCACCTGCACTCCATGAATAGAGCCGAAAAGCCTCACCTGCGAAACCCTAGGATCACCATCACCAGGCACTCTGTTGAATCTCTCCCCACACCACCCCATCTACAAAAATATAATTATATAAAATCCATTGATAATGAAAGTGTTCAATATAATTATACATAAGTGACGGTTATTCATCAAAAAAATATTTTAGTTTAATTTTTTTATTATATATTATATATAATTAGTTATAAGATATGTTTCTCATATTTATTGTACATATTTCTATGAAATATATCTTTTACACACACACATATATATATAAATTAATATTCCATTTATGATATTTAATTGTAATAATATATGAATACAATTACTTTTACACTTAAAATATAGTTTTATAAATGATTGTTTTTATGTATTTTGTATTAAGAATTAATTTTAATCATTTTCAAAAATTGAATTATAAATATATATTTAATTTTATGAATTATGTCATTTAAATTTGGTAAGAAGGTAAATTTTATTATTGTAGAAAAAATACATTACTAGGGGAAAAGTGAGTTTCCCCGGTAAGCGTAAAATGAGGCAATGTGGGTTAAAATAAGGTATAAGTTCCATAATTATCTCTAAACATAACGTTAAATTATTTGGATGAGGGGATTCACAACCCATATCTATTATTTAATTTATTTGGATCCAAATTTCATGTAAAACTACACTCCTTACACATTAAGGAATAAATATTAGTTCAAAATCTACTTTGACTCGCCTATAAAAGGGATTGCCCCATACAATCATTAAATAAAACACACAAATTTTTCCTATTTAATAAAAATTAAAAGTACATATTATAAGTTATTATTACATATTTTGTATCTTTTAGTCTCAATAAGGATAACTAAATCCTTCATTTTCAAGTAACCCATTTAGAGAGGGAACAAATCCGTTATTGTAATAATCTAGTTCTGCACCATATTCTCCAATTACATTATAATATACACCTCCTATAAATATTATTTACCACATTAATTTTTTTATTATAACGTAATTATTCTTATACATAAATTATATTACCTTAATATAATTCTATATGATTACTCATTCATCAGTATAACATGTTCATTTTTGCTTCAATTTAACAACCTATATAAATGATGCTATTATATTTTAATAATTTCAATAATGAATGAATATAAGCACATTGATAATTTTAATATATTATATTATGAAATGATTTATTTATTTATATTATTCTATAAGGGTAGTAGAAAAATGAACGGTCATTATAAACTAAAAATTCATTATCAGTGAATTACCTGAAACATTCTGGCTGTGAATTCCATGTTCATGAACCATATATTACATTTTATCAAATAAACATGGGACCATATACATAATTTAACGAAATTATTCTAGTACTTTGAATTATATATCAATTAATTACTTATTATCATAAAATGAGGATAGACAATGCCATTTTTTAACTTGAATGAAATAGAAAATACTAACATCTAATGGTGAAAATAAAAAAAACTAATATAATTAGAGTCAATTATTATAGTGAATGTTATAAAAATTAATAGATCTTATTATGGTGTAAAAATAAGTTATTAACCCTATTTTGTAATTATATTGGTGTTTAATGTACTTTTATAGGAGTTATGAGTAAATATAGCAGTTTCTCATCTCAATTTTATTTCATTGAGTTATATGCCAAATTCACACACTATATTATTTAGTATGGTGTATATACTACCAAATTGATAAATTTTATTAATAAAATTATTATAATTCATGGGATTTTAAAATAAATATCATGTTTTTTAATTCAATGTATTTTGACTCAAACATTACCAATGTTATATGGCTTCGGTTTCCAATATCCCTTTGATATCAAGATTATCAAAGTCTAAATTTTAATTAGAGTGAATTATATGATATTAATCTCTAAAACTACATTAATTTTATTATACTATGGTATGAATTTAGGTTTAAATGTAATCTTTCAATTTTAACTCTTATTGATTCTCAACTTACCGAAAATACTTCATGTAAAGATAATTTCCTTTACCTGTCACTACCATAAAATTTCTTTATATCCCTGATCTAAAATTATTGTAGTAGGCCTTGGGACAATGGTTTTATCCTATGGGCATGGACCATGAAGACTATATAACATATATTTATTGAATTATGACTTATAATATGTCCATGGTTTGTAAGCATGACTATAATGATGAACCTCAACAGGTGGACCATGACCATAGGGTGTCTATGATCATGGTAATGACTATGGTAGTAGCCTTTAAAAAATCAAATACCCCAATGAAATTTAATCTCAGTGCCTCTTATAAACATAAACTAAGAATATATCACCATGAAATAATGGATTGACTGTATAAATATATACATATCATTATATATATGTGATTATATAATTTTATACAATCGTAATTATTATATATTTTTAAAAACAAAAACAATGATGGATCTTGGAAACTATGACCATGGATCAAATTTATTATGGTTGTAGGTGTTATGAGAAATGCATACCACCATGGTCTACATTGACTATTGTCTTAGGATATTACCACTCCCTTCACACATCAATGAAAATATCTATCATGAATTACCCCACTAGGACTGGTATGGCTGGCAGTAAGACAAGAGTGATATCTCAAACCCACCTCGAATAGACCATGTGATAACAACTAACACCATGCATCCATATTACACTCATGAGATGCCTTATCATAATGTAACTATATGAATTTACACATCTCCATGTACTAGTGTATTGAAAGATATAAATAAATGATATTATAAAATAATTCATAACATCTAATCCAACATTAGTGAATGCAAAAAGTGTATAAAAAATAAAATGAAACCAAATTCAATCACACCAATACTATAAATGAGTCCACCAACTAACAAATTAGGACTAATAAAAAACTAAAATAGTATGATCTATTTGTGGTCTGTCTAGTAAAACTACGCTCTACTATATTTTAGTCCACCTATGACTTCATTGAAAGGAATTTCATATAAAATAGACATGGCATGTCTGAGAAAATACAATACAATGGTCATAATAAACATACCCAATATAACATCATGAAATCTCAAAAAGGAATCAAAGTTGGAGTCAACTCTAAATCAAAAATAATGTTAGATAATGAATATATCCTAGATATTCTCTTGGAAAACTCCATTTCTCATGGTGAATTTTTTCTTCACATACAGTCTAGGTATCCTTCTTGAGGGTACAATGTATACCTCATCATAGAGAACTCACTCTATGTGTCTTCCTAACACTAATGGGACTCATCTAAGAGGTTATATTCATGAGGAATTTCTATGTCAATGGAAGAGGATAATTCCTAGGGTTGATGAGGGATATATAAAAAAATACAAGGAAGGGTATCAAATTCCAAGGATGTAAGATATGGGATACCTAAAACAACTTAGGGAGGATAATGTGAATGAGGATCCAACCCCAATCCTCATGGAGGGATACCATGTAACACCCTCAGATGATTATAATTTTAACAACATGTTCTATTGTGTGTATAACACACAATAGAAAGCTCATAAAAGAATATTACATCCCATGACATTATGATACATTTTTTATAATAAATTTTATCCATCTGATATTTTCGATGCACGAAATTCATGGTTTAAAAGACAGATGATACTCTATTAAAATATTATTATTTTTACATGACTATTATAACCTAGAAATTGAGATAGAAATTATGAATAGAAATAATTATGTTATAAAATTATATTATCTACACATGTATAAAATAAATTAAATGGATATCTATTGATTATAAATAAAATAGTAATCATTTTAATATAAAAGAAATGGTTTTTGAAAAACAATATTTTTCAATGAAAATGGATATTTTGCTTCTTGGGAACTTACAATAAAAATAAATATTGAAAATTTTAAAAAATATGTTTGGAAAAGTGAACTTAATTATTGAGATATAAATTTTTATATTATCACTAGGATAATTTTTTAGAATTTTCAATAAAGATAATTTTTTTGATGTGTAGTGAAAACTACTGATTTTTATAAAAACTTTTCTTTTTTTTTAAATTATTTACAAGATAAAATTATATTTTAAATTTGTTTCAGATTATCATTATGAAAATTATATAACAATTTAACTAATTTATGATATTTTAATTTTGTTAATATTTAATTTTGATATTAAAACCTTTTTTACTTATGAGAATTTTCACTTTATAAACCCAATTTTCACCCCATCTCCATGTAAAAAGTATATTGAAATCTAAAACATATGTGAATTGAATATATACAAATGTATGCAATACTTTGAATCAGAATAATTTATATTATCTAAAATGGTCAAATTAAATTTTGACCAAAATGAATAGTGAAAACATTAAAAATTAATTATTACTATTAAGGTAAAAATGGGTCTACTGTGGTGTTAAACTAAGAATAGAAGGGTCAAAATAACCAACTAACATGTAAAAATATATTTTTTCTAGCTATATTTCCACTTTACACTATTCCAAAATATATCATAAGGTTTTTAGGAAACTTTTGGATTTCAAATTACTAGTATTTTCCGATTTTTTGGGAAATTTCTATGTAATTTACAAGAGGTTTCACTTTTTCAACTTATAAAATGGCACCACGTCCCCTAATTTATTCAAAACCCTATAGACCATTTTCCTAAACCAACCCAAAAAATTAACATCATCAACATCCATCCCATCCAATGGACCGAAGGCCTTCATTTGTTTTTGGAACAGAAAAAATACCATCTATTTTGTCCTTAAGAGGATATCCAACGGAGGTTTCTCTAAGAGAATGTAATTGTCTTAACACCGATCATTCATTTTTACATCTTTTTCCACCTTAAATTATTTATTAATAATTAAAATATAATAAAACTGGTATCTAAAATGTACTTATATTTTAATATGTTTATGTAATAATATTTATCTATCTCTGTATCCATAAATTGAGGAAAAACAATTGATCGTGTTTATGGTGGACTACCACCACATAAACTGATGTAGATCATTTTCCATATCCAAAATTCAATGTTTGATAAAAAAAATTATTTACCAAAATTATGATATCATTTTACTATTTAATTTTAATATCACATATACTGTTTTTACATCTAATTAGTTTCAAATACGATAATGATGCTCCTATGTACGACATACTAATACCTCGCAAAGCGATGTAATTTGTTTTACATTAACAGTTTACAAGGATTGTAATAAGAATTTAATTAATGAATATTATATATATATATATATATATTAGGTAATAATTATTATTTAAAAATAATATATCACATGATTCTTTACCCTTTCACTCGCTATGGGAATGACATCCTCACTCATGTGTACGTTTAGCCTATTATCTCCAAGAAATGATGTGATTAGTTATCCTTTTAAAAAATTCATAAATAGTTCTAAAAATGTATATAATGAGTAAATATGATATTTATATCATAATTATCATTTCACATATTATATATAAATACATATCATATGCACATGAACCGTAACATTCTTGGAAAAATGTGAACGTGATAACATGGAATTTAACACCTGAAACAATGTAGTTAATGAAATGTCATTATCAAATTGGTAGTTAAATTTTATCATAGGATCATATATGATATTATAAATATTAAAAAGTATCTATTATATATTAATATCATTCTTAAAATAATTATATATTAGTTATGAACATGTACGAAGGAAATTAGACATGCGGTATGGGATTCTCATTTCATATTTACTTCCATGTGATATGTGCCATATTCACCACTTATGGTCATGTGTTGTATATATACCTCTGATATTGATATATTATATAATTAATATATCATTTTTAATTCCATTTAAAGTTTCATATGATGTCATTTCGTTTATGGGGATCATGATCCAGAAGTTAGAAAAGGAGTAAGGGTTTATTTCACAATATCAACATTAGTAGGGATTGTTTATAGTTACTACTCCCTTATGGGACTTTTTTGGTATTCATACATTAAAATATATATATATTTTAACTTTGGTTTTTCATAAATATTTCATTAAATAGTACAATTTTTCACTCTCCGGTACTAAGAATTATTGAGAAAATGTATTTTGGAAAATAAAACATTAATTTTCTCTTTGGCCTGAGATCCTTTTTCATCAAAACCCATTTTTGAAAAAATGTTTTACAAAAAGTTTTTAACATTTTAGAAATGATTTATTATTTAAATTTCACTCAATTTTTAGTTTTAATAAAATGTTTTTAAATGAAACATGATGAATTTTTCAAAATAGTTTTTGTTTGGATTTTTCCAAAAGTGAGAATGAAATGATTGTTTTAACATGTACTACATGAATAATAGTTTCCACCATCATGACCAATCAATGTTTAAATATTTATTTACAAAAAATTAAAAGTTCATTCTCATTGAAAATTATTTTAAAAATGTTTTGTGACCAATTTATTTTAATAGGTGGTTTTAAAAATGAATAGACTATTTTTCTATAAATTGGTTTTAAGGACAATTTTTAGGTAATTTTAGTCATCTATGACGTCAAACCACTTTTTTACATATGATACACATAGGATATGTCTTTTTATACCATCCTTATTATTTCTCCATATTCCAAATCATTAGTTTTTTTAGTGATGTAATGTTTTATTACCATTCTAAATTTTACCTTGGTTGATTTATGGTTATGTTTATTTATTGGGATAACTATTACCATTTCTCATGTTAGTTTTTAAATTTGAATGTTTTTTTGAATTTATTTTACTAATTTCATATGATGAATTCAATGGTCATTGTATGTTATGCTCTAGTCCCACTATAACACCTTTCATATTTGGTAGCTCTCATAAGGAAAACATGATTGGGTTCTGGATGAGGCCTACCCATTTATTTAGCTTTCATAAAGCCTCCACGATATGTTTTATATATTTGGAATTATGCATTCCATAATTATGAATTCAGATATTGATAATTAATTTTATTATTCAATTAGTTAGATTATCCATGTTTATGTTTTCAATATCATGTGATATTTTGTATAGAATTATTTGATCATTATTTTTTACAACCAAATTATGATTATTTTATTGATTAAATAACATGTGTTTAAATTATTTACCTGAACATATTGATTATGGATTAATTATTCATAAAATATGATATGTAAAGACCCTTATGAAGTATCAAATATCTCCCATTTATTATGTTTTTTCTCCACAGGATACCAATAAGTGTTTTGTGATTAATATATAGGGATACTCTATGAGGAATAGTGGTGTTCTTAAAAAAATACTTTTTGATTTTTTTTTTTAGTTAAAATAATAATTTAAATTATGTATCTTGTTTACCAAGACTTGAAAACTATTTGGTCCATTATGATTCGATTCCTTGTATATTATGCCTATATATTCAAGTAGAAACCAGATATAGGCTATTGGGGTCAGGGTATCAAAGTCTGTATCATAGAAGTTTAGTATAAGCCGTAGGAACTAGATTTAGGAAAATATATATTAGGATACATAAAACTAAGATTGAATTTGAGGTTAAGTATTTAATAACAAACTAAAGTTTCGGTGCGGAAGATATTTTGTGGGTTTTACTATAAATGCATCAATGTATGGACATAAAAAGTGGGTGTAGGTCTATAATATATTTACCTAGGGGTAATAATTCAGAAATGGGTTCATTGGTCTTGACCCAATCATCACCTTTCATTGGAAAATAGGACTTACTTCACACCTTATTTGAAAATCTAGGGGGATATGCTTAGGAATATACATATTTTATTTAATAAATATGATGATGGATTTGAAATTAATGATATCCCCAAAGAAATTATATTTATAATTATGAGATTGGATGTTCATGAATTTTTCTATTTATGTTTATTGTTTCAATAATTTAGTAATTATAAATTATATTTGATAATGTTATTCCCTAATCTACTATATTTCATTATTTATAAATGGTTCATAGTGAAAGGAATGTAAAACATATAAATAAATGTAATCCAAAGAGTAATAAAGGTTTTCTAGTTGGGATAAAACCAATCTTTTAAGGGTAACTAATATGAAAAAAATTCTCATCATATCAAGCAAGAGCATCATGTTCCATCAAGACAGAGAAGGAATTATCCATGTATTATGGTTCCAAAGGGAAGCTAGATAAAAATATGAATAAATAGACATTAATGGATATGGGAGATAATTTAAATAAATATTTTCCCACATATGATAATTATGGAAGGAAACAATATGGTACTTGCCTAAAGGAAATGAGAGTTTGATTCATGTGTGGAGAGAATGACCACCTTGCTCAAGATTGAAAGGGTATGAAAGAAAATTAAAACGATTGATGCTTTAACTTTAAGGATATGGGGTGCTATGCGAATTAATTCCCCAAGAGTGAATGGAATATACATAAAAAGAAAATATGGGATTAATATCCTGAATATACTATTACAAAAAATGAAGCAGAATGCTTAATGTACTTTTTTTGAGATTTATAAATTATATTATAGGAATATTTTATTAATGATATTCTTGTTATAAGAATCATTAAATGTTTAATGATTGTAATTTGGTACTTTATCACCCTCAATTTTTGGTACATGCCCCATTATTTCAATATTTCATGTATATATAATTTTTTGGGGTATGTTTTTGGAGATATAGAATTTTTTAATTATTTGGATGGTTTTATAGAGTTTCATTGTTTCAAAACCATTAGTAAACACCATACACCCCATATAAGAAATTTTGGGGCTTGTAGTAGAAGGGATAATAGTTGTGTACAGTTGGAACATGGTTTTGAGAATCCCTGTAGATATCTAAGGGAATCTACGTATGTCTGGAAATAAAAGAAAAACATAGTTAGTGCATTATTTTTCTAACCATGTGATCCAACCATGAAATGGGTTGGCTTAACCGAGTATCACTACATATTTGTTGAACGATCTTCCAAACTGTGAAACCAAACTATGTGGCATACGTTGGCAGATCCAAAATTTGTGAATCTTACTCATATTAAGACACAAGACACCTTTGATTTTACCTATATTTAATAATTTGAATCTTATTTTTATCCCAAGTCCTGATAGATGTTCCCTGTCAATCTTTGTGGAAAATTTTAGGTGATTCAATGAATGTTGGAGATCCATATTTTTTAGTAAGTTTCCATTCATGGTTGTTCTAATTAGAACACTTCTCATATGTTATCTCAAAATCATGGATCTAATTTTATATGATAGATCCTTATTCCTTGATTGATGATTTATGAGATCTTGATGAATAATTTATTGATCTATGTATGGAATTGTTCTTCATGATAAGAGATATAGAATTGTTTTGTCGCACTTCATTTTCACCAACTGTTGTGTGGTAGGTGGATACGATCTGGGATGCACATGATTAGAACATGAAATATTTCCTTAAAATAAATTTTTTTCTAGATAACATTTTGAAGATACCATGTAACTCTAGTTTTAAATCAATTTAGTGATGGTTTTGATAAATTGAGGAAGTTATATGGTTTGGTTGAAAATTCAATTTTATGATAATTTTAAAATAAATACATTAATAGTATGGTTTTGATTTGATACATGGAAAATGGAAGTTGAGATGTCCTAAAGAATGAAATGTTTTATGTGAAATGGATTGAAATTTATTTCAAAATACATATTTTTTTGAGTATATGCTTTTGAAATGATCCTAAATAAGGGGCATGTACCATTTTGGTATGTGAGATGAGACTCTAGATAAAGTGAGTGTTCCATTGGGGTACAAAGATATTGGAAACCTAGTAATGACTTTGTGGATTTATGAGAGACTTCTCATGAGTATGGAACTGTCACCTAGGAATGCATGTGTGGATGTGTGGGTTTGTGGAATCATGGAGTAAGTATTCCAAATGGCGTGAGAAATTTTCAACGGTTTTATTTTATTACTTTTCATGGAGAACTATTTTCGCATTGATATAAACTAATGTTTCTATTTTAAATTGTTTTCCATAAAGTTTGTTAATTAGTTCTTATCCTATTGGTATTATTTTGGATGTTATTGTATAAATTTTAATGATTTCATATTCACCCCTTCTTTGGATGTATTATCAGTTTGTAGATGTCATCTATTGAGGTGTAGATAAATCCATGGTATCTCTATTCAATAGTGATGCTACTTGACATTGTCATTATAACCTGTTGAGTTAGAGGTTATATAAGTTTGGGAGATTATTTTTTGAAGTCACATTGGTATGATTGAGTTTTTTTGTTATTTTTTCCTCTTATACTCTTATATGATTGTTTTCTGGTTATGTTGGGTTGTATTTAATACTCATGCATCATAAAAAGGATTGATTGTTTATTGTTATTTTTTTGGGAAATTAATTCTTATAATAGAGAATCATCCGCACAGTTTTATAAAAGAACATGGCTTTCATTTCCATCCTTCAGTGTCTTGGGTATGACACACAAGTTTATTATCACTACCCCCACTTCCCATGATAATGGGGGAGGGGATGTATTTTAAAAATGGTATCAGTTTGATCGATCCTTGGGTATTAGTTGTGTTCTGTCCTGAAGTTGGAAATTGTATCAGTCATGATATGTTCTTATGTTTTATGGGAAGATTGTAAGGAGATTGTATTGTCGAAACATGAATTATTGAGCATAAAAATGTGTACCTAAATTCATTATGATGAACTTCAAGATACACATGAGTTTGGGTACATGAGTGTAATTAGACACTTATATGTGAGTTTTCACCTCATCTTCATGGGTTTATCCAAGGATAGTTTTATGAAATTCATTTATAGTATGACTTCCCACTATATAATTATTTTTTTATTTCTTAGTTAATTATTTTTGGAAATGATAAGAAGTAATTCTTTCTAAAATTAGTTAAGAATGATTTCAAATAGTGATATTTTAAAAATAATTGATGGTGGTATTTTAAAAATGGTTAAACAGTATTATTGTGGATAAAAATTATTGTGGAAAATTTTGAAATAGTAATTTGAAATATCTAAGACTTAAGTTTCTAGAGAGCGATGCAAAATGGAGTTTTTTTGGTTATAGAGAATGGAAACATGTAAGCACAATGAGAACCAACCAGAAAGGCTTACTATAAATGTGGCTGAACCTGAGCCACTAGTGATCCAAAATTTGGTAAAAAGTATTATATATTCTTTTTATTCCATGGATAGATTGAATAGAAAGGATAAACCAAGAAATGTGGATCATTTGTTCAGTTCCAAAAGATAAATCCATCCATCGTTTAGGGTGTCTCATTGCCGAAAAAAGTAGAAGTGTGGATAAATAGGATAAATCAAATCATCAATTTCCCTAGAACTCTAGTTGAGCTGAAACTTAAGTTCAATATGCATATGATGGGTGATATTCCATGTTAGTGGTGAGATTTAGTGATTTAGGATAAATTTGACCGAGGAATGGCATGAGAATATTTTGAAGAATTGTCAAGAAAACAATTCTACCCTTAGACATTCAAAATTGATAAAACAATAAAATTATTCAGTTTAAGAAGGATAATATCTTAACAATAGTGTATGTGGATAAATTAATGAATTTATACTCATTTTCACTATAATTTTCCATATGTACATCCTTAAAGGCCCATATTCTTTGAGTTGGGGTTAATAATATAAAATCAATAAATTATTAAAAACCATTTTATAACAAATTTAATTGACGTGTTTAATAGAGAAGAGATGGTAGAAAGAGAAATATCATGAAATATAGTTGGATAACTCATGTTTATTCCTATAGGAATATAGGGATCTCCAATGGTGTGAATAATATGAGAAGGTAAACTAATTTTCAAGAGGGTGGTATATCTCTGAATCAGACAATGGGATATATCAACTTTCCTCAGAAAAAGTGTAATTATAAATGTTTTAAGTGTTGTTATTTTGTGAATGAATAAATATTTTATGACACAACCTAGAGAATTTACCAATTTCAACCAGATGGGATATCTTCAGTGCTATTGCTGCATTTCAACATCTTTGGTTGTTAGGGACACATCTCATGTTTCATAGAAATCATATGCCTCAATGGGATGAGTGAACGTGAATACCTCTAATCATTATAACAATGTAAGCCACAGTAATTTTAGTAACACCATGACTTCTCATCCTTTGAAATACCAATAAGAAACAAAGAGAAAAGTGCAACACCTAAGAATGTGAATATAGATGAGAAAGTGATCATGGATGATCAATCATGACCATTGATGATGATAGGTATGATTCTCATTAATTATAACATTATTAAATATTTTTTTGATATGGTCACATCCCATTCATTCACTATTTTTAATTTCATTTATATAATGGGTTTATATGTGTAGATGATGCCTTCTATTTTGAAATTAAAAACAACATTATGACAACAAGAATGTGAAGCCTTAATGTGTTTAGCATGTTCGATAACAATAAATGGTACTAAGTTTTTATGAGATTTATATTTTATAGATATGGATGTCTATGACTTGATTCTAGGAGTGTATTAGATTACAAACATTGAGGCCCATATGTAGTTTTATACATGACATGTCAATTTCAAAACTTGTAATAATGTTAGGCATCTATTTGAAGTAGAATGGACAATATATTCAAGTATATAAGGATGATTGGTTAAGGCTATTAGAACTATATATTATTATATAATAAAAGATATTTTACCATGGGTATATGAGACAAAAAAATAAAGATTTTTCAAACCATAGTTGGACAATTACTTAATTTCTTTCATGAAACATTCTTGTGGTTGACACCCAAAAGAGAATCAGATTTTATAATTGATCACCTATAGGGGACCAGTCACATCTCCATTCGAACTTATTATATGGAACAAATAGAATTGTGCAAATTAAATACACCTCTAAGGGTAGTACCGTCTCACTTTGTGAATAAATAGGATGAAACTCTTAGTATTTTTGTAGATTATAGAATTATTATCCATGTTAAAATAATGAATCAGTATCCTCTTACAGATATTCATTTTCTATTATATCAATTGATTAGGGTGATATGGTTCTATCAAATTGAATTGAACTTAGTATGTCACCAACTATAGGTTAAAAAAGGATATTTTGAAGATATATTTTAGATGTAGATATTCTCAATTTAAGTTTCTTTTTTAGTCTTTTGGTCTGACAAATGAACTAGAATTATTTATAGAATTGATGATTCAGATATTTCAAAGGTATCTGGGTTCTTTTGTGGTTGGGGTTAATGATATATTTTTGTATCCATTCATAAAGGTAGATCATGTGAAACACATGTCAATAATAATAGATATCTTGGGGGAATACCATACGTATTGGATATTATTAATGTGTGATTTCTTGATACTAGAGGTGAAGTTACCTATATATTTCATTAATTTAAAATGAATTTAGACAAATCCTGGAAAGCTAAAAGTTCTTATCTCTTGGGAATAACCAAATAATGTCTTAGAGAAACATAGTTTCCCTAGATTAGTGGGAAACTATATATGTTTAGTACAAGACTAATCACGTTTAGAATCATTAATTATAACCTTGATTAGGATATGAATTACTTTCTTGTGGAAAGATTAATGATATAAGTACTTTAATGAAATCATGGTTAGTCATACATTAGCACCTATACTTATGTTTCCAAATTCTAGATTCAGCTATTTAGTTAATTTTGATTCTTCACGATCTGGGTAGGGACGTGTTCTCACATAGGGGAATTAGGTTTTTTCTTAGGGTTTATGGAAGTTATATATGCATGAAAAGAACTACCCAATCCAAGAATTGGAATTGGATATTTTAGTCTAAGATTTGAATAATTTTTTCCATTACCTCTTTGTTGAGAAATTAATGTATTTTATGGATCATAAGAGTTGGAAACAAATTTTTATAAAAATATATTGAATATAAGGATGTGAAGATGGATAAAATACCTTTAAATACTTGACTTAACTTTGATGTGTATATCGGTTAAAGGGAATTCAGTGGAAGATTCATTAATTAAGAAGTTTTATAATCAGTTGGTTAAATAATCATTATGTTAGAGGAAACTGATATTAGTAATCGCGAACATGAATCTAGATTGTACCAACCAGGGTGATGTTTTTATTCTATTCCAAGTTTAATTTGATCCTAATTTGGTTCAACATGCAATTGAGGCTCATAATTTTAATACTAAATATATTTATATGATTTCAAAACACAGTGGTGGGGTGACCATCATGGAATGGAATCTTGATGGGAATTCATATTTATGAATTAGAGATCAGATCATGATACCATTGGATTTACATGAACATATTATTAATGAATGTACATCCTATAATTATGAAAATAAATTGAAATATAAAAGAAGAGTTTTAGTGGGAAGGAATGAAAAGGGTAGTGGAATATTATTTTGTTTGTGATGAATCACCTGTGAAGTGGTCAAGGTATAACACTAATGACTAGAGAGAGAAATTAGTCATTTTATTGGATAAATGGAAAGTGAAACAACCGGTGGGAAGTATGAAGAGGGCCTAAATAAGTAATGTCCAAGATAATTCTTAATATAATATCAAAACCACATTGGGGAAGGTATCTAGTGGTAATACACTCTATGAAAGGTACCTCCTGGGAGGCCTTAGATTCCAGGAAGTTAGCTACATGATTACCTTCTCTCCACATATAAAGAATCTCAATACCATTGTTAATGAAGGATTTACATTTATAGATTATATAAATTATTTTATAGATAGTGTAAGGAGACCTATAAGAGGGATCCATAAGATCTTCGAATCAGTTTCCACTGTTATCATAGATATGTTTTAAGAGTGACATGGATGAAGGAAGTATAGGGTTTCCCTTCCATCCGCTCCAAGTGAATCATCTTCCCCATAAACAAAATTGAAGGAGAAAATCACTAAACAACTTGGATCATGAAACTTCCCATACATGCATCGATTACTACAAAATACATCATCATTAAGATATAAACATGAGAAGTTGTATTCCATATCTTTTAGGGACACATCGGTGAGGATATAGCATTAGTAGAAACACGAATTTGGGATAGGAAACACATTAACGAGGGTGAATCATAAAAATTCTTGCAAAGCTATGAAATCTATACCATAAGACAAAGAGTCCTCAATACTATAGTAGTAGCCAGTTAGTAAAGGACACTATGTCGATACCAGTGAAGAACCCACTTTGTGTATGGATTTTAATTATTTTCAACTAATTTTCATAGGGTTTAAATATTGTTCAATAGGATAATAATATCCTATTGTGATGAATATGATGAAATAGTTATAATGTTAATGGATCTTGGATGAAGTCCTCAAGTATTTATATTCTAAGAAACATGGGAATAGATTGAAGACTTAGAGTTTCAAATTGATGCCTAGAAAATCATTATGGATTCATTAGATGACATTGGATGTCAAGGTTGAATAATTATCCTAATCAAATATGATGATCATTTGTTGTTCTATATTTCGAATATATCAAATGTTTTTTATAGAACTTTTGATGCAATCCTGGAGAAGGAAAAGTAGAGTAAAGGTGCTTCTAATCGTTTTCTGGTTTGATTGGAAGGGACAATATTGCTGGAAGATCGAGAAGATACAATTAATTCCTTGGTAAATATGATGATTATAAAGGTGATACATCAGGGATTATATATCACAATAGATAAGGTTTGTGATGAAAGAATATGATTGTAGAAAATTTCAGATGACTGGGAATCAATATGGTTAGTGTTGTTGAAACAGATTTTTAAGGTAGTGTTGTTTCTCAGTGTTTTCCAAAAAATATTCCTCAAAATTTGGAGTTAATTGTTTTAGGAAAGGAAGGTTTTATATAAATGTATTCATGAATAACATTTCATATATCACAAAGAATAGTTTGAAGACCGCATAAGAGGTATGTAGAATAGAGATGAAAAAACAGCAAAAGAATAAGATCCTCTTAGCATTGTTATGTGAACTGCGAAGAGTGTTATGCAGAAAATGTATGAAAAATAGTCTGTGGGAGGTTATTTGTATACAAAAGACTTTAATCTTGTGGAATTATTGAAGATATAAAGTAGGATATTCATTTTTGGAATGGAGGTGGTGATTTCGGATATCCCAAAGGGGTTTCATCTTCAGAAGTCAAAAACTACCACAAAGGAGAAGAGTTTTCAGAGGATATTTTCCGAAAAGAAGGAATAATTTCATATGAAATAATTTTATAGATAGAGACAGCCAACATGGATAGCACACAAAAGTTTTTTTCCAGGGAAATGTAGCCCGCAAAGGAAAATAGTCCTCATAAAATAGTAAATGGCGAAGGCTGTACCACATTAAAATTTTGGGCAAATAAAATTAGTGGGTTTTTTCAGGATTTTTTTGCATATATAAAGAACCAAAATCCCATTATTATGGGAGAGAAGATTTTATTAGAGAATATCAGATTTTATTAGATAATATCATCTCTGTTAGAAGATTTAGGGTACGTTTAAAAGAGTTATAATTGAAGAATTCCATTAATAATAAGTGTTCTCATAGAGGCATTCTATGAATGAGTGTAGTTTGTGGAGGAAAAATTTTGAAAATTATGAAGTTATCCATAAAATGAGTTTTATATTTCACTAAATATCACAAAAGAAAATGGTCCATGAAAGAGTTTTAATCTATAGAGTGAAGGATATCCATGGTATGTAGGCAGTTCATAAAATCAAAGAGGAACATCGCAGCATAGGAGGTCTGCAAATAATCAATATTCTATGGAAGAAGAGGATGTTTGTAAAAGATAGGTCAGTTCACAGAAGAGAGGGAAGTCCATGGAAGAAAGGTTTGTCTATGAAAAAGAAGTTCTTGAGAAGAGAGGCAATACACGGAAGGATAAATGGTCAGTATAAGGAAAGGATGTATGTGGAAGAAAAATGTAGTCCACAAATAACTATGCTTCATGATGCCAGGAAGTTTTCAAAAAATATTTGAAAATTCACCAAGGATAAATACATTATACATGTGATTGGCGTTTACACCCACATAATTATTTGTGAATAATATAATCCATGGACACTTGAAACATGTTAAACTCGCAATATTTTTGTGTTTTGTGAAGAACTGTTTAGTGAACCAGTTCATGGGTATAATAGCCCCACATTGTGTCCAAGAGGAATGGAGTTTTCCCATATGAAATACAAACTATTATTCCAGTTATAATGATTTGATAACTCTATGTTGAGCTGATCAATATTGTTTTAATAATTACATAGTAATCTTGTGATTCTAATAATAATTAGAAGAATATATCTCAGTGTAGTTGGTTTGGCACTAAAGGAGAAAGTGAGAAGAATAGAAGAAGAAATGGTGACCAAATTGATAATAGTTAAATTTAATTCGGGTCAAAGAATGTTCAGTATTCATTATCCCACATCACATTCATATTATTGAGACTGATAGAAGAATAAGATTGTGCAATTTTTAGTTTTTTGATGGGAAGAGGTAAGAAGAATCACTTACACGGTGCTAAGAAAGTTACAAGTGAAGAGAGTAAGATCAAAGAATTACTGTGGCATAAAAAAAATACATGGATAACATTACTGTTGTTTCAGACCATTAATAAGGAATTTACTATCTTAGGAGGCAATAGAAACATCCATCTAAGTTCCATAAAATATGTTCTATTGGATTATTTTCATAGTACCACATGATTCTATGGGTATATCATACTCATTTTAACTAAATAAAAAGGATTGTTTTCTAGTGGTTGTGTGATTAGTATTATTTTAAGACCATGAAAAAGACTAGATACTCTTATTGAGTAGTGAACCTTTTAAAAATATCATGTTCTATCTTTTCTACTTTTATATACTTACATGCAACATGTAAAAGATAATAAGAGAATCAAGATCCTTACTGGGATAATATGTACTAGAATAAAATGTATAAATTGTATTAAAAACTCCCCAAAACTGATTCAACCCCTCTCAGTGTTAGGTTTGTCCCAAAATGGTCCACTTAACTTATTCCTCACCTCTGAGATACACCAGTAACCATCTTCAAGGTTAAGAGAATGAGCAATTTTTTCATGAGCATTAATTCTAACACTGTTGAACCACCATTGAAGAAGATCCTTAAAGGAAAGAACCAGCCCTAATGAATCATAGAAATCACTGAGATCCACCCAAATATTTATTTCAAATTCATTTTCAAAAAGGTCTTGTAGATTCTTCCTTCTGTGAAACAAGTTAGAGAACATAAAATCCAGAATAATACCCTTTCCCATAATCATCGCATAAGTGTGTAATGCATAGTTCTGAATTCTGTAGAAAAGGAAATTTTACATTGATTTATTTACTTTAGAAAGGAGAGTATCACCCCAGAGAACGCTGATTTTCATAGAAAACAAAATTCTTCTATAGGCCTTTATTGATAATTTTTTCTAACTAGTTTCCTTTAAAAAAAAATTATATTAACCATCCTCCAACCTAATTTCATTAAAGAGTCTTTTCTGGAGGGGGTTCAATATCTCTTGAATGATGGAGGGTTAGAAACTTTCTTGATTGAAAGTTAAATATGACCATGGAAATCTTGAAAATACTAACACATTTCACACCTAATTGGAATTATAAAAATTTATCTCCCCATGGATAATAACCTATTTAATATATTGAAGAAAAAATGGTATATGATCTTGAAGAGTCTCAAAGGGAAGAAGGTTTTACATTGGACTTGACTAAAAAATTTCCATATTTACCAGTGATAAAATTTCTCTAAATGGAACATCCTTTATATCTTAAACGTCTAGTTTACCTTGAATATATTGCATCACTTCCTCTGTATTCCTCACATTGATACCATCGTGCTCCAATAGTTTGGAAAGCCTATCCCATGAAGCCCAATGATACCTACCTTCCCCCTGGGCATCCATTATAAAATTGGTTATTAGGTTATCAATTTCTTTTTAATTTTTTATGGGAACACTGAGAATAGAAAGGATGTGCATCAGAATAGAATTCAAACATAGTTAAAAATGGTGATCCTCCCTCTAAAGGAAATAAATCGTTTCATCCAATTTATAATCTGACGGGAAATATTATATAAAACACCTTAAATGTGTTTTCTATTGACCCTACCCTGAGTGAGGGGCAAACTCAGATACTCCATAGGAAAAGTATTCTTATGGATTCCTAGAGTATTTTAAATGAATTATCTTCTCCTATTGGGGAATGAGGTTCAAGAGTACACATATATTTTTTCTTGGTCAATAATTTGACTACTCCATTTGGAGTAGACCTCTATGATGTTTCTCAACCCCCTAATAGAGGAGGTTCTCCCATTTAGGAAGAAGACCAGGCCAATGAAAAAAAGAGGTGTGTGACTCTTTTGATGTGGGACCTATAATGATAAGGAAGAATAGTACCATGTTGCATACTAGATGCAAAGAGCCTGGTTAGAGCATCCAAAAGAAGGATGAATATTCTATGGACAATTTACCTCCCAGTCTTAGGCCCCTAACCAATTTTAAAAATCCAAATTTCCTCCCCATGAAAAGAATGGTGAACTAAGGAGAGTTGAAACATATGAAAATAAAATCAATGAAATATTCTAAGGACCCTATGCACTTCACTACTTGAAGGGTAAGGTTCCACTATAGATGATCATAAGAATTATCCATATCCATTTTGATAACAATGTTGGAACCCACCAACATCATGTTGATATATCTGATCATCTCTTAGAAAATTCCAATGGATCCTTGAATAAACTACCTTTTTAATAAATCCATGTTAATCCTTGGAAATCTAGTTTTCAGTATCCTTAGAGTGTCAAATGTATATTTAAGAAATTATTATATTGTAGGTTAATTTTCACATAATGATGGGACTATATTTCCTAAAGAAGAATGGGTGTTTCATTTTAGGAAGAAGCACCATTGTGGAGGCACATGAAAACCATGGAAAAGATACACCGTGAAAGAAGTATTGAATTGATTCAATAAAATCCTATGAGATCATATAAAAGGAGTTGGCTAATCCAGCTTGTCCTAGAGAGCTCTCCCAATTGAGGGATATATCTAGATTCCATGTATTTTTCTTCCCCTGAATGGATTCAAATATTTCATTGACATATTTCTAAACAAAATATTGAATTGAATATAAAATATAAACCCTGATTTCCAAAATTCTTTCATGGGATATAGTTACATAGTATGGTTTGAAATAAGAAACAATCATACCCTAAATCAAATCCAGGTCTCTAGAAAAAGGTCCATCCTCCTTTGAATGTTCTTGGTGGTTCCATGACATTTTTCTTTGAAGTATGCATGGAGAATACAATGTTATGATGTCCATATTTGATCTAGGATTACTTATATATTTTTCATATACTTGTTTCTTCTCTAAGGATCATCTAATTAAATTGGTTTTTATGAGATTGATGGTAGAAAATGTGTCATCAACCTATGAATCTTCTAGACAAGTCTCTGCAATATCTATCTTAGTTTTCATTATATCCATGTTTTGGTTTACATATGGAATTGAATTGGATAAATTGATAATATAATATTTCAATCTCCCAAATTCATTATGAAATCCAATCCAAAGGGTATCTTATTATGGCTTTTTCTTGGTGTCTTGTACCACCGTATGGTACTCATACAGGTGTACCCATCATTTAGAGGATTAGAAGTAGCCTCCTCCATCATGTCTCGCATTCAAATTTATGTTTAAACAAGAAAGATCATATATTCATCAATTCATATGAATAACCTCCCTGATAGGGAAGCAAAAAACATATTTAAGGTTGGAAATAAAATGGTCATACCTATAGAAATTATTCTGAGAACCTATATAGTTTCTGCACTAGGAAAAATTATCACCTAAAAGCAGATATTGAGGAGGGCCTTTTGATTTGAAATTTTTAGAAGGCCACATTATCCCTATATAGAAATAGGATTCCACACTTATTATTTAAAGAATACATAATATAATTTAATTAACCATTAATTATTACTACTAAATCCCCCAATTTTAACACTTAAAGACCCCTCTAGAGATATTACTTTTTGTTTGGATCACACATTCAATAAACAAATATCAAAAAACACAAGCGTTTCTTGTACTGACATTCATCAACATGTTCTATTATGAGACTTCCAATTTATCTACAAATAAGGAAGGTTTTAGAAAATCCAAAAATAAGGATTTATGGGATCTCCATGCATAAAACTATGCAACTTAATCGTCTTAGTATAGTCCCTTATCTGGGAGAATTTTTTCTCTGACTCAAAAATAAAAACGACAGGAACACTATTCTTAGACACCTCATTATAAAGGAATTCCATTTTAACCAAATCTAAAAATCCATTGGCATTTCATATAAATAGATAAATCATTGATAAATGGATTCTTAGAACTGGTCCCATGTGTTAAAAACAGTATTTCCTCTGAATAGAGAGGAGTTAACATCTTCCCTAACATCTATAGGGTCCAAACACTCGATGTTTGGTTGGATGGAATAAAGGGAGTGTAATTTTATTCCAAAAGGGATGAAAAATATCCATGGAATGATCTGAAAGCAAGTTTATAATTAACATACATTCATGCTCATGAAATAATGAAATCTATATGTTCGATATCGTCACTAGAGAGGAGGTTGGGGGACCAGGGCATTGGTGTTGAACAGGTCATCACAAAGAGCCAGAGCGAGACACCTTTTTACATTTATTTTTTAGGCATGAAGAAAATTGAAGGGATATAGATATATTGATGGACAAAGGGTGTAGTGAAGTAAGTAGGATGAAATTGACTATCTCTATGCATGAATAAACTAAAGAAACCGACTCTAGGGAATTCAAAATGGTGGTTGTTGAAATGGTTTTTGAAGGTGGATACAAGGATGGGTCAACTATTTTGAAATCCATCAATTTCATACAATTGGATGGTTTATAATAACTTATAGAGGGAGGAGGATATATGTGTCCGGGCAACGAATTTTTTTAAAGAAGAATCAACTAACATGATAATTGGTTTATGAAGGTGGATAATAAATGTTCATGATTTTGAAACAATGAGTAGTAGAAGGTCATCGAAGGATAAATAAGTGGTTGTCTCCATTCCACCAATCCTTCAAACTGCAATAGAAGATGTGATGGATGGGGAGAAGAAATATCCAAATCCACATGGATTTTAATTGAAAAATGATTTTTAGGATTAAGTGTATGATAATATTTGAACATTAACTCTCCCAGAGAGTTCCCTATTTTTTCCAAAAAATGGGTCTTTTGAAATGAGAGCTAAATCAAAGGGAGTCTGATATATATCACCAACACAGGGGATTCCATACCCCTATGAGCTTCCATCATCCATTGGTATAGCTAAAAATTCCAATGATTAAGAGAATAAGGATATAGAGACTAGTATTTAATGGTGTATTATTAGGAATCTATAATAATGAAGAAATATTTCTTATTTATTTTGGAAATTATTGTCATTCATTCAAGTCCCCTGGAGAACTCAAGATTACGAAACAATCCCATAGGATTTTTTTCAAGGAAAAATTCTGAAAATAAAGTCCATATGAGGAGATATTAAGCCTCATTAAGAGTAGAAGTCAAAAACTTCAAGACTAGAGGACCTTCAATCGATCCTTGGTAAGGAAATTCAATAGAGATCACTGCAAAAAATATTGGTAGGTTTTTGAATGGTAGAATATCTAGGTAGAATGTATTTCTGAGAATTAATAGTATGTGGTTTGGTTCTGAGGGATGAGGGATATATGGTTGATAAGGAGAGTCCCCTGGGACAGTAGGGTCTGAGTGAAGGGACTGGGGAAGAGCCAGCGACACCAACACCATAGAAGAGGCTGACACCCCCACTATGGTAAGTTAATTTTAAAATTATGGTAGAGTTTTTAGTGCATTATCCATAAGATAAACTAAATTATCACTAATGAACAACAATCATGTTTCAGTGTTTACATATTCCCCTATGTTAGTGTGAGAATATAGCCATGCATTTTGTGACAAGATTACTAATAATTATAAGGAAACATTATTGCATATGAGTAATTTTGGATTATCTCTTGAATACATATCATTCTATCCCTATTCATAAATCTCATATGGTGAAGGAAATGTCCAAAATCTATATCCAAGAACTTTTTATAGTTGCATGGTGCTCTAGTATTGATTATAGTTAATTGATACCCCAGGTTTACATCTCATTTTTGGATTTCCTTATAGAAATCACTTATGAGTCAGTTGACTATGAGAATTACGTATTATCCTCAAATGTATTGATAATTGAAAAGGATGATCCCAATGTTTCAGATCATGATCAGGTCTTGTGTGGTGGAATATTGTGGCCCTTGGGAGGAGAACATACTATTAATAAAGTCTTAGTAAAATAATCGTTATTAGGAATCAATACATATGGCTCCTTTTAAAGCATTGTATGGGTTCCCTTGTCTTTAACGATTTTTTTGTGTGGAAACAATTGAGATCTTAATGGTTGGTCCCATACTTGTGAAAGAGTAAAGATAAAAGATTCATATAAATCAAAAAGTGTATGGATATGTATGAGAGTCATCAGAAATCATATGAATATCATCGTCAATGGCTATTTTAATTTTTAATTGGTGATCATGTGTTCTTAATAATCTCTATAAAGCTTGGGAAATATCATTTTAGTAATCATGTAATGTTTTTTCCTTCGTATATATGCTATTTTGAGATACTTCAATGATTTAGTGATGTGGAATATTTGTTTTCAATGCCACCAAGGTTAGGTTTAATGCATAATGTGTCTGATGTATCTCAATTAATGAAGTATCGAATTGATCATAATCATGTGATTCGATGGGATCACATTAACCTAGATCATAATTCTCTGTTGATTCATATGTCGGCACAAATTGTGAATATAAAAGGAAATAAATTCATTGGAAAATCATCATTGTAGTTTTATTTTTATGGAAACAAGATCGGATTTAGGAAGTAAAGTGGGAGTTCGAAAAGGAACTGATGGGTTAATGGCCCGAACTCTTCTAGAAATACTCAAGTTTTCAATTTTTCTCAGACAAAAAGTTTAATTCTTGGGAGAATTTATAACACTCAATTTTAGGTATATATACATGTATTTGTGTATTATATGTTTATAATTTTTATCATATTATGTTTTGGGATGTTTGAAAGAGTTTTGGAACTATTTGGAGGCCTTTATGGAGGTTCATGGATTGAACATGGTTAGCACAAACCATACACTCCATATAAGAAATTGTATAAATTGTGGTAGGAGGGATAGTTTCTCCACATGGTTGGCACACATTTTGGAAACCCAATGAGGATGTACAGGGGAAATTTTATATGTTTGGATATAAGTGAAAATCATAAATGGTTCATGGTTTTTCTTACCATGTGATCTAACCATGGGGGGGGCTTAAGGAAGTAGCTCCACAAGGTTGGTCCATGGTCTTCCAAACCATGTAGCCAAACCATGTGACATACAATCATTTATTAAATATTTGTGGATAAAAGTTGGATAATGTCCTGATACCCTATTTATTTTCATAGTACTTCATACCACCAATCTCCTTTGGCTCCTAAGTCCAAAGATATATTCCCTTTTTACATAGGGGAATGTTTTATGTGATTCAAGCCTTTTGGATATCCATATTCATTGGTGAGTATATATTCTTGGACTTTCTTCTTAGATCTCTTATCCTCCACTCTCCCAGAACCATAGATATAATCTAATGTGAATAAATCCTTCTTCTCTAATGTATTCTTGAAAAAATCTTGGTGAATCACCACTTGATTTAGGGAATTAATGTTGGTTCTAGATAGGATATAGTTAATTGTTTTTCCATTATTTTTTGTCACCAACCATTGTGAGGTAGGGGGATTTTCTCTTTCCACCACTTGATTTGAACATTAAGGATAAACCTGAAATAATTTTTTCCCTTAAATGATTTTGAATGTGTTGGGTGATTAATTTCAAATACCTCTATAGTGAGAGTTTTAAGAAATTTTTGAAGTAAGATGGTTTTATGAAAGAACAACATTGTTGATAATTTTAAAATTGTGATTTTAGAATATTGGTTTTGATTTGATACATGAAAAAAGGTTCATAAAATTTTATATTGAATTAATGTTTTCAAGAAAGATTGTTTGGAATGTATTTTTGGAATTCATGGATTGTGTGAGTTCATGATTTCTAAGTGAACCTAAATAAGTGGTGTATACCATTAGGGTACAAGAGACGTGAAACATGATAAGGGGAGTGTTTCCTTGGGGTATAATCCAATTAACAACTTAGTGGTGACTCAGTAGATGGATGAGAGACCGCTTATGAGGACTAAACTATCATATGGGAATGCATTTCTAGATGTGGGGATGTGTGGAATCATAGAATGGGTTTTCCAAATAATATGATAAATGATTTAATGGGTTTGTTAAATTTATTTCCAATTAAAACTAGTTTTACCATTATATAAAAAAATGTATAGTTTTTAATTATTTTTCTATACAATTTTGTAACTTTTTCTTGTCATAGTTTCATGAGATGGGAAATCGTTGGAAAATTTCTTTAGAGTTTAGAATCTCCTATGACTGGGAATAATTTTATGTTTGCAGTTGTTATCTATCAAGACATAGGCAAGGCCAATGTATCTTAGTTATTGAGAGTTTGTTCATGATACCAAGGGTATGGCTTGTCTATTTGGAGCATGGATTAGGTTGGGAGTCACTAGGTTAATGTTGGTTTTGTCTCTTTGAGTTTTTATGGTCTTTTTGTTTACCCATATACTCAGATATGGTTATTATTAAGGTTATGTTCAGTTTATTTTATACACATGCATCATGTAGAGAATTTTTTGTTTATTGTTATTATAGTTTGGATGTTTTTTATTCTGAGTAAAATAATGCCCCAAATTATCTTGATGGCCTTGGGGTTCATTTCCGGCCATTGGTATCCTGGGGATATCACCTTACGCAAGTAACACTACCACCTCATTCCAATCCAATGGGATAGGGGTGGGATGATATAAGTAATATTTCTAAACTAATATGAGGGAATATATTGATGGTGTGGATTACCAAGCAAAATGATTCAATGAAAAGTTAAAATTCTTGTAAAAGGAATTACTAATGGAATATAACCCTTAATATGGTCTCTATATTGAAATAATAATGATAATGATATGTTTATCGGATAGTATTAGTGATTATGAAATTGGTCACTAATTTGATGGTTTATGTTATCTTTGCTGGAGTTTACTACAAGTTTGGGTCTACAAAATATATTCAAAAACATAATATTTCATTTCTTTAAGTATACATGTTTTCATTAATGTTTTATGATTATCAAGATATTACCATTTTTTAATGTCACATTAGGATCCATTTTATATTTCCTTGGGAATATAATGATGATTTTATGACCTTCCATCAAAATATATGGGATTTGAATTTAGTAAGAAATATTTTGGGTGAGTCCTAAGGTTTACCATTGATGAAATGGATTAATTATGATTTTTAAAGATACTATTAAGGTATTTGAGATTAATGAATTATATTGTATAAATTTTTCTAACAATTTTGGTTTTATTAAAGACAATAGGAATAACTGCTTACTCTTTTTTATATCTTACAATCCATTAAAAGTTAATTTTAATTCCTTAGAAAAATGAATTCATATTGGATAATAATTTCATGGAATATAATATGATGTGTATATTAATCAAAGAACAACTGGTGGATGAAATTTGAATTATATTTTATGGTGTTATCTATAATAATGGTAAAATAATTCCTCCACTCTAGGGAAAGGTTCCTAAAAAAATATTATCCCATTACATTTATATATGATGAATCAAACAGACCCTTAAAATATCATAGATTTCTGGTTTTATGATCATTAACTTTATCTATATCACCATATTTATTTTGATAAATGATCTCTATCAGTCTCTATTAATCATTTTTGGGTTAGTATTTTCATCCATGTCTATGTTTTCATTTCCCACCAATGTTCTCCTACATGGAAACCTAGTACTGTTTTATTCTAGATGTCCTTTGTACTTACCATTCTCTATTATTAAGTTTTTTTTCTAAACTTTTTATGATGTGGGTTTTCAATGACTATATTTCAAAATCTCAAACCCATGATTATTATGATCGAGAATAAATTGTGAGAACACAATTAATTTAGGAGGGAGAATATAACACCATCAAGATTTTCAAAGTAGGAACATTATATTTGAAAACATGTATGAAACAAAAATAAAAGATTATAATAAAATACAAAATCATGATACCTCATGATACATTTCATTTTTTAATAAATTTAGTCTCTTTGGTAGCTTTCAATACATGCTGCACCAGTTTTAAATGAAACACGGTACTCCATTATACTATTATTATTTATAAAGAACCATTAAAACATATACATTTACATGAATGGTATAAATAGTAATAAATTAATTATGAAAATTATATAGTTGAAACATGTATAAAATACATTAAATGGATATATATTGGATAGAAATAACATAACAGTCATTTAAAAGTAAATGTATTTTTTTTCTAAAAAACTATATATTTCAATGTAAAATGGATATGTTGCTTCTTATGAATTTGTTTTAAAATTAAAATTGTCACTTTAAGAAAATTTATTTGATTAAATGAACTTAATTTTTGAAATCTCTATGTTTAAAGTATATTTGGTTTAATTTTTATAATTTTATGAAAAGTTAAATTTGTTCATGAATAGTGACGAAAATGATTTTTATTGAAAACTGCCTTTTGGTATAAATTATTTATGCGAATTCTATAAATTAAATTTTGAAAAAATGATTTAATATTTTGAAAATTAATAATTTATATTATATAATACATTAAATATAAATTTATTCCAACATTAATAGTGATAATAGTAATAATTAATTACCCTTATTTAGTTAAAAATGGGTTTACCGTGTGTCTAAACTATGAAGATAACGGTTAGAATGACCTACCAACATGAATTTTTTTTATTATATACCCATATGAACACCTTATCCTCCCACAATATCGAACCTAATGTTATTTTTATGATTTTTCTAGTGAAGCTATTTTTCAGTTTTGTTTGTTTTGGGAAATTTCTATGTACTTTCCAAGAGTGTTCCCTTTCCCCAATTATAAAAGGGCACTCACTCCATTAAAATATTCATAACCCAATACCTTTGGCTCAAAAAAACTACCAAAATGTATACTGAAAACCTTATAAATATTATAGAGATTTTGGTTCCCCAAAAGGCCATTCCTAGCGTCTTTAATTGGAAATTGAAAAGATGTTTCTCTTAGGGAAGATAATTATTTAACAAAGCACATTCATATTCTTTCTTATTTTCACACCATAAATTATTTCATAAAAAATAATGTATAATAACACCATTTTATCCAATATAATATTATTTTATTATATTTATGGTATTATATTTATCCCTCTCCACTTCCAACAAAGGTAACCAAAATCATCGATCGTGTGTATGATGAACTATCAGCTTGTGAACTGATGTAGTTCATTTTCCATCACAACCATTTAAGGAAGTTTATAATGATGGATTTAACAAATATATATAATAAATATTATATCATTATAATTAAGTAAATTTATTATCACATATTTTTTATGAAACATTCTATTTCAAATACGGTTTTGTCAATCCTATGTATGGCAGATTACCGCCTCGTCAATGGATGTGATCCATTTTTTCAAATATGGTTTACATGGAAGGTAATAAGGATTATTTTAATGAATATATGTTATATATATGAAATTATAATGATTTTTTAAAATTAATATATCACCCATTTACTTACCCTTTCACTATTTAAGGGAATGATATTGTTGTTCATGCGTACGTACGACCTACCATCTCCACGAAGCGACTCTATTCATTTTCCATGTCCAAATTTCATAAATAGTTATAAAAATATATATAATACATAAATATTATATTTTAAAAAATTTATAACTATGTAGATGATTTATATATCATATTCATAAGAACAATAAATTTCATGTCAAAACATGCATGAGAAAACATGGCAATTAACACCCAAGACAATGGATATAACAAAACATTATAAACAATTGGGTGATAAAATGTTATAGGAGGATCATATATGTTTATATTAATATTATTATGGTTTAGGTATAAATTAATAACATCAATAAAACCATTATTCAATCTTTATAGTCATGTATGATGGAAATCAAACATAACATAAGGTTTTATCATCCCACCTTTACTTCTCTGAGACAAACGACATATTCAACTCTTATGACTTTGTGTGGTGTATATACTAAACCATTTCATATTCTGTATTATGAATCTATTTAAATTCTTGGTATTTAAAATTTCATTTTATTTCATTCCTTTTATGGGGCTTATGATTCAGATGTTACAAAAGTTGTAAAGGTTTATTCCACAATTTCATCATAATTATGGATTGTTTATCTTTTTGTCTCCCTTGTAGGAGACATTTGATATTTCTATAAAAAAAAATATATTTTTTCTTCATATGTGATTATTAACAAAAAAATTTATATAATAGTACCATTTTACCCTATTTTTTACTTAAATATTTTTGGGAAATGTTCTCTATGAAAATTTGAAATTATGTCTCTCTTCTGTTGGAAATCATTTTTCACCAAATTCCATGTTTTATAAAAATTATTTATAATTTTAAAAATTAGATATTAAAAAAATATTTATCCATTTTTACTCTTTATGAAATGTTTTCAATGTAAAAACCATTTCAATTTCAAAAATAGTCTTGTTCAAATTTTTCTAAAAATATAAATAAATACTTGTTTTAACATGTACATCATGAAAAAATTTACTACCATCCTGAACTGTCAATGTTTTAATGTTTTTTAAAATATTAAAAGTGTTATTTTTAATGAAAATTATTTTAAATATGTATTTTGATCATTAATTTTAAAATATTATTTTCAAAATGAAAATGTTATATTTCTCAAAAAAAAGTATTAAAGGATATTTTCATTACATTTCTATTCATCACGATATTAGACTTATATTTTACATATTATTTACTAAGTGTATGTGTCATGGATGCAATCCTTATTATTTCTTCAGGTGTTTTATGATAAATTTTAATGGGGATGTAAAATTTTATTCTAATTCACCAATTTACTCTGGATGGTTTATCATTATGTTTATTTGTTTGGGTAATTATTAATATTTAGAATGTGATCTTTTCAATAAGAATATTTATATTGATTATGTTTGAACAATTTCATATGAGGAATTTATTAGATTTATCATGTGATGGGAAGGGCCTTTTATAGCCACTTTATGCATTGGTAGGTCTTGTGGGACAAACTATATTGGGTTAGGGACAAGTACTTATGAATTCATTTAGACGTCTTATCATGAGGCCTCGATGGTATCTTTTTGATGTCCAAAATTTTGAATTAAAACATTATTAATCCAATTATTGATATTACTTTTGATTATTGGATTATTAATAATATCCATGGATATGATTTCAAGATCAGGTGATTATTTGTGTGGAATTATTTGATCATTATTTATTCCTAACAAATTATGATCAAGTAATTGATATAATGGAATGTGTTTTAGTTATTTACCTTTTCATATTGATTATGCCTTGTTTATTCATAGATTCTATTGTAAAATTACCCTTAATGAGAATATAATATGACCCTGTATGTTTCATTCTCCCCAAGATAACATGATGTTTCTTCTTATTGATATGCAAGGACATGCTATAAGGAATAATGGTGTTCTTAGAGTTACTAATTTGTAATTTTTATGTTTTCAATTGTAATAATAATTTAATGTATGTTTTTAGTTTACAATGAGGAATAAAATATTCTTTACTTTTAAATATTATTCCATGTATATTATTCCAATTTCATAATTTATACATCATAAATGGTCTAATGGGGTCAAGATTGCTACATACCTCGTCTAGTCAGCTGAGGGGATCTTATGTGTAATGCTCAGGACTAAATTCCAAACTAAACCCTTATAGTGGAAGACTAAGGAAAGAAACCCAATAAGAATTACGATTAATAATTATTAAAAAGAGAGTGGGGATGAAATGTAGATCTAATTAGGGATTGATATTCCCTAACCTTTTTTAAAGGTAGTACATGATGTGTACCAGGGACACACAATATGTCCCAATAAGTCCAGTCATTCTCATGTTTGTTTTCTATAGACTTCTTATCTCCATGTACTTGGACCCTATCCTTGCACAATTTTTGTGTTCATTAAAATAAATGTTTGATAGTATATAATGAGATATTTACCTTGGGGTCAAATGAAATTTATTCCAATTACACGAACATGTCATATTTATCATTTTATGTAAAAAAATATCTATAACACGAAGGGGTCAACAGGGTGTGAGAGCTTTTGAACTATTATGTAGATAAAACTTTCACAGAATGTTTAGATCATCATTTTTATTCAATCATGATCATGTCACCACCTATTATACTATAAAAATCATCCATGAATTATTATCCTCAAGTTCATCAAACCCAAATCATCAAAAGTGATTAGATTCTAGCCACCCCTTTCATAGAAATCGACCCTCGTCACACCATGTGTCACCCACAATCTAAGAAACACATCACCGAAATCAATAAATCTATCATGTTTCATCCATAATAATCACAAAAACTCCATTATGTTTCTAATTACCATACCAAATACACATAATCAATTATCATAAATAATTAACTATTCACAAAACAAATCAGGTTCTCATGTGTAGTTTAATAACCGACCAATAAAATTCTGGCGATAAATGAATAATGTCAGGAGTCAAGGCATGACTAATATATGTCAAAATGATCATTGGACACATTTTGGGTTGGAAATTATTCATTGACTAAATAATGGAATATCCATTGGGGTTTAAAAATGATTATCAATTACTACTTTTGAGAAGAAAATAATTAAATTAATGACTATCCAATAATGAATGATCAATGAAATAATTTTAGATGAGTTACTTCTTTTTATTCAAAAACATTCATCAACATGGGAAAAAATAATGAAATACAAATCCCTACCATGAATTAGATTAACGATTGATGATGAATGAATCTAAATCTTTTTATTGATGAGATTAAAAGGGTTTGTTTCCTGTTCAACATCAATCATTCATCATTTCTCATATTCATTCATCTCCATAGTGTTTTACATCATGGTTATCTCTAAAAAATATCAATGTTTATGTGTCTAACCAAAATATTGTTCTATAACCATTCTCAAAATAGACGAGTATTAGGCTTCCAAAATTTAAGTGAATGTAAATTATATAATTATGTTATTCATCTATTATTTCACTAGAGATTGTAGTTAAATGCAACATATAACACACACAAAATTATTTTATGCCTATGGTAAAACCCACATTTCAGAATTAATAGTGGTCTTAATTTTCTTATTGAAAACTAAATTTTAGATAACATAATTTATTTATGAAAAACAATGTTTTCATAATATATTATATTTATTACATTTTATACGTGAATATTGAGGCATCATGGAGCCAAGAAATCCATGCACACTCTAAGTTCCACTCAAATAATATTATTTAAAATATTACAAAGTATCATATAAAAATGGAGTTTTTAAATTCTCCCCACATCGCATATTTCTATTAAAAAATAAAAAAACTTTCTCAAAGATAATAGGATAATGATTTCACGTTTTGGTTCTCTCACTCCCACATATTTTCCTGAATATTTATATACCACAAATGAACATACAACCGGGGAATATCTAACCTAAAAAGGATCTTCTCCAACCAATCCTTGATGACCACTATTTAATTTTAAAATATAACTCCATATCAAATTTATAAATCACTCTAGTTGATATGGTATCATGATATATGAATATATATCCTTAGTTGGGACATGGAGAAGAATCATTCACCAGATAATAATATTGTGGTATCTCTAAGTTCTATGCCACCTCACCAATCTGGTGTCATATATGTAAAGTTATAATAAATCATATAGATATATTTCCACCTCGGAAAAATACCTACAGTATTCACTAAGGTGATACCTTCATGAACTCATGGTCCCCATCATTGAAATAAAAATACCTCCATCATCGGTATTTATAGGCCTTATGATAGATCTGGTTAGTCTTAATTCTAGTATTGATGATATGAACATTCTCTATCATCACATTCATTGACTCTGTGCCCATATAGGATGCATCTCCTTTCCACATCCAACATAGTGGTAAAATTCATGGCCCCTCATAAAATTAACCTAACGGTTTGATACTAATGGTGGAATAATAACAATTCTTATATGATAATTCCAAAATCAGACACATATGCCCACAACATGTCCTCAAGAACATGAATGTTCCACTCTATGTTGCAATATATCTAGGGGTGTAACACTATTCTAATCCAAATATAATTCCAAAAAAAATCCTAATTTAATCCTCTCATCAATTGATACAAAATTTTATGATCATGCTCTGGAGAAATTGTTAATGGAAATCCATGAATTCCAACTTCATCATGTACATATCAAAATCCTAATATATCCACTAAATTCTATTATCAATTGTCTAGGAATGGGACTTCATAGTAAGTCAATATACAACCACCCAAATGGAATATTTAACTATATATGATCATATAATTCCTATTAAAAAACACATGGTGATTCCATTACTATTTTACTCTATCACCTCAAAGGGACATGCTTAAATCAATAGTATCTCATTATTTTCCTTCACCCTTAAGAATGAGAGGAATTTGGAGACAATCATAGAAATTACCTCTTTCATCCTTATACATAAATACTATCTAAAAATATTCAAGTAATTATTTTCCATTCCTTAATGTACCACTAAGAGGGATGTATGAAACTCCCTCAACTCCCCCTCTTGAAGTGTAACTGGTACCATATCCCATCTTTGGAAGAGGATTACATAATCCCAACCTTTACAAAATTCATCATGATACTTTCCTATGGATATTTAGTCACACATGAACTCACAATTGATCTATCAAAATTCTACATCCATGATGTGATGGAGAAGTCGTGGGACCACAACCATCGATAGTAGATATGTAACTCCACTATCATTCATAATGATCAACTATAATGATTCCAAATACTATATTTCCTCACTCAATAGTTATAAGGAATATTTCATGTTAGGTGCATCATCCATAATTTTCCCCTTCCCTTGAGTATTAACTATCACAAAATCATTTTCCTAAAAGAAATACAACCATTTCTACTACCTCAATATTAGATATTTCTATGAGAGAATCTACTTTAAAAACTTATAATAATTAGAATAGATTTTTAATCCCTCTCCAATAGTTTAGATTATCCAATTTATTTTATTGAATACTATGAGTGGCAGCTCTAAATCATGTAACACATAATTATTCTCAGGGGGTGCAAGTTGTTAGGACCCATAAAAAATCACCACATACTTATGCATCTAAATTAATCCAATCCTAGCTCGAGAGGAATAATAGGAAAAAAACAAACCCAAAAACCTCTTTTGGATATCTCAAGACGGGGGGTTCTTTCCAACCTCTACAGAAACTTTTTAAATTTCTACTAACACTTACCAATACACATGAAATGAGATCCCTTTTGGGTAAAGGTAGTTAGAGGTTCCATGATCGATGATAAATTAAATAATAATATATAATTATATCATACCAACTCATTCAATCTATGCACCATGTTACACTCTTAGGTTTCCCCAATATAGAAATGTGTAGATATTTTTTGGGTCCAATACGAATCACTCCTATGAGATGAAATGTATAGAGAAGTAGACTATTCAAATGTGGAACTAAAACACTATGATATTTCTATAAAGCAGGTGCTCCTAGAGTATTTCTGTATCATCTCGAATCTGGGTGCCACTAAAAGGTGACCCATTCCCAGTTTGTCACATGTCCTCAAGTGCATTTCATTGAATTCCAGAGGATGATGACTAGAAATGAGGGCTTTGTGTGTGATAGTGGGAAAACTATGCCCTCATTAGAAAAGTAACACAGTGGAACAGACTGTAAATAGTAGCAGAAGCTATAATACCATAAAATAGAAGTAAACAATAGAATAATGATAGTAAAACAACGGTAGTGTATATAAATAATTGTTTCATGTCACATGTATCTAGAAAAGCATCCAAACAAGTCATAATGATGGAAAAACAATACTGAAACCAAGGTATAGAAAACAGTAAACTCCAACTTCGTCACAATCCTCATATTGGTCCCATGCTCTCTATCTCCTATAGAAATCAAGTACCTAATGAAGAAGGTAAATTTTCCTTATCTATACCTATAACCATATAAGCTATTTGGGTCCAAAATCATGACCCAAATACGGTGTGAGATAAATCCCTATAGGTAACCACCAAAATATTTGTGCCTAACAGTCTGTGAATATATAAAGTATGATATATACAAAATGATGCAATAAACTAGGATGTACTCAAAAGTAGAAAATCCTACAGTTTCTAGTTACATTCATTTTAATATACTATTAATTCAAACTGTTGAAAAATGAATCCTTAGGATCTAGCCTAAGCTTTGTATCCCCCAGTATAATATAACAACCAGACATCTTAGAAGACCATATAAACTAATTAATAAGACCGAGTCCAATCTTGTTCTTTGGATTGTAAGACTCTTCAAAACAATTATATAATTTATAAGAACCCATATTGGAATGTTCTCACAGTATAACCCCTCTGGTTTAACATATCATCAATTCAATGAGATAATAATGATCCTCTGGGAAATCTCACACAGTATAACCCCTTTGGTCCCACATAGCACTAATAAATTAAAAACAACCACCTGGTGAGTCTCATGGTCAATACCCCTTAGTCTCTATAACAATAATTATTATAATGACCCCCTGGAATCTCTCATGGTCAATTACCTATGATCTATCATTCATTTAATAATTAACCTCTGTGTAGCTCTCATGATCTATACCCCTCTAGTCTATGACCACCTGCCATTTCTCACAGTCAATAGCTCATGGTCAACATAACAATAATTATATATAAAATACCCTATCTCAAGAATCTATCATGGTCAATTACCTTTGTTTATGCTTTCACAATGCGAATTACATGCATCTAATATAAATAGTAACGCCATCTTAATAACATAAGGCATGGAAAACAAAGAAAGCCTAACAGGAAATTCAATACCAAACAACCATAAACAATCAAACATGGTAAAATTAATCCATAATCAAGGTATAAAAAATTATTCATAATAAAACAACCCTTTCTCAATCAAACACACCATAACAGGTCTTAAACAGGGTTAAATTCCAAAATACGCAATACCCTAAACATGGCCATTCAGAACTTTTAGCATATTTAGTCCAAATACATTAAAATAAATATATAAACCACCTACATCAACGTCATACGATTATCACCCTTGAACATCGGCCCTAAAATCAGACTAGAATGGTGTAGATCTACAAAAATAGTAGATCAACCCCCAATAACTCATGAGAGGGGATAAATTAGGAAGAGAGACTTTAGAGAAAGATGTAAATCACTAGTGGGAATCAAATGCATCCAACAACATATCAATCAGAGCTCGGACAGAGGAATGGGAGGATCTTGAAGATCTTTGGTCGTATGCCACTATCCAATATGAAACATGGGAAGAAGAAGTATGTTATAGAGATGATAAGAAACCCAGCTCCACATCATTAATTAAAAATACAAGTACACGACATGTTTACTTAATGTACATGCCTTGTACTAGCCTCAACCGGCCCCCTCTTTAAGCAGTCTGCCAGGTCACCCACACGGCCATGTGCTCAGCCATTACACGACCAATACACGGTTACACGCGGAAACCTAGTACACAGTGTGTACTCAATAGTACACTTCATGTACTTTGAAAAGTTCATCTTTCTTCCTTTTTCTTCATAAACAACCCAATAAAAAGATTCATACCTGAAATGAAGATCCAAGTTCTTAAAAACTTCCCACCTTAAAACAATTCATCCCCGAATTTCCCTCCCAAGGGTGGTGAAGAAGAAACCTCAAAAAAATCTAGGCAATGTGACCTTACATCAGCCTCCCTCTCCCAAGTCTTGTCTTATACTCTCCTGTGTTGCCATAACACCCATACCAAAGGAACAGACTGTCCACGAAGTACCTTCATGCTGTGATCCAAAATCTGAATAGGGTGTTCCTTGATGGATGCATCCACCTCCAACTCATCCTCCATAGGTTAAAAAATGTGATATGGATATGAAAAGTAACTTTATAGCTGAGAAACATGAAGACTTCATGCATAGAATGATGCCTATGAGGTAATTGAAACTGATAGACAACCATCCTTACTCTCTCAAACACATCAAACGGCCTGAAGTATCTCAGTGAATGCTTTCTTTGTCTTTTAATAATCTAGTGTCCCAACCTAAGAGTGACAAATAAGAAAACTGTATCTCCGACCTTGAACTCTAGAGTTCATCACTGTCGATCAGCATACGATTTTTGGCAAGACTGTGTAGTAGCCATCCTCTTCCAAATCAACTCCAGCTACTCAGTGGTCTACTATACAAGATGAGTTCCTATCATAGCTTCATCTCCTACCTCCATCTAATATAGGGTTGATCGACATGTCTTACTATACAAAGCCTCATACGGTTCCATCTTAATCATCACAATAAAACTATTATTATAGTAAAACTACACTGTTGGAATGTGTCTCTCCCAATATCCCTTTAAATCTAGGATGCATGCTCGAAGCATGTTCTCCAAAACCTAAATCTTGCACTCAGACTATTTATCTTTCTGGCGATGGTAAGTTGTACTCAGATGTACCTGTGTACCCAAATCCCTCTATAGTCCCTTCCAGAAATGAGAAGTAAACTAGGCGTCCTTATTTGAAACAATAGAGTGAGGATCCCCATTCCAACGTACAATCTCTCAGATGTACAACCTTCCAATCTCATCAAAATTAAAGGTTTCCTTGATCTAAAAGATGTGTAAAACCTTTGTGAGCCTGTCGATAACAACCCATACTACATCATTCCCTCGAGGCGACCTCAGTAAACTTTTCACAAAATCCATCGCGACATCATTCCACTTCCACTCAGGAATGGGTAACTATTGTAAAAGCCAGAGTCTTAGTTATATACAATCTCTAATAATTGTTATATTGTGAAATAATCTCTAACCACAAGTTTGAATTATTTCACATGTTTCATAAAATCATATATAATAATTCTATATTTTTTATTAATAAATTATAAAACCATATTCAATTATATCATAACATATATGATTTACTTATAATACTTCATCACAAGTTTATTAATAATCCTCTTTTAAAAAACTATATTATGTAATAAGAAATTCAATTTTCATGTATGCTTTTATGTAGTTTAGGTTGTTATAATTTTTTAATGGTTACATCATCCCAAAATTTTTAATAATGATATAAATATCATATATATTATTTATAAATTATATTAATCCTTAAATTTTAGAGATATAGAAATTAATTACACCATTAATATAGATGGTAGGTTGTATGTATGCATGAACATTGTTTTCACTTTTCAACAGATCAAAAAAATAATGGTAGATATTAATTCATATTTTTTGAATAATTATTATAAAATAAAATAAAATAAATTATTAAATATATATTTATTACCATATATATAAAGTATAAATAAGAAACAGATCACATCGATTTGTGGAATTTGCAGCCCACACTTACTCACGAGCGATGTTAACCTTTTCAAAAAGATTGGATGGTGAAAAGGTAGGTATTATACTATAATTAAAGAATCCAAAATATTTTATATGAATCATATATAAACAATAAAACCATCATAATAACCATCCATAAATAATAGTGATGAAAAATTATTTTTATAAATGTGTGGAGATAGAGAGTCATATGTACGCACGAGTGATGCTTTAAATTCACATTTGATAGAAAATATGGTGGATATTTATGGTTCAATAATGATAATTATATTTAATTATATTTATTATACTGAAGTTATTATATTATTATAAATAATTTATACTTATATGAGGTAAAGGAAGAAATAAATTGAAAGAGGTCTGGTCAAACAATTACCTCATTTTTCAGAGACTTTTTTTGATAACTTCTTATGGGACCTAGGGTTTGAATTTTAAAGACACCAAAACATATAGAATAGTGATAATTATTATGATAAGATACATGTAAATTTCTTTTTTGATCCTTATATCTTAAGGTTATTTAATGTAGTGATTGATGGGATGTCATTTTATAAATGAGGGAAATAACATAACATGAATTATTAAAATGATTAAAATATTATTAAGTCATCATAAAATAAATTCTTATAAATCAACATATAATCATATATAATTTTTTATATGGTTCGTATATAACAACCAATATTATTCTGATATTATTAGGGGTATTTTAAACCATATATTTTGCAATAACCCCTCAGTTAACCCATTTTAACCTTTATGACGGTAACATATTTTTCAATATCAAGGGTATATAATTTTACTTATAATGTTAAATTTGACACAAAAAATGAAAATGGATTAAATTTTCACACATATCTTATCCCCAATCAAATTTTAATATATTAATTATTTTTAAATAATTTAGTAAAATATCATTAGTTTCATTTTTGACACTGTTCATTTTATTTGAATTAAAATATATAAATAAAAAGATGTAATTCAGATATAAACCTTTAACATATCCATAATTTGATATATTAATCTATGAAATTCATATATCATAATAACTCACCTAAATTGTCTTACATTTAATATTTTTTAAAAAAATTATTATATTTTTCTATTAATTGAATAATTTTTATTTCAGCATTACATAAGAATTTAAGGTAAATATATAATATCTAAAAATTAGAAAAAATACCACCATGATAATTATTTTTTTATGATCAAAATAAAAATATATATTCATTCACCACGTTCTTTTTTCTCTATGTGAACACATAGTAGAGATTTAAAAGTAAGTGGGGGATATTTTTTTATTTTTCTTTGAATTCAATATAATATATTTCATATTCATTGAAAAGTGTCTCTTATATAGTATATTTTATAGTCTATGGTTATAAGATTACAATTCACTTCATCCAATTTTAGTTTTGATGATAAATGGTGACATTAATACTTGGTTTTAACATATTTTGGTCCGATTTACCCTTTACTGAGGTGATAAATTATTCCACAATGACTACTAATAATGAATAAAAATAAAAGAGTCATATTTAAAAAAATTATAAGTACTACTTCCAAATATTGTTTCTATTTTATCATTTTTAATCACTATATATGGAAAATAATAATTTTAAATTTTTTTTGAAAAAACATAGTAAAAACATCTTTTTATAAAAACAAATTTAGGCAGAAAACTCACTATATTCCAATATCATGTGTAATAAAGTGATGTTTTTATTAAAAGTATAATATATAAATTTAATTAAAATTAAAAAAATAGTATTGATTAATTTGGTATTTTAAGATTAAAACATGTTGTACTAATAAAAATAATTTTATGGAAATACCTATCCTTTAATTTCAAATGATTTTTATACAAATTTATGTCAAAATGATAATAAATTAATTGATTTTATACATAATTTTTCTATAATTTATATAGTTATATTCATACCCTCCAATTTAACGTCTTGGTTATAAGGGTATTCTGTTTTACATTTCATTTAGATGCAGGTTTTTATTTATTGCACGCTATCAAAATAAATATATATTAAAATATTAGGGTGTTAGATTTTACCCCCATTAAAAAGAATTGTACCCCCAAAATTCCATCACAATAATACAAATAAATGAGGACATATTTGTTTAATTATATCATTGGGTTTCCATGTAACTTCATATAATTTATGATTCCTCTAGAGAACTTCAATCGGGTGAGTTATCTTGTTCTGTAGCACATTATCTATATTATTCTAGATTTCTTAGGGATGTTCCTCAAATGAAATATCATGATATAATTTTATATCATATTATTTCTGAAAATGTGAAGGATTATTTATGTACTTGTTTTGGATAGATAAATATAATTCATTACGAACTACAGAGAGGTTTGGTAGAAGAACCTAATGATATGCTACCATCCCCATTCAATCATGGATCTTGAAAGTGATAATATACGAAGAGATATCCTTTCCATTTTTCATGATTCTCATAATCTTATTCCATAGAACAATTTAAAGAAGAACCATTTCACAAAATTGAAATTATATAATGCACCAATGATTATCAACATAACATTTATGTTTACTATAATTGGCCTTGGTGTGTTATTGAAATACTGTAAATTTATATACCATTTCCTCATCTACCACATGCCCCAATAACATTCCTTCTCCATATTCAATCCAGATGTTTGGAGTTCTACACTTCTTTTCATTAAAGGATTTGAAAGGATCCATATTAATGGTTGAGTAAAACCTATAGTTGTAAGAAAAATAAACCATAGGAGTGTGTTTCTCTCAACAGTCTTTGAAATCCTTATAAAAAGACCGCAAAACATAATCTAGTGCTTGAATAGTACTCTCAGAATGAACATTTTTCTGATGATGATACATTTTACTGAAACTCAATTATATATATTGAGCCTACTAAATACTTCACATGATTATCATGGTAATCCTCATATCCCAATCAGATACACTAGGCAATGGTATTCTAGTAAACCATACCACCTCCATAATCTGTATTATGGAAAGTTGACCAAGAGAAAAATATTCTTTGATATCCATCAGTTTTTCTGAATAAATAAGGAAATTTATAACATCCCAAATAATTTTATAGAATTTTTATGTTTTTAGGAGTCTAATGAAAAAAAATCCAATATGGTGTATTCCTATTTCCATTTTAGTATGGAAAATGGTTGTAACACCCACATATAGTTTAGTCTCCTATCCTTGACTTTATAACATTCTATGAACCATGATAAATACTCTAAAATATCTATGTTTATGATGTCCCATAATAAATTATCTTTTAGATCAGTATACATAATCATAATTATATGATGAATAGATAATGATGAACTATTTGTGTCATACAATACCTATTTTTCTCATGTTTTGTATTGATTGGAAACATAGTATATTCCTCATGCTTATCATTATAGTATGGTCTCTATTGAACTCAAGAACATTCTTCAACTTCATTTATAATTCAATTTCTTCCTTATATGCCTTATAAATCATTTTTTGGATGGATTATTATACATTCATATGATTGGATAATATCATACCCAATTACTCATGATTTATATTCTGCAAATCCTAAAATATTTGATCTCATTCAATTCTCATCATGAACAAACATACATGATCTTTCTGACTTAGAGAATCATAATCCTTGTTCACCATACCAGGGTGGTAATTTATTGAGAAATTAGAGTATTTGATTAACTCTATCAATATTCTCTAAATCATATTCAACTCTTTCTATGATAATATGTAATTAATGATTTTATTATTAGTATATATATCACACCTTTCACCATAAAGATAACACCTTCATATAGTCAATGAAAAAAATATACACTACCCAATTGAAATCATGATTTGGGTAATTTTATTAATCAAACATAAACTGGAAATATTGATAATTTATCCCCATATAAATCTACATGAGAACTCATCTCAATCCCTTATTTTTCACATAATTATTAATCATAACCCCTTACCCATTGTAGGGTAGTGTAATTATAGGAATGATGACAAACATTCTCTTAGTTCATTGAAACTCTGTTCACATTCATTTATCCATAAGAACACAACCCCCTTCTGAGTCAACTTAATCATCTGATTAAATATTAAAGTGGAATCCCTCACAACACATTAGTAGTATCCATCGAAGTAAAAAACTGTAGATCATAATTATAATTGTTTTCTAAAGACATTTCTCAATAACTTTCGTCTTTGATAAATCCACTAATATAACCTCACATGAAAGTATCTGTCCAAAAAATGAGACTTTTAGAATCCTAATTCCATAGTTGATAAATTTATCATACAAATTTTCCATTCCCATAGCCTTTATCAAAATTATAAAATGTTATTTATTCTCTTCATTTCTATTTTAATATAAAAAATATTTTTTATAATGACTACTGCAAACAGACCATGGTAATCTATAAAAAATCCATTCAATAAATATGAGATGATAGTAAGATCATTGTTAATCCAAAATTTAATTACTATGAATTAATAATGAATATACCTTATATGAAAGGCCATCTAAGGAATATACTGCTTCTTGGTCCTTAGATGATGATATCCAAATCAAAGAACAATATTTTAAAAATGAACATCACTATATAATTGATAAAATAGATCATCTATATGGTTTAGAACATAATTTTTCTAAATATTAATTTTTTTATGTTATCAATAATCAAAGAAAATATTAATTAATGCATCTTTCTTATTAACAATTACTACGGTTCAACCTATAGCGATGTAATTGGATGAATGAATACCTTATCAATATTCACCTAGAGTTTATTCTTCAGTTCCTTCTACTCAAGTAGATCCATTCTAAATTTATTATCTTAAATTGGTGTAGAATCGGGTATGAGATATATTAAAAACCCAATATGATAAATCTGCAGTATATTAGAATAGACCAAATAAAAAACATCACTATATTCTAAAAAATAGGAACATTTTTAATATTGGGTTTATGTATAACCAATTAATATAAATTCCCCTCATTAATAAGTAGAAAATTCCAAATAACATAAGTAATTTACCTTGGGTGTTAAAAAATATACTAGAACTAATATATCATTGAATGCTAACTCAAAATATCAATTGTATCTTCCCTTCATTTATAGTTAATTTGTGCACTATACTAGAAGAGCCAATCCATAACCAAAATTATATAAAATTCAAGTATAGGAACAATAAAAATATTTTCAAGAATAGTTATCCAAAAAACTTCCATTATAGTGGAGGTATATATTTATGATGTGGTAATCTGCCAATTAATAGTTTTCTCCATCAACTCAATTTATTATTGTTGAGTAAGAGATGTGATACCCACATATTTTTTTGATATAAATGATTGGGTAGAAACTGAATCAAATAAAAAAAATTAAATTCTATAAATGATGATAACTCTACCTTTCCCAACATCTCAGGAAACATCTACATTATATGTAATAATAACATAAGTTTGACCTTATGTCCTTTATTTTTATTATTGTATGTTACCTTGACGTTTGGTATTTTTTTTTAAAATAGTGACCCATATCTTTATAGCTAAATCTATATAAATTTATGGATTCACCCATATCAGTTCATTCATGAGCATGATGACCTTATTATTCACACATAAAGAAAACACATTTTTCTTTTAGGCATGTACAAAGGTGTTTCCTTCAATAGGTATCTCATGTTGGAAAGAAATTGTTTCTCATCTTCATATTATAGATTTCTTTCTCTTCCACCCTATTCTTATAATTCTTTCCTTTGAATCTATAAGACACCAAGAATTAGTTACATATCTTGATAGAATATGATAACACATCCTAATATAATTAGAATTTGTGGGAGTCTATCTCCCTAAATGTTATTGGATTTAACTGATCAATGAAATTGTAAATCATAATCATTGGATTATATAAATAGTGTGCATCATGTCTTTTACTAACCTTGTATAGTTAGATTCATACTTAGAAAAAATTCCTCTTTAATTTCTAATAAAATATATAATTGCCTCTCAATATCCACATGTTGTTCATGAGGAAAATATATTTTAATGAAATGATACATAAACCCCTTCCATTCCTTACTCACTATTTTAGCCTCATCCTCATCATTGTGAATCAATAACCATCATTCATAAGCATCCACTGATAGATGAAAAAATTATATAGAAACCATCACGATTTATTTATTCCAAATTTGTGTAATATCTTCAATAAAGAAGTCATCCATTTTTCAGATATAAATGGAATTGTAGTCCCATTGAATAATGGTGGTTGATGATGCATGGAGTTGTCTATAATAGTCAGAGAACATTGTGGATCAATAGGATACTCTACATCGGAATGGTTATTGTGATACCCTGAATTACCCTAAGAGGGGAGTGGTAAATAATGGTGTCAAGTTTTTCTTATAATTATATTTATCTTGTCCCAATGATGGTAGAAACAAATGAAATCTATCAAAAAGGAAAAATTAATTCACCTATCTCACATATTAAAAAAAAGGAAACCAGAAACAATAATTTAACATAGTTCATGCCTTAGGTATAGTATAAGGAGAAAACATTGATAGTGTTCCAGTCATACCAAGATCCTATAAGATTCAGTAGGTTATCTGGATTACAATTGTTTGGTCTAGGTAACATCATCCCAGGCCCACTTCCTTTAAAATAATTTTATGGATACCATAGTACCTTCCTCAGATCACTTCCATTAACTCAACCTTTCTCACTATATTGGGTAAATATTTTCATAGTCTATCAACATCCTGGGCTCCCCATATCTAACCACATGAGGATAATATTTTGAATCATAAAGGTCCAACTATATACTTCAATCAATTACAAAATTATTCCAACGATAATTTACATTCAAGTAAGTATCATTTAAAAAAACTTTTTTTTGTGAAACATGATTCATTTTATTTAAAACTATAAACTTTTACAAAAATAAAAACATTCGTGAAATATTAAATTCATGAATGTCCTGTCATTCAATAAATCATATTCAGAAAAATAAATTTTTATCAATTAGTTATTAACCATTGTTTTCATGAAAAATATGTTCACATAAAGTTCCTTATTCATATAAAAATTAAATTAAGGTATAGAATTCATGAAATCAGAGAGATAAGAAATCCTCAAAAAACATTTATCATTCAAATGATTAGAAGAATCCTATTTATTGGTGAAAAACACTCCTTAAAAAAACTAAAATTGCTTCATTAAACATTATGTCTTTCCCAATAATATATCATTCCGTAAAACCAAGTGGTCTCTAATTATCTAATGTCAAATTTTCATTTGAGAGTTCACAAAATTTTTACATTAGGGAAGATTTTTTCCTGTCATTCACAAAAATCTGTAGAATTTGATAATCTCTTCATTTAAGACATTAAAAAATAATTGTTTCTGAAAAAATTACTTTCATCAAGATTTTTTTAGATATATATTTTCATGGAAGTAAATTTTTCAATCACTGGATAACATTTAAAGATTCAACACTAATTCCGCATTCCCTAATAAAATCACTTGTCTTGGAAACTCCTTGATCAACCTATTATGGATTGAAAAAAATTATAAAATATGTTTCCAGTTATGAATACCCTTGGTTCCAATGATCTAAACCTTTTTATTCATATCCAACATAATATAAATGAAATAAAACATCAATATATATTAGTCTACATATGATAATCTCAATGTATATAAGAAGAGTTTTAGGAGAAAATTTCATGACTCGAGATGATTCATGTCTAGAAATCCTAATTTCCTATGAAAACCATTATTAAATTATTATACATTTCTAGTAGACCCAAAAAATCTATATTATTCCTTGAAACCTAGAAGGAAACCCCAATATCATATCTCCCCATGAAACATGAACCATCTATATAAACAGATTAAAATAGTTGAAAGACATTACAATGGGTTAAATATTAAACTCTTAATGTAATGGGGGTGGATTAACACTGAAGTTCCACATATGTTTGTCAGATATTATTGTGGCCAATGGACTTGTGACACCCCATTAATTTAATTTCTGTATCTTTTTAACTAAATTTAATATCCTTGATATATTGTGTTTCATAGAACATCAAGATTAAAAAAACTAGAAATATTATAATTTTAACAAGGTTGTTATAACCTTGGTCTTAAATTCATGGGAAGGAATAGTGTTTACTACATTGTGAAATATATAATTAGCCCCATAATTTTTAATTTTTAAATATATAATTTTTGAATTAGCACATAATATTTCATGAAGTCATTTTATTCCTTAAATAAAGTTTATCTTTTAGAAGTGACTTAAATTACTTTCTATTATAAAATAAATATAATTAATTTTTGAATCATTTATAGAATGTATTTTATAAAATTTATGTAGTTTTTTTATTTATCATGTCAATAATACATTATAATGATTTTAATTTTTCAGCGACTAATTAAAAAATGACATTTTTAATAAAACTCTCATTTTCCTTATATTTGAAATTAATTTTAAGATTTTAAATTATTATTAAAGTAACATAATTATATTTTAGTGATATTTTATCCAATGATTGTATTTAAAAAATCATTATAACTTATCAAGGTGTAAGTACATTTTTTTATATTATAAACATGTATTTTCAAATTTTTTTCATTTTTTATGGGTTTTTTTAAAGTAATTTTGAAGAAATGGAGTTTTGAATTTTTAAAATTTGATTAAATATTTGGATTTAGGAGGTCTAAATTAGATATTATGGTAATTTTCATATATAAGAAAAAAAATTACCATTGTAAAAAATATTTACAAAAATATAGGTAAAATAATCTAAATGGTTATCAATTAAAGGTAAATAATTAAAATACCTAAAAACAATAATATTAAATGGGTGTTTGATGTGTTTCTCGACCTTGAACATATATTTAAATAGTAATTATCATCCTAATATTTGAATTAATTACACACAAATGTGGTTGGCTTTAAATATAATATAATCATTATTTAATAACATAAAACCACCACTCCCCAAGTATAAATATCACTTTTCACGACCGCCTTTATCCTCACATGTATTGATGTTATCCATATATATATCAAATCCTATCCTACCCACTTTCTTGATGTATGAGTGATTCATATATCACCCAAATAAATATTCCATGTTCCATAGGGTTAAAGGAGGGTGGTGTATTCAATAGGTTGTTGAACTATGCCAAACAAAAGGGAAGCCTGAGCTAAGGGTATCTCATCTTACTTTTACTTATGTGATATGTATTCTTTATTCACTAACTATTTATTTTGTGTGGTGTTTATAATTATATTTTGTATTTTGTATCATCATGATAATTATCTTTATAGTATTTGAGGTTTCATTTTATAATTATTACTTTTATGGGGCATATGATTCGAATGATCACAAAGTGTTAAGGGATATCTTAACACAATTTGAAAACATTAGGTTAAAATTATAGTTCTTTGACTATTCCAAGTTAATATTATGTATAATTTGACTTTCAAAAATATTCTATTTTATTTCCACTTAATTTATTTGGATTTATAGCTGATACACATAATCTATTATTTTTATTATTTTTCATTTCAATGATATTATATTTATGTGGGAATTTATTTAAAAAAATATTTTTATAAGTTTCTATTAAAAAACTATTTTTCTTCCATTTCCATGTTTTATTAAAACTTTCCCAATTTTTTTAGTATCTTTTCATGATTTCGTAATGTTGTTTTTTCTCATGTGTTTCTTTTTTAAAAAATGTTTGAAATGATTAACTTATTTTTCTTAATGGTGTTATTTGTGAATTATCTGAAATTATTATGGAATTGGTGTTTTTTTAAATTATACAACATGAAATAAATATAACACAATAATAAATCCTTAATGATTTTATTTTTTCTTCATAATCATATAATATTCTTTTTGTAGCAAATATTTTCCTTTTTAATTTCATGGAGCTTCAAAAAATCTTTTGAAAATGGAAATGTTTTTTTTCAATAATTTATTCAAGTGATCAATCAAAATTATCTTCCATATATGATAATGTTGTTTAATGTTACATATGATTCACTGATAATATTATTCAATGATATTATCCTTATTATTTTTATGGTTGGATTATGTTTATGATTGCATGATATTCATGATACTCATTTCTTTTTCAATGATTATTCTATGATGAACATTTTATGAAACCCTTCCCTTTTCAAATGTTTTATAATTATGAATTATTTACATTCATATAGAACACATATGTACGATTTTCATTATGTGATGGGTTTGACCTATATTTCCTTCCAATACATTGGGTAAATCATTATATCTCATGTGATAAGAATTGGAAATAAGTTGATGGGATTGATCCACTATGATAAAATGTTGTGTCTTGATCCACTATAGGGAATATATGCCTCCTTATTAACTATGTTGATGGTCTTGGAAGTGAACCTCAATTACTATTATGGTTTGGGGATTAACCCATTACACTATAAGGAAAGATATTCCACTAGGGTTGGTGGTGTTTCCTATATATGAGGTGTATCCACCCATACATTTTCATTGCTTATGAGTATTCCACATTTTCATGTTGTATTCTAATGTTATTCTCTCATGGATTATGTTCTTCTATGATTCATTTATTATAAAATACAATGATTTATTACATGACTCTAGATTCTAATCTTTATATATAGAGTATTATTTTTATATTTCAATTTGATGATCTTATTCCATAATGATTATATTACAATTGATATCTCCTTTTCATATCCTTACTAAAACTCCCAACTCACCATTTTCTTATGTTTCATTTCCAAATGACATTAGTAATGGTATTTACTAGGATATGTAACATGGGTTCTTTTTATGAAGGAATAATATGGAGATAGTTTAGATGTTTTATGAAGAATTTGTTCATGTTTACACATTTTTAAAGAAACTGAGTACATACAGTTATGGTGTGAAATTATTATATGATGTAATTAATATTCATTTATTTATATGTAATTTCTATGTCTTAAAATTATGGGTTGTTATAGTTGTTATCTGAGAATGGTTTACATAACTTTAGAAAACTATGATGATTAATAATTTTTAATAACCATAAGGGTATGTCATTGTTACAATATTAGTTTTTTGGTAATTATCATGAATACAATATGTTAAACTTAAATTATAATAGATTTATTTTATAAGAAATTTTTGTTTATTATGAAGGTTTTTATGTATTATTAGTGTTGATAACACTATTATTTTTGGTTTTATTCAATGGATATAAACAAGAGGATTCATGTTAATGGTGAATGTTACGGATTTTGGAGTGATCTACCTCATGACTAACCAAATGAAATGTGATTTGGGAGGTGAAAACTATTTATTATTCCTAATTATAAATCTCATGATATGATAAATAATCATCACCTTGGTGAGTTTCTTAACACATATAATAAGAAAAAAATAGATTTCCATGGACATTATGGAGGAATGAAAGTTAAATTTTCTTATGTAATGAATGTGGAAAGCAGCATCGTAGTGAATGTTTCAACGAAATTAAAAGATTCATTGGGTATAGAAAAGATGGACATCATGAAATTAATTAAAAAGAAAAAGTTAAATTTTCATCTAACACAATTGATTAGAATAATGGTATTTCTAAGGAATCATCAATAGTTAAATGTTTTAAATATGGAATATATGGGAAATATCCAAATTGATTCCCTATAGGGAATTATCATGCAGATATTTGGATATTTTTTTATTAGTAATGATTATATTTCTAGTGATGAAGTGACTATTAAGGACATATTATATAAAATAAGCATTAAAGAATAAAACAAAGAATCATGGTTAATAGTTTAAGCATCATTTTGTAATGATTGAGTGTTTATGTATTGTAATTCAAGAATAATGTTGTAGATATAATTTTATGGTATTATCGAGTAATGAAATATCGTAGAATTATTCTACTGTATATTTCATTTATGTATTTTAATGTATATATTGAATGGTACTAATAACCATGGAAATTGATTGAGGTGGTATGGGGTTATATCATTATAACCCATTATTAATGGGAATATAACCCTTAATATGTGAAGGATATTGAGATAATAATAACAAAAAGAGATGATTGATAGTATTGATGGCCTTTTATATTATTATTAATATGATTACACGGTAGTTTTTGGACTGATTTTATTGAATTTTTTTATTTATAGTATGGTGAAGGAGTTAAATATTGAATTTATTCATGTTTTTACTACGATTTTATGTTAACTCGGGTTATCAATATGTGTCGTGAGAATACATGATAGTGAACTACCAATGTTTGGTGTTTTAAAATTAAGTGATACAACATGTTTTTAAGAGATTAATGAGAAGTATATTTTTTAAATTTGGTGACTTTATTATTTATGTTTTGGATTTTAATTTTTAGATTGTTTCTAAGGGTAACCATTTATGAAATTTATTATGTTGAACATTGGAATAGGTTTTATAGATTAATTTATTTTATAAACATATGTGTATTTATGCATATTAGATAATCTTTTATAACCATTATTTCTCTGATGATAACTAAATACATGAGGAATGAATTTTCATCCAATTTGAGATCTTAGGATCCACTTGTTCTTCAAGAATTAAAATTTCAACATCATTTCTTCAAATATTTATTGATAAAAAAATTGATCAAGGAACAACTAAAGAGTGAGATTATATCTATGAGAGGAAATAATGTATGTATATCTTCTAACATGATTCTGAAATAAAATTTTATCCTATTATCAACATCTCCAGTGATGTCAGTGGAAATTTTAAAACTTATTTGGTCTATGATTTTCAGGAAATTAACCTTATATTTTCCATGTTATTTTTCACTCTCTATTAGTTATTGGGGACTATTTTTCCATTCTAAATACATATTTTATTTTTCCAGGAAAAACTCCCTATGTCAAAATCGAGTTTTGTGTTACTTGTGGCAACCTTTATGTTTCCAACATTACATTTTAATGGAAGTTTTATTACCCATTTTTATGATGTGGGATTACTAGAATGTATTTTTAAAATACCCAACATTGATTTTTGTAATGCAATTTCAAAATATGATGATGCAATTTTTTGAAATTCTTGATTTTATTACAGAAGTAGCTTTTACATTTGCGATTCCACAAAATATCTCTCAAGTTTGCGATGTGTTATTTGTATATCTATGGAGGAAGTATATAAATGATCCTTAAAATGTACTAAACTCAAAGGTAGAACATATATACCAAGATATTTCTTTTAATATAAACTTTTAGATATTTTTTTCATATAGATAATTTTCCATGAAACAAGAACACTCATCTTGTTAAATTTTTGTGGAGAAACCACCAATTTGAGGAAGATATGTAGAAACCTAAGGATGTGATGAGGTAGAGGTGTCCTCATCATCATATATCTATGTGAAGAGTTTATATGGAGAAATGTATTTTAAGGGGGTTCAAATATAAGACCCCAATATTTTATGGTATGTCTCATTTTAAATAAATTTAATATTTTTTAATGCTTTTGATGCACAGAACATTGATCTCAAAAAAAATGTAAGTTATTATTATTTTTACACAATCATTATAACCTATAAATTAAAATGATGGTAATGAATAATATTATCCACATTATGAAAGATATAGTTTTTGTACTGATTTTTAATGTATTAATTAATGCTTTGTGAATATGCACATGATTTTTTTAAAGTCATTTTATTCTTCATATAAATATCCTGTTAAAAAAGAAAATTTTATTTCATTCTATGGTAAAATAATTGAAATTGATTATTGATACTTTTAGAAAATTTATTTAATAATATGAACCTATTTTTTTGATTTATTACGTCAATATTATCTTAGGATTAATTTTTATTAATTTTCTGAAGAATTTAATTTTTTACTGATTAATAAAGAAAATACCAATTTATTTATAATGATTTAATTTTAATTATATTTAAAAGATATTTTATTATTTTATATTTATCTAAAAGTAACTTGATTATTTATCAGTTATATTTAATATAATTATTTACATTTTGAAAATCTTTATACCTTACGTTTTTATAGGTGTACTTTTTAGATTAAAAACCGATTTTTCCAAAAAAATATTATTCTTCATTGTGTCTTGAAGGTTTAATTGTAAATCAAATTTTGAAAATTTTCTGATTTTAATTTTTAAAAATTAATTTCATATTTGTAATAATGTGGTAATAATTTGGTTATATGTTAGTTTTTAAATTTTAGGCATAAAAAGTTACCCTATTAAAAAAAGATTTATTGTAGTACAAGTAATTTAATATGGTGGGTTAAAGTTGAAAAGTATAAACATAAAATTTCTAAAAATGAAAAAATTAAATTGGTGGATGATGTGTTTCTCAACCTTAAACACTATTATAATATTAATTAACAAAACAATTATTTGCAATTAATTCCACCAAAATATTGATGTATTTAAATATTAAATAATCATTATTTAATCAAATAGATGAACCCCAAGTATAAATACCAATCACCACCGCCACCTTTATTCTCACAAGTTGAGAATCAATTAAAATATCTACCGAACTCTATCATCTCCACTCTCCCCAAATTCAAGTGCTACTGGTCTCACCCATATACCAATTCCTTGATCCTTAAGGGGACCATAAATTAATTGATATCAAAGAGTAGGTTTAAGTACGCCAAACTAAATGGAACTATACGAAAAGGGTTTCTCCTATCAATATTAAATCAATGAGATAAATTCTTTATTCACCACTTATTTATTTTATGTGTTATATATATATAAATATTTCATATATTTTATCATGAATTTAATTAATTTCATGATATTCAATGTTTCATATGGTAATTACAACTTTTATGGGGCATATTGTTTTGACAGATTACAAAGAGGTAACATATTTTTTAACTGATTGAATGGAAAAGAATTTTTATTTAAGACTATCTTAATCAAGGGGGTTGAAAGTGATATAGTAGTTATTTGAGCTGTTAGCGGGAATCCATTTACATTCAAGACAATCAGTAGTAAAGTTTTCCTCTCCCCAGGTGTGAAGAATTCCAATGTCAATGTTAATCAAGATGTTTCATCTCCTAATTATGTAAGATAAATACCATAGGGGGATTTATTTTTTAATAAATAAGTTTTATAGAAGATTTGAGTCTAATTTGACTATTGAAATGGCAATGTTGTGATCTTGGAATAATAATAGTCCACTTAGGAGGGCTTTGGATTATGATTCAATAGGGTTTCTTAGAAAATAATGAGAACTGAATCTGAAATTTATGAATCCCCTTCCTTTATAGAACCCCATCATAATTCATTAAATGAAATGTCCATCCACATTGAGCATAAGATCATGTATGGGGGGTTCCATTTAGCCGACCTCCCTTGCATGGAACTTTGGCCCCAAGTGGTCTAGATCACTACCATCATCCAGTTGTGAAGCAGTACCCTATGTTCCTCCATTATAAAAAGTAATAGTACCCTAACAATTTTATAAGACCTATGGGTTCCTTCATGCTCTTTGTTTATCATTTCCCAAATGACCCAGCAATCCCGAGAACATGCTAGACTTTGATGCTTAATTTCCATTGAAATATATTTTTTATTAAGAAAAACACTTTTAGGGAAAAGTGAGAAACCAATCCAAACACAAAAAGGTGGTCCAACCACAGAAATACAGTCAAACAGCATGATATGAAATAGTAGAATCCACGAATTGCAATTTATGCCTTTTAGAGATTTTACCTCTAAGTAAAGTCCATTGGAGACCATCATCCTTCTCATCCCAATCAGCATTGCGGAGGTATTCATTGTTTTCAACCATATTTTTCCAAGTTTAGATGAGATCTTCTACAGTGATATTCTGCTCATTGAATCCATGTGCTATAATTCCAAGATGTTTATTGTCCCAGGCGTCCTTCTCTTCAGAGAGGCTGGCATAGAACTACCTCCCTACCAGCCTGTCAAACTCTACCAGCGTGGTGATGACCTCTATTACCATGCCCGAGAAATTTTCTTTGTAGTCAAGGATAGATTCCCACTCATCACATTCCATCAAAGAATTCCTGCTTTGGTGGGTATTTGTTGTCACTGACTCCTTAACTTCATTCGCCAGATCGGTGGTACTTGGTTCCCTTACAGGTAGTTCAAGCTCCAAGGAATTTATCCCCACCTACTTCGAAACCTCCTTAGGGATATTCAATTTGTTGGAGGATCTAGTGACCGGTGGACTAGGCAAGAAAGAGTAGTCCTTTTTCTCCCACGGCCTCCAAGAGTGTTTTATGAACCCTGCCGAGTCTATGATGGTTTTTCCCCTTTTTCGAGGATAATATGATAAATTACTCCCCTAGTTTCATTTCCTTGGGATCATTGGGGGAATCCAAGTCAGGCTCCCTAACCTCTCCAGGGGTAGCCTCCTCTTCATCCCCTTCATCAACCACATATTTCTCATCAACTTCCAACAATGCAAACTGATTAAGAGAGCAGGTATCCATTCCACCAAACTTCACCATATCGGCATAGGATGAATTGGCCTAGAAGAACTTCTCTAAAACCTATGATACTCGAGGTTAGCCCATGTACTGTCGAAGATTTCTTGAAACCTCCCATCTCTCATTATGGGGCTGACCAATAATACCTGGAGTAGGGACCTCCAAACGCGCAGCTGCACCACTGGCTAATCTAGAGGATTCCAACTGCCTGGCTGGAACAACATCCTGGTGGGGGTTCTTCTCCACCGACCCAGCCCCACTCAACTGTAATGCTGACCTTGATCCACTTGACAAAGGTTTAATACCCAGATCTTGTCTCAGCCATTCAAAGACTTCTGAAACCCGAGGCCCTGATTCTTTAGGGAGATCCCCCTTCAACGAGCTATAATAACCCCCCTCCCCAAAACAAGAGGTACCTCCACTGTGGTCTCATAATCCTAGAAATCTTGGATGGCCTCAGCTGGGGAAGACTGAGGAGGGGGAAGACCCGTGGCAGAGACCTCCCTGCACCCCTGATTGCACCCACTTAGATCAGTAGTAAATACAGGTCAAGATTCATTGATCACCAAGGGCCCTTCAGCCATAACAGGAGGTTTTACCAAACCCTCATTATTTTCCCTTTTCTGACACTCTGAATGGCAGTTGCCCTTCCTAGAATAGTAGGAACAGAAAATCGACCCTGACTCATAAACAATGGGTTGCACGTACTTGTATTCTTCCTCAATCGCAATCTACACCACCTATGGTGGGGGTCGGGAGTGTTACATTTTGACACAAATGTGTGCTACGATGGGGTACGTCAAGGAAGTAGTCTTCCAATTAGTGCACAGGAAGTGGCCAATGGAATTTCCAATTGACCAAAGGGGAGTCAGGTTCTGGAAAGGTAGATGTAGACCTGGAAGCTGAAGCCAAATTGCTGCAGTAGACGGGTCTCGATTCATATGAAGATCAAACGACCATCAAAGTATATGGAAATGGAAGCCTCGAATGGATCTGCTAGCTTTGGACCTGGCCCGAGCCAGATCATCCTCATCAGTGAAGCAAATTCGGATTTGTCATGACCCAAGGATCCCGACTACCACACGATGTCTTAAACCCCATTCCTCATTCACGTACCATTCATACATCTCAACAGGAGGCCGCTGCCGAACAAACATTGCCACCATAGCCATAGATAGAAGCGAATAAGCTTCATAGAATTCCTGCGGGAGAGATCAGAACCACTGGATGACCATTGAAGATTCTAGGTACCTTCAGAGAGACACTCATGCTAGGGAAGAAAGAGAGGCACGTCTAAAAGAGACCGAAAGAAACCCCCATGCCGTAAAACCTGATGGAATTCATCGGAAGCCTGAGATTGAGGCACCTCCTCAGGAGGAGGATGGGCCGCCAAGGCCGCCATCAAAACTAGGCCATCGCCCGTCCGCCAGGGAGGAGAGATGATGCGATCTTGGAGCCCATTTGATGCTTAATCTCATGAGGCTAATTATCCATTACATGAAACTACACAGAGAAGAAGGATGACACGATTTATCCTAACATTAGTGCACCCATCAATTGCTTATCTTGGTCTCATTTATATAATGACCATTAACATTCAATGAAAAAGTTCCATGCTGAATCAGATCTCATATTGCTACATTACATGCAATGTGAGGCGATATTTATGTACTTATTATATAAGTTATCATCTGTTAGTATAGACCTATTGTGAATCCTCTGAACTAGGAAGTTCAACTTCATTGGAATATTAGGGTACTAAAGATGGCCTTCCCACCTACTATTTCACTCCCTGGTGTGGATCGATGAAATGAAGGTACATGAAAAAACACCAAACACTTAATTAGATTAAATTCAGTTCTCTAGGACATCACAAAGGATAATGTTCTTATGTAGATTTATTTTCTTTATATCTTGGGTGGTTGAAATGAAACCAATATGGAGATGAGCTTGGTTGATAGAGATCTATGTAACATGGAATCCTATAAAATAATGCTTATGTACAGTCCATTAATCTTTCCAATATTGGATATCACCTTTGACTATCACCAATCGGTCTCTGTTATCAAGCACGGTAAAAGAGTCACATATTCATTTTTCTAAGGTAGAGAAACTATGAGTTTGGTTTCTGCATATTCTCCAATCATCCCCACATCTATAATGGATGAATCTTACCCCACTAATTCATCACCTCTATGATCTCCCATGCAAGTTTAGAATTCATTCCCTACATGCTCTCTGAAATATTTGATAGATTCAAACCACTTTCATCAAGATGCATGGACATCTGATTCCATGAATCCCAATAGTAATTCCCTTCTTTCTTATTGTCCCATATGATAGAGTTATGGATTTTCTTGATCTATGAAATGGTTCCCTAGGTCTGGATGATAGTAGAGAAGTAATGAATAGGGATGGATGATAAAACACTATTGGACAATGTGATCATACCCCCGAGTGAGAAAAACATGTTCTTCCTGTTGAAAATGTGGTTCATGATTCTACATACCAACTTATCAAACACGTCATTCTTAATTTCTCATTCAAAAATCATAACACCAAGGTATTCCATAAGAATATCACTTCTGAAAATACCTAGCTTCTGCTAGATGATCTGACTGTGATGACTAGAACATGATCATGGAAGATAAACACTTCTCTTTTACTAGTTAACCTATTTACCACTCAAACTCGTGTAAATATTCATGATATTTTGGGAACCATTAATCAATCTTGACCTTCCTCTCATGAAGATTAATAATTTATCCACATATATAAGGTTAATCCTGATTCTAGATCTAGATCAATTCCTCAATGGGAGAATATTTCCCTTGGATATCTCACTTTTTATGTTTCTTGATAACTAGTATTTGGCTAAGATAAACAAATTGGGGGAGTTCAGGTCCCCCTTCCATAGCTCATGCATGTATTAAATAATTCTAAAAAAGCATCCCATGAGTGCCAAAGTAATCCACAAAGAGGAGAAGAATCTAAATATCAGTTCACCGAGTTATTCTCTAAATCCAATGTGATTCATAGATTTCAAAATGAAGCTCCACCCCATCCTATCATACAAATTTTTAATGTCAATTTTAATCATGATGTTAGACCTAGTGAACTTCTTGTTGAGGTCTTCCACAGTATCTTTTGAAATCCCTATCACCCCTTGAATGATCCATCCCTACATGAATCCATGTTTCTCATTGGAAATGATTTGAGGGAGAAGATGATTGATTATTTTATTTATTAAACATTCAATGTTATTCTATGAGAATTTTCATAACAATATGTGTCTATATTTCCTTAGAGTGGTAGGTTCCCTAACCTTGGGTATCAACACCAGCTTGGAAGAACAAATAGATATCTAGAGAGATCCTCATCTAATATAATCCTAGACAACCTCAATGATTTCTTCTTTTATGGCATCCCAAGAAATGATATAAAACATACATGGGAATCCATCAGACCCAGAGATGCTTTCTAGCTTCAATGTAAGGATTGGAGCTTTGATCTCCAGCTCATTAGTGATGAACTCCATCTTTTCACTATCATTCTCATTGATCAGACTTGGAATATTGTGCAAGAAACTTCCTTCACTGGCTATACTCATTGGAAATTCATCTCCTGATTCATGGGGACTCATGTGGAGTCTTTTGAAGTGGTTTTCTACATTATTTTCAGCCACATCTATATCCCATATGTATGTTCCATCATCCAACTATATATTAACTCGTCTATAATCCCTCTTCTCCATAATTTTGGGAGATTATATGCAAGTTGAATTTTGATTATATTACATTGTATTTAAAATTTTTATGTGGATTTACAACTGATACAAATAATATATTCCTTTGATTAATTCTCACTCCAATGATATGATATTAATATTGGACTCTATTTTAAAAATAATCTTTTTAAAATTTCCCATTAATCTATTGGTTTCTTCCATGTCCATGATTTCTAAATGTGTTTTAAGAATTGTTTTTCATAATTATTTTTTGATTTTTAAGTAATTTTAATTTACGTTTGACTATTTAAAAACTGATTGAAATGATTTCTTTATCACTTTCTAAATGATGTTATTTCTAACTTATCTGAAAAAAATACAGAAGGAATATTGTTTATATATATGAAATGAGTTTATTTTTCATGCCTTCATGACTCGTTGATGAATTTTTTGTTTCAATTATATTATTACAAGGATGGTTTTAAAGAAAATGATTTACTTTTTAATTGAAAATCTCTTTAAAAAGAAATAATTTGAAAATAGAGATGTAATTTTTCCATGAATTACTTCAGGTTATATTTAAAATTTATTTTCCATCTATGATAACATTTTCTTATGATAGATATTATTTAATAAGTATATTATTCAAGGATAATATACTTATTTATAATAAATTTCTATATTTGGTGAAATGATATTTAATAAACCAATTTCCTTTCCATTCATCATCTTACAAGGAAGTTTTTATGAAATCCATTTATTTATATGGGTATTAATATGATGAATTATTTATCTTCTTATGAAACAAATAAGTAATATTTTCATTATGTGATAGGTGTGAACTAAATCTCTATCCATTTTATTGGGTAATGAATTATATATCATGAGATACAAATGGGAAACAAGTCAATGGGATTAATCCACTACATTAAACTAGTGCATCATGTTCCACTATGGGAAACGTGTGTGTCCTGATACACTTTGTTGATGGTATTTGGAGTGAACCTTGACTACAATGATGGTTTGGGGAGTGAACCCATTCCAATATGAGAAATGGGCTTCCATTTATGTTGGTGGTGTGTCTTACCTAGGACCTGTAGACAGCCATATATTTTCTATTTTTATGTGTTTGTCACAATTCCATGTCTTTTTCTAATGTTATTCTCTCAGAGATAATGATATTTTATGAATTATTTCTTATAAAATATTATCATTTATTCCATGTCTATAGATTATGATATTTGATATAGAGGGAATAAATATCAAATGTTATGTTCATGTTTTATGCCCTTACTCTTATGTTATGATTTATTTCTCCCTTGTTGGCCATTATTGAGCATCTAAGATAACCCCTTTCTTCTATTTATTTTCCCCATGATACTATGAAAGGTATTGAGTATGATAATTCAAAAAGGGTTATAGTTATGAAGTAATAAGAGGGAGGCAATGCATATTTTTTATTAACAATTTGTTTCTGATTCCATGTTACCAAACACACTAAACCCATAAGGTTATTGTGTGGTTTTGTTATTTTCTATAATGAATATTCCTCTATTGAGATATAATATCTTTTTATGAGATTAATTTGTCAATATAGGATTAATAAGTATGCCATCCATTTTAACATTAGTTCCATAACTCTCTATTTCAATCACTTATTTTTAAACTATTTTATTGGAAAATTGATATATTGTCTCAATATGTTTGGAATGATAGTGTTGAACTAGATATTTTGTGAGTTAAATCATGCCCTTGTTTTCATATAATATCAGTATTGATGGTTTCACATAATCATCAATATCAATAAGTCATTTCTTCTTCCACAATAACTGAGTGAATGGATTTTTATATAGATAGATTTTGTTTCAACCACACAAAGAGAAGTGATTTCTTATTTATTGCTCAACCATCACACACTTTTTTTTCCAGTAAATATGGATCCCCCACTTGATTTATTTTGATCCACCATATATATATACCGGTAAAAAATATAAAATAATATAAATTCATTATAAATTTACTCTTAAATGTATAGTCTAATGATGAGATTACCTTGAATATATCTATTTATTCGTTTAACATTTAAAAATCATATTCAATTAGATTATTTTGGAAGTGATATACCATAAATTTTTAAATATATATATGGACTTATCATAGTCAACAATAAGAATATTCAAATTATACTCTAGTATATCATGGGATCCATATATTTCAAACCATCATACTTCCCACATTTTTTACCAACAAAAATTGGGTACAATAACGGTTTGTAATGATGCATGTTGAATATATTCTAAAGCATTCCTACATAATTTGATTGAGAAATGAAGTTGTATTCCTTATTTTGAATAATATTTCGCCTCAAAAAATATATTAGTTCACTAATCATGGACATTTTAAATTTTAATCTCATTTGATTAGAAAATTATTCGACTAATCCCTTATTTATTCCATTAAATGTGATATCATCCACATACATAATCAAAATAAATTAATCTTTCTATGATTTCCTCACATAGATATTGTGATTGATTCTACCTATATTAAATTTTCTATTTTTTAGATGTCCAAACAATCATCAATACCATACCCATGGTTCCTAATTTAGATAATATAAATACTTCTTCAATATAAAAACATGTGTTTCATCATTTCTCATTAGAAATCCCACTGGTTGATCAATATAATCATCTTATTTAAAAATAAAAATAATGAATGATTCTTGGAAATCCATATGAAAAACTCCTTACCATATTTTAATTTACATGGATTATAAGAGACTAATGGAATATAGTCCAGATAAATTAAAAATATTTCTTTAACATTGATGCCTCAAATACGTGCATAGACTTTACACAATATGTGTGTCTTGATTTAGGTCTCATTGCCTTTCTCGTCAAATTTGATCATGATGATGAAATTTGTTCTAATAAAATTGTGAATATCAGGACTCTTAAATAGATTTTTTGTCTAGTTTATTCATTCAATCAAATTCATTTCATCATTGTTAGAAATAAACCATGATTCAATTTTTTCTATTTTTTAAAAGGTATTGTTTCAATCATTTTTAGTAGAGTAGAATGTCCTACATTACTAATTATTTTTATCTATATAGGTGCTTTCTAATCCCAAATGATATTGGATTGATCAAATTATCTTATTCTTATTTACCTATGAGGTTGTAGTTGAGTTTCTTTAGAAATAATTTAATCTTATGGATATACTTATGAATACTCAACATTTGGAGAGCCATGAACTTTAAGAAATTGTTCCACAATGTTTGTATTTAAATATACCCCTTTTCTAATTTCCTCTTCATATTTAAACATATCAACATATGATATCCTTGAGTTATCCATACTCTTATACTCAATTTTTTGGAAACTATTTATCTCCTTAATATTTCTATATTGGTTATTATAACATTTATAGGTTTTACTCATCATTGAGTATCTAAGGAATGTTACTTCATCTGAATCATCGTCATACCTTCCTTAATTTCCACCTTTTTTTGATTAAAATTTTACTTCTAAAAACATGGAAATGCATTACTGATGTCTTAATTATATTACATATTATATAGGGTATCCTTTCCACTCCTAGAAATAGACCTATCCCATTTTTAGTGCATACAACAACATGAACCACCTATTTCAATAAGTAATGAGATACAGTACTCTCAAAAATCCATTCACGTTAATTCTTCCCTATTTTCTGAACATAATATCTTGATTATGTGGCCAATTTCATTTTTAACTCTTTGAAGATATCACATTATATATTTCATAACATCACATTTTCACTATATAAACAACAAAAATTTCATTCTACTATAATAATGAAATGAACGAAGGAGGTACCTCACTACATACATTAGAACAAAAACATCTGGGTGGACTAGAAAAAGTCGATTAAATTCCATTTTGGTGATCAACTAATAATAATTTCTGACCATTTTCCCCTTCTTGCAAGCATAAAATGTCTTTTATCAGTCACTCATTGTTTTATTAATTCCAATAATAATATTCTTTAGATTATTTTTCAATTATCTATTATTTAGTGTGACCCAACCTCTAGTGCAATATGATATTTTCCTCTTCAATTATTTTAAACAAGTGATTTATTGATTATTTGTCTGGTATAAATTACAAATTATCCTCTAACATTTCGTTATAGGATTACATACCTAGACATTGGAGGTTCATCCTTTCGAATTAAATGCCACCACCAATCTTAATTTATAGAGTTAAATCACACTCATAAGATTGTGATGAAAACTTTCCCCATATATCCCTTTTATTTTCTTTACCTCATCACTTTACAATTTTCTATTTCCACTTCCAATGATCTTTAATTCACCATAATTATCAAATCACACTATTCCATAACTCTATCATTATAATTATTCAAAAAAATTATATGTCCTAACATGTGGGATGATAGTCCACTGTCAATAATCTAAGTGATACAATTAACTATATCTTTAAGTGCAATCTCTATCTAGTTGGATTTCCCTATCTTTTTTTTCCTTCCATGCGACACTGGGTTGAGCTGAGGAATAGGATGAAATCTCCAATATCTTCTCAACATGTATGGTTTATTTAAACATATAATATTATTCCAAAGGGGAGTTCTTATTTTCAAGGTGGATTTTGAATCTTTGACCTATATTCACCTATCTCTAAGTTCTGCTATCATTGTTTCTACCATGACTATAACTACCATGAATTTAATTATGGACAATGTTATATCAATAGAAAAAAAAATACATTGAAATTACTCATTCTACAAGATAAATTATGTGGTATCATTTTAATATTTAAACTTCTTGGTGATTCCCTATTCAGATAAGTCTTTAACACTTCACAGTAAGACAGTGTATGGCTCAAAAATCCAATGAGTTGAAATTTCATAAGAGGAAAATTCTTCCCATGTCAATTCCTCTATATGTACCCTTATTTTTATATGTATTTGGTTATTCATTTTATCTTGATAATGGGGGATTATTTTTAACTCACTTACCTATTTGTTTTTAGGACTTTGTTTAGTTTGATGATTCTCCTATTTGAACATCTGGAACCATTGTTACATGACCAACTATCTACATCTATTTGTTTACCCACAAAAAAATTCCATCCAATGATGTTTATATATTATAATAAATTCCATTTATTCCCATAAATATTGGTATTTTATCATTCAAATATTTCTACCCTCCTTCAAACCGATATTTTACACTTTCCAAAATCACTACATCTGAGAAAATTCCAAAACGATGTTTCTTTCTAGGATACCCTTATTTTTTTCAGTTTCTAATTTACTCTAAAAGTTAATTAATTCTTCTTAATTTCCCTCATCTAGTAAATAATTTTCCAATATCCTTTAATTATTTTCATTGAAAAAAAATAATTCACTTTAAATATTTTTTAAACTCCATAACTCTTCTTAAATAGTCAAGTTTCTTAAAATGAACTTCTGACTGTCCTATCCATAGATAAATCTATTATTTAAACTAATATACAAAATTTGATGATTATTTAACAAAATACACTTTAAATTTTTTATTTCTATTAATATCATTTTTTTCAAGCACATCCTTATGTGCCACATAGATATCGATATCACCATCTGTCTAATTATATTACCCATTTCTAATTTGTACCTTTACAACTTTATTCATAATTACTTATTCAACATAATATTCAAAAATTGTTTCTAATTACTCTAAAATTTATTTATCAACATTTATCCCATTTTTATTGAAACATTCGTTTATGCCTCTACAAGATTTCAAATTTACTTTCTTAATCGTCAAATTTTCTTGAGGACCAGACAATAATGTTGTTTACATTACCACATCAAAAAAAGCCTATGAAATGCTTCTATAGATTCTTTATATTAATCTCTAAATTTTTTTATAAATATAAGAATGAAATTAATTATCCTCATTTTCTCTATTATCAGTAACTTTATTAGTTTCATATTTTTTTCATGGATTTCAATTCCATCTCCTTACACGCCTAAATTTTTCTCTTCATGTTTCACTCCCATTTCAAAAGCAACATGATTGGTTAGTAGATATCCAAGAGAAATAATATGATAATTCCTTATCTAATGAGAGGAAATATTCAGATTATATAGATGGAATCCTCCCCAATTTTTATTTTTTTCAATTTCAGTTTACTTAATTTCATTACTAAGATATCAAATTTCTCAAACAACTTTCGTAATTAAATTGATGAAAATATTTACATTATCATTAGGATTTATTTTTTAATAAATATACATATTGTTTAGAACATAGACTCTTTACTCATTTATATTCTTATTTCCTTTATATATATTTTACAATTTCTCTTACATGGTATTTCTCATGACCCAAAAATTTAGCAATGGAAGTTACCTTCTTGTAGTTATTTCATAAAAATAAATCAAAAAAACCACATAGAGAAAAAAATGATTCCCATAAATATAGAATGAAAAATTATCTAGAAAACAATCCAATAAAATTCCAAATATTAAAATAGGGAAATTAATTTGAATTCATATAACAAGAATGGGATATTTTGGATCCACTCAATCCACTAGATTGACTGCACTCAAAAACAAAGCTTTAGAAATAAAACAAAATATAAACAATACAATATTCATTTTATTGATGAATATATATTTAAACATAATAGTAAATAAATATTAATGTATAGTAAATTGAATAAGTGGTATTTTTTGAAATTAATGAATACATTCCATTGGAATAGTTTCCTGACCATTGCAATAGTGATATGACCATTAGGAATTGTTATATAGCCATTAGAATAGTCACCTTACCTATGAAATTATAAATAATATTTATGTATTGTATAAATTAAAATATGGAATAATTATATAAAGGTATAAGTAAGTAAATGTTTTGGATGTTATATATTAAGTCATGGTATCTTATAAAAATGTTAATTTCTATTTAAAATATTATAAGTAATATTACTATTTAAATGAATATATAATTTTAAAAAAAAAAGATTCATAAATTTATATTTTGTTGTATTAAAAATATAATATAATTTTATGAAACCATGATTTATTTTTTAAAGGTTCATAAAATTGATTATAACATTAAAATTTATATTTTTATAATAAATGATAATTTTATATATGAATTAAATTTATCGTATTTGAAAATAAATTTTAATAAAATGGTGTCCATTTTTTTAAATCTAAAAATCAAAAATTGGGTAGGGTTATGTTTTTGTATTTTTCAAGAATAGTTGAATATACATTGAATAGTGATATACTTTAATTTACACTATTTTGAAAATAAATGAATTTTTGAGTCATGGGTGATGTTTAGATGATGTAAGAACCAATTAATTTGACTCCTTTGAGCCATTTACAATATTTAGTAATATGAATAAACATTATTTTTTATTCATCAAAAATAACAAGTAAATGAATAAAATTATAAAAAACATGCCTCTCCTTCACCTATAAATACTATCCTTCCCCGCCCCTTGTCCTCCAACCTTATAAGTCTTGAGTATTGTCTAAATTCTTCAACTCCCTTCCCTATCTTCTTCCCAATTTCCAAGACTAGTGGTAATCAACAAAGGACCAGCCCAAGGTAATTTAAGAGTTTATCAAGTATGAAACATTCAAGAGGTAAAATCCTCCTAATTTCTCTTCTAAATTCTTCCTTTCTTATACCTTATCCTCACCTACCCTATCAAAAACAACATGAAAATTCTAGTATCATATATATAACATAATATTACTATTTTAAAGGAATATAAATAATCAAATATATTCTATTTTCCATTTATTTTAAAAAACAAAAACATCATCTGTGATATGTCGATTCACCGCCTTTGTGGAAAATGATTTTTCATTATTCATTACCTCTTATTGGGATCTCTACAACAAATTGGATTTTTATCAGCGCTAAAAACTGACATTAATAGTGCTAGTAAAGCGCTGTTAGTGTCAGTATAGATAAAGGGGGTCCCCTTTATCAGCACTCCGAAAAGCACAGATAAATTTTACCTTTATCAGCGCTATCTTGAGCGCTGATAATGGGGCCCTTTATCTGCACTCTTTTGGAGCTGTTAAAGGAATCCTTTATCAGCGCTCAAAAAGAGCTGATAAAGGCACATGCCCCTGCACCTGCACAACCAGCACCTTCACAGCTGCACACCTGTACAAAATAGCACCTGCACACAAACCAAGAACTGAAATATGACACAACACACACAATATTTTGAAAAACAATGCTATATTCATTTACTTAACATAATGAATACAAAAAAAACACCTTGCTATATAAATTTCAAACAATGTTTTACATGGTTACAACTACAATTATCCAAAAACAGTTATAAACATTAATGTTTCATCCTTTGATATCCATGATCCCCTCTCAAAAATTGTCGTCCACGGTATTTGTTGTCGAACAAAGCATCCGAACTCAAGGAATGAAAATTCACCTATATAAGAAAACAAATATTATGTTAGTAATACAATAATGAAATAAATTAAAACATTAATATGAAAGAATAAATTAATATGTAAATTTGAAACTAAAATATGGAAATCATAATCTCAAATGTTTTCATTCTGATAACAATGAAAGTTAATAATGTAAAATCAATATGTTTTTGGATGATTTATCTCATTTAATAAATATTAATTCTTTATCTAATGAAATGATTTACTGGTCACACCTTGCATCATATTGAGGTGCAGTTGATTTGTACATATCACAAATGACTCATGTATCGTTGTCCTAAAGTATCAAAACAATCCTAACGCATTTTCTTGGTTTGTCGTATGCCACATGTGTTGTTTTCTAAAGTTAATGTCAATTTGGAACCGATATCATACACTTTTAGCCATCCCGGTCACATCATGAATCATATTGAGGTGTGGTTGATTCTTACATGTCACAAATGACTCATGGATCATTGTACTAAAGTATAAAAAAATCCGAATGCATTTTCTCAGTTTTCCGTATGTCACTTGTGTTGTTTTCTAAAGTTAATGTCAATTTGAAATTGATATCAGACACTTTTATCCATACTGATCACACCATGTGTCGTATTGAGGTTTGGTTGATTCTTACATGTCACAAATGACTGATGGATCATTTTCATAAATTATCAAAACAATCCGAACATGTTTTCTCAGTTTTCCATATGTCACTTGGCTTGTTTTCTAAAGTTAATGTCAATTTGAAACAGATACCAGACACTTTTAGCCATACCGGTCACACCGTGCATCAGATTGTGGTGCGTTTGATTCTTACATGTCAAAAATGACTCATGTATAGTTTCCTAAAGTTTGAAAACAATATGAACACATTTTATCTGTTTTCTGTATGTCACTTGTGTTGTTTTCTAAAGTTAATGTCAATTTGAAACTAATATCAGACACTATTAGCCATATTGGTCACACAATGCATCAGATTCATGTGAGGTTTATTTATACATGTCAAAAATGACTCATGGATCATCTTCCTAAAGTATCAAAATAATCCAAACGTGTTTGACTGGTATTCCTTATGTCACTTGTGTTGTTTTCTAAAGTTAATGTCAATTCGACACTGATATCAGACACTTTTAGCCATAATGGTCACATCGTGCATCAGATTGAGGTTTGTCTGACTCGTACATGTCAATAATGACACATGTATCATTTTCCTAAAGTATCAAAACAATCCGAATGCATTTGATCAGTTTTTCGTATGTCACTTGTGTTGTTTTCTAAAGTTAATGTCAATTTGAAACTGATATCACACACTTTTAGCCATACCAGTAACAGCGTGCATCAGATTGAGGTACAGTTGATTCTTACATATTAAAAATGATTCATGGATCATTTTACTAAAGTATCAAAACAATATGGGTTCATTTTCTCTGTTTTCCGTATGTCACTTGTGTTGTTTTCTAAAGTTAATGTTAATTTGAAACTGATATCAGAAACCTTTAGCCATACCGATCACATCATGGATCGGATTGTGGTGAGATTGATTCGTACACATCAAAAATGACTCATGGATCATTTTACTAAAGTATGAAAACAATCCAAACGCGTTTTCTTGATTTTTCGTATTTCACTTGTGTTGTTTTCTAAAGTTAATGTCAATTTGAAACTCATATCAGGCACTTTTAGCCATACTGGTCACATCATGCATTGGATTGAGGTGAGGTTGATTATTAAATGTCAAAAATGACTCATGGATTGTTTTCCAAAAGTATCAAAATAATCCGAATGTGGTTGCTCAGTTTTCCGTATGTCACTTTTGTTGTTTGCTAAAGTTAATGTCAATTTGAAACTGATATCAGACACTTTTAGCCATACCGGTCACACCGTGTGTCGGATTGAGGTGTAGTTCATTCATACAACTCACAAATGACTAATGGATCATTTTCCTAAAATATAAAAACAATCCAAATGTGTTTTCTCGGTATTCCATATGTCACTTTTGTTGTTTTCTAAATTTAGTGTCAATTTCAAACTGATATCAGACACTTTTAGCCATACCGGTCACAACGTGCGTCGGATTGAGGTGTGGTTGATTCTTACTCATCAAAAATGACTCATGTATTGTTTTAATAAAGTATCAACACAATACAAATGCATTTTATCAGTTTTTCGTATGTCACATGTGTTTTTTCTAAAGTTAATGTCAATTTGAAACTGATATCATACACTTTTAGTCATACTGATCACACCGTGCATTGGATTGAGGTGCAGTTGATTCGTACACGTCACAAATGACTCATCGATATTTTTTCTAATTTATCACAACAATTTGAATGCGTTTTCTTGGTATTATGTATGTCACTTGTGTTGTTTTCTAAAGTTATTGTCAATTTCAAACTGATATCAGACACTTTTAGCCATACCGGTCACACCGTGTGTCGGATTGAGGTGTGGTTGATTCGTACACATCACAAATGACTCATGGATCATTTTCATAAAGTATAAAAACAACCCTAACATGTTCTCTCAGTATTCCGTATGTCACTTGTATTGTTTTCTAAAGTTAATGTCAATTTCATACTGATATCAGACACTATTAGCCATACCGGTCACACCGTGCATCGGATTAAGGTGAGGTTGATTCGTACACATCAAGAATGACTCATGGATTGTTTTCCTAAAGTATCAAAATAATAAAAACAAGTTTGTTCAGTTAAGAGTGTGTCACTTTTGTTTTTTTATAAAGTTAATGTCAATTTGAAACTCATATCAGACACTTTTATCCATACCGCTCACACCTTGCATCGGATTGAGGTGCGGTTGATTCATAGACGTTAAAAATGACTCATGGATCATTGTAATAAAGTATCAAAACAATACGAATGAGTTTCCTCAGTATTCCGTATGTCACTTGTGTTGTTTTCTAAAGTTAATGTCAATTTCAAAATGATAACATACACTTTTTTCCATACCAGTCACACCGTGCATCAGATTGATGTCTGGTTGATTTTTTCACATCAAAAATGACTCATGGATCATTTTTTTTAAAGTATAAAAACAATCCGAATATGTTTTCTCAGTATTTTGTATGTCACTTGTGTTGTTTTCTAAAGTTAATGTCAATTTCAAACTGATATCAGACACCTTTAGCCATATCGGTCACACCGTGCATCGGATTGAGGTGTGGTTGATTCGTACACGTCACAAATGACTCATGGATCATTTTTCTACAATATCAAAATAATCCAAATGCATTTTCTCAGTATTCTGTATGACACTTGTGTTGTTTTCTAAAGTTAATGTCAATTTCAAACAGATATCAGACACTTTTAGCCATACCGGTCACACCATGGGTCGGATTGAGGTGTGGTTGATTATTAGACATCACAAATTACTCATGGATCATTTTCATAAAGTATCAAAACAATCTAAATACGTTTTCTAGGTATTCTTTATTTAACTTGTGATGTTTTCTAAAGTTAATTTCAATTTCAAACTAATATCAGACACTTTTAGTCATACCAGTCACACCATGCATCGGATTAAGGTGAGTTTGATTTGTATACATCAAAAATGACTCATGGATTATTTTCCTAAAGTATAAAAACAATCCGAACATGGTTTCCCAGTTTACCGTATGTCACTTTTGTTGTTTTCTAAAGTTAATGTCAATTTGAAACTCTGATAGCCATATCGGTCACACCGTGCGTCAGATTGAGGTGCGGTTGATTTTCACAAATCAAAAATGACTCATGGATCATTGAATTGAAGTATAAAAACAATATGAAAGCGTTTTCTTGGTATTCTGTATGTCACATGTGTTGTTTTCTAAAGTTAATGTCAATTTGAAACTGATATCAGACACGTATAGCCATACCGGTCACACCATGTGTCAGATTGAGGTGAGGTTGATTTGTACACGTCAAAAATGACTCATGGATCATTTTACTAAAGTATCAAATCAATAAAAACACGTTTTATTAGTATTCCTTATGTCACTTGTGTTATTTTCTAAAGTTAATGTCAAATTCAAACTGATATCAGACACTTTTAGCCATACTGGTCACACAGTGCATTAGATTGAGGTGCGGTTGATTCGTATATGTCACAAATGAGTCATGGATAATTTTCCTAAAGTATCAAAATAATCGAGCATGTTTGCTCGGTATTTCGTATGTCACTTGTGTTTTTTTCTAAAGTTAATGTCAATTTCAAACTGATATCAGACACTTTTAGCCATACCAGTCACACCGTGCATCAGATTAAGGTGTGTTTGATTCATACACATTATAAATGACTCATGGATGGTTTTCCTAAAGTATCAAAACATTCCAAATGAGTTTTCTTGGTTTTCTGTATGTCAGCAATTCATAAGAGTCTCTCATTAAGTTATTCTTTACTAGAAACTCAAATAATTTCTAAAACCATTTTTTATAATCTAAGGATATGAAACATAATAAAGTGTGATCATAGATGCTCAATAAGTGTAAACAAGGGAGATATCAATTATCATATAAAGATAACATAAGTAGTAGTAATTCACCTTCACTGTTCTATTTGTTTGCATTCTTCCATCAGGTATGCTGGCCATTCGTTTCTAAACACATCTATATCATCTTGTGAATATGAGTTTTTTCGACAGTCATAGTAGTACTGAAAAAATATAAATACACAAAGGTTTAATAATTATTTTAAATAAACTAGTAATTATTTTCAAAAATACCTCTCCTGTAATACTAGTTTGTTCATGAAATATGATCTCCTTCATATATTTACAAACATAATAACCGCAGTCCTTTCCGTTTGTTTATTTCAGACACTGCAGAAACATCGAGAAAACAAGTAATCTGTTTTGATATGTATTTGGATAGTGCAATATAATTATATATACCCTGATACTTGTCCATTTGTAGATCTTGTGTGCCTTGTAGTCCTTAGGCCCTAGATTCATTCCAGCCTTTAGACGATATTCATATACCGCCCTATCTTAACATAATTCCCATTAAAATATAATATAAATTATATAACTAGATATTTTGTTCTAAAATGTTGGATCTAGTGTATTAAAAATCGACAATCTCCATCATGTGTGGTCGGTTTGTTGGATATCCATGCAGTGAATCTAGAAAATAAATCTTTGGAGTATCTAAATTGACTGCAATGAGCATCCAATGATGCCTAAAAACACAAAAAGGAATAAGTAATGATAGAAATGAAATATAACTGATATGATTAAAATGTAGAGTTTTAACCCTGCAATGTTGGTATTAAAAAGAGTCTGTCAGTCGTAATTTTTCATTGAAACGTTCTTAGAAGGTTTGACATTAATTCAGCCTGAAAATTGGAATCTATTTATTTTTATTGTGAAGACATGGTGTGAGGACTAACGAGTCCAAATTTGTGTTCATGGGAAAATCCCTTCAATTGTTTTTCATATATACGCCTACGAAAAATATGAAATATATTTTTCCATAATTATCATAGTATATCAACTTCTATAAAATCAAATCATGAAAGCATACCTCATGTATACATTTATAACTGAGGTGCCTATCCAGTTGTATGTGATGATTTCAGCTACAACGTTAGCACTAATGAAATCTAATGTTTCCTCTCTGTACATATATTTTTCACCAACAATTATGTGATTATTTTTTCCTTTCATTTTCATATCCACATGGGCTTGCAATGATATTAAATGTGGATATAGAACGGGCGGGGTGAAGGTGCCCTCATTAGATTGTTTTGATCGGCTGGTTGATCCTTTTGAGCCTCTCTTTCATTTTAGCTCATTCCTTTTGTCCTTCTGTAATAAAATTCATTAGTTCAGACCTTTTCTAATTAAATGTTAAAGGTTATTCTTGAAAAATGAATTGGAAATGAATACCTACGGGTCGACATGTTTTTTTACAAGATTTTATGGCCATGCAATGAATGTTCTAACAGATTTTTCCATCGTTTGAATGGAATCATCGTCATTTGGCATGGGTAGCTCAGCGCTCGGCTCATGAGCTACGTTAATCGAAACTTTTACATGACCAGTTGAAAGTGAATTGGAGTGTAGCATGTCATTCTGTATATTGAACACTGTAACCCTCGCTACAAGGTGATGGGTAGGAGTTGACAAATATAAATCACAGTCATTTTCACCTTGTATAATATCATTACAAGAAAGGTATAAGTTTCTATGTGATTCACATTTCACATAAACGAATATTAGAACATTGATTAACTACGTTAAGTCAGGTCTTTGATGAGAATGGCTCACCTCAAAGCTAGTGGGGGTGGGGCGGGATCTTCTCGTTCGGGTTGTTCTTGAGTTGTGGCTTCTCTTCGCCTCTCCCCCATAAAAGTTTCAAGAAAATCTCCCTGGCTTTGGAATTTTTCTTCAAGGGTAGCTAGTCTATCTCTCATTATTTTGTTCCTCGTCTTGTTTTTTTCTGAAAATATGTCTGAGGTGTCACCCCAAAACCCACACCTCTGATGCGGCTATACTGTTCTGGCTGTTTCAAGGCAACTAAAAGTATGTCTGCATCCGGTGCGGGTGTTATTGATTACTACGACTATATCAAATAGAAAATATCGGAAAATAAGTAATCATCTTTATGTAATGGTGATTTAAATCAAAAAAAATTATATTATGTCATACTTACACATGTTTCCCACACTTTTTGTATGTTTTCATCTACCAATTTCCCCTCTTTATTAACACGAGCCTCCTTCCATAGAACATTGCGTGGGATGGAAGTGGCTTGGGATTTTGATTCATCAATCTACATATAAATAGAGAAACATGGTTATAGTGTTTTTTTATCACATAAAAGTATTACAGTACTTTTAAAATACTTACCAATTGTTTTTCAATTGAAGAGTACCCCAGCCTTGACTTACAGTGGGGGTACACTGGTTTTTTTGCTCTTTATTTATTTTCATCACTCAGTTGATGTTTCATAAATAATAAATTTACAATCAATGTGATGAATACAAGAAATGTTAAACAACATGTTACCAAACAAAATGTACCAGAAAAGTCTGCTCTGCACGACGGTTGAAAAATGCATCCCATGCTCCTTAGGAAATCAAGTATGCATAAAGAGGAGGTGGGTGCGACTTAATTTTCCCTTCAGCGTATTTTAGATGACATTTCGTTAAAATGGTGTGAAGGCCTCTATAAACCCTTCTTGTCATTCTTAATACATATTCTTTGTGTGAGACATCTACTATAAATGAACTCTGCAAGAGATGATGAAGAGTTAGTCAATATGTCAGTATTTTATTTTATTTTATTATAATAAATTAAATAAATGATATCATAATTTTATCGTAATCTCTTCCCACATTAAAGTTTTCAGCCTGCTGACAACATGGTGCAACAACTCTATATCAATTGGCACACGTTTCCGAGTGATGATTACAATGTATCTACTAAACATGGCTTTGTTGGGGTTTACATGCTGGCCTCGTTTAATCCATCCCACCTCATATTTGACACCTTTTCCTTTTTCCTTAAGGATTTTGGCTAAAACTGTCAAACTATGGCATACCTATTTTTTGTGCCACTGGGGTTTCATTACCTTCCATTTCCTCAGTTTCTTCATTATCATTATGTTCCTCTAAAGCGCTAGTATCAGCATTGATAACAGAAACAACAGGTTGAGAAACTTGTTGTACCTCAGTAGTGGGACCAAGAGAAACAGGTTGAGAAACCTGTTGTACCTCAGTAGTGGGACCATCTGAAACAGGTTAAGAGAACTGTTGTACCTCAGCAGTGGGACTAGCTACAGCAGGTTGAGAAACCTGTTGTGTCTCGGGATTGGGTGCATCAGCAAGTGTCGAAGTCATTATCTGCAGAAGTGGTTTAACATTTAATTTAGATCACATAAAAGTAGCAGTGAACATATAATAAGATAATGTAACACAATCTATATTACAATAAAAAATAACATGATTATTGAACTCTTTTTTAAGGCTGAAGGGATTTGACCCCTCTATCGAATATCCATATCCCTTCATTATGGTCTCCTATGACATACAAAACGTCGTCTACATTGGGACCACTATGAAATGATTACAAAGTCCCAATGAAAGGGTCATCCCCCATTGAATTTTCATATAACACTTCAGTTGTTTTGGTCGAAAATAGAACAATTGACCAGTTTCGGTTTGTGGGATCTGGAACATAAAATACTTGCACTGCCTGTGATGCCATTATAAACGGTTCGTCTTTCTCCACTTCATTACGGAAATCAAATTTCATTAATCCCAATTCATCTATTTTAACATCACTCCTGTTATCAACCCACTTGCATTGAAAAATCGGAACTTGGAATTCCATATTATCTAACTCCCATATTTGTTTGATGATTCCAAAGTATGACATATTCTCATAAATTGGATTTCTATCCTTAGCACCGGAAACATGCATCGCTTCAGCCACAAGTGTTACCCCACTATTCTGTATGGTACTGTCTTCATCAAGTTCATTAGTATAAAATGTATAACCATTAACTACATAATCATTAAAAGATAATACATACACACTTGGTCCTCCGGCTATCTATCGAAGTCATTCGAAAATTGACTCTGAATTTTCATCTGACTTCTTAAAAATATGGTCCCAAAACCATCCTATAGACTATCTATTATGTGTATTTGATATCCATTTTTCATCCCTATATGTATTAATATGCCAAATAATTTCTTTGTGGGTTTCAACATATGGGTCAACGTCGAAACGGTTATGCAAAACATAAAGGTGGGCCTGCTCCCGATCTGTAAAATTGATTGTGACAACCTATCTTCCAGAAATTCCTTCACCCTCAAGCCACCCAGTGTGACGATATTTCAGTAGGCCAATGCTTTCCACACCATACAGGTATTCAGTATAGAATTCAACAGCTTCCTCAATAATATATCGCTCCTCATTACAGCCCTCTGGATGACTTCGATTTTTGAAAAACCCTTTAAAAATCTTCATATACCGTTCAATGGGGTATATCCATCTGTAATGTACAGAACCACATAGTTTAATCTCTCTCACCAAGTGGCCCATCAAATTAACCATCATATCAAAAAATGAAGGCAGAAAGAACATTTCTAATTCACATAATATGACGGAAATTTCCATTTCCATAATTGGAAATTTCACCAGGTCTATAACTTTGTCGCATAAAGATTTGAAGAAGAAACAAAGTTTCATTAATGTATGGTGGAAATTCTTGGAAAAAATGTAACTTAAAGAAATAGTAATGAGATCTTTCATCAAAACATGGAATTCATGTGATTTCAGACCTTTTAACTTCAAATCTCTCATTGACACGAGGTTCCTGATATTTGACGAATACCTATCTGGAACCTTTACATCATTCAAGAAGTTGAAAAACTGATATCTCTCCTACCTGGAAAAAGTGTAAGCTGTAGGAGGAAGAAAGATCATTTTTCACCCTTCATTGGTTCCAACTCTTCTCGTATTCCCATCTCAACCATGTCCAGCCTAGCCTTAATTCCATCTTCTGTTTTTTCAGGTGTATTTAGAAATGTGCCGATGACACTATCAAATACACTTTTTTCTACATGCATAACATCAAGAAAATTTCTGACATACAGACAATTCCAGTATGGTAATTCAAAAAAAAACTAATCTTTTTTTCCAACTGATTTTCGTAAGGTTTTTTGAATCCAGTTTACCAAACGTAGTGTCCACATTTTTAACTTTCTCAAAAAATTGATATCTTGTTAGTGGAGACAGTGCTGTATGTTCTTCTGAACATCCATCGAATGATGTCATCCAAGATTGGTACTTATGTCGTCGGGGTAGAAATCTGTGATGTCCTAGAAACACAGTTTTTTTATGAATGTTTCAACCTAATTGATTGTGTACCTTGTTCGCAAATGGGACACCCTTGTGTTCCTTTAATGTTATATCCTAACAAATTTCCATAAGCAGAGAAGTAATTTATCGTCCCGTACAACATGGCTCTCAAAGTGAAATCTTCCTTTTTGTAAGAATTATTTAATGTAACATCTGAATCCCACAATAATTTCAAATCTTCGATCAATGGAGCTAAATAAACATCAATATCATTACCCAATTTTTTTGGTCCTGATATAATCATAGATAACATGATGTATTTTCATTTCATTCATTACCAAAGTGGTAATATATAATTTACCAACATAATTGGCCATATACTGTGACTGTTTCTTTGAAAACCAAAAGAATTCACTCTATATGTAGATAACGCAAGACGAAGGTTTCTCGACTTGTTTCCAAATTCAGGATACTCGTGATCAATTCTCTTCCACTGAGGAGAGTCTGCCGGGTGATGTAGTGTCCCATCTTTAATTTTTGTATCAGCATGCCATGTCAGTTGTCCTACAGTCTCCTCACATCCATATAGGTTCCTAAATCTGGGAATGATTGGAAAGTACCATACAACTTATTGTACTGGATTCATATTTCTTGTATCGAGAAGCACCACACTTTGGGCATTCTATAAGTGATTTTTGGTCCTTTCGAAACAGTATACAATCATTCGGGCAGGCGTGTATTCTTTCATAGATCACACCCATCGAGCGTAGCATTCGTTTGGCGTCGTATGTTCGGCTTGGAAGATCATTATTTTCTAGGAGCATGTCATTCAGTAGAGCAAGTAGTTCCATAAAACTGGAATCACTCCACCCATTTTCTGCTTTCAAATTATACAGCTTTAGTACGACTGAAAGTGCTTTATATTTAGTGCAACCAGCATACAATGGAATCTTTGCACAACTTTTTAAATTCTCAAACAATTTTGGGAAATCACGAAGTTCATCTTCGAAGGTCCTTGTCATTTCCTCAATATTATGTTCATCATCATTCACATTTATAATCACATACTCCATACGGTCATCTTCATTTTTCATGCTTGTAATCATATCAGATGATCCATAAAACATAGTGTTATCCCATCCACTACCTACATTAGTTGTTTCTCTATGTTTATTCCAAAATGTATAACTCTAATCTATTTCATGATAGATCAAGTGTTCTTCCAACTCCTATGGACTAATGTTTTTTAATAACAACAGCGTAAACATGTACAAAGGATTTGAGAAGGGTCATATGCATGATCTTTTTCAAACTTTATAAACTCTTTTACACCTTCTTCATACTCTTTTTTCAACTGATTGGCATTCATCCATTCTTTATTTATATTCATCCTATATTAAATCCAAAGGATGGGTATATAGGTTAGGGGAGAAGGAATATGAGTATAATTTAGGTAAAAGACTAGATACTTAAAAAATGGTGGGGCATGCTCATTAATAGAAAGTCTTGGTTCTTGGGATTCATCCATTCTCTTCCTCTATTTGATCCTCCCTAATGAGGGGTGGTTCTTGGGAGTTTTTTATAGTGAGTTAGTGAGTTATTCCCTCATAATTCCTCCATTACTATTGTCCTTTATTTCGATATTATTTGGGATGATTTTAACTAGGATTTGAGTGATGATTTCACTATATCATCTTCAAATCAATTCAGATGATGTAGATTTTGTTTGTGTTGGATAGAGGTTATCCTTTTATGATGAACACACCATGTTTTGTGTGGTTTAGGTGGTGTTGTGTTTCCCAGTGAGTTTTTGAAAGATTATTCCTAATTATATTAATGTGAATATTTAATTATAAGTTTCTATAATTAATTATTTGGGAATTGTGCCTTGAGATTGGGTCTCAATCATTGGTACAAGATTAGATAAGTCATGTATAGTCTTGGTTGAGGATGAGTTGATATTCATGAGGGGGTTACTCTATTTTTTGAGGTAGGTGGACCCTATAATACAAAACCATGTCCCATTTTATGCATGATTGTGCATTCTTTTTTGAGTATATGTGTTCCAGTGAAAGGGATAGAAATCAAGAGCAACCTAGGTAAATAAATAGGGTGTTTTTGATCCACCAAGATATAGAGTGAGGGTTCTCTGAATGTTTGTGATTTTTTTATCATCCATAGATTATGTATCTATGGAGGTGAGGTTTCTAGTTGTGTTTATGAGAGGATCGGGTCTGGTATGAGATTTGTATAGCCTAGTTAGGTTTTCTAAGGCTATTTGAGTAGGTATTAGAGTCTTAGGCCTAAAGAAGATAGATAATATAGTTTTATATCTCACGTATGATGGGGAACACCCTATTAAGCATATATAAGTGCCATGGTGTGTGTGATGAGTAGGATATTACATATAGGGATTGGTGAAGTGTTACATATAGGATTTCCTCCTTATAATTAGATTAAGAGATCTCCGAGGGGAGATATGATATGGTTCCTAAGTGAGGGTCATGGTAATAGTCTTGATGACTTCGCATAGGGTATCCAAGGCTCTTAGTGTGAGTTTCCTAGGATGGTCATTATTTAGTTTTAATGAGTTTTAATATGGGAATTAGAAGATGATATAGAGTAGACTATCGAGGCCTAGATCAAGTATAGCATGTGGGTTCTGACATTACCATGTAGATATGAGTGTGTGTTGGTATCAATGAGTAGAGATGGGTTAGGTTTGTAGAACCCAGTAGATTCCCTTATAGGTGGAATTAGAATGTTGATAGGTTGGGAATAATTTTCATGTATAACCAAGATGGTTTTAAGGAGATTATTATGCAAGGACAAATGGATGGTGAATTTAATCATTTATGGTCAAACCGACTAAGAAATTGGGACTTCATATGACTTTAACCTAGTTGAAGTATGATCATTCATGGGGCCCACCTATTGATGATGAGGTTTAGCTATTATGAGAGGTTTCTTATCTAGATACCCTCCTTATATTACTATTTATATGTTTTGTGGCATGAGACAAGATGGATGGCCTTTATTTAAGTGATAAGGTGTTGGTAGGACACTACTTTGAGTGATAAGTAATTAGTCAAACAGGATTGGTGTGTGAATTACATGGGATCCACCTATTGATGGTGCATTTTGACTTGTGAAAGATGTTGGATATTGTGATTCCCTCTTTAGATTATTTTTTTTATGATAATATGCTGTGAGATATAGAAATGGGGATCACTTAGTATTGGTTTGGAGTACTTTTGTGAGAGGATGCCTATAGAGATTCCCTCCTCAAATTGTTTTTTTTTTTGTGATGTGATGGTGTGACCCACTGTAAGTGAGAGGGGAGCAGCTACTATGTTGTGGAATTAGAGGATATGTGAATCACACCCAATGTGAGAAGTTGGTGTCACTGTTATGCTATAAGAAATGATGTGATATTTAAATTGGTATATGTCCCAACCCAGAGAGAGTGGGTAGTGGGTAGGAATTGGTAGTAACCCTATTAAGGTTCGTTATTTTAGAACCCAAGTAGAATAGTGTACAATATATTATACAATATAGAACATACTGTACATATGTCTCATCCCGTTGGCATGCCTAACCTGATGACATGAATTCACCAACATGGACATTTCAAACTCTACCTGGCCTAACTATGGGGTAGTATCCAAAATTAGAAAAAGATCCATACTAAGGGCCACTAGACGGAGTGAAATCCTAATCTAGTGTAACAACCTTTCACAAAAAAATAATCTCTTTATTCGGGTTTCTATCACAAGGCTATAGTGGGGAGAGATAATCAAGATCAAACAAGTAACCGACCACATATACATGTGTCACACACACATGCTTCACACCCAAGAATCACACAAAATCATAATTAATCTCAATACTGACAATAAATGAAAACATCATTAATTAGTGAAAATTAAATTTTACTTACCTTAAGGAGGAGGACCCGGTGGCGGAGGAGGAGGAGGCATCGACATCGGAGGTAGTGGAGGCAGCGGAGGAAACAGAGGCAGTGGAGGCAGCGGAGGAAGCGGAGGCAGTGGAGGTAGCTCGGAGGCTATGGAGGCACCAGAGTAGGAGGAGTAGGATGTGGTGGAGGAGGAGGAGGAGGAGGAGACGTGACAAGAGGAGGAGGAGGAGGAGAAGTAGGAACCGGAGGAGGAGAATGAGGTGGCGGCCGCGGCAGAGGAGGAGGAGGAGGAGGCAGCGGAAGAGGCATAGGGTAGGGCTTCCGTGAGAGCTTCACAGGGTGTGGGGAGGAGGAGACGTGACAAGAGGATGAGTAGGAGAAGTAGGCGTCAGAGGAGGAGAATGAGGCGGTAGTCACGACAGAGGAGGAGGAGAAGGAGGAAGCGGTGGAGAGGAGGCAGCGACAGAGGCGGACGGTAGGGCTTCCATAAGAGCTTGACAGGGTGCAGGGAGGAGGAGGACCCGGTGACATTTATTAATCCCGTGGGGTTCTTTATCAGTTCTACTAAAAAGAACTGATAAAGGGGGACTTTATCAGTGCTTTTGTAGCGATGATAAAGGATGTCTTTATCAGTTATTTTCATTTTAGCACTGATAAAGATCCACTTTATCAACGCTAATAAAAGCATTGATAAATGTATAAATTTTATAATTTGTTTATATTATTATATATTTTTTTAAAATGATATTTATGATAATTATATATATATTTATTAATAATTATAACTCCAAATAAATATATCTTTATTTATACTTATAAAATAATAAGAAATATAGTTATTATATTTATAATCACATAAATATATAAAATAAATATATTAATTATATATATTTAAAAGATTATAAATATATTAATTATATAGTTAGTTATAATTATAATTACAAATGTATTTAAAAGGTATATTTATATATATATATCATTGAAAATATAACAAAATATATATTTATTTTTAAAATATAATGTAATTTTAATTACAAGTGTACATTTTTTAGAACACATATATTATATGGGTAACATAATGAATTATAAATCAATAACACATCAACATGATATGTAATTATAATCTACAAGTGAACATTATTCATGCTCATATATGATCACATTACTTATATGCATGATATATTCATTGACCCCAATTCATTGGAAAACACACATATATTCAATAATTTTTATTATAAATATATATTAAAAAGTATTATATATTTATAAATAAAACAAATACATTAAATATAAACAAATATAATAAATATATATATTAAATATAATGAATTAATAAATCTAATAAATATAATGAATTAATAAATCTAATAAATATTATAAATCTAATAAATATATTTATTATTAATCTTATAATTATTTAATTATATATATATATAGTTATAACATGTGATTTTTATTTAATGTATAAAATAAAAATTATTTTTGAATATAAATATAATAATTTAATATGAAGTAAAGTGCTGATAAAGTGATAATTAAAGCACTGATAAATGTGTCATTTATCAGCGCTAAAAAAAGGACTCATAAAGGGTACACCTTTATCAGCGCTTTTTTTAGAACTGGTAAATGGTAAATTTATCATCAATTTTATCTATTGCTAATAAAGGCCTACCCCATTATCAGCGTTTTTCCGTTAGTGCTGATAAATCTAGTTAGAAATGATTGAAAAAACTATAAAACAAACTAATCATTTTTCGTTAACATTTAATGTAATGAATCATTATCAAATCAGAAAAAGTTTTTATATGGGGCCATTTAAAATTATGGAATTATTTTAATAAAATTTCATTCTAATTTTATAGTCTTTCATCAATTTGACATGAACTCCCATAATTATGGTCAATGTAACCGATCATAAAACCATGGAACGAATGCTTCCTGAGGAAACAAATTAAAAATTTTAACCCATAGAAATGGAAATAAATGAACTTAATAAAATTAAAATAAATAAAATATATGTGGATAAGGTTATGAATTATGTAATTAGTGGATCTAATTTTATTATCTTGTACATTAAATACAATTAAAGAACATATTCAGACATAAGGTAATAGATCTCTATGAACCTCTAAATTACATTTAGGTTACGTTTTCTCTCTTTATTTACAAATTTATTTCTTCCATCATCTTATATTATTATTCTAAATTCAATGTATATGTTCTGAAAATATATATCCAGATCAATTAATCTTTATTTTATATAGAATTACATGTTTTAAAAGGTTTCCTTCTCAATTACTCCCTATAAGAAAGCCCGATTAAAAGGATCTTATCCATTTCATACCCATATTAATGTACACTCTATAATCTATTTTAAGCCACCGATGTATTCTTAAAATCAAACATGTCATCAATAAAAACTACCTTAGATCATTATTTGTTTTATTCAGAATATAATTTATTCATACACATTAAATCCACTTTTTTCTTTTCCCCAATACCGGACTTGAGTGGAACATTTCTAATAATATACAACCAAAAATTTTCATGATTTTACATCAGTTTTACTTAATTTTAAAGGATATATCATATTATTCCATTATTAATTTCTATGGATTAATGAAATACCTTATTTTATGGATATAATTATTATACTCTTATTGGTTATTCATTATGACATGATTAAGATACCCACTTAATTCCATTGGTAACCATTATGTTTACCCCTTAGGTTTGAATATTTATGAGGAACACATATGCATAAACATGTTATGATGGGTGAACCTAGATATTTCTCTATTACATTGGGTTATATATAGTCTCATGGACATCATTTGTGGGATTAGAGTGTAAACCTAATTTATTATGGGCATCTATCCACCATGTGATTTAGTCTTCAATGTTTCCCTTAACTCGTGTTTATGTCATGTTATATTTTTTAAACACATTCCTATGATTCAATGACCACATGATCCCATGTTATATATGTTATTATTCTATATGATTATTCAAGCTCCATGAATTTTTATGTCATCATGTTATTACTTTAAACTCATGTTCTATTATTTTTTTCTTTGTTTACTCCCTTATTGTGATTCTTAGATCATCTCTTTAATTATATGTAGTCCCAAATTGATCCTATGTAGTTATAGGATCTCAAAGGGAGTTACGAGCTCATTATGGAGATTAATAATATAGTTTTTTATTCTAGTTCCATGTTTTTAGTTTTATGTACCGAATTTCCAAAATAATCAAGACATTACAATCCTTGCTTAGAATTTGATGGATAAATATTCTTTATATCATGTAATATTATGTGTAAAAGGATAAGGACACTATAGATTTTATCATAGGATGTTCTAGTTATTTTTTTCCAATAGGATTTTAAATACATAGTAATAACTATAAGGAAAACTCTACCACCATAAATAACTAGGATTTAAAATTAGGGAATCACATTTTAGGATATAATTTTTATTTATATGTTTATCGTTTAATGTTCAATGATTCCTTTTTATATGCTTATTATTTATGTAGTCAATCCCCTGGATTTTATTTTATTTCTTCTTCTTATTAAATGGTGTGAAATAAGAGAACTTGTTACAAATATTAATGTTATATGAAATGTGATGATTTCCCTAATGAGATGAAAAATTCGATGGGAATGAGAGTTCAGGAATTATCGATATTACTAGCTCAACAATTTCAGGTTATGAATAATAACATTACTCAAATAGAACACCCTAATTATACTAATAATTAGAATGTTTTGGTAGAATCCTTTATGTGAGAAAGTAACCATATCTTTTCTGGATCATCTAATCCCCTTGTCATGGAAAATAGATTAACTCCATTGAGAAGATATTCTCTATCCTTTAATGTTCAAAAGAGAAGAAATTCATGCTATTGATTTATCACATTGATGAGGAAGTTATTCAATGGTAGACAGAGATAAAAAAATGATGTCTTATGAGTAATTTGATTCCATGGATTGGGAAGGATTGAAGAAATTATTTTTCAAGTAATATTTTCCTCGAAGTCTCCATCTTAAGATGGAGAGGGAGTTTCTCGAACTGAACAAAAGGAAGATGAGTTTATCTAGGAATAGGAAGAATACATCACAAAAATTTTATGATATTCCTTCAACTTTTTCATGAACATTGAATTACTAGTGGATCACTTCATTATTGGACTAAATATGAGTATACAAAAATCCTTAGATATTCAAGACACTGAAATTTATGAAGAGATTATTTGTTGTTCCTTTAAATTTAGATTGAAATTGGAGACTCTCAATTGTATCAAGGGAACAAAGATGAGAAAGGGAAAATAGATATTAATATGTGAGTATAAATAAAGAAATACCTAGAAGGAAATAAAACCATCATCCCACTTATAAAATGAATTGGATAAAGCATCCAGGAAACTACCTAAGGGGAACCAAGAGATGCTACAAATGTGGAAGAGAGAGTAATCAGGATAATTTTTTATGAATGGATTTTAAGAAGACCACTAATGTGGAATAATAAAGGATGGTTTGAACCAAAACTCATCATATAGTGGAGTGTTTCAACTACAAGTAACCTGAGAATTAGGTTATCCATTTTAATAAGCTAGGGGTTGTCAGAGGAAATCAAATGAAACAACCACTAAGATTGGAAGGAAATATGTGACCACTACTATTGAGGTGTATCCTACCAATGATGTGGTGATAGGTACATTTTTATTAATTCAATAATAGATTACATTTATTTTTTATTCCAGTTATAAAAATTATTTTATATCATGAATGTTTAATATAACCATTTAAACACCACCTCAAAAAATAAAGGTTGAGTTCTATATGACAAGATCAAGTGGTAGTATTATTTCATCCAAGGTATATAATTCCTCCCCTGTTAATGTTGGTGGACTGAGTATATTTTTTAATAGAAAATGATATTTTATATTTCAAAATCACTTTTGAGGAAAATGTGGGAAACCCAAATTAAAATCATACAAGAATATATTCAAAAAAACAAATAGTAATAGCCCCTCCCCAACGAATACATCCTTATATCAAGCCTCCAACTCATAGGACCACTTAGAAAGCTATCTTGTGTAGGGTTTTAGGGGTCTGGTACTGATGGTGAAGCCATACCCTATATTTCTTCAATGTTCGAATGGTCATTCTCAATGAATGCTTCTTACTTTGAATCCTCATATGGAGTTGATCCCTGTAGAGTGTTGCATGCTTTCACCATTAAAATAAAAAATAAAACCAAAATACCAATATTTTATCAAAACCTGCCCAAAACATATTTTAAAAAAACCAAAACTGAGAATTTTCTAAAATTAAAAACCAAACGTTTTCAAAAAAGAGGACAAACTGAGAATCGCTACCGATTTCCTTGAACTGCCCCCCGAATTCACATCCCAATGGACCAAGAAGAACAACGTGCTGCTCCACCTTGGAGAAAATGGATGAAACCAATAACTACAATAAGGAACTAAGAAAATATATGTATGGAGAATAGATAGAAAAACCCCCATGAAAATAATCGTCATTACATTACCTCAAGCATCACCATCTTGATAAATCATGATCAAAACCAGCGTAATAAAAAACCATCAGAGTGGCCTAAAGCACATCATAGAGGAAACTCGAGAAACTGAAATGCAAATCATAGAGAAAATTATAGCAAATAAATAGAACATCATAAATGAGACCGGAGAAACCAAATATGGGCATCACAGAGGCCTTTGGAGCAGTGTAAGAGGGCATTATAAGGCTGAGGACCACAACCACCGCGTCCAGACAACCACTGAATCCATAGAATCCAAACACCAACAAAGATGACCAGAACCAATGAAAATCCAATAAAAATAACATTCCATCATGGATATAGAAAAAGTGATTAGAGAATCCCAATTTGAATTACAGAGACATCTGGAGAAATAGAAATGTGCACTATAGAGGCAATAGGAGTTCCTAAAAAGCACATCATAGAAGCAACTGGAGAAACAAGAGACGCGCATCAAAAAGGCCTCCAGAGCAATGTAAGAGCACGTCATCATTATGAGAATCTCTACCACCATCCTACTACCTACAATCACCTTTAAAACACCAAAAAAACTCTCATTGTTTTTCACATAATCAAAAAATCAACCAAAATGGTCACTGGTGAAATTGGCGGAACCATCCCACCAACGGACCAAACCAGCACTAGAACAGAATCAATTTTTAACCATGAACCACACCTCCTAATTTTTTCCTAAATAACCACCATGAAAAAAAAAGAATCACCACTAGGCTGGATCCCATTTTATATCCTCCATGGACTCTAACCACCTATCCAAAACATCAAGCAACATTACATATACATGAGAAAGAAAATGAACATACCCCGCTGTAGAATGATGATAGATCCCACCAAAGCTATCAAGATGGAGAACCGCTGCAATTATATCTAACACATCACCGAACATATAAAGTCACACATCATCCATAACAACCTGGGCCATCCGAAGTAAAATAATAATGAGTCACCACACCCATATCTTACCCCTCACTGAATTTGTGCACATCGTCCATAATGACTCATGTCATCTGATGATGAAACCCAAGGAACTATTTTTACAAGCCACGGTGAATGTTGAAGTTGGATCAGTATAAATGTGCGAATAAAAATTAAAATCTGTCCCATTACACAATCGATGAAGCTGAACCCTCTGAAGTTGATTCCCAAGGAATCATAGCTGTAAATAGAGGAGAGTCGTAGCTGAAGCCACGACCCCCTTTGTGGACTGAATCCCCCAGCACATCTTATCTTACTTTTTTTCTAGATTTTTATGTTATATTGAGAATGTGTTGGCAATAATTATATAAATCCAAAACAAATTTTTTGAAGAGGGAGAAAACTATTCACATCCAAGGGCATCCACCAATTCTATGTATGTGTAAGAAGGATGACAAATCTTATTCAGAATCATCAACTTAATTGGGGATATTATTTTCTTATGCGAAATTATTTTTAGCTCCAATTATTGAGTCAATGGAGATGATCATTATTGAATACATTCCCATTATTATGGACTATAATGATGTGTTCCTGAAATAATTGTATGTTCGTCCTCCCGACCGAGAGGTTGAGTTATCAATTGATCTTATACATAGATATTTTCTTATATCAAAGAATCCTTATAGTATGGAAACCATTGAGTCTTAAAAATTGAAGAATAAGTTAAAAGGGAAAATCAATAATGTTTTAATATGTCAAAGTTCTTCACCATGGGGTTTCACAATCCTCTTCATCAAAAATAAGGATGGATCATTGCACATGTGCATTGATTATCATGAGATCAAAAAAATATGATAAAGAAAAAGAACGCATCCCATGTATTGATGAATTTTTCAACCAACTATGTGGGGCTATATATTTCTCTACTATAGACCTTCGGTTGGGATATCACCAACTAATGGAAAAGAAGGAAGATATTCCCAAGACTGCTTTTTTAATGAGCTATGAACAATATGAGTTCACAATGATACCCACGAGACACACTAATTATCTAGAAATATTCAGGTACATAATGAATAAATTATTTATATATTTTCTTGAAAAAATTGTGGTAGCATTTATAGAATATATTATAATATACTCTAAGAGAAAGAAGTAACATGATGAATATTTCAATGTTGTTCTAATGAGATTTTGATAGGGGAAACAATAAGAAATATATAGTAAATTTGATTTATAGATTGAGGAAGTATCATTATTGGGTCATGTTATCATCTAGAAAATAATATATCTAGACTCTTCCAAGATAATGTCCATCAAAGAGTGGGACATTCTAAAACCTATAAATGAAATCCATAGTTTCCATGGTCTAGATGGGTATTATTGACATTTTTTTGAGAAACTTCTTGGAATTTTTAAACCCACTAACTGAGCGAAATCAGAAGAGAGTATTTTTGTAGAGTAGTGAATGTGAATACATATTTAACAATTTGAAAAATAATCTAATCAGTGAACCAGTATTTACATTAGTTATAACTGTGGGAAACGTTGGGGTATATAGTGATGCATCAGAGTAAGTATTAGATTTTATAAAAATGAAAATAATAATTTGATCACCTATGCCTCACAGAAATTGAACTTTCTTTAGAAAAACTATCCCATGCATGATCTGGAGTTAGTGGTTGAGATCATTGCATTGAAAATATGGAAAAATTATCTATATGGGGAATGGTGTGATATATATATTTACTATAAGAGCCTCAAATATATATTCACATATAAAGATATTAAAATGAACCATTAGTGATGGTTATAGCACATCAAAGATTATTACTACTCAAACCACAACCATCCTGGTAAGAAAAATAAAATTTTGGATTATATAATTAGATGTGATCCTGCAACTTTTTCAATAATGAGAGTTGAGAAGGATCCAATATTCATAGAATTGAAAAGGATGGACATGGTGGTCATAATGGAAGTTCATACACCTCTTCTTTCACAAATGACTTATCATTCATCCCTAAAAGAGAAAATAAAGGATTCTCAAAGATATGGTGTGGTAATTAAAAATTAGGTAGATTTTAAAAGAAATTTAAAATCCTTAGATTCAAAAATTGAAGAGGAGGGATTTATAGTATTTGGGTCATGAATATGTGTACCATCGAATAATGAGATAAAGATGGACCTTTTGAATGATTCATATAGCCAGAATTTTTATATCTTCCATCGAAGAAGAAATATGTATTGATATATCCAAGAGCACTATTGGTGTGATAATATGAAGAATGATGTCATTGAATATACAAAGAAATTCAAGTTAGGTCTACAAGTGATGGATAAAAAAATGTATAAGGGAATCATGATATTTTTACCCATATAAACATAGAAGTTGGAAGACATCACCATGGACTTTGTCATAGGACATTCAAAAACATATAGAGGAAATAATTCTATATGGGGTTTTCTGTATAATATTACAATGAAATATCACATTATTTCAATTCATGAGGATTTATTACCTGACCTGTTGAGTCAATAAGGTTTTCCTTATGACTTTTCCATTCCTTCTTGTTTTGAAAATCACAAACACCTTATACTTAAGTAAATATTTTTTTCACCCAATAATAAAATTTAATTCCTCAAGAAAATTTACCATAACCTAGATTTTATTATACATTGAAATATTAATCTTAAATTTGAAAACCGGATTCATAACCAAATTTCCAGAGCCATATAATGAAAATATTTAGAGCATTCTGTTTTTAGGATCCGAATTATGGATGTGATCTATAATGCAGTTTTAATCTGAATTCTGGACTCCGAACTCTTAAGTAGTTTGACTCTAAACTCTCAAGTAGTTCGACTCCGAACTCTGAAGAAGTTTGACTCCAAACTCTTAAGTAGTTCGACTCCGAACTCTGAAGAAGTTCGACTCCAAACTCTTAAGTAGTTCGACTCTGAACTCTCAAGTAGTTTGACTTCGAACTCTGAAGATGTTTGACTCCGAACTATTATGTAGTTAGACTCCGAACTCTCAAGTAGTTCGACTCTGAACTCTTAAGCAGTTCGACTCTGAACTCTTAAGTAGTTCGACTCTGAACTCTGAAAAAGTTAGACTCTGAACTCGTAAGTAGTTCGACTCCGAACTCTCAAGTAGTTCGACTCCGAACTCTGAAGAAGTTCGACTCCGAACTCTTAAGTAGTTCGACTCCGAAATCTCAAGTAGTTCGACTCCGAACTCTTAAGCAGTTCGACTCCGAACTCTTAAGTGGTTCGACTCCGAGGTCTGAAAGTTCAGAATCCGATATCTGGTGAAACCAGACTCTGAATTCCTATAAAAAAGATTCTGAATATTTCTTAACATAGACTCCGAACTTCATTTTGGTTAGACTCCAAACCTTTAGCTTGCTTACACTATGAAATATTGATTAGATTTTACTTACATATGCTTCATTTCAAAATGATGTCGTACATTTAGTTATACATAGTTTGTTATGAAACGATGTCATCTATTCTATTTCTAATTAACCGTTGGTTGAGTTACACGTGTACAGGTCCCTCTGAATTTCATGGAAAATATGACCGGTGGAAGAGGGAGTCGACCATTGGAAATTTGCCTATAAATAGGAGCTCATTTGAAAGAGCTCAACACTGAAATGAAACAAGTTGATCGATCTAGAGACTGCATGCTATTAAGGTGATTTCTAGAGAGAGAAGCTTTTCTTGCCTTGTGCGTACTGAACTGCTCGTTCAGATTGCTTTGTGCAACTCCGAATGTTGGTGATTACATTTGAGGACTTTTGGGGATATGAAGTTAGAGGTGTCGACTACCTTGAAGTTCGATATATTCCTTGCTGAAGAAGAAAGAGGTGCCGACTACCTTGATGTTCGAGGGCTTCCTTGCTGAGGAAGACAGAGGTTCCAACTACCTTGAAGTTGAGGGCTTGCGGGGATAGCAAGACAGAGATTCCGATCTTCGTATCGATGTCTTACCATGGTGTGGGTAAGACAGACTTTATTGAAAGTATAAATCAAGGGACCTTTATACAAGGTTGTTGGATACCCTTCTCTTTGTGTTAAGAGATTCATATCTTGTTACTTGTAGTTTTACTACTTGTTTTTCCACTGCATATTGTATTGTACGGAAAGTATAACCTTCTTGTATTTCTTTACACTTGTACTCTGATTAGTTTAAGATTCTATACGCTTTAAGGTAGAATCTTATGTTGTAAACCATGGTTCCAATACTCTGGTTGGTGATTAGAGGTGTTGTGAATTTTCTTTGTTTAACTTTGTTAAACCTAGATTTTCCATGACTAAGGAAAACATAGTTATCCATAACCAACTTTAATGGTTCCAAAGGAATTTTTAAAGTGTACAATTCACCCCCTATTGTATATTGAGCATATACATGATTATTTAGATCCTAAAATTGGTATCAGAGGAGGTCTCTGAAATACTCATACTCACGTATAAGTTATTCTTGCTCATTTGTCATTCCGAACGTTGTCATTCCGAACTTTTTCATTCTGAACTTTGTGGTTACGAACTTTTTCTACTAACTAGTTTGGTTTTCCAAGTTGTTTTAGTATGGCAGGAATAAATATTGGTTCTATTGATAATCTAAATCCTACAAGACCACCGATCTTTTATGGTAATGACTATGAATACTGGAGAGATCGAATGAAGAATTTTGTCATAAACACTGGAGTGGAAAATTTTGTTATGCATACTGGTGATTATAAAATTCCTGATAAGGAAGTTAGAACTTTCACTAACCAGGAAAAGCAAGAGTATCAACTCAATTATAAGGTACGCAATACTTTACTATGTTCAATGACTAGAAATATAGATAGCCAAATTTCTTCTTGTGAAGCAGCTAATTGTATCTGGAAGAAGTTATAAGTTACACACTTTGGCACTTCTAAAGTAATTGAAACTAGGAGAGCAATGCTTAGAGCTGAGTACCATGGATTCAATTTTCTGTATGGTGAACCAATCTGAAAAGTTCAACAGAGGTTTATGACTATAGTCAATAACTTACAGTCTATGGGAGAAAAAAGGTTAGATGATGTATCCCTTGTAGATAAGATAATTGATATTATGCCCAATGAGTGGGAATCAAAGAGAACTGCTATAGATGAGAATAAGAAGGTCACTCAAATTTCTCTTGATGAGCTATTCAGAACTCTTCTCCAACATGAAACCAGAATGAATAGAGATGTTGACAAAATCAAAAAGAATAATGGTAATGGTACTGTTGCTTTTAAAATAAAATCAAATCATATGAAAGCTAAGAGTCCTAAGAGAGTAAACAGATCCATGTCTAAAAAGGTGGTTGTTCAGTTAGATTCTAGTGAAAGTGAAATCTCAGAAAATGAGTCAGCAAATCTTGCTCGAATGATGAACAAGATAGCCGGCCAGAGAAATTTTCAATCAGAAAATCAAAGGAAGAAGACAAAGGCTAAGGACGTGGTTACTGATGAAGAAATTTCTCAGGCTAAGGAAACTCAATCTGCTCCCCCCAAGATGAAGAAGCAGAAAAACTACAGATGAAGTAGCAGCCAAGTGGAGAGAAGTTAAAGAAATGAGGAACGAAGGGGATCCTCAATTCGGAATGGACCCTACCGAGGCTAAAGCATTAAAGGAAAAAGCTGCTGAGGAGCTAGAGAGACAAGCGAAGGAAAAGAAGTTCAGAAAGAAGATTTGTGAAGTTGAACTGGTGTGATCTTTGCTAAAGTAAATAGAGTTGGCTTCCGAAAGGCTTCCAATTCTGGAAACATTCGGTGTTGAACCTTCTTTACCAGAAACTCCATAAAAAAACTATGTCACTCCGGAAAAGGACAAGCGTAAAGAACTAGTAGTAGAAGCTGAGAAAGAAGTTGCTGAAGCAGTAGAGGAAGAAACTGAAGAAGAAGAAGAAGAGGAGAGTGGAGATCCAGACACTTTGATCAAGCAAGTACAGAACTACAGAGATAAGACTGAATCTGCAAAGATAGTTACATCACCTAAGGGAGATGAGGAATCCAGCAAGCAACATCAATAAGAAGAAGAAGAAAATGTGTTGTATTATGAAGAAGAATCCTATGAGAGGAATTTTCTTGAGGAAGGGCAAGAAAGACAGAAACCAGATGAAAATCAGATCGTTCAAGTTTCAGAATCCAAGGAAGTATCCCTTAATAAGGAACATGTTCCGAAATCTGATAAGGGGAAGAAAGCTCTCATGGAGACACCTATTAAAGATGTCATTAGAAGGAAAGAGGTTGGTGGTACCTATAGAAGGAAGCTGATGCCAGTTGAAGAAAAGGAATCTCAAGAAGAAGTTTATAATTCGGAATCATTATCCCATGGGCATGATTTCGTGGTTCAATCTCTGAGAAAGTTGGTGGACACTATTCTGATTCTTCTAAAAATAGATTCTAGATTCCAGTTGCTGCAACAATCTATGAATCATAAATTGGATTCATTATCCATGGTAATGGATAAGTTTGTGAAGTTGAAAGATGAATAGAAAAGTTTTCTGATCGATTATGACATGCATAGGAAGTCCTGCAGTAAGGTAACCAAATGGTTTAAGAGAGTTGATGAAGATTTAGTTCACTTTGAGATTTTTCAGGCTGAAGTTCAAAATGCTTTTGAAAAAGAGGATAAAAAGGTTAATGATATTTCATAGAATTTGACCCAGGAGAAGAATTTCCGGAATCAACAGGTCAGGGATCTGAATGGGAAGCATAACTCAGTATCTCAAAATTGGAAAACTGAAAGAGATTTCCTGATGGAGTTTCAACAGAAGATGGAAAAGAAAGATGAGTTGTTAAAGTTGCAGAAATAAGCCTTGGAGGCTCAGGCATAGGTTTTAAAATCTCAAGAAGAAAAGGTAAAATCCTTGGAGAGGCAACGAGAGGAATATCAAAGAGACTTGAAGAAACTCAAAGCCTTGTTGAAGCAACTCATTCCGAAGGAAAAGGAAGACAAATGAACCCATTCCGATCTTTTGTTGTAGTTGTATTTCCTTGTAATTTTTTCCCAACTCTAATGAAATGGTTATCTAGTTTTTTGTATCTTGTTATATACTAATGTATCAGGTAGCATACTTTCTTTTCCATTCCCTTCAATTATTTTTGAAAATCACAAAGGGGGAGAAGGAAAAAAGAAATATTCCTAAGGAGGAGAAAGGAAAAATTTCTAAGCGAAATATCCTTAAAGAAAGGGGGAGTTTCCCACTACGAAGTTTTTTTTCATTCTTACAATAATGAAAACTCTACTCCGGAAACTCAGAATACAATCCTTAGAGTTTCAATGCCTAAGGGGGAGTTAGTTGTATTCACTTCTATCCATGAACAAAGGGATAAAAGTTTTAAAATTTAAGGTCTAATGAAAATTTTCAAAATCCTTATATGCTTTTTCAAAAGGATGTTTGTGCTTTCCAAAAAGGGGGAGATTGTTGAGTCAATAAGGTTTTCCTTATGACTTTTCCATTCCTTTTTGTTTTGGAAATCACAAACACCTTATACTTAAGTAAATATTTTATTTACCCCATAAGAAAATTTACTTCCTTAAGAAAATTTACCCTAACCTAGATTTTCTTATACATAGCAATATTATTCTTAAATTCAAAAACCGAATTCATAACAAAATTTCCGGAGCCATATAATGAAACGATTTGAAGCATTCTATTTTTAGGATCCGAATTCTGGATGTGATCTGTAATGGAGTTTTAATCCAAATTCTGGACTCCGAACTCTTACGTAGTTCAACTCCGAACTCTCAAGTAGTTCGACTCCAAACTCTGATGAAGTTCGACTCTGAACTCTTAAGTAGTTCGACTCCGAACTCTGAAGAAGTTCGACTCCGAACTCTTAAGTAGTTCAAATCTGAACTCTCAAGTAGTTCGACTCCAAACTCTAAAGAAGTTCAACTCCGAACTATTAAGTAGTTCGACTCCGAACTCTCAAGTAGTTCGACTCCGAACTCTTAAGCATTTAGACTCCGAACTCTTAAGTGGTTTGAATCTGAGTTCTGCAATTTCAAAATCTGATCTCTGGTTAAACCAGACTCCGAATTCCTATTAAATAGATTCCGAATATTTCTTAACATGGACTTCGAACTTCATTTTGGTTAGACTCTGAACTTTTAGCTTGTTTACACTCCGAAATATTGATTAGATTTTAATTACATATGCTTCATTTGAAAACGATGTCGTATATTCAGTTATACATAGTTTGTTATGAAACTATGTAATCTATTCTATTTCTAATTAACAATTGGTTGAGTTACACATGTACAGGTCCCTCCAAATTTCATTGAAAATATGACCGTTGGAAGAGGGAGGTGACCGTTGGAAATGTGCCTATAAATAGGAGCTCATTTGAAAGATCTCAACACTGAAATGAAACAAGTTGATCAATCTAGAGACCACACGCTATTAAGGTGATTTCTAGAGAGAGAATATTTTCATGCCTTTTGCGTACTGAACCGCTCGTTCAGATTGCTTTGTGTGACTCTGAATTTTGGTGATTACATTTGAGGACATCCAGGGATAGGAAGATAGAGGTTCCGACTACCTTGAAGTTCGATAGATTCCTTGCTGAGGAAGAGAGAGGTTCCGAATACCTTGAAGTTAGATGGATTCCTTGCCGAGGAAGACAGAGGTTCCAACTACCTTGAAGTTGAGGGCTTGCAGGGATAACAAGATAGACATTTCGATCTTCGTATCGAGGGCTTACCCTGGTGTGGGTAAGACAGACTTGATTGAAAGTATAAATCAAGGGACCATTATCCAAGGTTGTTGGATAGCCTTCTCTTTGGGTTAAAAGATTCATATCTTGTTACTTGTAGTTTTATTACTTGTTTTTCCGCTGCATATTGTATTGTAAGGAAAGTATAACCTTCTTGTATTTCCTTACACTTGTACTCGGATTAGTTTAAGATTCTATATGCTTTAAGGTAGAATCTTATATTGTAAACATTGGTTCCAATACTCTAGTTGGTGATTAGAGGTGTTGTGAATTTTCTTAGTTTAACTTTGTTAAACCTAGATTTTCCTTAACTAAGGAAAACATAATTATCCATAACTAACTTTAAAGGTTCCAAAGGAATTTTTAAAGTGTACAATTCACCCCCCCCCCCCTCTTGTATATTGAGAATCTACATCATTATTTTGATCCTACCTGAATAACTTGTGCAAATATATATTAGAGAAGTATTGAGGCTTTAGAGAAAGCCATTGATTGAATGTGATATTAATCTAATATTTAACTCCAAGTTCAAGAAAAGTTTCTAACATGATCTAAAAATTAAGGAGAACTTCATTATGGATTAATATCCACACACTGATGGCCAATCAATGTGAACTCTTTAGAAATTGAACAAAATGTTGTGTGAATGTTTTATGGACTTCAATGAATGATGGGATCAACATCTTCCACATTAAGAGTCCTGTTAACACAATAGTTTCAACTAAAGAATCTAAATGGCCCCATATGATTCCCTTTATAGAAAGATATATAGAAAAATGACATACTGGGATGAAGTTTTTAAAACTAAGCTATTGGAACACGAAATGGTCAAAAAAATTATATAAAAGGTAAAAACCATTTAGCATCACATCAAGGGAGCCCAAGGTTGACAGAAGTGATGTGAAGATAATCATCGATGAGATTTAGAGTTTGAGGTTGATAACAAAGTATTCATCTTCTTCTCTCCATGGAAGAGGTTCATGAGATCTAGCATGAAAATAAAGTTATTCATAGGTACATCGTCCGCTTTGAGAATCTTAATTGATTCAGATCTATGGAATATTAACTATAGCATCCACCAAAAAATTCTCAAGTACATGATGTATTCCTGAAATCCCTACTAAGGATGTACGTACTAGACCCAGCACATGTACTAAATTCAATGGTGAAATAGATGGAAATTATCTCACTTATGACGTGTAGCTGGTGAATATCTTAGATCATAGAGATAATGTTCTACACAATATGACAACTCACATAGTCAATGTACTATGAAGTAACTATAAATATGATGGGGAAACATGGTAAATAGAGGAAGTGATTAAGGAGATATATCGTCACCTGTTTTCACCTTAGTATGTATTGTAAAATTCTTCGAAAAAATTCCCATAACGGGGGAAGAATGATACAATGAATAATTTTACCAATCAAAATTACCTTATTATAATTATGTAATATAAAATATTATTCTTATAAATGGATAATGATACATTAGTTATAAATTAATCAAAAAAGAATTACAAATATTACTTTAAGGATATAATTTGAATATAAAACTTTAAGAACATGATAATTTAGATCTTCTCAATCCACTAGAATAACCACACTCACGAGAAAATCTATAGAATATAAACATAAGTTTAATAATAAAATATTCATTTTAAAGATGAATTCCTATATAACCTTTAAATAAAATATATGTGAATATAGAATGGATGAAATCAATGATATTTATAAAAATTAAATAACTTATTCCATTGGAATAATAACTAGACCATTAGAATAGTAATATGACGATTAAGATTAGTAATCTAGCTATTAAAATATTAATCTCATATATTAAAGTATAAATAAAATTTATGTATCTTATAAATTAATATATGCTATTGTTATATAATGGTATAAGTAAATAAATGTTTTTAAAATAATAAATTTTTTATTAGTGTTTTTGTAAAACGTAAATGTTTATTTAAAGTTTTATAAATAATATAATGATTTAAAAGAATATATAATTTCATAAAATATACTCATAAATTAATATTATGTTGTATTATAATTATAATATAATTTTATGAGACCATTATTAATTTTTCAAAGGGCTATAAAATCAATTATAACATTAAAATCGTTATTATTCAAATAAATGATGATTATATTTAATACTTAAATTTATCATATTTAGAAAATTATGTTTAGAAAATTGATTCTATTTTTTAGAATATATAATTCAAAAAATAGGTAGGTTGAATTTTTCGGATTCTTCTAAAATAATTAAATTTTGGGTGTTTAGTGAAATACGATAATTTATTGTAATTAAAAAATTAATGAATTTTTGTTTCATTGCTTATGTATTTATAATGTAGGAACCCATTAGTTTAAAACCACATGAACCATTTACTATATGATTTTATAGGAATCTACAATATTGATATTATTGGGTGAAAATAATAAGAAAATTAATAAAATAATCCAGGACACCCTTTTCCTCCCCTATAAATACCACCCCTCACCACCACTTATCCTCACACCTCCTAAGCATTAAAGTGTGTATATATTCTAAAAAAATTACCTTTCTAAGACTATTATCTATGTCCAAGACCAACTGGTCTCAAAAAATTTCCAAACCCATATTCTTTACAGAGTTTCTCAAGGAGACGTCGTGCAAGAGGTAAAATCTCCATTCTTTATATTTTAAATTAATTAATTCTTCTACCTTATCCTCACCTCCCCTAACCAAAATAGAAATAGGAATACAATATCACATATAAGCTTGATTTTTATTATTTTAATATAATATACATAATAAAATATCTTCTTTTCAACATTTATCATATATTATGAAAGGAATGTTCCTGATATATCGATTAACTACCTTTGTGGATTATGATTTTTTATTTCCCATTACTAGCTTCAAGGTTATTCATAAAAATATTCTTATGGTTCAACCAAATATTAAAATATATATTATAAATTCGTCTATTTTTTGGATCTAACATATATATATATAATAAAATATAATAAATGAAAACTAGTTTTAATGATTGAGAACCCGTTAAAATAAACTAATCGTTTTTCATTAACATTTTATCGAATGACTAATTATCATATATAAAAAGTAACATATATATGGGAACATTTAAAATTAATGTATCATTTTAATACTATTTTATTCAAATTATTATTTTCTATCTTCCATTTTACATGAACTCCCATAATAATACCCAATGGAACCGACCATAAAACCATGAAATGAATGCTTATGAAATAAGAACATTAAACATTATAACCCCTAAAAATGGCCTTAAATGAACTTAATAAAATTAAAATAAATAAAATATATGTAGATAAGGTTATAAATTATGTAATTAATAGATATAATTTTATTATCCATGACATTAAGTGCATGTTCTGAACACATTCAGATATAAGGTAAGGGATCTCTTCAAACCAATAAATTTCCTTTGGGTTACGCCTTATCTCTCTCTACAAAAATTTATTTCTTCATTAATAATATATTTTTATTATAAATTATTATTTTATATTCTAAAATTATGTATCGTGATCAAATAATATTTCTGTAAGGGGTAATTACATGTTTTAAAATGTATCCTCCTCAATTCCTCTTGATAAGAAATCCCAGTTAAAAGGGACGTCTCTACTTCTTAAACATTTAAAAGTAAAACCTATTACATTTTTTAAGCAATCAATATTTTTATAAAATCACTATTTTTATCAATAAGAACTATATTATCCCATTTATATTTTATTCATACAATTATGAGTTCATTCTCTTTAAATAAAATTTATTCTTTTCACTGAAACCAAACTTATGTGACACAATTCTAATATTATCCACCGACTATTTTTCACATTTTCACCTCAATTATACTTAATTATTAATGATATAAAATTTATTTTCATTATTAATTTCCATGAATGATTAAAATCCATTATTTTATATATACCATTATTATACACCCCTTGGTTATGCATTATGACATGATTACAGTACAGATTTAATTCCTTGGGTAACCCTTATGTTTAACCCCTTTGTTTGATTACACATGTGGTACACATATAAATGAACATGTTATGATGGGTGCAGATAGATGAGGATCCAATGAATTCAGTAAAATTTTGTCTCATGAGATGTCATGTATTGTATTAGGGAGTCAAACTTATTTATTATAGGACTTTGCCCACTATTTGATATAGTGTTAGGAGTTAGCCTCGACTCATGTGTATGTCATATTATATATTACATTGACATTCATTTTTCCAAGATCCCATGATCCCATGTTCTATATGTTCTTATTACATATGTCTATTCATGTTCCATGTCATTTAATGCCATCATGTAATCCTTCTAACTCATGTTCTATGTTGTATTCCTTTGTTTAGTCCCTTGTTGTAATTTTTATCTCATCCTTTTTTCCTATATATTCCCATGTTATCCTATATAGTTATACGAGCTCAACGGGAGTTTGGATCACATTACGGAGAATAATATATTGATATCCTATTGTAGTTCCATGTTTTCTGTTTTATATACCTAATTTCCCAAATACACTAGAGTTAGTGATCCTTTAGTTTATTTTGATGGATATTTATGTTTAATGTCACGTCATCTTATGTGTAAAAGTATAAGAAATCTACAGTATTTTTTAGTGAAACTCATCACCTTTAAATATACATGATTTGATAAAAGATACATTAGAAGTATTTCGATTTTTGTCATCTTCATTATGATGTTTCTCATCTGTTTCAATCATGGATACCCATGTTGCATCACTAGCATGAATCTCTTGAACTTTGGAAAAGTGAACATCCATCCCAAGTGATCATAGGTGAGATATCATTATACTCTTCCAAATATTGATATTTTACCATAATAAGGTTAAACCCCCATATATTTATTGATTTGTCCATAACATCTAGACCAGATGATAGAATTAACACCTCTAACCCAATATCTCTAATTCCACTTATGATTACCCAAAACACCAAGAGTGGGGAGTGGTGAATTAGGGTGTAAATTTTTTATTATATTTAAATGGATCATGTAACCATGTTGGCAGTGTGTAGTGACATATGTCAAAATGTAAAAACCAAATCACTTAACCCATATATACGAAACATGAAACAGGACATAGTAGTTTCAATTGGTTCACTACTAAGGATATTCCATGGAGAAAACACTGATATTGTGTCGATCATACCAAAATATGTTATGATTCATTAATTATATTCATTAAAAATCTTCAATCATGTAAACTTCATTCCAGGTTCGCTGCTGTTACAAATACTTCATTGATATCACACTTCCTTCCTCAGATCACTTCAACTAACTCATCACTCATCACTTCCTTGGGTGAATTATTTCATAATTTATCTAATTGATAAAAGTTGCATCCATATATTAACACATGGAGATTATTCTTCTCATTATTGATGTAAAATTATGAAGCTTCAAAAATTTCCTAAAAAAAACTCCAATTTCATGTGTTTTTAATTAAGTATCTTCCAAGATACACTATTTTCCATGAAACCCCTTTCCTTTTCTGAATATCTAAAAGGTTTATCTAAAATCCCAAATTTCTAGAAAATTAAATTTCATTAAAATTATACCTTTCATGAATATTACTTAACTGAAATCCCTTTTTATCAATTACATCTAAATGAGTATTTTTTAAAACATGTGTTAATGTAATGTCCCTGATTCTCATAAGAATTATGTTCCTATACATTTTTAATGAAATTCATGCGATAAGACCATAATTAAAAAGATTATTTAAAATGAATAGTATCATCCTGTTTATTTGTGGAAAACAATATTTCATAGAACACTATGAAGTTATCAAAACTCTACAACTTTTTAAAAACTCTATTACCTTTAGAAATCATGTCACCTATAATTCTCCAATGTTAACCTATCCTTCCATAGATCACGAAACATGTGATTTTAAAAACCTATTTGTACATTATTCAGAAAAACTATATAATTTATAAAAACTATTACTTTTAGACATTACCCATTAATTATTTTTTAGAATAATAAATACATTATATATTTGTTTTTCTTTGGATTTTCATGGCCAAAAATTTTGAGAACAATAGATAACTACCCCACAGTTAACAATAAATATACATATATGATAATATTAATTATCTTGTAAACTACTTGATAAAATAATTATGAATTGAAAAAAAACATACCATAACTTTCTAGCTATGAATACCCATGCTTTTAATAGTTAGTGTTCATAAACAGAGTTATATTTCCCAAAATAATTTCAATTTTTTCAGATCTACCTGCATCTATTACTCCAGAATTATTATCTTTCCTAAGAGGGAAATCCCTATATGGATTAATTGAATTTATATGCTTTACATTCCTTATAATAGTAGAAATTTATATACAATGGACCACATTATATTAAATAATAACATTTTTAATCACACTGTATAACTTCAAAAATAGAAAAACACATAACATAAAATAATTTTGTATAACTAATATCATGGTCATTTTCTGGGCTTCATTAAGAATATTCTCAAGGTCATTCAAAGGGTTTAGTCTACTATAAATTCTTTCCAAAATATATTTCCAAATGATTCGGTAAAATATTTTTCAATATAAATTGTGAACACACAAACCCTAGTCACCTAAAGTTGATGGTTATATTATTAAATTGGTACTAAATATATTAAATCACATTCCAATGTAAAAAATTCAAAATATTTCTTTGTAAACTAGATACATACATGAATCTCAAAATACCTAAGAAAAAAAATACAAAATATGATTTTCAGTAGGATAATCATAATTCTATATATAATTTATCTAAAAACCAATAATAATGAATTTTCCAACATCCTATGGAATGGAAACTAATGAAAGGGATGAGATCAAATGCTCTGTAATGGAATTTATACATCAAAATTAAAATCAGCATCATTAATAAGGATAAAATAAATAATGATCAAATAATTCTACATAAATAATTACATAATCTAAAAAGGTAAACAAAGATAAAAAAAATTAAAATAAATCATGGGAATAGATAAATAATTTAATTGCGGTGGAATGAATAATTCCCAACATCATAACTTACCATCGGGGCCTTGTTCCATGACTTTAAAAACATAATTTCAAGGCCTTATACCAAGATATCATACGTAAATGGGTAATAACACAGTTAAGTACCCAATCTATTTTGTCTCGTGAGACCAACTGATATGTCTATGGGATATGTAAGTTCCAGTCCCACCCATCACTAAATATGTCCAACAAATTTATCTTATTAAAAATCCATATAAATTTATCAACATTATTTAAGAATCAATAACTATCTATATTGAAACAACAATCATATAAAATACCAATAAATTACCAAATAAAGTTGTTCATAAACCATCCAAATAAATATGGGGGTGGTATCACAAGAGTTTAACCTCAGTGAATCATAATATTTAATAACATATGTTGACATAGAGGAATATACTTTCAAAATATCCCTGGATATTATTTTGTGAAAAAAACGAAAGATACTTTGAAAAAACTTTGTCTAATATTGAGAAAATTAACATATATTAAGAAAACAATTCATATAAAATAATATTTTGAAAATTTAAAGGAACCATAAAATCATCGAGTGTTCATGATGGTGGGAAATCTTCTCCATGTCATATAATTTATAAGACAATCCCATCACATTATTGTAAAAAGACAAAAAGTTTCTTTTTCTAAAAATGATTAGAAGATTCATTTTAAAATTCCTTATAAAAGTTTATAAATGGTAAAAATATCTTTAATAGATCATTTTAATATTTTAGAAAAATTCTTATAGTTATTTTAAAAAAAATATAAACACAAAAGAAAAATATTCCTAACTGAATATAAAATAAGGTTAATTTTCCATAAAAACCTTATTTCTATATCATAGTTAATTAAAGATATGAAAATGAATGTGAAATATGAAATTTAAATAAAAAAATATTTCATATTAAAATATTTTGTTTTTATGATATAAATATCAATTAATTCACCAGATAGTTACTTAAATATAAAGAAACCTTAATGCGGATGAGATTGTGAAATAAAACCTCATCTCATGTTTGACTTCCTTCATATGGGTCTGAAACTACTATATAATAAATATTTATTTATTATAAATATATTATAAAAAATATTCATATATATAATACCATATATTATTTATTTTTTATTTTTTATTAAATTTTTATTATCATCTTTTTGTTAAAATCATTTTCCTGGTTAATAACAACATTTTTCATGTATGTTTTTGGTTCAGTAATTTCAGTCCTTATAATTCAATCATTATAACATAATCTCAAGAATTTTAATAATTATATACATATAAAATATATTAATTATATACATATTTAGTGTGATTATAAATCATAAAAGCATAAAAATGAATTAAACCATTCATCAAGACGGTATGTCATACATATTCATTAATATTTTTTCAATTATAAAGTAATAGAATGAAAGAAAGAAATATAAAAATTCATATTTTCATAATAATTATTATAAAATAAAAATCATATATATTTATAAAATCTATCTTTATTGCAATATAAATAAAAAAATGATAAAAGGATCACATCACATCATGGTGATATTAATCCACACTTATGCAAAAGGGACATTAGTATTATCAAACTAATTGGAAGGTAAGAAGGTGGATATTATATTATAATTATATTATCATTATTTTTTTACAAAAAAATATAAAAATAAATGAACCATTAAAATACCCATCCGTTATATATGTTTATGAAAAATTAATTGTATCACTATGTGGAGATGATATGTTGTACGTATGCACGACCAATAAATTAACTTCCCATATGATGGAAAAGAGAGTGGATAAATGTTGTTTAAAATTCATAATAAAATTTAATTATATTTAGTATACTGAACCAATTATTTATGATAAATACCATATATTTATAGGAGGTAAATTAAGAAAGAAATTGATAGAGGTTGGGTTAGATTACTTCCTCTTCTTCTCGAGAACTCTTTTGAAACTTTCATAAGGAACCTAGGGTTGGTATTTTGAGGATACCAAAGCCTCTAGAACATGGGTAAATATGTTTATGAGAGAAATAGGTAGTTATTTGTGATGGATATTTTTCAAAACAATTTTAAATAATTTATTAAAGGGGTTTCATTCTACAAGTTATGGAAATGAAACATTCAAAATTAATAAAAAGATTAAAATATATCTTATTCAACCTCAAGAAAACTAATTCCAAATTATATGGTATGATATGGAAAAAATATAATCATCCAAAAAAAATTTATTAATTTATTAAGTATATTAACACTTATCCTTTGGTTTAACCCCTTAGTTAACTTGTTTTAACCTTAAACATGGTGACATAATATTCATACTAAAGGGGAAATAATTTTATTTATAAGGTTAAAATTAGATAATAAATGGACAAGGGATGTGATTATAGACCATATATTATCCTTATTACCCTATTTATAAATTTTATTGATTTCAAAATAATTTAATAAAATATTATTTTCATAAAATATTATTTTCATAAAACTTTATTACTAACATTGTTTATAAAATTCAATTTAATTGACTTAAAATATATCAAAAAATATATTATATTTTAATATAAACCATTAAAATATCATTAGTATGTTATATTTTTCAACAAAATTCATAGATCATAGAAACTATCCAAAATTGTATTAATTTTAATATTTTTGAAATCAATTATTTTATAATTTGAATAATTGAATAAATATTGTGTCAGTGTTGGATAAGAATTCAAGTTAATTTTATAATACCAAAAAATTATAAATAAAATAACAACATAAAAATTATTTTATTATTATCTAAATAATAATCTATATTAATTCACAACATTCTTTTTTCTATATGTTCACACATACGAGATATTCAAAAGTAATAGAGTGATATTTTTTATTTTTCATTGCATTAAATATTATATATGTAGTTTTCATAAAACATTTTCCATTAAACAACTAAATTATTAGTATATGGAGATATTGGTTGAGATACCCTTACCCTATAGTAATTTTAATGAAAATGGATACCTTATCACATAGTTTTAACTCTGATTAACTTGATTTTCCATTTTTCAAGATGACAAATTTTACCATGGTCTCTATTTATAATGTTGAAAATTAAAAGAAATTTATTTACCATATTATAACATCATCATTCCAAATAAGAAATACATTTTTTAGATTCATTAAATATAAGTCATAGAAATTATCTTTAAAAACAAGTTCATAAAATTGGATGAAAACTATATTTTATAAAACAACATTTTTAAGTATAAATCGGGATTTATTTTCATCACATCCCAAACAATAATATGATATTAATATTAGAAAAAATTTATGAAAAAATAATATTTAAATTTAGTTAACATAATTCACCAATAGTTATTAATTTAATTTATAATGATAAAAAAATTGCAAAAATAAACACAATGCATAAAATAAATAAATCTCTTATATTAAAATGAATATTAATTTATTTCAATTTCATTAAAATTTCGAGTCTATTAATCAGATATATTCACACAATATTCATTATTTATATAGTATTAATTATTCCTTCTAATTTATTATCTGGGTTATAACAGTATACTATATTACTATTCATTTAGACTTGGGGTTTTTTGTATTGCATGGTATGAAAAATATTTATTTGAAGAGATATACATTTTAAAATCAAGGGGTATTACATGTTCTTAAATTAAAAGGCTTATTCATTTTGTACATTCCCATGAAAAACTCATCAGATATAATTTCATGGAAATTTCGTTTCCTGTAATATTTGTATGGTGACAAGGTGATTTTTCATCATGTAGATCACACTATATATTATTAAAACACATTTAAATCACACATTTTATACAAAACCTTAGTATTAAAATAATCATGAAGCAATCCATCCATAAATATTTTTCAAAATAAAATATTTTTTTGACTTTTTCTGGAATTTATTTACATAAAATTTCACCCAAAATTTAGATACACATATTTTTTATTGCACAAGCTTTAGCCTATAACATGATATTCTTCATTATGATGGAATCATTGAATGAACCAAATTGGGTAGTTTTATATTTCAATATAGGTTTCTTAAAAAAACTTTATATCTTCCAAATAATTTTTTTTAAAATACATAATAATTTTTTAGCAACTTCCATTCAGTAGTTAAATAAAACATGTTTAACAAAAATTTTTGTCAAAAAATAAATTTTTTTATGAAAACATCTTAAAGGATCTTAAACAATATATTATGTAAGTAAATTTCATGCACTATCAAAAAATTACACATAAACACAATTAAATTATAATGTGTATAATTATTTTCATTATTGGTAACAAAAGGGTCTTGAAAGTCCATATCTCGTATTTTGTTCCAAAATTTTATATTAAAAATAAATATGAATTTAATTTTCATAAAACTATCACATGGTGTGTAATATCAATAAACTACACATAGGAACATGTTTATTAGTTTTAATATAGTGATTATTTAATTCTAATTTTTTATAAAAAAGTGAATACACAGTATGCACCATGCTGATACACACCATGTATTTAAATTATATATTTTCCTCAACACACAACTATGGATTGTGAATTTTCACATTCCATGGACAATTATGATGTAGAATGTTTGTAATGCATCTATATTCCATGTGCCTTGATGTATCTTGGTTATCAGTCACATGTTTTGTGTAGTAAATAGATCCCAAATCTTTTACTTTCCTTTTTCCTCTATAAAATTCATATAGTACATGGTGTGTATTATTTTAACATGGAATGTTATCCAAAAAACATTGTTCTATCCATTTTATGACAAAAAAACGAAATGTAAATGTATTTAGTATTTAGGAACCTGATGTGTAGTGATATTTTTTGGAATGGTCTTAGTGTACTGAATATGGGTTCATTGTGTGTATCATCTGGCTACATACTCTTTAGTCCTATGATATCTATACATTAATGTCGATAGTTGAGGAGGGGTTAATAAGATATTAATCATGTTAAATTTTCTTGTTCATTTTTATATAAATGTCAAAAATGAAAGAGAAGATAATATATCAATGTTCAAAATTAAGTAATGAATTTATCAAATTTCAAAACTAATGTCACATGTTTATAAAATCAACAAATAAAAAATTTATTAGAAATTTGAAAATTATTTTACAAATAACACATGATTGTTCAAACAATTTAAGAGTATCCTATTAGGTCCTAGGTAGGCTTATCATTACCTATTTTAGAAAATTATACTGAAATTATGTGATGAAAAACGTCACTTCCAATAAATTAAAATTGATGAGGATTGAAAAATAATGCCAACCCCAATATGAGATGATATTTTCATGTTAAATTTATAATTAATAGAAATTACAAATTACCTTAGTCGTGGATTATTTTCATATAATTTTTTGATCTTATAAACTTCATTAATTTTAATCTTCATTTAACTATGGGGAATTAGGAATATAACCCTCTCCCCAATGATTTTATCAAAAAGTGATCCTTTAATCTCAATGTGTTTCCAGTGGTACTGCGGGTTCTGGTGTGGCAATACCAATCATCTTATGTCACTTCCTTTACTAACTACAATGGTAGACTCTGTTTAGAATGATCCTAACATGGTCTCTCTAACTTGAGACTAAGGGGGAATAATTTTACTTCTCTAATTCTTTAATGAATCCTTAAAATGTTCTTGGTGGAACAAAATCTCTAGGAAGGAGAGGATAGGTGTTTTGCATAATAAAATTTTGAAAACTTTAAAAATGAAATAACTATGTATATAGAGATCCAATGATAGGGTTTATTATTATTTAAATGAAAAATTAAATTAATAATATTTTAAACCCATAATATACCTCATTCCATGAAAAATAATAATAATATTATTATATATCATGGAATTAGCTAACTAATGGAATAATAAATAAATTTTTTTACCGTTTGGTAAATAAATATTTCTCATAAATCCTAAAAATCAATCAACTCATGCTATTTTATTTTTTCAATTATGAAATAACTAATCAAATTAAATATAAATCATTCATTAAATAAATAAATATTATTAATATTAATTTTCTTTTGAGTATATATTTATCTTAATATTCATGATCAGTAAATTATGAATACTAATTATTCCTAATGATAAAGAATAATATTTACTCTAATAATTAAATTTTAGTAGAATTTACTTTATCGTAATAAATACTTTATGATTGTGACCGTCTATACTTCTTCTTAGTGTCATTAGGAGAGTTATCCTAATGTACTACATTAGAATATGTTAACACATAATGGAACCAAAGAGAAATAATTTCATGCTACAACATTGACAAACAAATATGAATGCTCCAGTTATAATATAACATATTATCTGAGATATCTCATCTAATAGGTTTCATAATTTTTTCACTGAAATATATACAAGATGGATCTTCTTATATCATCATGAAACGAACTCGTTATTACATCATGGATATTAAATTTAATGTGATGGACCCATTTTAATAAAAGGTTTGAGATATGAACAACCATAAATATGGAATGGAAAAAATTATTTTTACTTATTAATTAATAATATAATATTCATGATGCACCAAATTTACCCCACTTCTCGCAACATATAGCATCATGATGTTTGTATTACATAAAAGTACATGAATCATGATATGTATTAATAATAATAATAATGTCTAAATATAATTACACATGTTCGCATATAGGAATATCCAATGACATGAAAACAAGAGGAATTAATATAGGTGGGTCTTTCCTCATAATCTCAAATCATTTAGGTTACTAATTGCGACATTCATGAGGTATAGGATCATCTTCTTACGAGTAACAGAGTTTAAAAATATACATCATATGTATCCAATTTGATGACATAATGCAATAATTTGACTATGTTTAAGAATATTTTCATATAATTTAAAGGATCCCATCATATAAAGGAGATATTTATAGCCCTTTTTAATGAATTACATACCCTAAGACATTATAAAATTATATTTACCCAAAATAGAAACTAATATGTGAATATGGGTTTATTATTGATTAAATACTTCAATACATAATATTATTATGAACAAGAAAGTAGTAGTTTCTATGAAACTGACATAAAAATGAAATCCTCCTCTATTGAATACAATGAATGGAAGTTCCTTAGGTTTTATAGGAGGTCCATGTTGGGTCCTATGAGGATTAATAGTTTAGATTGAATCTCTCTCAACAGATCTTAAGGTTAGGATAATTTGTTTCCACTAGGGTTCATAACTTCCTAGAATTCACTATAATGTTTCATTCATAAAACATTCCTCTCATCTTCATTCATCAACCACTAAATATTCTCCCTACCAAAAAATATTGTCTTCCCTTTCCTAAATGTGGTCATGATGTCATAAGTTACTACCCACCAGTGACAGCCCAACATTTCACGTTTATCCTTACTACCACCAATTTCATTTCAAAGTGGGTTGAGGTTATTCCCCTAATGAAAGCCTATATTAGTTTCGTTATTTTGTTCTTGTTTTGTCACCTAAATCAAATTGATATCCCTTAAAATATTCACATCGATAATAGTACCAAATTTTGAGAGGCCAAATAGTTTTTTTATTCTAAATTCAAAATATAGTCCAACCACACTCCCCACCATCACACATTAGTTAATGGACCTATTAAGGAACTTAAAAACACTCTGTATAATTTTGGGGAAGGTGTTGAAACAAAAGAAGAAGAGTAATCCTAAATATATGTCCAATACCATATGGTCATACTGAAAAACAGCACAAACCTCTACCCAGGTGACTCTTTATTCAATTATCTATTTAATGGAATTAATGATTTACATTAAGGTCCATCTATCATAACTCCAAACAACCTTCTTTGATCATATGACAATATAAAAGTGGTCTAATGTCCATATAGTAGAGAAGGATGGCCAAAATGAGATCAGGAACTGGGAATTACTCAACTTATAGGTCCCCCAGAACTATTTGGCTTGATCATTAAAAAAATGGTCCACCTTCACACCATCTGAAAAATAACATTTTTTCTATCATTGAGGACAAAAATGATAGGTGGAAGGAACCCACTATTATTAGATCTCAAATGGGAATCCCATTCAAATTTTACAGTATCTTCTCCAATGGTGCATACTAGTTTGTCACCATAGATGGGGATCATATCTCTACTCCCAACAACCCAATATATACTAAGAAGTATATTTTTTAGATTTCATGATGCTTCATACAACATAGATACATGATATTGTGTTGAAAATAACCACATCCTAGTTATACAATGATCTTGGGGTTCAATACATGATGTTAAATGGTCTGATCAATTCCCTCACTATAAGACATTAAACTATATATTTGTGTCCCATGTCACGTGACCATAAAATAATGGCACTGAATAAAATTCTTCATTATGTTAAACTACTAATATTTTCTCATTCTTTAACAAAGATAAATTTCACAGAACTTTTTCTTAGATGCAAGAACTTAAACTACATATCACATTATCCTTATCATACTATATTAGAATTCTTGATAAATATATTGGTTATATGTTGTTAAACTACACCCTCCTTAGGTTGTAACTACAAAACCATAAAACATGTAACTACTTTATATTTATACAAATCATTATCTACAAAATAGGCTCATTGTCATGATGAAATAGGATATACCCATAATTTTTGAAACATTTCTCATACTTTTTAAATCCCTAGAACTATTTATGGAATGATTCTCACTCCAAAAGATAAATTGGGATGGCTATATAATCATCCTAGACATAGAAAAAATTATACATATTAGTATTTAATTGTCCTCACCTTTCATAATGAGAAATGTTGTCCTATCAGGTTCAGTTTCCTCACATGACATCAGGAAAACACTTATCTTTGGAGAAATCATTGACCCACCCTAGATCTAATACATATCACGATTAATCCAATTTTATATGATATAAAGCATAGAGTGTTGAACTCTAAATGAAAACAATCTTTAACTCCCCATCACATTTTGGTTACAAATTAGTTTAGATCCCGATTAACCCTTTATTTATAAATAGACTCCCAAATTCTAATATAATATTTCTCCAAATTATCACCTCCTTTCTAAGTTATAGGACCTAGAGGACTTATGGGGCTAATATCATGTGACCCAAGATTCAAATACATGGTGGTATATTGAAACTCATTTTTCATTCCCTGATTTATGATAGTGAAATAGTGGAAGATGTATTTTGAATACATGGTAATCAATTATCTTATCACCCATCATTGTGATTCAATCCATAGAAGTCATGATTTAAATTTTCCATAATTCATTATTCTAGAAGAATTTAAATCCCCTTGGTATTACCCCACTCTTGTTTTTTATCACATTTTTGAACCATGTTAGTCATATAGGGTTTATCCTTTACCAAACTCCTTTTTTGGATCACTTCCAATTATTGATGTGGCACTGTAGCCACAACCATTTTTTCTATATTGTGTGAAATTAGGATATATAGATTATCCTCTTTCACTTCTTTTTTCTTACACCAACCATGACTGAAATGGTCATATAGGTTTTAATATCCCACTATCAGAGTGATCAATGTATATACTACTTGTCATAATTTACCTTCATTCTACTATACATGACATTAAACTACCTGAACTCATATTTTCCAACCATCAAAAACTTAATTTGGGTAAATAAACTTCTATGGATGATTATATTATCATTAAAACTTATGAATCATCTTGTGTTTCCATATACTTGGATGCAACATAGAAAATCCCTCCCCATTAGTAAAAAATCATGAATATAAAGTTCCCATCACCTTTAACCCCTTTGGAGGGTATCTATATAGCCCCAAAAAGTTTTTTGTAAGAAAATATCACCCCATTAATTTTCCAAACAACAAGAAATTATTCTTTAGTATTCCCAATGTTCAATATATAAAGACCATAAAATGCATGAAGCCTCTTTTGATGTTATCTATGTGGCCCAAAACTCATTGATCACACCGTGATTCAATTTACCTTATCTTCTAAAAGGATCACCCCATATTCTTTTCATCAATGTTATTTGAAATTAAACTAAAGATGAACCAATTTCGTCACACATCATAATATGTTAAAATACTTGGTAAATATCCATGACTAAAGATGAAAGATTTCATAGTATAGATTTAACATCTCAGATTTTCCATGTATTACTTTTATATATTATATGGATTGATTTTGAGACTAGGAGCTTAGGTGCAATGTGATTTCAAGGCCTGGTGTGCCCAGAATAAATGATTCAATAATATTAATATTTTTAATAGTACACTGATTCAATTTTCTTGAAAAAGTAAAATTACTCATAAACCGATTCACAGATCAGAAATCATAGGGAACCATTGAGCTTTGAATGAAAGATTCACCCTAGGTGTGACTTACATTTAGTTGGTGTCGGTCTTCAGTAGAAAAACTCATGGAGGAAATAACTATAACTGAAATAATTTAATAAAAAAATTATTTTCATGCAATGTAATTATTTTTTTTAAGTATTTTTTAGGAATTCGGGGTTACCATAATAACCATAGAATTCATCTAGAGACATGGAGAAATAACCTCTTGAGAAACTTCTGGAGGATGAAGAAGGATCAATCGAATGACACACCTCGAATTCGAAAAACCTTTCCAAAATTAACAATGATTCTTCACTCTTTATAAGTGATCAAACCAAATCAAAGTAGGGTTTCTTTTTTTGAGTTTTTTTCCCATTTATGAAATAGATGATGAACAATGACCCATTGACAAATATATTGGCCCATAAATCAGTCATTGTACCGCGATGGGATATTATCTTTGGGATTATCGGGAGAATGATCATTATTCCTCTACATTTATCTTTCAAACCAAAATAGATTGAGGATAAAATGAACAAAGTTTTAGTTTCATTTTTTAGGGTTTATCTTTGTGAATTTCTGACTCCATTATTTAGTTTCATCATCATTGGATCTTTGTGGTCATAGATCGACCTTGTTGGATGGATCTGAATCCAATCAGACCCCCCCCCAAATTGGTGAAAAATGGACAATCGAGGTTGGATTAGTGTAGATAAGGACCCAAAGAAGCTAGATATGCGATAGTTTCAAATTTTGGTCATCGTAATAGGATTTTAATATCAATGAAGAGAAGGTGATTGTGGATAGAGTAGGTGGTGGTTCATGGCAACACAACGCACCTGGTAGAGGTAGCTAGTGCCATTGGCGGTGGATCTGTGTGGTCAAAGGTCACATAATAGAGGTAGAAGAACAAACTCAATGGGTGCTAGAGGTAGTGTGGGAATTATCTCAGAAAGAATATGTGGAGACATAGGCAGCATGCACACAATCTCACTAGGCCAAGCAGGTCAGGATAAGTGGTTCGAGCCATGTGGGTTGGGTCGAGTGAGATTAGGCTAGGTCAAACCCGATTCAGACCCTAGGTGACCAAGGTGGAGCCACGCCATGTTCGACCATGAGTTGTGGTTGATCCATCTGGTACGATTGGAGCAATTGTGGGCACAATGGACATGTAGAAACTATCATGGAAGGTACCTCATCTTGGTAGGCCACTTCATGTGGACTGACCACCACTTTCATTCCACAGAGGCCTGTCTTTGGGGTGGTCTACCCCCATGGTTGGTGGACCGACTGTGTGGTTGGTCTACAGGTATAGTGACCCCCTTTAAAACTTCAATCATCCATAACTTCTAAATGGTGCATCCAATTGATTAGATGACTATAGCTTTGAAACCCCAATGTTGAGACATCGCTTTTGAGACATGTGGTGAGTTTTTAGTTTGGACCAATAGAGGTTGAGATCGTTCCCTTGGTCCTTTCCTCGAGGCTTCAGTATGAAATTATTTCAACATCATTGTATTATAGTCCCCAATATTGGTGGAACATTAGATAGATTATGGTATCCCTCCATGTGTCTGGAGTGTGATCATTTATCACTCATAGTTGATTTTTCTAGAATCTACATAACCACGAAGAGTAGGGTGTTGGTCCTCCATCTAGTGGGCTGTATTTGTAGGTTTAGTGGTATTCCCCTGTGTGTTTGGGCAGGATCCTCTTTGTTACGAGTTGATCCATATTGGGTATGTGGTATTACCTAGTGTGTCTGGATAAGTTCTACTTTATATGTTTCATAGTCTTCCTTGACCAATGCATTCTCTTTTGGGTGGGTCCAAAATGAGCTAGACCTCTTCATGCATGTCTCTGATTATATCATGGATCAAACAATATGTTTTCCCAGAACATGCATGATTTGAGAAAAATCATATGGCTGGTAATTGGTTCTTTCTTACCTCTAGATTTTATGTCTTCGACTAACTATATCAGGATGTTCTTGATATATATTTTGTAGACATATACCTATGTTGAGTTGAATTTACTTTCCTTTATGTTATTTTATTGTGGAATTCCTTTGTGATTTTAGGGTTTCCTAATTAGTAGTGTTATAAAAATCCCTACATGGGATCTTCCCACATGTGTTATGTCTTTTGTAGATGATTAACCTTTCAACAGAGTCCTAGGAAGACCGAGATCAGATGGTGCTATGTGATACCGGAAAAACAGAGGTGTGTTCCTTTGGATTTTTAGATAGCAATCCCAGTACCTATTTTCAAACAGTTTGGGATTTTGGTAAAAAACACTTTTTTGTGGGATTTTATTTTCCCTATTTGATTTATATTACATTTTTTGTTGTACTTTGTTTGTTGTATATAATGGTTTTTATGAATTTATTACTTAGTGTTTTTATATTTCATCATTTGTGGCTGAGAGATAAGTGTGTTTGTAAAGGTGCTTTAATATAGTGCCTCCAATTTTTGGGATATTCCTACTAAGTTATATTCACCAAACATTATCCTATTGTGGGTCAGCATGAGGTAGTCACAACATGGGCCACTCTGGGATGGGTCATGACAGAGTGGTATTAGATGGTGTCAGTTCTACTTTAGGACTGAGAGTTAGTGATATTGGATTGGAGAAAAAGTGTTAAGTGTTTTGAGTTGGGAAGTATAGCCAGGGAATCTAATGTTGGTGTAGTGGTAAACATACCCATACACAAAGAATCTGGTAACCTTCCTTTCTACTGGGTATATAAAATCACTAGCTTCAAAAAAAAATAATGATACATGCATCATATAGGAATGGTTGTGATTTTCTTGTCCTTCTTCAGTATGCTCTCCAGATATACTCTATTAAATATGGTACATGTTGTTTTATTTTAGTATGAATCCACATAAATAGTAATATAGGATTCCTTCATGTGATCATGAGGATGATCTGATTAGTGATGAGGCATTGGTATTGAGGGCTTGTACCAGACATAGCACCTCCATATGGTTTACCATCTATATCGCCACCCATCGAGGATTAGCTACTTCCAGCACTACCAAATTAAAATGCACGTAGGATGTGTGAATTTCCCGAGTTTTAAAGGGAGTTACCACCCATGTTTTTGGATGAGAAAGATCTCCACATGGTCGAGTATTGGATAGAGGTATTCACTAGTGTTTTCTGCCTTATGAGAACTCCTACCGATCAGATGGTAGTCCTAGAAGTGAGTCTTATTGAGGGATATATGGGGAGATGGTGGAGCATAGTGACACAAAAACACGATGAGAGATATATCTCTTATATAGACTTAGATAATCTATTCAGATATGAGTTCTATATATCCACATTATAATTGGTGATCATACAATAGATTTTATATTAGTTACATGGCAGTACTGCCATGACGGAGTATTCGATAATGTTTTCAGATCATTCACAGTACTCCATGGATATGTTGCGGGAACAATTCTCCATGGATTGGACCATTGATTAGAGATTAAATAATGAAATAAGCTAATCAATGGTATCCCTTAGCATTCCTACCTATACTAGGGTACTAGTGTGAGTTATACTAGTGGAGAGATTTCTGGCATAATAGACACCAGTAGTGGGAGTGTGTAGTGGGAACTAAGTATTTGATACCACAATATAAGGTAGTTGATGGCAGTCCTAGGGATCCAAGTGTGTAAGGCACATCTATTGGTGATCTGAGGACTCATGTTCAGTATTGCAGGGCTCCCATGTTATCTCAAATAAGCCAAGTGATCCCTACCAAACTCATGGAGATAATGGACATGGATTAGGAATGTTTCCAGAAATATAGGCTTATGACGCAGAGGCTCTATGGATTATTTGAGGTACGATTTATGTATTTCCCACCTTAGATATAGTTTTTTAAGAAACATGTGTTATTCATTCATTTCATTCCATGAATATTGTTTGAGACTTGAAGATTCAAGTTGAACCATTGAATCAACCATAATTCTTGGAGACTCTTACGATAGGAGATTTGATGATCACACATTGGTGCCAACAATGTGACCTCACTCCTGGAGGAAGTAGATTTTATTGGAATCACTTTGTAGTAGCATTTAGGCCTTACAACATCATTTTTTGTTTGGATTTTTTATCCACAGTTCATGTTTATATTGATTGTTTCAGGCATAGAGTGTAGTGTGTCCATTGTGATGGAACCAGGATTTCCACTATTGGTGAAAAGGAAACATTGGAAACGCATGACATACTCACAGATAGGAGGTTTTAGCCAATAACTCATCAATTGGATAGCCTATTCCTTGGTGAATTGGATGAAATGAGTCATCAGTTTCCTATAGTGATGGCAGAGTTTGAGGGAAGCTTTCCTGGGGCTATTCCAGGATTACCTTCACATAGGGAGATGGACTTCTACATTTATATACACCCTAGAATGACATTGATATCTATACCTTCATATCATATGGATCACGTAGATCTTCTTGTGTTTATGGTATAGTTAGAGGACTTGTAGAGGAAGGACTTTGTGAGACCTAGTGTTTCCCACTGGGCAGCCCTAGTTTTGTTTTCGAAGAAAGAAGACAATATTTTGGGGATATGTGTGGATTTTCGGTGCATAAAACTAGTAAAAATAATTAATAGGTATCCAATAACAAGGATTTATGACCGCATTGATATGTTGAAATGAGTGATGTGGTTCTTGAAGATTGGGCTCAGTTTTGGCTATTATAAGCTACGAGTACTGGATGAGGATATACTGAATACAACCTTCAAATGTCGTTATGGACACACTGAGTACTTGGTGATGCCACTTTTCATGATGAATTCCACAAAAGTGTTTATGGGACTAATGAATAGGATCTTCCAACCTTACTTAGACCAGTTTTTTTCCTACATTGATGAAATCCTATTGTACTTGACCTCCAAGGAGGTTCACACAAGAAACTTGAGAATGGTCTTGGACACACTCTGAGAGCACCAGATTTATAGGATTCTCTATAAGGGTTATTTCTAGATTCCAAAGGTCAATTTTATAGGACACGTGATTTCATAGGCATGAGTTTTAGTGGATCTAGCGAGGATTGAGGCGGTTCTTTCTTGGTATCCATTTAAGAGTGTTATTGAGGTGCATAGTTTCTTTGGTTTTCCAGGGTATTATCATAGGTTTTTAACCAACTTATTAAGGGTGGATGTATCCTTGAAATATTTGACACAAACGTTGAATCCTTTCGTGTGGATGGAAAAGTGTGATGAGAGTTTTCACTAAATGAGGTAGAGATTAATGAGTGCTCCCATCTAGAGATTTCTAGGGGATGGTAATGAGTACATAGTGTTCATCAATGCATTAGGATCCGTGTTTTCTTTTGTTCTGATATAGAGGCAAGTGGTGATTTCCTTTGGTTCATTCAAGCTGAGACCGCAAGAGAAGGACTAACCGACCCATTATCTTGAGTTATTAGTGGTTGTGTTCACATTGAGGATGTGGTGACACTACTTTATGGGATAGATATTTATCATCAACTATGACCATAAGAGTATCAGGTATACGTACTCTTAAATGGATATAAACTTGATACAGATGAAATGGATAGAGTTACTCCAGGTCTTTGATTTTGAGATTATCTATACTCATCGAAAGTGGAACCGGGTGGCAGATGCTCTCAGCAATAGATCATGTTCACAGTTGTTGAATAATGAATCAGAGTAGTTAACATCGTTGATGTTTTTCCTTTATGGATGGAGATAGATCTGCTTACCTTTAGTCGATGTTTGACACTCCTCCACTCTTACAATGATTCATGGAGGAACAACTTGGGGATACCAATAAAGAGACATTAGGTGGTCAGATTTTTATAGGGCATGCTTCTATGGGATATTAAAAAGGTGGGGAGTAGGTCATTCTATTCATAGGATACACAAAAGTACCAGTGGAATTCCAACAGGAGGTTTTGATAGAATTTCATACATCCCCTTTGGACGTATAAAAAAGTGTGGAATGATGTAACAGGACCTCTTATTCTTGTTTTGGTGGTCGTGAATGAAGAAGGAAGTTGAATATTTTGTCTCTCGATGCCTTATTTGTAAGAAAGTGAAGGCCAAGTACCAGGTTCCGGTGAATTTGGCTCAACCCCTTGAGGTTATACAATGGAAGTGGGATGAGATATCAATAGAATTTTTGAAGATTTTTTTTAGTACATATAGGGTACATGATTCTACATGGGTTATCATTGACTAACTCACTAAGTTATCCCACTTCATAGGTATCCAAGAGTAGAGTTTAGTAGAGAGATTGAGACACCTCTACATGTAGGAGAAAATTTGACTCTAGGGAGTTTAATCAACAGTATTTTCATATCATGATGCTCAATTTATATCCCAATTTTGTAAGGGATTGTAGGACTCATTTGTATCCTCATTACACTTGATCACATCATTCTACCTATAGGGGGATGGCCAGGCTGAGCTGACCATTCAGGTTCTGAAGTACATGCTAATTTCCTTCATGTTTGAATTTGGCCATTGTCAGGAGGATCACCTACCACTAGTATAGTTTTCATACCACAACAGCTACCATTCAACCTTTGGTGTGGAACTATTTGAGGCCTTGTATGGGTTACCCTGTAGGTCACCTATTTTCTAGACTGACCTAGGAGAGTAAAAAATCATTGGCCTGGAGTTGGAGAAAAATACTATAGAGAAGTTGTAGATCATCTAGGAGTGGGTGAAGTGTGAAAAATGATTTTATAAGTCTTATGTAGATAAGTGAAATATTCCTTTGGAGTTTGAGGATGGAGACCACGTGTTCCTTAGGGTCTCACTATGATGCAGATTATGAAATTTTATACAGTCTAGAAAAAAAAATCTAAAGATCATTGTCCATTTATAGATACTACATAGATTTGGTGAGGAGGAATAATAAATGGATCTAACATCATAGTTTGAGCGGTTACAGGACTTCTTCCACATGTTGCAGTTGAGGATGTACCCGCCTGACCCATCGCACGCCATCAATAGGGGTGAGATGGAAATTGAGGAAGGAGAAAAATTTTCTGAGTACCCAGTATAGATCGAGGATGGGTAGGAGAAGATACATTGTGAGTCAATGATTCCTTTATTGGGTGAATAGTTGTAGAAATGAAATCTCAATGAGAGAACAAGGGAGTGGGATGCTCAGATTTGTGCTCATTAACCTCATCTGTTTGAGTAGCCATTGTTTTCGATTTCAGGGACATGAATCCCCAAGGTTGGGGGAATTTAACACATCAGATTTTCCATGTATTATTTTTAGATACTATATGCATTTATTTGGAGACAAGGTTCTGAGATGGCATGGGATTATGAGGGTTAGAGTTCCCAGAATACTTTTTTGAAAAATATTAAACTTTTTAATAACATGAGTGTGTGATTTTCATGATAAAGTGGAATAACTCTTAAATAGGTTCCGATATCGGAAATATGAGGACCAATTGAGCTCAGAAAAGTGGATTTACCCTAGGAGAGTATTAACATTAGTCAGTATGGGTCATGTGTAGAAAACGACATGGAGGGACTATCCGTAAATAAAATAATATAACAAATATATTACTTGGACGCTATGAAATTTATTTTGTTAATTATTTTTCAGGAATTCAGGGTTAGCACCATAACCTTGGAATTCCAATGTAGATGTGGATAATGAACCTCTTGAGAAACTATTGGCGGGTGATGATGGATCCACCGAACAATATGCCTTGATTTCAATGAACCTTACAATGACAACAATGATGCTTTATTATTCATAAAAAATTGATCTTAATTGAGGTATGACAATTTTTTTGATTTGTTTATCCCATTCATGAATTCTACGATGAACATGGACCAATAATAGAATAGATTAGCCTAAGGATCAGTCAATGTTGTTGAATGGGATATTATCTTCAATATAATCGGTAGATTGATATTTATTCCCAAAATTTTATCATTTTAATTGAAACAGATTGAGGATGACTTGAAAAAAAGGTCAAGTTTCATTCCCCATGTATGATATTTATTTTTTTAATCCCTATGTTCTTTGTGTTCATTATCATTGGATCCCCATTGTCCCAAATAAATATTTCTAAGTGGCTCCAAATGTGATCGAACCCCTAGATTAGAGGAAAATTGACAAAAGAAGAAGAATCAGTGTAGAACCGGACCCGAGGAAGTCATATCCATGGTCATTTTGAATTTTGGTAATTAGAAGAGGATTCTCATCTCGCATAAGAGGTGGAAGGGATGGACGACATAGGCGGAGACATGGTGCGACTGGTGGAGGCAGCCGACAACCTCGTGGTTGGATGCTGCAGAATGGTGTTAGATGTGGAACCATGGAAGACGCAAAACCATGATGGACACTTTCAAGGTGAGAGAGGCCGAGCAGGATGGGCCTAGTGGGATGGGATGACTGTGTCCAATCATGGTGGGTAGGGTCGGACCTAGGTCAGAACTATGATGGACCTGGTGTTACTGGAGAAGGGTCATGCCAAGGTCAACCATGAGTAGCAGTAGTTGTAGCTTCCACTGGAATACTTGTCTTTTAGGAATAGCAGTGGATAGTCGACTATCATGGTTGACTTCCACACCCAGTCAGTTGTGGTTGGTGGACTAACTACAATGGTCGGTCTATGGGGTGGTCAACCTCCACAGTCACTGGACAGACCATGTGGTTGGTCCATGGGCCTAGTGTCCCCATTTATAATAGTAAATTTCCATAACTTCAAAATGGATCATCCAATCACAGAGTCATCTATGAAATTGATACCATGACATTGAGATGGTAATTATGAGACATTTGTTGAGTTTTTAGTTTGGACCAGTATAGGTTGAGTGTGTTCCCTTGGTACTTTCCTCGAGGGTTCCTTTAGACATAACATCGACATCAGTAGATTATCATCCTCTATAGAGGGTGATTCCCATATATAATATGTTATCCCTCCATGGGATTGGAGTGTGATCTTCTATCACCCCCAGTAGAGTTTTTTGTAATTGACATAACCACCAAGGGAAACATGTTGGTCCTCTATCTAGAGGGCCACATCAGTAGGTTCAGTGGTATTACCCAGTGTGTTTGGGAAGGATACTTTACATTTTAGGTTTATCTAGAATGGGTAAGTGGTATTCCCTAGTGTGTTTAGGAATTATCCCTTCTCTATGTATAACAGTTTTCCTTGACCAATGCATTCTCTTTTAGTGGGCCCAAATGATCTATAAATATTCATTAGTTTTTTTATGATATTTTGGATCGATGAGTGAGTTCTCTTGGAACGAACATGACTTGAGAAGAATCATATGGTTGGTAATTGGTTGTGGCTTACCTGTAGACATTGTGTCTTAGATTGAGAATATCTAGTTGTTCCTATTATATGTTTCGTAGACATATACCTATGTAGAGCTCAGTATACATTCTTTTTTGGTATTTCCATGGGGTATTCCTTTGTGGTTTTAGGGTGTCCTACTGAGTAGTGTTGAACTAACCTCTAAATAGGATTTTAACACATGTCTCATGTCTTATAAAGATGATTGAATATTCGATGAATTCATAGGAAGACCAGGACCAGGAGGTGCATTGTGAGTGAGGATAGATCGAGGTGTATTCCTGTGGATTTTCATACAGTAATCCCAGTAACTCTTTTCTTACAGACTGGACTTGTGGTTACCGACTATTTTTGGAGGACTTGTATTATTTTCTATTTACTTTATTCTAATTTCTCTATTTTACTATGTTTGTGGTATATAGTTGTTTGAATTCATTTCTTACATAGTGTTTTTACATTTTTGAATTTTTGATTGGGATATGTGTGTGTGTGTACAGATACTTTAAGCTAATTCCTCCCATTAATGGGATATGCCTACTCAGTGCTAGTCACAATCCCTTGGCCTATTAGAGGTGGGATTGGGATAGTCTTGACATGGGACCCTCTAGGACAATTCGTGACAATAGACCCTACCTGATGACATAAATTTGTGTGATTTTTTAGATCCTCCCATGAGAGGATTCCCTCGTATGTTTTTTTCACCTACCAAAATACTTTGTAGAACTACATATAGAATTATTCCAAATTTTTAGGATATTTAGTTACACCTAGACCCACTATCGCAAGAGAATATATAGGTTCCATATCATCCCCACCTTATTTGGATTCTTAAAACTTAATTAAAATGTTTTCTTTTTTCATAGATATGTCCATATGATTCCAACCTCTTTTTCAACACACTGTGACCCTAAACATTTTACCACTTTCTCTAGGACTCATTATACTTGTATAAGGCCATTTAATTTACATTGGTTTTTCTATCAGCTAGTTTTAGATATCCTACATAGCCTTTGTTCCATGTTAGATTAACTTAAACTGAAAACCACACCCTGAAGTCCCCTATATCAGAACTAGAACTTAGATAACTCTTCTATAAGTTTCCCTCGTCCCCTTTACTACATGGGCTACTTATCTCCCTAGGTAAAAGATATATGAGTATATACATTAGAAAATTCCATTTTCATCACTATCATATGATATTAAACTATGTGTCCCAATTATTGGATACATTAAATTAAATAACATGGTATAGTCTCCATGGATTGATTTAAAACTACATGGTCTTATAGATCATCACACAAGATGATACCCCATTTGTGTTGGACTCCAACCATTGTATCCCTATATAACTATAAATGGATTTATTCCTGACTCATGTAATATATAATGATGTCAAGATCTACTATTTTGGACTTATCTAGGAACACTATGTTCATTTCTTTCATTATTCTGGGTGATGATTATTTTATAGGTACTTAATTTGTTTTGGAACCACTTTTTCATAAAAAATCCATTCATTTTGTGCCCAAATTTTCTATACTAATGTGATCGATACTATGTTTTGGCACCACATTAATGCTATAAAAAGTTTTTTCAAAAACTAAAACCCCATTTTGACAAAAATTTATTAATTGTTTTCCAAAAAAATGATATGGGGGAACCCTATATCTCAGATAAATTTTCACTTCTTAGTATTTTATTTAATTCGTCAGAGATCCAAAAAAACATATAGATCAAAAAAAATTCTATTTGAAGATTGAATTCTAAAATAATTGTTTATCAGTAACTTTAGGGGTAAATTTCTAATGTTTATGTAACTCTGATTTGTGTGCGATGATTTTGGATTACCAAACAACACTAACATTCCCACATGAGAAGAATTTTCATAAACCAATTTCAAAGAGAAATTTGTTTAAAAAATATTTGATCATGAAATCCATCTAAAACATCCCCAATTTCACAAAATAAAATCATTATAAATAACATATTTCCTCTTTTTTAAGATGAAGGATAACTAAAATATAAAAATCCATGGATCTAAAGTTTCAAAAACATGTCTTCCATGATCTAACACTAAAAAATATCACCATGGACTCCCATAAGTTAGATTATTTAATAAATTATCATTCATAAACCCTTTAGGCATTGACTTACACATGATATGCTTTTGTGAAACTCCCCTTGCATTATGATCATAATTTTGTGTTGGATATTCATCACTCACAAAACACAATGTTCCATGAATCAACAAATATGAAAAAAAAACATTTTAAATAGATTATATGTTGATTTTATGCACCAAAGTCAAAAATATCATGATTCTTTAAGAAATGCACAGATCACATGTTTCATGAACTAGATACTAGGGTAAAATTTCTTGAAACATCCATCAAAACACATACATCTATAAAATTTAATATATCATGGGGGACCTATCAACTTTATCTAATATTACTCATGAAAAATATATATTTAAAACAAATATCATGGATTTTCATCCACAATACATTTTCATCGGAAATGGGATGGGAAATATATATTCTAGTTTCTCCTCGACACTATATGGGTAGTATTCATGAACATGACCCATTGGGTAGCATTAACATAAGACCAACTCTTTATCACTTTGATCTTTAGTAGCACCATGTTAATCCAATTATCTATAATCAAAAATCATTTATTCGTTAAGGGAATCATCCACAATCAAAAAATAATACATGAAATCCTTTGTAAGCATAATGTATAATAACCATTAATCTACTCATCATTTCCCCTTTAGAAAAAATAAAAAACTTAGTCTAGGATATTGAACATATCCTTAAACTATACTGGGATGACAGGTTTCCATTCATGGTAATTCCCATATTACCCATGTGATGACCACTAGATTCCCCTTATGATGAGTTGATATTGCAACTATCTTCTGGGAACCCTAATTAATAATCCATGAACCATCCCTTGTTTCCTCTCTATTTATGACACAATCATCCTTAACAATTGATGTTAAATATAATTGAATGACCATATAAAATGACCATAAACTATGTATCTAAAAAATGGGTTCTAATTACATTATTTTAACTAGGTATATATAAATCTTATTATATATTCAATCTTTATATCACAACCATTTCATAGCCCTCTTAGGAAGGGGTATCTCTGAGTATTTTTTGTCCTCTTAGTTCATACCTTACCTCTCCCTCAATTATACATTACACTCCAAGGGGATTCAATATGTATGACACCCTAGTATGAGATAAACCATGTTCCACCTCATTCATTATGATTATATGTGAATTGGTCTCCAATGTATGTCATTTTATGAAAATACTTTATGTGATTACTGTTTGTGGAATCAAATCCAAATGTATTTAGACTATGAACCTCTATTCTATGTTGAGACCATGTGGATGTATGTAATGACGTGAGGAAACCCCCACCTGAGGCATCTAAAATCCAGAACTAAGTGATAATCCTAGGTAACCTTGCAAGATGAGAATAATAATCCAATGGGATAAGAATATTATATCTACCCACTCATCTTTGGTGACGACTCTAATGTTATTTATCCATTTGAAAATCATGTGATGCCTTATGTGATGAGAAAAATAATCCTATTTGATGAGAATGTGGTCCCAATGACCCTTCCTTAGGTGATAATATATGTTCTTTACTAGGTTTGATGATATATTTATTCCTCATGTCACAATATTGAGATTCATTGTGTAATTAGCATAATGATCCTATATGATTAGAATTGGATCAGCCCTTCCTCACGTTATGCTCTAAGATTACAATTCTACCTTACCTATGTGATGAGAATATAATGACTTCTGTGATGAGAATAAGATCAATATAGTGATTATGTAGGGATTAAAGAAGTGATGGTCCTAGTTTTATTTATGTTATGAGAACATGATTCATCATGTGACGGTAATTAGTTTCATATAGTGAATATCCAGGGTTAACACAGAAATGATCCTAGGATTACTTAGGTGAAATTTATAAGTCTAATTATACGATGAGTATATGATTTCATAGACCATAAAAACAATAATCCCTATATGAAAGTAATAGGATTTATGAATTGAACATCCTTAGGAATATATTCATATATGGTGAACATACCCACTAATTCATAAAAATTCATTATGACTCATCTTCATTAATAGATGGTTTACATCCAATTAAGGAATCATGCCATGAAAGTAATGAGTATCCACTTGAATATGGTGTTTTTAATGAGATTCATAAGAATGTATTAAATGTATGATGGAGATCTAGTGCCATAAAATATCTCCATGGTGCAATCAATCAAGGTAAGGGACCAGATCCCATCATCACATTTTGATCAAGGGGCTAGAACTATCAAGGCATGTAATGATATCCCCCCACCTTTGGAATGTAGGATTACAAGATAATAATAATTTCAATATAAAACAAATAATACAATGATTAAAAACCTAAAATAAACCATATAATACAATCTTATATGATTCTCCCCCAGATTATTATCAAAACGAAAGATTGGTTTTCTTTTATCCATGGGTTTTATAATTTGATTTTCCCCAAAATTTGATTTTTAAATATTTAACCCAAAATTAAGAGAATTATGGATGTATTCAATTTTCATTAATGATCATGATATCATGTTAAAAAAATTGTCATATAAACCAATTAAACTTGTAGCCAATTCTATTTTGAAATGTTATTTAAATCCACTAATGAAATGATAGATTTTTATATCAAGGTTGATGAAAAAACTGAAAGCATACCGTATATGTCTTTTGATGTTTTTTCACTAGTAAAATTGGATTCATACTCATTTTGAATCAAATTTACAAATCCCCACTCCTTCTTAGTGATATAATTTTGACGTAAATTTTAATTGGAAAATACATTTTTTAACCCCTCCTTTTCCATTGAGTCAATTACATACTCATTCATCCTATTATTAATGAGATTCCACAATTTATCAACATTCCCTTCTAAATGATAATGAGAAAAAAATTCACAGTTGATTCAATTTATAGTCAAAAATAAATATTACATTATATACATCCACTAATATAAAATTATTGGTTTGGAAAAACCAGTAAAGGATTGTAGGTGTTATAGAACGAATGAATTAGTTATTCCTATATTTTTTAACATGATATTTTGACATGATTCATGTTATTATCAGTATATTGAGATATTTTAATGAAAAAATAATAATTTCCAATATTGCTTCTATTCTATTTGGTTTCACATTAGGATGACCATTAAATTGTTCATCTCAATCATTGCTAAATCGATTCCACTTGGTTCCATCAATTTTATAAAACAAAAAATGGTAGTGTGAGTTTCATAAAATAATCATAGTATATAGAGATACTATTAGGATATCCATCCTATGATTTCATAAATTATCAAACCTTTATTTAAACCTATAAAATTATAGTTTCACTCTATACCACCTTTTATTAAACCTAGTACATTATTGTTTTATCCTATTAATCATTAAAAAAATTTAAGAAACATAAATAAAATCTACTCCAATACCATCATAGACAACCAAAAAAACATCATACACACATATTATATCATTTTAGATGAATATTAACTATAACTGAAAAAAAACACCCCAAAGCATAATGTTTTTTGTATTTAATGATTATATAAGAAAAAAATTTATATTTTCAATGTCTATATCATATCCAAAACATATGTTTCTAACATAGAACACTTATATACATATCATACATAGAATACTTCTTTACAACTAATGGATGGGAAACACTATATTGGGTGAGCTAAAATAATCAATGAGAGGAAACATTGAAGACATTAATCGATGATCATAAGTAAAAATATAAGAATACGAGAATGTGAACATAAAAAAATATCATGGGAATATAAGTAATTATTTCTAATAAAACATAAATAATAATAAGTGAGTTAGGTAATAAAACATTATCATAACATAAAATATGTATAATAGGGGGAAGAGACATAAAATAATAATTATTTGATAATAAAATGTAAAATTGGAAGAATAATTAGGAACACATGTGTACCCTAAAAATAAGAAAAGAATATACTTTCATTTATCATGGATCCCCACTAAAAAATATTCACATAATACAAAATGTCCCTTCATTTATTGGGTTCACTCCCATAAACATAGAGTATAGGGTCCCATAATGGATTGTGTTCACTTCTAGATACATTAAATTTCATGTAATGAGAAATAAATCATTACCCAATAAATTTTAGGGGTGTTATATACCCACCAAATCCATATAAGTGAGATTTAATTTCCTTCACAATGAGGTTTAGATAATTTTTTGTGTTTCATTCATCATTCGTGTCTACAGTCCAAATAAGGGTGTCCCTACCCACATAGAAAAACCTATGTGTCTCGAAGGACACATGATTACTGACCTCCACATCATGAATAAGTCTAATAGAGATGAATTTATCAATGTAATGCTACCTCATGTTTGGGGAATATTCAAACTATCTTTTAGGGGATTATCAAGACAAGGGGTGGTTCTATAATTTATATTGAACTAAATTCACACCATTCATTTAGATATGGCCCTTGGAACGTTGAAAGTGTGTATGATGTAATGTCAAGCAGTCGAGGTACGATAGATAAAATAAAAAAAATAATTGCAGTGAACATGAGAGAGGTAAAGTCAAGAGAATAGTCATTAGATCACTAATGGTTGTATGGGAATTTGATAATAATATAGTAATTAAATATTTCTAGGACATTGATGTCATTCCTCCATATCCTTGGGTGTGATGAAATCATTTCAATCCACATTATGTTTTCTCACTTAGATGAATCATGTCTAAATATAATTCAACATTATTAATTGTAAAATTTTAATGATACTTACAAAATATTTATATAGATAGAATTAATAGATGAATATTGTGATGATAATAGGGTTGACTAAGAACACCCCTCCTACTTGAGAAATTGATATTACTTTCCACATGGACAACTGTTCAACAATTCTTATAGAGATTTACTCAAGGTAGAAACTTTTTACATTACCAAAAAAGGTGGTACATCAAGTTTGGTGAAGGTGAATGCACCCTTCATCAATCTAAGGCTCCTAGAAATAGTTTCTTTTTAATAAAAAATTTCCCAAGAAAATATAATAATTTTTCAAGCCAATGGATTACCTATCCATTTTCTCATAATGGGAAAATCACTTTGATAGTAGAAAATTATTTCTTATAATCCATCCCATGGAGTAAAATATAGTCACTATAGACATGGTTGGGGTGTGATGATACATCAAAAAACCTTTATCCATCTATAAATTCCAATATTGGCATATTGATTGATGAATCTACTCAAATATTCTTAAACCATGTAAAAAAGGAGACAAGAGAGGGGTTCCCCTCTCTTGAAACCCCTTGTGCATTGAATGATGATTTTAGGGGATCCATTAATGAGAATGTAAAGACATGAAGATATAAGAGTGGGGATGATAAGTTTAGTAAATGACTTAAAGACTCCATATATCATTTGGAAATCTATAATTAAGATATATTTGGTTCTATAAAAATTCTTGGACATGTAAATTTTGATGGAAAATTTCCCTACCTTTCTTTTCCTCCCTATAATGTTGACACTCTCTGAGGCAGTGAAGAGGAAATTCTTCATCTTATTGGAAAAAAATAAAAACTAATTTATTTTGAGATAGTCTCTATTAATGATACCCATTATGGCCACAATGACTTCACTAATTAATTTAGGAATGATTTCCTCAGTGTAAAGTGTCCTATAATCCATGGTATTTATGTTATTCTCATTTGTGGGATAGTGTTAAAGAATTCAGAGTTGAGTCTATATGGAATGGATGCATGATTGAACAATTACATCACTTCATATATCACTAAATATTGAATTTTATCCTAATATAACATGAAAATTTTATTTGTTAACCAATCAAGACCAACAATACTATCAATTTTGAGTGAGAAGAGGGTATTTTTGAACTCCCTTTAGATGGATCCTAGATAAGGATTTTATTTTGATTCTCCTCAATTTATTGTGATATGCTATAAATAATAGTGTATGTGTTATGAATTCCATCATCAGAGTATAGACTTTGAAGTAAATACTCTACTACAATATAGATTTTATTTTAATTTGTGAAATGGAATCCATTAATACTTAAAAAATTTAATCCAACCATGAATCTATTTATTTGTACATGTGGTGGAAGATTTTTGAATTACTATCACCATCATGTATCCATGTTACATGTAATTAATTTCTCTTTATAATCACATTAATTTTATATATTTCATCATGGTTTGATAGGGATTATAATTCATCACTATAAGGGGAATATTAACCCTAATTTAAAATTTGGTAGTATGATATTTGATTTTCTTTAACATTAAGGTCATCAAATTTCATGAAAAATTACTTATTAATCTAATACGTCATAAATACATTGGAATTTTTATCTTATTAACATGAATATATAATGGGGTTATCCTTGAAATATCCATGGAAATCTCAATGATTAATGACCTATGATCAGAGTAATACATGGGGAGGTTCTAGAAAAATACCCTGGTGGAATGACCTCATTCATAAAATTTTATCATATATATATATATATATATATATATATTTCTAACATACAATAATTATAACCATTTATGATATATATTCAAAATGTGAAATAAAATCTAGTAATGGGGGCCCCCACTGGATTTCCTTGATCAATGTAGTGTTAGAATACATATAAATATAACCATTTAAATATTTATTTCATTTTATCCTCAGCTCTCAAGTACATATTTAAATTCCCATGAATAATCTATTTGTGATTTAGATCAAGAGTCATCATTACCAACTACCTTTATAAATCTCTTATTTTAATTTAATATGGGGATTCATAGATGAAAGAGATAGTTAGAGTATATCCATTCATTTACATGGACACTAAGATTTTTTGGGATCATTATTGTATCATAGGGTCTTGATATTTTCATTCTTGTGTATATAATGATGGTCCATGACACTATTATGAAAAATATTAGAGAAAATGTTTACCCATGGGAATTCAAATTTAATGCCTTCAACATTTTAAACAACGTCTTTGAATCAACAAGACTAATTACGGGTTGTTGGTCACTATAAAATGTATTAGCAACATGACAGTGGGGGATTTCCAATCCATTTAAAATTATAGTATAGGATCATCATTGGTTGGAATCCTTGCCTCTTATCATATGGCCTCCCATATATGGTAGTTCTATATGAAACATTGTTTGACCCATTCAATTATTATTCAGTCCATTGGGTGACACAACTCCCAATAATTATTTCATATATGTTATAAATTAGTTTTAAAAATTACTCCTAATATTACAACAATAAATTTTATTGATAACACTATTAAATGTTTTTAATAAAATTGCATTGTTTATCAATAATTTATATTTAAAACCATTGGTGTTTGTTATGTTAATTAAAAAACTATTATTTACAAATTTATTAACTTCTATAATAATTTTATATTTAAAAATCAACTAATGTATCTAAATTTATGTTTTAATAAGTTCTCACACACATTAGTTTAGTATTTTTTTAATCATAATATATAGAACACGTCAGACTCATTTAAATGGAAATACATACAAAAATCACAAGGTAATACACTATAACGAATGGATCATCGTACAAGCTCTCATCCAAAATGTCACAAAAAACTCATATTTTGATATATATACTATATGGTTATAATAAATTTAAATATACAAGCATGTCAAACTCAATAAACTATTATTAGTGCTAATTATGTCTAATACTATAAAATAGGGATATGGTGATCCATTGAATTATCCCATTCCAATGATATTGTTTTATAATTAATAGGAAAACAATATTTTTACTATGGTAAATTTGAGTAAACAAAGTATTAAAGGAGGGATATATAATATTTTATTTTATTTATCTTATCAGGGTAATCCAAGGAGTATATAAAGGTGGTGTTCCAATACACCAAAAGCGCCAAAGTTGGTTTATTTTATTACATGTTTAAAGTAGCTGAATAGATTTTCAAAATCATATCCTTCATAGAGAAGAGATCTCATGGCTCTATAGTGCTTTGGGAATTCACATCTCCTCTAATAAAGTTTTCTTAAATCAAAAAAATCATGGAGTTTTTGGACAGTAATGGAATGGTATTAAATAAATCTATAATATATGGCTATTTTTTTTGGAAAATTTATAGTGAAAAGGTCTCTTGGAAGATCATTATTTTTCTTATTTCACTTTCTAGTGATTTTTTCAATTTATCTCTGTTTTCTCCACATTAAATATTTTTCCACAATTTTTTTGTAATGCCCATATAAATCAAACATAAACCTAAGTATTTGAATTAATTTAACTTTTACTAATCCTATAATATAAAAAAGTGTATCAGTTATTTTAAAGTCGTAATTACTTAAATATTTAGAAGATTCAATAGTAATAATTCAATTTTATATTATTAATTTTGAAGTTCCATCTATAACATAAAGAAACAGCAACCATGGTGTAGAACTCTTACCCATGGAGTGGAACATCTCAACTTCAACAATTCTATTGTATGATATCCCAATAAAAGCATGGTGGTCTATCAATAACAAGATTTATAAAATTCAGTAATGTTCTATTATTTATTTATCCCTATATATCAGTGAAATTTTCTCAATCTCCCTCAATCATCAAATGGGTTGGGGCATGGGAAACTAGATGATCAAAAATTCAAAATGGTAGATAGTTGTTATGGTAGGACCTCTCTAAAATGGAAGAGACCCATAAAAATATCTGAAATCCCTTTATGACATATAAATCATCGTCCTATTTAAAATACATATACAGTAGAACAACTAAATCCTACAAACTAATCCTTTTTTGTTGAATTTATTTCTCTATGGTGTATAGGTTCCCATATAAGAATATCCACCAAAAAATTCCTTTGAAAATTTTTGTGTGAATAGTTCCTCCAAAACATATTCTATTCTTATTAATGAAAATGAAATGTAAAACATCATAAACATAGTAGAACCATCATACACAATATTCCATACATGGTGCAGTTCACCTCCCCATGGTGTATATAATTTTTAGATAAATAGTAAATCACGAAAAAATTATGAATCCTCCATGAGTATCATCATGAATTCTTTATTTAAAATTTTCTAGATACAACCTCAATTACACAACATGGTGACTTTATATGTGGTTTTCTTCCCATAAGACAATATTCTTCCATCTTATTCCAATATTTTTTGGCCTCCACCATGATGTTATAATTTTATTTGGGAGGCCTCTAAACATCATTCACATACAATTTTCAACAAACATAAATAAAATAAAAAATCATATGAATTTTTTTCCAATAATATCCTTTTTTATTATATTTCCAAAAAAATCAACACTTAATTTATTGATGCATTTAGAAATATTTACTAACTTACCCATATACCAACTTTCTAATGATATTTAATTCATGAGTCACTAATCCTTAACAAAAATCCTACTTTAGTCATTTTATATGTGATAAGGAATAGTTAAATTAAAACAACCACATGGAAACACATCATTGATTTATATAATAATCAAAACCTATTAAAAACTATCCCTAATGAATAATAATTCAAACAATATCCTAATTTTTTAATTATTATAATATAATTTTCCCCCTTTTCCAACTAGAAATAACACTCATTACCTTCATCATTTTAAGAAACCTTCTCCCTTTGAAATTATGGAATACATATCCCCAATTATTAATAAATCCAAATAAAACATCTCTAAAAGTTCACAAACAAGGTTTATAATTCCAAGAATTGAATTTATAATAGATAACATACCATTATTTAAATAGAAAACTATAAGAGTAAATAGTGGTATCTTTTCCAACCTCTCTAGTTTTATTGATTCATTAGGACTCAAAGTCATAATAAATTCATTTTAATATATATAAATGTCGTATTTCGATTTTAATTAAATTAGAAACTGGACATTATTTGGGAACATATTTTATCTTTAAAATACCATGTTATCCATTCTACATGATAAATATATACTTTTTATTGATGTTCATGGTCTTTAAATGGTCGATGATATTTTGGATAAAATTAGTATTACTTGAGTTAAGAGACAAGATAAAAATATGAGATATTATATAAACTTCAAATATCTCAAGAATTTAATTCATCTAAAACAATTGAGTATATTCTTTAGTAAGTGATATATATTTTACCTCTATGGTTCTCAATGAAACGTAGTTCATCATCTTAATTTTCCCTAAAATGAATAAAAATCCATGGTAAAAATTGTTATCTAATGTTAACATTAGGTCATTAGTAAAACGTTATCTATCAACATAATTTTTCCCAACAAGTCTAGATATGACTTACTATAATAAAACAACACAAAATCTAATGTGTGATTGATATTTTAGATTAACCTATTCATATATGGAATGTGACTCTCCTTTGGATAGATTGAGTAGTAAAGAAATATAGATGTCGTAAAAATTATATCATTTTATTATGTTTTTTGTCACAATAAACTAATGATAATATTTCTACACTATTTCACATAAACCTATATTCCATCATTATCCTTTGAAAAATTATTTTGGTATCCATTGATGATTTACAAGGACTTAAATCATAATTCTCAATCATTTAGAGAACTCATTGGGTATGTTTGTTTATAGAATGAAATATTTCATCCTTTCCTTGAGTCACCTATAATCCAATGGAATATATAATCTCATTAATAATAGAAAAATCAAATTCACAGCCTATAAAATATTAAATTATCTTATAGTGTTCCTCATCTAAGCCTCTAAAAATTGTATTATTTACATGTATGAGAACAATAATTCTTTTATAACATTCATTATTTATGTAATAGTTATGATCAACACTTACTAATAGAAATAAAGTAGTCTTTAATAACTAATTAATTAATTAGTACTAAGACCTTTTATCTTGTTTCAATCTATATAATATTTAGTGAACTGGAACATTTTTTTATTGTCCTCATCAATGGGAAATTCATATAGTTGTTCAATGTATAAATCATCTTTGGGTACTCCATTAAAGAATGCTAATACAATATCCATTTTAAATACATTAAATTCACTTTTCATTGTCATAGAAAAAAATAATATAGTTTCCAAAAAAATAAAGGGTGGTAAATTGTCATCAAAATCGATTCCCTTTACATGGGAATACTAATTGAAATTTTTTCATGTTTTCTTCCATTTTACTTTTCTTAATTCATTAATCTTATTCTTGAACACCCATTTTTTTCTAATAATGTTTTATCATTCCCACATATAAACAAAATATTATGTTTGATTCCTCTATATATAGTAAATCTATTCATGTATACCATTTTCCCAATCATAATCCTTTGAAACTTTTTTAAAAATTTTATTCTCCACTTAAAATAAATTCTTTGTTTTCTGGTGAGTTTTCATCCTTCATGTTTTTACCATAGTTAGAGAATTACATAAAATATTGGCATCGGTAATTTTATCCCAATTATTCACTATATTCATAGAAGATGAACTTATATTATTTTTTACATCATATGTGCTTTGTTATAATTCATATATAGAACTATGTTTCCCCCTTAAATATTTCACTTTAGAATCACTTTCATCAAAAAAAAAAGAATTTCTCTACTTATATGAAATAGTCTCAATAATTTGAAAATAATTCCTGGTTTCAACTATTATTACATAATGTATTACTATTATTTTATGATGACCATACTTTAATCACTTTACCCCTTTCCACTGAAATAATATCCATGAAAAAATATTTTAACCCCATAAACCTAAAAATTGTGGGGTTTTTACATGTTTTGGATAAAATATTTACTTCCATAAATTCAAAAGAAATTATGTGTTGTATTTTCCATATACCAAATAACATAATAGTTATAATCTTTATTTAGATACAATAAATATATATTAGAAATATTAACATACATAATAATCACTTTTATCCATTATGTCGCTATTATATTATAAATGATTATATGATATATTTTTTTAATGATCTAGTATCTTATCTCAATAAATATTCATTGTTGAACATTACATACTGCAAAAATATGTGGTTAGATTATATACATATCATAATAATATTCCACCTATTTATAAGTGAATTATAAACCATTATCAGTACATAACTTCTAATATTTTCATAAAATTCATTTTATTTCCAAGCCTTGAATAACATGTAATGAAACTATACACATAGACATTATGTATTATGAACATGAAAAAATTCCATTCTTCTATAATAATAATGAAACAAGACATAACATCTTCCCTATATATGGATTTGGGTTTCAAAGGACCACATATTTCAACATAAACAACATTAAGAAGCATTATTGACTTCTTAAATTTTGGCTTCCAATACATAAGAAAATCCCCCTTTCATAATGTATCACACATGTGAGTGTGATCACATGAAAGTATAGGTATTCTTTGATCTCCTTTAGTTTTCACAATGTCCTCCATAAATTTTTGGTTTAATGGCCAATATATTAATGACATTATTGATTTCTTTATACTTAGACAACAAACATTTATCCTCTTCTCTATGGACACGACATGTTATATCTACTAAGAACCATTGATGGCACAGGAACCCACCCTTTTAATATATTAATTTGTTTTGGGCTTGCCAAGAATAAACAGTTTTACCCATATATATGCCATTTTCTCCACTAGATCCCACCTATGGTCCTAAACAAATCCTCATTAGAATAAATATACCCAAAGGCCACAATAAGTCATTTTAGGGTGAATTTTACTCACACACATACATATTGAGAAACATCTAATAGGTCTCCAATCCTTGCACTATTACAAGACAAACACTTTAACTATTTCGTTCAAATAAGTTAGGCTCCCAGATTTAAATGTTCACCATGTTGACATGGGATTTATTATTTAATGTTTTATACCTCTATATTTTTGGGGTGACATCCCCCCATCCACATTTTGGGAAGAGAAACAGTATTGTGGATCCTATATTTCAATCATGTTAGTTCCAAAAAACATTATGTTTGGAACCCCTTTGATAGAACAATAACAGATGGTACCTTATGTTATCATAGACCCACAACCTTTTTGAAATATTTTTCATGTCCAAGACCACCAGGAACAACTTTTTTTCTTGAAGACACAAGTTTTTCCTGATGGGGTGTAACAACACAAACATTTCAATAATATTTGTTTCCTAAATTTATGTGTTATTTAATTTTGTAATAAAAAAACCTATATCCTTTTATTAATGAAGTGAGTATTATTAAAATGAGACCATTTGGTTTTTACTGTTATATGTTCACTGTTCAATATAAACATTAGAAACTGTCCTCTTAAAGTTATGATTATTGTTTATAAATACAAATGATCATGGATAATTAATACATAAAGAAGAGACGATGGCATCATCCAATAGAATCAGACTATATGAAGCCCATCTATCAGAGATTGGGAAGGAGGTGGCATCATTGGGCTTTACTCTGGACTAAGGCCAAGCCAAAATTCAACACGTTAAACTTGAATAGAATCTCTCACGGGAGTAGTTAATGTTTATAGAAATCACCACTCAGGCAATGTTGTCCGAGAAGCCCCAATATTTTTTTACAATAGAACACCTTACTCTTAGGCCGTATGTAGATGTTATAAGGGGCTATTTAACAAATCATTAGTTAGGTTGTGTAATACTTTTTTATAAATAAAATTTCTATTTCTTATTATGGTAAAATTGTGAATTTAGAATGTCAAGAAAAATATGGGATGAATTTATAGAATTTCCATTCTATTAGTGAATTTTGGAAAAAGGGTATTTTAAAATATTTTTGTTGACTTTTAATAATTAATAATGTGAAATGATTTTGAAAAAATGATCTTCTATAATTGTTATTAGTAAAAAAATTATACTCTAATAAGATCAAATTATTTTTTGGTGAATAATAATTTATAAATAGTAATATTACCCTTATGAATAGTAATGTGACCAAAGGAATTGTAACCTTTCTTAAGAATGTATAAATATAATTTAGGAATCTTGATTGGAAATTTGATATAATAGCATAAGTAAATAACTATATCATAAATTATTATTTAAGTATTAGTATTTTTTTAGGCAAATAGTATTTTTACTTAAAAATTAAATAACTCTGAATTAGAAAATTATTTTTCATAAAATGGGGTTCATTTTTGAATTCAGAGCATCGATATTAGGTTAGGGTGAATTTACGATATTTTTATAAAATGTTTTATTTTCAGGGAATAGTAAAAATATAGTTTTGAGTTTCAATGTGTTTAATTACATCATTAATGATGTAATAATAGTGTAATAATTATGGTCAACTTGTGTATAGTACTATATGTTATTAGGTGTCCCAAGTGACCAATACCATGGGTAAATACAATGGTAAAGCCCATGGTTTTGCAGATACCACTAATGAGGTGTCCCTTGGAAATTAATAAAATATTCCCCAACTTTTTCTATAAATACCAACTCATTCTTTCATTAAGTTCATTTAAAATTCCTCCTCAATAAAGATCTGTTCATTTTACCTCCCATGGAGTCCTCCCAAAGTTCCCTCAATCCTCCCAAGGCCTCAATCTTTGATTTTTTTTAAGCTACTCTTAAAGGTAATGGAACCTTTCACCCTCCCCTTTTAGTCAAGACTTCCTTTATGTTATATCTTCTAGTTTCCATTTTATTATGTTTGGTTATTTTCTTCTATATCCTTATATTTTTACATTTTATATTCAAATTATTAGAGACCCCTTCTGCTATCATCAACTGATTTTCTTAATTTTTAAGTGACGTCGTTAGCTGCCAAATATTTGTAAAAGAAATCACATCCTTTATTTTTTTAAAGATTACTTTTCATGTGGTGTGTAATTAAAATATACATACCATGGTCTTATTTATTTTTTATTAGGTTCCAATAATTTATTATGAGTTTTTATGAGTGGTTTACCCTTGTTTCCTCTATTTTAATGTTTCCTAAAACCATGTTGTATAACTGTAATGCTGCGGAATTTTCATCTCAAAATCTCTCTCTCTTTCTCGAGAAATTATCTCATTTTATTTATATGAGTACCAAAACCAATTTCATTTATAGTTGTATTCATAATGAAATAAAAAGAATATGTTTTAATCTAGATTTCACATTCATAAAACCCTCATTCCCTTACCATGGGTTATAAATGACATAATGATTGTGTTTTTTAATAACTTTTTAAAACGTCATGATTTTAATATGAACCCCCTTTATTTTATTATATTTGGTTTATTTATGAAAATTATGATTATTATATATTTGCATCACATTAAAATAAATAAGTATTAATGGTGTGCCCTAATATCACTCCAATTAATTCTGTAAAGAAATTAATCTCTTGATATGACAAGTTTTACGTTACCTTGGTGAATAACCTTGGTAATTTTAATGACACATTGGGGATGGACCTTGGTGATATGTTCATGAATGTATAAAATAAATTATTTAGCCACATAATCAAGTTATTATTCCTTTTACTTTTGTTATGATATGATTCTTCTTCCATTTCTCACCTCTTTATGTTTTTCATCAAGTTATCATTGATGTCACAAGGAAACTGATTTCCTTGTTTACCCTTACCGGGTCTTCTGCACAACCTTTCCTTTGATGTATGTCTCCAGGTTATGAGATTTATTAATTTTACATAGGAAGAAATTTTCAATAATCTTTTCAAGGGTATTAAAATAATTTTTTATGTTTTCATGTTTTATGTTCTTGATTTCCATGACACTCGACTTTAAAGATACTCTATTTGTAAAATGTATTAATTACTTTTGTAATAGAAAGGAAGGATGTCGTAGTTGGTATCAAAGGATAGTTTATTTATTTGTGGAAATTATTCTATGAAAATTTTAGGAATAAACCTATAGAAAAGTATATATATAGTAAAACTTACAGTTATTTTGGTGAGATATTAAGTAAGTGGTTTCTAAACAAATAAATACCTATCTGAATATGAAAAAGTGGATGTGGATCTGGAATAGATGTGAATAGAATTGAAAACTCCTACAATGTGTTTCGAGCTTGACCCAGGGTATCCTGGTACATGACAACGAGATTTTCTGTACTCCTGGTTCGACACTCCTTGGGGATATGTTTGGTTAATCACTAGCTTTTCATGAATCATTATGAAAGATTTATAGATAAATGTAATTGTTTAAGCATGATGTTTTAAGACATAAAATCCTTTATAGTTAAAAGATTAATTAATGAAATATTATTCTAACTATGGATTTAATTGTTTTAGAAAATAGTGGGAAATGGGAGGAACCGTGCAAATGGTGACCGCAATGGACCATGCACTAACGAACCTCCAATAGAAGTTGTAATGGAATTATTCATGAGAATGATGAACCAACTGAATCAAGTTATGGGAAATAACTTGAATCAAGGTGAAAGAACAATCTCACCATGGAGGTAATAACATTCTATTTAGTTCTTTATGAATCAAAAACCGCCAACCTTTAGTGGATCTAATGACCCATTGATTGATGAACAGTGGATCAACACTATTGAGAAGATTCTTTCTATGATCCACTGTTTAGTACAAGAGAAGGTCACCCTGGATGTTTACCACTTAGAGGGAGAAGCTAATAAGTGGTGGTAAGTGATTAAAAACATTATTCCAAGAGTAGAGGTAGAATCTACAGAGTGGGAAGAGTTCATAGGGATCATGTTCAATAAGTATTTCCCTCGTTCTATGAGAACGAAAATTGATAAGGAATTTATTGATCTAAAATAGAAAGATAATGAATCTATTAAAATCTATGAGATGAACTTCATGAGACATTCATGTTACACCTCATGCTTTGTCATGGATCCAAATGGTACGGTTGATAGAATCTTCAGTGGACTAAGACTTCATCTGTGGAAGAATCTATCCATCCGAGACTATGATAGCTATAATGAGATCATTTAGAGTGCGATAAAAGTTGAAATGGAGTTTCGTGAGATGCATTGGTCTCATAAATCCAGTGACAAGAAGAGATCAATAAATCCAATATTATGGATTATATTTGATCTGGGAAGAGGATGCAAGCAAGTGAAATATCCCAAGTGTGATAAATGTGGGAAGAAGAATTTGGGGAATTGCCTGCTCAATAGCAGGAAGTGATACAAGTGTGGAAGAGATGGCCATATTGCACAAAATTGTTGTAGTGAGATGAAGCCTCAAATTACTAACACTAAAGACAAGGGGAAAATGGTGCATGAAATAATTTATGTCCAATTATATAAGTGTGGAAAACTTGGGAACATTTCCAATCACATTCCAAATTTGAGGGAAGTGGAGGGGAACAACCATTAGTCTCGGCAAAGTCCAATGGAACAAGGATGTGATTTTGTTATCAAGACAACTGATGTTGAAGCTCCAAATTATGTGGTGGTAGGTAATATTTTTTTTTCTCAAATCTAGAATGTACTTTGTTTTATTCTGTTTCTACTCATTCTTTTATTTTCTCCATGTTTTCATTGAATTTATAATCAACCCTAGAATTTTTAAAGTTAGAGTTATCAATCAAGACTCATGGTGGAATTATCGAAGCATCTTCTATGTTTAGAAACTCTAGTATTTACTTTAGTGAGAACAATCTTATCTCAAATATAATAATCATTCCCATGCTGGAATTCGACATTATACTAGGGATGGACTGGATCTCAATGTATAATGATAATATCAAATGCATAAGCAAGGATATATCCATAGTCTTTAATGGAAAACCTAAAGTTATCTTCCAAAGAGAGGTATCTTAACCTGATATTTTTCAATAAGGTCTTCATAAATCCTTCTTTATGTAGTTGATCAGTGAATAAAAAAAGGAAATGAGAGTATAATGATCTAACTTTTCCCCATCTTATAGGAATACATTGGCGTATTTCCTGAGGAGTTACATGGAACACCCCCAGAAAAGAGGTAGATCTATCCATTCAACTCATACTTGGATATACTCTAATATCAAAGACCTCATATAAGATGGTGAATGTGGAACTATAGGAATTAAATAAACAAATACAAGATATTTTGGAGAAGGGGTTTTTCTAGCCGAGTGTGTCTCCTTGGTGAGGACCTATTATCTTTTTGAAGAAGAAGGATGGATCGATGAGTCTATGAACTGATTATAGAGAGCTGAACTGGATCACAGTGAAGAAAAAATACCCTCTTGAAATAATTGATGTCTTTTTTGACGAACTTCATGGGGCTCAATTATTTTCCAATATTTACCTTTGATCCGGTTATCATCAATTGTGGGTGAAGAAGGAAGATATTCCAAAAAATACCTTCTAATTACGATATAAGAATTATGAGTTTTTTGTTATTCCATTTATATTGACTAATGCACATGCTATTTTTAACAATATTATGAATAGAGTTATTAAGGACTATCTTGATAGCTTTATGGTAGTTTTTATTTATGATATTATGATATATTCAAAAATTCTTGAGGAGAAGGAGGATCATCTAAGGGTTATTTTTCAAACTCTGTTGAAGGAGAGGCTTTTTTGGAATGTTCATTAAATGTGAATTTTGGTTATAATAAGTTTATTTCTTGAGGAAAATTGTAACCAATGAAATAATTACAGTTTCCCTGCAAGGAAAAAGGTTGAAGATGAGTTGCCTCATCCTACAACAATAACTGGGATTCATAGTTTCCTGGTATTAGTGGGATATTATAGGAGGCATGTGAAAAACTTTTCATAAATTTCTTATTCATTAACCAATTTAACTCGAAAAGGGGTCAAGTTCGTCTAGGAAAAAAAGTGAGAGGAAATTTTACAAGAGATGAATAGAATATTGGTTACAGCACCTGTGCTAACTCTACCCTCAAGTGGAGAAGGATTTTTTGTTTTTAGAGATGCATCTCAGAAAGGGCATGGGTGTTCCTTCATAAAAAATGTAATGTTCATTGCTTATGTATCTCGATGGTTGAAGACTCATGAGAAGAACTATCCTATGCACGGTCTTGATCTAGATGTGGCTATTTTTGCTTTGAATATTTGGATGCACTATCTTTTTTAGGATAAATTTTATATATTCATAGACCATCAATTCTTCAAGTATATTTTCACGCAAAAGGAATTGAACATGAGATATAGGAAATGGTTTTAATTTCATAAAGACTATGATTTTTCAATTAATTACCATCCCGAAAGAGCAGACAAAGTCGCTGATGGACTAAGCAGGAAATATCCATTTGTTTTTTCCATGATGAGGATTCAAAGAGATTCTTTGTTCAATAACCTAATTAATATGGAGATGGGAATTATATGGGAAGGGACGTCATCAACCCTATTCCAAATTATTTCTCAACCATAATTACTAGAGAAGATCAATAACATTTAGAAATAAGATCCTTTGTTACAAAATAATTTCGAAGTTGTTTAGGATGGGAAGTTTCCTAAGTTCAATGTTTATCAAGAAGGTGTACTAAAATTTCATACAAGACTATGTGTTCCATCATTTCCAGAAACAAAGGATCTGATGGATGAGGCTCATATCTCTACATTCTCTATATATCCTGGGAGTAAAAAAATATATGGGGAACTTTGTGATCATTCGTGGTGGGATAATATGAAAAGGGAGATTTCTGACTACTCTTAAATGTGCCAAGTATGTCAGCAAGTGAAGGCAGTGTGATAACTTCATAATGGGGTATTACAACCACTACCCATAGTAGCATGGAAGTGGTACAATAACATTATAGGCTTTGTCACTGGTCTCCCAAGAACTTCCAAATGAAACTATGTGATATGGGTTATTGTGGACCATCTCACTAAGGCTTCCAATTTTATTTATTTTTGGAAATATTTCTCTCTTGATAAAATTCCCATGATTTACATGAAGTATGTGGTAAGTCTTTATGGAGTTACACTTTCTATCTTAGTTGATCATGATCCAAGGTTCCCATTAAAGTTCTCAAGAAGTCTTCAACATGCTCTGAGTACTGAATTGAATTTCATTATGACCTATCATCCCCAAACTAATGGAAAATTTGAAATAACTATTCAAACACTTGAGGAAATGTTGAGAGCTTGTTCAATAGAAATTTAAGGGTGGATGGGATCAACATCTCCCATTAGTTGAGTTCCCTTACAACAACATATTTCACTTGAGCATTCAAATGGCACACTTTGAAGCTCTATATGAGAAGATATGTGGAACTTATACTTGCTGGGATGAAGCTGGTGAGAGAATGATTCTTGGTCATGATATTGTGAATGAGATGACCAAAAAAGTCCACGCCTTACAACAACACATTAAGGTTTCTCATAGTCGACAAAATATCTATTCCAAAAACTGTCAAAGGGACATAGATTTTGATGATGGTGAAAAATAATTTCTTTGAATTTCAACTTGGAATAGATTCATGAGGTTTTGGAAGAAAGGGAAGATTAGACCTAGGTTTATTGGCCCCTATGAAATCCTTGACCACGTAGGAGCAGTGTCCTATCAGCTTTCACTTCCTCAAAATCTAGAACAAGATCATGATGCCTTCAACGTATAACTCTTGATAAAGTACAAACCTAACCCATCACATGTACTAAGTCAAGAGGTGGTACAACTAGAACATGACCTCTCTTATGAGGAGCAGCCGGTGGAGATCTTGGCTCGCAGAGACAGGGTTCTATGCAAAAATACTACCCTCCTTGTTAAGGTGTTGTGGAGAATTAAAAAATGTGAAGAAGCCACATGGGAACCAAAGTAGTCTATGAGGAAGAATTACCCACACCTTTTCTATTCAGAGGGTACGATTTGAAATTTTGGGGATGAAATTTCTTATGGGAGAAGGAATATAATGACCCAAACTTTTGAATAATATTTGTTTCCATAATTTATGTGTTATTTAATTTTTTAGCCAACAAAACTATATCCTTTTATTGATGAAGTGGGTATAATTAAAATGAGACCATTGGGTTTTGAATATTATATGACTATAGGTTAATATGACTATTAGAAAATATACTATTAATGTTATGATTATTTTCTATAAATACATATTATCATGGTTAGTTATTACAGAAAGAAGAGATGACATCCTCATCTTATAGACTCGGGCCATACAAAGACCATCTTTCCGAGCTTAGGAAGGAGGTAGAATCATTGGGATTTTCTCTGGACCAAGCCCAAGATGAACTTCAACATGTTAAACTTGAATGAAATCGCTTACGAGAGAAGTTCAAGTTGATAGAAATCACCACTCGAGCAATGTTGTCTGAGCCGCTCCAAGATTCTATGACAATAGTACACCATACTCTTAGGTCCTATGCAGGTGTTATAAGGGGCTATATAATGAATCATTAGTTAGGTTGTGTAATCCAATTGTATAACTAAAATTGTTATTTCTTATTATGGTAAAATTTTGAATTTCAAATGTTAAGATAAATATAGGATAAATTTATAAAAGAGTCATTTTATTTGTGAATTTTGGAAAAAGGGTATTTTAAAAAAAATTGTATACTTTCAATAATTAATAATGTGATAAAATTTAAAAAAAGGATCTTATATAGTTATAATCAGTGAAAAATTTATATTCTAATAAGATGAAATGAATTTTTGGTGAATAGTAATTTATTAATAGTAATATTACCATTATGAATAGTAGTGTGACCAATGGAATAGTAACCTCACTTAATAATGTATAAATATAATTTAGACATCTTGGCTGGTAATGTGATATAATAACATAAGTAAATAACTATTTCAAAAATTATTAGTTAAGTATTAGTATTTTTTCAAGTAAATAGTTTTTTTCATAAAAATTAAAAATTTCATAATTCGAAAATTATTTTCATAAAATGGAGTTCATTTTTGAATTCTGAGAATCGAATTAGGTTAGGGTGAATTTCTGATATTTTTATAAAATGTTTTGTTTTTCAATGAATAGTACAAATATTGTTTTGAGTTTCAGCGTTTTTAATGAAATCATTAATGATGTAATAATGATGTAATAATTCTAGTAAACTAGGGTATAGTAAGATATGTAATGATGTGAATCAAGTGGACAATTCTATGGGAAAATATCATGGGAAATCCCAAGGTCTTACAAATACCACTAATGAGGTGTCCCTTGGAAATTAATAAAATATTCCCTCACTTTTGCTATAAATACCAACTCATTAATTCATTCCATTCAATAAAAATTCTTCCTCAATAAATATCTAATAATATTTCCTCCCAAGGGATCCTCCCATGGTTCCCCCAAGCCACCAAATGTCCCAACCTTCGAGTTTCTGAAGTTTCTCTTTATGGTATGTGAACCTTTCACCCTCCTCTTTTAGTTAGGACTTTCATTATGTTATGTCTTCTAGTTTCCATTTTATTATGTTGAGGTATGTTATTATATATCCTTATTGCTTTCAATTTTATTTCCTAATTACGCGATATAATTTCCACTATCAAAAACTAATTTTCATAATTTTTAAGTGACGCTGTTAAGTTGCCGAATTTTCTAAAACTAAATCACATATTTTCTTTTCTTTCATGATTACTTTTCATGTGGTATGTCCTTCAAATATCCATACCATGATCATATAAATTTTTTTATATACCCAAATTGTATTATGAGTTATTTATTATTGTGTGACCTTTTTCCCCTCTATTTTTAATGTTTTCTAAAACCATGTTGTATAGCCGTTATACTGTGAATTGTTTTCTCAAAATCTCTCTCTATTTCGCAAGAAATTATCTCATTTTATTTATTTCAGTACCCAACCCTATTCCAATTCCAGGGGTATTCATAAATACCTAAAAATGATATATTTGATTCTATAATTGGCATACATAAAACCCTCATTCCCTTTCCATGGGTTATAAATGACAAAATGATCTTGTTTTTTAAGCACTTTTTAAAATGTAACAATTTAGATACGAAAACCATTTATTTTTTCTATTTGGGTTATTTATTAAATGTATTATTATGATATATGTGGATAAAATTAAAATTAATACATATTTTGGGTTTTCCCTTATAGTTATCTAATTCATTGGGTAAAAAATTATTCTCTAGAGATGACAAGTTTTACGATACCTTGGTGAATAACATTGGTAATTTTTCCGAAACCTTGGGGATGGACCTTGGTGATATTTTCATGAATGTCTAAAATAATTATTTTATCCACATATTCATGTTATTATTAATGATCTTTTCATTATGATATTCCTCTTCTTCCATTGCCCGTATCTTTATGTTTTTCATCAAATTCTTGTAGATATCACAAGTAAACGGATTCCCTTGTTTACCCTTACTGGTCCATCTGCTCACCCTTTCCATTTATGTATGACTCCAGGTTATGAGATATAGTAATTGTGGTTAGGTTGAACTTTTAAAGAATATTTTAATGGGTATTAAAATAATGTTTTATGTTTTCGTGTTTTATGTTCCTAATTTCTAAGACGCTAGACTTTAAAGATCCTCTGTTTGTAAAATGTAATGAATAACTATGTAATAAAAAGGTGGGATGCCATATGGGGCTCACCCACTTTCCTAATAGGATAATAATACTATTTACTTTACCCATATCTTCAATACATTATATTTTCTTTTTTAAAATCAAACACACCATATGAAACATCCCAAGAGTTCACCCATCCTAACACTAACCTAGGTAAAGCATTCTTACTAATTTAGTTTTAATCCATTAGGATCTAGAAATAAATGATTCTTCTTGTTGGAAATGGTAGTAATTTTTATCCTTTGAATCCATTACCATTTTGGGTTGAAACATAGATATTTATATTGGTGTAATTTTCTTGAAAAACATTTGATTTATCTGTCAATTTAATAATAGCTACAATATTTTTAATCTGTATCCCATTACCCACATCACAAAAATATCATACCCTTGGTATGTTATGACTAATTAATTCAAAAAATATGTGGTCAATTCATCTCAATCATTTTATAACTATTAAGGACTTTTTGGATCCAATTATATTCAACCCCTCACCATTTCCAAATATAACAATAAAATATTTTTCATAATTTATACCGAAGGAAATTCATTATTTTTAATCCAATAGTATGTTCAACCACTATCTAGAATTTACATTTTTTATATATCTCTTTCTAAAAAATCAAATTCAGTTACATTACCTTATATATATTTTTCTTCACTTTCCTTAAATTATAGTTTGTTTTATTTAGTGTTGAAAGATCTTGTTCCACCCCCATATCTATTTATTACTCATCAGCTATCAAGAAAAATATATTTTCTTCCATCTTGCATGATGATGCATGTTGGTGCTAAAATATCCTTAAAACCCACTGTTTGAACATATATTTCTCTATTAAAGCACAAATAATTACTTTATGTGAAAAACTATAACACCAAAATTAATAACCATTAAAATAATTTTTGAGAATAAAAAACATTCTCTCAAGTTTTTCCTCATTATCCAAAAAAGAATATTTTTCATTAGATTACAAAAATTTGGAAAAATAAATCATTCTAAAGAAATAACACCATGTTTATGGTGTGTTCTTGTGTTAGTTTATTCTAAAAATAGTATAAATATGATACATTATGGTTTAATACAATTTAAACTTATCTCAGAATCCTAATCCTTTGGGTTTTTCATCAAATACCCCTAATATCACATTATGATCATATCCCACAATTTATTAACATTTTTATCCTTAGAACCAAATTATGGAAAAAAGTATTAAATTTTTAGTGGTCCCTAAGTAAGCATCTTAGTGGCATGTTACCTCCAATACCCTAGTGACATAACGAGCGTAAGAAGTAAATCTTGATCGTTAATATTTAACCAGAACATACTGATTTCCCCTTTTACTTTATTTTCTATTATCTTGATTATTCACTAATTCAGTTAGACCATTAATAATCGGGGTTTAGTCTTCAAATTTGGGCCCAAGTATGGATTCTTTTTTTGAGTTTCCAAATATATTGGTTTTATGTTTTTCAATATCCTATTTTATCTTTGACTTCCCCTATTCTTGTTTTTATATATATATATTACAGATTCACATAGCTATAAATTTAGGTTCATTATTTTATCCACCCAAATGTCAATTTCTTAAGGGGAAGCCTCATGTTCATCATCGAGGTCTACTCTTCCTTATATTTCATCCCCATCAACATTATTTTTCTCCTCTTGCAGATTGTCTATAAACATTAAATGTATTTATTTATTAAGGTCTCAATAATCCTCAACCCCCTCTAATATTTCCTCCTTGTAATAGATCAATGTATTCTACTTGAAGAATTTATGGTGGGGTCTCCTTTTATTATCTATGGATTTTAATGATTTCAACAAGGTTTCTTCTTCTTATTCATAATCTAGAAATTTAGTAGGTCATGTAAGGACTAAAATCCCAAATTTCCTATAATAAAAAGAATAAAGTGGAATCTTTCCTTCTAATTACCTTTTTATAATTCTATGATTCGACGATATAAAAAGAATCACTTCATCAACAACTCCATCATCGGGATAATATCAAAATCAGAGTTTCTTAATTGACATTTCTGTCATATCTTATGAATTCTCCTTTAATAATGACTTATTATTATTATTCCTCATCTTATATTTAATGAGTGTTTCATGGAGTCTATCCCACATCAACTCAATTTGATATTTTTCTCTGAGAACTGATAATTTCATGTTAAAACATAGTATTAATCTTTTCAAGATTATTGTAACTATTTTGATATCATTAATTAACTATCCAAGTCCATACATATCTTTCACAACAATGTTCATTCGATTGAATAATGCATTAACATGATTAATGTGTATGTAAAATAAGTCTTCATAATTATTCAACGTCATATCAAATTTTAAGTTTAGAACATTGGTATTAAATTTGTAAATTATATGGGGATTTTCCAACATGGCATGATATGTTTTACATGACATAACCTTTATATAAATGGGATTTTCTATATCTCCCTCTATCATAATATTTTCTTTAGAATCATTATAAATTCCCATGAAATACCTCTATAGTAAAGTACCATTATCATTACATGGTGGGATTCTATGTATATGGGTTGTGTAGAAATCCAATCTGAATAAATGAAAGTAATGTTGCACATTGTTTTTTCATAACTAGAAATTATTATCCTTAAAATATAAATTCTATTATGATTGATAACTAAGTATATATTTCTAGGGGAGGAAAAATTGACATAGAACCTTTATCTATTATTATATTTAATAGTTCATACCTACCCCAATATATATTATATTGTCTTATTCGCTCACTACCTTGTGACTTTGTTTCTCCAATGAATCAAGACCCATCACTAGAAAATGACTCATACAAGGGTAGATATCTCATATGACACACACACACACAGATATATATATATATATATATATATATATATATATATATGAATACATGGGACTTCCCCTCTTCTATTATATAATTTGATTAGTTATTTTCATGAAATTACCTCACTGATTATGTCATGAAACATGGAACCCAGATAGCAGGGAAGTTAGTTCCACTTCATGAACATTAGAGGGTGGTGATCTCCTGAATCCTATAATCTTCCCATAAACATTACCCATATGTTTTGATGGTGTCCTTTGTAATTTTATACTATCTAATAGGTCTTAACCACCCTACATAAATGATATTATTGACTCTTGGTCACTGACTCATGAATTGTATTCCCCTATGGAAGTCTTTTTATCAATAGAAATGGTCTCTTATCATGGGATAGTTACTAATAATAAAACTGGTGTAATTATTGAAAAACAATTTCTTGAACTTATCACAATCTATAGATTTAATTTAATCTTGTTTATTCATATTCTTTGTTATAGACCACTACTACACCGCTTCACCTTCTACTCGATAAATAGACTTAATGACCTTCTCATGCTCTGAACACTAGAGAATGGAGAATATATTTTTAGTGGTATTGATCTATTGTTCACCAATAGGTGGATAATAATACCCACCAAAATAAAGTATATTTTCCCTCATGAAGGGCACAAAAGAATGTTGTTCATACCTTTTCTCATTTAGAAGTCTATAATTATTCAAAGATTCAAAACGTTGGGAGAGCTAGCAACAAGATTTAGGATTCCATACCCCATAGAATTTAAGATACCATGAGAACAATATTTTTATTTTCCAGTGCAATCCCCCTTAATGTGGTTCCTTTGGGTTCAAACAATTTACTATTACAAAAAAACATAATGTAAGAGGTAATAATCATATTAGGGAACCACATAAACAGGAAAACCACTTACATTATTTCTAAATTATTACAACTTATTTAATGTATTGAATCTCAGTTTTTCCCTAGGTTATTTTTAGCTAACTTATATTTAAATCTTACATAATGGTTTGTGAAGAATTTTTTAATTCCTAAATCATATCCCTCGAGAGTGCCAAACCAGGAGTGCAGCAAGGCCCATTTTCGTGTGCCAGTTCCTGATTGAGTCTAGCTCAATATAGTGTTTTCAGAGTTTTAACCCATATGTAAATATGTTCTAGATCCATATATACTTTCAATATCTAGATAGGTATGTATTTCTAGAAAACCCACTTGCTCTATATTTTTTCAAAATTTTGTGAAATTTTCCAATACTTTTCATTATCCTTAGATATATTTTTGGATGCGCCCTTATGGTTCTCTCTAAGGTTTTCTCATATTAGTTTCCAAATTTTCAATAAACTATTTCACTTATTCCGATTTTAGTGACCCTCACTTTTCATACATTAACATTACATTATTATTTTGGAATACATAATGCATTACACTAATAGACTCCCAAACTCTATATTAGTTTAGTGCCTTTAAAAACATGGAATCATAAAAACTGGTACATAAGCGAGATAAATTAGCCTCCACTAGGTTTTTTAGGAGTATAACCCTTCTTATACACATAATCAATAATACATATCTTTATAAAAATTGTAAATAAAACATAAAAAGGGGGTGATCCTAGATGATCATAAAGTCTAAATAAGGGAGATATAGAGAAAAATTCATGAGCATAAGGGTATGTGGACGTGATCATGAAAGTAAATGATAATACCAAAAATATCAAAGATTAAAGAAACTATTAATGTCCTAGATATTGTTTTTTAAGACACGAATCATAAGGGAATTAATATCGTAGGCCATGAAATCATAACATATTAATAATACATGAAACTTTGGTGGAAACATAAACATGTAATATCATTCCCTATAAGTAAAGTCTCAATTCCAAAAACATATCAAGGCACTTCATGGTGAGTCCACCTACTGGGTGGGACACACCACCACCCCCATCCACATTCATTTCCTTATAAGGGTTCAGGTTTCCCTATATTCCTGTAGTGGATTAGGTTTCACCATCTTCCCATAATGGACCGAGTTTCTCAATCTTCCCATATTGGATCAGGTTTCCCCATATTCTATAGTGGGTCAATCCCATAGACTAGATTCCAATAATTATCTCATGAGATATAAATCTTTACCCAATTCATTTTTGGGAGATATAGATCCCACCCAATGCTTAATGAAATCACACATACTTTTACCATAAGATAATAAAACTTTCATCATATCATTACCCAAAAAATAGATGGGTTTCACAAACATCATATCATGACCCATGAAATGAAATGGGTATAAATATCATGACATAATATCTTAACCTATAGAAATTTGTGAGGTATAATAATAATTTCAACAAGAATAACCCATGAATTGATGGGGTTTTTAAAGCATATAACCTGTGGAAAAGGAATGACAGTTATAAATAACATTTCATATTAAACATACACCATTCAAAGAAATAATAAAAATAGTTTACTTTTATCATATATATATTAAGGAATAAACTATATCAAATGATTTCCTCTTACATAGAAAATATATTTTTAAAACATTTCTTGAGTAAAATGTCTTCTCTTATTTGAATAAATTCTTTTTAAAACACATAATATTCTTAAAAACACTTTTTCTTTGAATATAACGTTGAAAAACATAAAGATATTCAAATAATTTTTTTATGAAGATACTTAGAGAAAACTTTGTTTTGAAAAAAATATTTGAAAACATATATGAAAACATTGTTTTCAGAAAAGCTGGATTTAAACCCAAAAGAGAAATAAGGTCAGATTTTCTTTAAAACATTTCTTTATATTAAGTAACAAATAGTGTAATAATGGTACCAATACATTAATATATCATGAAAAAAAATATGATAGACAAATTCATAATTTTTCTTCAGATATGGATCATAATATTCCATGAATCAAAGTAAAATTTTTAACAATCTTGATCAATGATGAGATTGTAGAAATAAAGTATTTTCACATTAGAAACCTTAAACCATAATACCCAAGAGAGAATAACATTAAATGAATATTATAATATCATGAAAATGATAATACCCATGATATGACATGTAAAAGGTAATTTATATACACATTTTATATGAATATAGGTGCATAACAAAACATGGGTCTCATAAAATGAAAATTAGGTCAAAATACCTTACAGATTTGGTAAATTTTATGGTTTAAACCCCATGAAAGATAGATAATAAAATGGATATGTTTATTAAAATATATTTAATTATAATGATCATATAATACATTCATGAGAATTATATACATCATATAAAAGAAATCAGTGGTGAATAATACATATATCCCGTAGAAATAAAAGTGAGACTAGAAATACCCTTACCATATATCTTAAATCTCTTCATAATAAATCCAAAATCATTTATAATATAAATATTTTTATTATAAATCTATTATATAAGATTATTCAATCATATATGACAATATATTATTTATTTTTGATGTTCTTTTACACTTTTATTAATAATTCTTTGTTAAAATTACATTTTATGTAATAACCTCTTTTTTCTCACGTGTTTTGATTTGTTTTAATTTTTATACTTAAAATTATATCGTTTCTTAATATCATAAACCATGATAATAATATCATATATATTCAGTATCTATTTATTTATAATAATCTATCAAATATAGAAATATGAAATGGAATTCACCATTCATGGAGATGGTAGGTCGTACATATGCATGAAGGTTGTTTCTATTTTATTATCATATTGAATGAAATAATGTAAATGAAATATATGTTTATATATATATATTTTCATTAAAATTATAGTATAATTATAATTTCACTTATATCATATACTTTTACTAAACCCATACTTAATACATTCCATGTAATGTTTGAACGAATCACATATCCTTAAGGTGGTGGTAGTATACACGTCCACAAATAAGGTTGTCGTATTTACAAAAGATAGAAATTTTGAATGTATGTTTTATATAATAATTTAATAATTTTAAATACTTCATAAATATCATAAATATAACATTAAAAACCTATTTCCATCATAATACCCAACCATGATATATAGTAAAGGAAAAATGAATGGCATCATTTCACAAGCTGGTAATCCCCTATACACACGAATGGTATGTTAATTACCCATTTGATGGAAGTTTTTATAGGTGTAGGTTTCGAAATTATAAGAAAAAACTATTATTATATTTAGTACATAATGTTTATTATATAATAATTTAATAATAATAATTTAGGGGGTGGATAATGAAGATAAAAAATGAGCATGTGGAAGAATGTTACATCTTCTTTGGGTAACGCCTATTCCTTTACACCAAATGGATTCATTCGGTATATTTATCCATAAAGGTAGGATTATATGATTAAGGGAGGTAATTTTATAGGATATTAAGGATGTTTTTGGATAATCCAAATTGCTTGAGATGTGTGAATAAGTTATGGGATGAGTGTCCTTTTATAGCGGAAGAATACTTCCATTATTGTGAATATAAAAAGAAAAACACTATTAAGAGGTCTCCATACATCATGTGCCTCCAATAATTTTCAATTTTTGAAACAATTGGGGAATCGGTCAAAATAATTTTATAAATATATTTTGGAAATTTGTATATGTTATTGGGCCCTTTATAATAATTTTTAACCATTATGTAATCTTGTTTTACCTTAGTCACTGTAATTAATTTTTATTACTTTCACTAGTATTTTTGGTAAAAAACTAGATTTAAATTATTATAAATTATAAATTATTTTGATTCAAAATATGGAATACATTTTTAAAAATTCTTATCACATAATTGGAATAAATTAATTTAAAATTAATTGTGAAAATATGTCGTGGTAATGAGTTTTTAAGAGAAATTATTTAAAAGTTTGAAAAGTCGGTATATCAAATTTCAATTGGAAATTAGTTCTAATGGACTTAATTTTATTAATTTATGTACATTTTATCTATTTAAAATTTAAAACCATATAAAAATATAATTTAATAATATAAATAAAAAAGTTGAATAAGTAATTTTGAATTAAAATTCAGTATTTTTAATTATTCATCCAAAATGATACTTTTAAAAAAAATCCCAATAATTCACCCTAAGATAATTTTGAAATTATAAATTCAAAAATGAAGCTTATTTTATCAAATTATATTTATAAAATTGTCTAAAATTTATTTTATTATTTTTTACATAAGGACATAAAAAGGAGTTCATTTAAGAAAATTATATTTTCAAACATATAAAGTCATTTCCAAAAATATGTTTTATTTCTGTAAATCAATGATAAATAATATTTAAAAAGTATTTATTAATATTCTTATTAATAATTTTAATGGGTATGATATAACTATAGAATTTAAATAACTAAAATAATAAAATTTGTTTCCCCGAAACTCAGTGTTGTGTGTAACTCAAGATAAATAGATGTTTCATGTAGACAAATATTAAAATTGTATATCATATAATGAATATTTAACTTGGTGTAGAATTCTATGAAATACATTGAAAGGAATTTAATTAATTAAAAAAAATACTCAAAACACTCTTGGGGTTACAAACACACCACATGTTCCTTATATAAATAGATTTATATAATGTATTAGTGTGGTTACACACTCTTATAGTCCACCTCAAGCAAGGACCTTGATTCCATACTCATAATACAATAGAAAAAATCAAATATTAGTTAAGATAAAACTAGAAATATGATCAATAATATACAAAATCACCCTTATATTAGCTAAGTTAATATGTAAACTTTTATAAGAAGGTTAACAAATTATAAAGGTTACGATGCTATGTATCTCTCCAATGTTTAGAAATGGGGACTCAAATATGATCCATACACAACTAGATACCAAATATATCTGTATGACACTTCATGACGTATATCCAGTGCACACAAAGAATCATATTCTTGATTTTGTGCCCTGTTAGAATATTTTTTTATTTCTATACAAGAATCCTACTCATGTTAAACATAACATTTTAACACAGCCTATAATAATATATAATGAGCATTAGTTAGGGATAAACTCAAATTCATACTTTAATAGGTCAATTATCATTTCACTTCACATAGTGTATATCTATATATACATTTATGTAGAATCTAGTGTGAAATAATTATAAAGTGGTGTTTTCTATTAATATGATACATTTTAATATTATTAAACTCATTGTGAATATTTAACAAAACTAACATAGGAATCATGTTATCATAATATATATATATATATATGGTTCTGAGATCAGCCTTTTTTCTCTATAATTTTTATTTTTTTTATCAAATTACATCACATGTAATTCAAGTGACATCTTTATGTGACAATCTCATAAAATTATCCCACTAAACTCTTTAGAGATGAAAATATATAAAGTAATAAAGTTTGAGTAATGATGATATTTATTAATCAAGTTTCTTATAGTTAAACAATTATACTGTACCAAAACTTCTTAACTTCACAACATCAAATGTTATGATATCAAATTCTATTTTCTACTTATAACACTTTCCATGTTTATCATCATCATCCTGGGAACCATATTCCATCAAACTGTTTACTTAAAAAAATTTAACTAATTAAATTATTATTATTAGTTACTCTTAAAATCTATTAGGATACATTTAAATCTACTCTTTTATGGTAACTAATGTAACACATTAAATTTCTATTTACCAACATACTCTCAATGATGTTTTGTATGTCAATTGTAATTCACTTTTCTATTATGTCTGGTCTATTCCTTAAAAAATTATTCCTTTAATTTTTCTTGATAACTAAATATAACTCTTTACATTTTCCTTTATAATTGAATATCCTAATCCCTTTTAGGATAATGGGTAAAAATACATTATAATATTAGACTATTATAAACCATTAGAAGCAATTTATATCCACTATCAATATGGTAACTAAATATAACAATTTAAATTTTTCTTTTCCATCATATATTATAATACATTGAGTATTTTAAGTGAAAAACACTTTAACTTAAGATTGTTTTTATCCTTTTTTATTAATTGTATACATCTCTTAGTACAAAAATACTCCCACTTTTTTCTTAAACACTATATTCTTTTCAGAATATTTTTTTAAGATACATGAACCCTTTTGGGTTAGGAAATAATATTTATTTATTTTTAGTAGGAATATTAAACAAATGAATTATTGTTTTTATTTCATATATTGTATTATTTGTGTTTGGAATAATTCTTTTTTGAAATGATTATTTTTTTAAAATCTCTTATCGATGTATGGTGGGAATACATTCTAAAATATTTTAGTAAATATTTGGATAAAAACATTTATCCTCAATAAAACACATTTATCCTTATCTTCTACCCTAATTCTTATATATTAATTTATGAAGAAACATCTATGTTCATAAAATTAATCATCTCAAACTTGTTAATAATAACTATTTAAAAATAAATAACTTCTCTTATCAAATAAGAAAATTGAGATGAAGATACATATGTTTTACTTATACTCATAAGGATTTGGTAAAATCAATTTCATTAAAATCCTAGATGTAGTAACTAACTACTATATCTCATGAATATAAAAGACAAGATTAGAAAATTAACCCTTGGATTTTCAACTGATATATTTTTTCAACACTCTGTAAAATTTACATTCAATATCACATACCATTGAAAATCAATGAATTAATTTCTAAAATATCCATACCTAATATATAAATTCCTCTTACTTTCAAAAACTCATTCAGTTATATTATGGATAATCCAATCACAATTAATTATAACTATTTTGACACGTAGAATTTTCCATGAGAAATTTTCTTAGATCAAAAATCATGCTTAGTAACATTTCTTCAGTTTCCAGTCAAAGGAGTAACTTACTTTAAGTTTATATTAATAAAAAAATAATTAAAAGGTTTATCATAATGATGAAGATTCTATTATTTTCAATATAATATTTTATCAAATTTTTATTATATAGGATTAACCGTTCAGTAAGTTTTTTTATTAAATGGGTTCCCATTAAAATGATTCCCCCTTTTGAAAATAAATCATACCCATTTGTGGTCCATGAACTATATTTTATAATGAAAATTACCCAACATTTGTCAGAAGCTCACCAATTGGTTATTTAGGTAGGAAATCATCCATGTAATATCATATATGACTCTTTGATAGTCAAACAGAAAAATATTTTTCCAATCCATCATATGGATAAACCTATTTATATTCATCTCATATCCCAAACCTTGGTGTTTACTAGCTAGTGTAACCCAAATAAAAAGTCAAAAAATGAGTTAATAAAAAGACAATCTAGGAGAACCCCAATTTTGAGTGAAACTACCTAGGGATAATGTGACAACCCAAAACACACACCCTAGGATTAGACGCTTAAAACATAGACATTAACTTTCTGGATTAGAAACTAATAAATGTGACCCAGTTTTTTCTATCCAAAAAATAGAATTTCATATGTTAATATTGGATCACATACCTTCCCAAGGACCTTAAAGGTTTAAAGTTTTATAAAATTAGGTCATAACTCTTACATAAAAATACCATATATTATAAGGTGGAAATTTCTACTCGGTATCCATTTTCCCCATTAACAAAAATTTTATAATAAATCATGATTCATTTTCATAGAAAATAATCACAACTTTTGACCAGAATTATTTTTTCCCATACCCATCCTTAAAAAATGTAAATATTATTTTTAAAGACTAGGTATGGACCCAAAAAACTCAGTAAAGTACATAAAAGTATGAAATAAATCATTAGTCCATGAACACTTACAAAAAATTTGGTTCTTCAAAATAAATTTCGGGTTTAAGATAAACCCCTTTCTTACAAAATAAATAATCTTCTCTTCCAAATAAATTTCAAGACATATTTCATTAGATGTATTTAATGAAAAATATACTCATAAATGCATCTTTATAAATTTGAAAATCAAATGAAATAATTTTAACCAGGTTATACTCCCCACTCTTACATATGGGATAACCATCAATTTTAAATTTGTAGTAACCATCATAGATGATAATGGAAGACCAACATTGTTAACTTCTAAACATTTACATTTAGTATCCATCATATAAAATCAGGGATTAATTGTTAATGTAAGTCTTGGAATAACCATCATATTATATTCCCAATATATATTAGGATAAACCTAATCAATAAACATTATCCCCTATTTGGAATAACCATATGGTTGAATTACATACCTAATACATTGAAGGGATATCATGGAACCACCCATACTTTTTATAACATAACCAACTATCATGATAAATAATTTCCATGAACCATTACATGATACAGAAAATATTTCATCATAAAAAAACTTTCTTGAGGAAAATAACATTTCCATTTTGAAATCACTTATTTTAAAATATGATCCACTACAAATGAAAAAAATTTATTTGAAAATATCCTTGTAAAAATGTAAATAAATCATAAAATCAATTAATAATTACAATGATTGGAGAATCCGCTCTTCTAGTATAAGCTAAAAAATATTCCTTCTATAATTTTTTTTCAGGAAAGTCACATTGTACCTTGTTTGGATAAAAGATAAAAATACTCATTTCAATGTATTTTTTAAAATTTCAAAAAAGGCTAAAAATGACATTAATAAATCATAGGATAATATTAAAATCTTTATTTAAAACATTTTTTTAGAAATATACATATGTATGAAAAACTAAATGTTAAGGAATACTTTAAACATGGTTTTTTAAAAGAAAGCTCATTACCTTGAGTCTAACACTTCACGTATATAACACCTTAAGAATTTGAAAATAAATTTAATATTGAATGTATGAAACACTCAGTCTCTACAAAACATAAATTTATTATAACCTAGTTAGTAAATATAATTTTTCCACCTCTGTGTTTTTAATTTCGAAAAACTAACACACATGGTTGCATTCAATAAGATATTTAGAGTATGTTAGGATCAACATACATTTTTTAGTGAATAGTTAAATGACCCTTATGAATATTAATTTACCCTTATGAATATTAATATGAACCTTATTAATATTAACCACACCCATGAATGTATAAATAAAATTTAGGCACCATATAAATGAAATATAATATTTTTTTAATTAATAATTATGTGTTTGTATTTTGTGAGTAATAAATATTAAATTAAACTTTTAAATTAAGTAATTTATTTAAAAAATAATAATTTTCATAATATGTATCCCTAAATAAATATTTGTTTGTCATATGATTTTAGAATAATTTAATAAGACCTTAGTTTATTTTTCCGAGTATTATAAAATCACTTTTAGTTTTAAATTATATTTTTATAGTAAATAATGACTTTATATAATAATTAAATTTCACATATTTAAAAAATTATTTTTGATAAAATGGATTCCATATTTTAATTCAACAAATCAAAAAAATTTAGGGTAAATATTTTGGGGTTTTTCAAAAATACCAGAATATTTAGTGAATAGTAAAATACAGTAATTTATGATAAATGAAATATAAATGATTTATTGAGTCATAGGTGAGGAAAGGTTGATGTAAGAACACATGTTTCTAACACACATGCACCAATAAATATTTTTGGTCACAATAATCAGCACTATTTATTATCTTGAACAAAATAATAAAATAATGAATAAAATATTCATAAATCACTCCTCTCCTCCACTATAAAAACCACCCCTCACTCCCTCTTCTCTTCACTCTTATGAATCCATTTTCCTTATATAAATTATGATAAGATATCTCCCAATACCCTCTCTATGACCATAAACCCTTTTCATCTTCAAAAGACCAAATAATTTCCCCTAAAGAGGCTCTCAAGGAAGATAAATTCAAGAGGTAAATTCCACTTTTCATATATTTTATTTTCTTTCAAGTTCCTTTATTTCTTTTTCTTTCATCACCTACTTTACTTAAAATTTTATAATAACTCCATTACTATACATTTAATGGAATTTTGTTATGATAATGTGATAATTAATCATCATCTTTCATTTCCCCGCCTTTTATACTAGAAATGAAAACACCATCCAAGATGTGTTAATTTATCACATTCAAGGATGAGAGGTTTCCAAATTCTATTATTGTATTTAATTATTGTCATGAAAAAAAAATTATGTTTGAAAAAAATCATAATATATTTTATATATCCTATTTAATTTTCTGGAATCATTTTTTAAATAGGGAATTAATTTATAAAACAAAATGAGTTCGTGGTGATCAAAAAACCACCAAATTAATGCTAGCGTTTATCATTAAATTTTATCTAATGATTCATCCTCACCCAGAGTAAAAAATGACTTATATGACCATTTAACATTATGTATGAACATTAATAACATAGAACATCAATTATGTAATTAAATTATAATTTTACATTAACTTTCATAAAATTAACCGATCATGAAAACTAAAGAAACGAGCACTCACAAATGATGATATTGAATCTCCTAACCCATAAAAACTAACATAAATGAAATTAATAAAATTATAATAAATAAAATTAATTTATAATAGGTTGTTAATTAAGTTATTAATAATTCTAATTTCATGTTCCAGGGCTTTAATTTCAAAAGAGAAACATATCCGTACATAAGGTAAGGGTTTTCAACCCAAACCTCCATTTTTATCCAGGTTTCTCTTATTCTCTAATTACCTCAATGAAATTTTTATATATTCTAATGAACTCATCATAAATTTATGAGAATGATCTATATATGTTTACTAACAAGAATACATCTTTCCTTTGTGGGTAGTTACATGTTTTAAAATGATCATTCAGAATTCTTCTTGAAATGCAAGCCTGGTTTAAGGGAATTTATCAAATTCATACCTTTTTTCAAGTTCACTCTATAATATTTTTGAGCCACAATTATTTTTATAAAACCAATCATTTCATAATGGAAAAACTAAATTACTTAATTTCTAGTTTTATACATATATGTTTCCAAAATAACTCTTCTTTTCAAAGTAAAAGTGTATTTCTCTCAAAAATTCCTCAATGAATTCATAGAGTATTTATGTCTATTTCAACACCTCTATTTTATTTTATTTATTATTGAGGTTAATATCCTATTTTTATCATCTAAAATATTGTATTAAATGGTTTATGATCAGTTTTACTATTGATGAGCTATCTCGATACCATTCAGCATACTACTCAAAATGGTTAGTGTTTATGTGTATAGATTGGGGAAAGTTATTTCATACGTTCATGTTGTTTATGTTTAGACCCTTTCTTGTAAGTAATTCATTGGAAATAGAATTTGATGAGTGGGTACCACTCTATCCCCTCTATTCATCGATAGTTCTCATGAGACAAAATAAAATTCAGTTTTGGTTGAGGCCTTACCCAAATATTTTTAGACTTCTTGGTCGAGGCCTCAATCATATGTTTTAAGTGTCTGGAATTCTTCATTCCCTCATTATGAAACAATGGATTTATATTAAATGAGATTATTATACTAGTATAATATACATGGTTATGTTTTATGGAATTATTTTATCATTTTTATTTCTTCCATATGATGCACAAGTATATTTTTAATAGAATGCATTTTTAGTTATTCATCATGCCAAGTGTTTCTGTTTATACTATCTTCTTCTATATCATTTAACCTTATTGAACTTCTGAGATCACATCTATCACATGTTTGATTTTCCCTAGTTTTTGAATAATTATATAATGAATTAATTTTATGGATAATCATGGATATTATTCATGATTCAAAATAAGTTGATATATTGTATTTCCATTCAAGTTGTAATGTAGAACTTATGTATGTATGTATGTTGTTTTCTAAAGCTACTAAACTATTCTTTCCATAGAGATATGAATTCCTTATTTATATGCCAATTTAATAAAATAAGGCACAAGATCTGGGAAACTGTGTTCATGTATTTATAGTTGGTATCAGATGAAGTTTAGTAGAAAATATAGAAACTAGATTTAGAAAACATAGATTTGGGAACAAAACCATAAGATAGTCTTTGAGGATAAACATACAAGAACATCTTGGAAATTTTTTAAGGAATAAATTATATGTACCTTTCTATAAACTAAAACCATTTCTAGGTACTTCAAGTGGTTTTGGTTCTAGAACAGAAATACCTAGAAGTAACATCTCTGAAAAATAGTTTTGGCCTTGACCCAGGGTATATGGGTACATGAAAATGGGACTTACTGCGCACTTGGTTTGAAACTTTTGGGGAATTTTATTAGGATAATTCACTTATTATTTAAAAACCATTATGAAGAATTAAATGTAAATTTTTCCTCAAATAAACCATGTTTATGATTAAGATATTATCTATGGATAGGATTTCAATTTATGCTGAGTATTTTTCTATGATGATATTATACATTATGATACATAACCTAATATAGTGTATAAAATTATTTAAAAATGGATCATATTGGAAATAATATAAACTGAATGAATGAATACCATGTATTTATTTAACACTGAAGTAAGATAAAGATGTTGGATTTAGTGTTGTGACTAGTGCTAAGAAACTTATAACTATACTTGGAGAATTGAATCAGGTTACGAATAATAAAATTACCTGTATGGAGCTTCTAGATCCACAACACAGAGAATCTGTGTTAGATGGATTTATATGACAACTACATCCATCATTTAATATGACTAAAACCCCATTTGTAGTGGAACAGTGGATATGTTATTTAGAGAATATTTTTCTCACTTTGGGATGTAATGAAAGAGAGAAGGTTTTCATGAATTTTTTTCATCTATCAGGAAGTGAAGATAAATTGTGGAATTTAATTCAAAACAAAATGGAGGAGGAATAAATAAAATAAATGGGATGGAGTGATTTTAAAGAAATATTCTCTAAAAACTAATTCCATCTTGAAAAATGAGTAGATATGTAAAGGCAGTTTCTAAATCTGAGGAAAAAAATAAAATGAGAATGTTGAAAAGTATAAAGCTAATTTCACAGGGATATGAAGGAATTCCCCAGACTACATACATATTCTAAGGAGAAAGATTTATCAACTCATTCATGGTTTAAAACATCTCCTCTGATGAGAACTAGTCTCCCGAATATTCTCATCATATGAAGTTATCATCATGTGCTATCAAGATAGAGAAATAATTCTATAAGTATTATGAATTTAAGGGAAAACAATAGAGAAATAGGGTGGTGGAGGAAATATGGATAAAGGGAAGAATAAAAAGACGAGTTTTCTAACATGTGATACTAGTGGAAGAAAACACCCTGAAGCCTACTTAAAAGGAAAACGAGTCTATTACAAGTGTGGAGAAAAGGGCCACCAATCTAATGATTTCAAGGGGAAAAAAACTACCAATGTTATATGATACAATTGAAAAGATATGGGAAATTATGAAAATTATTTTCCAAATCATCAAAGAAACTTTCCCTATAAAAGTTCAAGGGAGCAAGTAAAATTTTATGCAATCACAACTGTTGAGGTTTAAGTTCCTACTGATGTGATGGTACGTACTTTAATCATTTACTCAAACTTATCCAATGCTTCATTTGAATCTAGATAATCAAATTATTTTATATCTTCCAAGTTTTCCATGAAAATCAGACATTTAAATTTGATTTAATAACATAGTTTTTAGTGAAAACTCCTAAGTTAAGTATCATTTCAACAAATATGTGTCATTCAATCACCTTTATGTCACATAAACATGATTTTTTATGACCTTATCATCATACCCATGACTGATACTGAGATAATTCTTGTTATGAATTGGATTTTATGTTATTATGTGAAAATATATTTCCAGAAGAAGGAGGTCAATTTTTTAGAATGATGTAGAATCTGATATCATTTTAGATGAAACCTCACCATCTGTTTCCCTTATAGATCCACCCCCAATAGCTCTAATTGATTCATTTATTGGGTAGTAAGAGAGTTAAATATCAGTTTATGAGGAAAGGAATGTTCAAATAGAGTATGTAAGTATCATCCCATAATATGTTGATGTATTTTCAAATGATTTACATAGACATCCTCAAGAGTGGGATGTTGAGTTCTCTATTGATTTAATTTCTGGTTCAAGACCTATATCAAATACTTCTTATAGAATGACCATTGTGGAATTAGTAGAGCAGAATAAACAACTAGAGGAATTGAGTTATAAAAGATTTATTCACCCTAGTGTTTCTCTATGGGTAGACTCTATTCAATTTGTTAATAATAAAGATAGATCTATGAGGTTTTGCATTGACTATAGAGAGATCAATGGTATAAAAATAAAGAACAAGTATCCCCTACATCATATTGATTCTTTATTTGATCAAATTCATGGATCTAAATATTTTTCAAAGATTTAACTTCAATTTAGATATAATTAGTTGTGTGTGATGAAGGTGTGATGAAGGAAGATATTCCAAAGATAGCATTTCAAACCATGTATGGGAATTACTAGTTTACAGTAATTTTTTTTTGGACTGAGTAATGCATCCTCTGTTTTAATAGATCTGATGAATAGAGTTTTCAAGTAATATCTTGATGAATTTGTTGTGGTATTTATTGATGATGTCTTGGTATACTTAAAAAGCTTTGAAGATCATGAAAATAACTTACACATTATTCTGAAGACTCTTAGAAGAAATGTATTATATGAGATATTTAGATAGTGTGAATTTTGGGTTCAATCAGTTTCTGTTATTTACGAAATTGTCTCTATGGATGGAATACCCATTGATCCTATACAGAAAAAGGTTATTTAGAAATTTCCTTCACCAACAAACATAATCTAGGTACATAGTTTTATTAGTTTAGTGGGTTACTATTAGTGTTTCATTCAAAACTTTTCTTGATTATCCAACCCATTGACCAAGATTACTCATAAAGGGGTTATGTTCATATGGATAAAATAATGTGAGGAATATTTTTAAGAATTAAAGAGGAGATTGGTGAATTCTATGATCTTAAATCTACCATCGGGAAATGATGGGTTTGGGATCTATAGTGAGACATCAAAGAAATTATTTATTTGTATACTTATGTATAATGATATTTTTATTATCTATACATCAGGGTAGTTAAAAATTCATAAATAGAACTACCAAACTCATGATCTTGATTAAGCAACTGTAATTTTTTCTCTGAAGATATGAAGACACTTTCTCTATAGAGAAATATTTGAGATATATACAGATCAAAAGAGATTGAAATATATTTTCACATTGAAATAACTCAATAATATGCAATGGTGACAGCTCTAGGTACTCAAGTATTAGGATTTATTCATACACTACCACTCAGGAATGGAAAATAAGGTAGCTAATGCACTAAGTAGGAAGGATCGGGGGGTATTAAACAAATTATGAATTGACAAGGATCTTATGTACATGGATCAAGTGAGGATGGATATGGGAAATATTAAATAAGGTTAAATTTCAATACTATTTTCAATTGGTTTCCCAAACATCTTTATTTTATATAATTAATCATTATCAGTCATATGATTAGAATCTTCAAAAAGAAAACTAAAGCTGTGAATGATGGGAAGTTGGTATACTTTTTGTTTGAGAATGGAATTATGAAATATGGGGAGAGGTTATATATTCTCTCTATAGTTGAGATGAAAAGGGAGTTAATGGATGATTCCCATAGCTCAAATTGTTCTATACACCATAGTAGTATTAAAATGTATAGTGATTTGAAGGAAAATTTCTGGTGGGAAAACATGAAGTGGGAAATTGATAATTATGTATCAAGATGTTTAGTCTATCAACAAGTGAGGTCCAAATAAAAAACCCTTAGAGGATTCATTCAACCTTTAACTATTTCTACAAGGAAATGGGATGAAATCACCTTGGAATTTTCCACTATATTACCCAAAATTGCAAGAACGAATAATGGAATATCAGTATTTGTGGATTAACTTACAAAATATAAACATTTTTTCACTATAAGGAATATTTTACATTAGAGCACCTTGAAAATATCTATATCATTGAAGTTGTGAGAATTTCTGGAGAAGAAATATCAATTGTGTTTGATTGTGATCCATGATTTACATCGATATTCTAGAAAAGTCATTAGAAATATTTGGATACTGTGATTTATTTGAGTACTGCTTATCACCCAAAAACTGATGACCCATAACAAAGGATGATCCAAACATTAAAAGACATGTTGAGATCATTTTCACTTGATTTTCATGGTATGTGGGATCAATATTTTCCTTGGGAAGAGTTTTCATAAAATAATAGTTTCCATTCAGGTATTCAAATGGAAACATTTAAATCATTGTATAGAAAGTGATGTCGTACATGAACATGTTGGGATGGAGTTAGTGAAAGGATATTTGTCCTCCCAGAGCTTGTGGGGGAAACAACAGTGAAGGTACATTATATTCAAACCCATATTAAAGCAACTCAAAGTATGAAAAAAAGATATGATGATAATCGATGGTAGGATTTGGAATGTCAAGTGGGGGATCACATTTTCATGAAAATTTCTCTATGGAAGGGTGTTGTAAGATTTGGGAATAAAGGGAAACTGAGACCCAATTATATTTTCCCTTTTAAAATTCTAAATAGAATTAGAGATTTGGATTATTTTCTGGTAATGTCTCATAGCCTGTCTAAAGTACACAATGTGTTCCATGTCTCATTGTTGAGAAAGTACATGTCAGGCCCAATTCATGTCCTCCCTTATGAAGGTATAGAATTGCTACCTGAATTATCTTACTATGATGAGCCTATCCATATTCTGGATAATGAGGAATAGGTGTTGGAGAATCAGATAACATGAATCGTGAAGGTACTTTGGAAAAATCATAAAATCGAAGAAGCAAAATGATAGCATGATGAGCTTATGCTGAAGAACTACCCAAATCGTATTATGAGGTAACATTCTAGAATTTTGAGGATGAATGTGTTGTAAGGGAGGGGGAGAATTTAACACTCCGGGAATTAATAAATAAATTTAATGTTGACTGCATGGAACATTGAGTCTGTACAAAACAAAACTTTTTAAAAACCTAGAAAGTAAACATAATTTTTTCCACCTCTAGGTTTCATATTTAAAAATACTGACACATACTGTTGAATTCAGTAATATATTGAGAGTATGATAGGATCAACTTAAATTTTTTTATAAATTGTAAATTGACCCTTATTAATAATAACTAACCCTTATTAATAGTAACCACATCCATGAAAATTATAAATAAAATTTAGGCACCTTATAAATCAAATAGAATTTTTTATAAATTAATATTTAAGTGTTGGTATTTTTGTGAGTAATAAATATTTAATTGAAATTTTAAATTAATAAATTGATTTAAAAGAAAATTACTTTCCATAAAATTTATTCCTAAATAAATATTTTATTGTGATATGGTTTTTTGATAATTATATAAGACCTTAGTAAATTTTTTAGGGTATTATAAAATCAGTTTTAGTTTTAGAAACTATGTTTTTTGAGTAAATGATAATTTTATTTGAAAATTAAAATTCACATATTTAAAAAAAATATTTTGATAAAATGGAGTACGTAGTTCAATTCTACACATTGAAAAATGTTTATCATGGATTTTTTGGATTTTTCTAAAATGCTAGATTTTTTTGTGAATAGTAAAATATGGTAATTTGTGATAAATGCTAAATAAATGATTTGTTGAGTCATACGTGAGGTAAGGATGATGTAACCAAACTTTGTTAGAACTCACATGAACTTATTTAGTGGTTTTTTTCACATGAATCAACACTATTTCTTATCTTGATCAAAATAATAAAAAATGAATAAAATATTCAACAATCACTCATCTCCTCCACTGAAAAAGCCACCCCCCCACTCCCTCTTCTCTTAAATCCTCTCAAGCCTTGTTCATTTTATAAATTATAATAAAATATACTCACAACCTACTCCCCACATCCATAATCACCTGGTCTCTAAAAATACCAAATCCTCTCCCCTAAATAGGCTCTCAAGGAAGATTAATTGAAGAGGTAAATTCCTCTTTTCATTTATTTTATTTTCTTTCAAGTTCCATTATTTATTTTTCATTACTACCCTACATTCCTAAAAATTATATGATAACTCCATTAAATTAAATGTTCTAGAATTTTTTTTTATAATAGAAAAATTCATCATCATCTCTCTTTTCCCCTCCTTTTATACTGGAAATGAAAACACCATCCGAGATGTGTTAATTTAACACATTCGAGGATGACGGGTTTTCAAATTCTACCACCATATTAAATTATAGTTATGAAACCATTATTATGGTTGAAATAGATCATAATATATGTAATATATCCTATTTAATTTTTTGGAATCATTTTTTATATATGGTATTATATTATAAAAAAATAAAATCGTGGTGATCTAAAAAAACCAAATTAATCCAAGTATTTATCATCAAACGTTTATCTAATGATTCATACTCACCAAAAGTACCCAAATGAATTATATTATAATTTAAACTTCATTTTAAACATTTATAAAAACTAAAAACCATTCTATAATTCAATTCTCTTTTTCCACCAACATCCATAAAAATGAACCGATCATGAAAACTAATGAAATGAGCACTCACAAACGATGATATTAAATCTCTTAACCCATAAAAATGACCATAAATGATATTAATAAAATTATAATAAATACAATACATGTCTAATAGTTTCTGAATTAATTTATTTATATGTCTTATTTCATATCCCATGACCTTAAGTTCATGAGCGGGACATATTCAGACATAAGGTAAGGGTTCTCTACCCGAAACTCCATTTTCATTTGGGTTACTCTTATTCTCTACTTAACTCAATGAAATTATTATATATTATTATGTAATCATCATAAATTATGTGATAATATTCAATATATGTGTACCAAAATGAATCCATATTTAATTTTTTGGGAGTTACATGTTTTAAATGGATCATTCAAAATTCATCCCTAAATACAAGCCCAATTCAAGGGAATTTATCAAATTCATAGATAATTTAAAGTTAATTGTATAATTATTTTAAGCCACAATAATCCTTATAAAACCTTTCATTTCATCATTAAAAAAAATTCCTCACTTAATTTCAGGTTTTATGCCAATATATTTCAAAAATAAATCTTCTTTTCAAAGTAAAAGAGCATTTCTCTCAAAAATTCCTCGATGAATTTATAGAGTATTTTTGTTTATTTCAACACATCTATTGAATTTTCTTTCTTATTGAGGTTAATATCTAATGTTTATAATCTACCATATTGTATTAAATGTTTTATGATCAGTTTGGAAATGGATCTGATATCTTGATACCATTCACCATACTACTCCGAATGGTTAGTATTTATGTGTACAGATTGAGGAAAGTAATTTCATATGTTCATGTTGTTTATATTTATCCCATTTTATATGAGGAATGAATTGGACATATAAATTCAGGGGTTTTTCCTTCTATTACCCCTTGATGCATCAATAGTTCAAATGAGACAAAACATAATTGGGTTTTGGCTGAGGCCTTACCCTAATATTTTCAGACGTCTTGGCAGAGGCTTTAACGATATGTTTCCGTTGTCTGAAATTATGCATTACCTAATTATAAAACTAGATATTGATATGACATTGGAATATTATAATAGTATAATATTCATTGTTATGTTTTATGGAATTATTTAATTTGTTTTTATTCTTACAAAGTTATGGTCAAGTATATTTTTAAATGCATGAATTTTTAGTTATTAATCATGCCTAGTGTTTATGTTTATATTTTATTCAGTTTTATTATTTACCATTAATGTGCATCTGATCTCACCCCTTTCACAGGTTTTATTTTACCCAGGTTGCGAATAAGTATATTATGAATGACTTGTAATGATAATCTATGATATTATGTGTGATTCAAAATAAGTTGATACATTTTATTTCCCTTCAACTTGTAATGTTGAACTTATATATGTATCTGGTTTCCCCAAAATATTAAACTATTTGTTGCTTTGGGATTAAAAATTTTTGTTTATATTCTAGTGTAATAAAAAAGGCACCAACTCTGGGAAACTTGGGTTAGTCCCTTACAACATATATTATTTATAATTTTGAATAATAAAATTAATTTAATTTTATACTATCACATGAAACCCTTAAAATTTAATTATTCTTTAATTTTATTTAATATCATTCTTGTAGAAACCCTCTCTTTTCAAACATCAATATTTCATTACATATGAAGAACACTTAAACACTATTAAAATATACACCTTATGACAGTAGTTGGTATAGTTCATTTTCAAACATGGAAACATAAAACTAATATATATGTGAGCTACATTATCTCCCATTAGGTTCTTCGCAACTAGAACCCTTCTGAAACACATCAAACAAAATATATATCTCATATCCTAGGGAAGGAAAAATAAAAATGGGTGAGCTCAAATGCTTAGTAAGGGTCAAAAAAGAGGACACGTAAGTATAAACATGAGCATAAGGGTATGAGAACATGATCAGAAAATAGAAGATCATACCCTACATATCAAATATCATATACATGAATCGTGGAACAAATCTTATAAGTTCATAACACATGAATAAAAAATAAGTAATGGACATAATCCATGAAATCATAACATAGGGGTAAGACATAGAATTGTGTCAACGCATAAGAATATAATGATTTCCATAGTATCCAAGGCATAAATTCCAAGACCGTCTAAGTGGACAATGTCCTTTACTGAATAATATCAACCCCCATTCCAGCCCTATATTATTGAACCGAGTAAACCATCATTCCAGCTCAGTATTATTGAACTGAGTAAACCATCATTCCAGCCCTATATTATTGAACCAAGTAAACCATCGTTCCAGCCCTGTATTACTAAAATGATTAAACCCTCATTATATCCCTATATTAATAATTGAGTAAACCCTAATTCCATCCATGTCTATCTCATGAGATATAAATCTTTACCCAATGCATTTGAGGGAGATATAGGTCCCACCTGCCAATAATGAAATCATGCATACATGTGTCGCAAGATCAAAAACAGACATATCATAACCCATGAAATTAAATGGGTATCGTAAACATGTAAAAATATCATAACCTATGTAAATAGATAGGTTTCATAATCATTTCATCATTAACGTAACCCATGAAAATAAGTGGTTTTCAAAAGCATAAAACCCTTATAAGTGAAACAGGTTTTATAACATCATGTCATCAAAACATAATCCATTCAAAGAATAAATATAAATGGAAACATTGAATAATTTCACCATAAATTCATGATCAACACCTATGGATTTTATCTTAGGTGGGAAATAATTTTTAAAGATCTTTTAAAAACCCTTATTGAGGAAAATATCCTTCTTTGAAAAATGATTTTTATTACAAAAAACTTTTTGAAATCCTCGTTATTTGAAAATAGTATTGAAAAATTATAAATGAAAATTTTAAAACAATAGAAAATTTTTGAAATAAATTTTTCTTTGATAACTATCTTCAAGAATATTTTGAAAACATTTTTTAAAAACATGGTTTTTGAATACAATAGATTTCTGAACAAAGAAAGAGGTGGTCAGAATTTACTAAAAATATTATATTAAGTACCAATGAGTGGAAAGTGGTTTGAAAAATGATGATATCTTGAATAAATAGAGGATAGGGAAACTCATGAATATTCTTGATTAATGGATCAAAATATTTCATCAATGTAAGAATAAACATAAATAATATCGAAAAAAATGAGGAGATTGTCTCAATGGACTCTTATAACTTGGTGACTTGGGATCATACACTATCTGTAAGAAAGGGAAATTACATGAAGCTTAAGATATCAGGAAAATAATTAGATTCATGATATAAAATATAAAATGGAATTATATACACCTCAAAGAATATTTTAGGTGTATAGTAAAATAGAAGTATCAATGAAGGAAAATTGAGACAAAACTATTTTACTGATTTGGAAGCTTTTCAAAGTTAATCCCCATGTAAGAAGGATTATAGAATGTATATGTGAGTACCCTTAACTTTAATTACAAGATACATATAATACAATAATTGTAAGTACAAACACCACACAAAAGGAAAGAGTGGTACACATAGCTTATATCTCATAGAAATTAATAGTGGGATGAAAATCCCCTTACCTTATGTATTGGATCACTTGTACCCATAAAATATTCCTATATAATAAATATAAGTTTTTTATAAATATTTTATAGAATAATATTCTTATAAATAATACCATATATGGTTTTATTATCACCTTATATCACCTCTTGTTAATGATCTTATGTTAAAGTTTCACTTCGGGTAATATTCGCTTTGTTCTTCACATGTGTCTTAATTTGCTATATCACTGGTCCTTATACTTATATCATGATTAAAAAATTTATATAATGATAAAAATATCATTTATATCTAGTATATTCATATTATAATAATTTATAGCATATAGAAGTATGAAATGGAATACACTGTTCATGGATATGGTAAGTAGTACGTACGCATGGACGTTGTTTCCGTTTGTATTGTCTTATTGAAAAGAAGTATATAAATGACATATGTAAATATATGTATATATATATATCATTATTAAAGTAGTATTAATATACAATATTTATCATATAAGTTCATTAAACCCATCCTTAATACATTCCATGTGGTGTGTGAATGAATCACATCGCTTTGAGGAGGGGGTAGTCCACACTTCCTCAAACAAGATTATCATATTAGCACCAAATAGAATGTAAAAAGAGGTGTGTTTAAAACGGAATAAATAAGATTAAATACATAATAAATATAATATATTACATATAAAAATATGGTTTCCATCATAATGGCCACCATTATTGGTGGTAAACGAGAAATGAACAATCATCATTCTATGAGGCAGTAGTTTGTCATACATAGAAATAGTATGTTCAACATCCATTAGATGAATATGTGTATAATTATTGGTCAGAAACTTTGTATAAAAAAATCCTAGTATATGTATTATACTATTTTTTTCAAATAATAATGTAATAAAGATAGTGTAGTGGGTGGAGGTTGAAAATAAAGGAAAGGACCTTGAGAGAAGACGTTACCTCTTAATCGGGTAACTCTTTTTTGTTTGTGCCAAAAGGCTTCCTTGAGAGGGTTTCTGACCAAAGGGAGGCTTAAAATTAGAAGGTATGATTTTTGGTAGCATACTTGGGAATAACATGGATGAACTTAAAAGTTTTTAGAGGTGTGAGTAATGGGTAGAGGTGGTGGGATTTTATAGGGAATGAAAAGGGCTCATATGGAATTCTTAGAAACAAATTTGGTGTGCACATGTTCTTACCTAACCAAATCCTTACCAAACAAACTGAACAAAATAATTGAAGGTTTATGGCCGTTATATGGACATAAAATTTGTGTTTTAAAAGTTTATAGGTCATTTTTTCCCTTACTTATAAGGTTTATCCCTTAATTAATCTTAATTAGACCTTAATTGTTGGGATTAATTTTAATCACTTTTACAAATCATTTTGGTCAAAACTTTACATGGTATTAATAGAATATAAATAAAAAATGGAATTAAATGGTTTATATAAATTTTTTTAAATTCCACTAATAGAATTGGCAAAATTAATATTAGTGCTAATCCCGCAGACAGGATGAAATTACAAGGTTTTAAAGTAGGATAGAGTTCAATAATTTGTTATGATTTTACATTCAGTTTCAAAGTGAAATTGATTATACTGAATGTAATTGAATTAATAGATGTAATATTCATCTAATATTACCTTAAAACATATTTTTAATATAATTTATCATTAATAATTAATAATAAAAAAGGAAGGTTTTAACTAAAAAGTAGTTTTTTCACTATTCATCAAAAAATAAAATTTCTCAGCAAAATACCAAATATTCACCGTAAGATAATTCAAAAATTATGAATTCAAAAATTAATTTAATTTTATGAAATAAAATTATAAAATGTGTCTAAAATTACATTCATTATTATAAGTCGTTCATTTGAGAAAAAGATGTTTTTAAACATAAAAATGACTACCAAAATTCTTATCTTTTATTATCAATATGTTTTATTTATATAAAACAATTATGAAACATATTTGAAAATTAGTTAATACTAATCATATTATTATGTTTAATATATTGGTTATAATTATCTATTTAAATTATTAATACAATAAAAATAGATATTTCATAAAAACTCAGTGTTGTGTGTATCGTACACCAACTCAATATTGTGTGGATCATATGCCAAGTCGGTGTTACATGGAATGTATGAAAAGTTGGTGTTTCATGTGAAAGGAATCTATGACGTAGTTCATTTAATTATTTAAATTAAAATTAAAATTTATTTGAAAAAAAGTTCTATAAAAACTCAGGGTGTTACATTCTACCCCCTTAAAATGATTTTCTCCCTCGAAATTCATCACTCAGGTAAAAAAAGTGATGATAATTATACTTCATAATATCCTCAAGTTCCCATATAGATTTCTTTAACTGGTTATTTCTACACAAAAAATTAACCATGATAGTGGTCTTGTTTCACAGAATAGTCTCTAATTGGTCTAGAATTTCACTAGGTTTCTCCTCATAAGAAAGATTCTACTCCAACGGTATGACCTCTGAGTTCAATTCATGTGAAGAGTAAGGCATTTACTTCCTCATGAGTGATAAATGGAACACATCCTAGACTTGAGATATATTTTAAGGAAGTTCCAAGCGATAGTCTACCGTCCCAATATGATCAATAATTTTAAAGGGGCTGATATACCTAGGGATTAGTTTCCCATTCTTCCCAAATCTTATAACATCTTCCCAGGTGAGATTCATAAAAACAACAGTTCACCCACATCAAATTCCATGTCACATTGATGGTTTTCAACATAAATTCTCTACCATTTTTTAACTACCTTAATATACTACATAATGATTCTAAAATTCTCGACCATTTCTTCAGTAATCTCGGGCCCTAATAGATTTCTTTATCCAAACATATCCCAAAAAATTGGAGCTCTACAATTATTCACATACATGGATCAATAAGGTGCCATGTGAATGCTTGAGTGAAAGCTACTATTGTTAGATAACTCAAATAGAGGAATGTGTTGATCCCAACCAGCTTTAAAATTTAGAGAACAAGATTTCAATATATCTTATATGGTTTGAATTTTTCTTTTTAACTAACCATATATTTGAGTATTATATGAAGTGATGAAACTCAATTGTTTATCAGGTGATTTATAAAGACTTCACAAGAACTTTTAGGTAAAACTGAGATCCCAATTGATACAATAGAATTTGGAACTCCTCCAACCTTACCTCTTCCTTAATGTATATTCTGGAATGATGATCAAGAGAAAAATATTCTCTAATAACAATTAAGTGTGCTGACTTAGTAAGGTGATCAACTTCCACCCATATAGAATTAGAACCTTTAGAGTTTTAAGATAGTTCAATGATAAAACCCATAGTGATGTTCTCCCATTTCCATTCTGGAATGGGTAATGGATGCAACATCCCTTTTGACTTTTGGTTTTCAACTTTTACATTCTAGCATACCAAACACTGAGATAAAAACACCATGATATCTCTCTTCATGTCATCCCACAAAAAGTATTCCTTCAAGTCCCTATACATCTTCTTACTTCTAGGATGAATATATAATGAAGAACTATTATCTTCCTCTAACAACTCCTTCTTCAAATCTGGTATTGAAGGAAAACATACATGGTTCTTGAACCTTATCATTCCATCCTGATCAAGGTTAAACTTAGGAACATTTCTAACCATCTTTTGTAGATCTTCATATTCCTTATGTACCTTCTTAATCTTCACTTAGATAGAGGGTTAAACAATCATTTTAGAAAGATAATATTTTTCTCGTTCCTTAAATATTTCTAGATCCTTCCTTTTTAAATCCAGAAATATTTGATCTTTTGTGATCCTCATCATATATAAGCTAGCATGATCTTTTTTACTCAAAGAAATGACCACCTTTTTTTCTTTCCCAGGGTGGTAATATATTGAGCAGTCATAATCCTTTATCAACTATAACCATCTTCTCTAGCGCATGTTCAACTCCTTCTATGTGAATATATATTTCATAAGTTTATTATCGGTATATATATCACACTTTTCACCATAAATATAATTCCTCCATATCATTAATGCAAATATTATCACCACTGACTCCAAATTATGATTTGGGAAATTTTTCTCACGAATCTTCAGTTGTCGTGAATCATAGGCTATAAACATGCTATTTTTCACAAGAAAACATCATGATCCCTTCTTGTATGAAACAATATAGATTACAAGCCCTTCTCTACTATAGGGTAATGTAATCACATGTGAACTAACCAATCTTCTCTTCATTTCCTTGAAATTTTCCTCACATTCGTTGTTTCCTCTGGAATTGGGGATGACCTCATTAATTTAAGATTCAAACATTCCAAGCGGTTTCTAACGGGTTTTTCCGTAGAACCGGAAACATAAAATGATGCCATATCCATTTGGACCTACTTTCCAAAGGTAGGTGCTCATTACTTGTGAACTGATGAGGCTTAAGAATTTGCATTGGTTGAGAAGATGGGAGGTCGGACTCATCACACCATTTTAGGGGAATTATTGTCTACTCTGGGACTCTCTTTATAGATTTAAGTTATGTTTGTGAATCCTTATTACATTACCAAGTATGAAAATGATCTTTCCTTTAGATCTGACAATTAATTATTAGTATGTATGAGATTTAGATAATCTTTTATATGTATTCGAGGTTCTTCATCGTTAGAGAATCATCTGTATTTGTTAGAGATTCTTGGTCAATGGTATCCTTCAACACATTATATAGAAATATCTTGGTTATTTGATAACCATACTGGTTTTAAAGCCACTGATCGGGGCACTTGATGTTTATTTTCATTCATAAGGACAATGATTATTTCATAGTTGGGATCGTACCCGTAGATGGGCTACCTACGTATCCTTTGTTTTGAAAAGGAATCAGAACCCATGTAGTTCGAATAAAGAAGTATGAAATTTATGCATATTCGATGGCTCAAAGAAAGATGTCATAATTACTTTTACACTCTAAGATCATGTGAGTCATACTCGGTGTGAGAAATAATAGGTATTGGTAAAACCAAACAATTGTGCCACGAAATATGAAATTATAAGAAATGATGTGGGGCTTATGTATGTATGACTACCCAGATAGATGAAGATTGGGATTTACTTCCAGGAAGAAACCCGGGAACAAGGTCCATAAAGGTATATGTGCTTTATGGATATTTGGATACTCTAACCTGGGGCTTATTCTTAAAGAAGAGGCCTAGGTTATAAGGAATTATGACTGGGGCTTACTCCTGAAAAGGAAGCCCAGTTTAAGGAAATTTGGATTTTTGGGAACTTGGGGCTTACTCCTAAGGAGGATGCCCATATTAAAATAATTGTGGTTGGGGCTTACTCCTGAGGAGGATGCCCAAAATTAAGGAAACATAAAGACTGAGGATTACTCCTAAAAAGGAGGCCCAGGTTAGGGGACTTGGGGCATACTCCTAAATAGGATGCCCATATTTGGGGATTTGAGATTAGGGATTACTCCTAAGGAGGATGCCCGATTTAGAAAAATTATTACAGGGGCTTACTCCTGAAAAGGAGGACCAGGTTAGGAAACCTCTCATCTTTAAAGGATGATGTTGAATGAATGAAGTCTCTCACCTTAGTGATATGAAGATATGGAAATCACTAGGTTTTGAGAGATTTTCCATAGAATTCCATTTAGATAAGGAAGCCAAAAAGGAATCCATGCCAAAAGAAATGGCTTCAAAGAGGGTTTTGAAGGATGTATCTTGAACAGGAGAGGTGGATAGGCATAAGAGAGGTGAAATAGGTAGTAGAGGCACCCAAAAAGAGAGGGGCATGCAAGTCCTGCGTGGGCGCGCAAGTCCTGGTCACGTAGGTGTACCTGCACAACACATGGATACTTGCGCGATGGTCAACCCTTAAGGTAATACCTAGGTGAGAATTGACTCAAGCCTTTATTATTATCCCTAGGGGCTTCCAGAATGGTGGCGCGCAAGTTATGTTAAAGGGGTAAGGCAGCACGCAAGTGTGACCATTTCCCTTAAGGGCTGGCCACTTAGGTGCGCAAGTGTTGATGAGTTTCAACACATAGGCCTTAATCCCCCTCTTTATATCTTCTATTCAAGGTAATAAATTACCTTATAAGTGTTTGGAATCTTTGAGAAGAGACTAGGGCACCAGGACCTCAAATCTGAGTTTCTGGAATTTTCCCTCATGAAATGGGGGGCCCACCGGGGGTATTTATAGGCTGGTAAGGACCCTGGGTGAAATTCAAAGAGGGTGTTCAAGTCACCTATGTGACCAATAGGCAGCGTGCAAGTATACTTGTGCGACCATGGTGGAACTTGGGCGACCCAAGTGCAAATGAATCTTTGTTCATGCCTTTCCCAATTTTTTATGTTTCTTCAAAGGATGAATCACTTTGGACACAAGTATTTTCCTTTTAAAGTCATTAGAATTTGTGATGGAAAGGTCCGTCAAAAAAAGTCCCCCCTTAGAGTTGGATCCGGAGAGAAAAGAGGATTTGACTCTGAGGAAAAAAAGGAAACCAGGGGTCTTTGTTGTTATTGGCAGTTTAAATTCATGCATGTCAGACATAAAAAAGACTAATGTTTAAGGTCGAAATAGCTTTAACCAAATGGATTAACATTGACTCAATTCCTTGATAATTTATCTGAAAACATATTATCATGTTCAAGTATGAGGGTAAATATGTAAATAATGACTTAAAAAATTTTGAATCTGAGGAATGATATAAAAAATGGCTAAAAGTTATTAGAAGAAGTAGTTTCCAAGAATGAAGTTACCACTATTTAACAAATCTGTTATGGGGTTGAATTATGTAGGGACACCTAAGGGCATTGGCTGCATAGTCAAATAATAGTATCTTTTGGATGACAGGTCCATTATGTAGACTACTTATGCAAGGCCACCTAAGGGCATGTGCTGCATAGTCAAGAAAAATAACTCTCAGAAATTTACTTTTCTATTACTAAAAAGCCACTGGAAATTTATAGGGATTCAAATTTTCCAAATCATAGAGTTTTCTGTATGGAGAGAGGTACTTGAATATGGAGAAGATATTTCCAAACAAGATTGTCTAATAACTGGATGAATGTCACTCCTATGAAGGTCTGACCCAAACATACTGAAGGGAAATATAAACCATAGACATGAATACTTTTAGATCATGAAAAAGAGTATGAGACAGATATGTTAAGGATAGACATTTTTTACATATCCCTACATATTTTAATTAAGACAACTAAGAACAAAAGATATTTTCATCCCAAGAATGAAGTTACCACTATTTGGAAAACCCGTTAGGGGATTGACTTATGCAGGGTTGCCTAAGGGAATTGGATTCTTAGTCAAATAATAGTATATTTTGGCTGACACCTCTGTTATGTAGACTATTTATGCAAGGCCGCCTAAGGGAACATGCTACATGGTCCGTCAAAAGAACTCTCAGAAATTGGACATTTTGTGACCAAAATTCAATAAAAGTGTTATAGAGATCTGGATGTATTTAAGGTTAGGATTCTGACACATGAAAACGGGTATTGTTCAATGCATGAAAGAGATACATAGATCAATGCTAACGATAATCATGTTGTGGTTGGGTCCTGAATTGAGGTGCTGGACTTCACTACGTATCCCATAAGGATAGGAATCAAGCCATACGTTGTTCTTGAAATACAGTTTAATGTAATGTGGGATGAAACTATAAGAAATATTTGTTTAAGGTCATATAACTCGGACCATTATAATGAATACATAGTGTGTGTTTTCATAGGGACTTTTCAGCCAGGGGACTGAAAGTAAAATTTGGGTTTAGGCCCAAATACTTGGGTCTGGATTCAAGGGATGCTCAAATGTTCCTACGTATCCCATAAGGATGGGAATCGAGCCTCACGTAGTTCTAGAAATACCCTCTGTACAGATTTGGTTCGTACAAGTGAATGGTGAAGGGGGATTTAGTGCAATGATGGTTTGACCCAAGATAAAAGGTTCGGGTATTGCCATGTATGCACGTAGTCTTTGGAATATAATATGATTGAATATCAATGTAAATAATGATTCCCTTTCAAGTGAGGGTATCAAAGAATGTTGTAGTTTATTGTCATATAGTACAAAAGTGTTATACATTTTAACGTCATATAGAAAGGACAAAGGTGAACCAATATAAAGAGATTGATTCTGAGGGTGGCTTCACGAATCAAAACCATATGAGATGGAGGTGAACTGATGTGAAGAGATTGGTTTTGGGCTGGAACCTCAGAAGGTTTCCTACATACCCATCCTAGAAGGGAAGGATCAAAGTCCGCGTAGTTCAATTAATGAATGAATTAGTGATCAAGTTGTTATTGGGGACAACGACCTAAAAATGGTGTTGGTACTTATTCATGGTTAGAGGCCCAGTGAGGGTGTTATGGTTGAATTTTACACTAATCTCATGTGAGTCAGACTCAGTGTGAGAAATAAGAGGTATCAACAACCTTTACGATGCACAGTTTAATGTCATGTAGGACATATGAAGGGACTATGTAGTTTAAAGTCTTATAGTGAGGACTATTGGTGCTGCACAGTTTAGTGTCATGTAGTAGGGACAAAATACAGTTTAACATCACGTAGGACAAATATAAGGACACAGTTTAACGTTATTTTGGATGTAAGGGTTCTATACAGTTTAGCATCCTATAGCTAAGACAATGAGGACAATATAGTTTAACATCATGTTGGATGAAAGGGGGATTGTGCAATTTAATTTCATGCAGTAATGACAAAAGAGGACATATTTTAACATCATTTTGGACATATTAGAAACTTTTTCATAGTTTAACGTCATATTGGATGATGTCACAGTTTAACGTCACGTTGGACGATGGTGCGAACAGTTTAAGGTCATATGCATGGACCATAGATTATGCAGTTTAACGTCTTGCTGGATGAAATGGATGCAAATAGTTTAAGGTCATATGCATGGACTGTGGATGCTACAGTTTAACGTCTTACTGGATTATAGCACAGTTTAACGTCATGCTGGACGAATATATTTGCATTACACAAAATAATTCTTTAGAAATCTAGCATTGGTTGGAGTAGTGATGAGTTCTCTATCCATTGAGATTAAATAATAAGCTCTATTAAAGTGGACCTTATGTATTGAATAAGTTCCTTCCAATTTTTGCTCCAGCATGGGAGGTTTCTTTCCTGGTATCATTGGAGTTCTGAGAACTAATACCAATTCTCCCTGAATGAATGAATGAAGATGAACATTTTTGTTGAAATCTCATGTTATTCGATTCTGATAGACTTCCAAGTGGTGCAAGGTGCACAATCTTTTCTCGTCTAATCATTCCAATTAATCCAATTGCTTTTGAGATTTCTCATCTGTAGATGACTGATCACAAATGGCTACTCTGAGTGAGGGTAATTGAACCTCATTGGGCAAGACTGCTCCTGTTCCATATACCAATGAATATGGAGTTGACCATGTTGCAGTGCGAGTGGTGGTTCGATAAGCCCATAAAGCATGAAAGAGTTTATCGGTCATGATTTATTATCTTTATCCACCATATTTTGTAGTATATTTGAAAGTGTCTTGTTGAAAGATTCTATCTAGCCATTGGCTGCTGCATGATACCGAGAGTAATGATTGGATTTAATGTTATATTCTTGATACAACTTCCTCACCTCGGATGAACATAAGTTGGTGCCATTGTCTATCAGTATGGTATGAGGGACACCAAATCTGGTAATGATGTTAGACTTGATGAAGATAACATTTCATTTAGAACTGAGTTCTTTGAGGGGTATTTCCTCTGCCCATTTGGAAAAGAAGTTAGTAGTAGTAAGAATGTACTTAAACTGCTTGGATGTATTTGAAGGGTAAGGTCATACTACACCCATTTCCCATGTGGAAAATGGCCATGAGTATTTAGTTGTATGAAGAAACTCTGGGGGTTGATGAATGAAGTTGGCATGTACGTGGAAACAATGACACTTCTTTGTGAAATCAATACAATATTGTATCATTGAAGGACAAAAATATCCAAGCCTTTGAATTTGATCAGATAGTCTATGTCCAGACTGATAGGCACCACAGACTCCTGCATGAACTTCTTTCATGACAGCCATTGTCTCTTCACCATCAATGAATTTGAAGAGAACTCCATCAAAACCCCTTTTGTAGAGAATTTTCTCTAAGTGATCTGGGCTATCATAAAGAGTGAAATTGACAACACGTCGTCGGATTTGTTCTTTCTCGGCTCTATCAGGTAGAAGTGTTCCATTTTGAAGGTATTCCCTAATAGGTGTCATCCATCCTGTAGTATGACCATATGGTTCATAGATGGGACTAATTTCATTGATTTCATCTGTTCTGATTTGAACATAAGGTGAAACTATTCGACGGTGGGCAATACTGATGGTTGTCTCATCCCGATTTGGATATTCCAGAGATGTGGCTATATTATCCAGTGCATCATCTTGGGCATTTTGTAATCTCAGGACATAAGAAAATGTTGGTTCTGAAGGAAATTACGCCATTAACTCTCTGACGTAATCATACAAAGTGATTAAATCTTCTTTTCTAATAGAATTATCCCCCATTGACTTGTTTGATTACCAGGTCTGAATTACCTTTCACTTTTAAGTGATTCACTTTTGCATGAAGTGCCAATTTCAACCCTACAATGATATCTTGGTATTCTGCTTCATTATTTTTACCGCCTCCCAACAATGAGAAGGAATAGGGTAACACTGCCTTTTTTGGATAAATGAGCACAATTCCTAACCCAACTTTGTTGAATTTAGGATTTTCCATTTTCCTCCCTATTGGACTTCTGGAAGCACCATCAAAGTACATTTCCCATGTTTAAAGACTATCTTGAATAAAGAATACTTCCTCATCGGGAAGTTCAATATCTGAAGATGTACCTTCTACTGAAGGATGTTCAGCAAGGAAATCAGCCAGAGTTTGTACCTTTATTGCCTTTTGAGACAAATATTGAATATCAAATTGATACAAAATAACTTCCCACCTTGCCATAAGTCTTGAAAAAATTGGATGGCTAAGGATGAATTTGAGCGGGTTATTGCGAGATACCAATTGGACCTCGTGATTTTGCAGGTAGTGTCTCAACTTCTGAACTGCAAAGATTAATGCTAGATAACACTTCTCAGTATTTGAGTATCGGGTTTCTACTTCAAGCATAGTTCGACTGAGATAGTAGAGGATGTTTTCATTCCCAACATCATTCTTCTAGTCAATAATGGCACCCAATGATCGATCTAAAGCTGTCACATAGAGGAGAAGTGGTATTCCTTCAACAGGTGGCATTAACACCGGTGGACTCAAGAGATACTTCTTGAGAATATCAAATGCTTCTTGACATTCTTCAGTCCACTTGTAAGTGACTCCCTTCTTCATCAATTTGGTGAAGGGTAAACTTTTTCCTGCCAAATTGGCGATGAAACGCCGAATATAGGCTAAGTGTCCTTGAATTCCTCTCAATTCCTTTATTTTGAGGAGGTGACATACCAAGGATTGACTTTGTCTTCTCAGGATCCACCTCAATACCACGATGACGTACAACGAAGCTGATAAATTTTCCGGAGGTTACCCCAAAAGCTCATTTTAAGGGGTTCATCTTCAAATTATGTTGCTAAAGTTTGTGGAATATGATTTCCAAATCAGCCAAGTGATTATAATGTTGTTTGGATTTAACCACCGAATCTTCCACATAACATTCAAAAAACTTCCCTAAAAAGGGTTTGAAGATATGATGCATGGCACAATGATATTTAGCGCTTGCATTCTTCATGCTAAAGGGAATTACCCGATAGCAAAACACACCCTGAGGGGCTCTGAAGTATGTAGATTCTTTATCTTCTGGAGCCATTCAGATTTGATTATGTCCAGTATATCCATCCATGAAGGAAAGTGCTTTATAGCCATCTGTTGCATCAATTAAGAGTTCTATAATTGGTACTGTAAAATCATCCTTAGGACAATTCCGATTAATCTCTCTAAAATCAATGAAAACTCTAATTTTACCATTCTTCTTTTTTACTATGAAAATATTATCCAACCATTTGGGATATTGAACTTCTCTAATGAATTTAGCTTTGATAAGCATATCCACTTCAGCCTCAATTTTGGAAGCATAGGTTGGGTGTGTTCTTCTAGTGGCTTGTTTGAATCCTCGATGTTCTTCTGGAAAACCCAAACGATTAGTGGAAACATCAAGATCAAGCCCTGGCCTCTCTGTATAGTTCCAAGAAAATATATCTAGATTTTTCTTTAAAAAAGAAATATACATCTCTTGCTCCTCAAGAGTCATGGACGCAGTAATTAAAGTGGAGCATGAAACATCTTTTTTACCAGATTTATTTCTCTGAGTTCATCCATGGTTGTAGAGATACCCTCTTCAAATGCTGGAGGAGCATCCCTATGATCATCCTCTTCATCTTCAACATGTGTTATTTCTTCTATTTCTACTTTCATAGTAAATGAAGAAGCGAAATTTCCATGATTAGAAGAGATGTTAAAATTTGAACATCTTGAAGAAGAGGCTTCCATTTCTGACCCTATTGATGATGAAAGGTCTTCCTTGGGTAATATAGAGGAGATACTGGATTGAGAATCGATATCATCATTCACCTTTGACATTGCTATAACTTCTTCTGGCCTGACTGGAAAAGTATAGACTTGCTGGATTTCAGCGGATGAAATGAATACATCTTCATTTGAGCTTTCATCATTGCTTGGTGAATCTCCAATTTCTCCCATGATGTCTGGATTGATTGCCATAATTGAAATTATGGAGGTTTCCATAAGAGTATTTTCATTTGGGTCTATCCTGTCAATTTGACTGATAGGCAATACATAATCTATACTCACATGTGTAAATGGATTTACTGGAATATTTTCCAAACCATATGGAGCATTAACTTTGGTAATCTCTCTTGTTGTGGATTTATCCTTTCCCTTCATGTGATAGAATTCCACCTCAATGTATTGAGATTCAGATGTCTTGAACGGGGACTTATCACCACACAATGTCCCAATTTGACCATCGAAACAATATTTGAGACATTGATGGTATGATGAAGGGATAGCCTCATGTTAATGTATCCAGGGTCTACCAAGAAAGATGTTGAAGGCTGAGTCTTGATCAATAACCCTGAAATCTGAATTGGATTCAAGATCTCCAAACTGATTTCTGAGTGTAATCTCACCCAGTGGTTCTTGTTCATTTTTATCACATCCATGTAACATCAATGTATAAGGAGATAAATCAGAATCTGTGAGGCCCAATAGACGAAGTGTATGAATGGGGATGAGTTTGACTTCTGAACCATTATCAATGAAGACTCTTCAGAAGTCTACACCATTGACCTTTATAGATAAGTACAAAGGTCAAATATGTCCATGCATGATATCATCTTCATCTTCATCTTTGAAATATATCACTGCATGGCATTCTGTAGGATTATTCTCAACATGGTAGGCTTCATCCGCAGCAATTTCAGTTTCAAACTCTTGAGGACTTGAAAAAGCCTTGATGAGTGCCTCCCAAAGATCCTTTGATAAATTCAAGGAATCCAGAATTGGTAACTTGGCCGGTACTTGGGCCAAGTGTTTCAATACATCATACTTTTGATCCAAAGGTCTGTGTTTCCCAACGGGAACATGTGGTTTTGCAGGTGCCTTAGGAGTTAATTCTTTATAAGTTGATGCATCTTGTATCAGAGTAGGAGTTGGCAATACTCCTAGATTTGGAAGATTAGACTGATTAGGTCTATTTACTTGTTAATAGGAAGAACATGGAGCCTCCAACCAATCTTCTTGAATAACTGTGCCAGGACTGAATCTGCCTTGTGTAGAAGAACTTTCTTGTTCTTGTTGAGCTTGTTGAAGGGATCTGCCACGAGTTTCTGCTACATAAACAGTTCTAGCAAGGGTAGAATTGGAATAGTGGCCTCTGAAAGATCCATGTCTTCCCTTGTACCCTGAGCCTCTGGAACTTCCTCTAATTCCTCTGTTTGATATAGGGAATTCAGGCTCATCAAAATCAAAACTTCGACTGGAATATGGATCTGTTAAGTGAATCATGTTAACAGAACCAAGGATCAACTATTCGTCTGATTAAGGCTCTACCTGATTAGTCCATTTAGGTTGTGCCGTTTGGTGGGACATTGCCCGTTTCTTTGAAGTAGATGGCATAAAATCTGCCAGAGTCAAAGACAATTTGGGATTTGACACTATTTCATCTTCTTCCGATTGTTCCTCTTTCTTTGAATTATGTCTCCCTTTTGAGGATTTTCCTTCTGATGAAGGGGGTTTTGTTGTGGAATTCATGGCAGAAGACACAATTGGTTTCTTCAATTGTGTTCGCAAAATGGCATGAGTTCGGTTGATCGTTTTTCTAACCATCCAATCATTGTATTTTTGTGCATTTTTGTTCTTGACTTCTTGCCACTCGCCTTCTTCCTCTGGATCTGTAGCAGTAACACATCATACCTAATCTGAATAACCTTTCAGTTTGACTTGTCCCAAGTCGACCCTTTTTTGTAAGAGGTCCTTGAAGACAAAACACTCCTGAATGGGATGCACCAACATCTAATGAAATGGGAAATAATTGGGACGGTCTTCATCTCCTTCCTTATTCGGCCTCTTGGGACTTGGAAATTGAACCAAATTATTTTCTAGAGCCAAAATGAAGTAACCAGAAACTTGTTCATTTCCGAAAGAGTAGACTTTGCTCTTCAGATCCTCAAATTGTTTCTGTCTTTGATCTCTTTGATCGTCTTGACGAAATGGACTCTGTTGTTGATGCTCAGGAGGCAGATCCATTCGAGAAGATGAAGTCCTTGAAGTAGAAGCAGGAATAGGTGCTTGTTTAAGCATAATTGTAGTAGTTTTTTCTTTACCCATTCTCCTTCCTAGAGATGATGTAATTACACGAGCTTTATCCTTAGTCTTTATAAGAGAGTCTTCAATCTGTTGAGCGATTGAAGTAAGGTCTCGAAACCTGCATGTGTATTTCATAGGGATCAACGACATGCGTAATTCATCACACAGATTTTCCACACATATTGGAAACAATTCCTCTTGAGGGAGTGCTAAGCTCAGGAAATATGTTAATCCCTTCCAGCGAGCAATGAAATCTGAAACCCTCCATTCTCCCATTTCTTACAGTTTGTGGGATCAAAAATTGTTTTCTTTGGAAAAGTTGAGCTGAATTGAAGAAGGAATCTTTGGCGGAGATCCCCCCATCTATTAATTGAATGGGATTGCAAGCTTGTGTACTAGACAAAGGCAGGCCCTTGTAATGACTGTACAAAACACCTGAGCTTAACTGCTTCTTGTTGCTGAGGGTTTCCCATCATAGGATCGCATCGAGAAACAAAATGTGTTAAGTGTTGCTCTAGGTCTACCAAACCATTAAAGATTGGGAATGTGGTACATGCGAAATTTGATGGGGGAAGAATTGAATCAACCCATTCCGGGTAAGCTCTCATTTCTGGTTGAATTTGAGCACACTTTTCCTCCATAGCTTCCAACCGAGCAGTTAATGACTCAATAGTAGTTATTAACTTTTGAGAAACATCCGGTTGAGCTTGGACCTGAGCAGGTGCAATGACTGGATCTTGGACAGATGTGGTGGATGGTTCTGAAACTGATGGTAGTACCACTAATTTTTGTTGCACATGACCCATAGGATTAGACCTGTGAGGGTGTACTAGTAGAGGAGGATATTCTTGACCCATCTCAGTAGCCGCAACAAATTCCCTTAACTTACTAACTCCAGTACTCTTAGGAGGAAGACTGCCCTGAAGTAGTTCTGCATTCAACCTCCTCAATTCCTTCATTTCTTCCTCCTGTTGTGCCAATATTTTCTCTAATAAGAGTGATTGGCCTTCTCTAGAGGAAGGGTATGTAACCCAATTCTTTCCTTTCCCCTTATAAGAAACTTTTTGGAGAGGGGGAAGTGGGTTACTTGAAGGATTACCTAGATTCTAGGTAATTCTTTGATTTCATGTACGCACACCTTCTTCATTTGTATCTGTGCTTACAACTTCTTGAGTCGGAACCTCTTCATCTGATCCCTCTGAGTGAGCCTCATCTGGGGGATGAGAAAAAACGATATTGATGACATTAATTGATCCATAACGCATTGCATCCCTTGTATCAGCATTTCTGCGATATTGTCTACTTCCATGTCCATGATGAGACATTGTCTTTTGTCGATTTGATCCCTTAGGAACTTCTTGACGAACCATAATTTGGAGGGAATATCCTGATAATATTTCTATTCATTCTTCTTGTGGATTCGTCCCTAATCGAGAGAAGTATGACTTTCTCTGAGGGAGAGATTGAGGATTTGAAAAAGTCACTAGTCCTATGGACTGGGGCTGTTCCTGCTATTTCTGCTCAACTCCTCAAATCCTATTTGTTGATTATGAGGGTTGGGTTAAAAGAGTCCCAAGTCTGGAAAGCTGGGGTGGCTCTTGACCTGTTACATCTGAGACTCTATTAAAAGCTCTCTTGATCTTATGGACTTTAGTCTATAAATTGGATGGATCCATTAACCTACATGCACTCTTATCACCCGGATCAAAATACTGTTGGATGATTTCTGAAACTTCTGTCACTTGATGATGTGCTTGCTCCAAACGAGAGGCATGTTCAATATTATAGTTTTCTTGATGCAGGAGTAACTCAACAACATGTTCTCTATATTCCTGATTTTGAGAAGAACTAGTTGATTCCTGTTCTTGAGCGATCCTTTGATTACAAACAAAGCCAATTGGTTGTGGCTGACCATGGGCAATAACATTGCCTGAGACCATTTTTGGCGGGCTTTGGTGACTGGAGAGTACAGTGAAATTTAGTGCTCCATGAACACCCCATCCCCTAATATGAATACCAGAGTGGACATTGGAAATTAACTCGCGCAATCTTCTTAGTGCACCAAGGCATGAACGCTAAAGGGCTCTCTGTTGCTTTTCAGCCTTCGGATATCGAGAAACTGAGAGAGATGCCAAATCAATTTGGCATTGTAACCCTTGTATTATCTTGACATGATTTTATTATTCATCAAAAGATAATATTTTCTTTTTAAACTGACAAATAGTTTTCCATATGTTGAGATGAATATCATGAATTCCATCTTTTGTCAACATCTCTGGAATGTCATACTAAGAATCAGCCAAAGTCCAAAACATAACTGTCATGTCACCTTTTGTTAGTTATTTTCTCATATTCAGTACTTCCTCTTTATCATTCAATGAAGATTCTTCTACCAAATTAGACCAGAGATGGTTCTTCCTTGCTACTTTATCAGATTCAACAAGATTGGTAGAGAATTCACGGATCAAAATAGAAGATGAACGACCCAGGGGTGGTTCGAAGAATGACCTACACCCTAGGCTATCTTCTGATTGAGAAAGTATTTCACCTGCTATTGGTAAAGCATCAGACATGACTGGCTTCATATTCACAAGTTCCTCAAGATAAGAGGTCTTTCTTATCACTACATTGTCCATCAGATCATTTTCCAAGCAATGTGAATTACTACTACGGAGAGGACATTCGCAGCTAAATTCTTCATCATGGGGAGGACCACCATGGTGGGTTACAGCAAAAGAGGAAATATTTTTCTCCATGATCTTCTGTCCACATAGAGGGTTCTTGTGGCTCTCATCTGAAGATGAAACTTCGAGATCGACCGCATTGTTATGAAACAAGCCTTCATGAGTAAGTATCTGATGCAGATCATTGGAATTAATGTTCCCACTATTGGGAACTGAGAGTCTAGAATCTTGAGTTTCAAAGGATAATTGTTTGAGTGCATGAAGAACTCGAGTATCGAGTAAGGTCTTATTACAGATTGGCCCTTGATTTCTTGACTGTGTTGGGCAGGTCTTCTTCTTAGACACCTTCTTATTCACTTTAGGAACCACTTGTTGACAAAAGTTCCCATTATGGGCAGGTGTATGTTCCTGCTCAGAAGAAATGATCAGGTTAGGCTAATTATCTCCACTCAAATCAGGTGTATGTTCCTGACTTGGTTGTCCGTATGATATGGGGGAGTATGCAAAACAACCCTCTTGGACTGGAACAGAGGTGTGTGTCTGTTCTAGAGTGAACTATTGATGTGTCACTCCACTGGTATGGATAGATGTATGTGTCTTTCCCTGAGATACTGTTGAAGCTGTTATAATATCCTAGCAGACATCCAGAATATGAGCAGGGATTTGCTTCTGCTCCTTCACCATCGACAGAATGTGTTTGGTGACTTCAGCTACCGAAACGGGAATATACGTCCATTCCATTCTTGGAGTAGGTGTGTGTTCCTACTCCTGTCCTCCTTTTCCTGTCAGTGAATTCTGACAGTACTCATATGTGGGGGTAGAGAGTTGAGTCTGCCTCCTATTTGTCACCGGAGATTTTCGACTGACTTCTCCAGGTGCTACCAAACGAGACTTCTAGTATGTTTGATCAATACTGGAAGGTGTATGTGCCTTCATATTTCACTCCTCTGAATGTGGTTGATGAACTTTCTTTAATACTGATAGATGAGACTGCTGGCAGGACTGATCAGTGTAAGTAGGTGTATGTGCCTATTTACCAGTTGTCAACACATTGGGTTGGCGGGCTTCATCATATGTAGTCAGATAAGCCTACTGACCAGCTGATGATTTATAAACAGGTGTATGTTCCTGTCTGTATTACTTCTCCTGAATTTCCTGGTAGGATTGGCATGCTGTTTCCAGACAATTCAGCTGGACAGTGGAATTAAAATGGACGGGTGTGTGTTCCCGCTCATTGCTTGCCACCAAGTTAAGTTGGTGGACTTCTACAGAGATGGAAGAGATGAAAACCTGCTCACTGTTAACCAGTCATCACCTCTGGTGGTTCGTCTTTCCAGCTCAGGTTTGAGGAACCTGAGCTAAAAGCCTGGAGACAGCACCCTCATCATATTGAGGGCGCACTGCCGCCCGAGTCTGGCGGTGATTATTGATGGGAGCCCTCAGGAAGGACTCATTCTTCCTTTAATTAAGTCCTTGAGTGGCCTTCTCATTCACCTCCTCAAAATAAGGAAGGTAATGGTGATTGTGTTCCGGGGATAATGACCCGAAACGGTTGAAGATGGTAGTTAGCACCGCATGCTTCTTGATCACTGGTCATCGCTGTCCGGACGACCAGGGTGATTTATTGACTTAGAGGGCTTGTTGAGCAGCCTCTATAGTCATAATAGTGCCATCTTGATGGTATTATTTAACCATCTCATTTGATACCCAGCGTTTAAGATGCTGAGTACGTGATGTCATCCTCAGATCCAACGATGATCCAGCAGGAGTAGCAGTAGAGGCATTCATAGACGTGAACTTAAGAAAAGCCATTCTTGTAATGCATAAGATTTTGGAAAAGAGAGCCTGTTTGATATAACAAACATAATCAAGATAAGTTCGGCTGCTACATCTTTTGGATGAGCACATATGTTATTGATTATTCTATTATCCCTCTCATTGAGTTTAAATAGGGGCATAAAAAATAAGTAAAATATCATTTTAACTTGGTTAAGGACTCACGTCGGGTTCACCATTTTTTGTTTCCTCTGGAATTGGGGATGACCCCATTAATTTAAGATTCAAACATTACAAGAAGTTTCTAATGGGTTTGTTCATAGAACCGGAAACATCCAATGATTCCATATCCATTTGGACCTAATTTCCAAAGGTAGGTGCTCATAGATGTGAACTGATGAGACTTAAGAATTTGCATTGGTTGAGAGGATGGGAGGTCGGACTCATCACACCTTCTTGAGGGGAATTATTTTCTACTCTGGGACTCTCTTTATAGATTTAAGTTATGTTCGTGAATCCTTATTACATTACCAAGTATGAAAATGACTTTCCTTTAGATCTGACAATCAATGATTAGTATGTATGGGATTTAGAGAATATTTTATATGTATTTTAGGTTCTTCATCGATAGAGAATAATCTATATTTTTTAGATATTCTTGGTCAATGGTATCCTTTGAAACATTATATAGAAATCTATTAGTTATTATGATAACCATACTGGTTTTATGGCCACTCAGTGGGGAACTTGAAGTTTATTGTCATTCAGAAGGACATAGATTATTTCATAGTTGGGATCGTACCCGCAGATGGGCTACCTACGTATCCTTTGTTTTGGAAAAGGAATCAGAACCCACGTAGTTCGAGTAAAGAAGTATGAGGCTTATGCATGTTCGATGGCTCAAAGAAAGATGTCATAATTACTTTTACACTCTAAGATCATGTGAGTCATACTCGGTGTGAGAAACAAGAGGTATTGGTAAAACCAGACAATTGTGCCATGAAAGATGCAATTATAAGAAATGATGTGGGGATTATGTATGTATGACTTCCCACATAGATGAATATTAGGATTTACTTTAGGGAAGAAAATCGGGAACAAGGTCCATAAAGGAATATGTTCTTTATGGAGATTTGGATACTCTAACCTGGGGTTTATTCTTAAAGAAGAGGCCCAGGTTAAAAAGAATTATGACTGGGGCTTACTTTTGAAAAGGAAGCCCAGTTTAAGGAAATTTGGATTTTTGGGAACTTGGGGCTTACTCCTAAAGAGGATGCCCATATTAAAAGAATTATGGTTGGGGCTTACTCCTAAGGAGGATTTCCAAAATTAAGGGAACTTAAAGATTGGGGATTACTCATGAAAAGGAGGCCCGGGTTAGGGGACTTGGGGCTTACTTCTATGCCCATATTTAGGAATTTGATATTGGGGATTACTCCTAAGGAGGATTCAATATTTAGAGAAATTATGATTGGGGATTACTCTTAAAGAGGAGGCCCAGGTTAGGGAAAATCTCATCTTTAAAGGATGAGGTTGAATGAATGAAGTCTCTCAACTTAGTGATATGAAGATATGAAATTCACTAGGTTTTGAGAGATGTTCCATAGAATTACTTTCAGATAAGGAAGCCAACAAGGAAGCCATGCCACAAAAATGGATTTAAAGAGGGTTTGGAAGGTCAGATCTTGAACATGAGAGGTGGATAGGCATAAGAGAGGTGAAATAGGCAGAAGAGGCACTCAAAAAGAGAGGGGCGTGCAAGTGCTGCGTGGGAGCGCAAGTCCTGGTCACGCAGGTGTACGTGCGTGACACATGGATACTTGCGTGACAGTCAACCCGTAAGGTAATACTTGGGCGAGACTTGGATCAAGCCTTTAGTATTATCCCTAGGGGCTTCCAGAAGGGTGGTGCGCAAGTTCTGTTGAAGGGGTAAGGCGGTGCGCAAGTGTGTGCATTTCTCTTAAGGGATAACCACTTAGGCACACAAGTGTTGATGAGTTTGAACACTTAGGCCTTACTCCCCCTCTTTAGATCTTCTGTTCTTGGTAAGAAATTTCCATAGAAGTGTTCGGAAGCTTTGAGAAGAGACTAGGGCACCGGGAGCTTAAATCTGAGTTTCTGGAATTTTTCCATCGTGAAATGGGGGGCCCACCGGGGGTATTTATAGGCTGGTGAAGACCCTGGGAGAAATTCAAAGAGGGTGCGCAAGTCACCTGCGTGGCCACTAGGCGGCGTGCACGTATACTTGTGCGACCTTGGTGGAACTTGCGCGACCCAAGTTTAAATGAATATTTGTACATGCCTTTGTCAGTTTTTGATGTTTCTTCAAAGGATGAATCACTTTGGACACAGGTATTTCCCTTTTTAAGTTGTTAGACTTTGTGATGGAAAGGAGAGTCAACATTCATCTATCTAGAGGAACTTCACACCCTTTCTAGTTAACTTGGATATAGGACCAGATAGTCATGGGAAATTCTCCACAAACCATTGAGAATATCCTGTTAAACCAAAAAAGATATGGATATTAGTCACCATGGTCGGTGTAGGATAGATTTTAATAGCCTTCACCTTTTATGAATCTACTTTTATACCATCTATTGAGATTCTGTGACCCAAAAATGATACCTTTTTTTTCAAAATTCACACTTTGAATTTTTTTTATCAAACTTCTTATTACTTAGGGTCTTCAGTACAATTATCTATCTATCTTCATGCTATTCCTTTATCTTTTAATAGATAATAATATCATCTATAAAAACTACCACAAACCAGTGTAGGTAATATCTAAAGAATCTATTCATTAAATCCATGAAGATAGTAGGGGAATTAGTGAGACTGAAATAAATCACTATATATTCATAATGACAATACCATGTACGTAATATCGTCTTAGGTATATCTTGATACTTGACCCTCAATTAATGATATCCTGAATGAAGTACAATCTTGGAAAAGTATTGAGATTTGTGCAGTTGATCAAACATGTCATCAATATGGGGAAAAGGATACTTATTCTTGATTGGTATCTTGTTCAACTCATGATAATCAATACAAAGTTGCATTGATCCATATTTATTCTTCACAAAAATAATAGTTACACCCCAAGGTAACACAAATAGCCAAATTAATCCCTTATCAAGGTTTTCATGGAGTTTCTTGTTCAATTACTACAACTCAATAGGATCCATTCTATAAAAAATCTTTGAAATTGGTGCAGAACCATGTATAAGTTCTATTGAGAACTCAACATCACATTTTGGTAGAAGTCTAGGTAACTCTTTTGGAAAGACATCCACAAAATCCTAAACAATAGGAATATCATCGATGTCAATATTCTCCCCAACCATTTGAGATAAACAACCATTTTGAATGGGAATTAAGACCCATACTCTAGATGTAATCTCCACATGAAGTTTCAACATATTGATGGATGGTCATAGGAGGGTTTGAAATATTGAACATAACTTCCCTTCTTTGAAAATTGATATGGTATTTATTTAGATAAAGCCAATCCATGTCTAATATAATATCAAATTTGACCAAATAAAGAATGAAAATATTTGGAGGAAGCACATTCTCACAAACTTCGAGAACGAGCGGTTGTGGGTTTACTGGATAGTAAACAAATTATGATTAGATTCAAGTCAGAGCTAGATCTCATTCAGGCTTGGGCTAGAGTGCCTCGCATATTCAAAGGAAATCGTTTTATGCTTTTGTGCTGGTCTTTTGATCTACATATGAACCGGGATTCACCCTCCATCGCTGTTTGGGTAACCTTTTCTAAAATACCTTTACCATTTCAAAAACCTATTGTTATTTGTTTATTGGGTAACATGGTAGGTAGATACCTATGTTCTGATTTTCGCACAGAGGTGGTTTTCCATCTGGTAAACCCCCAGCTGTGTGTTTAAATGGATGCATCGCGCGTCCCTTTTGATTATATTTGGATTACGACCGAGGAGGATTATAGATGCAAACAGAGGGTTGTCTATGAAAGTTGGATGGATTTTTTGGATTTTATAAGCTCTTGGGACAATCTATTGAATTTTTCCAAGTGATGGGGTCTTGTCGCAGTGGTAAGTATGCTAGGATGTTCACTAAGTAGGGTACAAGGAACAATGAACTGGGCAAAGATATGAGGGTGGGTCTGGATTTGTCGATGAAGGAGTTAGTTGACGGAGGGAGGGGTTCTCAGCTGAATGCTTCAGCTAGAGAGGATCTCGCCTCTGGATCTCATGCTATTGTTTTTTAGGAAGGTCATATAGTTGGAAATACCAAAATTGGGATGGATCTGGATAAGAAGAGGGTTGTTCGTCCTTCTAATGATGTGGGTCAAGAATAGGTTGAAAAGGATCAGAGCTGTAGTTTTGTGGAGGTGGTTAATGTGGCCAGGCTGAAGGAGGATAAAGGTTTGGACCCTCTGGATAAACCATTTATGGCCTTGAATAATAGGTGTGATGTCCTTATAGAGAGTAATTTTGCTGAGGTTCTGGAGGAGGAGGTCATTATAGGGGGTGGGGGTGATGTTGTGATTGTGGAGGATAGGCAGGTGAATCGCATGGGGCAGTAACTGTTTGTAGGTCTTGTGGACGAGAATGCTGACCAGGTTTTTTCTGTGAAATTTGTTGGGGGGGGATAAGACTTCTGAGGCCCTTCTGTTTTAGGGTAATGGGAAGGAGGAAAATGTGATGGTTGGGGATGAATTTCCCCTGCAGAAGGGGCGAAAATCCTTGATGGAAAGTAACCCTTCAGATCAGAGGTCGACCGACTTCGTTGGATGTCATGAGGCTCGGTTGAAGGAGCAATCTGGTGTAGGAAAGGAGAGCTCTAGGGGAGGAAAGGAGAATTGGAGTACCCCTGACGGCCATTCATTTCTCTATATTGTTCAAAATGGGAACCATAAGGGATATCCAGGTGATAGAACTTTATCTGCAACCTCAACAAGGTGGCCAATGAAAGACTACTCATATCTCCCTTGTTTAATGTGGACAAGGTCTAATTACAAAGGAATATCCAGGTGGTTCTTGCTATAAAAAAATGGTGGTGGGATTAAGAAGGAATCATCAGTTATGACTAATCTGGACCTGCTTAGAAATCAGGTTCAAACTGAAATTTTTTGGTGAAATCTGAAATGGGAATAATCTACTAGAGAAGACGAATCTTGTATGGGATACGGGGATGGATACGACTATTATGATATTTAAATCTGTGTTGTTTTGTGTTGTTTGTTGTTTTAGTTTTCTTTAACTTGATTAGCGTTGTATGTTGGGAACCAGACACCCTTAAACCAGATTTTATAAAATAAAAAAAAATATTGGTAGGTAGATCTAGAATCAAATATAACATTAGTAGTTCTAGAGTGGATGGTAAGTTTACCTTTCATCATGTCGTTATCTCACCCCTCATCAGATATAGCGATTTCATGATATTTCCCCTTATCCCTTGACATAAGAGGTTACTGACATCAATAATAATCACTAACCCATGGGTTTGGTAAATGGTTATAAAAATTCACATTCTTCATACACTTGTAGCACTTAACATTGGGAGGTGCCTTCTGTTCTTCTTTTTCTCCATTATCATTTTGTGAAAACTTCTTCCCATCACCTCGACAATCAATTTACTAATGTCCTTCCCAACCATACTCAAAAAAATTATTAGAAACCCTAAGGAAATTTTCTTTATGCATCTTCCCACACTTGGATCATAAAGGAAAGTTCATCTTCTTTTTTTCCATGGTTCTTAGAGTTTCCTTTGAACTTCGTCTTCCTCTAATTTTCAAATCCATGAGATTGATACGTGATTCCCACATCCATTTCAACCTTGAATGTATAATGAAAAATATCTTCATAGCTACTAAAGTCTCTTATGTTCAATTCCCTTATGAGATTTGTATTTACACCACCAAATATCCTATAAACTTTACTTTTTGGTTGGATAATAATTCCTGAAGAGTACCTTGCAAGTCTTATGAAATTATCCTCATAGGTACCAACAGACTCATCTTCCCTATTCTTCAACTCAAGGAACTCTTTCTCCTTTATGGAACAAATAATTCAAGTAAAGTACTTATTGAAAAATAATTTTTTGAACTCATCCCAAACCATGGATTCAATCTCATCATATTTCCACATATTCCTGATTAGAGTCCAGCAATGATCCGCTTCTCCTTCTACGTGATAAAATGCTAGAATCACTTTCTCATTCTTAGAACACTGAATAATAGATAATATTTTGCAGTGGTACTAATCCTTTTTTTTTGAAAAAAGTGGATTAGGAGACCCTCAGAAAGAAGGTGGACGCTTCCTTATGAAAGACTCAATAAAATTGTGTTCCCTCCTTTGTTCATTTGGAATTCCACCATGATTTATAGCCTGAGAGAGTTGTGTGAGAATTGCAACAAGGTTTTTCATTACATCTCCCATAACATTCAGTTTCTCATGATTGAAATCATTTCATTGTGTATCTCAATCACTATTAATTTGGTTCCTTTGGGTTATAGAAATTAAATTAAACCAAAATCATAGAGTAAGAAAAATTTATCGTAATGAGGAATCACATAATCATGAAAAATCACTTATAGGATTTAGTAGTTATGAAACATTCCATAATTTATGACACATTAGTTTTATCCTAGGTTATTCATAGCCAACCTATATATAGATCCTTTATAATGGTTTATGTAGATTTTGTGAATTACCAAATCATATACCTTGGGAGTGTCAAACCAGGTGTGTACCAAGGCCCAGTGTCATGTACCATATTACCCTAAATTAAGCCCCAAAAATCTTTTCAGAGTTGTTACCCCTAGGTAAATATTTCTTATATCCACATCCACTTGTAGTATCTAGAGATAGATGTATTTCTAGGAAACTACTTAGTCTATCCTTCACTAAAATTCTAGGACATTTTCTTATACTTTTCCTGGTGCTCAGCCTTATACCTTGACATGTTCCCTAGTGTTCTCACTATGGTTTTCTAATCCTAGTTTCCAATGGTTAACTATACCATTTGTCTGATACCAACTATAGCGACCCTCTCTTTTCAAAAATTAACATTTCATTACAAATGAATAATACTTAAAAATTATACAAACAGACACCCAAAGATCGTAGTTGGTATATTGCCTTTGGACACATGGAAACATAAAACTAGTACATATATAAGCTATATTATCTCACACTAGGTTCTTCATGACTAAAAACCTTCTTAGACACATAAAACATAATACTTATCTTCATAACCTGGGGAAGGAAACATAGAAAGGGATGAGATCAAATTATAAATAATGGTAAACAAGGGAGACATGTAAGCATAAACATGAGCATAAGGGTATACGAACATGATCATAAAATAGAATATCATACCCTGTATATCAAAGATCATATACATGAATCATGGAATAAAGCTTGGAAGTTCATAATACATGAATAAAAATTAAGTAAAGGACATAATCCATGAAATAATTTAATATGAGTAAGACATGGAATTGTGGAAACACATACGCATATACTGATTTCCATAGTAGCCAAGGTATCAATTCCAAGACCATATTAGTAGAAAAAGTCCTTTGCTGAACTAGGTGAACCCCCATTACAACATTGTATTACTGAACCGAGTACACCCTCATTCTAGCTCTGTATTATTGAACTTAGTAATCCCACATTCCATCCCTATATTACTGAACTAACTAAACCCTCATTCCATCCCTGTATTACTAAACTGAGTAAACCCTCATTCCAACACTCTCTATGTCATGAGATATAAATCGTCACCCAATGAATAGGAGGGAGATATAGGTCACACCTGTCACACAATGAAATCATACATTCATGTGCCAAAATATCATAAATAGACATATCATAGCCCATGAAATTAAATCGGTATCATAATAATGTAAACATATCATAACCTCTGGAAAGTGATAGGTTTCATAACTATTTCATCATAAACATAACCTATGAAAAGAAACGGGTTTTAAAAGCATATAACCCATGAAATATAAATGAGTATCATAACATCATGCCATCAAATCATAATCTATTCAAAGAAATAATATGAATGGAAACATTGCTAATTTCCCCAAAACATCATGAGAAAGGACAATGTATGTTTTCTTAGATGGTAAATAATTTTTAAATATCTTTTAAAAACGTTTCTTAAGGAAAATATTCTTTCTTCATTGAAAAATGTTTTTTATTATATAAAACCTTTTGAAAACTTTTTTATTTGAAAATAGATTTGAAAAAATATAAATTAAACTTTGAAAACAATAAATAATTTTTGAAATACATTTTTCCTTGATAATTATCTTCAAATATATTTTGAAAACATTTTTTAAAACATATTTTTTTAATATAATAGATTTCTGACCAAAGAGAGAGGTGGTCAGATTTTACTAAAAACATTATCTTAAGTACCAAATAGTGGAAAATGGTACTAAAAATAATTATATCTTGAATAAATGTAGGATAATAAAACTCATGAATATTATTGACTGACGGATCATAATATTTCATTAATGTAAGCACAAACATAAACAATATCTAAAAAATGAAGAGATTGTCTCAATAAACTCTTATAACATGGTGACTTGGGATAACACTCTCCATGTATGAAAATAAAATTTAATGAGGCTTAATATATCATTAAAAATAAGTATATTCAATATATAAAATGTAAAATGGAATTATATACACTTATAAGAAGATTTTAGGTGAATAAAAAAATATATGTCTCAAAGATTGAAAATTGAGACAAAACTGTTTTACTCATTTGGTAACTTTTTAAAGTTTTAACCCGTGAAAGAAGAAAAATACAATATATATGTTAATAAACATATATTTAATTACAAGAAACATATAATACAATCTCATTCATTATATACACTACACAAAATGAAAGAGTGGTGAACATGGCTTGTATCTCAGAAAAATTAATAGTGAGATGAAAATACCCTTACCTTGTGTCTTGGATCAGTCTGTACTTGTACAAGATTCCTGTATAATAAATATTAGTTAATTATAAATATTTTAAAAAATAATATTCTTATAAATAATACCATATATGGTTTTCTTATGACCTTATATCACCCTCTTTTTAATGATCCCATGTTAAAGTTTTACTTTGGGTAATATTCACTTTGTTCTTCACAAGTGTCTTAATTTGTTATATCATTGGTCCTTATACTTATTTCAAGATTAAAAAATGTATATAATGATATAAATATATGGTATTTAAATTATATTCATATTAAAATTATTTAAATCATATATAATTATGAAATGAAACACACTGTTCATGTAGATGGTAAACCGTATATACGCATGAACGTTGTTTCCGTTTTTACAGTCGTATCGAAAGAAAGTATGTAAATGTCACACACACACAGATATATATATATATATATATATATATTATTCTAGTAGAATTAATATATAATATATATATTCTAATTTCATTAAACCCATCCTTAATACATTCCATGTGGCATGTGAATGAATCACATCGCTTTTAGGGGCGGCAGTCCACACTTACTCGAACAAGATTATCGTATTAACACCAAATGAAAGGTAAAAAGTGATATGTTGAAAAATAATACATAAGATTAAAGAAATAATAAATATAATATATTATATATAAAAATATAGTGTCTATTATAATGGTCACCATGATTGGTGGTAAAGGATAAGTGAACAATCATCGTTTTGTGAGGTAGTATTTTGTCGTACACAGATATAGTATGTTCAACATCCATTAGTTGGAGGTGTGTGTAAGTGTAGGTCAGACCATTTACATAAAAAAATACTATTATATGGAAGATACTATTTTTTTCACTCAATAATGGAATAAATAGAGTGGAGTGGGTGGAGAATGAAAATAAGGTAAAGGATCTTAAGAGAAGATGTTACCTCTTAATTGGGTAACTCCTTTTGGTTTGTTCCAAAAAACTTATTTGAGAGGGTTTCTACCCAAATAGAGGGATAAAAGTTGAAGGGAGGTTTTCTGGTGAGGGTACTTTTCCAGATCATGTACGAACTTAAAAGGTTTGATAGGTGTGAGGAATGGGTAGAGGTGGTGGCCTTTTCTAGAGAAGGAAAAGGACTCACATGGAATATTTAGAAACAAATTAGGTGTGCACATGTTCTTACCTCACAAAAGTCTTAAAAAACAAACCAAACTTAATAATCTAAGGTTTTTAGAATAAATATGTACATTCAATGGGTTTTGGACAAGTGTATAGGTCATTTGGGCCCTTACTTTTATGGTTTAGTCCCTAATTATGTTTAATTTTCTATTAATTGTTGTGATTATTTTTAATCGCTTTTACTAATAATTTTAGTCAAGAATAAACATATACTTATTATAATCTAAATATTAGCCTAAATAAAATTTTTTATGTAAGATTTTCGAAATTACAATCATAGATGCAGGAAAATTAAGATTATTACAAACCGTGAAGCAGATACGAAATAATGAGGTTTTAAAGTAGGATAAAGTTAAAATGTTTGTTAAGATTTCACATTCAGTTGTGAATTGAAATTGATTCTACTGGTTTAAATTTTATTAATGTATGTGATATTCATCTAATGTGACATTAAAAAATATTTATAATATCAATTTTCATTAATAGTTAAATAGACAAAAAAGCAGTTTTTAACCAAAAAAATAGTAATTTTCACTATTCAAAAAAATGAAGTTTCTCAGAAAACTCCAAAATTCACCCTAAGATAATTTTCACATTATTAATTCAAAAATGAAGTTTATTTTATAAAATTCAATTTCTAAATGTTACTAAAATCACCTTCATTATTATAAATAGTTCATTCAAGAAAACGATGTTTTAAAAAAAGACGTTACCAAAAATCATATCTTTTATTATCAATATGTTTTGTTAATTTAAATCATTTATAAAAAATATTTGATAAGTTTTTATTACTATTCATATTACTAATCTTAAAATATATGTTATAGTTATCTATTTAAATAATTAAAACAACAAAAAGGGTAATTTTGTAGAAACTCGGTGTTGTTTGTATCGTACACCAACTCAGTGTTACGTGCATCGTACACCATGTCGGTATTGCGTGGAATGTATGCCATGTAGGTTTTGTGTGTGAAAGGAATATTTTTAATAGTTCATTGAAATATATAAATGAAATTTTAAATTTATTCAGAAAAAATAGGTCAATAAAAACTCACAGTTTTATAATGCTATATATAATTATTTAATTAATTAAGTTCACTTCCAGTATTTTATGGTATTTTTCTTGTTTGTCCAAAATAACCTTAGTGGGTTTACTGTAGTAAAATATTTATTTCTTACATAATATCCCAAATAATATTCATGAAATAATTTCGATTTTTGTAGAATCATTAAACTTTAAAAATAAAAAATTTAAGATGGTTATGAACAACTAACTAAATTATAATCATAGGGATAGTAGGCCACACATATGCATAAGTAATGTTTCCATTTTTAGAATATCATTATGGAAAAAAGGTAAGTATAATTTTATCATCTCATAATGATAAAAATATATTAAATATAATTTTAATTCTTTAAATACACTTATATATGTCATCCATGTGATGTGGTGAAGAAAAATGAATCGCATCGCTTTATGGTGGTAGTGCACACATACACATAAAAATGTTATATTTTTTTAGTTAATGGGAATTTAAGAAATTAAATGATATATTATAATTTAACAATAATAAATATGTAATTATTATAATATATAAACATATATTACATTATTAAAATCATTCATAATAGGTGGTGATAGAAAATGAATCACATCAGTTCGTAAGGCAGTAGTCTGATGTACACATGAATGACGTATTAATTTCCCATTAGATGGAAGAGGAGGTGGATATATAGAGTTAAATTAACATTATAAAAAACTTATATTTATTATATAGCGATATTATTTTATTATGGTTGAATAATATTTTATGGAGGTGTAATAAGAAACAAAACTAAATGATGTTGTAAGAAAATATAACTCTTCATTGGAAATGCTCCTTCAATTAACACATTAAGAACTCAGATGTTGGTATGATGACTAAGAGAAGAATTATAGAATAAGGTTATGTATTTTAGTATTCTATCTAGAGAGTTATTTGAATATAAAAATTTGCTTTTATGTGTTGAGGAATTATAAGAATATGATTCCTTTTATAAGAGAGGGGTGTGACACTCCTATAATTTTTTAGAATATTAATTTAATATAAATTACTTTTTAATTATAAATATATAAAAAGTTATTTATTTAAAATATATTATAACTTAGAGATAAAAAACTATCATAAAATAAAAAAATACAAGTGTTTAATATGTTTTTACCCTTATCATTTGGTTTTAACCCCTCATTAACCACTTTCACACTCACACTACCAGAAATTACTTTTACTCATTGAGGGTTAGGATAATTACTATAAAGGGAAAAGGGTTTAAAAATGAATTTTGGTTGATACCATAATAAATATAATAGTTATTTTTCTTAATCTAATATTTTTAGTAATTTTATATCATTTAATAAAATATAATTTATTATAAAATGTCATTAATGTCAGTTTTTGGAACTATTCATTGCATTGATTTTAAAAACCAAAAAAAGTAGTAAACATCGAAAAATATATTTTAAAACATCCATAAAATTTTATTTCAAAATATTAAATTCTTGTATCACTTTATTTATCTCAAATTATATTACTTTTACAATTTTTATTATCATTTATTTAATTTTTCATCACTTGAATAATTATTATGTAAGCATTGTGTCAGTATTTAAGATAATTATTTATTCACTAAAAACTAAAAATAAATTACCATGATGAATATATATCTTTTATATTTAAAAATGGTATTTATAACCGAAAATATCCTCTTATAATATCTTTTTCAAAAATAATATATTTATTAAAAACAATAATGTGACATTTTTTACTTTTCTTTACATAAAATAGTACAAAGGTCATAATAATAACCAAATAGAAACAAAATTTCATATAACCAAATTTGGGATGATTAATGAAGTAATTGACTCATCTAATAAAATTTAGACAAGTTTTTGAGTCCTTTTATTGCCCATATAATTTTATCTTTAATCCTTAATTACTTGATTTAATCGTTATCGAGGTAAGAAATATTACTAAGGATGATATTTGTTTTTACCAATAATTAAAGAGTCATATTTAACTCATTTAGACACAATAATTACAAATATTTAATACATTCTTAAAAAATCAAAACGCATAAGGGGAAGGATTTAATCTCATATTAAACTATAAAAATGATACAAAAAATAATGTTTTCAGAAAAATTGCCTTTTAAAATATAAAATGATTTTATGATATATTAAAGAATAAAATATATTTTAAAACACTTAAATGGATTTTTTAAATAAAAATTAACTAATTAAATTTTTAAAATTATCGAAAACATATTTTTACTTTGTAAATACCAAAAAATAATATACAATTCTAGATAAAAATCTGTATTTTTCAGTATTCAGTGAAAAATAAATATTTTCAAAAAAAAATCAAAAATACATCCTATAATAATTTCTACATGATAATTTTAAAAAATATAGATAATTTTAAAAATATATATCTTATAATATTTACATTAATTGTTTATATTATTTTCTCACAAAAAGAAATAAAAACATTTTTGAGGAAAATGTATTTTTAATGAATAAAATGACCATACCAAAAAAGGAGTGATTAATTAAAAATAATTTATTAATACATTTGAAATGAGTATTACCATTATATATTTCATAAATTTGTTATTAATATTCATAAGCACTAATTTAATGGATAATTTATAACAATCACATTTAAATAATAATATTTCAATATTCATTTTAGCTCAGTGTATCATATATTATACGTTATAGGCCTTTTTAAAATATCATGATATTACATTATCCCCCCATTCAGAAATTATTTCCCAAAAGTTTAAACTTTGGATGAAAACTAGGGTTTTGGCATTTCAAATTACCTTTTTTTAAACTGACATCGTGCATAGGGTTATAAAACTTCTTCATGAAATGAGAGAGACAGCTATGAAGTTAATCTAAAATAACACAAACTAGGTTTCCAAGTAGAATAAAATAAGGTGGAAGTTAAAATATAGATATGGAAGAAAAATAACATATATGGATTGTTAGAGGGTGATATAAATATGGTCATGGTAAAGTTAACTATCACAACACTGTAAGTATGTAATGGTTTAAAAACTATTTATTTTTCGATAAGAAAATGAAATTGATAAAAATGTTGTTTTTTAAATTATATTCCCAACGGTGAGGAATTAGTTTAATTCCTATCATAATAACAATGAAAAAATATTACTTATCATGAAGAATTTTATCTTTTAATTAATTTCTAACGCAAACACATATTTTTTCTCCAAATGATTGGTATTCAAGTTAAATTTTTATTCCTAGAGCACTAAAATAAAATTATAATGGATCAATTAATACACAAATAGTTAAAAATATATTCTTACTAAGGCTTAGTTAATATGTCATCCACTTGATCATTAGTTCAAAAATTCTCCATTTTAATCACACCGTGTTAAAATTTTTCATTGATGAAGTAATATCTGAACTCAATATGTTAAATATGAGGGTGTTGAAGTGTATTTTTTTATAATATCAATCATTCTCTTGTTATCATAATATATCATTGTTGGTTGTTTCACATCATCACAAATATCAGTAATTTGTTGATTCATCCATAATAGTTGAGTGCATACCTTTTTCACAAATATATATTCTTCTTCATCCATACTAGGATAAGTGTTTTCTTGTTTCTTACTCAACCATCCCACACATTGTTTTTTCAATGAAGAATACCCCACTACTTATAGAATTTTGATACACCGCATATCCAACCTAGTATGCATCATAAAATTTTTATAATTCATTATCTCTTCCTGTGACAAAGTATAATCCAGAGTGTATAGTACCTTCAATATACCTCATGATTCTTGTAACTAAGAGTAGATTCCAAAAGATGAAATAAGAAACCCATAAAACAAGTGTAAAATTTTGTCTATATTTTTTATCTTCATAGGTTGTGATTTTGATCACGATCTATCATTAACAACCAATATGTTCTTACCTTTTAAGTTATTGAACTGCGAGCAGAATTATTGAAAACATTGGTAAGACCTATTCCCTACAACAGTGTGTTAGAACATCCACCTCTAAGGAAAATGGAAAGAAGATTAATTTATAGAGTTTTATCCAATGGATAATGATCTCATGTATTTTAAATACAAAACTTGAATCTTTATTTTATAAAACATATTTCTTTAATAGATGATCCTATTGGATTCCTAATGTTTCATACATTATGAAATGACCAAAACAATTTATTTCCATCTCATTTGTTAAGAGACATGTTAAAACTCATTTTAAATTTCACTAAATAAATATTCATTCATGTACAGTATGTTTCAAAAAAATAATTATGATAATCAGTATGGGGTAAGTAACTAAATGATATCATCTATCATTCCATGTGATCACCATGATGTTGTATAAATAACCATGGGAAAACACTAACCATGTAATGGTGCCTTTCACCAAATTATGGTGCGATTTAGTTCAAAATATATGAGATAACTTTACTCGTTTTATAAACCACTATGTGGCCTATGTTATCCCGCAATCTTTCCAGACATGGTTCTATCTTTAAAAAATTGGTGATAGAAATCATAGTCAACAAGACTTATATATTAGTCAAACTTCTATCTTAAAATAATTTGGGGTTGGGTTTGTTAGATTCAACCATGTGTTAAATGAATTTTTTGACTAATTAATTAGAACTAAAAGAAAGAGTTATTCTATATATCTAATTTTCAAATCATTGATAGAGATAGTGGAGCAACAAAAATAAATTTCAGAAGTCCAATAACATGAAAATCAGAAGTAGGTAGTTAGAAGCCTGAAATCGAAAGCTACCATGATAAGTCTTAAATGGAAGTGTGAAAATGAAAAGGACTTACATAAGTTCCAATTATGAGAATATAGAAGAATCAATTTTTAATTTATATAAGGTTTTATTAATATTAAAAATGAATACATAAGATTATTCATAGGATACATGAGGTTTTTTATCACACATTTTCTATTATCATGTATTGTTTATGATAACAAAAAGTTATGGTGGTGTATGTATTTGAAAAAACTGAATGGGTTTCTGTGAAAATTGAATTCATGTGGAAATTTTCTATAGAGATCTAAAGGTGGTGAAACCAGTTGCACCAGTCGGGATCTGCTATATGTTTATGGTGGCGACACTTGTTAGAGTGAAATACACTGTTTATAATAATCTTCCAATTCTTGAATAAAAGTATTGTATTTTCCCCCCTATAGAGTAGAACGTAGTCTGAACCACTTTAAAAATTATATGTTCTTTTACTTTATCCCCTTTTTGAATTTATTATCTATATTATTAGTGTTTTATTATGTGGTGACTTAGGTGTGGTTGTCTTCTATGTTCTGTAATATCATGTACATTGGTTCAATCTGATTCGATCATTCCAGTTCTTGGTTTCCATTATGTAAATTTCAGTCAGTAAATTCTTATTGGGTGGTTCATTGAACCCAATAGTGGTATCAGATATTGTTTAGAGTGCTTGAATTATTAAATGTTATCTAGTTTGTTTCATCTCTCGATTCAAAAACATCAGTCTGCCCTCATCCTTATAAATTAATTCAGGTAAGTAGTTCTCGGTCCCTTTTAAATATTTTAGAATTTATTTGAATTTCACAAATCACATAAATAATGGTGTTGATAGAGGGTAAGGTCTGAATGGAGAACTCTGACATGATGCATTTTTCATTTTGGTAGCTGCAGATAGAGGCTTATCTATTACAAAAGGATCTTGATCTTATGTTGACTGAAACAAAACCAAAAGTGATGTATAACAAAGAATGGGAAAGGATGGATCAGAAATCATGGTTGTCAATTTGGATTCTACTAGCCTAGACCATGTCTTATAACATCTCTAAGGTGAAAATAGTTTTGGAACTTATGAAGGAACTTACCAATATGTATGAGACGTAAATATAATTAACAAAGTGTTCTTATTTCATAATTTATTCAATATGAGAATTTTGAAATGAAATTTAGTGGTTGGTCATGTCAATTACTTCAACATGATTCAGATTCAAATGGAATTGGTGAAGGTTAATTTCAAGGATCTAGAGTGGGAACTGATATTACTTTCATTACTATCAAAATCATAGGATAAGGTTGTTACCATGGTGATTAATTCAACTAGTAAAACTAACTTAGTGTGTAAATATGTTAGAGATAAAATTCTAAATGAGTAGATTCATTGGAATCTGATCCAAGAATCTAACAAATATAAATATAGTGTGGATGGTAATGAACGATTATTTCAATGAACAAATCATAAGAAAGGAAAAGGAAAAAGTTAAAGTCATAATTACTCAGTGAATGGAAGTCCCATGTATTTGGAATTATGGGAATAAAGACTATATAAAGAAATATTATAGTGATTAAAGAGTTAATTCCAAAATATATTTTTTCTAAATTTTATCCTCAAATACTATTTCAAAATATGAAAGAGGTATACTAATGAGTATCAGTAGTTTACTTGAGTCTTAGATTATAGACTTTGGATATTCTTTTCACTGTACATATGAGAGAGAGAGTATAAGAAATTATAACTCTAGAAGGTTTAATAAGGTGTATCTTATAGACTATGTATCTCTTGAGATAATAGGAAATGTTGATTCTTTAATCTAGACAAATAATGAAATCTTTTTAGAGTTTCAAGGAGTCAATACATTTCAAGGTTAATTAATAACTTAGTTATCATAGGACATCATGACGATGTGGGTTTATATTAAAAATTTATTTATATAACATGGAAAGTCACACATGGTTCCATTATGGTGGTCAAAGGAGTGAAAAATGGAATATTGTACCAAATGATAATTTTGGAAGGTCTAATTAATGATAGAAAAATTAATTTCACAAATTTAATGCAAGAACATATTTTTCAATTAAGTTAAAAAGTGATGAAAATCCTAGGTACAAAGAAATAATGAAAATCAAAATCATGAAGTATAAATCATATGAAAAAAGAATCATTGAAAAGTATTGGAATGTGTCATTCCAAATGGAAGGTAAGTTGACCAAGGATTGGATGTTAGCACTAGTTAATAAAGATATAAGTGTCCATATCCAGACCATTCTAATATAGGTTTCCTATATTGTGTTTTATTCATCAATTATATGAAATGGAAGGTATAGGTGTTCTTTATTAAGTATGATTTCAAAGTATTAAGAACCCTTATTCGATGGAGATTCATAGAGGAAAAGGATATTAGAAGTAAAATGGATCATTTGAGGTATTATAATTGTGGGGAATAAAGAAGTAGGGAATTATAAATATTCTTATAGTGGTAAGGCATAAATTTTTAGAAGACCATACTGGGCACTCAAAAAAAATACAGTCATAGAGAGGATGAATTGGACATTATTAGAGAAATCATGGAGTATGATAATTCATGTTGTTTCTCCCAAGGAGTTTTGGGTGGAAGTTATAAACTATGTGTCCTATAAGGTGAATAAGAGTCCATAATCTCTATTAGATCAAGAACTTCCAAAATTATCTTAACCTGGAAGAAATATTAATATTTCACATCTCATATTCTTTCGTTTACTCACCTATATCCACATTTATTCCAATGAAAGGTACAAGTTAGAGGATAATTCTCGAGCATGTTACTTTGTATGGTAAGCAATTATGACTTTCGATTTTGGATCAAGGATAAAAACTATCAAATTTTTGTAAAATGTTAAAAAAAATATTTAATGAAGATATATTGTGGAAGAACTTAAACCAAGAATAATTTTTTGATTAAATAAAATTATCATCAAAGGATAAGGTTATATTGAATGGATGTTTTTAAGATATGGATTTTCTAGAAATTTTACGAAGTAAATTTGTTTTGGAAACACTAGATTATCCAAAATAAGTTTCATATTGAGGTTAAGTTCTTATGGATTTTACAAGTTCAGAAGTACCGAAAAGTTATAGGGATTTGGAAGTTCAATGTGGAGATATAAAAGGCGAAATTCTAAAAGTAATAGTTCTAGAACAATCAAATCCATAGGTTCAATTATAGAGGTCTATCATAATTCCTTCCAAGTATAAAGATTAAAAAGTTATTTTCACTACTTTTTACTTGTAGTTCCCCAATAAAAATGGATCACTATGATGAGTGGTGAATCATTTGTATTCTTTTTATGAATTATTATGGTTTTAAATTTATCTTCTTGAATCAGTTAATGTTCTCAATCCACTTAATGAATTATCAAAGCATCACCTTGTGTGTAATAAATAAATAAAAGATATCATCACAAGGTATTCATAAGGTTTTACCTAAAATTATACTCCTATTTATGTTAGTTATATCCCAAAAATGGATTCTTAGTTATCTTCGATAATTGTTTATAGCTAAGGGAAGTCTAGCATTATCAACAAAGAGTCCACTATGTTACCTTCAATAATTGCCTCTCAACACAGAATCCACTAGAAAATAAAAGCTTCTATAATCCAATATAAGAGAATTAAACTCCTAAATTATAATCTAGTAAATAAATAATTTCACCTCTTGATGATATTATTCCTCTATGAGTATATATATTAGATGATATATATGTGTACGACCTTAAAGAACATCAATGGAAACTAATAGTGATTAACACTACTGGTCTCAAAACGCACTCAAATCATGGATGATCTATGTCCTTTTGAATACTCAATTAGTGTATCTTATTCTTTAAAGAATTATTTCTGTGCTTTAGACTCTTCTCTTTCTTTAATAATCGAAATTATTAGTCTCTCAGAAATCTCTCACACAGTGTATATGAGTTATCTTAATTTCTATCATAACTTCATTCATTAATAGCCTATATATATTTATAATCACATAATAATATTACATGAATATTTAGTTTCCATTCATATTTGGAAACTCTTTAATATTTAGTAAGTTCAATCTTCATTCATTCAAATTGGTCAATAAATTTCCCAATTTTAATTCTCTTTTTAATCTTCTTTTAAACCTCCTAAAACTTATCCTTCATTCCTTCAATCAACACGTAAATATCTATAACCTCAAAAACTCCTAAAATACTGATTTTTTAAATAATAGAAGTACTCAACCTATATAACCTTTTTCTTTATGAGGTATTTGATTTCTTATGGTTCTTCTCCTTAAATAACACTTCTATAAAATCCTCAAATATCTCCATGTGCATGGTTTTATGTGTCTCTTCCACATGAACATTCCTTTTTAGGGAATTTCAGATTCTAAAAATAATTCATGGTACATAAGGATATAATTCCTTATGTCATGATCAAATACCGATATCATTTTTTTCATTGATTGAATTCTCCTACATGCTTCCCTTTGGCAATGTTGCATCATTCTATTATATCATCCCAAATACCAACATGAATCTAGAATTCTAATAAATAAAAACATTTGGCTATATGGATTCACCTATATCACTAGATTTTTCTACATATCCTAATTTTACAATAGAGATGGATTTTTCTAAATTTTTGGAATTTAATCAATTTAGATGAATAGGCTATATAAATCTTCATATATGTTAGAAGACCCTTACGTGAATCTATATAATTCTAGAAATCACTCAAACGGACTTGGACCCTCTTCAGCCAACTTTTAGACCGTATTAATCATTTTAATACTTTTAAACAATATCTTAAAGAATGATCCTTTATTTACAAACACATTTCTTTAATTAATTTTAATATCTTCTTATCAATCATCACAATTGCTAATTCCACTTTATCTTAGATAAAGTAATGAGATCTTCAAGTTAGTCACCTTAAAGTATATTTTCCATATAACATAGAAGTAAATAAATCATCTTATATAAATACATGAATACTTAATCATTCATGACATCCAATTCCTTATCATGATTCCATAATAATCCTCCGAAAAATGTCTCCATTTCACGAAAAACATCTTAAACCATTAAAAAAATTAAAATACTCACTTGGTCACTTCAATATCCCCCTTTTAATTTATTAGAAATATCATAAATACTCAATTTAAATATGTGTTCTTTATTCTAACCCTTATTTACTAACAAATTAAAATGAATTATTTTGGGGTCTTAATATTTCTTCTTTTACCTTTCAAGAAATTCATACTCTTATCACCTTTTTTAGTTTTGAGGTAAGGATGATACCACATAGTCTTCCTACAAAAGATCATTTTTTTATTCTACTCTAAGTATACATGGTATATCCTGGTGTAGAAAACAATAGGGATGTAATAAATGTTATCCATGCTATCTATTAATGACCACACATGTGATATTATTCTCAGAATATCAACATTGGGGCATCTCAATTAAATTTTATAAAAAAATATTATCCCTCACACACATCAACAAACATATCATAAAGTCTAAGTGAAATATAAATAAATCCCCCTTTATCTCAAATTTTTTACAAACAATACCCCCCCTTCATATATGAATTTAACATAATCATGACCAAGTATTTTATGTGTGATTATCACACTCCAACCTTATCATTCAGTCTGTACAAAACTCATTCAACTCCTACAATTACCTATATATTAGTAAAAAAACAAAAAATAATTGGGAATTAGGAGGGATATTTTTTTTCCTTTAGAAAAAACTCTTGAGCTACGAGTTTCCTCTCACCATAGGATTCTTAGTCTTTCCCTTCTCATCACTTTTCCTCATGTAATTAGTATAGGATTCAGGCATAGTAGAAGGGTTGGATGGGTTGTTCCCAACATTTATTTTTTCCATGATCGATTATTAATCTGATATTTATTAAATGATAAATTCTATTATTATTAGAATTGAATCAAAGAATAGATAAAATGGATAAATATTGAAACTAAATCATAGGGTTGTCAAAAATTATTTATAATAAATTTATGTAATTAATTAATTACCTTGTAGGAAATTCATTCTTCGTTGATGGATCATACAATGGATATATATTGTACCATAATTGAATTTTATAAATCAAGAATATATTCCCTCTAATGGTTATCCACATGTGTTCCAGGAATCTCCAACATCGTCATAATGATCTTTGCATACTATCATGATAGATCTTATTGCTTGGATCATTCACATTGGATCACCCTGAGAATTTATTTTATTGGATTCTACTTGATCTCTGTAGAATCTAGAGTTAAAGGTGGAGGAAGATCACTCTCTATTCATGGGAGTGTTCTTAGATAGGGAGATCTCTATGTCTTGATAGGATTATCTCTGGATCTAATTATGTACAACACAAAATGAATTGTCTCTGTTAAGAAAATAAATAATTGGTTTTATATACCATTAGGATTAGAAAATTACAATTACACATGCAACCTTTATAATTTTCCTAATCCCTATGGAAACCCATGACTATAATAATAATATTATTATTTATTAACATGTTCTAAACTCATAAATTAAATTAAATATTTTTTATTCAAATAATAATTAATATATACTATTTCTTTCTAAATCATGAAATTTAGTTCTTCATTCCTCTACAATATTTATTGGGCCTTGAATAATAAATATTTATTTAATAAATAAATAACACTACATTATTATTTAATAAATAAATAAATATTATATTCACTAAATAGTAAATAAATATTTATTAAATGTTCTGCTCACTTGATATTCTCTAGAATAACTGGTGATAAAATATATATGATCAATAAAACAAGAGTAATTATTAAACCACATGTGGGAATAATATTTTTTCAATTTGTTAAATAATAAATAATAATATATTATTTAACTGAGATTATGGATACACTTGTTGTGTGACCCTCTCGGCCACTTTCTCAGTAGAATTAGGTGAAGTAACCTAAAGTCAAAGGTTATCATCTAGCAACGTGCCAAGTAACCCATAGAGAAATAAATTAATGTCACAATGACATAATACCTCATATATATGCCTATTGTGTAATATAATATCTTTATCATGATATCTTTAATCAATATGGTTTCATGATGGTTCAATCAACCTATATGCTTGATGTCTATTTCTTTGGATTTCTGAAAATTGAACATCCCTATAGAAAACCATGGGAATGGATTTGTTTAGGATGTATCATTTCTATAAAAGATCCTGATATATCAACTTCTGTTAAATAAAATAAGGGAAATATACTTTCCCACATTATTTATTAATGAAATATTACCCATGATGCACCCAATATATCATTCCTTATCACGAACATATGTCCTCATGGTCTTCATCAATACATCAAAGTACATGACTTATAATACATGTTAATAATAATATTAAAGTCTAAGGATCAATACACATGTCCATATATATGAACATTTAGTGAAACTTATAAATGAGGATTTTCTTCCAGTAACCTTTCTTTCCATTTGAAAAACATACTGCTTCATTTTCCTTACCTTGCCTCTGGATCTTACTCTTCTTGGAAGGACAGTGCACATGATCTTTAGAATTTTTATGAGTCTTGTTCCCCTTTTCCTCATTATTCATTTTCTTATTCAAAAAAAGGAATGTGGGTTTTTTAATCCCCATGTTATCCACTTGGATAATTGTAGTAAAAATTTATAAAATGATCCTCTCATTATTTATCTTGTTATAATTAAAAATAAAGCTAGATAATATCTTTGGTAGTGAGGAAAGTATGATATATGTGTGAAACTCATCTGCGAATTTAATCCCTAATATTTATAAGAATTCAATACAGCTAATAATATTGACTACATGAGGCTTATCTAGCACATACTCTCCAGGATTAGATGTAAACAGAGCATTGAAGATCTCGTATCACTCTTTTCTTTCCATCTATTGTTAGATATCCCAAATGTGAAATCATTCTATGTGCATCCATGACCTCCTGTTACTTAAAAAATCATTTTTCATAGATGATAGCATGAAACACTAAACATACATAGAATTTTTCAAATTTTTCTCATATATATTCATCTCTTCCTCACTAGCCTCATTATGAGGCATTTTAGGAATAAGTTTTTCCAGCACATACAAATTCCTTTCATGGTGTAGGATAATGCATGAGGACATTTTAAACTCTTGGAAATTTGTGCCAGTGATAAGGTTATCTTCATCAATTATAGATCATAGTGATATATTTGAAGTCATTTTTATTATTATTTCTACAAATTAGATGAGTAGAGTTTAATGATTTTGTAAGGGTTGGTGTCCTGAGAACCAACTGTTTTGTACTTTGATTACATGAATGTTCACTTATTATATATTTTTCATTGTTCTGCATGACCTTAATATAATAATGTCCTGAAATATTTTTTTCATTGATAAGGTCATGGAAGATCCCCACTATGATGAGAACCTTGAAATTCTATAACAATATTCTTAAATAAAGTTTTACGGTTGGATGATATAATATGATAGGACACATAGTATACAGACCGTCATGTGCGAGCACTCGTAAGAAGACGAGACACTCTCTCATGGAGTTTGCACTTGGTAATCTCCAAGATGGGAGATTATGAGAACAGACCCACCAGTATCAATTCGACATGTCTTGGTGTCATCGGAAATTTCTATCTATGAGTGTGTGTAATGGTCCTTAGACTCGAATATTATCATTAACTCATGTCATGACTCGCGCACTTAGATTTACTAATGAAAATCGTCACGTAGACAGTTGGCGGAATGTAAGGTACATTGGGTGTGTCACGAGTGACATGTTGTTAATGGATAAGTCGAGGAAGGATTTGTCCCTTCCATTTATGGAAGTTGATATCTCGGCCCTTTGATTGAAATAGAACTATCGCATTAAATTCCATGGCCATGGTGTGAACGACGAGTTTATTTCAGGTATTCAAAGAACGACGAATCAAGGGTATAGGTTTATAACACTGTCATGAAAACTATTTCATGAGATATCGAGACAAAGGGATTAAATTACACAGTAAGAATTCGTATGAGATAATACGTCAATGTGGTGTCAACATCTTTCTCTAGGGTGCCTTGACCCGTTGCTAGACAGTAATCTTGGACTTTAGGCAAGCCCGCCTAATGCCAAAGAGAAAGAATCCTAGAGGGTCACACACTAAGATTATTTAAGTATCTCAAGTAGAATAAAGATTATTCCACTACGTGGTTTAATAATTATTCAAGGAATCCTAGATTGTTTTAATGATTGGACGAAGAATGAAATTAAAAACAAGATATACACACCGTGTATTAATAATTACACGCCATGTAGTTTTCTTTATGGAAAGGAAATGAATAAATGAAAACAAGACATACACACCATGTACATTTAATGTACAAGCCGTGTATTTATTAATACAAACTGTGTAGTTTTTTTAGTTGTGATTTTAAGGATATAATATTGTTTTAAATGATATTTATTATAATCAGCATGAGCGCATGTCAAGGAATTAATTATTCGACATGGGGGTTTTAAATAAGAGTCAATGGAATAAATAGAATGCGTAATGCGTTTATTTATTGTCATAACTCTACAACCTCAAACCCGATTATAAATATCCTCGCAACCCCAACTCTTTTAGAAAAACACACAACATCTCTGGATAATTCTTTCAAGGCTGAAAGAACCTCTTCCTCCAAGAACGCCCTCAAGACCGAAAGAGATCATATTCCATCAGATCAAGATGATCTATGGCAGACAACGCAAGCAAAGGTTTCCCCATGCTAGCACCTGGAGATTCTTTTGGCAACATCCCGAGATACGAGGTACACGTGTGGATCACCGCTAGAGGAAGTCTACACTTGGCTTCTGTGACGCAACGATGAATCACATCGGAACGTGATCAAGAACGTCAATAAAGAGAGATCACCCAAAAGGTATTTCTTTTAGGTTGATTAAATTAATTATAATCATCCTGTAACGATCCTACTTTGTGGTTCAGGGATGTCATTTTTATTTTGTCTATTTCTGTGATTCGATCCGTGGAGACTGGCGTTTATCGTCATATTGATCCTGGATTGATCATTGCTAATGACAAAAAGCCAAGTGGTCACATCCACCCATGCACTTTCATTGTGCCCGGAACCTTAAAATGGTATCAAAGGGAGGTTACAACGTTGATTATAGTTATTTAATTTTCGTTGATAAATTATGCATTTATATTTGATTCAATTCAAAATAAATTGTTCTATAAATCTGAATAATCGAGATCTATTCTTCCTCCTTCGTTTATCGATTCATATCACAGAAACGGCCTTTTAATTTTAATTTTGATTAAAATAAAAACAAGGAGATCATCTGGAGGAGCCGCTCTTTCTGACTGTACAACACGGGATTACACGGCGTGTACTTAAAACTACACGTCGTATACTTAGGTTCAACGAACTGGCACTGGTCCGCCAAACTACGCCGTGTGAATTGAATATGCCTAAATATTAATCACGCCGTGTGGACCAGAATTGAACGGCACGTGGAAACCTGAATACATGGTGTGTATGTTGGAGCAACACACCGTGTAGTCCGTTTCGGCCTAGGTGAAACCATGTACAAGGATAAGCTGCGTACTGCGTACACGGGACCGCTAGGTCGGTTACCGTGTAACAAGGAAGTACACTCCGTGTATGATTTATCTACACGCCGTGTACTCCAAAATTTCCAAAGTAAAGAAAGCATGCCAAAGTACCCGATGTGTACTTTGGATAATGGGTGAAAAGAAATACACTTCGTGTAATTATAAACTACACGTCGTGTACTTTCCAGAAATGGAATTTCACCAGGTTTCCTCCAATGTACAAATACCCATACAAGGAATATGGATGACAAGAATCTCAAGTAAATTCAGAAAGTAATTTAAGATAATAAATTAATTAATTATAAGATCATAATTAATTAAATTCAAGCGCGGCTTATCTTAAATGAAAGAACGGTTAAAAGAATTTGAATTCTAAATATGCGTAAATGTTGTTGCATGCTATGGATGATCATGAGATAGACCAAAGACCCTTTGTATGTGTATGGTTTCATTTAAATTTATTTAATTTAAATTTGTTAGCATGCGAGCCTTCTTCCAATAAAATTTAGGGCCTGCGTGCCCATGGTTTCTTTAATGTAAACCCATGTAATGGAGGATCTCCCAAGCTAGAGGAGACGGTTCAAATCCCGAAGCCGAGGTGAAACCGACGCAAGAAGATACATAGGTGGATAGTTGGGAGTAGCAAAACATGAACTATCAGGTCCAAGGTATTTTCCCTTGGTCAGGGTTAGCTTATCAAAAATGCTAGATAAGCTAACCAAATAGAAGCTTATGATCATGACATCTTATTTTATTTCTGTCTGATTGCATGGTTTATTTATTATGTATGTGTTGTCGTGATCACATAATTAATAAAATTAACAAGCATTCAAATATGGAATAAAATAAAAAACCGGACTATGCCTAAACATTATCATAACATGGTTAATCACTTAAGCAAGCATCACTTAATATTAACAAGAATGTGATAATGCAAAACTACGCATAAAGGATTAAAATCCCTCAATACCATATTAAGTCAGACTTAGCCTTCTGTTACCTGATTAAGGGCAAGACTCAATAAAACTATGTGTTTGACCAACCCTTGTTGGGAAAATTACTTTTATAAAGGAAGCCCTTATGAAAGGTTTCAGGTTGACTTAACCATAGTACATCAAGAGGAGTAGACCTTTCTAGACTTGATGTAATATTGGAGGCTAGAGTTGAGGAAATCCAAGTCAGGATTTCAGGATTGGGGAGTCCACTCAGCAGATCAAGGAACTGTAAGATCACAGTTGGCAAAGACCTGCCTACCTAAATACCTTCAAATTGCTTGACCAACGCTTGTTGGGGTTATGCGAAGTGGAATATGGATACTTGCCACTAGAATGTCGAAGAAACTGGACATTCCGAGTTCAATGGTGAGTGCCATTAGGACTTGATAAAATAGTGGGAGACTTAATAAAATTTATTATTTCTCATAAAATGTAATCAAGAAAGTACTGATAAATATGCTCTTTTAATTTTTAGAATCAAAATTACAAACACATCAACCACATTTTCTCTGCGATCAATTCTGGATAAAGACAACATCCTCACTGGCAGTAACTTTCAGGAATGGTTTAGGCGCCTTCAGGTTTTCCTACGCCATAAAAGAAAGTTTTACGTGATGGAGTCCTCACTTCCTGATTCCCCTGCCCTAGGGGCGAGTGATGAAGATTTCCTTGTCTATGAACAACATTTGAATGATTCACTTGACATTCGATGTTTGATGCTATCATCAATGTCTAGTGAGCTCATGAAGTCTCATGAAGACATGGATGCCTATAGCATGCTCGAGCACATACATGGTCTATACCAGGAGAGAGAAAGATAGGAAAGGTTTGAGAGCTCCAAGGATCTATTTTAGAGCAAGCTTGGAGAGGGTTCCCCAGTCGGGCCTCATATAGTCAAGCTCATTGGCTACATTGAGCGCTTAGAGGTTCTAGGGTTTAAACTCCCCAAAGAACTGGGTACCGACCTCATTCTTGCATCACTCCCCCAGATATTCTCAAACTTTTTTGTGAACTTCAACATGAACAACATTGAGAAGTCTCTATCTGATCTTCTTATCCTTATTCACCAAGTAGATAATGACATGAAGCATGAAAAACCTTCTGTCCTTATGGTGAATAAAAGGAAAGGTAAGGTGAAGAGCATTAAGCCCAAATCTTCTTCAAGGCCTTCCAAGAAAAGGAAGATCAAAGGGGAGGCAAAGGAACAGGATGTTGTTTGTTTCGCATGTGGCAAGAAGGGCCACTGGGAGAAAAACTACACCCATCCAAGGAAGCCAGAGGAAGCTTCAGGTGCATTTGTTATCGAATGCAATCTATCTTTTTCTACTAATTGGGTATTAGATACTGCTTTTGGTTCTCACATCTATATCCAAATACAGGAACCAAGTATATTCAGGAAGATTGATCGAGGAGAGGTAGATCTACGAGCAGCCAACGGAGCCATACTTGTTGTTGTAGCTGTCAGGGACTACCACCTCACATTGCCTACCAGGATGATCTTGGTTTTGAAAGGATGTTATTATGTACCCTCTGTAACCAAAAACATTATTTCAGTATCCATATTAGATACTGATGGATTCATCTTCAAGTTTGGAAGTGGATGTTTCTATTTTTATAAAGATAGCATTTGTTTTGGTAGGGAACATTTATATAAAGGACTTTATGTCTTAGACTACACAAACCATGTAATGGAAATCAATAACAAAGTTAATTCACATGAATCATACCACAACCAAATTTGGCATCACCGGCTAGGTCAGGTCAATGAGAAACGTTTGACAAAATTATATCAAGATGGGTATTTAGATTCTTTTGAACTAAAACCTCTTGGTGTATGTCATGTGTGTCTACAAGGCAAAATGACCAAAGCCCCATTTAGTGGGAAAGGTGAAAGAGCTAAAAAGATTCTAGAATTAGTTCACACATATGTTTGTGGACCATTTCTAGTTGATGAAAGGGGTGGGCTCTTGTACTTCATAACTTTTACTGATGATTTTAGTAGATATGGATATATCTACTTAATGAGGTATAAGTCAGATTATTTTGATCGGTTCAACGAATAAAAGAATGAAGTTGAGAACCAGCTTGGTAAGAAGATTAAGAAACTCCGCTCAGACAGAGGAGGAGAGTATTTTAATCAGGACTTCATTGATTTCTTACAGGAGTTTGGGATTCTATCTCAACTCACTCCTCCTTACACACCGCAGTGGAATAGTGTAAGTGAAAGGAGGAACTGCACCCTGTTGTACATAGTGAGATCAATGATGAGTCATGTGAGTCTTCCATTATCCTTTTGGGGATATGCATTACCAACAGCAGCGCACATACTAAACTAAGTGCCAACTAAATCGATAAATGGTATTCCATACAAGTTATGGAGTGGACTCAAAGCCATGTTATCGAATTTACGTGTGTGGGGTAGTGAAGCATTTGTTAAATCCTCTTCAGGTAACAAACATGCACCCTGAGGAAGGAAGTGTATCTTTATAGGATATCCCAAGGAAACAAGGGGACATTACTTATACAACCCCTCAGACAAAAATGTTACAGTGGAAAGACATTCCATATTCTTTGAGAGGGAGCAAATCTCCAAAAGAGATAGTGGGAGCGAGATAGACATCGATGAAGTCGAGGCTCAAGATACACATAAGTTGGTACAAGAACAGATTCCACAAAGCCCCGTGAAAGAACAATCTATCCTAGAGACACAAGAACTATGTAGGAGCATGATAGAGGTGAGAGAACCTGAATGATATGGTTTTCTTATCACCGAGGATGGTGACTCATTATTGGTTGACAATGATGGTCCTCTTACCTACAAGGAAGCAGTTGAAGGCACAGACATTTCCAATTGGAAAGAAGCCATGAATTCTGAAATGGATTCCATGTACCAAAACCAAGTCTGGATTTTGGTAGATCTTCCAGTTGATGTAAAGCCTATTGGAAATAAATGGGTATTCAACAAGAAACTTGACATGGAGGGGAAAGTCAGAACCTATAAGGCACGATTGGTTGCAAAAGGTTTTATACAGCGTTAAGGAATTGACTATGATGAAACTTTTTCACCGGTTGCGATGTTGAAATCCCTCAGAATCCTATTAGACATTGCCTCTTACCATGACTTTGAAATTTAGAAAATGGATGTCAAAACAGCATTCCTTAATGGGAACCTCCAGGAAGATGTCTACATGACACAACCTGAAGGTTTTGTGACTCCAAAGGATGCCAACAAGGTATGCAAGTTGCTGAAATCCATTTATGGATTAAAGTAAGCATCAAGGTCATGGAACATTAATTTTGATGAAGCTGTAATGGAATTTGGATTTGTTAAGAACAAATGTGAGCCCTGTGTCTACAAGAGGTTTAGTGGAAGTGCAGTCATTTTCCTAATAGTATATGTTGATGACATATTACTAATTGGAAACGAAATACAAGTCTTACAGTCAGTTAAGGCATGGCTGCAGAAATGTTTCTCCATGAAAGACTTGGGCGAGGCAGCATATATTATTGGGATCATGATCAATCATGATAGATCTAAGAGAATGTTGGGCCTGAGTCAAAGTACATACATTGACAAGATACTGAAGAGATTCAGTATGGAACAGTCCAAGAGGGGATTGTAGTCAGTGTCACATGGCATTCATCTTTCCAAGAAAATGTGTCCTCAGACACATGAAGAAATAAAGAGAATGGCAAGGATCCCTTATGGATCTGTGATTGGGTCAGCCATGTATGTTATGATATGTACGAGGCTAGATGTTTATTATGCATTAAGTGAGGTAGGCTGATATCAAGCTGATCCAGGAGACCTCCATTGGATGGTAGTCAAGATGATCCTTAAGTATCTGAGGCGTACTAAGGATATGTTCTTGGTTTATGGAGGAGATGAGGAACTAGTCATCAGAGGACATGTAGATGCTAGTTTCTAGACTGATCAAGATGACATGAAGTCATAGACTGGATACATCTTCAGTTTTAATGGAGGTGCAGTGAGCTGGAAAAGCTCAAAGCAAAGTGTGGTGGTAGATTCTATAGTGGAGTCCGAGTATATCGCAGCTTCTGAGGAAACTAAAGAACCAGTATGGATGTTAAGCTTCGTCCAAGATCTGGATGTAGTACCAAGCAGTAAAGATCCTATCACACTCTACTGTGATAATACTGTAGCAGTGGCACTTTCTAAAGAGCCAAGGTCACATCGACGGACAAAGCACATACTTCGGAATTATCCTCTCTTGAGGGATTTTTCTCAAAGAGGTGAAGTTGCAATGAGCAGCATTTCCACAGAAGACAACGTGGCGGACCCCTTGACTAAAGCCTTGACTCGGCAGAAACATGATCATCATGTGAGGTCTAGAGGACTAAAAGTCGTAGGCAGTTGGCTCTAGTCCAAGTGGGAGTTTATAAGGGTTGGTGTCCTGAGAACCAACTGTTTTGTACTTTGATTACATGAATGTTCACTTATTATATATTTTTCATTATTCTGCATGACTATAATATAATAATGTCCTGGAATATTTGTTGCATTGATAAGGTCATGGCAGATCCCCGCTATAATGAGAACCTTGAAATGCTAAAACAATATTCTTAAATAATGTTCTACGGTTGGATGACATACTATGACAAGACACATAGTATACAGACTGTCATGGGAGAGCACTTGTAAGAAGATGAGACTCTCTCTCATGGAGTTCTCACTTGGTAATCTCTAAGATGGGAGATTATGAGAACAGACCCGCTAATAGAAATTCTACATGTCTTGGTGTCATCGGACATTTCTATCTATGAGCGTGTGTAATGGTCCTTAGACTGGAAGATTATCATTAACTCATGTCATGACTCGTGCACTTAGATTTACTGACGAAAACTGTCACGTAGACAGTTGGCGGGAAGAAGGGTACGTTGGGTGCATAAGGAGTGACATGTTGTTAATGGATAAGTTGAGGAAGGATTTTTCCATTCCATTTATGGAAGTTGATATCTCATCCATTTGATTGAAATAGAATCATCGCATTAAATTCCATGGCCATGGTGTGAACGAAGAGTTTATTTCAGGTAGTCAAAGAACGATGGATCAAGCATATAGGTTTATAAAACTGCTATGAAACCTGCATGATGAGATATTGAGACAAAGGGATTAAATTACACAGTAAGCATTAGTATGAGGTGATACATCAATGTAGTGTCAACTTCTTTCTCTTGGGTTCCTTGACCCGTTGCTAGACAGTAATCTTGGACTTTAGGCAAGCCCACCTACTGCCAACGAGAAAGAGGCCTAGAAGGTCACACACTAAGTGTATTTAAGTATCTCAAGTAGAATAAAGATTATTCTCGTACGTGGTTTAATAATTATTCAAGGAATCCTAGATCGTTTTAATGATTGGAGGAAGAAGGAAATGAAAAACAAGATATACACGATGTGTATTAAAGATTACACACTGTGTAGTTTTTCATGGAAAACAAGTACACGCCATGTATTAATAATTACATACTGTGTTGTTTTCTTTATGGAAAGGAAATGAATAAATGAAAACAATACATACACGCCGTGTACATTGAATGTACACACCGTGTAGTTTTCAATGAAAAACAAGTACACGCCGTGTATTTATTAATACATGTTGTGTAGTTTTTCCAGTCTGGATTTAGAGGATATAATATTGTTTTAAATGATATTTATTATAATCAACATGGGCGCATGTCAAGGAATTAATTATTCGACATGGTGGTTTTAAATAAGAGTCAATGGAATAAATAAAACGTGTAACGCGTTTATTTATTGTCATAACTCTACAACCTGAAACCTGATTATAAATATCCTCACAACCCCAACTCTTTTAAAAAACACACAACATATCTGGAGAATTCTTTCAAGGCCGAAAGAACCTCTTCCTCCAAGAACGCTCTCAAGACCGAGAGAGATCTTCTTCCATTAGATCAAGACGATCTAAGGTGGACAATGCAAGCAAAGGTTTCTCCACACCAGCACCGGGAGAATCCTTTGGCGACATCCCGAGATACAAGGTACACATGTGGATCACTGCTTGAGAAAGTCTACACTTGGATTCTACGACGCAACGACGAATCACATCGGAACGTGATCAAGAACATCAATGAAGAAATAACACCCAAAACTTATTTCTTTTCGGATGATTAAATTAATTATAATCAACCTGTAACGATCCTACTTTGTGGTTCCGGGACTTCCCTTTTAATTTTTCTATTTCTGTGATTCGATCCATGGAGACTGGCATTTATCGTCGTATTGATCCAGGATTGATCATTGCTAATGAAAAAAATCCAAGTGGGCACATCCACCCACGTGCTTCCGCTACGCCCAGAACCTTTAGATTTATCTAATAAAATTTAGAAAAAATAATAAATATTATATTTATTAATCTCCCAATATTTTATTTAAACCCAATTTACCTCACCATTGGCTTTGAAATATCCTATTTCTTGGAAATTATAGTAAAAAAGATCCATATCCCCCATCTAATCACCCCTACATTGTTTAGTTAAGCAATTTTATTGGTTTTAGTTAGGAATTTCAAAGTCCAACTTCATTAAATCGCAGTTCCTTGATCTCTTGAGTGGACTCCTCAGTCCTAAAATCTTTAAATTATATTTCCTCAAGATTTTCCTCTTAGTTACATCAAGTCCTACTTTGGTAGTCATCCATTGATTTAAACTAAGTTAATTCAACTTGAAACTTCAATTAAGAATTCTCCAATAATTAAAAGTACACCAACTTGGGTGGGTCAATAACATTGAACTATAGTTCAATTTTCCTTGAAGTTTTGGAAGGATATACTAAATTAATATATATAATTGAGATATTTTTTATTTTATGTTTAAATTTACAATTATTATCTTTATTACATCCTTTTTGATATTAGGTAGATTTACATAAGTTATTAACCATGTATTAGTTAATATTTACACATAAGTTAATTTATTTTAGTTCTATCTTGTATACTTGGTAATTCATTAATTCATGTGGTCGTGAAAAAATATACATAATGAAATAACCATGTAACTTGAGAGAATGAAAATAATGAAGTGGTGTGATCATGATGTTTTACTAATGGTTAGTTTATCTAGTGGATGATAAACTTACCATCGACCTAGGGGAAAACACGTTGAACCATCTATGGTTTGTGTTGTAGCTTTCCACATGTTCACCTGTATATCTCTCTTGGATTCTTTTTTCCTTGGATCGAAACTTGAAATCCCTCTACTAGTATGGGATCTCCATCCATTATATGTGATTTTAATCACACACATATAAGGGGAACCAAATGATTGGTTAAGGGTTTTATATAAAAGAAACCATGGGAACACAAGCCCTTACATAATGAGATGAGATATGACACATAGGACAAAAATTTAATTTAATAATACAATAAATGAAAATAATCACATAAAAAAGGTCTCGTCTAATCTCAAGATCATACACATTCATGCAATGAAATACACATTTTATAAAATTATCAATCTATTCCAATTATTATTATTTAAGATAAATCATGCTAAAATAAATTAATTATCTTATTTAATTAATAAATTATGTTATCTTAATTATCATCCAAATTTCCTTGAGATTATAATCCATAATAATTTTAAACAAATTAAATAAATCTATTTAAAATTAACTGTGTACAAAAATGTACCTTGGAGAAAACACAGTGAGTACTCATCCAAACTACCCACTCTGTATTATAGTCTTATGTTTTTTACTCTTGTGATATATGGAATACACAACTTATCACCTAATTTCATGGAGTGTACTATCAACCTAATTTCCACAAAGAACATGTGGTATTTACATTTCATGTTATACTTAAATTCATGTAGAGTAATAACTATAATACAATATATACAAGATATGTAGATATAAACATTACACAAAAATTAATTATACATTTATATATATATAACTCATCACATGGCACGTACTATCAAATTAATGACTACATAGAACACATGTTGATAAGGTTTCCATATTATATTAAATTAATTTCCAATTCTACATAATTTGGTAAAAGTACATGGTGTGTACATTGGAGCTATACGACATGTATTTTTTCCCATTTCCCATCCGCAACATACACCAATGGAATAAAAATGTAAATGTTCCATGAAAAATGTTTGATTACATGTCATGTACATGGGCTATGTAGAATGTGGTATCCAAGCTACGTAGCCACTAGTAATGTAGGACATGTAAGAGAATACATGACCTTTCTATGACTAATGGGATACACATCTTGTACTAAAGCTACATGACATGCACTCTAGATGACCATGTTCTTGGTTTTCCCATTCAACATGTGTTGTATAATTAAATCCACTTTATGTAATAAATTTACATTAATTAAATTAATTTTGAATTAGTTTAGGGTGCATTAAACACTAGTATAGGATGTGTTCCTACGGGTTACATGATGTGTACTCTTGTGTTATTTTTCTGTACTCCTTGTCACATCTAGATGAGATGCCCAATTTTATTTCCTTCATAAAATTAATTAATTTGATCATATTTATGAAAAATTAAAAATTAATAAGGCATAACTCATTATTAAGATTATATATTGATTAAACTAGAATTAAAAATCAATAACAAATGTGTAAATAAATTAACAATATTTAAATCAATATAAATAACTATTTCACAACTCTGATACCAGTTTTAGGTTCTGGTCCTAGTTGAAGAATCAAATGGTTCATGCCCAAGATTAATTTTTATCATGATCAATGATTAATCTACGATTTACATGATAATAGACATCATGGTCAATGGAATTGAATCAATGAATATAGAAAATGTATAAACGATGGAACCAGATAGCAGGATCGTCAGATATTATTTATAATTAATTTATGTATTTAAAGAATTACCTTGTGAATTTTTTTTCTTCATTTATGGATCTGAAAATAGAAATTATGTTGTACCACCATTGTGTTGTGGGAATCAAAAATAGATTCTTTATAGCATTTATTGATAGGTGTTCCATAAATCTCCAGAAAACATCATAGGAATATCTTGGTTCTAGCATAGTATATCATATTGCTTGCATCGTTCACCTTTGATCACCTTTATAATTTCTTCCAAAGTATTCTCCTTTACCTATCTAGACTTTATAGTGGATGTTATAGGAAGATCTCTCTCCGTTCTTAGGGGTGTTATGGGAGAGGTATCTTTGTAAGTCTAGAAAGGAATCTCTCTGGATCTTTTTTTTCAAAACACAAAATGAATTGTCTCTATTAAGAAAATAATATAATCAGGTTTATATATGGTTAGGGTTATAAAATAATAATTGTGCATGTTCCATTTATTATTTCCCTAATCCTGAGGAACCCCATATCTATAATAATATTACTATTATGATTTGTTAACATGTTCTAAACTCACAAATTAAATTAAATATAATTTATTCAAATAATATTCAATATATATTATTTATAAATAGACCATTAAAACAGGTCCACCATTCCTCCATGATATTTAACCAGATATGAAAATGACTATTTATCTAGTTAATTAATATCAATGCATTATTCTCCAATAAATAAATATATATTATATTCACTAAATAGAAAATAAATATTTATTAATTATTCTGCTCAAATAATATTCTCTCGGATAATTGGTGATGGAATGTATGCGACCAAGAAAACATGAATAATTATTAATTCATGTGTGGGAATAATATTTATTTAATTTTAAAAAAAAAATAATAATATATTATTTAACTGAGATTCTGGATACACTTGGTGTGTGACCCTCTAGGCCTCTTTCTCTGTGGCATTAGGTGAAGCAACCTAAAGTCCAAGGTTATCATCTAGAAACATGTCGAGGAACCCATAGAGAAAGATTATAATTCTACAATGACATAATAAATCATACAGATTCTTACTGTGTAATATAATATCTTTATCGTGATATATTTAATTAAGTAGTTTGCAAGATAGTGCCATCAACCAATGAGATCAATATCTCTTTCTTGGAATTTTTGAAAATCAAAATTTCCTATAGAACACCATGTCCTTGGATTTATTTAGTCTATATCATTTCCATAAAATAATTTGAGATATCAACTTATGTTAAAGAACAGAATTGATAAATCATTTATCATGTCATTCCTTAATGAAATATTACTTTTGACGCACCCAATGTATCCTACCTCACCCCAAACTTATATTGTCACATTTTTTTCAATACATAAAATTATGTGACTTATAATACTCATTAATAATATTATTAAAGTCTAAGGGTCAATACCCATGTTCTCGAAGAGGAACATCCTATGGTACATATAAATGTGGATTTCCTACTAGCAGGTTTTGTTCTCATAATATCTTTCACTAGATATTAAAAATGACGTACACCATGAGAAGGTGCCTAATATTATTATAAGTATCCACATCTAATAGTATGTTTCATTTGTGTCCCCCAAATTATTTCATCTATCTATAGAACATATATTTATGAATACTGTCATGGCACATTTGTGTTGTCATCATAGTGGGGAACTGCTATGACAATTCATTGTGACGGTTACTCTTAGGACATTATCACATACTATATTACATAGAAGAACAATAATGGTTAGGTATGGATTTTATTAATATTCAAAAAAATTAATACAGTTTATCATAAAGTATATAGAATTTTCTTCTAGGTCATAAACTCTACCAATAAGCTTCTAAATATTTTGTTCCCAACCCTTTCTTTTGTGATATTTCCTTTTTAAAAGTAATATTATTCACCTAAAAAGTTAGGTAATGCACCCTTCTCTATAATGTAATTGATAATCTAATTAATTCCTCTTTGGAGAGAAGGATGGTCATGAAAATATTTGTTTTATTCCCATATTTCTCACATATTTTTAACATATTCTTTTGGATTTTTAATTCACCACCTGTAGATGAATCTCCAAGTACCATGGTCACACATTCTTGGAACTTTTCTTTCAATTTTTCCTCGGAAATGTTTTCAGCTTCCACCAATTATTTAGTTAGTTTCAATTGATCTTTCCATAAAACTATGTACTCTTTCTAGAATTTATCATCTTCTTAAAGGTTTCCACATGATTTACCACTATTTTTCTACTTAAATATCTTCCCTTTTTAACATATGGAACATATCCTTCAACATTATCATGCACACCTCATCCTTTGTGAGAATCCAAGATATATATTATAAAGACTTATTATAAAACCTGAAAATCTATTTTGTATAGATATATTTGATACAAATCTGGTTATAGATTATCTCCTATAATATTTTTGCCTTAGAATCTCACTGAAACTCCCCCTTGGTTCCTTCCTCATTCTCAGAAAAGACATATTGAACTAGTAGGAATTATAATTTTCCCAAAATTTACACAACACCATGAGAACCTTTCAAACATTGATCATCAAGATTTATTCTAGATATATCTTATTATTGTCCTATTACAAAGTAAACTATATTTTATCTTGGGTTAGTGGTTATCTAGCTCATGTATTCATTTATTTTTTATGGAATATTTACTCTCATTATTCTTGGTAGGAATATACTCAATTTGGAATTTTTCATGTGCAATATAAGAGAAAAAGGATATGTTTTCAATCTATGTATGTGAGGATTTACCTTGTTAATTTGAATATTTATTCTTAAAATTTTGAAAGGACTCCCATTTTACCTTAACCAATTTTTTGAATCCCAATATGTCTATGTTCATATATTGATAAATAGTGATACATATAGCCTATGTCTCAAATAGTTACTCTTCCTCTGTAGAAAATCATTCTTCAAGATTACACACTATTTTTCCTTGTTCAGCTAACTTGAATTTTTGTATACTCATCTCAAAAAAATAATATTACTTTATTTTATACAAATACTTTTTTATTTATCTAAAATATTTTTATTAATCTCATAATTTTTAGTAACTAGCTTCTCATTCTATTTCCCTTTCATCTTCTTTTCTTTCATGAGAAATGTAATCTACTTAAAACATGACTCCATCTCCCATTTAATCTCCCACTAAAACTCATTCATTTTTTCTGCATTATCATAACTACTTGATAAATCAAATACATTTTAAACTTAATAAAATAAGTTAACCTCATCATATTATGAAAATTTTGAGTTTTCTTATTCCTTGTTTCTCATTAAATTTATTTTTTTCTAATGAGTTAATTCTTATTATTTTTGTAACACCTAAAGGTTTTACAAATAAATAGAATAAATGAAACATTGATCCCATGAGAAAAAAATAGTTTGTTATAGGATATAGTTAAAACCTTGACTCCAAACATATTTTTTTGCTTCTGTGATTTTAATTTTGAAAAACTGACATACACTGTTGCGATCAGTAAAATATTTAGTGTTTGATAGAAGAAAATTAATTTTTTTGGTGAATAGTAACATGAACCTTTGAAATAGTAATTTTACCCTTATGAATATTAATATGACTAAGGGAATATTAACCTCACCTAAGAAAATATAAATAAAATTGGTGTTCTAGAATTTCTGTTTTGAGTGTAGTTTTTCTTAAAAATGGGACAAATTTGATATATTGATTTTCAGGTAACAAATTGTACATTTTAGATAGATTTAAATTATTATATGAAGATATGGTTTTATTAATGTTTATAATAATTAAATATTCTTATTAGAACACTCTTCTTTAATTATAAATGATAAAATAATTTTATTTTTTTAAGTGTTTAAAATTTTACTATGCATTTTACTATGCTTTTTATACCCGGTATTGTTTTTAATAAATAAGTATTTTCATAGATAAAAATAAAAAAAATTATATTTAGGGAATTATTATTATAATATAAATTATTTTTTAATTTACAACATTTATATTAGGTTATGCTGAATTTATGATAATTTTATAAGAAACTTTTTTTTCATGAATAGTAAAAATACAGTCTTATGTTTTTCATATGTTTAATGACATCATAATGATGAAATAATTAATATAAAATGTCGGTAGACTTGTATAAATTTTTAAATAATATGAGGTGTCCCAATTTACCAATACCATGGGAAAATATCATGGTAAATCCCATGGTTTTGCATATACCACTATTGAGGTGTCCTTAGAAATTAATAAAAACATTTCTCAATTTAGATTTAAAAACACACACATTTATTCCATTATGTTCATTATAAATTCTTAATACATAAATATTTGGTTATTTTACCTCCCTAAAATTCCTCTCAAGGTTTCCTCAATCCCCCAAGGTCTCAACCTTCATGTTTTAGGAGTTACTCTATAAGGTAAGGGAATATACCACCCTTCTCTTTTTCAAACACTCCTTTTATGTTAAACCTTTTTAATTTTTATTTGATTATGTTGGGATAGGCCAATAAATATCCAAATTACATTAAATATTATTTAAAAAATGATGAGATACCTTTTTTATCCCATCAATATATTTTATGAATTTTTAAGTGGTGTTGTTAGGCTGTCGAATTTCCATAAGGGATTTCTCAACTTCTCTATTTCTTTTGAGTTCCTTTATTTTATTTTTCTCTCCTCAAATCCCATAATACAAAAGGCATGATAACTCCAGAAACTTTAATATACTATAACATTCTTATTCTAATGGAATAATTCATCATCAACTCTCATTTCCCTGCTTTTATACAAAAAGAAATGAAAACACTGTCTGCGATGTCTTAATTTCTCTCATTCAAGGACAATGGGTTTTCAATTTCTATTAACATATTCATCGATAGTCATGAAACCATTTTTATGGTTGAACCAAGATATAATATATGTTTTATAACCTACATAATATTCTATAACCAGTATATATATACATATGACAAAACTAGTTCGTAATAATCAATGAAAAAAAACCGTTGTAAAAAACTAAATGATTATCACTAAATATCTTATCTATTGATTAATACTCATACCATGTACCCAAAGGTTATATATACCCATTTACAATCCTGGATGTTCATTAATAATATATAAGTTCAGTTATGAAGAATTATATCCATTCCACATGAACTCTGTTACTTATAATCAAGTGGACCGATCTTGAAATCATGAAAAATGAACACTCCAGAATGATGGAATTCAATATTATCACTTATCAATAAGAACATAAATAAACATAATAAAACTATAATGAATAAATTATATGTAAATAAGGTTATGAATTAATTAATTAATGTATTTTATTTGATTATCTCGGACATTAAGGACAACTGCAGAATACATTCGGACATTAGGTAAGGTTTTTTTACCAAAACCTCTATTTACTTTTGGGATACTACTTGTCTCACTTAATATTATTTAAATTCAGAATTATTCTTACTTAATACTCATAGGTTCTGTGTGAATGTTCGATATATTTTTACCAATCATAATCCATCTTTATTTTATGGAGATTTAAATGTTTTATAAAGATCTTTCTCAATGATTTTTGATAAAAAATCATGATTCATGGGAACTTCTAAAATTCTTTCCTAATTTCACACGCACTCTATAATATGATTTAAGCCACAATTATTTTTTTAAAACCAATAATTTCATCATGAAAAAACTACATTATTTCATTTTTGTTTTTATGCAAATGTGTTTTCAAAATAACTCTTCTTTTTAAAGTAAAAGTGTGTTTCTCTCAAAAAATACTCGATGATTTTATTAGAGTATTTCTGTTTAATTCAACACTTATATTTAATTTTTTATCTTATTGTTTTTAATATATTATTTATATCATCTACCATATAGTATTAAATGGTTTATGATAATTATGACTGTGGATGTGCTATCTTGATACCATTCACCATAATACTCATCATGGTTAGTGTATGTATACAGATTGGGGAAAGTTATTTCATATGATCATATTGTTTTTTTATCCCATTTAATATGAGAAATTAATTGGACTTAGTAAGTGACAGGAATGGATCACTATAGCCCCTCAATTCATTAGTAGGTCTCATGAGAGAAAAACAGAATTGGATTTTGGCTGAGGCCTTACCCTATTATTTTTAGATGTCTAGGCTGAGTCCTTGACAATATGTTTTAGATATCCAGAATTATCCTTTCCCTTGTTATGGTATTAGCAATTGATAAACCATGTGGTTATCCAACTAGTAGAATATAAATGGTTATGTTTAATTAAATCATGATCATGTATATGGCCTTATTTAATCATCTTTAATTCCTTCCATATTATGATAAAGTATAATTTTTAAAGGCATGTGTTTTTGGTTATTCATCATGCCTAGTGTTTGTGTTTATGATAACTTCCATTGTATTACATACCCTTACTGAGCATCTGAGTTTACCCCTTTCTTATGTTTTATTTTTCCCCAGGTGGTGAAGATGAATATTATGAATGACTAGCAAAGATAATCCAGTATTTTATGTGTGATTCAAAAGAATTTGATATTTTGAATTTCCTTTCAAGTTGTAATGTTCAACTTATGTATGTATCTTGTTTTCCAAATCTACTATAGTATTCAATCCTTCAGGATATAAATTCATTGTTTATATTCCAATGTAATAAAATAAGTCACTGAATTTGGGAAACTATGGTCAGATATTTACAGTTGGTATCAGATTAATATTAGTAGAAAACATGGAAACTATATTTAGAAAACGTAGATTTTGGAACAAAACCCTAAGATATTCTTTGGGGATAAACATACAAGAAAATTCTAGAATTTTGTTAATGAATAGACTATGTGGATCTTTCTAGAAAATACATCCCTATCTGGATACTACAAGTGGAAGTGGTTATTGAATTGATGTACCTAGGAGTAACAAATCTGAAAAGGAGTTTTGGGTTTGACCTGGGGTATCTTGGTATACGACAATGGGCCTTACTGTGCACCTGGTTTGACACTCCTAGGGGATATGCTTAGAATAATTCACATTTTTTTACAAACCATTATGAAGGAATTAAATGTAAATTTTTCCTCAAATAATCTATGTTTATAATTATGATATTAGCTATGAATAGTATTTCAATTTATGCTAAGTATGTTTCTAAGTTGATATTATAAATTATGATTCATAACCTAATCTATTTTAGGAAATTATTTAGAAATTATACCAAGTGGAAGGAATGGAAACCACATAAATGTTTGTATGGTTATGTGACTTGTTTTGAGCAACTTATGACGATACTGGGATAGTTGAATCAGGTTATGAACAGTAACCTTGTCCGTATGGAGCATCTAGATCCACAATGTGGAGGAGATATGTTAGATCACTTTATGTGACAACAACCTCAATAATTATATGGGACTACAAACCCATTTTTTGCTGAGTAGTGGATAAGTTCCTTAGAGAATATATTAATCACTTTGGGAAGTAATGAAAGGGAGAAGGTTGTCATGGTAGCTTATAATCTATCAGGATATGCAGATAAATGGTGGTAATTGATTCAAAACTCAAAGGAGGAGGAAGAAATAGAAGAAATGTAATTGAGGGAATTTAAGAAAATATTCATATAAAAATATTTTCCTTGAGAATAACGATAAGATATGGAGAGGAAATTCTTGATTTTGAAACAAAAAAGAGGATGAAAATGTTGCAAAGTATGAATCCAATTTTACATGGATAGAAAGGCATGTCGCGGACAACATACGTAATCCAAGGAGAAAGATTGATTAATTATTTTATGGTTTAAAATCATTCCTTCGAAGGGAACTAGTTTCCCAAACTATGTCATCCTATGAAGATATGGTCTCATCTGAAATCAATACATAGAAATAATTATCTAGTTATGATGACATTAAATGAAATTTGGAGAATAATAGGGTGGCAGAGGAAAGAATTGATAAAGGGTAGAATAAAAAAGTAGAGTTTTCCAAAATGTGATACTTGTGGAAAGAAACACCCAAAAACTTGATTAAAATAAAAAGGAGTTTTTTAAAAATGTGGGGAAAGGGGCCACCAATATTTATATTTCAAGGAAAAAAATAAGCTACCAATGTTCAATTATAAAATTTTAAAGAGATGGTACATTATTACAACGATCATCATAAGTATCAATGAAATATTCCATAGAGAAGGCCAAGGGAGAGAGGCCAAGTTTATGTAATCACAACTGTTAAATTTTAAGTTCCTAAAGATGTGGTGGTAGGTACTATAATCATTTATTCAAACTTGTTCAATTCATTATTTTATTTTGGATCATTGAATTACAATATATCTTCCTGTTTTCATTAAAAATTAAATATTTCCAATTCTTATTAACAAGGGATTTTTCAGTCAAAACCCACAAGGGAATTCTCATTGCAACAAAGATTTGTCTGGAAGTTCCCATTACAACATATAAATATGCTTTATCTTCTAATTTTATCATCATAACTATGGTCAAATTTGACATAATCTTTTGCATGGAATTGATTTCAAAATATTATGTGAAAATATATTGCAAGAATTATGAAATTACGATTTGTGAGGAAGGTGTAGAATCAATTATCTCTAGTGTAGAAACATCACCATCTGATTATTATCTAGATCCACCCTCATTAGCTCTAATGTATTCAATTATTATTGAGGATGAGAACCTAATATCTATGAGTGAGGAAAGAAATATTCAAATTGAGGATGTTTCTATTTTGAAAGAATACATTGATGTATTTCCAAAATATTTACCTGGACATCCTCTGGAGCTAGAACTTTAGTTTTCTGTTGATTTAATTCCTCGTGTAAGCCCTATATCAAAGACTCCTTATAGAAAGGCCATAGTGGAATTAGTATAACTGAAAAAAAAAATTATATTAATTGATTGATAAGGATTTATACACCACTAGTGTTTCTCTATGGGGATACCCTATTTTCTTTTTCAAGAGGTGATATGGATCCCTGAGGCTATGCATTGAATATAGTGAAATCAATGCTATTACAATAAAGAACAAGTATCCCCTACCTCAGATTGATGATTTATTTGATAAAATTTACGAAGACCAATATTTTTCGAAGATTGACCTTCAATATGGATATCAATAGCTGCATGTGAGGAAGGAAGATATTCCAAAGATAGCATTTCGAACGACGTATGTGAATTAAGAGTTTACATTAATTCCTTTTAGACTGAGTAATGTACCCTCTATTTTCATGGATCTAATGACTATATTTTTCAGTGAATATCTTAATAAATTTTTTATGGTATTTATTAATGATATCATGGTATAATTCAAAATATATAAAGATAATTTAATCACTTTCGCATTATTCTAAAGTCTCTTAGAAGAAATGATTTATATGGTATGTTTAGAAAGTGTGAATTTTGGCTTTAGTAAGTTTCTTTTCATATCCATATTGATTCTAAATATGGAATATCAGTTGATCTTGTGAAGAAGAATGCTATCCAGGGATGACCTACTCCAATGAACATTACTAAGTTACGTAGTTTTATTAGTTTACCAGGTTATTATCAACATTTCGTTCAAACTTTACCTATTTATCCAACCTATTGACCAAGCTTACTCATAAATGGGTTATGTTCGTATAGAAAAAAGAATGTGAATAATGTTTTGATGAATTTAATAAGAGGTTATTCAATGCTCTAATCTTGACTCTACCATTGAGAAATGGTGGATTTCTGATTTATAGTGATGTATCAAAAAAGTAATTGGTTGTGTCAAAACAAAGAATGATAGAGTCATTTCCTATGCATCAAGTCAGTTAAAAACTCATGAACAGAACTACCTTACTCATGATCTTGATTTTTCATCTATAATATTTTCTCTGAAGATATGGATACATTATCTCCATGGTGAAATATGTGATATATATACTGATCACAAGAGAATGAAATATATCTTCTCACATAAAAAACTCAACATGAGGTAAAGGTGATGGCTATAGATACTCAAATATCATGATTGTTCCATACACTGCCACCCAAGAAAGACAAATAATGTCGTTGATGCATTGATCAGGAAGGATCATGGAGTTTTAAACAAAATGATGATTGAAGGGGATCCAATATTCATAGATCTAGTAAATATAGATATGGTAATTATCAAAGAAGGTTAAAATTCATTACTTTTTCAATTGGTTTCCCAACCATATTTATTGGAATGAATTAAAAATTCTCATTCTGATGATAAGAATCATGAAAATAAAATAAAAGGTGTGAATGATGGAATGTTGGTTGACTTCGTGTGTGAAGATGCAATTTTCAAATTTGGGAAGAGGTTATGTGTTCCCTCTATACCTGAGTTAAAAAGGTATTTAATTGATGATTCCCAAAGATAGAATTTTTCTATACACCCTGGTATCACTAAAATTTATAGATATTTGAGGAAACATTATTTGTGGGAGAACTTAAAGTGGGAAATTTCTGATTATGTATCAAGATGTTTTCACTATCAAAAATTAAATGTTGAATTACAAAATACAAGAGGAGTCATGTAACCTATATATATTCCTAAATGGAAATGGTATGACATCACCATTTATTTTTTCACTATATTATCCAAAACTCAAAGAAATAATGATTCAATATGGGTAATTGTAGACCGACTTATGAAATCTGCATGTTTCCTCACTATAAGGGAGGGTTTTCCACTAGGGCACCTTGCAAGACTCTATATCAATGAATTTGTGAGACTTCATGGAAAACCTATCTCAATTGTTTCTGATTATGATACGTGATTCATATCTAAATTCTGGAAAATTATTCAAAATTCATTGGATACTGAGATTTGATTGAGTACTTATTATCACCCTTAAACTGATGGGTAATCAGAAAGGAAATTGAAAACTTTAAAAGACATGATTAGATCATGATTTTCAAGTTATGTTGAATCAGTACATATCTTTGTAAGATTTTTCCTACAATTATAGTTTTCATTAAAGTATTCAAAGAGAACCATATGAAGCGTTGTATGGAAAGATATTTTGTGCATTAACGTGTTGGGATGAAGATGGTGAAAGGAATCTTGTGGGCCCAAATCTTATAGAGGAAACAATAGCGAATGTAAAGACTATTCAAAACCATATCAAATAATCTAAAAGAAAAAACAATTCTGATAATAGAAGGAATGAGTTGTAATTTCAAGTAAGAGATCAAGTTTTCTTAAAAGTATCTCCATGAAAGAGTGTTATAATATTTGGGAAGAAATTTAAACTGAGCCCTAAGTACATTGGTACTTTTTAAATTCTAGAGAGAATTAGAGCTATGTATTATCATTTGGAAATTCCACCTAGACTTTCTAATGTACATAATGTGTTGAATGTCTCATTGTTGAGAAAGTACATGCCAGACCCAACACATTTACTCACTTCTAAAGGTACATAATTAGAACCTAACTTATCTTTCTGTGAAGATTCAATATAGATTTTGGACACTAAAGAATAGGTATTTTGGAATTAGTTGACTCTACTGGTAAAGGTACTTTGGAAAAATCATAAAATTCAAGAGGCGATGTGGGATCCTGATGATTTTATGATAAAGAACTACCCAAATATTTTTATGATGTAACATTCTAGTAATTTTGAGGAATTTTTTTAAAGGGGGGAGAATGTAACATCCCAAGGATTTAAAAATAAATAGAATTCATGTGACACTAATCCCCTAAGAAACAAACACTTTTTTATGGGAGATAGTTAAAACCTGGACACTAACATATGTTTTCACTTCTATGATTTTAATTTCGAAGAAACAAACATACACCATTGTGATTAGTAAGATATTTAGAGTTTGATAGAATCAACATAATTTTTTTGGTGAATAGTAACTTGAACCATTGGAATATTAATGTTACCCTTATAAATATTAATATGACCAATGGAATATTAACCTCACTAAAGAAATTATAAATAAAACTGTATTCCATCATTTCTGTTTTGAGTTTAGTTTTTCTTAAAAAATATAACAAATTTGATAAATTGATTTTTTTGGAAAAAATTGTACATTTCAGAGAGATTTAAATTATTATATCAAACTATGGTTTTGTTAATGTTGATAATAATGAAATAGTATTATCAAAACACTTTTCTTTAATAAAAAATTATTAAATAATTGTATTTTTTTATGTCTCAAAAATTTTACTATGCATTTTATGTGAGCTATTATTTTTAATAAATAAGTATTTTCATAAATAAAAACTAAAATTTTCATATTTATAGAATTATTATGATAAAAAAATGTCATTTTTTAATTCATAATGTTGATATTAGGTTATTTTGAATTTATGATAGTTTTATAAAATACTTTAGTTTTTCATGAAAAATAAAAATACAGTTTTGAGTTTTCAGTATATTTAATGTCATCATAATGATGTAATAATTATTGTAAAATGATTACTGAATTTTGAACAGTAAAATATGATATTATTTTTCCCAAGTGGCCAATACCATGGAAAATCCCATGGTTTTTTCATGTACCACTACTGAGGTGTCCTCAGAAATATATAAACAATTCCATCACTTTTGCTATAATTACCACCCATTTATTCCATTAATTTCATTCCAAATTCATAATCCCCAAATCCCTATCTGTTTTACCTCCATGTGAGTCCTCAAAAAGCTTCCTCAATCCCCCAAGGTCCCAACCTTCATGTTTTAAGTGTTACTCTACAAGGTAAGGGAATCTACCACCCCTCTCTTTTTCAAGCACTCATTTTAGATTATTCCTTTTTAATTTTCATTTTATTCTGTTGGGATAGGTCATTACATATTACCCTTACTGTCCATATTATGTAAAAAATTATTAGAGGCCCCTTTTTCTCTCATCAATATAATTTATGAATTTTTAAGTGACGATGTTAGGATTCTGAATTTTCGTAAGTGATTTCTCAACTTATCTATTTCATTGAAGTTACTTTATTTTATTTTTCACTCTTAAACATCACTAATACAAAAGGTATGATAACTTTATTGACATAAATAAACTTTAATTTTGTTATTATAATGGAATATTTCATCATCATCTCTTCTTTCCCTCATTTTATACAAAAAATAAATGAAAACACTTTCTGAGATGTGTTAATTTATCGCATTCAAGGATAATAGGTTTTTAATTTATATTACCATATTCGTGTCTGGTAATGAAACAATTTTTATGGTTGAACCAGAATATAATATATTTTTATAACCTACTTAATTTTCTAGAACCATTATATATATACATAAGAAAAAACAAATTCGTAATAATCAAATAAAAAAACGTCATAAAAACCTAAATTATTATCACTAAATGTCTTATCTATTAATTCATACTCATACCATGTACCTAATGGATATATATAACCATTTAAACTTTTATATGTTCATTAATAACATATCAGTTCAGTTCTAGATAATTATATCTAATCAATATGAACTCCATTACTTGTAATCAATAAGACTAATCATGAAATCAAGGAAAATAAACACTCCAGAACGATGGAATTAAATCTTATAACTTATCCATAATAACATAAATGAACATAATAAAACTATAATGAATCCAATATATGTACATAAGGTTATTAAGTAATTAATTATTGGATTTAATTTTATTTTCTAAGACCTTAAGGACAAGTGAAGAATACCTTCAGGCATAAGGTAAGGGTTTTTTACCCGAACCTCCATTTACTTTCGTGATATTATTTGTCTCACTTAATCCCAATTAAATTATTAATTATTTTATATAAACCTAATAGGTTATGTTTTAATGTTCTATATAGATGTACTAGTAATAATATATCTCTTTATTATGGGAAGTTACATGTTTTATAAAGATATTTCTCAATTCTTTTCGATAAAGAAGCCGGATTCACAAGAACATCTCAAATTTTTATCTAATTTCCATTGCACTCTATAATATTATTTAAGCAACAATTATTTTTATAAAACCACTCATTTCATCTTTTACAAACTACATTAGTTAATTTATGGTTTTATCCAATGATTTTTCCAAAATAACTCTTCTATTCAAAGTAAAAGTGTATTTCTCTCAAAAATTCTTTGATGGTTTTATTAGTGTATTTTTGTTTAATTAAACACCTCTATTAAATGATATGTATTATTTAGTTTAATATATTATGTCTATAATCTTATATATTTTATTAAATTTTTTATGATCAGTTTGATTAGGGATGTGCTATCTTGATACCATTCACCATACTACTCATAATAGTTAGTGTTTATGTGTACTGATTTAGGAAAGTTATTTCATATGATCATTATGTTTATGTTTATCCCATTTCATATGAGAAATGAAATGGAATTAGAAATTAACATGTGGGGTCCTCTATAGCCCTTCTATTCATCCGTAGGTCTCATGAGACAAAACAGAATTGGGTTTGTGCTGAGGCCTTACCCTATTATTTTCAGAGGTCTTGGCTGAGGCCTTGACAATATATTTTAGATGTCCAACATTATGAATTAACTCATTATAGTATTATAAATTGATAAACCATGTGATTATTATACTAGTATAATATTTACTAGTATCTTTCATTGTCTAATGATCATTTATATGGTTTTATTAAATGAGATTTCATTACTACCATATTATTATCAAGTATAATTTTTAAAGGCATGTGTTTTCAGTTATTCAATATGCCTAGTGTTTATGTTTATGATAACTTCTATTATATTACATACCCTTACTGAGAATCTAATATCACCCCTTTATTGTGTTTTATTGTTCCCCAGGTGGTGAGGATTAATATTATGAATGACTTGAAAGGATAATCTAGGATTTTATGTGTGATTCAAAAGAAGTTGATATGTTGAATTTCCTTTCAAGTTGTAATGTTGAACTTAGGTGTGTATCTTGTTTTCCAAAGCTACTAAACTATTTGTTCTGACTAGATATGACTTCCTTTTTTATATTAAAATGTAATAAAATAAGGTAGTGACTCTATGAAAATGGGGTTGGGTCTTTATAATTTTTATCCTTTTTATTTTTTCTTCTTTCTCATACTCATCTAATTATTATTATTTAACCTACTTATTTTGGATTATTTTTTACTATATGAACAATACAATAAAAATTGTAACATCTCATAATTTATTTACCTTTTACTTTTTATTTTCCCTTTTTTAATCTCTTTGAAAAAAGTGTTATGATTTTGTAGATATCTTCATCATATTCCTCATCAACTAAATTACTTAATTTAACATCCTCACTTTCCTTGACTCTCTATTTTCTCATGGATTCAAAGGAAATTTCATCTTTGGTTTTAATTTTAAAATCTGGGGCCTTCCTTATTTCATAGGCTATGATGACGTTTTAAAGATCATCCAAGGTAAGATATTCACAATCATACAAAGTTGAAACCTTTGAATAAAATATGTCCATGAAATTTCACATAAGATTCTTTAAAATTATTGAATCTTACATCTTCTCTCCAAATCCTTAAATGATACTAATCATTTCATTTAACATTGTGAATTAATCATCTATGTTCTCATCATCTACTATTCCTATGTCCTAAAACCTTCTCCTAAAAACATGTAATTTGGATTCCTCGATGTTGATATTTACCTCATAATTTCTACTCAATTATTCCTAAATTTTCTTAGAATTATAGAGACTCATGACTTTAGTATTGAATTCCTCTAATATAGGTGTCATGATGGAATTTTATGCTTTTTCAATGATATTCATATTCCTTTAATCATCATAAATCATTGTACCATATTTATCAATAGTTTTAAAACATATAGTAGCAGCACCTATGAATTCTTGGCCGAGTGAAAGGACATAGGGTATATTACAACCCAAACTTTTATTCCCTTTTTGAATGAATAAATTCCTTATCAAGTAATATAGTTATAGAAAATGCGGGCATTGCTTTGGTTATTTTGGACTATTATAAGTTATATCATGTTGGATATAAAAGACCATTAAGCATCATAACCATTGATAGTATAGGAATTATATAGTGCTTGTATGGTTAGTGTTTATTAAGGGTTATGATAAAGTTAAAATGACAGACACAGAAGTAGTGATGGCCTCGGCCAGTAGGATCGTACCTTATGAAACCCATTTCAAAAAGTTTTCAAGGGAGATAAAATCATTGGAATTTTCCCTTCACCAATACAAAGAAAATATTAAATAAATAAAGCATTAGAATAACAGTTTATGGGAGAATTTAAAGCTCATTGATATCACATCTCAAACTATGTTCTCCAAACCACCCCAAGAAAATTTCACCATCATACACCTTACCTTTAGGGAACTCATGAGTGTAATAAAGGGTTATGTATCTAGACCCTAATAGTATTAATTATTATATTTTATTTTAATAAAATAATTATTATATTTATTCATTTTTATTATTACTTTTTAAATAATTTGATAATGAGTTTGGTAATAATTAGATTTTGAAATGATGAAAAAAAAATTGAATTTTTGGGAAATATATCATTTGAATCAATACACTATTTATGATGAATTCATAAATTTTTGAAATAATTTATATTTTAATAAAATAAAATTATTATATAATATTTATTAAACATAAATGTTAATATAATTTTATAAATTAAAATGTAATTTATATTAAGTTCATAAAACTATTATTGTCAAAAAAAACTAGTATTTTTTAATAAATTGATATTTTTTATTAAAAAATGTAAACTATTATATTTAGGGAATTATTTTGGTAAAATAAAAATTATTCTGGAAAAATAAAAATTATTTTTTTTATTATAATGTTTAAATTATCCGATGATTAATTTTTCATAATTTTTTGAGAGTCAATTTTTTTTTCAGAAACAAATATAGTATTAATATATAGTATGTATTATTACACCTTAAATTCCAAAAGTGATATAATAAATACTATAGAGAGTATCCATGACAATAATTATATTTCCCCTTTAAAATAATTTTTTTTTTAAATTATTTTATTAATTTTATAAACCCTTGATGAATCCTCCAAAACGTATATTATATTTTAAGGTTTTAAAATAAATTCTTTATAAATATGACTCACTTCCAAATAACGAAGGGTGTTGTTTTAATGATTTAAGTTATTGGACTTATAAAATAATTAAATCAACACATATTTGTTAGAAACCATGGGAAAACCATGGGTTGTTTTTTGGTTTGGATTAATTGATTATATAGAGTCCAAAACCTATGTCTAGAAATTAATAAATAACCCCCTCTCTTTTTCTATATAAACTCACCCAACATCCCATTATTATTCACTAAAACCCATAATATCACTAATTTTCTCTACCATTTCCCACTATTTTGGCCTTACAAGGTTACCCCAATCTCATAAGAATCTCCTCTTAAGCTTTTATAAGTGCCCTTTCAAGGTAAGGGATCCTCTCCTTCTCTTATTTATTAAAGGACCTTCTTTATATTATGATTTCTTCCAATTTTATATTTTGATAAACTTTTTGAAAAATCTATCTTAATATTATTATGATTTAAAAGTGATTATAGACCCATTTTACTCTCAATTAACTCTTACATGAATCCTTATGTACCCTTTTTATGATGACAAAATTATCATGCGATTTTCCATGCCAAACATTTGTGATGTGAATACCCATCCTCATTTCTACTCAATGGTATTCACCTAGATGTAACTATAATTAATTTATTTTGGAATTATATATACGTAACCCACACAACTTAATCATAGGGTAAAACATTATGAAATATATGATTATGTTGTATGATATATGTGGCACAATTATGTATATACATGATATGAATGTGATGGGTGGGATCAGAATTACATAGCCCTCCAATGCATTGGGCAATATTTTTATCTCATGAGATGTCATGTAGGGTTCATGGGAGGTTATCCTAGGAACACTATGTTATGTTGTCCTAGTAGTTACCCTTGAAATATGTTTAATATGTAATTTTTTATGTTGTTTCCAAATTCCTATATTACCTTCATGTTATCATCATATATCATGCTTTGATGTTCATGTTTATGTTTCTCCTCCATTTTAGGTCCTGTTGATATTCCTATTGACTCACATGTATTACTTTTATCATTTTATGCTTTGATTATTCCCTTACTAGTATTTATAGATCACCCCTTTCTTATGTATATCCTCAGGTTATCTCATGCTATTTTATAAGATCAAAGTAATATAAGGGTATGTTTTGAAGTTTTTGAATAATGATGTTGTAACTACGTTTTAATTTATTATTTCATTAACCTAATTAAAAAAAGAAACTAAGACTTATGATCTTATCATGTTGTATTGTGTGTATATTTATATAATAAATCATAAATTAAGGTGTAATAAAATATCAGTTGTCATAGTTTTATGTAGATCTAGGTTTTGTTAATTTTGAGATTATAATTAGAAACACTTACTAAAAGCATTAGTGATAAGAATTAACATTGAAAAACATCCCTAAATATTGGTAAAGTATATATTAAGTGGTTTCTAATACAATACATCGTTTCTGGATACTACAAGTGTATATGGATCTAGAACAGTTTTACCTAGGGTTAATAACCCCAAAAGGGTGCATTGAGATAGACTCAATCATCACATAGGCACAATAATGGGCCGTACTACACACTTGGTTTGACACTATGAAGGGATGTGCTTTTCTAAATTCATAATATCTTCAAAAACCATTATGAAGGAAAAACTACAATAATAGTTTATTTTAAAAAATAAATTGTGGATAACATATATTGAAACCAAAAAATTCATAGGTTAATGAATATACTCCCTTTATGAGCTATCACTTCAATTTTCAAAGTTTCCTTTTTATGTGTTTGTTAATTTTAAAAGTCTAATCCTTAATTTAATTTTGGATAAAGTAAATTATTAGAACATAAATGAACTTTTGAAAGGTAGGATTATCATTTATGGTTCTATTCATTCTTCCATATCATGTATGTTTAGTAGAACTATTCAAACACCACCACAAAACATGGAAGTAAAACTATTGGTGAAAATGGAAAATGGGGAAATTATTTCTTCCCAAGTATATAAATCCTCCTAATTAAAAAATTGTGGGACTAATTTCATAGAAATAATTTTGATACTCCCTTTAGTGTAATTTGATGATCTTCTGGGCGTGGATTGGTTTTCCTTGTATATATCCAACATAAATTGCTAAATAAGGAAATCACCCTCTCTATCTTGAATCACCCTAAGATTTTATAAAAGTGAAAGGAGGAGGATGAATATACTTTGGTATCATAATCTCAACCAAGTACATTATTTCTTTATAAGAAAGAATATCTAGATCAAATAAATGAAACAAAAGAAAATATTATCCTTAATGACATGCTTATTATAAGGGAATCTGCTTATGCATTTCCCAAATAATTGTATGGTCTTACTCCTATCAGAGAGGTTGAGTTTTCAATTGAACTTAAACCTAGATATTTTCCGATTTCCAAGACTCTATATATAATGTCCATTTTTTAACATTAAGATATAGAGAAGTAATTACAGGAGAATCAATATAAAGGGTTTATATGCCAAGTGCTTCTTCGTGGAGTGCACCAGTTATTTTTTTTAAGAACGATGGGTTAATAAACCTATGAATTGATTATAATGATCTCACTAATTCTCTATATATATTTATGGACTTGATTGATAATGTCAATATGGATTACCTCAAAAAAAATTAGTATTTAAAAATGAGATTCTTATCTACTCCAAAAGTAAGGAAGAACATGAGGACCATTTTAATTCTATACTAAATACATTGTGAAAGGAAAATGTATCTGTAAAGTATATTAAATGTGATTTATTAATAGAGAATGTAACTTTCCTCGGATATGTTATCACCAGAAAATTGATATATGTGGATCCTTCAAATATTGTGGCAATTTGAGGATGTAAAAGAACAAAATCTATGGCATAAATCCATTGTTCCCCATAGATTAGTCGGGTAATATCATATATTTTTGAGACACTTATCATGATTTTCAAGCCCAATAACCAGGATAACTCATAAAGGATTAAAGTTTTTATGGAATGATGAATGTGAAGATATCTTTATATTGTTGAAGAAGAGGCTAATCACTACACCTGTACTCACATTACCCACCAGTGGGGAAGGATATTGATCTACAGTGATGTATATAAAAAGGGATTGGTTTGTGTACTCATGCAAGATGAAAGATTTATATCTTATGCTTAATTACAATTAAATATCCATGATGATAAATATACAACTCACTATCTAGAATTGGCTACAGTGATCTTTGCATTGAATATTTGGTGACATTACCTCTATAGAGAAAAGTGTGACATATATATAGATCACAAAATCCTAAAGTATATATTCTCACAAAATGATCCTAATATGAACCAATAAAGGTTATTATATCTTATCATGGATTATTATTTTTCAATCCATTACTATACTGGGAGGGGGGAAAAGTAGAAGATGCTATGTATAAAGGATCTAACAACATTATCCATGATGAGGACTGGAAGGGATCTAATATAGTTAGACATGAAAATGAAGGATATGGGGATAATAAAAAGATATTCATCTTACTTTGATCAAATAAATTCTCAACCATCCATTTTTAATAGGATCAAGGAGACCCAAAAAGATAATTAGGTGATATAGAAAAAGGTATTGAATATTCTAAAGTTCAACCTTACTAATGATGGATTTATATGTTTTGAAAGTTGGATATATGTCCCATAGCATAAATAACTGAATAGGTAACTTATATATGATGTGAATAGATCATCCTTCTCTATTAATCCAAGAATCACTAAGATATATAGAGATATAAAGAAATACTTCTAGTGGGATAACATGAAAATGGTGATTTCAGAGTTTATATCTCGATGTTGGATATGCCAATAAGTCATGATGGAATGATGGAAGTATAAGGGTATGATGAAACCATTTCACAAAAAAAATATGGAAATGGGAAAATATAACTGTGTATTTCATTTTAGTACTCCCTAGGATACTTAGATGAAATAAATCCATCTAGGTGGTAGTCTATCTCTATACAAAGATAAAAAATTTCATTGCCACCAATAAAGATTTATCTCTCAACGTACTCACCAAGATATAAATAATATAAGTGCTAAGACTACATGTAGTTCCAATATTTATTGTATCTGATCAAGATTTGAGGTTTACCTTAATGTTTTTTAGAATCCTTCAGCAAGAGTTGGATAAATAAATGAGCATCAATGCTACTTATCACTCTTAGACGAATGGTCAGTCAGAAAGAACCATTCAAACTCTAGAGGATGTGTTGATATATTTTTCAATGGATTTAAAAAGATATTGTGATCATCACCTTACCTGAGTGGAGTTCTCATATTACAATAGTTTCCATTCTAGTATTCAAAAGGAACATAATGAGGATCTATATGGTAATAAGTGTCAAACTCTAACATGTTGGGATGAAGTTGGAGAGATAAAGATGATGGGAATTAATATTTTCCAATAGATGACAAAGAATGTTCAAACCATTCGAAAATATATGAAATATGCACAAATTTTGTTGAAAATACATGTAGACAATCATCGATGATACCTGGAGTTTGAGATGGAGATAAAATGTTCCTTCATATATCATCATGAAAGAAATTTATGATTTTGGGAAGAAGAAAAATCTTAGCCCAAGATACAGCAGCCCCTTTAATATCCCTGATCACATTATATCCATGGCCTATTGAGTAGCACTCTCACCTAACCTATCTCAAATATATAATGTGTTACATGTATCCCTTTTAAGGAAGTATATACTAGGCCCCTCACATGTAAAAAATTTAGATGGGGTACCATTAGAGAATGATCTTTCATATGAGGATAATTCGGTGGAGATGTTAGATTATAGAGACAATGTTCTATAAAACCAAACAAATCGCCTTGTTAAAGTGATGTGGTGAAGCCGCAAGTTTAAGGTAAAAACATGGGAAGTAGATGAGGTGATGAAACATAAGTACCCTCATCTCTTTTAGTGTATGTAATGAAAATTTTTATTTTAAAATTTTTGAATGTGTGAGAATGTAATTACCCAAAATTTTATCCCCTTTTGAATGAATAAATTCCTTATCATGTAATGTAGTTATAGAAAACGCATGCCCTACTTTGGTTATTTTGGGTCGTTATAAGTTATATCCTATTTGATTTTAAAGAATGTTAAGCATAATAACCATTGATAGTATATATATTATACAGTGATCACATGATTTGTGTATATTAATAGTTATGGTAAATTTAAATTGACATATATAGAAATATTGATGGCCACCACCGGTAGGATCGTACCCCATGAAACCCATTTCTCAGAGCTTTTGAGGGAGATAACATCACTAGAAATTTCCCTCGACCAAGCCGAAGCCAAGAATCAATAACTGAAGAAAGAGAAAAACCTTTTAAATGATAATTTCAAGGTTATCAAGATCATAAACCAAACCATATTTTCCAAACCTTCCCAAGAAAATCTCTCCATCACACACCATACCCTTGTGAAATTTATTGTTGAAATAAAGGGTTATACACCTAGGCCCTAACTGTATGAATTATTATATTTTATTTCAAAAAAATTATGATTATATTTATTCATTATTATTATTAATTTTAAAATGATTTTATAATGACTGATAAAAATAGATTTTTGATATGATGAAAAACAAATTGTATTTTTTGTGAAATATATCATTTCAATCAAGACAATATTTTTGATGAATTTTTGAATTTTGTAAATAAATGATATTTCAATAAAATATTGTTATGAAATTATATTTATTAAATATAAAATATAATATAATTTTAAAAAATAAAATGTAATTTCTATAAGGGTCAGAAAAATATTATTTAAAAAATAGTAGTTTTCAATAAATGGGGATTTTTAATTTAAAAGTGTAAATTCATATATTTATATATTTATTTTGATAAAATAAAAATTATTTTTGAAATAATTATGTTTAGATTATGTAGTGGTGAATTGTTCATAATTTTCTGAGATAGTTTATTTTTTGGGTCAAAATTAAATACGATATAAATATATGGTATGTATTAGTACATCATAAAGATAACAATTGATGTAATAAATACTATAAATAGTATCAATGGTAAAAATTATATTTACCCTTTAAAATAATGTATTTTTTAAGTTATTTTATTAATTTTATAAACCCTTAATGAATCCTCCAAAACTTATATTATATTTTAAAATTTTGAAATCAATTATTTATAAACATGACTCACTTTCACATTACCAAGGGTATTATTTTAATGAGTTCAGTTATTTGCATTATAAAGTAATGAAATACACTCATATAGAATAAAACATAATAAAATATAATGAAATGGTTTTCAGTTTAGATTAATTTTTTATATTTAGTCAAAAACCAAAGTTTAGGGATTAACAAAGAATTCCACCCTCTTTTTTTATATAAACAAACCCAATATCCCATTATCTTCACTCAAAAACATTTTAGTAGGAAGATACTCTACCATTACCTCTATAGAGCCCTTAAAAGGTTCTCATAAACTCTTTAGAATCTCCTCCCAAGCTTTTTTAAGTTCCCTATCAAGGTACGGGATCCTCTCCTTATCCTTTTTATTCAAGCACCATATTTATATTATGCCTTTTGTTTAATAATTTTTCATGTTGATAAATGTTTTTACACATCCCAATTACTTTAATTTTTATTTATATGTGATATTATATCCCTATAACTCTCATTTAACCCTTCTATTAATATTTGTGTACTCCTATTATGCTTCTAAAATTGTCCTTTAATTTTCCATTCCAAGAATTTATGTATTGAATACCCATACTCATTTCCAATCAAGGGTATTCATGCATATATACCTATAATTCATTTATTAGGAATTTATATATATGTAACCCACACTTCTTAATCATGGGGTTAAAATTTAGGGAATATATTTTGATGTTTTATGATCTATGTGGTACACTTATGCCTGCAGATGATATGAAAGTGACAATTGGGCCCAAAATTATATATCCCTCTAATGCATTGGGTAATGTTTTTAACTCATGATATTCCATGTATGTTGAATAAGAGTCTATCCTAAGAACATTATGTTATATTCTATTGGTAGTTATCCAGGACTAATGTCTATGATGTCATGTTTTATGTTGTTTCCACATTCCTATGTTGCCTTCATGTTATCATCATATATCATGCTTTTGTATTAATGTTTATGATTCTTTCCCCTTTTATGTCTCATTTATATAACTATTTACTCAAATGTATTAATTTTATTATTTTATTATTTTATTATTCCCTTACAATGATTTGTAGCTCACTCCTTTCTTATGTACATCTCCAGGTTATTCCATGCATTTTTAGAAGATCCAAGAAATATAAGGGTATGTTTCAAAGTTTTTGAATAATGATGGTGTACCCATGTTTTAAGTTATAATGACATGTAATTAATTTCCTAATTATTCTAGGCCTCATGATATTCTAGTGTTGTATTAATTTTATCTTTATGTAGAAAATCATAAATTAAGGTGTATTAAAATATGGGTTTTCATAGGGTAGTATCCTATTCAGTTTTTTAGAGAGTTTTCATTCACTATTATAGAGAAGAAATATTTTTGTATATTTAGATGAAACCTCAATATAATACCACCTATATTGCCCCAGGTCAGACGGGCCACTATGAGGGGGTGAATTAGTGGTCCACTTTTTATTAATTATTCACCTTTAAAATTTAACCTCTCGAACCAGTTAAGGTTCTTGATCCACTCATTGAATTATAATAACCTAAATTTTTGTTCCATAACACTAATACAAAATAGGCCATTAAAATAGCTAAAATTGACCTTTATCATCAGTAGATAAGCAATAAATACTGAAACAAGATTGAAAGCCCTAGGTTTTTATCAGATCTTTTAGAATCATTAATAAAGGACAACATTTATCATCATTTTTATTTATCGATGATATAGGGGACAATTATCGATTCTTGTAGAAGAACTGATAAAGGGTGCCTTTATGAGAATTTAAAAAACACTGATAAAGGGACATACTATAGTGTTTAATATTAGTACACTACACCACAAGTACAATGTGCTATAACAGCACACTAAAGAACTAGAAACACCACCATATATCGAAAAAATCAAGTATCAATACATAATTTAAATGAAATGAAATTTACAACACAAATAAAAGAAAAAGAACTGCATTATAGACATTTCAAAAATTAGTTTATACAATTGCATAAGTAAAAATTATTACATACATTAAAAAACATCAATGTTCAATTGTCTTTTGATCCTGAACCCGAATCATGTTATTTCCAAACAAAACACCCCTAATCAAACAAAATAACACACCTGTATAAGAAAATAATTCTTATGTTAGTAATTATATAAATAAATAATTGTTAATTTTAAACTAAACCATGAGTCATACCAAGAACATTGTGTATCAGATTGAGTTGTGGTTAATTCTTTCATGTCACACTATTTCTTATTCATCTTCAAGAATTATCTATGTGAAAATTAATTAAATAATTATAAGATAAAAATTATAAGGAGATTAATTATGTAATAGTAGATAGAATAATGAGAAAACAATCTAGGCTCGTTTCCTCATTTTTTGCAATGTGATGTATGTTTTAAACTAAAATGACACTTATATATTAAAAGGATTCACTTGGGGTTATACCGGTCACACAATGCATTGGATTGAGGTGTATCTGATTTCTGTACATCTCAAATGACATATTGATCATTTTCCTAAATTATCAAAACAATATGAATTCATTTAATCGATTTTGAGTATGTCACTTATCATTTTTTCTAAGATTTTATTTTAAACTGAAAACACACACTTTGACTCATACCAGTCACATCATGTGTTGATTTCATGTGAGACTGATTCCCACATGTCACAAATTATGTATGAATAATTTTAATAAATTATCAAGACAATATGAGTGTGTTTTTTCAGTTTTTAGTGAGTGAAATATTTTGAAATAAAATGTAAATTTTAAATTGATAATAGACACTTTGATTCATACTAGGCACATAATGTATCAGATTGAGGTTTGGTTGATTCCTACACATCGAAAATGACTTGAGGATAATTTTTCTAAAGTATCAAAACAATATGAATCTATTTTATAGTTTTGAGTAGGTCAGGTATCCATTTTTATAAAATTGATGTCAATTTTAAATAAAAATTTGTACTTTGAGTCATGCCATAGTTGGAGTCATCCATGGTATGACTACTACTCAAAGAATTAAAATATAGAAAAGAGATGAGGGATGAGTCTCAAGAAAAAAATATAATAATAATTGTTTGGGAGATGAAGTTGATGAGGATTAAAGTTGTACTATATTATATTCTCTAAAAGGACTAATGCCTCCAAGTTGTTAGAATTACATGGATGGTAATCAGATATTCCTATGGGTAGAACCAATGCAGATAGACCTAAAATGATGAATAACTAAAAATAATTTCTAATAATTATTCAAAAATATATATATTTTGATAACTATCATTCTATTTTTTTGAAAAGTGATGTAACAACCTAAGGAATTATTATATTTAATACTAATGGTATATCAAATATTTGAAAACATCTCAAAATTATAATTTCAATTGCAACTAAAAAATGATAAGGAATGAGAAAAAATATAGGAAAATAATATACCTAATAACAATAAGGTTTTTAATCATCATAAAATTCATAGTTGATAAATTTATTCAAGAATTATATATAGACAGGTTGATAATGATAATTACATTCAAGAAGACGAAGAGTGGTCATTATAAGAAAATTTCATTTTCATGGACATTATGAGTTCTATGGTGATTTTGGCCACATAGTATAAAATTTTAGTCATAATTTGATAAATAATAGTAATTATGGAGGATGTGGAGGTTTTAAGTTAATGGGCATATTACCCACTCTTTCAAAAATAGTTTTGAAGTGAGATGAATCTTTATAAATAAAATTTGATGATTAATTTAAACCATTGAATGAACTCTATTGAACATGTGACAAATTAAATGGGTGTATTAAATATTGTCAAGATTTTCTAAAAACATAGATGAATGTGAATAAATAATTTGAAATGTATTATATGAAAAACAATGGAATGTAAGAGGAATTTATTATTTATTTCACACTAAAGTATTTACAAAAAACATCCTTTCATATTAGATATTGGTTGCTCATCTCACGTGACAGATAAATTTATGTAACTAAATATTTTTGGCAAGTTCAAAGGAAAGTTATTTTTTTAGAAATTGTGGATCTCTTGTGATGAATTATTTTCATTTAAAAGAGGTTGTAAATAAAAGAAAATTTTAAATAATGATATATTTTTAGATGGGTTAAAGTAAAACATGAAGAGTGTTTATTAGATGTGTGATGAATAAAATTTTGTGATTTTTAAAAAGTATTAATTTCTGCGTTATCATTTCAAATATCGATATATTTTTTTAGAGGTATAAAAATCTAGTTGAACCATATTATAATTTGGCATTAGTAAAAATCTATGGTAATTGTGTTTAAAAGAGAAAATTGATTCGTGGTAGTGAAAACTTGATCATATTAGATAATGAGACATTTAAATACTGACTTAAAAAGGGTGGGTTGAAATGTTTTTAAGATGACAATATAAAATTGATATATATTTTTTACTAACTATAATGGGGATATCATTACTAATTAAAATAAAAAATTATATCTTTAAATGAAATATCCCTTTGAGTTTATTCACAATGATATATATGGACCCTCATAGTATAAATCAATGAATTGTGATAAGTATTTCAATTCACCAATTTATAATTGTACTCAGATCATATGTATTATGATTTAGTCATATATATATATATATAATTCTCTAATTTGGATTATAATCTTAATAATTAATAATAATGAGTTTCATTATGTGTTAAAGAAGTCTATATTAGATTATGAGGTTGAGTATATGAGACACCTGTTATGGGGTGGTAAAAAATAATATTTATATTCCTTATTAGTATAGTATAGTTGATGTCCATGGTCATTCCCTTAAATATTTTATTTTGGATTAATCACTATTCCAATTACATTATTACAATTATGGGATTTTATAAATATTTTTTAAAATTAAAAAATATTGTGGATTTTGAAAATTGACGCAAAAATATAATAAAAATATTGAAAATATAAGATTATGACTAAAATAATATCACAAACAATATCCATCCTGTTTATAAATATATATCATGTTCACTAAGTCATTCCATATATTTTCACCAATATCTAATGTATTCAATATAAATTTGGAAGGGGAAGCATTTAACAAACTATAGTGTCTAAAGAAATAGTTGGATAATGAATAAAATAAAAAATAATGATAAAAAATGCAATGAATCGGTGATAAAAAAACATAATGACTCACAAATAGTTATCATCAAACAATAAATCAATGATTGAGGAGTAGGAAAAATATCATACATTAGATTGATGTTTTGAATCATTTGACAGAAAGTGGAGATATCGCCAAACCTAAATTTCGTTCAAACCTTTGATTCATTTGACCCTTGAATCATTCAATCCTTGAATTTGATCCTTATGGTTGTTGGAACCTTAATTCTAGAATTTATTCGAGCTTGGATTCGACAAAGAGGAGCACCAACAATAGGTTGCTTCCACAAAATGCTTCAAATATCAAGACAGGTTTGCAATGGTTAGGGTTTTTAAAATAGATTGGGATGCTTTTATTAGTGCTTCCAAAAAAATGATGATAAGATCCCTTTTATCTTAACTATGTTAATAAGTTTTGGTAAAATGAATCTTTATTAGCATTAAAGTTTTATCATAGATAAATATGGATTTTTTCAGCAATTTTTTAGCTCTAATAAAGATCGCTTTTATCAATGTTTTTTACTTAAGTGCTATTAAAAAATTATAATTATAATTATAAATAAAAAGTTTTGTTAATATATTTATATAATTATATATATATTAAATATATATAAAAATTAATATACTAAATATATTTATTATTTAAATATATTTATTATAATTATTTATAATTATTTAAATATATAATTATTTATTTATAATTATATAAACACTTATTAAAAAAATGATATTTTTATATTTTTATATTTAAATCATTATATTTATTTATTTAATTATATATATATAATAAATATTTATATAAATATAAATATAATAAATATATTCATTATTTTAAAATATATAAATATTTATTTATAATTATATAAATACAATTTCAAAAAATAATATTTACTTATTTAAAATTATAAACATATAAATTCATAGATATAGTAAATTTACATTTATAAATATTTATTTACAAATATATTTTTAACATTATTAATGAATATTTAATCTTAAGTGCGTGCATGTTTAGAATGAGTGAAATTTAATAATTAAAAATGAGTGCACTTTAATAATATTGAAAAAATGGATATGTTTTATTAGTAAAATATCTATTATTAAAAAAATATAGATATATTTTGAAATAAAGATGACTACATAATGAAAATATTAAAATATAGTAAATAAATAAATATAAATAAATAATATAAATTTATTGAATACCCAAAAAAATATTAAAAATGAATTAATACCTAATAATAATAAAAATAAAAAAATTACTAATTAAAGACATGATATATTAAATGTATCATGTTATAATGAAATTCTAAAATGAATACTCAAATTTGAATAAATTACATAAATATTTGGTGTATGTGTTTCTATATAAGATTACATTAATTACATAAATATTTGTGTGCGAGAATTGTATATAAAAATAAATTAATTATGTATATATATTTGTGAAATCAATATAACACACATTTGATATATGTTAAATTGAAAAATCAAATGACATTTAGTTGTGTCCATTACACGATGCAATTAGTTAGTATTTTCAATTCATATTAATTTTTAATATAAACGATATTTTCACTAAATATATGACTATTAAATGTAAATCATAAATATTTTGTACCATATAAATAATATTTATATAAATTCATATATATATATATATATATATATTTAATATATACCATTTATTAATATTATCAATAATTATTTAATTAATTAAATGCTTAATATTTTTCATAATTTACATATTTTTAATTCTTATTTGTTTAATTTTCATTTTACATATGTATATTTAATATATATTATTTGTCATTACTTATTATTTATATATAGTATAATCTATTTATTAATTTTTATTAATAATTATTTAATTAATAAAAAAATTAATTGTTTTTTTAATAAACTCAATTTTATTTTTTATTTATTTCATTATTTCATTTTATTTAGGTCCTTTATCAGCACTAAAAATAAAGCACCGATATTGGGTACCCTTTATGCATGCTAAAAACAAAGTATTGATAAAGGTTATATTTGATTGGTGCTAAAGAAAAGCGTAGATAAATGTTACCCTTTATGAGTGCCAAGAAAAATTTTGATAAAGGGTACCTTTTATTTCTGCTAAAAAAGAGCTGATAAAGGTCAATGCTGTTAAAGGCTAATTTTGTATTAGTGTAAGTAAATAAAATATATCAGCACACGGTATTTACAAGGTTCAGCCTAAAATCATACTTCTTTCTATGTTAGTTAGACCCTTTAACATAGATTTTTCACTATCTACAAAAATTGTTTAAAACCAATGACAACCAGTCCTATTAATATTGATTCCACTATGTTCCCATCAAAAATTACCTCCAAACAAAAAAAAATCACTAATTTCCACGAATTCCAAAATCCACTAGAATTGACTTTACTTGTTAAATTATGATCCAAAAAATAAATATTTGTACTTCTTGATGATAGTCCTCATTCAGAAGTTGATAAATCATTAGGGATGCACTTGTACATCCTTCAAGCACATCAGTACCAACCAATAGTTTTTTGCACTATTTCTCTCAAAACTCACTCAGATCTTAGATAATTAGAGTCCTTATTCTAAATACTTAAGTAGCAATTCTTATTCTTTAGTGAATGATATCTCGACTTAAGACTCCTCTATTTCTTTGATAATGGAAATTATTGAGCTCTCATAAATCTTTCACATAATGTATGGGAGTTCTATCAATTTCTCTCACAGCGTTCTTCTATTATAGCATATATATATTTATAATCAAATAATAATATTGCATGAATATTTATTTTTCATTCATATTTGGAAACTCCACATTCTTCGAAAAAATAATATTCTTTTATTCTAATAGGAAAATAAATTTCCCAATTTGAATTCTCATCTAAATATCCTTTTAAACCTCCTGAAGACTGGCTCTTCATTATTTCACATAATATATAAATATATATGTCCTAAAAAAATCCTCAAATATCATTTTTTTAAATACATGATGGACTCATGATCTCGTATATTTCTTTTACATAGTATTTGATTTAACACAACTTATTCCCCCCAAATCTTGCTTCTAAAAAAATCAATAGAGCCCTCCATGTGCATGGATTCATATGGATCTACTGCCCGGACCTTCTTTTTTCTATAATTTTGGATTCTAAAATTGTTTCACTATATATAAGGATATAATCCCATACATCATTATAAAATGCCTACGTGGTGTCTATAATTTGCTTGAATTTTCCTATGTGGTTCACCTTAACTACATCACAACAAACTCTTATGTTGACCTAAACACTTATGTGAATCTTGAATTCAAATATATAATAGCATTCAGTTATGTGGATTCACCTACATCACTAGATTTGACTATGTAGCTAGTTTTTCTAACATAGATGGATTTTCCTATGTCACTAAAATTTTGGCTATGTCTCTGACTTAGCTGCATAGATCTACATACATCCTGTAAGTCCCTTATGTAAATATACAGAATTATAAACTTCACTAGAATTGATGTAGATCCTCTTTAGCTATATTCCAAGCCTTCTAAATAATTTCAATATTTTATAACAATGTTGCAGATAGTGATTATTTTTTCACCTATACATTTCTCTGATTAATTTGAAGACTATCTCAACAATAATCATAATTTATGATGCCAATTTTTCTTGGATCAAGCAATGAGATCTTCAAGACAACAGTATCAAAGTATATTTTCCATATAACATGGAATAAACTCATTCATATTATGGTCTTCCATTAATTCTTAATCAAGAATTAAATATAATTCCTTGTCATAAATCCATAACAATCCTCCAAGCATCATCAACAACACACCAAACTTGTATTGAGCCATTGAAAATAAATGAAATAATCTTATAGGAACTCCACTTCTTGTTAATGATAGAGAACAAGAAATATTGAAAGAGATTAAAAGTATGAATGACTCAATCTAGTGGGAGTTATATATGAGGGATGAGATAGATTCCTTACATGTTTCTAGGAAATTGGAGCTAACAGAATGACCTACTGAGAAGATATTACATAAAAATAAATGGGTTTAATGGATGAAGTAGGAAGAGTATGGTAGATGGAGGTACAAGTAACATCTTTTAATGAAGGGTTTTCAACAAATGGATGGTTTTCATTTTTCTAAGATATTTTCTCTAGTTGTTAAACATGTGGATACTCAAATGTTACTTATCATAGTTTCCATATAAGAGTTATATATGAAGTATATTGATATAAAAACCATCATCCTTCATGGATATTTTTTAGAGGAAACTTACATATAGAATCCAAAGGGTTTCTTAGAGAAATATAACAATTATATTTTGTGTAATATGAAGTGGAGACTTTATGGTTCGAATTAGGAACCAGTGAAATCTAACTAAAAGTTCAATACCATTATGTAAGAGAAAAGTTTATCTAGAGAGATGTTAATAATATCTATTACTAAAATGTGTTCACTGATATATGTTTCACCATCTTACTTCTCTATGTTGATGACATGCTTATTTTTTGTCCAATTAAGGAAATGATTGATGATATTATTTAATAATTTTACAAAAGTTTCAAGATAAATGATATCAATATAGACAAATATATTTTAGGTATATAGATCATAAGGTACTTAAAGTCTAAAACTCTCTTCCAAAATTAATTTGACTACATATAAAGAGTGGTGTAATGTTTTAGAATGAGAGAGTTTAAATCAGTTACCACTATCATCCCAGATAAAAATCATATAAAAACTAAAAGAGGGTGTGAATTATAGTCTCAAGTATAATAAAAAAATTCTCACTCAGAAAGTATGTTGATAAGAAGATATGAAATCTGATAAAATCAAATTAAATAAGGTAATCTCACATAATATAATAGGAACTATACATAAATAAATTAAAACTATCAAAATATAAACACTTAAACAATAATGGAAATATAATCCAAAAATAATATAGTAATGAAAAAACAATGAATGGAGTTCCAAAAAATAATCCAAAAAACCCGAAAATGATATTATTACCAAAACAATTCCAATCAAAGGAATTGATTTTTTTATTCCAAAGCAGTAACAGATTCCATAATATAGATCAAGGTATTTAAGTTATATGAAATAACTATTTCAATCAATAATATATTGGATTATATAAGTATGTGTCAGGGTCTCCACAACACATCAATTCATAGAAGGTCACTTTATCCTCAATCACCTCTTTGATCAGTATGATTGACAATAGATTATTTCCCTATAATATCATTCAACTAAGTGTTTGAAATATTTATACTCTTATCCTCGATGTATCATCTATCATAATGATTATAAATTGGAAAATTATAAAGGATAAAATCTAAAATCTTTTATAATAAAACCTCACAAATAAAATCTCTTAGAAAACACTAAAAAGAATATACAATAGGAAGAGCTCGAGGAAATAGTATGTTTCACAACTTCAAAAAGATTTCATGATTTCTAGAAATTTTTTCTATATTCTATTCCATGAAGCTTAGATTCAATTTATATACATCATTATAACAAAATTAAATGTTTATATTCAATCCACATTGGGTTTAGTTTCAACAACATCAGAAGTTACATTATCTTTCCTTAAGGGTATCTCTATGTTCTAATATAAAATTCATCATGCCATCAGAGCACTTCAACACATTTCAGTATTTATATTGTTCAGTTTGGTTCATCAAAACATATAAACAAAAATTACGTCTACATGAATAGAATATAAACCAAATATTTATGTTAAAACAAAATCAATGAAAATTGTATTTTTATTCTCATTAAAAAATGATAAGAATAGTCATTGGACTCAACAATCTCTCCCTTTTTTAAAATCATAAGAGAAAAATAAAAATGTATGTTATATAGAAATTTAAAAATAAATATCTCTATATAATCTGATAAAACATCCCCTAGATATAATACATGTGATAAATAAAATTCCTCCTTTAAGAATGACATAGGGTTAGTAACAAACAAAATTCCCCAAAAAAACTCTCCACCTTTGAATAATCCTCCCCCTTAGCTAATTGATCTCCTAAATTAAAATAAAGGAAAACTTATCACCAATTTCTCAAATGTCTCCCCCATTGTGATTTTAAGAAATAATAACACAAAGAAGAATCATAAAAAGTTATGCAATAATAATAGATATTGAAATAAACAAGTGGAGAGAGTCCCTATAATTTTTGTAAATTTTACTCATTTTATGATATGCAATGAGCCCATAAGAGTAAATTACTATTATAGTCATAGATTGTGGTCTATCCTTATATGATTGAGTTATTTTCCTTTTGATTAACAAAAATAAAAATACATTTTATGATAATAATCAACAAATGAAAAGAATAAAAGTATATAACCTTCTAGAAGATATATTTTGATGCCTATAGATGATCTTCTGACGAAGATGGTTCTAAAAAATGTTCAAAATCAATTCTCCAATATTCCATAGAATCAAATAATAAAATGAAATATAAATATAAAAAATAACTCTCCCTTTATCAATAGTTAATTATATTTGTATTAAAACTTTTCAAAGATAGAATTTTTATATATGAGTGAATATTGTAATAATAGTTACTTTTAAATTTGAAAGAAAACTAGTTATTAATAAGAGTAAACACCATGAAATGTAAAATTAAATATCAAAATTCATAAAAGTAAAGTATATAGTGTAAGAGTATAAAGATATATAAAATATTTATGCATGACATTTCCAAATGTAAGATATTTATATTAAATAAAAAAAATATACTAACAAAGAATTAGATATAAAAGAGGTGGTCTATATGTATGAAAAGAATATAAAGTAAATTATACCTTTATAGATGTTAATTACTAATAAATTCAACTATAAAGGGTAACTTTTGTTAGGAGTACTTATTGGATATGTTTAAATTGTATATGATAATTTTTACTCAATAGAATTCTAGTGAATATAAATTACCTATATAAAAATATAGTATAGTACTGGATAAATAAAAACCTCCACATTTCTTGAGGATTTTTTCGATGTTAGGAGATAGTGAAAAAACAAGTATAACTTATTATCAATTTTTTAATCATACCTAAATTATATTTAATATATTAAAATCTATTAGAATTTTGGGATTATTGAAAATTTTAGTAAATTGTTCTTCAGTTCTGATAAAATTTGGGATAATATATCCTTTTTATGTGTGGTAATAAAGGAAGTGATATCTTATATCTATGTGTTTGTTTCATTAATTATATGTTGGGTTTATAGGAAAATATACTATACATTTTTAATAATAAATAAATAGAATTTTATTGAATATGAAACCAAAAATCAAAAGTGTGTTCTGATTCCAAAACAATTGAGCACAACAACTTCCAACTTCCACATATTTATATTCAGTATTGGAAAGTATAACTTAATGTTGCTTCTTGATATAATATGATATTAAGGCTTCACGTATAAATTTAAAAGTATTTTAAGTGATCTTTTAATCTATTCTAAAATCACTAAAGTCATCATAATAATAAATCTTAAGAATAAACTCATTTTTGAAGGAATAAAAGAGTCCATGATATGATGTCCCTTTAAGATAATAGAATATTTTCTTAAATAATATAAGATGATATTCTTTCAATTTTTCTAGAAATATTGAAAAAAATCACATGGAAAACATAATTTCCTATCAAATTTAAAGTAAACTAAACATTTGTTAGTCCTTGTAAACATTTTTGGAATAACTAATTCCTCGGATTCATCAAGTCAAAGTCTACAATAGGTGTTTACCAAAGAACTAATACTAGAATAATTTTCAAAAAAATTAATTAAATCTATAATTTAATTATTTTGATTGAATATTTTTCCTTTTGTCTTATGAGTTATTTAGAAGCTAATAAAGTATTTAATTTTATGCATCTTACTCATTACAAACTCACTTTTCATGAGTTTTGAAAAACTATTTGCATGTTTTTTAGTGTTAATCCAAAAATATTTTTGTTGACATTGATTTCTATAATGATGGTGTCATTTTAAACTTACTTGATAAAAAATAGTTGGATTTATCATTCCTTTAAATAAATTATTTTGAAGTAAAAATATAAAAAATTAGTCATATCAAGCTCTCGATGATTGTTTAAGTCCAAAGATTAGTTTGATAAGTTTAAATACATGTTTTGAAAAATTTACATCTTCAAAATAATGGATTTTTGAAACATAAAATTCCCCCTAAAGATATTTTTTAGGAAGACACTATTTATATTCATTTGAAATAGGATAAAGTTAAGGTCAGTTGCATAACTTGGTAGAATACCGATGGACTCAATCCTAGTTAAAGGTAAAACAATTTCTCCATAATATATGATTTTTTTTCTAATTATAACCCGCAGTAACTAGTCTCACCATATGTCATACAATAGTTCCTTTTCATCAAAATTATTTTCGAAGACCCACTGGACTCCTATAACTATAATATCTCTAGGAAACTCCACAAAGGATTAAAACTTATTTCCTTCAAATTTATTAATCTCTTATCATATAGAAAAAATACAAATCTCATAACCCAAGGAATGATCTTCCATCTTAGGTTTCATATAGGAATGAAATATGGTCACATTCATTTCATAAGGAATAGTATGTTCTAACTGGTTTATCGGTATCACCAATGATATTATCACTTGGATAATTCCTTAAGATTGACTGATTTCTTGGTAAAAAGGGAATATTTTTCATCATATGATCAATGATTGAATTATATTAATCTATCTTCTAGTATTCTAGATTCTATTAATCTGGATACCAATATGTTAATTTCTAATGTATGGTATTCAACTTTTTGTAATAAAATAAAATGATTTTCAAAAACATAATCTGTATTATTTTAATAATCCAAACCTAGTAAATTAATCAAAGTTTTGTTCTCATAAAAAAATATTTTTTCTTAAATAGTATTTCTTCGTTTATGGAATATATAATTCACCTCAATAGTGGTGGAGTAACAAAGAAATATTCCTTCATTAATTTTATGATCATATTTATGAATATTATCTTCAGTATTCAGGATGAATACATTGTATCAAAAAACTTGGAAGTGAATGAGTTTGGGATTTATACCCGTCAAGATTTTGTAAGGTGTTTTATCAAAACCCAGTCAATGTAATACTTGATTTATAGTATAATAAGTAGTATTAATAGCTTTTGAAAAAAATCTCAATGCAATATATCAACACAAAGTATGGTTAATCTCTAAAAGGGTTATATTACTTCATTCAACTAAACCATTATTTTGTGGAGTTATTGGTGATAAGATAATATGAGTCATACAACTCTTTATCATGACCACTTAAGATAGTCATAATTTAGGTTTTTCTCATTTTAAACAAAATCCTAAAAAAATTAAAATATGAGAGTTCTTCAGACTCAAATGATGGAACATAAACCTAAGTGTATCTATTGTAATCATCAACTAAGCTATACGCATAGTGTTTGCCTATAATATTTTGGGTTTTTTTAGAATAAAAAGATCCATGTGAACTAAAAGTTATATAAGGGACTAAGGTGAGAGATACCATATGAGGTGGGTGAATTGGGGTATGGATGTTTTTCCAAATTAAATAATTTTCCATGATTATATCACTACCCTAGGTGATCTTGACCTATTAACTACAAGCGCCACTTGTTTTTTATCTTTATTTAGGGTATTGATCTGATTATTTCCTAACTATAATTTTCATGTATTACCAATAGTTATTGAACCCACCATATCAATTTTTTTATGTAGTTAATGAATAAATTAAGAGCATGCAGGACAGGAAGGATCTTTACTTAGTTCACCCAAATTGGGTTAATCCAAGGAGAATGCTATCAATAGTGTGTCAGAAACCTTATAGATAAATGGTTGGTTTTAGGCTAATGAAGTCCTATATGGGTTTTATATCCTTAAAATGGTTTTGGTTTTTCCCACGAACACCTAGGGATCACAACCTCGCACTCCCTCCTTCACTCACTGACCTAAAGGAAAAACTAATCGGTATGTAGGATAAATAGAAAATTCTTAGAAATATAAAATTACACTGAGTATGTATAGGTATAATTTAATATCCATGATACTTTTTCACAAAACAATTGAACTCATACTTCAAAAAAATCACTATCATTCCATGATAGGTTAGGAATTCCCTTATTCTTCTTTGGAAAAAATACCAAACTCTCTTACTTTCAACATGAGTCTGGAACACCTCACCCTACCTGTGTTGTTCATAGAATGTATTCCTAGTTTTAAATATAGTAGTAACCTCCATATTTTTCTTAAATATAGAAGTGTACTTCACTTTTTTTGGATTCTAGAAAACCCCTTCTTCTTCTTTTTATTTTTCTTCTTCACTCGGGTGGATTTTTCAATGGTGCTCTATTTTTGTTTAAAGATAGTCATGCAGTATTTTTCTTCTTCTTTGTGTGTACTATATAATATCATATAAAGCTATATATAATAAATATATAAGTATAAGGATATATCCAATTTTGTAATCTAATACTTGGTTCAAAACAACTCCTTGAAAGATACAATATATGGTAATATTTTATTTCCAGTATATCCTCTGTAATCCCCAATTTAGTATTGATTCAACTCCAAAATCCTAACATTGTATTTCCTTTTTGAAGAATATAGAAAATAAACCTTTTACGACATAAACTTCAACCAAAATAGAAACCAAAAACTTATTCCAAAACATGTATTTAAAAAGAATGCATAACTCATCATTGTTATAACCACCATTTCACCACCTTCATTTTTCAAGATGTGGTATACATGGTCAAATCCAATTCCCCAAAATCGTCTTCAATATATATTAAAATAATTGAAATATTGTGGGTTGAACATCACTTGGATTTTGTATTGACTTACTCCACTCAAAGTTAGTCACAATATTAATCATATTTTATCAATAAAATATAAGATAATAGGTGTAGTAACTGGTGGTTGACCATATTTAGAAAAACCTCAATGTAATAACTCTTATATTGATAACCCAAGCACAAATGACTCATATGAAAATGAATCATACATGGTAACCTGTAGATTTTCACTCGCATGAAAATTAATCATACAAAATGGATGATAACTCATATTCACTTCAATAAGGACTCATGAACAGCTCCAACTAACTCATATGTAGTTCAGATGACTTGTATACAATTTCAATTAACTCATACATAAACACTCATGATATAATGATTTATATCTAGTTTTTATTCATTTATTAAAATACTTACATGATTCCAAAATACAATGATCATTCCTTTTTAATAGAGATATCATGTTGATAATTTCCCCCATTCAAAGGAGTGTGTTCATTCATGTAGAAATATATGACTGGAGGAATACGATGAATCATACATCATTATTTAATTATTTTCATGTTTTTTTAATATATGAAGGATGATTCACTTAAATGTGTGTCTAACATAAAACTCTCCATTGGTTATTATTTTCTTCATATATATCGATGCTCTATCTACTACCCAAACAAGTCCCTTAGGGTTTCACTACTAAAGGTTCTACTGTGACACCCTGCATGATGGATATCTTATATTACACCACCACTCACTTGTCTAACCAGTACCATACCATGTTTTATCTCTACTAACTTTCTTAATTTCCCACCACCATATTTCTAATTGGATTTCAAGATTAACCATTGACATCTTTAGGGAGGTCTCTACTTCAGATACTAGCCATTGATGTCCCTATTGTTTTCTCTTCACATCATCAAAGAGGTTTCCAAAATGAAATCTTCTAAATATATTCAACCACACATGAATAAATTATAATGAGACTATGATTGAACTATATGAGGATTAATGGAATTTTCAAAAAAACAACTTATTCCAAAAAAAATTATGATGGAAACCTCAATGTGTGTCCTCTATGACCATTTGGTTTATCATCAACCTACTTTCCAAATGCAGGATATCACTAGGACTTTACCATCAACACCGTGGAATGTGTTTTGATTGATAATATGGGAATTCAGGATCATCCTAACTTTATGGAGGGAATTATTTTCTAATACAGGATTCTCTTATATGTTTAATATATGTTCTTGAATCTTTCATAAATCCCAGGTCATGACTAGTTACCACTATTTTAATGATTAGATAGAGATCAAGTGCTAATGTGACCATATATACATGTATTAAAGGTAACTCATATACATATATATATATATTAGTTGTTTTCCATATTTTGTATCTTTTTAATTAGTTATTATTTGGTTTAAATCCACATAGTTGTGAACTCTATAGTTTATTATCATCCTAAGAAGTTTTTGGTGTTAGGGTGTTAGGATCAATCCCATAATAAGGGATTCCTATATATCCCTCTGAAGGGAATCAGAACCCACATAGATCATTGTAACATAATAGTATATGTTATTCCTTTTAAGGTCATGTGATAAATTCAATCGGGGTTCCTTTTAAGTTAATGCAACCTTGACCAAGCAAAGTGTCATTTAAGGTTGTGCATCCAGAACCTAGAAACTACTAGGTTAAATATATCTAGAAATGTTTGATGTGGGATTTATTCATAGGTATCCATTTACAGATGAATTTAATGGGAATATAGACCAATGAGGATGGTTTTACAAAGAATATGGCCCCAGTAAAGGTGAACAGGGGATTTCATAGTGAATATGGCCCAACGAGCAAAGATATCAAGGCTCGTGGGGAATATGCCTCATTGAGGAAGGACATGTATGGTTATAATATTGGGTTTGAACCTCATGGAGGTGTCATGTGTATCTAAAATAATAGGAATAAAATCCTTCATTTCTCAGGATACACAGTTTAGGGTCATGTGATTAGATCACACCATGTAGTTTAGTGTCATACGGTAAGAACATGGTTGTTTAGTTTTACTATAGGATCAAAGAGTATAATAACAGCTATAATAGTTGGGTTGAATTATAGTTTATAAAATAAATATTATAAAATCTAATAACTTATTTAAGTAAAATTATTGTAAATAAAGCTTGTTTGAACTTCATATCATAAATTAGATAGAATTTTCATCTAAATACCAGAGTATAGTTAAATACAGAATAAGTAAAACTATTAATATTCAAATGAATAGTATAAAATATAACATATAAAAAAAGTATTAAATACTTTATAAATTCTTAAATAAGAACTTAAATAAATTTATAAAAGATTGGTTTACACTTTAACCTTCAATATTAAGAAATTCTATAACCTAGACTTTAGGTATCCATAGTTTTAACCAAACAATAAAGGTATATTTTTCATAAGAAAGGAAACCCTAAATTATAAGATTGAAATAACTCTATTTACCTAGCCATAAGAAGCCTCAATCGTAATATTGGAAACAACCTATGTCTTCTTATCCCCAGAATCCCTCAATTAAACCAGATCGGACAAACAATAGTGACTACAAAAGGGAATTGTTCTAAGACATTTACAATCCTCACATGGATATCTTAGAACAAAAACCCTCTAAATATTTTCAATGTATGAGTGATATTATGTTATGTCTTATTAAACTTAATACAGGTTGATTTTCGAAATCATCAGTACCTCCTCTTCAAATGCACCTATATTTATAAGCAAAGTTCTAATAGTCATATTCCAGGATTCTTAGAGTTGGTTTTAACAAACTCACAAAACAAATCACCTTAAAAGAGCAACATGTTAATCTAATTATCATAAGATTATACACCGTTATAGTGTAAAAATATTTTTATTGTGGAATTAATTGTTTTTTCTAAAAAAAATATACCTTCTTCTAAAAATATTTAAGGAAAATCTCATCTAAGAAACTTGTCTATGTTTTTCTAGAATTTTTTTTTCTGAAAGTATTAATATAAAATCATCAATTTAAGCTTAGTTATATTCTTACATGGTCCCTTTTATAAATATTTTTTTGGAAATATATGTAACTATCTGTCTAAACTATATAATAGATTCATCATAATACATAAATTTATTTCTTATGAAAAATTAATATTCCTATATTCTGAAAAATATATTTCCTATAAAAACATACTTAAAACTACGGAAGTATAAAAGCTATTAAGACATATACTTTTATGGAAATTTATTGTGATTTTATAAAATAAATTATAAAGTTTGGAACAAAATTTTAACTCAACAATCTCACCCTTTTTGAAATGAATAATACATAACTTTTAAGAGATAAAAACATTAAAGTGAAAAACTTACTCCCCTTGTGTTATACAACTTACCTTTAACATTTATATACTTTATTTATTTTACCTTTTTTATTCTTTTCTTAATTATCCCTATTTATTTTAGAATTAATAACTTATTATGAATTTTATTTTAAAATTTATAAATCTTTCTCTCCATTTGTGATTTTTTAAAATAAAGACTTTATTGAACATAGAAAGTGTGCTTGGAATTTTATAGAAAGAAACTTCTATATGAAACGAACAAATTCTACAAGAGAATATATATTCATTAAAATTCAATATAAATATATAATAAATTGAATTAGAAACATATATAAAAACTAATTTGGAATAATGTCCATTCATATTTATATAAAACCATTTAAAAATAATTTCAGTTATTACAAAAATAGTTCCCAAGAGTTTAGAGAAAATATATAAACATTTCTTCATAAGGTATTTGATGATAATATTCATCTTTTTAAAATCCTAAAGATATTTCTCTGACACAAATAAGGTTTTTTTCAATATTTCAACATCATCTTCATGAATATTGATTTTATTTTTTTCATATTTAAAAACAAATATATCTTCCTCCAAATCATGTACTCTTGAATATTCAATTTGAGACTTTTTATGTTTTGAAATTGATTTTTTAAAGCTTTAAGTTATTCTTCTAAAGATCAAACACTAGAACTATCGTATTTATAATATTCTTGAACTATAACTACTTTCTTCATATTTTCAATTTCTTCTACCATATCATCAGAATTATTTGATAACTTTAAATATTCATCATCTTGATTCATAACCCAAAATTTAAAAAAAACAATGGATATTGTGTTATCAGAAAAAATTAGTGTTTTACTAAAACTTAATCCAAAATCAGTGAGTGCCTGTTTCATCAAAAAACACTTAAGCACAAGCAAATACCAACTATCACATATTCTACTTTAATAGTAGAATGTTTTATATAATGTTTCTTCTTACAAGAACAATAAACTACATCTTATTCAAATAAATAAAAATTTCCAAGTATACTTTTTCTATCCATCTTTCAACCAACGAAGTCAGCATCTTATAAAATTTATGTTGAAAATAATTTCTAGAATAATAAAATATGCCAAGACCCATAATTCCATAAGATAACAAAAAAATAGTTTTTCTTCTTTTAGATTGGATACTTTTGGATTAGATTTATATCTTTCACACAAGCATACAGAAAACATAAAATTTGGATTACTAGCTCTTAAATGTAGTAAACTATGAATCATTCCTAAAAATATCTATTTATTAACTGTCTTTACATATTCATCAATATCTAAATTTTTTGAGGTTTTCATAGAAGTACTTATAATTTTATTTTTTTCATATGAAAATTTTTTAAGAAGATCTTTTATATACTTACTTTGAAATATAAATTATCCTTCTAGTTCTGTGAAATTTTAAAAACAGGAAAGAATGTAAGTTATCCCATAATTCTCATCTCATACTAATATTTTTTTAATAACCCCAAATGAATCTCCAATATATTTTTTATTTGAAAAAAATATAATTTCATCGACATTAACTTTAACAATGATGGTCTTTTTAAAAAACTTTTTAATAAAAATTGTTGGATCTATATCTACCTTAAAAAATTATTTTTTAACAAAAATCCTATTGATCAATAATACTGGGATTTAAGGTCTTGTTTATGTCTATAATGTGTCTTAGTAAGTCTGAATACATGGTATAGAGATTTTTTATTTGCAAAATCATGGTTTTTATACATTAACTTACTACTATAAATATCCATTAATAAAATCACACATCACATCCATTTGAAATTTTTTGAAATTTAGAAATATTGTATAAGTTGGAAGTATATGCAAACTTCAGGTCTAGATACTGGAGCATAAGTTTATTTATATTCTATCCATTATTATTTATTATAACCATTTATAACAAGTCTAGATTTATTTCTAACAACAATTCCATTTCCATCACATTTATTTTGAAAAAACAATTTTATACCAATTACATGTGAGTCTTTAGGTTTCTCAACAAAAGTTAAAACTTGATTCCTTTAAAATTCATTGAGTTAATATTTCATAGCTTTTATCCAATATTCATCACCTAAAACCTAATTAAGAGTCTTAGTTTCAAGTTTTGATAAAAATGCACAATGAATAGTTTAATTTCTTACGGAACTTGTAGTTATAACAAGTGTATCTAAATCACCTTTGATATTATCACTATCATGATTAATAAGGTTTGACTAATTCTTGGGATGTAAAAAAATCTATTCTTAAATAGCATGTTGAAATTATTCTTGTTGTAGAACATCAAAAAAATCCTTCTTTGTTCTCTAAAAAAATAACTTTCCTACATGGGTTTAAAATCATTTTTTAAAATAAAATATGAAGATGTGAGTTGAGGATGTTTAAAAAAAGGATATGTTTCATAAAATTTAACATGCACGGTTTCATCTATAGTACATGTATTTTTATTAATAACTCTTTATGAATTACTAGTTGTAGAATAGCCTAGAAATATTCCTTCATCGTATTTTGGAGTAAATTTATGTAAATTGTCTTTAGTATTCAGAATGAATAATTTGCATCCAAAAACCTTGAATTAAGAAATCTTTGGCTTTATTACAGTCCAAAACTCATAAAAAGTTTTATTAATAAAAGGTCTTATTAAAAGATGATATATATTATAGAATGTATTATTAACTAATTCATCCTGTAAATGATTATCAATTGAGTATTCACTCAATATGGTTTTAGTAATTTCTTAAAGAATTATATTTCTTCTTTCAACTACACCATTGGTTTTGGAGTTCTAAGTGCTGAGAAGTTATGTATTATACCATTTTTACTAAAAAAAGTTTCAAATTCCTAATTTACGAATTTTCCACCATGATCACTATGAATAGTTACCAAAAGTAGATTTTTCCCATTTATAACATTGTAAAAAATGTTTTAAAACATAAAAAGTCTTGTGAATTTTTTTCTAGAAAATAGACCCATGTATATTTAGTGTAGCCATCAACTAAAGAAATATACAGTATTTTCCACTAATACTTCCAGTTTTTGTAAGACCCAATAAATCCATGTCCTCTAACTATAAAGCATCATAAGTTATGACTTCACTAATAGATTTAAAACTTCAATTATGTTGCTCTTTAAATTAAAAAGGATAAAAAAAAATTAGAATAATTAAACTTAAGATCCAGTATATCTCTAACTAGTCCATTTTTAGAGAGTTTAGCTAAATTTATAACATTACAGTGTCCTAAAATTCTATTTTGTAACCAATATTTACCTTTCATTTCACTAAGCCAAGGTATATCTTGGATCCTAATATATTTTATGTTAAGTGTGTATATTTTATCATACCTATTGGCATAAATTATAAAATTATCATTTGAACTATGAATAGAACATATATCATTCTTGAGGTCTACAAGATCACCCTCATCACATAATTGTCTTATACTAATAAGGTTGTTCTTAAGTCCTACCAAAAATAAAACATTTGAAATTAAAGCTTTACTAAGAAGAAAAATATTACATGTTTCAATAATTTCTCCTTGATAATTATCACAAAAAGTGACCTTACCACCTTTCATTTTTATAATATTCTTAAGGAATTCCTTGTTCCCAATCATATTCTGGGAACATCCACTATCCATAAAAAATTTTATTAATTTTCATACACTTATTATTTTCTTTAAAGTAAGAGTATTATTATTTTTGAACCCAAGCCTTATTGGGTTTTCATAACCCACACATGTCCAAAATTAATATGTTGAGTATTTATCAAAACTTCAGAAAAATATACTTTGTGAAAGAAAAAATATTTCCCTTTATTTAAATAAAATATTTTTCCCAATTTCCTCCACTTCTAAATTTTGTATAGAATAGGGCATACTTTGTTGCGGAATATTGTTTTTTTGAAATTTTGTTTTTTTATTAGTAAAATCAATTATTGATACATACCTATTATGTTTTATTTATTTTTACATTTTATCAAAATTTTCTTTACCAGTGATAATTTTTGATTGTATGTTTTTTCGGCTTGAAATTTAAGAATTTATTTTTATAAATAAATTTTTATCATCTACATAAGTTGTACTATAATTCATTTTATATTACACTTATGAAAAAAAATCAAGATTATATTTCTCTAACTCTTTTTAAAGATTAAAAATTTCAATATTTTCTATATCCTAAAATTTTCTTAAGAAATTTTTTCCTCAGGAGCGCCAAGTTTTTTAGAAGATTTTCAATTTTGGTTTTCTAAAATTTTATCAAATCTTGAAACTTTCTCAAATCTTGGTAAATTATTATTCTCTTATGATGAAGTATTTTATTTATTTAAAGATATATAATTGTTATTGGTTTCACTATAATAATAATTATCATTCAACATAAGATTGTTCAAGGTTTCAATGGATACCTTATCCATAAATAAATTTTTATTCTTTGGAATTTCAGTAAAGAAACCAATATTAGTCTGATATTCACTTTCATTATCTAATGAATTATCTAAATTACTATCACATCCACTATAACTCTAAGTGTTTGAAGATTTTAAAATCTTCATACTATTATGTCTATAGAACTTCTTATAAATCCTTTCAAATAAGTTATCCTTCTTATCTTTTATCTTAATCTGGGGACAATATTGATGGTTTATGGAATAGCAGAAGCTTGTGTAGGTGGGAAGTATATTAAAACTTATTTTAATAATTTTTTCTCAAAACCAAGAGAGATGATCTTTAATGAAAAAATTATAATTAATTTATTTAATATTTTAAGAAAAAAAATACATGATCTTATAAAATTTCTTCATTGGTGAATGTTGATATTCTGAAAAGACAGTTTCGAAATACCTTCATTGTGTTGTGAGGATCCAAGGATAGAATCCATCTAGTGGTGATCCAGAAGTTCTCCTATGATCTTTGTGAAACACCACTCAATTTATGGGAGCTAGCGTGGAAAGTCAAATGTCTTTTATTGTTTGTTCTTTATTTCTAGTTCTTCATATCTCTTACACTTCCCATTCATTAGTGTGAGATAGAAGGATCTTTTGAGAAATAATTTATTGTGCATAACAATTCTATATTATCAATATTTGGATGCTCTACATAATAGTCATAGTCTCATATTAATAGAGTTGGGATTTAAGTTAAAATAATATTTAATTGTATATGGTCCAATAAATAACATTTATTACATTAAATAAATCCCATGTTGCATAATAATAATTATATAATTATTATTTTGTAGCATTCTCCAACCTGTACAATAATAAAAATTATATAATGGTATTGTTAATTAATATTTTTCACCAGACTCAGTCTTGATCCATTCAAAATCCTCTAGCTTTTATTAAACAACCAAATAAATATTTTATTCATAAATAAATATTTTATTCACAATCTAGTAAATAAATATTTATTAAAATATTCAATTAATAAAATAAATATTATAATCACAAGTTGGTGAGTAAAAATTTATTTAATTTATGAGATCAATATAACATGAAAAAAATTATTCCTTGGAATTAAGAATAATACATATTCTATTAATTAACCTCAAAGAGAATTTAATTGAGATCAATGGAAACACTTAGTGTGTGACCCTCTAGGATTCTTTCTCATTAGCGTTATGTGGACTTTCCTAAAGTACAAGATTACTATCTAATAATATTCCAAGGCACCCAAGAGAAATAACTTACTTTTCCAATGTCAACAACCACATATGAATGCTCACTTCGTAAAATAGCACCCTTTTCACAATATTTCTTCAAGAAGATTACACATCTGTGTCACCAACCTATATTCTCAATATGTCTTTCTTTGAATATCTGAAATAAACATGTTGTTACACCATGGATATGAAATTTAATGCGATAGTTCTATTCTAACCAAAGGGTAGAGATATCATCTTCTATAAATATGGAAGGTACAAATCCATCCTTGATATATTCGTTAATGACATGTCACTTGTGACACACCCAATGTATCTAACTTCATCGTGAACAATTATCATCATGGTTTATGAAATACATCTAAGTACCCAAGTTGTAACATGCATTAATAATAATCTTAAATTATAATGACCATCACACGCACTTGTTGTTAGGAATATCCTATGACACTAAAACATTCATAATTCTTACCAGCATGTCTATTCTCATAATATCATATCTTGGATATTACAAAGTGTGAACTTCATGAGAAGAATCCTTGTATGCTTAGGATTACTCTCACCTGATAGTCTATGTACTATGTATTCCATATAATATGTTATTCTACTGCATAATTTGATAATATCATCATAGCACATCAAGGTTCTATTCATAGTGGGGAACTGGTATAACATTATCAATGCGACATATACTCTAAGAAATTATTACATTAGGGTCATATAGAATAATAAGAAATATGTAATAATAAGTTTTATTAATATTAAATATATCTAATATACATGTAATCAAATTAAAAACAGTTGTTCCTAGTATACCAACACCAAAAAAATCCCACTTGGACTAGAGACAACTACCTACAACCTTCAGTCATCTAAACCTCACATGATAGTCTTGTTTCTACTGATTCAACGCTTTAGTGAAAGGGTCCACCACATTATATTTTTGGGGAATACTTACCACTACAACTTCACCTATCTGAGAGAAATCCCTCAAGATATAATACTTCCAAAGTATGTGATTTATCCATTGATGTGACCTCATATATTTTGTAAGAGCCACCGCTACAGTATTATCACAATAGTGTGTCATGTGAACTTTACTACCAGATACCACATCAATCTCTTGGATAAAATTTCTCATCCGTACTAATTCTTTAGTTTACTTAAAAGTTGAAATATAATAAAAATATGTTGTATAATCTACAAACACATACTTCTTTGATCACTTCTAACTCACACCACCTCTATTAAAAGTGAATATGTATCTCATTTGTGATTTCAGGTCATCTGGATTAGTTTGGAAACTAACATCTATATATACTTTGATGAATAGTTCTTCATCTCCTCCATAAACTAGGAAAATATCTTTAGTACACCTCAAATACTTAAGGATATCCTTGAATACTATCCAATGGAGGTGACCTAGATCAGCTTGATATCCTCATACTGCACTTGATTCATAGGTGACATCTAGCCTAGTAAAAATCATGGCATACACGACTGACCAAATGTAACGCCCCGACCCCAGTTACCCAAAGTCGGTGCATTATTGCATAACATTGGAATGATCACAAGAAAGATCAAATCTCGAAAGACCGATTGGTTTAGTAGCCTTGGAAACACTAGATATATTCATAAAGTTTTACATTACATCATGAAGTGAAAAACTACTACAACAACATATTGTCTCCATAATCCACACTATTATCCCCTCATAATATCCCTACAGGTCATTCATAATTTACTTCTTCACATCCTGGGAAAAATAAAACATAGAAAAGGGGTGAGCTCAAATTCCCAGTAAGGATAAAAATATAGCAGAAACTTTCATAAATAAGAATAAACATTTAATATAGTGTATAACTAAAACAAAAACCTTTTAAACTTGAATTTCAACATAGTGTGGAAAAATAAAATGAAATAATTCCATTTACATATTCACATGGATATTCTACTAATCGAATAATCACATGCAATATCAATAACCTATTTAATAATGATGGAATGCATAATTCCAGACTATCATAACCACATAGCCAAGGCCTCGTGCCAAGACTACAAATAAGATTTTGTCAAGGCCTTGTTCCAAGACACTAGTTTGTCTCATGAGACCTATCGATGCAATTTTTTTAGAAGATACTTACTTTTAAAATTGATCAAATATACTCTAGTGTTTTTCTGAAAACATTAGTCAAGCTTCTGAAAACAAAATAACTAATTCTGAGACTTCTCGACTAATTACAAGCCATGATGGGTCCACGCCCAATCCCTTCCTGTCTACCACACTTGAGAGTCGGGTTTTCTGAAAACATTTTTAAGCTTGCGTTAAATATGTATACATTTGCACTGTATTTTAATATATTTATAAAATAAAACATTTTCTTTGAATATATTCTTATAATCTTGTAAGGGAATCTTCGAAGATTTTATAACGGCGGAAAATAACCGCACCCGCCGTATAAGTTAAAAAAGACATTCTTACCTTAATTCTGTCAAAAAGGTTAAAAGGACCTTGTTTGGAAAATGACAGAAATATTCCTTTACAAATATCTTATAAAAAGTCAAACAAGGGTATAAATGACTTTAAACCATATTCTGTAAAATAGTAAGAGTGTTTTGAAATACACTTTCAAGAAACATGGATGTGGATGATAAAGAGATCCCAGTAGATTATTACGTATAAACAACCTCGGATAATGAAGAGATTGTGAAATAACCCTTAACTTGTACTTTTCCTTGGTTGGGGTAGGTTAACCTCCTGTATAATGGTGAAATAATTGTTATTAGATTATAAAATAATATGATATCATATATTATCTTTTAACATTGATTTGTTAATAATATCTTAGTATTATCGTCGTTTCGGGTGTTAACTTACTCATTTTCTTTGATACGTTTTATTACCTAAGCCATGTTTGTTATGGATAGGATGTAGCTTATTCATATCCATAATGATATAAAGTCCTTAAACATTATTTTTAAATCATCAAATGATAATTATACTTGAATGGATATGATGGAGAATGAATCTCATCGCGTTCCTGGAGACGGTAGTCCGTACGTACGCACGAGCGACAATATCATTATTTTGATATTAAAATACTATATAATTGGATGGTATAACATATATATACAGAATCATTATCATGTTATATTTATTATTTATATGAGTTACACATCATTATTATACCCATCCAAATAATAATTTATTGAATAACAATTACACCATGACGTGGAGACGGTAAGCCGTACGTACGCACGTATGGTGACATGTTATTCAAAGGATGGATAGAATACTGAATATGGTTGTACCATATTTATAATAACATCACAGTATATATAAGATACTGGAGTTATTATTTTAGAATGGTAATAACAAAGAAGTAAGAAGTGGAAGAAGAAAGGAACTTGGGAAATGGTGGTGAAATCATTACCTCTTCTTCGGGTTCTTCCTTTTGATTTGATCAAAAGGGCTATTAAGTTGGCTTTATGACTAAAGGAAGGCCTCTAGGATGAAGTGAGGGAAGTTGAGAGAGTATTTGGGAAGAGTTTGACCGAGCCAAAATGCTTTGAAGGTGTGAGTTAATGAGAAGGGAGAGTGCCCTTTTATAAGAGGGGTGAGGGGCGCCTTTGGAAAAGCTAGAAATATTATTTTATAATAAATTATTATTCGGTTTCTAATGGCTCCAAAGTGGATTATTTAAAGTTTAAGGTGGGTATAGGTCTAAAACCACTCAACCAATAGAATTTAGACAGGATTGGATTACTATATTAACCTTATCATTAAGTATTAACTCTTAGTTAATTAGTTTCACTTTTACAATGGCACTTTGTATTTTTATATTATATGGTTAATAAACTTACTATATACATCCAATCGACCCCCAAGTGGTCCATTAATGAAAAACCTATCATTATATAAGTCTCTTGGCTGAACCTTATATTTTTAGGAATTTAATACCAATTAATAATATAATATTTGTTTTAAAAATCCTTTTATATCAATTTTGACACTATTCAATAATTGATTTTGTTAAACCTCATAACAGAATAATTAATTCAAAAAAAGTTACTTAAGTCACTCCTAACATATCATATTAACCTATAAAATTAGTTTAATTCATTAAAAGTCTGAAATTATATTTATTAGGGTATTTATAATCTCAATTATTTTAATTTTTCACTATTATGGTAATTCCTGCATCATCTTTGTGTCATAAATAAATTAACTTATTTAATATATAAAAATTATAAATAAAATATAATTATGTAGGAAATCTTTTTATCTTTCTAATTAACATTTACAATAGAATTTATCTTATGTATAACCCTATATTAAAAAATATTTAGTAAATAAACAGTGATTTTAACTCTTTTAACTCTTCTTTGAATTAAATAATAATAAATGTCCTAATCTAATCCAAGTGGACCTAAATGATAATATTTTATTCCTAAGGTTTTTTTTGGTCGAGATAAACTTTTCCAATAGAATTAGGACATGTGTTAGGGTAATATTAATATCATTTTTACCCTTAATTACCCTATTTACTTTTAACCGTGGTAAATAAAAGTAAAAAGTTACTATTCACCAAAAATTATTTTCTTCTCATTGAACCACATTTTAATCCTTGATATTAACCGTGTCTCTCAGATTTTTGAAATTCTAATCACAAAAGCGGTAAAATTAAGTTTTATGAAAAATTCAGTTTTTTAACTACCACTTTGTAGTTTCACTATTCATCAAAAATTGAAGTTTATCAGAACAATGACAAATTTTCACCCTAAGCTATAATTGATATTCCAAATTCAAAAATGATGTCTATTTTACAAAATTCCAAACATAAAAGTTGAATTAATTAATTTTATAATTAATTCCCAATGTCACAACAAATAGCGTGTTTTTAAGAAACAATATATATCAAAAGATTGACAATTGTTTATGTCCAATTTCAAAGTGAAATTAATTATAATGAACACCATTGGATAAAATGGTAAAAATATATTCTAATTATACTTTGAAACCACTAAATAATATAATTTATCACTATAAATTATTTTGATTAAAAAAACTTATTTTTATGTATTTTTCACTATTCATAAAAATTGTACGTTCTCAGAAAAATACCAAAAATTCAACTTAGGATAATTTCGATATTCTGAATCCAAAAATGAAGTCCATTTTGAAATATAAAATATATATAATTTCAAAAGGTAGTTATTACTATTCATAACGGCTAGTTTGATTGGTTGTGGTGTGTTAGAACTCGATGTTTCGTACAACACACGTTATCGCATTATTCCAAGAGAAGCGTACCGTAGAAGCTTGGGGTGTTACATTCTCCCCTCCTTCAAATAATTTCGTCCTAGAAATTTCTAGAATAATACCGCATGAAAAGACTTGGGTGGTTCTTCATCATAAGTTCCTCGGGTTCCCACGTTGCCTGTTCCATCTTATGGTTTCTCGACAAGACTTTTACCAGATGAGTCGTCTGGTTTCTCATTACTTGTTCTCTCGTATAAAGAATCCTGACGGGCTCTTCGCAATAAGACAGACCGGGTTCTAGTTCTAATTCCTCATAGGTGAGTACATGCATTGGTTCAGGCATGTATTTCCTCAACAGAGATATGTGGAACACATCGTGAACTTTGGAGAGACTTGGCGGCATTTCCAATCGGTAAGCTACAACCCCAATTCGTTCTAGAATTTTGAAAGGTCCGATGTACCTGGGACTCAATTTACCTTTTTTACCAAAACATATGACTACCTTCCATGGAGATACCTTCATGAAAACATGATCACCGACTTGAAATTCCAAATCCTTCCTTCGATTATCAGTATAGCTCTTCTGCCTACTTTGAGCTGCTTTGATATGGTTTTGGATTACCTTCACCTTTTCCATCGTTTCCTCCACCAGTTCTAGGCCCACAAGTTTTCTTTCACCAACGTCATCCCAACAAGTTGGTGTATGACATCTATTTCTGTATAACGCTTCATATGGTTCCATCTGAATACTCGAACGGAAGCTATTGTTATAGGAAAATTCTACCATAGGTAAATATTGATCCCACATACCCTGAAAGTCAAGTGAGCAGGATCTCAACATGTCTTATAAGGTTTGAATAGTTCATTCTGATTGTCCATCTATTTGAGGGTGGTAGGCAGTGCTAAAATGAAGTTTGGTATCCAAGGCTTTCTGAATAATTTTCTATAATCTTGAAGTAAAACGGGGATTACGGTCAGAAACAATCGATAGGGGTACTCCATGAAGTCTCACAACTTCATCAATGTATAGTCTTGCTAGACATTCCAGTGGTAGATCTTCTCTTATAGCAAGAAAATGTGCTGACTTGGTAAGACGATCAACAATAACCCATATTGCATCATTACTTCTAAGAGTATTTGGTAGCCCCATGACAAAGTCCATCATAATATTGTCCCATTTCCACTCTGGTATGGGAATAGGTTGCAATACTCCACCAGGCTATTGCCTTCTAGCTTTCACTTGTTGACAAACCATAAATCTTGACACAAAATCAGCAATATCCCTCTTCATCTTGTCCCACCAAAAATGTTCCTTCAAATATCTATACATTTTGGTGCTCTCAGTTTGTATAGAGAAATTGGAACTAGGAGTATCATCCAACAATTCCCTTTTTAGATCAGGTATATCGGGAACACAAAGCCTCTTCCCGAATTTCAAAATTCCTTCTTCATACACAAAGTCTCTCAATCTCCCATCATTAACAGCTTTAATCTTCTTTTGAAATTCTTCATCATCGGTCTGAGAACTCTTAATCCTTTCTAGTAAAGATGTTTTGGAAACCATTTGAAAAAGCATTGATGTTTCACCTTCCCTGGTTATTCCCATGTACATGTTCACTAGATCCATGAAAATTGGATCCCTTTCAATTCTCATATTGTTCAAAACTCCATGATCTTTTCTTCTCAAAGAATCTTCCACCTTGTTTTCTTTCCCTGGGTGGTAGTGTATCGTACAATCATAATCCTTGTGTAATTCAAGCCATCTCCTTTGCCTCATGTTGAGTTCTTTTTGTGAGAAAATATACTTCAAACTCTTGTGATCAGTATAAATCTCACATTTTTCACCATAGAGGTAGTGCCTTCATATCTTCACATCAAAGATCACAGTTTCTAACTCAAGATCATCAGTAGGATAGTTTTTCTCATGAATTTTCAACTGTTGTGATGCATAGGAAATAACCCTATCATTCTGCATAAGGACACAACCAAGTCCTTTCTTCGATGCATCACTATAAATAACGAACCCATCATTCCCCGATGGTAGATTCAATATAGGAGCATTCACTAATCTTCTCTTCAGTTCTTCAAAACATTATTCAAACTCTTTTGTCCAAACAAATTTAACCCCTTTAAGTGTGAGCTTTGTTAATGGGTTTGCCAATCAGGCAAAATTTTGGACGAAACGTCGATAATAACCTGCCAAACCAATAAAACTGAGTACCTCAGTTATACTCGTCGGTGCTAGCCATTCTTGGATTTCCTTGGTCTTAGAAGGATCAATAGAGATTCTATCTTTAGAGACAATATGGCCAAGAAAAGAAATCTCATGAAGCCAGAATTCACACTTGCTAAACATCCCATATAATTCATGTCTTCTCAGAGTCTTCAGGATAATGCACAAGTGACTTTCATGATCCTCGTAGATTTTAGAGTATACCAAGATATCATCAATAAATACCACCGAAAATTCATCGAGATATTCCTTGAAAAATCTATTCATCAGATCCATGAATATAGAGGGTGCATTAGTCAATCCAAAAGGCATTACAGTAAACTCGTAATGCCCATACCTGGTTCGAAATGTTGTCTTCGGAATGTCTTCCTTCTTTACACACAACTGATGGTATCCAGATCGAAGGTCAATCTTTTAAAAGTATTGAGCTCCATGCAGTTGGTCAAATAAATCATCAATGCGAGGTAGGGGATACTTGTTCTTTATTGTTATAGCATTGATCTCCTTGTAGTCGATACATATCATCATAGATCCATCTTTCTTTTTAACAAAAAGAACAGGGGCTCCCCATGGAGAAACACTAGGGTGAATAAATCCCTTATTACTCAATTCCTATAGTTGTTTCTTTAGTTCAACTAATTCTACAGTGGCCATTTATAAGGGGTCTTCGATATAGTCCTTGATCCAGGAATTAAATCAATAGAAAACTCAACTTCTTGTTCTGGAGGATGTCCAGGTAAATCTTTCAGAAACACATCTACATATTCTTTCACAATAGGTACATCCTCTATTTGAAAATTCATTTCCTCACCCATAGTCATTTCATTCTATTCCTCCCCAATAATTGAATTTAGTTGAGATACTTGGGGTGGATCTAGATAAGAATTAGGTGGTGACGACTCTGCTCTAAAGATAAGGTGTTCCTTATCATCTTCATCAAGAATTGTAACCTCTTTCTTCTTAAAATAAATCTTTTCATCATAGTCCAAAAGCCAGTCCATACCAAGGATTATATCGAACTCAATCATAGGTATGACGATGAGATCAGAAGATAAAAAACATTTATGTGCTCTAATCGGGACTGACTCACAAAACTTTGTTGCAATGATACTTCCCTTAGGAGTTTTAACTGACAACTCCCTTATTAAATCAAATTAGAAATATCTAATTTGTTTAGCAAACTGGGAAGATATGAAACAATGGGATAATCCAGAATCAAATAATGAATTTTCTAAACTTGAGGAAACCATTAAATTACCTGCCACCACGTATTTTGGAGCTTCTACCTCTGCAGTAGTGATAGCATAAGCTTGGCCTTGATCCCTTGGCCTTTTCTGAGGTAAGTTCCCCTGACGATTAGGACATTCATTTGAATAATGTCCCATATCCCTGCAATTGTAGCATTGAACATTGGTATCTTCCTTCATCCCTTTTCATTCACGTGCTTGGTGGCCTTTTTCACCACACTTGTAACAGACACCCATTCCCTTCAAGCAAGTACCGGGGTGTTTCTTCCCACATTTACCACAGGATGGATATTCAACCTTTCCCTTCTTCCCCTTATTTCCATTCCCAGATTGATCAGCAGTTCTCTTCTTCTCTTGATTTTCTTTAAAGTCATAAGACTTAGAGAATTCCTTTTCTGTTTTGATAGCACATGAGACAATGTCTTCGTACGATGAGAAGGATTGTGATACTAATGCTCGATTGAGAAATAGTTTTAACCCATCAAATAAACGATCAATCTTACTTCTTGGGTTACGTATATAATCTCCAGCATACCTTGCTAACCTTGTAAAGTTAGCCTCATACTTTGCAACATTCTCATCCTCCTTTTGTCTCAGACTCAGAAATTGCCTTTCCATATCTGCTCGATGGTCACGAGGAAAGTATTTTTCTAAAAATAGATCTTTAAACTCCCTCCATTCCATATTTGATACTTCATCATCTTCCTTCGTGTTTTGAATCAATGACCACCATTGATCAGTATCTCCGGTGAGGTGGTAAACTGCCATGATAACTTTTTCCCTTTCAATACTCCCCCAATCCTGAAATATTTTCTCTAGAGAATTTATCCATTGCTCATCTACTAAGGGATTTGTACTCCCATTGAACATTGGTGGTTGTTGCCTCATAAAGAGATCTAACATTGATCCTCCACGCTGCGGATCAGGGTTCTCCATACGGGTAAGGTTATTATTCATAACCTGAGTGATTTGTCCCAGTATGGTGATTAGCTGATCGGCACCAGTTGCATCACCATATCCACTATAATTATCTTGAGCAGGAGGGAAATCCCTACATGGATTGCATGCATTGATAGGGTTTCCATTTCTTTCACTAGGCGCGATTTCTAAACAATGGCATAATCTAGATCAATTTATGAATCAAAATACATAATCCCATACTTATAAAACACTTAACATAAATTGAACTATTTATGGATATAATCCATAATCATAAAAAATGTTTTCTTTGAGGAATTATATACTCATAAACCCTTCATAATGATATGTAAAGAAAATGAGATATATCCTAAGCATATCCCCTGGGAGTGTCGTAACCAATAGTGCAGCAAAGACCATTGTCGTGCACCAGTTCTCATTCGAGTCTAGCTCAAAGTGGTGTTTTTGGGTTTTACCACTAGGTACATCTGTGCCAGAGCCGCCTCTACCTGCTCGTATCTAGACAGGGATGTATTGCTTGGAAAACTCACAAAATCTCTACAATACCAAAATTCTATTAAGTTCTTCTATACTAATCCTCAAAGTCAATCTTAGGTCTACGTGCTTTAATCAGAGTTTATCGAAATATAGCTTCCATGTTTTGTACTAAACTTCCTCTGATACCAACTGTAACGCCCCGAACCAGTTACCCAGAGTCGGTGCATTATTGCATAACATTGGCATGATCACAAGAAAGATCAAATCTTGGAAGAATGATTGGTTTAGTCACCTTGGAAACACTAGATATATTCATAAAGTTTCACAATACATCATGAAGTGAAAAACTACTACAACAACATATTTTCTCCATAATCCACACTATTATCCCCTCATAATATCCCTGCAGGTCATTCATAATTTACTTCTTCACATCCTGGAAAAAATAAAACATAGAAAAGGGGTGAGCTCAAATGCCTAGTAAGGATAACAATATAGAAGAAACATTCATAAATAAGAATAAACATTTAAGGCAGTGTATAACTAAAACAAAATCCTTTTAAACTTGAACTTCAACATAGTATGGAAAAATAAAATGAAATAATGCCATTTACATATTCACATGGATATTCTACTAATCGAATAATCACATGCAATGTCAATAACCTCTTTCATAATGATGGAATGCATAATGTCAGACTATCATAACCACATAGCCAAGGCCTCATGCCAAGACTTCAAATAAGATTTTGTCAAGGCCTTGTTCCAATACACTAGTTTTTCTCATGAGACCTACCGATGAAATTTTATTACAAGATACTTACGTTTAAAATTTCTCAAATATACTCCAGTGTTTTTCTGAAAACATTAGGACAGCTTCTGAAAACAAAATAACTAATTCTGAGACTGCTCGACTAATTACAGGCCATGATGGGTCCACGCCCAATCCCTTCCTGTCCACCACGCTCGAGAGTCTTGTTTTCTGAAAACATTTTTAAGTTTGCGTTAAATACGTATACATTTGCACTGGATTTTCATATATTTATAAAATTAAACATTTTCTTTGAATATATTCTTATAAACTTGTAAGGGAAGCTTCGAAGATTTTATAACGGAGGAAAATAACTGCACCCGCCGTATAAGTTAAAAAAACACATTCTTACCTTAATTCTGTCAAAAAGGTTAGAAGCACCTTGTTTGGAAAACGACTGAAATATTCCTTTATAAATATCTTATAAAAAGTCAAACAGGGGTATAAATGACTTTAACCCATATTCTATAAAATAGTAAGAATGTTTTTAAATACACTTTCAAGAAACATGGATGTGGATGATAAAGAGATCCCAGTATATTATTACGTATAAACAACCTCGGATAATGAAGTGATTGTGAAATAACCCTTACCTTGTACTTTTCCTTGGTTGGGGTAGGTTAACCTCCTGTATAATGGTGAAATAATTTTTATTAAATTATACAAGAATATAATATCATATATGATCTTTTAACATTGATTTGTTAATAATATCTTAGTATTATCGTCGTTTTGGGTGTTAACTTACACCTTTTCATTGATACGTTTTGTTACCTAAGCCATGTTTGTTATGAATGGGATGTATCTTATTCATATCCATAATGATATCAAGTCCTTAAACATTATTTTTAAATCATCAAATGATAATTATACTTGAATGGATACGTTGGAGAATGAATCTCATCGCGTTCGTGGAGACGGTAGTCCGTACGTACGCACGAGCGACAATATCATTCTTTTGATATTAAAATAATATATAATTGGATGGTATAACATATATACAGAATCATTATCATGTTATATTTATTATTTACATGAGTTACACATCATTATTATACCCATCCAAATAATAATTTATTGAATAACAATTACACTACGACGTGGAGACGGTAAGCCGTACGTACGCACGTATGGTGACATGTTATTCAAAGGATGGATAGAATAATGAATATGGTTGTAAAATTTTTATAATAAAATCAAAGTATATATAAGATACTGGAGTTATTATTTTAGAATGGTAATAACAAAGAAGGAAGAAGTGGAATAAGAAAGGAACTTGGAAAAGGGTGGTGAAATCATTACCTCTTCTTCGGGTTCTTCCTTTTGATTTGATCAAAAGGGCTCTTAGGATAGATTTATGACTAAAGGAAGGCCTCTAGGATGAAGTGAGGGAATTTGAGAGAGTATTTGGGCAGATTTTGGCCGATCCAAAAGGCTTTGAAGGTGTGAGTTAATGAGAAGGGAGAGTGCCCTTTTATAAGAGGGGTGAGGGGAACCTTTGGAAAATCTAGAAATATTATTTTATAATGAATTCATATTCGATTTCTAATGGCTACAAAGTGGATTATTTAAAGGTTAAGGTGGGGATAGGTCGAAAACAACTCAAAAAATATAATTTATACAGGTTTGGGTTACTATATTAACCTTATCATTAAGTATTAACTCCTAGTTAATTAGTTTCACTTTTACAATGTCTCTTTGTATTTTTAAATTATATGGTAAATAAACATACTATATACATCCAAGAGACACCCAAGTGGTCCATTAATTATAACCATATCATGATATAAGTCTCTTGGCCGAACCTTAGATTTTTAGGAATTTAATATCAATTAATAATATAATATTTGTTTTAAAAGTCTTTTATGTCAATTTTGATACTATTCAATAATTGATTTTTGTAAACCTCATAAAAGAATGATTACTTCAAAAAAGGTTACTTACGTCACTCCTAAAATATCATATTAACCTAGAAAATTATTGTAATTCATTAAAAGTCTCAAATTATATTTATTTTCGTATTTATAATATGAATTATGTTAATTTTTAACTATTATGGTAATTCCTACATCATCATTGTGTCAAAAATAAATTAACTTATTTAACTTATAAAAATTATAAATAAAATATCATTATGTACGAAATAGTTTTAGCTTTATAATTAATATTTACAATAGAATTTATCTTATGCATAACCCTATATTAAAAATGTTTTAGTAAATAAACAATGATTTTAACTCTTTTAACTCTTCTTTGAATTAAATAATAATAAATTTCCTAATCTAATCCAAGTGGACCTAAATGATAATATTTTATTTCTAAGGTTGTTTTTGGTCGAGATACACTTTTCCAATAGAATTATGACATGTGTTAGGGTAATATTAATATCATTTTTACCCTTAATTACCCTATTTACTTTTAACCGTGGTAAATAAAAGTAAAAAGTTATTATTCACCAAAAATTATTTTCATCTCATTGAACCACATTTTACTCCTTAATATTAACCGTGTCTCTCAGATTTTCGAAATTCCAATCACAGAAGTGGTAAAATTAAGTTTTATGAAAAATTCAGTTTTTTAACTACCACTTAGTAGTTTCACTATTCATTAAAAATTGAAGTTTTTCAGAATAATGCCAAAATTTCACCCTAAGCTATAATTGATATTCTGAATTCAAAAATGATGTCTATTTTACAAAATTACAAACTTAAACTTACATTAATTAATTTTATAATTATTTCCCGTTGTCACAACAAATAGCGTGTTTTTAAGAAATAATATATATCAAAAGATTGACAATTGTTTATGTACAATTTCAAAGTGAAATTAATTATAATGAACACCATTGGATAAAATGGTAAAAATATATTCTAATTATACTTTAAAACCAATAAATAATATAATTTATCACTACAAATTATTTTGATTAAAAAATTTGTTTTTAAGTATTTTTCACTATTCATAAAAATTGGACGTTCTCAGAAAAATACCAAAAATTCAACTTAGGATAAATTAGATATTTTGAATCAAAAAATGAAGTCCATTTTGAAATATAAAATATATATAATTTCAAAAGTTAGGTATTACTATTCATAACGGCTAGTTTGATTGGTTGTGGTGTGTTAGAACTCGATGTTGCGTACGACACACGCTATCGCATTATTCCAAGAGAAGCGTACCGTAGAAGCTTGGGGTGTTACACGAAATCGATGATGTGTATGGAATCCTTGTTATTTTTTTCTTTGTTAATGCGTCTAAGGAAACATTTTCCTAAAAATATGAATGTCATGTGACTTTGGAAACAATACCTTCTTGTATTGTTCCATACTAAATATCTTCATTATCTTTTCAATTTATGTAATTTAACTTAGGCTGAGAAACTTCTTGGATTAATCATGATGGATCAAGATCCCAAGAATATATGCTACCTCACCCAATTATTTCATAGAGAAGAATTTATTAATCCACACCTTAACAGAATATAATTTTGGTATTTCATTTCCAATGAGTAATATGTCATCAACATATACTATTAAGAAAAAGATTTCACTCCCACTAAACTATTTATAAACACATGGTTCGTATTGGTTCTTTATGAAAACAAATTTATTATGGCCTCATAAAAATGAATTTTCCATTAGCTGGATGCATTTTTTAAAATATAAATGAATCTTTGAAATGTGCATACATCATTGGCATCCTTTGGATTGAAAAAACCCTTTGGGTTGCGTCATATAGACATATTCTTAAAGGTTCCCATTAAGGAAGGATATTTTGATATCCATTTTCTAAATCTCATAATCATGTAAATATACAATGGAAAGTAGAATTCTGATGGATTTTATCATTGAAACTAGTGGAAAGGATTCGTCATATTCAATTCCTTGATTCTTTTTAAACCCCTTTTCAAGGATTTGTGCCTTATAGGTACCAAATTTTACTTCCATGCCAAGTTTCTTCTTGAATACCCATTTGGAACCAATGGTCTTTACATCTACTGGAGGGTCTACCAAAAACTACATTTGATTTTGTTACATGAAATCTATTTCAGAATTCAAGGCTTCTTTTCACTTGGAAACATATCTTCTAATTACTGCTTTCTTATAGGTTAGAGGATAATTATTATCAACTGATAATTATTCACCATTCCCAATGACTAGAAAACCATACCATTCTATTTCTCTAACCTATCTATTAATCTTATATAGTAATTGTGTTTCTGAAATAATTTCTTCTTGCGTGAGGCTTTGTGGATTTGTTTCCTATGCCAACTCAAGTGTATCTTGAGTCTGGACTTCATCGAAGTCTATCTCGCTCCCACAATCTCTTTTAGAGATAATATCCTCCTCAAGAAATTTGGTACATATTCTTACCAAAACCTTTTTTAAAGAGGATTTTATAGGTAGTATATTTTTATTTCTTTGGGATATTCTATAAAGATACATTGTATGCCTTGGATTGCAATATTATTACTTTAAGAGGAATTAAAAAATACTTTTCAACCCCACACATGTAAGTAAGACGACATGGGTTTCTTTTTATTCCATAATTTGTATGGTATACTGTATTTTTTCTTTTTTTATCACACAGTTTAGTATGTATGTTGATGCTTTTAACATGTATCCCTAAAAGGACAATAGAAGACTCGCATGACTCATCCTTGATCTCACCATGTTCAATAAGGTGTGGTTCCTCCTTTCACATACACTATTCCATTGAGGCATATAAGGACTATTGAGTTGAGATAAAATCCCAAGCTCCCATAAATAATTAATCAAGTCTTGATTAAGATATTCCCTACCATGGTCTAAGTGAATTTTCATAATCTTTTTACAAATATGGTTCTCAACTTCATTTTTTTATTCCTTGAATTTATTAAAAGATTTTGACTTATACCTCATTAAGTATAAAAATCCATATCTACTAAAATAATCAGTAAATATTATGAAGAATGAGTACTCACCCCTTTCATCAATATGAAATGGCCCACATATATCATTATGAAATAATTCAAGATAATCTATAGCCCTTTAATCATTCCCACTCACTGGGGGTTTGTTCATTTTTTCTTGTAAACATGTGTAACATACACAAAGTGGTTTTAGTTAAAAAAAATCTAAATATCCATCTTGATGTAATTTAGTCAAGTTATTTTCATTTACATTACCTACCTTATGATTCCAAAGTTGGGTCTAGTGTGAGTCATGTGAAGTAACTTCATTATCAATCTCCATTATTTAGTTTGTGTGATCCAATGCATAAAGACTATTATTTAAATGTTCCTTACCATAAAAATGATATATTTATAAAAGAAGAAACGTTTATTCCCAAATTTGAAAATACATCCATCCATATCATTTTTGGATATTGATATAATTTTTTTAACTAATGTAACATAATAAAAACTGTTTAAAATAAGGATCATTCTGGTTGGAAATGTGAGTTGGTAGTCCCTTATAGTTATAATAGAAAATGTAGCTCTATTGGAAATTTGAAGAAACACATATCCTCAATCAATATTTCTGATTCTACTTGGTTTTTTTATTTGAACACATATGTAATCCCCAAAATCTATATATAATAATCAGTTTATAGAAACATATGAATTGCACTAAAAAACAAATCCACTTAAATATTCCCCTTTTTTCTTTTTTTGGGTGCATTTTTTTTTATAGTGGTCCTTATTTCCACATGTGAAACAAACAGCATCATGTTTCCTTTCTTTCCCCTTGATATTTCTCTTCTTATAAGGGAATGAAGAAGATTTGGGCTTAAATTTCCTTCCATTCCCTTTAAATTTTTTCTCCATAAGTAAAAAAAGTTTTTTACACTTTTTATCCTTATTTACTTAGAGAAAAAGAGTGACAATATCTTCAAGATACTTCCCAATGTTTTTCATATTAAAATCCATAACAAATCTAGATAAGCTCTGAGGGAATGATGTCAGAATGAGGTCGTTGCCCAGTTCTTCAGGGAGTTTAAACCCAATAACCTTTAAGAACTCAATTTATCCAATGTTCTTGACTATGTGAAGAATAGTTAGGGAACCCTCTTCAATATTTTTCTGAAAGAGTTACTTGGAAACCTAAAATTATTCTTGTCTAACTCTCTCCTTGTAAAGACCATGGAGGTGATCAAGCATTCTATACGCATCCATGTTTTTGTGATACATCATTAGTTCATTATACATCTATGAAAGCATCAAACATTGAACGTCGACCACATTTCTAAAATGTTTTTCATAGATAAGGATCTCGTCATCACTCACCACTTTAGAAAGTGGATCAGGCATTGAGGATTTTAGAATGTAAGAGTTTCATTCATGGTGTAGCAGGAAGGTGTCTAAACCAATCCTAGAAGTTACTACCCATTAGGAGGTTATCTTTCTCCAATATTGATCATAAGGATAGTGCGGATAATAAAATTTTACTTTTATTCTATAATTAAAAGGATCAAATTATTAGTACTTTTCTGGATTACAAAATAAGTGAGATAAAATAAATTAAATGGTTTTTATTTATTTGTTTGTTAAATCTAACACTATTTTATCAAGTAGAAATATCTCTCACCATTGAACTCAAAATGTCTAGTTTCTTTAACATTCTAGTGGAAAGGATCCCCAATAATTTTCTTAATGATCCAAAATTTATCCATGAAAACCATAATAAAGTTATTAGGTAGGCAGTCTTAAAAACTATGGACTTGAAGCTCCTTGATCCATTAAGTGGATTCCCCTATCCTGAAATACTAACTTGGATTTTCTCAACACTTGCCTCCAGATTTGGGTTGAACTGACTTTTTCCATTAAACTCAATAAAATTTCGGTTATGTCAACCCAAAACTCTCATGATAACTCCCCGATAAAAGTATGTTTCTTGACATTGTCCATGTACTACACTTTTTTCTATGGTTTCACTCCCAATAAAGTAATGGAAGGATTAGTTAGACTTAATATTTAATTGAGGGATTTTAGTTTATTATGCGTAAATTTAATATTTCCTTATCCTATATAGGCCTTTTTAATATTAAGTGGATGTTACTTAGTTAATTAACCAAGATGGATAAAATATTTACGCATAATTTATTTATTTAATTTATTTCTATGCACATTAATTCATTTATTTATATGATCACAGCCTTACATTCACAAAATAAATAGTTTTATAGAAAGAAATAATTAATTTCTTAAATGATCCATTCATGAGCTTTATCTAATGGTTGATTTAATGAGTGGATATTAAATCAACCTTTGACCTAGGGTAAATAACTCTTATTGTCGATCTTGGTATGAGTTCTAGCATTCCATTTATCCACTTATGTATCACCTAGTTTGGCATCATCATGGTTCTATCTTGATCCACCTCAACATACCATAGGATACTCCATTCATTAAAAATATTTATTACTCACATGTAGGTGAGGGGAACCAAATGATTGGTTAAATTAGACTACAAAAATATCCTTAGACATGCAGGTCCTACATAATAATGGATGGGGGTGACTCATAGGCCATCATTTAATTTAATATTAAATAATTGAAAACTCAGGAAATAAATTAAATTAAAACTTCTAACTCATACACTAGTCTTGTTCAAGCTCATAAACATTCATACATGCAATGAACATGAAAAATTAAATGGCTAACATTAATTACTTTATTCATTATTTTATTATTTAAGATAAATGTGCATGAATTAATTAATTAATTGATTGATTAATTGATTAATTCTCTTTCATCTTTAATGATCATCCGATCTTATTTGGAGACACTCATCATTAATGTAATTTATGAAAAATAAATGGTGAAACCAATAATGAAATATTAATTACAATAAATTAATTGATCATTAAAATTATTTAAAACTAATATTAAATTTTCAAACACACAAAAGTGTTCCAATTAATAAAATAAGTTTTTAATGATAAAATTTTCAATCTTAATGTAATTTTATTTTTTTTTCAATTAATGGGAGATTACATGGTATGTACATGCAACTATATTCCATGTAACTCAATTTTCGTATATCCAAGTCACACGCCTGGGGCTTCAATGTGTTAACTTGGCCATACTACATGGTGTGTACATGCCATCTACACACCCTGTATCTTCTTATCGTGTTCTATGTTGGTCTTTTCAATACGTGGTGTGCAATAAAAGAACCCCATGTAATTATTTACTCAGTGCATCTAGACACAATGCACATGAGTATATGGCGTGTGCTCCAACTGCATGTCGTGTAACCCAGTTTTCCCAGTCCAAGATTTGGCACATCGAAGTGGCATCTCCATTAATTATTCATTTTTTCTTAAACCTTTAATAAAATGAAACATTGAAAGAACATGATTAATATGTCGATAACTTATTAATTCAAATTGGATTAAAGAATGAATAACTTCGAATGAAAATATAACCACTATTTCACATAGATCAAAAATAAAATAAATAATTATAAATTTAAATGTGACCACTCTAATACCACTTTATGGTTATGGGTGTTGTGGAAGCATGCATAGGTGGGTGATATATTAAAATTTCTTTTTATAATAATTTCTTAGGATCTTGAACATCAACTTCATAATTCATTTATTTAATATTTTAATAAATTAATATCTGAGCTTAGGAACATTATTTGTTGGAGAATGTTGATTTTCTGAAAAGACCCTTTCAAATTACCTCCATTTCACTATGAGGATACAAGGATAGAATCCCTCTAGTGGTGACCCACATGTGATCTTATGATCTCCAATAAACACCACTTTATATCTGGGTTCTAACATGGTGAGTCATATGTCTTTCCTTGTTTGTTCTTGATAACTTATTCTTCGGTCTTGAAAAAATCCCCCATTCACTTCTCATTATTGAGAGGGAGGGATAATAAGGATTTTATAGATAATTCATTATGCACAACAATTATCTATTCTCAATTGTTGGATGCTCTACACAATAGAAATAGCTGCCTATTTATATAGTTTGGATTTAAGTAAAAATATTATTTAATTTCATATAGTCCATTAAATAACAATTATTACCTTTAATAAATCTAATGCCACATAATAATAGTAATATAATTATTATTCTGTGGTACATTCCAACTTTCACAATAACAAATATTATATAATGGTCTTGTTAATTAATATTTGTCACCGGACTCGGTCTTGGTTCATTCAAACTCCTCTAGAATTTATTGAACAATAGAATAAATATTTTATTCATAAATAAATATTTTATTCAAAATCTACTAAATAACTATTTATTAAAATATTTAATAAATAAAACAATTATTTTATTAATCGAAAGGCCCAGGAGTGAAAGCTCACTCCTACCAAATTTTATTAAAAAAGAAAGGGGGGAAGAGGAGGTCAGCAGTACAAGGGAGGTTTACAAAATCTGGTGAAAATCATGCCATGTGCATCAGCCTCCACAAGGTGCGTGCAACAAACCGGAGCATGAAAGGACCATTCTGAAGAAGAGTCCAAAATAGCTTTCTTTGACAGGGCATCAGCAACCTGATTCGCCTCCCTGTAAACATGTGTCACGTCAATATTTATACCAGCAAGAAGCTGTAAGCACTCTATCCAAGAGGGTAGCAGCACCCATGGAACTTCCCTTGACCACCGCCTGAGGAGATCAACAGCCACCGTTGAATCTGATTCTAACCAAAGAAAGTGCCAACCATGCTGGACTGCATACTTGACCGCCTTGATCATCGCCCATAACTCCGCTTCGATGGCATTTCCATTTCCAATGAAGTGATAAAAACAGCCCTTGACGAAACCACGATAGGTGCGGAAGACACCACCACAGCCCGAAGGCCCAGGTGTGCCAGAAGCCGCCCCATCGACATTCACTTTCACCCAAGATGGGATGGGAGGTATCCATCGCACTGATTTCAGAACCAGTGGTTTTTTCACCCTGCCTGAAACACCAAAGTTCCATAAGATAATAAGGTCCTCGGTGTCGTTGTTCATGCATCCAGTCTGCAGGTTGGACGCACTGCACACTGCCCTATGAATATGCCTCACCCCAGCCTGAAAGGATGGCTTCACATCCTCAAAAACCAAGGCATTTCGTGCCTTCTAGATGAAGCCGCAAGCAGCCGCTACTGCCACCAGAAGCAGGTTACCAACCTACGCGCTGCACCTAGCAGCAGCAACCGAGGCCAGACAACCCGCCAAATTCTGTATCTGCAGTCGGCAGCCTGTGATGTCTTGAATGTATCTCTAAAGCCTACCTGCAAATTCACAGAACAAGAAAATATGGTCGATCGATTCCTCAGCTGCAAGACAGAGAGGGCAGGCCGAAGCAAGGCTGATTCCAGCCTTCTTGAGCAGAATTTGTACAGGAACCCGGCCTTTCCAAGCTTTCCAGAGCAGCAGAAAATCAGCAGGGAGAATGAAATGATTTCAGAAGGCCAAAAGCCACCGTGGAATGGTAACCTGCCCATCACACATGGAAAGATAGAGGGCACGAGTGGTGAGGGAACCTGTGATACCTGGATTCCAAATGAGGGTGTCTCTGTCAATAAAGTTGTAGCACTGGATGTCAGCCTGAATCCGAGCAGGGAGGAAATCATAAGTATCCATCAAGGTTCCCTGAAATTCAGCAATGGTGATGTGTCTCGGATGAGGTGGGATATCCACATCCTCTTGAATTGGCCTATTTAGCCAGGGAGTCCTCCATGCATTCAGGAGGGAGTCCCTACAAACAAGCCATCTGGCAGAGAGCATACACTTATTGAAGGTTGATTTCAAAGCAGTCCAAATAGAGGAGGAAAGATGGTAAGAGTATCCATTCAGAAGATTAGGGATGAGCCTGGCTGAGATAAACTCCATTGAATTATCATTGTGGGTGAATAAGTTCCATTCAAACTTGCTGATCAAAGCCTCATTGAAAAGACCCAAATCCTTAATGCCTAACCCCCACATATCAACAGGTTTAATGCATTCCCTCCAAGCCACAACAATCAGCTTCCTTTCATTGACTGAACCAGTCCATATAAAATTCATGATTAGCCTTTTAAGGTCTTTGAGCAAAGCCTTTGGCCATTTGTAGATAGAGAACCCATACACATACATAGAGGTAGTCACCGAATTAATGAGGCAAATTCTTCCAGCTTGGGACATAGCTTTTCCTTTCCAAGATTCCATTTGCGCAATTATACGAGAGGATATGGACTGAAGATGGAATCTCTTCACTCTGCCCCAAAAGAGGGGAACTCCAAGATAATTAAAGGGCAGCGAGCCCTTCTTCACCCCCAGCAGCCTAGTAACCTTGTTTTTCTTCCTGGCTGTCACTCCCTCTTCGAAGACCACAAAATATTTCTGCCAACTAATAGCCTGCCCAGCCACATCCTCGTAGTGCCTAAAAATGGCCTTTATTGATGACACAGTCCGTGAGTTTGCCTGACCAAAAAGGAGAATATCATCAGCATAGAGAAGGTGGGAAGGAGCGAAAAGATCCCTCCCGGCTTTAATCTAACTATAAAGACCAGCCTGCACAAGTCTATTGAGACAAAGGCTTAAGTAATCCTCAGCAATGGCAAACAGAAGCCCAGATAGGGGGTCTCCTTGCCGAAAGCCTCTGGAGCACTGGAAGAAGCCTCTGGGGGAGCCGTTGACCAAGATAGAAAGCCTAGCACTCTGAAGTATGGAAAGGACCAAGCTGATGAATTTAGATGAGAAGCCGTGCATACTAAGGATAGCCAGCAGAAAACTCCATTTCATGGTGTCAAAGGCTTTAGAGATGTCAATCTTCACTGCAAGATTCCCGTTTTTCACCTTCCTTTTCATGACATTGATGCATTCTGAGGCAGTAAAAATGCAGGTTTGGATGCTCCTACCTGGGACGAAACCAAACTGATTAGGGGTGATGATTCCTTTTACCACATTACCTAGTCTCGTGGCAATGATTTTACTGATAATCTTGGGTATAGTGTTCCCTATTGCAACTGGCCTGAAGTCCTTAATATCAACAGCATTGTCCTTCTTGGGAATAAGGGAAATAAAGTTGGAGTTAGCACCATAGGGCATAAAAGCAGTGACGAAGAAGTCTCTCACTGCATTGGTGACCTGATCATGAATAATTTCCCAATTGAACATAAAAAACTTGTTGGTGAACCCATCAGGTCCAGCTGCACTGTCAATATTGAGAGAAAAAAGAGCCAACTTGACTCCCTTTCCCCCAGGTGGGTCAACCAAGGAGGCGTTGATACTATCATCAATGGACGGGGTGATGTTGTTGGCAATCATGTGTGTTCTATTAGCCCCATTATCAGAGTAGAGATCAGAAAAATAGCCAATTACCGCATCATAAATCTCATTATCAGCGGTAAGTAGCGTCCCATCAATCTTGAGGGCAGTGACTCCCCTCCTGATATTCATTTCTTTATGAAGACGGTGAAAAAAAACAAGAGTTCCTATCCCCATCTTTTAACCATTTAACATTATAGAGAGACCTGGCCAGATTTTCTTTGGTGTTCAGCAACCCATCAAGCTTTGATAAGGCCTGAATCTCATCAGTCGAGGGCATGGAGTTCAGATGATTAAAATTCTGGCAGACCAAAAGGTGATTTTCAGCATCCTTGATGTCCTCATCCAGCTTAGAGAACGAGTGCTTGCTCCATTCCTTCAATTTCATCTTAACATTTTTCAGCTTTGAGGAAACAATTTGGAAAGCAGACCCCAGGGCCGTAGAGTCCCAGGCGGCAATCACAGCCTCTCGACACCCTGGGATGACCAGCCAAGCATTGTTGAACTTGAAGGGAATAGGGGCCAGACGACCGCCATTAAGGGAGATGTCAACCACTAAAGGGTTGTGGTCAGAGTGCATTCTTGGGAGCACAAAACCCGAGGCTGAGAAGCTGTCATTCCTGTCATCAATCTGGAATAAACACCTATCAAGCCTGCTTTCTTGCCTACCATTCGAGGTGTACCTGCCCCAAGTGAAATCTGCACCAACCATTATAACCTCAACCAGATTACAACGATCAATGCAACTGGAGAAGTCACTAGCAGCAGTCCGGTTGAAGCTGGCACTGGTTTTTTCCTCAGGCCTAATAACCGTATTGAAGTCACCCAGAAGAATCCAGTTGTGAGGTGCTTGAGTGGAGAAAAACATCAGCTCATTCCATAGCTCCCTCCTTTTCACGTAGGAGTTCGAAGCATAAATACAAGAGACACAAAAGGTAGCACTCTGTATTCCAGCAACAACATAGACCATTTGTCCAGCCTTGGAGTGAGAAAAGATATTGACATATTCATGCTTTAGAACCCATAGGCTCTCCACATTGTCTTCATTTTGGTTATGATCAACAAACGAGTAACCGAGAGAGCTCCACTTGAAAGCCTTCCAGCTATCAAAGTTCATTCTTGGTTCAGCTAGACCAATAATGAGAGGCTTGTTGGTCATTATAATATGTCTAAGGGCCTTGATCGTGGGAGCATTCCCAAGCCCCTGACAGTTCCAGAATAAAATCTTCATTTATTGAGGGCTGTCATGGCCCTTGTTTGGGCCCCCTCTGCCCGGGAGGTGTCTTTCTTATCCCTGATCATCTTCCCCTTGTTAGTGGGGGTATGAACCCTTTTATCTGGTCCTTCTGGCACAGATTCCGCTGGCTCATCGTCACCAGACTGTCCGATCCCAGCCTCATCCGACCACAGCACCCCAGATAAAGGGGTAAATTTATTGGAGGAAAGGGGGATGCCCCCACCCGAAGTCCCCTCCGGTTTCAACCTTGCAGCTCTGCCAGGTGGGACAGTAGTGAAAAGGGACAAATCCCCTGCAAGCTCCTGGCCATGTTCCAACTCAGAAGAGACGCCCTGGGAAGGGGTCACAGCCGGCTCATTCATAAACGTGATACCCAAGGACTGTGAAATCAAAGCCTCATCAAAAATGGGTGATTGGAGAGCAGCCAAATCACACAGAACAGTAGTAGGATCCTCCACGGGAAGCAGGGTCTTCAAAGGCACCATAGGAGGTTCTGGCTGAGAAACACCGGAAGCATTCTGTGATGCGGCATTATGAAAAACAGGAGGCTGGGCAGCCAACACCACGGCAGAAGAAGCAGACATCATCGCATTCGGAGCAGGCTGGGCATCAGTCTGTGAACCAGGAAATGGATGCTGATCCACATGTCGAGTGATGTCCAAAGCCCCAGACACCTCCAGTGGATTCTCAACATCAACCTGTGAGAGGAGGTCAGAAAAGGCATTCTCAATGTCCACAATTCCAGCAAGAAATAAGATGTCAGGATGAAGTGGCACAAAATCATCATCCGCATGTCCCTGATTGGAGAAGGGTTCCTGTGCACGCCACTTCTCAGCAGCCTTCCTACAGGTACTCTCATCATGGCCCTTCCCCAGACAGAAAGATCAAGTACTCTCCCTCCTGCACTCTTCAGGAAGATGGCCAAAGAAGTTGCAGCCCTTACAAAATTTCGTCTTCCTTTCATAGAAAATAGCCAAAGAGAAGCTATCATCCCTGGTGTTCAGAATGACTTCCTCAACCAGTGTGCCTGCCATGTCAACCTCAACCAGTACACGGGAAAAATGCCCAAATCTTGGGTTATCAGTTTGCCGATCCATGCGAATTGGATTGCCCACAGCCGATGCAACATCCCAGAGAATTCGGGGATGCCAGTATAACCAGCTGAGCTTGTAGATGCGAATCCACACCTGCACATGTGTGTTGGTAACATTAAAGGGATCAAAATTCCGATCCCATTCCTGAATGCGTAGGATGCCAGGCCTGAGGGAAATAGAACCAAAACTCCATGCCTTCCTTTTGCACTCATCATTCGGAAACACAACATGAAAGAAGCCTCACCCCATGGCAGTCATTTTCCAATCCTCAAAGCCCCAAGCAGCGGCAATTTTTCCAATCAGCTCATCAAACCGCAACATTCGTTCACCTTTAGGGGTGATGATGCGCGCAATGATTGAGAATTTGCAAAGGCTTACTCTTTCTTCAATCGCCTCCTGATTGGCAGAGACATGGGCAATCCTACCCTTCTTGATCACCCTACCAGGAGAGGGGGATACGAAGTCCGTGAAATTTGGATTCACAGCAGAATTGACAACATCCACACAGGATTTCTTCAAGCCTGAGGGCTCCGCTGCAGCATGCGGGACACAACGAGAGAAAAGATCCTTGTTCCCTATGCAATCGAGAGAATTCCCCAGACCCAGAACCTTAACCGAGGGTTCCTCAAGAGATTCCCGAGCAAGACTCCCAGTATCACCCCAAACTCTCCCCTGAGTCGCCATCTCTGGACCTCACTTTCCAATATAATCAAACAATTATTTTATTCACAAGCCGGTGAATAAATATTTATTTAGTTTATGCGATCAATATTACATGAATAAAATTATTCCTCAGACTTGAGAATAATATTTATTCTATAAATTAAAATCAAATGGAATTTAATTGAGATCAACACAAGCACTTTGTATGCGACCCTCTAGGATTATTTCTCGTTGGCATTAGGTGGGATTGTCTAAAGTACAAAATTACTATCTAGCAATGGGTCAAGGAACCCAATATAAAGAATCTAATGTCACAACATCAAAAACCACATCTGAATGCTCACTATGTAATATAATCTCTTTATCACAATATCTCATCAAGCAAGTTTCACATTTGTGTCACCAACTTATATGCTCGATATGTCTTTTTTTCTATCTAAAATGAACATTTCGTTACACTTTGACCATGGAATTTATTATGAAGGTTCTATTCCAATCAAAGGGCTAGGATGTCATCTTTTATAAATATGGAAGGGAAAATCCTTACACTAATTATTCATTAATTACATCTCACTCATGACACAACCAATGTATCCAACATCATCATGAACAATTATCATCATGTTTTACGAAATACATAAAAGTACATGAGTTGTAAAATGAATTAATAATAATCTTAATGTCTAAGGACCATCACACATTCTTGTAGATAGAAATATCTGATGATACCAAAACTTTTGGAATTCTTAATGGAGGGGCTTTTCTTTAATCTCTCATCTTTGAGATTAATAAGTGATAACTTCATAAGAAGAAGCCTTATCTTCTTATGAGTACTTGCACCTGACAGGATATGTACTATGTGTCCCATATAGTATGTTATCCAACTACAAAACATTATTTGAGAATATCTTTATATCACATCAAGGTATCATAATATCGGGTAACTACTATGACTTTATTAGTGTGATGTATACTCTAGGACATTATTACATTAGAATCATGTAGAAGAACAAACAATATGTAATAAGATGTTTTATTAATATTCCATATGTTGAATATACATGCAATAAAAGTACAAAAAGATGGTCCTAGAACATCAAATACAACAAATATAGTCTTATATGACCAAATTTCTTACACTCATCACATATCATTTTAGAATAATCCTTATTCTCACTTTTTTCCATAAAATTATCCTTATACTTATATTTGAAATATTTCACCCCAATGATCTTATTCATTCTCTTAAAATGATTAGATAACTCATTATCAAACTATTCAGAATAACTACTCTCTATTTCAACTTGAACTTATTTTTCTTTAAATATTTAAAAACATTGTCTACAGATATCACTTTCTTATAAATAGTAGAAGTAGAAGTAAAATATAATCCATTTTTATTTTTTATTTTTCTGTATCTCTTTTAAATATTCCCTTGTACTATATAAGATAACCAATAAAATCATCTAAAATCAACTTATTAATTGTATTATCAATAGTTTTTCTCTTGTATTATCACTCCCCCAATATAATCTCAATGATATTTTCAATCAAAATCTCATCTTTAATATCTTTAACACCCATAGACTATAAACTATTAAAAAAATCACGAATCTTTGATGAATCTTAGAAATATATTCTCTATGTAAGGAATAAAATTCTTGATAATCATCTCTAAGTATTTCACTTCTTGTTTTTTTAACATTATAAGTATCAAAAAGATTAATCTCCAACTTCTTAAAAATATTATTCATAGAATCATAAAACAAAATTTTAATGTAGACATCCCTTGTTATAGAACATTGAAAAGTATTCCTTACATGATAATTCAGTTTATATTCAAATTTATCTTGATTTATTAATTTAGAAACTTTTTTATTAAGAATTTGGTAATTCCCAACAAGAAATACAAAATTATCTACCCTAATGTAAATAACAGTGGTTTCCATACAATCTCTCCGATATTTATAATCTGTACCATAAAAATCGATAGTATTCTAGGATTAAGATTCATGAGAGTTCAAACATTTACACCAACCAACTTTGTAAAAAAATATAATATTTCTACAAAACACATGTTATTTTAAAATAGTTTATAAAAAATATATAAACAAAATTTTATAACAAGATTTATAAAACATTAGAAACTTGCATAATATAATAGAAGTAAAAAATATCAAGTTAAGCAACAGAATCTACTCAAATACCAAATGTAGGACTTAATATTACAATAATGTATAAAAAATGGGGTGTATTTTAGTTTATAAAATAAAATTTAAATAATTCTTTGACCTCTTTATGTAAAATTATCGGATAGATATTTTTTCCAAACTTCATTTTACAAATCGGACAGATTGTTCATTTGAATATCAGAGTATAGTAAAGTAAAAAATAAGTAAAAATATTATTATACAAATTAACATTGTAAAATATAACTTGTAAAAACAACTAATAAATATTTTATAAAGATGTAAAAAAATTATAGAACTTTATAAAATATTGATTTACACTTTAAACATCAGCGTTGATGAATTATATAACCCAAACTTTAGGTATCCACGGTTTTAACCAAACTATAAAGTTTTGTTTTCCTTAAGAAATAAAACCCTAAATACTAAGATTAGAAGAGATATTTTTCCTACCTATGTTAACCCTCAATTAGAATGTCATACACAAACTATTTATTCATATCCCTAGAATCCCTTGATCAAACCAGATCAGACAAAAAATAGTGATTACAAAAGTGAAATGTTCTAAGACATTTAGAATCTTTACAGAGATGTCTTAGAACAAAAACACTCTAAAGATTTAAAAATTCTTACTAACAGTATGTTTCATCTTAGTAAACTTCCAATGGATTTAGTTTCATAATTATCATAACCTCCACCAATAATTATCCACTATTTATAAGAAAGGTTCTAATGATCATATCATGTCATCTCGAAGTTGGTTGTAATGGCCTCAGAACAAACTTCAAATTGAAAGGTTATCATGTTTATCTAATGATCATAATATTATACACCATCATATTATACCACGTTTTCATAAAATGGTATTAAATTTTTTATCTAGAAAAATTATATATCTCAATATCAAAGATTTAAGTAAAAGGCCATCTAGAAAACATTTCTTCTTCCATCCAAAAATTTTTGTATAAAAGTCTTAATAAAATTTCATCAATTTAGACTTAGTTATATTATGACTTGGGTAAATTTATAAATATTTTCTAGAAATATATGTAATATAATATATGAACTTTAGAAAAAATATTATAATAAATAAATTTATTATGTCGGATAAATTAATATCTATACTTCTAGAAAAAATCATTTCCTGGGAAAAAATACATAAAACTATAAGAGTATAAGAGTTAGTAAAATATATACTTTTAAGAAATTTTATTATGATATTCAAAAAAATATTATAATGTGTTGAAAAACATTTTGACTCAAAATTTACATCATGTCACTATGATATTCATTTCATGACAGAGGTGAAAACATATGATTGAATGGGATTTATGCATTTGGTTTCCCAATTCCTTTTTTAAGGCATGCCTCATTGAGGAGACCGGGGTGGTTTCCCTTAATGAGGACATGATTTTTTTATAAAACTTAATAGGAGGCCTAAGATCATACTTAGGAATAAGAAGAATATGAGTGGGGATTATGCATAAATATGGGTTGTGCTGATGTTTCTACAACCTACTAATTGATATTTTGATAGAAGGGTGAATAGACTCATGTGGAATATGGCCTCAGGGGAAAGTTATTGGGTCTTATGCATGGGATTCCCTATTATAGATATCTCTTTATTATATATTTTTCATTGTGTTTAAATCATCAATGGGGAAATGTGAGGGTCTTACACCTAGGAAAGAATCTCATGTCCTCATGGATCATTGAATGGAATCAGGAGCTAGGATGATCATGATGATCTACAAGAGACTGCTCTAGTTTCCTCATGATAGAGACCATCATTATCAAGGTAATACATGATAATGATAATTCTAGGGTTTCTTCCTACCTAGGGAAAAATTCTAGAGCCTACTTTTATCAAGGGAATACATGATTGAGTATGTGCATACTAGTGTGCATACTCAAATTGTAGGTCCAATGGTTTTAATAGATTCTTTAATAATTGGATTCTTTGGTTAGTGACTTTAGTGAAGAGACTCTCTACCATTAAAATTAGGGGTGTGTATGGTTCCCTAGTATGGGAATGGAAGAGGGTGGTTCTCATTAGTGGAGGGCCTTAAGGAGGTTTTACCCTAGTGGGGGCTAGGTGAGGTGCTTCTCCCTAGTGAGGGATATGTGAGGAGGTTTCACGCTAGTGAGGGATAGGTGAAGTGATTTACCCAAATTAGAGTTATCCTAGGTGATTCATCCTAGTGATGTATAGGAAAAATGGTTTTCCTAGGTTTATGGTGGTTGAAGGGGTTCTACCTATCTTGGAGGTAGGGTGAAATTGATTTTCTCTAGTGCAAATGTCTTTACGGTAATTGGGCATGCTTTTCCACAGTGTATCACACATCAAAGCGGTTGGGAGAATGATTCTATTTTGTGGTTTAAAAGGTGGTTCATTTACCCCCAGTATAATAATATTGGGGGATAAGTGGTCATTCGTGATGTTTTTATTATTGGATGACTCAATTACCCTTAATTTTTTTTAATTCTCTTAAGTTTTGAGCATTATAGTCTACCAGAAGGGGACTCTAGAGACCATGGTGAATGGAACATCAAGTATCTATTTATATTCTAAAATGTGAGAATATATTATAAAATTAAGATACCAAGGAGTGTATTTATAGGAAAAAATTTATACCTAAGTGCAAGGTACTTTGGTGTGAAGGCTAGTTCACTCTGGTCCACTAGGATATAGTATCTTGGGTGCATGTATAGGGCCCTAGGAGAAATGATCTGGGACTTCCTTTAGGTACATTGGAGAAATAGGGGGGATATTATGAGGGACATTTGGAATTGTCAACCTTGTTACTTTATCCCACAAAAGGATCTCCAAAATCCCCCCCCCCTTAGAATGGGATCTGATCTTACGAATAGGATTGAATTCAAAGGTAAGTGTTTCAATGGTGTGATAATGAACTAGGGTGTATCTATAATGTCTGCACGGTTTCTTTGGGTAAAGAATAAACTAGTTTGGTTGTAAACATGACATGGAATGGGTTGGGAGAATGGAATAGAGACTATATAAATAGTGGTAGTCCCCCTCCACACATGGGTATACTTTATTTTACTTGAGAGAAATGTGCAGTTATAAACTATCCTTTTTCTCTATTCTTTCATTATACCTCAATGTACAAAATTGAATCATATCCTACCTTAACATGACCCACCCCAACCCCCCCCCCCAAGAGATAAGGACCTTAGAAAAGGGTCATGAGCGAAGGTTTGTAGTGAAGTGGCCCGAGAAAAGAAACTTTGTGAATGGGCCTATGTGGGGATACCTGGGTGAAGCCACCTAAGTAAAGAAATTGACTTTTTAGAATTTATGCTCAATTTATTTCATGTTATCCATACCAATACCTCGGGTAATTTTTTATATGTCTGATTTATCATACATATAAATTTTTGAACTTCTTTATAATATTAATATTGCCATCTCTTCAAAAGTTATTTTGGATACTAAGGTTTCTGATCAGATCAAACATATGGTTGCAAATGTAGAGCAATTGTATAATGACCAATAGAATCCCTTTCTATTGTCTTTAAAAAACATCATGATTAAATTCCCCAAAAGTACCATGTATCATATTTATTCTCTATTGTGTGGAAGTAAATGTTGATCAACGTTAAAATTCCTCACCCAAATTCCAACATTCCAAATTCATGGTATAGGGAATATAAGAATCTATGCATACACGAACATATCTTCAAAGAGTTCATACACACTAAAATAGAATATTTATCTATATTGTTTAACTTATAATTCCAAGACCACTCTGGAAAACAATAATTACACTTTATAACCTCATATTCACTACTTCTCTTCCATCTTTTATTACTCCCCCATTGACCAAGCACAATGTTGGAATAAAGAGTGGGACCTACACCCTACAGTAGGTTCTAGGATCGAGTGTATATGGGATTATTAGGTCTAGAAAATATGGGTGTAGATTGAAACTCTTGTAAATTAAATATCCATCTATGAGTCTTTTTGGATTTTCTAGACATATGTGTATAATAGTAATGAACTGGTTCCAAACTTTCTATGAAATTGGACTTTTCAAACCAACATCTCCAACCTAACACATGGAAAAGTGGGAAGTAGTGTATGGGACATGTACAAGGTTTATGGGGAGCCAATCCTTGGAGTCATGTACAATGAGATTTTTCTCCCATCAGAAATATGGGTAGACCTTTATAGGACACCATACTTGGCCCAAGAGTTTCTAATAGATGATAATTATTCCATAGGGGAGGAACTTGGCCCCCAGACTGATATCAATTTCAAAGATTTTATAAAGATCTTCTAATCCCTTATGGTTATAGGCCTATATAAAAGTGCCCAATAGAATGTCCCTTTATGTGAAATAGAGGATTCCCATGAACATATTGTTCATAGACATATTAGGTTCCAGATTAGGGGTAGGGGAATTCAATTAACCCATAAATATTCCCTAAAACTCATCTGGATAGATTCATGTCCATGTGGTTATGTTCGTACATGATTTCGGTGCCTGTCTCCAAAAATGGTGTTAGGCCAAAAACATTTTTGATGGCCACCAAGTTAGAATTGGGGGATAATTTAGGCTTTGTTATACCAGTACTAGTTTAGATTAACTAGTTCATGTTACACATCTACAAGGGGAAGTTACCTTTTAATATTGCTGGAATATTCTAGATATTATGGATCTAGATAGAAACTTCCTTCAATTCCTATTGTATCCTTATTGAATTTCCAATCCCAAAAATAAAATTTATTTTATTTATCTTTTTTTTTTGAAATTAGGTTATTCTCTATGAATAGTAGTGTTTCTCTTAAACTCCCCAGTTTTCATTCAGTGTACAAATTTGTATCATATGGGTGGCCTCTTATAAGAAAAATTACTGATGGTTGAAGAAACTCATATGAGTTATGGTGTTTCATATTCAATATAGGCTTATAGTGATATTACCCGGATATGGGGTGAATTAGGGAGTTCTAGGATTATAAAATCGAACCATTTGTTCCTTAAATATCTGACTTTAACTAATTTATATTGTCTTATTAACCCTGAGGGTCACTTGTATTTCTCATGAATTATAGTTTAATCTAATTTTCATTACTCTTGATCCTTTATTTACTATATTTTATTTACATTGACTGACCCATTTTGGTACAGAATAAAGTAAATATGAGCATGAGAATTTACTTAGCTCACCCTGCCTAGGCTATATCCATGGTGTATGCATCAGTGATGTACACTGCACCAAATAAGTATATAGATCACTACTATTCACTATGGTCACTCCCCTTAAAAATTTTCACGATAGGTCACTCCATTCCCAAGATCACTACCTTAAAATGTTTAGGGATAACTCTCTGCTTCCAAGGGGTTACTCCCTCGAACATTCCTTTTGATGCTAACTAACAGCGGAAAGGACCACTTTCACACTATTTATAGACATTCGCATCCCTTATTTAGCACCAATTGTATGGAATACATCCTTGAATGTAGATAGATGAGTTGTTGACATACAATTGGAATTCTACTTCATAATATGTGAATAAAACCATGATTCATCACCTCTTCTTCACTTTCCATAGAAATTCTGGAATACCTCATTCACTACATAGCATTGATCACTTATATTTTATTTGGAAATATCTCTAATGGTACTAATTCTTCAATATTATATACCCTCACCTAGAAAACATCCTCCTCTTTCATCTTTCATTGAAAATAAGATACGACTCTATACACAATGTTCACCATTTCCTTTAATCAATCTCCATTCTTTAAATATGGAGGGCATTCACCCAATCTCATGGACACCTATCAACAACATTACAGGGGTAATAAAACCAACCATAACCCCTATATTATCTCCTTGATTATTATGCAACAAAATAACTACATTGTGGACTTATCTATCCTTTTACAGTGTGAATAAATTCACTAATTAATCCAGCATCATAAATATTACAAATCACCTTCAATCTTGGCTTAGATCATAGTCTATAATTAAGACACATTATTTTTGAAAAATTGAAGATCCATATCATGCATATCTTAAGTGATTTATCCCAAAATTTGTGTGTCACCCATAAAAATTCCTTTCACAAAGGCCTGGTATAAAATAAATGGTTGTTTTCCTCCAAAAATATTAAACACCATAGATTTGGTCCTCTTATGTTGGTTGTTCTGGCTTGAAGTTTCACTGGTCAACAATGGCTTCTCCACCACATGAATATTCTTTGTTTCTTTCTCATGTTGGAAAATTAATCACTAGTTATTAAACACAAAATAATACATTGACTATGGCCTTCCCCAAATCCATATTTTCCTTGTCTATTTCACATAGGCACTCCACCAATGTACCATAATCATCCCTGTAGTGTGGTATAATATGTGTGGTCATTTTTACTACCCATGACCATTGAAATGACCATATATTACTTGATCATTTATCATATGTACATTTTAATTCCACCATAAGGACCACTATGGAATGGTCTCTTTCTATTTTCATATTTTGGTCATTTTCTTCTCAAAATAACATATAAAATGGTCATGGTTACACATGAAACCTATTCTATATCTTTACTACATCCTCCACCATGGTTCTATCCTTCCAAGATTAGTTGTGTTTCAATTTTTTGAAATTCAACTCATAGTGATTCACCTTTGGTTTACCTCTAAACTACTTCCACTTGAATAATCACATCTTTTTCAAAAATTACAACATGAATATCTTGCTCTCAACAACTCGTATTTGATATCATTATCATGATCAATCAATATACCAAGAACTACATCATCACTTTTGTAATCTTAAATCATGTGTTTTAAACAATGATATTTTCAAAAAATCAAATTTACTTTATTAACATACAAACACAGTTATTGTCTTATTTTTAACAAATCTAACACAATCCATTAGGATTAATAATAATATCCCCCTTTATATTTTGTTGAAAATACACAACTAACCATTTAAAGTATCTTCCACCACTTGATATAAATGAAATACAAATGGTCTTTACAATTTTCCCTTTTATATATATTGATTAACCTTTATTCCTTATACTTTTATTGGAGGTAACATCATCATCTTCATAGCTCCCCCCCCCTTCATTTTTAGGGGAAATTTATTCAATAATTCTACCCCTTAATATAGGAGGAAACATCAAGATTTTTTAACTCCCCCTTTATCTTCAACTTCTAAGAGGGATTCCTAATATATTTTTATCTTACATAGGCCAAACCTTATCCCTATTTTATTCTCTCTATATATTCATTGAGTGAGTTTAACACATGGAACGTCAGATGTCAATAAATCATCTAAGTATACTAATCCTAATATTATTGTGGGAAACATGGTTTTTTGTATATAACAACAATATTTTCCATTTCACTCATGAATACCAATGAAAACAAATAACAATTTTGGATTTTCTATCTCTTGAAACAGAACTTGTGATCCCCAACACACTTTACACCAAACTATTAATAAAAATATTAAATCACTTGGTAGATAGGATCATACCACATGATTAATTAATTGATACCACTTGTTAAAAAATATATTCAATTTAAACAAATGATGCCATTTTTACTCCATTACTTCCTGTTCTTCATAGGTTTCAAAATTCTTTAGTATATATGAATTTAGCTCCATAATATGTTCTTTTTATAGCATAATCACCTCATGAATCATATCTCCCACTTAACGTTTCACTTATTAACAAACTATTAAAAATAAAAATTACATTGGGGGAGGGGTACCTCAAAGTTCCTCAAGTTGAGAATAGTGTTGGTCAAGATGATCCAACCCAGCACCATACATATTTCCTTTTCCATTTTTCATCTTTCAGGAAAGAAATTACATAATCTCTTCAACCTATTCATCTACCAAATCTCTAGTATTTGGATACCTCAACCTCTATCCAAATGATAACCCTTGTGTGATACCTCTTACTCACTTATATTCATTAATGAAAACATTTTTATTTTTCAATGCCTTGGTATTTTCCATAATTGTGGAATTTATCACACTCAAAAATGTAAATGATTGTTTTTCATCATAATTTAATCTCATTATTGTATTTATTTACCATTACATATTATTCTTTTTACTTTTAGTTGTTTTTTAGAAACAATTTTTAAAACCTCTTCCTTAATTTATATGATTTCCATCTTGGAATACTTTTTCCTTGGTGGGGTAAACTTTATATTCTCTTTAACATTCTTATAGTTGGAAAAACCACTTTATTTTGCTTCCATATTTTCCTTTGAACCTTACAAGAGAGTTTTTATGATATTATAGATTGGGGTGATTGGTACACCCTCCGTTGAGGCTTAGTTTCACCATCAAAAACATTAAACCTATTTTTAATCTTAATAGGACTTATTTTAGGATATGAATTCTCCTTTTAAGTCATAGTAGTGGAGTTTATGTGTATGGATTCATTACCCTTCCATTCATTCCTCCAATTGTGATACCTTAAAATGGGACTGATTTTAGAAAAAAATAAATCATATACCATAAGAATCATACCACATTTGGTATCTTCTTAATTAAGATATAGGTATAGATAGATTTTTTATCACATACTTGGTCTTATTATATTTAAAACATTTACTCATGATGTGAACAGATCTTCACAATATAAGTCCTTGTTGCTTCCTTCTTTCATGGATCAACCCTTCCAAAATTTTCATAGAATAAATATTTTCTTCTATATGTCATATTTGAATATCACTTCATTTATACACAAGTTGAGGTATCTTTCAGAGGCATGTTTATATTATTTTTTAAGGTGTCCATCCTCTCATCATGACCTCTTATCTTTACATGTATTTCTTTCAATTTTATAGCCATAATTTTCAAATCTTATCTAGTATCTTTTAAAAACCATTTTCTTTCTTAATATTGTGTTCTAAGGGAAAAAACACTTTCTTTAATTCCCTCATTATGTCCATTTGTTTTCCAAATTCTTGGGAAATATCTTAAAACATATCCCTTTTTTATTTAATTTTTATTCCCATTTTTTTATTACTAAAATTCATGGTCACTTGTTCTCATATTAATCTATGATTTTCATTTTAAAATATTAAATCAGCAAATATTAACTCCATGCATGTTACTCCCTCGACCTTTGTTTCCACTGTGTGAGAATTAATTATAATAGAAACTTTATGTTATTGCCTCTTCACCACCAGAATTTCATATCTTGTTTAGATACAATAGAGAGTATAAAATTTTACTTCCTTTCTTCATATGGGGGTTAGAATCAGAATTAATATTGTGATTATATTTTACCATGGATAGATAACCCAACTTCTAGGATTAATTGCTCTAATTCTTCTTCTTATTTATTTTTTAGATAAGGAAAGTTTCATTTGGATTTTATTATTTCCCAAAAATATATTCCAACTTTATCCATATATCTTTAGATAATCTAAACTAATTAATATCATCGAAGATATCTTCTTCAGGATCCACTTTTAATGATTCCTTAACTGAGGCATCAATTCCAATGTTTCCTTGATCTATCTCAAAGATAACTCAGTTTTGGATTAATAGAACAATTCTATCTATAACCACTTCTTGAGGAAATCCAAGAGAATATTCCATTAAATCAATAAAATCCATTTTCCATGTTCAAAAAAATTCCATAAAATATATGAGCCTTTTTTGGATTTTATTTTTATTCTAAAACTTCAGTACAATTTGGAGTAATAAAAAATCTACGAAAAATGAGTTTATCCCTTTGATACCAATTCTTGGCCATTCAATAGAGGCTTAGAGTAATATTACTCTGAGAGGGGGAGTGAATCAGGGTTTGATAGACTTATCAAAATTAAACACTTAATATTTTAAAATCACATTTTCCCTAATGGATCTTGACCTATCAACCTTGATGGTCACATAGATTTCTCTTGACTTATACTTTGATCTTATTATAATTTCTCTTGACTCCTTATTTACCAGATGTTATTTCGATTTATTGAACCATTTTGGTTTTCACATATAATGTAAACAAGGTAATGAGAATTTACTTGGTTTACCCTCACTAGGCTACCTCTAAGGTGTTAAAATAGTGGGTTCCCAAGACCTAACTTGAGCAGCACTTTTAATTACCATATCATGTATATAGTGAGTTATAAATGGTATGCACTTACCATTATAATGTTGATATTTATATATTAACTATTTAAATTTTAATTTCCATAGATTATGTGTTGTATAAAAAGGTTATAATAGTTCCCAAGATATAATGAGAACCTCAAGATACTAGGACATTAATCTTAAACAAATATACTATTATCTAGATAGATCATTCTGATTTGACATAGTTGATGTATGACTATCAGGTGATGGGGTCTCAAAATAATTGAGACTTATTCTCATGAATTTCACACTTAGTGATCTCTAGTAGGTGAGATAATGAGGATAGACCTACCAATAGTAACTCTATATGTTTCAGGTGTCATTTTCATTCCTATCTATGAACATGTTTATTGGCCTCCTGATTTGAGATCATTATCAAAGTGTACCATTTTATTATGTAGTTTTATTCAAGTAAAAAACCAAGACATTTCATTTTTGGTGAGGTAGGTTGTGTTGGGTGTGTCATTGGTTCCATGGAATTGGTTGAATAGTTGAGATATAGTTTTTCATTTCCGAGTTGAGGAACTGAAATCTCAGGCCTTGTTGATCATGATGGTTGTAACTTAATAAATCCTTCTCCATGGTAGTACAACGTAAGTATAACTAGTTATATAAAAAAATAACAATGAAATAATGGATTATAGAACAAGTTGCGCATCCTACTTTATGATATATTATGAGACAAAGATATTATATTTCATAGTGTGTGTTTGTAGGAAATGTTGTCATTGTTATGACTTTTGCTTATCCTTATAGGGGGGTCTTGATGGATTTATAGAAACTTCTATTGGTCAGTGAATAATATTATCTACAATCGATATAAGTTCCCATAGGATCAAACATAATAGTGTATTAAAAATTCTACCATATTTCGGTGAATAAGAATATTGTACATGGCGGACCCCACCATGGGGTCAGAGATTTTTCCAAGTTTTTTAGATCAATGATAAATAAATAAATTCTAAAATATTAGAGTATATAATAATTGAATTGTATTTATTTATTATAATTATTGATAAGTTATTATGTTAATACATGGAAAATATTATACAAATGAATATTATTTTAATATTCAAGGTTCATTAAACATTAGCAGGAATTATGAGTCAAACTAAAGAATCAGGTGTATCATGTAATATATTTATTATATATTAAAAGTTGGAAATAAAAATATAAATTATGTTCATGATGTAACATGTTATTAATTTCTTATTTTAGTGGATGTTGGATATACAGGGGTCGGGAACCCTTACTGAGTATTTTGGACATCCACTTTATAAGCATAGGATAAGCTGATTCCATTTACAATTAATTTAAAATGGAATTGAGATATTCTCTTTCATTATACATCCTAGATAGAGAAATTCATCTTCTAAGAGATCGATCCAAGAACACCTTCATGGATCAAAGGGATGGGATTGACGTGATCGTTGAGACATCAAAGAAATCATCTAAGATTTATGCTAGCACTAATAATTCAATGATCATCATACAAGAAGATTCTGGAATCCTATGTAAACAATCTAGATGTGTTTGGCCTTGTATTCTTTGATCAATGTTCACCATCGATGAGCTCCATTGAAGCACAATTATATTCAAACAAGTTAACTGTTCTTTTTTTGTGCTTATTAAATTCACATGAGATCCTCAAACATCTACTGAGGCTCAAATTGTCAGAGACAATAAATTTTTGTACCTTTGGTGATGAAAAAATTAAATCCTCATCTCACCATATTCCATTTCATGTCTTAGAACTAGAAATTGGTATTAAAGGGATTGGGTGGATTTTATCCTCAAATAAATAAATTAATTTTCATTAATTTAAGTAGAGAGTTTTAATTTAGTCTCAACAACTTCAACCTATTTTAAATATGATATAATATGAAAAAGATATGGTCATAAAAAGTTTTCAGTGAGCATTTAAATCATCTTTATAGAGTTATTTTTAAAGAAAATATATGTGTGTGTATATGTTTATTTTTTACCCAAAAGAAAATTATGGTCATCTCTATTGAAGTGAGTTTTCTGGAATTCTTTTCCCTGGTGATGGCCACTATTCCAGCAATGGTGTCTGACTAGAATATTTCTTTTGGTAAATACCTTATTCCAATGGTAATATAAAATTTTAATTATAATAATTAGTTTTATAATTTTATTAAAAGGCAATTTCTATACCCTGTGGAAATTTTTTATAGAGGGACAAAGTCTTGTGGGTAATCGTTTGTCCAACAATTGGAAAAAATAAGACTATATATATATAATATTAAAAAGGGATCCTTTATGGGTGGGGAAGTTGGCCCTATAAAACATAAAAATGGTTAAATGTGGATTCCCATGAAATCCACCTATTATGGTCATCCATTCTAGTGTCACGTCACCCCGAGATGCCCTTCTCCACTGACTACATTCAAAAGATGTCCAACCCCACTCGAGATCCCACTAGCATTCATCTCCTAGATCAATATCACCAGATCCCACTATGGAATAACCTCGTTTTCCTTTGATTGACCTCCCCCAATGACCATCTGGCATCTTCTAGTCATGATGTTGATGTTGTTCCACCTACACCCATCAGATGTGCAACTCGCCTAAGCCCCACCAAGTTTGTCCTGCTTGAGTTCCACCTCACCGAGCATGACTTCCACGTCATCTCATTGTGTGTTGTTGACCCCAATAGCCCCCTCCCATGAAAATAACCCTTCCTCACAAGCGTAAACAAACCCTATACATAACTGGTTGTTCTGGATAGCCTTGCCATCAAACAGACCCCAATCTACATGCCATCAGTGATTCCCCTACCACAACGATAAGTGACACCCCATACCTAGTCGTGATCGAACACTGATCGGGGTACTACCAGCATACCATGGGGTTTTCCCAACTCATAATGGGTATGTGTTGGCCTTCCCTACCCTGATCTACACTGTATGGGGGTTTTTTGACCTGTAACGGTCCTGGGTCGGTTCTTCCCAGCCCATAACAGGCCTCTGTGGGTTTTTCCCAACCCATAATGGACCTTGACAAGTTTCTAGGTCCATAGGAAATATTTAATATAACTAAAAATTATTTTATTATTTTTTGGATAAAAAATAATAATATGTTATTATTTAAAAAATAATTTAATTTTTTTATAAAATTAAATTAATTGATTAATAGAATTTTGGAATAAAAAATGAATTAATTGTGAAACAGACCTAAATTTAATTATTTGGATTTAAAATAATTCATTTAATTTATTTAAATACCCTCATACTTAAATTTATTTAATTTTTTCTTTTATCACACTTTACTTTTACCAAATAACTGATCTTGAGATGTGACCGACCCTTGTATTTGTCTGGGATATTTTATTTAATTATTTATTACCTGATTATGATTCTTGTAATAAATAATTGGATTTATTGATGTTATGTAAATTTTATTTTTTTATTCAATATGTATAAGGTCTTGTGTGTCTATTAATTTCTATATATACATTGCACTTATGAAGACCCCCTCACCCACATACAGGTATTAATGTGTGATTGACAATGATGTTGTAAGTCACAAACGACACCATGTCGAGTTGAAAACCCAGATTGGATATAGACACACTAGATCATGGACAAGATGCATCATGAGTTAAGACATGACTCAAGTATGATACCCCTAGGACATAGTTGATCCATTTAGTTTAAATAGATAAACCAATATTATATTCTCAAGACCAATCAGGTAATTTTATTTCTTTTATGAATTTTTTACTATTTTATGAAATTTCATGTCTGCTGTAAACAAATAGAATTATAAAAAAATGAAAAAAGTCATGATGAATTTATTTATATTAAAACATATTCAGTTGTGAGCATGAAAACTTAGTATGAACATATTTAATATAAATGGATTACATTCATCAGGTAGTATTAAAAACCTCTCAAATAAATATTAAGTCATGAATGCCTTTTTTCACTCCAATTTGAACAAAATAGGGTGTATGAGGTTCTTGTCATCCAAATTTAAGGGTACCTCCTACTACTAGGGAGTTCTTATGAGAGTTATGGGTAGACTTAACTAAAGTTGGCAGTAATGAAGTATCCAAATCTATCTTGTTTCAACTTTAGAGGAAAGCTTTGAGTAAATCATGTTTATGATTTTATAATTTGGGACTATACTCAACATATCAAGGAGCCACGAGTCAATGCGATTGGCTAGTTTAGTGCCTACCTTTAAACTTTCTGAAAATTGGTGTTATCAAAGCTTCTAGACTATTAGGGGAGGTTTCATGAATCCTTAACATTAGAATACTCTAGTGAAAAATGATTCCAAGTCTATAAGTGAGGGATACAAGAGTTAGATAATATAGTGTGAGACATTTTATTATTAAATTTATCAATAATTTAAATCGGTAATCAATATAAAAGTACTAATCTACTAGATTTTATTTTTTTATAAAAATGGAAAGCAATACTACAAAAACACTGAGATTAATTCTAAACTAAGTAAATTTCCTATCCATCACTAATCTCCAAAGTGTAGTGCATCCACTTTCGCAAAGTACTATAATGGTTTAAATTTAAGGTGATGGAGTCCACAATACCTATTAATCTACCTCAGGAAGTAATAGTGAGAAAAAAATACTTAAAGGAGACATGTGTATGATGAATGTTATGGTTATTTTATAATTATATTATCAAATTATTATGTGATTTGTGGATAAAACATATGGACATGGATGATTTTACATGTTTCCTCATCTCTAAGAAGATTACAAGGAGAATGTGAAGTGACATATGAATATGCTAATGATTAAATTAGACATGTGTAAAAGTGAAATATGGATAATGATCTTTCAATACATCACATTATAATATCTTTATCACCCACTTTATATAGTTTTATTTAATATAATAAAGTGACTATTAAAATGATAAAATGATTCATTTCATTTTGGGTAATGTTCTCCTTATAAATAAAAACATAACGAAAGTGTAATCCTTGGTTATTATTGTGAAAAAGTTAAAAGACAAGGTGAAAGGACCAATGCAAAGTGTGTTTCCAAAGTCACCTTAGCAGTGTCCTTCAAAGAAAATAGGAAAATCATCATGAAGTAGATTATTTTCCTTGCATTTCATGAGATAAATCTATAGAAGTTTAAATGAAATGTTCTTAATTTAAGAAGAAATTAGTTTCTTCTTCTTTAGGTTTATTCACCATTAAATGAAATGATTCATTTATACTTTTTAGGTATTAATCATAGTATGCATATTACATATGCATATTTAAATATATTAACCAAGTAAGTATAGAAACATTATGTGAAGTAAGGTAATTTCTCCATGTAGCTATAAAAGGTTGATCCCTAAGAAAGTAGTGAGAAGTACATACCTTTTATTTCCCAGGTTTAATGATTCTAGTAAAAAATTATTGAGTATAACCTGATTATTTATGTCACATGTCCATTTGATATAAAGATATGTTATTCCAGTTTTGGTATGAATTTGGTTTTTGATGTTTAATAAAAAACCAATAGTTTAGTGTTACATGAATCATATTCAATACATGATGAATATAAAATGTAAGACATGTATTTTTAGTTGTGTAAAGATAATAATTTATCAAAAAAACTATGTTTTTTTCAAGGATATACCCAGTATGGTTTTTGAATATTTTTAGTTATATAAATTAGGTGTTATAGACACACTTATGTACTTATTTTTTGAAAAATAAACCTTTATAAATATTGGTATGTCACAAATATTCCATAATTAGATCATATATAGAGTGTGAACTATTCCAAGGGTAAGCTAGTGTTAACTATACTTCATAATATTTCTTTAAGTATTTTAAGGAATACAAAAATTAAGTAAAAAATATGCATGGTCATAAAATATATGAGTTGATTCAGTCCCACATGTTGAATAATATCTTGACCAATCATTCATTGATCATTATAATATAGCATGGAGTAATTACTAAATTAACATTTACTTATTCACTTTAGGGTTATTATATTACTAAGAAGGATCGATGTTGAGTCTTACATGTTAACATTGATCAAAAAATGTATCATAGAGTAATTCTTAAATGCACATTTTCTTATACACATATGAGTCATGATGTAAGTAAAAGGAGAATCAATGTTAAAACTAAAATCCATTGTAGTTACTTCCATTATTTTTGAGACATGCTTTTCAAATAATTTTTTATCCCATAATAATATGTTAACTAACATGAAAAATGGATATCATATAAGTTATAGTTTGATGGAAATCCATTATGTCCTAAGAACATGTGTTTAGATGAAAAAAATTGTTAGAATATAAAAAACATTCATTAATTAAAACACATTGTGCATCTAAAATAAGTATCCTACAGAATTCTTTTAATATTACAAAAATTCCTATGACAAAAAATAAACAATCAAGTTATAGAATATATTTCTATTAAAGGGTGAAAATATATATTTGAGATAGTGTGAGTAAGATTGACTTGGATTTAGTTAATGTTAAAGATGCACAAATAGTTGGGATAGGAACAGGTTCCACAAGAGCGTGTGGAAATAGAATGTTCTAGAAACAAGTACTACATAGGAAGAATAAAACCATGGTAATGGTTTTACATGGTGATACTTTATTTATTGAGAATAATGATTCCTATAGGTAAGTAGTATATTGAAATTATCTAAAATTTACAAGATAACTTACAATTTAATAATGGATTTCATTTATTAAAGTATAGGGGATTATTATTTTGAATTCCATAATTGGTATTCAAGTGTGACTATACATGGATGGTACAAGCATGGTACCAATAAGGCTTGGTTGGTAACACCGTATCATTATTCCTAAATCCATTAGAATTTTACTTGTCATAATTACATTCTATGATCATTTTATTTATCATTGGATGTCAAGACCACCGATCATGGATGGTGTATATATGACAAAACTAAAAATGGATGGTGATAACATAGAATTCCAATAAGGGGTGAAAGTTATAGAAATATATTTTATTATTGAAGTGTGAAACAAGATCATAGAATATTAATTTTGACTGAATTTCTTTCATGTGTCTACAATATGTTAGTGGGATAACCATTGCTTAACAACTAATATATGTTTGTTAATATATGGAGAACAATTATTAGCCTTACAGTTAGTCAACACCATAATGAATGAATCTCTCCATAGATTGACTTAAAGTAGTAACTAAAAATTTATAGGGAATGAGATATATTGATGTAGATCTTACAATTTCTTTAACATAGTAAACAGTAAATATACTCACAAGGTAAAGATAAAATACTTGTTGGAATAATTAGAGATATAATTATTTCCAAAGTCACATTGCATAAATCTCTCCTAGAATAAATGCATGGGTATAGGAGGAGATTAATGTGGTGAGTTAAATTATAAATAATTTTGTGATGGATCAATCACAAATTCCATGATATGTACAAGACAAGATATTTTTAACACAAAATTTATGATAGAAAAATATCAATTATATCCAAGAAAACTCAAGGGTAGTATTCAGAACTACCCAATTGTACTTCAATAAGTACATGTACGTGGTATGTGGAGAGGAAGGTATTCTAGTTATCAAGGGACACATACTAGTCTTCCTATAGACAAATATGATCTAATATCTTAGTTAAGCTAAGGAAATGATAAATACAATCTCATTCAAGCCAATGGTGGTCATATATATAAATACTGAGTACATTGCGGCTTATGAGGAAGCTAAAGAAGCTGTGAATAATATGAAACAATTTTTTCCAATTCTTGGAATTAGACCTAGTAAGTAATGTTTTATCATAATATAAGTTATGATAATTCTACTACTAGTACTATCCAAAAATTAAAGTTTTGATAGTGTAAAAAGGGATGTAGTTAGGAATATCATCTCTTGAGAAGTTTTACTCAAGGAGGTAAAGTCACAGATAGTGGAATTTCCACATGGAGAAAATGTAGTAGGCCCTTGACTAAAGCTATAACTCATCAAAAACATGATCATATCATGTGATAGCTGACAAGGTTAGAAGCAAGTTGGCAAAAGTGAAAGTGGGAGTGTTGTAATAATGGGTTCACTAGACCATAATTGAATAGTACCTTTTTATTATTATATCATTTATACAATGACATATACATGATGTACACATACCATTATAGTGTTGATATTTCTACATACACTATTTAAATGGTAATGTAGATAGATTATTTATCGTATCAAAAGTTTATATTAGTTCCTAGGTGTAAGATCCCAACTTGACTGAGTACTAAGATGGTAGCTGGACCTGTGAGTGACATGGCCTTAAGCACACCTCCCCATATTCTAGATGTTGCTGACTAGTAGTAAGGGTCACATAAAGTTATAGTGGGGATACTATACCTTATATCAGAGTAGTTAAATAGTATAATAATTAATAATCAATAGTGAAAGCAGAAATAAAATAAAGACAAAGCAACAGAAGAATAATATAAAACTGTATACAAAGGATGTCCAATGCTAGTTTGCATCAGATGCATGCATGTTATGATGATGATATGTAATTTAAAAATATGACATAAAATAGGTAAGAAGATACATTATGGTATAAGAATAAGAAAAGAGATAAAATCCCAAAAGGTTATCTTCATGAGAATCTTGAGATCTATCTCAGTCTTATGCTCCTAACTCCCATGTATAAGAAAAACAACATAATAAACAATCCTAGGTCCAGTGAACATGAGATCTACTCAGGTACCTCAATGAAATGGCGGCCTGAGCAAGGTGTGAGATCTAAATCAAAGTAGGTTACCACCCATGGTGTCTACAACTAAATTCAGTCAATGAGTATAAAGTAAATTAGTGTGTAAGTAATATGAATAAATAAACAGACTGAATAAATAAATAATAACCAACCCAATCAGGTTCCAACAGGACACCTAGCAGCTCTACCTGCTTTAACTCCTGACCAGAATAAACGTATGGTGAGAATATATATATATATATATATATATATATATATTATAGTTATAAATTACATCCACCTATATGAACCAAGTAAGTATTAACATAAGTGGACATATACCTAGAATACTAGGTGTTAGATGGACTAGGTCGTAACTCAATCATCCATAACCAATCTGAACAAGCCTATAAGCTCCAGCAATGGTGTATATACCCTAAATTTCATGATGAGTCAGATAATTTATGCTCATCACTCAATATGGTTAGTGTTCCATTATTTCAACACTCAAATTCATGAGTGTTCCATCATAACAACACTCAACAAGGGGTGTGCGCAAAATTTCCACTGTCCCAATAATTTCAATGGTGTGAGACACCATGACTCAACACCCGGTGTAAGGGAGCATGATTTCTTCCATTCTCAATAGAACCCTTACCATTATTCCACAAACTATATCAAGGAATAATTATTTTTAAAATTATAATTGAATCCATGAGGCATTACCTCTCATGCATTGCATTTAATAAGAATATTATAAACAAGGGCATCATAATTTTAATAATGGGTGTGGTCATACCACCCAATTCAATTCAATTTCAATAAATTCGTTTAATAAATTCATGTAAATTAATCTGTCATAAATAATTTAATTTAATTAATACATTCCATTTAAATCACTTAAGGGAGGCAAACCATCATTTCAATCCATCGCATTTATTTAAATAAAACAACCCTCATGAGTAAAATACCCAATCAAAAATAAGAAAATTCATTTAATAAGGCTCAAGAAGGTAATTATAAGGTTACATTGTATAATTAGAAAATTACCCGCATGGAAAATTCCATTCATTAAGTAAGATAATCCCTTAGAAGGAGCTTGGTCCATTAGAAAACTAAAATAAGTGAGCCAAGTCATGAACTTAGGAGGTGAATAAATTCAACCAATAATTTACATGAAGGAGTTCCATTACATTTAATAACACCCGCCAAATATATGCATCAATTAAATCACTAATCATCACTTATTAATTATAAATATAACACTCCTCATATGAGTGGTTTTATTATAAAATCATGAAATTGTATCTTAAAAATTCATTTAACAAGTTTAAGAATAAAATTCAAGATTCATAACTCAATTCACATTAAAGAAACATTTTAAAAAACTACCCAACAATGAAATTCAATTTACAAAGGTTAAACATTGTACATAGGAGGTGCCATCATTTTCTAGGAAATTCCAAAAAAAGGATCAATTCCATTATTAATCCATGATAAACACTTATGAGGTGTTTCACACATTTATTAATTTAATTATAAAGGTATAATTAAATATAGAACACCCAAGGGGTTCCGTGTTCATGTTTGACATCCTCAATTCACTTAATAACGCTCAATAGGTGTAATACTAGGTGTGTATACCAATTTAAAGGGATAAAAATAATTTAAGGAAATGTGTGGGAAATTCCAAAATGAGGCACAACAACTCTATGTATAAAATGATGTAAATTTAAGGAAAAATCGATAGACCACCTACCTTGTGCTCAGCACATTCCAATCATCCAATATCGAGGTCTGATTCGGTCTGGTTTAAAAGAAATCGATGAAATCGATATTTTCCCGGAAAATAGGTCAAATTAGGTTGCACCATCATAACTCAATCGAGAGAAGATTAAATGAATAAATACTCAAAAATAATCAAGAGATTATTGATGTGGATTCATAAATACTGATGGAACTCGAATCAGATGATGGAAGGAGGAGATAACTTTAACTCTAGATTAGACTTGGAGGAACGCCCATGATGCACAATAGAGAGGAGACACCCATTGGAGGAAGAATAAAGAAAAATAATAAGTTTAAAAGGTTTAATTAAGGTTGGAAGGATAAATTCACCCTCAAAACTGGGTCACACGGTTTGGCTGCAGAGTTTTCAAACCACGCACCAACCGTGTGACACCCACTACCTTGGAAACCCACCTCACACAGTTTTCCCTACATGGTTAGACTAACCATGTGCCGACCATGCAATGAATAGTGATTAGGTACTTATTAAGTGGTACTAACCATGTGGTATTGGCATATGATTTGGGTAAACCTTACAGTTTTCTACTACGGACCACACGGTTTCAAACAAACCGTACACTATGGGTAGACCATCCAATCTTGTGATTTTTAGGGGATGACACTCTCAAAACTCAATAAGACACCAAAGGAACCCCTCAAGACTTTTACCCAAGTCTAAAAACAACACTTTTAAGTGTTCCAACTCTCATAATTATTTTCATAATCTTGGTTCAAAGAACATCATGTCCACTAAAGACCAAAAATTCAAATTCCATTGGAATTTTACCTGGTCTCAAAACATGGGTCATTGAACTATGATATAATGTGAATCTCGAGATACAATGAAATTAATCTTAAACAAATTTACTATGGTCTAGATACATCAATATTACTATAAAAAGTTGATGTCTAACTATCAAGTGTTGGGGCATCATGATCATTGAGACTTCTTCTAATGAAGTTCACACTTAGTGATCTCTAGTAGGTGAGATCATGAGGATAGAGCTGTCAATATGAACACTACATGTTTCAGGTGTCATTGGTTGTTCCTATCTATGAACCCGTGTATTGGTCTCCTGACTTGAGATCATTATCAATGTATTCCATTTGATCAGGAACATTGATACAATGAAAAAAACATGAAAATAAATTTGTGGTGTGGTATCTTGTGTTGGGTTCATCATTGGTGGCATGGAATTGGTTGAATGGTAAATATAAAAATTTTTACTTCTAGGTTGAAGAATTGATATCTCAGGAAAAGTTAATCAGGATGGTAGTACCTTCATAAATCATTGTCCAAGGTAGTCAAATTTAATTAGGTCCAGTAATGTCAAAAAAAATAAAGAAAGAATGGATGATGACATAAGTTTCACATCCTTCTTTATGAGATATCACAAGACAAAGAGATTACATTACATAGTTTTTGTTCATTGAAAATGTTTTTATTACTGTAACTTTTCCTTATCTTCTTAGGGGCCTTGATGGATTTCTATACTCTACTCTTGGTTTGTGAATAATATCCAATGTTATCAAGATAAGGGCCTAGAGGGTCACACATAATAGAATATTCAAGAGTTTTCCCTATTCCGGTGAATATTAATATTGGACATGGTGGGCCCCACCATAGTGTCCAAGATTTTTTAATGTTCTATCAATCACTGATGAATAAATAAATTTTTTATTTTTTGAGTGTAGAATTATTAGGTTGAATTTATTTATTATAAGTATTCACAAGGTATTAAGTGAGTACATGAAAAATATTTTACAAAAAAATATTATTTCAATATTTAATGATTGTTTAATATTAGTGGTAATTATGATTCGAGTTAAATAATTAGGTTTATCACATAATATATTTATTATATATTACAATTTTGTGATAAAAATATAAATGAAATTCATGATGTTGTTAGTTTTTTATAACATTCCATTTATTTTTCATTTAGTGAATGTTGGATATAAAAGGCATGGGTAACCCTTACCAAGTATTTTATACATCCACTTTATAAGTATAGGAGAATCTCATTGCATATAGTATTAATTTCCAACTAAATAGAGAGATTCTATTTCCTCTCAAATCCTAGAGAGAAAAATTCATTGTCTGAGTGATCATTCCAATAACCTCTTCAACAGATCGAAGGGATGGGATTGAGGTCATCATTGCAACATTGTAGGAATCATTAGATCTTCGTGATAGCACAAGGAATTTTATGGTCAGTGTACACATGGATTTCTTAAGTGTGTGTGGACAATCTAGAGGGGTTCATCCTTGGATCCTTTGATTAATGGTCACCGATGACGAGATGTAGTCAAGCGTGATTCTATTCAAATGAGTTAATAGGTCATTTTTATTTTTATTTTGTGCTTATTAAATTCACACGAGATCCTAGGACCTCTACCAAGGCTCGGGTCACTAAAGTTGACAAAGTTTATTCCCTTTGGTAATGAAAAAAATTAAATCTCAAGCCCACCGGCTTCTGTTGCACGATCTAATACTAGAATAAGAAGCATTAATCATAAATGTGACATGCACCAAATAACTATATAGAACACTACTCTTCATATGTGTTACTCTCATTACAAAGTTTTAGGATAGGTCAATCCTTTATTAGGATCACTACATTATAACATTTTGGGAAAACTCACTGCTTCTTAAGGGTCACTCCCTTTAATGTTCCTTATGATTCACACTAATGGTGGAATAATCACATTTACATAGTTTATGGAAAATTAGGTCCCTTATCTATAATCACTTTCATTGAATTCATACTAAAATGTTAATATATTCTCGGTTGACATTCACTTGGGATACTCCTTCACAAGTTTTGAACAACTCCTTAATATAGTACCTCTTCTTAACTTTCTAAAGAAATATTGGAATACCTCCTTCACTTTGTAGTAGTGATCACTCCAATTCTCTTTAATAATATATTAAATGGATATAATTATTCAAGATTCCAACCTCTCACCTAGAATAAATAATCCTCTCACTTATTTCTCTAAAAACCATATATTACTCTAGGAATAATTTTTATCACTACCTTCAATAAATCTCTTTTCTTCAAATAAGAATTCCATGAACCTAATTTCATGGATACCTATTAGGGTCATTATGGGGTATTAAAACCACCCATAATCCTCTATAACTCCTCCTTTATCTCCTTAATTAGTATTCAAAAAAATAAATACTTTTTGGACTTTTCTATTCTCTTGTAACATGAATTAATTATCCAATTAATCCACCATCTTAATGCTAAAAAACACCTTCAATATTAGATTGGATCATGGTCTAAAACCAAGGTACATGATGTATAAAACATTAAACATCCTTCTCATGCATAACTTGAGTGATTTCTACTAAAATATAAATTTCACTTATAGACTCACCTTACCACATAACCTAGTGAAAAATAATTGGTTATTTTCTACCAAAATACCAAACACCAAACACCATAGATGTGTTCCTCTTATATTTTCTTTTTTGGCTTTCAGTTTCACCTGTCGACCATGGATTCTTCAACATAGGTCTGGTCCTTTTTTTTGATATTTTTTCCACTTCCTATAAAGTTCTTCAACATATAATAATACTTAGATCACATACATATTATCCTTGTTTGTTTCACACATACACAGCACCAATGAACCACAATCATCCATATGGAATCGTGTATGATGTCTAGCCATTTTTCACTACCCAAAAATATCAAAACGCTTGTATAAAACTTGGACATTTCTCATAGGAGAACTATAATTCCACCTTGGGGACACCTATGACAATTTTCCTTTCTAATCCCATCTTTTTGAAATTTTATTATAAATATTCCCTATTCAATGGGTGTGGTTTCACTTGGAACCTTTTCTCTATATTCACTACATCCTTCACCATGGGTGTGGCCTTCTTATCTTGGTCATGTTGCACTTTTGTGAAATTCAACACATAGAACTTCACTTCTGGTTTGCCTCCAGATTACTTCCACTTCACCAATCACCTCCCTTTCAAAAATTCCAAAAATAATATATTTTTTAAAATAAATATACTTATATTCATCACTATTATATTTGGTTCTCAAGGATAAGAATTGTTTTATAGGTATCAAATATAATATTTTTTGGCTTCTCTTCCCGTTACATTTTTCTAATTTAGGTGATGGGGGTTTTGGGGGAAGACCTAGGAAAGTTAAGGAGTGTATGGTGGAGTTTTAAATGAAATTTCATCTAATGAATGGTTTTGTGGCATGGATTCTTATGATATGGTGTAAGGGTAGTGTCTATATTGTAAAGATAATGGATACAACAAGGATCTATAGGGAGTAAAGTATTAGTCATTCTATCTTTTTCATCATATCTTTGGAATGGATCATAGGGTATAGTGTGGAGCCTTGGAGGAGGAATTATTATAGGTTTGTCAATTTTGGGGAAGCTACATCAGAGATTAGGGTTACAGTGTGGACTTATTCATGGTGGTTGAATTCTAAACTGTGGTGGTTTATCTTAAATTTTGGTCTTTCTCCTAGATTATAGGATATGTGGCATAGGCCTCATCGTTTTTATCAATCATGGTTTTGACAATCCCTAATGTGGTTTAGTTTTGAGGATTATAAGTTCTACGGATTTACATATTAATTTCATTGCCTATAGTAAAATACGGTGGCACCTCTAGTGGATGTGAGGAAAGAGTGGAACCCTAGGGTTTCATGGTGCCTCTGGGTAATAATATATCATGAAATTAACTGATTAATGATCAAGATTCCTTCTAAAGATTCATCTATCGATATTTTCTCTAATTATTCCAATTATTGGATATTATCATAACAATAGGTAATATTATCTATTAGTATTACTAGGGATACTTCTGAGTCAGCTATAAACTGAGGGAATAAAATGATTAGGAATCCCCATTAAAGAAAGATGGTATATTAGGTTACTAATTTATCCAATCATCCTAAATCCCAAGACACTTCATCGCTAAGGGTTGAATCAATGCATCAAGAAACCGTGATTATATCATGATTAGATAAGGTGAATAATTTGGTCAAATGGGTCATGATTATATAATTTAAATAATCTTAATCATGTTATAATTATTATTTTTATAAATTAATTTACTTTTAGAACAAACTATGTATGATGGTTATGAAAAATAAATTGCGTTATTATCATGGAGATGTTAGGTTATACAGACTCATGGGTAACATTTCCATTTTTCAACAAACATGAGGAAAATATGGTAAGTATCTTTTGAGGCTTGTATTTTTACATTGCAAAATTTTACATGGAAGAACACATTTCATTCATATCTTATTATGAATAAATCAAATCACGCATCATCTTCTTCAATCTCATGGTATCAAAGTTTCATATTTCCAATTTCACTTGGAATAGATATCACAGACCAATAAGCCTCCATGAGGTTATGTGATCAAGTAAATCCATGAATGATCAAAGGCATCTTAAGACGCACATATATTAATTTCACATGAATCCATAATTCATGTAATTAATCTATACACAATATTCTATGAAGCCTTTAGGAATGAGAATACCATATATATGATGGTATTACCCATTTGAAGTAGGATAATACATGGTTCCCTCATGGTTGTGAATCATCTTCCGCATCACTTTCATCAAATGAAAAAGTAACTAAGGGATTTTCCTCATCAGGTATAACTCCTCATGATGAAATTTCCATAATAGGAATTCACCATGATTGATTTGAGATCAAGATAAACCATGCTCCTGGATCAGGGCATGATGTGGAATGTACTTCAACTCATACTTTCATGCTGGGACCGCCATATGAGGCCCTTCCGTGAGGAGATCAAGACACGCATTGAACCAGGTTCACAAGTATGATCAATTTCAATGTTATCGTATGTTGGAGTATCACCATTTGTGTAGCACATTCATGTGGATAATAGAGATCCCATGAAGGAGGATAGTGCAAGGGTTTGCTTCACTTGTATCAGTCAATAGTGAGCCTACATGAATCACATCTCCCTTGTTCATGCGGATAACATTCATTACAGTATAAAAAATAGTGTCATGCTATGAAATACATATGTAGTTAATAGTATAATGTGGATCCTCCTGGTATATTCATAGTGTTTTAAAGATGGTCTATGGATAGGGATATAGTGAGATGCTTATGATCCAAAATGGCCTACTTGGATAGTCTATCCATGTATGGGCTTGTTGTATGTGATACAGAGAGGTTCCATGACCACATGGCCAAGTGAGTGGCCAAACACCTGAATAATATCCATGTAAATAAGAACTTGTATTCAATATATGAGTGAAGGAACTCAATCCAATGTGAAAATTTACTTCAAAAAATATCCCATGTATGATGAAACTCCTCAGCACATGCATGAAAAAACCGGAGTAGATTACATGATAATACAGGGCCTCTATGGGGTTCTAAAATTGTGAAAATTCATGATGAATTAAGAATACTAAAATCTTTGGCTTTTTTGAAGATATCCCATGATACAGAATTATTTTCAGATCTCAAGCTGAGTACGTCGGTGTGATGGATAACAGAGTGTGTTCACATGGCATGCCACCTTTATCGGATGAGAAGATGCAGTGTGATCATTAGTCTATAAATATAGGGAGATCATACATTGGAGGGGGAATCTTCCAATCCTAAAGGAGATATATTTTTCCTTATAAAATAGTTCATTTAAAACCTTATAAGGGTTTCATGAATAAGGTTATGAGAGATTAAATTCTAGCACTCAAATGAAGAGTTGAGCCACCATGTAATGCATCTGCATCTCAGGCCACCTCTCCTCCCACACCATAATCATAATTAAGGATTCTAGAAGCCTCATCCTGAACACCATGTTTAACCTCAAAAACTCATAACTAGGTTCTCCAATTTCTCACACCACCTAGTGCTTCAAGGCTGAGAAGTCTAAAAAAATAGAAGAATCTGATGGTCTATATAGATAAAACTAAGAGATCCTCAATGAATTGTCAAAGGTGTAGTTTCGATGGGTGTTGTCCAGTAATTCATGGGTTGGGCACAACCACATTCAAAACATGAGGAACATTGTCCCAATCACAATATCTGAGAACCATTTTTTAACCAAGTTTTTTCAAGAAGCAAAAAGAGATGGTGTTGCACACTTACCTTCCTCACATCCTCCAAGAAGAGAGAATGATCAGGAAGAACTATAAAGTGATAAATATCCACATCATCGATTATAATGGATCTTATGGGGAACTATTGATCTAGATCACCTTACGATGTTCATCGTGGTGGTGATGGATCTGGTGGTAGAGTAATCATTGGTGGTGGATCTCTCTTTTTATGTGAGGTTGAGGTATCGCATGACCCATCTTGTTAAAGGTAGTAGAACCACATAACCCATCTTTTGAAATTATCTAGCACCGCATACCCAATCATGTGAAGAAATGATGCATCATGTGTATATACTCTATCATGGAAACACGAAGCCAAGCACATATCAGGGTCCTGCCTCTATTTAGAAAGAAATTAAATTTATGTATACCTGGTTATGTGAATAATTACGTACAACAACTCAGCCTTTGGCTATGACCAAGTCCTAAATAATATGTTTAATACACCGTAAAACCCATGTAAGAAATAACATTCAAGACTTGATAAACCATGTTGATCTTATGGAGGTCTACACCGCACACATGAAATATTCATGTGTGCCAGAAAATATCTAGGATTTGATTGATATCATCATGTGAAGAGGATATATATTCCATATATGTGGGTTGTGATATTGGGTTATGCAACATTTATGTGACATTTTACAACACTATCCATGAACCCTTTTTCATATGGACTTGATATGAAAACACCCTTGGTCATACTATGCCATCATAATGCCATGAAAACATGACATATCAAACGATAGAAAAGTGAATATCCTTGAAAATGTTCTCACCCCATCATAAGATCTATCATTTAACACACAACACAGTAAAGGTGATGAAAGTGATAGTCCTTGACAATGTTTGAATGTCGTCATGAGATCCATCAATGAACATACGGTGCATCAAAGGAAAATAGATAAACTTTCCCTAGAAATGTCCCCACATCATTGTAATATTCATCATTGAATATGAAACACATAAAAGGTGATAGAATTTATTTTTCTTGATAATGTATGCATGCTGCTGTGAGATCCATCACTAATTGTATGACGTGTCATAGGCAGGTAGAGAGACCAACTAGGATATGCCACTCACACCATCTCAAGATCCCATATTGATCATTTAGCACCCTCATAGACAATCAATAGGTAAAGTCCATGAAAACCATTGGAAAATAGAAGGAAATATCTAAAAGGTGGAGTAATCATGTGTTCATAAAAATTCATTTGATGGATCACTGATAGGGATAATGATTTTCCTTGATAATATTTGAGAAAACTCATGAAACCCCCTAGCCTTTGTAAAATAAAACAAAGGAAATAAAAGGGGAGAGGAAGAAATTACTTGAATGAATAAAAGACATGTGATGTTCCCCTAGAAATCTGAAAGACATTGCGAGAATTCGGCTACATGTTCGCCTTATCTCATGAAAGACCACTGGATTTTCATCCTCATCATGGAAAATACCTCATGTATGTCTAGGAAATGTCGCACTCCCACTTTGCTCCCTAAGTAAAAACATGTGGAATTTTTCAAAAAATGGTCACACATCCACATAATAAATTTATTTTTCACATAATGCATCATCAAGGGGAAGAGTAATTTTCTTTGACATTACTCATAAAATCTCACTTGACACCCTAACTTTAGAAAATAAATAGAGGAAATAAAAAGAAGAGGATGTGGGAGCCTCTTGTGGTCGTAAAAATCTTATGAGTCACTAAGGATGTCCACAGAATGTCTTCTCAAGCCTCTCTGATAATAAAACTATATCTCAAAATGTACCTCGACAAGTCATCCTTTCCTCGCAAAATGTCCTAGGAAAGGCTTTGAGAATCTCACAAATGCCTTTTAATGGGCACTTTGATCTCGCAGAGGCCCTTGGACATTTCAATATGAAAAAAAGGTATTTTTTCGACTTACCCACATGATTCAATGAGTCCCCATTAATTGTAGATAATCAAATAAATGATGAATTTATTATAGGGGATCATGGATACTAAAAATTAGGTGATTCTCTTAGAGTGATCCATGATAGTGACTGAAAAAGACATATGGCACCAAATCCCTTCACCGACTCCATCTCAGATCTACAAGATATATGTCATGAAAACAAGTGAACAAATGGGGTAAAGAGACCTATAAATACCCCACCCTATAATGAAAAATACATTAATACCACAATGAGGTATCTTCAACTCTACATGGGTAGGAAAACTCTTGGAGACTTTCACTGGTGCTAGAGAAGATTTCTCAAAGTGGCTGATCTCATGAATGAAAAGTCTTCCTTCATGTAATAGACTGGTGAATAGATGAAGCGATCATACACCATGAATAAATAACTTTACATGATCACTCATAGATCACATGAATGAATTCTGATGGGACACGGTAATAAAATCTCACACGTCTATTAGATTGTGTGACACTTAAAATAAACTGATAGTGAACCAAAATGAGGAATTTGCAATATAAGGGCTATAACTAAGACTAATAAATGGGGAGACTCAAGAGAAGACATGTATATTGATCATCATTTGATTTTCATGAACCAACCAGGTCACGATGAAACCCTTGGGCATACTATTTAGATTAAGCAAAGTCCTTTGGATGTGTCAAAGAAAGTCATATGGAACCCCATGGGCATGTTACCCTAGTCTCACAAAGCCCTTAAGGATTTCCACTAAAGCCTTGTGATGTCTTTTAGAAGTTTTTCCTGCATCATATAATGGCACCTATTCTTGTCATCCAAGTCTTATGGTAGCACCCGATCATGTCTCCTGGCTCTCGTGTTGCCCTCTAGGCACTCCATCCAGGACTCGCGATGCCCTCCAGACATGTCAACCAACACATGTGACACCCTCTAATACTTGTCGTATTGAATCTCATGACACCCTCCATATGTGTCATAAATCTCTTATGATGACACCAGAGAAAGTCTGATGGATCATCTAACACTCTCTTGATAAGTCAACTAGGTCATGTGATGGTTTCTAAAACAAACCATCTGGGTTTTGCGATGTCCTCTAGAAAAGTTATCCTTGATCATGAAACAACCCTAAGACATTCCACACAGGTGAAGTGAAGTCCTTTACAGAATCCAACTGGATCATTTAATTTTCATTAGGTATGGTAGGAAGATACCCTCCCACATATAAACCAAGAAATAAAATAATGTCAAGCGGACAATGAACACATGACAGGTATTCCAACAGGTTGGGTTAAAAGGGCAACCCAGGACTTGATGACATTATCTATCCTCGATGTGTGAGCCCCAATCAATAGGTTAATGTCGGTTTGTAAGACTAGATCAATTTGAACTTCTATGACTCTAATTCCTTCCAAATCTTGGATATGTAGGACACCTCCTCAAGGTTTAGGCTCTATATTAATCATCTCAAGGGAAGTCATAACACATAAGTCTCGTATCCATGAGCAATGAAAATGATCATTTTCCACCCCTTATTTCTCACACTGAGCATATCTCATGTGTGCATCGGGGGATATAATAATCATGTCATTTTCATCATATGAATCTACAAAGGAAATTTAAATTTCAGTGTGTAAGACCCAATCAAATGAACTATAAGAACTTTGATTCCTGCTATAATCAAAATATATAGGATTCCTTTTTAAGTCCCAATCTCCATATCAAATCTCTAAAGGGTTGACCCAATGTGTAAGTCTCTCACGCACCAAGAAATGATAGTGATCATTTTCTATCCCTTGTTTCTCACACCATGCATAGCTCACGTGGGCTTAGGGAGATGAAATAATCATATCATATGCACCATAAGTATTTACAATGATAAAGACAACCTTAATGCGTAATATCCGATCAAGTGAACTATGAGGACTCTAATTCCAGCCATAATCAGGATACGCTGGATGTATCTCTAAGGTCTGACCTCCATATAAAACATCTCAAGGTCCATCACAATGCATAATCCCAACACCCATATATAGTGAGGTTTATTACTTGTTATGTATTGTTTCTCACATAGAGCATAGATCACGTGAGATTATGGAGTTTTAATAGTCAGGTAACTTGAATCATGAATCTCCACCATCTAGGGAAACATCAAATTGTAATACATAATGAGTGGAATGATATATTCACCTCAACACAAGGGAATCTACCTTTGGTCTAGTTCCAAGGGAATCAAACTTAGTGTTATTCCCAAGGGAATAACTAAACTATGAGAACTCAGATTCTTGTTATAACTAGAATATGTAGAATGTATTTCTAAGGCCCAAGCTCAAATAGGAACCTTCTCTAATGCAAGTCCTATTATATATTCGGCATCTAAACCATTCGGACCCAATCATTCTCATTGGATGATCATTCTACCTCATCTGTTAGTGGAGTGAGAAAAAAAATAAACTAATACAACTCTGATTCTTGGTATAATCAGGATATGTAGAACGTCTCTTAGGGACTTGATCTTGAATACCCAGTGCCTCAGAGCACTCATATATATCCTTTTCATATGACGTTAAAATTAATAGATCTAAAAAACTATGTAGGTTTTTATTCCTTCAATAACCAGGATACGTATGATGACTTATAATGGCTCAATCCCCTCCTCGTAATATTAACAACCTCTTGTATGGTAGATAATTTTAAATCTTTTGGTTATATGACTTCAGCACATGAGCAGCCATCCATTACTTGAAACGGGTGGAGGAACTCAGATACATATAGATGGATTCACAAATTAGAACCTAGTATTTTTTATATAGAAGACAATTAACCCATTATCGTTTTGTTAGGATAATTGTTTCCACATTGGGATTAGGAAGACATTCATGAACATATTTTAAATCTATAAGAGAGTCCCATGATAGGAAATAATTCCCCCAAAAATGTTGTGATAATCCTGATCTCCCATCCTCTCGACGAATGTGTGTTCCTAAGAATCATTAGGTGTTAAACCCCAAAGGACCACCTTCCTTTTAAAAGCATGTCTATACTCAGTTATAGATGTGGGATCTTTTGGTAGTTTCTAGGTAAGACTAAACAAATGGAAAACCCAATGCAAGCAATTGAACAAGGCCTTAAACCTCTACAAGAAATCAAACTGTCAGGCGAATCCCATTCATGCCTTAAATCCTAATGAAAAAATGGCAAACCTGATGTGAATATATCTAATAAAAATGATTGGTTTATTATCCATATAACCATTTAATTTTCACATTATATATAGAAAAAACTATCCATCCCATTGTGAATATTTCAAATGATAGCATAATCATGTTTAGGGACATTTTGTTTTGAATACCCTATACAATCAAAGTTGTAAGAATAGCATGATATTATAGATAATCCTCTGTAACCTTTGTTCTGATGAACTAAGTTCATGCTCATTTTGACAAGTCTGGCCAACCAGAATGGTCATATCGGGAATAGAAGGAAAATTGGGTTTACCATGAAAATCTAATTGATCACATCATGCCTATGATATTGCACTAATAGGTAAAAATTTTCTTTGTTGTATGTGTGACTATAGATACTGATCTCATTGTTAGGATCCCAATACAAGATAATGTCTTCTTCATCCAATAACCACTCCAGTAAATCACCTATAGTTACAACCTCTGTGAGTCACAAAATGATATCACCTGCTCAACAGCTCTTAAATTAGGTGGAGAACATGATGGTCCGGGAGTACCACTGATTTGGTATAATCCTGAACCTATAATTTTCTTGTAAGTTTCTCTAAACATGGAAATAGGAAAGTAGGCATCACCTAGAGAAAGTTATTTCTACAACCAACCACTTAAGGTGCTTATCCCCAGAGCCCGACAACAATCACCTTCAGTCTCTTATGAAGTTCATCCAAGAATCCAAATATGGATCCCATTCATTTTAGGGGACACCTAAGAGGGATCATGTCAACCACTGTGGCTAGCATCATCCCATTGGTACCCAAAAATATCTTACTAAGGATACCACCTAACATGTTTCTTCCTCTGATGCCCATGCATAGACAGTAAGGAAGACACATCAGGTGAGGAAGGTGATGGATACCTAGGAGTGTGCTTATATCCCCACTCCCATTGAATAAGTCTTCCATAATATCTTTGTGGTAACCAGTGATGAGGCTCATATTCCTGCTCACTTGGAACAAGTTTATGGACATATTCCCACAGAATTCATGGGGGAGGCGCATATCCCTAACCACATGCATGAATCCCATTGGAATATTCTAATGGAAAAAGTAGGATATGAGTGGGTGAGTATCCCCTCTTTAATTAAAGAGATATTAAATTATATAGTAGGGATAGAAAATGTGAAGGATTATATCCTTGTACACACTTTGCTAAAATTATAATAGATTTTAGCAATAGCTAAAGAACTCTGTCGAGATATTTGGATAATATTACAGATAAATGGATAAGAACATAATTCTATCCCTATATCAAGGGAATCTCAACACTATGATCATTATGAACAAGTGGTTGTACCAGAGTAAGTGAACATTATTGATCCCTTCAAATATGTTTATCGTTATTGTTGGTGCCAAAATATTGCCCGAAAGGAAGGGATGAAAAAGAATCCCCACACACTGCCTCGTGAAGCCCCAACGCGAAGCACCCCCTGAGCATCGCGGTCCGGCGAAGCCCCGGAGGCGGTACCTCTCTGCGAACGGCCTGACGTTTGTGAGCCCGCCACGAAGCAACAGAGGCGGTACCTCTACACGAACGGCCTGACATTTGCAAGCCCTCCGCGAAGCCCCGGAGGTGGTAACTCTCCGCGAACGGCCTGACGTTCGCGAGCCCACCGCGTAGTCCCGGAGGCGGTACCTCTCTGCGAACAGCCTGACATTCGCGAGCACGCCGTGAAGCACCGGAGGTGGTGTGGGAGGTCTGCTTCGCGGCGCCCCTTGCCTATAAATACTGGGCTCCCCCAGAGTCCAAGAGGATGGATAATCCGACCTTTCGGCTTCTACTCTCCTGAATCGTGAAGCACCCTTTGCCCCGGGAATCATGAGCTCCGCGAGGTACTTCTACTTCGTGTGACGCCTTCACTTTGTCTCATTTTGAGCCCCTCTTCCGAGAGGGATTCCCTTCGTGAAGCTCAAGGGAATTCGCGAAGGAGGGGGATTCCCAAGGGAACCCGGGCAGCCTCAGAGTGTTTATGCTTCGCAAAACACCCATCCTGTACTAGTGATCCCCATGCTAAGACAAGATCGCTACACATCGCGAAGCACACTACTTCGCAGTACCTTGCTTCGCAAGGCACCTTCTCTTCGCAAGGCAGTGCTTCGCGAATACTATTCCACTTCGCGAGGCACCCTCTACTCATACCTTTGCCCCATGCTAAGCCAAGTCACCCAACTCCGCGAAGCACACTCCTCTACTTGGAACTTCCTTTCCCCGTGTGACCCTCCTAGTTTGCACGATGTAATTTCAAAGTCCCACAGACCACGCCACTCGTAGCATTGCATCTCCTAATGCTTCTTCGCATAGGCACGCTAACGGCTATTTCTTCTTCGCATAGCCACGCTAACATAGACCCCTCGATGGTTCTCTCTAAGACCCCCCTTGACCATGACCTTACTGGTACCTTCCCTCCCCCAAGGAGAAAAGGGTGCCAGTCATGTAAGTCCTAGGGGTGCGGAGTAAACACACCTCGTACGAGCTGCAGGACGTTAAACGGCCAAGCACCTCGTCCTCAACAAATGACGTTAAACTGTGATCTGGCCCCGTGCTTCGCACATAGGGTCCCCCCCGCTCGGACATTTTTTACTCCACTCGTGTCCACAGAGACGGGGTCAACCCCTCCACAAGGGATGATATCCTCCTTCTCAGAGTAGCGTATGTCCATGGGAGAAGGGCAACCACCTTGGTGTAAGCCCCCTAGCCCCTCTTGTGGAAGGCTACACCCCTGCATATCCGTACTTCCCCACTACCAAGGTCAGTGTAGAGCGTGATAGGGAACAAGGCACCTCCCATCATTGGTCCCAAATCCCTCTTTCATTGTGCTTTGCCACACTTCGGGCCTCCATCCTGGAGTAAGTCCCAGCACCATGGGTTGCCTAACGTGTAAGCCCCTCTTTGCTTCTCATGGACGCACCCTCTATGGCGTGATCGCCGGGTCCTTGCTGCCTCTTGTTTCTCACACCGAGCATGACTCACGTGGGCTTAGAGTCAGCATTGGCTATGACAATACCCTCGTCCAGCATGACGTTAAACTGTATTCCCTCATCCAGCATGACATTAAACTGCACACCCATTTCAACTACGAGGACTTTGATCCATGTCAAGGCATGGTACGTAGAAAGCCTCCCTGAGGCTCAAGACCATCACCTGTCATTTCTTCACATCATGTTCACCCCCATCCAGCATGACGTTAAACTGCATTCCCGTCCGACGGCAAGCCGTTGTGACCAACCCAAACTGCGAGGACATTGATTCATGTCAAGGCATGGTACGTAGGAAGCCTCACGAGGTTCAAGCTCATCTCCCATCGGAACAAGGTCCCTCATTTATATCGGTTTGCCGACACCCACCGCCATTCCCGAACTACAAGGTCTTTGATCCATGTCAAGGCATGGTACGTAGGAAGCCTCATGTGGTTCAAGCCCACCACAAGTGGACCTCCAAGTTCACCTTCACGTCGGTTCACTGACGAAGCCCCTCGGAACTACGAAGTCTTTGATCCATGTCACGACATGGTACGTAGGAAGCCTCCACAAGGTTCAAGCCCATTCATCGTTTTTCACGTCAGGTTCCACCTTCACCCCACACGATGCTAAACTGCATTCTGGTCCAGCAGCAAGTCGTTGTGACCAACCTGAACTACGTGGTCTTTGATCTGTGCTAAGGCATGGTACGTCAGGAGCCTCCCAGAGGTCCAAGCCCACCACCACTAGGACCCCCCTAGTCCCCCTCATTCACGTCAGCCTGTTGGAATCCAACCTGAACTACGTGGTCTTTGATCCGTGCTAAGGCATGGTACGTAGGAAGTTCCACGAGCGGGGGCCCTCTCTGCTACGGAGCCAGCACCGCCCTAAGACTACATATTGAGAATCAACCATGTCCCGAAGAGCCACCCCGGGGTACAAGAGCGGGTCGTCGCCGCTACAGGAGGAATCCTGGGGGGAGCGAGTGGAGATCAAACCGGCTCGTTTCTCGGATTCTGAAGCAGAATGCGACTCAGTGATGGAACCTTCTCCCCGCTCCTCCACATCAAGGACTAGGGAAGGAACCAGGCGCGTCATCCTCATTCTCCCAGAATGCGATGTCCATCAGATTCCCACCTCTCTCCGCAGGTACATCCAGGAGGAAGAAATAGTGTAAATTCCACAGGTCCCGACCGTGCAATCACCACCATTGTCACCAGAAGCGCCCTCTACCTCTACCAGAGATTATGGAGAGCTATTTTGGGGACCAATGGCGGTAGAGCAATGACATGACCTATCACTGAACACTGCAACTCTTGCACATGAATCTGTGGCTATCAGCCCATCGTATCGTGATATCGTGGTCAGGTCACCTCACTCTTCAGAGGATGGACCAGAATTCGGTGGCCAGTCAGCTTGTTCGTCGTATTCCCCGCTGCCAATTTTACTGTCCCAGAGGTCCACCTCGGTACTGCTACTGGTACCTCAGCCACCCCTAGTTGACGAGTGGGGAAATACAGGGCCAGACCCCGAGTCCGAACCCCGGAGCTTCTGGAGCATTCTCGCAGTGGATCACTTCCCAAAGAAGCTCTGGCTGACAGCGACGCTGAACTTTCGTGCACCAGAGTCCCTTACCCCAGAAGAAGTGGGGTGCTTTTTCCGAACCCTATGGGCGACACGCTATTGCCTTTGTTACGAGTGGGTGATGTACCCCAGAAGTCGAGAGCACTTTGAAGAAATCGGCGAGCAATGTCCCCTGATCGATTTGGTTGCACTCCTTGTGGCCCAGCACCCTGAGTCACCAGGCCGTCAGATTACCCTTCAACGGAAATGTGTTCAGAGTTTCAAAGTACTCCGCAGAGTCATCAGGGAAGCTACCTCCCATGTGCAAGTCCGTGGCTGGGGACACTATGTCGCTCTCCTCTTCAGCCCGATTCATTATGAGACATTGAGGACATGCCCTCGAGAGGGGTCGCGGTCCACAAGGATAACGGAGAGGACAATGAGGATGAGCTTGAATTTATCGATGGAGACTTACCCCCCGAGGGCGTACCGCCACTGCTGGACCCATCAGGGAGGGTTACCCATCAGCAGAGGAACTTTATAGGCCTCCCTGTACCCACCGAGTCGCTGGTACTCAGTCGAAATGCCGATAAGGGTAAGGAGCATGTCGGAACTGTCAAGCACTCCGAACCATCCGCCTCTGTACAGAGAATAGACGAAGATCCCAAGAAGGCTGCGTTACACCAGCAGCTTGCTGAGAAGAAGAGGATTGTTGAAGAACTCTTGGCCAAGCGTGCTGCAGAGCGGCGACCCGACTATGGTAAGCCCAAGCTGGGTCAACAGGGGCAGGTACAATTCCCCCCCCCCCCCCTGGTGAGATTCCTTTGGGAAATCCTGATCATGCTACTTCCGCAGATAGGGAAGAAGCCGGAACTTACGGCAAGAGGGCGTGATACGTCTCGCCAAACCCTCCAGAACGACGGGGCAATCTGAAGAATCCGGTCCGGGTTCCCCTAGTCACCCCACAGGCCGTTCCGCCAGTCGCTCCACGATCCACCGAAGCCATCTACCGTGTCGAAAAACATGGAAACACACTTGTGATTAGGGATCCCCATCAAGACAGGGACCCCCACCAGGAAGATCTTATAGCGGCACTCATAGCCCACCTTGAAGCGTTGGAAATGCGGCAGGTGGCAGTCCCATCGGATAGCAAGCCGTATCCCGCGTGGGTGGATGATATGCCCGCACCCCCGGGTTTTGGGAACCCCACTTTATCACCCTTCAACAGGACAGGGGACCCGCCGCAGCACTTGGCCCATTTTTCTTCCAGGTGTGGCTCCATTCTGGGGACTTCGGCCCAGCAAGAAGCCGCCAAGCTCCGATGTTTCGTGCAGACATTGGAAGGTCCCGCATTCGTCTGGTACAGCCAGCTCCCTATCGGATCGGTGACTAGTTAAGAGGATCTCTGCCATCAGTTCCTATACCAGTTTAGTTCCACCACGCGGAAGACCAGCATTGCAAACCTCTTCAAGTGCAAGCAAAGGCCTGATGAGCGAGTTGTAGATTTTATCGCCTGGTGGAAGGGACTTACATACTCCCTCGATATTCCACTGACTTAGGAGAAATTACTGACAATGTGTGTAGGGAATGTTAAAACGGAGCCGGTACCTTTCATGATTACCCAGAACTACCCTGGAGGGTTTCAGGATTTCTCATATAAGGCTCAGCGCCTTGAGGAGGCTTTGCAACAGGCTAGTCAGGCACGTTCGTTGCCCCCAATGATCCCAGCCAGGAGGACTACCAGAGCCGAACCCGCCGCGGTGGCCCAAATAGAAGCCCCCAGGCAGCTAGAATTACTGCTAGTAGCACCATCCCCGCAACCCCGTAGAGGTCCTCCACCTCAAGCGTAGGATCATGCCCAGTAGCGACCGCCTCAAAATCAACAGGTTCCCCCACGTAATGCGCCACCCCCACCTAAGCGAGCAAATCAGGCGTCGCCTCCTCGGTAGGCCCCTCCGGCCCCTCGTCAGGGCCAGGCCCCTCAGGCCCCCTATCTGGAAAGAAGGCACCAGAATTCTTCATTCAACGTAAATTAGGTCCCTGCCTACTTACGAAGTGCTCTCGAGCAAGGGATTGTGCGCTTACCCGAGTGCAGAAGGCAGGCAGAGGCAAATCTCACCGATCACCCCAACTATTGTCCTTATCATCAGATTCTGGGGCACACCCTCAAGCAATGCTATGTGTTTAAAGACTGGCTTCAAGACCAGGTCAACAACAACATAGTCAGGTTGGGCCTGGCACCAACACAAGTGGCGGGTGTCTTTGCAGGGTCAGAGATCGGTAGCGACAGCGAAGGCGAGTGGCAGCAGGTTCCCAGCTGCGGGTCCCAGAGATACGATGACTGGATGGCTCAAAAAACCGTCGTTCATGCCCATGGTATCATCTGGTCATGCCTTAATCAGATGGAACCTTCAGAAGAATTAGCCAGTACCTCTGCATCGCCTTCACAGACGAACTCCTCCTAAAAGGGCAAGCAGCGACGACACAAGAAGAAACAACGCGCTCCACCGGTGTCGTCGTCATCCTGCACTCTTGGTGACTTTATGCCCCCAGAAATGGGGATTCCTCCCAGAGTCTACCCAGTAGTGGATGACTCGTCGAGCGACAGCCAGGGGTACGCTTCAGTTAACACCGTGGAGCAGGTAAAGTCTTATATGAGTCCCGACGAAGGAGAATGCCAGGCGAGCCTCCCCAATGTCCCCAGCCGACGTCAAAGTCAGCGGAACCACAACCACGCCGGTCGTCGAGGAATGTTAGGTGGCACTTTCAGCCAATTCGTGAATTCTATTGAGACCAGACAGCAGGCTCAACGCAGAGCTCAACACACGCAACCCCATCGGACGCCCTCAGCTCTACCTCCACCGCCGTTTGTGCTACTAGATCAGGAAGAGTTGTCTCGTTCGTATCACAGTCAGTCTTTCCCGGAAACAGTCCAATATCCGTTGTCCGATCCTAGTCTGGTGACTACTCTCCATGCTTCAACTATTAGGCAGCAGGATGTACCAAGCACTATCCAACCACCAGTTCAACCGGTAGGACCCGCTATGCCTTCGACTGCCGAACGACCTCCTATAAGGAGAGGTTTGTGCTTGGCACGAAAGTATGATGTTCTGAAACACCTGGCCGGAATTCAGGAAAGGATTTCTATCCTTGAGGCCCTTCGCCTATCGTCTGAAATGCGCGAAGCACTTTCCGAGGCCCTAAGGAGCCCCCTTCAGTTTGAGATGGAGGTAGTAGCTGTAAAAGCCATCCATACCGAGCCAATTGAGAACATTGAATGTCAGGCGGTTATCTCGTTCTCTGGTGAAGATGAGGACCCTCCTATACAGGGGCATATTCGCCCACTGTACATCACTGGCCCCTTAAATGGTGTGGAAGTCTGTCGCTGCCTCGTTGACACGGGTTCCGGAATCAACCTAATCCCGACTCGGACACTGCGAAATCTGGGTCTGTCTGAATATGATTTAACTCCCTCTGACCTTAGAATCCATGGATATGACAGGACTGAGAAAACCCCAGTCGGCAAGATCTGCCTGAAGACTCAGTTCGGTGGACTAATTGCCAGCACCGAATTCATGGTCGTCTCTCCGGACACCGCCTACAATGCGTTGATGGGTAGGCCATGAATCCATCTCCATGTAACAGTCCCTTCGTCATATCACCAGTGCCTCAAATACTCCCTCAATGGTCGAGTAGGCGTGCTCCAAGGAGATGCGTCTCCTTTCGCCTCTTGTGAGGCCCGCTATCTGGATGATGATTATTACAAGAGTAAGGATAAGAAAATCCTAGTAAGTGAGGATGAACCCGCCCCGGTCACAAGTGATCCCTAGGCAACCATGGATGATGCCTACATCCTCCCAATCCACCGATTGGAGGCCACAACCCCCGACATGGGGAAATGTTTTGTTATTTCAAGTATGAAAGGAAGGCATCTTCCCATGTCCAAGCGACGGTGGAAAATCACCTCGTACTCCTACACCAACCAGGCTCAGGTGATCCCGGAGCCTCCTACCTATGTGCGGTACCGGAATGTCAAGATTATGACAATGGCGGTACTCCATAAGTGTCTCTTCCGCCAAGCTAGAATCAACTGACTCAGGCCGACACGTCACCACTGCTTTGATGTCATCAAATGTGGCCCCTTAGGCCGAAGGCCAGATGGGATAGGGTCGACTGCCTTCATTGCTATGGTCTCAATGGCGAGCGAGTCTCATGATATGATGACCACTACTGCCCAAGCCAGCACCAGCTGCCACTCAGGTTTTGATAGCCCAGAAGTATCTCCCGTTGTAGGAAATCCCCCCACGGGTGGAGAGGAAGACCTGGAGGATGCCCCCCCCCCACCTTTGAGGAAGGCGTCTCTACCACAGTTGATGAACTGGTACAGGTGATCCGTGGTAGCAAGGAAGATCCGAGACCCACATTGATCAGTGTATCCATGTCCCCCGAGGAGTGACAGCGGTACATAGACTTTCTCAAACAACACCGTGATGTGTTTTCCTGGAGTTACAACGAGATGCCAGGACTAGATCCCCAGGTATCCGTTCACTGTCTGGGCCTCCCGGCAAACCATCGTGGGTTTAGGTAGCCTCCCAGGAAGATTAACCCTTCTCATGGTGCTATGGTTGAGGCCAAAGTTGACAAGCTTATCAAAGCCAACTTCGTTAAGGAAGTCCAGTACCCCAAGTGTCTTGACAACATTGTGCCAGTCAGGAAGAAGAATGGGCATATCAGAGTCTGCATCGACTTTCGTGACCTCAATCGCCACTACCCAAAGGATGACTTCACACTCCCGGTGACTGAGTTATTGATTGATGCCACGGCCGGGTTCCAAGCTCTCTCTTTCATGGATGGGTATTCCGTGTACAACCAGATTCGGATGGCCCCCAAGGACGAGGAGTCCACTGCCTTCAGGGCTCTCCATGGTACCTTTTGCTACCAGGTTATGCCCTTCATCTTGAAAAATGCAGGTGCCACTTATCAGAGGGCCATGCATCACATATTCAAGCCAATTCTCAGGACACTAGTGGAATGCTACATATATGACCTAGTGGTCAAATCATGTCAGCGCCAGGACCATCTCAAAGACCTTGAGAAAGTGTTCGGTTTCCTCTGCTCCCATCATCTGAAGATGAACCCATTGAAGTGTGCCTTCGGGGTCACCTCTGGGAAGTTTCTTGGCTTTGTTGTTAGATACCGAGGCATTGAGATCGACCCAGAGAAGATCAAGGCCATCAGCCAAATGCCTCCCCCGAGAAATATTTGGGAACATCGAGGTCTCCAAGGCCACTTAGCCTATATATGCCGATTCATCACGAATATGGCCGACAAGTGTAAGCCCTTTTCCCGGCTCATGAAGAAGGGCGCTGCCTACGAATGGGATGAGGAGTGTTGGACCGCCTTCGAGGAAATCAAGCAGTATCTGCTCCAACCTCCGGTTTTGATGCCGCCCATCTCCGGAAAGTCGCTGGTCCTTTACGTGACCGCCCTGGAATGATCCCTCGGTGCACTGCTCACCCAGAAGAATAACGGGGGTATTTAGAACAGCCTCTACTATCTCAGCTGCATGCTTCTCAATACGGAGGTCAGATACTCCCTTATCGAAAAGAGCTGTCTTGCGCTCGTCTTTTCCATACAGAAGTTGCGGCATTACCTGCAGCACCATGTGGTACAATTGGTCTCCCGGGTAGACCCACTGAAGTACATCCTGAACCGCCCCATGTTGACTAGCCGACTATCACGGTGGGTGGTGATTCTCCTGCAGTTTGATATCAGGTTCGTACCTCAGAAGGACATTAAAGGACAGGCATTGGTAGACTTTTTAGATTCCCATAAAACCTCCACGGATCAATCCCTGGACATAGATTTTCCTGATGAGATGATCCTCTCAGTCGATCATGTCGTCCCATGTTGGAAAATACACTTTGACGGTGCCTCCCGAAGCCCCACTGGTAGGAGGCTCAACGATCCTAAGCTCAACAGAGTGGGCCTGGGTATTGTCTTCATTACCCCGATGCAAGTCGTCCTACCATACTCATTCCTATTGTCAGAAGGATATACCAACAATGAGGCAGAGTACCATGCTCTCATCATCAGCCTCGAGTTGGCCCTTGAGATCGATGTGCCCCATATACATGTGAAAGGAGATTCCAAGCTGGTAATCAAACATGTCAATGGAGACTATGTCGTCAGGAATCCGGATCTTGTACCGCTGCTGGAGTACACCCTTCACCTAATGGATCAGTTCTCTTCTCGACCAGAGATTACCCATGTCCCATGGTCACAGAATGGTCAAGCAGACGCCTTGGATGGCTTAGCTGCGTCGCTCGCAGAACCCGAGCAAGATGATTTGATCATACATGTGGCACACCGGAGAGTCATTACCCCCATCACCCAAGAGGACAATGATGGCATGTGGGTAAGTCATCTCATCATCGGGCCCTCTACGTTAGGGGTCCTGGGTTCGTCGGACATAGTGGTTGAAGCCACTCCCGACTGGAGGGAACCTTTTTCGAGTATCTCCAAAATGGTCGCCTCCCGGACGACCGGGCCGAGAGCGAGCGAATCCGACGCCGCGCGCTGCAATTTACCCTCCAGAGCGGCCCCAGTCTTGAACAGATCCTTTATAAGCAAAGATTTGATGGCTTCCTACTCTATTGAATTCAAGGAGTATAGATTCCTCAAGTTATGAAAGAGGTCCACGTCAATTCCTGTGGTGCCCATCAAGATGGGCCGAAGCTGTCCCATCAAATCCAAAGGTTGGGGTACTTCTTTCCCTCAATAATCCACGATTGTATCGGGTATTCCAAGATATGTCACGTGTTCCAAGTTCACTCCAACTTCCCACATCGGCCGTCGGAGCCCCTCCACCCCACCAACTACTCTTGGCCATTTGCGGTATGGGGACTTGATGTAGTGGGAGCATATCCACCGGCAATGGCTCGCCAGTGTAGGTTCATCCTGAATGCTACAGATTTCTTTTCCAAGTGGGCAGAGGCAGTTCCACTCAAAGAGGTCAAGGCCCGTTCCATCGTTGACTTTGTGAGCTCCAATATTATCCACCGGTTTGGGGTCCCTCATGTCGTCCTCACCGATAACGGCACCAACTTCTGAGCGGCTGAGCAAAAGAAATTGTATGCCAAGTACGACATCTGTTCGAACCATACCTCCCGTTATCACGCATAGGAAAATGGACAGATCGAGGCGTTCAACAAAACCCTCTCTAACATTCTGCAGAAGATGGTTGGTCGGAACAAGAAAAGTTGGCCGGACAAGCTCCCCAACGCCCTCTGGGCTTATCGGATGACGACTCGCAACTCTACCCAGGTGACCCCATGTTCCCTGGTGTATGGGGCTGAGGCCGTCCTACCCATTGAGATCCAGCTGCCATCATTATGCACTGCAGTCTATGACCAGCAGGTGCCAGATGAGGTGGTCAAAATCCGTCTAGCTGAATTAGAAGCACTGGATGAGAACCGGCTTCAGGCCCTGCACAATCTGGAAAGGCATCAGAATAAGATAGTGAGGGCATTCAACAAGAAGGTTCGCCTCTGTTCTTTTCTAAAGGGCGACCTAGTGCTGGCCCTTCGAGAACCAATGATCCCCGGTAGGAAACCGCCCAAGCTAGAACCCAAATGGGAAGGGCCTTATATCATCCATAAGGTTTACCCCAACGGGGTGTACTTCTTGGTGACCACATATGGTGAGCGCGTAACTCCTCCCACCAATGCCAGGTTCCTCAAGCAGTACTTCGCCTGATCTTATGGTCCAACATGACATTAATCTGTATGGTCCAACACGACCTTAAACTGTATGGTCCAACACGACCTTAAACTGTATGGTCCAACACGACCTTAAACTGTATGGTCCAACACGACCTTAAACTGTATGGTCCAACACGACCTTAAACTCTATGGTCCAACACAACCTTAAACTATATGGTCCAACACGACCTTAAACTGTATGGTCCTACACGACCTTAAACTGCACCGCCATCCTACAGGATGATAAACCGCAAAATGGTCTGAGCTCTATGACCTTAAACTAAGATCTCCCACGTCCTTACTGTAAGACGTTAAACTGCAAACCAGTCAGGCCTTCCTGACCGAGGCTCAGCCTCAGGCCCCTTGGCCTTTTCGGGCCCATGGCCTCCATCCTCACTGAAAGACTTTACGTGGACACGTCCGAGCTATTTCGTCGACCCTTTTCAGTGGTTCACCAATGTGCCTAAGGGTGCTCTCGTTTATTACCTGGAATGCCAAAATTTACTCGGACATGTCCACACCCGCTTTCCAGGCTTTGTGTATCCCTACATCATGGATTCCATCATCTTTCACACCCGGAGGGACCCCCCAAGAACGGCCTGGATACTACGCCCAAGGGCTCTCCTACCGTTACGGGCCAACGCCCCTGAGGGTTTCGGACAACAAATCGATAAAATCCCGCGTTGCGAATATGGTCAGCAGTCGATGCTCGTTTTTTGTTCCCACCTCAGGCTAACGCGATATGGAGACTGTTTTTTCCGCCACGGTTAACAGTTTTCCTCTATCGCCACGCCAACCCCATTAAGCCCAAAATGTCGGTTACATGATTCACATCCTTTTCCGATCTCATCATGTCCAAGTAGAGTCTCGAAACTCTTGGTACTTTTCTTCTGTGCACGTCTGCGCGTTGGGGGAACAAGACACGTCAAAGGTGTCCTTCGGGGCTCTCTGCTGACTCCCCTTTGATGGACGCCCCAAGTATTGAGATAAGGATCCCCCCCCCTTATTTCCCACACCGAGTTTAACTCACGTGGGCTTAGGGATCGGGATGACGTCTGCGCTTACTCGGGAAGTTGTTGCCATATGGTCCGAGCTCTAAGACCATAAACTAATATCTATCTAGAACCACGTTCATCTTGATTCTCATCCTCATGGGATACGTAGGACCACCCGAACGCCTTGTCTTCGGGTCCAGCCCATTTAGGGAGCTAGTCCCCCCCCCTTTTTTCACATCTTACCTCTATATAGGCCCCTCGGCCTGAGGTCTCCCTCTTGGAGTGGCGTACAGTGTGATGTGGGATCATGTCTCCATCAATTGTGTTTCATGACACTGTGCACATTCCCTGCTTAGAATCGCCTTTGCTACGTCTGCGCTGCATGATGTTAAAATACATGCTTGGTCCTATCACACGAACCTAAACTGTGACATTATCGTCCTGGCCGCACGATGAAAAACGGAACTGCATTGTGATGACCTCATTGTAGAGGACATCACGTTGGGTATTAGTCATGTTCCATGCCATTTGTAAATTCCTATCATGGCTTGATTCTTGTGGCGACACCACGGCCTACTACCCTAGGCCGGTCGCTTCACCAAAAAAACCACTCACCTTAAAGGACAAACAAGATTTATCAAATTCCGCTTCTTTTAGTGAAAGGGCCATGCCCGCACTCCCCTTTTCCCCTGGCACTGGTATCTTACCATTGTCTTCCTTCAGAACTACGTATGGCTTGATTCTCATCCTCATGAGATACGTAGGAGCGCCCGGGAACTTCCCCGCGGGGCCAGCCTAACCTTCATGTTCGGTCCCTTGACTCGATCATTTCCCTAGAGAACACATGGTAGGTAGGGGTAACCGCCTTTCCATGTGTCCCCTGCTCCCCTCACCCATTCATGGTCGGAGTTCTAAGACTATAAACTAAGACTCTTTCAAGAACTACGTGAGTCTTGATTCCCATCCTCATGGGATACGTAGGAGCGTTCGGGCACTTCCCCATGGGCCCAGCCTAACTTTTGCTTTCGGTCCTTTGACCTAAAACCTCTCCCAAGGGGGTCATGCGGTGTGATATGGGATTATGTCCTCATTCACGTCGGGTTTTTCACCGCACCGTACACACCCCCTATTCCCATTCATGTCAGGTGTTTGAGTTACTCCACCATGTGCCTCTTATGTTTCCTCCCGCCCTTTGGTCCAAATTATATGACCCTAAACTAAGATATCCCTATGGGAAAGGACTCTGATCCCTCTATCTAATACGTCTCATTATCGTATTTAGATGTTTTTTGACAAAGATCCCGAAGTGTGGAATTTTCATGGGGACATTCCCCTCGTCCCATGACCAAGCATTGTGAGCTCGCTATTTGGATCCTCATCCTCTTCCACATCCAAAAGGACCCTCGGACGACATGGATACTAGGTGTAAGGGCTCTCTATGGATGCCGGACCTAAGGTCCCTCCAATCGTTTTGGTCTAACGTCTCTAAGGATCTTTGACAACACTTGCGACATGGTCCCGTGTTTCGAACATGGTCAACGGTCAACCCTCATTTGTTTGTCCCCATTCTAGGATAACGTGATATGGAAACTGCGTTTCCGCCACGGTTAACAGTTATCCTCTATCGTCACGCCGCCGTCATTGTGATCCAAATCTCGAGCGCCATGATTCACACATTTCCACTTCCTCATGTTCAAGTGGAATTCCAACATATTCGGCTCTATCTCTTCGCGCATCTAAGTGCGCCACATGGGCGTGTTAGTATCATGGGTCTGGTATTCACCAAGAGTCTCTCCACCCTAACCTCCCCTTTTTTGTGTTAGGAAAGTCCCACCACTACTTGTTTCCCACACCGAGCATGACTCACATGGGCTTAGTAGTTTTGGCAGGATGTGTACCAACACGGCCAGGCTTCTCATCGTCCTGCATGACGTTAAACTACTCTTCCATAACTACGTATGGATTTATTCCCATCATCATGGGATACATAGAGACACCCTGGTATTTTTCCTAGGGTCTAGCCCATAGAAATAATCAATCACATCCTTCCCCTTTCCGGCCCCCTGGTCGAACCCCTCGCTAGAGAGGCCCTGTCCCAAAGAAGGAAGGATCCATAACCAAACCAACGCACCCATATGGTGTACTCCCACCACGGTGGTGTAACTACCTAAGTGTCAGATTCTGTTCGGACAAACCATCACTCCATATTCCATGCTTTACGTGCCCCTTATTCGGACCCTCGTCCCCTTTCATGTCTGAAGGGACCCCCTAACGGCCTGGTCTCATGTCGCATTGGCTCACCTACCATCCTAGCCCAACGTTCCGGAAGACTGGTCATGTTTGGAGGGACCCCCCAGTAGTATGGATGCTCGACCCAGGGTCCGCCAACTGTCCTGGGCCAACATCCCGAAAGATTGACCGACAACATTTGTGACATGGTCCCGTGTTTCGAACATGGTCAATGGTCGACCCTCATTTTTTATCCCCATTTCAGGCTAATACAGTAAGGATACTGCTTCTCCTCCATGGTTAACATCTGTCCTTTATTGTCATGCCATCCCCACAGTGCTCCAGATCTTGGTCATCATAATTCACGCTTCCCATTTCCGTCTGTTCGGACCGATTTCAATGCCCCTGGCGTTGCACCGTTCGTGCATGAGGGCACGCTGAGGAAATAGTAATTCAGCTATTTTGAGAAGTTCGTTCTCTGGCCAAGCCTCTCCCATCTTTTGGAAATCTGGACTGGTAATCCAAATCCCGGATGCACGGAGCATGGTATCAACTCCTATGTTAGGTGGGACGAGAAGGCAACTATCTCCTATTTATCACATAGGGCTTGACCCATGTGAGCTTGGGGAATTAACGCCGAACATCCCGCAAACATTGTAGGGATGTAATGAACTGATTTAAACTGTGGAAATCGTACGTGCTACGACATTCAAAACAAAGGAATAAATTGAAGCACGAAAGTACCAATAAAAGGTTTTTAGTTTGTCACAGTACCCGAGGGTCGACTCCCACATGGATGGGTTGACCCCGTCAAAAGAGCGTTGCAGCTCCGCCACCCTTCGGCTTGTGGCGTCCAAGACTTGCTGCCACTGACTCAGCTCCCGCTCCTACTCAGTAGCGGCGGGGCGCATTTTTTCAGCCTTGGCTCTAGCCCTCTCTACCCCAGCCTGAATGGAAGCCATCTTTCCAGAAGCCTGCCTCATATGCTCCTATGCCTCTGCCAGCTGGGCCTTCAACCGTGAGATCAGATCAGATTGTGCATTGAGAGAGGCTGAGTGCTCATCGGCACAGTTCTTCTGCTGTTGGACCTCGCTTTCAGCATCCTGGAGATTTTTTATGTTTGTCTCCTTCCTCCGCTGTCAGCCCACGCTGAGCTCGCGATCATGCCCCCGGATCTTCTCAGCCATAAGATCTCGGGCGAGCGCGTGAGGACGTTGGGCATCCACTCCCCCAGCGCACAGTTCGCGCAGCCACGAGCGAAGTCTGTCCATTTCGTCCAGCCATAGCGAATGTGGGGTGTCCTTGATGAAGTGCATGATTAGCTTCCACGACCGGCGGCAGACTATGTTGTTGTCTTCCTCGTCGGAGGGGGTTTCATCCCAGTCTGCGCGATTAGCAGGCTCATACGCAGTATACGCCCGCAGGAAGTCCTCGGCAGGATCTGCATCTGGCATTGAATCTGGTGCGACATCTGGTGCCGAAGTAGGCGCGACAGGAGTGGGACCGGCCGATCGATCCTCTTCATCGGAGTCCACCTCAATGACCTCGGGCACGACCCTGCTGGTGGTCCCGCCAGTGATGATGTTTATTGTAGCTCGAGGATATGGGGGGACTATCGCCACCATCACCGGCATGCCCTTAGGAGGGATTCCACCAGACATCTCGACTAGCCTTGCCGCAGCAGCCCATGACAGTCGGAGAACTGTACGATGGAGAGGGACATAAACGTTAGTTGGAATAGTCTACATACAATGATAAGGAAACTGGTAGAGGAAACTTACAGAGGTCGACCTCCTGGTGCTGCTCTTGAGCCGATACAGACGGGACCCCGAGGCGAGGACCTCTGTATACTGTTGGAAGGTCTGTAGATTCCATAGGATCCACCTTGGGTGCTCTGGTCCCACCAGACGCGGAACTGGACGCAACCATGAGCACAGGTTCTGAAGGTCCTGCATCATCACCTGCCGAGGGACGAGAATGAGGCCTGCGTACAAGTTCCTCCTGCATGGCTCAAACATCGGTGAGAAGTCCACAATGACCCAAGAATGGACCATAAGGAAAGAATTTCGGAATGCTACCTTGAGAGCCTCTGCGAAATCATCGGAATAGGAGCCTTGATCTCTGACCTCGCCCTACTCAAACGGGCTCCCTCCTCCAGCCTCATCCTCCCGAGAGGAATCCTCTGATTCTTCCAGCAGGGGGAAGCGCTCCCTCAGATCGGCGGCTGATAACTTTGGGGGGACCGTTCGATCTAGAAGTACCCTCACCCGGTCTGTCATTGGGCGAGGGACACCACTGGAGTGAACGTAATCCTCCAGCTCGTCCAAGTATTGCTCTACCTCCACCAGAGATGCCATGAAACCAGCCCGGACTGGGCCTATTCCTAGTAACTCCATCCTGAGGCGATTCAAGTGCGCCCATATCTCGGGTGGGCTTAGTAATTTCCAGTTGACATCCAAAATGTCCCAGGCTTCCGAAAAGATGGAATCCTCTGCCATGTCAATATGACGCAGCCGCTTCCCCGGAGCCTGAGTGGATATCCTACGAAATCCCCTCAGTGGCCACCCCTCCGGATGGCCCTACTCTCCGGAATCACCAGATCCACCGCTGCTGCCACACCCTCAGCTAGTGCAGGTCTCGCTGCCATGGCAGCCTCACCACCGCGAGAGACCCTAGCTGCCCTCTGACCCCGACCGCGGGATAGAGGAGGCCCACTGTCACCAACCCGAATAGTTGGGTACTTCAGCATATCCCCTGGGTAAGCAGCCTCCCAACTAATGGCATACTCCCTCACCAATACAAAAGTGGCGGTGGATGGAGGTAATGAAATTTTCATCTACCCATATTCCCGTGTGAAAATGATCCACAACTGACTCATCACACACAGGTGTTCCTCGTGATGCACCTCCCAGTAGACCTCCAGTGTCAGCCGCTGGAGGCACCGGAATTTCCTCGCAAACCGATGCGGGGTGTACGGTTCATAGAGCGGCTCACGGTCCACTCGTTCCACCAGAACTCCGCCTCGAAAGGCCAGGAGTTAAGCCTGGTGCTCTTCCACTCCCTACCCATCGTCAGTAAGTATCCTAGTCGGCAATGTGAAGGGGTGGAAATTAAACTTATCCACCCTCCACACCTGGTTCATCACCATCGTCACGGTTAGTTTGAACGGTAATCTCCCAGCCGCATTCAGGATGGAGGGGTGGAAGTTTGATCCCGGCGGCGAAATAGGGTTTGGATACTCATAGATCCCCCTGATGTGAGCCGCAATCCACCCATACAGAAGGTGGAAGGGACCGCATATCCTTGGTGGCTTCTTGCCCTCTCTAATGTGCCACAACATTCTGTACATCTTGGCGAGCATTGGAATCCCCATATTGACCCGCTGCCCCATGGCCAGCATGGATGCCATGATAAAAGAGTTGGGCTGCACCCCCATGCTGGTATCCCTCACCAGTAGGATCCAACCGCAGATGAGAGCTGCAATGAACGCCGACAGCCTGACTATCGGCTGTTGTTCAGTGCTGACAATGAAACCCCAAGTCTTCCATTGGCTGTCCTCCAAGACCCACCAATACACGTGCTCCTTACCCCGTTGGGCCGCCCTCGGGCATGTTCGAGGCCTCGGAGGGAACTCTCGATTCTCTGGGAAATTTAGGAAGTACTTTAACCACTTCTTAAAGTGGACATCCCTCACTGCCTCCTTGTCCTCTCCAGGGACGAGTTCCATCAGCACTGACGCCAGTCGCGGCATTTTCTCTGTATCCTCCCACGCGCTCATGACGGGGAGGAACTCATCATACATGGCCCCTAAGATCGGAACCCTCAAAATCTGGTGTATATACCACATGCTGATGCCCACCTCCCCGTAGTGCAGGTGAAAGGTATTGGTCCTAGATGACCATCGGATCAGCAATTCCGGCATCAGTTGTTTCAGTTGTAAATGTGGAATTGGGAGGCCCATGCTGCCTCATATAAACCCACTCTCCTCAGCTCGACCCCAAACTCCTCGCATGAGGCGCCTACCCAGAAGGCCTAGGCCCAGTCATCAGTGAAGTTGCCACCCTGGCGCAGGTCCCACTCATCAGACCACCCTTTCTTCGAGTCCTGCAAATCCGCCTTCAGTATCGTATAGTGAAGAGGAGGGGACGTCTCCGGTTGTAGTGGTTTCCCATCAATATTGTTCACATGGTTGTAGAGACAGTCGGTGGTGACGGGTGTGAAGTCCTCCCGCGCATGACCATTGGCCGCCCTGAACCATTGGTGCTGACATGGCGTGCTCCTAAACCAGCAAGCTGGTTCGTCCTTACTCGCCTCAGGGATGAAGACATCATCCCTCAACCCGAAGCTGTACAATGGAAGCTTCTTGCACTGCGGATAATTCTTATGACCCTCCAATAGCAGCTCTGTCAAAAAAATGTGGTCTAAGTGGCTTCGGACCATCTCCCCAAGACCCAGACAGTTGGCCATCTCATCCCGATGGGCAACATCTGCAAGCACCCCAATACATCTTCTCGATGGGCCATTTCGGTTCCGACACAGAAAATAATTTTTTTAGAAAGGATCACGAAGCTGGATCGTGAAGCCGGCTCGTGAAGGTCGGTTGCGAGACCAAGCCACGGAGTCTGACCTAAGCCAGAAAACATGAGTTCGCTTGGCGCGGTTGCGGAGTCGGAGACCCACGGTCGCCGCGAAGCTCGAGTCATGGAGAGCAGGCACGGAGTACGCGGAGCTTCGTGAAACCGAGAGCGCAAAAGGACAAGAAAACTGTGTGAATAAAAAAGAGGTCGGCCCCCTATTTATAAGCGGTGACCCCGGAGCTTCGCGGCGCGCCTCGCCTGCGCGGAGCATCGCGGCGCGTCTGGATCCCATGGCCCCAGTCAGCACTGCGGGCCCCCTTCGCAAAGTCACATCGCGAACCACCGACAATTTTGGCCATTTTCCTCTAGACTTCGACCCTTCGTCCCTCTGCGGCTCAAAGTCTGAGGGGGGGAATTTTTTGGCACCAAAATATTTCCTGAAAGGAAGGGACGAAAAAGAATCCCCACACGCTGCCTCACGAAGCCCCAACGCGAAGCACCCCCCAAGCATCGCGGTCCCGCGAAGCCCCGGAGGTGGTCCCTCTCCGCAAACGGCCTGACGTTCATGAGCCCGCCGCGAAGAAATGGAGGCGGTACCTCTCCGCGAATGGCCTGACGTTCGCGGGCCCGCCATGAAGCCCCGGAGGCGGTACCTCTCCGCGAACAGCCTGACGTTCGCGAGCACACTGTGAAGCACCGGAGGCAGTGCGGGAGGTCTGCTTCGCGGCGCCCCTTGCCTATAAATACTGGGCTCCCCCTGAGTCCAAGAGGACGTACAATCAGACCTTTAGGCTTCTCCTCTCTTGAATCACGAAGCACCCTTTTCCCCGAGAATCATGAGCTCTGTGAGGTACTTCTACTTCGTGTGACGCCTTCGCTTTGTCTAGTTTTGAGCCCCTCTTCCGAGAGGGATGCCCTTCATGAAGCTCAAGGGAATTCGTGAAGGAGGGGGATTCCCAAGGGAACCCGGGAATCCATGGAGCATTTATGATACGCGAAACACCCATCCTGTACTAGTGATCCCCATGCTAAGGCAGGATCACTACACATCACGAACCACACTGCTTCATAGTACCTTGCTTCGCGAGGCACCATCTCTTCGCGAGGTAGTGCTCCGCGAATACTATTCCACTGCACAAAGCACCCTCTACTAACACCTTTGCCCCATGCTAAGGCCAAGGCACCCCACTTCGCAAAGAACACTCCTCTTCTTGGCACTTCCTCTCCTCCTGCGACCCTCCAGGTTTGCACGATGTAATTTCAAAGTCCCACGGACCACGCCACTCGTAGCGTTGCATCGCCTAATTATTCTTCGCATAGGCACGCTAACGGATATTGCTTCTTCTCATAGCCATGCTAACATGGACCCCTCGACGGTTCGCTCTACGACCCCCCATGACCACGGCCTTACTGGTACCTTCCCTCCCCCAAGGAGCAAAGGGTTCCGGTCATGTAAGTCCTAGGGGTGCGGAGTAAACCCACCTTGTCCGAGCTGTAGGACGTTAAACTACCAAGCACCTCGTCCTCAACACATGATGTTAAACTGTGATCCGGCCCCGTGCTTTGCACGTAGGGTCCCTCCAGCTCAGACATTTTTTACGTCACCCGTCTCCACAGAGACAGGGTCACCCCCTCGACAAGGGATGATATCCTCCTTCTCGGAGTAGCATATGTTCCTGGGATAAGGGCAACCACCTTGGTGTAAGCCCCCTAGCCCCTCTTGCAGAAGGTTGCACCCCTGCATCTCCGTACTTCCCCACTACCAAGGTCAGTGTAGGGCGTGATAGGGAACGAGGCAATTCCCATCATCTGTCCCAAATCCCTCTTTCACTGCACTTTACCGCACTTCGGGCCTCCATCTTGGAGTAAGTCCCAGCACCATGGGCCGCATAACGCGTAAGCCCCTCTTCGCTTCTCATGGACGCACCCTCCGCGGCGTGATCGCCAGGTCCTTGCTACCTCTTGTTTCTCACACCGAGCATGACTCACATGGGATTAGACTCAGCATTGGATATGACAATACCCTCGTCTAGCATGATGTTAAACTGTATGCCCTCATCTAGCATGACATTAAACTGCACACCCATTTGAACTACGAGGACTTTGATCCAAGTCATGGCATGGTACGTAGGAAGCCTCCCTGAGGCTCAAGCCCACCACCAGTCATTTCTTCACATCGAGTTCACCCTCATCCAGCATGACGTTAAACTGCATTCCAGTCTGACGGCAAGCCGTTGTGACCAACCCGAACTACGAGGACTTTGATCCATGTCAAGGCATGGTACGTAGGAATCCTCATGAGGTTCAAGCTCATCTCCCATCGGACCAAGGTCCCTCATTTATGTCGGTTCGATGACACCCACCGCCATTCCTGAACTACGAGGTCCTTGATCCATGTCAAGGCATGGTACATAGGAAGCCTCACGAGGTTCAAGCCCACCACAAGTGGACCCCAGGGTTCACCTTCACGTCGGTTCTCCGACGAAGACCCTCTGAACTACAAAGTATTTGATCCATGTCACGGAATGGTACATAGGAAGCCTCCACGAGGTTCAATCTCATCTGTCGTTTTTCACGTCAGGTTCCACCTTCGTCCCGCATGACGCTAAACTGCATTCCGGTGCAGCAGCAAGTCATTGCGACCAACCTGAACTACATGGTCTTTGATCCGTGCTAAGGCATGGTACGTCGGGATCCTCCCAGAGGTCCAAGCCCACCACCACTAGGACCCCCCTGGTCCTCCTCATTCACGTTGGTCTGCCGGCATCCAACCTGAACTACGTGGTCTTTGATCCGTGCTAAGGCATGGTACGTAGGAAGCCTCCACGAGGTCCAAGCCCACCACCACTAGGACCCCCTGGTCCTCCTCATTCACATCGGCCTGCCGGCGTCCAACCTGAACTATGTGGTCTTTGATCCGTGATAAGGCATGGTACGTAGGAAGCCTCCAGGAGGTCCAAGCCCACCACCACTAGGACCCCCTTGGTCCTCCTCATTCACGTCGTCCTGTCGGCGTCCAACCTGAACTACGAGATCTTTGATACATATCATGGAATGGTACGTAGGGATCCTCCCAGAGGTTCAAGCCCACCATCCTTTGGTCATCCCAACCTACCTTCATGTTGGTTCATCAACCTCCGGGTAGCCTAGTGTGTAAGCCCCACACCATCTGGACCAAGGTCCACCTTCACGTCGGTTCGCTGACAACACCATCCATCGGACCAAGGTCCACCTTCACGTCGGTTTTCTGACGACACCATCCATCGGACCAAGGTCCACCTTCATGTTGGTTCGCTGACAATGTCCATCGGACCAAGGTCCACTTGCACGTCGGCCCGCTGGCACCATCTCGAGCTACGCAGACTTTGATTCCCTACCATAGGGATACGTAGGAGGTCTCTTCGAGACTCAAGCCCAACTTTACTGTCGCCCTTATGATGGTCCCATATTCATCCCCCCTCCACTTTATTAAACTCTCCATCACCCATCCTGATTCTCACCCGGACTACCATATCCCGGCAAGATCATTCCATTCCGCTCCTCTTTGCAGCCGTCCATGGGCTGCTCCCGGTATCAGAACCCCTTCAAGGGAAATTCCTCAATCCAATCTATTCCAGCTAATGCTCTGATTGGGATGATCCATCTCCGCTGGACGTTAAACCTACGGCATACCCTGTGTTAAACGCAGGAAGCTGAGGAAAACCTCAGATATATGTCTATGGCATATAATTCCCCGCGCTCGATGTGGGATGCCTCGGGCTTCCATGCCCTCAAGAAGCCCTATGACAAGGGATAAAAGACAGACATGCCAGTTCCCCAGTATCCAGACACGCTACTGATGCCTCGACGTGACTACTCCCCCGACTGAAGGTTGCTGCCCTGACCAGACCCTTTGGAATGTCCCGACAAAAGCAGTGTAATTAACCGGCGTCCATGGAAACATGGCACTGGGAAGAGTTTCACGAACAACGTATTAAATCTATAAGGGAGACCCGGACTACGTGATGAGTTCTGAGGAGGAATCCACGGAAGGAAGAACCGAAATCCCATCATCTCGTTTCGATCAAGGAGAAGACGTCCCTGAATAAGGAGTGAATGCCACCCGACTTTGGAAAGCAAGAATGCGGGGCAACAGCGCAGCGTTTCCTCCTCCACAGACGGATGTGTGCGCGCCTCGGAGAAAGCGTCAGAAACAGTTATATTATGATAAAGGAAGATCCATAGAACTAGGATCATAATCCCACTCCAAGTGGGGATCACCAGGTGAGAGAAGCACATGCCTTGGGATAGGAGCACATGTCTTTCAAAAAAGTTCGGTGACATATTCCAAGGCCTGGGATCGGTCTCAAATACCAGTTCTAGCTAGGGATAACCAAGTGAGAGGGGCACAAGACTAAGGATATGATCATATTTCTATTGAAGAAGTCTAGGGTCATACTCCAAAGGCATAGGATTAGGAATATATACCTATTCTAGTCAAGGATGACCAAGTGAAAATGGAATAAGCCTCAGGATAGGTTCATATTTCTGTTAGTGAATCTACATAGAATATTCCAGTAGATCACAGAATCCAAGTGCATATTCTTACTTTCTCCAACAAATGAATACACCAGCATCATTCTAAGGAAATGTAGGAGGAGTCTCATATCCCTTCCTCCATTTTGGAGGTCCTTTTTCATATTTCAGTGGGGAATATATATTCCTACCAGACTCATATTACTATTGAAACTAGGGCTTTCTAGGTTTGAGCGGCACATGCCTTGGGGAAAGATCATATTCCTTCGAAGAAAGACCAGCGACATATCCCAACGGCTTAATATTGAGCTCATACTCTTGTATTGAATAAGGATCACTAAGTGATAATGGATCATGCCTCAGGATGGGCTCATATTCCTATAAATAATGAGATATCTCAACAGCTTTCTCCAAAATCTTCTCAGCAACGGGAGCATATTTCCATAGAACCCAATGGTTATAAGAAATTTCTAGAAACTATTATGCAACATGCTCATATCCGTACAAAGTTCCCAAAGGAAAGTTAGCATATTCTAGTGACGGTGTAGATCAAGGTCCATATTCCAAATATCCTCAATGTCATTGTCCTTGAGGCCATCTGTGATAGGTTCCAAATTCCACAAGGGTCTTTCAACTCCTCAACCAAATTAGAATATGATCATTAGTGAGATAGTACTTCTCATGGTAGTGTGGATGTCACACCCCGACCTATCTTTTATTTTATTTAATAATTTTATTTGACTTTTAAAATTTTATTGGGCTCCCAGATGAGTCTCAGATGAAAAACTTTTGATTTATGTTAAAAACATGTGTTTTTGAGTTGACGTCACTGGACGCGCGAGCAAAGAGCATTATGGAAACCCCGCGCGGCTCCGCCCAGGCATCTGCATAGTCCGCCAGCCTTTGGAAAAATTAAGATGAGTAAATATTTTATTGTTGTTAATAATTTTATAATTTTTATTAAAAATGAAATGATAAATTATTATATTTATTATTATTATTATTATTTTGGCTGGTTCGTGGGCACCGCACGGTTATCGAAGGCAATATGGTCAACCCGGGAACCCGTGTGACTGCTTCTGGATCGGACAGAAGCTATCGCATGGTCTATACATGAGCGCTTGAGTTGTGTGTGGGCTGTGAGGTTGCGGTATCCAATTAATAAGACCAAGTAAAGAAAAATGAGGTAAAATTAAAATGAGGCAGATAATAATACTATTACTGAATGTTTCTATTGCTGTTATTATTATTATTAAAATTATTATTATATTTTTTATTATTATTATTAAAATCATTATAAATATATTATTATTGATATCGTTATTTTTTTTATGTTGTAGTTATTATTATTATTATTATTATTATTATTATCATTATTGTAAAATTTATTAATTATTATTACCATTTAGAAGTATAATTATTATTAGTGTTATTATTATTATAGATTAAATTTATTAATATTATTATTAACTTGTGTATTATTATTATTTTTGTTTCTTTTATAATTTTATTTTATTACTTTTTTTCCTTTTCTCTTTTTTTCTAACCCTAGCCCCCCCCCCCATTTTTTTCTTTCTTCTTCTCTACACTGGTCCATGCGGCACTGCCACCCTCCCCCTCTCCCCTCTCTTCCTTTCCACACCCGCTGCCCGTCACACCCACCAACCTCGTCTCCCCCTGGCGTGACCTCCATGATGTATGGTGTTTCTCCATCGGCCAGCACCCCCTTTCCAGCCTTTTCCACTGTCCTCATTCTCTACCTCCCCCACTACTCCTTCTCTATTGGAACCCACATGCACAGGCCATGCCTCCTGTGTCGGCTCCCTACTTCGGCTACAACACTGCAGGTCGCCCCCTGCTCTGCCCGCAACACCACAGGCTGCTCGACCTCCCTACCTTGCGACAGAACTACACCAGCATGTACCCCCTGTCCACTCCACCGTTTGACTTCCATACACCTCCCCTATCTTCTCCAGTGAAATATTCATACCTCCCATGCCCTTTGAACAGGCCAGTGGTGAAGTTCCCCTCAAACACCCACCAGCTGCTCACCCACCCCACCTGCTCGCCGCCCATTCTAATTGTCCTACCTCTCAATAGCACTAAACCCTACTATGGTCGGCTCCACATCTGGAGAACTCCCACTCGCTCCTCTGGAGAACCTAGCGTCCTTCTCAGTGCACCTCCAGAGGACTCAACCCCCATGTACAATGGCTTTTCAGTGTGGCCTTAAACCTCTACATAGTGCATCTATCCCTGCTCCGGCTGACCAGCGCACAGCCACTCTCCCCTCCGGCACTATCTGTCTGGTCTCCTTGTCCTCCATCAACCCCACGAGGTACCCCCCCCCCCCCCCTTACAGCTCCCTATTTCCATTTCCCCTACTCCTAGTCGACAAATTTTTGTTGCACGCAACCACCTGTGAGCATTTCCACTTTGAGAGTCGTTGATGCCATCTTCCTTACCTGCGTTGGCCATCCCCTACCAATGTGACGTGTACTTTTTCTAGCCAGCAACAGTCTCTTCCGGTGCATGCCACCACTTTCTAACTGTCTCACAACCCCACTGGTCGAGCGTGTATCCGAGCTGAGGTGAGGTTTGCGCTGTTCTTGCTTGAATTTTAGATAATTATTTTAGTGTGTATTGTGTTTAATTAAATTGGGGTGAACTTAGTTTTTAAAATAATTGAGTTTGTTTAATTAGTTTTGTGCGAAGTTATCTTTTTATGAACTTAGTTTACGTTTTCTATTTTGTAGCCCGCTTAGGTGAATTAAGGTGTGTTTTGATGAAAACCAGTTGGGTGATATTTAATAGCTTTTATTAAACTCTGCAATTTATTATTTTTACTATGCAAGTAGTGTTCATTCAGATATGGTGTGTTGCGGGTGCACTTTTAATTGTAAAAGGGGTTTTGAATAGGTTTTTTGTGTGTATAGTCGTGGGGTTCTCTTTGGAATTATTTAATAAAATTTAAAGTGGGTTATTAAATAGTGTAGATGGTGCGAACTATGTTTTAAAAACATGTCAAGGTAGTTTTTTTTCACTGTTTGTTTGTTTGGATTGTTTTAATTCTGTGTTCATGTATTTTATTTATATTTTTGGTTGCAGTGCATTGAAAAGGTTTTTACGTGGTCCTGCGATCGTCAACTTGTGTGTAATTGCGCACCCGTGCAAGGCATGTCGCGTCGTCGTGACTGGTCTGCGAGTCGAGGTAGGTCCCCCACTGCACTCGCCATTAAATTTAGAATTTATTGATTACTTGATATTTTATTAATTTTGATAAGTGGGAAATAATATAAGATAATTAATTTTTAAATGATTATTTGCTGTAAAAAGAGTCATTTATTTTATACACAACACTTGAAATATTTTCTTAATGAACGAACACCCAGTAGTGAAAGAGTTACCATTTGTCCTTTAAACATAATTCACTGAATTTCAAATGTAGTTTTGGTTTATTGATAAATTATTTTTTTGAAGCGTGAAAAAGTGTTTTGGTTCTCTTGAGAAATGAGGATTTTATTTAAAATTAGTGAAGGCCCATTTGACACTTTAATAAAATAAATTACTTTGTAAAACCCTCTTTGGGGTGACTCAGGGGTGATCTTTGGTGTATGTTGACTGCATGAGTTGTGTGTGATGTTTGTGCTACTTGATTGAATTTGTTGAATCGCACAATTTCCTTTTTATTATACATGTTGAAATGGAAACCTGGCATAGTAAGTGAATCTTCTAAGAATGATTGATGCATTAGTTTATATTACAGACTGGCTAGTGGCCCTTAGTATGGATTATACTCTTCTAGGGGATTGGGCCCCTCGGTTAGGCCAGGTAGGGTGATACTGAGCGTTTGGTCATTATGAGATCATCGAGAGTAGGCATGCCTTTAGGATGAGTCACATGTATTGTACGTTCCTGATTGTTCACGAGCTCCTAGGTTTGACCTATGTTCCCTTTAGTGATTATTGTTTTGTGGAGAATGATTGAGAGGGCTAGTTCGGTTACTGGCCCCTATGTGCCACTTGCTTCATTTCCCTTAATGTGTTTTGTCTGTTATGTGTGATTTTCCTTTTTGGATAATAATAAAAATTTTGGGTTTTAAAATTATTCGCAAAAATGTTTCAAAATGTAATTCACCTATTTCTTTCAAACATTAAACTTGTTTTTAAATTAAAAAGGGAAATGTACTATTACTTGTTTTATCAATGAAAGTGTGTGTGTGAAACTCATATTTTATATAATTTAGTTCAATCCTGGAATTAATAAATTCTTTATTTAAAGGTAGTGTTTTGGGGATAGTTTGTTGGGAACGCCTACTGAGTTTTAATACTCATGACTATAGTGTTTCCTATTTTTAGTTTCTTTTGCAGGTTTGACTCGAGCTTGCTCGTCGTGGGTGAGAGTTGGTTGTGGTCTGGTGAGCGATGCTCGGGGTCGTGAGGAGTTTTGGTCACAGTCAAGTTAGTATGTGTTGTTGGCCATTCTTTTTCTTTCATGTTGTTTATTTACTTTGCCTTGTTATATTTTTCTTTCCATTGTTTTATTTATTTTCATTGGGTGAAATCATTCCCATTTGTACTCTGTTAATTCTGTAGTGCTTGTCACCAGGCTGGGAGGATTAGGAATGCCTCTTGGGCGTTGTCGTGGATCGTCTCAGGTGATCGGTTTAGGGTCAACTTGGGTTGGTTCATGACAAAAGGGTATCAAAGGAGGTCGGATCTTGAGCAGAACTTGTTTTTCAGAGATCCCATCGTTATTTGAGGTTTTCATGGTAGAAGGAGTAGAATTTTCAAGACTCGAAGCATACAGATGAGAAGGAAGTCATGAACCTTTTCTTGTTCTGAACATCGGGTTACCATGATTTGTTCAGGTTGTTGGTGTCTTTTGGTTCATTTGAATTGTTTTATGTTGGGAAATGAAATGGGAGTCGGTAAAGTGACCTCTGTGAGCTCGCATGGTCTGGAAAGCCATGTCGAGCCAGGGACACTACCCTAGAGTGCTCCTTGTGATGGTGGCATGGCTAGCGTATGGCCACCAACCATATGTCTGAGTCACCCATTGACACTAGTTTCCTTTAGTGAATCGTTTGAGTCTTATTTGATTATAATAATTGTTTTTAAAAGTTTTATTTTTTAAATTGTGAAAAGTTGAATTTGAAATGGAAATGACCATGTTTTGATCTCGTTCCTTGTTTTTCTCGTTCCTTAGTGTTTGTCCCCATGAAGGTTTGATGGATTCTCATGGTGCAGCTTCAGGTGGTGCATCCTTAGAAAATCCTCCAGTTGATCAGCCCATAGATTACATCCATGAATTTCAGAAATTGAAACCTCCTCTCTTTTAAGGACAAGAAAAGCCTCTTGAGGAAGAGGAGTGGTTGCGGAAAATTCAGAGGAACTTCACTTTCAATGGGTTGCCTGATTCATTGAAGGTGAATTTGGATACCTTTATGCTTGAAGGTCCAACCTGGAAGTGGTGGAAGTCTGTGTCTCGAAGCAATCCTCGAGAAGATATCACTTGGGAACTCTTCAAGTCTTCATTCATCCAACAATAATTATCTGAGTTGACGAAGCTGAGGAACAGGATGGAGTCATGTTGTCTTCATCAGGGTGTTGAATCAGTATTGGAATTCTATCAGTGTTTCATATACCTAGTTCTGTATGATCAGTGGTTTATTGTGAATGATCCCGAGAAGGCTCGGAAATTTGAGACTAGACTCCGACCTGATCTACAGTCAAAAGTGGCATAGATAAACCTAATTACCTTCTCAGATGTTGTGAGGAAATCCTTTTTGGATGAAGCTGGTTTCGTAGGAGGACTTGAGGGGGTGAACCCTCCAACGTTGGGAAGCAGTGCATAGGTTGGTGATAAGAAGAATGAGAAGCGACCAGATACTTGTAGTGCTAATAGGGGAATCAAGAGGCCTTCAAACCTTCATTCTTCTTCTTCACAGCGCAATGTCGTGATCTAACACCAGTGTGGTAGGAAGGGTCACAAGAGGATGACGTGTCCGAGTGCTATGAGACCCTGCCATGCCTATGGATGTTTGGGTCATTTGTTGCGATTCTTCCATGGTGTTTCCAAGAAATGCACTGAAGCTAGACCTGGCTTTTCGAAGGTCACCTCAGCCCGTCAGCAGGAGTAGGGCAATGTTGGGGGACCAGTTTGAAGTTTTCTCTTTGTAGTATTTCTTGGATGTAGTATTTGTCACCTGTAGAATTTTGTATTGTTTCTTCTCCTTCAATTGTGAGAATGGTTATTGTTGAACCTCTTTGAAACCTTTATTTTTAATGTAAGTGTGTTTGGTAAAATTCTGGTTCATGTGTGGTGTTTGGGAATTCTGGAAGCCAGACTATGAGGAAGGAGATGCTTCAATCATTAGAGCTCCAGCCTTAGGTCCCGAAGTGAAGTTGGCGTGTAGTCAGGAGAACCACAATGGTGTAAAACGACCTTAGTATAACCTCTGTCTTTAGTGTAGCGTTGGTTTTGTTTTTATTAGGGTATGATGTTGTTGATATGGTGATGGTGGTAGTTTCTATGCTCTATTGGTTGGGCCTTTCCCTTCCCGCCCTACCATTATGGTGGGGTTTCTGTACCATGCAGAAGTCTCTAACTTCGATTAATCTCAACAGTCCTTATGGTGGGGAGTCCATTTGGGCCTCCTCATGTCAGTATCAGAGTTTCTTTTCATGTATTGTTTGGTGGTAGGTGGTCTCATGTGGAACCACCTAATTCTGAGTTTTTCCTTTCGAGTAAACGTTGAGATTGGAGTACACCCAACGGTTTTTTTGGACCAAGATTATGGGAATAAGTGTTGGAGGTAGTTTAAGTTCGCTCATTCTTTAGTTGAAACGGATGGTCTGGGTGTTGTTGGGTGGTGGTTAAGGTGTTCTTGTTTTAAGAATGAGTTGTGTATCATGGGTTTTCAGTGTATATTTAGATCGATCAACTGGAGGCATTTAAACTTTTGGAGGTGGGTGACACTTCAGAGGTTTTATCTTTGGGTCTTGAACTTGTTGTGGCTTTCTGAGGGCAGAAATCATTATGGTGGGGAGAATTGTCACACCCAGACCTATCTTTTATTTTATTTTATAATTTTCTTTGACTTTTAAAATTGTTTTGGGGTCCGGTTTGAGTCCCGGAAAAAAACATTAGAGTTATGTCAAAAAATGCGCATTTCTGAGTTGATGTCACTGGACACGCGAGCGACGTGCATTTTGGAAACCCCACACAGCTCCGCCCAGGCATCTTCACGGTCCGCCTGCCTTCGGAAAAATAAAAATTGGTAAATATATTATTGTTGTTAATAATTTTATAATTTTATTAAAAATGAAATGATAAATTATTATTGTTATTATTCTTATTCTTATTCTAGCCAGTGCGCGGGCACCGCATGGTTATCAAAGGTTGTGAGGTCATCCTGGGAACCCATGCAACTGCTTTTGGATCGGACAGAAGCTATCACACGGTCCGCACATGAGCGTTTGAGTTGTGCACGGGTCGCGAGGTTGTGGTATCCAATTAATAAGACCAAGTAAATAAAAATGAGGTAAAATTAAAATGAGGTGGATAATAATACTATTACTGAATTTTTCTATTTCTATTATTATTATTAAAATTATTATTATCTTTAGTATTATTATTATTAAAATCATTATAAATAAAATTAAAATTAATATTGTTATTTTTTTATGTTGTTTTTGTTTTTGTTATTATTATTATTATCATTATTGTAAAAGTTATTAATTATGAATAAAATTATTAAGTCTGTTCCATCATCTGCCTTCCGTCCGCCTCCCCTATCTTCTCCTGTGAAATCTGCACACCTCCTTTTCCCTTTGAACATGCTAGAGGTGAAGTTACCCTCACAAAACCACCAGCCGCTCACCTTCCCTTCCTGCTCGCCGCCCATTCCAACCGCCCTCCCTCTCACTGGCACTAAACCCTACTCTGGTCAGCTCCACATCTGGTGAACCCCCACTCTCTCCTCTGGAAAACCTAGCATCCTTCTCAGTGCACCTCTAGAGGACCCGACACCCCATGTCTAGTGGCTTTTTTGTGTGGCCTTAACCCTCTACATAGTGCCTCCATCCCTGCTCGGGCCGACCAGCACGCAACCGCTCTCCCCTCTGGCACCTGTTGTCCGGTCCCCCCCCCCTCCTATATCAACCCCATGACATACCCCCCCTGTAGCACCCTCTTTCCGTTCCCCCTACTCCTGGATGACCACTTTTTGTTGCACGCAACCACCTGTGAGTGTTTCCCCTTGCCGAGTTGCTGATTTCGTCTCCCTTCGCTACTCTGGACATCCCCTACCGATGCGACATGTACTTTTTCTAGCCAGCAACAGTCTTTATCGGTGCATTCCACCACATTCTGATTGTCGCGCGACCCCATTGTTCGAGCATGTATCCGAGTTGAGTTGAGGTTTGCGCTATTCTTTCTTTAATGTTAGATAATTATTTTAGCATGTATTGTGTTTAGTTAAATTGGTACAAACTTATTTTTTAAAATAATTGAGTTTATTTAATTAGTTTGTTGTGAAGTTATTTTTTTATGAACATAGTTTGAATTTTATATTTTGTAGCCCACTCAGGAAAATTAAGGTTCATTTTGATGAAAACTAGTAGTGTGTTGTCTAATAGCTTTTATTAAATTCTAAAATCTTATATTTTTACTGTACAAGGAGTGTGTGTTCTGATATGGTGTGTTGTGGGTGCATGTTTAATTATAAAATGGGTTTTGGAAAGGTTTTGGGTGTGTAAATTCGTGGGGTTCTCATTGGAATTAGTTAATAAAATTTAATGTGGGTTATTAAATAGTGCAGATGGTGCGAACTGTGTTTTGAAAACATGTTGAGGTAGTTCTTTTTCACTCTTTGTTCGTTTGGATTTTTTTAAGTCTGTGTTCATGTATTTTATTTATCTTTGTGGTTGCAGCGCGTTGACAAGTTTTTTCCATGGTCCTGTGATTGTCAGCTTGTGTGTGCTTGTGCACCCGTGCGAGGCGTGTCGCGTCATTGTGACTGGTCTGCGAGTCGAGGTAGGTCCCCCACTGCACTCTCCTTTAAATTTAGAATTGATTGATTGATTGATTTTTTATTAATTTTGATAAACGGTAAATAATATAAGATAATTAATTTTTAAATTATTATTTGGTGTAAAAAGAGTCGTTTATTTTATACACGACACTTGAGATATTTTCTTGATGAATGAACACCCAGTAGTGAAAGAGTGAATGTTTGGCCTTCAAACATAATTCATGGAATTTTAAATGTAGTTCTGGTTTTTTGATAAATGATTTCTTTTGAAGCGTGAATAGGTGTTTTGGTTCTCTTGAGAAATGAGGATTTTTTTAAAAATTGGTGAAGGCCCGTTTGGAACATTAATAAAATAAATTATTTTGTAAAACTCTCTTTAGGGTGAATCAGGGGTGATATTTGGTGTACGTTGACTGCATGAGTTGTGTGTTATGTTTGTGCTACTTGATTGAATTTGTTGACTCACCCCTTTCCTTTTTATTAAATGTTTTCACATGGAAACCTAGAATACTAATTGAATCTTCTGAGAATGATTTCTACACTAGTTTTGATTATGCACTAGCTAGTGGCCCTTAGTACAGATTATACTCTGTTAGGGGATTGGGCCCCTCGATTAGGCTAGGTAGGGTGATACCGAGCGTTTGGGTGTTATAACGTCATCGAGAGTAGGCATGCCTTCAGGATGAGTCATATATATGGTATGTTCTAGATTGTTCACGAGCTCCTAGGTTCGACCCATGTTTCCTTTAGTGTCTATTTGTTTGTGGAGGATGATTGAGAGGTCTAGTTCGGTTGTTGGACCATGTGTGCCACTTGTTCCATTTCCCTTAATGTGTGTTGTCTGTAATGTATGATTTTTCTTTTTGGCTAATAACGAAAATTTGGGGTTTTTAAATAATTCTCAAAAATGTTTCAAAATGCAATGAACCTATTTCTTTCAAACATTAAAATTTTTTTAAATTAAAAGGGGAAGTGGATTGTTAGTTGTTTTAGAAATTAAAGTGTGTGTGTGAAAATCATATTTTATATAATTTAGTTCAAACGTGGAATTAATAAATTCTTTATTTAAAGGTAGTGTTTTGGGGATTGTTTTTTGGGCTTGCCTACTGAGTTTTAATACTCACGCCTATAGTGTTTCCTATTTTTAGTTTCTATTGTAGGTTTGACTCGAGCTTTCTTGCTATGGGGGAGATTTGGTTGTGGTTTGGTGAGCAACTCTTAGGGTCGTGAGGATTTTTGGTCACAGTCAGGTTAGTATATGTTGTCGGCCATTCTTTTTCTTTTGTGTTGTTTATTTACTTTTCCTTGTTCTATTTTTCTTTCGGCTGATTTATTTATTTTCATTGGGTTAAATCTTTCCCATTTGTACTATGTTGATGCCCTAGTGCTTGTCAGTAGCCTGGGAGGATTGGGAACGCCTCTCGGGCCTTGTCTTGGATCAGGTCGGGTTACCGGTTCAGGGTCGACCCGGGTTGGTTCGTGACAGTGGAGATTGATCATAGTGACTCTATTCTTGACATCCACTGTGGTCAACCTCCCCACACTGATATCTCCCATAGAGAAGGAAATCCTCCCCTTGCCTAGAAACCTCTGTATAGATAGGTTTTCAAAACTCCTACACCTTTGTATATAGAGGTGCTCCAAACATCGGAGTCAAGTACATATATTTCCCCATTAACATCCTTCAGTACTCCACTCCAGTCAACAAGAGACCCTCAGAAGCGTCTTTTATAGTTTGAATTGATTGAGGCATGTAATTATTATGAGGAGGATAGAGACATTGACATAAGGAGATATTTATCCAGAAACAACTTCCCCATTATGTTCTGGTCCCTCACCACTTCTGACTATGGGGTCATAGATGAGCTAGAAAAGGAGTGCTTGCCTTATCAATACCAAAATATATGGGATACTAATTAGTGATTGAAGGATAGACATCTCCCTTATCCAGGATACGAGTTTCATCTTCATAAAATCAGTATACTCTATTTTAATCAAGTCCTATATGCTATCTCCATGAATTAGGATCAAAAACCATAAATTTCCAACACAAATTTACAACACGATTTCCACCATTGCATCAAAACTCTTCATCAATTGATATCTAAAGTCACATCATGAATTTTTATATGAGAATGGGGATAGTATAGAGCATTCTACTTTTCCACACCCATGGAAGAAAAAAATCCCTCAGAAACATCATCCTGTAATGTCATAGCCTCTGGAGAAATCAAGGGACCGGGTAATGCTCATGATAGTTTTTCACTACAATAGAATTATCTCTCTTCAACGGTGCACATACATCACCCAAAAAAAGAGATAGGGTAGCCAAAAGGATTCCAAAATGGGAATATCTAACCAATTATAATTCATTTAGGACATTGATACTAATGTTGAAATCATCTAGACAACTTCCCATGAGGAATGGTTCTCATCATGGGTTGTCATCACACCCAACTCCTACATGAGCACAGCTACACCACATCAAAAGCTCTATAGTAGTTGCTTCCATAGAAACCATCCAAGAGAGTACCTGGCCCCCTGGACCAAGGGAATATCTTTCACCGCCTCCACCCCTAGGATCATCAATTCCAGAGAGGATTCATGACCTATCCTCAGTAGTTTCTAGCAAACACAATCCCACTGGGCTAGGAGAATTTATTTCTAAATCTCCATCTATAGGTTCATGATCCCCTAAGAGTGTCCTGGGGAAATAAGTGGTGATTCCATATCACATCCATCCCATCAGGTTGGGGCCATTCACATATCAATGATTGTCCCAAGAATCATCAAATCCCCAACTAGAATCATTGGATACTCAATAATAGGAATAGTCAATACTAATTATGGCCTCGAATAACCCCTATTGCTCAGGGATAAGGGAATTTTTAACATAAACATCACCACAAAGGGAATAATTCTTCTCCAAGTTAGGAGGAAACAATCAATCATTGGCATCCCACATGATTCCCACCGTGGGAAAAAAATCTACTATTTGGGGGTCATTCAACAATCATGACTAGAAACTCCCTCAAGGTCACTACTTATAGAAAAATATAGGAGGAACGTATGGAAAAAAAATCAGACCTCAACAAGGTCACAAGCCGAAACATCCCATCATGGCCAAGGGGTCAATTAACGACCCTGATGAAGGCAGTAAAGAGTCATCCTATTGCGTCAAATGTAATGGAACAACTACCATTTCCATATATTCCTTTGTAAATATTTTTCAATGTCAATATGGTAGACTTTGTGGATCAAGATGAAAATGTAGAGGGCCATAACACCGAGAATCTATGTAAAGAGGAGGGTGATCTAGATGCATAAATTGATGCTACATGAACCTGGAACCAAAGAAGGCTCCAAAATCTAGAAATTCAAAATAATGAGATGCCACATCTTTAGATATACACTTCAAAATGAAAAGGGAAAGGTAGGTCTACATCCTCTTCACCGCTTGTAAGAGTTCAGTTTCTTACCATAGAGGAACAATTTTCAAAATATGAGAGTTAAATAAAAACCCTCCGAAAACTCAATGAAGAGCTACTTAGGGGAAATATCCCCACTGGGTATCGTCTTCATGATAAGGAAAATATCCCTCCTCCCATAAGATCCAATTCACTAAAAAAAGTTTCATATGAGTTTTAGAATGTCTCTAAATCTAAGAATCTGGTCTACATTGATAAGGAAGTTGAAAATGATCGTGAATTCCCTTTGTTACTGTGACAGCCTCTCCCTCAAAAGGACAATCAATCAATCCTAGTAAAAATTGAGAAGCAGTGGTAGATGAAGGTTGGGGAACTTCATCAACCCATGCTCACTCCCTAAGGATGAGATATGGCTCAGATAGTAGTTCCCCTTGATCTAATTAATGTCATCACGTCCCTAGATACTCAAATGGAATTCGTTTAAGGGCGACGTGTTCCTATACAGTCAGAGTGGAAGCCATATCTTGAATGGGTGGATGATACTCCACCTCTTCCCAACTTCTTCAATCCTTCCTTATCTACCTTTCATAAAACAAGTGACCCTGAACAATATCTCACACACTTCTTATCTCGATGTGGGATGATGATGGGCCCTTGAGATCAATAGGATCCAACAAAGATGAGGTGTTTCATACAAAATCTAACAAGTCCAACCATTGTTTGGTACAAAATCCTTCTAATAGGATCCATTACATGGTGGGAAGACCTCTTTCATCAATTCCTTTATCAGTTTATCTCTATGATTATGAAAACAAAAAATTTCAACCTAAAAACTGCAAGAAACATGAAAATGAGAGGGTTTATTGCTTCATAGTGAGGTGGAAAGGTTTAACCTACTCACTCATCATCCCTCAGTCACAAGAGAAAATATTTTAACTCTATTTTGAAAATATAAAGAATTATTTGCAGACACCTTTGATTCTAATAAAGTATCTAGGTGGATTCCATGAGTTCACAGAAATGGCCTAATGTTTGGAAGAATTTATTCAATGAATCTGATCTAAATCTCGACTCATGCCCTCAGCATAGGGGAAAAGTACAATAAAATTAAAAGATGCAGTTGTCACTATCAAGACAATAATAGTGCCTATCTAAGCACTTAGGTAGGTCTTGAACTTCCCAACACCTCTTGTTGAGCAGTGTCAACCAAGAAATATCCCTCATCCAGAATCATAGAGAAGTCATGGTCATCCAGGATTTGAGGAACGTAATAACGAGATATACTCTTTATAGAATGGAAAATTCCCTAGTTATTTATTATCATAAATGGACAATAACCTGATCAAGATTCCACATCCTAGGAAGCTTTATGAGGTCAACCAAACTGATCATCCTGATTACCGTACTTAACATAAAAGGTTGGGTCATATCATACTAGACTTCATTTTCCAATAAGATATCCTTCGTGACATGGTTGATTCTAGACTAGTGGATTTAGAAAAATGCCCAGAGTAGGTGCCCTGCATGACTGTCGTCATGTCAGAAGAAGAATATGGATGGAAGAGATTTTTTTCTAGGTATGCAAAAAAGTCTGACAACTGGATGACTAGAAAAAAAATTGATCGAGCTCATTCCATCCTAAAATCACAGTTTCACATACCATAAATAGCTCCACCACCTAATAATGATACATTAGAAGTGCATCCCAAAGGTGGACATGATCACCAGGAGCAGAAAGAAATAGAATAGGAAGAATCATATTTTTCTTCAATGTGAGATCTGACCCTTTAAGATTTATTACCTAAAATATCTTAAGCATGAGTACCACCCCACCAAATGGGATTCTCATCATATGAAGAACTAATATTGTGTTCTTTAAATATGATACACTTGGAATACCCCTTCTCCAATGATAAACATGCCTCATAATGCAATTTACCTACACAAAACCAGGTAACATAAGGATTCATGTGTAGGAACTGAGGATACAGGGGATATCATGGGCATGGTTGAAAGCAATATTTTATTCAAGTCCCCAAAAAGGGAATATATGAAGATGATACCCATGGTAAGACACTATGGAAAACATTTAAAAGGTATGGAGGTGTCTCAAAACCCTCTAGTATTGATCCACACACAATTTTATTACATGACCTCTTAATGGGAGTTAGATTATCTGATCAACCTGGACAATGGGGAAGGATGGAATGAGATTCACTGTTAGAAGTAGATACTCCCACAACCTCTACACAAGAACCAGGACCATCCACCTCAAATGCATTCATTCTTGAGCATCATATCCAATAGAAATCCCACATTATGAAGTGATGACCTCTGGCTCAAAAGTATAACATTATAAAATAGCTGGTGGAGGCTCTATACAAGTTCTCAATCCTAGTTTCATTCAATATTTCAGATAAGATCAGGGATTAACTCATTAAAGACCTTCATATCCCATTGGAGTTTAAGAAAAAAATTTATAAAGACAAGGTTTATCGAGTGTATATCATGCCATTATAATTCCATGTCACCATCTCATTCACTGACTAGGATCAGGAAGAGTTCATCCAAGGGAACATCAGACCCCTATATTTATTGGGAATATTCAATAATGTCAACATCAAAATATATTTGATTGATAAGTGTTCTGGGATTAATATCATCTTGGTTCAAACCCTTAGATGTTTGGTATATGGTTAAGGGGACCTATATCCCACATGGATGACCATTGAAGGGTATGATAAGCGTGAGAAGAGACCTCTTAGGAAGATCAAACTCCAAGGTCATTCTGGGGACCTCTCATCTGACACTGCGTTTATGGATATCTAGAAATATTTCATATATGTTTTCCTACTTGGAAGGCTCTGGATATATATCCAATTGGTGGTCACTTCAACATTTCATCAGTGTCTGAAGTATCACATTGATGGAAAGGTCGATATACAAGATGTTATCGGTGCTCCATTTGAATCCTATAGAGCCACATATGCTTAATAGGATTTCTACAAGAGGGGAGGAAATTAACCAATGGTGGATGATGATATAGAGGTTGAAACCCCTAATGGATTGGGGATCACCCCTATGAATCCCTAGAGTATTCTCAACAGTGACTATGTGCTCCCTATAAATATAGTTGAGGTAACATATCTAGTCTCATAGGTCTAATCTCCTTATTTCCCCAGTGATAGTGTAAAATACAACCATCTTTGGTATCTCTCTACAATGAATCTGGAGTTAGGGGATGATAATGTATCTTCTAATGAATTTCCTCACCTCAATAGTGATAGAGAAGTCCCCAAATTTCCAACTCCACCTAAAAATGTCCCCATAGGATCAAATATGGATGAAGTGGAGGATGACCTCATAAATTCCCATCTCGCATTCAAGGAAGGTGTCTACACCACCATTAATGAGCTTAAGCAGATAAATATAGGGATAGTAGAAGACCCACGACCAACAGTAATTAGTGACTCCATTCCCCTCGAAGAGAAAGAGATGTACATTGCATTTATAAAGAAAAATTGATATGTGTTCTCTTGGAACTATAAAAAATTCCGGGACTAAATCCAAATGTGGATACTCACTATCTCAGACCACCCGATGAGTATCGAGGCTTGAAATAGGAATCCAGAAGGTTTCACCCCTCTCATGCCACCAATGTAGAGGTGAAAGCTGGAAATTTGATCAAATACATCTTTTTACGAGAAGTGAAATACCCAATATGGCTTGCCAACATAATCCCCATCAAGAAAAATAATGGGAATATTAGGGTCTGTATTGGTTTTAGAGAGCTTAATCAGCATTTCACAAAGGATTATTTCCCATTGTCGATCATAGAAATCTCGATCTATGAAATTGTTGGATCCTAATACCTTTCCTTAGGGACAAGTACTTAGGGTAAAATGAAATAAATATGTCCCCTGAATATGAGTAAGCTACTACCTATAGAGAACCCTAGAGGATCTTATGCTTTAGACTAATTCTCATTAGACTAAATAATGTGGGCACTATATATCAGTGTGCCATGAATCACATCTTTATTCAATTACTGGGAAGGATAGTCAAGTGTTATACTGATGACCTTGTTGTTAAATCCCTACAACAATGTGATCACTTTTCAAACCTTCAAAAAATCTTCGACAAGCTATGACAGCACATTATATAGATGAATATGCTAAAATGAACTTTCAGGGTAACATTAGGAAATTTCTTTGTATTTTTGGTATACCACTATGGAGCACTCACTAAGCACCCTCCTTGACGAGAATAATGATATAGGGAGTGATAATATTATCTACTACCTAATTTTTATTATTCTAAGTATTGAGACTAGATATTTTGATATTGATAATAATTGTATTGTACTCATCTTTGCGGTGAAAAAGATGAGTTATTACTTGCAGCACCAAAAATTCCATCTGGTCTCTCATATTGATCTTCTCATGTACATCTGATAAGATGAAATCATATACACATTTTTTTCATTTTATTAAGGAATCTTCAATGATTTACTTGATAATACATCAAGTATGTGTTTTTATTGCATGAAATAGGCTTTCAAGGTTTTAAAGGAAAAAATGTGGAAAAGGGGAAAAATTATTATTACACGTCATGAAACATCATTACATTACGTGTAGTATAATTTCACCACATGTTGTAAGATATAAAGAAATTCGTGATAAGTTTCACAGTGTGAATCATCATTACCCAATGTGAACCATCCTTACATGGCATGAACCGCTAGACCATAACATATAGAATTCAAATAACATTTCCCTCTCAAAACGATCTAATCGAAGGACACTTCATGTTGTGACATTCAGTAACACAATGTGATAAAGGTTAAAATTCTAAATCTCAGATGAAATTCAAGTGACATACACAAATATTCAAAATCCATAGATAAAATCATGGATCATCTTTACACAATGTGAATACCCATTTCACATCATGTAATTTCCCATCTATATATATGCAGTAGGTGCGCACAGGCAGAGGAGCGTACATAATTAATTTAATTTCATTTTTCTCTCATTTCTCTTTCACTCCCTCTACCCAAAATCAAGTTCCTTGAATTATTTTCATTATTTTACTTTAATACAAGAATAATGGATCAATTTTTATGACATTACTCATTCTTTTTTGCATCACCAACACCATTCTTCACACGTTCATTGTATCAAGCATCGATCATCAATGAAACTTTTCTATGCTTGTTCTTGTTCTTGTTTCATGTAAGTAATTGGTTTTAATTTTGATTTAATCCATCTATTTACTGATAATTCATGAGTATTTTACATTAATTGATAACTCTTAATATTTTCATGATCTTTAATTGTTCAAACCAAATTTTTATTTGTAAACTTGATATGTTTTCAATATTTTACCCATTCCTGATCAATTTTACCATGAGTGGATAAAACACCTAGGGTAAGGGTCGAGAGTAAGGATATATGAATTTAATGAATCTCTAATTCTCACATTGGTAATCCTAAGAATATTAATCATGTTAAACAAAAAAATTTATCTAAATAGTTCAAGTGACCCTGACCACAAGAAGTTCGGATGAACAACCCTAACCTGATTGGAGTAGATTAAGCTAAGACCAATAGCCTATGACACTTCCTGAATTAAAATATAAGATTAATGTGATTAGGATTTGATTATTTTTAAACCAAGGAATATTATCCTTCAAGGTATAACTAGTTGGTTTGACCATATTCAACTAGAAACCTCTGCTTACTTTTCAACCTAGATCTTAGGACCATACCATGTTTGGATAGAGATTGTATTTTAGCTGAAACCCTAAAATTGACCTTGATCCCTTCCTTATCTCTATTCATAATTAAAAATACTTTTTTATTATTTTTCCCAAACATGATCAAAACCATGAGGACGCCTACATATAGGGTTCTAAGAAATAAATTCATGTTGCAAGCTCAATTCCCTATGGGAACGACCCCGTACTATCACTATACTAAGAATCAATATATAGTATAGTTTAGGAAAAAAATAATATAATCTTACCACTACCCAAATGAATTAAATGATGCGTTTGGGCACATAAGATTTTGGAATCTTTGATGGGGAATTAATTTGGTTTGCTTCTTATGGTAACCTGTAACTAAAGAACATGGTATTACCTATCCCTTTCACTCTTTTCTCATTTTCATTTTCTTTCATATTCCACTAAATTCTTCTTCTTCTTATGGAATAGTCCATGAATTAGGTCTCTTTGACTGGTTCGAGGAGCCTTAACTCACAATAAAATCTTTCCTTCAAGCCTGAAATTGAAAGGTATATATTTGCATGCCACTATTCACAAATGGCATACCACAACAATTCTATAGGTCAAAATCTACCCAACCCACCCAACATGAAACTTTTAGTCCATAGAGATCATCTAGAACATCAAGAATGAATCATCATGGATTATGAATTTCCATCAATCCATAGTGCTACGCCAAGCATTGTGCACCCTCCTATTTAGGAACACACCTTCGAGATCGTTCTTGGACTCGTTCATATGTTCTAAAACATGGTCCAATTCAGTGTGATTCAAAGAGAATACCCCCATGAGAATATTTCAAACTTCATAGAAGTATGTGATATATTTAGCAACCAGGGAGTATCTTTAGATGTGATAAGACTCAGATTATTTCCCTTCTCTCTATGAGACTGAGCCAAGGATTGGCTTAAAAGTCAATCACCTGAATCCATCACAACTTGGGATGATTTAGTTAAGAAATTTATGGAAAAGTACTTTCTGCTAATCCACACATGGAAATTGTGGAACAATATATATAATTTCCCTCAAGTGGATGGAGAATCAGAATGGGAAGCATGGGATCGTTTCAAGGAACTCACCTGAAAGTTCCCACACCCTGTACTTGATATGTGTATCCATCTCCATACATTCTATCAAGTCCTTTAACCAGATTCTTGCACAGTCATTGATGATGCAGCTGATGGAGTACTTATATTTAAAATTCATGATGTGGGCCAAGAACTTCTAGATGAATTCTATCATAATGAAATCTTGTGTAAGAGTGATCATGGACCACCTTGGCACGGTATCCACCATGTTGAAGAGAATACTTGACTAGCCGCACAAGTAAAATCCTTGACCAAGAATCTTGAAACCTTTTATCTAACTGTTACACCCCCCAACTCCTATAATGGTAGTTCAATAATGTTAAATGTATGGTGGCTTGAATATTTATCTAGAATTCAAAAAAAATGTTGATGAACAAAAAAACCAGGACTGTAATTATGTTAATTTCAATCAGCAAAATCAACATTTCCAATAGCTGCAACAATATTTTCAACAGAGGCCTGCACAACAACAACAGTAGAATAATCAGGGGTATTACCAAACAAAGAAGTGTTCAGGAACCTTTTAGGAATTAAGGACCACCAGGATATCCACTGATGAATCTTGTTCCCTGACCACCACAACAATCATCAAAACAACCCTTTCCTATAAGAGCACAATAACAATTCTAGCTATCTCCACTAAGACCTCAATAACCAGTTGTACCTTTTCAAACTAGTCTGGAAAATATGATATCATCCTTTTTTTAAAATTTAGATCAGAGGATTCCCACCCATGAAACTAAAATAAAAAATCAAAGGGTGGATCTTTGTAAACTTGAGTGTCAAATCGGTCAGATCTCTAAGACCTTGTCAAACAGAATACCAAGTACTCTACTTGGTAATATAGAGACATACCCAAGGGAAGAGGCAAAGGTAGTGATTTTAAGGAGTAGAAAATTTATATATTTTTATAAAATAGATGGAATGGATGAAATACAAGATGAGGAACTCATGAAGCATACAAATTTCATAAAATAAGAATTTTATGGATCTGCTCAAGAAATACCACAAGAGGCACCCCTAAAAACTAAAACACCTGAGCAACCTAAGGAAGAATTTTATGTTGCTAAAACACCCTATAAACCACCACTTACATTTCCATAAAGGGAAATTCAAGGAATAATTGAAGTAAATATAAGAAGTTTTTTAAAATGTTCAACCAATTTCACATCAACATTCCATTTGCTGAGGCAATCGCTCAAATTCCCACCTATGAAAATTTTCTCAAATATATCCTTTAAAAAGGAAAATGGAAGAACTGAGAGTTATCTCACTGAATGAAGATTTTTCTATTTTTCTAGTATAAAATCCCACAAAATTTGAGATACCTGAGGATATTTTCAATTACATGAACAATAGGGGAATATAACTTCAGAAGAACCCTATGTGATTTGGGATCCAGCATCAAAATTATTCCAATGTGTGTATTATGAATGATGGGGATCAAAGAACTCAAACAAAATAGGGTAGTACTCCAATTGGTCGACTGATTAGTATAATATCCCTAGGAAATTATTGAGGATGTCCAAGTCAAATTTGACAAGTTCATTTTTTTAGTATACTTTCTCATTCTGGACATGGAAGAGGAAGGATATGTTTCCATCATCTTCATCTGACCATTCCTAGCCTCTGGTAAGGAATTGATCAATTTCAATCAAGGAAGACTTATATTTTGAGAATTATAATAATAAGTTGTGTTCAATATAGAAAAGTTAGAACAAAAAATAGATGATTATTTTTATTTTCAAGAAATTCCTCTCACTGCCCAAAGAGAAGGATGCATAAACATTGAAGACAGAAGTGATGAAATGCTCCCTAATGAGGATGAGGATTATGAAATTGAAGGATTAAACTAAATAGAACCTATTACAAGGTTAATCATCCTACCTTTCATACCCTCAGTCATTATTCCACCAAAACTGGAACTACCCCCCCCCCAGTACACTTAATTACTCCTTTCTAGAGACTTATACTACACTACCAGTTATCATTAACTCAGAACTAACTCAGTCACAAGAGGAAAAATTGGTTGAAGTCTGGAAAAGTCATAAGAATTTAATCACCTGGGGAGTACCTGATATCAAATAAATCATTTTTACTGTATGAACACACAAAATTCTACTTGAGAAAGGTGAAAATCCAAAACACGAACCTCAAAGGAGACTCACACCATAGATGAAGGGGGCTGTTAAAAAATAAGTACTGAAACTTCAAGATGCTGGAATAATCTTTTCAATCTTGGATAGCAACTGGGTGATCCCACTATAAGTAGTTCCTAATAAAGTTGGTATCACAGTTGAAAATAACGGTGAAGGTAAATTAATCTTAACTTGCACCATAATTGAATGGAGAGTATGTTTGGACTATAGAAATCTAAATATGGATACCCAAAAATATCATTTCCCCATGAACTTTATGGAAAAAATGTTGTAAATACTAGTAGTATATGAATTATATTGTTTCGTGGATAGATATTTAGGATACAATCAGATTTCAGTCAACCCAGATAATTACTCTAAAACAAAATTCACACATCTATTTAGAACCTTTACCTACAATTGCATGTCATTCGGTATGTGCAATGCACCGAAAACCTTTAAAAGGTGCATGAAACATATATTCCACAATATGGAAAAATAATTCTTTGAAATTTTCATGGATGAATTTTTAATTTATGGAAGATCTTTCAAGGTCTACCTAATAAATCTTAAGCTATTCCTACAGCATTGTGAGGAAAAGTGTCAAGTTTTAAACTAGGAAAAATATCACTTTATGTTCCAATGAGGCATAGTCCTCGAACATTAAATTTCTAATAATGGCATGGAATTTGATCCCTACAAGATAAAAGTTATCAAATATTTACCTATTCCTTCAATAGTCAAAGGTATAAGGAGATTTTTGGGATAAGAAATATTCTATCATCGATTAATAAAAGGTTTCAAAAAAGTTTCTTTCCCTATAGCGCACCTTCTATCAAAGTAAAATCCATTTGAATTCACTGAATAATGTTTTTGGTCATTCAATAATTTAAAGAAAAACATGGTAGCTACTCCTGTAATAATTTCACCTTATTGGGAAAAAGCATATGAATTGATGTGTAATGCTAGCAACTTCGTTGTTGGTGCTATCTAAGGGTAATGATTTTGTTACATCTTCTGTACCATCTACTATGTCAGTCACATGTTGAATAAAGCTCATGTTAACTACACAACTATAGATAAAGATATCTTAGAAGTTGTTTATTCGTTCAAGAAATTCTGTTCCTATTCGGCTTTGTACAAGGTGATTGTGTGCATCAATCATGCTACATTGATATATTTGATGACTAAAAATGATTTCAAGACAATATGGATAAGGTGGATCCTTTTTCTCAGAGAATTCGACATCACTGTCAAGGGTAAAAAAGGCATATAAAAACGTGATTTTTTATCATCTTTCTTAACTTCCACTACCACTAATATAGGATGATGATGAAATAAACATCAAAGCTAAATTTCCTGATGAAACCCTTTTTAAAATATAAGTACAACCATGGTTTTCAGATATTTAAAATTATCTCTCTAGGGGGATTCTTACACCAAGACCTATCTTAACAACAAAGAAGAATAATTTTAGCTGAAGCATCCCGTTATTACTAGGATGAACCACTCCTGTTTAGGCACTATAATGATGTATTATTATGATGTTTCATTCTAGATGATGAAATCACAGATGTGTTAGACATCTATCATGCATCACTAACTAGAGGAAATAATGGACCAGAACACATGGTAGAAATTATCCTACAAAGTGGAATTTTCTGGCCCATGCTACACCAAGATGCAATGGATTATTTTCAAGTTTTTGGTAGGTTCCAACGAACTGGCACCATTGAAAAACAAAACAAAATTCTCTAAAACATAGTAATGGAAGTCAATATCTTTGATGTATGGGGAATATATTTCATGGGAGCATTTCACAATTCACATGAAAAGTCCTATATTTGTTTGGCATTGACTATGTTCTCAAATGGGTAGAATAGGAGGCTACATCACATGACACAACAAAAATGGTCATGAATTTCCTAAAAAAGAATGTGTTCTTAGGATTTATATTTCTAGTATTACTCATTAGTGATTGAGGAACACATTCTACTAATATATCTATTAAATTACTACTGTATAAATATTGAATTTGGCACTACACAGGAACTCCCTACCACCCAAAAACAAGTGGGAAGAATTATAAAATAGGGAAACCAAAAAAATCTTAGAAAATAAAATAAATATAAGTCGATTTGACTACAGTATGAAATTAGATGATGCACTATGGGTGTACCACATTGCATATAAAAACCCCATTATCACCACAACTTTCAGATTGGTTTATGGAAAACTTTATCATCTTCCAATTGAATTAGAGAATTTCTCATACTGTGCAATTAAGAAGCTCAATTTGGATTCTCAAAAATCTAGAGAAGGTTGGATGCAGCAATGGGATGAATTGGAAGAATTCAGAAAAGATTATTATGAAAATTACAAAATCTAAAACAAAAAAACAAAGAAATGGAATGATCAACAAATTTAAAGACACGTCTTTTTCTTAGGAAATAAGGTCCTATTATTCCACTCAAGATTAAAATTGTTCCTTGGGAAGATAAAATATAAATGGTCAGGAACCTTCATAATCATACAAGTTTCTCTTTATAGGACCATTGAAATTCAGAAGGAAGGTGGACCACCATTTTAATTCAAGGGTCAAAGATTAAAAAACTATCAAGAACCCTTCTGTGAAGGCTGTTTTGTCATCCTGAAATTCATCTAAGCCTAAAAGAGTCAATATATCATATTTCAAGGAAGATTTGTCTATGAGGAAACTCAGGATAGGTCACATTAGGATATATTATATTAGAATAAATCTTTAGGAATGTTTAGGAAATTTTGGGTGAAAAGGATCAGGGTTTGAACAACAAATTGTTGAGTTAATAATTTTTCCTTATGAATTTTACATTCCTTCATGTTTGAGGAGATTACTGTGTCAATAATGTTTCCTTATGACTTTACCATTTCTTCATGTTTTGAAAATCACAAACACCTTATCTTAAGTCAAATTTCATTTACCCTGTGTTTTACTTTCATAAGGAAAATTTTCCTTCCCCAAGAAAATTTATCCTTACAATGTTTTTCATTGTCCATTTTGTCTCTAAGTATGAAAATTGGTTTCATATCTAAAAACCTCGAAATCTTATAATACTTAGAAATAGTTCATTCTGTTTTCAGGATCTGAATTTAGAATATGAACTCGTATGAGTTCTAACTTCGGGTTCTCTGAATTCAAACTCTAAACTCTTCTATTAACTGACTCTGAGTTTTCTGAATTTAGACTCTGAACTCTTCTAAGTTCTGAATCTGAGTTCTCTGAATTCAGACCTCGAACACTTCTGAGTTCTGATTCTGAGTTCTTTGAATTCAGACTTCTTACTTCTATAAGTTCAGACACCAAACTCTTATGAATTCAAACTCTGAACGTTGTAATTTTAGATTCTGAACTCTTATGAATTCTGACTCTGAATTATACTAAATTCAAGACTCCAAATTTCCTTAAAATTCAAACTCTGGAATTCTATAGAATTCACATTCCGAATTCTTCTGATGACTGAATCTGAATATCCATGTGTTATAGACACCGAATGAGTTTTTGGTTAGACTCTGAAATATCATTTTTGCTTACACTCCGAAAAATGAATTTGCTTAAGTAACCATATTTTTGCTTACTCATTTGTTTTGGTGACAAAACGATGTCATTCATTCAGTTACTAACTAACCATTGTTTGAGTGACACATGTACAGGTCCCTCTAAAATTCAAGGAGAAATGTGACCATTGGAGGAGGGAGCTGACCGTTGAAGTCGTGCCTATAAATAGGAGCTCATTTGAAAGAGCTCACAAAAAGTTGATCAGTCTAGAGATTACATGCTGCTGAAATGATTTCTAGAGAGAGAGACTTTATTTCTTTGTGCGTACTAAACACCTTTTTCAGATTTTATTTGTACGACTCTGAATGTTGTTGAGTACATTCGAGGGCTTCGAGGGATAGGAAGATAGAGGTTTCTATTACCTTAAAGCTCGAGGACATCCTTACTAAGGAAGACAGAGGTGTCGACTACCTTGAAGTTGAGGGATTTTGGGGATAGAAAAACTGACTCCGATCTTTGTATCGAGGGATTACCCTGGTGTGGGTAAGATAGACTTTCTTGAAAGTATAAATCAAGGGACCTTTATCCAAGGTTGTTGGATACCCTTCTCTTTGGGTTAAAAGATTTACTACTTTTTACTTGTTTGTTTCAAGTATTCCACTGCTTTTTGATTTTTGAGGAAAGTATAACTATCTTATACTTTATTACACTTGTACACTCTAATTTAGTAAGATTATATACGCTTTAATGTATAATATTATTCTTTGTAAACTTTTGTTAAGTTTCATTTCCAGATTCACTTTTCCAGAATTACATTCTCATAATCACATTTCTAGAATCAAGCAAGTTTGTAGAACTAGAGGTTTTGTGAATTTACCTTATTTAACCTTGTTAAACAATAGAAAGGTTTCTAACCAACATTAAAAGTTCCTAAATAATTTTTAAAGTATAAATCCCCCCCCCCTCTTGTATATTGAGCATCATCAGATACTACATATAGTATCTTCATTCATTATTTTGATCCTACACAACTAAGTAAAAAATATAGAATACATGTTGTGTAGCCTTGTTTCACAATGTGAACTTTTTACGGACAAACTTTTCATAAAACTAAGAATTACATGATGTAAGACCTAATTACACATCATGTTATTCTGTGAACCAATTTTTAAAAATTGGTTTTGAACCTAGGGTTCACATCCCTAACCCCCTTCCCCCCTCCCACGACCCCTCCCCTCCACTCTCACTTAATCATGAAACCCCCCAAATCTATCCTTATTCTCTTGAGACCCCTTCCCTTCCCTCCCTCTCAACCACAAACCCCACCTCCTCTTACCTCCTTCTCATGCACACCCCCTTATCTCTTATCTCTCAGCTAAAACCAAACCCCCTTACTCTCTTCCCTTTCGACTGAAACCGAACCCCCCCCCCCCTCCACCCTCTTGGATGAACCCCTCCTCCTAACCACCCCTACCTCTAACATACTCCCATGATGGAATGCATAAATACTGGGTTCCCAAAACCTGTAGAATCCATGACTAACCATGAGAATCCACCTCTAGAAAAGCTTCCACAAGGTGATACACCTCCGACACCCCCCACCACTTCACATAGCATCCCCACCACCTTTTTCTGTAGCTCATTCCAGGACCACTTATTACGAAGACTCTTGGTCCATCTCCATTGAATCATTTGGGGATGAACACCAACATTTACACCCCATCCTATATTTATCTGACCCCAAGAATCATGTTGCCCTCAACTGGCTGTAGGAAAAACCAATGAGGATGAACAAAACCATCAGCATGGATTTCCTTGACTGCCTACATATCATCCATGCGATCCTATAGCTCCAAAAACATCTACATATTTCATCCATTATTTAGGTATGTGATGAGACACATCAGGATATTTTTTGGAGTTTATCTCCACATTTGAGGTTATAGTGGATATCATCCTCTTCAGACTCGGTAGAAGACCTCACGAGCTCTCCTTTGTAGAATTTAGGATAGGCCCCAAAATTTACATGGAGTATTTCACTGCATCTATGGTATTTCCCACCCTATTGATTGATCCTTATAAGATAGATTCAAGGCACATTTGGTGTATGGTTACATGAGATGCTCAAATTTAGCATGATCACAGGATTACCAAATCCACCTAACTCTAAGGCCCATCACTCTATATCCTGAATTGGGCCCTAACACATGCCTAGTTTGACTGATCCAAATCCCATGATAGTGTTAGTTAGATGTATTTCATAATTATATCTACATCTATAGGAAGCCCTGCTATCAACATGGATTCTCAGTTCACATTTTACTATAGAGATCACACTCGTAGGATTATAGGAACATTGATGGGAGATTCCTTCATCACTCAACTAGCCAACCATCTTGGTGATTTTTAAATTTCCAAGACATTCACCTCCCTCATTATAATGGAATACATTTATCTTTTTTTGCTACACAAGATGAATCTCCTGATCAAGGATGATGATACCTACCAATGGGTGCCAGGAGTCCATTTTGTAGCTGAAGAGGCCCTTGGAGATCATGAAGAAGACCATGCACCCACTCCACCCACCACTTCACCTCCATCACCTACCGTACATATCCCTACCTCTACCACCACCACATACACTATATCTCCACCAACCCATTCCTTCCCAATATATCTATGGGCCATGCATATTTGCATCCTAGAGAATCTGAGATGGATCTCTGAACATCTCCACATCCCTTTTGCAGAGTTATCCCATTTCACAACCCTCATCTCCTGCAGCATCTCAACCACCACTGGCCCCTTTCGTCCCTCCTCTTCTACCACTTTATCCCCACCCATAACTCAATAAAACCAACCATTAGAGCTCCAATCCCTGTGACCTGGCAAGAGTACCTTGCTGAGTAGGACATATAGGGAAAGAGAACAGCCACCACCTCATCCACCGAACTTCCATTTGTTGATCCAACTACAAAAATCATGGACCCACTAGGCATTGGAATATCCCCACCACCTACCCTAGAGAACCATTCATCACCACGACACCACCCTCAGTAGCTGACCCACCAGCCCCTTATGAAATCACTTCCATTTACCAGGTAGGACAGCTAAAGCCACCCTCTGATCGAGAGTGGATGGTCGAGGATATTTTTGAGTCTACTAGCTTATATTAGTTTACCACCATAACCATATTTTTTTATCATATGTATCGGGGCTTGTTGGTTTTCTATTTAGTATGCGGTTCCCTTCACTTTGTACTATTACACTTTATTTATATATGGGAAACTGATTTTGATCCATTTTAATTGGATGATTTTTCAAATATTTATTATTTTATAGTATACTTGTCTTGATCCTCTGTTTCATCTAGGTTTTTCAATGAAATTGTTCCACCATATGTCCTTATAGAATGAGTGACTCAACACCTAACTGATATTGAGCATCATCTTCAGGAGTTCTCACTTGAGATTCATTCTTAGTAGCCGCCACCACGAGCATAAATACCCTTCCTTCCACACCAGATCTATTCTTGATTTGATCCTAAAGTGATAAATCCTTCCAAATGACCTCGATATCTAGAGGACACTGCCATGAGTATTTGTATAATATAGAGAAGACACTGAGACAAGGGAAGATATTGCCTAATACTTTACACCATCTGTCTGGATGATGATGTATTTGTTAGCGCTTTATGGGATGCAACCCATCTTTAATCCGTTTTCTGATATTTTTAGTTATGATTTTGTCCTAATAATCCTTTTATAGTTTTTTTCATCATAATTCCCTTTGAGATTTATTGTACAAACATTCCTTAATTTAAATAAAATATGTTTCATTGATCATTATACTGTGAATCTTCTTATTTTACTACTTAAAAATGTTTCAAACCTATGGACTAATGCTTAATATAGTGCATTATTTTTACTTATAACCCATCTTATAGGTATCCCAATTTCAAATAAATTTTTTTTAAGTTACCCTATAGTATGCCACTTCTTATAGGGAACTCTCGATCCTTTAGAATTTCATTTTCCAATTTCTATTTCCAATTCTACAACTTTATCTGTCATACCCCTCCCATAGTACTACCATGGACAATGCAAACACAATCTCATTCTAAGTGTGGGGGATTTTTTTGTGAGTTTCACTTTCAATACACATGAATTTTTTCCTAATCTCATTTTTCTTGGGGAAAATTTTTATTTGGAAGAATTCTTTAAACCTGAAAATCATTATACCCATTTAAATAAAATAAAAAAATTAAGTTGTAAATTGTTGTAAATCCATGTTTTTTACCTATTTATATTTCTAGAATGATTGTTGATCTTAGTAATTTAACTCAAAATTCAAAAAAAATGACTTATTATATGGTTTTATACCCTTAGTGATTGCTAGTTTTTTATTTAATCTTATTCTCGAGAGGATTCTGAGCCAACAATTGCATATTCTTTTCGAAGCATTCTTCTTGAGTAACACATCAGATATTTAAACCTTTCAGAACTTACATTGAGATATTATTGAGGATCTGAATAAAAAAATATATTTTTAAAATGATTGAATCAATTTTTGTTGATCTACCTTTTCTTGATACATACCTTACTTATTTCCTTCATTAAGACCATAGTTACCATGAATGGACTTGTAGTATACAGCTATTTCAAGATGATTATCCCTTCATACCCATCTCTTTTTTAATGAATGAATTTACTTTGAACAAGTGTGGGGGATGTTTTCAGTCAGTATGGGATGATTCTACTATAGAGATGTATTGTGTTTCTAATCAAACTATTTGATTATGTTCCATGTGTTCTTTGTGTTATTTCATATATATCATATTCCTTTAAAAAATAAAAAATAAAAAAGAAAAATAAATTTGATTTGTGTATTAGAAAGATAAAAAATCATCATTTCCAGACTGATGAATCCCCTTAAGGATCATATGTGGTTAGGGGATGGATGTGAGATCTGGCCTAAACATGACTTTCAAAAAATAAAAATTAAAAATAAATAAAAAGTAACAGGATACCCTTCTTGTACTCACTTGATATATATATACATGGATCCAATCTGAGTTGCTGGGAGCCTGGACTTTATCATCTATGGTGGATTCATTTCATTATAATTTTCATGAAATTCACACATTATACTCTAGATCTTTCCCTCTTTTTGAGCTTGATTTTCATTATTTACCCAACTTACCACAGCCTCAGAGTCATTAAAACCCAATTTCTAAATACCTCTTGATTGATTTTATATTTTTCTTTATAAAGTAGATATTCTATAACTAATGCAATCCTATGGTTAGGAACATGTACTTGGGGTAGGATCATAACTCCAATTTCTTTCCACCCTGAGTGATGAGAGAAAATTCATCATGAGGTAAATTGAAAATGGGTATAGATTTCAAGGAATATATAATAAATTGTAATTAAAGGATTAAGAATTTGTTTAAAGAACTGAGCTATAAGGCATGACTAATTTTCCATGTAGGGATGATTTTAGATACTATCTTTTTCTACTTACACTTAGTTTTATTTTCATGGATATAATGAATGTTCCTTATTTTGAAAAATTCTTACCTTTTGAAATCCCTATTAAGATATTTTTTCTTGAGGACAAGAAATTGTTCATGTGTGGGGGAATTTGATAAGATGAAATCATATTCCCATTTTTTGTTATTTTATTAAGTGTTTTCAATGATTTACTTGATAATGCACCAGGCATGTGTTGCTTTTCGTAGGAAATAGGATTTCAATATTTCAAAGGGAAAATGTATAAAAGGATAAAAAATTTCTATTACATGTCCTGAAACATCATTACATGATGTGTAGTATCATTTCACCACATGATGCAATCCGTGAAGCCAACCATGACAAGTTTCATGACTTGAATCATCATTACAGTATGTGAACCATCCTTACATGATATAACTCACTAGACCATTATGTGTAGCATGAAAATCACATTTCCCTCTCAAAATGATCTAGCCAAAGGAAGCTTCACAATGTGGCATCTAATTACTTGATGTGAGAATGGTCAATATTCCAAATCTCAGATGAAATTCATGAAAGATATGTGAATATTCAAAATCCATGGAGAAAATCATGGATTGGAATTAAACGAAATGAATATCCATTTCACATCATGTAGTCTCTCGTCTATATATATACAAAAGGTGTGCATGGGAAAAAGAGTGAATAGAATTCATTTTCTTTTATTTTTCTCTCTTTTCCCTTATACTCCTTCTACCCAAACTCAAGTTTCTTCAGTTATTTTCAATGTTTTTCTGTAATACAAGCTTCATGGATTGATTTAAACAATTTTCTTCATCTATTTTTTTTCATCACCAACACTTTTCTTCACACGTTCATCATTCCAAGCATTAATCATAAATGAACCTTTTTTGCACTTATTCTTGTTCTTGTTTCAAGTAAGTAATTGGTTATAATTATAATTGAATCCATATCTTTACTTTTAATTCAGTATTTCATGCTCATTAATTGATAAATCTCAATATTTTCATGATATTAAATTGTTAAAACCCAATTTTTATATGTAAACTCAACAAGTTTTCAATATTTTACCCATTATTGATCAATTATATCACGAGTGGATAAAAAAACAAGGATAGGGGTCAAGAGTAAGGGTATATGAATTTAATAAATCTGTAATCTTCAACTTGGTAATCCTAAGAATTATAATTTGGTCAAACAACTACTTTTTTGTCCAATTTATTCGAGTGACCTTGACCAAAGGAAGTTTGGATGAATGAACCTAACCTGATTGGAGTAGATTTGTTTATGACCAATAGCCTATGACACTTCTTTCCTTAAAAGATAAGATTAATGTGATTTGGTTGTGATTATTTCCAAAACAAGGAATAGTCACCTCCTAGGTAGAACTGGTTGGTTTGACAATAGTAAACTAGCAGCCTCAACTTGCTTCACAACCTAGATCTTAGGACAATACCAAGTTAGGATAGAGATTATCTTTTACATGAAACCCCAAAATTGACCCCAATCCCTTTCTTATCTCTATTCCTAATTCACAAGTCTTTAGTATTAGATTTCTCAAACTTGACAAAACTCATGAGGACTCCAACATATAGGGTTTTAAGATATAATTTATTTTCCCTAACTCAATTCCCCATGGGATCGACCCCACACTATCACTATACTATGTCTCACGAGCAATTGTAGTTTGGGAAATAAATAATCTAATATGACAACTACCCATGTGATTAAATGACATGTGTGGTAATGTCAACATCCTTGTCCACCCTATATTTACAGGGCACTTGGCCGGATTTGCGGTCATTCTACAGTAATATTCCATTCAGTTAATATCACAGAAGTTAGTGAAAGGGAAATAACTGAATGATTTCCTAATAACACATCATGTCCTTTAAAATACACTATAAGACATCGAGACTCCATATGAGGGGGTCTTTTATTCCCACGAAACTCCCCGAAAATGGGAGATATATTTTATGGTGACTCCTAGAGTCCTATTGGCATGAGTATTGAAAACCTGAAGCTCAATCAGGTTAGTCTAGGGGTTGTGTTTTTCTCTCTAGAAAAAGTAGTTTTTTCCAACTCTTTCTCATTGTCTGAAGGTTGAAAAAATAATGAGGTTGAATATCAATCCCTCATCGCTAAGTTGGAACTATCCTTACAGCTGCACATAGCCTACCTGAATATCAAAGGGGACTCAGAATTAGTGATAAAGTAGATCAATGGTGAATATTCAATTAAAAAGAAAAAATTGTCCCCTTTCACTGGCTAGGCCAGGGGACTGATGGAAGAGTTCTGTTTTGAGCCTAAGTTTCATCATGTTCCCCAATCACATAATGCTTGTGTCGATGCACTAGCTAATGCATCCATCATCTTGGCCATCCCTAATTAAGAGAAAGAAATATTCTATATCACACACTGAAAAATGGTCACATTGTTCATTGTATGTGATATGGAATAAATCAATCAGGTTAGCACCTCCCCAGATCATGATGAACTAATGACCACCCCTGGATAGATAGAGCCCATAATTGATTATTTCCAAAAATAGATTCTCCTAATTGATCGAGATAGAAGTAAATAGATTCTGTGTTGTGCAGAAAACTTCACTCTATAGGATGGTACAAATGAGCATAAATCCCTTTAAAAATGTGATTTTTTTGGGAATCCTCCACAGGTACATAGTAAAAGGAGATATTTCTGTCATCATATAAGAAGTTCATGCAGTATCCTATGGCACCCATCAATCTGGGACCAGGATCTCCCACAAATTCAGGAGGTTGGGATATTACTAGAAAACCATTAAACAAGACTGCTTGGAATTCACCAATAAATGTCATGCATGTCAGATCCATGAAAACTTCATTCATCAGAATCTAGAATTTCTACATACAGTTAAATATTCTTGGCCATTTATTGTTTGGGGAATGGATGTTGTGGGTACATATCCCTTAGACACATCTAATAAGTTTAAGTACATATTTACTGCTACCAACTTATTTTACAAATAGGTTGATGCAATACCCCTCAAGGAAGTCGGTATGAAGAATATCATAAACTTCATTAAGTCTTATATCATCACCAGGTTCGGAGTCCCTCACACAATATTGAACAACAACAACACTTTTTTCTATTTTACAGAGTTGGAAAAAAAATTATAGGAGAACAATATAGAGTCCAATCACTCATATCTCTATCATGAAGTGGAAAATGAAAAGATAGAGGCATTTAATAAGACTCTATAGAATATACTCTAGAAGATAGTGAACAAGGATAAGAAGTCCTGGATATAAAATATCATGCATGATTTATGGGCCTAACATACTACCATGCATATTAATACATAAGAAACACCATACTCATTGGTGTATGGGACTAAGGAAGTGTTACCCATAGAGGTCCAGCTTCTTTCACTCTGAATAGCCATTTACGGATAGTTCTTAGATGATGACAGATCACAAAAGTGGATGAATTAATTAGAGTGAATCAATGATATAATTTTGTGAAAATTACATAACCTGGAGGTCCATCAAAATTAGATTGCATAGTCCTTTTAAAAAATGGTTCTCCTCCATTAATTCCTCCAAGGAGAACTGGTGATAGCTCTTCGAACCCCGATGATATCCGAAAAGGAACCCCCAAAGCTGGAACCCAAATGGGAATGATCTTACATCATACATAAGTTTTATCATAATGGAGATTATTCATTGGATACCATGGATGGGGAGCATATCACACCCCCCCAAAATGTGAGGTTTCTCAAGAAATAATTTTCATCACAATTGTCATATGGGAATCTACATCAGAGTAAGCCCCACTATTCATCCTGACCACATGACATTTTTTATTGATTTTTCCTTACTGTAAGACATTGAAATTGCATGGTCGATGACCACTACACAGGAAATTAAACTATATGGGTTTTCTAAAACTATGTGTGGCTTGATTCCTATCATCACAGGATACATAGTGACACTCAAAACACTAGTCTTGGGTACATTCACAATATTTTAATTCCTTTTCATTCATGTCAGTTGATCCATTCTCTTAACACAAGATGTTAAACTACACAGCTAATGTTTTTAACTGAAGACGTTAAACTTCACGGCTAATGTCCTTACTGCAAGACATTAAACTTTACAGCTAACATCCTCACAACATGAATTTAAAATGCACGGCCCATCTAGAACTACATATAGATTGATTCTAATTTTTCAATGAGATATGTAGGGACACCTTGTTCCTATATCATGGTACATACACTATATGATACAAAATACATTTTTTCTACCCTCAAATACCTATTTATTGTGAGAAAAACCCTATATATTCCTTATTTATCACACTGATCATAGCTCGCATGAGCTTAGGAATTGTAGTAAGGGATTCCCCACACGAACATGGAATGAATGTACATGATGGGTATATCACAGTCCTGAATACAAGACTATAAAAGGCACACCACGATTCTTTGACACATGATGTTAAACTGCAAGGTTAATGTCCTTATCGCATGACATAAAACTGTATGGTTCCTCAAGAACTATGTGTGGCATGATTCCTGTCATCAAAATATACATAGAGACACCTGGGTCTCTAATATTGGTCCCAAATATGACAATCAACATAAATAATTCCCACCTATATGTATGGGATAGTCCTACTAAGAGATAGTTTCTTATTTAAGAACTATGTTTGAATTGATACATAGTGACACCCGTATTTCCAACTTTGGACCCAATCACAGCAGATAAGTATAAAAATTCCCCCTTCTTTGTGTACAGGTCATACCTTCATAGAGAACTTCATTAAGAACTATGTGTGGCTGGATTCTCATCACCATGGGATACGTAGTGAAACCCATAATTGAATTCATGAGCTCAGCCGCAATACCATAATTTCACATCAAGGGACCCACATCCTCACCACAAGACATTAAACTGCATTTCCCTCTAGAACTATGTGTGGTTTTATTCTAATTCTCATGAGATACATAGCGATGCCTGGACTTCACCCTTGGTCCCAATAGTAACATTTCCATTCCTTCACATTGGTTCTCACACCCTTACCTCATGGTATTAAAATATATAGTAGTACATCCTTCTTCATGATAATAAACTGCATAGAAGAACATCTTTATCACATGATGTTAGACTACAAGGAAAACATCTTGGTCGCATGACATTAAAACTACACAAAAAATACATCCTTACCACATGACATTAAACTGCAAGGTGAATGTCCTAGTATCGTGAAATTAAAACTACAAAACAAACATGTCCTTACACCATGAAGTTAAACTAATAGAATAAAGTACACCTCTACTACATGATGTTAAACTGTGTAGGTCATCACCCATCATCATCACTTATTAAAGGACTGAAAGGGACTTAACCCAGTCAACTAGAGTACATAGTGCTTATGTCTTATTTTGAAGGACTTCAATCCATAAACCACACTTAATTTCTTGAGAACCTTGGGTCACCATCAACCTTTCATAGAACTTAGAAAGGAAAATATGTATTTTTAACTAGCCATGATATTGATGTAGAAGGGTTGAAACCCACCAACTAGAGACATCTTGGCCCAATATAAAGGGATTTCTAATTCTTGGGATTATGAAATCATCGTGGCAGAGCCCAGCACCTCAGTCTGTTTTAGGTCATCCTCAGCATGATTTAACCATATTATTACACATGATCCAAGAACCTTGATCCATGATTTACAAAATCTTCATATACTACTCAAAAGGATGTTGGATTGTTCTTGAACCAGGGTACCCTAATTAGGATCTTTTGTAACATCCCCCATATTAGGTCCATGAGTGTCACGAACTTAAACTACCTATACTTCGATCAAAGTTGTGTGACCTTAAGCTCTATTCTATGATGGTCCAAATCAAAAGACCTTAAACTGTTAGAGAAAGAGGGACAAAAACTTGTCAAATTGAAAACCCACAAAATGAGTCCTGAAAAAAATTCATGTATTCGCATGCTAAACTCTTCATCTCTATAATTTAGGAAAAAAATCGGGCACAAATAATTAAGGAATAAAGATGATGGGACTACATTGTAGCCTTAATAAAATCCATGTTATTATCACTATAACCCCGGATATAGGAAAAATTAGCGAAATAATTTTTCACATCTCCTCACTATAAGAATATGTTCACTAGGAAATGACACATCTTTTAGGGTTCTCAATCCCTTCATGGATATTAAATTATCTGAAAAACACACTTCATGATTTGAGCAATTTTGGTCACTAGAAACCCCCCATATCCCATGGAAAGGAAAATATATCTCTTGGTTTATCCATGCTACTGATATAGTAGGTATTAGACCCACCAACCAGTGACATCTTGGCCCAATATAAATGTTTTTCCAATCCTTGTGATCCTGATGTCACCAAGGTAGAACTCAACACCTTAGTCTGACATGAACCTCTCCCCATATGAATTTTCCATAGCATCTTAATTACGTGAGAAATTTGGACCATGATTTACAATCCCCATACCAAACTATCTAAGTGGATATGATATCCTCGATGTTACATCACCGTGTTTTGTACCCTCTCTCAAAGTAGAAATACATCAGCCCATTACCGAACCGTAGATGTGCCACACCTCAAGATTCAAAACCATGGGGTGTAGGGTTATAGCTTCATAATAAATATTTGAAATTCCTTGGGGTTCCATAACCCTTCCTATATAGATTTATCTCCATATCCAACCTCATAATATAGATTTTTGAGTCTTAATAAATATTTCAAGACCCTTGGAAATGAGTGGATGTCTGCTTTACTTGTCCATGTTATCAATTCATAAATCTTTTATCCTACTAACTAAAATAATATCCTACTACAAGATAAAAGCTTAAATTTTTGTGATCCCTAGAAAAACTGCAGTGGAACCCGAAACCTCTGAGTATTTTGGTTCATCCCCAGCATGTGTGCCCCATCCCATACTCACGGACTCAAAATTTTGGGTTATGAATTACATCACCCATACCCTAACTATCCAGGTGGACCTAGAATCCCTAGTATTTATCCATTAACCAATATCATCTCTATAAACCTTCCTTATCACTTGGAACAGATATTGTGCTTCAAGGACCATTTTCTTGACTATGCATGTATGTCTATGGCTCCTACATCTGTGCCTATGGTCATCAACCAAATTTTTCACTCTACAAAAATGGATTTGTAATCCTCATGATCTTATACAATACCATGATAGAACCCAATACCTTAGTGTGTTTTCAATCATTCTTGGAATGTATGCACCATATTTCACTAAAGCAGTATAAGGTTAGAGCTAAAAGGACATAAAATAAAGTAATAGAAGGTTTTAACTAAAATACCTTAAACTAAATAAATAGAGAATATGAGATAAAATAACTTAAACTAAATCCATATCAGGTTCACTATAAAATTCCTTAAACTAAAGTGATAGAAGTTCCAAGCTAAAAGACCGTAAAATACAACAATAGAAGGTCCGAGCTAAAATACCATAAATAAAATAAATATAAGGTCTAAACTAAAGGACCTTAAACTAAAGCAATATAAGGTCCAAGATAAAGGATCATAAACCAAAGAAATATTAGGTTGGAGCTAAAAGACCTTAAACTAAAGTGATATAAGTTCTAAGATAAAATAACCTAAACTATAGTAATAGAAGGTCCAAGGTAAAAGACCTTAAACTAAATTAATATGAGGCCTAAGATAAAAGGGCCATAATCTATGGCACGGAAACTATTTAGTCTAAAAAATATTGTAAGTCCCACTACATTTCCTTGCAAAATCATGATACTATTTTTAATACTATCATCTTTGGAAAAAGAAGAGCATTATCCCTCAAGGACATTCATTTTACCCATCTATCCTTTTGTAAGTCATGTAATTTCAAGATAGTTGGAACAAATATATCTATGAAGGATCTCATGAGGGTAGTAATTCATGAGTATTTCTGAAGATGGAATATGTTATAATTTCAATATTCAATTCTAGGTATTCATGTTTATTTGATACAATGCAAGGGATGGGTATTGTTGGTGATTCACATAATATAGGATCAATAAAGAATCATGCACATCATGAATGAAAGAAAATTAGATGAAAATGTATAAAGTTCAGTAGATCAATTCACTTATAGTGCACTGAATAAGGAATCCATCAACATTCAGATATGTGGAAAAGTGTTTTATATTTATCTTATAATCAGTTTCTTTTCATTCTGAACAAATCTAATTCTAAGGGGGGATTTTTTTTCATGCTCATATTTGTGTATTTCACACATTTACATGGAAGGATGCATGTCATGCATATCACCTAATTAATAAATGACATCACACATCATATTCTTCAACCTCATGGTATCAATGTTTTTTCTTTCCAATTGCACTTGGAATGGATACCACACACTAGAAAGCCTTCATGAGGTTATGAGATCAACTAAATTCACGAACAATCAAAGGCATCTCAAGATGAGAGGACATCAAGTTCACGTGAATCCATAATTTATGCAATGAACCCATATAAAATTTTGTATGAATTCTGCATGAATGATAATAATACATGTACACTAGTATTACCCACTGTGAAGGAGGATAATACATAGTTCCCTCACGACTGGGAATCATCTTTTTCTTCACCTTCATCAGCCGAAAAAGTAACCAGGGGATTTTCCTCGTTGGCTATAACTCCTCATGATGACATTTCCATCACATGAAGATACTAAGATTGATATGATATAATGATAAATCATGCTCCAGGATTAGCGTATGAGGTGGCCCATAATACAACTCTCACTTTCATACTGGGACTACCATATGAGTCATCTCTATGAGTAGATCAATCCACACGTTGAACCATGTGCTCTAGTATGATTAATTTTGATGTGATAACATGTTGTAGTAGTACCATTTGTGTTGCACATGCATGAGGATAATAGATATCCCCTGAAGGAGGATAGCTCAATGGTGTGCTTTACATATATCATTTTTTAGTGAACCTACATGAATAATGACTCCATAGTTCATGCAGATAACAATCATTATAGTATAAAAAATGGTGGCACAATATGAAAGATATATGTAGGTCATGGTATAATGCATAACAACCAGGTAGATGCGTAGTTTCATTAAAATGATCTGTGGAAAGGGGTATAGTGTGATGCTTATGATCTAAAATGGACTTATTGGATAGTATGTCCATGTATGTGCTAGATGAACATGATATAGAGAGGCTCTGCGACCACTTGTCTAAGTGTGTGGATGAAGAACTGGACAATCTCTATGTAAAGAAGAAATTATAGTCTCCATAAGAGTTCAGGAACCCAAGACGTTGTGAAAATGTGTTTCAAAAAATAGCTCATGCATTATGAAACTTCCCAACATACACATTAAAATCCTGGAGTGGATTATGCAAAAATGTAGGGCATACATGGGGTTATTCAATCATCAAAATGTGCGATTCATAAAGAATACTGAAATCTTTGGTGTTTTGAAAATATCCCTAAATGTAGCATTTTTTCAGATCTCGGGCTGATTATGTCGATGTGATGGATGGTAGTGTGTTCACAGGGAATTCTCAAATGAGAAGATGCAGTGTGATCCTTTATCTATAAACACTACCACAAAAATAGGTTTTTATAGCACCACCCTTTAACAGCACTGATAAAGGTCACTTTTAACAGTGCTAAAAAAATCTATTAAAAGTACCCATTTACCAGTTCTTTTTTTGGCACTGATAAAGGTACCCCTTTTATCATCGCTTTTTTAGCCCTGTTAAAGGGACCCCATTTATCAATGCTTTTTTCAGAAGCACTGATAAAAACACCCCTTATTTTTTACAAGAACTGATAAAAGTATACTTCAAAAAAATTATGTTTCATTAAAAATAATATATAAATATATAAATATATTTATATTGATATAAATATAATATATATTCTTTAAATATGTTTTAGATAAATATAAATAGGCTATTACACTTAATATATAAGATCATTAGTGAAAATGTCTTACAAAATAATTTAAAATAGTTTTTAAATTAATAATTTTCTAATTATTATTGAGTAATAGTCGTTTAATAACAATTTTAATATAAAAATAATAATAAAAGATTGTAAATAAGTTGAAAACGTAACTCAAACTTCAAATTGTCATAACTTTTGATCTTGGTGTCCATTTGAGCTCTACCACATATCAAAATTGAAGCATGTGATGATCTTTACGTCCTCGGTGACATAGTTAATCCACTATAACATTTTCAAGGACAAAAAAAGGCACATATGTCCTTCAAAACTGAGTTTTTTGTTGGGATACACTAATTTTTTAACATTTTATGGATTTTATGCCAAATTTAAGGGGGTAATATTGCCTTTTTTGGTGGAAATTAAATTTATTTCTAGGAATTACATTCAAATTGATATTATGGTTTTCAAATTTTTTTGTTTTTTACAATGTATTGTTATTCGTAATCAAATTTATAATAATATATACATATTTTTTATATATTCACCCATAAAATGTTAATTTTATAAATAAATAATTACACATATTCACATATAAAATATATTTATTAATATATTAACCTTATATAAATAAAATATAATACCCATTTTATTTAAAATACAAATGTATGAATATTTATATACATATACATATACAATTAATGTATATATAATATTTATATATATATAAATATATTTTTGTGTGTATTGAAAAATATATATATGTTTATCTATATATTATAATATATGTATATAAATATTAATATATAATATATGTAAATAAATATAAATATTTATAATTATAATTATAGATGAACACATATATATAAATATATATATATATGTATATATATGTATTTATAAACACACACACACAAATTATATGTGTATTTAAATATATATATATATGTGGATAAAAAAATGTAACGAAATATATTTAAATATGTAGATATTTTATAAAATGAAAGACAAACCAATATAGGTGATTGGTAGAGTCGTGGTTGTATGAGGAGAAGGTTTCATGTTAGAAACCCAGAAAAGGCAAGGGTGTATGGACGGGGGTGATAAAGTGCCTAGCGCTGATAAAGGGGGGAGGGGGAGGCTATCACTATTAAAATGGGGTCTATCGATGATAAAATGGGTGTGATCCACCCTTCAATTTGTAGATTTTTTTAAAAAAATTGACCTTTATCCACACTTTTTTTAGTGATCATAAAAGGCCTCTTTTATCATTTATTTTTTTTATCATTGATAAAATGGGTCTTTATCAGTGATTTTTTAGCACTGATAAAAGGGACCCCCTTTTAATAACACCTCTATCATCAGTTCATTTTTAGCACTGATAAAGGATTTTTTAGCATGGATAAACCCCTATTTATGGTTATAAAATATTGGGAGATCACACATCTGAGGGGGTGGATGCCAATACTAAATGAGGGATCTTATTTTCCATATAAAATAGAGAATCACATACCGTATAAGGGTTACAAAAATAAGGTTACATGATATTGAATTATTTTACTTACAAGAAGATCTGAGCTGTCGCATAATGCACCCATATCTCAGACTGCCTCTCCTCCCACACTATCATCGTCATCAAGGAGTCCATCAACCACATCTTGAACTCCATGTTTAGCATCACCAACTTATACCCAGGATCTCAAATGTCTACCACCACCCAAGGCTTCAAGGATAAGAATTATGATAAAGAGAAGGATCCGGTGGTCTCTATAGATAGAAACCTTGATATCCTCAATGAATTCTCAAAGGAAGAGTTTTAGTGGGTGTGTTCTAGTATTTCACAGGTTAAGCACAATGAAATGCCAAATGGGATGAGTAGCAGACCAATCGTAAGATTTGAGAACCATTTGTTTTCAAACCAAGTTTTCAAAATAAGTACATGGAGATGGTGTTGCACCCTTACCTACCCAACATTCTCTATGAAGAAAGAAAATTTTGGGAGAATTAGAAAGCAGTGAATCTCCAGATCATTAACTATAATGGATCCAATTAATGGGGAACTATTGATTTGGATCACATTTCAAATTTCACCATGATGATGATGGATCTGGTGGTAAACAAAGCACTGGTGGTAGATCTCCCTTTTTATGCGAGGTTGGGGCATCACCTGACCCATCTTGTGAAAAGAAGTAGCACCGTGTAACCCATATTATGAAAGGATGTTTCACCACATACCCTATCATATAGAGAAATGATGCATCGCGTGTATATACTCCATCATGTGAACATAGAACCAAGCACATATCATGGTCCTGCCTCCATTTAGAAAGATATTAAATTACCTCATAACAGGTTATGTGAATGACTATGGATAGAAACTCAGTGTTTTTCTATGATCAAGTGCTAAAGAATATATTTAATGTGCCTCAAAATATAATCATAAAATAACATTCAAGACTCGATTCACCATGTTGATCTAATAGAGGTCCACATCATAGAAATGTAATATTCATGTGTTCATGAGAATCTCCAGGTCACGATTGATATTTTCATGTGAAGAGGATAAATATTACTTGTATGTGTTTCATGAGATTGGGTTATGTGACATTTATGTTATAGTTTTCAACAATATCCATGCATATTTTTACATATGTCCTTGACATGAAAACACCCTTGGTCATGCTAGGAATCAAAAATCCATGAAAACACAATATATAAAAGGTGATAAACGAATATGTCCTTGAAAATGTTTGCACACCATAACAAGATCTATCATTAAACAAGATACATATTAAAGGTGATCAAAGAAATAGTCCTTGACAATTTTCTCACATTGTCACGAGATCCATCAATGAACATGTGGTGCATCGAAGGAAAGTGGAGAAACTATCACTGTAAATGTCTTCATGTCATCAAAATATTCATCATTGAATACGATACATGTTAAAGGAAAGAAAACTGATTATCCTTAATAGTGTTTTCATTCCGCTGTAAGATCGATCACTAATCGTGCGACATTCCATAGGCAGGTAGAGTGACCAACCAGGAAAGGGTGCATGCACCATCGCAAGGTCCCATATTGATCATGCAGCGCCCTCATGTACAATTAGTAGGTTAAGACCACAAAACCCATTATAAAATGGGACGAAAATATCCAAAAGTAGGAGGCCTTTTGTGATCATAAAACCCACATGATGGATCGCCAATGGAGAGAATGATTATCCTTGAAAAAATTCAAGAAAACTCATGAAACCCCCAATACTTTTTAAAATAAAAAAAAAGGAAATAAAATGGGAGGAGGTGGAAACCACTCACAGTCGTAAAAGACATGTGAAACACCTATGGTTGTCCACAAGACACCATGAAACTCTAGTGACATTTCCTCCTCATCATGTGAAAGACTGCTGAATTATCGTCCTCATCACACGAAAGTCCTTAGGTATATCTAGGCAATGTCACGCTCTAACTTTAGCATGGATTTGTCCATGAAATACTCACACATATCCATAATACCTTTATTGGTCACACGATGCATCAACAAGTGGTAGTGTACTTTTCTTTGACATTACTCATACAATCTCTCTTGACACCTGACCTTTGGAAAATAAAAAAAAATGAAATTAAAAGAAGAGGATGTGGGATCCTCTCATGGTCATAAACATATTACGATATGATAAGGACGTCCACATAATAGCTTCACGAGAGCCCTTGAAAAAAAAACCAAATCCCGCGAAGAACCTGGACAATTCATCCTTACCTAACAAAATGTCCCAGGTAAGGCTTCAAGCATCTCACGAATTCCTTTCGATAGGCACTTTGATCTTGCAAAGGCCCTTGGACATGTCAATATGACAACAAGGAATTCCTTTTTCTTACCTACACAATTAAATGAGTCCCCATTAATTGGAGATAATCCAATAAAGGAGGTATTGATGAGAGGGACTCATGGTCACTAAAAATTAGGCGATGCCCTCAGAGTGATGAATGATAGAGACTCGTGAAGATGCTTGGTGCCAGATCCCTTCACCGACTCTAATCTATATCTACATGATATGCACTGAACAAACTGGAAAACAATCAGGATGGTGAGGCCTATAAATCCCCCACACCAACATGAAAAACAAATGACGACCATAAGCAGGGATATTTGGCTCTATGTGGATGGATGAACTCTTAGAACTTCGCATCGGTGCTAGAGAGGATTTCTCAGATTGGTTGATCCCATGACCAGAAATCCTTCCTTTTGGTAATATAATGGCGAACAACCAAAGAGATCATGCACCATGCATAAATCACTTCGCATGATCACTCATATATCATGTGAATTACTTTTTTAGGGACACACAAAGAACATCATGGACATCTGTTAGATTGTGAGAGACATAAAATAAACTAACATTGAACAAATATGAGGCATTTGTAGGATAAATGTTGGAACTGAGAGTAATTAATGGGGAGAATCAAGATATGACATATAATTTGATCCTCAAACAATTTTCATGAACCACCTAGGTCTCATAACAACCCTTGTTCATAATATTTGGTTTAAGATGAGTATTATGGACATGTCTAAGAAAGTCATACGGAACCCTTCGGGCATGTCACCCTAGTCTCATGAAGCCCTCTAGGATTTCCACTCAATCCCTATGATTTCTTTAATATATTTATCCTAACTCATATAATGGCACCCACTCATGTCAACCAAGTTTCACAATTTCACCTGGGCATGTCAACTAGCCCTCGTGATGCCCTATGGTCACACCATCCTGGTCCCACGATGCCCTCCATACATGTTATGTAATACATGTGAAACCCTATGAGACATGTCATATTGAATCTCACGAAACCATTCATATGTTTCATACATATCTTGAAACAACACCAAGGAAAGTTATTTGGATCATCTGACACCCTCTAGATAATTCAGTTAGATCATGTGATGGTTTTCGGGACAAACCATCTGGGTCTTGCAATGTCCTCTAGAAAAGTTATCCTTGATCATGTGATAAACCTTGGACATTCCACCCATGTTATGAGAAGTCATTTGGATAATCCAACCGGATCATTTAATTTTCTTTAGTTATAATAGTAAGATACTCTTTAATATATAAAGCAAGAAATCAAAGCATGTCGAGATGAAAATCAATGCATGATAGGTTGAAAAGCAATCTGGTTCAAAATGGAATATCAAGACTTGATGAAATTATCTGTCCTCAGTGTGTGAGACCTAATAAATAGTGAAAAATAAGTGTGTAATCCCCAATAAACTGAAATACAATGACTCTAATTCCTTCCATATCTAAGATACACAAGACACCTCTCTGAGGTTTGAGCTCTATATTAAGAATCTCAAGGTCAGTCCCTACACATAAGTCCCACATCCATGAGCAATGAAAATGATCATATTCCATCCCTTGTTTCTCACATTGAGCATAGATCATGTGGGATTAGAGATCTATAATAATTATTTCATTTTCATCATAAGACTCTATAAAAGGAAAGGGTATTGTCAGTGTGTTACCCATATAAAATTAACTATGATAACTCTGATTCCCAACAAAATCAGGATACGTAGGATTCCTTTATAAGGCCCAAGATCCATGTCAAATCTCCAAAGATTTTTCCCAATGAGTACGTCCCTTGCCCACCATGAAATTATAGTGTTAATTTTCCATCACTTATTTATCACACTGAGTATAGATCTTGTGGGGTTATGGGGATTTAATAATCATATCATCTGCACCATAAGTATCTAAAATGACAAAGGAAACCTCAATTTGTAATCCTAGATCAAGTGAACTATGAGAACTCTGATTACTTCCATAATTAGGATATGTAAGACACCTCCCTAAGGCTCAATATCCATATTAAATATCTCAAGGGTCATCCCAGTGCATAAGTCCCACAACCATGTGTAGTGAGACTGATTATTTGTCATCTCTTATTTCTCACATCGAGCATAGCTCATGTGAGCTTAGGGAGTTTCAATAGTCATATCACTCACATTATGAATCTCCACAAACTAGGAAAATGTCATCATGTAAGCCTCAACAAATGTCATGATATATTAACCTCAACACAATGGAATCTACCTTGGAGCCTGTCCCAAAGACATGATTGAACTACAAGAACTTTAATTCTTTATATAACCAGGATACGTATGATGCATTTCTAATTCCCAATCTCAAATAGTCACCTACTCTGATGCAAGTCCTATTATCTCTAACATCTAAACCATTGGGACCCACTCATTCCCATGGTTTGATCACTCTACCTCATCCATAAATGGACTAAGAAAACAGATGAACTAAAAAAACTTTCATTCTTTTGATAATTAGGATACATATGATGTCTCTTAGGGACTTTAGCTTGAATACCTGATGCCTCAGAGCACTCATATATATCTTTTATGTATGACATTAAACTGCATGGGTCTAACGAACTATGTGGGTTTTGATTCCTACAATAACTAGGATACATAGGACACCTCATAATTTCTAAATTCCCTCATTGGAATATTAAAAACCTTCTTTTGTGGCATAAAATTCCAAATCTATTGGTTATATGGCTTCATCCCATGAGCAGTCATCCATTACTAGATACAGATGGAGAACCTTGGATAAATACAGATGGATTCTCAAATGAGAACCCAATATTTTACATATAGAAGAGAATTAACCTATGATAAATTTGTTAGGGTAACTAGTCCCATATTGAGATTAGGAAGATATTCACGAACGTATCTTTGATCTAAAAGAGATTCCTAAAGTAGACAATAATTCCCCCCAAAAAGGTCTGATGAGCTCGACCTCCTGTCCTCTTGACCAATGTGTGTTCATAAGCGTTGTTAGGAATAAAACCCAAAAGGACCACCTACCTTTTGAAATAAGGTCTATACTCAGTTATATATGTGGGAACCATTGGGAGTTTCTAGGTAAGACTAAACAAATTTTAAACCTGATGTGAGCGATTGAACAAGGCCTTAAACCCCCGAAATCAATCAAATCGTCAGGTGAATCCCATACATGCCTTAAATACCAATGAAAAGGTGTCACTTTATCTTTAAATAATTATTATTATATAATAAATATCATATTATATATTTAAATATACTTATATATAACATCCATTTGAGGAGGTGATGAAAAATGAATCACATAGCTTCATAGAGGTGGTAATTCACACATACGTGTGAACGACGTTATCAATGTTAAATGGATGGAAAGGTAATAAAATATATGATATATTATATTTATAGATTGATAATTATATCATAAATATCATATATATATATATATATATTAAATCTGTCATTATAACCATCCATGATAGGCAATTATAGAAACTGAATTACATTAGTTCGTGAGGCGGTAGTTCATCGTACATATGAATGATGGTTTTATTTCCCATTTTATGGAAGAGGATACAGATAAATTTTATGAAATAAACATAATAACATACTATTATGTGGTAGATAATGATTTTATTATATTTTAATGGTTAATATAGGTTTTTAAGTGATAAAATAATATATAACATAAAAACACTTTGTTAAGTGTTTTGCCTCTTCTTCAGAAAACCTTTTTAGGTTTACACATTTGACCTCCTAAAGTGGGTATTATGATACAACCAAGGCCTCTAGAACAATGGTATGGAAGTTAAAAGGTTTTTAGATGGTATTTTCTGATATTATAGGCTTTTTAAGTGTGTAGAAATGAGAAGAGTGGGTGTCCTTTTATAAGTGGAGGGGAGGACAGGCTTGGAATTTTTCAAAAGAAACAAATATATTGTTGTATTACTCAAGAAACATGGATCCAAAATAGACCATTTTTTAATATGATATAATATAGGGTTGAAATATTTATATATGTTAGGATTTATATAAATAGATAGTTCATTTTAACACTTATCTTTTTAGTTTTAACTCATTATAACTCTTGTCGTGGTAATGGATTTTTTATCAAAGTTATAATTCATAATGAAAAAAATGAAAGTGTAATAATTTATAAATTTGTATATGATGATTCCAAATATATATTATATTTAATAAAATTCAATTTCTATAAGTTATAGAAATTACTTTTAAAACAAACCTAAAAAACACAACAAAAAAATGATTTTTTATAAAAATTCCTTTTATATATAAAACAATTTTTATAGCACATTTTAGTATAATATTGATGATAATAACATTTATTAGATAATTTTTAATTAAAATTAACTAATTAAACTTTAAAACCAATAAAAATAGAATTTGAATTTAAAAATTCATGAAAATAAAATACATTTTTCTTAAAAAATGATATTCTCTTCTATTGACCCAAAAATCAACTTTTTAAAAAAAACCCAAAAAAATAATTTTAAGATAATGTGGACTTAATAATATAAAATATACATTTAAACATTTAAAATTAAAATTTTAAAACATTTAAATAAATATTTTAAATAGAACCATATAATATATGTAAAAAAATTAGTAAGAATAAAACAATTTCCTTATTTATTGGAAAATTACTTAATATTTGTATAATGAATATAACTATATGAAATAAAATTAATGAATATTTATAAGGCATAAAATTTATATATGATCAATATTATCTGGGTTGTTACATTATTACCCCCTATTGAAAATTATAATCATGCAGTTTTATTCAATTATTAAACAAGTGGGGATATTTTTCCTTTATATCATTTTCAGAATCTCATGTTGCTTATTCAATCATATAGTTTTTTCAAAAAAACCTTAACCTGATGAATCAACTTATTCTATAACACTAACTCTTTATAGTTAAGAATCTGAATATTTTGTTCCTCATATGAAATATTCTCTTCCAATTATACTACTTCAAGGCTCAAAACATGAGATGTATCTGATACATATTTTCTTAATAATGAAACATGAAACACATCATGTACCAAGGATAAACTCATAGGCAAGGCCACTTAGTAAGAAATTGATCCAATATTCTCCAACATTTTATATATTTCAATGAATCATGGACTTAAATTTACCTTTTTACCAAAATGTATAATAATTTTCCATAGATATACTTTAATAAAAACAAAATATCCTACCTAGAATTAAATATCTTTCCTTCAATTATCTGAATTACTTTTCTACCAGATCTTAGTCATACTCATATGTTTTTGAATCATATTCACCTTATCAATGATTTATTATACTAATTATAGACCCAACAACTTTATTTCACCTAATTTATCCCAAAAAGCTATAGTCCAACACTATATTACATATAATACCTCAAATGGTTCCTTATATATACTAGAATGAAAAAATTTATTATAAGAAAATTAAAATAACAAAATATGTTGATCCTAAATTCCCTATTAATCTATTAAACAAGATTTAATAATTAATTCTAAATTAGGAATAATTATTTCTTTTTACCTATCAGATTAAAGATGAAAAGCTATACTGAAATTTAATTCAATACCCAGCAACTTTTGAAAACCTTTCTAAAAATTAAAGGTAAACCTGGGATAACAGAGAGATACAATAGATAGAGAAACTCGATGTAACTTAAATATATCTTTAAGATATCATCAATAAAGTTAATCTAAATTCATAATATCTTGAATAGAAAGGAAATTTGTATATTTATTCATTCAATCAACAATAACCCATATCACATTATTTCCTTGAGATGTCATTGGTAATCTAACCATGAAATCCACTGATATAATTTCTTATTTATACTCTAGAATAAGAAAAGGATGAACCATCCCCTTCAGTAATTATCATTCGACTTTAACAAATTGAAAAGTCAAATATTTCATGGTAAGGTTAGTGATATTTATTTTTTCATTCCATCCCACTAGTAATGTTCCTAAAGGTCTCTATATATCTTAGTGTTGATGGGATGTATGGAAAATAGAGAACTTTGTGCTTCACTAAAAAAATATATCTTCAATTGGGAATCAAAATGTATGCATAATCTCTTTACAAATCTAATAACACCTTCTTTATCAATATTAAACTCATGAAACTTACCCTTATTTATTGATTCTACCTTTTCTTGTAAAATATGATCCTTAATTCTATTTGAAAAATTTGAATACACTAACACATGAAACAAAATAAAGGAAGTTATTCTATGCCTAAATTATATTCCAACATTAATCAAATCATTTACCAGTGGATCATTTTCTAAATGTATTGTAGTTAATGTTATATTATCTTTTTGAATTAAAGAATTATCTACTCTATTTTATTTTCTTGGATGGTAATAAATCATGCAGTCATAACCCTTAATCATTTTCAACCATATTCTCAATATCATGTCCAACTCTTTCTCAGAGAATATATACTGCAAAATTTTATGATCGGTATATATTTCAAACTTTATATAAATTATGTTTCAATATTTTTAACACAAACACTATATAAAAACGTTTAAGGTCATCGGTGGGATAATTTATCTCATTAGGTTTAAATTTTCATGAATCATAATCAATTACCTTATCATTTTGTATTAGAACACAACCAAGTCCTTACAAATAATAATTTTTGTAGATAAAAAAGTCACCATTTTTAGATAGCAATCCCTAAACTATATCATTCACGATCCTTTTTTTAATTCCTAGAAATATTCAACTCATTCTTTCATCCTGGTGAATTTAAATTTGTTTTGTTTTTATATAGTTAGTAATCTAGATAACATAGAAAAATTTTCAACAAAGGATCAGTAGTAATCCACTAAACTATGAAAACTAAGAATTCATGTGACATTTACAGGGTGTGGACACTATTCATCCACATAAGTTTTAATTTTATCAAGAACTATACCATCTTTATTTATAATATGTCCATGGAAATAAATTTTTTACAACCAAAATTTACATTTACTAAATTTTACGCTTTAATTATTTTCTTTAAAGGTTTTAATAAGAACCCTAAAATGTTTCTAATGATCATCATAACTTTTAGAATATATTATGATTTCATCAATAAAAACCCATAAATTTATCCTAGAACTCATGAAAAACTCTATTCATATGGTTTATAAAAATAAATAGGGAATTTTTCAACCCAAAGAGTGTAAACAAAAAATATTAATGCTCATACCTATTTTAAAATTCCATTTTTTGAATTTCATCCCCATTATACTTCACCTAATGGCACCTATACCTCAAATTAATCTTTAAAAATATTAACCTCCCTAGAGATGATCAAATAATTCATCTATATGAGTCAACAGATACTTATTCTTAATATTGATGTTATTAAATTCTCTATAATCAACTTAAAACTTTATGGAACCATATTTATTTTAAACAAATAAAACAGGTTCATCCTTTGGTGAAGTGATATGATGAATAAATATTTATCAAGTAACTCTTGTAACTTCTTTTTCAATTACAAAAGTTCTAATTGTTTTATTTGATAATAAGGTTTTGATATTGTCTTAGAATCCGGGACCAGGTTAATTGTAAATTAAATCTCCTAGTAAGGTAAAATAATAATAAATTCATTAGTAAATACATCTAGATATTCATTTAATAGAATAATATCACAAATTTTAGTAGTCTACTTCTTCTCAAAAATATGTGCAAGATAACTTTAATTTATATCTTTAATCAATTTCTCATCTACTTGATATCTTATCATAGGTTTGAATTCATTACTGTATACAAAATAAAACTCATTCCAAAAAATATCTTTATATCTATAATCTATCTTATCCTGATAAACAAAAATACAATTTATATGCAGAATAACATCAAACTCTACAAGGTAAAAGACAACATGGTTTGCAAGTAAATCTTTTCCATAGAAAACAATATGAAAATTATTATAATTTCTTTTTTACTTAATACTTCCCCAAATTGTTTTTACCAAAAGTTTTGGCTTCCTTTATATATGTGAATTTTCTGGTTTACCAACAAATTTCTTGGAAATGGAAGAATGTGCAGACCCCAAATTAAACAAGACATTGGAATAATATGAATAAATAAGTAATGTACCTAACACTATATCACTAGATGGTATAACATATGTTGAAGTAGTCACAAATTATTTAACCACACATTTCTTCTTGTGATATTGATGAATTACATCCATTATTCTTATCTTCAAACAAGTACTCACATAATGACCCATTTCATTGCAATTAAAATATCTTACTCCCAAATTTTAATTATTTTTCTGACCATTACTATGATCATTTTTTTTACAGACACAATCCAAATTTCTAAAATTACAACATCATAAATAATTCCCATATTTTATAATACATTATCTTGGGGTATTTTTACTAAACTTATCACAAGATAGAAAATTTATTTTCTTACCTTCGTATTTCTTTGATGGATGGTTCCCCATTGTCTTCCACCTAGACCAATTTTTCTTCTTATTATCATAGAAAAAATGATAATAAAAAACTCAATTTATTCCTTCCTGGAAAATATAAAAAATTTCTCATAACTTTTAAATTCAAGAGACTCTAATTAACATCAATATAATGGCTTTAATCCTTAGTAAAACTAATTAATATTACTATAAATATCTTGAATATAATTTTGTATATACTTTTAAAATCAAGTTTATTTTTCTTTATAATCATCCACTAAATATTCCTCTTTATACAACAGTTCCATGAATTTATTTTCCATCTTAATTCAAAAAACCTTAGTAAAATATTTATCAAGGAAAATATTCTTAAATTCATCCCATTATAAGGAATAAATATCTTCTCTTTATATGATATAGTTAATGATTAACCAACAATAATTGGTTTAAACTTCAAAATGGTAAATAGTAAGTGTTACTTGTTTAGGTTATGAACAACCTCTGACTTAAAATATCATCCCAAAGGCTTTTACTTATCCTTCATCAATCACAGGGTCAGAAGATCCACTAAATGTTCGAGGGTGTTATTTCATAAAATGCTCCACAATAAACATGATCCTTTATGGTGAACATGGGTTTTCCCTCAAATATATTCAAAAAAAATTATTATGTTTTAACTAAGACATCATAACAACAAACTTCTCAATTACAATTCCAACCTTTCCAGGTTAATTATTTTTAAGCATATTATCCCCTTGATATCTTCTTACTTAAACTTCCTTATTTCCTTTATAGAGAACCATTTGAAAAAGATAGTTTAGATAAATAAAAATGGTAATATTAAAATTATATATCATGATAACCATAAATTATAATTTCATAAAGGTAATTACTTAAATTATCCTAACCTCTAAAATTATCTAAACTATGATCTAATACCAATTATAAGGAATCGATCCGTATTCAACCCATAATTTAATTTTTATAAAAGAATTCATTTTATTTAATTTCTTTAGATATTTTAAGATTTATAGTTTTAGAGAAATAGTTCATAACTCTTATGTAACAAACCCATACATTACAAGTTAGAAAATTTCCATTCAGTGTCAATTTTTTTCATAATACAATAATTTTAAAATTAAAAATGGTATCTTTTCAGGAAAAATCTTCATGATTTTTAATTTTTCTTTATGATTTTTATTAATTATCCTTAAAACCTACGAAAAAAATTAAAACATGGTATGAGAAAACAATTATTAGTAAGGGACTTATAAAAAAGGAAGAAAGAAACTCATTACTCCATTTTAAAACCATTATATCATAAAAGAAGGTTTTCCTTTAACATAATAAACTTTGAGATCAAATAATCATTTACCTACACATTAAACAATTTTTATTGCCCAAATATTTTCATAAAAATCTTTATAAGAAAACATTATAGAAAATGGTAATCATCATTTTTTCTTAGACAACATGACAACCCTTGAAAAAAAATTCTTTAAAACATTCATTTTTACCCTTAAAGGTCATAATCATTCCTTTAAAATATTATCATTAGATTACCTTATGAAATCAAAATATTTACATGAAAACTAATTAATAAGTATATTAAATTCATGTAGGTTTCTTGGTACATCATCTTTATATAACCCTTATAAAAACCCTTACAAATTAAATAACCTACTCGGTTAATTCTAACATAATTCTCCAAAGAATATAATCATTACCCAATACATTTGAGAGATATATCAGGCTCACACATCATCATACCAATGTAAAAGGACCATAACATACAAAAACCATATAATCTTGAATTTATATCATAAAACATCATAAAATATTTTGTTTAACACATATGCATAATCACTTTCGGGAATTACATTAAAATAAGGATAAAACTCCTTCTTCTTGGAAAACTCTTCAAACAAAAATTCTAAGAAAAATGTTAAATGTAATATTATATTAAAAAATAATTAAAATTGAAGATTAATATTCCTAAATAATAACTGTTGTGATTTTTTGAAATTATTTTCATGTCGTATATGTTAAAATAGAAAATTTATTTTTTCTTTTGTAAATAAAGTCAATACATTCCATATAAAATACATAAAAATATTACTTTTGAATGCCTTTGAAAAAAAATTAAAAAGAGACATAAAATGTATTTTATAATTTATTTACATGAATGTAAATAAATCTATAAAATAATTTTAAGAATATATACGTGGAATAAAAATATTTAGAATATAATTATCAAAAACATTTAAAATGATGTTTTAAGGTAAAATGTCCCTTACGATGTGATAAATTTTGAACCAATGAAAATTTAAAGGGAAAAAACTTATAATGGATTTTTAAACACTTTAATTACATAAATTAATTATAAAATACATCCACAAGGTATTTTATACACCACAAAAAAAAAAGAAACTCTATGTTGAAAATAGCTTAAGTCTCAAAGAAATGGAATTGAGACTAGAAATCCCTTACCCCGAGTCTGACATGTTATATTTGTTCTTTATCTTCTCAAATAATAAAATTATGTTAATTATTTAATTTTTTAATAAAAAAATTCATGTTTGTTATTCCTTTTATTCCACTTATATAAATTTTATTCTTAATTAATTAATTGAATAATTGTACTTTGAACCTTTTTATGATGTCTGTTTCATAAGTCCAAAATGAATTTAGTAAGTTGAATTTGGTTAAATAAATCTAGATTATATCATTTATAAAATAATAATCATGTTAAAATTATCATTTTTATGCATTTTTTATAATTTTATAACCATCTATATATGATGTTTATGAAAAATTAATTATGTTACAATCATGGAGACGATATATCTTACATACACATGAGTAACATTTCTACTTTTCAACAAACATGAGGGAAAGAAGGTATGTATAATTTATTAATTAAATAATGATTATTATATCATATATATCATAATATATATTTAAATAAACTTATATATACCATCTATTTGAGACTATGATGAAAAACAAATCACATCGCTTTATAGAGGTGTAATCCACACGTATGTATGAACGACCTTATCATTTTTTAATGAATGGAAAGGTAAGAAAATAGATGATATATTTTATTTATAGAATTATAATTTTTTTATTAATATCATATATAGTCATTAAATCCATAATTATAACCATTTTTGAGAGTTAGTGATGGAAAAAAATTACATCGGTTTGTGAGGCGGTAGTCTTCCATACACACGAATGATGCCTTCATTTCTCATTTGATAGAAGAGGAGATGGATAAGGACTATGAAATAAACATAATAATATATAAATATATGTGAGATAATAATGTTATTGTATTTTAATATTTAATAAAATATTTAATAATATAAAATAATAATTAAAATGAAATAATTTTTTAAGTGCTTTACTACTTATTCGGACAAAATCCTTAGATTTACACCTTTTACCTCTTAAGGTGGGTATTTTGATCAAAACAGAGACTCTAAGATTTGGTGAAGGATTTTATTATGGTAATTGGTTATGTATTAGACAATATAATAGTCTCTTTAAGTGAGTAGAAAATAGAATAGGTTTTTCCTCTTATAAGTGGGGGAGAGGACACACTTCAACTTTTTCAAAAGATTAAAATATATTAACATATTAATCAATCAAAATGGATCCAAAATGGACCATTTTAGAATATTATATTCTATTGGGTCAAAATAATTCCATAAAATATTATTTATACAAGTTTCTATGTCATTTTAATCCTTATTTTTTAGTTTTACGCCTTTTAACTCATTTTAACTCTTACTGTGGTAATTGGATTTTTTACTAAATTTAATATTCATAATGACCAAAAATGAATGTGGTGTCATTAAAAAATATATAAATATTGATTTAAAATATTAATTATATTTAATCAAATTCAATTTCTATAATTTGAAGGAATTATATTAAAAATAAACCCACAAAACGCAACAAAAATGGTTTTTCAGGTAAATTCATTTTTAAGTATAAAAATATTTTTATACCAAATTAAAGTATAATGTGGATTATAATGGAATTTATTGGATTAATTAAAATAAAAAATAATAATTAAATTTTAAAACCAATCCAAAATATAATATTACTTTTTAAATACATGAAAAGAAAATACATTTTTCTTAAACATCGGTATTTTCTACTATTCACCCAAAAATTCACCTTTTTTAGAAAATTACCAAAAAATAACTATAAGATAATTTTGAATTTATTATATAAAAAATGAATTTAATTTCTTCATATTAAAATTATAAAATTTGTAAACCAGTCTTTTAAATAAAACCATATAATATATGTAAACAAATTTAGTAAGAATAAAACAATTTTATTTTTATTGGAAAATTAAAGAATATTATTATAGTGAATATGACTCTATAAAATATAATTCATGAATATTTTTATGGAATTAAATTGGTCTATTATCAAACTTTTATGGGTTTTACACAGATGACATCTCTTCGAAATATGCATCTCACAATTTTGTCCAGTTCTAATGAAGTGGATATTCCACCATCGGTATTCAAAACTTATGGTCAGTCCTCCAATGTGGAATTCATATTTCATAGATTGTAAATGTGAAGGATATATTGAAATTTTAATTTGATACAAGCACTTTGAAAGTGGATAAATGCATTCAAGTATTAGATATTCAAATTTGATCCACTAATAAGAGGGTTTCCATCACTTTGCGAGTTTAAGATATAATAGTTCATAAATCCCAAGAAAGGGTGTTCAATCAGTTTATGGAAGAAAAATGGGATGTATCAAAAAATACTAATGATATAAGTTTAATATTTAATTACATGTAATTATTTAACCTAATACTCATTCTAATTCATATTTTTATGTTCTACTTAAAAATAATGGGAGAAACAGTGGTGACAGATGAATACCCTGAGTATATTTTCAAGGGTACTCCAGAGGATGAACCCGAGGGGGATTCCATAATGAAGAGGAAGTAAAATTGTCACCAAAATAATTAATTATGTGGATGATGAAACAAGAAGTATTTTATTCCATTTTTCTTCCTTCAATGTCAAACCATCTAAAGGTAATGCCAGACCCCTCACTGTTAAATATCAAACACTAAAGAAGGGTGAAAATGTTGGAAAAGTGTATCTGTCATGATGAAATAGGTGAGTATCTAAGGTTATACTTGGTTTATTTCACCTTCTTATATATGTTAATATTGATATTCTTTTCCTTTAGTGTCTGATTCCCCATAAAGGTCTGAGGAAATTTATGATGATGCTAATAATTCGATCCCAAACAAAGATTAAACATCTAATTCTAGGACAACTATATCTACTATGGAGGGAGAATTGGTAGTGATAGTTTCACCTTCTCCCATTGGTGGAGTAAAAAATGGTCTGGGTATTATGACTAACCATGAATGTAGTGTTATAAAACACTTGAAAACCCCTTATATTATGATAAGACACATCATGCTCTCTAAGGCTCGGGTGATGATAGAAGATTTTTTCTCACAAATTGATGTCTTTACCTCTTAGGATAAGTTTAGGAGGTTTTTTAAGGAACAGTATGAGTCTAAGTATTCTTTATCTATTCTTGATCCTACTACCACCATGTATGGTGAGATAATGTTATCTCCCAAACCATATAGCTTTGTCTCCATAGAAATGTTTCAAACATCTTTTCGAGTAAGAGACCATGATCATCCCTCCTGTTTAAGTGGAGGTATCATATACCCAGGAATCAGAAATGGTGGATACTTTGATCCATACTTGATTTTTTTTGGTGCAGTGTAAGTTCATGTTGTTTATGGATAACTTGAAATTTAATCATAATACAAGATTTAGACAATGAAATATTCATGACCAAAAAAAGTAATTCAAGGATTAATAGACATGAATGTCAGAACCAAAAGATGTGGATTTTCACTTATAATTTATAATTAATAAGTAGATCTATAATTACCTAAACAAGTAATTATTTCTTCATTAACGATCTGGTTTACTTAATCTCATGGTACCATCATTTGGTTGTAGGATCCAGGCACAGAATCCCTCTAGAGGTGATCCACACATGAACCATAATCTTTGAGTGTTTCATAGAATCGATGGGTGCTAGAATGGTCCATCTCGATCACTTGCATCATTCATGGTTGATCTCAACAAAATTATCTTCCAGGATGAAGAATTATTAGTTTCCTCTCTATGGATTTAGAAATGTGGAGGAGAGAGAGTATGTTCTAGAACTCTAAAACTCTCTCTAGGGTTTTATAGATCTTTTATCTATATATATTTTACAATGAATCTCACAAAAGAAATATATATATCTAGATATATGTTAAGTAAAGTGTGGGGTTTCCTACTTGTATGTAATCCCCCAAATTCTTGATTAATTCTTAGTGAACCCCACGTCTGAATAAAAATATAATTATTATTTACTTGATAAGTGAATCACTTAAGAATAAATAAAGATCATTTATATCATTTCCAACCTGACCATTAAAATCAGTTTTTCTATCCTCATAGATATTTATCAAACCTTAAATAATGACTATTTATTTAATAAATAAATATCACTTCATTATTCATAAATAGATATAATAAATATGAAATTATCCAAACCTTATGAATAAATATTTATTATTATTATTTAACTCACTTATTCTTTCAAATAAATTGTGATTAAATCCTGGAGATCAACCAAAACTAAATAATTATTAAACCAAAAAGTAGTAAAAATATTTATTATAACTCATTAAATTCAACATTTAATTTAACTAAGATTCTAAATACACATAGTTTGAAACCCTCTAGGCATGTTTCTAAGTGGAAATAGGGGAAGACACCTAAAGTCCAAGGATAGTGTCTAGAAACATGCCAAGGCACCCATAGAGAAAGAAGATAATGTCACAATGATATAAAACCTCCTAAAAATTCCCATTGTGTAATAAAATCCCATTATAATGATATCTATAATAAATTATTTTTTATATTGGTGTCATCAACCCATGTGCTTGATATTTTTTTCTTTGAATTTATGAAAATGAACTTTACCACATAACACAATCACCATAGATTTATTTAGGCAGTTCCATTCCCATCAAAGGGCCTAATATATAAACTTCTTTCAATGGTTATAAGGGATAAATCATTTCTTACATTATTCATTAATGACATATCACTCATTAAACACCCAACATATCCTAATTATCTACAAGAATATGTTTTCAGGGTTTCCATCAGTACAACAAAGTACGTGACTTGTGATATTAATTAATAATAATATTAATGTCTAATGATCAATACAAACATACGTAGATAGAAACATACAGTAACACTTATAAAAGTCTATTTCCTATTATAAAATATCATTCTCATAATCTCTTACTAAGTAAATTACCAAGGGTCCACACTATGAGAGAGTGCATCAAATTCCTATGAGTCCCCACCCCTGAATTCTTGCATGATTTTTGTCCCATAAAATTATATCATCCAGATACAAAACATATATATTAAATGATTCTATCATGGAACCTCTGGGTTCTCATCATAATAGGGAATGGTTATGACCTTTCATTGTGATAGATATTATTGGGACATTATCACATACTAGTTCGTGCAAAGGAATAATCATTTTGTGATAAGAAACATAATTAATATTAAATATAATGAATACATGTAATCATTAGGTACTTATAAGTTAGTTCTAAGGCACCAACTCCAATAGACTCCCACTTACACTATATCCAAATGTTAACAACATTTAGTCCACTAGATCCCACATGATACTCACGCCTCTGTTAAGATATAGCCTTCATCAACGGGTTTCCCATTTTTTTTCTCCATGGATACTCTACCCACTGTAACTTCACCTCATTGAGAAAAATTCCTCAAGATATAAAACTTCTGAAGAATATGTTTTTTCCTTTGATGTGACCTTGGATCTTTGGAAAGATCCACCACTAAAATGTTATCACAAATAATTGTTATAGGGTCTTGACTATCAGGCACCACATCAATCACTTGGACAAAGTTGTGGATCCAAAACTGATTCCTTGGCTACATCAGAAGCCATAATATACTAAGACTCCATTATAGAATCATGAAAAACTAGATTCTTTGAAATCTTACAGCTCATAATTCCTCTATTGGTACTAAAGCCAAATAATTATGTGTAGACTTAATAGTAGTCTAATTTTTTCACCTAGATCAGCTTTATATTTTCCTATAATTCTCAAATCATAGGCAACATCAAGCCTCATATATAACATGGCATACATGATATATCATATCGCAGAAGTGTATGGGATTCTTCTCAATATATATCTTTCTTAAATTGTCTGAGGAAACATCATCTTAAAAATATGTATACCATGTGATACTAGAACCAATCCCCTCATGGATTTTTCCATACTAAACTTATTCAGTATCTAGACAATGTATGTACTTCTACTTAGTCCAAGAAGCCTATTTGATCTATCAAACATGATCCTAAAACCTATAATGTAGGTTTCTTCACCTATTTCCTTCATGTAGAATCACTTACTCAACCTTAATTAAACTATTTTAGGGTTGGTATATTTTTTATAAATAGTAATATTTCATCAACATATACTACTATGAAAAAGAATGTACTCCAACTAAACTGCTTGCAAACACATGGACCACATTTATTCATAATGAAACTGAATTCTTTTATATCGTCATCTAACTGAACGTCCCATAACCTAGATTCATTATTTAATCCATAAATAGATCTTTGAAACTTACATACATTTTTGGAATCACCTAGAGCCACAAACCCTTCTGGTTGTATCATATACATATCAACCTAAAGGTTTTCGCTAAGCAAAGTAGTTTTGACATCCATCTTCCAAATCTTATAGTCATGTAAAGATAATATAAAAATATAATTCTGATATATTTAAACATATAAACTCGATAAAAGTCTTCATCATCATAAATTTCTTGACATTATTTAAACCCTTTATCTACCAACCATGATCTGTAGGCATTTAACTTACCTTTCGTGTTCAGTTTTCTCTTGAATAATCATTTACACACAACTGGATTTACACCAACTAGTGGATCAATCAAAACCAAAACTTGGTTCTGATACATGGAATCTATCTTTAAATACATGACTCTTTTCCACTATTCATCTTCTGATATATCGACTTTCTATTTTTAGGATAGAGGTTCATTTTTGTTAATCAATAATGAGTCGCCATCATCAATGACTAGAAAATTGAATATTTTTTATTCTCTTGCCTCTCTAGTGCTCATATACAGTACTTGGTTTCAATAACTACTTCTTTTAGGGGGACCTATGAAATATGAACCTATACCAACTCTTTTGTATATTTAGCATCAACTTCATCGAAGTCAATATTTCTCTCACTATCCTTCTTGGGGATTTTTTCCCCTCTCGAGAAATACAGCATGTCTTGCAATGATTGCTTTATTTTATGAAGGGTTGTATAGATAGTATCCCATATTTTCCATGGGATAACATATAAAGATACACTTAATGCCTAAGGGTTCTAGTTTATTCATATATATGTCCTTAACAAACACCACAAAACCCTATGCATGAATATGTGAAAAAACAGGATTCTTTCCACTCCATAACTCAAAGGTAATATCATTCACCACTTTAGTTGATAATATATTTAGTACATATTCCATAATGTGTAATGAATATCCTCAAAAGGATAATGGAAGGATTTCATGGATCATCATCGACCTTACCATGTCAATCATGGTACGGCTCCTCCTTTCACTAACACCTTTCCACTATGATGTATTAGCAGGAGTGAGTTGTGATAAAATCTCAGACCCCCATAGAATGTTAATAAACTTTTTAATAAGATATTAAATACATAGATTGGATTTACATTTATTTATATTATCACCAAGAGGATTATCAAATTCATTCTAGAACTCATTGAACTTTTCAAAATATTTTAACTTATACCGCATCAAGTAGACACAACTATACTTAGTCAATTCATCGGTAACAGTCAAAAGTATGAGAATAAACCTCTAGCTTCTACTTGAAGAGGTCATCACACATTATTTTGTACCAAATATGGAATCCTTTTGTCCCTTTCACATTGGAAAATAAATGGTATTTTGTTCATATTTCCATGTAATCAAGCATGATGTATTTCAAGTGGTTTAAGCTCAAAAGAGTCTGTGTAAACATCTTGATAGAGCTTCATCAAATGCTTCTCATTTATGTAACAATGATGGTGATTCCACAACTTGGGTTGAAATGAGTTGCATGAATTTTATTCATTATAAATTTCTAATATTTGGTTTTCAAAATTTAATATATAAAGACCTTTATTCAACTATGACATAACATAACATATGCTATCTTTATAAAAGTATCAACTCTTATTTCCAAAGCGGAAAATTAATCCATCCATGTATAAATAATAAATAGAGATAATGTCCTTAGTAATACTAGGAAAATAATACAAATTATTTAAATAAATAATTCATTTTGGAAATTTGAGGTGTTCGTGTCCAATGGATAGAGCATCCAACCTTTCCCCATTGTCAGCCCATATATCCTCTTCACCTCTGGAAACTTTTTGAAATCAGCCAGGTTGATATATTTGGATACAAATGTGAGTAAAAAATACAATATATAACACCTAACTTGTAGATATGTATTGGAAATAATTTATAATTAATAAAACTAAAGATTACCCTTTCTTATTTGGATAGGTGAACATCCTCTTCTTCCACAAGAAAAATACACTGCATGTTGCTTCTTTGCTTACCACTGGATCTTATTATTATTAGAAGGATGGTGTTTTGGTACCTTAAACTTGGAATAATTCTTCATAACCTTTTACTTGTTCTTCATTTTCTTATTCACCATAGTATTTATAGGTTTTAAAGCTCCGTGTCTTTATCAACTTATTGAATAATAGTAAGAAGTTATGAAATAGTATACTCGTTATTTCTCACATTATAATTCACAATGAAGCAAGTGAAGGTTTTAGGTAGTGAGGATAGAATGAGATCTATGTAAAATCACCAAGATTATTAGACGCCAATATTTTAGAGTATTATATATATCCAAACATCTTGACTACATAAGGTTCATCTAGTGCCATCTATCCAAGCTTGCATATGAATAGTGCATTGGAGATCTCATACCTCCCTTGTCTCACCTTTTCTAGATGAAGTTCACGGAGGTGTGATATGATGTTATATTTATTATTATTCTTATATTTATTTATAATATAACTATATATTAAGGATATCATGAAACATTGTACATAAATTGAATCATCCTCATATTTCTAGTAGATAGGTATTTCTTCTTCACGATCCTTCATAGTAAGTGACTTAGAAAGTGGGGTTTCAAGCATGTATTATTTTCATTCATGGTATAGTATAACACATAAGAATCTATACTATTAATATAAAATCACGCTAGAAATAATTTTATCCTTTTATATTATATATTTTATTTATATGGTTGAATTGGTGTGGTTTACATTTTTTCAAAAAATAAGAGAAAATTATTAATACTTTATTGATTACTAAATTAGATTCATAAATTTAAATTTTATTAAATTTTATTTATATCCCACTATTTTTTTGATACCTAATATACCTCACCATTATTTTTTTAATATAATATTTCATATGTATTTGAGGGAAAATAACCCATATTCTGATGGGAGTTTTTTGTTATTTATTATTATTTTATGTTTTCAAAAATTACAAATCCTACTATTATTTTATGTGAAAAATTTGTTTTCACAAACTTTCTATATTTTTAAAATATCATGAGTTATTATGATTAGATTTATGAAAATTAAATTTTATGTGAAATATAAGAATTATATATTCATTTTATTCAACTATTATTAATCTTAATTCTATCTCAATCATGTTTACATTTTTATTCGAACTTACTATATTCTTTTAGTTTCAAGAACAATTTTCATTTTAAACTACTACATATATTTATATGATTATTTAATTATAGGTTGAGATATATATATTGTATCATCATGAATATTATTACATTTTAAATCCAAAACCTTTTTTTACATTTCATTAGAATAAATTGAATTATGAATTTTTTTTAAGTGGTGAAAAAAAGGTCCTGAGTTTATATAAAAGTTTCATAATTATAGAATTTCCATATTTAAATTTTTTTATTTAAATGATAACTATTTTTATTATCATCATAATTTTACTTTTTTGGGTTATAAATTTAATAATTTTTTATAAATTTCATTTAACTACATAAAATTCTAAAAATTCTATTTACATACCTAAAAATAGGTTAAAGTAATGCAATTGTTTCAGCATTTTTTCTATAGTTTTCATATCATATTTTCTTTAAATTTTGATGATATATCTTACTATATATTTCATATTAATGAATTATTTGGTCCATTGAAAATATATTTCAATTATATATATTTATTCCTTCTTCATAAAATTATAATTATGGTTTTTAGATGGGATAAAAATTATCTAATTCTGTGACGATAAGTTGTACAGATTTTTCAGCCTACCATGAGTTCCCTATCATCTTGTCATGGTCCTTTTTATTACCATTATGCATGAATGATTCTACCTACCATGAATCTATCTACTTTACACATGAAAATTGTAGTTACCACATGTAGATATTTAGATTTTATGTTTCTACATGTAGTGACAATATGAGGAGTTTTTATTCCACCACAGAGACATGCTGAAACCTACATGTAGTGTTTGGAACTGAAGCTACAATATATTCAAAGTTGTTTCTACATTATCCCAGTTTCACCACAAATATAGTCTCATTGTGAAAATATTCTACATAGTAATATATTATACAAGATTGTTAATTTCCTTTCATTTTGCAACGAACTAAAAGAGCCCATCATTCAGCCCTTGTACTCTTCTTCTAGTGTGGAGTCACGCCATGTCTTGCTGGTGAACTCTAAATAAACTCAATGCACTGTATGGTGATTAGAATGTAAATTACTTCCATGGAGAATCATGGTAAGTAAACTATCTATGCATGATCGGTAAACCTACCACATGTTATATCTTCTTACTACATGTTTTATTCAAGTTACCATGTGATATATATTTTTTCATATGGTTAGCATACTGATCACATGACCATTTGAAATAACCACAAGGCATGGTAAGTATACTGACTACAAGTTCACTTTCCACGTATGGTTAATTTCTTCCATTATTTAGTTTTTATAAAAATTAAATTTTCATAAATTTTCTATTTTTCATCATTTTTTATACTTTCTTTAACTACATGTTTATTTTAATTTTTTTAATTGTTTAATTAATTTATAAAATTCATATATATTATATATAATCCATGAAAAGTGTTTCTAAATATTTTAAATAGTTTTAAAACATGGATTAAATTTATTTATTATTCTTATTTAACTCTTACAGTGTGTATTTGAAATATTTATGTTTTTTTATTTCAAGTTAATTTCTTAGGATTATTTATTTCTAAATTATTATTTAATGGAATTAGAATTTATTAAAACTTATTTTGTTATATTTAATTCAATATAATTTAAGTTTAAAGATTTATGCACTACATGAAATTATAATGTATTTAATATTTTATTTTAAATAATAAAATTAACTTATGATTTTTATGGGATTTATTTGAATTATTTTTATCATTTAACATGTAATTTAAATTATTTTGTATTGGTTTTAAATTTTTGAATTCAAATGATATTTGTTACCATTATTCTCATCGATAATTTTTTCTCTCCTAGATAATTATCGCTTTTTAATTTGAATTTTTTTACCTAGATAGAGATTGATTTTAAATACATCATAGATTCTTTTTAAAGGCATAAATATGCATTCAAAAAATATAAAAATATAGATATGAGCTATGAGAACAGAAGACTTTTAATAACCAAAGATTGACGCTAAACATTGGCGTCTTGTGCGATCAACTTTTCATCTACTGAACGATCTCTCAAGAACTGTACCTAAACTTTTATGAAAATTAATTCCTTAATGATACATTCACATTTCTCAAGAACCAATACATGTTCTTCATTCACTTTATCTACTCCTTCATCTAGTTTCTTGTGTCTGTAACACTAATTCCCATATCTCATATGCACTCTTTGTTTTATTTTTATAATTTCACATACAAAAGAACTGTTCTTCATCTCTTTTCTTGGGTTGTGACTCCTAGATTCTAAATTCCATACCATTTGGGTTGTGACTCCCATATTCTAAATTTAGTGTTGTATTTGAGTTGTTAATACACATAAAAAACTCAATTCATTATGGTTATCCATTCACTAGAAAAGGATCTTGTAATCAGGTTATGATTACCCCACAAAAATAAGTTTAGTGAAAATTATCTCTCATCGAGTGGAGATGTATAATACTAGACTATGTAAACTAGTATAAAATGATTTTGTTCTCTATTTTATTTATACTACTAATTAACTCCAATAATTAACTTCGTTAATTAATTTAAATAATAATTTTATTTGATTAAATTTTTTAATTTAATCTATTTACCCCTATATACCTTCTTCTATTACTCATTCTGACCAAAAAATTGGTATCATAGGTTAACCTTCTTAAGGACAGTTTATCTCTATTATATTTCTACTGATACCAAACTATTGGTATCAAAGGTTTTTCCTTTTTAAATTTATCCAATCCTTCTATAGGTTCTATTTTATTGTGATAACCTATTCCTAGACCTCAAAATCTAAGTAAAATATCTTTAATATGGTAGGATTGGAAGAAAATGATGTTTGGATTCCTCAGAATCCACCACACTTTGATAGAAATGATTATGGATACTGGAGATCCTGAATAGAGGAATACGTCAAACAATTATGTATAGAGAATTAGTCCATCATGGAAAATCATACACACTAATAGAAGCTGACCCAAATACACTTACCAAAAATGATGTTTTTAAATATGTTTTAAATTACAAATTAATGAATATATTATATTTTACTATTAATAGAAGAATTTTTAGTCTTGTATTTTCTTAGAATTCTTCATGTGGAGTAATAATACTTCAATATGGGTGATTGTGTGATAGAAAATCAAATGTTCCACCAATTAACAAGAATTTCGAATGGAATGAATTCCCTTGTAGAAGCTTTATAGAATCCATTACTTGTTCAAAGAGTCCTATGAGCATTACTGAAGAAATAGAATGAAAATATGGTTACCGTTGAAGAAAGTAATAAGTTCAAATAGTACACTCTTGATGAATTTATTAGATCGCTATTTTAATATTAATTGTAATTGAAGAACATATTTGAAGAGGAGGAAAAAAAGAAATTGTGTAGAGTTTAAATCTATAAAAATTTTTTATACTAACTCTTTTGATTCTAACCTATATGATAGTGAAAATGAAGATATGGCTCTTATTGTGACTAGTGTTTACAAATGAATGAAAAATATTGGGTTTAAGAACCAGTTTAGAAGAAATAATTAAAAGGATAAAAAATGGGATGTAAGAAAAGTAATATGAATTAGAATGATTTAGATGTTACTTGTTTTGAGTGTATAAAGAAAGGGGACATCAAGAATGACTTCCCAAATCTAAAGAACAAATATAAATACAAAAGAAAAGACAAAAAAGTCATTAATAACCAGTTTTATAGAATAATACAATTTAGTGAAGAATCTGGACATGAGAATGAAACTATTGATTTATATTTCTTGGATTCTATGGAAAAAATTAGTGATTACGGATTTTATTTTAGATTTTATAATTCTAATTATGATTCTGAAAATCTCAATATTTCTGAATTAAATGAAGAAATTGAAATATTAAGAAAATATTTTTTCAAATATGTTAATTTATATAATAATATTCAGGAAAATAGTTATAAAATTGTTTCTTAAAATAAAATACTTTTATAAGATAATGAAAATTTAAGAAACACTATTGCTACTTCTCATTCTACAGTTTTTTATAATTTAAAATACACTCAATATATGAATTAAATTTTAAAAAAGGAAGTTGAAAGTATTAAGAAAATTTTATCTCATTTTATTCAAGGTCATGAAAAATATCATAAGTTAATGTCTTCTAATAAATTAAATAAACATATAGTATTAGATATGATCATAGACTACCTCAAATGTATAAAAATTATTTTTTTGAAAAATAGAAATGTTTTTACTTCTATTGTTACATGTTTTAAATGATGCATGAAAGGTCGTAGTGAAAATGATTTTTATCTTATATTCAAACAATGTATAGGATTTATAAAAACTTATATTTCTAAATCTTAATTATCTAGTGTACCATAAAATAATTATTTAAATTTTGTATGGGTACCTAAAAATTGTATTATTAATCCAATTGGACTCAAAGTAACTTGGGTACCAAAATTGTCAAGTAATTTATTTTTATACGAAAAATGATTTGGATTTAAGAAGAAAAAAATATAGTACATGGATAGTGGATGTTTCAGGCATATGATTGGAGACCCATCGAATTTTACCACTTATAAAATATGTTATTGAGGAACTATTGCATTTTTATATAATTCCAAATTTAAAATAAAAGGTTTTAGTAAAGTTGGTATTTTTAATTATATGTTTATTTATAAAGTTTTCTTTATTGGAGGATTAAAACATAATTTAATAAGTATATATCAATTATGTGATGATGGAATAGAATTTAAATTTCAAGATAATAAGTGTTTAGTTTTTAAAGATGATTATTTATTATTTTATTCTAATCGAAAGGAAAATATTTATATTATTGATTTTATGAACTAATAATTCAACATATTAAGTGTTTGAATGATATGCAGTGTGATAAAATTATTAGGCATTGATGATTTGGTCATGTTAATTTTATAATGATACATAATCTCTATAAACATGAGAATTTTTTACAATTACCTAACTTGAATAAATAAAAACTTCATATTTGTGATGGTTACATCAAAGGAATACAAAATAAAATTTCATTTAGACCTATAAATCAGATAATTAATAATAGACCTTTACAGTTAGTACATCTTGATATTTTTGGTCCTAATCAAATTTATAGCCTTGGAGGAAAGAAATATACTTTATTTATTATTAAAAATTATAATAGATTTACATGGGTTTAATTTATTTATCATAAAAATGATCCTTTATCTAGATTTATTAATTTTTTGTAATTTAGTTCAAAATGAAAAAGGTTGTATAATTATTTATATTCATAGTGATAAAGGAGGTGAATTTAAATATTTATATTATTAAAAAAATTATGAAAATAATGGGTATTTTCATAATTTATCTTATCCTATAACCCCAAAAAAATGGTGTTATATAACGAAAAAAATAGTACTCTCATTGAAATGGATAAAACTATGTTAAGTGAATATAATTTTCCTAGATATTTTTGGGTTGAAACCATTTTTTATTCATATTATATTTCAAATAGAATTATTATTAAAACTTTTTTGAAGAAAAATCATTATGAATATTTTAAAAAGAAAGAGCCTAAATTTTTTTATTTTATAGTTTTTTTATGTAAATTTTTTATTTTAAATTCAAAAGATAATTTAGATAAATTTAATGCTAAAAGTGATGAAGGTATTTTTCTTAGTTATTCTAATAATAGTAAATATTACTAGGTTTATAATAAAATAAATGTGTTTATTAAATAATGTGTTTCTGTTATGTTTGATGAAAATAATTAAAAATTAATTTCTCATTTTAATGATTTTTTTGATGAATTTAGTGAATTTAATTTTGGTGGAGAAAAACATCAAGATAAAGATGAATCATTTGATGGGGAGAATACTACTTCTCTACCTGATCTAAGATCATGTAAGATTCATAAAGATCATATTGTTGAAAATTTAACTGGTAATATTGATTCTTGTATTAAAACTAGAAATTTTATTTTAAATTTTATGTAAATTATGCTTTTATTTCTGAATTTGTTCCTAGTAATATTGATGATGATTTAAATTATTCTAATAGGATTTTTTATGCATGATTAACTTAATAAATTTTCGAGAAATAATGTCTAGAATTTAGTTGAACCCCCTAAAGATAATAATGTTATAGGAACTAAAGGGATTTATATAAATAAAATGGATGAATATGAACAAGTTTTTTAAAATAAAGATACAATTTTTTATCAAGGTTTTTTTCAAGATGAAGGTATAGATTTTGATTAATCTTTTGCACATATTTCTAGAGTTAAATTTATTAATATTTTATTATGTTTTTTTCTTTTTAAGGATTTAAATTATTTCAAATGGATGTAAAAAGTGTGTTTTTAAATGATTTTATTTCTGAAGAAGTTTATGTTTCTCAAACCCATGGTTTTGAAAATTAAAAATTTACTAATCAAGTTTTTAAGTTATTAAAATATTTATATGGTCTTTAGAAATAACAGCATTCTTTGTATTATAGACTTACAATATTTTTATTGAAAATTTATTTTTCTAAAGGTAAAATATATTGTAATTTGTTTAATAAAAATATATAATGGTATTTTAATTATAAAAATTTATGTGGGTTGAATTTTTTTAAGTCATCAAATGATTTTCTTTGAAAAGAGTTTTCAAATTTTATGGAAATTAAATTTGACAAGGGTCATATAAGAGAATTAAAATTATTTCTAGGAATTTAAATTTTTCAAATAAATTATGGAATGTTTCTAAATCAATAAAAATATGATAAAGATTTAATCAAATGTTTTGGTCTTCATTCTTGTAAATATTATAAAATCCCTATGAGTATTTCTTATAAATTACACTCTGATGTTTATGGAAAATCTATAGAATCTAAATTATTTAGAAGAATGATTAGAATTGTTTTCTACTTAACTACTTCTAGACCTAATATTTTGTTTTTTTTTATGTGCTATATTTAAATCATATACATAGTAATATCACTTAAAAGAAGTTATAAATATTATTAGATATGTTAAAGTAATTGTTAATTGTGGATTAATTTATTCTAGGAAAAAATTGACTTGATTAGTTATTTTGACTCTGATTTTTTAGTATCACAACTTGATAGAAAGAGTGCCTCAAGTATGTGTCACTTTATCAATAAGAATTTAGTTTATTTGAGTTCAAGAAAACAAAACTTTGTTTCTTTGTTAGCTACTGAAAGTGAGTATATCTTTGTTTTATCTTATTATTTTGAATCTTCCTCTATTAAACAAATATTTTTTGACTATGATTTTACTTCTGAAAATATTAGTATTTATTGTGATAATTATTATAATATTTATATTTAAAATATACCTTTAATGAATTATATAACTAAGAATAGATACATATGTTTTCATTTTCATTGATATTATGTTAATAAAGGTTATATTATTCCTGAATATATTCCAACTGAAAATCAATTAGTAAATATTTTTACTAAACCGTTGGATTATTCAAAGTTTGAAAAACTAAAATTTGAAATTTTTATGTTAGAAATTTAGTTTAAAACTTTTATATTATTTAACTTAACTTAATATTCACATGTTAAGGGGTATTTGTTTTTCAAACTGGTTATTTTTATATTTCTTAAATATTGTCTTTTCGAAAAATTTCAAAAATGGGGATAATTTTATAAAATATTTTTTTTGGTTTTTTAATAAGTATAACTTCATTTTATTCAACTATTATGAAGCCTCATTCTATCTCAAGAATTTTCATATTTTAACCCAAACCTACTGCATACTTTTTATTTCAAGAACAATTTTCAGTTTAAACTGGTTCATAGTTTTCTTTTGTTATTTAAATATAACTTGTGATATATAGATTGAATTCTCATGAAACTTGTTACATTGGAAATTCAAAACATTTTTTTACATTCCATTATAATAAATGTAAATTTAAATTTTTTGTTTAAGTGGTAAAAAAAATTTGAAGTTTATGCAACAATTCTATAATTCTGCAATTTCCAAATTTCAATTTATTTTTTATTTCAATTATATCTCCTTCAATTCACATTAGAATAAAACTCTATTTCTTGAGTTATAAAGATAATAATTTTTCCTAAATTTTATTAAACTAAATTAAATTTTAAAAAATATTTTTTACATACCTCAAAAATAGGTTGAAGTACTTAAATATTTTTATCATTTTTTCTATAGTTTTCATATCATATTTTTATTTTTATTTTTATTATATCTATTAATATATAATTTGGATTAATTAATTTGTTGGTATATTTTAAATATATTAAAATTGTATAAAATTTAATTCTTCTTTATTTAATGTTAATTTTTATTTTTATATAGGATAAAAAATTAGCTGAATCTGTTATGATAAGTTGTATAGATATTTCAGCCTATCAGGATTTCCCTATCAGCTTTTCATGATCCTTTGTTCACCATACAACATGAAGGATTACACCTATATTGAATTTCTCTAATTACCTCATGAACACTTTTAGTTACCACATTTTCAGTTTTAACTTTTTAGTTACTGCATGTAATGATAGTCTGAGGAGTTTTTATTCCACCATAGAGGCACACTATAACCTATCTATACTGTTTGGAACTCAATTTGCAACATATTAAAAGTTTTTTCTCCATAATTATGGTTTCACCCTAAATATAGGATCTTCATGATAAGATTATTCTTGGTTAGAATTTATATAAGAGAAACACCTTTCACGCATGCTGTAATGAACTAGAAGAGCCCACTATGCACCTCTTGTACTCCTCTTAAAGTGTGGAGTCATGACATGCCTTACTAGTGAACTCTAAATATACTCACTATCCTCAATGGAGATTGGAATAGAAAATACAAACATGTATAATCATGGTAACTCAACTGATCATGAAAATTCTTTATACCTATTGCATGTTATATCTTCTTACCACATGTTTTATTCAAGTTACCACATGAAATATTTGTTCGCATAGTTAGCATACTGACGACATGACCATTTGAACAAACCACAAGGCATGGTGAGAATACCTAACACAAGTTCACTTTCCAGACATAATTAGTTGTTTCCTTAGTTTATTTTTACTTAAAATTTAATTTTTATGCATACTCTGTTTTTTCATCATTTTTGATACACTCATTAACTTCATGTTTATTTTAATTGTTTCAAGTGTTTTATTAATTTCTAACATTCATATATATAATATATATATATATATAAACCATGAAAAGTGTTTTTAAATTTTTTAAATTTTTTTAAAACATGGTTGAATTGTTTTTATTATTCTTACGTAACTCTTAAAACATGTATTTAGAATATTTAGGTTTTTATATTTCAATTAAATTTATTTAAATTATTTGTTTCTAAAATATTATTTAATTACATTTTAATTTAGTCAAATGTGTTTTGTAGTATTTATTGTCATATAATTTAAGTTTATATAATTACATGTTGTATTAAATTAGAATTTATCTTATATTTGATTTTAATATTTCAAATTAACTTATGATTTTTATGAGATTTATTTGAGTTATTTTTATTATTTAATGGGTAATTTAAATCAATTTTAATCGTTCTTTAATTTTTGAATTTAAATTATATTTTTTACCATTATTCTCATCGATAATTTTTTCTATCTCTTGGATGATTATCTCTTTTGGATTTGAATTGTTTTAACCGTTTTGAGATTGGTTTATTAGTCTTTACCGATTCTATTTAAGAGAATTAATAGGAATTAAAATAGTATAAAGATATTAATACAAGATATGATAACATGAACCTTTTGAGTACTAAATATTGACATTGAACATTGACATCCTGTAAGATCAATTTTTCATCTTCTTAATGATCTCTCAAAGACTGTACCTAAACATATATGACTACTAATTCCTTGATTATATATCCAAATTTCTCAAGAACAGGTACATGTGCTTCATTCATTTTATATTATCTTTCATCTAGTTTCTTATTTCTGTAACACTACTTCCTATATCTCACACACACTCTTTGTTTTTTTTATGATTTTACATAAAAAAATCATTATTTTTCTTCTATTTCCTAGGGTTGTAACTCTTGGAGTCTAAATGCAGGAACATTAGGGTTCTGACTTCCTTATTTTAAATTTAGTTTTGTATTTGGATTATGAATCCCCATACAAAAGTTAGTGTGTCATGATTAACCCCTTATTAGAAAAGGATCTTGTAATCGTGTTATAATTCCTCATCAAAAAATAGTTTAGTGCACATGTATCTCTCATTGAGTAGAGAGGTTAAATACTAGACTAGGCCCACTTTGGAATGCACCAATATATAAAACCTTGTTCTCTATCTTTTATTTCTACTTCTAATTAACTCCAATAATTAGCATCATTAATTAATTTAAAAAATAAATTTATTTGATTAAAATTTTTAATCCAATATATTCAACCCCATCCCTCCTCTAGAATATCTACCATTACTCATTTTGACCTAACATATTCCCCTTATCATAACCCATAATTTGGCCTAATAAGTTATTTTAAGGGTTTTGTAGCATCTCGATCTGTGATCCACTGAAATAGCTCCCCAAGGTCATTGGACCCTAGGACGTGAGCACAACTCCCATAGGTTAAAGGCTATCGACTAGGAGTGAGGATCTAATGATGGTATGGTGGAAAAATTATTCCCTCTGGATTAGTGTCACAAGATGAAATAATCATAATAAATGAAAAAATAGTAGAAGATAATAAATAACTATGATAATAAAATTCTTATAAACTAATCAATGCCATGTATAAAAATATGCAATGACATGATGTGAATTAAATACAGGGATACAATGAGATAGGCATACATACACAGTACTAGAAAATAAATAAATAGAGGGATTATTAGTTATATCAAATATCATTATGAGCCCTAGATCAATACCTTACTCCCATAATTTATCCTATCCCAAAAGGTTAACTGCAAGAAACTAAAATCTATGATCTATAATCTGCAACTATGAGATCTTTTTAGGTACCAACTAGAAACTCGGATAGGTTGTGAGATAAACTCAATAGGCCACCACTAACATCATCTAGAGCAATTTGGTCCATGAATATAAAATAAATTTTTTGTAGGTATGTCAATAAAAAATAAAGTAGTAATGTAAACAAATTAAACTGCATGTCATATCATATTCCTCATGGGACATCCTGCTGATAATACCTACTTTAGCATCGGCCATAATATCTCTACATACATCCATCATGTATATATATTCATATATAATACAATCATATGAATATACATACATTCATTGGAGAGGACCAAAGATTTAGTACCAATTAATTTTCATAAGGGGTTTATATATCAAATAGTATTACCTAGGGTTCCATACTCATCAATCCGAATATGAGGGATTTCATGCCCAGGGTTCCATACTCATCGATCATAATATAAGATAGAGCATGCCCAGGCTTCCATACCTATTGATCATAATATAATATATTACATGTCCAAGGATCTATACTCATCAATCATAATATAAGGGATTCCATGCCCATAGTCATAGATAAGGAAAAAAATTAAACCAAATCAATTTAAGGGTCATGTTAGTTTCCACACCATTACATTCATAAATTAAGGAATATCACCTCTAAAGGTGGTTCCATCACCTCACATATTATTAGGAGGTCTATCATTACATCACATTATTTCTTTTAAATTAATTAAACTATATCACTTTTCCTATTTATGAAGAAAGCACACCCCAAAAGTGGTTTTATCATAAAAATAGAGGAATGTTGGTCACACCACCCTTTAATTCCATCTAAGTAACTCATTTACTAATTAATCAGATCAATTGTAAAACCATAATTATCAAAAAAAAATCCAATCAAAAGACACGATAACATCATATTATCCTTTGTCAACTGGCCTATGGGCTTCCCACCATAAGTCTTAGCTTTAAATGTCTAATTTTGAGTCATGAAACTTCCACCATCATAATTACCCACCTAGAACACCCATATCATTATAATTAATCTCTTGGAATATTTTTCAAAATGATTCTCCCGATTACAGGTGATAAAATTTCTCTTGATCCTCATTAAAATCTCAACGGTCAACTCTGTTTGACCTATTAGAAACTAGTCACTATGTATTTTATTTAAAGTCCAATAAAAAACTTACACAGCACCCATATCAACCCATGATCTGCATAAATGGTTTCCAAATGAAGGCATACCTCTTTTCAAGATAATTCTTCTCAAACTACCCCCAACTGACTATTCTCAAAATTCTCAGCTTATATGGTCGGTGAATCACAAACTAAAACACGACACCTTCTCCAAAGGAAACTTGTTTTCTATTCAATCATAACCATTCTGAATTCTAGTGATATCTCTTGGTTTAACGATCCCTAGTTCCCTTTTTATTTGATAGAATATGAGTTCCAAAACCATCGTTCAATGACTTATCCAAAATTTTCACAACTGTTCTCTCACAAGGGTTACCATCCAATTGCATAACGTGGGAATACACACTATATGGTGCTCTTTATACCACTCCTTGATCATTGTCCTAAGGAGTCCCTTGTACCAAACCAAGAAGTATGTCTAGTTTTATTTCCTTATATTAGCATATAATTGACGCTTTCTCGGTGTACTTAGGATAAAGTCAAGATAGGGTTTATGATCGCCCCTATACTAGGAGTACACCAATATATTATAGATAGGTGTATAAATACATTATCAATATTCTCTTGGAGTTTCTTCTTCAATTCCTACAACTTAATTGGGGTCATTCTATAAGGATTCTTTGAAATAGACATAGCATCGGGTATTAGTTCTATTGAAAACTCAACTTCAAGATTTTGTGGAAGTCTTAGAAATTATTCATAAAAGACATAAAAAACTCTTATATAATAAGTTTATCCTTAATGATGATTTTATCCCCAACCATATAAGATATATAACCTTCGTGTATAGGAATTAAGACTCGCAATATGGAACCAATTTCCATTGAAATTTCATATTCATACTTTCATCTATAAATGATAATAGGTTCATTTAGAATATGGAATTTGACTTCCCTTACTTGAAAATTTATATGGAATCTATATAAAAAAATAAAATCAATGCTAATAATCACATCAAATTCAATTAAAGGGATAATCACAAGTTTCACATGAATCATTTTCCCACAAACTTCAATCGAAGAATAATTATAAAGTTGAGATGTGACCATTTTTCTATTATGAGTTTTTATATATCAATTAACATCTAATTTTTGAGGTATTACAATGATACCCTAAGAAAATTATTTAGAAAAAAAAGATTGGGTGGATCCAAAATAAAATAATACATTAGTTGTTCTATAGTGGATGATTAGTTTACCTTTCACCATGTCATTCTCTTAACCCGCTTTAGCAGTTGTTATTACATGATATTTATATTTATCTTTGGTATTAATATGTTATTGATTCTAATCACAAAAAAACTTCTAATCTATGAACTGATTGGTATAATTCCCATACTCTATGCATTTGTATCATTAGAGCATGGGTGGTGCATTATGTAGAGATTTTTCTCTATTTTCATCATTATTTAACTTCTTCTCATCACTTCAAAATTATATTTCTCAATGACCTCCCTTTATACACATTAAACATTTACCAGTCCCCTTAAGATAATTTCCCCCATGTTTCCTTACACACTTAGAGCATAAAGGAAGTCTCATCATCTTTTCTCCATGGGTTTTATAATTTTCTTCGAATTTGGTTTTTCTTTTCTTGTAAAAATCATGATATTTATGGGTAGATCTAATATCCATATCTACCTTAAGAGTAAATTGAAAAATTTCATTATAGGTATTGAAGTCTCTTATGTCTAATTCCTTTCAGAGACTTGGTATCGCCCAAAAAATGGTCAATCTTACTTTTTGGGATGATAATTGAACCATATGAGTACTTTGGAAGCCGTGTAAAATTTTTATCATATGTACCAATGGATTCATCATCCTTTTTCTTAATATTAAGAAATTACATATCCATATTTGTACATAGAATACAAGGGAATTACTTTTTGAGGAATATCCTTTTAAACTCATCTCATTCCATGGATTTAATTTCTTCTTCTTGCCTCATATTTTTTATAAGATTTCACCATTGATCTGTTTCACCTTATAGATGATAAATAGCTAGGAAAAAAATTCATGTTCTGATACTTTAAGAAAATAAAGTATTTTCTCATGGAGTTGATCAATTTCTCAGCCACTAGTGGATCAAGAGATCCACTAAATGAAGTTGTATGTTGCCTCATGAATGAATAAATAGTGTATTGTTCCCTACTTTACCAAAAAATTCCATCTAGAAGAAATTATTTTGATAATTTATTAAATAAAGGAAAAAGTACAAGAAAGAGATGGTTGGGGAATAAAAAGGGATTTTTCCTCATCCAAAAAACACAAAAAAAAGTCAAAGATCATAATAAGACATTTCATTCCCATAATCAGAACCATCAGCAGTTTCCCACTCAGATTAAGATTTTCCTTGAAGATCTTGAGGATATCTGTATTAGCTATCTTGGACACCTTAGAAGAATATTTAGTAGATATAGTTCGTGGTATTTTAGAATATTCCCTTTGTGGACTTCACTTTGAAGTAGTAGGAGTGAATCCCTCGCTTCCAATCACCTTGGTCTTGCTATATAAAAATGCATCTTTAAAAGAGGTGTGACCACCACTTCCCAATTCCATCAGGGGGTACTGGTAACACCTTCATTAGTAGAGACGTTTCTCCACTTCTTAGAAATCATGGAATAAGAAAATATTTTTGAAATTTCCTGTTGGAAATCAAAATGTTGTTCAGTATCAATTTAATTGAAAGCATAATCATGTATGGTTGGAGGATTATAATCCACTAGCTGCATGCATCCTTGCTCCAAATGATATTGTGCAGAGATATACTCAAAAACATCTAGTGGGGCTTAAAAATTATTATAAAATACCTCATCACCACCCAGATTGGGCATAGCTGCATCCACCTACATTTTCCCACCCAAGACAGGACTAAAATCAGTCTGCTGCATCAGTCAACCATGATAAGAACTTCCCTCAGGACTTGCATTATTATGAGTGGTTGTGTCAACATTAGGTCCATGTCCTACCAAAACACCATGATACACCTTATATTACACCTTATCTTTCTTCATTTAAGATGTATCATGGTTCCCATTTATAGATCAAAAGGAGAAAACCAAATTTTTATGACATGTGTCTTTAACATGCCCAATTGCTTGAAAATCCACACAAAAATGAGGAAGTTTTTCATATTAAATCTTAAGAGGGATGTCATAATCCAATGTTGAAAGCACTATATTGTTAATTAAACACATAATCAAATAATCCTCCACCATCACACTAGAAAAATTCCCAAACCTAGCAACCTCAGTTGCTTCATCCATTTTTATTAGTATACCTATAGTAGAAGTAATATCAAAAAGAATCTTGGGATGCTATAAATATAATTAAGACTGATAATTTTAATCCAGAATTAGGATTTAGTATTTTTTAAAGATAATGGGTTAAACTAAAAACCCTATTATTGAAATCAAATCATACCTAGACTTAAAGAAATTGATCTAATCCCCCATTCTCGGCTCTTTAGTTCCTCTGATAGAAAAATAATGTGGAAGAAGCCCCTACCCATGGGTACACAATTCCAATATGAAGAATTACATGCATAGGTTAGATTTTGAAAATTTTCATCAACTTTCCAAAGTTTTACACCAACAGTGAGCACCATCCTAGTAATGATGGAGAACTTAAAAATCTGAAATATGTCAAGAATAGCCTCTTTATTGGCAATCACACGAGCAATATCACCCTTCTTTATAATCTGATCTAGGATAACATCGTTAATTTGGGTGATGTGCCTTTTCCTGGAGTCCCTATCAACATACTGTGAGAAAATCAAGCCACTCTCTATTGTAGTTTAAGACCTCTCATCCACCACCACCGTGGATCCATGCCTACCATCACCATCTTCCACCACAAAACTAGATATGGTCTCATCAACCACATTGTGGTTCATCCAACCCCTCAGTCACACATATTCATACATTATATAAAAATATCAAGGCCCAGCCACAATGTTAGGGTTACTATGCATAGATCCATGGAATCCATCAATTCTGGAACCAACCGCCCATAGTTAATCATTCACTGCCGCCATGTTCCTATCCTTACCATATCTCATAGCACTAGAATCCTTGGACTCAGGGACATCAAAAAGTTGAAGAATTTTGTTCCCATATGTCTAATGAGGGATTTCACTCATAGATCCATGATATATGTCAAGCCTGGTGATGACCTACACAGAATGACAACGATATTCAGAAATAGCTGAAGTTAAATCTCTACGGGATCCCATAACCCTCACATCTTTATTAGAGCACTGAGAAATGGTGAAGGAGGAATCATATTCTACTTGAAGATTTTTTACATAAGCCTCACTTCCATCTAGGTGAGTAAAACCAATAAAATGAGGGTAAACCATGACCTAACCTCGGGGACCACTAGAGAAACCATCACGGAGGATCTATCGATCCCTCAATGCCATATTCCCCATTTTTTCCTACTTTTATCATTTGTAAACTCATCATGATTTATATCCTAAGAAATTTCTGTGAGAATGGAAGCAAGATTCTATATTCCCACTACCATAACATTTGGTTTCTCATGAGTAAAATCATTGAATTTTCAATAGAATTTAGTATTAACACAATTCCTTTAGGTTCCATCCATTACTAAAACCAAAAAAAACATAGTTTAAGAACCAATAATCATGAAAAATAATTTATAGGAAGTCTAAATCGTGAAAACTTCTTTTATGAAACCTTATGTTTAACCTAGATTATTGTAACATCCCAGGAAAATAAAGAATATGAAATTTTCATATTTATTAATATTTTTGAAATAAATATTAATTTTAAATGAGATGTTTTATTCAAGGGCATACTTGGCACGCAACAATGGGTTTCCCTGGAGTCTTATGTTGCACACAATGTTGAGTCATACTAAAAAATAATAATATATTATTATTTTAAATGGTAGTTAAATTCTAGCCATTTTATTATCAGGAATGAATAAAACTAACTATAATATGATTATACATGTTTGTTAAATGTTTTTACATTTATCCAATAAAATTTAGTGGCCTAAAATGTGAATGAATCCAATTTTAAGCACAAATACTCTAATATTCTTTAAAAGGTCGATTTATCGTCTTTTAATGGAGAACCCTCAATAAATATAGTTTTGGTCACTTTTATATGTTATATTTGAAAAAATAAAATTCTTCTTTAGAATCAGGACATCAAAATTTACTTTGGGTAAATTTTTGGTATTTTTCTGATAAAGTTCATTTTTTTAATGAAAAAAATGTATTTTAATTCAAAAATGTCTTTTAATCTAATTTATTTATATTGTTAGATTATATTTTTAATTTTTTTTAAAGTTTAATTAGAATATATTATTACCATTTAATCCAATTTTTGTCATTGGAAGTAATTTAACTTTGAAATTGGACTTAAACAAGTGTCAGTCTTTTGATAGTTATTATTTCTTAAAAACATGATTTTTGTTTTGCAGTAGGAATTAATTTTAAATTAATTTCTGCCACTTCTATGTTTTGAATTTAAAAAAATGGATTCCATATTTGGAATCAGGAGGTCCAAATTGTGTAAATATTTAACTTTTATTTTTAGACATTATGAATATTTACTTCAGTAAATATTTTATTTACTATGGTTAAAGGGCAAATCTGGTAAATAAGGGTAAACAAATATTATTATAATAATATATAATTACTCTAACCAGTTTCCTACTCTTATTTTTTAATACATTTCATACCATGGTCATCTTTGGGTTGATTTTGGGATCCCATGGAGTCACTTAAGAGTGATAATGACACTTTATATTAATTTATTTAAAGTAAAGACAAAAATGACATAAACATATATATTTTAGTAAATAAATTTTTACATGGGGTTATATAAATTATATTTTTTACTATAAATATTATTTTTAATTATAAAAATATTTCCTACATAATTATATTTTTTTATAATTTATAGACATCAAATAAATTAAATTATTTATGACACAATAATGATGCATTTTTTACCTCATTAATAAATGATTTAAATAAATAATATTATAAAGATTAAAATAATATCCAAAACCTATCCAATTCTTATTGGATGATTTTATTTCTACCATGAGTCATCCTATCTTCAACTTTAATGATTTTTGGACCTTTTGAAACCGAATATAAGTTTATAATAAAATAATTTTTTCAAACATTCCTAAAGAGCCCCTCCTCTCCCTTATAAAAGGACACCACTTCTAACCCATTCCTCCCACCTACCAATCTCCTTGGATCATCCAAACCCTACCCAAATAATCTATAAAGATCCCTATATTCCACCTATAAGCCTTACCTTGGGAATAAGGCACTTTATGAACCCCTTTTGGTTCAAACTAAAGGGAGTTACCCAATTTAAAGGTAACGTCTTCTCTTAAGTTCTTTTGTTTTATTTTACTTCTCAAACCCCTAAACTATTTTTATTACTTTATTTAATAACTACACAAGTATACTCAATATACTAGGTTTTTTTATGATAAGTATTCAAACTACACTTACACACACCTCTATCTATGGGTTAATAACATACTGTTTTTGTGGATGGCAAACTAACGTCTCACGAAACAATGATTGCTCAATTATCTCCTACTTCCTCTTACGGTGTCCATTATGATGGCGCTATATTTATATATGATATATGTTATGTTTATGTTTTATCTATTATTTTGTGATTTTTTATTTTATAAACATATCTTTATGCTTTCCAATATGTGTAAACACAATAATTTCATTTGAGGAAGTGTGGACTACCGCCACCTCAAGGTGATATGATTCGTTAATGACATACATGGAATGTATAAAGTATGGTGTTAATGAAATTATGTAACATATATATCTTATTTTATTATAATTGAATTATAATATACCTATGTATCATTAATTTTTCATTCCATTAAATATGAAATAGAAATGAAAGTAGCGTTCATGCGTACGTACGGCTTACCATCTCCATGAACGGTGCATTTCATTTCTTATCTCCAAATGTTATGTAATATTATAAATACATAAATATAATATATATATATATTATATATATTATATCTAAATAATTAATATCATTTCAGATATAATGAACTTTTGACCACATGAACAACTTGTAATTATAACAAGTTCATTTTTTTGCTCAAGTTCTGAACATCGACAAATTGTCCAATATGAACTCAAATAATTAAATAATTTCTATAGCAAGGTAATAAGTGATATAAAATGAATAATAAACTTGAAAAAGTTTATTTATAAAGTAGAAATTAACATAAGTTTATTATTTTGGAAGAAAAAGGAACAAACGAGTCAAGTCAGACAAGAGGTAAGGGGGTTTCTTATCTCACTTTTAATTCTGTGAGATTTTCATTGTTCACCACTAATTTATTGCATGTGGTGTATTGTGTACTTTAAATTGATATATATTATCATGATTTTATTTATATTAATTTTATTATGTTAATAAATTTGTGTTTATTAACTTTTGGTCATACTACTCGATTGATTACAACATGGTAAGGTATTTTCATCTCACTTTTTATTCTCGTGAGATTCATGCTATATTTGACACTATTTCCTTTTGTGTGGTGTATGTACTGCCCATGATTGTATTCATTGTGTAATATAATTAAATTTATGGGTATTTACATCTTCATTTTATGATCCTTCTTTCATGGGTTGTATGTTTCGTAAATTACCAAATCGGTAAGGGAACCTTTTAACCCAATTTCCATTCCTGGGGTTAATCTTCTAATTCTTAATTATGTCATGATATGATTATGTCTGGAATCACTATTTATTTATTTATGTTTTAATTTCAGCTCCCCTTTTTTTGTATATACTTTTGATACACATAATCACTCTATTTATAAATTCTCAAGTCATCGATATGAACTTCATAAGAGTAATTTTAGCTCAATTTCAATTCATTGAGTTAAATATCCATGTAATTGGTTTTGTCTTAAAAAGAACATGTCTGAATGTCCTATGATTGATTTAAACTAAATATCCTATCATATTGAGTGTATTTATATTTTTTATACATTATTATGTAATTTATTTAACCTTAATCTAAGGATACAATATTTATAAGGGATTTCGTCTGAATTTACATTCCATTGAGACTTTATTGTCATTATGCACCAATTAACTCTTATATGGTGTATATACTACCATTTGACATATTATATCATGAATATATTTATTCTCATGATATTATAATATTTTATTAATGTTATTCCTCAATTATTTGTATTCAAATGTCTCTCAATTGGTTAGGAACTCTTTAACTAAAATATCATTTTAAATGTTTTAAAGATTTATTCTTATAAATGTTTATAATTAATGTCCATGTTTTCAAAATGGATTTTAGGATTTATTTACATGGAAATTAATTTTTTCAAATGATAATTAATTTAAAAGTTTCAAGGTGGTATGGGAAACTTTGATTCCAAAATCTCTTTATTAAATGTTTTTAAATGGTTTTTTAAAATGGTTTGTTAAAGCATTGTTTATTTCAATATCTTGAATTGATATATTGTGATTGTAATGTGTAAAATTTATCTTTCTTTTATTCTTGTGTTATGTGTTATGATTTTTGGTAATTGTTTACGTATACGGGTGGTTCCATGAAAAACCTAGGGCGTGTGAGCCCGAGATAGCTCTCCAATGCATTGGGTAACGTGATGAAGGTAAACATTAATGTTTCTCCTAATATATTTAGGGAATATAATGTGATGGGTATTCCAAATTTGACTCCCTATATAGCTATGATAGCTACAATGTAAGTATGTTATGAATTCCATAAGTTACCTTTATGATTTATGATTTCTATGTGTTATTCATAAATCTTATGATTTCATAAGGTATGTTATAATTGAAAAGTATGGTTTCATTGATTTGTATTTATTGATGGGATAATATTTTCATTTCTTATTTTTTAACCATTAATGAGCTTTTTATACTCATCCCAAGTTTTTGAAAATATTTCCACAGGACTTAAAGATGAATAGGGTTAAGGATGGGATCAAGGAAAAGTCATTCTGTTTAAAACTTGGAACTAGACATGTTTCTTTTTAAGTTTTTTTATTTTATGAAAAAAATGGATACTGAGTAGTAGTGTCTACATGCAATATTCAAGTTTTTATATAATAGTTATGGCCTAATTATCTAAAACTCTAAACTTGAAAAGATATTCAATGTGAATTCTTGACATAGTTCAAGATTATGTAATGTTTAAGGTCGGGTCCTTATAATTATTCATGATCATTATCAAAGCTTTAGTATTTTATCCTATACTTAGACTAATCCTTATAGTTTTTCTCACCCTAATTTACAAAGGTTAACTAAACCTATATTCTAATACGAATTGTAATGACCCAATATTTTCTTACATGGATATTACATCTTTTAGAGGAATATTCATTACATTACACAAACACATGATAAGGATTATAAAGGTATAGTGACTTTGGAAACATGGAGCAAAAAAACTGGTTCATAAAATATCTACATCACCTTCAGCTTATTTCTTCATAACTATCACACTTTTTTACATATCATACTTAATACCGTTCTTCATATCTTGGGGAAAGGAAACATAAAAAGCGGTGATCTCAGATGCTCATTAAGGGTAAAAAAGGGAGATATCAATCATAAAATGATAATGAGGGAATAAAAATATTAACATAACATTTGAAAAATTATACCTTTCATATCAAATATCATAATCTTGAGTTAGGGAATAAATCTTGGTAGTTCGTAAGACATGAATCATAAATAAAACATGATCCATGAGAGAATAACATTGGTATAAGACATAGAATTTTGTTATATATATAATCATATAAAATAATTTCCTTGGTAGTAAAGGATCATTTCCATGGAAATAATAGTGTAATGGGTTCAATTCTCAAACCATCATAGTAGTCAAGGTTTACTCCCAAGATTATTATGGAGAAAAATGTCCCTTACTAAACTAGCTTCACTCCCATTACAGTCCAATTTATATCATGAGATATCAATATTTACCCAATTCATTAGAGGGAGATATATGTCCCACCTGTTGCATAAATAAAATCATACATATATGTTCCACTAAATCATAAACCATTCATCGTATCAAAACCCATAAAAATAAATATTTTTCCTAAACATTTCATCATAACATAACTCATTGAAAAGAAATTGAATTAATAAAAATCATGCCAAAATAAATATAAACCATCCAAGGAAAGAAGAAGGATTGTATAATTGGATTATATCCCAAGTAAATCATAAGTAACATAAAACAATATTATCTTAAATATAAAATGATTTTGAAAGATCACTTGGAATAATTATTGAGGAAAATAAGCTTTCTATTTTGAAATAATTTTTTTAAAAGTCGTATAATTATAAATGAAAAAAAAATATTTTAAAAGAAACTTGTAAAGTTATAATGGAAACTTCAAATAATTAAGGAATCATGATGGATGGAAAATTCGATCATTCCCTATAATTTAAAAAACATTCTTCTACATTTTTTTCAGAAAATTTATAAAGAGCCTCATTTAGAAAATGACAAAATGATTCATTTCAAACCATTTTGTTAAAGTTAAAATATGGGTAAAAATGGTTTTAAACAATTCAAAAGATAATGGTGAAAACCTTTTTGATATTTTTTTATAAAAAATGGACATGAAATATAAATATTCCCCAATAGATACTTAAACATAACCAATCCAGAATAATGATTAGATTGTGAAATAAACCCTTACCTCAAGTGTCACCTTTAATAATTCATGTTCAATGATCCTATATAATAAATAAATATTTATTATAAATTTATTTCTTACCAATATATATATCATACCGTTTATGATTTATTTATTAAATTTTATCACCATTTTATTAATAATTTGTTATTAAAATCACTGTTCTGAGTGATAATTGCTTTGATTTCCAAGCATGTTTTGGTTTGACAGTCTTGGTCCTTATACTTTGATAATGGTCACATAATATCTATAATGTTAATAATGTTATAAAAATAATATATATTAATTATATACATATTTATAATTATTCATAAAAATTAGATATATAAAAATGAATTACACCATTCATGGAGACGGTAAGTCATACGTACGCGTGAACATTGTTTCCATTTTTTGACTGATGAAATGAAATAAATGTAATTAATAATTCACCTTTATATAATTATTATTATATCATATATATCATATATATTTATAAAATTCATCCTTATTTCCATCCATGTTAATTGTAAATGAAAAATGACTCACATTGCATCGTGTAGATGGTAGTCCATATGTATGAAAGAAAGACATCATTATTTCTCAAAAGATTGGATGATAAGAATGTTGATATGATATTATCATTACATAAGTATAAATATGTCGTAAATATAATATATGAACATTAAATTTGTCATAATTATCATCCATAAAATATGGAGATGAAAAATTAATTGTATCGCTATGTGGAGATGGTAAGTCGTACATACACATGAGCGATACTTTTACTTATTATTTGATGGGAAAGAGGATGTATAATAATGTTTTTATAATCATAATAATATTTCAGAATATTTAGGATATAGAATTTATTATTTTATTATAAATATTTTATATTTAGATGAGGTAAATAATAGTAGAAAAAAAGTGATTAGTTAGAGCGATTGACTCTTATTTGAAATGACTCCTTTAGATCACCTCTAAAGTGCCCTAGGGTTGGTCTTTTGGGAATAACCACGTCTCTATAATTTGGATAAGGAATTTTAAAAGGTAATTTTTAAGAGTATTTTTGACCTATAAGGGTAATTTTTCTGTAATTAAGTGAGGGAGGAGGTGTCCTTTTATAATTGAGGTGAAGGGCATTTTTTGAATTTCCTAAAAATTAGAATTTAATAAGAATATTATAGAGAAAAATGATTCCAAATGGACTATAAATCCATATTATATTAAATTTTAGACCATATATTATACCATTTTTTATTTAATATTTTTATATTTGTAAATAACTTAATAAAATATTAATCAAATAAAATATCATTTTTTTAATTTTCATACTATTCATTACATTCACTTTGAAAACATCAAGAAAAAAATTAAAATTAAAAAAAAAAACTATTTTTATTATATCCTATTAATTTCATAGTAATCTATATAATTCTTTGGTTACTTTAAATATCTCAAATTATGTTACTTTTAATATTTTTAATATCATTTATTTGATTTTTCGGTTAATTGAATAATTATTGCATTGACGTTGTGTAAGTATTTAAGGAAGTTATTTAATTTATAAAAATTATAAATAAATTACCATAATGAAAATAATTTCATTAGGCACAAAATTACTATTAATATTCATTCATAACTAATTTTTTCTCTATTTGAACATATAAATTATATTTAAAACTAAGAGAGTGACAATTTTTCATTTCCTTTGGTTTAAATAATATATGAGTCATTTTCTTGGAAAAGTTTCCATTAAATAACTCAATTTATAAACTTATTTGTTAAGGGTATAATTTAATTCATACAAAAATAATTAGTATGAATAATTATGGCCTTATCACTTAGTTTTAACCAATGTTTACCTAATTTACCCTTTACTAGGGTGATAAGTTTTATCATGGTTACTATTCATATTGACCAAAACTAAAAGGGGCCTAATTGTAAAATTTTAAACTCATGATTATAAATATTTAATTCCTTTTATCTAATTAGATACCTATAAATAGCATAAATTAATTTTAAATTAAATATGTTAAATGTGACAAAAAACTACTTTTTAGAAAAAAATACATTTTTTAGTATAAAAATAGATTTATTCTTATCCTATGCTTAGAAAAATATTTTTTGAATTTATTAAACACTTGATCAAGTAAATAATATATAAATTTAATTCAAATAATTAACTAATAGGGATATATTGATATAAAATTCATTGTACACATAAATCATTTTTTTCAAAAAATGTCACTTTTAATTTGAAATAATTTTTTACTTTTAATTATATTCCTTTGATAACTAATTAATTTATTATATAGACCATATAATTTTTAAATTTATTTATTACTATTCATACCCACCAATCTAACAGTTAGGAAAAAATGGACACATAATATTTTAATAAGGTTATATGGTTTTTTTAAACTCGTTGTTGTGTGTTATGCAAGCTATCGAAGAAAAAAATTATTTAAAAATAAATATTTCAAAAAAAATATTATAGTGTTAAACTCCCCACCTTAGGAGTGTGCTAGTAATCGCATTAATGCAAAAGGATCCTCATTATATGGAAAACACTACATCACCACTGAACACAATTCATGAGTGTGGTCAAAACACTTTTAAAAATTGTTAAAAATAAAAAGAAGGATAAACCATACACTTATAAGTGTGTTAGGTCAGAATCTCCTTTAAATGTATATGTGATGCTCCTCATGATTCAATTCTACATGCATCATTAGAATAAAATACAAAACTCAACTATATCGGTTGTGTAATAAGACTCGATCCTTTTACAACGTCATATCAAATCACTGGGATAAATCAACCTTATTTTAACCACCCAATACTACAATGCTCATAATGAGCTCGCAATTCCTAGGTCAATCTACTCCAGAGATTACTTGTGAACTTAGGCTTTACATACTCGTGACCCTTTGTAATAAATCCAGAAACCACATAGTTTAAGGTATTACATGACCTTTTGGCTCAACAACATATGACTCAATAAACTATTTATTAAATAGATAGACTCTATGTGTAATAATGAAAGCTATTATGATACCAAAAAAATACATCTGGAACTAACATTTTTTTTATTTGTGGTCTCAACAACATTACAGATCCTGATTCATATTACCTCATACAATTGTAAATTAGTTGATGGCCTTCTGAGTCATCTATTAGAAAATAGAAGCAAAAAAGATCACAAAATCATCATGGAAGTCGACCATGACCTTGGAATGTCTAACTCACTGGACTTGGGAATTACACAATGACCATGCCTTTAGCATGGAGTAACTTATTTAACAAACACCCACCTACCCAAGATTTTGTTTCATCACTAAGAGTCCTACTTAGGACAAACAATACCTAAATAGCACCTCTCATTAGAAAACTCATCATGATAATCTAGCAATGATTAATGTTATGAGGGCTCTATACAACTGGGATAGCCATTTTCTTACCATAAGGTATCAATTATAAAATAAGGATCATGCCAAAAAAAGTCACTGGTCCTTACCCCCTAGCCTCAAGGTCTAACACAACCTAGAAGAAGTCAACAATTACCCATGGGAAACTTCCACATTCACATCGCAAGGAAACTCTCAAGGAAAAAGCGAGCTAACCCTTAAATGGGGTTCAAGTTATAGACACTGCTAAAGGTTTTTTTTAAATGCATTTAAGGGATGCTCAAACATTTCAACATTTTAAATAGTTCTTATAATAGGGACATCATGTACCAATTAGAGAGGAAAACTGTACTCATTACTTTATTTAGCCGGAGCAATGTAGTAATAGAAAAATTATCTCATAATTTCCTTTAATATAGTTAAGTATTTTGCCAATTTTTTCCATATTTGTCTCGGTTAATGGAAATTTCAGTTTCCAGGATATAGAGGAAATCACCCTTTATATTGTAAGTAGAATTTTAATTAACATAATCCTGATATAAAAAAGGCATAAAATAGACTAAAAGAATATTTTATTATATAAAAATCAAATTGATTAAGTAAGATTCCACCATACATTTATACGTAATTCATATGATTGGTTATGTACACTTTGAATAACCATCCCATTTTAGCATGAAAACATATCCATGGGGTTAAGCACTAGATCATGAAAGAATAAAGAAACCTAAAATGGTACCATCAAGTTATTTAATATTTTTAAAACAACCTTAGTGGGTTCATGTCACAATAATCATGCCCCAACTGACCTAATTGGGTCCAGGTTTTCATTTAAGAATCTAGTCATGTGGGTTTTCATGCCCAATTTATAGAGATAAAATCCTTTATAAGGGAAACCATTTTCTACAAGAATTCCAATTCAGAAAATATATATATATATATTAATTATGGTTTAGTTAGATGAATTATCATTCCCAATTTTTAAAGGTACGTGCCTTTATAAGATACAATTGGAACTTCATGTAACTAAAACCATTTTTTCACATTCGATCATAGAATAAAAAATATTTTTCTATAACGGTTTAATTATATGGGTTTCCCTTTCCAATTTATAAAGTCATGTACACTTTATAAATTTTTATTATCACCCATTTAATCAAAAACATTAATGTTTCATCCCATGAGACCAATATTTAATGGATAAATCATATCATATTTGGTTAATTAAGCTTCCACCGTCAAGATATATGGGAAAAACATTTAGGTTGATACAGAAACTTTAAAAACCAATTATATATATCATTACTAACATAATGTATGTTATCACTGAGAAATGATACCAATAAACATGGAAAGATACTACTTATGTAGGGAAACACTAATAATTCCAAAATAAATCAAAAAATCATGGAATAACACTCAAGGAACATATCACAAGTATTAGGTAAGGAGATAATTCATCCTACTTTTCATGACATATTCATGATATGTGAATCTATATGTTCATATAATGATTTATTAAATGATACTTCCTTATCATACCAGGCTAAGGGTGAAATAAAATAAATCCATATATCAATAACTATTGGAAGGAAAATAATCACTCGAGGTAAAATAATAATCAATTGTAATAGAAACAATATAAAAAAATATCATCCCTGGAAACATGATTTTTCCCTCATGTGTGGTTTTTTCAGATCCAGTCACAAGCAATTTACCAAGTTTTGACACATTATTAGTATCTTTTATACCATTCAAAAATAGTAAGATATAAGTAAAATAAGTTTTGTTACCATTTTTAGTGTCCTGACTTGAGATCCACTATAATTGTTCCTTGATCCAGTTGTTCTCTAGGCCTCAAGCACACCTCTCCATATGTAATATGATTTTTACTAGAAGTTAGGGTCTAATGATGGTACATTTAGAATACTATACCCTCAAGATTATTATCTCAATATAGTAGAATAATAATAAATGAAAAAAAAATAAAAGAAAATAAATAACTACCAGAATAAAATACTAATAAATCAATCAATTCCAAGTATACAAATATGCATGGACCTGTTGTAATATAAATACAGGGAGACAATGTGATAGTAATATATACATTGTACTGGAAAATAAATAAATAAAGGATTCAGAAACTATCTTCAATAGAATTATGAACCCTAGCTTGGTCCCCTACTTCCATAGTTGATCCTAGCCTAGAATTATAACAGCAAGAAAGTGAAATTCATGATCCCGAACTTGCAACCATGAGATCTTTTCAGGTAGCAACTGACATCCCAAATAGGGTGTGAGATAAACTCAGTGGGACACCCCCAAAAACATCTATATCAATCCAATCCATGAATATAAAATAATCATTGTGTATATATATCAATGTAAAGAAAATTATTAATGTAAAAAAAATGTCATCTCGAATTCCCCATGGGACATCCTACTAATAATACCTACTTCAGCATAGTCCAAAATGTCTCTTCACACATGACATCATGAATATATATTCATATTTAAGACAATAATATGAAAATATATGCATTCACCAGAGAGGACTTGAGTTTTAGTGTCTAGGAATCTGTATAAGTGGTCATATATCAAATAAGGGGTGTCTTGCCTTGGGTTCCATACCCATCGATTACAATATGAGGGACATCATGCCTAGGGTTCCATACCATAGATCATAATACAATGGATTACATAACTATTTTACCATACCCATTGATCATAATATAAGGGACTGTATTCCCAGAGTTTCATACCCACTAATCATTATATAAATAGAGCCATGCCCATGATCACATATAAGAAAAAAAATAAACCAAATCAATTTAAGGGTTGTTTTAGTGTCCACACCATTCCATTTATAAAGTAAGGAACCTAACTTCTAAATGTAGTTCAATCACCCCACCAAGGATTAAGAGTCCTACCATGACATCACATGATTTCTTTTAAAGTAATTAAACTACAGCACATTTCCAGTTCATGAAGACAATGCACCCCAAGGGTGGTTTTATCATAAAAATAGAGAAATGGTAGTTACAACACTTCCTTTAATTCCATAAAATTAACTCCTTTAATAATTAATCAAATATATTATACCACCACAATTTTCAATCAATTTAATCACACTTCAATAATTTCTATGTATTTTAATTGGAAAGACGGCACACCTCAAAGGTGTTTTTATTATAAAACATGGTAATAGATACAATCTATATCATTAATAATTTATCCATGTGATAATCCATTTAATTTAACATTTTAAAATTAAATTTAATTAATAAGGTTAACTGATTCATAGTATCAACCATAAATTAATCTATTAAGGACCATGTGGTTTATCTAGTATATTTAATCTATTAAGACATTTTAATGAACTAAGGAATTTAAAAGAACACATCCAATTTCTGGTTAAATATGAGGTTACCAACCTCCAACCATGTAAAGGTTGTCTAAGGGAATTAGTTTAATGTTATAATCATTTAATTTAAGGAATTTTTAATTTTAATGGAAATGCGTAGAAGGACTAGCATGTGGCCCAACGACACATTTTATAAATCAAAGAAACTTAAAGGTAAAATCTATAGAACACTTATCTTATACCTAGGATTCTTTACTTGACTATTCATGAGATTTTATTTAATATAGAATGAGATAAATCATGATATTATAAAAATTCCTAGTAAATAGGGTGAATTATATCACATTAATATAGATCCAAATATGGTGATATAAATTAAGAAAATAATAAAGAGGATCCATAGACTCGCCAATATGCATCTAATGAGACTGAAAGAGATTGATTCTGATCTCAAAAGAGGGAGATCTTCCATGGAGGAGGAGAGGAAAGAGAGGCACTTGTGGTGTGATGCTAGGAAAAATAAAGGAATAAATGGGGTAAATCCTATTTATTGTTAGAGGGTAAATTGGTAAATTTTACCCTTTTAAAGAGGCACACGAAGAGGTTAATGGTTATGCCACATGGTCTAATAAATCATGTGTCAATCATGTAATAGTATCATCCTAAAGCACCCAACTTACATGGTTATATATATGGTTTTAATAACTATACATATCCCAAGTGTAGATATTGTCCAAGTGGATCACACCCTTGCATATCTCGGCATATGGTTAGACAAACCATGTGTATCCCATGTGTATCCCTCTGTAATTAATTACACACATTTCACACAGTCGTGCAGCCTCAAGTGCATAGTTTGAAAACCTATATGACACCTACTATGGATTACATGGTTTTTTAGATTCTTCTCACATGGGTAAGATAATTATGTTCCTTAATAAATTGGACCACACTGTTAAGCCACATAATTAGTATTAACTATGTTCCAACCATGAGCCTAAGTCTATCTCTGTCATAATTGATCTCTGAAATCCCAATGTTCACAAAAATCATTTGAACACCTGATATAACTTTCAAACCCTAAACCCTATCAAAAAACAACACATTTAAGTGTTATAAATCTCATAATTTTATTTTGAATCTTAGTTTTTGATTTGACCCATCCACCAAATATAAATTTTGAATTCCTTTGTAAATTCCAACACGTCCAAAAACATGGGATCTTGCAGATTTTAGGTAAATGTAACTTTATAAAAACATTAAATTTTAGTCCCTTGATCTTTTTATTAGACTTCCCAATCTTGAAATTATGGATAGATATTTCCTCAACCATTTCCTCTCAATTACACTAAGTCATGCTTTGGTAGTAAACCCTTAATGTGAACAAAGTGAATTCATCCTGAAAACATTTAGGTTGATACAGAAACTTTAAAAAACAATTATATATATCATTACAAACATAATGCATGTTATTACAGAGAAATGATACCAATAAACATGGAAAGATACTACTTAAGTAGGGAAACACCCAAGCATGTATAAAACTAAGAATTCTAAAATAAATCAAAAAAATCATGGAATAACACTCAAGGAACATATCACAAGTATTCGGTAAGGAGATAATTCATCCTACTTGTCATGACATATTCATGATATGCGAATCTCTATGTTCATATAATGATTTATGTAATGATTCTTCCTTATCATACCAGGATAAGGCTGAAATCTCATAAATCCATATATCAATAACTATTGGAAGGACAATAATCACTCGAGGTAAAACAATAATCAATTGTAATAGAAAAAATATAAAAAAATATCATCCCTGGAAACGTGATTTTTCCTTCATGTGTGGTTTTTTCAGACCCAGTCACAAGCTATTTACCAAGTGTCGACACATTATTAGTATCTTTTATACCATTCAAAAATAGTAAGATATATGTAAAATAAGTTTTGTTACCATTTTTAGTGTACTGACTTGAGATCCACTATAATTGTTCCTTGATCCAGTTGTTCTCTAGGCCTCAAGCACACCTCTCCATATGTCATATGATTTCTACTAGAAGTTAGGGTCTAATGATGGTACATTGAGAATACTATACCCTCAAGATTATTATCTCAATATAGTAGAATCATAATAAATGAAAATAAATAAAAGAAAATAAATAACTACTAGAATAAAATACTAATAAATCAAACAATTCCAAGTATACAAATATTCATGGACCTGTTGTAATATAAATACAGGGAGAAAATGTGATAGTAATATATACATTGTACTGTAAAATAAATAAATAAAGGATTCAGAAACTATCTTCAATAGAATTATGATCCCTAGCTTGGTCCCCTACTTCCATAGTTGATCCTAGCCTAGAAGTATAATAGCAAGAAAGTGAAATTCATGTTCCTGAACTTGCAACCATGAGATCTTTTCAGGTACCAATCGACATCCCAAATAGAGTGTGAGATAAAATCAGTGGGCCACCACAAAAAACATCTATATCAATCCAATACATGAATATAAAATAATCATTGTGTATATATATCAATGTAAATAAAAGTAGTAATGTAAACAAAATAAAATAAATGTCATCTCGGATTCCCCATGGGACATCCTACTAATAATACCTACTTCAGCATAGGCCAAAATGTCTCTGCACACATGACATCATGAATATATATTCATATTTAAGACAATAATATGAAAAAATATGCATTCACTAGAGAGGACTTGAGTTTTAGTGTCTAGGAATCTGTATAAGTGGTCCTATATCAAATAAGGGGTGTCTTGCCTTGGGTTCCATACCCATCGATTACAATATGAGGGACATCATGCCTAGGGTTGCATAACATTGATCATAATACAATGGATTACATAACTATTTTACCATACCCATTGATCATAATATAAGGGACTCTATTCCCAGGGTTTCATACCCACTAATCATTATATAAATAGAGCCATGCCCATGATCACATATAAGAAACAGAATAAACCAAATCAATTTAAGGGTTGTGTTAGTGTCCACACCATTCCATTTATAAAGTAAGGCACCTAACTTCTAAATGTAGTTCCATCACCCCACCAAGGATTAAGAGTCCTACCATGACATCACATGATTTCTTTTAAAGTAATTAAACTACATCACATTTCCAGTTCATGAAGACAATGCACCCCAAGGGTGGTTTTGTCATAAAAATAGAGAAATGGTAGTTACAACACTTCCTTTAATTCCATAAAATTAACTCATTTAATAATTAATCAAATATATTATACCACCACAATTTTCAAACAATTTAATCACACTTCAATAATTTTTATGTATTTTAATTGGAAATACGGCGCACCTCAAAGGTGTTTTTATTATAAAACATGGTAAGAGATACAATCTATATCATTAATAATTTATCCATGTGATAATCCATTTAATTTAACATTTTCAAATTCAATTTAATTAATAAGGTTAACTGATTCATAGTATCAACCATAAATTAATCTATTAATGACCATGTGGTTTATCTAGCACATTTAATCTATTAAGACATTTTAATGAACTAAGGAATTTAAAAGAACACATCCAATTTCTGGTTCAATATGAGGTTACCTCCAACCATGTAAAGGTTGTCTAAGGGAATTAGTTTAATGTTTTAATCATTTAATTTAAGGAATTTTTAATTTTAATGGAAATGCGCAGAAGGACTAGCATGTGGCCCAACGACACATTTTATAAATCAAAGAAACTTAAATGTAAAATCTATAGAACACTTATCTTATACCTAGGATTATTTACTTGACTATTCATGAGATTTTATTTAATATAGAATGAGATAAATCATGATATTATAAAAATGCCTAGTAAATAGGGTGAATTATATCACATTAATATAGATCCAAATATGGTGAGATAAATTAAGAAAATAAGAAAGAGGATCCATAGACTCACCAATATGCATCTAATGAGACTAAAAGAGATTGATTCTGATCTCAAAAGAGTGAGATCTTCCATGGAGGAGGAGAGGAAAGAGAGGCATGTGTGGGGTGATACTAGGATAAATAAAGGAATAAAATGGGGTAAAACCTATTTATTGTTAGAGGGTAAATTGGTAAATTTTACCCTTTTAAAGAGGCACATGAAGAAGTTAATGGTTATCCACATGGTCTAATAAATCTTGTTTCAATCATGCAGTAGTATTATCCTAAATCACCCAACTTACATGGTTATATATATGGTTTTAATAACTATAGATAGCCCAAGTGTAGATATTGTCCAAGTGGATGACACCCTTGCATATCTAGGCACATTGTTAGACAAACCATGTGTATCCCATGTGTATCCCTCTATAATTAATTACACACAGTCGTGCAGCCTCAAGTGCATAGTTTGAAAAACTATTTGACACCTGCTATGGATTACATGGTTTTCTAGATTCTTCTCACATGGGTAAGATAATTTTGTTCCTTAATAAATTGGACCACACTATTGAGCCACATAATTAGTATTAACTATGTTCCAACCATGAGCCTAAGTATATCTCTGTCATAATTGATCTCTGAAATCCCAATGTTCACAAAACTCATTTGAACACCTGATATAACTTTCAAACCCTAAACCCTATCCAAAAACAACACATTTAAGTGTTATAAATCTCATAATTTTATTTTGAATCTTAGTTTTTTATTTTACCCATCCACCAAATATAAATTTTAAATTCCTTTGCAAATTCTAACTCGTCCAAAAACATGGGATCTTGCAGATTTTAGGTAAATGTAACTTTATAAACACATTAACTTTTAGTCCCTTGATCTTTTGATTAGACTTCCCAATCTTGAAATTCTGGATTGATATTTCCTCAACCATTTCCTCTCAATTACACTAATTCATGCTTTGGTAGTAAACCCTTAATGAGAACAAAGTGAATTCATCCCAAAACATCAAGATAAAAGCTCCACGATAATTAAAATCACACTAACTTAGGTAATTAAAGAACTTTGAACTATAGGTTTGACACAAACTTAAGTAATATAAGGATTTTCTGACTTAATATTTTAGTTGAGGAGTTTTATACTTATGCAAAAAAAACCTAGTTTTATATTATCACATGTCTTATCAATATTATGTGGATTTTACTTAAGTGATTAAACATGTCTAATAAAATTTATAAATAATATAATTTTATTTTATTCCATCTTACATTCTTGTTAATTTGTTTATTAAGTAATCACATAGAATCAAAAAACATAAATATCCAACAATGCAACTTGTAGAAATAAAATATAAGAGGCATCATCATAAGATTATCTAATGGTTAGTTTGTCTAATGAAAGATAAACTAACCCTCAAACCTGAGGAAAAAACATTGAATCGTACCTTGGTTTGTGTTGATGCATTCCACTATGACTCCTATGTATCACCTTAATTAGTTTCACCTTGGTTCCAAGATTCAGACTTCCTCCTCTCACTTGAAAGATCCATCCTAGCATAAGTTTTTACTCTTACACAAGTGAGGGGATCCAATGGATTGGATAGAGGATACATAAAAGAAACTATGAGCACACAAGACCTTATATAATAAGTGGGAGGGGTGATTCACATGCCATCATTTTAATTTAAAGATGAAAATAAATTAAATGGATACCAATCACATACACAGGTCTGGTTTAAGCTCATGATCATCTACACAAAATGAAAAAAACAAACATTTTTAATCTATCCATAAATTACTTCAATTCCTTATTTAATTAAGATAAAACTCCACTAATTAATCAAAATAATTAAATTTAACTTATTGTCATTTGATGATCATTAAAATACCATCATTAATAATTTTAAAATAAATAAATAAATTAATATTATTTAAAATTAATTGAGTATAAAAGTGTACTAGGTGGTAAAAATATATACTCATCCAAACTACCTGAAAAGATCCTTGTGCTTGTGAATTCCCTCAGAATCTAACACACACTACATGATAGGTAATTACGTGGAATGTATTTTCAAAAAAATGACACATGTGACACATGCTAATTACATTTCAGTTGATGGTCTTGACACACGTGGAGTACACTATACTCGAAGACCATGTACAACTTGTAGTTTTATAATTTAACATAGAAATTAATTTAATATATAATCAAAAATCATATTATAAATGTGAATGGGTTTATTTATATTATTAATTATTCTCTCAAAATTTAATTAATAACACTATTTGAAATAGATTACACAGTGTGTTTTTAATGTTACATGGAATTTCCTCTCTTTTGCCCATGTCCGCAAAATACGCCTAGGGATTGGGTGTGTTTCCCAAAAATGGATGTGTTTGAGGTACATGGAGTGTAGTGTTCCTACATGATGTTTAGCCTCAAAGTTTCTTGTTTTCTTTATCCCTATGTCATTTAGCAGATACATGACATTCTTGGACACATTTTTTCTCTACTACAAGAACACGAGGATCACATTCCATGTAAGTGAGTTATATGGAATAAAGTTCTTCAAACTACATGCCTACTTATCTAAATATACATATTGTGATTTTATTGAATCTAATTTGATTTTATCATCCTAATCCAATAACAATAAAAGATACATGACAAATATATGGTTGAACAGTGTGTAGCTGAGTGCACAGTATGTAGTCTTATGATATTTAACTAGAATGATTGGCATCTTCAGATGGTGCTTCTAGATGTTTCTTCATTTCAATTTAACATATTTATTGGTTATGTGAGTGAGACTAAATAAATTAAATAGAAAATTATGTTGTAATTCCAATAATGAATAGATATTAAGTAAAAGAAATTTAAAATGCATACCATTAAATAAAAAATTAATAAATAATTATAAATTAACTAAGTGACCACTTTGATTCCATTTGAATGTTCCAAGCACAACAAACACACTTATTGTTCATGGAAAACTCAAATTTTTTTCATAGTCATTGAATAATCTGATATGTATACGGTGAAAAATTCATGACCAATGTAATTAATTCAATGATTAATTGACATGAATTCTGGAAATTGAATAAGAGGATCATCATGTGTAATTTATAATTGATTTATAAGCAGATCTATAATTACCTGAACTTGTAATTATTTCTTTGTTGATGACCCAGATAACTCAGTCTCATCATACCATCATTTTTTTGAAGGATCCAATCAATTAATCCCTCTAGTGGTGATCTACACACGCACCACAATCTTTGAACATTGTTGTAGAATCATCGGGTGATAGCAACAGATCATAATTGCTTGCATCATTTGTGATTGATCACACACAACTGGAATTTAACATTATTTTGACTGATTATTTGTGATAGACTCTCATTACAAAAAAAAATATTTTCAACAGGAGTTCATCTCAAATAATTCTTCACATAAAACAGCCTCATAAATGTGAGTATTTGCAATGGTCCATCGCAAATGAGAGTATTTCTAATGGTCCATCTCAAATTGTTATTATTTTCAATGGATATATCATTCATTGCAAATGGATCCTATAAGTTGTGTTAAATAATATTTTGTAATGGATCTTCGTAAATAACTAGTTGTTATGGACCGTCACAAAATATTATTTTCAAATGAAAGTTGTTTCTATCAAAAATGAGTTATTTTAAAAAAATTAAAATAACACAAATTAAAACAATTATAAATAATTAAAAAAACCATAACATTAACTTATCATTTCACACATAATTTATTTTATCACCCAAAAATACAAAATAGTCATAAAAAAATAACACATCATGAACTGGTATCATAAGGTGTAGGGCGATCACTTGATGGTCCTATAGTAGAACTTCATTCCAACACCATGCGCAAGCCATCACATATACTCTAACATCTACTAACCTCTCAAAAATGTTTCTCATGATCCTCCTACCTCTCTCTCTACATCTTCCATATCATCTCATCTTGAGATCTCAACCTATGCCCATATTTAGTAATGGATAACGATGAACCCTCTCTATGAGCTCCCTTCAAGGTATCCAATGACATCGCAGAAGTACCATAATAAGTGGTAGGTTTCAGTCATGAACCAATACCAGTCACACAGACTTTCTCGACACTATGTAAGTTCACATGTATTCAAGCCCTCTCATAGAAACCCAACTCTCTATTATCATCTACTTCTTTCTCAGATTTACTCTCTCGTGATTAAGAAGTCACATCCTCAAATTTTTCCTTCAATTATAATTAGTAATTAGAGTAATAGTAAAATTAATATTTGAAAAAAAATTAAAAAGAATTATTTACCACAGTATGGTGTTGACGGTCTCTGAAAATCTATCATGTATTAGGATTAGTTTATATCTTCTTATAATCTTCAAACTCAGTAATAGAGGGATTCGTAGTATCTTGTATAATATAACAAAAAAAATTACAAATTATACATATACATTAATAAAAAAATATTACTTATCATATGTCATCAATGTATACTAAATGTATGAATCCCAGCCCTATATGTATCCTCCTTCTACCCCTAGTTCTAACATCCAGATGATGATCTCCTCCTGAAAGTCTCTCCTAGACAATATGATCACAATTTATCCCATACTTGAGCTGATATATATTCAGTTTAATGGGAGATGCAAGACTTATCAAAAACAATATTAGAAGAACAATCCATGTATCTCTTTTTGAGATTGTGTAAAAAATGACGAAAAAGTTCATATATAAAAATCTAAAATTCCTCCTAGATAAAATTTCTCAGACTATCATCAATCAGAGACCATAAATTTTGTAAGATAATTCAAAACAACATGTCACTAATTAAATAGATTTAAAATAAAATATATAATATAATAACATAAAATCTAGTTCTCGGACATCTGCTAACGAAATGTAATGGGAACCAGATCCCATGACACCCATAGCTCAGAAACATAATTTCTAAGAATCACACATGCCTTACCAATATATAAATGAGAAAAACTATCCAAATAAAAACAAAATAATAAAAATAATATTACCAAAATTAATAGAAATAATTAACATGGAACAAATATCTAAAATAATTGAACACATATCTATAAATGAGGATCAAGATCCATATATGGATGTCGTTCTGGAACAAGGTTTGGGATCATCCATCATGAAATTCCACATCCACTCCTAATAGGTGCAGCCTCATACGGATTAGTTGAATCAGGATCATCATCGGGAAGTATGGCATCAATGAGAGAATGAAGTAGATCATTGGGAAAATATTCATCCATATTAAACAAATAATCATGCCTATAAGAAATTTTTAATACAGATATCAAATATAAAAAACTAATAAATACCATAATATAATTATCTTACCTAAAATAAGTTCTTAATATAGATATCAAGTATAAAAAACTAATAAAAACCAAAATAATATAATCTTACTTGTAATAAGTTTTTAATACATATAAAATATATAAAAATAATAAATATCATAATATAAAAATTACCTATAAATAAAAACCAAAATATAATAATATAACCTATAAATATTTGTTAATATATATATCAAATATTAAAAAATAATAAACAACATTCATAGTATAATATTCTTACATGACAAATTTTGTTAATATGGATAACAAATATGAAAAACTAATAATTACTGGCATTAGTGAAGGAACAAAATAAATCATCGGGTCTAGCCATATGAAACAAACATTATTACATGTAAATAATTGTTAATAAGAATATAAAATTTAAAAAACCAAATAAATACCTGAATATATGACATCAATGGTAATCTTATTCTTCATCTTTATTGAGGACAATGTCTTCATCCTCGTATTCATCATCATAAACATCCGTGTAACTTTCGGTTTCATTATCCCTTATTACTTTATTAATATTATCAATATCATCAACCCTAAAGTGGGGGGTTTCATCATTGATATTTATATCTCATTGGGTAAGAGATATATTTGGGGATGTTTCTTGAAAAAGTTCATTATGTTACACTTCCATAAAACCATTTTTATGATATTTAATTTTTATGAAACTCCAATATCCTTTAAAATATCTCAAAACATCATATTAATTTGCCTAATAAACTTGACGTACTTGATGTGCCATCATAAATGGTTCATTTGATGTAATAATACAGTTAAATTTAATGTCAATGACACCATGTCGTAGATGAAATCACAACCATCAATTAGTATCAAACCAATGAAATTTAAAAATTATTACAGAATTTGTTACCAGATAACACAACTCCATTATTTAATCTAGAACACAATAAAAATCAACTCCACTTTCTTAATTATGATATTCTTTCAAAAAAACACCACTATTCATTGATTTCTTTGATTCGCTATTTTTGAATGTATGGAATCAAAACAAATTAAACACATACCCATTATAATATTTTACCTATTTTAATGGATCATGTTTTAGAACACATAATCAACTATAAATTTTAATTTCATGTTTTGTTACCTGCAAAAAATAAAAAAAATAATAATAGATATCATCCCAAAATTGATTTAATGTTTCATAAAAAACAACTTAATTTACCAACCTTTGATACCAATATGAAAAAAAAACTATGGATGGAGTACTTTAATAGTAGTAGATGTAATTTTTATTTTTGATTTGATATTGTTATCATAAATTCTAAAAAACAAATAATGTAAATAAATGTATCTATTATAAAATTTTAAAAAAATAATAAGAAGTAGTACTTATTTCACAAATCATGTCATTTATTCATAATTCTGCACAATATATATATGAGCTCTATATAATTCATCATATGTAATCCATCGTTCATGATAACCACTAAAACCAAACTCAGGATGATTAAAAACTGACAACTGATGGTTTGTGACATCATCAATATTTGTCTCATTATGACCCATGCGACTATGTTTTGAAGGATATTCAGACTGAAAATAATAAGAGTGGAAATTTGAAATGTCCTCCTGCAAGTATGCTTCTATAATTAACCCTTCAACTGATGTTTTGTTACATACTTTCTTATTTAATTTTTTCATACATCTCACAAATTAATACATCCGTCAGTATTGTTCTGGCCCTCCACATTTAGCTTCATATAGAAAATGAAATATTAAAGGTTTTATTAAATCAAAGAATCTTGGAGGGAATATTTTCTCCAATTTACATAAAATTAAAACAAATTCTTTTTTCAAAAAACTCAATTCACTATAATATAATGTAGACACCCAAATATCTCGAAACAAATATAACATTTTGGTCATCACATCCCAAATTGTATAATTCAACATCCCTCTAAGACCAATATGTAGTAATCTTTCAATTATGACATGGAAGTCATGAATTTTTAACCTGGTAATATGCTCATTTATGATGCAAAAAACAATTAGAATCATAACCATCTATTAACCCCAAAACTCAAATCCATTGATAGAATAATAAATGGTTTTATTTAGTGAGTAAGATGCTTTTGGATTCATTAATTGTTTTGATCTTTAATCTTCAAATAATTAAATCTCAAAACGTCTAAAAATCTAGAAAAGATCTAACTGTGCCTTTATATTATCTTTGGTCTTATCAGGTGTGTCCAACACGGTATAAAATATGTTATCAAAAAAATTGTTCTCAATATACATTACAACTAACATGTGATGGACATACAAATCCGACCAATATGGAAGTTCCCAAAAAATAATCTTCTTTATCCAATTATGATCTCTTAGAAAACCATTTATTTTTTCTCATTTATGTTTGGTCCAAATATAATAGAATATAATGAAAAGATAATAGATTTTACCTGATTAACTGAGAGCAATACTGGAGGTTCTTCTGTTTCAATTCGACCTTTTGTATAATTATTTTTATTCCTTCGAAAAGTGTGATACATAGGAAGAAATCTCTGATGGTAGTAAAAAATAACTATCTTTTCTCCCATTACTAAGAATAAACTCTTTGTTCTTATCCATGTAGTATGGACATGATTTTATACCATGTGTTCTCCATATAGATAATATATCATACACCATAAAGTTATAGGTCGTCCATATTAATGAAACCATCAATATAAAATTCTAATATGAAACTATATAAAATATAGTCACACCATTGTTCCATAATAAAATTAATTCATCAATTAGTGTCTTCAAATAAACATCAATATTCTTCTTTGGATATCCTAGAATTAATAGCACCAAATATATATATATATATATATGGTTCCATCATCAAAATTAAAAGAGGTAAGTTATAAGGAGTAATGAAAACATTCCAACAAGAATATTGACTACTGTAAGCACCCAATAGAAAAAAAACACTAGTAGAAAGGCTCATCCATATGTTACAAGGTTCTATTGAAAAAGAAGAAGGTGTCCGATCAAATTTTTTCCTTGAATCACCATCACATGGATGATTTGATCTTTTACTGATGGAAATATTTGATTTATGTCGTGTCATCAATCCATTTGTATTGAGAGACATAAGTAAATGCTGTAAATGAGGTGTAATTGGAAAATACCTCAACTATTTCTTAGGAAATCAATACTTTACTTGTTCTTCCTATTTATACCTCAATTCTCCATATATTGGAAAATTAAACAAGGATTCATAATCACTATAATGACCCATACTTTACATACATTGTTAATAATTCAAAATTGAAGCATACTTATTACAACATATAACAAAACCACGAAAGGACTGTATATGTATAGTGTCTTTAGAAACAGGGAAACATAAACAATTGGTTCATAAATCATCTACGTTGTCTCCCATTTATTTCATCATATCTAGAGTCCCTTTTGGCATATTCTACTTAATACCCTTCTTCCAGACCTGGGGAAAAGAAAACATACAAAAGGGTGATCTCAAATGCTCAGTAAGGGTAAACAAAAGAAATATTAATCATATCATATTCTTAAGAACATAACATTTTGAAAATATTGTCCTGTAAAAAGATCATAATATCATGAAATGGGATCAATCATAATAGTGAAATTTAATCCAAATAATCATAACTTAAAACATAAAACTTTTTGTAATACACACATAATCATAGAGAATCGTTTCTTATTAGTCAATACTCATTGCCAAGACTATCTTAACGAACAAAGTCCATTTCTGAACCAAGTTCACTCCTCATTCCAGTCTTGTTTCACTGAACCGGATTAACCTGTCGTTCCAGCCATGTCTATCTCAGGAGATATAAATATTTACCCAATCCATTGGAGGGAGATATTGGTCTCACCCATCTCATAATGAAACCATTATTATGTGTGCCACAAAATCATAAATCATACATCATAGCATAACCCAAGTAATAAAAATGGGATTCTTAAACATCGTGATATCATAAAAAAATCAAATAAGATAAAGGACTTCATAAAAATAATTCCATCACAACATAATCAAATAAATGTAATAATAGGGATAGAAACAGAACCCTATATTATCTTATATGGAAAATAATTTTGATAAAACACTTGAACTCCCTTCTTGAGGAAAATATCCTTTCTACTTTTAAAAAAACATTTTTTTCCATTCTTAACATGTCATACAATTTTAAACTAAAAGAAGTTGATTAAAAATAAACTTGAAAACTTTTAAAGGAAGTTTCATGGAAATAATTTTCTAAAAGTCCATTTAGGCCGTATAATTTAAAAAAACATTCTTCTCGTACTTTGGATGAAAAGGTCAAAAAGTACCTCGTACAAAAAACGACAAAAGATTCTTTTCATATCTTTTACTAAAAACTCACCAATGGGTAAAATTGGATTTAAACAATTGTAGGTGGATGTAAATAATATTAAATATTGAAGAAACATGGATGTGGATGATAAATATTCCCCATTAAATACCAAAGTATAAACAATCTTGGATAAAAAAGAGATTGTGAGATTTTCCCTTACCTTAGGTCCGATTTTCTTCGTACGTGTCCGAACCTCCTATATAATGATTTAAATAATGTTATTGACTTATTCCAGAATCATAACCATTGTTATGATATCATATATGGTCATATTTTTAGATTTTTATCTTCTTATTAGTAATATTTTATTGTTACTTGTTATTCGGGTGTTTATTGCTTTTTGTTCTTATGCGTGTTTTGTCGAATAAATTCTTATTCTTCTTTTTAGGTTATAGATAATTCATTTAAAGAATGGTATTAGTGTAATATATATCATATTTATTCATTCAATTTATTTATATAATCATTATGCAAATAATATCATGTAGAACGAGTCGCATCACATCGTGGAGACGGTGGGACGTACGTACGCACGAGCGATGATATCATTCCCATGATCGTGGAATTGTATTGAAGTGTATTTATACTATTTCAGAATCAATATAATTTTACAATATTCATATATATTTATTATTTACACCATTATACCCATCCAAGTAAGGTGGTGGTGGAAAACAGATTACACCACGGCGTGGAGATGGTATTCCGTACGTATGCACGCGCGGTGATTTCGTTTTCCGTAGGATGGATAGAAGGTTAAATAGGTTTGTTTCATATATATAATAACATATTATTATATGAGTGATTCTTATGTTATTACTTCATAATGAAACAACTAAAGAAGAAGAAGTATAAGAATAAATAAAGTTGAAAGAATTGGTAACGGACATTACCTCTTCTTTGAAGCGCCTCTTCTTAACCTCCTCTTAGGGCTCTAAAGATGGTCTTTGAAGAATACCATGACCTATAGGATGCTTCTAGGTAAGTTTAGAAGATAAATCGTCAGGGTTTGGCTGATCTTGAAGGCTCAAAGTGGTGTGAGGAGGAGAGGGAGGAGGTTCCCTTTTATAAGGGAGGAGAGGGGCACCTTTGGAAAAACTAAAACTATTATTTTATTATAAAGTCATATTCAGTTTTTAATAGCTCCAAATTGATTTATTTCTAAGAAAAGGTAGGTATGGGTCTAAATCCTCTCAACAAATAGATTTTAGACAAATTTAGGTTACTATTTTAACCTTATCATTTAGATTTAACTCTAAGTTAAATAATTTAACTTTTACCGTGCCTTCTTGTTTTCTTACACTATATAGTTAATAAACTTACTATAACAAGCCAAAAAAACCCCAAGTTGTTAATTATTTATATATATAAACTTATATAAGTCATTTGGACGAACCTTATATTTTTAGGAATAAAATAACAATTAATAATATAATATTTATTTTAAAAACTATTTTATGTCAATTTTGACACTATTTGGTAATTGATTTTTGTGAAACTCATAACAGCCTTATTAGTTCTAAAAAGGTTAATTAAATCAATAATAATATGTCATATTAACCTATAAAATTAGTTTAATTCATAAAAAGTCTCAAATTACATTTATTTTGGTATTTATAACATCAATTATGTTAATATTTCATTAATAAGGTAATTACTGCATCATCATTGTGTCAAATTTAAATTAACTTATTTAATGTCTAAAAATTACAAATAAAATACCATTATTTAGGAAATATTTTTATATTTCTAATGGATACTTATAGTCGAAATTATCTTATGTATAACCCTATATTAAAAATGTTTTATTTATTAAACTTTGATTTTAACTATTTTAACTCTTCTTTAAATAAAATAATAATAAATGTCCTAATATAATAAAAGTGGAACTAAAGGGTAATATTTTATCCCTAAGGTTTTTTTTGTTGAATTACACTTATCTAATAGAATTAGGACATGTTTTATGGTAATAATAATATCATTTTTACCCTCAATTACCCTATTTTCTTTTAACCGTGGTAAAAAAAAGTAAAAAGTTAGTATTCACCAAAAAATATTTTTATCTTATTGAACCAAATTTTACTACTTGATATTAACCGTGTCTCTTGGATTTTCAAAATTCCACTCACAGAAGTGGTAAAATTAAGTTTTATGGAAATTTTCAAACTCTCCTAGGAGGTGGGTAAAAGACGGTGAAAAGTTCAATAAAATTTTTATATATCTAAAATTATTATAAAATGACTCTAATGAATTAAATTGAATGTATATAGGTATTATGTATCAATTTTCATATAAAATAAATTTAAATAAAATAAATAATTATTTAAATAAAAATTCGGTTTTTAAATAGTAACCTAGTGTTTTTGCTATTCATCAAAAATTGAAAGTTTTCAGAAAAATGCCAAAATTTAACCCTAGGATAATTTTGATATTCTGAATCCAAAAATGATTTCCATTTTGAAAGATAAAATTTATAAAATTTCAAAAAGCAGGTATTACTATTCATAACGGCTAATTTAAATAATATTTTAATAGCATGTCGTTGTTTAGTGAAACTCAGTATTGCGTACAACGCAAGCTATCGAGGAAGGTCGCGATTGCATGTAAAGAAAGCCAATCTAGTGTTGTGTGTAGTGAAATATTCCTTTGATGATGTATATAACATAAAAACAAAATATTTCTCATAAAAATCTCGGGTGTTACATTTTACCCCCCTTAAAATGAATTTCGCCCTCGAAATTATTCACTTTGCAACAAATAGATGAGGATACCTCTCCCTAATCATATCCTCAAGCTCCCATGTAGCTTCTTCTAATTGGTGGTTCCTCCATAAAACTTTCACCAAGTGAGTGGTCTTGTTCCGTAGAACTTTTTCGCTACGATCTAGAATCTCTATCGGTTGTTCTTCATAAGAAATATCTTGCTCCAATGGTATAACTTCTGAGCTGAGTACATGTGAAGGATCGGGTATGTACTTTCTCAGGAGAGATACATGGAACACATCGTGAACTTGATAGAGATTCAGTGCAAATGAAAATCGGTAAGATACCTTCCCAACACGATCCAGTATTTCGAAAGGACTGATATACCTAGGGCTCGGCTTTCCCTTCTTTCCAAATCTCATTACTCTCTTCCAAGGAGATATTTGTAAGAACACTTTATCACTCACTTAAAACTCTAGGTCTTTTCTTAGGTTATTGGCATAACTTTTTTGTCGACTCTGAGCTGCTCTTATGTGTTGTTGAATAGATCAGACCTTTTCTTCCATCTCATCAACAAGATCTAGTCCTAATAGCTTTCTTTCCCCAACTTCATCCCAACAATTTGGAGTCCTGCATTTCTTTCCATAGAGAGCTTCATAAGGAGCCATATGAATACTGGAGTGAAAGCTATTATTATAAGAAAATTCCACCAAAGTTAGGTGTTGATCCCAACCTCCTTTGAAATCCATAGAGCAGCTCTCCACATATCTTCTAGAGTTTGAATTGTCCTCTCAGACTGACCGTCTGTCTGAGGATGATAAGGAGTGCTGAAACTCAACTCTGTATCCAGATTATGCTGAAGACTTCGCCAAAACTTTGAGGTAAACCTCAGATCCCGATCAGATATAATGGAAAGTGGTACTCCGTGCAATCTTACCACTTCCTTTACATATATCCTGGCAAGCTGATCTAGAGAGAAATCTTATCTAATAGCAATGAAGTGTGCCGAATTCGTATGAGGATCAACTATGACCCAAATAGAATTATTTACTTTGGATGTTTTAGGAAGTCCGGTGAAAAATTCCATAGTGATGTTTTCCCATTTCCATTCAGGTATGGGTAATGGTTGTAACATCCCCTTAGACTTATGTCTCTTAGATTTAACTTGCTGACAAACCAAGCATCGAGAGACGTATTCAGAAACATCTCTTTTCATGTCATCCCCCCAGAAGTACTCTTTCAGGTCTCTATACATCTTCGTGCTTCCAGGATGAATAGAGAATGAAGAACTATGAGCTTCATCCAGTAGATCCTTCTTTAATTCTGGGATGGGAGGAACACAAACCCTATTTCTGAACTTTATTATCCCATCACAATCAAGGTTGAATTCAGGAACATTTCTCACCTTCTTTTTTAACTCTACATCTTCTTTCTGTGCCTCTTTAATCTTCACATGTATATATGGTTGAACATTCATTTGAGAAAGATAAGATTTTTCCCCTTCCATTATAATTCCAAGATCCATCCTTTGTAAATCCATAAATATTGGATCTTTTGTGATCCTCATCATGGATAAGCTAGCATGGTCTTGTCGACTTAATGCATCAGCCTAGTCGTAATCCTTAATCAGCTCCAACCATCTTCTTTGGCGCATATTCAGCTCCTTTTGTGTGAAAATATACTTTAAACTTTTATAATCAGTATAAATATCACACCTTTCTCCATAAAGATAATGCCTCCAAATCTTTAATACAAATATTACCGCAGCTAACTCCAAATCATGAGTTGGGTAATTTTGCTCATGGATTTTCAACTTTCATGAGGCATAAGCTATCACCGTATCATTTTTCATGAGAACACACCCCAATCCCTTTTTGGATGCATCACTATAGATCACAAACCTTTCTCCACTACAAGGAAGTGTGAGCACAGGTGCACTGGATAACCTTCTTTTTAACTCCTTGAAATTCTCTTCACATTCCTCTATCCAAACAAACTTAACTCCTTTCCGAGTCAATTTGGTGAGTGGGTTATATAATCGTGAAAAATCATTCAAAAAACTCCAATAATATCCAGCCAAACCAAGAAAACTTCGGATCTCAGTTACTATTGTTAGTCTCGACCATCTTTTGATAACCTCTGTTTTTGCTGGATCCACATATATCCCCTCTTTTGAGATTATGTGACCCAAAAATGAAACTTTTTAAATCCAAAATTCACTCTTGGTAAATTTGGCATAAAGCTTCTCCATTCTCAGGGTATTCAATACAATTCTCAAGTCATATTCATGTTCTTCCTTTCTCTTTGAATAGACAAGAATATCGTCTATAAATACTACCACAAAGTGATCAAGATAGTCTCTAAAGAATCTATTCATTAGATCCATGAAGATAGAAGGGGCATTAGTAATACCAAATGGCATCACAATAAATTCATAGTGTCCATACCTAGTACAGAAATCCGTCTTTGGTATATCCTCCCTTTTGACCCTTAATTGATGATACCCTGAACGAAGATCAATCTTTGAAAAGTATTGAGCTCCGCATAGTTGGTCAAATAAGTCATAAATGTGTGGGAGAGGATATTTGTTCTTGATAGTGATCTTATTAAGTTCTCGATAATCAATGCAAAGTCTCATTGATCCATCTTTCTTCTTAACAAATAGAACAGGTGCTCCCCAAGGTGATACACTAGGGCGTTTGAATCCCTTATCAAGATTCTCTTGGATTTGCTTCTTCAATTCCTGCAACTCAATTGGGGCCATTCTATAAGGTGTCTTTGAAATAGGAAAAGCACCCGGTACAAGTTCTATTGAAAACTCAACTTCACAATTTGGTGGAAGACCTGGAAATTATTCCAGAAAGACATCATCAAACTCCCGTACAATGGGCATATTCTTAATCGTGAGTTTCTCTCCAACCATTTAAGATAAATAACCTTCATTTAGTGGAATCAAGACCCATAAGATGGAAGAAATTTCCACTGGAAGGTTATGTTCATCCTTGCATCGATAGAAAATCATAGATTGATCTGAAATATGAAATGTGACTTCCCTTCTTTGGAAATTGATATGATCTCCATATAAAGAAAGCCAATCCATGCCAAGAATCACATCAAATTACACTATAAGAAGGATCACAAGATTTTCAGGAATCGCTTTCCCACAAACTTCAATCGGAGAAGAATTATAAACTTTTGATGTGACTGTTGTGCCATTAGGGGTTGTCACAGCTAATTCAACATCTAATTGTTGAGTTAATACTGCAATACCCATAGAAAATTCTTCAGAAATAAAAGAGTGGGTGGATCCAGAATCAAATAAAACATTTTCTACTTTAGAGTGGATGGTAAGTGTACCTTTCACCACTTTGTTATCATACTCCACATCGCCAATAGAAATTGCATGTGACTTTCCTTTTTCTTTATCCTTAAGAGTTTGTTGACGTCGATCATCATCAACAATCCTTGGATTAGGGCATTGATTGGCATAATGCCCCATTTCATTGCACTTGTAACATTGAAGTGTAGGAGGTGCACTCTGTGTAGCCTTTTCTTTGTTTTCATCATTATACATCTTCATCCCATCATTGCAGCATTCAAATGCCCGATGACCTTCCTTTCCAAATTTGAAACATTTACTTGTCCCTTTAAGACAACTTCATCCATGTTTCTTTCCACACTTTTAGCATAAGGGAAAACTCATCTTCTTTTTGGTGTGCTCTTTAGATTTCCCTTTGAATTCCATTTTCCTCTTCTTATCAAACCCATATGACTAATGGGTTACTCCAATATCCATCTCAACCTTGAGAGCACATCGAACTATTTCCTCGTAGCTATTGAAGTCCCTTATGGATAACACCCTTCGAAGACTTGGTTTTAAGACACTAAAGAATCGATCGATCTTACTCTCAGGTTGAATAATAATCCCAGAAGCGTACCTTGAAAGTCTTGTAAAATTTTCTTCGTAGGTACCAACTGATTCATCATCCTTTTTCTTTAGTTCAAGAAACTCCTTCTCCATCTTTTTTCGAAGAATACGAGGGAAGCACTTATTGAAAAATAAGTTCTTTAACTCTTCCCATTCTATGGACTCAATTTAATCTCTTGGCCTCATATTCTTGATAAGATTCCACCATTGATCAGATTCACCTTCCAAATGATATACTACTAAGATGAATTTATCATATTCAGAACATTGAAGAACTGAAAATATCTTTTCGGAAGTACTGATCCATTGTTCATCAACTAATGGATCAGTAGACCCGCTGAATGAGGGTGGACGCTGCCTCATGAAAGATTCAATAGAATGTTGCTCCTTTCTTTACTCGTTTGGAAGTCCTACATGATTCATAGCTTGAGAAATTTGTGTGAGCATGGATACAAGATTTTATATTCTACTTCCCATAACGTTTTGTTGCTCAGGGGGACAATCATTGCATTTCCCGTCGCATTCAGAATTAACATGGTTCCTTCGGGTTCCATCCATTGACTAAAACCAAGAAGAATGGTGTGAGCAATAATAATTATAATAGGAAAACCACATAATCAAGAATAAAATTTCACGCTTTAGGTCTTATCATAGGTTATTCAAGGTCATTTCTAAAACACTAAGATTGTGTTCTATTCTTAGACTAATCCTTAGGGTTCTTACTAAGGCTTTCACATCCTAGTTTCCAAAAGTTGACTACACCTTTCCTCTGATACCAAATATAACGACCCATACTTTACATACATTGTTAATACTTCAAAATTAAATCATACTTATCACAACATATAATAAACCCATGAAAGGACCGTATAGGTATAGTGTCTTTAGAAACTGGGAAACATAAACAACTGGTTCATAAATCATCTATGTTGTGTCCCATTTATTTCATCATATCTAGAGTCCCTTTTGGCATATTCTACTTAATACCCTTCTTCCAGACCTGGGGAAAAGAAAACATACAAAAGGGTGATCTCAAATGCTCAATAAGGGTAAAAAAAGAAATATTAATCATATCATATTCTTAAGAACATAACATTTTGAAAATCTTTTCCTGTAAAAAGATCATAATATCATGACATGGGATCAATCATAATAGTGAAATTTGATCCAAATAATCATAACTTAAAACATGAAACTTTGTGGCATACACACACAATCATAGAGAATCATTTATTATTATTCAAGACTCATTTCCAAGACTATCTTAGCGGACAAAGTCCATTTTTGAACCGAGTTCATTCCTCGTTACAGTCATGTTTCACTGAACCGGATTAACCTATCATTCCATACATGTCTATCTCATGAGATATAAATCTTTATCCAATGCATTGAAGGGAGATATAGGTCCCACCCATATCATAATGAAACCATTCTTATGTGTGCCACAAAATCATAAATCATACATCATAGCATAACCCATGTAATAAAAATGGGATTCTTAAACATCGTGACATCATAAAACAATTCGTATAAGATAAAGGACTTCATAAAAATAATTCCATCACAACATAATCAAATAAATGTAATAATAGGGATAGAAAAAGAACCCTATATTATCTTATATGGAAATTAATTTTGATAAAACACTTGAACTCCCTTCTTGAGGAAAATATACTTTCTACTTTTAAAAAAACATTTTTTCCCATTCTTAACATGTCATACAATTTTAAACTAAAAGAATTTGATTAAAAATAAACTTGAAAATTTGTAAAGGAAGATTCATGGAAATAATTTTCTAAATGTCCATTCAGGCCGTATAAGTTAAAAAACATTCTTCTCGTACTTTGGCCGAAAAAGTCAAAAAGTACCTCGTACTAAAAACGACAAAAGATTCCTTTCATATCTTTTACTAAAAACTCACCAATGGGTAAAATTGGATTTAAAAAATTGTAGGTGGATGTAAATAATATTACTTATTGAGGAAACATGGATTTGGATGATAAATATTCCCCAGTAAATACCAAAGTATAAACAATCTCAGATAAAAATGAGATTGTGATATTTTCCCTTACCTTAGGTCTGATTTTCTTCGTACGTGTCTGAACCTCTTGTATAATGATTTATATAATGTTATTGACTTATTCCAGAATCATACCCATTGTTATGATATCATATATGGTCATATTCTTAGATTCTTAGCTTCTTATTAGAAATATTTCATTGCTACTTGTTATTCAGGTGTTTATTGATTTTTGTTCTTATGCGTGTTTTATCGAATAAATTCTTATTATTATTTTTAGGTTACAGATACCTCATTTACAGAATGTTATTAGTGTAATATATATAATATTTATTCATTCAATTCATTTATATAATCATTATGAAATGAATATCATGTAAAACAAGTCACATCACATCGTGGAGATGGTAGGTCGTACGTACGCACGAGCGATGATATCGTTCCCATGATCGTGGAATTTTATTGAAGTGTATGTATACTATTTCATAATCAATATCATTTTAAAATAATCATATATAGTTATTATTTACACCATTATACCCATCCAAGTAAGGTGGTGGTGGAAAACAGATTGCACCACGGCGTGGAGATGGTATTCCGTACGTACGCACGCGTGGTGATTTCATTTTCTGTAGGATGGATAGAAGATGAAATAGGGTTGTTTCATATTTATAATAACATATCAGTATATGAGTGATACTGATGTTATTACTTCATAATGAAACAACTAAATAAGAATAAGTATAAGAAGAAATAAAGTTGAAAGAATCAGTAACGGACATTACCTCTTCTTTGAAGCGCCTCTTCTTAACCTCCTCTTAGGGCGCTAAAGATGGTATTTGAAGAAGACCAGGACCTATAGGATGTTTCTAGGGAAGTGGAGAAGAGAAATTTTCAGGGTTTGACCGAGCTTGAAGGCTCAAAGTGGTGTGAGGAGGAGAGGGAGGAGGTTCCCTTTTATAAGGGAGGAGAGGGGCACCTATGGAAAAACTAAAAATATTATTTTATTATAAAGTCATATTCAGTATTTAATAGCTCCAAATTGATTTATTTCGAAGCTAAGGTGGGGATGGGTCGAAATCATCTCAACAAATAGATTTTAGAAAAGTTTAGGTTACTATTTTAACCTTGTCATTTAGATTTAACTCTAAGTTAAATAATTTAACATTTACCGTGTCTTCTTGTTTTCTTACACTATATGGTTAATAAACTTACTATAACAATCCACACGAACCCCAAGTTGTTAATTATTAATATATATAACCTTATCTAAGTCATATGACCGAACCTTAGATTTTTAGGAATAAAATAACAATTAATAATATAATATTTGTTTTAAAAACTATTTTATGTCAATTTTGACACTATTTGGTAATTGATTTTTGTGAAAATCATAATAGCATTATTAGTTCGAAAAAATTTAATTAAATCAATACTAATATGTCATATTAACCTATAAAATTATTTTAATTCATAAAAAGTCTCAAATTACATTTATTTGGGTATTTATAACATCAATTATGTTAATATTTCATTAATAAGGTAATTATTGCATCATCATTGTGTCAAAATTAAATGAACTTATTTATTGTCTAAAAATTACAATTAAAATACCATTATGTAGGAAATATTTTTATTTTTCTAATGGGTATTTATAGTTGAAATTATCTTATGTATAACCCTATATTAAAAATGTTTTAATTATTAAACATTGATTTTAACTATTTTAACACTTCTTTAAATAAAATAATAATAAATGTCCTAATCTAATAAAAGTGGACCTAAAGGGTAATATTTTATCCCTAAGGTTTTTTTTTCGAATTACACTTATCCAATAGAATTAGGACATGTTTTATGGTAATAATAATATCATTTTTACCCTTAATTGCCCTATTTTCTTTTAACCGTGGTAAAAAAAAGTAAAAAGTTACTATTCACCAAAAAATATTTTTATCTTATTGAACCAAATTTTACTCCTTGATATTAACCGTGTCTCTCGGATTTTTGAAATTTCACTCACAGAAGCGGTCAAATTATGTTTTATGGAAATTTTCAAACTCTCCTAGGAGGTGGGTAAAAGACGGTGAAAAGTTCGATAAAATTTTTATATATCTAAAATTATTATAAAATGACTCCAATGAATTACATTGAACTTATATAGGTATTATATATCAATTTTCACATAAAATAAATTTAAATAAAATAAATAATTATTTAAATAAAAATTCGGTTTTTAAATAGTAACCTAGTGTTTTCACTATTCATCAAAAATTGAAAGTTTTCAGAAAAATACCAAAATTTCACCCTAGGATAATTTCGATATTCCGAATCCAAAAATGAAGTCCATTTTGAAAGATAAAATTTATAAAATTTCAAAAAGAAGGTATTACTATTCATAATGGCTAGTTTTAATAATATTTTAATAGCATATCGTTGTTTAGTGAAACTCGGTATTGCGTACAATGCAAGCTATCGAGGAAGGTCGTGATTGTGTGTAAAGAAATCAAAGATAGTTTTGTGTGTAGTGAAAGATTCCTTTGTTGATGTATATAACATAAAAACAAAATATTTCTCATAAAAATCTTGGGTGTTACAATCACCATAATATAATATGCAGTCATTTAAACATGCATGGATCTTCTGATAACTAAGACCCAAATTATGAACCAAACTCTTACTTTTATAGAAACTTGTAGGTAATGTATTTCCATCAGGAAACAATGACTTAACTAAATATAAAATCTAATGAAAAAAACTATTTGACATTTTATAATCAGATTTAATAGCCCTAAATTTTGTAATAGCTTCAAGTGTTCTCATCTGGCATCCCAAATATAAGGCCTCCTCAACTAATTTTGACAAATTGTAAAAACTGAGAAGGTTCTGATTTGGTATTTGTAATATCATTCTAATTTGTTGTTTTAGGAATAGATAGACTAGCAGCTTCATGTACTAAATTCTAAAATGATGGATTTGGAACCAAAAAGAATTTATTTTCTACTAAATTCTTTTCACCATGTTGATACCAAAAAAAATATAATATTTATGAAAACCAAAACAAAATAGATGAAGTATAACATTCTAAAACATTTCAGATCTCTTAATATTTCATTGTTGACAAGGACATTTAATTTTTCCTTTAGAAAAAAAAATCTGAATTCAATGATTCAAATGATATAATGGTTTTAGCACCTTTAATGTAGACAAGATTTATACTAGATCAGTTGGGATTTTTGTGATGATTTATCCAATCATGATCATGTAATATAAACTATTGTCTACTTCTTGAGTCCATAGTTATCTAAAAAACAACATAAATAAGCATAATTATTACTGATCATATTGAGTAGTTGCAAATTATTATTATATTTTAACAACTTTAAATATTATATGAAATATGATCAGAGTATTGCACTGGATTAACACAAGATTACGGGGCCTGAAGAGGCTCAGATCAGATAGAATAATAATATTAAATATATTATATAATACACATGATATTTTTTCAAAATAATAGAATTTCTCTTGAATGATATCTCATATGAGAATAATGAGACCATCGTTAGATCTAGGATGTGGGATTGACCCTATGCAAGACATAACATTTATACGCATTGAGAGTTTAGAAACATCATGTATGATAGTAATTCATTTTAATATTTTTCATATAATATTTTACAAAAAAATAAAGTATCTTTGTAATGGTGTAATGTATTAGAAATCTAAGATCATTGTTAAATTGGGGATGATGGGTTTACCCTAGGTGCGACATAAATTTTTAGTTGTCGATAAAATTATTTATTAAGTAATACTAATTATTTAATATTTATATCTAAATTTATAATAAATATTACTAGTATTTAACAATTACTAGAATTTCATATTTTTTTCTATTACATATTTTTACATATTTTCATAATTTCATCAAATTTTGAAATTATTAATAATAATTTGTAACTAACACTAATATTTACTATGTATTAATAATATTGAAAAATTAATTATTAATTATTATAAATTATGTAATGATTATTATTAATCATTTAAATTATTATTAAATTTTTAATAATTACTATATATATATCATAATTTCTTAATTAAAATAAATACATCAAATATATATTCTGACTCTTTTTTTAAAAAATATACATATATCAAATCTATATAATCATATATATATATATATAACTTAGAAATAATTTTAATTATAGTTAATTTTGATTATAAATAAATTTGATTATCTTGAATTAATAATTTATATAAATAATTTATAAATACTTTTGAGTTAATATTCTTGAAATCATATTTATTTGTAATTGATACTTATTTTGAATTACTAATTTTTATCCTAAACACATTATAATTGTTGTTCATGTCGGGTGTTTTTACAACATTTATACAAATTATTGATACTAATTAATTTAATTAATACCATAATTATATGAATTATTGGGAATTTGTAATAGTTGTTATATTTTTTTATATTTTTTTACAAAAATTATTATTATTTTATAATTAACACTAATATTTACAATTTATTAATAGTAATGAATCAATAATTGTTAAATATTATAAATTATTTAATTATTTTTACTAATTATTTAAATTAATACTATATTTTTAATAATTAATATTTTTATGAATTTTTAATAATTCTTTTAATTTGTTATATTTTTTTTAAAAAAGTATTACAAAAAATATCCTAATTATTATTAATTATGTTTCTAATAAATACTACATATTTTAAATTGTTATTTTTTTCATTAAACCAATTTTTTAACATTTTTTATAAAAATATCTTATAAATAAAGTTTTGTTAAAATGTTTTCTTTAAACTAATTTTCTCATCATTATTAAAAAAACATTAGTTTCTATTTATTTCATATGTTAAATATATATATTACATACCTTCTTAATCAAATCTATATACATCAAATTTATTTTTACATGTTTTTTTAAACGCATTAACATATCAAATATATATACATACATTCGTGCGCGCACACACACACACACACACATACATACATATATATATATATATCAAAAACCTTACATGTTATTTTTAAAACATTTATATATGTATATTAACATGTTAATATGTATATATATATATATCCAAATGTTTACAAAACTATATTTATATGTTCTAAATAAATGAAAAGAAATCATAATATAAAAAAAATGATCTCACATCAATGTCACAATCCAAGAATTATCATAATTCAAAAAAACATCAATATAACCATGTTATACAATTGACCAATTAAACTTTTTTATGTAATATTTATCAATATATAACATCCCTACAAATAATTTTCATAATCATCATATTTAAAATAATGATATAAAACAATAAACTTCTAGTGACCCTAAACACCAAAAAATAATCTATTAAATCTAAGATCAAAAAATGATAAAAATACCTCAAATCTATTGAAATCAACTCATGTAGAACCAATGGACACTGAAATAGTAAAAAATAAATTTAGATTAACCCTAAATATAAAATAAATTATAAAAAGAGGCTAAATTTATTAACTTAGGTTTTAACCAAACCAATATTTACAATATTGAACAAAAATATGTAAAACTAATGAAGGAAGATAGAAGTAGAGTCCTTACCTAGCAGATCTAAGCCTAAATCATCAAAAAATCAGGATAAACGAACATTTTTTAGGGAGATCTAGATCTTGGTGAGCATCAGCCGGTGAGGGAATGGAGAAAGTGAGGAGGAGGAGAGTGGTCGTGCATTATGTTATGTTATTATTTTTTATGATGGGCTTATTGCAACAGAATTAATCCCATCACAAAATTAATTTCATGGAAACTTTTTTAATGAATTAAATTTTCGTCACAAATACATGTCTCTATATATTCTCTTGCATTATGGTGTGTAAGCATGCCAAAACATTAGTAATGGGCCAATAAATTCCATCAAAAATAAAAAATATTTTCAAGGGAATATTATATCTGTCCCAAATAACCCCATCGATGGGACTATTTATGGTAGGTATATTTTCCTTCATAAATAACCCATCACAAATAGTCACTTTTCCTATAGTGGTAGTATAATTTACTTCAATAATTAATAATTAAAAGTGTTCTATTGATGGATTAAGAGAGGGGGAGGAGAATTCTAGATCTCTAGATTTCTCTCTAGGGTTTTAGAGAGCTTCTCCATTTTTGTTGTGTATAATGAATGTCACTTAGGAAATATATAAGACTAGATATATAATAAAGAAAGTTTATGGTTTCCTATTTGCATCTAAGTCCCCTTATCAATACATTAATTCTTAGTGAAACTTTTATCTTAATAAAAATATAATTTTTATTCACTTAATATGTTCATCAACTAAGAATAAATAAATACCATTTATATTATTTCCAAATTGACCATTAAACTCAGCCCACTTATCCTCCTTGATATTTACCAAACCTTGAATAATGATTGTTTATTTAATAAATGAATAACACTTCATTATTCATTGATAAATATAATAAATAATATATTCTCCAAACCATGAAAATAAATATATATTATTATTATTTAACTCACTTGTTCTTTCTAATAAATTATGATTAAATCTTGGAGATCAACCAAACCTAAATAATTATTAAATCACAAAGTAGGAATAATATTTATTCAAACTTGTTAAATTCAACATTGAATTTAACTAAGATTTTAGATACACTTAGTTTGTGACTCTATAGGCCTCTTTCTCGGTGGAAATGGGTGGAGATGTCTAAAGTATAAGGTTAGCATCTTGAACCATGCCAAGGAACCCATAGATAAAGAAGTTAATGTCGCAACGACATAAAACCTTCAATGAACTCTCAATGAGTAATATAATCTCTTTATCATGACATCTCTAATCAAAAAGGTTGCATACCAGTGTCATCAACCTATGTGCTCTATGTATAATTCTTTGACATTTAAGAAATGAAATTTCCTAGAGAAAACCATGGATATGGATTTATTTGGGAAGTTAAATTCCTATAAATGGGCATAAGATGTCAAATTTTGTCAAGGGATATAAGGGATGAATCCTTTCTCACATTATCCATAAATGTAATATCACTTGTGATGTGCCCAAAATATCCTACTTCACTGAAATCATATTTCATCATAGTTTTTATCAATACATAAAACTAAATGACTTGTGATATTCATTAATAATAATCATAAATTCTAAGGATCAATACACACATCTAAATATAGGAACATCCAATGACATATAAAAAGTGTGTTTTCTATTAGCGGGTTACATTTTCATAATCTCCTGCTCTGTAAATTACCAAGGGTGAACACCATGAGAGAGTGCCTCAAATTCCTATGAGTCTACACCACTAATAGCTTGTATCATTTATGTCTTGTCAAATGATATCATTTGGATATAGAACATATATATTCAATAATATTTTTAAGGCGCCTCCTGGTTCACATCATATTAGGGAACTTTTATAACCATTTAGTGTGAAATATTTTCTTAAGACATTATCACATACTATGTCATATAGAGGGACAATCTTGATGTGATAAGAAAATTAATTAATATTTAAGACAGTGAATACATGTAATCATTAAGTACTTAAAATTTGTTTATGGGGAACCAATTCCTACAATACTGTTATTGGAGGGATAGTTCAAAATCCCTCAACTGGTCAAATCCTGAAGGATATGGAAATTCTCAATCGAGGTAACCCAACAAGTCAGTATTGATGATTAAGGCCCCTAATGATGTAAATGGTAGAGCTCCAATTGGTTAATACACTCATGATATACCTCCACTAGATTAGGAAACAACCAAGGAATCCCAATCTCCATGAGAATTTGAGTGATTTTAGTGTCCTTAATTTTCCCCTTGATATCTTATTGTTGATATATTCCCTTTTATTATTCATTTATAGCTGTATTATCACTGTTGGTGGAGCTCACTATGGGGGATCATATCCTCACACCCCATCCATCAAAATATATAGAAGTTGAGATCTTATTGGGACCCTCAATTTTGATAGGGGCTTCACAAGTGCCTACTTTAAGAGAATTGTATCTTGAGTACATTTGACCTTCTGAGATAGTTCCTTAGTCTAACTGGGAGGCTCTCAATGCTCTGGGGACAACTCTGTGATATGTCTAGAGAGACATATGGAATATAGTCTCACAAACATCATTAGAGGGTCTACCCATGAAATTATGAATCTTTATCACATGTTTAAGATGTTGGGATATGGTGTCTTTGATTATCAAGATACTCATTATACTATGAAGTGGACCCTTAAAATGTATAAATGGGATCAAGAATCATATAAACTCTTTGTTAAGGTGAAATAAGAAACAAAATTCACCAATATTTGAAGCATAGCATTCTAGGAAGAATACCATTTCATTAGAGTCGTAGTAGAACAAAAATGTTTTGTGGATGAAGAATCCATTAAGGTGTACTACCTTCGGAAAGAGTTATAAAATTCTATGTAGAGGATGTAAGAGCACAAGTGGTTACTTGAGGAGTCCAAAACTAAAGATAATTCCAATGTTCTTTAGGTAAAGAAACTATGTTATGCGGAAGAGGCCAAGGTCATGGAGTTTTCCCACCTTCAATATGATATAAAAGAATAACAGAAATCCATTTTTGAACTCCAAGCCTACATAGAGAGAATTTTTTGGTATGTTACTACTATAAAGAGATAATTTGACTTATAGATTCTCAGATTTTTTCCTTAATGAATAAAAATATATTTTTTTCTTAATCACTTTTCAATTATGCATCCCTTGTTTCACTTCGATTATAAATTCATAATAACCTATGAAAACCTGGAAGGAAATATAAAGGTAACTTTAAATCTCTTGAAAATTGAATTTTGAATATCTTAAGACAATCATGGTTTTCAAACACATAATCTGAGAAGATTTCCTCCAGGTAGTGCCTCACGGATATGTACAGGCCTGAATACCATTACCGTAACTTTATATTTGGTCCATTAGGATATGGGACATGGTTTCCTCCTAGGTATGTATCATGGATGGGTATAGGCATGTGCATCATCATTGTAACACTAGATTTCGTCCATTTATAAGTGAAAATGATTTCTTAATGAGTGTGGAACACAGATAGGTATAAGTAAATGTCCCATCATCATTACACTATATTTTGTCTATTTTAATTTGAAAATTATTTCCACCTGATTGTGGATCGTAAATGGGTATAAGAAGATATACCATCACTGTAATAGTATATTTAGTCCATTTGGATGTGGAACCTTGTTTCCTCATGGGTGGGGCTCACAAATGGGTATACACATGTGATATGTCATCATAAAACTATATTTAGTCCATTAAGATATATAGGGTGATGAATCAATGAGAAAAGGATCACAAGGGGGGATTTTGGAATGAATGTTCTAATTTTCAAAGGGTCTCAAGTTCCCTGACATCAAAATTTCATGGGGTTTGCATGAATATTTGAACTAATATGTCATAAATAGAAGAGTTATTTAATTTTTTTCCTAGACTGGGGATTTTAGGGATAATTTAATGAATTTTTTACGGTTATATAGTGGACCTCATAATCCTTGTGTCCTTATTTTTTGGTCCTAAATTCTTCCTAATAATTATATAGAGGAGGCTTAATGAGAAGGAACTTGGATTTTTCTAAGGCTTCCCTTTATGGGTTTCAAATAGATAAGTTCTGTGCCTTTTCTATTTTTAAAGAACATGTTTTTATACAAGTTATATAGGATTCATGCATAAAAATAGAAATTAAACTTTTTCCTAGCTCACCCTTTGCATTTTCTAAAGTTGGTGAATGCCAAGTCACTTTCCCTGAGGAATTTTAGGTCTTGAAAGATAGACCTATGTGGATGGTGTTTTAGGTCAGATGGCTTGGAAAAAATGTGAGTCGTTCCATATGGGGGAAATGGTAAAACCAATCTAACATGAATAAAAAACCTAATTCCACTAGTGTATATAGACTCATGGGTATTTTCATATAGTTTAGGGTCCTGGTACTTGAACCAAAATTCATTGATATTTAAGGTCTGGAATCCTTGAAGAAAAAGTTAAGGAGTCTGTATAACAAGATAGATGATGAAAACCCAATGTGAATGGAGTTATCGGTGTCAAAAATGAAAACAAATTTGAAGTATAGTGCACGCATTTTAAGGTTTTAATGCTCAGACTATCATTTCATGTGGTTTAGGGTCACACAACAAGGTCCATTGTGTATAGAGTGTGATATAGTAACCCTGAAAAGGATCAAAGATAATGAATTATTTAATACCTTTGAATGGGTAATGATAAAGATGTTACTCATAACCTAAAGTTTTTTAATATGGAATTTGAGATAAGAAAAGTATATTGAGGATTAATAATGACCAATATTCAAATGGAGGGTTCCAATATATTGTTGTTGGAAGTGTACAGAGATTGGAGGACCTTTTTACTTAGGATTAATATGCCTCTAGTTAATAGGGAAAAATATAGTATCATCAATGATCATTTCCAAATGGAGGTTTCCCTTGGATCTAGATACACTCATTACTAATATCCAGGAAAGATTTGTGACAATTCAAACACTTAAGGCGCAAAAGTGTATCATATGGAAGGAAACATCAAAAATATGGTCTAAATGTTTAAATAAAAAACTAATGATGATTAGGATATCTATATATAATAAAGAGTATAAATGGGTGATGAATTGTGGTTGGGTATGAAATATATAGTTCAAACGACACTACATATTCTGAAGTATTAAGAATCAATCCATATGTAGGTCTTATATGGGAAATAGCACCTATACCAATCTAACTCAAATTAAAGGGAGTGGAAATTCAATATTCAGGTATGGGATTGAAAATGGAAGTAACCCTATGGTTTTATCTAGGTAAATGTATTGATTCATAGAAAATATGAATGTGGGGGATCCAAACTCTAGGTGATTTAGGGACAAAGCAACACTTTAACCAAATGTGGGGTCTCATATATTATACTCCCTTACATGGATCTAACTCTCATATAAGGATAGGTGATGAAGTTCCCAGTCAGGATCCAAGTATCACTAAGAGGGGAGGGGGTGAATCAGTGATATCTTTTTCTTTTTAAGTTTCCCCTTTTTGAAAAAACCTTTACCTCCTATTAAAGAGTTTCTTCCCTGCTGAACACACACAACCACAGGAACACAAGATTTACAAGGTTCACTACTCAACAAGAGTAGCTACGTCCTTGGTATGGTACGAAAACAATCCAGTACCAAACAATCCATTAGAAAACAATCCTTTAATGTGGAATACAATGAGTAGGATATACCCTTACACTTGTGTAGCACTTTGAAAACAATCCAATAGTGTGTGTGCTTCCTCTTAGCACAAATATGGTAACACAGTGTTTCAGTGCTTCTTTACAATTGAACAGATGTATTCTCTGAAGTACAAATCTTCACTTTCTTACCCAGAAGCTGGTAAGAACTCTCTTACACACTATTGAATACGTGCGAAGACCCCAAATATTTCGTGCAGCCTTTAGGGTGCCTTGTGTGCAATTAAAATGGCTTGCGCATAAAAATTCCCTTTTGGCGCGGAAAACATTTTCGCACAGCTTCCCTTTTTCGCGCAATGTTTCACTTTTCGCGCAGCTTCCCAATTTTTCGCGCAACATTCTTTATTTCTCAAAAACCTCTTTATTTTCGCGCAACTCACATAGCGTAAGATTTTACACGCACCAGATCTCAGAATTTCTTCTAAGTGTCGATCATTAACAAATGAGGAGGGTTAGCCTCATATTTATAGGCATTTTTGACCCCGTGCGAAAAACACTAATCCGCGTGTAAAACCTCCTTTATGCGCGTAAAAACTCTTTTATGAAACTTCATATTTCACACCATGCTTTAATATTTTGCGCACCTCATGCCTTTGCCATTTTTCATCCTTCTAAGCATGAAGCACAAATTGCGCGCAAAATTCCACACCACATTCCATATTGCGCGCAAACCCATCCTTTCACGCGACATCGTATTTCGCGCAATGATCCAATTTTTCACGCAGCTCATGCCTTTGAAAATTTTTGATCTTTTGATCTCGAAACACCTTTTGTGTGAAAAACATCATTCCTCTATTTCGTGCATCCCACAGATTTTTCGCGCAACCTGCTATGATTTCACGCACCACTTTATTTTTTCGCGCAACCTGCCTAAATTTCTTCGCACTCCATGCCTTTGTCATTTTTCAATGTTCTGACCTTGAATCATGCCTTGCATGAAAAAATCTAAACCATCTTCAATCTTTCATGCTCCATCCATTCCCAAACACATTTCTTCATCTCCCGATTTTCAGGCCCTAAAATTTTGCAAACACTGGAAAACGACGCCACCTTAAACTGTGTTTTTTTGCCGTCCCCAGATTGTCCATTACTTTGTCATTTTTTCTCTTCACTGCTTCCCATAACCATTCTTCTGCTCTTATCACGAATCCCACTATCATGATATTTATCCTTTGATAGATCAGCTTTATCATCGACAGAGTTGCAATGGGAACTGAAACTTCCCTATCCTCCAGCAGCATCATTCCTTCAAATCAAAACTTTATATGACTGGCATCATCATTTCTCCCCCTTTCCTTTATAAGGCTTGCATCACAAGTTCTACTAACTCATGATATGTGTGAAATACATACCAGCAATGCATCATATTATTTGTGATCCTTCTACAAAGTGAATTGATTTATCTTCTTTGACAATAGAATACAACACTCTGCAAAGGCTAACTCTTCAAACTTCTTTCTCCATGCAACTTGGTCCCAACAATCTCCCCCTTTGGATTTTGTTGTCAACCAAGATTCATAAGTCACTGAACTTTGTAACCTTTTGCAGTGGATTAATTATTAACAATTCTAAGCCTACGTGAGCTAACTAATTATAGAAAACAAGAATTATTGACAGCCAAAACCATGCTGTCCAAAAGCAGTGACTGTGAAATCTCATGAACGTACCTCCTCGTCCTTCTTCAGAAAAGGATTTTTTCATGATAGCTTTCATGATTTGTGATAACTTCTTGATCAGAAAAGCATCTTCTGATTTGTTTTAGAAATTATGAAAACATTCTAACTCCTGACTTCACTTTCTTCAGTAAACCTCTTCAGCAAAAATATGATTTCTTTACTCAGCAACTTCTTTTTTTCACTGATTACGATAAAGGTAAACTTCTAGCAAACAACAATTTCTGCCTCTGATTCTTTTGGATCCAATGATCTGAATACGATGTAGATGGATCCAATTCTTTCAGCAACCTTCAACTTTCTTACAACAGCTCATTACGATAGACTGAGTCTGATTCCTGAATAAGAAAAACATTCTTATGCAAAAAGGTTAGTTTCCAACAAATACAAAACTTTTTTAAAACAAAACACCACAAATTTTCTTCATTTATGTAGCTAATATCCAAAAAACTGATCCATTCAGCCATTGAATTATGTGACTATTTTGCGATATTTACTATTTAAATCATGATATTAGTGTATTATTTATGTCATGTTTAGCATGGGTTGCTTTTATTTATACTTTAAAATGAATAAGTCCTATGATAACCATGAGCGATGCATATTATTTCATTTTTTTCTAAGGTGTAAAATAAAATATTTTAATAAATGTAAATCTAATGTTATTTGGTTATCCAAAAAATGATTTCTAACAACTCTATCCCTTGACCTGAAGACTTTAAATTTTTTATTATTTGGATAATCCTCTTTTTAACTGGGTTGAGAGAGAACTTTTACATGACCCGAATGCCCCTAGAGACAAGACCTTGAATAGTGCACACCACATAGGCCTGGGGCCACAAAGGCCTTGAGAAGTGGCCTGAAAGCTCGCACTCGAAAGCTCTTTCCTACCATTCTATCATCCGCCCATGCCTATCCGACCATCAGAGATTTCACGCTAACTGTTCACACACCATCTTCTTTTATTGAAGGCTGCTACCAAACATGTACCCAGCATTGATGAAGATCACCTCAGGGAGGACCATTCCAAACAACTACTCATTGAGTAAATTAGGATGCAAGGACCGATGAAATGCATGAAGGCATAGAAGAAGAGCCCGCACCAGAGATTGTTTATCCACATGGGTTCAGAGTTGCTCTAGTACAAGCCCGAAGTCCCAACATATGACAGTCTAGTGGTCATGTGGCTCGAAGGCCCACTACATGGCTCGAAACCCCAATTTGAATGAATAGTACTGCTGCTACGGTACATTATTACAAAAATGACCACATCACCGACGTATGACATGTTATTTTAGGGTATTTGAAAAATAATGGGAAACCATACATTTGTGTATATATCTTTATTCATTATGTATTTTTTTTCAATACCATCGTTAAATTGTCCATTCATTTATATTGGTCACATTGAGGATTGTCACATTTTAAATTTGGGGGTGGGTAAAAAACTTGGTGTAATCAATTTTTATAATTTTGATTTTGTGTTGGTTTGTATGTCTTTTTGTTGTTTTCAAAAGAACAAGAAGTTGAAGAATATGAATAACGTTTCTGTTTTCAAGACTTTTCATGTTTATTTTATTTATGTGTTTTAATAAATGCAGTTGAGGAATTGTTACGGTTACATATAAGTAACTCTAATTTCATATTAGGGTTTAGTTATAGAAAATTACATTGACTTTGATAGATTATGGTTGTCATGGAAAACTTCTGTTTGATGCTGAAATCACTTGGAATTTTTAATAATTGTTTGAGTAATTAGGAACTTCCATTTGTTTAGTGTAAATTTCTTGTTCCCTCAAAAACATATGTGACTTAGCGCACTTCATACTTGAAACAAGAAATCACTTGACAAACTTTATTAGACCCATTCTGAATTATACGGACCCTTCATTTTTTTAACCTTGTTGGCGGTGCACCCGCGTGCCGAGGGGCGGCCGTCCCTACGATAAGATGACGTCGATTCTGGAATTCACGAAAACGCGGCAAAGGGGGCAGGTCAAAACGACAACGTTGCAGCTCGCGCAGACGCAGAGATGCCGACACGGCAGCAGCACCACCGTGGCCGCCCCGTCACCGCACGACTTGCACGCCGGCACCGCAGCCGAGCCGTCGAGCCGCTCCGGGTCTACGCACGCAGACTCCGCGTCCTCCAATTGACCCTCGCCGGCGCCGGGGAAGTGCCCGTCAGCCTCGGCGCCCGCACCGTCCCTGCGCATCACCTCCCACCATTGTGAATTATACGGCAAATTTTGTCTACAGGGTTTTTTTTTTTTTAAATGGGTCAAACGTTTAAATAATTAGTTAAGTGGGTCTCTTGACCGCCAGACCATGTGGCGCTCAAGGGTTTTGGAATTGGAGCGCCACTTGAAGTGGCGCTCCACCAATTTGGTGGAAGAAGGGTGCAGCGCCACTTCAAGTGGCGCTGAAAAAATAAATACAAACCGTGCAGCGCCACTTGAAGTGGCGCTGCACCCTTCTTCCCAATCAATTCGGCGCCACTTGAAGTGGCGCCGAAACACCCCCCATCCTATAAATAGGACCCTCGCCCCCCACCCCATTCCTCACTTCCTACCTCACCCCACCCCCATTCCTCCCTCCCTATCCCTTCCTCTCTCTCTCTCTCTCTCAAACTTTTTTCTTGCGTTCTTCGGTTGCTGCGAAGCCTTGCCTCTTCGGTTGCTCTGCCTGTGTACCTACGTCGTCACAAATTTGAGGTAAATCTTTCTTTAAATTTATTTAATAATTTAGTTGTTTAATTTATAGAATTAGTATATAATATTTGTATTTTATAAATAGTATGGTTTTTTTAAATGTAATTAGATAATGAAATGATTAGTTAGTTAAATAATTAATCATAATTAGTTGATTAATCAATGATAATTAAGTTATTAATTAATCATAATTAGGTAAATAGTTAAATGTAATTAGGTTATTAATTAATGATTATTAGCTAATTAATTAATCATAATTAGCAAATTAATTAATCATAATTATTTAATTAATGAATCATAATTAGTTAATTAATTCATTATAATTACGTTATTAATTAATGGTAAGTAGGTAATAAATAATCATAATTAGTTAATTAAATAATCATAATTAGTTAATATCATAACTAATTAATTAATTAATCATAACTAGTTAATTAATTAATCATAATTAGTTAATTAATTAATCATAATTAGTTAAGTAATTAATCGTTATTAGTTAATTAATTAATCATCGTAATTAGTTAATTAATTAATCATAATTAGTTAAGTAATTAATCATAATTAGTAAATTAATTAATCATAATTAGTTAATTAATTAATCATAATTAGTTAAGTAATTAATCATAATTAGTAAATTAATTAATCATAATTAGTTAATTAATTAATCATAATTAGGTTATTAATTAATCATAATTAGTTAATTAATTAATCATTAGTAGTTAATTAATTAATCATAACTAGGTTATTAATTAATCCTAATTAGGTTATTAAATAATCATAATTAGTTAATTAATTAATCATAATTAGGTAATTAATTAATCATAATTAGGTTATTAATTAATCCTAATTAGGTTATTAATTAATCATAATTAGGTTATTAATTAATCATAATTAGGTAATTAATTAATCCTAATTAGGTTATTAATTAATCATAATTAGGTTATTAATTAATCATAATTAGGTTATTAATTAATCATAATTAGCTAATTAATGAATCATAATTAGGTAATTAATGAAACATAATAGGTTAATTAATTAATCATAATTAGGTAATTAATTAATCATAATTAGGTAATTAATGAAACATAATTAGGTAATTAATTTATCATAATTAGGTAATTAAATAATCATAATTAGGTAATTAAATAATCATAATTATGTTATTAATCAATCATTACTTGCTAATTAATCAATCATCACTTGCTAATTAATCAATCGTCACTTGCTAATTAATTAATCCTAATTAGTTAATTAATTAATCATAATTAGTTAATTAAGTAATCATAATTAGCTAATTAATTAATCCTAATTAGTTAATTAATTAATCATAATTAGTTAATTAAGTAATCATAATTAGCTAATTAATTAATCATAATTAGTTAATTAATTAAGCATAATTAGTTAATTAAGTAATCATAATTAGGTAATTAATTAATCATAATTAGTTAATTAATTAATCATAATTAGTTAATTAATTAATCATTAGTAGTTAATTAATTAATCATAATTAGGTTATTAATTAATCCTAATTAGGTTATTAATTAATCATAATTAGTTAATTAATTAATCATAATTAGGTTATTAATTAATCATAATTAGGTTATTAATTAATCATAATTAGGTTATTAATTAATCATAATTAGGTAATTAATTAATCATAATTAGGTTATTAATTAATCCTAATTAGGTTATTAATTAATCATAATTAGGTTACTAATTAATCCTAATTAGGTAATTAATAAATCATAATTAGGTAATTAATGAAACATAATAGGTTATTAATTAATCATAATTAGCTAATTAATTAATCATAATTAGGTAATTAATGAAACATAATTAGTTAATTAATTAATCATAATTAGGTAATTAATTAATCATAATTAGGTAATTAAATAATTGTAATTAGGTTATTAATCAATCATTACTTTCTAATTAATCAATCATCACTTACTAATTAATTAATCCAAATTAGTTAATTAATTAATCATAATTAGTTAATTAAGTAATCATAATTAGCTAATTAATTAATCATAATTAGTTAATTAATTAAGCATAATTAGTTAATTAAGTAATCATAATTAGGTAATTAATTAATCATAATTAGTTAATTACTTAACCATAATTAGGTAATTAGTTAACCATAATTAGGTAATTAGTTAACCATAATTAGGTAATTAGTTAACCATAATTAGGTAATTAGTTAATCATAATTAGGTAATTAGTTAACCATAATTAGGTAATTAATTTATCATAATTAGGTTATTAGCGAAGTAGTTATATTATTCAGCGAAGTAGTTATATTAATTAGCGAAGTAGTTATATTAATTAGCCAAGTAGTAGTAAATTGCCTATGGAATATACCTTTGCATTACATTCTAGGAATGATAATGAATTTAGTTTTCAATCTACCTTGACCTCGGTTTGTAATTGAAGTTATGAACTTGAATTTAGTAGTTAAATATATTTTTTGCATATTAAGTGTTAGAGTTATCATGAAATGATTGCTCTCTTGAGTAAAGTATCCCCGGGTAGAGGGGCTTTGGGTCGGACCACCTACTTTCCTGGAGGCTTGCCTTGTCTAGGAAAGTGAATGGGGTTGGCTATCTGTCGCTCCAGGCTTACTCATGTGGAGACTTTCAATTTCATATAACTCTATGCTTTTACATGACGTGTTCGTGTACCTCATGCATATAATGCATGTGGATATGTATAAATATATTTGACTTCTATTTTTGGGTAAGTAACACAAACTTGTGGGTTGTGTAAATAGTTACACATCAATATGGTTTGAACATATTGATTTGGTGGAGGGATTAGGATTCCAACCTAAATTACTAGAAGCATGCATACATAAATTGATTCTTTAATCAGATTTAATTAATAACAGTGGTTTCTTTTAGATAAAAAAGATGGTCGCCGCTTATATTTATTGCAACGGTCAAATAATTGAGACAGAACAAGGATGTAGTTATAGTATACATCCAGAAGCTGTTGTGATGCTTGGAGGATGTACTACTTTGGAAGCTGTGCAAAGGAAAATTCATCGGAGGTTAAAACTCGCGAGGAATCAAGTAATAGAGTCCATTACATTCAGACATCTTCAATTTATAGATAGGTTTTGGCATGTGCCCTATCCGGTAAATGATGATGATGATTGGGAATATATACTTTCATTGGTTAAGTATATACCTGAGAATCAAATGATGGAGTTGTATGTCACTATAGCTACAATGGAGGTTCCATCGACATTGGAAGTTGACCCATCTCAAATTCATGAAACTATGTCATATGCTCCTTCACATCAAGACGTTCCATCAGCATCAATAGTTATTCCATCATTTCCATCAGCCACAGTTTCAATGGATAGTCCTCCACATACTTTAGATGCATTGGTTGATGAATTTGAGGATGATGACAATTTTGAACAAGATGAAGAGGAAGTTGAAGAAGAAGAAGAGCATGCGGAAGATCAGTCCGTACCAACTCATGCGAGGTTCAACCGACCATTGAACCATCCTCCACTATTGGCTTCCTGGTCGAATGAAGGCATGAATCGCTTGCCAGAATTTGATTATTCAGTTATCACTCCCAGTTCAGAATTTCCAGGAATCATTGGTGGCATAAATCGAGTGTCAGATAATGATGTTCTGTATATTGGCAGAGAGTTTGAGAGCAAAGAAGCAATGAAAAATGTGATAAAACAATATCACATTGAAAGACATTACTCATATGTTGTAGAAGAGTCAAAGAGATCTTATTATTTGATCCGTTGTGACAAATCTGAATCGAACTGTCAAATGCGTCTGCGAGCTATTATTGATAACACTTTTCACAGCTGGCGCATCACTAGATTTACTCCACACACATGTGTGAACCCAAGCTTGGCACAGGAACACTCTTTATTAGATGTTGAGTTTGTTTCAACTATTATTGTTGAAATGATTAGAGCATGTCAAGATGTCCCCGTGGTTCTGGTCATTGAGCGAATCAAACAGCTTTTTGGGTATCAAATCTCTTACTGGAAGGCATGGGCAGCACGACAAAAGGCTATTGTGAAAGTGTATGGTGATTGGGATGACTCTTATCGAGTTCTACCACAACTGTTGGAGCTTCTACGCCACAATAATCAAATAGTCTATCGGTTACATACAGTTGAATATGTTAACCAACAGAACCAACTTGACCGCTCAATGGTTGTGTTTGATAGATTATTTTGGACATTTTTACCATGTGTGGCGGCTTTTAGACATTGCAAGCAGTTCATACAAATTGATGGCACATTTCTGTATGGAAAGTATACCGGAACTTTATTGATTTCCGCCACACAAGATGGAAATCGAGCCCCTCTGCCTATAGCATTTGCAATTGTGGAGAAAGAGAACTTCTCATCATGGAGCTGGTTTCTGGCATGTCTCCGAGAGTTTGTTACAGATGCAGAAGGGATTTGTCTTATTTCTGATCGCCACCGTGCAATCAAGGAGGCGATACAGTCTGAGGGTCTTTCGTGGAGACCACCATATGCCCATCATCGATACTGTATTCGACACATTTCCAGCAATTTGCGAAAGAAGTTCAAGAATGAGTCGATGAAAAAGGCAATCTTAAAAATTGGTATGAACATCCTTTTCTGTTTAAAATGTTTTTGTCGTAGTTATTTTCATAACTGTTCAGATGACTGTTTGTATGATAGCATATGAGCCTCAACAACAAAGGATGGAGGAGCGTCTTCAAGATATCCACAGAGTGAATCCAGAAGTGTATGATTACATGATGCAAATTCCAAAGCAGAAATGGTCGTTGGCATATGATGATGGGAGGAGATATGGTCATATGACGACCAACATCGTAGAATGTATAAATGGAGTTTTCAAGGGTGCTCGAAAACTAACTATCACAGGTAAATACGAATATTTCAATATATGTTACTCAGAAGAGTTACTATTATAATATAATATTTGTATAATGTCGTAAATCTAAATTTCAGGGTTGGTACAAGAGACCTTCTATCGTAGTGTAAAGTACTTTCTGGAACGAGGAAAGAAAGCTGAAGAGGGCTTGAACAGAGGGATGCGCTATGGACACCATTTCCAACGCGAGCTAGATACAGTTCTTCAGGAGGCCGCAACTTACCGTGTAACTGCATTTAATCGTCCAGAGAAACGATTTGAGGTCGCTGAGCCCGGTGATGCTATGGCATGTAGCAATGGTCGTGTGTGAGTTGTTTTATTGGAGAAGCGTTACTGTGATTGTGGCAACTTTCAGGCACTGAGATATCCCTGCGGCCATGTGATTGTTGCATGTGTTTACGTACACATATCTTGGGAGCAGTTCGTTGATCCATCTTATCGACTCGAGAGCATCAACTCCTGCTATAATACTCCGTGGATGCCAATCGGGGAATATCAGAATTTTCAGCTGCCTGATGGCGCACCCACGCTTCTACCGAACAACAATAGACTTCGACCTAAAGGGAGGCCAAAGTCGACTCGTATTCAGAATGAGATGGATTGGCCTAGTGAACATCCAGCTGGACGGCGGTGCAGCATATGCCGCCAGGAAGGTCATACGAAGACACGTTGCCCTAGACACATAGGGCAATCATCTAATGGTTAAAATGAATCATGTACTCTATCAGTTACTGTAAAACTTTGTACATGTAATTATTTTTATCATTTCACCATTTTTAATCATATTTGTCTTACTTGTAAATAGGGTAATTTTTGGAAAATGTACCACGATTTCACGTGACATTTTTTGTCGAACGATCAACATTACATGAGTAGATTTAAACAAACAACACCAACTCAAAAAAAAAGGAATGTACCTGTATAAGAAAACAAAACCATTTGAAGGGAGGTATTATACCATCAGGAAGAGAGATTCTAGAAATGTGCAATGTTATGACAAACCTTTAGATGAAATGTGTCAGTTCCCCACTAGATGTGCATGTTTCTTCAAAATTTTCAGGCTGGAGATAATCCACCTTAAGTTTCACATAGCCTTATGTCTTCCATGGATTAATGTCAAACACTTCAACCAATTTGTTTACTTTATGGGGAAGTAAAACCTCATTCCTTTGAATATGCACATTACCATGAACATATAAAATCATCATTTTGCAAGAAAAACTACTAATCTCATGTTCACTGAAATACCCCTTAATGTAAGAATGATACAAATAGTGTAAGTAACCAATAACAAGATTCCAATCCATTTTGAAGGATAATGGGGATGAAAAGGAAACATCAACCCCCAGGCCCACCCCTTCCACCCATTCAACCAACTTCGGTAACTCCTATAGAAGTAGTTTTTCAAAAAAATGAAATGTCACCCCACCACAGCTTTCTACATCCATATTAACCCCCCAATTCAGTTTCATTAAATGTGGACAGTCCCCATTTTTACCAAAGTCAATGATGCACTATTAAACCATCACTTTTCAACCCCCGCCTCAAAAATACAAAATGCTTTGAGGGATGAGAAATGATTCGGTGCATTTTAGAACATTGAAATGTGTCGAATCATTTCTCATCCCTCAAAGCATTTTGTATTTTTGAGGCGGGGGTTAAAAGTGGTGGTTTAATAGTGCATCATTAACTTTGGTAAAAATGAGGGCTGTCCACATTTAATGAAACTGAATTGGGGGGTTAATATGGATGTAGAAAGCTGTGGTGGGGTGACATTTCATTTTTTTGAAAAGCTACTTCTATAGGAGTTACCGAAGTTGGTTGAATGGGTGGAAGGGGTGGGCCTGGGGGTTGATGTTTCCTTGTCATCCCCATTATCCTTCAAAATGGATTGGAATCTTGCTATTGGGTACTTACACTATTTGTATCATTCTTACGTTAAGGGGTATTTCAGTGAACATGAGATTAGTAGTTTTTCTTGCAAAATGATGATTTTATATGTTCATGGTAATGTGCATATTCAAAGGAATGAGTTTTTACTTCCCCATAAAGTAAACAAATTGGTTGAAGTGTTTGACATTAATCCATGGAAGACATAAGGCTATGTGAAACTTATGGTGGATTATCTCCAACCTGAAAATTTTGAAGAAACATGCACATCTAGTGGGGAACTGACACATTTCATCTAAAGGTTTGTCATAACATTGCACATTTCTAGAATCTCTCTTCCTGATGGTATAATACCTCCCTTCTCATCTCACCTTACCAAGAAAAATTATCTAGAGCTTTTGAGGTTGATTTATACTCAGGGGCATGACAAAATTGCAAAGATGTTTCTATTGTTACTAGACACATAGGGCAATCATCTAATGGTTAAAATGAATCACGTACTCTATCATTTACTGTAAAACTTTGTACATGTAATTATTTTTATCATTTCACCATTTTTAATCATATTTGTTGTACTTGTAAATAGGGTAATTTTTGGAAAATGTACCACGATTTCACGTGAAATTTTTTTTCGAACGATCAACATTACATGAGTAGCTTTAAACAAACAACACCAACTCAAAAAAAGGAATGTACCTGTATAAGAAACCAAAACCATTTGAACTATTAAATGAAAATGTCATCAGTTTTTTATAATGAAAGATGAACTTACAGTGACTACAAAACAAAAACGAGGAAACTCTGAACATCTTCACCCCAACACCCCAACACGGGAGACAACAACTAACCCAATGTGTTTATGCTTCTTTCAAAATTATATGATAAATTACATATCTTACATGATAAAAGTCATAACTTACATGAAATTAATGTTTTATTGTTTGCACATTCAGATGGATCATCCACTTTTATCTTGCCAGGAGACGCACGTGTCGCGCGATGTGTTGGCGCGACGACCTGTTAGACATATTCATGTTCGGAGAGCGCACCGTTTCCATCATGAGGCACCACCGACAGCTATTTTTCCATACCTTAGATGTGCATGCTTTTATGGAGTCACTATGTGTGACTTCAAGACCATCGACCATCATTTGATAGCTGCATTGGTTGAGAGATGGCGGCCAAAGACACACACATTTCATCTCCCAGAGGGGGAGATGACTATTACATTAGAGGACGTCGCCTACATGCTGGGGTTACCTATCCATGGAGATGCAGTTACGGGGGCTAGTACCGGCGATTGGGTTGCAGTCATACAGAGGCTGCTAGGCATTGACGTCATCGGCGCACGGGGTGTCCTCCAGGGTTCGCGCTTGCGAATGAGGTGGCTCGATCAGCATTTCGACGTCATTCCAGATGATGCAGACGAGGAGACGCTTCTTCAGCACACACGTGCATACATTTTGCAGCTGCTCGGAGGCATGTTGTGCATCGACTACTCCACCGCTTTGGTACACATGATGTACCTCCCATTACTTGAGGATCTGGATCAGACTGCTACATACAGTTGGGGATCCGCTGTATTAGCACATCTGTACAGATCTCTCTGCACCAGTTGTCAGGCCGATTCACATCAGATTGCAGGTTGCATGGTGTTAGTACAGATGTGGGCCTGGGAGCGTTTTCCACGCATCACTCCTCGAGTTGTCGCACCGCTTGCACCAGAGCTACTTCAGGACTGTCCTCGGGGACGATGGTATGTCTACGTCATTACTTTCGGTTATTTAGTACTTTTGTTATTGTTTTTTATAAACTTACCGTAGGTTACTCTTTTTTCACCAGGTGGAGTCAGTCTCAGAAGTTTGCACATACTCCGAGACATAGTGTGCACAGCTTCAGACAGATATTTGATGCTATAGTGCCGGCTGATGTAAGTTAAACAATACTTTTTTGTAGGAAAATTTGTTTTGTTATCACTATTTTAAGTTATTTCAATATAATCACAGTAAAATTATCATGCTACTATATGACTTATTTTTTGAGTTTACATTTCAGGTTTCATGGACTCCTTATACAGGTTATGTCTACGCATCACTTCCACTATACTGCACATCTTTGGCTGGAGATCGTGCTGCAGTAGTACCACTCATTCACTTCCGCATCGTTGAGTGGCACCAGCCAGACCGGGTCATGCGCCAGTTCAGTTTTATACAGCATATCCCCTTGGCACCACGACAGTCTACTGAGTTACATTCGATTGTGCTTATAGGTAGACAGACGACAGACTGGCGGTGACATCATGCATCTTATATCCAGCTTTGGGACAGGCATGCCCGATTCAGTATCTTTCCACAGGGATATATCACATCACACTCTCATTTATCTGATCAGGGGGATTATGAAGACTGGTATCGACGACATGCCATCATGTACCTTACACGTCAGGGGATTGACATTCAGCGATTGGTATGTTTACTAAGATTTATTAATTTTGTTTAATTCATTTTTGATATTAATTTGATTGTCATTTCATTTGCAGGCAGACGCCATTGGTCAGTTTGCACATTCCACGCAGCCTCAGGAGCATGCATATATTCTGTGGGAGGTAGTTCATCGGGATGTGGTGGCTCTATTGGATCATCTCCGGTTGATACGTGACAGTTTTTTTGATGAGGAGCCACAGATATATCCTGATCCATATCTTCAGGCAGAAGCACCTGAGGATGACGATGTCCCTGCTATGCCTGCTGAGGAGGATGCACTGCCACCGCCGCCGCCAGCTGGATGACAGAGACGAGCACATCCGGGGGGCAGAGGCGACCACATCGACATCCGAGAGCGGCTCCTGCAGATGTCGTCGCACCACAGACAGACGATCTCGCCTAGCCGACTGATGATTTTGCATAGCAGGGAGACATTTATATACCGCATATGGCGTCTCCGCAGACTACTATGGACTTCGATCTGGGTGCAGTCACACAGCTTATGGCGGCCCCCTCTCCTCCCGACGAGGCCTTCTTCAATACCCCATTTCTACCATTTATAGGAGCTTCAGAGCCATATGTCACCCCATATGGTTTTGGGGCATCCTCACATGATTTTGGGGCGTCCTCACATGATTTTGGTCAGTCCTCTACACAGCATCATGAGGAGGCACCAGAAGCACCGGAAGAGGAGGAACCTTCAGAGAGGACACCGGAGCGACATGGACGTCGGACGCGGAGAGGACGTGACATTCAGACACCGCATTGTGGTACCGGGGGCATCGTCGTTGATGTTTTTGGATGTAATGTTGTATATATTAAAAAACTTATTCACTATGATAAGTAACTGTTGTTTAAGTCAAATAACAAGAAAATCAAAAATCTATTAAATACAAACTTATTTCAATTAACTATTAAATTATAAAGTACAGGTACAATATAAACAAAATTTGTCACAGCGAGTTAACCATTAATAATTAATAATTATAATGACAAATAATAATTAATAATTATATTACTAACTAATTAATTATTGTATATAAAATAATAATATTTTATAGACGTTTAAAGTCACATAGTTGAAACATTTTTAAGTTACAACTAGGTGGTTTTGAAAGCCTATAAAATATTTTCTATCGACATTTTTTATGTAATTTTTTTATTTTCATCTATTCAGTATATGTTTAATATAAGTTTCAAGTTTCATTCATATTGGTCATATGGATTATGTTTTATAGACGTTTAAAGTCACATAGTTGAAACATTTTTAAGTTACAACTAGGTGGTTTTGAAAGCCTATAAAATATTTTCTATCGACATTTTTTACGGAATTTTTTTATTTTCATCTATTCAGTATATGTTTAATCCAAGTTTCAAGTTTCATTCATATTGGTCATATGGATTATGTTTTATAGACGTTTAAAGTCACATAGTTGAAACATTTTTAAGTTACAACTAGGTGGTTTTGAAAGCCTATAAAATATTTTCTATCGACATTTTTTACGTATTTTTTTTTATTTTCATCTATTTAGTATATGTTTAATCAATATTTCAAGTTTCATTCATATTGGTCTTATGGATTATGTTTTATAGACGTTCAAAGTCACATAGTTGAAACATTTTTAAGTTACAACTAGGTGGTTTTGAAAGCCTATAAAATATTTTCTATCGACATTTTTTACGTAATTTTTTTATTTTCATCTATTCAGTATATGTTTAATCCAAGTTTTAAGTTTCATTCATATTCGTCATATGAATTATGTTTTATAGACGTTCAAAGTCACATAGTTGAAACATTTTTAAGTTACAACTAGGTGGTTTTAAAAGCCTATAAAATATTTTCTATCGACATTTTTTACGTAATTTTTTTATTTTTATCTATTTAGTATATTTTTAATACATGTTTTAAGTTTCATTCATATTGGTCATTTAGATTATATTTTATAGGCTTTCAAAGTCACATACTTGAAACATTTTTAAGTTTCAAGTAGGTGGTATTGAAAGACTATATGTTTAACAATATTTCAATTTTTTTTATAAATAGTTACTTATAACTATGTAAATATATACATGTACAAATATATAATTATACATATACAAGTATAACTATAATTACAATATAATTCTAAATATAATTATAAATATAATTCTACACACACACATACACACACACACACATATATATATTTATATATGAATATTAAATATATTTATAAATAAATTTTAAATATATATGTAACAATATTTTCATAATTATATATTTTAAATATATTCATATTCATATAATTATAAATATTTATATTTAAAGATTAGTTTATAATTATATAATTACAAATATATTTTTTATTTAAAAAATATATATAAATAGATTTATATTTATAAATATTTATTTTTAATTATATATATACATAATTATATTTATACACACACATATAATTATATATATACATAAATATAATTTCATAATTATATAATTATAAATATAATAATAATTAATTTAGAATTTTTAAATACATATTTATAAGATTATTTTTAAAATTTTATTTATTTATTTTGAAATTATTTATTAAAAAGAGATGAGGTGGAAAAAAACTAAAACAAAAAAAAAAAGAAAAAAAAAATTATTTATTTATTTTGAAATTATTTATTAAAAAGAGATGAGGTGAAAAACAATTAAAACAAAAAAAAGAAAACAAAACCAGAAAAAAAAATTAAAAGGGTGGCAAAGCGCCACTTGAAGTGGCGCTAGCCACCCGAGTTGTTGAGCGCCACTTCAAGTGGCGCTCAATAAACCCTTTTTCCTAATTAATCTAAACCTAGACCCATTTTAATAAAAAAAAACCTATCCGCCTAAAAAAACCTGAATTATACTGTATTTATTAGATCTCAATATTTATTTCGAGTTACTTCGATTATTAATCATTTACTTTTTTCTCTCGATGAAATTTAAATTTTTTTTGGACGAAACACGTGAAGAGTAATTATTGTTTATTTATACTAATTTTAATTCCATATAAATCAATTTATTATTGAAATCAAGTTAAAATATACAACGTGCACTGATTTTGTGGGTGTTTACCGATATCTCCAATTAAAAACATCACCCCCCCTATTATCACCAATATCTTTTATTAATACTCAATCAAAATCATTGATAAAGTACTTTTAACACAGTTACCTTAAAATGATCATAAATGTAAACTTTATCAACTTAAAAAAAACAAAGATACACGTTCATAATTCTCACAAAAGTCATATTTTAATGAATATTGATATAGATATAATATATTTTCTTAAATATAATTTATAGAATATTAAATGTGTATTTACACTTATTATGTAACATATTTAGTGAAAATGGTTTATAAAATAAGTAAAAAATAATATTAATTAAATATTGACTAATTGGTATGAAGTGATGGGCATTTAATAAAATTTTGGTAATATAATTAATTAATTAATTAATTAATCTCTTAAGATAAGTTGAAAGCAAAACTTCAACTTCAAACAACCATAAACATGTATGTATCTTTATACATTGCACCAAAATATATATTAAAATATATATACATTCACACAAACACACACCTATACAAATATATATATATAGAGAGAGAGAAAGAATCACACGCACACGCACACATATACAAATACACGCACACATAAATGTCTTTACAATAAATATGCATTTTATAAATACATTATAAATAATTTATATGCATATATACAATTATACATAAATATATAAATATATTCTATAAATGTATTTAAAAATAATTATATAATTATATATAATTAAATGAATAAATATACATATAAATAAATTTAAATATATATAAATAAATAGATATATCATAAAATGTTGGTGAAAACAAGATGTGGAGGTGGTAAGAGTGTTCATCCTGCTGGAAGGAGGTCAAAGGTTCAAATCTTATCACCACAAGGCTATGTAATGTGGGGGAATTAAGGGGGTGCCAATAAAGGTATAAGGGTGGCGGGGTGGGGCGGGCATGGGTGTTGGCTTCCAAAATAAAATATATATATTTTTTTTAGAACCGTTAGAAACTACCACGGGGGGGGGGGGGGGGCTAAAAGATATTTTGAATTTTATCATTGCTAAAAAGCATGCTGATAATAGACATTCTTTATCTGTGTTTTTTTAGCATCAATAAACGTGACTTTTATCACCACTAATAAAAGTGACCACCTTTTAATGGCGCAGATAAAGGTGGTGGGGCACTGATAAAGGGGAAGACGCAACACCCGGCTTCCAAAATACATTTTTTTTAGTTTTATCTGCATTAAAAATTAGCAATGATAAAGGGGGCGACTTTTAAAAAAATATTTTGAGTTTTATAAGGGCTAAAAAACGCGTTGATAAAAGTCCCATTTATCTATGCTTTTTTTAGTACTGATAAACGAAACTTTTATCAACACCGATAAAAGCGACCGGCTTTGAAGGGGGCTTACAATGTCACTACTTTTTTTAGTACTGACAAACGTGAATTCTAGCACTGAGAAGCGTGAATTCTAGCTCTGATAAAATGTGCTTCTGTAGTAATGATTAATGTTGAGAATTATCTCTCCATTAACAATTGAGATAAACTCCTCTTTTTATGTCTTTTGTAACCCCGTGAGCCATTCTGTACCAACCCAATCTCATGGTGAATTTTCGGTGCTATCTCTACACGTGGTTTTTCCTCATTTGGGTTTTCCATGTAAAATTCTGGTGTTCTCATTTTGTTTTTTTTCATGGTTGTTCTTTTGACGATTTCCACATCAAATTGGTATCAAAGAATTTGGTTCGATCAACCCTAGAACCAGTCAACTTTTTATGATCTGATGAACTTTGAAGATTAGATCTACTTTCATGATCTTATTTCTCTTTCTTGCGATAACAACCATGAACTTCAATATTCTGATTTCGGATCAAAACACCAAATTTTCATTATGACGGGTTAAGATGCGGGTTATTCTCACACAGATGGATCAAGATGATGCATTGTTGGGATTCGACAAGTCGCCTAAATCATTGATTGTGGAGGAAAAGCAACACAAGGATCGCAAGGCTCTCTCACAAATCCAACTACATTTGTCAAATCAGATTTTGCAGGATGTTTTGATACAGAAAACGGTTACTAATTTATGGTTGAAACTGAAGTAGCTTCATATGATGAAGAGTCTTACTAGCAAGTTGCATCTAAAGAAAATTCTATACTCCCATCGCATGATGGAAGGTACATATATCGCGAGTATGTTGACGCCCACAAAATGATTATCGACAGTTTTAGGATCAAAGAAATACCCAAAGCGTAGGCATTATTTTTTCAGTAAAAGGAAGAAAGGAACAACATGACTACAAAGAGATTAGGTGGCCAGTTCATGTGAATTGCATGACCCCCAAGAAGACACGAGATCGTATGACTCTGGGAACATCACGTGAATGAGTCATACGCTTCGCATGATCTATTCATGATTTTGTGAAGCCCCTCCGAAAAAGCCCTCATGATAATGCGAAGGCTGCCAGACAAGTTCCTCCGATCAGGAGACATGTCAACCAAGAGACGCCTGATAATCACCCAAAGCCCCTTATAAAATAAAACCTGAAAAAGGCGGAAGCTTCATGCGATGGAAGTTACGTTGATTTTCACGCGAAGGGCTTATACGACTTGCATGATTAGTTCAACGATCACACGAGATCCCTAGCGGCATGTCATCCAAGCCGTGCGAAAGCCCTTGGGTATGCCACCTTCATCATGAAAGGCCCTTGGACACATCCATTTGATCATGCAACGCCCCTTCAGATCCACGAACAAGAAGAGTGAATTTTCGCGACAATGCCCGCACGCCGTTGTGAGAGTTAGCATTGATCACACGACGTACCACATACAAACAAAGCGACTGTCCATGAAAATGCTTGCACGCACTATAAAAAACGGAGGTGTTAGCGGTGGTTATTTTTGCTACTGGTGGGTGTTTAAACCGCCGCTACATCATTTAACAACGGTTATGAAAACTACTGCTTATTTCACGGTCGAAAATCATTTAGCGGCGCCTTTTCTTTTTAGTGGTGGGTTTTGCATGTGTCATTTTTGAAGCATTTAGTGGTAGTTTTTATTTCTTTTAGCGAATGTTTTTTTTAATTCAACTAAAAATAAAATAAAGAAAATGAACATAACCACCGCTACATACATTAACAGTGGTTATGTTTAGCGGCAGTTTATGATAACCGCTACTAAATAAATTCATAAAAATATATTTAGAGGCGGTTATCATAAACCGCAGGTAAATATATTTATAAAAAATTTATTTTTTTAAAATATTTAATAAAAAATATAAATATAAAAACTCTGACATATAATAAACTAAAACATAAATGTATAATAAACTCATCATACATAAACCATCATACATCCATAGTCATATATATATATACAACCTCGGTTACCATAACCTCAATCAACTCATAACCTCGGTCAACCCATAATCTCAATCATCAATATCTACATATAAAATATGTCCACCACCACCAACTCATTGCCAACACTACTACAAAAACGGGCAAGGGAAGCGCCCCCTTATATCAGCGCTAAGAAAAAACGCTGATAAAGGTTACCCTGTATCAGTGCTAAAATTTTAGCGCTGATACAGAGGCCCTCTATCAGTGTTAGAAAAGCACTGATAAAGAATCCCTGTATCAGTGCTAAAATTTTAGCGCTGATACAGGGTAACCTTTATCAGTGCTAAAATTTTAGTGCTGATACATGAATGATTTATCAGCAATTTGTTAGCGCTGATAAAAACTTAGTCCATTTTTTTATAAAGTCGGTCGCACAGTGCCCTCGTTTTATCGCGACCTAAAGCTCTCGCGGTACTGGAACCCTGCGACTCCCCTCTGCCACCCGCTGAGTTCGTGTTGCCGGACCTCTGCCGCCCTCGCTTCTCGTTGCCGGACCTCCGCCGCCCGCAACACCCTCTTCGGTTTGCCAGACTTCCGTTGCCCGCAACGCCCTCTTTGGTTTGTCAGACCTCCCTTTAAGGCATGTTTTCCAAATATTTTTTTAATATTGTTCTTGTTGTTGGTTAAATCATTGATGGATATTGATTTTGTTATTTCATTTGGATTCATTGGTATGTTTTGGGTGTACCTTTCCTTAGGTTTCGAATTATGCTATTAGTGGTTCTTCATGGTTAGTGGTTGTAGTCTCTTATTTGGGTGAAGGGATGTGTTCTTAGTATATTTCCATCTTATGTCCCACCATTTTAGTAAACATTTAAATGGTTGGGTGACCTATGCTAGGTCTCTGGACATTATTGAGATTTTCTCTCTTCTTAGTGATGTAGACGTGTCATTTGGAGATGTATGATGTTCTTGGAGGATATACATTAAGGGTTCTTGGGAATATTGGTTATCTGTTCATTTTAATTTTTTCGTATTGGTCCTCTATTCAGTAAATCTTCCCATTTGACCCTCTATCCCAAGGTGAAACTCCCTCCCTTTCTCTCTTCCCTTGGGATCCATTTTTAGGGTGATTTGGCCTTTTATCTACAAGGAATCTCTAAGTTAGAATATCATATTCTCTTTTATTCTCCTTTCTTGGTCACTACTTTTTTCTCTCTTGGGTTATTTTTCTATAGAAAGGGTTTTGACCTAGGTTGGATTTAATCTCATTTATTTGGGTTAAATCTTTATGGTTATGGTGTTTAATTGCATCCTTAGGGCCTTTCCTTAGTTCAGTTGGTGGTTTCATTCTGGTTTTGTGAAGATATCAAGAAATAGGTAAGTTGTTCCATTATTTGACATTGTTTTAGGTGTTTAATATGATTTATTTGGTTCTAAAATGGTTTTATAAATTGTCTGGGTTGTGGGAAACATGTTTTCCAATTTTTTTGTTGTGCGTAAGGGTTTGGTAATGATTTTACTATTGTAAATGGTTGTTTGTCATGTGTGTTTCTATTATTGGAAGTGTGATTGTATAAAATAGATATAATTTTATATAGGGGGTGGAATTGAGCACAATGGAATCCTAGTTATCTAGGTGGGTAGACTAGGTCTAGTATATTAGGTGAATTAGTCAGGCCAATGATTGGTCTCCTTAATAAGTATAAACATAACAACACTAACTAAACATTCATGTGCTAGGGATTGGAGGCTCAAATAGGACCTTCATGTCTAAGAGATGTGATCACCAAGAGTACAAGGATCCTAAGACCCTAGTAACCCTAATACCTTAGAGATTTTCTATAGTGCTCATACTATTCTTACCATTATCTTTTCACGTTTACTTTCTCTTTTATTTCAAAGAATGTTTTATTTAAATCGTATCTTCCTTTTTCTTAAAAAATAACATGTTAATGTTTATCATAATGTCATTACATGGAATCTATTTTTGTTGTGTCCTACTAGGTATGTTGGCTCACACTTTATATACACCCTCATGTTTATGTAGACCTTATTATGTTTTACCCAGTTAAAGGCAAGGTTCCCTTGGTGGTGATGGTGGATATATGTGCTAGTAGTTCCCCTTTTGGTGACTGTTATTGGTTGTGGAATGGAAATGTTGACCCTCATGTTTCATGGAGGCTTGGTTGTATTGTTGGTTCCCTTACCTTTTTTTTGTTATTTTGGTTTTGGTTTAAATTGTTAAATGATTATCCCCTATTGCAGTGTTATCTTTTGGTCTATTATATTGTGAAATTTGGTTATGATATGGTGTTTGATTATTATGTAATATTTATGGTTTTTTACATGAAAAAACCATTCCCAAAGGTGTTACTCAATGCCTAGGCACTAGTTACAACCCATGGGGATTGGTAATTCCCTTTGGACCTTCCCACGAGTTGGGTCAGGTGTCAAGTGGGATGGCAACCTGGCCTAGTTTATGACAAGAAGTATACACCATAGTATGGTTGTCTAAATCCTTTCTGTACCGTGTCCATGGGAGGTTGCAACGTGGTATATTTTTTTATAGTCTTAAATTCCATGAGACCAATTTTATATTCTTTTTTCTTCTACACAACTCTCATTTGAAATCTTGATTCTTTAAGGCTTACAAGATTCATTTTAACTCCTCCAAACTCCCTTCTTCTCAGATAGAAGCTCCAGTGGGTGCGTTTGGTTTCTCTCTGATAAGGGGATCTCTCATCGATTGGAAGTCCTCTATATCCTCTTATATCCTCCTTATAGAGTGATAGATCATCATCTTTTTAGTGAATCTAATATTATTTTTTATGAATCTTGATTATAGGTTAGACTACTTGATCTCCTACACCTTCATTATTCATTGACAGATCCCATTATGGGTGTTAAGTTGGGTTGATCACTAATTAAAGGCAGGTGGTTCCACACAATTGAGACTTTTTTTCTTGATTTATTCAATATGAATTATAAAAATAATTTAATATGATTTTAATTAAAGTGGATTTTATTTGTGATTTTAGAGGCATGTATTTTTGAAATAAATCCCCTTCTTAGTTGTTTTTTGTGTCATGGAATGATTTGAGAAACTATATATTTTAGTGGGAATATTTTATAAAATAATTATCCTTGATTTCAAAAAAAATTATTAGAATATAATATGATTTGAAAAGGGAATAGATTTTATGAAAACCTATGATTTGGTTTTGAAATGAAAATTCATGTTGAAAACTAAAATTGGGTATTTGAATGAAATAAATTAAATTATTTTTAATGATTGATTTTCCCATGTTTGGTTGATTATTCGATTTGAAGTATATGAAGCCAGGGTATTTAGTGGTAATTTGGATAATAATTTTAGGATATAATCTCCTAGAACTATATTTATGATGAAAATACTAACTTAAACATACTATGACATGAATTTTTCCCCAATGGGAATTTGAGTCCCGATGACCTGAGTCGTGGGATGTGTTCACACATTGAGCCAGGATCACTGATTGAGTTGTGTGAGGATCATATTACTAGAAAATAACATACCATAGGGTTTGATACATGTTACTATGATATAATTTTTTTTATTATTACATGACATTGATTATAGAACTATTTTGTTCATGCCAACTAATTTATATAAGAGTTTTATATACATTGTTCATTTAAGTCAGTTTTTATATATCTTACATATTTTTTATTATGAAAGTATGTGATGTTGGAAATATTTAAATACTAAAATACCATATTGGTACATGTTACTAATATTTATGTGTGACTATATACTTATTATATTTTCTTATTATTTCTTACACACCACCACTTGAGTCGAGTAACTTGATTGAAATCCATATTGGTACTGTGGTTCTGATGTGGATATGGTTTTTTATGTGTTTGTGACATGTGTATGTGTGGATATATGGATACTTAGGCATGATGATATTGAATGTAGGGAAGAGACCTAGGAGTGGTAGATGTATCATTCTTGATTATTCTTGTGTTTGGTCTGGGGTGATTTGAGGAAACTATAATGAATCTAAATTAATTATATTTAATGAAGATGAATAAATACTAATGGTTAGGCTCTATTAATCACTATTTTTATAAGGAAGTGGTTCTATTATACTGTATTTGGAAGTCTTGTTTTGTGTACTTGAACCATAAATACTAATATTTGAGATTCAAATAGGATGAAGATGAATAAAGATTGGATGGATGCTAATCGTTTAATAATAGAGTACGAGAACGGAGTGAAAGGGTTCATCAAGTTTGCAAAGGATCACACAAATGATCCTTCTCAAATCCTTTGTCCGTGTTTAAATTGTTGTTATTCTAGATTACTTACTCCATAGGAGTTGTAAGAACATTTGATATGTCATGGAATAGATCAGAGTTATAAATGTTGGAATAAACACGGAGAAAAAGTGAATGTAGCTACTGGCTGGGATAAAACTGCGTTTTGTGGATTGTCTGATATGAATACAAATATGGATAATGAAGAAGACCATATGGAGGATGTGATTATAGATGTTAATTATGATGAAGATCGTATTGAGGAAATGACAAAGACAATTCAAGATGAACTCCGTGATTTCCCAAAATTGTTTGAGAAGTTAAAGAGTTGTGAAAAGACGCCATTGTATGATGCTTTCACTAAGTATACAACATTGTCAACTGTACTGAAGTTGTATAAATTGAAAACAGGCAACAGATGGAGTGATGTCAGTTTTACAGAACTACTTGATCTCTTGAATGACATGCTCCCAGAAGATAATGAGCTCCCAAGCTGAACATATGAAGCTAGAAGAATGCTACACTCGATGGGAATGATTTCTGAAAGAATATATGCCTGCCCGAAAGACTGTATATTGTTTCGAAAAAAGAAAAAATCACTTACAGAATGCCCAAAGTGTGGTTCTTCTCGATACAAGAAAGATAAATACAATCCTACGGAAGTTGTATGATACTTTCCAATCATTCCAAGGTTTAGGTGTCTATATAGAAGTGAAGAAACTGCAAGACAATTGTCGTGTAATGCAGATAAAAGAAATAAAGACGGGTTATTACGTCATCTGACCGACTCTCCTCAATGGAATAAAATTGATCATGAGTATCCTGAATTTGGAAAAGAGATGAGAAACCTTCGTCTTGTGTTATCTACAGATTGAGTGAATCCTTTTTGTTTTCAAACCAGAACTCATAGTACATGGCCTGTTATGTTGGTAAATTATAACTTGCCACCCTGGTTATGCATGAAGCAGAAATTCATCATGTTATCTATGCTTATATCAGGACCAAAACAATCAGGTAACGATATTGATGTTTATCTGGCTCCTTTGATCGAGGATTTGAAGTTATTGTGGGACTCAGGTGTAATGTTGTATGATGCTTATAAAAGTGAATACTTCACGTTGAGAGAGATTTTGTAAGGGACAATAAATTATTTCCCTGCTTATGGAAATTTTTCAGGCTATAGAATTAAAGGAACTCAAGGGTGTCCCATGTGTAAAGAAGATACAGAATCAATTAGGTTTAAACATTCATAAAAATCTGTGTTTCTAGGACATTTTATATTTCTACCTCGTCGGCATAAGTACCGATCTTGGACGACATCATTCAATGGAAGTTCAAAAAAACGCGCCACACCATCTCCACTAACTGGTGATCAGCTGTTTGAGAAAGTAAAAGATCTGAACACTGTTTTTGGTAAACCATTTTCGAAAAACCTTACGAAAATCAGTTGGAAAAAGAGATCAGATTTTTTTGAATTACCATACTGGAATTGTTTGTACGTCAGACATTTTATTGATGTTATGCATGTGGAAAAAAATGTATGTGACAGTGTTATCAGAATGTTGCTAAATTCCCCTATAAAAACAAAATATGGAATTAAGGCAAGGTTGGACATGGTTTACATGGTAATACGAGAAGAGTTGGCTCCCGTGAAGGGTAAAAATTGAATGTTTCTTCCTCCAGCTGCTTATACTCTTTCTAGGGCGGAGAGATATCAGTTTTTCAACTTATTCAATGATGTAAAGGTTCCATAGGTGTACTCATCAAATATCAAGAACATTGTGTCAATGAATGATTTGAAGTTAAAAGGTTTGAAATCACATGATTTCCATGTTTTGATTAAAGATCTAATTCCTATAGATTTACGTTGCATTTTTCCCAAGAATGTTCGTCATACGTTAACCAAATTTTGTTTCTTTTTCAAAGCTATATGTAGAAAAGTTTTAGACCCGGGTAAATTTACATCTATGGAAAAAGAAATTATCATCATATTATGTGAATTATAAATGTTCTTCCCGCCAACATTATTTGATATTATGGTTCATTTGATGATTCACTTGGTGAGAGAGATTCGACTTTATGGTCCTGTGCACTATAGATGGATATATCCTGTTGAACGGTATATAAAGATTTTGAAAGGGTATGTCAAAAATCGAAGTCGGCCAGAGGGTTGTATAGTGGAGAGATATATTGTTGAGGAATCCATTGAATTTTGTACTGAATACCTATCTGATGTGGAAAGCATTGGTCTCCCGAAATCTCGTCACACTGGACGCATTAAGGGTGAGGGAATTTCTGGAAGAGAAGTTGTGACAATCAGTATTACAGATCGGGAGCAGGCTCATCTTTATGTTTTGCATAACATTTGGGAGGTTGCTCCATATATTGAAACTCACAAAAAAATTATTAGGCAGTTGAATCCATCAAGGGATGAAAAATGGTTATCAGATACACATAATCACCAATTTATAGGATGGTTTCAGGACCATATTTTTAAGCAGTTGGATGAAAATCCTAATTCAATTTCAGAAGGACTTCGATGGCTAGCCACTGGACCAAGTGTGTATGTATTATCTTACAGTGGTTATGTAATTAATGGTTATACATTCTATGCATATGAACATGATGAAGATAGTACCATGAAAATTAGTGGAGTTACACTAGTGGCTGAAGCGATGCATGTTTCTAGTAGTAAGGACAGAAATCCAATTTATGCAAATATGTCATACTTTGGCATTATCAAACTAATATGGGAGTTGGATTATACGACATTACAATTGCCAATTTTTCAATGCAAATGGATTGATAAAAATAGTGGTGTTAAAAAGATGAATGGAGATCTGTGAAAGTTGATTTTAGTAAAGAAGGGTATAAATACGAACAGTTTATAATGACATCACAAGCGGTACAAGTTTTTTATGTTCCAGATTCTGCAAACTGAAAGTGGTCGATTGTTCTGTTATCGTCCAAAACTACTAAAGGCTCCGATGAAAATTCAGTTGAGGATGATCATTTTAGTGGTACGTCGCAATCATTTTGGAGTGGTACCAATGCAGATGATGTTTTGTATGTTAGAGGAGACCACAATGAATGGATTTGGATGGTCGATAGAGGTGTCAAATCCCTTCAACCTTTAAAAAAAGAAAGAGAGTTCAGTAAACATGTTATATTTTGTTTGTAATATAGATCTTGTTATCTCATGTTATTATCTTATCATTACTGAATTTATGTAATCTGAATTAACTGTTCAAACACTTTTGCAGATAATGACTTCTGCACATTCTGGTGCTCCTAACCTTGAGGATGAACAAGTCTCTCAAGCTGCTACTACTGCGGCTGCTACTGCTCCTGTTGCTCCTGCAGCTCATGCTGCTGCTACTGTTGCTCTAATTACGGCTCCTGTTACTCCTGCTGCTCCTCCTGCTGTGGATCCTGCTGCTCTTGCTGCGGCTGATGCTGCTCCTACTGCTGCGGCTCCTACTGCTCCTAGTGTTGAGGTCCAACAACCATCAGCACATGTCTTTGATACCATTCCAGATGAACATATAGATGCTGTTGATATCGATGAAATGGTTGGGAATGAAGGACCGATGTCTCATAAAACACAGGTGCGTCGTAGTTTGACGGTGTTAGCCAAAATTCTTAAGGTGAAAAGCAAAGGCATCAAATTTGAAGTCGGATGGAATGCACGAGACCAACATGCGAATCCCAACAAGGCTATGTTTAGAAGCTACATTGGAGTTGTCACTCAGCAACGCGTGCCGATTGATATAGATTCATGGAACCATGTTGTGTCTGGGCTGAAGGCTGTGATCTGGGAAGAAATTACGGTAACATTATGAATTTATTTCATTAATTTACTAGCAAATAAAATAATGAAATAATATCTTACTCTTCTCAATCTCTTTCAGAGTACATTTATAGTAGACGATTCACACAAGGATTATGTACTAAGGTTTGTAGGAAATATTCATCGAGGTCTTTGCACTATTTTAACAAGATGCAACCTGAAAGATTCTAAAGGTAAAATAAACCCACACCCACCCATTGTCTACGCTCACCTGATATCCCAAGAAGCATGGGATGCATTTATTGGCCGTCGTGGGGATGAGAAGTTTCAGGTACATTATGGGTGATAATACGTTGTTTGAGGATACCTGTATTCATCACTTTGATTGTCAATATTTCATTTATGAAACAGAAACTCTCTACTGAAAATAAGGAACGTGCATCAAAACCAACATACCCCTATCATAAAGCAAGGATGAGGTACGCTTCATTAGAAAAGAAAATGGTACATATTTTAAATTTACAGTAATATTGTTAGGTGCCAATAAACAACAACATAATTATCTTTCTATGTTTATATGTAGATTGAAGAGTCTAAAACCAAATGCACTTCCATCCCACGTCATGTGCTATGGAAGGAGGCACGTGTGAACAAAGAAGGGAAGTTAGTAGATGAGAACACACAGAAAGTGTGGGAAATATGTGTAAGTATGACACAATGATAAAAAAATTTGTTTAAAATTGCTATTACATAAAAATAATTAGTTATTTTCCTATATCTGACAGTCACAGGAATCAGCTACTCCTGTAGCAGATACAGACCTATTATTGACGGCTTTGAAGCAGCCAAAAAAACATGGTCGTGTCAGAGGTGTAGGGTTTGGGGTGACACCCCGAGTATATTTTGAGAAGAAGAAAAAAATGGATGATACAGATGAAAAATTGGAACAAATGAGCGAAAAAATAGAAACCCTTGAATAACGATTGCAATGGCAGGGAGAGTTGCTAGCAACTTTTATGGGTGGGAAGAAAAGGGAAGACACAACTCAGGAACAACCAGCGCGTGAACATCCCGCCCCACCCCGCACCAGCTTTGAGGTGAGCCATTCTCCTCAAAGAACTGTCTTAGTCATGGTAATCAATATTCTAATAATTGTTCCCATGAAATGTGAATCAGACAAACACTGATAATTTTTCTATACTAATCTTATACAGGGTGATAATGATTGTGATTTATATCTGTCAACACCCACCTATCACCTTGTATTGAGGGCTACAGTGTTCAATATCCTAGATGCCACACTGCATAATAGACCACTTCCAAAAGATCATCTGAAAGTGACGATTACTGTAGCTCATGAGCCAAATAAAGAGCTACCTATTCCACTTGATGACGATGATATTCATACGGTCCAAAAGGATATTGGAATATTCATTGCATGGCCTTCACAACTTGTAAGAGTACATGTAGAAAAAGAGGTATTTATTTCCTTTTTTTTCAAGCTAAACCCTTAACAATTAATGAAAAAAGGGTATGAACCAATGATTGTTGTTATATATGGAGAAAGGGAAGGGGGTGACAAACGTCGGCTCAAAACCATCTAAAGGATCGACCAACCGATCCCAAGGAGCCATTGAAAGCACAATAACACCACCCGTTCTCTATCCACATTTACTAGCATTGAAGACTCATGTGGATATGAATCTAAAAGATGGTAATAGTTATCTAGTGGTTTTCGAAGAGAATATATATGGAGAGGAAAGTCAAGATTTCATTACTGCTGAAAATGTAAATGAAATCCTTGAAAACAGTTGGCTAGGCCTCACAGATGTAAATGTATATATGAGGTATGTTTCCATGAATTGATTTTCTAAAAGCTGATCTACTGTGAAAATTATGACTAAATGCATTTTATATTGTCGACAGACGCATTTATGAAAAACAGTTGAAGGAATTTTACCATGAGACAAGATTTGGACTCATTATTCCTCATATCACATCAACACACCTAACAAAAGTAGAGCCATCAAAAAGGGATGAAATAGTGATCGGCTTACTGAAAACATTTGAAACCAAGATTACAAATGACAGACTTTTCCTAATACCAACCATGCAGGGGTAATACTCTACGATTAAAGCATGTCAATTATATTTTCACTTCTTTTATTACTTATTCCTTTTTGTGTTTTTAGGAAACATTGGTTGCTAATTGCGGTGAACTTGGATACTCCGAAGATTTATTTTCTGGATTCAAAGAAAGGATATCCATCAAACCGACCACACATGATGGAGTTTGTGAATCTATAAGACACTAAATCTTACGTTTTAGGTCTAAACACCAAGTAATATAATTTATATTTTCTTTTACTGAGGATTATGTAATGATAGGGAGGTGTATCATTATCGTCTAAAAAAAGGAATGAGGACAGGGGCTAAGCATAGGGAGGAAAGCAAGTACTACGCCTGGACAAATATCAGGGTATATATAATAAAATTTCACTATCCAAACACATCTCAACACAAGTTACTTATTCTCCTAATGATCAATTTTTTTGCAGTGTCCAAAACAAAAAAACGATAATGATTGCGGTTATTATGTTTGTAAATTTATGAAATAGATCGTTTTTCATCAGCAAACCAGCATCCCTAAAGAGGTATTTTCAAAAACAACAACTAGTCTGTTTAAGTTATTTATTAATTCTTTATTTTTATATTTTGCAGTACTACTCTGACTACCGAAAAGCCTCATAATAAAAAGATGATATAGATGTGTTCATAAATGAGTGATCCACATACCTGATGGCATATTGTACATAAATACAATGAAGATCTGACTTGGGGACATGTACAATTTGTGGTCATTTTTGAGAGGGGTTAAGGGGATCAAAAGATGAAACATTGTTGTATGTAAATGTTCTTAGGAAAATTGTAATTGTTATTAAATAAAACATCCTTTCCACAATGAGTCGTTTTCCCATTTTAACAGATGATATGCACCAGCAACATGCAAGAATGCTGAACCACTCAAAGGGTCTCTCTTTTATTTAAAATGGACACGATTTTAAGTGAAAACAACAACTGACCTACGAAAATATGACCAAACGCATTTGGATTGTGTTGATCCTTTAGGATAATGATCCACAGGTCCTTTGTGATGTGTATGAGTCAACCCCGCCTCAATCTGAGGCACGGTGTGGCCGGTACCACTCAAAGGGTCTCTCTTTTGTTTAAAATGGACACAATTTTAATTGAAAACAACAAATGACCTACGAAAATCTGACCAAACGCATTCGGATTACCTTGATATTTTATAAGAAATATACACGAGTCCTTGGTGACGTGTAAGAGTCATCCCTACCTCCATATGAGGCATGATGTGGCTGGTACCACTCAAAGGGTCTCTCTTTTGTTTAGAATGGACACGATTTTAAGTGAAAACAACAACTGATCTACGAAAATCTGACCAAACGCATTCAGATTGTGTTGATCCTTTAGGATAATGATAAAAGGGTCCTTTTTGATGTGTATGAGTCAACCCTGCCTCAATCTGAGGCACAGTGTGACCGCTACCACTCAAAGGGTCTCTCTTTTGTTTAAAATGGACACGATTTTAAGTGAAAACAACAACTGACCTACGGAAATCCAACCAAAAGCATTCAGATTGTGTTGATCCTTTAGGATAATGATCCAAGGGTCCTTGATGACATGTAAAAGTAAACCCCGCCTCAATACGATACACTATGTGACCGCTATCACTCAAAGGGTCTCTCTTTTGTTTAAAATGGACACGATTTTTAGTGAAAACCACAACTGACCTACGAAAATCCAACCAAACACATTAGGATTGAATTTATCCTTTAGGAAATGATACAAAGGTCCTTGGTGACATGTAAGATCCATCCCTACCTCAATCCGAGGCACGGTGTGGCCGATACCACTCAAAGGGTCACAACAACTGACATACGAAAATCTAACCAAACACATTCGGATTGTGTTGATACTTTAGGAGAACGATCCAAGGGACCTTTTTGACATGTATGGGTCAACCCCACCTCAATCTGAGGCACGGTGTGACTGCTATCACTCAAAGGGTCTCTTTTGTTTAAAATGGACACAATTTTAATTGAAAACAAAAACTGACCTACAAAAATCTGACCAAACGCATTCAGATTGCCTTGATATTTTATAAAAACAATACAAGGGTCCTTGGTGATGTGTACAAGTCAACCCCACCTCAATTTGAGGCACAGTGTGGCCAGTACCACTCAAAGGGTCTCTATTTTGTTTAAAATGGACACAAGTTTAAGTGAAAACAACAACTGACCTATGAAAATTTGACCAAACACATTAGGATTGTGTTTATACTTTAGGAGAACTATACAAGGGTCCTTTGTAACGTGTAAGAGTCAACCCCACCTCAATCCGAGGCATAGTGTGACCGCTATCACTCAAAGGGGCTCTCTTGTTTAAAATGGACACAATTTTAATTGAAAACAACAAATGACCTACGAAAATCCAACCAAACGCATTCGGATTGACTTGATATTTTATAAGAACGATCCAAAGGTCTTTGGTGACATGTAAGAGTCATATCCGCCTTAATATGAGGCATGTTGTGGCCGGTACCACTCAAAGGGTCTCTCTTTTGTTTAAAATGGACATGATTTTAAGTGAAAACAAAAACTGACCTATGGAAATCCAACCAAAAACATTCGGATTGAGTTGATCCTTTAGGAGAACGATCCACGGGTCTTTTTTGAAGTGTATGAGTCAACCTCTCCTCAATCCGAGGCACGGTGTGACCGATATCACTCAAAGGGTCTCTCTTTTGTTTAAAATGGACACGATTTAAGTGAAAACAACATCTGACCTACGAAAATCTGACCAAACTCATTAGGATTGTGTTAATACTTTAGGATAATGATCCATGGGTCCTTTTTGACATGTAAGAGTCAAACCCACCTCAATCTGAGGCACGGTGTGACCACTATCACTCAAAGGGTCTCTCTTTTGTTTAAAATGGACACAATTTTAATTGAAAACAACAACCGACCTATGAAAATATGACCAAACGCATTCGGATTGCCTTTATCTTTTATAATAATGATACAAGGGTCCTTGGTGACGTGTACGAGCCATCATTGCCTCAATACGAGGCATGGTGTGGCCGGTACCACTCAAAGGGTCTCTCTTTTGTTTAAAATGAACACGATTTTAAGTGAAAACAACAAATGAACTACGGAAATCAAACCAAACGCATTTGGATTGTGTTTATCTTTTAGGATAACGATCCACGGGTCCTTTTTGACGTGTATGAGTCAACCCCGCCTCAATCCGAGGAACAGTGTGACTGTTATCACTCAAAGGGTCTCTCTTGTTTAAAATGGACACAATTTTAATTGAAAACAACAACTGACCTACGAAAATCTGACCAAACGCATTCGGATTTCCTTGATATTTTATAAGAATGATACAAGGGTCCTTGGTGACGTGTACGAGTCAACCCCACCACAATCTGAGGTACGTTGTGGTCATTAGAAATCAAAGGGTCTCTATTTTGTTTAAAATGGACACGATTTTAAGTGAAAACAACAACTGACCTACGAAAATTCGACCAAATGCATTTGGATTGTGTTGATCCTTTATGAGAATGATCCAAGGGTCCTTTTTTATGTTTATGAGTCAACCCCGCCTCAATCCGAGGCATGGTGTGACCGCTATCACTCAAAGGGTCTCTCTTGTTTAAAATGGACACAATTTTAATTGAAAACAACAACTGACCTACGAAAATCTGACCAAACGCATTAAGATTGCCTTGATATTTTATAAGAACGATCCAAGGGTAATTGGTGATGTGTAAGAGTCAAACTTGCCTCAATATGAGGCACGGTGTGGCCGGTACCACTCAAAGGGTCTCTATTTTGTTTAAAATGGACATGATTTTAAGTGAAAACAACAACTGACCTACGGAAATTGGACCAAACGCATTAAGATTATGTTGATACTTTAGGATAACAATCCAAGGGTCCTTTGTGAAGTGTATGAGTCAACCCCGCCTCAATACGAGGCATGGTGTGACCTCTATCACTCAAAGGGTCTCTCTTGTTTAAAATGGACACAATTTTCATTGAAAACAACAACCGACCTATGAAAATCCAACCAAACGCATTCGTATTGACTTGATATTTTATAAAAATGATCCGAGGGTCCTTGATGACGTGTAAGAGTCAACCCCGACTCAATATGAGGCACGTTGTGTCCGATACCACTCAAAGGGTCTCTATTTTTTTTTAAAATGGACACGATTTTAAGTGAAAACAACAACTGACCTACGGAAATTCAACCAAAAACATTCGGATTGTGTTGATCCTTTAGGAGAACAATCCACTAGTCCTTTTTGACGTGTACGAGTCATCACCACCTCAATCCAAGGCACAATGTGGCTGCTAGCACTCAAAGGGTCTCTCTTTTGTTTCAAATGGACACAATTTTAATTGAAAACAACAACTGACCTATGAAAATATAACGAAACACATTCGGATTGTCTTGATCCTTTAGGAGAATGATACATGGGTCCTTTGTGATGTGTATGAGTCAACCCCACCTCAATCCAAGGCATGGTGTGGCTGCTATCACTCAAAGGGTCTCTCTTTTGTTTAAAATGGATACAATTTTAATTGAAAACAACAACTGACCTATGAAAATCCGACCAAATGCAGTCAGATTGCCTTGATAATTTATAAAAAAGATCCAAGGGTCCTTGGTGATATTTACGAGTCAACCCCACCAACCCCCTGGACCACCCCCACCCCCTGGACACTAATCCACCCCTAGACACCCCCACCCCTCTGGACACCCCCACCCCCTGTAAAGCCCCCCGACACCTTGGACACCAGCCCACCCCCTGGAAATCCCCCCCAGACACCAATCCACCCCCTGGACCGCCCCCACCCCCTGGACACCAATCCACCCCCCACTCTTCTGGACACCCCCCACCCCCTGTAAAGCCCCCCCGACACCTTGGACACCAGCCCACCCCCTAGAAAGCCCCCCCGGACACCAATCCACCCCTGGACTGCCCCACCCCCCTTGGGAACCAATACACACCCTGGAAACCCCCACCCCATGTAAATCCCCCCCGACACCTTGGACACCAGCCCACCCCCTGGAAAGCCCCCCCGGACACCAATCCACCCCTGGACCACCCCCACCCCCCTGGACACCCCAATCCCTCTGGACACCCCTCCACCCCATGTAAATCCCCCCCGACACCTTGGACACCAGCCCACCCCCTTGGAAAGCCCCCTGGACACCCCCTACCCCCCCTTGGACAGCCACCCCAAACCCTTGAACAACCCCCCAACCCCCTGAATTTTGAATTGAATTCTTTATGTACTTAATTAAATTATGAATTATGTGTTAATGGTGTATGAGTATACTTGTTGTATGGGTATACTTGGTCTAATTAGCTTATGATTTATGAGTTAATTTTGTTTGGGTATACTTGCTTTAATTAACTTATTGAGATGCTGATTTTTTTGCAGGTGTTTGGGTGTGCTGCTGCATATTTTTTCGTAGCAGTAGAGAGGGCATTTATCAACGCTAAAAAAGTGCTGATAAATCATGCTTTTATCAGTTCTAAAAAAGCGCTGATAAACTACACCTTTATCAGTGCTAAAAAAGCACTGATAAAGGATAAGTTTATCAGCGCTGATAAAGGGTTTTTTTATTAGAGCTGTTTTAGCACTGATAAAGTCTACCTTTATCAGCGTGTGTTTAGTGCTGATAAAGGTTTCATTTATCAGTGCTTAGTAAGCGCTGATAAAGGGTACCTCCCTTTATCAGCGCCGAGCTTTACAGCGCTTTTTTAGCATCGTTAAAGCCCGTTTTTAGCACTGTTAATGCCTGTATTTGTAGTAGTGCAATATACATCCATCCCATGAGCTTTGTTGCATCCATATACCTCCACACCATGCCATCAATTACAATTAAAAATAATATAGAAATTAGAATTGAACATAATAGATCAGAATTACAGTATAATCATTAATAATATTTAAACATTCCACATAAACTAAGAACCCTAACAACTACCTTATGAAGAATGTCGTGGATCAGAATGATCAGGATCCTACCTACTATCAGTATCTGTCACCTACAATAAAAACCAGAATATTTATAAGAAGTGAAATGATAAAGAGAATAGACACAGAATATATTTAGAATGTTACACACAAATTTTGTCATTTTGTTAATCAAACGGAATATATTTTAACATAAAACAAATAATATATTATGTGACACACTTTGAAAACATAAAATTACAAATTTAGGATATGATTCAACACTTGGAATTGAAAAGGAATAAGTATATACCAATCAAATCAATTTTTAAATCGACATGTGGTGTGCTTGAAATTTACTTAATAAAAAAATTGAAGTCTTTGATATGAAATCATGTATTATATTTTAAAAATAATTCAGCGGTGGGTTTTTCATGATTTCACATCAATATAAGGATATTTTTAATGTTTTTCATCATTACACACATGTTTTAGTGTTTTAAAAAACTAAAAATGTGTTTACAGACATTTTAGGAAAAATGTAACTCAGAATGACTAGTTGGTGTAAGATTTGGTGTCCTGGAACCAACTATTTTGTACTTTAATTACATGAATATTTAATATATTTAAATATTAAACATCTTATTACATATTTTTCATTGTTCTGAATGACTATAGTGTAATAATGTCTTGGAGTATTTGTCACATTGACAAGGTCATTGAAGTTCCCCGCTATGATGAGAACCTTGAAGTGCTATGACAATATTCTTAAATATAGTTCTATGGTGGATGAAATACTATGATGGGACACATAGTATACAGACTGTCAGGTGCGAGTACTCATAAGCAAATAAGACTTCTTCTCATGAAGTTCTCACTTGGTAATCTCCAAGACAAGAGATTATGAGAACAAACCCGCCAGTAGGAATTCCGCATGTTTTGGTGTCATCGGATATTCCTATCTGTGAGTGTGTGTAATGTTCCTTAGACTTTAATATTATCATTAATATGTGTCAAGACTCGTACACTTTGATTTACTGATGAAAACCATCACACAAACATTTTGTAGGATGTAGGGTACATTGGGTGCGTCAAGAATGATAAGTTATTAATGGATAAGTTGAGGAATGATTTTTCCCTTCCATTTATGAAAGTTGATATCTCGACCCTTTGATTGAAATAGAACCTTTGCATGAAATTCCATGGACATGGTGTAATGATGAATTTATTTCAGGTAGTCAAAGAATGGAATATCAAGCATAAAGGTTGATGACACTATCATAAAACCATCTTGATGAGATATTGTGATAAAGGGACTATATTACACAGTAAGATTTCATATGCGGATGTCATTGTTGTGACTTTAAGTTCTTTCTCTTGGGTGTCTTGACCCACTGCTAGATAGTACTCTTAGACTTTAGGCAAACCCACCTAACGCCAAGGAGAAAAAATCCCGGAGGGTCAAACACTAAGTGTTTCTGGTGGTCTTGATTAAATTCTATTTCAATTTAATTAATAAATATTATTCTCAAGATAGTGGAATAATTTTATTCAAGTTAAAATGATTGTATAAATTAAATAAATATTTAATCGCAGGATTGTGAATAAAAATATATTTATTTATTTTATTGAACATCTAATAATTATTTATTTACTAATTTGTAAATAAAATATTTATTTAAGAGAATAAATTATTTATTTATTTATTCAGGTGTTCAATAAATGGAAGTGGAGTTTGAGCGGACCAAGGTCGGTCCGGTAGTAAAATAATTATTTGCAAGACAATAAATAATTATTTAACTAGTTGTCACAAAACAAAATAATAATAACGCTGTTATAATTATGTGGTATGAAATTTCATTTAGGATTCCGTTTTTCGCAAATTGGCACACTAAAAATAATGATGCAGTTATTGTTATTATGTAGCATGTGTTTTCTCTAAGGCTATGAATGTATTTAATTGTTGTTATGCAATTAAATATTATAACTGAATCCATGTGTCAATAAATAGACAGGTACATCTATTGTTCCAGGTATGGGAAACTTGTTATGCAATATAAATTCTAAGTTAGGAATTTTTTCTCGACTCCTCTCCTCTATCCCTCTCAAGAACGAGAGATGTTCTTCAAGATCAAAGAATTGGCGATCAAGATCGATCGATGCAAGACATTCTCTTCACTGCGTTAGCACCCAGAAAGCGAGTATCATCAATTGGAGACCATTGGAGGACGTGTGGATCACTACTAGAGGGATTCTAGTTTGGATCCTTGCAAGCGTAATGAAACAGTCCGAAAGGTTCATCCTGAATGATCAACATCATCAATGAAGAAAGTACCGAAGAACCAGGTATTTTATTTCTTTAGAAATTAAATTTAAATTAATTATAAATATGATGTGCAAGATCCTCTCTAAAGGTTTTGGGCATCTTTCTTATTTATCTAAATCTTTGATTCTATTCCTTGTAGACTGACTTTCATCATCATATTGATCCCAGAATAATCATTGATCATGGTAAAAATTAATGTTGGGTGTCGGCCCAACCGTGCTTCCACTATGACCGAAACCTTCAAGTGGTATCAGAGAGAGGTCATCATATTTTATAATTATTTAAATAATTCTTTGATGATTTATAGTTTAATAATTTAGTTTTTCAATTCAAGGTTAATCGTTTTTTTAATCTGGATTTCGAGATTTGTTCTCCCTCTTTTCGTTTCTCATAGAGTTCACATAAATGAATGATTTTTTGATTAAAATTAAAATGGAGAACTCATATGGAGGTGCCGATGATTCTACCCAGGTGACATGAAAGTACACGCCATGTTTTTGGGCTTATACGCCGTGTTCTCTACCATACATTCCATGTAATCCAGACTACACATCGTGTAGTCATATTTAGCACATCGATAATATTTTGGCAATTACTCAAGCTTTGTGCATTTATTGCACGCGGTGTATTTAATTCTAGATCGCGTGATGACCGAGACAGATAGACACATGCTTACAAAATTACACGCCATGTGGCCCACTGCACATGACGTATAGTCCCTTCAGGTCAGGGGCCATACCATGTATACCATACATGTATAATCCGACCAACACTACTACAAATAAGGCTTTTAAAAGCGCTAAAAACTACCTTTAACAGTTCTAGAAAAGCGCTGTTAATCGCGGCGAAGATAGGGGTCCCCTTTAATAGCGCTAAAAAAGCGCTGATAAAATCCTCCTTTATCAGCCCAATTTTGAGCACTGATAAAGGAAACCTTTATCATCGCTATTTTGAGCACTGATAAAGGTATCCTTTATCAGCACTATTTTGAGCACTAATAAAGTCCCAATTTATCAGCACTTAATTAGCACTGATAAAGGAAAAGTTGCATGAGAAAACCCAGCACCTCCACAACAACTGCACACCAGAGACAACACCTGCACACATAGCACAAAACAACACCTTCACACAAAACAGCTGCACAAAACAACACCTACACACAAACAAAGCATAGAAGAACAAAACAGCGCGCACAAGAGTTTCGCAAAAAATGCTATATACATTTACTTGAAATCATGAATACAAAAAAACACACTGCTATATACATTTCAAAAAATGTTTTATATGGTTACAATTATAATTATCCAACAAACAGTTAAAAACAATAATGTTTCATCCTTTTCGCATCCATGATTCCCACTCAAAAATTGTTGTCCATGGTATTAGTTTCCGAACAAAGCATCCGAACTCAGGAAAAAAATTCCACCTATATAATAAAAAAATATTATGTTAATAATACAATAATGAAATAAATTAAACATTAATATGAAAGAATACATTAATAAAATGTCAATTTTTAATAAAAAAGACACATTTGGGTAGGTAGGGGGCTATAATACTAGATGATACTTGATACCTGACCTTGATATGGGTAGGTAAGTGGCCATGATAAGCTACTAGAGTAATAAAAAGGGAAAAAGTCCAAAAAGTATAGCAATTAATGATTTTGAGAGGTTTCTTAGTGTATGGACTTGCCCACTTTCTCTTCTTAGTACTCTTAGAGGAAGGAACTTCAAAAGATAACTTGAGGTGCCAAAGGTGGTGCTGATGGAGGCACAAATGGTGTTTCCTTTGGATAAAAAACAACCACATCCATGAGCTCCATTTGACTTGGACAACCTTTATCATCAGCCAATCAGTCACTTTTTGAACCAACTTTGGCCACTGTGTCCCTGGGAAAGTAAACTAGAGAGGTGGTAGGTGACCAAATTTTACCATCCTCTTGAAATATCCAAGAGAAAAGAAAGTTCACCATAGTCCTAACAATATCAAAGAATATATGAAAGTGATGATAAAACTTATCTTACCTCTTTACTAGATCCATCCTTGTCTCCCTTATCTTCACTAGTTACCATTGTGCTAGGAATTATCATTCTCTATGCTAGGGGTGTGTAACGGACTTGGACTTTGACAAAATGAATCACCACACTAAGTTCTTGGAGAAGTGATTTGACTTCAATGGGCTGTTGTTCATAGAAGATTCCTTTGGGAGTGATCACACTCCCAAATCCATCTAGCTCTATTTCCACTTGACATAACACTTCCAGACCTCTATGGTCAATGTATTCCTCCTCTATTTGTCCCAGTATTGGAATGTGATGGGAAACACCACCATAATTAGAGCAGATCCCCCACCGACTGGAACTTCTTTCACGGGAACCCCATAAATTGTTACCAAATCCATTGGCACCCTCCTTGTTGATGGTGTTGGATCTAAGTGCCTCATTTGTTTCTAAGACATCTAGAGAGCTGCGGGTCTTCTGGAAGATGTTTTTTTGTCTGGAATCTAACTTTTTGATGATACCATAGCCCTTGTGTCCTCCTCCTCATCCACTATTATAAGATCTATGTGCTTTATCACTAATAGAGCCAACTGACCATTCGAGTATGATCGGACCAAGGTATCGACATAAGCCTTGGAGAGTCCAAAACCCATGCTATCCAGAGGGAAGTTCATCCAGACCTAATTTTCCTATCATGTTAACATTATCCACAATTTTTGAGCCACCATGGGATGCATTTCTGAACAGATGTGGGGAGGAGTGGGTAATTTCATCTGAATGCACTGAACTATCTCCCAAAGTGGTATGATGCATACCACTCATAGAATATATTTCAGTTAATCCAAGTGGATAAAACAACCTCACATATGGATAAAATATAGTCTTAGGCTATAGGATCACCCTTTACTTTAGTGGTTATTTCACAGGTTGGTGCTTCATATGGTATAAAAAACTTATCATACTAGTTTACTTTTCTCTTGATCTCCTAGTTTTTTAGTGTGATTAGCCAGACCCCACTGATACTTTATATAAATTTCCTGAACCGGTAACTTGGAATGTTGTGAGTATTAAGTAACTCATATCCACAAATGTGGCCCCCCATCCAACCCCACCGCAGTTGGAAGGGGATGAATATTCTGAACGGGGCATACCCCTATAGATGTGGTGAAGTTGGAAATATAACTTAGCCAACATGGGAACAGACAAGATGATAATCGTACCACCTACAATCACCTCTACCATCATTAAGTTGGAGACCATAACTCCACCTTTTTTCTGCATTGTGAATAAGTACCTGCTTAGGTACATTGCTAAGAAGCTTACTAGATGAAGAAGGTGATGGTCCTGAGAGGTGAATGACCATCCCTAGTCATTAAACTGACACTCTTAAACTATTTTAAATTGATAACCCTATTCCCTATAGTATTCTCATGATGTACATGCCTTGGTATTCTTATTCATACCCTCATGTCGAGTCTTCTTTATGAACAAGTCAACCCACTTCTTGAAGGGGATGTCAACCCCTAGATATGGGTCCTTCCTAAGGGATGTTATGGCCAGATTGATGATATCCTTCATAATGGGAGGATTTTATTCCATGTCATATTGAGTATATGGGGGATGAATTTACTCATCATACTTGTCTCCTAAAATCATCACACCATAGATCATCTTAATGTCCCATATACTGATGTCGAACTCTCCATACATAAAATGAAATGCATTCATGTATTGACTCTATAAACTGAACAAGCCTACCATCAGATTTTTTTTTGTAATAAGTAAGGGTTTGGTAAGCCTAAATAGATTTATAAATCCTATATTTTTCATATCAACCACAAACTCTGTGGCAGTACACTGAACCAAGAAGGGACAACCCCGGTTCATCCCAAAGCTTCCACCTGATCAAATAAACCAGCCAAATAACCACCCAAACTTCTAATTTCATATAGAATTATACATTTTTTATCTTTAAATATGGGTTTTAAGCTCCAAATAATGTTAGAACCCTTTAAAATCAATCCACATAGGCTTCAAAATTAACCTTTAAAGATGTCTTCTTTGGAGATGAAATTACCCACATATGAGATGTTCTACCTGAACATATTATTAGTCTTAAGGATGTAGGAGGGAGGCATGATCCATTCATGAGGTGGAGAGATCATAGTATCATTTAAAATAACAAACCCATATAAGGGAAACTAATTATAAAATTTAAAATCCAAGATATTGGTTCCCATCAAGCTTTTAAGATGCCTGTGAGTGGACTGAATGACTATATATGCACTGGTCAACTTCCACACTATCAACCATTATAGTACAATGAACTATAGCCTCATCATCTTTAATTCTTGAATTCATTTTTATCATAATAAAGATAAAATTTAGATTAATTATTAAAATGGAGGATTTTGGGTTAAAAATGTACTTGAGTAAGAAAGAGGAACATGACTAATTAGAAATATCATATTAAGTGCATGACTTGTTCAAAGTCATGTGATCACATGGCCATAATAGGATCACGTGATCAAATAAACCTGGGAGATTTATATGATTACACAACCCTTGGAGCTTTATGTGATCATGTAAATAAGACAATAATATACGAATCATAGTCTAAGTGAATTACTTTGATTATGTGATTTGTTTATGTGATTTGATCATGTGATGATATCACATGATCAGTTGACATGAAGCATTTATAAAAAGGAGATTATGTTACACGATCACATGAAGAGGATTATGTGAAGTAAATAAAAAACCTAAGAGTTGTCGTAGAGCTATGGAATATTGAGTCATTAGTGAAATAGATTTCCCATTACTCTCATATCTATAATAAATTTCACGGAATACCAAGAGTATCTTATAATACTAAAATAAAAATAAAATCCCAAGGGAATCAATCCGGTATTCACTTCCTCACAACAAATTCCTTTTTTCTTCTTCTGAATTTGTACGTGAGGTGTGTATGCATCTGGGCATTGATGTGATGTAGGTTCTATATGAGGTGATTAGGCACCCAGATTTTGATAGGCATGCATATTTATATATGATGCAGGTTTATTTGAGCAATTTTTGAGATGAAAGATCTATGGAAAATGATTTTACTATGCAAACATCAAGATTACCTCTGTGATTGAGCAGACACATCGTCATTTCTCTTCCTGCAAAGGAATGTCACATGGAATAAAAGCTTCAAAAATAAAAAATAAACCTGCAAGGAATAATGAAAATCAAATCAACATTTCATTATATAATTTTTCATTAAAATAGACATATTATATCGTAAAACTACCTTTAAATCTTTCCAAATGATTTCTTTGGTCTAAATATAAGCTAATAACAAAACTAATGATTCTTTGTGCACTTTACTACTATTGGTTAACTACTACTTAGAATATCATCTGATATGAACTTCCGATCCGGCGTCCCTGTGATGCTCTCATCTGACACACGAGGAGGTGGCCGCAGCGGAGGAGGATGAGTCGGTGTCCAGAGGAGGAGGATGAGAAGAAGGAGGCAGCGGTGATGGTAGTGGAGGAGAATCAGGGTCACAGTAGAGGAGGGATCGTGGTGGAGGAGGAGGAGAAGGCATCGGCGGTGGGGGAGGAGGAGGATGGTCGCAGCAGAGGAGGAGGAAAAGGTAGCGGCGACAGAGGAGAAGGAGGAGGAGGGGGTGGTCGTGGCACAGGGTTCAGCTTCCGCAAAGGCTTGAATGGGTGCGATGGAGGATGAGCCTATTAGGATTATTTTATAAAAACTGCTGGAACCTTTATCAGTGCTAGTTAAAAGTGATAATAAAGGTATGTTTTATCAGCACTAAAATAAAAGCGCTGATAAATAGGTATTTTATCAGCACTTTTTTAGTGCTGATAAAGGAATATCTTTATCAGAACTCAGAAAGTGCTGATAAAACACATATTCATTAGCGCTAAAATTATAGTGCTGATAAATACTTATTTTATCAGTCCTTTTTACGGATGATAAATATAAATATAATAATTTTATATAAATTAATAATAAAAACTTTTATCAGTGCTGATAAAGTGTACATTTATCAGTGCTTTTAGCTAGCGCTGATAAAGGCCCGCCCCTTTATTAGCTCTTTCCACTAAGCGCTGATAAAGGGCAGTGCTTCCCCTGCACTGTTTTTTGGTAGTGTAGTAACCGTGTAATGCGAAGACAACACAATTTGTAGCTCATTGTACATGTTGTGTACTATGAAATTTACGAATTATGATTCACACACCGCATCCTTAGGCATGTACTTCAGGACAGACGGTGAAGGTAGTACATGTCATGTAGTCATAACTACACGCCATGTACTTTACCAAATTACAAAAAGTTAAAACTTTAATGTTTGTGTAATGTTCAGAACTACATATAATGTATAAATCACACTACAGGTTGTTACTCTATGCATTGAAACATCTTGTATTCCACATGTCATAAGAGTAAAATAGTATGCAGATATAATACATGTTTGGTAGATTTGAACGGGTATTCACTAGGATACCTCCAAAGTGTATTTATGTACTAGGATGAGAATATCAAGGAAATTTAGAAAAAGATTAAGATAAAAGGATTGATTAATTAAAGTTAATAATTAATTGATTCGAGCACAATTTATCTTAATAAGAAAGATTAAAGAATTGAATTCTAGTTTTATTAAATGTGTAACTCATTGCATGTATGTGGGTGATCATGAGCTAGACCAAGAACTTTCTATGTGATTGGTTTCCTTTTAATTTATTTATTAAATTAATTTTTGGCTTGCGTGTTATCTCTCCTCATTAATATGTAGGGCCTGTGTGCCCATGGTTTCTTTTATGTAAACCCCTTTTTTACCCCTCACCTGCGTGTGAGTTTAAAAAGCATATGTAATGGATGGAGATCCCAAGCTTGTGGAGGTGGTCTAGGTCAGGAGTTGAGGTGTTTCTACCCTAGGACAGGGTTGGTTTATCAATTGCTAGATAAACTAACCATTAGAAAAAAAGGCTCATGATCATGCCCTTTACTTTATTTTCTTTCTGTTAGTTTCATGGTTTTTCATTATTGATGTGTTTTCGTGTTCACATAATTAATGAACTAAAAAGCATGCAAGATGGAAGTAAAATAAACTAAGCTTATGTATAAATATTATCAAGACATGGTTAATCAATTAAGTAAGTTCCACTTAATATTAACAAGCGTGTGATAAAGATAATAAGGAAATTTACGCATAAGAGATAAAAATCCCTCGTCAAAATATTAAGTCAGACTAAGCCTTTCATTACTTGATTAAGGGAGAGACTCAATAAAACTATGTGTTTGACCAACCCTTTTTGGGACACTTACTTTTATATAGGAAGCCCTTATGAAAGGTTTCAAGTTGACTTAACCATATTACATCAAGAGGAGTATCCCTTACTAGACTTGGTATAATATTGGAGGAAAGTGTTGATGAAATCAAAGTTAGGATTTTAGGATTAGGGAGTCCACTCAACGGATCAAGGAGCTTCAAGCCCACAATTTACAAATACCTACCTACCTAAATACCTTCAAATAGCTTGACCAACCCTTATTGGGGTTATGTGAAGGGTAATATGGATCCTTGCCACTAGAATGTCATGACAATTGGATATTCCAAGTTCAATGGTGAGGGCCATTGGGACTTGATAAAATAGTAGAAGGATTAATAAAATTAATTTATTATTTATCATAAAATGTAATCAAGAAATTTATAATCATATGCTCTTTTAATTGTAGAATAAAATGACAAGCTCATCAACCACACTATCCCTGTGATCGATTCTGGATAAAGACAACATCCTCACCGGTAATGACTTCCAGAAATGGTTTAGATGCCTTTGGGTTATTCTACACCATAAATGGAAGTCTTACATGCTGGAGTCAGCATTACCTGATCCTCCTTCTCAAGAGGTGAGTGACAAAGAGTTCTTAGTCTATGATAAACATATGAATGATGCATTCGATGTTCAATGTTTGATGCTATCATCAATGTCTACTGAGCTCATGAAGTATCATGAAAACATGGATGCCTATAGCATGCTCGATAACCTCTGTGGTCTTTACTAGGAGATAAAAAGAAAAGAATGGTTTGAGATCTCTAAGGCACTCTTTCAGAGTAATCTTGGAGCAGGTGCCCCACTGGGCCTCACGTAGTCAAGTTCATTGTCTATATTGAGCGCCTGGAGGTTCTAGGGTTTAGACTCCCTGAAGAACTGGGTATCTATCTCATTCTTGCATCACTCCTTCATAGATTCTCCAGATTTTTTGTTAATTTCAATATGAACAACATTGATAAGTCTCTATCTGATCTTCTTATCCTCATTCTACAAATGGACAAAGAAATAAAGTGTGAAAAGCCTTCCGTCCTTATGGTGAATAGGATGAAAGGGAAAGAGAATCACTTTAATCCCAAATCTTCTTCACACCCTTCCAAGAAAAGGAAGATCAAAGGGGAGGCAAGGGAACAAGAAACTATTTGTTTTTCATGTGGCAAGAAGGGGCACTGGAAGAAAAACTCCACCCATCCTAAGAAGCAAGGGGAATCTTTAGGTGCATTTTTTATCGAATTCAATCTATCTGTTTCTACAAATTGGGCATTAGATACAGCTTTTGGTTCTCACATATGTATCCAAATATAGTAACCAAGTAGATTCAAGAAGATTGACTGAGGGGAGGTAGATCTATGAGCATCCAATGGAGCAAGACTTGTTGTTGTAGCTGTCGGGGACTACCACCTCATGTTGCCAACTAGGATGATATTAGTGTTGAAGGGTTGTTATTATGTGTTGTTTGTTACTAAAATCATTATTTCTATATCCAAATTAGATATGGATGTTTTTTTTTCAAATTTGGAAATGAATGATGCTTCTTTTATAAAGATATCATTTTTTTTGTAGGGACCACTTATAAAACGGTCTTTATGTGTTGGATTATACAAACCAAGTAATGGAAATCGATAACAAAGATACTTTTCATGACTCATACCACACCCAACTTTGGCATCACCGGCTAGGTCATGTAAATGAGAAATGATGGAAAAAGTTACATCAAGATGGATATTTAGATTCTTTAGAACTAAGCCACTTGGCGTATGTCACACATGTTTATAAGGAAAAATGACAAAATCTTCATTTAGTGGGAAAGGTTAAAGGGCTAAATAGATTCTTGAATTGGTTTATACCGATGTTTGTGGACCATTTCCAGTTAAAGCAAGGTGTGGGTACTCATACTTCATAAATTTTACTGATGATTTTAATAGATATGGATATATCTACTTAATGAGGTATAAGTTATATTCTTTTGATAAGTTCAAAGAATTCAAGAATAAAGTTGAGAACCAGCTTGGTAAGAAGATTAAGAAACTCCGCTTAGATTGAAGCAGATAATGTCTTAATCAAGACTTAATTGATTCCTTATGGGGGTTTGGGATCCTATCCCAACTCACTCTTCCTTACACGCCCCAGTGAAATGGTGTGATTGAAAGGAGGGAAAACACCTTGTTGGGCATGGTGAGATTAAATGATGATTCATGCAAGTCTTCCATTATCCTTTTGGGGATATGTGTTACAAACAACAACACACATACTAAAACAAGTACCAAAAAATTGATAAATGGTATTCCATACAAGTTTTAGAGTGGAAATAAATCTATGTTATAAAATCTACATGTGTAGGGAAGTGAAACATTTGTTAAGGTCTATTCAGGTAATAAACTTTCACCCCAAGGTACAAAGTGTACCTTTATAGGATACCCCAAGGAAACAAGGGGATATTAACTATACAACCCCTCAGACAAAAAGGTTATAGTGGCAAGACACGCCCTATTCCTTGAGAGGGAGAAAATATAAAAAATAGATAGTGGGAGCGAGATAGACTTCGATGAAGTCAAGGGTCAAGGTACACAAGAGTTAGTATAGGAATAGATTCCACAAAGCCCTATAGAAGAAAGAACTATTGCAGAGACACAAGAACTGCGTAGGAGTACAAGAGAGGTTAGAGAACCAGAACTGTATAGTTATCTAGTTACCAAGGATGGTGACTCATTATTAGTTGATAATAATGATCCTCTAACCTACAAGGAAGAAGTAAGTGGCATAGATGTTTCCAAGTGGCAAGAAGCCATGAATTCTGAAATAGATTCCATGTGCCAAAACTAAGTCTGGATTTTGGTAGATCCTCTAGTTGATATAAATCTTGTTGGTTGAAAATGGGTATTCAAGAAGAAACTGGAAATGGAAGGACAAGTCAGTACCTATAAGGCATGACTGGTTGCAAAAGGCTTCAAGCAGTGTCAAGTAATTGACCATGATAAAAACTTTTCACTGGTTGCAATACTGAAATCCATCAGAATTCTATTGGCCATTACTGCTTACCATGACTATGAGATTTGGAAAATGGATGTCAAAATAGCCTTCCTTAACGAGAACTGGGTACGAAAAATGGATATACATCAGAATTCTATTATCCATTACTGCTTACCATGACTACGACAAATGGATTTCATAATAGAATTTGGTTTTCTCAAGAACGAATGTGAGCCTTGTGTCTACAAATAGTTTAGTGGGAACACAGTCGTTTTCCTAATAGTATATGTTAATGAAATATTACTTATTGGAAATGAGATAACAATATTATAGTCTGTTAAGGCTTGGTTTAATCAATGCTTCTTCATGAAGGACTTGGGCGAGGCAGTATATATTCTTGGGATAAATATCTATCATGATAGATCTAAGAGATTACTGGGCCTAAGTCAGAGTAAATACATTGATAAGATAATGAAGAGATTCAGTATGGAATAATCCAAGAGGGGATTGTTTCTAGCATCACATGGAATTCATCTTTCCAAGAAAATGTGTCCTCAGACACATGATTAAAGAAAGAGAATGGAAATAAATCTATATGCATCAGTGATTTGGTCAGTCATGTATTCCATGCTATGTACTAGGTTGGATGTCGCCTATGCATTGAGTGTGGTAGGCATATATCAAGCTGACCCAGGTGACTGCCATTGGATGGAATTCAATACTATCCTAAAGTATCTAAGGCATACTAATGATGTGTTCCTGGTTTATGGAGGAGATGAGGAAGTATTCATCATAGGATATGCAGATGCTAGTTTCTAGACTGGTCCAAATGACATGAAGTCGCAAACAGGATACATCTTCACTTTGAATGGAGGTGCAGTGATCTAGAATATCTCAAAGAAGAGTGTGGTCTCAGATTCTACAGTAGAGTCCGAGTATATTTTAGCTTCTAATGAATCTAAATATGTAGCTTGGATATGAAGCTTCATCCAAGATCTAGATGTGATACCTAGAAGTAAAGATCCCGTCACACTGTATTGTGATAATATTGTAGCGGTGGCTCTCGTAAAATAGCCAAGGTCACATCAGTGGATGAAGCACATACTTCAGAAGTATCATCTCTTGAGGTATTTTTCTCAAAGTGGTGAAGTTTCATTGAATAGTATTTTCATGGAAGACAACATGGAAGACCCCTTGACTAAAGCCTTGAATCAGCCAAAACATGATCATCATGTGAGGTATAGTGGACCAAAAGTCATAAGCAGTTTGCTCTAGTCTAACTAGGAGTTTTTAAGATTTGGTGTCCTAGAACCAACTTTTTGTACTTTGACTACATGAATATTTAATTTATTTAAATATTAAAAATCTTATTACATATTTTTAATTGTTCTGCATGACTATAGTGTAATAATGTCTTGGAGTATTTGTCGCATTGACAAGGTCATAACAGTTCCCCGCTATGATGAGAACCTTGATGTGCTATGACAATATGCTTCAATATAGTTATGCAGTTTGATGGAATACTATGATGGGACACATAGTATACAAACCTTTAGGTGCGAGTACTCATAAGCTTATGATACTTATTTTCCTGAAGTTCGCACTTGGTAATCTCTAAGACGGGTGATTATGAGAACTGACTCGCCAGTAGAAATTCCGCATGTTTTGGTGTCATCAGATATTCCTATCTATGAGCATGTGTAATGGTCATTAGAATTTAATATTATCATTAATACATTTCATGACTCACGTACTTTTATTTACTGATGAAAACCGTTACACAGACAGTTGGTGGGAATTAGGGTATATTGGGTGCGTCATAAATGACATGTTATTAATGGATAAGTTGAGGAAGGATTTGTTTCTTCCATTTATGGAAGTTGATATCTCATCCCTTTGATTGAAATAGAACTATCACATGAAATTCCATGGCCATGGTGTAACAACGAGTTTATTTCAGGTATTCAAAGAATGACATATCAAGCATAAAGATTTATGACACTATCATGAAACCATATTGATGATATATTGAGATAAAGGGACTATATTACACAATTAGCATTCTTATGTAGATTTCGTTTTTGCGAATTTAAGTTCTTTATCTTGGGTTCCATGACCCGTTTCTAGACAGTACTCTTAGACTTCATGCAATCCCACCTAATGCCAATGAGAAAGAATCCTAGAGGGTTACACACTAAGTGTTTCTGGTGGTCTCGATTAAATTCTATTTGAATTTAATTAATAAATATTATTCTCAAGACAATGGAATAATTTTATTCAAGTTAAAATTATTACATAAATTAAATAAATATTTATTCACGGTATTGTGAATAAAAATATATTTATTTATTTTATTGATTATTTAATAAATATTTATTGACTAGTTTTTAAATAAAATATTTATTTAAGAGAATAATTTATTTATTTATTTATTCGGGTGTTCAATAAATAAAAGTGAAGTTTGAGTAGACCAAGGTCGGTCTGATAGTAAAATAATTATTTGCAAGACGGTAAATAATTATATAACTAGTTCGCACAAAAAATAATAATAACACTGTTATAATTATGTGGCACGATATTTCATTTATGATTCCATTTTACATAAGTTGGGGCACCAAAAAAATGACATGGTTATTGTTATTATGTATTATGAGTTTTATCTAAGGTTATGAATGTATTTAATTATTGTTATATAATTAAATATTATAACTGAATCCCCATGTCAATAAATAGATAGGTATGTCTATTGTTCCTGGTATAGGAAACCCATGACACAAGAGAAATTCCAAGTCAGGAATTTTCTCTTGACTCCTCTCCTCTCTCCCTCTCAATAATGAGAAACGTTATTCAAGATCAAAGAACAGGCGATCAAGATCGATCGACATAAGACATTCACTTCATCGCACTAGCACCCATAAAGTGAGTGGCACCAATCGAAGACCATTAGAGCATGTGTGGATCACTACTAGAGGGATTCTGGTTTGGATCCTCACAACCACAGAAAAAAATCTGAAAAGTTCATCCTAGATGATCAACATCATCGATGAAGAAAGTACCAAAGAACCAGGTATTTTATTTCTTTAGAAATTAAATTTAAATTAATTATAAACATGATGTGCAAGATCCTCTCTAAATATTTCATGAATCTTCCTTCTTTATCTAAATATTTGATTCTATTCCATGGATATTGGATTTCATCATTGTATTGATCTTGTAATAATCATTGATCATGGTAAAAATTAAAGTTGGGCACCGACCTAACTATGATTCTGCTATGCCAGGAACCTTCAGTTGGTTCTTACATTTTACAAATAAATATACGATCATTTTCCAATGATTTCATGACCATCCAATATCATTTTTATATCTTTTACCCCTTTATACACCCGAATGTCCCAAAGGCCTTCTATTTTTATTTACTTTTAATAATCACCCTTTTAAGGGTTGAAGGGGAACCCTTACATGTCCTGTAGGTTTCATGACATTACATGACCCAAAGGTCTTAGTGGAATTCATTTAGACTATAACTACTTGGAACTTCCCCTCCCCAGCATATACATCATGATATTAGCTCTCCAACTTCGCATGGATATTTGGATAGAAATCATTTTCATAGATTCATAGGATGGTCCCAATGGTAATTTTCATACCCTTTTATTCTTCCAAATCCATTAGCTCTGCTCTGGTAAATGCGCCTGCTCAAAACCCTTATCTGGAGCCTGCTCTTTGTAGAGTATACATGGTACATTTTTTTATATGGACCAAAGGCCTTGAGGTGGAATTAAGGCCTTACTAACCCAAAGACCTAGGTGGCCCGAAGGTCTTGAAGGACCTAAGGACAAAACTGGTGGCCCAAAGACTGAAACAGATGAATAGTTCAAGCTGCTACAGTACCGAACAATACCTATTATAATGCCTACTACAGTACCTATTATATTACTGCTACAGTAACCCAAAAATATTCCTCCACCCAGATTTGATCCTGGGTCTCATGTAAACACTTGGAGAGTCCTCACTAACCAGGATGAGACTCATGTGCTTGACCCCCTAATACACGTTTTTAAAGACTTTGTTATCTTTAAAAATTGTTTATTTTGTCATTTCAATCACACCACATTTCATATGGATGTGTTGTCTATGCGTACACATAAAAAATAATTCAATGGTGGTTTTCCCATGGTTTCACATAAATCTGAGGTTTTTTTCTATATTTTTTATCGTTACACACACATTTTAGTGCTTTAAAACACTAAAAATGCATTTACGGGAATCCTAAGAAAACCATAAATTGGAATGACATGTCATTGGTTCATACATTTCAAAAATATATCTATGGAAACTTTCTTATGATTTAGTATCCATTTGACATTGTTTTCATAGTTTTGACCCCCTAACACCTGTTTTTTAAAAATTTAGTATCTTTAAAAAATGCTTATTGAGTCATTCTGAGCACACATCGCATAAAATGGATGATTTGTCTATGTGTACACATAAAAAATACTTAAATGGTGGTTTTAGCATGATTTTACATCAATATGAGGTCGTTCACTATGGTTTATACCTCCACACACATGTTTTAGTGTTTTAAAACACTAAAAACGTGTTTATGGTCATCCTAGGAAAACCGTAACTCAGATTGACATTTCATTAGTTACTACATTTCAAAAATCAATCAAAAATATTTTTCCTCTAATTTCACATCCATACAACATCTTTTTCGTAGTTTTGAACCCATGACATACATTTTTAAAGGCTTTGGTATCTTTAAAAACTACTTATTGAGGCATTTGGAACACACCTCTTGTCGGATGGACATGTTTTCTTCATGTACACATCAAAAATAATTCAATGGAATTATTACCATGATTTATCATCAATATGAGGTCATTTTCTATGGTTTTTACCATTACATGCAAGTTTTAGTGTTTTAAAACACTAAAAACACGTTTATGGGCATCCTGGGAAAAATAAAAGTCAAAATGACATTTCATTGGTTTCTTCATTTTAAAAACCAATATACAGTCATTTTCTTATGATTTCATGACTATACAACATCATTTTCAAACTTTTGACCCCCTAAAGCATATTTTTAAAGAATTTAGTATCTTTAAAAACTGTTTATTAAGTCATTCTAAGAACACCACATGTTATATGGATGTGTTTTCTAAGCATACATATCAAAAATAATTCAATGGTTTTTCCCATGATTTGATGTCAATATGAGGTTGTTTTATATTACTTTGATTGTTACACAAACGTTTTATCATTTTAAAACACTAAAAATGCTTTTACAGGCATCCCATAAAAACTATAACTCAAAAGGATGTATAACCAGTTCCCACATTTCAAAAAACAATCTACCATTATTTTCCTATGATTTCACAGCCATTCGGTGTCATCTCCGTAGTTTTGAACCCCTAACACATATTTTTAAATACTTTGATATCTTTAAAAACTACTTATTGAGTTATTCAGATCACACCACACATCAAATGGACATTTTTTCTACATGTACCCATAAAAAATAATTCAATGGTGATTTTTCCATTATTTCACATCAATATGAGGTTGTTTTATATGGATTTTACCATCACACACACATTTTAGTGTTTTAAAACACCGAAAATGTGTTTATGGTCATTTAAGGAAAATCATTACTCAAAATGATGTTTCGTGGGTTCCTACATTTCAAAAATAAATCAATGGTCACTATCCTATAATTTCAGATCCATCCGACATCATTTTCATATTTTTGATCCCCTAACGCACATTTTTAAAGACTTTGGTATCTTTAAAACTGCTTATTGAGTCGTTCTGAGAACATCGCATGTCAGATGGATGTTTTGTCTACATATACACATAAACAATAATTTAATGGTGGTTTTCTCATGATTTGATGTCAATATGAGGTCATTTTCTATGGGTTTGATGGTAACACACACGTTTTAGTGTTTTAAAACACTAAAAATGTGCCTACAAGAAACCCAGGAAAACCATAACTTAGAATGTAATGTCATTAGTTCATACATTTCAAAAATAAATATATAGTCATTTTCCTATGATTTCATAGCATATGATGTCACTTTCATAGTTTTGACCCCCTGACACATGTTTTTAAAGACTTTGGTATCTTAAAAACTACTTATTAATCCATTCAGAGAACACTGCAAGTCATATGGACATTTTTTCAATGGTTTCATGTAAAAAATAATTAAACAGTGGTTTTCCCATGATTTCACATCAATCTGAGGTCATTTTTATGGGTTTTCCAGTTACACGCGTGTTTTAGTATTTTAAAAAACTACAAATGCTTTTATAAGAATCTCATGAAAACCATAACTTAGAATGGTGTTTCATTAGTTTCAACATTTCAAAAATAAATATATGGTTAGTTTACTCTGATTTCACATCCATCCAACATAATTTGCATAGTTTTGACCCCTGACACACATTTTTAAAGACTTTTGTATCTTTAAAAACTGCTAATTGATTCATTCCGAGAACACCACATGTCCGATGGATGTTTTTTCTATGCTTAAACATCCAAAATAATTCATCAGTGGTTTTCCCATGATTTTACATCAATATGTGGTTTTTTTCTATGGTTTTGATCATTGCATGCATGTTTTAGTGTTTTAAAACATTAAAAACATGTTTAATAGAATCCTGGGAAAACTATAACTTATAATGACATGTCGTCTATTATTACATTTCAAAAATAAATCTACAATCATTTTCCTATAATTTCATAGCCATACGATGTCTTTTGCATAGTTTTGATCCCCTGACACATGTTATTAAAGGCTTTTGTATCTTTAAAAATAGATTATCGAGTCATTCAGAGAACACCGCACATCAGATGGACATGTTGTCTGCATGTACACATAAAAAATAATTCAAAGATGGTTATTCTCAATGCTGTTGGGAGGGGGGGATTTATCAGAACTATTTCTAGCGCTGATAAAGGATCCACTTTATCAGTGCTTTCAATAGAACTGATAAATGGTGGCATTTATCAGCGCTATAAATAACGCTGATAAAGGCCCTATCTACTGTAGTGTGCTGTGTGTATAACAGTACACTGCAACAACCTCCTATAAGCTGTATACAAAATATATAATTTAATTGAAATAAATTTTACATCACAAATACAAAAAAAACACTATTATATACATTTCAAACATTTTTTTATGTAATTACATTTAAAATTACTATCCACAAACAATTAAAAAATTTAATGTTTCATGTTCTTTTACACCCATGATCCCTCTTAAAAAGTTCCTCCCATGCTATCTATTGCCGAAAAAATCACCTCAACCAGAGAAAAATAATCCACCTATATAATAAAACAAATATTATGTTAATAATATTATAAATAAGTAAATTAAACATTAATATCAATGAATACATTAACAAAATGTCAAATTTAAATAAAAAGACACACTTGAAGTTATACTAGTCACACCATGCATTGTATTGAGGTGCAGTTGATTCCAACATGTCACAAATGAGGTATGGATCATTTTACTAAAGTATCAAAACAATTCGAATGTGTTTTCTAAGTTTTGGGTATTTCAATTATTCGTTTTAATGAAATTAATGTCAATTTTAAATAGACAATTTTGGAGTTATACCAGTCACATAATTCTTGGGATTGAGGTGTGACTATTTCCAATACGACAAAAATTACTTAAGAGTCATTGTCCTAAAATATCAAAACAATCTGAATGCATTTTCTTAGTTTTTATTATGCCACTTGTGTTTTCTACTAAAATGTCATTTCAAAATAGAAACATGCACTTTGGGTCATACAGGTCTAATCGTGTGTCTATTTGATGTGAGACTACTTCCTACATGTTACAAATGAATTATGAATTTATTTCCTAAATTATAAAAAAAAAAATCGTAGTGCATTTTCTTGGTTTTCAGTGAGTGATGCATATTTTGATCTAAAATATCAATTTTAAACTGATAATGGTAATTTTGAGTCATACCGGTCACACTGTGCATTGGATTTAGGTGATGTTTATTCCTACACATCAAAAATGAATCTTGGAACTCTGCCCTAAATTATCAAAAATAATCTGAATGCATTTTCTCAGTTTTCAGTACGTCACTTGTTCCTTTTGCTAAAATTTATGTCAATTTAAAATAAAAAGGCATAGTTGGAGTCATATTGATCATTCTATTCATTTTATTGTGGTTTTTTTATTCTTAAACATAAAAAATAACTTATGAATCATTTTCCTAAAGTAATAAAATAATCTGAATACATTTTCTTGGTTTTGAGTAAGTCATTTTTTCTTTTTACTAAAATTGATGTCAATTTTAAATAAAAAGACACACTTTGAGTCATATCAGTCACATATTGCATCGTATTGAGTTGTGGCTGATTCCTACATGCCTCAAATGACTGATGGATCATTTTCCTAAAGTATCAAAACAATACGAATGTATTTTCTTAGTTTTGAGTAGGTTGGGTTTCCTTTTTACTAAAGTTGATGTAAAATTTAAATAAAAAATACACACTTGGAGTCATACCAGTCACACCATGCCTAGGATTGAGGTTAAGATGATTTATACACAACCCAAATGACTCATGGATCATTTCCCTAAAGTAACAAAACAACATGAATGCTTTTTCTCAGTTTTCAGTACATCACTTGTTCTTTTTTACTAAAATCGATGTTAATTTTAAATAAAAAGACACACTTAGAGTCATAATGATCACACTGTGCATCAGATTGAGGTTCGGATAATTCTTTCACATCCCAAATGAATCATGGATTGTTTTCCTAAAGTATCAAAACAATATTAATGTGTTTTCTAGGTTTTCAGTGGGTCGGTTTTCCTTTTTACTAAAATTGATGTAAATTTTAAATAAAAAAACACACTTTGAGTCATACCTGTCACATTGTGCCTCAGATTTATATTCATCTGATTCCTACACATCCCAAATAACCTATTTATCATTTCACTAAAGTATAAAAACAATATGAATGTGTTTTCTTGGTTTTCAGTATGTCACTTGTTCCTTTTTACTAAAAATGATGTTAATTTTAAACAAAAAGACACACTTGGAGTCATACCGGTCATACTGTGTGTCAGATTGAGGTTTTCTTGATTCCGACATGTCTTAAATGAATCACGGATCATTTTACTAAAGTATCAAAACAATTTTAATGTGTTTTCTCAGTTTTGAGTAGGTTAGTTGGTCATTTTTACTAAAATCGATGTAAATTTTAAATAAAAGACGCACTTTCAGTCATATCGGTCACATAATAACTCAGATTGAGGTGTGGATGACTCTTACATGTCCAAAATTACTCATTCATCATTTAATTAAAGTATCAAAATAATCCAAATGTGTTTTATCATTTTTTGGTACGTCACTTGTTCCTTTTTACTAAAATTGATGTCAATTTTAAATAAAAAGACACACTTGGAGTTATACCAGTCACAACATGCATCAGATTGAGGTGTAGATAATTCATTCACTTTCTAAATAACTCATGGATCATTGTGATAAAGTATTAAAACAACCCAAATTTTTTTTCTTGATTTTCAGTATGACACTTTTATTTTTTACTAAAATTTCATTTTAAACTGGAAACAAATAATTTGACTCATACCGGTCACATTGTGTATTGGTTTAACATGAGACTGATTCTCACACATCAAAAATTATTTTTGAATCAATTTTCTAAATTATCAAGACAATCTGAGATTATTTTCTCAGTTTTCAATGAGTGATACATTTTAAAGTAAACTGTTGATTTTAAACTGATAATGGACACTTTGAGTCATACTGGTCACACTGTGCATCAGATTAAGGTACAGATGATTCCTACACATTCTAAATAACTTATGAATCATTGTCCTAAAGTATCAAAACAATGTGAATGTTTTTGTTCAATTTTGAGTATGTCATTTTTTATATTTTACTAAAATTAATGTCAATTTTAAAAAAAACTCACATGGAGTCATATCAGTCACATCATGTATCAGATTGAGGTGACGCTGATTCCCACATGTCCCAAATTATCAAAAAAATTCCGATGGAAATGTTACCAAGATTACTATTGTATTTCTTTTTCAAACTTCCAACAATGTATATTGATTTGAGAAAGTTTTTTTTAGCTATGAACATTGAATCAATATGCAGGGTCAGTAGCTCGACAAAAAAAAGAAATGAAAAGCATGGTAACATTGGTAGAAAGGAACACGTTATCTCTTCTATGGATTGTTGTAGATAGTTGAAAGTAAAGTATGGATTCCCAAAATATCTATGAAAATAACTAAAATGGTATTATATAAATATGATAGGGAAAATAACTTACAAATAGTAGATAATATGATGACAACATTAATTAAATAAGTAGTAGGAATTCACCTTTTCATGATGGTTGTATACATTCTTGACCCATAAATATGAAAGGAATCCACCTGTATAAGAAAATATTTCTTATGTGAGTAATAATAAAAATAAATAAATTAAACTTAAATATGAAACAATCCATTACTTCTATGGAAGTCACATCATCATGCTATTTTTGTACATTATGTGATCGAGTATGAAGCCCACTCATTTCTAATAAAATGTATATCATATTGTGAATATGATTTTTTTCAAAAATCATAGTAGTATTGAAAAATATAAATACACAAAGTATTAATAAATATTTTAAATTAAATAGTAATTAACTTTGAAAATACCTCTTCGAGGATGTGTTTTTTTATGGAATATGATCTATCTCATAAATTTATAAAAATAATAACCAAAATCTTTTCCATTTTTTTGTCTCAGAAACTATAGAAAAATTGAGTAAAATAAGTAATTTGTTTTGATATGTGTTTGGATAGTGAAATATTATTATATATACTATGATACTTATCCAGTTGTAGAACTTTTCAAGGTCCTTGTGTGCAATGATTGTCCTCATGCTATGATTTAGACGATATTTACACACTAAACTATAATAATAAAATCATCATTAAAATATAATATAAATTATATAACTTGACTTTTAGTTCTAAAAAAATGGATGTAGTGTATTATAAATTGAAAAATGCCATCATGTGTGGTCAATTTGTTGGTAATCCATGTAGTGAATTTATGAAATAAATATTTAGAGTATCCAAATTGACCACAATGAGCATCAAATGTTTCCTAAGAACACAAAAAGGAATATGTAATGAAAGAAATTAAAATATATTTGATATGATTAAATTGTAGCATTTTACCCATACATCGTTGGTATTAAGAAGAGTATGTCATCCCCAAGTTTTCTTTCAAATGATTTGTCTAGGTTTGCCACTATTTCATTATTTTTTTTGGATTCTATTTTTGTTTGTTCTGAAGAGGTGGAATGAGGACTAACAAGTCCAAAAAAATCATAGGGAAATCCCTTCAATTTGTATTGATATATACAACTGCAAAAAATATGAAATGTATTTAGTAATAATTAATATAGTATATCAATTTTTGGAAAATTAACTCATGAAAACATGGCTCATGTATGTATTTACAACTAAGGCTCCTAGCCATTCATAGTTAAGGATTTCATTTACATTCTCAAAAGAAATGTAGTCAGTACCTTCCTCTCTATACATTTTTTATTCAAAATCAACTATACTACAACATTGTAACTTTGTATCCACATGAACCTTCAATGTTATTAAATATAGATATTCAATGGGCTTGGTAAAGGTGCTTTTAGAAGATCTTTTTGATTGGTTGTTTAATCCTTTATATGGTTTTGAGTCGACCTTTCATTTCACCCTCTTCCCTTTGTCTGTCTGCAATAACATTCATCAGTTTAGACATTTTTTCATTAAATGTTAAAGGTTTAACATGAAAAATAAATTGGAAATGAACAACTACTTATTGATATGTGTTTTTACTTGATATGACAACCATACGATTAATGTTACAACAACTTGGTCAACCATATGAATATCTTCATCATCAAGTGGAATAGGTAGCTCGATGCTTGGCTCATGAGCTCTGTTAATTTCCACTCTCAGATGACCTGTTGGAAGTGGTATGTTGTGTAGCCCGCCGTCTTTGATATTGAACACCATATCCCTCAATACAAGGCGATGGGTGGGTGTTTATAGGTATAAATCATATTCATTTTTACCCTATAGAATATCAGTACAGGAAAGGTATCAGTGTCTATCCCATTCACATTTCATAGAAAAAATTATTAAAATATTGATTACCTCAACTAAAATAGCTCATTGATGGGAATGACTCACCTAAAATATGGTGGTGGGGGGGGTCTTTATACAATGGTTTTTCTTGAGTTTCTTCTTCTCTTTTCTTCTCCCCCATAACATTTTCTAGTAACTCAGACTGCCAAAGAAATTTTTCGTCAAGGGTGGCTATTATTGCTTTAATCTTTTTCCTTTATGTATCTTGATCCTCCTGTTGTTTTTTTCCTCAAAATATATTCAGGATGTCACCCCAAAACTCACACGTCTCACACGGCTATACTATTCTAGCCACTTTTAGGCCACCAATAGTAGGTGTTCATCCGACATAGTTGTTGATGATTCCTATGACTATGCGTGTTAGAAAATATAAATAAAGGAAGCAGCTTTGATGAATCCAATGTACCTCTGAAACAACATAGGTGTTGACAATATGTGTATTCATCACTTTTATTGAGAATTTTTTTATTCATCAATGGGTTTTCAGACATTTTTTCATCAGTTCAGACATTTTTTCATTTATAGGTGTTGATGATTCCTGTGATATAGGTGTTGATGATTCCTCCTTCCATAGTAAATAACGTGGGATGGAAGTGGATTTGGATTTGGATTCATCAATATACATATAAATAGAGGAACATAATTAGACTGTTTTTTCATGTCACATAAAATTATTACGGTAGATTTAAAATATGTACCATTTTTTTCAAGTGAAGTGTATCCTATCCTTACTTTATTGTAGAGGTACATTAGTTTTGATGCCCGTTCCTTATTTTTAGCACTCATTTGTTGTTTCATAAATAAAAAATTATCAATAAAAGTGATGAATACACATATTGTCAAAAAATATATTACCATCCATAATGTACCTAAAAATATAGTTCCCCATAATGGCCAATAAACTCATCCCATGATTCTTAGGTTATCAGGTGTGTATACATAAGCATTGGGTGCAGATTTATTTTCCCTTTGATATATTTAAGATGATGTATCATTAAAATTGTGTGAAAAACTCTGTGAATCCTTCTTATAAGCATTAATACATATTTATTGTGGGAGTTATCTACTATAAATGCACTCTTCAAGGTATGATGAAGAGTAAAATGTTTCATTATTTTATTTTTTATTAAAATAAATAAATGATATCATAATGTTATCATAATATCTTTCCACATTAGTGTCTTAAGTGTGGGAACAATAAGGTTCCATGAATCTACATCAATCAGCATGAATTGCTGAGTGATGAGTCCAATGTAACTACTAAACATGGCTTTGTTGGGGTTAACATGTTGGCCCCACACATTCCATCTGACCTTGAATTTGATGCCTTTGTTTTTCACCTTTAGGATTTTTACTAACACTGTCAAACTACGATGATCCTATTTTTTCTGCATCATTGGTCCTTCATCACCTACCATTTTCGCAGATTCAACATCGTCAAGATGTCTTTCCTCTATAGTGATTGCATCAGCATGTGAAAAGGGCCATTGTACCTCTGCACCGGGAGTAGGAGCAAGTTGAGAAACCTGTTGTTTATCTAGAGTGGTAGCATTGACATGTACAAAAGGATATCATTCCTATGAACTAGGAGCAGTAGTGGGTTGAGAAACATGTTGTTTCTCTAGAGCGGTATCATCAACACATGTAGATGGTCATTGTTCCTCTACACTGCGAGCAACATTATCTTGAGAGACCTATTGTTCATGGGGATTGGGAGCTCCATCACATGAAGAATTCATTATCTACAAAGGTGGTTGAACATTTAATTTAGATTACATAAATGAAATAATGAAAAAATAATAACATTAGGTAACACATTGTATATTAAAAAAAATATATAACCTGATTATTGAGATCTCTTTTTTTAAAGGTTGAATGGATTTGACCCATATATCAAGTATCCAAATCCTTTCATTATAGTCTGCTTTGACATAAAAGACCCAATCTACATTGGGAACACTAAAAAATGATTGCGATGTCCCAATGAAAGGGTCATCCTCAATTAAATTTTCATATGAACCTTCAGTGGTTTTGGTCGATAACAAAACAATTGACCACATTCAGTTTGCAGGGACTGGAACATAAAATACTTGTACTGCCTATGATACCATTATAAATGGTTCATCTTTGTAACCTTTCTTACTGAAATCCACTTTCATAGATCCCAATTCATATATTTTAACATCACTCCTATTATCAACCCACTTGCATTGAAAAATAGGAACTTGAAATTTTGTATAATCCAACTCCCATATTTTTCTGATGATGTCAAAGTATGATATATTCATGTAAATTGGATTTATGTCCTTAATACCAAAAACATGCATCGCTTCAGCCACTAGTGTAACTCCACTATTTTTCATGGTATTATCTTCATCATGTTCATTTTTATAGAACATATAATGATTAATTACATAACCATTGTAAGATAATACATACACACTTGGTCCTATGGCTAGCCATTAAAGTCATTCTGAAATTGAATCCAGATTTTCATCTAAATCCTTAAAAATATAGTCCTAAAACCATAATATAAAATTTTGATTATATGTATTTGATATCCATATTTCAACCCTTGATGGATTCAAATGACTAATAACTTCTTTTTGGGTTTCAACATATGGGGAAACCTCCAAACCATTATAAAAAATGTAAATTTGGGCCTTCTCACGATCTGTAATATTGATTGTGACAATATCTCTTTGAGAAATTCCTCCACCCATAAGCCACCTAGTGTAACAATATTTTTGTAGACCAATGCTTACCACAGCAGATAGGTATTCGATACAAAATTCAATTTCTTCCTCAACAATATATCGCTCTACAATACAACCCTCTGGCCGAATTTGATTTTTGACATACCCTTTCAAAATCTTCATATATTGTTCAATGGGGTACATCAATCTATAGTGTACAAGACCACATAGTTGTATCTCTCTCACCAAGTGAACCATCAAGTGAACCACCATATGAAAGAATGGTGATAGGAAGAGCATTTTTAATTCACATTATATGATGACAATTTCTCTTTCCATAGTTGGAAATTTTTTTGGGTCTATAACTTTATTGCATATAGCTTTGAAGAATAAATAGAGCTGGGTTAATGTATGACATAAATTCTTAGGAAAAATGAAATGTAAAGCTAAAGAAATTATCCATCACCCCCAATTTGAGGTATGTAACTCTTATTTATGCATTTTTATGTATATAAGGTGGTTTGGTAAATCTTGGGACAGTTTGGATGGTTTTTGGGAAGGTTTGGGATATTTTATAAGGGTGTACAGTTTGATCATGGTAAGTAAAAACCAAGAAACAATTGCAGGAAACTATGTAAATTGAGGCAGAGGCGAGTGTGTTAGTGCATGGTTAAGACACATGGTTTCCAAACTGTGTGGCCTCGCCAGTTTAACTGTGCATCATGGAATAGTGGTATTTGTCATGTTTGGCACACTGTTTGTCTAAATATGCATACCAATCGTGTGAGGCACCCTTTTGAGATATAATCAGACACACGGTTATCACATTTTTTATCTAACCGTGTGAGCTAAACATGCATAGCATTAAAAATGGGTTATTAAAAAAATTACCTCACACATTTTTAACCCTAAACACCCCATTTGAGCCTCATTTTGACCCTAACTCGAGATTTTCTTCTATCCAAGGTTAGGGAACCTCTCCCTATCATTACAGAAATGATTTAAAGGTATTTCTTGGTGGTTTGAAATCATATCTTCCTTGGTAAGTCTCTCTTCTTGGTAGTTTCTTGTTTTTCCTTAGATCTACTATTATCACTCTCCTGGTTTCTTAGATATACTTTCTTTGTGGATAGATATGGGGTTTGTGTTTCCAATAATGGTTATATTTTTCCTTATTGATGTTAGGGTAAGTAATCTAATGTGGTTTTGTAGAGTTTTCACCCAGATTTGGTGAGTGTTTGTGTCGTTGGTTGTTTTCACCAAAACCCCTAAAGGTATGTGGCTTCAATATTGACTCCTCTTTCTAGAACTAGAATGCTTAGTTTTAAATTAATTGGTTTTTATTGAAATTTATTGTGAATGTGATGTGTTAAGCTAGGTGTAAACCCATTTTGTGATGATTTTTGGATTTTGGGGAAAATGGGTTATTGTTGTGAAATGTGCTTTGTCATTGGATTTTCAAATGATGTTTTTAAAATTGATGGCTTGGGTGATTTATGAAAAATGGTTTTTGAAAATTGGGTTTCAATAAAAATGGTTTTATTGAAATATGGTTTATCATGAATGATGGATTAAGGGTTTTTTCAATAAATGGGTGATTTATTGAAGTGATTTTGGCATTTTGTTGGAATTGTTGATTTTCATGTTGTGATTTTTTTAAATTTTGTTGGCATGGTTGTTGGATTAAGTGATTAATAATGTGATGGAAAGTATGGATAGTGGCATGAATTACCACTAATAAAAGGGTTGGAAAGTGGCATGAAGTACCACAACAAAATGGTATAGGGTTGGATGTGAAGTTTCATCGTTAAGGGTACACTGAGCTTGGGTGTGTGGAATTTGTGAATATATTTGAAATGTGTGTACAACCACGCAAGGTGACTTGAGTTATTCCAATATGAAATATAAAAATGGTTAAATACTTGTTTGTTTGATTTCCATGTAAACATGTTGATTTGGGTAAAATGATTTGGTAAGGATGTGTTTGGATTATTGAAATTTGTTGAATTGTTTAAATGAATTTAGATAAATTATTTTATATAATTGTGCTAAATTGTTCTATCCTAGTGGTGTGAGTAGGAAATTCATTTGGGGAAATCCTACTTAGTATTATTACACACCCCCTACTTTTTCACTTTGTTGCTTTTGTAGATGTTTTATTCCAAGACACAGGTAAAGGTAAAACATCCTATTTTCATAGTGGTTCTTCGTGATGCTTTGGGTTGTTTTGTGGTATTGGATATTGGAGATTGGTGTGGAGCTATGGATATTATTCTTGAATTAATTGTGTTTTTAATTTTAGTATTTCTATTAATACTCTGATTTTTTATTGTAATGAGATTGGTTTGGTTGTGTTGTTGTCACTTGGAAATGTGTTGAATTGGTTTACATTGTCGACATAAATCATGTAGTTGTGGTTGGTTATGGAATGATTTATTGGTTTCTTTTATTTAAAATGGAAAATCATCCTAACTTATTCTTGAATCCCTAGACATTTATTTCTAGCCTTTAGCACCTTGGGGATGTCTCTTAAGGCCAAGTAGCACCTCCGACTCGACTCAATCCAATAAGGAGGGGTGGTATGTTACAAGTGGTATCAATTTTTTCAGTCCTTTTAGCATCGGTCGTCAGTCTTGGAGTTGATATTTATTCTCAGTTTATTCCTTGATTTGGGATGGTAGTGAGGAGTAGAATTTTTGGGGCTTCAAATTTATAGCATAAAAATACATAGCTATCCTTTTTTTCTGAACTTCAAGTAACTAGGGAGTTGGGTACATAAGTGTTTTGGAGACAGTTATAGACATTGGAATCTCATTTTCATGGGTTTATCTAATGATAATATCATTACATGCTTGGTAGGAATGAATTTATACTTAGATTTCATATCTCAATTGGAGTAATGATTTATTTTGTGCTATGAATGTGTTGATTTTTGAAAAATCTTGAAATTGTTTTCAAATGTGGGATTTTGAAAAGAGAATGTTTGTGTTATTAAGAAAAGGTGTTGATTTTCAAAACATGGTGTATTTTTCAAAAAAAATGGTTGAACATGAGAAATGTTGAATTTTTTAAAGCATGGTTGTGATAGTGCAATGTGATAGAATTTGAAATTGTAAGCCTTCAGTTATTATAGAGTGAAGCGTATAGTGGTTGTTGTGTTGATAGAAAATGACATTGGGTAGGAATCGTAGAGACCAACCGGTGGAAGCTTATGGAAATGTGGTTTCACCTAATCCCTATATGAACCAATAATTAGTTTAGAGCATAGTGCAAGCTTTCCAAGTCATGGAAAGTGGGAATAAAATGGACGAGTCAAAGCATATGGATCACTCGGTTCAGTTTTACATGAAAAATCCACCCATATTTAAGGGTGATACAGTAATGGAAAGGTTGGAATCATGGTTGAATAGGATGAATCAAATCTTCGATTTCCTGGGCACACCAGTGGAGTTAAAAGTCAGGTTAGGGTGTACATGTTGGAAGATCTTGCACGTCAGTGGTGGGAGTTGGTGGTCCAAGATGGAAGGGACCAAGGTATGTGTTGGGAAAAAATAAATCAATGTGTCCTATCAGGATATTTTGGATGTGATTGTGTTTGTTGAAAAAGCCAGATGACCATCATTGATAATGGTTGGTGTTTTCCGAAGACTTATTTCTAAGGTGGTGCAATTTCCCAGTGTTTGATAAATTTTTGGGCCACAAAATCAGGAGTTTGTGTTTGAAAAAGGAAGGTTTTATTATAGGAGTGACCAGTTAACGATGAAGAAAATTGGAAAAGGAAGGGAACCACATACCCTGGGGCATAAATTGTGTACGATGTTTGGGAACGGTTCATGGCTGTGTACCAGCCAGTGGGAATGGTATGCGAAATCGGTCTGTGGAACCAAAAATGGTTCATGGCAGAAGGCGTTGTGGTATGCAGGATGGATTATCTTTTGTGGAGGAGTTCTGCCATGTAGGAGAAAATATAGTATGTGGACTACGGTGGAAAAATGGTACGTGAAAGGGTTTTAGTTCGCAGCAGGAGGATCAGTATGCGGTGGAGGCTGTACTGAATCAAAGATTTGGTATATCTTGGATTAGTGTATTTTGTGGATATCTTTGCCTATATAAGGAGAACTAATCCCACCGATTAGTAGTGAGAGAAATCTCTTTTCTCTGGGAATTCATCAAAGTTTGAAGGTAGTTTCCGCAGAATAAATTTTGGCAAAGGTTCTTGCAAGGTATTGAAGCCCACAAAGGGAGAAGTGGTTCATGAGGAAAATTATGTGAAGGGAATTTGTTCGCATAGAAGGAATTAAACTTAAGGTTTATTTGTGGAATTGTAGTCCAAAAAGAAATAACGTATTTGGAAGAAGAACATGGTACATAGAGGGGGATCTTCAGTAAGCAGAAGATAAGATAGTCCGCGAACAGAGAACAGTTCCTGGACAGAGGGTGATTTGTAGAAGTAGAGTCGGTATGTGGACGCAGTATGAAGATGTAGTACATAGAGGTAGTTCACAGAGGTGGAACATGGAGGTAGTATGTGGATGAAGGTGGTTCATGGAATAGGCAGTGGTACATGGAGGAGGTAGTCTGCATAGAAAACTCGCTACATAGTACGCGGGAGGAGTAGGTGTTTCACAGAACACTCAAGGAAGCTTTATAAAGCTTCAAATCAGTTTGTGAAAGTATTTTCTGGTATCTAACAGTATCCAAGAAGTTGGACATCATCTGTGGGTGAAAAAGAGACTTAAACAGAGCATCTAATTAAAGTTTAGGATGCAGGAATTCATGAAAATGAAGGGACTTACATGTCCATAAACTGTGTTTAACCTAAAAGTCTATAAACTATGAGTGGATTCTTTTCTAAGAATAGTGAGCGAAGGAAAAGGAAGAAGATGACCCTTTCCACCAGTAGAGAGCCAAATAAACTGTCATAGGGAGTGACCCTTGTAAATGTAGCAAGCAAAACCTAACCCTTGTAAAGGTAGTGAGCCTGAGCATATAAGATCTAGCCCGAACCTTGTAATCATTATTGGAAGTGAGAATTAGTGAATTTGGTACAACGACACATCGTCGGTTGTATACTCCTTGGACATATCCTAGTGAGGGTGAACCAAGTAAAAATCACCATGTCATGTGCCTGATTTCATTTCTGTTCATATATTGTTTTAGGAGAAAGAGATAGGTGTGTTTTTTAACAATGAAACAAGATATGAAGGGGTATAAGTTTTAATTTGTCATACCCTGATTCACCCCCCCCCCCTCTTAGGGTATTCGACCTAGTGGACCTAACAATTGGTATCAGAGGAAAATGTTAAAATTCAGTGATTCTCTCTCAGTAAAAGAAATATAGGTGGTCAATCACAAAGGAATTCAGATCTTCAATGGTAACAATTTCCAACTATGGAAGAATTAGATACAACACTACTAATGATCATTAGGAATGGATATCTTCACAGTAACTATGTATGGAATATCATCCAATATCAATAGTGGTTCTTTATAAAAATCTAAAATAAGAGAATTGTATGTTGGTGCTAAAGGGATAAATGCCTTAGGAGGAGCTCTAACAAATGCAATTTATACGAAGGTGATGTCATGTAAAACATCAAATTCTATATGGGAAAATCTACTGAATATATATGGAGGAGATTAAAAGGCCAGAGAGGAAAAGCTGAAGGTTTTTTGGAACAAGTATAAAGACCTGAGAATGAACTCAAATGAAACTATTGATACATTCTTTAATAGGGTGAATGTCATAGTAGAATACATGCATGGTCTTGGAGAAGTTATTGAAGATATAAATATTTTGAAGCATATCTTGAGGAAACTTCCACCTCGATTTAATCTGAAAGTTTCAGTATTAGAAGATAAATATCCAAAGGAGTTGACACTGGATAACTTGCATAGTACTCTCATTGAATAGAAATGATAAATGATGACAATGATGCAGTGGAAAAGGGGACGTCTAAAGAAGTGGCATTCAAGGCCATAAAGAATATCTCTATTGAAGATAGTTATAAGGATGAAAATTTGGATGATTTCTTGTCATTTATCTCCTCAAATCTACAAAGGGGAAAAGGAAAGTTCAAAGGTAAACTTCCATTTTCATAATTTTGATGTGGAAAAATTGGGAAATTTGTAGTAAAGTGTCCTAATAAGTTTTATGATGAAATTCCCCAAAATAAGAAAAAGTTAGGATAAGTACTAAGAGAAAGTTATTCAAAAATATAAATATGCTTTCAAAAGAAGATGAAAGTTCAGAATAATTTGAGGCATAAGAGTTATAGGACTGCAAGGGTAATAAATTATATGCTTTGGTGGAAGTCATAAATTATTTAAAAAGAGAAGAAAGTGACAATAAAGAAGGAGAAATTGAAGGAAGAGTTGATCTTCATGCTAAATTAGAAGCTTTCTTTGAACATATAGATATTTTGAGAGCCAAAAAAAAGAAATATAACAAAGTGGTTTTTGATTCCCAACTCTATATGCAGTAGCAGGAAGAAGAGAAGTCTGAGCTGAATGAAGAAATTAAAAATACTAAAGACTTCAACACTAGAAATATTAGAGAAGGTGGTTGAGTAAAAACTCAAAAGTGAAGAACAGAAAAGGGTGATCGATAGTTTAACTAAAACTAAAAAAAACTAATAAAAAATATCTAAGAACTTGAAGAGGAAGTCATCAGTCTACGAAAAAGTGCTAAAGAACAAGGAAAATCGTTGACTCCAGATATGACATCAGGAAAGAAGATCATACATACAACATAGATGATAAAATTTGAGCTTCTTGATAAAAAATACCAAGTAGTAACAATTGAAGTCAAACCACAAGCACCCACTCCAAGATTGAAAATTGATTTGGGTATGAAGAAGAATCAGAGGATTCAGAGAACCCAAGGGACAACCAATGGCGTGTTATTTCCACACAAGAATGTACCCCGCATAAGATGCTATTGTTGTGGAAAGATGGGACACGAACAAAATGTTTGTTCCATTGCAAAGAGGTACAAAAGGGAAGAGGACCAATAGAGGCATTCATATAGAACTTAATTTTCCATGTCATAATTTGATGGTCACTATTTCAGGTGTGGAGGATTTGGATACATGGGAAGATATTTCTCATAAACAATATAGAGGAATGTGTCAAAGAAAACCGAGGTTGGTCATAAGTATTAGAAAATAATATCATCAAATGAGATATAAATGAAAAATTGATTTGAAAATCTACAAGATGAATTTGGTATATCATATTCTAAGTAATGTTAATCGTATCAATTCATACCATGTATGAGAACAAAAACATGGATCAAAAGAAAAGATCTGAGCAAGAAGTGGTTTCAAAAATTGCGTTCAAGGCATCAGATCACACTGGGATATGGATCATTTTTTTGGGATATGGATCATTGATAGTGGATGTACCTCACATATGATAGGAAACAAGGATCTGGTTATGGTAATTAGGTACAATAAATAAGGAACCTCAATATTTGGTAATGATGAAGGGTTAAAAATCATTGGCTCTAGGAATGAAAAGTTTGGGGTAAAATACATGAGACGTGTAGATGTCTTGGTTATTAAAGGTCTTAGTCACAATTTATTAAGAGTAAGTCAATTGTGTGAATCAGGACATGATATAATATTTTCCAATAAATTATGTGTCGTCAAGGAAAAATATGGTACTATTGTATTACAAGGAAATCATACAAAAGGTAATCTCTACATCATGAGTGGAGAATAAGATATGTGATTTTTGTCCAAGGAAGAAGGAAAAAAGTTGTGGCATAAGCGTCTTAGACACATAAGCCAAATGTCCTTAGAAGATCTGGTGAAATATGATGTTTCTCAAAATCTCCTAGGTTATCAAGTGATCTTACCCATACACGTGATGCATGCTAATAAGGGAAGATCATTCAAAATACATATAAACCAAAGGAGAAAAAGTCAAAAAGATTGCTTGATTTAGTGCATATTGATGTGTGTAGGCCAATTTCACCAAGGGATATTGATGGGAGGAGATATTATGTTCTTTTCATTGATCATTATAGAAAAATGGAATGGGTTTCAATCATCACCCACAAATATGAAGTGTTCAATTTCATTATAAGATATTGACGGGAGTGTGAAAAGAATCTTGGTTAGAAAATCCAGACGATTTGAACAGATAATGGAATAGAGTTCACAAATATCCAAGTGGAGGATTATCTTGAGAAACATGGGATAAAGCATCAAGTTTCAGTAGTAATAACTCTACAGCAGAATGGAGTAGTTGAGAGAAGAAATCTTATTGTCAACAATATGTCCAGAACAATGCTCATTGAGAAAGAACTTCTGGAGAAATTTTGGAAACAAGTAGTGATGACATAAGTATACTCTTTAAATAGAGATTTACCTTGTATGAAAGAGGAGAATACTCCATATGAGTTATGGTATGGAAAGAAGATGTCATTGATGTACTTTCAAGTCTTCGGAAGTAAATGTTTCATTCTCAATAAGGAGAAACACAAGAAGTTTGAATCTCGTGGGGATGAAGGGATATTTCTTAGCTACTCAAAGAATATAAAAGCATATAAATGCTTCAATAAGAGAATAAGAAATATAGTTGAAAGTCATGATGTGACTATAGTGGATAATGAATAGAATCTTCATCAAATTCATGATCAGACTCAAAAGGAGAGTGATGAAGAGATGAGTATGTCAGAAGATGCTCTAGCTCCATAGGTTGATTCAAAAGAAGACTCAGATGATGAGAATAAATCAGTGTCTACCCAGAGACTGGAAAGAAGAACTAAAATTGACGGGCAGAACATAATTGGTGATCATACAACAACATTACAAATAAGGAGACTGAATACTCTACAACAAGCATCATACTTATCATAGGTGGAAACTAAATGTTTTGATGAAGCAGTTGGAGATGAGAACTGGGTTCAATCTATGAATGAAGATATTAAAAATTGAAATTAATCAAACATAGGAGATTCTTTCGAGACCAGCAGACAATAATGTCATCAGTATGAAATGGGTATTTCACAAAAAAATGAATGAATATGGTTTTTTGATTCGAAAAAAAGAACAACTTGTGTGCAAAGGGTACTCCCAGATAGAGGGTATTGATATTGAAGAGGCATTTTCACCTATTTCAAGGTTGGAGACAATCAAATTATTCTTGGCCATAACAGTGCAAAGAAATTTCAAGGTTTTTTAGATGGATTTCATGTCAGCATTTCTGAATGGATTTCTGGAATAAGAACTCTATATAGAGAAACCAGATGGTTTTCTCATTCTTGAAGATGATAACAGGGTTTTTCAGTGGAAGAAGGCACTATATGGGTTGATGCAAGCACCGAGAGAATGATATTCGATACTTGATCAGTATTTGAAGAATCTTGGATTTCAGCATGGTGTAGTTAATTATAATCTTTATTTCAATAACGATGGTAATCAAAGGATTATGGTGCTGATTTATGTTTATGAAATAATATTTGGAGAATTAGATGAATCAAAATGTAGACAGTTTTTTGAATTCATGAAAAGTGAGTTTGAAATGTCAATGATTGGTGGAATGGAATTTTTCCTTGGTTTATAAGTAACACATGGAAAGAATTTCACATTCATTTCTCAATACAAATATGCCAAGTAAGTTTTGAAAAGGTTTGGAATGGATAATTCCAAGGATATGAAGACTCTGGTGGATACCCAGATGAAATTTTCTAGGGATGAAGAAGGAAATGTAGTTAATATCACTGAATGTAGGAAACTCATTGGTAGATTATTGTATCTAATAGTGATAAGACCTGACATTGTTTTTTCCACATGCCAAGAAGCGATATATAAAAGAAATCCCAAGTAAAGACACATTCTTGAATTGAAAATAATACTTCAGTATATCAAAAGAACTTTTGATTTTGGTTTGATTTACAATGATAAATCTCAGTAAGAATTATTGGGATACACAGATACTACTACTACTAACTTAATTTTTTTATTATAAACCAAAAATACTTTTAAGGAAAAAGTGAGAAACCCCAAGAGAAAACAAAGTTGTTAAAGGACAACTTGATCCTATTGACATTTTTATCCTTAATAAGTTCCCAAGAAAAAGCAGTTACCAATATTTCTGGATCATCCTTTATAAGGTCTTAAAATCGACGCACTATTCTGTCCCACACTTGCTTGTATTCCTCTTGATTGATTTTCCCCACTTTGAGACCTCTTACAGGGATACGATTCTTCTTGTCAATGCAGTCCATTTGTTCTCTATTGGTGTCCACCCGAACCGTCCTTTCTATCATTTTATCTCTATCATCTATTGGGGCATGGGTCACAAGGGGTTCCTCCTCCACCAATTCTTCTCTGGAATTCAGTAGTATATCTACAGGTTGATTAGCATCCATGCATGTATTCTGTAGTACATTCCTGATGGGAGCAGGCCCTTCAACTGCATAGGCCGCATCCCCTGCTCGAAATGCATTGCCATTTGAGTTGATAATACCTTCCCTCACTTGGGATTTTACCTTCCTGGCAGAGCGGGTCTACATTGCTGAAGGTAAGGTGTGAATAATCCTTTCGCCCTTTCTTTCCGCCACTCCAACCCTTCCTTCTCCTCTAACTACAAGTGTCGCTACCATAGAATTCATGAGCACTGACTCCTGACAGCTGGCTTGGAGATTCATCACCAGACTCCTCCTGTGGTATACCCTGCTCCTCATTATGAGGTATTGTCCGATCAGCCTCCTGATTCTTCCCTTCATCCTCCAAGCTCCCAAAACAGTTACACAACTTCAAAGCTGGCAACACACTCCTCGGGCAAGACCTTCTCGCTGGAGATGGCCCAACCTGGGGACCCAAAAAACCCTTGTTCTCAATACCTTTAAGGAAAACCTCCCTGTAAGAAGATGGCTTAGGAGCCCTTGAATCTTCCTCAATGCCCATTCAAGTACCCACATCTGGGATAGAATCACCCCCTATCAAGCTCTCCACACCAGAGCTAGAAGTAGCTGGAGGATCCACCGTATCCACTGCTGAGGGATCCTCTTCTTCAACTCCCTTTAGACCCAAATCATGTTTTAATCGAACAAAAATATCCACAACCCGTGGCCCTGCCTCTTTAATCATATCACTCTTTGATTCCACTATAGGAACCATGGGACACCACTGTATAAGATGAGACTCCCGAATGTTGGACTCAGTGGTAGTCAAAACCGTATGATCAAACACCTTTGTCGTAGCCCCGCACACCTCCTCAAACTCACCCAAACCAGAACTATCCCTCACCTGGACTACGGGATCAAGCTGCACCTCAAGTCCCTAAGAAGTAATGATCACATTTGGACTAACCCGGCTCCCGCGACGGCAACCAGAAGCATCGTGGCACAGCTTGTGACATCCCAAGAAGAACACTGGCCACGATTCAAACACAACCCTCTGTTTCCATCGAAACTCTTCTCCTACCGAAATCCACAACCACTCCACTAGAGGTATTGAAACATCGACCTCAACACATACACGAGGTAATATAGGGTGACAAACCACTGTCGTGCGATCGTCTGAACACAAAAACCTTCCAACCATATTCTCTAGCATATATATAATAGAAGGGGAATGGAAAGGGAGTAGAAGATTAGGAAAATTTACCCACACCTCTGACGAGGGCGGGTCGCGATTCATGATGAAATCCGTAGACCATCGAAGGAGATGAAAATCGCATCTATTGAAGACATGAGGAGCGCAGGACCAGGCAGAGATCAGGTCGACCTCCGAGGAGAATCGGATCATCAATAGCCGCCAATCGAGAAGACCCACCACCGCTCGATCTTAAAGACCCCATGAATCAAAATTTTTTTGTCAAACATGTCAACCGAGGGACAGAGACCCCTAAAACGAGCCACCAACGTCGATATGTGGAGGTCTGCAATAGCGTTGAACTCCTTTAAAGAAATCACGAGCTGGGGTGACCCTTCGTGAAGGTCAGAGACCTTAGGGCAGAGAGGGACCGACGGGAAAGGGGGGAGGAAGGCCGGGTTAGTGAAAGGGGTGAAAGGTCGGACCGTGACAGAGGAAGGAAAATCATTCCCTCCTCCCCCCGCCGAGGAGGAGGGGGCTGGAGCCATAGCCAGCTCCGCTAGGGCATCACCATCGAGGGGACGAGAGCCTTAGGCCAGGAGCTTTTTCTCTTCACACCAATGATACACCCTTGGTTTTGAATGTTGTTATACATAGATACTGACTAGGCCGGTTCAGGGGATGATAGAAAATCAATATTGGGTGGTTCATTTTATCTTGGTGGTTCGTGTATTTCTTAGCTTAGTATGAAACAAGATTTTATCTCATTAATCACTATAGATTCTGAATATATTGTAGCTAATAAAGTGGGCACACGATTATTTTGGATGAAGCAACAACTTGAGGATATGGGAGATGAATTGAAATCTCCAATTGGAATTAATTGTGATAATTCAAGTGCTATAAATCTTAGAAAAAATATAGTCCATCACTCAAGGGAAAATCACATTGAAATTAAATATCATTTTATCAAGGAGAAGGTTGAGAAAGGGCTTGTGAAGTTGGAGTATGTTCCAACAGAATAACAAGTTGCAGATATTCTTACAAATGCCTTACCCAAAGAAGCATTTGAAAGGCATCAACTAGATCTGGGAGTCCAATTGACTCCCCACAATTGAAAAAGTGTGGATGTTGGACCCCCTCTCCCTAAGGTATGATGTTTCTTTCCATAATGTACTTATATGTGATCTTTTCCCAATTTCAAACAACCTTGAAGTGCCTTTCAGGTTCGTTGAAAAGGGGGGAGAAAGTGTGACTATTCAAGGGGGAAATTGTGGCTGAAATGAAAAATGTATTGTTAAAGACATGAGGAGAAGATGTTAGGTGGAGTAGTGAGATAGTGGGAGTTGAAGATAAGATGAGTTGAAGTTGTTTGGGGGAGAAGTGATGTAGGGGGAGTATTAAATTTGATGATGCTATAAGTGATCATTCAAAGATTATATATCACGCCAGTTGAGGTTTGTGATGAAAGAAGTTGACTGGTTTCAAGAGCTAGTGTTAGGAATGAAGTGACCATTGATGAACTTTTCACTGTACTCCTATTTCTCATGACTATTATGGATCATGTGGGATTATAGTATGTGTTGAGTAAATTCTTGATCGCTATCTTACTTGTAGGAAGCGAATGCTAGCAAAATTTGGAAGAATCGTTAACAATATATCAAAATAAGAAGAATTGTTATGAGAAGAGTTTTCAACAAACCCAAAGGGGAAGATTGTTGGGAAAAAATCCCTCAATGTATATTATTAGGATGTTTTGGATGTGATTGTGTTTGTTGAAAAAGTCAAATGACCATGAATGATAATGGTTGGTGTTTGCCGAAGATCGGTTTCTAAGGTAGCGCAGTTTCCCAGTGCTTGCCAAATTTTTGGGCCTCAAAATCAGGAGTTTTTATTTGGAAAAGGAAGGTTTTATCATAGGAGTGATTGGTATGAAGAATGATGAAGAAAATAAAAAAATGAAGGGAACCACATACCCTAGGACATGGACCATGTACCATGTTCGGGAACGATTCGCGGTCGTGTACTAGGCAGCGGGAACGGTATGCGAAAGTGGTTCACAGAACCAAAAATGGTTCGCATTGAAAGGGATTGTGGTACGAAGGATGGATTGTAATTGGGCAAGGAGTTCGACTATGTAGGAGAAAAGGAAGTATGCGAACCGTAGTGCAAAAATGGTACGCGAAAGGTCTGCGGTTCACGGCAGGAGGATCGGTATGCGGTGGAGGCTGTACCAAATCAAAGATTTGGTAAATATTTGATTAGAGGATTTTGTGGATATCTTGGCCTATCTAAGGAGTTCTAGTCCCATAGATTATGAGTGAGAGAAAATATCATTATAGAACATCTCTTTGCTCTAGGAATTTGGTGAAGTACGAAGGTAGTTCACGCAGAAGCAATTCTAGCGAAGGTTCTTACAAGGTACTGAAGCCCACAAAGGGAGAAGTGGTTCGGGAGGAAAATTCTATGAAGGGAAGTGGTTCGTGCAGAAGGAATTCCACTAAAGTTTTTTTCAGGGCGTTCTAGGCCAAAAAGGAAGAACATCCATGGAATAAGAATGTGGTACACAGAGGGGGAGCTTTGGTATGCGGAAGTGAAGGAAGTCCGCAAATAGAGAATTGTTTGCAAATAGATGGTGAGTCATAGAAGCAGATCTAGTATGTTGACACAGTATGAAAATATTGTAAACGGAGGTAGTTAGTAGAGGTGGAACATGGAGGCAGTACGTGGATATAGTTGGTTCATGAAATAGGCAACGGTACATAGAGGAGGTGATCCGTGTAGAAAACCTACTACATAGTACACAAGAGGATAAGGTGGTTTCCATAACACTCAAGGACGCTTGATAAATATTCAAATCAGTTTGAAAAAGTATTTTCCGGTATCTAACAGTACCTGGGAATGTGGACATCATCTGTGGGTGAAAGAGGCATAGGGAGTGACTCTTGGGAATGCAGTGAGCAGACCCTAAACATTGTAAAGGTAGTGAGCATGGGAATATAAGATCTAGCCCGAACCTTGTAATCATTATTGGAAATGAGCTTTAGTGAATTTGGTACAACATCACATTGCCAGTTTTATGCTCCTTGGATGTATCCTAGTGAGTGTGAAGCAAGTAAAAAACACAGTGTCCTGTGCACGATTTTATTTCTGTTCATATATTGCTGTAGGAGAAAGCGAGAAGTGTATTTTTTTTAACAAAAAACCAAGATCCGAAGGAGAAGAAGTTTTAATTTTTCATACCCTAATTCACCCCCCCTAGGTTATTCAACCTAGTGGACCTAATAGTATGACATGAGAGATTTTTGAGGAATTTTTGAACAAACAATTCTACCCTTGCACGTTCAAAATTTAGCGAACAACCGATTTCTTCAGTTTGAAGAAGGAAAACCTCTCAGTGATGGAATATATGGCTAAATTCATGAACCTAGTCTGGTTTTCACCTGAGGTTATATCTAGTTCATCCTTCAAGGGGAGGATTTTTGAATTGGGATTGTGGTAATAAATTTGTTCCAAAATTCTGGTCCTCTGTAGAAGCTATTAAAAAGAAATTGTGAATAGAGTATCAGTGGTAGAAAGGGAAATCTTGGGGGATAAGAGTAGGGGAATCATGTTTGTACCCATGGGAAATAGTGGAAACTATAATACAAGGAGAAAGTAGAAGAGGGACACTTATTTCCATGGTGGGATATGGTTCAGAATCAGACAACAGGATCGATGAATCTTCATAGGAAGCCTAAAATCAAGCAGGGATGTTTCTAATGTGGCTCTCTTTTCCATATAAATCTATAATTTACTAAGCCATATAGAGCATGCCACAATTGAAACCATATCGATAATCTTCATCATTATTTCCACAATGCTCCAAGGTTGGGTGTTCATGACACTTCTCAAGGGTCACAGGAATATTATTCCTTGACAGGATGAGGGTGATAGCATACCCCTCATCATTAGAATAGAGTTATCCATGGTGATTCCTAGAATTACATGACTCCTTAGCAAGGCCAGTTTCAGTAGGGTAACAAAGAGCAGAGTGTGGCTAGTAAGAAGGTATTCAGAGCTGAACAGGTTATGGTGGATGATCATTAGGGGCCATCCATGGTAAGAGGTACGATTATTTTGAATTATACCTTTATGAAATAATTGTTTGATACAAGTGAATCTCATTATTTCATTACTTCTCATGTTGTCAAAGTGTTGGGTTTAAATATGAAAATGATGCCTTCTATTCTGAAACTTCAAACTTCTCTGGGTAAAAGGGAGTGTTGAGCCTTTCTGTGTAGAGAATTTCGTATAATTATCGATGGGTTTGAGTTGATATGGGACTTCTCAAAGCTAGATATAGATGTGTATTATATAATCCCAAGAGTGGATTGACTGGAAATGTTTAAGGACCACATCAACTTTTATGTGCGAACTGTTAGTTTCATGAATGAAGATGAGGTTGAGAATATCTTTAGTGGAGATAATAAGGTATAGGTGGGAGAAATAGGATTGTTAGAACTAGAAGTTCGGATGATCTCATATCAGTAGGTGGATTTGTCCTTTGCATCGAAGAAAGAAATCGAGAAGCAAAATTTTCTGGTGGTTTTTGATCAGTTTCTGGATGTATTTCCCAAAGATTTCCCAGGGTTTCCACCCATAATAAAAGTGGAGTTTACGATTGATCTCCTTCTGAGGACCATTCTTATATCACTTCCATATTATCAGATGGAACCAGTAGAATTGAGGGAATTGAAAGTGCATTTGTAAGAGTTAGAAATCAAAGGGTTCATCCGGCCGAGCACATCTCGGTGGGAAACACTATTCTTGTTTTTTAAAAAGGCGAATAGATTTTTTGGGTTGTATGTTGACTATCATAATCTTAACCAAGTTATGTTAAAGAACCTATATACACTTCCACCCATTGATGATCTATTTGACTAGTTGAGGGGAGCTCAGTGGTTCTCCAAAATTGACCTATGATCTAGATATCATCAATTGTGGGTGCGGAAGTAGGATATTCCAAAAACAACTTTCAGGAGTAGATATGGCCGTTATGAGTATGTGGTTATTCTCTTCATTATTACAAATTCACCAATAGTATTCATGGTATTGATGAATCAAATATTTAAGAGATATCTATATTCTTTCATGGTGGTGTTTGTGGATGATATATTGGTATATTACTGGATAATTAATGAGCATGAGAAACACTTGAAAACAGTTTTGGGAATCTTGAGAGACCATCAGTTTTATGAAAAATTATCAAAGTGTGGTTTTTGGATACAAAAGGTACATTTACTTGGCTATTTTATTTCTAAAAAAGGTTTTTCATTAGATCTTTAAAAGATATAGGCGGTTATCTCTTGGAAACCTCCAATGATTTTTTTTTGAGATACGGAATTTCCTTGGACTGGATGGGTATTGCCGATGATTTTTTCATGACTTCTCATGACTAGATTCTCCAATGACAGCTTTAATAAGGAAGAATGTTCTATTTTAATGGAATGAGTGATATCATAATTCTTTTGAAGAGCTTAAGATTCTCCTTACATCAGCACCAATATTGATTTTTCCAAAACAATGGAAAGGGTACGTGGTGTATTGTGATGCATAGGGATCAGGGTTGAGGTTTTCCTCATGCAAAGGGATCATGTTGTTGCATATGGCTCATAGAAGTTGAGGTTTTATGATAATAACTACCTGGATCAGTGATAGTTGATGTAGTTCATAGCCGACATGTGGTTGGAATGTGAAGATCGAGGTGATATAGAAGTTTTATTTCTAGTTTCGTTAATTCCTAATTTGGTTAAATTTGTTAGAGAGGAACATACGTCTGATTTAGAATGTGTGGCTATAAGGTTGAAACTCAATGGAGGGGAGACCATTGAGGGATAGAAACTGTATGGGGATTTAGTATTGTGGTTTCAAAATTGTATGGTTGTACTAGTGGCTTGTTAGGAACAAATTCTTAGTGCATACCATCATTCGAGATGGGTTGTCCACCCCAGAATTCAGAAAATATATAAGGTGTTGAAAGCGCGGTTTTGGTGGGTGGGTATGAAAAGGAAAGTGGATAAGTTTTTATCTAGATTCTTGAATTTTCAGTAAGTAAAGGTAGAACATCAATGACCAATAGGTATGTTGCAGTATTTACCAATTCCTGTGTGGAAATGGGAACATATAACTATGGATTTGTTACAGGTCTTCCAAGAATGGTTTGAAAACATGATTCCATATGGGTGATTGTGGATCATCTCACAATGTCATCCATATTCATGAATCACATATGGTGGATGATCTATCCAAAATCTATATTCGTGACGTGTTAAAGAGGAATGGTGTACCAGCTTTGATTTCATTATACATAGATCTGAGATTCACATCTGGTTTATGGAACTCCTTACAATAAGAACTTGGGACATAGTTTACTATGAGTACAGCATATCACCCTTATAAATATGAGAAATCTGAGAGGATGATACAAACGTTTAAGGATATATTGTGAGCTTGTGTGATGGATTTTGGTGTCTCATGGGAGGAATAATTACCATTATTATAATTATCATATAATAATATTTATCAGGCCTCCATACATATGGACCCATTTGAAGCATTGTATGGTAATCTGTGTAATTCTCTACTTTGTTGGGTGGAAACAGGTGAGACTTCGATGGTTGGGCTGAGCCTTGTCTAATAAATAATGGAGAATATTAAGTTGATCAGGAAAAGAATTGAGACAACTCAGAGTCATCAAAAATTGTATGCAAATCATCGTCGATGGTCATTGTAGTTCGATGGGGGTAACCATGTATTCTTGAGAATATATCCTAGTCTTGGACATCATCATTTTAGAAAGAAAGAAAAGTTATCTCCAAGATATATTGGCCCTTTTGAGATACTTGAGTGGGTTGGAGAGGTGGATTATTGGTTGTATTTTATACCATGTTTCAATGCGGTGCATAATATATTTCATGTATCTCAATTTAAGAAGTATCATCCCGATCCTGACCATGCGATTCAATGGGATCATATTGAGCTAGATCCAGATTCTTCTTTTGTGAACATGAAAATGTAGATGGTGGATAGGCAATAGAAATTCTTGTGTGGGAAGATAATCAGTCTAGTTCAATTTTTGTGGCAACATGGTCAGATTCAAGAGGAGACTTAGGAACAAGAGAAAGAAATGGTTGAGCAATGGCCCGATCACTTTCTAGAAGGTTATGGTTTTCTACTTTCTAAGGATGGAAAGTCCAATGGTGGGGAGAATGTAGCACCCCTAGTTTGAGGTATGTAACCCTTTTTATGAATTTTTATTTATATAATTTGGTTTGGAAAATCTTGGGGGATTTTGGATAGATTTTCGGAAGGTTTTGGGGATTTTTTAAGGGTGCAGGAGTTGAGAATGATTAGTCAAAACCATGCAATACTTGTAGGAAATCGTGCAAGTTGAGGCAGAGGCTAGGGTGTTAGAACACAGTTAAGGTGCATGATTTCAAAACTATGTGTCCACCCCAGTCTAACCATGCATCATGATATAGTGGTCTTTGGCATGGTTGGTGCATGATTTTTCTAACCATGTGGGACAACCATGCAAGGCACCCTTTTGAGATCATATCAGGTTCGCGGTTTATCTAACCCTGTGAGCTATCCATACATAACATTAAAAATAATTTTTTTAAAATGGAACACACACGTTTTTAACCCTAAACACCCCATTTTGACCCTCACTCAGTATTTTCTTGTCTCCAAGGTCATGGAACCTATCCCCATCATTCCGGAAGCAATTTTAAGGGTTTTCTTGGTGGTTTGAAGTCATATTTTCCTTAGTAAGTCTCTCTTCTTGGTAGTTTCTTGGTTTTTCTTAGATCTAATCTTCTCTCTCTACCAGTTTCTTAGATATACATCCGTTTTGGATAGATCTAGGGTTTTTTTGCCAATAATGGTTATATTTGGCCTTATTGATGTTAGGGGAAAGAATATAAGGTAGTTTTGTGGAGTTTTCACCTATATTTAGTGAGGATTTGTGTCGTTGCTTGTTTTCACCAAAAACCCTAAAGGTAGGTGGATTCACTCATGATTACTCTTGATATAACTAGAAGGATTAATTTAAAATTAATTGGTTTTTCTTGAAATTTATTGTGAATGTGATGTTTGAAGCTTGGTGGAAACCCATTTTGTGATGATTTTTCGATTTTGGGGAAAATGGGTTATTGTTGTGAAATGCACTTTATTGTTGGATTTTAAAATGATTATTTTAAAATCAGTGGCTTGGGTGATTTATGGAAAATGGTTTTTGAAAATTTCATTTCAATAAAAATGGTTTAATTAAAGTATGTTTTGGCATGAATAATGGATTATGGGAGTTTTCAATAAATGGGTGATTTATTGAAGTGGTTTTTTCATGTTGTTGGAATTGTTGATTTTCATGTTGTGATTTTGTTAAATGTTGTTGGGATGGTTATTGGATTAAGTGATTAATCATGTGATGGATGTGATGGATAATGGCATGAATTACCACTAATAAAAGGTTTGGAAAGTGGTGTGAAGTACCACTACAAAAGGGGATGGGTTTGGATGTGAAGTTCCTCCATCAAGGGTACACTAAGCTCAGGTGTGTGGAATTTGTGAATATGGTTAAAATGTGTGTGCAACCAGTCAAGTTGAATTTATTTATTCCAATATGAAATGTTAAAAATGGTTAATGACTTGTTTGGTTTCTTTCCATGTAAACGTGTTGATTTGGGTAAAATGATTTGGTAAATATGTGTTTGGCTTGTTGGAATTTGTTGCATTGTTTAAATAGATTTAGATAAATTGTTTTATATAATTGTGCTAACTTGTTATATCCTATTGTTATGTGTAGGAAATTAATTTGGGGAAAGCCTACTGAGTATTATTACTCACCCCCTGCTTTGTAAATTTAGTGATTTTGTAGACGTTGTATTCTGAGACATAGGTAAAGGTAAAGAATCCCATTTCCTTAGTGGTTATTTATGATGCTTTGGGTTGTTTTGTGGTGTTGGACCTTAGAGATTGGTGTGGATCTATGGAACATATTCTTGGAGTCCTTATTTTTTCCATTGTATTCTTCCCCTTAATAATCTAGTTTTGTATTGTTATGTTATTGGTTTGGTTGTGTTGTTGTCACTTAGAAATGTGTTGAATTGGTTTACATTGTTGACATGCATCATGTAGTTGTGGTTGGTTATGGAATGTTTGGTTAGTTGCTTTTATTTAAAATGGAAAATCATCCCCCAGTTGTTCTTTAAGCCCTAAAAATTTATTATCATCCTTTAGTTCCTTGGGGACATCGTTTAAGGTCAAGTAGTACCTCTGCCTCGACTCAATCTAATTAGGAGGGGCGGGATGTTTCAAATTAGATCTTGCATTAAAACATGGCAGTCATTTGATTTTAGACCCTTTAGATTTAAATCGTTCATTGAAACAATATTATTTATATTCTATGAATACCCCTTTGTAACCTTTACATCATTCAATAAGTTGAAAAACTAATATCTTTCCTGTCCGGAAAGAGTGTAAGCAGATGGAGGAAGAAAAGTTCATTTTTCATCCTTCACTGGCGCCAACTCTTCTTGTATTCACATGTCAACCATGTCCAACCTAGACTTAATTCCATCCTTTTTTCTAGGTGAATCTAGCATTGTGTCAATTACGCTATCACAAACTCTTTTTTTCAATATGCATAACATCAAAAAAATGTCTAACGGACAAATAATTTCAACATGGTAATTAAAAAAAATTCCAATTGGTTTTTCGTAAAGTTTTTAAAAAATGGTTTACCAAAAGTAGTGTCCACATATTTTACTTTCTAAAATAGTTAGTCACCTATTAGTGGAGACAATGTACATTCTTATAAACTTCCATCAAATGATGTCGTCCAAGATCGTAATTATACTATCGGGGTAGAAATATATGATGTCCTAGAAATAAAATCTTCAATGAATGTTTAAAACTAATTGATTGTGTACCTTTTTCACAAATGGGACAACCTTGAGTTACTTTAATACTATATCCTAACAAATTTCTATAAGTAGTAAAGTCATTTATCATCATGTACAACATGGATCTCGATGTGAAATATTCATTTCTGTAAGCATCATACAAAGTAACACCTGAATCTCACAATAATTTAAAATCCTAAATCAATGGAGAAAAATAAACATAAATATCATTACCTGATTTTTTTATGATTTAAGAATAGATAACATGACTAATTTTCATTTCATGCATAACTATGGTGGAAAGTTATAATTTACCAACATAATCAGAAATATGTTGTGAGTTCTGCTTTGAAAACTAAAAGGATTTACTCTATATATAGATAATGCAATATGAATATTTCTAGACTCATTTACAAATTCAGGATACTCATGATCAATTCTCTTCCACTGAGGAGAGTATGTCAGGTGATGTAGTTTCCCATTTTTATTTCTTTTATCTTTGTGCCACATTAATTTCCCTATAGTCTCCTCACTTTCATATAGGAACTTAAACCTTGGAATGATTGTAAAGTACCATAAAACTTTAATAGGATTGGATTCATATTTCTTGCATTGAGAAGAACCACACTTTGGGAATTCTATAAGTGATATGTGGTCCTTATGAAATAGTATACATTAATTTGGGTAGGCATGTATTTTTTCAGAGATCATACCCATACACTACTGGAAAGGGGGTATTTCCCCACACATATATCCCCATGGTTTAGAAAAACTGTGGGGATATGTGTTTTTTATCTATTCCCATGGTTTTATTAAAACAGTGGGGTAATCAATCCCCAATTCCACTCTTATCGCGCTCCTCCTCCCTCTTCCATTATGCTCCTCCTTCACTCTTCTATCGTGCTCCACATTTGAACCCTCACTTCCCCGACCTCCGACTCCCAAACCCTCCTCCACTCCACAAACATCACATCCTGACCATCCAACCTCCGCCTCCCGGCCCTCTCCTCCCCTCACCGACCTCCGCCTCCCGACCATCCGACCACCGTGTCCCGACCATCTCCTCCCCTCCCCGGCCTCTGCCTCCCAACTCCTCCTCCGCTCTTGACCTCAACCTCCAGGCCTTCACCTCAGCCCCAACATCCCAACCTCTGACTCCCTACCCCCAGCTCCGGCGATGCCCCCTCCCCCCTATCAGCTCCCTCTCTTCTGGCAACTTCCCCTCTCGGCTCCCTCTCCTCCCAACCTTTACCTCCGCCTCAACTTCCCCTAGCTACGACAATGTCCCATCCCGGCCTACGCTTCCCTGACCCCAACTCCGGCATTTAGGTATGAAATTTCTTCTCCTTTATTTTTTATTCTTTTTAAATTAATCACTTATTCTTATATCAATAGCCTCAAAAAGTTGAGTACAAAATTTCTCTTTTTCATTGTTTATTTAATCAATAATAATTCATCTTAGAGGTAAATTATACTTCTTCTAATTGTTATTTCAACATCCTTTTTCATTTACAATGTTTTATACCACTGCATTTTGTTCTTTGGATATAACTGAAAACACTAATAATTTAGAATCATGTTAGCAGCCTCAACAATTTGACTACACAATTGCTCTTTTTTATTTTTTTATTTAATAAATAAGCATTCATCTTAGAGGTAAATTCTACTTCCTCACATTTTTATTGCAACATAATTTTTCATTTACAGTGTTTTATACCACTGCATTTTGTTCTTTGGATATAATCGAAAACACTCCTAATTTAGGATCATGTTGTTGAGGTACTTTATAATATTCCCTTCCCACATAAACATTTCAAGATGTCTCCCATATGTTCCTCCCTATTTTATGATCCATAAGTTATTTCATTGCATCTGATTATTCATAGTAGTGGAAGTAAAATTTTTCATGGATTTTCTAGCTGCTTGAGCCCCTGTCATTGAATACAGGTAATTAAGAGACTGATTTTTATTTCCCATTGGTATCAATATTCTCTATCTAGGTATCCTTCTATTCTTGGTTTAAATTGGTTCTCACATAATTTCAACTGTATTCGTTGCCAATTTTGAATTTAACTCTATCATCTTGTAATCATCAATTGCACCTGATCACTCATGAGACTACTATATAATCAAGTATGGCCCTTTATTGTTTAGTTGTAGTTTTTATTCTCCAGGAACCGAGAAACTCTAGTGAAATACCTATAAAATTACACCATCACTTTCACGTATGTTTTCCAGTTCTAGTGTTGATGCATAACGTTCTCCACCACCGAGTCCATCTTCTTTGCTGAGACGTTCAATTCTTCTAGAATTGTGACAACATAGTCTAGGAACTACTCCAATCCCCCAATATAGAAACCATAACTCATATATATATTTTATTGATCCCCCCCTAATCGATCACTAAAACTCCCTTTTGGTTCTTTTCTTTTCACTATATAGGATATATTATACTATAAAAAAATATTTGGGTCCATACCTTCCACAACACCAATAAAACCCTTGAAATATCTAACTTTCAGGTTGATTCAAGATCAATCCAGCTCCATGTTCTAGTTTTCATGATGTAGTGTAATCCTAATCCACAATTGAAAAAATATATTGTATCTCCACACATGGGTGGCTCCAAGATTAAATCAAAACTCAGTGGCTACATGCTCATGCACAAACTTATCATGAAGACTATATCCAAGATCCAATGACCCACATTTAATATATACTATCCCCACACATCCCATAAACTATACATTCCTATTCTATATTCCAATCTCACCAAGTATAGAGCACCCTTATTATTTCTTGAAACCATATGCGTCTCACCATGTCAAACCATGTAAATTAAAACTCATAATTATATCATCATTTTATAATTCAAATAGAGTTCATTCATATTCTCACCACTATTATAAAAGATTATCCTGAGTTTATAGGGCCATGCGCATAATCAATTTTCCATTGAAAACTGTAAACTCTATTGAAACACTAACTCACATAGTGTATTCATCTCAAGATCACCAGGTATTTCCATATGCTTGAACCCAAACTCCTCCAAGAGTGTTATTACCCAGGGGCACCAGACATTCTATCCACCATGAATGCAGTTTTTCTACCTGACATGTAACAATGTCACCTAGGCTAGGAATATTAATGAGACTTCCCTTTCTAAAACCATCCATAAGGTTTAAAGAACTAGCACATAAGTACTTATCTCATATAACCCAAGTCACCTAACACACCTATCAGAAATACATTGTCAAATTTTTGTGAATTGATATCATAAACCGAAGTTTTTACTTATTCCTCACACACCTAATGTTCCTAAAAAAGTCCAACCAGTCTGATGGGTTACCCTCAAAGGTCAGAATGTACTAAATTCCAAACCTAGAGTCATGCTAAATGAGGTAATCACTCTTTAAAACCTAATCCACACATTATTCATAATATTGTTCATAACTATGGGTTTCACTTATCCCCATCTCAAGGTAACAGGGCATTTAACATTCTAAATACTTACTTTTATGTTTCAACCACCCATTGAAATTAATTTCGACCTACCCACTCCTAGGTCAAGCATAAACCAATAGTTTCATAAGTAATCACTACACATCTCAAAACAAGCTCACTCACATTATGACCTACATAAAGATTCACTACAGTTTTAGAGCCTCCTCATAATAGGGATACCACATAACTCTAGAACTCTCAATATCCCCTACCACCCAAACATAGGGTCTACATATACTACCCACCATGTCACCAATATATATATATATATATATATATGTAATTCAAAATTATTTTCATTACACTTTAAAATTTTATATTAACCCAAAAATTCCACAATAAGGGCTTAGATAAATGAAATTTCAATTAAATTAGATCACTTGTATGATTGAATAGTATAAATAGAAATTTAGTCCTAGATAACATGGACTTTCCTCATATATGGGTTGGCCAGTCCCAGGGAAAATCTCCATACCATGTCTCGACACATTCTTATTCTAGTTTGTACCTTTCCAAAATAGTAAGACTAAAAAAACCTCTAATAAAATTTTACTAGGTCCTACCACCAATCGATGTTTGCACCATTGGTAGATATAATACCCCAAGAATGCCACCCCATATGATATAGGATGATGACTAACAGTGAGGGTGTCAAGTAGTATGGTGGGAGACTATACCCGCATATTTGATTAAAAAAACATTAGAAAAAAACATAACAATATAAACATATGTAAATAATACATTTAATGACATAATGAAATGTTTCAATAATAATCAAAATAATACACGCAATAAAAAATTAATTTTATGCAATACATTCATGTAGTCATAATATAACCAAAATATTAGAAGATAAAACTATGAAAACTATGAAAAATGGTCTTGAGTATCAACCTGGACCCAACACCCATGATTATTCTTCGAAACCATGCAATCAAAAACATCAAGTGCTTTCCCAAATCTAAATATACAATATAATATTGATAACAACTCAAATTCCCAACTTCCATGGTAGAAATTGCAGTGGTAAGACTCAAAAGATTGTGTCCCTAAAATTAAAATTCAATTGTTTTTTTCATTGATATGTGATTTAATAATAAATTGTTTATTATCATATTAATATTTGACAAATTTATAATTTAAGTTAAAGTGTAATAAAAATACTACTGATGCTTGATCTCTACAATGGAATTCAACATCATTTTGTATCTACTTTTTCCATCACTGATGAGTCTATAGTCATGGTACATGTCAAATCGTAAATGGTAACAATGTAAAAAACCAAGGAAACCAAGGGAATAATAATCTGAGATAACCCAGATGGATCGATATAGAATTCTCTCTCAATAAAACTCATAAAAAATACAAAGTGTTGAGCCTTTCCATTCTTCCTAATCCATTCTTCCAGTCTAAACTCAAGGAACGATCCTTGACATTTAGAAGAATGGTAGTATTATAACCCATAGCTTACGATGGATGTATTCCAACCAAATAGATCAATTCTAATCTAGTTAAATCATCATTAAAAATTAAATGAGGGTATTCCATAAGAATCCAAAATAGTAATCAATGAAATTTGATACATAAGACATTACCTAAATCCCAAGGGAGATTCCCCTGGTCATTTCACTTCAATTTCCCTCATTTTCATTTCTTATGAGAACCCTAATCACGGTGTGTGTAAAATTTAGTGTTTTATGTTAATCTAATAACATGTATTTTATTTTTCAATTGATTTTAAATTCATTTATTTTACCAAAATGACCTTCTCCTTTTTAAGAGTCTTGTTGTGACTTGTTCCACTTTGTATGCAGTAGGTGTTTTTAGGTAATTATTTTATTAAAAAAATTCATAAAGTGATTTAGTTTATTAAATTAATCTTCTAGAATATTTATACCAATATTTGATACCCATGATTGTTTTATATAAATTATCTAAATGATTTTCATTCTTGGAGATGAAGTGGTTTTCTTTAAATTTCTTTTCCCTCTTTGAATTAAAATTTTACCCATTAAAAATATTAAATTAAATGAATATGGAGATTATTTAAAATATTTTTAATGATGGGTGAATGTTTTTATCTCTCCCTTGCTTTTTAAATTAAATAACCCATGTTTAATGGTGTGTTTTAATGTTAAAAGTTGGTTTTTTATGTTACACCTAAGGAAAGACAAATTTTTTTATCTCTCCATTAGTTCAACTATAACACATACCACTCTATCATATACATGAAAACTTTCATGGCCCATTATGGTTTACCTTGTTGATTATCCCTTTATACAATAGAGGTAAGAATTTTATCTCTGATACCGAAAGGGTTGAAATTGGTTTTTAAAATAAAGGCACTTGCAATACAAATGTGAATTAACTATTAAGTTTTTATGTTCTAATAGTTTTATTTTCTATAGTATATATCCCTTTTTTAATTATGGTTTAAATTTTTGATTGGAATATAACTTTTTTTTCTTGTAATAGAATGGATAGAAGCTGGATGTATTGTATTGATAGGATTTCAACGCGTCTCAAAATAATTTGGAGAATTTTTTAGATTTTTCATTTGAAAATGTTTCAGATGGAGGTTGTATATAGTTTCCATGCTATAAATGTGTTGGAATACCATGGTTAATTTGGGAAGAATTTAGCTACCATATAATGAAATTTGTATTTCAAACAAACTATTATGTTTGGTATCACCATGGAGAGACGAGTCAATGTTCTACTGGTCATGAAAAAAATGAAAGAAGTGCCATGGAGAATTTGATATTTGATCGGTTTCCATTTTTCCATCATCTTGAGAGAGATAGTATGTCAGTGAAAGAATACAATGATATCAATACACATGAGGAAAATATTGAAGATGATGATGAGAGAGTGAAAATTTTATTGGATGATGCCAGGACTCCAGTATATCAGGAATGTACTAAAATGACCAATTTGGAATTTTTAATGTGGTTATATCATGGGAAAACCATGTATGGAATTTATAATACCGCTATTGATTATATTCTTAAATTTTTGAAGTACTTTCTTCCCGATGGTTCAGATATTCCCTCAAATCATTACAAGGCATGGAAGTTAATTAAGCAGCTTGGATTTGATACTAATAAAGTCCATGCTTGTCTGAAAGATTTCACTTTATTTTGGGAGTAAACAACTGACTATAATGACTATAAAGAATGTGGTACATCTCAATGGAAGACAAATATATATGGAACACCATCTCGTGTGGCATAGAAATTCATGTGTAACTTTCCACTGATTCCCAGACTTCAAAATCTATTCATGTCTACAAACATCTCAACCAATATGTGATGGAATGATGCTGAGAGAATTAAAGGTAATGATGAGTTGGTTCATCCTTCATATGGATTAGCATGGAAGACATTTGATTCAAAAAATCCTGATTTTTCAGCTAAGGTGCGTAATGTCAGGTTGGGTCTATTATGTGATGGTTTTAATCCATTTGGTCAGATTCTTACTTCTCACAGCACGTGGCCAGTTTTTATTCATGTTTATAATCTTCCTCCATGGATTTGTATGAAAAAACATTTCACTTTATTGAGTATACTAATATCTAGACCTTCTGATCTCGGTAATGATATAGATTTCTACTTGCAGCCTTTAATAAGATATTTGAAACAAGTTTGGTTTTTTGGTGTGTGAACATTCAATGCTTATTCAAAGAATACATTTCAGATGCATACTGCCCTTCTATGGACAATAAATGATTTCCCTACTTATGCAATGATGTCTGGGTGGAGCATGAAGGGAAAACTATCATGTCTCGTTTGTATGAAGAATACACAATCGAGAAGTCTTAAATATCATCGTAGTTTCAGTTTTAGGGGGCATCGACGATCCTTTCCAATGGATCATCAATACAAGACGAATAATTGGAGGTTTGATAATATAGTTGAGACTAAAAAACCAACTCAACGTATGTCAGGAAGTTATGTGCTTAATGAAATGAAAGATTTTAGTTTTTCATTAGGTAAAGGCTAGTTGAAATCTAAAAATAGGAAGAATGTTGACACTAAAACCACTTACAATTGGACAAAGAGAAGTATTTTTTTTGAATTGTCATATTGGTCTACCAATTTGTTACGTCATTGTTTAGACGTAATTCTTATTGAGAAAAATATATGTGAAATGTTTCTTGAAATTCTACTTAATATCAAGGGGAAGACCAAAGATGACTTCTGATCTCGTCAGGACTTGTTGGATTGGGGTATTCGACCAGAACTACATCCTATGTGTATCGGTGAAAACAAATGGAAAGTTCCTTGTTCTTCTTATGTGATGAAACCATTAGAGAAAGATCAATTTCTATAAGTATTGGAGAATATCAAGGTTCCTGATGGCTATTCCAGCAACATATCTAAATGAGTCAATAGAAGAGATGTGAAACTAAAATATCTAAAAACTCATGATTATCACATCCTTATTCATGAATTGATTCCAATAGCAATTCGACATTTTCTATCCAATAATGTATGGGTGATAGTGATTCGATTGTGCCATTTTTTTAGAGACCTTTGTGCTAAAATTTTATCCAAGTCATTCTTGATAAAAATGCAGTTGGAGGCGCCATTAATTTTATGTGAGATGGAAAAGATTTTTCCTCCATCCTTTTTCACTTGCATGTTGTATTTAACGGTTCATATTCCAACTAAAACACTTCTTGGGGGACCAGTTCATTTTTGATAGATGTATCCTATTGAAATAAATATGTGCACAATGAAATCATATGTCCAAAACAATAATTATACTAAAGGTTTGATTGCGAGGGGTTATCTGGCTCAAGAATGTATGAATTTTTGTTCAATGTATTTGTTTGATATCACCACAAGACATAATCGGCCAATGAGAAATGAAGATGACCGATATGGGGAAATTGAGCCCTCGTTTCCATCTCTTCCCCAAATAAGAGGAATTGTTGGGTCTTATACATTGGCTACATTGAGCCTTGAAGAGCGAGAGATGGCACATCGCACAGTCTTGTTTAACTTTGGTTTGTTCAATGACTATATCAAGTAATTAATTTGGATATTTATATGTTATATCATATTATGAAATTTCACATATACCTTACACTTTTATTATCATTTTAGGTAGGGAACATAAACAAAATATAAGTAGAGTTCATCGATCTTTGTATTTGAGAAGAAGAGAGGCTTTGCATAGCCTAGAGTTTCTTGCTTGGTTGAAATCAAAGGTATTACAATTAATTTAATTAGTTTAAAAAATATATATCCATTTAATTGTATTGTTCATATATATTTTAGGTGTTGAGTTTACCTATTGACTCCATTTCTCAAGAATTGAGAGATTTGGCTTTTGGTCCTAATTCTTTGGTCCGTGAATGCAAATCTTTAATAATCAATGGGTATAGATTTATTACAACGGATCGAGCGGTGAAAATGAGAACACAACATGATGGAGTTATGTTAACCGCTACAATGGATTGTTATGTCAGTGTATCAGATATTCGGCCTCGATATGAAGATGTGTATTATTATGGACTAGTTGATAAAATATTGTTATTGGATTACTAATATCAAGGTAGAGTCTCTATGATGAAATGTAAATGGTTTGATTCAATGAGACGAAATGGTACATTTATTTATGACTTTGGATTCAGAGTTATTGATATGAGTTGAATCCTACGTACCGATGAACCATACATTTTGGCATCAATGGCTAAACAAGTGTTTTATGTTAAAGATCATATGAGACCCTGTAAAGACCCGTAAAATTCAAGGAAATTTTTTTCTTAATTTTCTTTGGGATTTTACAAGAATGCAGTTTCTGACGGCACTTGATTCCGAGGCCCGGTGTGCCCGGAATTTCTATCCGAAGTTTAGCTCGGGTACGTTCAGTGAACGAATGAGCGGGAATTCATATCTTTTGAACCGGTACTTGGAATAGAATTCCGAGGTCACCGATGGAACCGCAATGCCGGTAATTGCTTAGGAACGCCTTTTCTGGAGTTGCATTTGCTCGTTTTGAATTGATTAATTTTGTTGAATAAGTGTTAGTGAAATAAAATTTTCATTAAGAATTTTATTTCCCTTTCCATGAGTTAGAACATAAGTGTAGGAGTTAGGGTGGGACCCACTGTTTGTTAGTTTTTCTTGAGTGGATTAAAGGTGAGTTGGGGCCCTCACGAGCCCCCACCTTTTCAAATACCTTAACTCCCTAACTCCTCTTAACCCCCACTTAAGTTGTGTAACTCTTATAACTTTTTAACTTCCCATTAATTGGATGACTTTACCTCTCCTCTCTTTATGTATGCCAACACCCAATTCAATTATTTAATTTAAGTTTTGAATTTTTGAATTATGTCTTAAGTAAATAAAATAAGGGTGAGCCTTATTTTATTTTGGTTGGATGTTGTGTGTGGAAAATTGAGGAGAGATCTCTTCATCTTCGATGAAGAACACCAAGACTTCAACGAAGAACGCCGTCACCGTAAGAAGAGATCGGCATGCCGTATCTTCTCCTCTTCATAGCCGGTGTGTTTCCGAAGATCAACGACACACCCTCTTTCGATCTTCTTCCCGTGTCAACGAAAAGGAGACACCACTTCCTCCTCGGGCGTTCTCCGTCAACTTACGGAGCTTCACCTCGCGACGTCTTTTTCCGCGACGGAAACCCCATTAAAGCCACGCTTGAGGTAGGGGTTTATTTAATTTTTCTTCGTTCGTGAATTCTACTTTGTCTTCCTTCGTGAATTTACGACCAGTTGATATCGATTAATGAGAGGGGGTTGGACCACACAAACACGGCCAACCCTCCTCCAATTTGAAAGTTGTTTCTAATATGGTTGGGACGGAATGGCGTGGTGTCGTTGCACCACGCAGGATCGTATGACAAGTAATGCATGGCGTCGTCGCGCCGTGCCGTGAAGTTGAACAAGGACACGACGTCGTCGCTCCACGTCGAAGAAAACCGAAGACACCGCGGCTGGAGTGGGGCCGCGGAGGAGGGGCGTGGTGCCGTCGCACCGCGCCGGACGAACCAGGTCGCGGCCAGTTCCGGGCCGCGGCAGAGCAGGGTGACCGGCGGCCGGTTCCGGGCCGCCGGTGTCGGTGAAGGAGGAAGGATCGGCCGTCGCCGGTCCTTGTTGGCAGAACTGGCCGGCCGGTGCGGGTCGGCTGGAAAAAAATGGAAACCGGGGGAATTAATTCCCCCGGCCGGCAAGCACAAAACGGATCCCATTTAATGGGGGGCCACGGTTACACCAGGGGGGCAGGCACCCCCCCCCCCCGCCAAACGGCTCAGCCGATTGGCCGAGCGCCTGGCCAGCACACTGGGCGCGCTATGCCCAGGCCGCGCCGCGCCGCGCCCAAGCGGGCCGGACCCTGACCCGGTTCGGGTCGACCCTGGGGGTATCGGGCCGGGTTGGACCGGGCCTGAACCCCTTAATACCGAACCTTTTTCGGTCGGACGCCCATAACTTGTGCTACGTGTCTCCGATCGATGCACCGTCAATTGAGATGTGATCCTTGGATCTAGACGGTCATTTCGGTATATTGCATTTATATTTTCTAAATATTCTGAGTTAGGCTGGTTTGGTAAGTACACGAAACCAACCGGGCCCTCGGAGCGGAAACGCTCATATGTTAAGATTCGGATGTCCGATTGACGTGCCGTTGACTTTGTTGAATTCCTCTAAGTGAGACGGATATTTTCTCTTACTCCGCCCAAGGTTTGGACGTAGGTGGAGTACGGTCGGGTTGGTTTTGCCTTAAAAACCAACCAGGCCCCTGGGACGAAAAAGCGAATAACTCTCAGACTGGGCGTCCGATTGACGCACCGTCTGCGACGTTGAGTTCCTATTGATGATACAGAACTTTTGGATACATCAACTCTGGACTATGTGTCAGTTGATGTATCAGACTCTCGGCTCGTGGAGTGGACCCTCCCGAACGAGCTTGTTGTGTGCAGGAACCCTAGAGCTGGTTGCGACTGCTACTGTGACGATGACGACTATACAGAGATCCTCAGTGGATTCGACGGGGACGACTACAACACTCAGCTATCCTACGTGGATCAGTGCTACCAATCCTGTGTGGGTCCGATCCTATGTGGGTCAGCGCTCAACGGTTCTGTGTGAGCCAGCGCCTACAGATCCTATGTGGGTCCGATCCTGTGTTGGTCATTGCGGGGGTTAGTACCTATCGATCCTTTGTGGGTCCGACGACTTAGATGGATCAGTGATCATCTCTATCGTATTTCGAAGAAGTATATCTGTGTGAGATGAAATCCTATTTTTCTTTCCTATGTGGATTGTGTTGAGATATCCTATGTGGATTGACGTTTTTCTTTCCTGTGTGGACTGGGTTGTACTTGGGTTTGGATGTTGGAGCCGAACGAGAATTGATGACTTAGGTATATGTATGGGCATATACCTAAGTCATGTCGGATGTTACTTCGTGATTGTATCTTTCCTTTGTGGTTTATCCTTTGTGGATTCTGGGAGACCTTCGGGGGTCTTGGGGTCCCTACTGAGTAGCTTATACTCACCCCTGCACGGGTTATGCCCGCACTACGTTGTGTTGGTTGCAGACGACGGACAGCGCTGATCGTGGTGGAGGCTTGTGGAGCAGGACGGTACCTGGAGGTGGACCACTGGGCGGGACGTACTCGGAGCGGTAGGCTGTACCCGAGGAGCAGTGGAGGCTTGGCGGGATGTACTCAGAGCGGTAGGCTGGACCCGAGGAGCAGTGGAGGCTTTCTGTACCCACCCTTCAGGTGGGATTTCCAGTGGATAGCTCGACATTGCGGCTTCACTTTTCAGTTATTTTTTCCCTTTCCAGTTGTACTTTACTTTCAGTTTGGGTTTTTATACTGGCCCACTTACTTTCAGCACAACTTGTTTCAGTTTTACTTCGTGTTTTACTTTCGCTTGTACTCTGTGGTGTGTGTTTACTTTTATAAAGGCAATTCCTTCCCTGTTATCGGGATTTACGCCTTTGGTGCTAGTCGCCACCGCCTGGCCTATGGAAGGCGAGCTTGGGGTAGTCACGGCACGGGCCCTGAGGACGAGTTGTGACAAATTGGTATCAGAGGAGTTCGGTTCTACCGCAGACTCTGATCTTTTTCTATGTGAAGAAATAGTGTTTAGCATATTGGGTGTGGTTATCAGTCCAGGGAGTCCAGTGTTGGTGCGGCGGCCGACGTATCCGTACACCAGAACCCTAACTTCTGATTTTCTACTTAATGCACGAAAACATTGATTGCATGTGTGTTTCAAGTTTTCTTTGTGATTACTTTGTATCAGCTCACCAGGTATACTGTTCTAACCGTGGCGCACCTGTTCCTTTTTCAAGATGGCCCCACGATGATAGCCAGCTAGGGTTCTGAGAGTTGAGCGTGACGACAGCCCACCGAGCGACGAGGCCTCGGTGCAGGGCCCTTTTTCAGCAGTGGCACCGGCGGTAGCTCTACCCGCCGAGCCACCGATGCTTCCAGCACCAGCCGCTGACGATGCACGTCGCCTCAGTGCACTGCATGAGTTCCAGTGCCAGTGACCGCCCAGGTTCCGCAGGGAGACAGACCCCCAGGCAGCCGAGGACTGGCTGGAGGCAGTGGTGATAGTTTTCAGGTTAGTGAGGACACCAGCAGACCTCATGGTGATCCTCGCAGCGAGCCTACTGCACGCAGCAGCAGGCAGATGGTGGAGCTTGATGCTCCAGGTGCATGATGAGGCATATCTTCTCTAGAAAGACTTTGAGATCCTCTTCTGCTCAGAGTTCGTCCCAACCACCCTCCGTGCGGTGCGCATCCAGGAGCTTCTTCAGCTGCGGCAGGGCAGCATGACGGTCACCCAGTACTCGGCGAGATTTACCGATCTCTCGCGCTACTCTACAGACATGGTACGGGACCCATTCTTCTGGGCCCGGACCTTTGAGCAGGGATTGAGACACGATATCAGGGCATCGCTGATCTCCCTCAGCATTCCGACTCAGACAGGAGTACTGGAGCGAGCCCTTTTGATCGAGATTTTTCTTGCTGAGTCTACACCAGCGCCGAGACCCACCGCAGGGCGGCACGTAGCAGAGTCTTCTGCAGCAGGCAGTCGATGGATGGATCATGGGTCCAGGAAGAACAGACCCTCAGGAAGACGACCTCTGGACACTGTTTCAGTAGTGTGGATCACACAGCGCGGAGCCAGTCTTTTGAGAGGCAGGCAGTGCTACTCATGCGGCGGGCAGGGCCACATGGCTCGTGATTGCCCGACCCGCCGTACCGAGGAGTAGCAGACGGTTGAGGGACCACCGAGGCAGAGGCAGAGGGTAGACCATGGCGGTCTGCAGGGAGTAGGCGGACGAGGCAGAGGAGCTGGCCGAGCAGCAAGTGGTGGGCGACGCTTTGAGACCCAACCACCACCACCGTCATGAGGTCCACCCCGACCACAGGGAGATGGCGGGAAGAGACAGGAACGACTCCAGGCAGTAGAGGCCTACGACCACGGCATGCCTGAGATGATTCGAGGTACTATCTGTGTCTATTCCACCCTTGCTGCAGTTCTTATAGACATAGGAGCGAGTCACTCTTTCATAGCTGCTGCCCTTGTTCGGAGCTCGGAGATTCCGACAGAGCCGTTGGCTCGATCCTTATGGCTAGAGACTCCTACGGGAGCAGACTCGACGATTACGCACTGGTGCCAGTAGTGTGAGATTACTCTAGGAGGCGAGAGCTTCGGGTGGGATCTTCTTGTAACGGCTTTGAGGCCTTACGACGTTATCTTGGGAATGGATTGTTTGTCTATGGTCCATGCACAGATTGACTGTATTAGGCGCAAGGTGTGATGTGTATGCACCAACGGGAGCAGGTTCACCTTCACCGGCGAGAAGGGAGCCTTTGCAGCACAGGATGAACTCTCGCAGAGGAGAGGATATCCCATCACTCATTAGTTGGCAAGCCTCATTCTAGGAGCAATTGACGTGCAGAGTCCTGGTTTTCCTGTAGTGGTGGATCAGTATGCGGACATTTTCCCCGATGACGTTCTAGGGCTACCTCCTCGTAGAGAGGTAGACTTTTATATTGACCTGTACCCCGGGACAGCCCCGATATCGACTCCAGCATATCGGATGGCCCCCGCCGAGCTTTAAGAGCTGCGGTTACAATTGGAGGACTTGCAGGGAAAGGGGTTCATCCGACCCAGTGTTTCACCCTGGGCTTCCCCGATTTTGTTCGCCAAGAAGGCATACGGGAGATTGCGACTTTGTGTTGACTATCATCGCCTGAACCAGGTGACAGTGAGGAACAAGTATCCTCTACCGAGGATTGATGACCTCTTTGATTAGCTCAAGGTAGCACGGTGGTTCTCGAAGATAGACCTCAGGTCAGGCTATCATCAGCTCAGAGTTCGAGACGAGGACGTGCAGAAGACGACCTTCAGGTGTCGGTATGGCCACTATGAGTTCTTGTTTATGCCATTCGGCGTAACCAATGCTCCAGTAATGTTCATGGCCCCCATGAACAGGATATTTCAACCATACCTTGATCGATTTGTCGTGGTCTTCATCGACGACATTTTGATTTACTCGACGACTGAGGAGGAGCACGCCTACCACTTGCGGGTTGTACTAGACACACTCTGAGAGCACCAGCTTTATGTTAAGCTCTTGAAGTGTCAGTTCTGGATACGCGAGGTCCACTTCTTGGGACACGTCATCTCTGAGGCGGTAGTTGCGGTGGATCCTGCAAAGATCGAGGTAGTGCTAGCTTGGGAGCCACCCAGGAGCGTGACGGAGGTGCAGAGTTTCTTAGGACTAGCTGGATACTACTGGAGATTTGTGCCATACTTCTCTAGAGTTGCGGAACCACTCTCAGCTTTGACGAAGAAGGGTAAACCCTTTGTATGGTCAGACAGATGTCAGCAGAGCTTCCAGGAGCTGAGACAGAGATTGACCAGCGCACCTATCTTGAGGTTTCCTGAGGAAGGAGTTGGGTACGTAGTCTACTGCGATGCATTAGGGACCGGACTTGGATGTGTCCTGATGCAAGAGCGGGCCGTGATCACCTATGGATCACGTCAGTTGAGGCCACATGAAAAGAACTACACTACCCATGACCTGGAGTTAGCAGCAGTGGTCTTCGCTTTGAAGACATGGCGACACTACCTGATGGGAGAGCGCTTTACAGTCTTTTCTGACCATCAGAGTCTCAGATACATCTTCTCTCAGAAGGATATGAATCTGAGACAGTGGCGATGGCTCGAGTTCCTCCAGGACTATGACTTTGAGATAGTCTATACTCCTAGGAAGGGGAACGTGGTAGCTGATGCCCTCAGCAGGAGGACGGGCATTCAGCTACTTGAGGAGGCGACAGAGCAGCTAGCCTCTTTGCAGATATCCTTCGTGGATAGAGATGGAGCAGCCTTCCTTCAGTCTCTCACAGTCACTCCTCCACTACTACAGTGGGTCAGAGAGGCACAGCGTGGGGACGCTAACTATGAGACGTGGCGTGCACAGATATCCTCTGAACAGGCACGTGATGGTTTTTCCTTTGGAGCAGAGCACGACGTCCTTTTCAGAGGAAGTACCTTGGTACCAGTTGCTTTACAGGAGGAGGTGCTGAGAGAGTTTCACACTTCTCCTTTGGCGGTACATCCTGGAGTGGCGAAGATATACCAGGATCTCAGACGACAGCACTGATGGACAGGCATGAAGAAGGCTGTGGCAGAGTTCGTTTCACGATTCCTCACCTGCCAACAGGTGAAGGCAGAGCACCAGGTACCATCAGGCTTGGTACAGCCCTTAGAGGTCCCGAAGTGGAAGTGGGACGGGATATCTATGGACTTCGTGACTGTACTTCCATGCACTTCCAGAGGTCACGACTCCATTTGGGTGATTGTCGACCGACTCACCAAGTCGGCTCACTTCTTACCCATCAGAGAGCAGGGCTCAGTGGAGAGCTTGGGACGTCTCTACATTCAGGAGATTGTATGGCTTCATGGTGTGCCATCATCTATCGTCTCTGATCGAGATGCTCGCTTTACTTCCCGGCTTTGGAAGAGGTTACAGGAGGCGTTCGGGATGCAGCTACGTCTGAGCACAGCCTTTCACCCTCAGATGGATGGTCAGACAGAGAGGACCATTCAGACTCTCAAGGACATGCTCTGCGCATGTATCCTCGACTTTGGTCGTAGCTGGGAGGACCACCTACCCTTGGTGGAGTTTGTGTACAACAACAGCTACCACTCCACCATCGGGATGGCACCATACGAGGCGTTGTACGACAGACCTTGCAGATCTCCTTTGTGATGGACAGACCCTGGGGAGTCAGCACTTGTGGGACCAGAGATGGTCCAGGCCACGACAGAGAAGGTCCAGGTCATCCAGGAGCGGATGAGGACAGCTCAGAGCTAGCAGAAGTCTTATGCTGATAGGAGGTGGAGGCCACTAGAGTTCGAGGATAGCGACCACGTCTTCTTGCGTGTCTCATCTCGACGTGGATTACGGAGATTTGGTCGAGGCGGAAAGTTGTCTCCACGCTTCATCGGACCATTCTAGGTCCTCAGCAGGATTGGTGAGGTGGCTTATCGCCTGGCTCTACCACCTCAATTGCACCGGGTGCACGACGTCTTCCACGTATCTCAGCTGAGGAGATACGTGCACGACCCGATGCATTTCATTGACCATGGGGAGCTTGACATTGATGATGGGGTGACTTTTTCGGAGGTCCCGGTGGAGATCGAGGATCGACAGGAGCGGGTCCTACGTGGAAGGTCGATTCCTCTAGTGCGCATCATATGGCAGCACAGGAACCTCCAGGAGAGCACTTGGGAGCGGGAGGCTCAGATGTGTGCTCAGTACCCACATTTGTTTCCCAATTTTATGATGTATCTTTACGGGGACGTAAATCCCTGAGGTGGGAGTAATGTAAAGACTCGTAAAATTCAAGGAAATTTTTTTCTTAATTTTCTTTGGGATTTTACAAGAACGCAGTTTCTGACGGCACTTGATTCTGAGGCCCGGTGTGCTCGTAATTTCAATCCGAAGTTTAGCTCGGGTACGTTCAGTGAACGAACGAGCGGGAATTCCTATATTTTGAACTGGTGCTCGGAATCGAATTCCGAGGTCACCGATGGAACCGTAGCACCGGTAATTGCTTAGGAACGCCTTTTTTGGAGTTGCGTTTTCTCGTTTTGAATTGATTAATTTTGTGGATTAAGTGTTAGTGAAATAAAATTTTCGTTAAGAATTTTATTTCCCTTTCCATGAGTTAGAACCTAAGTGTAGAAGTTAGGATGGGACCCAGTGTTTGTTAGTTTTTCTTGAGTGGATTAAAGGTGAGGTGGGGCCCACACGAGCCCCCACCTTTTCAAATCCCTTAACTCCCTAACTCCTCTTAACCCCCACTTAAGTTGTGTAACTCTTATAACTTTTTAACTTCCCATTAATTGGGTTACTTTACCTCTCCTCTCTTTAAGTATGCCAACACCCAATTCAATTATTTAATTTAAGTTTTGAATTTTTGAATTGTGGCTTAAGTAAATAAAATAAGGGTGATCCTTATTTTATTTTGGTTGGATGTTGTGTGTGGACAATTGAGGAGAGAGCTCTTCATCTTCGACGAAGAACACCAAGACTTCAACGAAGAACGCCTTCACTGTAAGAAGATATCGGCATTCCGTCTCTTATCCTCTTCGCAGCCGGTGTGTTTTCGAAGATCAAAGACGCACCCTCTTTCGATCTTCTTCCCGTGTCAACGAAAAGGAGATGCCACTTCCTCCTCGGGCGTTCTTCGTCAACTTACGGAGCTTCACCTCGCGAGGTCTTTTTCCGCAACGGAAACCCAGTTCAAGCCACGCTCGAGGTAGGGGTTTATTTAATTTTTCTTCGTTTGTGAATTCTACTTTGTCATCCTTCGTGAATTTACGACCAGTTGCTATCGATTAACGAGAGGGGGTCGGACCACACAAACACGACCGACCCTCCTCCAATTTGAAAGTTGTTTCTAATATGGTTCGGACGGAATGGCGTGGTGTCGTCGCACCATGCAGGATTGTACGGCAAGTAATGCGCGGCGCCGTCGCGCCGCGCCGTGAAGTTGAACAAGGATGCGACGCTGTCGTGCCGCGTCGAAGAAAACCTAAGACACTGCGGCCGGAGCTGGGCTGCAACGGAGGGTCACAGTGTCGTCGCACCGCACCGGACGAACCAGGCCGCGGCGGAGCAGGGTAACCGGCGGCCGGTTCCGGGCCGCCGGTGTCGGCGAAGGAGGAAGGAACGTCCGTCGCCGGTCCTTGTTGGAAGAACCGGCCGGCCGGTGTGGGCCGGCCGGACAAAAGGGAAACTGGGGGAATTAATTCCCCTGGCCGGCCAGCACAAAACGGCCCCCATTTAATGGGGGGTTGCGGTTACACCAGAGGGGCAGGCGCCCCCCCCCCCCCCCCCCCCCCCGCCAAACGGCGCGGTCGGTTGGCCGAGCGCCTGGCCAACGCGCTGGGTGTGCTGTGCCCAGGCTGGGCCGGCCGCCGGGCCGGGCCGCGCCCAAGCGGGCCAAACCCGGACCTGGTTTGGGTCGACCCAGTTCGGGTCGACCCCGGGGGTATCGGTCCGGGTCAGACCAGGCCCGAACCCCTTAATACCGAACCTTTTTCGGTCGGACGCCCATAACTTGTGCTACGGGTCTCCGATCTATGCACCATCAATTGCGATGCGATCCTTGGATCGAGACAGTCGTTTCGGTATATCGCACTCAAGGTTTAGGAATACTCTGAGTTAGGCTGGGTTGGTTCGTACACAAAAGCAACCGGGCCCTCGGAGCAGAAACGCTCATATCTTAAGCTTCGGACGTCCGATTGACGTGCCGTCGACTTTGTTGAATTACTCTAAGTGAGACGGATATTTTGGATTACTCCGCCCGAGGTTTGGATGCAGGTGGAGTACGGTCGGGTTGGTTTTGCCTTAAAAACCAACTGGGCCCCTGGGACAAAAAAATCCAATAACTCTCAGACCGGGCGTCCGATTGACGCGCTGTCTGCGACGTTGAGTTCCTGTTGAGGATACGGAACTTTTGGATACATCAACTCTAGACTATGTGTCAGTTGATGTATCAGCCTCTTGGCTCGTGGAGCGAACCCTCCCGAACGAGCTTGTTGTGTGCGGGAACCCTAGAGCTGGCTGCGACTGCTACTGTGACGACGACGACTGTACAGAGATCCTCAGTGGATTCGACGACGACGACTACAGCACTCAGCGATCCTACGTGGATCAGTGCTACCGATCCTGTGTGGGTCCGATCCTGTGTGGGTCAGCGCTCAGCGGTTCTGTGTGAGCCAGCGCCTACAGATCTTGTGTGGGTCTGATCCTGTGTGGGTCATTGCGGGGGTTAGTACCTATCGATCCTTTATGGGTCCGACGACTTAGATGGATCAGTGATCATCTCTATCGTCTTTCGAAGAAGTATACCTGTGTGAGCTGAAATCCTATTTTTCTTTCCTATGTGGATTGTGTTGAGCTATCCTGTGTGGATTGACGTTTTGCTTTCCTGTGTGGACTGGGTTGTACTTGGGCTCGGATGTTGGAGCCGAACGAGAATTGATGACTTAGGTATATGTATGGGCATATACCTAAGCCGTGTCGGATGTTACTTCGTGATTTTATCTTTCCTTGGTTTATCCTTTGTGGATTCTGGGAGACCTTCGGGGGTCTCGGGTTCCCTACTGAGTAGCTTATACTCACCCCTGCACGGGTTATGCCCACACTACGTTGTGTTGGTTGCAGACGACGGAAAACGCTGATCATGGTGGAGGCTTGCGGAGCAGGACGGTACCTGGAGGTCGACCACTGGGCGGGACGTACTCGGAGCGGTAGGCTGGACCCGAGGAGCAGTGGAGTCTTGGCGGGATGTACTCGGAGTAGTAGGCTGGACCCGAGGAGCAGTGGAGGCTTTCTGTACCCACCCTTCAGGTGGGATTTCCAGTGGACAGCTCGACGTTGCGGCTTTACTTTTCAGTTGATGTTTTCCCTTTCCAGTTGTACTTTACTTTCAGTTTGGGTTTGTATACTGGCCCACTTACTTTCAGCACAACTTGTTTCAGTTTTACTTAGTGTTTTACTTCCGCTTGTACTCTGTGGTGTGTGTTTACTTTTATAAAGGAAATGCCTTCCCTGTTATCCGGATTTACACCTTTGGTGCTAGTCGCCAGCCCCTGGCCTATGGAAGGCGGGCTTGGGGTAGTCACGACATGGGCCCCGAGGACGGGTTGTGATAGACCCGATTATGGTGTAATTAATGACGCAATCCCCAGACATATTTTCATGATGCTGGTAATGAAATTTACACCATTGACGTCCCCATTGGTGTTGGAAAAAATATTGCATTTGATGAATCAAATTGTCTCCTTGTGAGAGTTAATGTTGAACCTGAAGTAGTGGTCGATAATATATAAAAGCAACCATATTTGTTCACTGTTCATTCAGTTTACACTGACATGAGTTTCTCAGGTTAGTATTACTATAATTACTTTAATTATGTTTCAGTTTGGAATGATATGTTTGTTTTTTGTATTTTTTTGGTGTCATTTCATTAAATTGGATTTATTTCAATGTACAAACCTGGATTAAATCTTGTTTTTAAAAAATGTATAACTTGGTAATGTAATTTTAAAAACTATGTTAGTCATTTCCTTATAATCATTTGTAAAAATAGTAATTAAGAGAAGTCAAATTGGTTCCTCTCATGAATTGATGATATATGTAAGTTGTATGCATGATTTGGAAAAACTATTTCTAAAAGCTTTACATTTAATTCTTATATATATTTTTCCAAATACTACAGAAGTTCAAAGGAAGTGACTATTTGATCCTGATCAACCAGGGCGTGAGTGTGCATTTCCTTCACTTCCATCAGTGAGTATTATAATTGTAATGTTTTTCTTATACATTACATATAATTTCATGTTAATATTCTTTATCAAATTTTTAGGGACATTTAGTTCCACTGGATTTGAATCATAATCTTGTTAGCATGGGTATGAGTGGGGATGCTCCTAGACCTAGATGGAGCACCTGTTATAACTGTTTCCACACTGAACTACCATCAGAAAACCCTTCCACCACACCTTTCCATCCTCCTCTTGATTCATTGGGGATGTTTTTATCCATGCCACTATCATCATCTCAGCTACCCTCTTATTCACATTCCATGTCTTTTCGACCTTCATGGATGATCCCACTAATGCCTCCATCATCTCATTTTTCCTCTTCTTCTCATACAATAACTACACTGCCTCCACATATTTTTTTACCTTTACCATATCCATATCTGATGATGTATCCCCCATCCTACTACCCATATGTTGCCATGTCTACACTTCCTCCAATTCCTACCATCCAGACATCATCTGATGAGTTCGTTCCATTAGATTCCACTCCAGTGCATTAAGGTCACCCAGAGCATGCACTGGAATAGACACTTCTTGAAGAGGCTGCTCAGTTAGGACAACCCATAGATCCATCACAATCTATTAAGCAACCTGCAGACAGTTTTTTGATTATAACTATTTCAAATTATATCACTTTATTTTTGTCGTGTTGTACTGTGACTTAATTCTTCTTTCCCCCCTATTGTTCTTATTCATTGGGATCTTATACTAGGAAATGTGGGAGGACTCGGATGAAGGAAGTTTGGAATCGCCAGACACAGCAAATGGTGGATTACAATCGACAAAATCAGATGGTAGGTCAAACTGCAATGCAGTGTAAAAGTTTCATGGACACTTTTTTGACTTATTATGGAGACTTATGTATGTAATTTAATGAATTGAATTGAATTTTTTTATGGATGAGAATGGTTAATTTATTTTATTCTGAAAATTTATTCATAAATTTTCGCATGCATTTACATAAATCGAACATTAGAATCTTTAGTCATGCATCTATTTTTTTTATGCTTGATTAGTTTATGGATGATGATTAATATGATCCTTAGATGGTGAGAGGTGTTTTTATAATATCTTATACCCTAATATATGTTTTATTTTATATTATAGCTTCCCATTTTTTTATTTCTAAGCAACTAGTGTCTCACTTGTGACTAAAAGTGGAATTAACTTAGAGTATCATGAGTATAAATTCACCATGGGGTGGGAGTGGGTGCAGGGGGCTGAGGCTGGGTCTGGGTGTAGGGGGGAGGGGGCTGGGTGAAGAGGGGTGGGGCTAGGTGCAGTGGGGGGAGGGGGGATGAGTGTAGGGGGAGGGGGCTGGGTGTAGGGGGTAGGGCTGGGTGCAGGGGGTGGGGCTGGGTGCAGGGGGGAAAGGTGTAGTGGGGGTGTAGGTGGGGGGTAGTGGGGGTAGTGTGCAAAAGTGTAGTAGGGTATTGGGGGTAAAGGGGGTAGGGGTAGTGGGGGTGAAGGGGGTAGGGGGCAGGGGCAGGGAGGTGGGGGCAGTGGGGGTGCAGGTGGGGGGTAGTGGGGGGGAGGGTAGTGTGCAGGGGGTAGTGGGGGTGAAGGGGGCAGGGGGGCAGTGTGTAAGGGCCAGAGTCGGACCCAGTGTTAGTGTTGGTACCGATGCTGATGCCGATGATGATACTGGTGGTGTGAGAGGTGGTGATGGTGTTTCTGTAGGAGGCGTGGATGAGGTTTATCATGATTCTGATGATATTGATATTGAGACTCATTATTGATGTAAATTGTATTTTTGGATTGTTAATATGTGGAATTTTATTATGCAGTGCAGTTTGATTATTGGAATATTGAATTGTATTGCGGTTTTTCTGTCTATTTCTACATATATTGAATTATTGTATTATGATTCATGTTTTTTTATGTAGTAGTTAACTTTTATTATTATTATATTGAATTGTATCCTCCTCCGATGCGACTATCGTACCTCCTCACTGACGTTGCTCTGAGTTGACCCCTCTATCTCCTATGGTGCATCTCCAATGGTATGTAGTTCAATTTTCCATTTTTCACTGATTCATTTCTATTTCTACTATCAGTTTCTCCCCCTCATTTGTCTATCTTTTAAATTTTTTCTATAGGTGAACCCATTCCGGCGCACCTTTGATGGTATATTTTTTTATAGCATGAAACTTTCATGTCATATACTTATTTTTAAACGTATAAGCTTCCATAAATTAGTTTAATTTCTGATTTGTAACTGCATTTTTTTCTATGCTAATATGCTCTTTTTGTTCCAAGCTTATTATAATTGGGTGATAGAAATATCTGATTGAGTAAAAATGTGTGGTCGTACTAAATAGGAAGAAGAGTTGTGGAAATAGTTTGGATGTTTTAGGCATTATGTGATTTGGATTCAATTCAAATAAATGTTATATAATCGATATTCATTTCTATAATAACATAATCAGGCCTCATTTCTGAATTGTTTTTTTGTTGAAATTTATTTTCTGTGTACTAGGGGTTGGGTACAAGCACATCCAAGGAAGGAAAATAATACTTCAGTGATCTCCAAAAGCACAAGAAGGAATTTATGTGGGTCAACGATGAATATGGAAATGTAATTGATCTTGTATTCAGCAAGAAAAAGATAAAATCTAAAAGGAATTGGATTCGGCAGTTTGAGGTTCGGAATTGACTTTAATAGTTGATTTATAGGGTTATATGTAATGATCTTTTTGTGCAGATTAAACTTTCATTTGTGATCCCTGATAAAGTCATCTATGGAGTCCTAAGGTATCACAACAGGCGGGTGACATGCTTGGAATTCAATCCCACAAATAACATTATTCTTTTTTCTAGGAATAAGGTTGGTTCTTTAATTTTCTTTTTTATGTATATATTCTGAGAAGTATGTATTTTATGTTGTTCATTTATATATTTTTTGTTTCCTTGGTTCCTTTGAAAAGAAAGGGCAACTTGTTGTTTGGTATTGCAATAAGGTTTATGAAAAGATGGTGTACAAAAACATACACAGCTGCATACTCAATAATATGAGGTGAGTTATATGTTTATTGGGATACAGGGTCCACCTATATTTGTTTGTATAATATGCACATTTATTTTTCTTCCTAGGAAGAATCATGCGCATGCTCACACATAGACACATTAACACCATTGTCCATATAGCATAACAAACACCACTTATTTTTTTGGACTGTATCAAAAGTGATCATTGATAAGTGCTATAAGCAGTGCTTTAAAATAGATACTTAATGATATCCCCCCCACCTCAACTATGTATGTTCTACTTAAAAATTGGTTGCACAATTTTTTATAGGTTTAATTGGAAAAATGATGGATCGGTATATAGCGCATCCTTAGATGGAACTATTTGTTGCACTGACATGGAAACTGGAATGTCGACATATTTCATGGACCTTAACCCCAATAGATGACTGGTAGTGTTTTCCAATGGGTCAAAAATTTTGTTCCATTGTATGACTTATTAGAAACTTCCAACTCATTATATGGTTTGGGACGGCCTCTTAACTGACCATCAGGAGTTATGATCATATAAATTTCCAATTGTGACTTATAGATGCCATTTTTGTAGGGACCAAGTATTTGGAAGATGATATATGGTTTGGATATTAACTTGGATAAAGTTCTTGTCCTTGTTGATGATAATTTTGGGTTTCTTTACATGTAAGTATTCTGATTAGTAACTTTTTAGTTTTACAGTTGGTGCTTTTTTTTAAAAACTTTACAATATACTTGAGATGGTATTTTAATTATATAATTAGAATGCCTGAAATACATACTTACAAGCATGTCTAAGTTATTGATTCTGTTGATTGGATTCCAAAAATTTGGGCTCATTTAAAGTATATTGAATGAGGTTGATGTTTATCCATGACTTGCATCTTTTTAAAGCTCTGTTTGGAACATGTCTGCTTGGTTTTATTACTCATTCAATGTTAGTTGTTGATATATGATTCAAATTATCTACCTCAAGGCTATTTCAAACACGTACTAGGTTTTATTAATCATTAAATATTATTTGTTGGTATATGATTCAAATCAGTTACCTTAAGGTTATCATTATAATTTAAATGATTCACTGATATAGACAACTAGAATTGTTACATAGAGGGGGGGATTGAAGGTTAGTTTCCATTATAATTGAAATTATTTACTGATATAGACAACTAGAATGAACTTTTAAGAGATAGGGGCTATTGAGGGGGATGGTGCTGGGGAAGAGGGAAGGAAGGGATGGTACTAGGGAAGAGGGTAGGGGTGTGTACAAGGTGGGGGTGTGCAGGATGAGGGGGGTGCAGGGTGAGGGGGAGGGGTGTGAAGTTGGAAGGGGGAAGTGGGGCAGTGGGGGTGTGCAGGGTGAGGGGGTGTTTTTACTAGTATTCAGGGGGTGTTGGGGAAGAGGGTAGGGGTGTAGGGGAGGGGGGTTGGTGCTGGGGAAGAGGGTAGGGGTTTGTGTAGGGGAGAGGGGAGGGGGAGGGGGAGTGAAGTGGGAAGGGGGTAGTGGGGGGTGTGCAGTGGGAAGGGGGCAGTGTGGGGTGTTTTTATAAGTATTCAGGGGAGTGGGGTGGTGCTGGGGAAGAGGAAAGTGGGGTGTGCAGGTAAGGGTGGGGGTGGTGTTGGGGAAGAGGGAAGGGGAGTGTTCAGGGGAGGTGGTGAGGGGGGCGGGGGGTGTGCAGTGGGAAGGGGGAAGTGGGGGTGTGCAGGGTGAGGGTGGGGGTTTACAAGTATTCAGGGGGGATGGTGCTAGGGAAGAGGGAAGGGGGTGGTGCTGGGGAACAGGGTAAGGGTGTGTGCAGGGGGTGCAGGGTTAGGGGGGATGTCCAGGAGGGGGGTCCGGGGGCAGGGAGGGGGAAGTGGGGGTGTAGGGGGGGCTGTGAATATATGCAGGTGAAGGGGGCTGGGGGTTGGGGGCTGTGTGAAGGGGGTGTGGGGGTGCAAGGGGAGGGGGAGGGGTTTGTCTAGAAGTGTACAGGTGGTAAGGAGGGGGTTTTCCAGGAGTGTGCAGGGGGTTGGGAGGGGGGCAGTCCAGGAGTGTATAGGGAGGGGGCAGGGGGTGTAGGGGTGTAGGGGGAGGGGGCTGTCTAGGATGGGGGAGTTGTGAATATATGTAGGTGAAAGAGCTCAAAAGAGAGTTTGGATTCCTATTTTTGGCTTCCTGATGGATTTTACTTTTTGATCATTTGTTAATTTTGATGACTTGTATTGGTATACAGGATAGGGATGCATGCTATGTATAAAACCAGCAACAAAACATAGCCAATATAATTGATTTTCTTCCACAACTTGCAACTGGGATTGATGTGAATATAAAATTTAGGAGGTGATAGTTATTTTATACCATTTTTTGCAAGACATTGGTAACCATTTGTTGTGTTTTGAATCAAATTGACTTGGCATACACCATTCTTGTAGAATTGATGATTTCGAGTTTACTCCTCAGTGTGCAATATTCGATCTTCTGGACATTGCTCTGTATCATGGTTGGAAAGTTGATCCCCAAGTATGCACTTTTTAATCCTATACCTTTATATTATTTTAGAAAAAATATTTTATAAATTCTCTCAGTTTATAGTTTTCCTTTTTCCTTTTTCTTCTTTCCTTTTCTTAATATGCATATTTGCACGTATATGCATGCTTGGGGTGTCCAGGGGGGTTTTCAGGGGGCATCTAGGGGGTGTCCAGTGGGTTGTCCAGGGGGGTGTCTAGGGGGTCCAGTGGGGGTCCAGTGGGGGGTGTTCGGGGGGGGGGTGTCTGGGGGGATCTCCAAGGGGGGTGTCCAGGGGGGTGTCCAGGGGGGTGTCCAAGGGGGGGTGTCCAGGGGGGGTGTCCAGGGGGGTGTCCAGGGGGGTCCAGTGGGGGGGTGTCCAGGGGGTGTCCAAGGGGGTCCAGGGGGGTGTCCAGGGGGTGTCTAAGGGGGGTGTCTGGGGCGTGTTTAGGGGGGTCCAGTGGAGGTGTCCAAGGGGGGTCCGGGGGGTCCAGGGGGGTCCAGGGGGGTGTACAAGGGGGGGTGTCCAGGGGGTGTCCAACGGGGGTGTCCAGCAGGGGGTGTCCAGTGGGGGGTGTCCAGGGGTGTCCATGGGGAGTAAGGGGGTTCTGTCCAGGGGGTGTGAAAGGGGGTTCTGTCTAGGGGGTGTGTAAGGGGGTTCTTTCTAGGGGGAGAGTGGGGGTGTGCACGAGGGGAGGGGTGTGCTGGGGGGTCTGTCCAGGGGGAAGGTAGGGGTTGCAGGGGGTGTATATGGGGAGAGTGGGGGTGTGCAAGGGGGAGGGGTGTGCTAGGGGGTCTGTCCAGGGGGAAGGGAGGGTCTGCAGGGGGTGTCTAGGGAGAGAGTGGGGGTGTGCAAGGGGGGAGGGGGTGTGCTGGGGGGTCTATCCAGGGGGAAGGGAGGGGCTGAAAGGGGTGTCTAGGGGGATAGTGGGGGTGTGCAAGGGGGTAGGGGTGTGGTTTTATAGTGGTTTGCATTCTGGTTTGTAGTAGAAAGATGAAACCAAGGTGGGAAGTTTTTGTTTCTAGGAAAACCATCTATACCCACGATTTGTTGAATAGTGGGTATGTGTGTTGTGAATAAACCTTTCTATATCCATGGTTTACTTAAATATGGGTATATAATTTCTTATGTAAAAATGTATACCCACGGTTCTGTAAACTGTGGGTATAGATGTATACCTACAGTTTACCAGAACCATGGGTAAGATGAAATTTCAGCGGGCTATACCCGCGGTTTCTATAAAACCATGGGTATAGGGAAATCCCGACACCTCGGGAGCCCGCAGTTTATCAAACCATGGGTACAACCTATACCCACGGTTTGAAACTGTGGGTATAGAACAATTTTCCAATAGTGATAGAGCGTAGCATTCATTTGGCATCGTATGTTCATCTAGAGAGATCATTATCTTCTAGGAGAATTTCATTCAAGAGATAAAGTAGTTCTATAAAACTGGTGTCACTCCATCCATTGCTTGATTTTAAATTATATAGATTCAGTACGGCTGACAATGTTGTATATTTAGTGGAACCATCATACAATGGCATCTTTTCACAACTCTTTAACTTCTCAAACAATTTTGGACAATCATGAAGTTCATATTAAAATATCCTTGTCATTTCCGCAATACAATATGAATCATCATTCACATTTTAATCACATTATTTATAGAGTATTCTTCATTGTCCACACTTGTAATCATATCAGATGATCCATAAAACATAGTGTTATCCCATCCACTAGCTACATTTTCTTTTCCCTCGTGTTTATTCCAATATTTATAACTTTGATCTATTCCATGGTAGATCAAGTGTTCTTCCAACTCATATGGACTAATTAGTCTTTAATAAAAACAACTTAAACATGGACAAAGATTTGAGAAGTTTCATATGCATGATATTTTGCAAACTTGATGAACTCTTTCACTCCATATTTATACTATTATCATATGATTGGAATCCATCCATTATTTATTAATATCCATTATATTTGGTTTGGTAATATTAATATTTAACTAAATAAATACACAAAATATGTTCAAATAGGGTCACCATCCAACTATATATCCCTCTCATAAGATCAAAAGGAAGTGAAACAATTCAGAAAAAACCTGAACCTATAAAATATAGTTTTGATATAAAAGTCCAGTAGGTCGCCACAACCTACAAAATCTAAGATAACACTTTAATATTACATATTAAAAAATATAGTTTCAAATAAATTATAAAAATAAACATTTTCTATAAATTTTTACCAAATAAATAGTAACACGTAAAAGTGTGTTAAAACTCTTTTTCTAATATTTTTATTAAATGAAAACAATCACTTGGAAAACATTTTTCTTCAGCCAATACCTCCTTCTCAAATCACCTTTTTAAAATATTACTTTAAAATATTTCATAAACACCCATTTTTGAAATGCACATTTCAAAACTCAATGAGGTTTCCAACTATCACACAGTTTTCCAAAACATGTTTAAAAATCAACAATTTCTATAAAACTAGGAATGGTGGCCTAAAACCCCATTTTCAAAACTCACACATTCTTTGAATTTCAAATAAAAACCATTCTAAATTTTCTCATTTGAGAGAATTTTTCAAAATCATTATCAAAATAGTTTGAAAACACTTCAAAATCATGATTTCCATTTTTCCTTCTTTAAAATCCTTTCACAATCCCTTTTCAAAAAAATGTGAAAATAAAACCATAAAAAGAAGGAAGAAAGAACACGATCAAGCACCACTATTTCAAGTGGAACAACATGGTGGAAAATGAAAAGAAAATATGTGTCAAAAAATAATATAAATAGCATGTGATATTATATAAGTAAAGAGATAAAACCCCTAAAAGATCCTAAAAAGGATTCTAGTGTCATGGGCATTCTCACTAGGTTGTATTAATAAAAGGAATTGAACTAGAGGTAATGAAACTAGGTCATCACCAATAAACCTATCCACACCCATATAAGTCCCATCAAACTAGGTCATCAATAATAAATATCCCCACATGGGATTATAAGATGTAATGGTCATACAAGAATCAAAGGGGCTTAAGAGGGCATCACACCTTTTATGAAAACTCATTTTTTATAAAATTTCAAATGGGACTTCTCTTTTCAAAACATTCTTGGAATTCCAATCCATTTTATAATTTATAAAATTCATCCCAATATACTATTTGGACCAATTTTATCAAAACACCTTTGAAGCTAAAATGAGAATTCACACTACCCTTTAAATGACCATTGAAAAACATTCCATGACACAATAATTTTCAAAATCCAATCCACATGGGAAAACACACCCTTTTGAAATAATAAATCTCATTTAGAAATCTTAAAAACTTTAAACACCCCAAAATTTTGATATAAAAATTAACCAAGTCTAAAAAAGTGGCTTTAAATATAGATCACAAGGGTTAACTCGCCACTTTAAAAATAAAACAACATTTTCCAAAAAATTTAACACTTTTAAATCACCCAAACTCTTAGTTTGAAATAAAATTAACACAAGAATAATTTTTAAAACATCAATTCGGTGATTTACATTGATTTTAAAACCAAAATAATTCTTAAAAAAAATCTGTTTAGGAATTTTCCCAAACACTTGTCATCGAATATCATTCTATAACAAGGGATAAAACCACTTGGAAAACACACTAAATGGCCAATTATCTATATAATAATTTGAAATCATTTATAATACATTTCCTAAAACATTACACTTAAACCACCCTTGAAATCAATGTATAAATTAGTCAACCTTTATAAAATCACTTGATTGATTAAAATGTTGTCATAATTATCTTATCCGATAAACTAAATGGGTCAATAGGAGTCACCAAATGTAATAGAACCCTTTATTTTTCATGTATCCTATAAAAACAAGTCTATATACACCCCTTTAGAATATGTATGGTTTGAAGCAAATCCCAATAGGATAACACACTGAATCTAAATAATGTTTTTCACTATGGAAACCATTAGTTCTAGTTTTGAAAAAATGACACAAAAATCCTTGATTCTTTAAAATAATATTTTCATAATAGAAAACATGAAAATGTTAAAATAAATTAAAACCATGGTTGGATGACATTGGAAATATCAAAATTCAATAATAAAGAGGGAAATAAAGATATTGCATCATAGGTAGTCATTAATCATGCATCATATGATAAAACCTCTGAGTCTAAGGATACTAAAACTATCACTAGGAACACTATATAGAATACATGAACCAAGTATTCCATATGAGGGATCTCATCTATATCATTAGGATATTAATCAATCTTTTTAACACACTCAGTCTAACCAGGCCACTATCCCTTTTTAGAGTGTAATCTATACTGGTCGTTGCATCGGTCCAGGTTACCAAATCACCCAATTTCTTCCATGTACAAATAATAATCAAACATATATAATTCAATTATCATTGGGTTTCAATTACAAAAAACATCATTTCTATGTTATATTTCAATAAAAAATTATATTTACGATTTATTTGAAACCAAATCATTCCATTGAATCACTTAATTGAGCACTCGATGCACCCAAAAATGTTTCCCTTTAAAAATACACACAAAATTTATTTTTTAGAAAACAGAAGTCATTAAATTAAACAATAATCCATAATTATTCATCAAAAGAATGTTTTATAATAATGAATAATAGAAATATCATGAAAATTGGGATTTCATAGGGAATGATAAAATATTTAGAGACACCTACATTAAAACTTATAAATTGTGTCACATTTATATAGAATCAATAAGGAATTATCCTTAAGAACCAAGAAAGACATGAAATTTCATTAAACCCTCCTCCCCTATCCTAGGTCATCCCCATGGATATCTATAGTTTCAGTCACCAAGGAAAAGGAATGAATAATGAAGAATGAGGGGAAAGGATGAGAAATCAGAGATAAATATATAAAAACAAGATTTGAATATCATACCTTTAGTTTTGAGGGTTTTGATTCATCAAAAATATAGTGGCAGTGGGGTCTGTCGAGGTGGTGTGGCGACGCAGTGACAATGTGGTAGAGTGATGGTGTGGAGGTAGTGCAACTGGGTGAGAGCAGTGTGTGGTGAAAGTAGGGTTTGGAAAGAGTGGCATCGTGGTGGGGTTGTGACAGTGCAATTGGGGGAGAGCGTAGGAGTTATAACGACCCACACTTTACATACATTGTTAATACTTCAAAATTGAAGCACACTTATTACAACATATGACAAAACCACAAAGGACCGTATAGGTATAGTGTCTTTAGAAACTGGGAAACATAAACAACTGGTTCATAAATCTTCTACAGTGTCTCCCATTTATTTCATCATATCTAGGGTCCCTTTTAGCATATTCTACTTAATATCCATCTTCCTAACCTGGGGAAAAGAAAACATAAAAGGGTGAGCTCAAATGCTCAGCAAGGGCAAATAAAGGAAATAAAAATCATATCATATCTTTTTGAAAATCAAAACCTGCAAAAGAGATCATAATATCTTATCATGGAATAATTCATAGAAGTGAAAATGAGATCCCCATAATCATAACATAAAACTTGAATCTTTGTGGCATGCACACATAATCATGGAAAATCATTTCTTGTTAGTCATGACTCATTGCCAAGACTATCTTAGTGGACAAAGTCCCTTTCTGAACCGAGTTCACTCCTCGTTTCAGTCCTGTATCACTGAACCGAAATAACCTTCCGTTCCAGCCATGTCTATCTCATGAGATATAAAATCTTTACCCAATGCATTGGAGGGAGATATAGGTCCCACCCATCTTATAATGAATCCTTTCTTATGTGTGCCACATAATCATAAAACATACATCATCGCATAACACATATAACAAAAATGGGATTCTTGAAACATAATGACATCATAAATCAATTCATATATGATAAAGGAATTCATAAACATAATTCCATCACAACATAGTCAAACCAATGTAAAAATATGGATAGAAACAGAACCCTTTATTATCTTAGATGGAAAATAATTTTGATAAAACACTTGAATTGAATTCTTGAGGAAAATATCCTTTCTTCTTCAAAAACATTTTTCCTTTCATAACATGTCATACAACTTTAAAATAAAAGAAGTTGATTAAAAATAAACTTGAAAACTTGTAAAGGAAGCTTCTTTGAAGTAATGTTTTAAAAATCCATTCATGCCATATAAGTTAAAAAAACATTCTTCGTACTTTTGTCGGAAAAGTCAAAAAGTACCTCGTACGGAAAAACGACAAAAGATTCCTTTCATATTCTTTACTAAAAACTCACCTAAGGGTAAAATTTGATTTAATCTATTTCAAGTGGATGGAAACAATATTACATATTGAGGGAACATGGATGTGGATGATAAAATACACCCCAATAAATACTTACGAATAAACAATCTCGGATAAAAATGAGATTGTGATATTTCCCTTACCTTAGGTCCGATTTGCTTTGTTCGTGTCCGAAGCTCCTGTATAATGGTTTAAATAATGTTATTGACTTATTCCAGAATCATACATATTGATATGAGATCATATATGGTCATATTATTAGCTTCTTGTTAGTAATATTTCATTGTTACTTGTTACTCGGGTCTTTATAACTTTTTGTTCTTATGCGTGTTTTGTCGAATAAATTCTTATTCTTATCTTTAGGTTATAGATAATTCATTTCCAGAATGGTATTAGTGTAGTATATACCATATTCATTCATTCAATTCATTTATATAATCATTATGAAATGAAGATCATGTAGAACGAGTCGCATCACATCGTGGAGACAGTATTCCGTACGTACGCACGAGTGATGATATCGTTCCTATGATCGTGGAATTGTATTGGAGTATATATATATATTATTTCAGTATCAATATTACTTAATAATAATCATATATAGTTACTGATTACACCATTATACCCATCCTTGTAAGGTGATGGTGGAAAATAGATTACACCACGGCGTGGAGACGGTATTCCGTACGTACGCACGCGCGGTGATTTCATTTTTCCGTAGGATGGATAGAAGGTGAATTAGGGTTGTTTCATATTTATAATAACATATCAGTATGTAAGTAATACTGATGTTATTACTTTATCATGAAACAACTAAAGAAGAAGAAGTTGAAGAAGAAAGAAATTGAAAAGATCGGTAATGGATATTACCTCTTCTTTGGAACGCCTTTTTGAATCCTCCACTTAAGGAACTAAGATTGGTCTTTGGAGAAGACCAGGACCTCTAGGATTATTCTAGGGAAGTGGAGAAGGGAAAATGGCAGGGGTTGGACGAGCTTTAGTGCTCAAATTGGTGTGAGGAGGAGGGGGAGGAGGTGCCCTTTTATAAGGGAGGAGAGGGGCACCTTAGGAATATCTCAAAATATTATTTTATATTAAAGTCAAAATCGGTTTATAATGGTTCCAAAGGGTCTTATTTCGAAGCTAAAGTGGGTATGGGTCGAAATCCTATCAACCAATAGGATTTAGACAAGTTTAGGGTATTATTTTAACCTTATCAATTAGATTTAACTCTAAGTTAATTAATTTAACTTTTACCGTGTCTTTTTGTTTTCTTTCACTATATGGTTAATACACTTACTATAACATGCCAAACGAACCCCAAATTGTTTATTATTAATATATATATCCTTATCTAAGTCATTTGGCCGAACCTTATATTTTTAGGGATAAAATAACAATTAATAATATAATATTTGATTTAAAAACTATTTTGTGTCAATTTTGACACTATTTGATATATGATTTTTTTCAAAGTCATAACAGAATTATATGTTCGAACCAAGTTGATTAAATAAATACTAATATATCATAGTAACCTAGAAAATTAGTGGAATTCATAAAAAGTCTCAAATTACATTTATTTTGGTATTTATATTATCAATTTTGTCAATATTTCATTAATAAGATAATTACTGCATCATCTTTGTGTCATAAATAAATTAAATTATTTGATGTCTAAAAATTACAAATAAAATACCATCATGTAGGAAATCTTTTTATATTTCTAATGAATATTTAAAATCGAATTTATCTTATGTATAACCCTATATTAAAAATGATTTACTTATTAAACTTTGATTTTAACTATTTTAACCCTTCTTTAAATAAATTAATAATAAATGTCCTAATCTAATCCAAGTGGGCCTAAATGGTCATATTTTATTCCTAAGTTTGTTTTTGGTCGAATTACACTTGTCCAATAGAATTAAGACATGTGTTAGGGTAATATTAATATCATATTTACCCTTAGTTACCCTATTTACTATTAACCGCGGTAAAAAAAGTAAAAAGTTACTATTCACCAAAAAATTATTTTCATCTCATTGAACCACATTTTAGTCCTTGATATTAACCGTGTCTCTCGGATTTTCGAAATTCCAATCACAGAAGCGGTAAAATTAAGTTTTATGCAAAATTCAGTTTTTAACCTACCACTTAGTGGTTTCACTATTCATCAAAAATTGAAAGTTTTCAGAAAAATACCAAAATTTCACCCTAGGCTAATTTCGATATTCTGAGTCCAAAAATGAAGTCCATTTTGAAAAATAAAATTTATAAAATTTCAAAAAGTGGTTATTACTATTCATAACGGCTAGTTTTAATAGCATAATGTTGTTTAGTGAAACTCGGTATTGCGTACGACGCAAGCTATCGAGGAAGGTCGCGATTGCGTGTAAAGCAAGCCAAGCAAGTGTTGTGTAGAAAAATATTCCTTTGATGATTTATATAACATAAAAGTCTCGGGTGTTACATTCTACCCCCTTTAAAAATAATTTCGCCCTCGAAATTCGTCACTTTGTAACAAACAAATGAGGATACTTCTCCCTCATCATATCCTCAAGCTCCCATGTAGCTTCTTCAAGTTGGTGGTTCCTCCATAAAACTTTCACCAAGCGAGTGGTCTTGTTTCGTAGGACTTTTTCGCTATGATCCAGAATCTCTATCGGCTGTTCTTCATAAGAAAGATCTTGCTCCAGCGGTACAACTTCTGAGCTGAGTACATGTGAAGGATCTGGTATGTACTTTCTCAGGAGAGATACGTGGAACACATCGTGAACTTGAGAGAGATTCGGTGGAAGCGCCAATCGGTAAGCTACCTTCCCAACACGATCCAGTATTTCAAAAGGACCGATATATCTAGGGCTCAACTTCCCCTTCTTTCCAAATCTCATAACCCTCTTCCAGGGAGATATTCGTAAGAACACTTTATCGCCCACTTCAAACTCTAGGTCTTTTCTTCGGTTGTCGGCATAACTTTTCTGTCGACTCTGAGCTGCTCTTATGTGTTGTTGAATAGATCTGACCTTTTCTGCCATTTCATCAACGAGATCAGGTCCTAATAGCTTTCTTTCCCCAACTTCATCCCAGCAAGTTGGAGTCCTGCATTTCTTTCCATAGAGAGCTTCATAAGGAGCCATCTGAATACTGGAGTGAAAGCTATTATTATAAGAAAATTCCACCAAAGGTAGGTGTTGATCCCAACCTCCTTTGAAATCCATAGAGCAAGCTCTCAACATATCTTCTAGGGTTTGAATTGTTCTCTCAGACTGACCGTCTGTCTGGGGATGATAAGCAGTGCTGAAACTCAACTCTGTATCCAGAGTATGCTGAAGACTTCGCCAGAACTTCGAGGTAAATCTCGGATCCCGATCAGATATAATAGAAAGTGGTACTCCATGCAATCTTACCACTTCCTTTACATATATCCTGGCAAGCTGATCTAGAGATAAATCCTCTCTAATAGCAATGAAGTGTGCAGACTTTGTAAGACGATCAACTATGACCCAGATAGCATTATTGCCTTTGGATGTTTTAGGAAGTCCTGTGACAAAGTCCATAGTGATGTTTTCCCATTTCCATTCGGGTATGGGTAATGGTTGTAACATCCCCTTAGACTTCTGTCTCTCAGCTTTAACTTGTTGACAAACCAAGCATCAAGAGACATATTCAGCAACATCTCTTTTCATGCCATCCCACCAGAAGTACTCTTTCAGGTCCCTATACATCTTCGTGCTTCCAGGATGAATAGAGAATGAAGAACTATGAGCCTCATCCAGAAGCTCATTCTTTAATTCGGGGATGGGAGGAACACAAACCCGATTCCTGAACTTTATTATCCCATCACAATCAAGGTTGAATTCAGGAACATTTCTCACCTTCTTTTGTAACTCGACATCTTCTTTCTGTGCCTCTTTAATCTTCACATGTATAGATGGTTGAACATTCATTTGAGAAAGATAAGATTTTTCCCCTTCCATTATAATTCCAAGATCCATCCTTTGTAAATCCATAAATATTGGATCTTTTGTGATCCTCATCATGGATAAACTAGCATGGTCTTGTCGACTTAATGCATCTGCCACCTTGTTTGCTTTCCCAGGGTGGTAATGGATTGAGCAGTCATAATCCTTAATCAGCTCCAACCATCTTCTTTGGCGCATATTCAGCTCCTTTTGTGTGAAAATATACTTTAAACTTTTATGATCAGTATAAATATCACACCTTTCACCATAAAGGTAATGCCTCCAAATCTTTAATGCAAAGATTACCGCAGCCAACTCCAAATCATGTGTTGGGTAATTTTGCTCATGGATTTTCAACTGTCGTGAGGCATAAGCTATCACCATATCATTTTGCATAAGAACACACCCCAATCCCTTCTTGGATGCATCACTGTAGATCACAAACCTTTCTCCACTACAAGGCAGTGTGAGCACAGGTGCACTGGATAACCTTCTTTTCAACTCCTTGAAATTCTCTTCACATTCCTCTGTCCAGACAAACTTAACTCCTTTCCGAGTCAACTTGGTGAGTGGATTAGATAATCGTGAAAAATATTTTACAAAACGTCGATAATAACCAGCCAAACCAAGAAAACTTCGGATCTCAGTTACTGTTGTTGGTCTTGACCATCTTTCGATAACCTCTGTTTTTGCTGGATCCACAGATATCCCCTCTTTTGAGATTATATGACCCAAAAATGCAACTTTTTGAAGCCAAAATTCACACTTGGTAAATTTGGCATAAAGCTTCTCCTTTCTCAGGGTCTTCAATATAATTCTCAAGTGATCTTCATGCTCTTCCTTGCTCTTTGAATAGACAAGAATATCGTCTATAAAGACTACCACAAATTGATCAAGATGGTCTCTAAAGACTCTATTCATTAGATCCATGAAGATAGCAGGGGCATTAGTAAGACCAAATGGCATCACTATAAATTCATAGTGTCCATATCTTGTACGGAAAGCCGTCTTTGGTATATCCTCCCTTTTGACCCTTAATTGATGATACCCTGAACGAAGATCAATCTTGGAAAAGTATTGAGCTCCGCGTAGTTGGTCAAATAAGTCATCAATGCGTGGGAGAGGATATTTGTTCTTGATAGTGATCTTGTTAAGTTCTCGATAATCAATGCAGAGTCTCATTGATCCATCTTTCTTCTTAACAAATAGAACAGGTGCTCCCCAAGGTGACGCACTAGGGCGTATGAATCCCTTATCAAGATTCTCTTGGAGTTTCTTCTTCAATTCCTGCAACTCAATTGGGGCCATTCTATAAGGTGTCTTTGAAATAGGCAAAGCACCCGGTACGAGTTCTATTGAAAACTCAACTTCACGATTTGGTGGAAGACCCGGTAATTCCTCCGGAAAGACATCATCAAACTCCCGTACAATGGGCATATTCTTAATCGTGAGTTTCTCACCAACTATTTGAGATAAATAACCTTCATTTAGTGGAATCAATACCCATAAGATGGAAGAAATTTCCACTGGAAGGTTATGTTCATCCTTGCATTGATAGACGATCGTAGGTTGATCTGGAATATGAAATGTGACTTCCCTTCTTTGGCAATTGATATGAGCTCCATGTAGAGAAAGCCAATCCATGCCAAGAATCACATCAAATTCCACTAAAGGAAGGATCACAAGATTTGCAGGAAGCACTTTCCCACAAACTTCGATCAGAGAAGAATTATAAACTTCTGATGCGATTGATGTGCCATTAGGTGTTGTCACAGCTAACTCAACATCTAATTGTTGAGGTAATACGGTGATACCCTTAGAAAATTTTTCAGAAATAAAAGAGTGGGTGGATCCAGAATCAAATAAAACATTTGCTACTTTAGAGTGGATGGTAAGTGTACCTTTCACCACATCGTTATCGTACTCCACATCGCTGATAGAAATTGCATGTGACTTTCCTTTTTCTTTAGCCTTAAGAGTTTGTTGACGTCGACCATCATCATCAACCCTTGGATTTGGGCATTGATTGGCATAATGCCCCATCTCCTTGCACTTGAAACATTGAAGTGTAGCAGGTTCATTCTGTGTATCCCTTCCTTTGTTTGCATCATTAGACATCTTCTTCCCATTATCACGGCATTCAAATTCCCGATGACCTTCCTTTCCACATTTAAAACATTTACTTGTCCCTTTAAGACAACTCCCTCCATGTTTCTTTCCACACTTTGAGCATAAGGGAAAGTTCATCTTCTTTTCCGTGTGCTCTTTAGATTTTTCTTTGAATTCCATCTTCCTCTTCTTATCAAACCCATGTGACTGATGGGTTACTCCAATCTCCATCTCTACTTTGAGAGCACATCGAACGATTTCCTCGTAGCTATTGAAGTCCCTTATGGCTAACGCCCTTCGAAGACTTGGTTTTAAGCCACTAAAGAATCGATCGATCTTACTCTCAGGTTGGATAATAATACCAGAAGCGTACCTTGCAAGTCTTGTAAAATTTGCTTCATAGGTACCAACAGATTCATCATCCCTTTGCTTCAGTTCAAGAAACTCTTTCTCCATCTTTGTTCGGAGAATACGAGGGAAGTACTTATTGAAAAATAAGTTCTTGAACTCGTCCCATTCCATAGACTCAATTTCATCCCTTTGCCTCGTATTCTTAACAAGATTCCACCATTGATCAGCATCTCCTTCCAAACGGTACACTGCTAGGATGACCTTATCATGCTCAGAACATTGAAGAACTGAAAATATCTTTTCAGTAGTACTAATCCATTGTTCAGCAACTAATGGATCAGTAGATCCGCTGAAAGAAGGTGGACGCTGCCTCATGAAGGATTCAACAGAATGTTGCTCCCTCCTTTGCTCGTTTGGAAATCCTGCATGATTCATAGCTTGAGAAAGTTGTGTGAGCATGGCTACAAGATTTTGCATTCCAGCTCCCATATCGTTTGTTTGCTCAGGGGGACAATCATTGCATTGCCCATCGCATTCCGCATTAACACGGTTCCTTCAGGTTCCAGCCATTGACTAAAACCAAGAAGAATAGTGTGAGCAACACTAATTATAATAGGAAAACCACATAATTCAAGAATAAAATTTTCATGCTTAAGGTCTTATCCTAGGTTATTCAAGGACATTTCTAAAACACTAAGATTGTGTTCTATGCTTAGACTTATCCTTAGGGTTCTTACTAAGGCTTTCACATCCTAGTTTCCAAAGGTTGACTATACCTTTCCTCTGATACCAACTATAACGACCCACACTTTACATACATTGTTAATACTTCAAAATTGAAGCACACTTATTACAACATATGACAAAACCACAAAGGACCGTATAGGTATAGTGTCTTTAGAAACTGGGAAACATAAACAACTGGTTCATAAATCTTCTACAGTGTCTCCCATTTATTTCATCATATCTAGGGTCCCTTTTAGCATATTCTACTTAATATCCATCTTCCTGGCCTGGGGAAAAGAAAACATAAAAGGGTGAGCTCAAATGCTCAGCAAGGGCAAATAAAGGAAATAAAAATCATATCATATCTTTTTGAAAATCAAAACCTGCAAAAGAGATCATAATATCTTATCATGGAATAATTCATAGAAGTGAAAATGAGATCCCCATAATCATAACATAAAACTTGAATCTTTGTGGCATGCACACATAATCATGGAAAATCATTTCTTGTTAGTCATGACTCATTGCCAAGACTATCTTAGTGGACAAAGTCCCTTTCTGAACCGAGTTCACTCCTCGTTTCAGTCCTGTATCACTGAACCGAAATAACCTTCCGTTCCAGCCATGTCTATCTCATGAGATATAAAATCTTTACCCAATGCATTGGAGGGAGATATAGGTCCCACCCATCTTATAATGAATCCTTTCTTATGTGTGCCACATAATCATAAAACATACATCATCGCATAACACATATAAAAAAAATGGGATTCTTGAAACATCATGACATCATAAATCAATTCATATATGATAAAGGAATTCATAAACATAATTCCATCACAACATAGTCAAACCAATGTAAAAATATGGATAGAAACAGAACCCTTTATTATCTTAGATGGAAAATAATTTTGATAAAACACTTGAATTGAATTCTTGAGGAAAATATCCTTTCTTCTTCAAAAACATTTTTCCTTTCATAACATGTCATACAACTTTAAAATAAAAGAAGTTGATTAAAAATAAACTTGAAAACTTGTAAAGGAAGCTTCTTTGAAGTAATGTTTTAAAAATCCATTCATGCCGTATAAGTTAAAAAAAACATTCTTCGTACTTTTGTCGGAAAAGTCAAAAAGTACCTCGTACGGAAAAACGACAAAAGATTACTTTCATATTCTTTACTAAAAACTCACCTAAGGGTAAAATTTGATTTAAGATATTTCAAGTGGATGGAAACAATATTACATATTGAGGGAACATGGATGTGGATGATAAAATACACCCCAGTAAATACTTACGAATAAACAATCTCGGATAAAAATGAGATTGTGATATTTCCCTTACCTTAGGTCCGATTTGCTTTGTTCGTGTCCGAAGCTCCTGTATAATGGTTTAAATAATGTTATTGACTTATTCCAGAATCATACATATTGATATGAGATCATATATGGTCATATTATTAGCTTCTTGTTAGTAATATTTCATTGTTACTTGTTACTCGGGTCTTTATAACTTTTTGTTCTTATGCGTGTTTTGTCGAATAAATTCTTATTCTTATCTTTAGGTTATAGATAATTCATTTCCAGAATGGTATTAGTGTAGTATATACCATATTCATTCATTCAATTCATTTATATAATCATTATGAAATGAAGATCATGTAGAACGAGTCGCATCACATCGTGGAGACGGTATTCCGTACGTACGCACGAGTGATGATATCGTTCCTATGATCGTGGAATTGTATTGGAGTATATATATATATTATTTCAGTATCAATATTACTTAATAATAATCATATATAGTTACTGATTACACCATTATACCCATCCTTGTAAGGTGATGGTGGAAAATAGATTACACCACGGCGTGGAGACGGTATTCCGTACGTACGCACGCGCGGTGATTTCATTTTTCCGTAGGATGGATAGAAGGTGAATTAGGGTTGTTTCATATTTATAATAACATATCAGTATGTAAGTAATACTGATGTTATTACTTTATCATGAAACAACTAAAGAAGAAGAAGTTTAAGAAGAAAGAAATTGAAAAGATCGGTAATGGATATTACCTCTTCTTTGGAACGCCTTTTTGAATCCTCCACTTAAGGAACTAAGATTGGTCTTTGGAGAAGACCAGGACCTCTAGGATTATTCTAGGGAAGTGGAGAAGGGAAAATGGCATGGGTTGTCCGAGCTTGAGTGCTCAAATTGGTGTGAGGAGGAGGGGGGGGAGGTGCCCTTTTATAAGGGAGGAGAGGGGCACCTTAGGAATATCTCAAAATATTATTTTATATTAAAGTCAAAATCGGTTTATAATGGTTCCAAAGGGTCTTATTTCGAAGCTAAAGTGGGGATGGGTCGAAATCCTATCAACCAATAGGATTTAGACAAGTTTAGGGTATTATTTTAACCTTATCAATTAGATTTAACTCTAAGTTAATTAATTTAACTTTTACCGTGTCTTTTTGTTTTCTTTCACTATATGGTTAATACACTTACTATAACATGCCAAACGAACCCCAAATTGTTTATTATTAATATATATATCCTTATCTAAGTCATTTGGCCGAACCTTAGATTTTTAGGGATAAAATAACAATTAATAATATAATATTTGATTTAAAAACTATTTTGTGTCAATTTTGACACTATTTGATATATGATTTTTGTCAAAGTCATAACAGAATTATATGTTCGAACCAAGTTGATTAAATCACTACTAATATATCATAGTAACCTAGAAAATTAGTGGAATTCATAAAAAGTCTCAAATTACATTTATTTTGGTATTTATATTATCAATTTTGTCAATATTTCATTAATAAGATAATTACTGCATCATCTTTGTGTCATAAATAAATTAAATTATTTGATGTCTAAAAATTACAAATAAAATACCATCATGTAGGAAATCTTTTTATCTTTCTAATTAATATTTACAATCGAATTTATCTTATGTATAACCCTATATTAAAAATGATTTACTTATTAAACTTTGATTTTAACTATTTTAACCCTTCTTTAAATAAATTAATAATAAATGTCCTAATCTAATCCAAGTGGGCCTAAATGGTCATATTTTATTCCTAAGTTTGTTTTTGGTCGAATTACACTTGTACAATAGAATTAGGACATGTGTTAGGGTAATATTAATATCATATTTACCCTTAGTTACCCTATTTACTATTAACCGCGGTAAAAAAAGTAAAAAGTTACTATTCACCAAAAAATTATTTTCATCTCATTGAACCACATTTTAGTCCTTGATATTAACCGTGTCTCTCGGATTTTTGAAATTCCAATCACAGAAGCGGTAAAATTAAGTTTTATGCAAAATTCAGTTTTTAACCTACCACTTAGTGGTTTCACTATTCATCAAAAATTGAAAGTTTTCAGAAAAATACCAAAATTTCACCCTAGGCTAATTTCGATATTCTGAGTCCAAAAATGAAGTCCATTTTGAAAAATAAAATTTATAAAATTTCAAAAAGTGGTTATTACTATTCATAACGGCTAGTTTTAATAGCATAATGTTGTTTAGTGAAACTCGGTATTGCGTACGACGCAAGCTATCGAGGAAGGTCGCGATTGCGTGTAAAGCAAGCCAAGCAAGTGTTGTGTAGAAAAAGATTCCTTTGATGATTTATATAACATAAAAGTCTCGGGTGTTACAGGAGTGGCGACAACGGGGATTTGAAAGAGTAGTGATGTGGAGAGGCTACGATAGTGTGGTTGGGTGAGAGCAGAGGAGTGGAAACATCAGGGTTTGGCAAGAGTGGTGGTGCGCACGATAGTCGGCTTCTGTGAGAACTTGAAGGTGTGCAAGAGAAGACATCTGGTTAAGGTTCTTTTAAAAGAACGGAAATGCTTTTATCATACCTTTACAAAAAGCACTGATAAAACTTACCTTTATCGTCATTTTTTTAGAGTTGATAAAGATATCATTTTATCGGTGCTAAAAAGGTGCTGATAAAACGCATCTTTATCAGCACTAAAATTATAGCGCTGATAGAGAATAGTATTATCAGCACGTTTTTAGCGCTAATAAATGGATATCTTTATCAGTGTTAAAAAAATGCTAATAAAGATCTAATGTTAATAATTTATTTATATTATTATATATATTTATAAAATTATATATATAATAAATATTTATTTATTTATTTATAATTATAACTATGAATAAATATATATTTATTTATAATTATGTATATAATAAATATATTTATAAATATATATAATAATATAAATAAATATGGAAGATCGGGTGTTGCTCCCTAATAGGGAATTCATCTGAGTCGTCATCAGAATACTCCTCTGAGTCTTCGGCAGAGGATATGTAGGTCTCAACAACTAAATCTTGGCACAGAGGATGACATCCAAAAGGAATAGGTAGACATCCTAGGAATTTGGGATCCAGGGGGCTCATAGGGATTGATTTTCCCTTTGACTTTTTCTTTCTTATGGGCTTTTATGTTGTTCTATGAGGTGCCTCTCTTCATGTACCCTTTACCCTTTTTAATAATAATTTTTAGTCATGAGTTTGGCCTACAAATCCATAGTTGAACCTTTCTACTATAATTAAGTAAATATTTATTTATTTATAGTTATAAGTATAAATAAATATAAATTTATTTAAATAATTATAAAATTATAATAAATATAATTATTATATTTATAATTTTATAAATATATATAATCGATATATTTATTATATATAATTATAAAATTATAAAATTATATATATTTATAAAATTATAAATATAATAGATATATTTATTATGATTTTATAGTTATTTAAATATATATATATATATATAATTATAACTATAAATAAATAAATACATTGATGGATTCTCTCTCTTATGGAGAGCTTCTCTCTCTTTCTATCTACGATGATCATTTTAACAATTGCATTAGGTTGATTTCCTCACAGGAAGATAGATCCAAACCTGCTTTTGGTGGGCACAAGGAGCTATTTTCCCTCTGTTCTCCAAAATTGAGGATTAATTTGGCTAGTTCTATTTCAGAAAAGGGCGTCAATATTTTTGGGAATTTTCCTATTGGTTCACAGAAGCATAGAAACACCCTAGTAACATCCATAGATGTTGCAGGGAGGCCTACCCATTGGGGGTGGATGATGATGAACTTGGTTGGGTCTGATTTACGAGCGGTGAGTGTAGATCTATGGTGATCTCTTCATGGGGTCATTTGGAGGTGTTGTGTGATGGCTGGGATGATGGTTAGGTTGAACGGGGCTTACTGGAGCCGGTGACTTCGGGTTAGTGTGGTGAGGATCAGGGATCCTGGCGGATCTAGGACCTCGATATGTAATGGGAGGCCCAATGATAGATTTGGGTGCACGACGACGTCTGATTTCAGACGGTGGGATTGGACCTCGAGATGCGCTATGAGATCTGGTTTTGTCCGGTGGTCGATGCGCAAAGGGATGTTGTTGGCGACGACACATGGGTCAATCTCGAATAGGAAGCAGGTGTGTTGTGTGCTGGCGAGTTGTGTGCCAGTGAGGGTTGAAAAGTCGCCCGACGTTGGGATGGGTGGATGCCGATGAGGGTTGCGTGCCGGGGGCGCGAGGCCACCATGGACACGGTTTTCCTCAGGAGTAGGTCAGTGACCTCAGGCAGTGGAATCTGCCTTGGAATGCGGTTGTGGAATACACCTTTTGACTCAACGGATCATTTACAGGGTACCAGAATGAGTGTTTGATTGGGCTCTACTTTGGGCCATTGATGTTTGGTGATGTGTGGATGGTTTATAGTGGGGCTTTGGCCTGACGTCTAGCGGGACTTTAGATGATTTCATGGGTTGATGGGGGTGTTTGATGCTTTTGTGTTTGGCAGTGGTTTATGTGCCACTTGTATTGTGTTGCAGCTTGGGTGTACTTTTATTTTCCTTAAAAAAATTTAAGACCGAGCTTGCTTGGGTCCTGAACCTTCCTAGTATATTTAAATAAATATTTATTTGTAATTATAAATTTATAATAAATAAATTTATTATATTTATTATATTTATAATTTTATAATTATATATAATAAATATATTTATTATAACTTTATAATTATGTATATATATATATATATATTTATAATTATAATTATAAATATTTTTATATATTTATAAATATTTGTATATATTTAGAAATATATTTATATAATTATATATATTTATAAAATTATAAATATAATAAATATATATATTATAATTTTATAATTATTTAAATATAGTTATTTATTTATAATTATAATTAAAAATAAATATATTTATAAATAAATATATATATATATAATTAAAAATATATTTATATCTATATATTTATTAATATATAAATATATATATTTATAAATATATTATAAATATATTTATAAATATATTATAAATATATTTATACAAATTTATAATTATTTAAATATATATTTATTTATTTATAATTATAATTATATTATATTAAGTGCTTGGGGATATAATCACATCAAACACACACACACCACATACATATAGTCCTGAAAGGCAGGTTATAGCCCCCAATGGATAACCTGCCAAACTACCTACTTTATTACATCATGTATATTTGGCCCGAAGGCCCAGTGGGCATGCAGCCTACTACATGGCCCGTATGCCCGATTTTTTGGCCTAAGGCTCATTTTGTTAATAGTACTGCTATAACGCCCACTGCTACAGTACCCACTACTGCTACAGTTTATGCCACTACTACTGCTACAATGCCCACCACCGCTACAGTGTCGTCATTGCTACAGTACCTCTGCTGGTACAGTACCACAACAGTACTGTTACAGTACCTGCGCCCGGGGGCTTACCACTAAGCCAAACCCCAACTACATTATAAATAAATATATTTATAAATATATGTATATGATTATAAATATATTTATATTTATATTTATAAACTAATAATAAATGTATTTATTGTAATTTTATAATTATTTAAATATATGTATATATATTTAACTATAATTATAATTATAAATAAAAATATTTTAAAAGTATTTATATATAATTAAAATTTTATAATTATAAATATTAAGAATATGTTAATTATTTAAATATATTTATTATAATTTTATAAGTATTTATGGGAACATAATAAGTTAATTGGTATAACATGAATGAATCATACCTAATAAGGTATAGATTATAAAAAACGATCCATCACATATATATGGAAAACATGATTAATAAGGGTGTCATTAATGTATAAATGAACATTCGTGAGTCATGGATACATAATATATGCATGCGTCATCATTAATATAAGTAATCTTAACATTTGAAATATAGAAATCCACAATCACGTTCACAACTAAACTTATGAGTCATATTACATCAATTATACGTACTCACACATATAATGTATGGACATAACGCCAATCATGAATATCATCATTATCTCTTGATATATATATTTATTGACCAAATTCATTGGAGGCATATATTTATTTAAATAAATATATATATATTTATTTATAAATATATAATTATAAATATAATAAATATATTTATTATTTTTAAAAAATGTTATAATTTTATAATTATTTAAATATATAATTATTTATTTATAGTAATTTTCTTAAAACATTATATATATAATTTAATTATTAAAAAATATATATTAATTATAAACATAGGTTTTTTAATTAATGTATATAAATAGACATTATTTTTGAATATAAATATAATAATTATATATATATTAATAATATTTTTTATTAAAAATCTTTATCAGTGCTATGAATAGATCTGATAAAGACTATCTTTATCACCACTAAAAAACATTGATAAAGGGTACACCTTTATCAGTTCTTTTTTAGCGCTGATAAAAGTCACTTTTATCAGCGATTTTAGCTAACACTGATAAAGGCGAAGCTTTTATCAGCACTTTTTTCTTAGCATTGATAAAAGTCAATGCATGTCTTTCCCGAATCAATGGTAGCGTCTGACACTCTCAGCGCCCGTACTGTCCCTCCGCATCACGATGGTGTTCTGCAGCTGCGCCTGGAGGGAGACAATGACCGTCTCATGCGCCCTAGCCTTCCCTACCACACTTGCTTCTCCGACATCAACTGAGCTATGTGCATCTCCAACTCCTTTGTTGAGCAGCGTCGTTGCCTCCATCTCCGCCTCTTTCTCCCTCATCCTTCACGTCGCCGCCTCCCCCACCGCGCATAACAGTGTGTGGTAGTGCCTCCTCCACTTCTCTGCCTTGGAAATTAAAATGTAGGAAAAAAATTAATATGCATGAATCCAACATAATATCCACTTTTCAAATTAAAATCTAACCACATGATAATTTCGCACCACCTACAACCATTAATTTTGGCATTACATCCTAAATAGGAAAGAACCTACAGGGTATGACCCAAACAGTCCCCCATCATGAATCAATGTGACACACGCCGCCCAAATTAATGAGATTCTAAAGCTACTAAACTTGATCTTAATTTAAAAAAATTATGAACATAAATAGAACACATACCTGCACTTACCTGAGTCGACCTCTAAGATCATGCCATCAAGGAAGTCTCGGACATATCACCAGTACCTGTAACACAAGCTAGAACACAGTAGTACCCATCCTCAAAAAAACATGGGAAAACAATCATTTCAAAAAAATCACAAATAATACAACTCAGAAAATCAATGCAATGATTCAAATAGTAGCAATAAAATAAACACATTGAGAAAATAATCATAGAAAAAAAAACTGGTCTCCACTTGAATCTATCAGACCCAGAAAACACTTCACCTAAAAGGAAGATATTGTTAGAGTTGATGTCCTAGAACCAGCTGTTTGTACTTTGATTACATGAATATTTGATTTATTAAATATTAAAATAAACATCTTATTACATATTGTTCATTTTTTTACATGACCATAATGTAATAATGTCCTATAGTATTTGTCACATTGATAAGGTCATAGTAGTTCACCACTATGATGATAACCTTGAAGTTCTATGATAGTATTCTTAATATAGTTATACGGTTGGATAATATACTATGATGGTACACATAGTATATAGATCGTTAGGTGCATGTACTCGTAAGCAGATGACACTTCTTCTCATGAAGTCCGCACATGATAATCTCTAAGACGGGAGATTATGAGAATAGACCCACCAATAAGAATTCTGCATCTTTTGGTGTCATTGGATATTCCTATCTGCGAGCGTGTGTAGTGCTCCTTAGACTTCAAGATTATCATTAATGCATGTCACGGCTCTCACACTTAGATTTGCTGACAAAAATCGTCACACCGTATATTAGAAAGAAGTAAATTTTGTTGGGTGCATCACGAATGACATGTTATTAATGGATAAGTCAAGAAAGGATTTGTCCCTTCCATATTTATGGAACTTAATATCTCAGCCATTTGATTGAAATATAATTTTCACCCTAAATTTTGTGGCCATGGTGTAACGATGAGTTTATTTCAGATAGTCAAAGAATAATGCATCAAGCATATAGGATGATGACATCATCATGCAACTTGTTTGATGAGATTATGTGAAAAAGGGATTATATTACACAGTGAGCATTCACATGTAGTTATCATCGTTGTGACTTTAAGTTATTTATATTGGATGCCTTGACCCTTTTCTAGACAGTAATCTTGGACTTTAGGCATGCCCACCTAATGCAAACGAGAAATAATCCTAGAGGGTCATGCATTATGCGTTTCTGGTGGTCTTGATTAAATTCTATTTGAATTTAATTAACGGAATAAATATTATTCTCAAGACTGAGGAATAATTTTATTTAAGTTATATTGATCGCTTAAATTAAATAAATATTTATTCACCGGATTGTGAATAAAATTTATTTATTTATTTTATTGAATATTTAATAAATATTTATTTACAAGTTTGTGAATAAAATATTTATTTAAGAGAATAAAATATTTATTCGGGTGTTCAATAAATACAAGAGAAGTTTGAATAGACCAAGACTGTGTCCGGTGATAAAATAAGTTTTTACGAGTCGGTAAATATTATTTATCCATTTTGCGCAAGTTGGCACATCAAAAAATAATAATAATGTTATTATTATTATGTGGCATGAGATTTCATTAATGGTTATAATTATATTTAATGTCTGTTATGCAATTAAATTTTGTAACCGAAATCAAAGCTCTATAAATAGACAGCTGCATCTATTGTGTAACTCATTCGAAACCAATTCTAAGTTTGGGAATAAATAATTTTTTAATTCAATAAATTCTCTCTCGACTCCCCCACCACTCTCCCTCTCAAGAATGAGAAACCCAAGAGAGAATTTCTTCAAGACTGAAGAACGATTGATCAAGAACGAACAACACAAGACATTTGATTCGCTACTCTAGCACCCATAGAATGAGTTGCATTGCTCGGATACCATTGAAGCATGTGTGGATCAATGATAGAGAGATTATACCCCTGTATCCTCACAATAACAACGAAGGAAATCTGAAAGGTCCATTTTGAACGATCAAAAATCATCAATGAAGAAAGTTCCTAAGACCATGTATTTATTTCTTCAGATATTAAATAAATTAATTATAAATTTAACATGCAAGATCTTTGCTCTTGGTTTCGGGCAAAGATTATTAAAATAAATTTTAATATATCACCCTCCAACACACGTTTCCACTATACAAGGAACCAACAAGTGGTATTAGAGATATCATGTTTAAATTTATATTTATTTATTTGATTTTTGATCTATGAGAAATTTTGGTTAGATTTTATTCCATGTTATTTGTTCTTTAATATGATTTGAATTAACATGTTATCGACATATTAATCATGTTCATTCAGTGTTTAATTTTCTTAAAAGTTTAAGAACAAATGAAGAATGATCGGAGATTCCATTAGGAAGTGCCAAATCATTGGCCAGTAAAACTGGGTTACACGACGTGCGGGCGGAGCACACGTTGTATACCCATGCACAATGTATCTAGATGTGCTAAGTAATTAATTGCATGCAGTGATTTTATTTAACACCGTGTGTTGACCGGGCCAACCTGGCACATGAAAAGCGAATACAGGGTGTGTAATTGGCATGTACACACCATATAGTCTGGTCGATTCAACACACTGAAGCCCTAGGCGTGTTACTTGGATATATGAAAACTGAGGTACATGACGTGTAGCTACATGTACATGTTTTGTAGTCCCCCATTAATAGAAAAAATTAAAATTAATTTAAATTTGAAATTATAGCATTAAAACCTTATTTTATTGATTAGCATGGCGTTGTGTGTTTGACATTTTAATAAAGGTTTTAAATAATTATAAATTCTCAATTAATTTATTTTAATTAATATTTCATTATTGGTTCTTCCATTTATTTTCTATTAATTCCATTAATTATGAGTATCTCCAAATAAGATAGAATTATTATTAAGATGAAAGAGAATTAATTAATTAATTAATTAATTATTTAATGAAAGTGAGTTTATCTTAAATAATAAAAGAAGGAATAATGAAATGAATGCTAGATGTTCACTTTTTCATATTCATTGCATGTGTGACCATTCATGAGCTTTACCAAGACCTATGTATGTGTTGGAATTTGTTTAATTAAATTTATTGCATGGTTTAAAATTATTTAATATTAAATTAAAAGATGGTCTGCAAGTCATCCCTCCCTCCATTATTATGTAGGACCTACATTTCCAAGGATATTTATGTAATTCCCTTTAACCAATCCTTTGGTTCCCCTCACCTGTGTGTGAGTAATAAATATTTTTAATTAATAGATAATCCCAAGGTGTGTGGGGATGGTTCAAGATGAAATTGTAAGAGTTTGCGTCCTAGAACCAGTTGGTTTTACTTTGATTACATGGATATTTGATGTATTATTACATATTGTTCATTTTTCTACATGACTATGATGTAATAATGTCCTAGAGTATTTGTTGCATTGATTAGGTCATGGCAGTTCCCCGCTATAATGAGAACCTTGAAATTCTATAACAATATTCTTAAATATAGTTCTGCGGTTGGATGACATGCTATGATGGGACACATAGCATGCAGACCGTCAGGTGAGAGTACTCGTAAGAAGATGAGACTTCCTCTCATAAAGTTCACACTTGGTAATCTCCAAGATAAGAGATTATGAGAAGAGACCCGCTAGTAGGAATTTCGCATGTTTTGGTGTCATCAGATATTTCTATCTGCGATCATGTTTAATGATCCTTAGACTTTAAGATCATCATTAATACGTGTCACGACTTACACACTTTGATTTACTGATGAAAACTTTCACACAGACAGTTGGCGGGAAGAAGGGTACATTGGCTCTGTCATGAGTGGCATGTTATTAATTGATAAGACGAGGAAGGATTTGTCCCTTCCATTTATGGAAGTTGATATCTTGGACCTTTGATTGAAATAGAACCATCACGCAAAATTCCATAGCCATGGTGTAACGGTGAGTTTATTTCAGGTAGTCAAAGAACGATGTATCAAGCATAAAAGTTGATGACACAATCATGAAACCTTCTTGATGAGATATTGAGACAAAGGGATTATATTACACATTGAGCATTTGTATGTGGATATCATTGTTGTGACTTTACGTTCTTTCTCTTAGGTTCCTTGACCCGTTGCTAGACATTACTCTTGGACTTTAGGCAAGCCCTCCTAATGCCAACGAGAAAGAATCCTAGAGGGTCACACAAGTGTTTTTGGTGGCCTCGTTTAAATTCTATTTGAATTTAATTAATGAAATAAATATTATTCTCAAGACCGTGGAATAATTTTATTCAAGCTAAAATGACCGTATAAATTAAATAAAATATATTTATTTATTTTATTGACCATTTAATACATATTTATTTACTGGTTTTTAAATAAAATATTTATTTAAGAGAATAATTTATTTATTTATTTATTTGGGTGTTCAATAAATGGAAGTGGATTTAGAGCAGACCAAGGTCAGTCTGGTAGTAAAATAATTATTTGCAAGACGGTAAATAATTATTTAACTAGTTGGCCCAAATTAAAATAACGCTGCTATTATTTTCTGACGCGGAATTTTATTTATAATTTTGTTTTTCACAAGTTGGAACACTATAAATAATGATGCGGTATTATTATTAAATTCATGGGTTTTCTTTAAGTTCATGAATGTATTTAATTGTTGTTATGAAATTAAATATTGTAACTGAAATTCCATATATATAAATAGGAAAGTACCCCTATTGTGCCATACACCACACCACACGCCTGGTGAATTGATAATTATTGAGCCAAACAATTTCTCTCTCGAATTCTCTTCTCTCCCCTCTCAAGAATGAGAGACGTTCTTTAAGGCTGAAGAACAAGCAATCAAGAACGACCGACACAAGACACTCGTTTCTCCATGCTATCACTCGGAGAATGAGTGGTCGAAGGCCATCGGAGCACGTGTGGATCACCACTATAGGGATTCTAGTTTGGATCCTTACAAGTGCAACGAGATAATTCAAAAGGGTCATTCTGGATGATCAACATCATCAACGAAGAAAAATACCAAAGATCTAGATATTATTTTTCTTTATGAAATTAATTAAATTAATTATAAACATGATGTGAAAGATCCTTTCTAAAGGTTTTGGTCTCTTTTTCTTTATCTAAATCTTTGATTATATTTTGTGGAGACTGGCATTCATCATCGTATTGATCCCGGAATAATCATTGATCATGGTAAAAATCAAATTTGGGTGTCGTCCCAACCACGATTCTGTTGCATCCAGAACCTTTAAGTGGTATCAGAGTGGTTACAACATAGTTTATAATTATTTAAATATTTCATTGATGAATTACACATTTAATAATTTAGTTGTTTCAATTCAAGTTAATCGTTCTGAAAATCTGAATCTCGAGAAATATTCCTCCTCTTTCGTTTCTCATTCACCTTACAGAAACGATCTTTTCTTTTAATTTTGATTAAAATAAAATATAGGATCTCATCCAGAGGTTCCAAAGCTTCCTAGCCGTACAACACCAGAACACATGGCGTGTATTCGGTATTACACGCCGTGTAGTCAAGATTCAATGCATCGGACCAGTCTTCCCAACCAAGCCATGTGTTGGAGTCTTTTTAAGTCTTAAATGACTCAGTGTGTTGACCAGGAACAGGTGGCACGTGGTTTCAAAATTACACGATGTGTGGCCCAATGGACACGACATGTAGTCCCTTCAAGTTAGGGTTGGACCGTGAACCCCGTACATGGATTTCCCGACTGGAGACTATGTAATGAGGAAAAATATGGTGTGTGGCCCACTAGACATGCCATATACTTTGAATATTTCCAAAGTACACCCACACGCCGTTTCTGCGGGCGTGTACTTTAAATAGACGGTGAAAATAGTACACGTCGTGTAGTTGGAATTACATGTCGCGTACTCATCCAAATTACACAGATTTATTAAAATTTATTATTATATTATACAAACCCTTAATACGTGTACCATTGTGCGGGCATAAATCTGAGGCACAACACATGATAGGTGTTTTATATATGTGTGTTTAATTTAACATCTACGTAATGTTCATTTCTACTCATTGGGTAGTTATGAATATGAATTCACCAGATTGCCTCCAAGGTACAAGTTACGTACAAAGATAATTTTAAATGAATTTATTTGTTTAAAATTATGATGGATGAGAATCTCAAGGAAATTCAGAAAAGTATTTATGATAAAAGGATTGATTAATTAAAGATGATAATTAATTGATTCGAGCGTGATTTATCTTAAACGATAATGATTAAATAATTGAATGCTAGTTTTATTTATGTGTAAACATCGTTTTATGTATGTATGATCATGATATAAAACAATACCTTTGTATGTGGATGGTTTCTTTTAATTTATTTATTTAAATTAAATTTGTTGGCCTGCGAGCATTCTCATCATTAATATGTAGGGCCTGCGTGACTAGGGTTTCTTTTATGTAAAACCCCTTTTTACCCCTCACCTACATGTGAGTTAAAAAAAGGCATATGTAATGGATGAAACTCCCAAGCTGGTAGAGTCGGTTCAAGCTGGAGCCAAGATGAAACCAATCCCAGGAGATACAGAGGTGGACAGGTGGAAGCTGTAAACATGAACCCAAAAGGTTCAAGTTGTTTCTCCCCTATGTTAGGGTTAGTTTATCAACCTATAGATAAACTAACCATTAGAAAATCTCATGATCATTCCATTTACTTTATTTTATTTCTATCTGTTTCATGGTTTATCATTATGGATGTGTTGTCATGATCACATAATTAATGAATTAAACAAGCATGGAAGATGGAACTAAAATAAACCAGACTTATGCGTAAATATTATCAAGACATGGTTAATCACATAAGTAAGTTCCAATTAATATTAACAAGTGTGTGATAATTATAATAATAAATTCATACATAAGAGATAAAAATCCCTCGAATAAAATATTAAGTCAAAACAAGCCTTATGTTACTTGATTAAAGGGAAAAACTCAATAAAACTATGTGTTTGACCAACCCTTATTGGGACACTTACTTTTATACAAGAAGACCTTATGAAAGGTTTTGGGTTGACTTAAACATATTACATCAAGAGGAGTATCCCTTGATAGACTTGGTGTAATTTTGGAGGCAAGAGTTGAAGAAAGCCAAAGTCATTATTTCAGGATTAGAGAGTCCACTCAACATATCAAGGAGCTGCAAGCTCGTAGTTGGAAAAGACCTGCCCACCTAAATACCTTCTAATATCTTGACCAACCCTTGTTGGGTTTATGCGAAGGAGAATATGGATCATTTCTACTAGAATGTCATGGCAACTGGATATTCCAAGTTCAATGGTGAGGTCCATTTGGACTTGATAAAATAGTGAGAGACTTAATAAAGTTTATTATTTCTCATAAAATGTAATCAAGAAAGTACTAATGATCTGATCTTTTAATTGTAGAATAAAAATGACAAGCTCATCAACCACACTATCCCTGCGATCAATTTTGGATAAAGACAACATCCTCACCAGTAGTAACTTACAAGAATGGTTTAGACGCCTTAGGGTTATCCTACGCCATGAACGGAAGTCTTACATGATGGAGTCAGCATTACCTGATCTACTTGCCAAGGAGGCAAGTGATGAGGATTTATTGGTCTATGAGAAACATATGAATGATGCGGTCGACATTCAATGTTTGATGTTATCATCAATGTCTAGTGATCTCATGAAGTCTCATGAAAACATGGATTATTATAGCATGCTCGAGAACCTCCATGGTCTTTACCAGGAGAGAGAAAGATGGGAAAGGTTTGAGATCTCTAAGGCACTCTTTTTGAGTAATCTTGGAGAATTTGCCCCAACTGGGCCTCATTTAGTCAATATCATTGGAAAAATTGAGAGCCTAGAGGTTCTAGGGTTTAAACTCCCCAAAGAACTGGGCACCGATCTCATTCTCACATCACTCCCTCGGAGATTCTCTAACTTTGTTGTTAGTTTCAATATGAACAATATTGAGAAGTCTTTATCTGATATTCTTATCCTCATTTTCCAAGTGGAAAAATATATGAAGCATGAAAAGCCTTCTATCCTTATGGTGAATAAGAGGAAAGGGAAGGTGAAGAGCTTTAAGCCCAAATATTCATCACGGACTTCCAAGAAAAGGAAGATCAAAGGGGAGGCAAGGGAACAGGAGGCTGTTTGTTTTGCATGTGGAAAGAAGGGCCACTGGAAGAAGAACTACACCCAGCCTAAGAAGAAAGGGTAATCTTCAGGTGCATTTTTTATTGAATGAAATCTATATATTTATAAAAATTGGGTATTAGATACAGCTTTTGGTGCTCACATATGTATCCAAATACAAGAACCAAGTAGATTCAGGAATATTGATCGAGGGGAGGTAGATCTACAAGCATCCAATAGAGCCAGACTTACTGTTGTAGTTGTCGGGGACTACCACCTCACGTTTCCAACTGGGATGATCTTGGTGTTAAAGGGTTGTTTTTATGTGCCTTCTGTAACAAAAAACATAATTTCTGTATCCATACTAAATATAGATGGATTTGTGTTCAATTTTGGAAATGAATGTTGCTTCTTTTATAAAGATATTATTTGTTTTGGTAGGGCACATTTATACAATGATCTTTATGTGTTGGATTACACAAACCAAGTAATGGAAATCGATGACAAATATACTCCACATGACTCATACCACACCCAACTTTGGCATCACCAGCTAGGTCATGTAAACGAGAAACGCTTGACAAAGTTACATCAAGATGGATATTTAGATTCTTTTGAACTAAAACCACTTGGCGTATGTCATGCATGTTTACAAGGAAAAATGAACAAATCCCCATTTGGTGGGAAATGTGAAAGGGCTAAAGAGCTTCTTGAATTGGTTCATACCGATGTGTGTAGACCATTTCCAGTTGAATCAAGGGGTGGGTACTCATACTTCATAACTTTTACTGATGATTTTAGTAGATATGGATATATCTACTTAATGAGTTATAAGTTGGATTACTTTGATAAGTTCAAGGAATACAAGAATGAAGTTGAAAACCATCTTGGTAAGAAGATTAAGAAACTCCACTCAGACTGAGGTGGGTAATATCTTAATCAAGACTTCATTGATTACTTACAAGAGTTTGGGATCCTATCCCAACTCACTCCTCCTTACACACATCAATGGAACGGTGTAAGTGAAAGGAGGAACCACACCTTGTTAGACATGGTGAGATCAATGATGAGTCATGCAAGTCTTCCATTATCCTTTTGGGGATATGCATTACAAACAGTGGTACACATACTAAACCAAGTACCAACTAAATCAATAAATGGTATTCCATACGAGTTCTAGAGTGGAAGAAAATCCATGTTATCGAATTTACATGTGTGGGGTAGCGAAGCATTTGTTAAGGCCTCTTCAGGTAATAAACTCGCACCCTGAGGCAAAAATTGTACCTTTATAGGATACCCCAAGGAAACAAGGGGATATTACCTATACAACCCCTTAGACAAAAATTTTATAGTGGAAAGACATGACATATTCCTTGAGAGGGATCACATCTCTAAAATAGATAGTGGGAGCGAGATAGACTTTGATGAAGTCGAGGCTCAAGATGAACAAGAGTTGGTATAGGAACAGATTCCACAAAGCCCCATGGAAGAAGAATCTGTTCTAGAGACACAAGTACTGCTTAGGAGTACAAGAGAGGTTAGAGAACTGGAATGGTATGGTTTTCTAGTTACCGAGGATGGTGAATCCTTATTAGTTGATAATAATGGCCCTATAACCTATAAGGAAGCAGTAAGTAGAACAGACGTTTCCAAGTGGAAAGAATCCATGAATTCTGAAATGGATTCCATGTACCAAAACCAAGTCTGGATTTTGGTAGATCCTCCAGTTGATTTAAAGCTTGTTGGTTGAAAATGGGTATTCAAGAAGTAATTGTACATGGAAGGACAAGTTAGTACCTATAAGGCATGACTGGTTGCAAAAGGTTTTAAACAATGTCAAGGAATTGACTACGATTAAACCTTCTCACGAGTTGCAGTGCTAAAATTAATCAGAATTCTACTTGCTATTGTGGCTTACCATGACTATGAGATTTGGAAAATGGATGTCAAAACATAATTCCTTAATAGGAACCTTTAGGAATATGTCTACATGACACAACCTGAAGGGTTTGTGACTCCAAAAGATGCCAATAAGGTATGCAAGTTGCAGAAATCCATTTATGGATTAAAGCAAGAATCTAGGTCATGGAACATTAATTTTGATGAATCCATAAAATAATTTGGTTTTATCAAAAATTATTGTGATCCTTGTGTCTACAAACGATTTAGTGGGAGTGCAGTCATTTTCCTAATAGTATATGTTGATGACATATTACTCATTGGAAACGAGATACCAGTCGTGCAGTCTGTTAAGGCATGGTTGAATCAATGATTCTCTATGAAATACTTGGGAGAGGCAACGTATATTCTCAGGATCAAGATACATCATGATAGATCCAAGAGATTGCTGGGCCTAATTCAAAGTACATACATTGATAAGATACTAAATAGATTCAGTATGGAACAATCCAAGAGGGGATTGATTCCAACATCACATGGCATTCATCTTTCCAAGAAAATGTGTCCTCAAACACATGATGAAAGAAATATAATGGTAATAACTCCATACACATCAGCGATTGGGTCAGTCATGTATTTCATGTTATGTAATAGGCTAGATGTCGCCTACGCATTGAGTACGGTAGGCAGATATCAAGCTGAACCAGGTGACCGCCATTGGATGGCAGTCAAGACTATCCTAAAGTATCTGAGGTGTACTAAGGATATGTTCCTGGTTTATGGAGGAGATGAGGAACTAGTCATCAGAGGATATGCATATACTAGTTTCCAGACTGATCAAGATGGAATGAAGTCACAAACAAGATACATCTTCACTTTGAATGGAGGTGCAGTGAGATGGAAGAGCTCAAAGCAGAGTGTGATCGTAGATTCTACAGTAGATTTAGAGTATATCGCATCTTATGAGACAGCTAAAGAAGCAGTTTGGATGTGAAGCTTCATCTAGGAGCTCGATGTGATACCTAGCAGTAAAGATCCCATCACACTGTACTATGATAATACTGCAGTGGTGGATCTCGCAAAATATCCAAGGTCACATCAGCGGAAAAAGCACATAATTCGGAAGTATCATCTCTTGAGGGGTTTTTCTCAGAGAGGTGAAGTTGCAGTGAGCATTATTTCCATGGAAGACAACGTGGCAGACCCCTTGACTAAAGCCTTTACTCAGCAGAAACATGATCATCATGTGAGGTCTAGTGGACTGAAATTCGTAGGAAGTTAGGTCTAGTCCAAGTGGGAGTTTGTAAGATTTGGTGTCCTAGAACCAACTGGTTTTACTTTAATTACATGTATATTTAATGTATTATTAAATATTGTACATTGTTATGCATGACTATGATGTAATAATGTCCTAGATTATTTTTTTCATTGATAAGGTCATCGTAGTTCCTTGCTATGATGAGAACCTTGAAATGCTATAACAATATTCTTAAATATAGTTCTGCGGTTGGATGACATGCTATGATGGGACACATAGGATACAAACCATTGGGTGTGAGTACTCATAAGCATATGAGACTTCCTCTTATGAAGTCCGCACTTGGTAATCTTCAAGATAGAATATTATGAGAACAGACCCGCTAGTTGGAATTCCGCATGTTTTGGTGTCATCAGGTATTTTTATTTGATAGCATGTATAATGATCCTTAGAATTTAAGATTATCATTAATACATGTCACGACTTACACACTTTGATTTACTGACGAAAACCGTCACGTAGATAATTGGCGGGAAGTAGGGTATGTTGGGTGTGTCACGGGTGACATGTTATTAATGGATAAGTCGAGTGAGGATTTGTCCCTTCCATTTATAGAAGTTGATATCTTGGCCCTTTGATTGAAATAGAACCGTCACACGAAATTCCATTTCCATGGTGTAACGGTGAGTTTATTTTAGGTAGTCAAAGAATAACGTATCAAGCATAAAAGTTGATGACACAATCATGAAACCTGCTTGATGAGATATTGTGACAAAGGGATTATATTACACAGTGAGTGTTCGTATGTGGATGTCATTGTTGTGACTTTATGTTCTTTCTCTTGGGTTCCTTGACCCATTTCTAGACAGTACTCTTGGACTTTAGGCAAGCCCGCCTAATGCCAACGAGAAAGAATCCTAGAGGGTCACACACTAAGTGTTTTTGGTGGTCTCGGTTAAATTCTATTTGAATTTAATTAATGAAATAAATATTATTCTCAAGACCGTGGAATAATTTTATTCAAGTTAAAATTATCACATAAATTAAATAAAATATATTTATTTATTTTATTGAACATTTAATAAATATTTATTTACTAGTTTGTAAATAAAATATTTATTTAAGAGAATAAATTATTTATTTATTTATTCGGGTGTTCAATAAATGGAAGTGGAGTTCGAGCATACCAAGGTCAGTCCAATAGTAAAATAATTATTTGCAAGACGGTAAATAATTATTTAACTAGTTGGCACAAATTAAAATAATGCTGATATTATTTTGTGACGTGGAATTTTATTTATAATTCCGTTTTGCGCAAGTTGGCACACTATAAATAATGATGCGGTATTATTATTAAATGCATGGATTTTCTCTAATTTCATGAATGTATTTAATTGTTTTTATACAATTAAATATTGTAATTGAAATTCCATGTATATAAATAGGAAAGTACCCCTATTGTGCCATACACCACACCACACGCCTTATGAATTGAGAATTGTTGAGCCAAAAAATTTCTCTCTCAAATCCTCTTCTCTCCCCTCTCAAGAATGAGAGGCATTGTTCAAGTCCTAAGAACAAGCGATCAATAACGACCAATACAAGACACTCGCTTCACTGCACTAGCACCTGGAGAACGAGCGGTGTCGATCAGAGGCCATCAGAGCACGTGTGGATCACCGCTAGAGGGATTCTAGTTTGGATCCTTACAAGTGCAACGAGATAATACAGAAGGGTTATTCGGGATGATCAACATCATCAATGAATAAAAATACCAAATATCCAGGTATTATTTTTCTTTATAAAATTAATTAAATTAATTATAAACATGATGTGCAAGATCCTCTCTAAAGGTTTCGGGCCTCTTTCTTATTTATCTAAATATTTGATTATATTTTGTGGATAATGTCGTTTATCATCGTATTGATCCTGGAATAATCATTTATCATGGTAAAAATAAAAGTTGGGTGTCATCCCAACCACGCTTCCGCTGCGCCCGGAACCTTCAGAAACCACAATGACATCAACTCGATGATACATAAGTGGACACGTGGAATGTTATAGCTCATGCCAAGTCTGAAATAAGGAGTTATTTCCCCTAGTTCATAGGTTGATTTAATGTTCAGTCATTAAATCAACCATTAGATAATCTCATGATAAGTTCATTTAATTAATTAATTATTTTCTGTATAATGCATTAAAATTATATTTATTTATACAAGGCCATGATCACATAAATGAATGAATTAATATAAAAAGTTAGAATTTAAATAAAATTGATTATGTGTAAATGTTTTATCCAAACATGGTTAATTAATTAAGTAAACATCCACTTAAATATCAACAATACATTTAAAGGATTGAACAAGATAAGAATTTATGCATAATAAAATAAAATATCTCAATCTAATATTAAGTCAGACTAAGTCTTCCATTACTTTATTAGGAACAAAACTCAATAGAACTATGTGTTTGTCCAACCCTTTTTGGGACACTTACTTTTATAAGGGGAGTTATTATAAAAGTTTTGGGTTGAATTAACCATTTTACATAATGAGGAGTATCCCTTTCTAGACTTGGTGTAATTTGGAGGCAAGTGTTGAGAAAATTCAAGTCAGGATTTCTGGATTGGGGAGTCCACTCAACAGATCAAGGAGATGCAAGCTCATAGTTGGAAAAGAATTTAATACCTAAATACCTTCAAAATATCTTGACCAACCCTTGTTGGGGTTATGTGAAGGAGAATATGTATCCTTTCCACTAGAATTTCCTAACAACTAGACATTCCAATTTCAATGGTGAGGTCTATTGGGACTTGATAAAATAGTGGGAGATTTAATAAAATCAATTAATTATTTCTCATAAAATCCATAATCAAGAAAAGTAATAATAATATACTCTTTTAATTGTAGAATAAAATGACAATCTCACTATCCCTATGATCAAAATTGGATAAATACAATCTCCTCACTGGTATTAACTTTGAGGAGAGGTTTAGACACCTTCAGGTTATTCTATTCCATGAACGGAAATCTTATGTGCTAGAATCCTCAATGTCTGATCCACATACTCAAGAGGCGAGTGATGAAGAGTTCCTAGTCTACAAAAAACATATGAACAACGCAGTCGAAGTTCAATGATTGATGCTTTCATTCATGTCTAGTGAACTCGTGAAGTCTCAAGAAAACATGGATGCGTATAGCATGCTTGATCATCTCTATAGTCTTTACCAGGAGAGAGCTAGAAAAGAAAGGTTTGATATTTCCAAGGTGTTATTTCAGAGTAATCTTGGAGAGGGTTCCCCAGCCAGACCTCATGTAGTCAAGATCGTTTTCTACATTGAACGCCTAGAGGTTCTAGGGTTTAAACTCCCCAAATATCTGGACACTGATCTCATTATGGAATCAATTCCTCAAATATTATCTTTTTTTTGTCAATTTTAATATGAACAACATTGAGAAGTCTCTTCCAGATCTTCTTATCCTTCTTCGCTAAGTAGATAAAGATATTAAGTGAAAAAATTCTTTTGTCCTTATGGTGAACAAACAGAAAGGGAAAGAAAATATTTTTAAGCCCAAAACTTCTTTACACCATTCTAAGAAGAAGAAGATCAAAGGGTAATCAAGGGAACAAGATGTTTTCTGTTTTTCATGTGGTAAGAAGGGCCACTAGAAGAAAAAATGCACCCATCTAAATAAGTAAGGGGAAGCTTCATGTGCATTTGTTATCAAGTGAAATTTATCTATTTATACAAATTGGGTATTAAATATAGCTTTTAGTGCTCACATATGTATTCAAATACATGAACCAATTAGATTCATAAAAATTGACCAAGGGGAGGTAGATCTATGAGAAGCCAATAGAGATAAACTTATGGTTGTAGTTATCGGGGACTACCGCCTCACATTGCTAACTGGAATGATCTTGGTTTTAAAGGTTTGTTATTATATGCCTTAATTTACCAAAAACATTATTTCTATATCTAAACTAAATACAGATGGATTCATTTTCAAATTTGGAAATAAATATTGATTCTTTTATAAAGATATAATTTTTTATAGTGAGGCACATTTACATAATGATATTTACATATTGGATTACATGAACCAAGTAATGATAATCTATAATGAAGTTACTTCACATGAATCATACCACACCCAACTTTGGAATCACTAGGTAGGTCATGTAAATGAAAAACTCTTGAAAATATTACATCAAGATGGATATTTAGATTTGTTCGAACTAAAAACACTTAGTGTATGTCACACATATTTATAAGGCAAAATGACAAAATAACCATTTAGTGGGAAAGGTGAAAGGGATAAAGATATTATTAAATTAATTCATACCGATGTGTGTGGACCATTTCCTATTGAATCAAGGGGTGGGTACTCATACTTAATAACTTTTACTAATGATTTTAGTATATATGGATATATTTACTTAATGAGGTATAAGTCAAATTCTTTTGATAAATTCAAGGAATGTAAGAATGAAGTTGAGAACCATCTTGGTAGGAAGATTAAGAAACTATTCTTAGAACAAGGTGGAATATCTTAATCAAGACTTCATTGATTAGTTACAGGAGTTTGGTATCCTATCCCAAACCACTCCTCCTTACATTCCTTAGTGGAATGGTGTAATCACTCCTCCTTACATTCCTTAGTGCAGGTGTGCACGGGTACCCTCCCAACTATGAGCCTTCTCGCCTACCGACATATGGCCAGTGCCGATTTCTGCCCTTTTTTCCTGCATATTACAGAAACCCCTTTTCACGCCATCATTCACTGCCCAGGAGCTAGGGAAATTTGGAATAAATGGGGTCCGGTGCCAGGCGCACCACTGGCCACGGTCTCCGACCTAACTAATCTTCTGATGCGTTGGTGCTCCTCCCTATCACCAGCTAACGCAGGATCACTTTTCACCCTAGCCTGGATCATTTGGGTCTGGAGAAACGATTCTATTTTTCATTATGTTCATAAACCTCCCGAATTTTGGATTGAACGGGCCACCTCATAAATTGAGGGCTGGAAGGACCACAATGGACAATATACGCCAGGGGTTACCCCCTCATACCCCTCTCATTGGAATCCTCCAATGGAAGGAATTCTTAAAATCAACATGGATGCATCTCTCCTCATGGATGGGCTCGTTGCCCTTGGCCTCCTGGCCCGAAACCATTTGGGGCAAATCATTGCGGAAAAATACAAACCACACCATGCATTCTGGGAACCTGCAGTGGATGAGGCCACCGCCATCCTTTCTTGTATGATGCTCACAATGGACCATGGGTGGGTTGATATCATCATTGAGTCTGATTAACTCACTACAATCGATGTTATTAACCATAAAGATACCAGACTCTAGTCCTTTGGCCTCATCATCAGATGAATTCTCACACTTCTTCAATGCTTCTCATTTTTCACCTTCTCCTTCACCAAAAGGGAAGGGAACAATGCGGCCCATCAACTTACGGCCTCAGGCCCATTCGATGCCAACCAGCTCTGGCTGGACAATTTTCCTTCATGGCTTTGCACTTGTACGTCGGCCGACCTTCATCATCAATGATATCTGTCTTTTTTCAAAAAAAACTGCACACATACTAAACCAAGTACCAAATAAATCGATAAATGGTATTCCATATGAATTTTATAGTGGAAGAAAAACCATGTTATCTAATTTACATGTGTGGGGAAGAAAGGTGTTTGTTAAGGCCTCTTCAGGTAACAAACTTTCACCCTGAGGCACAAAATGTACCTTTATAGGATACCCCAAGGAAACAGGGGGATATAACCTATATGACCTCTCATACTAAAGGGTTATAGTGGAAATACACACCATATTCCTTGAGAGGGATCACATCTCCAAAATAGATAGTGGGAGAGAGATAAACTTCGATGAAGTCAAGGCTCAAGGCACATAAGTGTTGGTACAGGATCATATTCCACAAAGCCCTGTAGAAGAAGAAACTATTCCAAAGACACAAGAACTGTGTAGGAGTACAAGAGAGGTTAGAGAACCAGAACGTTATGGTTTTCTAGTTACTAAGGATGGTGACACGTTATTTTTTGATAGTAACGATCCTCTAACCTATAAGAAAAAATAAGGGGGATCTCTTTCATGGAGCCTCACTCACCTGGTTCCTCTCAGGCACTCCACTCTTCTTCACCCCCTAGGGGTTTTCTCTCTTCCAGTGATGATGGATTCCAATTATCTCACCTATGGTCTCCCTTTTCTCTCCCACTTTCTCTTCTAGGGTAACGCTCTATCCTGAGTCTCCATCTTCTCTCTTGTTCGATCTCCTGGGTAGAGCTCTCTCCCAGTCCCCCTTTTTCTCCACTCGCTCCCTCTACTATGTGTTGACACTTTGGTGTTTTCCTTGGCTTTCTTTCTGTGCCATGACCTCATGATTCACTTCTCCTCTCTAGGTCATCTCTGGAGCGATGTATTCTTAAGGTTTTTGGATTTTTGATTGGTCAGTTATGGGTCTATGTGGCATATCCTTATTTCTTATTCTGGTTTCCCTTTCAATTTCAGTCATTCTTTTATTGTTCCTTTTATAATTTGAGTTCTTTAGGGTTTCAGTCCCGTCTTTATTTTCCTATTTTATGGTTTTTCTGGTCTCAGTTCTTTTGGGGTCCCTGTTGATGTGCTCCATCGCCGCACGTCCCTCATCTTTGGCTCCAGGTCTCCACATCGCTCTCTGGTTGTGTGACATGAGGTGGACGCATGGCGTGCGGCGTATCATGGACTGAAGTTTAGTCATGATTCCACTCGAGAGTTGAAATTTGAAAATTTGAATGAATTATGGACTATACGGGTACCGCTGCTGTGGATATACTGTGTTTTAATTTTGGGTATTTTGTTTGTACGGTTACCGGTAATCCTTAAACTGACTTTTTAGAAAAATGAAAAAATGGATTTTAGGTTAACCTGCAAGGAAGAAGTAAGTGGAATAGATATTGCCAAGTGGAAAGAATCCATGAATTCTGAAATAGATTCCATGTGCCAAAACCAAGTCTAGATTTTGGTAGATCCTCTAGTGGATGTAAATCCTATTGTTTGAAAATGGGTATTCAAAAATAAACTAGAAATGGAAGTACAAGTTAGTACCTATAAGGCACGACTAGTTGCAAAAGGGTTTAAACAATGTCAAGATATTGACTATAATGAAACCTTTTCACCGGTTGAAATGATGAAATCCATCAGAATTCAACTTCTCATTGCGTCTTATCATGACTATGATATTTGGAAAATGGATGTCAAAATAGCTTTCCTTAACGAGAACCTTCAGGAAGATATCTACATGACACAGCCTAAAGGGTTTTTGACTCCAAAGAATGCCAATAAGATATGTAAGTTGCAAAAATATATTTATGGATAAAAGAAATCATCTAATTCATGGAACATTCATTTTGATGAAGCCATAACGAAATTTGGTTTTATAAAGAATGAATGTGAGCCTTGTGTCTACAAACAGTTTAGTGGGAGTGCAGTCATTTTCTTAAAAGTATATATTGATTACATATTACTTATTGGAAATGAAATATCAGTATTACATTCTATTAAAGGCATGGTTTAATAAATTATTTTCCATAAAAGACTTGGGTAAGAAAACATATATTCTTAGGATCAAGATCCATCATGATAGATCCAAGAGGTTGCTCAGCCTAAGTAAAAGTACATACATTGAAAAGATACTGAAGAGATTCAGTATGGAACAATCTAAGAGGGGATCATTGCCATAATCATATTAAATTTAACTTTCTAAGAAAATGTGGCATCTAAACCATGAGGAAAGAAATATAATTTCAATGATTATATACGCATCATCAATTGGTTCAGTCATGTATGATAGGCTATGTACTAGGATAGATGTCACCTATGCATTAATTGCGGTAGGTAGATATCAAGCTGATCCAGGTGACCACCATTCGATGGAAGTCAAGACTATCCTTAAGTATCTGATGCATACTAAGGATATGATCCTGTTTTATGGAGGATATGAGGAACTTTTCATCATAAGATATGAAGATGTTAGTTTCCATACTCATTAAGATGACATAAAGTCACAAACATGATACATCTTCACTTTGAATGGAGGTGTTGTGAGCTGTAAGAGATCAAAGTAGGTTGTGGTTGGAGATTCTAAATCAGAGAACGAGTATACTGTAGCTTCTGAGGCATCTAAATAAGCAGTTTGGATGTGCAATTTCATCCAAGAGCTTGATGTGGAACCTATCAGTAAAGATCTCATCACACTCTATTATGATAATACTACAGTGGTGGATTTCGCAAAAGATCCAAGGTCACATCAGTGGACGAAGCACATACATCGGAAGTATCATCACTTGAGAGATTTTTCTCAGATAGGTGAAGTTTCAATGAGCATTATTTTAACGGAAGACAACACGGTGGTCCCCTTGACTAAAGCCTCGACTCAGTAGAAACATGATTATCATGTGAGGTCTAGCGGACTGAAAGTCGTAGGCAGTTGGATCTAGTCCAAGTGGGAGTTTGTTAGAGTTTGTGTCCAAGAACCAACTATTTTTAATTTGATTACATGAATATTTGATATATTAAATAATAAATTAAACATCTTATTACAAACTTTTCATTATTCTACATGATCATGATATAATAATGTCCTAAAGTATTTGTTGCATTGATAAGGTCATAGTAGTTCCCCACTATGATGAGAACCTTGAAGTGCTATGAAAATATTTTGAATATAGTTATATAGTTGGATAACATACTATGATGAGACATATAGTATATAGACCATCAGGTGTGAGTACTCGTAAGAAAATGCGACTTCTTCTCATGAAGTTCGCACTTGGAAATCTCTAATACGGGAGATTATGAGAACAGACCTTCTAGTAGGAATTTCGCATGTTTTTGTGTCATCAGATATTCCTATATGTCTCATCATAGTATGTTTTTGTATGTGCTCTGCTGTTTTTTTTCTTGCATAATAATAAAAAATTTGTAGTGGTGTTCTTGCTGTGGAGTAGGACCAAATAGGTCTGAACCATGTAAATACTAGTGTTCTTTTTCTTTTCATCATTTTCATTTTCTGCTATTCCAACTTTGTATATAAAACATCTTATATATTTCTCTGCTCACTTTGAACAAAATTCGTAAATCAAATCATTTCCAATAACAAGTGGTATGAGAGGCTGTTATTCATTTTATTTTACAATTTCTTTCAAGTTTGAAATTGAAAAATTTGATGGTGAAAATGATTTTAGTTTGTGGAGAGTTAAAATGCATGCTTTATTAGTTCATAATGGTCTTGATGATGCCTTGCACGATAGTAAGAAACATGTTGTGACTGTTGCTGTCGATGGTCATTCCACCACTGCCTTTGTAGATGTTGATGCTGGTATACTTGAAAAGGCTCACTGTACTCTTTTATTAATCCTATGTGATAAGGTTTTACGTGAAGCTTCACATGAAACCACTACTAAGTCTATTTGGATCAAACTCGGACACCTGTATATGGACAAGTCTCTGTTTGGGCATCTGTATAAAAAAATGCATTTATATAATTTTAAGATGTCCCCTGGCTCTTCTGTTTATGTCCATATAGACGAGTTTAATAATATTTTGTTAGATTTAGAAAATATTGATATTGAAGTAAAGGATGAGGATCAATATTTAATATTGTTAACCTCTCTTGATGAATCTTTTAATTCCTTAGGATATTCAATGATGTATAGTAGATATTCTATCACGTTAGAAGAGGTTAATTCTGTTGTCCCGTCTCATGATTTTCAAACACATGGGTTAAAAGAAGAGTCGAGTTCTGTTAAGAGTGAACCTGAACTTATGTATACTAAGGATCCTATGAAAAATAAGGGTAGAAAAGATAAGAATTGGTTTAAAGGATTTCGGTGTTTTGAGTGCAGTAATATTGACCACATAAAACGTTACTATACTAATTTGAAATAAAAAGATAGTATGGCCCTGTCACATGTGGTATGTCATGGTTATGAGTCTGCTGAAGTTCTTTAGTTTGCAGCCCCTTCGTTAGAACTAGACATAGGTTCTGTGTAGTTTTTTTCTTACATTCTTAGGACCAGCTCCACTTGTCTTAGTGGGGGATCACAATTTAGAAAAAATGGTTGTGTGGGATGGTCTAAGCCATTCGGGCTTAGGTGGAGAAGTTTTTTCTTTTCCTATTGGCTTTCTGTTATGTGATTGCTATGTTTTGTTTTTCTACTACATGTTGATTACTATTGCATTTTATGATCTTTTCTCTGTTTTATTATTCTCTGAATTTTACCCTCGGAAAGGTTGTTTCAATGCAGGTATATGTAATTTGGGAGTTGTTTATTATGAACAAAACAAAGGTAATTGTGGGGTAAGATTTGTTTTAATGTTGTTGCTTAGCTAGTTTAAGTTTCTGAGCATGTTGTAATTTGTTAGCATTAGATGTGAAGTATGGGTAGAACATGTGCCACTACCAGCACATGCTAGGTTATATTCACGCTGGGTGGGATATTTATAGACCTGGGTGTTTTTGAGTTTTAGAAAATCTACCCATACTTCTAAGGATTTAATGGTAGTTAGTTGTTTGCAAGAACACCATCAGTTTTGTTTTGTTTTAATATTGAAAAGGTGGAGATTTGTGAAATGTGGTTTTCAAAATTAAAATGTTTGTTTTTCTTTTGTTGCCATGAAAAATTAATTGTGTTTATTATTATTATTATTATTATGCACGTTTTTTCTTCTGTGGGATGTTTTGTTTTGGGCCTTCGTGTGTGGCTTCCTGTTTCACAGGGCTTCTGGAACATGGTCCACTTTTTGCTTGGGCTTCCTGTTTCTTGGGCCGCCTTATCATTGTATTTCCACTGTGGAAATCCCTTGTCCCGCTTCACCCTGATCATTGATGAATCATGATCCTACGGTCCTGCTTCTCCTGTTTGTGTTTCTTCGATGATAAGATCCACGCTACCTGTTTGCCTTGCACCTACCGCATGTCTCGGATTTCGTGGGATCTATTTCAATCGTCGTTGCTTTGTGATCCTTCAGCTCGTTGGTTGCCTGCCACATGTCTGCCTCATCTTTTACGCATGTTAAGGCATCGCCTCGATCCTGTAGTGCGATGATTCCTTCGGTTGCGCTTACAAAGTGAGAGTGCGATGCTTTGGGTTCTTGAGTTTCTTTTGCGTTGAGAGCACTGGGAGAGAGATCCGTTGTTGCTTCTGTGATCCGCCGCCTATACGCCGCCTACTCGATGCTGTTCCGGTGACTTCTGGTGGAAACCGCTTCAGAATCCAGAACTTTCAACCATGGCAGAGATTCATGTTCTTCGGTGCTTTTGTATTTGTGATCCCATTCTTTATTTTTTGTTTAGTCTCTGCGTTGTATGTTTTGGTTTCTTTACTAGTTTGGTTCTTGGAGTCTGGGGTTAGCATGCGTGAGTCCGTCTGGTTCGAGAGATAACGTCGCCTTCTTCGAACTAGGTTTCGTCACTAGTTCTGGAGCGATGAGGTCTATGTACCTAGATAGTTTTTGTGGTCAGTGTGTGTGGTATGTGCTTACTTCTTTCCTGCTTGTATGTGCTCTGCTGTTTTTTTTTTGTTCTTGCATAATAATAAAAAGTCCATGGTGGTGTTCTTGCTGTGGAGTGGACCAAATAGGTCTGAACCACGTAAATACTGGTGTTCTTTTTCTTTCCAACATTTTCATTTTCTGTTATTTCGAATTTGCATATAAAACGTCTTATATATTGATCTTCTCACTTTGAACGAAAATTGTAAATCAAATCATTTCCAATAACAGGTTGTTATGCAATTAAATTTTGTAACCGAAATCACGACTCTATAAATAGACGGCTATGTCTATTGTGTAATTCATTCAAAATGAATTCCAAGTTTGGGAATAGAGAATTGTTGCGCATAACGAATTCTCTCTCGACTCATCCACCCCTCTCCCTCTCAAGAACGAGAAACCCAAGAGAGAATTTCTTTAAGACCGAAGAATGAGCGATTAAGAACGAACAATGCAAGACATTTGATTCACCGCGCTAGAACCCGGATGACGAGTGGCGTTGCTCGGAGACCATTGAAGCATGTGTGGATCACCACTAGAGGAATTCTACCCTTGGATCCTCGTAAGCACAACGAAGACAATCTGGAAGGGCCATTTCGAACGATCAACAATCATCAATGAAGAAAGTTCCTAAGCCCGAGTATTTATTTCTTCAGATATTTAATAAATTAATTATAAATTTGACGTGCAAGATCCTTGCTCTTTGCTTCAGAAAGTGATTATTAAAAGAAATTTTAATATATCACCCTCCAATGCATGCTTCTGCTGCGCCTGGAACTAACAAATATTACCTAGAACCCAGCCAACAAGAGAAGTTCTTCAACAACTGGGTACTATTGCACATCTCATGCAGTCCCAAGAGTCATAAGGACAAACTCTAAACTCACGAGAACACCGATTATCCAAGGGCAGCCAGTTACCAACTAAGAAATTTCATCCTAGTATAGCTTCCTAACGATATTTATGGAACACCTAACATCGTTAAAGAGATCCCGATAGAACCATCATGAAGCTCGATTGTCATCAAACCTATTCACATGACATTGTCACTCTAAACACTGCCCATGCCCAATCACCACTCGCAACAGGTCAACAACCTAGAGACACCAACCCTATCTAGGACACAAACCAGAGGAACAAACTTGAGCTAATTATCAGCTCACTCTCCTAAGGCAAAAGGCAGGATAAAGGAGATCAAACAACCATACAGACAATGCCACACACCCCACTACAAACCGATTGCCAACCTCGCACAAACCCCTCCTACCCAAGAACATGAAACACAAACCAGACAACTGGAAGCTGCCTAAGGTCTCTATTAGGGCATACAAAATAAGGATACAAGAAGGGAAACAACAATCAATAAAAGATTGCAAAATTACAGCTAAAAAAGAAAATACAACCTAGATGAACAAATCATCAAAGCATACAGCAAAGTAAAAGCCACTAACCAAATCATTCAAACCAATGAATAAACGATTATGAATTTTGATGACACAAAATTATACTCAGTTTGGTTCTAATACCACTTGTTGGGAGGGCTGCGCTATGCAAGGCATTCTCCATTCGAATGGTCGGGATCTATTGTGTTTAATTTTGATTCACAAACTAAAAAAACGAAATCTAAAAAAACAATGTTTATTTTCTAGTTCCATAATAATGAAACAAATAAACAAAACATAATTCGTCTAAAAGAATTCCAAAACTAGGAATTACAATGATACAAAAGCAGTAAATCAAAACACATCAGCATCGACATTTACATAAACTCAAGCTTGCACAATACTCATAATTCTATACACGCTTATTAAAATAAACAGGGTTAGCAACATGAGTATTCAATTCCATAACATTGGAATTGACACAGCAGATTTAGACATGTACACTTCCAGAACCACATCAAGATTTTTGCACATAAAAACTAAATTAGCATGCTAGAATTAAAAAACATCAAACATCAATGATGAATTAATAAAACAAATTTGAATTAAATTCCAAAAGCAGCAGACGTTCAACATTGACCAAGTCGACAAAATAAATGCAGAAAGCAGTAAAAGGACACAATGGTCTAACATGTTTCGGTGAATTGGCCTACGTGCACGGGGAAGAGTTACCATGGGGTTTCCACTATGCAATAATAAAATATTACAACAAACACTTAAACAACATCACACAACCGGCAAGAATAAGAAATAAAGAACCAACAAGGAAACATAAACCGAGCCGAAACCCCCTTTACTAGGGGTATGGTTTCACCTTTGTTGTTCCCACAAACCACGCCAAAGGTAGCAGGTGGTTGTGGTTGAGTGTGAGCTCTCCAAGATTTATATTGGTCACATTGAGTATAATGGCACATTTTAGTTATTGAAAATGACATTGACTTTGATAGATTATGGTTGTCGTGGAAAACTTCTGTTTGATAAAATCACTTGGCATTTTTAATAATTATTTGAGTAATTAGTAACTTTCACTTGTTTAGTGTAAATTTCTTGTTGCCTCAAAAACATACGTGTCTTGGTGCACTTCAAACTTGAAACAAGAAATCACTTGACAAACTTTATGAGACCCATTCTGAATCACACAGACGCTTCTTCTTCTTCTTCTTCTTTTTACCTTTTTTTTTCTGCAATATTTCCCTGCGGGTGGTGCACCCGTGAGCCGAGGGGTGGCCGTCCCTACGAGAAGATGACGTCGATTCTGGAATTCACGAAAACGCGGCAAAGGGGGCAGGTCAAAACGACATCGTTGCAGCTAGCGCAGACGCAGAGATGCCGACACGGCAGCAGCACCACCGTGGCGGCCCCCTCACCGCACGACTTGCACGCCGGCACCGCAGCCGAGCCGTCGACCCGCTCCGGGTATACGTACGCAGACTCGGCGTCCTCCACTTGACCCTCGCCGGCGTCGGGGCAGTGCCCGTCAGCCTCGGCGCCCGCACCGTCCCTGCGCATCACGATGGCGTTCTGCAGCTGCGCCTGGAGGAAGACGGCGGCCGCCTCCTGCGCCCTAGCCTTCGCCTGCCACACTTGCTTCTCCGACAGCAACTGAGCTGCGCGCGTCTCCAGCTCCGCGTTGAGCAGCCTCGCCGCCTCCATCTCCGCCTCCTTCTCCCTCAGCCTCCGCGTCGCCCCTGCCCCCGCCGTGATTAGCAGCGCGCGGTAGTGTCTCCGCCGCTTCTCCGCCAAGGCCCGCCGCAGCTGCTCCGCCTGGCTCTGGAGGAACTGGTCGATCTCACCTTGTTGATGCTTGATTTGCGTCGCCAAGTCATCGGATAACAGCGATAGAAGGTTCCGTTTCTGAGCCCGAATCTGCTGCAACTGCGACAAATCCCCGAAGGCCAACTGGAGGCCGGTGGAGACGTTCGGGTGATGGATTTGAGGCCCGGAAAGCTCCATCGGCCGCATCGAGAAGACGCCGATCGGTATGGAGGGTGCGTTGCCGATCGTCTCCTCTCTCGCTCGCTTCCCCGAATTAATACCCACTTTTCCAATGTTGTTGAAAAGCATCTGCGATTGATCGAAACACACCCCTCCCGTCTGTTGTTGCAGAGGGAAGCCCTGGCCTAAGGAGACCGTCCCTTCCTGCCCGCCTCTGTTAAGCAAAATATTTGATGGGTATTGAGCTTGAACCGCCATTGCCGAGTCGCAGAAGCTTGAAATCGGATTGAGGGGAAGGGGGGAGCGGGTGCGGAGTTATAAAGAAATGCGCGGGCGGTAATCCAAGCGCAGAGGCGGAACGGTTGGACAGAAAAAGACGGGGGACGTGGAGGCGCAGAAAGTAAATGAATGATGCCTTCTAAGAGAACCTCCACCACCTTGTTTCCAACAACCTTTTCTTTTCCCGCGTCTTCGTCTCCTTCCTCTCCTTCCACCGTCGTGAATAATACTGTATTTATTAAACCGTACTAGATCTCAATATTTCTTTCGACTTACTTGGATTATTAACCATTTACTTTTTTGATCTCCATGCATTTTAACGTTTTTACTTTGGAAGAAACATTCGAAGAGTAATTATTGTTTATTTATAATAATTTTAATTCCATATCAATCAATGTATTATTGAAATAAAGTTAAAATATACAATGTGCACTGATTTTGTAATCTCTAATCAACGCAGTCACCACCGCCTCTTTATTATAATCAATATCCTTTATTAGTGGTCAAACAAAATCATTGATAAAGTATTTTTACCAACTATCTTAGAACAATTATAAATTCGACGTTATCAACGTTAAAAAAATCAAAGATTAACGTTCATCTTGTATCATCACTTTTTTTTAACGTTGATAATCACCACTAAAACACTTAGCACTAGCAAAAGGTGAACTTCATAAAAAAATTAATATATTATAAAAAATCATATTTTAATGAATATTGATATAAATATAATATATTTTCTTAAATATGATTTATATAATACTAAATATGTATTTACACTTAATATGTAACATATTTAGTGAAAATGGTTTATGAAATAAGTAAAAATTAATATTAATTAAAAATTGACTAATTAGTATGAACTAATGGGCATTTAATAAAATTTTGGTAATAGAAATAAATAACTAATTAACTAATCTCTTAAGATAAGTTAAAATCAAAACATCAACTTCAAACGTTCATAAATTTTGATCCGGGTGTTCGTTTAAGCTTCATCAGATATCAAATCAAAGCATGCGACGAGATCTATGTCGTGATGACCCGAGAGACCCTGATCACTGTTTTTTTAAGGTCGAAAAGGCTCACCTTGACTCTAAAACCGAGTTTTTAGTTGAGATATCCTAATTTTTGAATATTTGATGGAATTTCAACTTCATTAAAGAGTCTTCTTGTCTTTTTTCAGTGAAGACTAAATTTATTCACAGGGCTTACATTCATATAAACATTATGGTTTTGAAATTTTATCATTTTTCATATCGTAGTATTATTTATAACTATATATATATGTGTGTGTGTGTGCATATTTGTATATATTTACATATAAAAAGTTAATTTTATAAATAAATATTTATACATGTTTGCATGTAAATTATATTTTTAAACATTTAAACCATATGGAAATAATTATTATCCATTTATTTTAAAAAGTATCTAACAATTTTAATTACCTTATTAAAATGTACGAATATCTATATATACCTAAACAAATGTATATATAATGTTTATATAAAAATATGTGTGTGTGTGTGTATATATATTAATTATATATATATATATATTTAAATATTATAATAATATATATAAATATATATGTGTGTGTGTATTAAAATAATATATATTCCAAAATATATATACATATATATTAAATATTTCAATATACGACAAATAAAATCCTCTAGGCTGGTGGTATTGTGTACTTGTGTGTCTATAGACATATATGTATCTTTATACATTGCAACAAATATATATTAAAATATATATACATTCACACACATACCTATACAAAAATATATGTAGCGACTCAGCCCCAGATAGCCCAGAGTCGGTGTCTGCTATCAATTACATTGACATGATTACAATGAATCAAGTCCCGAAGGACCGATCTGTTTAATAGTCTTGGTAAACCAGATACATAAATGAGTATTGTATTACAAATGAATACACTAATTACAACATAATTTTTTTATTCTTCCTAAATAAATAACTTTGAGGATAACTCTAAACCATGTAGTAATTCCATACATATCTTTCATAGTACGGTTCTTGGATACCTGAGGAAATAAACATAATAAGGGTGAGCTCAAATACTCAATAAGAGAAAAATATAACGGAAACAATAATGAATCAATGAGAGTAATATTTATGGCATGGTAAATAATTGAACACACATACCCTGTATTCAACAAACTGAGAAAGAAGTGCATAAACAATATGACAATGTAATAAATGGAAACAAATATCATTCAAATAACTAGATAAGGCAAAATAAACATGGCAAGGTAAGAAACTGAAACACATATAATTTAATCAATGAACTGAAAATGAAATGTATTGTCACGACCCGTCCTCGGGGCCAGTGCCGTGACTACCCCAAGCCCGTCTTCCATAGGCCAGGGGTTGGCGACTAGCACCAAAGACGTAAATCCCGATAAAAGGGAAGACATTGCCTTTATATAAGAAAACAAACACAACAGAGTACGCAAACTAAAGTAACCACTAAGTAAAATGAGTACAAAAGTAAGTGCTGGAAAGTAAATGGCCCAGTATACAAACCCAACTGAAAGTACAGTACAATTGAGAAAAGTAAAGTACAACAGCTGAAAAGTAAAGCATCAACCACCAAGACGTCCTCCGGAAACCTCACCTGAAGGGTGGGTACAGATGGTATCCTCAACCCCTCAAATCCGTCTGTCCGCTCCATGTACGTCCCGCCTGATAGTCCCCCTCCAAATACCGTCCCGCTCCACAAGCCTCAACCACGATCAGCGCTGTCCGTCGTCTGCATCCAACACGACGTAGTGCGGGCATAGTCAGTGCAGGGGTGAGTATACGATACTCAGTAGAGACCCCGAGACCCCCGAAGGTCTCCCAAAATCCACAAAGGATAAACCAAAGGAAAGATACAAACACGAAGTATCAACTGACTCTACTTAGGTATATGCCCATACATATACCTAAGTCGTCAATTACTATTCGACTCCCACTCTCGAGCCCAAGCACAACACAGTCCACACAGGATAACACAATCCAGTCCACACAGGAGAGAAGTCAATCACATCGATGATTATGTTTGAAGATCAAGACTCAGCTCACACATGTATACTATTCACGAAGAGGGGTAGAGATGATAGATGTAGCCTCTGAATCATCTCCCCTGCCGAACCCACGTAGGATCCAAGTACAGAAGTCATCGCTGCCGAACCCACGTAGGATCCAAGTACAGTAACCCTCGCTGCCAAACCCACGGAGGATCCTCGTACAGTCGTCATCGCTGCCGAACCCACGGAGGATCCTAATACAGTTGTCCTCGCTGTCGAACCCACGTAGGATCCAAGTACAGTCGTCATCGTCGTCGCAGTCACAGTCAGCTCTAGGGTTCCCGCACACAGCACGCTCGATTCCGGGAGGGTCCGCTCCACGAGCCAAGGGGGCGATACATCAACTGTCACGAAGTCCAGAGTTGATGTATCCCAAAGTTCTGTCTCGTCAAAAGGAACTCAATGCGATAGACGACACGTCAATCGGACGCCCGGTCTGAGAGTTATTGGCGTTTTCGTCCTAGGGGCCCAGTTGGTTTTTAAGCTAAAACCAACCCGACCGTATTCCAGCTGCGTCCAAACCTCAAATGAAGTAATCCAAAAGAACCGTCTCACCAAGAGGAATTCAACGTAATTGACGGTGCGTCATTCGGACGTTCGGTCCTTAAGTTATAAGCGTTTCCGCTCCAAGGGCCCAATTGGTTTGAGGTTCGAACCAACCCGGCCATACCTAGACTTCGCTTAAACCTCAAGTGTAATATACCGAAACGACCGTCTCGTTCCAAGGAATCCTACCCAACTGACGGTGTGCCGATAAGAGTTCTGTATCTCAAGATATATCCGTTTAACCGAAACGTTCCGAAAATAGGGGGTTTGGGCCCGATCCGACCCGGCCCAACACCCCCTGGGTCGGCCCGTACCGGGTCGACCCGACTCGGGTCCGGGTCCGGCCCAGTTGGGCGCGGCCCGGCCCGGCCCGTGCGGCCTACGGATGGCCCGGCCCGCGGGGCCTGCTGCTGGCCCGACGCGTGCGGCCTGCGGCCCGGCTCGGAAGCCGACCGCGGCTTGGCCGCTGGCCGAGCGGGACGCAAAGGGGGCGCGGCCCCCTGTTTTTGGAAACGGCGGACCCAGTGGGGTCCGCCCTAAAAGCTGGTCGGGGGGTTACACCCCCCCGGTTTCCGGGTAACGACCGACCTTTATGGCCGGTCGGTTTGTGAGCTGCTGTGGGACCCAGAAGGGGTCTCGCCTCCTGGAGATGCCGGTGGCCGGCCCGGCCGGCCGCCCTTGTTGGTCCGTCGGGGCCTTAGGCCGCGGCTCGTCTTACCGATGCGGCGCGACGACGCCGTGCCCCTCCGCCGTGGCCTGCTCCGGCCACGACCTTCCTCGACCTCTCCGGCGCGGCGCGCCGGTGCCGCGCACCCCCGCCGCGGCCCGCTCCGGTCGCGACCCTCTACGTCCCTGTGCGGTGCAACGGCACCGCGCCGCCTTCTCCGCGGCCTTGCATGGCCGCAGTTCCCTTCCGATCACCGCACGGTGCAACGACACCGTGCGCCTCCACCTCCAACATCATCGAAAATTAACAAAGAAGAGGGGAGGAGAATCAGTCGTATTTGTGTGGTCCGATCTCCTCCCGTTATGACGATATCATGCGGCCAAACCTTAAGCAACGAAAAACAATGATAAATACTTGAACAAAAACAACCCCTACCTCATGACGTGATCACTCGGCGGATCTGCGGTGAGGTAGCGTTGTTCGTTGACGTCGGAAGATGACATCGTCGTTTCCTTGGAGGTTCGTCGCTCGTTTGATCGTCGGAAGAGGAGGTCCCTTGGTGGTGCAACAATGGTGGAAGAGGAGAAGAGGAAGGGAGGAGGAGAAGAGAGGGTTTCTCCGGCGGATGCCCCCCTCATCTAATAAGCTCCTCATTTATTTAATTAAGGGACGAGTTTCATTGAATTAATGTGGGTGGTGGACCCCCACATTAATTCAAACAAAATTGAATTTCAAAAAGATAGAATAAAAATAAAATAAATTTTATTTTTATTTCACGAAGCCCGGGAAACTAACTTCCACACCGCCCCGACTGCGTTTGAGGTGAAGGTCCCCTTAAGCAATCGCCGACGCTGCGAGTTCAACGGTGCCCTCGGAATCCGATTCCGAGCACCGGTTCAGAAGTTACCAAAACCCGCTCGTTCGTTTATTGAACACACCCGAGCTAAACTTCGGAAATTGATTCCGGGCTCACCGGGCCTCGGAATCAGGTGCCGTCAGAAACTGCGTACTCGTAAAATCCCAAATAATTTAAGAAAAAATTGTCCTTGAAATTTTCGGGTCTTTACATTACTCCCACCTCAGGGATTTACGTCCCCGTAAAGCTACAACAAAAACTAGGGAAACAAATGAGGGTATTGTGCACGCATCTGAGCCTCCCGCTCCCATGTGCTCTCCTGGAGGTTCCCGTGCTGCCACTGGATGCGCACTAGAGGAATCAACCATCCATGTAGGACCCACTTCTGTCGATCCTCGATCTCCACCGAGACCTCCCAAAAGTCACCCCGTCATCGATGTCCAGCTCCCCATGATCAATGATATGCGTCGGGTCGTGCACATATCTCCTCAGCTAAGATACGTGGAAGACATCATGCACCCGATGCAACTGGGGTGGAAGGGCCAGGCGGTAAGCCACCTCGCCTACCCTGCTGAGGACCTGAAATGGTCCGATGAAGCGCGAAGATAACTTGCCGCCCCGACCAAATCTCCGTAGTCCACGTCGAGGTGAGACCCGTAAGAAAACGTGGTCGCTATCCTCAAACTCCAGTGGTCTCCGCCTCCTATCAGCATAGGACTTATGTCGGCTCTGTGCAGTCCTCATCCGCTCCTGGATGATCTGCACCTTTTCCGACGTAGCCTGGACTATCTCTGGTCCTACAAGTGCTGACTCTCTAGGGTCAGTCCAGCACAGAGGTGATCTGTAAGGTCGGCCGTACAATGCCTCGTATGGTGCCATCCCGATGGTGGAGTGGTAGCTGTTGTTGTACGCAAACTCCACCAAAGGTAGGTGATCCTCCCAGCCGCGACCAAAGTCAAGAACACATGCACAGAGCATGTCCTCGAGTGTTTGAATGGTCCTCTCTGTCTGGCCATCTGTCTGAGGATGAAAGGTGGTGCTCAGGTGTAGTTGCATCCCAAATGCCTCCTGCAACCCCTTCCAAAGCCGGGAAATAAAGCGAGCGTCTCGATCAAAGATAATAGACGATGGCACACCATGAATCCGTACGATCTCCCGAACGTAGAGGCGTCCCAAGCTCTCTACTGAGCCCTGCTCTCTGATCAGTAGGAAGTGGCCTGACTTGGTGAGTCGATCGACGATCACCCAGATGGAGTTGTGTCCTCTGGAAGTACGTGGAAGTCCCGTCACGGAATCCATGGATATCCCGTCCCACTTCCACTCCGAGACCTCTAAGGGCTGCACCAAGCCTGCCGGTACCTGGTGCTCCGCCTTCACCTGCTGGCAGGTGAGGCATCGTGAAACGAACTCTGCCACAACCTTCTTTATACCCGGCCATCGGTGATGTCGTCTGAGATCCTGGTACATTTTGCCACTCCTGGATGTACTGCAAGAGGGGAAGTGTGAAACTCCCTCAACACCTCCTCATGTAATGCAACTGGTACCATGGTACGTCCCCTGAAGAGGATGATGTGCTCTCCTCCTACATAAAATCCACCAGGTGCCTGACCTGTGCATATCTATGCACATCGCGTCTCACAGTCAACGTCCCCATGTTGTGCCTCTCTAACCCGCTGAAGTAGTGGAGGAGTGATTGTGAGGGACTGTAGGAAGGCTGCTCCATCTCTATCCACGAAGGATATCTGCAAAGTGGCTAACTGCTCCGTCGCCTCTCCAAGTAGCTGAATGCCCGACCTCCTGCTGAGAGCATCAACCACAACATTCCCCTTCCCAGAAGTATAGACTATCTCAAATTCATAGTCCTGGAAGAACTCGATCCATCGCCGCTGTCTCAGGTTCAGTTCCTTCTGTGAGAAGATGTACCTGACACTCTGGTGGTCAGAGTAGACTGTAAAGCGCTCGCCCATCAGATAGTGCCGCCACATCTTCAAGGAGAAGACCACTGCTGCTAATTCCAGGTCATGGGTAGCGTAGTTCTTCTCATGCTGCCTCAACTGTTGTGAACCATAAGCGATCACTGCCCGCTCCTGCATCAGGACACACCCGAGTCCAGTCCCTGATGCATCGCAGTAAACTACGTACCCTACGCCCTCCTCTAGTAGCCTCAAGATGGGTGCACTGGTCAATCTCTGTCTCAGCTCCTGGAAGCCCTTCTGACATCTATCTAACCACACAAAGGGTTTCCCCTTCTTCGTCAAAGCTGAAAGCGGTGCTGCAACTTTGTAGAAGTCTGGCACAAATCTCCGATAGTACCCAGAAAGACCTAGGAAACTCCACACCTCTGTCACGCTCCTGGGTGGCTCCCAAGCTAGTATTGGCTTGATCTTCACAGGATCCACCACAACTCCCTCCTTAGAGATGACGTTCCCCAAGAAGTGGACCTCTCGAATCCAGAACTGACACTTCGAGATTTTACCATAAAGCTGGTGTTCACGGAGTGTGTCCAGTACAACCCGCAAGTGGTAGGCGTGCTCCTCATCAGTAGTCGAGTAAATCAATATGTCGTCAATGAATACTATGACAAATCGATCGAGGTAAGGCTAGAAGATCCTGTTCATGAGACACATGAACACTATTGGAGCATTGGTTACGCCGAAAGGCATAACCAAGAACTCATAGTGGACATACTGACACCTAAAGGTTGTCTTCTACACATCCTCATCTCGAACTCTGAGCTGATGATAGCCTAACCTGAGGTCTATCTTTAAGAACCATCTTGCTCCCTTGAGCTGATCAAAGAGGTCGTCAATCCTCGGAAGTGGATACTTGTTCTTCACGGTCACCCGATTCAAGCGACGGTAGTCGACACATAGTCGCAAGCTCCCATCCGCCTTCTTGGTGAACAAAATCGGAAAAGCCCAGGGTGAAACACTGGGTCGGATGAATCCCTTTCCCTGTAAATCCTCTAGCTGTACCTGAAGCTCACGAAGCTCGGCGGGAGCCATCCGATATGCTGGAGTAGATATCAGTGCTGTCCCGGGGTACAGATCAATGTAGAAGTCTACCTCTCTGCGAGGAGGTAGTCCCAAAACGTCGTCAGGGAAAACGTCCGCATACTCATCCACCACAATAGGAAAACTCAGACTCCACACAGCAACTACTACTAGGATGAGACTAACCAACTGATGGGTGATCGGTTGTCCTCTCCTCTGTGTAAGACCATCCTGCGTTACAAAGGCTCCCTTCTCACCGGTGAAGGTGAACCCGCTCCCATCCGTGTGGACACACTACACTTTGCACCTAATATAGTCGATCTGAGCATGAACTGTAGATAACCAATCCATGCCCAAGATGACGTCGTAAGGCCTCAACGCCACTACAAGAAGATCTCAACCGAAGCTCTCACCTCCCAGAGTAAGCTCACACTGCTAGCACCAGTGTGTAATCGTCGAGTCTGCTCCCGTAGGAGTCTCTAGTAATAAGGATTGAGCCAACGACTCCGTTGGAATCTCCGAGCTTCGAACAAGGGCAGTGGCAATGAAAGAATGACTCGCTCCTGTGTCTATAATAACTGCATCAAGGGTGGAGTAGACATAGATAGTACCTCAAATCATCTCAGGTGTGCCGTGGTCGTAGGCCTAGACTGCCTGAAGCTGAGCCTGCCCCTATCTGCCAGCTCCCTGTAGTGGGGGTGGCCTACCTGGTGGTGGTGGTGGTAGAACCTCAAAGCGTCGTCCAATACCTGCTGCTCGGCCAGCTCCTCTGCCTCGTCCGCCAGCTCCCTGCGGACCGCCACGGTTGAACCTCTGCCTCTGCCTGGGTGGTCCCTCAACCGTCTGCTGATCCTCTGCATGGCGGGTCGGGCAGTCACGAGCCATGTGGCCCTGCCCGCTACATGCATAGCACTGCCTGCCTCTCGAATGAATGGCTCTACTGTGTGTTCCCCGCACCTCCAAACCAGTATCCTGAGGTCTCCCACCTGATGGACTGGTCTACTTGGACCTCTGCGACATCTGTCTATTGCTGGCTGTAGAAGACTCCGCTACGTGTCGCCCTGCGGTAGGCCTCGCTGTCGGCGTAGGCTCAGCAAGGAATCTCTCCACAAGAAGGGCTCGCTCTAGTACTCCTACCTGCATCGGAATGCTAAGGGAGATCATCGAAGCCCTGATCTCATGCCTCAGTCCATGCTCAATGGTCCGGGCCTGGAAGAATGGGTCCTGTACCATGTCCATGGAGTAGCGTGAGAGGTCGGTAAACCTCACCGAGTACTAGGCTAATGTCATGCTGCCCTGCCGCATCTGTAGTAACTCCTGGATGCGCACCGCACGGAGGGTGTATGGAACGAACTCCGAGCGAAAGAGGCTCTCAAAGTCCGTCCAAAGTAGAGATGCCTCGTCGTGCACCTGGAGAATCAGGCTCCACCATCTACCTGTTGCTGTGTGCAGGAGACTCCCCGAAAGGATCACCATGAGTTCAGCTGATGTCCCTACTAATCTGAAGACTCAAATGATAGCCTCCAGCCAATCCTCGGCTGCCTGAGGGTCCGTCTCTCCGCGGAACCTGGGTGGCCTCTGATGCTGAAACTCGTGCAGTGCACTCAGGCGGCGTGCACTCTCTGCTGCTGGGGCTGGTGGTATCAGTGGACCAGCGGGTAGAGGTGTAACATCCCAGGTAAATAAAGAATAAAGAATTTTCATATTTATTAATATTTACGAATTAAATATTAATTTTAATTAAAAGGGGTTTCTACGTTCGATAGCGTACTCGATACGCAACGATGAGTTTCTTTGAAAACTTACGTTGTACACAAGTAATAAAATAATATTATTTTAAATGTTAGTTAACGAGTAGCCGTTGTACTGGCAGGAATGGATAGAAATAACTAAAATATGATTATATATGTTTTTAAATGTTTTTACATTTACCCAATAAAAGATAAAGGCTTAAAATATGGAAAGAGTTCAATTTTAGGCATTTATACCCTAATTTTCACGAAAGGTCCACTTATCACCTTTTGACGAAGAACCGTCATTAAATATAGTTTTGATCGATCTTATAAATTATATTGGACCAAATATAACTCTTCTTTAGAATCAGGACATCAAAATTTACTTTGTGTAAATTTTTGGTACCTTTTTGATAAAGTTCATTTTTTTTAATGAATAGTGTAAAATGTTGTATTTTAATTCAAAACCTCTTTTTAATCTAATTTATTTATATGATTAGATTATCTTTTGAATTGGTTTTAAAGTGAAATTAGAAAATATTTTTACCATTAAATCCAATAGTGGTCGTTGGAATTAATTTCACTTTGAAATCGGACTTAAACTAGTGTCAATCTTTTGATACTTATTGTTTCATAAAAACACGCTATTTGCTCTGACAACGGGAATTAATTATTAAATTAATTAATGTGACTTATATGTTTTGAATTTTGTAAAATAGACTTCATTTTTGAATTCTTAATATCAAATATATCTTAGGGTGAATTTTTGGTAATTTTCTGAAAAACTTCAATTTTTGATGAATAGTGAAACCACTAAGTGGTACTTATAAAGACTGATTTTCCGTTTAAATGAAATTTTGCCATCATTGTGTTTTGAATTTCAAAAATCCAACATACATGGTTGTCATTAAGAAGTAAAATTTGGTTCAATGAGATTATAATAATTTTTTGGTGAATAGTAACTTATTAAGTTCTTAATCGCGATTAGTGGTAATTAGTGTAGTTTAAGGTAAAAATAATGCTTTAATAAAATAAGATGAGCTTGACACATGTCCTACCCTCATTGGTTGTGTCATGGCCGACCAAGACAAGCCATGGGTCAACTTGGGGACCCCATGGAGACACTTTGGTTGGGAAATGACATAAATAACTTTTTATTTAATGTAAAAGTAAAAATGACACAAACATAATATGTTTTACAAAAACAATTTTTACATGGGGTTATAAAGATCAGATTTTTGATTATAAATAGTAATTGGAAAGATAAAAATATTTCCTACATCATAGTATTTTTTTATAATTTTTAGACATTAAATAAATTAAATTATTTATGACATAATAATGATGCAGCGATGACATCATTATTTGACGATTTAAATAAAATGGAAAGATAATGTAAAATCTATGAACTACACATGTCCAAAACCAATTGGATGAGTGGATTTAGAACCCTTATCACCTTATCCACGAATTATATCAATGTGGGACCTTTTAAAACCGAAACACATTTTCAAATAAAGTAATATTTCTTTACTTTCCAAAAGTGCCCCTCCTCTCCTCTTATAAAAGGCCCCCACCTCTACCTCATTTCACACACTCCTCAAGCCTTTGGCTCGGCCAACCCCTGCCCATTTACTCTCTCCACATCCCTCTCCTCATCATAGAGGATTCCCTTTGGGCAGAATCCTTTCAAAGGAAGCCTTTAGGCTCAAATCAAAAGGAGTTACACTTTTAAAGGTAATTCATTCTCTCATGTTCATTTGTTTTATTTTGTTTCTCCAACCCCCTAAAATCTTTTTATTTACTTCTTTTGTAACAACACCAGTATCCTCAATATACTAGGATGTTGTTATAAGATTTATTCGAGCTACACTCTCACACAACTACATCAAATGGTTAAAGAACATACGGTTTCCGTGGATGGCGAAATTCTGCCTCCCGAAATGATGATTGTTCAATACTCATTTAACACCTTTAAAGGTGGCCATTATGATGTCACTATTTTTATATATGATATATAATATGTTTATTTTTTCTTTAAGCTTCTGTATTTTTCATTTTGGTCATACCTTTATGGTTTCCATTATGGGTAAACACGATATCTTCATTTAAGGAAGTGCGGACTACCGCCCCCTCAAAGTGATGTGATTCGTTAATGCCATATGTGGGACGTGTAAAGGATGGATTTAAAGTTATTATATATAATGTTATACTGTAATTATAATATACCTCTATATCATTATTATTTCTTTCCATTAAAGTATGAGATAGAAATGAAAGTAGCGTTCATGCGTACGTACGGCTTACCGTCTCCATGAACGGTGCATTTCATTTCTTATCCCCAAATGTAATGTACTATTAAAAGTACATGTATATAATGGATATATATAATTAATGATATATCTAAATGATTAATATAATTATGGAATTAAAATATACATACCTCTCATTTAGTTTTAATTCTATTAATATGACAAAGAAATGAAAGTAGCGTTCATGCGTACGTACAGCTTACCGTCTCCATGAACGGTGCATTTAATTTCTTACCTCTAAATGATTATGTAATATTATAAATACATGTATATGCTGGATATATATGATACATATTATATCCAAATCGGGAATTTCATTCTGGATATAAAGAACCTTTGACCACACAAACAACATGTAATTGTAAGAAGTCCACTTTCGACTTAAGAACCAAATATTGACAAAACAAAAATTATTAACTTAAATGGTTACATAATGTTTATAACATAGAAATAAGTAATATAAAAGGAATAATGAACTTTAAAAAGGTTCTTAATCAAGTATAAATTAACTCAAGTTTATTATTCAGGACGTTAAAGAACGATCGAGTCAAGTCGGACCCGAGGTAAGGGACTTCGTCTCAATCTCCTTTCATTGAGGCATATTTCGTTTTATACACAACTTTCTTTTATACGGTGTATAAACCCCTTTGAATTTTACTTTTATACACAAGGAATCTTTTTCTACGAAGCATTTTACAAAACGACAAAAAGGAATGTTTCTTTTAACGTACGCGGCGACAACGACCTTTTCCGCCGCCGCGAGTATTATTTGGTCTTTGGCTTTCTGAACAAGCCGTAATGTTTTTAGAATAAAATAAATACCATATACTCTTTTATGTATTTTGGTATTGAAAATGGTTTTGAAAAAGGATTCTATTATGTCAATATATTTATGATATATTGTGATTGAAATGTGGAAATGTTATCATTCCTTTATATTGGTTTTATGTTTTATGATTTTATACTGGTACTTGGACATTTTAACGGGTGGTTACGTTATAAACCATATGACGGGTGGTGCCGTGAATACCAGGATGGGTGGTTACGTTATAACCTCCAATGCATTGGGTATGGAAGTCGGCCGTATGGCTATTCCATTAAGTACGTATGGAAATTGGCCGTATGACTATTCCATTAAGTGATATGTGTGGAAGTCGACCGTATGGTTATTCCACTTAAGTATGTTTATGTCCCAAGTTACCTTTATATATGTTATGTGTTCTTTATATGGGTTTTATGGTAATCCTTTGGTTACAAAAAGGTAAGTAATGATACTTTATTCAGTGAAGAGTTTTTACCACTTCATGAAGGTGAAGGTATTACTTTGATAGAGTATACGTGGTTTACTTGATGTTTGAAAAACTAACAGTTTTCATTCTTTGTGTATCCCTTACTGAGCTTTTTATGCTCACCCCATGTTTTTTTGAAATGTTTTTCACAGGACTTAATGTGGAATAAGGTCAAGGATGGGATCAAGGGAATGTCATGCTATATAAAACATGGAACTAGACATGTTTCTTTTAAGAGTTTTTTTTATTATGGAAACTTAGTAGAAGTGACTACTTTGTAATCTTTTGAGATGTAATAGTTATGTTCTAATTCTCTAAAACTCTAAACCTGAAAAGATCCTCAGTGTGAATTATTCATTTAATTCAATATTAAGTAAGGTTTAAGGTCGGGGCCTTATAAGAGGTACTGCTGGTGCCTCTGCTGTAATGGAGCCCTGCACCGAGGCCTCGTCGCTCGGTGGGATGCCATCTCGCACGTGGCTCAGAACCCTAGCTGGCTGCCTTCGTGGAGCTATCCTGAAAATTAACAGGTGCGCCAAGGTTAGTACAGTATACCCGGTGAGCTCACACAAAGTAATCATAAAGAAAACCTTTGAAACACAAATGCAATCAATGTTTTCGTGCACTGAGTTTGAAATCAAAAGTCAGGGTCCTGGTGTATGGATACGTCAGCCGCCGCACCAACACTGGACTCCCTGGACTGATAACCACACTCAATACCCTTAACACTATTACTTCAAAGGAAGAAATTATCAGAGTCCTAAGTTCTGCAGTAGAACCGACTCCTCTGATACAAATTTGTCACGACCCATCCTCGGGGCCCGTGCCGTGACTACCCCAAGCCCGCCTTCCATAAGCCAGGGGCTGGCGACTAGCACCAAAGGCATAAATCCCGATAAAAGGGAAGGCATTGCCTTTATATAAGAAAACAAACACAACAGAGTACATAAGCTGAAGTAATCACTAAGTAAACTGAGTACAAAAGTAAGTGCTGGAAAGTAAATGGGCCAGTATACAAACCCAAATGAAAGTACAGTACAACTAAGAAAAGTAAAGTACAACAACTGAAAAGTAAAGCAACAACCACCAAGACGTCCTCCAGAAACCTCACCTGAAGGGTGGGTACAGATGGTCTCCTCAGCTCCTTGAATCCGTCCGTCCACTCCATGTACGCCCCGCCTGATAGTCCACCTCCAGATACCATCCCGCTCCACAAGCCTCAACCACGATCAGCGCTGTCCGTCGTCTGCATCCAACACAACGTCGTGCGGGCATAGCCCATGCAGGGGTGAGTATACGATACTCAGTAGGGACCCCGAGACCCCCGAAGGTCTCCCAAAATCCACAAAGTATAAACCAAAGGAAATATATAAACACGAAGTATCAACCGACTCTACTTAGGTATATCCCCATACATATACCTAAGTCATCAATTACTATTCGGCTCCCACTCTCGAGCCCAAGCACAACACAGTCCACAGAGGATAACACAATCCAGTCCACACAGGAGATAATTCAATCACATCAATGATAATGTTTGAAGATCAAGACTCTACTCACACAGGTATACTATTCACAAAGAGGGGTTGAGATGATAGATGTAGCCTCTGAATCATCTCCCCTGCTGAACCCACGTAGGATCCAAGTACAGAAGTCGTCGCTGCCGAACCCACGTAGGATCCAAGTACAGTAACCATCACTGCCGAACCCACGAAGGATCCTAGTACAGTCTTCATCGCTGCTGAACCCATGGAGGATCCTAGTATAGTCTTCCTCACTGTCGAACCCACGTAGGATCCAAGTACAGTCGTCATCATCGTCGTAGTCGCAACCAGCTCTAGGGTTCCTGTACACAACACACTCGATTCCGGGAGGGTCCGCTCCACAAGACAAGGGGGTGATACATCAACTGTCACGAATTCCAGATTTGATGTATCCCAAAGTTCTGTCTCGTCAAAAGGAACTCAATGTGACAGACGGCGCGTCAATCGGACGCCCGGTCTGAGAGTTATTGGCTTTTCCGTCTGAGGGGCCCAATTGACTTTTAAGCTAAAACCAACCCGACCATACTCCAGATGTGTCGAAACCTCAAGTGGAGTAAGCCAAAAGAACCTTATCACCAAGAGGAATTCAACTTAATTGACGGCATGTCATTCGGACGTCCGGTCCTTAAGTTATATGCGTTTCCGCTCCAAGGCCCCGGTTAGTTTGGGGTTCGAACCAACCTGAACGTACCTAGACTTCGCCGAAACCTCAAGTGTAATATACCGAAATGACCGTCTCGTTCCAAGGAATCCTACGCAACTGACGGTGCATCGATCGGAGGTCCGTAACTCAAGATATAACTGTTTAACCAAAACGTTCTGAAAATAGGGGGTCTGAGCCCGGTCTGACCCGACCCAACACCCCCTGGGTCGGCCAGTACCGGGTCGACCTGACTCGGGTCTGGGTCCGTCCCGGTTGGGCGCGGCCCGGACCGGCTGGCGCGGCACGGCCCGCACCTGGCGCGGCCCGACCCGGCCCGCAGCTGGCGCGGCCCGACCCGGCCCGCAGCTGGCGCGGCCCGACCCGGCCCGCAGCTGGCGCGACCCGACCCGGCCCGTGCGGCCTGCGGCTGGCCCGACCCGCGTGGTCTACGACTGGCCAGACCCGTGCGGCCTGCGGCTCGGATCGGAAGCCGGCCGCGGCTCGGCCACTGGCCGAGAGGGACGCAAAGGGGGCGAAGCCCCCCTGTTTTTGGAAATGGCGGACCCAGTGGGGTCCGCCCTAAAAGCTGTTCGGGGGGTTACACCCCCCGGTTTCTAGGTAACGGCCGACCTTTATGGACGACCAGTTTGTGAGCTGCCACGAGACCCAAAAGGGGTCCCGCCTCCTAGAGACGCAGGCGTCCGGCTCGGCTGGCCGCCCTTGCTGGTCCGCCGCGGCCTTAGGCCGCGACTCGTCTCACCGGCGCGGCGCGACGGCGCCACGCCCCTCCACCGCGACCCGCTCCGGCCGCGACCTTACTCGGCCTCTCCGGCGCGGCGCGACGGCGCCGCGCACCCCCGCCGTGGCCCGCTCCGGCCGTGACCCTCTACGTCCCTGCGCGGTGCAACGACACCACACCACCTTCGCCGCGGCCTTGCATGGCCGCGGTTCCCTGCCGATCACCGCACGGTGCAACGACACCGTGCGCCTTTGCCTCCACCATCATCGAAAATTAACAAAGAGGGGAGGAGAATCAGCCGTGTTTGTGCGGTCTGATCTCATCCCGTTATGACGATATCATGCGGCCAAACCTTTAGCAACGAAGAACGATGATAAATACTTGAACAAAAACAACCCCTACCTCGTGACGTGATCACTCGACGGATCTGCGGTGGGGTAGCATCGTTCGTTGACGTCAGAAGATGACGTCGTCGTTTCCTTGGAGGTTCGTCGCTCGTTCGATCATCGGAAGAGGAGGTCCCTTGGTGGTGCAACAATGGTGGAAGAGGAGAAGAGGAAGGGGGTAGGAGAAGAGAGGGTTTCTCCAGTGGATGCCCCCCTCATCTAATAAGCTCCTCCTTTATTTAATTAAGGAAGGAGTTTCATTGAATTAATGTGGGTGGTGGACCCCCACATTAATTCAAACAAAATTGAATTTAAAAAAGAAAGAATAAAATAAATTTTATTTTTATTTCACGAAGCCCAGAAAACTAACTTCCACACCGCCCCAACTACGTTCGAGGTGAAGGTCCCCTTAAGCAATCGCCGACGCTGCGAGTTCAACGGTGCCCTCAGAATCTGATTCTGAGCACCAGTTCAGAAGTTACCAAAACCCGCTTGTTCGTTTACTGAACGTACCCGATCTAAACTTCGTAAATTAATTCCGGGCTCACCGGGCCTCGGAATCAGGTGCCTTCAGAAACTGCGTACTCGTAAAATCCTAAAGAATTTGTGAAAAAAATTTCCTTGAAATTTTTGGGTCTTTACATGTATCCATATACATGTCAATAGAATATCTAATAAATGAATAATAACTGAAACTAAATGAAGAAAATACTTAATTATTGGATGTCATGTTTTCTAGGTATATGGAACCAGTACTGTCAATAAACAGTTTATTCATACCAATTTGCGCAACTAATTTGTCCCATGAGACTATCGATGCATTGTAGAGATTTCATTAACCGGTCCCCAACCCGTAGAGCTTGCATTAATCAGTCTCTAACCCATAGGGCTTGCATTAGCCGGTCCCCAACCTGTATAGTGCATGTACAAAGCTTTTAAATAAAAAAAGTGACTTATTATCCATATTGAATAAAGGATAAGGGTTTATCAATATTTCCTGAAATAATAAAATAACTTTCAAATTAAACACCATATGAAAGATGCTATACAGTTTAGGAAATAATCATATCCATGAAAAAGTGATATAGATATTTAGGGGAATTTCAATGTCAAATGATTATAGGAAATTGAATATTTCAAGGGGATTAAAAGGAATTAAGGAAGTGAATGAGAATACTATCCTGATCCAAATCAATCATAAATCATCCAGAGGAAGATTAAGGATGGTATCAATACAAAAAACCACATATGGAGTAAAATAAAGGTTCGTTATCATTGATGAAATAAAAGAATAATTTTTAAAAATATTCTTGAAGAAAATATCCTTTGCTTTTGAAAAACCTTTTGAAAATATTTTTCATTGAAAATACCTTTTAAAAACATTTTATTTAAAAATAAACCTTATAAACTTGAGAAAGAGGCTTCAAAGAAATGATAGTGGATAAATTCGTACATGTCGTATGAGGTAAAAAAATATTCCTTTTGTACGGTAAAAGGTAAGAAAAATTCCTTGTTCGGAAAGTGATAAGAAGATTCCATTGAAAACATTGGTAAAAGAAAAAAAAGGTAAAAATATCTTCACTTAATAATTTTAATTTTTTTGAAAACATTTTTTTAAAACATGGTTTTTATAAGAAAACAGGTTCTCCGACTAAAGAGAGATACAAAGTCGGGTTTTCTAAAAAAACATTTTCTAAAACATCTTAGCACCATAGAGTGGAGAAATGGTACTAATACTTGAAAATGGTTATGAATAACCAGATAATAATGAAAGGTTTTATTTAAAATTGGTTATATAATTTTCTCAAATGGAAATTCCATTGAAAGATCATTAGGATTAGTCTTGAGGAAAATAATCTTTAAAAATTCCAAAGTGTCACTTACCACTTTGAAACATTCTTAATCATAACCTCATGAAAGAATCAAATTAAATGAAAATTAAAATATCATGAGAGTAAAGAGATTCATGTTATATCATGAAAAAGGGAAGTACATACACCATATAAAATAACCTAGGTGCATAATAACAATTAAGGCTCAATGGAATGTAAATTGAGACGAAAATCCGTTACCTTGAGTTTCCTTTCGTGTGAATGCCCATTAACTTATAGTATAATAATATTATGTTAATTTTATACTTTATTGAGAACCTTTTTCATGTTTATCATTAATTTTATTTCACTTATTACCATGTTGTATACAACTACTTAAACAATTATGTTTACATCGGGTGTTTTGACCAAATTTGGTTTATGTGTTAAAAACAACTTTGGTAGGTCAACTATGGTAAAAGAGGTCAATATATAACATCTCCAGAATAATAATCATGACATAATTATCATATTCATACATAAATTATACTTTTAAAAGCAATTATTAAATATGGTTATGAAAAATGAACCAATGTTACAATCATGGAGACGATACGTCGTACGCACACATGAGTAACGTTCTCATTTTTTAATGATCGTTATGGAAAGAAGGTAAGTAGAATCATATATTTCCAGAATGATCATAATACCATGAATACCATATTTTTTATTCATATATAATTATATATAAAATTCTCATGATGTAAAAGGAATCACATAGTGTCAAGGAGGCGGTAGTCTACACCTCCACGACCGACAATATCACTTTTTATTGAGTGAAAAGATATAAAGAAAATGATATATATATATACAGAAAGGTAATTATGTAATAAATATTATATATATGTTTTTTATGTCTCATATGTTCAATTATAATAATCCTTTATACATTCCATGGATCGTGTGAACAAATCACATCGCTTTGAGGGGGTGGTAGTCCACACATCCTAAAATGATGTTATCGTATTAACACAAAATGGAAATTATAAGGGTATGTGTTATAAAAGAATTAAATAAGATTAAATAAATAATAAATATAATATATTATATATATATATAAATAGTGTGTCCATCATAATGTCCATCCATAAAAGTTGGAAATGAAAAAATGAACAATCATTGTTTCGTGAGACATTAGTTTACCATACACCGAAACAGAATGTTTGTTACCCATTAGATGGAATTGTGTGTAAGTTAAGGTATAAAACTTAGAATAAAAATATCCTAGTATATTTAGGATACTGGTACTGTTATAAAATAAAGGAATACAAAGAGTATAGGGGATGGAGAATGGAAATGAAACTAAAAAGTTTGAGGGAAGGCGTTACCTCTTAATCGAGTAACTTCTTTTGGTTTGAACCAAAAGATTCCATGGTTTGATTTCTAACCAAAGGGAGGTCAAGGGAATGGATTTTGGGAGACTATTTGGTCAGGTATTTTCTGAACCCAAGATCTTTGAGAGGTGTGAGGAATGGGGAGAGGTGGTGGCCTTTTATATGAAATGAAAAAGACTCCCTTGGATTTTTTGGAAACAAATTAGGTGTACACATGTTCTTACAAAAAAAAAGTCACACCAAACCAAAAAAACTTAATAATAAAAGGTTAATTGACGAATTATAGCAAAAAAATTTGTGTTGGATAAGCGTCTAGGTCATTTGGGCCCCTAAGTTAAAGGTTTAGTCATTTATTAAGCTTAATTTTGACTTAATAATTGTAATTAATTTTAATTACTTTCACTAATATTTTTGGTCAAAAATAAATTTGGTCTTATTAGAAATTTTAAATTATTATTATTTAAAATATTAAATCCATTTTTCCAAATTACAATCACAAAAGTGGTATAAATTAATTTAAAATTCATCTCGTGGTCGGGATAACAATGCGAGTTTTTAAAGTAAAAACATCCAAAAGTTTGTATGTTTTTATAATCAATTTCAAAGTAAAATTGACTCTGATGAAATAAATTGGATTAATTGATAATATTATGATCTAATTAAACTTTAAAACCAATTAAAATTATAATTTAACCTTAAAAATAAATTAGATAAAAAAGCAGTTTTGAACTAAAATTCAGTATTTTTAACTATTCATTAAAAAATGAAATGTTTCAGAAAAATATCAAAAATTCACCATAACCTAATTATTATGTTTCAATTTAAAATATGAATATTATTTTAACATTTTAAATCAATTAAAGTGTCCAAATTCATATTTAAAATAGGTTCACCATTAAAAGGTGGTAAAATTGCCTTTATAAAAATATAGGTTTTTATGCGTGAGATACGATTTGTTCTTATCTTATGCATATAAAAACTAATGGATAAATATCAAAATATTTGATTGAATATATAACATATATGTTTCATTAAAATAATTTACTAATTTTAATTAGTTATGTTTATTAAGGTAAATCTCATTTGGAAGCATAAAAATAATAATATTTCTTTTTTATATCCAATTGGTTCTTATTTTAGTTTCTCATTAATTGTTAACCAATGAATTCATTTTATATTGGTGTAAACCATAATTTTTATAAGTTAGTTATTACTATCAATAATAACTAATTTAACGACTACTTTATATCATATTATATTAAATAATTATATTTTAATAATACATTGTAATTTGGTGAAACTATGTCTTGCGTGTAATACAAGCTATCGAGGAAGGTTGTTCTCACATGTAACGCAATAAAATTTGGTGTTACATGCATTGAAATATATAGAATATACTTTAAACAGTAAATGTATTATGATGCATCCAGATATTATATTTCCTTACGTGCTCGGTGTCGTATGTCATACATGCTCTTGAATACAAGGCTATTACTTTATATTTTCAGAGCGTTACATTCTCCCCACCTTAATTAAATTGCATCCTCATAATTTAAACTCGATCATGGTGATATATTTTTTTATACTTCCTATGTTTGAAATATCATATCGTGATAAGGGTTCATAAGTCATCCTCTATAAAAGAGAGAATGTGTAGAGACCCGGTTTTTGGCCTAATAAGACTTGTGAAATATTTCTAAGAATATTTCTAGAGCTGAGCGCTGAGACGACGTGAAATTCCGAGGCCCGGTGTGCCTGGAATTAATTTTATAAAAATTTTAAGCGTTTTTATATTATGCACTCATGATTAACTAAAGAAAACAAGATATCTCTTAAACAGTTTATCGGATCGGAAATCCGAGACCACAGTTGGGTCTGGAACGTAGTATTTCCCCTAGGCGCGACATAAAATAAGTCAGCGCGGGATGTTCGGACCCCTCGCTCGTTGGTGGTGTATTAAATGGATAAATTAAATTATTAATTTATTCATTTAATAGCTCAAACCTTAATATCTCTCGAATAGGGACTTAGATAAAAAATATGAGACCACCAATGAATTCAGAACATAGGTTTTACCCTAAGAAAGGTATAACCTTTGTCAGCGTCGGGTGTTCGGCTTATGCGCCACTGTGGGGGAATAATTAAATAATTAAGTAAATGTTTATTTAATTATTTAATTAATTTTCTTTAACCTGATGGGAGGTTATAAATCCATGGTTATGAGATCTTGGACTCATAACCCTTTTGCCAACGACTCCTCCTCTCCTCTCATATCCTCCCCGTTGACGGATGATGAATGAAGATCAACAAAGCCTTGGATCTAGGTGAATCGAAGTGCGAAGAATACAACAACTTCTTCCGATCGTTGTGCAGGTGTGATCTTCATAAATGAAAATGGATCCAATCCCAGTAGGACTTGTCTTTTGGTGTTTTACGCCTCTGGATTAAAAGTTTTAGTAGATTGATATTTGTTCCCCGATCTGCTCCCCTCACTGCAGCCTTTGCATGTGCCAACATACTGGAATTGAATTATTTCTCATTGTTTAATGTATGTTCTAACCCCCAGTGCCCCATTCTTATTCGTTGTCCAATAATTCTTGACCAACGATGTTTAAACATTTGTTTTTGGTGCTTATTCCCCCATCGTTCTTCGCGTTCATCATCGTTAGACCACGGAGTCACGATTCGACTCTGTCAAGGTGGGTTCGAACATGGCTGAACCCCTATACTCTTTGGGGTGGAACAAACGACATGCGGATCGACGATTTGGGGATGAATTGATAAACGAGCGGTATGGTGTTGGGTGAACGGACCAGATCATTATCGCAGGTGCGTGTTTGTGGTCAGATATGGTCAACACGGCGAGCATCAATAATAATAATAATTATTAATGATAATGATGGTGACCTATTGATAAAATTGAAGGAGGATTTATTACTGTTATATTAAATAATAAGGGTAATGGTGGCTTTTAGCGTGTGATTAATTAAATGAAATGGTTTAATTTAATATGAGAATAACAATGATAAATTAATTTAATGGGATTAAATTAGAACATTAATGATGGGTGTTATTATTATTAATTTTATTAATAATAACATTTAAGTGAGAACGGTGTTGGGGCACCACACACAAGCAGCGCATGGGGGAAGGAGGCGTGGAAATAGAGGTGTGTGAGTGATTTATCATTTATTCAATTTTAATAATAATTATGATATTAAAATAAAATAAATAAGTTAAAAGAGGAGTCATTCATGTGAGGGTTGAGCATGGGATTTTCTTGAGGAAAAAAACGGTTAAATAAAAATAAAAATAAAATAATAATGTTATTATTATTTTCGTTGGGAAAACCATGTTTCGTCCATAACTTATCCGTACGACCTCAGTTTCATAAACCATCAGCAGCACTGCGACCCTGACTTCAAGACGGGAATTATGAGCCCAATATTGGATGTCTTTTTCAGGTTTTTGTATTGGTTACCCAAAATGCTCGCGAATTAATAGATTTAATAATATTATTAAATCTTCGATCTGTCATAACTCATGCGTGCGACGTCCGATTGCCTTACCGTCAGTGGTGACGTGATCCTGTCATTAAGATGGTCAATTGAAGTCTAATGTTTGATACTAATTTTTGATCCGTGTTTCGGGTCCACGAAATGCCCAATATTATTATTATTATTATTATTGTGAGGTCTTGTATCCGACATATCACCCTCATACGGTGTCAAAATGACGAACCGTCTGTGATGCTGTGACCCTGAAATGAAGACAGACATTTCAAGATCAATTTTGGATATTTTAAGTCAAGGTAAAATCTCGGACCCATGAGGCTCGGTTCGCGCATGTGGTGGTGAAATGAAAATTTTTCACCGGGTATCCGTTTCAGACAAATGGGTAGTTCCATATCGTGTGTTTTTCCATGTGGATCGCAACTATGTGACCCGTTTGGTTATCTGGTGTCATTTGAAGTACGACTGAGTTGGATCGAATACAAATCCAATCAAGCCCTCGGTACTAAAATGCCTATAACTTATAGAGTGGGTGTCTGATTGATGCACCGTCTGTCATGTTGGAACCCTTATGACATGGTGGTCCTTCGAGTTACTCCCTTGTGGAACTTCGTGGAAGTTGAGGTATGACCGATAAGATGAGGAGAAGAACCAAGACATTTCTTTTAGTGAGATTTAGGATGGATACTCCCTTCATGACTCAAGGCACGAGTATTCCTTACTCCTCTGCTCCGATAGAGACGAGACTCCCCACATCATGAGTGCGGGTTTGTTTTCCTCTGGGATGATTTTCCTATCTTTGGAGTCGGTACTACACCACACGGCCAGGCGAGGCTAGTAATGCGGGTTACCCAGTGTACCGATTACACAGGTTGACATACATGGGTTGAGGCCATGTACGGGCACATGGACAGCGTACACGGAGCGGACCCCAGATACTTTGACACGGTGGGTGATCCTTTCTGCATGCCGTGTAGTTGCATTTTACATGACAAGTCTTACGACATGGGCCGTTGTACACAGGCAGTACCCGAGGTTAGAAGACATGGCGTGGGACATTTCTACACGTCGTTTACTTCTCAGTACATGGCTTGATCTTCTTGTCCACCGTATCTTTTACATGTTTTGTTTGGGTTAGTGCTCATTTTTCTCATTCCCCTAAAGGTCAGGTACCATTTCTTTATATAGGAGTATGATCCCTTCAGCAGGACTTTATGAGATAGAGTTAGGTATCCTTCCGAGAGGCCCGGAGCGAGATCCTCTATCCATTCTTGACCCTAGGTAGAGTCAGGTATCGACGTGTCTATTCCCACAGGGCGTCGATACTCTACTTAACAGGTGAATCCGGATGAGTTGCGGTATCCGCCAAGGCCCTGACAGTGATCCTCATCTGTGTATCATGATCTTTTCCCACTCAGGAGTGTGTTCTCCCAGAATGAGTGTATCTATCTCTCATGACCTTTCCCGATGAAGGTAATTCTCGAATGGATGTTATCAGAGCTATCAAACTCATGTGGTGAGTTATCCCAGATGAGTGCTTCGTGGAACCTTCTAAATAGATCCCTAGTGTGGGTACGTGGTTGTGTGACTTTTCTCTAGACTACAGGTCTGAGTTACGAGTATATCTGGATGCCCTGGGTATATGTATGGGCATATACCTGGTGCGAGCTGTGAGATGGAGATCCCCTTACTATTTTATTTGGGTTTCTTTGAGCGTTCATATCTACTATTGGGTGGAGCTGTACTCTTTCCATTCACTCTTATTGTACCTTTTTCTCTCTTATTGTTCCCCTCTTCAGTACTTCTCTTGCTGCTCCCTCGAGCCTTCGGGGCATCCTACTGAGTATTCTTATACTCACCCCTGCTTGGGCTTTGCCCGCATTTGGTGTTCCCTTACAGACGACATACAGGTTGATCATGATATCAGAGGATCTTAGGGATACGGGGTGCTCAGACTACATGCGGTGGTCGTAGCTTGGGATTCAGGAGTGAGACTCTTCCAGTTATTTTACTTTTTCACATGTTGCCGAGTTGTGGCACTTTTCTAGTTGGCTGTGTATTTTTTACCCATTCCCTTTCAGCTTTACTTTCCTTGTACTCATACTATTAGAGGTTGATGCATTTTTTTGTTCCCTTTTTATAGTAGTTTGGTACCTTTCTTTCTTTTCCTCTACACTTTTTCATTTAGTTGTCTGTGTGTGTGTGTATAGGTTATTAGGAAAAGGCCTCCCTGAGTTTTTTGTGCCTTCGACGCTAGTCGCTAGCCCCTGGCCTATGGAGGCAGGCTTGAGGTAGTTATGGCTTGAGCCCTGGTACGAGTCGGGTCACAATAGAATAAAAAGTACAAAGGTCACATGGACTACCATGTAAATAGGTCTCTAAGTAGGAGAACATCAGTGGAAAGTAGAGATACATACTTGGAGTAAAATAATAAATATTTATTGAAATTGATTGATGTCATCAATCAAAAACAAGTGAATGATCAATGGAAAGTTGAGGGCCTCAAAGCCATAAATCTGTGATGATTTAGAAGACCATCGATTCAACAGAAATTAAGGTATCAGGACAACATTTTATTTCTAACTTATTCTCCTAATTTTGGGTAATTATTTTACTAACTAAGAATATAAGGAAATATTCCTACCTTATAGGCTTCAATTTTATATGAACAATCCTAAATTTTGGATGTTCTTCAATCAAATTCTAATTCATTCCTTTTTACCAGAAATTAATTACCAACAATGATTTTTTTCCTGAAGCACTAAAAGAAACTTTTAAAGGATCGTAAGGCCTATAAAAGAGTGACAAGTCTAACTATCTGTCTTTAACTATATTCCAAAACCAATATGGTTAGTATATTAATCTCTAATCCCCAAAAGTGAGACTACTGGTTCATCATTAATATTTATTCGTTAATTTTTTTAACTAAAAACAATGAAAAATTAACCAGGACATTCCATAAGTCAGTGGTTGGCTTGAAACCCTTATCATCCTTCGGTCATAGGTTTAAGACCCACGTCGCGGCCTTTTCAGATTTGATTGGTTGTCACCCGGATTATATATTTTCCTTATCTAAAACCATATTAATATAATTTCCAAAATATGATGGATATCCTTGAAATTAAGTTAATCACAAAATAGAGTTTTAGCTATGGTTTTCAATATAACCCCAATACATAAATACTTCATCCATTTATTTCCACACAGTTTCTTCCTTAGTCTAGGGTTTATTCATAATATTATTCATAGGATTTCTAAATCATGACACCTTATCTTCAATATAAAACACCTTAGGTTTAACCTAGGTTATTCATTATTATTATACATTCAAATCATTCATAATGGTTTGTAAAGAAAATTTAAATTATCCTAAACATATCCCCCGAGAGTGTCTAACCAGGTGCGAAGTAAGGCCTATTGTCATGTACCGGGTTACCCCAAGTCAGGCCCAGAACACCTTCTCAGAGTTGTTACTCCTAGGTACATCTATGCCAGAACCATCTCCAATTGTAGTATCTAGAAATGGATGTATTTATAGGAAAGCCCACATAATATCTATCTTAACAAAATTTCTAGAATTTTATTCTATACTTATCCTCAAATTATAACTTAGGGTTATGTTCTATAACCTATTTTTTCCTAAATCTAGTTCCCAAGGTGGCTACTAAACTCCCTCTAATACCAACTATAGAGACCCAACCCCAGATAGCCCGAAGCCGGTGTCTTCTATCAATTACATTGGCAAGATTATAAGGAACCAAGCCCCAAAAGATCGAACAGTTTAGTAGTCTTGGTAAACCAGATACACAAATGAGTATTGTATTATAAATGAATACACTAATTACATCATAATTTTTTTTCTTCTCTCTAAATAAATAACATTGAGGATAAATCTAAACCATATAGTAAATACATGCATATCTTTCATAATACACTTCTTTGATACTTGAGGAAATAAACATAATAAGGGTGAGTTAAAATGCTCAATAAGGGAAAAATATAGCAGAAACAATAATGAATCAATGATAGTAATATTTATGTTATGGTAAATAACTGAACACACATACCATGTAATCAAAAAACTGAGAAGGAAGTTAATAAACAATATGGAAAGGTAATAAATAGAAATATACGCCATTCAAATAACTAGATAAGGAAAAAATCATGGAAATGTAAGAAACTAAAACATATGACATTTAATCAATGAACTGAAAATAAAATGTATCCATAAACATGTCAAAGGAATATATCATTGATGAATAATAATTGAAACTAAATGAAGGAAATTCTTAATTATTGGATGCCATGTTTCCCAAGTACATGAAACCAGTATCATCAATAGACAGTTTATCCATACCAGTTTGCACAACTAATTTGTCCCATGAGACTATCGATGCATCGTGGGGATTTTATTAACCGGTCCCTAACCCATAAAGCTTTCATTAACTGGTCTCTAACCCATAGGGCTTGCATTAACCAGTCCCCAACCCGTATAGTGCATTTCCAAAGCATTTAAATAAACAAAGTGACTTATAAAATATTTGTATTGAATAAAGGATATGGGTTTATCAATATTTCCCGAAATAATAAAATAACTTTCAAAGTAAACACCGTATGAAAAATGATATATGGTTTAAGCAATATTCATATCCATGAAAAAGTGATATATATATTTAAGGTAATTTCAATGTCAAATGATTATAGGAAATTGAATATTTCAAGGGGATTAAAAGGAATTAAGGAAGTGAATGAGAATACTATCCTTGGACAAATTAATCATAAACCACCCAGAGGAAGATTAAGGATGGTATCAATACAATAAACCCCATGTGAAGTAAAATAAATGGTTTTTGTTGTTGATTAAATAAAAGAATAAATTTGAAAAATATTATTGAGGAAAATATCCTTTGTTTTTGAAAAACCTTTTGAAAAAATATTTCATTGAAAATCCATTTTAAAAAATTTTTATTCAAAAATAAACCTTATAAACTTGAAAAGGAGGCTTCAAAGAAATGACGTCAGATAAATCCGTACTTGTCGTGTGAGGTAAAAATAATATTCCTTTTGTACGGTAAAAAGATAAAAAAATGCCTTGTTTAGAAAGCGATAAGAATATTCCATTGAAAACATTGGTACAAGAAAAAAAGGGAAAAAATGTCTTTACCAAATCATTTAAATTTTTTTTGAAAACATTTTATTAAAACATGGTTTTTAGAAGAAAACAGGTTCTCCGACTAAAGAGAGATATAAAGTCAGGTTTCTAAAAAAACATTTTCTAAAACATATTAGTAGTAAAGAGTGAAGAAATGTTACTAATACTTGAAAATGGTCATGAATAACCAGATAATAATTAAATGGTTTATTGAACAATGGTTATATAATTTTCTTGAATAGAAATTCCATTGGAAGATCATTAGGATTAGTCTTGAGAAAATAATCCTTAAACATTCCAAATTGTCCCATACCACTTTGAAATATTCTAAATCATAAACTCATGAAGGAATAAAATTAAATGAAAATTATAATATCAATAGAGTAAGTATATTCATGATATATCATGAAAAAAGGCTTTACATACACCATATAAAAGAAACTAGGTTCATAATAACAATTAAGCCTCAATGAAATGTAAATTGAGATGAAAACCCCTTACCTTAAGTTTACTTTTGGGTGAACATCCATTAACTTCCTGTATAATAAACTTATGTTAATTTTATACTTTCTTGAGAATATTTTTTATTTTATCATTAATTTTATTTCACTTATTACCATGTTGTATACAACTACTTAAACAATTATGTTTACATCGGGTGTTTTGACCAAATTCCGTTTATGTGTCAAAAACAACTTTGGTAGGTCAACTATGGTCAAAGGGGTCAATATATAACATCTAAAGAATAATAATAATGAAATAATTATAATATTTATAGATCACTTATACATTTAAAATCAATAATTAAATATAGTTATGAAAAATGAACTAAAGTTACAATCATGAAGACGGTAGGCCGTACACACGCATGAGTAACGTTCTTATTTTTTAATGATCGTTATGGAAAGAAGGTAAGTAGAATTATATCTTTATACAATGATCATAATAACATGAATAAAATATATACTTATATATAAAATTATCATTATGTAAAAGGAATTACATCATGTCAAGGGGGTGGTAGTCCACACGTCCACGATCGACATTATCACTTTTTTTTGTGTGAAAGGATAATAAATAAAATGATATATATATATATATATATTACCATAAGGTTAATTATGTAATTAATATTATATATATGTTGTGTATGTATCATATTTTTAATTATAATCATCCTTTATACATTCTATGAATCATGTGAACAAATCACATCGCTTTGAGGGGGCACTAGTCCACACATCCTCAAACGATGTTATCATATTAATGAAAAATGGAAAGTATAAGGGTATGTGTTTTAAAAGAATTAAATAATATTAAAGACATAATAAATATAATATATAATATATATAAACTATGTGTCCATCATAATTTCCAACCATGAATGTTGTAAATGGAAAAATGAACAATCATTATTTCGTGAGGCATTAGTTCACCGTACACAAAAACAGTATGTTTGTTAGACATTAGATGGAAGTGTGTGTAATTTTAGGTATAAATATTATAATAAAAACATAATAATATATTGAGGATACTGTTTTTTTATAAAATAAAGTAATAAGAAGAGTATAGGGGGTGGTGAATGGAAATGAAAATAAAAAACTTGAGATAAGGCGTTACCTCTTAATCGGGTTACTTCTTTTGGTTTGAACCAAAAGCTTCCATGGATTGATTTCTGCACAAAGGGAGGATTCTAGATCTAGGGTAGGTATGTTGGGAGAATATTCAGATAGGTCTTGGCTGAACCTAAGAGGTTTGAGAGTTGTTAGGAACAAGGAGAGGTGGTGGCCTTTTATAGGGAATGAAAAGGACACACTTGGGATTTTTGGAAACAAGTTAGGTGTACACATGTTCTTACCTAAAAAAAGTCATAAAAAACCAAAAAACATAATAATTAAAGGTTAATGGACGAATTATTCCCATAAAATTTGTTTTGGAAAATTTTATAGGTCTTTTGGGTCCCTAAGTTAAAGGTTTAGTCCTTTATTAAGCTTAATTTTGACTTAAGAATTGTAATTAATTTTAATTACCTTCACTAATATTTTTGGTCAAAAATAAAGTTGGTATTATTAGAAATTAGAAATTATAATGATTATAAATATGAAATATATTTTTACAAATTAAAATCTCATAAGTGGAAGAAATTAATTTAAAATTCATCCCGTAGGCGAGACGACAATGTGGGTTTTTAAAGTAAAAAACTCTAAAAGTTTGGTATGTTTTTATAATCAATATGAAAGTAAAATTTACTCCAATAAAAAACATTGGATTAATTGATAAAATTATGATCCAATTAAACTTTTAAACCATTTAATATTATAATTTAACCTTATAAATAAATTATACAAAAAAAACAGTTTTGAACTAAAATTCAGTATTTTTAACTATTCATTAAAAAATGGAATGTTTCAGAAAAATATAAAAAATTAACCATAATATAATTATTATGTCTCAATTTCAAATATAAAGTTTATTTTGACATGTTAAATCAATTAAATTTTCAAAATTCATATTTAAAATTAGTTCGCCATTAAAATGCGGTAAAATTGCTTTTATAAAAATATAGGTTTTTATGCGTGAGATAGAGTTTGTTCTTATCTTATGCATATAAAAAATAATGGATAAATATAAAAAATATTTTATTGAATATATAACATATATTTTTCACTAAAATAATTCAATAATTGTAATTAGTTATGTTTATTAAGGTAAAACTCATTTGGAGGCATACAAATAATAATATTTCTTTTTATATCCAATTGGTTCTTATTTTTGTTTCTCATTAATTTTTAACAAATGAATTCAATTTATATTGGTTTAAACCAAATTTTTTTAAGTTAGTTATTACTACTCATAATAACTAATTTAACAACTAGTTTATATCATATTATATTAAATTATAATGTTTTAATAATACATTGTAATTTGGTGAAACTCTGTCTTGCGTGTAACACAAGCTATCTAGAAAAGTCATTCTTGCGTGTAACGCAATCTAACTTAATGTTGTATGTATTGAAATATATTAAATATATTTTAAATAATAAATATATTGTGATGTATTCAGATATTATATTACCTTACACGCTCAATATCGCATGTCATACATGCTATAGAATACAAGGTTCTTACTTTAGATTTTCAGGGCATTACAATATATATATATATATATATATCGAGAGAGAGAGCGATAGAGTCACACACACACATATACAAATACACAAACACGTAAATGTATTTATAATAAATATGCATTTTATAAATACATTATAGATAATTTATATTTATATACACAGTTATACATAAATATATAAATATATACTTATATATATAATATGTAAATATGTAAATATATAATCATATTTTATATATGTATTTAAAAATAATCATATAATTATATATAATTAAATGAATAAATATACAGATAAATAAATGTAAATATATATAAATAAATATATATATCAACAAATTTTGGCGACAATAAGGTGCATTAATGGTAAGAGTATTTATCCTGTTGGAAGGAGGTCAAAGGTCAAATATTCATGGGATCGAGGCTATGTAAGGTTGGGGAATTAAGTGAGGTGCTGATAAAGGGGTAGTGGCAGTGGGGCAGGCACAACACCTGTCTTCCAGAATTAAAAAAAAACATTTTTTGAGTTTTATCAATGTTATAAACTAGCACTGATAGGGGGAAAGATTAAAATATTTTGAGTTTTACAAGTGCTAAAAAAAGTGCTGATAAAAGACCTCCCTTTCAGTTCTTTTTCTAGCATTGATAAACACGAATTTTATCAGTGCTGATAAAAGCATCCAACTTTTAAGGGTACGAATAAAGGAGGGTGGACACTAATAAAGGGGTAGATGTGGTTGGGCATGCACGACAACCGACTTCCATAATTCAAAAAAATATTTTTTGAGTTTTATCAGTGTTAGAAACTAGCACTGATAAAGGGGGCGAGTTTAAAAAAACAGTTTGAGTTTTATCAGTGCTAAAAAATGCACTGATACAAGTCCTCCTTTATTTGTGCTGATAAATGCAACTTTTATCAGGGCTGATAAAAATGGCTGACTTTTAAGGGGGCATACAATGTAAGTGATTTTTTTGCACTAATAAACATAAATTATAACACTGATAAAATTCTCTTTAGTATTAATGATTAATGTTGAGAATTATCACTCCATTAATGATTGAGATAAAATATTATTTTTATGTATTTTTATAGTCCTGTGAGGCATTCTATACCAACCCGATCTCATAGTGACTTTTTAGCGCTACCTCTGCATGTGGTTTCTCCTGATTTGGTTTTTTCATGTAAAATTCTAGTGTTCTCATTTTTTTTCATGGTTTTTATTTCTAAAATTTCTAGATAAAATTGGTATCAAATAATTTGGTTTGATCAAACCTAGATCTAATCAAGTTTTCATGATCCGAAGAACTTTGAAGATCCGATCTACTTTCACGATATTATTTCTATTTCTCACGATAATAATCATGAACTTAAATATTCTGATTTTGGATCAAAACACCAGATATTTGTTACGGAAGGTTAGGATGTGGGTTTTTCTCACAGAGATGGATCAAGAAGATGCATTTTTGGGATTTGAAAATATGCCTAAATCATTGATTGTAGAGGAAATGCAACGTAAGGATCACATGGAACTCTTACAAATCCAACTACATCTATAAAATCAAATTTTGAAGGATGTTTTGATAGGGAAACATTTACTACTTTATGGATAAAACTGAAGTAGATTTGTATAATTAAGAGTCTTACCAGCAATTTGTATCTGAAGAAAAGTCTACACTCCCATCGCATGTCGGAAGGTGCATCTATTATGAGTCATTTAGCAGTTTTTAAAGAAATGGCTTTTGATATGGAAGATATGGAGGTGAAATATGAAGAAGAAGATTTGGATATAATTTTTTATTCTATTTTCCTCCTTTGTATGTGACCTTTAGAGATAAAATCCTCCATAGTCATGATACACTTACTCTCGATTAGGTTTGTGAGGCCTTATTTTTGAATGAGAAAATAAAATATATTGTGGTTGGTTCTGAATCCTAGATAGAGGGTTTGGTTTTCAAAGGAAGAACAAGTGAAAGGAAATTTTTTACTTTTGAAAAAGATAGGTCAAAATTATGAAATAAAGACAAAAAACCTCTATATTGTAAGAAGAAGGGGAATATTAAATCTAAACGTTTCAAGCTAAAAAATAAGAATAGGAATAAGAGATATGTTAATTAGAAATGAAATAAAGTATAAAATTCATGTAAATCTAGAGTAACAAAGGATAATAATAGTGATGTGGAACTTCTGATTTTTTCTGATAGTGAATCAAAATAGTGTGATGACTAGATTCTTGATTCAACATGTACTTTTCATTTGTTTCCAAATTGGGACTGGTTTTTTGTTGGAGTTGGTGTCCTAGAACCAACTTTCTGTACTTTTATTGCATGTAAATTATATTATTTGAATATTAATAAAATATCTTATTATATATTGTTCATTGTTATGCATGTCTTTAATATTATAATTTCCTATAGTATTTATCGCATTGATAAGGACATAACAATTCCCAGCTATGATGAGAACTTTCTATGATGATATTCTAAAATATTGTTATGTGGTTGGATAATGTTCTATTATTGGAGGCATAGAATGTGAATTCTAGGCGTGAGTACTTGTAAAAAGACGAGGCTTCTTCTCATGAAGTTCTAAATTGGTAATCTCTAAGATGAAAGATTATGAGAACATACATTCCAGTATGAATTCTGCATGTTTTTCTGTCATCGTATATTCCTATATGTGAGTGTTTTTAATGATCCTTAGACTTTAATATTATCATTAATGCATGTCATGACTCATGCACTTAAATTTACTAAAAAAACCATCACACAATATGTTGGTTGGAAGTAGGGTACATTGGTTGCATCTTTAATGAAATGTTATTAATTGATAAGTTGAGAAAGGATTTGTCCCTTCCATATTTATTAAAGTTGATATCTCGACCCTTTGATTAGAATGGAATAGTCAACTTAAATTACATGGAAATGGTGCATCAATGTGTTTATTTCAGATAGTCAAAGAAAGACGCATCGATCATATTGGTTGGTGACATGGATGTGAAACCTAATTGATAAGATATTATGACAAAGGGATTATATTACACAGTGAGCATTCATATGTGGTTGTCATCATTGTGACATTAAGTTTTTTCTCTTGGGGGCTTTGAACTGTTACTGGATAATAATCTTTGAATTTAGGTAAGCTCGCCTAATGCCAACGAGAAAGAATCCTATAGGGTCACACACCAAGTGTTTTCGTTGATCTCGATTAAATTATATTTTGAATTTAATAGAATAAATATTATTCTCAAGATTGAGGAATAATTTTATTCATATTTTATCAATCAAAAATATTTATTGATGAATGAAATATTTAAATTAAATATTTATTCAGGTATTCAATAAATTACGAGGAGGTTGAATGGACCAAGACCTCATCTGTTGATAAATATTTATTTACAAGTTGATAAATATTATTTTTCATTGTGTGTGTTGGTGAACATAACAAAATAATAATAATAATAATATTATTATTATGTCACATGGTGTTTGTTAAGAATATCATATTATTTTAAGGGTCTCCATACAATTAAATAATATTTCTTAACCCAAAACCTAGACCCATAAATAGATGGTATGTCTATTGTGTAGTATGTATAAAAATAGAGAATCATTGTGCACCATAAAATTCTCTATCGACTCCTCCTTCTCTCCCCCTCTCAAGAATGAGCAATGCAAGAGAGATTACTTCAAGACCAAAGGATGAGCGATCAACACAAACAACATAAGACAATAGATTCTCCGTGATTGAAATTGAAAATAGATTGGTGTTGCTCAGAGATCAAAGGACCATGTTCAGATCATTTCTAAAAGGTTTCTATCCATATATCCTCAAAGCATAATGAAGGAAATCTGAAAGGTTTTTTGGAAGAACAACATCATCAACAAAGAAAGGATCCTAAGCTGAGGTAATAATTTCTTTCGATCTTAATAAATTAAATATAAATTTAATGTAAAATATCCCCTCTAGGGGTTTTGGGAAACTATTTATTAAAATAAATTTTAATATTATGCCCACCATAGGCGTTTCCACTACGCCCAGAACCATCAAGTGGTATCAGAGCAGTCACGTTTCAAATTTATAATTATTTATTTGATTGTTGATCTATGAGAAATATAAGTTAGATTTTAATTTCATATTATTTGATCTTTAATCCATTTTGAATTAAAATTTTATTGATATATTAATCATGTTCATTCAAAGTTTCATTTTCTTAAGGTTCTAAGAACATTTAAATAAAAAATGGAGATTCCATCTGGGAGTGCCAAGAATTTTGGTTGGTAAAACTCACCTGAAAGGCCTTATTTTTATTTATTTTTCATAACCCCCATTTCAAGGGATGAGGGAAAACCCTTACAATGCTCGTAGTCTTAGAAATTACATGACCTAAAGGTCTTGGAAATTACATGACCCGTAGGTATTAGAAGAGTATATCCATACTATAACTACTTGGAACTGCTCCTCCCCAGCTTCTACATCATGATGTCAGCTCTCCACCTTCACATGGCTATTAGACTAGGCTTCCCATGCATGCACAGGCTGATCTCGATGGAAATTCCATACCCTCTCTTTCTTCCAAATTTGTTAGCTTCTACTATGGTGAATGCACTTGCTCTACATACTCATCTGGAGTATGCTCCTTAGAAAGTCTTCCTGGTCCATTAATCACAATTTCATGTGGCCCAAAATCCTTGAGGTGTACCAAAGGCCTTGAGGTGGCCCAAAATCCTTATTGGCCCAAAGGCCTTGGGTGGCCCGAAGGCCTTGAAGGACCCAAGGACCAAACCGATGGCCTGAAAACCTAAACATATGAATAGTTCCAGCTGCTACAGTATCGAACAATACCTAATACAGTAACCCATAAATTATTTCTTTGCCCAGATTTGAACTCAGGTCTCTTGGATGCACTTTCCGAGTCCTCACCAACCGAGCTGAGGCTCTTATGCACCAGTAAGACTAAGTTACACGATGTGTAGACATAGTACACACCATATAACTATGTGAAATGCACCTAGACATGTTGTGGGATACACGACATGCCAAGCAATAACTATACATGATGCATTTATTGTGCACCACATGTAAACTGATCGAGTATGCCACACAAGTTTCCAGATTACATGACATGTAACTAGCGTACACAATGTGTAGTCTCCTCAGGTTAGTGGAATTTTTTTTCACAATCCATGTGGTCATAATACATGGTCAAAACAGCATGAGACTGCCAACCTGGAGCATTAATGATATACACATCATGTATGCAGTGTACACAAAATGTAGTTCATCATTTCCCATGTCCTAAATACCCATTGATCCATTTGGAGAGCTATGAAAACACACAACATAAGTGATACATGAAGTGTAGTTGGTCTATAAATGTTGTGTAGTCATGACCGATAAACACATCGAGTTCTTCAGTGGGTTTCACAGACACACGAAAAGAGTGATACACAACATTTAGCTAGATTATAAACACCGTGTAGTCTAGCTGAGGTACATGAAAAAATTCCCAAGCATGTAATCCAGGTATATGAAAACCGAGGTACACAACGTGTAACTGGTAAGTACACTTCATGTAGTCTCCCAATTAATGAAAGAATTAGATTCACTTAAATTGACAATTACATCATTAAAACCTTATTTTATTAATTAGAATATATTATGTTTGATAGTTTAATAATGGTTTTAAATAATTTTAAATGCTCAATTAATTTAGTATAATAAATCTATAAAAATTACTTATGCCATTTATTTTCTATGAATTTCATTAAGATGAGTATCTCCAAATGGATTCAGATGATCATTAAGATGAAAGGGAATTAACTAATTAATGAAAGAATGTTTATCTTAATAATAAAGAATGAATAAGAAATTAATGTTAGAAATTTAATTTTGCATATACGTTGCATGTATGATCATTCATGATCTTGACCAAGACTAGTGTATGATTTTTCTAATTTAATTTAATTTATTTCAGGGTTTTGCAATTATTTAAAATTAAATTAATTTTATGGCCTAAAAGTCATCCCTCCCTCCATTATTATGCATGACTTGTATGTCCAAAATTATTTATACAATCCCACTTTAACCAATCCTTTGGTTCCCCTCTCCTATGTGTGAGTTATAAATACTTGTAATGAATGGATTTTTCCCAAATCATGTAGAGGCAGTTCAATATGGAACCATTATGATGCCAACCTGGGTGATACATAGGTGGACATCTGGAATGTTGCAACTCATGCCAAAACTGACAATACGAGTTATTTCTCCTAGGGTATAGGTTGATTTATTTTTCACTCAATAAATCAAATGTAAAAGAATCTCATTAATAGGTAATTTATTATTTATTTATTTCTATATTATGCATTAATTATTTTATAGATTCAATACCACAATTGTAACGCCCCGACCCCAGCTACCCAGAGTCGGTGCATTACTTCGTAACATTGGCATGATCACAAGAAAGATCAAATCTCGAAAGACCGATTGGTTTAGTAGCCTTGGAAACACTAGATATATTCATAAGTTTTACATTACATCATAAAATGAAAAACTACTACAACAACATAATGTCTCCATAATCCACACTACTATCCCCTCATAATGTCCCTGCAGGTCATTCATAATTTACTTCTTCACATCCTGGGGAAAAATAAAACATAGAAAAGGGGTGAGCTCAAATGCCCAGTAAGGATAACAATATAGCGGAAACTTTCATAAATAAGAATAAACATTTAAGGCAATGCATTACTAAAACAAAAGCCTTTTAAAATTGAACTTCAACATGGTATGGCAAAAGTAAAATGAAATAATGCCATTTACTTATTCACATGGATATTCTACTAATCGAATAATCACATGCAAAAATCAATAATCACTTTCATAATGTTGGAGTGCATAATGCTAAACGTTAATTTCTTTGTCTAGGCCTCATCCCAAGACCTAGGGGTTACTTCTAACCGGAACCCAACCCGGAGTGCCTCTAATAACCGGACACCAACCCGGAGTGCCTCTAATAACCGGACACCAACCCGGAGGGCATAATTTTACCAGTCCCTAACCTGGAGGGCTTACTTTAACCAGTCCCCAACCCGGAGGGCTTACTTTTACCAGTCCCCAACCTGGAGGGCTTACTTTTACCGGTCCCCAACCCGGAACATACTTGTTTATCACATTCATCTGAAGAAAAGTTTGAAATATAACATAAACATTCGGATTAAAACTAGCATACGAAATGTCAATAGTTTCACCATAAACTATGAATGGTATAAAATAGCACATCCACAGTCAAACATATCACAAAACCTTCAATACAATATAGAAGTTTTGTATTATAATAAATCAACTTCAAATAAGCGTAAAATCCATTAAAGGATGTTGACATAGATGAAATCAAAATTCTTTTTAAAGAAGTATCTCCTTTTATTTTGAAATCATTTAAGATCCATATAAAATAAAACATTTTCTTTGAAAATATTCTTATAAGCTTGTATGGAAAGCTTCGACGATTTTATAACGGCGGAAAATAACCGCACCCGCCGTATAAGTTAAAAAAAAACATTCTTACCTCAATTCTGTCGAAAAGGTTAAAAAGGACATTGTTTTGAAAACGACGGAAGGATTCCTTTATAAACCTCTTATAAAAATTCAAAAAAGGGTATAAATGACTTTAACCCATATTCTTGTAAATAGTAAAAATGTTTTGAAAAACATTTTTAAGAAAACATGGATGTGGATGATAAAGAGATCCCAGTAGATTATTACGTATATACAACCTCGGATAATGAAGAGATTGTGAAATAACCCTTACCTTGTACTTTTCCTTGGTTGTGGTAGGTTAACCTCCTGTATAATGGTGAAATAATTGTTATTAAATTATACAAGAATCATATACATTAATATGATATCATATATGATCTTTTAATATTGATTTGATAATAATATCTTAGTATTATCGTTGTTTCGGGTGTTAACTTACTTGTTTTCTTTCATATGTTTTGTTACGTAAGACATGTTTGTAAAGGATAGGTTGTATATTATTCATATCCATAATGATATCAAGTCCTTAAACATCATTTTCAAATCATAAAATGATAATTACGCTTTAATGGTTACGATGGAGAATGAATCTCATCGCGTTCGTGGAGACGGTAGTCCGTACGTACGCACGAGCGACAATATCATTCTTTTGATATTAAAATAATATATAAATGGATGGTATATCATATATACAGAATCATTAACATGTTATATTTATTATTTACATGAGTTACACATCATTATTATACCCATCCAAATAATATTATATTGAATAACAATTACACCACGACGTGGAGACGGTAAGCCGTACGTACGCACGTATGGTGACATGTTATTCAAAGGGTGGATAGAATACTGAATATGATTGTACCATATTTATAATAACATCACAGTATATGTGAGATACTGGAGTTATTATTTCAGAATGGTAAGAACAAAGGAAGAAGAAGTGGAAGAAGAAATGAACTTAGAAAAGGGTGGTGAGATCATTACCTTTTCTTCGGGTTCTTCCTTTTGATTTGATCAAAAGGGCTCCTTAGGTTGGCTTTCTGATCAAACTAAGGCCTCTAGGTTGTATTGAGGGATGTTGGGAGAGTATTTGGGCAGAGTTTGGCCGAACCAAAAGGCTTTAGAGGTGTGAAGAAATGAGAAGGAGGAGTGCCCTTTTATAAGAGGGGTGAGGGGCACCTTTGGAAAAGCTAGAAATATTAATTTATAATAAATTCATATTCGGTTTCTAAAGGCTCCAAAGTTGACTATTCAAAGGATGAGGTGGGGATAGGTCGAAAACAACTCATCCAATAGAATTTAGACAGGTTTGGGTACTTATATTAACCTTATCTTTAAGTATTAACTCTAAGTTAATTAGTTTCACTTTTACAATGTCTCTTTGTATTTTTATATAATATGGTTAATAAACTTACTATATACATCCAAGCGACACCCAAGTGGTCCATTAATGATTAACCTATCATAATATAAGTCTCTTGGCCGAACCTTAGATTTTTAGGAATTTAATATCAATTAATAATATAATATTTGTTTTAAGAACTCTTTTATGTCAATTTTGACACTATTCAATAGTTGATTTTTGTGAAGCTCATAACAGATTGATTACTTCGAACAAAGTCCATTAAATCAATCCTAATATATCATATTAGCCTAGAAAATTAGTTTAATTCATTAAAAGTTTCATATTATATTTATTTGGGTATTTATAATATCAATTATTTTAATTTTTCACTATTATAGTAATTACTGCATCATCATTGTGTCATAAATAAAATAACTTATTTATTGTCTAAAAATTATAAATAAAATATCATTATGTAGGAAATCTTTTTATCTTTCTAATGAATATTTATAATCGAAAATCCAACATGTATAACCCTATTTAAAAATTGTTCTTCTAAAAGATATATGCTTGTGTCATTTTTGTATTCATTTTAACTTAATTAAAATAAAGTGTCATTATCACTTACAAGTGGATCCATGGGGTCCCAAAATTGACACAAAGATGCCCATGGTCGACCATTTATCAACCAATAGGGTTAAGACACGTTTTAGGGTAATTTAGTATTATTATAATATTATTTTTTTAACCCTTATTTACCGGATTTACCCTTAACCATGGTAAATAAAATATTTACCGTAGTAATTATTCAAAATGACTAAAAATAAAAGTTACCTATTTACACAATTTGAACATCCTGATTCCAAATATGGAATCCATTTTCCTAAATTATAAACATAGAAGTGGCAGAAATTAATTTAAAATTAATTCCCGCTGTCAAAACAAAAAGCGTGTTTTTAAGAGATAATAACTATCAAAAGATTGACACTTGTTTATGTTTGGTTTAATTGTAAAATTATATCCAATGAACAACATTATATTAAATAGTAAAAATATATTATAAATATACTTTAAAACCACTCAAATTCATAATTTATCACTATTAATTATTTTGATTAAAAAAGTTGTTTTTAATTAAAATTTAGTAATTTTCACTATTCATCAAAATATGAAAGTTATCCGAAAAGTACCAAAATTTCACCTTAGGATAAATTTGATATTCCGAATCCAAAAATGAAGTCCATTTTAAAATATAAAATATATATAACTTCAAAAAGTAGGTATTACTATTCATAACAGCTAGTTTGATTGGTTACGGTGTGTTAGAACTCGAAGTTGCGTACAGCACACGCTACTGTTTTATTCAAAGGAAATCGTACCGTGGAAGCTTGGGATGTTTCATTTTAAATTTTTTGATGTCTCCATTTAGTCAAAAAGTTTAAAATATTGTATTTAAAAAGGTTTCACTATCAAAAGTTGATAAAAGCGCAATACTGAAAATGAATCTGTTCTTGCATTATGACTAAGAAACTCATAATATGGATTCTAAAATTATAAGGATTATATAAAGTTTAAAATTTAGTTAATACTATTCATGACCTCTTTTAATGGTTTTTTTTTGGGTAAGTCATGGTGCAATTGAACTCAGTGTTGCGTGTAGTGCAAGTTATTGAATTATGAAATCTTGGGGTGTTACATTCTCCCCTCCTTCAATAAATTGCGTCCTCGCAATTTGAAATTGTTCTTCGAAAATAAAAGGTTGAAAGTAGAAAATATATTTGTGGGAAAACCCAAATCGGAAATTGGGTTACTAAAATTTAGTATTAATATGAGGAAAAGAGAAATCAAAGGGTCACCACCAAATTATGATCTCGATTAAGAGAACATTGGTGGAAATTAGAGACATATAATCGGAGGAAAAACGTAAATATTTATAGGTAGTGATTGAGGTCATCAATCACAAACAAGTGTATAATTGAGGTCCTTAAATTCATCAATCTATGATGATTTGAAATACCATCGGTTCAACAAAACATAGGGTATTAGGATAACACATTTTTGACGTTTCAAAATATCTTAGTTGAAATCCCACATCGAAAAATGAATTAATGAGGCCTCTATTTAAAATAAAGAGTGGAAAGTATGAAGATTACCGAAAATAACACATACTAGGGTTCCATGTAGGAAAATATGGATATGGAAGAGAAATCTAACCATCAATTATCTGATGGAGAGTGGTAGAGAACATGGCTATGAAAAGGCCAACAATCCCAAAGCCATAAATTAGTGATGATTTAAGGTACCATCTAGGACAACATTTTTGTTCTAAGTTTCTTTTCTTAATATTGAGGAATTTATTTATGAGATTGGCTAAGATCATAAGGAGATATACTTACTTTATAATTAGTGTTTTATCCATTAATAAATTTCTACCACAAACTCATCTTTCACTCTAAAAGATAATAGAATGTAAAAAAAATTCTATTTACACTATTCGTATAGGGTTCCAAAATAAAAGAATTTATAATTAATCTAAAAGATCTTTTAATAAAAACTACATTATTTAATCCAGGACATCTCGTGGGCCAGTGGTAGGTGATACACCCTTGTCGCCCTTCGGTTGCGGGTTCAAGTCTCGCAGCCTTGCCGGACGCGACGGGTTGCCGCCCGACCTCCGGGTTGTCCTTTTATGGCAATCCAAAATAATCCAAACTAGAACTATCCAAAATACTTCTGTCCAAACTCATATTCCAACATTTATAAGTAAGGTAAACATAATGTAGAACCTTTTTACCCCGTAATAGCATATGAATACCTTCATCATGTATTCTTTTAATACACCGAAACATCCTGAATTACCATATTCCTTATTGATTACATTCATGCTCCCTTATTCCATATAGAAAGCTGGATATACTTCATTAATCCAAAAATGTTTTAAACCCCAACAATGATGGAATATACAAATCATTAATCAGTTCCAAGGTAGTCAAGAATATCCAATATAATTTATCCAAAACAATCACATATTATTCCTAAATCACTACCTCGGTATCAGAACTATATTATGATTTATCATTCTCTCAACCATATATTTTCCAAAAATTTATCCTGCTATTGAGTCACTTTTCTTTGTTCCACACAATCTCAAGTCCTTAATGAAATAGTACTGCAGTACAATCCTTATATACTCCATAATTATTATAACAAGTACATTGTTGATACAACACTCAATTGACATAATCAACATAAGAACTCTAATAATTCCTCTTCATTTGTGGTAGTATCATAACTTGATTATTATCCAATAGCATCATTTGCGTCATAGACTGATGACTGGGACATAGGTTCGCGTAGTGTCCAAACTCCTTGCAAATGAAGCATTGTACATTTGAAACCATTTTCTTACCCTTGCAGTCACGTACTTTGTGCCCTTTTCCACCACACTTATAACAAACTCCCATTCCTTTCAGGCAAGTTCCAGGGTGTTTCTTTCAATAGTTACCACATATGGGAAAATTCTTCTTTTCCCTCTTCCCTTTATCCATCTTTCTCTCTTCCATGCTTTTCTTCTCTTGCTTTCCTTCAAATCCATATGACTCAGTAAACTCTTTACTTATCTTATCAACACATGATATTATTTCTTCACATGATGATAATACATGGGAGACTATTCCTCTTATAAATTCTAGCTTAAGACCATGAAAGATATGATCCTTCCTTCTCTTTGGATCATGTGCATTTCTGGAGTTCTCATTCCTTCTACTGGGCGCCATTTCTAAACAATGGCATAAACTAGATCAGTTTATGAATCAATATACATAATCCCATACTTATAAAACACTTAACATAAATTGAACTATTTATGGATATAATCCATAATCATAAAAATGTTTTCTTTGAGGAAGTATATACTCATAAACCCTTCATAATGATTTGTAAAGATAGTGAGAGTTATCCTAAGCATATCCCCCGGGAGTGTCGTAACCAAGAGTGCAGCAAGGCCCGTTGTCGTGCACCAGTTCCCGTTCGAGTCTAGCTCAAAGCGGTGTTTTCGGGTTTTACCCCTAGGTACATCTGTGCCAGAGCCACCTCTACCTGCTCGTATCCAGACAGGGATGTATTGCTCGAAAAACTCACAAAATCTCTACAATACCAAAATTCTAGGAAGTTCTTCTATACTAATCCTCAAAGTTCATCTTAGGTCTACGTGCTCTAATTAGAGTTTATCTAAACCTAGCTTCCAAGGTTTGTACTAAACTTCCTCTGATACCAACTGTAACGCCCCGACCCCAGCTACCCAGAGTCGGTGCATTACTTCGTAACATTGGCATGATCACAAGAAAGATCAAATCTCGAAAGACCGATTGGTTTAGTAGCCTTGGAAACACTAGATATATTCATAAGTTTTACATTACATCATAAAATGAAAAACTACTACAACAACATAATGTCTCCATAATCCACACTACTATCCCCTCATAATGTCCCTGCAGGTCATTCATAATTTACTTCTTCACATCCTGGGGAAAAATAAAACATAGAAAAGGGGTGAGCTCAAATGCCCAGTAAGGATAACAATATAGCGGAAACTTTCATAAATAAGAATAAACATTTAAGGCAATGCATTACTAAAACAAAAGCCTTTTAAAATTGAACTTCAACATGGTATGGCAAAAGTAAAATGAAATAATGCCATTTACTTATTCACATGGATATTCTACTAATCGAATAATCACATGCAAAAATCAATAATCACTTTCATAATGTTGGAGTGCATAATGCTAAACGTTAATTTCTTTGTCTAGGCCTCATCCCAAGACCTAGGGGTTACTTCTAACCGGAACCCAACCCGGAGTGCCTCTAATAACCGGACACCAACCCGGAGTGCCTCTAATAACCGGACACCAACCCGGAGGGCATACTTTTACCAGTCCCTAACCTGGAGGGCTTACTTTAACTAGTCCCCAACCTGGAGGGCTTACTTTTACCAGTCCCCAACCTGGAGGGCTTACTTTTACCGGTCCCCAACCCGGAACATACTTGTTTATCACATTCATCTGAAGAAAAGTTTGAAATATAACATAAACATTCGGATTAAAACTAGCATACGAAATGTCAATAGTTTCACCATAAACTATGAATGGTATAAAATAGCACATCCACAGTCAAACATATCACAAAACCTTCAATACAATATAGAAGTTTTGTATTATAATAAATCAACTTCAAATAAGCGTAAAATCCATTAAAGGATGTTGACATAGATGAAATCAAAATTCTTTTTAAAGAAGTATCTCCTTTTATTTTGAAATCATTTAAGATCCATATAAAATAAAACATTTTCTTTGAAAATATTCTTATAAGCTTGTATGGAAAGCTTCGACGATTTTATAACGGCGGAAAATAACCGCACCCGCCGTATAAGTTAAAAAAAAACATTCTTACCTCAATTCTGTCGAAAAGGTTAAAAAGGACATTGTTTTGAAAACGACGGAAGGATTCCTTTATAAACCTCTTATAAAAATTCAAAAAAGGGTATAAATGACTTTAACCCATATTCTTGTAAATAGTAAAAATGTTTTGAAAAACATTTTTAAGAAAACATGGATGTGGATGATAAAGAGATCCCAGTAGATTATTACGTATATACAACCTCGGATAATGAAGAGATTGTGAAATAACCCTTACCTTGTACTTTTCCTTGGTTGTGGTAGGTTAACCTCCTGTATAATGGTGAAATAATTGTTATTAAATTATACAAGAATCATATACATTAATATGATATCATATATGATCTTTTAATATTGATTTGATAATAATATCTTAGTATTATCGTTGTTTCGGGTGTTAACTTACTTGTTTTCTTTCATATGTTTTGTTACGTAAGACATGTTTGTAAAGGATAGGTTGTATATTATTCATATCCAGAATGATATCAAGTCCTTAAACATCATTTTTAAATCATAAAATGATAATTACGCTTTAATGGTTACGATGGAGAATGAATCTCATCGCGTTCGTGGAGACGGTAGTCCGTACGTACGCACGAGCGACAATATCATTCTTTTGATATTAAAATAATATATAAATGGATGGTATATCATATATACAGAATCATTAACATGTTATATTTATTATTTACATGAGTTACACATCATTATTATACCCATCCAAATAATATTATATTGAATAACAATTACACCACGACGTGGAGACGGTAAGCCGTACGTACGCACGTATGGTGACATGTTATTCAAAGGGTGGATAGAATACTGAATATGATTGTACCATATTTATAATAACATCACAGTATATGTGAGATACTGGAGTTATTATTTCAGAATGGTAAGAACAAAGGAAGAAGAAGTGGAAGAAGAAATGAACTTAGAAAAGGGTGGTGAGATCATTACCTTTTCTTCGGGTTCTTCCTTTTGATTTGATCAAAAGGGCTCCTTAGGTTGGCTTTCTGATCAAACTAAGGCCTCTAGGTTGTATTGAGGGATGTTGGGAGAGTATTTGGGCAGAGTTTGGCCGAACCAAAAGGCTTTAGAGGTGTGAAGAAATGAGAAGGAGGAGTGCCCTTTTATAAGAGGGGTGAGGGGCACCTTTGGAAAAGCTAGAAATATTAATTTATAATAAATTCATATTCGGTTTCTAAAGGCTCCAAAGTTGACTATTAAAAGGATGAGGTGGGGATAGGTCGAAAACAACTCATCCAATAGAATTTAGACAGGTTTGGGTACTTATATTAACCTTATCTTTAAGTATTAACTCTAAGTTAATTAGTTTCACTTTTACAATGTCTCTTTGTATTTTTATATAATATGGTTAATAAACTTACTATATACATCCAAGCGACACCCAAGTGGTCCATTAATGATTAACCTATCATAATATAAGTCTCTTGGCCGAACCTTAGATTTTTAGGAATTTAATATCAATTAATAATATAATATTTGTTTTAAGAACTCTTTTATGTCAATTTTGACACTATTCAATAGTTGATTTTTGTGAAACTCATAACAGATTGATTACTTCGAACAAAGTCCATTAAATCAATCATAATATATCATATTAGCCTAGAAAATTAGTTTAATTCATTAAAAGTTTCATATTATATTTATTTGGGTATTTATAATATCAATTATTTTAATTTTTCACTATTATAGTAATTACTGCATCATCATTGTGTCATAAATAAAATAACTTATTTATTGTCTAAAAATTATAAATAAAATATCATTATGTAGGAAATCTTTTTATCTTTCTAATGAATATTTATAATCGAAAATCCAACATGTATAACCCTATTTAAAAATTGTTCTTCTAAAAGATATATGCTTGTGTCATTTTTGTATTCATTTTAACTTAATTAAAATAAAGTGTCATTATCACTTACAAGTGGATCCATGGGGTCCCAAAATTGACACAAAGATGCCCATGGTCGACCATTTATCAACCAATAGGGTTAAGACACGTTTTAGGGTAATTTAGTATTATTATAATATTATTTTTTTAACCCTTATTTACCGGATTTACCCTTAACCATGGTAAATAAAATATTTACCGTAGTAATTATTCAAAATGACTAAAAATAAAAGTTACCTATTTACACAATTTGAACATCCTGATTCCAAATATGGAATCCATTTTCCTAAATTATAAACATAGAAGTGGCAGAAATTAATTTAAAATTAATTCCCGCTGTCAAAACAAAAAGCGTGTTTTTAAGAGATAATAACTATCAAAAGATTGACACTTGTTTATGTTTGGTTTAATTGTAAAATTATGTCCAATGAACAACATTATATTAAATAGTAAAAATATATTATAAATATACTTTAAAACCACTCAAATTCATAATTTATCACTATTAATTATTTTGATTAAAAAAGTTGTTTTTAATTAAAATTTAGTAATTTTCACTATTCATCAAAATATGAAAGTTATCCGAAAAGTACCAAAATTTCACCTTAGGATAAATTTGATATTACGAATCCAAAAATGAAGTCCATTTTAAAATATAAAATATATATAACTTCAAAAAGTAGGTATTACTATTCATAACAGCTAGTTTGATTGGTTACAGTGTGTTAGAACTCGAAGTTGCGTACAGCACACGCTACTGTTTTATTCAAAGGAAATCGTACCGTGGAAGCTTGGGATGTTTCATTTTAAATTTTTTGATGTCTCCATTTAGTCAAAAAGTTTAAAATATTGTATTTAAAAAGGTTTCACTATCAAAAGTTGATAAAAGCGCAATACTGAAAATGAATCTGTTCTTGCATTATGACTAAGAAACTCATAATATGGATTCTAAAATTATAAGGATTATATAAAGTTTAAAATTTAGTTAATACTATTCATGACCTCTTTTAATGGTTTTTTTTTGGGTAAGTCATGGTGCAATTGAACTCAGTGTTGCGTGTAGTGCAAGTTATTGAATTATGAAATCTTGGGGTGTTACAACAATCACATAAATTATGAATTAATGTGAAAATACGGAAATTAAATAAATTGATTACGAGTAAATGTTTTATCCAAACATGGTTCATTAATTAAGTAACATAGATTTAATATTAATAAGACATGTAAAGGATAAAAAAAGATAATTTTTAGGCATAATAAATTAAAATCTCTCATATATATATATATATATGTTAATTCATACTTGGCCTTCAATTACTTGATAAGGAATGAAACCAATAGAACTAATTGTTTGACCAAATCTTTTTGGGATACTTACTTTTATAAGGGGAGTTCTTATGAAGGTTTTTAGTTGACATAACCATTATTCATCAAGATAAGTATCCCTTGATATACTTTGTGTAATTTATAGGTAATTGTTATGAAAATACAAGTCAGGATTTTAGGATCGGGGAATCCACTCAACGGTTCAATGAACTGCAAGCCCACAGTTGGAAAATACCTACCTACCTAAATACGTTCATGTAGCTTCAACAACCCTTTTCGGGGTAATGTGAAGGTGAATATGGATCATTTTCACTAGAATTTCCTAGTAACTAGAAATTCCGAGTTCAATGGCGAGGGATATCGGGACTCAATAAAATAGTGGTAAATTTAATAAAATTAGTTATTGTTATTTCTTATATAATTTGTAATCATGAAAAGTACTAATAATATGCTATTTTATAATTATATAAAAAAGTAAAGTTCATCATCCACACTATCCATATAATCTATATTGGAGAAAGATAGTATCCTCACTGGCAATAACTTCTAGGGGTGGTTCAGATTCCTTCGTGTTGTGTTGCACCATGAATGGAAATATTTCAAGCTAGAATCCCCAATGCTTGATCCACCTTCCAGGGAGGAAAGAGATGAAGAGTTCCTTATCTATGAGAAACATATGAATTATGCAGTCGATGTTCAATGTTTTATGTTATCCTATATGTCTAGTGAACTTATAAAGTCTCATGAAAACATGGATACTTATAGAATGCATGAGAATATTTATGGTCTATATCAAGAGAGATCTAGACAAGAATGGTTTCAGATATATAAGGATATTTTTTAGAGAAAAATTAAATAGGGTTCCCTAGATCAGCCTCATGTATTCATGCTCATTGGATATATTGAGTGTCTAGAGGTTCTAGGGTTTGAACTCCCTGAATAACTGAGCACAAATCTCTTTCTTTCATCACTCCCTTATATCTTCTCAAGATTTTTTTAAATTTTAATACGAAAAACATATATAAGTCTCTCATATATATTCTTACTCTTCTTAATCAAGTAGATAAGTAGATAAAGCATGAAAAGTCTTCTGTCTTTATGGTGAAAAAATAGAAATGAAAAGTGAATAGATCTAAGCCTAATTATTCTTTACGCCCTTAAAAGAAGAGGAATATCAAGGGGAGAGTAGTGTAACATGATGTTGTTTATTTTTCATGTGCTAAGAAGGGCCATTGAAACAAAACTACACCCAACCAAAGAAACATGGGGAAAATTCAGGTTCATTTTTTATTGAGTGAAATTTATTTATCTCTAAAAATTGGGTATTAGATATAGCTTATAGTGCCCACATATGTGTTCTAATATATAAACCAAGTAGATTCAGAATGTTTTAATAAGGAGAGGTAGATTTATGAGTATCCAATAGAGATAAACTTGTTGCTGTAGCTATTAGGGACTACCAAATTATGTTACCAAATAGAATGATCTTGGTTTTAAAAGTTTGTTATTATGTACCATCTATTACCAAAAACATTTTATCTGTATCCAGACTTAATACAGATGGATTTATTTTCAATTTCAAAAATAAATGTTTCTTCTTTTATAAAGATAATTTTTTTATGGTAAGGTGAATTTAAATAATGGTATTTATGTGTTATATTACATGGACAAAGTAATGGAAGTCAATAACAAAACTACTTCACATGACTCATACCACACCCAACTATGGAATCACTGGCCAGGTCATGTAAAAAAAAATTCTTAACCAAATTATTCCAAGATGTATATTTAGATTCTTTTGAACTAAAACCACTTAGTATATGACATTCCTATTTACAAGGTAAAATAAAAAAATCCCTATTTAGTGGAAAAGGTGAAGGGGACAAAGAGATTCTTGAATTGGATTATACTGATGTGTGTGGACCTTTTCCTTTTGATGCAGGGGGTGGGTAATCACACTTCATAAATTTTACTGATGATTTTAGTATATATGGATATTTATACATAGTGAGGTATACATTAGATTCATTTTATAAATTCAAGGAATACAAGAATGAATTTGATAACCATCTTGGTAAGAAGATTAAGAAACTCCATTTAGAATGTAGTGAAGAATATCTTAATCAATACTTCATTGATTATTTACAGGATTTTGGGATTCTATCTCAACTCACTCCTCCTTATACACCTTAGTGGGATGGTTTAAGTGAAATGAGGAACCACACCTTGTTGGATATAGTGAGATCAATGATGATTCGTGCTAGTCTTTCATTATCCTTTTGGTGATATGGGTTATAAACAACAGTGCAAATACTAAACCAAGTACCAACTAAATCAATAAATGGAATTCCATAAAAACATTGGAGTGGAAGAAAAACCATGTTGCTGAATTTACTTGTGTAGGGTATCAATGCATTTGTTAAGTCCTCTTCATGTATAAAACTTTCACCCCGAGGCACAAATTTTACCATTATAGGATACCCCAAGGAAACAAAGGGGTATTACCTATACAACCCCTCAGAAAAAAAGGTAGTAGTGGCAAGAAATTCCATATTCCTTGAGAGAGAGTAAATCTATAAAAGATATAGTGAAAGTGATATAGGCTTCAATGAAGTCCAAGATCATGATACACAAGAGTTGGTACATGAAAAAATTACATAAATCCCTATTCAAGAAGAAACTATTCTAGAGATACAAGTACTACGTAAGAGTATAAGATATTTTAGGGAACTATAATGGTATGGTTTTCTAGTCACCAAGTATTGTGAATCATTATTAGTTAATAATAGTGATCCTATAACCTATAAGTAAGCAATAAGTGGCATAGATATTTCCAAGTGGAAATAAGCCATGAATTCTAAATTGGATTCCATGTACCAAAACCGATTCTAGATTTTTGTAGATCCTATATTGGATGTAAATAATGTTGGTTGTAAATTGGTATTCAATAAGAAACTATACATGGAAGGACAAGTTAGTACTTATAAGGCATGACTTGTGGAAAAAGGGTTTAAATACGATCAAGGAATTGACTATGGTGAAACCTTTTCACCAGTTTCAATGTTGAAATCCATTAGAAATATAATTTCCATTATGTAATTTCATGACTATGATGTTTGGAAAATGGATGTCAAAACAACCCTCCTTAATGATAACCTTTAGTAAGATGTCTATATGACAAAACCTGAAGCGTTTGTGACTCCAAAGGATGCTAATAAGATATAAAATTTTCCAAAATCCATTTATCAATTGAATCAAGCATCTAGGTCATAGAATATTTTATTTGATGAATCTATAATGGAATTTTTTTTCATAAATAATGAATTTGATCATTGTGTCTATAAAAAATTTAGTGAGGGTGAGGTCATTTTCTTAATAGTATATGTTTTAGACATATTACTTATTGAAAATATACCAGTCTTATAGTATATTAGGTTATAGTTAAATAAATGCTTCTCTATGAATAACTTGGGTGAGAAAACATATATTCTTGGGATCAAGATTCATCATGATAGATCCAAGAGATTTCTCAACCTATTTTGAAGTACATATATTGACCAGACACTAAAGAGGTTCAGTATGGAACAATCTAATAGGGGATTGTTTCCAATAGCACATGGAATTAATATTTTTATGGAAATATATCCTCAAATACATGATGATAGAAAAATAATGGTAAGGATTCCATATACATCAGTGATTTGTCTAGTCATGTATGTTATGCTATGTATTTGGATAGATGTCTCTTACGAATTAAGTGTGGTAGGCAGATATGAAGCTGACATGGGTGAACACCATTGGATGATAGTTAAGACTATAATTAAGTACTTGAGGTGTACTAAGGATATTTTATTGGTCTATGGAGGAGATAAGGAAATAGTCATTAAAGGGTATGAAGATGCTAGTTTCCAAATAGGTCAAGATGATTTTAAATCACAAACGAGATATATCTTCACTTTTAATGGAGGTGTTGTGAGCTAGAAGAGGTAAAAGTAGGCTATGTTAATATATTATATAGTAGAGTATGAGTATATTATGTATTTTTAGATAGATAAATAATTAGTATGGATTCACAACTTCATACAAGAGTTTAATGTGGTACATAGTAACAAAGATCCTATCACACTTTGCTATGATAATATTGTAGCGGTGGATCTCGCAAAAGAGCCAAGGTTACATAAATAGAAGAAACACATAATTCAAAATTATTATCTCTTAAGGGATTTTTTTAGAGAGGTGAGGTTATAGTGAGGTAGAATTTCCATGGAAGACACCGTGGCATCCCCCTTGACTAAAACCTTAACTCAGTAGAAACATGATTATTAGGTGAGCTCTAGTGAACTAAAAGTCATAGGCAGTTGTCTCTAGTACAATTGGGAATTTATTTGAGTTAGTTTACTAGGACCAACTATTTTTACTTTGATTACATGTATATTCAATGATTTAAATATTAATAAAATACATTTTAACATATTATTCATTTTTCTGCATGTCTTTAATGTAATAATTTCCAATAGTATTCGTTACATTGATAAGTCCATAACAATTCCCTGCTATGATGAGAACCTTAAAGTGCTATGAAGATAATATTAAATATATTTACATAGATGAATAATGTTTTAGGAGGGGATTCATAGAACATGACTGTCAGGTGTGAGTACACATAAGCAGACGAGGCTTCTTCTCATGAAGTTTTCAATTGGTAATATCTAAGGTTAGAGATTATGAGAACTGAACTGCTAATAGGAATTACGCATGTTTTGGTGTAATCAGATATTTCTGTCTACGAGCATGTGTAATGGTCCTTAGACTTTAATATTATCATTAATGCATTTAATGAATCACATACTTTTCTAATGAAAACTATCACGCTATATGTTGGTGGGAAGTAGGGTACATTGGGTGCATCATGAATGACATGTTATTAATGGATAAGTTGAGGAAAGATTTTTCCCTTCCATCTTTATGAACGTTGATATCTTGACCCTTTGATTATAATAGAACCATCACCTTAAATTCTACGCTCATGGTGTATTGACGTATTTATTTCAGATTGTCAAATAAATATGCATCGAGCATATAGGTTGGTGTCATGTATGTGAAACCTTGTTGATGAGATATTGTGACAAAAATATTATATTATATAGTGAGTGTTTGTATATGGTTTTCATTATTGTACCATTAAGTTCTTTCTATTGGGGGACTTGACCCGGACTTTAGGCAAGACTGTCTAATTCCAATGAGAAAAGATCCCATAGGTCCATACATTAAGTGTTACCATTGATCTCGATTAAATTATATTTTGAATTTAGTTTAATAAATATTATTCTCAATATTTAGGAATAATTTTATTCACATTTTACTATTTGAAAATATTTATTGATGAATTAAATATTTAAATTAAATATTTATTCAGGTATTCAATAAATGTTTAGGGGGTGAATGTAATAAGACCGTGTCTATTGATAAATATTTATTTACAAGATGGAAGATATTATTTATCATTACATGTGTTCATGTGTGTCACAAAATAATAATAATATTATTATTATATCGAAAGGGGTTTATTAAGAATATAATATTATTTTAAGGTATGACATGCAATTAAATAATATTTCTTAACCTAAATATTAGATCTATAAATAGATAGTTATGTATATTGTGCAGTGTTTATAAAAATAGATAATTATTGTGCACAATGAAATTCTATCTCGACTCCTTATCCCTCCTTCTAAAGAACAAGTAAAGAAAGAGAGATTCTTTCAAGGATGAAGGATGGGTGATCAAAACAAACAATGCAATACAATCATTTCATTGTTTTAGAAATCATTAATCTATTGGAGTTGGTCAGAGATCAAAGGACCATGTGTGGATCACTGCTAGATAGATTCTATCCTTGGATCCTTATAGTGTAATGAAGGAAATTAAAAAGGGTTTTTAGAAGATCAACATCGTCAATTAAGAAAGGATCCTTAGAAAAGGTAATCATTTCTTAAAATATTAATAAATTAATTATAAATTTAACATGAAATATCCTCTCTCGAAGTTTTAGTAAAATCTTTATTAAATTAAATTTTAATATTACGCCTACCATAGTCACTTCCACTACACCGAGAACCTTCATTTTCAACATATGAACAAGATCACCAGTAAATATATTTACAATAAATATACATTTTATAAATAAATTATAAATAATTTACATTTAAATATATAATTATAAAAAAATATATAAATATATACTTAAATATATAATATGTAAATATATAAATATATAAACATATTTTATAAATGTATTTAAAAATAATTAAATAATTAAATGTAATTATATGAATAAATATAAAAATAAATAATTGAAAATATACACAAATAAATAGATATATCATAAAATGTTAGCAAAAATGAGATATAACTGTGGTAATAGTGTTCATCATGTAGGAAGGAGGTCAGAGGTTTGAATATTCATGGTAGTGAGGCTATGTATGGTTTGGGAATTAAGTGGGGCCCTAATGGGGGTGGGTGATAAAGGGGTTGGGGTAGTATGGTGGGCATAATAGTTGGATTTTGGAAGATAATTTTTTTAGTTTTATAATGCTAGAAACAAGCACTGATAAAGGGTGAAAGTTATAAAAAATATTTTGAGTTTTATCATCACTAAAAAACTCATAAAAACTACCTTTATCAATGTTAAAAAATGAACTGATAAAAGTAATCCTTTATATGTTCTTTTTTTAGCAATGATACACATTCCTTTTATCTGTGTTGATAAATAAGACCAAATTTTAAGATCACTTATAGCATTAATGCTGATAAATATGAATTCTAGAACTCATAAAATGTGCTTCTGCAATAGTGATTAATGTTGAGAATTATATTTCCATTAATGATTAAGATGAATTCCTCTTTTTTATGTCATTTTTTATCCCTATGAGGAATTCTATACCAACTCAATCTCATAGTGAATTTTTGACTCTGCCACTGGTTGTGGTTATTCTTGATTTGGGTTTTCCACAGAAAATTATGGTGTTATCATTTTATTTTATTATTGGTTTTTCTTTTGAAAATTTATACATAAAATTTGTATCAAAGAATTTGGTTTGATAAACCCTAGTTCAAATCAAGTTTTCATGATCTAAAAAACTCTAAAGATCTGATCTAATTTTGTGATCTTATTTCTCTTTCTCATGATAACAACCATGAATTTTGATATTCTGATTTTGGATGAAAATACCATATTTTCATTATGGAAGGTTAAGATATGGGTTGTTATCACAAATATGGATCTGTATAATACATTTTTGGGATTAAAAAATATTCCTAAATCATTGATCATAGAGGAAAAGCAATACAAGGATCACAAGGCTCTCTCAAAAATCCAATTACATCCATCAAATCATATTTTTAGGATGTTTTGAAATAGAAAACCGCTACTAATTTATGGATGAAACTAAAGCATCTTTGTATGATGAAGAGTCTTACCAGTAAGTTGCATCTGAAGAAAATTATATACTCCTATAACATGTTATAAGGTACATATATTATGAATCATTTAGTAGTTCTTAAAGAAATTGCTTCAGTTATAGAAAATATAGTGGTGAAATATAAAGAAGAAGATTTGGATTTAATTTTGTTATTCTCTTTGCCTCATTTGTATGCAACCTTTAGAGATACAATCCTCTATAGTTATATTACAATTACTCTCAATTAGGTTTCTGATGAGGCCTTATTTTTTAATGATAAAATAAAACAATATGTGGTTGGTTCTAAATCCCATACAGAGTGTTTGGTTTTTAGAGGAAGAATAAGTGAAAAGATTTTTTTTACTTCTGAAATAGGTAGTTCAGAATAATGAAATAATGACAAAACCCGTTATTACTACAAGAATAAGGTTTATATTAAATCATAAATTTTTAAGCTAAAAAATAAGAATAAGAATAAGATATATGTTAATCATAAAGGAAAATAAGTATAAAATTCATGTAAATCCAGTTCAACAGAGGATAATAATAGTGACGAGGAACTCTGGGTTGTTTCTAGAAGTGAATATAAATTATGTGACAAATGGATTTTTGATTCAGTATATAATTTTCTTATGTATCCCAATCAGGACTAGTTTTCAACATATAAATTTGTTACAATTTTTTTTGTGTTAATGGGAAATAACACATCTTATAAGATTGATGAAATTGGAATTATTAGAATTAAAATGTTTAATGGTGTTGTGGAAACTCTTACCAATGTGAAACATGTCCCTAATATAAAAATAAATTTAATTTATTTGAGTAATATTGATATAAATGGGTATAAGTAAATTGGTGAAGGTGGAGTTTTAAAGGTTATTAAAGGATCACTTTTTGTGATTAAAGGCCAAAAAAATTGGAAGGTTGTATGTTTCTCAAGGTTCGACTATCATTGGTGATGCAACTATTTCTACTCTTTTATCTGAAGATGATATTTCTATATTATTTCATATATGACTTGTTAATATGATTCAAAATATAATTATTTAATCGTGCATGAGAGGTATTCTTTATTTCCAAAGTATCAACAATTTGGAATTTTGTGAGCACTGTATTTTTGGGATGTATAAGAGAGTTGGCATCAGAAAGGGAACCCACAATTTTAAGGGGACACTTGACTACATTCATTATAATCTATAAGGTCTAACTATAGTTCCTTTAAATTATTATTCAAGATACATGTTAACCATTATTAATGATTTTTCTATAAAGTTGTGGGTTTTATTATTGAATTAGAAAAATGCACTCATGAAAACTTTTAATCAGTGGAAGACTATGATTGAAAAGAAAACTAGGATACAAGTAAAGCATCTTCGTACTAATAATGGTCTTGATTTTTATTTTATGAATTTATTTTATTTTGAAAAGTAGAAATATTTTTTATGAATTTTAAAGTTACTGGTAATCTGCAAAAAAATGTTGTGAAAAAATAGATGAATAAGATTTTAATGGATAAGGTACGATGTATTCTCTCTAACTCTTATTTACCCAAATCATTTTGGTCTGAAGCTATTACAACTTCATGTATACTAATTAATTAGTATCCCTAAAATGATTTTTAATATAATACTCTAAAATAGGTATGATCTAGTGCTCCTTCAATTTAATTTGATTTGAAAATATTTGGGTTCCTTTATTATGCTCATGCATACAATGGAAAATTAGAACCCATATCTAGAAAGTGTATATTTCTTGGTTATAAATCAGGGGTTAAAGGATATAAGTTGTGGTGTCCTAAAATTAGAAAATTTATTATTAATAATAATGTAATATTTTATGATAATTCCATGTTAGTTCCCTCACCTTATAATGATTTCAGATGACATAAATCTATAACTCATGTTTAAGTTGATCTCTAGTCATATTATGCAATCAATTCCTCATCCAATGATAACTATAAGATTTCAAGAGATATTTCTCCTTATACACTACCATCATAGTATTCTATTGAAAAATACGGGCCTTGAATAAATATTAGACCTCTATAGAGGTATGATGAGGTTTAATTGGTTGTAATGTCCCGTGTTTTGAATCGGGTTGTAATTTCAATAGTTTTTGAACTTTTCATTTGGTGGATGGTCTAGATTCTAAATTGATCCTCATAAAATAATATTGATAGTTGGATAAATTAAATGTGATTTTTTATACATGGTTTAAGGACTAAGAGGTACCACGAGTGTCTCATTAAGTTTCGGGAGAGCTGGGCCCCAGAGACTCAAGCTCAGGAGAAGCTGAGCACAAGTGCCTCAGGCCAGTTGGTGAGGACTCAATAAGTGCATCCAAGAGACCCAAGATCAAAACCAAGCAAAGGGATAATTTCTGGGTTACTATAGAAACACTGTAGTAGTTAAAATAGCAGTATTGTAGTGGTTACTATTTTAGTTACTGTTTGGTACTGTAGCAGTCAGAACTATTCACCAATTTGGGCCTTTGGGCCACCAATTTGGTCTTTGGGCCCTTCAAGGCCTTCGTGCCACACATGGACTTTAGGACAATAAGGATTTTGGGCCACCACAAGGTCTTTGGGCCACCTAAAGTATTTTAGTCCACCTCAAGGCCTTCGAGCCACATGATCAATGCAGTTTCTCCAAACAAACTCTACAAAAAGAAGCATCCACAGAGGAAGATTCAGATAAAGAACACTCACTAGAGTAGAACCAACAGATTTGGAGGAATGAGAGGGTATGAAAACACCAAAGAGACCAGCCTGTTCTTACATGGGAAGCTTATCTAGATGACCATGTAAAGGTGGAGAGCTACCATCATGATGTAGATTCTAGGGAGTGGATTTTCCTTGTAGTTATAGTTTGGTTTAATTACCTAAGACCTTCAGGTCATGTAATGTCTCATAAGCCTATGGGCCATGTAATATCTAAGACTACAAGCCTTTTAAGGATTCCCCCTCATCTCTTGAAAGGTGGGTTATCAAAAATCAATAAAAAAAAGAAGGCCTTAGGGCCATTCAGGAAGGAGAAGCTGATTCGGGTGCATGGTTTGTCTGAAATCATGGGTCCCTTAGGTGAAACCATGAAGCCTAGCCTAGTAAAGTAGGAGATGTCACATGAGTTTCTTAAACTATGAAATTAGAGGTGCATTATTTTGTAATTGATTTAAAACTTATTACAGAGGTGACACACGGGAAGCGCACAGTTTTCCCAAAACTTGTGCCTATCCCTCATGGTTAGTGCCACTTAACCAGTGGATACACACGGTTTAGGATCATGATTTATGTAAATATTGTGAAATCATCGGGTGTCACAATGAAAGAAACGAGAAAACGAAAGAAAATGCAGAAGAAAGAAGACAACGAGAACAAAATGATTTATGTGGTTCGGGAATAATCCCCACGTCCACGGGAGAGGCAAAACTTCACTATTTTGGGATCACAAAATTACAGAGGGTTTTTCAATAGTAACCCTAGCCCGAAAATGGGCTATAAAATAGAGAAGATGATCACTGCTCTGAAAAGTAACTCTGCATTGCTATAGTGAATGGCGTCCACTTTTTTCAAAAGTGCTATAGCATTGTGCGAGCTAACCATGTGTAGTGTGTCTTAGTGTAGTGAATCCTGCACGGTTGGTGCACGGTTAGCCAAAACGTGTGGTGTAACCGTGAAACTCATAAATGAGATGTGAAATTACCTTTCCCCCCTCCATCTTATTTATTTATCCCCTCTCTTTATTTTCCTTCATGCACACCAGGGGATCCACATGGGATCTCCCTTATCTTATGTACCTAGGATTTGAATCCATCTTCACATTTGTTCTCTGTTTCTCTCACCGCTGGTTGCATTAGAACTGCATCAGTAAGATCTCAAATCCTCATGCTTCTCTTCTTTGTTTACCTCACCTTTGGCATGCTAAATCCATGCAAGCTCTTTTTCCCTATTTTCATATAATTTGACGATTCTTACATTTTCTTCTTTTTTGGAACAAATGAAAGGCTGGTGATGGATGATTGGACCATCCTAATCATGTGGTAGGTGGTCTAGTTGCTTTTCCTAAAAAGTCGCATTGTTTATATCATATTACCATTATTCCACACGTCATACTTCTTCGGGTATCACACCTAAATTATTAAATGCCTTGAATTAAATGGTTAGAACATGTCTTAACTACCTTAATTCCATTACATGTTTGGAGGTCATAACCTCAACCTGAATCACCATATTAGGGTGATCTCAACACCTTTCCCCTTGAAGTATAATTTGTTTCCTCATGTTGAGCCACCACTTTAGGGTGTACTGTTTAATTAATTTCATTGATCTAAAATTTTTGCTTGACTTATAACCTTCCCATTAGGGTGTATTGAATTGATTCTTATTGAATGAATAGCTTAAATTTTATCAAGTTGATTTTATAATGAAATATCATGTTTTTTTAATAAAACCCCCTCTTGAGGTGAACTGTATTCTAATTTAAAAAGGCAGTGATGAATGTGATATATATTTATTTTCCTTTATCTTAGTTTATAGTTTAATTGATATAGGGGAATGGCCCTCTCATAGTGTTATTTCTTGTGATATGTCTTGTCCTTGGAAATGGAATTATTTATTTATAATTGTACTCTATAAGTGACATTATTTAATGCATGACCTATTGTAGATGATAAATAAACTATATTAAATGGATCCAATGCACCTTGATCGATGCCAATTTCCCTTTTATGGAACTTTAGGCTATGTTATCATAGGAAAAATGGATTACCTGTATCAATTATAGTTGAGGGACCCTGAGTAGTGTTGTTGACCATGGAATGTCATAGCTCCTTGGTCGAGGATGGTTGGCATGGCATCCACATCACTTGGGTTTCTAGGCATGGTATTCCACCCCATCTCGTGTAGGAGGTTGGGAATGCCCCACCATGATACTGATTGTGATACTTGTCTTGGTGGCCAATATTCATGATGTGATATGGGAATGGTCTTTTTTCTCTTGTTTATGATACTCAGCATGGCATCCTATATTCATGATGTGATATGGGCATGGCCTGTTTCCCCTTGTTTATGATAATTAACATGGCGACCTATATTGATTATGATACTTGGGTATTCCCCCCTCCTAGTATACACATGATCCTTGGGAACGACGAACCTTACTCATTATTATGGGACTATATTTATTATTATTAGCAGTATTATGTATGGATGCCTGAGTTACACAACACATCCTGGATAATACTATATATCCATATATATAACTATAAGCGTAACTAAGAATATAGTTCATATATATATATATATGTATGTATATATATATGTATATATATATACTGGAACTTATATTCAGAGGTATCCCGACTTAGGCTGAAGTAGGTATATTCAGTTAGGTGTATTTGAGGAACCTGAGCCCAACCAGGTTACATTTATTATTACTGCACTACTTTATTTTTGATATACATGCACACCACTTTAATTTATATAAACGAACTAGATTATGCTTTAGAAACCATTTTTGGTGGAATAATGAGTATATATCACACCCTATTTGGGTTACCATTACACAGAGGTACTCTAACAGATCTCTTGGTTGTAGGATCAAGTTCCTAGATTATGATTTCTTGCTATTATCCCTTTGGGCTAGGGTGGAGTGCAGGATCAGAGGGCTAAGTTGGTGCTCACAATTCTATTAGAGATTTCCACAACATATTTTATTATTTTATTTCCTTTGTTAGTATTGATTTGTATTGTACACCTATTGTTTGCCTATTTGTACATTGTTGAATTCTCATGAATGAACCATCTATTCATTTATGATTACCTATCATCTTATTTATATTTTGATGCCTTTATTATTTATTGATTTTTCTATATTTATTATTGATCCATAGGGTTTATTTTCCCCACTGTACCTCTTTTACAATCTCTCTGCTAGTCGATAGCCTCTAGCATATGGGGAGGCGCGCTTGAGGCCTAATAGCCAATCGACTCGGGACACTGTTTATGTGGCATCCTGGTTGGGATGCTAAATTGGTTTCTTATAAACTAAGTGTGGGTGAAGTTATTGATTTGAATGAAGCATCTATGAATTATTCAAATGAAATTAGTTGTAATGAATTAGATAGATGGAAGCTGGCTATGAAAGAATAGATGGATCCCCTTCAGAAAAATTTTACATGGGAGTTTGTGAAATTACCTAAGGGTAAGAAATATATCTAGTACAAATGGGTATTCAAAAAGAAAGAAGTAATCCCAAGAGTTGAAGGAGAAAGATAAAAAACATGTTTAGTTTCTAAAGGCTACAGTCAGGTTCCAAGTGTCAACTTCACAAATGTATTCTCTCCAATTGTACAACATATCTATATTTGAGTTTTGTTGGGTATTGTGGCTTTTCATAATCTTGAATTGGAGAAATTGGATGTGAAGACAAATTTACTTCATAGATAACTTGAGGAGGATTTATATATGAATAAACTATAGGGTTTTATAATTTCAGGTAAGGATGACTATGTATTTTCATTGAATAAATCTAGTTACAACATAAAATAATCACCCAGAAAATGGTATAAAATATTTGACTCTTTTAAGACCTCTCATGGTTTTGGAAGGCTAAATTATGATAGTTGTATTTATCTTAAGAAATATTATGATGGATATTTTGTTTATCTATTTCTCTATGTTGATGGCATGTTGATTGTAACTAAGGATAAGAAAGAGATTATAATATTTAAATATCTCTTGAATTCATAGTTTTAAATGAAATATTTAGGAACAGTAAAGAAAAATATTTGCATATAGATACAAAGGGTCATAAATTTGTTAATCTTGTATATGAGTTAGAAATAAAACACTGAGAAAGTTCTTGATAGGTTTAATATGAATAATTTTAAGCCTGTAAGTACTTCATTAGCTGCTCATTTTGGAATTTCATATTATTTATGTCCCTAGTAAGATTACGAGGTTAAATATATGTCTTGAGTTCTATATTCTAGTGTAGTAGGTTATTTGATGTATTATATGATTTTAAACCATACATATTTATCTCATACAATCACTATAGTTAGTAGACATATGGATAATACTGTTAAGGAACATTGGAAGTTAGTCTAGTGGATCTTAAGATATCTACGTGGGACTACTGATGTTTTATTTCATTTTGGGAGATTCGAGGATGGTTTGATTGGATATAAAGAATCTAATTTTTTAGTATATCTTGACAGGATATGATATTTGATAGGTTATATCTTTACTATTTATAGGTGTTCTATTAGTTGAAAAGCTACATTACAAAATACTGTTTCTTTATCTACCACTAAGGATGAGGATATTGCTATCATAGAGGATATTAAAGAAGATATTTGGTTAATGGGAATTATAAATGAACTCAGTAGATATTGTAAGATCTATTCACTTTATTATGATAGTCAAAGTTCAATATTTCTCACAAAGGATAACATGTTTCATGAGAATACAAATCACATTGATGTACAATATCATGTTGTGAGAGATGTTATTTCTTGTAGAAATATTATCATGATCAAGGTTAGTACTCATGATAAACCTATAGATATGATGATAAAGGATCTTCTTATTTACAAGTTTGAGAATTACTTGGACTTGGTTAGTCTCTCATGTTGATTTGTTTCATAAAGTGGATTCATTGGAAGAGGTAGAGTTTTGATTATGAAGATTGAAGGTTTATTGCTTCATGTTGGGGATTCATATCAAGGTGGAGATTATTGGTGTTACAACCTATATTTCCAATTAATATATTCAATAACCCTTTATTATCTCTATTAATATTGAGAATTATTACTCTATTAATGATTGATATAAATTCTTCTTATTTATCTTGTTTTTATCCCTGCAAATCATTATGTACCAACTCAATATCATAGTGAAGTTTGAACATTACCTTTGCCTATGTTTTTTCATGATTTAGGTTTTCCATGTAAAATTCCAATGTTCTCATTATTTTTTTACTTTTTTTCCGGGTTGTTTTCTCAATGATTTACACATAATATTCTATGGTTAAAATACTTAAATTATTTGAACTTAAAGAATTTCATAATTATTTTTTGATTTTATCCTTAACATTTATCAACTATCAATTCTTATTAAATTTAATTTTTTTAAGTCTAACCATTTACCTTGGACTATATGGGAATTTTATTAGTGATTAGAGGGTTTTTATTTTAGTTAAATCTATGGGGTACCATTTTGAAAACCTTTTAGGTCAATGAGTTTAATGAAATTTATTATATTTTCAAGAAGGCAATAATAAAATATTTTTAAAAAATAACTAAAGAGAAAAACATCAAGGGATTTAATTTTATTTACATTATATTTATAGAAATTTAAAAAAATTAATTTAATTATATTTGATCGGATTAATGGTGTTTGACCAAGTGTTGAATGTGAAGAAATCTTAGTCAACCTGAGTTTTGTAGAATCTATAAAGAAGGAAGACTGTGTAATTGAAAAAACAAAAAATTCAAAGTGGGAAATTCTCAGATCTTATTCTATCACATTTTATGGATGTTTAAAAATTCTATACTTGGTTTAAAAGTAGAAGAGATAATTTTAGAGAGGTAGAGAGATATAATGACATTGAGAAGAGATTAAAGAGTTAGAGAGAAGATGGTGTGTGTATTCTAAAAGATCATTGAGTCAAATAAGTGAGTCTAACTTGCATGTTTCAAAATATAATTTGAAGTTGAGGAAGTAGTGATTTTGAAATACATATTTTATGGGATATTTAATTCAATAAAGTAAGTGAGATTGATAACCTACATCTTCTATATATAAAAAGGTTTGGAAGTACTTACAATTTGGAATAAGATATAATCTAAAAGAAGATCTAGTTCTAAAGTAAATTTGTTCAACAGCAGAGGTGATTCAAAAGAAGAATTAAGGAAGAATACAAATTGAAGATACATGCTTATTATTTTTTAAATCATTATGAATATTGAGAGTACAAGGACAATGCACATGAAATTATAGTTTTTCATTCACTATAATTTTAAGACCTAATATTGAGGAAAAAAATATTAACTTGTGATTTAGAGTTATCTTAGAGATTATTGAAAACCTTGTTCATTAGCAAGGATCACAAGAACATTATAATTGAAGGATCTGATATCATCATAGTTGGAAGATAACTATTATGATAAAGCATTGGTTTAAGGATGATACCTTCCCAAGTATTAAGGATGATACCTTCCCACTAACTTAGGTTAAGGATGATACCTTCCCACCAGATGTAAATATTGAGTTAAAGATGACAACTTCTCACATATTGTAATCAATTACATACATTAGTGTTAAAATATATGTATAGATCTCGACTCAAACATAATAATGACATAGTCACTAACATTAGGGTGAACCTTATAAAAATATCACGTATTGTGTTCCATTTACTTTCTATCTTTCATGTGGTGTGAATGTATTGATTGATTCATATAAGATCTATTCATTCTAATAGATGAATTTGTTCAAATTAAGTAAAATAAAATAATTAATTAAAAACATAACTTGTAGTGATCCACCCCCTCTTAGTGTGACTACACTAATCACTGGGCACTTAAAATGGTATCATATCATAAGGTTCCACCTATAATTGTCTCTTTTTATCCTATTGTTTAACTATTAAATATGAAATATAGATTTAAAGAAGTTAGTTTGATTCCTTAGTTAGATAATAATGAAGTTTTCCCATCCAATATGGAGGTTTCAACTAAAATATTGAAAAATAGGAAAAAAGGAAGCTAAGAAGTTAAGGAAGATTACTCCTATGAGAAGGGAGAAAGATGATTAATCAATAGTTAAAGGTAATAAAAGTAGTAATAATTATATCATCTCAGTTGATAATTATCCTCTTGAAGAATGTAGTTCAGGCTATGAAGAGTATGTGGAAATTGAATCAATTTTTTATTTTTACTCTAAAGTTAAGGATTATTTGAAAAAGGCCCCTCTTTAAGTTGTCACATATATACTTTCATTTATCAAGGGTATATATGATGAAAACTATGAACTAGTAATGGAAACAGATTCTATGGAAAAATCACTAGCAGAAAGTTTCAAAAGTGCAACACTCTCATCAAAATTGTTGAATCCAAAGAATAAATTTCATTATTAAAAAATTAAAAACATTCCATAGATGAATAATAAATGAAAAAATTAATTTATGAGAAATATGATATAATAAAGGTCCTTGATAAAAGGATCCATGAACTGGAAGAAACTCATAAAGTTTCCATTGATGTCAAGAATTCTCAGCTGAAGATCAAGGATTAAATAGTGAAGAAGCATGAAGATTATCTATAATAAATGTGTAATTTTCATGGAGATCAATTTTAGAAGATGAATAAAGAATGAAAAGAAATAATTAGTTCAGTTTAGGCTAAGAAAAATATCTACAACATAAAGTGTCTTGAGTTGGAGGTAGAAATGAGAAATCTAGAAGCAACATAAGATGAGACTTCCAAAGAAGCTAAAAGAAGAGTCACTACCATGAAAGTTTTTTAAAATATTAATTATAATGGTAATAAGGGATTCAAATTATGTAAGGATAAATCTACTACAAACTCATAAAAAAGGTAACCCTTACTCTAGAAAATTTTGTGTGTCCTAATAATGTTTCTTTGAAAAGTGCATGTTACAACTTAAATTATACCTGTATATGGGTGGAGAAATTTTTTGAAACCCCCCAAATTCGTACAATGTGGATTTAATAATGATTAGGAACTTTATTTCCCTAAAAGAAACTTAAAAGAAAGTTTTCTTTATAAAATAACAACATGGTACTCATACTGGATAGATTATTTCAAAAAGGAATAATATCAAGTTTATCAGCTATTATTGGTGCTATGAAAAGTTTGGACACGAGTCCAATGATATGACATATAAATTACTAAAATATAAATTCCTAGATTAATGTTGAGTAAATATGAATTTAAGATAAATCCTACCAAGTTCAATAAATTTACATAGAATATGGTAAATCAGTTTAGTTAAAATAGATATTAATATCTTTAGAATTTTTGCAGAAGTTGTAATGAAAGTGGTCATTATGATGACAATTTATGGTTTATACCTATTATAAATTATTCATATAATTTTGAAATAGTAAGACCGCAAATGTTGAGAAATCAAAGAAATAAATATGATGAGTTCACTTTAGGGTGTAAGAAAAAGGTGAAGGTTGAATGAAACACACCCAAGAAGAATGTTCTAAAAGACACCACACCAAAAGAGAGATTATTTTATTGTGAAAGTAAATACCACATTATGTATAGTTTCAAGAAATCCATGAAGAAATCATGAAAAACAAATAAAATAAATCCCATAAAGAAACAAAAGGATTGGTTTGGTAGTTTACATATGTGAAGAAGAAGTTGAAATTATTGAGAAGTTTCCAAAGAAGGGTGGCTTTAAAACCCCTAAGAATTAATGTTGAAGAAACAAATATATTGGGAATTTTCCTAATTAATGAAAAATTATTTTACAACATAGATGGAGTTATCAATGAAGATTGATAAAAAATAATAATAATAAATATTCATTAATAAATGATGTAAAATGATCAATTCCATATAAGAATAAAGTTAATGAAAATATGAAGTCCATGAATACCAAAGAATTTCATGTTTTGAAAATAAAAGGAAGAGAAATCATGAAGAGTTCTCATGAAAGAAGTTTCTGGGGTGAGAAGGATCTCTCAACCTTGTTTCTTTAACTATGAAGTAGAGGAGAACCAACCTTATCCCCATATATGTTTTTTTTGTTTTCAATGTGCAGGGAATTTAAGGTGAGAAATTCAAGGGATAACTGAAAATCTATCAAAAATTTACAACAAGATGATATATTCATCATGGAGTGATTTAACTGGTATCATATTGCCCCCTTGAAACACTTCAGTTGATATCACAAAGATTTTCTTTGAGTTCATTTAAAAGGAAGATCATCCCTGCTAAAGTAAAAGGATAGAGGTTTTCAATTTACCATTATGAAGCAAGTAAAGTTAGGATATACTACTAGAATATAACACTTTATTATTATTCCAGGTGATAGAAGAGGATGTATTTATGGAATCATAATGAGTTAAGTTAAGAAGGATGAAGTTTACCCTATTTTGGAGAGTTGGGTTGAACAACTTCCAAATATAAATATCTCATGTAAATATAAAATTATGGAAAGTTATGGAATTTATTATTCTTATAATTTATTAAGTAGAGGTGAAAGATCCAATATTATAGAAAATAAAAGAGTTAAGGTAATAGATGTTGTAGTTCTAGATGTTAAGATTTTAGATACTAGAATTCCAAACATTGTATTTTTTCATTGAAGAGGAATGTTGAAAATGTTCTCCTACCCTTTTCTAGAAAAATTTAATCCAATTATTAAGGTTATTAGATTTATTATTGAATTAAAAGATAAAAGTAACATCAAAGGGGAGAAATATTCTTTGTTTGGAATATATTTAATCTATTTATTGAGTTGAGTACATGAGGTTACTTTAAGTTATGAGTTGGTATCACATTTTGAATTATTTATAGATAAATTTGATGTTTAGATTTACCTTTCTTGTTTTTTACACCAACACTAGTGGAAATACCGGGTTTAATGTCCAAGTAATGACATCAGTTTTTTCTAAACCAATTCCAATAGTACGTGGGAGAAATTTTTGTCGTTGGTTTTACTAAGAACCGACACCAAAAAATTTTAAGAGTGGTTTTTGGCGTTAGTTCTATTGAAAAATGACGTCAAAAACCTCGAAAGGTATGATAGATAGCGTCAGTTTTTCAAAAAAATAATGATGAATATAAAAAAATGTTTTGGCGTCGGTTTTTATAAAAACCGACTTCATATATATAAAATATATTTATGGCCTCAGTTTTCAAAAAACTGAAGCCATATATTAAAAAAAATATTTTCAACATCGGTTTTCTCAAAAACCGATGCCATAAATATTTTTTCAGACTCTTCGGCATCAGTTTTTATAAAAATAGAAACCAAAAGTCTTTTAAAATTAGTTAGGATCAGGAAACCCTAATATTTTTGGACATTCAAAAGCTAAACCGCAGCGACTCCTCTTGACTCATGACGACTTCAAAGGCATATTTGTGATCTCAAACCACCATTCTTGTCAATTTTCTTCTATTTTCATGATCTACGGTCTTATTTCTTGATTGTCTCCCTGTTTTTCATCATATATGGGTTTTGTTTTCTTCTGATGCTTATTTCTGATGACATTCAACCATGGTTTGATTTTAGTTTGTTTTTCATATTTATTTTTTGTTTTTACAATCTTTTTTCACATAGATCTTGAAAAGTTTAATCTTCCAAATCTTTCTACGGAGAAAAGTTCAGATTTCGATCTATTTTATTGTTAAACTCCAAATTTTTTAAGTTTTTTTAATTTTTAAGGTAAATTATTAATAATTTAATTATGTTTTTTATTTTCTTTAATTAGTAGTTTATAGTTTATTTTAAATTTGTTAAACATGGTTAATAGTTATCCCTAAAAGTGATTATCCCATATAAATTTACTTTATTTTTGTTTAATTTAGTTTAGTCAAAAATTGTTTAATTTGGTTAAAATATGGTTGAGTCTGTTTAGGCTAAGTTAGTTTGATTTAGTTCAATTCAATTCATCTTTATTTGTTTATATTCCATCCACTCGTTAATGTAGATTGAAAATCTATCCAAGGGTGTCGCTTAAACCAACAAATTTTGATCAAATTCCTCAATTATAGTGAAATAAAATTCTTAAAATTATATAATAACACACCCTTTAAATTATTACTCAGTATGTATACAATGAATAAAAAATAGTAGAGTCATTAGAGTTAAAAACACTAAATATTTTTTGATGCTCTTGCTCACAACATGAAATAACTCATGGGACTACTACTACTACTACTACTGCTGCTGCTGCTTTATCTTTTTAATATATAAAAATAATATTTTTTTATTTATAGAATGATTCATATAAAATTTCATGTGACTCATTCATAGCATGATATATCAATGCTCTGAAAATTGACTTCTAATATAATTCTTCTTATTAACTCTCAAAAACTCAATTCACACTTGTCATTAAATTTATATTGCATGTACCTCATGCATGTAAAATCAAATGCATGGAATTTTTATTTTTATGAAATATTTCATGTGTATAAATGAAAATCATATTTTTTTCATTATACTGCCTTCATGAACATATATCACATACTATCTCTTCATTGTTCTTTTGTGTATTTTAACACTGCTAAAATTATTAATAGTGTACTCACTCAATTGGATAAATTCACACTGTTCTACTTCCTTTAATACACAAGATTCTAACTTCACACAATAATATCTCTCTATTGTTGTATGATGCATGGAAACACATAACAGTTTCTCAACATCACATACACTTTTGGAAGCACACACTCATTATCCATGCTTCTCTCATGAAAACCCAATCACACATAATGTATTTTTGTGAAATTCTCACTCACATGTAATATTCACATAATATTTATGAATTCATATTGTATACATAATCTCAAATAATTATTCATTTATATATGCATGAAATTATCCACTTATTGCTTCATATAGACCCTTGCATGCATTATTCTATCATGCAAGACACAATGTCACTTTGTGTTCTTCCTTTGCGTGATAAAATATCACACTACCTATTGGATTCAAAGTATGTGCACGTAATTAAAACAATCTCTCTTCATAAGAACATAGTCACCATTCTTTACACAATAATATACTCATCATTAAAACCATTGCACAAATATTTGGTTCTCTATTTTTAATGCTCATCGCAATACACAATAAATTTTTTCACTAATTTGTGGTTTAAAAAAAAATAATCACATAAAATAGTGAGTATTCATAATAATATTGAATTTATGAATTACTTCATGTAAACCATTTCATCATGAAGCTAAAATAGTGTGATAAACACATATATTTTTCTCATGACAGTTTCTACTTCTTCGTGCCAACAAACTTGTACAAAACTCTACCTTTCATGACAGTTTCTACTTCTCCATTCCAACAAATATGTAAAATGAACTAATAAATTTTAGAAGATTGGTATTATAATTAAATTATAAAATTAATATAACACATGTATATAATATGAAAATAAAAAGTTTAGTATTTGTAAATGTATTTCATATCTGATGTTTTATATTTGATTACCAATAGTTTTTATTAAATGTGTTTCTGTTTACAATTTTTCTATATATATATATATATATTTAAATGTTTATATTTTTTAATATATTCACAATTATATTGTGATATCATGTATTTAATGGATTGTAATTAGATACATTTACGAAGAACCACTAGTGAATATGAAAATGAGTTGATGAATTCTTGGAATTTTCTAAACGACATATTCAAAACATTGATTTGATTTTCCGTCCATGTGTAAAGTGTTTGAATATGAGAAAGTTAAACTCCAGAGAAATCAAGGATCATCTCATTTGTTATGGTTTTAGCCTTAATTATACATTTTGGATCTGGCATGGTGAAAGAACTGAAAATTCATCATCCAATGTTGATGACAATATTCATAATGAGGCAGAGGATCATATTGAAGAATTAATTCATGATTTAGGTGTTGAAACCATAAAAAAATAGAAACTATTGAATGATTATATGGAGATTTTGAGAAACCATTATTCCCAGGTTGTAGTAAATATACAATTTTATCAGTAGTTTTGAGATTAGTTAACTTAAAAGAAAAAAATGGGTGGAGTGATAAAAGTTTCTCCAACTTATTTGAGCTTTTAAAAGAGCTACTTCTAGAAGGCAATGAGATTCTAGATTCCAATTATGAGGCAAAGAAAATATTATGCCCAATGAGATTGTGGTATAAAAAGATACATGCTTGCCCCAATGATTGTGTACTGTATACAAAAGAATATGAATATTTATCAAGTTTTCCTACATGTGGGACATCACGCTATAAGATAGATGAGAAAGTAAATTCAGATTCATTCTGAGGTACTGTCATCTAACTTCATGAAAAATAAATTTTGTACTTTCTAATGATATCATCCAATATTTTTTGCATAAAATTATGATAATTCAATTTTGATTCATTCTTAGGTACCAGAATAAAAACTCCTACTAAATCAATTTGGTACCTTCCAATAATTTCTTGTTTGAAGTGTCTATTTACAAATTCAATTGACAAAAAAAGGTTAATATGACATTCATATGAGCGCATCTTTGATGGTAACTTACGTAAATCTTTTGATTCACTACAGTGAAAGAGTTTTGATAAAAAATTTCATGATTTTGGAAGTGAAGTTAGAAATATCATAATGGGATTGTGTACTGATGGAATGAATCCATATCAGAGCCTCAATAGCCAACATAGTTCATGGCCTATCTTTCTGGTAGTTTATAACTTGTGCCCACATCTATGTATAAAGAAAAAATATGTTATATTGAGCTTGATGATTTTGGACCAAAACAACCAGGAAATGATATTAATGTGAATCTTTCACCATTGATTGATGATTTGAAACTATTATGGGAGGAATGTGTTAAAGTTTTTGATGCATACAAGAAAGAGTATTTTCTTTTGCGTGCTATGATAACATTCACTATAAACGAATTTCTTGTATATGGAAACTTATCTAGATATAGTGTTAAGGTACATAAGGCATGTCTAATTTGTGAAGAAAAGACTTCATATTATCAATTGTAGAATGGAAGAAATGCAGTGTACATGGGACATCAAAGATTTTTAAAAATTGATTATCCTCATCATAGATTGAAAAAAGTATTTAACGGTTTACAAGAATACAACCTTCCCCCTTGGCCATTGTCAGCTGAAGAATATTATGACAAGGTGAAAAATATTGATTCAAAATTTGGAAATAAAATAAGTTTTGGTCTTCAAAGAAATATCTGGAAGAATCAATCTATTTTTTTGAACTACCTTATTGGATATTTTTAGAGATAAAACATAACATCGATGTTATCCATGTTGAGAAAGACATATGTGATAGTTTTATTGGAACTTTTTTATACATAAAAGGAAATAAAAAAGATGGATTTCATGCTAAATTGGACTTGATATTAATGAGAATACATTTGGAGTTATCTCCCACTGTGAAAGGAAACAAAACATATTTACCTCCAGCTTGTCACACATTAAGCAAGATTGAGAAGATAAATTTTTTTCAGTGTCTTCATGGTATTAAAGTACCCAATGTTTTTTCTTAAAATGTGAATAATTTGGTGCCATTGAAAGATTTTAAATTAATAGGTATGCTGAAAATTATTATTTTTTGTCATTTTCAAGAAAGTATCTTTATGGAAAAGAGGGAAACCATATTACACCGCGTGGGAAACCAAAATAACATGATGATTAAACAAAATTTAAAATTCAAAACCCACACCAAACCTGAGGAGACTCATCAGGTCAGCTGGGGTCGCATCGCTGCCATCCACATCAACTCCAATGAAGCCACGTATCTCTGATAGATACACCACCTCGATTCACTAGCCATCCTTCAATCATTCCACCGGAGCAGATAGCCGGTGTCAAACCGTCATCGATCATCACTGGCGAAAACCCACAACACCATCTGCTCCATAAGAAGAAAAAAACAACAACATCATCGAGATAAAACAGGATAAAACCATCCATCAGATTTGCACCAAATCACAAATTCCCAAATACAAACGCATTAGAATCAAATCACAAACCAAAACAACCCAACTGTAGCGATTCAACATCGTAGAACAACCATGAACGCAACCAATGAAACTCCAAATCCACCACTCAAACCACTGATGAAGGCCTCAACGGACCCTCAAAGCTCCCAACCACGTAGGTGACGACCTTCAAACACTGAGAAGCCACCACAGGACAACAACAAGCTGCCGAGAACAAAACCGTGAACGCTCCGAAGAGTATGCCGGCATCCGGTCTTACGCCCGCAGATCTGAATCAGCAGCGCCATAGAAGCCCATAGCGCATCTCCACAGCAAGAGATGTAGCCACAAACCATCTCCAAGAGCAAAGAAAAAACCAAAGAAAATCTACCACCGGAAAGAGGCGACGATAGAAAAAACCCTAGTGCAACCATCCCAGGGAAACCCATCAACCCAGAAAACATCACAAAAAGAAAGGAAGCAAAGACCTCCCCTCCCCGGACCAGACCAGCTCCGTCGATAGCCTTAAAAGGGCACCGGCATATTGAGACCAACCACGCAGTGCCATCGCCCCGCCGCTGAGACGACCCATATGAAGGAAACTCAGGACAAGGTTTCCAGAGAGGGAAGGAACGTGAGATCAATGAAAAAACCCTAGACGCCTCAGCAGGAGCTTAACGACGCCGCTCAGAGGCATACTTACAAATTAATAGGTATGAAATCTAATGATTTACATGTATTGATGCAACAACTTATACCAGTAGCAGTGCAAGGTATATTGCCAACAACTGTCAGAAAGAATATCATCAAGTTATGTACTTTTTTCAAATCCATTTTTAGCAAAGTCGTTGATCCAAATTTGTTAGATGTGTTGGAGAATGAAGCAACTCTTATTCTTTTTCAACTAGAAATTAATTTCCCACCTATTTTTTTTGATATAATGGTTCATCTACTGATTCATTTAGTGTGTGAGATATGAATATGTGGGCCTTTTTATTTATGATGGACGTATCCTTTTAAAATATATATGAAAATTTTGAAGGGATATGTTAAAAATACTCATCGAACAGAGGCCTCTATTGTTCAAAAATATGTATCAAAAGAGGTGACTTAGTTTTGTACTAATTATTTGTATGAGATGGAGCATATTGGTATCCCTATATATTGACATATAACAGTTGATAGTGAATGTAAAGGGGTTCTAGGCTTAAAGGTAAAGTTCATTCTAGGTGATGAAGTGATGAAGGCACATTTATATATTTTGAATAACACAGATGAGGTTCAATCACATATATCCTCACATATTTATGAATTAAAGTTACTATATTAGAAAAGAAATGAAAAGTGGTTGATGATTGATCATAAGAAGACATTTGTTTCATGGTTTAAAGAGAAAGTCACCACAAATATATTTGTATTAGAAACATTGAAGTGGTTAGCAGGGGGGACATCTCTTAATGTGATAACATGGTCTGGTTTTGATATTAATGGTTACACATTTTACATAAGAAATCTGGATGAAAAAAGTACCGTTCAGAATAGTGGTGTGATGGTTTTCACTAAAGTAGTGCATTTTTTGAGTGCCAAAGATAAAAACCCAATTTCTGCATCAACACCATATTTTTGAGTTCTTTAAGACATATGGGAAATTGATTATATTAAATTTTGAGTCACCGTTTTTAAGTTTAATTGGGTTGATAGTAAAAGTGGTGTGAAACATGATAAATATGGGTTTAAACTGGTTGATTTGAAAAGATTTAAATACAATGAGGAACCATTTATTATGGAGACACATGAAAAACAAGTATTTTATGTCATTGATCCATCAAATGATTAGTGGTATGTCATTTTTCATGGAAAAAGATACCATTTGGGTGATGAGGATAATGCAGATGATGTTATTGATTTACATGAGCCTTATTCATCTATTACGAAATTTCCGGATGATTACAATGAGTATATGACAAACATAGTACAGGAAACACATAATGATCATGATGAAGGAATGTGGGTAAACACTAAATTAGTCTCCTAATTTTTCTGGTAAATATTTATATTTTATTTATTTTTTTGAAACTTACAAATGAATGCCTCCTTTTTACTTATTTTTTTCTTTCTTGTTTCTAAATATTCAGTTTTCTAATGATATGCAGGTACACAAAATTTCATTAAACTTTCTAGTATCAATGTCAGATACAGATAGAGGGGAGCATTTACTGAGTTATATCTATTTTTTCATATTATTAAATATTCAGTAATATAATTATTTAATGAAAGAAAACTATTAATTTATAATTTTTTTGCAGGACTACTGATGCATCCTCGACAGAGGAGACTTCTCCTGTTACTAATAAAAAATCAAGTTCTCAAGTTGGTAAACGTGGTATTACACATTTACCAAAACTATCACTTTCTCATGACAATGAAAAATTACACATCTGTTTTGATGATAATAATAATGAAACTGGCCCAAATGTAGTTCATTTTATCAGTTATATATCAATGTAGTGTTGTTTCAGGATTAATATTTTATATCTTGATCAGAATTCAGTAGACAGGATGAAAAAAAAACATATTTGGGAGGTAGTGACGGTAAAATATCTTAATTGATTTATTGAATATTAAATATTTTAAATGACATATTTAATTTATTCAATTACAAATGACATTCAATTTTGAGGAAACCAATGAAATTAAGAAAATACACATCTCTTTAGTAGTGGATCAATGGAGAGATTTTAAAAGAAAACTGAAAAAATTATGTTTTTGGAAAGGTAAGGTTTGAAAACCCATGCCTAAAGTATCATTTTATAGATGAAGATGCATGGAAGTGATTTGTTGAAAGCCGTCATGAAGAAAAAATTCAAGTTTGATAATTATTTTATATTGTAAAATTTATTATATATTTTTCTAATTACTTAGTAGTTTATTTTTATTTAATAAGCCTCTAGGAGATCTCATCAAGATATTCAGTTGAGAAATGTATACCCTCATACTTTATCATGTGGAGGGTATCTGTATTTGGAGTAGAAAATGATTGAAGAAAAAATTGAAGCATGAAGAGATTGATCTAGTAGTGGTTCAGAAGAGGTTCAACATGGTCCTCCAAATCCTCCCACTCACCATGAAAAATATAAATGAGCAAGAAGAAGAAAAAATGAACAGTATATTATAGAGGAAGTTAAGAAATTAGCTGACAAAATTGTAAGTAAATATTGTTTATTTTTCATTAATTTTTATATTTTATAAATTTTTAACACTAATATAACCTTTTCATTTTCATTTCAGGATGAACTTCAGGATCAAGAGACACGTGGCTCTTTTATTCCCAAGGGTAGGATGGATATCCTAGACACTGCTTTGGGAAAGGCAAAACACCCCAGTCGTGTTATAGGATATTGGGCAGGTGTTAGTATTCAGAAGGTTTTGGTCAGAGTAAACAATCAAGAGACCTGGAAATAGAATCATTAAAAGCTGAGATGAAAAATACGAAACATTCTATGGGTGATCAAATTCAAGTAGTAGTGCAGAAGGCTCTGTTAGAACACTTAGAAAGATATTCACAGTCTGTATAGCCTTCCCAGGTATATTATTTATTTTTCATCAATTTTTCTATTTTATAAATTATAAACACTAATATAACTTTTTCATTTTTAGCCTTCTGAGCCTGCTCACTCGGACTACCCTGCCCTATCTACCTACCCTACCTCGTATGAGCAACCTTCCTAGGTATATTATTTATTTGTCATCAATTTTTCTATTTTATAAATTATAAAAACTAATATAACTTTTTCATTTTTCAGCCTTCTGAGCCTTCTCACCTGGACTACCCTGCCCCATCTACCTACCCTACCCTGTATGAGAAACCTTCCCAGGTATATTATTAATTTGTTATTAATTTTTCTATTTTATAAATTATAAACCCTAATATAACTTTTTCATTTTCCATCCTTCCCATCCCACTCACCCGGACTACCCTGCCCCATCTGCCTACTTCAATCCTCCACCTCCTCTCTCAGACCAATCAGTGTATTATTTATTTGTAATCAATTTTTCTATTTTATAATTTATAAAAACTAATATAATTTTTTCATTTTTCATCCATCCCAACCTTCTCACCTAGACTACCCTACCCCATCTTCTTACTTTGATCCTCCACTACCTCGCTCAGATCAAAACGTATATTGTGAGTTGTTTTCAAGAGATCCTTATATAAATATTGTTGCGTTAGGACTCATGAATTTTTTGGGGGATTCTATACATCACCAGCCTATGCATATGGGTTAGTTTAGAGTATCAGTACTTAATATTATAGATCCTAATGCTCTACTACCATTTCCTATTGAGGAGATCACTAGAGTTGTGGATTTTATGGGTCATTTTTTACTGTGTACAATTGGTTTTATTCATTATATTTCATATGAGGTATTTGTTTTTTAAAATATTAATTAAAAATGATTCAAAATTACTTATAATTTTTTCTGACATTTAAATTACATAGGATTATCTGAAAGCAAAAGAAGCTACACAAATGAAACAAAATGTTCAGGAATAATCAACTGTAGATACTTAAGATATTTCTTATGGGATACAAAGATTATCTCAGGATTCTTCTTCATTGAATTATATCTATGAGTTTCAGATGATGGATGATATATGAAGAAGAGAATATCCATTGAGATCACTCAAAGAAGATATCACGCATCAAGTTTATTTCGAAGAGCTCGATCTGAATGTGGTGCAGTTGTTTTCTATGTAAGTAAATTGACATTTGAATTTGTATTTCTTTAATAAAAATGGTTTTAAATTGAATAACTATATTTTATTTTTAAATTAGGTATCTACACATTCTTCTTCTACAAAATAAAAGTACAAGCATTTACAGTTTTATAGATCTAGAATTCATTTACATGGAAGTGCAACATGTTAATAATCCTGATAGGGTTTCATATATATGTGAGAGATTATCACATACAAAGATTGAGTGTTGGTTTCTCCCATTTCTTGATAAGTAATAATAGAAACATAATTATGAACTAATGATCATTATAATGTCATTAATTGTGAACTTTTTGTATTTTAGGGAGCATTGGATGTTAGGCGTGTTGTGCCCAAGTGAATGCACCTTATATTGTTTTTTCTCTTTATTAGGGAATGTTCGTAAAAGATTTTCCACCTTATTAGATAGGTAAGTTTTTTTTTTTTGTTTTTTATAATCTCATTATGTTTAATTCTCATTGTTTAGACATGCATTATTAATTTATATATATGAAAATGCAGTTCATGGAAAAAATTTAACAAGGAATACATGTTGATAAAGACACCAAATAAAATCAAATATGTGAAAGTACAAGTAATTAGTTTTTATAACAGATTTTATTCTGATTTTTTGTTAGATATTGATTTTTATCATCAGTTTAATGTTTTATAACTTTAGTGTCATCATCAAAAAGTACATGTTGAATGTGGTTATTATATTCTATGATTCATGTATGAGATAATCACAACTGGAGAAACTACTCAATTTGATAAGGTTATTTGTATTAATTTTTTTTATATTTTCTTCCATATTTTTTTATATCATATCATTCAATGTTATTGTAGGAATTCAATGATTCCCAGTCTTATTTTCAATCTGATCTTACCCATATTCAATCTATTTTTGAGAACTATTTGTTAAGTTTGATTAGGAATTGAGGTATGTATATTCTAATATTTATGAATAATATTACATATGGGTTCAAAAAACTAAATCTTTTGATATAATAGGTGTTTGAACATACTAATAATCAAATGAATACTTCAAAAATAACCAACAATGAGCATGTTTTAAATTTCAGGTATGTGTATTTTAATTCTACTTTATAATATAAACGTGTAGATTGTTTTTTGATTAATTAGATAAAAACATGCAAGTTATAGATTTTTAGTTAATGATAAATATTGTTTGATTATTGTATATTGTGTTTTTATTACAGGGGTTTCAATTATTTTAGAATTTTAATATTTTCAATTTTCTAATTTTTTTAAACTTTCAGCGTCAGTTTTTTTAAAATTGACACCATTTTTTTTTAAAATTTGGTTTTTAGCGTTGGTTTTTAAAATAACAGACATTGAAAACACCTGAGAATTATTGTGGAAGAAATAAATATATTGGGAATGTTCCTAAATAATGAAAAATTATTTTACAATACAAATGGAGATAGCAAGGAAGATGTATCAAAAACAAAATAATGAATATTCCTTGATAACAGATGTAAAATGATCAATTCGATATAAGAATAAATTTAATAAAAATATGTTGTCCATGAATACCAAATAATTTCATGTTTTGAAAATAAAAGGAAGAGAAATCATGAAGAGTTCTCATGAAAGAAGTTTCTAGGGTGAGAAGGATCTCTCAACCTTGTTTCTTTAACTATGAATTAGAGGAGAAACAACCGTATCCCCATATATGTTTTTTTATTTTCATTGTGTATGGAATTGAAGGTGAGAAATTTAGGAGGGAATTGAAAATCTAAAAAAAATTTACAATAATATGAGATATTCATCATGTAGTGATTTAACTGGTATCATATTGCCTCCTTGAAACACTTTAGTTGATATCACAAATATTTTCTTGGAGTTCATTTAAAAGTAAGATAATCCATGCTAAAGTAAAAGGATAGAGGTTTGTAATTTATCATTATGAAGTAAGTAAAGTTGGGATATACTACTAGAAAGTAAAAATTTATTATTATTCTAGGTGATAGAAGAGGATGCATTTATGGAATCATAATGAGTAAAGTTAAGAAGGATGAAGTTTACCCAATTTGGGAGAGATTATTTGAACAACTTACAGATATAAATATCTCAGGCAAATATAAAATTATGTAAAGTGATGGAATTTATGATTCTTATAATTTATTGAGTATAGGTGAAAGATCCAATATTATAGAAAATAAAATGGTTAAGGTATTAGATGTTGCAGTTCTAGATGTTAAGATTTTAGATACTGGAATTCCAAACATTGGGTTTCGTCATGGAAGAGGTATGTTTATAATATTATCCTACCATTTTCTCGAAAGATTGAATCCAATTATTAAAGGGATTGCATTTATTATTTAATTAAAATATAAAAGAAACATTAATGGGGATAAAACTTCTTTGGTTTGAATATATTTAATCTTTTTATTGAGTTGATTACATGAGGTTACTTGAAGTTCTGAGTCGGTATCACATTTTTGAATTATTTATGGATAAATTTGATGTTTATATTTATCTTGTTTGATTTTTACACTAATAATTACTTTCATAGACTTAGAGTTTATTAATTTATATATTATCTCCTTAATAAAAATTTATTTCATCCATCACTCAAGTGTTTTAGGTTTACTAACAATTAGGATGAGGAGATGAAAATTAATTCATTCATGAATTGTGAGATGAGATTGATTATACCTTACTATTAAACATTTTTATTTATTATCAATGAGTTATATGAAATATGTATATTTAATTTAAGTTGAGTTGAATTTTGAAATGGATATTGAAAACAAATCCAAATGGGGATATTGAAGAACCCAATTGATTGTGATGAAGATTTTTGTATTTGTTTTCAATAAGTGTAATGTCAATATATGATGAGTTAAGTTGGAAGAGTTATAGAAACATGCAAGGATATTAAAGATTCTCATGAATGATGATGTATTTCATGGAAATGTGAAGGTTTAAGGTTGATTTTAAAGATTATAAGAAAAATAAAAAATCAATATTTTCATGTTCTGGGTGATGTTGAAATCTAACAACCAATTAAAAAGATGTTCTAGAAGTTGGGAAATAGAATAAGTAAAATCTGACATTTTTATAGTTATGTGAGAATAGATTTGATAATTTTAATGCTATTTAAGATTAAAATTTCTCTCATGTAAGATTAATCTTAAGTTAATCCTGGAAATTTTTTTAGAAGAAAATATGCCAAAGTTCAAAAGTTTGGAAGTAGAACCTAATGAAGATCAGAATATAACAAGATTAAAAGTTATGAATGTGTTGTGTGGTAGAATATTGAGATATCATTAGTCAGAGTTAGGATGATGCGTTATAGATATATAAGAATAACTCTGTAAGATCAGGAGCTACATCAAATTAAGTTCAAAGATCTAAATGCTACATCAAATTAACCCAACGTTTTTAGGTCAGTCCAAAGTTACAAAAGATTGATTTATTAATTTTAAAAAATAAATGTGAAAATACCAAGTTGTTCTTCATGAATAAAGTATTATAATTAATAATCCATGATTCAAGCCTATATTTTTGGAAGTGGTGAATAAGATTTACCAAGAGTTTAATGTGAAGAAGTCTTGGTCACACTATGTTTTGTAAAATATATAAATAAGTAATACTGCTTAACTAAGAAATCAATAAATTCAAAGTGAGGAATTATCAGATCCCATGATATAGTGTTTTATAAAGGTTTTATGACTCTAAATGTGGAATAAAATGTGGATATATCATTAGAGAGAGATAAAATGATGAAAAAAATAGATTGAAAAGATTGAGATAAGTTGATATGTATATTACAGAAGACTATTGAGTTAAATAAGTGAGTATGAATTTGATGTTTTAGAAGATCATTTAAAGTTGAGGAAGAAGTTAGTCTAAACTATATATTCTAAAGGATTTTCTAATTAAAGGAATTAAGTGATATTGATAACCAACATCTTATATATATCAAAAGGTTTGGAAGTAGATCCAATTAAGAATCATAACTAATTCGAAAGAAGATCCAGTTCATAAGTAGAGTGGTTTGGAAGGAGAGTTGATTTAGAAAAAGAAATTAGGAAGAATAGAACTTGAAGATACGTACTTATTCATGTGTTTATCATCCGTACAATTGAGAGTATAAGGATATCATGAATACATTAATAGTTATTCATTCACTTAAATTCAAACACATATTGTTGAGGAAGAATATCTTATATTATGATATAGAGGAATCTTGGGGTTTATTAGAGATCTTGTTCATTAGTGAGTATTAAAAGAGAATTAGAGATACAATATAGTCATAATTGGGACACAACTATCTGAAGATAGCATTAGTTCAGGGATGATACCTTCCTATCACCTCAAGTTGTGGATGGTACCTTCCCACATAATTTAATTGTTGAGTTAAGGATGATACTTTCTCACTTATTATAATCACTTATATACATTATTGATAAAATCTATTTCTTAGAATCATTTTGAACACAATAAGGATATAATCACCCACATCAAGGGTCAAAATTGTAAAAATATCATGTCTTATGATCTCTTTATTTCTTTTCATGCATGTGATGTGAATGTGTTAGTTGATTCATATAATATTCATTCATCCTAAAAGTTGTATAGGTTCAAATTAATTGAAAGAAAATAATTTAGTAAAAACATATCTCACACTGATTAACCCCCCCTCATTATGTTCCTGCAGTAGATCACTAAGCACTTTAATTACATGGCATGAAATTATGTATTATTTGAAATGTATATATATTTACTTTTTTATATTTACGTATTTTTATTATTTATTTTCTTAATGATATCATAATTTATGCCTTTATTACTTCAATGATAAAAAATTGATCAATATATATAAATTCATATGAATATATAAAAAAATTACAAGATCAAGGGATAAATCTATCATATTTTCAATAAAAACCGTAAGAAAATTAATTATAAATTCGGACACATCAAAACTCCCCCAACATGTAAACCTTTTTCATTTTGGAAAAAATTGAATATGAAAGCTATATTGAAGATTAAGAATACCCAATAATTTTTTACCTATTAGGTTATGTATCATCAAACATATTCCATTTTGAAGTTAGTCTAAGAATATAATGCATCATAATATGTAAATATTTGACATATTTTTAAAATGATTATTAATTAATTTATTTTATTTTGAGTTATATTTTTTTGTAAACTTATCTTATAAGTAAAATATCACTTTAGAAAATTATAACAGTATTTATTATATTATCAAATTATTAAACTTATTTCTATAGGATTTCATTTAGTATAATATGTTATCTATAATATATAGTAAATGATTGAATAAAGATTAATTTTATAGGTAATTATTCGGATGTGAGACAGTAAGTAAATTTTTAAAAATAAGGGTGAAAAAAGATTTAACATTGAGTGAGTATTTTCATGAAACCAATCAAGATAAACCTCTCATTTTCCCTTAAAAGGATGTACATCAAAATAAAATATAACTTTATAAATCATTTTCTATTTTTTAAAAATATCTTTTTATTTTGTTAGAGTATGATCAACTAGACGATGAAAAGATATAATAATAAACAAATAGTACCATGTAAAATATAATACAAGGTAATGAAACCCCTTATATAATGTTATATAATTTGTCACATGATTATACTAACTTCCACCACAAATAAGAATTATTCTCATACCAAACAGAAAATTACTAAAAGTTTATAGAAAGTGACATATATCCTACCACCCACAATTAAAAAAAATAAAATCATTTAATAAACATTAAATAGTAAGGTGAGTAAGGATTTTTAGATTTAAATGGGTAACCCAAAAACATGGTATTACATATATCTAAATAGATAACTTGGGAGAGATATGTAAGGTGGAACATAGGGGTAAAATATTCATTAAAAAATAAAAAATTCCACAATCATATTTATACCATATTCATGTGATATATTGATTCAAAATAAATTTAAAAAATATAATTTATATATTTTTTTCAACCTTTTATAACCCATAATGTTTTAGAATATCATGGTTCATGAAATACTCATGGGTAATAGTTTAGTGTAGGATATTTTTTTTTTAAAAATTGAAAAAAAATATGAATGGGAAAATTTTTATAAAATTGAAAATAGAGAGTTATACAAAACTGATGTTCCTAGGTGAATATAAGAATCATATAAAGAGGGTGGTGAATCAATTCTCATAAAAACTTTTCCCCAAAAATATTTTTCTCTAATTTTTGGTTAGTTTGTATGATAAACCTAAAAAAAATGTAAAATCATGTCAAAGGATAAATAAATAACAAAATAACTTGAATAAAATATTTTTTACAAGGTTCATTGATTCTTTATGATTTTTTAGTCTTCGAGGATTGACAATTGTTATCCTGTGTAACATTTTTATTAGTAATGAAGAATTATAAGGTAAAGGAAATGATATTGAACCCTTTACAATGATTTCTCCAAAAACCATAGGGTGTATATCATAAGTTATAATTTAATAATAGAAAATCCATTTAAAAATGATAAATTATTAAGCATAAATCAAACAATAATTATGTTCTTCCTTCATAAGTTACTTCGATCCACTATTGAAGTATGAATCAATTCCATAACAAAAATAATCCCTTTACTCTCTAGAAACAAATCATAAATTTCTTGGAAGATATATCTTCTAATATCTAAGTGAAACTCAAAATATTTTTAGAGATAAAAAAATATAATTTTTAACATATAACTATGAAGTGTTTCTTATTCAAAATTGGATAAAAAATATTTATTTAATATATTTAACCCTTTATAAAATTAACAATTCATTTTATTAAAAAATGTATAGATATGATAATAATCATGATGTATTTTTAAACCCATGAATTTTTCTTTGAATTTATATAATTCCTATATATTCTCTAAAGTTTTCTTTACAGCACATCTTAAATCCAATAATTTCTGTAGGAACTACAAAATGTTAATGGAAACCCTAATTTGATTTACATATCATGTTATCCAGAGATATATTTATCTATAATTATTCAATCACTATAATTTTTCAAATCTTTTGTAACACAACTATCAAAATAATGTTATATACTATCACATAGTAGATTCATCATTCTTCTTTTATTCTTCTTATTCTTCAAACTATTACATAAAAACACTTAGAATTTTTCTCTATATAATAACTATGATGTGTAATAATTATACTATGGGTTGGTTTCTCATTTTACTTGAAATATTAATTCCTTTTCTATCTATGAAAATTCAATCAAACTAAAACACATCCATAAACATAATGATAATAAATAATACATGCAATGAGGTTCATAATTCACGAATCATTATTTAAAGAAACTAATCCATTGTATTCTAATGAAGTGATTGTTATATAAACACCATATTACTGAATATATTAATTTTTATGAGATAAATTTATCTATTTATGTAAATAAAAATATTATATTGACCAATTATATTTTCCACTCAAGGATATATTCAATCTATCCTTTTTATTCAAACTTCCTAAGGAATATTAAATCTGAAGTTGAATTTCAAATTAGAAACATGATACCAATTTAAAACATGATACATATCAAAATAATCAAGATTAAATTAAAATTAAATCATGGTTTTAAAATCTATTATTTATTCTCTCACCCATAAATTTCATAAGTCATTTATCCCCCTTCTTGGTTAGACTTATATTATCTCCCATTAGCAATAAGAGAATCTTGAATTTTTACCCTTTCATCAATATCTTCCCCCTTTAAATACCCCCCTTAAAAAATGAAACTTCACCATTAATATGGATTATAATACTTTAACCACTTTCCTCAAAAAATAAAATTTTATATAAGTGGGAATGTATATTTAAAATTTTCGAAGGTATTTTAGGTGATAATATACTTCTAAAAACACTCATAAAATAATGAATAAATCCTTCATTAGGGACTCTATCAAGATATATAAAACTTTCCCCTTTATTGAAAAATACTCCAAGTTAAGTACATCACATTCCACCTTATACTTGATAAAATATTATTCGATATTAATATAATGTAATCTACAATTTTGAATTGGTTTCTTTGAAAAATAAATTTCAAATTGACTATCACACCCAATCACCAATGGATATGCAGCTTTCACTATCATATCCTGAAGCCATGATTTAACCTAAATAATTTTAGTTATAAATTTTGATACTAAAATATAATAAGCTTAGTGATGATAAGAGTGGATAGATTTTTATTTTGGAGTTCCATGAAATAGGTCTTACACTAATAAATAAACCCCCTCTAAAAGATGCATTTCTATATCCAATGTCACATGCCTAATATGCATCACTGAATCCATAAAGTGGAAAATATTTTTCATTATCTCAACTAAATATATAGTCAAGAGTTATTTTTATGTATATTAAGATCCTATTTTCTACAATAATATACGATTAATTTATTTTTATTTTAAACCATGTACATAAAGTAAGAACATAAACAATATCAGGTCTAGATGTTATCAAGTATAAAAAATTTATAATCAATCTTCTAAACACTTTTTGATCCACACCCTTTACATCATAATATTTGGATAATTTTTCCCAAATAAAATGGGAGTAGATACCTCATCTGATTCTTCTATTATGATTGTTTTTAACAAATCATCATCACATTTTTCATGAGATAATAGAATAAAACTTATTCCATGTGTCACTTATAAGACCATGAAATATTTCATCTCTCTAATAATTATAATCTCAAAGTTTTTCTTCATTTGGGTAGAAAATTATTCACAATATTTTACCTAATTATAGAAAAAAATGGTTTCATCAACATTCACTATCACAATTAGTGATTTTTTTCCATTTATTTGACATAAATATTGATTTTCACTTTTCATATCTTATAAATAATACTCTTGAAGCAAATTTCAGGCTTTTAATACTATGATTAATGATTTTATTTAATCCCATAAAGTGATTTTATTGGGTTACACACTCATATTACAACACCATAAAGAATAACTTTCTTAGGCTGGTTTATGTATACTTCCTTATAAAAATATAAATTCAAAATATAAAATTTATGTCCATTTTAAAGATCTTGTATTTAATTTAAACACATACTAAATGAATGGTTTGGATAATTTCAAGAATTATAATTAGAGTAAATATTTCTTTAAAATCAATAACCTCAGTTTGAAAATATCATTTACAAATGAAATGATCTTTGTTTTGTGCTACATTACCTTTATAATTGAGTTTATTTATGAAAACTCATTTTGTAAAAATCATATTATAATCCTTGGGACATGAAACAAACTTACAAGTTTCATTATTATTTATTTTAATTAATTGTTCTTCCATGGTATTTATTGAATCCTTATGTTGTAAAGTTTCTTTAACACTTTTAAGTTAAACTTGAGAAAGTAAGACTATGTGATTAGAGTTTCTTAGAGTCCTTTCAGTCTTGACTCCATTAAGGTTTCCCCAGATGATATTTTTAAGTTTATAATATTTTTTAAGACTTGGGAACTTCATTACACATGGATCTATACTTTCTTCATCACTATATATATCATATTCATCCTGTTCATTATTCAAATATACTACACCAAAATGTATTACATCTTATTGATTTTTGTTTTCTCTATGATACACTTCAATTAAATATTTAAAATATAATTTTTTTAATTATGGTCTATGTTATTACAAAATACTAAAATTAAAATTTTCAATTATATTCACCATATTATTTTATAACACTGATAACTTCTTTTATTGGGTGTAAAACCAATAAACATCCCCTCACCAAAATGTTAATCAAAATTCCCCAAATTCATTCATAGGATCTTTATTAAAAAATGTACTCTATAAAATTTCAAGTTTTTCAAATTTTAATACTTTTCAAACCAAAAATTATAAATTTTATTAACTAAATTTAGAAAAAGTAGGCATCTATTTTGAATGACCATCATTATTTTATCTTCTCTCCAAAAATAATTTTAGGTTCCATGATCTGAGAACATCAACATCCCCATGTTAACCAAAATTCAATTTTTCTTACTATGATACTTAATTTTGATAATAATCATATGGATATATATATTAAAAAGTTATACCTTATTCCTCTAGATATAATTAAAAATAATTATTTGTGTATTTGGATCCATTTTCAATTCAAAACTTCTTGATAACATATCTAATTTACTTATAAATATCTCATAAATATACTTAAAACTTTTATATAGACCTTGATTTTCTTGAAAAAATAAATATAAATAATAATGAAAAAAATTATCAATAATACTTATAAAATACCTATATTCTATGCCTGAATGGCCCGAAGGCCTTCTTCTTTTTATTTTATTACGGATAATCCCCCTTTTAAGGGTTGAAGGGGAACCCGTACATGACCCCTAGGCCCAAGTCACAAGGCCCGACTGACCCGCAATACATGACCCAAAGGCCCAGAGGCATACCATGCCCAATACATAACCCGTAGGCCCGGCTCACTTGAACTGCCCCTCCCCAGCTTCTGCGTTATTGATCACCTAGCTCCCAACATTACATTGCTGATTGGCTAGTATTGCCCCATACAAAGCTGATATCCACCATTTGTGTACTGATCTCAACCAGTTTTTGATTATTTTCACCAATTTTATTTTTGAAATATTCAAAAGATCAGGTTTTATCGTTGTTTACCTTTATAATATTTCTAACATCATTATTATAGAAAGGTTTTTTCATTTTTTTCCAAATTAAAAATATTATTTGATGTCCTATATCATTCTATTATTCCATATTCAGACATAAATAATTATCCTCATAAAAAATTTAAAAAAGTTTCTTACTTGTTTGATGTACTATCAAGATTAAATTTCCAAATTTTAATCTATTAATAATAAATTAATTTTAATAAAATATTACTTCATTTTTATTATCACATAAATTACATACTCTCAATAATTTTTTTACAACCCATCAATAATGAGAACATCATTAAAAGAAATTTTATTTTTAATAATCTTAGTTCTTCCTATGCCTTAATATTCCTTGAGCTATCATTCATTAATGTTACAAAAAAATCATTATACATTTCAATGAATTTAAAAATATTTTTTATTTCAATCACATGTGATGAGTATCCAGTATCCAAAATCTAATTCTTTTATTTTTTTAATTCATTGTAACTAACCTTAACCACCATTTATTATTCATGGACACTCTTTTTATATAGATATTTTGAGTTTACACCTTAATATAACTTATATAATAGAAACGTTAGTCAACCATTAGTGTTATGAACTTTTTGATCATATCATCTATAATTTTTATCAAGCACATCAATTTTTTTCACACTTTTAATTTCATTATTGGGTTTCATGGTGGTTTTTTCTTTAGGGTTGATATTCCATCCCATTGATTCAATTACCCCTATTTTTTGAGAGAAATAAATATTTTACCAACACATGTGTTCCTTTTGACCATATAAAACACAACACTAGAATTTAACCTCAAATTAAAGTTTTTATATAAGATAAAAATTATCTTAAATAAATTTTATTTATTTCTTTTTCTCTAGTCTTTTTCTTTGAGAGTTTTTTACAACTTTATCATAATTTATTGAAATTATTCTAAATTAATTTTTCATTTAGACAAGCCTTCATATCATTATTTATCCATATATTATAATTTTTTAGTTAATACTTATAGTAATATGATGATACTACATGTGGACCATATTTACTAGGAGATTAATTATTGCCTTCCCCTTATTCTTATCACCACATTCATTAAATCCAATTACTTGAATGAGCATAGAACATGATCAATATTATTTTTATCTTTCATAACATTTCTTGTAATATTTGAAAATATTTACCTTTGTTTTATAAAATTTCCCATCACTTCAACAAATGTTTCAAAATCAAAATGAATCTTCTTTATAAAATAATCATATTTATATATATTTTCTTCAAGTGAGTGAACCTATTATTTTATCATGACCAAGATAGTGGTCATCTCACTAATGATCTTATTTGTTTTAAAAATAATAACATCTGGATCACTAATATTCCTCAATAATTCCCCTTACCTCTTGGTATCTATTTTGATATCATGTCAATCAATAAAATTATTTAAAGATGAATTATCCTTTTCAATCATTTTAATCATATTGATGCATACCATGAGATCCATTATCAATACATACTCTTTTACCTTTTCTTGAAACTCATCATACTCTTCAAAATTTCATTCTCCACTACAGGATTCATTAGACAGTTTAAAATGATCTATAAAAGCACGAACACCTTTAACCTATGGATTTTTTTATTTGTCACCAATTTCCTCATCAAAAAAAATTCTTCACTTTTAGTTAGAAAATTACTCTTCCTTGATAATGCATGAACAATACCTTTACCTTTAGATAAATTTATTCCACTCTAATAATTATACAAATTGTTTTTGTTATTATTAAATTATATTTTGGGTTGATAATCATCATCCTCCACATGGATCTTATTTGTAAAATTCACTAAAAACTATCCAATATTCCATTAAATGAAACATTCAAATAAAAACATTCCCTTATACTTACCATTTCCTTTCCAAAATAATTTTAATTTATTTAACATAAATTTTTTTTAATCCATGTCAACCTATTCAATTTCATAATCTTAAATGTGATATTTATTTTTCTCATCAATAATTAAGCCTTTGAAGAATTTCAATGAAATTATTTTTCTAGTATTCCTTTATTTTTAGATGTCATTCCTATCCCTATTTCATAAGCAATCAATACGTTTTCCAATTTATCAATCATGAAATCATTCATGTATTGATCCCCAAGGGTTAAAATCAACACATCGATTTTATACATAATAATTTGAATAAATTTCTTTACGAAAGTTTAATATTCAATAGCTTATCTATATCCCTGTGTAGAAATGACAATCTTATTTAGCTGCATAAAATATTATTCCACTATTTCATCCTTATCTATAAAAATATCTTCAAATTTAACTTGAAATAATTATAATTTTGACTCTTTAACCTTCTTATAACCTTCATGAATTCCATATAGTTTATCCAGTATGGGTTTGCAAATTTTGGCGCCCATCACCTTCATAAATTCATTCTCATAAAGTAATGATAACAATGAATTGTGACCGCCTTCATCAAATTTAATGTTATTATAATCCATCAATTCATAATTATCACTTTCTTCAAGTGGTTTAAATATATTTGCATTGATATTAAGAACATCAAGTCTCAATGATAGTAAATAATCATCCACTTTTTTAGTAAATGTCCATAAAATATAAAAAATAACCTTATTATTGATATATTTCACGTGATTTATGATAAAGAATTAAATTGAATAATATATATATAATAGATAAAAAAACTTAATTTATTTGGGAGCGTACCTAACTATAATACCAATTGATATGACTATGTGAATATGAGGATCCTGGAGAGGGGGTGAATGAGTTTTGACAAAAGTTTTCCCATAAAAACATTGCTATCATTGTTATTTAATGATTAGAATCAACCTCTAAAATAATAGAATTATAAAAAACTATAATGTAATAAAAAAAATAACATAAACACCATTATTTTTATAAGGTTAACCAACTAATTATGAGTGGATAGTCCTTGATTATTGGTGGGTTTTATCCTACTTCACATAGTCTTTTTCATTTTATCAATGAAGAATACAAAGGGAAAGGGGATAACCTGAATCATTTTTAATGATATCTCTTAAAAATCATATCATGCCTCCCATACATTAAAATGTAATAATTGAAAATACTTGTGAATAATGACCAATTATTGAGCATAAATAAAAAAATAATTACATTCTAATTCATTTACAATTGTTCTTTATCCACCATTGAATTGTGCACATGTTCTATACTTAAAAAAATCCCTTTACTCTCTATAAAGTTATCACAAAAAATTTGGTGGCTATCTCTTATAACCTATAAGTGAAAATATAACATCTATAGATATCACAAAACCACAACATATTACTTAGAACCATGAATTATTTGTTATCTAAAATCAGATCTAAAAATTTTGTTTTGTTATATTTAATCCTCCATATAGCCAGTAATACATTTTTTAAACCAATAAATATATGAAAATAACCTTGACATGTTTTTTAAAACCACAATGTATTCTTAATTTTCTTTAATTTTAATATAATATATAAAGTATTCTTTGTAAAACGGCTTAAAACCATGAAATTTCATCATGAACCACAATGTGTTAATAGACACCATGATGTGATTGAAATTTATTATTGTCTAGAGATAACTTTATCTATAATTATTCAATCTATAAAGTTCTACAAAGCTTATGGAACTCAACTTTTAAAAATGTTATGTAGACCATGACATGTTGAATAACCAATATCTAAAAACAAATCTACAATTATTCTTTTATTCTTACAATTCTTCAAAATGTGGTGTAAAAACACCAATCCATTTTACACATAAAATAACCTAGACATGTAATAATTCCACCATAGTGTGGTTTTATGTTTTCCTTAAATTCATAATTATTTTTCTAACCATGAAATTTATATAAAACTCAAACAATTTTATGATTATTTTAAAAATAAATAAAACATTAAATAAAGTTCACAACTCATAAATCATTATTTCGGGAAACTAGTCCATGGTCTGCCCCCATTGTGAAAGTTATCTAAACACTTCATTACATTATAGAGTAATTTTTGCATGAGAAATAAATATCTAGGTGTAAATATCAATAATACATTGAACAAGTATTCCTTTACACTCAAAGATATATTAAATATCTCCTTTTCATTTAAAATTATCAAGGAACTTTAAGGGCTATTTTAAATAAAATAATTAAAAGATCCAAAAGGATGGGTAGAGATGTCATAAAAGGTTTTCAGTTCATGTGTCACTAAAAACCATGTTGATCAAAAATTCAAATAAATTAATTGGTGAATGACATGTATTACAAAAGTTAAAATAAAGAATAAGTGAACCGTAGGTAATGAAAAATTTCATGAGGTGTTGGGTGATAGATATACAGACTGATAGTGATATCATAGAAAAAAATCTACAAATAATACTATAATATCATACTTTATATAAAACGTTATCACTAAAATAAATTATTTATATATATATATAATATTATGTAAAAATATATCCACCTTACGGTATCCTCATAATAGGTGAGTTTGAATGTAGTAAGATCAAGGAAAATAAGTGAATATGAGTTTGAGATATACCAAGACTCTTGTAATGACATCATTATACTGCCTAGAGTTGAATTGTTCTACAAAGTCCCAAATAACCCTTTACCTATAAATGTGATTGATTTTTGTTATGAGTCAAGGGGTGGGATTGGATGTGTAGTCTATGATGACTCATACATAACATATATAATTTTAATTAATTTCTATATTAATATATATAACATTACACATCCCATAAATTAATAGGTTTAGTGTATTATAAAATTAGGCTTATGATAAAATAACATCATATAAAATATTAAATAATTTATTAAAAATTTCATTATAAACTACATACAATTAACTTAAAATATTCGTAGTATATATGATCACCTAGGTACATACATAAAATATAGGGTGAGCTAGAAAACCTAATAATATGAAAAAATGGTAAACATGAATAAAGATCACTATGGAGTGTAGAGAGATCATGGATAATTTTTATAAACATGAACATAAGATGTATTATATCAAGGAATATGAATTTGACATGGAATGTTTAAGATTTATAGTAATGAAACACCATGATCATAATTAAAGTCTTATTTCTAAGACAAAATAACATATTTGGGATTGGGTATCTAACCATTCCCTATACATAACATCCCATGATATGTAATATTTAACCAATGTATTAGACCATTGTATAATTCTAGGACCACTTTTCATATCATAATTTATTAAAAATTATTCATTCCAAATAGAAACAAAAATATACAATGAATTATAAATAAATTAGTCAACATAACATGGATAACCCTAATGAAATAGAAATAGGTTTCCTAAAAATATCATATATCACAACATATCATAAAACTGGTAGTAATAAATACACATTAAGATAAATATTAAAGAATTAATAAATTTTCAAGGTATAAACATATACAATAATAATTAACATATAGTAGAGAGAGACCATTTATAAGATAGAAAAACCCAAAAAAATTGGGAAGTAATCAAGAGGGTAGTCAAGACTATACCCTTTCACAGATTTCATAAGGTGTTTAAAAAGAAACAAACAAAAGTGATAAAAAAATTACTTGAATGACTTCAGATCAAATAACTAATAAAATACATATGATAATTGAAATATAAAATTAGTTATAAATATTTTGAAAGAATATATAAAAAATAGAGTATTTCCAAGAGAAAAGAGATATTTTTTCATAAAATATCATATTTAATTAAAATTGAATAAAAAAAATATATATCTTAAAAGAAAATAAAAATAATGTATATATATCCATTGGATAGTGTAACAGCTCAAAATTTATTTCTCTTCTTAATAGAAGAACTTATGTCTCATAATGAATATTTTATTACATTTTAAAATAAAATCTCATATAATGAATTTTAAATTTATTTATCGATCATGAAATAATTTTTACTATAACACTTAGGAATAATATAAGGAGATAAATAAAAAATAATAATGCACACACTAATATAAACTACATAGTCTCGAATTCTCCTATATAGAGCACTCCTGCTATAAAAATAGTAAAAAGAAATATAAGAATTAGGAATATGATATACATTATCCAGGGAGGTGTTTAACCTTTACAAGTTAAGAAGTGAATGATGAAGTTTTATAATGGTGGAGTATATATATATTGTGTAATGGAAAAAGTGACCATTAAGATTTCACAGTTATATGATCCTTACTTGATAGTTGGAAAATATAACCATCAGGCATTATGACCATTGGGATTTATGACTATTGGGAATTATGACCATTAATAATGATATTACCATTATAATTAGTTTATATAAAGGATAACAGTGAGAGAAATTTTATGCAAAAGGGAGAAATGATGACTTCAACCTATGGGATCATGACTTATAAAGCCTATTTATCCAAGCTTTTGAGTGAGGTAGAATCATTGAGGTTCTACCTCGACCAAGCCTAGACATAGATTAAACAAGTGAGGCTTGAGTGGAATCAATTATTATAGAAGCTAAAGTTAGTGGAGATCAACACCATATCAATATAAGTTCAACTACCCCATGAGAGTACCACCATTGTACACCTCACCCTTAGGGATCATGTTGGTGTGATAGGGGTTATATATCTATAAATTAATAGTATAAAGGTATAAATTTATTTTTATAAATGAAATTGTGGTTATCTCAATCAAATTTTCATTATTATTTAAAATTCACATAAATATATGATGAATATAAAAAATAGAGTTTTTGGATACAATGAAAACAAAATTGCATTTTTGGAAAATATATGATTACACTTAAAAAAAATTTTAAGATAAATTCAATAATTTGTAATAAAATTCATTTATTTGAAATGGTATTATAAAACACAATTTATTTAATATAAATTATAATATAATTTTATGAACTCTCGAGTAAATTTTACAAGGGTTATAAAGTTGAATATATTATAACAACTAGTATTTTTAAATAAATAAGTTTTTTTATTTAAAAAATAAATTTCTCGTATTTAGAAAATTATTTTGATAAAATAAATCTCATTTTTTAAATTATCACATAAAAATTATCCAATGGTGATTTTTTCATAATTTTCTAAGACATCTGAATTTTTGGGTAAAAGATAAATATGGTATAAATACAAGGTAAGCATTATGACATAATAATGAATTAAAAGTGATGTAATAAATTCTATAAAGTGCTTAATCAACCAAAATTATTATTATTAATTAAAATAAGGTATTTAAAAGTGATAATATTACTTTTCCAAACCTATAATGAATATTCAAAAACCTAAAGCATATTTTAAAGGTTTAAAAAACAATACTTTATGAAAAGGAATCCCTTTCACCATAAAAATATTATTAATTAAATAATTTTGGTCCTTATACTATTAAAATATTAAAAATTACACCCCATTGGAAAATATAATGGGCAAAAACCACTGTATGGCTAATTGTTTTTCATTTCTTATTAACTATATATCCAATTACTAAGTTTAGAATTTAATAAAGTATTATCCCTCTTTTGTTATAAATTCCCACTCACTATCCCGTTAATATTCACTCTAAAGATTTTGAGCACAAATTTTACTGAATTTTATCTCTATATATATCCTTTAAAATTAGTTTTTAGGATTCTAGGAAGGTCTTATAAAGTATTAGGAAGCCACTTTCCAAGTAAGGGATTATAGTCCTCTTTCCTCTTTTATTTCAAGTACTTAATTATATTAATTCTATTGATTTTCAGTTTATTATGTTCTCATGTTTTTATCATCATTCCTTTATTTTACATTTGATGAAATAATAATGAGAGTATTCCATTCTCTCCGATTAATCCCATTCCATAAACCACTTTGTATACCCGTTATGCTACCAAAATCATTCTTCGATTTTCTATGACACCATTTTATGTTGTGAATACCCAACCCTATTTTCATTGTAGGGTATTATTATATATGTAATTATAATTCATTGATTAGGTATTTAAATATCTGAAAACCACATTCCCTTCTTGTGGGTTTAAAATAATGAAAAGGCCATGTCATTAAGAACTTATGAGCTCAATGAATTTTATATAAAACCCATTTAGTTTTCCTATGGTTTATTGATGAAATGACTTCTTATAATAATTTATCTATATGGAACACATGAATTTACACATATTAAGGGTGCACTAGAAAATTCTCCAATGCATTGGGTAAATAATTAATCTCTAAAGATAACATGTTTATGATACCTTGGTGAACAACCTTGGTAATATGTTTTATGACACTTTGGTGATGAACCATGTCAATATGATTATGAATTCTTAATTTTATGCTATAGCTGCATTTATATGTTTTGTCTCATATAATTATAATTATTCTATCATGTTATGACTCATGTTTTATCCATGATGACCTCTCGTGGTCCATTTCCTTTGTTTATCCTTTATTGGGCTTTATTCTCACCCTTTTATATTAATTCATGTCCCTAGGAAACCATTTACAATGAAGTGAACGTGGATGGAAAAATAATGGATGATTTCAAGAGGATTAGATAAAGTTCATACTTATTTTTTATTTATATACTTCATGTATTACATACTTATTTTCTAATATATTAAACCTAAAATTATCCTTATAAGTTATTAAGGTAATATTTTTTAAATAATTATATTAAAATAGTGTATAAAAAAGGTGGGTCTCCATAGATGGTATCAAATACAAGGTTTAGTAATTTTTAGAAATTAGGACTAGAAAACATTAGAGAAAACCCTAGGGATAATTTTAATAAAATGGTCTTAAAGTTTTGTTAAAGTATAGAGTGTGTGGTTTTCTAGAAATCACATCCCTATCATGATACTGACAAGTGGATGTGACTATGGAAGAGATGAACCAAGAATAATAACCTTCAAAAATATTGGTTGAGTATCAAATTGATTTTCACTTGGTGCATGATGAGTGGGCCTAAGACTTCACACTTTTCTAGACACTCCTAAGGGATATACATTGGTTAATCACATGATTTTTACAAACCATTATGAAGGATATATAGATAATGTAATTATTTTTAATATTAAAGTATAACACCCTAGAAGCATTTTATTGGAAAATTTTAGGATTAAAATTTTCATTAGCATTATTATTATAATATTTTAAATAGGAAAAAATTTCTCACTTTGGTTTTGTTCTTATAGAAAAATGGTAGGAAATAAAAGGACTCATTAAAATAATGGATAAAATGGACAATGCAATATTGGTGTTCCTAATATGATGGAATCCAGAGTTAAAAACATCACGATGATAATGAATAAGTTAACTCAAGTCATGAATAATAACCTAAACCATGTAGAGAAACTGAATTCAACAAGGATTAACTATAAGTTGAATCCATCATGTGTTAATGACTACTTATTTTTAGTGGAACCTATGATCTGTTGTTCACGTAACAATGGATAAATACCATTGAAAAGATGTTTTTTGTACTTCATTGTTTTGAGAAAGAGAATTTTAATTTGTAAGTATATCTATTAATGGGAGAATATGATCAATGATGTACATTGATCAAAAACCCAAATCAAAAGAATGATTTGGAATCTATATAGTGGTAATACATAAAAAAAATATTTTCAATAAGTATTTTCCTTGTACCCTTTGAACAAGAATGGAAAGGGTATTACTTGAATTGAAACAAAAGGAAACTGAATCTATGGGGGTGTTATGAGATGAAATTTAAAATGATTACATTATATGATTAAAGATTTATCATTGATTATTAAGGGAATATTGATTGATTATTTGGTGTACTAATACATAATCTAAAAAAAATATAGCAATACAGGACTTTGGGAATTATGAGAAGATAATGTAGTGTGTTCTCAAAGTGGAAATGGACTTTGGAGATGAAAAATGGTATCATGGAATGAATGATAATAAAAATAGGATGGATCCATGTTTTGGGAAGAATTTTAATCATGAAATATAAGTAAAGAAAAAAAAACTACCAGTGTGCAACAAATGTGGGAATAATCATTTGAGGATTTTTTTATAAGGAAGTAGAAAGTGTTACAAGTGTGGAAAGGATTTCCATATAGCTTGAATTTTTCATGGAGATATAATTACTCAACATATGAATGCAAATGAAAAAGGGAATATGGTACATGAACAACATACAGTAAAATGATTCAAGTGTGGTTAGAATGGAACTTTCTTTAATAAATGTCCAAATCAGAAGATAATAGAGGGAAACTTCCATAAAACCCAATAGAGGACAAGGGAGTAAGGTCATGTTTTTTCAGTCACAATTGTTGAACTTGAGTCTCTAAAGGATGTAGTGGCAAGTACCCTCATTGTATACTCATATATAGAGAGTATACTATTTTATTCCTGTTCTACGCATTTCTTTATTTCATTCAAGTTTACAAAGAACAAAAAATTAAACCCTGAACTAATAGTGGTATACTTGTTGGTTAAAACTCCCATAGGATCTATTTAAGAATTAAGGGTATATATAGATTCTCCTATTAAATTTTTGGAGTTAAATATCTCCAAAAACCTAGTGGCCATTCCAATGGTTTAATTTTACATAATACTAGGTATGTATTTGATATCAAAATATAATACCAAAATCAAATTTAGAAGTAAGTAAATTTTAATTTTCTTGAAGGGAAAACTTATTTTTATTTTGAAAGGAGAGATATCCCAACCCATGTTTTATATAAAACCACACCCTAAATCTTCTTTATGGAAATGATTAGTAAATAAGGGGAATTAAGTGAAATTATAAATATAGTAAATATACCCATTATTTGGGAATAAATTCATGTATTTATTGAATAATTACCTAGAACTCACCTAACAAGAGTGGTATAATTCTCGGTTGAACTATTACCTAGATCTAAACCTGTATCAAAGACCACATATAGAATTATATATGTGGAGTTATAGGAATTGAATAAGTAACTTCAAGATCATTTGGATAAGGGTTTTATTTTATAGAGTGTGTCTACTTGGGGAGCACATGTTCTATTGGTAAAGAATAAGGATGGATTAATGAATTAATGAATTAATTATAAAGAACTTAATGGGATCATAATGAAGAAGAAAAACCCTCTTACAAGGATTGATGATTAATTTGAATATCTTAATAGGGATAATTTCTTCCCTAATATATTTAAAGCACCACATTACAAAAAAGATATAGACACTAGAAGTTTATTATTATGCCATTTTTATTCACTAATTATTCTTATATATTTATGTATTTGGTTAATAGAGTCTTTAGGGACCACCTTGATATTTTTTTGGTGGTATTTATTTACTATATTTTTACATATTCCAAAATTTGTAAGGATCATGAGGAGAATATAAGGGTTATATTGAAAAATCCAATGAAAGATAATATTTTTTAAAATTCAATAAATGTGAGTTCTAGTTACAATACTTAGAATTCTTGGGACACATTTTGGATAGTGAAGGAATCTTGGTTGACCTAGTCAGAAAAAATTACATATACGAGTGTCCTCATCATTAAATAGTAACTTATATTCATAGTTTACTTGTTTTAGTAGGATACTATATAAGGTTTGTGAAAAAAAATTCATGGATTTCCAATCCACTAACCAATTTAACTTGAAAGGGAGTTATGTTTATTTGAAAAATTATTGTGAAAAATGTTTCTAAGAATTTAGGAATGGGTTGGTTAGTTAAATTGTGTTAACATTACCCTATAATGGGGATTATTTTTCATTTATAGTTATGTATCCTTGAAAGGTATTATATGTGTACACATGTAAAATAACAAGGTGATTGGTTATTCATATCGACAATTGAAGCCTCATGAAAAACATTATCTTACCCATGATTTGGAGTTAGCTATATTGATATTTGCACTAAAGATATGGAGACACTATCTTTATGGGGATAAGTGTGATATATACACCAACCACTAAATTATAAATTATATATTCACAAAAAAGTAATTAAACATGAGACAAAGGATATGTTTGGAGCTTCTCAAGGACTATGATTTTCTATTCATTATCACCCTAGAAAATCAAACAAATTCATCATTTTATTGATTAGGAAAGACCCCTAAGTTATTGCGATGATTAGGATTCAAAGGAATCCATTTATCAAAAAATTGGTAAAGATAGATATGGATTTTATTAGGGAAGGATCATCATCAATCTTATCCCAAATAATTTCCCAACCACCATTACTAAAGAAGATCAAAAAAATCAAAAATTGATGATCCTAATTTACAAAAGAAGACAGAAGTTGTAAAAATGGGAAGTTTATTGAGTTAATTTTTGATCAATATGGAGTATTAATGTTTGATACAAGGCTATTTATCTCATCTATTATATAGTTAAATAAAGAGATGATGGATGAATCTCAAATATTTTCCTTTTCTATACATCACATAAGGACCAAAATGTATAGTGATCTATGAGATAATTATTGGTGGGATAACAAGAAAAGGGATATTTTTGAATTTATAGTTTTAAATACCAAAAATAGTGCTCCAACAACAACCTACACCAATATGGAAGTGGGAAAACATCACTATGGAATTTTTTTCTAGCCATCCTAAGAAATTTAATGGAAACAATTATATATGTGTAATCATTGATAGATTAAGAAAGTATGATAATTTTATTGATATATTAGAGGATTTATCCCTTGAGTTCCTTTTTTATATGTATATTCGATAAATAGTGACATTTTATGGGACACCATTGTCAATTATTTCAGAAAGTGATCCAAGAATTAATTCTAAGTTCCATAGGATCCTTAAAAAGGCTGACAATACCAAAGTAAACCTTAGCAGAGTCTACAATATAATAATTTATGGGAAATATGAGAGTAATATTTGAACATTGGAAGATATGTTAAGGGATAGATTACTTGATTTTCAAGGGAGTTAGGACCAACATCTTCCATTTGTCAAATTCTCCCATAACAATAATTTTTAATCGAGTATTCAAATGCATCCATATAAAGAACTATATGGGAAAATGTGTATAACTTGTATATGTTGGGATAGAGTTGTATAAGAAAAACTATTGGGACCATACATTGTGAAATATACTACAGAGAAGATACAAGGGATCTAGAAACATATCAAGGCTGCTCGGAGTTGAAAAATGAGTTATGCTGAAAACATAAATAAAGCCTTATAATTTCATGTTAGGGATCATGTATAAGTCAAAATATCATCATAAAAAGGAGTCATGAGAATTGGAAATAAAGTGAAATTAAGTCCATGGTACATCAGACTATTCAAGATTCTGGAGTGTGTTGGAGTAGTTTTCTATTGGTTAGCACTACCTATAAATTTTCACCAAGGTCCATTACATATTAAACATGTCCCTGTTAAGAAACTATATGTTAGACCCAATATATATACTATAAAAACATGGTGTGGAATTAGAACTTTATTTTTCATATGAAGAAGAACCTATCCATATTCTTGATAAAAGGGAATAAGTGTTGAGGAATAAGACAAATTGACAAATGAAAGTATTATGAATAAACTACAAGTTTGAAGAAGTAACTTGGGAGACTAAATAATTGATGAAGGATAAATTCCACCATTTATTTTGAGGAAGGACACAAATTTTAAGGGAAAAATTTCTTAGGGGGGGGGGGAGTATGTAACAACCCAAATTTTATTTATCTTACTAATAAAAGAACTTATGTCTCACAATGAATATTTTATTATATTTTATAATAAAAGAAAATATAATTACTTTTACATTTATTTACCCATCAAGAAATAATGTTAACTATAGAAACTAGATAGAGAGATAAATAAAAAAATAGCGCACACACTAATTTAAACTCTATAGGCTCAAATTCTCCATTAAAGAAAACTCATTCTATAAAAATAGTAAAATAAAATAAAATAATTAGAAATATGATAAAAATTATCATGGTAAGTGTTGAGCCTTTATATATGAATCTATGAATGATGTAGTATGAGAATGGTGGAGTATATATATAGTGTGTAATGGGTAAAGTAAATATTAGGATCTAACTGTTACATAACTATTACATGACCATAGGTCAATAAAGTCTTTGGTCAATATGACCATTTGTAATAATGTTACCATTATAATTAGTGTATACAATGGATAATGATGAGAGATAATTGATGCATAAGAGAGAAACAATAGACTCAAATAGTAGGATCATTCCTTTTGAATCCCATTTATCTCATCTTGGGAGAGAGGTATCATCGATGAGGTTCAACCTTGAATAAGAAAATATAAAGCTTCAATAAGTGAGGATCTTGTGGAATAACATACTTTATAAGTTTAAGTCAGAAGATATTAACACCAGATCAATGTTAGCTGAACCACCCCATGAGAGTACCACCATTACACACCACACCCTTAGAGGTTATGTTGATGTGATAAAGGGTTATGTATCTTAATTCTAGTAGTATAATGGTGTAATTTTTTATAAATAAAATAGTGATTACTTTAATGTCTTTTTTTATTATTTAAAATGAACATGAATATTAAATTAATATGACAAAAATAATTTTTGGATATAAGGAAAACAAAATTTTATTTCTTAAATATATATGATTAAAATTAAAATACACTTTTAAGATAAATCCAAGAATTAGAAATAAAATTTACTACCTTTAAATGGTCTTATGAAACAATATTTATTTTAATATAAATGATAATATAATTTTATGAAGTATCAAGTAATTTTTATAAGGGTTGGAAAGTTGAATATTCCATAAAAATTGGTATTTTTTCAATAAATAATAATTTTATTCAAAAAGTTAAATTTATCTTATTCAGAAAATTATTTTGTTAAAATAAATTTCATTTTTAAAATTTCAACATAGAAATTGTACAATTGGGATTTTTTAATATTTTTTGAGACAATCAAATATTTTGGAAAAAAATAAATACGATATAAATATATGGTAAGTATTATGACATCAAAATGACATAAAAATGATGTAATAAATTATATAAAGGTATATATAAACCAAAAATAGTATTATTCATTAAAATAATGTATTTTAAAGTGATAAGATAAATTTTCCAAACATATAATGAATCTTCCAAAACTTAAAACATATTTTATAGGTTTTAAAAGAAATTATTTATGAAAAGGAATCTATTCCATGTTTAAAATTTTATTAATTAAATAATTTAGATCCTTAATCTATTAAAATACTAAAAAAAACCCTTGGAAAGTACCATGGGAAAAAATCATGATATGGAAAATGGTTTTTCATTTTTTTATTAACTAAATATCCAAGGCTTAAGTTTAGAAATTAATAAAAAATACCCCTTTTACTATAAATACTCACTCATTATTCCATTAATATTCACTCAAAATCATTTTAGTACAAATTTATCCTCATTTTATCTATTTATATCCTTTATAATAAGTTATTAATGTTACTAGAAGCTCCTATAAAGATTTAGGAATCCAATTTTCAAGTACAAGATTCCATTCCTCTTTCCTATTTTTTTCAAGTACTTCCTTGAAATAAGTATTTTTATTTTCAATTGATTATGTACCTATATGTTTATCATCATTATCCATTTTATTCCATAATAATAATATTTTTCCATTCTCTCTCATTATTCCCATTCCATAAACCACTTTCTGTACCCATTATGTTGCTGAAATCATTCTTTGATTTTCCATGGTACTATTTTATATTGTGAATACCCAAACCTTTTTTCATTGAAAGATATTATTATAGATGTAATTATACTTCATTGATTGGTTATTTCTATATAAAAACCCATATTAATTTCTAATTGGTTTAAAATAATGAAAAGTCCATGTCTTTAAGCACTTTTGAACTCAATGAATTTTATATGAAACCCATTCATTATTTCCCATGGGTTATTGATGCAATGATTTATTATGATAATTAATCTATGTGAAGAACCTGAATTTGTAAATACGAAGGGTGTGTAAGGGTTGGTTTCCTGAGAAACAACTGTTTTGTACTTTTATTACATGAATGTTCACTTATTGTATATTGTTCATTGTTCTGCGTGACTATAATACAACAATGTCCTGTAATATTTGTTGCATTAATAAGGTCATGGAAGATCCACGCTATGATGAGAACCATGAAATTCTATAACAATATTCTTAAATAAAGTTCTGCAGTTGGATGACATACTATGATAGGACACATAGTATACAGACCGTCATATGCGAGTACTCGTAATAAGACGAGACTCTCTCTCATGGAGTTAGCACTTGGTAATCTCCAAGATGGGAGATTATGAGAACAGACCCACCAGTAGCAATTCTGCATGTCTTGGTGTCATCAAACATTGCTATCTGCAAGCGTGTGTAATGTTCCTTAGACTTGAAGATTACCATTAACTCATGTCATGACTCACACACTTAGATTTGCTAACGAAAACTATCACGAAGACAGTTGGTGGGAAGTAGGGTACGTTGGGTGCGTCACGAATGACATGTTGTTAATGGATAAGTTGAGGAAGGATTTGTACCTTCCATATTTATGGAAGTATATATCTTAGGCCCTTTGATTGAAATAGAACTGTTGAACAAATTCCATGTCCATGGTGTCACGACGAGTTTATTTCTGGAAGTCAAAGAATGATAGATTAAACATATAGGTTTATGACACTACCATAAAACCTGCTTGATGAGATATTGAGACAAAGGGATTAAATTACACATTAAGCGTTCGTATGAGGTGATAGGTCAATGCGGCGTCAAATTATTTCTCTTGGGTGCCTTGACCCGTTGCTAGACAGTAATCTTGGACTTTAGGCAAGCCCGATTAATGCCAACGAGAAAGAGGCCTAGAGGGTCACACACTAAGTGTATTCAAGTATCTCAAGTAGAATAAAGATTATTCCCATACATGGTTTAATAATTATTCAAGTAATCATAAATTGTTTTAATGTTGGAGGAAGAATAAAATAAAACAAGTACACGCCGTGTATCAATGATTACACGCCGTGTAGTTTTATTTTGAAAACAAGTACACGCCGTGAATTATTAAATATACACGCCATGTAGTTTTCATTTTGGAAAGGAAATGAATAAATGAAAACAAGATATACACGCCATGTAAATTTATTGTACACGATGTGTAGTTTTCAATGAAAAACAAGTACACGCTGTGTATTTATTAATACACGCCATGTAGTTTTTCCAGTCGGGATTTTGAGGAAATATAGTTTTATTAAATGATATTTATTATAATCAGTATGGGTGCATGTTAAGGAATTAATGACTCAACATGGGGTTTTCAAAAGGGAGTTAATGAAATAAATAAAATGCGTAACATTTTTATTTATTGTCATAACTTGACAACCTCAAAACCGATTATAAATATCCTCATCATCCCAACTCTTTTCCTAACACAAGATAATCATTTTACACAACAATTATAGAGAATTATTTCAAGGCCGAAAGAACCTCTTCCTCCAAGAATGATCTCAAGACCAAGAGAGATCCTCTTCCATTGGATAAATACGATCTAAGGTGGACAATTCAAGCAAAGGTCTCTCCACGCTAGCACCCGGAGACTCGTTTGGCGATCTCCAGAGATACGAGGTGCACGTGTGGATCACCGCTAGAGGAAGTCTACACTTGGCTTCTGTGACGCAAGGAAGAATCACATAGAAATGTGATCAAGAATATCAAATAAGAAAGAACACCAAAGGGTACTTATTTTAAATTGATTAAATTAATTATAATCAACCTGTAACGATCCTACTTTGTGGTTCTGGGACTTTCTTTTTCTTTGTCTATTTTTGCGATTCGATCCGTGGAGACTGGCGTTTATCGTCGTATTGATCTTGGATTGATCATTGTTAATGACAAAAATACAAGTGAGAACATCCACCCATGTGCTTCCGCTGCACCCAGAACCTTCAATTGGTATCAGAGGGAGGTTACAACGTTGATTATAGTTATTTAATTTTTGTTGATAATTTACGCATTTATATTTGATTCAATTCAAAATAAATCATTCTATAAATCTGAATAAACGAGATCTGTTATTCCTCCTTCGTTTCTCGATTCATATCATAGAAACAACCTTTTTAATTTTAATTTTGATTAAAATAAAAATGAGGAACTCATCTGGAGGAGCCGCTCTTTTTGTCTGCACAACACGGGAATACACGGCGTGTAATGAAAACTACACGCCTTGTACTTAGGTTGAACGAACCAGCACTGGTCCACCAAACCACACCGTGTGGATTGATTAAACCTAATCTTTTAACACCCCATGTTGACCAGAAATGAACGGTGTGTGGGAATAGGAATACACAGTGTGTATGTTGGAGCAACACACCGTGTAGTCCGATCCGACCCAAGTGAAACCGTGTACAAAGGAGAAGCCTCGTACCACGTACACGGGATTTCCAGGCCGGTTACTACGTAACAAGTAAGTACATGCCGTGTATGATTTATCTACACGCCATGTACTCCAAAATTTCCAAATTACAGAAAACACGCCAAAGCCCCCAACGTGTACTTTTGATAAAGGGTGAAAAGAAATACATGCCATGTAAATATAAACTACACGCCGTGTACTTTCCATAAATTTCACCAGGTTTTCTCCAAAAGTACAAAGACCTATACAAGGAATATGGATGAGAATAATATCAAGGAAATTCAGAAAGGAATTTTAGATAAAGAATTGATTAATTATAAGATCATAATTAATTGAATTCGAGCACGACTTATCTTAAATGAAAGAAAAATTAAAAGAATTTGAATTATAAATATGTGTAAATGTCGTTTCATGCTATGGATGATCATGAGCCAGACCAAAGACCCTTTTTATGTGTATGGTTTCATTTAAATTTGTTTAATTTAAATTCGTTGGCCTACGATCTTTCTTCCAATAAAATGTAGGGCCTGTGTGCCCATTGTTTCATTAATATAAACCCCATGTAATGGAGGAACTCCCAATCCAGAGGAGACAGTTTGAAATCCGAAGCTGAGGTGAAACGAACCCAAGAAGATACAAAGGTGGACAGGTGGGAGCTGTAGAACACGAACCATTGAGTTCAAGGTGTTTTTCCCTAGGTCAGGATTAGCTTATAAAACCGCTAGATAAGTTAACCAATAGAAGCTCATGATCATGCCATCTTATTTTATTTCTGTCTGATTTCATGATTTATTTATTATGTATGTGTTTTCGCGATCACATAATTAATGAAATAAACAAGTATGAAAAGATGGAATAAAATAAAAACTGGACTATGCGTAAATATTATCAGAACATGGTTAATCACTTAAGCAATCATCACTTAATATTAACAAGCATGTGATAATGAGAAACTATGCATAAAGGATTAAAATCCCTCAAATACCATATTAAGTCAGACTAAGCCCTCCATTACCTGATTAAGGGAAAGACTCAATAAAACTATGTGTTTGACCAACCCTTGTTGGGACACTTAATTTTATAAAGGAAGCCATTATGAAAGGTTTCAGGTTGACTTAACCATATTACATCAAGAGGAGTAGCCCTTGCTAGACTTGGTGTAATATTGAAGGAAAGAGTTGAGGAAATCCAAGTCAGGATTTTAGGATTGGGGAGTCCACTCAACAGATCAAGGAACTGTAAGCTCACAGTTGGCAAAGACCTGCCTACCTAAATACCTTCACATAGCTTGACCAACCCTTGTTGGGGTTATGTGAAGGGGAACATGGATCCTTGACACTATAATGTCAAAGCAACTGGACATTCCGAGTTCAATGGTGAGGGCCATTGGGACTTGATAAAATAGTGGGAGAATTAATAAATTCATTTATTATTTTTCATAAAATGTAATAAAAAGGTACTGATAAATCTGATCTTTTAATTTGTAGAATCGAAATGACAAACTCGTCAACCACATTTTATCTGCGATCAATTCTGGATAAAGACAATATCCTCACCGGCAGTAACTTTCAGGAATGGTTTAGGCACCTTTGGGTTATCCTACACCATGAATGAAAGTTTTATGTGCTGGAGTCCTCACTTCCTGATCCGCCTGCCCAAGGGGCGAGTGATGAAGATTTCCTGGTCTATGATCAAAATTTGAGCGATGCACTCGACGTTCAATGTTTGATGCTGTCATCAATGTCTAGTGAGATCATGAAGTCTCATGAAGACATGGATGCTTATAGCATGCTCAAGCACCTTTGTGGTCTATACCAGGAGAGAGCAAGACAGGAAAGGTTTGAAATCTCTAAGGCTCTATTTCAGAGCAATCTTGGAGAGGGTGCCCCAGCCATGCCTCATGTAGTCAAGCTCATTGGCTACATTGAGCACTTGGAGGTTCTAAGGTTTAAACTTCCCGAAGAACTGGGTACCAATCTCATTCTTGCATCACTCCCCCAGAGCTTCTCAAACTTTGTTATGAACTTCAACATGAACAACATTGAGAAGTATCTGTCTGATCTTCTTATCCTTATTTGCCAAGTGGATAATGACATGAAGCGTGAAAAATATTCTATACTTATGGTGAATAAAAGGAAAGGTAAGGCAAAGATATTTAAGACCAAAGCTTCTTCAAGGCCTTCCATGAAAAGGAAGATCAAAGGGGAGGCAAGGGAACATGATGTTGTTTGTTTTGCATGTGGCAAGAAGGGCCACTGGAAGAAAAATTTCACCCAGCCAATGAAGCAAGGGGAAGCTTCAGGTGCATTTTTTATCGAATACAATCTATCTGTTTTTACTAATTGGGTATTAGATACTTCTTTTGGTGATCACATCTATATCCAAATACAGGAACCAAGTAGATTCAAAAAGATTAAATGAGGTGAGGTGGATCTACAAGCAGCCAACGGAGCCAGACTCGCTGTTGTAGCTCTCAGAGACTACTATCTCACATTTCCTACTGGGATGGTCTTGGTTTTGAAAGGATGTTATTATGTACCCTTTGTAACCAAAAACATTATTTCAGTATCCAAATTAAATACTGATGGATTCATCTTCAATTTTGGAAGTGGATGTTTCTACTTTTATAAAGATAGCATTTGTTTTGGTAGGGCACATTTATATAACGACCTTTATGTGTTAGACTACACAAACCAAGTAATGGAAATCGATGACAAAGTTAATTCACATGAATCATACCACACCCAAATTTGGCATCATCGGCTAGGTCATGTCAATGAGAAATGTTTGACAAAATTACATCAAGATGGGTATTTAGATTCTTTCGAACTAAAACCACTTGGGGTATGTCATGCGTGTCTACAAGGAAAAATGACCAAAGCCCCATTTAGTGGGAAAGGTGAAAGGGATAAAGATATTCTAGAATTAGTTCACACAGATGTGTGTGGACCATTTATAGTTGAATCAAGTTTTGGGTTCTCGTAATTCATAACTTTTACTGATCATTTTAGTAGATATGGATATATCTACTTAATGAGGTATAAGTCAGATTCTTTTGATCGGTTCAAAGAATACAAGAATGAAGTTGAGAACCAGCTTGGTATGAAGATTAAGAAACTCCACTCAGAAAAAGGAGGAGAATATCTTAATCAGGACTTTATTTATTTCTTACAGGAGTTTGGGATTCCATCTCAACTCACTCCTCCATACACGCCCCAGTGGAATGGTGTAAGTGAAAGGAGGAACCACACCCTGTTGGACATGGTGATATCAATGATGAGTCATGCGAGTCTTCCATTATCCTTTTGAGAATATGCATTACAAAAAACAACACACATACTAAACCAAGTACCAACTAAATTGATAAATGGTATTCCATACGAGTTATGGAGTGTACACAAAGCCATGTTATCGAATTTACATTTGTGGGGTAGCGAAGCATTTGTTAAGGCCTCTTCCGGTAACAAACTTTCACCCCAAGCCACAAAGTGTATCTTTATAGGATATCCCAAGGAAACAAGGGGATATTACCAATACAACCCCTCAGACAAAAAGGTTATAGTGGAAAGACATGCCATATTCCTTGAGAGGGATCAAATCTCCAAAAGAGATAGTGGGAGGGAGATAGACTTCGATGAAGTCGAGGCTCAAGATACACAAGAGTTGGTACAAGAACAGATTCCACAAAGCCCTATGGAAGAAAAATCTGTTCCAGAGACACAAGAACTTTGTAGGAGCACGACAGAGGTGAGAGAACCAGAACGATATGGTTTTCTTGTCACTAAGGATGGTGACTCATTATTGGTTGAAAATGATGATCCTCTTACCTACAAGGAAGCAGTTGAAGGCACAAAAATTTCCAAGTGGCAAGAAGCCATGAATTCTGAAATGGATTCCATGTACCAAAACCAAGTCTGGATTTTGGTAGATCCTCCAGTTGATGTAAAGACTATTGGTAATAAATGGGTGTTCAAGAATAAACTGGACATGGAGGGGCAAGTCAGCACCTATATGGCACGACTGGTTGCAAAAGGTTTTAGACAACGTCAAGGAATTGAATATGATGAAACCTTTTCCCTGGTTGCGATGCTGAAATCCATCAAAATCCTATTGGCCATTTCCGCTTACCATGACTATGAAATTTGGAAAATGGATGTCAAAACAGAATTCCTTAACAGGAACCTCCAGGAAGATGTCTACATGACACAACCTGAAGGGTTTGTGACTCCAAAGGATGCCAAAAAGGTATGGAAGTTGCAGAAATCCATTTATGGATTCAAGAAAGCATCAAGGTCATGGAACATTCGTTTTGATGAAGCTTTAATGGAATTTGGATTTGTTAAGAATGAATGTGAGCCTTGTGTCTACAATAGGTTTAGTGGAAGTGCAGTCGTTTTCCTAATAGTATATATTGATGACATATTACTAATTGGAAATGAAGTACCTGTCTTATAGTCAGTTAAGGCATGGTTAAATAAATGCTTCTCCATGAAAGACTTGGTCAAGGAAGCATATATTCTTGGGATCAAGATCCATCGTGATAGATCCAAGAGAATGATGGGCCTAAGTCAAAGTACATACATTGACAAAATACTGAAAAGATTCAGTATGGAACAATCTAAGAGGGGATTTTTTCCAGTGTCACATGGAATTCATCTTTCCAAGAAAATATGTCCTCATAAACATGAGAAAAGAAAGAGAATGGAAAGGATCCCTTACGCATCTGTGATTGGGTCAGTCATGTATTCTATGCTATGTATGAGGCTAGATGTTGCTTAAACATTAAGTGCGGTAGGCAGATATCAAGCTGATCCAGGAGACCACCATTGGATGGCAGTAAAGACTATCCTTAAGTATCTGAGGCATACTAAGGATATGTTCTTGGTTTATGGAGGAGATGAGGAACTAGTCATCAGAGGACATGGAGATTCTAGTTTCCAGACTGATCAAGATGACATGAAGTCGCAGACTGGATACATCTTCAGTTTTAATGGAGGTGCAGTGAGCTGGAAGAGCTCAAAGCAAAGTGTGGTGGTAGATTCTACAGTGGAGTCTGAGTATATCACAACTTCAAAGGCAGCTAAAGAAGCAGTATGGATGAAAATCTTCATCCAAGAGTTGGATGTAGTACCTAGTAGTAAAGATCCTATCACACTCTATTGTGATAATACTGCAGCAGTGGCACTTTCAAAAGAGCCAAGGTCACATCAGCGAACAAAGAACATACTTCAGAAGTATCATCTCTTGAGGGATTTTTCTCAGAGAGGTGAAGTTGCAGTGAGCAGTATTTCCAGGGAAGACAATGTGGCAGACCCCTTGACTAAATCCTTGACTCAGTAGAAACATGATCATCATGTGAGGTCTAGAAGACTAAAAGTCGTAGGCAGTTGTCTCTAGTCCAATTGGGAGTTTTTAAGGGTTGGTGTCCTGAGAACCAACTGTTTTGTACTTTGATTACATGAATGTTCACTTATTGTATATTGTTCATTGTTCTGTATGACTATAATACAATAATGTCCTGAAATATTTGTTGCATTAATAAGGTCATGGAAGATCTCCGCTATGATGAGAAACTTGAAATGCTATCACAATATTCTTAAATAAAGTTCTGCAGTTGGATGACATAATATGATAGGACACATATTATACATACCATCATGTGTGCGTACTCGTAAGAAGACGAGACTCTCTCTCATGGAGTTCGCACTTGGTAATCTCCAAGATGGAAGATTATGAGAACAGACCCGCCAGTAGAAATTCAGCACGTCTTGGTGTCATCATACATTTCTATCTACGAGCGTGTGTAATGTTCCTTAGACTAGAAGATTATCATTAACTCATGTCATGACTCGTGCACTTAGATTTGCTGACGAAAACTGTCACGAAGACAGTTGGCGGGAAGTAGGGTACGTTGGGTGCGTCACGAATGACATGTTGTTAATGGATAAGTCAAGGAAGTATTTGTCCCTTCCATATTTATGAAAGTAGATATCTTGGGCCCTTTGATTGAAATAGAACTGTCGCACAAATTCCATGGTCATGGTGTCACGATGAGTTTATTTCTAGAAGTCAAATAATGACAGATCAAATATATAGGTTTATGACACTACCATGAAACCTGCTTGATGAGATATTAAGACAATGTGATTAAATTACACAGTAAGCGTTTTTATGAGTTGATACGTCAATGAGGCATCAACTTCTTTCTCTTGGGTGCCTTAACCCATTGCTAGACAGTAATCTTGGACTTTAGGCAAGCCCGCCTAATGCCAACGAGAAGGAGGCCTAGAGGGTCACACACTAAGTGTATTAAAGTATCTCAATTAGAATAATTATTATTCCCATATGTGGTTTAATAATTATTCAAGGAAGCCTAAATCATTTTAATGTTGGAGGAAGAATAAAATAAAACAAGTACACACCATGTATCAATGATTACACGCCGTGTAGTTTTATTTTGAAAACAAGTACACACCGTTTATTATTAAATATACACGCCGTGTAGTTTTCAATGAAAAACAAGTACATGCCGTGTATTTATTAATACACTCCGTGTAGTTTTTCTAGTCGGGATTTTGAGGAAGTATTATTTTATTAAATGATATTTATTATAATCAGTGTGGGCGCATGTCAAGGAATTAATGACTCGACATGGGGTTTTCAAAATGGAGTTAATGAAATAAATAAAACATGTAACGCATTTATTTATTATCATAACTCTACAACCTCAATCCCAATTATAAATATCCTCACAACCCCAACTCTTTTCCTAACACAAGAGAATCATTGTCCACAACAATTCTGGAGAATTTTTTCAAGGCCGAAAGAACCTCTTCCTCTAAGAACACTCTCAAGACCGAGAGAGATCCTCTTCCATCGGATCAAGATGATCTAAGGCGAACAACGCAAGCAAATGTTTCTCCACGATAGCACCCGTAGACTCCTTTGGCGACGTCCAGAGATACGAGGTGCACGTTTGGATCACCGGTAGAGGAAGTCTACACTTGGCTTCTGCGACGCAACAACGAATCACATCGGAACGTGATCAAGAATATCAACGAAGAAAGAACACCAAAAGGTACTTCTTTTCAATTGATTAAATTAATTATAATTGACCTATAATGATCCTACTTTGTGGTTTTGGGACTTTCCCTTTGTATATTTCTGTGATTCGATCCGTGGAGACTGGTGTTTATCGTTGTATTGATCCCGGATTGATCATTGTTAATGACAAAAATCCAAGTGGGCACATCCACCCACGCGCTTCTGCTGCTCCCGGAACCTTCAGGGTGTTCCCTAAAAATTATCCAATGCATTGGGTAAATAATTAGTCTTTAGAGATAACTTGTTTATGATACCTCGATGAATAATCTTGGTAATATGTTTCATGATACCTTGGTGATGAACCTTGGTGATATGATTATTAATGTATTATTTTTATATTTTAGCCACATTTCCATATTCTGTATCATATACTTATGATTATTATCTCATGTTATGCTTCATATTTTATCTATAATGTTCTCTTATGTTCCATTTCCTTTGTTTATCCCTTACTAAGCTTTATGATCACCCTTTTCAATTTATGTATGTCCTTATAAAATCATTTACAATGAGGTAAGATAGGCTATAATAATAAAGGATCCTTTAAAGTGGATTAAATTAAGTTAATGATTATTTTTTTCTTTATGTATTTCATGTATTGTATACCTAGTTTCCAATACACTAAAACAAAAAAGCTTTTTAGAGGTTATTAATGTAATATTTTTTAATTAATTATGTTAAAAATCATATATGAAAAATTTGGGTCAAAATATATAGAATATAAAGTATTAAGAAGATAGGGTAATAATAGATAAATATAAATAAAAGAGTGAAAATATGAAGAAAACTTTTTGCCTCATGTACTGGGTTTCTTTGGCATGCACCATACTCCTTTAATAGAAAATTATATTTATAAAAACATTACCACCAATTTTTTTACATTAATTTAATTTAATTTAAATAATTTATTTTAGTTATAATTAGTTATTATCCTTTTTTTATTGAAAAAATTAATTTGGAAATGTTTTTTTGAAGCATTCAAAGTCACTTCAGTATAGTGGTATCGATCATTGTTTCTTTTCAATGAGTTCCATCATATCTATAATTTCAAGGTAAAATTTTGAGATAGTTATATAGGCTCTAAAGTTCAATTATCAATGTTTTTTTAGGATTTGAACAAGTTTTAAAATTTGATGCTTCGTGGCTCAACTATTCAATGTTGTTCAATCAGTGGTAAAATAAGTTATTAAGGTAATTATATGAATATTAATTACATAAGTACAAAAGTTTAAACATAATTAAAATAAAATATTTATATTTAAATTATATCAAACTAACCATTCCTGAAGTTGATGATAAATAATAAAAATATAATACCCTTGAAGGTGGTAAAATCAAATTTTTAAAGGATATTTTGAGAGAGGAAAGAAGAAAAAAACATTTAATATTTTAAGTTAAAATTTATTTTCTTGAAACCATATAAAATTTAAATTTTATTAATATTATAGATAAACATTTATAAGAATAATTTAAATAAAAATGAAAGAGAAAGGGTAACAATAATTATATCTTAGATGAAGATAACCCTAAACTTTGTGACCTTCTTATGTTTGGATCATTTTCTATATAAGCAGGGGATTTACAATATTAAGGATAGAGTTTGGGGGATCTATTTATACGATTTGTTTTAAAGAAAATTTAATGTTATGATTAAAAAATTAGAATTTTTATATAAAACAAACAACACCTAAATCTTTATAATAGTATTTTCACATTTATTTTAAAATTAAATATTATTTTAAACACTCACCTCAATCCCTTATAATTTGATTTGATTATTTCTCATTAGTATCTTTATCATTTATTAAATAAAAAAAATTGGGTACCTCTAATTATATCTACATGTGCTCCATGAAGCTCAGGATGTTGGTCATGATTTATATGTTGATTGAGTGAAAAAAACAAAACACACATACATCCATTATCGATCATACCTCAATGTATCAAAATTTATCTCTAGGTCTTGAGAGGAATAAAAGAGATATATCCATTTTTATGTCAAGAATGATTGAGTTCGGTGAAAACTAACACTAATTTAGACATGTTTCAAAACATTATGCATGAAGTTCCCCAATAAATTACAATAATAAGTAAAAATGGTGGGGGGGGGGGGTTAGTATGACCAAAAACACAAACTTTCCTTAGAATCTCATTAGCATTCTCATTCTAGTTAAATCATAATATCTATAAACAAAACCACTTAGTACTGATGATAAATAGAGAAAAATAAATAATTCAAAATACATAAGATATTTTTTTATATGGTTCACACACTCTTTTTATCAAGAGGCTAATCCTTGGTGTTCAATGGTTACAATCATACAACCCATATTATTATTTTTTTATCAATAAGGGTAAAGAAATGAGTAATAATATTGTCCTAGAATCCAAGTTTAAGAATTATCAAGATGTGAATAAATAAGTTGAACAATATTCTATAGCCCTCCATAAGTGCCTCCAAGGTTGGATCAAGTTGAATATTCATTATTCACCTCAAACTTGACCAAAATATCTATTTAACTCTATCTATAATGATTGTCCTACCATAATGCTTCATCAAAATTCTTTAAGTAAATATCACAATTTTAAATATATCTCAAAATTTATAGCGTGACTCCTTATGTTATGGTAAATTATTTTAATCAACCTTAAATCCTATATTTTTTTTGTATTTAATACATTAATTAACTACCTTAAATATTCAAAAAGATTCATAAATTCTACACATTTTACATTTTTACAACATGATTATAATTATCATGTAATAATATTTTTTATCCTATTTTTTCATGAAAAATCCAACTAAGACATTACGACATGGATGATAAAACTGATCCATGATTTCATTATTTTAAATTCGAGTAGAAAACTCAATTTTCTTTAACCTATGAACTATAATGTTAAATCCAACATTGCAGCATATCCCTCCAAACCTTGATGTAATAATATTCATATAATGGATTGTGTTTCACACTTCCTCAATTTCAATTACCTATAAAAATCATGGGCTATCTCCCCAACATGATTCATGTATAATATTAAAGTATAACTAATTAGGAGTAAATAATGACATAACTTGTTCTTATTGTGGTGTGATTTTTTGATTCTCAACAAAAGTTTATTCCTTTCCCATCAACTCAGATCTAATCGACCTCCAACTCATCCATGAGCATGTTGAAAATAAATACAACATGAAACCACCATCAATGATCATAAATGGGATATTTCATGAGATTATTCATAGCATACTCTCAAATGTGAGAGTCATTTAAGAACCACACCATTATAGATAATGTTGTTTTCGAGAGTTATCTAACCCTAAATATAAATATCAATACTATATTTACCAAGTATCAATTATGGTCTTATTAGCTCCCCATTTTCCTATTCAATTCACGAGGGTTCTTTAATCTCCCCTATATCCAAGTTGTCATTAATATACACCTTTGTATTTGTTAGCAACATGTAAATAGAAATTCATATCTTTTGTAAAATTTAGCTACTAATACTTTATGTCTCCCCCTTATAAGAAAAAAATTCCCCCATTTTTATTTTCTTACAATAATTATGATTTCTTCTAAATCTCAAGAAGTGATCCCAAAATATTATCCTAATTTTTCAACAAATATAAAGAACAAAGAGAAATAAAACAATGAACTCACTAGGATTTTTTTGAGAGAATAAACTATAATGAATATTATTATGTGTTGTAATGGACTTTTTATTATAGTATTATTAATTATATTTTATACTTTCTCCTTCATGGAAATATATTTTAAGTCAACAAACCTATGTTACAGTTTCTCATTAATAAAGTAATACTAGATGTAAATATTTTTTGACCTTGAATGTTACACTGGATTCTTTGATAAATTGATTAAAATCTGATTATCACACCCAATCATCAATGGATATGAGACATACACCCTCATATCTTAAAGATTATATTTCATTCACATTATTTTGGTTGTGTCTTATGATGATGCAAAATTCTTAACTTCAATTTTTCTTAATGTGAATGCATTTTTCTTCTTGGAATTCTAAAAATTTATATTCGTCAAATAAATAATAAAACTCTAGCAGTCAAATTTATGATCTATAACATCACTTGACCAATAATAATTATATGATACATAAAGATATAAATATGAGTATTTATCATAGATAAAACCAAAATTTAACTACCATTATCATAGGGAAATATCTATTTAGATATTATAAGATGTTACTCAGTAGGATTGATTTGGAATCATGCATTGAGTAATGATAAAAATAATATATATTCTAGATTATTTTAAATAAATTATACTTCCAATAAGCATTTATATTCGATTCAATCCATACTCTTTCCTTCTTAATCTAAGGATAACTTAGTATTAAGAATTATTGGAGTTGATACCTATCTAAATTATTCCATTCTAAACTTCTTTAACTACACATGAGAATACTTTTCTTTTAATGGAGAGAAAGAACCTATTGTGTTTATGAATTTGAAACCCAAAAAGAGTACCATATCACCAATTATTGAAATTTAAAAAATATTTTTCAATTGGATAGTGAATTCCACACAATTATTCCCTTTATTTCTAGTAAATATAATTCCATCTTCATATAAAATAATAATGAGTTGATTTTTTTCATCTCCCTTGACATAGATATTTTTATCCACCTTACCTTTCTTAAAATTCATTCTCTTCAAGATATTGTGCATTTTTGAGTATCATTCTTGGCGTGCTTTTCTAAGCCCATACAATTCCTTATTCATCTTACAATCTTGATATCCATCACCATTAATGATAATTTTTTGGTTGTAAAATGTAAATATTATTCTCAAGTTATCCATTCAAGAATTTTTACTTCACATCCATTTGGAATACTTTTCAATTTCTTTGGGAACATATCAAAAAAAATATTTCCAAAACTTACCTCTAGAGAAAATGTACCATAAAATTTTAAACCCCAAATTTGAGAGTAACTGTCACAAAATAGGTGAGATTTTTTATGTGATGCTTCTCCCTTATCATTGAGTTTATTCTAAAAATCCCAATTTCTATTAATCACAATATTATATATAGGATGTGACTCTAACTCCCAATTATTATTATTCTCAATCAAAACTAGCTCTTTATGTAGATACCCAAGCTTGACGTACATGGATATTACATTAATTTTGCGGAATACTTAATACACGACACAAACATATGCCCAAATACCATATTAGTTTAGTGTCTTTGGAAACTTGGAACATAATCTTCTATCTTGGTGAAAGTTCTTCAAAATCTCACATAAACATCTTCCCATTTTGTTTTCCAACCTAAAAACTTTCTTTATGTCTCAGGGAAAATAAAACATAAAAAGGGTGAGTTCAAATGCTCAATAAGGGTAAACAATGAGAAGATAAATCAAACCATAAACATTAGAATGTAAAAACATGAAAATAAAGTTTAAATATCAAAATATTGAGTCATGAAATAAATCTTGGTAGTTTATAAGGCATATATCATAAAGTAACATTAACAATGATAAAATAAAATTGGAATAATACATAGAATTGTGGAAAATAATTAAGCACATAATATGATTTCCATAGTAGCCAAGACATTGATTCCAAGACCATCATAGTGGATGATGGTAAAAACAATTATTATATGGGAAATATCTCTTATCTATAAAAGTAATCCTCTAGAAACTCATCAACGGGTATGGGTCATATAATGGTGCATATATGGTTTTAGAAATATTTAATTAAGAAATACTATGTTTCCTAGTAGTAACATAGTAATTAATTATCAAGATAAAATATACCTTTGATATTATACCATTCTCAAGACACATTTATTATGGTAAAAACAAAATAAAATTGTGAGGATGCAATTTATTTAGGGGGAGAATATAACACCCCAAGATTTTAGTATGTATTTTACTTTAAATAAATACTATGTTAAATAGCTTGTAACACACACAACATCAAACTAAAACGATTCATGAAATATTACAATTAAAAGAAGAATAAACCCATAGTAAATATCAATATAGTAATAAATTTTGTTACTTACATTTTATTATTTTATTTTGATGGATGAAATTTAATGATTAAAAAATTAATGTGATGTGATTAAAATCATCTAATGTTAAAAAGTGATATTTTTCAAAGAACTATTTTTAAAGAATTATGTATTTAAATAAATTGATCAATTGTAAAATATTTCAATGTATATTATAATATATTAAAATTAAATTAATTATAAATTTATAAGAAATAAGATTAAGAGAACTTAAAGTTTAAAAAAATCATTTTTCTATAAAAGTTGTTTTTATTTATATTTTAATTTAAAAGAGAAAAAGTTGTATTTTATAATTTAAATTTTATGAAATGAACTTAATTTTTTAATTCATCATATCAAAATTAGTCTAGGGTAAAGTTTTTTTATTTTTCTAAAATTGTTTATTTTAAGGTGAATAGTGAAAAATATAGTTTTTCTTACAAATATCATCACTTTTATGACATCATCATGATATAAGAATGGATTGAAATTTTGTGAAAATTTTTTTATAGAAAAAATATATGTTCAGTAATTGAAATAAATTATTTAAAAATATTATGTTGAATTTATAAACCTATGTTTTACATTTTAGAACCCAAGTGATATTTTATTCTAATAAAAGAACTGTTTTTTATCCTTTTATTTAATTAAGTATTTTCAATAATACATTCCGTTTTAACTTGTTTTTAAAGTCACATAAATCTAATTTTTTTAACAATAATACAATTAAATTCATGATAATTAATTATATACGTGATTTTGGCTTAAAACCATTTTTATGCTTTAAAATGAATTTTTCTAAAAAATTGTTTTTCATTGTATTTTTTAAATTTTTATTAAAATTCATTCTGACCACATAGATAAATTGAATCTTTTAAAATTTATTACATATTTTGAACTCTCATGTTAATTTTTTTTAATAATTTCCTTTTTATTTTTAGTCATAAAAATAGATTACAATGTAAAAATTTTATCAATATAGTAAGGGTTAAAAAAATTTAACAAGAGTATTAAAATAAGAGATAAGGCTTAAAATATCACTAAAACTTCTCTAAATTTGATCTTATTAGTGTATTGTGACCTTAAATTATTCTATATTCAAAAATGTGTCCATTTATTTCTACTTTCCCATGAAAATGACTTTATATTATTTTGAAGTTTAGATTATTCATAAAGGTGTCACTCCTCTCACCTATAAAAGAATCACGTCACCCCCTCACTTATTCACTGTCTTTGAAAACTTTATCTCAACCAATATCTCTTAAAATAACTTCCTAAAACCCTTATACATGACCTATATATTCTTGTATCACCAAAATTCCAACCTAATAAGGCTTAAGAAGAAATCCAAAGGATGATACCCATGGAAGATGTAATCATCTTAACTGAGCTTATTCAAGTTTATGTATTCTTTAAACACATCTAAATCTTATAAAATAATCATAACATAATGAAATCAGTATAATTAGTTTACTAAAAGTTTATTATGTTTATGGAACAACTATCATCTACCTCATTTCCATCCATTGTGAAATAAAAAAGTCACTTATGCGTACTTGCGGACTACCACCTCCATGAAATGACATATTTCATTTTTCATCACTTCCTCACATGCCTGGTTATTGTTGAAAGTGGGTGCCCTAGACCCAACTTGTTTTGTACTTTGATTACCGCTACATGTATTCAGTTTGTTTTTTACATGTATTTATCTTGCCATGATTGTGTAGATACTTCTGCATCCACTTTATTAATGGCAATGTCCTTAGATTACCTGTCGCATCAAAATGGTTATAGCAGGTCCCAGGCTATAATGAGAACCCTGAAATTCCATGACAGTAATCTTAAAGTAATGTCCTATGGTCCAGTTACATCATTCTGAAAGGACACAGATGATGTGTGACCATCAGGTGTTGGGGGCTCATAAGCATTGAGACTTCATCTCATGAAGTTCTCACTTGATGATCTCTAGCTAAAGAGATCATGTGGACAGACCCACTTAATAGGAACACCACATGTTTCTGGTGTCATTAGTCGTTCCTATCCACAGACATGTGTAATGGTCTCCTGACTTGAGATTATTATTAGTGAATGTCATTTAATTATGTACATTTGATATAAGGCGAAAACCATAGCGACAATTCGTGGTGAGGTAGTTTATATCGGGTACGTCATTAATGGCATGGCATTGATTGAATGATCGAGAAAGGATTTGTCACTTCCAAGTTTAGGAAGAGATATCTCGGGCCTGGTTGATTAGGATGGTCGCACCTTCATTAAATCCATGGCCATGGTAGTGGAAGGTAAGACCGTCCGGACAAATCAACGAACAAAGTAAAGCAAATGAAGAATGATGACACTGAGTATGCATTCTGCTTTATTGAGATATTGATGACAAAGAGATTAGATTACACAGACTGTGTTCGTGGGAAGGCAGTTTTTGCATTGACTTTGCCTTATCTCTATAGGGGCCTCGATGGGTTGCTAGACCCCGCTCTAGGTCGGTGATATTATTCACTACTATTGAGATAAGGGCCTAGAGGGTCACACAGAACAGCGCTTTGACAATCTGCCCTATTCTGATGAATAGGATTATAGGATTTGGTGGGCCCCACTACGGGGTCCGGGTTTTATCCAAGTCCTATCGATCACCAAGTAATAAATAAATTCTTTTATTATTCAAGTTTGGAATAATTTGATGAATTTATTTATAACATGTATTTACGAGTGATTAAGTAAATACAAAGATAAATGTTAATCGGACAGATATTTATGTCTTGGGTTTGATTAATTTTATTAGGAGGTGCGGGCCGAGTTAAACTCATGTTTATCACATAATATATATATATATATATATAATTATATATATATATTGCAGTTTAGTGATAAATAATAAATATTATTTATGGCATAATTTAATTTTTCATAAATAATTATTTATAATATATATATATAGTGAATGTTTAATACACGGGGGCCGGGAACCCTTACCGCGTATAATAGATATTCCCTATATATATTTAAAGAGTGGCTCTTCCCTAATGACTATTCATCTGTTGGAATTGAGAGCCTCTCTCTCCTCTTGAGTTCTAGAGAGAGACTCTCTCAAACTAGCAAGTTCTTCAAGTTCCGCCTTCACGGATCGAAGATGCTAGTTTTGTGGTGATCATCGATGCGTCGAAGTGTGCGTCGAAGATCCGCGCTAGCACCCGGATCTTGACGAACGGCGCGCATGCAGATTTGCAAGGCGTGTGAGGACGATCTAGAGGGATTCATCGTCGGAGTCTTCGAGCAACGATCGCCGGCGTCCCGCACGTCAATTATGAACAAGGTAAATGTTCAAGTTTATTTTTGTGCTCCTAAAGAACCTTGCGAGATTCTTGGACCAAGCCGGGACACGATCACCGGAGCTGCCAAAGTTATGTCACTCTGGTGAAGCAGAAAAATTTTAAAATCCCGGCCCACAGGCTTCCGCTGCGGAGTCCCGGAACCCAATAGTGGTATCAAAGGGAGCGCAAGGTTTTTCAGAGTCAAAAATATTAAATTGCATTAAATTTAATTGCGGGGTGTTAAAACGGTTCATTCGGATTCGACCGCGCGTCATTTCGATTTCGAATGATCAAGATACAATCATTTGAAAATTTTAATCGGATCGACGTCGCAAGTTCTTGATCGTTTGATGTTATTTCTCAAATTGAGATAAACATCAAAAATATATTTTATTATAATTTATAATAAATATTTTATTATATCTTATAATAAATTTTATTATAATAATAAAATATATAAAATATTTTTCCACAAAAGTGTGTGAAAAAATTTTATAATAAAAGGAGGAGACCAAGACTTGGGGTCTTCCTCCTTTTGTTTATAAAAAAAGAGGGAGTGGAAAAGACCCCAAAATGGGGTCTTCTCCTTTTTGTTTTTTTAAATAAAAAAAAAACAAATGGCTGGACATTTTTTGTCAAAAAAAAAGGAGAGAAAGGGGAGGAAGACCCTTACGGGTCTTCTCTCCCGCGGCGCGCCAGGGGAGGCCGAAACCCTAGGCCTCCCCTCCTCCGGCGGTCCAGCACCACGGTGCACCGGCGCCGGTCTTCCCTGCGGCAGACCGACCTCGCGCCGGACCTCCCAACGCTGGACCCTGCTCGCGCCGGACCTCCCCTCACGCCGGACCTACCCCGCGCCGGACCTCCCCCGCGCCGGACCTTCCAGCGCCGAACCCTCCTCGCGCCGGCCTCCCCTCCTCCGGCGGTCCAGCACCACGGCGCACCGGTGCCGGCCTCCACGCGGTGGACCGGACCTCGCGCCGGCTACCCCGCGCCGGACTTCCCAGTGCCGGACCTACCCCGCGCCAGACCTCCCAGCCCCGGACCGACCTCACGCCGGACCTCCCTGCACCGGACAGCCCTCGCGCCGGCTTCCCCGTGCCGGACAGCCCTCGTGCCGGCCTCCTTTTCTCCGGACGCGGTCCGCGTCGGACCAGCTCCGTCCGGCCGCCCCGAACCTTCACTGGAGCAGTTGGCTGTCGGGAGATGCAACCGTCGCGGGAAGCGCTAGATGCCGCGGTCACGCCGCGGTTACGCCGTGGTCACGCTGCGGTTACCCTGCGGTCACGCCACAGTCGCGCCGCGGTCACGCCGCGGTTCCAGGACGATATCCCGCAGCGGTACGCAGACCCGTCGGACTACTCTCCGGTTAGAGGTAACCTGCATTGAATTAATTTTAATTAATTTATTTTAAATTAAATTAATTGAAATTAATTTAGTGGTTTAGATTATTTTAATCCAAGAATATTAATTTAATTTAAGTTTAGAATTAAATTAATGGTTTAATTTAATTTAATTTTAGAATTAAAATTAAATTAAACAAATGGAACCGATAAAAATAAATTATTTGAATTTAATCAAATTCATTTAATTTATTAAAACACCCTCGCAAAATTTAAAGTTATTGCAATTTAATTTTTATTGCACGATTACCCCGACTGGTCTTGAGCTTTTGACCGACCTGTGTATGTTTGGCATGTATGTATTTATTTAATTATTTATTCAATGCGTGTGATGATTGTAATATTTAATTAGATAAATGACGGTCTGCGAATCGTCTTTTAATTCAAATATGTATAAGGGCATGCGTGTCCATTGCACCACTTGTATTTTGTACCCCAGACCCCCTCGCCTGCGTGCGAGTATATTTGTATTTATTCGATGACGATCCGAGGGCAGACCCCACCAAAATGAGGCGGTAGTCCAGACAGGAGTTGGACGCTTTTCACTGGGGCCAGTAGCGACACGAGTCTTGTATTGACTCAGGTACGGGTGCCCCTAGGTGATGATTGATTAGTTAATGATCAATCATTATAGAATGCTCAAGACCAGTCAGAATGCTTGATTTACTTTATGTACAGTTTATTATTTTTATGTGAATGCATGATTATTGCATGATCACATAGGATAGTAAACAAGAGAAAATGCATAAATTTATGACGAATAAATACTCTTTTGAATGTTCAGTTGTGAGCATGACAACCTAGTTTGAACATAATAAATAGAAAAGGGATTATATTCGTCAATTAATAATTTAAAAAAATCCCTCAAGGATATATTAAGTCATAATGCCTTCCATTTCTCATATCTAAACAAAACCGGCTGTTTGGGTGCTCATCAGCCTCAGTTGAGAGTGCCTCTTACTACCGGGGCATTTCCATGTGAGGAATTGGTCGACTTAACTGAAGTGATTAGTCAAGGATTAGCCTTAGCTAAATTGATATCACTTTAGAGGCGAGAGGTTGAGGGAATCAAGTACAGATTCCAAAAAGCTGGGACTTTACTCAACTATACAAGGAACCACAAGAACAAGTGGTTGGCCAACATAGTGCCTACCTTGAAACCCTTCAAGTAATGTCGTGGCCCTAGCTTGTAGATTACAAAAGGGGTTTCATAGGATCCTTGCCACTAGAATGCTCAAGAGATAGAGTATTCCGAATCTAATGGTGAGGGCTATTTAGGTTCGTTAAAATAGTGGGAGACATTAAATTATATTTTATTAATCATAAAATGTCAAAAGGTAATCAAGACAAAGTACTAACTGCTAAATGTTTATCTGATGTAGATTCTAAATGGAAATCACCAACATGACTAGTACTTTATCACTGTGATCAATCTTGGATAAATAAAATATCCTGACCGGCAATAACTTCCAGGAGTGGTACAGGTGCTTGCGCATAGTACTACGCCAAGAAAGGAAGTTATATGTGCTGGAATCCCTAACTCCTGCTGAGCCTCCTCAGGGAGCAAGCAAGACGAAAAAAGATAAGTGGAAAAAGCATGTAGACGATGCGCTTGATGTACAATGCATCATGCTGTCATCCATGTCCATCCAATTTCAAAAAATTCATGAGGAAGAGGACGCCTACAAGATGCTTTCACATCTCCAAGAACTATATCAGGAGAGGGCTAGGCAAGAAAGGCATGAAATATCAAGTGCGCTTTATAAGTGCAGGCTAGCAGAATGGCACCAAGCTGGTCCTCACGTACTCAAAATGATTGGGTATATTGAGAGGCTCGAAGCCCTTGGGTTCAAACTGAACCAAGAACTAGCATTGGATCTCATCCTTTCCTCTTTACCGTCAAGCTTCTCGACTTTCATTTTCAATTATAATATGAATGATATGAAAAAGTCACTCCCGGATCTTTTGGATTTAGTTCGCCAAGCTGATAAGGACATGAAAAACACCAATACATCTGTCATTATGGTGAACAAGAAAAACAAGGGCAAGGAAAAGGGGTCTAAAGCCAAGTCAAGGCCAAAGACACCAATGCATCGTCCTGCCAAGAAGCCAAAGATTCAGAGGCAGAGTAATGAGCAGGAAGTTGTCTGTTTTGGATGTGGACAGAAAGGCCACTGGAAAAAGAATTGCAGAGCTGGGAAGAAGAAGCAAGCTGACGCTTTTGCTTCAGGTATTTTTGTCATTGAATGAAATCTATCATTATCTACAAGTTGGGTATTGGATACGGCATGTGGCTCACACATTTGTATTCATATACAGGAACCAAGTAGGTTTGAGAAGATTGCAAAAGGTCAAGTGGATCTCCGAGCTGCAAATGGTGAAAGTTTGGCGGCCTTGGCAGTGGGAGACTATCACTTGACTTTACCAACTGGTTTGGTTCTTGTTTTAAACAATTGCTATTATGTACCGTCTATTACCAGAAACATTATCTCTGTGTCATGTCTAGACACTAAGGGTTTTTATTTCAATTTTGGAAATAAAAGTTGTCTCTTTTATAGGGATAACATATGTTATGGTATGGCACATCTTAACAATGGTTTATATATACTAGAACTAGAAAACTCAGTAATGGATATCAATGACAAAAATAACCAACATGACTCAAATAACACCTGCCTATGGCACTTCAGGCTTGGTCATGTAAACGAGAAGCGATTACAAAAATTACATCAAGAAGGGTATCTAGACTCGGTACAGTTAGAACCCTTAGATGTATGTCAAGCTTGTTTATAAGGAAAGATGACCAAAGCACCTTTCTCAGGAAAGGGAGAAAGAGCCAATGCAGTACTGGAATTAATACATACCGATGTATGTGGTCCATTTCCAGAAGAGGCAATGGGTGGTTTTCTATACTTCATCACTTTTACCGATGATTATAGTAGGTATGGCTATATCTACTTAATGCGGCATAAGTCAGATTCCTTTCATTTCTTTAAGGAATATCAAAATGAAGAAGAAAACCAACTTGGTAAGAAGATAAAAGCACTTCGCTCAGACCGAGGTGGAGAATATCTTAACCAAGCTTTCATTGATCATTTGAAGGAGTCTGGAATAGTATCTCAACTCACTCCTCCTAATACACCACAATGGAATGGTGTTAGTGAAAGGAGGAATAGGACCTTGCTTGACATGGTCAGATCAATGATGAGTCATACAACTTTTCCATTATCCTTTTGGGGATACGCCTTACAGACAGCAACATATACCATTAACTGAGTACCAACTAAAGCCACAGATGGGATTCCATATCAGTTATGGTTTGGAAAGAAACCCAATCTGACACACATGCATGTGTGGGGGTGCGAGGCATTTGTCAAGACTTTAACAAGTGACAAATTAGCATCCAGAAGAACTAAGTGCATCTTTGTAGGTTATCCTATGGAAACTAGAGGATACAACCTATATAACCCTTTAGATAGAAAAGTCATTGTGGCAAGATACACCACATTTATAGAAAGGGATCACATTTCTACTGGAAATAGTGGGAGCAAGATTGACTTTGATGAATTCAATGCTCCAGATGCACAAGATTTGGTAGAGGAACAATCTCTACAAGAACAAGTGGAAGAAGAAATTGTTCCTGAGACACAGATACTGCGTAGGTCTACGCGAGAGGTTAGAGAACCAGAGCGTTATGGTTTTCTTGTCACCGAGTCAGGTGACACAATAATCCTTGAGGATGATGAACCTCTGACCTAAAAGGAAGAAGTAGAAGGCAAAGAAGCTGCAACATGGCAAGAATCCATGAATTCTGAGATGGAGTCCATGTACCAAAATCAAGTTTGGATTTTGGTAGACCCTACATCTGATGTAAAGCCCATTGGTTGTAAATGGGTATTCAAGAAAAAGCTAGACATGGATGGTAAGGTTAATACCTTTAAAGCAAGACTGGTTGCAAAGGGTTTCAGACAACGTCAAGGAATTGATTATGATGAAACCTTCTCACCAGTGGCAATTCTTAAATCCATCAGGATATTGCTTGCAATAACAGCCTTTCATGATTATGAAATATGGAAAATGGATGTCAAGACTGCTTTTCTAAATGGGAAGTTGGTTGAAGACGTCTATATGACTCAACCCAAAGGGTTTGTTAAGTCAAAGAATGCCAATAAAGTATGAAAGCTGCAGAGATCCATTTATGGATTGAAGCAGGCATCAAGATCATGGAATGTACGATTTGATGAGGCCATAAGAGATTTTGGTTTTTTCAAAAATGAAAGCGAGCCTTGTGTCTATAAAAAGGTTGAAGAGAATGCTATCGTTTTCCTAGTTTTATATGTTGATGACATATTAATCATGGGAAACGAGGTGCAAGTCTTACAGTCAGTTAAGACTTGGTTAAATGAATGCTTCTCCATGAAAGACTTAGGTGAAGAAGCCTACATCCTAGGGATCAAGATATATCGAGATAGACCTCAAAGGATGCTTGGCCTAAGTCAAAGTACATATATTGACAAGGTACTCAAAAGGTACAATATGGAACAGTCCAAAAGAGGATTGTTACCTGTCACATGGTGTAAATCTCTCCAAGAAAATGTGTCCACAAACACAGGAGGATATTGACAGAATGAGTAGAGTCCCTTATGCTTCGACAGTGGGTTCTATCATGTATGCCATGCTATGTACTAGGTTTTATGTTGCCTTTGCTTTAAGCATGGTGGGTAGATATCAATCCAATCCAGGAGAGCTGCACTGGACAGCTGTTAAAACTATCCTTAAGTACTTAAGGCGTACTAAGGATACGTTCCTGGTGTACGGAGGAGATGAGGAACTAGTTGTGAGGGGATACACTGATGCTAGTTTCCAGACAGATCATGATGATATGAAATCACAGCCAGGCTACATCTTTTGCCTAAATGGTGGTGCAGTGAGCTGGAGAAGCTCAAAGCAAGCTGTGGTTGCTGATTCTACAGCAGAGTCTGAATATATTGCAGCTTCTGATGCGGCAAAGGAAGCAGTCTGGATACGTAGCTTTATCTCAGACATTGGTGTTATACCTAGCAGTGCAGACCCTGTTCCAGTATATTGTGATAATACTGCTGCAGTGGTGCTTTCCAAGGATCCCAGGTCTCACCAGAGGACAAAGCATATTCTTCGGAAGTTCCATCTCTTGAGGGATTTTACTCAAAGAGGTGAAGTGACAGTCAGCAGAGTAGCCACAGAGGACAACGTGGCAGACCCCCTGACTAGAGCCATTTCTCAGCAGAAGCATGATTCACATGTGAGAGCTAGCGGATTGAAAATTGATAGCAGTTGGCTCTAGTGCAAGTGGGAGTGTTTAAAGTGGGTGCCCTAGACCCAACTTGTTTTGTACTTTGATTACTGATACATGTATTCAGTTTGTTTTTCACATGTATTTATCTTTTCATGATAGTGTAGATACTTCTGCAGCCACTTTATTAATGGCAATGTCCTTAGATTACCTGTCGCATCAAAATGGTTATAGCAGGTCCCATGCTATAATGAGAACCCTGAAATGCCATGACAGTAATCTTAAAGTAATGTCCTATGATCCAGTTACATCATTCTGAAAGGACACAGATGATGTGTGACCATCAGGTGCTGGGGGCTCATAAGCATTGAGACTTCATCTCATGAAGTTCGCACTTGATGATCTCTAGCTAAAGAGATCATGAGGACAGACCCGCTTAATAGGAACACCACATGTTTCTGGTGTCATTGGTCGTTCCTATCCACAGACATGTGTAATGGTCTCCTGACTTGAGATTATTATTAGTGAATTTCATTTAATTACGTACATTTGATATAAGGTGAAAACCATGGCGACAAGTCGTGGTGAGGTAGTTTATATCGGGTACGTCATTAATGGCATGGCATTGATTGAATGATCGAGAAAGGATTTGTCACTTCCGAGTTTAGGAAGAGATATCTCGGGCCTGGTTGATTAGGATGGTTGCACCTTCATTAAATCCATGGCCATGGTAGTGGAAGGTAAGACCGTCCGGACAAATCAACGAACAAAGTAAATCAAATGAAGAATGATGACACTGAGTATGCATTCTGCTTTATTGAGATATCGATGACAAAGAGATTAGATTACACAGACTGTGTTCGTGGGAAGGCAGTCGTTGCATTGACTTTGCCTTATCTCTATAGGGGCCTCGATGGGTTGCTAGACCCCGCTCTAGGTCGGTGATATTATTCACTACTATTGAGATAAGGGCCTAGAGGGTCACACGCAACAGCGCTTTGACAATCTTCCCTATTCTGATGAATAGGATTATAGGATTTGGTGGGCCCCACTATGGGTTTCGGGTTTTATCCAAGTCCTATCGATCACCAAGTAATAAATAAATTCTTTTATTATTCAAGTTTGGAATAATTTGATGAATTTATTTATAACATGTATTTACGAGTGATTAAGTAAATACATAGATAAATGTTAATCGAACAGATATTTATGTCTTGGGTTTGATTAATTTTATCAGGAGGTGCGGGCCGATTTAAACTCATGTTTATCACGTAATATATATATATATATATATATATATATATAATTATATATATATATTGCAGTTTAGTGATAAATAATAAATATTATTTATGGCATAATTTAATTTGTCATAAATAATTATTTATAATATATATATAGTGAATGTTTAATACATGGGGGTCGGGAACCCTTACCGCGTATAATATATATTCCCTATATATATTTAAAGAGTGGATCTTCCCTAATGACTATTCATCCGTTGGAATTGAGAGCCTCTCTCTCCTCTTGAGTTCTAGAGAGAGACTCTCTCAAACTAGAAAGTTCTTCAAGTTCCGCCTTCACGGATCGAAGATGCTAGTTTTGTGGTGATCATCGCTGCGTCGAAGTGTAAGTCAAAGATCCGCGCTAGCACCCGGATCTTGACGAACGGCGCGCGTGCAGATTTGCAAGGCGTGTGTGGACAATCTAGAGGGCTTCGTCGTCGGAGTCTTCGAGCAACGATTGCCGGTGTCCTGCACGTCAATTATGAACAAGGTAAATGTTCAAGTTTATTTTTGTGCTCCTAAAGAACCTTGCGAGATTCTCGGACCAAGCCGGGACACGATCACCGGAGCTGACAAAGTTATGTCACTCCGGTGAAGCAGAAAAATTTTAAAATCCCGGCCCACAGGCTTCCGCTTCGGAGTCCCGGAACCCAACAGTTATATAGTTGTATTTAATGAATAAATAGGATATTTATGACATAATTAAGGTTCTAAAAAGATAAATAATTATCTACCTTAATTTATTTTCATCCGTTGAAAAATGAAAATGTCACTCATGCGTATGTACGGACTACCGCCTCTATGAATGACATATTTTATTTTTCATAACCTCCCTACATGGATGGTTCTAAAACTATATTTAATATATAAATATTATATATATTAAATGATTAAAATTTTGTAGGTTATGTGACTATGAATAAGGTGCAAGGACTGGAACCACCGAATCAAAACATGCCTAACAATTAACACCTAAATAATTAATTTTAACAAATAATTGTGAGTAAATGTGAAAAAAGAAGTTATAAATGAATGATATCCAAGAATAAAGATATAAATATGGATCTAGTATATATTAATAATAAATATAAATATATTACACAATAGGTTCATACATGTTCGGCCAATCAGGAATCGAAGGAAAGGGTTTATGTTCTAATCTCGCTTTTTATCAAAATTTATTATGTTTCAATTTCATTAAGGGAATTTTATGTTATTACTCTCTTAAAAACTGTATATTTACTTCTCCACTAGTTATTTATAAAATTTTTGAAGTATTATTTCTATGAAATCCCATGTCTTTTATAAACCTCAATTCATAATTTATTATATAAAGTCACACATGATACGATCCCAAAATATCATGAGGCCTAGTGTATTTGGGAAAGTAGATATATAAAATAATATAATAAAACCTGGGTATAATTAAATTATTTAAAAACATAAAAAAATGACCTTATATTCAACTTATATTCTAATATTTCATGGGATAACCTGGGGATGTACATAAAAAATGGGTGAGCTATAAATCCTGGTAAGGAGATAATCAAAGAATAACATTATGAAAATAATACATGTCAGTAAATAGGAATATCAAGGTGAAATAAAATGGGTGAGAATTATAAACATGAACATTTAAGCATGATATAATATGATAACATCATGGTAATATAGGAATGTGGAAACAACATAAAACATGACATCATAAGTATAAGTCAAGGATAACCGTCATGAAATCATAACATAGTGTTCTTGGGATAACCTCCATATAACCTTACATAGAATATCATGAGATAAAAACATTACCCAATTAATTGGAGAGCTATATAATTCCAAGCCCACCCATCTCATTCATATCATGTATATGTATAAGTGTGTCGTATAAATCATACACCATAAGAATTACTTTCATCACTTTTAATACCATGATTAAGGATTATGGGTTACATATATGGAAGTCCCCAATAAATGAAGGATATGTAAATCTAGGTGAATGCCCTTGAATGAAAATGGGGATGTATATTCACTATATAAATGTTCAACATGGAAAATCACAGGATAATTTCAGCAACATAACAGGTACACATAAAGGTTTGTAGAAGGGGTGAATGAGAGTGAAAAGTGGTATATCATTACATGAGAATAATAAGGACAGTAAATGGAAGTGTAAAAACACATTAAAATATGTAAAATTAAAAACAAAAGGGCTTAGTACAAATAAAGTACTTAAAAATAAAAAAATAAGAGGATTGAGTCTCTTACTATGAGAGGGTGCTTCTAAAAGTTTGGTAGGAGATTCTTAAGATCTTAGGAACATATTGGGATAGATTTAGAGATGGATAGGGAGAGTAAATTTTTTTATCAATGAGTTTTTAGTGAAGAGTAGAGGTAGTATGGGTGGGTATTTATAGTAAAACAGAGGGAAATTATTTATTAATTTATAAACTTAGGTTTCAGACTCTATGTGAAAAAATAATCAAAACCAAAAACTTTACCAATATTTTTTCCCATGTTTTATAATAAATAGGATTGGTTCTAAATATTTTATAAGGAGAATAATAAAACTACTTAAAATAATAACCTTGTTGATGTGGAAGTGAGTCATGTTCTTAAAGAATTTATTTTAAAACCTTAAAATATAATATAGGTTTTAGAAGACTCATTAAGGGTTTATAAAATTAATAAAATAACTTCAAAAATATGTTATTTTAAAGGAGAAATATATATTTGGTCATGTATTCATTTTATGGAATTTATAACATCACTTTTTAGAAATTATGATGTTATAATATAGACTGTATATTTATACCATATTTAATTTTTACCCAAAAAAGTTGATTATCTTATAAAATTAAGAAAAAATAACCATTGGATTATTTTAATGTCATTATTTAAAAAATAATATTTATTTTATCAAAATCATTTTCTAAATATGAGAATTTTTTATTTTAAATAAAAAATACCTATTTACTAAAAAATTACTAGTTTTTATGATATTAACGACCTTATGATTATTGTAAAAATTACAATTTAAATAATTATTATCTAATAAGAATATTTTATTAAAATATTATTTATTTCAAAAATTAATGAATTGATCAAAATATTGTCTTTATTGTAACTATATATTTCCCAAAAGTAAAATTTTTATTTCTTCATGTAAAAAAATTAATTTTTATCAAACACATTATATAATCATTAATAAAGTAATAATAAAAAGGGATAAATATAATAATTATTTAACTAAGAATAAAATATAAAAAATCATACTACTAGGGTATAGATATATAACCCCTTATTACGCCAGCATACGCCCTAAGGGTAAGGTTTGTAATGGTGGTACTTTCTTGGGATGGTTCGCTGAACATGGTTTGTGTCGTGATTTTGATAAGTTTGAACTTCTCCCGTAAATGGTTTTGTTCATGCTTCAATTATAGAATTTCAGATTGGTATTATTCAAGGTAAAATCCTAGTGATGTCATCTACCTCATAAGATCTAATAAATGGGATTTATAGGGTATGTTCCTACTGGTTGAGGCTATCTCTCCTTCTGTTTTCATGAATTAGACTTTATCATGATCCTTAATATATACTAATATTATTATTCACTATATAATTTCTATATTATTAATGGTTAATATACTTAATGGAATTTTAAATCCAACCTTCTATATTTTATAATAGTCCCGAATAACCAAATTAGTGCAGGTTTTTTCTATAACTATAATTTATTTACTCAATCAAAAAGGGAATTTCATTTATAAAAAATAAGGTCATTACATTCTTCTCCCATTTAGAAATTTTTACCTTTAACTTTCATTTTATATGATATAGTAGTTGAGGGTACTTATATTTCATCACATATTCTAGTTCCCATGTTTCTTCCTCAAACTTATGGTTATTCCATATAAATTTTACCAAGTGAGTTTTCTTTTTTCATAGAAATTTGTCTCTACAATCTAATATCGTCACCAGCTTCTCCTCGTATGAAAGATCATTCTCCAAGAGTACCACCTCTATATTCAGCACATGTGAGGGGTCTGGTACGTACTTTCTCAAGAGTGATACATGGAACACATCATGTACATGGGAAAGGATAAATGGTATTGTTATCGATAGGCCACAGCTCTAATGCGATCAAGGATATCAAAGGAGATGATGTATCTTGTACTAAGCTTTCCATTCTTCCCAAAAATCATGAATTTATTCCATGGAGATATATAAAGAAACACCTTATCTCTGACCTTAAACTCCAAGTCTCATTGATGATTATCTGCATAGTTTTTTTGTCAACTTTTTGTGGATTTCATATGATGTTTAATGGTTTGAACCTTCTCTATCATATATTGGATAAGATTAGGTCCCATGTTTTTTTCCTCAAATTTCATTCCAGCATGTAAGATTCCAACACTTCTTCCCATACAAAGCCTTATAAGGTTCCATTTGAATGCTAGAATAGAAATTATTGTTATATGATAAATCCACTATGGGAAGGTATTGATCCCAACATCCTTGGAAATCTATTTAATATAATATCAGCATATCCTCTAGAGTCTGAATGTTTCTTTCAAACTAACCATCCATATGAGGATGATAATAAGTACTAAAACTCATCTCTGTATCCAATGCTTGCTGAATTATTTTCCAAAACCTAGGGGTAAACCTCATATCTCAATCAGATATAATAGAGAGTGGCACTCCATACAGTCTTACCACTTACCTTACGCATATCTTGATGAGTTGGTCAAGATATAAATATTACTTTATAACAATGAAATGCGCTTAATTTATTAGGTGATTGACTACCACCCAAATGGTGTTATTTCCTTTAAAGGTACCGGGGAGTCCTATGATTAAATATATGGTTATGTTTTTCTATTTCCATACTAGTATTGATAATGGTTGAATCATATCCTTAAACTTATATTTTTCAGACTTAACTTGTTGGCATACCAAGCATCAAGATAAAAATTTTGAAACTTCCCTCTTTATATCATCCCTCTATAATTTTTTCTTTATATCTATTTGCATATTAGTGATTTCTGTATGAATATAGAAGGATGATCTATGTGCATCATCCATAAGTCCCCTCTTTAGTTCTGGTTTTCATGTGACACATATCTAGGTTCCAAAACATATAACTCTGTCTTTAGAAAAGTTGAACCATGGAATATTAGATATCTTTTTCTGTAACTTCATCATCATCTTCATTATTTATTTATTGAAAAAAATATATAGGAAACAAGAAATTAATACAAGAAATAGCTTCAATAAAAATATAGGAAACAAGAAAGTAATACAAGAAATAGTTGGGAACTAAGGATCATGGAGGCCTAAAGTATTGGATACCAAGTGTTTCCTCTATAATCAAGTTCACTCCCTCTGTAGGTAATGAAGTCAAGTTTTTGAAGCAAGAAATAGAGTTTTATTAAACTATCGTAGAAGCTAGGAAGTATACAACCTTGTTTTTCTAACACCATGTGTGTAAAACATGAATTTTATTGTTGATAATCTGCCTTCATCTTCTAATTATATATGAGATTTTCCAAGGGGTATTACCTGTGCCTTGCAATGAGTTATGAAGAATCGTGGAATATATTTCCACCACTATCAAACTAATGTTTATTTGACTAAAAAGGTGGAGACCTATTAATATAGCCATTTCTTCAGCCTGAAGAGACTATCCAACACCAAAATACATAGAAAAGGTAAGGATGACTGAACCCCTATCATCGCAGACCACACCTCCACTCCGGATAACATCCATGATACACGAACCATCAGTATTTAGTTTTTAACCTTAAAATTAGATTTTCAATACACCCAATGACCCTACATGCCACTATAAATCGGGTGTTGAACAGGAAGACCAGATCAACCTAGTGGTTTATTTTTTTGTAGCTCCACATTATCTTTTTGATCCTCCTTGATACTCTCAAGAATGGATGGTTGAGATGTTATTTGATAAATGTAGGATGAATATCCTTTTATTTTTCCCATGTCCATATTTTTCATGTCTAAGAATATTGGATCCTTTTCAATCCACATCATGGATAGGGGTGGGGGATCCTTTCTACTTAGATCATCTGCTACTTTTTTCACTTTCCTAGGATGGTAATTGATTAAAAAATAATAATCCTTGATCAGATAAAACCATATTCATTGGATCAAATTGATCTCCTTTTATGTGAATATATACTTGAGTCTTTTATGATCCATATATATGTCACACTTCTCCCCATGTAGATAATTTGACCAAGTATTTAACACTAAGATCACTAAACATAATTATAGATCATGTGTGGGTAGTTATTCTCATGGATCTTTAATTAGAGGGTGGAATAGGCTATCACTTTTTCATCTTGCATGTGTACACAACCCAAGAAATTTTTGGATGCATCATAGTATATCACAAATCCTTCCCCACTTATGGGAATTGTGAGCATAGATGCAGTGATTATCCTCTTTTTTAACTTTTTAATTATCTCTTTGAATTCATAATTCTAGAAAAACTTCACCCCATCCTGATTTATCTTGGTTATTGGGCATGGAAATCATGGTAAGTTTATCACAAATTGATGATAGTTCCCAGATAATCTAGGAAAACTATGGATCTCCATGATAGATGTTCATCTAATTCATCCTTCAATCACCACTATTTTTTAAGGATCCATAGATATCCATTTTTTGGTGATAATATGCCTCAGAATTTTTATTTTCTCCATCCAAAACTCATATTTACTATACTTCACATATAACTTTTCCTTTCTCAAGGTCTTTAGTACAACATTCAAATACTCCCCATGTTCCCCCTTTATTTTGGAGTAGATAATAATATCATCTATAAAGATGACCATAAATTTATCGAGGTAATACCTAAATACTCTATTAATTAAGTCTATGAAGATATTTGGAGCATTAGTGAGTTTTAATGGCATCACTATGAACTCATAGTGCTCATACATTTTACAAAAATTAGTCTTGGGAATATCCTTTTTCTTCACCTTTACTTGATAATATCCTAACCAAAGATCCACCTTTGAGAAGTATTGTGTTCCATGTAGAAGAACGAATAAGTCATCAATATATGGTAGAGGATACTTGTTCTTTAACATGATTTTTTAAGCTCATGATAATCAACATAGAGGTTCATTCACTCATCCTTCTTCTTAATGAAGTGGACTGGTGCACCCTAAGGTGAAGCACTTGGGCGTATAAACCCTTTATCTAGATTATCCTGTAGTTTATTCTTAATATATTGAAATTAAATAGTGTAAATTCTATATGGGGTCTTGGATATTGTAAAATATCTAGGTATAGGCTCAATTGAGAACTAAACCTCAGAGGTTTGAGGAAGACCAAACAATTCTATAGGAAACACATCAGCATATTCCTTTATAATGGTAATGTCATCATGGGTGATCTTATCTTTAGTATCAATCATTTTATATGGATATTCTTTCTCATAAGTCAATAATGTCCATGATTTAGATGATTATAACAAAATAGATTCATCCTCCTCCTTGCACTTATATATAATCGGAGGGTGATTTCTGATACAAAGGGAGATTTCCTTATCTTAGAAATTTATATTGTATCTAAATAATTAAATTCAATCCATACCCATAATTACATAAAATTCCACTAAAGGGGGTATCACAAGGTTTAATGGGAATTTCAGCCTACAAATATGGATATGGGAGAAGTTATATACTTGGGATGTAATAATTTCCCCATTTTTTCACAGATAGCTCCACTTACATGTTTTGAGGTGGTTTTTGAATAGTTATACTAAACCTTTATGATATTAAAGAATTTATAGAACCATAATAAAATAGCACATTTACTATTTTTGAATGAATAACCAACGTTCCTATAACCAAATGATTTTCAGGATCCACCTCAGCAGTTATGATGACATGAGCTCACCCTTTATCTTTAGGCCTTTGAGGTTTTTTGCATCAGTTGTCATTGATAACCCATGGCTTAGTGTATTGGTTCACATATTGTCCTTTTTCCTTGAAATTTAAACATTGGATAGTGGGATGAGGGTTGACTAGATCATCTTCCATTCTTTCTTTATTATTTGTTGATATAACTGGACTGACTTTCCTTCAACTAACTTGTCCAAGGATTTATGAAGGTACTACCATCCTAATCAAATAGTCCCAAGATATCACTTCCTCATCTTAGAAGCAAAAAAATTATATCTTGACAATTCAACCAATTTCATAACACCAATGAAGCTCCCAACACAGTCTACCTCGTTGTGACTTCAATGTTAGGGTTTTTTTTCTTTCATCAAAGTATGTGATCAAATAGCACACATTTATAATGATCTCAATTCAAGAGTAAAATACACATGTTCATAGATAGGAATAACCAATGACACCTAAAACATGTGTTGTTTATGGCATCCCTCCTTTTTATTACATAACTTTTCATTTACATGGTACAAATAGAGGATCTTTTAAAGTTTAGTTTCTTGGAAATAAGGTACATAATACATGAAAAAATTATTCTAATCCACTTTAAAAGATTCATGATAGGTTTTTAATAAGTTTAATTATTTCATCTCATAACCTGGGGACATACATCAAATTAAAGGGTGAGTATAAGTCCTAGTAAGGGAAATAAAGGGAAATCGTTTACATGTGGTTATGAGAATTATCAATAAGAACTTAAGGAATATCATCAAGGCATGAGAAATGGTAAAATAGGAATATAATAATGAAAAAAAATGATTCATAACATATAAATGTGGCTACAACATTTAATTTATTCATTCATAAGCATATAACCAAGGTTTATCACCGATGTGCTATAAAAAGTTTTAAGGTTATTCACCAAGGTATCGTAAAACATGTTATCTCTAGAGATTAATTATTTACCCAATGCATTAGAGAACTATCAGGGTGTACCCTTAATATTTCTTAATTAATGTGATTCAAATATATAATAATAAAACATTTCATAAATAACATATGTAAAATAAAAAAATGGTTTCATATCATAATCATAGTGTTTTAAAAAGTTCTTAAAAACAAGATCCTTTTGTCATTTTAATCCCATGGAAAAGGAAAGAGGGTTTCATGTATGTTAATAACAAAATAAAATATATCATTTTGACATAAATTTTAATACCCTTTTATAATAAATAGTTTTAGTTATTCACAAAAGAAAAGAAAATAATTTCTTTAGAAAAATAGATAAATTTTGAAAATAAAATTCTATAGCATAACGTGTATGAAACATGGTTTTAGAAAACATAAAAAAGAGAAGGGATAAGGATATATCATTAATAAAATCATATTAATACATTATAGGGATATAATAAAATGAAAATAAAAAACATATTATGGAAATTTGTAAGACATGCCACATAAAAAAGAGAACTTGAAAGGAAAATAGAAGTTGAGTTTCCCTTACATTGAAGAGTAACTCCAAAAACATGAAGATTGGGACCTTGGGGGCTTGAGGACACCATGGGTGGACTCCTTGGGAGGTAATACTATCATATATTAGTGTATAATAAATTTTAAATTAAAGTAAATTAAGAAATGGGTTGGTATTTATAGAAAAAGATATGGAGTTGTTTATTAATTTCCTTGGACACCTCAGTAGTGGTATTTGCAAAACCACGGGCTTTCCCATGATATTTGAACATGATATTGGACACTTTGGAAACCTATTATCATATTTTAATACATAAGAGTCGAAAATAATTTTATATTACTTATAACATCATTATCATTTCATTAAACATACCGAAAACTCAAAAACTATATTTTTACTATTTACCAAAAAACAAAATATTTTAGAAAATTATCATAAATTAACTATAACCTAATTTAAACGTGATGATTTAAAAAATGATGTTTATTTTATCATAATAATTATATAATTATGATAAATTTAACTTTTAAATATAAAAAAACTTATTTGTTAAAAATAATAGTAGACAGAAAATGCATAGTAAAATGCATAGTGAAATTTCTGATACTTGAAAAAAATAAACTTATTTTATCATTTAAATTTAAATAAGAGTGTTTTAATCACAATATTTCATTAAAATAAACATTATTAATAATGAATTAGTCTACTGTAATAATTATATCTTTTCTGAAAAGTATAATTTCTATCTGAAAAATCAATTTATCAAGTTCGTCATACTTTTAAGAAAAAATAAACTCAAAATGGAAATAATGGAACAAAAATTTTATTTATAAAAAGGAATTATAAAAATTAACTAAGGAATTTACACATAACCCCTTATAACACCTTCATATGACCTAAGGGTGAGGTTTGCAATAGTGATAAACTTATGGGGTGGCTCGGCTAACATCGCTCGAGTGATAATCTCCACTAACTTGAACTTCTCCCATAGGCGATTTCATTCAAGATTAATATGTTGAAGCTCAGATTTTTCTTGTTAAAGAACGAAGCCCAAATATTCTACCTCCCTCCAAAGTTTTGATAAATGGGATTCATATGACACAACTCTACTGGGTGAGGTCATCAGCTCTTCTTTCTGCAATAATTAACCATTATCATTTCTATTCATAATACTAATTATAATGTTAAAATTATTATGATGAGTGTTGTTTCCAATGGTCATATTGGCCAATGGTCATATAACAGTTGAAACCCAAAGGTCACATTTCAATTATAATCACCTCATTAGTAAATGGATATAGTTTTATTATGTAAAAAATAATATAATACACATTTTCACGAAATAATTATCATTTAAAAATTTTGATTTGTTACATTCTCCCCCCTTACAAAATTTCATTCTTGAAATTCCATCTCGTTCCCTCGGTTGATAAAAGGTTTGGGTACTTTTTCCTCATTTCCTCCTCTAGTTCCTACATGGCTTCTTTATATTTTTGGTTCCTCCACAACACTTTAACGAGGTGGGTAGTCTTGTTGCATAGAACCTTGTTTCTAAGGCCAAATATATCCACTGGATACTCTTCATAAGAGAGGTCATGTTCCAGTTGTACCACTTAAAGATTTAGTACATGTTAAGGGTAGGTTATATACTTCATCAAGAGAGATATGTGGAAAACATCATGAAATTTAGCTAGGTTTGGTGGAAGTGAATGTTGATAAGCCATTTCTCTTATGCGTTCAAAGATTTCATAGGGGTCAATGTACCTAGTCCTGAGCTTCCCTTTCTTCCCAAACCACATGACTCTCTTATAAGGAGAAATTTAAAGGAATACATTGTCGCCAACATCAAACTCCAAGTCCATTTAATGGTTGTAAACATAGATCTTCTATCGACTCTAAGTAGCCTTTATATGTTGTTGGATGGCATAAACCTTTTCTGTCATCTCTTACACAAGATCAATCCTAATAAGATTTATCTCATCATCTTCATCTCAACAAGTAGGAGTTCTACATCACTTCCTATATAGAGCTTAAGAGGGTTCCATTTGAATACTCTAATGGAAGTTGTTGTTTTATGAGAACTCAACTAATGGGAGGTGTTGATGCCATCCACCTTTAAATTCCATTGAGAATGTTCTCAACATGTCCTAGAGTTTTTGAATAGTCCTTTTATATTAGCCATCAATTTGTGGGTGATAGGCTGTATTGAAATTCAATTCAGTATTCAGATCATGTTGAAGACTTCTCTATAATTTTTATGTGAACCTTGGATCATGATCTGAAATTATAGAAAGTGGTACCCCAAGAAGCCTTACCACTTCCTTCATGTAAATCCTGGAAAGTGGATCAATAGATAAATCTTCTCGAATATATATAAAATGGGCAGTATTGGTGGGATGGTCCACTATAACCCATATCGTATTATTTTCTTTGGATTTTTTTGAGAGACCAGTGACAAATTCCATAGTGATATTATCCCACTTCCGTACTGGAATGGGTAGTGGTTGTAATACCCCTTTAGGAAGTTTTCACTCTGCCTTAACTTGTTGACACACCAAGAACCTTGTAGTGTATTTGGAAATCTCCCTCTTCATGTTATCCCACCAATAATGATCATGAAGGTCCCTATACATTTTAGTGATTCCAATATGTATAGAGGAATTAGATCTATGAGCTTCATCCATAAGATTCTTCTTTATTTCTATAATAGATGGAACACATATCCTTATACAAAATTTTAGTACACCTTCTTGATCAATATTGAAATTAATAAACTTCCCATTCTTCATAGCCTCTATCTTCTTCTATAACAAAGGATCTTCTCTTTGATATTTCTTGATCTTATCTAGTAATGATGTTTGAGAAATAATTTGGGATAGGTTTGATGACGTCCCTTCCCTTACAATTCCCATGTATAGTTTTTCTAGGTCTTTGATTAAAGTATCTCCTTGAATCCTCATCATTTCTAAAACAATTGGGTCTTTCCTACTTAATGCATCAGTAACTTTGTTTTCTCTTTCGGGATGATAATGAATTAAATAATCATAGTCTTTAAGAAGTTCCAAACATCTCCTCTGTCACATGTTCAATTCCTTTTGCATGAAAATATACTTCAAAATTTGATAGTCTATGTATATATCACATTTATCCCCATAAAGATAGTGTCTCCATATCTTCAGAGAAAAAATAACTACATCCAGCTCCAGGTCATGCGTAGGATAGTTCTACTCATGAGTCTTCCACTATCGAGATACATAAGCAATCACCTTATCATTTTTTATGAGGAATCACCCAATCTCTTTCAGAGATGCATCAATAAGAATAATAAATCCTTCTCTGATAGAGGGTAGAGTTAACACGGGTGTAGTAACCAAACTCTTCTTCATCTCTTGGAAACTTTCTTCACGCTCATTTTTTCAGATGAACTTGAACCCTTTTTAAGTTAACTTAGTTAGTAGTTATAAAGTTATGAAATTTTTTTCAAAAACATCCTATAATATCCCGCTAAACCAAGGAAACTACATATCTTAGTTACTTTTGTTGGATGAGGCCACTCCTCCACAACCTTCGTATTTTCAAGTCCAATTGGGATTCCTTCATTGGTTATAATGTCACCCAAGAAAGCAACTTATTGTAACCAAAATTCCCATTTTATGAACTTTTAAAATAGCCTCTCCTTCCTCATAGTTTTCAATATAAACCTTAGATGATCCTCATGATCCTTTTTACTTTTGGAATATATCATAATATCATTAATAAAAACTACCACAAAGTTATCAAGGTATTCCTTGAAGACTCTATTCATAAAATCCATAAAAATAGTTGGATAATTAGTCAATCCCAAGGGCATAACAACAAACTTGTAATGCCCATATCTTGATCAAAAGGTGGTCTTTAGAATATATTCTTTCTTCACCCTCAATTGATGATAAATAGATATAAGATCAATATTGGAGAAGAATTTAGCCCCATGAATCTGGTCAAATAAATCATCAGTTCTTGGAAGAGGGTACTTATTCTTAATTGAGATCTAATTAAGTTCTCTATAATCAATGCATAACCGAATTAATTCATCCTTCTTCTTTACAAAGAGAACAAGTGCTTCCCAAGGAGACACACTTGGCTGGATAAACCCCTTCTCTAAAAGATCTTGGAGTTGCTTCTTTAATTCCTCCAACTCCACATTTTCCATTCTATGTGGGATCTTTGAAATCAACTTGGATCCAGGCATAAGTTTAATGGATAACACTACCTCTATTTCTAGGGGAGGTCCAAGTAACTCCTTAAGAAATACATCAATGTATTCCTAAATAATGGAGAATTATCTATTATTATACTTTTATTTCCTTCTTCATCTTCACTAATCATCTCTATAAATAAGTCTATAAGTGGTGATTCTAGACAAAGATTAGGTTGATATATCTCTCCTTTAAAAACAACTATAGTTTTTCCATTCAAGACTACTGAGATTTCCTTGATTCTACAGTTGATATTAGCATTATACTTTGAGATCCATTCCATCCCTAGTATAATGTCGAATTCCAACATGGGAAGGACTACTAGATTTGTAATGATATTTTGTTAACCAAAGTGAATACTAGAGTTTCTATACACTGTTGATTCTTGGATAATCCCTCTAGGATTCTTGAATGATAACTATACTTCTAGAAGTTCAGGGATTGATTCTATATTTTTTGTAAACTTGGAGGAAATAAAGGAATGTGTAGAACCGGAATCAAAAAAAGTACTTGCTATCTTTTAGAGAACAATGAGAGCACCTAACACCACATCATTTTGAGCTTCAACTTCATTCATCATGATAGAAAAAGAATGAACTTGATCCCTTGGACTATGCTTGGGTTAATGGTGATTCCCTTCCATTAACTTCAGATTTGGACAGTGATTGGAAAAGTGCTCGAGCTATCCACACTTGAATCATTTTACTCCAGGTAGTTCCTTCACCATATTCTCTTTTTCGTTAGTGTTGATAAGTTTAGGATTCACCTCGCTATGAAAGTTCTGAGCAATATGGTTTTCTCTTCCACACTTATAACATTTCCCACTCCCAAGCAAGCAGTTCCCTAAATGATTCTTCCCACACTTATTTCACATGGAAATTTTCACTTTCTTTCCTCCCCTTCCTTGATCAAAGATCCTCCCTAATCTTGGCTCAAAATATCTCTTCTTTTAATCTTATTTTTGAGACCACTTCATCTCACCAAACTCTAGTTTGACATTTATATCACTTTGTATTATCTCTTCATTGTTTTCGTAGTCTTGATTGTAATATTCTTCCATATATGGGGTCGTAGTCCACCAAAGAATCTATCAAACATTATATTAGGATCCATGAAAAATCTATAGGTGTAGTGATAAAGTTTTTTGAATTTTATCTCATAGATTCCCACATATTCATTCTCCTTATGCTTCAGCTCTAGTAATTCCTTCTCTATTTTTGTTCATATTAAATTGGGGAAATATTTTTTGAAAAAGGTTCCCCTGAAATTGTACCACTTTATAACTTCAATATCCCCTCTTGGATTAATATTTGTGATTATCACCCACCACTGATCAGCTTCTCCCTCTAAGCGATAAACATCCAGGGTGACTTTCTCTTATTCTGAACAATGGAGTACAAAAAATATCTTTTTGATAGATCTTATCCACTATTCAACAATAAATGGGTTGATGGATCCACTGAAATAAGGTGGTAATTAACACATAAAGGAATCAATAGGAAGTTGTTCCCTTAGGGTTGAATCTAGTCTCTCATATTGATTCAAGTTATTTCTCATAACTCGAGTTAGTTGATTCATCATTCATATGAATTTTTCCATTCTGACTTCCATTAGAAGGTCATTAGCGCCTAGTCTATTGTGCTCACCATTTACGTGGTTTCTCCTATTTTCCATCATTTTATAAAAGAAGAAAACCTTATTGAGAAAAGTGTTTCATTTAATAATATTATAATTCTAAAGGAATTTCATGTTTTAAAACATCATTCCTAAATATGTTATTCTATAACAACAATTACATTTTCTATAAATCCATCATAATATTTCATAAAAATCTTGTGGTTAACCAAAAATATACCCCAGGAGTGTCAAACTAGGAGTGCAGAAAGTCCCATTATCGTACACTAATTCCCATTCGAGTCTAGCTCAAAGTAGTGTTTTTAGGTTTTACCCCTAGATACATATGTTTCAGAGCCACATCCACTTGTTCGTATCCAGAAAGGTATTTATTTGGTTAGAAACCACTTAATATTTCACCAAAATAAAAGGATGTTTTACTATATTTTAACATGTCCCTATGGTTCTTCCTAAAGTTTTAAAATCCTAATTCCCAAAAATAACTAAACTATCCTTTGATACCAACTATGGAAACTTGCCTTTTTATTACATAACTTTTCATTTACATGGTACAAACAAAGGATCTTTTAAAGTTTAGTTCCTTAGAAATAAGGTACATAATACATGAAAACATTATTATAATCCACTAGAAAGGCTTTATAATAGGTTATTCCTAATTTCAATTACTGCATCTCATAACCTGATGACATACATCAAAGGAAAGGGTGAGAATAAGGCCTAGTAAGGGAAAGCAAGGGAAATAGTTTGCATGTGGTTATGGGAATTATCTATAAGAACTTAAGGAATATCATCAAGGTGTGATCAATGGTAAAAGAGGCATATAAAAATTAAAATAACATGATTAATAACATAGAAATTTGGTTAAAAAATTTAATTTATTCATTCATAATCATATCACCAAGGTTTATCACCGAGGTGTCATAAAAATTACCAAGGTTATTCACCAAGGTATAGTAAAACATGTCATCTCTAGAGATTAAATTCTTTACCCAATGAATTAGATCACTATCAGGGAACACACGTTATATGTATTAATTAATTTTATACACATATATCATAATAAAACATTTCATAAATAACTCATGGAAAATTAAAAATGGATTTCATATCAAAATCACGGTGTTTTAGAAAGTGCTTAAAAACAAGATCCTTTTGTCATTTTAAGACCATAGAAAAGGAAAGAGGGTTTTTTGTATGTTAATACCAAAATAAAATAGATCAGTTTTACATAAATTTCAATAAACCTAGTGAATAAATAGGTTTGGGTATTTTCAAAAGAAAATAAAATAATTTCTTGAGAAAAAGAGAGAAATTTCGAGAAGAAAATTCTACAGCATAACGGGTATGAAACATGGTTTTAGAAAACATCAAAAAGAGGGGAGAAAAGGGTCTCCCATTAATAAAAGACTATTAATATATTATAGGTATGGAATAAAATGGAAATAATAACATATTATATAAATTTGAAAGACATACCACATAAAAATATAACTTGAAAGAAAAAGAGAAGTTGACTTTTCCCTTACCATGAAGAGTAACTCCTAAAACTCAAAGATTGGGACCTTGGGGGATTGAGGACACCTTGAGAGGACTAATTGGGAGGTAATACTATCAAATATTTGTGGAGGATGAATTTTTTATGAAATAAAATGAATAAATGGGTGTGTATTTATAGAAAAAGAGATGGAGTTTTTTATTAATTTTCTTGGACACCTTAGTAATGGTATTTACAAAACCATGGGTTTGCCCATGGTTTTTTTCCTTGGTATTGGAAACTTAGGACACAATTATCATATTTTAATCCAAAATAGTCTAACAGAATTTTATATTACTTATTACATCATTATGATGTCATTAAACATACCAAAAACTCAAAACTGTATTTTTACTATCCACCAAAAAACAAAATATTTTATAAAATTCTCATAAATTCACCCTAACCTAATTTAAATGTACTGATTTCAAAAATGATGTTTATTTTATCATAATAATTCTCTAAATATGATAAATTTAACTTTTAAATATAAAAAACCTTATTTATTAAAAATAATAGCGGATAGAAAATGTATAGTAAAATGCGTAGTGAAATTTCTAACACTTGAAAAAAATAAAAATATATTATCATTTAAATTTAAATAAGAGTGTTTTAATCATACTATTTCATTAAAATAAAAATTATTAATAATACCTTAGTCTATTATAATAATTATATCTTTTCTAAAAAGTACAATTTCTGTCTGAAAAATCAATTTATTAAATTCATCATATTTTTAAGAAAAACTAAACTCAAAACGAAAATGATGGAACAAAAATTTTATTTATATAAAGGGATTATATGATAAGTAACTAATTCCTTGACACATAACTACTTTTAACACTTGCATGCGGCCTAAGGGTGAGGTTTGTGATAGTGATAGACTCATGGGGCGGCTTGGCTAACATCGCCCGAGTGGTAATCCTCACTAACTTGAACTTCTCTCATAGGTGATTTCATTCAAGCTTAACATGTTGAAGCTCAGATTGGGATTGGTCAAGAGAAAATCCCAAAGACTATGCCTCCCTTCCAAGTTCTGAAAAATGGGCTTCGTACAGCACGACTCTACTGGATGAGGTCATCAACTCTTCTTTATTCATTAACTAACCATTATCATTTCTATTTATAATAATAATTCTAACATTAAAATTATTATTAAGAGTATTGTTTCCAATGGTCATATTAACCAACAACAATAATTAACCAATAGTCATATAATGGTCAAAACCCAAAGGTCACATTTCAATTATACTCACTTCATTAGTAAAGGAATATAATTTTGTTGTGTAAAAAATAATATAACACGCATTTTTAGGAAAAAATTATCAACCAAAAAGTTTGGGTTATTATAGTGTTCCTATTGGAAGGTCTGTTGTCATGATCTTTCCTACTAGAGATCACCCAGTGTGAACTTCGTGAGAAGAATTCTCAATGCTTGTGAGCCCCCAACACCTGATAGTCAGACATCAACTATTTCTGATCAGTATGATGTATCTAGACCATAGGACAGATGTTTATAATTAATTTCATAGTATCTCAAGATTTTCATTATAGCCTGGGAACTATTATAACCTCTTTATACCACAAATAATCTATGCACATTACCATTTAAATAGTGGATGAAGAAATTTCAATACTATAATGTTAAGTGTACATCATGTATAACTCACTGTATACATGGTATGGTAATAGAAAAACACGATTCAAGTTGGGTCTAGGGTACACTCTATTACAACATTTTACACGTTTATATAAAATTAATTCTTTGGTGACCAATTAATTATAAAATAAAATAAAAACTATTTGAAAATAAAGGAAATCTCTTTTTGAAAACCAATTTTTATGTGCACAAATGTGTTTTTCATCAATAAATTAAAAAAATCACTTAGGGTGAATTATTTTAATGAAATGTATATATTATATATTCAATCAAATTTTTAACATTCATATTATTTTTTTTCTATAAATTTGATAAGAATAAATCTGATTTTATGCTTAAAACTGTATTTTTCTAAAAAGCAGTTTTGTCACCTTTTTATACTTATTTTAAAAAAATTGATGGTTTTAAAAAATTATTTGAAAAAATAAAGTTTATTTTTTAAGTCATAATTTCAAAATTAACTAAAGGTGAATTTTTCATAATTTTTTGAAATGATTAATTTTTTTATAAATAGTGAAAATACTGAATTTTAATTGAAAACTACCTTTTCATTTAAATTATTTATAAAGTTAAATTATATTTTAAATTAGTTTTAAAATAAAATTAGTTAAATTATATACCTATTAATATAATTTAGGCCATTTGAATCATTTTCATATTGAATTTTGATATAAAACCCTCGTAAAGTTTTGAACTTTTTCTCTTTGAAAACCTACTTTCTCGTCACGTTTACAGGATTAATTTTAAATTAAATTTTTCCAATTATATTAATTTAATTTAGAAAAATATATTCCTTATTTTTAATTATAATAATTTATATTATATAATAAGTTCAACTTATTTTTTGACAAAAATTAATAGTGAAAACGGTAAAAATAATTACTGTGATAAAGGTAAAATGGGTTTACTGGGGGTTAAACTAAAAGGATAAGGGTTAAAAATGACACAAAACATGTCTAAACCCTATTTTATAGAAATATTTCTATATTATACTTACAAAATTATAATCTAGGGTTATTTGGAATCTTTTTTATGTGAATGACTTTATCATTTTGGATTCTTTTGGGAAATTTCCAAGTAGTTTCCAAGTGGGTTCCTCTCCCCCGCTTATAAAAGGCAACCACCATCCTTCACTTATTAAAACTTATCAAGCCATATATTTCTTCAAAACCCTAAAATAATACCTCCCAAACATTATTATACATGTTCTAGATCTTTTGGTACTCCCAAAAAACCAACATTGGGCTCTTTAATAAGAGATCCAAAGGAGGTGCTTCTAAGCGAAGGTAATTATCTTCACTAAGCTCCTTTTTTTCATTATTATTTTTCCACCTTAAATTATGTATTAAAACTTATAATATAAAAAAATATTATATAATGTATACTAAATTTTTATTATGTTTATTTAATAACCTACAACCATCTCCACTTCCATCAAATGGGTTACGAAATCATCATTCGTGTGTGCAATGAACTACCACCTCACGAATTGATGTCATTCGTTTCTTCATTACCACCTCTCAAGCTTGGGTATAATGATAGATATAAATTTTATCTAAAATATTTATAATATAATTATACCTATTGATTCATTATATCATATATATCTTTTTACTTTCCATTTCTTAGGGGATACGATAACATCGCTCTTGTGTACGACGGACTACCAACTCATGGGGTGATGTGATTCATTTTTCACTAACACTTTACATGGAAGATAGTAAGGATAAATTTAATGAATATATATGATATAAATGACATTATTATGAAATTTTTATCATTATTAAAATATAAAATAAATTTTATTTCTTGTATTTTCACTCATTGAAAGATGATAACGTCATTCGTGTACGTGTAAACTATCACCTTCACAAAGTGACGTGACTCTCTCTTTTCATCACCACACCACATGGATGGTATATATAAGTATATTTAAAGAAATAATATGTCATTTATGATATTATTATCATTATTTAAAGATAAAATATTACTTACCTCCTTTCCATAATGATCGTTTAAAAATGGAAACGTTACTCATGCGTACGTACGACCTACCATCTCCATGATCGTAACGTAATTCATTTCTCAAAAACCATAATTAATGATTGATATTAAAAATATAATTGTAGTATAAATATGATAATTATTTCATGATTATTATTCTATATATTATGGAACTGTGATCAAAGTAAGAGTACCAAAAATAACAAATCAAAACATAAATGAAAAACAAAACGGTTATTACCCAAAACGTGATTTTAACAAGGAAATGGTAATAAATTGGTAATAAATGGTCATAATTAAATAATATGTGGTATAATATATATAAGTATGATTATATAGTAGATTTATAATAAAATTATATTTATTATACAGGAGTTTCAAACGTGCATGAAGAAATTCGAGACTTAAGTTAAGGGATTTTTAGTCTCTTTTATTTTTGGGAGACATGAAAATTCACCACTCATTTATTTTGTGTGGTTTATATACTACCCATTTGACATGTTATATCATGAATATAATTTTTTAATGATATATAAAGTTTCATTTAATGTTATTATTTATTTTTTATTATGATTCAAAATATTACTAAAGTTGTAATAGATTTTCATCTCACCTTTATTTTATGTGAGACACGATCCATATTCACCACTTATTTATTTTATGTGGTGTATATACCTACCATGAATTTATTTTATGATTATTATCATGAAAATTATAAGGATTACATATCCATTTGATTATCTCTCTTTCATGGGTATTATGTTTCAAATGTTACCAAATTGGTAATGTTTTTATGTTACAATCTCATCATTTATCGGGATTTCTAATGATTATACTTCCAATGATGAAATATTAAAATATACCTCTAAAGAAACTCATGTAATTTATTATCCTCTAGTTATTTATATAGAATACATGGTTTCCATTCATTTTACACTCTTTAGGTACTCAATATTTAAAAATAATTTTTTTAAGAAAAATCATCTTTATTTCTCTCTTTGATTAAAAACTCGTTTTTCTTCCAAAACAATGTTTTCTAAAAAAATTAAAAAAAAATTAAAATTCATGAAATGATTTATTACATAAATTTTTACCCATGATTTAATTTTTAAAAAAAAATTGAAAGGAATATTCATGTCATTTTCCAAACAATGCCTGATTGGATTTTACCAAAAATGTGAAATGATTCTTTGTTTTAACATGTGTGGCATGAATGAAAATTCCTACTGTAAAGACCCGTAAATTTCAAGGAAATTTTTTTCTTAATTTTCTTTGGAATTTTACAAGAACGCAGTTTCTAACGGAACCTGATTCCGAGGCCCGGTGTTCCCGGAATCATTTTCCGAAGTTTGGCTCGGGTACGTTCAGTGAACGAACGAGCGGGTTTTTTCTAACTTTTGAACCAGTGCTCGGAATCAAATTCTGAGGGCACCGATGGAATCGCATCGCCGGTATTTGCTTAGAAACTCCTTTTCTGGAGTTGTGTTTTCTCGGGTGTGGTTTTTAATTTTTGGGGTTAAGTAAAGAAAATAAAATAAAGTGGTGCGACAACTTTATTTTTATTTCACTTAAAGCCACTTAAAACCACTTAAAGCCACTTAATCTAAGTTGAAGCGGATAGGGTGGAACCCAAAATATCCTACCCTCTTGGTAGGATATTTTTGAGGTAGGGCCCTCATGAGCCCCACCATTTCTTTTCCCCTAAGTAACGCACCCACGAAAACTCCTCTTTAATGAAAGTCAACTAGTGCGTTTTCTAAAACTCTTAACGCTCCTATTAATTGGACAGTTAAGACGTTACCATTAATTCACCGAATTAATGGTTCGTTTCTTAACTTTTTTTTCAAATTGTTGGCATGTAATAAAATAAGACCAACACACGTTTTGCTTGTGGGTGGCTTGTTGAGAGGATTTGGAGAAACTCTAAGTTCTTCATCCTCCTTCGCGAAGAACGCGAAGAACGCCGGCCTTCGACGAAAGGTGACGAAGAACGCCGAACCCTCGGAGATCGACGATGCGACACCATGTACTGCGACGCCAATGATTCTTCTCTCGTGACGTTCTTCTGCGACAATCATCGATCAACACCGATTGAGGTAGGGGATTACGGATCTTTTAATTTTCCTTTGTGGATTTTATCCTCAACATGGATTTAATTCATGAAATTAAATCTGTGTGTTTTCTTTAACCCTCAGAGATCGTCGATGTGACGCCGTGTACCGCGACGACGTGACGCCCCTTCCGTGACACGACGATCCTCTTCTTCCGCGACGATCAATTCCGCGAAGAACTCTCGTTCGACGACTACGACGAGATCGGGGTTTGTTCTTTTTAAATCTTTGCGATTTATACCCGCGGCATATGATTGAATATTTGTTGTGAGATATTTTTTTTAAAACCGCTAACGCGGTGGGTGCGGACCAACGAACAAGTCCGAACCCACCACCCCTTTCATTCTTGGTGTGCGAAATGGCGGACTTCGACAAAGCAGGCCGCACGGGCGAAGCGGGGTCCTCGCAGAGAAGAACGGACCCCGGGAGGACCTTTGGCGAAGACGGCGTAATTTTCTGACCACCGGAACTCGTCCGGTGGTCCGCGGAGCGTCCCGCCGGCGCGCCATGCCGGCACGGCGGCGGCGGGCCGGCCATCCCGCGACCGCGCGGGACTGGCGGAGGAGCATGGGACGCGGCCGGCTGCCGCGTCCGCTGGAAAGGGCGGCCCCAAGCGGGGTCGCGGCTTCCTCACGCGGGGGCAGCGCGCCCCCCACCCGCGGCTCGGCCGTAACAGCCGAGCCGACCCGTTGGCCAACCGGCCAGCCGGGTCGCGCCCAGGCCAGGCCAGGTTGCGCCCAGGCCGGGCCGGGTCACGCCCATCCAGTTTGGACTCAGAACCGGGTCGGGTCGACCCGGTTCGGGCCGAACCAGGGGGGTTGGGTCGGGTCGGTCCGGGCCCAGACCCCCCGTTTTCAGACCTTTTCAGTCTTTTGCCCGTATCTTGTGCTACAGGCCTCCGATCGACGTATCGTCCACGGAGATGCAATCCTTGGACCGAGACGGTCGTTTTGACATATTGCACTCAAGGTTTCAGAATACTTGGGGTTTGGCCGATTTGCTTCGTACACGAAACCAATCGGGCCCTCGGAGCAGAAATGCTTATATCTTAAACTCCGGACGTCTGATTGACGTGTCGTCGAATTTGATGGATTCCTCTAAGTGAGACGGATCTTTTGGATTACTCTGCCCGAGGTTTAGACGCAGGTGGAGTACTGTCTGGTTGGTTTTTCCTTAAAAACCAATCGGGCCCCTAGGACGAAAAAGCCAATAACTCTCAGACCGGGCGTCCGATTGACGCGCCGTCTGCGACGTTGAGTTCCTGTTGACGATATGGAACTTTTGGATACATCAACTCTGGACTATGTGTCAGTTGATGTATCAGCCTCTCAGCTCGTGGAGCGGACCCTCCCGAATGAGCTTGCTGTGTGCGAGAACCCTAGTGTTGGTTGCGACTACGACGACGACGACGACTGTGCAGAGATCCTCAGTGGATTCAACGACGACTACAGCACTCAGCGATCCTACGTGGGTCAGTGCTACAGATCCTGTGTGGGTCTGATCCTGTGTGGGTCAGCGCTCTGCGGTCCTATGTGGGTCAGTGCCTACAGATCCTGTGTGGGTCCAATCCTGTGTGGGTCTTTACGGGGGTTAGTTACCTATCGATCCTTTGTGGGTCAGATCCTTTGTGGGTCTTTGCGGGGGTTAGTTACCTATCGATCCTTTGTGGGTCAGATCCTTTGTGGGTCATTGCAGGGGTTAGTTACCTATCGATCCTTCGTGGGTCAGATCCTTCGTGGGTCATTGCAGGGGTTAGTACCTATTAATCCTTTGTGGGTCCGACGGCTTAGATGAATCAGTGGCAATATATGATCATCTCTATCGTCATACAAAGAAGTATTCATGTGTGAGCTGAATCCTTTTTGCTTTCCTATGTGGATTGTGTTGTGCTATCCTGTGTGGATTTACATTTTTCTTTCCTGTGTGGACTGGTTGTACATGGGCTCGGAAGTTGGAGCGTACTAGAATTGATGACTTAGGTATATGTATGGGCATATACCTAAGGAGTGTCGAATGTTACTTCGTGATTGTATCTTTTCTTTGTGGTTTATCCTTTGTGTATTCTGGGAGACCTTTGGGGGTCTCGGGGTCCCTACTGAGTAGCTTATACTCACCCCTGCACGGGCTATGCCCGCACTACGTCGTGTTGGTTGCAGACGACGGACAGTGCTGATCGTGGTTGAGGCTTGCAGAGCAGGACGGTACCTGGAGGTGGACCACTGGGCGGGACGTACTCGGAGCGGTCGGCTGGACCCGAGGAGCAGTGGAGGCTATCTGTACCCACCCTTCAGGTGAGATTTCCAGTAGATAGCTCGACTTTGCGGCTTTACTTTTCAGTTGTTGTTTTCCCTTCCAGTTGTACTTTACTTTCAGTTTGGGTTTGTATACTGGCCCACTTACTATTATACTCAGTTTTTACTTAGTGTTTACTACTGCTTTCTTGCTCTGTGGTGTTTGTTTACTTTACAAAGGCAATGCCTTCTCTTTTTACCAGGATTTACGCCTTGGTGCTAGTCGCCAGCCCCTGGCCTATGGAAGGCGGGCTTGGGGTAGTCACAGCACGGGCCCCGAAGATGGGTCGTGACAAATTGGTATCAGAGGAGTTCGGTTCTACCGCAGAACTTGGGACTCTAATATTTTTCTATGTTAAGCAATAGTGTTTAGCGTATTGGGTGTGGTTATCAGTCCAGGGAGTCCAGTGTTGGTGCGGCGGCCGACATATCCGTACACCAGGACCCTGACTTCTGATTTCCGACTTAATGCACGAAAACATTGATTGCATGTGTATTTCAAGTTTTCTTTGTGATTACTTTGTGTCAGCTCACCAGGTATACTGTTCTGACCGTGGCGCATCTGTTTCCTTTTTCAGGATGTCCCCACAACGGCATCTAGCTAGGGTTCCGAGAGTTGAGCGTGACGACAACCCACCGAGCGACGAGGCCTCGGTACAAGGCCCTTTGACAGCAGAGGCACCGGCGGTACCTCTACCCACCGAGCCACCGATGCTTCCAGCCCCAGCCGCTGACAATGCACGTCACCTTAGTACACTGCATGAGTTCCAGTGCCAGCGACCTCCCAGGTTCCACGGGGAGACAGACCCCCAGGCAGCCGAGGACTGGCTGGAGGCAGTGGTGTGAGTTTTCCGGTTAGTGAGGACACCAGCAGACCTCATGGTGATCCTCACAGCGACCCTACTGCACGCGGCAGCGGGCCGATGGTGGAGCTTGATGCTCCAGGTGCACGATGAGTCATCTCTTCTCTGGACGGACTTTGAGAGCCTCTTCCGCTCGGAGTTCGTCCCAGCCACCCTCCGTGCGGTGCGCATCCAGGAGCTTCTTCAGCTGCGGCAGGGCAGCTTGACGGTCGCCTAGTACTTGGCGAGATTTACCGATCTCTCGCGTTACTCGACAGACATGGTACGGGACCCATTCTTCCGGGCTCGGACCTTTGAGAAGGGTTTGAGACATGAGATAAGGGCATCGCTGATCTCCCTCAGCATTCTGACTCAGGCAGGAGTACTGGAGCGAGCCCTTTTGATCGAGAGCTTTCTTACTGAGCCTTCATCAGCAGCGAGACCTACCGCGGGGTGGCATGTAGCAGAGTCTTCTGCGGCAGGCAGTCGACGGACGACTCATGGGTCCAGGAAGACCAGACCCTCACGCAGACGACCTCAGGACACTGGCTCAGCATTGCGGGGCACACAGCGCAGAGCCAGTCTTTCGAGAGGCAGGTAGTGCTACACATGCAGCGGACAGGGTCACATGGCTCGTGACTGCCCGACCCACCGTGCCGAGGAGCAGCAGACGGTTGAGGGGCCACCCAGGCAGAGGCAGAGGGTCGACCGTGGCGGTCCGCAGGGAGCAGGCGGACGAGGCAGAGGAGCTGGCCGAGCAGCAGGTGGTGGGAGACGCTTTGAGGCTCTACCACCACCACCACCAGGAGGTCCACCCCGACCACAGGGAGCTGGCGGGCAGAGATAGGCACAGCTCCAGGAAGCGGAGGCCTACGACCACGACGCGCCTGAGATGATTCTAGGTACTATCTGTGTCTATTCCACCCTTGTTGCAGTTCTTATAGACATAGGAGCGAGTCATTATTTCATAGCTGTTGCCCTTTTTCGGAGCTCGGAGATTCCGACAGAGCCGTTGGCTCGATCCTTATGGCTAGAGACTCCTACAGGAGCAGACTCAACGATTACGCACTGGTGCCGGCAGTGTGAGCTTACTCTAGGAGGCGAGAGCTTCGGCTGGGATCTTCTTGTAGCGGCGTCGAGGCCTTACGACGTCATCTTGGGCATGGATTGGTTATCTACAGTCCATGCTCAGATCGACTGTTTTAGGTGCAAGGTGCGATGTGTTCGCACCGACGGGAGCAGGTTCACCTTCACCAGCGAGAAGGGAGCCTTCGCAGCACAGGATGGACTTCCACAGAGGAGAGGACATCCCATCACTCATCAGTTGGCTAGCCTCATCCTAGGAGCAGTTGACGTCCGGAGTCCTAGTTTTCCTGCAGTGGTGGATCAGTATGCAGACATCTTTCCCGACGACGTTCCAGGACTACCTCCTCGCAGAGAGGTATACTTTTATATTGATCTGTACCCCAGGACAGCCCCGATATCTACTCCAGCATATCGGATTCCCCCGCTGAGCTTCGAGAGCTATGGGTACAGTTGGAGGACTTGCAGGGCAAGGGATTCATTCGACCCAGTGTTTCACCCTGGGCTTCCCTGATATTGTTCTCCAAGAAGGTGGACGGGAGCTTGAAACTTTGTGTCGACTATCTTCGCTTGAACCAGGTGACAGTTAGGAACAAGTATCCGCTATTGAGGATTGATGACCTCTTCGATCAGCTCAAGGGAGAACGGTGGTTCTCAAAGATAGACCTCAGGTCTGGCTATCATCAGCTTAGAGTTCGGGACGAGGACGTGCAGAAGACGACCTTCATATGTCGGTATGGCCACTACGAGTTCTTGGTTATGCCATTCGGTGTAACCAATGCTCCAGCGGTGTTCATGGGCCTCATGAATAGTATCTTTCAGCCATACCTCGATCGATTTGTCGTGGTCTTCATCGACGACATTTTGATATACTCAACGACTGAGGAGGAGCACGCCTACCACTTGTGAGTTGTACTGGACACACTCCGAGAGCACCAGATTTATGGAAAGCTCTCGAAGTGTCAGTTCTGGATATGCGAGGTCCACTTCTTGGGACATGTCATCTCTGAGGTGGGAGTTGCGGTGGATCCTGTGAAGATCGAGGCAGTGCTAGCTTGGGAGCCACCCAAGAGCGTGACGGAGGTGCGGAGTTTCTTGGGACTAGCTGGATACTATCGGAGATTTATGCCAGACTTCTCCAGAGTTGCGGCACCACTCTCAGCTCTTACGAAGAAGGGGAAACCCTTTTTGTGGTCAGATAGATGTCAGCAGAGCTTCCAGGAGCTGAGACAGAGATTGACCAGCGCCCCTATCTTGAGGTTGCCTGAGGAGGGAGTAGGGTACGTAGTCTACTGCGATGCATCAGGGATCGGACTCGGATGTGTCCTGATTCAGGAGCGGGTGGTGATCACCTATAGATCACGTCAGTTGAGGCCGCATGAGAAGAACTATGCTACCCATGACCTGGAGTTAGCAGTAGTGGTCTTTGCTCTGAAGACATGGTGGCACTATCTGATGGGCGAGCGCTTTACAGTCTTTTCTGACCATCAGAATCTCAGGTACATCTTCTCTCAGAAAAACCTGAACCTGAGACAGCGGCGATGGATCGAGTTCCTCTAGGACTATGACTTTGAGATAGTATATACTCCTGGGAAGGGGAACGTGGTAGCCGATGCTCTCAGCAGGAGGATGGGCATTCAGCTACTTGTGGAGGCGACAGAGCAGCTAGCTGCCTTGCAGATATCCTTCGTGGATAGAGATGGAGCAGCCTTCCTTCAGTATCTCACAGTCTCTCCTCCACTACTATAGCGGATCAGAGAGGCACAGGGTGGGGACGCTGACTGTGCGACGCGGCGTGCACAGATATCCTCAAGTCAGGCACCTGATGGTTTCTCCCTTGGAGCAGAGCAGGACGTCCTTTTCAGAGGATGTACCTTGGTACCAGTTGCTTTACGAGAGAAGGTGATGAGAGAGTTTCACACTTCTCCCTTGGCGGTACATCCTGGAGTGGCAAAGATGTACCAAGACCTCAGATGACAGCACTGGTGGCCGGGCCTGAAGAAGGTTGTGGCAGAGTTCGTTTCTCGATGCCTCACCTTCCAGCAGGTGAAGGCGGAGCACCAGGTACCAGCAGTCTTGGTACAGCCCTTGGAGGTCCCGGAGTGGAAGTGGGATGGGATATCTATGGACTTCGTGACTGGACTTCCACGCACTTCCAGAGGTCACGACTCCATTTGGGTGATTGTCGACCGACTCACCAAGTCGGCTCACTTCTTGCCCATCAGAGAGTAGGGCTCAGTGGAGAGCTTGGGACATCTCTACGTTTAGGAGATTGTACGGCTTCACGGTGTGCCATCATCTATCATCTCTGATCGAGACGCTCTCTTTACTTCCCGACTTTGGAAGGGGTTGCAGGAGGCGTTTGGGACGCAGCTACGTCTGAGCACCGCCTTTCACCCTCAGACGGATGGTCAGACGGAGAGGACCATTCAGACTCTCGAGGACATGCTCCGCGCATGTGTCCTCGACTTTGGTCGTAGCTGGGAGGACCACCTACCCTTGGTGGAGTTTACGTACAACAACAGCTACCACTCCACCATCGGGATGGCACCGTACGAGGCATTGTACGACCGACCTTGCAGATCTCCTTTGTGCTGGACAGACCCTGGGGAGTCAGCACTTGTGGGACCGGAGATGGTCCAGGCCACGACAGAGAAGGTCCAGGTCATCCAAGAGCGGATGAGGACAGCTCAGAGCCGACAGAAGTCTTATGCTAACAGGAGGCGGAGGCCACTAGAGTTCGAGGATGGCGACCACGTCTTCTTGCGTGTCTCACCTCGACGTGGATTACAGAGATTTGGCTGAGGCGGCAAGTTGTCTCCACGCTTCGTCGGACCATTCCAGGTCCTCAGCAGGATTGGCGAGGTGGCTTATCGCCTGGATCTACCACCTCAGTTGCACCGGGTGCACGACGTCTTCCACGTATCCCAGTTGAGGAGATACGTGCATGACTCGATGCATATCATTGACCATGGGGAGCTAGATGTTGATGAAGGGGAGACTTTTGTGGAGGTTCCAGTGGAGATCGAGGATCGACAGGAGCGGGTCCTACGTGGATGCTCGATTCCTCTATTGCGCATCATATGGAAGCACGGGAACCTCCAGGAGAGCACTTGGGAGCAGGAGGCTCAGATGCGTGCTCAGTACCCACATTTGTTTCCCTAGTTTATGATGTATCTTTACGGGGACGTAAATCCCTGAGATGGGAGTGATGTAAAGACCCGTAAATTTCAAGGAAATTTTTTTCTTAATTTTCTTTGGAATTTTACAAGAACGCAGTTTCTAACGGCACCTGATTCCAAGGCCCGGTGTGCCCGGAATCATTTTCTGAAGTTTGGCTCGGGTACGTTCAGTGAACGAACGAGCGGGTTTTTCTAACTTTTGAACCCGTGCTCGGAATCAAATTCCGAGGGCACCGATGGAATCGCAGCATCGGTATTTGCTTAGAAATTCCTTTTCCAGAGTTGCGTTTTCTTGGGTGTGGTTTTTAATTTTTGGGGTTAAGTGAAGAAAATAAAATAAAGTGGTGCTACAACTTTATTTTTATTTCACTTAAAGCCACTTAAAACCACTTAAAGCCACTTAATCTAAGTTGAAGCGGATAGGGTGGAACCCAAAATATCCTACCCTCTTTGTAGGATATTTGTGAGGTGGGGCCCTCACGAGCCCCACCGTTTCTTTTCCCCTAAGTAACACACCTGCAAAAACTCCTCTTTAATGAAAGTCAACTAGTGCGTTTTCTAAAACTCTTAACGCTCCTATTAATTGGACAGTTAAGACGTTACCATTAATTCACCGAATTAATGGTTCATTTCTTAACTTGTTTTTCAAATTTTTGGCATGTAATAAAATAAGACCAACACATGTTTTGCTTTTGGGTGGCTTGTTGAGAGGATTTGGAGAAACTCTAAGTTCTTCATCCTCCTTCGCGAAGAATGCGAAGAACGCAAAGAACGTGAAGAACGCGAAGAACGCCGGCCTTCGACGAAAGGCGACGAAGAATGCCGAACCCTCAGAGATTGACGACGCGACACCGTGTACCGCGACGCTGATGATTCTTCTCTCGCGACTTTCTTCTACGACAATCCTTCCCCGCGACAATCTTCGATCAACACCGATTGAGGTAGGGGATTACGGATCTTTTAATTTTCCTTTGTGGATTTTATCCTCAACATGGATTCAATTTGTGAAATTAAATCTGTGTGTTTTCTTTAACCCTCAAGATCGTCGATGCGACGCTGTGTACCGCGACGACACGACGCCCCTTCTGTGACATGATGATCCTCTTCTTCCGTGATGATCAATTCCGCGAAAAACTCTCGTTCGACGACTACGACGAGGTAGGGGTTTGTTCTTTTTAAATCTTTGTGATTTATACCCGCGGCATATGATTAAATATTTGTTATGAGATATTTTTTTTAAAACCGCTAACGCGGTGGGTGCGGACCAACGAACAAGTCTGAACCCACCGCCCCTTTCGTTCTTGGTGTGCGAAATGGCGGACGTCGATAAAGCAGGCCGCACGGGCGACGTGGGGTCCTCGCAGTGAAGAACGGACCCCGGGAGGACCTTTGGCGAAGATGACGTAATTTTCCAACCACCGAAACTCGTCTGGTGGTCCGCGGAGCATCCCGCCGGCACGGCGGCACTGGCGGTGGCTGAAGGCGGCGGCGCCCGGCGCGCCGCCATGGAAACCCGCCGTGGCTGAAGCCGCGGCGGCGAGCCGGTCGTCCCGCGACCACGCGGGACCGGCAGAGGAGCACAGGACGCGGCCGGCTGCCGCATCCGCTGGCAAGGGTGGCCCCACGCGGGGCCGCGGCTTCCTCACGCGGGGGCAGCACGCCCCCCGCCCGTGGCTCGGCCGTAACAGCCGATCCGACCCACTGGCCAACCGGCCAGCCGAGTCGCGCCCAGGCCGGGCCGGGCCGGGCTGTGCCGGCTGGGCCGGGTCGGACCCGGACCCAGGTCAGGTCGACCCGGTTCAGGCTGACCCAGGGGGGTTGGGCCGGGTCGGTCCGGGCCCAGACCCCCCGTTTTCGGACCTTTTCGGTCATTTGCCTGTATCTTGAGCTACGGGCCTCTGATCGACGTACCATCAGTGGCGATGCGATCCTTGGACCGAGACGGTGACATATCGCACTCACGGTTTCAGAATACTTGGGGTTTGACCGAGTTGGTTCGTACACGAAACCAATCGGGCCCTCGGAGCGGAAACGCTTATATCTTAAACTCCGGACGTCCGATTGACGTGCCGTCAACTTTGATGGATTCCTCTAAGTGAGACGGATATTTTGGCTTACTCTGCCCGAGGTTTGGACGCAGGTGGAGTATGGTCGGGTTGGTTTTGCCTTAAAAACCAACCGGGCCCCTGGGATGAAAATTCCAATAACTCTCAGACCGGGCGTCCGATTGACGCGCCGTTTGCGACGTTGAGTTCTTGTTGACGATACGGAACTTTTGGATACATCAACTCTGGACTATGTGTCAGTTGATGTATCAGCCTCTCGGCTCATGGAGCGGACCCTCCCGAACGAGCTTGTTGTGTGCGGGAACCCTAGGGCTGGCTGTGACTGCGACTGCGACGACGACTGTGCAGAGATCCTCAGTGGATTCGACGACGACTGTGCAGAGATCCTCAGTGGATTCGACGACGACTACAGCACTCAGCGATCCTACGTGGGTTAGTGCTACAGATCCTGTGTGGGTCCGATCCTGTGTGGGTCAGTGCTCAGAGGTCCTGTGTGGGCCAGCGCCTACATATCCTGTGTGGGTCTGATCCTGTGTGGGTCTTTGCGGGGGTTAGTTACCTATCGATCCTTTGTGGGTCAGATCCTTTGTGGGTCTTTGCGGGGGTTAGTTACCTATCGATCCTTTGTGGGTCAGATCCTTTGTGGGTCATTGCGGGGGTTAGTTACCTATCGATCCTTTGTGGGTCAGATCCTTCGTGGGTCATTACGAGGGTTAGTACCTATTGATCATTTGTGGGTCCGACGGCTTAGATGAATCAGTGGAAATATCTGATCATCTCTATCATCATACAAAGAAGTATTCATGTGTGAGCTGAATCCTGTTTTCTTTCCTATGTGGATTGTGTTGTGCTATCCTGTGTGGATTTACGTTTTGCTTTCCTGTGTGGACTGGTTGTACATGGGCTCGGAAGTTGGAGCGTACTGGAATTGATGACTTAGGTATATGTATGGGCATATACCTAAGCAGTGTCTAATGTTACTTCGTGATTGTATCTTTCCTTTGTGGTTTATCCTTTGTGGATTCTGGGAGACCTTCGGGGGTCTCAGGGTCCCTATTGAGTAGCTTATACTCACCCCTGCACGGGCTATGCCCGCACTACGTCGTGTTGGTTGCAAACGACGAACAACGCTGATCGTGGTTAAGGCTTGCGGAGCAGGACGGTACCTGGAGGTGGACCACTGGGCGGGACATACTCAGAGCGGTCGGCTGGATCCGAGGAGCAGTGGAGGCTATCTGTACCCACCCTTCAGGTGGGATTTCCAGCGGACAGCTCGACGTTGTGGCTTTACTTTTCAGTTGTTGTTTTCCATTCCAGTTGTACTTTACTTTCAGTTTGGGTTTTTATACTGGCCCACTTACTGTTGTACTCAGTTTTTACTTAGTGTTTACTACTGCTTGCTTTCTCTGTGGTTTTTGTTTACTTTACAAAGTCAATGCCTTCCCTTTTTACCGGGATTTACGCCCTAGTGCTAGTCGCCAGCCCCTGGCCTATGGAAGGCGGGCTTGGGGTAGTCACGGCACGGGCCCCGAAGAAGGGTCGTGACACCTACCATCATGAACATTATTTTATTTGAAGATTACTTTATAATATTTCAAGTTTATTTTCAAATAAAAGTATTTCCAAAAAAAATTATGAACTTTTAGTTTTAATAATTTATTTTCAAAGAAAATTTATCTTCCTCGAGAAACATTCCAAGTGATTTATCTTTAAAAGTCATTCTCCATATAAGATGACATCCCTTGATATAATTTATTCTTTTGTGGGGATTTGAATAAAGGATTCTATTATTATTTGTTATTTAAATGGTTTATAATTTAAAGATGTTTATGAAACTCATTTTTCTTCCATGGGTTATACCATGATAAAATTTTTATGAAACCCGCTTCTTTTTTCATGGGTTATTATATGATGAAATGATGAAATAATTATCAAAACCTGTATCTTTTCCACAGTTTATGATATGATTAAATTTTTATGAAACCCATTCCATTTCATGGGTTATTATAAGATGAATATTTTATTATCTTTTGACACAAATATGTATGATTTTCATTATGTGATGCACTACTACAAAATAGGCCTTTAACAATGCTAACAATGGCATTTATCAACGCTAGAGAAGAACACACTATCAGAGAAAGATTAAAAGACCTAGTATTTTATCTATGCTAAGAAACACTGATAAGGGGGTCCTTTATCGGTTCTTTTATTTTTCATTGATAAAGTAGACCTTTATCGGTTCTTCTACAAGCACTGATAAAGGGGAATGTTGTAATGTGTTGTAATAGTACACCGCAACACCAAAAACACTATGAAATCAGAAAAATCACGTACCAATACAGAATTTAAATTAAATAAAATTTACAACCCAAATAAAATAACAAAACACTATATTATATACATTTCAAACATTGGTTCATACAATTACATAAGTACAAATTATTACATACATTCAAAAATATCAATGTTCCTTTGTATTTTGATCATAACCCCTACTTGAGTAAAAAAATCACTTGTAGAAGAAAACAATTTTTATTTTAGAAATAATATAAAAAAATAAATTAACATAAAGTATTAATTTTAAACTAAACTTTGAGACATACCAGGAACATTGTATATCGATTGAGTAGTGGTTGATTCTTGCACGTCACACCATTTCTTATTATTCTTAAATCATTATCTCTAGGAAAATAAAATAAATAAGTATAAGATAAAAATGATAATGAAATTAATTAAGTAATATTATATAGAATGATGATAAAATAATTTAGGCTCATTTGCTCGGTGGCAATGTGACGCACATTTTAAACTAAAATGACACTTATATATTGAAAAGATGAACTTGGAGTTATAACAGTCACACCATGCATCATATTGAGGTGAATCTAATTCCTAAATGTCTCAAATTACTTATGTATCATTTTCCTAAAGTATCAAAACAATCTGAATGTGTTTTCTTAGTTTTGAGTACGTTGCTTGTATTTTTTACTAAAATGTTTTTTTAAACTGGAAACATGCAATTTGACTCATATCGATCTCATCATGTGTCAGTTTGATGTAAGACCAATTCCTACACATCAAAAATGACTTATGAATATATTTCCTAAATTATCAATAAAATATGAGTATGTTTTCTCAGTTTTCAATGAGTGACACTTTTTGAACTAAAATGTTGATTTTAAACTCATAATAGACACATTGAGTCATACCAGTCACACCGTGCATTAAATTAAGGTGTGTATGATTCCTACATGTATCAAATTATTTATGGATAATTTTTATAAAGTATTAAAACAATATTAATTCTTTTTATTGGTTTTGAATAGGTCGGTTTTCCTTTTTACTAAAATTGATGACAATTTTAAATAAAAAGATGCACTTAGAGTCATATTGGTCACACTGTATGTTTTATTGAGGTTAGGATGATTCATAAACTTCCTAAATGACTTATGGATTGTTTTTATAAAGTATCAAAACAATTAGAATGTGATTTCCTTGTTTTGAGTACATCAGTTGTCTTTTTTACTAAAATGTAATTTTAAAGTGAAAACACGTGCTTTGACTCATACTGATCACATCGTGTATCAGTTTGACATGAGAAATATTCCTACACATCAAAAATGATTTATGAATCCATTTCCTAAATTATCAAGAAAATTTGAGTGTGTTTTCTTGGTTTTTAGTGAGTGACACTTTTTGAACTAAAATGTCATTTTTAAACTGATAACAGACACTTTTAGTCATACCGGTCACACCGTGTGTCGAATTCAGGTGATGTAGATTCATACATGTCCCAAATTAATTTTTTATTATTTTAATAAATTATAAAAAAAATGAATGATTTTTCTTGGTTTTGAGTATGTCAGTTGTCCTTTTTACTAAAATTGATGTTAATTTTAAATAAAAAAATGCACTTGGAGTCATACCGGTCACACCATGCATTGGATTAAGGTGCGACTGATTACTACACGTATAAAATGAGATATGAATCATTTTATTAAAGTATCAAAACAATTTGAATGTTTTTTCTTGGTTTTGAGTCTGTCTCTTGTCTTTTTTAGTAAAATGTTATTTTAAATTGGAAACACACACATTGACTCATATCGATCACATCATGTTTCAGTTTTACATGAGTCAAATTCCTACACATAAAAAATGATTTATGAATTGATTTCTTAAATTATCACTAAAATACGAGCATGTTTCCTTAGTTTTCATTGAGTGATGCTTTCTGAACTAAAATGACATTTTTAAACTAATAACAAACACTTTGAGTCATACCGATAACACTATGCATCAGATTGAGGTTTGGATAATTCATACATGTTCCAAATGACTTATGGATCATTTTATTAAAGTATTAAAAACTATAAATTCTTTTTCTCGGTTTTGAGTATGTTGGTTTTCCTATTTTCTAAAATTGATGTCAATTTGAAATAAAAAGATGCACTTGGAGTCATATCGGTCACACTGTGCATCAGATTGAGGTGTGAATGATTCCTACATGTTGAAAATGACTTATGATTTTTTTTTAAAGTATAAAAACAATCCAAAAGTGTTTTATCGGCTTTGAGTATGTCGCTTGTATTTTTTACTAAAATTTCATTTTAAAATAGAAACACACACTTTGACTCATATCGATCACATCATATTTCGGTTTGAAATGATACCAATTCCTACACATAAAAAATTACTTATGAATCAATTTCAGATTATCAAGAAAATTTGAACACATTTTCTTGGTTTTTAGTGAGTGGCACTTTTTGAACTAAAATTTCAATTTTAAACTGATAACGGGCACATTGAGTCATACCGGGAACATCATGTATCATATTGAGGTATAGTTTATTCCTACATATCAAAAGTGACTTACGGATCATTATACTAAAGTATAAAAACAAGATAAATGTGTTTGGTCAATTTTGAGTAGGTTAGTTTTCCTTTTTACTAAAATTGATGTTAATTTTAAATAAAAAGGTGTACTTAGATTCATACCAATCACACTATGCATAGTATTGAGGCATGGATGATTTCTACACATACCAAATGACTTATGGATCATTTTACTAAAATATAAAAAAGAATTGTTTTTCAGTTTTAAGTACATCACTTTTCTTTTTTACTAAAATGTCATTTTAAATAGGAAACATGCACTTTGACTCATACCGATCACATCATGTATCAATTTAACTTGAGACCAATTCATGCACATCAAAAATGATTTATTAATCAATTTCCTAAATTATTAAGAAAATATGATCATGTTTTCTTGGTTTTCAATAAGTGACACTTTTTGAACTAAAATATTGATTTTAAACTAATAACAAACACTTTGAGTCATACCAGGAACATTGTGTATCGTATTGAGGTATGGATGATTCCTACACATAAAAAATGACTTATGGATTATTGTATTAAAGTATCAAAATAATAATAATTTTTTTTCTTGGTTTTGAGTATGTCATTTGTCTTTTTATGAAAATTAATGTCAATTTTAAATAAAAAGAATCACTTAGAGTCATACCGGTCACACCATGTGTCAGATTGAGGGGTGGTTGATTCCTACATGTCCTAAAGTCTCAAAAAATCCTAAATTATAGTGTTACCGTGATTTCCATTACCTTTCAATATTTAACTTCCAACACTTTATATTAACTTGATGTTTTTAGCTGAAAAACCTTTCTCGTTGTTGAAATCCAGAAGAGAAGAGGAAGATCATATGCCCATTATATCATGATAATTCACCAAAATGGGCACATGAACTTCCTCTACTCTTCTAGATTTAAACAATAGTAAAGGATTTTCAGCTAAGAACATTGACTCAATATGAAGTGTTGCAGTTCAAAAAATAAATACAATGGAAAATGTGGTAACATTTTATCTCTTTTAGGGATTGTTGTAGATAGTTGAAAACAAAATATGATTTCACAAAAGATCTATGAAAAAAATAAGTATTAAATAAAAATGATAAGGAAATTAACTTACAAATAGTAGATAAAATGATGACAAAATTAATTAATTAAGTAGTAGGAATTCACCTTTTCATGATGGTTGTATGTATTCTTAATTCATTTCCTTATTTTTATTATCTCAGTTGTAGGCTCAAACAAAAGAATCCACCTATATAAAAAAACAATTCTTATGTGATTAATACTAAAAATAAACATAAATATGAAATAATACATTAATTATATGTATAATGATTTTACTATGAAAACATCAATATTACCTCTGTGATTAAGTAATGGAGGGAACTTGATGGAAAGTGATAAATTCCAACACTATAGGGGTGAAATTGATTTGAGTAAGAAAAAGTTTGTGGAATTTTTGGTGTAGAAAGTCATGAAATATGGACAAACCACCCCAAATCGAACAAAAGAATCCACTTGTATAAGAAAACAATTATTATGTGAGTAATACTAAAAATAAATAAGTTAAACATAAATATGAAACAATGAATTAATTTTTATGGACAATGATTTTACTGTGGAAACATCGATATTACCTATGTGATTGAGAAAATATATCATTGTTTATCTTCTTGAAAAGTTAGTGGAGGTAACTTGAAGGAAAGTGATAAATGCAACACTGTAGGGGTGAAAAGGTTTTAAGGGAGAAGAAGTATGTGGAAGTTTTGGTGCAAAAAAGGCATGAAAGATGGAAATAAAAATTTTAAAATAAACAAACTCTGCAAGGAATAATGAAAATTAAATAAAAGTTTCATTATATAATTTTTCAATAAAATAGAGAAATTATATTGTAAAATTAATTTTACATCTTCCCCAAGGGTTTCCTTCATTATAGTTTTTTCTTCTAAGGGATTGGTAACATCATCATGTGAAAAATTCATTGTCTACATGAGTATTCAAAAATTAAATATAGATTATTTTAATGTAGTAGATAACATATAATACTATAAAGAAAAATAAAATATATTAAAAAAAAATTTACCTTCTCATTGAACTCTCTTTATTTTTTTAAATATTTTAAGTATCTAGTTCCTCTATCGAGAATCAGAATCCCTTCTTTGTGGTCCCTCTAACATACAAGACATTGCCTACATTGGGACCTACATGAACTGATTGTGATCTCCCAATGAAATGGTCATCCTTGATTGAATTTTCATCTAACCTGACATTTTTTTTAGTCACCAGCATGACAATCAACCAATTCTTGTTTGCTAGATCTAAGACATAAAATGCTTTCACTACTTGTGATGTCATTATGAATAGATCTTGTTTTTTCCCTTACATGATGAAATTCACCTTCATAAAGCCTGTTTCATCAACTTTCACTCCACTCATATTTTCAACCCATTTGTAATGGAAAATCATCACTTGAAATATTTTATAATACAACTCGTATATTTGTTCAATAATGCCAAAATATGACATATTTACATAAATTGGATGTCTATCCTTGGAACCAGATATGTGCATCACTTATACCATAAGTGTAACACCACCATTTTGTATCATACTACATTCATCATGTTATTTTATATATAATTTATAACCATTGATTACAAAACCAGTGTAAGATATGACATTTCCATTCGGTCTCTTGGATAGACATTGAAGTCATTCAGTAATTGAATTCATATTTTCAGATAAATCCTTATAAATTTGATCTTAGAACCACCATATAAAATATTTATTATATGTATTTGATATCCATCCTTCATCCCTTTATGGATTCAAATCTCTAATAATTTCTTTGTGAGATCCAATATATGGATCAACATCTTCACTGTTATGTGAAATGTAAAGGTGTGCTTGTTCCCAATCTGTTAAGGTAATTATAACAACATATATTCTAGAAATCTCTTCACCCATAAGGCATCCTCTATGAAGAGACTTTGGGAGATCGATGTTTTCAACATTTAATAGGTAATCAGTACATAATTCAATAGATTCTTGAACAATATATCATTATGCAATACAACCTTCTGGACAACTTTGATTCTTGACATACCCTTTCAAAATTTTAATATACCATTTGATGGGGTACATCCATCTATAATGGACATGGCCATATATTTGAACCTCTCTAACCAAGTGAAACATTAGGTAGACCATTATATCAAAGAATAATGGTGGGAATAACATCTCTAATTCAAAAAATATGATTACAGCCTCCTTATTCGTGATTGGAAACTTCATCAGGTCTATAACTTTACTACATATGGATTTGAAAAAGAAGTAGAGTCTGGTTAATGTATTTCATACATTTTGAGGCAAAATGAAATGGAAATCCACAGACATCAAATCTTGCATAAAAACATGACATTCAGGTGATTTTAGTCCTTGTAACTTCAAATTAGCCATTGACACGGCATTCTTAATATTTTATGAATACCCCTGTGGAACTTATACATTATTAATGAAAATATAAAATTGAAATTTTTCCTATCTAAATAGAGTGTAAGCTACTAGAGGAAGAAAAGTCTACCATTTACCCTTCATCGGTGCCAACTCTTCCCTTATCCCCATGTCAATCATGTCCAACCTAGCCTTGATTTCATCTTTTGTTTTTTCAGGAATATTTAGTAACATGTCAATAACACTATAAAATAAATTTTTTCTATATACATGACATTAATAAAAAAAATTACATACAAACAAGTACAATATATTAATTAAAAGAAAATTGATCTCTTCTTCCAACCTTATTTCGCAAGGTTTTTTGAAAATGGTTTACCAAAAATAGTGTCAGTATCTTTTACTTTATTGAATAGTTGATCACCTATTATTAGAGATGGTATTATACCTTTTTTGGCATTCCCATCTAATTTTGTCATCCAGGATCTATATTTATGTCATCGAGGTAAAAAAAATAATGTCCTAAAAACACAGTATTTGAGGAATGTTTCAACTGAACTGAATGAGTGCCTTTTTCACAAATGGGACATGCCAACATTCCTTTAATGTTATAGCCTGATATATTTCCATAAGTGTGGAAGTCATTTATCATATAATACAACTGGACCTCATTGTGAATTATTCACTTCTATGAGAATCATACATTGTAACAATTGTATCCCACATCAATTTTAGATCTTCGATCAATGGAGCCAAATAGACATCAATATCATTACCAGGTTTCTTTGGTCCAGATATAAGTAGAGACAACATAATTTATTTACACTTCATGCATAAACATGGTGGCAAGTTATAATTTACCAACATGACAGGCCATGTACTATGAGTATTACTCTGTACACCAAAAGGATTTATTCCATCTGTAGATAATGCAAGATGAAAGTTTCTTAACTCATTTCCAAATTCAAGATACTGGTAAAAAATTTTCTTCCAATGAGGAGAATTTTCTAGATAATGTTGGTCCCCATTTTTAATTCATGTATATACATTCTATATAAATTATCTCATGGTTTCCTAACATCAATATAGTCTTCTAAATTTTGGAATGATAGGAAATTACCATACATATTTTGGAGGACTTGATTCATTTTTCTTGTATTGATATGCACCACACTTAGGGAATTTTATCAGTGATTCATGGTCCTTGCAAAAAAATATGCAATAATTTGAACAAGCATGTATTTTTTTAGAGATCATTCCCATTGAACGTATCATTCATTTATCATCATATGTTTGACAAGGTAGTTCATTTTATTCTTATAGCATATCATTCAAAAGACCAAGTAGTTTTGTAAATCTGGTGTCACTCTATTCGCTGCCAGCTTTCAAATTATATAACTTCAATACAGATGAAAATTTTGTGTATTTAGTATAACTAGTATATAATGGTCTCTTAGCATAGCTATTTAACTTCTCAAACAACTTTGTATAATCATTAAGTTCGTCTTCAATTTCCATTGCCATATCTTCCATGTGATATCCATCATCATTTACACTGGTATTCATATCAAATGATTCATAAACCAAAGTATCATCCCAATCGGTGTGAACGTTCAGCTTTTCCTCATGTTAAGTCCAAAATTTATAGCTCTGATCTATTCTACGACAAATAAAATGTTCTTAAAACTCTTCCAAAATAATTTTTCTTTCATAACAAAAACTTAAACACAAACAAAGGATTTGAGAAGGGTCGTATGCATGTTCTATTGAAAACTTGATGAAATCTTTAACTCTGTATTCATAATATTTTTTCAAATGATTAGTTTGTATCCATTTTTGATTCATATACATCCTATTAGGTTTATAAAATATTAATTTTTTATAATAAATAAATAAATACACATAAGATATTCCTTATCAAAGGTTAAATTTATAGATAATTCTAATATGGGAAACACAACATTTGATTATTTCAAATAATTTCAGTATGTTGTGAAGAAAATGTGTAATTGAATTTAAGAAAATAATTACTCCACTATGGTAGGTGTTATACTCTAAATTCATCCAAAGGTAAAATTTATAGACAACTTTCATCCTCATCAGCTCATCTTTTAAATAGTTATCATTGCATTTTTTTATTTAGAACTCATCCTCCATATCTTGTGGATATACACCTATGTTTATTGAAATACTCAAAGCATTTATCATCCATAGGATGATGTCATGACCCCCTCCCACCAAAGATGACCCTCCTGAGCAGGCAATGGAGAAAGGGAGATAATGACCCCCGAGTCCCGCCTCCAGTAGGCCCTGGGGTGGCGACTAGCACCAAGGGTATGAGTTTTTCACAAATATGGGAGGCATTACCCTTTTTATTTTTAAAGATCGGGAAATAGGAAAAGTCAACCACCAAAAGGAAAAATGGAAAGTGTATAGAAGTAAACCCAAACCATTCCCACATGCATGTTTAAACAATTTTATAACAAGGTACAAGTACAAGAAATCTCAAAGTACAATACCAAAAGAAAACAAAGGTACAACAACGGCAAAAACTCCAACTTTCCGACTAGTAGGGTCCCGCACGGCCCTGGTAGTCCTCCTGAAAACCTGAAAGTAAACGTAGGGTGATCATACAAGTATACTTAGTAGGGAAACCTAAAGCTCTCATGCACAAGTGGGGATACATCCTAATGTCCCGTGAGAACAACAGAAGAAACCTAGCAAGGAATTCTATCCACCCAACCTCACCAGCCACACTCACAAAAAAACACAAGCACAACAGGTAGTAGTATATAAGAAACAAGAGTATTGGGTACCCTGCACCATTTCCCTTTAATTAGCTGCTCTTCCTAACGACGAACGTCCTGACGCTGCCACACTCTCCCCGCCTGCACACACCTGGGCCTCACAACCATGTATCCCGCCCGCACACACCTGGGGCTCACAACCACATATCCCGCCCGCACACACCTGGGCCTCACAACCACGTATCTCGCCCGCACACACCTGGGCCTCACAACCACGTATCCCCCCCGCACACACCTGGGCCTCATCCCGAAGATTCTTGGGAAACAGAAGAACCTGCTCGAAGAGTCTTGGGCTAAAACCACCCCAATCGAAACCTACCCAAAGATTCTTATGTGTAAGGTCGCCTCAAGCCATCACAGCCTAGGGGAGAAGGAGCAAGAAAGAGCTAGTAACTAAGGGAAAAACACCCTCTCCCATAAAATGGGAGTGTTCGGAACTAAGTGCTCAACATGGGTGGGGTGCGATAAAACACAAAAGATATAGATATATATATATATATACCAACCACACAACCCAACCTATGACTTCTAAACAGAGAAACTGAGCACGTGCCTCAGCACTGCTACTACAAAGCATGCATACAACAATCAACCCCAACCCCATTTAGGTTTTCATGTTTAGAAGAATTAGTTTATTAGTTCCTTAACTACTGGGAAACTATCTACAACCAAGCCACATCGATCGTTCGTAAAACATATCCCTGCCATCCACAAATCAAGTTAGGAAAACACAAGCAACACAACCAAGTACTTCTTATCAACCAACAAACCCCATTGATTATTATTTCCATTTCATTTCCACGCCCCACCATTCATTAACTCTTCCACTTTAATTTATTATTCACAACCCACTAATCATTCACAAACAAGACCATCCCTGCAGCCCTGCTGCCAACCACCATAACCACAACCACACCAAAACCCGTACATCATTATCCCGTTAATACCATTTATTGCAGCCCCACTGTCCGTTACCAACACAACATTCACACCAACCCACAACCAAGTCAACCGCAGCCCCGTTGCTCACCCGATCCACAACAACCCATAAAACACCCCCTACACATGCCACGTAACCAAGACAACACCCAAATGTTCATTATTCCATTTTGTTTAACCGGGGTGGTCACACAAGGGTTCCATATTTTCATTTAGTCAGCCAAAATTATGTGATTATCCAATTTCCACAATCCACAAGGTTTCAATCCATAAGAAAATACAGAAGGAGAGGACAACATTTAATTGCGTAAGCAAAGGCCCCCAACGACCGTGATTTTCAGTAGGTAGAATCTCATTCAATTCACAACATAATATCACAGGATATAAAGTAACAGCAATCACAATTTCCCATCCCTGTTATATAAGCCAGTTATTATATTCATTAAACTGGTTCAAAAGTGTTTCACATAAACAAGAGGACACCCACCCTGCATGATGCAAAAATTAGAGAGGCGTAGGTAAGATCCCTACCTCAACAGGTTCTTGATCGCAACGCTCCCCCGGATCAACCTTAGAAGACGTCCGTCGGCGTCCGTCACCTCTGTCGGGTCCCGGAAAAACCTCCTCGGGTGGAAGTAGGAAAGGAAAGGCCGAAATAAAGACAACGGACCCAAGCTCGGAAGCTCCACCTCGTTGTTACGATCCCGTGGCCGCTGACGGATCGTAAATCGGAGCTCGAACGAAGAAGTTATGGAAGAAAGAGCCTTCGAGTCTCTTGGGAGAGCTCTGCTCAGAGGAGAGGGGAGGAGAGGTGTGAGTTGAAAGGAGGAGGGGACCCCTCCTTTTATAGACGTGAAAAGAAAAAGTACACGGAATTTACTTTATGGTACGCGACGTGTACTCGGTTCTTTCACACGGTCTCCACGCGGCTTCCAACACGGCTCCGTGGCCGTTGACTAGTCAACACACGGTTTGAGGGTAATGCATACGCGGGGAAGGACTACACGGTGGGTAGTTTGGACACACGACGTGTACTCATTTATTGCACACGGCAAGGACACGGCTCCAACACGGTACACGGTCATTGACTGGTAACGCATACGCGGGGAAGGACTACACGGCGTGTAGAACTGGACACATGGTGTGCACCCATTATTCCACACAGCAAGGACACGGTCTGCAACACGGGGTATACCCGGGAAGGGGGGTACATGGCGTGTACTCAAACTACACGGCGTGTAGTTTCAAAATTCTGGAAAGTGTGGAAAAGTCCATTTTACTCTCCAGAACACTTCTTGACCTTCTTTTTGACAAAGGAATGGGCCAGAGAGGTCCGGGCCATTACATCAGATACCTCTTAAAACATTCTCGTCCTCGAGAATTGAAAACCAACCCAGAGTAACCCAAAAAGATACCTCTTAGGGTTCTCGTTATAACAGGAACCCAACCAACAACCCTAATCATATGTGTTAGGAATTCCTTCTCCTATGTCGAGATATTATCCGATTTAGGCAGCACTGACTCGCCTGCACGGGTTTAATAGCATCCTCATTAATGCGTCTCGATTAAGAATTGGGTCTTCCCACTTTCATACATTAGGATTTTTCAACTCGCATTAACCCCAACACCACACAACCAACACACTGCCCGAACACATGGGTTTGGGAAATTCCTTTACCTATGTCAAGATATTATCCGCTTTAGGTGGCACTGACTCGCCCGCATGGGTTCAATCGCATCTGCATTAATGCGTCTCGATTAAGGGTCAGGTTTTTCCCTTTCCCACACATCCAGACATGCTAAACATTACCAGGGAACAAAGAAACAAAAGTTCTCACAAATGACAAGCCAATCATTCCATATATCAAAGGTACAGAGTACAACATCAACACAAGCTCAGAAGAACAAGGGAAAAACACAAGTCAAAACAACTCTGGGTACTGAGTGTGCATCTGGGTCTCCCGCTCCCAAGTGCTCGCCTCGAGGCCGCCATGCCTCCACAACACACGAACCAAGGGAATGGTTCGTCCACGGAGCACCTTCTCTTTACAATCTTCGATTCTGACTGGTCGTTCCTCAAAGGTCGCATCGTCTCCCATATCTAACTCTCCCCAGTCGATAACGTGGGAGTCGTCGTGTAAGTACCGACGAAGCTGGGAGACGTGGAAGACATTATGAACCTTCTCCAACTGAGGTGGCAGGGCCAATTGATATGCCACCTCGCCGACTCACCTCAACACCTCAAAAGGTCCGATGAACCTGGGTGAGAGCTTGCTCCCCTTCCCAAACCTCCGCTGCCCCCGTCGAGGGGAAACCTTCAATAACACATGATCCCCCACCTCGAACTCCAAGGGCCTCCTCCGACGATCATCATAAGACTTTTGTCGGTCCTGAGCCGCTTTCATCCTCTCACGTACAAGATGGACTTTCTTTGTGGTGCTCTGCACTACCTCTGGCCCAAGTGAACCTGTCTCACCAACCTCTGCCCAACAAATGGGTGAACGAAATGGCCTTCCATACAAAGCCTCAAACGGTTCCATGCTAATAGTAGAGTGGAAGCTGTTATTGTAGACGAACTCTACTAAAGTCAAGTGTCGTACCCATGATCCTCCGAAATCCAGAACGCATGCTCACAGCATGTCCTCCAACGTCTGGATAGTCCGCTCCGTCTGCCCATCGGTCTGGGGGTGGAAAGCAGTGCTAAGGCGTAGCTGGGTGACAAAAGCATGTTGTAACCCCCTCCAGACTCGTGAGGTAAACCGAGTATCCCGATCTGAGATGATAGTCCTCGAAACTCCATGCAAGCGCACCACCTCGTCTACGTACCTCTGTGCTAAGGTACTCACTGGGCTTGAATCCTTGATTGCTAAAAAGTGAGATGATTTCGTCAGTCGATCCACCACCACCCAGATAGCATCATAACCACCCTGAGCTCTGGGTAGTCATGTGACAAAGTCCATCGAGATGTCATCCCACTTCCACTCGGGGACATCTAAGGGATGCAACAAACCACTGGGAACACGGTGTTCAGCCTTCACTTGTTGACACACTAGGCATTTAGCCACAAACTCCGCCACTGCCCGTTTCACCCCAGGCCACCAAAACTGATCCCTCAAGCCTCGGTACATTTTTGAAACTCCTGGATGTACCGCTAAGGCTGAGCTATGGAACTCACGGAGAACTCCCTCACACATTGCCTCCGGAACAAACAACCTTCCATGGAAAAGTATCCGATGTCGGCTGTCCTCTGACCATCCTTCTGGAGCGTTCCCCTGATCGACACGATCCTGCATCACTTCCGCCTCGGAGTCCCCCCACTGAGACTCTTCCACCTGTTGCAACAAGGAGGACTGCACTGTCATCTGAAACAAACAGCCTCTAACACCTTCTACCCTGGAATCCAAGTGCAAGGCGGCCAACTCTCCCATTGCCTTCCAAGAATCATCAGATTCTTGAACCACTTCCTGATGTGAGTTCCTGCTCAGGGCATCAGCCACAACGTTTCCCTTACCTTCAGTGTAAGAGATCTCAAAGTCATAGTCTTGGAGAAACTCGACCCATCTCCGCTACCGCAAGTTCAGGTCACGCTGGTAGAAGATATAACGCAGGCTCTTGTGATCTGAGAAGACCACAAAGCGCTCCCCAAAGAGGTAATGTCGCCACAACTTCAGTGCGAACACTACTGATGCAAGCTCTAGGTCATGGGTGGCATAGTTACGCTCGTGAGGGCGCATTTTCCTAGACCCATAACAAATCACACCCTTCTTCTGCATCAGCACGCACCCCAGACCAAGGCCAGAAGCATCACAAAAAACTTCATACAACAACCCTTCTTCTGGAAACCTGAGTACGGGAGCACTGACCAACTTCTCCTTCAGGTAGTCAAAAGATTTCTGGCACTGCTCGCTCCACAGGAAGTCCGGGTTCTTCCTCGTCAAAGCTGTCAAAGGAGAAGCAACTTGAGAGAAGTCCGAAATGAACCTCCAATAGTAACCTGCTAACCCTAGGAAACTATGAACTTCTGCCATGCTCTTGGGTGCTGCCCAAGAAACAACTGCCTCCACCTTCGACGGGTCCACTGACACTCCATGTTGAGACACTACGTGCCCAAGGAAGTGTACTTCTTGTGTCAAGAACTTACACTTTGACAATTTCCCATAAAGTTGGTGGTGTCGAATGACTTCCAAGACTGCCCTGAGATTCTCAACGTGCTCCTCCTCTGATCTTGAGTAGATCAGGATGTCATCGATAAACACAATGACGAACCGGTCTAGAAACTCTTGGAAGACAAAGTTCATAAGTCCCATTAACACAACCGGTGCATTCGTAACTCCAAACAGCATCACTACAAACTCGAAGTGCCCATACCTGCACCTGAAAGCCGTCTTCGAGATGTCACTGTCCTTCACCCTCAGCTGATGATATCCCAATCATAGATCAATCTTAGAAAACCAACCTACTCCCCTTAGCTGGTTGAAGAGATCATCTATCCTTGGTAGGGGGTAACGGTTCTTGACTGTTACCTGGTTCAACCTTCGGTAGTCTATGCATAGCCTGAGACCACCATCTTCCTTCTTCATGAACAAAACTGGAGCACCCCATGGCGACACGCTGGGTCGAACAAAACCCTTCTCCATCAGATCGTCAATCTGAATCCGTAACTCCCGCAACTCCGAAGGTTCCATCTGATAAGGGGCCATTGAAATCAGACGGGTACCAGGCTGTAAGTCTATCCCGAACTCAACATCACGTCGGGGGGTAAAGTTACAACCTCCTCAAGAAAAACATCGAGGAACTCCCCAACAACCTCTGGGACATCCATCATCTCTATATCAGTTGGAACCACTGATAACCCGCCCAAAAAGGAAAGGAGAGGCTCCACACACCGGCTTCCCGCCTGATAGCTCCTCTCACCAACAAAAGATACGCGCTGCCCATCCACATCGGAGAACACGACTCTTCTCCGGAAGCAGTCGATAACGGCACTAACAGAAAACAACCAGTCGATGCCTAGGATGACATTGTATGGCTGCATCTGTAACAGAAGAAGGTCCCCACTAGATCGATGTGGTCCCAACGTCATCCCACATCCCCGACAAACACAAGATACGTTGGTCTGGCCTCTAACTGGTGTACTCAGTACCAGGGGTACGGAAAGTCTCTCTACGTCTAATCCCAAAGCATGGGCTAGACTAGGTGCAACAAAGGAGTGTGAGGCTCCCGAATCGAACAAAGCAGAAACAAGAGTGCTGAACAAACAAATCATACCTCGCACCACCTCTAGTACTGCTGGAGCTGTCAACTCTACTGCGTGAAACTGTCCACACCCAGCTCCTCTGCCTCTCTGATGTCATCCACCTCCCCGACCACACCCTGGTCGAGGTCCCTGAGAAGCACCCTGAGGTCGGCCTCCTCCCGCAAAGTCTTCCCTCGGAGGGGCATGGTCCTGCTGCTTCTGGATGGGCCTCGCCGGCAACTGGTGCTGCTGAGGTGGGTGCTGAACCTGTCCACCTCCACCGTACTGAGATCGGGTCGGGCACCGACTCTGAACGTGCCCGAAACCTCCACAAGAAAAACACCTCGGTCCCGGGATCGTGAAAAAGGGGCGAGGACCCGAAGATCTGAACTGGAACTGCTGGGGCCTGCTCCCCACTGGCCTAAACCTGGAAGGTCCCGCCGCAGGAGCCCTGCTGCTGACTGCCTTCCCCTTCGATGAGCCTGGCTGGATCCCCTCTCGGGGTGCACCTCCCAGCGAGTGCATCCTCTCTACAACCTATGCCTTCTTCTGTACCGCCAAGTACGTCGGAAGGGTGAAAGGGGTGACAGCATACTGGAGCGAAGGACGAAGCGCCTCCTCCAAACGTCTCACCCGAGACTCCTCATCTGGAAATAGATCCGGAGAAAAGCGCAGGAGATCCTTGAACTTGATCCACAGCTCTCATACCGACATACTCCCCTGCTGAAGGGAGAGTAACTCCTGCCGCTTCTCCGCCTTGATCATGGAAGAAATAAATTCCTCTCGGAATTCCTTCTCAAAGTCAGCCCATAGAACCTCTGCCTCTATCCTCTCTCTGAGGTAGAGCGTCCACCACTGTCGCACCACACCTCTCAGCTGACTGACTGCTAGGGGGACCCAGTACTCCCTCGGAGCACGGATCAAGGTAAAAGTGATCCCTAGCTCCTCAAGCCACCCCTCCGTCTCTGTATCTGAAGTACTACCCTCATACTTCTTGAGGTTTTTCCGCTGGAAAGAACGGAGAGTCTTCTGCCACTGGCTATCTTCCTCCTCTCGGTCAATCCTCAACTGATCGACCGCCTGAATCTGCTGGGCCTCGGCCGTCTGAGCCACTCGGGGACGACGTCCAGGTGCCATAGCTGTACGGTAAATAAGGATCGCCTAAGCCCAAGTAGTAAGGAAAAACTCAAGGTTTCATTTTATCATTTTATTTCGATTTCTTTCCCAAAACACCCAAATCAAGTAAAACACAATCATGATGATGCATGTACCTTCCCTAGGGTCTCTACCCTGCAATAAATTTAGTCTCACTTGGTTGCTCGGTAGGCTCAGAGTCCTTGCATCGGATCACGGGGGGCCCTAAAATCCTATGTCCTAGCCGGTCTTCCCTGGCCTATGTCACGCACCAAGATTAACTAACATTATTGCCCTACCATCCCATGCAATACTCACTATGCCTAACTCCAGACTCCATCCTATCTCTCAACCATCACCTCTGATACCATTCTGTCACGACCCCCTCCCACCAAAGATGCCCCTCCTGAGCTGGAAATGGCGAAAGGGAGATAATGACCCCTGATTCCCGCCTCCAGTAGGCCCCGGGGTGGCGACTAGCACCAAGGGTATGAGTTTTTCACAAATATGGGAGGAATTACCCTTTTTATTTTTAAAGATTGGGAAATAGGACAAGTCAACCACCAAAAGGAAAAAGGGAAAGTGTATAGAAATAAACCCAAACCATTCCCACATGCATGTTTAAACAATTTTATAACAAGGTACAAGTACAAGAAAGCTCAAAGTACAATACCAAAAGAAAAAAAAGGTACAACAACAGCAACAACTCAAACTGTCCAACTAGTAGGGTCCCGCACAGCCCTGGTAGTCCTCCTGGAAACCTGAAAGTAAATGTAGGGTGAGCATACAAGTATACTCAGTAGGGAAACCTAAAGCTCTCGTGCACAAGTGGGTAGACATCCTAATGTCCTGTGAGAACAACAGAAGAAACCTAGCAAGGAATTCTATCCACCCAACCTCACCAGCCACACTCACCAAAAACACAAGCACAACAGGTAGTAGTATATAAGAAACAAGATTATTGGGTACCCCACACCATTTCCCTTTAATTAGCTACTCTTCCTAACGGCGAACGTCCTGACGCTGCCACACTCTCCCCGCCCGCACACACCTGGGCCTCACAACCACATATCCTGCCCGCACACACCTGGGCCTCACAACCATGTATCTCGCCCGCACACACCTGGGCCTCACAACCACGTATCCCACCTGCACACACCTGGGCCTCACAACCACGTATCCTGCCCGCACACACCTGGGCCTCATCCCAAAGATTCTTGGGAAACAGAAGAACCTGCCCGAAGAGTCTTGGGCTAAAACCACCCCAATCGAAACCTACCCGAAGAGTATTAGGTGTAAGGTCGCCTCAAGCCATCACAGCCTAGGGGAGAAGGAGCAGGAAGAAGCTAGTAACTAAGAGAAAAACACCCTCTCCCATAAAATGGGAGTGTTCAGCACTAAGTGCTCAACATGGGTGGGGTGCGATAAAACAAAAAAGATACAGATATATATATATATGTATATATATATACCAACCACACAGCCCAACCTATGGATTCTAAACAAAGAAACTGAGCACGTGCCTCGGCACTGCTACTACAAAGCATGCATACAACAATCAACCCCAACCCCATTTAGGTTTTCACGTTCAGTAGAATTAGTTTATTAGTTCCTTAACTACTGGGAAACTATCCACAACCAAGCCACGTTGATCGTTCGTAAAACATATCCCTACCATCCACAAATCAAGTTAGGAAAACACAAGCAACACAACCAAGTCCTTCTTATCAACCAACCAACCCCATTGATTATTATTTCCGTTTCATTTCCACGCCCCACCATTCATTAACTCTTCCACTTTAATTTATTATTCACAACCCACTAATCATTCACAAACAAGCCCATCCCTGCAGCCCTGCTGCCAACCACCATAACCACAACCACACCAAAACTCGTACATCATTATCCCATTAATACCATTTATTGCAGCCCCACTGTCTGTTACCAACACAACATTCACACCAACCAACAACCAAGTCAACCTCATCCCCGCTGCTCACCCAATCCACAACAACCCACAAAACACCCCCAACACATGCCACGTAACCAATCCAACACCCACATGTTCATTATTCCATTTTGTTTAACCGGGGTGGTCACACAAGGGTTCCAGATTTTCATTTAGTCAGCCAACTTTACGTGATTATCCAATTTCCACAATCCACAAGGTTTCCATCCATAAGAAAATCCAGAAGGAGAGGGCAACATTTAATTTCATAAGCAAAGGCCCCCAACAACCGTGATTTTTAGTAGGTAGAAGCTCATTCAATTCACAACATAATATCACAGGATATAAAGTAACAGAAATCACAACTTCCCATCCCCGTTATATAAGCCAGTTATTATCTTCATTAAACTGGTTCAAAAGTGTTTCACGTAAACAAGAGGACACCCACCCCACATGATGCACAAATTAGAGAGACGAAGGTAAGATTCCTACCTCAACAGGTTCTTGATTGCAACGCTCCCTCGGATCAACCTTAGAAGACGTCCGTCGGCATCCTTCACCTCTGTCGGGTCCTGGAAAAACCTCCTCGGGTGGAAGTCGGAAAGGAAAGGCCGAAGGAAAGACAACGGACCCAGGCTTGGAAGCTCTGCCTCATCGTTACGATCCCATGGCCACTGACGGATCGTAAATCGTAGCTCGGACGAAGTAGTTATGGAAGAAAGAGCCTTCGAGTCTCTTGGGAGAGCTCTGCTCAGAGGAGAGGGGAGGAGAGGTGTGAGTTGAAAGGAGGAGGGGACCCCTCCTTTTATAGGCGTGAAAAGAAAAAGTACACGGCGTGTACTTTATGGTACACGGCGTGTACTCGGTTCTTTCACACGGTCTCCACGCGGCTTCCAACACGGTTCTGCGGCCGTTGACTGGTCAACACATGGTTTGAGGGTAACGCATACGCGGGGAAGGACTACACGGTGTGTAGTTTGGACACACGGTGTGTACTCATTTATTGCACACGGCAAGGACACGGCTCCAACACGGTACACGGTCGTTGACTGGTAACGCGTACGCAGGGAAGGACTACACGGCGTGTAGAACTGGACACACGGCGTGCACCCATTATTCCACACAACAAGGACACAGTCTGCAACATGGGGTATACCCAGGAAGGGGGGTACACGGCGTGTACTCAAACTACACGGCGTGTAGTTTCAAAATTCTGGAAAGTGTGAAAAATTCCATTTTACCCTCCAGAACACTTCTTGACCTTCTTTTTGACAAAGGAATGGTCCGGAGAGGTCTAGGCCATTACAGATGACTACTTCTCATAGTATTACAAGTAATATAAAAGAGATGGGGGATAAGTCCCAAGAAAAAAATTGGAATAATAACTATTCGGGAGATGAAACTGATGAGGATGATAGCTGTACTCCATTATGTCCTCTAAAATGGGTAATGCCTCCCATTTGTGATAATTACATGGATGGTAATCAGAGATTCCTAGGATTATAGCCAAAAGGAAATGTTAAAGAATGATATGTTTTTAGATGTATTAAAGTAAAAACTACATAGTGTTTATTAGATGTGTGATGAAAGAAATAAAGTGATTTTTAAGAAGTGTTAATGAGTGGGTTATCATTTAAAATATGGATATATTTTTACAAAGGTATAGAAAACTATCCGAACCATTTTTTGATTTGGGGTCGTTAAAGATTTATGATAATTGTGTTTAAAAGAGGAAATCGATTTGTGGTAGTGAAAATTTGATCATATTTGATAATGAGACAATTAAATACTGACTTAAAAAGGGTGGGTTGATATGTTTTTATGATGAAAATATAAAATTTATAGATAATTTTTACTAATTAGAATAAGGAGTTTGTTAATAATTAAAATAATGATGAAACATCGAAGGAAATTAATGTTGAATTGAGTATCATAAGGGGAAACACACAGGGATAAGGTAGACTCAAAATAAGACATTTATGGTGAGTAAAATGAATAAGGATTATCAACTAAAAGAAATACAATCAAGGATAAAATCAATGAATAAAATTTCATTAGAAATTGGACAATTTCAATGAAAACTTGGAGGAGTAAGACTCTACAAAAAAACTCATTTTTCCCAAGTAGATCCTAAATCATTTGGAGAGGTTGACAAGGATGATAATTGGATCAAATATATGAATGAGGAGCTTGATCCAAATAAGAACAATGTGACATGGGAAATTTTGCAAGGTTGGAAGACATAAATGTTATCAGAACCAAGTGGGTGTTCTCTAATAAACTCATTGACTATGGAAAAGTGGATCAAAATAAAAAATGGATAGTGTGCAAGGGGAATTCCTAGATCAAAGTCATTTATATTTATGATAAATTTAATCACATGGATCAATAAGAAACAATTTGAATTTTATTTTCTATTTCAGAGAAAATATAGTTAAAAGTATACTAAATGGATGTCAAATCTATTTTTCTCAATGGAGTTCTTAAGGGGGTATACATTGAGAAGCTAGATGGGTTTATTATGGATGAGAATGAGAGAAAGGTGCTCCAATTGAATAATTCTTTTTATAAGATAAAGAAATCACTAAGGATATGATATTTAAGGTCGGATCAATACCTAAGAAAGCTCTGCTTTTTGTGAAGTAGAGTTGATCACAGCCTCTACATTAATAAAGAGAATGATCAAAGTATATTTGTACTCAAATATGTCGAATACATAATATTTGAGGATTGGACAAAGCACAATGTATTTTTTTTATGGATCATATGAGGTATAATATTGATATGTCTATGATTGGTGAGTTAAACATTTTCCTTGGTTTATAAGTGAATCAAGGAAATCATGGCACATAAATTTCTCAATCAGAATATGAGAAAAGAGGTTCCTAAGTGATTTGCAATGGAATATTCCAAACCAATGACAACATCGACTGTTATATGGATGAATTTTTCCAAAGTTAATGACTACAAAGAGGTAGATGTCATGGAATATAGGTATTGGGAGCCTATTATACCACACAACAACATGAACCAACATTGGGATTGATATATTTCAAGACGCACAGTACCAATGTTGTCTTAAGGAGAGCCACATGCTATCGGGGAAGACGATACTTCAATATATCTAAAAAGTGAATTCTAGGCTATTTTATTATAGAATAGTGAAATTGGAGTTGTTGGGATACACAAATGTATCTTAGGAAGGTTTAGTGGATAATTGAGGGAAATTAGAGATATTGAAAAACCTGGATTTCATTTGATCCTTGGTTTCATTCGACCCTTGAATCATTCGAGCCTTAGATTCGAGCCTTAGATTCAGGCCTTAAAATAGTTGGAGCCTTGATTCTAGCCAGGAATCAAGCTTGGATTTGACAATGAGGAGCACTGGCAGTAGGTGGCTTCTGCCTAGAGCTTCAGATATCACAAACTAGTTTACGATGGTTAGGATTCTTAAAATAGATTAGGACACTTTTACCAGCACTTCTAAAAAAGCACTCATAAAGATTCCTTTTATCAACACTAAGTTAATAAGTGCTGATAAAAGGAATCTTTATCAGCGCTTTTTTAGTGCTGATAAAATCAATATTTATCAGCATTAAATATATTATTTATTTAAATATACTTATTATAATTTTATAATTATACAAATATATAATTATTTATTTATAATTATATAAATACTTTTCAAAAAAAATATTAATATCATTATATATATTTATATAAATATATATATATTTAATAAATATATATATAAATATAATTATAGTAAATATATTTATTATTTAAATATATATAATTATTTATTTATGATTATATAAATAATTTTTAAAAAATATTATTTATTTATTTATAATTATAAATGTATAAACATAGTAAATATACATTTATAAATATATTTATTTATAAAAAAATTACAAATATATTTTTAACATTATTAATGAATATTTAATCTTAAGGGCAATCATGTTAAAAATGAGTGAAATTGAATAATTAAAAATGATTACACTTTGACAATATTAAAAAAATGGATAGGTTTTATTAATTAAATATAAATTATTAAAAAAATATGGATATATATTGAAATAAAAATGAATACATATTGAAAATATTAAACATAATAAATAAATATATATAAAATAAATAAATGGAAAATGATTAAATTCCCAAAAAAATAAAAAAAACCATAAAAAATATTAAAAATGAATAAATAATACCTAACTTTAATAACATTAACTATAAATAAATGAAATTCACTAATTCAAAACATAATATATTAAATGTGTCATGTTATAATGAAATTCTAAAATGAATACTAAAATCTGAATAAATTATATAAATATTATATGTGTTTCTATATATTCATTAATTTCATAAACCTTTATGTGTGTTGTATATAAAAACTCATTATGTATATGTATGTAAAATAAATATAACACACATTTGATCTATGTTAAATTGAAAAATTAAACGACATTCAATTATGTCCATTACTCCATGAAATTAGTCGGTATTTTTAATTCATGTTAATTTTTAATTGTAAACCATTATTCACTAAATATATTATTATTTAATGTAAAGCATAAATATTTTGTATTATATAAATCATATTTATATACATTCATATATATCTATATATTTAATATATACTACTTATTAAAATTATCAATAATTATTTAATTAATAAAATGTTTAATATTTTTCTCAATTTACTTATTTTAATTTTTATTTGTTTAATTTTCATTTTACATATATCTATATATTCAATATATACTATGTATTATTATTTATAATTTATATATAGTATAATTAGTTTATTCATTTTTATCAATAATTATTTAATTAATAAAAAAATTAATATTTTTTAAATAAAGTCATTTTTATTTTTTATTTATTTAATTATTTCATTTTTGGACCTTTATCGACACTAAAAAAACATTGATAAAGGATCCCTTTATGGGCGCTAAAAATAAAGATTTGATAAACTATTTCCTTTATCAATGCTAAAAAAAAAGCGCTGATAAAGGGTACCCTTTATCAACGCTAAAAAAGCATTGATAAAAGGTACCTTTTATCATCCCTTGTTTTAGTGCTAATAAAGACCTGTTTTGTAGTAGTGATGGTGGTTATGTTATAACCAAGGGTGGTGTTTATGTTATAACCAAGGGTGGTAGTTATGTTATAACCAAATATGGGTGGGACCTATATCTCCCTCAAATGTTGTGGGTAAATATTTATATCTCATGAGATAAATAGAACTGTAATGGGGAGTGAACCCAGTTTAGTGAGGTAATTTGACTACTATGATGGTCTTGGGAGTGAACCTTTAATGCTATGATGGTTTGGGGAGTGAACCCATTCCACTATGATAGACTTGGAAATGTGCCTTGAATACTATGGAAATGATTTTCTATGCTTATGTGTATGCCATAATTTTATGTCTTATGACAATGTTATGCTCTCATGGATCATGTTCTTTTATTCTCTTATGATTAATGTCTTATGAACTTCTAATCTTTATTCCATGACTCAATATTATGATCTTTGATATACAGGGTATGGTTTTGAAATGTTATGCTCATGTTCCCATACCCTTATGTTTATGTTATGCTTACATATCTCCATTGTTTACCCTTACTGAGCATCTAAGCTCACCCTTTCTTATGTTTCTTTTCCCCAGGTTATGAAGAAATATTTTAAGTAGGGTATGTTTTGGAAGAGTACTAAATGGGAATATCTTCATGGGAGATGTTTAAGATCTTTCACCGAATTAGAAGATTGTGTACCTAGTCTCCAAAGACACTAAACTATTACGGTCCTCAGGCATGTGTTCATGTAATGTATTGAATATTCATCTAAAAAGATGTAATACCTATGTATAAAAATCTTGGGTCACTATATGATTCCTTTATAGCATTTATTACATCACTTTTGGTCCATTATAATGTCATAATACAGATCGTATATTTATATCATATTTAATTTTTATCCAAAAATTTGACTGTCTCAAAAAATTATGAAAAAAATCTACATTAGCTAATTTTGACGTGCAGATTTAAAAAATAATATTTTTTTATCAAAATAATTTTCTAAATATGATAATTTTCACTTTTAAATAAAAATCCCTATTTACTAAAAAAATAATAGTATTTACGATATTAACCACTTTCTGACCCTTGTAAAAATTAAATTGGACCTCATTAAATTATATTATCATTTATATTTAAATAATTATTATCTAATAAGAATATTTTATTAAAATGTTATTTATTTCAAACATTATTGAATTTATCAAATGATTGTTTTAATTGAAACTATATATTTCTAAAAAATATAATTTTGATTTCTTCGTGTAAAAATATAATTTTCATCAAACACAATATATAATCATTGATAAAGTAATAATAAATAGGGATAATATAATCAATATTTCATTAAGTAGGAAATATAAAAAATCGTATTGCTAGGGTCAAGATACATAACCCCTTATTACGTTAGTGTATGCCTTAAGTGTAAGGTGTGTGATGGTGTCACTTTCTTAGGGTGGTTCAGTGAACATGGTTTGGGTTGTGATCTTGATCAGATTGAACTTATCCCATAATTGGTTTATTCATACTCTAGTTGTTGCATTTCATCTTGGGCTTGGTCAAGGAAAAATCACGATGATGTCATCTCCCTCAGAAGCTCCGATAAATGGGATTCATAGGGTATTATCCTACTATTCAAGGTAATCACTCATTTCATATTTTAAAATTAGACTTTATCATAACCCTTAATATATAATAATCTTATCGGTCAATGTACAATAGCTATATTATAAATGGTTAAGATGTTTAATGGTCTTTTAAATCCAACCTCCTATATTTTACAATAGTCCAATATAACCAAAATAGTTCATGTTTTTTATATAACTATAAGTAATTTACTCAATCAAAAAGGGGATTTCATTTATAAAATTTCATGTCATTAAACTTTCCATTTTTCCTCTCTATAGTACTCAAAACCACCGAACGAATGTTTATAAGAAAATCCTGCCTTATTTCTTCTTCTTTTTCAAGAATCTTTCTATTCCATGTCCATATTCTTTATTTTGTTTTAAGAATATTTATTTATATATTTCAATGATTTAAAAAGGTCAATTTTTTTAAACTTTGACTTTATTTTCAAAATTTTAAAAGGAATATTCTAAATGTTTTCTGTAGAAGTTGTTTTTTTTTAATTTCTTTACAAAGGTGTGAAAATAATTTCTTTTTAAAATTTTCTGAATGAATGGATTTTATCACCGTCATGACCATTCCTCGTTATTTAGATTGTTTTTCAATTTTTTATGGTTTTACAAAGTATTATTTATTCACATTATTTGTGGAATTTTTCATTTTTATATTAAAATAAAAGGATATTAATTTCTTAAAAAAAATGAAAGGGATTTCATTTCACTTTTGTATATTTTTATCTTCCACTCTAAATTTTCTTAAACATGGTTTATTTTTAAGATTCCATTATTTTAAATTATTTTACAAATAATTTTTTAAAAATTTCCTTGACACCTTATAAAATGAGTTCTGGAGGTGATTTATAAATTTGTTTTTATAGGAAAGTTACAAAAATTTTAAAAAAGTTCTTTTTTAATTTTCACTTCCATTTTGCTATATATTTTACAAAAGAAATTCCTTTACTAGAAAACCTTTATTTTTTATGAATTGATGGTGTATTTTTATAACTTGCTGATTTATGGTTTATACCTCATTTTTTATATAATAATTTATTCTCATATCATTCACTTATTTAAAGTTATATCCTCTATTACTCTCTATCATTCGTTGACATTTTTTCTATCCTTCATGTCCATGTTATTTTATACCATGGATATATTTAGCATAATTTCAATATTGACTAAACATTATACCCATTATTATATATGGTGTAACTTAAAGGAATCATACCAAGAAAGTTATTCCATTAATTTTCAAAATATTGATGTTCTGTATATTTGATTCAATATAGATATTTATTGATTACTAAGGCATATTTATTATATATTTTATTTTTCATTCAATATATGAGGAATTCGTTGTGAATGTGTTATATGTGGGGTCCATTATAGCCCTTTGATGCATCAAGATAGTCTCATGAGACAAACAAGAATGGATATCACGGTGCATGATTTACCATATAATTATAATGTCTTTTCACAAGGGTTTGATGGTATATAAGATAACTTGGAATGAGGCATTGGCAGTAAGATAATGATGTCTTGGAATAAGGCCTTGGTAGTAAGATCATGATATTTTGGATTGAAGATTAAGATTATTGAAATTATGCATTTCATTATTATTAAATCATTATTTTTTTCCATGTTATTTTTATATCCATGAATATATTTCATTCTTAAGTTATTGAATATATGGAATGTTTATTGATTATTTACTTTGTCATATTGTTTATCCCTTATGTATCCATGATAGATTTTTTTGTACGCAACCCCTTACTGAGTATCTGGGTTCACCCTTTATTTGTTTTCTTTTTCTTAGGGTATCAAGAAGGGATCTTTGAATGATCTCCAAGATCTACTAAAAAGAATAAGAAATTTTGTAATAAGTTTAGAAGTTATGCTTTATGTTTCTTATATAATATGGAAATCATATATGTATCTATTCTCCCAAGACTACTAAATTGTCCAATCCTTTAGGATGTGATCTATTGTAGCTTTTACCAATGTAATAAAGTCAACATTAGATCTAGGTTACTGGAGTAGGGTTTGTTCCATTAAAGGTTGTATATCTTTGACCAAAAAATGGTGAGGTGTTCTGCATGGCAGCATGGGTGAGGCAAGCCCAATATGAATGAGAGTCTAATGCCACCAAAAATGAAATTGATCTTATTACCTAATTTGGACATGTTGATTCTAAATATGAAATCCATTTTACTTGTTTTAATTTCTAAAAGTGATAAAAATTAATTTCAATGTGATAACGCATAGTATAGAAAAAAAATTAGAATGATGTATTTTTTAATCATAAAGTGAATTTATTATTATTCCTTGCTATTTAAAAATCATTAAATGAGTGTTAATTTTTTTATTTATTTATATTATCAATAAATTTCATTAAATTAATCATTCAATAATGATCAATTTAGTTTATTAAGATAAAAATACATAATATATAGAAAAATACAATTCTTTTAAAAATAGGTCTTTTAGACATTTAATTATTTTACTCCTACTTTTTAAAATTGATTACTTATTTTCTAAGCATCAATCAACAAAATTTTATTAAAGTAAACCCTTTTAAATTTATTTTAAAATTAAATTCTATAAAAAGTGAAAATAAAATAATGATAACATATATAAAATTTATTACATGTCATGGTCATATCACCCCAACTTCTACTTATAAACCCCCTCATGACCTCAGCATAATATCTAAACATAAAATAAGTGATGGTGATTTTCATGTGTGGTGATTCAGCTAGCATGGATCTTTTAGTGATATATATGATCTTGAACTTATCATGTAGATTATTTTAATCATGGTGTACTTGTTGAAATTCGGTTTGGGCTTGGTCTAGGGAAAACTCTAGTGGCACTAATTCCTTTCTAAGATTGGAAAAATGAGCTTTGTAAGGAAGTATATCACTACTTGATTGAATTTATTCTCCTTTCTATATAGATTTCATAATATTGTTACTTCTTATTTATTCTTTCTAATTTAACATCTGTGTATAACGGTCATATTTAATAATTTAATCACATTAATATAATTTGGTTCGTTTTTGTTCAGTGATGTGTGTGGAACAAGCTATTAATCACAAAAAAATTATTTAAAGAGATGTATATATACTAAGATCACAGGTTATAGATTTCATCTGCATTTGACTCATGTGCAAAATGAAATAGCTTCATGTTAGTAATAGTCATATGAAGGAAGACCCAACATGAATAAAGAGGGTTGAACACTATGATGGAACTTTCGAAAGTAGGGAACATTTTATCCCAATATAGTTTTATGGAGAAATAAATACATGTTGGGGTCTTATATAGATTTGGATCATATATAGAGAAGTTTGGTCTCATGGAATAGAACACTCTAAGTAACTTTAGGTTCAAGCAGGGTGGACCATATGTCGTGCAGTTTAACATCATGTGAAAAATAATCAGGTGTTTTATAGTTTAAGTTCATACAAAGTGGGGATTTATGCAGGGGTTTTGTATTGATTTATCTCATGCGTAAAATAATATCACCTTGTCTTGGTTATAAAGGAGGATAAAAACCTAATGTGAATAGAGAAAAGTTTCTAGCAATACGATAAAGAGGGGAGCAGAATTGGAATTGAACTTGTAGCTAAGTCCTATGGTCTGGATTTCACTAGATATCTTGAAATGACAAGAATCAATCCACATGTTGTTCTTATATAGTGAGGTAATTTTATCACAATGTGGACCAATAAATAGAGGAAGGGAACATGTATTGAGAACTCTTACATGAATCTAGCTATCATGTAAGGAGAAAGGGTCTCACAAATAGACCATCCCAAATAACTTGAAAGGTCTGGTAATGTGGACCACATGTCGTGGAGTTTACCATCATGTGATTATGATGTTGATTTCATGGAGTTTAGGGTCGTACGAGGAGGACCTTTATATTGGGGGATTTATTCTGGATCATATGTAAAATGAGATAAACTTTTCTTAGCATCAATAAAATGTGTCATGACCTAACCCACCGGGGCCCATCTGGTTGGTAGTAAGACAATTGTATCTCCCTAAGCCTGCCTCCAATAAGTCATGGGTGAGAGACTAACACTAGTTAGGCATATCGTGCACATGGGAGACCATAGCCTAAAACCCCTATACACACAAACACATCACCATACACCAGAATAATTTGAAATGATAAATAACTAATATTGTAAATTCATGCATAACAATTAATCCCACATTAGAGTATGAAAAGAGAGTGGAAATGAAAAAGGGATAAATATAAGCTCACCAATATTCTAAAAGGTGCACTGACCTACTAATAGAAGGAGAATGTTTTCAAGGTGAAACTCCTAGAACTATCCACGGTCTTTCAAACACAACTAAGATCCACCTACTTCTGCTCCTCCTAAGACTCCATTGAAAGGATTGTCGTCTGCATAAGACATGAAATGTACAGGAAGATCCCATATAGGGGTGAGTATAAACATACCCAGTATGACACCTCGAAATCTCCAAACATAAATCATCCAAGTGATAGTTGTCTCTAAAACACAAAATCAAGGTGAAATAAATAAGATAACCCCGATATTCTCAAAGGAAGACTCCAATCCTCAAGGTGAGGTTTTTCCTCACTATCAGTCTAAGGATTCTACTTGAGTTTCAAAGGTAATATTATTCTAAGGTAACTCACTCCTTGATTCTCACTAACATTGATGGAACTCTTTCGAGAGGTTTCACTCATTGGGACTTTCCATTCATGGTATGAACTGGAACTCATAAGATATTGATACATTGGTAGAGGATCAAGCCCAGGGCCTATGGGGGATAACTAACCCTATCCTAGATGATCCACTGGGAAGGGGATCGCACATATTGGATGTTGGAAATGGGATACCTAAACTATCCTAGGGAAGGATGATAGAGGATATCACTCCAATCCATACAGAGGGATACATGAATCTATCGAGAACTAGCTCGTAGAGAGGATCACTGATCCTATGCTAAGGATGGGATACCACATTGAACCCTCTTAGGGATGGACCAAGGGAATGCACCCACACTGATACTATGTCCGTACTGAGGGAACCAAGGGATCTAACTTTCCCTAGAAGGAGTACATGACATGTACAAGGGATACACGGTGTGTCCTTATAAGCTTAGTCATACCTGTGTTAGTGTATGTGTCCCTATAACCTCATCATGTTTGTGTACCTCAGCTCGTGTCCATGTATACTGGTTGTGTCGGTGCCCATGTACCCTAAGGGGTACATGCAGGGTCACTAAATTAAGGATCACATGGCATGTTGAAATGAAACACGATCGTGTGATATTTATTTTCATGCGTAAACCATAGTCGTTGTATAAGGGGGTCCACATAGTGTGTGTTCTTCTAAACTAAAAAATGTGTAGATTGGAATTTCACATAAACTCTCAGTCTTCATGTGTATCTACTCATGTCACCTCCTCCTTCACTCCAACCAATATTTTCATCCACAAATTACAGATATGAGGTTGGTTAAACTTAAACTGTTGTTGGTGGCCAAATTTCATCCACCCATTTGCTCGGGAAATGCTTCTCATCGCCCCATACCTCACCCGTGTGCTAAATCCCACAAAACTAAACTCTTTCGATCCAACATCGAACTTTCATCATCATGGTTAATCCTTCATCATTTCGTAATCCGTTACATTAATACCACAACAAATATCCACAGAACTCGAGAATGAAATCATGAAACAAAATAGGTTCTAGAAAAAGGTCAAATCATTGTCCAAACAAAAAAATAATGATGAATGGATAATGGGGGAAGAAAACCATGAAACGAAAAAGTGAGAATGCAATAAGGGTAGTAATCATTTGGCCATTATCATTGAAATCCAAAAAAACAGGGTGTATGATCAAGTTATCAAAACTAAAACATTGTCAAATTCTTAATTCTAAGAAAAAGAAATGATTGCTAGAATAACCGATAAAGGATGATCCATGAATTAATTTCTAAATAATTAATTCATGTTTATCACAATAAGAAATCAAGAATGGTAAAATAAAATCCAATAACAATGATGTTTACATTTCATGCATATATTTTAAATATTGAATATTAATGATTTTGTAATTAAATTTTTTAATCTTGTTAATAATTTAATTATTTTGTTATTTTATGGTAGGTTAAACATGAAAAATAATCAAAGTATAAAATGAGTGGAGTGGAGAAGAATTTCATGATAAAAACAATGCTCTGGAATGAGGGATAGGTCAAGACTATGTTCTAAAGCTCAAAATTGAATAATCAAGTGAATACATAGTCAAAAACACTGTAAAAACATAATTCATGTCATGAATAGGTAATCCATGATGTGAAATTTCGATGGGAAATCATGACGTGAAATAAGGTGTGAAAAAACATAGCCTAAGCGTGAAGGATGAAATTTCACAAAGTGAAACTATGTTTCACATTGTGAAACATTTTTTTCAGTTCCAAAAACTTCTAATAACATGTGAAATTCAATGGGTACATGCACCTTAATGCCCAATAACTATCAAAGTTGAACCAAGCAGGTTCAATGGATGATTTTATGACCCGGAGGGGTATTTCATACCTATAAATATAGGTCTTGAGTGATCCTCCAATTCATTCCACAAAAAATAGAGGTTTTCTCTAGATGAATTGCTACACTAAGAAACTCTCTACCATCTCTTTAATTTTTTTGTTTCTCTCTTCCCCACTAACACTCGCATGACTAGCACAAGGGGGTAATCCCATTTTTATGATAGGTGATGTAAAATAATGGGGGAGTGTGTGTATGAATTTCTATTCTTTTTATTTGTTCATATTTGGGTTGTGGAATTTTTATTTTAATTCTTCCAACCTTTCTTTATTTCATTTCATGACCATTGAAAACGTGATTAAGAAAGAAAAATACAATGTGGAAAATGGTTGTTTTAAATCTCGCATGATCATTGTGTAATTTAAAATGATTTTGTTTAAAAATGGTATCGAGGAAATTTAATTCATTAATAACCCTAAGTAATTGACCATTTGAAAAAAGGGAAATTTTGGAATTAAAGATGAAATACCAAGACCAAGTATCTCCCTCTATCTCGACTCTGACAGCAAATATGGAAAAATAATTTAATTTCTAAAATTCACTCACACATGAATCTGGAATTTACGAAACCTGGCATGTTTTTCACATCATGATAAAAAACAATTCATTTCTTCACTCTACCTTCCTATAAATAGATCAATTAATCATTTAATCATTTAAAATTCCTAAAAATATTTTCTCTATCTCATGGGATCAACCTCAAACACACTATTTTTCTATATTTATTTCATTGATAGTATATTTTGTTGGGTTTTTATAAATTTTTAAATTTGATTAAACCCAAAATAATTTATGATGCCCTATAGGCCACTAAAAAATATCTACCTCAAAAAGGATTGATCGTTGATGAAGATGTTCTCATGCAAGAGTTCATTGATGAATATGGTGTGTTCATTTTCATCTCTGTAAATCTCATTGATTGCATATGAAGTTTATCCTCATTGTAGTTCTCCTCCAATCACTAGGGTTATGCGGTTAACGCTGGATATTTTCATGGTAGGGTTATAAATAGAGTGTTTTCTAGGTTTAACCATTAATTAGATCATAAATAAATTTATTTATTTATTTTATTTATTTTATCTAATATCTTCTAGTAATTGAACTCTATCGAAACGTCCAAATTCTACCAAACTTATGTCACGCCTATGGTAAAACGTGTGTTTTGGATTTAATGACAGCCTCAATTTTCTCATCTGAAACTCCATTTGGGAGATATTCAATTATTTCCAAAAAAACTATGCGTGCGGGATATATTATATTTAATATTTTTAATATATCAATACTGAGTATCCATAGGGATCGGAATTCTGTGCTAACTTCGTGCCTTACTCTAAAAATATTTTTTGAAATATTCAAAAGTGTTACATGGAAAAAATCATTACATCTCCCCATATTCTAGGATTTTCATCCCAAAAAGAAAAACCACACTCGAACAGGTGAGAGTGCTAAGCCAACATCTGGTTCTCTTGGTCCCAAGTGCTCTCCTAAAGATTCTCATTTTGTCAAAGAACACACACCAAGGAATATGAAATCAAGAATTGAAAAGAATTAGATTTTATCCATCATGAAATACCTTTCACAGAATGTGTTTATCATGGAGTACATTATCCTTTTCTTTGTAGAGACTGGAATTAACGTAGGAATAAAGATGAAGCTCCTCCAGTTCATTTAACTATAACAATCTATCTTCATCAAATTATTCACAATCAAAATTACAAGTTTTTATATCCCAAAATGACTTATGTTGGATTTCAATTGGTAAATGGAATGCTTTAGAAAAAACTAGCCTAAAAGGATACTTCCCAATGGGTGTTTCATAGGCTATTCGATAAGCCTGTAGCACTTCACCAAGTTGTTCAGACCAGTTTTTTCTTGTGGGCTTAACAATTCTCTCAATCACTCTTTTCACTTCTCTGTTGGAAATTTTAGTCATGCCATTCGTTTAATGGTGATATGCAGTTGATGTTTTATGTACAACTCCATGCTTTTTCAAAATAGATTCTATGGTTCAATTATAGAAATGAGTTCCTAAGTCACTTACCAAAGCACACGGAGTTCCAAATCGAAGGAAGATGTGGGTGTTGAGTAACTCACTAACAGTATGTGTGTCATCCAATCTAGTGGGTTTGGACTCAACCCAACTAGAAACAAAGTTGACTGCAATAATAATGTAGGATAATCCGTTGGAAGGGGAAGGTTCTCATGAAATTGATGCCCCAAACATCAAATATCTTAGAGAAGATTAAGGGATTTGGGGGCATTTTATTTCTTTTGGAAATTGTGCCAAACTTTTTGAAAGTGGGACATGATTGAAAGAACTTGTGTGAGTCCTTTAAGAGTGAAGGCTATAAGAATCCAGAGTCTAGGATCTTTCAGAATGTCCTTTGGGGTCCAAAGTGGCCACCTATGGGCATTGAATGGTATAATTCCAAGATGGAGGAATGTTCATATTCATCAATACATATCCTAATTACCATGCCCGATCCAGTTTTCCAAAGTTTATTATCTTCCCCAAAATATTATTTTGAGTCACTTTTTAGCTTCAATTTTTGTTCTTTTGAAAAAAATTCAAGAAAAACGCCAGTAACCAAGTAATTGGAAATTGGGGAATACCATAGTAACTTTGGAGTGATAGATGAGATGTGTTCAATGGGAAATTTAAGATTAATGATTTTAGAATGAGAAGAATTAGAAATTTTACTTAGGTGATCAGCCATAGGATTTTATTTTCTAGGTATATCTTTGATCTCAAAGTCAAACTCTTGGAGCATTAGGATCTATCAACTTAACCTCGGTTTGGAATCACTTTTCTTGAGTAAGAACTTTAAAACTAAAAGGTCTATAAATATGATGATTTTGGAACCTAATAGATAGGGTTTAAATTTATCCAGGTCAAAAACTACAGTTAAAAGTTCCTTTTCAGTGACAGTGTAGTGATATTGAGTTTCATCAAGTGTTTTTTAGGCATAATATATGACATGAGGAATTTTTTCTCTTCTTTGACCAAGAATGGTCTTAATGGACCTATCAGAAGCATCACACATCAATTCAAATGGTAAGGACCAATCTGGGGGTTGGATTATCATAACTTTGAGTTCAAAAAAGGCTCTCTTGCAAGCCTCATCAAAATGGAATGTAACATCATTCTGGAGTAGCTGAGTGAGTGGGAGAGCAATCCAACAGAAATTCTAGATGAATCGACAATGGAAACCAGAATGGACAAGGAATGATCAGATTTATAAAACTAATGTGGGTTTAGTAAGTGATTGGATTACCTCTATTTTTGTTGGATCACTTGAATACCCTCTTGAGAAATTATGTTTCCTAGAAAAATCCCATTAGTAACCATGAATTGACATTTTTCAAAATTTAACACAAGGCTTCATTTGAAACACTTTTTTAGGACCAGAGCGAGTGAATGAAAGTAGGATTCAAATTAATTGCCATAAATGGTAGTCATCCATGACGACCTCCATGTAATGCTTGATGAATTTTAAAAAGATAATCATCATACACTTCTAGAATGTTGCAGGATCATTAAGGAATTCTCTTATATGTGTATATTCCATAGGGGGAAGTGAATGTAGTCTTTTCTTAGTCCTAAGGTGTGATTGGGATTTGGAAGTAGTCGGTGTATCCATCAAGAAAGCAATAATGTGACTTTCTGGGTAATATTTTTAGCATTTGATGAGTAAAGGAAGTGGGTAGTGATATTTTCAAGTTTCAACATTCAATTTTTGATAATAGATGCACACACACCATTTGTTTTTCACTCGATTTGTGACCACTTCTCCATGTTAATTTGTGAAAAAAGTTATCCCACCCTTCTTAAGCACCACTTGAATTGGACAAACTCATTCACTATCAGAAATTGGGTAGATGATACCGGCTTGAAGAATCTTGGTAATCTCTTCCCTAACTGCCTCAAGTATAAGTGGATTGAGTCTTCTTTGAGGTTTCCTGATTGGATTGTATGATTATTCTATATGGATGTGATTCATACAAAGGGTAAGGTTGATTCTTGGTATATTATTTAGGGTTCAACCTAAGGCTTTTTTTCCTCTAACACCTAAACAAGTTTAGACTCCTCAGTTTAAATAAGTGTAGCAAAGATAATGACAGGTTAAGAGTGGTTATGGAAAAGGAATGCATACTTCATGTGTGTAGAAATAGGTTTCATATTAGTTTCATCCTTCATTTTTGGGCCAAACAACTTAGGAATATAGGAAGAATTTTTACTTGGTTTTGATTCATTTTCCTCAGTGTTATCCAAGGTGGAGCGGTGGATATCAGAGGTGATATGGGATTCTAGAAAGTTTTCAAGATCCTTTAGATCAATTGAGTTTATAAATGAAAGGTCAACATCAACTTCTCCATTTATAACTTAGTTAATCGTGGTGTAAATTTCATAAACTCCCCTCTCAATAGAACATGAAGAAAATGATGTAATAAGGTTTAATCCACTCTTAGAAGTGTCCTCAGAATCATGGATAGAGAATTTAGAGTGATCCTATAATGGGTATTGCATGGCTTGAAAATATTGGACTTGATCATTTGGTCACCAAATTCCATGGATTAGATGTTCGCATGGACATTAATTTTAGTTCTAGTTGTTATGAGGAATGGTTTTCCTAGAATCAAGGGAGATCGATAAGAAGATGTCTCACCTTCCATGTCAAGGACATAGAAATCGGCTGGGAAGATAAGATCATTGACCCAGACAAGGACATCCTCAATTATTCTCTCGGGATTGGTAGTGCTTCGATTGGATAACTAGATGGCAACACTCATTGGGTACAAGGGACCTAGACCAATATTTGAGAAGATGGATTTGTGCATGAAATTTATCAAGGCTCATAGGTTTATGAGTTCATTATCAAATTTGGAAATCTCTATTTGGAATGGAACCGTAAATGTCCCCATATCGTTACACTTCATGGGAATAGACAGTTGGGATGAAAAAATTTCAATGGTCCTAAGTTGTCTCTTATGAGTGAACAATTCCATAAGAAATTTGTCATACTTAGGGATTTTTTTATGGAATCCAAGAGAAGGATGTTGACATCGACACGGATAAACATGTTGAGAATTTCAGAATTAGGTTTAAAGGGATTCTTAGACTTAGAGATGGCTTAAGGAAAAGGAATAGGGTTCCTTGAAGGGATATAAGGAGTTAAGGGAGTGGCTTCAGGTTCTTTTTCTGGATTTTCTTTTCTTTTCTTTTTATATCTCAATATTTAATGAGGCTTTATAGGATTCATCATGAGGCATAGAAATTTGATTTCTAGATCGAAGTGAAATTACACTTACATTACCCTTGGGGTTGGGAAATGGTTGAGCTAGAAGTTAGAAAGAATTGAATTGTTGATATTAGCTTAGGTGGGATGCAAGTTTCCCGGTTTGATTTTTAAATATTTTTTTTGGGATGGAATGGGTGAAGTAGGAAAGATCTTACAAATCACTTTCCCATGGTTGCTTAAAATAATAGGTGTGTCTCGCATTGGGGTTTCCTTGATTTGAGTACTTATGAAATCAATTGTATTGGTTTGGGAATTAAGAAGGCTCGCAGGGATAGTGGAAGACAAGAGGATCAGGAGGAGGATTTCTTCTTTGATGTTGAGGAATAAAATGATAAGGTTGTTGAAATTTACTCTCACCTTGACCATATTGGAATTGGTTTGGATTTTGAGGAGGGAATTGAGGGGGTTAGGAGACGGGGTTACCATACCTCAAGCCTGGATAGTATTTCAAGCTTGGGTTATAGATAGGAAAGAATGGATCATAGTGGGGTTGGTTATAGTTTATAACAAACCGGTCTGGTTATTGAGGGTTGGTGTTCCTCTGAGAAAATACTATGTTAAGCTCCATTGGACTAGAAAATTTTGATGGATCATCTTGTAGTTGTGGACATGTATCGATTGGATGAGCTGGTGAGCTTTAGATTGCATATTTTTTTACGGGTCTAGGGAACTGAGAGTATGAAGAAGATAAGGTTAGGGATTTGGAAGCCACGACTAGTTGTCTCACAAGAGCAATAAGCTCACTCATCCACTCGTTCATCTTATTGGGCTCTATGAATTGGATCTCTTGGACTTGTTTGACTTGAGAATTTGCTTGAGTATGGAATTGTTTCATGTTTCCAACCATATTTCTTATGAGATGGCGTTTAGTTGTTAGAGTTTTTTCAACAAGAGCACCACCACTTGCGACATCGATGAGAGTTCTCTCCATAGACAATAACCCCTCATAGAAGTATTGGATCAAGAGTTGGTTAGGGATTTGGTGGTGTGGGTAAGTTACCAAAATCTTTTTGAACCTCTCTCAGTACTCATGGAGTGATTCATTAGGGAATTGATGGATACCACTAATTCCCTTTTCAATATAAGCAGTATGAGAAGCGGGAACAAATTTTCTAAAATAGATGCTTCATGTTATTCCATGAGTTTATGGAATCAGGAGGGAGGTAGTAGAGCCATGATGTGGTGGAGTCTTCTAGGGAGAATGTAAATTCTCTAAGTTTGATTTATTATGCATAAATCACTTGAGGATTCATAGTAGATCACACCACTTGGAACACTTTGAGGTGAAGATGTGGATCCTCACTGGATATCCCATGGAAAAGAGGTAAAAGATGAATCAAACTCAATTTGATTTCAAAATCAGCCTTGATGTTTAGATATTGAATACCAAGGGGTTGGTAATTCATATCAGGGGCATCAAGTTCTTTAAGAGTTTGTTCCTTAGGATTGGACATATCTAGATCAATTGGATGGAAAATGAATGGATCTTGAGTGATTTGATTATCCCTAATATTCCTCCTAATTCGGTAAAGAGTTTTCTCAATTTTAAGGTCAAACAAATTTGATGGATTGTTTGGAAGGAAACCAACAATTCAAATATATTCTGAAAGGATGGGAAAGGAGGGTTTTTCTTTTTGTTTTTTGAATATTTTTTTATGGGAAGGAGAGTTTTTCGATGTGTATTTTTTATGATTTTTTATTTTTTTGATTTTTTTTTTGATTTTTTTTTATGAAAATAAAAAAAAACTGACTAATTATTACACCATCCCCAATAATGGAATCATTTGAAATGCAGTCGATTTTTTCCTATCGACTATTCAAAATTCTGGTGCTCTGTTATAATGTGTATAGAAGCACTTGGATCAAATCCTTGGTGATTGTACTATATTTTGGGGTCAATTTTTTTTCTCTTTTGAAAGTGGGGTTTGTTCGTAGAGACTAATTAAATTGATTGATGGATGAAGTTTGATTTAACAATTTGATAAAGATTTGGGTGAGTTCATTATTAGGGATGTAAGTTTATGATATCCTTGGTCTTTGTAAAACATTTCATTAAACTAACATCTGATTCACAAGATGATTTTTATCATAATTCCCAATTGTTTTGGATTTAATCCAAGCCTTAACTAGGGTTCTAATTGTTATCAATTCTCATTGATGAAAGGTTCGACATTTTATGAACCCATGTGTACTTGTGGTTCCAATAATCCATGAAATCCAAATGTCAAACAAAGCATGTCATTAATCCATAACATATTTTGTTTGACATACACAATATTAATTCAAAGAATGTTAAACGAGCGAAAGCCATTAATCACTTAACATCCCCAAATTACAACTCACCCCAATGGATGATTTACTCAACCATTTACATGTTTAGTAATCTGGTTTATGATGTTTATGATGATGATTTAAAATAATAAGAAAATGAATGAGGCAAAAAAAGAGTTGTGCACCAAACACAGGCACGAACAGTGAAGGAAGTGAAACACGCTCTTTGGATTGAATGAGGAAGTGAACTAGGGAAGGGTTTTCAACTTGATTTAAATTATTTTAATACCATGAATATTACACAACATAAGGTAGATGATAATAACATAAGATGATGATAATACATGTATTAAACATCAATTTAAATTTCAATCACACTTACACAATTACAATTGAAAACACTTGAAGTACATGAAAAGAAAGAGTGGAGAAAAGGTCTCTCAAGTAGAAACTTGAGTTTGGTAGGTCCTCTCAGACCTTTAGTAAGGCTATGGTCATACCAACATATATTCCTAAGTGCTTAAGTTCCAACCTCTTACAAGTGGAAGAGGGGAATGTATTTATAGCCCAAGGTGGTGGACTATTTTCCTTCCAAAACTTCCCTTCAAGTTGGCTCGACTATTTGACCATGAGGCAGCAGAATCTTGAGAAATATTCTTCTTCAAAGTTTTATATATGGATGTGGAAAGTACACCCTCCAAATTTGGAGACTATTGGATTTTTGGATCCAAATATATGGTTTTTTTCCTAAACCATGTGTTGTTATCCAGAATTATCTTGAATTTTTCTAAGGCCTAAATGTGAATGAGTTTTAGGACAGGGAGATTCCTTAATCAATATCAAAATATTCTACAAAGTTGTGAGCCTAAATATTTAATTTCTACCTACAAAATTTCAGCTCAATTGGTCAAGTGGATTGATAGAAAAAGTCAACAATAGTGAGTTGTTCTTAAATCTTGGGCAGAATTGTGGGATGAACTTTCATGCAAGGATTGGGCCCCATTAAGGATTACTTGGGCCTTGATATTTTTTTTGGTTATATATGAATTCCCTATAAATTATTATTTAGTTTTATCAAATTTAGGCTTCTGGATTGAGTCTAGAAATTCATTCTTCATGGCTGGTCTGATTTTCATCATAGATTTAGTTGAATGATTTGTTGTAATTTGAATCAGAAACACTAAAAAGTAATAATAACATCGTTTGGATTAGTATGTTAAAATATATAATCAAAATAGTAAATTGTAGCGTAATTGAATGAATTCGAACAAACAATGATCTCCTTATGTTTTTATGATCAAAACGTGAATATTGGTTGGAAATTAATCATTTTTTCAGTGAAAATTTAGTGATGGGAATAACATAAAATCATGAATGAATATGTAATATCATCTGTCAAGGTGAAACTCCCAGAAATGTCCATGGTCCTTCAAACACAACTAAGCTTCACCTGCTCCTGGTCCTCCTAGGACTCTCGTCTACATAAGACACGACACGTGCGGTCAGATCCCGTGCAGGGGTGAGTATAAACAAACCCAATAGGACACCCCAAAATCACCAAACATAAAGCATCAAAGAGGGAGTCATCTCTAAAATATAAAATCAAGGTAAAATAAACAAGATAATCCAGATATTCTCAAATGAAGACTCCAAGTCTCGGGGTGAATTTTGTCCTCATTGTCTGCCTAGGGATTCTGCACGAGGCTCAAAGGTAACATTCATCTGAGGGAACTCACTCCTTGAGTCTCACTAACACTAATGGAACTCATCTGGGAGCTTTCACTCATCGAGCCTTGTCATTCACGGTATGAACTGGAACTCATAAGATACCGATACACGGGTATGGGATCATTCCCAGGGTCTGTGGGGGGTACCTAACCCTGTCCGAGATAATCCACTAGGAAGGGGATCGCACATCCTGGATGTTGGATACATGATACTTGACCCATCCTGGGGAAGAATGATAGAGGATCTCACCACGAGCCACACAGAGGGATAACCAAATCTATCCAGAACTAACTCGTAAAGGGGATCACTCATCCTATACTCAAGATGGGATACCATACTAAACCCTCTTAGGGATGGAGCAAGGGAATGCACCCACACTAATACAAAGTTTGGACTGAGGGGATCAAGGGCTCTAACCTGCCCTGGAATGAGTACACAATGTGTACAAGGGACACACTGTGTGTCCAGCTAAGCTCGTCCATGCCTTTGTTCATGTCTGTATAACCTTACTATGTCTGTGTACCCCAACCAGTGTCTGTGCACACTAGTCGTGTCTGTGCCCGTGTACCCTGAGGGGTGCACGTCAGGTCGCTGGCTTAAGGATCACACGGCATGTGGAAATGGCACACGACCGTGTGATATTTTTTTTCATGCGTAAACCCTATTTGTTGCATGAGGGGTCCACACAGCATGTGTTCTTTCGAACTACACACCATGTAGATCAGAATTTCACATAAACTCTTGGTCTTTAAGTGTATCTACCCATGTCACCTCCTCCTTTGCTCTAGCCAATATTTTCACCCGCAAAGTTTAAATCTGAGGTTGACTAAACCTGAACCATCATCGGTGGCTGGATTCCAGCAACCCATTTTCTCAAGAAATGCTTCAGGTGTCCCCATGTGTCGCCCACACGTCAAATCCTGTGAAACTGAACCCCTTCGATCCAACATCAAACTTTCGTCGTCGTGGTCAATACTCTGTTGTGTCGTAATCTGTTGTATTGATACCACAACAACAATTCACAAAAACCCAAGAATGAAATCATACAACGAAATTGGTTTTGGAAAAAGGTTGAATCATTGGCCAAACAAAACACCAATGATGAACAGAGAACAAGGGAAGAAAAACACAAAATTGAGAATCCAACAAGGGCCATGTTCGGTTGACCATCAACGATGGAATCCGAAGGACGGTGTGTATAATTAAGTTATCAAAACCAAAACATTATCAAATTCTTAATTCCCAGAAAAAGAAATAATCAATGGGCTAATCGAGAAAGGGTGATCCACAAATTAATTTCTAAATAAATTAATTGGTGTTTGACACAATAAGAAATCAAGAAAAAGAAAAGAAAATCCAACAACAACAAAGACCTACCTCAAAAAGGATCAATCGTTGATGAAGGAATTCTCACACGAGAGGTCATTGATGAATCTGGTGTTTTCATTGTCATCTCTGCAAATCTTCTCAATCACACCCAAAGTTTCCCCCCATGGTAGCTCTCCTCTAATCTTTAGGGTTATGCGGGTAACCCTAGAGATTGCCATAATGGGGTTATAAATAGATTGTTTACTAGGTTTAACCATTAATGAGATCATAAATAAATTATTTAATTTAATTTAATTATTTTATCTCATAACCACTAGCAACTACACTCTACTGAAACGTCCAACGCTGACCAAACTTATGTTGTGCCTAGGGTAAAACCCGTGTTTCGGATTTAATGACAATCTCAGTTTTTCCATTCGAGACTCTATTTGGGATATATTCCATTATTTCCAAAAGAATTGTGCATGCAGGATATATTATATTTAATATTTTTAATATATCAATATTGAGGTTCGACGGGGCTTGGAATTCCGCATCGACTTCACGCCTTAATCTGAAAATATTATTTGAAATATTTCAAAGTGTTACTTGGCAAAAACAGATTCGTTGCGGAATGGATGAAGGTTCAGACACTAAGAGATAGTTGGGGTTGATTAGAATTTGTGGTTGGGCCTGAAATGGAGAATCCAATCATCACTACAAATCCTAAGTTAACAAGAATCAACCCACATGTAGTTTTAATATATGTGATCTCATTGCACGGATCTAACTCATGCATGTGAGAGGAGGAGAGAAATGCATGAATGCTCTGGTGGGAGAGTAGGATGAAAACCCGACATGAATTAAGCAAGGCCTCATCACCAGAGCAGGAGCAAGTGTGGAAATGGAAGATGTGGCTAGGCCTAGGCTAGGAGAGCTAGGCGCCACTACGTATCCTAAGTTGGCAAGAATCAACCCTCGTATAGTTCTTATAAAGAGGGATTTCTGGTCATAGATTGGGTGGACCATGACACCACAGTTAGCTAGTATATCCATAACCATTACATCCCAAAAGAAAGGGTGTGGTCCCCTATATAGATCGATCTCTTACATGGGGGGATTTTTTATCTAGGTCACATGGAATAGACCCTCCTAAATAGTTTAAGGTCATGCAAGTCATATCATATGTTATGGAGTTTACTTTCTTGTGATAAGGACAAAAGTGCCCTGCAGTGTAGAGTCGTACAATGAGGGCCTATATATGGGAGCTTTGCGCAAATCTGGCTCATATGCAAGATGAGATGACTTTTTCTCGGTGTTGGGCCTGTTGAGGAAAGTCGACATGAATTAAAGGGACTAAACATCAAGACGAAGCAGGGATTTGATTAGAACTTTCTGATGGGCCCAGGATTGGAGGCATGGGTGTCACTACGTATCTCATGACATGAGAATCAAGCTGCACGTAGTTTTTATTTTATGGGGGCATTATTCTAGTCACAGGTGACCATATCTATGACATCTCTGAAGAGGGACAGCTCTCATATGGTCACTTTTTTTCTCAGCATAGGTTTGTAGGCAAAGAACTTATACCGAAGGCTCCCATGTAGATTTGGCTCATATGTGGGAGGGGTAAAAATGATTGTGTTTTGGTACCAATCTGTGAAAGGAGAAACCTAGCATGACCGAGGAAGTCAAATAGCAGGGGCATTTTTATTTTTCCATGGGATTGTGGATGAAATCCATGCGCTAGTAGGGATCTTACATGGATCTGACTCTCGTGTAAGTAAAAATGTCATACAAGATAGGTCGCTCAAAGCAGTTTAAGGTCTTTCAAGATAGATTAGATATCGTGTAATTTAACGTCATGCAATAAGGACTTATGAGGTCTTGCGCTGATTTGGTTTGTGCACGAATAAGATGGCTTCCTCTCAGTGTCGGACCCGTTGAGGGAAACTCGACGTGAATTAAAGGGCCCATCCATCAATATAAAGCAGGGATTTGATTGAGATTTGTGTGGGCCTAGAATAATGGATTCAAACGTCACTACGTATCTCAAGGCATGGGAATCAAACCACACGCAGTTCTTGTATTTGTGAGAGTATTTTATCTTAGTGAAGATCAATAAATGGAGGAAGGGAACATGCACCAAGAACTCTTACATGGATTTGGATCTCCTATAAGGAGAACAGATCTCACAAACAGACTGTCCAAAATAGTTTGAGAGGTCATGTATGGTGAGCCTTATGTCGTGCAATTTAACATCATGTGAATCAGACTCGGGTGTTCTACGGTTTAAGGTCATGTGATGAGGACTAGTTCTAAATAGTTTAAAGTCATGCGGAATGGAGTATAGCTATGCAGTTTAACATCAGGCTGCTAAGACATTGTTGTGAATTTTTACATCATGCGACCAAGACGTGGTATCATACAGTTTAACATCATGTGACCAAGACGTAGATGAATCCGCTGTGAAATTATGCAAAGTATTTCTTAAGAAAGCATGCATTGGTGGTCGTTCAAAGAGGTCTATTGCATGAGTATCATTGCCTCACATGCTTTTTCCAGTGTGAGGTAGAGCAACTGGAAATGTAGCATGTGAGACAGTGATACTTGTGCATCGAACCTCTTTGATCGGGATACGACCCCTATAGTATGGAGAGGTGGCATCTAGGATGACCTCAGGGGTTGAGATGAGATCGAGGTGCTTATTTTTTATTTCTCTTGTGAGATCGTGTGCACTAATTGATTTGACTAATTGATATTTAGACTCGCGGTGGTTGTGCTCTTCCTCGTGGGTGTCCATACGCAGAACGACAAACGACTAGGAGAATTTGTTGGCTTCTTGTGACCATGCGAATTTTCTTTCTCCAAGGATCCGCTTATGGTAAGATCATGGTTATGGAACACACTTGATGATGATACTCAGATACAATCCATAAGATTTAGGTGTAATTATAGTGTTACGTGGTCGTATAGTGGGAGCAAGCCCCTCTGGCGATGATCGATATGTAGGAAAGAGCCATAGGTGCTCTTAGGGTAGTTTGGCTAACAGTTCCAGCAAGGACCGCTGAGATGGGATGGGATAAGGTGTGAGAGAAATTTGATCTTTATTATTTGATGTGGTTGGGACCCATTCTTTATCTTATATGTTCGTTTTATCATTGGACTATTGTTTAGTTTTTAAACTTTAACTTTTTATTAAAAATTGTCTCGGAGTACATCGAAAAAACCTCTTCAAGGAGGACGGAAGTGGTGGAGGCCCAGTGCATCCCCTTGGATCACCTTCCTACACTCTATTGATGGTTGAGCCTTATTTAATTGCATGATGTTGTATTTCTTGATATGATTGTTATTTCACATGATATTTTGGGTTTTGGTTATTTTGACGAGCAGTGAGATGGCAAATGGGTCGTGTGGAAGTCTATTGAGTGAGCCTTATGAATATGAGATGATACCTTTTGGAAAGTGTTTGATGTGACGAGAGCGGTTGCGTGGTATACGTCATTGGGATATGAGGGTATATGTGTCTTCGGTCATAGGCGGCTTGGCCCTAACTTGAGTTGGGTGGTACTGGTATGTGTCCTCGATGTGTGTGTATCTTCTTCACCGCGACAACAAGTGGTTATGATGGTATTACATGGCATGAGTTTCGATGTACGTGGGTAGACCTTATGTTTCATTGCAGGCTCAAGTGTCAGCTTAGAGCCATACTTATGGCTTGGGATGAGCAGTGTATGGAGGTTGATGTTTCGGCAAGCGATTGTCTAGTGAGTTGGGTTGGAGACCATTGTATTAATTTTGATTATTGTACTGCTTATGTACTGATTAATGTTACGGAAACGCATAATGAAAAAATGATTCCAAAAAAAGAGAGTAAATGGGAAGAAAAAAAATGAAGAACAAGAACAAGAATGTAAGGGTTTATGTGATTCGGTAAGAATCCCTACGTCCATAGAGCATCAGAATGATTTCAATTTATAAGAGAACAAATTATAGGGTTGAACACACACTACGAAACATTACCTCAAAATGAGTTCATAAAGCAATGTGGTGATGTCGTAACATGTTGGAATGGTGTGGCTAGATCCTTTGGATGAAATTGGGTCAATTGTTAGCGATTCATACTATACATCGAACCGCAACTCTAACCAATTGTAGCAGAGGTGACCGGCGACAACAATAATGGTATTGTAGCAGTGCGGACTTTGACATGATTGGTGTAACAACTTGGACTTTGAAGACAGTGGTATTGTAGCTTAGTGGACTTCCTGGCACCGGTCATTGTAGCACAATGGACCAACTTTGCTCATTAGAACCATAACAAGACAGCTTATTGTACCACGCGTTGCTTCATGAGCTCATTCGAGCTAGTGTTTTTAAGCACTCTGAATTTCACTTTGTAATCCTGCACCAAAATTAGTGAAACGATTCTGCCTCTCCATGGGCGTAAGAATTATTCCTGAAACACACAAATTATGTATGTGATCTTCTTATTATTATTTTGTATTTTTCTCTCTTTTACTCTTCTGTAAATTTGACCGTCATTTGTTGCAATACCCACTATCGATATCGTTGGTCATCACTGTGACGTTTAGTCAGACTTACTACAGTACCTCTAATATTTGGGTCAAGGACCCTTGACTCCCAAACCCCCGCCCTCACTATGGAGGTCGAACCATGAAAGTTATTGGGACTTGGGTTCAGTACGGGTCACTATCACTCTGCCTAACTTCATCTGATGAATCAGACTCCACCATTCCAACACTAATTTGTTTTATTATGCATTGCGTATATTGTTCTGCTACTTCAATGTACTTTTTTATGCATCATATAGACTAATTATTTTTTATATATTGGATTGCAGGATGTCACTTCTGATTCCGAGTTTTATTTCTACATGATTATGGATATGTTCGATATACGAAAGGTCATGTTGAATTTGTTCGATATACAAAAGGTCATGTTGAATTTTCAATAGAATCAAACATGACCCTTCAGGTTATTTGAGGGCATAGTTGCTCCATGTTTGTTGAATTTTCGATAGAATCAAACATGACCCTTACGGTTATTTGAGGGCATAGTTGCTCCATGTTTGGCTTAGATGATGATTGCTAGTCAGCATCCTCTAACGTGCGAAGAGACGCACCTGAAATCATGTGGTGAAATGTGTATGGATGCTAACAAACTAAAGTTTCAGTCACGTTTTTTATGCAGTACAGTTGTGAACTCTTAATGTCATTAAATTGTCGCGACTGAAGTATCGGTTGAACTAGTTTGTCCATCATCAATCAGCCCGGCAAGTACTAGTACTATTTATCTTTGATTTGTTCTTGTTTAGGAGATTAGCTGCAATCTGTACTTCACCTAAACCTGGGATGAGAGGTCAAGTTGGATTGTGGAACAAACTGCTCAAGGATTCATCCAACCATGTCATAACCTTCCAACCCATGCCCACAGAAGCTCCCTGGATCCTCCATTTTACCAATCAACTCATCAATTCCTGCACCCACATCAGACAATTCGAAACAATTCAAGGATTGAAACAATCAACCATCCAACAAAGTACAAGCAACACACAAGTTCTAGGCTCTGTTTGACACCCCTTACTGAAAACTGTTTATAACACTTATCACAGATCATAGGTTCTTCCGTATAAGCCTCAGTTTCACAGCACTCATCATCATCACTGATGATACACATACGCAGTTCGGGAAAATAGGCGGTATTTGTTCAGTTTTTGATAAAAATAAGAAACACTTATATAAGTGTTACTGAATTGCATCTCCAGAACATGTTTTTATGCCCACTAATTTAAGTGGTTTTCTTCAGGAATTTAAGTAAAAGTGCAGTTTCAGAAACAGACAAAACTTCACTGATTTTTTCCAAGTTATTGGAAGCAATCCAATCCGGACAAGTGGTCCATTCTTCTAAAGCAGGAGGCATTGCCCTCTTGTGATGATGTTTTTTTTTTCAGTCTTGAAAGCAAGGAATTGTTTGATGCAGGGACTAGTGATTCGTGTCTTTCAAGATTCCCTAAGGTCAGCAACTTAGCAGCTTTCCGATCCGTCCGGCCTCTACTTCAGTCTAGCAGCACGTAGGGTGGAAGTATGTAATCAGTCAAGTAGTCAATGTCGTATTTGAGTCTAAGCGAGTGAATGGCTTTCCTGGCCAGAAGACTCACCAGGTCATTACCGGGCCTGAATTGGGAAAACCTGGTCTATTTCCATTGCTCTATGGTAACGGTAACCCTCTTCCGTTGGTTGTTGAAATTTCTTATAATCATAAGTGTCAAGTGACATAAGCAGTTTTCAACTAGTGTTGTCAAACAGAAAGTGATTGGGCAATGTGCCTAGCTTCTACTAAAGTGTTATAAGCAGTTTTCAATAATTACTGTCAAACAGAGCCCCGGTGTGGTAAGGCAATGTGCCTGTCTTCTAATATAAATCACCAACAATTACAAGATTAAAAAAGAGAAGCCTCCATCCCTTCCCTCTTTCCCTGTGTGATTGGATCATGACTCAAAACTCTGACTGTCAAAGAGCACAAGTATAAACACAAAATTTTCACAATTATCATTTTAATAAAAAAAAACCTAAAATCATTATTCATTTATTTATTTATTTATCAGTCTGGGAAGATCACTGCCAGCTACTTCATAAGCAAGAACGTCATTAGTAAGAACACATGTAGCATCTAGAATAGAGTACGGGCAATTAACAATCTAGACTAGTTTAGATAAAAAAAGTCAATTCTTAATCAAAACAATGCAAAATAGCAAAAGTAAGAGTAAATCCATACTCGCATTTGATGGTGCGTCGTCATAAAAAGATGATTGGCCCACGTTAACCCAAGATCTCAACCCTCGATCAGACAAAACCGTGGGTTCTCCTTTGTTAGGCTCGGTGTCTAAGCACTGCAGTTCGGTGCTCGTGTCTTGACTGGGGAAATGCATATTTCCAGCTCTTGGAGCCAAATTCTCATGGCCATGGATGTTCACTGGTTTTGTCTTTTTGTCTTTCGGTGATTCTACATCCGTCTCGGTTTCAGATTCTCCATTGCTTGGTGCTGCCAAGTGTTTTCGTTTGGAACGAGCCCTCCTGTTCTGGAACCAGTTGTAGACATTTGTTTCAACAACATGTCCATGCTGTGACAATTCAGCTGTAATCTCCTTAATGTGCTGCTTGCTCGGAGTTCCATTTCCTTGTTCAAACATGTGTTCGAGAATTTGAAGTTGCACAGGGGTTGGGGTCCATCGCTGTCTTGTAGTGATTTTGTGAGTGGCAGAGGGAATCAGTGGATCGCAATATAGATTCCCCATTCTCATTCCTACAAAAAAAATGGTTTTTCCATGATACCAGCAAATTTGAAATTCTCAAAGTACAGAAATTACTAAAACTAAATTAGTGAAAATTCATAATGCATGAAATGCTTCTAATGTACTTCAATTGGAGAGCCTTGCCTGGCGGACTTAAACACAACTAGAGAATTGAAACCCATAATTAAAGAGTGGGTCAAATTTATAAAATTGCAAATACTATATCCATGGCTACCAAATGCACATTCTCATCAACAGCCCTGCACTTGGCAGTGCACTGCCAAGAAGGAACACTTTCAATAATAACAGGTTCTTTAGAGTTGATTCTCAAAAATGCAATTCGAACAGCATTTTGTAAGGACACAAATACACACACCTAGATAATTCAATGCTAAATTCTTTCAAATTATAATCCAACAGCTTTCATTGGCTGACACACCCAGATAATCCAATGCAACTCTTGCATGAATAAATAAAACTCCTACAAGTTTCATCTTATGAAACGGTTTCTTCAAATGATAGCTTTGAATGAGTTTGAATCAATCAAATATTAACACACTTAATATTCATTTTCTCATTCGATTAAAGGCAGCATGCAAGAAATCTTATTTCATGCATGCATCTCGATATAGCATGCACTCTATATCGCCATGCATCATATACAGGCTATAGCTTTAGAGCATATCTCCTTCAGGTAATTGGGGTGGATATCAAAAATTTATTAGGTTGACAAAAACATAATGTACATATAACTATGAATAAAGGAATCGAGGAAAGTTGAACATCCCATCTCATCACAAGCAATACAATCCAGTAAAGATCTTAGAGAAAGAGCCTATAGAGATCCATCACGAGTGAAATATAACTTGTTTTTTCTCCATCTTTCTAAGTGATTGGAAAGTCACAGCAAGTGAGATTGGAGCCTTGATCTATCCTCCAGAGTGGAGGAGCTTTGAATAGCAGAGCATTTAGTTCTTGGGCCGGCATTCTTCAGGAATTGTGTGATTTTGAAATTCAATTGCACAAATTGAAGAAGCTCAAAATTTTGAGTACAGCAGCAAAACCTACAAATCATGTAGGAGTGAGCCCAAATCTGTGCCTCTTAAGCGAGGTCGGGTTGTTATTATTTATAGATGGTGAAAATAAAGATACGGGCTGAGGCATATATACAATTCAAACCATTGACCATTGACTCGGTCAAACCATTAACTCAATCAAAGTATATTTAAATATCTAAATATTCTAACGCTCCACATCAAGCTATGTTTACCTAGCTTAGATACATAATAAAAGAAAAAACGAATTAAATTCTCCTAACACACCCCTCTCAAGTTGGACATGTTCAGCTTGACTACATAAAAAGACAAGAATAAGATAGCAAAGAACATTCGTTGAAGGATCCCTCCCGCTTGTTTGCTACATCCCCCTCTCTGTGCACCAATAGAGGGATTGGAGTGCGATCAGCGCAGAAGGCGCACTCGGATGTTCTTATTATTTTATTTAGTGTATGTCCAGCTTGACGGGGTATTAGGATTTACCTTGTTTTCTTTTATTATGTATCCAAACTAGGTAAACCTAGCTTGAAAGGGAGTGTTAGAATATTTAGATATTTAGATATGGTTTTTACGGAGTCAATGGTCAATGGTTTGAATTATATTTATGTTTCAACCTATATCTTTCTTTACTTCATCTATAAATAATAACAACCCGACCTCACTTAGTGGGACGGATTTGGGATCTCTCTTCAACAAATCAAATAGAGATCTGACTAACTCAAGGAGCCCTCCGAAAATTCACGACCGAATGTTCTAGATTTGTTGGCGGGGGGTTGAGGACAACTTAGCCAGCATCACCCCATCTGTCACATCAGGGCCACAAAAAAATCAATTTTTCACATCTTTAGCAAGTGTCAAGCCATTTTGAGTGTCACATAGGTGCCACTTCACCTCAAACCATATCTCACATGTGGGCCACGTCACCAAGGTGTCACATTGTGGTCCATTGATGCTTTAAAAATGTAAAAAAAAAAAACCCTGAACATTTTGGTGTTTATACAGTGACCATTTTTTTTTAACATTATCAATTAACACCCTAGAAAACTCAAATTTTGAATCAAGATGAGTCAAATTCATCGATTCAGATTGCTCCAGACATGACGATGTACTCAGATCCGAATAGCTAAGGCATTTAGTTCTTGGGCTGACATACTTCTGGAATTATGTAATTTTGAAAATCAATTGTACAAATTGAAAAAAAAAACTCAAATTTTTGAGTTCAACAGTGCAACCTACACATCAAATGAGCCCTTGGAAAAATCATGATTGAATGGGCCAGATTCTTTACCTGGGTTTTGAGGACAACTTAGTCAGGGTCACCCCATCTATCACACCAATGCCACATAGATACCAATCTTTCATGTCATTAGAAAGTGTCACGCCATTTCGAGTGTCATGGAGAAGCCACTTCACCTCGTCTCATATCTACCACGTGAGCCATAACGCCAAGGTGTCATGATACAACCCACACACCAACAGAGCGACCGAGAACCGACTTTTTCATATTTGTATATCGAAAATTGTGTGAGACTGGAGTTACGGGAAGCGTAAGAAGAAGAACACGGAAGAAAAGATAAGACAAAAAGATCCTCAACAGGCCCCCTGTAAGTTCTGGAAGCAGCGGAAGCATGTGATGAGTCATGCCCAACTTTGCTTTTTATCATGATCAATGATCAATTCGAAATTTACACAATGATAAACGACGTGATCAACGAAATTGAATTAAAAAAAAATAGACAAGAGATAAAACGTCGGAACCAGGGCGCAGGATCATCACATATTATTTATAATTAATTTAATCAATTAAAGAATTACATTGTGAGAATTATTTCTTCGTTGATGGATCTGGAAACAGATCTACGTTGTACCGTTGTTGCGTTGTAGGAACTAAGAGCAAATTCTTTCTAGCAGTGATCCATACGTGTTCCACAAATCTCTAAACGTCGTCGTAGGAATCTCCGGGTGTCAGCATGGCAGATCTTATCGCTTGCATCGTTCGTCTTTGATCACCCCGAGAATCGCTTCCAAAGAATTCTCTTTGACCTCTCTTGACTCGAGAGTGGGAGGTGGAGGAAGATCGCACTCCGTTCTTGGGAGCGTTCTTGAAGAAAGGAGCTCTATAGGGCTTCGAGGGGATTTTTCGGATTCGTTGTGCACAATCAAAACAAATGAATTGGGTCTCTTGAAAAATAATATAATTGGATTTATATACCGCTAGGGTTTAGAAATAAATATTTGCACAAGTGCTATTTAATATTTATTTAATCTCTGCAGAACCTCATGTCTATAATAATATTATTATTATTATTTCTCGACATGTGCTAAACTCACGAATTTGAAATTAAATATTATTTATTCAAATAATATTCAACATATATTATTTATCACCGAACCATTAAACTCGGTCCGTCATTCCTCCACAATATTTATCGGGACTTGAATAATGACTATTTATTTAATAAATAAATATCACTGAATTATTCGTCAATAAATAAATAAATATTATATTCACTAAATATAAAATAAATATTTATTAAATATTCCGCTTAGATAATATTTTCTCGAATAACTGGTAACGAAATATATGCGATCAAGCAAACATAAATAATTATTAAACCGCGTGCGAGAATAATATTTATTCAGCTTGTTAAATAACAAATAATAATAATTGAGATTCTAGATACAATTAGTGTGTGACCCTCTACGTCTTTTTCTCAGTAGCATTAGATTAAATAGCCTCAAGTCCAAAATTAGCGTCTAGCAACACGCCAAGGCACCCATAAAAAAATAAGTTAATGCCGCAACAACATAATAGCTCATATGAATGTTTACTGTGTAATATAATCACTTATCACGATATCTCACGATATCTCTAATCAAGCAGGTTGCACGCCGGTGCCATCAACCTATGGCTTTTTCTTTGACTTTTCGGAAATCGAAATTGCCTATAGAACATCATGGTGATAAATTTATTTAAGCCATATCATTTCCATCAAAGGGTCTAAGATATCAACTTCAGTTAAAGAACATAAGGGACAAATCATTTCTCGCATTTATTCATTAATACAGGTGAACCCGACGTATTTTACCTCGCTGCGAACATATTTCGTCACGGTTTTCGTCAATATATTAAAGTATGCGACTTATAATACTCATTAATAATAATCTTAAAGTCTAAGGATCAATACACATGTCCACAGATAGGAACATCCAATGACACATAAATGTGGATTTCCTACTGGCGGGTCTCGTTCTCATAATATCCTATACTGGATATTACTAAGGGCGTACACCATGAGAATGTGCCTCAAAGTCCTATGAGTCTCCACTCCTGATAGTCCGTATCATTTGTGTCTCTCAAATGATATCAGACTATGAAACATATATTTAAGAATACTGTCGTGGCACTTTTGGCTTCTCATCATATTGGGGAACTGCTATGACTTTTTTAGTGCAACAGCTACTCTTAAGACATTATCACATACTATGTTACGCAGAAAAATAATCATGTGATAATAAGTTTATTAATATTCAAAATTATGAATACAGGTTATCATAAAGTACACAGAAGTTGGTTCTAGGGCACCAACTCCAACAAAATCCTACTTGCACTAGAGCCAACTGCTAACAACCTTCAGTCTGCTAGCTCTCACATGATACACATGCTTCTGCTGAGATAGGCCTTTAATTGAGGGATCCGCCACGTTTTCCTCCATAGGTACTCTGCTACCCACTGCTTACTGCAACATCACCCCTTTGATAAAAATCTCGCAAGAGGTGATACTTGCGGAGTATGTGCTTTGTTCGTTGGTGTGACCTTGACTATTTTACGAGAGTCACCGCTGCAGTATTATTACAATACACTTTGATAAAAATCTCGCAAGAGGTGATACTTGCGGAGTATGTGCTTTGTTCGTTGGTGTGACCATGACTCTTTTACGAGAGTCACCGCTGCAGTATTATTACAATACAATGTGATAGGATCTTTTATTGTAAGGTACCACATCAAGCTCCTGGACAAAGTTTCGTATCCAAATGGCTTCCTTGGCTGCATCAAAAGCCGTTATATACTCAGACTCCGTTGTAGAATCAGCGACAACTGGCTGCTTTGAACTCTTCCAGCTCACAGCTCCTCCATTGAGACAGAAAACATATCCTGACTGCGACTTCGGATCATTCTGATTTGTTTGAACACTAACATCAATATAACCCATGATGACCAGCTCTTCATCTCCTCCATACACCAAGAACATATCCTTAGTTCTTCTCAGATACTTGATGATAACCTTAACAACAGACCAATGTTGTTCTCCTGTATCTGCTTGATATTTGTCTATCATGCTCAATGCATAGGCAACATCAAGTCTGGTACATAACATGGCATACATGATTAATCTTATCGCTGAAGTGTATGGGATCTTCCTCATTTTCTCTTTCTCATGTTGTGTCGGAGAACACATTTTCTTAGAAAAATGTATACCATGTGACATTGGAACCAATCCCCTCTTGGATCATTCCATACTAAACCTCTTTAGTATCTGGTCAATATATGTACTTTCACTTAGTCCAAGTCGTCTCTTGAATCTATCACGAATGATCTTGATCTATAAAATATAGGTTGTTTCACCTAAATCCTTCATGAAGAAACACGTGTTTAACCAGTCATTAACAAACTGTAAGATTCGTATGTCATTTCCAATAAGTAATATGTCGTCAATATATACTACTAGGATAACGACTGCATTTCCACTAAACCTCTTGTAAACACATGGCTCACATTCATTCTTAATGAAACTAAATTTTTTTATAGCTTCATCGAATCGAATGTTCCATAAATGGATCTCTGCAACTTGCAAATCTTTTTGGCATCACCAGGAGTCACAAACCCTTCTGGTTGTGTCATATATACATCTTCCTGAAGGTTCTCATTAAGAAAAATAGTTTTGAAATCCATTTGCCAAATTTCATAGTCATGGTAACCTGCTATAGCAAGTAGAATTCTGGTGGATTTAAACATGACAACTGGTGAAAAGGTTGTTAGAACCAAGCTGATAAGGAAGATTATCGTATTCGGGTATTGTCTTTCGTTATCAAGGAAATATCAAAGAAAGAGAAATCACCTCACTTTTTTTTAGTGATAATCGAACTGACCATCGTATTCAGAAAACCGGACTCGCAATGCTTAAGAAAGTCCATCGAAATGGAAAGAAGTTTTCTGGAAGAAAAGGTTCATCGGACTCACCTTGGGTCCGGAATGAGGTTCTGAGGAAGAGAACCGAATTCTGCATGGATCCGATATGAAATCTGACGATGCTTTGCTATTTTGTATTTCCCACAAATCATAAGTAGTTAGCTTGATAAAAGAAAGGGGGAGAAGAAGCAATGACAATCGTATTGAGCATCTGATTGGAAGATTAAAGATTCGGGAAATTTGGTGAAGCGGGAAAACCTTTTCAGAATCCCGCTTAAACCATTTTATTGTGTCTATAAAAGGAGGAGGATACTTTGTGTATTTTAAGACTTGGATCGCTCGTGAAAGAGAGAGAAGCTCCGTAATTCTAGCAAGAAGAGGATTCTGAATTGTGCTTTCTTGAAGAAGTTAGTCGGACAGAAGAAAGGAAGAAGATTGTGTTCAGAGTTTCCGGACCGGACTGGGAAATCGGACTGGGATTTCCGGACTAAAGAAGTTCATGATTGTTTCAGCGGTATTTTGACAGAGTATTATTTCCATATTGAGCAATCAGACTTGAGAAATCGAGCCGAGTATCATTACAAAGTCCAAGAAGTTCTTACCAGCTTCTGGGTAAGAAAGTGAAGAATTGTTTTAAAAGGTCATATTTGTGAAAGTTAATCAAGAAGCACCGTAACAAGTTTGTTACAAAAAATTGTATTACATCATTTTGTACTACTTGAAGCACGTGCACTATTGTATTGAACATAGTGTTACACGAGTGTAAGGGCATATCCTACTCGTTGTATTCCGCACAAAAGATTGTGTGGTATTTGATTATTTCTGAATCATACCAAGGACTAGCTACTCTTGTTGAATAGTGAACTTTGTAAATTCTTGTGTTCCTGTAGTTGTGTGTTTGATTTGTTTTCAGCAGAGAAAAAAATATTTAACAGAAGGTGAAGGTTGTTTCTAAAGTAAAGAAACTTAAAAGAAAAAGACATCATTGATTCACCCCCTCCCCCTCTCAGTGATACTTGAATCCTGGTTGGGTAATCTCAAAAGTTTCATCATAGTCAATTCATTGACGTTGTTTAAACCCTTTACCCACTAGCCTTTCTTTATAGGTATTTACTTTACCTTTCATGTCTGGTTTTCTCTTGAATACCCATTTGCACCCTACGGGCTTTACATTAACTGGTGAATCAACCAAAACGCAAACTTGGTTCTGATGTATGGAATTCATTTCATAATTCATGGTTTTTTGCCACCTTGCAGCTTCTTAACTCTCTACTACCTCTTTGTAGAAGAGAGGTTCGTCATTGTCCAATAATAAGTCACCATCTTCAGTGACTAGAAAACTATCTATCTGGTTCTCTTACCTCTCTTGTGCTCCTACGCAGTACTTACATTTTAGGAACTGCTTCTTCCACAGGGACCTATGGAATCTGTTCCTGTACCAACTCTTGTGTATTTTGAGCATCAACTTCATTGAAGTCAATCTTGCTCCCCCTATCCTTTTTCAGGATGTGCTCCCTCTCAAGAAAGGTGGTTTGCCTGGCGACTGTCACTTTCTTGTCGGAGAGGTTGTATAGGTAGTATCCATTTGTTTCCTTAGGATACCCTATAAAGATACACTTAGTACCCCGAGGTGCTAGTTTGTTGCCTGAGAAGACCTTAACAAATGTCTCGCAACCCCATACACGTGTATGTGACAAAACGAGTTTCAATCCACTCCATAACTCGAAGGGAATTTCATTTGTTGTTTTAGTTAGTACTCGGTTTAATGTTGTTTGCAGTTTGTTGATTGTTTTGTTTTCATTGGTTTGGTTTGGTCTCTTTTCTTTATGTGTCCAAACTAGGTACACCTAGCTTGAGGGGGAGTGTTGGAGTCTGCATCCCAAATCAGACTTGAGGTCCGGTGTGGTCTTAATTATTTGGTATAAAAGAACCTCAAAGGCTCCTTTAGAGAGAACACCTTGGGAGTTTCGGTCTCTCATTTTATCATTTAACATGGTATCAAAGGGAAATTAATCCCAAACCCTCATCCCGTTTTATTTTTTTCCCGTCGGCCTCTAGGGTTTCTCTCGGTTAGGGGGGGGCTCCATGGCTAGCAAGCCATAGGTATTACCACCCCCCCCCCACCGGCTATCCATCTCCAGGCGGCGGATCTCTCCGAGTCGGCCTCTATCCGGCGGATCTCTCCCCTGCCGGTTATCCCTCCCATCCGACGGAATCCTCCCGCGACGATTATCCCTGGCGCTCCTCCCGCAGCGTCCCTCTCCGGGCGCAGCTCTCCTCGGCGCGGCTCTCCTCCAGGTGGCTCCCCCAACGCGGTTGCTCCTCCCGGCGCCCTCGTCCAGGCGACCCCCTGCGCTCGCCTCAAATCGTTGCGCCTCCCTCCTGCGGCTTCGCTCTGCCCCACAACGTCCAGCGGCTCCCGTCCCTCCCGCGGCTCCCGTCCCTCCAGCGGCTCCCTCAAGCCGTTGCGCCTCCCTCCAGGCGACCCCCCATCCCTCCCAGCGGGTGCGCTCCGCCCCGACGAGGTCCCTGCTTCCCGCGGATCCTCTTCCTTTTTCCAACCGAGCCTCGCGCGCCGGCCCTCCTGACAGGCAGCCTCTCCCAAGTCTCCCCTTCCGGCGCTCCCCTTCCAACCGCTTTTCCAGGCGCCACTAGTCATGCCGACCCAGGCGCGACCCTCCAGTCGGCCTCCTCTGCGTGCGCCGACACACCGCCTCCTGTGGGCCGCGCCTCCTCAAGACAGCTCTCGTCCACCATGGTTGCTCCTCTGCCAGGCAGCCCCGTCTCCCATCGCCGGCATCTCTCGACGACTCCCGGCAGCCGCATCCCTGTCTGCCGGCACGGCCACACGCTTCCTCCATCGTGGCGCAGCACTTTGACTGCCTAAGATCCGGGCCCTATGGCGCCGCCAGCCGTAACAATTCTGCGAAATCCCCGCCTCCCGTCGTCGGCCCCGCAAGTGCGGTTTTCCCGGTGCTAGTGTGGTTTTCCCGACGTATCATCGACCGGCCCCACTAGTGCAGCATTCCTGGTGCTCCGTCAACCGGCCCGGTCTCTGTGGTTCCTCTGTTGCACCCACGACAACTTCATCCATCCATCATCCTGCGGGGGAGCTGCGATCGTGAGGGGGAGCAGCAGCCTTGACACTTTATCTTTTATAATGTTTTGTCTTGTTTTGTCGTCAAGCTTGGTATGTCCAAGGGGGGTGTTTGCAGTCTGTTGATTGATTTGTTTTCATTGATTTGGTTTGGTCTCTTTTCTTTATGTGTCCAAGCTAGGTACACCTAGCTTGAGGGGGAGTGTTGGAGTCTGTATCCCACATCGGACTTGAGGTCCGGTGTGGTCTTAATTATTTGGTATAAAAGAACCTCAAGGGCTCCTTTAGAGAGAACACCTTGGAGGTTCCGGTCTCTCATTATCATTTAACAAATGTATTGTAATGCGTATCCCCAAAAGGATAATGGAAGATCTGCATGATTCATCATCGACCTTACTATGTCTAATAAAGTATGGTTCCTCCTTTCACTAACACCATTCCACTGTGGTGTGTAAGGTGGAGTGAGTTGAGATAGAATCTCAAACTCCCGTGGAAAGTCGATAAACTCTTGGTTAAGATATTCACCACCTCGATCCGATCGAAACTGCTTCATCTTCTTTCCAAGTTGATTCTCTACTTCATTCTTGAATTCTTTGAATTTCTTAAAGGACTCGGACTTATACCCCAACAAATAGACATAACCATATCTACTCAAGTCATCAGTAAAAGTTATGAAGTAAGAATACTCACCTCTAACTTCTACTAAAAATGCTCCACACACATCAGTGTGTACCAATCCTAGAAACTCTGTGACCCTTTCACTCTGTCCACCGAATGACGGTTTGGTCATTTTGCCTTGTAAACAAGCATGACATCTTTTAAGTGGTTTTAGCTCAGAAGAGTCTAAATAACCATCTTGGCAAAGCTTTGTCAAACGTTTCTCGTTTACATGACCAAGACGGTGATGTCATAGTTGGGTGTTATATGAGTCGTATGAACATGATTCGTTATCTATTGTCAATACTTGGTTTTCATAATTTAATACATAAAGACCATTATTTATATGCGTCATACCATAACATATGTTGTCACTGTAAAAGAAACAACTTTTATTTCCAAATTTGAAAATAAAACAATTTGCAATGATACAAAAATAATGTTCTTGGTAACAGTAGATACATAATAACAATCCCTTAAAACCAATATCATTCATGTTGGCAGTGAAAGGTGGCAGTCACCAATAGTTAGAGCAGTCAACCTCGCACCATTGGCAGCTCGCAGATCCACCTCGCCTCTAACAATCTTTCGAAATCTACTTAGTTCCTGTATTTGGATACAGATGTGAGCATCACAAGTTATATTTAATACCCAATGTGTAGATATTGAAAGATTAGACTCGATAGCGAGCGCACATTTAACTTCCCCTTACTTCTGGGTGCAGTTCCTCTTTCGGTGGTCTTTCTTGCCACATGCAAAACATATTACCTCATTTTCCTTGCCCTGCCTCTGGATTTTCCTCTTCTTGGAAGGACAATGCTCGAGAGCTTTAGACTTGTTATGAGTTTTGGGTCCCTCCGTCTTGTTCTTCCTTTTCTTATTCACCATAAGGACCGCAGGTTTGTCATGCCCCATGTTTTTATCTACTTGGCGAATCAAAGTAAGAAATTCTGAAAGACTTCTCATTATTGCTCATATTATAATTAACAATAAAATTAGAGAATGACTTGGATAGTGATAAAAGTATGAGATCTATGCGCAACTCATCCGGGAATTTAATCCCTAAGATATCTAAGCGTTCAATGTAGCCAATAAGCTTGACTACATGAGGCCTAACTGGCGCCGACTCTCTAAGCTTAGTTGTAAACAGAGCATTGGATATCTCGTATCTCTCTTGTCTCGTCTTCTCTTGATAAAGATCCCGAAGGTGCGACATCATGCTATACACATTCATGTCCTCATGTTGCTTCAAAAGCTCATTGGTCATGGATGATAGCATGAAACACTGAACATTTGTAGAATCGTTCAAATGTTTTTCATAGAGTAAACTCTTCATCACAAGCCTCATTACCAGCTGCATCAGGAATAGGTTCTTCGAGCACATATAATTTCCTTTCATGGCGTACGATAAGGCGTAAGCTCCTTTGCCACTCTTGAAAATTTGTGTCAATGAGAAGGTTATCCTTCTCAAGTATAGATTGCAGTGATATGTTTGACGTCATTTTTTATTGTTGTTTCTACAAATAAGATGAGCAAAATTTTATACTTTATCTGATAAAATTTAGACAAACAAATAAATATTATATTTATTAATCTCCCACTATTTTATCAAAACTCAATAGTTATCACCATTGGCTTCGAAATATCCTGTTGCTTTGACATTATAGTGGCGAGGATCCATATCCCCCTTCTCATTACCTTAACTTTTGTTGGTCATGTAAGAACCCGGTTTTTGCTGAGAAAAACTTTGGAATATTCTTGATAATATTCCAGAGCAGTGCCTTCAGACGGCGTGCGATTCCGAGCCCCGGAGTGGCCGGATTTAAATTTTCAGTGCGTTCACACTGGAAACGCTAAATAAATGCGATAACTCCTAAACGGAGTTCCGGATCAGGGATCCGAGTGTACGGATGGGTCCGGAATGGGGTGTTTACCCTAGGAACGACATAAAACTTGTCGGCGCGAGATGTTTGGACCCCTCGCCCGCTTCTGGAACGATAAACGGATTAATTAATTAATTAATTAATTCGTTTAATGGCGAAACGCTAGTATCTCTTAAACGGTGGCTCGGATTGAAAAACCGAGGGCACCGTTGAGTTCGGAGCGTGCCGTTTACCCTAGGAGGGGTATAAGTTTCGCGGGCGCGGGCCGTTTGTGAAAAATGGCCCCAGGGGCGTTTTCGTAATTTGGCGACCTCGGGCTCTAAGTTTGATAACTTTTGAACGGGGTCTCAGATTAAAATTCCGAGACCGCCGTTGTGCTCGGGAGGTCGTTTTTACCCCAGGGACACCCTCCTTTTTGTCTGCTTCGAGAGTGGGGTCGGGGGCGTGCCGGGCGGGGGTGTTTAAGCGTTATTACTTAAACGCACCCCTCCCCCTTCTTCCCCTCTTCTTCCTCACAACCTCCCCCCTTCCCTCCTCCATTCCAGCGAGCTCCGGCGAGGCGAGCTCCGGCGAGGCGAGCTCCGGCGAGGCGAGCTCCGGCGAGGCGAGCTCCGGCGAGGCGAGCTCCGGCGAGACGGTGGCGCGCGGCGAATCGCGCGGGAAGCGCCGGGCGAAGCCCAACGAGGTAGGCGGATTTGAGTTTTCCTCCCCTTCCCCGTTTTAATCTTCTTTTATGCTCAATCGCACCACTGGATCCTCGAACAAATCCAGTGGTTGCGTAGATCCCGTCCCGAGCTTTCCGGAAAGCTATCCGGATCAAATTTTCGACCACCGGATCGTTCCCGGTGGTCCTTGGAATTTTTCCGGCCACGGCCGGTTTCCGGCGAGGGCCGAAGGCGGCGGACGGCGGCGGCGCAGGGCGGCGTGGGGCGGAGCGAGGCGGAGCAGGGCGGTCGGCGGCGCTTGCCGGGAGGTGGCGACGGCCTTCGGCGGCGGCTTCGGAAGCCGGCCGCGGGCGCCGGCAGGCGGAAGAGAGGGGGGGCCGCGAAGCGCGACCCCCGTGCACAACCGCGACCGGCGTTTTGCGGGTCGCTGTGCGGAATCAACCGGCCGCGAGGCGGCCAGTCGGCTGGAGCAAGCCGCGGCCAGCTGGCCGCGGCGGGGTGAACCAGACCCGCGGCTAAGCCGCGGGCCGGCTATGAGGACCGGGCCGGCCGGCGCGGGCCGGCCCAAGCAGGGCGGACCGGCCGGTCCGGGCCGGTCCGGCCCAAAGGGGCTTTGCCCCTCAGACATCGGACGCCCGTATTTCGGGCTACGGGCGTCCGTTTTGCGCGCCGTCTGCGGCAGCGCGGAGCTTGCGTCAAGACGGAATTTTTGAGATGGTTTCGGGAATTTTTAATTCCCAAAACGAGGGGCCGCTGAGACGCGACGCGTCTTTAAGTGGACGAGCGTTCTTCTGGAAAATCTTGTTTTGGATGGCGCGGACGCGTGCGACGTCCGTTTTGAGTGCCGTCAGTTGCGTTGTGACCCTGGCAATGAGGCGGAGGTTTCCAGTGCGGTTCCAGGCGTTGAGGCTGGAGTTGAGGCGCGGGCCCCACGGCCCGTCTCTTGAGCTGCGTGCGGCGTTTCACGACTTTTTTCCTCGGACGTCCGTTCAGGGCGTGCGAGCAGTCGATGTTGGGTGTTTTTCCGAGGGGATTGCAATGGTGCAATCCTCCCGCTCAAATTCGGCACGATGGTGCGGGGCCCACGAGGGCCGTTTCGGCGTCGACGGGGATTTTTCTACCTTAATCACCGGGCGACCGTTTTGGACAAGTGGATAGTCCATCTTGTGTACTTTTTCCGGAGGATCGCAACGGTGCGACCCGTTCGTTGAGTTTCGGGACAGGGTTGCGGGTCCCACGTGGCGCCGCTCGTGTGCGGTGCGCCGGAACGCACCTTTTTCTCCGGATACCCGTTCTACTCAAGCGAGTAGTGCTTTCGACGTGTTTTTCCGAGAGCATCGCGATGGCGCAGTCCGCCCGACCTCTTTCGGAGATGTGGTGTGGGCCCCACCCGACCGGGCTACGGTGAATAGTACTTTTTTCACCGGGTGGCCGTTTTGGGTGATTGAGTAGTCAATCCAGTGTGTTTTTCCGAGGGGATCGCAGTGGCGTGATCCGTTGGTTCAGTTTCGGGATTCTGGTGTGGGCCCCACGCGGGTTGGTCACGGTGAATAGTACCTTTTCCACCTGTTGACCGTTTCAGGCGAGTGAGTAGTCTAACTCGCGTGTTTTTCTGCAAGGATTACAACGGTGTGATCCGTTTGGCTGTACGGAGCCTCTTACGCGATCTTGAGAAATGTGGAGGCACGGAAGGAGCTCCAGTGGTGGTCCGCCCTACTTTGCTTGTAGCGGGCCTTTGGCGAGTGATCGCGTGCACTCCCGTGTGAGTGATGTGAATGTTTCACGAGATGTGGATGGCCGTGTCTGGGCCTTTGAGGTGGAGTTGTTACGTCATGCCTTCGCGTTGACGCTGAGTGTCGTGTGCACGATAGCCTTTGGGCTGGAATGAGGTATACTCCAGGAGTATACGGGAGCGCTTGGAGGTACGTGTGGTTGTTTGTACCTGAGGATGGTCGTGCGCTCAGTTGGGGTTGAGATGGGGCCACACGTTGTGTGGGCCCCACGTGCGTGCCGGGTTCTGCTTGCGTACTTTGAGCTCTCGCGACGTAGAGGATCCCTCTGTGCTCGTTGTTTGACCAGCAGGGTGGAGTTTTCCCCTGGCTCGGTGCTCGGTTGTTGACCAGCAGGGTTGAGTGGCCTCCCCCTGGTTTCGTTCTCGATGGATTGGCCGGTAGCGGGGCCAGTGGCACCTAGTGATGGAACAGGTGCTGAACCCCTTTGGGTGAGTTGTGCTGGAGTTGGGTGGTCGCGTGATGCCCACTCCGTGTTCAGTTGGCCAGTGTTGTACCCTCCAGTGGATGTGGCCAGAGCAGTTATGAGTTTTACCCTCCAGCGGGGCTGGGCAGTGGGTTACTCATCGGATTCTAGGGTCTACCCTCCGGCAGAGACTGGGCAGTGGGTCACCCGACACTTTTAGGGTCTACCCTCCAGCAGAGACTGGGCAGTGGGTCGCCCGATGCACTTAGGGTCTACCCTCCAGCAGAGACTGGGCAGTGGGTCACCCGACGACCTCTTAGGGCCTACCCTCCAGCAGGGCTGGGCAGTGGGTCGCCCGTCGTCTAGTTCCGGGTCTACCCTCCAGCATGGCTGGGCTGTGGGTCGCCTGTCGACTTATTCCAGGTCTACCCTCCAGCGGGGCTGGGCAGTGGGTCGCCTGATGATGTATTAGGGTTTACCCTCCAGCAGGGTTGGGCAGTGGGTCACCCGATATCTGAATATGGTTTACCCTCCAGCGGGGCTGGGTAGTGGGTCGCCTGACGATGTATTATGGTTTACCCTCCAGCGGGGCTGGGTAGTGGGTCGCCTGACGATGTATTATGGTTTACCCTCCAGCGGGGCTGGGTAGTGGGTCGCCTGATGATGTATTAGGGTTTACCCTCCAGCAGGGCTGGGCAGTGGGTCACCCGACATTTGGTTATGAATTACCCTCCAGCGGGGCTGGGCAGTGGGACACCTGTTAGCATTCCAGACTCAGTCCTTCCGACTGGGCTAGTCTGTGGCTTTCCTCCGTGATTACCGGAGCAGGAACCTTGGTTATGGGTCAGTGTTGTGACGGCTTGACTTTGAGGAGACCTCTCAACTGCGGGGCAGTGATGAGGTGTGGTTTGACTTTCCCTAGAACTCTCAAGTTCGAGGGGCGCTTTCCCCACCGAGACGCGTTCCTGTGACGCGATCTAAAACCGTGCGGGCGAGTCAGTGCCGCCCAAAGCGGATAGCATCAAGGTGCGGTGACTGAGCCCCTTGGCTTGCGGTTCAGGGCAGACGTGCGGGATGCTGGGCGACGATGATGGTGTTATGTCAGGGACTGTTGGCGACTCTTTCTTGGGCTGAGCTACGGGTTAGAGATCCCCTTACGAGCTTGTTCGGGCTTCTCGACAGAGCATATGGATTGTATATACCTTGTTCGAGCACCCACTTCTTGGGCTTGGTTACTCTCCCTCCCGGAGAGGCGAAGACACGCGGGGTATGCCACGTGCTTTCCGTGTCTAGCTTCTCATGGTTGGATGAGTCTACTCTCCTGCTATAGGTAGCGAAGACTCGACGGGAAGATCATCTTCTCACCGTTTCCCGCTCCTTGTGCCTGGACGAGTTTACTTCCTTTCTTTTGTTGGGTTGAGCTGGACTCTTTACTGCACTCTCTGTTGTACTTTTTTACTTCCCCCTGTTCGCTCTACCGCTCACCCTTCGGTACCTCCTTTCTTGCTCCCTCGAGCCTTCGGGGTATCCTACTGAGTATTTTTATACTCACCCCTGCTTGGGCTTTGCCCGCACTTGGTGTGCCCTTGCAGACGACGGACAGGTGGAGCGTGACTTCGGTGGAGCGTAGGAGCTTGGGGGCTTGGACCGCGTGCGGTGGTCGTGGCCGGGTTCTAGGTGGCAGACCCGTCAGCTGTTTGTTTTTGTTTACCTGTTGCCGGGTTGTGGCACCTTTTCCGGTTGGGCGCGTGTTTTGCCCCTTTTTCCTTTTCAGCACTTTACTTGTATCTTGTAGGGGTCGATGCATTTTGTGGTTTATATATAGCAGTTGTTCTTTTTACTTTGCTTGTTCTCTCTTTACTCTGCACTTTTGCATTGAGTGTGCTACGTGTGTGTGTACAGGTGCTTAGGCAAAGGCCTCCCCGAGTTATCGTGCCTTCGGCGCTAGTCGCCAGCCCCTGGCCTATGGAGGCGGGCCTGGGGTAGTTGCGGCTCGAGCCCGGGTAGGGTCGGGTCGTGACAAAGTGGTATCAGAGGTGGTTCGTTCCTTGGGACGTTGTGCGGACGTCCCTAAAAGAGGAATTGGTTGGGATATTGGGCAACAGTGTTAACGTGTCTCGAGAGCGGCTCTCAGGCCAAGGAGTCCAGTGATGGTGCGGCGGCCGACGTATCCATTCACCAGGACCTTGATAACCCGTTTGTCGACTCGGCATGCTGAGACACTTGTTGCAGGGAAAATTTGTTTGTGCATCACATAGGACTGAGTCTTGACTGTCCTTCTTGAGTCAGCTCCCCATCGTTGATGTTGTGGTATATACATATATGTTCATCTGACCGCGGCACTCCTTGATAATATTCAGGATGTCTCCGCGAGGACAGCCAGTCAGGATACCAGCTTTGGGTACGTGACGACGACCCTGTGAGCTACGAGGCCTCAGTCCAGAACCCATCATGCGAGCCCCTTTCTCTGGGTGGGCCGGTAGCAGCACCCCCACCTGTGGAGCAGCAGACAGTTTCAGCAGAGCAGGCTGAGCTTGAGCGCAGGTTGAGCGCGCTCCGTGAGTTCCAGCGGCAGAGACCGCTGAGGTTCAGTGGTGAGCCAGACCCTCAGGCAGTAGAGGTTTGGCTCGAGGCAGTGGTTCGCCTTTTCAGGCTTGTGCAGACGCCGACAGGTCAGAGAGTGGCTTTGGCAGCCAGCCTTTTTCGTGGAGCAGCTCGGCGTTGGTGGAGTCTGGTGACTCAGTTTCTTGACGAGTCGTCGTTTTCGTTGGACGACTTTCAGTTGTTGCTCCGTGAGGAGTTCTGCCCCTCCTGCTTGCGCTCCGTTCGGATTCAGGAGCTCCTGCAGTTTCAGCAGGGAGGGATGACGGTGGCCGAGTACGCGGCTAGTTTTGCAGACCGTGCACGCTTTTACCCGGACTTGGTCCATGACGACAACTTCCGAGCGCGGGAGTTTGAGCAGGGTCTCCGCTGAGAGATTCGTGCTGTCATAGTACCCTCGGGCATTTCTACATATGCCAGGGTGCTAGAGCAGGCGTTGGTGACAGGGGGATTCCTGTCATGTTTTGCGGTTGGTAGTGGCAGTGGGCGCGATGGAGCTGGGACGTCTGTCGTAGTTAGCAGGCGCCAGAGGGCAGGACCTCGATGCAGGTGGCCTTCCCACTGCCGGTTTCGGAGACGTGGTTGTATACCACTGCGGCGAAAAGGCGCAGGGCCTCAGCCGAGGATGCCCATCCGTGAGTGGATCCCGGGCCGTGGTCGTACACCACAGTGGCGCCGGAGGGCACCAGTGCAGCCCAGAGAGAGTCGGTGCTATGCTTGTGACGGGCGAGGTCACTTGGCACGAGACTGCCCGGCCCGAGTTGCTGAGAGCTTCGGGCAAGCAGCAGGCGCACCACCACGGCAGAGGCAGCGCCGGGATCGGAGTAGTGGCCAGAGAGGTGGTGCTAGCAGAGGAGCGGGAGGAGCTGGAGGTGGGGGACGACGTTACGAGATCTCCCCATCACCACTAGGCAGTCCACATCAGGCTCCGGGAGCTGACGGTTGGGACCGCGGGTAGCCGTGAGCTTTGGACTCCTACGATCCTGCAGAGCACGGAATGGTGAGAGGTACCCCTTGCGACCCTTCTACTGCTTGCAGTAGAATTGTTAGGCTCTGCGTGTGAAATGCTTCTCTCCCGGCTCCTTGTGTGAGGTGTTACCAGGGTGACGCAGGGCGTCGGGTGTAACCCTGTGGTGGTAAGGAGAAAGGCGCGAGACCTTTTCCTTTAGTCGATGGTGTTGACTCCTTCGCCTTTTGAGCGCGTAAGAGAGCATCGACTGTGGAGCCTCTTGCATGACCAGATATCCTTAGGTGTTACACCATATGAATATTCTGAAGGAGGGAATCACCGGGCCTTGTTTCAGGTGCGGGCGGTGATTCCAGTCGCAGCGTGCGACGTAGAGGTTTGACCGGGGAGGTGAGCTACCCCCGAGGGCCTTCGGGCCGTGTGAGACCGTGCAAAGGGATGGCGAGGTACCCTACCGCCTTGCCCTAACCCCAAAGTCTGGAGTGGGTGCACGACATCGGCAAGGGCCGACCTCGCGTGAACAGATCAATCCTTTGGTGTGTGTGCGTGGCACAGAGCTGTGCGTGGGTTCTTCTGAGTATGGGAAAGCCAGGTGTGGGCTTAGTACCCTGTGTTGCTCCCTAGTTTTGCTTTTCGAGGACGAAAAGTTTGAAGGAGGGAATGATGTAAGAACCCGGTTTTTGCTGAGAAAGACTTTGGAATATTCTTGATAATATTCCAGAGCAGTGCCTTCAGACGGCGTGCGATTCCGAGCCCCGGAGTGGCCGGAATTAAATTTTCAGTGCGTTCACACTGGAAACGCTAAATAAATGCGATAACTCCTAAACGGAGTTCCGGATCAGGGATCCGAGTGTACGGATGGGTCCGGAATGGGGTGTTTACCCTAGGAACGACATAAAACTTGTCGGCGCGAGATGTTTGGACCCCTCGCCCGCTTCTGGAACGATAAACGGATTAATTAATTAATTCGTTTAATGGCGAAATGCTAGTATCTCTTAAACGGTGGCTCGGATTGGAAAACCGAGGGCACCGTTGAGTTCGGAGCGTGCCGTTTACCCTAGGAGGGGTATAAGTTTCGCGGGCGCGGGCCGTTTGTGAAAAATGGCCCCAGGGGCGTTTTCGTAATTTGGCGGCCTCGGGCTCTAAGTTTGATAACTTTTGAACGGGGTCTCAGATTAAAATTCCGAGACCGCCGTTGTGCTCGAGAGGTCGTTTTTACCCCAGGGACACCCTCCATTTTGTCTGCTTCGAGAGCAGGGTCGGGGGCGTGCCGGGCGGGGGTGTTTAAGCGTTATTACTTAAACGCACCCCTCCCCCTTCTTCCCCTCTTCTTCCTCACAACCTCCCCCCTTCCCTCCTCCATTCCGGCGAGCTCCGGCAAGGCGAGCTCCGGCGAGGTGGCTCTGGCGAGACGGTGGCGCGCGGCGAATCGCGCGGGAAGCGGCGGGCGAAGCCCAACGAGGTAGGCGGATTTGAGTTTTCCTCCCCTTCCCCGTTTTAATCTTCTTTTATGCTCAATCGCACCACTGGATCCTCGAACAAATCCAGTGGTTGCGTAGATCCCATCTCGAGCTTTCCGGAAAGCTATCCGGATCAAATTTTCGACCACCGGATCGTTCCCGGTGGTCCTTGGAATTTTTCCGGCCACGGCCGGTTTCCGGCGAGGGCCGAAGGCGGCGGACGGCGGCGGCGCAGGGCGGCGCGGGGCGGAGCGAGGCGGAGCAGGGCGGTCGGCGGCGCTTGCCGGGAGGTGGCGGCGGCCTTCGGGGACGGCTTCAGAAGCCGGCCGCGGGCGCCGGCAGGCGGAGGAGGGGGGGGCCGCGAAGCGCGACCCCCGTGCACGACCGCGACCCGCGTTTTGCGAGTCGCTGGGCGGAATCAACCGGCCGCGAGGCGGCCGGTCGACTGGAGCAAGCCGCGGCCAGCTGGCCGCGGCGGGGTGAACCGGACCCGCGGCTAAGCCGCGGGCCGGCTGTGCGGACCGGCCGGTCCGGCCCAAAGGGGCTTTGCCCCTCAGACTTCGGACGCCCGTATTTCGGGCTACGGACGTCCGTTTTGCGCGCCGTCTGCGGCAGCGCGGAGCTTGCGTCAAGACGGAATTTTTGAGATGGTTTCGGAAATTTTTAATTCCCGAAACAAGGGGCCGCTGAGACGCGACGCGTCTTTAAGTGGACGAGCGTTCTTCCGAAAAATCTTGTTTTGGATGGCGCGGACGCGTGCGACGTCCGCTTTGAGTGCCGTCAGTTGCGTTGTGACCCTGGCACTAAGGCGGAGGTTTCCAGTGCGGTTCCAGGCGTTGAGGCTGGAGTTGAGGCGTGGGCCCCACGGCCCGTCTCTTGAGCTGCGTGCGGCGTTTCACGACTTTTTTCCTCGGACGTCCGTTCGGGGCGTGCGAGCAGTCGATGTTGGGTGTTTTTCCGAGGGGATTGCAATGGTGCAATCCTCCCGCTCAAATTTGGCACGATGGTGCGGGGCCCACGAGGGCTGTTTCGGCGTCGACGGTGATTTTTCTACCTTAATCACCGGGCGACCGTTTTGGACAAGTGGATAGTCCATCTTGTGTACTTTTTCGGGAGGATCGCAACGGTGCGACCCGTTCGTTGAGTTTCAGAACCGGGTTGCGGGTCCCACGTGGCGCCGCTCGTGTGCGGTGCGCCGGAACGCACCTTTTTCTCCAGATACCCGTTCTACTCAAGCGAGTAGTGCTTTCGACGTGTTTTTCCGAGAGCATCGCGATGGCGCAGTCCGCCCGACATCTTTCGGAGATGTGGTGTGGGCCCCACCCGACCGGGCTACGGTGAATAGTACCTTTTTCACCGGGTGGCCGTTTTGGGTGATTGAGTAGTCAATCCCGTGTGTTTTTCCGAGGGGATCGCAGTGGCGTGATCCGTTGGTTCAGTTTCGGGATTCTGGTGTGGGCCCCACGCGGGTTGGTCACGGTGAATAGTACATTTTCCACCTGTTGACCGTTTCGGGCGAGTGAGTAGTCTAACTCACGTGTTTTTCTGCAAGGATTACAACGGTGTGATCCGTTTGGCTGTACGGAGCCTCTTGCGCGATCTTGAGAAATGTGGAGGCACGGAAGGTGCTCCAGTGGTGGTTCGCCCTACTTTGCTTGTAGCGGGCCTTTGGCGAGTGATCGCGTGCACTCCCGTGTGAGTGATGTGAATGTTTCACGAGATGTGGATGGTCGTGTTTGGGCCTTTGAGGTGGAGTTGTTACGTCATGCCTTCGCGTTGACGCTGAGTGTCGTGTGCACGATAGTCTTTGGGCTGGAATGAGGTATACTCCAGGAGTATACGGGAACGCTTGGAGGTACGTGTGGTTGTTTGTACCTGAGGATGGTTGTGCGCTCAGTTGGGGTTGAGATGGGGCCACACGTTGTGTGGGCCCCACGTGCGTGCCGGGTTCTGCTTGCGTACTTTGAGCTCTCGCGACGTAGAGGATCCCTCTGTGCTCGTTGTTTGACCAGCAGGGTGGAGTTTTCCCCTGGCTCGGTGCTCGGTTGTTGACCAGCAGGGTTGAGTGGCCTCCCCCTGGTTTCGTTCTCGATGGATTGGCCGATAGCGGGGCCAGTGGCACCTAGTGATGGAACAGGTGCTGAACCCCTTTGGGTGAGTTGTGCTGGAGTTGGGTGGTCGCGTGATGCCCACTCCGTGTTCAGTTGGCCAGTGTTGTACCCTCCAGTGGATGTGGCCAGAGCAGTTATGAGTTTTACCCTCCAGCGGGGCTGGGCAGTGGGTTACTCATCGGATTCTAGGGTCTACCCTCCGGCAGAGACTGGGCAGTGGGTCACCCGACACTTTTAGGGTCTACCCTCCAGCAGAGACTGGGCAGTGGGTCGCCCGATGCACTTAGGGTCTACCCTCCAGCAGAGACTGGGCAGTGGGTCACCCGACGACCTCTTAGGGCCTACCCTCCAGCAGGGCTGGGCAGTGGGTCGCCCGTCGTCTAGTTCCGGGTCTACCCTCCAGCATGGCTGGGCTGTGGGTCGCCTGTCGACTTATTCCAGGTCTACCCTCCAGCGGGGCTGGGCAGTGGGTCGCCTGATGATGTATTAGGGTTTACCCTCCAGCAAGGTTGGGCAGTGGGTCACCCGATATCTGAATATGGTTTACCCTCCAGCGGGGCTGGGTAGTGGGTCGCCTGACGATGTATTATGGTTTACCCTCCAGCGGGGCTGGGTAGTGGGTCGCCTGACGATGTATTATGGTTTACCCTCCAGCGGGGCTGGGTAGTGGGTCGCCTGACGATGTATTAGGGTTTACCCTCCAGCAGGGCTGGGCAGTGGGTCACCCGACATTTGGTTATGAATTACCCTCCAGCGGGGCTGGGCAGTGGGACACCTGTTAGCATTCCAGACTCAGTCCTTCCGACTGGGCTAGTCTGTGGCTTTCCTCCGTGATTACCGGAGCAGGAACCTTGGTTATGGGTCAGTGTTGTGACGGCTTGACTTTGAGGAGACCTCTCGACTGCGGGGCAGTGATGAGGTGTGGTTTGACTTTCCCTAGAACTCTCAAGTTCGAGGGGCGCTTTCCCCACCGAGACGCGTTCCTGTGACGCGATCTAAAACCGTGCGGGCGAGTCAGTGTCGCCCAAAGCGGATAGTATCAAGGTGCGGTGACTGAGCCCCTTGGCTTGCGGTTCAGGGCAGACGTGCGGGATGCTGGGCGACGATGATGGTGTTATGTCAGGGACTGTTGGCGACTCTTTCTTGGGCTGAGCTACGGGTTAGAGATCCCCTTACGAGCTTGTTCGGGCTTCTCGACAGAGCATATGGATTGTATATACCTTGTTCGAGCACCCACTTCTTGGGCTTGGTTACTCTCCCTCCCGGAGAGGCGAAGACGCACGGGGTATGCCACGTGCTTTCCGTGTCTAGCTTCTCATTGTTGGATGAGTCTACTCTCCTGCTATAGGTAGCGAAGACTCGACGGGAAGATCATCTTCTCACCGTTTCCCGCTCCTTGTGCCTGGACGAGTCTACTTCCTTTCTTTTGTTGGGTTGAGCTGGACTCTTTACTGCACTCTCTGTTGTACTCTTTTACTTCCCCCTATTCGCTCTACCACTCACCCTTCGGTACCTCCTTTGTTGCTCCCTCGAGCCTTCGGGGTATCCTACTGAGTATTTTTATACTCACCCCTGCTTGGGCTTTGCCCGCACTTGGTGTGCCCTTGCAGACGACGGACAGGTGGAGCGTGACTTCGGTGGAGCGTAGGAGCTTGGGGGCTTGGACCGCGTGCGGTGGTCGTGGCCGGGTTCCAGGTGGCAGACCCGTCAACTGTTTGTTTTTGTTTACCTGTTGCCGGGTTGTGGCACCTTTTCCGGTTGGGCGCGTGTTTTGCCCCTTTTTCCTTTTCAGCACTTTACTTGTATCTTGTAGGGGTCGATGCATTTTGTGGTTTATATATAGCAGTTGTTCTTTTTACTTTGCTTGTTCTCTCTTTACTCTGCACTTTTGCATTGAGTGTGCTGCGTGTGTGTGTACAAGTGCTTAGGCAAAGGCCTCCCCGAGTTATCGTGCCTTCGGCGCTGGTCGCCAGCCCCTGGCCTATGGAGGCGGGCCTGGGGTAGTTGCGGCTCGAGCCCGGGTAGGGTCGGGTCGTGACAGGTCAAGCAACTTGAATGGTTTTAGGTAGGCATTCCTAATGACAACTGTATTAACTCACAGTTCTTTGTTTTGTTGAGTGGACTCCCCAATCCTGAAATCCTTAAATTAGATTTCTTCAACCCTTGTCTCTCAGTTACACCAAGTCCTGCTTTAGCAGTCAACTCTTGATGTGGACTAAGTTAAGTCAACCCAAAACTTCAAGTTACAATTCCCCAATAATTGAAAGCACCCCAACTTTGGCCGGTTAAGCACTTTGAAGTATGGTTCGATTTTAACTGAAGTAATTAATCATGTCTTAGATAATATTTACGCATAAACCAATTTATTTTAGTTTTATCTTGCATACTTGTTAATTTATTAATTCATGTGATCGCAACAAAACATTCATAATGAAATAACCATGCAACTTGACAGAAATAAAATAACAAAGCAGTATGATCATGAGTTTTTACTAATGGTTTGTTTGTCTGGCGGATGATAAACTAACTGTCGACCTAGGGGAAAAACACCTTGAACCAATTAAGGTTCATGTTGCAGCTTTCCACCTGTCCATCTATGGATCTTTCTCGGATTGGTTTCGCCTCGGCTCCAAACTTGAACCGCCTCCACTAACTTGGGAGCTTCATCCATTACATATACTTTTACTCACACGCGACTGAGAGGAAGGGGTTTACATAAAAGAAACCATGGGCACGCAGGCCCTTACATAATGAGATGAGAGATGACACACGAACCAACAATTTAATTTAATAATACAAAGGTCTTGGTATAAACTCATGATCATCCATTAGCATGCAACGAATTACGCATTTAATAAAATTAACATTCAATTCCAATCGTTCTTATTAAAGATAAACCGCACTCAAGTCAATTAATTATATTCTTTAATTAATCAATTCCTTGAGATTCTCTCATCCATAATAATTTTAAACAAATTAAATAAATTTATTTAAAATTAACTTTGTACATAAATGTACCTTGAAGACAACACGGTGAGTACTCATCCGAACGATCCAACATGTATTATACTCGTATACTGTTTACTCTTGTGACATGTGGCATACACGACTTATCACGTATTTTCATGACGTATATTATCAACTTAATGATTACACATATTACATGATTTTTATATCACGTGTTATGCTTCAATGCACGTAGAGTAATAACTGTAATACGACTCATACATGATATGTCGATCCGAACATTACGCATATATTAATTAAACAATTATATATATTAAAACTCATCACATGGCGTGTCTTATCAACTTAATGACCACACACAATCACATGTTAATAAGGTTTACACAGTATAATAAATTAATTTTAATTCTGCGTAATTTTTCCAATGTACGCGGCATGTACATTGGAGTTACACGGCGTGTATGGTTTCCTACCGTTTATCCACGACACACGCCTAGGGACTTGACGTGTAACCGTGCCACAAAAAAAGTTAGTACACGGCGTGTACTTGGGTTACACATCGTGTGGTCTCCGAGTTAAACGGTCACTAGTCAGGTAGGTCGTGTAAGAAGATGCACGGCTCATCTGTGACTATAGGACTACAAGCCGTGTACGGAAGTTGCACGGCGTGTACTCCGGCTGACCGTGCACCAGGCTGGCCCAATCAACATGCGGTGTAATTAAATGCATTGCGTGTAATAAATGCACACGCCATGAATTAATTCCGAATTAATTCATGGTGCATTAAACACTAGTACACAGCGGTGGGTTCAGGGCGCAGCGGAAGCGTGCGATGGGTCGTGTCCAACTTTGCTTTTTGTCGTGATCGATAGTCAATCAGAGATTTACACAATGATAAACGTCGTGATCAACGGAATTGAATCAAAGAAAACAGACAAGAGATAAAACATCGGAACCAGAGCAGAGGATCATCACGTATTATTTATAATTAATTTAATCAATTAAAGAATTACCTTGTGAGAATTCTTTCATCATTGATGGATCTGATAAGAGATCTACGTTGTACCGTCGTTGCGTTGTAGGAATCAAGAGCAAACTCCCTCTAGCGGTGATTCACACGTGTTCCACAAATCTCTGAACGTCGTTGTAGGAATCTTCAGGTGCTAGCACGGCAGATCCTATCGCTTACGTCGTTCACCTTTGATCGCCTAGAGAATCGCTTCCATAAAATTCTCTTTGATCTCTCTTGACTGAGAGTGGGAGGTGGAGGAAGATCACTCTCTGTTCTTAAGAGCGTTCTTGAAGAAGGGAGCTCTCTAGGGCTTCTAGAGGATTCTCCGGATTCGTTGCACACAACCAAAACAAATGAATTGACACTCTTGAAAAATAATATAATTGAGTTTATATACCGCTAGGGTTTAAAAATAAATATATGCACAAGTGCCTTTTAAAATTTATTTAATCCCTGTGGAACCTCATGTCTATAATAATATTATTATTATTATTTCTCAACATGCGCTAAACTCACGAATTTAAAATTAAATATTATTTATTCAAATAATATTCAATATATATTATTTATCACTGGACCATTAAAATCGGTCTGTCATTACTCCACAATATTTATCTGGTCTTGAATAATGACTCTATTTAATAAATAAATATCACAGCATTATTCAGCAATAAATAAATAAATATTATATTCACTAAATAGCAAATAAATATTTATTAAATATTCCGCTCACATAATATTCTCTCGAATAACTGATGATGGATATGCAATCAAGCAAACATGAATAATTATTAAACCACATGCGGGAATAATATTTATTCAATTTGTTAAATAATAAATAATAATATATTATTTAATTGAGATTCTGGATACACTTAGTGTGTGACCCTCTAGGCTTCTTTCTCAGTTGCATTAGACGAAGCAGCCTAAAGTCCAAGGTTAGCGTCTAACAGCACGTCAAGGCACCCATAGAAAAAGAAGTTAATGTCGCAACGACATAATACCTCATATGAACGTTTACTCTATAATATAATCTCTTTATCACGATATCTATAATCAAACAGGTTGCATGCTGGTGCCATCAACTTATGTGTTCGATGTCTCTTTCTTTGTCTTTCCAAAAATTGAACTTGCCTATAGAACAGCATGACCATAGATTTATTTAGGTTGTATCATTTCCATCAAAAGACCTGAGATGTCAACTTTCGTTAAAGAACAAAAGGGACAAATCTTTTCTCGCATTTATTCATTAATGCAATATTACTCGTGACGCACCCAACATATCATATTTCGCCGCGAACATATGTCGTCACGATTTTCGTCAATACATCAAAGTACGCGACTTATAATACTCGATAATAATCTTAAAATCTGAGAATATAAATGTGGATTTCCTACTGGCGGGTCTCATTCTCATATTATCCTACACTGGATATTACCAAGAGCGTACACCATGAGAAGGTGTCTCAAAGTTCTACGAGTCTCCACCCCTAATAGCTTGTATCATTTGTGTCCCTCAAATGATATCATACAGCTATAAAACATATATTTAAAAATATTGTCGTGACACTTCTGAATTCTCATCATAGCGGGGAACTGCTATGACCTTTCAGTACAAATTCTTGGACTTTCGATAATGCCATTCCCTGAATGATCGAACTTGGACGTTGCACAGCACCACCCGAACTCATCATCCAGGCCACACGCCGCTCCTGAGTGGCCCCATCGTTGTCTCCTCCCGATTGCTCGCCTGTTGAATCTTTTAAGACTATCAATGACCGATCGTCATTCTGTTGTGGTTGTTTGTCCAAGCGAGGCAATAGACCATCAAAGAATTTGCGAACTGCCACTCGGAATTCAGCCCACTCTTGCAGCTCCTGTCCCCATTTTTGTTGGTCCCACAGTAGTGCCATATTGATCCCGTTGCAATCGTTGCGCCACTCCTTCAAGAAGATTATGATGGTGCGTCTCCATCGTCATGTTGATGCTCTTTCGAGAGGAATCTGGCAGTAATCTCCTCCAATGAGAACGTTGCTCACCTCCTTTGATGGGTTCCTGGCAGATCGCCTCCTCCAGCGGTCGTTATCCAGCAGTGCGCGTGCCTACGAGGAGGGAGATGATGAAAAACGACAGGTTGGACCAATTGATACAACCCACACACCAGCAGAGCAACCGAGAACCGACTTCTTCATATTTGTATATCAAAAACTGCGTGAGACTCGAGTTACAGGAAGAGTAAGAAGAAGAATGGGGAAGACAAGAGAAGACAGGAAGATCCTCGAAAGGCCCCTTGGCTCTCCCACCCAACTGTTGGCCGACAATTCTAAACAAATTACCCCCAACTCCTAGCTACTCTCCAGCCCTTTTTTATAACAGCCTAGTCTCCCATGTGAGACCACTCATAACAAACAGCTCTAATAACCAGCTGTAGCCAACTAAGGCCAGTCGTGGCCAATTGGCTTCCAGGCTGTATGCGCCCCCCCTTCCAGAACCGTCTTTTCCAGGGCGTGATGAAGTGGCCAGGTATCTATCATGTCACATTCTGGGTTTATTAATGTTTTAAAAAATACAAAAAAAAAACTGTACATTTTTGTGTTTATACAGTGATCAATGTTTTTGAAAACACTTTCAATTTAGACTCTTTAATAACACCCTAGAAAACTCAAATTTTGATTCAAAGTGAGTCAAATCAGTCACTTCAAAACTGCTCCAGGCACAAAGATGCACTCGGCTTTGCCTAATTCAATCTTAATTTTGGGGAAACCAAAATTTCAAGGAATGATCAGGCTCATTTTCTTAAACTCAATTTGAAAATCTAAAGTGTCATCTCTTCACGTCTCTTTCCTGCTTTCTTGTAAATTCAACTTCATCAAAATGTTGACTTTGATTAGCCTTTTTCAAGCTTTTATTCTCCTTCTCGGGCTTAGTGAAGTGCCTAGTAGATCATGGAGTCACTCTTGAGGGGGGGGGGGTGAATCAGTGTAACCATTTTTACCGAATTCTACTCTCTTTTGATTATCCCCTCTCTTAGTATTCAAACCTCTGTCTCGATTAAGATGTAAGAATCTACTTGATAGAGATTCAAGTAGTAAAAAAAAATTCTATTCAAGAATCGGGAAAACTGCTACAGAATTACAGAAGAAGAAAAAGGAAAAAAAAGAATGGAGAAGAAGGAAATGGAAGAACTCCTTTGGGATACGCCGCTCCCGAGGCCAGGCTGTTGCCTCCTTCAGACAAGCTGAAAGAAATTCCAAAACAAACTGTATTCCCCTCCCTACAGCAATCCATCTATTTATTAACCCAACTTAATACCAACAGCCCTAACCTGCTCCCAACAGCCCAACTACTTCCTACAGAAATTATAACACCACCCCTGGCAGTTACCAACCCAGCCCATACAAACAACCCCTACCCCCGACATTCCTATCATTTCCTCCTTGAAAATCCACCATGTGTCATCACCATCTCCATGCACATCACCACAAACGGTAAAATGCTTTCCATCCAGAATGCTGATATTAACAAGTGAGGGCAACGCACGCAACAGGTCTCATGACAGTAGAACAACCTGGAATGCATAATGTTTCTGCAGGCATTCCTGGCCGCTAAAGTCATCCCACAGTTTCTTCACAAAATCGAGTGTCACGGCTTCTCCTTCTATCTGTGCACCTAGAGATCATGTTTCAACATCTTTGCAATGAAAATCGACAGAATTAGCTATTGGACGTCTCTTAGAATCAGGTGCAGATATTGCTTCTCCAAATTTAATCTTCATTACAGCCATCTCACATTCCTTAAATTTCCTAGCAGCTTCAGGATCATTTGTTTCTTTAGTGGCACCTGTCATCAATACCTCGTATAACAACGCTTTACACTGGTGCATGCACCTCTCAAGCATCATTTTAATGTGATGCCAAAAGAACTTCCCTTTTTCTAATGAAACTAGGTCAGTGTTGGTCGCACGACCATGAGGATCCTTCTTCAATCACCCCCCTTCCATTTGTTGTTCCTCCTGTTCTCTCCATTTCCTCAATTCTCACTCCCTCTACTTAAATTTATCCTGCTCCTCCCTTTTCGCTCTTATTAAACGTTCTGCTTCTCCTGCTGCACCTTTAAGTTCAACTATGTATTCAATAAACAAAAACTCCCAGTTCTCATACACACCTGATCTGTTTCTTGAGTAAGTTCTCTGGCTATCCTTTACCCTGGACCACTGAACGTGTACAGTGAATGACTCTCAGCCAAAAAAAATCCCTCTTTTTTTTATCCAAGATCACAAATCGTGGAGCTATGTCCATTTATTTCTGAAAGTGTAATAATCAGTCATATGACCAATATGCTCCACGGCTTCTTCAAGCAATTGTTTAAAGCTCTCTATTGTAGCCTTATCCTTCACACCACCAAAGGATATGTGCACAGATTTCCTGCCCAAAGCAGCAGCAATGGATGATACCCAAGAGGTTTTCTTAACACCTGGAGTACCCAAACCGATCCTCCTGCATCTGGTTTCAGTTTCCGTAAAACCAGGTACTCACCTATCCATTGCTTGACCCTTATCAAACCATGGCGATCACTGTCCAGGCATTCTTTAGCAGGTTTCAAATATAGTTCTTGTTCTACACTAACCTTCTGCAATGACAGATCACTAAAAAACTCTAGATAGGTACGTGCACTGTTGTAACCTGATTGCTGAGGTTGCAGGTTTTTAAACCTCCTTGGCCCCCGTTGTACATGTTGCCAAATAATCGGAGGCACTCCTGCAACTTTGTATGTGCAACTTTTTAAACCTCCTTAGCCATCACCCCCCCCGTTGTGCATGCTGCCAAATAATCGGAGGCAATCCTGCATTATGCAACTTGCAACTTTCTTTCCAATGCAGCCATGTCAATTTCATCATCATCGTTGTCCCCCTGCTCCTCTTTAATGGCATTCATCTGAGTCTGATGTTTTGAGGAATGAATCGTGGCTTTGGTAAACAAGGCTGCGGGATCTTCCTCAGGAAAAGCTGGCATCATCTCTTTCCTGGAGGTCGCACACATCTCTTCCAATTTTGCAATTCGCATCTCCCTGTCGCCCGACTCTGCCACGTTCCTCGGACTACTTCTTACAGCTTCAGGTAGTAAACTACTTCCATCTTCCTCTACTATAGCCGATTTTCCCTTGTTTCACTCCCAGCGGAACACTCAGCCTGGTTCTTCACAAGTTGATTCACAACAGCCATAAGCTCCTGCATTTCCGTCTTCAATTCTGAAACCACTGTTTCCACAATTGCAAGCCAATTCTCCATGCGCATGGGATTCAAACTGGTGCATCTGGAGGTCGCCTGCAACTCCTCCAGACTCCTGGTCAGCATTGCCCTGATCACCTTGAGCTCCTGCATCTGATTCGCCATACGCATGGGAATACGCAACTAGATTCCACTGCTGCGAGAGCACAAGCTTCTACGTCAGCTTCTAAACTTCGGATCAAGAACCTCTCTGGAATCTCTCTCGAGGATCTCTCAACGAGAGCACCAATTCATAGGAACATGGAGTGAGTAAGAACAGAAGATTCTATTAGCAGTAGCAAACTAAGTTACAGCAGAAAAGCAGTACAAGGAAATAGAGGAGGAGGAAGAGGGGAAGAATTATCCTGGGACTTGATCCCCAAGGCCGAGGCCTGACCCTTCCACTCAACTTCAGCTGAAAGCCATCCAAAAACAATTTGTAGTCACCCTACAAGCAGTCCCCTCCTATTTAATACCACAACCAACCAACCAACCCCCCCCCCCCAACAGCCCTTACCTACTCCCAACATCCCAACTAATATCTACCAAAAGTACAACACTGCCCCTAGCAGTTACCAACCCAACCCAAACAAACAGCCTCTACCCCTTACATTCCTATCACTACTTATGCACTCTCAACACACACCACCACCTGCTGTCTTTTGTTTATTTACTGCATTGCAGGTGGTGGTGTGTGTTGAGAGTGCATAAGTAGTGATGGGAACGTAGGGGAGGCGGTATTTTTACAAGATTCGGTCCCAATGTGAGTATCTAATCTTTGTTGTGTTCAGATAAAGTCTGAGACATGTTGAGCCCATGAATGAAAAAGATGTTGAGATATGAAGAAGTTGTGACCTTGGGGAGATCGTTGAGACCCAAGGGAAATTTGTTGTTGTTGGAGTCTCCATCCCACATCGGACTTGAGGTCCGGTGTGGTCTTTAGTATTCATTATAAATTAACTCCAAGGGCTCCTTTAGAGAGTACATCTTGGGGGTTCGGTCTCTCCTTTTTCTCATTCTACATGGTATCAGAGGAGGTTTGATCCAACCGGATCTCTCCCTCATATTTTTTTTTATTTCCATTTAGGGTTTCCATTTTTTTTTTGAAGTGCGGGGGCGGCGGCTCTCAGAATGGGTCGGCCGCCCCCCGCCCTCCGCTGCTCCTCCCGGTCGCGCAGGCCCTCTCTCCCGGCGACCCTCTCTCCCGGCGGCCCTCTCTCCCGGCGCAGCTCCTCTCCCGGCGGCCCTCTCTCCCGGCGCAGCTCCTCTCTCGGCGACGTCTCCTCCCGGCGTCTCCTCCCGTCGGCTCGGTCCCGTCAACCCGCGCGACTCCCGTCCGGCCTCCATGCGCGGCAGCCCGCGGCTTGCCTCTTCCCTCTGCGCGACGGACGCCGGCTCCCCCAATCCCGGTGGAATCCCTCTGCGCGCTCCGACGACTCTTTTTTTTTTCTGGCAGCTTCTCTCGCCCGACGGTCCGCTGGTTGTCGGTCGTCCCATCGACGGCTCCATGTGCGACACCTCCTGCACGCGCAACGGACTCCAGGCATCCCTCCCTTCCTGCGCGCGATGGACTCCAGCGGCCTCCCCTCTCTCAGATCCGGCCAAGATCTGGCCGGATCCTGTGCACTCCTCTGCGGCTCCTCTGCGGCAGTCCCAGCGACGCTCCCGGCTCCCGCTTTCCAGCGGCTCTCTCGGCTCCCGACGCGCCTCCCTCTGCCCCTTGCCGGCTATCCCTCCCTTTCCCGATGGATTCCTCCAGCGATCGGCAGTGCTCCAGCTCGGCAATGGCTCCCTCTCGGGCCTCCTCCCCCAACGGCTGCCCTGCTTCCAGTTTTGGCTCTCCGGCATCTCCTGCGGCATCCCCGCCTTGCTGGCATCTCCCGACGACTCCCAGCAGCCGCATCTCTGTCCGCCGGCATGCCCATGCGCTGGCGCAGCAGCTCGACCACCTAGGATTTGGACCCGTTGGCGCCGCCAGATCCCGCAACACTTCTGCGGAATCCCCACCTCCCGTCGCCGGCCCCGCAAGTGCGGTTTTCCCGGTGCTAGTTTGGATTTCCCGGCGTTTCATCGACCGGCCCCACTAGTGCGGCATTCCTGGCGCTCCGTCCATCGGTCCAGTCTGAGTGGTTCATCTCCTGCGTCCGCGACATCATTCATCCATCATCCTGCGGGGGAGCTTCGATCGTGAGGGAGAGCAGCAGCCTTTGCAGCTTTCTTTTTATTTCGTCTGGTTTTGTAATCAAGCTGGGTCTGTCCAGCTTGAGGGGGAGTGTTTGCAGTCTGTTGATTGTCTTGTTTTCATTGGCCTGCTTTATTTTTTTCTTTATGTGTCCAAGCTAGGTACACCTAGCTTGAGGGGGAGTGTTGGAGTCTCCATCCCACATCGGACTTGAGGTCCGGTGTGGTCTTTAGTATTCATTATAAATTAACCCCAAGAGCTCCTTTAGAGAGTACATCTTGGGGGTTCGGTCTCTCCTTTTTCTCATTCTACAGTTGTGTTTTAGAAGCGGAAGAGGAAGAAGAAGAATTGGAGAAGAGCAGTGGATATGATTATGTGTTGGATTTTGTTGTCAATACATAAATCAAGTTCAAATTCACATAAAATACAGTCTATTATGTGAGCTGAAGGCAGTTTGGAAGTTTAAAGATGTTTGAAAGAAGTTTGGAAATGTTGGGAAGAAGTCTGGAGGTTTTTAAAGTCGAGCAGATTTGGGTCTGATATTTTACAGTAATCAATAGGTAAGAGTAACTCTGCTCATACATAAGAGTCATTTTGAAGCTCATAGGAATACGTAAGAGTCATTTTGAAGATGATGGGTTTTGGAAGATCATCTAATGATCTTGGCAGTGGAGGCAAACCCATATATAGCTTGATCTAGCATCAAAAGAACCAAAATAGGCGTACTTTCATCACTGTGAATTCCATCTTTGTTGAATGTGGTGAAGGACGCTTGATTGGGATCACTGAAGCAACAGTCAAAAGTCTCATGCCTCCGAGGGGATTACACCGGTCTTGGATCCTCAATCGTACCGAGAAGACTCCCGCTCTTCAAAGGTGTGCTAGCACCTTCCTCAATGAAGAGGAATGAAGGAGCAAGAACAGAAGAGAGCTTCAACTTAGGCTTACGTGCATCACATACCCATCAACGGGGGGATCTCATCTGTTTTATAGACTCTTCATTAAATGAAGAGAGTCGGGGTGTTGGCTACCATCTCATGGAAGTTTTCGTGCGTTAATTGTAACGACCCGAACTTTCATAAATAAAATTTCCTTTGTGATTAAATTAAATTTCCTATTATGGTTATAAAAAACACACACTTCGTTGGTTTTATCTTATCGGATTTAAAAGACCGTTAAACATCATAATCATTGATAATATAGTCATTGAACAGTGATCATATGATTAGTATAAATATAGAGTTTTGACAAATCCAGTTGACATAGATAAAGGAAGTGATGATCTCAATCAGTAAGATCGTATCCTATGAAACCCATTTATCGGAGCTTCCAAGGGAGATAACATCACTGGGTTTTGCCCTTGACCAAGCCCAAGCTGAGATTCAGGAATTAAAGCACGAGCAAAACCGTTTACAAGAGAAGTTCAAGCTCGTCAAGATCACACCCAAACCATGTACGCCGAACCACCCCATGAAAATCTCACTGTCGCGCACCTTACCCTTAGGGCGTTTGTCAGTGTAATAAAAGGTTATGACATCATAATGACCCTTAGGGCGTTTGTCAGTGTGTATTATGACATCATAATGACCCAAAAATAATGTAATAAATGCTATAAAAGGTATTCACGACCAAATCTATGTTTCCCCATTAAAATAATGTGATTTTGTAATTATTTGAATTAATTTTATAAAGTCCTTATGAATCCTCGAAACTATGGGCAAAAACCATGAGAAGTTTTGTGATTTTGATTACTTTATTATATAGAGTCCAAAACCTATGTTTGAGAAATAATAAAGAACTTTTCTCTTTTTTCCTATATAAACTCACCCAATGTCTCATTTCTCTTCACTCAAAAACCTTGGAGAAGCTCCCAAAATTCCCCAACTCTCAAGAATCTCCTTCCAAGCTTCTGCAATCACTCTCTCAAGGTAAAGGATCTTTCTCTCTTTTTTTCAATTCAACCACCTTCTTTGTAATTAGCCTTTTGAATCTGAATTGGTTATATTGTCATGCATTTATAAACATCGCGTTATTGTCCACTTGATGTCCTTACTCTACATTCCCCTCTCTAGAGTCCTCCCAAGATTCCCCAACTCTCAAGAAGCTCCTTCCAAGCTTTTGCAATCACTCTCTCAAGGTAAAGGATCTTTCTCTCTTTTTTTCAATTCAACCACCTTCTTTCTAATTAGCCTTTTGAATCTGAATTGGTTATATTGTCATGCATTTATAAACATCTCATTATTGTCCACTTGATGTTCTTTGAATGAAAGATCATTTATCCCCTCTCATTTTGACCTTTACCTAAGCCGTTACCATGCCGAAATTTAGTAAGGGACCTCTCTCTCTCTCTCTTCAATTCAAACACCTTCATTTTATGCCCTTTTATTTCTAATTCCTAATGTTGGGATATATTTTTCCACATCCCACTTATTGTCCATTTGATGTACAAATGATGAGAGGCTCATTTCGCTCTCATTAAACCATTTTATGAACCTTTATGTACTGTCGTTATGCTGTCAAAATTTTACTACGATTTTTCCATGCCAAACCTTTTTGTAATGAATATAATCGTTATTTCCACTCAAGGGTATTCACCTAAACATACCTATACTTCTTTTATTGAGGACTTCCATGTATTTATTTCACACTCCTTGATCGTGGAATTAAATATGATGAAATATGTCCTTATGTTATATGATCTATGTGGCACAAATATGCATGTACATCATATGATTATCATGGGTGCGCTCAGATAGCGCTCCAATGCATTGAGTATTGTTTTGGTCTCATGAGACGTCATGTATGGTGCGCGGGAGGTTATCCTAAACACATTATGTTAGGATGTCTTGGTGGTTAACTTTGACTTATGTTTATGATGTCATGTTTAAAGTTGTTGTCACATTCTCATCTTGTCCTTATGTTATCATGTTATATCATGCCCCATTGATTATGATTCTCACCCTTTTTATGTTCTATTGATATGTCTATTGTCTAACATGTAATATCTTCTCCATATTATGCTTTGTTTATTCCTTTACTGGGCTTTATAGCTCACCCCTTTCTTATGTATGCCCCCAAGTTATCTCATACGGTTTTAAGAACGATGAAATAATATGACAATGTTAAGGAAGTTTTCAATAATGTCGATGTACCCTCTGTTTTAAGTTGTTATGTAATAAACCAAATTCCCAAAAACACTAGACCTCTCGATCTTCTAGGTGTTGGGAAATCGTCGGGAGACACAATGACAGAAAACGGGAAAAAACGAAAGAAAGAAAGCAGAGGACACAACGATTTACGTGGTTCGGGGAAAATCACTAAGTCCACGGGAGAGGCAGAATATTCACTATTTGGGAGCACAAATTACAGAGGGTTTTTTTTTCGGTAGCAAAACCCTAGCCCGAAATGGGCTACATATGAAGAAGATGGTCCACTGTTCTGAATAGTAGTCCGCGTTGCAACAGTGATCGGCAGCTCACTTTGTCAAAAGTGCTACAGTGTCTGTCGGCTGGAAGTCAAAAGCGCTACAGTGAAGTTGACCCCGAAGTCCGCACCGCTACAGTGCCTGTCGATGTCGGGCAACACCATTCCAACACTAGGTTGTATTATGTGTACTCTTATGTAATAAATAATGAATTGATGTGTAATAAAAACAAGGATTGTCATAATAACGCTCGACCCGTTAGAGATATATAATCGATGAACACTTCAACGATTAATATCATGCATGTATAATCTCATTGACTCGTGATCATAGATAAACTGATCGGGAAAACGTGGCATAAGCCATGCACTTGAATCTATATCGTAAGCCTTATTGTACATTATGATAAAGGCAAACAGTGGCATCGCGTGCCTCTTACGATATGATCTTATCATAACCTGCGATATGAATCTCATGCATATCGCAACTTACGACTCAAGGGATATCGTAAGCTACGATATCCATTATTTTAGTGTATTTCCAACAATCTTCTACTTGCACTAAAATCTCACAAGGACTTTATGCAAAACTTCACAACTCTTTGTGAATCCATTCAAAACTCTTTTGGATACGATTTATCAAACTCTATTCATTTTGGAACAAACGTTTTGTCCAAAACTTAATTCTTATCCTAAGGCCTGACTATATGACCCTGCGGGTCTTTGTAGCGTTGACAACAAATATGAAATCCTCATTTCATAAATGTAAGCAAAGAACGACCTCTAACAAAACAACAGTACTGCTCAAGCAACAAAGGGGTCTGGTGTGATCTCTATAAAACACACTCATATCTCCATATGAACATGCCCACCACAAGATGTATCATATGCATCATATGTATACTTATATAATCCCTTTGTCCATGACATCGACTAAGCCCGTGGGAAATCAAAAGTCGCACCGTGAACTTTTCGGGTTGGGTCAGGCATATTTTGGGTTGCGATACCCGCACCCTTAACCATGATCCTACAAATTTCCCTGAGTCAAGACACTCTTCAGGGCTTCCCAAAATACCTCGAGTTGAGATACTCCTAGTTATCCTAATCTGGGCCAACCCCTAGGTGTAAGCCTCAACTCAAACTCAAAAGGAAGCTCATGCGTAAGCCCCGCTATCTCTCCTGTTGTCACCACTTTTATGGATCCTACATGGGCATCCTCCTAGGTGTAAGCCCCAACTCAACCTCAAAAGGCAACTCATGTGTAAGCTTCGCTATCTCTTATGTTTTCGCCCCTTTTACAACACGAGAATCCTACATGGGTCTTCTGCTAGGTGCAAGCCCCAACTCAGCCTCAAAGGGCAACTCATGCATAAGTCCCGTCATCTCTCCTGTTGTCGCCCCTTTTACGACACAGGAATCCTACATGGGCCTCCTACTAGGTGTAAGCCCCAACTCAATCCCACTAGAGCAACTCATGTGTAGGCCCCACTCAGTTCTCTATTGTGCGCTTTGATGCAATATGACTAATCTTCTACCTCTTGTAGGCCTCACTCAGTTCTCTGTAGTGCGCTCCAATGCAATATAACTAATCTTCTACCTCTTGTTTTTCACACCAAGCATGACTCGCATGGGCTTAGAGGTTTAGTTGATCGTTCTGTTAACATAATTGAGATGCATCGCGGGAATCACCTTCTAGTCCGAGTTGCATGACTATCAATTGCATACCACGCGTCTTTACTACACAACGTTAAATTGCACGGAACAGTCCTCACATGTGGCCTTAAACTGTGTCACACGAACTACGCAGCTTTTTATTCTTGTTCTCTCGGGAAACATAGGACGTCTCTATGAGGTTCAAGCCCAACATTCTCAAACATCTTTGTTTCTTATGTGACGAGCATAAGATGACCCACTTTTCTTGCATACCATGAGACGAGATACTCCTCTTGGTTTCTCGGTATGTCTTAAGTCGAGATACTCCTCTCGGCTTCCTCAAATATACCTCGAGTCGAGATACTCTTCTTGGTTTCACTATATTTGGGCCTCCTACTAGGTTTAAGCCCCAACCCAGCTACTTCTTATGTGACAGGCATAAGAAACCCATGTGACGAGCATGGGATTACCCGAACATTCCTCAAGTGACGAGCCTGAGGAGATCATGATCATCCTTCCCCTAAGTGATGAGCCTAGGCCACCCCTATGTGACAAGCATAGGATCTCCTAATGTTGACGAGCATAAGATGAATCATTTTTCTTTGGTGACGAGTTAGGGATGCCTCTGGTGATGAGCCAGGGGTGATCCATCATTTCTCGTGTGATGAGCATGAGATTCCTTTATGGCCTGACATGAGAAAGATAATATGTGCCTTCTGCTAGGTGTAAGCCCCAATCATACCTTCTCCTCTTTAATTATCAATAGACAGGATGGACCAAAAAGGGCTGTTAATGCGCAAGTCTCACACCAGCCATTATTAGGCACATTTCGTCTAATCGTCTTTGTCGCGTGACGTTAAACTGCATGGATTGGTCCTTGTCACACGACCTTAAAAGGTACGATGTGTCCCGTTAAGTGGCATCGAACTACGTGGGTTCTTATTCCCTTCATAGAGATACATAGGAAGCACTCTCGAGGACCCAATCCCAACTTCACAATACCAACCGCCTCCCTAACAACGATTAACTCCAGAGTGTCCAACTATGTGGCTATAAAGCATCATCACTGGTAATAAAAGAAAGATGGAAAACCCCCAATACACACAGATGTTCACATCTCCACATGGCTTCGATCAGATCATTGGCACAAAGGTCATCAGTCTCGCACTAGGATTTTAGAAGGATTCACGAACATATCTTAAATCTATAAGAAAGTCTCGGAGTAAGCAATAATTACACCCAAAAGATTGCGATGAGCCCGACCACTCATCCTCTCAACCAACGCACATTTCAAAGTGTTGATGGCAAGAAATCCCAACGACCACCTGCCTTTGGAAAGCAGGTCTGCAAAGATGTTCGAGTCGAACCGTCATGGATGAGGGAGCGCGTCAGAGTTTCCATTGGAAACAATGATAGCAGGTGACGAGTTTATTTAAAGGTAATATCTCCCATGTTATGCGGATACCTCAGCGTTGGTCGCTAACCCCTGGCCTAGTGGAGACAAGTTTGGGGAGTTCACTTACCAGTGAGTCGGGACGTGACAGATTGGTATCGGAGCGATGTGATGGAGTATGGAGTTAGGCACATATAAGGATTGGTTGGGATAGTTTAGACACGGTCTTACTAAGAATCTCAAGTACATGTGGCCACAACAAAAGACTTTACAAAGTTTTAGAGTAGTTAGATATTTAGATATTTAGGTTAGGTTTGACCGAGTCACCCTTATCTCAGTATTTTAAATTTCAAATCTCTTTATTATCTTTTGAATTGGCTTTCTTATTGTTAGGAATTTCAGGGAAGAAGGGGTGTGATTCCGAAGAGAGAGTCTGTAAATGCAGTATTTCTATAGGCAGACCAGTTATTACAGTACTACGGACTACAGGAATTTAAAGAAAACAGGGGAAAATAAAGAGGAACCGGGGTACCACTTTCCTTCGGTTGCAGCGAGCTGGTGCGATTCCCTTGTTTCTGGAAGCAGAATCGGCTTCAGCACTATTCCACGACTGATCCCTCAGTCGGGCCCCTCCTGAGAGCCTCCCTCCTCCTTTTAAAGGGTCCCACGCCTTTCTAACAGCCTAACAGAACTCCCAAGGGGCCCACTCTTTAACAGCAAAACAGAATTCCCCTCCACTATCTTCTGAAGGGGTCCACTGCCACGAACCCAAACCGCCTCCCCTCATTCGGTATGGACCCTTTTACCCTTCCTTTGATAGGTGTAAATTAAGGGAGGTTTATTCCTAACATTTCGCCCCTCCTCAAAATCCACCTTGTCCCCAAGGTGATGATCTGGAAACTGTGAACAGATCAGCTCAACATCTTCCCAAGTTGCCTCTTCCTGCGGCCTTCCCTTCCACTGAATAAGCCATAACCCCTGTGGTAGTCCGGTTGCGGGCTTGGTGGCCAGCACTTCTTCTGGTTCTGCCCCCGAAGTGAAAGCGGTATCTTGTACTTCTGGTAGATCAGTATAAACTATAGAGTTTCCTACCGCTCTTTTGAGTTGTGATACATGGAACACGGGGTGAATACGTGTAGTAGTTGGTAGAGTGAGTTTATAAGCTGTGCTGCCCAGGCGAGCCTGAATCGGATACGGACCATAGTACCTTGCTGCCAGCTTAGGATTTAGCTTGGTAAGTTTGGAAGTTTGCACGTTAGGCCGAAGCTTAACAAACACTGATTCTCCCACCTCGTATGTCACATCTCTTCGGTGTTTGTTTGCATAATGTGTCATTAGTTGTTGAGCACGAGAAAGGTTTTGCTTGAGTTGGAACAGAATCTGATCCCGCTCTTTGAGGGCTGAAGCAACTGAGTCTACCGGTGTACTTCCGCCAATAAACCGCAGTACTGTTGGAGGTTTTCTGTCATATACGACCTCGTAGGGAGTCAGCTTTGTAGAAGTATGAGTAGTAGTATTATAACAAAATTCCGCCCACGGTATCCAACGTGCCCAAGATAGTGGTCATTCCGAAGCAAAACATCGGAGATAAGTCTCTAGATATTTGTTGACTATCTCTGTTTTCCCATCTGTTTGGGGATGGTAGGAGAAGCTCATCTTCTGAGTGGTTCCCTCCATCCGGAATAGTTCCTTCCAAAAATTGCTAACGAAGATTGGATCCCGGTCGCTAACAATGGAGCTGGGTATCCCGTGTAATCGGACTATTTCTTTGACAAAAACTCCAGCCACTGATTTTGCGGTGTAGGGATGTCTTAAAGGTATAAAATGTGAGTATTTTGACAGTCTGTCCACCACGACAAACACCACTGAAAAGCCCTGGGATTTTGGCAATCCGGAGATAAAATCCATTGAAATTTCGTCCCAAACTAATTCTGGAATGGCTAGCGGTTGAAGGAGACCGGCTGGAGATATGGCCTAACTTTTTTGTCGCTGGCACGTGTCACACTCTTGGACATACTGTTGGATACTCCGTGACATTCCCTTCCAAAAAACCCCTGCTGCCAGTCGCTTATAAGTTTTGAGAAAACCCACGTGTCCTCATGCTGCCGAAGAGTGATAGTAGTGCAAAAATTTCGGTATGAGGTTGGATTGGCTGGACAAGACCAGCCGCCCTTTCTTGTATAACAACCCATTCAGCAAGCTGTACGTGGGGTACAGTTCTGGTTGTTTCTCAATTTTTGCAATGAGTTTCTGGAGTTCCTGATCCTGCTGTAATTCTGCCTGTACAACGTCCTCCATCCAAAATGGCTCTGAAACGGTAGTTCCTAGTTGCTTTTCTTCAGTGTTGTTGCTCGTTTCCTCTTCTGCTATGCGGGAAAGAGAGTCTGCTGCCCGATTCTCCCTTCCAGGTTTGTACACCACCTCAAAGTCTAATCCCAGGAGTTTGGCTTGCCAATCTTGTTGGTTAGCCGTGTGGGGACGCTGGCTGAGAAGGTGTTTGAGAGCCTTATGGTCCGTGTAAATCACAAAATGTCTTCCCATCAGATACTGCTTCCAGTGGTTTACAGCAAGAACTAGGGCCATCACTTCTTTTTCATAAACAGATTTTGAAAGGTTAGAGTCTGTTAAAGCCTTGTTGTAGTATGCAATCGGTCGGTGTGCTTGCATCAACACTGCTCCAACCCCTCTCCCTGAAGCATCGCACTCAATAACAAATGTTTTCTGAAAATCTGGTAAAGCCAACAATGGGGCAGTTGTCATGCACCTTTTCAAGGTGATAAAAGCATGCTCGGCCGCTGGATTCCAAAAGAAATTGTCCTTTTTGGTTAGTTCGGTGAGTGGTTTGGCAATCTTCCCATACCCTTCAATAAACTTCCTGTAATATCCTGTAAGCCCTAGGAACCCTCGGACTCCCTTCACGGTTTTGGGTTGTGGCCAGCCTTGTACGCACTCAACCTTCTTGGGACCCATTGATACTCCCTCATTAGAGATAATGTGCCCGAGGTACTCCACTGTTTTTTGAGCAAAGAAGCATTTCTTCCGGTTTACAAGTAGCTGATTTTCTTCCAGTATTTGGAAAGCCGATTCTAAATGGTATTGGTGCTCAGCCCATGTCCTGCTATAAATAAGTATATCATCAAAAAACACCAGTATATACTTCCTAAGTGTTAGTTCAGAAATCCCCCTTACCTCAAGGTGAGGAGAGGGCCTTCATTTATAGAAAAAAAAGAGGAAGTTACAAGGGAAGTTACAAAGGGAAGTTACAAAGGAAGTGGGGCAGGAAGTTACACATACTCCAACACTCCCCCTCAAGCTAGGTGTACCTAGCTTGGACACATAATGAAAAAACAGAAAAATCAATAAAAAGACCGCAACACTCCCCCTCAACCTGGGCGTCAGATGCTGTGGATCCCCAGCTTGGAACTAAGAGAGGCGAGGCGAGCACCGGGGAGGCCTTTGGTGAAGATGTCAGCAAGCTGGTCTGCCGTTGAAATGTGGCTAAAGCTGACATGTTTGTGCTTCAGGTGGTGGCGAAGAAAGTGACGGTCCACTTCTATATGCTTCGTGCGTTCATGGAAAACGGGATTCGAAGCAATTTTAGTGGCTGCCTGAGTGTCACACCATATGTGAGCAGAAGTCTGCTGAGGAAAGCCAAGCTCCTGGAGGAGTTGTTGAAGCCATAGGATCTCGGTAGTGACGGTGGCCATGGCACGGTACTCAGACTCGGCACTGGAGCGAGAGACGACCGTCTGTTTCTTGCTTCGCCAAGAAATGAGATTGCCTGCCAAGAATATGGCAAACCCAGATGTAGATTTCCGAGTGGCAAGGCAGCCAGCGTAATCAGCATCGCAGAAGGCCTCAATATGCTAATGAGGATGCTGGGAGTAGTGAAGACCACGGGCAGGATCGCGCTTGATGTACTTGGCGATGCGGATGACAGCATCCCACTGAGAGGTGGTTGGATGCTCCATAAATTGACTGACTATGGCAACCGCACAGGAGATGTCGGGTCGAGTCATGGTGAGATAATTGAGTTGGCCCACCAATCGACGGTACCGCTCGGGATGTGGGTACAGTGCTGAGAAGGCATAAAGAGACCGCTCCCCAGGCTCGAGAGGAGTATCGACCGCAGTGGCCTGAGTCAGCCCAGCATCCTGTAATATATCCAATGCATACTTCCGTTGGCAGAGGGAGATGGTGTCCGAGGAATAGGAAACCTCGATGCCGAGAAAGTAGGTGAGAGGACCAAGATCCTTCGTGTGGAAGTGTTGGTGAAGATGGGCCTTGAGGTGGGTGATACCCACAGAGTCGCTGTCGGTGATGACGATGTCATCCACATATACGACCAATAAGATGCAGCCACGTGCGCTCGTCCTGTAGAAGACAGTGTGATCTTTCATACTGCGAGAAAGCCCAAAGTCGCTAATGACCGTGCTAAAGCGGCCGAACCAAGCACGGGGAGACTGCTTCAGGCCGTAAAGAGAGCGGCGGAGACGGCAGACTCGAGATTCAGCGCCGAAGGCACAAAATCCGGGGGGATGCTGCAGATAAATTTCTTCCTCAAGGAAGCCATGGAGGAAGGCATTCTTGACATCCAATTGATGAAGAGGCCACTGATGATGGGCGGCGAGAGAGATGAATAACCGAACAGAGGTCATCTTGGCAACCGGTGAGAAGGTATCAAAGTAGTCAACACCGTACGTCTGTGCAAAGCCTTTGGCAACAAGGCGGGCTTTGAGGCGGTGGAGAGTGTCATCGGGATTCAACCTGACGGTGTAAATCCATTTGTTGCCCACTGCCTGTTTGTCAGTTTGTTCAGTGCTCTATAATCCACGCACATCCGCCAATTTCCATCTTTCTTTCGGACTAGAATAATGGGACTGGAGTAAGGGCTATTGCTATGCCGAATCATCCCACTCAATAGCATTTCTGTTATTTACCTTTCTACCTCATCCTTTAAATAGTGCGCTAGTTTGTACGGCCTGATGTTAACAGGCGCTGCCCCTGCTATCATGGTGATGGAATGGTCAGTTTGTCTGATCGGCGGTAGCCCCTTAGGTTCCTTAAACAAGTTCTGAAACTTCTGCAGCAGACCATTCAGCTGATGTTGTCCGTTATCCTCCGTGCTCTCCCTCTCTGCTGATGTCTGCAGATGTAAATGCCAATACCATCCCTCTAATAATAATGTTTTTGCCTGGACGTGCTGCAAAATGTTCGAGTGTTCAGGTATCCCAAGTGCTCCTTGTAATTTGATCTCTTCTCCTTCCCAATTTGTTAAGACATTACCCAAGCTCCTTAACCACTTCATTCCGAACACCAGATCCGGTCCCCCGGTGTCGAACACATATGCCTCGACAGTAAAGGGCACCTCCCCCAAGCTTACTTCTACTCGTCGACACACGCCTTGGGATATTGCCCGATGCCCGTCTCCTAACCTTATTCCATAAGGTCTTGTTGGGCTTACTTCTATGTTAACTAACTTTGCAAGGGACTTAGAGATGAAATTGTGGCTTGCTCCGCTGTCAACCAGTACTGTTACTGGTATTTCTGAAAGTTTCCCAGCAAAGGTCATTGACTCTGCTCCTGCTAAACCCATACTGCGGAACTCCACCTGGTCTCCGGACTGTTCTTCTTCTGTTTCCTTCCCGTTTTTCTTTCCTGTGTCTTCCTGCCGTGGGTCAGGCTCCTCCTCCAGCTCTTCTTCGGGTTCCTCGTACTCCCAAACCAACACCCTTAGGTGTTTATCAGGACATATGTGCATTGGGTTGTATGGCTGGCCACAACGAAAACAGAGCCCCTTCTGTTTTCGCTCTTCACGCTCCTGTCGGCTGATAGTTCGGACCCCATTCCATCGATTCTCCCCTACTATCTTCTTTAAATCATTTTCCCTCCTATTTCGCTCTACAGTAGCTCGGTGGGTGGGAAGACTTACTGGCAGAGTCCCTGCTCCTCGCATAAGGGGCAGTGGTGCTGTCCGGCCGCGGCTCCCCTTCAGAATCCCCTCTCCAATCAGTTCCCTTTCTATTTTTCTCGCCAGAACCAGCATTCTAAGTTTGTTTGTTGGTTCATGGGTTGAAATACGGTTTTCAATCTCGCTTCTTAATCCCCCCATAAACATGCTCATGTACCAAGGCTCTGGGAAGTCCGGAATTCGTAGCACGACTTGCTCGAACTCTTCTATGTATTCGTCTACTGTTCCAGACTGTCGAAGCGTTTTTAAGTACCTCAATGGGTCTTCTTCAGTGGTTCTTCCGTACCTTTCCATTAGTGCATTTCTAAACTTATCCCACGTTGGCCCTTGCGTGGAACGATGCCAAGAGAGGAACCAGTATAATGTTGTACCCTCCATGCAGATTTGAGCGTAATGTAACTTCATGTCTTCTGGTATGCGATTGATCAGGAAATACGTATCTGCCCTGGCAGCCCATCCAAACGGATCTTCTCCTGTAAACGTTGGCAATTCTACCTTCCTAACTGCATTCTGCATGGCCTCCGTGTACACTATCTCATCGGTTGCGGATTCTCCCTCAGGTTTTTCTCCAGCCGCTTCACTTCCGTGTCTACTTCCTCTTGATTTCTCAGGAGCGGCCCTGCTCTGTTTTCCTACTTCCGAGCCCCTTTCCATCTGCAACTCCACCTCCTTCAACCTCTCCAATGTTTTTTCCTCCATTTCCCGCATCCGTAATGTTACCCGCTCCTCCGATTGTTGGGCCAGGTTCTGGGCTATTCGTTGCTTTTCATTTTGTCCCCGCATCATCTTCTCCAAACTATCTTGTACTGCTGTCATGGTCTGCCGGAATCCATCCAAAGACTTCTCGATGGCCAGAACTCGGTTCTCCATTCCTTCTCGTTCCAACACGTAATTCCCTGTTGTGTTCCTCCCTCTTGTGCGATATTTCCCCAGCAGAGTCGCCAATTGTTAGGAATTTCAGGGAAGAAGGGGTGTGATTCCGAAGAGAGAGTCTGTAAATGCAGTATTTCTATAGGCAGACCAGTTATTACAGTACTACGGACTACAGGAATTTAAAGAAAACAGGGGAAAATAAAGAGGAACCGGGGTACCACTTTCCTTCGGTTGCAGCGAGCTGGTGCGATTCCCTTGTTTCTGGAAGCAGAATCGGCTTCAGCACTATTCCACGACTGATCCCTCAGTCGGGCCCCTCCTCCTTTTAAAGGGTCCCACGCCTTTCTAACAGCCTAACAGAACTCCCAAGGGGCCCACTCTTTAACAAAAAAACAGAATTCCCCTCCACTATCTTCTGAAGGGGCCCACTGCCACGAACCCAAACCGCCTCCCCTCATTCGGTATGGACCCTTTTACCCTTCCTTTGATAGGTGTAAATTAAGGGAGGCTTATTCCTAACACTTATAAATAAATTCTTCGGCCTCACTTGAAAGGCACGGTTTATGGGTCTCTCTTTCTGCATGGTATCAGAGCGGGATCCTAAACCTTAACTCCTCACCCAACTTTCGTCCTAGGGTTTGACCTTGCCCCCAAAGGGGGGCGGCGACCCCATGGCTCACCGACACAAGCTTCTTGTCGCCGCCCCTCACCCAATCTTGACCGTTGCTCTATCCCGTCACGTGGACCTTGTGCGTCGCCCCAACACCCACGACCACCCTATCCTTCCCCAACCTCGACGGCCCCCTGCCGCGTCGTTTCCCCTTGTCCTGCGGCCTCCTGTCGCACATCCCGATCCCGCCCTCCCTCCCCCCTCCCTTCATCTTCTAGCAACCGCAGTTGTCCCCATTCCACTTCTCTTGTCGCGCGCTCCAGTCGCGGCCTCATGGTGTTGAACCCTTGATGTTGTGCGCGCCCCCTTACACCGCCCCCCAGCATTCTAGCAACGGCGCCCCCACCTTCTCGTCACTGCCCCAACTAACGTGCCCCCCTCTACTGCTCCCAGTCACAACACCAAGTGCAGGCCCCCTCTAGGCGTGCCCCCCCCTCTTGGTGTACCCCCTCTACTGCTCCCAACCACAGCACCAAGTGCAGGCCCCCTTATGGGTCGCTCTTTCTGCATGGTATCAGAGCGGGATCCTAAACCTTAACTCCTCACCCAACTTTCGTCTTAGGGTTTGACCTTGGTATTTTGCCCCCAAAGGGGGGCGGCGACCCCATGGCTCACCGACACAAGCTTCTTGTCGCCGCCCCTCACCCAATCTTGACCGTTGCTCTATCCCGTCACGTGGACCTTGTGCGTCGCCCCAGCACCCACGACCACCCTATCCTTCCCCAACCTCGACGGCCCCCTGCTGCGTCGTTTCCCCTTGTCCTGCGGCCTCCTGTCGCACATCCTGATCCCGCCCTCCCTCCCCCCTCCCTTCATCTTCTAGCAACCGCAGTTGTCCCCATTCCACTTCTCTTGTCGCGCGCTCCAGTCGCGGCCTCATGGTGTTGAACCCTTGATGTTGTGCGCGCCCCCTTACATCGCCCCCCAGCATTCCAGCAACGGCGCCCCCACCTTCTCATCACTGCCCCAACTAACGTGCCCCCCTCTACTGCTCCCGGTCACAGCACCAAGTGCAGGCCCCCTCTAGGCGTGCCCCCCCCCCCTCTTGGTGTACCCCCTCTACTACTCCCAACCACAGCACCAAGTGCAGGCCCCCTTATGGGTCTCTCTTTCTGCATGGTATCAGAGCGGGATCCTAAACCTTAACTCCTCACCCAACTTTCGTCCTAGGGTTTGACCTTGGTATTTTGCCCCCAAAGGGGGGCGGCGACCCCGACCCCATGGCTCACCGACACAAGCTTCTTGTCGCCGCCCCTCACCCAATCTTGACCGTTGCTCTATCCCGTCACGTGGACCTTGTGCGTCGCCCCAGCACCCACGACCACCCTATCCTTCCCCAACCTCAACGCCCCCTGCTGCGTCGTTTCCCCTTGTCCTGCGGCCTCCTGTCGCACATCCCGATCCCGCCCTCCCTCCCCCCTCCCTTCATCTTCTAGCAACCGCAGTTGTCCCCATTCCACTTCTCTTGTCGCGCGCTCCAGTCGCGGCCTCATGGTGTTGAACCCTTGATGTTGTGCGCGCCCCCTTACACCGCCCCCCAGCATTCCAGCAACGGCGCCCCCACCTTCTCGTCACTACCCCAACTAACGTGCCCCCCTCTACTGCTCCCAGTCACAGCACCAAGTGCAAGCCCCCTCTAGGCGTGCCCCCCCCCCCCTCTTGGTGTACCCCCTCTACTGCTCCCAACCACAACACCAAGTGCGGCCCCCCTCTTGGCGTGTGCCCAGATCTCCATCGGGTTCCTTTACATCTGTCTGGATCTCCATCGAGTTGCTAGAATCTCAATCGGGCCCCTCTACTACTGCTCAAATTTCCGTCAGGCTACCCATACCTTTTTCAGAACTCTTTAACGTTGTATGGTCCTCGGACATCCGTCGGCCCTTATTATTACTGCACCACCACTGGTGACGATCAGAAATGCTTGTTTTTGTGTCCGCATAGCGAACTTTATTTCACTCGGCCTTTTAGGTCTACACAATGGGCGTCGTTCCACCCAGACTTTTGAGTCCGCTATTCGGGCACCATTTCACCCAACCTTTTGGGTCCGCTATTCGAGCGCGTTCCACGAGGCATTTTGGGTCCGCACAGCAGGCGCCGATTCACCAGGTCTTTTGGGTTTGCTATTTTGGCATCGTTTCACCCGACCTTTTGGGTCGGTTATTCAGGCGTCGTTCCACTCGACCTACTTGGCTTCGCAAGTTAGTCACTATTTCACCCAGCCGTTTTGAGGCCGCTCATTGATCGTCGTTTCATCAGGCTAATAATTCAAGCATTGGTCATCATCAGTGTGGCAGCTTTTCAATGGTCATCTCTTCTTTAGTGGCAGCATTTATTTCTCAATCATTTCATCATGAGGAATTCACGCAGAGAAGGAAAAAGTCAAACAAGCGGGAGGTATCCATTGCGACAATTGATGAATTAGGTCATGAAACCTTTTGATAAATTTGTTATCATGTATTTTGATGTTATTCTCATTTATAGCCGCACTAAGGCCTTACATATTGAGCACTTAAGGGTGGTGTTATAAGTGTTACGGGAGCATGCTCTTTATGTGCATCTAAATAAGTGTAGCATTATGCTTCCAAAGCTACTCTTCTTAGGGTACGTCGTTCCAACCGAAGGAATTCAAGTTAACAATGAGAAGATCCAAGCAATCCATGAGTGGCTCGACCCCAAACTATCGGTGACATACGTAGCTCCCACGGCCTCACCACATTCTATCGGCGTTTCATTAGGGATTTCAGCTCCACCGTGGCCCCCCTTACCAATTGCCTTAAGGAGGGAGAATTTCACTGAGGAAAAGACACTGAAACCAGCTTTAACAATATTAAGAAAAGCTCACTACAGTACCTCTTCTTGCGCTACCCAACTTCAGCCTAGCAGTCAAGCTAGAGACAGATGCTTCGATGATTGGTATGGGTGTAGTGTTGTTGCAGGTAGGTCGGCCCATCACCTTCATGAGCAAGTAGTTGAGCGATTCCCAACGCAAATGGACGACTTATGAGATCAAATCATATGCACTCGTTCGGGTCATTAAACACTGGGAGTCGTATCTCTTTCAACAGGAGTTTGTATTGCATATGGACCATGAGGTATTGAAATATATGCACGTACAGAAGAATATCAACCGGATGCACGCCTGGCGGATTTCATACTTACAACAGATCACTTTTGTAATTAAAGGCAAAAATGGTATGAAAAACAAGGTGATTAATGCTATGAGACGCCAAAATTTGGAAATAACGGTTTCTTGTGGGAACTTACAACAAGCAAGCCCAAGAAGATTGGCATGTACAAGGTGTTGCAACAAATCAGCAATAATGCATACATGCATATGTGGTCGATCTCCTAGGAGGGTGGGCAATCTCACCCACCTTCAACGTTGACGATTAGGGGATCTTTACACCAGAAGAGTCACTTTATCATCATTTGGACTCGAGGACGAGTAATTTCAAACAGAGGCAGGTGATGCAATACAAGATGGGCCCAATAATCTAGCTCAACCGTCATTCCTGGATCCGGGTTGAACAACCCCAGATTATACAATAGACTTTTCCTAGTCCTTACTCCCCGTTGGGCAAGATTGCAAATTTCCTTTTTATTATCTTTTATTCTTGTATGACCAAGTTATTATGCAATTTTCTTTTCCTAGTCTTTATTCTCCTTTGACCAAGTTATTATGTAGTTTTCATTTTATAAGGCATAGGAGTAGTTATAAATATCCATGACTGAGTACAAAACATTATGCGATATTATTAATTCCAGATTTCAAGAAAAAAATCTATGTTATTGTGTTATCCACCGATTCTTCAGGAAAGGATTGAGATTGCTTCCACTTTTCTCTGCATCATGAAGGAATAAGTACAATTTTATTTACCCACTCCTAAGATGATAAAGTACTTCATGAAGAGTTTAAGCATGTGCTTGAATAGATATTTGAGAATAATCTATGCAAGTATGAAGTGGGACGGCTTCAATGAGAATTATTAGGCAAAAATATTCAAAATACTCATGAAACCAAGCAGTGTCATGGCCAAAAGAACAAAAATGTGAGAACCAGTTGTGTTCGAAAGATAATTGTGTGACTTTTATTATTAAACTTACACAAAAAGTTGACGGTTCAAAGACATCATGTCTGTTGATTAACTAAGTCCAATAGGAATCATTAGAGAAAGTTCAAAGTTGAAAAACCATTCACCCTAAAGCAATTATCTGTCGTCAAACAACTGCATACTTGTGTACTTTGGTGTTGAATTATTCATTTATGTTAGCGATGGCTAGAAATAAATGAAATCATGGGGACATTGTTAGGGGGGAAGTGGGGGGGTCTGTGATTTAGAAACCGATGCCCCATATTCACAGCTCCGAATGTTTTACTTTTTATTTTTTTAAGTAATATGTATTATTAAAACAATAACAAACAAGTCTTAAACTCGATTAAATGGATCGGCTACATGGATCAAACATCGCTAATTAGGACAGGTACATCTCTAGGTCTTCTTCTAACATGTCCAAAATCTAGTCTTGATCATCTTCTCGTCAATCAGAGTCACTCAAATTTTCTCCCGAACACATTCATTTATAATCTTATTCATCTCAGTATGTTCACATGCTCATCTTAACATTTTTATTTCTACTGCCCCTATTTTTTGTTCAAGATGTCTCGTCAAAGATCAATACACACTACCATATAGAATAGTTGGTCTAATAACAATCTTATAAAATTTACCCTTCAATTTCAAAGAAATTATACGATCAAAAAACACATCGAAAGTCTTTCTCCGTTTTATCCATTCAATTTGAATTCTATGAGATACATTTGCATTAATATCTTCATCACATTGCAGAAATGAGATTAAATATCGAAAACGATCAACTTTGAATTAGCATGCTCTCGTAATCTCAAATCTATAACATTATTAAATAATATTTTGCTAAAACGACACTTCATGTAATTTGTCTTATCTCAACTAAGACGGAAACATTTTGATTCTAAAGTCTCTCTCCAAAGCTCTCACTTTAAATTGATAGTCGCTTTAGATTCTGCAATGAGAACTACATCATCCGCAAAAAACATGCAATTAGATATCTCATCTTGAATATGCTTTGTAAGATTATCTAAAACCAAAACAAAAAGGTATAGGCTTAAAACCAAACCTTGATGCAGTCTTATCGAGACATAAAAATATGTAGTGTCACCTACCGGAGTTCTAACTCGAGTCAAAATCTCTTCATACATGTCTTGAATGAGTTTGATATACACCAACTCCACCCCTTTTCTTTCATGGTCTTTCCATAAAACCTCTCTAGGAACTTTATCATATGTTTTTTCCAAATCAATGAAAACCATATGCAAATCTTAGGTTTTTTGATAATAATACTCCATCGGACCTCTAATCAAATAAATTGCTTTTGTGGTTGAACATCCAGGCAAAAAACCAAATTGATTATCTGAAACATTAGTTTTCTTTCGAATCCTTGGTTCAATCACTCCCAAAGTTTTATGGTACGACTCATAGCCTTGATGTCTCTATAATTCTCACAACTTAAAATAACTCCTTTATTTTTATACACAGGTGTATTAGAGAACTCTTCATCCATTCATCGAGAACATTTTCTTAGATTTTATAATCACATTAAATAACCAACTACCCTAAATATTTTAAAACTTCAATGCGGGTGTTATATAGCCCAACTACTTTACCATTTTCCATCCTTAAAGCATTTTTAACCTTAAAAGGACGAACTTTTCGATAATAAGTGTAATTGAGTTCCTCTCTATTAATACTTAGATTATCTAAGTCTAATTCACATATCCGCTCCTCTCATTGAAGAGATTATTAAAGTAACACCCTCATATTTTCTTAATTTCCCAATCCTTAAAAAGGATACACATACTTTTCATCTTTTATGCACCCATCTTGATCTAAAACTCTAGATTTTCGCTCTCTGCCTCTAGCTAAACTGTTCATTTTTCTTTCACTGTTCTTAATATGTAATAAATGGTGCAGCTCCTCAAAAACTTGAGATTTAGCCTTGCTAACTACTTTCTTAACCTCTTTACGAGCAACACGGTATCGAGTCCAAGTTTCTTCATTACTACATAGGTGTAAAGCTTTAAAACACTCTCGTTTCGCTTTAACTTTTAGTTGAACATTTTCATTCCACCACCGCGATTCTTTTCCTTTTAGACAAAACCCTATTGATACTCTTAGAATAGAAGTAGCTATATTGAGAACGCTTTTAGCCACCTCATCCCACATGTAGTCGGCGGTTCCTTGAACTTCACAATCTGCTTCTTTAAAAAATTTGTTCTTAAATGTCATTATAAGGTTATCTTTTAGGCGTCACCACTAGATTCTCGAATTCCTTAATTGTTTCATGTTTCTCTCGTAATACTCAACTTGCGGGTCTAAAACTACTAAACGATGTTGGGTGATCGGACTTTCATCAGGTATAACCTTGCATTCCTTCTATCCAACCTTATTACCAAGAAATAATTAATTTGAAATCTTGTAACTCAGCTTTTATAAGTAAGAGATGTTCCTCTCGTTTCCTAAAGAGCATATTTGCTTCAAAAAAATCACAACTATAAACAAAGTCTAAGATAGTTGATCCTTCGTCATTTACTACACTCAAGCCAAACCCTCAAAGACAATCTATATGATCTCTAGAATCCTTTCCCACATGCCCATTTAGGTCACCACCTATAAAAATCTTCTAATGTTGCGGCAAACTTTGAATCAAAGTTTCTAAATTAACCCAAAAAAGTAAACTATTGTTGTATATCCAGACCTACTTGAGGCGCATAAACACTGTGAAATTGAAAGTCTCGTTTCCTACAACTATCTTCACGACTATGATTTTATCCTCTAATCTTACGACGTCGACCATTTTGTCTCTTAAAGTCTTATCCACCATAATATCAACACCACTTTTAGTCTTAGTTTTACCTAAGTACCAAAGTTTGAAACCGGAGTTATCCAATTCTTTTTGCTTTTTCTCCCACCCATTTAGTCTCTTGTAAACACAGTACACTAATCTCTCTTCTAATCATAGTATCTACCAATTCCATAGATTTACCTATTAAAGTTCCAATATTCTAACTACTTATCCAAAGCTTATGATTTTGGACTAGCTTCCTCACCCCCACATCCATCGAGAAAGGTGTGTTGCTATTTTAAAATAATTCTCCTTTCATTGTCTATAAATAAGAGGATACCCCCCTCGTTTAGAACACACTTTTTCTCTCAAAGTACCGAAACCTCTACCGCATTTTCTCTCAAAGTACCAAAACCTCTACCGCATTTTCTCCCAAACTTCTGAGAGTCGAAAGTGTGCATTTCTCTACACAAGCTGCATTCCTTGGGGTTCTTGGATTTGAAGTGTCTCTATCTAAGTAAGCTAATTCGTTGTATTTTGAAAGACAATTGCTCATAACTTTGGGTGCCATGAAGGGGACAGAATTGTCATAGGGAGACAGTGTGAATTCATTGGACTATATTTATTTATATTTTTTCTTATTTCTTTTGTATTTCCTTCAACCCTACAGCACTCTGTGCGAAGAAAGCTTTCATACTACACAATTAAAATATATCGTCTTGGGTATACGTATTACTCACGTACTGTATTTCATACACTTCATCTATTATATTTATACAGACTATGAAGATAGAATCTATTGTAATGGTTGGGAAGATGGTCTAGTGCATTGTGTGTAGATTAGTCGTTGAACATTTGACTGTAATTTTTATAAAACATGGCTTTGTTGACAACGATAAATGGAGAGGTTCTTAAGTGGAATAAAACGCAACACGATACCTGTAAAGTCCTGTTGAGCGGTAATGGCTTTGTGCATCTCAACAAGCTGCTCGCAAATGGCAGCGTAGGCAGAAATCTGGCGTCTGAGAAGTTCAATCTGCTCGTCCGTCATCACCTTCACCATAAAACCCAAACCCCCTCCTCCGCCAACTCTACTCCGCTCTAATCGCAGCTGCTGCTGCAGGTGATGATCTTGAGATGGTTGCTTCTCCCACGCCATCGTCCCCACTCAAGCCCTGCAATTCCCCGCTCCCGACCCATCATGATTTCTAGTCAAGCCCATTCCGTCCCTTGGAAATTCCCTCTACTTCATTATCCGACGCAAGACAACCCAATCGGTCGGCCAAGGCGACGGAGTCAACCCGAAGCCGATCAAAACAAGAACGGACCAGCTTGGGATTTATTTTTATTTTTTATGGGGATTTCAAAAAAAAAAAAAAAAAACCGGATGGGGTTTCTCAGAATATGGGTTCGGAGAATCATATATCGTGTTCACGTTTCTCCCACTACCGCGTTTAGTGTGAACTCTGCTTCCTTCGCATACTTTACAAAGGAGGTGTGAAATAGATTCACGACTCGAGGTGTGAAATAGATTCACGACTCTTAACCGTCCATTTCTCGTTTTTTATCGCCTCCAGTACCTCTTTGCAGGATGGTTCAGGATCTTGACACGTGTTCTTTTTACAGGTGGCACCATCCGGTCTACTTGAGGCAATGGAGGGCAATTTCGTCTCATAGCCGAATGGGGCGCGCGCGAAATTGTTCGGGATCCACGCCAGGGATTTGGCCGTTTGGGCTTGGTGCACCGAGTTGTGGAGTAGGGCGGCGTCGCAGCGCTCTGGTCGAGGTCCCCGGTCGTTCTGAAGGTCGGCGTGTGAGGGCTCTTTAGCGCATTTTCGTTCGAGGTTTGGGCAGGGCGAGACACACGTTCGAGGTTCAGGCAGGGCGAGACATTGTTTGAAGTTTTTTGTAAAAGTTCTCCTTATAACGGATAGCGATGAAGGTATTGCGAGCGAGTTTATTTGAAGTACTTTTTTCTTAATTTTGTTGTAAATCTGCCGAACGATGTTTGCTGAAGTTTGAGGTGCTCTTTTTACTGGAAGTAATATATAGTTTTGTTGCATTCCGGGCCCTTCCAGTGATGGTTTTTGTCCTGGTTTTTGCAGTGAAACTTCCACTTGATGTCCAAGTTCCTCTCGATGTCTACTGGAAGTTCTACTGGAAGTTCTCGTGATATATAGTTTTGTTGCATTGCGGCACTTCCAGTGGTGGTTTTTGCCCGGGTTTTTGCAGTGAAACTTCCACTTGATGTCCAAGTTCGTCTCGACCTCCACTGTGTAGGTTCCGGGCGCAGCGGAAGCGCGTTGGTGGGTTTGTCCAACTTTAATTTTAACGTTAAACAACGTTCAATCCGAGATCCGTCACGATATAAAACGCCGAATCTTCGGAATAGAACGAAGAACGAAAAGAAAAGAAGAGTCCCGGAACCCTTGAGGATGATCATCATATGTTGATTATAATTAATTTAATTAATGCATAAGAATTACCTCGTTGGAATTCTTTCTTCGTTGATGTGTCCGGTCACGATTCAGTGATCCGTCGTTGCATCGTAGAATCCAAGTGTAGGATTCCTCTAACGGCGATTCACACGTGTGTCACGTATCTCCGGACGTCGCCAAAGGGATCTCCGGGTGCTAGCGCGGAAGAACCTTCGCTTGCGATGTCCGCCTTCGACCGCCTTGATCCGGTGGAGGATCTTGCTCTCGTAACTTGAGGGCGTTCTTGGTGGAAAGAGAATTCTCTCTTGGCTTGAGAGTATTTCCAAATCCGTTGTGCACAACAATGGCTCTTAAAATGTTGGGGTTGCGAGAATATTTATAATTAGGTTTGAGGTTAATAGAGTTATGACAATAAATAAACGCGTTACGCATTTTATTTATTTCATTAAATCTTATTGAAAACCCCCATGTCGAATTATTAATTCTTTGACATGCGCTCACGCTGATTATAATAAATATCATTTAATAAAACAATATTAAATCCTCAAAAACCCAACTGGAAAAACTACACGGCGTGTAATAATTAATACACGGCGTGTACTTTTGTTTTCCATTTTTCTCCACCACATTTATTAGACCTTGAGTAATGACTATTTATTTCTTAAATAAATGTAACTGCATTACTTACTAATAAATATATTATTTCGTCCACAATATATTCTCTCGAATAACTAGTGTCAAAATAAATTCGATCAGACATCCTTAAATAATTATTAAACCATAGTCGGGAATAATATTTATTTAACTTGTTAAATTAATATTTAACTGAGATACATGGACACACTCAGTGTGTGACCCTCTAGGCCTCTTTCTCAGTGGCATTAGGCTGAGCCTGCCTAAAGTCCAAGGTTAGCGTCTAGCAACACGCCAAAGTACCCATAGAGAAAGAAGTTAACGCCGCAATGACGTGTCACCTCCTACGAACGCTTACCGTGTAATATAATCTCTTTGTCTTGATATCTCCAATCAAGCGGGTTGCATGCTAGTGTCATCAACCCATGTGCCTGATTATTTTTTCTTTGACTTCCCGGAATTGAACTTGCCCATACCTTACCATGGCCATGGATTTATTTAGGCTATATCAATTCCATCAAAGGGCCTGATATATCTACTTCCGTTATGGAACGAAAGGGACAAATCCTTTCTCGCATTATCTATTAATGCGGTATTACTCGTGACGCACCCAACGTATCCTACCTCGCTGCGAACAGTGTGTCGTCATAGTTTTCATCAACACATCTAAGTGTGCGAGTTGTAATATCTATTAATAATAATCTTAAAGTCTAAGGACCAATACACACGTCCGCAGATAGGAACATCCAATGACACTATGAAATGTGGATTTCCTACTGGCGGGTCTCGTTCTCATAATATCCTCCTGGATATTACCAAGGGTGCACACCATGAGAAGGCGCCTCAAAGTTTTATGAGTTCTCACCCCTAATGACCTGTATTATTTGTGTCCCTCAAATAATATCATCCGGCCATAGAACACACATTCAAGAACAGTGTTATGACACTTTCAGGTTCTCATCATAGCAGAGATCCGCTACGACCCTTTAATGCAACAGTTGTCCTTAGGACACTATCACATGACATGTCACGCAGAAGAACAATCAAGATGTGATAAGGCTTTTATTTAATGAATAAAGTACAAAGTAGTTGGTTCTAGACCACCAACTCCAACACACTGGAGGTGCCACTAGAAGTTCCTGTGCTATGTAGTTTTGTTGCATTGCGGCACTTTCAGTGGTTTTTGCCCAGGTTTTTGCAGTGAAACTTCCACTTGATGTCCAAGTTCCTCTCGATGTCCACTGGAAGTTCCACTCGAACTTGCACTCTAACTTCCACTAGAAGTTCCACTGGAAGTTCCCGTGATATATAGTTTTGTTGTATTGTGGCATTTCCAGTGGTTTTTGTCTGGGTTTTTGCAGTGAAACTTTCACTTGATGTCCAAGTTCCTCTCGATGTCCACTGGAAGTTCCACTGGCAGTTCCACTCGAACGTGCACTCTAACTTCCACTGGAAGTTCCCGTGATATATAGTTTTGTTGCATTGCGACATTTCCAGTAGTTTTTGCCCGGGTTTTTGCAGTGAAACTTCCACTTAATGTTCAAGTTCGTCTCCATGTCCACCGGAAGTTCCACTTGAACTTCCACTTGAACTTCCACTGGAAAATATATTTTATAATTTTTTTATTTAAAATTTCAGAAAAATAATTATATATATATATATATATATATTTGTAATAATTTTTATTTAGTTACATTTATATTTTATATATATTTGTAACTTCCAGTGGAACTTCCACCGGGACTTCCACCTGAAGTTCCACTGGCAGTTCAACTGGAAGTTCCACTGGAAAATATATTTTATAATTTTTTTTATTTATAATTTCAGAATAATAATTTATTATATATATATATATATATATTTGTAATAATTTTAATTTAGTTACAATTTTGTTCATATAGTTTATACATTTTCAAATGGATTAAATCCTATTATAAAGTTAATGTACTTTTCTTGAACTATTGTTTTTTGTTGCAGGGTGTTGCGATGTTGTTGATGGTGATATGGATGTTGTAGCAGCTTCTACTAAACCAGTTGTAGGGATGACGTTCAAGTCACTTGATGAAGCACAATGTTTTTATGTCACGTATGGGGGAGTAAATGACTTCAGTGTATGCCGAAAATACTCTAATAAAAGGAGAAAGGATAAATCAATTGTCACATCAAACCTTTATGCATGTAGCAAAGAAGGTCATAGGAATATTGACAAACATGATAACATGGTGAAATTTCCTCGGGTTGAGACACGTACAGGTTGCCTTGCTAGAATGGGGGTTAGTTTATTGTCTTCTGGGCAATATGCATGTACTATATTTGTTGAAGAGTATAATCATCCCTTGCACAACCCCGAATCAATTCATATGATGAGGTCCCAAAGAAAAATAACAGAAGCACAAGCAGCTGAGTTAGATGTGAATGCTTCTGCGGGTATTAAACCAAATGATTCTTTCTCGTTGGCGACAACTATTGCAGGGGGGCGAGATGTTATTGGGTACACATGTGTTAATCAGTTGAATTTTTTAAGGTCTAAACGGGAAAGAGATTTGCTTCATGGTGATTCATGTTGCATGTTAGAATACCTGGAAAGACAAAGTCAAGACAATCCATGATTTGTTTATACTATGCAGTTTGACATGAATGGTAAAATTAGTAATATTTTCTGGGATGATCCAAAAATGAGAACAAATTATGAGTTTTTTGGAGATGTTGTTGTGTTTGACACCACTTTTAGCACTAATAAAGAGTACAAGCCGTTAGGTGTTTTTGTGGGGTTCAATCATCAACGGAAGATTGTTGTTTTTGGGGTATCTTTGTTATATGATGAAACAGTGACTTCATTTTCTTGGTTGTTTCAAAAAAATTTACAGGTGCATTGCATGAAGAGTCCCCAAACTATTTTTACTGACCAGGATGCGGCAATGGGAAAATCCATTTCTGTAGTTTTAGTGGGAACTCGACATTGCCTTTGTTCATGACATTTGATGCAAAATGGCATTAAGCATTTAGGTAATTGGATGAAATATGGATCTAGTTTTCTAACTAGATTTAAGAAGTGTATGTTCGAATACAATGATGCAAATCAGTTTGATAAGGAGTGGTATTCCCTTAGAGCAGAATATGGGGATGAGAAATCGCAGTGGCTAGATGATGTTTTTATATTGTGAGAAAAGTGGGTGCATTGCTTTTTGAAAGATTCTTTAACATTGGGTATTCACATCACTCAATTAAGTGAAAGTTTTAATTGATTGCTTAAATATTATGTTCATTGAAAGTTAAGTGTTGTTGATTTATTTAAGCAGTTTGAGCGCTTGTTGGAAAAAAATTGGTATCGCGAAACAAAGGCAGAATTTGAGATGCGGGAGAAGTTGCCTCATAATCTTTACCCTTATCATGCATTGATGTGCTAGGTTTCTACTGGATATACACCGAAATTATTTGATTTATTTCATCATGAATATCAATTGATTGGTGCTTTTTTTTATATCTTGTTTTGAAATTGGAGTTCAATTCAATTATGTTATTGAAATGGTTCGTTGTGAAGATCAATTTCATGTATCATATGAAGCTTCAAATGTTGTTGAATTTTCTTGTCAAAAGTTTGAGTCCATTGGGTATCTTTGTTGTCATGTTTTAAAAAACTTGATCGGCTTGATGTGAGAGCAATACCTAAAAAATATATTTTGGGGAGATGGACCCGATTGGCTAGAAATATTGTGATGTTAAAAGGATCATCTGTTGAGGTACTTGCTGATAGAAAATCAGTTGTAGCAAAACATTACAAATATTTAGCACGAATGAGAAAGAAGTTAATTACCATAGCTTGTGAGACAAATGCGAGTTATGACATCGCCTTCTCAAATTTCAGTAATTTTGCAAAAGAGTTGTCTATTATAAATACATCAGTGGACAAAGTTAATGGTTGTTTTAGTTCAGACAAATTTTTTAAAAAGGTTTCTTTTAAAAAGAAACCAAACAGGAAAGGGGGAGATAGATTGAAAATCTTTTTAGACAATGGCTGCTGAAAGGGGAAACAGTTGAATAAAAAAATTAAGCCTACTGTTATGATGACTGTATAATTTAATTTTATGATGCATTTCATTTATAAGAGCAGTTTTTATTTTTAATATGTTATCTGATATCATTATTGTTTGCACACAGGGAGTCAAGGAGCAAGCAAAATCAAATTTTTGTGTTCGAGCTAGAAAAAAAGTTTCAAATGTAATTTTTTATGAGCATTCTTTTCCATAACCGTTTGTAATTCTGTACTTTTTCTATTGCAGGAAGACTTGTCCACCAATTTGGAACTTCATCTTGGGAGGTAGATTGCTGGGATAACATTGGAAGAGTTCGAGCAGTGTAGACAACATTGGATGAGAGTAGTTTTTTAAATTGTAATGACTAAATTGAAAAAGCTATAACATGTATCCAGTTTCGGTTGTAATGGATCGACAGTGGGATTGTGATACTTCACGAAATTATAAATGTGTTCTATGCATGTGTTCTATATGGAACTATAAATATGTGATAAATCTAGGTTCTACAATTTTGTATGCATTTGTTCTGTGAGGATGTGGTAGTATTTGACAATCCACTTTTGGTTGTAATGGATTGGGATTGGGATACTTCACGAAATTTTAAATGTGTTGTTTGCATGTGCTATATATAAAAACTATAAAGATGTGATAAATCCAAGTTCTACAATTCTACATGCATTTGTTCTGTGAGGATGTGGTAGTATTTGACAGTACAGTTTCGGTTGTAATGGATTGGCAGTGAGATTGTGATACTTCACGAAATTGTAAATGTGTTGTATGCATGTGTTCTATATGGAACTATCACTACTACAAAACGGCCTATATCAGTGCTAAAAAAGGGCTTTAACAACGTTAAAAAAGCGCTGTAAAGCTCAGTGCTAATATAGGGGGTCCCTTTTATCAGCGCTCCGAAAAGCGCTGATAAAGGCACCTTTTATCAGCGCTAAAAAAGCGCTGATAAAAAACCCCTTTATCAGTTCTTTTTTTAGCGCTGATAAAAGGGTCCTTTATCAGCGCTTTTCGGAGCGCTGATAAAGCTCAAAAAAATAAAAAAAATAAAAAAATAAATATAATACGGAGGGAGTGCTTTTATTAGCGCTTCACACCCCCTTTATCAGCGCTAGGAGGTCTCCCGCGCGCTGCCCTTCCCACGCATCCTCATATGCGCACACCCCCTTTGCTTCCACCCAAACTCGAACCCGAGACCTCCCCCCTTTCGCTGCTGCACCTTTACCACTATGCCATTTCATTTTGTTCTCTATTTAGTGATATATCTATATATATATAGTTATATTTATTCATATATTGATTCATATATTGATATAGATTCATATTAATATAAATATATTTATTCATATATTAGTATATATATATTAATTTGTATATTAATATATTAATATATATATTTTTAGTTATAAATTTTTATAGGTATATTTATTTGTATATTAATATATACATATAAGATTAGTTTTAAATACATTTACGAAAAAATATGTTTTTTATGTGTGTTTATAAATAAATAAATACATGCATACATACATAGATATATACAACACACATACATATATATATACAACACATAAACACACACAGAGACACACACACACACAAACACATTTATATTTACGAATAAATACATATATATGTGTATTTGAAAAGCCATAGAATGTACATATAAGATTAGTTTTAAATGCATTTATGAAAAAATATGTTTTTGATGTGTGTTTATAAGTAAGTAAATAAATAAATACATATATACATATATACAACACACAGACACACACATAGACACCCACACACACACAGACACATATATATTTACGAATAAATACATATATATGTGTATTTGAAAACACATAAAATGTTAAAATGACCATAACTTATAATCTAGAATTCCTTTTCAACGCCACAACTAGTCAAGTCGAAGAAAATGAAACAATCTTCGATATGATATGTGGTATAGGCCTAACGGACATCCAGATCAAAAGTTATACTTGTTTGAATGTTAAAAAATCGAGGTATCCCGACTAAAAACTCAGTTTTGAAAGACTTCTGGGCCTTTTTGGGGCTCAAAAAATGTGACAAAGGCTTTTCCTTAGTCACTATCACGTAGATCTCTTCGCATGCTTCGATTTGATATGCTGTAGAGCTCAAACGGACACCCGAATCAAAAGTTATGACCGTTTGAAGTTTGAGTTACATTTTCAACGTATTTTAGATCTTTTATTAATTGTTTTGATTTTTCGTGTCCTCAAATTGTTATTAAATAATTTTTAATAGATAATAATTAGAAAATTATTGATTAATAATATTTTTTTAAAATATTTTGAATCCATTTTCACTAAATTTCTTATATATTAAATGTAATAGTCTATTTATATGCATCTATAGCATATTTAAAAAATATATATTGTATTTATATCAATATAAATATACTTATATAACAAAATATTATTTTTCATGAAAAAATATTTTTTTTTGAAACTCAACATTTATCAGTGCTCGGGAAAAGCGTTGATAAATCCCCCCTTTATCAGCGCTTCTTTTGAGCGCTGATAAAGGGGTAGCGCTTCCCTTGCCAGTTTTTGGCGTAGTGTATAAAGATGTGATAAATCTAGGTTCTACAATTCTGTATGCATTTGTTCTGTGAGGATGGGATAAATCCAGGTTCTTGAATTTTGATGAAGAAATTCAAAAGACCGAGTAAGAGTTATTGGATCTTTGGGAGAAGTCTTTCCATATGGCGACTCTTCATCTTCTGATGAAATCTAGATGTTGGCCAAACTTAACACTTACAAACAGTAAAGATAATATCCTTAAAGTGTGAATCATCCACTTACCAGTAGCAATTAGCATCATTAAATCTAACAACAAAACCAAATAAAATCCCTCAAAAGAAAATGGTTCCCCTCATAAGGACATAATATTCCCAGTGTAGTGAAAATGCTAACAAAACTATTCATCCATGGTCCCTGACTGTTTTACTTGTTCTTCATTCTGGTTGTACTGTTTCCACAAGACAGCTCCCGCTTCTATACGATGTTTCATTCCAACTGTATGCAGGGTCTGTAAGGAAATAGTGTGCCATATACAGGCGCATGTCATCAAATTCTTCTTGCGATAGGGTCTTGTTATACCCTTTATCCGTTGCCAGCTTCTCAATTAGATAACAAACAATTATCCTACAATCTAATGTTGCATCCCCCTGTTAGGGACTATCTTCCACTATAAATGGAAGCGCTGCAGCAGTCATCTCTAGGTATTCGGGATTCCATTGTCTGATGACTTGTTCAATAAATATTTTCTGCAAGTGTTGGATAAATTGTATTCAGTAAGTTGGTGTATATGAAAATGAATTAGATGTCGAAGATGATAGAATTTACCATTTGGAGAGCATCTTGTTGGTAACAATCAATTCCAGTAGGACTCATGCGAGACTGCATGGAGTTATAGCAGCTGAAATGTTTTTTTTTCAATATCAAGCACAAGTAAAGTCCAATGAAGATTGTCTGTGTTGATGGGGATGAAGACTTTTCCATCCAACTTCATTGATTCTTTTATAGGATTCTCAACCAAACACTCTTTCAAATTGTTGTTCTTCCCAGATATAATGCTCTGTAAAAATGAGTATAGTGAGACAAAATATTAATTAATATATTTAAAACATCAATAACATAGATAATATTAGACTTACCAATGCGACACTAGTAATCATTGTTGATCTATTATCGAAAATTCTAGTCGTCTTCCCTATTTGACACTTGTTTATGATAAGCTGAGTATAGGCATCTATAACCTGATATCAATAAAAAAACAATTGAGGATGTGAGACTAATTGAATATTACTTTATAGTAAGCTTGTTTAAATTAGGCTCACTCAACTACTTGTCATGCTTTTCGTGAAAATTTAGAAAATGTCATCTATTCCAACTGAATACAAGCCGTTTTCAGCTTCCCATACATATTGACTGCATTATAATCACAATAATGTATAAGAAAACAAATAAATTTTAGGGGAATTGAATTGAAATCCTTGAAATTAAGGGCAGACATACCAGCCTGGTTCCATCTGGAGAATCTTTTGCAACTACTCATAGTCTTTTTTCTACAGTCGTGTACTCTTCCTGACCCATTTAAGTATTCCTGACAGACCTATAATAACCTTTTTTGGTTCTGTTTTCATTGAAACATTGCCTACCTCAATTGGTTTTTCCAGCTGACTTGGTTGTTCTACTATTTTTTTTGTCCTGTTGTTCTTATTCTTCTTGTGTATCGGGTTTGATACTGAAAAGAGGAATCCAATTTCTTCTGCTTCCTAGCTCTGGACTTCACATTTCTAATCATTGATCTCGTTTGGTGACTCTTGGTTTCTGTCTGTCCAGTTTGGTTGCTTTGATGTACAGGTGTGGTTTGTTCAGCATCTTCTTGCAGTTGATCTGTAGGCTCCTCAATCCCAGTTTCCTTGGCTCCTAATTGCTGGTTTTCCTTTTATTGTTCTGCTTTGGGGGGAGATGCGGGTTTTTTAGGAGGATCTTGCTGCATTCCATCTTTAATTGTACCCTCTGTCTGGGTTTCCTCCTTGATTGAATGACTCTTTTCATCACTACCTTCTCTTATTCTTTTCTCTATGCTAGCATTCTCACTTACTAACTACTTTAGTATTTTAATTTTGTTGGTCTATTTTTTAACAATTGCTTCCATTTTATGCAGTTTTTGTTTCAGGGCCGAATTTTCTTTTGCAAGAACTTTTATTTTTTCATCCTCTGGTTCCCCCTTTTCCTACTGTCCAACAGAAGCTTTCATAATTGTTGCTGGCTCATTAATTTCTACTTTTATTCTGTCCTTCTCTGGATTATCCTTTTTCTGCCATCCAACAGAAGCTTCCATAACCATTGTTGGATCCTCTACAGTTGGAAGTTGATGAATCTTCAGTTTCTTTAAAGTAGCATCAAAATCAGAGAGACTCCACTTTGTGAAAGGTGGATTGACTGATTGTTCATTCCCTTTCACTAGTCCACTTTCTTCACAATACCAATACTACAATAACAAGAAGCATATGAAGAGTATATTATACATTTAATTGAAAATAAATATTAATCCTTACCAATAAAGTGATAATTTCCCCCATAATCCTTGCACGGTGCATGTGAAATTCTTTAATTGATCTCATCAATTGTTGGTGTATTGCACTAAACCACTTTAGTGTTCTCATGTCTCTTGAAGTATTCACAAAATTGATAAAACCCCAACTTAGGTAAGAACCTGTAGTAGGGAAAAAAATAGTTGCACATGTGTATAAACATAGAAGTGCTGCTGTGTCAAGATGATCGGGTTCTTCATCTCCCTTTATTGCGTCCAAAAGGGCCAATTTTATTACCTTTTATGTCAACAACTTGACACCAGTTTGAAATCTCATTAAATATAATTATGCCTTCGTTGGTTTGAATGATTATGAGTCCTCCATTTCTATTTCACCTTCGGTTATTGCAAATATCCTTTGGATATCAGCTTCAGAGAAATGTCTTTCCCCTCCACCGAATCGGAAAGCAGTTGTTGAAGGATTGTAGTTGTCCAATACATACATAACAGAAATATTTCATTTTTTGCAATCCGATGTTGTTGTTGTATTGGATATGAACGCTTCAACCATATTCCAAAATAGAGTAGTGCACAAAGAATTTCTATGACCATCTTTCAATTGATCTTTTATTTCTTGGAAAAGTCTTTGTAAGGAGGTCAAATTTGACCTAAAATGCACACCTGAAAATATAAATTAAGGAATTATTGGAGCCATCCACAGAATTAAAGTATAGAAGGTAGGAAAAGTCTATGTTCTATTGGGACTTCAGTGGAAGTTCCGCTGGAACTTCAAGTGGGAGTGCCACTGGAAGTTCCACTAGTCCCACTGAAAGTCCCCCGGAAGTGCCACAAGGAGTGCCACTGGAAGTCCCATAGGAACTACCACTGGAAGTCCCACAGGGAGTCCCACTGGAAGTCCCACTGTAATTACCACAAGGAGTGCCAAGTCCCACAATTAGTCCCACTGGAAGTACCATTGGAACTTCCACTAGAAGTCCCACTTGAATTCCCACATCTACTGGAAGTTCCACTAGTCCCACAGGAAGTGCCACTAGAACCGCCACTGGAACTCTCACTGAAACTTCCAGTGGAAGTTCCAGTGGGAGTTCCAGTGTCACTTCTTGTAAAAAAAATAAAAGAAATACTCATTCCAGTTGTGACAAGCATTTATTGTAAAAATTATTGTATTTATCATTTGAAAGTTCCACTGGAAGTTCCACTAGAACTTCCACTGTAAGTACCACTTGAAGTCCCACAACCACTGGAAGTTCCACTAGTCCCACAGGAAGTGCCACTAGAACTGCCACTGGAGGTCCCACTGGAACTTCCAGTGGAAGTTCCAGTGGGAGTTCTAGTGGCACTTCCTGTGGAAAAATAAAATAAATACTCATTCCAGTTGCGACACACATTTATTGTAAAAATTATTGAATTTGTCATTTGAAAATTCCACTGGAAGTCCCACTAGAACTTCCACTGGAAGTCCCACTAGAAGTCGCACTAGAAGTCCCACAACCACTGGAAGTTTTAGTAGTCCCACAGGAAGTGCCACGCACTTCCAGTGGAAGTTCCAGTGACACTTCCTATGGAAATTTAAAAGAAATACTCATTTCAATTGTGACACATATTTATTGTAAAAATGATTGAATTTATTATTTGAAAATTAAACTATAAGTACCACTAGGAGGTCCACTAAAAGTCCCACTAGAAGTCCCACTAGAAGTCCCACTTGAAGTCCCACAACCACTAGAATTTTCACTAGTCCCACAGGAAGTGCCACTGGAAGTCCCACTGGAACTTCCACTAGAAGTCCCACTGGAAGTTCCAGTGGAAGTTCCTGTGGAAAATTAAAATAAATACTCATACCAGTTGTGACACATATTTATTGTAAAAATGATTGAATTTATCATTTGAAAATTCCACCGAAAGTCCCACTGAGAGGGCCACTGAAAGTCCCACTGGAAGTCGCACTGGAAGTCCCACAACCACTGGAAGTTCCAGTAGTCCCACAGGAAGTTCCAGTGGGAGTTCCAGTGGCACTTCCAGTGGCACTTCCTGTGGAAAATTAAAAGAAATACTCATTGCAATTTTTACACATATTTATTGTAAAAATGATTGAATTTATTATTTGAAAATTTCACTGTAAGTCCCACTGGGAGGGCCACTGAAAGTCCCACTGAAAGTCGCACTGGAAGTCTCACTTGAAGTCCCACAACTACTAGAAGTTCCACTAGTCCCACAGGAAGTGCCACTGGAAATACCACTGAAAGTCCCACTGGAAGTTCCAGTGGTAGTTCCAATAGAACTTCTAGTGGAAAATTAAAAGAAATACTCATTGCAATTGTGACACATATTTATTGTAAAAATGATTGAATGTATCTTTGAAAATTCCAGCGGAATTCCCACTGGAAGTCCCACTGGGACTTCCAGTGGAACTTCGAATGGCGCACTTCCGGTGGAACTTCCACTAGAATTTTTATTGGAACTTCCAGTGGAAAATTAAAATAAATAGTCACATATAGTCACATATTTATTATAAAAATGACTGTATTTAGCATTTGAAAATTCTAGTGGGAGTTATACTGGGAGTTCCATACTACCACTGAAATGTATATTTATAAAACTCATTGAATTTAGAATTTGAAAAAGTATAAGAATTTTCATATTGAATTATTTTTCCAAAACCCCAATGGAAGTTTCAGTGGGAGTTCAACTGTGAGTTCCAACGAGAGTTCCACCATGAGTTCCAATGGGAGTTCCACTAGGAGTTCCACTGGAAGTTCCATTCGAATTACAACTAGAACTTCCACACTACAAAATGATTTCAAGTGGAACCTGCAGTGGAAACTTCGTGCATGTTAAAGTGGAACCTGTCGAAACCTCCAGGGGACATTGCATTAGAACCTCCAATGAGGAAGGATACACCATCAAAAAATGAAATTTTAAATTAATTGAGATATAGAACATTTACAGAAAACAACTCATAACACAAAAGTTCTAAATAATAAATCGTAATAATAGAAATGAAATTCAAATACATATTTCAGCAAATATAATTATGTTACGCCACCTTTGTCAGACATTGTTGTTGTTTTGTACAAAAATTTCTATCAGAAAGTGATACGAAACCATGTCGGAGTGAAGCAGTTGTCGTAGAAAAAACCCACACCTTTGCGTTGGTCGAAACTTGCAGACAACGCAATAATGCCTTTCTGTCATCGCTGTCACCGCCGATGTAGTCTTCGGATGCCCAGTTGTTGTTCCTGTAGTCGCTCGATTCGTTGTGGTCGTCGTACTGCCAGATTTTAGGGTGGGATCTCAAGGTTTCCTCGCCGTCATCGCAGCCAAGGAGCAGTCGACCCTAAATCGCAAAAGGCAAGGGAAAATCTGTCTGCACATTCGAATCAAATGAATCGCTGTGAAGGATGATCTGACGGCTCAAAATACAAATGGACACGTGTTCTAATCCGAAGGGTGTACTGGATATTCCAGTTAAAAACATAACCTGAGATGATTCTTATCCCCCATTTCTATAAGATGATGTGTATTCTCCTTTAATTTTTATTCTTATACTTTTTATTTTGTTGAGAAGTCTTGTTAGCATTTTTTCTCAACATATACTTTCGACTTTTAAGAAGTTAAAATTTCTATTTAAAATTTTAACTGCCTAATTGTTTTTATTTATTTTGTTTGTATGATTTATTTATTTAATATATATGGATGATTTAATTTTTGAATGATTTATTGTTTTTTGTATGATATAATTTAAATTGAATGTTTAGTAAATTTAAATATGACATTTATATAATTGAATTGTTATGTATAAAATATAATTTATATTTAAGGAAATAACATTGTTTTAAAAAATGTATATATTTGTAATTTAAATGGAGAGTAATTAGATTTGAATAGGTTTATATGTATGTAATATATATTATATTTAAAGTAAAAGAAATTTAAATTATAATATTCTATACACATAGGTAATTAGCTAAATATTTTATAAAAAATATATTATTAAAAATATGCTAGTTATATTAAGTGTCATGTTTAAATTTATTAAAATATTCATATAATTTTTTTTGTTAACGGTATAAAAAAGTTTACTAAAAATAATAAATTGAAATTATATTAAGTATAAATAATTAATATTTCAAGTAGTAAAGTGTAAAATATAATTACCTAAATTTTGGAAAGTATAAGTATGACATAAATTTTATATATACATATGTAATTTTATAAAATTGAAAATAACATAACTTTAGAGTATTTTAATGGTTATTGTGTAAGTGTATATTATGTTACTTTTCTTTACTATAAATAATAATTTTAAATTATATTAAGTATAAATAATTATTATTTCGGGTAATAAAGTATAAAATATAATTACCTAAATTTTGGAAAGTAGAAGTATGACACAAATTTTATATATACATATGTAGTTTTATAAAATTAAAAATAACATAAGTTTACAGTATTTTAATGGTTATTATGTAAGTGTAAATTATATTACTTCTATTTTCTATAAATAATAAATTTAAATAATAAATTTAAATTATATGAAGTATAAATAATTATTCTTCCAAGTAATAAAGTATAAAATATAATTACTTAAATTTTGAAAAGTAGAAGAATGACAAAAATATTATATATTCATATTCAATTTTATAAAATTGAAAATAACATAAGTTTATAGTATTTTAATGGTTATAATGTAAGTGTAAATTATATTCATTCTATTAATTAAATTTAACAAAATTTACTATTAATAATATTTACAATATTTATGTATAAATTAATAATACTTATATTTAGAAATCTATAGTTTATAAAAGTATATGTAATTATATTGTAAAATATTAATAAATAAAGTTGAATATATTTAAATATATGTATATATATATTTATGTATTATTGTTTAAATATATTTATATGTATATATTATTGTATATTATATCCAAAGTGAAAAAAATTAAATTGTAATATTTGATACACATGGGTAAATAAAGTGAATCTACCTATATATATATATATACATACACACATTAAAAAGTTAAAATTTTGGAAAGTAGGTGTAAATATTTATTATATATTAGATCTAGATATAGGTAAAATTACATAATATGTAGAACGTAATAAGTATACCCAAAAAAATGTTAAGAGTATTGTGCGATGATTGATCTTGAGATATGAATAATTGAAATTGCATGTCTTTTTTGTGTATGTGGATATATAATTTGTAATAATTGCATTTTATTTTCCTCATTGATGACCTGCAAGTCATCCCTCTCTAAGTACGTATGAACCTACGTGTCTGCCTAAAAAATGTTATCTATTTCATACCCCTAGACACCTCACTTGCATGCGAGTAAATTTATAATAAAAAGACATTTGACAAGAGGTGTTTGATAAGAGGTATTGTTGTTTGAAATGAGACTGATGATTGCTAAAACATGCGATAATATAGACTCTGGGAGTTCACCCTTAGGTTTTGGTCAGTTTATCAAATAATGATAAACTGATCCATAGAATAAGTCTCAAGATCAAGTCATTGTTATTTTAAAATTTATGAAACATTTGATGATGTGGTATAAAAATATACAATGTTTCATTAAATTTTATTTGGTAATAATATCATCATCAATATACTTCAATAGTGAAGTTATTTATATTGATTAAGGTTTTAGTTATAGCTTGTCACATGTAACAATGAAAAATCTTCATGATAGTCTGAATATATATATATATATATATTATTTATTAAATATAGTTATAAGTAAAATTACAAGATTTATAACATAACAAATATCTTAAAAAAACATGTTAGCAATTTAGAATGTTTATTGATCTTAAGATGACCGTCTGATATATGATTGAAATTGCATGTTGTATTTTTTTGTATTCGATTATATAATTTGTAATAATTGCATTTTTCCCCTCTTTGACGACCTGTGTGTCATCCCTCTCTCTATATAAGGACCTGCGTGCCCGCTTAAAAATGTTATGTATCTGAAACCCCTAGACCCCCTCAATTTCATGTGAGTATCATTGTAATAAAAGGGCATTCGACAAGAAATGTTGCTATTTGAAGCTAGATTTTTACACCATGCTTGAGAAGAGACCAATGACAGATGAAATATGAGCTAATAGAGGTGTAGGAGCCCCCTTAGATTTTGGTTGGTTGATCAAATAATGATAAACCAATCTGTAGAAAAACTCTCAAGATTAAGTCAATTATTTAATCATAACCAATTTAAAAAATTAAAAAAATTAAAAAATTTATGATGTAGTATATAATATTTTATTAATTATTTTTTTATAGGTAATCATGTTTGTTCAAATATATTGCAACAGTGAGGTAATTTATACTGAGCAGAGTTTTAGCTATAGTTTTCCACCTACAGGAGTGAAAAATCTTCTTAATTGTGTGACATTGGATGAAGTTCAAAAAAAGATTCATAATCAGTTAAAACTGAGGGATAATCAATCAATTACTTTAATTAAATATTTACATCTTCAATATCCTGAATGTTTATGGCACACTGAGTATCCTTTGGTCGATGATGAGGATTGGATGGATGCATCATTATTATTCAGGCAACAATGTAGTAATGGTTTAATGGAATTATATGTGACGATTTCTGATATTGATGTGTTGTAACCCACTGCTACAGAACCATGTATTGTGAGATCTGTAGAAGTTTTTCCTTTATAACACTCTTATTCATTACCTGCTCATATGAAACCTGTGATAGAAACAAATTATGAAGAAGATGATCAACATTTGGAAGGAAATGTAGGGGACATCCCTGCATGTACTCCTGACATACCGAATGACAGTTTATCTTATAAGTAAGTATCTGGTGAGGCATCGGGAGATGATTTGTGTGAGGGTGATGCGGGGAATAAACCTTATGAGGTTCCTCTGATAGATATACATCCACCAGTTAGTGGTAATCATCCTACACTATTAACTTCCTTAGTTGAAGTAATGTCGTGTGCACAACATTTTGATTGAGATTTCATTACACTGGCTACCGAATTCTCCAGCATTATAGGGAATAGATCTGCATCAATTGATAACACTATCTACATCAGGAAGGAGTTTGAAAGTAAAGTTACCATGAAAAATGTGATAAAACAATACCACATAGGGTGACATTTCTCATTTGTGGTTGATGAGTCAAAGAAGACAAAATATTTCATTCGATGTAAAAAATATGGTCCAGAATGTAAATTCTAATTGAGGGAAATATATGATAATTTTTTTGTATGTTGGAAGATAACAAAATTAGAAGGCTCGCACACTTATGTACATCCAAGCTTGTCACAAGACCACTCTTCACTTGATGTAGAGTTTATATCAACTATTATTATAGAGGTGATGTAGATGTGTCAGGACATTCCTGTGTCCCTAGTTCAAGAATGAATACAATAGTTATTTAACTATAAGATATCCTATGAAAAAACTTGAAATGTAAAATAAAAGGGAATTATAGAAGTGCATGGTGATTGAGATGAATCATATGCAGTGTCGCCACAACTTATGAAATTGTTGTCTCTCAGTAAATAGATTATTTATCATTTAGACACTGTAGAGTATGTCTCCCCTAATCACTAAGTTGATCAGTTAAAGGTGAAGTTCAATAGGATGTTTTGGGAATTCATGTCATGTATCACTGCTTTCCCCTATTGTAAATAATTTATTCAAGTTGATGACACTTTTATTTATGGAAAGTATACAGGTGGTCTACTTATTATTGTCACACATGATAGTAATCATGATTCTCTACCACTTGCATTCACTATTGTTGAAAAGGATAATTTTGAATCCTGGAGTTGGTTTTTGGCATGTATATGCATTCATGTTACAGAAAACTAAGGAGTGTTTTTTATATTTGATCACCATTGAGCAATTATAGATCCTGTTAATAGTGATGGGGTTTCATGGAGAGAACTGAATGTTTATCATCGATATTGCATTAGGAATATTGCTAGTAATGTGCATAAGTATTTCAGATTTGACGTAATAAAGAAGGAGATCATCAAGTTGGGTATGTTTTTCTAAAATTTCTTTTTTTGAAGAAAATTTGATATCCTTTTAAATACATTGTTCTCTTATGGTTTTAGCATACAATCCCCAACAAGAAATGTTTGATCGAAGTCTTGAAGAAATTTGAAGGGCTAATGAAGATTTGTATGATTATATGATGCATATTTCAAAGGATAAATGGTCATTAGCATATGATGGTGCTAGAAGATATGGTCATATGACCTCAAATATAGTGGAGTGCATAAATGGGGTCTTCAAGGGTATGCACAAACTATCAATCACAAAGTTAGTGTAAGAGAAATTTTATAGATGTGTGAAGACTTTGTTGAATAGTACCAATAGTCATATCAGAGGATATAAAATAGAATGTGTTTTACTCAACATTTCCAAAATTCCATTGATCATATACTACATGACGCATCAAGATTTCATGTTTTAACCTTTGACTGGGTACATAGTCACTTTCAGGTAACAGAGTGCTACGATCGGGTTACATGAAACAATGGTTGAGTACTAGTGGTCATGTTGGATAATAGGTACTGTGATTGTAGTAACTTCCAGGCATTGAGATATCCCTATGCACATATTATTGTATCTTTGAATCAATGAAACTATCATGGTAGCCCTATGTTGACCCGGTGTATCATGTGAGCACTATGGTTAACTGTTATAGTGCACCTTGGATGCCTTTTGGTGACTTTCATTCTACCACCTTGCCAGATGATCAGCTGACTGTTGTCCCTGATATTTACAGGTTTTGTATTTTTGTTTTTTTCATTTATTATTTTTTCATTTCTATCGTTTTTCAATTATTGTCTTGATTTTACCAGGTTAAGACCCCAGGGAAGACTAAAGTCTACTTCAATCAGAAATGATATGGACTGGCCTCAATAATGTGGAGGGGGGCTACGATGCAACATTTTGTCACATAGAAGGGCATACTTGTAAGAGATGTCTACAAGTGGCAGGACAGAGCTCCACTTCCCATCATCCATGATCGAGTCTATGTATTTTATCATTAATGTGTATATATTTTTTTCAAATACAAAAGTTTAATTAATGAGTCATTTTATTTCTAATTTGATCCATTTATGATTTGTTTCAACTCTGGCTTGTTTCATTTCTGGATTCAATCAGAAAGAATTTTGGGATACTATAACTATTAAAAAAATAAACAGACAATGAAAATTAATAAAAATAGGTTCAGCCTATAAATTAATTGTCTTCAAATTTTTCCTTCAACTCACACGACCGATTGAATATATCATGCAACCATATGTTTTATACATTGTTTTCATCATGGATGATTTACATAAAAATATTTATAAATAAATTAAATATTATTTGGGATTAATAAAATAAGAAATTGATAGACTAAACCAACAACATCAGTCACATATATTTGTTTACCTCTTTTTTCATTATAATGTTGAATTATAAATGCTAATTGTCTACTTGATTTTGCTTGTTGTATTTTTTTAGAAAATAGTTTACAAATTTTATTGAATTAACTATAAAAAAGTAACGATGACATCAATTATACAGATGATAGGTTCTCCATTGCTCACATTCCAAGATAAACATGTTTCATGACTGGTTTTAGAGGGATGTCCAGTGTCTCATTTGAGTGTACAAAGATCTCATCATTTACATCATGATGCACCACCTCCTTCTATCATCCCTCATCTTCATCGTGATGGGATCTATGATGTAGCGATGTACAGCTTCACATTTGTTTATAATTGGCTAATTGTTGCACTCATAGAGAGATGGAGTCTAGAGACACATGCATTACATTTTATAGAGGGGGAATGACTATTACACTCCAGGATGTGTCCATTATGTTGGGAATCCCCATCGATGGTGTGACGGAAATAGAACAAGTCAAAGAATATTAGTTTGAGTAGGTTCATAGATTACCGGGCATTAAGGTCAACAATGATGACATATCTGTCGTCAGCAGTAGATTACACATGCCATGGATAAACTAACACTTTGCTCATCTAGATTATGATGTCGATGAGATCATCGTGTTTTGATTTGCACGTTCATACATTTTGAGGCCGATCAGTGGCATGATATTCATTGATCATTCGACTAAATTTATACATTTGATGTATTTACCTTTGTTGGAGGACTTGAACCAGACAAGGTGATATAAATGGGGGTCTTCATGTCTCATATATACATACAGGGCACTATAAAGAGTATGTTTCATCTATGAGATTCAAATCACATGATGTGTTATTCTTATACAGATGTGGATATAGAAGCACATCCCTCACTTAACTCCACATGCAAACGTGCTATTGTCTTCACATATTGTAACAAAGTATCTATGTGGATGATGGTATGTTATTCCTTCCTTATAATGTCTAAATTAAATGTATAAATTTCTATTATGAAATATAACTATAACAATGTTATTTACAGGTGGAGTCAGACACATCTACATTCAGATACAACTATACATGATACCCACACTTACAGACTTATGTTGGACAGTCTTTGACTAGACAACGTAAGTGGTTATTATTTATATTGTTAAATCATTATTCTGAATTGTACATGTCTTCATTTATTAATTGGTTATTCATTTTTTCAGATTTCATGGATTCCATATACTGAGGCTATCATCCATAGTCTCCCACTATATTGTGCGACAATTCTTACTATCGGCTCATGCATCATTCCTTTGATTCATTTTCACATTGTTGAGTGACATTAGACTGATAGGGTTATGAGGTCATTCAGATTCTATCATCCCATTCCTGCACCACCAAGTTAGTTACCTTTACTTCATTATTTGAAGATGTCGGGGAAGAGAGACTTTGACTGGAGGAGATGTCATGTATGATATATTGAGCTGTGGGACAGATGACATGAGTCTCGATTATGAGGAGGTGACACAGTATGTATGCATTTATTCGATTATCTAGATCACATGCTTCAGTACCGTATATACCCAATGATATTTCATAAGCGACATAGATATAACTATCATGACTTGGTAATAATTCTTCCTCTATCTGTTGAATAGTTTTTTATTAATATTACTTAACATCATAATTTTCTTTCACATGATGCTTGTATCAACCATGTCCTTCACATCTCTGATCCTGTAGATGGAAGGACATTGGACCATAGATATTTTCATAGAGTTGTGCTAGAGTTTCTTCCTCCCATGGATGAGATTTATCATTGGATTTTCTTTGATTCGCTAGACGATGTTGAGGTTGCTGAGCCTGATATAGATGTTTCAGGGGGCGATGACCCTGTTATGGATGCAGATATGGCATAAGAGGAGAGTGTTCATCATGATCATCCAGATGCTCCTCCATCTCCTACTGTATATGAGCCACAACCACAACCATATGCACAAACACAAATAGTGTCTATTAGCATGTCATATTTTGTTTCACAGATATATACTGACTGGTTTATGTTGCATTTTTTATTAGCCTCTAATTCGCATACATCTGCTGCACAAAAACCATCTTGTTCATATATTGGTGAGACTTCCATCCAACAACCACTATCTTTAGAGGCAGGATAGGGTACAAGTGGTGAGACTCTACATCCACCACCTACCACACAGAATGATGTGGAGGTGGGTGTCGATGATGATATATAGGAGAAACATACACCAGAGCAGAGACATAGATAGACACAATGTGAATGCATTATATATACACCTGGTTGTGGCATAGAGGAGCATCCATGCCATAGACGTAGATTATATTGATGATACATGTTGTATGTTTTTGAAATCATTATTTATACATTATTTAAAAACATTCTAATATATTACATAGTGTTGCATAAATCAATTAATTGGTATAATTGGAAATTTATACAAATAATTTTGAAAAAATAAGAAACATTAATATTAATAACTACATTGGTAATATTATTAATAATAAATATTACCTTATTTTTTATATAATTAATTAATTAATAAGATTATTTAGTGTTGGAGAGATTCTCTCTCAATAATGGAGAGCCACTCTCTCTATATTTTTATGGGGTTTACTTCGAAAACTCAAGCAAGATCCACAGAGATGATATTGTTATACACTTCGATATGTTTTCACTTTGTGGCCTCAAGCGCCATCAGGTTGAATCCGGAAGAGAGATTCATGATTATGAAACAAGAGTTGATCTCATAACTAAAGCACCTACCGAGGATTGGTGAGGATGGATCTGTAAGCGGTGAGGAAGTTATCACTTTGGGGGCCTTTGTCGATGCTTTGATGCACAGGTAGTGAGGCATCAATCTGTGAATGATGCTTCATCATTGATGATTCGAAGCATGATAAGGACTTACCCCGCTCAATGACAAGGATGGAGGTTGGATGTTACTGATGATGATGGCGATCGAGCACAAGATGTCGACATGAGACCTCAACCTTAGGATGTTGGGGCAGATCAACGATTATGGGTGCTTGTATCATTGGTGGTGGCGATCAGCAGGTGGTGAGTGAGTCATCAGCGACTTGCGGTGTTGCCAGTGTGGGATCTCAGAGGTAGTCTATGGTGTTTTCAATATGTGGTGCGTCGAGTGCCAGTGACATGGGATCCTGGTGGAGGAGATGATATGGCTCCGCAATGGGCGACTATGACAGTGATGTTGACCAACAATAGTGATGATAGTTGCCTCGCCTTTCGGTGGAGATGGATACTTTTTCTGGCTGGTGATGACCTCACACAGAGAGACTTTGTTGTCATCTCTTTGCGTGTGTAAGTGCACTCAATGTGTGTGACGACTTTGGGATAGAGCACGGTGGGTTACAGGCTAGAGTTTCGGATGTTAGAAACTTTTGATGGTGACGTTCGGCAATCCCGATGGCAGGGATGGAGGGTTTTTCAGCATCGTACGACATGGCAAGACTTTCATCCCAACGACGACGTGTCTGTGGTGCTAGCGACAAATACCCAACGACGACGGTGGAATTTTGGTACTAACGATGATGAATCATAGGTAGCACGATAATGACAGACTGTCGGTGAAGACCTAAGCACGTAGGGAATCAATGACGACCTCGAGATGAGAGGTAGAGACCTCAGGATGAGAAGCAGAGACCTTTGGAAGCGGGGTGGTGACCTGAGTTACGAGCTGGCGGCATGCTGGTGATCGGGATGTGTGGTGGCTCCTGGATCATTTGTGGTCATTGGGCTATGTTTGTTTGAGCCTTTGGGCCTTGAACGATATGAGATTTAGGCTAAACAATATTTATGGGTCTCAACGGCCATGGGGTATTAGGCTTTATGGGCCTTTTTTCCTATTGGTTCTGTAGACTGTAATTGAAGGGTCATGCGACATTTGTTTTGTGGATGAGAATATCTCCTTCATCGTTTACTTTTCAGGTGGCACTATTTTTCCATGTTCTGGTTTGGTGGTTCTCTTTTTACCACACATCTTGTGTCAAGGTCTTATCTTCTATCTTTATTTTCCTTAATAAATTTTAGGATCGGGCACGCTCAGATCCTGAACTTTCTTGGTAATTAATTAATAATACAACATGATATATTAAGAATAATATAATTATCAATTAGTAAATATTTTTCTAAATACATATTATTTTATTTACATTATTATACAATAAATATTACCTACAATGTTATTAATTATATTAATACCATATTAATATATTATTAATTCATAATAAATAATATAATTGATAATTAATAAATAATTTACGTATTAAAAAATCACTAATAATTATATCAACAAAAAATTTAACAAAGATTTATAATTAAAATCTTAAAATAATAATATAATTATTAACTAGTAAATATGTTTCTAAATATTTATTAATATTTAGAAATATTTAGGAATATTTATTTAATATTTAATCAATATTTATTAATATTTATTTGTATTGTAAATATTTATGAATATTTATTTAATGTTTATTAATTTTTAATTAATATTTATAAATATTTATAAATGTTGAAAAATATTTCATTACTATTTATTAATATTTGTTAGTATTTTATTTATATTTTTTAATATTTAATTAATAGGTATTAATATTTATTTATATTTATTGGTATTTATTGGTATTTATGAGAATTTATGAATATATAATAAAATTTTATTACTTTTTATGAACATTTAATTAATATTTAATTAATATTTGTGAATATTTATTTAATATTTATTATGATTTGTTAATATTTACTAGTATTTATTAGTATTTATCAATATTTATTAATATTTAATTAATTTTGTGAATATTTAATTAATATTTATTAATAACTTATTACTATTTAGTTATATTTATTAATATTTATTTTCATTTATTTATATTATTTAATATTTAATTAATATTTAGCAATATTTATTTAATATTTAATCAATATTTATTTATTTATTTGTATTATGAATATTTATTTAATGTTTATTAATATTATTAAATATTTATAAATATTTAATTAAACTTTATTGATATTTTATTAATGTTGATGAATTTTTAATTAATATTTGTTTATATTTAATTAGTATTTATTAACATTTAATTAAGTTTTATTACTTTTTATTAAAATTTATCTTAATATTTAATTATATATATATTAATATTTATTGTTAAAAAAATCTAGAGGATGAGTGAACGACGTTCACTCTTCTTTCAGAAAATTAACACAGGAAGCGCAAACCATGTTCAAACTTCTTGGCAAGGGGAGAAGCATGAACAAGGTTCACACTTCTCCAGACTTGTTTTTGAAAATATCTAGAACCCTGTCCCTTTAAAAAAAATTAAAAAACCCATTAAAAAAACTCGACCAGCTTGTTTCTGCACAAATGTTTTTTCGAAATCAATGTAAGAGGGGTAGTTTTTTAATACGTTTTTAAATTTTATTTAACCATTTAATATTTGACATTAATTTTATTAAATGAATTCAAATATATAATTTAAAATTTAACTGAAATCTTATTGGTCTTTGAATTTTTTACACAATTTTAGATGTGGCATTGAGTACTGTATTTTCTAGCGATGTTCTAGTTATCTATTGTATAATAAAATGGTACATGAAATGTTTTCAAAAAATTTAATATGGAGCTGAATTTCCCCTTTTTAATCATTTGTAACCGTTATCTTATTTGTTAGTTTTTGAACATGAGACTTGTTAATAATTATAATAATAAAAATATTATTATTATGTTTATCAATATACCTATCAAAAAACCTACAAGACCGCAGGTCAATCCGTTAGCCCGTGGATTTATGTGGGTTAGGGCTTTGAATATTTAGGCTCAAAAAAATTTGAACCGCATTTGATCCAACCCACAAAACCCGCAGCCTGTGTATGCAGATTAGCCCACTAGTTGTTCATGAGTCCCATTTGGCTCACAATTATAAGTGGACTACCAAAAAGTTATGATTGAAAAATAAAATAAACTAACATGAGTGTGGAAAAAATAGCTCATGTTTAAACCCATCTAATACAACCATACATAAACCATACAAATATATTTTTTAAGATTTTTTTTTGTTAGTATTGTTATTGTTAATTGAAACCTAAATATTTTCTCCCAATCTCAAACATTTCTCTTTTCCCGCTCCTCTTCACCATGGTTCACCAAGAAAACAAATATTATTATACATTATTTTCTTTAAGTCTGCAGGCCAACCTGTTAGTCTATAGGTCCCGCATGGATGGTGTCAGACCTTTATTTTTTAAGCTCGTATTCTTTATAGACCAAGCCGAATAGCTCAATAAAATTCACAACCAGCATGATTTGTCCCATGGTCTGACTCACCCCGCCTCGTTAACACCTCTAATTATCAAGGTTATTAATGTTAGTGTGCATTCCAATTCTGAATGGAGGGTGTGTTCTGGCCCTCTTGGCCTGGGTGATGTTTGATTTGTTCATATTCCTTCCATGGTTGCTAGAAATTATTAATAATCAATAATATAAGCATTTATAATAATGTAATAGATAATAGTAATCTAATTATTATGAAGCACCAATTTGTGGGTGGGCTTGGAGGTGAGTATGTGAACTTTAAGCATAGGCTTCAATCTGACATGTGGACTTCGAAACCAGACTTCGACGTGCCAAGCATGGATTTAAGCCTTCAAGTTGCGTTGACTTCACCTGTAAGAATGGCATACAATATCATGTGTACTTTCATACTTGCATGTAATGGTGGTGGCATTCAGTGTTCTTCTCCTCTTCCCTTGTTGTCTAACCCATCATGCTCAATCCCATATTGGTAGGGATCGATGAGGGTTTCAAGACATCTTAGGATGGTGTTGGAGGGGGGATGACAGCGGTCTTAGTTTCTTTTCTACACCTATGTTAGTTTCCTTATCACCTGTTTGGTTTCTTTCTTCTTCAGCCGCTGTGGTGTTTCTTCTGACGATGTTTTCCAATTTCCATTTGGCTTATTTTTTGTTTTTAGCGTTGTCTAGATGGTTTTTATTGTGGTTATTTGTTCAGTTTTATTGTGGTATGTTGTTCGGTTTTGGTTTTCGATGGTGATGACGTCGACACTTCGTTCGTGATGGAAACTATGATTACGATGTGAGGTCCTGCGATGGATGCAATGACCATCGACGATGACTCTGTTTGTTTCAGATTTGTGCAAGGTGCTTCTTCTTCAATGATGATGGAGGTTCCAGTTTCCAGGTGTGGTTTTCTTGAGCTATTCATTTGGTGTGTCAGCTGGTCTTGGATGTTTTCAATGGCTGGAGGTGGTGGTTTCAATGGTTTTGGGGTTACGTCGATGATGGTGGATTGCGTTTTTGGTTATTGGCGAGCAGGTTAGTCGATAGTGGTATTGGTTCAATGTTCAATGTTCACGCTGCTGTGTGTTAGGGGTGAAGCTCGTCGATGCTTGGTAATGAATCATGCACCTCAGGGCGCAACTCTAGGCTATTGGATGACCGGGTGTTTGCATCCTGAGGATTTCGTGGTGCACTGTTTGAGGCATAGATTGGTTTAAATTTTGAATTTTGACATGTTGATGGATTCAGTCTATGGCGACATGTTGTCTAATAAGCTGAGTATGATGTTTTTAATTTTTAAATGGGTTTTTATTGGTGGGATATGATGGTTTTTGTTTTGGTGGTATTTTCAGTTGTAATTTGTCCACTTGGTTTTGAATTTTGTTAAGGCTCACACTTAACCTTTAAAAGTTTTTTTCAGGAAATAAAAAAATATGGATTTGGAGGAGTCCCTTGTAATAATAATAATAGTAATAATATTAGTTTTAGTATTAGTAATATTAATCAATACAATTTAACTCATAATAATAATTAATCATATAACCATTGATTATTATTATTATTGTTATTAATTCCCACCTTAACATTCCTTTATGTTACCCTTTACAATTGGGAGGCCCGCACACATAGGAGGGATCTTGCACCTTCAATGGCACATAGTTCACATTCCTTAACCGCCATGCCACCAAGGACCATAGAGTTTACACTTTTCAAAAGGTTTAGATGCGACCAGATAGTATCATGTCGTGTTTATATTAAACAAGGATTTGGAGCATGTGTTGAATTTCATCAAGGTGGGGAGATCTGGGCCTTGACAGAAGATTCTAGGGATTCTATGGTTTCCATAATAACTAGGTAGATAATGGGATCACTACTCTCTCCAAATTGTTATGTATTAGAAACCTATATAAAGTAGGATTGGATGTCATTTGTAACATAGAGAGTATTGAATGAAGAGCACGGGGAAATAATATGAATCAAATACAATTCTTTATATATTCATATTGTTTTTTCAATTCATATTATCTTATTTTTATTGTGTCGTTGATTTTTTATTGCTCAATTAATTTGAAAGGCACACCATTGTTTTTGTTTCTTTTAAATTTTTTTTAATAGGGATAAATAATTATTGTTTTCTCAATAAGGTTTTTGAGTGAGCTCTGCTCATACTCAATGAGAATATGTATCATCATGAGAACAATAACATCTTCTGGTGTAAGGGATAAGAATCTAGGTCTTGGGATAAATAATTTAAACCTCCTTTTGCAATATTTCTTTATTTCACATAGTGGTACCTTTAATTTATAGATAAAATAAAGAGCATGTTAGGACTTTGTCAACTATCTTTATTAAATAATTTCACCATCCTCTAAGAATTTATTAAATGAACATTGCATCACACATAAGGTTAACATGTCCAATTGACACTTCACTTATTTACAACAGTCTAAGGAGGGGGAGGAATACAATAAAACCCTACACTTCCAATAGGGAAGTACTCATGTGAGACTCAAACCCGAGACCTCGTTGAGACCCCGCAGAGGTTGCTACCATTGAGCTTCACCCTGGAGGCAATTGACATTTCACTTACATACAAATATTACATATACCAACTAATCATTCATTTTAAAATACATTGATTTCACACAAATTTAAATCTTAAAATTTTTAAACTTTTCCACCCCATTTTATTTATTTATTTGTATAAAATTATTGTAATGCTATAAACAAAAAAATCCATTTCTCCCATACTGGGTGTTTTCATATTGGACTGATAATTGGTGCTTAAGTTTTGCCCATTTTATCATAATCATCTTTTATTTTTATCCTGTGAATTGTTCTAGTAAGTAATATCACTATTAAAACCCCCCATTGGTACCCCTCTTTAGTTGACAATGAAGTGAGGGAGATGACACCCGACGCCCACCTCTAATAGGTCATTGGTCGGTGACTAGCACCGATGATATAAAATGCATACAAATGGGAGACATTACCTTCTTTATTTAAATTTAAGTAATAATAGATAAGATGAGATCCACCAATAAAAACCATGCATAAATAAATAAACAATCTCAATACATGAATTTAATGTCATACAAATGATAAACAATTGAAAGATACTAAAAGAAACACCTAGGTAGCGACCATGAACTCCAATGGATCCTAAACAACAACTTCAAGCTAGAAACACCCATATCGATCACTATCCAACCCCCATGGACCTGAAAAGCAGCTTATATATGTAGGTTGAGCATAAAAGTATACTCATTGTGGTTCTTCTCAGAACCTCTTGTGAAAATGTGAAAGAAACATACTAAAGCCCAATAAATGAACAAATGAAACCAACTCGTTACCCAAACAAGTAAAACTATATCTCATCCTCACCAATGATCACTCAACAACTAACAAATACAAGTAATAATATCCATATCAGAACATATATGTAAGAAAGGTACCCTGCTACCCTTTTCCCACTGGTTTGTTGCTTTCATGCCCCAATGCCAAACATCTTATGCTACCATCCCTTCCATAAGTCATATCACACCTTGCACATACACACCACAACCAAAACATCATATTATATTACATCCCATGCAGCTCATCACAACCTCATCACCACCACCCCATCTGTAACCAAACAGAGAGTCTGAAAGCCACTACACATTACGCCAAAATCGCCATTTAGCAGTGATTTTCAAAACTGATGCTAAATTTTCTCATTTATTTTTTTATTGCGGTGGATTTGAAAAACTATATCTAATAAATGACACTTTTTAATAAAAGTGGTTATCATTTAGTGGAAATTTTTTATCAAAGATTTAAACCATTGCTAAATAATAAATTTTACTATTTATTGACATTTAGCGGTGGTTCTTTTTAAAATCTGCCGCTAAAAACTAAGATTTTTTTTAATTTGTAATTTAATTTTAGCAATGGTTTTTATAAAAACCACCACTAAATATATTAAAATTTAATAAAAAATAAATAAATGATAATAATATTAATTTATTTATACAAATATGTATATATATATGTTATTAATAATTTATAATAATTAAAAATTATTAATATTTTTATAATTTAAAAATTTATTATTATTAATTATTAATTCATAACACACACACACACACACACACTATAACGGTCCAAAATTTTTGACCAATTACTTTTTGAGAATTCAAGTGATGATGGTGTTTGGGGGAAGTTATGAGGGAGTTGAGGGGTGGATGGTGGAGTTGCAGCTGTGATTTCAATTGGAGAAGGATTTTTGCAGCATGAAGGCTTATGTTGCACCATAAAATGAGTGCTTATGACGTAGAGAGGTTAGTTGCGACATCGGTCCTTGGAGGTGGAGTTTTGGTGGTTTTGAAATTTTCAGCGTAGCTACGACGTGGAGAGATAGGTTACTACGTGGAGTCCTAAAGGAGACATTCTTATGGTTCTATCTTTTTCAAGGCAGCTACACCGTGGAGCAGGGTTGCGGCGTAGTCTACTCTTTTCTGATTGAATTTTGTGGCATGATGGTCTGCCTTGCATCATGTTCCTTTTCTTGGTTTATCAAATTTGTGGCATAGACCTCATCGTGTTTCTCAGACGCGACTTTGACCAGCCCTGATATGACATAGTCTCTTACCTTACGTCGTAATCCTATCCCGTGTCTGCACTTTTTCAATGTAGTAAAGTGTGTTGTGTCATGGTATTCTATTTCTAGTTAGCCTATAAATTCCCAAACCCTTAAACCCCCTCAAACCCCATCATTCTTCTAATTTTCCTCTTAGTCCTTGGGTGATCCAGGTGCGTCCCTAATAGGTCTTTCAACCCCTTTTCATTAGCTTCCAACCCCAACCTTGGGAGATTAATCCTCAATGATTCTAGGTGGGTTATCTTCTCTTCTCTTTCTTGTTTTATCCTAGTTATTCATATGGAGAATACTTTTTTCAAGGGAATAACTCGTTTTGGTGATGTTTTGGTAAGATAATGACATGAGATACTATGTTCTAGGTTGATCAAGGTGTTCCCTTTCATTGTGGTGTTTGGCGGCCATCTTCCTCTTGTTCCAACCTTGTGAAATGATCCAGAAAGCTTTGTTTGAGGTTGGGGACCCTTCGTCTCTCTTCATTAGATGTACATGTGAGAATATCATGCTTTTGTTTTCCTTTGGTGTCATGATTCAACCCTGACCGAAGCTCGAGCCACAATTACCCCAAGCCCACCTCTATAGGCCAGGGGGTGGAGACAAGTATCGAAATACATATCCCAAATGGGAGACCTTTCCCTAATGTACCAGTACGCACAAACTTGACCATCTAAATATATAAGTGTATAGGAATAATAATAAAAAGATGTAACAACTAGAAATTAAGCCAAGCATGCAAAACCTCTAGGGTGTACACAAGTATGACAGTGCAAATTGAAAATTAAAGGGGGAAAAATACATGCCCAACCAGAAATATGTCCCAACCTAACAAAAACTAGAAAGTAAACTACTGAGAGAGCCCAACTTCTGATCTCCAATCTATGACCATTGTATGTATTCCAAATCACCTAATATCCCTAAGCTCCTCTGAAGTCACTGCTGACCTATCCATCTTCTACATAAGACATGACACGTGTGGGAAAAGCTTATGCAGAGATGAGTATAAACATCCCCAGTATGACATCCTTAAAGCTAAAAGGGGGAGTAGTAAGAGACACAATAAGAAAAGAAATATTTTAGATAACAAATAAGATGCAGATCAACCAAAATAAAGAGAAAAAGTAACCTCATCCAAGCAAAAGAGGCTCAACATGGTGTGCAGATGAACTACACATCGAGTATTTACCACCCATAACAGGTGAGCAACCTCATCCAACCATGATAAACTAAACACAAAAAACACGTGACATACCCTACATGTCTTCACATCCCATGGAAGAAGAGTAACCAAATCCAACAACATGGATATATATATATATATACATATATATATGATCAAACCAAAGAATCCCAAATGAGAGAGAAAGGGGATCTCCATCTCATAGCCCAATGTAAGAAAAGAGTTACCAACAGTTTCAAAAGTCCAACAACAATGCCCAACATCTTGTGCATATTCCTAGTAGAAAACATCCAAGTTAAGACATGCATCGTCACTATGTTGCACAGTTGAAGGGCCAAAATCTCTAGGTAGAGGACCCATGCCCTGGTACATCAGGAGGGTTCCACTCTGATGGTAGAGGACCCATGCCCAACCCATCTGAAGGGTTCCACTCTAGAAGTTGATAGAGGACACATGCTCTATTCTAATAGGAGGGTTACACTCTAATGGTTGATAGAGGACCCATATCCTGCCTAGAAGGAGGGTTCCACTCTGATGGTAGAGGACTGATGCCCAACCCATTTGGAGGGTTCCACTCTAGAAGTTGATAGAGGACCCACACCCTATTCCAATAGGAGGGTTCCACTCTAATGGTAGAGGACCCATGCCCAGACTAGTTGGAGGGTTTCCACTTTAAGAGTCTATAAAGGACCCATGACCAACCCAATTGGAGGGTTCCACTCTAGATATTGAGGACCCATTCCCAACCCAGTTGGAGGGTTCCACTCAGAAGGCCTTTGGTGATTCTGTGTGATCATTGCCATCATTGAGCATCTCCTAAACAAGATTTATACCTAGAAACATCACACATAATATACCAAAAGTCACAACCGAGAGAACCATCACGTTCTACATGAAAAAACACTCAGGATAGGATACCCACATACCAAAAATCCCAAACAAAGGAGATACGAGAGTTTGAAGTTTCCTAAAAAGGAACCAAGGGGTACACAACTTGTGAGGTGACCCACATGGTGTGTGGTCCCACTCCATCACCTGATCATGTCCCTGGGGGTACACAGATGGCCAATCATGTAGGGATACATGAAATACAGGGGATCTACATGGGGTTCCTATACCACTCACACTACTACAAAACATTCCTTTAACAACACCGATAAAGGGTACCTTTTATCAGCGCTTTTTTGTAACACTGATGAATATTACCCTTTATCAGCACTTTTTTTAGCGTTGATAAATGTTAACCTTTATTAGTGATTTTCTTTAGCACTGATAAAAGGCACCCTTTATCATCACTTTATTTTTAGCACTGATAAAGGACACCCTTTATCAACACTTTATTTTTAGCGCTGATAAAGGTCCCAAATAAAATGAAATAATTAAATAAAGAACAAATAAAAACGAGTTTATTAAAAAAATATTAAAAATTTTATTGATTAAATAATTATTGATAAAAATGAATAAATTTATTATACTATATATAAATTATAAATACCAATAAAATGTATATATTAAATATATAAATATATGTAAAATGAAAATTAAACAAATAAAAATTAAAAATAAGTAAATTAAAAAAACATTAAACATTTTATTAATTAGTTAATTATTTATAATATTAATAAATAGTATATATTAAACATATAGATATATATGAATATATATAAATATTATTTATATAATACAAAATATTTATACTTTACATTAAAGAGTCATATATTTAGTGAAGAATGGTTTACAATTAAAAATTAATATGAATACAAAATACTAACTAATTGCATCGAGTAATGGACATAATTGAATGTCGTTTTATTTTTCAATTTAATATATATCAAACATATGTTATATTTATTTTACACACATATACATAATTAATGCATTTTTATATACAACGCACACACACAAATATTTATGTAATTAATGAAATCTTATATAGAAACACATACACCTAATACTTATGTAATTTATTGAAATTTTAGTATTTATTTTAGAATTTCATTATAACATGATACATTTAATATATCATGTCTTTAATCAGTAAATTTTATTTATTTATTTTAATTTTATTATAGTTAGGTATTAATTCATTTTTCATTTTTTATTTTTTCAGGAAGTGAACCAATTTCTATTATTTATTTATATATATTTATTTACTATGTTTTAATATTTTCAATATTTATTCATATTTATTTCAATATATATATTTTTTTTAATAATTTATATTTAATTAATAAAATTTATCCATTTTTTCAATATTGTTAGTGTACTCATTTTTAATTATTCAATTTCACACATTTTTAACATGCATGCACTTAAAATTAAATATTCATTAATAATGTTAAAAATATATATGTAAATAAATATATTTATAAATGTATATTTAATATATTTATACATGTATATATTTATAATTATAGATAAAAAAATATTATTTTTTTAAAAAGTATTTATATAATTATAAATAAATAATTATATATATTTAAATTATTATAAAATTATAATAAATTTATTTAAATAATGAATATATTTACTATGTTTATCAAATATATATATATATATAATTATTTAAATATATATATTGATATAAATATATAGATATTATTATTTTTTAAAGTATTTATATAATTGCAAACACATAATTATATATTTAAATAATTATAAAACTATAATAAATATATTTAAATAATGAATATATTTACTATATTTATATTTATATATATTTATTATATATATATATACACAATTATATACATATATTTACAAAAAAATTTATTTATAATTATAATTATAAATCCTTTATCAGCCCTTAAGTAATAAGCGCTGACAAAAGACATATTTATCAGTGATTTTTTGGAAGTGCTGATAGAAGTGTCCTGATGTATTTTAAGAACCCTAGCGAGTCGTGAATCAGTCGCGATATCTGAAGCTTTCCACAGAATTCACCTGCTGACAACGCTCATCGTCGAATCCAAACTCGAATCAAGGCTCGAACAATTCCAAGGCTCGAATCTAAGGCTCAAATGATTCAAGGGTCGAATGAATCCAATGCTCAAATGAATTCCAGGTTTGGTGATATATCTACTTTCTCTCAGATGATTCAAACCTTCAATCCAAAGTTATGTTATTTCCTCCTCCTTCTCACTTGTTGATTACTTGTTTGGTGATATCTATTTGCCTTTTTTTTTTCATTATTCTTTTTGTCGCCACCCATGATTTTCATCAGGTCACCCTTGATTTATACCTCCCTTATACCCACAATTTCCTCCACCCTATTCCCCCCAATTTCGGCAGCCGGTGGTGCGCCTTTACCGTGCTTGGCGTTATGACACCTCTTAAGTTAGCGTGCGAGGTACACACCTTTGTCATCCCTCGACGAGGTTGCACTGTCTCACTAGTGGTGAGGTGCACCCAGTGCACCTCACCCCGCCTTACATCAAGGCGTGTTGAGGCGTGCGTCTTTGACAACAATCCCATAATCTAATATAGCCTTCTTTACCACATAATGAAACTCATTCTTAACACTTCTTAAAATTGTAATCCCCTTCAGAGCATTATATATATATATATATACATATGACTAAAACATAGTACAAATGATACGAGTATAATTATAAATTAATGAAATGAAATACTTATCACAATGCATTGATTTATACTTTGAGGGTCCATATATATCATAGTGAATAAACTCCAAGGGTTGTTTCATTTAAATCAGTAATTTATTATTTTAATTATTAATAATATCCACAATATAATTAGTAAAAAATATCTATCAATTTTATCTTTTCATCATAAAAACATCTCAACCCACCCTTTTTAAGTCACTATTCAAATGTATCATTATCTAATATGATCAATTTTTCACTACCACAAATCAATTTCCTCTTTCAAACACCATTACTATAAATTTTTACCGACCCCAGATTAGAATATGGTTCAACTAGTTTTATATAACTTTGTAAAAATATATCCATCTTTGAAATGATAACCCACTCATTAATACTTCTTAAAAATCACTTAATTTCCTTCATTACACATCTAATAAACACTATTTATGTTTTAATTTAATCCATCTAAAAACAAATCATTCTTTAACATTGCCTTTTATTTCCAACATCTTTTAAATGAAAACAATTTATCTTAAGAGATCCACCATTTCTAAAATAATAAGTACCCTTTGAACTTGTAAAAAATATTTAATTACATAAATTTACCTATCATATGTGATATTAATAACCAATATCTAATATGAAAGGATGTTTCTTTTGTAAATCCTTTAGTATGACATCAATAATAAATTCCTCTTTCATTCTGTTCTTTTTCATATAATACATTTCTAATTCTTTCTTCACATTCATCTATGTTTTTAGAAAATCTTGATAATCCTTAATACAACCATTTAATTTGTCACATGTTCAATAGAGTTCATTCAATGGTTTAAATTCATCATCCAATTTTACTTATGAAGATTCGTCTTACTTAGAAACTATTTTTGTAAGAGTGGGTCATCTCCCCTTTAACTTAAAACCTCTATAGCTTCCATAATTACTATTATTTATCTCATTATGATTAAAATTTTATACTATGTGCCAAAAATCACCATTGAACCCCTAATGGACATGAAAATGAAATTTTCTTATAAAGCCTACTCATCGTCTACTTGAAAATAATTCTTGTTTTCAACCTGTTGATAGGACGACAGTGTGCCTTTAGTTCCCTATAGTACTTTGAAAAAACAAAATTTATAAAACCCAAACTATGTTACTCGATTAATTGAAATGTAGTATTAGGCAAGTTTGGGTGTCAAACCCATAGGGACAGAGCATATGTATTAAACTAATTAAGGAAACTGAAATTGTAATTGTTTAATTTGTTTGGAGAAAAAGGAAAATAACAGAAAATATTGGGGTTTTGAATCAATAGATGGGGCATGCCGGGTTTAGTGACTTTCAGGTTTGTGTGTTAAGAATTTGATGATAATTTATTAATTCAATTTTGGTGTGGGAGTTGGGTCAGTGGAGATCCTTGGTCTTGGTATCCCGCCCTAATCCTATGATTGCACCTTTGGAATGGTCATATAAGTGGTTCAATCACAGAAATAGGCAACCCAAAACCATATTTAAACATAATTGACCCAAATTTCGTAATGGTCATACAAAAACTAATTCAATTAATTGATGCAATAATAATAAACAACTTCAAATAACAAGTAATGGTCATGCAGTTACAAAAAGAAACAGATTAGAATTGATAAATGGTTTTTGCATCAATCCAAAAAATGAATAATGAAAATAAATAATCCCTAAGAACACATCCCCCTAAAATCATGTCACCCGACACTAATGGACTACTCGCTCATGATGAGAGCGAGCGTCATGGGTACCCGAAGAAGAAAGGCGACGAAGAGGGGCTCCAGATCATCACTCCTTCATTCATTGGTGTTGCATTTGCGTATGCTGGTCTGAGAGTGTTTTGTAATGGAGGCCGGGGGTCTTATTTATAGGCAAATCCCATCCAAACCCATGGCCTATGTCATATAATTTTTTTTATGCATGTCTCCATGGTCATGATGTTTACTTGTGGTACACGGAGTGTACCTTAGATCTGATTTTTCCTCCACTGCGCTGAATCCGCAAAAACTTTGTACACTGGTTTGACTACCATCATGTCATGTATTTTCAGTACATGACGTGTAATTGGATTTCACGTTGTGTACTATCATCATGACTTGTTGAAAGAGCACTGTCGTGGGTGCCCTCAAATGATTAGTGTGATTTTGGGGTACTTAGGTGCAGCAGAGTGGCTGACCAAGAGTCATTTCTCAAAGGATGAAGTAAATTAAAACAACTTCTTAAAGGTATTCTAAAAATAAAATATAATAGAATTAAAACACTAATTTAAAGGATGGAGTTTTTTTATAGTTTATAAATCTAGAAGAAGTTTGCTGGAAGAATATTGCATTTTTTTGTTTTTAATTTTGAAATGAAGTTTTATTAAAAAGACACAACAAGAAGATGTTTTTTTAGAAAATATTTTAAAAGGCGTAATCGATCTAACTCTACCTATTCACTATATTATTAATCATTATAATTTAAATTAACATTCACTTAATTATGATCCCTTAATTTGTTAAATCCCTAACCCTACGAGAATTATCTTTACCACGAAGATGAAGTGAATTTAACCCTAGGCTAACTTCAGAACATGCAATCGCAACACCATGCTTTGATTGATGTTCTAAGATTATCTTATGGTCAGTGGTAAATTAAGGCACATTTCCCCTTTTGAAATTAGAATTAATTGACTTTAGAGATTATATTTGAACACTACAAATTGATCCCGTATGGTTTTGTATTACCGGTTAAGGTTGCGCTCTCACAGTTCACACAATTCCCGACCTCACGTGTTTTGTGTTAACTATTAAATTGCTTGATTAGTTTCATTTAAATTAAAAACATCAATTAATATATCATAATATATGAATTAAAGTAGCTCATTTATTCAAAATAAATTAATTAATAAGGATATAGGTCGATCGATTACTAAAAAGAACTACTCTTCCATGGGCGGTGTGGTCATCATGGAGACGTTTTGCATGAGAAAAGGATTGAAAGGGTAGAACCCAATCTCGTCTCCACTCTTGATTCCAACCCAATTAGGAAGATTAATATAATAATAAATTTAAACAAAACATAAGAAAATATGAGGAATAAAAGAAGATCAAAGAAGTTTATTACACAAATGAAAACATTACAAAATGAAGAGGAGGCTTCGATGAGGGGATCCTTACTTCAAGAGCTACCCCTATTACAATGGTTGGAGAATTTGGTTGAAACCAATTATCCTCTTCCTTAAATCTCCTAATGCACGTCCCAACCCCACCAAATAATAAAAACGCCAATTTATAGAGTGGTGGGGAGGCTAGGTTCAAAGTGGTTTCAAGTGTGAATGAGGAATCTCGGCCAAATATTTCATTCCAATTTTCACCGCCCATTTGACTACTAAAACGCATGAATAATCTATCCTTCAAGAAGGATTATTCGCACTAATATGAGTCATGTAGATCCTATAAATATTTGGGCCTTATCCAAGCACAGATGAAGAAGTTATGACCCAAATACAGAACCCATGTCCATTTTGCAGAGTCCAGCCCACCATTGATTTAATGGCCCATTTACTCCATGCAAATGCACTCTTTAGCTCTAGTGTCCTGAATAAAAGTTGTAGAAAATTAAGTTAGGAACATTTTTACAAAATATTAAGTTCAAATAATAAATATAAAATATTTATCTTCAAAATACTACAGTACATTTTAAAAGGGTAAAACTGGAATTTTCACCAATTTTTCAAATGAATGATCTAATCCCAAATATTTCATAAATGAACATATTTAGCACAATGTGAGAAAATTATATCATTTATTATCAATAAAATATTCAAAAAAATAGTGTTTTATCAACTCCCCCAAACTTACCCTTTTGCACTCCTGGGAAAAACCTCATATCAAGTAAACATCAATATCAAATCAAAACCAATTTTTAAAACACATATCCTTGAGATCAAACAATTACACACCAAGAAAAAAAAGATATAATGCATCATAAAAACCATTATTTCAAGTTCTTCATTTATATCATTCAATATATTTCTACTTTGTTTATCCTTTCATGCACAAAACACTTACCTCACTTGAATTTTCTCTTATCACACAAATGTCAATTTTTTTGCAATGTCTTTCTCATCCAAACTCATACAAGGGTAACCATAGGATTGATAAATTCCTACATCTCTACCCGATGTGAGTCAAGGACATATGTTTATCATGAGTACTTTTCAGGGTTGTTCTGTGGCTTTCGGTTGGTAGGATTTAAATGTGAAAAATTTTGAGGCTTAATGAGGAGGGCTTGACTCTTTTTGAAGCAAAATTGCATTAATATAATTTTCACTTAAATATGGTCTCCTCATTAATCCCCATAGTATCAATTCATCTCCATCATCATGAAAAGTCATGGAAAGTTTACACCATTCATCATTCAGCAACTAAAAATTTCAATCTTCTCAAACATGATTTTCTTAAAAGCTCCAGATAGGCACAACTTTCCCCCTCTATTAGAAGCTTCAGAAAGGCACAACTTCTTTTATCACGAAAGCTCTAGAAAGGCACAAATTTCAATATAATTTTTTTCTTCAGCATAAAACACATCTCTTTAGAATTTAATTTTTCACTCGAAGTATCACAAAATGTGTTAGCACAACACAAGACAACTTCCACCACACTTAAGCTCAACTAGATTATGAAATTTCACTTCAAGAGTTGGTTGGATAGGGAAAATTGGATTGTAATGTGGCAAACCTAAAAGGCTGTGCATGGATTCTAAGAGATACAAGGATTAAATGTTCAAGGTAGGCCATTATAAAAAATGATTATTTGAAATAGGGGCTTTAATACCAAACAAATGCCTCAATCATTTAAACATATGTACCTCAAACCCTCAAGTTTTGACAGGAATAAATCAAATTCTGGTTAAATCAAGAATGGTTTGGTTCTCTCAAGAAGTGAGGTGAATGTAAATAATATAAAAATAATGGTTCAGAAGCCTCACAGGAAAGTGATTTCAAATATAAAGACAGTGAGATGTGGCATGGGATTCAAAATTCAGTTTACTTTTCATGAAATTACTAAATATTTGAACTTGAAACAAAGTAATTTCAGCATTCATTTAAGCTTAGTTTCAAGGGATGAATTGTTTTACTTATTGATATGGATTTCAAAATGGTTTTTGAAAATAATTTCAGCTTAAAAGTTTCAAAAACACATAGAAAATTGAAAAATAAACACAAAAAATTTGAAAAACACACAATTTTTTTTTTAAAAAAGGAAAACAATTGAAATTTCTAAACTAAAAGGTTCCCTTACCCAAAATTAAAATATTTCACTGTCCTCAATGTGAAACCATGAGATGATATGTGCACATGAAATGCATAATTTTATTTCGGACAAGTAATATAAAAGTGAAAGGGTTAGGAACAACCTGATATTCTCAAGTGATGATGGGGTCATGCAGTTTGATGAAATCAACTGCATCGGTAGGAAGTCCCTCGATGTATTTCTTCAAACGTTGCCCATTGACTGTAAAGATCCTTCCAGTTTCCTCTTGTGCGATCTCCACTACACCATAAGGAAAAACATTAGACACAACATAAGTACCTAACCATATGAAACACAACTTACCAGGCATCAACTTCAGTCGTGAACTGTAGAGTAGGACTTTCTCTCCAACATGAAACTCCCTTTTCTGGATCATTTTATCATGAGCTGCTTTTGATATTTTCTTGTAGAGCCTTGAGTTCTCATATGATGACAGTCGAATATCCTCAAGCTCTTGAATTTGCAACTTCCTTTGAATTCCATCTTGGGCCAAATCCATGTTGCATTTCTTTATAGCCCAATATGCCCGATGCTTGACTTCCACTGGGAGATGACATGATTTCCCAAAAACAATCTAAAACGGGGACATACCAATTGGGGTCTTGTATGCTGTCCTATAAGCCCACAACACATCATCCAAGTGCTTGATCCAATCCTTCCTATTTGGCTGCATGGTTTTCTTCAAGATTTGTTTCAACTCACGATTTGAAACTTCAGCCTGGCCATTTGTTTGGGGGTGGTATGGTGTTGATGTTTTGTGTGTCACCCCATACTTTTGAATGAGGGAAGCAAAATTTCTATTGAAAAAGTGTGTCCTTTGGTCACTGATGATGGCCTTTGGTACTCCAAACCTGCAGAAAATTTGAGCCTTGACAAAATCCACTACAACATGAGAATCGTTAGTCCTGGTGGCCTTGGCCTCCACCCATTTAATCACATAATCGACAACAACAAAGATATACAAGAAACCAAATGAACTAGGAAAAAGGACCATAAAATCAATTCCCCAAACATTAAAAATCTCACAGAATAAAATGGGTTGTTGGGACATCTCGTGTCTCCTTGAAATGTTTCCAGTGTGTTGGCAATGAGAGAATGACTTGCAAAACACATGAGAATCATGGAATAAGCTAGGCCAATATAATCCAAAGTTCAAGACTTTTCTAGCAGTGCGTTGGGGTCCAAAGTGTCCACCACAAGCAAGTGTATGATAGAAATACAAAACAGAATCAAACTCATGATCGGGAACACAACTCCTAATTACTTGGTCACTACACATGCGCCAGAGGTAAGAATCATCCCACACATAAAACATAGATCCAATTTTTAATTTTTGGACTTGATGCTTCTTCAAATTTACTGGTATTTCAGAGGAAACAATGTAATTAACTAAATCAGCATACCAAGGATGTGTACCTGAGATGGTATAGAGATGCTCATCGGGGAAAGTGTCCCGAAGTGGCACCTGGTCTAAGGTGTTACCCTCTAGTGTGTGAGTAAGCCTACTCATGTGGTCTGTCACCAAATTCTCTAACCCCTTCTTGTCCTTTATTTTGATGTCAAACTCTTGAAGAAGGAGCATCCAACGGATAAGTCGTGGCTTTTCATTTGGCTTCTTTAGGAGGTACCTCAAAGATGCATGGTCAGAAAAAACAACTACTTTAGATCCCAATAAATATGAACTAAATTTATCTAAAGCAAATATAACAGAAAGAAACTCCTTTTCTATTGTGGTTTAGTTTTATTGGGCAGAATCCAACGTCCTTGATGCATACGAAATCACATGTGAACGTCCCTCCGCCCTCTGAGATAAGACAACTCCAACCGCGAAGTTGGACGCATCACACATAAGCTCAAATGGAAGGTCCCACCACAGGGGCTGTATGATCGGTGGAGTGGTCAGACACTTCTTTAGCTCATCAAAGGAAGTCTTGCAAGAATCATCAAACACAAAATCAGAATCTTTTTGAAGTAATCGTGACATAGGAAGAGCAATCTTACTAAAATATTTGATGAAGCGCCGATAAAATCCGGCATTCCCTAGTAAATATCTAACATCACGCACACATGAAGGATATGGTAAGAATGAAATAATATCTACCTTATATCTATCAACCTCTATCCCATGTTTTGACACTACATTCCCTAAGACAATGCCATGCTCTACCATAAAATGACACTTTTCAAAGTTCAGGACCAAATTCTTCTCAATACAATGATTCAACAACTTTTCAAAACTACTTAGACATTCATCAAATGAAGACCCATACACTATAAAATCATCCATAAATACCTCCATGCAAGTCTTAATAAAATCAGAAAAAATACTCACCATACATCTCTGGAAGGCATCTGGGGTGTTGCAAAGTCTAAATGGCATCCTTCAGTAGGAAAACGTACCAAAAGGACAAGTGAATGTTGTCTTCTCATGATCCTCCGAAGTAATAGGAACATGAAAATATCCAGAAAATCCATCCAAGAAACAATAATGTGTTTTTCCAGCAAGTCTCTCAAGCATCTGATCAATAAATGGGAGGGGGGAAATGGTCCTTGCGAGTAGATTGATTTAGTTTCCTATAATCAATGCACATGCACCAACTGTTTTGCACCCTCATTGGAACTAACTCATCTTTCTCGTTTTTAACAATAGTAACACCACTTTTCTTAGGCACAACCTAAATAGGACTTACCCACTGAGAATCTGAAATGGGATAGATTATAACCGCCTCAAGCAATTTTTCAACCTCTTTTTTAACAACCTCCAAAAGGGTTATATTGAGTCTCCTTTGTGGTTTCCTCACCGGTTTAGCCTCATCCTCCAAAAGAATCCTATGCATGAAAATGGAGGGGCTAATACCTGATATGTCAGCCAAGGTCCACCCGATTTCCCTAATGTTCTCCCTCAAAAGATTCAAAAGTTTTTCTTCATGTTCAAAAGGGAGATTGTTAGTAATGATAACAGGTAATTTTTCACCACTTAACAAGTATGATTATTTGAGATTTGGTGGAAATGGATTGATTTTTAGTGTAGGGGGTGGTGTATGGATGGGGTCATAGAAGGAACTAAAATATGTGCACAAAGAGCATCAGTATCAGAATATACATCATCAAAATCAGAGAATAAAGCATCAAATCCATCAGAATACTCAACAACCATGTCATAATTAGAGTTCACATGATCAAAATAAGAATATGATTCCATTTCAAAATCAAATATTAGAGAGTCTTTTTCCTTATAAACGGGTTTGGAAGTTCTCTTAGACATTAAATCAGAACCAATACTCATAATCTCACTAAGAATAGGACAATCAAATTCCCTGGGGTTTTTACTTGGTGGTTCAAAATGGGAGATAACAAATGTAGAATGATCCTCTGAGGGGTACTTCATGGAATCCATAACATTAAATATCACAACTTCATCCCCAAATTCCATGGAAAGTGTACCCTCATTGACATTTATGATAGTTTTTGTAGTTTTGAGGAAGGGTCTACCTAAGATAATGGGGGCATGAGAACTTACCTGATCATCCTCCATGTTAAGAACATAGAAATCTACTGGAAAGATCATGTCTTTTACCCGGAAAAGTATATCCTCAAGGACTTCCACTGAATATGCCGTAGCTCTATTTTCCAATTGCACCACTACTCTCATCGACTTCAACTCACCAACCTATAAAGAAGAGAATAAAGAGTGAGGCATCACATTTATTGAAGCTCCTAAATCACAAAGAACATCATAGAAGTGTAACTCCCCTATGGTACATGGGATGGTGAATGTCCCAGGATCTTTGCACTTTGTTGGCATTACTAGAGTTGGTGTAATGAGTGATGATACATTCCTTCCAAGGTTGATCCTCTCATTTCCCTTAAGCCCTCTTCGATTGGTGCAGAGTTATTTTAAGAATTTGGAATACCTTGAGATTTGTTTGATGGCTTCAAGTAGAGGGATGTTGATCTCAACACGCTTGAATGTTTCCAAAACCTCTTTTTGCATTGCCTCTTCAGACATCTTCTTGGTATGAACAACCCTATTTGGAAAGGGAAGAGGTTTAGGAGGAACATCATCAATCCTTTTCTTACCTTTATCTTTCTCCTTGGGTTTCTCATTATTTGGTATGGAATGAGGCTTCTCCGGAGTTGAGGTGAATCCCAGTGGAATGATAGGTGGAAAAGTATCAGCTGTTTGCTTCCCACTTCTCAATGTAATGGCACTGACATTCCCCTTTGGATTGGGAGTAGTTTGGGAAGGAAGATTTTCAGAATTCTTACTTACCAGTTCATGGAGGGCAGTGACAATCTGGATCATTTGAGTCTTCAACTTCATCAACTCCGAACCTTGACTCTTCAGCTCATTCTATTGATTAAGAACAATTTGTTTCAAAAGATCATCAGTGTTAGAGTCTACCTTGTGTTGGAGATTACCTTGTTGCTGACTTTTTGATGTTTGAGCTTTGAATCTCCTTTGGGGTTATTGGAAACCCTAAATATGTAACATGTTGGAACGATTTGAAACGTCTTTTATTGCAAAGATTTTTTCCAGCATCGAGGACCACTTCTATTTGTAAGGAGATCTCAGGGATCAAGAAAGCACAAGAGGATTCAATGTATGAGTACTGGGAGCGATTCAAGAAGTTGTGTGCAAGCTGTCCAGAGCCATACCTCATGTCTGATTGATCCTTCCACCCTTGGTTGAATGTTGGTGAAAAGGAGTCATACTTCTTTTGGGGAATGAGCTACTTTAATTCACATATTATGATCTATTAATTGAGGTTTTTAATTTAAATGAAACCAATCAAGAAATTGAATAGTTAACACAAAACACGTGAGGTCAGGAATTGTGTTTGATGATTCTTGCAGGACTTCCTTTGATGAGCTAAAGAAGTGTCTGACCACTCCACCGATCATACATCCCCCACGGCGGGACCTTCCATTTGAGCTTATATGTGATGCGTCCAACTTCGCGGTTGGAGCTGTCTTATCTCAGAGGGCGGAGGGACGTTCACATGTGATTTCGTATGCATCAAGGACGTTGGATTCTACCTAATAAAACTACACCACAACAGAAAAGGAGTTTCTTACTGTCATATTTGATTTAGATAAATTCCATTCATATTTATTGGGATCTAAAGTAGTTGTTTTTTCTGACCATGCAGCTCTAAGGTACCTCTTGAAGAAGCCAGATGCAAAGCCCAGGCTGATCCGATGGATGCTCCTTCTTCAAGAATTTGATATTGAGATAAAGGACAAAAAGGGGTCAGAAAACTTGGTGGCAGACCACATGAGTAGTCTTACTCACACACTAGAGGATAACACCTTGGAACAGGTACCACTTTGGGACACTTTCCCCGATGAGAATCTTTATTCCATCTCAGGTACGCATCTTTGGTATGCAGATTTAGTTAACTACCTTGTTGCCTCTGAAATCCTTGAAAATTTAAAAAAACATCAAGTCCAAAAATTAAAAAGTGAGTCTCGGTATTATGTTTGGGATGATCCATACCTTTGGCGCATGTGTAGTGATCAAGTTATTAGGAGGTGTGTTCCTACTCATGAGTTAGAGTCTGTTTTACATTTTTGTCATACACTTGCTTGTGGTGGACACTTTGGACCCCAATGGATAGCTCGGAAAGTTTTGGACTCTAGATTATATTGTCCTATCTTATTCCATGATTCCCATGTGTTTTTTAAGTCATGCTCTCATTTCCAACACACTAGGAACATTTCTAGGAGACATGAGATGCCCCAACAACCCATACTATTCTGTGAGATTTTTGATGTATGGGGCATCGATTTTATGGGTCCTTTCCTAGTTCATTTGGATTTTTATGTATTTTGGTTGCTATTGATTATGTGAGTAAATGGGTGGAGGATAAGGCCACCAGGACTGATGATTCTCATGTTGTTGTGGACTTTGTCAAAGCATAGATTTTTTGCAGGTTTGGAGTACCAAAGGCCATCATCAGTGACCACGGGACACACTTCTGCAATCGGAATTTTTCTTCCCTTCTTCAGAAGTATGGGGTGACACACAAAACATCAACACCATACCACCCTCAAACAAATGGCCAGACTGAGGTTTCAAATAGGTAATTGAAACAAATTTTGGAGAAAACTATGCAGCAAAATAGGAAAGATTGGAGCAGGTGCTTGGATGATGCATTGTGGTCTTATAGGGAATCATACAAGACACCCATTGGTATGTCCCCATTTCGGATTGTTTTTGGGAAAGTATGTCATCTCCCAGGGGAAGTCGAGCATCGAGCATATTGGGATATAAAGAAATGCAACATGGATTTGGCCCAAGATGGAATTCAAAGGAAGTTGCAAATTCAAGAGCTTGAGGAGATTCGACTGTCATCATTATGAGAACTCAAGGCTCTACAAGGAAAGATCAAAAGCAGTTCATGATAAAATAATCTAGAAAAGAGAGTTTCATTTTGGAGAGAAAGTCCTACTCTATAGTTCACGACTGAAGTTGATGCCTGGTAAGTTGCGTTCCAGATGGTTAGGTCTTTATGTTGTGTCTAATGTTTTCCCTTATGGTGCAGTGGAGATCACACAAGAGGAAAATGGAAGGATCTTTACAGTCAATGGGAAACGTTTGAAGAAATACATAAAGGGACTTCCTACCAATGCAGTTGATTTTATCAAACCGCATAACCCCATCATCACTTGAGAATACCAGGCTGTTCCTAACCCTTTCACTTTTATATTACTTATCCTAAATAAAATTATGCATTTCATGTGCACATATCATCTCATGGGTTAACATTGATGACAATTTAATATTTTAAGTGTGTGGGAGGGAACCTTTTAGTTTATAAATTTCAATTGTTTTCCTGGTTTTGAGGGCTAGGGTTACATAACTTTTTAAGTGTGAAATGAAAACTTAGACAAATATTTTATTTCACATTGCACCGCATAGTTGACCTCAAAAACACGTGAATTGGCTGGCCTTCTAGCAGTATTATTTGTGCCAAATAATGTCCCCGATATTTCCTCAAAATTTGGGCTCAATCCAATCCCGTATGAAGAAGATACGGTCCAAATGGTGAAGTGATGTCCAATTTGGATAGTGCAGTCTAGATTTGTCTTCATGGACCATTTAATACACTCATATTCACGATCCATCTCCCAAGTAATGAATAGAATTTGTATCTCATTAAGTCGGGAACACATTTACAAAATTTTAAGTCAAAATAGTTTACTAAAAAATATTTATGCCCAAAATACTACAGTGAATTTTAAAAGGGTAAAACTGGATTTTTCATCAAATTTGCAAATGAATGATCTAATCCCAAATATTCCATAATTGAACATATCTAGCATAATTTGAGGAAATTATATCATTTATTATCAATAAAATATTCAACAAAATAGTGTTTTATAAACTCCCCATACTTACCCTTTTGCACTCTCAGGCAAAACCTCATATCAAGTAATCATCAATATCAAATCAAAACCAATTTTAAAGCACATATCCTTGAGATCAAACAATTACACACCAAGAAAAAAAAGATATAATGCCTCATAAAAACCATTATTTCAAGTTCTTTATTTATATCATTCAATATATTTCCACTTTATTTATCCTCCCATGCACAAAACACTTACCTCACTTGAATTTTCTCTTATCACAGAAATGTCAATTTGTTTTGCAATGTATTTCTCATCCAAACTCATACAAGGGTCACCATAGTCTTGATAAATTCCTACATCGCTACCTGATGTGATTCAAGGACATATTTTTATCATGAGTACTTTTGTGTGATGCGTCCAACTTCTTAAAGGTATTCTAAAAACAAAATAGAATAGAATTAAAACACTAATTGAAAGGATGGGGTTTGTTGTTGCCTAGAGCCATACCTCATGTCTGATTGATCCTTCCACCCTTGGTTGAATGTTGGTGCAAGGGAGTCATACTTATTTTTGGGATGTGGTTGTTGTTGTTGCTGATATGGTCTCCCAGAGAATACTGCTGCACAATCTTCTATTTCTTGTAGTTGGGGGAAACAGTCAGTTGGGTGGCTTGTCTCAGTTCAAATACCACAAGGTCTTGAAGGAGGGGGTTGGGATGTCTTTTGAGCCAAAGCAATATGTCTCACCATAGTTTTCAATTATTCCAACTTGGTATCAATCAAATGACTTTCAAGAGAAGATGGACTTACCTGATGTACTCCCCTAACATGTGGTATACCTTGATCTCCAAATTATTGGGAGTTTTGGGCCATTTTGTCGATCAACGCACGTGTAGCTACTGGTGTCTTGTCCACCAATTCTACTCCATCTGCAGCATCCACCATGCTCCTCTACATAGGTGCGAGTCCTTCATATAAGTACATAATGATGAGTTTCTCACTGATTTGGTGATGTGGACAGCTTGCACACAACTTCTTGAATCGCTCCCAGTACTCATACATTGACTCCCCTTGTGCTTGCTTAATCCCTGAGATCTCCTTAAGAATGTAAGTGGTCCTCGATGCTGGAAAAAATATTTGCAAGAAAAGATGTTTCAAATCGTTCCAACATGTTACATCTTCAGGTTGTAAATAGTACATCCAGTCCTTTGCAGCTCCATCAAGTGAAAATGGGAATGCTCTTAATTTGATTTGATCTTCAGAGACATTTCTAGGTTTTAGGGTTAACCAAACCACATTAAATTCTTTCAAATTTTTATTGGGATCCTCACTAGAGAGGTTGTGAAATTTTGGAAGAAGATGAATTAATCCAGATTTCAATTCAAAGTCCGATTCGAGATTTGGATATGCAATGCAATTTGGTTGATAGTTAATATCAGGTGCATCCAATTCTCTAATGGTTATATTAAGTTCATTTCCATTATTTTCAGACATTGGTTATTGTTTTATGGTTGAATTTTAATTGCTTCCAATTTCAATGTTCTAATATTGGAGTAATTCTACAACTGGTTGAATGTTGAAACTTCCCGTAGACTGAGAATGTCTGATTCGTGCCCTAAGGCTACGTTCAACCTCAGGGTCAAGATCTAAGAGATATTCGGAATTATTTCATGTCATAAATCAATGAAAGATGAAAATGAAATAAAGAAAAGTGGACCATAATAAAAAGAAAAGATATTTTAGTTGGTCCGATAAAAATAAAAGAAGAGAGTAAGAGAAAAAAAACTTGAGAAAGGGAAAAGAAGAAAGAAAGAGGAGAAGAAAAGAATTAAATGAAAAATAAAATAAATACCTATAATTGGTTGAATAAATTACTTTCCTCCCAGGCAACAGTGCCAATTTGAAAGAGCACTGTCGTGGGTTCCCTCAAATGATTAGTGTGATTTTGGGGTACTTAGGTGCAGCAGAGTGGCTGACCAAGGTCATTTCTCAAAGGAGGAAGTAAATTAAAATAAATTCTTAAAGGTATTCTAAAAATAAAATAGAATATAATTAAAACACTAATTGAAAGTATGGGGTTTGTTTATAGTTTATAAATCTAGAATAATTTTTTTGGAAGAAGATTGCAATTTTTTTGTTTTTAATTTTCAAATGAAGTTTGATTAAAAAGACACAACAAGAAGATGTTGTTTTAAAAAATATTTTAAAAGGCGTAATAGATCTAACTCTACCTATTCACTCTATTATTAATCATTATAATTTAAATTAAAATTCACTTAATTATGATCCCTTAATTTGTTAAATCCCTAACTCTACGATAATTATCTTTACCACAAAGATGAAGTGAATTTAACCCTAGGCTAACTTCAGAACATGCAATCGCAACACCCTGCTTTGATTGATGTTCTAAGATTAGATTATGGTCAGTGGTAAATTAAGTCACATTTCCCATATGGAAATTAGAATTAATTGAGTATAGGGATTATATTTTAACACTACAAATTGATCCCTTATGGTTTTGTATTACCGGTTAAGGTTGCGCTCTCACAGTTCACACAATTCACGACCTCACATGTTTTGTGTTAACTATTCAATTGCTTGCTTAGTTTCATTTAAATTAAAAAACTCAATTAATAGATCATAATATGTTAATTAAAGTATCTCATTGATTCAAAATAAATTAATGAAGAATGATAGAGGTCGATCAATTACTAAAAAGAACTACTCTTCCATGGGCGGTGTGGTCATCGTGGGGACGTTTTGCATGAGCAAAGGATTGAAAGGGTAGAACCCAATATCACCTCCACTCTTGATTCCAACCTAATTAGGAAGATTAATATAAGAATAAATTTAAACAAAACAGAATAAAATATGAGGAATAAAAGAATATCAAACAAGTTTATTACACAAATGAAAACATTACAAAATGAAGAGGAGAAGGAGGCTTCGATGAGGGGATCCTTACTTCAAGAGCTACCCCTCTTACAATGGTTGGAGAATTTGGTTGAAAAAAATTACCCTCTACCTTCAATCTCCTAATGCACGTCCCAACCCCACCAAATGAGAAAAACACCAATTTATAGAGTGGTGGGGAGGCTAGGTTCAAAGTGGTTTCAAGTGTGAATGGGGAATCTCATCCAAATATTTTATGCCAACTTGTACCGCCAATTTGACCACCAAAACGCGTGAATAAGCTGTCATTTAAGAAGGATGATTCGTTCTAATATGAGTCATGTATCTCCTCTCAAAATTTAGGCCTGATTAAATCACTTATGAAGAATTTATGTCCCAAATACAAAACCCATGTCCATTCTACCGAGTCCAGCCCACCATTGATTTAATGACCCATTTACTCCATACAAATGCACTCTTTAGTTCTAGTGTCCTGAATAAAAGTTGTAGAAAATTAAGTTAGGAACACTGTTACAAAAGATTAAGTTCAAATAATAAATATTAAAATATTTATCTTCAAAACACCACAGTACATTTTAAAAGGGTAAAACTGGAATTTTCACCAAATTTTCAAATGAATGATCTAATCCCAAATATTTCATAAATGAACATATTTAGCACAATGTGAGGAAATTATATCATTTATTATCAATAAAATATTCAACAAAATAGTGTTTAATCACTTGTCCATCACAGACCTGTTTCACTTGAAATGGCCATGACGTGTACTTGTGGTACATGACGTGTAGTCATTTTTCTTTAGTTTCCAGCTCCTCTTCTCTCTCAAAAATATGGTGTCGCGTAGCTTCACTTCACTCACAGTGTGAGGGGTCATTCATTTCATATTCCCTCCCCTTTTCATTCCTTTTTCACAAATCCATCATTTCCTGACATAAAACATAAAACAAGTAAATGCATTCCAAAATTGGTGAGATTATTCATTTAAATACAGAATTCAATATACAAAAATAGTCTAAAATATATTCATTAAATAGATGTATCACCTGTCTAGACATAATTCTTGAATCAATTTACCAAATAAGACTTTTGAGATGTTTAAAACCTTTATCATTATTAGGTATATTATTTTCCTAATTTTTTTCCATTCCTAATCGATTTTTAATTGAAATTGAAATTATAATTTTGAGATGTTTTCAAATATTTGATATAACATTAATTTTAAATGTAATAATTCCTTAGGTTGTTACATCACTTGTTCCAAAAAATATAATAGAGGTTATCAAATTCTATATATGTTGGAATAATTATTAGAAATTATTTTTAGATATTCATCATTTTAGGTCTACATGTATTGGTTCCACCCCTATGAATATCTGATTACCATCCATGTATATGAAATAACTCTTTATTTATTAAATTTTTTTATCAATACATTTTTGTACTTCTAGTTGATGTAATGAGAGTTTATTATTACTGTTGGTCATATTTGGGTTTTTATTACTCCTTAATTACCTAGATTATATTTTCATTTGTTTAGGGGATTTAAAAAAGACTTGATGGATCATTTTAATAGAGGTAGGACTATTCTTAATTAGAGGATTGAAATTATTAAAAGTGGGATTTATCTTATAAATATAGAATCCATATAGGCCCCAAATATTCATATATCATAACATGTCCCCACCGAGACCCCTTGAATCACAGAAAATATTGTTTATTCCCCCCAAATCTCACCTTCAATAGCCCAATAGTTAATAACTAGTGTCAATGGTGTAATTTTCATAAATGGGAGGCATTACCCCTTTTAAATAACACAATGTATTACAACTGTTATCCTCATCAGTATCATATCCTGAAGAGTTATTATTGAAATTTGTTTCTTGAGACTCATCCCTCATCTCTTTTATGTTACTTGTACTACTCTGAGAAGTAGTAATACCATGGATGGATACTGCTTATATCATTTAAAGCAATATAGGTGCATGTCCATAATAGATGGAATATGAGTGTCAAATAACCAAATGAAATGATGACTGTTAAGGAGATGAGTTAACGAGGATGGAAATTTTCTATAACTTTCACCTTTGGATGAATTCAGAGGACAAAACCTACCATAGTGGAGTAATTCTTTTCTTAAATTCAATTACCCATTTTCTTCAAAGCATACTAAAATTCTTTGAAACAATCAAATATTGGGTTTCCCTTATTAGAATTATCTATAACTTTCACCTTTGATAATGAATATCTTATGTGTATTTATTTATTTATTATACAAAATGAATATTTTATGAACCCAATATGATGGATATGAATTGAAAATGGATGTATTTTAATTGTTTGACAAAAGAGTATGAATACGGAGTTAAATATTTCATCAAGTTTTCAATAGAGCATGCATACGACCCTTATCAAATCATTTTTTCATGTTTATGTTATATTTATTACAGAAAAATTAGTCCGGAAGAGTTGGAAGAACATTTGATTTGTCATGAAATATATTAGATCTATAAATGTTGGAATAAACATGGGGAAAAACTGAATGTGCACACTGATTGGGATGATTCTACGATTTATGGATCATTTGATATGAATACGAGTGTAAATGATGATGAAGATCGTATAAAATAAATGACAATGAAAATTTAAGATGACCTTCATGATTTTCCAAAGTTTTTTGAGAAGTTAAATAGTTGTACTAAGAGACCATTGTATACCGGTTGTACTAAATACACAACATTGTCAGCTACATTAAAGTTATATAATTTGAAAGCTGGTAGCATATGGAGTGAAACCATCTTTACAAAACTACTTGGTCTACTAAATGATATGGGAATGATATCTAAAAAAATACATGCTTGTCCAAATGATTTCATATTATTTCGCAAGGACCATGAATCACTCATAAAATTCACTAAGTATGATACGGATCGATATAATAAAAATGAATCAAGTCCTTCAAAATCTGTATGGTACTTTAATATCATTCCATAGTTTAGAAGACTATATCTATTTCAGGAAACCACGATACAATTGACATGACATATAGATATAATAATTAAATATGATAAACTATGTTATCTATTATATTCTCCTTAGTGGAAGAAAATTGATTATGAGTATCCTAAATTTGGAAATGAGTTGAGAAACTTTCATCTTCTATTATTTACAAATGGAATAAATATTTTTGGTGTATAGAGTAGTACTCATAGTACATTGCCCATTATGTTGGTAAATTATAAATTTCGACCATGGTTATGCATGAAGTGAAAATACATTATGTTTTATCTTATTATATCTAGACCAAATCAACATATTAATGATATTGGTATCTATTTGGATCCATTGATCGAAGATCTGAAATTCATGTGGGATACATGTGTTACAATGTATGATTCTCATATAAGTGAAGAATTCACATTGAGGGCCATGTTGTATGAGATGATAAATGACTTCCCTGCTTATGGAAATTTATTAAGCTATAAAATTAAAGGAATGTCGGGGTGTCCCATTTGTGAAGAACACACACTCAATTTATTTGAAACATTCCTCAAAGTCTATGTTTTTAGGATGTCAGGAATTTTTACCTCGATGACATAAATACTGATCCTAGAAGACATCATTCAATGGGAATATCGAACAAGGTTCAACACTGTCTCCAATAATAGGTGATCAACTATTTGATAAAGTAAAAGATATTGACACTTATTTTGGTATTTTTTTTAAAAACCTTACAAAATCAGGTTGGTAGTAGTGATCAATTTTATTTGAATTACTACATGTTATACATTTTATTGATTTCATTCATGTAGAAAAAAATTTATTTGATAATGTTATTGTCACATTTCTAAATATTATTGGAAAATAAAAATATGATATCAAGGTTAGGTTTGACATGATTGACATGGGGATAAGGGAAGAATTAGTATCGATGAAGAGGATCAGAGCAACAAGAATAACAGTCACCAGAAGCAGAGCTAACAAGATTGGAAGAATGAGAGGGTATGGAAACCACCATCGGGACCAGACATCGTGCAACTTTGTATGGGGAAATGCTAGCCGATCAGAAATTCAAGGTGGGGATCTAGGCGATCAATGATACAGAAGCTGGGGAGGGGCAGTTCTAGTGGGCTAAGCCTACGGGTCATGTAATGGGCATATATGCCTCTGGGCCTTCAGGTCATGTATTGTGGGTCATGTTGGGCTTTGTGCCTTAGGACTACGGGTCATGTACGGGTTCCCCTTCAACCCTTTAAAGGGGGGTTATCCATAATAAAAATAAAAAATAAGGCCTTTGGGCCATTCATATAAGGGTAAAGGGTAGAATTTTCTTCCTCCAACAACTTACACTCTATCCAGACAGGAAAAATTAAATTTTTTTTCTTTTTCTTAATAGTTTAAAAGTTTAAGAGGGGCATTCATAAAATATAAAGAATGTCATGTTAATGAATAATTTGAAGTTACAAGGACTAAAATCAAATGAATTTCATGTTTTAATGCAAGATTTGATGCCTGCTACTTTCCACTGCATTCTACCTCAAAATTCATGACATACACTAACCAGAATCTAGTTCTTTTTCAAAGCCATATGTTGTAAATTTATAGACCCGATGAAGTTTCTAATCATGAATAAGGATGTTGCAGTTATATTATGTAAATTTTGAGATATTCTTTCCACCATAATTCTTTGATATAATGGTATACCTGATGGTTCACTTGGTTAGAGAGGTTCAACTATGTGGTCCTATCCATTACAGATGGATGAACCCCATTGAATAGTATATAAAGATTTTTAAAGGGTATGTAAAGAATTGAAGTTTTCCAGAAGATTTTATTTCATAATGATATATTATTGAAGAAGCTATTGAATTTTGTACCGATTACCTACCATAAGTTGATAACATCGGTCTCCCATAATCTTGTCATAGTGGTGGATTCCTTATGGGTGAAGGGATTTTCAAAAGAGATGTTGTTACAATTACCTTGATAGAGTGGGAGCAAGAACACATTTACATTTTACATAATAGTGAAGATGTTGATCCATACATTGAATCTCACAAAGAAATTCTTAGATATTTGAATCCATCAAGGGATGAAGGATGGATATCAAATATACATAATCAATAGTTTATAATATGGTTCTGAGATCAAATTTACAAGGATTTATCTAAAAATATGAATTCAATTTCCAAATGACTTTGATGACTACCCAGGGGATTGAATGTAAATGTTATATCTTACACTAGTTTTGTAATCAATGGTTATACATTCTATACAAAAAAAAACACAATGACTATAGTACGATGCAAAATAGTAGTGTTATGCTTATGGTAGAAGAAATACACATATTTGGTTCTAAGGATAGAAATAAAATTTATTCAAATATGTCATATTTTAGCATTATGTAATAGATATATAAGTTGGATTATACAAAATTTTGAGTGCCTATTTTCTGTTGCAAATGGGTTGACAATACAAGTGCAGTGAAAGTTAATGAAATGAGCTTCATGAAGGTGAATTTAAGTGTATAAGGGAAAACAGACAAGCTGATCATAATGTAATCACAAGCAGTGCAAGTATTTTATGTCTCAGATCTAGAAAACAAGAATGCTAGCGACTAAAACAAATATTGTGTCAGATGAAAATTCAATCGAGGATGACCCTTTCATTGGGAGATCACAATTAGTTCATGTAGGTCCCAATATAGACAATGTTTTGTATGTTACAGGGGACCACAAATAGGGTATTTATATTATCGATAGAGTAACCAAATCCCTAAAACCTTTAAAAAAATAAAGAGAGTTCAATGAGAAGGTAAAAGTGTTTTTTAATATACTATGTTTTTCCTCATAATATTATCCATTCTCTACTGCATTAACATAATATAAATTAAATGTTTGACTACTAATACAAATAATGTATTGTTCATATGATGATGTTACCAATCCCGTAGAAGAATAAACTATTATGAAGGAAACCCTTCAGGAAGATGTAAAGGTATTGTTATGATATACTTTCTATGTTTTATCAAAAAATTATATAATGAAACATTTATTTAATTTTCATTACTCCTTGTAGATTTCATTTATTTTAGAATATTTCTATCCATATTTCATGCTTTCATGCACTAAAACTTCCAAATACTTCTTCTCCATCAAAATCTTTTCACCCCTGTAGCGTTGACATTTATCACATTCCTTCAAGTTATCTCCACTGCCTTTTCAGGAAGAGCAATGATGCTACCTTTTCTCAATCATAGAGGCAATATTTATGTTTTCATAGTAAAATCATTGTCTATATAATTAATTTATTATTTCATATTTATGTTTAATTAATTTATTTTTAGTATTACTCACGTAAGAATTATTTTCTTATAAAGGTGGATTCTTTTATTAAAGTTGGGTTGGTTTGTTCAAAGATGCTCATAATCATGAGAGATTGGAATTTAAGGCTGAAAATAAGATAATGAAAATAAGTAAATGGGTCATGAATGTATACAAACATCATAAAAAGGTTAATTCTTACTACTTATTTAATTAATTTTGTCATCATTTTATTTACTATTTATAAGTTAGTTTCTTTATCATTTTTATCTATTATTTATTTAGTTTTTTCAAAAATATTTTGGGAAGTCATATTTTCACAGTTCCTTTATTTTAGAAGATTTTTATTCATATTTCATGCCTTTATACACCAAAACTTCCACAGATTTATTCTCCCTCAAAACCTTTTCATCCCTATAGTGTTGGAATTTATCACTTTCCTTCAAGTTACCTCTACTTCCTTTTTAGGAAGAGAAACGATGATAACTCTAATCAGTCACAAAGTTAATATTGATGTTTTCATAATAAAATCATTATCCATATAATTAATGTATTCTTTCATATTTATGTTTAATTTATTGCTTTTTATTATTACTCATATAATAATTGGTTTCTTATACAGGTGGATTCTTTTGTTTGAGTTGGGGTGGTTTGTTCGAAGCTGCTCATGCTCGTGAGATATTGGACTTCGAGACTACATCTGAGATAACTAAAATAATGAAATTCATTAATAATGAATACAAACATCATGGAAAGGTGAATTCCTACTTCTTATTTAATTAATTTTATCATCATTTTATCTACTATTTATAAGTTAATTTATTTATCATTTTTATATAATACTTATTTAGTTTTTTTCACAGATCTTTTGGGAATTTATATTTTGATTTCAACTATCTTCCATAAGACAAAAAAGTGACAAAATTTTCCTTTCTTCTAATGTTACCATGATTTCCATTGCCTTTATTTTTTGAACTGCAACACTGTATATCGATTCAATGTTCTTAGACAAAAAAGGTTTTTCGGCTAAGAACATCGACTCAGTATGCAATGTTGGTAGTTTTATAAATAAATCCATTGGAAAGCATGGTAACATTAGTAGTTGGAATTTTTTTAGACTTTAAGACATGTATGAACCAGCCACACCTCAATCCGACACACGGTGTGACTGGTATGACTCCAAGTGATTTTTTATTTAAAATTGACATTAATTTTAGTAAAAAAGAAAATTGACATATTCAAAACCAATAAAACATATTCATATTATTTTGATACTTTTTGAAAACAATACATAAGTCATTTTTGACATGTATGAATCAGTCACAGCTCAATCCGATGAACGATGTGCCTGGTAAGACTCAAAGTGTCTATTATCAGTTTAAAATTGACATTTTAATTCAAAAAGTTTCACTCACTAAAAACTGACCAAACACATTAATATTGTATTAATAATTTAGAAAAATTATTCATAAGTCATTTATATGTAGGAATTGGTCTCACATCAAACTGATACATGCTGTTACCGATATATCTCAAAGTGCGTGTTTCTAGTTTAAAATGACATTTTAGTAAAAAAGAAAAGTGACGTACTCAAAACCAATAAAATTCATTCATAATATTTTTATACTTTAGGAAAACCATCCATAATTTATTTGGGATGTGTAGTAATCAACCACACCTCAATCTGACACACGGTGTGACCATTTTGACTCTAAGTGCGTCTTTTTATTTAAAATTCATATTAATTTTAGTAAAAAAAACAACTGACATACTCAAAAGCAAGAAAAATAATTCAGATTGTTTTGATAATTTAGGAAAATTATCCATAAGTCATTTTTGGCATGTAGGAATCATCCGCACCTCAACCTGATACACAATGTACCCAGTATGACTCAAAGTGTTCGTTATCTGTTTAAAATTAACATTTAGGTTCAAAAAGTGCCAGTCACTGAAAATTGAGAAAAAAGTTATCATATTGTCTTGATTATTTATTAAAACTATTAATAAGTCATTTTGACATGTATGAATCAGTCTCATGTCAAACCGATACATGATGTGACCAGTATGACTCAAAGTGCATGTTTCCAGTTTAAAATGACATTTTAGTAAAAAAGAAAAGTGACGTACTCAAAACCAAGAAAAAAAATTTATATTGTTTTGATACATTAGTAAAAAAATCTATAAGTCATTTTAGATGTGCAGTAATTAGTCCTACCTCAATATGATGCTTAGTGTGACCGGTATGAATCCAAGTGTGTCTTTTTATTTAAAATTTTCATTAATTTTAGTAAAAAAGAAATATGACATACTCACAACTAAGAAAATGCATTTTTATTGTTTTTATACTTTAGAAAAATAATCCATAAGTCATTTTTGACATTTAGGAATTATCCTCACCTCAATCCAATACACGATGTGCCCAGTATGATTCAAAGTGTCCATTATCAGTTTAAAATCAACATTTTAGTTCAGAAGTGTCACTCACTGAAAACCCAACAAACACACTCACATTTTCTTGATAATTTAGGAACATTAATCATAAGTCATTTTTTATATGTATGAATCAATATCATATAAAACCAACACACGTTGTGATCAATATGACTCAAAGTGTGTGTTTCTAGTTTAAAATGAAATTTTAGTAAAAAAGACAAGTGACGTACTCAAAACCAAGAAAAAAAGTTTGTATTCTTTTAATAATTTAGTAAAATTATCCATAAGTCATTTGGGACATGTAGGAATCAACCTCACCTCAATATCATACACAATGTGACTAATATGACTCAAAGTACGTATTTTTATTTAAAATTGACATTAATTTTAGTAAAAAAGACAACTGACATACTCAAAATCAAGAAAATGAATTCAGACTATTTTAATAATTTAGGAAAAATATCTATAATTCATTTTTGATGTGTGGGAATCAAATGAACCTCAATCTGATACATGATGTGCCCGGTATGACTCAAAGTGTCCGTTATCAGTTTAAAATTGATATTTTAGTTTAAAAAGTTTCACTCACTAAAAACCAAGAAAACTCACTCAGATTATCATGATAATTTAGGAAAATGATTCATAAATCATATGTGATGTGTAGGAATTTGTCTCATATCAAACCGATACATGATGTGACCGGTATGACTAAAAGTTCATGTTTTTAGTTTAAAATGAGATTTTAGTAAAAAAGACAAGTGACATACTCAAAACTAAGAAAACTCATTAATATTGTTTTTATACTTTATTAAAATGATAAATTGGTCATTTGGGAAGTGTAGGAATAAAAAAACCTCAATCAGATACATGGTGTGACCAATATGAATCCAAGTGTGTCTTTTTATTTAAAATTGACGTTAATTTTAGTAAAAAATATAACTGAAATACTCAAAATAGAGAAAAAACATTCATATTGTTTTGATAATTTAGAAAAATGATTCATAAGTCATTTTTGATGTTTAATAATTAGCCTCACCTCAATCTGATACACAATATGCCCGATATGACTCAAAGTTTCCGTTATGAGTTTAAAATCGACATTTTAGTTAAAAAAGTGTCACTCAATAAAATATGAGAAAACACACTTGGATTGTATTGATAATTTGGGAAAATTATTCATAAGTCATTTTTTATATGTAGGAATTAGTCTCACATTAAACCAATACACGATGTGATTAGTATGACTCAAAGTGTGTGTTTCTGGTTTAAAATGACATTTTAGTAAAAAAGAAAAGTGACGTACTCAAAACTGAGAAAATGCATTCAGATTGTTTTGATACTTTAAGATAATGGTCCATATGTCATTTGAGACATGTGGGAACTAGACTAACCTCAATTCGATTCATAGTGTAACTGGTATGACTTCAAGTGTATCTTTTTATTTAAAATTGACATCAATTTTAGTAAAAAAGATAACTGACCTACTCAAAACTAAGAAAACACATTAAAATTGTTTTGATAATTAGGAAAATAATACATAATTTATTTTAGATTTTTAGGAATCAACCATACCTCAATAATATACATTATGTTCTCAATATGAATCAAACTATCCGTTATCAGTTTAAAATTGATATTTTAGTTCAAAAAGTGTCACTAACTGAAAACCAAACAAAGGAACTCAGATTGTTTTGATAATTTAGGACAATGATTAATAATTCATTTGTATCATGTAGGAATCATTATCACATCAAACTGACACACTATGTGATCTACATGACTCAAAGTGCATGTTTCCAATTTAAAATGACATTTTAGTAAAAAAGATAAGTGACATACTCAAAAGTGAGAAAACACATTCAGATTATTTTGATACTTTAGTAAAATTATCCATAATTAATTTGTGACATGAAGGAATCAGACACACCTCAATATGATTCATGGTGTGATCGGTATGACCCCAAGTGCATATTTTCAATATATAAGTTCCATTTTAGTTTAAAATGTGCATCATATCACCAAAACTGAGCAAATGATCCTAGACTATTTCTCATCATTTTATCTGATATTACTTAATTAATTTTCTTATCATTTTTATCTTATAATTATTTAATTAATTTTCATAGAGATAAGTCTTGAAGATGAACAAGAAATGGTGTTATGTGCAAGAATCAACCACAACTTAATCTGATACACAATGTTCTTAGTATGAATCAAAGTTTAGTTTAAAATTAAAACTTTATATTAATTCATTTCTTTATATTATTAATAACATAAGAATTGTTTTTTTATATAGGTGCATTCTTTTGATCTAAAAGGGGTGGTTTGTTCGACAATAGCATGAGTCAGGTTCAGGATCAAAAGACAAAGGAATATTGATGTTTTTGAATGTATGTAATAATTTATACTTATGTAATTGTATAAACCAATGTTTGAAATGTCTATAATATATATATTTTTATTGTATTTGTGTTGTAAATTTTATTTCATTTAAATTCTATATTATTAATTGATTTTATAATTTCTAGTGGTGTTTTTGGTGCTGTAGTGTGCTGTTACAACACACTACACTGATATTATAGTGTGTTATTACAACACATTTCATTGGTGTTGTAGTGTTCTGTTACAACACACTATAGTATGCCTCTTTATTAGTGTTTTTACAAAATCTGATAAAGGCACCCTTTATCAGCACTTCTATAAGCGCCGATAAATGCCCCCTTTATTAGTGCTTCTATAAGTGCCGATATCAATGCCAAATAAAAGTGCTGATAAATGTTATTCTTTATTAGCACTTAAAATCATTGATAAAGGACCCCTTTAGCAGTGCCTTTTTAGCACTAATAAAATCACAGGGATTTTAATCTCACTCTGGTAGTCAGTGCTTCTCTAGCGCTAATAAATGCCATTTTTAGTGCTTTTAAAGGCCTATTTTGTAGTAGTGTCGGGGTCCCACCCTTGTGCTTGTATGTGTTTGTGTATCCAAGCCGTGTCTATGTACTTTAGTACACAATCGTGTTCCTGGACGTGTACTCCCGCACGAGGTCCTTCCTGTGTGCTCCACTACATAGCTCGTCCATCCAAGGAAGCAATACATAACATGCAGGATGGCTACACGCCGTGTCATCCTTATAAATTCCCAAAACCCAAGCCACCATGGTATAGGGGGCTACATGCAGTGTGTTCATCACGATATACAATGTGTTGTCAAATTTTTCAAAGAAATCCAGATCTGTACTCTATGCTTCAAATCTATCCATTCCACCATAGATCTCATCTGCACATCATCCAAAAATGGTGGATCTAGTCCTGATTTGTCGTTTCCGGCTATCAGGTGGCCAGAAACCAGTTTTCATTGTTCTTCGAAGGTTTGTTGCACTCCCAGCACACCTCCAGTCCTTCCACTATCAAAGGTTCGATCTTCTATTGTCAAAATGATCACCCAAATTCTGTAATCTATTCTCAAACACCCCTATTTTTTCAATCCATACCTCGCACGTAGATTTTTCATGATTTTGGGGGTTCAATCAGGCTTGGTACCACCTAACCACTTCGAACTGGGACCACATGGTCCAAACGGTGATGAATGTGAATCAATTAAGGGGGAAAAGCAAAAAAACCAATGTTTATCAATAATTGCTAAGTTTTATTGGCCAATGATCAAGAACAAGGATATCTGGGTTTAGAAAACCAAAGAATAATCAATTAAACTGGTATACGGGCACATGCAAAGTCCATAATTGGTGCAGATCAAAGGAGGGGATTGATATGCTCAATTAGCTTAATAAAAAGGGTGTAATCCATAGTTTTATGAGTCATACCTAAAATTAGATCATTCATAATCAAAGAACATACTTTCCAATGATTTAAGGAATACATTGTGTTTGCTGCATCCTGATCTGCTTTGATCCATAGATTCATCATCATCTGATATGATCTACTAATAGAAGGAGCAAGGAGAATCTCTCAATGGTCCTAAGATTATGAGGCTAACCCTAGGAAAATCTCCATAATGATATATCTAAATGAAATAAAAATTAGGTTATTCAATTAAATTAATTAAATTAAGCATTTAATCAATCCACTGAATGTACCGCTAACGGGCAAGATATCCGAACACCCTACACCAAACTACTTTAGGTCACAACTAGGATAAAAATTGCATTTTAGACTCAACCATGGTATCATATTTCTAATCTGGGATTCCATTTAAGATTTATCCCATTTCCTTTAAGAAACTGTGCACGTGTAATAAAAAATATATTTAATATTTTTATAAAATTAATTCTAGGAACACTAGGCCTATAAATCACACACCATCTCAACACTTAGATATGAAAAAACATGTAAAAATATTTAAAAGTCTTACAAGGAAAAAACCAGGTCTCTACACCATTCCCTCCTTAAATATTTTCTTCCCTGAAAAGAAAAACTAAACAAACAACTTGAGATACTGAGCCCACATCTGGATCTCCCTCTCCTAGGATCTCTACTGCACATTCTCATGTTTCCACAACACACGAATCAAGAGGATGGTCAATCCCTGCAGGGTCCTCTCCTATCAATCCTCGATCAACACTGGTAGCTTCACAAAGGTGGATACATCCTCGATGTCCAACTCACCCTAGTCTATAACGTATATAGGGTCATACACGTATATCCTCATCTGTGACACGTGAAAGACGTCACACACTTTCTACAATTATGGGGGTAGGCCGAGGTAGTAAGAAACCTCACCAACTCTATTCATGATCTTGAATGACCCGATGAACCTCAAGGATAACTTATCTCCCCAGTCAAACCTCCACAATCCTTATCGTGGGGAGATTCTCAGGAAAAAGTGGTCTCCTTGCTCGAACTCCAACGACTTATGATGACAGCCTGAGTAAGATTTATATGTACTTTGGTCCATCCTCATCTTCCCAAGGATGAACTAGACCTTCTCCGTCATCACCTGTACCAACTCTGGACCCACAAGAGATGTCTCTCCAATCTCTATCCAGTATAAGGTTGACTTGCTGGGTATCTCGTATAGTTCTTCAAAAGGTTCCATGCTGATGGTAGAGTGGTAGATATTGTTGTACGAAAAATCTATTAAAGTAAAGTGATCCTCCTAGCTCTGGTCGAAGTCTAACATATAAGCCCTTAGCATATCCTTCAACACCAGGATAGTGCACTCGGTCTGCCCATCTATCTGGGGGTGAAAGGTTGTAATCATCCTCATATGGGTTCGGAATGCCTCTTTTAGGCCTCTCCACAACCGTGATGTAAACCATGCATCAAGATCAGTGACAATTGTCGAGGGAACCCCATGGAGGCAAACAATCTCCCATATGTACAACTGTCCCAAACTCTCCACCGAATTCTAATCCCTAATAGAAAGAAAGTGTGTTGACTATGTGAGTCGATCAATGATCACCCAGATGGAATCGTGGACCTTCGCTATCTACATAAGCCCTGCAATAAATTCCATGAATATGCCATCTCATTTAAACACTGGGATCTCAAGGGGTTGTAATAAACCTACTAGAACCTGGTTCTTAGCCTTCACCTATTGATAGGTGAGGCATCGAGAGATGAACTCAACAACACTCCATCTCATATTGGAAAACCAAAACTTTCACTGAAGGTATCTATACATCTTCCCCACATCAGGATGTATAACCAAATGAGAAATGTGGAACTCTCGCATCACCTCTTCCTATATTGTGAATGGAACCACCATCCATCCCTGAAAAAAGATAATGTGATTTCCTTTTTCAGAATATCCACTTGGTGAATCCCCTATAGATATATGGTCATGAAATACCTCACAATCGATGTATCCTAGATGATACTCTCTCACACACTCGATAAGGGGAGGACTCAACACTATCGACTGAAGAAAAGCTATACCCACTTACTCCACCAGGGTTAGCTGTAAGGAAGTCAACTGCTCAGAATCCTCCTGCACTAAGCGAGTCTGTGACTTCCTACTAAGGTAATCTTCTACTATGTTTCCCTTTTTTAGGTTATAGACTATCTCAAAGTCATATTCCTGTAGGAACTCTATCCAGAGCCGTTGTATTAGGTTCAAGTCTCTCTATGTGAAGACATACCTAAGACTCTGATGGTTTGAGTAAACCACAAAGTTCTCTCCTAGAAGGTTGTGCCTCCACATCCTGATGTTGAAGATTGCTAATTATAGTTTTATGTTGTGAGTCACATATTTTTTCTCATGGGGTCTCAACTGCCTTTACCTGTATGTGGTAAATGATTGTCACTGCATCAACACATAGCTGAGCCTAACTCATGAGGCATCTAAATACACTACGTACTCCATGCACTTCTGTAGTAGTCTCAACACAAGAGAACTCATCAGCCTCAACCTCAACTCCTCGCACTACTCGGTCTAGGTAAACAACTGCCCTTTATGCGTTAGGGTGGTCAAAGGGGATGCAATCGTGGAGAAGTTTTCCACAAACCTCTTTTACTAACCCACAAATATAATAAAACTCCACACCTCTGACATGCTCTTGGGTGGATCCCAAGCGAGAACTTCATAGATCTTCGATGGGTCCATGACTAAACCATGCTCAGAAATGAAATTCCCCAGAAAGTGAAGCTCATGAATCCAGAACTAGAACTTCAAGAGATTCCCATAAAGTTGGTGATCATGAAGAAAATCTAGAACCATCCTCAAGTGCTCTATATGCTCCTCCTCTGATATAGATTACATGAGTATGATATCGATGAATATGAACAAAAACTGTTCCAAGTATGGCTGAAAGATCCGGTTCATCAAATCCATAAACACAATGGGGGCATTCATCACACCAAAGGGTATCACTAGGGAATAATAGTGCCCATAGTGACATTGGAATGCCAAATTTGGAATATAAACTTCAAAAACCCTCAATCGATGATAAACATATTTGAGATCAATATTTAAGAACCATCTCGCACCTCGTAATTGGTCAAAGAGGTCATCAATACTTGGTAAGGGGTACTTAATCTTTATCATGACATGGTTCAAGCGATGATAATCCACAAAAGCTACATTTTTCAAAAACAAAATCAGAGCTTCCCAGGGGGACACACTTAGACTAATGAAACCCTTATCTCAGAGGTCCTGTAACTAAAATTACAACTCTCAAAGATTGGTAGGATCCATCCGATATGTCGCAGAAGATATCAGAGTGGTCCCAAAATGAAAGTCGATGAAAAACTTCATCTCCCACCCTAGAGGTAGTCCTAGAATGTACTTAGAGAAGACATCCATATAATACTTCACAACTAAATGAATCCAGATGCCTGAATATATTTATACACTAAGGGTTGTACTCACTAACTAATGAGTGATGGGTTTCAGTCTCCTATTTGTAGAACCTAATCGTCCCTCCATGAGATCTCTCTTACCCATATAGGTGAATCTCATCCCATCAGTGTGAATACATCTGAATTATCTAAGGTAACAATCAATCTAGGCTTAGAACATGGAAAACCAATCCATACCCAATATGAAATTATAGGGTTTCATCGTGATGACTAGAAGGTCCCATGTGAACCTCTCTCTACCAAGTGATAGCTCGCACTGCTAGAAAACAAAAGATACAAAAGAAGCGTTCCCTATAGAAACCTCAAGATCAATCTGTTGAGATATAACCTCAACTGGGAGCTCTAGATCTCACACCAGGAGTAGAGATATTAAGGAATAAATGAAACTTGTGTCTACTAATACTGAAGAAAGAGTAGAAAACACACATATCATACCTCTGATCATCTTGTGCATTGTGGGGTCATAAGCCTCCAGAGCCTGCAGTTATCCATGGCCCTAACCACCATCTACCTGACCCTAACATAGGATTATTCATGGTGGTGGTTGAAGGATCTCATAGTGTCTTCCACCACCCAAAAATCCTCCTCCTCCCCTATCAGCTCCACCTCCCCGGGGGCCTCCCTACCTTCTCCTAGGAGATCCTTGATCACAACGTTGTCTCTGCCATGGTGGTCCATCGGCTATCTGCTTGTGCTCCTCAGCGTGTTTGGTTGGGTTGTCACATGAAATGTGACCTCACACATTATAATAAAATCATCTCCCATCTCCAAGATTCCCTGGTGGTATGTGTTTTTCTGTGCCACACGAACATGCGTCATAGTCTGATCATGATAGGATATCCTGTGATGAGATCCTTTTGACTGGAACCTGCTAGTTACTGAAGATATCTTAGCTCTATGAATCCCACTAGAAGCTCACAAATTACTGTTATCCCTTTGATAGGAAAATCTCTATCATTAGTGCCCACTCTAACATCTCGACATAGGTGGGGATGCACAAGGGCACTACGGTGGCAAAAATATCTCTACAGAGTCCCTACTCAAACTTCCATGATCGAAAGTAACCATCGCGGATCATGTTAAGGGAGTACCATGTAAGGTATATGAACCTCAAAACATACTAAACCAATATCATCCCTCCTTAATGCATCTCCAGAAGCTCCTGAATCTGAACCGAGCATAAATAGGAGGGGTAATACTCCTCACAAAACAAATTCTGGAAGTCGGTCCCTGAGAGTTTCGACTCATCATGCATCTAAGACTCCACCAGCACCCAATTACTCCATAGAAAAGGATAGATTACATTACAAACATATAATCTATCAATGTCTAAATGATCCTGAAAACATGAACCGATAACTCTAGCCAATCCTCTACTATTTGGGGATCTGTTTTTCCATAAAACCTCAATGGCCTCTGGTGCTAGAACTCACAGAGTGTGCTGAGACTACTCCATACTCAATATACTTTTCTAGGATGATATACTACTCAAAAATTAGTGGTGCTACTACCTTCCCACTTGGAGGAAGAATCTCATGCTATATACCCTAAACTGAGGCCTTATAACTTATCAGATCATCGTCATGATCGGGAACCGGTATCCTAGATGGCTGTCATCATAGAGGCATCATGAAATTTAATCAAGATATACCATGGTCATATGAACACACACACATATATATAAAAATAATGGGGAGCTAAATCAAGAAGGAAAGTCATAGACTCAATCCTATATGATGCATGCACAATCAATCCTTACAACTAATTTTTCTGTATTCCGAGTTGACAAGTAGGTGGTTAAGGTCCCAGTGAATGGATACATCAATCACCTGTACCATCACTAGATTCCCTAGACTTTGATCCACACCCAAGACACTTTAAAACTATTTAACTAATAAAAAAAACCTTGTAAGGGGACTACTCTAGACAATGTCCCAAGTAATGAACTTCTCTGATACCAATATTTCATGACCCGAACCTAACTGGGGCTTGAGAAACGACCACCCAAGCCCGCCTCCATAGGTCAGGGGGTGGAGAAAAGCACCAAAATACATATCCTAAATGGGAGGTATTTTCCTAAAGCACCTATATGCACACACTCAACCATATCAATGCAAAAGTACAGAATAATAATAAAATGACGCAACAACTAGAAATTAAACCAAGTATGAAAAACCTATAGGGTGTATAAGAGTATGAAAATGAAAAATAAATAGTAAAGGGGGAAAATACATGACCAACCCAAAATATGTCCCAACCTAAAAAACTGTAAAGTATATTTTGAGAGAGACCATCTCCTAATATACAATCTATGACCACTATACGTGGTCCAAAGCACCCAACATCCCTAAGATTCTTTAAAGTCACCACCAACCTGTCCGTTGTCTGCATAAGACAAGACACATGTAGGCAAATCCCATGTAGGGGTGAGTATATACATACCCAGTAAGATGCCCCAAAAGTTTAAAGGGGGAGAAGTAAGTGACACAATAGGAAAGGAAATATTGTAGATAGAAAACATGATGCAACTAAACCTAAATAAAGAGAAAGAGTAACCTCATCCAAGCACAAGGGTCTCAACACGGTGTGTAGATGAACTACACATCAAATATTTTCCATCCATAGTAGGATATTAAACTCATCCAACCATGATAATCTAAACACAGAAATCATGTGAAATATCCCATGTGTCTTCACAACCCATGGAAGGAGAGTAACTAAATCAAATAACATAGACACACACACACACACACACACATATTCTCAAACCAAAGAATCACAAATGAGGGAGAAATGGGATATCCATATCACAGATCAACCCCAGAAAATAGTCACCAATAATTATAGAAGTCTATCAATGATGCCCAACATCTCGTGCATCTGCCCAATAGAAAACATCCAAGTTAAGCCATGCCTCGTCACTATACATCAAAGTCGTGGGGACACAATATCTAGGTATAGGACTGATGACCTAGTATATCAGGAGGGTTCCACTCTAATAGTCAATAGAGGACCCATGCCCTACCCAACAGGAGAGTTCCACTATGATGGTAGAGGACCCATGCCCAACCCATCTGGAGGGTTCCACTCTCGAAGTAGATAGAGGACCCATGCCCTATTCCAATAGGATGTTTCCACTCTAATGGTCAATATAGGACCCATTCATTTCACAAAAAGAGGGTTCCACTCTGATAGTCTATAGAGGAACCATGCCCTGCCTAGTAGGAGGGTTCCACTTTGATGCTAGATGACCCATGCCCATCCCATCTTGAGGGTTCCACTCTAGAAGTTGATAGAGTACCCATGACCTGTTCCAACAGGAGGGTTCCAATATAATGGTAGAGGACCCATGCTCAACCCAACTGGAGGACTCTACTTAAGACATCGAGGATCCATGCCTATCCCAGCTGGAGGGTTTCACTCGAAAGGCCTCCGATGATCATGCATGATCACTACTGTCATCGAGCGTTGGCTAAACAAGATCCACACCTATAAAAATCTCACATTATATCTTAAAATCCACAACCAAGGATACCATCATGTTCTATGTGGAAAAATACCCAGTATAGGCTACTCATGTGCCAAAATCCAAGTCTAAACAAAGGATATATGAGAGTTTTAAGTTTCCTAAAAAGGAACCAAGGGGTACATGACATGTGAGGGGACCCACACATCATGCGGTCCTGCTTCATCACCTAGCCGTGTTCCTGGGGGTACACATATCTTCAATAATGTATGTATAAATGACATGTAGGGGATCTACATGATGTGCCCATGCCACTTAGGGACCTGTCCATGTTTTTGTCCGTGTTCGTGTATCCAAGTCATGTCCATGTACTTTGGTACACGGCCATGTGCCTAGCTGTGTACTCCCACACAGGGTTCTTCCTATGCGTTTTTTCCACATATATTTTCCACCAAGGGAAGTGATAAATTATGTGTAGTAGGGCTAGATGTTGTTATATCCTTATAAAATCCCAAAACCCTAGCCACCACAACATAGGGGCTACATGCCGTGTGTTCATCACAGTACACGGTGTGTGGTCGATGTTTTTGTAGAAATACATAACTAAACTCTATGATTTTAATCCAACCATTACATCATAGATATCACCTCCAAAATCAGTGGATATATTCCTAATTTTTCATTTCTAGCCATTCGGTGGCCGAAAATCAATTTTTGTTGGTCTTTAGAGTTTATTGCACGTCCCTCACACCTCTGGTCCTTTTTCCATCAAAGTTTTGATCTATGATTGTAAAAACTATCACCCAAATCCCATAATCTATCCATAAACACTCCTAGTATGTCAATACATCCATCACACACAGTTTTTTCGTGATTCTAGGGGTCTGATTGGGCTTGGTACCACCCGACAATGTCGAACCGAGACCGTGAGGTCCAACCAGTGACGGATGCAAAGAAATTGAGGGGGGAAAACAAAAATAAAACAAATATTTATCTATCAATACCAATCATTCTTAGTCAAAGATAAATAATGGGGATATCTGGTGTTAGAAAATCAAGAATAATCAATTAAACTAGTACACAAGATCATGAAAAGGACACAATTGGTGCATATCAAATGAGAGGATTGATCTGCTCAATCAAAAAGGGCGTAATCCATAGTTTTATGAGTCCTACCTAGATATTGGATTGTTCATCATATAAGAACACACTATACAACGATTGAAGGAATTAATTGAATTTTATGCACTTCGATCTACTTCAATCCAGATATTTTTCATCATCCGATATGATCTTCCAACGGAAGGAGGAAGGAGAAGCTCTTGATGGTCCTAGGATAATGAGGCTAACCCTAGGAAAATTTCCATAATGATAAAGGAAATAATAATTATGTTATTTAAATAAATTAATTAAATTAAACTTTTAATTAATTCACTGAATGTACTACCAATGGATGAGATATCCGAATGCCCCGTGCTGACCTATTTTAGGTCACGCCTAGGGTAAACATCATGTTCCGGACTCAACCATGGTATTAGATTTCTGATCTGAGCTTTTTTTAAGATGTATCCCATTTCCTTTAAGAAACTGTTTGTTCACAACAGAAAATATATTTAATATTTTTATAAAATTAATTCTGAGCACATTGGGCCTCAGAATTGCACGTCATCTTAGTGCATGGATCTGAAAAACTATGTAGAAATATTTCAATGTCTTATAAGAAAAAAACTGGGTCTTTAAATTTGGGGAGATAGTTTTCACTGACACAATAAATATAATTAATTAGTTTAATTGAAATTAAAGGTGTGGGGAAGGAATCACATGACTTTTTACTTTTTCTTGTGATTTTTCCTATATGGTTTAGCATGCTTGATATTATTTATAATTTTGGATTATGTTGAGATTTATTATGCTGTTATGGAAATTTAATTGATAAATCTTTTTGTGCTTATTGATTGAATCACCACACATAAAAAAGACTAAGAATGTATATCTGACTAATAAACTAGTTTCCCATAGAATCTTGATTTGTGTGAGAATTCTCTTGAAACTATTAAAATAATTATGATGAAATCCCTTGTTAAAACTGAAATTTGATGTGTGGTGGTTGATATGAGGTGGTTTTGATGTGTGGAGCGATTGTAATGGGATGTGGTTATGATGTGTGGAAGTTGTGAAAAAGAGTGGTTGTGATATATAGTGGCTGTAATGTAGGGCATATTGATGTGGAAATAATGAGTTGTGTTGTACTGGTTATCCGGTATGAATGGAATGAAATGTTAATGATGAAACTAGAATAACATGAGTTAAAATGGATAATAACCTCTTGAAATAAAGTGAGAATTGTGGTTAATGTGGTTATTATTAAACATGAAATGAACGGATTGATAAAGGGGAATGGATGGTGATTGGAAAACCTATAAATGGATTGAACTGAAAGGGAAATAAGGAATGTAACTTGTGGTGGTGGCTTGTTTATGTGGTGTAATGAATTTAGAGGTGGCAGAAAAAGTGGTGTAATTTGTGAGGCCTTGCAATGATGTTGTGAGTGGTGATAAATCTATTATTATAAACCCATAGGTTGGGATTGTGTGTGTGAAAATATATATTCTATTTTCATTATTATTTCTATACACATCCCACCCACATCGAGAATTGTGTTCCAACACCCAAATGTGTGTGTGTGGGGGGGGGGGGGTGTTTTTACCAATATACAAGATGGTGAGGATGAATGGATGGCTACCCCCTCTTCTCCTCTCTCTATTCTAGTTGAGGTTCTTATGCACGAGCAGTGATGATTTGTGGACATAGTGCACTTATGGTTTGGTTGATGATATTGATAAGGTGGTTCATAGCAGGGTCGTGCATGGTAGGAGGAGGGAATGAGGTTGATGCACTTCATGTTCAAGATACCTTACTATCCTGGACATATGATAATAGTTATGGGAGGATGTGGTTTTGCAGGTGTCTTTGGGATGGATGTGATTACTAGTTACATGCAGGGTGCTTGGCACATTGTAGTTGCATATGTGTCTTCAGGAAGATTTTTACAAAAGGTATGGGAGTGCTAGGGCATACAAATTTGGGGTGTGAGAGTGGAAAATTAATGGTAAAGTGGTGTGGGGCACCCTTTTTTATTGATATTCTTCATATTATGATATTATAATTGGATGTGTTATTTGGTGTGTGTGTCATGGTAAGGATGAGATTGGTTAGTCAACTTGCTTAAGTATGTGTTGGTTCTGATGTTTTTCCACTAGTTTATTAGTATTATCTTTTCACATGTGCATGAGAGACCTTGGGTATGATCCTACCGAGTATACATGTTACGCTTACCCCACATATATACTAACTATTTTTAGATTTCCATGAGGAATTTATGGGATGTTCTTGATATTAATAGCCTGGACATTAGAGTTGTTGCTAAGTCACTTCCTTATGATTTCTTTTAGGTATTTATTTGGAGATTATTTGAATTTCTTTACTTAATAATTGTATTACAAGATGGTATTAATTCTTCCTTTTTATTTATGTTATAGAGTTTCTTGGTGATTGGTATCCTATATCTCAATCATACTTTATCTATTGTGAGATCATTATACCCTAGGTGTTATTCTCCCACCCAAGGCCTACTGAAGGTAAGACACGAGGGTAATTATCTCTCTTCCTTTATTGCTAGCTTAGGAGGGGCACCTTTAGAGGCAGGGGGGGGGTCATGAAAGAGTAGTATCAAAGGCTTTGGTTGATATATGTGATGAAGTTTAGATTTAGGAATTTTGAGGACTGCATGGTTTGGTAGGGAGATGGTTCCAATAAACCTTGGTGAATGACTTAGGCCAAGGAGATCGACTAAGAAATGAGATTTTAAAGCCCCATGATCTGATGCAAGGACTCTACATCTACCAAATGACCAAGTGAGGTGGAACTGCATACAAGGTAGAGACCTAAGAGAGGCACATGCATCATGATTTTTTGTGTTCATATCTTAATTGGGTGGTCTTGGAAACACCACTACAAAACAGGCATTTAATAGAGCTAAAATTTTCCTTTGTCAATGCTAAAAAAGTGATGACTACTAGAGCACAATTAAAAGCCCTAATATTTTATAAGCACTAGAAAATCACTGATAAAGGGTTCCTTTATCAGTGATTCTAAAAGTGTTAATAATGGGTGTATTTATCAATGCTTCTAAAATAAATAATAAAGGGTGTCTTTATCCATGCTTTTAGAAGAGCTAACAAAGGACCCCATTTATCAACACTTTTATTTAGCACCGATAAAGGGGCACTTCATCAGCGCTTTTAAAAGCACTAATAAAGGGACCCTTCATCAACAATTTTAGTGGCACTAATAAAGGTACCCTTCATCAATGGTTTTAGAAGCATTGATAAAGTGATCCTTCATAAATTATTTTTATAATCAGTGATAATGAAACCCTTTATCAGCGCCTGTATAATCACTAATAAAGGTTCCCTTTATCAGTGCTTATAAAAGCCCTGATAAATGGAAATACTACAATTGTTAAATTTATAACACACTATAGAACCATAAAAAAAATAGGTACAATACAAATAGCACCAGAAATAACAGACATGTACAATACATATTATATAAAAAATAAAATTTACAACACAAATACAAGAAGAAAACACTATATTATAGAAATTTCAAACATTGGTTTATAAAATTACATGAGTAAGTACAAATTATCACATACATTCAAAAACATAACTATTCCTTTATCTTTGGACCCTTACCCCCACTCATGCTACTACTGAACAAACCATCCCAGATCAAGCAAAAGAATGCACCTGTATAAGAAAACAATTCTTATGTTAATAATAATATATAAAAATAAATGAAAAGAATATGAGTTGATTCTTATACACTGTGTATCTGATTGAGTTGTGGTTAATTCTTTTACATCACCCCATTTATTGTTCATATTCAAGCATTATCTCAGTGAAAATCAACTCAATAAGTATATGACAAAAATTATAAGGAATTTAATTAAGTAATAGCAGATAAAATAATGAGAAAACAATCTGAGCTTGTTTTCTCAATTTTGGATATGTGACGCACATTTTAAACTTAAATGACACTTATATATTGAAAAAACACACTTGGAGTCATATTGGTCACACCGTGCATCGAATTGAGGTGAAAATAATTTCTACACATCCCAAATGAATTATATATCATTTTCCTAAAGTATCAAAAAAATCTGAATGTTTTTATCATTTTTGAGTATGTCACTTGTGTTTTTTACTAAAATGTCCTTTTAAACTGGAAACACCCACTTTGATTTATAACGGTCACATCATGTGTCAGTTTCATATGAGATTGATTCATACACGTCACAAATGACTTATGAATCATTTTAATAAATTATTAAAATAATCCAAGAACATTTTATTAGCTTTCAGTGAGTGACATTTTTTGAACTAAAATATCAATTTTAAACTAATAACAGAAACTTTGAGTCATACCAGGAAAATTGTGTATCAGATTGAGATGCGTTTGATTCTTACACATCAAAAATGACTTATGGATCATTTTTCTAAACTATCAAAATAATTTGAATGCGTTTTCTCAGTTTTGAGTATGCCACTTGTCTTTATTTAATAAAATTAATGTCGATTTTAAATAAAAACACGCACTTGGAGTCATATAGGCCACACCATGTATTAGATTGAGGTACTACTGATTCTTACATGTCAAAAATTAATTATAGATCATTTTCCTAAAGTATCAAAACAATCTAAATCATTTTCTTATTTTTGAGTATGTCACTTATCTTTTTTTACTAAAATGTCATTTTAAACTGAAAAAACACACTTTGAGTCATACCGGTCACATTGTGTGTCAATTCGATGTGATAATGATACCTACACATCAAAAATAACTCATAAATCATTTTACTAAATTATCAAGACAATTTGAGTATGTTTTCTCAGTTTTCAGTGAGTGACACTTTTGAACTAAAATGTTATTTATTTACTGATAACAGAAACTTTGAGTCATAATGGGAACATCGTGTATTAGATTGAGGTGAGACCAATTCCTACACATCAAAAATGACTTATGGATCATTTTCTTAAAGTATAAAAACAATATAAATGTGTATGATCAATTTTGAGTATGTCAAATAAAAAGACATACATGGAGTCATACTGGTCACACTGTGTGTCGGATTAAGGTGAGACTAATTTATAAACATAAAAAATGAATTATGGATCATTTTCGTAAATTATAAAAACAATATGAATATGTTTTATTAGTTTTTAGTATGTCACTTTTCATTTTTACTAAAATTAATGTCAATTTAAAAAAACACACACACTTGGAGTCACATCGGTCACACCGTACATCAGATAGAGGTACGGATGATTCCTACACATCAAAAATGAATTATGTATAATTTTAATAAAGTATCAAAACAATATAAATGAAATATATTAGTTTTTAGTATGTCAATTATCTTTTTTAGTAAAATGTCATTTTAAACTTGAAACACACACTTTGATTCATACCGGTCACATCATGTGTCAGTTTGACATGGGAATAATTCCTACACATAAAAAATGGATTATGAATCATTTTCAAAAATTATCAAGATAATACAATAATTTTTTCTTGGTTTTCAGCGAGTGACACTTTTTGAACTAAAATTTCAATTTTTAAATCGATAATGGACAATTTGAGTCATTCCGGGCACATAGTGCAATGGATTAAGGTGAGAATTATTTATTCATGTCATAAACAACTTATAGATTATTTTTAATAATGTATAAAAACAATAATAATGCATTTTATTGGGTTTGAGTATGCTAGTTGTCCCTTTTACTAAAATTAATGTCAATTTTAAATAAAAAGACACACATAGAGTCATACCGGTCATACTGTGGATCAGATTGAGGTGTGGTTGATTTCTACACATAAAAAATTAATTATAGATCATTTTACTAAAGTATAAAAACAATCATAATGCATTTTATTAGTTTTGAGTATGTAACTTGTCTTTTTTAATGAAATTAATATCAATTTTAAATAAAAACACGCACTTGGAGTCATAACGGTCACATCGTTCATGAAACCGAGGTTAGGATGATTTCTACTTGTAAAAAATGACTTATGGATCGTTTTACTAAAGTATAAAAACAATATGAATGTGTTTTCTTAGTTTTGAGTATGTAACTTGTATTTTTTACTAAAATGTCATTTTAAACTATAAACACGTGCTTTGAGTCATACCAGTCACATCATGTGTTGGTTTGACATGAGACTAATTCCTAAACATCAAAAATTGATTATAAATTATTTTCTTAAATTATCAAGAAAATCCAAGTGTGTTTTCTTAGTTTTTAGTGAGTGAAACTTTTTGAACTAAAATGTCAATTTTAAACTAATAACGGACACTTTGAGTCATACCAGTCACATTGTGTATCAGATTAGGGTGCGACTTATTCCTACATGTCAAAAATGACTTAAGGATCATTTTAATAAAGTATAAAAACAAGAAAAATTCATTTTATAATTTTTGAGTATGTCAGTTGTCTTTTTTATTAAAATTAATGTCAATTTTAAATAAAAAGACATACATGGAGACATATCGGTCACACCGTGTGTCTTATTGTGGTACCAATGATTATTTAATGTAAAAAATTACTTATGGATCATTTTAATAAAGTATCAGAACAATAAAAATGCGTTTGATTAGTTTTGAGTATGTCACTTATCCTTTTTACTAAAATTAATGTTAATTTTAAATAAAAACACACACTTGGAGTCAGAATGGTCACACCGTGCATCAGATTGAGGTGTAGCTGATTCCTACACCTCAAAAAATACTTATTGACCATTTTCATAAATTATAAAAAATAATTTGAACACATTTTATTAGTTTTGATTATGTTACTTTTATTTTTTACTAAAATGTCATTTTAAATTGGAAACAAGCACTTTGAGTCATACCAGTCACATCATGTGTCAGTTTGATGTTTAACTAATTCCTACACATAAAAAAAATTAATTATGAATCATTTTCATAAATTATAAATATAATTATAGTACATTTTCTCAATTTTCAATGAGTGATACTTTTTGAACTAAAATATCAATTTTAAACTGATAACGGACACTTTGAGTCATACCGGGAACATCATGTATCAGATTGAGGTTTGAATAATTCCTATACATCACAAATGACATATGGATAATTTTTATAAAGTATAAAATCAATCTTAATGTGTTTGATTGGTTTTGATTTTGTCAATTTTCCGTCTTACTAAAATTAATGTCAATTTTAAATAAAAAAGACACACATGGAGTCATACCGGTCACACCGTGCTTCAGATTGAGGTGAAAATATTTTCTACTTGTCACAAATGAATTATGGATTGTTTTAATAAAGTATCAAAACAATACAAATGATTTTTCTTAGTATTGAGTATATCACTTGTCTTTTTTACTAAAATTAATGTTAATTTTAAATATAAACATTCACTTGGAGTCATACCGGTCACACCGTGCATCACATCGAGGTGAAGATGATTTTTACACATCAAAAATGACTTATAAATCATTTTCCTAAAGTATAAAACAATCCAAATGTGTTTTATTGGTTTTGAGTATGTCACTTGTCTTTTTTACTAAAATGTCATTTTAAACTGGAAACATGTACTTTGAGTCATACCCATCACATTATGTGTCGGTTTGATGTGAGAATGATTCCTACATGTCAAAAATGACTTATGAATCATTTTACTAAATTATTAAGACAATATAAGTGAATTTTCTTGGTTTTCAATTAGTGAAACTTTTTTAAAGTAAAATATCAATTTTAAACTAATAATGGACACTTTGAGTTATATTGGGAACATCATGTATCATATTTAGGTGTGGATGATTCCTATACATCACAAATGAATTATGGATTGTTTTATTAAAGAATCAAAACAATACAAATGCATTTTTTTGGTTTTGAGTATGTTAATTTTCTTTTTACTAAAATTAATTTCAATTTTAAATAAAAAGATACACATGGAGTTATACCAGTCACACTATGTGTAATATTGAGGTGAAAATGATTCCTATATTTCAAAAATGACTTATGGATTATTTTTATAAAGCATAAAAACAATATGAACGTGTTTTCTCAATTTTGAGTATGTCATTTGTCTTTCTTACTAAAATTAATGCCAGTTTTAAATAAAAAAACACACATGGAGTCATACCAGTCACACCGTGCATCATATTGAGGTGTGACTGATTCATAAATGCCAAAAATGACTTATGGATCATTTTACTAAAGTTTTAAAAGAATATGAATGCATTTTTGCAGTTTTTAGTATGTCACTTGTCTATTTTACTAAAATATCATTTTAAACTGGAAACACACACTTTGAGTCATACCAGTCACATTGTGTAATAATTCCTACACATCTTAAATTACTGATGAATAATTTTCATAAATCATCAAGACAATCCAAGCATGTTTTCTTGGTTTTCAGTGAGTGAAAATTTTTAAACTAAAATGTTAATTTTAAACTGATAATAGACACTTTGAGTTATATCATCCACATCGTGTATCAAATTGAGGTGAGGATGATTTTTACACATCAAAAATGACTCATGGATTGTTTTTATCAAGTATAAAAACAATCTGAATGTGTTTAATTTGTTTTGAGTATGTCCGTTGTCTTTTTTACTAAAATTAATGTCAATTTTAAATAAAATGACACACATGGAGTTATATCGGTCACAATGTGAATCATATTGATGTGAGGATAATTACTATAAGTTAAAAATGACTTATAGATCATTTTTACTAAAGTATTAAAACAATAAAAATGTGTTTTCTTGGTTTTGAATATATCACTTGTTTTTTTACTAAAATTACTGTCAATTTTAAATATAAACACGCACTTGGAGACACACCGATCACATCGTGTGTCATATTGAGGTGAGTCTAACTATTACAAATAAAAAATAACTTATGGATCATTTTAATAAAGTATAAAAACAATATGAATTTATTTTCTTAGTTTTGAGTATGTCACTTTTCTTTTTTACTAAAATGTTATTTTAAACTGAAAACATATACATTGAGTTATACCAGTCACATCGTGTGTCATTTTTATGTGAGACTAATTAATAAAAATTAAAATTTAATTATGATTTTTTTACTAAATTATCAATACAATCTGAGAATGTTTGCTTAGTTTTCAGTGAGTTACACTTTTTGAACTAAAATATCAAATTTAAACTGATAACGGACACCTTGAGTTATACCAGGCACATATTGTATCATATTGTGGTTAGAATTATTTATACACATCAAAAATGAATTATGGATCATTTTACTAAAGTATAAAAACAATACAAATGTGTTTTCTCAATATTGAGTGTGTTAGTTGTCTTTTTTACTAAAATTAAACTCAATTTTAAATAAAAAGACACACATGGAGTCATACTGGTCACATCGTGCATCTGATTGAGGTTTGGATGATTCATAAACATCAAAAATGAATTATTAATAATTTTCCTAAAGTATAAAAATAATACAAATGCATTTTCTTGGTTTTGAGTATGACACTTTTCTTTTTTATTAAAATTAATGTCAATTTTAAATAAAAATACGCACTTGAAGCCGTACAGGTCACACCATGCATTGGATTGAGATGAGGATAACTACTACACATCAAAAATGACTTATTTATTATTTTAATAAAGTATCAAAACAATACGAATGTGTTTTCTTAGTTTTGAGTATGTCACTTGTCTTTTTTTTACTAACATGGCATTTTAAACTAGAAATCAACACTTTGAGTTATATAGGCCACATCGTGTGTTGGTTTTATGTGAGAATGATTCCTAAATTTCAAAAACGACTTATTAATAGTTTTCTTAAATTATCAAGACAATCCAATAATTTTTTCTCAGTTTTTAATGAGTGACACTTTTCAAACTAAAATGTCAATTTTAAAGTGATAACAGACACTTTGAGTCACAATGGGAACATCATGTATCAGATTGAGGTGATGCTAATTCCTATATGTCAAACATGAATTATGTATCATTTTAATAAAGTATAAAAACAATAAAAATGTGTTTTATTGGTTTTGAGTATGTCAGTTTTCATTTTTACTAAAACTAATGTCAATTTTAAATCAAAAGACACACATGGAGTCATATTGGTCACACCGTGTGTCAGATTGAGGTAAAGATGATTCCTATATGTCAAAAATGAGTTATGGATCGTTTTTATAAAGTATCAAAATAATCTGAATGCATTTTCTTTATTTTGAGTACGTTAATTTTCATTTTACTAAAATTAATGTCATTTTTAAATAAAAACATGCACTTGGAGTCATACAGGTCACACCGTGAATCGTATTGTGGTGAGACTGATTCCTACATGTCAAAAATGACTTATATATCATTTTAATAAATTATAAAAGCAATATGAATGTGTTTTCTCAGTATTGAGTATGTCACTTGTCTTTTTTACTAAAATTTCATTTTAAATTGGAAACACGCACTTTGAGTAATATTGGTCACATCAAGTGTCATTTTTATATGAGGCTAATTTATACACATAAAAAATTAATTAGGAGTCATTTTACTAAATTATCATGACAATACTATCGCATTTTCTTAGTTTTCATTGAGTAATAGTTTTTAAACTAAAATGTCAATTTTAAACTGATAACGAACACTTTGATTCATACTTGGCACATCGTGTATCAAATTGAGGTGTAGATAATTTCTACACATTAAAAATGACTTATGGATTATTGTAATAAAGTATAAAAACAATATGAATGTATTTTATCAATTTTGAGAATGCCAATTTTCTTTTTTACTAAAATTAATGTCAATTTTAAATAAAAAGACACACATGGAGTTATACCTATCAAAAAATGCATCATATTAAGGTTCAGATAATTCCTACACTTCAAAAATGACTTATGGATTGTTTTTATAAAGTATCAAAACAATTCAAATGTGTTTTCTTGGTTTTTAACATGACACTTCATTTTTACTAAAATTAATGTTAATTTTAAATAAAAACACACTTAGAGTCATATTGGTCATACAATGAATTTTATTTTGGTGAGGATGACCCCTAAATATAAAAAATGACTTATGGATCATTTTCAAAAAGTATCAAAACAAACTGAATTCATTTTCTGGATTTTGATTATGTCACTTGTATTTTTTACTAAAATGTCATTTTAAACTAGAAACATGTACTTTGAGTCATACTGATCACATCATGTATTAGTTTTATGTGAGAATAATTCTTATATATAAAAAATGACTTATGAATTGTTTCCTAAATTATGAATACACTTCGTGTTCATTTTCTTAGTTTTTAGGGAGTGACACTTTTTGAACTAAAATGTCAATTTTAAGTTGAGAATGAGCACTTTGAGTCATACCGGGAACATCATGTATTGGATTGAGGTGAGTATGATTCCTATATTTTAAAAATGACTTATGTATCATTTTCATAAATTATAAAAATAATCCAAATGCATTTTCTCAGTATTGAGTATGTCAGTTGTCTTTTTTTCTAAAATCAATGTAAAATTTAAATAAAAAGACACACATAGAGTCGTAACGGTCATACCATGCAGGATATTGAGGAAATTATGATTTATAAACATAAAAAATTAATTATGAATTCTTTTACTAAAGTATTTAAATAACCTGAATGCATTTTCTTGGTTTTGAGTATGTAACTTGTCTTTTTTACTAAAATTAATATCAATTTTAAATAAAAACACGCACTTGAAGTCATACCGATCACACCATGTGTCTAATTAAGATGAGGATGAATATTAAATGTCAAAAATTACTTATGTATAATTTTACTAAATTATGAAAACAATAATAATTCATTTTCTCAGTTTTGAGTACATCACTTGTCTTTTTTACTAAAATGTCATTTTAAATTGGAAACACGCACTTTGAGTCATACTGGTCACATAGTGTGTCAATTTGATGTGAGACTAATTAATACATGTCACAAATTACTTATGAATCATTTTACTAAGTTATAAAGACAATATGAGTGTGTTTGGTTGGTTTTTAGTGAGTGAAACTTTTTGAACTAAAATGTCAATTTTAAACTGATAACACACACTTTGAGTCATACTAGGAACATTGTGTATCATATTGAGGTTAATATGATTCCTATACATAAAAAATGACTTATATATTATTTTAATAAAGTACAAAATTAATAATAATTCATTTTCTTAGTTTTTGAGTATGTTAGTTGTCCTTTTTACTAAAATTAATGTTAATTTTAAATAAAAAACACACATGGAGTCATTCCGGTCACACCATGAATTAGATTGAGGTGAAACTGATCCTAAATGTCAAAAATGAATTATATATTTTTTTCATAAATTATTAAAACAATACAAATGTGTTTTCTGAGTTTTGAGTAAATCACTTGTCTTTTTCACTAAAATTAATGTCAATTTTAAATTAAAACATGCACTTGGAGTCATATCGGTAACACCGTGTGTTATATTGAGTTGAAGCTAATTCCTACAGATAAAAAATGAATTATGGATCATTTTAATAAAGTATAAAAACAATCCAAATGTGTTTTCTTGGGTTTGAGTATGTCACTTGTCTTTTTTACTAAAATTTCATTTTAAACTTGAAACACACACTTCGAGTCATACCGATCACATCATGTGTCAGTTTGACATGAGACTAATTACTTTAAATCAAAATTTAATTATCAATCATTTTCCTAAATTATCAATACAATCCGAGTGAATTTTCTTGGTTTTAATTGAGTGACACATTTTGAACTAAAATGTCAATTTTAAACTAATAAAGACCACATTTAGTCATACTGAGTACATCATGTATTGGATTTAGGTGAATATGATTCCTATATGTCAAAAATGACTTATGTATCATTTTACTAAAGTATCAAAATAATATGAATGTGTTTGATCAGTTTTGAGTTTGTAACTTTTCTTTTTTTACTAAAATTAATGTCAATTTAAAATAAATAGACACACTTGGAGTCACACCAGACACACCATGCATCAGATTGAGGTGTATCTAATTCCTACACATAAAAAATGACTTATGGATAATTTTAATAAAGTATCAAAACAATCCAACATTTTTTTTCTTGGTTTTGAGTATGTCACTTGTGTTTTTTACTAAAATCAATGTCAACTTAAAAAAAGACACACTTGGAGTCATAACAGTAACACAATGTGTCTTATTGAGGTGCAGATGATTCCCACACGTCCAAAATGACTTATTGATCATTATCCTAAAGTATCAAAATAATATGAATTCATTTTATCAGTTTTGAGTATGTCACTTATCTTTTTTACTAAAATGTCATTTTAAACCAAAATCATGCACTTTGATTTATACCAATCACATCATTTTTTAGTTTGAAATGAGAATGATTCATACACATAAAAAATGAATTATAAATCATTTTCTTAAATTATCAATACGATTCGAGTGTGTTTTCTCAGTTTTTAGTGAATGACACATGCTTTGAACTAAAATGTTCATTTTAAACTGATAAGGGACACTTTGAGTCATACTAAGCACACCGTGTATTGGATTAAGGTGTGAATAATTACTATACATAAAAAATTACTTATGGATTATTTTCCTAAAGTATAAAAATAATAAAAATGTTTTTATAGGTTTTGGGAATTTCAATTGTATTTTTATTAAAATTAATGTCGATTTTAAATAAAAAGACACACTTGGAGTCATACCAGGAACAACATGTATTAGATTGAGGCAAAAATGATTCCTACACATCAAAAATGACTTATAGATCATTGTATTAAATTATAGAAACCTCCCAAATGCATTTTATTGGATTTGAGTATGCTAATTGTGTTTTTTACTAAAATCAATGTAAATTTTAAATAGAAAGACACACTTATAGACATACTGGTCACACTGTTTGTCTTATTGAGGTGTTGCTGATTCCTACATGTTGAAAATAAAATCAGTATCTTTTCCCTCTCAAATTCATATATTATAATCCACACAATGGAATAAAACTTATCCAATAATGTTCATGTTTTTTCCAAAAGGAAAAAATAATATGTATTATGAAATCCACCATCAAATTAGTTCATTGATCAGAGGTATCATCCATAATGAAGAAAAGGAAATGAAGATAGGTGAAGGAAATACATATGAATTACTGGGTATACTTATCAATTTCAATTCACAATAAATTGAAGAACATGGATAGAAAAAGGAGAAGGGGATGAATTTTAATGAGATCATTAAGTAAATACAAGCTATTCTCTTTTACTGGATAAGAGACCACTAATTACTTAATTCTATGGAAAATGATTTTACTATGCAAACAACAGTATTGGAAATACTATATAAGATATTTTGTTTAAAATATTCATAAATAATCAACCAAAAAAGTTGTACTTCAACTCACTAAATTTATTTGATAAAATATAGATATAGGTGAATGTAGTTCGGATATTGGGGAATGTATTTGTTCAGTTATGTGTATGTGATGTGTTTTTTGTAATAAAATGCAAATTATAAACTAAAAAAATAAAGTTTGAGTTATACTGAGAACACTTTGTATCAGATTGAGGTATAACTGATTGATTATGTGCTATGTGTTTTCTTTTCAACTGTCCACACCAAGCCAAAAAATAAATAAATGTTTCATTTGGATGGAAAAGGAAAACCCATGATTACTGAAATGCCTCATTCAAAATCAACATGTTCTCACTTGTATAGCTTGATGAAGATAGCTGAATAAAAAAATGACTTCCCAAAAAATCCATGAAAATAATAATAATAAGAAGATAAAAATGATAAGTAAATTAACTTAAAAATAGTAGATAAAATGGTGACAAAACTAACTAAATAAGTAGTATGGATTCATTTTTTCATGATCAAATTATCTTTTTTGAGTTAATGATAGTACATGAGTGAATCATCCTTGCTGAAAAAGTCATTTCTTCATGATATCTATGAAAATTAACAAAATAATTATTAGATAAAAATTATGAGTAAATCAACTAAAAAAGTAGATAAAATGATGAGAAAATCAACTAAAATAAATTTTTTTCTAGTTATATATCATTAAACTATAATATAATTATTCTTGATCATATGAAACTAAAATAAAAGGAATTTATTCAATCTTACATCACCCTAAAATAAATTATTTAAAAAATCAATCCCAACAACATGATATATTTAACCATTTTACAATAACATAACATTTACATATTATAAAAAATTCCCATAATTTTTTTATCCTTTTGGGTTGGTGTGAAACTCTTATATAAACATTTTCCTTCTTATTCGATACAAAAAACTATTATAACACATTATATATTACTAGATTATACTAAAAATTAGTTTATCCCTTTATTTATTCCTAGAAAACATTAACCATTAGTGTAAACCTATCGAAATTCATTGATTGAACTAAAATAAATATTTATATTTGAGTTTTTATGGAACATAATAAAATATATCTTTCCCTTTCACCATTATAGAGATTAAAACCTCCATAATAAACCATTTACATTATTTGATAGAAAAAACATTAGTGTGACCCATTATGTATTTTCAGAAGACACTAAACTCCATTATAATTGTTTATCCCCTTTTGATAGTATTAAATATCTGTATAACCCTTTATAGCATCTAAATAAAACTAAAATCTAGCACATCCATTAAGTGTTCCTAGATTGTGCTATATATTATTACATCCTTTTCAATATTTTGGGTGATGATAAACTCTAATATAACATCATTATTAATTGTTCATCAAAATGGGAACATCCCTATTCTCATGTATTTTTTTTAATAATGATGATGCATATTTTATTAATGATCTTGTGAAAATGGATCATTTTAAATGATTAATGTGAACATTAAAACTAGTTATGAACCATTGGACAAATTTTTTTACGGTGATATAGCGAACAAGTATTTACATACATAATAAGGATAGGTTAAACACCACTACTCATGTAATGATCGTGAGATTATATATGATATAATGGTGGGATGATTTAATTTCACATCATGTGCATTCAAAATAATTAGTTTTTGTCAATCCATTTCACTAATGTAAACTTTATTTGTTACTTGTATGGATTTCACAAGAATTTGTGATATTATATCATGCATCTAATTGATTTATTAAATAGACTAAATAATTCCACCACCCACTAAAGTGAAACCACTGTATTGTTCTTTTCTTCTATAATTTACCACCACCCATGATGGAACCTTAGAGAGGAAATTATTCTAATTTTATTCTAAAAATTATAAGGAAATTAACTAAAAAAATTAGATAAAATGATGATAAAATTAACAAAATCAGTAGTAGGAAGTCACCTCTTCATGATGCCTATATATATTCTAACACCATGTTTTTTGTTTGTTTATAAACAAATTTATTTCCTCCATTATACTTATCCTTGAAAAATATATTTAAAATAATATATAAGCATTCTAATGTTAATCCTTCACACCCCAAATATATTTCTAAGGTCATATCCCATACTAGATCACAAACATAGCAGGTAATCACCTAAATTTGTTGTCAGAAAACATTCTGACACCATGTATGCTGCCCACTCATCTCTAAAAATTTTTAATTATTATTTTGAGTATGAATATTGCTGTAAATATTGGTAGTATTGAGAAAATATGGATAAAAAATGATTAAAAAATATTTTTAATGAAATTTTAATTACCTTTGGAAATTACCTATTTGGGGATGGTGGTCTTTTCATGGTTTATGATCTCTCTCATAAATTTTCAAAAATAATATCCAAAATCATTACCATTATCTTTATTTGGAAATTATATAAACATTGACGAAAATAAGTAATTTTTTTGAAATATGTTTTTATAGTTAAATCTTTCTATATATACCTTAATCTATTTCCATTTGAAGTAATCCACAAGATTTTTATGTTTAGTCACTAACCTCATGCCATGATTTAGCCTATATTTAGCGACCAACCTATCATAAAAAAATTCTTGTTAAAACACAGACTGAAATATATAATTCAAAGTTTATCTATAAAATGTTTATTACAGTGTATTACAGATTCATAATACACATCATGTGTGGTTGGTTTGTTTTATATCCATGCATTTGATCCAAAAAATAAATATTTGGGGCATCCAAATTGAGTGTGATCAGTATCCAGTGCTTCCTAAAAAAACTAATAAGTAATGAAAAAATATATATTTTATTTTATTAGATTTTAGAGTTTTACCCCTACATTATAGGCATAAAAAAGATTATGTCGTTTTCATTTTTTCTCAAACACATCGTATATCTCATCTTTCTTCTTATCAATTTATTCCTTCTCTAAAAAAGTTTTGTCTGTAGAAATTATATAGGGATTAATGAATCCAAATCTAATTTCACACAATTTTCCCTTTATATAGTAGTAATATAAAATTCTGTAGAAAATATGAATAGTTATTAACTTTACTGAACATATTATATCACTCTTTGGATAGAAATATTATGAAAATGTACCTTATGTATGTATTCACAACTGAGGCTCCCAACCATTCAAACTTGAGAATCTCATTTATACTCTCAAGAAAAACCATGCCTGTAATGAAAATTCCAAATATTTCTTCTTTATATGGAATGTAAGACATATTTTAATTTTTAAATGTGGTATATGCATGAAGTTATAATAATAATAAATATTGATGTGGAACTGGTAGAGAGAAGGTAATCCTAGAAGGTCCTTTTTATTTCTTGGTTGATTCACTAGACCGTCTTGATTAAACCTTACATTTCCCTATCAATTTATCTTTTTATAATACCATACCTCACTTCAAACCTTTTCTAATAAACTATTCTAGGTTTTTCATAAGAATTTTTTTTTAAAGATATAACTCATGTATCTTTATAAGATTAGATGGCTATTCTATGAAAGTTCCAATAGAATCATTGACTGTTGTAATATCGAAATCATCAAGTGGAATAGAAAACTCAGTGGTTGACTCTCAAGCTACCTCAATCCCTACCCTAATGTGATCTTTTGGGAGTTCTTTATTATGTAGCTTGTCTCCTAGGATATTATACTTTTCACCCCTCACTATTAGGCGATGCATGGGTGTTGATAGATAGAAATCACATACAACTTTACCCTACATAATTTTAGTAATATAGAGTTATAAGAAGTTATTTGATTCACATTTAGGAGAAATAGTAATGAAAAATTTGATCACCTTGGGTAAGGTATGTAGTTTAGGAGAATGACTAGCCTCAAAGCTAGAAGGTTCATTTGGTTCTTCATGTGAATATCTTTGTTCCACCACCGGTTCACTTTGATCCTTTCTCTTATATTGGTTTTCTAAACCATATCAGACAACCATATATTATAAATCATCTATTTATGTCTGAATTCCTCTCATCATCTTTTATATATATATACATATCTTATTGTGGTTTTATCTTCTTAAAATATGTTCGAGGAGACACTCCAAAACCTACTCCTCTAACATGGACATATTGTTTTGGCCGCTTCAAAGCTACTGAAAGTACTTTTTCTTCTGGTATGGTAACTACCGATCCTCATGTATAAAATGTATAAAAAATATATAAAAATAAATATATATTTGTATGTAATAATATTATAAAGAATAAAAAATTACTATTATGTCTTACTTACACATGTTTCAAATACCTATTTTGTGTTTTTATAAATTAGTTTACCCTCCTTATTTATGTGAGCCTCCTTCCATAGAACATGATGTGGGATTGAAGTGGCTTTATATTTTGATTCACTAATCTTCATATAAACAAAGAAAGATATGTTGCTTCATATCACATAAAAAATTTATTGTTGATTTAAAATAAATACTAATTTCTTCTCTAGTGAAGCGCACCCCATCCTTGCTTTGTGTTAGGGGTACATTGGTTTTGATGCACATTATTTACTTTTCAGCACTATTTTATTATTTCATAAATTAACAATTTTGAATCAAATTGGATAAAATAAATAATGTAAAATAATATATTATTGACTATAATGAACCTGAAATTATTTCTCATCACGAGGACTAATGAAAGCATTCCATGTTTCCTGCTTTATAATATGTGCATAACTAACTGGTGGGTGGAGTTTTACTTTACCATCAGCATCCCTAATATATAACCAGGTAATAAGAATATGGATATAGAATCCATATACTTTTACATATATTATTACATGATTTTAAGAATAATTAACCGACAATTACAATCCAATGATTTTAAATTCTAGCGTCTTTGGAATACTAGATACATAATTAAACAACATGAAACCAAAATAAAAAAAATCTTTTATTTAATCTTCATAATAAGGTTCTAACTTATGTATAGGATGACCTGGGGAATACATGAAAAAAGTAATGATCTAAAAATCCCAGTAAGAGAATAAACATATGAATAAAGCATAACACATTTTTTAGAAGACATAACATTATGACATAAAAAGGCATGGAACATGAATAAACATATGGAATCATAACATATATAACATGGGATCATGTAATAATATAATAATAGGAATGTGGAAATAACATAAAACATGAAATAAAAATGAGTCAAGTCTAACTACCAAGACCATTTCACATGGTAGATCATGAGTTAAGGCTAATTGCCAAGACCAATTCACATGGTAGACCAAGTCCCATAATGGTATCAGGTTTAATCCCTATCCCAACATGATGTATCATGAGACTAAAAATTACCCAATGAATTGGAGTGATATTTGGGAACACCCATCATAACATGTCCATTCATATGTGTTCCATGTAAATAATCATACATAAGTAATAAACATAAGGGTTACCCATGGAAAGAAATGGGTATCACAATCATGTCATAAGACATAAACAATGGGTGTATCATAAAGGTGTCCATGAAAGAATGGATTTAAATGATAAATTTACATTAATATGAGAAAATATTCATAGATAATGATAAATTATGTCTAAATTAATTGAAAAAATATAAAAATAGTGTTTAAGAAACTTTAGAAATGAGCCACTTTAGTGCGGTTTAAGATTTTTTTTAAAGATTCTTTAAAACAGAAAAGTAATAATTGTTTGTATAAAACTAGAAATGTAACAAGATAGTTATTAATGATAAAATTAGTGATTTTATAATAATAATAGTGGCTTAAAATATAATATGGAGTTCACTTGAAATGGATAATAAATCGAGAAGTTCATTTTAATTGGGCTTGCTTATCGGGAGGAATTGAGAAGAGAACCTTATAAAACATGTATTTACACTTAAATTAAGAATAATTGGGATAGGAACATATGTTAGGATAATAAAAACCGAATTTAGTAAGAGTAAATAAGAATAATTAATAATTACATTGGGTTAAAGAGAGAGAAATCACAACTCGAAGGAAAAATGAAGGTTTGGAGAGAATCTCTTACATTATGTCTGAAAGTGTTCTGCACTTGCAATTAATGTACATTATAATGAAATTAGATTCATTAATAATTTAATTAAGAACCTATTAAACATTTATTTTATTTATTATAATTTTATTAAGTTCATTTATATCCTTTTTTATGAGTTATAAGATTCAATTTCATCATTCAGGAGTGTTCGTTTCTTTGGTTTTCATGATTGGTTCACTTGTATACATGAATGAAAGATCATGTAAAATGAGAATAGTTATCCAGAATTGAAGTTATATATTATCAATGAACTTAAAAAATATTAAATGGTATTATATATCATTTTTTCCAGATATGAGGATGATTCATTAGATAAAATGTTAATGATAACCATTTAGATTATTTTGGTGTTTTTTTGATCATCACCCACTAGTTTTGTTTTATCAATTAATATTATATATATAATGTTTATAGAATATAAAATAAGATATAATAAATATATTTTAATATTTTTTAACCATAAAAATGTTTTTATGACCAACCTTGAAGGCAAAATTGAAAAATAAAAACTCGTCGTCCATGAAGGCAGTAAATTGGCACCTCACAAACAATGTTTTCATTTTTAGAATAAAAGGACAGGGGGAGAGAATTGAGGATGAGTTATTCCATTAATACAATAAAATTATAGTATATAAAATATACTGGAGTCATCATATCACTTGGATAAGTATATGTGAGAATATTATAATAAAATAAAAGAAAATGAAAAAAGAATAAATGAAAATGAAAGAGGATTTTACCTCTTGAACTTCTTTTCCTTGAGAACCTCCTTAGGCAAAAGGGTTTTGTATTTTTTTTGAGACCAAAGGCTCATGTATGTGGGGATATATTATTGGGATATTATTTAATAGATTTTATACAATATTAAAGGCTTATATGGTGTGAGGAGAATCGGTGACAATGGGTGGTATTTATAGTGGAGGAGAGAGGTGTTTTTTCATTATTATATTCATTATTTTATTATTTTGGCTCAATAATACAAATAGTTATGATTCCCATGATTAAATATATTAAATAGAGAATTATATTTTGATATTATGGGATTACATCATCCATACATCATTCATGACTCAATAATTCATGGATTTGTTAAATACCATAAATTACCATATTTCACTATTCCCAAAAAATCAACTATTTTAGAAAAATCCAAAAAATTTACCAGAACCATTTTCAATATGTGGAATTAAAAAATGGAATCCATTTTATGAAAATAATTTTATAAATATGAGAAATTTAATTTTTAAATAAAATCATCATTTATTTGAAAAATACCGATTTTAAAATTATAACTGATTTTATAACACTTTGAAAAATTAATTAAGGTCTCATAAAATTATCTTATAATCATAAGAAAAAAAATTATTATTTTATAATATATTTTATAAAAATAAATTTTCTTTTAAATCATTATATTAATTATAAAATTATAAATAAACATTTACACTTTACAAAAATATCAACACTTAATTTATCATAAAAACTTTATTTTCTTATACCAAGATATAAATATATCATATTTTCATTTATATAGTACCCAAATTTTATTTACACTTTTATAGGAGAGTTTTTTATTCTATTGGTAATATTACTATTCCTAATGGTCATATTACTATTCTAATTGTCAAGTTACTATTCCATTGGTATAGGTTCCTTAATTTCTATAAATTCCCATTATTTCATTCATTCTAAAGTTTATATTTTGTTCTCTATGTGATGTGATTTATAAAATAATTATATGAAGGGAAATTTCATGGATTGAATTCTAGGTCGTTACATTCTTCCCCATTATAAAATTTCTCCATCGAAATTTTATTTTACATACTAAGTTGAAAATAGGTGAGGTTAATTTTCATTTATTGCTTTGTCTAGTTCCCATATCGCCTCTTCATACTTATGGTTCTACCATATTACTTTTACTAGGTGAGTAGTCTTGTTGCATAAAACTTTATCTCTATAGCCAAATATCTTCACCGATTGCTCCTCCTAAGAGAGATCATTTTCCAAATGCACCACCTATGAATTTAGTATAAGTGAGGGATCTGGTATGTACTTCCTTAAGAGTGATACATAGAATACATCATGTACTTGAGACATGGTTGTTAGAAGTTCTAGTTGACAGGCCACAACTCCAAAATGATCAAGAATATCTAAGAGGATAATGTACCTGGGACTTAGCTTTCCTTTCTTCCCAAATCTCATGATCCTCTTCCATGGAGATATATGTAGGAATATCATGTCTCTAACCTTAAACTCTAGGTCCCATTAATGATTGTCTACATAACTCTTTTGTCTACTGTGGGATGTCTTGATGTGATACTGAAGGGTTTTCACATTTTCCACCATTTCTTCAACCATTTCAGGTCCTAGTATATTACATTCACTAACTTCATCCCATCATGTTGGTCTTTTGTATCCTTTTCCATAAAGGGCTTCTTATGGATCCATTTGGATGCTCGAGTGGAAACTATTTTTATAAGAGAACTTTATTAGAGGTAGATGTTGGTCCCATCCTCCCTTTAATTCTATAGAAAAAACTCTCAACATGTCTTCCGGTGTCTGAATAGTCTACATAGATTGTCCATCAGTTTGAGGATGATAAGCCGTACTGAAGTTTGGCTCAATGTTTAGAGCATGTTGGATACTTTTCCAAAACTTGGAGGTAAATCTCAGATCTCGATTGATACAATAAATAGTGGTAATCCATATAATATCACCACTTCTTTGATGTATATGCAAGTTGTTCAAGTGATAATTCCTCTCGAATTGCGATAAAGTGAGTTGTCTTTGTAAGACGGTCTCTAATAACCCATATACCATTATTTCCTCCAAATGTCTTTGTAAGTCCAGTGACAAAGTCTATGGTGATGTTTTCCCACTTCCATGTTGGTATGGGTAATGGTTGCATCATTCATTTATAATTTTTACTTTCATCCTTCACTTGATGACATACCAGGCACTTTGATGTATATCTAGTAATCTCCTTCTTCATATTGTCCCACCAATAGTGTTCTCAGAGATCTCGATATATCTTTGTGCTTCCCGGGTGAATAGAGAAAGTTGAGCTATGTGCATCATTCAGAAGCCCTTTATTTTTCTCTAGGTTGGATAGTACACATAACCATGACCCAAATATTATGAATCCTTCTTCATCAATTTTGAGCTTTGAGGATTTACCATTTCTAATAGATTCCACCTTTTTATGAATTTCCTCATTATTTATTTGAGAATCCTTTATTTTCTCCATAAGGGATGGTTGAGAAATCATTTTAGAAAGGATTGATGATTTTCATTCCTTAATAATTCCCATGTCCATCCTTTGTGGGTTTAAGAAGATTGGATCCTTCTCAATTATCATCATTGATAAAGATGTGGGATCCTTTCAACTTAGAGCATCTTCCACCTTATTTAATTTATCAAGATGGTAGTGGATTGAGTATTCATAATCTTTGATGATATCTAACCATATTCACTAGTTTATATTAGTCTCCTTTTATATTAATATATATTTTAGGCTCTTATGATTAGTATATATCTCACACTTCTCCCATAAAGATAATGCTGCCATATTTTCAATGCAAAGATCACAACTGTCAACTATATATCGTGTGTGAGATAGTTTTGCTCATTAAGTTTCAATTGCCTTGAGGTGTAGACTATAAATTTATCATTTTTCATCAGTAAAAAAACTAATCCCTTCTTTGAAGTATCACTATACACCACAAAGAGTTCCCTACTTGTTAGAAGTTTAAATATTGGTGCAGTGATAAGCCTCTTTTTCAACTCTTTGAAGCAGTAGTCACATTCACCGATCTAGATAAACTTAAATCCCTTCCAAGTTATCTTGGTTAGTGGGTTTTAAAATCATGATAAGTTATTAAAAAATCATCAGTAATACCCAGATAGACCAAGGAAACTACAGATCTCTATTATAGATGCTAGTCCGGTCCACTCCTCAATTGCCTTTATTTTAGAAGGGTCCATAGATATCCCTTTCCTGGTGATAACATACCCCAAGAGTGATACCTCCACCATCCAAAACCCACATTTACTATACTTTTCATAAAGTTTCTCCCTTCACAAAGTCTTTATCATAGTACTTAAATGCTCATTGTGTTCCTCCTTAATCTTGGAGTATATCAAAATATCATTAATAAAGACTACCACAAATTTGTTGAGGTAATCTCTAAAGACTATATTTATTAAGTTGATGAAAATTTATGGAGAATTAGTGAGTGATAAGTGAATCACTATGAACTCGTAGTCTTCATACCTCATTCAAAAGGCATCCTTGTGAATATCTTCCTTCCTCACCTTTAATTGGTGATATCCCAATTGAATGTCCACCTTAGAGAAATACTTATCCCCACATAGTTGATTGAAAAATTCATATATCCACAGTAGGGGATACTTGTTCTTTATCATGATTTTATTGATCTCATGATAATCAATGTAGAGGTTCATTGATCCATCCTTCTTCTTAACAAAGTGGACTGGTTCACCCCATAGTGAAGAACTCGGGCATATAAAACCCTTGTCCAGATTCTCCTGTAACTGCTTCTTTAGTTCTTCCAACTCAATGGTGTCCATTCTATAAGGCGTATTTGATATAGGAAGAAATATAGGTATAAGATCAATTGAGAACTCAACCTCTCATTTAGGAGGAAGATCATTCAATTCTTCAGGGAACACATCAATGTAGTCCCTCATAATAGTCATGTATTTAAGCATGTTTCTATATTTTATCTCAATCATTTGAGATAGATATGCTAGATCATAATGAAAAAATATCCAAAATTGAGATGATTATTATGATGTAGATTCATCCTCCTCCTTATAATTATATAGAATTAGAGGATGCCTTAGGATGTGAAGAGTGATCTCCCTTTCCTAGCAGTTGATGTTGGATTTGTATAAAGATAGCCAATCCATGCCCAAAATAGCATCAAACTCTACCAAAGGAAGTAAGATGAGATTTTTTGGGAGGTTTAGTCCACAAAAAAAATCAGTTAGGAGTTATATACTTTGGATGCAATAATTTATCCATTTTCTGTTCTCATATATAACTCAACCTCAATATTTTGAGGTGGTTTTTGAATAGTTCTACTAAACTTATAAGATATGAAAGAATGTGTAGAACCAGAATCAAATAGTACATTCTCTATTCTTAAATGGATAATTAGTGTACCTATCACCACATAATTTTTGAATTCCACCTCAACAGTAGTGATAGAATATTCCATTCCTTATTGCCTTAGAGGTTTTTGTTGATTGCCTCCAACAACCCTTGGCTTAGGGAAATGGATCACAATATTCCCATGTTCCTTATACTTGAAACACTGCACTATAGGATGAGTATTGATCTGAACCTTCCTTTCTTCTTCCACATTTGTCAGCCTTTTCATATACCATAAGAAATTATTAGCTAGATGCCACTCTCTTTCACATTTTAAGCATCTCCTGGTTTCCTTTATATAGTTCCCAGGATGATTCTTCTAATAACTTTGACACTTTGGATTTTGGGTTTTCTTTCCATCATGGGATTTGTCCATTGATCCTCCCATATTAAACTCCATATTTTGATTTTTATATTTGGGACCACGAGACCAATGAGAGTCTTCAATCTCCATTTCAACCTTAAGGGATGAGAGGAAAATCTTCTCATAGCTATCAAAGTATTGAATCACCAACGCTTTTCATAGACTCAACTTTAGTCCACTAAATAAGCGATCCACCTTGGTTTTGGTTTTCAAGAAGATTATGGAGGCGTATCATGCAAGTCTTGTGAATTTTTCTTCATATGATCTGATATACACATCTTCCTTTTGATTTATACTGAGGAATTATGTCTCCATATTAAAATAGAGATTCTGGGGAAAATATTTATTGAAAAATATTTTCTTGAAATCTTCCCATTCCATGGAATCAATTTCCTCCTTGGACTTCATGTTCTTGATCAGTGCCCACTATTGACCAGCTTCCCAATCAAAATGATAGACATCCAGTACAACTTTCTATTATTTTGAGCATTGGAAGATAGAGAATATATTTTCAATGGAGTTAATCCATTATTCCATGATGAGGGGATCGAAAGATCCACTGAATATGGGAGGCTTTTTCGCATGAAGGATTTGACCACAACTTGAACTTTATTAGGAGACTGAGGGTGGTCTACATGATTCAAGTTATTATTCATTACTCAAACCAATTTTTATAGTACCATCATGAAGTTTTGAGCACTCTTTACCATCAGATTTGTCATTTCATTAGGGAAATCATCACATTTCCTATCACATTGATTGGCATGAGTTATTTTATTTCCTACCATTAACTAAGAAAAGAAAGTACAATTAGGTGTAATTGAATGCTTATCTAATAAGAATATAAAAAGGAAAATTTGAACATATAAGGATAAATTTGTAAATGAAAAGTATAACCTAACTTGTGATTCCCTAAGTTTCAATATAGGTTATCCATTGTGATAGAGTTATCCCTAGGGTTATTACTAAAGTTTTCTACTCTTAATCTTTAAAAATAACTAGACCATGCTATGATACCAACTATAGAATACCTATCCTTTTACATATATTATTACATGATTTTAAGCACAATTAACCAATAATTACAAGACAAGGAATGCAAATTCTAGTGTCTTTAGAATATTAGATACATAATTAAACAACATGAAACAAAAATAAAAACCTAACTTATTTAATATTCATAATGAAATCCTAACTTCCTTTAAGCCCTTACATTTACATAGGATAACCTAAGGAATAAATGAACAAAGGGATGAGCTAAAAAGACTAGTAAGGGAAAAAATATATGAATAAATCATAGTACATGGGTTAGAAGGCATAATATGATGATATAAAAAGGCATGGAACATGAATAAACATAGGGAATCATAACATGTATAACATGGAATCATGTCATAATAGGAATGTGGTAACAACATAAAACATGAAATAATCATGAGTCAATGCTAACTACCAAGACCATTTCACATGGTGTAGAATGAGTCAAGGTTAACTTCCATGACCATTTCACACGGTGGACTAAGTCCCATAAAGGAACTAGGTTTACTCCCTATCCCAACATGACCTCTCATGAGACTAAAAATTACCCAATACATTGGAGTGATATCTAGGAACACCCATACTAACATGTTAATGAATATGTGTGCCATATGAATAATCATACATAAGGAATAAACACAAGGGTTACCCATGGAAAGAAATGAGCATTGTAATTATGTCATAAGGCATAAAAAATGGGTGTATCATAAAGGTGTCCATAAAATAATGGATTTAAATAATAAATTTACATTAATAAGTGGAAATAGGAATATATAATGATAAATTATGTCCAACTAAATTGAAAACATGTAAAAATAATGTTTAATAAACTTTAGATATGAGCCACTTTAGTGCAGTTTAATGGAAAATTTTAAAGATTATTTAAAAAAGAAAAGGAATAATTGTTTGTATAAAACATGAAATGAAACAAGATATTTATTCATGATAAAATGAGTTATTTTATAATAATAATGGTTTATTGAAATAGATTATGGAGTGCACTTGAAAATGGGTAAGAAATCAGGAAGTTCCCTTTAACCGGGCTTGCTTATCAGGAGGAATTGAGAAGGGAACATTATAAAACATGTATTTACCCATAAAAGAAATAAGAATTAGGATAGGAACATATTTTAGGATAGTAAATACATAATTTAGGAGGAGTACATAAAAATAATTAAAAATTACATTTGGGTAAAGATAGAGAAAGTGTAACTCAAAGGAAAAATGAAGGTTAAGAGAGAATCCCTTACCTTATGTCTGATAGTGTTATACACTTGCACTTAATGTCCTGAATAATGAAATTAGATTCATTAATAATTTAATTAATAATATATTAAACATTTATTTTATTCAGTATAATTTTATTAAGCTCATTTATGGCCTTTTTGATGAGTTATAATATTCAATTTTATCGTTCAGGAGTATTCCTTTCCTTAGTTTTCACGATTGGTTCAATTGTATATATGTATAAAAAATCATGTAAAATGAGAATAGTTATAAATAATTGAAATTATATGTTATTAATGAACTTATAGAATATTAAATGGTCTTATATATCATTTTTCCCATATATTAGGACAATTCATTAGATAAAACATTAATGATAACCATTTAGATTATTTTGGCATTTTTTCATTCATCACGCATTAGTTTTATTTTATTAATTAATATTATGTATATATACTAGTTACAGAACATTAAATAAGTTTTAATATATATATATATATATTATAATATTATTTAACCATAAAAATAGTTTTATGACCACCCTTGAAGGAGGAACTGAAACACAAAAACTCATCATCCACGAAGGTGGTAAATCGACACCTTACGAACGATGTTTTCATTTTTAGAATAAAAGGAGAGGGGAAGATAATTGGTGATGGGTTATTACATTAACATAATAAAATTAAAGTATATAAAATATAATGGAGTTATCATGTCACTTTTATAAGGGTAGGTGAGAAGAGGATAAGAAAATAAAATAAAATGAAAAGAGAATAAATGAAAATGAAAGAGGATTTTACCTCTTAAACTTATTCTCCTTGAGAACCTCCTTAGGAAAAAGGGTTTGGTCTTTTATTGAGACCAAAGGATCCTAGATGTGGTGGATAGGATTGATATAGTATTGGATAGAATTTGGACAAGATTAAAGTCTTATAAGGTGTGAAGAGAATAGGTGGTGATGAGTGGTATTTATAGTGGAGTAAAGAGGTGTTTTTTGATCATTATATTCATTATTTTATTATTTTAGCTCAAGAATATCAATAGTGATGATTAACATGAATAAATATAGTAAATATAGAAGTAAATTTTGATATTATGGGCTTAAATCATAAATAAATCATCCATGAATCAATAATTCATGTATTTGTTAAATACTGTAAATTATCGCATTTCACTATTCACTAAAAATTCAATTATTTAAAAAAAATCCCAAAAATTTACCATAACCATTTTTTAACATTTAGAATTAAAAAATGGAATCCATTTTATGAAAATAATTTTCTAAATATGATAAATTTAATTTTTAGATAAAATTATCATTTATTTGAAAAATACCAATTTTAAAATTATAACTGATTTTATAACACTTTGAAACATTAATTAAGGTCTCATAAAATTATCTTATAATCATAAGACAACAAAATATTAATTTATGAACCTATTTTATGAAACTAATTTTTCTTTTAAAACATTACATTAATTATAAAATTGTAAATAAATATTTATGCTTTACAAAAGTACCAACACTTAATTTATCATTTTTAAAACATTTATTTACTTATACCAAGATATAAATATATCATATTTTCATTTATAAGGTACCCAAATTTTATTTACATTTTCATAGTTGTGGTTACTATTCTATTGGTAAGATTACTATTCCTAATTGTTATATTATTATTCTAATGGTAAAGTTACCATTCCATTGGTTTAGGTTCCTTAATTTATATAGATACCTCTTATTTCATTCATTATAAATTTTGTATTATGCCCTATATGTTATGTGATTTATAATATAATTATAATAAGGGAAATTTCATGGATTTATTTCTAGTTCGTTACACTATAAGCCTCTATGGGCTTTTCCAGTGGCCATTAAGACATATTTCTTATGGAAATATTCTAAAATAAATGAACTCTACAAGGAATAATGAAAATTAAATAAATGTTTCATTATCTAATTTTTCTGTAAAATAGAGAAAGTATATCATAACATTACCTTTATATCTTCCCAAATGGTTTCCTTCATTACAAGTTGGATGTGGCACCACAAATCTATATCAATTAGCACATTCATCCTCATTGTGACCCTAGCATAACTAATGGACATTGACTTATTGGATTCAATAGGTTGGTCGTGTTGATTCCACCCAACCTCAAATTTTATACCCTTACTTATTACCTTTATAATTTTATTCAAAACTATGATGTTGTTCCATTCTTGTTTTTTTCATCAACATGTTGTTGATCTCCTAATAATTCTGTAGTTTCAGTAACAACGGTATGTTCTTCCCCAGGACTGGTAACATCATCATGTGCATAAGATATTGTCTACATGAGTATCCAAAAATTTAATTTATATTATGTTAATTTAGTAGAGAATATATAATATTATGAGGAAAATCATAGTATATTAGAAAACACATTAACATTCTCATTGAACTCTCTTTATTTTTTTAAAGGTTAAAGGGATTTGGATCCTCAATCAAGAATCAAAATCCCATATTTTTGGACCACTCTAACATATGAGACATTGTCTACATTGGTACTAGAATGAACTTATTGTGATCTCCCAATGAAAGGTTCATCCTCGGTTGAATTTTCATCTGACTCTAAAGTTGTTTTAGTCACCAGTAGAAAAATAGACCAATTCTTGTTTGTTGGATCTAAGACATAAAATACTTTCACTTGTTGTGATGACATTATGAATGAGTCATCCTTTTCCTCTTCCACATTGAAATTCACCTTCATGAATCCCATTTAAAAAACTTTCACAGAAATCCTATTGTCAACCCATTTACAATGGAAAATCAGCACTTGACATGTTTTATAATCAAACTCTTATATCTATTCGATAATGATGAAATATGACATATTTACATAAATTGGATTTCTATCCTTGGAATCATATATGTGCATTTCTTCTGCCAAAAGCATAAATCCACTATTTTTCATCATAATATAGTCATTGTGTTCATTTTTATATAATTTTTAACCATTAATTACAAAACCAATGTAAGATATAACATTTTAATTTAGTCCCCTAGCTATCCATCAAAGTCATTCAAAAATTGAATTTGAATTTTTAGATAAATCCTTATAAATTTTATATTGGAACCATCCTATAAAATATTGATTATATGCATTTAATACCCATCCTTCATCTCTTGATGTATTTAAATCTCTAAGAATTACTTTGTGGTATTCAACGTATGGATCAACATATTCACTATTATATAAAATTTAAAGGTGTGCTTGCTCCTACTCTATGATGGTAATTGTAACAAAATATCTTCTAAAAATCTCTTCACCCATAGGGCGTACACTGTGACGAGACTTTGGGAGACCAATGCTTCCAATATTTGATAAGTAATCAATATAGAATTCAACAACTTCTTTAATAATATATTATTCTTCAATACAACCTTCTGTCCGACTTCAATTCTTAACATACCCTTTAAAAATATTCATACACCATTCAATGGGGTACATCCATATATAATGGATATGACCACATAATTGAACCTCTCTAACCAAGTTAACCATCAAGTGGACCATTATATCAAAGAATTATAGTGGAAATAACATCTCTAATTCACATAATATGGCTTCAACGTCTTTATTCATGACTAGAAACTTCATTGGGTCTATAAATTTACTACATATGGATTTGAAAAAGAAGTAGAGTCTTTTTAATGTATGCCATACATTTTTAGACAGAATGCAATGTGAAGAAGTGGGTATAAAATATGTCATGAAAAAATGATATTCATGTGATTTTAGTCCCTATAAATTCAAACTAGTCATTTAAAGGGCATTATTGATATTTTATGAATACCCCTTTGAAACTTTTACACCATTAAGGAAAATGAAAAATTGCAATTTTTCTTGTCTGGATAGAGTGTAAGCTATTAGAGGAAGAAAAGTCTTCCCTTTAACCTTCACCAGTGCCAAATCTTCCCTTATCCCTATATTAATAATGTCTAACCTAGCCTTAATGCCATATTTTATTTTTTCAAGAACATTTAGTAATGTACCGATAAAACTATCAAATACATTTTTTCTACATGCATGACATCAAGAAAATTCATGGCATACAAACAATTACAATATGGTAATTCAAAAAAAATTTGATCTCTTTTTCCAACCTAATTTTGTAAGGTTTTTCAGAAATGGTTTATTGAAAATAGTGTCAATATCTTATACTTTATCAAATAGTTGATCACCCATTAATGGAGATGGGGTTGTACCTTTTTCAGTATTCCCATCAAACGTTGTTGTCCAGGATCAGTATTCATTCCATTGAGGTAAAAAAATTTCATATCCTAAAAACACAGTCTTCGAGGAATGTTTCAACCAAATGAAGTGTGCACATTCTTCACAAATGGGACACCCCAACATTCCTTTAATGCTAAAGCCTGGCAAATTTCTATAAGTAGGAAATACATTTATCATCCCATGCCACATGGCCCTGAATGTGAATTCTTAATTTCTATGAGCATCATATGTTGTAACACCAATACCCCACATCAATTTTAGAGCTTAGATCAATAGAGCCAAATTGACATCAATATCATTATCGAGTTTCTTTGGTTTAGATATAAGTAGAGACAACATAATGTATTTGCACTTCATGCATAACTATGGAGGATAGTTATAATTTACCAGCATGACAGGCCATGTACTTTGAGTACTACTCTATACACCAAAAGGATTTATTCCATTTGTAGATAATACAAGAAAAAAGTTTCTCAGCTTATTTCTAAATTTAGGATACTCATAATCAAATTTCTTCTATTGAGGAGAATATTCCTGGATGATGTAGGTTCCCATATTTAATTATTATATCTGCCTGCCATTTCAATTGTCTCACAGTTTTCTAACATCCATATAGTCTTCTGAACTATGGAATGATAGGAAAGTACCATAAAATTTTTGAAGGACTTTATTCATTTTCCTCATATCAATCCATGCCACACTTAGGGAATTTTATGAGTGATTTATGGTCCTTGCGAAATAATATGCAATCATTTAGACACACATGTATTTTTTAGAGATCATGCCCATTGAACTAGAATTAGTTCAGTGTCATATATTTGAAATGTAAGTTAATTTTATTCTAGTAGCATATCATTCAAGAGACCAAGTAGTTTTGTAAATTTGGTGTTGTTCCATCCACTACCAGCTTTCAAATTATACAACTTCAATACATTAAACAATGTTTTGTATTTAGTACAAACAATATATAATGATCTCTTAGCATAACTATTTAACTTATCAAAAAACTTTTTAAAATAAAAAAGGACATATTCAATTTCCATTTTCATTTCTTCCATGAAATATCTATCATCATCTACACCAATATTAATATCAAATGATCCATAAATCGCAGTATCATCCCAATTAGTGTGCATGTTCAGTTTTCCCCATGTTTAGTCCAAAATTTATAGCTTTGATCTATTCCATGATAAATAAAATGTTATTCTAACTCTTCTAGACTATTTTTTCTTGAATACCAATAATTTAAACATTGAAAAAGTATTTGAGAAGGGTTGTATGCATGCTCTATTGCAAACTTGATGAGATCTTTAACTCAATCTTCATGTTATTTTTCATACGATTAGCATTCATCTATTTTCAATTCATATCCATCCTATTAGGTTAATAAAATATTCATTTTTGTACAAGAAATAAATAAATACACATAAGATATTCATTATAAAAGGTGAAAGTTATAGATAATTCTAATAAGGGGAACTCAACATTTGATTATTTCAAATAAGTTTAGTATACTTTGAAGGAAATGGGTAATTGAATTTAAGAAAATAATTACTCCACTATGGTAGGTGTTATCCTATGAATTCATCCAAAATAATCATTGGTACTTAATATGGGATGAATACCGCTTAGAGTAGTTGAGTCAACATAAGTGCATGTCCAGAAGAGATAGAGGATGAGTCTCAAGTAACAAAATGCAATAATAACTTTTCGGGAGATGAAACTTATGAGGATGATAGTTTTCTCTTTAAAACTTTTTAAATTAACACATATTAATTTAAAATTTCAAATATCAACTTAAAACCAATTTCAAAATTCAAAAGGATACTTTTTGAATTTTTAAAACCCCACTTGAAATTTGTTTTTTTTAAATTCCACATGAAAATTGATTGATTTTTTTTTCAAAAAACTTAATGGGATACGAACACCCTTTTCTATAAAAACTATATGCATCAAGTGAAAAATTTTAAAATCATATTCAAAAACCATTAATAATAAATTAAAAGTTTAAAATCATTTCCATGGAAAGATGTAAAATTTTAAATGTTTAAAACTTTATAGGTTCACTTTGAAATCACTTCATGAGTTTCAAAACACCGAATCCATTTTTGTTCATTTTATAGGAAGAATGTGTTTTTTTTATTTCAAAACACACTTTAACATTTAAAACCGAGTTTTCTTTTTTAAAACTGAAATTTAAAATAGGAATGACCATAAAAATGCTAATTAGGACACCAACCAGTCTAAAGAAAATCATGATTATTAACCATTTCATAAATATTTTATAAAGATGAAATGAATAATTTTTTTTTCAGAAGGCAGTAGTAAATTAAGAATTTAAATCCTAACATGATTTTCCTGGACTACCCACCTAAATACCTAGGTACCCATGGTCTTCTTTCAAAATTTAATCAAGGTACTATTCATTTATCAAAAACCAATTTCATCAAATATCACACAATAATCCAAAAATCCAATCCTTCACATGCCATGCAATTTTTTCAAGAATCAACATAAAAAATGTTTTACAAATATTCATGACATTGAAAACTGTTTTTCAAAAGATCATTAGGTGTTAGACGGAGTCCGTGTGTGATATTGAACTTAGCTTTGATTTGAATTTATCTTAGAGTGAGTTGAATTGGAGGTGATCTAATACCCAGGGTGAGAGAACGATAACATATTTGGTTTTTCGGAAAGGAAACAACCATGAAGTTACACAAAGTTTTGAGTTTGTACATTGTTTTGGGTGTTTAAAAGATCTTGGGATGATTTCATTTCTTTAGGAATTGTGACAAAGCGATGAGATAACACATCGACGGGTGCAACCAATAATTTTTAGTGAAAATTTAGATAGAGGAACACTGAATAATATTTTTTATGAGATTGGGTGTGGTGAGATTGAAACCACATCGTGTGTGTTTTTAACATTATATATTTATGCTTGGTTTATTGTGTAAATTTTATTAAACATGTTTACTTGTTTTAAAATTATTTATTCTATGGAATTAAATTTTGGACCTGTGTTCTTTAATTATTTACATTCTTTCATTTATGTAAGTTCATGCTTAGAAATTATATAAGCTCCAAATCATTTTAAGATCCATAAAAAATGTAGCTATCATATGTTTGGGTTATGTTACGTCACTTTATTTTGATAAAGTAACCTAAATATTCACATGTCTTAGACCTTTTTTCAAGAAATGAAACTACTATTTGGTACATATTTATGTTCTGATATCTTGAGTACTTTTAGTAAACCTGAATTTAGTTTTAAATCATGAGTTTAAATGGTATGGATATACTTAGTTAATTATTCCCTTTTATACCTTGATATCATAACCTGATATGGGTGAAAATCTTGTTACAAAACTATCATTGTTATAAACTAAGGATGCCATTTATCAATTACCAATAAAGCTATTTTGAAATACATATAGAGAGTATGTTTTTATTATTTTAAGAAAATACAACCATGATCTTTTCTTAACATTGATCTTTGAAGATTAATATTATTTTAAACAAGCATTTAGAAACCTTTATTAAACTATTTATTTTTTCTTTTTAAATGAAAATAACCACTTGAAAATAATTTTCCTTGGCCTGATCCTTATTTATTAAAAACACACATTTAGAAATCCATTTTGGATTTGTTTTTAAATAAATATAACTAAGAAGGAAAACCTAGTATAATAAAATTCAACTAAAATAAAATAAATAAAGAAAACAAATCCAAATTAGAAACTAAATTGTAGAAGATGTAAGAAATAAAATTAAATAAGGGAGAGGATGACAACCTTCCTCCAATGTCCCGAAGACCTTCATTTATTTATTTATTTTGATAATACACCTTTCGAGGGGTAAGGTGGAACCCTTACAAGGCCCGTAGGCATAAGTATTACATGGACCATAGGCCTTAGAGGAATTCATTGCCTGTAGGCTTCAAACATTACATACAACCCAGACTAACTACTTGGAACTGCTCCTCCCCAACATCTTCATCGTGAAATCAGCTCTCCACCTTCGCATGGCTGTTCGACTAGGCTTTCTCATGCATGCATAGGCTTGTCCTGATGGCTAGTTCCATACCCTCTCATTCTTGCAATCCGTTTAGCTTTTTCTATGGTGAAATCTCTTTTCTCATCCTCCTTCTAGAGCTTGTTCCCTGTAGGTTGTCTGGTTTACATCTGCACTTAAGGTGGCCCGAAGGTCTTGAGGTGGCCTAAAGTCCTTACTAACCCAAAGGCCTGGGTGGCCCGAAGGACTTAAAGGATTCGATGACCAAATCGGTGGCCCGAAGGACTTATGAGATTCGGGGACCAAATCGGTGGCCCAAAGGCCCAAATGGGGGAATAGGCCCGGCTGATACAGTGCCAAATAGTACCTGCTACAATCCCGCTATAATACCTTCTACAGTACCTGGAAATATGCCTCTTCCTAGATTTGATCCCTAGTCGCTTGGATGCACTTAAGAAGTCCTCACCAACCGGGCTGAGGCTTATGTGCAGGATGACAACCTTCCATAAAAGTGAAAGTAGGTACCAAAAAAAAATATAATAGCACAAGTATAAGCCACAACACATGGGGAGGTGCTATGACATATAGGTTCTAAAGGTTACTAACTCTCTCATAGAATACTAGCTAGCTATGTGACGAAAACAAGTAATGAAACCTAGTCCCCTCAAGGAAACCGAAACCTACCCCTAGCTAATACCTCAATTAAGCTAGAGTAGCACCCATATGTTTACCATCCTATTTATGGTCTACCATGTGAAAACCAAAAAACAATACACATATAAATCACCCATTCCATTAATAATAACGACCCATAATTAAAAATACAATTGAAACCACGCCTCCTTTTTAAAACCCTTTTGAAATATTACTAAAAAAGTAATCATTTTTTGAGGCCATTTTTAAAAAATGGTAAGCTCAAAAAAAAAAAATTTAAATGAAAAAATACCATTTAAAAACTAATATTTATAAACCTATATAAGAAAAGAAAATTTAATCAATATTTTTAAATTTTAAAACTTCTCTTTAAATGTTATAAACATGTGCAATTACACACATACATATCTAAACAGTTCTTAATACATATATTCACATATTTTCATGTGAATACATGCATGTGTATAATACACACACACACACACAACAATACATACATGTATAAGTATAAAACATGAAAATAGGAATCCATAACCTTATACATAAATAAATAACACATGATCAAAGTAAAACATAAGAAAATTTCTCAAACAAGGAAACACTAATTAATCAATGTCATGAACTCATGCATTAGCCAAATAGATTTCATAAACAACCTAAAATAATTTTAAAACACCAAATTAGTTTATGAAAATCATCATAAATATTTTATTGGCTAAAAATATAATTCATACTTTAAATGTATATAAAAAACAAGGCCAAATACACAAGAACCCAATTGAAAATAAATTATAATCCCTTAAAAACCTTGAGAAACAACATATTTAAATCCAATTAAACCCAAATAACAATTATAATTTTAGAGAAACCAATTTCAAAAACCCAAGAACATGAAAAAAATTAGGAATAGAGAAAACATAAATACACCTACCTATGAATATTGTAGATGATGAAAAACCTTCAATAATAATGAGTGGAAGGCTTGAAAAATAAGGGAAATGTAATGAACCAAGCCAGGTCGCCATCCGAACAAGCTGCTGACCCAGTCTGTGGCAAGGACCAAGGGGCGTTCTTGATCCCCACAGGCTGGCACAAGTGCCCATGTATCAAATGAACCTTTAGGAATGATTTACCTGATAACAAAAGACAGATAAGTAAACATAAACTGAACAAAACAAATAAACAAAAGAAGAAGAATTGAACAAACTGGCAGTGGAAAAAGGAATAAACTAAGTAACGAGACATACCTCAAGTGACCTCGTGGGTCACCATAGAACATAAACCACACTCTATACAAGGGCGATAAAAAAATAGACCCTGAAACTAATAAGATAGAGTAGGTGTGAGCACCGAGATGCTCAGTAGGAATTCAAGAGTACAACAATGCCCTTTGACCTTACCTTAAAAAAAACCAAAACATGCTAGTTTGAAAATAAGACCCATTAAAATATTTTTTTTCATTCTTTTCAAAATTAAGTAACAGTTTTAAATTTTTAAGAAAAACATTTCTCTACCACTACATTTTTAAAATAGAATCCAAACATGCATTAACATTTCAAAATTAAAGGGAATCAATTTAAATTTAAATATGGTTTTCACAAAAGTATAAAAAAGCAAGAAAAAACTGAATTGAAAATCATATCACAAGCACCACAGGAAATCCCTATGCATATAGTGTTATTTAGGGACCTAGGATCCTCATACCTCAGTGAAACATGGTATAAAAACCACAATGATCTACATTCTCATGCATGAGCCACTAGTAGGGAACACACCCATAACCCAGTGGTCTCCAATCATCATTTTGTTTAGTTAGTGTTGTAGCATCAATCCTGCTAGATGAAACCAAGATTAACCACTTCCGTATCATCTAGAGTACTTGTCCTGGCCCGCCCACCTAGATACCCAAGTTTTCCCATGTGCTCCATTTCAAGTGGTGGTGAGTTTTATAAAGAAAACATACATGAATATGTCATTCTCTCTATTCAAAATCACACTCACTATCTCACCACCATTATCCCTCCTTGGGAACATCCCCCCATTTTTTTTCACACAAAATACACAAGACTCTTTACTCGTAACATATCACAATCCACACATTCAACATACACATCATTTTCTAATACAAGGGGGGCATGCCTTGAGAGGTTTTTTTTCACAAACCATTATTAAAGTTCCAAACGAGCTTAATTATTAACAAGGAGTACTTTTTGTTTTAGAAAACATAATCACCTAACACTTTCAAGTTTCCAAAACTATTTGAAAGTTTTACTAAACAAATAAGGTACTATTTATTTAAAACAAGATTAAAACCACACTTACAACAAAACAATCCTTTTAAGGAGGTGAAATCACCCTTTAATCTCATGTTCATGCCAAAACCCATTTTGGAAATTACTTTGGAATTTATTTGGAAAATAAAACATGTCAGTACACTTTTATAATAAAATGGACTAAAAGGCCACATGTCTTTGGAAATACCCACTTCACATTCTAAACATCTAGGAAGTTACATTTCAGGATCCACAACCATTTATATATATATACATATTTATATAAATTGTATATGAATTTGATATAAAAGTAAGGGACATACTTTTAAAATAACACCAAAAAAATAGAAATTATAATTAAAGATCAAGGCATAGGGAACCTACCTCAAGGTGGAACCAAGCCGTCCACTCTAGCTCTTGGCGCTTTCTAACTAAAAGCTGTTGCTCCCCCACTAAGCATCTTCACTTTTTCATATATGCAAGGATGCTTAGCCCCTATTCATATATTTGTATGACCCATGAATATGTGCAAGGGGATCCTTACAGGTATGTTTATATTCATATACCAGTCTCCACTCACCTACGTATGCATTTTATATATGCACATAGGCACACCTAGCCCCATACATGTACATTCAATGCCATAAATGAATGTACACATAACAGGGGAACCTATATGTATATATTTACTTAACTATACACATGAAAGCGAGTTGACTTAGATCCGACGACTCAAAACCATAGAGAAGGGACTGCACACTACACATATAATTTTAATAAATCAATAAAACAATTTATAAAACACTTCAAAGTTAGAACTATAAAAATTGACACAAAAAACACTCTTTAAACCCAAACACACACCAATGAAAAGAGACTTTCAAATACTTTTGTGGTCACTTAAAAATAATTCCCAATTCCCCTTTTTATAATCATAATAAAAATACACAAAACACACAATAAGACTAATATGCCTAAATGATTCATTTTCCACTGAAAATCTACTTTTAAATATACACACACCTCAAAGACCTTGAAAACACATTTTCACCATCCAAACAACCCCAAAAACCTTTCAAACCATGTTCCAAATTCCAAATACCACTTAAATAAACAATTGATCAATTTATTAAACATCTCACATGCATACCCTAAGGCCTCACTTAAAAACACACCAACTTCACATGAAAAAAAAAACAATTTTAAAACAATTTCACATCCCAACCCTTCTAAAACCCCATTCTCACCCCTAAAACATACTTCAAGGTTCGCAATAAAAATCAACATGTCAAAACAGTTTATATTATTTTGAGAAACCTACTTTCATGACACTCACACCTCAAGTGTTTAAAAAAACACAATTTTCATACCTTAACCAATTAATGAAACATGTTAAAAAAAATTCACAATAAAATGCATATAGAATACATAGTCATTTCCTTTATAAACAAATTCATCATGTATTCATGCCAAATTATATCAAAAATAGAATTCACACCACACAATTTATCATTAGAACATGTTAAAAATTATTTAAGCAGCAAATTAAATCACCTAAAGATGTTAGGGCATGGAACCACCTACCTCACATGGAGATTCCTTCAGAAATGGCACAAAATCACACCTGCACATCATTCACACCACAAAGAAGCAAAAAGGAGACCTAAAACAAGAGTTCAAACAAAAAATGACCCAATATTAAACCCTAAGAAAAAAAATTCAACCTACTAGAAAACCAAAACCCAAAACTGAAGGAGGGTTTTACCTAGAGGGGCTGTCGGAGAGGAGATAACACGCAGGGGGGGGGGGGGTTACGCCAGACATGACTTCGACAGTGGGTGGGGGGGGGTCACGCTGGAAGAGGAGACACCTCTGGGTTCCGATCGAGAAGGTTTGTGCACTGGCTAGTGGTGTTGCACCGCACAGGGGATGCCGATGGTCGATAGTGTGTGAGTAGGCGGGACGACCAGAGGGCAGTGCAAGGGGTATCATCGGAAGGTGAACAGGGCGCTGGCCATGGGAAGCAGTGCGCTGGGAGGAGACCAGGTGGGGTGCGACACATAGAGGGTAGGGGAAGAGAGAAATGTGAGGGAGAGTGGAAAAAAGGTGGAAAGAAATCCAAATAGAATAAAAATAAAAATAACCTAATAATAATAATAATAAGTGGTTAATGATTCTAATAATAATGTTAATATTATTAATATCAATAATAATAATAGGATTAAGAATATGAATAATAATATTGACATTATTAGCACCAACAATAATATTAATATTATTAACACCAATAATAATATTAATATTATTAATAAAAATAAAAATATTAATATTATTAACTCTAATGATAATAATAATAATAATATTCTCAATTATAATGTTATTATTATTATTATTATAACAACTTTTCTTTAAATTTTATTTTACCTTTTTCCTTGATTTTATTTCATTCTCATTTTAACGTGTCATTTATTTTTAAAGTTGGGAAACCACGCAATTACCCCACATGGCTCAAACAACGATGCACTCGACGTCGTCATGACCAAAACATGCATTTTTAAATAAGAACTCAAAAATTTAAGCCAGAATTCAACCTAAACTACCCAATGCCAAGAAAATTAATTAAATAAATAATTTAAAAGCGACGAGTGTGACAATAAAGCAATGATACAACCATAATGGAAAAAATTTAATGAATAGAGAGAGAGGATGAACAAAAAAACACAAAAAGAAACAAAAACGACAAAACTCCTAAATCACCCAACTGTTAGAAAATATATAGGCAAAATCACCTTTTGTGGAACCCAAACAAGAAATCAACAAGTGAGGATCAGGAGAAAATAACATACATTGGATTTGAGCTTTGATTCATCCAAGAGAAAGTGGCGATATCACAAAAGTTTGGATTAGTTCGAGCCTTGGATTCATTTGAGCCTTGATTCATCTGAGTCTTGATTCCTTCAAGACTTGATTCCAACCTTGGATTTGAGGAGGAGGAGCGCTGATAGTAGGGGAGTTCTGTGAAAGCTTGAGATATCACGACTAAATGAGTCGTGGTTAGAGTTCTTTAAATAGACCAGGGAGACTTCCACTAGTGCTTCCAAAAATCACTGATAAAGATACCTTTTATTAGTGCTAAATTAATAAGCACTCATAAAAAATATATTTATCAACACTTTTTAGCACTGATAAAAGACATCTCTATCAGCGCTAAAACTTTAACGCTGATAAAGAATTTATAATAATAATTATAAACAAAAAATGTAAATATATTTATATAATTTTTTTTGATTTATTATAATTTAATTGTTATTTAAATATATAATTATTTATTTATGATTATATAAATACTTTTTAAAAAAAATTATATTTTTTATTTATAATTATAAATATATAATTTTATAAATATAGTAAATATAAATTTATAAATATATTTATAAATAAATATATTTTTAAATATATTTATAATTATTTATTTGTAATTATAAATATATTTATATCATTATATATAATTATATATATATATAATAAATATATATAAATACGACTATAGTGAATATATTCATTATTTAAATAAATTTATTATAATTTTATAATTATAAATATATTTATATCATTATATAAATTTATATAATTATATATATATTTTTAAAAAATATATATACATGTAAATATAAATATAGTAAATATATTCATTATTTAAATATATTTATTATAACTTTATAATTATAAATATATTTATATCATTATATATATTTATATAATTATATATATATATAATAAATATATATAAATATAAATATAAATAGAGTATATATATTCATTATTTAAATATATTTATTATAATTTTGTAATAATTTAAATATATAATTATTTTTTTATAATTACATAAATACTTTAAAAAAATAATATTTATATATTTATATCATTATATATATATTTATATAATTATATATATATAATAAATAAATATAAATATAAATATAAATATAAATATAAATATAAATATAAATATAAATATAAATATAAATATAAATATAAATATAAATATAAATATAAATATAAATATAAATATAAATATAAATATAAATATAAATTTAAATATAAATATAAATATAAATATAAATATAAATATAAATATAAATATAAATATAAATATAAATATAAATATAAATATAAATATAAATATAAATATAAATATAAATATAAATATAAATATAGTAAATATATTCACTATTTAAATAAATTTATTATAAATTTATAATTATTTAAATATATATAATTATTTATTTATAATTATAAATAAATAAATTTATAAATATAGTAAATATTCATTTATAGATATATTTATTTATAAATATTTATTTACAAATATATTTTTAATATTATTAATGAATATATAATCTTAAATGCATGCATGTTAAAAATATGTGAAATTAAATAATTAAAAATGAGTACACTTTAAAAATATTAAAAAAATAGTTAAGCTTTGTTAATTAAAAACAAATTATTAATAAAATATGAATATATATTGAAATAAAGATGAATACACATTGAAAATATCAAAACATAGTATATAAATATATATAAATAAATAATAGAAAATGATTAAATTCCCAAAAAATAAAAATAAAAAATAAAAAATAAAAAATAAAAAATATTAAAAATGAATAAATAATACCTAACTGTAATAATATAAAAAAAATAAAAAAAAATTTAATGATTAAAAACATAATATATAAAATGTATCATGTTATAATGAAATTCTAAAATGAATACTAAAATTTGAATAAACTACATAAATATTAGGTGTATGTGTTTATATATAAGATTTTATTAATTATGTAAATATTTATTTGTGTGCGTTGTATATAAAAATGAATTAATTACGTATATGTATGTGAAATCAATGTAATACACGTTTGTTATATGTTATATTGAAAAATCAAATGATATTCAATTATGTCCATTACTTGATGCAATTATTCATTATTTTTAATTAATATTAATTTTTAATTATAACTCACTAAATATATGACTTATTTAATGTAAACATAAATATTTTTTAATTTTTTAATTTTAATTTTTTAATTATTATAATTTATTCATTTTTAATTTTTTAAATTATTACAATTTATTCATTTGTATTTTTTTTAAATTATAATTTATTCCTTTATATATCTATACTTAATATATAATATTTATTAATATTTATAATATATATATGTATATTAAATTTATTCATTTTATCAATAATTATTTAATTAATAAAATGTTTAATATTTTTCTTAATTTACTCATTTTTAATTTTTATTTGTTTAATTATTTCATTTTATTCATTTTACATATCTATATATTTAATATATACTATTTATTTATATTTATAATTTATATATATGTATATTAAATTTATTTATTTTTATCAATAATTATTTAATTAATAATTTTTTTAATATTTTTTTAATTTACTCATTTTTAATTTTTATTTGTTTAATTATTTAATTTTATTTGGGGCCTTTATCAGTGCTAAAACAACATTGATAAAAGATACCCTTTATCAACACTAAAAATAAGGCACTGATAAAAGGAACCCTTTATCAGCGCTAAAAATAAAGCATTGATAAAGTGTATCTTTTCTCAGTGCTGTAGAAAAATATTGATAAAGATTATCCTTTATGAATGCTAAAAAAAGCACTGATAAAGGAAACCTTTTATTAGCACTTTTTTTTAGCACTGATAAAGGACAACTTTATCAATGCTTTTTTCTAGTAGTGATAAAGGCCTGCACTGTTAAAGGTCTGTTTTGTAGTAGTGTAAGATAAAATAAATTAAATAAACCTTAATAAAATTCCATGCTATCAGGCTTAGGGAATATTTTTCCCTTTCAGTTATGGCTCCAAGACATTGTCCATGTGTGGTTCAGGTTGGTGAGGTTCAGCAGGATGACCTAGTTGACTGCCAGAGGGTAAACCCTATTGAGGAGGATTATTAATTGAATAATAAGTTATGTTCCTTTCAATGATAATATTTGGTGAAGTATGTGGGAGCGTCATTGGTTAGAGGAGCTTGAGATCACCTTCTATTTGATTCTGGATTGGGAAGAGTACAAATTTCTACTATAAGTCAGTCAGATGAGGGGTGCAACTCATCAGTGGTAGACATTGCAACTCAAGAAGCATAAGGAGGTGAATGTTTGTTGGGCATAATTCTAGAAGTATTTCTGAGTGGAGTTCCTATCATTGACCATAAATGCAATGAAGGTGTAGGAGTTTCTTTCTCTCTAGCAAGGGAGTATGACTGTACGAGAGATTAAGATCAAGTTTAAGGATCTTTTATGTTTTTTCCATGATCTTTTCCCTAATGAGGAGTCTCATGTGTGGTGTCTTAAGGAGGAACTCCTCCCTTCTATTTAGTATGCATTTACCCCTTTTATGTTGCCAACATATTTGAAGGTACAAAAGAAGACGGAAGTGATTGAGCGTATGCAATCGCAAGGAGAGTTACCACGTAAGGGGTATAAGTAGGATTCCTTGAGGAGAAAAGTTGTTAGTAACAAATCTTAGGTGGTAGGTCCTTCAAGGTTCTGAACAGTGGGTAATAGACCCCAATAACTTCCTTTTCATCCATCTAGGACCAGTAGATTTTGTGCTTTTCCTGGGGGATTTAAACTAGTGTGTTATGTCCGTGGGGGTCGTGGTCATCAACAACATCATTTCCCAGTGGTTCTTAGAGCTCCACATAGTGGAGGTGGTCAGGTTTAACATCATCCTTATCAGTAACCACTAGTGAGGTCATTTCAGTAACAGGGGAAGTAGTCCTGTACTTATCCAAGAGGAGATGGAGCAGGTAGGGAGAAACCTTATAATGTTCCTCATCTTTAAGGACCCCGACCCAAGTGTTGCCATCGATAGTGAGACAGGGGAGCTAGGTGCAGATAGTTTCATGTTATGGAGGTTCTAGCACTAGAGGTGTTATAGATAGGTAGAGGTACAATTAGATTTCTATATACTCATGTTTGTAAATTATTTTATTTAGGATCCTATCACTCCTTTGTTTCACCCCTTTTAGTATATTCTTTGGGAATGGATGTGGAGAGGCTTCACATTCCCCCGGTGTTGACTACACCTTTTGGAGTCTATACCAACTTGTTTGATTTGTGTCAGGGGTGTAGGCTGGTTATGGAACAACATTAGTAATGTGGGGGATATTTTCATGCTTCAGATACATCCATGTGATGTCATTCATGACATTGATTAGTTATATTCCATGGTTTCAATTATAGTCTTCTTTCAGAGGAAGGTCGTGTTCTTAGTTGTAGATGGTTAGTGTGCATTATTTTTGGTGATCAAGGTTTTCAGATGGACAGTAGACATGTGAACCCCATTCTCTCTTTGATGGTAGAGTTTTTAGTAAATTTAGTGGGCGCTGATATAGAGGAGGCTCCCAAATTGGTCAATGAATTTTTAGATATCTTCCTTGAGGAGGTTGTGACATTATCCCCTTGATGTGATTTCAAGGTTGGGATAGATTTACAACCAGAAACTTCTCTAATTTCAATGTATCCTTATCGAATTAAAACCTATGAGTTGTGGGAGTTTAGGATTCAGATAGATGACATGATGCATAAATGTTTCATCTGACCTAGTGTGTCATCATGGGGTGCTCTAGTGTTATTTTCTAAGAAGGCAACTGGTAGTGTGAGGTTATGTATAGACTACTGAAGGTTAAACATGGTGAAAATCAAGAATCACTACCCTCTTCCAAGGATTTATGATCTTTTTTACCTAAGAGGAGATACTTTTTGTTTCTATAAGATCAATATATAGTTTATATATCACTATTTTAGGGAGAAGGAGAAAGATATCCTGAATACTACCTTTCGGTGAAAGTATGGGAACTTCAAGTTCATGGTCATGTCATTTAATGTCATGAACACACCAATTGTGTTCATGGGACTCATGAACTCCATGTTCTGAGAATTCATGGACTAGTTCATGATCATGTTCATTGATGAAATATTAATCTACTCAAAGTCAGAGGAGAAGCATGCCGATCATCTAAGATCTATCTTGCTGATCCTTCGACACCACAAAATCTATGTAAAGTTTTCCAAGAAAAAATTTTGGACTCGGGAGGTGAATTTACTTGGGAATGTGGTATCCTAGTAGGGTGTGGTCATAGAACCATCAAATATTGAAGAAGTTGTTTCTTGGGAAATTGAAACGCGCGGCCGATTGTTTCCTATCGACCGGTCAAAGTTCCGGTGCTCTGCTAATGTGTATATCAGCACTTGGGTCGAATCCTCGACGATGATACTTTGTAATAGTCGTTTGTTTTTAGTTAATTGTATTCTGATTGGGGGGTTTGTTTGTAGAGCTTATGAAATAATTTATATATGATTTTTGATTTAAAAAATTGATAAATATTGGGGTGAGTTCATCATTAGGTAGTTAAGCTTGTGATATCCTTGAGCTTTGCTTTATATTGCATTAAATTAACACCCATGTCACAAGATGATTTTGATCAGAATTCCCAAGTGTTAAAGCTTTAATCCAAGCCGTAACATAACTTAGGTTTCTAATAATTACCATTACTTGTTTATGGTAGTGTATTTGTGGTTACAATAATCCATGGAATCCACATATTAAACAAAACATGTCATTAATCCATGACATATAAAGTTCAACATACACAATATTAATTTAAAGAACATTCGTCGAGAAAAAGCTCTCAATCACTTAACATACCTAAATTATAAATCACCCCAATTAAATATTTACCCAGCTATTAAAATGATTACTAATCTGGTTATAATGATTATGGTGATGAATTATAAAGAGAAGAAAAAGAAAGGGACAAGATAAGAGTAGTGCGCCGAACACACACACAAACGATGAAGAAAACTAAAAATGGATTTTCGATTGAATGAGGAAGCAGAAGAAGGGAAGGGGATTCAACTGAATTTAAACTATTTTAAGAACATAAATATTAAACTACATATGGGGTATGAGAATAAGAGATATTGATGAAGAAACTTTCATTAAAACAGAATTACAAAAGAAAGGACTTACAAAATTACAAAAACGAAGAACATGAAAGTAAGTGAAAACAAAGAGAAGAGGAAAGGTCTCTCAAGTGAAAAATTGAGTATGGAAGATCCTCCCAAGCCTTTTTCAAGGCTTTGGTCGTTCCAATATGATCTCCTCTCTTCTGAAATGCCAACCCCTCTCAAGGAGAGAAGGGGAGAGTATTTATAGCCCAAGGAGTGGACTGTTTGCATTCCCAATATGTCCCTCCACTTGAATCGCTAATTTGTCTATACAGACAGCCTAATATCTACATATCTTATTCTTCAAAGTTGTAGATAATAAATTTGGGCGACTACTGTCAAAATATGGAGGCATTTGGACAAGTGGATCTAAAGTTATGGCGGTTGTATTAAACAAAGGTAAACTGTCCATTTCTATCCATTCTTTTTCGATGTCCACAATGTGAATGTGTTTTGGAACAGGAATATGCCTTTAAATACGAATGACTTCTTCAACAAAGTTGGCCGCCTATATCTCCTATTTCACACTGCAAAATATCAGATCGCTTTGATGCTTAAATCATGAGATATGTCATGCATACTATACTGATTTTAATTCTCGTCCAGAATGGTGGGCTGGGATTCAAAGCTTCATTTGGGCCCCTTGTACTTGGATTTGGGCCTTGAAATTTTTATCCAAGATGAAATGTAGTGTCCCACGAATTATGGTGGAGATTTAAGGTTTTTGGACTTCTGTATTGAGCCCAGTAAATCAATCTTCAAGGCTGGTCCAGTTTGTTCACAGATTCTTTGGTCTTGTTTGTGAGGACCATATGACCCTTCAAATGGCAGAATTGGCTCATGGTACCTTCTAATGAAATGTTATATATTGAAAGGAGAATCCTAAAAAACAAGAACCACACAATTTGGATCAGTTTAGTTATAGTTATTATTAAAACATTAAACTGACTCAATTGGACTACTTCTAAAAATGCTCAAAAATTATACTTAATATTAAAACATTAATATTTCACACAAATTATGCACATTTTATATAAAATAAATAAAGGGAGTATATAATAAGTCATGAAAATATTAATAACATCAACTCCCCCACACTTAGTTTTGTTCATGTCCTCATGTGCAACAAATATAAAAACATGACAAAATCATTTTTACTCACCAACAGATATTAAAATTTTGTTTTCTCCAATCAGGGGAGGTTTAGACTATTTCACTCATCCATTTTGAAATCAACCACAAGTTGTTACAGAAACAATGTTCCAAAACTAATTCATTTTTCCATGCTCAAATTTATAAATGGAAAATGTGGACACTCAAAACTCACACCTCTCAAGATGATAAAATTTATTTGTGGAGGTTCACTCTTTCACCAACCAAAAGTGAAAATCGTAGAGTTTGAAAAGAGCTCTCAGCTTACAATCCCTATCCAAAGTGAAAAAGAATCAAGAGGTCTTTTTAATGGGGTTTTTCTGTGGCTATGGGATGGTAGGAATATAATGTCCAAGAGAGAGAATAAGAGGGTTGAAATACCAACATAGAAAAACAATGCACATTTTTTTGAAATAAAACATGGAAGGAAATGAAAACACATATTTATAAGGGAATGATTGTGTGGAGAAAGACACAATAGAGGAAGAAAATATGAAGGGGATGAGAAGATGAAATATTTACAAACCACCAAACTTCTCCCAATGATATAAGAATATAATGCAAGTGTTCTTTTTTTCTCCCTTTTTTTTTTGTTTTTTCGAAAGTTGACCTTGAGACAGATCTCACACTCATATACCAACCCATATTTGATCTCCTAATGAAACTAATTGTAATAGTTATAACAAGATCAAAGTTTGAAGAAGAGTGATTTTTGACCTACCCAAGACACAACCCATTTGTTTCATTTTTTTTGATTTTTTTTTGATTTTGATTTTTTTTTTGAATTTTTTTTTGAACACTTTTCAATATCATTTGTACAATACATTCACGGAATGACAACCTCCCACCCAAACTAAAATGGATGCTTGCCCTCAAGCATATGATAACACACCAGAAAGTAAGGAAATGATACCCAAAAATGAAATCCATTCCCCCCACACTTAAATTTCAAAAACTTATGCAATGAAAATCCATGTTGATATTAGGTGGGATAAGGTATTGGGCTTGTAATGTGGATATCAAGAAAATGGTTTTCATAGGCTCAAAGGGGATTTCAAAAAGAGGATTAATGTAAGGGAAATGGGAGGGTATTTGGCTATTGTGATTCTGATGTGGTTCAGAAAATGCCTCTATCATATTAATGCACACTAAGGTAGGAAATTCAGCTCGAAGGTCCACAAACTCAAGTCTCACAAATGGTGGTGAAAAACACACATTTTGAATAGATGGCCATAGGTGGACTTGGCATGAAAGCAAATGTTTTTTCTCACGGTTGGAGAAAATAATTTTCCAAATAAAAAATTGAGCATTCAAAATTTGTTAATTTTGACACAAAATTCTTTATCCAAAGTCATGATGAAAATAAAAAAAATTTGAGATGAAAACATGTCTGTTAACTCCCCAAAATGGTTGGACAAAATTTCAAAACTCGATGGTGAGTAAGCATGACTCTTTTTTTGTACTTTTTTTAAGTAATTGTGTTTTTTTGGTTTTTTTTAGTTTTTAAGGTTTTTTTTAAAATACACACCCACACAAGAAAGATAAAAAGTGAAAAATAAAGGTTTTGATAAAGAAAATTGTTAAAAAAAATGAAAGAGAGAGGAATAAGAAGAAAGAGGTAGAGAGATGAAGAGATAGAGAGATAGTTAAAGGGAAAGAGGTGCCCCTGGTTTAGATTTGGTGGGTCGCCTTCTCCATCGAGTGGTAGGTTGGCTAGAGAAGTTGGGGATCCAGTGGAAGTCGTGGTGGTTCCAGGACAGTGGGAAGTTACCTGAAAAAGAAAATTCATTATTCATCTAATGAAAAACTAAAAATAAATTGAAATTTCATAAAAGTAAAAGAAAACACGGGTTGCCTCCCAAGAAGCGCTGCATTTATTTGTCTACAGCTGGACAATAGCAGTGGACTACCCATAGTCTGACAGTGGCCATCGTATTTTCTCAACTCTAGTGTGCTTCCAGAAAAACTTTTTCTTTGGGAGTCCTGATGATTCATTGGATAATTTCTTCCCATCCTTGTTGGTGTGATTTCAATTCAATGGGGTTGGAAAGAGAATATTTCTATCCTCACTTTGGTCTTCAACCTGAGGAATGATTTTATCCACAAAGTGATGGTTTTCTATTCTTGGAAATTCAGGAAGATGGCTCAATTCTGATGGTTCATTTATGTAAGGATCAGATAACACAAAAGCAAAGTATGAGATCCCAATTGTTTTTGACTCATTTATTTCATCACTTACCGATGTAGTGTAATGAGGATCAGTGGAGTCATAAGACTGAATAAAATTTTCAATATCCTTTATTTCAATGTTGTTTGCCAAATAATGGTCAATTTCAACCTCACCAGTGATCACTTTATTAATTAGGGTACAAATATCACAAACATCACTACCATCAAGACAATATAAACACATTGGTTCAAGGTTCACTTCACATATAACAAAATTTTCAGAATCATGGATAGGAAAGGATGAATGTGGGATAATCTGATCTGAATCAACAAATGAGCATTCTAGTTAATTTTCCTCATTACCATCCATGTTGGAGCATTGGAGGTCAGAGGTGAGATGAGATTCCAAAGAGTTTTCAAGATCCTTTAGATCAATGGAGTTTGCATTTATAATGTCAACATCAATTTCACCATTAATCACTTGGTTAATGAGGATGCAATATTCACAAACTCCTCTATTAGCAGAACAGGAAGAACATGATGGATTAGGATTCAATACACTCTCAAAGGGAGTTTCAGAAACATGGATAGAGAATACAGATTGATTATCTAATGGGTTTCGCATGGATTGAAAAATATTAAACCTGACCATTTGGTCGCCAAATTCCATGGATAAGATGCCAGCATGGACATCAATTTTGGTTTTAGATGTCATAAGGAATGGTCTTCCTAGAATCAGAGGAGATTTGCAAGAAGTTGTCTCACCTTCCATGTCAAGGACATAGAAGTCAGTTGGGAAGATAAGATCATTTACTCGAACAAGGACATCCTCAATTATTCTCTCAGGACTGGCTGTGCTTCGATTGGATAACTGAATGACAACACCCGTTGGGTGCAAGGGACCTAGACCAAGGTTGGAGAATATGGATTTGGGCATGACATTAATTGAGGCTCCTAGGTCTATGAGTGCATCATCAAAGTTGTAACTTCCAATTTGGAATGGGACTGTAAAGGTCCCTGGATCTTTGCACTTTATGGGAATAGACTGCTGGGTGGAAACATTTTTGAAGGTCCTAAGTTGCCTCTTATGGGTACACAACTCTTTGAGAAACTTGGCATACTTAGGAATTTTTTTTATGGAATCTAAGAGGGGAATGTTGACTTCAACACGTCTAAACATGTCGAGCATGTTAGGATCAGGTTCAAAGTACTTGGTTTAGAAACGGCTTGAGGAAAAGGAATTGGATTCCTAAGTGGAATGGAAGGAGGTGAGGGAATGGATTCAGATTCCTTTTCAATTTTCTTTTTCTTTTCATTTTCTAGGTCAACATTCAAAGGAGGTCTAGAGGACTTATCTTGAGGCATAGCAATGTGCTTTCCCGATCTAAGTGCAATTGCACTTACATTACCCTTGGGGTTGGGTAATGGTTGAGCTGGGAGTTGGGAAGAATTTGATTGTTGTTGCTAGCTCAGGTGGGATGCAAGTTGACCAATTTGAGTTTCAATGTTTTTAAGGCTAGAACGGGTGAAGGAGGAAAGATCTTCCACTGCACTTTCCCATGGTTTCTTGGAAGAAGAGGCTTTTCCCGGATTGGGATTGCCTTGATTTTGGTTCTTGGGAAAGCGATTGTATTGGGTTGGGAATTGGGAAGGCTCATTCGGATAGTGGAATCCAGGAGGAGGATTGTTCCTTTGATGTTGAGGAACAAAAGGATAAGGTTGATGGAAGTTACCACCACCTTGACCATATTGTAATTGGTTTGGGTTTTGGGGAGGGAATTGAGGGGGGTGAGATATGGTATTACCATACCTCAAGCCTGGGTTAAAGGTAGAAGAGAAGGGCTCAGAGTGAGGTTGGTTGAAGTTTCTAACAAAAGGACCTGATTGTTGAGGGTTGGGGTTCCGCTGAGCATATGCTACATTGAGCTCCATTGGTCCGGATGAATCGGATTGATCCTCTTGAAGTTGTGGACATGTGTCTGTTGGATGAGATGAAGAGTTGCAGATTCCACAGTTTTTGATTGGTCCAGGAAACATTGATTGCAGAGAAGACGAGGTTGGGGATTTGGTGGCCACAGCTAGCTGTCGCACAAGACCTGTAAGTTCACTCATCCACTCAGTCATTTTGTTCGGCTCAATTGATTGATTATCTTGGGCTTGTTTGACTTGAGAATGTGCTCGAGTATTGAATTGTTGTGTGTTTGCAGCCATGTTACTTATGATATCTCTTGCAGCTGCTGGAGTTTTGTCAAAAAGAGCACCGCCACTTGCGACATCAATGAGGGTTCTCTCCATAGCCAATAACCCCTCATATAAGTATTGGATCAAGAGTTGGTCAGGGATTTGGTGGTGTGGGTAGGTTGCCACAAGCTTTTTGAACCTCTCCCAGTACTCATGGAGTGATTCATTTGGGAATTGACGGATACCACTTATTTCCTTTCGGATGGAAGCGGTACGAGAAGCAGGAAAGAATTTTTCTAGAAAGAGACGCTTCATGTCATTCCATGTAGTTATGGAACCAGGAGGGAGGTAGTAGAGCCATGACTTGGCAGAGTCAGCTAGGGAGAAAGGGAATGCTCGGAGTTTGATTTATTCTTCAGAAACCCCTTGAGGCTTCATGGTAGAGCACACCATCTAGAACTCTTTTAGATTTAGATGCGGATCCTCACCGGCTAGCCCATGGAAATGAGGTAGAAGATGAATCAAACCTGATTTGAGTTCGAAGTCAGCCTCTATGTTTGGATATTGAATACTAAGGGGTTGGTAATTCATATCAGGGGCAGCAAGTTCTTTCAATGTTTTTTCCCTAGGATTGGCCATATTGAATTCAATTGGTAGGGAAATGATTGGTTCTTGGGTGATTTGGTTATTCCTAATGGTCCTCCTAATTCTACGAAGAGTTATATCAATTTCAGGGTCAAACAAATCTGAGGGATTGTTTGGGAGGCTACGGGGAATTCAGAGAGATTTTGGAAGAAAGAGGAAGATGGGTTTTTATTTGTATTTTTTTTTCAATTTATGATTTTAAGAGGAAGACAGGTTTTTCTTTGTGATTTTTTTTCAATTTTGTTTTAAAATTTTGTTTTTTTTGGTTTTTTTGACAATAACCAGAAACTAAAGACTACTTAAAGCACCATCCCCGGCAACGAAGCCATTTGAAATGCGCGGCCGATTGTCTCCTATCGACCGGTCAAAGTTCCGGTGCTCTGCTAATGTGTATAGCAGCACTCAGGTCGAATCCTCGGAGATGATACTTTGTAATAGTCGTTTGTTTTTAGTTAATTGTATTCTGATTGTGGGGTTTGTTTGGAGATCTTATGAAATAATTTATATATGATGTTTGATTTAACAAATTGATAAATATTGGGGTGAGTTCATCATTAGGTAGTTAAGCTTGTGATATCCTTGAGCTTTGCTCTACATTGCATTAAATTAACACCCATGTCACAAGATGATTTTGATCGGAATTCCCAAGTGTTAAAGCTTTAATCCAAGCCGTAACATAACTTAGGTTTCTAATCATTACCATTAATTGTTTATGGTAGTGTATTTGTGGTTCCAATAATCCATGGAATCCACATATTAAACAAAACATGTCATTAATCCATGACATATAAAGTTCAACATACACAATATTAATTTAAAGAACATTCATCGAGCAAAAGCTCTCAATCACTTAACATACCTAAATTATAACTCACCCCAATTAAAGATTTACCCAGACATTAAAATGATTACTAATCTGGTTATAATGATTATGGTGATGAATTATAAAGAGAAGAAAAAGAAAGGGACAAGATAAGAGTAGTGCGCCGAACACACACACAAACGATGAAGAAAATTAAAAATGGATTTTCGATTGAATGAGGAAGCAGAAGAAGGGAAGGGGATTCAACTGAATTTAAAATATTTTAAGAACATAAATATTAAACTACATAAGGGGTATGATAATAAGAGATATTGAAGAAGAAACTTGCATTAAAACAGAATTACAAAAGAAAGGACTTACAAAATTACAAAAACGAAGAACATGAAAGTAAGTGAAAACAAAGAGAAGAGGAAAGGTCTCTCAAGTGAAAAATTGAGTATGGAAGATCCTCCCAAGCCTTTTTCAAGGCTTTGGTCATGCCAATATGATCTCATCTCTTCTGAAATGCCAACCCCTCTCAAGGAGAGAAGGGGAGAGTATTTATAGCCCAAGGATTGGACTGTTTGCATTCCCAATATGTCCCTCCACTTGAATCGCTAATTTGGCTATACAGACAGCCGAATATCCAAATATCTCCTTTTTCAAAGTTTTAGATAATAAAGTTGGGCGACTACTGTCAAAATATGGAGGAATTTGGACAAGTGGATCCAAAGTTATGGCGATTGTATTAAACAAAGGTAAACTGTCCATTTCTATCCATGCTTTTTCGATGTCCAAACTGTGAATGGGTTTTGGAATAGGAAGATGCCTTCAAATCCGAATGACTTCTTCAACAAAGTAGGCCGCCTATACCTCCTATTTTACACTGAAAAATATCAGCTCTATTTGATGCTTAAATCATGAGATATGTCATTCATACTATACTGATTTTAATTCTCGGCCAGAATGGTGGGCTGGGCTTCAAAGATTCATTTGGGCCCCTTGTACTTGGATTTGGGCCTTGAAATTTTTATCCAAGATGAAATGTAGTGTCCCACGAATTATGGTGGAGAGTTAATGTTTTTGGACTTCTGTATTGAGCCCAGTAAATCAACCTTCAAGGCTGGTCCAGTTTGTTCGCAGATTCTTTGGTCTTGTTTGTGAGGACCATATGACCCTTCAAATGGAAGAATTGGCTCATGGTACCTTCTAATGAAATGTTCTATATTGAAAGGAAAATCCTAAAAAACAAGAACCACACAATTTGGATCAGTATAGTGACAGTTATTATTAAAACATTAAACTGAATCAATTGGACTACTTCTAAAAAAGCTCAAAAATTATACTTAATATTAAAACATTAATATTTCACACAAATTATGCACATTTCATATAAAATAAATAAAGGGAGTATATAATAAGTCATGAAAATATTAATAACATCAAATCCCCCACACTTAGTTTTGTGCATGTCCTCATGTGCAACAAATATAAAAACATGACAAAATCATTTTTACTCACCAACATATATTAAATTTTTTTTTCTCCAATCAGGGGAGGTTTAGACTATTTCACTCATCCATTTTGAAATCAACCACAAGTTGTTACAGAAAAAATGTTCCAAAACTAATTCATTTTTCCATGCTCAAATTTAGAAATGGAAAATGTGGACACTCAAAACTCACACCTCTCAAGATGATAAAATTTATTTGTGGAGGTTCACTCTTTCACCAACCAAAAGTGAAAATCGTAGAGTTTGAAAAGAGCTCTCAGCTTACAATCCCTATCCAAAGTGAACAAGAATCAAGAGGTCTTTTTAATGGGGTTTTTCTGTGGCTATGGGATGGTAGGAATATAATGTCCAAGAGAGAGAATAAGAGGGTTGAAATACCAACATAGAAAAACAATGCACATTTTTTTGAAATAAAACATGGAAGGAAATGAAAACACATATTTACAAGGGAATGATTGTGTGAAGAAAGACACAATAGAGGAAGAAAATATGAAGGGGATGAGAATATGAAATATTTACAAACCACCAAACTTCTCCAAATGATATAAGAATATAATGCAAGTGTTCTTTTTCCCCCCTTTTTTTTCTTTGTTTTTTTGAAAGTTGACCTTGAGACAGATCTCACACTCATATACCAACCCATGTTTGATCTCCTCACGACACTAATTGTAATTGTTATAACAAGATCAAAGTTTAAAGAAGAGTGATTTTTGACCTACCCAAGACACAACCCATTTGTTTCATTTTTTTTTGATTTTTTTTTTGATTTTGATTTTTTTTTGAATTTTTTTTGAACACTTTTCAATATCATTTGTAAAATACATTCACTGAATGCCAAACTCCACCCCAAACTAAAATGGATGTTTTCCCTCATGCATATGATAACACACCAGAAAGTAAGTAAATGATACCCAAAAATGAAATCCATTCCCCCCCACACTTAAATTTCAAAAACTTATGAAATGAAAATCCATGTTAATATTAGGTGGGATAAGGTATTGGACTTGTAATGTGGCTATCAAGGAAAAGGTTTTCATAGGCTCGAAGGGGCTTTCAAAAGGAGGATTAATGTAATGGAAATGGGAGGCTATTTGGCTATTGTGATTCTCATGTGGTTCAGAAAATGCCTCTATCATGTTAATGCACACTAAGGTAGGAAATTCAGCTCGAAGGTCCAAAAACTCAAGACTCACAAATGGTGGTGGAAAAAACACATTTTGAATAGATGGCCATAGGTGGCCTTGGCATGAAAGCAAATGTTTGTTCTCACGGTTGGAGAAAATAATTTTCCAAATCAAAAATTGAGCATTCAAAATTTGTTAATTTTGACACAAAATTCTTTATCCAAAGTCATGATGAAAATAAAAAAATTTTGAGATTAAAACATGTCTGTTAACTCCCCAAAATGGTTGGACAAAATTTCAAAACTCGATGGTGAGTAAGCATGACTCTTTTTTTGTACTTTTTTTAAGTAATTGTGTTTTTTTGGTTTTTTTTAGTTTTTAAGGTTTTTTTTAAAATACACACCCACACAAGAAAGAGAAAAAGTGAAAAATAAAGATTTTGATAAAGAAAATGGTTAAAAAAAATGAAAGAGAGAGGAAGAAGAAGAAAGAGGTAGAGAGATGAAGAGATAGAGAGAGAGTTAAAGGGAAAGAGGTGACCCTGGTTTAGATTTGGTGGGTCGCCTTCTCCATCGAGTGGTAGGTTGGCTAGAGAAGTTGGGGATCCAGTGGAAGTCGAGGTGGTTCCAGGACAGTGGGAAGTTACCTGAAAAAGAAAATTCATTATTCATCTAATGAAAAACTAAAAAGAAATTGAAATTTCATAAAAGTAAAAGAAAACACGGGTTGCCTCCCAAGAAGCACTGCATTTATTTGTCTACAGTTGGACAATAGCAGTGGACTACCCATAGTCTGACGGTGGCCATCGTATTTTCTCAACTCCAGTGTGCTTCCAGAAAAACTTTTTCTTTGGGAGTCCCGATGATTCATTGGATAATTTCTTCCCATCCTTGTTGGTGTGCTTGCAATTCAATGGGGTTGGAAAGAGAATATTTCTATCCTCACTTTGGTCTTCAACCTGAGGAATGATTTTATCCACAAAGTGATGGTTTTCTATTCTTGGAAATTCAGGAAGATGGCTCAATTCTGATGGTTCATTTATGTAAGGATCAGATAACACAAAAGCAAAGTATGAGATCCCAATTGTTTTTGACTCATTTATTTCATTACTTACTGATGTAGTGTAATGAGGATCAGTGGAGTCATAAGACTGAATAAAATTTTCAATATCCTTTATTTCAATGTTGTTTTCCAAATAATGGTCAATTTCAACCTCACCAGTGATCACTTTATTAATTAGGGTACAAATATCACAAACATCACTACCATCAAGACAATATAAACACATTGGTTTAAGGTTCACTTCACATATAATTTTTTTTTTCAGAATCATGGATAGGAAAGGATGAATGTGGGATAATCTGATCTGAATCAACAAATGAGCATTCTAGTTCATTTTCCTCATTACCATCCATGTTGGAGCATTGGAGGTCAGAGGTGAGATGAGATTCCAAAGAGTTTTCAAGATCCTTTAGATCAATGGAGTTTGCATTTGTAATGTCAACATCAATTTCACCATTAATCACTTGGTTAATGAGGATGCAATATTCAAAAAGTCCTCTATTATCAGAACAGGAAGAACATGATGGATTAGGATTCAACACACTCTCAAAGGGATTATCAGAAACATGGATAGAGAATACAGATTGATTCTCTAATGGGTTTCGCATGGATTGAAAAATATTAAACCTGACCATTTGGTCGCCAAATTCCATGGATAAGATGCCAGCGTGGACATCAATTTTGGTTTTAGATGTCATAAGGAATGGTCTTCCTAGAATCAGAGGAGATTTGCAAGAAGTTGTCTCACCTTCCATGTCAAGGACATAGAAGTCAGCTGGGAAGATAAGATCATTTACTTGAACAAGGACATCCTCAATTATTCCCTCAGGACTGGCTGTGCTTCGATTGGCTAACTGAATGACAACACCCATTGGGTGCATGGGACCTAGACCAAGGTTGGAGAATATGGATTTGGGCATGACATTAATTGAGGCTCCTGGGTCTATGAGTGCATCATCAAAGTTGGAAATTCCAATTTGGAATGGGACTGTAAAGGTCCCTGGATCTTTGCACTTTATGGGAATAGACTGCTGGGTGGAAACATTTTTGAAGGTCCTAAGTTTTCTCTTATGGGTACACAACTCCTTGAGAAACTTGGCATACTTAGGATTTTTTTTTATGGAATCTAAGAGGGGAATGTTGACTTCAACACGTCTAAACATGTCGAGCATGTCAGGATCAGGTTCAAAGTACTTGGTTTAGAAACGGCTTGAGGAAAAGGAATTGGATTCCTAAGTAGAATGGAAGGAGGTGAGGGAATGGATTCAGATTCCTTTTCAATTTTCTTTTTCTTTTCATTTTCTAGGTCAACATTCAAAGGAGGGATAGAGGACTTATCTTGAGGCATAGCAATGTGCTTTCCCGATCTAAGTGCAATTGCACTTACATTACCCTTGGGGTTGGGTAATGGTTGAGCTGGGAGTTGGGAAGAATTTGATTGTTGTTGCTGGCTCAGGTGGGACGCAAGTTGACCTATTTGAGTTTTAATGTTTTTAAGGCTAGAACGGGTGAAGGAGGAAAGATCTTCCACTGCACTTTCCCATGGTTGCTTGGAAGAAGAGTCTTGTCCCGGATTGGGATTTCCTTGATTTTGGTTCTTGGGAAAGTGATTGTATTGGGTTGGGAATTGGGAAGTCTCATTCGGATAGTGGAATCCAGGAGGAGGATTGTTCCTTTGATGTTGAGGAACAAAATGGATAAGGTTGATGGAAGTTACCACCACCTTGACCATATTGGAATTGGTTTGGGTTTTGAGGAGGGAATTGAGGGGGGTAAGAGATGGTATTACCATACCTCAAGCCTGGGTTAAAGGTAGAAGAGAAGGGGTCAGAGTGAGGTTGGTTGAAGTTTCTAACAAACTGACCTGATTGTTGAGGGTTGGGGTTCCGCTGAGCATATGCTGTATTGAGCTACATTGGTCCGGATGAATCGGATTGATCCTCTTGAAGTTGTGGACATGTGTCTGTTGGATGAGATGAAGAGTTGCAGATTCCACAGTTTTTGATTGGTCCAGGAAATATTGATTGCGGAGAATATGAGGTTGGGGATTTGGTGGCCACAGCTAGCTGTCACACAAGACCTATAAGTTCACTCGTCCACTCAGTCATTTTGTTCGGCTCAATTGATTTATTATCTTGGGCTTTTTTGACTTGAGAATGTGCTCGAGTATGGAATTGTTGTGTGTTTGCAGCCATGTTACTTATGAGATCTCTTGCAGCTGCTGGAGTTTTGTCAAAAAGAGCACCACCACTTGCGGCATCAATGAGGGTTCTCTCCATAGCCAATAACCCCTCATAGAAGTATTGGATCAAGATTTGGCCAGGGACTTGGTGGTGTGGGCAGGTTACCACAAGCTTTTTGAACCTCTCCCAGTACTCATGGAGTGATTAATTTGGGAATTGACGGATACCACTTATTTCCTTTCGGATGGAAGCGGTACGAGAAGCAGGAAAGAATTTTTCTAGAAAGAGACGCTTCATGTCATTCCATGTAGTTATGGAACCAGGAGGGAGGTAGTAGAGCCATGACTTGGCAGAGTCAGCTAGGGAGAAAGGGAATGCTCGGAGTTTGATTTATTCTTCAGAAACCCCTTGAGGCTTCATGGTTGAGCACACCACCTGAAACTCTTTGAGATGTAGATGCGGATCCTCACCGGCTAGCCCATGGAAATAAGGTAGAAGATGAATCAAACCTGATTTGAGTTCGAAGTCAGCCTCTATGTTTGGATATTGAATACCAAGGGGTTGGTAATTCATATCCGGGGAAACAAGTTCTTTCAATGTTTGTTCCCTAAGATTGGCCATATCGAATTCAATTGGTAGGGAAATGATTGGTTCTTGGGTGATTTGGTTATTCCTAATGGTCCTCCTAATTCGACGAAGAGTTATATCAATTTCAGGGTCAAACAAATCCGAGGGATTGTTTGGGAGGCTACAAGGCATTCAGAGAGATTTTGGAAGAAAGAGGAAGACGAGTTTTTATTATTATTTTTTTTCAGTTTATGATTTTTAAGAGGAAGACGAGTTTTTCTTTGTGTTTTTTTTTTCAATTTATGATTTTAAGAGGAAGACGGGTTTTTCTTTATGATTTTTTTTCAATTTTTTTTAAAATTTTGTTTTTTTTTTGGTTTTTTTTTGAAAATAAACAGAAACTAAAGACTACTTAAAGCACTATCCCCAGCAACGGATCCATTTGAAATGTGCGGCCGATTGTCACCTATCGACCGGTCAAAGTTCCGGTGCTCTGCTAATGTGTATAGCAGCACTCGGGTCGAATCCTCGACGATGATACTTTGTAATAGTCGTTTGTTTTTATTTAATTGTATTCTAATTGGGGGGTTTGTTTGCAGAGCTTATGAAATAATTTATATATGATGTTTGATTTAACAAATTGATAAAGATTGGGGTGAGTTCATCATTAGGTAGTTAATCTTGTGATATCCTTGAGCTTTGCTTTATATTGCATTAAATTAACACCCATGTCACAAGATGATTTTGATCGGAATTCCCAAGTGTTAAAGCTTTAATCCAAGACGTAACATAACTTAGGTTTCTAATCATTACCATTACTTGTTTATGGTAGTGTATTTGTGGTTCCAATAATCCATGGAATCCACATATTAAACAAAACATGTCATTAATCCATGACATATAAAGTTCAACATACACAATATTAATTTAAAGAACATTCGTCGAGCAAAAGATCTCAATCACTTAACATACCTAAATTATAACTCACCCCAATTAAATATTTACCCATACATTAAAATGATTACTAATCTGGTTATAATGATTATGGTGATGAATTATAAAGAGAAGAAAAAGAAAGGGACAAGATAAGAGTAGTGCGCCGAACACACACACAAACGATGAAGAAAATTAAAAATGGATTTTCGATTGAATGAGGAAGCAGAAGAAGGGAAGGGGATTCAACTGAATTTAAACTATTTTAAGAACATAAATATTAAATTACAGAAGGGGTATGATAATAAGAGATATTTAAGAAGAAACTTGCATTAAAACAGAATTACAAAAGAAAGGACTTACAAAATTACAAAAACGAAGAACATGAAAGTAAGTGAAAACAAAGAGAAGAGGAAAGGTCTCTCAAGTGAAAACTTGAGTATGGAATATCCTCCCAAGCCTTTTTCAAGGCTTTGGTCATTCCAATATGATCTCCTCTCTTCTGAAATGCCAACCCCTCTCAAGGAGAGAAGGGGAGAGTATTTATAGCCCAAGGAGTGGACTGTTTGCATTCCCAATATATCCCTCCACTTTCATCGCCTATTTGGATATTCAGACAGCCGAATCTCCGAATATCTCCTTCTTCAAAGTTGTAGATAATAAAGTTGGGCGACTACTTTCAAAATATGGAGGCATTTGGACAAGTGGAACCAAAGTTATGGCGGTTGTATTAAACAAAGGTAAACTGTCCATTTCTATCCATGATTTTTCGATGGCCAAAATGTGAATCGGTTTTGGAACCGGAATATGCCTTCAAATCCGAATGACTTATTCAACAAAGTCGGCCGCATATATATCCTCTTTCACACTGCAAAATCGAAGCTCGATTTGATGCTTATATCATGAGACATGTCATGCATACTATACTGATTTTAATTCTCGGCCAGAATGGTGGGCTGGGCTTAAAAGCTTCATTTGCGCCCCTTTTACTTGGATTTGGGCCTTGAAATTTTTATCCAAGATGAAATGTAGTGTCCCCCGAATTATGGTGGAGAGTTAATGTTTTTGGACTTCTGTATTGATCCCAGTAAATCAATATTCAAGGCTGGTCGAGTTTGTTCACAGATTCTTTGGTCTTGTTTGTGAGGACCATATGACCCTTCAAATGGCAGAATTGGCTCATGGTACCTGCTAATGAAATGTTCTATATTGAAAGTAGAATCCTAAAAAACAAGAACCACACAATTTGGATCAGTATAGTGATAGTTATTATTAAAAAATTAAACTGACTCAATTGGACTACTTCTAAAAATGCTCAAAAATTATACTTAATATTAAAACATTAATATTTCACACAAATTATGCACATTTCATATAAAATAAATAAAGGGAGTATATAATAAGTCATGAAAATACTAATAACATCAGAAATAACAAAGAATGTATTAGAGGTTCACAGTTTCCTCAGTCTTGTATACTATTACCGGAGGTTCATTTCCAATTACTCATGGATTGTGGCCCCATTAATAGCTCTAAATAGAAAAGATTAGGATTTTATCTAGACTGAATAGTTTTATCCAATGTTTCAATACCTGAAAGAGAAATTGACCAGTACTCTAGTACTTCAATTTTTAGAAGAGGGGTGATGTTTGAGGTTTTCAGAAATGATTCTCATTTGGGATTGGGATTCATCTTAATGTAAAAAAATGTGGTGATATCATATGGGACTATAAATTTATATCTCTATAAGCATAACTATGCCACCCATTATTTGGAGTTGACAATAGTTGTGTTTTCACTGAATTTTTGGTGACATTACCTCATCGGAGAACACTTTGTGGTCTTCATAGATCATAAGATCTTGGGGTATATCTTCACTCAATGTGACCTAAATCCATGATAATGGATGTGTATGGAGTTTCTTTAGGACTATGAATTTAAGATCTATTATACCTCAAGAAAGGGGAATGTTGTGGATGACACAATGAGTAGGAAGTGGTTAAAGGATATTGTTCAAGAGTCTGAAGATACTTGGAAGGCATTGGAGGAGTTTGAAATCATGCATCTAGCTACATGAGTGGTTGAAGGAAGAGATTTCTTGTTTCAGATGATAGTGTAGTCTTCTCTAATATAGTAGGTGAAGTAATCTCAGTGGGTAGACTGATAGGTATAGGTGATGCAAGACTATGTTGAGAACGGTGAAGCTCCATAGGGATGTTTAGAACTAGATATTATTTTTGGGGAGGTTTATCGTTTCAGTTGCGATGCACAAGGGATTCATCTGTGAGTTTCACAACTCACATTTAGTGGTAAATCCAAGATTATCTAATATGTACCATGGTTTCAAGGCATAGTTGGGATAAAACAAGCAATGGCACAATTCATGGATCAATGTCTGGTTTTCCACTAGGTAAATGTGGAATACCATATTCCTAGTGATTTCTTACAACCCTTAGATGTTCCGAAGTGGAAGTGAAATGACATATTAATGGATTGAATCATAGTATTACCTTAGTATAATGGAGAATATGATGTTATCTAGGTAATTTTAGATCAGATGATAAAATTGGATCACTTACTAGCAATCAAGGAGTTAGGCATTGTGGATGTTTTGGTAAGGAGGCATACAAATGAGGTTGGGTGGATACATGGAGTTCTGAGGTCCACTGTCTATGATCAAGATTCTCATTTTTCCTCACGATTATTGAAAGTATTTTAGCATTTTTTTGGAACTCAGTTATGCCTCATCACTGCTTTACACCCTCAGATAGACATATAAACAGAGCGAACCATCCAGGTGCTAGAGGATATGTTACGGGCATGTATCTTGGACTTCATAAGATCTTAGATAAAGCACTTTAATTTGGTTGAGTTAAATTATAACAATACCCACCACTCATCCATATACATTTCCACATTTGAGGAATTTCATGGGATGCCATTTCATTCTATGTTGTTTTGGAACAAGGTTGGGGAGTCATGAGTTCTCAGTCCTGATGTGGTACAAAGCATGATAAACAATGTTTAGGTAGTTCATTAGAGGATGAAGGTGGTACATGAGAAATATAAATCTTATTCCAATATTAGAAGTAGAACCTTATAATTTTGAGGTTTGGGACCACTTGTTCTTAAAGGTTTCCCCTAATCAAGGGTAGTAGAGGTTTAGCTAGAGAAGAAATATTTCTCCCTAGTTTATTAGACCCTTCGAGGTGTTAGAGCATGTTGACTTGGTGGAAAATTAGTTGGAAATTATATTGTGGATAGTAAAGATGCACAAAATCTTCCATGTATCTTATTTTTATTTATATCATCATGATGACACACATGTCATCAAATAGGGAGAGTTAGATATAAAAAACATAAAAAAATTCATGGAGTGATTGGTATAGATCCAGGATTGTCGGGAGAAGGTGTTGAATGGGTGAACCATTACCTTGGTTCATGTTCTCTAGAGGCATGGTGGGTTGTATGAGAGTAATTAGGATCATGAGACACATATGCATTCCTATTACCATGAGTTGTTTTGAGACTTGTTTCATTCTATTTTTCTTTGATAATGTGATGCTTGAATCTTGTTGGTTTATGAGATGTGCCTTTTTATCTTGTTGATGATGTGTGTTAAGGATTATAGCATATAAAGAGGGTAAGTCCACTTTTACAATCAAGAATAATTATATTATGATACATTTTAAAACTACATGATCAGGTTAATGTCTCCCAAAGTAGACAATATCATGATAACAAAGGGTGAGTTTCCTTGATTTGTCTTCTTGGAGAAATGTTGTGTGGCGATTAAGGTGGTTGTTGGATTGGGTTGTATATAGGTCAAAAATGAGGTGTGTATGGTTGTGTAAAAGGGGTGTCTTGAGGCTGGTGTGACATGGTGGAATCATTTTGGTTATAATGAGACCCCTAATAGGTATCTCGTGGGATGGTTGTTCAAAACCTTTCTTTCATTTTCGTATTTGGTTTTGATTTTTGAGGATGAAAATCATTTAGAGGCATCTAATATAATAGTTTGAACTTCTAAACCCATTAATTTGTGATAATTCAAGTGATTGTGGTGTTTTGGGGAAGTTTTAAGGGAGTTGAGAGGTGGATGGGGGAGTTGAATCTGACATTTCATCCAGAGAAGGATTTTTGTGGGGTAGAGGCTTATGTTTCACCATAAAATGAGTACCTAAAATGTGGAGAGGTTAGATATGACATAGGGACTTGGAGGTTTATTTTTGGCAGTTCTTTTATTTTCGGTATAACTATAGCATGGAGAGATAGGATGCAATATGGATTCTAATATGAGGGATTCTTATAGCTCTATATTTTTTGGGGTAGAAGCATCATGGAGTTGGGTTTCAGAGTATTGTTTTTTTAGTGATTGAATTATATGGCATGGTATCCTTCCCTACACCATAGTCATTTTCCTAGTTTATGAAATCTACGATATGGACCTCACTATATTTTTCAGATGTGGATTTGACCTTTCATGATGTGGCGTAGTCCCTTCCCCAACACCATAACCGTGTCTTATATTAGCACTTTTGTGTCATAGTAAAGTATATTGTGCTATAGTATTCTATTTCCTAGTTAGCCTATAAATACCTAAACTCCCTATAACCCCATCATTTATTCACCTTTTCTCTCAGTCCTTAGGTGATCCAAGTGAATCCCTAGAAGGTCTTTCATCCCCTTTTCATTGGCTTTTACCCCGTCCTTGGGAGACCAATCCTTAGTGATTCTAAGTGGGTTCCCTTCCATTATCTTCCATGTTTTCTCCCAGTTCCTCATTTTTAGAAGACTATTATAAAGGGAACAAATAGTTTTAGTGATGATTTTTTAAGAAAAATATGCGGGATGATGTTTTCTAGGTTGTTCTATGTGTTCCCTTTTGTTGTGGTTCTTGGTGGGAATCTTCCTCTTGTTCCAATATTGTATAGTAATCCAGAAATATTTGTTTGAGTTAGGGGATCCTTTATCTCTCTTATTTAGATGTACATGTGGGAATATCATGATTTTTTCCTTTAGGGAGATATTTTGTACCATCTTAATAAAGATAATTAATTGGATTAATTGAAATCAAATGGGTGGGGAAGTAATCACATGAGTTTTTACTTATTCTTATGATTTTTCCTATATGGTTGAGTATGCTTACTATTAATCATATCTTTAGATTATGTTTATATTTCTTATGTTTTTGTGGTTATTTAATTGGTGAATATTATTATTCTTGTTTATTGACTCACCACACATGAAAAAAGTTGATAACATATATCCAACTAATAAACTACTTGCCCATGGAATCTCGGTTTGTGTGAGAATGCCCTCAAAAATTTTGAAATAATTATTATGAAATCCATTATTAAAACTGAAATGTGATGTGTGGTGGTTGAGATGCGGTGGTTGTGATGTGTGGAGTGGTTTTGATGAGATGTGGTTGTGATTTGTGGATATTTTGATGAGGAGTGGTTGTGATATTTGGTGGATGTAATGTTGGACTTATTGACATAGAAATAATGGGTTGTGTCGTGTTATGTTGTGCTAGTTTCCTGATATGGAATGTTAATGATGAAACTGTAATGGAATGAATTGGAATGGACTATGAACTCTTGAACTAAAGCGAGAAGTATGGTTAAAGTGTTTATTGTTAAACATGAATTGAATGGGATTGATAAAGGGGAATGGTTGGTTGTCGGAAAACTTGTAAATGTATTAAATTGAAAGCGAAAGAAGGAATGTGTCTTATAGAAGTGGCTTGCTTGTCATAAACCAGCTCAGGTACCCTAGTAACCTGATAACTAAGCTAGTCCTAACATAGCCCAAAGGGAGTTCCCAGTCTCCACGGGTTGACGACTAGAACCTGGAATCATAAAAGAATGAAAGTGGGAATGATTTTTCCACTAAAAATGTGAAAGAAAAAGTGACAATTCAATATTAATACAAACGAAACTCCACCTAGATAACTGTACCAGAAGTCAAATAGGAATAATGGACCAAAGTACTAAAATAAAAGTACCCAAACTAGGAAAAAATACCAAGCCCCAAAGGGCGTAACTCACCAAGTCCATAGATCAATAACTATAACCACCTATAAGTGGTGCTTTACCCTTACTCAAACCTGGAAGTAGATAATATACAAACACCTTAAGGAACATGTAGGGTGTGAGTTAAAAATCCAAGTAGGGTCTCACCACAAATTCCATAATAGATTCCAATATTAAATTAACCAAAAAAATAAAAATTCTTTCAATTTTAAACAAATAGGTTTGGAATTTCAAAAATCATATTTTAAAAAATAATTCTTCACATTTCAAAAGATGGAAATAATTTCAGAAAATCATGCTTCTCAATCCAAATTATGGAAATATACTTTTATACAAAATATTCACAATACAGTTGATGGAATATTTCTAAAACAGTGTAACTTTTCACAAATGGATTAAATAATCACTTTTATATAAATCATAAGGCATGTAAAATAGTTTACAATAATGGCATGTATTCATTTGAAATATAAAAAAGTGAGAAACATGGTCATATGCCTAAGAAGGTTCGATAGTTCTAGGATAAAAAGACTCCACACACTCTCAAGGTGATATAGAAAAATGTTTATATACACACCCATTTGAACTCAGGCCAAAGAAGACTCATCATCATTTCTTAAGGGATGCGACGTGCTGTTATGATGTTTTAGAACATTGTAGAATCATTGAGTTCTGTACAAATAACTCACTAACTACCTAAGTCTTTCATATTCTCTAGTACAAAATCAATGATGATAAATTTATTTCAAGCAACCTTAAAATACAATTCATCTCATTCTCTATTTCAAATATACCAATTTTCCACTTAAAAACCAAAATGGTGTTTTAATAAAAAACATTCTTTTTCACCAAGATAAAACCCTAAGGATTCTATCAAAACCATTTTTAATACATTTTCAAAAATAGGGATTTGAAATAAATTCACCATTCAATTTAACAAATCTAATTTCACAATTAAATTCAACAATTTAATTTTTAAATAAATTCCATAAATTCCATAACAAACCCCCAATTCAATGGAATTGGGATTTTTCATAATTTTCCATAAAATCAAATTTTCCAAAATTAAATTAAATAATTTAATTGAAACAATTCTACAATTTAAATTAAAAAATTTAAATTTCACCAATTTCCATAAATGCACCCCAATTCATTAGAATTGGGGGTTTTCCAATTTCATGCCAAAAAACCATTTTTAGAACCCCAATTCAAAGGAATTGGGGTTTTTCCAAGAAAATAATTGAAATACATTTAATCAAAATCAAAAAATTGAATTGAATTAAAACAATTTAAATTAACAAATAAATTTAGGGTTAATAAAAATTTGGCATTGTAATGGAACCACCTACCTTAGAGTCACTAGATCTCAAAGTGTCAAACCCTAAACAGGATTTGCTAAGGAAGAATTACAACAACATAATCTAGATAAATGAGCATCAAAACTAGGTTTATAACCCCAAAAGTGGGTATTATATCAATAATTTAACACAAGGATCCACATGACCCTAGGTAGAAAGAGAGAGATCATGGGAGAATAAGAACACGAGGAGGAAAATAACCGTAAGAAGATCGACCACTATTTTCCTAGCTTCATATCGCTTCTGGGAGGGATTAGAGGGGCCAATAACTCTTCTTGGGAGCTCCAAGTAAGGGATAAATTGTTTCTAGTTCATAACGATCCATCAGAAGCCTAAAAGGGGGGTTTATTAATTTTTAATTAAAATTCAGATTAATTAAAAATCCATCCGCACAGTTTACTGGGAAGAGGTGCACAATTTAGAAAAACCATGCACAAGTCGCGTTCCTGTTATAAATGGGTGGCATGGTTTATCTTGAGAGGGCGCATGGTTTGAAAACTATGCACCAATCGTGAAAAATTCCACTTCCTTGGGTTGCATGGTTTGCTCTGAGAGGGTGTATGGTTTGGGAAAACCGTGTGCCAACCGTGCACTAGCCCAGAATTTTCAAAACTCTAAAAAATTCAACCTGAAACAACCCCAAATGAAACCCAACCAAATCATGGTAAAAAGAGAGGTTTAGGAATACCTAAAAATAGTAACATGATGTTACATTGATTATGTTTTATAATTCATTTAGAGGTGGTAGAAAAAGTGGTGGAGGTTGTGAGGCCTTGTAGTGATATTGTGACTAGTGATGAGGCTCTTGTTATAAACCCATAGGTTGGGATTTTGTTTGTGACTATTATATATTGTATTTTCATAATTATTTATATATACACCCCAACCACATAGAGCACTATGTTCCAATACCTAAATGTTTTGGGGGCTATTTTTCTTAGCATCCAAGATGGTGAGGATGGATGGATGGCAACCCCATATTACTTACTCTCTATTCTATGAGAGGATCTTACGCACGAGTTGTGATGGATTACAGATATAGTTCACTTATGTTTAGGCTGATGAGGTGGTCCATAGCGGGGGTCGTGTGTGGTAGGTGGAGGGAAAGAGGTTTATTTCCTTCACGATCATGATACCTTACTATCCTAGATATATGGAAGTGGTTATGGGAGGATGTAGTTTCACAAGTGTCTTTAGGTGAGATGTGATGGCTAGTTACACACTGGGTGTTGGCATGATGCAATTTCCCATGCGTCTTCAGGAATTTTTTTATAGAAGGGATGAGAATGATAGTATTTACAACCTTGGGGTGCGAGAGTTGAAAACTAGTGTGAAAGAGATGCAAGGATACCTTTTTTATCGATACGCTTTATATTATGCTATTATACTTGGCTGTGTTATTTGGTGAGTGTTCTATGATGAGGATGAGATTGGTTAGCTAGACCGATTAGGTGTATGTTGGTTCTATTTTTTGTCTATTGGTGCATTAATATGTTATTTTCACATGTGAATGAGAGACCTTGGATATGATCCCATTGATTATACATTTTATGCTCACTCCATGTATATACAAACTATTTTTTAGGTTTCCAAGAGGACTTTGTGAACCATGTTGGACATTACTAGCTTGAACACTTGATCTGTTGTTGAGTTGATGCCTTAGTATTTTTTTGGGTATTTATTTGTAGAATTTTTGTATTTTTTTACTTTATACATTCATTTTGGGATGGTTTTTGTTCTTCCATTTTATTTATGTCATGAATTTACTTGGTGATTGATATCCTATCTCCCAATCCTACTTTATCTATTAAGGGTAATTCCTTCCATATGTGAGATTGCTATACCCTCGGTGTAGTTGTTGACTCGGGTCCTATTGAAGGTGATACCCAGGGTTCATTATTCCTGTAATATGCTGATATATAAAAAAAAATGTTCAATAGTGTATAAAATATGCAACACCGAGCAAAAATGAACCATAACATATTATTATTTAAACGTAATTGTTATAACCTAGCCGTTAAATTGGAGGGTATGAATAGAATTATATACTTTTTGAAATATATATAAAGGTTATAATCAATACAAATTTATTGATTAATTCTTAGTAAATAAGAACTCATTTTTAGTAAAGTCATTTTATTCTTGAAAAATGTGTTTTCATTAAAAATGATTTTTATTACTTTATATGAGAAAATATAATAATTAATTTTTGAATAATTTATAAAATGTATTTTATAAAATTAAATTTATTTTTGAAATCAGAATATCAAAATTAGATTAAGGTGAAATTTTGAGAAATTTTTGAAAAGAATGATTTTTTCAATTAATAGTGAAAAATACTGATTTTTATTGAAAATTGTATTTTTTTAGATTATTTTAAAATTAAAATTATATTTTTTATTGGTTTTAAAATTTAATTATTTCATTTTTATAATTTAATTATGGTTTTTAAATGAACTTTATACTTTAATTTAGTATAAAAATATTTTTTACTTAAAATATGCAATTTTTTGAAAAATTGTTTTTCATCATTTTTTCCAGCTTAATTTTAAATTAAATTATAGATATTATATTTTGTGAATTTTAAAAAATGGATCCCATATTTGTAATTCGTGGTTCAAATTTTTTTAAACATTCCCCTTTTAGTTTTAGTCAATATGAATAATAACAATATTAATTTTTGTTACCACGATAAAGGGTAGATCGAGTAATTAAGGGTTAAAAATAATATGAAAAGGACTATAAAATAACCCTAAAAATTTTATTAATTTTATTTTATGAGTTTATATCATCCATAATCATCCAATATTTGGTTATATGGTCTTTATTTTCCATTTGAGTGTGATTATGACCTTTATAATATTTGATTTAAAGAAAAATAAAAAATGTCACACTCTTGTTTTTACTAACTATAATATTAATAACATGGGAATAATTAGAAGATATATTTATTTATAAATATTAATTTTAAATATAAATGGTTTATATTCATCATGATAATTTATTTTTAAATTTTAGTGAATAAATAATTACCTTAAATGCTTATAGAATGCCAATGGAGTAATTATTCAATTAATGGAAAAATAAAATAAATGATATTAAAAATATTAAAATTAATATAATTTGAGATAAATAATATGATTAATGAATTTATAGATGAATATAACATGTTATATATGTATTTTCTTTCAAATTGTATTTTTTTCTTGATGTTATTAAAGTCGATTGAATAGTTTTAAAAATTAACATTAATAATATTTTATAATAAAAAATATTTTATTAAATGACATAAAATTCCTAAAAATATTATATTTAGAAAATTTATTAGTATATGGTTGATAATATCAACCATGGCCCATTTATAAGTCATTTTTCCATTTATAGTAAATATCTTGACCCTCAAAGAGTAAAAGTCCTTATTATCACAATAAGTGTGAAAGGGGTTAAAACCAAAATATAAGGGTAAAAACATAGTAAAAACTTGTTTAATTTTTATTTTATGAGATTATTTAGACACAACCTCATCATATATTTTAAATAAATGATTTTGGTACCATTTTTAGTTGAAAATTAATTTATATTAATTTAATATTTTGAGAAATTCCAAGAGTGCCCCTCCCCTCTCATATAAAAGGACATATCTTCTTCTCTTTATTTCACACTTTAAGAACCATTTTTTGGTCTATAAATGCCCAAATTCCTTCCTCAATTATATAATAACATCCTAGATGCATTTTTTAATCATAAAACCAACCTAGGGAATCTTTTGGTGTAAACATTAAGAGGTTGTCCAAAGAAGAGGTATCGTTCTTAACCGAGAGTTTTCATTTTATTGCTTCTTATACCTCATTAAAAAATTATAAAATATTGTTTAGATAATAAAATAAATATCTATAATGTACTTATATATTATTATTTCTGTGGAAAAACCCATATCCATCTTATATTTCATCAAATAGGAAACAAAACCGTCATTCGTGTGTACGACAAACTACTACCTCATGAACCAATGTAATTCATTTTCCATCACCACCTCTCATGAATAGTTATAATTATGGATTTAATGTATATATATATATATATATGAAATTCATGAAATATATATAATTTTTTAAAGATAATATAACACCTATTTTCTTACCTTTCCACTCACTGAAAAATGATAATGTCATTCGTGCGTACATGTGGACTACCACCTCCCCAAAGCAATGTGATTCGTTTTTCATCACCAAATCACATGGAATATATATATAAGTGTATTTAAAGAAATAATATTATATTTATAATATTATTATAATTATATAAATATATAATAATAAACACCTTATTTCCATATTTATCTTTAAAAAATGGAAACATTACTTATGCATACATACGACCTACCATCTCCATGATTGTAATGCAGTTCATTTTTCATAACCATATTTCTTGATTGGTTTTAAAATTATAATTTATGTATAAAAATTATAACCATTTAATAATTTTTATTCTGTATATGATTTAATAATAACCCCTTTGACCACGTTCAACATATCAAAGTTATTTTGAAATTATGGTCCAAACATCCACAAAACACCTGATGTGGATTTACTGATTAAGGAATTAAATAAATCATTGTAATAAATGAAAAAAATGATTCAAGGACAAGGGATTAATCTATGAAAATGTTCTTAAGAAATAAAATAATTGATATGAGTCTATTATACAAGTGTTGATGGACATACATAGCAAGTCTGGACTCGAGGTAAGGGATTTCATCTCAATTTCCTTTCATTGAGTCATATTTTGATGTTATGAACTTTATTTATCTTATATGGTGTATATATTTACCATTTTAAATTTTATATCATTAATACTTTATATTTCATGATATTTTAAGTTGAAATTTGAATTTCATCATCCAAGGGGATTTAATTTGGAATTTATAATGTGGTAAATAGATTCTTAACTCAATTTCCTTTTGTTGGGATATACTTTTTTTATTGTCATTTTTATACCATGATTATGTGTGAATTGATATTTAAATTTATTATATATATATATATTATTTACATTTATTACACATAATATCTTTATTTATTAATTCTCAATTCAATGATATGATCTTTGTAAGTGTTATTCATCTTAAATTCCCTTTCCTTGGGATATATGTTTATGATATGAAACTATCATATTTTATGATGTGTATATACTTACCCTTTGTCATAATATATCATAAATATCATTATATTCATGATATTTAAATTTTCATTTGATGTTTTTCTTTAATGGGGCTTACAATCGAAGAATTACCAAAGTAAAAAAGACTTTAAGTTATAATCTATTTTCCTTTTGGGATTGTTTATGTTCAAGGTTCCTTGAGGGGAAATCATATGCTCTTATTTTATTAAACCACATATATTTTATTATCATCTATTTATGAATGTGTTTTACATGGTTAATTTCCATTTCCTCCATTATTGATTAAAGAAACATCAAGAAAGTCGATTGTAAGTGATGCTGATCTTGTATCATCTTTTAGATCGAAAATCTTTCTCTTCCACATCCATGTTTTCTAAAATATTTTAAATAATGTTCTTTTCTAAAAATAAATTATTTACTAAATTTATTTTACACGATCTTTTTATTTATTTTAAAATAAAAAAAATAAATTTCTTAACATTTTTCCAAATGGGTCACTTTTGACTCTTTTTACAAAATGTTTGAAAATAATATTTATTTTTGACATCTATAATATGGAAGAATTTTACCACCATCATGAAAATTATTTTATTTTAATATTTATTTATAAGTTTCTAGATTCATTTAAAAAAAATGTTTTTCACAATATTTTGTAAATATTTTGTTTTTAAAAGTGATTTTCAAAGTGAAAAGGATATTTTCCTCAATAATGTTTGTAATGATATTTTAATGGTATTTAAATTCATCAATGATAACAAACCTTGATGTTACTTATAATAAAATAGGGATATTTTGTAATGATACCATTCTCAATATTTCTCTAGATGGATTATTATTGTTTAAAAGAGATTGTCATGGAACCCATTTCTTTTCCATAGGTTAATCAATTTTTAAAAGGAATAATCTATTTTAACATATATGATGCCAATGAATTTTCCCAATATTGTAACCTTTATATGATGCTTGGATTATCTTATACTATTTCATGAAAATCCTCCTTCTCTCATTTTGGGTGATTTATGTTTTAAAAATGTGTTTCTAGAACAAAAGGCTATTTTGATATCTGAAAGTATTTTGTACATGGGTTTAAAAGAGTTTTTCAAGGGTTTTATTCATGATGTGGTCCTTGAACATTTTTACACAGGTTTAAGCCCAATTAAAGCTCACATGTAAGCCCGATATATCTTATATGAAGGTTTGAGCTCCATTATAACTCACAGGTGAGCCTGATATAGTTTATATGATGTGTGTGCCTAGATATCCCTCCAATTCATTGGGTAATGATTATGTTATCAGAATAATTATATTGGAAGTAGAAGGTATAATTATTCTAATTTTAAGGGTTCTCTAAGAGTTCTATAATGATGATTTACCAAGGTACCAACACATTTTATTTATACTTGATATGGGTTATAAATGTTTCCTTTGATCAATGTTGACATCATATTACTCATGATTATTGATTCTTATGACTATTTTACTATAGTAAATATCTATTTCTTATTTAATGATTTATGATCTAGGTATTGATCAGTATTAAATATCTTATATCATGATCATGCACTTTGATTATGTCATCATACCCTTATGATCATCTTACTCTCACCGATGACATTCAACTGTTAATGCATATGTTTAACCTTATTGAGAATTTGAATTCACCCTTCTTATGTTTCATTTTCCCCATGTTATAAAGAATGATGAAAAATTATTTTTATATAAAAAGGTTTAATATGTGGATAATTTTATGGGAGATGTTGAAGACTTAATATGGAATATTAAAAGTTAGGTATAGTGGGATAAGTAATCTCCTGAAGTCATGAGTGTTTTTTATATAAGAATTTGTCCTAATTATCTAAAATTCTAAACCTAAAAGGTACTTGGCTATGTAATTGATCCAATATTTCATTTTGATGTTTAAGGTTTGTATGAAAAATTGGGTCACATTTATCGAAATCAAATCCAAAAATATAAAGCTTATATTTTTAGCACCGGACCTGGGAGTGCGGGTTCAAGTCTGTTATGGTTGGTATTAGATCCAGGTTTAGATAAATTTAGAGATTATGATGTTTTCATGTGATGGTATATTAAGAGTTATGGATACTATCATGGGTTATATAATTTTTATGTTGATCATAAGCTCAGAGTCTTAGACACCCCTTTTGAGGTTTTAAGTGGTGAAATTTTAAGGCGAGTAATGATATTTTGGAGACATTTTATTTGGTTGAGGTATATGTAACCCTTAAGTTTAACATGAAATATTATTTGAGGAGTCAAGGTTAAATTATATTTTAGAAGAATATACGATATTAATGTGGATTTATTATGATTAAGGTTATTTATGGAAATAATTAACATATTTTGGAGATTATATGATTAGGGAGTATTCCTTTCTGGGTATATAACTTCATGGTTGACTAATGTTATTTATAGATAAATATTAAATTTATCTTAGAATAATATGTGGTAAAATCCTTTTTATCTTTGGGTTTCAATATTAGTGAATAAAATCTTGATGAATTTTAAGGCTAGTTATTTATCAAATTATCTATATTGAACTTTAGGTGTTATTGCTGAGGCTTTGTAGATTAATGTTGTATTACATCATATAAAGTCTTATTCATTTTGGGAATTATCTTACCTTGTTCTAAAAATTATGGTTTTGGTTAATGTATAAATACTATAGGTATATCTTGTTATCCATTTGTAGAATTATATGATCTAATGGAAGTTTATTTTAGTACTTCAAGCATAAAAAAATTCATCTTGAATACTCATTGTTTGGAGAAAAAGAAGAGTTTGTGGTAAAAGTTGATTAAAGTATGAAATTATACTTGTCAAGTATATTTCTATAAGTTCTTAGTCTAGATAATAAATTAATTCCTAAACTTTAAAAAATGTATATTGAACCAAAAAAATTATCCTATTACCTTCTTTTTAGATGAATAGATATTATTTTTCACACCTCATTAGGTTGTAGTTTTGTGGTCGTTACCTTTCTCAAGATCATTCACTTTATTGTGATAAATGTTCTCTATCACTCTTTATTATTATTTGGAGATTATTATTTTCTTATATTTACATATTTTCACTTCCCACTAATGTTTTTCTATTTGGAAACCTAGTATGTGTTATCTTAGATGACCTTAATAATTCCCTTTATCTCTTTTTTAGAGGAAGTTTTATTAACCCTTTTTTTTCTATGAGATTTAAACAAAGACATTTTAAAATGTAAACCTTTGATTACTGATATCAAGTTAAAAATTTCCAGGAAACAATTTAATAGGGTGTATGCTATATCCTAATATTTTTTTTAAAATAAGACTATGTTTGACATCGTACAAAATATGTAACACCAAGCGTAAACAAACCACAAAATATTATTATTTAAATGTAACAATTATAACCTAGATTTTTAATTAGAAGGTATGAATATGATTAAATAATTTTTTAAATATATATAATGGTTCTAATAAATGAAAATTTATTGATTAATTCTTAAGAAATAAGCTTTCAATTTTTTATAATGTCATTTTATTTTTCAAAAATACGTTTTCTTCAAAAATGGTTTTTATTACTTTTTATGATAAAATATTATACTTAATTTTTAAAAATTTTAGAAAATTTATTTTATAAAATTAAATTTATTTTTGAAATCATAATATCAAAATTATCTTAAGGCAAAATTTCAATAATTTTCTGAAATGATTGTTTTTTTTCAATGAATAGTGAAAAATACTGATTTTTATTGAAAACTGTATTTTCTTTTTGATTATTTTAAAAGTAAAATTATACGTTGGATTAATTTTAAAATTGAATTAGTTAATTTTTAATCCAATTATGTTTTTTTAAATTAACATTATACTTTAATTTTGTATAAAAACATTTTATACTTAAAATAGTCATTTTTCTGAAAAATCATTTTTCATTGCATTTTTCCAGTTTAATTTTAAATTAAATTATGCCACTACTATGTTTTTAATTTTGAAAAATGGATTTAGTATTTTAAATTATTGGGTCCAATTTTTAAAATATTACCCTTTAATTTTTAGTCAATATAAATAGTAACCATAGTAATTTTTGTTAACACGATAAAGGCTAAATCAGGTAATTAAGGGTTAAAAATAAAATTATAAGGACTATAAAATAAACCTAACACTTGACTTAATATCATTGGATGAGTCCATATTGTCCATAATATTTTAATATTTTTTTATATGACCTTTTGTTTTCATTTGGGTGTGACTATGACCTTCATAATATTTTATGTAATGAAAAGTAAAAAATGTCACACTCTTGTTTTTAACAACTTATTATTTTTAACATGGGGATAAAAAAATTTATATTCAGTTATAAATATTAATTTTAAATATAAATGATTTATATTAATTTTTAATTTATTTTTATTTTTTAGTGAATAAATAATTACCTTAAATGTTTACATAAAGTTGAGGTAGTAATTTTTCAATTAATGGAAAATAAAATAAATGATATTAAAAATATTAAAAGTAATATAAATTGAGATATTTAATGCAACGCATGAATTTTATAGATAAATATAAAATTTTAGGGATATAATAATTTTTTTCAAATTTCATTTGTTATCTTGATGGTATTAAAGTCAAAGTAATGAATAGTTCTAAAAATTGACATTAATGATATTTTATAATAAATAATATTTTTTAAATGATATAAAATTATTAAAAATATTTTATTATACCAATTTATTAGGATATGGTTTATAATATCAACCATGGTCCATTTATGAGCTTTTTTCTATTTATAGTAACTATCTTGACCCTCAAGGAGTAACAATCCTTACTGTTAAGATAAGTGTAAAAAGGGTTAACAAGGGGTTAAAACCAAAAGATAAGGGTAAAATCATAGTCAAAACATGTATAGTTTTTATTTTATGAGATTATTTTGACCCACACTCATCCTATATTTTAAATAAATTATTTTTTATCCATTTAGAATTGAAAATTAATTTATATTAGTTTAATATTTTGAGAAATTCCAAGAGTACCCCTCTCATATCTTATAAAAGGGCATCTCTTATTCTCTTTACTTTACACTTCAATAACCATTTGGTTAAAAAAATAAATGACCAAACAACTTCCTTAAATCTCCCCTAACATCCTATATTCCTTGTTTTGATAAGAAAACCAACCTATGGAAGCGTTTTGTGTAAACCTTAAGAGATTGTTCAAAGAAGAGGTATCATTCTTAACTGAGAGTTTTCATTTTATTTCTTATTCCACATACTTAAAAACTTATCAAAATATTAAAATATAATAAAATTAATATATAACATATACTTATATGTTATTATTCTCATGTAACAACTTATATGTATCTCCCATTCCATCAAATGGGAAACGAAACCATCATTCGTGTGTACGACGGACTACTGCCTCATGAACCAATGTAATTCGTTTTCCATCACCACCTTTCACAGATGGTTATAATGATGGATTTAATGTATATATATGATATTAATGACATATTTATCATTTTTAAAGATAATATAACAAATATTTTTTTACATTTACAATCACTGAAAAATGATAACGTCGTTCGTGCATACGTGTGGACTAACACCTCCACGAAGCGATGCGATTTATTTTTCATCACCACATCAAATTGATGATATATAAAAGTGTATTTAAAGAAATAATATGATATTTATGATATTATGATAATTATGTAAATATATAATAATACTTACCATATTTAAATAATGACCGTTGAAAAATGGAAATGTTACTCATGCATGCGTATGACCTACCGTCTCTATGATTGTAATGTAGTTAAATTTTCATAACCATATTTCATGATTGGTTTTAAAATTATAATTGATGTATAAAAATGATAATTTTTTCATGATTATTATTCTTTATATTATGGAACTATAACCCTTTTGACCATGGTTAACATACCGAATCCATTTTGAAATTATGGACCAAACATCCTCAAAACACCCGACGTGGACTTAATTGATTAAGTAATTAAATATATCATTGTAATAAATGAAAAAATGGTTTAAGTATAAGGTATTAATTTTTTAAAATTTTATTAATAAATAAAATAATTTATACGAGTCTATTATACATGTGTTTAAGGAAATATATCACAATTATGGACTCGAGGTAAGGGATTTCATCTCAATTTATTTTCATTGAGGAATATTTTGATGATATGCACCTAATTTACATTATATGGTGTATATATTTCCCCTTTTACATGTTATATAATGAATAATTCATATTTCATGATATTTTAACTTTCAATTTGAATTAATTCATCCAAGGGGATTTGATTTGAAAGTTACCATCTGGTAAATGGTTTCTTAACTCGATCTCATTTCGTTAGACTATAAATTTTATTTATTGATTTTTTATGGCATGATTATGTGTGAATTGATCTCTAAATATATTTATTATTTATTTCAACTTGTTTTTTTGGATTTAAATTTTTTACACATAGTATACTCATTGATTAATTATCAATTTAATGATATAATATTTTTAAGAGTTATTCATCTCAAATTCCCTTTCCTCAGGACATATGTTTATGATATTCACTTATCTTATTTTATGAGGTGTATATACTACCAGATTTATATGATACATCATAAATATACTTATTTATATTATATTTAAAGTTTCATTTGATGTTATGCTTTCATGGGGATTATGGTTGAAGAGTTACCAAAGTGAAAAAGGCTTTTATGTTATAATCTCTTTTCTTTTTTGAATTATTTATTTTCAAGGTTCCATGAAGGGAAATAATATAATACTATTTTCTTGAACAAGATATCTTTTATTATACTCTATTTATTAATGTTTTTTATATTTTTAATTTAAATTTCATCCCTTATTTATTAAAGAAACATCAAGAAATTCTTTCGTAAGTAATGCTGATCTTATATCTTCTTTTAGATCAGGAACATTTCTATTACATATCTATGTTTTCTAAAATGTCTTCAGAAATGTTATTTTATAATTATAAATTATTTCATAAAGATATTTTACATGATATTTTTATTTCTTTTAAAATGTTTTAAAAAATAAATTTCTTAACATTTTTCCAAATGGGTCACTATTGAATCCTTTTACAAAATGTTTGAAAATAATAATTATTTTTGACATCTAAAACATGAATGGATTTTACTACCACAATGAACATTATTTTATTTGATGCTTCCTTTATAATTTTACAGGGTTATTTTCAAAGAACTAGGTTTTTAAAATATTTTGTAAATTTTTAGTTTTTGAAAGTGATTTTTAAAGTGAAAAGGATATTTTCCTCAAGAATGTGTGTAATGATATTTGAATGGTATTTCCATTCATCAATTATAGAAACCCTTGATGTTACTTATACTCAACTGAGGATATTTTTTAATGATACCATCCTCAATCTTTCTCTTAGTGGATTATTATTTTTTAAAATAAATTGTCATGGAACCTATTTCTTTTCCACAAGTTAATCAAGTTTTGAAAGAAATGGTACATTTTAATGTATACAAATGAATTTTCCTACTATCGTAACCTTTATTTTATGTTTTTATTCCCTTTTAAGATTTCATAAAAAAGTTTTCTTCTCTCATTCTGTGCGATTTATGTTTTGAGAATGGTTTTTTTAATATAAAAGCGTATTTTTATATCTGAAAGTTTTTTTCACAAAGGTTTAAAAGAGTTTTTCAAGGGTTTTATTCATGACATGGTGCTGAAACATTTTTTATAAAGGGTTTATCCCTATTATAGCTTGTGGGTGATCTAGATATAGCTTATACAAAGGGCTGATCCCCATTATAGCTCACCGGTGAGCCCTATATAAATTATACGATGGGTACGCCCAGTTAGTGATCCAATGCATTGAGTAATGATTATGTTCTATAGAGAATTATATTAGAAGTTTTATATATAGTTATTCTAATTGTAAGTGTTATATAAGGGCTCTATGATGATGATGCCCCAAGGTACCAACACATTTTTTATTATGCTTTTTATGGGTTATAGATGTTTCCTTTGATCAAGTTTGACATCACATTTCTCATGATTATTGATTCTTATGACTCTTTTTTATGGTAAATATTTATTAATTATCTCATGATTGATGATATAGGTTTTAATTTGTATGAATTATATTATGTTATTCTCACGTACTTTGATTATGTCATCATACCCTTATGCTCATCTTACTCTCAATGATGACATTCAACTGTTAATGCTTATATTTACCCTTACTGAGCATTTGAGCCCACCCTTATTATGTTTCCTTTTCCCTAGGTTATGAAGAATGATGAAAAATTATGTATAGAAATTTATGTGGAGAATTTTATTATACATGTTGAAGAATTAATATGGAATATGAAAAGATGAGTATTGTGGGAGAAATACTCTCTTGAAGTCACGAGTGTTGTTTATATTAGAATTTATCATTATTATCTAAAAATATAAACCTAAAAGGTAACTTGGTATGTAAGTGATCCGATATTTCCTTTTTATGTTTTAAGGTTTGGATAGAAAACATTTGGTTAGATTTATCGATATCAAATCCAAAAATGTAAAGCTTATGTTTTTAGCACTAGATCTAGGAGTGCGGGTTCTAGGCTATTATAATTTGTCTTCCTTCATTATTGGCCTAAGAGGGGTACTATTGGAGTGAGGGTACCATGACACACACACACACACATTAATATCATAGCTAAACCATCCTCTATAACTAATTTTATAAGAGAATTTGAAAATCGAACATCAGATTAAAATGAAAATAAATTTTGATCCGAGTGTCCATTTATGCTCCATGATTTGTCAAATAGAAGCTTAAAAAATAACTAAAATTCCATTATATAATAATTTGACAATAATTAATAATAAAAAATTCATTACTGTTCTAAGAGAAGTTAAAAATTTAACATCGAATTCAAACAACCATAACTTTTAATATGGGTGTCTATTTGGGCTCCATGAGATATTCAATCGAAACATGAAAAGTGATACACCATATCAACTTGGGTAGCGGGGGGGGGGGGGGGGGGGGTCCTTAGTCACTATTTTTTGGTAAAAAGGGTTGAAAGGCCTCCAAAACCGAGTTTTTAATTTCGATACCCTTTTTTTTAGCATTTGATGAAATTTAAGATTTTTTAAGAGGGTCTTTTTATGATTTTCAGTTTTCTATGATTTTATTCCATGGTTTTACATTCCTATCGATATGGTGGTGTTTCAATTGGAGTGGTCTTCCCTCTTTTGGTGACTTATTATTTATTATATGTGTATGTGTGTGTGTGTTTCTATATATTTATACATATTTGTTTATTGTAACACCCCAAGCTTCCAAAGTACGCTTCTCTTTGAATAATACAATAGTGTGCAAGGTACGCAACATCGAGTTCAAACGCACTATGACCAATCAAACTAGCCATTTAAAAAGAAGTTATGAATAATAATACCCACTTTTTGGAATTTTATAATTTTTTTTTTAAAAATGGACTTCATTTTTGGATTATAAATATCAAAATTATCTTAGGGTGATTTTTTTTATGAAAACTTTCATTTTTTGATGAATAGTGAAAAATACTAAATTTTAATTTAAAAAAACTTTTCTAATAGAAATAATTTGTAGTGTTAAATTATACATTTGAGTGGTTTTAAATTATAATTAGATTATATTTTTATCATTTAATATAATTCAGGTCATTGGTTTTAATTTCACATTTAAATTGTACATAAACACATGTCTATCTTTTGATAGTTTTTACTTCCTAAAAACCTGCTTTTTGGTTTTGACAATGAGAATTGATTTTAAATTAATTTCTGAAAATTCTATGTTTTGAATTTGTAAAAATGGATTCCATATTTTTAATCACGAGGTCCAAATTTTTTAAATAGGTAACTTTTATTTTTAGACATTATGAATAGTTACTTCAGTAATTTTTTTATTTACCATGGTTAAAGGGTAAATCCGGAAAATAAGGGTAAAAAATAATATTATTATAATATTAAATTACCATAACACATGTCCTAACCCTATTTTTTTGATACATGTACCAACATGGTCATCCTTGGGTCTATTTTTGGACCCCATAGAGCCACTTGTAAGTGAAAATGACACTTTATAAAAATTAATTTAAAGTTAAGGAAAATGTAACATAAACATATATCTTTTAGTAAAGTAATTTTTAAATGAGGTTATATAACTAACCTCTTAGAATATAAATAGTAATTAGAAACCCTTAAATATTTCCTACATCATTATATTTTATTTATAATTTTTATACATTAAATAATTGAATTTATTTATGACACAATAATGATGCATTATTTTCCTTATTAATAAAAGAATCAAATAAATGATATTATAAATATTTAAATAAATATAATTTGAAAGTTTTGATGTCATAAACAAATTTTCTAGGTGAATATGAAATTTTAGGGTTGATTAAATTTATTTTTTTGGAAGTAATCAAGTTTTTATAACTTTCACAAAAACGAAATACTAAATAGTATCACAATTGACATAAATGAGTTTTAAAAAAAATACTATTTTATTAACTGATATAATATTCCTAAAAATACAATGTTCAGCCAAAATACTTAAATAATGTTATAAATGTCATTAATGAACCACTTTAGGTTATCTTGGCATTTTATAGTAAGCTTATTAACCATATAATATAAAAATACTAGGAGATATTGTAAATGTTAAACTATTTAACCAAGAGTTAAATTTAAATGATAATGTTAATATGGTGATATAAACTTGTATAAAACCTATTGGTTGAGATTATTTATACCCATAAACATCTTAGTCTCTAAATAAATTCATTTGGAGCCATTAGAAACCGAAAATGATTTTATAATAAAATAACATTTCAAGCTTTTCCTAAAGTGACCCTCACCTCTCTTATAAAAGGGTACTCCCACTTATCTTAATTTAACACCTCAAAATCCATTTTTATTGGCCAAACCCTACTCAAATATCCTCCCAACTACCCTAAATTCAACCTATAGGACTTACTTTGATCAGAAATCCAACCTAATGAGTCCTTTTGTTCAAATCAAAAGGAAGAACCTGAAAAAGAGGTAATTATTTCATCACATCTTTCAAAGTTCTTTTCTTCTTCCACTTCCTCCTTTTTTGTTGATTACATACCAAAAAAATAACTCCAGTACCTTATACATACTTACATGTTATTATAAATATGGTACAACCATATTTATTATTCTATCCATCCTATGAATAACAAAGTCACCATATGTGCGTACGTACGACTTACCGTCTCCATGTCATGGTGTAGTTTGTTATTCAACGTTTCATTATTTAGATCTGTATAATAATGATTATAATTGATATAAATAATAAATATAACATGTTAATTATTCTTTATATATAATATACTATCCACTTACATAATATTTCACCATCAATAGAATGATATTGTCACTCGTGCGTATGTACGACTTACCGTTTCCACGACGCGATGAAATTTCATTCCCCATCGTAACCATTCAAGAATAATTTTCATTTGATGATTAAAAATAATGTTTAAAGTACTTAATATCATTATGAATATGAATCAAATACATCCTATCCATAAAAAACATGACATACGTAACAAAACATATAAAGGAAAACGAATCAGTTAACCCCCGAAACAATGATACTACTGAAATAATATTAACAAATCAATATTAGAAGATCATATATGATATCATATTTATCTATTTATATTCTTGTGTAATTTAATAAAAAATATTTAACTATTATACAGGATGTTAATGTACCCTCGACTAAGGAATAATACAAGGTAAGGGTTAATTTTATAATCTCTTTATTATCCAAGGTTGTTTATACATGAGTATCTACTGGGACCTCTTTATTATCCACATCCGTGTTTCTTAAAAATTTATTTCAAAACATTTTTACTATTTAATAGACTATGGGTTAAATTAATTTATACCCTTGTTTTAATTTTTATAAAATGGTTCGAAAGGAATCTTTCCATCTCTTTCCAAATAAGGTACTTTATGACCTTTTCGACAAATTAAAGAAAGAATGTTTTTTAACTTATACGGTGGGTGAGGCTATTTTCCACCATTATACCACCTTTGAAGCTTCCATTACAAGATTATAAGAATATTTTCAAAATAAATGTTTTCTTTAATTTTGAATGATTTCAATGTAGAAAGAAATATTTCACTCAAATAGTATTTGGATTGATTTCATCTATGACAACATCCTTCATTGGATTTTACGTTTGTTTGATGTTGATTTATTATGATACAATATTCCATATTGTATTGAAGGTTTTGTGATATGTTTGACTATAGATGTGCTATTTTTATACCATTCATGGTTTATGGTTAAAGTATTGACATTTCGTATTCTAGTTTTAATACGAATGTTTATATTATGTTTCAACCTTTTCATATGAGGAATGCATTGTACTTAGTAAGTAATGGGTGTAGCTCGCTATATATCCTCGATACATCGGTAGGTATCATGAGAAAAACTAGTGTCTTGGCACAAGGACTTGAAAAAATATTATTTGTAGTCTTGGCATGAGGCCTTGACTATGTGGTTATGATGTTCGTCATTATGCATTCCATCATTATAAAATTAGCTATTGATATTACATGTGATTATTCAACTAGTAGAATATCCATGTGAATAAGTAAATGAAATTATTTGATTTATATTTTCCATATTATGCTGAAATTTAATTTTAAAATGCTTATGTTTTAGTCTAACACATTGCCTTAAATGTTTATGCTTATTTATGAAAGTTTTCGCTGTATTATTATCCTTACTGAGCATCTGGGATGACCCCTTTCTTATGTTTTATTTTTCCTAGGATGAAAAGAAGTATATTATGATTGATCTACAGGAATAGGTTAAGGGATTTGAGTTTGTTCAAAAGGGGAAACAATATTGTTGTTTTTCCATTTCATAATGTAATGTAAAACTTATGTATGTATCTAGTACTTATAAGGCTACTAAATTGATTAGTTTTTTAGAATTTATCTCTTTTGATCATGAAAATGTTAGGTAATAATGCACCAACTCTGGGTAACTAGATTCGGGGTGTTACATTTGGTATCAGAGGAAGTTTAGTACAAACCTTAGAAACTAGATTTAAAAAACTCTGATTAGAGAACATTATCCTAAGATAGACTTTGAGGATTAATATAGAATAACTTCCTAGAATTTTGGTAATGTAGAGATTTTGTTAATTTTCCAAAAATACATCCCTTTCTGGATACAAGAAGGTAGAGGCGACTCTGGTACAAATGTACCTAGGAGTGAAAACTCTGACAAGGAGTTTTGGTCTTGACCTAGGGTATCCTAGTACACGACAACGGGCCTTGCTACACTTTTGGTTACGACACTCCTGGTGGATATACTTAGGATAATTCACATTTTTTATAATCCATTATGAAGGATTTACGAGTAAATACTTCCTCAAAGAAAACATTTTTTTTATGACTATATATTATTTGCATAAAATGTTCAATTTATGTTAAGTATTTTACAAGTTTGGAATTATGCATTGCGATTTATAAACTAATCTAGTATATGCCATTGTTTAGAAATGGTGCCTAGTGGAAGTAATGTAAACCGTATCTATGCACATAATCCATATAGGGATTTCCCTCCTACTCAGGATAATTATAATGGAACTGGTGATGAAACTGGTGCTAATTAGCTTATAACCATATTGGGACAACTCACTCAGGTTATGAATAATAACCTTTCCCGTATGGAGCACCCTGATCCATAATGCATATGATTAATGTTATACCATTTCATGAGGCAACAACCACAAAAATTCAATGGGACTACAAATCCATTTGTATCTGAGCAATGGATAAGTTCCTTAGAGAAAATATTTCATGCTTTGGGGAGTAACGAAAGGGAAAAAGTTGTCATGGTAGTTTACCACCTCATGGGAGATGCAGATCAATGGTGTTCATTAATTCAAAACAAAAAGGAGGATAAATAAGTATCAAATATGGAATGGAGGGAGTTTAAAGAGATTTTATTAGAAAAATAATTTCTTCGTGAACATCGAGCAGATATGGAAAGGTAATTTCTGAGTCTGAAGCAAAAGGAGGATGAGAATATCGCAAAGTATGAGGCTAACTTTTTAAGGTTAGCAAGGCATGCTACAGATTATATACGCAACACAAGGAGTAAGATTGATTGATTCTTTGATAGGTTAAAACCATTTCTCTATCTAGCATTAGTCTCACAATCCTTCTCATCATACAAAGATATAGTTTTGTGTGCTATCAAGATAGAAAAAGAATTCTCTAAGTATTATGACATTAAAGTAAAGCAAGAGAATAAGAGAATGGTGGAGAAAAAGACAGATAAATGTAAAAAGGTAAAGAAGGATTTTACCTTATGTAATAATTGTGGGAAGAAACACCCTGGTACTTGCCTAAAAGGAATGGTAGTTTTCTACAAATTTGGAGAAAAAGGTCACCAAGCTCGTGATTGAAAGGAAAAGAAAGATCTTATCAATGTTGAATGCTAAAATTGTATAGAAATGGGGAATTATGAAAATTAATGTTCTAAGATCCAAGGAAACTTACCTCAGAAAAGGACAAGGGAGAAAGTCCAAGCTTATGCTATTACTACAGTGGAAGTGGTATAATTAATGTATTTTGTTTTTGAATTTAAGAATTATATTGTGGTTATAAAAAGAATGTGATATATATAAGTATTTTACTACAATACTTTTTGTTTTAATTTAGTTTTTAATATGATGAAGGTAATCATATTTTCAGTATGTGATAATAAGAGAAACTTTACGTTGTTTGGGGAATTTGATGTTACAATTGATTTTGGAATTTAGAGACCTTTTAGAGAGAGTTTGGACAGAAGTATTTTGGATAACTATAAAGGTTGAAATGGATTAAGTTGGACATTTGATACTATTGTTTAAGGTTAAAATATTTCTTAATATTATTTCTAGATTATTATAAAAAGGACAACTTGGAGTTCAGGCAACAACCCTTTGTGTCCAGCAAGGCAGCGAGACTTGAACCCACAACCGAAGGGTGACAAGGTTTCATCACCTACCACTGGCCTACGTGATGTCTTGGTTTGTATAATGTAGTTTTTTTAAATGGTATGATAGATGAATTATAAATTTATTTTTTTGGAACCCTATATGATTAGGATAAATAGAATATTTTTGAGTTCTATTATCTTTTGGAGTGAAAGATGAGTTTGTGGTAGAAATTAGTTAAAGTATGGAACTCTACTTTTCAAGTATTCTTTTTTTTATTATTCTATCAAGAAATTAATTATTAATATTTAGGGAAAGGATCTTAAAACCAAAAATGTGTTATCCTAATACCTTATGGTTTTTTGAACTGACGATATTTTAAATCATCATAGATTTATGGCTTTGAGGCCCTCAATTTTCCATTCACTTATTTGTGATTGATGACCTTAATCACTCCCTATAAATATTTATTTTTTTCCTCCAATTATAATTTCCACCAATGTTCTCATATCTGAAATCCTAATTTTGTGGTGACTTTCTCATTTTCCTTTCCCTCTTATTAAGACTAAATTATATTAACCTTATTTACGATGTGGGTTTTCCACAAAGGTATTTTCTATTTTTTAACCTTTTTATTTTCAAAGAACAATTTAAAATTGAGAGGATAAAATTTATTGAATGAGGGAAGAATGTAACACCCCAAGCTTCCATGGTACATTTCTCTTTGAATAATACAATAGTGTGCGAGGTACGTAACACCGAGTTCAAGCGCACCACGACCAATCAAACTAGCCGTTTAAAAAGAAATTATGAATAGTAATACCCACTTTTTAAAATTTTATAAATTTTATTTTAAAAAATGGACTTAATTTTTGGATTCTAAATATCATAATTATCTTAGGGTGAATTTGTTTTTATTTTTCTGAAAACTTTCAATTTTTGATGAATAGTGAAAAATACTAAATTTTAATTAAAAACATCATTTTTAATCAAAATAATTTATAGTGTTAAATTATAAATTTGAGTGGTTTTAAAGTATCATTAGATTATATTTTTATCATTTAATATAATATAGGTTGTTGGACTTAATTTCACATTTAAATTGTACATAAACACATGTCAATCTTTTGATAGTTTTTACTCCTTAAAAACCCACTTTTTGGTTTTGACAATGAGAATTAATTTTAAATTAATTTCTACAACTTCTTTATTTTAAATTTGAAAAAATGGATTCCATATTTGGAATCAGGAGGTCCAAATTGTGTAAATAGGCAACTTTTATTTTTAGACATTATGAATAGTTACTTCAGTAAATATTTAATTACCATGGTTAAAGGGTAAATCCAGTAAATAAGGGTAACAAATAATATTATAATAATATTAAATTACCCTAATACGTGTCCTAAACTTATTTTTTTTATAGATTTCCGACCATGGGAATCCTTGGATAAATTTTTCTACCCCATGGAGTTAGTTGTAAGTGAAAATGAAACTTTATAAAAATTAATTTAAAGTTAAGGAAAATGTAACACAAACATATATCTTTTAGAAAAACAATTTTTATATGAGGTTATATTATTGATATATTATAATATAAATATTCCTTATAAATATAAAAATATTTCCTACATCATGGTATTTTATTTATAATTTTTAGACATTAAATAATTAAATTTATTTATGACACAATAATGATGCAGTATTTTCCTTATTAATAAAAGAATCAAATAAATGATATTATAAATATTAAAATAAATATAATTTGAAAGTTTTTATGCCATAAACAAATTTTATAGGTGAATATGAAATTTTAGAGTTGATTCAATGTATTTTTTTTGAATTAATCAAGTTTTTAGGACTTTCACAAAAACCAAATACTAAATAGTGTCAAAATTGACATAAATGAGTTTTTAAAACAAATACTATTTTATTAAATGATATAATATTCCTAAAAATATAAGTTTCCAAAAAAGGAATTAAATAATGTTATATATGTCATTAATTAATCACTTGAGGTTCTATTGGAATTTTGTAGTAAGTTTATTAACCACATAATATAAAAATACAAGGAGACATGGTAAATGTTAAACTATTTAACCAAGAGTTAAATATAAAAGATAAGTTTAATATGGTGACCTAAACTTGACTAAAACAATTTTTTTGAGATTATTTAGACCCATACCCACCTTATTCTCTAAATAAATTCATTTTGAGCCATTATAAACCAAAAATGATTTTATAATAAAAAGTATTTCAAGCTTTTCCTGAAGTGACCCTCACCTATCTTATAAAAGGGTACTTCCCCTTCTCATAATTTCACACCTCTAAATCCATTTGGCTCAGCCAAAACCTGCTCAAATATCCTCCCAACTACCCTCAATTAAAAATATATGCCTTACTTTTATTAGAAATCTAACTTAAGGAGCCCTTTTGTTCAAATCAAAAGGAAGAATAGGTAATTATTTCATCACCTCTTTCAAAGTTCTTTTCTTCTTCCACTTCCTACTTTTTTGTTGATTCCATACCAAAATAATAACTCCAATAACTTATACATAATGAGATGTTATTATAAATATAGTACAACCATATTCATTATTCTATCCATCCTATGAATGATAAAATCACCATACGTGCGTACGTACGACTTACCGTCTCCGCATCATGGTGTAATTTGTTATTCAACGATTCATTATTTGGATGGGTATAATAATGAGTGTAATTATTTTAAATAATAAATATAACATGTTAATGATTATTTATATATAATATAACATCCAATTACATAATATTTCACCATCAATATAATGATATTGTCGCTCGTGCGTACGTACGACTTATCGTCTCCACGACGCGATGAAATTTCATTCCTCATCGTAACCATTCAAGAATAATTTTCATTTGATGATTAAAAATAATGTTTAAATAACTTAATATAATTATGTATAGTAATCAAATACATAATATCCATAACAAACTTGACTTAGGTAACAAAACATATAAAGGAAAATGAATCATTTTACACCCAAAACAATGATAGTACTGAAACATTAGTAACAAAGTAATATTAGAAGATCATATATGATATCATATTTATGTATGTGGATTATTGTATAATTTAATGAAAATTATTTAACCATTATACAGGAGGTTAACGAACCCTCAACTAAGGAATAATACAAGGTAAGAGTTAATTTTACAATCTCTTCATTATCTGAGGTTGTTTATATGTGAGTATCTACTAAGACCTCTTTATCATCCACATCCGTGTTTCTTAAAAATGTATTTAAAAACATTTTTAATATTCACTAGACTATGGGTTAAATTCATTTATAACCTTTTTTGATTTTTTATAAAATGTTTTTAAAGGAATATTTCTGTCTCTTTCCAAACAAGGTACTTTATGACATTTTCGACAAATTAAGGAAAGAATGTTTTTTAACTTATACGGCAGGTGTGGCTATTTTATGCCATTATATCACCTTTGAAGATTCCCTTACAAGATTATACGAATTTTTTCAATATAAATGTTTTCTTTACTTTTTAATGATTTCAATGTATAAAGAAATATTTCACTCAAATAGATTTTAGATTGATTTCATTTATGACAACATCCTTTGTTGGATTTTACGTTTGTTTGAAGTTGATTTATTATGATACAATCTTCCATATTGTATTGAAGGTTTTGTGATATGTTTGACTGTGGATGTTCTATTTTTATACCATTCATGGTTTATGGATAAATTATTTACATTCTTATGCTAGTTTTAATACGAATGTTTATATTATGTTTCAACCTTTTAATATGAGGAATGCATTGGAATTAGTAAGTGATGGGTGGAGCCTGCTATAGATCCTCGATGCATCGGTAGGTCTCATGATACAAACTAGTGTCTTGGCGCAAGGCCTTGACAAAATCTTATTTGTATTCTTGACACAAGGCCTTGACTATGTGGTTATGATGTCCGCCATTATGCATTCTATCATTATGAAATTAGCTATTGATATTACATATGATTATTGGACTAGTAGAATATCCATGTGAATAATTAAATGGAATTATTTGATTTATATTTTCCATATTATGCTGAAGTTTAAGTTTAAAATTCTTATATTTTAGTCTTATACATTACATTAAATATTTATGCTTATTTATGAAAGTTTTCGCTATATTTTTATCCTTACTGAGCATCTGAGCTCACCCCTTTCTTATGTTTTATTTTTCTTAGGATGTGAAGAAGTATATTTTGATTGACCTGAAGAAATAGTCTAAGGGATATGAGTGTGTTCAAAAGGGGAGACAATGTTGTTGTTTTTCCATTTCATGATGTAATGTAAAACTTATGTATGTATCTAGTACTTCCAAGGATACTAAAATGAGAGGTCATCAAACTTGATCTCTTGTGATCATGCCAATGTTAGGTAATAATGCACCAACTCTGGGTAACTAGGGTTGGGGCATTAAATTTATAATTTATATATATATATATGTTTGAATTTATTTATTTATATATTTATATATGTTATGTGAGTATATATATAAACATATATCTATATGTATTTATATTTATATATATTTATATGTATTTATGTATAGTAATATTTATTTATGTTTACCCTTGTTTACACACACATACAATTATATTTAATTATATATATGCATGTGGTTATTTATCATTTATGATTAATTCATTATTCATTATTAATTATTTATTATTACATATCATTTATCATTAATTAATAATTAATAATTATTATTTTATTAGCTATTAATTATTATTATTTATTTATTCATTATTTATTTATTTATCATTTATTATTATTTATTATTTATTATTTATTATTTAGTATTTATTTATTTATATATATATTTGTATTATTTATTTTTTATTTATGATTTATGATTTATTTATTAAATATTAAATATTATTTACTTATCATTTATTTATTATATATTGATTATTATTTATATATCATTTATCATGTAATTACATATATTTATATGTATATTTTTTTTGAAAGGGTGAGGCTCATCGACCCATTTATTAAATAAAAAAACCAAGTACAAAGGAGGAACATACAAAACATAAAAAGTCCAAGAACAAGTAGTCAAGTAAATCGAGATCGAGTACTCATACTATGGTGAGAGAAGCATCCACCCTGACCATGAGGATATCATCCTATTCTCCATGTTTTGACCTGCAACCATGGTCCACCTCCATCATCTAAAAGTCCAACATCAACAATGTCCATCTTTTCTTCTACTCGAAATACACAATCATTGTTTTGGTCATCCTCCTCACTACTTATGAATGCAAGAAACTCAAAGGAATTATGAGTACTAACCTTTAAATGTGGTTTATCCTTCAAAGGTTGAACAATATTGGAGCCCATAGTAGAAAAAGTAATCTTTTGTTAGGATTATCCAAATTTGAAGCCCCAGGATCATCCCTATTAGAACCGTATTCAACACCAACATGTTTCTTTCCATGATAGGCCACAACAACCATCCCATACCCATTAGCATTGTCCAATAAAGCCAAGGGTAAGAAAAAAAACTATTATTCTTGCTCTAGTAAGGTATTGGGTCCAAACTAGGTCCATATAGAATATTTTAATCACTATGAGAAGTAGGGATCTGCATGCCACCAATAGGAGTTTTGATAATTCCATCCCTTTCAACACATTCCATACTTGAGGAAAATGATTTAACAAAAACAATGTTTGATTTATCCCTGCCATGAGAAGGTTCTAAGACCAACCCAGGACTTAGATGATTCATTGATTTTCTATAGACAGGATTCACAAGGTTTTGTAATCCACTGTCACTATAATTATGACAATCAGTAATATATAAAGATGGTTGTCCACCCACTAACCGATCCATTGTATGACTAGAGGTAAGTGGGGGAGAGGAAGAAGCCAATGATTAATTTAGAGACAAATTTATGTTCAAAGAATCTATGTGGGATCTAATGGGTTTAAATGAACCGGACTTCCTATAAGGGAAAAAACCTTCTCATTTTCTATCTCATGGGAAAACTTACCTTGCTCTTGAGAAATAGAGATATGTTCCCTTTTGGTCTTATATGTGGCCGCATCCATCTTGACCTTCCCTTTGTGACTTTTAGAAGAAATTAGTTTTTGATCCTGCCACAGGTTGTAGTCTAAAGTAGCCTGTGAAAAAACCTCTATAGTTTCTAGACTATTTAGATTCCTAACCATCATGGTCACCCTATATGTCCCTATTTAAGGCATGCTTGAAAGAAAATTCAGAAACAACCAAATGACCTTTATATTCTATGTAATCTCAAGACTTAATGGGCTTATCAATCAGATGAACTAGAGAAAAAAACACAGTGTCATTACAAGGAGAATAAATAGTCCTATGCTTACTTTCTGTGTATTGTTTATTCCAAGGGATACATTCAGAATCAATCACTCTTGTTCCAGGAGAAGAACCTTAAATATTTTCATGGGGATATCCACTTGTGGAATCTAGTCTCATGGAAATAGAGTAATGTGAAACATCATCTGTAGGATGATATTTAGCTTGATTATCATTACACAAGATATTCTCATTAATTCCATTACTTTGAAAAAGATGAAGATCATATCCTTTTAAATGATAGTTAGAACAAAAGATATCTCCCATACAATTAGAATTCAAGTGTCCAATAATTTGGAAAGAATCATAAAACAATGGCCTTTTTTCAAAATAAATTATGAGATTGATCTTATCTTAAGGTGAGAGAGAAAAAAGTTATCAATCAAGGTCAAAATTAAGTCAAATTCAACCAAAACCCTTGAAAAGTGACCAAGGGTAACCATATCGATGAAAATATCCATCCTGATTGGGGTTCCAATTGTAGAAGTAACATCAAACAAATTTTTTGAATGCCATAAAATCCAATTTAAACCGTGGATTTTAATCTATAAATGTGCGAAAGTGTCCTTAAAATCATTAAGGTTGAAGTTTAAGTTCCAATTATGAACTCTCAGGGTACCTAAACTTATATTGATTGAGATCAAACTCTAGGATAAACATTTTAATTCTGTAGAAGGGAATAAAATATGAAAAAAAAACATGGCCAAGAGAGACACACTTGAAATATAAAAATCCCCAAATAGAGGCTAGATGAGCTACTAGGTTAATAACTTTCTAAGGTTTCATAACTTTTGATAGTGATATGTGAGCAATAAAATAATTCTTACAAATATTGATTCTTTCTAAAATGGATCTATCTGAGGCCAATACATGACCAGTAGAAACTTTCTTGATGATTCGTTGTGAGATCTGATTTTTGGGAAAGATGAATGATCCTCCCAAAAAAACTAAATAAATATGAGAAACCCTTTAAATATTCCTTTTCATTCTCCTTAGCCTTCTTTGAAGTAGACTACCCTTAAAGACAAGTAAGATGATTCAGAACATAGGTGAATAGATTTACACTCCTTGGATGACTGAAGGCACCGTGGTCGCTGGGGAGCGGTGATATGAGCTTCTCTAATTCCTCCATCATCATTTATCTATATATATATATATATTAGTATATTGAATTATTTGAGTCACTACATGATAAGTTTACTGTAGTGGTAAAGTATTTGTAGAATAACCAAGAGGTAAGAGGTTCAAAACTCACCCTACACATATATATGATAATTTTTCGCATTACAAGATTAATAAATAAGTAAGTATATAAATAATAAATAATAAATAATAATAAATAATAAATAATAAATAAATAATAAATAATAAATGAAGAATAAATAATAAATAATAAATAATTATTAAATAATAAATAAATTATAGTTTAAAAAAAATGAAGAAGTGCTGCTAAATGATTAGAGTCGGTTTAAACCACTATGAAATAAAAATTACTACAAAAAAACCGCTGCTAATTGAATGGAGACACAAGTAAACATGATGATTTCTAGAAATCATCACACATCATTTTATGGTGGTATAAATTGCTATTAAATGAAATTTTTGGCATAGTAATAGCTCGGTTATCATGTATTATACCTTAAGTCATCACATTCCGTGCAAGTACACTTATAGGAAACTATAGTCACTCCATTCAGAATACAATATGTGTTATAAAATCAAATCACTCTATCTCCACACATACAAGTAAAATAAAGTGAGAGACATAACAACCCATGTAGACATGTACCCTACACCATAATCCATTATAGCCTAAATACACCTACACACCATGAAATGCCAAAGGGAGAGTGGGGGAGAGGGAGAAGTCAGTCATCTATTCCCTCACTGACCTAGATATTGGAAAAAACACCCTCTAAAACATTTGGGTGTTGGTTATCCTACCAAATTGGGTGACAAATTGTATGAATTCATAAAATATAAGAATAATATTACACATACCCACACTAAGGGAAACAAACTATTCTTAGACTCAACTGTAGCTATCATCCCCCATGAAACTTTACTACCACCATTAAGTCATAGGAAATAAGATTTCAAACATGCATTTAAGTAGAAAGAGAGTCATAATCATTAACCATCTCCATCAAACAATTAGAAATTACTAATCATTCATTTGTTAAGCCCATTAAAAATTCAATCCTAATCAAATAAATTTATTTCAAACCAACATTCTATATAATGAACATTAAAAAATTTCAGGTTTTCATCCCATACTCCTTTGAGCATTATATTTCACTATACCATGGTTACATTTAATTTATCAACACCAATACCAATAAAATTATTTAATTATTAATTCCATTCAAAATTCTATAATCCAGGCACTCTAGGACTCATCCTAAGACAATACAAGAAGATGTAATCACAATGCATAAACCAACTATAACTGGTGGTTGGTAATCAATAAATACAAACATCTAAAAACCAACCATTAAAAGCATGAACCAAGAAACCACCAATGGAAAACTCATTTATTGACCCATTCTAACCATCCCAGTGTTATCCCTAACACCATTCAATATGATACATTCCATATCACCATTACTGGCATCAAGACACCTCTAGAACCCAGGAAACCTAGCCCATTACTTATCAAATATCCCAACTATACCAGGTTCAGAACAAATCATAATAAGGATCTACCATCCCAAAGCACACATACATGAAAAAAAATTATTTTTAGTATAGAAAATGTAAATGGAAACTAAGGCCATAACTCCAATACATTCATACCTTTAGAAAACAATAATGGGATCACTTAACCCCAATCATTTATCTCATATAAGAAAACTTTTCATTACTATATTTGTTTTAACTAATTCATTATTCATAAGTTCTAGTAACAAGTAGCCTATTATTATCAGTTTCCCATAACTAATAATAAAATGTAAACATGCTTCAAGAAATAATTTTATATTCAATAGTTTTGAAGGAAGAGTGGTAATAAAAATCTCATGACTCATTCATTAATCAGTTCATCATTACCATCTTTATGTTTTTATCCAATTTCAAGCATATCAACCATGCTAAACAACAATATAATCACAATAAGTATAAAATACACTATCCAAAAAATTTCAAGAGGAATCATCAACAAATCATCAAAAAATGTGATCACAACATCCCTTCCAATTAATTCTTGATTCCGGTTATTATCTTCATTAGGTTAATTCCATCATTTAACCAGATAAGCCAAAGTTTTTATGAAAATGCTAGTAGCAATGAGAGATGGTCTATTTTTTAGAAGAATAGTAAAATGGTGAAAAACAAAAGAACAAGAAGAAGACCGTAAAAAAAAATATTTACATGGTTTGTGAATAATCACTACATCCATGAAGGGGAAGAATGATTTCACTAATTTTGGGAGAAAGATTACAGGGTGATTTCAAAGAGTATAGAAACCCTAGATCAAGGTGAGATCATAAAGAAATGTTGTGCTATAGTAACCCACATTGATACTGTGCCACTAACCACACAACAAGTCCATTATGATATAGTAATAAGTGGATGTAAGTCTGTGGAGATACAGTGACCTATCGGTGTCACTAGTCACATGCTATAGTGCCCCAAAAAATCAGGTCTCGGGACCTTCAGACATTAGAACCCTAAGTAGGGGAACACTTCCGCCTACAAACCCCAGTGACCTCACTATGGAGGTCAAACCATAAGAGTTCTAGTTTGGTGTATAGTCTAGGCCACTAATAGTTAGTACAACTTCATCCAAAAGATTTGGCTACACCATTCCAACAAGCGCATGATACTTTCACATTGACAAATAAAAAATGATAAGACCTACCTCAATTATAGGTTCAATATTCTCTAAGAAATAATAGATGAACAAGGATAAACCACTACCAAACTTGAAGGAAACAAATTCGGCTTCTATTCATAGCAGACCACCATCAAGACACATTTGAAAATCATCCCAAACCCAAGGAAATCCACTAAAATGAAACTCCAGAAAGAAAGATAAAATGGAAGATAAAGATAGTAGGAAAATAGAGTACCTTGAACCAAGAGACTTCAATTTGGTGATCTAAGGTGTTTATAATCTCAAAGGAAGAATCTTGAGAATGGTAAGAGGGATAAAGTTTGATTAGGATTTGAAAGGAGGGATTAATAATTGAAAAAAGGAAGTCCTAACCCTCTATTTATAGAGGAACTTTAGAAGACCTCCACCATGAAATAGTGACTCCCATAATGCTTGCGGTGCCTCTGATCAAAGGAAGATCTATAATTAAAGCATTTGAATTAGTATACCCCCTTGATTATCATGAATTTTAAAAACCACATTTAAAAACTTTTATTGGCACCACAATTTGCACCAATACGTGGTTTAAGGTGTTTTAAACACCCAACAATCCACCATGACCTCCACCATAGAATAAGGGAGAACTCCTTACCATTTTGACCCACCACACCAAGGCCTTTGGTGTGGAGAACCCCAGCACACCATTTCATCCTCTCTCATGCGCTCAACCTCACCTCGACCTTGCATGCCACTACACCCACAAAAATGGTGTAGTGGTCTCTCTATTTTCAATAGGGAGACCCATAGAGATTCCATGTCTAGAAACATGGGAATTTTAGGGGTTCCCATTTCCAATAGGGAACCCGCCAAAACCTTAGTGACACTAAATCCTTCACCATGGTGTGAATCTCTTCCCCATTTTTCATAGGGGAAATGACTTAGAAAAAATTACTTCTAAAATGGCCTCCCTAGACATTTCACTCATCGTGGTGCACCAAACACCACACAACCAACCCAAAATTTCCAAGGGCTTAGAACGGTAATCTCAAAATAGACACAACATGCTCACAACTCAAAATGAGATTCACCAAATCCAATACTACTCCCACTACCATGAAGTGGTAGCCTTTTAGATCACTAGAAACTCTACTCTCACATTCAGAACACCTCCAAAATTCTTCTCGACACCTCCAAACCTCAAGAAAGACCAAAGTGGGGGATTCATAAAAACAGACTCTTACATCAAATACCTCTAAAATATTTCTTATCCTTGAGAATTAAAAACTAAACCAAGAATTAAATAAAGGTGAAAAAATAACCACCATGTGAGATACCACTCAAGGATCTCAGTAAAATATAACACTAACAACACAACATAAGGAAAATTATATTAATATGCAACACCATCATCCATCTCATAAAATAGAAAAGGCAAAAAAAACATCTCAATAAAGATAAAACATTAAACAACTCAGGATATTGATATCAAATCCGTAACTCCCACTTCTAAGTTATCTCCTTTAAGATATCTTGTTGCTGCATAACACAAACTAAAGGAATATCATGACCTCACTACACCTTCTTCTAATGGTCCTAGATCTCAATAAACTGCTCCTTAAAGTCCATATTATCTTTAACATACAATCACCCTAATCAATGACATGTGAATCATCATGAAGGTACCAAAGAAGATGTGACACATAAAAGACATCATGAATCTGGAACATCTATGAAAGCAGTACCAATTGATACACAATAACTTCAACACATTCTAATACCTCAAAAGGACTAAAAAATCAGGGAATGATCTTACTCTTATTACAAAAAATTCTCCACCCACAATGAGGTGATACCTTAAAAAACACATGAACTCCAATATTGAATTCCAGAGACCTCCTCCTTTGATCAATATATGAATTTTTACATTCTTGTGTTACCTTCATTTTCTCATGGATCACTAACCCCTTCTCTAGCATATTCTATACCCATTCCAATGTAACAATAGCTAACTCTTTGAGCTCATTAAAATTTAATATAGATCAAAAAGGTCGGTTATATAGTGTTTAGAAGGGATCTATACTAATATCAGAGTGGTAAATTTTATTATAAGAAAATTCCACTAAGGTTAGGTGACTCACCCATGAACCTCTAAAATATGTATTGAAAATATATAACATATACTCTATATTTTGGATAGTTTGATTTATCTGACTGTACATATGTGGATGGAAAGTAGTGCTATGGTATAACTAAGAGAAAAACACACACTTGAGACCTCTCCAAACCCTATAGGTGAAATGGGGATCAGTACTGAAGATTATTGTCTTTGGAACCCCATGAAGCCTCACCACTCCCTATATTTACTTCCTTGAAAAAACCTCAACCAATATGGAATCCTTAATTTATAATTAGTGAGCTGAATTTGTTAAGTATTCCAAAATCACCCAAATAGAATCAAAACCTTACCATTATCATGGAAAAAATGGTAATGAAGTCCATCAAGATTTCTCACACTTCCACTAGGGAACATCAAGAGGTTGAAGTAACCCACCAGAAAAAAAGTGACCAATAATTTCCCTTTGGAAAACCAAACATCAAGAGAAAAACAAAAAAACCGATCATTTCACTCCAGACCACCAAAACTAAAATCGAAAGGCATGATAAATCTTCACCACACCAGAATATTCCACCAAAGGAGAACTGTGGAACTCACAGAGGAACACATCACACATTTCTAAAGGAATGAAGAGCTTACCTTAAAACAACATCTAACATCAATCATCCTTAAACTACTCCTTAGGAGTATCACTACAGACATCTCGATATCACCCAATATCCACCTCAAAATCCCCCAACTGGGAATCCTTCACATGATGCACCAATGAAGACTACACTATCATCTGATAAATACACCCTCTACCATCAACTACTCTCATATAAAGGTGCATCATAGAAAGATATTCTATCAACCTTCAAGAATCACTAGAACCACACATGATATTACCACATGAAATCCTACTTAAAGAATCAACCACAACATTACATTTTACCAGTGTATAAGAAATATAGAAGTCATAATCCTATAAGAATTTCATCCATTATTACCACCTAAAATTAAAATCATCCTAGAAGAAATCATTTCTCAAAATATTATAATCTGTGAAGATCATAAAGCACTCACCAATGAGGTAATTCCAACACAACTTTAGAGAGAACACAACCACAAAAAACTCAATATCATGAGTGGCATATTTATATTCATGAGTCCATAACTATTGCAACCAATTAAAGATAAATTCCCTTTTATATATCACAACACAACCTAATACAAGATGCAAAGTGTCACAATAAACCTCGAACACAATGCCCTCTAGAAAATGAAGAACTAGATCACTAGATGACTTTTCCTTCAAATACTCTAAAGAAGTCTGACACTAGTTGGTCTACACAAATGCTCGATCCTTTTAGTCAAAGATATCATTGAAGTCACAATCGGATATAAATCATGACTGAACCTCATGTTATAACTAGAAAGACTAAGGAAACTCTTCACCTCCATAATATTATTGGGGGATACCCAGGAAACAACCGCCCCAAACTTTTAAGGATCCATGACCACACTACATTGATACATGACATATCCTAATAAACATAAATCATAGGGCTATAACTAACACTTTAAAAACTTCCCAAACAACTGATGATGAGGAATAACTCCTAAAAATATTTTATATTCTTTGTGTGATCCTCCTCTAATTTAGAGAACACAAGGACGTCATCGATAAAAACCATCATGAACTAATATGAAAAATTATATAAAACTGAATTCATAAATACTATGAACATGAATAGATAATTAATAAAACTAATTTACATTACAATGAACTCATAATTCCCACAATGACATCTAAAATAATTCTTTAGAATATCCTCACCCTTCACTCACATCTGATGATATCCAGACCACAAATTGATTTTTAAGAACCACTTAGACCCCTTTAGTTGATTGAATAAATAATCAATACATGGAAGGGGGTAGTTATTATTCACTTTCACCTAGTTCAAGTGATGATAATTGATACAAAATCATAGACTACCATCTTTCTTGTTTGTAAGAATAACCAGATCACCCCAAGGAGACACACTAAGATGAATGAATCCTCTCTAAAAAAGATAAACAATCTAAGTATGCAGAACTAAGAAACACCATAAATTGATCCTATAATAAAACCTATCTCATATCATCTATCAAGTAGGATAAATAATAAATATGTCTATGATCCATCAGAGGGTTAATCATATCATGATTCACTATTTTATTCCACCCTCATACCATGGTTTTAAACTATATTTATATTGTAAATTCCAAAAATAATAATCAATTTCAATTATATATATATTTTTATAATTTTTAATTTTAAAAAATTTTAAAGGTTTAATTTTACTTGTTTTAATGTTTTCAGGGATGTTGGCATTGATTTGAGAGTGCATAATGAAATTCATGCAAAATGGGAAAAACTGCATGAAATCCAGATCACATAAGTTCACTAAATTACATATTTTGAAAAATATATTAATCCAATTGGGATGAAATTTTGTGGATTGATCCATAATAATGTGGTATAAAACTCTCTAGAATATCATGAATCCCAATTCATCCATTTGGTGGCCCTAAATGTTGAATCATTAGAGAGAATATTGACTATTCATAGTCATAAGGTCACTTCTATAATTTGGCCATATCTCAAGTTCTAGACCTCCAATTTCTAAAAAATTTTCACTGGAGATATTCAATAGGTTTTTAAATAACTTTTTATTTTTGTAAAATGTTATATGATATTGTTTTTTACCTAAATACATGATCCGATTGGTTTTATAAAATTTATGTGTCCAAAACCACCTTTCACTTTACTTGTGAATTGACACCATGGACACCTCATCTGTCAGTTTAAGAAAGTGTGGAAAATATTACCTTTATAATTATATACATACGAGATCCAAATATCCTTATAGGGAGAGCTGAAATGAAGAATAATATCCACTAAATCCTCTTCCACCTCTTGATGAAAATCTAAATAGTGGGTGATCATTTGAAGGGAGATACACACATGGTAATGAAGTTTCATCACTTATTTTTCAACTGGTTCACTGTAATTTGTGTTTAAAACATTTCCTTAGTTTTTTATTAATATGGTTCTTATTTGAATACATTGTTTGGGTATGAATGAATGAAACACTTTTCAATTCTTAATCGATTGGATTGATATTTTAAGTGGGAATCTTATGTTGTTCTAATTGAACACAAGGATCCCTTTTCTATCACACATAACTGATATCTTAGTATGATTTGGTATCCATCATTCCATACATAATATCTAAACCTTGAAAAAGTAATTTTTGTGTCAATGGTTGGTTTTAGGTGGACCATTATAAAGGGAAAAGAGGGGAATCAAGATCTTGGTTATCCTCAACCAAAGAATTTCACTAAATACGACCAATCCACATTGAGGATGATGTCATATGGTTGTATTCACAAATATAGGAAGTAACCTTAAGAATTATGGTCTCCTATAATTAGATCACAATCACTAAACACATCACACATGCTAGCTCAACCTCCAACTGACGTAGTCAACACTAAGTACACCAGAAGCCTATTCACTTCAAGTCCAAAAGAACAAACTAGGGTGGGTGAAACAAATGAGTGCATGTATATTGAATCAAATAAGGTATATACCTAAGTGGAAAACATGTATATAGTACATCTCATGATATATGACTCACTCAACATTGGAAAAAATAAGGCATGTGTTTGACCACAACCTACTCCATGACCTCTCTGACCCTGATGGTGACCACCACCATGGTTGGGTTCCAATTTCTGCCCTTAAGGATAAGAGGAATCCTATGGATATACTTTACCTACCTTATCCCCTCTCCACTGATCAAAATTTGGATATCTTTACTGTGTTGTTGCCTCAAAGGATACTGATGCAGTGGTTAAGACTAAAGAGGGTCACCAGCTCCATGATAACTACTAAGGAAGGTTAATCAATCATGTATCTGATAGACACAACCTCAATAAGAATAATAAACCACGAATAATATGCTAGTAGGGGTCTAAGAACTAGTAGCCCCAATGAAATGTGATGAAGAAGGTTAGAAATAACTATTTGCTATCCAAAACTTTACTAACCAGGAAACTAAGAAATTATGGACACAACTTTACTTTGAAAAGAATCATAATGAATCCCATCCCATGAAAACGTGGCCTCATCTATAATTCTCTCAACACCAAATTACCTCTCTAACACCTTAAGATATGTTAGAAACATGAATGGGGTGACTTGGTGCTGTATCTTTGTATAAAAATACTCTTAAAAATTCATCTCCCAAGACTACTCATCTGGCATAAAGCCCAAATCACAACACAACAGGTTCTTATACCATATATAGAACTCATACACACTGGTAGTACCTTGGTGGAGATTAAGAATATCCTACCAATGAGTCACCTTTATGGTCAAAAAAAGAAAATCAGATTAAAAATTGTAATAAAACTTATCCCATAAAATAATAGACTCATCATGATCCCCTAGTAATAATAACCACCATTGCCGAGATGCACCACAAAACACCATTATGGACAGTGAAACCCACTACTACCTCTAGAAATATACTGAACTAAAGGTAATATACACCTCTTATAATCAAGTTTCAATATCCTAATATAAAATGAATCCTTTATACTCATGTAGAACTTGGAATTGAAAATCTCTGAGTGTCATTCTTTAAGAATCATCCTCATCAACCTATACTCCATGGTGATCCACTGGAACATCCCGTTGAATATAATCATCATAAACTCAATGAGGATGTCGACCCAGAGCCATTATTACAAGTTAAAAAACATTAGAAACTCCTAAAATTAGAATATGGTATATTTAAGGTTAATTAATTAATTCAATTTAAAACTAATTCCCACCATCTACCGGATTTAAACATAGGAAAATACAATCATTATGAATGATATTTTCTTAGTTATATACCATGTAAGAAACATCCCTTTTCTAATCATGTTTAGTAAGCTTCAAAGTCCTTACATCAGAAAATAGGGGACTCTAAATTTTGGGAGGTGAATTTTGTTTCAGTTCACTATACTTTTATCCATTAAAATTATGTTCACTAGAATTTTGAGTAACTAATGATTGGTTAAAAGTGAATTGAATACAATAAAAAAAATTCTTCAATGGAAATATTTCCATCAGAAGTTTTTATATACCAATGGTTCTATGATGAAGATATGAAGTATGAAAGTTCAGTAATACTGAAGGGTGATTGGGTTGGTAATCATGATCAGACATTCATGCTTAATGATCCATGTTTTCATGTGATCATGTATTATAGCCTGACCAGTTGACACTTAGTATATAAATGTGTGAGACCTCATTACAAAGTGTGATTAAAAATAAATCATTTATTGTAGATATGAGAAGTTTGTGAGGATTAATTGTATTTTTAATATATTTGTAACCACCTGTAATATTCCTTCCATAATAAAAGAAACTAGTAGTGTTTTTCCCCCATGAACGTAGATCACATCATTTGAAGTACATTAAACTTTATATTCCTTATTATCTTCTTAATTTTCATTGAATGTTTTACTATTGAATGTATTTCTTGTTCTTGGTATGTTTTTGATTTTCTTGTGTGTGTAAGGTCGACTTTGTGTGGTGTGTAGGGTGATTTGATTTCTTACTTCTGGTACACTTAGATGATGGGAAACAAACTTTCATAGATTGATTTTATGCTACATATAGTATTCTAAGTGTGATATTTTAGTGGAATGATGTTAGAGGATTTTAAGGTTTTATCGGAAGTAAAAGTTAGATTTTTATGGGTTTAGATTATTTCCCCAACAAGTGGTATTAGAGAATTAGATTAGTATACCGATAATAGATTAGGTATGACATCAGATGAAGGGAATATCCAGATCAATAAATTTTATGGATCTGATTTTTGGATTCTGCAGAATATAGATTGAAAATTGCCCGATTCAAAAGGACTTATAAGTTCTATTGTCTGGAGTGAAACCAGTGCTGATGGAGAAATATGAATGATAATGCTTAAATATAAAGGCATTGACACTAGTTTAGATGTATCTATAAAGGAATATTGTTTTCAATATTTAGGATAATAAAAATATAGTTGATGTTATAAAGGACTTAGTTGATATTTATGAAAAACTAATCTCCCATAAAATTTTTTTATGCTGCGATAATTTTTTAGCTTAAAGTTTTAGGAAGGAAGACCAAATACAAATCATGTGAATGATTTCAACATGATATGTGGGAAGCTAAAATCATTGAAGGTTACATTTTTTGATTATGTATGAGCATTGCTACTATTATCTTCACTTCTAGAGAGTTGTAATATAATAGTTACTATAGTTAGTAACTCTAGTATAAAAACCAATTTGGTGTTTAAAAATGTCAAAATTTTGATACTCAATGAAGAACTTTAGGGGAGGTAATCCCAATCACAGTATGATAATTCTCTCAATGCTGATGGATGAGAATGAACACCCCATTAGAAGCAGGTCTATTAGAAGAATACATCAGAATAAAAACATTTGGAGAAGAGCTGAAGAAAATCATACGGTCGTATTTTAACTGACTAGAAGTGTGGGAAAAAAAGGCACATCAAGAAGGATTGAAAAAGCTGCAATGAGAACACTATAAAGGCATCCAACTCTGGTCGTTCAAATTCTGTTAGTTTATTTGAAATAAGTAGTAATTACTTTCTAAGAGTGAACACTCATACATCATAATTACATTCATCATAATTTCATGTAACAGATGAGGAAACTGGGAAAATGTGATTTCTAAAACAATGACATTTTTTTTTTAAAATTTCATGGTTCATTAAGTTTTTTAAACCATGATTTAGTTTTTAGTAAAAACAATCATAATTTATGAAACTGCACTATAGTCTACTAAAAAGATATCATAGTTTATAAATGTTATAAAACCACATCATGATTTGATAAAAATTAGCATGGATAAGTTTCATGAAAAATAGATCATTATAAAGTGATAATATTACATCATGGTTTATTATAAATCCACTCATGGATATTATATTAATTTTATTTTCAAAATAAAACCAAACCATATCTTAGTATTACCACATTATGGTTTTGGTAATAAAACTTTTGAAGGTTTTGTCCAAAATAGATTCAGTTAAATAAAAACGACATGGTTTCCATTGGAATGTTTCATTATGTAGGAGAAACCACTCTACATTTTTCTTGAATAATGGTTGTATTTTTATAAATTTAAAGAAAAATTATTTTTCTTAAAATTCTTAAATACTTTATTTAGTGCAGCCTCTCTAAAGGGGATATAAATTGTGCAATTTTTTTTTGATGTATGTGACCTAGGTTTAAAATGGATTTATAAGGTGGATTAATTTATAAAGTGCTTATAAATTATAAAATAAATCAAAATATAAATAAATTATACTAATTTATGAAATATTTATAAATTATAATATAAAATATTCATATTAAAGGTCTTATTTTGGAAATTTTTATTTGAACTATACAAAACACCGTTTCAATGGGTTTTATCAATGTTTAAATAAAATGAAATATTTAATATTAAATTTATGTAAATTGTTTACATAAGATATGAAATGTTTATATTATGATAACAATTTTTTATAAATATAACATCTTTTGAATATGAAGGAGTTCATGTTAAACATCATGCAAATTAATAATTTAAAATAGTCAATATTGAATAAATGTTGAATATTCATATTTATTATGTTATTGAATGTCCATAAAGCATGTTTGATTATAAAGTGTTTATAATTTTTTATTTATGAAATGTTCCTAGATATATATCTCATGTATAAATATTTTAAATGTTCATTTATTTAGTTTATTCCTAGTTTAATTATTCTTGAATATAAATTTTATATTATGAATGAATGTATGTTTTAGTTTAAGGTGTTAAACTGGTTATTATAAATGTCATACCATGCATAAAAAGAGTAAAATGATAGATATGATATAAGATTTAGTTACATTAAACAATGAATATGTTTTTTTGTGGGTTATGAACTTTAATGTCAAGGTTGGTTATGATTTATATATATTATGCGTTAAGATTGCATTGGAATTGAGCTTTCACTTAAGTAGTTATCCATGGATAGTGAGACTCTGGGTCAAACTTCTCACTGGCCTTGGGGCTTAGGCTCTATCTAGAAAAGTGAGAGAAAATTTAATAATAATATTTATTAAATGATTTTAAAACATTATACTCATCTAAAAAAAGATTCTGTTATAGATAAAAATGGAATCATCATCATCAAACTTAACTTTGAGATAAATTTTGGAGAAATAAAATCTTAGTGGATGCAACTTCTTAGATTGGTAAGGAAAATTAAGAATTGTTCTTAAGAAAGAAGTGAAATTATATATTCTACAACAAACTCTTCCTAGACAAATGACTATTGAAGTTATTTAACAATTTATCTAAGTGATTATGAGAAACATAAGAAAGACTTATTTGATGGTTTGAAAAATATTATTTACATATAAAATGAGTGAAGGAACTTCATTCTCATATCATGTACTAAATAGGATTGGGCACATTAATGACTTGGAGAGGAGGATGGGGTATCCTTTACGACTTAATATGGGTTTAGACTTTATTCTATAATAATTATTGGATAGGTTATAGAAATATGATTTTAATAAAATTTTAACCGATCTCTTCAATATGTCGAGGACAGATGAGAAGGGCTACGATGGCAGTAAAAAATGGTAAAATTTTAATCCATGAGAAGAAGAAAAATGAAAGGTCTAATAGTTATATTTGGTCATTGAAGCCTAATGTAGGTGTTAAGAAGGAGGGGAATGTTTTCATTATGGTGAACATGGTCAGTAGAGGAGAAATTGTCCAAAATATATAAATGAGTTTAAGAAATCGTATGTATTTTTCATGTTAGGTATTAATGTTATAGAAATATATTCTTTGATTTTAAAGGGTATGTGATACCAAATGCATATTTTATAATTTTTGTAAGTATACATGAGTTCAAAATTAATAAAATGGTTGATGAAGTTTGAAGTTTGTATTTAAATAAAGCAGTAAAGGTTTCTATTATGGATATTTGGAATGAAAAGGAATACTTTAAGAATGTAGAATTTAGAAATTATAAAGGATGTGTATTGTATATCATTTGATTTATCTTGTATGACAAGAGTTTGAGTATAAAAAATTATTTTTTTTGGAATTAAATGAGATAATTTATAGATACACATGGTTTATGATTTTATTCAATTCTATAAAATATTTGAAAATGGAGTAAGTATAAAGGTATTTTTATTGAGGATAAAAGTGATTTATCTAGATTATTTATTAAAATATTAGGAAAAGAGTTTCCACCACCCAAAAATATAATATTTTAAATAATAAAATCTTATTTTTAGAATATCTCTCCAAACACATAGGATTACATATATATATTAGGTAGTTGAGAGTAAAATTACATTCGAAACACACACACCACCCACCCATAGGCTGAACAAGAAATTCATAGCCCCTTAGGGATAACCCACCCCATTAGGCCCATTTTATTTATTTATTTTATGGAACTGTGGACCCAATCATAGAATTCCCTAAAGACCCCTTACAAATTTGACCCAAGGCCCAGTCATCAATAATCTATAGGTCCATAAACCCAAATTCCTATCAATGACCTCAACATCATCACACCATGTGACCAACCTCCACCTGAATCAGCACCCATCGTCAACTTAGGTGGTCATCCACATCACACACCTGCACCCTAAAGGCATATACAGTGGACAACAGTTGCTGAGGTAGCCTCTCAATGGCTGATAGAGGAGAGATGCATTGGGTCTGCTGTTGATGACCACCATCACCGCCACTAGTCCACCACCCATACTGAGTGATGATATCTATCTGTGGATCGTGCCATTAATCACCACTATGGAAGGTCATTATCACCTTATCATACTGTCACCCTATCTTCTCTCCATCACATAGCTACTATGGGATCTGCACCTATCACCACCATCATTGCTACCTGGAAGCATCCTTCCCCTATTACAAAATTACTTCTAGAACTTGAACTTCCACTACTATCGGCACATCACACCGCCATCCATTGTGGAAGGCCACAACCACCTTTTAATCCCACTTCCCTATTCGCATGTCATTGATGTCGTAGGATCTTCACCTCCCACCACTATTACTGCCTCACATCCTCTTACCGTTTGGAAGCATCATCCCCCATACCAACCGTCATATCCTCTAGACCACATCAACCCCGCCAATGAATGGGGTTCATCACACACATGCTATCCTGGTAGGACAAAACACAATGCTGGCTTCAAAGGCATGAGGCCACAAAATTTTGCAACCAATTTAATTGGGGCCAGAAAACTATGGTTGGGGATCGAACCCCAACCTTGGATGAAAAAGGTATTTTGTGACTTTTAAACATATTTTAAATAAAATAAAGTTTATAAGATTATAATAATAGTATGTTTAGACTTAAATAATTTCATAATACAATAAATAAATGATTATACCCATCAAATTTAAAGTGAAATCCACTTTATATCCTAAAAGAGTTTTGGGTATATTAGTACAAAATGATATTTATGTAAAGGGTAACTTTTAAATTTGTTACCAAATGATATCAAATTTTTTTGAAAGTATTGAAAAGTTCTAAGATGAAGATGATGAATTTATAAATATTTCAAAGTGTTTAAGACAACATATATTATTAACATTATAACATTAGATGTTTTAAAGTAAATAATCTTAAAAATTATATTAAAAAATTTGAACATTAGGATTATGAATATTAATCTCACCATTATTTAGACAATTTTTCTTCATAGATATTTCCCATTAATGTAGTTTAGTTATAGAATTTATCAGATAGTCACAATGAGATGTTATAGGAATTACATAGTGATGTAATCAGTTTATAAAACCTTAAAAGTGTAGCAAATATAATTCCTATTTGGTTGTCTACCACATGAGATATGATTAAAAACGAACTTATGTATGGTTTTCTTAGTATTATTAATATATCATATGATTGTAAAATATATCAGATTATATGAAAGAAATTCTCTACTTTATCATTCTTTCATGTTGGATGCATATATTACATGAAGTGTAATGATAATTAACCTCTAAAACATGAATTTGATTTATCTCTAATAGATTGTCATTATAGAGTATTTTAGGTTGTGATGACATGTGGAGATGCTCATGGTTTGGGTTTTATATTAATATATGATATTTGACCATGAGGAATAAAATGTATTTTGTATGCTAGATAAACCACTATATATATTACATTTAATGTACTACATTATGTATTTGGTATAATAGGGGTGTATATTTTATATTGAATCCCTATACCTATGGTTGAAAAGATTTCTAGCATGACACCTTTCATAATTTGATATATTTCTTATACTATCCTTATGGATGAGCTAATCAGGGGTAGTTGGGTGTGTTGTTGATCATGTAGATTAAGTTTTAACCAATATGGGATTTATCCTCTTATTTTATTATTATGACATCTGGTACCTCGATTGAGATAGAATAAGGATTTTAACACTATAATATTTCATAGGGTGTGGAAAAATCAATTAATTCTCCTAGGTTAAATGCATTAGTAGTGGTAACCCTAGGATGTCTCTATAGAGGAGTGCTCAAAATCAGTTATCATTGTGGAAAGGGGGTGTTTTGAAAGTGATTTGTTTTAAAGAAAAGTAAAAATAAAAAATCAAGGAGATTTAAATTAAAATGATATATAAAGTGATGGGTTAGGATTGTATTTCCATGTGTAATGATATCATAGTCTTTAAAAATAATTTTCCTTATCTTCTCATTATTTGATAAGTGTGAGACTCCTTAATTAATTCATCATTCACCCTTAGTTAAAGGTTATTATAGAGAATTAGAAAATATTTATTACTGCTTGGTCATCCTCCCTTCACGTATGTATGAAAATCCAACAAACTACCCCTAAATTACTAAGGAAAGACCCAATCAGGTGTTGGTGTTCCCAGGAACTTCAGAAGTAACTTCATTATTCCACACACATGTCAACAATTTTTAAACACTCACCACCAAATTTAGATTATTCATTAAAGAAAACATAGACTAAGTGGAGGGATATTTTAAATTTTCAACCCAAGTAGTAAAAATGAAGAAGTTAAAAATCTAAAACACAATTGTGTTAAAAGTATCTAACAACCACCAAAAACTAAAATCAATTAAAATAAGAGAATTTTTATTTATTAAGGTATGAAGACTCAAGAACTATAATGTATCTCCTTTATTTTCCCGATCACTTAGGATTTTCCACTCAATTTGGAGGGTAACAGAGATGAAGTATTAAAAATAATACATTACATAGTTAAGGAAATCATAAAAAGAAAAAAGAAAAAAAAGAAAACAACAATAGTAGTAGATTCCATAGAAAGTACACATGATCCCCACTCTAGTTTAGCCTCAGGTTATTTTTAAAGATCTATAACCTCATTCTATTTTATCTAGAAAACTCCCAGGAAATCTATTATATTTTTATTTTTTGGAAAATATTGTTTTACTCATGGAATCAAATATCCGTTGGGATCTATTCTTCCTGAAAATACATAGTTTATTTCCATAGTTATCAGATGAAATAATTTACATATCATGATCCACATGGAATCCTCTAATTGGTTTCATGAATACCAAAGTGGCACGCCAGAACCTCAATTTAAATTTCATAACTAAATATGATTTTTAATCCATGAAGTTCATAGATTTTCATTCAAATTTATTATCCTTCTAAAAATTATCAGCTTCTATCAAAAGAAATTATCCTACATGAGGCCAACATTTAATGCACATGGTATAATTATCCTTCACATAGGTGAAATGTTATATGACTTGTCGAAATGGTATATATGTAGATGTAATATCCTATAACCAGAAAATATCCTACATAGCTCATGGATTTTCCATTTTAGCCAACTCAAATGTATTACAAGATAAAAATATCATATGTGTAACTAAATTAACTTACATGACACCAAAATATCATATGACTAGAGATAATTTATAACACTATATGAGTTTTCCCTTTTCAAATTTTAAATTTTGGAAATATCCTATGCACTATCCCAATTATCCAATGGCCTATTAAAATGTATTACGTTGTATGAATTTTTTATTTTTCAAATTCGACACTCTCGAAATATCATAAATTAGATAAAAATATCTTCCAGCCCTACCAATTATCCCACATGTAGGATAATTCTCCTACATGTCGAATAATTCTCCTACATATAGGATAATTCTCCTGCATATAGATGAAATATCATACAATCTCAAAAAATATCTTACATAGGCATTTTAGGATAATTTCCTTAGACATATTTCCAATTCCAGCACAATGTCTCTAAAATTTATTAAAATATATTCTGAAATTTTTGAAATCAACTATAGGTTTTAAAAATAACTTTAAACACCCTATGACATCATTAAAACACCCAAAGTTAAGTGTATTATTTATTCTAATAATTCTAAAAATTAAATAATCAATTAAAAATAATGTTTTAATCCATTTAATAATTAAACTCTAGATTATTCACAAAACTAATAAATAAGTTATTTAAATGAGAATTCATTGAAGTGGTGGGTTAAAAATCATTAATATAAAAGTGAAATATATGTAAATATCATCTTTTTCAATTCCACCACACTAACTTGAAATCTTAGATAAGTGAACTTCAAAAATATTTTCCAAGAAAAATTAAAACACTTGTCTGGATGAGTTTCATTTCTCAACACCATAATCCAAATTATTATCATGTCTCTTTCATGTACCATGATCCATTTTCTTAATTAAGTAACACCAATTAATTTTCACTTTTCTTATCCTTTCAAGTATACTTATACCTACCTTTATAGAAATATTTAACTGAACTATTAAGTATGGATTTTAAGAAAAGTTTTTTATCATTCCAAGATCATGTAAGATTCACCATAGAATTGATGAATTTATTCATCTCTACCTAAATAGTCAAGTGTTTATGTATATCATGAAGAATTATCAGGGTTTTTCTATGGCTAAATTTTGGTGGTTTATAATGGTAATATTCTATGGAATATTTAGAAATCTTGGATCTATGTTAAATCATAATGCGCATTTTTTAATTTAATTCAAGAATGTATTATTCCCTCTATCCTTATTCTATTAATACATCTCCACTTACTTGAATTTTTGATAGGTTAACTCAAACCCTTAACATTTTAGCAGTAGTAAAAAATTTTATCCCTATTTCTTGTAGTAGGATCTAATTGATTTTTTTTTAATTTTTTACTTTGATTTTTATCTTAAAGGTAGAGATGAACTTTGTATTTTCTTAATAGGGCGTGGTATCTATCTTTCCCCTGATTAGGAGGTATTTTCCTTCCATTATGATAGGTTCTAGGGAATTTCTTTCAAACAACATAAGAAAATTTCAGCTCCAGTAATCCTATAAATTCTTATATAGTTTCTCAGGTAGTCCAAATTTTAAATATTTTATCAAGAATGATATATTTATTCCCAATTTCCCAATTTTAGTATTGTTTCAGCTTGAATTTAGTTCCGGTTCTAAAATTTTTATTTTTTAATTATTGTAAAAATTTGAGTTTTTAGAGGTAAAGTGAGGTACTTTTTTACTTAAAATAGTGGTGGAATTCCATACCCATATTTTTATGACATCCTATCCATCTTCCCATCCTCCCTAATAATATTTTATTAAAAATTAATAGTAAAAAATTGGAATCACTTCTTTCTTTATTTCATATAGATTCTATAAAATATCTTGTCCTAGCTCACTTTCACCCTTCTCCCACACTTGGATTCAACATATATCATGCATCAACTTATAGAGAAAGGTATATAGGTATTTTTTCTTGTAATGTGTCTATCTAAAAAGTTCATTCATGGATGTTAAGTTATACAAGGGTTAAATGTTATGGTAGTCCAGAAATAAAGTTCATTGAAAGATTAAAAAACAAAATATTTCCTTAATCTTGTATAACACAAATTAGTTGATGATTATATATTTTTAATAGATTATTAAGTAAGTTATAGCTATTAAAACATGTCTTTATTCTATCAATAAAAATTTCATAGTAAAGAATATGTAAAAATAGGTTCAAAATCCTCTCAGGTAAGTTGTTAAAAATGTAAGACAATATTTTATGACATGAGATTCAAAAAACCAATGGGTTTTGTATGAATTTACCTCATTTAAAATTTGAAATAAGTTTATTTAAGCATTAATTTATGGTGATTAAATTGGTTAAATTAGTTTCTCAACCTTTACACAGATTCAAAATTTTCAAGGGTATTCACATTAATCTCAACAGGTTTCAAAACCACATTAAAAAATAGAAAATAAACACATTAAAATTTGAAGAAGAAAAAATTTAAAAAACAAAAAACGAAAATCCTAAACAATAATGGTTCCCTCTCTCAAACTTAAATGATGCAGTGTTCTCAATGTATTTAAATATATTTATTATTTAAAGTAAATTTTTAATGGAATAATAGTATGAAAGTAAGTGTCAAGGAGAGGTACAACCTGATAGTTTTCAGTGATCGTCAGGTTGGAGGAGTGTGACCTCCTCTATTGGTTCTTGAGGAGAGTTTCAATGAAATTTATTTAGCCTATTCTCATTAAAAATCAATGGGTTATTTTTTCATTATTTTTTAATCTTCACAACAGAAAATGGATATACATTAGAAACTATAAAAGGACTTTTTCATCTAGAATAAATTTTAACCAATATCAACTTAAGTCTTGAGTTGTATAACAACACATGGTACCCTAGATGAAAGTATTTATGTTGGATTAACTTGTCATGAACCAATCTATTTAATTCATTTTAAATTCTTGAGTTATCAAAATCTTATCTTCTAATTTCCTATAAATCCTACAACTATTGTAACATTCTAGCCTAGGAGACACTATAACCAGTGCCCTAACGTAGATCGAAACATAACCTTAGGTATTCCTCCCTATATTCCAGAGGATGCTGAATAGTAGCAAGGGTCTAATGAGATATGTGGGGAGAATATACCCTCTTTAACAGAGTAATACAACATTTGAAATCAAGATAGAGAACAATCAAGTAATAACGATCAATAATCATGCATCATATAATAGATCTCCAAATGGGTAAATTCCCACAAACATACAAATAAACATGCTATTTCATAGTGGTGTTAGGTGCTAGTAGAAAACTAGGACAAGACACTAAATAAAATCCCTAAAATGGGTCCTGATGCCACATTTAGTCCCCCATCTATACTCTATACCAAATCCTATATCATCCATCTAACATAGGGAATTTGAACTTATCCTAAACTAAAACCATTAAGTCTTATTGGGTAACTAATGGAAGCCCAAGTAGGATGTGATAAAAACTTAGTTATCCACCACCAATAATGTCTACAACAATATCCAGTTTGTAAAAATGTATGAAAAAGTATATAAAAACAATAGACATTAGGTAAATAAAACAATTTTCCATTATCCCCATGGTCTCTTGGTTCCACTAAATTACCAACACACCAAACCTACTTCAGCCTATTCTAGAAGTATGAACCATATATCAAGGAGTTATATAATTTCATATGAGGATCATCAATCTGAGTATCCAAATCATGGGGTGGAACATCATGACCAACACCCATTCCTGATGTGGGCCACCATGACCAACATCTTTACCTCAGTGTGGACTGCCATGACCAACACCCATTCCTCGATATGGACCCCTATAACCAACATCCTCACTATGGTGTGGAAATCCATGACCAACACCCGTATCCATTTCATCAACAAACACCTCTCAGGGTTTAACACAATTAACACTTTTTACCACATTAATATATCAAAGTAATTACCCCATATATTTGTCATAATTTTTATTTTTAATCACTTTCATTACAATTAACCCCAATCCATAACTAGCCCATTTTACCATTTAGTCATAAAAAACCATTACACCTACTTTTTAACCATTTAATAACATGAAAATTCCCCCCATTAAAACATTTATCACATTTAACCACTTACAATCTATAACTCATTTAACTTATTCAGGTTAAAAAAAACAAACCTTTATTACATGTTAGAATACTAAACATAATTACAATTGGTTTAATCTCAAACCCTTCAATTTGTCATTTAACAACTCAATTCCCATGTTCAAGGGAGCGTCTCACCCCTTGGGTGACTATAACCCTGGTATACTCTTCAAAAACAGATCCTATAAGGTCCGTGAAAGGTCCAACACATCGTTTAGTAACCTATTTTATCATTTCCAACCAAGGAATTAAATTTAAATCATAATGGCATAATTACACAACCACATACACATGAATAAACGTCAAGACCATGGGTCATAATTTGCAGACAATCTAACTCAAGTTTGTAGACAAGTAATCATCAAAAAACAACACTTGATTCATGCAAAAAAACTCTCAATGACTAATCTAATAATATTCTGTAAAAACAAGGGTTTTTAGGCTTTAAAATGATAGGAAACATTACACCATGTTTTTTATAGAAAAATAATGAAGAGGAGTGGTATACTCACCCAAAGCTTCAATTCACAACCAATGGCACTTCAAATGACCCAAGATTGAGGGAGAATAACCCTTCAAGGACGAGGGAGGCCTTTTTTGTCACTCAATATGTTGGAGGTGGAGAGGAGAAGAAAATAAGGTAAGGTTACTTACAACCCAATGAAGAAAATGGGAATATTACCCTCATTTAATGAGGCACACAGTTTGGATACACGGTTGGCCAAACCATGCGCCAACTATGTGACACATTTTTTCTGAGAGTATGGCTGAGTCACTTGGTTTTTTGGAGCTCCCTCATGGTTTAGAAAACCATGAAAATGACATGAATCTAAATATATCTAAGGATTCATGATTTTATATACCCCCTTTCATGGTTTTTCAACTATGTGCCACCCCTACATACCTCACAGTTATGGTGCACGGTTAGTACTAATCGTGTGCCAACCATGATACCTGCACAGAATAGACCCTTTTCTCATTTTTCATAACCTAAACCCCCTGAACACATTTAGTCCCCTCATAAACTTGGGAAGAATTTTTTTAACCATTATAAAGGTATTTAACTCAAAATTTAAACAATAACATACATTCTTAAAAGTTTAGGATCTTAGAACCTCCCCACCTTATAATAACTCATAATCGAGCTGCACTCCCAAGCATTGATAAGCCTCCAAGGTAAAAATTTTGGGACACTAGGGATGTATACTATACTCCCACTCCTAAGTTTTCTTTTGAACATTACCATACATCCACAACACTCGGACCAACAAAATGATCTTACCCTGCAAAAGTTTTTCACTATGATCTATAATACGAACTGAATTCTCCTCAAAGGATGCATCAAACTCAAGATCCACATCATCAAAATTGATCACTTGAGAAGGTTTTGGGTGATACTAATAAAACTATGTCACATGAAAAACATCATTCATGCCACCATACCACTATGGATGAGCCAATTGTTACACCATAAGTATGATCCTCTCTATAATATCAAATGGCCTCACATACTTGGGTTCCATGTTTACTTGTTTATGAATCCGATGGCGAACCAATCTTGGCGACACCCAAAGGAACACATGATCAACCATTTTAAACTCTAGGGGTTGATGATGTAGATCAACATATAAATTCTGTATTCTCTAAGCTATATCCATACACTTATAAATCAACTAAACATGCTCTGACATCTATTGTATGATACTTGGTCCCAAAAAATCCGATTCTCCTACTTCTATCCAATATAAGGGATATCCACATGAACAACTATAGAGAAACATGTATGGTTCCATTTTAATAGTCTCTTGATAACTATTATTATAGGAAAACTCAATGAGATCTAAGAATTTATACTAAGATCCCCCAAAGTCTAGGATGCATTCCCTTAATATTTCCTCTAGTACCTAGATAGTATACTCCTAATTCCTTTATATCTATGGATTAAAATTCATACTCATAAATACTAGAGTACCAAGGGAATTCTACAACCCTTGAAATAAGCATGAACTTAAATGAGGATCATGATCTAAAACAATACTTTGAGGTACCCCATGAAAACATACTATCAACTAGACATACAAGTAACCCAACTGGTCAATGGTAAAAGTCTCCCAAATTGACAATAAACGATTTACCTTAGTCAACCAATCCACAAATTTCCAAATTACATCATTTTTATGAGACATCATTGGAAGTACCATAAAAAATCTATGGTAACATCATTGCACTTTAATTATGGAATGGGAAATGACTGTAACAATCCACCATGCCATTGATGCTTGTCCTTCACCTGTTGATAGGTGTAGCATTGTATCATGAAACCTACAATCTCCTTTTTTATTCCTGACCACAAAAAATGTCTTTGAATATCACAGTACATTTTGGTCAAATTAGGGTGCACCTCCCACTTTAAGGCATGAAAATCATGTATTAGATCTTCCCAAATATAGGTAGGTACATAAATATAGCCACAAACATGAATAATTTTATCTTCATCAATAGTCCAATCAGAAGGTGGCTCCCCACCTTTAAAACTATATCTCAAAGTCAGACATTCTGAATCCTCATACCATCTCCTCATTACTTGATTAATAAGTGAGGGATTAACCGATAAGGACATGAGTGTCATAAAATCATGGTAATATTGAACACCAATATGAATCTCAATGAAAAAATCCATCATCCTCCACTTAGAACTAGACTCTTAAACAACCTGAGTCTGTATCTTTCTACTCAAATCATCTATAACACTAATCCCCTTTCCCAGTGCATAACCTAGTTTAAATTTAAAAGATTACATGTAATCTACCCATATTCACCATAAGAGATTTAAATCATGCTGGGGAAATATGTACTTAAGTCTCTTATGATCAGTATAAATGAAAAAAATTTCACACAATAGATAATGTCACTAATATTTCAAATCATAAACCACTACGGCCAACTCGAGATCATGCATATGATAATTACATTCATGTGGCCTCAACTTCTATGATCTATACGCCATGAATTGATATCCCTACATCAACACTACCATAAGTCCAATCCCATATGCATCAAAAAACAAACTATACTCCTTACCTGGATTGAGTAAGATCAAGATCAGTGTGGTGGTCAAACATTTATTTAGCTCCTAAAAATCATTCTCATATGATTAAAACCACTCAAAACTTATACTATTCTTGTTGAAGCTCAAGAGTGGTGCTGCCAAGAGAGAAAAGTATTTGATGAACCTTTGGTAATAACCCTCTAAGTCCAAAAATCTTTGAATATCAAAAAACTTATTGGGATGATCCTAAGAAACAAATACTTGAACATTATATGGCTCCACTAAAACACCTTTATCAGACATGATGTGACATAAGAAATGTACTTTATCAATTCAGAAATGAAAATTTGATAGACGATTCTCTCTCAGTGTACTCAATATGATGCCAAGATATTGGGAATGATCATATTGAGTATAAGAGTACACCAAGATTTCATATAAAAAAGCAACTACATACTGATCTTTGTACAGGTGAAATATTTGGTTCATTAAGGTTATAAACACTGCAAGTGCATTTTTCATCCTAAACGACATAACAATGAACTCATACAATGAATACTTACTTTTGAAAGTAGTTCGTGGTATATCAGATGGTATCACCCTAAACTGATGATACCCTAACCTCAAGTCAATATTATAGAACACACAATATCTCTTTAGTTGGTTAAATATATCTTCAATATGTAGAAGAGGGTATTGATTATTAACCATCATCTAATTCAACTTCTAGTAATTAACACACAACTACAATGTTCCATCATTCATATTAGAAAAAAAACTAGAGAATGAAATGTGACATAATTGGATGGATTAATTCCTTATCCTCTAATTCCTCCAACTAAGTTTCAAGAGCTTGAAGATCTTATGGTTCTATTATATATGGTAGAATAGAAAGAGGATCAACTCTAGGCATCAACTCAATCAAGAACTGAACCTATCTCTTAGTTGGAAAAAATAAGAAGTCCTTAGGAAACATGTCTTGAAATCGACACACCATTATAGAGAAGAAATTATTCTCCAATGCCTCATTATCCAACAAAATACTTGAAACATGGGCTATGATATCACCTTGTTGTTTAAGAATTGGCCTTACATGATCTTCCAAGATATCCCATTCCCCATAGTGAAAATGATTGTCATCCTTAGGAGACGTGAACATTACCATTAGGTGGTAAAAATCAACGTGGTCCTGGTATTTAACCAACTGGTCCATCTCCAGTATCTAGCTAAAACCTGTCATCTCAAACACATACAAGTTCTAAAGGAGATGGTACCCACCAAACTCAAGGGAATACTCCTTAAATTGATGAATACCCCCGATCACACCCCAAAAGACATGTCGATCAATATTTCCAAAACATATACTCCACTACCAAACCCAAAACACTTACAAATTGGGTGTATATAAAAGAGTGTGAGGCACTTGTGTCAAATAAATCACTATAAATCATAGAACATACAATAATCATACCATGAACAGTTGATGGTTTGGCCTCATTACCAACCTGAGGAGGTTAAAAATCATACAACTATCCTATTCTCCTACCCTGAGATCCTGTCTGAGTCCCCTATGGTACACTACCCTGATGATATGGTAGATATCATCATGAAGTACTACTTCTAATACTCTGACTAGTATGGATGATGGAACTCCAACTTCCTGACTGATTTGGGGTAGTTGACCCCCTGGTGGTGCTCTATACTGGTCTAGATCCTCCATAACTGCCCATCTAGTAATTGTTCTTATAAAACCTCTATAGGTTTCCCATACTTCCATAAGAATAGTACTCCATAGGGGGTATAAGTCACTAACCATGCATGTGGCTAGGCCTGCCACATTGATAGTATATCACATGAATACTACCCTGAGAGGCTAACCCACTTTCATGGTTTCCCTATTTACCACTATCCTGGTGAAAATTCTCATGACAACGCTTCATAATATTGGAAGACATACCAATAAATCACCCAAATGAAACCATCTAACTACCACTATAATCCTCCTTTAGGTTACCCTTAGAAATAGGAGCCTTGTCCACTACCTCAACTAACCTCTTCAAATGAAAGATATTTACCTGGGACTTGATCTTGAATATAAGTCTATCATGAAAATTCCTAGATATAGCTACCTCATCTATTCTCAAAGTCAAGAAAAAAAATAAATTTAGTGAAGTAGCCACCATAATCCATCACTGACATATTCCCCTATTTTATACACATAAACTCTTCAGATTTCCTTTTCCTCAAGTTATCAGGGGGAATTTTCTCCAATAACTTCTCCTAGAATTCATTCCATGTCATGCTTTATGACTTCTCATCGTGATCCTAAATACCCCACTAGAATTTCACTAGTCCCCATAACTTGTAATATACCAGCTTGAATCTCTTCTTGGGAGAATTATCTAAGTGATCCAACATCATTTGGATGGACTCAATCTAGAACTCAACTGCCTAAGGTACAACCTCTCCAGAAAATGTTAGAGGGTGATACAACTGAAACTCTCTCATCAGTTCAAACATAATCGGCACATCCCACCCAAGGTCTATGCAGAAATTGCATAAAATGATCAAAGTTCTCATGGAATATCTTTCCTCTATATTACCCAGAATTAATAGAGGTTCCTGTCCCAATACTGGTGGAGCATTCTCAATAATGTCCTCTTGTCACCCAATCAATAAACTTCATCATGGTGTTATCTCTCTACAATTATAAACACACATCTCAAAACACATAACATATAGTTTTCATAATTTAAAAAAAAGAAGGCTTACAACTAGTCAAAAAAAAATCCAATATGCATACACTATCCCAATGTGTAAAATCACACCCCATCACTATCCTCAACCATCTCTATCCCGTGACATTTTTAACACAGGCTAAACCAAACTTACATAATCACAAGACTTTTTTATTTGAACCCATTTCAACCATTTCACTTTTAAAAAACTTAAATATTTCTCATTTAGTCACTATTTAAACCCCTTCAATTTATCACTTTTAAATTGATACAATTTTTAAATTCCTTATTAGGAACTATTTTCTTAAAGCTGAAAGGAAACCATAAAATCATTTTCATTTTCCTAAAACCCACCATAACTTGATTTTTTTGAGTGCCTAACATGATTCATGTCACATAAATCCTAAATTCCTAAAATTATGCATGCATATACCAACCATGGTCCATGTAGAGCCATGAATAAAACCTTATAAAATAATAACATCACATAACAAGTGCATCACCCAAGCTGAAATAACACCCAACGATAACAAAAAAAATCAAGAACATCAATCGCACCCTAGGTACTTGGGTTTCCCCCCACACATGGGTTAGATACTCCTATGAATGAGATTATTTCAAAGTCTTAAGACATCCTAATCTCCTATATACCTTCCCCAAATAGTAATATAATAGAAAAGAAAACCCCTCTGATACCACTTTGTAACATCTCAGACTGGGAACCACTATAACTAGTTCCATGATCCAGATATCCACATGACCACAGGTTCACCTCCCCATATACTAGATGTTTCCAAATAGTAGTGAGGGTATAATTAGATACATGGGGAGACTATACCCTCTTTACCAGAGCAACACAATAATGGAAAATACGATAATGAATAACCAAGTAATAATGATCAATAACCATGCATTATACAATGAAATCATTGAATGGGTAAATGCCCACAACCATACAAATAAACATGATATGTCATAATCATGTCACGTTACAGTAAAAAAATAAGACAAAACACTAAGAAAAATTCCCCAAAAGGGTACTGAAACCACATTTATTTCCCTCATCTATACTTCATCCAAAATCCCATATCATACATCTAACATAGGGTATTTTCCCTTATCCTGACCTACAACCATAAAGTCTTCTTATCTACCCAATGAAGGCTCAAGAAAGATGTGAGTAAAACTCAATAGGCCACCACCAATGGTGTTTACAATAATATCTATTCTATAAAAGTGTACAAAGAAGTATATAAAAACAATATACAAGTAGGTAAATGAAACAAGTTTCTATTATCCCCAAGGGAACTTGGTTTCACTATAGTACCAACACAACAAAATTACTTCGAACTAGACCAGATGTCTGAAACACATATCAAGAAGTTACATAATGTTATATAAGGATCATCAATTTGAGTATCCCAATAGTGGGGGTGGAACTTCATGAAAAACACTTATTCTCAATGTAGACCACCATGAACAACATCTTTACCTTAGTGTGGACCTCCTTGACCAACACCCATTCCTTGATGTGAACCTCCATGAACAATATCCTCACCATGTTGTGGACTACCATGACCAACATCCATATCCATTTCATAAAAAAACACCTCTCAGGGTTTAACACTATTAACCCTTTTTACCACATTAATACATCAAGGGGAGAACCCCTTCCATTTAAAAAAATTTCCATGGTTCATATCTTTCATTATAATTAATCATAATCCATAACTTTACCATTTTACTATTTATTAAAAACCACAACCATTAACCATACTTTCTAAACATTTTATAACATGAAAAATCCTCCCTTAATACATTTATCACATTTACCCACCCATAAGTCAAAAATCATTTAACTTATTTAGGTTAAGAAAACAACCCTTTATTCCATATTATCATGATAAATACAATTAAAATTGTTTTAATATCATAAACCCTTCAGTTCATCATTTAAAAACTCAATTCTCATCTTCAAGGGAGTGGCTCACCCCTTGGGTGACTATATCCCTAGTTTACTCTTCAACAATGGATCCCACAAGGTCTGTGAATAGAACAAAACATCATTTAGACACCAAATTTATCATTTCCTACCATGTAATTAAATGTGAATCACAAATACACAAGTAAAAAAAATGCATTCACTTGAATAAAAATCAAGAATATCGGATATAATTTGTAGACCACCTACCACAAGTTTGTAGTCAAGAACTTGTACAACAGCGACCCTTGATTCAATCCCAAACATGTCTCAACACCCAATCTAAGAATCTATTGAAAAGGGGATTTAGAGAGTTTGTAATGATAAGAAACATCACACCACATTTCTTCCATAAAATCAAAGGAAGAGGAGCAGTAGACTCACCCAGATATTATATTCACAACCAACGATGCTTCAAACAACCTAAATTTGAGGGATAATCACCCTTGGAGGAGGAGGGAGGCCTTGGTTCTTAACTCATGTTATTGGAGGTGGAGAGGGGAAGAAAATTGGGCAATGTTTCTAAAATATTTGAGGGGAAAAATGGGAATTTACCCTCCTTTAATGAGGTGTATGATTGGACAAACAATATTCCAACTATGTGTAATAACTGGGCCCCACTAACGACATAGACACCCCGCCTTAATATTTATTTCAGGTTCTGGCCTGCCAGGTACCACCAATTGTCCCACATACACATGATCCCCACCCTGGGGAACACCCACATGCCTAAATGGGCCATCTGACTAATGAATGTCCCCATTGGCCAAAACATTTTCTTTCCAGTGTGCTCTATCCTCACACATACACACCCTAGGAAACTTCCCAGAAGGATACCAATACTAATCACTACTATAGGACAAGCACACTTAACTGTGGAGTTCTAATAAGGTAGGATCCCAAAAAGAAAGGTGCACCATGTTGACATGATTCATATCACTTAGTCATCTAACCCTTTATCATTCTGGGGTGTTATATTCACCCCACCTTTAGAGCACAAAATCCTCGTTTTTAGAGCACAAAATCCTCATTTTAGATCCTATAACTCTACCAAGGTAGTGTCACCACACTTAAGGATGTGTTCCTTCTCTAATACGAAATATAACAACTAGGCCCTACTGACAACACAAACACCCACCTTAACATGGTTGTTGAGTCTAGGCCTACTAGGTACTACTAATTTCCCTGTAGACATGTGGTCCCCACCCAAGGGCCCACCCACATGCCCAAATGAGTCATCTAACTAATGAATGTCCACATAGGCCAACACATGTTCTTTCAAATGTGATTTTCCCCACTCACACACACCCTGGGAAACTTCATAGAAGGTCACCCATCCTGATCACTACTCTAGGACAAACATGCTTAACTATAGAGTTCTAATCAGGTAGGCTCCCAAAAAGAAAGTTGAACCTTGTTGATATTAGTCATATCAATTAGTTATTTAACTCTTTATCATTATGGGGTGTTACACCATGCGACACCCTCCAAAAGGGGGCATGGTTCGTATAGTTTTTTGGGGAGACCACACGGTTTAGAAAACCTTATAGAGTCTATGCATCTAGCTCTATCTAGGGATGAATAGTTTCCTGGAACCCCTTTCATGGATTTTCAACCATGCACCACCCCCTACATGCTTCATGGTTATGGAACACTATTTTTACTAACCATGTGCTAACCGTGATCCCTGCACAAATGACCCCTTTTCTATTTTTTCATATCTTGAACTCCCTGAACATACTCGAGTCTCCTCATACACCCAAGAATCATTTTATCGACCATTATAAATAGAGTTAACTCAAAATTTAAATAGGAACATACCTCCTAGAAAGGTCAATATCTTACAATTGCAGTTTCCTATCTTGTCTAGAACTATCTAGGTCTAGATTTACTTCTCTAAAAACATAATATAATTTGTATTCTAATTCAATAGGTGGGTGATAACTATTTTAATAGATCATATTATATGGACTCATTCCAATGGAAGTTTTGTAGTCTATCCCATAAGACAAAAAGGTGTCTTCAAACCTTTGTCTCAAATCTTCCATATTCACTTTAACATTTCTTTCCAAAACATTTTTAATTTCCCTATTAGAAACATCATCATGACCATTTTTTTATGAGTGGTAAAGTGTTGATGTCTTATGATGCACTCAATACCTCATCACCAAAGCTTCCATGACCCTATTAAAAAATGGTTCCCTTGATCACTGATGATGCATCTTGGAACTCCAAACCTATAAAATATTCTAGTCCTAAAAATAAAACACACAACTTTAGCATTATTAGTTTTTATGGTCTTATATTCCTCCCAGTTTGAAATATTATCAACTACAGTGGGATGTAATAGTTACAAAAATATATTGTAAATTGTCCCATAAAATAAATTCCACATACTTCAAAAATTTCACAAAAACTTATTGGATTCCAGGGTATTTCATTTCTTTTTGAAATATTTCTAGAAAATTTACATTTCTCACATTGTATACAAAATTAATGTTTATTTTAAACAAATTTGAATAGTAAATCCATAATTATAAATTTTTTATTACCTTAATTTAAGTTATAAAGTTTCATTCAAAAGATAGAATGTGAAAATATTTGAAAAATGATTTTATTCCACTCTTTGGTAAGCATCTTCTTATCATTTAATCATTAAAAATTCTCTACATGTATGGATATTCCCAAATGTAAAACTTTTATTATAATTTTATTTTAATAATTTTTTGAGGATTTAAATGAGATGGTAACTGAGAAGTTACCAAATAATTATCTATATCATAATACTAGGGAACTTCTCCTTCAATAAAGTATAATTTATCTCCTATAATGCGGTCATTTACTGGTGCTTGGTTGGGAATTTCAACTTCTACTATATTGGATAGTCTGATCAAGCAGTCAGACAACTGGTTTCCAATTACTTTATTATATTTTATTTCAAAATTAAATTCTTGAGGTAGAAATATATATCTAAAAAACTTAGGTTTCTCTTTATCCTTCTTCATCAAGTACATAAGGGCTGCATAATCAAAATATACTGCAACTTTTGATCCAAGAAATTAAGAACTAAATTTATCTAATGAAAATAAAACTGATAGAAATTATTTTTTAGTAATAATATAGTTTATATGGGTAGTATCCTAGGTTATATAGTAATATAAAATGTATTGTAATTTTACTTCAATCTTTTGGGATAGGAATGCTCCCACATCTTGGTTAGAATCATCACATAGTAACACAAAAAGGTTATCCCAGTTTAGTAGTTGCATCACTGGTGGGGTGATCAATCTACTATTCAAGTTATAAAAATACTCTCTGCACTCAATATTAAAATTAAATCCAGTACATTTCAAAATTAATATGGAAAGGTGAAGATCTATCTTACCAAAATCCTTTAAAAACCTTATGTAAAATCCCACATGTCTTAGAAAATACCTAACATATTTTACACAAGTTGGGTAAGGAAATGTATTTATCACTTTGATTTTAGATCTATCTGACTCACATACTTTTTGTGAAATGAAATTCCTAAGGACTATTCCTATTTCTACTATAAAAATTCACTTTTCAAAATTTAAAACATGAACTTTTTCAATATAAATTTTCAAAACTTTTTCTAAAATGTTCAAGTAGTGAACAAATAAATCTCCAAAAATAGTAAATTCGTCTAAAAATAACATCATAAAATATTTAATATGATTATAAAATATACTCATTAGACAACTATAAAATAAAAAAATATCATTAAACAATCCAAATGGCATGTGTAATGGGGACTTAAAAGTAACATGAAAAATAAGCTAAAAAAAATAAGCTAGTAAATTCCTCAGATTCTCAAGTGTAATGGGGACTTAAAAGTAACATGAAAAATAAGCTAGAAAAAATAGTGAGTTATCACTTATATTATATAAAATATATGATAAATGAATGGGATGGATAAAATTTCCTTCCTAGATACTTGATTTAGTTTCCTATAGTCTATATAGACTCTCCAGCTATTATGCATCCTCACAGGGATCAACTCATTTTCCTCTCCCCTTACAATAGTCAAACCTATTTTCTTAGGAACCATGTGAATAGGTATGATACATTATGAGTTTACAATTTGATAAATTAAGTATTACTTTAAAATATTCTCAATATAATTCTTCACAACATCTATAATGGTGGGTTTTAGCCTCCTTTGAGGTTTTCTAACAATTTTTTAATTCTCCTTAAGTAAAATTATGTTCATGTATATTTTGGTTTTTATACTTGGGATATCTCCTAAAATCAAACCCATTGCTTGAAAATACTCTCTAAAAAGATCAATAAATTTATGTTCATGGGTTTTGTTCAAGTCATTATCAATGATTAATGGAATATTTTTTTCTTCTATTATGTACACATACTTCAAATCAGTGGGTAGTGGTTTTAATTCTAGATTCAGGGGTTGTTCTAAAGGTGAAATTAAATTAGGTATCCTAATTTCCATATTTTCTACCTCCTACACACATGAAATATAAAATTCATCATTTTTGAATATGCAATCAAATCCATAAAAAACTTAAAAGTTACCTATTACTTTAATATGGGAATAGATTTTCAAAAATATAGGATAAATCCAGTTTGTTTGGTATTTTCAATCATTAAATGTATCCATAGAGATAAAGTTTCATGAAACATTCCTATAACTTCACCAGGTTCAACCTATTCAATGTGATAAAGTGTAATAAGTGAATTTAAATATGAAGTATACCTCATCAAGTCAAATATGTTTAAGTGGATAACACTGTCACCTCATCATTGACGATTGTATTAGATATATTAAGGAAAGATATACCCAAAACCATGGGTGAGTGTTCTAGTTATATATCATCCTTCATTTTCAATAAATGAAAGTATTATGGTAAGATCAGATATTTAACTCCAAATAGAACATATTCTAAAACTCCCACTGTAAAAGTAGTGAATCTATTTGCAAGTTGTACCACCACTCTTGTGGGCATCATTTCTCCCATATGTAAGTAAGTAAAAACTGAGGGAGGCATAAAATTAATATAATATCCTAAATCAAATAAATAAAAAAAAACGTTAAATAACCAGTGGTTTAAGGGATAAAAAATGTCACTGGATCTTAAAATTGTGTGGGTAACTATGGTGTGATAAAAGTTGAGACACTTCTTCCTAAACTAGTCCTTTCATTCCCTTGAAGCCTACACTTTTTTTAATAAAGATCCTTGAGGAATTTAGCATGCATGGGATTTTTTTAGATCCTATAGAAGGGGTATGTTGATCTCAATTTTCAAGAAATTTTCCAGAATTTATTTTTGAAGTTCTTTCTCTTGAATCTTTTTAGATTAAATCATCCTTGATGGGAATGTGAGTGGAAGGTATTTCTTCTTGATTTGTTTCTTTTCAAGGGTTTATATGGTATTTTATTTTTGTTTATAGACTTTTCCTCTTTATATTTCTTCTTTTATTATTTTTTATTTTCTCCTCAAATCTAATTTTAGAAATCTATCAAGACTTTCTAAATTCATCCTCATGTTTTTGTTGATTTAGTTCAGGTTCATGTGTGGATGGTGGTTTAAGTTCATTTCCACTTCCAAAATTCCTCATTTTCACATTAAATCTAGGATTAATTTCTGATTAAGATAGTTGTTTTTTTGGATTTTTTTATATAATTTCTACTAAACTTCCAATCTAGTTCCTTAATTCCTCTAATTCAGTTCTTACCTTCTCAACTTCAGGTTTTGATTATTACTGAAAAAAGGTTTTCACACTTATGGTGGGTTTTTTAAAGGTTTTATCTTATTAGAAATGAGTGGGGTTTTGGTAAGTAAGTTGATTATAGGATTTTTGTATGGTTATTGGAATGGTGAGGCTTATTTTTATTGATTTTTAAAATGTGTCATAGCTTGATTTTAACAGTTTCAAAATCTATATTGAACTTAAGAGTTTCCTCTCTATCCTTGATCGAGTAGCTAAAATGGACTTGGTTGGAAGGTATCTACATAACTCTCTATTCAATACACTTCAACACATTGGTTAGTGAAAAGGGTAAGAAATAAACATAGACCACATACCTTGTATGGTGTATGTTTTCCACTTTTCTATATTAAATCAATTTTTTCTCAAAAGGATGATAATCTCTTCAAGTCTTAATTCAAGCAATGAGGATGAGTCAAAAGTTCTTATCTCATGGATACCTCTTATGCTTATATCTCTCATGCCAGATTTTGAGAGTTTTGAGAAATATTTTTAATGAATAATTTGGATTCTATTAGTGATTTTTCTATGAGATCACCTCTAGATGAGGAATCCAGTAAATTCTTATTATTATCTAGAAGGACTTTATAAAATAAGAAAATAAAGTGGTGATCCACTATATATTAATGTGAAAAAATTGTATATATATTCTTAAATCACTTCTAGCACTCATAGAGAGTCTCTATAGAAGCTTGTTTGATGGAATACAACTCTTTCCTGATGGTTTTTTCTTATAGAAGTAGGGAAAAATATCTAAATAAATCTTCTGTATAGACCATTCTAGTCCTAGATATTTTTTAGTTATAGGATGTACAACCACTCCTTAGTTTCTCCTTATAGTGAGAAGGGTAATACCCTCCAATTTTGTTCCTCATCCACTCCTTAGGTATTTCAAGTTAAGAAAAAAAATGTAAATTCCTTTATGTGTTTATTTGGATCTTCACCTACGAAGCCATGAAATTTTAGAAGCAATTAAATTAGGCTAGTTTTTTTTTTTCAAAAATCATTTTTTAAAGAAGGCATAATAATTTAGTCATTTTTTATTAATGAACTAAGGTGAACATAGATCCCTCAGTGTTTTATTTGGGTTTCCTACCTTGTTATTGGGCTTACAGTGAGTACTTGGTCTGTCACTGGTATTTGATAAGGTAATATCCTCAAATTTCATATAAAAATGTAAATTCCTATTTTTTTAACAAGGTATTTCTATCTATGGTTCAAAATGGTAAAGTTGATCAGTTGAGGATTTGGACATGTAAATTATTATTAATGATTTAACCATGACTCCCCAACAAAAATGCTATTTTTTGAAACTAGGACCCATCATGGGGTGTGAAAAAAAATTATTTCTCCTAGGTTAAATGTAATATACCAACCCGGGCCAACCATACCATATAACTGATCCGTCCATCACACGGTGAGGTGAAACAAAGATAAAAAAACAAGTCTTGAATATAAAAAAGACAAGACATAAAACCAAAGTAAAACATGGAAGAAAAAGGGATACAACCAAAACCATAAAATCAAAGCCAAAATAAGGATAAACCAAGAAGTATGACAAGTATCCATGTGGCCAACAATCACCTCCAAACCACCTCGATATGAAGGTAGAGATGAAAAGAGAAGTCGACATGCTACAATATTCCCTTCCCTTTAAATAGACCCTACAATACAACATCTAAAAATGCCTAAATCCAAAAAATAGGGTGTGATAACAAAGCCCAGTAGGAAAAAACTACAGATTCTATACAAGTTCTCATATTAATAATTCATCAATTCTAGCTTTTATAACAAAACATTCTTATCAGTCATTTTACTAAATCCCAAATCCATTTGTAAATAATTTTCCTTTGGTTTTCATAAAAGACTTTCATATTCTAAAAAATAGAAATATAAAAATTATAAGTGATAAAAAACAAGAATTAAAATACATACATCAAGAGGTATGCAAGTAAACACATATCCATGAAATAACCTATCATGAGAACCTATGTGATACAACCTCATATAAAACATGTGAGTAAATATCCATGTTAAAATCCATCATGTGATAAAAATATGTAAATGAAAAATAACACTATCATTTTATCTCTATCCTATGGTAAAAAACATACTAGACATAAAAAGAGACCTAAAATATGTTAAACATTGGATCTGACTGATATCAAGTCCGTTCACATTTTGTCGATATCAAAAAAATAACCACTAGTGGTTCCACATAAACTAAGGTTTCCTATGTCTATTTACCAATGCAGCCAAGGTTCCCAAAGTTAAAATCTTGTCAAAATATATTTCAAAACCATGATCAACATTTATAATTTTTTTATAGACATCAAAAACAACTTAGATGTTTGAAATACCCATTTTTGGATCAAAAGAAATCCATTTTTAAATAAAACCCCTTTAAAAACATTTATCTTTCCAAAAAATCCATTGAAACCAAAAATCACTTCAATTCAATGAACAATCCAAAATAAATTTACAATAATGATAAGAAATTCATTTAATTAACCCATTATATTGAAACACATACCTCAAAATGGTATAAACCTAGATGCCTTCAATAATGGTGATTGGAAACCAAGAGATCGACCTTCAATAGACAAGGCACATCAAGAAACTGCAAAGGATCAATAGAAATCACTAACTGATCAAGAATATAAACCATAAACATATCCAATATAGTGGTTATGACCAAAGTAATGAAGAACTGGAAGGAACTATTTCCTGAAGAGGTACACTGACACAACCCTGATGATCGATTGCTGAAAGAACGACCTCAAAGGGGAGGAGATCTCCAAAATCAACTGGGGAGGTCTCTGGATTGATATGGGGATCCTGAATGGTCAAATGAAATTTTAATAATTCATATGGTTCCCTAAAACCATAAATTACAAGAATTACACTTCATGCAATCCCATTACAGTATGTGTATTCCATGAAGTCCAAAAATGCTAAAAAACACACCGCTTTTTTATAAATACCTAATATTATCCATTACACGATGTGAACTCTTTTCAAAGTGTGTAATCCTTTCACACTTTGAACCAAATTCCCAACATCTTCCTGGAGACTATTACATGATGTGTAATCCCTTTACATGGTGTGTAATCACCCAACAAACAACAAACATTCTAGTTCTGCATAAAAGACCAAAATCACCTTCAATATTCTATGTACTTGGGAAGAACCCTGTAAGGAATTAGAGAAATATTTATACCTAGAATATATTAATTCAAAAAAAAAATACATCCCCAAACATTAGTTTATTTTCTCCAGCAAAGGATCTCTATCCTTAAGAAGCCCATGATGCACCCAAATAGAAAGGGAAACTAAAAAATAAAGATGATGCATACCTAAAGAAAGATAATAGGGTGTTATAATCTCCCCACCATAAATTATTTCTATACCTATAAAGTTCTCAAGATTATATTTCCACAAAAATAGAAGGAAAATGATGGATCATCAATGATTCCTACTCCCACATATCATGGATATCCTATCCACACTTCCACAGTACCCGAAACCAAGGAATCATTTCCCCACACAATACCTCATCTTAGAAATTCATAATATGAACTAGCATCTCAACCAAAGAGGTGTTAGGATCAAGATCAATATCCTCACATTCGGTCACATGGGAAAGATACATTATATACCTCCTCCACTGGGAAACATGAAACATGTCATGGATAGAAGTAAAACTAGATTTCAATTCCAACTGATAAGACACCTTTACCAGTTGTCCAATGATCTCAAATGGGACCATAAACCTCAGTTCCAACTTACCCTGCCTACCCAACCAATGATGAACCGAGTGATATGAAACTCTATGAAAAAACCTATCACTAATATCAAACTACAACAGTTGATAATGATGGTCCACATAATATTTATGACGACTTTGTACTGTGATCAATCTCTTCCAGATCAACTGTACCATCTCCATCATCTCTCAAACAAGACTCAGCCCCACCAAGGATCTATCTCCCAACTCTACCCAACACAAGGGAGACCTATATGTATACCTATACAAATCCTAAAAGGGAACCATCTTTATCGAAGACTGATAACTATTGTTATAGGAAAACTCGACCATAGGAAAATTATTTTCCCAAGATCCTCCAAAATCAAGAATAAAAGCCCAGAGCATATCCTCAAGAACCTGAATATCCATCTATATCTATCCATACATCTACAGATGATATTCCATGTCAATTTAAATGAGGAACCCATAGCCTGATATAAAACTTTCCATAGCCCAGATGTGAACCTCAAGTCCTTATTAGAAACAAAAGTAGTGGGAACCCCATGTAGCCTTACAATTTCTCAGACATACAAGTCCTTAAGCTATTACAATTTCATCATATCCTTGATAGGTAGGAAATGAGACAAATTTTTTATTTGATCAATGATCACCCAAATCATATCCTTACCACTAGGAGTATATGAAAAAAATGATAAAATCCATGGAAATATCATCCCATTTACATACTGGAATGGGTAAGGGCTAAAATAAACTGACAGGTCTTAGGTGTTCTGCCTTAATCCTCTGACAAGTAATACACCACAATACAAAATCTAAATCGACCAAGTCATCCCTTTCCACCAATACCGATGCCTCAAATCATGATACATCTTGGTAACCCTAGGGTGAATGGACCCACAATATTGGTGTCCACTATCCATCAACTCCTGAATCAGGGAAAATGAAACAACCAACCTATTAAGGAAGCACAAAGTTCTACTAGGAGACCGAGACCACTCACTCGAGGTATTCCCCCTATAAAAAATTTTACTAAAGAATTGGAACTCTGTGTTTGTCACCTCCTTGATCCAAAATTCTTCATCAAAAGATGATTAATCTTTTATAGAATCCAGGAACACCTATGTTGAGTCAATAAGTTTTCTTATGACTTTTTCATTCCTTTATGTTTTGAAGATCAAAAATACATTTTTCTTAAGTAAAATTATATTTCTCTAAGAAAATTTTTTCTTAAGGAAAATTATCTTTCTCTAAGAAATTTTTTCTTAAGGAAAATTTACTTTCTCTAAAAAAGTTTTTGACTTTACTTATGGGTTTCAATGTCTTATCTAGTGTTTTCTTAAACTAAGACTAACCATATTTTTTATTAAGTAAAAACATTGTATCCTTATCTAACCTATAATCTTATAGTTACTTATAATCCAATTTCCCTAGAATTATGACTCTGATTTCTCCTGAAATTAGACTCTGATTTCTCCTGAAACCAGACTCTTATTTATCCTGAAATCAGACTCTGATTTCTTCTAAAATCAGAATCGGATTTCTCCTAAAATCAGACTCTTATTTCTCATAAAACCAGACTCTGATTTCTCCTAAAATCATAATCCTATTTCTCCTAAAATCAAATTCCGATTTCTTGTAACACCCCAAGCTTCCACGGTACACTTCTCTTTGAATAATACAATAGCTTGTGTTGTACGCAACTTCAAGTTCAAACACACCACAACCAATAAAACTAGCGATTATGAATAGTAATACACAAGTTTTGAACTTTTATAAATTTTATCTTTAAAAATGGACTTTTTTTGGATTTGTAATAACAAAATTAGCTTAGGGTGATTTTTTGGTATTTTTCTGAAAACTTTCAATTTTTGATGAATAGTGAGAAACAATGTGTTATTGTTTAAACCTGAATTTTTATTTAAATAATTATTTATTTTATTTAAATTTATTTTAGGTCAAAATAGATACATAATACCTATATAAGTTTAATGTAATTCATTGGAGTCAGTTTATAATAAGTTTAGATATATAAAAATTTATTGAAGTTTTTACCGTCTTTTACCCACCTCCTAGGAGCATTTGTAAATTTGCATAAAACTTAATTTTATCACTTTTGTGAATTGAATTTAAAAAATCTGAGAGACATGGTTGATGTTAGTAAGTAAAAATTGGTTCAATAAGATGAAAATATTTTTTGGTGAATAGTAACTTTTAACTTTTATTTACCACGGTTAAAAGTAAATAGGGTAATTAAAGGTAAAAATGATATTATAATTACCCTAAAACATGTCCTAATTCTATTTGATAAGTTTAATTCGACCAAAAACAACATTATAAATAAAATATGATCCTTTTGGTCCACTTGGATTAGATTAGGACATTTATTATTATTTAATTTAAAGGAGAGTTAAAAGTGTTAAACTCAAGTTTTCATAACTAAAACATTTTTAATATAGGGTTATACATAAGATAAATTTGACTATAAATATTCATTATAAATATAAAAATATTTCCTACATAATGGTATTTTATTTTTAATTTTTATACATTAAATAATTAAATTTATTTATTACACAATGATGATGTAGTAATTACCTTATTAAAGAAAGATTAAAATAATTGATATTATAAATATCCAAATAAATCTAATTTGGGACTTTTGATGGATTCCACTAATTTTATAGGTTAATATGACATGTTAAGGTTGATTAAATAATATTTTTTCAAAGTAATCATGCTGTTATGACTTTAATAAAAACAAAATACCAAATAGTGTTAAAATTAACATAAAAGAGTTTTTAAAACAAATATTATATTATTAAATGATATAATAGACATAAAAATCTAAGGTTTGGCCAAAGGACTTAAATAATGATATATATGTCATTAATGAACCACTTGGGGTTCTATTTACATTTTATACTAACTTTATTATCCATATAACATAAAAATACAAGGAGACATGGTAAATGTTAAACTATTTAACCAAGAGTTAAATCTAAAAGATAAGGTTAATATGGTGACCTAAACCTGTATAAACCTATTGGTTGAGAGGTTTTCGACCCATACCCACCTTATCCTCTAAATAAATCATTTTGGAGCCATTATAAACCGAAAATTATTTTATTATAAAATAATATTTCAATCTTTTCCTAAGGTGCCCCTCACCTCTCTTATAAAAGGGAACTTCCCCTTCTCTCAAAATCACACCTCCAAAGCCATTTGGCTCAAACAAACCTTTCCAAAATTTTCTCCCAACTTCCCTCAATTCAACCTAGAGGCCTTATTTTGATCATAAATCCAACCTAAGGATCCCTTTTTATCAAATCAAAAGGAAGAACCCGAAGAAGAGGTAAATATTTCATCACCTCTTTCAAGTTCTTTTCTTCTTCCACTTCCTCTTTCTTTTTTGTTTCCATTATAAAATAATAACTCCAATATCTTCTAAATATTGTGATATTATTATAAAAATGGTACAACCATATTCATTATTCTATCCATCATATGAATGACAAAGTCACCATACGTGCGTACGTACGGCTTACCGTCTCCACATTGTGGTGTAGTTGTTATTCAATACATTATTATTTGGATGGATATAATAATGATGTATAATTGATGTAAATAATAAATATAAAATGTTAATTATTATGTATAAATGATATACCATCTATTTAAATACGATTTTAAATCAAAATAATGATATTGTCGCTCGTGCGTATGTACGGATTACCGTCTCCACGAATACGATGAGATTCATTTCCCCATCATAACCATTCAAGATTAACTTTCATTTGATGATTAAAAATAATGTTTAAAGAACTTAATATAATTCTGAATATGAATCAAATACATCCTATCCATAACAAACATGACTTACGTAATAAAAAATATAAAATAAAACGAATCAGTTAAAACCCAAAACAACGATATTGCTAAAATATTATTAACAAAGCAATATTAGAAGATCATATATGATATCATATTTATGTATATGGGTTTTGTATAATTTAATAACAATGATTTAACTATTATATAGGAGGTTAACATCTCCTTGACCAAGGAAAAGTACAAGGTAAGGGTTAATTCTACAATCTCTTCATTATTCGAGGTTGTTTATACGTGAGTATCTACTGGGACCTCTTTATCATCCACATCCATGTTTCTTAAAAATGTATTTCAAAATTTTTTTACTATGGGTTAAAGTAATTTATACCCTTTTTTGAATTTTTATAAAATGGTTTTAAAGGAATCTTTTCATCATTTTCCAAACATGGTACTTTATGACCTTTTCGACAAATTAAGGTAAGAATGTTTTTTAACTTATACGGAGGGTGTGGTTATTCTCTGCCGTTATAACACATTTGAAGCTTCCTTTACTAGATTATAATAATATTTTCAAAATAAATCTTTTCTTTTATAATTATGTGACTTTTTAAATGATTTAAAAATATAAAGAGATATTTCTCTCAAATAGTTTTGATTTCATCTATGTCAACATCCTTTGATAGATATTACACTTGTTTGAAGTTGATTTATTATGATACAAATCTTCCATAGTGTATTGATGGTTTTGTGATATTCTTGAATATGGATGTGTTATACCATTCATGGTTTATGGATAAAGTATTGACATTTCATATTCTAGTTTTAATATGAATGTTTATGTTATGTTTGAACCTTTTCATATGAGGAATGCATTAGACTTAGTAAGTGACGGGTGGATCCCGCTATAACTCCTCGATGCATCAGTAGGTATCATGAGACAAACTAGTGTCTTGGAAGAAGGCCTTGAAAAAATCTTATTTGTATTCTTGGCATGATGCCTTGACTATGTGGTTATGAAGTCTGGAATTATGCATTCCATCATTATGAAATTGGCTATTGATATTACATGTGATTATTAGACTAGTAGAATATCCATGTGAATAAGTAAATGAAATTATTTTCATTTATATTTTCCATATTATGATGAAGTTTAGTTTAAAAGGATTTTGTTTTAGCCTTATACATTACCTTAAATGTTTATGATTATTTATGAAAGTTTCTGCTATATTGTTATCCTTACTGAGCATCTAATCTCACCCCTTTATATGTTTTATTTTTCCCAGGATGTGGAGAAGTATATTATGACTAACCTATAGGGATAGTCTAAGGTATATGAGTGTGGTCTATGGAGACAATGTTGTATTAGTTTTTCATTTTATAATGTAATGTAAAAATTATGAATGTATCTATACTTCCAAGGATACTAAACTAATTGGTCTTTCGAGACTTTATCTTTTGTGATCATGCCAATGTTATGTAATAATGCATCGACTCTAAATAATTAGGTTCAGGGCATTAAATTTCTTCTAAAATCAGACTCCTATTTATTCTAAAATTAGACTCTGATTTCTCTATAATTTAGATTCAAAATTCATCATAAATCAGATTTCAAATTCATCATAAATCAGATTCCAAATTCCTCAGAATTTAGACTCTGATTCTCTATTATTTTAGAATCCAATTGTTAATATTTCTAGACTTCAATTTTCAATAAATTAAGAATATGATTAAATTATTTTCTTATAGTTACCTCATTTCCTTAAAATATCATTCCATTTTACTAGATCCTAAAGATGATAATGTTTCTTAAACATGATAATGTTTCCCAGGATTTCTTATATGAAACTATGTCATATAATATGTATCTAAATAACCATTGGATGAGTGACATATGTACATGTCCCTCTAATATTTAAGGAAAAACATGACTGTTTGAGGAAGCAGCCAATTGTTGGAACCTTTGCCTATAAATACCCCAACTATTTGAATATTTTGAAACATGTTGAGAAGTGCTGGATGTGCTGATACTCTGCGAGAGCTTTGCTCAACCTGCCTTGTGAGAATGCTATTAATAACTTGTTCAAGATGTGAAAATCTTGTTCATCTTTCTTAGTGAGATTCCTATTGTTTCTAATAAATCAAGGGATTTCGAGAATAGGAAGACAGAGGTGCCTATCACCTTAGAGATTGAGGGATTATGTGGATAACAAGTTAGATTCTAATATTCTTATCGAGGGATTACCCTAGTGTGGGTAAGATAGACTTTCTTGAAAATATAAATCAACGGACCTTTATCCAAGGTTGTTGGATACCCTTCTATTTGGGTTAAAATAATTCCTACTTATTTACTTGTCTTTGCTACAAGTTTTCAATTCTGCTATTTTTGTTAATGAAAGAAAGTATATCTTTCTTATACTTTCTTATACTTGTATACTCTGATAAATAATATTATATATGCTTTAAGGTAAAATCTTTCTCTAAGTAAACTTGACTTAAGTTTCCTTATCAGATCCATATTATTAGATCCTAAGCAAGTTAGTTTCTTAGTTAATAACTAAAGAGGGTTTGTGAATCCATATTATTTAAATTTGTTAAACATAGATTTTCTTAAGGATAAAAACGAAAGTTTTTAAATATACAATTCAACCCTTATTGTAATTGAGCATGTACATCTACATTTTGATCCTACAATTGGTATTAGAGGAGGTATCTAAAATACTTATACTTACATATAATTTTTATTGATCATCTTTTCTTGCTTAACTTTACTTGTTCAAGTTTTTCTTAAAGATTTTATTTGTTTATAAACTTTGGCCATTAACCCTTTTTGTGGAAAATAATTTTTCTTACCGAAATGGCAGGAATGAACATTGAAAATCTATATCCTACCAGACCCCTAATTTTTGATGGAAATTACTATGAATATTGGAGAGATTGGATGGAGACCTTCATTTTCAATACCAGCGTTGATAACTTTGTTATGCTAATTGGAGACTACAAGATTCCTGACAAGGAAATCATATAATTCACCAATCAAAAAAAACTAGAGTATCATCTTAAATTTAAGATAAGAAATACTTTATTATGTTCTATGAATAAAAATATATATAGCCAGATTTTATCATGTGAAGCTGCTAATAGCATCTGGAATAAATTAGAAGTTACACATTTTGGCACATCCAAGGTTATTGAAATAAGAAGAGCTATGCTTAGAGATGAATATCATGGTTTTATATTTCCTTATGGTGAATATGTATGCAAATTTCAACAAAGGTTTATGACTATCATCAATATCCTACAGTCTATGGGTGAAAAAGGACTTGATAATGAAATAATTGTGGACAAGATAATTGATATCATACCCAACGAGTGGGAATCTAAAAGGAAAACTATTGACGAAAATAAGAAAGTTTCAAACATTACTCATAATGAGTTATTTTGGACTCTTCTTCAAAATGAAACCAAAATTAATAGAGATGCTGAGATCAATAAGAAAAATAACGATAATGGGAGTGTTGCTTTAACTTCTAAATCTAAATCCAAGACTTTAGAAAGGGTAACTAGATCCAAAGCTATAAGAGTTGTTGTAATATCTGAATCAAGTGATAGTAATCAGTCTGAGAATGAACTTTCCAATATTGATCAAAGGATGAAGAATATTGTGGGAAAAAAGATTTAAAATGTAGATACATGAAGAAAGACATAAAGGATAATAAAGATTTAGAAGAGGCTTGTTATGAATGTAAGAGGGATGAACATATCAGAACTGATTGTCCTATGCTCAAGAGAAAAGACAGAAAGTATAAGCATTTTGAAAGGAACAAAAATAAGTACTAAAAATATAATTCTAAGAAATTTATGAAGTCTAATGACACCTATAGTGCTAGTGGTGGTGATTCTTCTGATGAATCCTTGGAATATGAATCTTCTATTCAGAATAATATTGGTCTTATAGCTAGATTACCTATTGAAAATCATTGTCTAAGGTACACAATGCTGAATATTTAACCAATATTTATTTAAATAAAAATCTTCCTAATAAAGAATATTATGAATCTTCAGATGAATAATATTCCTCTTCAAAATATAATACTTTACCTTTATTTTAATAAGTGGCTAGGTTTTACAAATTTATTGAGAATCAAAATAGTAAGATCAATAAGAAACTTAACAAGGAAAATTATAGAATATGTATTTTAACAAAAGAATTATCACATCTTTTAAAAGATATTGATCAGAAAATTCATGATTTTGAAAATGTTTCAAAAAACCTTAAGGAAGTTAATTTTGAGAAGGATAAAATTTCTAAAGATATTGAAAATGTTATTTCCCAGAAAAATGTTTTAGAGGATAACTCAAATTCTAAGACTAATGGCTATGAGGATAAGAATTTAGCCATCAAACTAAAATCTGAAATATTTTCCTTTAAGAAAATTTTATTAAAATTTACTTCTGGAAGGAAAGAATTTGATAAAATGTATTCACAACTTTTTCCTCTTAGGAATAGTTCGATATTTTGTTATACTCATTCAAAATTAGTTTTTATTCATAACTATTTTATTCCCCCAAAGTAATCCTTTTTTCACTAAGTGTCAATGTGGTGGACATTGGGAGAAAAAATTTTCTTTGACTAAAACTCAATCCTTTAGATTTCATAAAGCTTACTTTTATAAGAAAATGTGGATACCTAAGATTTTACTTTCTAACATTTCTAGATTCAAACAAGTTTGGATTCCAAAAGTCTAACTGTTTTATTTTCTGAAAAATAAAGGAAGTACCAACATCAATACATAGTACATGGATAGTGGATTTTCCCAGCACATGACTGGTAACAAAAAATTATTTGAAAATATTATTAAGATGAAAGTTGGAAAAGTAAATTTTGGAGATGATGATTAGGGAGAAATTTTTGGTATAGGTAACATTGTTCTTCTTGGAAAATATTTAATTTCAAATGTTTTATTTGTTAAAGGTATTAAGAACAACCATATAATCATAAACCAATTATGTGATGAAGGTTACCTTGTGAATTTTAGGAATGATAAATGTATAATACACAATTACATGGAAGAGTTTATTCTCTCTGCCCATAGGCATGATAATTTTTATACACTTAACTTAGAAGACCTTAGAAGCCAAGACATACCTTGACTTAGTGTAATGGAAGATCAATCTTGGTTATGACATAAAAGACTATGACACAATAATCTTTGGAACCTATGAAAACTCTAAAAGAAAAGACTTGTTAAGGATCTACCCGAGCTTAGATTTGATTCTTCAAAAGTTTTTGATCCTTGTTAATATGGAAAGAAACATAAGTCGATATCTAAATCAATTAGTGAAGTCTCAACTTTTGATGAATTACATCTAGTGCATATGTATATTTTCAGTCCAATACAAACTAGAAGTATTGGATACAAATACTATATATTTATTTTAGTTGATGATTACAATAGATTTACATGGGTCTAATTTCTAGTAGATAAATATGAAGCCTTTTATAATTTTAAATCTTTTTCATCTAAAGTTAGAAATGAGAAAAACTTTCCGTTGATAACTATTCATAGTGATCATGGGGGAGAATTTTAAAATTCAGATTTTGAAACCTTTTGTAGTAAGAAAGGAATTACTCATAACTTCTCATCTCTAAGAACTCCTCAAAAAAATGGTCTTGTTGAATGAAGAAATAAAATTCTTCAAGAGATAACTAGAACCATGTTGGGTGAATATTCTATTACTAAACACTTTTGGGATGAAACTATTAGTACTGCTTGTTATATTATAAATCAGGTTTTAATCAGACCTTTTCTTAATAAAACACCTTATGAGTTATAGAATGGCCGAAAACCTAAAGTTTCTTACTTCAAAGTATTTGGATGCAAAGTATTCATCTTGAATACTAAATATAAATTACATAATTTTTTACCAAAATCTGATGAAGTAATTTTCTTAGGCTACTTCACTAATTCTAAGACTTATAGAGTTTTTAATAGAAATTCTTGTACTGTTGAAGAAATAGTAAATGTCAAATTTGATGAAACTGATCCTTTTTAAAAAAAACCCCAATATATATCTTCAGATGTATCTTCAAAAATTGATTATCAACCTTTTATGTAAGATCTTTCTAAAAAGGAAAATACTCAATAAAATGATTTTGAAGTATTTACCCTAGAATATTTTTTACCTTATGTTGATGAACAAGTTTTACAAAATCCAAATTAGTTGTTTTTTAAGAATAATCCCAGTGATAGTATCATTGGTGATGTAAATCAACCTATAAGGACCAGAAGTTCTCTAAGAAATGAAGTAGAACATTTAATATTTCTTTCCCAATTATAACATAAAAGAACTGATGAAGTTTTAGGTGATGACAATTGGATTAAATCTATGCAAGATAAACTAAATGAATTTGAAAGGAACAAAGTATGGGCTATAGTTAAAAGAACAAAAGAAACTTATGTAATTAGAGTAAAGTGGGTCTTCAGAAATAAATGTGATGAAAATGGAATCATTGTAAGAAATAAAGCAAGATTAGTTACTAAAGTCTATAATCAACAAGAAGGATTAGACTCTGAAGAAACCTACGCTCCAGTAGTGAGACTTGAATCTATTCGTATTCTACTAGACTTTGCAGGATTCATTAATTTCATTATTTTTCAAATAAATGTGGAGTGTGATTTCCTTAATGGATATGTTCAAGAGGAAGTTTATGTTGAACAACCTCCTAGTTTTGAATATAAAAAACATCCTGAACATGTTTTTAAACTTACCAAAGTTTTATATGGACTTAAACAAGCCCCTAGAGCCTGGTATACCAGACTTATATTATTTTTGTTACAAAACAATTATGTTAAGGGAATTTTTGATCAAAACCTATTTATAAAGAAAGATAAGAAAAATGTTTTTATTTTTCAAATTTATATTGATGAAATTATATTCAGATCAACTTAGCAATCCTTAACTGATTCATTTTTGAATCACATGTTATCTGAGTTTGAAATGAGTATGATGGGTGAGTTAAATTTTTTTCTTGGTTTTCAAATTTCTCAAAAACCAGAAGGAGCTTATATATCTCAACATAAGTATATTAAAGATCTTCTTAAGAAGTATGGATATGACAACACTAAAAGTATAAGTACTCCAATCATTACCTTAAACACTCTTTATCTTGATGAATCTCAGAAACCAATAGATCAAACATCTTTTAGAGGTATGATAGGAAGTTTATTATAATTAATATCTAATCATCCAAAATTAATGTTTTCAGTATGCTTATGTGAAAAATATCAATCTAATCCAATAGAATTCTATTTAAAATTAGTGAAAATAATTTTTTTCTATTTAAAGGGAACTATAGATTTAAGAATTTTCTATTCTTCTGGAAATGATTTTTCTTTAAAAATATTTTCAGATGCTGATTTTAGTGGATGTAGAATGGATAGTAAAAGTACATATGGAATTTTTCATTTCTTAGGAGATTCATTAGTTACTTGGTCATGCAAGAGGCAACACTCAGTAGCACTTTCCACTACTGAAGCTGAATATATAGTAGTTGGAAGTTGTTGTGCTCAAGTGTTGTGGATGCAACACACACTCACAGACTATGACATGAGTTTTTATCAAAACACAGATAATGTGTGATAATAATAATGTCATTTACCTAAGTAAAAAACCCTGCACATCACTCTCGTGAAAAGCACATAGATATTGACATCACTTTCTTAGGGATCACACACTTAAAGGAGATATTATTCTTTAATTTATCGAAACACATGATCATCATACTAACATATTTACAAAATCATTAACCTTTAATAGATTTGAATACATTAAACAAAACTTAGGAATGATATCTGTAAGGTAATCATCCATATTAACTTCTTGTTGAAACAATCTCCTTACATTATGATACTCCTCTTTATAGGGGGATTACATATGTTTATTCTTTTTATATTTTCTTTTTCAATTTTTTTTTCAGGACCTCAAATTTTCAAAACGTAAACAATTTTTTTCTTTCCCTAATACAAATTTCCAGAACCTAAGTTCTTCAAGAATAAACTTATTAATATTGAAAATTATTTCTGAGAAATCCAGAAGATATGTTTCTTTACTTAAATATTTGTAATTTTATTTTTTACTTGTTGGTATTTCTATCTTGTTTTAAGAAAACTTTATCAGATTCACTTTCCTTAAATCCGATTTTTCCTTAAAACCTAAAAATATAAGAACCTATAAATTCTTCTTCGACATTGATATCAACAGTGAGATCAGAACAAGCTAATCTCAACAGTTATATTTTTTTAGTAATATAAATCGTCATCGTGATTCCTATATAAAGGACCCCCATATTCACGTCCCACATCAATTATCTCATTATTTTTGCACCGAAGCTCTATCACTCTTCAAAGCCACCATTCGGTTTTCTCTATTTCATTAAGATCTGAACGTCTCTTGAAGTTTCTTCACAAAATTCTATGGCCTCCATTAAGGAACTCAAGGATTGACTAATTTATAGAGAAAGGTTTGTAGAACCAAATTTCTTTGCGAAGTATGATTCTCTGATCTCAAAAATCATAAAGAAAAATAGTTGGGGAAGTATATGTGTAGCTAAAGCAAATAATCAGTATCCAGTATATCCTGATCTTCTTATAGAATTTTATGATATAGTTCATTTTTATGAACAAAGTGGAAGAGATATTTTTTATTTAAAGAGTTATGGAAAGACTCATTCTCTATCTTTTAATAAGGATGCTAGTATCTTGAATATACCTTACGATGAGGAATAAATATTTTGTTCACAAAAATTACTATACAAGGAAGAATCTTTTGAGAAGGTTAAGACAATTGATTGTCTTTGATTTAAAGGAATAAAATCACCAAATATTTCTCATCTTTCAACCAATTATAGATTTCTATCTCTATGGATGCAAGGTTTTATCATTCCGTGAAAGGGAGATAAGGATTCCCTTAAGAAATATGATATCTTCATGATGGATTTCTTGGTGAATCTAAGGAAGATAAATCTCATAAAGAACATCCTTTTGACAATAATAAATATAAAGAAGGGAACTATCAAGTCTCATATCATAATGTATCCTGTAATCTTGTCCAAGATTATTGTCTTATGCCTAGAATACTTCAAAATTCCCTACATCTAAAAGACCAGAGTTTTCAAGATAATGTTATTGAGTGATGATACTCTAAGAAGGATGAATATTGGTTTTAGTATTAAGATAGAATATTTCTTTTAACTTCCTAATAACATTGATCAAGTTGCCAGCAAGAAAGGTAAAGTAGAAGAAAATTCCAAGAAAACTCCAAAGAAAAGAAAATATAAAGAACTGAAACTGAAAGAGAAAGTACCATCACCTGAGTCAGTATCTGCTCCACCCAAAATGAAAAAGCAAAAGAAATTTTCTGATGAAGTGGTAGCTAAATGGAGAGAGTAGAAGAAGAAAAATAAAGAGGGAGATGTAATTTTTGGGATAAACCTTGCTGAAGCTAAGACCTTAAAGATTCAATAAACTAAAGAGATTGAGAAGTAAGCTAAAGAGAAAAAGTTAAATAAGAATATTTCATAAGCTAAGATTTATCAAGCTTTTCTTAGAGATAAAAAGAAGTCATCTGAACAAGTTTAGGTACCAGAATCCTTCTTATAAGAATGAGTGGAAATTGAAACTATGAGTGAAAATAAGATAATGAAAGTTATTTCAATTCCAAAACCCATTGTTGAAGAATAATTTCTGCAATAAGAAGAATAAGAAGAGGAATAGGAAAGTGATGATTTAATAAGGATTATGAAAAAATACCAAGAAAAGAAAAGTCCTTATAATAAGTTTTCTATCAGAACGTCTCAAGTTGAATCCACCAAGATCATTTCAGAAGGTTAATCAGTTCTGAAAAATGATGATGCTCAGGATGAAGTTAATAAACCTTCAGATGATGAAAGTAGTAATAATTATTTTATTCATCCTAATAATGATAAGGAAATTCTTGAAAAAGTTGATGATAAATAATTTTTTGATGATGATAGAATAATTCAAGTTTTTGATAGTGAACATGAGATTCAGAAAGTTAAGAAGGAAATATCTAAAGCTGAGAAAGGTAAGAAAGTCATTGTTGATTCACCAAAGAAATATAAAGTTACAAAATCCAAGAAGGAAGTTATTGTTAGAACATCTAAGAGAAAAGAAGACGAGTAAAGTAAAATTCACTCTCCAATAAAGGAATCTTCTTCAGAATCCTCATCTTCCTTAGGACATGATTTTGTTGTTCAGTCCTTGAAGAATCTTGTGAATAACATTCCCTTGTTTCCAAGTATTGATTCTAGGTACCAACTACTTCAAGAAACAATCATTCATAATTTATATTCAAAAAGTATTCTCATGGAAAAGTTTATCATACTTGAATCCAAGTTCAAGACTTTTCAAACCGGTTATGATGCTTATAGGAAATATTTCAAATAGATAACCAAGTGATCTAAGTTAGTGATTGATGATCTAAAAATTATGGATGATTTCAACAATTTATTCAAGGATGATTTTGATAAGTCAGATGACACAATATTTTTTTTCAACAAGTCTTTCAGAGAAGCTGAATAGAGAGAAAAATACCTAGATCCAAGAAGATAATACTTGAATGTAAAGATTAATTCTTTTTCTTTAAAATTGAAAAGGGAAAGGGAACTCATGGAAGAATTTGTTAAAAAATTCAAAGAGCAGGAAGAGGTGATAAAGTCTCAAGGATAAATTCTTAAGTCTCAGGAAGAACAAATCAAAGATCTCAAAAAGAAAAATCAAAATCAGGATTAATTGATCAAGAAGTATGGAGATGATCATAAAGAGATGAAGAAGCTGAAGGAAACCCTAAAAAAGCTAATGCCAAAGAAAAAGAAGGATGAATGATTTCTCAAATCCTATATTTTGTTGTATTTTCTTTGTAATAATTTTTTCCCATGTCAATGAAATTTTTTATCTTTCCATTTTTTTTTATTTTATACATTCCTAACCTTTAAAGTACAATTTTTTCTTTCCCTCCAGTCCTTTTTTAAAATCACAAAGGGGGATAAAAGAATGATAAAAAAGAATATTAAGAAAGATAATGCCTAAGTAAGGGGGAGATTACTTAAAGAAGAAATTCTTAAAGAAGAGTTATTCCTTTAAGAAAGATAAGAATACAATCTATAGGAATTTCAAAACCTAAGGGGGAGTTAGTATTATTCATCATAATCCTTAAACAAAGTAAAGGGGAGATAAGTATTTTTTTAAGTTCAAAAATGAAAATTTTAAGTCCTTATATTATTTTATGAAAAATTGTTTGTGCTTTAAAAAAAGGAGGAGATTGTTGAATCAATAAGTTTCCTTATGAATTTTCCATTCCATTATGTTTTGAAAATCATAAACAAATTTTTCCTAAGGAAAGTTATCTTTCTCTAAGAAACATTTTTCTTAAGTAAAATTATCTTTCTCTAAGAAATATTTTCTTAAGTAAAATTTACTTTCTCTAAAAACTTTTTTGACTTCACCTATGGTTTTCAATGTCTTATCTAGTGTTTTCTTAAACCAAGACTAAGCATATTTTTCTTAAGTAAAAAAAATCAGATCCTTATCTAACCTATAATATTATAGTTCCTTAGAATTTGATTTCCCCAGAATTGTGACTTTGATTTCTTCTAAAATATGACTATGATTTCTTTTGAAATCAGATTCCGATTTCTCATGAAATCAGACTCTGATTTCTCCTGCAATCAGAATTCGATTTCTCTTAAAACCAGACTCTGATTTCTCCTAAAATCAAAATCTAATTTCTTCTGAAATTAGACATGAATTTCGTCTCAAATCAGACTCTGATTTCTTCTAAAATCAAACTCATATTTTTTTTGAAATCAGACACCAATTTATTTTGAAATCTGACTCAATTTTTTTTGAAATCAGACTTCGATTTATTCTGAAATCAAACTCTGATTTCTTCTAAAATCAGACTCTGATTTCTTCTAAAATCATACTCTAATTTTTTCCAAAAACATATTCTCATTTCTCTATGAATCATATTATGAATTCATCATAAATTATATTCCGAATTCATCATAAATTAGATTCCAAATTCCTCAGAATTCATACTCCGATTCTCTATTATTTTTGAATCTGATTGTTAATATTTCTAGACTCTGATTTTCAATACCTTAAGAATACTATTAAATTATTTTCTTAGAATTACCTTATTTCCTTCAAATATCATTTAATTTTATCGAATCCTAAACATGTTAATATTTCTTAAATGTGTTAATGTTTCTTAAACATGTTAATTTTTCTTTGTTAAAACTTTTTAATTCCGCTGTTTTTTGTTAAAGAAAGAAAGTATAAATTTCTTATACTTTCTTATGTTTGTATACTCTGATAAGTAAGATTCTATACACTTTAAGGTAGAATATTTCTCTAAGTAAACTTTTCTTAAGTTTTATTATCAGATACATATTATCAGATCCTAATCAAGTTAGTTTCTTAGTTAATAACTAAAGAGGGTTTGTGAATCCATCTTGTTTAACTTTGTTAAACATAGATTTTCTTAAGGATAAAAACAAAAAAAATTAAACCTACAATTCACCCCTCTTGTAATTGAGAATCTACATCTACATTTAGATCCTAAAACCTATCCAACAAAATCTTATACTCCCATTTTAATATTAGAAAATAATCTTATCAGAGATCACTACTCATGTGATTCCTTAATGTCTTACGGTAGTAATTTTCTACTGAACGCATCGACAACCACATTTTCCTTCCCAAGGGTGTATGGAATATCAAAATAAAAATTATAAAGGTACTCCACCCAATATCTCTATCTAAAGTTCAGATTCCTATGAGTAAAAATATATTTCAAACTCTTATGATTAAAATAAATAGTAAATCTCTCCCTAAGGAGGTAGTGTTTACACATTTTGATTACATGCATAACCATTACTAACCAAAGATCATGGGTAGGGTAGTTCTTCTCATGAGGGAATAACTGGTATGAGCCATAGGTTACCACTTATTTCCCCTGCATCAAGACACATCCAAAACTCATGCAAGAAGCATAATAGAAAACATCATAACCCGAACCCAATTCCTAAAGAATCAAAATTAATGCCGAAGTCAACCTCACCTTCAACTCCTAAAAAGATCTCTATCATTTTTCATTCTATTGAAACTTTACACACTTTTAGGAGAATATTTGGATATTAAACACACTTCTAGGATACTACTAGGACATAAAAACATGTATCTTTTTAGGATCCACTGAGACACCCCTCTTAGATATCTCATACCCCACAAATTTCACTTCTCGGATCCAAAACCCACATTTGGAAATCTTACCATATAAAAATCATTTCTTCAAGGTTATAAAAATGATATCCAAATGGTCCCTATGCTACTCCTTTGACTTGGAGTATAATAAAATATCATCCCTGAAGACAACAACAAAATATTCCAAGAACTGATGAAAGATCTAATTTATCCAAGTTATAAACACCAAAAGAGTTTTAGTTAGACCAAATGATGTAAACATAAACTCAAAATGACTATACCAGCTCCTAAATTCCATCTTTGGTATATCATATTCTCAGACCCTCAACTAGTGGTACCTTGATAGAAGGTGAACCTTTAACAAACCAATATGCCCCTTAAATATGGTAAAAAGGTCATCCATCCTTAGAAATGGGTATTTTTTCTTGACCTTCACCTGTTTTAACTTCTGATAGTCAATACAAAGTCTACGGATCCCATCTTTTTTCCTAGAAAAGAGGATAGGAGAAGCCCCTGGTGACAGAGTGGGAAGAATAAATCCCTTAGCCTCTAGTTACTCAAGATGAACCTTATGTTTCACCAACTAAGTAGGTTCTATTCGATAAGATGGTATAGAAATGAGCATCATACCAGGGAGTAGGTCAATAGTAAAATCAACATCTCTCTATGGTGGTAAACCAGAAAAAACCTGGAAAGATCTAGGGGTATGCACAAACCACTTCAATAAGTCAACCACCCAAACAAGGGTCAAATTCATCAAGAAACATCTATGAAATATGGAATGATATTAGCCCAACATAAGGAACAATAGACCTAAACCTTCCCAATCTAGAGTCCCACTCACCCTGAAAAACATGAGCGACCCAAATAGAAGGTGAGAACTAAACCTGACGATGATAAAAGTCTATTTGAGCCTTAACACATATCATCTAATCAATGATGATAATCAAGTCAAATATTTCAATATTAAGAAATAAAAATTCCCATTCCACCTCAAAGTTGGCTATCAACACCGGATATGCAGGACACTTGAAACCTTGTTTAGACCTATTTCCCAAAGGTGTGGAAATATCTGACAAGTAAAACATAAGTTCCAAATGAAAGACCAACACATTAACTAGACTTAAAGATATGAAATAACTAGTAGCACCAGTATCAAAAAAATCTAGCACCATAGAAGAAGAAATAAACACTATACCTATAACTGTAGCCGACCCTTCTTTATATTCCTCTGGTGAATACTCCACTGCATACAGATTTATAATCTCAGATCCCCACATAGATTTATTAGGAACTTTAACATCCCCATTAGCCTGTGTATAGGTCCCACCACCCTTGGAAACATATTCACAAACCTATGATCCCTTGGTGAATGTGGATACTACCTTAATTACATTGGATATCCTTTCACAAAAAATGTTTTAGATGGATGTATCATCCATAAAGATGAAAAGTATTGGGAGCCTCCACACATTAAGGCTTGGTATGAACTTACCTTCCACATTACTAGTAGACAAGCTAATGCTTCCCTGATAAAGCCCCTAAAACTAGTTTTGAAGAGAACTGATGAATCTTACATTTCCTTTTATAGCCAGAATATATACCCTGATTAAAAATAACACCAACTGAAGCTCCACCCAAACCTATCTTCTTAGTTATGTTTTCCTTATCTAAATATACATTGTCAACTACCTCCAAAAAGGTTGGAAGGAACATGAGAATCAACATCAATCTAATATCAAGCCTTAATCCCAACTCACACCCCTGATCCTTTAGATACTCATTAGTGAAAATATCGGGTGCTAGATGCACCGGATTAGAAAAATGGGTAGAATACTCCAGAATGGTATTCCCCCTACTCCAAGACCAGAAACTCCCATGTCTTTTCCAAACGTAATTTCTTAGGGTAAAACTACTGATTAAATAATTTATTGAAATAATACTAGGTAATATCCTCATGAAACTTAGCTTACACAATAGATTCTCACCATCTTCTTCTCGATCCCTTAAGAATGTACATGGAAAAACCCACCTTAAATTATTTAGAAGCCTTCAAGAAGTTGAAGATCATCTCAATCCACTCAATCCAGTCCTTAGATTCTTAGGGTCCCTTATCACCTCAAAAGATGTGTGGGTGTAGATTAGTGAACTCATAGACATAATCCACCACACATCCTGGGTTCCCGACACCCATTTGACTGAGAGTATGAATAGCATAGATTACTGCTTCAACCAAGAAAGGGTCCACTAGAGTATTTACCTTCAGATCTTGTCTCAAATATTTCTCTCTTAGATTTAGAAGATCTATTCTCAGAGTTATTATCTAATAAATATAAAACAATAACCAATTAGATCATGATCACATTCCAAAATCTTAACACCACTTTTATAATTCAAACAAATACTTTAAAATAATGATAATTTAAAGATATTATGAATTTTACTAATAAAATACATTAATTAAAAAGGAGTAGGTCTTAAATAAACTTCCCATATAGTTCATTAAAATTACCTCAAAATCAAAGTCTCAAACCTGGTAAAAGTCCTCGAACACTCATGGTAACTTGAGTTCAGTCATGGAAGTGATTTGGAAATGACACTTTTCTATACTTACTATTTGAATTTTGATAGTCCTAAATACTATCAACTTAAAAAACCAAACCAAACTTAGGTGGTGATAAAAAAAATCAAACTGAGGATCCCTTTGATACCAAATTGTAATAGACCAACCCAGGTAAACAAAACCATACACCCAAGATGACCATCACATGGTGAAGTGAAACAAATATATTGGAAAAAGTCTGGAATATAACAAAAACAAGACATAAAACCAGAGTATAACTCATAATAAAATGGTATACAAAAAAAACCATACAATCTGATAAAAAAAGTCTAAACCAAAAATCATGACAAGTCTTCATCTGACCAATAATCACCTCCAAACCACCCCGCTATGAAGGCAAAGATAAAAGGAGAAGCTAACATACAACAATATTCCCTTACCTTTACCTAGATCCTACAATACAACATCTATAACTACCCAAATTAAAAAGTATGGTCTGATAAAAAATACCAGTAGGATACCACTCCATATTCCATACAAGGTCTAATATCAAGAATTAAATAGTTCTAACTTAAAAAAAATAGTTTTACCAATAATTTTCATAAATCCAAAATCCATTTGTAAATAATTATCCTTTGGTTTTCATTAAAGCCTATCATATTATCAAAACTAGAAATATAAAAAGTATAAGTCATAAAAAATAGTAATTCCAGTCTATACATCAAGAGGTAATAAAGTAAAAACATATCCAAGAAATAACCTATCATGTGAATCTATGTGATACAACCTCATATAAAACATGTGAGCAAATATCCATAGTAAAAACCATCACGCGATAAAAATACTTAAATGAAAAAATAAACTATCATTTGGTCTCTAGACTATGATAAAAAATGTGATAGGCATAAAAAGAGACCTACAATAGGTTAAAAATTGGTTCTAATAGATATCAAGTCCTACTATAGTCTTTTGATATCAATAAAACAACCACTAGGTTCTACACACACTAAAGTTTCCTATATCTATTTTCGGACACACCCAAGGTTCCTAAAGTGGAAAAATTTTCAAAATACATTTCTAAACCATGATCACCATTTATAAAACATTTTTTAGAGACAATCCCAGCTGATTTGGTGTTTAAAAAAAATCTATTTATGAATAAAAAAATCTATTTTTAAAGTAAACCACTTTAAAAAAATTTATCTTTTTAAAAAATACCTTGAAACCACAAATAAATTCAATTCAATGAACAAACCAAAATAAATTTAAAAGAACGATAAGCAATTCATCAAATTAACCCATTATATAGAATCACCCATCCCCAAATGATATAAACCTATTCATCTTTGACAACGGTGATTGGAAACCAAGAGATCGACCTTCAAAAGACAAGGCACATCAAGAAATTGCAAAGGATCAATAAAAAACACTATCTGATGATGAATCTGAACCATAAACGAAACCAACACAATGGACATGACCAAAGGAATGAAGAACCATAAGGAACTATTACCCAAAAATGTGAATCATCACAACCCTAATGATCAATCACTGAACGAGCGACCTGGAAGGAGAAAAGATCTCTAAAATTTCCTGGGGAGGGATATGGAATTAGAGAGGAAGCCTACATGGTTGAATGAAAAAATAATCACTCATAGGACACCCTAAAACCACAAATCACAAGAACTACATGCCATGTACACAATGTGGATTACATGAAGGCAGAAAACTCTAAAACACACATGATTGTGTGATTGATGTAGGTCAAGGTCAAATAAAATTTATACTTTACTCATAATATAGCCTGGTGGTTGACCAAGGTCATATATCAAGGAGAAATGATTGGGGAGTATCAATCTACTAGAGATTATGTATTTTTATTTTGTTTTATTAATTTTAAAACAACCATAAAATATTTTTTTTGGTTTTTGATTGAACAAAATTGAAATAGTTGAAAAAAAATTCAACCTAACAGTAGGAAAAAGGGGTTTGTTTCAAGGTTTAACACATAGTTTATTTTTCATTATCTAGTTTTCATCCAAAAATGGATAAAATATCATTATTCCATTTCTCTACTCTATCTAAATTATGGTTCTGAACATACACTAGAGAAATATCCCCCGACACATACACTTCCACCTCCTCTAAAGTGAAGAGGAAATAAACACACTCGATCAAGGCATTCACTATCTCAACACCCAAAGCCATCATATGTTGTTCATATCTCAATCGACAGTGCTCCACTAGTATGCACTATAAACTGAGAGAGGGAGGGAGAGAAGATTTTATATATTTGAGGATACAATAACTCATCGGAGTAGATGAATATCATAGATCTGTTTCTCCTAATTTTTCTACTGCATCAAGGATGAAATTAAGAATATTAAAAAGAACAGAATTCCTGTGCGATCTCCCCCAAGGTACTATCCCTTGGGTTAGTTCTCCGTGATTTATAGATTAAGAGATAATTTTATAATATAGATAATGTGTAAGAACACCAATAATTTGGGGAGAAAATAACAACACAATACAATTAATAAGGAATGCAATGAAACATTAAATTAAAAATACAGAAAGAAAGAAATCATAGAAAGAAACTAAGGTGGAAGTAAAACCTAGTCAGCAAAGGCTGAATATTTATAATGGATGAGGAAGAAAATATTTATAGTTGTTGACATCTTCTTGGAATTCAATGATGATCAGAAAGATCCTTTTTTTTCTTCAGATGAGTTACATGTTCCATGGTTGATAGTTGAGATCAAATATGGTGACACATCCTCTAAATATAATTTAACACACATTTAGATTTGTTCCAGTACTTCACAGTGGTAGTTGCATGTGATGAAAATTGGGCTTGGGAAAATTTTGACTTCGATGTTGGGCCTGAGTCTTTAGACATCACTATAAAAGAGTAATTAATATTAAAAAGATATATAATTATATATACTTATTTTTATTATATATTAATATATAAAAACATACATACTTATAATTATACATTATATTGATATATATGTATATTGTTATTATATATATATATATTTCATTTTATTATTTTTATTTTTTTATTTTTCTTTCATTTGGTTGAAATCGGGGGGGGGGGGGTTCTTGGAATCTTCTTCATGGAGGTGCGATAACGGTGCACATAGAGTGTAACGCCCGAGACTTTTATGAGAAATATTTTGTTTTTATGTTATATAAATCATCAAAGGAATCTTTCACACTATCTTTCTTTACACGCAACCACAACCTTCTTCAATAGCTTGCATCGTACGCAATACTGAGTTTCACTAAACAACGATATGCTATTAAAATATTATTAAAACTAGCCGTTATGAATAGTAATAACCAATTTTTGAAATTTTGTAAATTTTATTTTTCAAAATGGAATTTATTTTTGGATTCGGAATATCGAAATTAGCTTAGGGTGAAATTTTGGTACTTTTCGGATAACTTTCATATTTTGATGAATAGTGAAAATTACTAAATTTTAATTTAAAAAAACTTTTTTAATCGAAATAATTAATAGTGATAAATTATTAATTTGAGTGGTTTTAAAGTATATTTAGAATATATTTTTACAATTTAATACAATTTTGTTCATTGGATGTAATTTCACATTTAAACCAGACATAAACAAGTGTCAATCTTTTGATAGTTATTATCTCTTAAAAACACGCTATTTGTTTTGACGACGGGAATTAATTTTTAAATTAGTTAATGTAACTGATATGTTTTGAATTTGGTAAAATAAACATAATTTTTGAATTCATAATATCAAATATAGCTTAGGCCTAATTTTTGGTATTTTTCTAGAAACTTTCATTTTTTGATGAATAGTGAAACCACTAAGTGGTAGTTAAAAAAAACTGAAATTTTCATAAAACTTAATTTTACCACTTCTGTGAGTAGAATTTCGAAAATCTGAGAGAGACAGTTAATATCAAGGACTAAAATGTGGTTCAATGAGATGAAAATAATTTTTGGGGAATAATAACTTTTTACTTTTTTTTACCACGGTTAAAAGTAAATAGGGTAATTAAGGGTAAAATTTTTATTATTATTACCCTAACACATGTCCTAATTCGATTTAATAAGTGTAATTCGACAAAAAAAACCTTAGGAATAAAATATGACCATTTAGGCCCACTTGGATTAGATTAGGACATTTATTATCAATTTATTTAAAGAAGGGTTAAAATAGTTAAAATCAAAGTTTAATAACTAAATAATTTTTAATATAGGGTTATACATAAGATAAATTCAACTATAAATATTCATTAGAAATCTAAAAATATTTAATACATAATGGTATTTTATTTGTAATTTTTAGACAATAAATAAGTTAATTTATTTATGACACAATGATGATGCAGTAATTATCTTATTAATGAAATATTGACATAATTGATGTTATAAATACCCAAATAAATGTAATTTGAGACTTTTTATGAATTCAAATAATTTTCTAGGTTAATATTACATGTAATTATTGATTTAATTAACTTTTTTAGAACTAATCATTCTGTTATGAGTTTCAAAAAAATCAATTACCAAATAGTTTCAAAATTGACATAAAATAGTTTTTAAAACGAATATTATATTATTAATTGTTATTTTATTCATAAAAATATAAGGTTCGGCCAAATGACTTAGATAAGGTTATATATATTAATAATAAACAACTTGGGGGTCTCTTGGATGTATATGGTAAGTTTATTAACTATATAATATAAAAATACAAAGTGACATGGTAAATGTCAATCTAATTAACTAAGAGTTAAAACTAAAAGATAAGGTTAATATAATGACCTAAACTTGTCTAAATTCTATTGGATGAAATTATTTCGACCCATCCACACCTTAGCTTCGAAATAAATCAATTTGGAGCTATTAAAAACCGAATATGGCTTTATAATAAAATAATATTTTTAGTTATTCCAAAGGTGCCCCTCTCCTCCCTTATAAAAGGGCACCTCCTCCCTCTCTTCCTCACACCACTTTGAGCCTTCAAGCTCGGCCAACCCCTGAAAATTTCTCCTCTCCACTTCCCTAGAGACATCCTAGAGGTCCTGGTCTTCTTCAAAGACCAATTTTAGTACCCTAAAAGGAGGTATCAAAGAAGCGCTTCAAAGAAGAGGTAATGTCGGTTACCGATTCTTTCAACTTTATTTCTTCTTCCACTTATTCTTCTTTAGTTGTTTCATTATGAAGTAATAACATAAGTATCACTCATATACTGATATGTTATTATAGGTATGAAATAACCTTATTTCACCATCCATCCATCCTACGGAAAACGAAATCACCGCGCGTGCGTACGTACGGAATACCGTCTCCACGCCGTGGTGTAAACTATTTTCCACCACCACCTTACTTGGATGGGTATAATGGTGTAAATAATGAATATATATGATTATTGTAAAGTGATATTGATTCTGAAATAGTATACATACAATCCAATACAATTCCACGATCATGGGAACGATATCATCGCTCGTGCGTACGTACGAAATACCGTCTCCACGATGTGATGCGACTCGTTCTACATGATCTTCATTGCATAATGATTATATAAATGAATTGAATGAATTAATATGATATATATTATACTAATACCATTATGTAAATGAGGTATCTATAACCTAAAATGAAAAATAAGAATTTATTCGACAAAACATGCATAAGAACAAAAAGTAATAAACACCCGAATAACAAGTAGTAATGAAATATTACTAATAAGAAGCTAAGAATATGACCATATATGATATCATAAAAATAAGTATGATTCTGGAATAAGTAAATAACATTATTTAAATCATTATACAGGAGGTTCGGACACTTACGAAGCAAATCAGACCTAAGGTAAGAGAAATATCACAATCTCATTTTTATCCGAGATTGTTTATACTTTGGAATTTACTGGGGTGTATTTTATCATCCACAAACATGTTTCCTCAATATGTAATATTTATATCCTTCTACAATAGTTTATATCCAATTTTACCCTTCGGTGAGTTTTTAGTAAAAGATATGAAAGGAATCTTTTGTCGTTTTTTGTATGAGGGACTTTTTGACTTTTCTGACAAAAGTATGGGAAGAATGTTTTTTTAACTTATACGGCATGAATGGATTTTTAAAAAATTATTTCCTAGAATATTACTTTACAAGTTTTCAAGTTTATTTTTAATCAAATTATTTTAGTTTAAAATTTTATGACATGTTAAGAAAGGAAAAATGTTTTTGAAGTAGAAAGGGTATTTTCCTCAAGAATGGAGTTCAAGTGTTTTATCAAAATTATTTTCCATCTAAGATAATATAGGGTTCTATTTCTATGCCTATTATTACATTGATTTGATTATGTTGTGATGGAAATATTTTTATGAATTCCTTTATCTTATATGAATTGTTTTATGATGTCATGATGTTTAAGATTCCCATTTTTATTACATGGGTTATGCTATGATGTATGGTTTATGATTTTGTGGAACACATAAGAATGGTATCATTATGATATGGGTGGGACCTATATCTCCCTCCAATGCATTGGGTAAAGATTTTATATCTCATGAGATAGACATGGCTGGAATGGCAGGTTAAACCGGTTCAGTGAAACATGACTGAAACGAGGAGTGAGCTCGGTTCAGAAATGGACTTTGTCCACTAAGATAGTCTTGACAATGAGTCTTGACTAATAAGAAATGATTCTCTATGATTATGTGTGTATGCCACAAATTTTCATGTTTTAAGTTATGATTATTGGGATTACATTTCACCACTATGATTTATCCCATGTTATGAAATTATGATCTCTTTTGCAGGTTAAGATTTCCAAAAGTTATGTTCTTATGTATATGATGTGATTGATATTTCTTTTGTTTACCCTTACTGAGCATTTGAGCTCACCCTTTTGTATGTTTTATTTCCCCAGGTCAGGAAGAAGGTTATTAAGTAGGATATGCCAAAAGGGACTCTAGATATGATGAAATAAATGGGAGGCAAAGTAGATGCTTTATGAACCAGTTGTTTATGTTTCCCAGTTTCTAAAGACTCTATACATATACGATCCTTTCCTGGTTTTCTTATATGTTGTAATAAGTGTGCTTTAATTATGAATTAATAAAAATGTATGTAAAGTATGGGTCGTTATATAGAGTGGCCATCTTCCTTAGTGGTTAGTGAGGCTTCGAATTCACAGATCTAGTGATATGGATTAGTTTCCACTGGTGGAGTAACTCAATCAAATGAAACAATGATTGGTTGGGATGCTGAAATCAATATTTAACATAACAACATGATCAAGTGGTTCTAATTTGATTTTATCAGTGGTGGGGGCACTTCTTCATCATTGGAATCTATATCGCTTTCCTGGTGGTACTGGTGGTGGTCTCCATGAAAATGGTGGGCTCGACTGATCATGGATCAATGAAGGATCGGCCTTGAAGTCACTTTTTAGGGGTGTGTATTGTCATATGATGTTATAGATTTGATAGAAAGTTGAATGGAGTGCTTCAACAATGATTAATATTTGATGTTCTTCAACCTCCATACTTCAATGATGGTCTAGTTATCTATTTTGGTTGTCCATGTATTTAGATTGAGTTTCTTCTGTATTATGGTTTGATTATTTTATTCATAGGGGTGATGGTGTGATGGTAATTCCTTCATTAGATTTGGATTGTGGGGGTTTTTCCATGGATTTGGTTTTAGGATTTTTTGGTGGTTCAGTCTCCGTAGATGGCTGCGGGTGGAGGTTACCATGAGATTGGAGGTGCAGCAAGGTGCAGTGAAGGTCTCATGGTAGGCATGCCTACCCTGAGAGGAGTGAGTGAATGTGATTCACGGTAAGTGTACTGAGTGAGTATAGTTATAGCAGGTTGGTCTCATGGTCAGTATGCTGACTGTGAGTGATGGTTTGTGACAAGCAGCTATGCATGGTGTAGTTAGTTACGCATGGTTAGTCTACTGACCATGTGAGGCATTTACAATTTTTCTCAACTGGAATTCAATAATAATTTCACTTAATATGTATAATATTTCTAAATTATTACTCAATTAAAATTAGTATCTAAAAAATTAATAATTTAAATCACTTCAAAATTAATTCCAATCATTTTTCACATTAAAAAATTCAGAATTGTGGATTTCATTTAAATTAAAATTGATTGAAATAATTGATACTAAAACATTTAATCTATTTAATAATTTAATTCCATAATTTAATTATATCTATTTTAATGCTTGAAAACTAATTTATGTATGGCTCAACAAATTAATTCCAAGAAAATAATATATCAATAAAATTCACTAATTTTCCATTTTTAATATTTAAGTTCTAAATTCTCAAAAGTCATAAAAACTATTGTTTTACTCAGTATTTTAATTAAAAGAAGAAGTATTTTCAATCAATAAAAAATAAAAATATGGAAAATTACAACTCACATCACTCCTCACACTTGAACTATTGCATTCCAAGACAATTTATCATTGAATTCAATTTATTCAAAAAGGAAAGGAAAGAAAATTCATCCTTTATAATTAAATCTAACATCTAGAGCAGAGAGAACACTTAGGTTCATCCAATGTTTAATTTATCATGCCTCATTTTTGATTCAAACAATTTACTCACTTTAATTCAGTCAATTTTTAGATTAGGAGGGGATTGAATTAGATTTAAGTGGAATCAAAGTTCTAACAAAACAAATTTCCATTTAACCCTCTTTCTTAAGTTTCCTAAACCACAATTTTATTTCCCACTTTATTTAATCAACTTAAATGAATTTATTATAAGTCAATTTACCTTTTTTATGGGTTCAATATTTACCTCACCTAGATAGACTCATTTTTGACATGGCACTTTTGAATTTATTTTTCCCATCCATAATTGGGTACAAATCACTGTGCATAACACTTATTTGAGATAATTTTTTTAATTATAGAAACACACCCAGTGCCCTTGTATCATAGATCCATTGTGGGTTCCCAATTTCCCATTTGTATTCCAAGTTCAAAGTGATTATATCATGTTCATTTAAGTTGGACCCCTAAGGTTTTTTTATCACATAGTTCAGGTTACTTTATATCAAGTTCAAAATTCCAGTTTCTTAAAGTTATAAAATTGATTCTATTAAAATATTTTCACTCATACTCCATCTCATAATTTTAAGACCATATTTACATAAAAGAAATGAAAAACTTACTCATCAAACACATAAAATCTCATAGTTTTAGAATCCATGAATTTCCCTAACTCTAGAATGATATTTTTAAACTAGGAAGGGTCTCCATGAATTTCAAGAAAAGGTTGAAAAATAAAAATAAAGAACTGTACAAAAGTGTAATGTATAGTACTATATTTATAGAATATATATTTTTAAATTATATAAAATAGAAACCTATAGAAAGTATGTAAAAATTATTAATTTTTAGATTTTGTTTTATTTTGTTGTTTTTAGTGTTTTTTAAAGACAAAAGTAAACTAATAATAAAAAGGGTATTTACAATATTTACAAACAGTAAAACATTTTTTACACTTTTATTTTTGACATTTTTTGTTTATTTTTTATATTTATTAAAAACTCACATAAAAATGAAAACATATTTTTTATTTATAGATTTAAAAACATTAATTAAAATTAATTATATAACTACTATAAGAAAGTTTAAGTATCCCCCCACAATTATTTATCATTGTTCATTTAAGTTTCAACAGAATGAAAAACAAAATATTAAATAAATAGTGAAAAAATTGAGATACAACCTAGCACTTATTATCCAATAGGTTCAAGGTAAGCTCTCCTATGGGTGTGCTGTGGATACTAGAGATTTCCTCCTATGTGATGTCCACTTAGGGAAAACTATAGAAAAAAATGTTATAATTTTTTTATTTAAAATGAATGTAAGAAATTGAAAAATAAATAGCAGGGAAAAGATTCTTGGCTTTAACCCCCAAGAGGTGCTGTAGCTTATACTATACACAATCAGATAATATTTTGGGTATCCTTAATCTGTAGGGGGATCGGGTTTCTGTGATACGAACCACCACATTTGGTTCCTTACAAATATTGATAGCTTCACTTCTTGGGGGTCCTCATTGACAGGGTGTTGCATGTACACCCTCTCTAAAGTGTGACGTACATCATAAAATGGGGGTGGTAAAATCATAATTGGGGCCTCCTTAGGTTCTTTCAAATCCAAACTAGTTTCTTATTTAGCTTATAGTGGAATCTTGAATGATTCTTCTTCATAATATTCATAAAAGGAAGAGTTAATAAGTAATTCAATTTGAATAAAATTAAAGAAATGTGAGTTTATATAAAAGTTACCCCCTTATATGCACAAACTTGTATTTTTGTTTTTACATGTGAAGTAGCCATTGGGAATACTTCCAGCTTTGTAGTTTCTTTCTCCTGGTAGTGTTCGTGTTAATGTTGAGGGAGTAGTGTCTTCACCACAATTCTAATGAATTCTTCATATTGAATATACACTTCTTGGGTGGCATCATTAAATCCTTTAAAAGTAGATTCAAGTAATCTATCAAAGCAATCCTCATCTAACTCGTCTTTCTCATTTTCCTAAGAAGATTCATTTTCAATTTCTAACCGCTCTAGTTTCTCTTCTACTATTTCCAGATTTAATTTTTCTTCAAGGGGAGCTCTGGAAAGTTCTTTATCTTAATTATCTAGAATGGAAATATGTAGTAATGAATTTTTAAAATTATAACTAGAGAGATAAATAATTAATTCATATTTCACAAAATTAGAAAGAAATGAGTTAATTTTAGCGGTAACTCCATCATCGGTTTCAGTATATAGGTCATTCTCTTAGTTTAATGCCTATTTGAAGTTGTCTTGTGTGGATGGTTATAATATTGGCCATTCTAGCTTCTATTCAAATGTAATCTCATCCACTTCTTCATTATCCTCTAGATCCAATAAAAATTATTTGTATTCAATAATTTTATTAATATTAGAAGGGATATTAGAAGATAATTAGTTTTTAATAAAATTAGAAAAAGTAAAGTTTGAAAGAAATTATCCCTCAAGTGTTTCAACTTTTCATTTCTTTGCCTGGTACACTAGTTCTGGGCAGATGTGCACTAGGATGAATAGGGTAAGATCCCATGATTCTAAAAAATGACCCTATTCTTCTTAGATATATTCTTTAGAAAATACTAAGGGCTCTAACATTTCAACTTCTTATTTCTTCCTTTTATTCACAATTTCATGATTGGTAGTAGATATTATAGCATGCATTAATTTTAATTATTTAATAATGTCTCTATGTACCTCTAGTTTTTAGGTCACTTGAAAATCCTTTAAGATGGATGAGTAATTTTTAATTTCATCCGGTGTAATTTCTTCTTCAATTTGATAGTGTGGGGGAATATTTTGTTGATGGTTATTGGGTTCATTAATGTAGAATCTTCCATCATCCCACCCATTGGTGTATACCAAAGGTTGTTGTTGGTATTTACCTTGAGAGTTCATCTCCTGGGATTCTTATGGGAATGTTTACTGGGAATATGGGTGAGAATCCATTAAATGATGGCCTTACTAGAATTCTTACCCAAAGTTGAGAAAAAAAAAGTTAAAAAAAATAAAATAAATAAAACACTTTAATTATAGTTTTTTTAAAGATAGTGGAAAATCCACCTTTCTCCCTAGAAATAGCTCCAAGTTGATCGTGATATTATCACAGGTCATGGTCAAATAAAATTTCTACTTTACTCCTAATGAAGCTTAATGGCTGACCAAGGTCCTATCCTAAGGAGAAAGGGTTGGAGAGTCTCATTATCCCAATAATTATGTATTTTTCTTTTTTTTTTCTCTCTCTTAATTTTAAAATAGTTAGAAAATATCTATTTTGTTTTTAATTAAACATAATTAAAATAAAAGAAAAAAAATTCAACACAACAGTGGGTGAAAGGGGTTGGATCCAGGGTTGAACAAACACAGTATTTTTCATTCTCTGGTTCACATCCAAAAATGGATTCAATATCATTCTTCTATTTCTCCCATATATCTAAATTTTGGTTATCAATATACATAAGGAAAATCTCCCCTGATACATATAGTTCCACCTCCTTCATAGTGAATAGGAAATGAACACACTCGACCAATACATTCACTATCTCAACTCCTAGCTCCATCTTATGCTGTTCATATCTCAATCCACATTGCTCCACTGGTATGAACTATGAACTCAAATAGTTAATGAAAAAATATTTGATATATTAGAGGATAAAACATCTCATCGGAGATAGTGGATGAATATCATCGATCAAATTTTCTATATTTTTATACTGTATCAAGGATGAAATTCAAATTATTAAAAATAATAGAGTGCTTGTACAATCTCCCTAGGGGTCCTAGACCTTGGGTTAGTTCCCCATGTTTTGGAGATTAATATATCACATTATATCATTGATAATGGGGAAGAACACCAAGAATTTTGGGAGAAAAGAACAATATAATAGAATTAACAAGAAACAAAATGAAACATTAAATTAAAAATGAAGAAAGAAAGAAATTATAGAAAGAAACTAAGGTAGAAGTAAAACCAAGTTGTAAGAGGATAAATATTTATAATGGGCGAGGAAGAAAATATTTACAGATGATGACATATTCCTAGAATTCTGTGATGATTATAAATATCCTTTGTTTGCTTTAGATAAGTTCCACGTGTCATGGTTTATGGTTGAGATCAAATATATTAACACATCCTCTATCCATAATTGCACATACATTTAGATTTTCTCCAGTGCTTCACAGTAGTAGTTGTGATTGAGCGAATTTTTACTTCAATGTTAGGAATAAGTTTTTGGGTGTCACTATAAAAGAGTAATAAATATTAAAAATACATATAGATATATAATTATATATATACACACTTATTGTTTATTATATATTAATGATATAAAAATGCATACTTATTATTATACATTATATAGATATATATGTATATAGTTATTATTATTGTATATATTTTTTGTTATTTTGTTATTGTTATTGTTTTTCTTTGTTTAGTTTTAAATCAAGAGTGGAGTTCTTAGCTTCTTCTTCACGGAGGTGCGACGATGGTGCACATGGGTTGGTCATATTCCTGGTGGTCAGTGAGGCTTCAAATTCAAAAATATTACGATGTGTCTTGGTTTTTACCAGTGGAATGACTCAATTGAATGCAGCGACAAATGGTCAGGATGCCGACATCAAGCTTTAACATGGTGGCATGCTCGAGTGGTTTAGATTAAGGTTCACTAGCGTCGGGGGTACTTATTCATCATTGGTAGGTGACTATATTTTTTATGGTGGCACATATGGTAGTCTCCACAGTAGTGGAAGGCTCAAATGATCTCAGATTAGTGAAGGATCAGCCTTGCAGTCACTTTGCTGGGGTGTGGCTCATTATCAGGTCCAATCGATTTGATAGTAAGGTGCACAAAGTGATTCCGTAGTGAAAAATATTCAATGTTCTTTATAATTTATGATTAAAACGTGTTTTGGTTATCTATTTTGATTTTACATGGATTTAGATTGGGTTTATTATGAATTCTGGTTTAATTCTATTCTTTAAGAGGGTAGTGGTGTGATGGTAATTCCTTCATTGAATTTGGATTGCATATTTCTTCCCTGTATCTAGTTTGGGATTTGCAAGTGGTTTGGTCTTAGTAGATGGACATAGGTGGAGGTTACCATGAGATTGTAGGTGCGTAAAGGTACATGGGGCTTACAGTAGACATGGTGGGAATCCATGGTAAGGTGGGTGGCTATGGATGCCGGATGTGGAAAGGTGCGGTGAAGGTCTCACGGTAGGCATTCCTACTATGAGAGGAGTGGGTGGAGGTGTCTCATGGTTAGTATAATGACCATGAGTAAAGTTGTAGTAGGTTGGTCTCACATTCAGTATACTAACCGTGATTGATGGTTTGTAGAAAGTAGCTGCGTATGGTGCAGTCAGCTGCACACTGTTAGTATTCTGATCGTGGGAGGCCTTTGCAATTTTTTTTGACCTGTATTCAAAATTAATTTCATTTCATATGAAAAATATTAATATATAATAACCCAATTACAATTAATATCTGAAAAATTAATAATTTAATTAACTTAAAAATTAATTCCAATGATTTTTTCATATTAAATTTTTTTGTATTGTTAATTTTATTTAAATTAAAATTGATTGATAGAATTGATACTAAAACATTTAATCCATATAAGAATTTAATTATAGAATTTAATTCCAACTATTTTAAATTTTAAAAACTAATTTATGTATGTCTTGAAAAATTAATTCCAAGAAAAATAATATATCAATAAAATTAAATAATTGGACATTTTTTAGCATTTAAGTTCTAAATTCTCAAAAGTCACAAAAACTATTATTTTAACCAATATTTGAATTAAAATCAGGGTTATTTTCAGTGAATAATAGATAAAAATATGGAAAATTTTATCTCACATCAATGCATTGCCTTTTTATAAAAACCCAATTTTAGTCATTACATGACGTGAACTCTTTTTACCACATGTAATCCTTTCAAACCTTAAATCAGATTCACAACATCTACCCAGTGACCATTACATGTTGTGTAATCCCTTTACATGGTGTGGAATTTCCCAGCAGATAGAAAACATGCCAATTCTGCACAAAATCCCAAAACCACCTTCGGTATTCTCCATACTTGGGGAGAACCCTATATTTCCTTTGAAACATTTATACGTGGACTACATTAATTCAAACAAACATATATCCTTTAACTTTAGGTTATTTTCCCTAACCAATTCTCTCTATTCCCAAGATACTCATGATAAACCCAAATAGAAAGGGAAACTGAAAAACAAAATATGAGTCATACCTGAGGGAAGATAACATAGTGTTACATTAAATGTAATTGTAATGGTAACCCTAGGTTATCTCTAGATAGGAGCGATCAAAATTAGTTTTCATTGAGAAAAGGGTGTGTTTTGATAGTTTTTGTTTTAAAGTAAATTAATATTACCAAATCAAGGAGTTTTAAAGCAATATGACGAAGAAAGTGATGGTTTAGGGTTGGATTTCCAAGGGTAATGTTATCATAGACTTTAAAACAATTTCCCTTCTCTTCTTATTAATTTATAATTGAGAGAATCCTTAATTGATTCATCGTTCATCCTTAATTGAATTTTATCATGGATACTTATATAACAGTAATTACTGCTTGGTTAGTCTCCCATCCCATGAACGTGAAAAGTTATCAAAACACCCCTAAATTACCAATGTAAGACCCATTCTGGTGTTGGTGCTACTAGGAACTTCAGAAGTAACTTCCCTCTTACACACATGTTTCATCAATTTTAAGACACTCATCACTCAATTTAGATTATTTATTCAATTTAATCTGTACTAGGCAGAGGGAGATCGTAAATTATCAATATAAGCATAAAAAGTGAAAAAGTTAAAAATCTATTTTTTTATTAAAAGTATAAAACAACCATTACATAAATAAATAAATAAATAGAAGATATTTTTTTATTCATTAAGGTATGAATACTCAATAACTACAATATATCTCCTTTCCTTTCTCAATCACTCAAGATTTACCCCTTCATTCAAAGGGAAACAAAGAAGTAGGAGAAAGGAAAAGGCATTACAAAACTAAGGAAAATGAAAAATAAAATGAAAAAAATAGTAGTAGTATATTATCTAGATCCCAATTTGGTTAATCCTTGTGTTCTTTTTAAATATCCACAACCTCATTCTATTTTTTCCAATCAAATCCTATGAAATCGTTTCTCTATATTTTTTGGAAGTATTCTTGTTCCTCCGGAATTTAAATCTCCATCATGACCCGGTCTTCCTAAAAATATGTTACTTCCTTCCTTTGTTCTTGATCAAACTAATTTTCATATCATGATATATGTGTAATCCTATGATTGATTTCATGAATTCTAAAGTGGCACATGAGAACCTCAATTTGAATTTTATAACTGAACATGATTTTCAATCAATGAAATTCATAACTATATTTTTAAAATTTATTATCCTTCTAAACATTATTCGTATTTATAAAAGTAAATTACCTTAATTAAGGCTAAAATTTCATATTCATAGGATAATTCTCCTTTGTGTAGGTGAAATTTAAAATGGTTTGTTTAAATGTCATCAACATAGATGAAATATTCTATGATGAGAAAATATTCTACATGGATCATGCCTTTTTCCATTTTAGCCAACTCAAATGTATTAGGAGCTCAAAATATCCCATGATCAACAAAATTGACTTACACGACATAAAAAATCATATAGGAAGAGAAAATGTATTCTGTCATATGAATTTTCCCACTTCTAAATTTTTGAACTTCGAAAATCTCCTACACACTGGACCAATTCTCCAACGACCCTTTGAAATAGTTTACTCCATATAACCTTTTTCCTTTGTCAAATTTGACACACTCAAAGTATCATATGATGGATAAAAATGTATTTTGATCTCTCCAAATATCCTACTCCTAGGATAATTCTTCTAAGCATATATAAAATATCACATGGGATCACAAAATCTTCTATGCAGGTGTCGTAGGGAAATTTCCTTTTCTATATTTCTGACTCTAGTATAGTGTCTCTAGAATTTATTCAAATATGCTTTGAACTTTTTTAAACCAACTCTGGGAATTCAAAATCACCTCTGACCATACTTTTATATCATTAAAATACTCAAATAGGCTTTATTCTAATATTTTCAAAGATGAAATAATTAATTAAAAATCAAGTTTTAATCCATTTAATAATTAAACTCTAGATTATTCACAAAACTAATAAATATTATATTTACATAAGAATTATTAAAAATAGTGGGATAAAAATATTGAATATAAAAGTTAAATATATGAAAATATTGTCTTAATAAGAAGTGTATGGCTGTACCTAGATAAGTGACATGGTATGTTATTATTTATTTAGGTGAGGGGTATGTGATGTGCTCATCCATTTGGGTGAAGGTCATGAGATGTGTTTATCCATCGGTTAGTCTATATTTGGAGAATCAATAAAATGTGAGTATACTATATGAGATTGAAATAATCCATGTTTGTGATAACTCTATGTATTATACAAAGAAAATATATGGATATGCATACTTTTGTATGATATAGTTGGTGGATACATGCATGTAGATACATGTGTTTGATAGAGATTATGATAAATCCCTTTATAGATTTAGTATAATTGAAAATTTTCTAGAGGTATCTATTTTCTTATAATTATGGATTAGGGAATTCATAATTGTTGTCAAGGCTATAATGTTCTGTGGGGTTACACTTTGTAGTTGTGTGAATGAGGATTAAGTTATGTTAAAATATATTTGTACTACACTTTAAGAGTAGTTCCAAAAGTATTTAGAGTATATTCAAAAGAAGTTTTGGATGAATTTTTATATGTTGTTATATATAAGGTAACATGTGGTGAAAATAAATGATGTATTTTCTACAAGTATTTTTTGGATGATATCCAAATAGAACTTTGGATATGGTTTCATAAGTTGTTAAAAATTATTTTACATAAGGTGAATGTGGGGAAATACTATAGGGATTTAGTGAAAATTAGAGATTGTTAAAAATATAAACTAAATACAAAACATGATACAGTGTTAAAAAACATTTTGTGGTTTGTTTTGGTTTAAACCACATTTTATTGAGTGTCACAACATCACAGTTTAGTGCATAAAAATGTATGTGTTATGAGATAGAAACTCAACTTTTCTGAACTTTTAATCCAATATCTAAAATTAAGTTTGATTATAATTTGACGATGATTTTATGAGTTTGAATGTATAAACTTATTATTAAAATATGAAATAATCAATGGAGTAATTTAACCTCTCATTATAGAGGATTTTTATAGTTAAAACATTAATTTTTTTTCATTAATTCATGAATTCTTGTGAAATATTTTAATCCCTAAGGAGTGTCTATAGTGGCTATAAAACGAGGTTTGATCTCTGTAAAAAGTTAATGTTATTGGGTGCAGTATGAGAATTGTGTGGAAGACCATTTTCCATCAAATTCAATAGATAAAAATCTAAATAACATAGAGAATTCTACCCAAAAGTTCATAGACATGATCATTTATATTTAAATTATAATTAGTTTAAATATAATTTCCTCAATTGTGGTATTTATTCTTGATCAATTTATATATGTCTTTGATCTATTTTGTTGTTATTTCATTGAAGAAATCAATCAGTTATCCCTCTAGATATATCCACCTATGCTCCATAAAACTTAGATTGATTTTCATGGTCTCCTTAGTGCTAGAGTGTGATGAACAAGTGATCTACATTGTTCATCATTGATTATAATGAGGTATACCTTATTTTCTCACTCTTAAAATTGAGAGAAGAGGGAGGATTCTCTCTAATTATATCTATAAAAAATGGTAGGATAATTGATTGGATTATATCATGTAATCACAATGAAACATATTTATTTTCTATATTAGATTAACATTAAAAGAATAGTAATTATTTCTATTATTTTAATTTAATCCTAATAAATATTCCATGTTAACTTTATCTTTCATAATAATGAAATAATTATTATTTTTAGTTGACATGAAATATAAAACCTATGTCACCTATCTCTTAAATAATAATAAACCAACTGCTATTATTTTAAAGCGACATGTAATATTTAGATATCATTTCTTAGATAATAAAATATTTATTTAAATGATATTATAATACATTGCACATTTCACCACACTTAAATAACAATATTTCTTATTTTAGGTGACCAGTAGTGATCTGAATGATGGAGATATTCCCTAAAACCTCATATATATGATATATATAGGTCAAATCATATTGTATGATTAGTGAAAATTGTACGGTACAACATGCATGCATGGAATACCATATGAATTTGTTTGGGATTATCATAAATGAATGATATATGATATTATACTATTGCCACTTAAGTGTTAATGAGGTAAAATTTAATTTATCTACCACATAACCTATCATTTATGTTTCATGAAGATAGAACACATGGGAGAGTAATAGTTGTTTGAGACCATTTTTATCTAGTCGTGCATTATCTAATGCATGATTAACTTCATAAAGGACTCAAGATTTTCCCTAGAACTATATATAGAATCCTACTTCCATATGTTTTGGATTATAGATTTCCCATGATTTTCCTATAAATCTCCTTCCTATAACTCTCTCCATCTTCCTTCTTTTCCAAGATAGGTGCTAGCTTGTTGTGTAGTGAAGAGAAGTCCTTCTCATATGATGAGTGGTTCCATATCAACCTATGGATACCTCTATAGGAGGGATGTTATTCAGTTTTCTCTCATATAATCTTTATTAAACACATGGGATGAGGATAAAAGCTACAACCATCTTTACTGAAAGGTATATATCTATTTATTTTAAAGTTCACACATGGTTTTAGATATGATACATGGTGATCCTATTTTATGGGTTTCTATATTTCTTATACCATGTTTAATGAGTTTTTTAGATCCATTGAAACCCATAAGTGATATTATAACCTAACTATGTGATTTGAACCATGAAATAGTGATGAAAATGAAGAATTCAAGTTTATTGGAAAAAATAAACCATGATATCATTTTAAATGATATTATGCATGTCTTTTAATATGAAATGAATGACCTAGTTGATATAATTTCTTATGGTAGGGACTAGTTTTTTCACATGGTGGCTATATCTCATGTAAGAATAACTCAGTTTAATGTCACACATAGCATATCCCATGTGAAGTTAGTTCAATGTAGCGTCGATTGATTCCTATGCAGACCCATGACATGTAAGATTAATCTTATTTAATATGATGTGAGCCTACATGTTATTCCCATGCAGACACCGAGCATTGTGTACTAATCTTACATAGTGCAATAACTCTCTTTATGCAATGATAGAGTTATTTTGACATGGGGCATTTGATTAATATGACACATTGCATGATTAAGTCATACATTAGGCCATATTGTAAGACACTTTGTGGGTTAATATCACACAAGGTCATAATGCACTTAGTTAATGTTATGTAGGCTAATCTAGGTTAATAGTACATGATGATTATTTTAATCTCACATTAATCTACCCTATTCTATTTATTCATACTCATAAGTTGTTAGCTATATAAGGATAAACATTCCAACTCTATTGTTTTATTCTCACACAAATAACTTGGTTTGGGTTTAATCTTATGTAGGATAAGGATTTTTTTTCCTTAAAATTATATTATGAATAAAATTTATAATTTATAAAATGTTTATAAATTATAGAAAAATGTATTTTAGGATATTTATCAATTTATAAAGGTGTTTATAAATAAATTAATTTTAAATTTTTTTATAATTAATTAATTAAATGTTTATGAAACACTTAATAAATAAATATCCATAATATTATTTTTTAATATTATAATACATTTTTAAAATTTATACGGTATGAATTATAGTTTAGAAAAAAAATTATTTAGGAATTATGAGGGCAATTTATAAAATTATTATAAATTATAAAATAAGGACAAAATATAAAAGATTTTATATTTAAATTATGAAATTTTCATAATAATTAATATTAATTATTCAAATTAAAAAGGGATTTATTTATAGAAATTATTTAAAACACATCAAAAAGAGTTTTTTGATTGATTTGATCAAAGTTTAAATAACATAAATACATGATATTTAGATTATTTAATTTTTTTTATATAATAGAAATTAGATTATATAAAGTTTATAATTAATTTAATATCATGCATTTAAAGTAAATTTATTATAATAAATAAAATAAAAGAGTTTATATTAGGAATGGATATAAAGTATTTATATTCAAAATTATAGAATGTCTGCAAGGTTAAATAAAATTATAAAATGTTTATTTCTAGTTATATTTAAGAATTATTCACAAAAGTTTATAAAAAGTTTAAATGCTTGAATTATTCATTTATTTATTTTTATTCTCTATTTATTATTCATATATATAATTTTTATATTATGAATTTCTATGATTTATTTTAATGTTGTTAAAATACTTCTAGAGATTATTATACATGTGTTTAAGGAGTAACATGCGAGGTATTATAATGAATTTACTTTTCTTCTACCTTAACTTTGGCTTGTATTGTGTTAAAAAATTGAATTAAGTACTTAATTATGATTTATATACATTAGGTGTTAGAATTATGGTGAAATTGAAATATCACTTGAGTAAATTATCCCTGGGTAGAATGACTTTAGGTTAGACTTCTCACTAGTATGAAGGCTTATGCCTCGTTTAGAAAAGTGAGGGTTGAATATTTGTGGAACTAGGACTACTCACATAGAGATTATGGATTTCATATAATTCCAATGCTTTACATGAAAGGGTTTCATGTAACTTTTTCATAGGATGCATTTGGATATGTATAGATATAATTGGATTTTGATTTGGGTTAGTAAAATAAGATATTTGTTGTTTAAAGAGTTACACATCAATATGGTTTGAACATATTGATTTTGTATAAGAAATAAAATTCAAAACCAAGTCATCATAAGTATGCATACATGTTAAAGGTAATAACACAAGATAAGATAATGAGATTAAAATCCCTATAAATAAACTAAGCATTAGATTCCTTCTAAAGAAAATACATGTCAAGACCTGAATCATTCAATCAGGTAGGTTTTTCCGAAGAAGGTTGCCCATGGATTATCTTGTGAAAGGCATGGTAAAAATGGATAACCCTAAGAGTTAGGTAACAAAATCCTGCTACAATAATTATGTTACAATTAGCTTGGAAACCCAAAGATTTAGGATACTGTAATGGTCCGCTCATTATCATTGGATTAAGAGTAAAACGAGTCATTACTAGTCCTTAAAAGACACCCCCAAGATGCCAAATGCTAGAAATAAATGATGAAGGGTTTTAAAGTAAGTGGGAGGACGATTTACCCTTTAATGTATAAAAACAACAACTCGAAAAACCATCCACAAACAACTCACTATATGATGCATGAAATAAAAAAAGAAATTTCAAATCATTCTCTTTAAAACAACCAACCAAGGTATACTATAGTGGAAGACAAAACAACATCAAAGTAAACAGTGGAAAGACAATGAATAAACTCCAAGAAGACAACAAGACTCCATGCTCGAACATCACCAAGTAGTCCAAAGTATCACGACATGGTGATAAAGAAGCGTGATAACTTACCTTTGCCCAAGTCCCGGAAGGTAGCATATGCAAAAGCACCAAAGTGCCAAAACATGGGTGAGTATATAACTCAGTAGGTTTTCTCAATGACTTACCTACTCACACCACTAGGATAAGATACTTATCATGTTATATAAAATAGTTTATATAAAAGAATTTACCAAAACAATTTATAACCAAATATAAACAAGTTCGAAAACCAATTATAACCAAGTGCAAACAAAAGTAAATGAAACTAATTTTCAACAAGTTGTTTTCTAAAAAATAACTATCCAAAGCTCAAAAACCAATTCTTATTATCATTTTAGCACACCCATTCCATATTTCACAACAAAACTACACATGCATGCTTTGTTCGATAGTTCCATACCCATGAGAGGTCTCTTGTCCAATCACTTTGTGTCCCATTGAAACTCGCCTCCGATCTAGGGTCAAGTACCTTGTACCCTAATGGTAATAATACCTTATTCAGGGCCCGTAAAGCATGAAATCACACCAACACCATGTATTCCAAATATTTACATTACCAAAATATACCACTTTAATAAAACTGAAATTTTATTGAAAACCAAAGCACAACCAATTTCAAAGCATCCATTTAATTTCAATAAAAAATTTCCTTTTATTGAAAACATCTAATCCAATTCATGTGCCAACATTCCAGAAAAATCCCCATTTTAAAATCTTTATTTTAAAATTAAGAACAAAATCACTTTCTTCATTAACCTAATTTTCTAGATTTTGTACAATTTATCACACCGTCACAAAAACGGTTTCCAATGATTGTTCAACAACCAAATCAAAACTAATACAACACAAGGTATTAAATTTGAAATCATTCCATCAGTTCTACTAAGTGGAGCCGAGATAGAAGCTACCTACCTTGAAGATTTTGATGAAACCCAACAAAGGACAAAGAACGCTCACAAAAACCGGGTTGATTATTCAAAGAAACAACCTTATATCCCTTATCCTATCAACAAAAAATCCAAATCTCAACTTATTTTACAAACACAAACCTAGATCTACCCATAACTGACATAGATCTTAGAACCAAGAGGATAAGAGAAACAGATATAAGAGAACACTTACTCAAAGAGATGTACCACATATTCAATGAAGGATTAAAGCCAATCAGATTGATCCGAAAGAAGGAGTGCCTTTGAAAATCGCCTATGGAGAGTCTAGGGTTGTGAGCCATGGAGAGACAACAAAAATAATGAGAAAAAATATCCTCAAGTGTGACTTTAATCTGGCACTTTCCAGGTCACGACGTGTACCCCTTGGTCATGCTATGAAGGCCACGCTGGATAAGTACACCAAAAAACTCGTCACCTCAAGTTAAGAAAACAACATTTAAACACCACATGATGTGTACCTCAGGTACACGATGTGTACCAGCTCACGACGTGATCCCCACTTCAAAACTTGAATCCGTCCCCAGGTACACGGTGTATAACTATCTTGAAACCTACAACAAACCCCATAAAACTACTTTTAATGATTTTTAATCAAAAGGGGACTTAAATAAAGGGGAATATTACCTAATCTAGGTAACAGGATGCTAAAAACTACAAATAGGGGGTACTACATTCTCCCCACTATTGTTCTTTCCGTCCCAAGAAAGTAGAAAACCCTCACTACCCAGAGAGAGTTCTAACCATTGGTCTTTCATTTCCTTCTCACATTCCTAAGTCTCTTTCTAAATCTAACCATACTTCCCTAAAACCCACACCAGACTGATACTTTTTCTATAAAAGACTTTCTATTACCTATCCACAATATGCACTAGGATATGTATCAACGAAGCATCTGGGTTTAGGTCAACATGATCCCATCTGATCACATGGTCAGGATCAGGTTGATACTTTTTAAACTGGGATACATGGAACACATTATGCACCAAACTAAACCATGGTGGTAATGCCAAGAAATATGCCACCTCTCCGACCCATTCTAGTATCTCAAAAGGTCATATTTATTGAGGATATAACTTTCCCTACTTCCCAAAATGATGATGTCCAAGCCTTGAAGATATCCTCAACAACACATGATCACCCACGACGAATGACAAAAGTCTTCAATGGTGATCTGCATATGATTTATGATGACTATGAGCCGTCTCCATCCTCTTTATAATCAACTATATCTTCTCCATTTTTTCTTAGACAAGGCTCAACCCAACTAGTAAAGTCTCACCCATTTCCACCCAACACAGTGGAGAACGAAAAGTATGCCCATACAATGCTTAAAATAGAGCCATATGTATCGAGTCCTGATAGCTGTTATTGTATGAGAACTCCAACAAGTGTGTATTCTCTTCTCATGAGACACCAAAATCCATTACACAAGCCCGAAACATGTCTTCCAATGTCTATATCGTCCTCTAAGACTGGACATCTGTTTAAGGATGATACGCCATGATCATAGTCAACTGAGTCCCAAGGGATTTCTAAAAGGATTTCTAGAAATGAGATGTGAATCTTGGATATCTACCTAACACGATTGAAACTGGTACTCCATGTATATTTACCACTTCTTGGATATAAATTTTGGATAGATACTCTACCATATGAGTTTCACAAATAGGGATGAAATGGGCCGACGTGGTAAGCTGATCCACTATCACCCATATGGAATCGTGTTTTTGAATCATTCTTGGAAGACCTGTAACAAAATACAACATTATCTTCTCCCAATTCCACACTGGAATAGGTAAAGATTGCAACATATCTATAGGTCTATGATGCTCAGATTTAACCTGCTGACAAGTTAAGCACTATGAGACGAACTCGACCACCTTCCTTTTCATTCATCTCGATCAAAACTATACCTTCAACACCTTATACATATTCTATGTTCCTGGATGTACAAACCATCTCAAATGGTGATAAGCATGAAGGATTTGTGCCTGAAAATCCATAGGTATAACCATCTGATATTTAAAACACAAAACTGAACTCCCATCAAGTTTCCAACCCTCAATGGTCTCCCCACCATTGAGTTTTGAACTTATAACCAGACATTATACATCATATTTTTGTGCCTCTATGACCATATTTACAAAATCACGAACAAGCATAGATGAAAATAAAACTGCAACATCACCTTAGTCTTCACATTCCACATGCATGTTGGCTAGGACCAACATCAACTGCCATTCATTTGAAGCTTCTTTCACCAACTTAGAATATGAATTTCTAGTCAATGTATTTGCCACTAAATTCCCTTTTGTAGGTGTATACATCAAGTCAAAGTCAAACATCTAAAGATAATCCATCCATCTCCTTTGCCTCAGATTCAAATCTCACTATGAGAAAATATGTTTCAAGATTTTATGATCCATTAACATAGTAAATTTATTACTAAAGAGATAATGTCTCCATGTTTTCAAATCATGGATGACTGCATCTATCTCCAAATTGTGTTTTGGGTAATTATTCTCTTGAACCCTCAACTACCTTGAACCATAAGAAACCATATGCTCTCCTTGTATGAGAACACATCCCAACCCTGATCCCAAATCTTCATAGTACACCACATACCCCTATCCTTATTCTGGAAAAATCAAGATAGGTGCCGATGTAAGACAAAATTTTAGTTCTTGGAAATACTTCTAGCATTTTTTTGTCCATTGGAATGGAGCGTTCTTCTTTTTCAGAGCTGTCATTGGCGAAACTAGTCATGACAATTCATGCACAAACCGTCGGTAGTAGCCATCTAGACCAAGAAAACTTCATATCTCGAAGACATTATTTGGTTGTTTCCATGAGATAACAAATTTTATATTTTCAAGATCCACTGAAACACAATTTTCAGAAATCACGTGGGCAAGAAAGCGTACCTACTGTATCCAAAAAATCCTAGTTTAATAATTTGGCATACAAACTATGATCTCTTAAGATTTGTAACAATATTTCCAGGTGTTCCTCATGGTCAGACCTTTTATTTGATTACACCAATATGTTATCCACAAAAACCACAAAAAAGAGTCCAGATATCATTGAAATATATGATTCATCAAATCCATGAAGACCAATGGTGAATTCTTCAAACCGAAAGGCATGACTACATATTCATAGTGGCCATATATACTTCTAAAAACTATCTTTGGAATATCTTCCTCCCGAGATCACAATTGGTGATATCCTAATTGTGAGTCAATCTTGGAGAACCATTGATCTCCCCTCAACTGATCAAACAGATCATCAATGCGTGGAAATGGGTACTTTTTCTTTATATAAACTTGGTTAAACTTATGATAATCAACACACAACCGAAGAGTTCCATATGTTTTCTTCACTAACAAGACCAGTGCTTCCTAGAGAGACGTACTTGGCTGAATGAAACCCTTTCTTTCAAACTCCTCTAACTAAAATTTCAATTCCCTTAACTCTATTTGTACCATCCTATAATATGAAATGGAAATAGGACTGGTCCCTAAAAGGAGATCAATTGTAAACTCCCCTTCCCTTAGAGGTGGTAACCCTGAGAAGTTATTGGGAAATACATCTGGAAATTAATCTATAACTGCTAGAAAATTATCTTCCTCGATCTATTCCATTGATGCCAAAGTCAATGCTGCCAACTAATAAGATATCATTCCCACCATTGGTGCCAACAATCTCTTTTCACCTTTCTTTACCATCCTATCTCCTCTGAAGATAGGCTCGATGCCATCCTCAGTCATGAAAATAACCATTCTCCTATAGCAGTCGATGTGAGCCTTGAACTTTTTCAACCAATCCATACCTAGTATTATGTTATAGACATACATTTCCAACACCAACAATTCCTATTTCAGCTCATCTCCATCAATAGTTATAACACATTATCTACACAAAAAGGCTTGACATTCTCTTTCCCCGAGAGGAGTTTGAAATTTTAAAATAGAAGGCATAATTTCCAAACTTAAACATAGAAAATCAACAACACGAGAAGAAATGAAAGAATGTGATGCACCAGTATCAAAGAGAAATTGCAAAAGGGTAGAATTAAAAATAATTGTACCTCTCACTATAGATGGTCCAACTTGATCATAGACAATAATCTGCTCAGATCCATACAATTGCTTCATTGCTGCACTTTTCTCCTTGTTGACTTAATAATATTTCCCTAGTTGAGGAGTCATAGTATTTCTAGAATCACCATGGTTAGATTTTCTATGTTGAGGAAACTGATTCTTCTATCCTTTTTCTTTCGAAGCATACAATGCTTGCGATGATTGAGAAGTGTATCGAGAACCTGAACTTGGATCACTGTGACAATAATGCTGAAGATTACCCATATTCTTACATTTATGGAATGCTCTAGGTTGTTTCGTACACTCTTTCTTTATGTGGTCAAGTGAAACACATTGAAAATAACCTACTTTTCTCTTGGGTTGTGGAGGAAGGTTAACTAATCCAACCATCTGATTCTGATTTCCACTTCCACCTTGGAAATAGGTTTCCCTTTTCCACTTTGTCCTAGCGTTTGAGTTCCCAACATTCCCTATAGGTATCATCAGACCTCCTCCTATAGATCCTATGATATCACATTCATCCACAATCACTTTTTTCATCATCTATGTATAATCAGTAATACAGAGCACTGCAATCTTCGATCGAATCTCCTACCTTAGCCCCGATTTGAATATACGTGCCTTCAAGGACGCAATTTCCACAAATTTTGGTGAAAAGCACACTAAATTCATGAATTTATCTGCATATTCTGTGATAGAGATATTATCCTTATTTAGGCTAAATAATTCTATCATTTTCTGGATCTTGAACATGTGAGGATATAATTGTTTGTTGAAAAATTCCTCAAAATCCTCCCATGTAAGGCCTTCATCCAATTTAGCCTGCACTACTAAATCCCACCACTGGCATGCACAATCCTAGAGCATATAAGTGTCTAGCTTTACTTTGATCTCTGATGGTGTGTTGATGAAATTGAAGATACGATTCATCCTACTCATCCACACCTTTGATTTTTTGGGTTTAACATCACCCCAAAAGTTAGGTAGATTCTGCTTCGTGAACTGGATGGTATGATACACACACCTTGGCTCATTCCTTGAGTTCCCCATATCCACAGCTTGAAAATCCTAGTCAATACTCTGAACCAGCTCTTGTTTCACTTGTGGTTTAGGTGAAACCACATTCTCTATAGCTTCTTCAGGTTGGTTTCGACAACGCCTACCAGGTACCATTTTCTAAACCAACAACAACTCCTTCAATCTCACTCTCCAGAAAATGATGGATTATAATTTCAAATTCTACCACATAAACTATCACAACATTGTTTTCTAAAAATAACCATTTTCCATGTTTAACCATTTTTGAAACTGTCAACTTGATTTTTGAAAATTAAACTATTTTCAAAATACCATAAGCATTTCCTTTTTTCAAAATCTTTCAATTGAAAAACAATTTCATACCTTTTAAAAAATAAACACATTTTCACAACATGAATCATTCATCGAAATGATATATACACTCCTAGTGGGAATTCATTTATCTATAATTCATATCATGCTCATCTCATTAGATAAACCAATGAAAATGAGGTTTCAAAATACTAGAAGTGTCTCCAAACACTTATGTACCCAACTCCCTGGTAACTTGAAGTTCAACCTAAAAGGGTTAGTTACATCCTTTTTTGCTATACATTTCAAATTACAACAATCCTACTCCTTTATAAGATTCCAAACCAAGGAATATATAAGAAAGAATTCCAACTCTAAGACTAATAACATTGATGACTAATTTTTAGGAAAGGAACGAACAAGCTAATACCATTTGTAATGACTCACTCATTCTCATTGGATTGAGAGTACAACAAGTCATTAATCGACCTTAAGAGACATCCCCAATATGCCAAAGGCTGAAAATAAATGCCGAAGGGTTTCAAAGTAAGTGGGTGATGATTTACCCTTTATTTTATAAAAACAAAAAATTGAAAAACCATCCACAAATAGCTCACTATATGATGCATGAAATAAACTAATACATTTCAAATCAATCTCTTTAAAACAACCAACCAATGTATACTATAGCAGAATACAAACCAAAATCAAAGTAAACAATGAAAAGAAAATGAATAAAATCCAAGATGACAATAAGACTCCATGCTCCATAAGATTCATTCTCCAACATCACCAAGTAGTCCAAAGTATCATGACATGGTGCTAAAGAAGTGTGATACTTTACCTTTGCCCAAGTCTCGGAATCCAGCATCTACAAAAGCACCAAATTTCCAAATTAGGGGTGAGTATATTACTCAGTAGGTTTTCCCAATGACTTCCCTAGTCACACCACTAGGATATAACAATTAGAACATTATATAAAACAGTTTATATAAAACAATTTACCAATAAAGTTTATAACTAAATATAAATAAGTTCGAAAAACAATTACAATCAAGTGAAAACAAAAGTAAATGAAATTAATTTTCAGCAAGTTATTTTCCAGAAAATAACTAATAAAATATCAAAAACCAATTCTTATTATCATTTTGGAATAACCATTCCATAGTTCACAATGCACCCACACATGCATGCTTCGTTCGACAGTTCCATACTCATGAGCGGTCTCTTGTCCAATCACTTTGTGTCCCACTGACACCCACCCCCAATCTAGGGTCACATACCTTATACCCCAATGGTAATCATCCCTTATTCAGGTCCTTTAAATCATAAACTAACACTAACACCATGTATACCAAATATTTCCATTACTGAAATAAACCACTTCAATAAAACTAAACTTTTATTAAAAACCAAAGCACAACAAATTTCAAAGCATCCATTTCATTTCAATAAAACATTCCATTTTATTTAAAAAATATAATCCAATTCATGTTCCAAAATTCCAGAAAAAACCCCCATTTTAAAATCTCTATTTTAAAATTAAGAACAAAATCACTTTCTTCATAAACCCAATTTTCTATATTTTTCACAATTTATCACACCATAAAAAAGGGTCTCTATTGATTGTCCAATAACTAAATCACAACTAATGCAACACAAGGTATTCAATTTGAAATAATTCCATCAGTTCTACTAAGTGGAGTTGAGAGAGAATCCACCTACCTCGAAGGTTTTGATGAAACCCAACAAAGGATGAAGAATGCTCACAAAAACTGGGTTGATTCTTCAAAGAAACAACCTTAGATCCCTTATACTATCAACAAAAAGCTAACTCTCAATTTATTTTGCAAAAAAACCTAGATCTACCCATAATAGGCATAGATCTTAGAACGAAGAGGATAGGAGAAGTAGATCTAAGAGAACACTTACTCAAAGAGACGTACTACACATGAAAAAAAGGACCAAAGTCGATCAGATTGATCAGGAAGAAGGAGTGCCTCTAAAAATTTCCTAGGGAGAGTCTATGGTCAAGATCCATGAAGAGAAAACCAAAACAATGAGATAGAACATCCGCAATCATGAATTTAATTTGGGTGCATTCTGGGTCACAACGTGTACCCCTTGTTCACGACGTGAAGGCTACGTTGGATAAGTACATCGAAAAACCCATCAACTCTGGTAAAAAAAACAATATTTAAAAACTACATAATGTGTACCTAAGGTACATGAATCGTACCATCTCACAACATGAACCTCACTTCACAACTTGAATCCATCCCCAAGTACAAGGCGTGTACTTCAGGTACATGACGTGTACCTATCCTGAAACCTACATTAAACCCCAAAAAATTGCTTTTAAGGATTTTTAATCAAAAGTGGACTTAAAGAAAGGGAAATATTACCCTATTTAGGTAACAAGATTCTACAAACCAAAAACCAAGGGTAATACAAATACCATAGGAACGATGTTGAGTTCTTATATATGATGGAATGGAAAGTGAGTTGTCTGATCAACCATTTAAGAGTCATATATGATATGATTGGGGTGATGCATTACCTGAATAACTAAGTTGTTTGAGTACTCCAAAGAGGAATCATTTCTTAGTGAAATATGGATCTTTCCCCACTAATGGATATGATTTATTAAAAAGGGGTCATCATTTTAGTGGGAGAATATTTAATAAAATTCCTTATTATTTTTTAAAGCACGATACTCATTTAATAAAATATTCTATTATATATGAATACTATCATTATCATATAACTTTTCTTTGAGATCAATCCTTTGAAAATTAAAATATTAATGTAAGCAACATCTAATATTGGTAACTTAAGAAGAAATCCTAATTAAAAGTTAAATTATGTGTTAAAGAAATATTTTTTTGAGTAAACAAACTAATTAAGTTGTCCAATAGGTGGATAAAATAGATATTTATTAGAAGCATAAAATGATTCACTTAAGATTTCAATGGAATTAGATAAAAAATGAAATAAGGAACTTTAGTCTCCACTAATATACTCAATATTATTGGGTCTGTAAATGACTAGGTGAGACTAAAGATATCCTATAAGGATTTTTCTAATTGATGAATTCATTATGCTTTCATAATTGTAAATATTATGAAAATGTGAATGTATTCAAGAAATTTTTACCTTTTTTTTCTCAAAGTGACGAGGAAATATGAACTAGGGAATAAGATATCCTTATTTTTTGTTGTATAGACAGTACATGTGGGTAAAAGTTCAAACCAAAAGGAGAAAAGTTAGTTAAAAATTCCAATTTTTTTCTTTGAATAACCAACCAAGGTCATTGAAACCTAGAGTTAACAGGAAGGAGGAGTAATTATTCCATAGGATGGAATTATATATGATACATAAAGGGGTTTTTGAAACTCCATGGAATGTAAAATTCAGGCATTAGTATTATAGAAATTAGTTGTGAAGGGCATGTGGTCCCAAATATATACTTTAAAAATGATGTAAATATACAAAAGTTCCAAATCAAGGGAAGAATTTATAAGCTTGTAGTTTTAATTTTTTTGATGAAATAAATATTTTCAAAGGTTTTAATGCAAAGGAATATATTAAGATCATATGGTTTTAAGTAAAATATGTGTATCTGCATCTCATTTCTCTTATATGATTTGAGAACTTATTTCTTAATAAATTTCTATTTTGAACAATATTAGACAATGGATTCTATATGCATGGTTTATGATTCATCAACTTCTATAACATTTTTTGAGAAGAATATAAGGATAAAAATGGGTTATCTTGGATAAAATTGTTTATGTAGATGTTTAGTGAATCATACCATGATATTCTAGAGATAATATAGTGTCTAAGATGATAGTGGGAGTATGTTTGGACTTAAGGAAGTTAAAATTTAACAAACTAAATATTATTCCAGTCAAAATTCAAAGTGAATATCACTTAATATCCTAAAGGATTTTAAGATGTGTTGGTAATGAGTCACCAAAATATTTCAAGGATAAATTTTAATGGAAAGGGTACCAAAGAGGATGATGATGTGATTAGGAAGAGTTCTAAGTAGATAATAGAAGTTAATAACACTGTATTATTAGATATTTTGAAGTTAAAGAGTTTAAATATATTCAAGGAGCTCAAAATTAATAAGAAAATTCCTAAATATCACCATTATTTAAAATAACATGATTTATAGATGTTTCTGACTAAAGAGTTTAGTGGGAGGGTTTTATTAGGTGGTATCATAGAGATATGGAAAGAATTACATAGATATGTATTGAGTTTAACAAAATCTCTAAAAGTGCTGAAAAAATAAGGCTAATATGGAATTCTATCATATATGATACGTTAGAGAGGTGATTATGTATGGTTTTCTTAAGTATTATTAAATTAGTTTAAGAATATAAAATATATCATGTTATATTAAATGGTAATCACAATTTTAATATTCTTTCACATTGGACACACACACACACATATTAATATACATTTTGTGAAGTTAAATGATAATTATCCTCTCAAATTATAACTTTCAGTTAACCTTGAATAATTTTCTTCATGTAGTATTATATGTTATGGAGAAATGTTAAGGTTAGCATGAGTATGATTCTCATATCAAGATAAAAAATATGCTCATGAGTCACAAAATGAGTTTTGTGCATTTTATGACCCACTAAGTATACCACATGGAGTATAATACACATTAATAGGTATACTAGAGGTTTATATATCATATATAGAGTCCCTACCACTCAAGGATAGTGTGATAACTTGCATGAGATATGAAGCACCTGACCTGGATACCCTCTCCAATTGGTACCTGACCTGAGCCGTCACATACTAAAGGGAATTCCTCATCCCCATAGGATGACGACTGGCACCCAAGAATCAATAAAAACTAGAGGAAATGATTTCACCCTACCTGAAGTAGAAAACATTACATATATATAAATACATTATGAGAAGAAATAGTGGAAAAGTAACCAAGAAATATATGTAATATCAAAAAGGAAATTGCAGAAGTGATACAACTAAAAAGTAACTAAATAATCTCTAAGAGACAAGTCAAACAGTAACAAACAACTAAAACCAAAACAACTACTCCATGTGATACTATGACCAACTCCAAATATCCCACCACCAGCCACAATGTGACATCCCAGACTCAAATTCCACTCAATGGGTTCCCCAAGCCTAGTGGGACACATGGTCTCAAGCGCATCTCCCCAAATGCCAGAGGTTTCCGACTAGTAGTGAGGGCCTAGGGTGTGTTCATGAGGAGACTATGCCCTTATTACCAAAGTGTAGTGCAGAAGGTGAATATAAACATAGGTAAATAGTGTAAGTAATGTAAGTAAACCAAATACATAGTGGAAAATAGATACAATAGTAACAATAACTGAAATAACTAGTATAACATACAATAATTGATGATGATATGTCATGTATCTAGAAAAATGGAAAACATGGGTACAAGATAACAAGAATAAAATGTTCCATTTAAGTAAAAAGGAAATCAAATAATTTCCCAAGAATCATGAGATCTGACTCAGTCATCTGCTATCAAGATCCATACTAAACAATAAGCAATCAAGTGTTTGAATTCGTATTATTACTTTTGTCAACACCTACAACCATGTAATCTACTCTGGATACCAAATGGCACCTGGATAGGATGTGAGATAAATATTAGTGGGCCACCACCAACAATGTCTATAACATCTGGTCCGTGTAATGAAAATTTAATAGTGTGAAAGCATGAATATATAAAGTAAAATAGTACAATATAACTAAATACCTTAGTACCTGCTTCAACCCTCAGCTGGCATCTGAACATAAATAGTCCATTAATTTATTATTACCAATTTTTAAATAGGTCACATGTTAACAATAGTGAAGGTCCAAGTTATGACAAGGAAACCTATAATGACATTTAATAATGAAGTTACAAGGTAATAACCAAGGCAACGTAGACCTCAAGGGTCACCAAATCAGTAATAACTATATCCTGACTAAGGTTAAGAGTGTAATACAAGTAGAATATTTCAAGGAATTCCACAATAAAGTGCCTACTAAATACAAGGAGATCGTCCAAGGTAAAATGAGTCTAAGCAGAGACAATACCCTATAGACTATAACCATGACACCTACTTATCAATTCTGGATCCAAGGAGTGTATCTAAGGCATCCTGTAATAATATTGAAGGTATCCTACAGTGTCATACCGGGCATCCAAATAATAGACAAGGATTGGGATCTAGGTGAGTCCCAACCTAAGAAAGTTTCATTTTTGAATCCGAATGGGTTTCCCAAGTGCTCATGGAATTCTCCGATAAGAACCCAAGGTGAGATCAAGTCAGGTCATTCCTATTTGATTATGAAGTATTCTAATATTTCATTTGGTTCAAGTCTTTCCTTTAATTAGTGTGATAGGGTCAAGTATCATGCAACTGTTGGTTCAAGACTTTCCTTTCATTAGTGTGATAAGTCCAAGTAGCATGAAACCTTTATTAATTCCATTTAAGTAATATTCAATAATTAAGGCTCATTATTCTACATTCCATTAATGTGGTAAGGGATTCTATATACATGAAACCTATTAATCATTCATATTTAATTCAGTCAAGTCATATACTTAGTATAATTTACAATTTCCATTTCAAATTTAATTATTAATTGAATCACTTACCTTAGGCATGTCAAGTGGTAAACATACATGGTAATTTTCATCATGAAATTCACAATTTAAATCAAACAATTTAATATAGAAAAGCTTATCCTTAGAAGTTTCAAGTAAAGTCACACCCAAATGGTGGCTCAAACATGTCAAATTTCTAAAAAACCAATTATGAAATAATATCCTACATGATATGGATAGAGTTTTGGGCGTATCCACTAAAATTTAATCACATATTTAGAAAGAGAATATCCATAATGTTCTAATTATTATAAGAATGGAATATAAATTCTATAAATGAAACCCGGTGAAATCGGTGGGCACCACACAACAAATCCAAAATCAACGAACTTGAGGGATAAGTTATTAACCACCCACCTTAGGGTTTTATGATCCTTCTACTTTGATATCAGCCCTTGATTTGGCTCGGATCAGAGTATATCTAAGAAAAGGAGAAAAATGCTCATACCCTGATAACTATTTCAGGAGAAAGAGAGAAGAGGAAAGGTTCAAAAAAACTCGACTACTTACCATTGCACATCCAACACGACTAACGGAAGCTCGATCATATCTTAGATGAAGGGGATCCCTTTATTCCTACCTTAGGTCTTCAAAAAGATCCAAAATGATATAGAAATATGTTAATCATGCTGGTTCTCAAATTAGAGAAGAAGGAGGGATCTAATTAGATCATTAAGGGAAAATTAGACATTTTATTGAGAAAAAAAGAATGTGAATGGTTTGTCCACGCTATTTGAAAAATCATTGGTAAACTATGAACGGTTACTTGGGAATAAGGGGAACTTGCACGATTCGTATGTATGGACTTGCGCCAACCATGTGATTTGGTTCTGTCCGAAATTTTCCATCTCCATGGTTATCTAAACCATGTGCCAATGGTGCACTAACCATTCGACATGTCTAGTTTTCCCCAAAAGATGGGTTCTGGGATCCAGAATTGACTTGGAAACCCTTGATACCCTTTCTAACTCATTAAGAATCCATATTAGGTCTATAGTAAAGATTTAGACCTAAATTTAAAGGATCCATACCTATGTGAAAAAAAGGTTCTTACAGTCTTCCCCCTTAAAAGAAATCATCCCTGAGTTCACCTTCCAAGGGTGTAGAAACACTGTTTAAGAACAACTTTGGCCATTGGGTACATACATTGGCTTCCCTCTCCCAAGTCTTTTCTTGTACTCGACTGTGCTTCCATAGCTCTCGTACCAGAGGGACACACCGGCATCAGAGAGACTTCGTGCTCTAGTCAACGATGCATACTAGATACTCCCTTAAATGTATAATTATAATGGCCCATACTTTACATATAGACATTAATTCAATATTGAAGAATATTTATTACACGACACAAAAAAACCACGCCAGGACTGTATAGGTTTAGTGACTTTAGAAACTGGGAAACACAAACAATTGGTTCATAAAACATCCACATTGTCTCACACTTATTTCTTCATAACTATACTCCTTTTTTACATATCTTACTTTATACACTTCTTGATGACCTGGGGAAAGGAAACATATGAAAGGGTGATCTCAATTGATCAGTAAGGGTAAACAAGGAAAATTTCATTCATATCATAATCATAAGAACATAACATTTGAAAATATTATCCTGCATATAAAAGATCATAATTTCACATCATGGGATAAACCATAAAAGTGAAATGTAATCCCAATAGTCATAACACAAGACATGAAATTTCATGGTATACGCACATAAGAATAGAAAATCATTTCATATTAGTCAATGAACATTTTCGATACCATCATTGCGGACAAATTCCATTACTGAACCGAGTTCACTCCTCATTCCAGCCCTGTATTACTGAACTAGATTTACTTGCCACTACAGTCATGTTTATCTCATGAGATATAAATCTTTACCCAATTAATTGTAGGGAGATATAGGTCCCACCCATTTCATAATTAAACCATTCTTACATGTTTCAGAAAAACATAAAAACAATCAGCATAGCATAACCTATTAAATAAAATGTGTTTCTTTAACATCATTCCATAATAAATGATATAAAACAAATGGATTTCCTAAATAAAATTCTATTATAAACACAATAAAATCATATTAATAATATGGATAGAAACATAACCCTATTTAAATAGTGTCATTTTATATGGAAAATAATTTTTAGAAAACACTTGAAATTAATTCTAGAGGAAAATATCATTTCTTCTTCAAAAACATTTTCCTTCTTCAAAATGACACACAATTTTAGAAGAAATCATTTTATGTGAAAATAAACTTGTAATATTTTAGGGTAAACTTCAATGAAATAAGGCATTATGAAAGAGTAAAAATCTGTTCATGCCATACAAGTTAAAAAAATATTCTTCTTGTACTTTTTCTAGAAAAGTCAAAAATTACCTCGTACCCAAAACAAAAAAGATCCCATTCATACCATTTAGTAAAAATTTATCAATGGGTAAAATTGACTTTTAAAAATTATATTAGGATATAAATAATATTTTGAAATACATATTTTGGAAACATGGATGTGGATGATAAATATACCCCAGTACATACTTACGAATAAACAATCTCATATAAAAACGAGATTTGTAAAGTTATCCCTTACCTTAAGTCCAATATGATTTGTATGTATCTGAACCTACTATATTATGATTTAAATAATGTTACTGATTTATTCTAAAATCATAATTATTTTTATGATAACATTTATGAATATATTTTCATCTGTTTGTTAGTAACATTTCATTGTTACTCGTTATTTGGGTTTTAACTACTTTATATTCTTATGCATGTTTTGTCGGATAAGTTATTATTGCCATTTTTAGGTTGTATTTATATAATTTATATAATTATATTAGTATAATATATATCATATTTATTGATTCAATTCATGTATATAATCATGTTTTAATGAAGATCGTGTAGAATGAATCATATCGCATCATGGAGACAGTAGGCCGTACGTACGCACAAGCGATGATATCATTACAAAATTGTTGAATGATATTGAAGTGGATGATGTATAATATTTCCAAATCAGTATAATGTTACAATAATCATTTATATTTATTATTTACATCATTATACCTATCCAAGTAAGGTGGTGGTGAAAAACAGATTACACCACAATGTGGAGACGGTAAGCCGTACGTACGCACACGTGGTGATTTCATTTTTTATAGAGTGGATAAAAGGTGAAATATGGTTGTTTCATATTTATAATAAAATATCAGTATATGAGTGATACTAATGTTATTAATTTATAATGAAACAACTAATGAATATGAATTAGAATAAGAATGAATTTTGAAATAATTGGTAGAAGAGATTACCTCTTCCTTGATGTGCTTCCTCTAAATAATTTCTTAGAGAACTAGATTTGGTATTTGAAGATGACCAGAACCTATAGAATGAAAATATAGAAGTTCATAAGGTAAAAGTTAAGGGGTTTTACAATATTTAAGGCTCAAAATGAAGTGAATAGGTAATGGAGGAGGTTCCCTTTTATAATTGAGGTGAGGGTCACTTTTGGATACTCCATAAATATTAATTTATAATAAAATAAAAACCTACCCAAAAACCTCCAAAGTGTCCCATTTTAGAAGATGAGATGATATAGGGTTGTAATATCATCAACCAATAAATTTTGGACAACTTATTTTTTCAATTTAAACCATATCTTTTTAATTGACACTTAGTTATTCTATTTAATTTTAATTATGGTAACAACATTCTAAATATTTAATGGTTATAAATATTTACTTATATGGAATTAATTGACCATAAATGGATATTTTATGACATTATAGACCTTATAATTAATACTTTTTAATTTTTAAACATTTTTATGTTTTTTAAATAATTTAATAAAATTTTATTTTTATTAAATATAAATATTGTTAATTTTGACACTCTTCATTTATTTGACTTTAAATAAAATCCAAACAGAAGATAAATTAAAAAAAATATTTAATACACTTCTAACATGTCATAATAACCTACAAAATTCATGGAGCACATTAATTAGTTCATATGATATTTATTTTAATATTTTTAAAACCATTTATTTGACATTTCTATTAATAAAATAATTTTCACCTCAGTATTGTGTCATCATTAATGGTAATTATTTAATCTATAAAAAGTATAAATAAATTTCTATGATGTAGGTAATTATTTTATATTTTTATATACCATATATAGTCAATATTATCTCCTAGTTATCCATATATTAAAATTAATATATTTATATAAAATGAGATTGTGACATTTTGTCACATTCATTAGTTTTTATTACATTCATGTCATATTCATAGGTAAGTGTCCATTAAGTGATTCCATTTAGAATAATAGATGATAAGGATCGAATTTATTAATCCAATAGTATTTTTACAGGTTTTAAGGTAATTTTATAATATTATTTTTACCCTTAATTATTCGATTTACCATTAACCATGGTAATGAAAATAATTACCAAAGTTACTATTCATAATGCCTAAAAATAAAAGCAGCCTATTAAAATAATTTGGACCTATTGATTCAAATATAGAATCCATTTTTCAAAATTCAAAACACAAAATTTGCAGTAATTAATTTAAAATTAATCCCATTGTTGAAATGAGGAAACATGTTTTAAAAGTTAAAACATTGTAAAAGATTGAAATGTTTCTACCTATGAATTCAATGTAAAATTTATTCTAATGAGATAAATTATATTGAATATTAAAAATATATTCTATTTATACTTTAAAACCATTAAATATTATAATTTAACCATATAAATTATCTTGATGAAAAAAAGTTGTTTTTAATTAAAATTTAGCGTATTTTTACTATTCATCAAAACATGAAAGTTATCAGAAGAATATCAGAAATTCATCAAAAGTAAAAAAATTATATCCTACTTCAAAATAACATGTTTATGTTGTCATATAAAAATTATTAATGTGTCAACTTATTAATTTACAAGGGGTTCTCTATTCAAAGGTGTAAAACTAAACTTTTAAAAAAAAAATAAGTGTTTATACATCAAATAGGGTTTTATTCATACCCTATGACTAAAATATGCATTGGATGAATATAAAAAATATTTTATTTAATTAACAAAAGTAATTCACTCAAAAATAGAAATATCTAATTGATTTATATTTTTCATAAATAATTGATGGCCAAACAATTCACAATGCATTTTCATAAGTTAGTTATAATTATTCTCGCTAAATTAACAACTAGGATATAATGGTAATTTTATAATAAGGGAATCTACCAGTTCATTTAAACTCATGATTGCGTGAAAAGAAATATACTGAAGAATAAAAATTATTTAAAGAAAATATTTCATTAAAACATCCGGGTGTTACATTCTACCCCCCTTAAACTGAATTTTTCCCTCAAAATTAGTCACTTGGAAACAAACATATGAGGATACCTTTCCCTCATCATATTCTCAAGTTCCCATGTTGGTTCTTAAAATTTGTGGTTCCTCTATAAAACATTAACCAAGTGAGTGGTCTTGTTTCGTAGAATTTTTTCACTACGATCTAGAATCTCTATCGGTTATTCTTCATAAGAAATACCTTGCTCCAGTGATACAACTTATGAGCTTAATACATGTGAAGGATCAGGTATATACTTTCTCAGGAGAGATACATGGAACACATCATGAACTTGAGATAGATTCGGTGGAAGCACCAATCAGTAAGATACCTTCCCAACATGATCTAGAATTTCAAAAGTACCGATATTTCTTGGGCTCAGCTTTCCCTTCTTTCCAAATCTCATTACTCTCTTCTAGGGAGATATTCTTAAGAACAGCTTATCATCCAATTCAAACTCCATTTCTTTTATTTGTTTGTTAGCATAATTTTTTTTGACTCTAAGATTCTATTATATGTTTTTGAATAAATATGACCTTTCTACCATTTCGTTAACAAGATCAGGTCCTAATAGATTTCTTTTCCCCACTTCATCCTAGTAAGTTTAAGTTTTGAACTTATTTTCATAGAGGGATTCATTAGGAGCCATCTGAATACTGTAGTGAAAACTATTATTGTAATAAAATTTCACCAAACTTAGGTATTTATCCCAACCCACTTTGAAATCCAAAGATAAACCTATCAAAATGTCTTCCAGGGTTTGAATTGTCCTCTCATACTGACCATCTATTTGAGGATGATAAGCAGTACTAAAGCTTAACTCTATGTCTAGATCATGATGAACAATTCACTAGAACTTTTAGGTAAACCTCAGATCCTGATAATATATAATGGAAAGTGGTACTCTATGAAACATTACCAATTCCTTTACATATATCCTAGAAATTTGATCATGATATAAATCCTCTCTAATGGTAATGAAGTGTGCAAACTTCTTAAAGCGATCAATTATAACCTAGATATCATTATTGCCTTTTGATGTTTTGGGAAGTCTAATGAAAAAGTCCATAGTAATGTTTTCCCATTTTCATTATGGTATGGGTAATAGTTGTAACACCCCCTTAGACTTTTGTCTCTTAGCCTTAACTTGTTGATAAACTAACCATCGAGAGACATATTCGGTGACATCTCTTTTCATGCCATACCACCAGAAGAACTCTTTCAGGTCCCTGTACATCTTTGTGGTTCTAGGGTGAATAAATAATGAATAACTACGAGCCTTATCCAATATATCCTTCTTTAATTATAGTATGGGAATAATACAAACCTGTTTCTTGAACCTTATTATTTCATCACAATCAAGGTTGAATTCAGGAAAATTTCTCACCTTCTTTTGTATCTCTACATCTTCCTTCTGCGCCTCCTTAATATTCACTTGTATAGATGGTTGAACATTAATTTGAGAAAGATAATATTTCTCCCCTTATATTAAAATTTCAAGATCCATCCTTTTCAAATCCATAAATATTGGATCTTTTGTGATCCTCATCATGGTTAAGCTAGCATGGTCTTTTCGAATCAAAGAATCTTCCACCTTGTTCGCTTTCCCGCATTGATAATGCACTGAGCATTAATAATCTTTAATCAACTCCAACCATATTCTTCGGAACATATTCATCTCCTTTTGTGTGAAAATTTACTTTAAACTTTTATGATCAGTATAAATATCATACCTTTCACGATAAAGATAATGCATCCATATCTTTAATGCAAAGATTACCACATCTAACTCCAAATCATGAGTTGGGGTAATTTTTCTCATGTATTTTCAACTAACATGAGGAATAAGCTGTCACCATAAAATTTTCATGAGAAAACATCCCATACCCTTATTAGATTCATCATTGTATATCACAAACCTTTCTCTACTACAAGGCAGTGTGAGTACAGGTGCACTGACTAACCTTCTTTTTAGTTCTTTGAAATTCTCTTTGCATTACTCTATCCAAATGAACTTAACTCATTTTCGAGTCAACATGGTGAGTGGATTAGATAATTGTGAAAAATATTTCACAAAACTTCGATAATATCCATCCAAACCAAGAAAACTTTGAATCTTAGTTACCATTGTTGGTCCCGACTATCTTTCAATAACCTCTGTTTTTTCTGGATACATAGATATCCCCTCTCTTGATATTATGTTACCCAAAAATGAAACTTTCTAAATCCAAAATTCACACTTGGTAAATTTGGAATAAATATTCTTTTTTCTTAGGGTCTTCAGTACAATTCTCAAGTGATCTTCAGGTTATTCCTTTTTCTTTGAATAGAACAGAATATCATCTATAAATACTACCAAAAACTGATCAAGATAGTCTCTAAAGACTCTTTTCATTAGATCCATGAAGATAGAGGGGGAATTAGTAAGACTAAAATGTATCACTATAAATTCATACTTTCCATACCTTGTATGGAATTATGTATTTGGTATATCCTCCTTTTTGAATCTTAATTGATGATATCCTGAATAAAGATCAATCCTAGAAAATTATTGAGCTCCGTGTAGTTGGTTAAATAAGTCATCAATGCAGGGAAGAGAATATTTTTTCTTGATAGTGATCTTGTTAAGTTCTTGATAATCAATGTGGAGTCTAATTGATCCATATTTATTCTTAAAAAAAGGAATAGGTGATCCCTAAGGTGATGCACTAGGACATATGAATCCTTTATCATGATTCTCTTGGAGTTGATTCTTAAATTCCTACAACTCAATTGGGTCCATTCTATAAGGTGTCTTTGAAATAGGCATAACACCTGATATGAGTTCTATTGAAAACTCAACTTCAATATTTGGTGGAATACCTGAAAATTCTTTCATAAAGGAATCATCAAACTCCTGTACAATGGGAATATTATAAATAATGAGTTCCCCCAATCATTTGAGATAAATAACCTTCATTTATTGGAATCAATACCCATAAGATGGAATAAATTTCTACTAGAAGGTTATATTCATCCTTGCATCGATAGATGATCATAGATCGATCTAGACTATAAAATGTGACTTCCCTTATTTGGAAATTGATACAAGATACATATAGAGAAAGCCAATACATGATAAGAATCACATCAAATTCAACTGTAGGAAGGATCACACGATTTGTAGGAAGCACTTTCCCACAAACTTCAACTGACGAAGAATTATAAACTTTTGATGCGACTGTTATTCCATTAGAAGTTGTCACAACTAACTCAATTTATAATTGTTGAGGTAATATGAGAATAACCTTAGAAAATTCTTTAGAAATAAAAGAGTGGGTGGATATACAATCAAATAAAACATTTTATAATTTTGAGTGGATAGTAAGTGTACCTTTCACAACTTCATTATCATACTCCACATTTCCGATAGTGATTGAATGCGACTTTCATTTTTATTTATCCTTAAAAGTTTTTTGACGTCGATAATCATCAATAACCCATAGATTAGGTAATTTATTGGAATAATGACCCATTTCCTTGCACTTGTAACATTGAAGTGTAGGAGGTGCATTCTGTATATCCTTTTCTTTGTTCGCATCATTAGACGTCCTTTTCCCCTCATTTCAGCATTCAATTGCCCGATGTAATTCTTCTTCACACTTAAAACATTTACTATTCCCTATAAGACAATTAAATCCATGTTTCTTTCCACACTTTGAGTATAAGGGAACACTCATCTTCTTTTCAGTGCGGTCTTTAAATTTTCCTTTGAATTCCATTTTTCTCTTCTTATCAAACCCATATGACTAATGGGTTACTCCAATATCCATCTCAACCTTGAGATCACATCGAACAATTTCCTCGTAGCTATTTAAGTCCGTTATGGCTAATTCCCTTTGAAGACTTGGCTTTAAGACACTAAAGAATCGATCAATTTTACTCTTAGGTTGGATAATAATTCCAGAAGCTTACCTTGAAAGTCTTGTAAAATTTACTTCGTACGTACCAACAGATTCATCATACTTTTACTTAAGTTTAAGAAACTACTCCATCTTTATTTGAATAATACGAGGAAATTAATTATTGAAAAATAAGTTCTTGAACTCATCCCATTCCATGGACTCAATGTCATCTCTTTTCCTCATATTCTTGATAAGATTCCACCATTGATCAGCTTCACCTTTCAAAAAATAGACTCCTAAGATGACTTTATCATGTTTAAAACATTGTAGAACTAAAACTATCTTTCTAGTGGTAATGATCCATTGTTCAACCACTAATGGATCAGAAGACCCGCTGAATGAAGGTGGACGCTGTCTTATGAAGGACTCAACAGAATGTTGCTCCCTCCTTTGCTCATTTAGAAGTCCTGCATGATTCATAGCTTGAGAAAGTTATGTGAGCATGTATACATGATTTTTTTATTCTAGCTCCCATAACATTTGGTTTATCATGGGGACAATCATTACATTGTTCGTCACATTCGTCATTAATATAGTTCCTTTGAGTTCCATCCATTGACTAAATCCAAGAAGCATAGTGTGAGAAACACTAATCATAACAAGAAAACCACATAATCAAGAATATAATTTCAATTTTGGACACTTTAGTTTTTATCCTAGGTTATTCATGAACATCACCAAAACACTAATATTTTATTTTAACCTATACTTAGACATATCCTTAGGGTTCTTACTAAGGTTCTCTCATCCTATTTTCCAAAGGTTAACTATATATTTTCTCGGATACCAACTATAACGATCCATACTTTACATATAGATATTACTTCAATATTGAAGAATATTTATTACATAACACAACAAAACCATTCTAGGACCGTATAGGTTTAGTGTCTTTAGAAATTGGAAAACATAAACAACTCGTTCATAAAATATCCACATTGTCTCTCGCTTATTTATTAATAACTAGAATCCTTTTTGACATATCTTACTTAATACCCTTCTTTATGACCTGAGGAAATGAAACATATGAAAGGGTGAGATCAAATTCTCAATAAGGGTAAACAAGGAAAATATTATTGATATCATAATCAAAAGAACATAACATTTGAAAATCTTATCCTGAATATAAAAGATCAAAATATCATGTCATGGGATAAATCATAAAAGTGAAATGTAATCCCAATAGTCATAAAATAAGACATGAAATTTTGTGGCATACACATATAAGCATAGAAAATAATTTCATATTATTCAAGGATCATTGTCAAGACCATCATCACGGACAAAGTCCATTACTGAACTGAGTTCACTCCTCGTTCTAGCTCTGTATTACTGAACCATATTTACTTTCCATTACAGTCATGTCTATCTCATGAGGTATAAATATTTAACCAATGCATTATAGGGAGATATAGGTACCACCTATATCATAATTAAACCATTCTTACATGTTCCACAAAAACATAAAAAAATTCACCATAGCATAACTCATGAAATAAAATGGGTTTCTTAAACATCATTCCATCATAATTGATATAAAACAAATGAATTTCCTAAATAAAATTCCCTCATAAACACAATAAAATCATAGTAATAATATGGATATAAACATAACCCTATTTAAAGAGTGTCATCTTAGATGAAAAATAATTTTGAGAAAACACTTAAAATTAATTCCTGAGCAAAATATCCTTTCTTTTTCAAAAACGTTTTCCTTCCTTAAAATGCAACAAAATTTTAGAAGAAATAATTTTATGTGAAAATAAACTTGTAATATTGTAGGGAAATCTTCAAGGAAATAATTAATTATGAAAGAGTAAAAATCCATTCATGCTGTATAAGTTAAAAAACATTCTTCTTGTATTTTTTCCAGAAAAGTCAAAAAGTACCTCATACCTAAAACGACAAAAGATTCCATTCACACCATTTAGTAAAAATTTACCAATGGGTAAAATTGACTTTTAAAAATTATAGAAGGATATACAGAATATTTTGAAATACATATTCATGAAATATGGATGTGGGTGATAAATATACCCCAGTAAATACTTACGAATAATCAATCTCATATAAAAACGAGATTTGTAAAGTTATCCATTACCTTAGGTACGATATGCTTCATATGTATCCAAAAATACTGTATAATGATTTAAATAATGTTACCGATTTATTCCAGAATCATAATCATTTTTATTATAACATTTATTAACATATTTTCATATGTATGTTAGGAACATTTCATTGTTACTCGTTATTTGGGTATCAACTGCTTTATTTTCTTATGCATGTTTTTTTAGATAAGTTCTTATTACTATTTTTATGTTATAGTTATATAATTTACAGAATTATATTAGTATAATATATATCATATTTATTCATTAATTTAATGTATATAATCATGTTTTAATGAATATCATGTAGAATTAATCGCATCGAATTGTGGAGATGGTAGGCTGTATGTATGCACGAGCAATGATATCACTCCAAAATTGTTGAATGGTATTGAAGTGGATGGTTTATAATATTTAAAAATTAGTATAATGTTATAATAATCATATATATTTATTATTTCCATCATTATACCCATCCAATTAAGGTGGTGGTGAAAAATAGATTACACCGTAGCGTGGATATGGTAAGCCGTACGTACGCACACATGGTGATTTCATTTTTCATAGGGTGGATAAAAGGTGAAATATGATTGTTTCATATTTATAATAAAAAATTAGTATATGAGTGATACTTATGTAATTAATTTATAATTAAACAACTAATTAAGAGGAAGTAGAAGAAGAAAGAAGTTTGAAAGAATTGGTAGAAGAGATTACCTATTCCTCGATGTGCTTCCTCTAAATCACTTCTTAGAGCACTATAGTTGGTATTTGAAGATAAAAATAGCCTATAGAATGAAAAAAGGTAATGCTAGAAGGAAAAATGGAAGGGGGTGACCAATATTGAAGGCTAAAAATGAAGTAAAGAGGTGAGGGAGGAGGTTCCCTTTTATAATTGAGGTGAGGGACACTTTTGGAAACTCCATAAATAATAATTTATAATAAAATCAAACCCTACCCAAAAACCTCCAAAGGGTCCCAATTTCAAATATAAGATGAGATAGAGTTCTAATATCATCAAACAATAAATTTTGTACAACTTATTTTGTCAATTTAAACCACATATTTTTAATTGACACTTAGTTATTCTATTTAATTTTAATTGTGGTAATAACATTCTAAATATTTAATGGTTATAAATATTTACTTATATGGTGTTAATTGAAAATAAATGAATATTTTTTTATATTTAAGACCTTATAATTATCAATTTGTAATTTTTAAATATTTTTATTATTTTTAAATAATCTATTAAAATGTTATTTTTTTAAAATATCAATATTGTTATTTTTTTACACTATTAGTTTATTTGACTTTAAATAAAATACAAATAGAATAAAAATTAGAAAAAAAATATTTAATATACTAATAACATGTCATATTAAACTATTAAAATCGTGGATAACATTTATTAGTTCATATGATATTTATTTTAATATTTTTAAGAACATTTATTTGATATTTCTATTAATAAAATATTTTTTACCTCACTATTGTGTCATCATTAATGGTAATTATTTAATATCTAACAATTATAAATAAATTTATATGATGTAGGTAATTATTTTATCTTTCCAAATACTATCTATAGTTGATATTATCTCCTAGTTATCTATATATTAAAATTAATATACTTATATAAAATGATATTGTGACATTTTGTCACATTCATTAGTTTTTATTACATTCATGTCATATTCATAGGTAAGTGGCCATTAAGTGATTAAATTTCAAAAACTAGATGATAACGGTCGAATTTAGTCATATAATAGGATTTTTATAGGTGTTAAGGTAATTTTATAATATTATTTTTACCCTTAATTACCCGATTTACTATTAACCATGGTAATAAAAATAATTACGAAAGTTACTATTCATAATGCCCAAAAATAAAATTAGCCTATTAAAATAATTTGGACCTAATTATTCCAAATACAAAATTCATTTTTCAAAATTCAAAACACAGAAGTTTCAGTAATTAATTTAAAATTAATCCCATTGTTTAAATGAGAAATCGGGTTTTAAAAGTTAAAACATTGCAAAAGATTGAAATATTTTTACCTATGAATTCAATGTAAAATTAATGCCAATGACATACATTATATTTAATGATAAAAATATATTCTATTTATACTTTAAAACCATTCAATATTATAATTTAACCATATAAATTATCTTGATTAAAAAAGTTGTTTTTAATTAAAATTTAGCGTATTTTTACTACTCATAAAAACATGAACGTTATCCGAAAAAAATCAGAAATTAATCCAAAGTAATTTTTTATATCCTGCTTCTAAAAAACATGTTTATGTTTTCATATAAAAATTATTAATGTGTCATGTTCTTAATTTAAAAGGGGTTCTCCATTCAAAGGTGTAAAACTAAGCTTTTTAAAAAAGGTGTTTATACATCAAATATGGTTTTATTCATACCCTATGACTAAAATATCCATTTTATGATGATCAAAAATATTTTATTTCATTACCAAAATTAATTAACTCAAAAATACAAATATATAATTGATTTATATTTTTCATAAATAATTGATAGCCAAATAATTCACAATGCATTTTCATAAGTTAGTTATAATTATTCCCGCTAAACTAACAGATAGGATATAATGGTAATTTTATAATAAGGGCATCTTGTGGTTTATTTAAACTCATGATTTCATGCAAATAAATCTACTAAAGAATAAAAATTATTTAAAGAAAATATTTCATAAAAAAATCTGGGTGTTACAATCATCAACATCTAACTCAACTTCCTCAGAATCAAAGGTAGGAGACGGGTCAACATGATATCAATGAAGTTATAAAACATGAAAGACATTGTGCATGGAACAGTACCTCTAAGTTATTAGAAAATGATAGGATTCCAACCTGACTCTCTCTATAATCTCAAATGACCCTACATAACAAGGAGACAATTTTCCATGCTTTTGTAACCGTTTATGCCCTAGCCCAGGTGATACACAAATGAAAACATGATCCCCGACATCAAACTCAAGAGGTTTTCAGTGGAAATTGACATAAGTTTTTTGTCTGGACTGAGCAGTAGTCATATGATTTCTAATAAATTGAACTTGCTCTGAAGTCTCCTAAACAAGACAAGGACCTAGTAGGGCTACCTCAACTGCCTCTAGCCAACACAGGGGTGAACGAAATGGCCTACCATATAAGACCTCAAAAGGATCTACCTGAATTGTCTCCTAAAAGATGTTATTATGGGAGAACTCAACAAGTGGGACATGTTTCTCCCATGAATCATCGAAATTAAGGATACATGATCAAATAATATACTCTATAACTTGTATCATCCTTTCCAATTTTCTATTAGTCTGAGGGTGAAAATATATACTTAGAAGCACCTGAGTAGACATAGCTTTCTGCAAACCCAGCTAGAACCGTGAAGTGAAATGAGAATCCCAATCTGAAACAATAGTATGAGGAACCCCGTGTAGCCATACGATCTCATAGAAATAAAATCTTACCATCTCATCAACTGAGAAAGTCTCTTGAATATGAATGAAATGGGATGATTTCATTAGTCAGTCAATGAATACCCATATATCATCACTACCCCTTAGCGACCTAGGTAATACGAATAAGAAATCCATAACAACATCTTCCCATTTCCATTCTAGGACTGGAAGAGGTTATAACAAGTATGTAGGTCTCTGGTTCTCTACCTTCACCCACTGACAGATGGAACACCTAGTGATAAATCCTGTTATCTGACATTTCATTCTAGCCCACCAATATTGGCGTCGCATGTATCGATACATCTTCGAGATGCCTAGATGAACTGCCCACTAAGAGGCATGAGACTCTTTCATTAACTCCTCTCTCATATCTGTAGGTACCCAGACACATCCATGGATACATTGTATGTCATCTATATCTACAGACCAATCCAGAGGTGGGTTATCTCCTGTTATACCCTCACAGAGAACCAAACCTCTAGGTTCTAAAAATTTTATACCCTTTACCTTCTTAATAAGGGAATAGGTAATTTTCAAGGATGAGAGATAAGACTGCTTATGGTTGTCATAAAACTCTAGATGTAGATCAGAAAAGAGGACCATTAACTTCCATTCATCATTGGATTCCCATACATCCTATGTTTGAGTTTTTTGACTCAATGCATCTGCAACCACATTGCCCTTCCCAGATGTATAGGCAAGATCAAAATCAAATGATTGTAGATATTCGACCCATATTTATTGTCTAAGATTCAAGTTATGCTGATAAAAGATATAATTGAGGCTCTAATGGTCCGTGTACACCATAAAGAGATCACCCAACAGATAATATCTCCAGTAACTTAAGGCATGGGAAACAACTACTAGATCAAGGTCGTGTGTCGGGCAGTTTCTCTCATGAGGCCTCAACTACCGAGATACTTACACAACAAATCTATCTTCCTGCATCATCACAGCTCCTAGGCCGATTCTTGATGCACCACAGAAGACGGTATAACCTATGCCTAGCACTGGAAGAGTCAGAATAGGTGTTGATACAAGCCTCCCTTTCATCTCCTGAAAGGATTTATCACATGATTCTGACCATAGGAACTTGACACACTTCTTTGTAAGACCAGTAAGAGGTGAATCAAGGTAGGAAAAGTCCTATATGAAATTCCTGTAATATCCATCCAACCCCAAGAAACTACGTATATCAAACATGTTCTTGGGATGCTCCCAGGAATATATAGAACTAACCTTTTTTGGGTCAACATCTACTCCCAATTATGATATTATATGACCCAAGAAGTCAACTATGTCAATCCAAAAGTGACACTTATCAATCTTGACATAAAGCTGATGCTCTCTTAGTGTACTCAGAATGATCTCAAGATGTTTGTCATGGTCGATATGAGTGTGAAAATTTACCAAGATGTTGTCCACAAAGACCACAAAAAAAGAATACAAATAGGGGTGGAACACCCTATTCATTAGATCTATGAAAACAGTGGGCATGTTATTAAGACCAAATGACATAACAAGGTACTCATGCAGACCATACCTAATATGGAAAGTTGTATGAGGTATGTATAATGGTATGACTCATACCTGATGATAACCCGATCTCAAGTCAATCTTGGAGAATACCTTTTCTACTTGGAGCTGGTTGAAGAGATCATCTATTAAAGGCAGTGGATATCGGTTCTTGACCATAAGCTTGTTCAAACTTATGTAATCCACACATAAATTTAAGGTTCCATCCACCTTCTTGGTGAAAAGCATGGGCGAACCCCAAGTTGATGTACTAGGTCATATAAAACTTTTGGCCTTTAAATCCTCTAATCGACACTTGAGATTTTGAATCTCTATTGGTGCCATCCTTTATGGAGGAATGAAAACTGGAGCTGATCCTAAAATAAGCTTAATTTTAAACTCTACCTCTCTCTTAGGAGGTAATCCAGAAAAAATCATCGAGAAATACATCTCTGAAATGATCCACTATAGGAGGGAAATCAAATTTTCATAAAATATGGTCCTCTATGAAGATATTTTCAATATGGGCGGTCACTCCACCTATCCTATGATGCTATTTTCCAACTCTACCATCCTGGACATCCCACTCACCCTTATGTAGATAATTTCTACCCTCTGGTGATGTAAAATATACCCTATGATGATAGAAGGCTACAAAGGTGTGATACTGAACTATCCAATCCATCTTGATAATGAAATAAAATCCCATTATCTTGAGAACCAAGAGCTTTTATAAGAAAGGGTAACTACCTACCTCAAGGGGATAGTACCTACACTGGCGTATGCCCTTTTTTCATACCCCTAACAGTGTATCTAGGGTCATTACACCATAGTAATACTGTATATCTAGTCTGAGACATTCCATGATAGATAAAAAGATAAAAGTGTTCAAAGAACCTGTATAAAATAAAGTATATACTATAGTAGATGCCAAAAGAATAGTACCTCTTACTATAGATGGTCCCATAGCCTGATCCTTGGGTATTGGATGTAGTGCATTCAACTAGCCTAATCCACGGCCCTATGCAAAAAATGGAATACCATGATCATAACTGCTCTGTTGGTGATTCTAGTGATCATGGGTCGAGATACCATGGACATGACCTCCTCCTCAGCTAGACCTTCTAGTGCTATTCCAACTTCCTGTCTAATGTGGCATAAAAGAACTCTCTCCTAAAGGTGGATCTGGTGATGATCCTTTTCCACTCAAATATGATGGAAAGGTACTACAGAAACACTAAAGATTTTCCATACGACTACAATACCGATAATCAAGTGGGTCTCTATCACACTAAGTCTTCGAATTACCCTATCTTCCACACTGATGTCACACTTTATAGATATCGAAACGGGCACTCTGGTTGTCACTAACCTAACGAGAAACCTTAAGGGAACGTTTACTTCCACCAGAAGAACTACTGGCCTGACATGGCACTAATCCTCTATATTCAGTACTATTTCCATCCATTAGGTTACGCTCAGTGATAAGAGATTGATTTACTATTGAATAAAAGTTAGGCAGGCAAAATACATTCACTTGTGTACGGATGGCATACTACAACCCATCCTCGAAACGTCCAGCACGCAAAAGATCATCACCGACTAGAAGTAGAGAAAAGTAATGAAACTCCCTAAAATGTGTTTAATACTCCATGAATGACATAAAACCCTACTCGAGATGCATTAAATATCTGGATTTATCATCTCTCATCATATGAGGAAAGAACTGATCATAGAAGGCAGTTTAGAAATCATCCCTTAACATGCCCTGATGATGACCAGCCTGGGTAATCACATCCCACCAACTCTTGGCTACATCCTGAAGCATGTATGTGGAAAGCTGGACCCTCCACTTTGTAGGTGTCTCAATATGATCATAGATAGATAAGGTGGCTTCTAGACAAGACTAAGTAGCCTGCGGACTGCCATCCCCTGAGAAAGTTGAAGGATGCTGCTACTGGAAGCCATGAGTCAGATCATCCATCATAGGTGCAAGACGTGGATCACCATGCATGGACTGCATCATACATAGAAAACTATCATTAACTTGGGAATCAGTTCCCAAATTAGGTAAAGTAGGCGGTGCCTCAAGTGGAACTCCTGGAGGTAAGATTGGCGGCTCAGGGCCCACCACATCTAGAGCATGTTCATCGCCACCTTCCTAGTATACAATACGATGATTTCGTGGTAAAATTGGTATAAAAATTCCAATCACATGCCTATTATCAAGCTTAATAATGAAGATAGCATCACTAGCGGAAGCTGAACATAGGAAAAATCACTACCCAATGCATAGTATCCCAACTACCCACTTAGACGACTATGTATTGATAAGTGATCAAGTATAAGTTTTATTTCATTTCACATTTAATTACCAAGTTCACTCCGTTACCTTTAATAAACATGAGAAGGTGGGATAAGGATTTGAAAACAATTCATTTTAGATGTCATGATTCAATTTATAATATATATCCATTTCCGTTGAATAAGTTCCCATACACCTATTACTAGAAACGACACCCATTTATTTATAGCATATCGACTTGACTTAGTAAATTACTCATCCCAACCCATGAGGGCCCATACACCTCATGAATTGAGATAAGAAATTACTCAATAACAAAAAAAAGTAATACATGTACAAGCTAACTATCACAACATCACTCAACAATCACAGACATATCAAGCAATTCAAATAAGTGAAATGCACCTATATGGCGTGGACATATGCATGAAATGTGAATTCTAGGTGCCTATAATGATGCATGTAACAATGATCCTTACCCTCATATCACCAGGCCAAGGATGAAAGAAAATCCTCAATCAGAGTAATAATCAATAACTCCACACAACATGTGCATCACACAACAGTGAAATAATATCAACTATAAGAGGAAAAAGAAGAACACAAATTATAATTTAGACAACTTGGTTTTTACCCTGAACATGGGTTCATGACACCCAAGAAAGACTTATGACCATGTCCAAATCATTCCAATATCCAATCTATTGTGTCCAAATATTAAATCATGAAAGGAAACTCCTCTGATAAAGCTTTTTGACACCCCGAACCTAGATGCCACTCAATGGGTGCCCCAAGCCTAGTGAGCCAAATGGCCTCAAGCACATCTCCCTGAATGCCAGAGGCTACTGACTAGCAGCAATGGCCTAGGGTGTGTCCGTGGGGAGACTATGCCCTTATTACCAAAGTGTAGCGTAGTGGGTGAATATAAACATAGGTAAATAGCGGAAGTGTTAGGCCCACAAGGCTGAATACCCTGAGAGGGGGGTGAATCAGGGTATGAGTAATTTAAAATTAAATCTCATTCTGATCTTGTTTCACTGTTAAGAAAAACACTCTTCTCTCTCTTTCCTGTTGCACAATATAAACAGAAAGTAAATCATGCATAGGACACAATGATTTTTACTTGGTTCACCCTCACTGGGCTACGTCCAAGGAGCATACGCCGACAAGTTTCCAGTCGTACCAAATTCCACTAAACATCACTAGTTGTGGATTACAACGTTCGAGCACATTCAATCTGTCCCAGGCTCACTGCCTTTACAAGGTTTAGGGTTAGCTCACTGCTTTCCCAAGGGTCACTCCCTATTTCTCTCTCTCTGGCTCACTGCCGGTGGAGAGGATCACCTTCTTCCTCTTCCTTTTATCACTGTGTCGGAAAGGATCCACTCACAGTTTATAGACCTTTAGGTCTCTTCATTTTTATGAAGGAATGCATCTTTCTCTTTATGTAGATGCTCTGTTGAAGTCCAAATTTCACCCGTAGATGAATCTCTCTTTGCACCGAAGGTATCGGGAAAACTTCCAGCTTCCACGCAGCCCGAAAATCACTGCTAGAAATAAACCTTACTTGGCGCGCAAGTCAATCTCGGTGCACAAGTATCGGCGCAAAAGTCACAACTGGCATGCAAGTCCACCTCACTCACTTGCGTGACACAAGATTCCTCAACTACAAACTTTCACGACTCACTTCCTTTTATGCCCAAACCAACATTGACATGCAACTACCAACCGGCGCACAACTTCTCACACTGGCGTGCAACTCCTCACACTGGCGCGCAACTCCACCTGTGCGACCACAAACCACTTGCGCGACCACCACACCTACACGATGGGAGATCTGATTTCTCAAAGTGTTGAACTCCGGTGAATAATGAGGAGGGGTGATCCAGTATTTATAGGCAATTTGACCACCCTGCGCGGCGGCGCGCAAGTCTCCCTTCGGCGCGCAAGTCTCGGCGCGCAGGTCTCTTCCCCTGCAAGTCACTTGCGTGACCCAATTCCAAAATTGCGCGAACCTATTTCTTTTTCCATATTTTGATCTTCTGATCTTGAAAAACCATAGGCGCGCAAGTTCTCAAGCTTCCAAGGCATCGACGCACAAGTCTCTTTCACGGCGCGCAAGTCACTTGCGCGACACCACCAATACTTGCACGACACTTATCCCTTTTCCATATTTTGATGATCTGATCATGAAAAATATATGGAGCACATGTTTCCAAAACTTCAAGTACACGGCGCGCAATTCACTTTTCCAAAAACCACTTTTCTTCATTTGACAATTTTCAGGCCCAAAAATTTGGAAAACACAAGAAAATGGCGCCATCTTGTATCTGTTCTTTTTGTACCACCTCCAGATCATCCATCTATTTGTTGACGTTATTGAATCAAACATGGAATGTTGACCACAGCTCTTGAACTCAACATTCCACCATGAAATCCCCTTTTTCAACAAGTTTATATGTCATTGTTTTTCTTTGTCAAAAATCACCACTCAGATGTTCACTTTGTCAACAAAAACAATCACCTCAAAAAATGCTTCAATGATACCTTGAATGATTTTTTCCCAAAAGAAAGCAATGTAAGTAAATAGAAGGCACACAAAAAGACAATAATAATAATAACTGAAATAACTGGAATAACATATAACAACTGATGATGATATGTCATGTATCTAGAAAACTAGAAAACATGGGTACAATATAGTAGGCATAACATGTTCCACATATGTAAAAAGGAAATCAAAGAATATCCCAAGAATCCTGAGCTCCGACTCAGTCATCTACTATAAAAATCTATACTAAATAGTAAGAAATAAAGTGTTTGAAGATATATTCTTTCCTTTTTCAACACATGCAACCATTTAATCTACTCTAGGTACCAAACAGTGCCTGGAGAGGGTGTGAGATAAATCTCAATGGGCCACCACCAATGGTGTTTATAACATCCAGCCCGTGTAATGGAAATGTAATAGTGTGAAAGCATTCATATATAAATTAAAGAAGTATAATGTAACTAAATACCCAAGTACCTGCTTCATCCCTCAACTGACGTCTAAACATAACCAGTCTATTAATTGATTATTACCAGTTTATAAATAAGTCACATGTTAACAATAGTGAAGGTCCAAGTTATAACAATTAAACCTATAATAAAATTTAATAATGAAGTCCCAAGGTAATAAACAAGGTAACGTAGACCACAAGGGTCTCAAAATCAGTAATAAATATAGCCTGGATAAGGGTAATAGTGTAATACAAGGATCATATTCCAAGGCATTCCACAATAAGGTGCCTATAGAATCTAAGGTGATCACGTCACACCCGTCGTCTCTAATTTTATTTATTTTATTAATTTTATTTGCGTCGGGTAGTTCGGGTCAAAACCTGACTTAAGATTTCGAGTTCTTTATGTTTTGGTCTTGTTTGCGTCCAGCGCAACGCGACCGAAGCTGCGCGGCCCCACCTGGGTCACCGCGCGGCCCCGCCTGTTTCACCGCACGCCCTGCTTGATGGTTAATTAATTAAATGAAATGGATCAGTATAATAAAACAATAATATTGATGGTGTTAAGAATATAATTTGTCTTGTGTCGTTATTAATATTACTCTTAATAATAATAATAATAATAATAGTAATAATAATAATAACAATAATAATAAAACTAATAAGGATTTATAGTTTGTTTTATGGATAACAATAAATATATTATAATTTGGGGTGTTATTATTATTATTAATAATACTGAATTTAGGTTTCTATTTCCTTTTTATTTTATTTTGTTTTAATTGCTTTTATTTTATTTTATTTTTATTTTTTTTCTCTTTCTTTCTTTTCCCCCCTTCTTTTCTTTTCCTCCCTCCATTTTTTCCCTCTCCCGTCGGATTCCCCTGCTACCCCTCTCCTCGTCGCGGCTCACCCCCCTTTCCCCTCTAACCCTAACCCTGCGCGCTACCGGCCCTCTCCCGCTCGCCCCACCGCCGGCCGGCTCGCCCCGCCATCGGCTCCCCGTCACGGCCCTCGCCTGCTCGCCCTGCCTCCGGCACCCCGTACTCCTCCAGCGCTACCCATCCGGCGCCCTGCACCTCTCCCCCTCTCGGCCTGGTCGAATCGCGACCCCTCTTTCCATCTCATTCTTCTTCAGGCCACGCACCGCCTCCCTCGCCTTTTTCTCAGCAGCCTCCCTCGCCGGCCGACCCTGTTCCGACGGTCGGACTTTCCGGCCATTTTTCCTCTTAGCCGAACCATATCCTCCCTTTAGTTTTATTATTATCATAATTTTTCATTTATTATTATTATTATTTCTTTCTTTCTGCAAGTTTTCTGTTTTAGTTTTAGTTTCCAGCAGATATGAGGTCCAGTTTTGTGGTCTTAACTTGATGTGTTTAATTCGAATTCATGAAATTGAGTTTGCGCGAGGTTCCTTGTGGTGCAAACGGAGCGCGATTGATGTTTCGCGCTAGAATTTGAAGGTTTCACATCAATTCTCGGGTTTCTACGTCGAGGTAGGTGGTTCCGTGCTATACCATCATTAGATGATTTAAATTTCTCCTTAATTAAATTGCAATGTTTTCTAATGATAATTTGTGTGATGTGAAATTTATTTTAGGCATGCTTCGATTTTCAGATTTGATGAATTTGATTTGTTCTTAAGTAAATTCCAATGTATTTCATGTGCGTCGAGTTTTTGAAATCTTTATATGTATTTTGGTTAATTGGTTAAGGTGTGAAAATTTTGTTTTCAAGAACGCTTGAGGTGCAAGGGTGATTAAATTGAGTTTTCCTTTTAAAGAAGATAAACAATTCTGATGTGTTAATTTTTATTAAGAACCTTGAGTGTGTTTTAGGGGTGCGAATGATGTTTTAGAAGGGTTGGGACGTGCAATTGATTTTCAAATGGTTTTGGCATCTAAAAATTTGTGTGTTTTAAAGTGAGGTCTTGTGGTATGCATATGTGATGTTTTACAAATTAAGAAATTGTTTAATTAAGTGTCGTTTAAGATGAAGAGTATGGTTGGTAAGGTTTTCGAGGTTGCATGGTAGGTGCGAAATGTGTTTTCAAGTTCTTTGAGGGGTGTGTGTAATTAAATGTAGATCTTCAATCAAAATGAGTCAATTTGGGTGTGTTTGTCGTGTTGCGTACTTTTGGAATTAAATTGAAAATTGTTTGAACAATGGGAAAATATGTTTTAGTTTGAATAAGCTACACTTTTGGTTTTAAAGTGACGTTCTTATATGAAATTGAGTTCGTCGTTCTGGTGCAAACCTTTTCTTTCTAATTTTAAGTGTTTTATAAAATTGTTAATTGCACTTATTAAATTATATGTGGAGCGTGAGAGTTGTGTTTGACAGTATTAGGTGTGCGTTAAGTTTTAAAGGTATTCTTACATGTGAGATTGGACATGCCTCATGTGAAAACTCCTATTGTGCTATTTTGAAATGTTCCTCTAATTGTTTAAATAGTTTATCAAGTCACGCAAGTGATCTGGACTATGTGATAAAATGGTTTTGGTGTGCGTGTGTTTTTTTTATGGTGTTTGGGTATGCAGATGGTGATGTGTATGTGTAATGTTTTGTTTGGTTCGAGATATGTGGAAGCGATATACATTATTTGAATGTGAAACTTGTTTGAGCACATGGGAAAAACCCTGGGTATCTAGGTGGGCAGACTAGAACTAGTGCGCTAGTGAACCGGATGGGTGTCGTCCCTGTTTCACTTAGCTGGATTGACGATTGTAACACTAACTAAACATGATATCTGAGGGTCGTGGCCTTCTAAGCCACGTGTTCTGAGGGTCGTGGCCTTCTAAGCCACGTTTTCTGAGGGTCGTGGCCTTCTAAGCCACGTTTCACCGAGACACGAGGTTCTAGGGTCCCACGCGAGCTAGATGAACCTTAGGGGATTTACCCACAGTGCTCTACCATAAATGGTGGTGCCTTCCGTCGGCATATGGGGGACCACTTGGGTGTTAGCGTGTGTGTGTGTGTGTGTGTGTGCGTGTGTGAGTGTGTGTGTGTGCGTGTGTGAGTGTGTGTGTGTGCGTGTGTGAGAGTGTGTGTGTGTGCCCATAATGAACATTTCTCATCCTCTTTAAAATCGTGTCTATGAAATGAGTTCTTTTTTAGTGTTTTCCTTCAGCATTTGGTTTGTAACTGTTTTCTTTAAAAGTATTTTGAAAGTATAATTTTGAATAAGCACTTTAAATTGTCTTTTGATGTTGTGGCATGGAACTTATTCTCGGTGGCATCCTACTGGGCTTTTAGCTCACACCCTACATACACCCTTGGCTGTATGTAGATTCTTGTTTCTTGTGTATTTCAGGTTGTGCGTCGTGTTCAGGGATGGTGGTTGGTTGTTGGTGGTCTTCTCTTGCAGGTTAACGTTTGTGACGTGTGGACGTCTCACTACCCTTGTCGCTTGGAGGTTTGAGTTAGAGTTCTAGTCTCTTTTGTTGTCGTTTATTTTGGGGATGTTGGCTCTAATTGTAAACCTTTAAATTTGATTTCAGTTCAATGGTCTCATTGATTGTCATTTTTCCCAGTTTTATTTTATTATCTTGCTAGTGTTTGTGCATACTATTTCGGGTAAACCGTTCCCACAGGTTATTCTTAGTACCCGGGCACTTGTGCCAGCCCGTGGGGATCGGGAACGCCCTTCGGGCTTTGCCGCGGACCGGGTCGGGCACCGGGTCGGATGGCGACCCGGCCTGGTTCGTGACAAAATGGTATCAGAGGGAAAGGTTTTCTCTCTTGGGTCTTTCTCTTTTGAGATAGAGTCATACTGGACCAAAATTAAGGTTGTCGAAACTCGGCGTTCTAGCTACGAGCAATGTGCCTGGCCAGCACACCTCGTGGCGGAACTCGAGTAACCAAAGTGTGTTGAGGTTTGTCTGTGTTTTTGGTTATTGCGGTTAATCTTGTCCATGGGAAATGAAAAAATGGGTAAGGTCAGTGGTCCTAGTGAGCTCGCAGGGTCTGGCAAGCCATGTGGAGCCGGGGACGCTGTCCTAGAATGCCCTCCGTTGCAGTGGCATGACTGGCGTATGGCCGCCAACCATACGTTCCAGTCACCCTCTGACACAAGTTTCTATTGCGTCATTTCTCATCCCCTTGTTTTGGATTCATGGGAAATTGGTTTTTAAGTAAAAATGTTTTGGTCATGGAAAATGTTTTCAAATGAAACGCTTTAAAAAGAAAATGATGTATGAAGTTTGAAAGGTGTGGGTTGAATGTTTTGGTTTTGAAAAAAATGGAAGGGTTTGGTTTTGATCCTTGGCGCTCTCATGGGCAACCACATGCATGAGTGTATACGAAAAGGGAAATGGTTAATGGCACGAGAGGATGAGTGCCTGGATGACATGTGTTGGGTGCCAGTGCGGCACGAGAACATGCATGTGCGAGGCCCATGAGACACCATTGGTGTTTGTGCAACCCACTGGCTTTGCTTATTTTAAAATGTCTTGTTAAAGAAAACGTTTGGTGTTTTAGTAAACGGTGTTTGTGTGGCGTGTCCTTGTGTTTTTGAGATGTTGGATGCGTGGCGTTTTGAACTGAGTATTATTTCTGAATGGTTTATGTCCCGAGTTTGAGTTCTTATTTGTAAGTCGGTATGTAAGCGTGTGGTTAGTAAATTCCTTTGAAGAGTACATCGGGGAGCACTTGCAGTGGTTTCCCCTGCACGTTTGGTGTTTGCTTGTGGTATGTCTTGACTGTTGGACCAGTTTGGTTGGGTCCATAGTTTTCTTTCTTGACCAGTGTATGCCCCCATAAAGCATTGGCATGTGATTGAAGTACGACTACGGGGACTTCCCCGTTGGCCGACACTCCAGTTGATCGAAAGATTCTCTTTTTGAATTCTGGAATTAAACCCACCTTTACTTTTTACAACTAAGTGGATCCTCTCGCACTGGGATGACAGATGCGAGGGGAGTTGAACAGGGTTTTGGTTTCTTTGAGTTGCCTGAGTCATCGAGTATGAAATTTGACGTCGTTACGCTTGAAGGTTTCCCATAGAAATGGCGAAAGAAATTCTAGTGGGGAAGGGTGAAGGCGATTGAGAGCTGTCAGTGCTTATCGATGTTTTGAATGGTTGGTAGTGTTTACATTAGCCGCAAGGGTCATGTTCGGTGACGTCTTGCAGCGTGAGACCTCTTTGATAATCAACAGTGGTTTGGAAGCAACCCTAAGTTGTTGTTGCGGTCTATCGTTCTAAATGACCTCTAGTCTTTGGTCTCTTTCATTTAAGGAAAGGTTCGTGTTAGGCTACTATCTTGGCAAATCCAGTCGTATGAGGCTACTATGGTCGTTTGCAGGAATCACGTGTTGTTCAATATGCGGTTTAAAGTCTTTCTCAGCGCAATGTTTCTCTCGACAACAATGATTCGTGCTTGGCGACGATTTGTGGTGTCATGTTCTCATTCAGTGTAACAATGGGTGATGCGCGTGTACCATCTAATCTCTCGTTCTGGTGAGTGTTCAGTGTGAGAGTAATTAGACATCATGGTGTGTTGTGTCTGTTGGTATTGCCTCGGGTGCAGTATGATTGCGTGTGACACCGGAAGGAAAAGCTCCGCTCAGGAGTCCTCAATACCTGACTGCGAGGCAGGAGATGCTTCAAACATCAGAGCTCCAGCCATAGGCCTCGGAGCGAAGCTGGCGCGTGGTCAGGAACCCCAGGAGTGTATGAGACCCCGACTTTATTTCTGTCATTGGTGTTGAAAGTAGAGGCAGTTTAAATTGTTCCTATGGTTGTTCCGCTCCGAATGAGCCGTCTAGTTGCATATGGTTTTCGCGTCTACGTGGAGGCGTGTTCGTCTCGTGCCTTAAAGTCTTGGGGGTTGAGTTCCACTGGATGCAGTCGCTTTAGTGGTCATTACGAGAGTCTGTTGGGTAACTCAGTCTCAAATTTGAATGTTGTTCATCCAGGAAATTCAGAGATGTTGGTTTTGGTCGGCCGTGGTTTTGACACCTAGTGGTCGGGCCCCTCCCTCCCCGCCCCTTGTGGTGGGGTGTTTGGTCACCATTGAGAAGTTTTTCAAAGTTCTATGCATTTTGTTAGTTCTAGTGGTGACGAGACCCACGATGAGTCTCGTACAAGGGTCTCTGGAATAAATCGGTGTTGGCCTTTCCTCAATGGTGGGGAGTCCGCCTGGACCTCCCCATGTTGGTTTTCTAGTCTGGCCTTTGGCGTTGGTAGGTTCTTAATGGTGGGGAGACCCACATTGGGTCTCGCATGAATGTCTCTAGGACGAATCAGTCTTTAATGGCGGGGAGTCCGCTCGAACATCCCCCAATCATTTTTTTCCAGTCTCGTTTCGAGCATCAGTGACTTCCTAATGGTGGGGAGCCACTCGAGCCTCCCCATGTTGATCTGTAGCTTCTGTTTTCAAAGATGGTTTGGTTTTAGTTGTGGCTTTCCGGGGGCGGAAAGCTTTATGGTGGGGAGAATTGTCACACCCGTCGTCTCTAATTTTATTTATTTTATTAATTTTATTTGCGTCGGGTAGTTCGGGTCAAAACCTGACTTAAGATTTCGAGTTCTTTATGTTTTGGTCTTGTTTGCGTCCAGCGCAACGCGACCGAAGCTGCGCGGCCCCACCTGGGTCACCGCGCGGCCCCGCCTGTTTCACCGCACGCCCTGCTTGATGGTTAATTAATTAAATGAAATGGATCAGTATAATAAAACAATAATATTGATGGTGTTAAGAATATAATTTGTCTTGTGTCGTTATTAATATTACTCTTAATAATAATAATAATAATAATAGTAATAATAATAATAACAATAATAATAAAACTAATAAGGATTTATAGTTTGTTTTATGGATAACAATAAATATATTATAATTTGGGGTGTTATTATTATTATTAATAATACTGAATTTAGGTTTCTATTTCCTTTTTATTTTATTTTGTTTTAATTGCTTTTATTTTATTTTATTTTTATTTTTTTTCTCTTTCTTTCTTTTCCCCCCTTCTTTTCTTTTCCTCCCTCCATTTTTTCCCTCTCCCGTCGGATTCCCCTGCTACCCCTCTCCTCGTCGCGGCTCACCCCCCTTTCCCCTCTAACCCTAACCCTGCGCGCTACCGGCCCTCTCCCGCTCGCCCCACCGCCGGCCGGCTCGCCCGGCCATCGGCTCCCCGTCACGGCCCTCGCCTGCTCGCCCTGCCTCCGGCACCCCGTACTCCTCCGGCGCTACCCATCCGGCACCCTGCACCTCTCCCCCTCTCGGCCTGGTCGAATCGCGACCCCTCTTTCCATCTCATTCTTCTTCAGGCCGCGCACCGCCTCCCTCGCCTTTTTCTCAGCAGCCTCCCTCGCCGGCCGACCCTGTTCCGACGGTCGGACTTTCCGGCCATTTTTCCTCTTAGCCGAACCATATCCTCCCTTTAGTTTTATTATTATCATAATTTTTCATTTATTATTATTATTATTTCTTTCTTTCTGCAAGTTTTCTGTTTTAGTTTTATTTTCCAGCAGATATGAGGTCCGGTTTTGTGGTCTTAACTTGATGTGTTTAATTCGAATTCATGAAATTGAGTTTGCGCGAGGTTCCTTGTGGTGCAAACGGAGCGCGATCGATGTTTCGCGCTAGAATTTTAAGGTTTCACATCAATTCTCGGGTTTCTACGTCGAGGTAGGTGGTTCCGTGCTATACCATCATTAGATGATTTAAATTTCTCCTTAATTAAATTGCAATGTTTTCTAATGATAATTTGTGTGATGTGAAATTTATTTTAGGCATGCTTCGATTTTCAGATTTGATGAATTTGATTTGTTCTTAAGTAAATTCCAATGTATTTCATGTGCGTCGAGTTTTTGAAATCTTTATATGTATTTTGGTTAATTGGTTAAGGTGTGAAAATTTTGTTTTCAAGAACGCTTGAGGTGCAAGGGTGATTAAATTGACTTTTCCTTTTAAAGAAGATAAACAATTCTGATGTGTTAATTTTTATTAAGAACCTTGAGTGTGTTTTAGGGGTGCGAATGATGTTTTAGAAGGGTTGGGACGTGCAATTGATTTTCAAATGGTTTTGGCATCTAAAAATTTGTGTGTTTTAAAGTGAGGTCTTGTGGTATGCATATGTGATGTTTTACAAATTAAGAAATTGTTTAATTAAGTGTCGTTTAAGATGAAGAGTATGGTTGGTAAGGTTTTCGAGGTTGCATGGTAGGTGCGAAATGTGTTTTCAAGTTCTTTGAGGGGTGTGTGTAATTAAATGTAGATCTTCAATCAAAATGAGTCAATTTGGGTGTGTTTGTCGTGTTGCGTACTTTTGGAATTAAATTGAAAATTGTTTGAACAATGGGAAAATATGTTTTAGTTTGCATAAGCTACACTTTTGGTTTTAAAGTGACGTTCTTATATGAAATTGAGTTCGTCGTTCTGGTGCAAACCTTTTCTTTCTAATTTTAAGTGTTTTATAAAATTGTTAATTGCACTTATTAAATTATATGTGGAGCGTGAGAGTTGTGTTTGACAGTATTAGGTGTGCGTTAAGTTTTAAAGGTATTCTTACATGTGAGATTGGACATGCCTCATGTGAAAACTCCTATTGTGCTATTTTGAAATGTTCCTCTAATTGTTTAAATAGTTTATCAAGTCACGCAAGTGATCTGGACTATGTGATAAAATGGTTTTGGTGTGCGTGTGTTTTTTTATGGTGTTTGGGTATGCAAATGGTGACGTGTATGTGTAATGTTTTGTTTGGTTCGAGATATGTGGAAGCGATATACATTATTTGAATGTGAAACTTCTTTGAGCACATGGGAAAAACCCTGGGTATCTAGGTGGGCAGACTAGAACTAGTGCGCTAGTGAACCGGATGGGTGTCGTCCCTGTTTCACTTAGCTGGATTGACGATTGCAACACTAACTAAACATGATATCTGAGGGTCGTGGCCTTCTAAGCCACGTGTTCTGAGGGTCGTGGCCTTCTAAGCCACGTTTTCTGAGGGTCGTGGCCTTCTAAGCCACGTTTCACCGAGACACGAGGTTCTAGGGTCCCACGCGAGCTAGATGAACCTTAGGGGATTTACCCACAGTGCTCTACCATAAATGGTGGTGCCTTCCGTCGGCATATGGGGGACCACTTGGGTGTTAGCGTGTGTGTGTGTGTGTGTGTGCGTGTGTGAGTGTGTGTGTGTGCGTGTGTGAGTGTGTGTGTGTGCGTGTGTGAGAGTGTGTGTGTGTGCCCATAATGAACATTTCTCATCCTCTTTAAAATCGTGTCTATGAAATGAGTTCTTTTTTAGTGTTTTCCTTCAGCATTTGGTTTGTAACTGTTTTCTTTAAAAGTATTTTGAAAGTATAATTTTGAATAAGCACTTTAAATTGTCTTTTGATGTTGTGGCATGGAACTTATTCTCGGTGGTATCCTACTGGGCTTTTAGCTCACACCCTACATACACCCTTGGGTGTATGTAGATTCTTGTTTCTTGTGTATTTCAGGTTGTGCGTCGTGTTCAGGGATGGTGTTTGGTTGTTGGTGGTCTTCTCGTGCAGGTTAACGTTTGTGACGTGTGGACGTCTCACTACCCTTGTCGCTTGGAGGTTTGAGTTAGAGTTCTAGTCTCTTTTGTTGTCGTTTATTTTGGGGATGTTGGCTCTAATTGTAAACCTTTAAATTTGATTTCAGTTCAATGGTCTCGTTGATTGTCATTTTTCCCAGTTTTATTTTATTATCTTGCTAGTGTTTGTGCATACTATTTCGGGTAAACCGTTCCCACAGGTTATTCTTAGTACCCGGGCACTTGTGCCAGCCCGTGGGGATCGGGAACGCCCTTCGGGCTTTGCCGCAGACCGGGTCGGGCACCGGGTCAGATGGCGACCCGGCCTGGTTCGTGACAGATCATCCAAGGTAAAATGGGGCTAAGAAGATACAGGGCCCTATGGGCTGTAACCATGGCACCTACTTGTCAATGTTGGATCCAAGGAGTTTATCCAATGCATCCTATAATAATATTGAAGTCATACTAAGCATCCAATGAATAGACAAGGATCATAATTTGGGTTGGTCTCAACCAAAGAAAGCTGTATCCTTGAATCGAAATGGGGTTCCCGAGTGCTCATGGAATTCTCCAATCATAATCCAAGGAATGCTCGAATCAGGCCATTCCTATTTGATTATTAATTCATGTAATATTTCATTTGGTTCATGCCTTTCCTTTCATTAGTGTGATAAGGTCAAGTAGCATGTAACTGTTGGTTCAAGTCTTTCCTTTCATTAGTGTGATAAATCCAAGTAGCATGCAACCTTTATTAATTCGATTTAAGGCATATTCAATAATTAAGGATCATTCTAATACCTCCCATTAATGTGGTAAGGGATGCTACATACATTAAACCTATTAATCATTCACATTTAATTTGGTCTAGTCATATACTTAGTATACTTGCCAATTTCCATTTCACATTTAATTATCAATTGAAGCACTTGCCATAGGTAGGTCAAGTGGTAACCATACATGGTAATTTAAATTATGAAATTCAAAATTTAAATCAAAAATTTTAATATAGAAAAGCTTATACTTAGAAGTTTTAAGCAAATCCACACCCAAACGGTGGGTCAAACATGTCAAATACTAAAAACCCAATTATTGAATAAGATCCTACATGAGATGGATGGAGTTATGGGCATATCCAACAACAAGTAATCACATATTTGGAAAGAGTATATCCATATAGTTCTAATGATTATAACCATGGCATATAAATTCTATAAACGACACTCGATGAAATCAGTGGGCCCCACACGACAAATCCAAAATCAATGAACTTGAGGGATGAGTTATTGAACACCCACCTTAGGGTTCTATGATCCTTCTCTTTTGATATTATCCCTTGATTTGGCTCGAATCAGATTAGATCTAAGAATAAGAGAAAATTTCTCATACCCTGATAACTAGGTCAAGCTAAAGGGAGAAGAGGAAAGGTTCAAACAGACTCGAGTACTTATTGTTGCACATCCAACATGATGAACAAAATCTCGATTGGATCACAGATGAAAAAGATATCTTGATTCCTACCTTAGGTCTTCAAAAAGCTCCAAAATGAGAGAGAAATAGGTTAATCCTAATAGTTCTCAGATTAGGGAAGAAGGAGGGATCTAATTACATCATTAATAGAAAATTAGACATTTTACCCAGAAAAATGGCCCGTGCACGGTTTTTCCACACGATTTGACCAACCGTGCACAAACTGTGCATAGTTACCTGGCCAGAAGGGGCACTTGCATGATTAGGCTTCACATCCGTGCGCCAACCATGCGATTGGTTCTATTTGGAATTTTCCATCTGCACGATTAGCCAAACCGTGCACTAACCATGCGACATGTCCAGTTTTCCCCCAAAGATTGGTTATGGGCTCCGAACATGCCCCAGAAACCCCTGATACCTTTGATAACTCATTAGGAATCCATATTAGGTCCATAGAAAATATTTAGACTAAAATTTAAAGGATCCATATATGAGTGAAAAAGTGGGTTCTTACACACCCAAACTCAACTAAGAGAAACCTCATTGCCTCACTAAAGTACCTTTCATTTCTCTTTATCAAAATACATATAAAGGTCTATGCACCGTCGATGGGGTGTGCGGGGTGTGATATAAATAGGATTAGTAGGATCCCACTCAGGTGTTCCATAACAATTCTCTATATAAAAATATGAACATGATCAACTTTAAAGAAAACAATGAATGATAAATAGTTAAAGAATTCTTATATCAAAATCATAGTAAAACATTTCCCCTTTTCCCCACAATTCTAAATAATTTAGGTAAAATAGTTTCAAATAATTTAATATAAATAAAATCATTCGAATCACAACAAAGAATGTATCACATATCATATCAAATCCATGGTAGTAAAAGCTAAAATAGTACAAGAAAAATCACATGAAACATCACACCAAGGATCACTACAGGCTAGGATAGCTAAGAAACTCATACCTAAACATATAAAATCATCAATATCAAGTCTCTAGATATGTGAATTGAATTTAGAGAGTATATTAACACCCTAAAAATTGAATCCCCCAAAATGTCTATCAAGTCCCTAGATAAATAGGCCTTGTGAGGAGAGGAACACATAATGAGTGAACCCCCTGAAAAATGTACAATTCTTATTACAACACCTTTCGCCTAATTACCCATGGATTCCCATGTGATCTATTTTCAAAACCATTTCATTAAAACCATGATTTTAAAACAATTTCATAAATCTATTTCACAATGCTTTTTAAATACATTTTCTTTTAACAAAACAAGGGGAAAACCATCTTTTCTCAAAAACCCATTTCCACACACAAAAATTAACCATACCAATTCATTTATAAAATAATTTTTAAAACCATAGAAATAAAATTCATAAAACATAGGCTAGAGATGGAACCACCTACCTCAAATTCAATCGCATATTCCCATAATGGGATCCACCAACCAGAAAGGAACACAAGGTAAACAATAAAGTCCCTTAGATTGATTCCCATGTCTTAGAATCACATCCCCCAAAAAAATCAGATAGAGGAATAGGTAGATCATGAAAAAACTCAAAGAACATACACCCACCATACCAAAATTGAAAAAGGATCATCCCATAGAATAATATCAAATAAAGTATCTATAAAGAATAAAACTAAAAGATCAACTGATCTAAAAACATAGTGAAATGGTTCTGTTGTGATCAAGGGAAATGAAGAAACTGATAGATTACTTACCTGGAGAGATGTTGTGTAACAACCTTGATGATAAATCACTGAACGAAGTGATACATAAAGAGAATAGGTACCCAAAATCATCTCGGAGAGCCCATAGGTTGATAGAGAATATTTTACAGTCGAATGAATAATCAATCATCTGTGCATCACCCTAAAAAGAAAAGACCACGAGAATTACAGGGTGTGAACCCCTTTCATGTCATGTAATTCTTTATTAAAAAGTCCCACTGAAAAACACATCACCTCAGATTACAAATAACGATCCTAACCATTTCATGACATCTAAACTTCCCATGGCGTGTAATATTTTCACACCCTAAACCAAACTCATGGAATCTTTATGACAACCAATAAACACCAGGAACACTTTTATCAATGTATAAACTTTTCATGACATGTAATCATTTCAATATGTGAAATCACCCACCAAACTACAAATAGTCTAGATTCTACTTGAAATCCAAAACCAACACCAGTTTTCTTTGAACATAGGGAGATCCTTGAAAATCGTTTAACACATTTATATGATGGACCAATTAATTCAAACAAACATACATCCCCAAACTTTAGGTCATTTTTCCAAAAAAATTATCTCTATCCTCAGGAGTCCCAAAACACACCCAAATAAAGAGGGAAATGAAAATAGAGAATATACATACCTAAATGTGGGTAACAGGATGTTACAAACTCCCCACTATAAGACTCTATATCCTAGGAAATTCATATGGAATAATTATATCTAGAAAGAGGTGAGGCCAATACTCCCTTATCAATGGCTTGTGCTCCCTTGTCTCATGAGAATCTTTTTCATGCTTCCATAACACTCAGTCCAACAGAATCAACTTTTCATAAAAGAATTTCACCTGAGAGTCAATGATCTTCACTGGTTTCTCTATAACAGAAATGTATCTCACTCAATATCTTCCCAACTCAGTATGTGAGAGGGATTAGGATGGTATTTCCTTAGATAAGATATATGGAAAACATCATTAATACCTATAAACTAAACTAGTAATTCAAACCAATAAGATACATTCCCAAGCCTATCATTGAGCTAAAATGGTCCAACATATCTTATAGCCAACTTTCCCTATTTTTCAAGCCGACAGTGACCCAACTAAGGAGAATCTTTTAAGAAAACCTAGTCACCAATGAAAAACTCTAAAAGATAACACCACCTATCCACATAAAATTTATATCTACTCTGATCTATAACTAGACTTCAATTTATATCATAAATCCCCACTAACATCTCTTGAATGAGACTCACTCCTCCAAAGTTTCCTCATACACCTCTTCCCAATAAAGAGGTGATCTACACAGGAAACCATATAAATCCTTAAAGGGAGACATTTTGATCAATAACTGATAACTATTGTCATAAGAAAACTTAAACAATCCTAGATAGCTATCCCATGATCCACAAAAAACCAAGATGTAAGATTGGAACATATCTTCCAGGATTTGAATAGAATGCTTCATCTGTTCATCTGTCTATAGATGATAAGTTGCACTTAACTTGACCTGAGTCCCAATAAACACTTGGATTATCCTCAAAAACCTTTATGTAAACCTAGGATTACTATCTAAAATAATGTAATATGGAACCCCATGTAACCTCATGATCTCTTGTATAAAACTTACCCAGATCTTAAACTGTAGTGGTGTCCTTGATCAAAATGAAGTGAGATAACTTTATCAACCAATCAATCACCACCCAGATATAATTCCTTCCTTGATGAGTCTATGGAAATACAACAACAAAATCCACAGACACCTCATCCCATTTCTAAACCATCATCGAAAGGGGCTGGAGTAAACCAGAAGGTTTCAGATTATCTACCTTTATTTTTGGTAGGTATAATAACATGAAATATAATTTGTAATGTTGCACTTCATAACCATCCACCAGAATTACCTTCTCATATCATAATACATCTTTGTAGTGTCCGAATGAACAAACCATGAAGAACTATGAAATTAAAACAAAATAGATCTCATCAAAGATATTGGGACAACAAACTGATCCCCCAAATAGAGAATACCATATGAATAGAGAGACAAACCATAAATAATCTCCAAAACTTATAGGGTTTATCTAATTATTCTAAACTCATCATTCTACTACTGACCCCATAGAATAGACATAAGAAGAGATGATGATAACTAAAAACTAGCCAACACCATTCTTGAAACATCCTCCTGAGCATTTTGGTGCAACTGAGAGAAGACACCTATAAGGTTCCACTCTTCCTAAGATTCCAGAACAACCTACAATGGTACTTTCATACTAAAAGTGTATTCAATTATATTCCACTTCCCCATGGTGTCAATGACGTCAAAACCAAACGTATGAAGGTATTCTACCCACCACATCTGTCTCAGATTAAATTCTTTCTAATAAAATATATAACTCATACTGTTATGTTAAAAAAATATCATGATCCTCTTCCCAAAATTATAGTTCCACCAACACTTAAGTTCCTACATAACCACAAAAAATTCTAAATAATGAGTGGGGTAATTATTCACATACAACCGGATTTGGTGAGAGTTTTAATCCACCACATGATCATACTTCATAAGAGAGAAACCCAAAATAACACCAGAAGCATTACAGAATATCACACACCCCTTACCAAGATCAGGTAAGATCAAAATTGGAGTTGACATTAGAATTAATTTCATATTTTTTAAAGAATACATATAGTTTTCATCCCATAAAAATTCACCCTTTTCCTGGTAAGAGTAGTAAAACATGAAACCAACTTTGAGAAATCCTTGATGAACCATCAACAGTATCTAGAAAAACCAAGGAAGATCTGAATCTCGAAGATGATATGTGGTTCTTCCCATGACAAGACATCCTTCAACTTCTCTGGATAAACTAATAATCCATATTTATAAATCACGTGCCCCAAAAAATTTACTTCATGGATTTAGAAATTTTATTTCAAAAGATTTATATACAAATAGTGAATACTTATGTTTTTAGAACTAAACTCAAATGGTTCCCGTGCTTGTGCATTGATCTTGAATAAACCAAAATATCATCCATGAAAACTACAAAAAAGTGTCAAGATACTCATGTAATACCTGATTCATCAAATCTATGAAATCTATAGGGGAATTAGTTAGACCAAATAACATCACCAGATATTCATAATGGCTATACCTGCTCCTGAGAACTTCCTTTAGTATATCAGACTCCGAAACTCTGAGCTTATGATAACTCGAACAATGATCAATATTTGAAAACCAATTTCCCCCCTTAAATGATCAAAAAAGTCATCTACACAAGGAAAAGGATACTTGATCTTAATGTTTAACTAGTTTAACTTTTGATATTTCACACACAATTAGAGTGAACCATATGAATTCTTGGGAAATATAACAGGGGATGCCCAAGGAGAAACACCAGGGAAAACAAAATCTTTCACCTTGAGATCATCCAACCAGATATTGATCTCTTTCATCTCTGCTGGTTCCATGAAATAAGAGGGTATCAAAATTGGTTGCATAACTAAAACTAGCTCAATCATAAAATCTACCCCCATGTCTAGAGGAAGACCATAGGAATCATTTTTGAAAACATTAGGAAATTACAAAACAATATTGGGAAGGTCAAAAACAGAATAAATTTCATTGGGATCAACTGCTATAGCAGACAAAAGAATCCTAATATTTGGGTAGGAAGGTCCTATATGACCAGACTTCAGATCACGTTATCCCTAAAATACATGAGATCTCCCATTAGACAATAGAAACATGGCACACTAATGATAAAAATAAAACTCATTATGATGATAAATGAGCCAATCGATCATAATTATGAATCCAAAAAGATCCATATCGAGAATGAGTAAATCCCAGAATAACTCTACATCATATATCAACAGTGAACAATAATAACACTAAAATCTATGCTCTTTCCTCTTCCAAAGAGGTATCTCTAACTCCATAAAAAAGTAAATTAGCTCCAATTAAAGTTTAATCATATAAAAAAACCAGATATAAATGAGTGGGAAGAACCAATATCAAATAAAGTAATTTCTACTAAATATACAATAAATATGGTACCTCTCACTACCACTGGACCCACATATACCTTCCAAATAAACTCATTTATTTTATGAATGTGCTTCAATCTTGAGGCCTATGTCCAGATCCCTGTAGTATTTGAAGCATCCAACTATGCCACAATAGCCTTTAGAGCTGAAGATCTATGACCATAATAAGACATAGACATAGCCTAAAAGAAATACTGTAGATGACCATAACATTCACAACTATTAAAAATCTTCATAGGTGTAGAACAAGAATACTGGGTGTGCCTAACCTTTCCACATTGATAGTAAGTCATAAAAACACTACTAGTTGTAACTGAAGATACAGAGGATACCTACTACTGAGAACCACCCTTACCACTCCTGCGATGATCACACAACTTCGTCTTTTTCCCCTACACACCACTGTAGCTATCATTGGGTGGAAGAGAAGGGTCAGAATAACCAATAATACCTGAAATATTTATCTCTTCCATCATTTCAATATCCACTGTCTCCCCATAGGTCAAATTATTTAGAAAAAATAATGGCAATATGATATCATGTCACAAACCCTGCAAGTACATCTGATCCTTCAATCGATCATTGTTTACTACCTATGGAGAAAAATTAACCAGCTTTGCAAATTTATTGGTGTATTTCAACGCCATACACTCTCCCTAATGCAAAGAGAGAAACTCCAGAGACTTCACCATCATCAGTAACTCTGGAAAAAACTACTATAAGAAGAGAGTCTTGAAACCCTTCCAGTCCATGCCCACATTCCTATCTACATGTACCATGGAATCCCACTATTGCTTATTGGGACCCTCATGTCTAAACACCACACACTTCACCTTGATACTATAATGTGTATCCATGAAGTTAAAGATCTGATTAATCTTTTCAAGCTAGTCCTCTGACTCTTAAGGTTCATTTTTACCCTTAAAGGATGATGGATTCTTGCACAAGAACTCCCGTGATCGATCCGTTTCCCCTATAGTTCCTGGATATACCTCAACAACTAAATTCCAGAATTGTTGAATATTTTGGTTGACTTCATGAACTACCCACATGATAACCTCAATAAGATTATGATCTATAGGAAAATTACCTTGAAGAGCATCCATTACACCCTCATGAGGAAGCCGTAGAAGATGTCTTAGAGGCATACTGCTACACACTGAAATAAAAGAAATCATCAGAAAATAGAATAATATTAGTCCAAACTAGAAAACCATAAGAAAATTTGAGATTAAGATCAAGAACTCAAAATAGGAGATACACATCCCAAAATCCTATGTTTACTTGAGTCTTGTTATAGAAAGAGTTGTTCATGCACTCACCACAACCTACCTCTCAAGTCTCAAAAATCCTATCTCCAGTCTACCAAACATCTCATGACAAAGACTTTTGAGGACATACCATGTTTGATACCAAACTATGATTAACCTGACCTAGATACCCTCTATAGTCGGTACCCAACCCAAGACATCACATACTTGAAGGGCATTCTAGATCCTCATTGGCTGGCGACTATCACCCATGAATTAACAAAAACTAGTGGGAATGATTTCACCCAAAATAAAGTAGACAACATGACATATATATATACATGATAGGAAGAAACATACAAAAAGTAAATAAGAAATATATGTCATATAAAAAAGTAAACAACAAAAGTGATACAACTCAAAAGTATCTAAACAATATCCAATAGACGAGTCCAATAGAAAAGGACAATTAAAATCAAAACATCCACTCCATGTGATATCCTGTCACTACTACAAAAATGGGTTTATCCAGCACTAGGGTTTTAACAGTGCTAACTAAAAGCACCGTTAAAACCCCCCCTTTCTCAGTGCTGTTAAAGGGGTTATTTAACAGTGCTAAAAAATCACAATTAAAGGGGGCTATTTATCTGTGCTTGTAAAAAAGTACTGATTAAGTCCACCCATTATCAGTGCTAATAAAAAAGCACTCATAAAGGGTATAATTTAAAAAATATATTTTATTAAAAAATATATATTAATATATTAATATATTAATATTGATATAAATATAATATATATATTTTAAATATGTTTTAAATAAGGCCAAATTGGCATTTACACATAATATATAAGATATTTAGTGAAAATGGCTTATAAAGCAATTAAAAAAATATTTTTAATTAATAATTTGGTAATAATTATTGATTAATAGTCATTTAATAACAATTTAAAGATAAAAAATTAAAAAATAATAATTAAAAGATTTAAATTAAGTTAAAAACATAACTTGAACTTCAAACAACCATAACTTTTGATCAAGGTGTCCATTTGGGCTCTACCACATATCAAACTGAAGTCTATGATGAGCTCTACACCATAGAGGGCTAGAATGGTCTATATAAGATTTGTCCAATTTTTCAACCCCCCCAAAGGATAAGAAGGCCCCCAAAACTAAGTTTTTAGCTGGGGTACCCAAATAGTGTAACATTCGATGGATTTTCATCCTCATTTAAGGGGGTATTTTTCCCTTTTTAGTGGGGACTAAAATTATTCCCAAGTATTACATTTATATTGATATCATGGATTTTAAATTTTATCATTTTTCATAATGTACTATTATTTATAATCAAATATACACAAATAAATATATATATATTTTTTATATATTCACACATAAAAATTTAATTTTATAAATAAATAATTAAAAATATTTACATATAAAATATATTTCTCATTATATAAACCTTATCTAAATAAAAACCAATATCCATTTAAAAAAATATATATAAATAAATATTTATTTAAAAAAAATATAAATATAAATATAAATATAAATATAAATATAAATAAATAAATATATATATATATATACAAAAAATATATATAAATAAATAAATATAAATAAATAAATATATATATATATAGATAAATGTATAAATAAATATAAACATATATATAAATATATGGATAAAAAAATATAATGAAATATATATAGATATATAGATATATCATAAAATGTAAAACAAAAAAGTATAGGGGAGTGGAAAATGTGCTGGTGTATAAGCTGGAGGTCTCAGGTTTGAAACTCGCTAAAGGTAGGGGGCACGCGCTGGGGGGTGGGATTATATAAAGTGCTTATAAAGGGGTAGAGGAAGCACTGATAAGGGGGGGGGGTGAAAAAAATTACACCCTTTAAATGTTGGCCCTTTATCAGTGATTTTTTAGCACTGTTAATGGGGGGTTTTAACAATGCTAAAAAAGAACTGATAAAGTCCCCCTTTATTAGCTCTTTTTTAGCACTATTAAAGGGGGCCTTTATCAGCACTTTTTACGAGCTCTATTAAAGATAACCCATTAACATCTCTTATATTATTAGAGCTTATATAACACTGATAAATCACTTTTACTAGCATTGTTAAAATCTTGATTTATAGTAGTGTGGGAAACACTGACCATCTCACCACCAGCTACCCTGACATAGCTGATAGAAACCTCACTGCCTCCCTGTGACACCTTGACTTTTCCTGCATCAAAATAGATAAAAAGTCTATGCACTATTGAAGGGGTGATTAGGGTGTAAGCTAAACAGTCTCAGTAGGATCCCACCCAAGTGTTACATAACAATTCTACATAAAATAATATGAACACGATCAAATTTAATGAAAACAAGGCATGGTAAATAGTTAAATAGATTTTATATCTAAATCATGGTAAAATATTTCCCCTTTATCCCACATTTCCAAATAATCCTGGTAAAATAGTTTCAAATAATTTCATATATATCAAAGAAATCAAATAAAAGAAAAGTATGTATCACATATCATATCAATTCCATGGAAGTACAAGCTAAAATAGTACAAACCAAAGAATAGGTAATATCACACCAATGATCACTACAGGTTAGGAAGACTATAACATTCATACATAAACATATAAAATTGCATACATCAAGTCCCTAGATATATTCATCGAATATAGAGAGCATAGAAACACCCAAAAAAGTGAACCACTCATCAAGTCTATCAATTTCCTATATCAATGGGCCCAAGGAGAAGTCGAACACCCCATGAGTGAACCCCACTAAAAATGGGCGAGGCTTATTAATACACCTTCCACCTAAGTATCCAAGCCTTCCAATGTGCTCTATTTTAAAAACCACTTCATCAAAACTATGTTTTGAAAACCATTTTAGAAATACATTTCACAATTCTTTGAAAATAACTTTTTTTTACCAAAAAAGGGTGAAACCCATATTCTCTAGAAAACCCATTTCCATTCACACAAATAAGTCATTCCAATTTATTTATAAAACAATTTTTAAAACTAGATAAATACAATTCATCTGACATAGGTTAGAGATGTAACCACCTACCTCAAATTCAGGCCGCACATGCTCGTAATGAGATCCACTAACCAGAAAGGAACACAAGGTTAACAACATACAAAAAAAAAATAAGATTTCATAAAGGGTGGATCATGTAAAACCTCAAATAAAACACACACATTTCATTGCAACAATAAAAGGATCAACCCCTAGAGGAAGATCACATAATAGATCTAGAAGTAATAACACCAAAAGATCAATGGATCTGAAAACATATCATAAAGGTGCTTCTGTGATCAAGGTAAAAGAATAAATATGTAGATAAATTACCTACATAGACTTATAACAACAACCCTAATGATAAATCACCGAATGAAGTGACATGGAAGGAGAGGAGGTCCTCAAAATCACCTGGGAGAGCTCCTAGATCGAGAGAGAAGATCCCGTGGTTGAATGAATAATCAGTCAATTATAAAACACCCTAAAAATAATATACTATGATAATTACATGGTGTAAAACCCTTTCACATCATGTAATTCTCAATTAAAAAGTCCTACTGAAAAAAACATCAGCTCAAATTAAAAATATTGATCCTGACTATTTCACAGCATGTAAACTTCTTACGATGTGTAAGATTTTCACACCCTGAACCAAAATCATGACATATTCTCGACAACCAATACATTATGTGAACACTTTTCATTATGTTTAAACCTTTCATGACGTTTAATCATTTCATGATGTGAAATAGCCTAGAATATTGCAAACAGTCCACATTCTGCTCAAAATCCACAACCAACATCGGCGTTCTCTAAAATCAGGGAGAACCCTAAAAATACTTTAACACATTTATACCCAGACTCCATTAATTCAAAAAAATACACATCCCCAAACTTTAGGTCATTTCCCCAGCAAACTCTCTCCATCCTTAGGAGTCCCAAAACACACCCAAATAAAGAGAGAAATGAAAAGAGAGAAGAGAAATACCAGAAAGTGGGTAACAAGATATTACATGAGAAATTTTATACTTTGATACCTTTCTTATGAAATAATTGATGCTTATCTTTTCAAGGGGATTTTGGGTATGTTTTTAATTATGTGGTCATTTTGAGCATAACCAAGATGATATTTTTTCTCTCATATGATGAGTATGACATCCAGTCCTTCAGTTGAAATAGACAGAGGAAGTGTGTGACCATACTTAGATAGTACCATTAATATTATTTTTTATTTGGGTGAGGGGAATGTGATATTCTCATCCATAATGGTGAATAATTTGGGAATGTCTCATTTTGAAATGAAAAATAAACAATCCAATCACTCATATTTCCATGTTTTCCGCATCCCAATATGAAGTTTTATAAAACCAAGGAGAACTCAAGGCTTATCAATGCCGTTTTGGTAGATAAACACAGTTAATTATATTCCAAAATTTGGTTGGATGATAATATGGATTATTTTTTTACTCCTTTTATATTAGGAAGGTTATACATTACTGACTTTCAAAATCTTACTCTTGTCCTGTAGGATCAGATCCCTAGGATAAATCCATTTGAACAAATTCATACCTATTAAATTTAACTTTATGGTGTGGTGGATTAGAACTCATTATATCCCCATGAATGATATGATTCTTCATAAAGATATTTAATTTCTTTCAAAATTCACATGTTTCATTAATGATAGTATCAAGATAGTCAAGCACTTGTTTTTGGAAGGGTATCACACTTGTTTCACTTAGAACATTTTGTGTAACTACATGGGAATTTCTATTCACCATGTTAGTTTTGAGTAGTTACTCTTGGAATGGTTCAATAATGTGGATGTTATCTATAATAAAGGTCATTATTGAATCTTGGATCTCATGAATGACTTTTATGTTATCTATGAATCATGAAATGAGGATGGAAATATGGGATCTCAGGTCAGAGTTAGTCATCTAAAAATCAAAGTCATCAAATTGATATACAAGTTGAGATTTCTATGCTCAGGGAGTTTCTTGGATGATTCCTTTTAGATTATATACCACCATTCTTCACAATTCTACACAACTAAAGTTTCTAGGGCATACGGCCATTGGGTGGCTTGGGTAGTGCCTAGTTCTGGTCTCAAACTTAACAATTTTGTAGATTTTACCAATGAAATCATTCATGGAAGTGGTATTATCCATGATGTATATGGATTAGTTTTATTATCTTTTAGTGTATTCTATGGTGATGTGAAATAACTCATCCTAAAATCACAGGCTATACTAAGTGTCCTTCTTCTATGTAAACTCAACAATATCACCTTTTCTATAGTATAATCAGGCTCAACTATACTTTTTAATTTTACTTCCAGGAACTTATCCTACCCACTAGTCTATTGATTATTATTTAAGGTATTTTAGGTGGATTATTGATCATGTTTTGATGATTCAACATACTTAGGGTTAGTTAAATAAAGGATTTAATATCTTGGTTTTAAAAGTAAATTTGAATGACACTCTTTAGCTGTTTTCTAGCACATGATCCCATCTCCCGGATTTTAATTTGAATATTTATTCCTATGTAGACACCAATCACTACATGTAACACCCTAGGATTTCATAATACGTTATATCTTTAAAGTAATTCAATAGCTTGCACCACACGCAATACCGAGTTCGAGCACACCACGACTTACCAAACTAGCCGTTTAAAAAATGGTTATGAATAGTATTAATTGCATTTTGAATTTTATATACTCCATATAATTTTAACATCCATATTATTATTTTTTAGACATAATATAAGAACAAATCCATTTTTTTAGATAAAAGAACTATTTTTCAAAAAAAATCAATTTTACCTCCTTTTAATGGAGAACCCTGTTAAAATCCAATATTTGACACTTTTATATATTGAATTTGACAAAATAAACTTCTTATTTAGAAGCGGGGTATAAAAATTAAATTTGGATAAATTTTTATAGTTTTTCTGATAACTTTCATATTTTAATGAATAACGAAAAATACTAAATTTTAATTGAAAACAAAATTTTTAATCAAAATAATTTATATTGTTAAATTATAAATTTGAATGGTTTTGAAGTATAATTAGATTATTTTTTTATCATTTAATCCAATTTTTTCCATTGTAAATAATTTTACATTTAAATTGGACATAAACACATATCAATCTTTTGATAGTTTTTACTTCTTAAAAACTCGCTTTCTATTTTTGACAACGGGAATTAATTTTAAATTAATTAATGAAAATTTTATGTTTTAAATTTGGTAAAATGAACATCATTTTTTAATTTGGAATATCAAAATTAGATTAGGGTTAATTTTTGGTATTTTTTTTGAAAACATTTAATTTTTGATGAATAGTAAAAAATAGTACATTGTAGATAAAAACTGACATTTTCATTTAAATAATTATTTTTAATTAAAAAATTATCTTAAATTAAAAATATATACATAATAAATATATTAGTCCAATGTAATTCATTAGATTCATTTTATAATAAGATTAGATATATAAAATTTTATTGAACCATTTTAACATCTTTTTACCCACCTTCTTGGCACATTTACTCACCTTCTAGGCACACTTGCAAATTTGCATAAAACATAATTTTACCGCTTCTGTGAATTGAATTTAAAAAATTTGTGAGACATGTTTGAAATCAGTAAGTAAAATGTGGTTCAATAGGATGAAATAATTTTTGGTGAATAGTAACTTTTGAATTTTATTTACAATGGTTAAAAGTAAATAAGGTAATTAATGGTAAAAATAATATTAAAATTACCCCAAAACATTTACTAATTATATTGGATAAGTTTATTTAGAATAAAATAAACCTTAGGAAAAAAAATAATATCCTTTTGATCCATTTGGGTTAGATTAAGAAATTTATTATATTTTATTTAAATAAGAGTTAAAAGTGTTAAATTCAAAGTTTAATAACTAAAAAATTTTAATATAGGGTTACACATAAGATAAATTCGACTATAAATATTAATTATAAAGATAAAAATATTTCATACATCATGGTATTTTATTTATAATTTTTAGACATTAAATATGTAAATTTATTTATGACACGATGATGATGCTGCAATTACCTCATTAATGAAAGATTAAAACAATTTATATTATAAATATAAAAATAAATGTAAATTGAGACTGTTGAGGCCATACAAGAATTTTCTAGGTGAATATTACATGTTATAGTTTATTTAATGTATTTTTTTAGAAGTAATCAACCTGTTATAACTTTCACAAAAACCAAATACTATATAGTGTAAAAATTGACATAAATGAGTTTTAAAAAAATATTATATTATTAAATGATATAATATTACTAAAAATATAAGGTCCATAAAAAGAATGTATAAAATTATATATATGTCATTAATGAACCACTTGAGGTTTGGTTGGCATTTCTTAGGAAGTTTATTAACCATGTATTATAATAATACTAGAATACATTGTAAAGGTTAAACTATTTAACTAAGGGTTAAATCTAAATGATAAGGTTAATATGATAACCGAAACTTGTATAAAACCTTTTGGTTGAGAAGATTTAGACCCATAACCACCTATTACTTGAAATAAATTCATTTTGATCCATTATAAACCAAAAATGATTTTATAATAAAATAATATTTCAAGCTTTTCCTAAAGTGACCGTCACCTCTCTTATAAAAGGGTACTTCCCCTTCTATCAATTTCACACCTCCAAAGCCATTTTTCTCGGCCAAAACCTACTCAAATATCCTCCAAAATACCCTCAATTAAACCTAGATGCCTTAATTTTATCGGAAATCCAACTTAAGGATCCCTTTTGTTCAAATCAAAAGGAATAACCCGAGGAAGTGGTAATTATTTCATCACCTCTTTCAAAATTCTTTTCTTCTTCTAGTTCCTCTTTCTTTGTTGTTTCCATACCAAAATAATAAATCTAGTACCTTATAAATAATTTGATTTTATTATAAATATGGTATAACAATATTCATTATTCTATCCATCCTATGAATGACAAAGTCACCATATGTGCGTACGTACGGATTACGGTCTTCACGTCGTGGTGTAGTTTGTTATTCAACACTTCATTATTTGGATGGGTATAATAATGAGTATTATTGATGTAAATAATTAATATAGCATGTTAATGATTAGTTATATATAATATTTCATCCAGCTATATACTATTTCACCATCAATATAATTATATTGTTTCTCGTGCATACATACAGCTTATTGTTTCCACGATGCGATGAGATTCATTTCCACGTTCACCATTCAATGATGATTATAAAAATATATATTATTAATAAGTATTTAATATATGAAATAATAATTATACTGTATGTATATATATATATATATTTACATATATCTCATTCACTTACTTCTGTTCAATAAGATATGAAAACGGAAACAACATTTATGCGTACGTACGACCTACCATCTCCATAATCAATGTTTTCCATTTCATATATCTATCTATTATACATATTTATATTCTGAATATATATGATACATAAATAATGTTTTATATTCTGGAAGCAATTAAATCATGATATAAGTTATACGATCAAGAATAACAAGTTAAAATAGGTTTGATAAAGGAAGCGATTATTACCCAAAATGTTATTTTAACATAGAAATTATTATTAAATGGGTAGTATAAAGCCATAAATGAATAAATTATGATATAATAAATATGAATATGGTTATGTTATAATTTAATAACATACTATGGTCATTATATAGGAGGTTAAACGTGCCCTCGACCAAAGGAAAGTGCAAAGTAAGGGTTAATTCCTCAATCTCATTATTATCCGAGATTGTTTATGTGTAAGTATTTACTGGGAAATATTTATCATCCATTTCCATATTTCATAAAAATGTTTTCAAAAAGAATATTTTATGGTTTTCTGGAAGGTAATATTTAACTATATAATCATTTTAAATGTATTAAAAATTTATTTTTCTAAACCTTTCTCATTAATGTCTATGTTTTCAAAATGGGTTTAAAAATTTATTTATATGGACAGGAATGTTTTCAAATGTTAATTACTTTAAAAAGTTTTAAAGTTGTATGGGAAACTTTTATTCAAAAATATCTTTTAAATATATTCATTTATAAATTATGTGACTTTTAAATGGTTTTATGAAAAATGGATATTTCTCTCAGAGATTTTTATTGATCATTTTCAACTATGTCAACAGCCATTACTGGATATTATTCTTGATTGAGGTTGATTTGTTATAATAGAATATTCTATATTTTATTGAATGAGTTATGATATTTTAGACTATGGATGTGCTATTTTTATACCATTCATAGATTATAATTAAATTATTGACATTTCGTATTCTTTTTTTAATACGAATGATTATGTTATGTTTCAACATTTTCATATGAGGAATGAATTGGACTTAGTAACTGTGGGTGGAGCCCACCATAGATCCTCGATGCATAGTTAGGTCCCATGAGACAAAATAGTGTCTTGGAACTTGTCCTTGACAAAATTTTTATTTTTAGTCTTGGCACGAGGCCTTGACTATGTGGTTATGATGTCTGACATTATGCATTCCCTCATTATGAAATTAGTTATTACATGTGATTATTCGACTAGTAGAATATCCATGTGCATGTTTATATGGTAATGTTTGATTTATTATTTCCATATTATGTTCAAGTTTATGTCTAAAAGGATGTTTCTTTTATTACACATATTGCCTTAAAATTTTATAGCTTCCTCTAAATTATTTACCCTTACTGAGCATCTGAGCTCACCCCTTTCTTATGTTTTGTTTTACAAAGATTACAAGAAGTGTATTATGATTGATATGCAGGGTTAAGATAGGGGAATAATGGAATTATCAAAGGATTATTTATGTTGTGTTTTATTTTAGAAATTATAATGTAATGTTCATATATGTAATCTATTTTACAAGACTTCTAATCTGATTGGTCCTTCGGGACTTGATTCCTTGTAATCATGACAATGTATTAAAATAATGAACTGACTCTGAGTAACTGGGGTCAGGAAGTTACAGTTGGTATCAGAAGAATTTTAGTAAAAACCTTGGAAATATATTTAGATAAACTCTGATTATGAAACATTACCTTAAGATAGGATTTGAGGATTAGTATAGAAGAACTTCCTAGAATTTTGGTAATGTAGATATTTTGTGATTTTTTCCAAGAAATACATACCTGTCTGGATACGAGCAGGTAGAGGCGGCTCAATCACAGATGTATCTAGGGGTAAAACCCAAAACCCCCCTTTGAGCTAGACTCTAACGAGAACTTGTGCATGAAAACAGGCCTTGCTGCACTCTTGGTTATGACACTCCCAGGGGATATGCTTGGGATAATTCACATTTTCTTTACAAACCATTATGAAGAATTTATGAGTAAATATGTCAGCAAAGAAACCATTTTTATGATTATGAGACTAGATGTGTAAAAATATTCAATTAATGTTGATAATTTTTCGTTTTTTTGGATGATACATTAGGATATGATCTAACATAGTGTATTCTTTTCATTTTGTAATGGCGCCCAGTAGAAGGAATGAGAAATCCAGCAGTACTCATGATCCAAAGAGTAAGAAGGATCATATATTTTATGGTATTAATCCCAAATTTAGAAGGTAAATAGACTCCCATGTATTATCATCATATGAGGAAATAGTATCATGTGTTAATAAGATAAGTAAAGAATTATCGGAGTCATATGGATTTGAAGGGAGGCCAGAGAAGAAGAGGATGACAGAGAGAAATATGGATAAATAGAAGAAGGGAAAGAAGGATTTCCCCACATGTGATAACTGTGGAAAGAATCACCTTGGTCAATGCTTGAAAGGATTGGGAGTTTCTTATAATTGTGGAGAAAAATGAAACCAAGTTCATGATTTCAAGGATAAGAAAAAGGTTTCAAATGTACAATGATTCATCTACTAGGATTTGAGAAACTATGTGAATCAATCATCAGAGTATACCCTAAATGATGCTATTGGATAATAATCAAGTTATGATACTACCATAGATGAAGAGGAATGATTAGTGTTCTTATGTTGTTATTAAATAATTGTGTCATTTGAGTATTGTATTAATGATGTACATGTTATAATAATTATAGAGTATATAAGGATTCTACTGCAGTACTATTTCATTAAGGATTTGAGATTGTGTGGTACCAAGAAAAGTGACTCAATAGCTATTTAAAATTTTTGGAAAATATATAGTTGAGAGAAAGATAAACCTTAATATGGTTCTTATACTGAGTTAGTGATTTTGGAATAAGATATTATTGATTTGGATAAATTATATTGGATATTCTTGACTACCATGAAACTGATTAATGATTTGTATATTCCATCACTATTGGGGTTTACAACATTTATGGATTTAAGGAGTATATCCAGTATTATATAAGGAATAAGGGATCATTAATATAATCAATAAGGTTTTATGGTGATTCCGGGTGTTACAATGTTTTAAAAGAATACAAAATGAAGGTATTCACATGTTATTACATGGAAAAAATAGATCTTTAATATGTTTACCTTCCTTATAAATTTTGGACTGTGAGTTTAGACAGAAGTATTTTGGATAATTCTAAAGGTTGGAATTAATTAAGTTGGACATTGGATACTATTGTTTAAGTTTAAAACATTTCTTAAGATTATTTTTGTATTTTTATAAAAATGACAACTCGAAGGTCGGGTGACAACCCATCACATCCGGTAAGGCCGCGAGACTTGAACCCGCAACTGAAGGGCGACAATGGTGAATCACCTACAATTGGCCTACATGATGTATTAGTTTGTATAATGTAGTGTTTTTTAAATGGTATGATAGATGAATTATAAATTCATTTTTTTACCCTATACAATTAGGATAAATAGAATATTTTTGAGTTCTATTATCTTTTGGAGTGAAATATGAGTTTGTGGTAGAAATTAGTTAAAGGATGGAACTCTACTTGTCAAGTATTTATTTTTATTATTCTATGAAGAAATTAATTCTTAAAATTTAAGAAAAGGATCTTAAAACCAAAAATGTTTTATCCTAACACCTTATGTTTTTTTGAACCGATGATATTTTAAATCATCATAGATTTATGGCTTTGAGGACCTCAATTTTCCATTTATTGTTCACTTGTTTGTGATTGATTAACTCAATCACTCCCTACAAATATTTACATTTTCCCTCCAATTATGTGACTCTAATTTCCACCCATGTTATCCAATTCAAATTCCAAATTTGGTGGTGAATTTTTCATTTCCCTTTCCCTCTTATTAAGACTAAATTTTATTAACCCTAATTCTGATGTGGGTTTTCCCCAAAGGCATTTTCTATTTTCAACATTTTATTTTTGAAGAACAATTTCAAATTGTGAGGATGCAATTTATCCAATGAGGGGAGAATTTAACACCCCAGGATTTCATAATACGTTATCTCTTTAAAGTAATTCAATAGCTTGCGCCACACAAAATACCGTGTTCGAGCAAACCACGACTTACCAAACTAGCCGTTTAAAAAAAGGTTATTAATAGTATTAACTTTATTTTGAATTTTATATAATCCATATAAATTTAAAATCCATATTATGTGTTTTTAGGTATAATATAATAACAAATCCATTTTTTCAGATAAAAGAAGTGTTTTTAAAAAAAATGCAATTTTACCACCTTTTAATGGTGAACCCTTTTTAAATCCAATATTTGACACTTTTATATATTCAATTTGACAAAATTAACTTTTTGTTTATAATAGGGACATAAAAATTTATTTTGGATAATTTTTTGGTGTTTTTCGGATAACTTTCATATTTTAATGAATAGTGAAAAATACTAAATTTTATTTGAAAACAAATGTTTTAATCAAAATAATTTATATTGTTAAATTATAAATTTGAATGGTTTTGAAGTATAATTATATTATATTTTTATCATTTAATCTAGTGTTGGTCATTTTAATTAATTTTACATTTAAATTGGACATATACACATATCAATCTTTTGACAGTTTTTACTTTTTAAAAACCTGCTTTCTAGTTTTGACAATGAGAATTAATTTTAAATTAATTAATGAAACTTATATGTTTTAAATTTGATAAAATAGACATAAATTTTGAATTTATAATATCAAAATTATCTTACGGAGAATTTTTTTTATTTTTTTGAAAACATTAAATTTTTGATGAATAGTAAAAAACACAGCGTTGTAGATAAAAACTAACTTTTTCATTTAAATAATTATTTTTAATTAAAAATTTATCTTGAAGTCAAAATAGATATATAATACATATATTAGTCTAATTTAAGTCAATGGAGTCATTTTATAATAAGAATAGATATATAAAATTTTATTGAACCATTTTAACGTCTTTTTACCCACCTTCTAGGCACATTTACACACCTAGGCACACTTAAAAATTTGCATAAAACATAATTTTACCGCTTTTTTAAATTGAATTTGAAAAATTTGAGATACACGGTTGACATCAGTAACTAAAATTTGGTTCAAGAATAGTAACTTTTGAATTTTATTTACCATGGTTAAAAGTAAATAAGGCAATTAAAGGTAAAAATAACATTAAAATTACCCCAAAACATGTCCTAATTCTATTGGATAAGAGTATTTTGACCAAAATAATCCTTAGGACAAAAATAAGATCCTTTTGATCCATTTGGGTTAGATTAGGAAATTTATTATATTTTATTTAAATAAGAGTTAAAAGTGTTAAATTCAAAGTTTAATTACCAAATTTTTTTTAATATAGGGTTACACATAAGATAAATTTGACTATAAATATTCATTAAAAATTTAAAAATATTTCATACATCATGGTATTTTATTTATAATTTTTATACATTAAATAATTAAATTTATTTATGAAACAATGACGATGCAGTAATTATATCATTAATGAAAGATTAAAAAAATTGATATTATAAATATAAAAATAAATGTAAATTGAGATTTTTTATGCCATACACGAATTTTATAGGTGAATATGACATGTTAGGTTTGATTTAATGTATTTTTTTGAAGTAATAAACTTGTTATGACTTTCAAAAAAACCAAATACTAACCAGTGTCAAAACTGACATAAATGAGTTTTTAAAACAAATACTATATTATTTAATGAAATAATATTCATAAAAATAAAAGACTTATCCAAAAGTACTTATATAATGATAGATATGTCATTAATGAACCACTTTATGTTTGGTTTACATTTTATAGTAAGTTTATCAACCATGTATTATAATAATACAAGAAGACATAGTAAAAGTAAAACTATTTAATTAAGGGTTAAATCTAAACGATAAGATTAATATGGTGAACTAAACTTGTATAAAACCTATTGGTTGATAATATTTAGACCCATAACCACCTTTTAATCGAAATAAATATATTTTGTTCCATTATAAACCGAAAATAATTTCATAATAAAATAATATTTCATGCTTTTCCTAAAGTGACCATCACCTCTCTTATAAAAGGGCACTTCCCCTTCTCTTAATTTCACACCTAAAAATCTATTTGTCTCAGCCAAACCATACTCAAATATCCCCCCAAATACCATAACTTCAACCTAGAGGCCTTAATTTTATCATAAATACACCCTAAGGACCCCTTTTGTTCAAATCAAAAGGAATAACCTGAAGAAGAAGTAATTATTTCATCACCTCTTTCAAAGTTCTTTTCTTCTTCCACTTCCTCTTTCTTTGCTGTTTCCATACCAAAATAATAAATCCAGTAACTTCTACATACTATGATGTTATTATAAATATGTTACAACCATATTCATTATTCTATCCATCCTATGAATGAAAAATTCACCATACGTGTGTACGTACGGCTTACCATCTCCACGTCGTGGTGTAGTTTGTTATTCAACACTTCATTATTTAGATGGGTATAATAATGAGTATAATTGATTTAAATAATAAATATAACATGTTAATAATTATGTATATATAATATACTATCCAAATACATACAATTTCACCATTAATAGAATGATATTGTCGCTTGTGTGTACATACGGTTTACCGTCTCCACGACGCGATGTGATTCATTTCCAGGTTAACTAGTCAAAGATGGTTATAAAAATATATATTATTAATAAAAATTTAATATATGAAATAATAATTCTACTGGATATATATATATCTATATTTATTTACATATATCTCATTCACTTACTTCCGTTCAATACTATATGAAAACGGAAACAACGTTTATCCGTACGTACAACCTATTGTCTCCACGAGTGGTGTTTTATATTTCACATATATATCTATTATACATATTTATATTCTGAATATATATTATACATAAATAATTTTTTATATTATGAAAGAAATTAAATCAATATATAAGTTATATGATCAGGAATAACAAGTTAAAACACGTGTGATAAAGAAAGCGATTATTACTTGAAATGTTATTTTAACATAGAAATTATTATTAAATGGGTAGTATAAAGAAATAAATGAATCAAGTATGATATCATAAATATGGATATGGTTTTTTTATAGTTTAATAACATAATATGGTCATTATACATGAGGTTAAACATACCCTTGACCAAAGGAAAGTACAAGGTAAGGGTTAATTTCTCAATCTCATTATTATCCGAGATTGTTTATGTGTAAGTATTTACCGAGAAATATTTATCATGAATGTCCATGTTTCATAATTTTTTTTCAAAATTAATATTTTATGGTTTAATGGAAGGTAATATTTAACTATATAATAATTTTAAATGTATTAAAATTTTATTTTTCTAAACCTTTCTCATTAATGTCCATGTTTTCAAAATGGGTTTAAGGATTTATTTATATAGGCATGAATGTTTTAAAATGTAAATTACTTTCAAAAGTTTCAAAGTGGTATGGGAAACTTTGATTCAAAAATATCTTTTAAATTTCTTTATTTATAAATTGTGTGATTTTTAAATGGTTTCATGAAAATGGTATATTTCTCTCAAAGATTTTTACTAATCATTTTCAACTATGTCAACATGCTTTACTGGATATTATTCTTGATTGAGGTTGATTTTTTATACTACAATATTCCATATTGTATTGAATGAGTTATCATATTTTTGATTATGGATGTTCGATTTGTATATCATTCATAGTTTATGGTTAAAGTATTGACATTTCTTATTCTAGTTTTAATACGGATGTTTATATTATGTTTTAACATTTTCTTATGAGGAATGCATTGGACTTAGTAAGTGATGGGTGGAGCTCGCTATAACTCCTTAATACAGCGGTAGGTCTCATGAGACAAACTAGCATCTTGGCACAAGGCCTTGACAAAATTTTTATTTTTAATCTTGGCACGAGGCCTTGACTATGTGGTTATGATGTCCAACATTATGCATTCCCTTATTATAAAATTAGTTATTACATGTGATTATTAGACAAGTAGAATATCCATGTGCATGTTTATATGGTAATGTTTGATTTATTATTCCCATATTATGTTCTAGTTTATGTTTAAAAGGTTGTTATTTTTATTACACATCTTTCCTAAAAATTTTACAACCTCCGCTAAATTATTTACCCTTTTTGAGCATCTGAGCTCACCCCTTTCTTATGTTTTATTTTCCTAGGATTCCAAGAAGTGTATTATGATTGATATGTAGGGTTAAGATAGGGGAATAATGGAGTTATAAAAGGATTATTTATGTTGTTTTTTATTTTAGAAATTGTAATTTAACGTTCATATATGTAATGTATTTTCTAAGAATGCTAAACTGATCGGTCCTTCAGGACTTGATTCTTTGTAATCATGCTAGTGTATTAAAATAATTCACTGACTATGAGTAACTGGGGTTGGGGCATTACACTGCGTATTAATACTACATAGTGTGATCACTCTCACAATGCGATGCTAGTGTTATTTTTGACCTAGGACATTTGATTAATATAATACAGAGAATGATTTAATCTTTCGTTAATCCATATCATAACCTGCTTTGTTAGTTAATCTCTTACAAGGATGTAATGCGTTGAGTTAATGTTACATAGGCCAATCTAGGTTAATAGTATATTATTCTTTTTTTTAATGTCATGTGAGGCTACCCCATTCCATTTATTTCTATACACAAGTTGTTACATGCGTAAGGATAAATATGACAACCCCATTGTTTTATTCTTACACAAATAACTTGGTTTGGGTTTAATCTTACATAGGATAAAGAAAAATATTTTTTTAAAATTATATTATGAATAGAATGTAGAATTTAGAAAATTTTTATAAATTATTGAAAATTCTATTTTAGTAAATTTATTAATTTATAAAGGTGTTCATAAATTAATTAATTATATATATATTTTAAAATTAATTAATTAAATGTTAATGAGAAATTTAATAAATAAATATCCATAATATTAATTTTTAATATTATAAAACCTTTTTCAAATTTATATTAAATTCCTTATATTTTAAAAATAAAATTTTTAATTAAAAATTTAAGGGTAATTTAGAAAATTCTTATAAATTATAAAATGAGTCCAAAATATAAAAGTGTTTATTTTTAAATTATTATTTTTTCATAATAATTAATCTAAATTGTTTAAATTAAAAAGATCCTTATATTAAGAAATAATTTAATCCACATCAAAAAGAGTTTTCATGATTGATTTGATCAAGGTTTAAATAACATAAATATGTGATATTTAGATTATATAAATTTTTTTCATAATAGAAATTAGATTATACAATATTGTAGTTCATTTAATATCATGTATTTTAAATAAATTTCATATAATATATAAAATTAAGGATATCATATTGGGAATGAATATAAAGTTTTCATATTCAAAATTATGGAATGTCCATAAGGTTAGCTAAAATTAAAAAATGTTTATTTCGATCCATATTTATGAATTTTTCATAAATTTTTATCACAAGTTTAAATACTTGAATTGTTCATTTATTTAGTTTTATTATCGATTTATTATTTATAGATATAATTTTTATATTATGAATTTTTATATTCATGATTTATTTTAAAGTTTTTAAACTACTTCTATTGATTATCATACATGTGTCTAAGGAGTTACATGATAGATATAATAATGTATTTAATTTTATTCTACCTTGAATTTGGCTTGTATTGAGTTAAAAACTTCAATTAAGTAGTTAATTATGATTTATACATATTGGGTGTTAAAATTATAATGGAATTTAGATATCCCTTGAGTAAATTATCACTGGGCATAGTGAATTTGGGTTAGACTACTCAATACACTTAAGGCTTATGCCTTGTCTATAAAAGTGGGAGTTGACTATATGTGGCTCTAGGATTACTCATGTTGAGATTTTTGATTTTATATAATTCTAATCCTTTACATGAATGGGTTTTATATACCGTATATATAAAATGAATTTATATTTGTATAGATATAATTGGATTTTTATTTAGGTTAGTAAAACAATCTATGAGTTGTATAAAGAATTAAACATCAATATGGTTTGAACATATTGGTTTGATGGAAGGAATAAGATTCAAAAATAAATCATTATAAGAATGAATAAATGTTAAAGGGAATAAAATGAGATAAAATGGTGAGATTAAATCCCCTAAAATATACTAAGTGTTTGGTTACTTCTAAATAAAATACACATCAAGACCTCGATCATTCATATGGGTAGGGTTTTCCAAAGTAGGATGCCCATGGATTATCTTGTCGAAGGAATGGAGGAAATAGATAACCCCAAGGGTTAGTGATATATTTAATATTTTAATTATTTTTATATGTTTTTCAATTATTTAATCCCTCACAATTAGTTAATTTGAATATATTTGCATCATTTTGTGTTTTTGGCGAATTTTGGGCTTAATTGTGAAAATTCCTTAATTCTGTAAAATTCACAGTTTTCTATAGATTATATTTTTCATGAATAACTTTTAAAATTCACATCCAATTTAATTTATTAATTTTTTTATTTTTTTCTACTCATGGGATTAATTTTTTTATTCTGTACCCAGAACCAATTATACACACAATAGCCCATAAAAATCAATCAAGTGGAGATATTATTCTGGCCGGCAGAATAGACCCCACTATATTAAGTCAAGAATATAACATTAAAAATACCTTAAAATGTGATAATTATATATGGGTTTTACATAATACTTAAAATGGACAGTTCAAATTAAATTTCATAAACTAAGGATCCCATTAAGGCATCATTTGAGCGAGTCTAAGTGGAGTGGGTGAAACAGTTTTTGGCGGCTAGGAAAAGTCATGTTAATTGATTCAGACATACCTTTCTTTTTACCTCTCCAATGAATTTTAAATTTTGAGGTTAGATATAAAACTTCATTACTAACATCTTACAATAAGATACCTCAGTGAGTTTCAGTCGTATGGTGGGAAGAATAGAAGCAAACTTCTAGAGGACAGATTCCGGAAGAGAAAATTTCCTATTCTTTGTTTTCTATATTTTATTCTTCTTAGTCTTTTAGTGTGTTATTCTTCCCACTTATTCCCAATTACCATTAACATTGTGGGGTAAAATTATATGTGATTTGGGAAGTAGAGTTTTTCCATTTTGTAATTCATGAGTTCTTTCTATTAATATTTTAATATCCTTATCTATCTTCTGTGAAATCAGTTTCAATTTCTTATATCAATTTTTATTATCATGTATGATTGCATTTGATTTTAGATTATGTTATGTTTATTACTTTGGTCAATGATAAATTTATCCCACCACTAGGATCTAGTCTATATATGATGGAATAGATCATTTCTTAGAGGTGAAGTACCCAGGGATCACCGATACGTGTGTGAGGAGTAGTGAACATTCTTGGTTATTTGGGATAAAAAAGACCAGATTGAGAATTGCCAAAGTCAATTGAGGGTATTCGCTACAAATCTATCACAAAATGCAAGGAGAGTAGAACAATATGATATTCCAGTAAGGTTTATTCTCACCATTTTTATTTGACCAAGCGAGTGAGAAGAAATGATTGTGGATTCTCACTTTTATCGACTCAGCAGAAGATAATTGGATAAGTTGAACTATGATATAATTAAAATTAGAAAAACAAACCTAACCTGATAACCATATAATATAATAGTAATACATAACTTGTTTTTTCAATTTTTTCTTACTTTTTTTCTTAATTTATTTTCTTTGTTTAGTTTCTTTATTGTCTTTTTAAAGTCAAACAATTTCAAAAACAATCTCCACTTCTTTATCTTACTTCAGGTGAAAAATGTAATTGTTGTGAACTATTCTCTAGAGAAAACCTAGGTTTACGATTATACTAAATTTTAACTTAGGTAATATTTGTTTTTTTTCACACCCCTTGACATGTACATGTCCAAACTTGGAGCCGTTTCTGGGGAGGTAGTGCCAACATTTTTTTTCTTTCTTATATTGCATGACTAGATGTACAAACCCTGACCCTTTCCCCATAGATCTTGAAACTGAAAGAACCTTGTGGGATATACTTAGAAACCTGAATTTTAAATCTGAATTTAAGTTAATTTATCTTGTATACTCGAGTGAAACTTCAAGTGTTCACTATGATCCTGTAAATATGGCTGAAAATTAAAACCAAACACTTAGAGACTTTTGTGCACCACAATTCCTTAATCAAAACAATCAATTTGTCATTATAATTTTATAAAATGATTTTGAGATGAAACCTAACCTGGCTAAATTACACCAAAAATTTCCGGGCTTGGAAGGTAAAGACCCAAACAAACATATTAAAGAGTTCACACATGTTTTCTCCACTTTCAGACCCTGAGGAGTAGCTGAGGAGCAGGTAAAGTAGAAGGCATTCTAATTTTCATTAGAAGGATCTTACAAAGTCTGGTTGTATGTATTAAAACTAGGATATGGGAATGATTGAAATGAGTTGGTAAGATTATTTATAAAAATATTATTCCCCACCTTCAGAAGAACAACCATCATAAATGAAATCTATGCCATCAGAGAGTTATCTGGAGAAACTCTTTATGAGTACTGGGAGAGAGTTAAGAATCTATGTGTCAGTTGACCACATCAAGAAATTGAGGAGAATAACTTTATTGTATTATTTAATCAAGGATTACTGGAAAATTATAGAAACATTCTAGATGCATCATCTAGAGGCACATTAATTAACAAGTCACCAGAAGAAGCCAAGGGATTGATTGAGAAAATATCTCAAAACTCACAACAATTTTGTACAAGAGGTATTGGAACAAGAGGTATTAATGAGGTAAGAACTTCTCATCTATCACCATTCTTAGAAACTAAGTTTGAATAGATAACTAGTTTGGTGAGACAGATGGCATTCAAATAAGTGGGTGACCAACAAGCACCGACTAAGGTATGTAGTTTATGCTCATCATCTGATCATTTCACTAACTAGTGTGCTGAAATAAAGGGAATGGAAAGTTGTATAGAAACCTTTAAACCAAGGAAATTTTATAAAAATAAAGGATGAGGAGAGCCTAACCAAGTCCAATATGGATTTGTAAATCAGTAGAATCAAGCTCGACACCCATACAAAAATCAATTCCAAAACCAACCCCCATTCCAGAATCAATTCTAGAACCCACCACCATTTAAAAAAAAAATATTATAATAAGCCTTCTTACCAACCACCACCCACTTTCCAGAGACCCTATGAACAGCCATCCACCAGTGCACAACCTCTAATTCAAAACCAACAGAAAAAATCTAAGTTTGAGGGGATGAAAGACACCGTAAAAGATTTATCCAACAAGTTTGAAAGTCTCATGGACTTAATAACCAAAAACCCAAGAAAAATCCCATCCCAAAACATCCCAAACCCAAAAGATAATGTCAGCATAATAACAATAAGAATTGGAAAATAACTCCCACCACCATCCACCATTGAGCCTAAAATAAGACCACTTGAGTTAAGGGACAATGACATTGTAAATTCTAAAAATTCTTTGAAAATTCACCATGAAGAAGAGTAGAAAGATGAGGAGGAAAATAATATTCCAAGGAAGAAGAGACAAGAAACACTATTTAAAAGGAAAAAAATGGAGAATAAAGACTTACCCCTACCATTTCAATCAAGGATGATTGAATCAAAGAGGTTGCAGGAAAAAAGTGCTTTAAAAAGAAATTATGGTCACTTTCCTGAAAGTGGAAATCAATATCCCCCTACTTGAATCCCTCAAAAAATTCTAAAATATACTAAATTTTTTGAAGGATCTTTGCACAAAGAAGAGGATACTTCAAGGGAATGAGAGGATCAACTTGGGAAGGATTGTCTCAGCCCTTATTACACCACAATTTTCAACCAAATGTCAAGATCCAGAGACGTTTTCCATTACATGTACCATTGGTTCTTTAAATTTCTCTAATTCTTTGTGTGATCTAATTACTTCCATTAATGTATTTCCTCACTTAGTATACACTTATTTGCAGATGAGAGACTTAAATCCCACAAGAGTGGTGGTCCGACTTGCTAACAGATCCATAGTTTTCCCAGTAGGAGTTCTGGAGGATGTCTTTTTGAAAGTCAAAGATCTCTTATTCCCAAATAATTTCTATGTACTAAATATAGAAGATGATAGGATCCCATCACACTCACCCATCATTTTGGGGATACCTTTCTTAAAGATGGCCAAAACCATCATCAATATTCATGAAGGGACCCTTACCATGGAGTTTTGCGATAGAACTATCCACTTAAATATTTTTGAATCCATGAGGCACACATTAGATGATCACTCCTTCTTTGAACTCTCTCATGAAGTTGGTACTGATCCCATTGAAGAATCAGGTTATTTCCAAGTACCTATTGCCCCCGAGGATCAAGAGAAGGCTACCTTTACTTGTCCCTTTGGCACTTTTTCATACAAAAGGATGGCATTTGGATTGTGTAATGATCTAGAAACATTTCATAGGTGTATGGTAGGTATTTTTTCTGATCAAATTGAAGATTTATTGGAGGTTTTCTTGGATGATTTCATAGTTTTTGGAAATTCTTTTGAACATTTTTTGAAAAATATGGAACAAGTTTTGAAAAATTTCATTGAAAAGAATATTATTTTAAATTTTGAAAAGTGTCATTTCGTGGTTGATAGAGGAATTTTCATTGGGAATTTCATTTACAAAAATGGCATAAAAGTTGATAAATCAAAAATTGAAGTCATAAATTCATTGCCTTACCCAACTTGTGTGAAGTATGTTAGATCATTTTTAGGACATGCAGGATTCTACAAGAGATTTATCAAAGATTTTAGTAAGATTTTTATCCATCATTCTATATTTCTTTTGAAACATGTTGATTTTGATTTTAATGGTTCATATAGGGAATAATTTGATGAGTTAAAGAGGAGATTAATTACACCACCAGTAATACAACCACAAAATTGGGAAAAACCATTTGAGCTACTTTTTGATGAATTAAACAAAGTAGTTGGAGCAGTCCTTTCTCAGCGAATTGAGGAAAGACCACAAGTCATTTCCTATGACTTAAGAACCTTATATGAATCCCAATTAATCTAAAGAAAAAAGAGTTTTTAGAAATTTTCTTTTCTTTAGAAATATTTAGATCATATCTACTTAGAAATAAAGGTACCTTGTTTTCTGATCATGCAGATCTTAGGTACTTGATGAAGAAGTCAGAAGATAAACCGAGGTTAATAATATAGCTAATAATAATAAAAGATTTTAACATAGAAATCAAAGACAAGAAGGGATCTGAGAACCACATGGTTGATCACTTAAGTAGACTTCCCAACACCGTTGAAGCTGAAATTCTAAATAGAGAACCACTGAATGACCACCTTCTAGGAGAGTAGTTGTACTTGATTGATGGATAGGTTCCTTGGTATACTGATATGATAAATTATTTGGTAACATATTAGGTCCCATTCCATTTAAATTCCCACCAAATTCAAAAGTTGAAATCTGAATCTAGATATTATATTTGGGATGATCCATTTCTTTGGAAGATCTGCAATGACCAAGTGATAAGAAGATATTTTCTAGAAAGTGAAATTGTTTATGTCTTTAAGTTTTGTCATAATTTATCTTGTGAAGGCCACTTTGGGCCTTAGAAGTATGGAAATGAAGTTTTTATAATCTAGACATTATTGTACCACCCTTTTTAAATACGCTCATGAATATTGAAAAAGGTGTGAGAAATGTCATTTTTCTGGAAATATTTCAAGGAGAAACGAAATACCAAAAAATCCACTAATTTTTTTGTGATATTTTTGAAGTTTGGGGGATAGATTTTATGGGACCTTTCCCAATGTCATTTGGAAATTCTTATATCTTTATTGTAGTTGATTTTGTTTTCAAATAGGTGGAAGAAAAAGTCACCAGGACTGATAATGCGAAATTGTTTTGTGATTTAGTTAGGAATAACATATTTTGTAGGTTTTGAGTTCCTAGAGCTATCATCAGTGATCAAGGTGCTCAATTTTGTAATAGGAGAATGGAGGTTTTACAGAAGAATTATTGGGTTCATTATAAAACATAAACTCCATATCATCCATAGGACAATGGGCCAGCTGAAGTATCTAATAGGGAAATCAAAGGAATTTTGGAAAATAATGTGAATCCAAATAGGAAAGATTAGAGACAAATGTTAAAAGATACATAATGGGATTACAGAATAGATTAAAAAAACCCCAATTGGAATGATTCCATATAGGTTGATTTATAGGAAAATTTTCCAAATGCCAGTGGAATTTGAGCATAAGGCGTATTGGGCTGTGAGAAATATGAATTTGGATCTTGAAAGTGCTGGAAAAGAGAGAAAATTGCAGTTGTAGGAGAAAGAAGAAATTAGAAGGGAAGATTTTGAAAATTCCAGGATTTATAAATAAAGAACAATAGTTTATCATGACAAGATTATCCAACTAAAAGACTTCATTCTTAGAGATATAGTGTTGTTATTCAACTCAAGACTCAATTTGATTCCAGGTAAACTTTGTTCCAGGTGAGAAGGTCCATTTTTAGTTACTCATGTATATACTTTTGGTGTTATGTAGATTGTGAAGGATGGAGCACAAGATCAATTCACTATTAATGGACATAGGATAAAGAAATTCCATGAGACCATTCTATTAGATCCAGTGGAGAAGATCACACTCCTCCAACCTGTTTATCAATAAAATCCACTAGGTCGTACCTCTCCTTTACACTTTCTTGGTTACTATGATTCATTTTTCTAATCTTATTTCATGTTACATACATTTTAATTCATTTAGGACACTACATAATTTAAGTGTGGGGGAGGGAAACTTTTTTATTTTAGGATTTTTATTTGTTGCTTGTTTTCCTATTTTCAAAACAAAATTGTGTGTTTTTTTCAAAATTTAAGGGTTTCTTTTTCATTTTTTCTTTGATTTTGAAACTTTTTAGAAAAAATGATTATCTTTTACATTTTTTAAACCCATTTCCATGACTGAAATAATTTATTCCATGAAATTGAGCTTAAATTAATGCTGAAAATGACTTTGTTTCAAGTTCAAATATTTAGGAATTTCATGAAAAGTACTTTGATTTTTAAATCCTATGCCACATATCAATGTATATATCTTTGAAATCACTTTACTGTGAGAATTATAATCCCTTAATTTCATATTTGTTACATTTAACTGACTTCTTGAGAGAACCAAATCATTCTTGATTAAACCAAAATTTGATTTATTCCTATCAAAGCTTAAGGGTTTGAGGTATTAGCATTTTAAATGATTGAGGCATTTATTTGGTTTGAAAGTCCCATTTTCAATAAAATACTTTTTTATAATATTCTACCTTGTACATTTAATCCTTGTAACCCTTATAATCCATAAACATTCTGTTATGTTAGCCACATTACAAATGAATGTTCCCAATCCAACCTGCTCTTGAAGTGAAATTGCACGATCTAGTTAAACTTAAGTGTGGGGGAAGCTATCTTGTATTATGATACCTAATTTGTAGATAAATTGGGTGAAAATAAAATGTTGAATATATTTTATTATTTCTGAAAAAAATCATTTTGTTGAAAGATGTGGATTTTTTGGAGATTTCATGATAAGAGAAGCTGTGCCTTTCTGGAGCTTCTAATAGAGGAAGAAATCTATGCCTTTTCTAGAGCTTTTAAGAAAAATTATGTTTGAGAATATTGAAATGTTTTCTGAAAAAATTCTAAACTGGGTGAACATTCCTTGAGTTTTCATGATGACAGAGCTGATTTTCTACTAAGGGGAGTGAAGAGGAGACCGTACTTGAGAGTGAAAATTAGAATCATGCAATTTTTCATCAAATAGAGCTAATCCCTCCTTATTCAGCTTCATAATTTTTAACATATAAATCCTTCCAACAAAAATCCACAGAACAAACCTAAAAAGTCCTAATGATAAACATATGTTCTTGACACAAATATTTTGGAGATGTAGGAATTTATCAAGCCTATGGTGACTATTGTATGAGTTTGGATGAGAAATAAATTTCTGAAAAAATTTACATTTATGTGATGAGTGAAAATGAATGTTGGGTAAGTGTTTTGTGTGCATGAGAGGATAAATTAAGAGGAAATATATTCAATGATATGAAGTGAAGAACTTGAAATAATTAATTTTTATGAGAAATGATATCTTTTATTTCTTGGTGTTAAAATGATAAATCTCATGGATATGTGTTTTGAATTTGCTTTGATTTGGATTTTGATGTTGACTTATCCAGGATTCCAAGGGATAAGTGTGAAGGAATTGATAGAGCTAATATTTTAATTATTTTTCATATGTATTTCAATTATTTAATCCCTCAAAATTAGTCAATTTGAGTATATTTTCATCATTTTTGTGTTTTTGGTGAATTTTAGGCTTAATTGTGAAAATTCTTTAATTCTACAAAATTCACTGTTTTCTAGATCTTTTGTTTTTTGGGAATAAATTTAATAATTAGAATACAATTTCAGTGATTTTTTTTTTATGTTTTCCTTTATCATGGGCTTCATTTTTTATTCTGGAACTAGACCCAATTCTACACACATTGGCCCAGAAAAATCAATCAAATGGAGAAATTATTCTGGCTTGCAAAATGGACACCACCATATTAAATCAAGAATATATAATTAAACTGACCTTAAAATGTTCTGAATCGAGTTGGGTTAGACATAATACTTCAAAGGTATGGTTCAAATTAAATTTCATAAATTACGAATCCCATTAAGGCATCGTTTTAGTGAGTCTAAGTGGAGTGGGTGAAATCGTTTTTGGAAGCCGGGAAAATTCATATTCATTGATTTGAACATATATTTCTTTAAACATTTCCAATGAATTTTAAATTTTGAGGGTAGATATCCAAATTTATTACAAACATATTATAAGAAGTGAACTCCGTGAGTTTCAACCGTATGTTGGGAATAAAAGTAGCAAACTTCAGGAGGACATATTCTGGTGGAGAAATTTTTTTGTTCTTTGTTTTCTCTCTTTTATTCTTCTTAGTCTTGTAATGTGTTCTTCTTCCCACTTATTCGCAATTAACCTTATAATTATGGGGTAAAATTCTTTGTGATTAGGGAAGAATATGTTTTCCATTTTTTAATTCATGATTTCTTTATATTAATGTTTTAATATCCTTATCTCTCTTCCGTGAAATCAGTTTCAATTTCATATAATGGTTTTTATTATCATGTATGATTTTATTTGATTTTAGATTCTTTTATGTCTATTTATTTGGTCAATTATAAATTTATACCACCACTAGGATATATTCTATATACAATGGAATAGATCATTTCTTAGTGGTGAAGTATTCAGTGATCGCCGATACGTGTGTGAGGAGTAGTGAACATTCTTGATTATTTGGGATAAACAAGACCCAATTGGGAATTTCCTAAGTCAATCGAGGGTATTTTATACAACTCCATCCCACAATGGAAGGAGAGTATAAAAATCTGATATTTTAGTAAGGTTTATTCTCACCATTATTATTTGACCAAGGGAATGAGAAGAAATGATTGTGGATACTCACTTTTATAGCAGAAGAGAATTTGATAAGTTGAACTATGATAGAATTACAATTGGAAAACTGAACCTGACCTGATCACCATCTCATATAATAGTAATCAATCACTTTTTTTTCAATATGTTCTTACTTTTTTTCTTAATTTATTTTCTTTGTTTAGTTTCTTTATTGTATTTTTAAAATCAAACAATTTCAAAAACAGTCTCTACTTCTTTCTCATATTTCAAGCAACAAACATAATTGTTTTGCACTCCTCTCTGGAGACAACCTAGGTTTACCATTATACTACATTTTAACTTAGGTAATATTTTTTTTGTCACACCCCATGATAGGAACATGTTAGTTGGGTGACCAAATCCTACTATGATATTTGTATTACAATTAATTGGTAAACCTTAATAATTAGGATACCATAGGAATGATGTTGAGTTTATACATATGATTGAATGGAAAAAGAGTTTTCAGCTCAACTATCTAATAGTTAGATATGATATAATTGGGGTAATACCTTAACCAAATAACAAAGTGGAAAGAGAAAAAAAGTGGATCATTTTCTTATTGAAATATGGATCTTAATCCACTAATGGATATGATTTATTCAAGAGGGGTCATCATTTTAGTGGGAGCACATTTAATAAAATACCTTATTAATTTTTTTTGTAAAAAATAATACTCATACGATGAATGCTTCTTTTATATATGAATAACATCATCATTATCCAAATTTTCTTTGAGATATGTACTTTGAAAAGGAAAAGATTAATGTAAGTAAAATCTAATACTGGTAACTTATGAAAATTTCTTAAGTAAAATTTGAACTCTATGATAGAGAAAAATATTTTTTGAATAAAAAACTATTTAATTTGTTCAATAGGTGGATAAAATAGATGCTTATTAGAAGAATAAGATGATTCACTTAAGGTTTCAAAGTAATTATATGAAAAATTAACTAAGGAAATTTATTCTATACTTATATACTTGATATAATTGGGCTTCTAAATTACTAGGTGAGATTGATGATATCCTCTAAGGTCTATTATACTTGATGAATTAATTATGTTATCATCAATGTAAATTTTAAGAAAATGTGAAACTATTCAAGAAATATTCATCATTTTTATCAAAGTAACGAGTAAATATGAACTAGTGAATGTGATATCCTACTTCCAATATTATATAGAAAATACATGTGGTTAAAATTTTAAACTATAATAATAAAAATTTATTGGAAAGTTTAGAAATGTTTATTTGAATATACATCCATGGTCATTGAAACCTAGATTTATTAGGAATTAGGAGTAATGACTCAATATAATGGATTTTTACAAGATACCTACAAGGGTTTTTGAAACTCCATGGAATGTCAAATTCTGGTATTAGTGTTATAGAAATTAATTATTCGGTTTTAAAGGGCATGTGGTCCCAAATATATATACTTTAGAAATTATGTAAATATATAGGAGTTTCAAATAAAGGGAATAATTGATAATCTTGTATTTTGAATTCATGTAATGAAACAAATAGTTTCTATATCAAAGGTTTTAATTCAAAATAATATACCAAGTTCAGATTGATCTAAGTAAAATATGAATATCTTCATCTCATTTATCTTATATGATAAGATAAATTATTTTTTAATAAAGTGTTTTTTTATAAAATATTAGGTAATTAATTATATATGAATGATTTATGATTCATCAACTTCTATAACATGTTTTGAGAAGAAGATAATGATAAATTTTTTTATCTAGGATAATTTTTTTTATCGAGATGTTTTTTAAAATAAAATTCTTCCAAATTACCCTTTCATAAAATGATCCAAACAAATGGAATATTATATATGATATGGATGTAATAATTTATTTTTTAAATATCCATAATAAAAATAAATAAGATTCATTTACTAAGAACAAAGGATTTAATGAATCCTACCATGATATTTTTAAGAGAATATAATGTCTAAGAGGATAGTGGAAGTATGTTTATACATATATAAGTTCAAAGTTAATAAATAAAATATTTTGCTTATCAAAATTCAAAGTGAATATCATTTAATATACTAAAAGAGTTTAGGATGTGCTGGTAATGAGTTACCAACAAGTTTTCAAGGAAAATGTTTGATGGAAAGGGTTCTAATGATTATGATGATGTAATTATAAATAGTTCTAAGTGGACAATTTTTGTAATAACATTTTAACATTAGATATTGTGGAGTTAAGTAATTTGAATATATTAAAGTATTTGAAAATTAAGAATACGAATCCTTAATCTCACTATTATTTAAGATAAATTTCTTCACAGATGTTACTCACTAAAGAGTTTAGTGTGTGTGTGTGGGGTGGGGGTGGGGTTATCAGGTGGTCACATAATGATACAATAGAAATTACATAGAGATGTAATGAGTTTAATAAAACCCATAAAAGTATTGAAAACATAAGGATAATTTGTAAGTCTCTCATATATGATATATTAGAGAGGTTCTTATGTACGAATTTGTTAAGTATTCTTAAATTATTTTAAGAATATAAAATGTATCATTTTATACTAAAATGTAATCTCCACTTTATCATTATTTCCCATTGCTTGTATATATGTATATATTGATATACATTTCTTGAAGTGAAATGATAATTTTCCTCTCAAAGTATAAATTTAAGTTATCCCTAACCAATGTTCTTCATGGAATATTATAGGTTATGAATAAATTTTATTGTTATAATGAGTACAGTTATTGTACGAAGATACAAAATATTATCATGATATATAAAATGAGTTTTGTGCATTGGATGACCAACTATGTATACCACATGGAGTCTCATACACTATGTATTTTGTATAATAGAAGTGTGTATATCATATATATAGTCCCCAATACTTGAGGATAGTGAGATACCTAGCATGAGAACCTTCATACATTGATTCATTTCTTATTAAAGCCTTGAGTCTTATAAAATTTAGGGGTGGTTGGGTATGTTTCTGATCATGTTGTTATTTGGATCTTAACCAAGATGAGATTTTTTTTATCAAAAAATTATTTTGACATATGATCCTTTGGTTGATATATATTGAGGAAGTTTATGACTATAACAAGATAGAACATTTGATATGTTTTTCTATTTGGATGGGGGGCATGTGATCTGATCATCCATAAAGGTGAATGATGAAAGAATGTATCCTTATAATGTGAAAACTAGATTGGTCAATCACAGTACTTTCTAGGTTTCTAATATCACAATATGAATTTTCAGGAATATAAGGAGTACCCGAGTCTTCTCAATGATATTATAGATGATGAACATAAGTTATTAGATTCTAACATTAGGTTGGTCAGTGAGCTAGATTATTTTGTTTTTACCCCATTTATCTTAGGGTGGTTCTTCATTATTGAATTTCAAAAGATCACTCATATCCCACTAGGATCACATCGTTAAGATAAATCCATTTGAAACAAATTAATTCCTACCAAATTTATCTTTATAGTTTGGTGTATTATAAAAAATGATATCCCCATGAATGCTATGATTCATCATAAATGTATTTACCTGGTTTCAAAATGATCATGTTTCATTAATACCATTATGGAGACTGTTGAGCACTTGTTTCTAGTAGATAAGTGGGCATGTTTCACTTGTAACTTTTTAGGGAATTTCATGGGAATTTCTATTCACCTTGGTAGTTTCAATCAGTTACTCTTGGCCTAGTTCAATAACATGAAGGTTATCTCCAATAAAGGGTGTTCTTGTAACTTGTATCTCATGAATGGATTTTGGGTTATCTAAGAATCATGAAATGAGTCCATAAAATGACATAATTCATGTAAGTGGTATTATCTATGATGTATGTGGATCAATTTTATTAGGTCTTGGTTCTTTCTATGGTGAGGGTAACTCACTCACCATGAAATCACAAACAATGCTAAGAGGATAGCTTCTATATAAACTCTATAACATCACCAATTCTATAGTGGAATTGGAATCAAATTTACTTTTTAATTTTACAATAGGATATTCTCCTGCCAAAAAGTATATTTCTTATTACATAAGGGATTTTAGGTGGATTATTGATCATGGTTTGATGATTCGATACACTTGGGGTGACTGTAATAAAACAGTTGATATCTTGTTTTAAAAAGGAAATTTGAATAACACTCATTTACTGTTTTCTATCAAATGATCCCATCTCTATAAATGATTTGGGGTGGTTTAAGCCACCCAAAAAAATCACCATGAAATAAAAAACACCACTAATTAATTAACGACATAGTGAATGCATCACATATAATTTAACAGTGGTTTAAACCAGCCCTAAACCCCAAAAAAACCTCATATAAATGGAATTTTTAGTGTAGTTACAACTTGTGTATCAGGAACTATACGCCAAGTCATCATAGGATATGCAATTACACCTATAGGAAATTGTAGTCACTTCATCCAAAATAAAAATATATTCTATAAATGAAATACACTCCAACCCATACAAACAAGTATAATAAAGTAAGAGCCATCATATCCCATGTAGACATGCACCTTATACCATAATCCATTAAAACCTAAATATTACTACAAACCATGAAACATCGAAAGAAAATTGGGGGAGAGGGTTAAATCAGTCATCTATTCCCTCATCAACTTGGATGCTGGGTAAAAACACTCCAAAACATTTGGGTGTTGGTTTCCTTACCGACTCGAGTGGTGAAGCACTTGTAATCATAAAATATAAGTATAATATTGGGCACACCCACAGTAAATGAAACTAACCAGTCTTAAACCCAACTACATCTATCATCCCACATAATACCTGTTTGCCACCACTATGGCCTAGGGGAAAAGATCTCAAACATGCACACAAACATAAATACTCATCATCATTAACTATATATATATATAGTAATTAAAAATTATTGTTCATTCATTTGTTAAACCCATTAAAAATTAATTATTAATCAAATAAATTCATTACAACCCAAGATGCTTTATAATTCATATTTCAAAATTTTAGGTTTCCATCCCATGCTCTTTTGATCATTCCATTCAACTATCCCATGGTCCCATTTAATTTACCAATACCAACATCAACCCCATGAGTTTATTATTACTTTCATTCACTATTTAATAATATAGGTACTCCATGACTCATCCTAATCTACCATAATAATATTCACTTATAATGTATAAATCAACTAAAACTGGAGGTTGGTAATCAACAATAACAACCATACATAAACTAGCCATTAAAAGTACACAATAAGAAAAGACCAATGGGAAAGCCTAGATGTAAAACTAATCTAACCATCATGGTGTCATCCCTAACATTATTCTATATGATACATTCCATATCTCAATTACTTGCATCAATCCACCTCTAAAACCCATGTAACCCATCCCATTGTTCATCAAATATCCCAACCATACCAGTTTCAAAAAAAAAATCACAAGAATGATCCACCATACTAGAGAACACATACATGAAAAAAAGTCTTTTCATAATGGAAAACATAAGGTGAAAATAAGTCTATAAAGCTGAAGAATTTAAGAATTTAACAAAAAACAATGGGATCACTCAACCCAAATAATTTCTCTACTACAAAAAACCTTTTCATTATTGTCTTTAATTTATATGAATCATTATACATAAGTTCCATTAATAATAAAACCATCATTAGAAGATACCCATAAATAATAATAAACAATAAACATTCTGCAAGAAATATGATCATATTCAATAGTTTTTAATGAAGTGTGATACTAAAATTCTCATGACTCATTCATTAATCAATTTATCTTACCAACATTATGTTTTTATCCAATTTCAAGAATATCAACCATGATAAATAATAAAAAAATGAACAAAAGTATAAAAAAAATATATAGAAAAAAACAAGGGGAATCATCAACAAAGAATCAACAAATGAGATCACAACATCCCTTCTAATTAATTCTTGATTCCATTTTTTTCATTTAGTTAATTCCATCATTTTCCTAGATAAACTAGAGCAATTATGAAAACATCAAGAACAACTATTAATGGTTGATTTTTAATAATAAGAGTAAATGGCCAAAAAAAGGAATAATAATAATATCACATACATATATATTTATCTGGTATGCGAATAATCCTTATGTCTATGAGGAATCATAATGATTTCACTAATTTTGGGATAAATGTTATAGGGAAATTTAAAAGAGTATAGAAAATCTAGCTCAAGGTGAGATCATAAAGAAACATGGTTCTATAGTAACCCAATTTTATACAGTTCCAAAAACCATAAAGTAAGTCCACCATGCTATAATAATTGGTGGCTAGAAGTCCACATAGCTATAATGACCTATCGATGTCGCCCATCACATGCTATAGTGCCCTGAAATTTGGGTTAGGGACCTTCGACCACTAGACCCATGAGTAGGGGTGCACTACAATGTAAAACCCCCAATGATGTCATCATGTAGCTTGATCCCTAATAGTTCCATCACGGTATAGTCTGGGCCATTAATGTAAAACCTAAGACCCTGTTGTAGTAGGTAAACACCATATCCTAGACTATCACACTCTAAAGAACATTTATTGATGATTATATTAAAAAGTTTAATTTATAAATGTCATAATTTTATTTTAACAAAATAAAATTTATTTTTTAATTCTTCATATAAAAATTATATTTGTATATATTTTTTATATTTTTTTTGAAAAGGACATTTTTTACTAAAAAAAATAAAGTTTTCATGAAACTTGTAATTTGTATGATTTTTTCATTATATTGTAATGATCTAGATGTTTAAAAAAACTTATATGTAGTCAAATATGAATTTAAGGAATAAAAATATGCATTTTAAAATATTATTTTAACTTTTAAATCCTACGTCCATTATTTTTAGAACTAATTAAAATATTACTTTAAAAATAACTGTTAGAAAATTACTCTCTATCAATGGTATTAAACCATTTTTATAGGCCATACAAATGTTTTTATACCCTATAATAATGATTGTATGAATTGTGGGGTCTTAATATATCAACATAGAGTTATACAAATTGTTTTCAATGAAACTGTTCGTATAGACCATGGATAATTTTGAGTACCAATGGTTTATACTAAACCATTTGTATAGATGTATACCAACAATTTAGGTAAACTGTTGGTATAAGTATCCCTCCCCAGCTAGCATCACATTCCCATCTAGTATCTCCACACAATCTATACCATAACCAATAAAAAAAATATTAAGCATAGTACACATTCCATGAAACACACATATTATATATTTAGCAATTAACCAAATAATTACTATAAAAATAGTTTTCAAACCATCCAAAATACTATAACATCCATATAAAATCCACACAATTGATTAGTTTTATCATTAAACACTATCCAAGAATTTTTATATTTACTATCAACTCAAAAATGGAGGGGATAAATATCTCCCTCATCTCCACCACTACCCTCATAATCATCACGCACATCACAAACATCCTCACCAACATCATCATCTTCAGTATCATCACCATCACCAAGAGTTTCATCACCTCTAACACATCTAATAACATCATTTCCATCACCAAGTGAACCATAAAAGAGTGTTATATTTAAATAGATGAATTAAAAACTACAAAAGCCTCCTATTTAAGTGATGGATATAAAGTTTTCATTGCTTTCAGGAACTTCTTATTGACCATTTTACCTCATTCACACTCTAGTATAGATATTTTCATGGACTTATCTACTACTTTATGATTTTTTAGCTCGATGGTGCAATATATTTGATAGGTGATTGATGAGGGACAATATCTAGTGGGGAAAATTCTTTTATCAGTTTGACATCAGACTCTCCTTTAGTGCTCCTCACCTAATACCTATCTCAAATGATCATTTGGTCCAATGTTTTCATCTTTTTTATCATTGAGGGACTCCAAGGAACACTATTAAAAATATAAATAAGTTATTTAATTATAAATTATGTATCAAAATTTGAAATAATAATAAAAATACTTACAATATTTTCTTATGTTTTTTTATTTACAATAATTCCATATTTTTAAATCCAAATCGAGATAAACAATTTTTATTGAGGAACATGCACTTCTATGCCCAGTGTTTCTTGCTTTAAATAAAATTGATTACTATAAGACTAAATTATTAAATAATATTAAATTTATAAATAAAATTAAATCATTCGAAATATTATTTTACAGATCAAAACTAAAAAAATCAATTAAATTTCAATGAACTTTGATTAATTTGGTCAGGGTATATTCAGATTAGTTTTATTACATTTTTGTATTGAGTCAGGTTGGATTATATATTTAATTTAATTTTAAAAATTTTCATTCATTTTATATTAATTTGACCAGGTTAAAGTTATTTTAGTTTAAATAATCATTTTTATGATGATTTTACACTTTTATATCTATATGAATTAAGTATAGTCAAATATAATTAGTTTGGTTTAATACAGGCAATTTCAGGTTGTTTTATTTCATCTCAATTCAATTCAATTCAATTCAACTAAATTTTATTTAGTTTTATTTGGTTTGGTTTTATATTACTAATTGAGTTAACTTCCATTAAATTTAATTTGATTTTATTTGAATCAATTTCATTTAATTTGATCCTCATGGGTTGTATTTTTATAGTTTTTTGTGATAAGAGTCAGTTATTTTGCATTTATTTTTGTCATTTTTTGTATTGTTCAGATATATTCAATGTGTTTTACATGGATTCCACTCAGTATGATTAATTTAATTTACTATTTATTTATTTCAATATGATTCAATTAAACTAATTTTTTTTATTTTTTTAGTTCTAATCAATATAGTTTACATTATTTCACTTTGATACAATCCACATAAATATAGTTTTAGTTTGTTTGATTAGGTTTTTTCTAGGCTAGTTTTTATCAGATTGATTCAACATAGTTGATGTTTGGGTTATGTTAATTTGTTACATTTGGTTTAAGTGGGTATTTTTCTTTTAAGAAAAGGTTTATAGATTTGTTTATCTCCAGTTTGGTTTTATTATATTAAAATTGATTATGTTCTATTTAGTTAAATTCAATATTGTTTTGGTCTATTTAATTTATTTTGGCCCAAATAATTTTAGAGTGGGTTTCATTGGAGAGGATTAGTTCAAATTTTGATTATATAAGGTTTATGTGGTTCGATTTGGATTGATTCTATTTAGTTTTACTAAGTATTATTCTATTAGGAACATGATGGTTTGATTTTTTATATAAGTTTTTATTGTATTCCATTTACTTATAGTAAATTCTATTTAGTTTAGTTCAATAAATGTTTGGTTTCATTCAGTTGTGTTAGTGCCTAGTAAAACTCAGTTGGTCGTAAAAAGAACATTGTCCCTCTCATGCTCCCACATTATTGTGCACCCCAGAGTGTACATGTACTTCATAACATCCTTGTTCTTTTATTTATTTATGAAAAATACGGAAATAAAAAATTCAATTCAATCAATAAGTACTAAAATTTCAATACAAACCATTAAATTTTAGGAATACTATAAACTCATTACTCTTCCAATAGATGATCATTTCTTGGTATTGTATTGTTGGAAAGTCGTTAAAGGTTCATACACCCTCAAACTTAGTTCTAACTCTACTCCTCTAACCAATATATAATTCATGTTTATATGATCACCATAATTCACCAAGTCTTATCAACTGTATCAACTTCATAGATTAACTATATAGAAAGTTAAATCAACACCACAATTAACATGTTATTTCATATAAATAAGATAATAATATAGATTTAAATTTAACAAATTTTCTTAACCATATCCCATCCCAAGAATTATCCTTGATTTGATTGCTGATATGTCTCCATGATACTGGTTTAATTGGAATGATATCACTATACTTGGATAACATCGTTATGAAAACTTCAATATTGTATTGAATTTTTTTACTTATCATTTGGTTATATTCATTTCCATCTACCATGATTTTTGTTTGATGGTTCTAGGACTCATGCATATGGGTGCATCCACCTCACCTATTAGAATATCCACTGAATAATTCAAAAGAAAAAAGTATAATGAATTCAAAGTAAAACTAAAAAAAGAAAAAATGATGTGATATAATTTGAAACACTTATAAACATTAACCTGATATGGGATTATCATTAGGATCTGATGGATTTGTGGTCTATTTTTGATCAGTTGTTTCTAAAGGATATGCCTATTCCAATGCATGCTCAGAGTCATATATATACTACGGATTAGAATATGAAGGAGGGAAATCATCAGAACCTAAACAGATAGGAGTAGGAAATGGAGGTGGCGTATACATGGCAGGATAGGATATAAGGGCTGATGATACATCATATGATATGAAAATGGTATATGAGAAGGATATCTTACAAAATATGATGATAGAGGCATAGGTGGTAATATCCCTAGAGGATCAAGTGGAGGAGGGTGTGGTAGATGGGATGTCTACTAGTGGGTTTGGGTGTGAATAGGTATGACATGTGCTATGTGTAGCTCTAGTATCACCCCAAATCGATTGGCCATGCTACTGACCCCATACTGGTAGGCTAAGTAGAGTTCAACTCTGGTTCATATGAATTTCTCTAAAAGAAATTTGATAATTAATAATAACATGACATTAAATTTAATGAAGAAGATAAATATTACAATTATTATACTCACTAAAGGAGCTAGAGGAGGAATCCCTAGGTTGTGTAGTCATTGATCATTATCAAACAACATATTCCTTTAAATTTATTCAATATCTTTCCTAATATTCAAAAGAATGAATTGTAAAATTTTAAAAAATAGTTTTTAAATATTATTAATAAAAATTATAAGTCAAGCATGACATAAAAATATCATAAAATCATCTTATATACACCCGTTTTAAAATGGTTTTAAGAACCCCATTTAAACAAATTTTGAAAAAGTTTTTTAAAATAGTTTTAAAATATTTTTAAAATATTTTTTCTAGAAACATGTTTTATAAACTATAATTTAAAACAAATTTATACATGTTTTTAAAAATATTTTTAAAAAATAGTTTTCTGAATTGAAATAAATATAATTAAATACAACAAAAACAAACAAAACAAAAACATACATACCATTCCAAACTGAAACCAAATTAAATTAATTACAATAGTACCAACTAGAGAAACCCATATCAAGAAAAATTGAATGAATTATGAATATATATGGCTTCTTCTATATATTACCCACCACTACTTTAGGTTCAACATCAATTTTGACAATTAGACAATTTGAGTTATCAAGTACATTATTTTTATCAACACCAATGGGGGAATCAATGATGTCAATTTCATCCCCACCATCATAAAAAATTTATCTTGGGATTACTTCAATAATGTCACTTTAATTAGGTCTTAGTTGGTATTTATCATAAAACAAATGTTTTTCAATTAATTCTAAAATATATGGTTCATTAGTAGTCATGAAGTGATTCATTTCAATAACTCTAAATCTGTAGTAATCAATAAGTGTACCATGTTGTAACACCCCAGGTAAATAAAGAATATGACATTTTTATATTTATCCATATTTGTGAATAAAATATTAAAATTACTTTAAAGGGGACGCTATGCTCGATGGTGTACCCAACACGCAACAAAGAGTTTCTTGGGAATCTTACGTTGCACTCTAATAATAAAATAATATTATTTTAAATGGTAGTTAACATGTAGCCATTGTATTGGCGGGAATGGATAGAAATAACTAAAATATGATTATATATGTTTTTAAATGTTTTTACATTTATCCAATAAAAGATAAAGGCTTAAAATACGGAAAGAATTCAATTTTAGGCGTATATGCCCTAATTTTCACTAAAGGTTCACTTATCGCCTTTTGATGGCGAACCGTCATTAAATATAGTTTTGTTCACTCTTATACATTCTATTAGACCAAATAAAACTCTTTTTAAGAATCGGGACATCAAAATTTACTTTGTGTAAATTTTTGGTATCTTTCCGATAAAGTTCATTTTTTTAATGAATAGTGTAAAATGTTGTATTTTAATTCAAAACCTCTTTTTAATCTAATTTATTTAAATGATTAGATTATCTTTTGAATTGGTTTTAAATTGAAATTTTAATATATTTTTACCATTAAATCCAATAGTGGTCGTTGGAATTAATTTCACTTTGAAATCGGACTTAAACTAGTGTCAATCTTTTGATACTTATTGTTTCATAAAAACACGCTATTTGTTATGACAGCGGGAATTAATTATTAAATTAATTAATTTGACTTATATGTTTTGAATTTTGGAAAATAGACTTCATTTTTGAATTCGTAATATCAAATATATCTTAGGGTGAATTTTTGGGATTTTTCTGAAAAACTTCAATTTTTGATGAATAGTGAAACCACTAAGTGGTACTTATAAAAACTAATTTTTCCGTTTAAATGAAATTTTTCCATCTTTGTGTTTTGAATTTCAAAAATCCGACATACATGGTTGTCATTAATAAGTAAAATGTGGTTCAATGGGATAAAAATAATTTTTTGGTGAATAGTAACTTATTAAGTTTTTAATCGCGATTAGAGGTAATTTGTGTAGTATAAGGTAAAAATAATGTTTTAATAATATGAAATGAACTTGACACATGTACTTACCTAATTGGTTGTGTCATGGCCGACCAAGAAAAGCCATGGGTCAACTTGGGGACCCCATGGATCCACTTTGGTTGGGAAATGACATAAATAACTTTTTATTTAATGTTAAAGTAAAAATGACACAAACTTGAGTTATTTTACGAAAAAAAATTTTACATGGGGTTATAAAGATCAGAGTATTGATTATAAATAGTCATTGGAAATCTAAAAAGATTTCCTACATCATAGTATTTTTTTTATAATTTTTAGACTTTAAATAAATTAAATTATTTATGACATCATGATGATGCAGCGATGACCTCATTAATGAACAGTTTAAATAAAATGAAACGATAATATAAAATCTAAGACCTACACTTGTCCAAAAACTATTGGATGGGAATATTTCGAAGCCTTATCATATTATCTTCGAAATATATCAATGTTGGACCTTATAAATTCGAAACACTTTTGAAAATAAAATAATAGTTTCATGATTTCCAAAAGTGCCCCTCCTCTCCTCTTATAAAAGGCCCCCACCTCTACCTCATTTCACACACTCCTCAAGCCTTTGGCTCGGCCATAACCTGCCCATTTACTCTCTCCAAATCCCTCTCCCCATCCTATAGGATTCCCTTTGGGAATAATCCTTTCAAAGGAAGCCTTTAGGCTCAAGTCAAAAGGAGTTACACTTTTAAAGGTAATTCATTCTCTCATGTTCATTTGTTTTATTTTGCTTCTCCAACCCCCTAAACTCTTTTTATTTACTTCTTTTGTAACAAAAACATTATCTTCAATATACTAGGATGTTGTTATAAGATTTATTCGAGCTACACTCTCACACAACTACATCAAATGGTTAAAGAACATACGGTTTCTGTGGATGGCGAAATTCTCCCTCCCGAAACGATGATTGTTCAATACTCATTTAACACCTTCAAAGGTGGACATTATGATGTCACTATTTTTATATATGATATATAATATGTTTATGTTTTACTTAAACTTCTGTATTTTTCATTTGTGGCTTACTTTTATGGCTTTCATTATGGGTATAAGCGATATCTTCATTTTAGGAAGTGCGGACTACCGCCCCCTCAAAGTGATGTGATTCGTTAATGCCATACGTGGGACGTATAAAGGATGGATTTAATGTTATTATATATGATGTTATACTGGAATTATTATATACCTCTATATCATTATTATTTCTTTCCATTAAAGTATGAGATAGAAATGAAAGTAGCGTTCATGCGTACGTACGGCTTACCGTCTCCATGAACGGTGCATTTCATTTCTTATCCCCAAATGTATTTTACTATTATAAGTACATGTATATAATGGATATATATGATGAATGATACATCTAAATGATGAATATAATTCTGGAATTAAAATATACATACCTCTCATTTAGTTTTAATTCCATTAATATGACAATGAAATGAAAGTAGCGTTCATACGTACGTACAGCTTACCGTCTCCATGAACGGTGCATTTCATTTCTTACCTCTAAATGATTATGTGATATTATAAATACATGTATATTCTAGATATATATGATATATATGATATCCAAATCAGGAATGTAATTCTGGATATAAAGAACCTTTGAGCACTCGAACAACATGTAATTGTAAGAAGTCCACTTTCGACTTAAGAACCAAATATCGACAAAACAAACATTATTAACTTAAATGATTACATAATGTTTATAACATGTCAATAATTGATATAAAAGTAATAATGAACTTGGAAAAGGTTCTTAAGCAAGTAGAAATTAACTCAAGTTTATTATTCAGGACGTTAAAGAACGATCGAGTCAAGTCGGACCCGAGGTAAGGGATCTGACTCCTCTCTTTCTTTTAAAGTACACTCTTTTATGTCATTCATTTTAAATCTCATCTTTCTTGTTATTGGGATGTTATTTTATATTAATATTACTTTAATTTTTATGTTCATATGATGAGAGACCATATTCTCTCTCATCAGTCCATTTTGGAAGTTTTGAGTGGCTCCGTTAGGCTGCCGAATTTTCGTAAGAGATCTAACCTCTCTCTTTCTTTTTAAGTACTCTCCTTTATGTCACTTCTTTTAAGCTCATTTTTGTTATGTTGGGGGATGTTATTTTGTATTCCTCATTCTTTAAACTTTATGTTGATATGATTAGAGACCCTATTTCCTATCATCAATCCATTTTGGAAGTTTTATGTGGCGCCGTTAGGCTGCCGAGTTTTCGTAAGAGATTTTTCATCTCACTTTTATTCCCGTGAGATTTATGCTACATTTGCCACAGTTTCCTTTGAGTGGTTTATGTACTGCCCATTATTACACTCCTTTTGTAATATAATTCCATTTATGGGTATTTACATATTCATTGTATGACACTTCTTCAATGGGGTGTACTTTTCGAAAGTTACCCAAGTCGGTAAGGGAACCTTTCACCCTCCTCATTTTAAAAGACTTTGTTTGTTATGTCTTTTAATTAACATACTATTATGTTGGGATATGTTCTTCTATATCCTTATTTATGTAAATTTTATGTCCAAGTGATGAGATTCCCTTTTTATCTCTCATCAACTCATTTTCTGAATTTTTGAAGTGACGCCGTTAGGCTATCGAATTTTACCAAGGGAACTTTTTAACCCAATTTAGATTTCTTTGGGTTCAACATGTAGTTATTGAATATGTCATCCTTTGAATATGTGTGAATGAAATTTTATTGTTTTACACTTAATATCCAATTATATTGGGTGTATTTATATTTTTCACACATAATTTTGAGATTGATTTATCCTTAATTTAAGGATACCTTCTTTATAAGGGATTTCATCACATTTTACATCTCTATTGAGACTTCATTGTTGTTATGCACCAATTCACTCTTATATGGTGTATATACTGTCCTTTGGAATATTATATCATGAATCCATTTATTCTCATGATATTATAAAGTTCTGATTAAATGTTATTCCTCAATTATTGTATTCAAGTGTCTCTAATTTTGGTAAAAACCCTTTAACCAAAATATCGCTTTAAATGTTTTAATGATTTGTTCTTATTAATATCCATGTTTTCAAAATGGTTTTAAGGATTTATTTATATGGATATTAATGGTTTAAAATGTTAAAAGCTTCAAGGTGGTATGGGACACTTTGATTCAAAAATCTCCTTATTAAATGTTTTAAATGGTTTTGGGAAATGGTTTCTTTTTGAACGGATTAATTATTTCAATATACTAAAATGTTATATTATGATTGAAATGTGGAAATGTTATGTTTCCTTTATGCATGTTTTATGTGATACGTTTATGTTATGGTTCTTGGGAATGTTTATGAAAACGGGTGGTTCCGTGATAAACTAATGGCGGGTGAGCCCGATATAGCTCTCCAATGCATTGGGTAACGCGAAGGAGTGAAACATTGAGGTTTCTCCGAAGAGATTTAGGGAATATACTGTGATGGGTATTCCAAAACGTAACCAAGAGGGTTACTCCCAACGTAAGAATGTTATGAATGCCTCAAGTTACCTTTTATGTCTTATGATTTCTATGATTTATTCATGATTTGATATGCCTATGTTTTATGGGTAAAGTATGATTTAATTATTATGTATACATGTACTCATGTTTCCTTTCCATATTTTTATATCCCTTACTGAGCTTTTTATGCTCATCCCAAGTTTTTGAAATATTTTTCACAGGTCAAGGGAAGGGTACATGATGTGATGATAGTGTCAAGGATGTGTCAAGAAAGAATCCATGTTTTATTTTAAATATGTTTCCGTTGATGGGAAGAATGAATACTGTCTTTTATGTAACCACTTTGTTTAAATGTGGAATGTAATGAAAGTTTCATGATCTAATTCTCTAAAACCCTAAACTTGAAAAGATCTTCAATGTGTAATCTTGTAATAACTCAAGATTAAGTAAGGTTTAAGGTTGGGGCCTTATAGTTGGTATCAGAGGTCGGTTTAGATAACTTTAGAGGTTAGGGTATTCTTTGAGCATAAGTGACATTACCATAATGGTTAGGATTTCAGAAAGAGTCCTAGTTTTAGATAAGGTGAATGAGTAAGCGTATCTTAGTGTTTACCTTCCTCATTAGTACATGATGGTTTTGTTGATATACTCACACTGACATTTATGTTTTTAGTGAATGGATGGATCTAGAAGGCACCAAAGAGACAAGAGTTTTGATGGAAACTATGGTGGTTCTATGATTAAGATACTAGATAAAATGGGGGATTCAATGAGGAAACTCGTGGTTGTTCTAAACCAACTATCAAGGAGTCATGATCAACCACTTGAACCTTGGTATGATCTTTAATGCATAATGTATGAGATGACCAATCGATGTGGAAGTTCAGGTAATAATTATAAAGGTAACCATTAGAGTTTATAAGATCCTTACTTTTGAGGTAATTATGGGTTATTATATGATATGCTGGAAAATGAAAGGCATGAGATAAACTTGAGGTTAAAATATGTTATGATCATTTTTGATGATTTTATCTCTTTTTGGGGAATTATTTAAGAATTATATAGTTTTGGAAAAAGGACAACACGCAGACCGTGTGACTACCCGTCGCGTCGGATAAAGATGCGGGAATCGAACCCACAACCAAAGTGCGACTGGTATTTATCGCCTACCACTGGACTACGTGAAGTCCCTGGTTAGTTTGACTGATTCTTTCTAGTTATATGATTTTATCAATTAAGTGTAAGTTGATTTTGGGTTATTTATGAAAATGATTAACCTATCATGGAGGATATGTGATTAGGTTAATTGCTTTTCAATACGAGACTTTAGGAGCAACTGATGTTGTTTGGAGATAAATGTTACGATTTAACTTGGAAGACTATGTGACTAAATCCTTCAAATATTTGGGTTTCAATCTTAGTTTGGTTTACTTTGAAGAATTTTATGGACAAATTGATTATATAATGGTCCTCGTTGAACTTTGGGTTTTGTTGGACAAATTTTGGAGATTAAGAATAGATTTTCTTTTTATAAAGGGTTATCCTTTTCTAGATTATCTGATCTTGTAATAACCTTTTTGGTTTTGGTTAAAGTATAAAGACATGGGAAGTATATAGTTCTCTTTTGTGGATTAGGTGATTCTCTAGAAGTTGATTATAGTACTCTTAATGCGAACAAGTCTCCCTAAATAGTCGTCTTTTGGAAAAAATATGAGTTTGATTAAGGAATCTAGTAAAAGTTGGAAGTCAACATGACAAGTATGTATGTTTCCTTATGTTTTATTTAAGCTCAAAAATAAATTCCTCAATAAAAAGTAACTTAAAGAAAAAATGTTGTCTATTAATTTTTCCTACTGGGGAACCCAACAGCGTTTAACCCATCACAAGTTTGTGATTTTCTTATTGTTAACTTTCTCCTAAACATGTTTTCTATCACTCTCCATCAGAACATGACCCTTTGTTTTTTCCTCCATGTCCATATTTTCATACTTGGAATCCTAGTATGGGTTAACTCGGGTGACCTCTGTACTTATCTTTCTTTATTTTAAAGTGATTGTTTTACCGACTCTTGTTCCGATGTGGGACTTTCAAGGATGTTTCCAAGCTTAATTTTAAAAAATTGCGAGGACGCAATTCCCCAAAGGGGGGAAGGATGTAACACCCCAGGTAAATAAAGAATATGAAATTTTCATATTTATCCATATTTGTGAATAAAATATTAAAATGACTTTAAAGGGGACGTTATGCTCGATGGCGTACCCAACACGCAACAACGAGTTTCTTGGGAATCTTACTTTGCACTCTAATAATAAAATAATATTATTTTAAATGGTAGTTAACATGTAGCCGTTGTATTGGCGGGAATGGATAGAAATAACTAAAATATGATTATATATGTTTTTAAATGTTTTTACATTTATCCAATAAAAGATAAAGGCTTAAAATACGGAAAGAATTCAATTTTAGGCGTATATGCCCTAGTTTTCACTAAAGGTTCACTTATCGCCTTTTGATGGCGAACCGTCATTAAATATAGTTTTGTTCACTCTTATACATTCTATTGGACCAAATAAAACTCTTTTTAAGAATCGGGACATCAAAATTTACTTTGTGTAAATTTTTGGTATCTTTCCGATAAAGTTCATTTTTTTAATGAATAGTGTAAAATGTTGTATTTTAATTCAAAACCTCTTTTTAATCTAATTTATTTAAATGATTAGATTATATTTTGAATTGGTTTTAAAGTGAAATTTTAATATATTTTTACCATTAAATCCAATAGTGGTCGTTGGAATTAATTTCACTTTGAAATCGGACTTAAACTAGTGTCAATCTTTTGATACTTATCGTTTCATAAAAACCCGCTATTTGTTATGGCAGTGAGAATTAATTATTAAATTAATTTATTTGATTTATATGTTTTGAATTTTGGAAAATAGACTTCATTTTTGAATTCGTAATATCAAATATAGCTTAGGGTGAATTTTTGGGATTTTTCTGAAAAACTTCAATTTTTGATGAATAGTGAAACCACTAAGTGGTACTTATAAAAACTGATTTTTCCGTTTAAATGAAATTTTGCCATCTTTGTGTTTTGAATTTCAAAAATCCGACATACATGGTTATCATTAAGAAGTAAAATGTGGTTCAATGGGATAAAAATAATTTTTTGGTGAATAGTAACTTATTAAGTTTTTAATCGCGATCAGAGGTAATTAGTGTAGTTTAAGGTAAAAATAATGTTTTAATAATATGAAATGAACTTGACACATGTCCTACCATTATTGGTTGTGTCATGGCCAACCAAGACAAGCCATGGGTCAACTTGGGGACCCCATGGATCCACTTTGGTTGGGAAATGACATAAATAACTTTTTATTTAATGTTAAAGTAAAAATGATACAAACTTGAGTTATTTTACGAAAACAATTTTTACATGGGGTTATAAAGATCAGAGTTTTGATTATAAATAGTCATTGTAAAGATAAAAATATTTCCTACATCATAGTAGTTTTTTTATAATTTTTAGACTTTAAATAAATTAAATTATTTATGACATCATGATGATGCAGCGATGACCTCATTAATGAACAGTTTAAATAAAATGAAATGATAATATAAAATCTAAGACCTACACTTGTCCAAAAACTATTGGATGGGAATATTTCAAAGGCTTATCATCTTATCTTCTAAATATATCAATGTGGGACCTTATAAATTCTAAACACTTTTGAAAATAAAATAATAGTTTCATAATTTCCAAAAGTGCCCCTCCTCTCCTCTTATAAAAGGCCCCCACCTCTACCTCATTTCACACAATCCTCAAGCCTTTGTCTCGGCCATACCCTACCCATTTACTCTCTCCAAATCCCTCTCCTCATCTTATAGGATTCCCTTTGGGAAGAATTCTTTCAATGGAAGCCTTTAGGCTCAAATCAAAAGGAGTTACCCTTTTAAAGGTAATTCATTCTCTCATGTTCATTTGTTTTATTTTGCTTCTCCAACCCCCTAAACTCTTTTTATTTACTTCTTTTGTAACACCAACAGTATCTTCAATATACTAGGATGTTTTTATAAGATTTATTCGAGCTACACTCTCACACAACTACATCAAATGGTTAAAGAACATACGGTTTCCGTGGATGGCGAAATTCTGCCTCCCGAAACGATGATTGTTCAATACTCATTTAACACCTTCAAAGGTGGCCATTATGATGTAAATATTTTTATATATGATATATAATATGTTTATGTTTTACTTAATCTTCTGTATTTTTCATTTGTGGATTACTTTTATGGCTTCCATTATGGGTATAAGCGATATCTTCATTTTAGGAAGTGCGGACTACCGCCCCCTCAAAGTGATGTGATTCGTTAATGCCATACGTGGGACGTATAAAGGATGGATTTAATGTTTTTATATATGATGTTATACTGGAATTATTATATACCTATATATCATTATTATTTATTTCCATTAAAGTATGAGATAGAAATGAAAGTAGCGTTCATGCGTACGTACGGCTTACCGTCTCCATGAACGGTGCATTTCATTTCTTATCCGCAAATGTAATGTACTATTATAAGTACATGTATATAATGGATATATATGATGAATGATACATCTAAATGATGAATATAATTCAGGAATTAAAATATACATACCTATCATTTAGTTTTAATTCCATTAATATGACAATGAAATGAAAGTAGCGTTCATGCGTACGTACGGCTTACCGTCTCCATGAACGGTGCATTTCATTTCTTACCTCTAAATGATTATGTGATATTATAAATACATGTATATTCTAGATATATATGATATATATGATATCCAAATCAGGAATGTCATTCTGGATATAAAGAACCTTTGACCACTCGAACAACATGTAATTGTAAGAAGTCCACTTTCGACTTAAGAACCAAATATCGACAAAACAAACATTATTAACTTAAATGAATACATAATGTTTATAACATGTACATAATTGATATAAAAGGAGTAATTAACTTGGAAAAGGTTCTTAAGCAAGTATAAATTAACTCATGTTTATTATTCAGGACGTTAAAGAACGATCGAGTCAAGTCGGACCCGAGGTAAGGGATCTGACTCCTCTCTTTCTTTTAAAGTACACTCTTTTATGTCATTCCTTTTAAATCTCATCTTTCTTGTTATTGGGACGTTCTTTTATATTAATATTACTGTAATTTTTATGTTCATATGATGAGAGACCCTATTCTCTCTCATCAATCCATTTTGGATGTTTTGAGTGGCGCCGTTAGGCTGCCGAATTTTCATAAGAGATCTAACCTCTCTCTTTCTTTTTAAGTACTCTCCTTTATGTCACTTCTTTTAAGCTCATTTTTGTTATGTTGGGGGATGTTATTTTGTATTCCTCATTTTGTAAACTTTATGTTGATATGATGAGAGACCCTATTTCCTCTCATCAATCCATTTTGGAAGTTTTATGTGGCGCCGTTAGGCTGCCGAGTTTTCGTAAGAGATTTTTCATCTCACTTTTATTCCCGTGAGATTTATGCTACATTTGCCACAATTTCCTTTGAGTGGTTTATGTACTGCCCATTATTACACTCCTTTTGTAATATAATTCCATTTATGGGTATTTACATATTCATTTTATGAAACTTCTTCAATGGGGTGTACTTTTCGAAAGTTACCCAAGTCGGTAAGGGAACCTTTCACCCTCCTCATTTTAAAAGACTTCGTTTGTTATGTCTTTTAATTAACATACTATTATGTTGGGATATGTTATTCTATATTCTGATTGATGTAAATTTTATGTCCAAGTGATGAGATTCCGTTTTTATCTCTCATCAACTTATTTTCTGAATTTTTGAAGTGACGCCGTTAGGCTGTCGAATTTTACCAAGGGAACTTTTTAACCCAATTTCGATTTCTTTGGGTTCAACATGTAGTTATTGAATATGTCATCCTTTTAATATGTGTGAATGACCTTTTATTGTTTTACACTTAATATCCAATTATATTGGGTGTATTTATATTTGTCACACATAATTTTGAGATTGATTTATCCTTAATTTAAAGATACCTTCTTTATAAGGGATTTCATCACATTTTACATCTCTATTGAGACTTCATTATTGTTATGCACCAATTCACTCTTATATGGTGTATATACTATCCTTTGGAATATTATATCATGAATCCATTTATTCTCATGATATTATAAAGTTCTGATTAAATGTTATTCCTCAATTATTGTATTCAAGTGTCTCTAATTTTGGTAAAAACCCTTTAACCAAAATATCGCTTTAAATGTTTTAATGATTTGTTCTTATTAATATCCATGTTTTCAAAATGGTTTTAAGGATTTATTTATATGGATATTAATGGTTTAAAATGTTAAAATCTTCAAGGTGGTATGGGACACTTTGATTCAAAAATCTCCTTATTAAATGTTTTAAATGGTTTTGGGAAATGGTTTCTTTTTGAACGGATTCATTATTTCAATATACTAAAATGTTATATTGTGATTGACATGTGGAAATGTTATGTTTCCTTTATGAATGTTTTATGTGATACGTTTATATTATGGTTCTTGGGAATTGTTATGAAAACGGGTGGTTCCGTGATAAATTAATGGCGGGTGAGCCCGATATAGCTCTCCAATGCATTGGGTAACGCAAAGGAGTGAAACATTGAGGTTTCTACGAAGAGATTTAGGGAATATACTGTGATGGGTATTCCAAAACGTAACCAAGACGGTTACTCCGTACGTAAGAATGTTATGAATTCCTCAAGTTACCTTTTATGTCTTATGATTTCTATGATTTATTCATGATTTGATATGCCTATGTTTATGGGTAAAGTATGATTTCATTCTTATGTATACATGTACTCATGTTTCCTTTCCATATTTTTATATCCCTTACTGAGATTTTTATGCTCATCCCAAGTTTTTGAAATGTTTTTCACAGGTCAAGGGAAGGGTACATGATGTGATGATAGTGTCAAGGATGTGTCAAGAAAGAATCCATGTTTTATTTTAAATATGTTTCCGTTGATGGGAAGAATGAATATTGTCTTTTATGTAACCACTTTGTTTAAATGTGGAATGTAATGAAAGTTTCATGATCTAATTCTCTAAAACTCTAAACCTGAAAAGATCCTCAATGTGTATTCTTGTAATAACTCAAGATTAAGTAAGGTTTAAGGCTGGGGCCTTATACATGTTGTGTCATTGAATAAAACCATTAAAATTTCATCATACTGACTATACCATGAGATTAATAATATAATAATAATATTTTCTCAATAACTCCATAATAAGACACATTTTTATATCGGGGAATATTATCTAATGCAATAGAATAATAGTTTGTTAAATCAATAAACATAATTCCATTATGTTGTGTACTCATTTTCACTATAATATCAGTTATAATTTTTTTTACCCATTGAGTATTAAATATTTTCATGCACTAACCAAAAATTTGGGACCAAAATCCAGCTCTATTAATTCTTAAGAGAGAGATTCAATAAGTAAAATAAATACATAAAATATATATTAATAATACAATTAAATAAATATATATTTTTTAAGTTGAATAAATAAATCTCCATACCTTTGATTTCAACTAAGAATGAAACTCTTTACTATGAAAAGTATTTCTCCTTATCAAAGGTAAAGAATGATGAACTCTACTAATATTTTTTCTTATGTTCTCTATATAAAATGTTAACAAGGTTTAAGGTATATGTTAAATTACATATTATGAGATAACACACACACACACACACACTCACATATATATATATATATATATATATATTCAAATTACTTACTTGATATTGTCATTGAACAAACCATATTTAAACATGGTCGTGTGATGTTCCATATCTCTCTCTTGAAGGATCAATAAAACCAATGTATATGGAATAATAATTCCTCATATTTGGAGAATATATGGAAATGAGGGATCAATTTCCCCATACTTCTCATCTTTATTTCTCATTGGCTAGTTACATCGTGTGTTAACATCATCAAAAAAATTAAACAAAAATCCATACATTCTTGAGCCAGATAACCTCTCATAATGGAACCTTCTAGATAATTCTTATTATAGACATAAGAATTCATTGTTCACATATTTATTTTAGTAATATACATCCATAGAAAATGAAAAGGTCCCCAATAAGCGTTGTTAGAAAATGGGTTGTTATATGCATCATGAAAGTGAAAAATGATAGAGGAAAAATTTTCTCTGACTCGCATAGAATTAATGGTTCCTCTTCCTGCATTTTTATCAAGAAGGACTTGGATTACATTTTAAAACAAAGGTGTCTATAAAAATGGAACAATAAAATCACCATCACCCTTAAATTATTGGATAGTAAATTCCATATTTATATTGGAATCAATTCATGAATAATTATGTGATAACAATGAGTTTTTAGGGATTTTACTTTCAACTCTCTTCAATTGACTCATTTATATATGCTAATTGAATATCTGTTGAGAAAAAATCCATCAAGGTAACATTTCAACTTTATTGGGTTGGTTGTGTTTATTGACAATGCGGGGTTCCATGGTGAATTGTCGAGTTCCATAGATGTTGTTGACAGTTCATGTTGACAAAGAACCATGAGAAAGGAAGAGAATATCTGGAGGCGGTACAAAAGAACAGATACAAGGTGGCGTTGTCTTCCAATGTTTGCCAAATTTTTGGGGTCTAAAATTTTGAATTTGGTGAGCATAACAAAAAGTGTATTTCATTGAAGATCCCATTAAGATATGGAAAAGGCATGAGTTTTGTTAAGATGAGCTTCATGTTGTGGATTTTGTGAATACATAAATGATGTTGATGGCATGCTTAATGATTACGACGAGCTTTGAGAATGACAGAGGTGAAGATCATTATGGTGGAGCTTTACGACAACAACACAAAGGAATTGACGAAACACTCCGTGATTACAACGAGCTCCGTGATCTGAAAATTTCTGTGGTGCTTCGCGATATAGAGAGAATTTATGTGAAAATTTCAAAGCTTTGCGATTTGAGCTGACGTGGTGCTGAATTTTTGCAGAAAGTTCTCAAGTCGGTGGAATCACCTATAACTAGGCCTCGAACCCCTTGGGAGAAGTAGAGATTTTCTTCAAGAAACATTTGTTTCTCTCAAATCTTGAAGGAGGTTCGCGGAGGCAATGTGCTTTGTGAAATACAGGAGCTTCGCAGCAGCTAATCTAGATCCACAAAAGTGGTGTGTTCTGCATTGGCTCAGTGAGATTCATGAAGGAAGTCGGTTTGTGACTGCTTGAGCTCTGCAATGGCCTAAGCTCTGTGAAGGCTTAAGCTTTTCTAAGGTCTGAGCTCTGTGAAGCAGTGTTCTCCACGAGGGAGTGAGCTCTGTGAAGGTGTGTTCTTTGCAAAGAGGCAAGGACTTCATGATGGTTTGTTTGAGCTTTGTGAAATTGGAAGCTTCACGAAGTAGGATTCTTTGCGAAGGTATTACCCAAAGGTTGTTTCTCAGTAGTTAGGGGAAAAAGGGTATTCATCAGTGGATGAAATTTGGACTTTAATAGAGAATCTACATACAGTGGAGGATACATTCATTAGTGATAATGAAGAGACTTACAAGTCTATAAATTGTGAGTGGATCTTCTGAAGAAGCAGCGAGCTCACTTTAGTTGAGAGAGTAGTGAGTTATCAAATTTTGAGTGGTTGTAAACTAGGAGGGACAGTGAGTCCACTTCAAACTTGTAAACAACAGTGCACTTATAGTGGATTTGGTACATCGGCACATTGCCAGTGTATGCTCCTTGGACGTATCCCAGTGAGGGTGAACCAGGTAAAATTGATGTGTCCTATGCGTGCTTTAATATTCTTTTATACTCTAAAATGGAAAGGATAGAGAGAAGAGGGTTTTTTATAACAACAAAACAAGATCAAAAGGGGTAGTTTTTTTTAATTTTTCATACCCTAATTCACCCCCTCTCAGGGTATCTAGCTTATTGGACCTAACACTTAGTATCATAAGAAAAGGTTGATATAAATGTTTCTCTCTCAAATAGAGGTAACCAATCACAAAGGGATTCCAATCTTCTATGAGAACAATTTTCAGCTATGGAAGAATCATATGCAACACTAGTTTTGATTTTTGGGAATGGATGTGTTTACAACAGTAATGCATGGTATAACTGTCGATATTAACAGTGGTGCATTATCGGAAGCCGAGCGAAGAGAATTAGATACTGACACCAAGGGAATCAATGCTTTAGGGGGATTCCTATCCAATTTTATCTATAAGAAGGTGATTTCATGAACATGCTATGTGGTAAAATCTATTGAACATATACGAAGGAGATTCAAAGGTCTGAGAGGCAAAGATGCAAGTGTTGTGGAACAAGTATGAAGATATGAGAATGAACCCAAATGAGTCTGTTGATTCATTCTTTGATAGGGTAAATGTTGTAGTGGAAGAAATTTGAGGTCTTGGAGAAGTTATTGAAGACATAAATATTGTGAAGCGCATCTTGAGGAAACTTACACCTCGGTTCAATCTGAAAGTTATAGTTTTGGAAGATAAAGACCCAAAAGAGCTGACATTTGATAACCTGCACAACACCCTTGTTGCATATGAAATGAGAAATGATGATAACGATGTTGTGGAAAATGGGAAATCCAAATAGGTGGCATTCAAGGCCATAAAGAATCTCACTATTGGAGATTCTTAGGAAGAAGAAGAGACAGATAAGGTGATGTCATTCCTTTCCTCGAATCTTAAAATAAGAAAGGGAAAGTTCAAAGATAAACTTCTGCTTGCTTGCTTTAGATGTGGAAAAGTTGTTAACTTTGCCACAAGGTGCCCCAAGAAGTTTTAAGAAGATGAGGAGGATAAAATCGAAATTCCCATGAAGAAGAATTCATCCTATTTGAAAATCAAGAAACAATTCAAGATAAATTTCTTTAATTAAAAGAATATTCTCTCACAAGAATGTGGTAGTTCAGATAAGTTTGAGGTTAAAGAGATTGAAGAGATAGAGAACTTCACAGACTGGGGAGAGAATGATATAGTGGTAGCTGTTGGTAGATCTCAGAAAAAAGTAAGAAACCGACACTGATGAAGAAGAAGAAGAAATTGAAGGAGGAGTCAACATGGAAGCAGAATTATAAGCAACTCTTGAAGAGATAGATGTTTGGAGAGAGAAAACAAATAAATCAAACAAGGTGGTACATGATGTCAAACTGTACATGCAACAATAGAAAGAAGTGAAGTCTGATCTAATAAATGAAATTGAAAATCTTAAGTCTTCTAGGCCAGAGAGCTCAGAAAATATTGATGAATATAAACTCAAGTTTGAAGAACAGAAAAGGGAGATTGATGGCTTGAATAACACAAGGAAATATCAAATCTAGAATATTGAAGAACTTGAAGGAGAAGTTTTTGGTTTGCAGAAAAAGGTTAAGGATCAAGAAAAACTCTTGACTCTTGCTGAGACATCAGGAAACCTGATCACTCAGAAAACCGAGAAGCTAAAAGTGGAGCATAGTGGTTCAGAAGAAAGGAAGCATCAATTATGTTTAGATGCTAAGGCCGATATGGGACTTGATCGAAAACAAAAAGCTATGAAAATTGAAGTCAGACCGCAATCACCCATTCCGAGATTGAAGGTTGATTTTGGAACAAATAATAATTAGAATATTTAGAGATCCCAAGGGGAAACTAGAAGTGCAGAAGTGACATGAAGGAATGCACCTTATACCAGGTGTTATTATTCTAGAAAGATGGTAAGTTCATAGTATGTGTGTTCCATATCCAAGTGATATCTAAGGGAACAAGAACAGAGGTGGAAGCCCAATAGATAACAGTTCTCTATAACATATTTTGAAGGAAAATTTTTTTAGTGCGGAGGATTTAGGCACATGGATAGATACTATATATCAACCATACAGAGGAATGTGCCAAAGCAGAATCAAAATGGTTTCAAGAAGCAGATCAATGCACCAAAAGGTTATTTGAAAATGAAAAATAGATTTCCAGCATTGCAAGATGAAGTCATTCCATCATACTCTGAGAAAGATCAAAAGTCTTAATCTATTTCGAGTGTGAAGGAAAAAATATAGACCAAGAAGAAAAAGGACTAGAAGACAGTGGTGACAGAAATTTCCCTTAAATCATTAGACTGTTCTGGTGTGTGGATCCTTGACAGTAGTTTCACATCTCACATGATAGGTAATAAGGATCTTACTACAGGCATAAAATGTGACAATGAAGAAGATTTTATGTTTGGAAATGATGAAGGCCTAAAGATTATTGGATCAGGAAAGGCAAGGTTTGGGGGCAAAGAGATGAGACATGCTGATGTCTTAGTAGTAGAAGGCCTCAGTCACAATTTTCTCAGTGTTAGTCAACTATGTGACTCATGATATTCTATAAGGTTTACTAAGAATATGTGTACCATCAAAGGAAGAGATGAGGTAGTGGTTCTACTGGGAAAAAGAACAAAGGTAAATCTTTACCTAGTAAGTGGAGAAGAAGATATGTGCTTTTTGTCTAGATAGGAGGGAAAAATTTGTGGCATAATTGACTTGGTCATCTATACCAACCATTGGAATATCTGGTAAAGTTTCATAAAACAAGAGACCTACCTAAGCTATCATTTGATCATACTCACATGTGTGATGCATGCCAACAAGGGAAGATCATCAGAAATACGTATAAGGAAAAGAAAAGAAGTTAACAAGAGTTCTTGAATTGGTGTATGTTGATATTTGTGGGCCTATCACACTAATAGCAATTGAAGGAAAGAGTTACTACATTATTTTCATTGATGACTACAGTATAATTATATGGATATTTGTTATTTCCCATAAGTCTGATGTGTTCAACTGCTTAAAACAGTACCGGAGAGAGTGTGAAAGGATTATTGGATAGAAAATTCTGAAGTTTTATACTGAAAATGATACAAAATTCACAAACAGTCAGGTGGAAGACTATCTCGAGAAACATGGGATAAGGCATCAAGTTTCTTCAGTAAGAACCCCCCAACAGAATGGAGTGTTTGAAAGGAGAAATCAGATCATAAAAAACATGAACAGAATGATACTTATAGAAAAAGACCTACCAGAGAAATTTTGGAAGGAAACAGTATTGACATCGGTCTAAATTTATAACAGGGCTCTATTGTGTCCGAAATAAGGAAAGAATCTATATGAGATATGGTACGGGAAGAAGCCAACAGTGAAGTACTCTCGAATCTTTATAAGTAAGTTCTTTATACTTAAAAAATAAAAACACAGGAAATTTATGTCACGTAGAGATGAGGGAATATTCCTTGGCTACTCAGGAAAAAGAAAATCATAGAAATTCTTTAATAAAAGGCTGGGAAAAGTAGTTGAGAGAAATGGCGTCTCTATTTTTGAAAATGATGATAACATTCAACAGCACAGTGAACACCTTCTTGATGAAAGTGATGAGGAGGAAAGCAACGTAGAGGGAGCATATGTGGCTGATACTGATTCAGAAGAAGATACCGATGATGAGCATGTGGAAGTAAAATCTGTATCTGCACAAAATCCAAGAAGTCAATCTGAAATTGATAGGCATAATATCATTGGTGATCAGTCATCTCCAATTTATACAAGAAGAATTAAATCTCTACAGTAGATATCTTTCCTATCTCAGGTAGAGCCTAAATGTTTTATTGATGCAGCTGAAGATGAAAACTAGGTTCATGCTATGAATGAAGATCTAGATCAGATTGAGAAGAATCAGACGTGGGAGATTGTTTCGAGGCTAGTAGATAATAATATCATCGAGACTAAATGGGTCTATCTCAACAATATGAATGAAGAAGACACAGTGATTCAAAACAAATCACAACTAGTGTGTAAAATATACTCCTAGATAGAGGGAATAGATGTTGATGATACATTTGCACTGGTTGCAAGGCTGGATACAATCAGATTATTCCTAGCCATTGCAGTGCAATAGAAGTTCAAAGTGTTATAGATGGATGTCAAATAAACATTCTTGAATGGGGTTATAGAGGAAGAAGTGTATATCGAGCATCTAGATATTTTTCTCATTCATTAGGATAAGAACAAGGTTTTTTGACTGAAGAAGGCGTTGTATGGGCTGAAATAAGCACCAAGAGCATGTTACTCAAGGTTCGATCAGTATTTGAAGAAGTATGGTTTCCAGCATGGGGGAGTTTATTACAATCTCTATTTCAACAATGATAGTAATAAAAGGATGATGGTTCTGGTTTATGTCGATGAAATAATATTTGGCAGATCAGATGAAGTTCAGTGTAGATAGTTTTCCAAATTCATGAAAAGTGAGTTTGAAATGTCAATGATTGGAGAGCTGACATTTTTCCTTGGTTTACAGGTGTCACAAGGAAGGAATGGTTCTTTAATTTCTCAATACAAATGTGCTAAGGAAGTTATGAGGAGATTTGGAATGGAAAATTCCAAGGAGATGAAGACTCTGGTTGCTACTGGATGAAACTGTCCCAAGATGAGGATGGCAAGGCAGTTAATATCACAGAATATAGGAAAATCATTGGAAGTTTGTTGTACTTGACCGTGACAAGGCCTGACATTGTATTCTCCACATTCCAAGTAGCGAGATATCAGAGTAATACCAAGGAAAGCCACATTATTTCAGTGAAATAATACTTTGGTATATCAAGGGCATGATGGATTTTGGCTTGATATATAATGACAAATCTCAGACAGAGTTATTGGGATATACTGATGCAGATTGGGATGGTTCAACAGATGATATTAAATCAACGTCAGGAGGTGCTTTCTATCTTGGTGTTTTTTTATTTCATGGCTAATCAAGAATCAATATTTCATTTCATTAAGCACTGCATAAGCTGAGTATATTGCTTCCACTCAAGCATGCACTAAATTATTGTGGATGAAGCAACAGATTGATGATATAGGAGTTGAAGTTAAGTCTCTGATTGGAATTCAGTGAGATAACTCAAGTGATATAAATATCATCAAAAATATCGTCCATCACTCAAGGAAAAAGAACATTGTGGTAAAGTATCATTTTTTAAGGAGAAGGTTGATAAGGGAATCATGAAGTTGGAGTATGTGCCTACAGAACTACATGTTGTAGACATTCTGATTAAGGCCTTACCCAAGGAAGCTTTTTAGAGGCATCTACTAGCTTTGGGAGTTCAGTTGACTCCCCTCACTTGAAAAAGTGTGGATGTGGGACCCCCTATCCCCGAGGTATGGTGTTTTTTTTCTAATGTGATAATCTGTGTTCCTTCCAATGTTTCAGACCACAAAAGAGTGAACTTTGGGTTTGTTGACAAATATGGAGAAATAGTGACTCCTAAAGTGGGAGAAACTGTGGATAAGGAAGGGAAAAATGTCTTAGTCAAAGACATGGGGAGAAGATGACAGGTAGAGCCGCAAGATAAGGGGAGAGCAATGAGATTGGGGGAGAGTTTTAAATATGACGATGCTTGAAGTGGTCGAACAAAGATTAAATATCACAAAAACTAAGGTTCATGATGAAATAAGTTTATTGGTATCAGTATGGTATCAATGATTGGTGTCATAAATGAAGTGATTCATTGATAAAATTTTCATACTACTCTTGTTTCTCACGTTGAGCATTGCTCATGTGTGCTTAGAGTATGTGGCGAGTGAATCTTTGTTCGCTATCTAAATTGAAAGAGGTGAATGGTGGTAGATGATTGAAGGAGATTAATTGAGGTATCAAAGTGAAGAGAATCGTTATGAAAAGAGTTGTTAACAAACCCAAAGGGGGATATTTTTGATAAAAAATCCCTCAAGGTAACATTGTATCATTTTTTGGGTTGGTTGTGTTTATTGACAATGCATGTTTCCATGGTGAATTGATGAGTTCCATAGATGTCTTTAAAAATCCATGTTGACAAAGAACCATGACAAAGTAAGAGAAGATCTGGAGGCAGTACAAAAGAACAGATACAAGGCGACATTGTCTTCTAGTGTTTGCAAAATTTTTGGGGTCCAAAATTTAGAATTTGGTGAGCATCGCGAAAAGTGGATTTCATTGAAGATATCATAAAAAATATAGAAAAGGAATGAGTTTCGTGAAGATGGGATTCATGATGTGGATTTCACGAATACATGAAGGATGTTGATGGTGTTCTTCGTGACTATGATGAGTTTCGCGAATGACAGAGGTGAAGATCATTGCAGCGGAGCTTTGCAGTAGCGACACAAAGGAATTGACAGAACACTCTGTGATTAAGACGAGCTCTGCGATCTGAAAATTAATGTGGTTCTTTGCGATATAGAGATAATTTTGGCATAAATTTAGGATCTTTGTGATTTGAGCTGACGTGGTGCTGACTTCGCGCGGAAGGTTCTCGAGTCAGTGGAATCACCTATAAATAGGCCTCGACCCCCTCGGTGTAAGTAGAGAGTTTTCCAAGAAAAATTTATTGATCTCAAATTGTGAATGAGGTTCATGGAGAAAATGTGCTTCACAAAATATAGGAACTTCGTGGTGGCTAATCTAGCTCCGCAAAAGTGGTGTGTTCCGCGTTGGCTCAGTGAGCTTCACGAAGGAAGTCTTTTTGCAATGTCTTGAGACCTGAAAAATCCTAAGCTCTATGAATTCTTGATATTTTCAAAGGTTTGATCTCTACAAAGTAGTGTGCTTCACAAGGTAGCGAGCTCTATAAAGGTGTGTTCTTTTTGAAGATCCAGGGACTTCGCGAAGGTTTGTTTGAGCTTCGCGAAATTGGGAGCTTTGCTAAGTAGGGTGCTTTGCGAAGGTATTTCACAAATGTTGTTGCTCATTGGTTGGGGGAAAAGGGGTATTAATCAGTGGATGAAATTTGGACTTCAATAGAGCATCTACATACAGTGGAGGATGCATTCATTAGTGATAATTAAGAGACCTACAGTTTTATAAACTATGAGTAGATATTCTGAAGAATTAGTGAGCTCACTTCAACTGAGAGGGTAGTGAGTTCTCAAATTGTGAGTGGTTGTAAACCAAGAGGTATAGTGAGTCCACTTCAAACTTGTAAATAGTAGTGCGTTTATAGTGGATTTGGTACATCATCACATCACTAGTTCATGCTCCTTGGACGTAGCCCAGTGAGGGTGAACCAAGTAAAATTACTATGTTCTGTGTGTGCTTTAAGATTCTTTTATACTCTGCAATGGAAATGATAGAGAGAAGAGGGTTTTGTCTAACAACAAAACAAGATCAAAAGGGGCAGTTGTTTTAATTTTTCATACCCTGATTCACCCCCTCTCATGGTATCTAGCCTATTGGACCTAACAATATCCATCAAGAAACTTGATATTATCCAATACTTATACAAAAATAATTTTCTCTGAATGTGTCATCACATAATAAGTATAGGGAAATTTACATTTATTTTTACCAATACACACATGATATAGTTTTGGTCGAATACCCCAATCCAACAATTCACTATGATATTGTAACTCATCTTTAGTCCTCCCATTGATATTTAGAAGAACTCAATGAAATATTTCACATATATTTTTTTCTCAATGTGAATTACATTAAAAAAAATTATTTAACAAATTGTTTGAACTATATGCCAACTCAAAAAAAGTCACTTTTCATTTTCCAATTATAAGTGGATTTAGTGCCAAAATTCTTCCTATTTTTATATTTCATTTAATATTTCCCAAATAAAAATATGATATCTTGAAATTCATTAAGAACATCTGTTCTTGACATATATTAAGGTGTCTTTTTAGTGTCAAAAGTATTATCAATCCTTAGATGTTTTTTCCTGTATGAATGTTCCATCAGAAAGAATCATCAATGCCCCATGAAACTGAAACTACAATGATATTTAATCCTTCTAGACTGTGTATTATTCATAAAAATGTGACATGATAGTTTTACCTTCATTATTCAATCAAACATCATTACATAAGAAGGGAAATCATTTATAGTCCATAGAATCACAACACACATCTGAAATATATTTCTGACAAAGCATCGAATATGCACACACCCACAACCCACAACCCAAATCCTCTTCAACTCTTTTATTAGAGGTTGAAAGTAGACATATATATCATTACCATGATCAAAAGTTCCAAATATTAGTATACTAAAGAATGTGAATGATTTTTTCATACACATACATAGAGAAAGATTATAAAAATTAATAAAAACTAGCCATGTGCTATGAGAAGTGAGAATCTAAACAAATTGATTAAACCATCAAAAGATAGACCCAACCTAACATCACACACCACAACTAAAAAAGTAGGATTTAATGATTCAAATTTATGCCATGATAATCCATCTATAGAATAAACCAACCCATCATTATCTTTAATTCCCGTAGAATTATTCCATCATAAATTTTTTAATATTTTAGTAGACATGAATAGATTTAGAAGCCTAGAAATCAAGGGAAAGGGCCACATCACTTTTTTTAACATGAGATGGTGTTCAATATACATTAGGATTCTATAGAGATATACCACATTCTTTATAGTCATTTATTTCTGTTTTTTCCTCCTAGAATAAGCTATAATCTTTCAAGAAAACACGAGTTTTATTAGTAAAAAATCCAAGATGCTTATTTAACTTCCATTACATATAATGATTTGAGGGAATATCTATATTATTAGGTGGTAAGTCCTTCCAAAAGGTAAGAATATAATTAACGAAGGTATTATAAATTCAATACATGGTTTTTATATGATATAACTACATGAAAAATTCCAATTTTTTTAGTACATTCCCGATATACATGATTCCAAGAATCCATTATTTTTTCACTCAATAGTCATAATAATTTTCAGTATTTTTCTAATTTTTATTAATTTCATTGTCTTATTACATTGAAATTATATCTTTCTCTTGATGATTCACACATGGAAACCAATAAAATATCAAATTCTCTATAGCACTCCTTTCATTTCATTCATGAACAATAGAAGACTTTCTTATCTCTCCATTGTGATACCAAATACAATATTTTATTTGAAATCCATATTTTTTATACATTATATAAATTCTTCTTGATATAACCAAGGTCTACCAGCATAGTTATAGCATGGAAAATTTTTAAGAACTCAATCAGAAGAATTATTAAATGAAAAATCTAAAAAAATCTAAATTATTTTAAAACATGGTTTAGATATGATTAGTATACTACATCCAACTTCTATCTATTATATTATAGGGAAAAAATTATATTAATATCAACATAGTAAAAAATAATTACAAAATTCATTAAAACTAATTTTAATATGAAAGTCATCAAAGAATACTTGTATCTAGCTAAACAATGAATAAGTAAAATGACATATGTTATAATCGATGCATAAAAGTAACAAACCAAACAAAGTATAAGACTTGAAATGGGGAAAAATATTACATAATTGAATTAAACACATATGTCTTTATGAAACAATTATTTTTAAAATAACTTCCTTATTTTAATAATTAAATAATTCTAATTAAATATATATGTCGTTATCATGGAAATAATTTATTCAATAATAACAATAATGTCTCACCCAACAATAAAACTATTGTCTTTTATATATATGTTTTTATCAGTGAAATATTCATAATAAAATCAATACATGTTTTAGTATCAAATGTCTACATATCATATATATAATAAGATAATATAAATATCAATTTTAATATGAAATTCATCAAACCAAACTAGTAGGTATATGAATAAATAATAAGAGATGACATATTCTATAATTTATGCATACTAGTAATGACTTAAATAAATTATAAGATATAGAATATGAAACAAATAATACATACTATTAGATTGAAACTAATTATGAAAACATTTTGATCAATCAATTATGAAAATAAAACAATTAGGTGAATAATTTCATAACCCCCTAATATATTAACAAAACAAATAAATTACTAGAATAATTAATTACATAATCACTTAATATATATTATAAAAAAAACTTTATATTGGATTTGTGTAAAATTATTGAATAACTAAATTAAAAAAACACATATATATACTACAATAACATTTATTATGAAATACTATAACAAAAAAATCTATTTTTTTATTTAAATAATTAGAAAGAATCATGGCCTAATAGAATCCAGTTAGGTTTTGATATGTATATAGAAATGAAAATGATGCTCAGAAGAAGAGATGATGGATTTGGAACTCACTAATTTGATTTGGAAGAAGAACAAAATAAAAAAAAATCAATGAATTAGAGGAGATCTCTGGGGGAGAAGAGAGGGGAGGCCTCTGGTTAGGGTAGGGGGATTAGGGATCATTGGTGAGGTGGAGAGGAGGGTATGTCGTGGATCTTATATCAAGACCCTTTACCATTGATTTTTAATAAACTTTTGGTATAAGAGGATCTATACCAACGATTTTTAAAACCCTTTAGTATAGTTTATTATATTCCAATGTTTTGTAAAAATAATTGGTATAGGATATTGGAAAAAATATTATACCAATGGTTCTAGAAAACTATTGGTATAGGGGCATGGATATTGCCTCAAATTCCAGTAGTGAATTTTTTTCAGGCCTTTCTTTAAATCTAGTATTTTAAAGGGTGATTCGATTTTGGATTGACATGAACGAATAATACCCTTTTTTATAATAAATCAATTTATGTTATTAAACTTATTATCCAAGATAAATTTATCTTACATATAAATTTAAATCTTAAAAATGTTATTTCTCTAAAAATTGTTTTTATGACATTAAGTGTATTATTTTAAAAATAAATTTTCACACCTTTAGAAATTTTATTTGATAAAATTATTTTAAAATTTTAAATAAAAATGATTAAATTTGGTTAAATGTTCAATCTTAATCATTGAAATTGAAATTTATTACTAAGGTTAGAAATTAATTACGAAGGTAAAAGTAAATTGAGATAAAAGTTAAAAGTTAAAAAAAATCCCCAAAACACTCAAAGTTGTCTGAAAAAGGAGTGGTTGAGGTGAGTTTCAACCCAAAATAACTATCCCAACCTCATTTTTCATTTTATTTCATTTAACTATAAAAAGTATCCTTACATTATTGAGAATGTAAGGGTTACTCCCAAAACTACCCTTCTACTCACTTATAAAAGGGTAACATCTCTACTAGTTCAAGACAAACCAATCCTTAAAATTCCCACATGAAACCCTTGTAATTTTATCCTCCTAGAACCCTCTTATATGTTTGAAGTATTGTTTTCACCATTATTTATCATAATTCTTTCATTTCCAAGGAGACTTCCAAATAAAATTCAAGTCCCTGACGCTAGTATTGTCAACTACTTAATTTTTATTCTTGATCAAATTATTTCAAAATTATTCTAGAAACATTAATATAGTGATATTATTATAATTTATATAATATAATGTTACAATATTAAGGGTATTATTATTGTTTATTCATACACTGTATCCATTAAGAAAACAAAACCATTGTTTGTGCGTTGTGTGAACTACCACCTTTATATTTAAACAAGTGTCATTTTCCTTCACCACCTTAAAAGGTTGGATATAAGGATGGTATTAAAGTATGAATATTATATTTATAATATAATTAAGGTTTTGGTATGAAAGTTTTTAGAACCTATTTATTATATGATCAATAAACTATCATCATTAATTTAATCATTTAAAATTAGCATACTAAGAGGATAACCTTATTTTCAAATTGTGTAATATTTTCATATCTATTGATTCTTCTTACACATCCTTCCAATTTTGATATATCAAACTAATTAACACTAAAAAAATATCATTATTCTTTTGGTACAATTTTATTACAACAAAATAACCTCATAATCATCCATTAAATAGGGTAAGTTCTTGTTTGGGTTAATTTAACCAGTTACTTGAAAAATACTATAAATCTATATCATGAATGACTATGGGAACATATTTACGGGTATAATATAATATAATATAATATAATATAATATAATATAATATAATATAATATAATATAATATAATATAATATAATATAATGTAATATAATGTAATGTAATGTAATGTAATGTAATGTAATATAATATAATATAATATAATATAATACAATACAATACAATATAATATAATATAATATAATATAATTTAAATGTGTAAATAATGATTTTTTTTCTATTTTGGATATATTATATCAATATATAATTTATTAATTAAGAAAACACCCTTTAATTACCAAGAATCACTGAAACATTCTTTTTATCAATTTTATATTCAAGGATAAAGACTAAAATACTAATGAATGGAATTTGAAGCATAATAAAAAACTATAAATCATCCCTAGTAGTAAATCTTTTGACCTAGTAATAATTAAATTTTTAATAAGGATGAATACATACACCACTATTATGAAACTAGTACAAATGATCAAAATTATAGAGACCCAATGAGGAAAATCGAAAGAATTCATATAGATAATGACTATTTTTAAAGAGTATGAATGAAAATGGATAATATTAAGGTTATAAATTAAGTTATTAACATATCTATGTTTGTGATATAGAATGTTAAAGTAAATTCATGGAATTTAGGAAAATAGGTAATGGATTTTCATTTCAAATTCCACTCTTTGGGGCATATTTGGTATTATGCACCCAACTTACTTTATTTGGTGTATATACTATATACTTGAGATTATATATCATGAAATTCATTTATTCATGGAATTTATAGATCAAATTTAAGACTTATCTTTCAATTATTTTTTATTTAATTCCTACCCAATCCATATGTGGGGTTTTTTCATCTCAATTTTCATTCTTTGGGACTCATGTTATTTTTATCACTTATTTAATTTTTTAGTGAATAAATTTAAATGGAATTATTTTTTAAATATTAATCATTAAATTTTTAGGATTTAAAAGTCTATATTTTTATCCCTTCATCATATTCTTTTAATCAAATAGTTACCAAAACCATTGTAAAACCTAATTTTTCCACGGTGGAATTTTTTTCCTAAGTTTTGGTAAAGTAAGGGTGTGTGTCATTTTATAGAGAATACATAATTGTCTTGATAATGGGAAGTGGATGTGGATATGGAAAAAATTCACTTAGGGGTAATCACCTTGAAAAGGGTTGGTTGATAATTGACTCAATTATTACCTTGATGCACGATGAGTGGGCCTAAGACCACACACCTGACAAGACACTATGGATGGATATGATTTAGAATATTCATATGATCCTAATGAACCACACATCCAAAATTAAATTTATATTAAATAAACCCTGAGGCTTAGGGGGGCCTAAATTGGTGTATCCAAAGGGCATCACCACTTATAAATAGATTAAAATCATTCAGAAGAGAACCAATACACTAATAATGATAAGGCTTTAAATATGTCTCCCTTTAATATCAAGGCTATCTGCTACAAAGTTCCCTTCCCTCCATGTGTAGATAACTTACATATCTTATTCCATGAGAATCATGTACCTTCATATGTTGTAATTCATGTCACAAGGTATACATAAAGTGCTATTCAGTAAACCCACCAAAATTTTAGAATTAGATTACACCATATCAATACTAATGTTGTACAACATGAACAATGAAAGTACGGTGTTCATTGACCTTGTATCTTACCTAATAGAGTTTCCCAGTCTGTAGAAGGCACTAAATCCTATGATCACTAACCCCCAATCATCGCACACCAAGCTTCCCTATCTCATTTTCCATGCACAAAATAATTTTCATCTTTTATATTGAACCCAGATCTGAGAGGCCTCCATTTAACCTAGAGCCCTTATATAGTTCCTTATCCCCCTTCTGAGTATGTATAATCCCTTGAAAAAATCCCCTTGATGGAGGCCTCTGGAGTCCCACTTAGTATAAGAAAGGTGAGGTCCACTACCATTACTTTAACCCAAACCTATATTCAAATAAGTGAGTAGTGTCCACCTTCTATCATGTTATTCCTAGCTTCCCAAAGCACCTAAAATACCACTATAAACACCATTCTTAGCTTCTTAATGAACCATGATAAATTATTTTTCCTATAATTGGTTTGGTCTCCCACCAATACAAAGTATTGAACCCAATTACTATCTTCTATGGATAACTATGCACATTGTAAGTAACCTCACCCCTATATTTCTTTCACGAGGGTATTTCATGTCACTTTGAAAATACCCCACAACTTCTAAGTTTATTAAGGGATGTTATCCTAGATATTAACACTATTCTATTAAATGATTATGTATTTTATTTCCATATTTATAATTATATGGATATCCATGGTGTATTCAGTAATAGGTTCTTTAGTGAATAATATGAATGTTTTTTATGAATATTATGGGGAATGCATTGGACTTAATTAGTTGATAGGTGGGGCCTGAAATTATATAGACCCTAGATACATTGAAAGGCATCAAGAGACAAAATAGGTTGGGGTTTGTTGTATACCACTTACCAAAATAGGATAAGTGTCTTGGTAAAAGGCCTTAATAGTATGTTTTGATATCCTACATTATGCATTCCATCAATATGAGATCAATGATTATTGCTATCCATGTTTTTATTTATTATCAAGGATATATTATTCCCTCAGTTTTATTTGATTAAGGATTCATATTGTTCATTTATTCCTTCCATATCACTTATTCCATCTTTATGTTATGTAATATTATTCTATATGCTACTCCTTCTTGAGAATTTGAGCCTTGCATTATTTTTTCATTTTTCTCAGGAAATATAGAGAATAATTATTTATAATTTATAAGGATATGATGGAAGGTATAATTATGTTATTATAATGTGTTCATGTGGAATTTTATGTTTTTAAATTTTATATATGTATGTATATAGTATTCCAAGACTAATAAGATGTTGGTTCCTTTTAGAACTCTTGTATTATGTACTAATAATGTAATATAACTACCAGATCTAGGTTTTTGTAGTCTGGGATGTTATAATTTCTATCAAATAAATTTTAGTAGAAACCTCAGGGACTAGATTAAGAGGAATCTAGTTAGATAACACAAGTGATATTAAAAGCTCTAAATATTTATACAGAACACTCTAGAAAAATCAATAGGAATTATATTTTACAGTTCAATATCATTCTCTAATTATATATATTCCTATATAGAAATATGGTGACTAATAGGAGGAATTAAAACCATATCAACACCAATAGTCAATGTGGGGATATCCCCCTAAACAATTTAATAAAGCCAAAGTTGAGTATAATTAGTTTATAAGAATATTTTATAAGTTGAACTAGGTTTTTACAAATAATATACCACATGTAGAGTGAACCACTAATCCAAAACAAGGTGTAACTATGTTGGACTACTTCATGAAACAATAACCTCCCGCGTTTAGTGGAACTATAAATTCATTGGTAGATGAACAATGGATCAAGTCCTTAGAGAAGATTGTTCTCACTTTGGGAAGTAGTGAAACGTAAAAAGTAACCATGATGTTCTATCATCTAAAGGGAGATACATACCAATAGTGGTTACTAATTCAAAACATTGAAGTGGAATATGAGATAAATCACATGTAATGGGGAACTTTTAAGGAGGTATTCTATGGAACTTAATTTCCTTGTGAGAAAATATAATAAATGGAAAGTAAATTCCTCAATCATAGACAAAAGGAGGAGGAAAATGGTGATGAGTATGAGGATAACTTTATAAGGTTAGATAAACATTATGTAGACTATGTATGTGGGATATAAATTAAGATTGATCATTTCTTTGATGGGTTAAATCCATGTATTCAAAGGGTGTTGAACTCTTAGAACTTTTTCTTCATATGAGGATACATTCTAAAGCACCATTAATACATAAAAGGAGTTATCTAGTATGTATATATTCAAGGAAAATATGGAGAAGAAGAGTTCATCTAAGAATAATGGGAAGAAAAATGCGACAAAGGCGAATAAATGAATGATGAGATTTACCAAATGTGATAACTATGGGAAGAAACACCTTGTGGATTACATGAAGAGATCACGATTTTGTTATAAGTGTGGTGAAAAGGCCATAAATCTCATGAATTTAAGGGAAAGTTATAACATATTAATGTTAAATTTTTTAACTATAGGTAGAATGGAAATTATGAAAACCAATTACCAAAACATCAAGCGAACTTACCTCATAAAAGGAAAAGCGAGAATGGATAAGCTTATGTGATTACCACCTATGAAGTCAAAATTACTAATGACATAGTGGAAAGTTCTCTTATCATTGCCTCAAAATTAGATAATGTTTTATTTTATTATAGATCCTTATACTTTTTCATATCTTCCATTTTTACCAAAATCATTAGATATTTTCCTAGAACCCTAGTAAGGGAGTTATCAATTAAGAAACAAAGTGGGAATATTAGGGAAAAAAATATGTGCTAGGAAGTTACAATTATGATGATTTAAAGTAAACTATTTAAAAACTTGGTTGTTATACATATGGTTTAATTTGATAAGATCCTTGGAACAGATTTGCTTTCAAAGTATAATAAAAATTTTATTTTCATGATAAATAAATTCTGATTTGTGAAGGTGAGGTTGAATCCATTATCTTTAGAGTAGAAAATTAATCATCTAAATCATGTCCAAATACCTCTATTGTACGTCCTTAATGAAATTATGGGTATATAGGAGGATAAAGAACAATATATATATGTGGAATATATTCTAATAATAGAGGATATACCTTTGGTATAAAAATTAATTGGTGTTTTTTAGAAGAATTACCTGGTCATGCAGCAGAGTGAGAAGTTATGTTCTCCGTTTAACTCATTCCTAATGCAAGACATATATCAAAAACTACTTATATAATGGAACTAGTAAAATAGGTAGAGTTGAATAAACAACTATAGGAGTTGATTGATAAGGGTTTTATATTCCCTAATATTTCATAGTGAGGAGCCCCGATTTTATTCATGAAACAAAAGATGGGTCTATGAGATTGTGAATTGATTATGGGGAGATGAATCACATTAATATAAAGAATAAGTATCCTTTACCACAAATTGATGAATTATTTGATCAACTTTAAGAAGCCCAATACTTTTAAAATATTGATATTCAATCTGTCTATCATCAGCTAAGGGCGAAGAAGGATGATATACTAAAGATGAAATTTCGAACAAGGTATGGGCATTATGAGTTTATATTAATTCCATTTGGATTAAATAATGTACCTTTTTTCCTTTATATATATGATGAATATAGTATTCAAGTAGTATCTTGATAACTTTTTTGTAGTATTCATTGATGATATCATGATAAAATCTAAGATATATGAAGAGAATGAGAATCATCTACAAATAATTTGGAGATCCTTAGAAAAAAAGGAATTATATGAGAATTAAAGTGTGAATTTTGGATCAATAAAGTTTCTTTTATTATCCATATTAACTCCAAGGATGGGATATCTATTTAACCTTCAAAGATAAAGGTAACTAAAGAATGAACTATACCAAAGAACATAATTGGGATACAAATTTTTATGGGATTATCAGGTTACAAATAATAGTTTGTTCAATATTTTCCATAGATAGCCAACATTGTAACCAATTTAACATGTAAAGGGTTTAAATTCACATTGTAAAGGTAATGTGAGGGAAATTTTGAAGATATAAATTGGAGTTTGATTAATGCATCGGTATTTATTATACCACTAGGTAAAAATGGATTTTTAATTTGTGGTGATGAATCAAAGAAAGAACTTGACTTTGTACTTATGTATAATGATATGGTGATTGATTTTTCATCAAGGCAATTGAAAACTCATGAGTAGTACTATCCAAATCATGACCTTGAGATGGAAGCTAGAATATTTTCTTTGAAAATATAGAAACACTATCCTTATGGATAATGATGTGATATATATACTGACCACAAGAGTTTGAAGTATATCTTCTCTTAGAAGGATCAAAACACGAGGTAAAGAAGATGGTTTGAACTACTAAAGGAATACGAATTCATAATACACTAACACCCTGGGAATACAAATAAGGTGGCTGATACATTGAGTAGAAGGGACTATGGAGTTCTAACCATGATGAGGATTAATAAGGATCACATATATATAGATCTAGAAAATATAGATGTTTAGATTTCTAGTAAAGGGGAGCCATAATTTATTTTCTATAAAATTTCTAAACCATCATTGATAAGAAAGATAGATAATTACTAGAAGGATGACAAGAACTTAGAAAGGAATATTAAAGTGGTACATGATGGGAAAATTATATTCTTCATCTATAAAGATGGAGGGGTGAAGTTTTAGAAGAGGTTATGTGTTCCTTACATACTATAATTGAAGAGGGACATTCTAGATGAAACCCATAGTTAAAATTTCTCTATAAACCTCAATAAAACAAAGACATATATAGATTTAAGAGAACATTTATGGTGGGATAATATAAAGTGGTAAATTACAGACTATGTGTCCATATTCTTAGTATTCCAGCTGGTGAAGGGTGAAAGACCAAAACCTAAGGGAGTCATGAAACCTCTTCCTATACCTATATGGAAGTGGTATATTGTTTCAATGGACTTTATAATTAGAATCCCAAAGAATACAAGGAATGATGATTCTATATGGGTTATCATCTATCATCATACTAAGTATGATCATTTCTTACAAATAATAGAAGATCTACCCCTTGAGTTCCTTGCCCAGCTCTATATGAATGAAATCATAAGGCTTAATGGGTAACCTATATCAATTGTATCAGATCATGGTCATTGGTTTACATTGAAATTTTACAAGATTATTCAATTGTCTCTCAACACTGAGATATATTTAAGAACCACCTATCATCCTCAGTTTGATGGGCAGTTATAAAGGACTATCTAGACTTTGGAAAACATGATGAGATAATCTTCTACTGACTTATAAGTTATATGAGATCAGTATCTACCTTTGGTTTAATTTTCATATAACAAAAGATTCTATTTGAGCATCCAAATGGTACCATATGAAGCATTGTATGGAAAAATGTGTCAAACTCTAACATATTAAGAAGAAGTTTGAGAAAGAAATATCATTGGTTTAGATCTTATAGAATAGATTACTATTAAATTATAAACTATTCAGGATCATTTTAAATTATACCGGAGCATAAAAAGAGATATACTAATAATTTAATGAAATACTTGGAATTTTATGTTGAGGATCATATATTATTTAAGGATTCACCATGGTGGGGATTTATAATATTTAGTAAAAAAAGGGAAGTTAATCCCTAGGTATATTGAGTCTTTTTCAATACTATAAATAATTGGGGTTATAACATAATGATTGGATATTTCACCCAACCTTTCCGAAATTCAAGAAATATTCCCTGTTTTATTAATAAAGAAATAAATGAAAAATCCAATGCATGTTCTCATATATTAGGAAATAGAGTTGGAACCTAAATTATCCTATAATTAAGATCCTTCCTAGAATCTTGACACTAGGGGAAAAATGATATGGAATTAAACAACTTGATTGGTGAAAGTCCTTTTAAAACATTAGAAACATGAATAGGTAGCATGGGATCCTGAAGGAGATATTAGGAAGGAATATATACATTTGTTTAATAGTTGATATAAACACTAATTTCTATGATGAAATTATTTAATGTGGTGAGTATTTAATACCTGATAACCTACTTTAGAAATTATACACCATATCCTGGACCATCACACTCTAAAGAGCCTTTATTCATGAGTATATTTGAAAGATTAATTTCTGAATGTTATACTTTTATTTTTTAAAAATAATATTTTTTTTAATTCATCAAATCAATGTTATCTTAGTATGTTTTTTTATTTTTTTTCTAAAAAGTTTGGGTTTTAGTAAAAAAATACAGTTTTCATGAAACTTATAATTTCTGTGGATTTATCATTATATAATAATGACATATAAGTTTAAAAAACCTCATATGTAATAAAATATAAAATTATGGAAAACAAATATGAATTTTAAAATATTATTTGAACTTATAAATCCAATGTCCAACATTTTTAGAACTAATTAAAATGTTACTTTACTAATAAAATTATTATGGTCTTTTCTTTTAATTAAGTATTTTAAAGGGATATTTATTTTTATCTTTATTTTAAAACCCTCAAAAACTTTATTTTTTTATAATAAATCAATTTATTTCATTAAAAATAGTATCAAATATAATTTTATCTTATATAAAAATTTAAATCTTAAAAAATTCATTTATCTAAAAACTATTTTTATGTGATTAAGGGTATTTATTTTTAAAATTAAATTTTCATAACTTTAGAAATTTTATTTGATAAATATATTTTAAAATTTTAAATCATAAGAATAAAATTATCTAAAAGGGTAAATATTAATAATTGTCATTAAAATTGATTACTGAGGTTAGAAATTAATTTTGATGGTAAAAATAAATAAGGATAAATGTTAAAAATTAAAATAATCCCTAAAACACTCAAATTTGTCTAAAAAATGAGTGTTTGAAGTGATTTTTGACTCAAACTTACTATCCCCACCTATTTTTTACATTTTTTCCATTTTACCTATAATAGTAACCTTGCATTATTGAAAATGTAAGGGTTACTCCCAAAACTACCCTTTTCCTCTCTTGTAAAATGGTAATATCTCCACCACTTCAAGACTTACATATCAATATAATTAACTCTTGAAACTATTACAATTTTATTTTAATATTACCCTATTATATTTTCAAAATCTTCTGGTCACCATTATTTAATACAAGGCTTTCATTTTCAAGAAGACTTCCAAGGAAAATTCAAGCCCCTAACATGGGTATTATCAACTACTTAGTTTTTATTCTTAATTATCATATTTACAAATTATTCTAGAAAAAAATAATATAATTATATTAGTATAATTTATTCAATTTAATGTTACTATATTAAGGTTATTATCATTTTTTCTTCACATACTCCATTCACTAAGAAAAATAAAACCATCATCCATGCATTGTGCGGACTACCGCCTCTACGCCAAAACATGTTTTGTTTTCCATCAATGAATTAAAGGTTGTATATAAGTATGATATTAATGGATAAATATTATTATTATGATATCATTAAGGTTATGGTATGATAAATTAGATAACCTATTAATTATATGATCAACAAACGATCATCGTTAATTTAATCATTTTAAATAAGCGTACTAAGAGGACAACATTTATTCAAATTGTGTAATATTTTCATATCCATAAATTATTCTTATAAATAATTCTAATTATTATATATAACACTAATAAACACTAAATAATAACATTATTACTTTGGTATAATTATATTACATCAAAACTACCTCATAATCATTCATTAAATCAGGGTATGCTCATATTTGATTCGGTTTAAAAACCTACTTCAATAACACTATGAATTTATATAATAAATGAACATGAGAACATAATTACTGGTATAATATAATATAAATGTTTAAATAATAATAATTTTTTATTTTAGAGGTATTATAATAATATTTAATTCATTAATTAATAAAACACCTTGCGATTGTCAAGAATCAGAGAAACATGCTTATTGTATATTCCATCTTCAAGGATAAAGACTAAAATGACCATGAATGGAATTTAAAAGGTCATAAGTAAATATAAAACATAACTAATATTAACTTTAGTGACCTAGTAATAACGAAATTTGTAAGGATAATTAATACAGACATCACTATTATGAAAATGGTACGCACAATAAAAAATATGAACACCGAATATGGAAAATCAGAAGAATTTATATATAGAATGACTATTTATGAAGAGTGTGAATAAAAATGGACATGAGTAAAGGTTGTGAATTAATTTATTAATATATCTATTTTTTATATAGGAGTTTAAAATATATTGATGGAAGTTAGGATATGAGGTAGGGGTTTTTCATCTCCAATTCCTCTCTTAAAGACATGTTTGGTATTATGAACTTAACTTCCTTTATGTGATGTATATAATATCTATATTATATGTTTTATCATGAAATAAATTTATTAATGGAATTTAAATAAAAAAATAATCCCTTTATTTCAATGGGTTTTTATTTAATTTCTACCCAAGCCATATGTGGGGGTTTTCTATCTCAATTTTCATTATTTGGAACTCATGGAATATTCACCGCCTATTTTATTTTGTGTGGAAGATAAATTTACATAAATGGTTTTTTTCTATATTAATCATGATATTTATGTGATTAAAAATTCTATATTTTTGTCTCTCTATCATATTTCTTTATTCAAGATTTACTAAAACTATTAAAAACTCCAATCTTTTCCATGGTAGAAAAACCATATTAAGTTTTGGTAAAGTAATGGTGTGTATAATTTCATTGAAAATACATACCTATATAGATAATGGAATGTTTATGTGGATATTAAATAGATGCACATTGGGTTAATAATCTAAAAAGGGTTGGATGATCACTGAATCAATCATCACCCTAATGCACAATGAGTGGGCCTAAGACCACACACCTGGTGAGACACTCCTGAGAGATATTATTTGGAATATTCACATGCTCTTAATGAACCATGATAAATGATTTTTCCTACCATTTATTTGATCTTCTAATAGTGAAAACTATTAAACCCAATTACTATCTTACATGGATAACTTAACATATTGGAAGTACCCTCACCCTTATATTTATTTGATAAGGGCACTTCATGTTACTTTGATTATACTCTATAACTTCTAAGTTTATTAATGGATATTCTACTATATGTCCACATCATTATATTTAATGGGGAAGTATTTTATTTCCATATTTATCATTATATAGATATCCATGTTATATTAAGTAATAGGTTACTTTGGGAATAATATGAAATGTCTCGATGAATCTTATAGATAATGCATTGGACCTAATCAGGTGATGGGTAGGGATAAAAATTATATAGCCCCTTAAATTCATTGATAGGTCTCATGATACAAAACAAGTTTTATTTTAGTTCACAACTCTTCCCATAATTGGATAAGGGTCTTGGAATAAGGCCTTGATAACAAGTTTTTATATATGACATTATGCATTCCATTAGTATAAGATTAATGATTATTATTATCCTTGTTTTCATTCATTTTCATAGATATAACATGCTATAAATTTTAGTGATCATTGATTCATGTTTTTTATTAATTTATACCATATAAATTATGTCATATTTATTTTTTATAAGATTTCACTATATTATAACCCTTACTGAATATCTTATCTCACCCTTATTTTCTTCCCTTTCCCATGGAAACCTAGAATAGAATTATATATAATTTTTAATGATATAACAGAAGGGATAATAATGTTCTCAAAATGTGTTTAAGTTGTATCTCATGTTTTAAAATTATATATATGTATATAACTATTTTTCCAATACAACTAAGATATTAGATCCTTCAAAAACTCTTTTATTCTACACCAATAATATAATATAACTATCAGATTTGGGTTTATTAAGTCAAGGAAATTACAAATAATAGTTGGTCTAACTTTATCCAAAGGATTGGATTTTATAATTCCAAAAAGAGCATGATACTTTCACATTGACATATAAAAAAAGATAATTAATGAATTCCCTATCTCAATTAGTGGTTCCAAATTCTCTAAGAAATAAAAAATGAACAAGGACGAACCACCACCAAATTATAAGGAATCCACTTTGGAAACTATCCAAAAAAACCACTATCAATCCACACTTGAAACTCATCCCAAAGCCAAGGGGATCCTCAAAAATTAACCTCTATAAAGAAATATAACATGAATGACGAAGTGAATAATAAAGGAGAGTACCTTAAACCACGAGACTTAAATATGATGGTATATGGTGGTTAGACTCTCAATGGAAGCTTCTTGAGAGTATTGTGTGGGCTAGGGATCAATTAGGGTTTGAAATTAAATATTAAAAATTTAACCAAGGAAGTCTTAACCCTCTATTTATAAAGGAACCTTGGAAGACCTCCACTATGATGTAGTGAGACCCACTATGCCTATTCTACCACTGGATAAAGGGGGATCCAAAATTAAAGCATTTGAATTATTCTATCCCATGATTCATGTTCATTTTAAATACCACATTTAAATACTTTGATCAACACCACACCTTTCACCATGACATGGTTTAAGGAATTTCGAACGCCCAAAAATACATTAAGACCTCCACCATGGAATAGGGGAGATATCCTAACCATTTCAACCCACCATACTAAGGCATTCAATGTAGAGAGCTCCGGCTCATGGTTTCCTCCTATCTCACATGAGTGACCTCACCTATACCTTACAAGCCATCACAACCATCAAAATGTTGTGTTGGTCTCCTCATTTCCAACCGGGAGACCCACCAAGTCATCATACTCAGAAACTTGGGAATTTCAAGGGTTCCCATTTCCAATAATAAAATCCCCAAAACATCCAGTGGAACAACACCATCCACTATAGTATGAAGCTCTTAACTATTCCCATATGAGAAACACCACAGTTAAAATGCCTTCCAAAATAGATTCCTTGTCTGTTTCACTCACTATGGTGCACCAAACACCATGAAACCGACCCAAAATGACCAAGGACTTATAAAAGGTAGCTCAAAACGTCCACATGATGCTTACAACTGCAAATTAGTTTCACCGCAACTATCACCACTCCCACTACCATGATGTGGTATCCTTATAGATGGACAAAAACTCTACCCTCACATTTAAAATTCCTCCAACATTCTTATTGACACCTATAAGACTTGGTAAAGCACAAATATAGAGATTTAGAGAACCAAGATCTTACATAAGACACCTCACAAATAGTAATCATCCTAGAGAATTCAAAATGAACCTGGGGAAAAAATAAAGTTGAATAAAATAACCACCATGTGAGATACCACTCTAGGATCTTGGTAAGATATAATAATTCCAACACAACATGAGGAAAAAGTTTATAAACATGAAACATCATCAAGAATATCATAAAATTAAAAAGGTAAAATGAAACATCTCAATAAACATCAAACATAAAACAACTTAGGATATTGAGCTTGCATCCATGGTTCTTGCTCCAAAGTGCTCTCCTCCAACCACCATGACACCATAGGACACAAACCAAAGGAATATCACACACTCACAAAACCTTCTCCCAATGGTATTGGATCCCAATAGACCGTTACTAGAATTTTTAATTATATTTAGCATCCAACTCATCCTAATCGATGAAATGAGAATCTTCATGAAGGTAGGAAAGAATGTGTGACACATAAAATAAATCATGAATCCAAATCATCTATCAAAGTAGTGATAAATAATATAAAACAACTTCAATATGCACCAACACCATGAAATGTCTAAAAAATTGGGGAGAGAGATTACCCCCATGAATGAACCTTCACTTCCCACAATGAGGTGATACCTTTAAGAACACATGATCTCCATAATTAAAATCCATATGCCTCCTCCTTTGATAAACATAGGGATTATAACAATCCTTAAATTCCTTCATTCAGTCAAGGATCACCTACACCTTTTGTACTATGCTCTACACTAATTCTAGTATAATAACAGTTGACTCACTAACCACGATCCAACATAATGGATATAGGAAAGGTCAGACATATAGTGCTTCAAACGAATCCATACTAATAATGGAGTGGTAAATCTTATTGTAAGAAAACTCCAACAAGGGTAGGTTCCTCAACCACAAACCTCTAAAATCCAGAATTCATGCATACAACATGTCCTCTAGAGTCTGGATATTCCTCTATATCTAACCATCCATTTGTGTATGGAAACCAATGATAATGGATAACTGATATCCAAATGTGTGCTTGAGACCTCTACAAACCCTAAAGGTGAAATAGGTATCACAATTAGAGATGATTATCTTTGTAACCCCATGAAGACACACTACTCTCTCTAGGTACTAAGTAAAGAAAACCTAAATTTAGCAAAAATACTTAATCCTTAAGAAGTGACATGGCATGATGAAGTGGTATATAATAACCTAAATAGAATAAAATCCTCCTTGAAATCGATGAAAACTGGTGAAAAATTCCATCGATATTTCCTCCCACTTCCATCGGGGAACATCAATTGGTTGAAGCAACTGACTAGGAACACAATGGTAAAATTTCACCCTCTAGAAAACCAAACACCGAGAAACAAACATTGAAACTGATCATTTCAATATAGAACACCAAAAATGAACTTATAAGGCATGATACATCCTTGACACACCAATATGTACCTGCAAAGGAGAATAGTGTAACTCACAAAGGACCACATCATGTAACATTAAAGGAAAAAATCACCTTCCCTAAAATAACTATAATGAACCAACCCACTGGAGATCACTTAGCCAGTAGAAGGTTGGCTTGCTACAACCCTAAGACCACCTAAAATAGACCAGGGGATAGAGACAAGCACTGAGAAGTCATAAATATAATGGGAGGACTTATCCTAATGAACCTATATGCATGTACCCAATCAACTCCATGAAATAGTGTAGAGGAATATAAAGTAAAGACTATAATATCTAGAGATAAACTATGCATTAAATAAAATCTAGTTAATACACTAGAGTATAATAGGATAAAAAAGAACACAACCAAAGTGTAAAGGGGAAAAATAAATTCCCAAATAGAAATTAAGTTCCAACCTAAAAAAACTATAAATAATGAAAGTTGAGAGAGACCTTATTCTAATATCCAAGCCCGAACACTAGATGTATTCAGTGCACCTAGGTATAACTATGATCCATTGTAATCACCACTAATCTATCCATTATCTATATAAGACATGACATGTGAAGGAAATGTCTATATAGGGGTGAGTATATAAACAGCCAGTAGGACACCCCAAAACTAAAATGTAGAAATAGAGAGATAAAATAATATTCTTCTCAACCCAAAGAAACAAGGAAACAAAACCCATGAGATGAACATATATAAGCTCATGAAGAAACCCAAATGAGAGATACAGGGGATCTCCATATCATATCCTAGTCGAAGTCGATGAGCAAGATTACAGCTCCAGAATTCCAACACTGATGCCCTGCATCAAATGCAACTGCACCAGAATATGTGTTGACGGACCCACACCTCACAACTTTTCTCCAAAATCAAGGGTGAACACATCCCCCATGGAGGAACCACACCATTCTAAAGCTCATAGATAGAGGAGTATCACTCCATAGGTAGATAACCCATATCCTACAGTAGTAAGGGGAGTAATGACCCTACCTATATAAAGAATATGGGGAGACTAATCCCTAGTGTGATAGGATAACAATAACCCTAATATCTCTCTAATAGTTTGGGGGAACCCATTCCTTGGTGTGATAGAGAAGTAATGACCCCAACATCTCTATAATATAATGGGGAACCCAAAACCTGGTGAAATAGGGGAGTAATGACTCCGACATCTATATAATGATCCCACCTAATCACTACCATCATCAAGAATCTCCTAAATAATAATAAAACTCATAATATCACACATCGTATATCAAAATACACTATAAAGGCCACTGTCATGCTCTATATGTAAAAAAACTCAGGATAAACTATTCATGGGCCAAAATTTTAGTTCAAATGAAGGATATATGAGAGGTAGAAGATTCACATAGGAGTACATGGTATGTATGGGGACAACATTGTGTGTGGAACCACTCCACTACTTAGCCGTTTTGTCCCTAAATAGGGATCATGAATCCATTTTTCTATAAACGACATTCCTTCTAGCATACATGTCATGTATGACCACCCAGGGTCCTAGCTGTGCTTCTCAACCCATTCCCGTGTATTCCTACCCGTGCCTGTGTACTTAAGTGCATGACGTGTCCATCCACATAGGGCCCTGGGAATGTACAACTGGCACATATCTTAGCCACCTAAGTAGGGTGACATGGTGTATATTCCCACCTACACGGTGTGTGATATTTAACTTTTCCTAAAACCCTAGCACCACAACCAGGGGGCTACACGCCATGTGTCATTATAGAATACGTGGTGTATAGTTAATATTTTATCATAATCCTTTGATTATTCATTAATTTTCAATTTCAACCTCGCTTCCATGAATCTTGTCTATTGAACGCCCAAAAATGAAGGGGAAATCCTCTAGCCATTGTTTCCTGGCCTTTGATGGCTGGAAAATGGAATATAATGATCTAACTGAAGTCCCATTCATGTCCCGTGCATATCCTGTAGCCTGAAATCATTCATGGATCCCATAAACATTAATTATCACTTGAAATCCACCCTGATCCATCCATAAAACACTAATTATTTATTCATTCACCCAACCTCTATGAATCCTAGGGTTCAATCATGCTTGAATCTACCTCGATAATATCGAACCACGACCCCGTGGGCCAACAATGAAGAACATGAAGAATAGGTGGGGGGAAAGTCATAAGAACAAAGGTTCAAATTTCATTGCCCAAGAATTATTGGCCAAAAATAATATATCAGGGAAGCTGTGTTGATAACATGGAATAATTCAAGAAATAAATGAATTAAATAATTTAACTCATATATGGGGCTCGTGCGAAGAACATGCGGTCACATAATAGAAAGAAAATAATAAATAAATGCTCAATATTTTAATAAAAAGGGTAAAAATACACAATTTACAAGACCTTCCTTGAAAAAGGATCAGTAATTGGTGAATAATGTGTTCATCAGTGAAGGATAAGACCCACTGCGTCTGCTACCACTCGATCCACCATGATTCGATCATCATTCATCTTCTGATTCTAATTTACCAACGAGGAATTCTATGAACACCCTCTTATATCTCGAAAGGGTTATGAATCTAAACCTTGTAAAATCATTATAAGAGGGTATTAATAAATTATTTTTATTAGGTCATTTAACAAAATAAACAAACAAATTATTTTTTAATTTGATTAAATTCACCCTCCAACAGCTGATTTAGCTGAATGTCTGACGCCAACCAACCTTAGATAGTTTCTAGGGTGAACCCTACATCCTAGAATAAAATATGGTCTCATATTTTTTATTTGATTAATTAGTAAAGATTTATTCCATTATTCTCAAAAAACTACACATGCATGATATTAATATATTTAATATTTTTATAATATAAATTTTAGGATCATCGGGACTCAGAATATCACTCCGTCTCAGCGCCTGGCTCTGAAAATATTCCTTAATAAAATTCAATGTCTTATAAGGAAAAAGGGTCACTAAAACAACACTAGATGTCGATCGTCCTTATAATTTCTCTCAAGATCATTACCATAAATAACCTGATCTCTCCAGACCACCACATTAGAATCCCCTAGTCGAGAATCCTCCACATACTAAACCAAATATGATTGCACTATCATATAATAAATAAAACCTCTTACATCAACTACACCCATATCAAGGTGAATCATAGAAAGATCCTCTATCATCCTTCAAACATCACAAGACTCACACATGACATCACTATAAGACTTATTACTCATAAAATCTGCAACAACATTACCTTTTCCCGGTGCATAAGAAACATAGAAGTCGAAATCTTATAATAATTTCAACCACCATCATTTCTAAAAATTCAAACAATCCTGGTAAAAAACATACCTCAAACCCTTATGGTATATTAAGACCAAAAATCCCTCACCAATGAGGTAAATCCTCTACAATTTTAGAGAAAACACAACCAAAAAAAGATCAATATTTTGTGTGGAATAGTTACATTCATGAATTTTCATAAGAAACCTCAAATTAAACTCCCTCCTATGGAAAATGAAGAAATAGATCACTGAACAACTTCTCTTTCAAATACTCAAAAAATAGATAGAAATTGGTTATTTTACAAAAATACATGATATTTTTTAGTCAAATCTATTAAGGGAGTCACAATACTAGAGAAATTATAAATTAAACACATATAAAAACTAGTAATACTAAGGAAACTCTTCACCTTAACAATGTTCTTAGGGGATATCCAAGAAACAACCACCTCAACTTTTGACAGATCCAAGACTACACCACACCGAGACATGATTTTTACCTAGAAATAGACACCACCATCCTAGAAATCAGACTTTTATTGATTTTTAAATAACTACTGATGATAAAGAACTCCTAATAAATCTCATAGATTCTATGAATTCTCCTCCTCAATCTTAGAGAAGTTAGGTATGTCATTGATAAACCCCACCGCAAACCGATCAAAAAACTAATGAAAAATTTCATTCATAAGTTTCATGAAAATTATTAGATAATTCATAACACCAAATGACCTTGAAAAAAACTATTAATTCACATAATGAAATCTAAAATAAGTCTTCAAAATATCCTCATCCTTTATTAACAACTAATGATATCTAGATCACAAATCAATCTTTGAAAACTAGTTAGATCCCTTTGGTTGATTTAATAAATCATAAATCTATGGAAGTGGATATGTATTCAGCAAAATCACCTATTTCATGTGATGATAATAGAAACAAAAGCACATACTGCCATCCTCCTACTTCACAAGTAGAATTGGAGTGCCCCAAGGTGACACACTATGATGAATGAATCCTCTCTACAGAAGATCATCAATCTGAATCTTCAACCCTAGGAAGAACCATCAATTGATCCTTTATTAAACCTAGTATCATCACATCCATCAATGAGGATAAATAATCAATATTCCTATGATCCATAAGAGGGTTGATCATACCATAATTCACTATTTTATTCCACCCTCATTTTGGTGTTGGTTTTCTAGAACCAAATTATTAGTACCTGATAACATGTTTTTCATTATTAATAATTTTTATTATCACATCATGATTTTTACTTTTCATGACTCTTGTATGTGATAATTTCTTAAAAATATTTTTCACAATGAATGGTCATAGTAGTTACCCACTATGATGAGAATTTAGAGGCACCACGACATCATTCTTGAATACATGTTCTATGGATGGATGATATTTTATGAAGAGACACAAAAAAATATAGGCTATAAAGGATAAGAGGATCATAAGATATTAATAAACCCTCTCATGGTGTTCAATCTTGGTAATCTTCAAGATGGAAGGTTATGAGAATAGACCCGTTGATAATAAATCCACATTTCCATGTGTTATCGAATGTTCCTATATATATGTGTGTGTGTATTGATCCTTAGAATTTAAGAAAATCATTAGTGGTTATCATAAATTATGTACTTAGATGTATTGAAAAAAATGTGATGACAAATGATAATAATGAGGTAGGATGAATTGGGTATGTCACGAGTGATATTTCATTAATGGATAATGAACGAAATGATATATCCCTTATGACCCGTGATGGAAGTTGATATCTAATACCCTTTGATGAGAATGAAACTACCTGTATGAATCCATGGACATGGTGTTTGGTGGGAAAGTTCATTTCTGAAATGTTAAAGAAAGTGAAATCAAGCATATAGGTTGATGATACCAGCATACAACCTTCTTGATTATAGATATCATGATAAATGGATTATATTACATAGTAAGAATTTAGGGGAGGTTGAATGTCATTATGACATTAACTTATTTTTCTATGGGTTCCACGTCATATTTCTAGGAACTAATCTTTTAATTTAGGTGGCTATTCCTAAATTTATAAGGATTACTAGAGGGTCACCTGCTAAGTGTATCATTAATATTAGTTAAATTATAGTATTGAATTTAACAAGTTAGAATAAATAATATTTATTAGTTTTAGTTGATTACCATAATTTAATCACAATTTATTTGAAAGAATAATTGAGTTAAATAATAATAATAAATATTTATTTTCATGTTTTAAAAATATGATATTTATTATATTTGTCATATAATAATGCGGTGACATTTATTTAATTAAATAGTCATTATTCAAGGATCTGTAAATTCCAATGAGGGAAACCAGACCGAGATTAATGGTCTGATTAAAAACAGTATAAATGATATTTATTTATATTATTAATTTGTTGGTGATAAACCACATTTTTATTGAATATTTTATTTATAATAAATTAAATAATATCCTCAAATTTCGTTAAATATTTTTATTTATGGAATATTTGGTATTAGATCATTCATTTTCAAATTTGATGAAAATTACACTTTTGAACCTTTAAATTAAACTGTAGTATTTTGGTCATAAATATTTTTAATGGACTATTTTAACTTAAAATTTTGTAACTAAATTCTTCATTCAATGGGATTTAACTTTCATTTATACAATTAGAGTGATATCTTGCATTTTATTAGAGTAAATAGGCTATGGAACCAAAGCTAGACTAGACCCATCAGATTGGACACCACTTCACTAATTGGGTCTTATTGTCTACACAATGAATTATAAAATTTGGAAAGTATATGGAGGAACCAATTATAAAAATATCATTCTTCTGGAAGGATAGCTAGTTCATGTGTTTTAGAGATCAACAAGTCAGTGAAAGTTGGAATAAAATATTTGGCCTAATATTTCCATTCACAATTGTAAACTCTTATAATACTAGCCTTAAATATCATATATAAATGTGTATTTTTCTCCTTTGGATTAGGTTTTTTGTGCATTAGGATACTTAGGTAAGAGGGGTAGTGGTTTCACTCCATTTATCCAAGAATTTAAAGTGGGAGAGCTCTTAAAGTATCCTCATCTCCTTAATCCATCAAGGCATAATAACTCTATTATCATTTATATACTAGAATATTATGTTTATAATAGAATATATTATATCCATACAATTTATTATCTCATATTATTTAAACAAATGAAACCATTGTCCATATTATGGCGGTTAACCATCTCTATGGATAATGATTTTTTATTTTCCATCACTACCTTCATAGCTGGTCATAAAAGTATTATTCTAGTTAAATTATATTTTATTATAAATATTGTAAACTATTTAATATTTTAAAACTAATATATATATATATATATATTATTGAATAATAAAAAACTAGTTCGTGATGGTCGAAAAAACCACCAAATTAAACCAAATATTTATCATTAAGATTTTATCAAATGAATCATCATAATATAAGAAAAAGTGATATATGGGGCCATTTAAAGTTTTGGAAGTGAATTAATACCATTTAATTAAACTTTTTGAGTTTTATTTCCATTTTATAATAAAATCCATAATTATATTCAAATGAACAGATCCTAAAACCATGAAATGAATACACCTGAAACAATGGAAATAATGAAATATTATTAATGAAAGGGGAGTAAGATGCTATAAAAGTAGAATATAAGGTATTATAAATATTATTATAGTTATATAATTAATTAATACCATTATTTAAACCTTTATATATTAGTTTAAGGTATGAAAAAACTAAAGGGAAGTGTGAGTCAAGGGTTTCTCGTCTAAATTCTTCTTCTGTGAGATACATTCCTTATTCACCACTTATTTATTATGTGTGGTGTATATATTGACATTTGATATATCATATAATTAATCTAATTATATTAATTCTATTCAATTATTAATTTTACAATTATTAATTTTAAGGGTAATATGATTCGACTGATTATAAAGTGGTAATGGGATTTCTTAACCCAATTTCTATTCTTTGGGTTAAACTTCTACTTTATTGATTATGTCATGAAATGATTATGTGTGGGATGAATTTTATTTAAATTATGTTTTATTTCCTCTTATTTTATATTTATTTATAGTGGATACACATAATATATTCATTTTATTAATGCACACTTTAATTATATGATACTTATAATGGACATTGTTTTAAAAATTATATTTTTAATGATTCCCATAAAACACTCGTTTTCTCCCATGTATATGTTTTCTAAAATTATTTCTAAAAATGTTTTTAATATTATCTTATGATTTTTAAGGTCATTTTTACTCATGTATTATTTTTTTAAAAATGGTTTAAAAGGACTATTTTTCCGTTTTCTAAATGAGTTTCTTTGTGACTTTTCTTACAAAATACAGAAGGAATGTTTTTTTTAAATTATACGGAATGAGAAGAATTTCCCATCATATGAATCCTTAATTAATTTAATATTACTATAATATATTACAAGTTTATTTCCAAAGAAAAAGTTTTACATTGAAAATGTGTGGCTTAAAAAAACAATTTTAAAATAGAAAGGATATTTTCCTCAATAGTTTTTTCATGTGATCTTTTAAGAAATTTTTTTTATATAAGATAAAATTATTTTATGTTACTTTTGATTTAATGGGGACATGTTATAAGTATAATATCATTATTCTTTATATGGATGTTTTATGTTTATGATAGAATTATTTTTATGAATCTCATTACTTTTCTATAAGATATGCTATGATGAAATGTTTTTGGAATCCATTTCTTTTCAAGATTTCTGAAATGATGAATGATTTATATTCTTATGGAACACATATATTTTATTTTCATTATGTGAAAGGTTGGACCTATATCTCCCTCTAATTCATTGGGTAAATATTGATAACACATAAGCTAAATGTGTTATGTGTGAACCTGATTTCATGTTCACAATTCTATGTGTGGACCTGGTTTCCATGTTCATAAATTTATGAGTTGGCCTAGATTTTATGTCCATAAGATTTTTTATAGACCTTGATTTCATGTCCATAAGATTATGTATGGAATTTTTTTCTTTTCCATAAGTTTATGCAAGGGCCTGATTTCATGTTCTTATCCTAATAAGTGAACCTATTTCTATTTATACATGTTCACAAAGTTATAATTTAATGTGTGTACCAATTTCCATATCTTATGACAATGTTATTATTTCATGTATCATGTCCTCCTATTATTCATGTCTTATGAACTTATAGGATTTAATATTTTTATCTTTGATATTAAGGGTGTAAATTTTAGAATGTTATGTTCATGTTCTTATGATCATATGTTTCTATTAGGATTGATATATCCCATGTTTACCCTTAGTGAGAATCTGAGATCACCATTTTATTATGTTTATTTTCTCCAGGATATAAAGTAAGGTATTAAGTATGACATGTCAAAAAAGGGTTCTAGTTACGAAGGAATAAGTAGGAGACAATGTAGATTTTCTATGGACCAGTTGTTTGTGTTTCTAAGTTTCTAAAGACACTAAACCCATATATTTATAGTGTGGTTTTGTTATGTTATATAATAAATATTCATCTCTAGATATGTTAAATATATGTATGAAAAGATTGGGGTTTTATAGTTAGTATCAGAGAAAGGTTTAGTTATCCTTTGGGAACTATGATGAGAAAACCTTAGTGAGAACCCTAAGTGTAATTCTAGGTTAAAATCCTAGAGTGTTGATAATGATCATAAATAACCTTAGTTAAACCTAATGTTTCATATATTGGAATTTTATTTTTCTTGATTATGTGGGTTTTCCAGTATTATTAGTGTTTTCTACACTATTATTTTTTATTTTAGTCAATGGTTAGAACCTAAATAAACCTTGTTGATGTTTAATGAAATGGGAAATGAAATTATTATCCGCATAATAAACCAATTGTTATGGGATATAGAATGAAAAAATATTATTTCTATACTCACACAATCTATTAATCATGTTGGACTTTCAAATGAGAAAAGGATGGAACAAAATTCTCTTGAATCCTTCGTGAGGTAAAACCCACATTCTTTGAGTGGGTCTTTTTATCCACTAGTGGATGATAAATGGATAAATACTATTAAGAAAATATTTTCTATTATTTGACGATTGGGACACTAAATGTTTTCCTAGATGTTTATAATCTCGAAGGGGAAGTAGATCAATGGTGGAATCTTATTATAAATATGAGGCCAGAAAAAGAGACTGAATCAATGAAATGGTATGAGTTTAAGAGAATATGTTTTAGTAATTAATTCCCCTATATTATATATAAAATAACAGAGAAGGAATTTATTGAGATAAAGAAGATAGATTATGAATCCATTGGTATATATGAGGTGAATTTTATAAGAATTTACATAGATGATTCTGGATTAAACATCATACCTGAAAGAAAAACCGAATGATACTTTATTGGAAAGAAATGAAGTCTTAAAAAATAATTATCCATAAGGTAATTTAGAATATGTGAAGAAATCATTCCACATTTACTAAAATTTTAAATTTTATTTGATAACTCTCAATGTTATAGTGATAAGAAAATGAAGATGAAGTTTAATGGAAACTTCAGTTGTTTTTCACATGGAGGGAAGAAAACATTTCAACCTCCTACTTGCCAAAAATATTGGAAGGAGAACTCAGGGGAATGTATAAAAGGAAAAAAATATGATTCAAGTGTTTGAATCCTATAAATAAAAAAAGGATGTTATAGTGATGTAAATAGGCCAGTAAATGAAATGAATAGAGGGAAATCTCAACAAAATTAACCACTCATACTTCAATGTTATAAATGCAAAGAGTTTGATAATTATGATAATAAATTCCCCAATCCAAAGGCTAATATGGATGATAATCCAAAAAATTCTTTAAATAAAAAGGATAAAGGTAAAGATTATGAAATCACAATGGATGAAATAAACCATATTAATTAGGTCATATTTATCCCCCCCTCTTTGGTTGAGAATTTCATGTATAATTTTTTTATGAGTGAGGCTGATGAAAATATCATTGTTCATTGTCTAGTGAAATTTCATCCAATTATATCCCTCTATATGAATTATGGAATAATAAAACATCTAAGGATTTTTCCATTTTATTTTTCTTTAAGTGTTTAAAATTATTTGTAGAATGGTAATGGTAACCATGAAAAGTGATTGAGGTGATATTTTTTGAGAATACATGATTATGGGAAAGATAACCCATAATATATAAATGATATTGGGATAATAATGAGATAAATAGATGTTTTATTGTGATAGAATAAATGAGATATTATTTATAACCTTGTAGCTAATTAGTAATATGATCAAAAATTGGTTTATGGGTTGATTTAATAGAATTATTGGATTTATGGTATAAGGAAGGAGTTAATTTTTGAAAGAATGTGTGTTTTAACTAAGGTTTTATGGTAATTTATGTTATTAACATGTTTCAAGAGAATAAATGATAATGATCATCACATGTTTGGTGTGAGACAATTAAGAGATGCATCAGTTTTTTTGAGGGATTATTAATAAGTTTATTTTGAAAATTTAGTGAACTTCTTTAATTTTTTTTGGATTTTAATCATTCGGAAAGTTCATAAGGGTAACCATTTTTGAAATTGTTTACATTGAGCTTTGAATGAGGTTTTAAATATTAAAGTATTACTTAACCATATAAAGATTTATGCATATTTAATAACCTATGAAGACATTTTGTTATGATGATAATTAGAGATGGAAGGAATGAATTTTCATCCCATTATGGATCTTATGATCCTTGGGTACTGTAGGAATTACCATTTAAACTTAATTCCTAGGAGTAATAAATGAAGTGGAAATTTATCAAGGCACAAATAAAGAGTGATATTGTACTTATGAGATGAAATCAAGTAATTATATCTTCTCAAATGAGTTTGAAATAAAATTTTATCATATTATCATAATTTCTGATGATATCAATAACCTTTTGAGACTTATTTGGTCTATTATTTTTTGTTCATTAACCTTCTAATGACCATTTTCTCTATTATTCTCCATTAGAACTTGATAGTTATAATTCTCTTCCATGTACATATTTTAACTTTACACTAATATTATCCTAATCATAAAACTATTATTATTTTGATCTTAACCTTATATTTTTCCACTTTTTAAGAGGAAGTTTTATTTATTTTTTATGATGTGGGTTTCCCACAAATAAACTTTTAAAAATCCACCTTTTATTTTTGATGTAAAATTTAAAATTTTCAAGGACACAATTTTTTAAAATTTTTAATCGTATCGGTAGGGTAGATCATTGATTGAATCTTCCACTAAATATTTCTCAAGTTCAAGATGTGTTCCATGTATCTCTACCAAGTAATTATATACTGATCTTTCACATGTACTAAAATAAGAGATCATAATGCTGGAGAAAGATCTTTCTTATAAAGAATAATAAGTAGAGATTCTAGATCATAGAGATAAATTTCTACAAAACAATACCACTCATATGGTTAAAGTTTTTTGGTGAAACCACAAATTTGAGGAATCTACATGGGAACCTGAGGATGTTATAAGGTAAAGGTATCCTCATCTATTTTTCCCCAAGTAATGAACTTTAAGGGAGAAATTAATTTTAATGGGGGTATAATGTAACACCCCAAGATTTTATTGTATTACTATTTTTAAATAAAATTAATCTCTTCGATAGCTTAAATTGTAAAGAATATCGAGCATAAATGAACTTCAAAATATTATTATAACATTAATGTTATAACCTATCCATTAAATTGGAGGGAATGAATAGTATTTACCACATTATGCAAAATATAATTGAAAAACTCATTGTTAACATATTAAAAGTAGTTTTATGATTTTAAATTGATATAAAAGTACCTTAAGTAATTTTTAGATAGATATAGTACAATTAATTAAATTTAAGAAATATTTATACCATATTTTTTTATAAGTTCATTTTTGGGCTTAAAACACATTTTTCTAAAAAACTGTATTTCGTTGCATTTCAATAATATCATTTTAAATGTAATTTTAAAAATTATGTTATTTGAAAATTTTGAAAATGAATTTAATATTTTTAATTTGTAAGTATAAATTAGTTTATAAGTTCATTTTAATTTTTTGACATAGAAAATTTACCATGGTAAAAACAATTACCGTAATATAGGTAAAATAATGTAGCGGGTTAAAGTTTAAAGGTAAAATATTAAAATGACTAAAAAATATGACATTAAATGGGTGGATTATGTGTTTCTAGACCTTAACCATCCTTTAAAACATTAATTATAATCCAAATTTTTTTAATTAATTCCACCCAAATTTGGTTGGATTTAATTATAAAATAATTACTATTTAATCACTTAAAACCACCCCTCCTTGAGTACAAATATCACCCCTCACCACCCCATTTCTCTTCATAAGACTCAAAGCTTCTAAAATCTCTAAAAAACCCTCTCCCAACAACTCTACCCATGTCCAAGTGATTTTGGTCTCACCCAAGGACCAATTCTAATTTCCTTAAGAGGTCCTTCAAGGAGGCGATGTTCAACATGTAACTTTCCCAAACAACCTATCAAAATTTATTTTATTGTTATACCTTTTACTCAAATAATTCATAAATATAGGTTTATAAATCCATAATAATTTATATAATATACTTTTATTTTTCTATTTTAATATCTTATATCCATCCATTTTATTACCACCTCTCATTCAAAGAAACGAATCCATTGTGTGAATTATGGCGGTTAAACTTCTCCATGGATATTGATTTTCCATTTTCCATTTCTGCCTTCATGGCAGGTCATAAAAGTATTATTATGGATAAATTAAAATATTATAGGTATATTATAACATTTTTCATATTATAAAACTAATATATAGATATAATATTAAATAAAATGCAACTAGCTTGTGATGGCCTTAAAAACTGCCAAATTAAACTAAACATTTATCAATAACATTTTATCAAATTAATCATCATCATGTAATAAACAAAAAATTATATATAGAACCATTTAAAATTATTTAATTTAATTAATACCATCTCATTACAATTTTTATGTTTTACTTACATTTTACAATAAAAACCATAATTATACCCAAATGAATTGATCATGAAACCATGAAATGAACGCACCTGAAACAATGAAAATAATGAAATATTATAAATTAATGGGTGTTAAGATGCTATAAAAGTTAAATATAAGGTATTATAAGTATTATTATAGTTATTTAATGATTTAATAACATAATTTAAATCTTTATAAAGGATGTTAAAGTAAAAAAACTAAAGGGAAACACAAAGTAAGGTCTTCTCGTCTCACTTTTTCTTCCACGAAATACATGTCTTATTCACTAGGTATTTATTAGTGTGGTTTATATAATTCCATTTTATATATCATATAATTAATCTCATTATATTAATTTTATTAAATTCTTGATTTTATAGTTATTATTTTTATAGGGCATATGATTTGAGTGATTACAAAGTTATAAGGGAAATCTTAACCCAATTTCCATTATTTGGGTTAAACTTCTACTTCATTGATTATGTCATGCTATGATTATGTGTGGGATGAATTTTTATTACATTATGCTATATTTAAACTTTTATTATGTGTAATTTCATTGGATACACATAATATATTCATTTTATTATTGCTTACTTTCATCATATGATATTTATAAGGGTCTTTCTTTTAAAAATTATCTTTTTAATGTTTTCATTAAAACTATCTTTTTCTCCCATGTCTTTGTTTTATAAAATTGTTTCTAAATTTTTTTTAGTATTATATTATGATTTTTAATTTCATTTTTAATCATGTATCACTTTTTATAAAATGATTTGAAATGATTATTTTTTTCATTTTCTAAATGAGTTTCTTTGTGAAGTTTCTGAAAAAATATGAAATAAATGTTTTTTAACTTATATGGTATGTGGGAATTTTATCTCCATCATAATTACTTAATGATTTAAAGCTTAAAATAAAATATTACAAGGTTATTTTTAAATAAAATATCTTTCATTGTAATTGCGTAGCTTTTAAAAACAATGATTTCAAAATGGAAAGGATATTTTCCTCAAGAATCATTTCAAGTAATCCTTAAAGATCATTTTTATATAAGATAATAGTATTTAATGATACTTATGTTTTATTGGGGATATTTTCCAAGTATACCATCCTTATTATTTTTTTATATGTTTTATGTTTATGATGGCATGATTTTTATTAATATCATTACTTTTTTTGAGATATGCTATGATGAAATATTTATGAAACACATTTCTTTGCATGATTTCTAATACGATGAATGATTTATATTACTATTGAATAAATATGTATTATTTTAATTATGTGATGGGTGAGACCTATATCTCCCTTAAATGCACTGGGTAAAGATGGATAACTCATGAGGAAAATGTGTTATGTGTGAACCTAATTTAATGTTCACAATTCTATCAGTGGACCTGGTTTTCATGTCCATAAGTTTATGTGTGGACCAAGATTTCATGTCCATAAGATTATGTGTGGACCTATATTTCATCTCCATAATATTATTCATGGACCTATTTTCATGTCCATAATTTTATTAAAGGGATTAATTTCATGTTCTTAACTTAACGAGTGAACTTGTTACTATTTATACATTTTCATAAAGTTATAAGTTTATGTCTATGCCACATTCCATGCCTTATGACAATGTTATTCTTTCATGTCTCATTTTCTATTAAGATTCATGTCTTATGAACTTCTAGTATTTATTCCATTACTCAATATTTTGATATCTTATATGTAGGGTGTAAATTTTTAAATGTTGTGTTCACGTTTTTATGCCCTTATATTTATATTATGATTGATATATCCCTTTTTTAAGGTTACTGAGCATCTAAGATTACCCTTATATGTTTTTTCCCCTGAATATGAAGGAAGGTATTAAGTATGACATGTAAAAAAGGTTCTAGTTATGAAGGAATAATTGGGAGATGATATAGATATTCTATGAACCAGTTGTTTTTGTTTCCATGTTTCCAAATATACTAATCCCATACAGTTCTAGAATAGTTTTGTTATGTAATGTAATGAATTTAATCTATTTAGATGTAATATCTATGTATAAAAATATTTTTTCATAATTAAAAAACCTCTATCATGTGAGAATTTGTGACTAGAAAAAACCATGCATGCTGGAGGAGACTATCCATGAGAACCCAAATGTGTTATAGTCAACAACCAATATTGTATGATTCTATAATTTAAATTGATTTCCCATATTATTTAAGTTATTTAGATAACTATAAGGGAGTTTTGATAGCGGTATATTCCCTCTTTTATATTTTATGTTTGTAATTTCATTTTGTATATTTTTAATAAAGTGTCCTCTATTTATCTCTTATCACTCATTTTATATCCTTCTTCAATATTAATTTTAATCTATAACACTCATGATGGATAGTTAATAACCTAAGAGATCTAATAGGAGTGGAATTTAGTGAGGTACCCAAGTCTCTACACATTCATGTTAACTATTTTCTAATAACTTAGGGTTATTCTGGGGATGATTAATAGTGGTTAATGGTTATAGTGTGTCCCCACTATGATTGTTTTAGGATTAGATTCTTGTTATAAACTATTCTCCCATCCATCCATAACCATGCATAAATATAATGGATCCATGATTATTTAGTGCTGAATGAGTATTTTCGATCAACATTACCCCATACGGGTTCTCTATGGATAAATACAATCTACTTAAATATCCAGAAGATATAAAAAAATTGATGAACCTATATTAAATAATGTATATGAAAATATGATTCTATGGAAAAAATACCTCGAACTATAGAGGTCCCTCTATATTTATTAGTAAGAGTAAACATGATAGGATACAACTGTACTAAACCTTGGACATAAGCTCCAACCTAAATTCCATGAGAAGAACCACCTCAATGATAATGTTTCCCCTACATCCTGGGGCCACATCCACCATTATGAAATGAATATCCTATGGAACCCCAAATACTAGTCTGCAGTAGCATATCTCATCCAATTTATAAAAAATGATCCTAAATATAACCATTACCACTGGTTGACTATTGAGTGCTCATGAAATATCACTACAAGTTCCGTATCATTCCACACAATCCACACTAAACTAGCCATGAGTCACATTGAGGAAGAAAAATATAATCTTTATATACTATTAACACTCTACAAAACCACCTCCCTTGGGAGGAAAAGATGGACCACCACTATGGATTCTATATCTATAATTTCTCTGGTGTTTCCTACTTCTTGAAGACCCACTAATGGTTCCCCTAGTATAATCCATCTTCTGAGATCCTTTTCCATAATTCAATTTCCTCTAGGATATAAGTGATTAACTCAAACCTCTAAAAAGGAATGAAAGTGAAAAACATTCACCTACACCCTAATCTCATACCTCAAACCATCCTCAAGTTCCTCTCCCCAGATGCCATGTACCCAACCATCATCAGGGGAGAATGATGTATCTTAGTAAATCATGTTGCATAAAAATTCACATAAAAAACTCTTTGGGTAGGTGTTGAAACAACTAGTTGATTGGTTGGATGTTTTGAAAATATATTAGGTTTTATTGGAAGTATATTAGATGTGTTAGTGAGTTATTTCCCAAGTGAATAGGTTATGAAATATTCATGTGGGGATGCTTGGAGTCCTTCCAAAGGAATATTTTTATATCTATAAGGATGTTATGTTTTATGATAAATTTTTTTCATAAAAACAATTGTAGATATTTCACACCCATGATATAGGATTTGATTCATTTAATGTATATAAGAATGGCTGTTATGTTTCTTGAAAAAAGGTTATTCACATTTATTATATGGGGTTGTTGAGTATTTAGTGAAGTTTCCTTGGAATCTTCTATAAGAGGTGAGCTGTTTTGTGAAAAAAAAAAGAATAATTTATATACGAATAAAGTGTTTTTTATGTATTTATTTAAAATAATATTTTGAAACAAAAATGGGGACTTAGAGGCACATGAGTGACAATGTAGTTTATCAAAATACTGGGTCAGGAAGTGAACATGTGAAGATAAAGGCATAACACATATCAAGAAACACATTTCCCACCGATACATTAAGGAACCTAAGGGACTTGTTCAGAGGTTGGATTTACTATTCATTAATATAAACATGTGGGAGTTCCTGATGCATTTTGATATATGATAATGATTATAGTGGGAACTCCTCACACTTCAAGAAACATGCATGGTAAACTTGATACAACGTTTTTGAACTCATCACCTTCATATTTTTTGTGTATTTTGGGTTGGATGAAACTTAAAAACATCATGACTTCATTAGACAAAAGAATATATTTTTCACATCCAAATTCAATAATTTATGGATACTTGAATGAATATTTCTATACCACTATATTCAGTGATCTAAAATAAAAATATATCATGCTATATTTTTTGGAAATTTTAAATGGAGATATTTGGAGATTGTCTTGATAAAAATTCTTAACTCATATTAATGTTTTCATTCATGAAGAATCAGAGGATGAAGAAGACTATTGAAATAAAATTATTGTTTAAGATATATGAAAGGATTAATTAGACTAGGGAGAATTTTACTGTGATATATGTTGTAGGTTGTTTCGAATGCAGTTATGTATTAATTCATATACTGAATGAATGGACCGACGACCTTATATTTTTATTCATTTTGATAATCCCCCTTTTAAGGTTTGAGTGGGATCCCTCAAGAGATACAATACATGACCCAAAGGTCATATATAAATTTAAACTAGACTATAAATACTAAGAACTACCCCTCCTTAGTGTCAATGTCATGATTTCATACCCTACCATTGTCTCTTGGCCTTCCCTACACCAGCATCAGGGAGTAAAAATGAACCCTAAACCAACACAAGCTTCCCAACAAACATGAAGTTATTCATATTATTCATCAATAAATTCAAAAACAATATAGGAGAATTGGAAAGCTTTGGCTCAATGAAATTTGTAATGCAAATAGGCTTGACCCCGTCCTCTCCTTCACCTCCAATATGAAGCTGAAAATGAATGAATCACCAATACCTGAAGCAACCAAGATAAAAAAAGGATATGACACTCATCAAGAAGCTGAAAATGTCAAGAACTAACCTCTTACATCCAAGATTAAAGATGAAAGCTGAACACAAGGAAGGATCTATAATGTTGCTTGAAGAAAATTTCCAGATCAGACTCCTCGCTGCCATAAATGAAGTCGAGCTGACTAAAATGATGACACTGAAGTACCCTAGCTGAAGGTTCCACCACCCATTCTGCTGTGAATGAAGTTGAAAGCCATCCTGGATCCTCAACACCACTTTAGGCAATCATCCATATCTCACTTCTCACCATTGTGATTGAATCCTAGTCATCTGAAACTCTGATGCCGAAGAACCCGAGCCGAAGGAACCACCATACGACGATATAACCATGACTAAAGCCGCAACCTCATCCCTATACATTCATTCATATAAAATTCATGAAGGTTTTTGAATCAGGGGTGCGATGAACCCTATTTACAAATATTGTTCTTAAAAAATAAGTGTTGAGAAGGTTGTGTGATATTTTTCGATATTAGTTTTTTCTAATAAGAGAGGTAATACGAGATATAATATGATATCAGGTTATAAAATAATAAATAATTAGTGAAGTCTTGTGTGATACCCAAATATCTATTAAAGAAGAAGAGTGGGTGGAACTGTATATCTATATCCATATTTTAAATAAAATGAATAGAATAGGGAGATAGGGGCCTACACATATCGATATTTTTAGTTTCTAAGTGAGTAGATTAAGTTTATCAAGTGTTAAAATCAAGTTATTATTGAAGTATGGAAGCATGAGTAGAATATTTCACTATGTTATATAGTGGAGTGCAGGAAAGGTTAAAGAAAAGGAATTCTTTGAGAAGATAATTTTTGCCTTTGAATTATTATCAACCAGGAAGAGGAGGTGATTTGGTTTTTAAGGAGACACTGACTAAACCCTTATTCATAAGGTGTTGATTAAATTCAACTTGAAGAGGAAAAGGGGAATCATATTTTTAGATAAAATAGAATCCATATAGAGATAGAGATACAACAAGTTTTAATCAATGATTATATTGGAGATAACAATAGGTCTACACACTAACTATATACATCATAAGAGTAGCGTGTGGAGTGGATAAGATAGAGAGAACCTGAATCAAAACTTTTCCCTTCCAAATCATTATAATATGAACTTTATTAGTATTGCTTCCTAGAATATCAACACATCATTGGTGTACGCTCATTGGATTTTACAATTTGGGTGAACCAAGTAAAATCTTAGTGTTCATTGCCTGTATCACCTTCTTGAATATTTTCTTATCATTGGGTGAGATTTTGTGTCAGGTAAATCATGTCACAGGTTGAACAAATACTTCTACCAGTATGGGAGTAAGATCCTAAAAGGAAAACAGATAAATAAGGGAAGTAAAAAAGTTATTATCTACTATCACATTGATTCAACCCTACCCCTCTCGGGGTTTATTGGTCCCAAACAAGTTGTATCAATTCATATATAATATTAAATATTTTGATCTAGAATAAATTATACAAGTAATGGAAACTATTGTGAAGGATCTGGTATTTGATAGAACTTATTTCTCTAAACGGGGGAAATATTTTTTAAAATAATTTGAAAAGCATATTGCTTTCCCTTGTATTATTTTGTTGAATGGGATCATATTGTAAATATACGGTGGAATTATATATGATTCACAACAAAGAAGTTTGAAATTTGATTCTTGTACTAAGTTATCATTAAAATATGGACTAGAATAAGTTATATTCAATAAAATATGTGTAGATAGAACATATAGAAATGTATGGAAAAAAAATCCAAGTTAAAAAATTCAATCAAGTTGTTGAATGAGATATGAATAATTATATTGATGGTTTGAATGTGAAATACACAAAATAGGAGTGTAATTTTCCTAAAATCTGAAGGAATAAAAGAAGGAATAATTCTATCAATAATTTATATAATTCTCTCTAGATAAGTAGAAGTGATTAATTATTTATATAACATTTAAACCACTAGAATATTATCCTTTTAAATATAAAGATACATATTTTATATCACCTAAAGTTTATGAGGATGAATCGACAACTACTTGTAGTAAATCTATAGGTTTTTGGTGTAACTAACATGAGAAAATTCTAGCTATGAATGATGGCATTCAACTTCTAAAGGTTGATAATAGATGAAATTATTTTCTCATAAAAAATGTAGAAGTATAAAATGAAAGTATTATAATATAATAAATTATTTTAGAATAAAACATCACAAAAATGAAAAATAAAATTAAGGATCAAAGTGATATGATTGAAAAAATCATCCAAGAAATTAATGTAAACATGAAAAATGAGAAAAATCAGAGTCTTCTTATATATTCTCAAAACCTAGTATACAATGAATATGAAGACTTATCACAATAAAAATAATTTTCACATTGGGAATTTTGAAAAAAATGAAGGTAATGGGTTTGAGAATCATAAAACATGATAAGAAGATTCATGTAGTAAATAAGAAGCCAAATTCGGAGGGCCCCTCACAAATACACCAAAAGGAAATAAGAAGAACATTAATTTTACTTCAAGGAATGGTCAGTGTAGATCTACTAGAAGTAGTGTGTGTTTTCATCAAATAATTATTTTTTAAAAAAATTTATTCATGTGGGAAAAATAGATATATTTTTTGTGTGATATTAGAGTTTAATAAGTTAAATAAGAGAGTAGGGATTACTTCAATCTCACCTTAACCGAAACAATAATGTCACATGGGGTATGGTTTATTAGAAAGCTGTTTTATTTCTTCTAACTTTGTTCATTTGGAAAGGAAGAATAGAATTAAAATAAATAAAGGCATCAAGGTCATACCCTACTATTCAATGACAAGTTGACAATATGAATAGAAGGAAGATAAATATAGTTAACCAAAAACTATATTTAATGTGATTTATTATGATAAATTTTAGAATAATGTTTGGAAATATAAGAAGGATGAAGAAGTTAATATTATAAACAAAAAATATAATGTGAAAGAAGAATCATCTCAAACTAAGAATGTGGAGACTATTTCAACCCAGAAGATGATGGACAATGGTTTAAAGAAAAATTTATCAAGAACCAATAGTTTTGAACAAAATAGTATGGTATTAATGGTGAGTATAAAAGAGACATACCTAAGTAGATTAAACCATTCCACTATAAATCATAATTGGAATAATGGTAGAGCATACCTTATATAGAGAAAGAGACCATAAAAAAATTGTGCATGTTATATCTTGAATGAGGAATTGTCTACTAGTGGATTGATTTATACTAAAGGGATAAGTTCCAAATCATGAAAAATTGGGGTTTATTCAAATGGTGATATTAACAGGTATACATTACAAAAGGCTAGAATAAAAGTGTTGGGATATAAAAACCAATCACACTCTATAATTTGAGGAGGATGGAGGAACCCCTATCCCATTGCATATTATGAATACATAGGATGAATTGAGTTTCATAAGATAAAGTGGTAGATACAATCCATGGAGGATGTGCACCATGTGGGAATTAAAAGAAGTAAATTTATAAATATGAAAGTATATGATGAAATAAAATGGAAAAGGTTATGTATAGGAACATCGTGTAAAGAAATTATGTGAACTTATTGAATTAAGGAGTAGTTTTTGGTATCTGCCTATTTATTCTAAGATGTATAAAATCAATGGGTATCTAATATATTCTATATGTATATTTGAGCCGTAACTGAAAAATCCTAGATGAAATATATCATCAAAGATAACAAAGGATTTAATTTTTTAATGCTAACATGGACCCTCCAGAAAAATATGGATTAATTATATATGGAAAGTTTTATAAATATATATTTAAATGTTTAAAGGAAATGAAATGTCCATGAAATTATTAATATTAAATAAATATATTGGAATCCTATGTATTCATATTGAAATTTCTCCAAACATCCTTAAATGATGAAGGAATAATTCCAAGTCTGAATCTGTTCCGATAAGGGACATGAGTCTAAAATATTTTCATGATAAAAGTTTAAAGACCCCGACTCTAGTAGCATGTAGTCAGTGGTTACTATATTACATTAGCTTAATATACAAGGAATCAAATCCCGAAGGACTAAATAGTTTATTAGTCTTAGTAAACTAGATACATACTTGAATCTCATATTACAATTAAAAACATAAAATATAGCAAATTATTTTCTTTGAGTACACCATTAATCCCTTTAGAATATCCCTATATATGAATCATAAAACACATTCTCACATCCTGGGGAAAGAAAACATAAAAAAGTGGTGATCTATAATAATCATTAAGGGTATGAATACAATGGAATATATCATGAAAAATGAGAATTAATCAATATAGAAAGGTAAATAACTAAAAAATATGACATTTAATCAATAAATTTTTCATGAAGAATAATATGGCATAAATAAATGATAAACAAAATAATTCCATATAAATAATCACAAGAGCTTAAAAATTATCCATGGATGTTCTAACTAATCAAATAATCACATAGAACATCAATAAATAATCTCATAATGAGTGAATTTATAATGATGGACATTATAACCATACTATCAAGGCCTTGTTCAAAGACATATTATATAAATAGGTAAGGCCTTAGAGAAATACCCAAGATAGTTTGTCTCATGAGACTAATGATGCATCAAGGTGCTATAGTGGTCCTCACCCATCACTTACTAAGTCCAATGCATTCTTTATTTGAAAGGGGTGAAATATAATCAATATAAAAATTCATATTTAAATATTAGGTTATGAAATATTAATACTTTCCCCAATAAATAAACATAATAAAAAACTATTTAGAGTAATATGGGGAATGGTATCAAAATAGTATGTCCCCAGTCAAATTGATCATAAACTATCTAGATAGAAATTAAGGATGGTATCATTACAACATCTTCCCAATGTAGTATAAGTAAGATATGGGTTGTTTTAATTTATGAATATAAATACCATAAAAATTAAATCAAAAATATTATTGAGGAAAATATCCTTTTCACATTGAAAATCACTTTTAAAATAAAAAATTTCTAGAATTTTAAGAAAAAAAATCTTTAAAACTATGCATATAAACTTGTATAGTAATCTTCAAAGTATTGAGTGGTCATAATAGTAAGTAATTCCATACATGTCATATAAGTTAAAAAATCATTTCTTCCAAACTGTTGTAAAATGGTTAAAAAGTGCCTCATTCAGAAAATGACAAGAAGATTCATTTCAAACCATTATATAAAAAGTCAAACATGGGTAATAACAACTTTATTAAATCATTTGGATAATTTTAAATACATTTTTGAAAATATTTTCTAGATACCATGTATATGGAATAAAAATGATTTTTGACTGAAGAGAGAAATAATATCATATTTTCATAAAAACATTTTCTTAATAATTTTAAGTACCAAAGAGAAGAAAATTGTACTATTACTTGATAATTTCATGAATAACCGTAGGAGAATAAATTTTTTGGGTTTAAGTTAAAAATATCAATAAATTCTTTTAATAGATACAAAAACATAAACAATCCCAAATAATAATATGATTGTGAAATAAACATTTACCACTTCAGAAACTTTTGAATCATAAGCCCCATGAATGAAATAACCTCGAATGAAAATTTAAATACTATGAAGATAAAGAGATTAATGATATAAAATACCAATGGGGTATTATAAACACCACAAAAAATAAATAATTGGTGAATATGGAATACATCTTATGAAAGTAAAATTGAGATGAGAAACTCATACCTCATGTCTTATTTCTTTTATACGTGTCTGTAAATATTGTGCAATAAATATATATTTATTATACTTTTATTAAAAAACATACTAAGATATTTCATACCATATATGATTTAAATTGGTATGTATGAAAAGGAATAACTAAATTATGAAAATTATTTTGTTTATACATTTATAATATAAATTAAATGGTTATATATTTATTATATATATGATAAGAATCATTTTAAATGAAAGGAAATGTTGTATGAAAAAATGTATTTTTCTAAATGGTGGTCTCATCACATTATTCGCACATACATTAAAATTAATTTTTAACAATTTTAGAAAATTTATTTTCCAAAATGAAATTAATTTTTGAAATCATCATATAAAAACTATCATAGAGTTAATTTTTGAGAATTTTCTAAAAAGTTTAATTTTTCGATGAATTGTGAAAAATAATGGTGATTATTTAAAACTATCTTTTTATTTAAAATATTTAAAAGTACCATTTTTATTTAAAATTATTTTTAATTTAATATTATTAAAATAATATTATAATCAATATAATTTAGACCATTGGAATAAAATTCATTTTTATTTTTTATATTTAAACATACAATACTCATGAGAATTTTCTCTTTGGTAAACTTCTTTTTCATCATGTCCACATGATTAATTTTTAATTAAAATTTTACATTTATGTGAATGTAATTTATAAAAATGGATTCTATATTTTTAATCATTATAACTAATATTATATAAAAATTTCAACATAATTAGTGGTCATAATGAATAGTTAAAATAGTAAAACTAATTACTGTGGGTAAGGTTAAAAATTTATTCTATATTTTGAATCATTATAACTAATACTATATTACAGTCTATTTAGACTCAGGGTTTCTTGTATCACAAGAAATAAAAGAGATTAAATTTAATGAAACGTATTTAATGGGTTTTTTAAGTTTAGTGTTGAATATCACATACTCTATTGAACACAATGTTATTATTTTAAAATCTATAGAAGTTACATTATACCCCCTTAAATAAATTACTCCATCACAGTTCTATTTTTGTTATCAAGGTCCAACCTTTTGTTGAAAACCGACATTTTAAAAAAGGTTGTTAAAAAATCCTCTTAATAAGAGATAATTTTAAGTAATAAGGTCATCTATAATAATATATAACTCAGTTTCCATGTAAGAAAAATTAGTGGGAAGTTAAAATATGGATATAGAGTACAAGTGAAAATAATTATAACAAGTGAAGGAGATCATTGATCACATAAAAGTTAATGACCCAAAAAAACCAAAAATATATGTTGGAAATGAAGTTAATATAATAAAATTTTCATTTCAATAACCTTTTCCTAGATTTGATAATTGTTTTTGTAACACCCTGAGATTTTGTGAAATTATTTTTTCTTAATAAATTTGATCTTTTTCCTTATCTTGTGTGACAAGAAACACTTATTTTGGATTTAGTTACAATTAACACTAAGTTTATATTATGTTACACAAACACTAAGTTTGTATTGTGTTACACACAATACTGATATTAGATTGCATTACCCACAACATCGAGATTAAATGAAACATGCCATATAATTAGAATATTATTATAATAGTTATCACCAAGACATTGGAATGAAGGGAATGGATAATATTAAATAAATTATGAAAATATGGTTTAAACATGTATAAAAGTTGAATTATTTGGTTTTAAATTAACTATAAATGAAAATAAGAACCATTTGAAAATAAAGAAATTCTTTTTCTAAAAAACAATTTTTTTTGTGTACAAACATGTTTTACCTCAATAAATTAAACAAACCAATTTTATTAAATTATTTTAATTAAATTAATATATTATATATTCAATAAATTTTTTAAAATTTATCTTATGATTTTTATATATAATAAATAGGAATAAATTCAATTTTGTTCTTAAAAACAATATTTTTCTAAAAAACAGCTATTTCTCCTTTTTATAGCGCACTTATTTTAAAAAACAATTATGACACATTTATAAAAATTATTTGAAAAAATAAAATTCATTTTTAAATCGGAATATAAAAATTATCTAAGGGTAAATTTTTGGGTATTCTATGAAAAGTTTCATTTTTTGATGAATATGAAAAATATTGAATTTTAATTAAAAACTTCTTTTTTATTTAATTTATTTATAATGCTAAATTATATTTTAAATTAGTTTTTAAGTATAATTTATTATATTATACATATATTAATTCAATTTAGGTTATTTAAATCAATTTCATATTGAAATTGGATATAAAAACTTTGTATACTTTTGATGATCTTTGCTATAAAAACTCGCTTTCTCATCTCGTCTATCAGATTAATTTTAAATTAATATTTTGATTTCTATAAATAAAATTTAGAAAAATGGATTTAATATTTGGAAAAATAATAATTTAAAATTTCTAATAAGTAAAAATTATTTCTTTACAAAAGTATATTGTGAAAATAGTAAACATTGTTTACCGCGTTTAAGGTAAAAATTGATTTACTGGGGGGGGTTAAACGGGAATAATAAGAGTGAAAAATGACCTAAAATATTATCTTAATTTTAGTTAATTTGTTTATTTAGATATTAGTTGTATAATTCTCCGAAATATGTGAATTACTAGTCACTTTCCTTTTAATGTGACCCATATAATAAGTTAAGTAATAAAAAACACATAATAAGATACTTTTCATACATTAAATATCTTTAATTATTTGGGAGAGGGGAAATCAATATATATTCAGTTATAATTATTATTTTGAAATATAAATTAATTTTTTTTATCATAATAATTTATATTTAAATTTTAGAGATGAAATAGTTACTTAAAATGCTTAAGAAATGCCAACGAGGTAAATATTTAGTTAATAAAAAATGAAATAACTGATACTAAAAATAATAAAAGCAAAGTAAATTGAATAAATAATTTTATTCCATTAATTTTCTATATGAATATATCATATTATATATGTGTTAACATAATATATTATAATTAATTTTTTTATATTTTTTTAAATTCAAATTAAATGAATAATGTAAAAATTGACATTAAAGTTATTTTTTATAATAAATGAAATTTTATTAAATGATTTAATATTACTAAAAATCATATATTCTACCAAGTTATTTTTAAATTTTAATAAATACTAAATATTTTCCATTCAAGGAATGATTTTTCTTTTATAATTATTATATTGACCACTAAATAGTAAAAACTATATTAGCTCAGTTAATGTTAAAGCGGTGTTTTTACATGTTGCATGCACTTTTGTTAAATAAATTTTAAACACCAATAGGTTTTGTATTTTATAAATTAGATATGATAATTATAATTATTGTGTCAAAATTTTCTAATAATTCTCACTCTGATTTTGTCTTAAAGGATAAATTACCTTAGTTAGAATTCTAATTACTGTAGTGAAAACGCAAAATAGTAAAAGTGGGGAAACATAGAACTTAAGGAAAAACTATTTAAAAAATGTGTTTAAATATTTTGTGGAGGTATTTATTGACTATATCATACCTACACCCTTTTAATTATCGAATTTTGATAAACTTACGGTAATATTAACCTCCTAATAGTGAATACTTTTGAGTATTTACAAGAATTCCACTCCTCATATATAAAGGGCACACAATCTCATACCTTATTTACAATGTCACACATCTTTGGTTCAGCCAATACCTAACCAAATTAAATACCAACTTACCTCCCCAATATTAAAATCCTTCTTTTGTGCATACATCCAACCTATAATGCTTTTGGTGCAAACCTATGGAGGATACCCGAAGAAGAGGTAGTGTCCATCAACAAGTATTTTGGTTTTATTTATTCCTCCAAACCTTAAATTATTATTATATAATGATTATATAATAACATAAATATATTCAATATAATTAGATATTATTATGTTAATGTTATGACTTAAAACCATCTCCACTTCCATCAAATGGGTTATGAAATCATCATTCGTGTGCACAACGGACTACCACCCCACAAAGCGATGTCGTTCGTTTTTCCATTACCACTTATCAAGTCTAGTAATAATGATGTATTTATTATTAATATATGATATATATGATGTTATTATGATTATTTAATTGTTATATCACACATACCTTCATATTTTCTATTTTGTGGGAATACGATAACATCGTTCGTGTTTACGGCGGACTACCACCTCATGAAGTGATGTGATTAATTAATTCTTTAGATATAATGTATTAAGGATGGGTTTAATAAAAAATTGTAATATATATGAAATTAAAATTATTCTATAATAATGATATATATCATTAAATTTTGTTTCTTTCAACCTAATAAGAAAATAATAAAACAACATTCATACGTACGTACGACCTTCCATCTCCATGAACAATGTATTTAATTTCATATATCTAAATATTATGGATTACTATAAATAAAAATATGTGGAATATATAAGATAATTATATCATGGTTTTAATTTTATAGATTATATAACCTTGATCAATGTAATAGGGCCAAAATATAACTAAACATATACGAGAACAATGCGGTTATTACACGAAACATAACTTTAACATGGAATTGTTAATAAAAGGGTGATAAATGTAATAATAAAATCAAATATAGAATTATATATATGAATAATTTTATTTAATATATATATATATATAATATTATATTGGATTTTTTATTGATTATAATGGAATTCAAGACTGAAGCTAATGGATTTATGTCTCACTTTATACTTCCACGAGACACATAACATTTCACCGCATATTTATTTTATGTGGTGTATATAATACATATGAATTTATTTTATTATTTTTTCTAATGATAATTATTTGGGTTTATATATCCATCTAGGATCTATCTTTTATGGGTTATATGGTTCAAAAGTTAACAAATCAGTAATGGATTTTTGTCTCAATTTTCCTTTTTTGAGACGTACATTATGTTTTGAACATAAATTCATTAATGAGGTTTATATACAACCTATTTGAAATTTAGTATCATAAATTTATTTACCATTATGTTTTTTTTATTTCTATTTTATTTTATTCCTTCGCGGGGATAATGATTCAATGTTACCAAATTTGTAAGGATTGTGTGTTACAATCACATCATTTGTTGGTATTGTTGATGATTTAGTATCCAATATTGACATCTCATGATATACATCTCAATAATTCTCATGAAGTTTCTTATAATATATTTATTCATGATATATTCAAGTAATGGTACCATTTCTCTACTCATTGGTACTTAAAAATTTTAAGAAAATGTTTTTATGAAAATATAACTTTATTTCTCTATTCGGTCGGAATCTATTTTCTTCCAAATAAAAAAATGTTTTAAAAAATGTTTTTAAATGATAGTGTAATCTAATTTTTAGGGAAGAGGATTTTTAAAATGTTTTATTTTTTAAAATTCATTTTTAATTCTTTGTAAATCTTCTTTTATATGTTTTCCAGGTTATTTTCAAAGAAAAAGGTTTTCAAAACATTTTTCGTTTTAAAAAGATTTTTTCAAAGTGGAAATGATATTTTCTTAAATAAATGATTTAAATGATAAAAAAAAATTTCTATCTAATATTATATCTATTTATGTTACATATTCCTTACTGGGGATATGATCCATAGATACCATTCAAATTCTTTCTCTGAATGGTTTATGTTTTGATTGTATGATGTTTATGAACCTTGTTTCTCTTCTATGGGTTATACCATGAAAAAATGATAATGAAACCCATTTCTTTTCACAGGTTATTATATTATGAAATGATTATAAAACCAATAACTTTTCCATAGGTTATGATATTATGAAATGTTTATGATACACATTTCATTTCATAGGTTATGATGTGATGATTTTTTATGATCTTATGGAATACAAAAATATGGTTTTCATTATGTGATGGGTGGTATATATGTATCCCTCCATTGAATTGGGTAATTATTAATATTATATGAGATCAAAGGGTACATTAGAGTTTATCCAAATCCTGAAATAGGGTATATGAGAGATCATCCCAAGCTTGAAGCAGGTACATGGGTGGTTATCCCAAGCCTAACATGTTATGAATGTCTTGGTGGGTAACCTTGACATAGGATTTTCTATGATTATGTGTATTCCACAATTCTATTTTTTTTTATAATTTTATACTCTCATGCATTATTTTCTTTGATTTATTTATGATTAATGTCTTATTAAATTACAATATTTATTCCACGACCCAATATTATTATCTTTGATATGTAGGGTATGGTTTTCAAATGTCATGATAATGTTTTCGTACCATTATCAACATGATATTATTATGTATCTCTTTTGTTTACCCTTATTGAGAATCCAAGCTTACTCTTTATTGTGTTTTTCCCCATGTTATGAAGAAAGGTTTATGTAGATTATTTTTGTGAAGATTACTAAAGTGGGAATATCTTAATGGGAAACATTTAAGATCATTCACCATATTAGAATGTTGTGTTTCATGTTTCCAAAGGAAATAAACTATTACATTCCTCATGCATAAATTTATGAAATTTATTTAATATTCATCTAAAAATTTGTAATATACATGTATGAGAATCCTGGGTCACTATAGTTGGTATCAAAGGAAGGGTTTAGTTAACCTTTGGAAACTAGGATGATAAATATATAGTGAGATCCCTAGGGATATTTATAAGGATATGTCTAGGGATGTCTCTAAGGATAACTATAAGAATGAGTCAAAGTATAGGATAATGTCCTGGAATTTTCGTAAAGGATAGAGTGAGTAGTTTACAAGAAATTATATCCCTATCTAGATACTATAAGTACATGTGGCACTACCACATATGTACCAAAAGGTAACAACCTCAAAAAAACTATATCGAGCTAGAATCGATTAGGAACTAGTGTAAGATAATGGGATATATTGAATATCTAGGATGATGATTAGAGTGAATGAAGTAGTGATTATGCCTAATCAGTTTTCATAGAACATGATTAACAATGTGTACCCCAACCAACTCTTAGACTCAGCAAAGATGAGAAAGAAAGATTACACTAAGGGTTTGGTTGATGGTAACTATAAAGGAAACAAGATTTAATTTGCTATATGTTGAGAATGTGTAATAAAGAAAAAAAGTGAATGTATCAGAGGAATATGAAGATGTTTTGACTATGGAAAAGAAGGAAAAAAACATGTAACAACAAATAGAAAATAAAAAGTTCAATTAACATAATGGATGGGAATATTTCTCTCCCTAAGATATCCTCCACTGTTTAATGCTTTAACTATGGAAATTATGGGAAATAAAAAATCAGCATACTAAGGGGAAATATCATGAAGAAAATGAGCAATATTGTATGATTAATGTTTATATTTATGATGATTAAGTGACTAAATATAACATATGAAAAGAAATAGGTAATAATAAATAAGATAATGAAGCATAGTTAATGGTTTGATAAGGAATTGGGGAAAATGAATTATTTATTTATTGGAATTAAAAGCTTATGAATCATGAAATATATGGGTATTTTCTAGTATAATTTTTTCATTAATGATTTTAAAGAATATGTTTATGATTCTGATTGACTGGAAGAGTTATTCAATGGAAAGGAGATATTTTGATTATGGTAAGATAATCCTTAATATGTTCTTAATGTTCAGAAAATTTTGTTTAATTTAGATAAAGAGACAATTGATATGTATATAGTAAATTAGATAGAATTAATGAACTTATAACTAATAAAGTATTTTTTTTTAAAAAGTGGTCTATGTTATCATTGATGAAGTCTACAAAATTATTTGATCTTTGTAATATATTCAATAATCAGTTGTTTTATTTAAGGAATTAAAAAGCATGAATGATTTCATTGAGGTTCTATTGTAATTATGGTTTCAAGAGAATACACAATGAAGGTATTCACATGTTTGGTATGTGTCAATTAATAACAATTTCATGTTTTTATATGATTAATAATAAGTTAATTCAAGAAATTCTGTGACCTTATTTCTACAGCTTTGGATCTTCATATTTCATAAGGGTTAAAAGGTTAACCATTTATGAAATGGTTTATATTTAACTTTGAATGAGGTTTTATAGATTAATGTATTATTTTGGAATATGAAGCCTTATTAATATTGGATAAATTGTGTTAACCATTTTGTTGTGATGATAAATAATATAGAGAGAATGACCTATGATTCAACATATAGATCTTATGATCCATTAGAGCTTTAGGAATAACAAATTCACCTTCATTTCTTGGAGTTTGAGATGAAGTGTAAATTTATCAAGGAATAACTAAAAAGTGATATTATTCTTATGAAATGGAATTAAATAAAGTGTATCTTCATGTGAAAATTATTAAACTTTCTGAAAATGATCTTAGAATAAAATGTCACTATGTTATCATCATTTTATTACGATATCAAGTAAAATTTTCAAGCCTCTTTGTTTTATGGATTTTTAATCATTGAATTTTTCCTAAAAATGTTCTCTATCACTCTCCATCAATATTTGGGTTTTAGTTTTCTCTTATATGTCCATGTTTTTACTTTCCACCTATCTTCTCCTATGTAGAAACCTAGTTATGATTTACTCTTGATAATTGTTATGTTTCCAAATTTCCCCTTTTAATGGAAGTTTTATTATTAATTTGAATGATATGGGTTTCTATGAATTAATTTTCAAATGTTAAACCTTTGATGATAAAGATGAATTTTGTGGGTGAAATTCATTTTATGGGGGTATACTGTTACACCCTGAGATTTTATGAAATTATTATTTTTCAAATAAATTTGTTCTTTTCCATATTTCATGTGGCATGAAACACTTATTTTTTCTTGTGTAGTTTGTTCACTGATTCTATATTATCTTACACACAACACTAAGTTTTGTTTGTGTTATACACAATACCGATTATATCTTTTGTTACACATAACACCATGTTTAAATGAAATGTTCCATACAATTAAAATATTATTATGGTAGTTATCATCTAGCCATTGGAATAAAGAGAATGAATAAGATTAAATAAATTATGAAAATTTGGTTTACACATGTATACAAGATGAATTCTTTGGTGACCAATTAATTATAAATGAAAATAATAACCATTTGAAAATAAAGAAATTATTTTTGAGAAAAACTATTTTTCTGTGTACAAACACGTTTTACCTCAATAAATGAAACAAACCACTTTTGGTGAATGATTTTAATGAAATTAACATATTATATATTTAATAAAATGTTTAATATTCATATTATGTGTTTTCTATATAATAAATAATAATAAATCCAATTTTATGCTTTAAAAAATATTTTTCTAGAAAACACCTTTATCGCCTTTTTATGGCGCATTGATTTTAAATCTAGTTTTTGAAAAATTTATAAAATTTATTTGAAAAAATATAATTAATTTTTTAAATCATCATATCAAAATTATCTTGGGGTAAATTTTTGGGTATTTTCTAAAAAGTTTCATTTTTGATTAATAGTGAAAAATACAGAATTTTAATTTAAAACTACATTTTTATCTTTTATTCATTTATTAAGTTAAATTATAATTTAAATTGGGTTTAAAGTATAATGAGTTCAATTATTAATCTATTAATATAATTTAGTTTATTTTAATCAATTTCATATTGAAATTGGATATAAAAGCTTTGTAAAATTTTGATCATTTTTTCTATAAAACCCCACTTTCTCATCACGGCTGCAGGATTAATTTTAAATTAATATATTAGACTTATATGAATAGAATTTATAAAAAATAGATTTCATATTTGAAATCATAATAATTTCAAATTTCTAATAAGACCAACTTAATTTTTGATCAAATGAATAGTGAAAATAGAAAAAATTATTTACTGTGGTTAAGGTAAAAATTGATTTATTAGGGGGGTTAAAATAGAATTAAAAGAATAAAAAATGACATAAAATATTATATTATTTTTATTGAATGAGTCTATTTATATATTTGTCATAAAAGTCTCTGAAATATGTCAATCCTTTCCAACTTTCCATTGAATATGACCCGTATAATAAGTTATGTAAAGAAAAAGACAAAAAAATACTTTTATTACTTTAAATATCTATAAATATTTTGGATGGGAAAAATAAGTATTCATATATAAGTACTATTTGGTAGTAGAAATTAATTTTTTTTATAATAATTTGTCTTTAATTTTCAAAGATGAAAAATTTACTTAAAATTCTTAAGAAATGCCATTACCGTAATTATATAGTTAATACAAAATGAAATAACTAATACTAAAAATAACAAAAGTGATGTAAATTAAATAAATTATTACGTTACATTAAATTTTAAGATAAATATATCAAATTATATAGGTTTTAATATAATATATTTTAATTCCTTCATTTTATTGGTATTTTTTAAATTCAAATTAAATTAATAATATCAAAATTGACATTAATGTTATTTTAAAATAAATGTTATTTTATTAAATGATTTAAAATTGATAAAATTCTATCTTATTACAAATTATTTTTAAATTTTAATAAATACCAAGTGTTTCCAATTAATGAACCAATTTTTCTTTCATAATTAATATATTGAAGCCTAAATAGTAAAAACTATGTTATCACAGTTAAGGTTAATTAGTGTTTTTGCGCATTACATGGATTTGTGTTAAATAAATTTTAAAAAACATAGGTTTTTTATTTTATAAATTAGATATATTATTTATAATAATTGGTTTAAAAGTTTCTAATAATAATCACTTTAATTTATTCTTAAAGGATAAATTACCTAGGTAAGAAAACTAGTTACCGTAGTGAAAACCCAAAATGGTGAAAGAGGGAAAACTTAAAAGTTAAGGGGAAAATGTTTAAAAATGTATTTCAATGTCTGTTTGAGGTATGGATCACCCATATCATCCCCGTACCTTAAATTATCAAATTTGGAGCCACTTTATATATGATTGACCTCCTAAAGGCAAATACTTTTGAGTATTTACCAGAATTCCACTCTACGTCATCTATAAAGGGGAACTCAAAATCCTCCCTTCTTCATACCTATAAAACTCTTTGGTTTAGAAATTATATGACCAAATAAATTCCAAAATTACCACACCTAATCTTAGAATCCTAAGTTTGGGTATAAAGATAACATATAAGGATTTTAGTGCAAACTTAAGGAGGATTCTCGAAGAAGATGTGACATTCATTAATGAGGGTTTTTGTTTTATTTATTCCTCCACCCCTTAAATTATTATTATATCGTGATAATATAATAACATTAGTATATAAAATATAATGGTATATTTTTATGTTAATTTCATGACCTAAAACCATCTACAATTCCATAAAATGTGTTATGAAATCATCATTCATGTGTACGGTGGACTACCGCCTCACAAACCGATGTCATTAGTTCTTTCCATTAACACCACTCAAGGATCGACATAATGATAGATTTATTTTTATATATGATATTTATGATTTTATTATGATTATTTAATTATTATATAACATATAAAATATTATTTTCCATTTTATGGGGATATGATAACATCGTTCATGTGTACGATGAACTACCACCTCACGAATTGATCTGATTTGTTCACGCTTTACATGGAATATATTAAAGTTGGGTTTATTTAAAATTTGTGATATATATGATTTAAAAATTATTCTTAAATTATAATATATGTTATTTACCTTTCTTTCAACCCAACTAGAAAAATATAAAAAAATAGCATCTGTGCATACATACGACCTACTATCTCTATGAATGGTGTATTTCATTTCCTATAAATAAATTTAATAAATTACTATAAATAAATATATTCTGAATATATATGATATTAATATAATTTTTATTATTATGTAGACTATGGAACCATCATCAATGTTATAAGACAAAAAATATAAAAAAACATTTTTGTGTCAATAAGGTTTTCCATATGACTTTTCCATTCCTTCATGTTTGGGGGAGATTGTTGAGTCAATAAGGTCTCCTTATGACTTGACCATTACTTCTTGTTTTGAAAATCACAAACACCCTATCTCAAGGAAAATCTCATTTTACACTGTGTTTTATTTATTTATGGAAATTTTTCCTTCCCCAAGGAAATTTATCCTTACCATGTTTTTCATTGTTCATTATCTTGTCTAAGTGTAAAATAAAGTTTCATATCTAAAACCTTAGAATCATATAATACTTAGATAAAAAGCATTCTGTTTTCAGGATCTGAATTTAGGTTTCAAATTCTCTGAATTCATACTCCAAACTCTTCTGATTTCTGACTCCGAATTCTCTGAATTCAGACTCCGAACTCTTCTGAGTTCTGACTCCGAGTTCTCTGAATTCAGATTTTGAACTCTTTAGATTTCTAACTCCAAGTTCTCTGAATTCACACTCCAAACTCTTCTGAGTTCTGACTCCAAGTTCTCTGAATTCAGACTCTGAACTCTTCTGAGTTCTAACTCCAAGTTATCTGAATTCAGACTCCAAACTCTTCTAAGTTATGCCTCTGAATTCTCATTAATTCAGACTCTGAACTTTGTAAGTTCAGACTCTGAATTCTCATGAACTCTAACTCTGAACTTCGTAAGTTCAGGTTCCAAATTTTTGTGAATCCAGATTCCTATTTTCCTTGAAATTTAGACTCTGGAATTCTATAGATTTCAGGTTCCGAATTCCTAGAAAACAGAATCCAAATATCCTTGTATTACAGACTCCGAATTCATTTTGGGTTAGACTCCAAACTTTCATATTTCCTTACATTCTGAATATTTGACTTTAGTTATGTAACCATATTTTTGCTTAAACTTGTTTTGTTATAAAACGATGTCGTTCATTCAGTTTCTAACTAACTATTGTTTGAATGACATGTGTACATGTCCCTCCAAAATTCAAGGAAAAATATGACTATTGGAGGAGGGAGATGACCGTTGAAGCCATGCCTATAAATAGGAGCTCATTTGAAAGAGCTCATAACTTTGATGAACAAGTTGATCAATCTAGAGATTACATGCTGCTGAAGTGATTTCTAGAGAGAGAGAGTCTTTATTGCTTTGTGCATACTGAGCTTCTTGTTCAGATTTTCTTTATGCGACTCCGATTGTTGTTGTGTACAATTGAGGGCTTTCGGGGATAGGAAGACAGAGGTGCCTACTACCTTGAAGTTGAGGGCTTCCTTGCTGAGGAAGACAGAAGTGCTGACTACCTTGAAGTTGAGGGCTTGTAGGGAAAGCAAGACAGACTCTGATCTTCATATCGAGGGCTTACCCTGGTGTGGGTAAGACAAAATTTCTTGAAATTATAAATCAAGGGACCTTTATCCAAGGTTTTTGGATACCCTTCTCTTCAGGATAAAATATTTACTACTTGTTACATTCTTTGTTACAAGTTTTCCGCTACATTTTATTTTTTGAGGAAAGTATAACTATCTTATACTTCCTTATACTTTTACTCTGATTTAGTAAGATTCTATATGCTTTAAAGTAGAATATTTTTATTGTAAACTTTCATTAAGTTTCATTTTCCGAAACCATCTTTTCGGAATAACTTTCTCAAAATCATATTTTTGGAATATAGAAAGTTTGTAGGCTTAGATGTTTTTTGAATTATCTTGTTTAACCTTGTTCAATAATAGAAAGGTTTCTAACCAACTTTAAAAGTTTATAAAGAATTTTTAAAGTTTACAATTCACTCCCCCCTTGTATTTTGAGCATCATTAGATACTTTATACAGTATCTCTTTTATTTCGATCCTACATTTGGTATTATAGAGTATATCATACTCACATACCATCTCAACAATTGGTATCAGAGGATTGGTTCAATCTGAATTACTCTCATGATTAGATTTATAAGAGAATACATCTCATTATTTTCTGGAATCAGTTTTTCAGACTCATAAAGTTCGGATTCATTTTTACTTAGAGATACTCTTGTTCTACATTTTCCTTGCTGAGGAATATTTTCCTTGTTTAAAAAATTTTATTACTAACAATTTTTTGTGAAAATAATTTTCTTCAAGATGACAGGAATCAATGTTGGTTCTATAGACAATCTCAGTCCAACAAGACCACCTATTTTTGATGGGAATGATTATGAATATTGGAGATATCGCATGAAGACTTTCATTATCAATACTGGAGTTGATAATTTCGTTATGCTTACTGGATGATATAAAATCCCTAAAAAGGGTGTTAGTACCTTCACCAATCAAGAAAATCATGAATATCAACTGAATTATAAGGTACACAATACCTTTCTTTGTTCTATGACTAGAAATATGTATAGCTGAATTTCATCTTGTGAAGCAGCAAATTGTATTTAGAAGAAACTTTAAGTTGCTCACTTTGGAACTTCCAAAGTAATTGAAACAAGAAGAGCCATGCTTAGAGCTGAATATCATGGTTTATGATCTCCTTATGGAGAACCCACATGTAAGGTTCAACAAAGATTCATGACTATATTGAATAGTTTACAATCTATGGGTGATAAAGGATTAGATGATGAATCTCTTGTTGATAAGATCATTGACATCATTCTAAATGAGTGGGAATCCAAGAGGATAGCTATTGATGAAAACAGAAAGGTTACTCAGATTTCTCTTGATGAACTGTTTGAAACTCTTCTTTAGCATGAGACTAGAATGAAGAGAGATGTTGATAATGTTAAAAAGAAGAATGGGAATGTAGGAGTTGCTTTTACTACAACTTCAAATCATATTAAAGATAAGACTCCTGATGGATTTACTAGATCCAAATCTAATAAGGTTATTATCCAATCTGAATCTAGTGGAAGTGAATCTTCAGAAAATGAGTTATCAAATCTTTCTCACAGGATGAACAATATTTTTGGACAAAAGAACTTTCAATCTAGATATAAGAAGAAGGAAAGGAAAGATAAGAAAGATTCAGAAGTTACATGTTATTAATGCAAGAGAGATAGACATATAAGTCTTGATTATCCTATGCTTAAAAGAAAAGAAATAAATGAAAAGCATTCTGAGAGAAACAGAAATAAGTACTACCAAGATAAAGCTAAGAAAGTATTGAAAGATAATGACACCTGGAGTGTCAGTGGTGGTGACTCTTCAGTTGAATCATCATATTACGAATCTTCTGGACAGAATAATCTTGGTCTAATAGCCAGACAACCAATTGACAATAATTGTTTGATGGATAAGGTACACAATGTTGAATCAATGACCAATGTTTCTTTAAATTCAAATTATATTAATGATGAATATTATGAATCTTCGAATGAAGAATCATCTTCTGATGAAGATAATACTTTACCTTCCTATGAAGAAGTTTCTAGGTTTACCAAACTCCTTGAAATTGAGAATTCAAAACTCATAAAAAAGATTGATAAGGAAAACTATAGGAATACTATTCTTATTAAGGAAATATTAGATCTTTCTAAAGATCTTGATAGGAAAATTATTGATTTTGAAAGTATTTCAAAAAATCTTGAGGAAGTAAATTCTGAGAAGAATAAAATTTCTAAGGATCTAGAAAACGTAATTTCTAAAAAAATGTTTTCGAGCCTAACTCTAGTTCTAAATAAAATGTTTTAGAAGACAAGAACCTGGTTATCAAACTGAAATCTGAAATTTTTTCCTTGAGGAAGTGTTTTTCAAACTTTACCTTAGGTAAAGAAAATTTTGATAAAATGTATTCTCAAATCTGACCTCTAAGGAATAGTTCTGGTTTTGGTTATACTAGTTCTAAACCAATTTTTAGCAACAATTATTTTGTTCCTCAAAGTGCTCCATTGTGCACTAAGTGTCAGTATGGTGGGAACTGGGCAAAAAAAATTTCCTTAAACAAAACTCAGTCTTTAGGATTTCATAAATCCTATTTTTCTAAGAAATGTGGGTGCCTAAAATTTTGCTTTCTGAAATTTCCAGATCCAAGAAAATTTGGGTTCTGAAAGTCTAACTCTTTTGTTTTCGGGAAAATAGAGAGAGTACTAATAGAAATACTTGGTACATGGATAGTGGATGTTCCCGACATATGACTGGTAACAAAAAATATTTTGAAAATATTATCAAGACGAAAGGAGGAAAAGTAACTTTCAGAGATAATGACCAGGGAGGAATTATTGGTATAGGTAATATTGTTCTTCTTGTAAAAACATTAATTTCAAATGTTTTATTTGTTAAGATTATTAAGAACAACCTCATTATCATAATCCAATTATGTGATGAAGGTTACCTTGTGAATTTTAGGAATGAGAAGTGCTTAGTACACAATTCCAAGGAAGAGTTTATTCTTTCTTCCCATAGGAAAGAGAATGTATACACACTCAACTTAGAAAACCTTAGGAGCCAAGATCTACCTTTCCTTAGTGCAATGGAAGATCATTCTTGGTTGTGGAATATATGGTTAGGTCACTGTAACCTTAATAACCTATGTAAACTTTCTTAGAAGAGATTAGTTAAGGATCTACCAGAGCTTAGATTTGATTCTTCAAAAGATTGTGATCCTTTTAAATACGACAAGAAACATAAATCAAGTTTTAAATCAATTGTTGAAGTCTCAACTACTGATGCATTACATTTAGTTCATATGGATCTCTTTAGTCCTACACAAACTGAAAGTATTGGAGGCAAGTATTATATATTTTATTTAGTTAATCATTACACTAGATTTACGTGGGTCTATTTTCTAGCAAAGAAGTCTGAATCCTTCTCATATTTAAAAAGTTTTAGAGCCCAAGTTAAAAATGAGAAAAACCATCCATTGAAAACTATTCATAGTGATCATGGTGGAAAATTTAAAAATTCTAATTTTGAAACTTTTTGTAGTAGAAAAGGAATTACTCATAACTTCTCAGCACCAAGAAATCCTCAACAGAATGGTGTTGTTGAAAGAAGAAATAGAATTATTCAAGATATAATTAAAACCATGTTGAGTGAATATTATATAGCCAAACATTTTTGGGTTGAAGCTGTAAGTACTGCTTGTTATACTATAAATCGAGTCTTTATTAGACCATTTCTTAATAGAACTTTTTATGAGTTATGGAATGGTAGAAAACCTAGACTTTCATACTTCAAGGTTTTTGGTTGCAAGGTATTCATTCTGAATACTAAATATAATCTACATAAATTCGTGCCAAAATCTGATGAAGGAATTTTCTTAGGCTACTCCACAACTTCTAAGGCTTATAGAGTTTTCAATAAAAACACTTGTACTGTTGAAGAGACAGTACATGTAAAATTTGATGAAACTGGTCCTTTTGTTTTTAAACAACCCCCAAATACATCTTCGGATGTGTTTTCAAAAACTGATTATCAACCCTTGACAGAAGATCCTTCTAATAAGGAAAATTCCCAATAAAATGTTTCTGAAGCATTTACCCCAGAATATTTTCTACCCTATATTTATGAACATGTTTTACAAAACCCAAATCAGTTGTTTCTAAAGAATCATCCTAGTGATAGTATCATTGGTGATGTGAATAAACCTGTAAGGACTAGAAGTTCCTTAAGAAATAAAGTAGAACATCTAGCATTCCTTTCCCAATTATAACCAAAAAGCACTGATGAAGCTTTAGTTGATGACGACTGGATTAAATCCATGCAAGATGAACTAAATGAATTCAAAATGAATAAAGTCTGGACCTTGGTTGAAAGACCTAAGGAAACTTCTGTTATTGGAGTAAAATGGGTCTTTAGAAATAATTGTGATGAAAATGGAATCATAGTAAGAAATAAAGCTAGGTTAGTTGTTAAAGGCTATAATCAATAAGAGGGAATAGACTATGAAGAAACCTATGCTCCAGTAGATAGACTTGAATATATTTGTATCCTACTTGCCTTTATAGCATTCTTCAATTTCAAACTTTTTCAAATGGATGTGAAATGTGCTTTCCTTAACGGTTATGTTCAAGAGGAAGTTTTTGTTTAATAACCTCCTGGTTTTGAAGATACAAAACATCCTGATCACGTTTTTAGACTTACCAAAGCTTTGTATGGACTTAAGCAAGCCCCTCGAGCTTGGTATGATAGACTTAAAGTATTTTTGCTTCAAAATAACTATGTCAAGGGAAATGAAGATCCAACCCTTTTTATAAATAAAGATAAGAAAAATGTTTTGATTGTTCAAATTTATGTTGATGACATTATATTTGGTTCAACTCAGCAATCTTTAACTGATTCCTTTACGGATCTAATGAAATATGAGTTTGAAATGAGTATGATGGATGAGTTAATATTTTTCCTTAGTTTTCAAATTTCTCAAAAACCAGAAGGAATCTATATATCCCAACATAAGTATAGTAAATATCTTCTTAAAAAGTATGGATATGAAAACCCTAAGAGTATAAGTACTTCTTTTGGTACCTCAAATACACTTGATCTTGATGAAGCTGGGAAACCAGTAGATCAAACATCTTTTAGAGGTATGATAGGAAGTTTACTTTACTTGACAGATAGTCATCCAGACTTAATGTTTTCAGTATACTTATGTGCAATATATCAATCTAATCATAAGGAATCTCATTTAAAGGCAGTGAAAAGAATTTTTCGCTACTTAAAGTGAACCATGGATTTAGGACTCTTCTATACTCCTAGAAATTTTTTTTTAAAAGTTTTTTAGATACTGACTTTAGTGTATGTAGAATGGATATAAAGAGTACATCATAAACATTTCATTTCTTATAAGATTCATTAGTTTCTTGGTCATGCAAGAAGAAACACTCAGTTGCACTTTCCACTACTGAAGCTGAATATGTAGCAGCTGGAAGTTGTGCTCAAGTGTTGTGGATGCAACACACACTCACAGACTATGTTATGAGTTTTACCAAAACAAAAATTTTGTGTGATAATACTAGTGTCATTTCTTTAAAAAAAACCATGCACATCACTCTCATACAAAACACATAGATATTAGGCATCACTTTCTTATGGATCACACACAAAAAGGAGATATCATTCTTCAATTTATCGGAATGCAAGACCAACTTGCTGATATTTTCACAAAATCTTTACCCCCTGATAGATTTTAATACATTAAATAGAAGTTATAAATGATAACTGTAAGGTAATATTCCATGTTAATTTCCTATTGAACTAATCTCCTTACAGAAATAAACTCCTTTTCATAGGGGGAGTACATTTTTTTATGAAAATTTCCATAGTTAGTTTTTCAAATTTTTCTTAATGAAAATTTTCGTAGTTAGTTTTTCAAATTTTTCGTAATGAAAATTTTCGTAGTTAGTTTTTCAAATTTTTCGTAATAAAAATTATCATAGTTAGTTTTTCAAATTTTTCGTAATGAAAATTTTCGTAGTTAGTTTTTCAAAAAAAAAAATCGTAATGAAAATTTTTGTAGTTAGTTCTTCAAATTTTCTTAATAAAGTTTTTCGTACTCAAAATTTTTGTAATGAAGGTTTTCATACTCAAAATTTTCGAAATGAAGATTTTCATACTTGAAAATTTCATAATGAAGATTTGCGTACTTTAAATTTTCGTAATGAAGATTTTCATACTCAAAATGTTTTTCATAATGGAGGTTTTCATAGTCATTTTTTTAATATAAAGTTCTTCAAGAAGAATATTACCTATTACGAATAATCTTCCTAGTAATCCGAAAGGTATGATTATTTCTTGAGTTTTCATAATCACCTTTTACTTGCTGGTAGTTTCTTTTGTTTCTTTTAAAATTTCTCGGATTCTAGTTTCATTAAATCCAAATGTTTTCTTTTAAAAACCTCAAAAGATTGGATCCTACTAAATTTTCCTTGCGGCTATCATTTCAACTGTTAGATCTGATCAGAATATTTCTCAACTGTTGGATTGAGATGGGAAGATGAACCGTCACATCAAACACCAATCTAAAGAAACCCTGAAGGGTTGTCCCACATCGATTTCAAGCCTTTTGTGCCAAAACTCTGCCCCTCATACAAAAGCTCATTCCGAACTTCTCAGAGTTTTCCCAAGTATGAATGTCTGCAGAAGAATCCTCTAAAAAAGATATGTCTACTGTCAAGCCGATTCCGGAGTGGAAAGTATATAGAGAAAGTTTGGTGCACCCGAATTTCTTCAATAAATATGATTCTATAATCTCCAAGAACATCAAGATTAATGGATGGGAAAGTGTTTGCATATCGAAGCCAGGGGCTCAAGAATTGGTGTATCCGGATCTGCTTATCGAGTTTTATAAGTCAGTTAGTTTATTTATGGAAGAAAGTAGGGAGAAGTTTTCATTCAAAAGCTATGGAAATACCTATGCTCTATCTTATACAAAGGCAGCTAGTTTGGTTGGAGTTCCATTTCAAGGGGAATCTGAATTTTTTTCCCATAAGTTTCCTGATGTTCAAGGAAGTTTTGTCAAAGTGAAAGCTATGGATTTTCTTGGACTTTCAGATGTCACAACTGTAAAGATTGATCATTTTTCTATGAATAAATGGATCCTTGAATTATGGGTTCAAGGTTTCATCATTCCGAGAAAAGGTGATAAGGACACCTTGAAGAAGAGCGAAATGTACATCTTAGATTTTCTAGTGAATCTGAGGAAGATAAATTTGATGAAGCATATTCTCATTAAGATTGGGAATATTAAGAATGAGAACCTGAAAGCTCAGATTCTTATGTACCTGACTATTCTTTCTAAGCTTATTGTTCGGTGCTTGGAGTCTTTCAAAATCCCTTTTAGTTTAAAGTCGAGGAATTGAAAATTCATGCTGATTAGTGATGATACTCTCAAAAGGATAAAATTTGGTTTTTCTAAGGATTTAGGAGAATTCTATGATCTACCAGAGGAGGAAGTTGAAGTTGTTCCGAAAGAAAGAGAAGTGGATAAACCATAGAAAAAGGCTGGAAAGAAGAGGAAATTGAAAGAGGTAGAAGAAGTAGAGAAAACCCCTAAAGCTAAGGAAACTCATTATGCACCTCCAAAGCCCAAGAAGCAGAAAGATTATCTGGATGATGTTGTAGCCAAATGGAGAGAAGATAAGAAAAATTGGAAGGAAGGAGAGCCACAGTTTGTCTTGGATCCTGCAGAGTCCAAAGTTTTGAAAGAGAAGGCAACCGATGAGCTTGAGAAGCAATCCAAGGAAAAGAAGTTAAAGAAGAAGGTGTCTCAGACTAAAATTGTGAAATACCTTCTAAGGGATACTGAAATAGCATCCAAGAATATCCCGGTACAAGAATACTTCCTGGTAGAACCCTTACTTGAGACTCCAGGGAAGAATTTCATGACTCTGGAAAAATACCAAGAGAAGGTTGTTGAAGAAAAGTAAGTTTTTGAAGAAGTGTAAAAAGAAGAAAGTAGGGGTGGCATTGAAGATATTATAAAGAAAGATTAATATTATCATGAAAAGGAAACCCTTTCCGAGAAGCTATCAATCCGAACTTCTGAAGTAGAGTCTTCAAAGATCCCAACTCCTACGAAGGATGAGGAAGGTGAAGATGATAAGGGTGAAGAATAAGTTAACAATTTATCTGAGGAAGAAAGTTATAATCATCATTTTATTCACCCTGAAGATGCTGAGGTAAGAGTTGAGAAGGAGAAGATAGATAAAGATAGAATTGTTTAGCTATCTGATAGTGAACAAGAGTCTCTGGATGAAGAATCTATTCCGAGAACCAATAAGGGAAAACATGTGGTTGTTGATACACCAACTAAAGTTGTTTTAAGGAAGAAGGAAGATGGTGTATCTTCTAAGAAGAATCTTGTTGAGCTAGAGGAAGAACCATCACCAAGAAAAGTCCCAGATTCGGAATCATCATCTCTAGGACATTATTTCATCGTAAAATCACTAAATAAGCTTGTTGACACCATTCCGATCTTTCCAAGCATTGACTCTAGATTTCAGATGCACCAACACGACTTGAATAAAAAATCAGATTATATATCCATGGTAATGGAGAAGTGTGTAAATATTGAGGCTGATTACAATAACTTTCTCATCAACTAATATGCCCAAAAAAATCCTGTAAGAAAGTGGTCAGCTGGTCAAAAAATATAGTTGAAGATTTGAGAGAGCTTGATAAGTTTCAAGATGATGTTAAGGAATATTTTGATACTGAAGATGGAAAAATAAAGGATCTCACAAATAACTTTAAGTAAAATCTAAATCTTGAGTAGAATACTCGGATTTAGGAGATCAAGGATCTGAATGGGAAGTTGAATTTTTTTTCCCAAAGTTGGAAGAGGGAAAGGGATCTTCGGATCGAGATTGAATAGAAGCTAGTGAAGCAAGATGAACTGATGAAGGCTCAGGCAGAAGCTCTCAAGTCTCAGGATGATAGAATCAAAGCTTTAGAGAAGAAAGCCGAGGATCAGGATCAACTCCTTAAGAAAGAAGAGGAAGACCACAAGGAACTCAAAAATCTGAAAACCATTGTGAAGAAATTAATACCCAAGGAAAAGGAAGGAAATTATATCCAATCCGATCTTTTTTTGTATTTTTTTCCTTGTAAAAATTCTTCCTATCTTAATGAAATTTTGGTTGCTCGTTTTTGTTTGGATGTTTGTACAAATATTTTAGGTACTATAATTTCTTTTCCATTCCATCAAATTCTTTTTGAAAATCACAAAGGGGGAGAAAAGAAAAAGAATACTAAGAAAAGAAGAAATATCCCTAAGTAAGGGGGAGTTTATCTAAGGGGGAGTTTTCATTATAGTGATTTTCATACTCAAGATAATGAAAAATATCATTCCATAAATCTAGAATACGATCCTTAGAGTTCCAAAGCCTAAGGGGGAGTTAGTCGTATTCATCATTGTTCATGTGTAAAGAGAGATAAGTTTTATTTTCAATGTCTATAAAAATATTTTCTAAGTCCTTTTATTCTTTTTAGTATGGATGTTTTTTCTTTCCAAAAAGGGGGAGATTGTTGAGTCAATAAGTTTTTCCTTATGAATTTTCTATTCCTTCATGTTTGGGGGAGATTGTTGAGTCAATAAGGTCTCCTTATGACTTGAGAATTCCTTATTGTTTTGAAAATCACAAACACCTTATCTCAAGGAAAATCTCATTTTACCTTGTGTTTTATTTCTCTAAGGAAAATTTTCCTTCCCCACGGAAATTTATCCTTACCATGTTTTTCATTATTCATTATCTTGTCTAAGTGTAAAATTTGGTTTCATATATAAAACCTCGGAATCATATAATACTTAAATAAAAAGAATTCTGTTTTAAGGATCTGAATTTAGGATCTGAATTCTTTGAATTCAGACTCCAAACTTTTTTGAGTTCTGACTCCAAATTCTCTGAATTCAGACTCTGAACTCTTTTGAGTTTTGACTCCGAGTTCCCTGAATTCAGACTCTGAACTCTTATGAGTTCTGACTCTGAGTTCTCTGAATTCAGACTCTGAATTCTTCTGAGTTATGACTCCGAGTTCTCTAAATTCAGACTCTGAACTCTTTTGAGTTCTCACTCCGAGTTCTTTGAATTCAGACTCTGAACTCTTCTAAGTTCTTCCTCCGAATTCTAATGAATTCAGACTCCAAACTCTTATGAGTTCAGACTCTGAATTCTCATGAATTCTGACTCCAAACTTTTTAAGTTCAGACTCCAAATTCTCATGAGATCTGACTCCGAACTTTGTAAGTTTAGGTTCCGAATTCTTATGAATCCAGATTCCGAATTTCCTTGAAATTAAGACTCCGGAATTCTATAGAGTTCAGGTTCTGAATTCCTAGAAAACAGAATCCGAATATCCTTGTATTACAGACTCTGAATTCATTTTTGGTTAGACTATGAGCTTTCATATTTCCTTACATTCTGAATATTTGAATTTGGTTATGTAACCATATTTTTTCTTACACTTGTTTTGTTATAAAAAGATATCATGCATTCAGTTTCTAACTGACCGTTGTTTGAATGACATGTGTACAGGTCCCTCCGAAATTCAAGGAAAAATATCATCGTTGGAGGAGGGAGCCGACTGTTGAATTTGTGCCTATAAATAGGAGCTAATTTTAAAGAGCTCATAACTTTGATGAACAAGTTGATCAATCTAAAGATTACATGCTGCTGAAGTGATTTCTAGATAGAGAGGCTTTATTGCTTTATGTGTACTGAACTTCTTGTTCATATTTTCTTTGTGCGACTCCGATTGTTGTTGTGTACAATCGAGGGCTTCCAGGGGTAGGAAGACAGAGGTTCAAACTACCTTGAAGTTGAGGGATTCCTTGATGAGGAAGAAATAGGTGTCGACTACCTTGAAGTTGAGGGCTTGCGGGGATAGCAAGATAGACTTCGATCTTTGTATCAAGGGCTTACCCTGGTGTGGGTAAGACAGACTTTCTTGAAATTATAAATCAAGGGTCCTTTATCCAAGGTTGTTGGATACCCTTCTCTTTGGGATAAAATATTTACTACTTGTTACTTTCTTTGTTACAAGTTTTCCACTGTATTTTATTTTTTGAGAAAAGTATAACTATCTTATACTTCCTTATACTTGTACTTTGATTTAGTAAGATTCTATACACTTTAAGGTAGAATATTTTTCATTGTAAACTTTCATTATGTTTAATTTTTCGGAAACATCTTTTTAGAATCACTTTCTCAGAATCATATTTCCGGAATCTAGAAAGTGTGTAGACTTAGAGGTTTTTTGAATTATCTTGTTTAACCTTGTTAAACAATAGAAAGGTTTCTAACCAACTTTAAAAGTTTCTAAAGAATTTTTAAAGTATACAATTCACCCCCTCTTGTATTTTGAGCATCATTAGATACTTTATATAGTATCTCTTTTATTTTGATCCTATATTTGGTATTATAGAGTATATCATACTCACATACCATCTCAACAAACATTTAATAAAAACAAAGCGGTTATTACCTGAAACCTAACTTTAACATGGAATTTTAAATAAAAAGGTAATAAAAGGTCATATGAAAATAATATATGGTATTATATATATTAATATGGTTATTTGAGAGATTTATAATAAACTTATATATATTATAAATGATTTTTTACCGAGTACAATGGAAGTCAAGACTTATTGTATGGTATTTCTGTCTCACTTTTTACTTTTGTGGCACATTCTATGGTCACCACATATTTTATTTTTGTGGTGTTTATAATGTGCATGAATGTATTTAATGATTATTATATAGTTATTTTTGGGGATTAAATATCCATTTTATGATATCTCTTTTATATTCTTTACAATCCAAAAGTTATCAAATCGGTAAGGGATTTTGCCTCAATTTTCCTTTTTTGGGGCGTAAGTTATATTATGCACCTATATTCTTTCACAAGGTGTATATGAAGCCCTTTTTACATGTAATATCATAAATTTATTTATCATAATGATGTTTTATATTCAATTTTACATTATTAATTTATAGGGATTATGAATCAATGTCACTAAAGTGGTAAAGATTTTAAGTTATAGTCCCATCGTTTATCGAGATTATTTATGATTAAGTATACAATATTAAAATATCATGATATAACTCTAAATAATTATCATTAATTTTTTTATACTATAGTTATTGATGATATATTCAAGTAATATTACAATTTTCAACTCTTTGGTACTTAAAATTATTAAGATTGTTTTATAAAAATCTGACCTTATTTCTCTCTTCGGCCAGAAATCTATTTTCTTCCAAAACCATGTTTTCAAAAAATATGTTTTCAAATTTTTTGAAATTATATTTTAATATAATTTTCAAGTAAAAATATTTTTAAAAAATTTTATCTTTTAAAAAGTTTTTAAAATTATTTTCAAAGTGTTATTTATAAGTTTTTCAAGGTTATTTTCAAAGAAAAATGTTTTAAAAATATTTCATGTTTTAAAAATAATTTTTCAAAGAGGGAATGATATTTTCCTTAAGAAATGTTTTAAATGATCATAATAATTTCCCATCGAAGATTAAATATATTGATATTTCTTATTCCTTATTGGGGATATGATCTAAGGATACCGTTTATATTCTTCATCTGAATGGTTTATGTTTTAAGGCAAGATGTTTATGAAACTTGTTTCACTTCTATAGGTTATACCATGAGGAAATGATTATGAAACCAACTTATTTTTACAGGTTATTAAATGATAAAATGATTATTAAAGTGTCCACTTTTCCATAAGTTACAATATGATGAATTGTTTATGATCACCATTTCATTTCATGGGTTATGATATAATGAATGTTTATGATCCCGTGGAACACATAAATATGGTTTTCATTGTGTGATAAGTGGGATATATATATAACTATAATTAATTGGGTATTTATTGATGTTATATGAGCTCAAAGGGTATACACAAGGTTATCCCAAGACCGAAAGAGGGTCCACAGGAGGTTATACCATGCCCGAAGTAGGTGCATGAGTGGTTATCCCAAGCCTAGCATGTTATGAATTTTTTGGTGGGTAGCCTTAACACAGGATTTTATGTGCTTATGTGTATACCAAAATTCTATTTTTATGCCAATTTTATGCTCTTATGAATCATGTTATTTTATTTCTTTACGATTAATGACTTATAAACTACTGATCATTATTCCATGAACTAATATTATTATATTTGATATTCTTGTTATGGTTTTAAAATTTCTTGCTAATGTTTTAATACCCTTATGCACATGATATACTTACGTATAATCTTTATTTACCCTTACTTAGAACCCAAACTCTTCCATTATTATGTGTCCTTTCCCTAGGTTATGAAGAAAATTTTATGTAGGGCATGTTTATAAAGAGTGCTAAAGGGGGAATATCTTTTTGGGAAACATTGAATATCACTCATTAAATTAGGAGATTATGTTCCAAGTTTCAAAATACACTAAAATATTATGGTTTGGGGGAATGTGTTTGTGTAATGTATTGAATATTCATTTAAAAAGGTGTAATGTCCATTTATGATAATCCTAGGTCTCTATACTTTTACTATCATAATAGAGAACAGAAACAAATATACTTAACATATTTTTATTTCATAATCACAATTTCATTATAATTTTTGTGATTCAATCAACTTCCATTTCATTTATTACTCTACTAAATGAATATCAAAGTTGAAATTTTTATTATAGCGACCCAATATTTTCATACCTAGATATTACATCTTTTTATATTAATATTCAATGCATTACACAAACACACGACTGAGGACCCTAATAGTTTAGTGTCTTTAGAGAATAGGTACACAATATTCTAATTTGGAGAAAGATATTAAACATATCCAATGAATATATTCTTCTTAGTACTCTTTATAAACATAACCTACTTAAAGCCTTTATTCCTAACCTTGGGAAATAAAACATAAGGAAGGATGATATTAGATGCTCAGTAATCATAAATAAGGAGTTACATAAGCATAACATGAATATAAGGGTATTAAAAAATGTGAATAAAATACAAAAACCATAACCTGTATATCAAATAGAAGAATCTTGAGTAATGGAATAACGATTAGAATTTCATAATACATGAATCATAAAGAAATCAAAGAACATGAGAAATGAGATCATAACATTAGTATAAGACATGGAATTATGGAATACACATAACTAGAGAAAATAATTTCCATAGTAGTTAAGGTTCATTGCCAAATATATCATAGTGGAATGGGTTCACCCCCAAACCATCACAATATTCAAGGTTCACTCCTAAGACCATAACAGTATAAAAATTTCCTTATTGAACTAGTTTCACTCCCTATATTGTCCTGTCTATATCATGTGATATAAATAATTACCTAATCAATTGGAGGGAGACATAGGTCCCACCCATCACATAATTAAAACCATACATATTATTTTTACAATATCATAAAACATTCATCATGTAATAACCTGTGAAATGAAATGGGATTAATAAGCATTCATCATATAATAACCTATGAAAAAATGATAGGTTCCATACTCATTTAATTATTTAATCATTTCTTAACCCATGGATAAAGAAGAAGGTGTCATAAGTATCATTGTATAACCTTTGGAAGAGAAACAAGTTTCATAAAAATCTTATCATCATAAACCTTTTAAAAAATAATAAGAATTGTATCTTTGATTCAAATCCCAAGAAAATCATAAATTACAACAAGGTATGTAATCTTAGACGAAGAATGATTTTGAAAGATAAATCACTTTAAATTTTTATTGAGGAAGATAGATTTTATTTTAAAATCACTTTTTAAAAATAAAAATTCATAAAATATTATGGATATCCTTTTATTTGAAAATAACTTTAAAAACTAATAAAAAAACTATTAAAAATCATTTAAAATATTTATTAAGGAAAATACACTTTCCTCTTTGAAAACAAAATTTTAAAACATAAAACATTTTCAAAATACCTTTCTTTTAAAATATCGTTGATAAATTATTATGTAAGATTCAAATAAAATAATATTTATGATGGTGGGAAATTGTTTTCATGTCATACATGTTAAAACAAATATTCCTTTCACGTTTTCAGTAAAATCCAAAAAATAATATTTTGGAAAAGGAAAAGAATATTACTTTAATTTTTCTAAGAAAAAAATATGTAAAAATATCTTTAATAAATCATTTCTTGAGTGTCAAAAAAAATTTAAATGTTCTTTATAAAAAAAAGTTTTGAACGAAAAATGAGTTTTCAACCGAAGAGAGAACTAAAGATGATTTTTCTTACAAAAATTATTTTGAAATCATGAGTACATTTAGAGAATAAAATGATTAAAAACATGTATTATCCATAAATAACTATATTATAAGAAAGTACATTATTTTTTTGATATTTAGATCATAATATTTCATCATTAGAAGTATAATCATGAGGAATCCTAATAAACAATGAGATTGTAACATAAACACCTTACCAATTTGGTAACATTTAATCATAATCCCTATGAAGTAACATTAAATAAAACATAAAATATCATTAAAATAAACTAATTAATTATATTACATGTAAAATGGGTTTTATATACTTCTCATATAAAAACGATAGGTGCATATCATGACATGTGTCTCAAAGAAAGAAAATTGAGACAAAAATCTCTTACCTCTTGGGTAACATTTGAAGCGTAAACCCCGTGAAAGGGATATCCTAAAATGGATGTGAGAATACACATAATTTTCATGATAATAAAGATAAAATACATTAATATATATTATATACACCGCATATGAGAAACGAGTAGTGAATAAGGCATGTATCTTGTAGATATAAAAGGAGATGAAAAATCCCTTACCGCTTTAGTAATATTTTGAATTTTAAGTCCCAATATATAATAACATCAAATGAAACATTAAATATAATTATAATAAGGTTATTCATGATATAACATTTCAAAAGGTTATTATATACAACACACAAAAGAAACAAGTGGTGAATTTCAATATGTCTCCTAGAAATAAAAGAGAAACTAGAAATCTCTTACCTTAAGTCTCGACTTACTTCATACACATTTGAACCTACTATATAATAAATATAAGTTTATTATATATATATATTATGTAATGACCCAAAGTTTCATTAATGGAAAATCCCTCTTGATCTAGTTAAATGTCTCTTTATGCAAAATATTTTTATAAGATGTCAACTTCTTTGGTTTTATGTTAAGAATTTTGACCATTTTTAATATAGCCGTTGAATAGTGATCACATGATTAGTATAAATATAGGACCTTAAGAAATCCAATTTACTCAGACAAAAGAAGCGATGGCCTCGTCCAGTAGAATTGCCCCATACGAAGCCCATTTGTCGGAGCTCAGAAAAGAGGTGGCATCCTTGGGCTTCGCTCTTGACCAAGCCCAAGCTGAGCTTCATCATGTCAAGCTCTAACATGACCGTCTATGGGAAAAGTGGAAGTTTATTGAAATTACCACTCGAGCGATGTTATCTGAGCCGCCCCAAGAGTCTATCACCATCGCACACCTTACCCTTAGGTCTTATGCGGCTGTTTTAAGGGGTTATGTAACAAATAAGTAGTACTATGTTCATGTACATTGTTTTTGTACATAATAATGAATATAATTTCTAGTCATTTTTGATACATTGTAAATATATTTTAAAGTAAAAATGGTGTTTTTAGTTATTATTTAATTAAGAAATATATTTTATTAAATTAAGGGATTTTTGAATTAAATAATATTTTAATAAAATAATATTATTATTATTAAATTAATTTTTATTAAATATAAATGATCTTATAATTTTATGAATGCAATTAAAATTTTTTTATTAAGGTTTGAAATCCATTTCTGTCAAAACCCGTGAATTTTCGATAAATGTCGTTTTTTATTTTAAAAGTGAAAATTAAAATATTTAGAAAAAAATTTAGATAAAATAAATGTCATTTATGGAATCAGGACGTCGAAATTATCCAACGGTGAATTTTTCACAATTTTCTGAGATAGTCAAATTTTTGGATAAAAATTAAATACCGTTTAAATATATAATGTGTTTTATGACATCATAATGACCCAGTATTGATGTAATAAAATACTTTAATCCTTATGTTCGGCCAATATATGTTTTACCATTAAAATAATGTGATTTTGGGTTTGTTTGAACTACTTTTCAAAGCATTAATGGACCTCTCAAGACTTATTCAACACCTTGCATTTTTAAATTAATTTCCATGGGAGTGTGACTCACCTCCACATAAGAAACCCTAATATTTTAAGAAGTTAGGAATTTGGACTTATAAAATATTGATTTACTCTTCCCTTTTCCAAAAACCATGGTAAAAAACCATGGGATGGTTTGTGGTTTTGATTAATTTAATATAAGGGGTCCCAAACCTAAATAATAAAGAATTCCCTCACCTTTCCTATATAAACCCACCAAATCTCCCACTTCCTCCTCACTCAAAGCCCTTGGAGTTCGTCCAAACTCTGCCCTACTCTCTCTAGAATCCTCCCAAGGAGCCCCAAGCTCCCAAGAAGCCTCTCACAAGCCTCTCTCTAGCCTTTGGAAGCACACTTCCAAGTAAGGGTTTTTTCCTCCTTTCTCATTTTTGTCCAATTTTCTTTAAGTTGGTTTTCCCTTTTAATTTCAATTATGAATATTGGGTTATGTTTTCACACCTCCCTCATACTTCCCTATTTATGTTTTAATGATGGGAGACCCCTTTCTCTCTCATTTAATGCCTCCCATGTACACCCGTTACTATGCCGAAATTCCGAAAGGAACTTCTCCCTCCTCATTTACATTCAAGAAATACTTTTGTATCATGAACCTAAATTCCATTACAATTTTTGGGACATGTATCTATATAACCTCCTTACTGTCCATTACATGTAAATATGATGAGGAACCCATTTCTCTCTCATCAACCTTTTTTATGAATTCTTATGTCACGCCGTTACGCTGCCGAAATCGCACCGATTTTCTAAGCCAATGTCATTGTGCAGTGAATACCATGCCCATTTCTCCATCAAGGGTATTCACCTTTATGCACATTTACTTATTTATTGTAAAGTTTCATGTATTAATTCCACATTCCTTTATCTTGGAATAAATTATTATGTTTTATGAATCCATGTTTTATGATCCATGTGGCACACTTATGCATGAAATGAAATGTTTAAGAAGGGTGTGCCCTTATAGCGCTCCAATGCATTGGGTAAAGTATAGTATCATGATACGTCATGTTCAATGATTGTTGACTCATGATAATTCAATTGCAACAAGGGTTTACTTGTGCTTCATGTGCAATGAGGGTTTACTCATGCTTTATGTGCAATGAGCCTTGGCTCATGCTAATTCCATGTTAAGTGTTGTTGCCACATTTCCATGTTATGATTATCATGATTTATCATGCCTTTATGTTCATGTTTATTTTATTCTCTATTGATATTCCTATTCTCTAACATGTATTTTACTCCTCATTTTATTCCATGTGTACTCCATTACTGGGCTTTATAGCTCACCCTTTTCTTATGCATGTCCTCAGGTTATCCCATGCAATGCTAAGTACGAGGGAATGTAGTGGTCATGTAAAGGAAGTTGTCAATAAAGATGTTGTATTTCATGTTTTAAGTTTTTATGTAATGATCCTAAGCCCCAAAGACACTAAACCTCTTGATCTTCTTTGTTGTATCAAGTGAATGCTTATGTAATGAATCATGTTTAAGTTGTAATAAAAAGCCGGGTTGTCATAGTTGGTATCAGAGGATAGGTTTAGTTATTTTTGGGATTAGGAAACCCTAGTAAAGCCTTATATACAAGACTAAGTATAATAAAAACATCCCTATGTTTTGGTAAATACTAAGTAAGTGGTTTATCAAACAAATACATCCATGTCTGGATACGAGCACGTAGAGGTGGCTCTGGCACAGATGTATCCTAGGGGTAAAACCCAAAAACACCGCTTTGAACTAGACTCGAACGGGAACCGGTGCACGACAATAGGCCTTGCTGCACTCTTGGTTACGACACTCCCGGGGGATATGTTTTGATAAATTCACAATCTTAGTATGAACCCTTATTAAGGGAAAATGCCCCTAAGAATATATGATAGAAAGTAGATCATGAAAATCCTAGATTGAAGCCTATAGACTCATGAGTTAAGGAAATAAAAGTTTATTTATGAGTCATAAACTTTTGTCTTTGGATTACCCTTTATGTGTTACCCCTAACTTTCCTTTTATTCCAGCCAATGGCCGGTAATAGGAGGACTCGGGCTAACAACCGTTGTGAAGATCAGTGTGATGACTGTACTAATGAGATACCAAATCCAATGGGAGCGGGAATCGCAAACTTTGTCACGCTTCTCTCTCAGCTAACTCAAGTTTTGAATAGAAACACGGGTCAAGAAGAACGTTCAACCCCCCCTAAGAAAGAACAAGTCACTATCGAGAGCTTCATCAGACAAAGGCCTCCTAATTTTAGTGGATCATATGATACCACGATCGTTGAACAATGGATCAACTCCATTGAAAAGATATTCTACATCCTCTAATGTTCTGAACAAGAGAAGGTTCTCCTGGAGGCTTATCATATGGAGGGTGAAACTGATCAATGGTGGACGTTGATCAAAAATACGAAGCCTGGGGAGGTGATCGAGGTTTTGGAAAGGAAGGATTTCCGGAATATGTTTTTTGATAAATATTTTCCGCGAACCCTCCGGCTTAAGATGGAAAGGGACTTCCTTTCCCTCAAGCAAAAAAGATGAAGAATCTATTGGAGCGTACGAGGCAAACTTCATAAGGCTTGCACGATACGGTTCTGGCTTTGTCGTTCCCCCGAATGCAAGGTCGATCGCTTCTTTGGTAGGCTGAAGCCTAGCTTATGGAAAGCATTAGCGATCCGTGACTTCGACAGCTATGAGGAAATTGTCTGATGTGCCCTCAAGGTCGAAATGGAGACTGGGGAATCACAGGGGTATCATAGGGACAAGAAGCGTAAGGTGGAATTCAATGCTGGTGGTCCGATGGATAAATCCAACGGTGCTAAGAAGATCCAGCACCCCACTTGCCAAAAGTGCGGAAAGAAGCACCCTGGAAATTGCCTTAAGGGGACGAGAAAATGCTTCAGGTGTGGAAGATAAGGGCACCTAGCTGTTAACTGTCGGCAAGAAGGACCCGCGGATGCGACAGAGGAGAGGAACGCTCCGTTCGAACCTCAACACATTTTTCAATGCTACAAATGCAAAGAACCGGGTCATTTTGCAAATCAATGCCCTAATCCAAGGGTTATCGGAGACAACCAACAACCTCCAAGACAGCAAGGAATATCTTTTTCCATCACTTCTGCTGAAGTGAACTCCGACAACGAAGTGGTGACAGGTACGCTAGTTATTCATTCAATAATAGTGAACATACTTTTTGATTCAGGTTCTATGCATTCTTTTATATCTCGAAAGTTTAGTAGAACAATTCCATCACCACCAAAAATCATGGAAGTAAATATGTCGGTGAGTACGGAAAATGGGGAAATCATTTCATCCCATGAATATAAGTCCTCCCCTCTTATAATCTATGGATTGAATTTCCCGGAGAACCTCTTCATACTCCCTCTGGTGTAATTTGATGTAATTCTTGGCATGGATTGGCTTTATTTATATAGAGCCAACATAAATTGTCGGGAGAGGGAAATCACACTCTATATGGAAAATCGACCCCCGATTCATTACAAGTGTCAGGAGGAAGATGAATCTACTTTATCTCCATCATCTCAAGCATGGATATTACTGCCTTATGAGCACGCATATCTGGCTCAGATGATTGAGTCCAAGGAAGAAACCATCCTTGAAGAAATGCCTATTGTGATGGAATTCGCTGAAGTGTTTCCCGAGGAACTGCTTGGTCTTCCTCCAAGAAGAGATGTTGAGTTCTCAATTGAACTTATACCTGGGGTGCTACCAATATCCAAGACTCCATATAGAATGGCTGTTGTAGAGCTTGAAGAGCTGAAGAAACAACTACAGGAGAATCTGGATAAAGGGTTTATACGCCCAAGTGCTTCACCATGGGGTGCACCAGTCCTCTTAGTCAAGAAGAAGGATGGTTCAATGCGACTTTGCATCGATTATCGTGAACTTAACAAAATCACGATAAAGAACAATTATCCTCTACCAAGAATCGATGACTTTTTTGATCAGATGTGTGGAGCACAATACTTCTCCAAGGTGGATTTGCGTTCGGGATATTATCAAGTAAGGGTGAAGAAGGAAGATGTCCCCAAGACTTCTTTTCGTACAAGATACGGGCACTATGAATTCAAAGTAATGCCTTTCAGACTCACCAATGCTCTATCAATATTCATAGACTTGATGAAAAGAGTCTTTAGAGATTACCTTGACAAATTTGTGGTAGTCTTTATAGATGATATTCTAATATACTCCAAAACCAAGGAGGATCATGAGGAGCATTTAAAAACTATACTAGAGACTTTGCGCAAGGAGAAGCTCTATGAAAAGTAAAGAAAGTGTGAGTTCTGGTTAAAGGAGGACTCATTCTTGGGCCATATCATCACAAGAAATAGAATATCTGTGGACCCTCCAAAACAGATGCAATTGAGGGATGGCCGAGGCCAACATCGGTAACGGATATCCGTAGCTTCTTGGGGTTAGCTGGATATTATCGACGATTTGTGAGAAATTTATCACGATTGTCCAACCCTCTTACCAATCTAACTCGAAAGGGAGTAAAGTTTTCTTGGTGTGATGAATGCGAAGAAAGATTCAAGGAGTTGAAAAGGAGGCTTATCACTGCACCCGTTCTCACTTTACCCACAAGTGGGGAACTTTTTGTGATATTCAGTGATGCTTCAAAGAAGGGATTAGGTTGTCTGCTGATGAAGAATAATAAAGTGATATCCTATACCTCAAGGAAGTTGAAAATCCATGAGTGAAACTATCCAACGCATGATCTGGAGTTGGCGGCTGTGATCTTTGCCTTGAAAATCTGGCGGCATTATCTCTATGGAGAGAAATTTGAGATATATACTGACCACAAGAGTCTTAAATATATATTCACACATAAAGAGATTAATATGAGCTAGAGAAGATGGATAGAGCTCATCAAGGATTATGACTGTTCAATACATTACCACCCTAGGAAAGCGAACAAGGTGGCAGATGCCCTAAGTAAAAAGCATCCAGTGATTCTATCAATGATGAGAATTGAGAAGGATCCAATATTCTTAGACTTGATGAAGATGGACGTGGGAATCATAAAGAAGGGAACATCATCAATCCTTTCACAAATGATTTCTCAACCATCTCTTTTAGAAAGGTTAAAGGATACTCAAAAGGATGATGTGGGAATTCAAGAAAAAGTGGAAGCTATAAAAAAGGGGAAATCCTCAGAGTTTAATGTTAATGAAGAAGGAATTGTTCAGTTTGGGAAAAGACTATGTGTTCCATCAAGTCCGGAGCTGAATAAAGAACTTTTAGATGATGCACATAGTTCAAATTTCTCTATTCACCCAGGGAGCACAAAGATGTGTTGAGATCTCCGAGAAAACTTTTGGTGGGATAATATGAAGAAGGAGATCACTGAATATACATCAAAGTGTCTGGTGTGTCAGCAAGTGAAGGTAGAGAGGCAGAAGTCTAAGGGGATGATTCAACCATTGCCCATACCATAATGAAAATGGGAGAACATCACCATGGACTTTGTCACCAGACTTCCAAGGACATCCAAAGGCAACAATGCAATCTAGGTTGTTGTGGATCGTCTAACAAAGACTGCACACTTCATTGCTATTCGGGAGGATTTATCATTGGATCAACTGGCATGGATATATATCAGGGAAGTGGTAAGGTTGCATGGAGTACCACTATCTATTGTGTCTGACCGAGATCCAAGATTCACCTCTACGTTTTGGAAGAGTCTTCAACATGCTCTGAATACTGAACTGAACTTCAGTATGGCCTATTATCCTCAAACTGATGGCCAATCCGAGCGGAATATCCAAACACTTGAGGATATGTTGAGAGCGTGCTCAATGGACTTTAAAGGAGGATGGGATTAACATCTTCCTCTGGTTGAGTTCTCTTATAATAACAGTTTCCACTCAAGCATCCAAATGGCCCCATATGAAGCCATGTATGGGAAAAGGTGCAGAACACCAGCATGTTGGGATGAGGTCGGTGAATGTAAGTTGCTTGGACCAGAAATGGTCGAAGAAATGGTGGAGAAGGTGAAAACCATTCAGCAGCATATCAAGGAAGCCCAGAGTCGACAGAAGAGTTATGCAGATAATCGTCGATGAGACCTTGAGTTTAAAGTTAGAGAAATGGTGTTTCTACGCATATCTCCATGGAAAAAGGTCATGAGGTTTGGAAAGAAAGGGAAGTTAAGTCTAAGGTACATCGGCCCCTTCGAGGTTCTTGATCGTGTTGGGGCTGTGGCCTATCGACTAGCACTTCCACCTACTATGGCCAAAGTACATGATGTCTTTCATGTATCCCTCTTAAATAAGTACATACTGGACCCTTCACATTACTCTCTTCTGAGGTGGTACAATTGGAAGTCGATCTTTCTTATGAGGAGAAACCAGTGAAGATCTTAGATCATAGAGAAAAAGTTCTACGAAATAAGACAATGCCCCTCATCAATGTGTTGTGGAGAAACCACAAGTTTGAAGAAGCAACTTGGGAATCGGAGGATATGATGAAGCTGAGTTACCCACATTTTTTTAGTGTGGGAAAAGTAAAATTTCGAGGGTGAAATTTCTTAAGGGGGGAATATTGTAACGACCCAAAGTTTCATTAATGGAAAATCACTCTTGATCTAGTTAAATGCCTCTTTATGAAAAATATTTTTATAAGATTTCAACTTCTTTGGTTTTATGTTAAGAATTTTGACCGTTTTTAATATATCTATTGAACAGTGATCACATGATTAGTATAAATATAGGACCTTAAGAAATCCAATTTACTCAGACAAAAGAAGCGATGGCTTCATCCAGTAGAATTTCCCCATTCAAAGCCCATTTGTCAGAGCTCAGAAAAGAGGTGGAATCCTTGGGCTTCGCTCTTGACCAAGCCCAAGCTGAGATTCATCATGTCAAGCTTGAAGGTGACCGTCTACGGGAAAAGTGGAAGTTTATTGAAATTACCACTCGAGCGATGTTATCCGAGCCACCCCAAGAGTCTGTCACCATCGCACACCTTACCCATAGGTCTTATGCGGCTGTTTTAAGGGGTTATGTAAAAAATAAGTAGTACTATGTTCATGTACATTATTTTTGTATATAATAATGAATATAATTTCCAGTCATTTTTGATACATTGTAAATAGGTTTTAAAGTACAGATGGTGTTTTTAGTTATTATTTAATTAAGAAATATATTTTATTAAATTAAGGGATTTATGAATTAAATAATATTTTAATAAAATAATATTATTATTATTAAATTAATTTTTATTAAATATAAATGATCTTATAATTTTATGAATGCAATTAAATTTTTTTATTAAGGTTTGAAATCCATTTCTGTCAAAACCCGTGAATTTTCGATAAATGTCAGTTTTTATTTTAAAAGTGAAAATTAACATATTTAGAAATTTTTTTAGATAAAATAAATGTCATTTCTGGAATCAGGATGTCAAAATTATCCAACGGTGAATTTTTCATAATTTTATGAGACAATCAAATTTTTGGATAAAAATTAAATACCATTTAAATATATAATGTGTTTTATGACATCATAATGACCCAATAGTGATGTAATAAAATACTATAATCCTTATGTTCGGCCAATATATGTTTTACCATTAAAACAATGTGATTTTGGGTTTGTTTGACTTACTTTTCAAAGCATTAATGGACCTCTCAAGACTTATTCAACACCTTGCCTTTTTAAATTAATTTTCATGGGAGTGTGACTCACCTCCACATAAGCAACCCTAATATTTTAAGAAGTTAGGACTTTGGCCATATAAAATATTGATTTACTCTTCCCTTTTCCAAAAACCATGGGCAAAAACCATGGGATGGTTTGTGTTTTGGATTAATTTAATATAAGGGGTCCCAAACCTAAATAATAAATAATTCCCTCACCTTTCCTATATAAACCTACCCAAGCTACCACTTCCTCCTCACTCAAAGCCCTTGGAGTTCATCAAAAGTCTGCCCTAATCTCTCTATAATCCTCCCAAGGTGCCCCAATCTCCCAAGAAGCCTCTCACAAGCCTCTCTCTATCCTTTGGAAGCACACTTCCATGTAAGGGTTTTTTCCTCCTTTCTCATTTTTGTCCAATTTTCATTAAGTTGGTTTGCCCTTTTAATTTCAATTATGAATGTTGGGGTATGGTTTCACACCTCCCTCATACTTACCTATTTATGTTTTAATGATGTGATACCCCTTTATATCTCATTTAATGCCTCCCATGTACACCCTTTACTATGCCGAAATTCCGAAAGGAACTTCTCCCTCCTCATTTACATTCAAGCAATACTTTTGTATCATGAACCTAAATTCCATTATAATTGTTGGGAAATGTATCTATATAACCCCCTTACTGTCTATTACATGTAAATATTATGAGTAACCCCTTTCTCTCTCATCAACCTTTATTATGAATTCTTATGTCACGTCGTTACACTGCCGAAATCGCACCGATTTTCTAAGCCAATGTCATTGTGCAGTGAATACCATGCCCATTTCTCCATCAAGGGTATTCACCTTTATGCACATTTACTTATTTATTGTAAAGTTTCATGTATTAATTCCACATTCCTTTATTGTGGAATAAATGATTATGTTTTATGAATCCATGTTTTATGATCCATGTGGCACACTTATGCATGAAATGAAATGTTTAAGAAGGGTGCACCCTTATAGCGCTCCAATGCATTGGGTAAAGTATAGTATCATGATACTTCATGTGCAATGATTGTTGACTCATGATAATTTAGGTGCAAAGAGGGTTTACTCATGCTTCATGTGCAATGAGGGTTTACTCATGCTTTATGTGCAATGAGCCTTGGCTCTTGCTAATTCCATGTTAAGTGTTGCCACATTTTCATGTTATGATTATCATGCTTTATCATGCCTTTATGTTCATTTTTCTGTTATTCTCTATTGATATTCCTATTGTCTAACATGTATTGTACTCCTCATGTTATTCCATGTGTACTCCCTTACTGGGATTTATAGCTCACCCTTTTCTTATGCATGTCCTCAGGTTATCCCATGCAATGCTAAGTACGAGGGAATGTAGTGGTCATGTAAAGGAAGTTTTCAATAAAGATGTTGTATTTCATGTTTTAAGTTTTTATTTAATGATCCTAAGCCCCAAAGACACTAAACCTCTTGATCTTCTTTGTTGTATCAAGTGAAGTTTTATGTAATGAATCATGTTTAAGTTGTAATAAAAAGCAGGTTTGTTATATATTATATCCATTATTATATGTATTATACTATATATGACTTAATTATGACCATTGGTTACCCATTTATTACCAATTCCTTCATAAAATCATGTTTTAGGTAATAACCGCTTTGTTATTCATATATATTTTGATTTATTATTTTTGGTCCTCTTACATTTATAAGGGTTTTATAATATATAGAATAAAAATCATGAAAAATTTATAATATTTATACATCAATTATACTTTTAATATAAATCTTGAAAATCGTTTTGTGAAATGAAGTATGTTTCGATCATGGAGGCAGTAGGCCATACATACGCATAAGTATCGTTTCCATTTTTTCAAAGATCAATATGTAAAGGAAGTAAGAAATATTTTATCTTTAAATAAATATATTAATATAATAAAAAACTTATTATTCTTTTAAATATACTTATACATATCATCTATGTGGTGTGGTGATTAAAATATATAATCACATCGCTTCGTGAATGCGATAGTCCAAATGTACACGAATTACATTATCATCGTTCAGTGAGTAAAAAGGTAAGAAATAAAAGAATATATTATATTTTTAGAATTATATATATGTCATAAAAATAATAATTATATTATTTATATCACATATATTCATTAAATATATCTCTTCCATGTAAAACATTAGTGAAAAACAAACTACATCGCTACACAAGGTTGTAGTCCGCTGTACACACAAGAGACATCATCGTATCCCCTACGAAATAGAAAGTAAAAAATTTATATATTATATAATGAATATAGAGGTATAATTCTATTATAAATATCACATATATTATTTATATCCATCATCATACCCAATTGAAAGAGGTGTTAATAAAAAAACGGATGTCATTCGTTCGTGAGGTGATAGTTTGTTGTACACACAAATGATAATTTCGTAACCCATTTATTGGAAATAGGGATGGTTTTAGGTAATAAAATTAACATAAAAACATCTTATTATATTTATTATACTTATTTTATTATATAATCAGTTTTTAATGATAATTTAAGGATGTGGAGTAATAAATAAAATAAAAACACTCATTGAAAAATTTTACCTCTTCTTCGGGTAACCTCCTTAGGTTTTCACCAAAATCCTTAATAGGTTGGTTTTCATAAAAAAGGATTATAGGATTAAATGAGGAAATTTGGTAAGTTATTTGGTTAGGTATTTACCAAAACAAAATGGTTTTAAGGTGTAAATACTAGAGGATAGCGGGTGAGCTTTTATAAGTGAGGTGAGTGGCAGATGCGTAATTTTTTGAAAATAAAAAGGTGTACCCACATTTTAAAAATTATAAAAGGGTAAAAATTGATTATTTTATAGAAATAGACATAATAGTTTCTAAATATTTCCATAAAATATATTTTAGACAAGTTTTAGGTCATTTTGACTCTTATATTTTTAGATTAACCCCCGATAAACTCATTTTTACTTTAATCGCAATAAATAATATTTATTGTTTTCACTATTAATTTTGGTAAATAAATAAGTTAAAATTATTAGATAATATATATTATTATTATTGTAAATATGAAATATGTTTTTCAGAATTCAATTTACTGAAGTGGACAATTTTAATTTAAAATTAATCATGCAGATTCGACGAGAAAACGGGTTTTCAATGAGAAAATGTTCAAAAGTTTACAAGGTTATTATATCAAAATTAAATATTAAAATGATTAAAATGGCCTAAATTATATTAATATATTTATAAATTAAATAATTTTATTTTTAAATAAATTTAAAATATAATTTTACTTTATAAATAATTGAAATGAAAAGGAAGTTTTCTATTAAAATTCAATATTTTTCACAATTAATCAAAAAATTATCTTTTCAGAAAAATATAAAAAATTCAACCTAAGATAATTTGGAAATTTTGTTTTAAAAAATGAACATTAATTTTTAAAATATATTTTTTAAATTTGTACAATAATATTTTTAAAATATATCTAAAAAAAGGTGACAAAACTGTTTTTTAGAAAAATATAGTTTTTAAGCATAAAATTTGATTTATTCTTATCTATTTTATATAAAAAATAAGATGGGTCTTAAATATTTTATTGAATATAAAATATATAAATTTCATTAAAATCATTCACCAATAGTGTTCACCAATAGTGTTTTTTAAATTTATTAAGGTAAAACTTTTTTTTGTATAAAAATAGTTTTTATTTTCAATTTTAATTAATTGGTCACAAAATAATTCATTTTATAAACATATTTAAACCATATATTTTCATAAATTTTTTCATCATATTCATACCCACCATTATAATGTCTTGGTGACAACTATCATATTAAATAATAATATTTTAATAGTATATTACATTTCATTTAAACTCAGTGTAGCATGTATCGCAAGTTACACTTAGTGTTGTATGTAACACAAGATAAAATCAGTGTTTGATGTAGAAAAAATTATTAAAAAGATTAAATTTATTTGGAAAAAATATTTCACAAAATCTTGGGTTGTTACATTCTACCCCTTTAAGATGAATTTCACCCTCGAAATTTATCTTTATCATCAAAGGTTTAACATTTGAAAACTCCTTCATAGAAAACCACATAATATAAAGGGTTAATACAATATCATATGGAGAAAGATAAAAGGATGTGTAAATTTCATTTTAAATAAAATGTACCAGGTTCCCAAAATGGAGAACATTAGTGGGAAGTGAAAACAAAGACATATAAAAGTAAACTAACACACAAATACTGATGGAGAGTGATAGAGAACATGGTTAGGAAAAAGTTATCGACCACTAATCCATAAACAAAAGAGGCATGAAAAATGTCATTGACATCATAAAAAATGATAATACCATGAAAATATTTTAATTCAATATCCTTTCCTTAATTTTGGGGAATTCCTTTTCCATGTAGACTAATAACATTAGAAAATGTAATTACTTGTTATATTTTTATTTCATAGGAACAATTTCATCCTTTGGTTGTTCCTTGGTCAATTTATACTTCATATCTAACTCTAAGAGATATTTTTTTCATGTCTAAATAACTAAATAATATCTGTAATAGAATGATAAGTCATTCTTTTTATCTATAATAAAAAAGGATAATATTGGTAATCAAATATGGATTAATATTCATATGGTAGAGTAATAAATTAATCTCTAAAACATCATCCAAGGTTTAACTTAAACCATTCTATAAATGGTTAGCCTTAAAACCCTTCTAAAATTCAAAATTTATAAATAAGGTCACAATATATCTCTAAATCAACATAACATTAACCCAACATATACCATAAAGTATCTCTTGATTATCACATAACAAACATGTGAATATCGTCATCATGTATTCTCTTGAAACATGGTAATAACCTAAATTACTGTAAAACCTTAATGAAAACATACATGCTTCCCCATTCCTTACATAAAAATTGATTATTGGATATATTCCTTAAATCAAAAAATGATGTAAACACAATCAATGATATTATAAACCACTTTGTCCAAAAAGCATTAATTATTTCCAAGGTAATTAGTACTATCCAATTTACTTATTCATTTCCAATATCTATTTATCCCAACACCATTATCTGAACATCCAGAACATATTAAGGGTTATATTTCCTTAATAAAAATATCACCTTACCATTAAATAAACTTTCTAGTCCATCAATACCATTTAACATCTTTTTAAAAATACTTAATCAAAAATTTATACTGAACACTACTTATATATTTCATGATTCATATAACATAATTCTTAAGTTAAAATACATTAAAATTTTAATCATCCCACTTCCTTCTCAAACTATTAACTAGGATTAATTATCTTATTCCTTAATAAATCTTTCCTTTCATATATCATTTGCAGTCTCTTCAACATCAATGAAAAAACTATTACTCACATAACCTTTATGGTTCTCTTCATAAATTTTCCCCTTAGGATAATTATTTACATAATTCCCATAATCTCCATATTTAAAACATTCAATAGTCAATGATAACTTAGGGAGGCCATTATTCTTATCCATTTCATTAACCTAAATTTTCATTTTTAATTTTCTATTAATTACTTTGTTTCATTCTTTTCCACACCCAAAACATCTTCTCATCCCTATAAGACATTCCCTTGAGTGATTATTCACACATTATCAACATATAGAACACTGAATATTATTTTATCTATGGTCTCTACCACCTGAGATCTTAAAAAATTATATCCTTATATTCTTTGGTGAGTCCAAGAGTTGGTTAAGGTGCATGTTGTTAATCACATTTTATGATAGATGATTAGCCACAATCACAAAAATCCTTCACTCCAATCATCATCCAATTTGGCTTCTCATGAACAAATTATCTATCAAATTTGATGTTAACCCGGTTCCTTTTCATTCCCTCCATTTATTAAAACAAAAAAACATAGTGTTATCAACACTAATCATAGTGGAAAACTGCATAATCATGAAAAAATCACTTATATTATGTCTAAATGTATCACCTTATTTTTAATCTATGAAACATTAAGTTTATCCTAGGTCATTCATAGTCATAATCTACCTAAATCCTTCATTGTTGTTCATAAATATTTTGTAAATTTTTAAAGAATATACCTCAAGAGTTTCAAACTAGGTATACCATGAGGATCGTTTTCATGCACTAGGTGACAATCGATCCTAGATCATTGAGCCCTTTTCTGAGTTATTATCCCTTATTACTTCTGTGACAGATCCACATCCACTTGTAGTATCTAGATAGGGTTGTAATTTCTTGGAAACCACTTTCTCTATCCTTTACCAATATTATAGGACATTTTCCTATACTTTGACTCATCCTTAGACTCATCCTTAGATACATCACTAGACATTTCCTTTGAAATATCTAAAGGGGTCTAACTAAAGTTTTCTCAACCTAGTTTTCAAAGGATAACTACACCTTTCTTATGATACCAAATACAAAAAACAAGGCTTCATATACATGGATATTACATCTTTTTAGGTGAATATTAAATTCTTTACACAAACACATTCCAGAGGGCCATAATAGTTTTTTTGGAGACTAGGTAAAAAATATTCTAATTTGGTGAAATATCTTCAACATCTCCCATGCATATATTATCCTTTAGTACTCTTTACAAACATACCCAATATGAAACCATTATTCATAACCAAGGGAAATGAAACATAATAAATGGTGATCTCAGATGCATAGTAAGAGTAAATAAGGTAGATACATAATCATAACATGAATATAAGGGTATTCGAATATGAACATAAAATATGAAAACCATATCCTCTATATCAATGATAAGAATCTTAAGTCATGGAAAAAATATTGGAATTTCATAAGATAATAATCATAATAAAATAAATGACCATGATCTATGAGAGCATAACATTGGCATAAGATATGGAATTGTGGCATACACATAAGCATAGAAAATTATTTCCATAGTAGAAAAGGCTCATCCCCAAGGCTATCATAGTGGAATGGGTTCACTCCCAAAACCATCATAGTAGTGAATGATCGCTCCCAAGACAATGATAGTAGACAAATTCCCTTGCTAAACTGGGTTTACTCCCCATTCTAGTCCTTTATATCTCATGATATATAAATATTTACCCAATGCATTGGAGGGAGATATAGGTCCAACCCATCATATAATGAAAATAAAACATATATGTGCCAAAAGATTATAAAATATTCACCATTTTATAGCCCATGAATTTAAATGGGCATGATAAACATTTCTTCATATCATAACATATGAAAAAGAGACGTGTCTCATACTCATTTCATCATTTCATAACTCATGGACAAAGAAATAGGTTTCATAAAAAAAATTATCATGGCATAACCCATAGAAGATAAATAGGTTTCATAAACATATTATCATCATAAACCATTTAAAATAATAATAATAATGGGTTCCTAGGTTCTTATCCACATTAAATCATAAAATACACAAGAGGATGTAATCTTAGATGGTTAATGTTTTTGAAAGTTAAATCACTTAGAACATTTCTTTATGAAGATAAATTTTCATTCAAAATCACTTTTAAAAATAAAAATTCCTAAAAAATTCTATAAATAATTTTCTTTTAAAATAATATTGAAAACTTATAATGGAATCTTTTAAAAATCATTTAAAACATTTCTTGAGGAAAATATCCTTTCCAACTTGATTTTTTTTAAACATAATTTTTTTGAGAATAATTTTCTTTTAAAACAAACTTGAAATTTTATAAAGTAATCTTCAAATAAAATAATGGTCATGATGGTGGGAAAGTTTTTTCATGTCGTACACGTTATAACAAAGTTTCCTTTCACATTTTCAGTAAAATACAAAAATACATTTTTGGAAAACAATAGGATGATTCCTTTCAAAAAAAATTTAAAATGTAAAATATGTGTAAAAATTAATTTAATTAATAATTTTAATAGTGTTAATACATATTTTATTTTTTATAATACATGCTTTTGGGGTAAAATACGTCGTCAAATGAAGAGAAAAATAAAGATGTTTTTTATTAAAAACATTATTTTATAATCCTAAGTACATAAAGAGAGGAAAATGATTAGAAGAAATTTATTATATATAAATATCTATATGTGAATAAAATACATAAGTTTATTGAGATTTATATCATAATATTTCATCATTAGAAGCATAATCATGCGCAATCACAATAAATGGTGGGATTATAACATAAAAACCATACCACTTTGTTAAAATTAAATCATAAGCCCCATAGAAGCGTAAAATTAAAAGAAACATAAAATATCATGAGAATAAATAAATTCATGATATTAATTATCAAATGATATTTATATACACCTCATAAAAGAATATGGGTTCATAACATGACATATATCTAAAAGAAGGAAAATTGAGAGAGAAATACCTTGTTACATTGGTATCATTTGAAACGTAATCCCATGAAAGATATATCCTAAAATAGATATGAAAATCCCCATAATTTTCATTACAATAAATATAAAATACATTAATGGAAAATATATACATCACACAGGAGATACAATTTTTGAATATGGTATGTATCTCACAGATATAAAAGAGAGATGAAAAATCCCTTACTACTTTAGTAATATTATGAATAATGAGACCAAATAAAGAATAAAATCAAATGATAATTTAAATTTTATTAAATTAAGTATATTCATGAAATAAATATAAAATGGGTAGTATATACACAACACAAAATAAAAAAGTTGTGAATTTTCATATATCTCCCAGAAATAAAAGAGGGACTAGAAATCCCTTACCTTAAGTATCAACTTTGTTTATACATATTTGAAACTATTGTATAATAAATATAAGTTTATTATAGATCTATTTTATAACAAAAATTATATATATGATTCCATATATTAGTTACTTATAACTACTTATTACTCATTTATTACCAATTCCTTGTTAAAATCACGTTTTGGGTAATAACCACGTTGTTCATCGTAGATGTTCTGGTTTTTTATTTTTAGTCATCTTAAATTGATCATGGTTCCATAATATACAGAATATTAATCATGAAATAATTATCATATTTAGACATAAATTATACTTTTAAGAACAATCATCAAAGATAGTTTTGTGAAATTAAGTGCATTACGATCCTGGAGATGGTAGGTCACACGTATGCATGAGTAACGTTTCCATTTTCAACGATCATTATGAAATGAGATAAGTGATATTTTATCCTTAAAAATTGGTAATGATATCATAAATAACATATTATTCTTTTAAATATACTTATACGTATCATCTATTTGGTGTGGTTATGAAAACAAAGAGTCACGTTGCTTCGTGAAGGCGATAGTCTACACATACACGAACACCGTTATCATATTTCAGTGAGTGAAAAGATAATAAATAAAATGATATATTTTATTTTAAGAATGTTAAATATTTCATTAATATCATAATTATATCATTTATATTATATATATTCATTAAATATATTTTTATTATCTTCCATGTAAAGCGTTAATGAAAAATGAATCACATCACTTCGTGAGGTTATTGTCTTCCATACAGACGAGCAACGTTATCGTAACCCCTATAGAAAAAAAATAAAAAAATATTTATGATATAATGACTCAATAGGTATAAATATCACATATATACTTTATATCCATCATCATACCCAACTTTTAGAGGTGTTAATAGAAAAAATAATGACATCGTTTCGTGAAATGGTAGTCCGCCATACACATGAATGATGATTTCATAACCCATTCGATAGAAGTTAGGATGGATTTAGGTGATTAACATAACATAAAAAAAATTTAGTATATGTAAGATAATTACTTTATTATGTCATCATATTTTACTGATAATTTAAGAAGGTGGAGGAATAAATAAATTAAAAAGGCTTGTTGAAGAAGGTTACCTCTTCTTCGGGTAACCTCCTTAGGTTTGTAGCAAAGCCTTAATATGTTGGATTTCTGCACAAAATATGGATTCTAGAATTATATTAGTGAATTTGGTAAGTTATTTGGATATTTAGGTTTTGAACCAAAAGGGTTTTATGGTATGAAGAGGGGAGGAGAGTGGTTGGCCTTTTATAAGTGAAGTGAGTGGCACACTTGTAATTTTTTGAAAAGAAAAAGCATACCCACATTTTATAAATAAAAAAAGTTCTAAAATGAAGTATTATAGAGAATTAGAAATTACAGGGAATAAATATTTCCAAAAAAAAAATATTTTAAACAATTTTTAGATCATTTTAATCTTTATCTTTTTATATTAACCCCTAGTAAACCCATTTTTACCATAAACGCAATTATTATTTTTTACTATTTTTATTATTAATTTAGGTAAAAAATTAAGTTAGAAATATTTAATAATATAAAATATTCTGATTTAAAATATGGAATAATTTTTTCTAAATTCAATTCACATAAGTGTCAAAATTTAATTTAATATTAATCCCGCAAATGCAACGAGAAAGAATGTTTTCCAAGAGAAAATGTTCAGTAGTTTTCAAAGTTATTATATTAAAATTCAAAATTAAAATGATTAAAAAACATATGTTAGATTGATATATTTATAATTTAACTAATTTTAATTTTAAACCAATTTAAAATATAATCTAACTTTATAAATTATTAAAATGAAAAGGTAGTTTTTAATTAAAATTTAGTATTTTCACTATTCATCAAAAAATTAATGTTTTCAGGATAGTCTTAAAAATCTACCCAAAGATAATTTTGAAATGATAATTTAATAAAAAAACGTTTTTTTCAAATAAATGTTATTAAATTCTCCACAATTATTTTTAAAATAAGTGCGCAGAAAGGTGACAAAACTTCTTTTTAGAAAAATATAGTTTAAACATAAAATTGGATTTATTCTTATCTATTCTCTAGATAACACAAAATATGAGTGTTAAATAATTTTTTTAATATATAACATAATAATTTCAATAAATAATTCACCAAAAGTGTTTTGTTTAATTTTTAAGGTAAAATGTGTTTGTTTTCATAAAAATAGTTTTTCAGAAAAAGATTTCTTTTATTTTCAAATAGTTTTTATTTTCATTTTTCATTAATTGGTAAAAAAATAATTAATTTTATATAAATTTGTAAAAAATATATTTTTATAATTTAGTTAAACCTATTCATACCCGCCATTCTAATGGTTATATGTTAACTATCATATTAAATAATACTATTTTTATAGTATGTTACGTTTCATTTAAACTTAGTGTAGTGTGTATCACAAGTTTCACTCTGTGTTGCATGTAATGCAAGCTAAAATCATTGTTGTGTATAAAAAAATATTTAAAATAATTTATTTAATTGGAAATAATATTTCAAAAAATATCTTGGTGTTACATTTATACTTCAATATCTAAAACTCAATTTTAATAGATCATAGGATCTATAAAATAGTGATAAGTATTTTCCATACGTCCCTTAACATTTACCATAACCAATATGGTTTTCACATGTTATAAAAACTATTCATTAATCTATAAACCTCAATAGTAACACCAAAAATTCAACTTAATTTATTTTATAAGTATTTATCAGTCATTTTTTTTAAGTAAGAACAATGTCATACTAACTAGTACATCACATTGGATAGTGGTAGGTTTTTCACCCTTATCTCCCTTCATTTGTGGGTTCAAGTCCCATGACCTAGTCAGATGTGATGGTTTTTCACGTAGGATATGGGTTTTCATTTTTATAAAACCATATTATTATAATTCATATAATTTTCCCTAGAATATGATTAATATAAAAAAAATATAATATTTTTCATCAAATCACTTTTTAACCACAAGGGTTTTCTATATGACTTATTTTTTCCATGAAATCAAATAATTATAATTGAATATTATTTCCTTCACATCATTGATCCAATTTTCCTTAAGTTTTATCAATAACTTTAATATTATGTTTAAAAATGTAAATTCTTTCTTCCTTAAATAACCTTTTCATGAAAATGTGTATTAAAAAAATAGGTTATATTTCCATAAATTTCTCAAAAAATATACTTAATCTTGATAAACTATATTCACATAAATCCTAAAATAGGTGTGTTTGAGACATTAAATTGAAGATCCACCTTAAAATCATAAAATCATGATGGTATCCATAAGTCTTAAGTTAATATTACATGAAGAAAAATATAATCCCAAAATTAACACAATCCATAGATGTTTCATGATTCATATAACCAAAATTCCATAAGTAAAAATACTTCTACAACATAATTCTTGAATCCAAATACACAATCACTTTAATAATTCCAATTTTTAAATATTAATATTATAATATTGACCTGATCCCTTAACTTCTTCTATGGTATATTACCTTAATACTTCTGGAATTCATTTTTATAGTTACCTATCTCCTTATAGTTGACTGAAAATTAATCTTTTTATTGATTTTGAAAAAGCACAATACACTGAAAAGAAAAAATACATCATGGTGGTCTAAAGTAATGCAAGCCCATAGCATCATTGAAAAAAAATTCATCCCCTCACTATGAAAAGAACCCAAGTTAAAGAAGGAAAACATACTTTGATTTGAGGGTGACATAGATGCCAAAAAGTCAGCCATCATATTTCCCTCCTGCCACATGTGAGAGATCTCCGTATGACTCCCCATGAGCAGCTTATATCTCCAGATAGTATAGGAAATATTCCAGGGAAATTTAAAATGGCTGAGAAATTATTTTTATAGGATCATGGAGTCTGTCTCCACCATCCTCAAGGTGACCCACCTTTGGGTGCATATTTCCAAGCCTATAACCAAGGCCTGAGCCTCCTCCTGAAGAACATCACCTCTTCCGTAAGAGACTACAAAAGTTTCATGGACAGATCACTCATGGTCTCCGACGACACTGCCCACAGACATCCCCCCCCCCCTTCCGAGTAGAGACCTATCTGATTTGAGCTTGATCCCCTTTCTTGGAGGTCTCCAGCAGACACATCGTCCCTACCTCGACTTTCCAGCCTGGTTGTTAAAGGAGAAGTTCGAGATGATAGAACTCACTGCCGGCGTAGAGTGGAACTCGGGACTCAGCCTGCTCAGATCCAAAAAAAGTATTTTTCATTTTGTAGATAATACTTACCTAGGATCTGGTTGTGTGATTCTGACGAATATCATTTCTAACCTTCCAAATGGTCCAGCATCCCGCTATTATAATGACTGACCAGGCTTTTCTCTCGGCCCCATGAGTACCAGCACCTCTAAACCATGAACTGAGGAAGTTAGCATGCACCCCATCATACCCATCACAACCGAAGAAAGATCCAAAATCCTTCCATACTCTTCTGGCCCATTAACTATCATGGTAGATATTCCCCCCTTGATTCATGATTGGAATACCTATAGCACCAGCACCTATAAGCCATGTTTACTCCCATACAATGCAGATTTTCATCCATAGGTAAGGCTTTATTACTCACACGCCACAACAAAAAATTAAATTTGGAGGGAATCTCCTTTCACCACAGAGTCCCCCCCCCCCCCACGAGTCTTCATTCAACATGTCCGTCATCACATGAGAGAAATCCTTGATGGAGAAAAACCTGACTTAGAGGCTTTGAAAATAAGTTTATCCTGGTCATTAATAGTAACTATGTTGCTAAAAATAGTGAGTTGGCTCTCATCAAGAATGCTCTGGAGAAACCTGAGATGACGACTAGCCTCACTAAAATACATATCCAGTATGGGGCAGTCTAGGAACCACATCCTGACCACCCCCAATCCTGCTACCAAAACTTTATGTTCCCTCATCACTTGATCCATCAAGAGTGATGATGTAGGGTCTCCAGGTATGGGTGAATCAGGGTCTATATCCTTGAAAATCAGGTTCTCTGATCACTCACATTCAGTCCATAAATATCCTGCATTGTTTTTCCCTAAAGAAACTGGCCTTCTAGAGACTCCCACGCAATATTATCATGAAGCCCTTGCATGTTTGAGGAGACACTCTTCGGTTTAATGCCCCCTTTGGAGAGAGGTCTTGCAATCCATTTCCCTGAAGCCTTGTGATTTCTGCTTTCCACCTACCCATCCCATATGGAGAACACCATAATCCTCTCCAGTTTGGAAATCACACTCTTAGGAACCTTAGGCTGGAATTAATTTTCATGGTAATGGAAACTAGAACACTGTTAATAAGAGTTATGCAACCTCCAAAGTATAGGAATCTTTTTTTCTAGTTATAGATGCGCCCTGTGATTTTGCCTGTGAGATTTTCAAAACGATGAAACCTAAGGAAGGAATAACTGGTTCCCTGAGATACTCCATGGGAATGATTCCTCTTCCCATACTCAAGATAGCTCCCAAATCCCTCTCCCTCATATCATAGATCTTCCTAGTTGTAAAAATAGACTTTTCTCTTTGTTCACCACCTGCCTGGTCCACTTTCAGTATTCCCCTAGGATCCCATTCAACCCCCAAACTGACCTTCTACTACCATTGATAAATATAATTGTGTCATATGTGAACATCAAGTGTGTGATACCCCTTGTGGCATTCCGGTTATGATAAAAAAGGATTTTACCCGTGTTGAGGCCCTGGTTTATATAGAAGCATAAAGAGTTTTGGGAGGGAATGAAATGAGTGGGGGACAAAGGATCCCCTTTCCTGAGACCTCATAAAGCCTTGAAAAACCCAAACTACTCACCCATAAACATCTTTGAAATCCATATCGAGCTGAAGCAACCGAAAAGAAGGTCAATATTCCAATTGGAGAACCCTATGCATGCCAAGACTCTTCGAACAGAATCCCATTTCAACCTATCATAAGCCTTTATCATGTCTAATTTAACCACAAAATTTCCCCTAAAAGACTTGTTGTTGATGCCACTTAACATTTCTTGGACCAATCTTACCGCACCCTTCATTTAACTCCCTTTAATGAAACCTTTCTGTTTAGAATTCATCCATGAATCCAGGTGAATATCTAGCCTTTTGTTGAGTATGATGGCCAAAGTTATATATAGAATATTACACATATTGATGGGCTGGTATTGATCAATGGACTGAGTGTTACACACCTTGGGGATAAGAACCATCTTTATTAAACATGCAATGCGCAGAAGATCTACACCCTAAAAGAAATCATGGATAGAACGCACAATATCCCCTTTAACAATGTCACAATTCGTCCTATAAAAAGACCCAGGGAAGCCATCAGGCCCCGATGCATTGTCCGGATTAAAAGTCCACAATGCCTCATGCACTTCATCTTCATCCATAGTTCTTCTCAATCCCTTATAAATGTACTCCAAAACAATGCTTGGAATGACCTCAAAAAACACATCCACACCTCTCGGGTACCCCCCTTCCATCCTAGGATTGGGAGCTTCTAGTAAATATTGGATAGCTTCGTTGATCATGGTCCCTACCTCCTCGCGATCATTGGAATATGATCCATAATCCTTGTGAATATTAGGCCTCTGAACACACTAACGTTCTCTAATGCATGCATGAAAGTAGCCAGAGTTCTGGTCCCCCCCACAAAGCCATATAACCCTTTCATGTTCTCGGGCCAACCATTCCTATCTCAGAAGAAAATCAGTGATTTTATCCTTTTTTACTTATAATCTCACCAAATGGAGACTCATTCCAATCTTGTTACAACAATTATCCATTCATTCCACCTCCATACTGATCTCATTCAAGTCATGATCATGAGAAGAGATCTTCTTTATCTAGACACGAAGGATGTTCTTGATCCATATTAACTTATTGTGGAAAAATATCCACAGGTTCCCCTAGTGATGCAGATCCTATGCTTCTCTGACCACCTCAAAGAAACCTAGTTCCTCCATCTAAGTTCTAAAAAAGAGCATGATCCTCCCATGATGACCCTGCACCAAGGGAAAGGATGAGCAGAGAATGATTAGAAATACACTGAACCAAATGAAATACTTTGGAGTACAAGAACATAGATATTGCAGCTTCATTCATCAAGAACTTATTGAGATGATTGTAGGTGTGCCTCCCTCCACATTGGTTGTTTCACCATGTGAAATCACTCCCCTCATATCCCACATCCAGGAGGTCATTCTTTTCCATGAATGAAATGAAATCTTGGCTAGAATTCCTAGGAAATTCATCACCCCCTTTCTTATCCTCTGGGATTTCTATGATGTTGAAATCAACCCTAAAAATCTAGGGGGAGTCATCAGGACTAATTCCTTCTAAATCTCTCCACAAATATTCTTTTGCATGATCATTTCACTTGGTGTAAATGAAGGAGGATACAAACACTTGAGTCCCAAAGTAAATCTTAGTAGTCAGAGACTGATCCAACGCACTCAGAAGATCAACATTGATGTGATCCTTCTAGAAAATACATATTTGGGAGTTCGGAGGATCCCAATTCATAAAACCATAGACATTAAGCCTCTGAGCATACTCATAAATTTTTCTAGAAACTTGTTTTGGTTTTAGAAAATCCACCAAAGAAACATGCTTGTTACTTAATTCATTGATGATGAAATCCGACTTTTCCTTGTCCCCTAGGACATGGGCATTGCATATTAAGGTTTTAAAAATTGAATCGAGTACGTATGAATTTGGACCCAGAATCTTGTCCCTTAACATGCTGAGACTATATTACATTAGAAAACACACCAGATATAGATTTATAATGGGTTTTAATGCCAATATACACCTGCGAGGATATTTCCACAGGAGAATCCCCACCTCTAAACAAAACCCTATAAGTGGCTTCTGGAGAAAAAAATATTGTCCTTCCATCCTACTCTGATCCAACTTCAAGAACTTTGAATGAGAGCATGGAGAAGAAGGATATGAATTAGGTGCTAGTGAATATATAGGGGAAGTCACAATTGGTTGAGAGGTCAAGGACAAGAGTGGAGTCCCCCTAGACGAGGAAGGTTGAAAGTCCTAAGGGTCACTCGGGTCAGATTCTATAATAATGATCTATGAGATGCGTATTTTCATAGGAACCCAACTCTTCACAAACATAGTGCGAAGATGAAGGAAGTAAGGAAGAGTGGTTTTGAGGGTCATCCCTAATGGGGGGGGACCCTCCTTAAGAACCTGAACCAACAGATCCTCACTCGCGCCTCGAAGGACAGGAACCAGATCACGACTTAGGAAAGCACACCCCTCAAAATTAAGAATGTTCTTGGAAGAGGAAGCCTCTGATATTGTTGCAGGGGGATAATATGAAACACCTTTACCCTGATTGCATCCATCAGGATTAGGGAATTACACGTGGGGATTCTAATCATAGGACCTCAGAACCTCTAGAGGATTGGAACCTTCATGCGTTCTTTGCTGAAAACCTACAGAGAATGATATGAAATGTGGAAGAAGGAGTAGAACCTAGGATAGGAGGGATAAATCAGAGGTTGGAGACGATCTTGCATCCCTTCGATCCTGGTCGTAAGGTGATCCTGGAATAGCCGAGAAAGATCCACCTCAACGAAAATCCTTTCTACCGAAGCCTCCTCCAATCTGGTTGTCCTTTCATATGTGCATAGAAAAATCCCCAAAAAAATCCTCAATAACCTTAAGGAAGGACTCATTCATGAGGGGAAGAGGTAACCCTAGAAGAGAGATCCAAACTTCCACCTTATTACATGTGAAAAAATCCTTATTTTCCTTCTTCACCTTATCCATTTTTGTATACCATACTCTTATTGTTTTTTATTCCCACAAAATCTAAAAGACTTGGAGAATCCTTTCTCTATCTTGATATCACATGATACTATGTTCTCGTATGATGAGAAGGTTTGGGAGACTAGTTACCTTCAAAGGACTGACTTAATCCCATCAAATAAATAGAGAATCAAGCTCTTTGGATTATGTACATAGTTCAAAGTATTCCTTGCTAACCTTGTAAAGAAAGATTCATACATAGAAAAAACTTTATCTTCCTTTTGTCTTAGACTTTGGAATTGTCTGTCCATATCCACTCTTTTCCCATGAGGAAAATATTTTTACAAGAAGATTACTTTAAAATCATTCCACTCCATGATCACTATTTCCCCCTCATCCTTAGTGTTTTGAATCAATTACCACCATTGATCCACATCCCCTCATAAATTATAAACTTCCATGAAAAAATTATCTCTTTCATTAATTACCAAAAAAAAGAAATATCTTATATTTGGAACTTATCCACTGCTCAGCTACACATGGATTTATAGTCCCATTAAATGATTTTGGTTGTTGATACATGAATCGATCTAACATTGTTACACTCTGTGGTGGATCAGCAAGCTACTCCATACGGGAAAAGTTTTTACTCATAACCTAATTCAAATACCCCAATATGGTTATAATTTGATCAGTTCTAGTTTCACCACTAACTCTAGCTTTGTTATGTTTCCTAGTAGGAAATTCCCTACATTGAGTATATGCATTGATACAGTTTGAATTCCTTCTTTTAGGAACAATTTATAAACAATTCCATACACTAGATAAGATCATAACATTTTTAAATATATTGTAAAATCCTAGAAATAGTTAAATACTTAACATAAACTGAAACATTTATGCATGGCTAATATCATAATCATAAACATGGTTTATTTGGGAATGTCTTAAAATCATAAAAATATTTTCAAATCCTTTGATATGATTTTTATAGAAAATGTGAATTATCCCAAGCATATCACATGGGAGTGTAAAACTAGGTGTGTAGTGAGGATCATTGTCTTGTACCAGATGGAGATCAAGTAAAATCCCAATGAATCATTTTCAGAGTTATTACCCCTTGTTAAAACTATTACATAACCATGTCCACATATAGTATCCATACGAGGATATATTTCTAGGAATAACACATAATGTATATTTTACCAAAAAAATTGGATGTTATCCTATACTAATAATTATCCTCAAAGTTATTTATAGGGTCATGTTCTATAATATTTTTTTCATAAAGATGGTTTCCATGTTTTCTACTAAACTTTGTATGATGCCAATTATAAATATTCTGACCCTAGTATCCCAGGGTTGATTGTTACTTTATTAAATTTTCAAAATAAATAAGGAATCATGTCTATAGGGACCAAATAGTTTAGTAGTCTTGGTGAATTAGACACATATCATATTATAATTAAAAACATAAAATAAAACATTGCATTTTCTTTTAGTATACCATTATTAACTTCTGAATATCTATGCATATCAATTATAAAACACTTCCTAAAATCCTGGGGAAAGGAAACATTAGAAAGGGGTGAGATCTAATTCTCAGTAAGGGTATTTATACAATGGAAGATGTCCTAAAAAATGAGGCATTATCAATTTGTAAAGGTAATTAACTAAAAAACATTATATTTAATCAATAACTTTAATATCAAGAATAATATGATAGGAATAAATGATGAAAAAAATAATTCCATACAAATAATCACATGAGCTTGAAACTTATCCATATATATTCTAACTAATTGAATAATCAAATGGAAAATCAATAACTAATATCATGATGAATTAATGCATAATTTCAAACATCATAACCATACCATCATGGCCTCATGCTAAGACATATTATATAAATGGGTAAGGCCTTGACCAAATACCCAAGATAGTTTGTCTCATGAGACTTATTAATGAATAAAGGGTATATATTGGGACCCTCATATCACATACTAAGTCTAATGAATTACTCATATGAAAGGGGTGAAACATAATCAAAATAAACATTTGTATTGGAATACTAGAATATAAAACATTAATAATTTCTAAAATCAATAAATATAATCATAAACTATTCAAAGTAATATGTATAATGGTATCAAAATAGTACATTCTTTCTCAAACCGATCATAATCCAACTAGAGAAAAAATAAGGATGGTATCATGACAACAAATTCCCAATGGGGAATAAGTAAAATATTGTTTGTTTTTTTATGAATAGAAATTCCATAAAAATTACATTAAAATTTTCATGAAGAAAACATCTTTTTCACTTTGAAAATCACTTTTAAAAACCGAAAATTTTCAGAATATTAATAAAAAAAATTCAAAAAAAGTTCATGTAAATTTTTAATGTAATATTCAAATTAATGAATTATCATGTCACAAGTAATTCTATAAACTCCATATAAGTTAAAAAATATTCATTTAACACTATTTAAAAAAGTTTACAAAGTGCCTCATTCAGAAAACAACAAGAAGATTCCTTTCAAAAAATTTTAAAAAGTAATACATGTGTAAAAATTTATTTAATAAATAATTTATATAATTTTAAAATCATTTCTGAATATATTTTTGGAAAAATGGATATGGAAGAAAAAGGATTTTCGACCAAAGAGAGAAATATAATTTGCTTTTCTTGAAAATATTTTCTCAATAATTTTAAATAAAAAGAGAGGAAAATGGTACTATTACTTTAAAATTTCACAAACAACTATATTATAATAAAATTTAATGGGTTTAATATAAAAATATTAAACAATTCCCCCAAGGGATAGATAAACATAAATAATCCCAAATAATGATGGGATTGTGAAATAAACACTTACCACTTTAGTAACTTTTGAATCAAAATCCTATTGAAATAAATTACATCAAATGAAAATTTAAATACCAAGAATATAATTATATTAATTATATAATATATAAATATGGAATTATATATACAATAAAAAATAAATATGTTGTGAATATGATATACATCTCTTGAAAGTAAAAGTGAAACAAGAAACCCTTATCATAGGTCTGAATTCCTTTCTACGTGTCCCTAACTCATGTATAATAAATATATATTTATTATACATATATTAAAAAACTATAATCATATATTTCATATCATATGTGATTTACTTATAGTCTTTTGTGACCATTTTATTAAAAATTCTTTGTTAAATCCCTGTTTCAGTTTATAATTTCTCACTTTTTATGTATGTTTTGGTTAAGTAGTTTCAAAACATTTAATTTGATCATTGTTAAATCACATAAATTTTTTTAATAATTATTTAAATATCATATATTATTTTTATATAAGTATTTATACTATCCTATAAATGTTAGATAATGTAAAATGAGTTACACCATTAATAGAGATGGTAAGATATACGTAAGTATGAACGTTGTTTCTATTTTGAAATAGAAGGAATCTAAAAAAGGTAAATAATTTTTAACATTTCTTAAAAAAAATTCAAATTTGTCATATATATTCATTAAATATATCCTTATTTCCTTCTATTTCAAAATAAAATGAAAAACATTTTACATATCTACGTGGAGGTAGTAGTCCACTCAAACGCATGAGCAACATTATTGTCTTCCAACGGATTGGAAGGTAATAAGATAGATTTATTATTATAATTAAATAATTATATTAAAATCATAATTTCATATATATATATATATATTTTAAATACATCATTATATCCATCTGATAGAGGCGGTGATGGAAAAGAAATTACATTGGTTCATGAGGCGGTAGTCCACCGAACACATGATCGATAGTTTTGTTTCCCATTTGATAGAAGAGGAGATGGATATAAGTTATGAAATTGACATAATAACATATAAGTATATATTATATAATGTTTTTTTTATTTTATAATGTTTTTATAATATTTTACGTAGTCATAAGAAGAAGTAAAATGAAAATGCATGGTAAGTAACTTTACCTCTTCGTCGGACAACCTTATTATGTTTATACATAAACCCTTCCTGTATAGGATATATTATCACACCAAGGACTCTATGATTTGGTTATTAATGTTTGGAATATATGTTTTTAGTTATTTTATGATCTAAAATTATATGGAAGTGTTAATACGAGAGGACATGGGGTGGCCTTTTATAAGTGGTAGAGAGGAAACACATAGAATTTTTAAAAAGAATAAGTGATACCCATCTTTTTTACGTGAAAAAAGAATTTTAAATGGATAATTAAAAAACCATGTATTATATAATTTATAAATATGTATATAAAATAGAAATTTTATAAGTTTATAGGTCATTTAAACCTTTATCTATTTAGTTTAACCCTTAGAAAACATATTTTAACCCTTACTATGGTAATTCATTTTTAATATTTTTACCATTAATTATGACCCAATATTAATTTTAACTCATTATATAATATTAATTATGATTATTAAAATTATTTAATCCATTTTTCTGAATTAAATTCATATAAGTAGAAAATTTTAATTTAAAATTTATCCCATAGATGCGACAAAAATTGGGTTTTCAATGAGAAAATTCTAATGAGTATAGAATGTTTTAATATCAAATTTAAAAATAGATTTAATTAAAATTAACTAAATTGTATTTATTATAATAAAATTTTACTAATTTTAGTTTTAAAATAATTTTAATTCAAAATGGAATTTTTAAATGTTTTAAATTAAAGCACAATTTTCAATAAAACCATTATTTTTTCACTATTTTTTGAAAGATTTCACTATAAGATAATTATGACATTATGATTTCAAAAATGAAGTTTATTTTTTAAATTTAATTTTCTAAAAGTGTAAAAATATAATTTTTAAGTTTGTACATGAATTGTGATGACACGTCACTTTAGATAAATAAATTTTTTAGAAAACATTTCCTATTCTTTGAAATGATTCTAATTTTATTTATAATAAAGAGATAATCATTGAATTTATTTTATACATTTTTTAACCATATAATTTTCAAATTTTATTTATTCATATTCATACCCACTTATTTAATGGATAGTTTATAGTAGTATACTATATTATGGTTATTTTAGACTTATATTTGTGTGTATTGGAAGATATACAAGATATTAAATTTAAATAAATATATTTTATGGGTAATTTAAGATTCGTGTTGTGTGTCACATATTCTATAAAACATAATTTTCTTCTTTTAAAATCTTTTAATGTTATATAAGGAATGATCTTATGTTGAATAAAAGTGATAAGGATAAAAATGTCCATCAATAGTGATTAAAGCTTTCATCCTAAAGAATTAATAATGAAATTTTGTTGTGGATGTGGGAATACAAAAACTTAGTGATTATAAAGGTTGGTTTGGAATGGAATAAAAAAATTTAGGCTCTATTTTATGGTGTTAAACCCTGGAAAATAGAATGGATAGCTTGATGAATAATAATAATGATTTAATATGACATATATATTTTTTATTTTCTAAAATTATGGTATAATTTTTTTTCAGGATACCTTAGATCTTCCTGAAGGAGAAGAATAGTTTCAAAACGTGGTGTTTTAAATTGTGTCTTATCTTATTAAATATATTCTCTACAATAGGTGTTCAAAGGTGAATAAATTCTTTTGGAGTTAAAGATTAGCACACTAAGGATACTCAAAATAATTTCTTAAAGTATTTTTCTTTTATAAAAATGGAAGATATGGGATTCAATTGGTATCACTTTTTTAGTATTAGAAAGTGTTATCAATTTTGTGGTACAAGTAGTATTTTTCTTACCCATTATCTTTAATGTTTATGATATAATAGTTTTGTGAGTGGTTTTTTGAGATCAAAGGAGTGTTTGATTTCTCTATCTGTAATGTGTTTGATAAGGGTACCATTATAAATATTGGAAATATTTATGTTGTTAACAGAAACTATGGTTTATAACTATGAGTTCTAACTCAGTATGCAAAGAAAATTTTTTGGTAAGTCCTTTCAAAGCGATGAAACTCACTCATTGAAACATGGATGTAGATTTAAAGAATTTATATGATATAAAATAGGAAGTTGAATTGTAAATGTAGATTGATTGATAGAAGAATTAAAATATTATTTATTCACATATGAGGATTATTGAATAAATAATTTAGGTTGATTATAATATATATTTTATATATATTTCTTAAAGGTGGTATTTTATCTTGAATGATATAATGTTTCAAACTTGTTGAAAATGAGGGAATATAATTGAATAGGAAAAACATCAAACATGGTGTTGATACTTCCCAAATGAGAAGACAAAGAGAGAAATTTTAATTTTATTGATAGGGGGATAAGGGAGAAATATTTTATTAGATATTTTCAATAATATAGGAGAAATTTCACACCCATTAGTTTATTGATTTAAATTTTTGAAAATGTATTAGATTTGATTAGCAGTGCATTGGATGTGTTAAGGAGTAATTCTATAAGAGAATATGTTGCATGAATTTTATGGAAGTGTAATCATGGTGATACATAGAGGCCTGCTAAAGGTAGTATTGTATATCTAGATGGAATTTATTTTTTATGATAATATTATCTCATGATAAGTTTCATAAATGTTTCACATCCCTGATATGATAGTTGATGCATCATTTGGATATATGAAGAGTTGTTATATTGAATGAACAAAGGGGATTCAAATTTATTACATGGGGATGTATAGTATTTAAATAAGGTATATTGGATACCTTTGAAAGAGGTGATTCTTTTTTATAAAAAATAATAATTTATATATGAAGAAAAGGTTTTTTAGATGTGTTTGAATTTTTTTATGTGGAAAATGTGTCCAAAGAGGGTTGTGAATGATGGTGTGAGTTAATAATAGAGTGGGTTGAAAAGTGCATGTGTAAAGGTAGGTTAATAATACATGTAGGATGAAATGTGTCCCACCAGTATATGGAGTTACCTAAGGGACTTATTTAGAGGTTTTATTTCCAATTCAAGCAAAAAAATGCTATATTTCCTAGAGATTTTTTATGTGGGATAAATATTATAGTGGTCACAATTAACACATCAAGAAACACATGTTACAATATTGATATGGAATAATTACACTAATAACCTCCCTCTTTCCCATTGATTCATTCTTTCATGAAATTATAAAATACCATAACTTCACTTGACTGAAAAATATATCATTCACATCAGAATGCCACAATTTTTGGGGACTTTAATGAATATTTTTCTTCCGTGATATTCAGTGACCTAAAATTGAAATATATAATGTTTTGGTTTTCTATAGAAACTTGAGAATTCATTCTATGATTAATAAAATATATAGCTTGATTTTATAATGACAATATTATTATATCCCATGATATAATTACATTTAAATACTATTAAAATAGAAAAAATAAATATTTCATGCGATGTGATAATAACAGTTACTATAGCTAAGAATATTACATGGTGGACAAAAAAAGAGAAGAATATCAACCACACAATGGTGTACTATACAAGATCAAACTTTACCATGAAGATTAACCTTTCTATGAAAATTTTTAAAATAAAAAGAAACATTAGGAATATAATTGAAATTATTAAAGGAATTATAAAAGCCTTTTAGTATTAAGTAGTGAATATTGATGAATGGCAGAGTATATATAGAGTATAAAGGGAAAAGTGACCATTGGTACCTAACCATAACTTTACTATTGGTTAATATGACCATTGAATAATATGACAATTTTTCAATATGAACTTTTGGATATATAACCATTGGTAATAATTTTACCATTAGAATTATTGTTTATAAAGGGTAATTAAAACTAATAATTGATGAAAAGGGAGAAATGATGGACTCAACCAATAGAGTCATGTATTTTGAAGCATATTTTTTAGAACATTGGAGGGATGTTTTACCAATAGGGTCCACCCTTGACCAAGATGAAGTATAGCGTTAACAAGTGAGGCTTGAACAATATTGACTATGGGATAAGTTCAAGTTAGTAGATATCACCACTAGGTATATGTTAGCTGAACTACCCTACGAATATACCACCATCACACACCTTACCCTTATGGTGTATACTAGTTTAATAAGGGGTAATTTATCTAGACCCTAGTAGTATGAATTTTTACATTTTACTTTTTAATAAAATAATGATTATATTTTTTTATTACTTCAAAAATGATTATATAATGAGTTTAATAAAAATTAGATTTTTATATGAAGAAATAAAAATTGTATTTTTGGTAAATATATAGTTTCAAATAATAAACTCTTTTAAATAAACAATATTTTTTAAAATAAAAGTGATTTTAATAAAATATTTTTAGAAAATAAAATTTATTTAAATATATATGATAATACAATATTATGATGTCAAATATAAATTTTAAAGGGAAAAAACTATTATCATTACAAAACCCATATTTTTTAATAAATATGGATTTTTAATTAGGAAATTTAAATTTTCAAATTTAGACAATTATTTTGATAAAATAAATATTATTTTTTGAAATCAGCACATAAAAATTAGAGAACAATGAATTTTTCATAATTTTATGAGACAATATAATTTTTTAGAAAATTAAATATGGTATAAATACACGGTATGTATTATGATATCATAAAATCCTAGAACTGATGTAATAGATACTATAATGAGTATCCATGACCAAAATATTTTTTATTCTTTAAAATAAGTTTTTTAGGTTATTTGATTAATTTTATAAACCCTAAATGAATCCCCCAAAACCTATATCATATTATAATGTATTGAAATAAATTATTTATAAACATGAATCACTTCCACATCACCAAGGGTATTATTTTAAGGATTTTGGTTCATGTCCTTATAAAATATTAAATAACGCCCTCTTTAGTATAAAGAATGGAAAAACCTATGGGATGGTTTGTGGTTTGGATTAATTTAATCATATAGAGTCCAAAACCTAAATTAAGAAAGTAATAAATAATTACCCCTCTTTTACTATAAATACTCACCCATAACCCATTCCTCGCTACTCCAAATTCACAATGTACGGTGTTCAAGTCATTTTACCTCCCAAAGAGTCCCTCCATGGTTTAAGTCATCATGGTTACATCCTCTAGTTTTATGAAGAAACTCATTAAGATAAGGGAATTCTCCTCTTCTTCTTTTCTATTAGAGTACCTATTTTTTGTATGTATTCTAAATGGTAAACTATTTTCTTTCCTTTAACTTTGTATCTTACCATTATTTCCAAAATAATTTCTTATCAATAGGTGACCATATTCCCCTATCATTTTACCCTTTCCTTAATACGTGTTTTATACCTTTCATGCTACTAAAATAATTTCATAAATTTCTCTCTCTTTTATGAGAAGTAATCATATTTTGAATACCTAAATCCATTCCTTGACAATGGGTATTCACCAAATGTAAATTTAATTTATTGATTCATGTATTTACATGTATAAAACCCACATTACCCTATATGATTATAAAATGATGTATTTTTCAAGTTTTTAAGGACTTATGTACGCAATGATATTATAGAAATTTTTTTATTTATTATCCATGTGTTATTGATGAAATAATGTATTATGACCAATGTGGATCACATGAATTAATATATATGAATGGTACTCAATGATAGTGCTTTAATTCATTAGGTAAATAATTAGTTTCTATAGATTACATATTTTATAATGCATAATGAATAACCTTGGTAATTATTATTTACGATACCTTGGTGATAAACCTTAGTGATATGCTTATGAATATTTTATTTTTATGTTGTATACAAATATTCGTGTTAGGTTTCATTTAATTACAATTATTCTATCATTTTATAGATCATGTATTATCCAAGATCATTTTTCATGTTATATTCCCTATGTTTATCCTTTATAGTGTTTTATCCTTACCTTTCTAAATTGATGTCTGTCCCTAGGAAATTACTTACAATTGGGTGACCTCGGAAGGAATATAAAAGGATTGTTTCAAAAGGAATAAATAATGTTTATGTTTATATTTTCCTTGTGTAATTTATGAATTATATGACAACCATAGTATTTGGTATACATTACTTCGTGATTCATTACATATGAATAGACATAATAAAACCCATAAGATCGAGAATTATAGAGTATTTGTGTAACTAGGTACATTTCATAAAAAATTAAAATAGGATTACATCAAAATTATTGAAAATATCCTTAACATGCTCATAATTTTCCATCATTCATAAAACTGAATGGGATGACTTGGGGACATCCATGAGAAAGTGGTGGTCTATAAATCCTATTAAGATAATAAACATGAAAAAACATGAAGAAATAATTACATGTTAGATAATAGGAATCACAATGAAACATAAAGGGGTGATAATCATAAAAATTAACAATGAGGCATGATATAGCATGGTAACATAAAGGCATTATGGGAAATATGGCAACAACTTTAAGCATGACAACATAAACATGGGTATATGATAACTACCAAGATAACATAACATGGTGTAAAAAGTCCCATCATAGATTAGTTTTAATCCCTAATCCCATACATGATGTCTCATGAGACTAAAACATTACTCAATTCATTGGAGTGCTATATAATTTTGGTCATATCCATCTCTTTCATACCTTGTACATGCATAAGTGTGCCACATAGATCATTCATCATAGAATTTGTTTAATCACATTTAATCCCATTTTTACGGAATGTGGGTTATATATATGGAATCACACAATAAAATAATTATAGGTACAAATAGGTGAATACCCTTGATTGGAAATGGGTATAGGTATACACCACAAAAATGTTTCACATTGAAAATCACAAGGACATTTTGGCAGCATAACAACAGTGCATGAAGATTAATTAAAATTTTCAATGATAGATAATGGGGTATCTAATAAATTGGAAGTGAAAAATAAATTATGAGGGATATCTAAAAAATTAATCCAACATTAAAATTTTATAATTCAAATTAATAAGGAATGGATGGTGATTAAATAAAAATGTGGCATAAAAAATCACAGGATAATTTCGACATCATAACTGGGGTATATTATGAACCATGGGAATTTTCAATGAGAGTTAAATGGATCTATCATAACATGTAAATCATAAGGTAAGTTATATGGATAATGAAAATCATATCCCCTTAATAGTAATTTTAAGACAAAAGTAATTAATAAAGAAATTTTTTGAATAAAAAGGAGAAGGAGATTATCCCTTACAAAATTTTGACATAGTAACATCTAGGGTAAATGATATAATTAGAGGGGATAAATGATGTATATTTATTAGGAAATAAATTTTAAATTATATAGATATTTATAAATTCATGAAAACATAACCAATTTAGATTAAAAAGGCTAATTATAAATAAGGTTCTTGAATGGAAAAGAAGAGAGTGAAATCCCTTACCATGAGAGGGTGATTCCAAAAGTTTTTGAAGAGCTTCTAGATATCTTAGGGGAACCTTGGTAGTAATATAGAGAGGGTGGGGGGAAGAGTAAGTATGTGCTCAAAGTTTTTTTATTGAATATGAATGGGATATTGGGTGGGTTTATATAGGAAAAGAGAGGAGAGTTCTTTATTATTTCACAAACATAGGTTTTAGACTATATATAATAAAATAATAAAAATAAAAATCCTTCTAATGGATTTCCATGGTTTATAAAAAACAATATTTGTTTTTAATATTTTATAATTTCATGTTCTGAAATCATTAAAATATTTCTCTTGGTGACGTGTAAGTGAGTCATTTTCATAAATAATTGATTTTAAAACATTAAAAATATAATATAGGTTTTGGAGGACTCATAAAGGATTTATAAAATTAATAAAATAACCAAAAAACACATTATTTTAAATTGTAAAAATATATTTGTTCTTGGATAACCTTTATATTCTTTATTACATCACTTTTGGATCATTATGACGTTATAATACACACCATATATTTATATTGTATAAATTTGTTTCCCGAAAATCCGATTGTCTCAGAAAATTATAAAAATTCACCATTAGATAATTTCAACATGTTGATTAAAAAAACAACATTTATTTTATCAAAATAATTTTCTAAATTTTTAAATTTTCACATTTAAAATAAGAATCGACATTTATTGAAAAATGCTTGTTTTTTCGAAAATAATAGTTTTTGAACCTTTATAACAATTATATCTGACTTCATAAAATTTATATATTCATTTGAAATTAATAAAAATTATTTAATAGTATTATTTTTAAAAATAAAATTTATTTTCAAATTTCCTAAATTCATTAAAAATTATTTCTTAATTTAAATACCTTATTACACAAAAATACAATTTGTGTTTTATCATATCATAATCTTATTTTTATCAAAATTATTTCTTATTTATTTATAAATAGAAAAAAAAACAAATAGGACAGTTATCATATTGAAATTAAAATATTAATATTTTTACTATTAGAGTTAATTTTTTTTATTCATTTTAAAGTTATTTTTACCCTTAATCATACTATTTTACTTCTACTATGATAAAAAAATATTTACTACGGTTACTATTCATATTTTCCAAAAATTAAGTTGAACTTATAAACTAATAGTAATTATTATTATTCCAAATATGGAATCCATTTTATAAAAACTCATTCAAATTTTTGGAGAATTTAATTTAAATAAAACTCACAAGTGTGATGAAAAGAGGTTTTTCAAAAAAACATATTTTTTTATGGAAATGGTTATTTTACTTTAACTATAAAGCTTGTAAAATTAATTATATTTATAGTTATAGAAATATAATATATATATATATATAATTTAAATAATTCCCCATCAGGTTTCATTTCTAATTAAATAAAAGGGATAGTCAATATGAAATTTAAAATAGCTTTCAGAGAAATTTTCTTTTAAGCTTAAAAATAAAATTATTCTCAAATATATTAAAATGATCATTTAAAAGTAATTTATTGGATTAAATATAACTCAAGAAAAATTATTTTACTTTGAAATAATGTTAAAAGAATAATTTATCTTTTAAATTACTTAATTTATCAAATGAAATGAGAATTTTAACCAAATGTGTATTCTTCACTACTCACGAAAAAATCAATATTTTCTAAAAAATCCAAACAATTAACCCTATGTTAATTTTTATATTCTGAAATAAAAAGTGTATTTAATTTTATAAAATAAATTTTCTTAATTTTCTAGAAATTAATTATAATATTTTTTTCACAAAAAAATAATCATCATTTTTGAAGGAAAAATATTTTTTAAGAATAAAATGATGTTACTAAAAATTAGGTGATTATTTACTATGAATTTATAAATAGGTTTATGTTTATTAGAAAATTCATATATATATTTTTTCATAATTTATTTAATCCTATTTATATCCAAAAATTTAATGTCTAGGTTAAAATAGAAGTATTTAAATAATCATTGTTTGTTTGGGTTTGGTGTTGCATATTAAATACACTTTCAAACATAGTTTTCTCTTTTTAAAAAATCAGTGTGTAACATTCTTCCCCCTTTAATAAATTGAATCCTCAAAATTTAAACTTCATATTGGTAATAAATGTTTTGAAACATGAAAATATCTTTATTGAAAACACACATTGTAAAAAGGGTTAGAAAAACATCTACTTGAAAAGAGAGAAAGGGAAGTATGAAGGACATCACATAACTATTAATAGGAAATGAAAATATAGACATGGAATAGAAAAAGATAACACATTATAAGTTATAGAGATTTATGGAGAACATGGTTAGGAGGAAGTCAGCAAACAAAAAACCATAAATCCATGATTCGTGAAAATACCATCAATTCACAATATGATAACATTTTTGTTTCACGATTATTTTCATAGAGTTAAAGAATTGATTCACCATATAGATTGGGAACATAGAGAAATTTACTTTCTTTTAAAGTATAATTTAATCATTTAATCAATTTCCACTAAAATATAATATTTTATCAAAATTATGAGCACTCAAGATGATTTTTTATGCCTGAAGCACTAGAAAAAGATTCTAACAGATTAGATAATCCAACAAAGAATAATAAGATATTCCTATAATCCTTACTAAATCCAATATTTGTAGTATAAATCAAGTTAATACTGAAAATGAATAAACCTTAATACATTAATCTCTAAAATTAAAAAAAATACCAATAGTTCAACATAGATCATTATTTAAATAAATACCCCTATATCCCAAAGAACATTAATAACCTCAATATTAAAGAATGTTTTAAACTCAAAGTTTGTCTCATACCCTTTAGTTTACACCTCCAAAACATAATATAATTATTATCAAATAATCATTTGTATTAAACATAATGAGTATATATACCTCAAACCAATAAAAAATCTTCCTAAATATCATTAATCACCTTAAAATTTTTTTGATCATGTAATATGTTTCTTAAATTATCCTTAATCATGATAAAAATTCATCACATAAATCTTAAAAAGTGGTATTAATGATTTTAAAACATAAGATTATAATTAGAAATATCATCCTAAGACTCTTTAAGTTTATAACCATATAAAATATATTTTAAAGGTTATCAATAACCTTATAAATAAATCACTTTTATAGTTTATCGGTACCATTAAAAATATATTTCAAATCCTTAAAGAAAAAATATTTTGGAACAATACTTAAATGTTTCATGTTTCTTATATCAAGAACATAATTCTCAAATACTAATATATAAACACATTAATCATTACACTTCAATGATTTCCATAGTATATGTTTTTCTATAGTCTGGGATTTAACCCTTTAGTTAGGGAATTGAATCAGACAATGCCCATATTTTCCCCACATAATAAATTGAACAAAAAAGGTTGTTATAGGATTTAATTTATTACCTTCCATAATAATCTTCATTTTTATAGTAACAAGATACTTTATACCTTATTTTTCAACACATAAAATAACTTTGATTTCTATTATGTCATTTCTCTTGGTGCTAATTTCCACATTTTTGACACAAAAAATGAGTCTTCTTTCCTTTATCACCTTTATCATATGAAGTTCCTTGAGATTCCATCCTCCTCTTATTTGATTTATTTTGACATTAAACTATGTTGCAGTTGTTAATTGTGATTTTTGATAGCTAGTTTGGCACAATAAAAATATGTCTTACTTGGGCTCTCATCATGTAAGGCATCTCATTTTTTCATTCACCACATTTCCCATCACATTGGTTGTTAACTCAGTTCTTCTTATTTCATACTATTGACTAGAATAAAGGAAAATTTAGGGATGATTAATTTTTAACTATTAAACACCTATCTGATAAGGAAATATCGTTAAATAAATAACATATAAATGACATGTATTTCCATAAATTATGAATTTTAACACTTCAATCTAAGTTACACATGATATATTTCCCAGCATAGACTCTTATGAACATTTTTTCCCTTAATAATGGTTTATAATGTGATTGAGAATGTACCAAAGCATATCCCATGGGAGTGGAAAACCAGGTGTTCAACCTAGCCTGATTTCATGCACAAATTCCTGATTAAGTCTAGTTCAATACGGTGTTTTATGGGCTATCACCTTAAGGTACATCTATTCCAGATCCACATCCACTTGTAGTATCCAAATAGGGATGTGTTTTCTTGTAAACCACTTAATCTATACTCTACCAAAACATAGGTTTATTTTACTATGCTTAGTATTATTCCTAAATCTTTATTTAATGTTTTTTAATCCTAATCCCAAAAATAACAATACTTTCCTTTGATACCAACTATGACAACCCTAGTATTTATTACACATTAATTCATGAATTATTACATAAGAATACACATAATACAACCCAGAACATCTATAAGTCAAGTTGATTTAGGTAATTAGGTAAATTACATAGCAATTTAAAATAGGGGGTACATCGGTAATATTGATAACTTATATAACATGCTCATAATTTTCCATCCTTCTTAAAACTACATGAGATAACATAGGGACATACATAAGAAAGGGGTGAGTTATAAATCCTAGTAAGAGAATAAACATGGAATAACATGAATAAAGTATAAAATTTCCAACAATAGAAATTTAAATAGAACACAAAAGGGTTGAAAATCATAAACATGAAAAATTAGGCATGATATAGCATGGTAATATAAAGGTATCATGGGGAATGTGGTAATAAATTTAAACATGAAAACATAAACATTGGTCAAGGATAACCACCAAGACATAATAACATGGTTTAGAAAGTGTCATAATGGATTAGGTTCACTCCATAATCTAATACATGACATATCATGAGAATAAAACATTACCCAATGCATTGGAGCGCTATATAATTATGGGTGCACCCATTGCTTTCATATCACGTGCATGCATAAGTGTGCCACATAGATCATTAAATATATAATCATTTATTTTCACATTTAATCCAAAATTTAATGTATGTGGGTTATGTGCATGTAATTCCACAATAAATTAAGTATAGGTACAACTAGGTGAATACCCTTGAGTGTAAATGGGTATGGGTATACACCTCACAAATTTTTGGCATGGAAATTCACAGTGACATTTCCATAGCATAACTATAGTACATGAAGATTCATAAAATAGTTCAATGAGATAAATGGGTCTATAATCACTTGGAAGTCAAAATTAAAGTATTAGGTACATGTGATAACATAATCCAACATGAAAATTTTGGAATTAATAAGCATAAGATAAGGAGGGTTCTTGAATAAAAACATAGAATAGAAAAATCACAGGATAATTTCAGTAGAATAATGGGGGTATATTATGAATCATGGGAAGGATTAATGATAGTGAAAGTTGTATCTAATAAATTTTAAATCATAATGGTAGTAATATTGATATGGAAAACAATATCCTATCAATATGAATTGGAAGACAAAAGGAATTACATAAAGAAAGTACTTGAATAAAAAGGATAAGGATATAATCCCTTAATAAATTTCAGCATAGTAACGAATTAGTTAAATGATAAAATGATAGGGTATAAATGGTGTATAATTATTAGGAAATAAATTTGATAGTATAGGTATATTTATAAATTCATGAAAACATTGCCATTTGAGGTTCAAAAGTCTAATAAAAATAAGGTTCTCGAATGGAAAAGAAGAGAGTGAAATCCCTTACCTTGAGAGGGTGATTCCAAAAGCTTTGGAGGATCTTCGTGAGAGATTGTGGGAACCTTGGGGAGACTATAGAGAGGGTATTGAAGAATAAGGAAGTTCTATAAGGATTTTTAGTGAAAATTAATTGGATTTTGGGTGGGTTTTTATAGGAAAACATATGTGTGATCTTTATTATTTCCCAAACTTAGGTTTTGGAATTTGTATAATAAAAAAATACAAACCATACCATGGTATTTGCCCGTGGTTTCTACCAAAGATAAGTGGTTTTAATTATTTTATAAGTAAAAGGGATGAACTTATTAAAATATTAACCTTGGTGATGTGTAAGTGAGTCATGTTCAGAAAAAAAGAATTTTAAAATCTTAAAAAATAATATAGGTTTTGTAGGATTCATTAAGGATATATAAAATTAATAAAATAACAAAAAAGAACATTATTTTAAAGGGGAATCATATATTCGGTCATCTATACACTTTATAGTATTTATTACATCACTATTTGGTCATTATGGTGTCATAATACACAATGTATATTTATATTGTATTTAATTTTTACCTAAAAATTCAATAGTCTAAGAAAATTAAAAAAAATTAACCATTGAATAATTTTGAAGTTATTATTCCAAAAATAATATTTATTTTATCAAAAAAATTATAAATATGTTAATTTTCACTTTTAAAACAAGAATTGAATTTTATTGAGAAAATTTAGTTGTTATAACAACAACAATTTTCGAGCCCTTATAACAATTATATTTGTCATCATAACATTTATATTATAATTTAAAGTTAATAATAATTATTTAATAGTATTATTTTATTAAAATATAATTTATTTTTAAAATTCATGAATTCTAAAAAATATTTTCTTAATTCAAATTGATTTTGATACAAAAAACTATTCTTGTTTTATTGTAAAAAAATCTAATTTTTATTAAAATAATTTATTAATTATTTATAAAGAAAGAAATAATAATAATAATAATAATAATAATAATAATAAAATTAAAATATTAATCTTAATACTATTAGGGTTACTTTGTTTCCAGTCCTTGTTAAATTATGTTAACCCTAAATATACTATTTTACTTTCACTGCAGAAATAAATATTCACTACGATTACTATTCTTATTATCCAAAAACTAAGTTGAATTTTTTAAATAATAGTAATTATTATTATTATAAACATGGAATCCAATTTATCAAAATAAATTAACATTTTTGGAAGAATTTAATTTAAAAAAAACCTACAAGGGTAATAAAAATCTATTTTCTGAAAAATGCATTTTTCAAGAAAATGGTGATTTTAATTTAACTCTATAACTTGTAATATTAATTATATTAATAATTATAGATATTTCATATAAGAATATAATTTAAATAATTCCATATTTGGTGTTATTTTTAATTAATTAAATGGAAGAACCATTATTCATTTTAAAATAGTTTTTAGAAAAATGTGTTTTTATACCTAAAAATAAAATTATTCTAGAATCTAGTATTATGATGATTTAAAAGTAATTAATTGTATTAAATATAAATAAAAAATAATCATGTTATTTTTAAGTCAAATTAAAATTATAATTTAACTTTTAAATTACATAATCTATCAAAATAAATGATAGTTTTAAACAGTTGCGTATTTTTCTCTATTCCCCAAAAAATAAATATTTTCCAAAAAATCATAAAATCTCAACCCAAGTTAATTTTGATATGATGATATAAATAATGGAGATCATTTTATAAAAAAAATTCTCAAAATTCTCTAAAAATTAAATAAAATATTTTTTCACACAAATAAATAAAAAACATTTTTGAAGAAAATGTATTTTTGAAGAATAAAATGATATTACTATTAATTAATAGATTATTTACTAAGAATTTATAAATATATTTATATTTATTAGGATATATATATATATACACATATCATAATGTAGTTAATCCTATTTATATCAGAAAATTTAATGGCTAGGTGAAAATTATCGTATTTAAATAATCATTATTTGTTTCAGTTTGATGTTGTGTATCACATATGCTATCGAACATAGTTTTCTATTTCAAAAAACTCAGAGAGTGACATATTATGTGACTATTTTCAAGACACTAAACCTCAAAATATCCTTTGATGTTATTTATGTAATATTTTTTAAGAAATTATGTCAAATTAATGTATTTAAAAAGATGTATATCTTATTTTTTGAAAGATTGAATGGATGTAATTGTATTTCATTGGATTGAACTTCTTGACTCATATTAATGTTGTCTCACCTGATGAAATGAAGGATAAAGTAGATTATGGAAAAGGAAATATAATACGAAATAGATGGAAGGATCAAGGATATCATGGAGAATCATGGGGTGATGTTCACCATATGTTAATGTGAATGTAGTTAAGCATGTATGTATATAAACTTCATGAAGAAGTTTGAAGAAGGGGAGAGATAAACCCTATTTAAAAATTTGGTTCTTTATAGAAAACATGAAGACAATAATGTGTGATATTTTTTAAAATTTTATTTTTAGAAGAAGAGAGGGATAAAGAAATATATTGTGTTATCTGGTAATCAAATAAGAAATAAGAAGTGGATTTTATACAATATTAAGAGACCTGTTGAAGAAGAAGAGTGGGTGGAACTACATGGTTATATCTAGCTTATAAATTAATGAATATAAGATAGATATATGGGCATGCACATATCGATTTTTTTGGTTTATAAGTGAGTGGAAATAGTTTCTTGGGGGATCACATCCAAGAATTATTAGAGGAAGACATTAGTAGAAGATTTCATTATTTCATCTAGTAAAACCCAAGAAAGGGTTCAAGAGAAGGAGTGTTTTGGGAAGAGAAGCGCCAACATAGAATTATGATCATCTAGGAGGAGGAGGTGTTGTGGTTCATGGGTAGACACTAATTCCACCCTCATTAATATGGTTTTGATTACATTTGGCTTGAAGTGGAAGAGTGTTAGTATGTTAGAGTTCAAATAGAATCAATATAGAGATAGAGATGCAACCAGATCAAGCTTACCATGATAATATTGGAGAGACCCTCAGGTTTATAAACTGGTTGTATCCTTCATAAAAGTAGTGTGTGGATTGGGGAATAAGAAGTAACATTGCATTGACTTTGAGCCCTTATGAATCATTATAATATGAACATGAGTAGTATTACCTCCCGACACATCAACACATCATCAGTTTTGTTAGATCAATATAGATTGCAATAATATACCGAGGGGGGTAAATAGCCTTTTAAAACATTTAAAAACAAATATTCAATCAGTGTTTCTTATTATATGAATCAACAGTGAAGTATTGTGTTCAAGATATCATTACTATATATTTTGGCAATGCAAAGACACATTTGCGACGGATGTCCGCCATAAAAGACTATTTGCGATGGGAGTTCGTCACAAATGTGTCGTTGTAAAAAATGACATCGAAAATTAAAAAGAATTGTAACAGGTAAAGTGCCTCTCCTAAATGATTTTTGTTTTGTCTAAAAAATGTCAATTGCGATGGTTTATCCCAATTAATAGTATTTACCACGAACAGTCGATCGGTCGCAAATTCTTATATTTTTTATAAAAAATAAATTAAAAAAATGATAATTAAAAATAATTTTAAGTAATTTTAATTAATTAAAAATAGTTATATGAATTTAAAAATAAAAAAAATAAAAAAATAAAAACAATTAATAAACAAAGGTTAAAAATATTAAAAATATTACAAAACTTAAAAATAATAAAAAATTAAAATAAAATTACAAATCATTAAAAATATTAAAAAAATTAAAATTAATGAAAAAATTTTAAAAACTTTCCAAGTAATTAAAAAATCAAAAAAATTACAAATATTAAAAAAAATTATAAAAAATTACAAAATTTAAAAATACTTCAAAATTTTAAAAAACACAATTCATTAAAAATATCAAAAAAATTAATAAAAATAAAAAAAATATTACAAATAATTAAAAAATAAAAAAATAATAAAAACAATTATAAAAACTAAAAAATGGAAAAAAATACAAATACCTTCAAAATTTACAAATACATAAAAAATTAAAAAAATTAAAAATCATTCAAAATATTACAAAACTAAAAATAATTCAAAAATTAACAAAAAAATAATAAAATAAAAATAAAAAATTATAAAATGAAAAAAAAATACAATTAATTACAAAATTTAAAAATACTTAAAAATTTTAAAAAAATTAAACTCATTAAAAAATAATAAAGATGTTACAAAGAATTAAAAAAGTATAAATATTTAAAAATAATTAAAGAGTAAAAAAATTAAAAAATTAAAAAATTAAAAAATTAAAAAATTTAGAAGTTATTAAAAAAAATTAAAAAATAATAATCATTAAAATTATTAAAAAATTGAAAATAATTAAAGAAAATTATCAAAATTAAAAAAAAATAAAAAAAATAAAAAATATTAAATATTAAAATATTAAAAATATTAAAAAAATTAATTTTTTTAAAATTAAACACAATTTAAAATTTTAAAAAAATAATTAAAATTACAAATATTTTGGATTTAAGTTTATTAATGTATTTTTTTATTAATTTAATTTTTTTTACAATTTAGTATAAATCAATTTAAATTCACCATTAAGTAGTGTAAATTAACATATTTCTTATAAATTAATTAAAATTAATACAATTTAATGTAAAGTAATAAAATATATTATAAATTAATAAAAAGGTGTAAATCATAGAATTTCCAATCTTCATGTCCTGAGTAATAACCAATTTGTGTCAATCATGTCCAAATGACAATTGAATTTGTTATTACTCATGAACTGAAAATTGATGACCTATTTCATTTTCAATTTTCTATTAATTTACAATAATTTATATATATACACACATATAAAAATATTATTATTAAATAGGTATTAATAAACAACATAAGTCAAATTCAGAATCAGATAAATTGGTAAACCTAGGGTTCACACACACACACATATATATCAAATAAGAAATATATTAATAAATAAATATATATATACTCACATACAAATATCAAATCAGGAATAATTTTTTTCATAATCCTAATTACCAAATAAACCACAAAAATCAAATAAAATTATCATCCTAGGGTTAAAAAAATATAAATCATGTAATAAAATGAATAAAACCCAAAAATAATGAAAATAGAGATAAGTGGAATTTGTACCATGGTGTATCGAAGGAAAATCTGTAAACAATTTCTTGTAACAAAGTGCATTGGAGAAACATGGAGTGGGGCGGCTAGGTGATACATGTCACAATAGTTCAGGAGAGGGAGAAACAGATGATAGGGAGAGGAAGATAAGAGGAAGGATAAAGTGGGTGTAATGCTGTTAAATAAATATATTTATTATGATGGGCTATTTGTGTTGGAATTAATTCCATCGTAAATAAGTATTCCATAAAAAGTATTTTCAAAAAAATTAATGTCAGTCATAAATAATCCTATGTCATTAGGCATTTAAGATAGAAGTAGAAGTCTGTTGCAAATGCCCATCATGAATATGTTTCATACTGGGTGGTGAGAAATCCCACAAAAAATATTTGCGACAGATGAAATATTAAATCACAAATAATTACTATCTACAACTTAAAATACATCTTTTGTAAATAGTTCATGTCTGATGACTATTTACGATGAAGCATTTACCCATCACAAATGACCTGTCGAAAATGGTTGAATTTCTAGTTGTGTATAGTGCTACAAAAATTAGATTATGACCGTAATATTTTTATAGTAGTTCAGATCACCAAGATCCCAGTCCACACTTCAATATTTTCTACTCGATAAGAAGATTGGTACCCACTAAGAAGCCTTACTTTTAAAGGCGTGATAACCTATAGACAAACACTTCCTTTTACAATACTCAAAGGCTTACTGGAGTCAAAACCTGGCATGAACTGACTTTTTTTTAGAGTAACAAACTAAGAACCATCTTTTGGGGTGTTATCATAACCAAGATGAGACTTTCTTTTGATTGCGAAAAGTTTTAAACAACTCTTAGAATTAAAAACAGATTGAGAAATATTTAAAAAATAAAATCAGAAAGAAATTAAATAATATCAGTGAATAATATAATGTAAAAGTTAGTGTAACTTAGTGATCTTTGGTTACTTCAGTAGCAAAAAGTCGAACATTAAATTTCCTTTGGCATCGAATCAATGGAATAGTAGTCACCTAAGAACTTAGTTGAGTATCAAGAATCAGTTGTGTGCTTCATGTTATTAAATAAAATGTGTCGAGTTTTTTTATCTCATTCTCATTGATCGTATTCCAACAGATTAATCATGTATCATTAACTCTAAGATCATCTTTATTGTGAAGGATAATCTAATTCACCAATCAAAGTATTCCATGATTTAGAGAATAATAATACTTATAGTAATACCCTTTACCTATAATTTTAATTATCACACTCTTTATCAGATAATTTTCATGGTATTTTATTTCTATATTGAACTTATTTAAAACAATTTAAAATATTCTATTTAGTATGTATGATAATTATTCAAATAAGTAAAATAGTTAAAATTAATTGAATAAACTTATAGTTTATAAAAGCATCAAAAAATTACTAAAACTGAGTATAAAATAATAATATGTAACTTATTAATCTATATAATATTTTCATGATATTATTCTATAAAATAAATTCTAATATAGTTTTTAAATTATAATTTTATTTTTCAAATTAATATAACAATTATAATTACTTGTTATACTTATAGTGTAAATATATATAAAAGAACATAGTATAAAACTTATTCATCTCAAACATATTTCCACAATATCTTCTTTACTAAAGAGTTTAAACATAGTCTATATCTTATATATTTATTTTATAGTTCAATAGAATGATAAAAATAACTTGTATAAACTTGTATTTAAGTAATTTATCAAAATAATTAATAAATAGATCATGTTAGAAAATATCAATTTTCAAAAAATATTAAAAGTAATGAAATGACCGTGTGAGGTATAAACCTTGTGATAGGTTAAAATTCCATTTCATTAAAGTACATGGTTTGTATGCTGACCATGTGAACAAGTTCAACATGTGCTCACATACTTTTGGTATCTTGTAAATAACTCATATGGTGAGTTTTAGTTCATACGGTCACTTAAAATATACTTCAATTGGTCACTTTGAAATATACCTCATCTATTCACTTGAAATATACATGGTGTGGTAGGTTCACCATGGTAACTTGGAATTACCACAGTAGGTTTTTATGGTAACTTAAAATAGATTCATGGTCACTTAAAAAAATACTCATGGTAACTTTAAAATATAACTCACGGTCACATAAAAATATATCTCACAGCCACTTAACATTATAACTCACGGTCACTTAAAAACAACATTACAGTAACTTGAAAAAATACTTTCATTGTCACCTGGAAAATACCTTCATGGTAGGTTTCTAGTCCATGGTAACTTTGAAAATACAGCATAGTCACTTGAAATTTACATTCATAGTAGCTTTAAATACATTTTTGTGGTAACATAAATTTTTATTGTAATGGAAAAATAGCTTCATGATAGGTTTAGAATATAGAATGAATAGATGAACCATGAAAAATGAAGGAGCTTGCCAAAGATGGTGGATAGTACATTGTTGAGCGATGCTCAAGATACTGAACTTAGTGGTGCACTATAGTCATGGAACTGAAATTAGGAGAGCTACCATGAATGTTGTAAAGGTGGTTTGTGTGGTGAACAAGAGTTAAAGAGGAGGTTTTCCAAGTGCATTGTGCATTCACTAATTCTAAAGGAGTCACAAAAGAATGAGTATGTGAGAAAACCAGTTCTTCCATGCCATCATTGTTCCACTAGTGGTAAGAGAGGAGATGAATTGTGGATACTTTTCTTCCATGAAAATTCTTGAAAGAGATGGAGATGATGCACTATAGAAATAGGAAAACTAAAATAATATAGAATTTTAAAAATCAAGTATTCATGTGGTTTTGGATTCCTATCTAGTTTAGGTATGGATTCATTATATGAGGTCACTTCAAAAAACATGTGGTAACCATAGTATACATGTGGTAAGTCAAGAAAACCCAAGCGGCAGGTTCAAAGAAAAACTCAATCACTTGCCAGCAAAACATTCCATGATTTTATAGACAATATAAACATTATATCTAAAAGTTTTTATAATTAACATAAATTTAGATAAATTTTAGGGATTTCAAACATATCAAAGAACACTTAAATATGAATTCTATATCAAGAAATATATTCAAAATAGGTCGAACAATATAAATTGGAAACTGTAGAAAAAAATAACTGAAATATTTCAGAACTTTGGCCAAATTTTGGATTATCTATTTTGAAATTTCATGATTCATTAATTTTTAATTATATTTATTAAAATTTCTTATATTTACATCCCAAAAAAATTAAATTTGATCACAAGGTTTATCTCTATATTTACCAGTGAAAAATATAAGATATTTTATTCTAGAAATTGTATAAATCTATGAATATTATAGGGGCTTTAGGAAATTTTTATAGAACTCAAAAAAACCATTTTAGACTTCTTATTAGTTTAATTAATTATAAATAATTTTATTATCTATCCATAAAAACAAGTTATGTGAAAATACAATCATTATTACTCATATTATAATAGAATAACTAAAACAAACTATTAACTAAAAATAATTGTAAAAAACAAATGAATGTGGCATGTTTAACCCAAAAGTGTGAACATTTTGAGACTGATTCAGACAATGTCATAGTTAAAGAAAATATAAATAATTTTTCTATATTTCATTTGAAATGGGTATTATAAAATTCTAGGAACTATTGATCAAGAAATAATAAAAAGATAGTGAACTAGTAAAACAGATTTCAAACATAAAAAGAACTATTTAAATAAAACAATTAAATGAGTAAATATTAGTAAACATTTTCAATTGAACAAATTTCAATAAATACTTTTAAATGAAGTAATTTCAAATCATAATTTTTTTAATTAACATATTTTAAAGAAGGGTTTTCAAAAAATTTATTTAAATGAAAGGATTTAAAATTTATTAAAACAAATAAAATAAAAATAAAAATCTCAATACTAACAATCTCCCTCTTTTGAAAATTTAAAAACTAAAATTTTTATTTAAATACTCCAAACTTTTTCCCTATATTTAAAATTTATCAAAAAGTTTAAAAAATATTACCACACCCTATAGAAATTAATATACTATAAAAGAAAACAAATATGAAAAAACTCCCCATGATTCAAGTATTTGAAATACTTTTTCAAAGAAGATTAATAATAACCATAATTTAAAAATAAAATAACATTTGATTGTCAGCGTAATTTGAACATATCTCCCACTATATTTATTTTATAGGAGATAAAAATGTGAATGTTTTATTAAATTTAAATTAATTTAGAGTATAAATTTTTTAAATAATTTATATTTGTTTTAAATAAATGATCCAATATAAGTAATTTCACTTAATTTAACTCACTAAGAAAATAAGTTCTCTTTTTATATAATCAAACATTTCTTTAATGTAATAAACAAAACATGAATTATTTCTCAAAATTTAAATCTTTTATTAGAAAAATATTTCAAATAGATTAAACAAAGCTAAAATATGCATATACTAACTATTTGAAAACTGAGATAAAACTTACATACTATTATCTTAATTATTTTAAAAAATATGGGGTAACTCCCCTGAAATTATTTCTTCTCTAAAGATAGATATAATATATATTTAAACACATAATAAGTATATATAAAACTGAAAATTTTAACTAAATAAGGTAAAATAAGCTTACTCATCAAAATCATCTGAAGTGAATGTACATTCCTATAATCTATAAATTAAAATAACATGAAAAAGAATATTAGATATCATTTATTCTAGTATACCATTTTATGGAAAATAGTATAAATGATATCCAATAAAAAATATTTACTTAGGCATATTGACCAGTATATGACCAATATGATTTGAGTAAGATCATTTTTTCCCTAAGCTATCCTAGATTTAGTTTAATTGATAGTAAAAAAAATTCTCAATCCAAACATGTTTAAATAGTTTTTTTGGGTATATCTAAAAATAAATTCATAGAGAAATTTTTTTAAGTATAACCAAATGATTGAGAAAATATCAAAGTGCATTAATTATCATAATATCCTTTCATTCTACATTTAAATAATGTAACACTAGAAATACTTTCTTTGGAGATTTTAATAAAATAAGTCTTATTCATCTTGGTGAAAAAATAATATAACCAAAACCTTTCTTTTTATAGTTTAGTTTCATCATATGTATAATTTTATCATATTTATCATTTACTTAAACAAGTGGAGAAAAATTTTATTTAAGTTTAGAAAATTACTTTTTCAAATACATATTCACTTTTTGAAATGATTTTAAATTTGTATATACTTTTTTATAAGAACCATAAGCTATATTTCTCAATTTTTTTATTTTCTTTCTTAAGATTATTACATTAATTCTCAAAGTTATTAAAGTAATCAAAGATATAATTAAACTTTTTTCCAAATATTTATTATTTATGATCAGAAAATCATTTATTATATCATTTTCTTCTTTTAGTTTCAACAAATTATAATCATAATTCTTTTTATATTCTTCATTCTAAGAAACAATGATATTAATATTTTTTACAATTAATTTTTAGTTTCCGATTTTATTTAACTAACTTCAAATTTTTAATTTTTTTTTTGTCAGAATATAATTCAATTATTTTAATACTATCATTTTAAAATCCTTGGTTTCTCTAAGTAGTTGTTTGAATTTAGAATTCATAGAATCAGAATCAGAATAAGAATAAGAATCAGTTTTTTTATCTTTTGAGATTTTATTATGATCAACATTAAAATGAGTTATTAATTGATTAAAAAATGAATCATGTCCCTCACATTATACACCCATAAGAAAATTTTCACCCATTTCTTGTTCGCTTCTAGATCAACTTCTTAAATTAAAACTATATTAAAAATCCCATCTTATAGGAGAAGCTTGGTTTTTTATTTTCTTCTTATATATTTATAATTATTTGAATGATTGAATTTGGGAAAATCTATCCCGATGTTCCCTGTCATCCTACCCTTTTAATATGTTAGTTATGAAACATCACCATTATTATTTGAATTACCTTTCATATATTACTTTTTAAACTTCTTTTTTAACTATCTTTTTCCATTTTTATATTTTGTAAGCTTGAAAAACATCTTGATAAAATGATCTATATATTTTTCACTTTCATGTAACTCATTTTCATAAGAGTTATAGGATTCATTAACATTAGAATTAAAAGTTATACCTTTCCTCTTTGTAGTCTCCTCATTAGTAATATTTTTTAGTTCAAGTTTATCATGTAGTAAAGTACCGATTATTTCGTCTAAAGTATACTCTTTAAAATTATTATTTTTATTTATATCCACTTTCATTTATTGACATATTTTTAGTAATTCCCTCAACACCCTTTCAATAAAAATTTTATTTTCCAGTACATATCTAAGTGAAATCATACATTTTGTAATTATTTTGAACTGGTTGCACATATGGTTCACTGACTCATCTTCTCCCATTTTGAAATTTTAGTATTACACACATCGTCTTCCCATAGTGAGTAACATAAACAATTATCCATATATAATGGGTTGTCTTAAATAATGAAATATGGATACACACACTTCTACTTATACAATAGTACAATATATTTTATACTTTATAATTCAAAACATGTTTTACTATATCGTTACCTACAAGTGTCTTTGGATCAAGTTTGGGTAACTCATATAATTTCTCCATGATTTTCCATTGATCCACACTTAACAACTTCAGGTAATATTTCATTCAATATTTCCAACACCTATAATTATTTCTTGTAACACCTTGAGATTTCATAGTGCGTTATTTCTTCAAAATAATTCAATAACTTGCACTACACGCAACACTGAGTTCAAGCGCACCACAACTTACCAAACTAGCCGTTCCAAAGTGGTTATGAATAGTATTAACTGAATTTTTAACATTATATAATCCTTATAATTTTAGAATCCATATTACGAGTTTCTTAGACATAATGTTAGAACAAATTCATTTTTTCAGATAAAAGAAGTATTTTTCAAAAAATGCACTTTTACCAACTTTTAATAGTAAACTCCTTTTAAATCCATTATTTGAAACTTTTATATATTCAATTTTAAAAAATAAACTTCTTCTTTAGAATCAGTACATAAGAATTTATTTTCAATAATTTTTTAGTGTTTTTCTAATAACTTTCATATTTGGGTGAATAGTGAAAATACTATATTTTAACTAAAAACAGCTTTTTTAATCAAAATAATTTATAGTGTTAAATTATACATTTTAATGGTTTTTAAGTATAAATATATTATATTTTTACAATATAATCCAATTCTAGTCATTTTATGTAATTTCACTTTGATATTGGACATAAACAAGTGTTAATCTTTTGATAGATATTGTTTCCTAAAAATACGCCTTTTGGTTTTAACAACAGGAATTAATTTTAAATTAATAAAGGAAACTTATATGTTTTTAATTTGGTAAAATGGACTTCATTTTTGTTTTTTGAATATCGAAATTATTTTAGGGTGAAATTTTGGTACTTTTCGGATAACTTTTATATTTTGATGAATAGTGAAAATTACTAAATTTTAATTAAAAACAACTTTTTTAATCGAAATAATTAATAGTGATAAATTATGAATTTGAGTAGTTTTAAAGTATATTTAGAATATATTTTTACCATTTAATAAAATTTTGGTCATTTTATATAATTTCACAATTAAACCGGATATAAACAAGTGTCAATCTTTTGATAGTTATTATTTCTTAAAAACACGCTTTTAGTTTTGATAGTGGGAATTAATTTTAAATTAATTTCTGCCACTTCTGTATTTTGAATTTGAAAACATGGATTCCATATTTAGAATCCTTATTTCCAAATTGTGTAAATATGTATCTCTTATTTTTAGACATTTTGAATAATTACTTCGGTAAATATTTTATTTACCATGGTTAAAGGGTAAATCCGTAAATAAGGGTAAAAAACTAATATTATAATAACATTAATTTACCCTAAAACATGTCCTAACCCTATTTTTTGATAAATTTATGACCATGTGAATCTTTGGGTTGATTTTGGTACCCCATGGAGCCACTTGTAGGTGATAAGGACACTTTATATTAATTAAGTTAAAGTAAATACAAAAATGGCATAAGTATATATCTTTTAGAAAAATAATTTTTACACAAGGTTATATATGTTATATTTTTGACTATAAATATTCATTAGAAAGATAAAAAGATTTAATACATAATTGTATTTTATTTATAATTTTTAGACATTGAATAATAAAATTTATTTATGACACAATAATGATGCAGTATTTTCCTTATTAATGAAAGAATCAAATAATTAGTATTATAAATGTTAAAATAAATATAATTTGAAAGTTTTGATTTCATAAAAGAATTTTAATGGTTAATATGACATGTTAGTATTTCTTAAATGAATTTTTTTGAATTAATAAAGTTGATAAGAATTTAATAAAAATCAATTATTAAATATTGTCAAAATTGACATAAATGAGTTTTTAAAACAAATATTATATTATTAATTGATATTATATTCATAAAAATATAAGGTTCGGCCAAAGGACTTATATAATGATATTTTTATCATTAATGGACCACTTTGTGGTCTCTTGGATGTATATAGTAAGTTTATTAACTATGTAATATAAAACTACAAAGTAACATGGGAAATGTCAAACTAATTAACTAAGAGTTAAAACTAAAAGATAAGGTTAATATAATGACCCAAACCTATCTAAAATATATTTGTTGAAAGTATTTTGACACATATTCACCTTATAATTTGAATAATCCACTTTGGAGCCATTAGAAACCGAATATGAATTTATTATAAATTAATAATTTAAGTTTTTTCTAAAGAGCCCCTCCTCCCCCTTATAAAAGGACACCACTTCTAACCAATTATTCATACCTTCAAAGTCTTTGGGTTCAGCCAACCTCTGACCCAATACCCTCTCAACTATCCTCCCTTAATCCTAGAGTCCTTCCTTTAGTCATAAAGCCAACCTAAGGATCCCTTTTGATCAAATCAAAAGGAAGAACCCGAAGAAGAGGTAATGTTTTCACCACCCTCTTTCAAGTTCCTTTCTTCTTCAACTACTTCTTTCTTTGTTATTTCCATTATAAAATAATAAATCTAGTATATTATATATACTTTGATGTTATTATAAATATGGTACAACCATATTCAGTATTCTACCCATCCTTTGAATGAAATGTCACCATACGTGCGTACGTACGGCTTACCGTCTCCACGTCGTGGTGTAATTGTTATTCAATAAATTATTATTTGAATGGGTATAATAATGATGTTTAATTGAATTAAATAATAAATATAACATTATAATTATTCTATATATATGATATACCATCCAATTATATATTATTTTAATATCAAAATAATGATATTGTCTCTCGTGCGTACGTACGAACTACCGTCTCCATGAACGCGATGAGTTTCATTCCCCATCGTATCAATTCAAGACTAATTCTCATTTAATGATTAAAAAATAATGTTTAGGTACTTGATATCATTCTGGATATGACTAATATACAACCTATCCATAACAAACATGACTTATGTAACAATACATATAAAATAAAACGAGTAAGTTAACACCCGAAATGACGATAATACTAAGATATTATTAACAAAGCAATGTTAAAAGATCATATATGATATAATATTAATGTATATGATTCTTGTATAATTTAATAACAATTATTTCACCATTATACAGGAGGTTACCCTACCCTCAACCAAGGAAAAGTATAAGGTAAGGGTTTATTTCACAATCTCTTCATTATCTGAGGTCGTTTATACGTAATTATCTATTGGGACCTCTTTATCATCCACATCCATGTTTCTTAAAAATATATTTAAAATAATTTTGACTATTTTATAGACTATGGTTTAAATTCATTTATACCCTTTTTGACTTTTTATTAGATTTTTATAAAATAATCTTTCCGTTGTTTTCCAAATAAGGTCCTTTTTAACCTTTTCGACAAAATTATGGTAAGAATGTTTTTTTAACTTATACGGCGGGTGAGGCTATTTTCAGCCGTTATAAAAATTGTCAAAGCTTCCCTTACAAGCTTATAAGAATATTTTGAAATTAAATGTTTTATCTTATAATTATGTGAATTTTTAATGATTTCAAAATGAATATTTTAAGAATTTGTGAAAGGTACTTTTTAACAAGATCAGAATTTTAAATGTTTTAAAGATTTATCTTTCTAAATATTTTTAATTAATGTCCATGTTTTCAAAATTATTTTAAGGATTTATTTATAAGGACATGAATTTTTTGAAATGATATTTATTTTCAAAAGTTTCAAAGTGGTATGAGACCCTTTGATTCAAAAATCTCTTTTAAATTACTTCTTTTATAAATGTGTGACTTTTAAATGATTTTAAAAAGAGATATTTCTCTTAAATAGTTTTTATTTCATCTATGTCAACATCCTTTGATGGATTTTAAGATTATTTGAAGTTGATTTATTATGATACAAAACTTCCATATTGTATTGAAGGTTTTATGATATGTTTGACTGTGGATGTGTTATTTTTATACCATTCATGGTTTATGGAGAAAGTATTAACATTTCGTATGATAGTTTTAATACGAATGTATATGTTATATTTAAACCTGTTCATATGAGGAATGCATTGGACTTAGTAAGTGACGGGTGGAGCCCGCTATAGATCCTCGATGCATCGGTAGGTCTCATGAGACAAATTAGTGTCTTGGCACGAGGCCTTAACAAAATCTTATTTGTAGTCTTGGCACGGGGCCTTGGCTACGTGGTTATGATAATCTGGCATTATGCATTCCATCATTATGAAAGTGGTTATTGATATTTCATGTGATTATTTGACTAGTAGAATATCCATGTGAATAAGTAAATGGCATTATTTCATTTTATCTTTGCCACATTATGCTGAAGTTCAAGTTTAAAAGGTTTTTGTTTTAGTTATACATTGCCTTAAATGTTTATGTTTATTTATGAAAGTTTCTGCTATATTTTTATCCTTACTGAGCATTTGAGCTCACCCCTTTAAATGTTTTAATTTTTCCCAGGATGTGAAGAATTATTTTATGAATGACCTGCAGGGAATGTATGAGGGTATATGAAGACAATATGTTTTTGTAGTTTTTTCACTTTATGATGTAATGTAAGACTTATGAATATATCTAGTGTTTCCAAGGCTACTAAACTAATCGGTCTTTAGAGACATGATCTTTTGTGATCATTACAATGATACGTAATAATGCACTGACTCTGGGTAACTGGGGTCGGGGCGTTACAATTGGTATCAGAAGAATTTTAGTACAAACCTTGAAAGCTAGATTTAGATAAACTCTGATTAGAGCACATAGACCTAAGATGGACTTTGAGGATTAGTATAGAAGAACTTCCTAGAATTTTGGTATTGTAGAGATTTTGTGAGTTTTCCAAGCAATACATCTCTATCTGGATACGAGCAGGTAGAGGCGGCTCTGGCACAGATGTACCTAGGGTAAAACCCGAAAACACCACTTTGAGCTAGACTCAAACAGGAACTGGTGCACGACAACAGGCCTTGATGCACTCTTGGTTATGACACTCCTGGGGGATATACTTAGGATAATTCTCATTTTCTTTACAAATTATTATGAAGGTTTTATGAGTATATACTTCCTTAAAGAAGACATTTTTATGATTATGGATTATATCCATAAATTGTTTAATTTATGTTAAGTGTTTTACAAGTTTGGGATTAGGTATTTCTATTCATAAACTAATCTAGTGTATGCCAATGTATAGAAATGGCACCTAGTAGAAGGAATGTGAAATCCAGCAATATTTATGATCCAAAGAGTAAGAAGGATCATATCTTTCATGGTATTAAGCCAACATTTAGAAGGGAAATAGTCTCCCATGTATTATCATCGTATGAAGAAATAATATCATGTGTTGATAAGATAAGTAAAGAGTTCTCGGAGTCCTATGTATTTTAAGGGATGCCAGAGAAGAAAATGATGGTAGAGAGAAAGACATATAAAGGAAATAAGGTAAAGAAGGATTTTCCCATATGTGATAACTGTGGAAAGAATCACCTTGGAAAATGCTTGAAGGTAATGGGAGTGTGTTATAAGTGTGGAGAAAAAGGACACCACGTTCGTGATTGTGAGGGTAAGAAAAAGGTTTCAAATGTACAATACTTCATCTGCAAGGAGTGGGGACACTACGCGAATCAATGTTCAAATCATCAGAGTATGCCCCAAATGATGCTATTGGATAATAATAAAGTTATGATACTACCACAGTTGAAGAGGAATGACTAGTTTTCTTATGTTTTTATTAAAGAATTATTTCATTTGAGTGTTGTATCAACGATGTACTTATTATATGAATTATGGAGAAAAATAAGGATTGTACTGCAGTACTATTTCATTGAGGATTTGAGATTATATGGTACTATGAAAAGTGACTCAACAGCAAGTTAAACTTTTTTTTTGAAAATACATGGTTGAAGGAAAGGTAATCCTTAATATGGTCTAGATACTGAGGTAGTAATTTTGGAATAATAGATGGTTGATTTGGATAAATTATATTGGATATTCTTGACTACCTTGTCACTGATTAATGGTGTGTTTATTTCATCATTGTTGGAATATTCAAAGTTTTTGGATATAAGGAATATATCTAGTATTCTATAAGGAATAAGGGAGCATGAATGTAATCAATAAGGTTTTATGGTAATTCAGGGTGTTACCATATTTTAAAAGAATACATGATGAAGGTATTCATATATTATTACGTGAAAAAAAATATCTTCATTATATTTACCTTCCTTATAAATTTTGGATTGTGAGTTTGGACAGAAGTAATTTGGATAAGTCTAAAGGTTGGAATGGATTATATTTTAAATTTGATACAATTGTTAAGGTTAAATAATTTCTGAAGATTATTTTTGTATTGTTATAAAAAGGACAACTCGGAGGTCAGGCAACAACCCGTCACGTCCGACAAGGCCACGAGACTTGAACCCGCAATCGAAGGGCGACAAGGGTGTATCACCTACCACTGACCCACGTGATGTCCTGGATTGAATAATGTAGTCTAGTAGATGAATTATAAATTCATTTTTTTGGAACCCTATATTAATAGGATAAATAGAATATTTTTTTAAGTTCTATCATCTTTTAGAGTAAAATATGAGTTTGTGGTAGAAATTATTTAAAGGATGGAACTCTACTTGACAAGTAAATTTTTTTTTCTTATCTTATTCTACAAAGAAATAAATTATTAAACATTAGGTAAGGCATCTTAAAACCAAAAATGTGTTATCCTAATACCTTAAATTTTTTTGAACCGATGGTATTTTAAATCAATATAGATTGCTGGATTTGAGGCCCACAATTCTATAATTGTTTGTGATTGATGACCTCAATCACTCCCTATAAGTATTTATGTTTTTCCTCCAATTATGTGTCTCTAAATTCCACCAATTTTCTCCTAATCTAGATCATAATTTAGTGGTAACTTTTTCATTCCCCTTTTCCTATTATTAAGACTAAATTTTATTAATCCAGTTTCTGATGTGGGTTTCCCCACAAAGGTATTCTCTATTTTCAACCTTTTATTTTAAAAGAAAAATTTCAAATTGAGAGGATGAAATTTATTGAAGGAGGGAAGAATGTAACACCCCAAGATTTCATAGTGCATTATTTCTTCAAAATAATTCAACAACTTGCACTACACGCAACACCGAGTTCAAGTGCACCACAACTTACCAAACTAGTAGTTCCAAAGCGGTTATGAATAGTATTAACTGAATTTTGAACTTTATATAATCCTTATAATTTTAGAATCCATATTACGAGTTTCTTAGACATAATTTAAGAACAAATTCATTTTTTCAGATAAAAGAAGTATTTTTCAAAAAATTCACTTTTACCAACTTTTAATGGTGAACCCTTTTTAAATCCATTATTTGAAACTTTTATATATTCAATTTGACAAAATAAACTTATTCTTTAGAATTAGGACATAATAATTTAGTTTCAATAAATTTTTAGTGTTTTTCTAATAACTTTCATATTTGGGTGAATAGTGAAAAATACTATATTTTAACTGAAAATTGCTTTTTTAATCAAAATAATTTATAGTGTTAAATTATATATTTTAATGGGTTTGAAGTATAAATATATTATATTTTTAAAATATAATCCAATGCTGGTCATTTTAAGTAATTTCACTTTGATATTGGACATAAACAAGTGTTAATCTTTTGATAGATATTGTTTCTTAAAAATATGCCTTTTTGTTTTGACAAGAGGAATTAATTTTAAATTAATAAATGAAACTTCTAGGTTTTTAATTTGGTAAAATGGACTTCATTTTTGGTTTTGGAATATTTAAATTAACTTAGGGTGAAATTTTTGTACTTTTTGGATAACTTTAATATTTTGATGAATAGTGACTGGAAATCATTTTTTTCATTTTCTGAAGCTGGTTTAAGGGGTTGTCGATACCCATACATCCCTTAAACCACTTCTCCACATTCGGACGAAAAAACACATTTCAAATTTCAAAATCAGGTCACCGCCAGCCGCCTCGATCTTTGAACTCGTATCATCATCATGCACCCACGATCCTATCAAGCCTGTCAACTAATCCATATTTTGATGAATAGTGAAAATTACTAAATTTTAATTAAAAACAACTTTTTTAATCGAAATAATTAATAGTGATAAATTATGAATTTGAGTAGTTTTAAAGTATATTTAGAATATATTTTTACCATTTAATACAATTTTGGTCATTGTACATAATTTCACAATTAAACCGGACATAAACAAGTGTCAATCTTTTGATAGTTATTATTTCTTAAAAACATGCTTTTGGTTTTGACAGCGGGAATTAATTTTAAATTAATTTCTGCCACTTCTGTATTTTGAATTTGGAAAAATGGATTCCATATTTAAAATCAGGATTTCCAAATTGTGTAAATAGGTATCTCTTATTTTTATACATTTTGAATAATTACTTTGGTAAATATTTTATTTACCATGGTTAAAGGGAAAATCCGGTAAATAAGGGTAAACAAATAATATTATAATAATATTAATTTACCCTAAAACGTGTCCTAACCCTATTGGTTGATACATTTCCGACCATGGGAATCTTTGGGTCGATTTTGGGACCCCATGGAGCCACTTGTAGGTGATAAGGACACTTTATATTAATTAAGTTAAAGTAAATACAAAAATGACATAAGCATATATCTTTTAGAAAAACAATTTTTACATAGGGTTATATATGTTATATTTTCGACTATAAATATTCATTATAAAGATAAAAATATTTCCTATATAATGGTATTTTATTTATAATTTTTAGACATTGAATAATTAAATTTATTTATGACACAATAATGATGCAGTATTTTCCTTATTAATGAAAGAATCAAATAATTAGTATTATAAATATTAAAATAAATATAATTTGAAAGTTTTGATTTCATAAAATAATTTTATTGGTTAATATGACATGTTAGTATTTCTTAATTGAATTTGGATCGAATTATTAAAGTTGTTAAAACTTAAAAAAAACAATTATTAAATATTTTCAAAATTGACATAAATGAGTTTTTAAAACAAATATTATATTATTAATTGATATTCTATTCATAAAAATATAAGGTTCGTCCAAAGGACTTATATCATGATAGGTGTATCATTAATGGACCACTTGGGGGTCTCTTGTATGTATATACTATGTTTATTAACTATTTAATATAAAAATACAAAGTGACATGGGAAATGTCAAAATAATTAACTAAGAGTTAAAACTAAAAGATAAGGTTAATATAATGAACCAAACCTGTATAAAATCTATTGGTTGAAAGGATTTAGACCCATCCCTACCTTATAATTTTAATAATCTACTTTGGAGCCATTAGAAACTGAATATGAATTTATTATAAATTAATACTTTAAGTTTTTCCTAAAGAGCCCCTCCTCCCCCTTATAAATGGACACCACTTCTAACCAATTCTTCATACCTTCAAAGCCTTTGGGTTTGGAAAAACTCTACCAAAATACCCTCTCAACTATCCTCACTTAATTCTATAGTCCTTCCTTTAGTCATAAAGCCAACCTAATGAGCCCTTTTGATCAAATCAAAAGGAAGAACACGAAGAAGAGGTAATTTTTTCACCACCCTCTTTCAAGTTCCTTTCTTCTTCAACTTCTTCTTTATTTGTTATTTCCATTCTAAAATAATAAATCCAGTATATTCTATATACTATGATGTTATTATAAATATGATACAACCATATTCACTATTCTACCCATCCTTTGAATGACATGTCACCATACGTACATACGTACGGCTTACCGTCTCCACATCGTGGTGTAATTGTTATTCAATATATTATTATTTGAATGGGTATAATAATGATTTTTAATTGAATTAAATAATAAATATAAAATTATAATTATTCTTTATATATGATATACCATCCAATTATATACGATTTTAATATCAAAAGAATGATATTGTCGCTCATGCGTACGTACGGACTACCGTCTCCACGAACGCGATGAGATTCATTCCCCATCATACCCATTCAAGACTAATTCTTATTTGATGATTAAAAAATAATGTTTAAGGACTTTATATCATTCTAGATATGAATAATATACAACCTATCCATAACAAACATGACTTATGTAACAATACATATAAAAGAAAACAAGTTAACACCCGAAATGATGATAATACTAAGATATTATTAACAAAGCAATGTTAAAAGATCATATATGATATCATATTAATGTATATGATTCTTGTACAATTTAATAACAATTATTTCAACATTATACAGGAGGTTACCCTAACTTCAACCAAGTAAAAGTACAAGGTAAGCGTTTATTTCACAATCTCTTCATTATCCGAGGTTGTTTGTACGTAATTATCTACTGGGACCTCTTTATCATCCACATCCATGTTTCTTAAAAATGTATTTCAAATCATTCTGACTATTTTATAGACTATGGGTTAAATTCATTTATACCCTTGTTTAATTTTTATTATATTTTTATAAAGTAATCTTTTCGCCGTTTTCCAAACAAGGTCTTTTTTAACCTTTTCGACAAAATTATGGTAAGAATGTTTTTTTTAACTTATACGGCGGGTGAGGCTATTTTCCACCGTTATAAAAATTGTCAAAGATTCCCTTACAATATTATAAGAATATTTTGAAAGTAAATGTTCTATCATATAATTATGTTACTTTTAAATGATTTCAAAATGAATATTTTAAGAATTTGTGAAAGGTACTCTTTAACAAGATCAGAATTTTAAATGTTTTAAATATTTATCTTTCTAAATATTTTTAATTAATGTCCATGTTTTCAAAATGATTTTAAGGATTTATTTATATGGACATGAATGTTTTGAAATGATATTTCTTTTCAAAAGTTTCAAAGTGGTATGGGACACTTTGATTGAAAAATATCTTTTAAATTACTTCCTTTATAAATGTGTAACTTTTAAATGATTTCAAAAAGAGATATTTCTCTCAAATAGTTTTGATTTCATCTATGTCAAAATCCTTTGATGAATTTTAAGCTTATTTGAAGTTTATTGATTATGATACAAAACTTCCATATTGTATTGAAGGTTTTGTGATATGTTTGACTGTGGATGTGTTATTTTTATACCATTCATGGTTTATGGAGAAAGTATTGAAATTTCGTATGCTAGTTTTAATACGAATTTATATGTTATGTTTAAACTTATTCATATGAGGAATGCATTGGACTTAGTAAGTGACGGGTGGAGCCCGCTATAGCTCTTCGATGCATCGGTAGGTCTCATGAGACAAATTAGTGTCTTTGGCCTTGACAAAATCTTATTTGTAGTCTTGGCACAAGGCCTTGGCTACGTGATTATGATAGTCTAGCATTATGAATTCCATCATTATGAAAGTGGTTATTGATATTGAATGTGATTATTCGACTAGTAGAATATCTATATGAATAAGTAAATGAAATTATTTCATTTTATCTTTTCCATATTATGTTGTAGTTCAAGTTTAAAAGTCTTTTGTTTTAGTTATACATTGCCTTAAATGTTTATGTTTATTTATGAAATTTTTTGCTATATTGTTATCCTTACTAAGCATTTGAGCTCACCCCTTTCAATGTTTTAATTTTTCCCAGGATGTGAAGAAGTATTTTATGAATGACCTGCAGGGAATGTATGAGGGGATATGAAGACAAGATGTTTTTGTAGTTTTTTTTTCACTTTATGATGTAATGTAAGACTTATGAATATATCTAGTGTTTCCAATGCTACTAAACTAATCGGTCTTTCAAGACTTGATCTTTTGTGATCATTCCAATGATACGTAATAATGCACTGACTCTGGGTAACTGGGGTCGGGGCGTTACATTTCTATTAAAAAATGGGTTGTTTTGAGGTATCCATACAACATTTTCATTAATACCTACCATATTTAAGAACATAACATTATTCCTTCGACTGTTAGGTATAAGATATTCATGTTAGCATAATAGTTAAAAATAAACAACTAAACCTATATCCTGATGGATTTTCCTCCAATGAAAATTATTGGTATCATAACAACAGTGATAAAATATCATTAAGAATTTCCTAAAATTGATACCAATTGTTGGATTGAGATAGATGGAAATAATAGACTATAGGGGGTTGAATAGTCATTTAAAACTTTTAAGATCAAATAATTAGTTAGAGTTTATTATTATATTAATAAACATTGAAGGTCATTATTGAAGATATAGTGAAGTGGAAATTAAAATATGAATTTAATATTTTTTAATGGTTCAAATCAACAATATATTAGTCTACTATCAAATCTTCTCTATATGGTTATAAGATCTGTAACCACTAAGAAACATCACTTTTAAAGCTGTGAAAACTAATTTATATATGTTGCCTTTTAAAATACCCAGAGGCACAACCATGAATTTTTACAAGCATCACAACCTTGTTAGACCTGAATTTTATTTGGGATTTATAACCAATTAACCTTACTTTTGGTTGGTAAAATAACTAATATGGTAATTATTTTATTGGTAAAAGAATAAAAATACTCTTACAATGAAAAATAGATAAATAAAATATTTAAAAAAGAAAATGAGAAAGAATTTAATGAATATCAGTCGGGTTGGTGACATGGAAGTATATATATCTTGATGATCTTTGGTCACTTAAGTAGCATAGATTATAATGTTGAAGTTATTTCATGATTTTACCAATGGAACAATAGTCACAAAATAAATTAGTCAAGTATCATGAATCAGTTGTGTGTTTCACATTTTGAAAGAAACTGTGCTGGGTTTTTTATCATGTTCTTCTTGATATCACTATGACAGATTAATCTCATATCATTAACTCTATTATTTTATTCATTGATAAGGATAATCCAATTCACTAATCACAGTATTCTATATGTTATAGAATAATAACAATTATAATAATAAAATTTGCCTATAATTTGATTAATCATTCTCTTTATCAGATAATTCTCACACAACTCGATTCTGGCATTTAATTTTTTTAAAAATCCTTCATATATACTCATTATTACATATTATAATTATTCAAATAAGTAAAACTATAAAAATTATTTCACTAAACTAACATTTTACTAAAACATAAAAACTACTAAAAGAGAGTATAGAATAATAATATGCAACTCACTAATCTAAAAATATATTCATGATATTGTTCTATCAATCAACATATAATATAGTTGTTAAATTATATTATTATTTTTCAAAGTAATAAAAAATAAGAATTATTCTTCAGACTTATAGTATAAATCTATATAAAAGAAAAAATTATTAAAATTATTCATCCTAAAAATATTTCCACAATATTTTCTCTTCTAAAAAGTACACACATAGTTGATATATTATATATTTGGAAATTGAATGATAAAAACAACCTGTATAAACTTACAGTTAAACAATTAATCAAAATAATGAATAAACAAAGGATGATAGAAAATATAGATTTTTTTAAAATAAACAAAGTAAAAAAACTAATTGTGTGTGGAATAAGCCTTGTTGTCAGTTAACTTATTGTGTTATTAAAGTTCATGGTTGGTATAATGACCATGTGAACAAGTTTAATGTGTGTTCAGTTACTTGCGGTATCTTGGAAATAAATTATGTGGTAAGTTGGTGTTTGTGTGGTTACCTAAAATATAACTTAAATAGTCACTTTGAAATATAACTTATTTTTTCACCTCAAATATACCTAATTTGGTAGGTTCACCACAGTAACTTGGAATTTCCATGATATATTCTTGAGGTAACTTTATATATATTTACTATCACTTAAAAAATAATCATGGTAACTTCAAAATATAAATCAAGGTCACTTAAAAATATAATTCACGGTCACTTAATAATATAAATCATGGTCTTTTAAAAATACCTTTACAATAAATTGAAAAAATACCTTTATAGTCACTTGGAAAATACCATCATGGTAGGTTGGTGCTTTATGGTAACTTTGAAATCACCACATGGTAACTTGAAAACTACCTACATGGTAATGTCAAATACTACCCCATGATAAGTTTACTTTTTATAGTAACTGTAAAAAAAATTCATGGTAGGTTGAGATATCAGTGTGAACTCATGAACCGTGATGGATAAAGGATCTCTATGAGGTTCATGGATGGTGAATTTTTGAGTGATTTTTAAGAGGACAATGTTAGTTTCATGTTTCTTTCATAGAACCAAACCAGAGAGATCTATGATGAATGTTGTAGAAGGTGAAGTGTGTGGTGAACTAGATTCAGAGGAGAGGAAACCTTGGTGCGATGTGAATGCTCCAATTCTAAAGGAGTCACATGATCTTGATGATGTGATCAAATCAGTGATATGAGGGCATCATTGTGATACCAGTAGTATGAGAGAATAAAAATAATATATATTTTTATTTAATGGAAATTCATGTAGGTGATGATGTTGATGCACTATAGAAAGAGGAGAAATGAAATTATACAACATTTTTAGAATCAAGTAAGCATGTGGGTTTGACTTTCTATGATCTTTTGGTTGGTTTTCATTATATTCTATAGGTTCAAAAAAACTAGTGGTAACTTCAATATATATACAAAAAGTCTAGAAAACTAATGTTGTAGATTCAATGAAAAATTGAATCACCTTGTAAATATATGTTTTTTTAGACCATATAATTATCAGATTATGAATTTGGTCAAATTAAAATAAATTTATATAAATTATAGGTCTTACAAACAGATCCAAAAATACTTCAATATTACATCTATATCAATAGATATCTTCAAAAATATCAAAAAATATAAATTGAAAACTCCATAAAACAATCACTGAAATATTTTATAATTTCAGTCAAAATTTGGAGTATCTAAATTGAAATTCAAAACCACATTGCTGTTTAATTAAATATAAAAAAATGTATTATCATCACATTTCTACAAAAAAAACATATGTTTTTTAGGTCATATAGAGTTATCAGTGAAAAATAGAATATATTTTATTCTATAAATTGTAAAATTTGATAGATATTATAGAGGATTGGGTAAATATTTTAGAAAACTCAAAAAATCATTTCATTCCCCCACTTAGATTAATAAAATTTAAATAATTGTATTGTATATCCAAAAAAAGTTGAGTGAAAATATGTTCTATATAAATCAAGTATCATAGAATAACTAAATTAAACTATAAACTTGATTTTGTTTTGTAAAAACAAAAATTATCCAACATGTTCAAACCAAAAGTATGAATATTTAGAGACTGATTTAGAAAATGTCATAGCTGAATAAAATGTAAATAATTTCACCATATTTCATATGAAATATTAATTATATAGTTTTAATTACTATAGATTAATATATAGTAAAATATAGTGAACTATTAAAATAGATTTCCAACATAAAAAGAACTATTAAAATTAAAAAATTAAAAATAGTAAATATTAGTAAAACTTACCAATAAAATTATTTTCAATAAAGAATTTTAAATGAAGTTATTTTAAATTATTATATTTAAATGAACTCATTTAAATGAAGGGTTTTTCAAAAGTTATATTTAAATGAATGGATTTTTAATTGATAAAAAATTAAATACAAATAAAACTAAAAATGTTGAAATACGTGTTCTCCTTAGATTATCCCATATGGATAAAATAAGTAAAATCCTTGTTTTCATTGCATTAATCACATTCTTGACTATTTTCTTATCATTGGGTGAGATTTCTTATAAGTGATATAATTCTACAAGTTGAATAATAACTTCTACCAATACGAGATCAACATATTAAACAAAAAAGATAAACAAGTAAATGAAATGTTATTATCTAGTATCACCCTCATTCACCCCCTTTTCAAGGGTGTCTCAAGTTTCAATAGTAAGTTGAAAGAACTATCAGTCCCTATCTTCTGTCATGGTCACCATAAAAAAGTGCTTATAAAATTTTCCATAGATGTCCCTCCAAGATTACCAAACATGGTGGTCTTCATGGACTAAAACATCCCCCACAGTGCTTAAATGGGCCTCATAACATATAAACTTCCAAATTCATCCTCCTATAAGGGGGTGTCTTCAAATGGTCAAATATAGTCTAAATTGGATCTATCCATGTATCAATATCCCAGGGGACACCCTATCCCATAAATAAAGGTGCATACTATATGAGTAACTCTCATATCATATTTGAAAGAGAAGATGAATCTTCAATGGTATCTCAATCTATAGATTAAAAAACCTATAGTTAGGTCTCATGGAATTGGTTATCTATCACCAGTATTGGCACAATGGGGGGCTCTGGTTCAACTGCCAATGGAGAATTATCTCCCTCATCATCCGGGTTCTCAACTAGAGTTTGTCATAGTGGTATGTTCGTACAATGTCATACACACGCCTATAAAGAAATTTTTATACCTTCTTTCAATATCATAATCTAGGATAAGAAGTAATTGGAATAACATTCCACTACTCTATATAAACATCCCTATATTACTTATTTTTACCACCCAAGTGATCTCTCTTGGCCCTTTTACCCATACCTAGTGACAACATCAAATACACATATAATTCCCATTATTTCATTACCACTTTATCTTTAATAAAAGTATAATAATTTTGGTTCAATTAATTGAAAATTAGAATGAAAATTATAGATTAAAACACTTGATACATGTCTATTGGCATTTTATTTAACCTATAAAAGTAGTGAATAAGATAATTTATCACTAGAAACACTAATAACTCTATGAACCTTGGACACCCAAGGGTGAAAAGAAAATTTAAAATTTTCTTCTCTTCCCTTTTCAATAGGATATGGCTCCCTTGTTTGAAGGAACACTTATTCAAATTATCACTTATCATATGACTCAACTTAATCAAATCACAAGCACATGTATTGAAATATAAATGTAATGCACGTGTATATTTTACTTGGTTATCCTAAATTGGGATATATCCAATGAGAATACACTCAACATTGTTCTATTGTACCAAATCCCCTATAAGTCACTCTTTGTATGGCTATAATGATTTTGGTAAGGTCACTCCTTACCAAGGATCACTTACTGTAAATGTTTTAGGGGTGATCTCACTGCCACCCAAGGCTCACCGCTTATATAATGGATTATGTAGGATCACTTATCACCATGGTTCACCCCATATTTTTCTCATATGATCTCATATTTTGTGAATGTATTATTTTATACACTTACAGGCCTCATCTCAGTGTAATGAAAGGAAGTTCACTCCAAGTTTTTTACTTAAATTTTATGTCATAAATTCTAGATATTGATACTTCAATAAACTCCAGATGTTACTCCTAATGAAACTTCCTGATATATATAACTCCTAGTGAGAAGAATTGTGAATTTTATATTCAAATAACCATTACAAAAAACCAATCCAATAGTCCATATAATAATTCCAATAATGGAATTATTTTTTAATATACACTCTTTATTACACCAATAAACATGATAATTTCATTATATTACACAAAAAACTGATCTTCCCATATATTCACACAAGACTCCACTTCATATATACCAATATTTATCTTCAAAAACATTCAAAACATACTTATCCTCAAACAAATCTTCAATATAATTTCATTCAACAAAAATTCTTTATCTAACTCAGATATGCAATAAGGCTAATTTTGATAATACCCTTTCTTATATCTAGTAACAAAAAGTTCCTTATTATTCTTTATTCCACTTATTCTCTCTAATAACTCAATTTTTCTAACTACAATTACATATTTCATATTATCATATATCATATAATGATTTTAATTTCAAATTTAAAATTCAAATCTCAAATCAACATCCATTATTTCCGTCTTCATTTATAGAATTTGAATCATCCTTAGATAAACATTTACCATTAAATTTTAATGGTTATTTTTTAGTTACCCAGATAACCAAAAAACCAATTTGTCATTTCCGCATCAAATTATCTATTCTAAACTGTAGTTAACAAGGATCATGATGGAACCAGATGCTTCATGGTGTGATGAGATGGTTTCTCTATAACTTCATTTAAATTATAGATAGTCTATGATGTGTATTATTCTTATGAAGTTTTTCTTTTTAGTGAATTCCTTCTATATCTCGATTCATTGTATTTATAAATAGATTTGAAAGACTTGTATAAAGATGAATCATGATGTTATCCTTATGGTCATTGTGTGACCTACCCTTTTTATATTACTTCTATAATTTCTTGAAAATCTCTCTCTAGTGATCTTATACAATATTCAAATCACTCCATTATGATACAATTTCTCATAACATAAATGATTTTCAACTAACCTTCTTCATAATAAAACATTCTTCATCATCATGATTAACCCTATCTAATTTTCCATAAATTCAACATTGATTCTGCATTCCTTAAGTGAATCCCTTCATTTTTCAATATCCTTTAGTGATTTTACTTCAACATCTATTAATGATTGTCAAAAAATATAACATGCAACTTCTTGGTTGGAACAATACCCCCATTTAATTTTTTTTATAATACTACACATACCATAAATCCTTCTCCACCCAAATTTATGGTGAATTAATCTCACGCCATATTTTTTAATAAAATGTGAAGGTTATTATATAATCTTCACCACCTCTTTAGAAAAATTATGAAATGGATATTCTCATCTATATTTTTCTTTTTATATATACTCCCCATTTCTCACAAAGTTTTGGCTTTTAACCCTAGTATTACTCCCTATTTTTTTGAACACCAGGTGGATCCTTAATCAACTCTAGTCTTCCTTTGTCTTATAATTTGAGATTCTTTAAACACAGGGGTTTTATGGACTTCATATTTTATCCCTTTTTAGAAATATAATAGGCTATCAAAATCTTTACACCCACTTCGTTAACATACTTCTTTCACTAGATTTACAAGATAAAAATATTAACTTTTTATACCTCCAAGAATTTCATGTTTTAAGATACAATGTTGACCCTTAATATACACCTTCAAATCTCTTATTATATCACCTATAAGAATATTAAAAGACATTTTTTACTTCCTTTAATCAACCTTATTTTATACTTCAACATAAAATATCATTCACTAATAGCTTCATTATTTTCAAAAAATTCTGTAAACTGAACCTACCACTTGGTAATGAGTCATAAAAAATTATATAAGCCTATTGAGTCATAAATCAGTGTATGAAAAAATAGTCTTTGTTAATAACATCAATTATGTTCATATCACTCACTAAATTTAGTTTTAAAACTTAATATAAGAAATTATATTCCTTCACCAACAATTTTCATGTGATCTCGATCATATTCATTCAAAACTATCAGTGCATAAATAGTTTATAAAAAGAGTTCAAGACACGCCACATGTTGAATCAATTGATACCATATATAAATATGATTATAGTGATACAACTTGATATACGTGATCTTCATTTATGCATAGTACTTCTGCATTATCATATGACCATTCCTAAATATATTAACCCAATCACATGTTGACTATAATAGCCTAATTTTCATTAGATCTTTTGTATCCCAAAATAAATTCATATGATACGAAATTGTTAGTTCAAAAAAAATTGAACAAGTATTTCTTCATTGTTGTATGTGCTCTCCAACAGGTTTTTCATCCACTAATTTAAGGAATGTATATAATAAATAATTCTTGATACCATAATTAAAATTCCAAATTGGGTGTGATACAAATATTATAACATAGATGTGAATTTAAAGCATGTTCTCCAAATAAGGATTTCTACCAATAGTACTTTATCATTCCTTCATGTATAAATAGATTCAACATCACTACTGATATCACTTATAGATCATGTTTATACTTGACACCACTTGACACTATTTATCATTTAGGGTATTACACTTGTATAAATAAATTTATTCTTTTCCATCCACTAAAATAATATTCTCAAGATACACATAGTGCATACCCTTATTCTATCCATGCACACATAGTACATATTCATCTTCTCAAAGAAGAAAAACTCTTACTATGAATCTTTCTCTTTTGAATGCATATACACTATGTGTTATATATTAATATTAATAATAAATTAATAAACAATATTACTCCTCAAGAAGAGAGTCACTTCTGACATTCTCAAGTAGAGAAGTGTGGTTTGCAATGAAAAGAAAACCCTATACTTCCAATTTTCTTCCAAGGATTTCAGAATATTGTCTTTTATTTGTCACCACTTACCCAAACATCCTTCTAAATTCTTAATTTAAAATCATCCAACTTGTATAAATGAGTCACCTTTTGAAGGTGTTAAAAATCCCACTAATACATTGTTCTTTAAAAATTTATACCTTCTTAATATCTGTATCCTTTATCTTGAAATACATTCCATGTGTGATTATTTTTTCAATGATTCTACTATTGAATACTTCCTTATTTTTCATAGTAGGACATCATCTACCAATACTACAAGTTTCTTCATGTTCATTCCTTTTCTCATTCTAAATAAATATCTTCCTACTTAATTATTTTTTTCTTTCCATGGGGAAATATTTCTCTTTCTAATTATTTTTCCAATATTTCTTATTTTCCATCCATGAAGACTATTGTTACATAACAAAAAATGATGTTTGAAACAAATTTCTTTGATAGTATGCTTAATATTTCTCAAAAAAAATTAAATATATTCACTAATATAATAGATTCTATTTTCAATATTCGTTAACTTCTACTAGATATAGGAGGATTTTTACTTATAATTAATTATATTCTTTTCATATTAAAATATATTTCAATATGTCATTTTATGAAACAATTATAATGTATTATTTTCAATATATCTATATTTATTTTCATCCTTGGTTTTTATAATATAAATTATATTTTACATTCACTTATTATGTTACATTTATTTTAACAACAAAAGGAATTTCCCCCAATAGTGAATTTTAAATACCACTTACTAGGCATACATCTCCTTCCATATTTTTATTTTTTTCTCAAAATACTAAAACAATTATTATAAGTATAATGATTAGAATAATATGTATTTTTCCCTCATTCTTGGGGTATGGAATACTTTGTTCTTCTCCTCTTTTAATAATCCAAAATCAACCCAATATAAACTTCAAAAAAGATTACTTTATGACTAAAATCCCAAAATTGAAATACATATGGACATATTTAACTCCATGTATCCACTTGATTGATTCAATCACTTTATTTATCTTCTAAAATTATTCCCTTGATCCATCCTTATAAAAACCACTTATCTCCCTTTTATAATCCACTACAGGACTCTTGATTTATTTAGATGATATTTTATCAACCTTAAATCCTACCTTTCTGATAACTATAGATGTTTTAACTTAAATAGAGTATCCTTTCCATAATTATGACTTATAAAATTTACACTAGGATATATTATTTTTTGATAATGAGTATTCATATTTCATTAACATTACCACTAAACTAAATCACTTGAAGTTGAGATGAACTCTTTCATATAAAAAATTATCTCACATTTTGATTATATTATATTTTGAGTAGCATCACTTGTGTTTCATTTTCCTTCTATAGAGAAAGTAAAGAAATTTTAATTTCATTAATAATTTTTTCATTTAAAATCTAACTAAGAATTGTTAATTAACATTACTTATTTCAATTATCTATAAACTAATTTCAATTTATCATCAATAGATTTTATTGAAAGTTTATCTCCAAATCCATTATTCTTATCCATTGGTTGATCAAGGAGACATATTCTATTAATATATTTCTCTAGGTGATTTATAGAAGGTCTTGTTCTAGAATCATCATATTATTCCAATAGTTTCTCTAAGGATTCAATATTTTCATTAAGATTTTATTTATTTTCCATTTTTCTAAACTTATCATTCTCTTCTTCATCAGTACTCTCATTATAATCATGTGAATCTTCTTGAAAAAAAAATTATCCAAAAATTTAAATTTAAAATAAATTATAACCTAAGGGATCCTCAAAAGTTCTGATTTTAATAAAAAAAATATTTCTAATTTGAAAAACTTCTCTCACTCTTATCTTCAATAGAAGCACTAAGACTTTTAATAACCTTGTATTATTCATTATACTTTTGATTAAAAACACTTATAAATTTTAATTCCTTATGATTTTCATCTTAATCATCAACAAATTGTTCAGGATGGGTTAGTTGAGCTTCTAGTTGTTCAATATATTCATAGGAATCATTCAACAGACCTATAATCCTCTGATTCTTCCTTGTTTTAATATCTAATGCTTCGAGTGAACCTTCAATATCCACTCAAAGATAAATAAATCTATTTGGTTCATCCTTATCTTAATAAATAGTATACATGATAAACTAATAAAATATTTTAAGATTAAAAGTATAAAAATAAAAACCTATGTTTTATGATTGGATAAAAATTATTCTTGGGATAAAAATACTAGGTTGAATTCACAACAGAACCAATTGGGTATGGTATAACTTGTAGGAGCCCGGGACACACATAGAGGGGGAGAATCATGGTGATAATAGATTTAAAATTTTCTCCACTACTTTTCTATAGGATCATGTTAGCTTATTAAAAGGAACACTTATTCAACCTACCTCTGATATTATCGCTCCAACCAATCAAGTCATAATCATAGTTGTGGAAATTTAAATGAAATGACCACATATATTTTACTTGGTTTACTTGAATTAGGATATAACCAAGGAGCATGTACACAGTATTGTTCTTGTGTACCAAATCCACTATAACTCACTATTTGTGTGGATATAATTTTTTTATGGTCCCACATCACAAAGGATTACTACTTGTATAAGTTACAGGGACAATATAAATTCCACCCAAGGCTCATTACTGATAGAATATTTTGGGTAGAATCACTTGTCACCATGGTTCACCCCCTCTTCTTTTATTGTATGCACAAATTTTGTGAAATTATTATTTTATAGACTTATACATCTCTTCTCAGTTTAATGAAATGAATGTGATTATAATTTTGATACATGATTTTTTCATTATAAAATCTAGATGTTGATGATTTAATTAACTCTAAATACTACCTATAATGAAAATTAGTGTTATATACAACTCATTATGATAATAGTTAATAGTTTTATTTCATAACAACCTTTACACAACAATAATCCAAAATTCCATATAATAATTCAAGTAATGGAATTATTATCCAATATGTACTCATTATTACTTATCCAAACTAGATGCTTTTATGATATTCTATAAAAACTAATTTTACTAGATATTCATACATCACTCCACTTCATCTCCATCAAGTCTAATATTCAATAATATGTACAAAACTCTACTTCTCAAATAGATCTTCAATATAATTCCATTTAGAAACAATTATTTCTCTAACATGAAATAAGGATCATGTTGTTGATATCCATTATACTCTTTAGTAACATTAGGTTCCTTCTTCTTCCATATTCTCTATATTTCCTCTACTATATCTCTTTTTCTTACTACAATTATTCATAACATATTCATATATATCTCACAATTATTTTATTTTAAAATTTTAAAATTAAAATCTCAAATAAACATATAATATAATACACTTAATTTTAATCCTTTGGATCATAATTAGATTAATCTCTACTACTGAATTCATATGGGTAGTTTTTAGTTTCCCATATATCCAAAAAACCTCCATGTGAATACCATATCAACTTATCAATTCAAATTATGTAGAAAACCAAAATCATGATGTGAATAGATGCTTCAAGACATGATGTGAGGATTTATCTCCAACTTCTCTCTACTTCCATATAAGTCATGATGTAATATATATTTCATGGAATGAAGTTTTCACATGTATAGGCATTATATATTCTTCACGGTGGAAGAAAGTGTAAGACTTCATCGGGTTAATCATGATATAAGCTTCACGGTGAAAGCACTTCAACTATTGAAAAACATGAATTTGCATAGAATCTTTCATGGCATGACATGTTTTGTTACAGAAAGGGTACATCCTTTTAAAATTAATTGATAAATCACATAAATATCATAGTTATATGTTATTTTATTTGAAGCATGGCACATCAAAACCTAAATTTAATGTTATCCAATCAATATCTCTTTACAATGTGATGCTTATAGTCACAAACCATATGATTATTATGAAGTTTTTCATCATAGATCAGTACTTCTATATCTTAGTTCATGTAATTAATAAACTAATTTAAAGAATCTTATATAGACGAATCGTGGTATGATCCTTATGGTCATAGTATGACCTTCCCTTTTTCTTCAACTACTATAATTTCAAGAAGATCCATCTCGAGTGATATTCCACAACATTCAAATTACTTTTATGACATCAAATGGATTAGCTAGTCTTTAACATAGTGATTCTCCATGGTGTGTTGAATGGAAACTCCTCCAATATTTCAAATCCAAACATTTAGCAAACACTAGAAAACTTATGTACTATTCATACTACAACTTCCATTGTGATACACTTTCGTACAATTTCAACGAATTTCAACTAACCATCATCAAACTAAAACATCCTTCACTATTAACATTAAATCTATCTAATTTTCAACAAATACCTCATTGATTGTATATTCCTTTAGCAACTCTATTATTTCATCAATCTCCTCTAGTGATTTTACTTCAACATCCATCAATGATTGTTAAAAAAATACAACATTCAACCTCTTTGTTATAAAAATCTCTCCCTTGGGATTTTTTTTGAAAATACTACCCATATCTTAAATCCATTTTCACCAAGATTTGTGGTGCATTCAGCTAACTCCCCCTTATTCAATTAAATTAAAAGTTTTTAAAATAATTTAAATAATCCCATGAAACAATAATAGAAAAATAGAGATAATCAATGAGGTGATACATACTATCATCTTAAAATCTCATGGATCAAAAAACACTTGAATCAGATAAAGAAGAGAAGACAACTCACATTAAAATAGTATTAATTGAGAGAGATTAATGAGAAGTGGGTGCATCCCTATTATGAATGAGTATACCAATTTAATTTACTTTTATTATTAAAACCATTTATTAATTGATTTTATTTAATAACTATTGAGTTTACGTGCCATGACATGACCACACTGGTCATGGTGTAATAACCCTTATAGGTCTCCCCCATGGTTGACAACTTCCTTCAGGTGAAAATCACCTCTCCCAGGAATAATGAAAAATACTATACTCTATTCCCTTATGGTGTGGCCCTCCTCCATTACAGTTTGAAGAACCTACTAACCTGGTAACACATTTTAACTCCCTTATCATGATACATCCTCCCACCAACCTTCATGTCAAGACCCATAGGTCATAGCATGACAAACCCTACTCCATGAAATTTAAAAATAAATATACATATGGTTTTAGTACATACTGATTTTTGTATATAATAAATTCCTAATGATACCTCAATGTCACCACCATGGCATGAATACTTTCACTATGATGTGACCATCCTCCCTCTAAAAATTTTGGAAATTAAAAACAAAGGGGTTCAATATAAAAGGGTCATCATCATAGTGTGATTCCATTTTCCATGATGTTATCCCTAAACCCTTCATAAATTTTGTAAAGTAATTGTGTAATGATTTGTATGTAAATACTTAAGGGTTACCATCATGATGTCACACCCCTAAATACAGTGTGATCCCTATAAACAAGGGTTTCTAGATCATAAGAATTAACATGTAAAGGTTCAAATCATGACGTAACAATATCTGACACCATATGACTCCTCATGAATTAGGAAAAAATTAAGCCATAGACATCGCTTATAGTTTGATGTCCCCTTTGTAGAAATTTCCAACCACCTACTTTAAATTCTCATCCCCAAATCCTAGGATGAGTTTTGAAAGCAACTCCCGAATTCCATACCATCGCCCCAAACATTTATAAACTATAAAGGAATATGAGGTTTGGAAAAAAAATTAATTAGGTTCATATAATGACATAACTCCTTAAGGGTCACCATTCATGTGTCTATAAATTTTGAAAATGTCAAAATTTTCAACCATTTATGGTCACCTATGGTCACTTTGACCATTTATTTCAACTATGAATTTTTGAAAATTTTATAGAATTTCAAAAATATTGACCCATGGCCTATGAAAATAAATTAATAGAGTAATAAAAATATAATATCACGTAAATTATAAGCAGAATTTTCCTTTTTAATAAGTGTTTATTAAATTATTATTTTATTATAATTAACACCAACTGAAAAGTTTTTCAATAAAAATAATCTTTTTGAAATGGTTTTCTTTAAACTAAAAGAGTTTTGATTAGAAATTAAGGTAAATTATTCAAATTATAAAAAAGTTACTTTTATATTGTCTTTCAAGGAATAATATTTTTATTGAAAAATATAATTTCAATTTAAATTAAAAAATATTTATTTATATACATATTTATATTATCTGAATAAACATATTTTTTTAACAAACTAAAATATATTTTTAGTTAATATTTTTAAAAAGATAAGATTTATTGAACATATTTAAAGTAATTTTATAAATTATAATCTTTTATTAATAAAGTTTATTTAAAAATAAAATTGATTATAAATTCAATAAAAGTATTTTTATTTATATTTTTCAAAATATTATGTTTAAAATATTACTACTATTAAATAAATTACTATTCTCAACTTATAATAATTATATACTTTAATTAATTGTAATTTTGTTTTAAAATTTACAGAATAAAATATTATCACTCTGGTGATAATATTTTACAATGATTATTAGTTTTAAAATCTTTATATTAAAATTTTATAAAATAATGACATATGTATTAAAAATGAATACATTTACTGTTAGTATTTTAATGTTAAAAATTTAACAAAAAAATTATGGTTAATAAAATAACATTACTAAAATATTAATTTCATAATAGATAATGTAATAAATATAAATTTAAAATTTAAAACTAATAAAAAAATATACACATAATATTCATTTTAGATAATATTAATATATGTATATATATATATATATATTATTTTAAAAAAATTATCCACCATTAAAGTCATTAGGGCTAGAATTACTACCCTCTTGTAGAGAGCATGCTCAACCCAAAAGGGAGGACCTACCTGAGCAACCACTTGGAGGTAGTGGAGGGACTGAGCACCCCACAAAAAGGTTGGGTTTTATAGTGGGTAGATAGTGCCTGCATGGTGAACCTATAGGCATGAAAGGGGTCCGAGGAGTCTTCCCATCCCCATTTGTGTGTGTTCATGGGTTTCCAGGTGCTAACCCCAGTGCCTCTGCTTGAGTGGTGTTTATTATGACATAACTCATTAAGCACCCACAAAATAATCAAATAATCAATGTGTTATTTGTGAGTTTTTGACTGTTCAAGAATTTTAAAAACACCCATTTATAACATGGCCATTCAATTGAATCGATCTCATCTGTCTGATAATTTCATGTATCATCTTCCTTTCCTGACCACTATTCCTTCTCCTTCCTCAGTACACTAATATGATATTTTTCTTCTCCTTACACCACAAAACATTTCTCACCCATATGACCTATAGATAGTAACCTCTCTTACTTCCATGTTTTTTTCCTTTAGTAACAGGTTTGTTACCTTAGACCTATCCATAAATGACCATCGAAAATCATTCATCCATATAAATCATCCATGTGGATGCTACCATCCAAGATTCTCCTTATTTAAAGAAAAATTATCATGGATTATTATAAGTATATAAACATATGAGTTAAATGAAAATTTTATAAACAAAAAAAATTTTCCTTCTTCATCGATTTTTAACAACGAAAAAAATGATACACTTATATATGTAAATATATATGTATCCAATAAAAATAATGGAATTTCCAATATTGTTCTAGATTAATCCTCAATGGAAAATTTCAAAATGTACTTAGAATCTTATAGATTAATAGGCATATTATTTTAGTGCCCACCTGAGCCATTATTGGAAAACATCAAATAATTTTATCTAAACCCCTATATATATAGAAATATAGAGATAAATCTCTCTTCACAAATTGGAAAACCCCTACCCAAGTTACCTCCCCATTTCTTCATTCCATACCTTAATTTCTATGTTTGTTAGTCAAGAAAATAGTTCTCCAATCATGTTTTGGTTGTCAGTTTCAGGTAAGGAATTATAATGTTTTTATTAAAATAGTATTTTGTTAAAACTACCAGGTGAGGGAATTATTTTCATAGATAAATATTTATGATTATAAATTAAAATCTATTATTCTATGTATATAAATTTAATTATTTTCAATTTTCAATTTTTTAAACAACGATTTTATGTATAGATTTTTTTTAAAATTATATTCTCATGAAAATTCGTCATTTTATATATATTATGATTTTTAAGGGAAATTTACTATTTTCAAACCCCAATTTTCAAATTAAGAAAGTTATTTCAAAAATAAATTTTGGTTTCTTATTTTAATGGTCAATTTAAAATAAAAATTTTTATCATTTTATAATTATTTTATTTAATTAAAATTATTTATAAGTTGTAGTGGGTTTTATAGTTATTATTTTATGAGAAAAAATTATTTAAAAATTATCATTATTGCACATATGTATAGGTATGGCCATGAACTTTGTATGTCACCAACATCATGCATGTTTCACAAAATTTTATTGTCATAAGATTTTATTACTCCATATTCAGTAGTTTATTTACTATAGATGATTATATATGAACTTATATTTACATATTTAAATATATATATATGTGTAAGTATTCATTTTCATATTTTCAAAAGTTGAAAACTACAGTGAAAAATAAAAAGGGATCAACCTCAAAATGTTTTATGAAAAATCCAGCACTTGGAATTTGAAAACATGATAGGAATTTGGGGAGTAAACCCAAACCTCAAAGAAGGGTAAGCTCTAGATATCCTTCAATGTCCCAAAGTTGAATCATGGTTTTTTTCGAAGCATGGGAAGTATTTTTCTGAAAAAACCCTTCATTATTTTATTAAGAAAATCAATTTCAAGTTCATATCTCAAGGGCTATTATATTTTGAAAAGAAATTGTACTTTTAAAAGTGATATGTATTTTTAATGGTTTTTTAGAATTACTTTCCAATTATATTTATAATGAAAACTCTATTTGTATATATTTTGAAAAAATATTTAATATATCAAATGATATTATATAAAGGAAAAATGTTTTCAAAAAAATGTTTTTAAATTGATATGTATTTTCAAAGGTTTTTTGAAAATTATTTTCTATGTTTATATATTTTGAAAAACCTTGAATGATATTTTTGAAAATTAATTATCAAATGTTTTATATTTTATATAAAAGAAAGTGTTTTAGAATGATTTTTTAAACAGTATTTATAAAAATTATTTTCACTAAGTTTTAAAAACACTTACTAGGAAATTCTATGCTCACCCTACATTTTAAAAATTCTTTTCACGAGCTCATTATAAGTTCACAAGGATTTTACCTTAATTAAGAAGCTAGAATGAGTGAACTGAAATAAATGTTTGCAGATAATTCATACTAAAATCTGATATATTGTAATAGTTTTTCCTTTTCCTCTAAAACATATACTAGAAAAGATACTCGTTTTTTAAAACGATTGTATATTTTTCATTTGATTTATATAGAAAATAGACATTATTTTTAGCACCAGATCTGAGAGTGTGGGACTCAGGATGTTATAAAAAAATATACCTTCTTCCATCATCATTGGTGTAAGGATTCTCCCCAACATTCCTCTTTATTCCATTAAAAATCATCAAGTACCCAGATAAAAAAAGTGAATACATTAATCCCTCATAAAAAACTCTTCATCCCATGTCTTTTGAAATTCATTTCCATAATACCAAAGAATATATAATAAAGGAATAAATTTCCATTAAAAACCCTTACTCTGATAGTAAATAACTCATATTGGTTAACCTATTAATTAATCCTTTTACTCCAAATATAAGTCATTCCAATTAAGGAAATAACAAGGATCAGGATTATATCACTTAAATTTGGATACAAGAAAGATATTATTAATTAAATTCACATAGGGATATAAATATATCTATTATAAAACTTTTCAATATTATTATACAATCTAAAATGGATTAATATATCTTGGAATAACAATATATTGTTTTCTTAAATTTTTATATCAAAATCAAGTAGAAATAGAAACAAACAATTGAGCAACCCCAGAAAATTATTACAGCCATAAATAGTGATTAATATAATAACTTTGGTGAATATTTTACATTTCTAAATTCATTTTAATCAACTAAATATTATTCATCATCTCTTTCATACTGCTCAATCCCAATAATGAATATTCAACATTTTTTACCTAACATAAAGGGGCTTAAAATGGTTGACTATAAAAGGCTTCAAAAGGACACATCCTTATCAAATATTGATAACTAATATTATGTAAAAAATTAAACCATTGATATATTTTTCACCCAATATCCCTAAAAATTAAATATAAAATAATGAATCAACTCATTGACAACTCGAATAGCAATTTTTAGTTTGACCATCAGTTTGAGGGTGATATATCATGAAAATATTTGTATAATTTTCTAATTACTCTTAATTAACCTTTAATAAATGATATATATAATTGGTATCTCAATTAGAAATGATATCTAAAGTAAAACCATGCTTATTTATAATCTTTTACACATATATCCTACTATGGTATTTAATTTTCAATTATTCTTTGATAAAAAAAGTGATATGATTTCATTAAACTATAAAGGATTACCAAATCATAATTCCACCATGTAGAGTACACGGTAAAACTAAAACTAAATCCATGGGAGCCTCCAAACACCTCTATATAGGAATGGATATTATTCAAGAATTCATATGAGTTCCTGATGTCATGACTTAACTGATTAAAAAAGTGAGGTAACTAGAAACATAATTTATAATATTCGTATTTATCCCAATCCACCAATACTATAACTTAATATCACAATAAATCATGGTTATTCCTAGATAAATGACCCACAAGGAAACATGGAAATCCTTTATCACCATTTAACTCAAATAAATAGGGATCGTGAAAGTTTTTTTTGAAATTCATAGCTCCATTAAAATAAAGGTATGACTCATCATTAGTATCTTAAAAAATTATAGAACCTATAATACATAGGATTTGAGTATTTAGTTATTGATATTGGTTAATCATGTCAATGAAAAAAGGGGTTATTTTCATAATGGATAAAAAATAAAATTTGTGTGCTCCTTCACCTAAAAATTAAAATCTGTAAAAAGAATTAGTTTTCAAGCCTTATTAGACTCTTTCAAAGCTTGAATAGAAAACATTAGACTAAGAGAATCAAAGAAACAATTTACTTTAACACTATTATAATCATGGTAAAAATAAATTGTATAAATAAATTTCATCGATAACATCTATCTTAGATTTAATAATTTTGGGAAAATTTATAACTTTGGCTTTTATTATCAGTAGAAATCGTGAATGTTTCAATGAACAAGTATTTTTTCTAGTATTTGAGTACATATATAACCATCACCAATTTAAGATCATGGGATATGTACTTTTTCAAACATGTACATTATTGAAAATATTTATAATCCCCCAAATAATGGTGTTGGATAAATATATATCCTAAATACATACCTGAAGTATCATTATAAACAATATGTCATTCACTAAGCCCAGGAAAGATAAAAGTAAGAACCGAAACCAATATTTTTTTAAGATCATAAAAATAAATTTTTCTTTCATAATTCCATATAAAATTCACCCCTTCGGAGTAAGAGAAGATAATGGTTCTTCTATCTTATAGAATCCATTCAAAAACCACATATAAATTCTTCCAAACCCCAAAAATATCCATATTATATATGGATACTGGGATTGGTTCATCTGGTATATTTTGACATATTAGTTACTCATCAACCTTAAATTTATTTCATTTGTATCTCTTTTTTACTATATGGTTTTATGGGGATAATATTAACTCATATGCTTTCCATACTCAAATAATAGTTATTCTTGTAGGTTTTTTTTCCATTTGGGTGTTTCAAAATAACTCCAAGATCATAGATTCTTGGAATAGATTACAAAGTAGATGAATCTAACTAATATAGGTTATTAGTGAAATGGATCAATCAGTTTGGGGTTGGAATGTTTTATCATCATTATATGTCTCTCAAAAAACCCATAATTGATTGCAACAATGTGAGATGAAATAGAGGTTATAAACATTGGGTCTACTAGTATCCTCAAGCTTCAGGTTACTATCTTAATACCAATGGTGCATTCTCTTATGAAATCATACGTGGTGGATGAATTATTAAAAATGGACACGTGTAGATAATATTTTCCTTTATTTCATATTATGGTGAGGGATTTCCATTGAATGAATAATCCAAGGCATTGCATACTTGTTTATCTATTTATAGTCAAAGAGGCTTTCTAGTTTTTATTATATAATAAAATTCAACACATGTTATTTCTTTCATGGGTTACTAATTTAAAGATCAATTTTCCATCATTTATCTAATATGTGGGTGAAAATGTACAATCAACTATGATGCATTGATCTTACATTCATGGCACGAGGTGAAAAGAGTGGTGGATTATCTAGCGGGCAAAGATGATGGATCTTGTTATCTTGTTATCTTATCATCTAATGGATCCCTTTTGATAGACTGTAAATATATATTTTTTGGACGATCTATAGATACACTATTTTACAATCCTAAATATTGGTTTTGGAAATGATATTATTATTTTAAATAGAAATTAAATTTTAAATCAATGTCTCTAAGAATCCACAATATAGTATCTAAATGATTCTCTTACTCCTCTTTTTCATTTGGATTGATAAGAATGTCATCCAAAAATACCATTGAAATAGATTTGAGATATATATACATGATATGGATTGTTAGAGGCCTAAAAAATATAGTAGAATTTGTTAAACCAAATAGAATCATGAGGTATTCAAAATTCCCATGCCAACTTAAAAAAATTATCTTTAGAATATATAACTCTTTCACCCTCAGCTGATGGTACCCTTACCTATAGAAAATCATTAAACCCCAACTCACCTACTTTAATTTATCAAAGTGTACATTGATATAGGTAAATGGATACTTTTATTCAGGATTAATTTATTGAGTTTATGATAATCAATATAAAGGGAAGAGATCTTATCCACTTTCTTAAAAAAAGTATAGAGGCTTCCCAAGGTGACAAGCTCGAATGATTACATTCCTTACCTTCCATATCATCTAGCTAAATCTTTAAATCCTTCAATTATATAGGATCTATATGGTATGAATGTAAAGATATATAAGTTAACCCTATAAAAATATCTACTAATACTTCAATTAATATTCTAGTGGTCATCCAGATAAATCATCATGAAAACATCAAGAAATTTCCTCATTATAGGTGGAATCCATTCACTGACATCCATTCACCATCATCCATGAGAATAAGTTCAAAATAGATATAAAATACACTAATATCAAGAAGATTAGGTCTATCCTTAACTAAACTTGGATCTCATTAACTTTTAATCAAATGAGAACTTATATAAGAGATAACATAGGTCACCCACTAGTGATAGAAATCAATACAAGTTTTAAAATCAATTATACAATTTATTTTAAAGTTGATATTGATAATTTCCATGATATTTAATTATAATAATCATGATAAAGCTACCTAGAATATAATTAAAAAATTAAAGGGACACTTAAATACATTATCTATCATCTTCCTAAGAGGAATAGAAATATCTATCCCATACAAGATCAATTCCAATAGAAATTTCAAAAGATTCACTACTCAGGAATAAACAAAAGAGCGATAAGAACTTATATCAAGTAATTAAAAAATATAAATTATTGGATAATAATGGTTTCTTGGATTTTATTATGTATATATTTAAACTCAATGGGTCCATATTCTTCAACAAATAATAAACTAAAATTATGTTTTTGGGTGATTTTCCATTTAACTAAGAATTATTTTATGTCTAATCTTCCCCTTAGTATAATTATATCTTAATTTACACTCATGAGATTGTAGTATAACTAATTTATAATAATCAAATATAAAATGGGACCCCATCATAATTTTAGAGTCAATACCACTCCTCTGCTAAATATTTGTTCGATATAACCTTTGAAATTGACCTAAACAAACAAATAAGTAACATGTTTTAGATCCTCATAGCAAAAAGTAGTATAGGTAAATTAACACTCACACTAACAAATAATAAAAATATTATTCTATAATGTTTCTAAAGAATAATATTCATATGGTTACTTGAAAATACTATCAACTCAATGTTTGAACTCATCCTTCTTCCTCTTATTTCAAAAGAAGCCACTGTCACAACTACTATGTGAAAAGGAAATAAATCCCATTATATATAGTATAACCAAATTCATATCCACCAGCAATTACATATTCAAAACCTATATATATAATGTTATATATAATATAAAAACCTTTTATTAGATAATAGGGTGTAGATCTATTTCAAAACATCTAGCTTTCAAAGTTTCCTTCATGATAAGTTTTTATGGAAATTCCACAATATCTTAAAGGTATATCACATGAACCAAAACTCTTTTATTAACCCACTATCGATATAGGAAAATCCTAGTTTTCATTTCCATTATTTTATCATGGCATAAATAATAAGTAAATATAGTATTAAATACTTTACAAGATAGCTCCACATGCATTTTTTCTTCAAAAAAAATATTCCCACAACTTTTGGTTAGGAACTAACATAAACATGGATAATTGGAATTTAGAAATCTCAATTTTTTGATGAATTTAAAAATATTATCATTATTCTAAAACTATCATTCTTCCTCTTTAGGGTCATTTTTATCTTAGAGGGTAGGAGGATTGTGCAAATTAAAATCCTAATCTTGATCCCTAACATTAGCCACGCTTGGATAAAATCATATTTCCATATCTTGAAGATCTCTTATAAGCATATTTATTAGATTATGATCAATAGGAGGATTTACCTATGGAAATTTATCTATTTCTCCCTTATGAGAGTATATTTGAGCTATTCTAGGTATCATGACTCTATAATTTATATAGAATAAAATTTTTACCAAAACATAATAAATTTAAAAATAAAAACATTGAAATATAATGTTAACATATTCATACTCAAATAAATAACATCATTACATGATATAATCCCTAATAAACCACCCCAATTAATTCATAAAAATACAATAATATCATTGAAGGTTATAAGGAGAATAATTAAAAGAAATGTAATATTTTATCAAAATGAATAGTAATAAATACATTATCCCAAAACCATGCATCCATCAATAAAAAACCTTAAGGAATCCCTAGATTGACTGGCATGATCCACATGTACATCTATAATTTATGATTAATGGCCATGAAATATGAAATTTCTTCCAGTTTTCTCATTGAACATACAAATTCTCAAAATGAACCATGGAACTGTAATATAATCTCCAATAACACCAATATAAATTGGATAAACCTAAAAATAATGATTAAATAAATATTAAACTAATATATGCATGCGTGAAATCCCATGGTAACTCAAGGATTCTTACTAAAAATATTCTCTGAACACTTCTTTACAACCTATCTCTTGATTCCTAAGAGTCTTATCTCTTTCATAGATTATTTAATAAATATAGTATTTAAATTAAGAAATATTATAACATTTTTTATTGAACCATATCTGTTTATCCAACCCTGACACCCTAGTTAGCCTGTCACATGCCCCAAAACATTTTCCCTAACCCAATAGATATGAAAAAGGTTCTAAGGGAATCAAACCAATCATTTAGAAATGATTTCACTATACTTTAAAACAAAAAATAATGGATTCCAATAGGGAACTTGCTATGAACATTCCATATGTTGGACTAATTACATCAATGATATAGTCACTTCAAAAATAAAACATAAAATAAGAAAAGAATACAATCCCACTAAAAAATAAAATAATTGATAACAAAAAAATATATAAGGAAAAGGAAAATATAAAGAGATTTATAAAAACTATATATATGAAGTGAAAGTAATTTATATAAAATATAAAAAAATGAAAACAAGGATCTAGAATAGATGGAATACTGAAAAGGATAAGTACATAAATTATAAAATACATAACCAAAATGAAACCAATAGTTATTATATCTCCATGTTAAAACTTATAATCCTTCACTTGTCACTTCCTCCATAACCTAAACATAACTTTATTCATAAACCATATCAATGTGGAGCTTTTAACTTACCTACATTACTAAAAACCAAGTCTCCATTCATATTTAAGTGTATATATAGTGTTTGTGAAAAAATACCATTAGTACAACACTAATGATTCCAGGCATCCCCACTCTAGTACCAAAACGAACATATTAGTTTTTAAATAAGAGGTAAAGAAACACATTATAATATATAATTCAAAATCCATATAAATAAAAAAATTATTTCTTTTAAAAACTAACAAGACAATTTAAAAATCTATTTCCTATAGTATCCATCCTCATATAGTGAACCATTCACCATGTTGAAGGCCACACTGAAGCTTTCATTATTCCATGTTCTAAACAACCCTATGATTGACAACATTTCCTTACATGTGCACAATAATTAAAAATTTATCTTCATATAAACTACTTCAATATAGATCATCAAGTAGAGTTGCACCATGTAAGGAGTTTCAGGTGGTATTTCAATAATAATTTCCCACGCATGAAATTGTCATGGTACAATGCTCTAGGTCATGATGAAACCTCCATAGAAGCTCTAAACTATTATAAAGGATGAAACCCTTACACATTGAACCTCATGGAATGAATACTCTTACATAACATCATCTTGCAATGTGGATCCTTAGATAGTACATGTGTTACACTAACATATTAACATGTATCTTTTTGTAGTAATGTACATAATTTTACTCATCTGACATGAATCTTATATATTCACAATGTGGTTCTTGGATATACTCTTATGTATATAGGGAATGTGTCCCACACTTACTCCATTTCTTAATATCCTAGGTATGTGAAGTTATCTTTATAAATCATCCCTTGTGTGTGGGATGCTTCCAAATTTCCACTTCTAAGGATAAAATTAATCATATATATGGAAAAATACCCTTACATATGATTTCATTTTCAAAATTTCAATTTCTTGACAAAAAAAATAATTCTTTTACCAAAAGTATCCAAAATTATTTCCCGGACATAAAAAATGTAGAGGCCAAAATCTATATGGATCTTTGCTTTGCATGTTTCTAAGGATTGAGGTGCCTAGAGGAGTTTTGGAGGAATTCTAGAATAGTTAGATTTCTATAAGATAGAATTAGGGAAGGATTTCATGTCGTAAAGAGTTACATGATGTGAAAGTGGATTTCAAGCCATGTAATAGACCGATGTTTGAAAAATAAATAAATTGAACAGGAAAAACATTTTTTTAGCAGAAACCAAACCTTGAGTATTATACGATGTGAAAGGGTATTGTGATTCATGTAATTTGCCAATGATGTATGTTTTAAAACATTTCCATCTGCTCGAGTTGTCAAACCCTATGGATTCAGTGACTCTCTTTCGACTCCAGGTGACCCAACGACCCCCTCTTTAACATTTTTGGGATTCTATCATCAAGGATCAATCCTTGGAATTCTATCTTCAATACTTGGTGATCCAAGGTGTGTTTTTTCCTTTGTTTTATAGTGGTTTATCATGATTTTATCTTGTATCCTCTCGTATCTTCTTACCGTTATATGATGTTTTCTTACCTGTGGTTCTAATGGGGGGTTTTCTTGGTTGTTGGTTAGTGTGGTTGTGTTGTGACATCCTCAAAGGGATGCAGTTACAGTAAGAGGGGTGATCAAAGAACTGTTTCTCGGTATGTTCTTATAAAAATAATATCTACAACTTTTTTGGGTAGGGGATTCGTTGTTTCCCTATTTATTTATGTGCAATCATAGGGTTAGCATGATCCAGCCCCTTGGATCATAATGAAATTAACCTAATACTTATATGTACTAAATTTAATGATTGGTATTGATCACATAATGATGTTGATGCTTTGTACCATGATAAAGCTTTTCCTCTTAAATTTCTAGATAGTGTGATATCTATACCTTTCCTAGATTAGCGTGTTGTTCTTGATGGAAATTGGTAAAGAACATAAAGATGAAAATTAATTGATAACTAATTTGATAAAAGATAAAGAGACGCATTTAATGAATATGATTATTCTTGTTTTAATTTGATGATAATAAAATTTATGAAAGTGTGCCTGTTTAATTGAATTGGTTAATGAATCAGAATCATGATGATGATTGTTAATAAAATAAATAAAGTCATGTTAAATTAATTCTTTTATTAATTTTTGATAGCTTGTGATAGATTGTTTCTTAATTTTCCCATAGTAGGAACTAGTAAATTATGAATCGATTAATTCAATATGGAATATGAATCAATTTTTTGATTAAAGATAGCGCCTTTTTAGGGAATGAGATTCATGTTTTCTTGTAAAGGCCACATTCCTTGGGCTATGGATCCGTAAGAGATAGTTGTGTGTGAAGGATGGATGCCTTGCTTTAGTTCCAAGAGCCCGGTTTCTATGTTTGTTTCCTTCTACTTGTGATGTGATGTGATCGTGGGATGGATGATTCGGGAGGGCTATTATGGTTTTTGGGTTAGGGAATCCTGAATGTGATGTGATCCTAAGATGACTGAGTCTAGAGGTTTGTTGTGGTATGTGGTATAGGGAGGCCCGAATATGTTGTGAGCTTGTGATGGATGTACCTAGAGGGTTGTTGTGGTATAAGGGGTGAGGAGGCCCAAGTTTCGAGGAAAAAACTAATACCTAGAGTGGTAAGATGCATAGAGAAATGCATGTGGTGTTAGTGAGGACACTAGAGATGATGGAACATGTTAAAGTTGGTCTTACCCATTTTTATGAAAGATGGATGCTTGTTTAAATTAGTTGCCTGGACAACAACCATGTTTTTGTTTATCTGATTTCCTCTCCCCACTTCTTTAGGTAGATTTTTTTGGTTACTCTCTTTCCAAGAGAGGCAAATACGCGTAGGGTATTCCATGTTATTTATGTTCTTATATTCTTGTGTTTGGATGATTATACGCTTCTACTATAGGTACCAAAGACTCGATAGGTAGTTCACCTACTCACCGTGTTGATCCCCTTGTGTTTGGTAGCGTAGAATTTTTTCCTAGAAAACTCAGTAATATGGAAATTAATGTTGTTAGTAAATGAATAGATGTTTATCCCATGGGGTTGGAGCTTGTAAGGATGAAATACTGAGTTTGTAATTCTGAGAAGCTGTGGGATCAGTTTTCTTATGCATGGAGGGAATAGATCTTATTGCGATGATAATGTAATGCAATGGGAAAATTTAATGGCTAATTAATGATTAAATAATTATTTAATGTAAAGTGAAACTGATGAAAATGGATAAGGAAACTCAATGTATTTATTTAAATGGTTGTGTTCTTATAGGATATTTGGTTTTATTAGTGATAGTCGGGAGTCTGAGAGACATTAGCTGCAGTTGAGTATAAGACTAGTAAATTCCCATAGTGTGTTTGTGAGATATATTATATCATGTACTTTTTGTGTTTCTATATTCTAATCTAATATATTAGTTAGGTAAACTAAAACCCTGGGGATTATGAGCCATGGGGGTGGGTGTGTTTTCCCCAACATCACAGTGGGAGGATGAATTACTGAATACCCTCTTTGACCCTTCTCTCTTCTCTAGGTAGCTACTTGTGTTTATAGGAATGATGGTTAGTTTTACCCATAAATGTTTGTATAGATATGTAATGGCATGTGTTTATTTCACACACATGAATTTTTTATATAGTTTTCTACGGACTACTATAGGTATAATGTTTATAAATTGTGGTAGCTTAAGGATCCTTACTCAGTGTATATGATGTGATTGATTGAGGTATATTGCCCATTGTATGATACATGTTATATGGGATGTGGTGGTTCTTGAAAACTACATGGTTACTTTTGGTTATGTGGATGTGGTGGTGTGATGAATGAGGTGCATGTTGTGGTGCTTTGCCTAGGGGTTTGTGGGCTAGCCTTTTTGGATTGGTTATGTGGATGTGGTGGTGTGATTCATGAGGTGCATGTTGTGGTGCTTTGCCCAGGGGTTTGCGGGCTAGCCTTTTTGGAGAGAGATTCTCTAGATGCGCGATATTGAAAAAAAACCAGTGGGGAAGTCGTAGTGGGGTACCCTTGATATTTTTTATTATATATCCTTGTATGCGATACTTAGTGAGAGTATCCATGGTGAGGTTGGGAACTTGGTATACTTTTTTAGGCAATGAGTTAGTTTCACCTATTGTTCATTGTGATTTAGCATGCTTTATTTACCTTTTTCATGAGAGGATCTGGGGAGGATCCTATTGAGTATACTATTATACTAACCCTATGTATATATAAACTATTTTCTGGTTAGTTATATTTGGTTTAAAATCAGGTTGGTTACTACTGTCTTGGGGTTTTCCGGAGTTTTTTGGGTTTCGTGGTTGCTACTATTTTTATTTCCTTTCGGTACTTTTAGTTTCCCTTTCAGTTTTAGAAGTTATTACATTACATTAAATTTGTGTACTTGAGTTTTCTTTTATATTGGAGTCTGAGAAGGATTTTTTTGGTGTCTATCTTATCTCTCTATTCCACATGTGTTCTCTTATAGGGTAATGCATCCCATATGCATATTTGTTATACCCTCAGTGCTGCTCACCAACCTGGGGCCTACTAGAGGCAGGACTTGGGGGTCACTATCTCTCTTCTCCCATTTCCAGCCCAAAAGGAGTACACTTTGTGGGGAGGGGGTCGTGAAAAAGTTGTACGAGATGTCGGGTTGAGGGATAGGATGGATTTTGGAGTTAGGGATTAGTGAGGTTTCATGGGTTGGTAGGGTAGACAATAAAGCACCATGAAAGGAAATTTGTGGACCTTTTACACCACACACAATAATAATAACTCAAATATTTCACATTTTTAAAACAAAACATCCCCTTAACACCATGTAATAACCTCTTTCCCTAAACTTAATAAATTTTAAATCATAAAAAAACAACAAGACAATGATAGAAATGATAAATATTCATGTAATTCAGCTTCTCTTTCAAGGTCAACCATGGATTCTATGAACCTAGAAAAGAAAGATAAAATATGATGTTATAAAGGGATAAAATTAAAAATTCCTCAATAAACTTAATGAAACTATTTAATTTAAAAGCTTTGAAAAAATATCAATTCAAGTTTTTGTAGTTAACATTCCTAAAGTATCTCTCCAGAAGTAGTGTATATGAAGGAAGATGAAAAAAATTCAAGAACCCTCTCAGGAATGAGAAACATAAAATGTCAAACAATAACTCATGGAATGAATAATAATAACTAATCAATCAATATAAACATCAAAAAATAAAATAATGAAAATTTTATAGGAACTTAATTAATATGAATCAACCAATCTACCCAATTAATGATTCATCATATCAATACTCTTAAACTTATATTTACTCATCCATACATCATCTTACTCATTCAAACTCATCAAAAATAATACCTAAAACATGGAATGATGGTATTATTAATAAACACTTTTATCGTAGATAAAAATATACCAGGAAATATATATGTGTAATGAAAATTACCTTAACTCAAAAAATCAAATGAAAAGTATAGGTATAGAAAAAAGAGATATTGGATTAAAATAAATACTCCCTTATCCAATGATGCTCCTCTATTTTCCTTTTTCTTTATCTTCACATCTTCCTCCCTCCTTAATCATCTACATAGACCTACAATATTATAAAAACCAAGTGAAAATAAAATATCCATTTTCATTAAAGCTCAAATGAATAAGGGGGTTTAATTCTACAACCAAATACAATGTCATAAAATAAATCCAAAAATTGAATTCTTGTGAAATAATTTAAAAAATCTGGGTTACCTATTGAAAGTGATTTGTTTAATTTCTTTAAGAAAGACATTAAATCACATTTTCAAGTAATATAAGATTTTAAAGAAGTTACCTAATTCTTATTATTGAATGGTTGAAGTTTATATTCATCCAAACATACGAGGATTTTTCCTTTCTATAAAATCATCTTCACTCTTCCTTGAGGAAGCACCTTCTGTACTTTCTTTGAACCAATACACTAGTTTCTAGTCAATATTAAAAAATTATAGGTTAAATAATGAACTAAACAAAATTATTTTCCTTATTTGAACAATTACTTCATAGTATCTTATAAATCATTCTCAACCCTCTAAATATCATTATTTTCTCTAATTACACAATTTCACCTTTTTATTCTTTCTCTACCATTGAAAATTTCACACTTTCCTTAATCGAAAAAATATCCTATAATTATATATTTCTTCTCCCAATCTCAATCCTCATCATTTTCATCAAAAATCTTAAAATATTTATAAATATTTAGTTTAACCTGCCCACCACTAACCCTCAAAGAAAAATACACTCTATGAACATCAGTCAAGACTCTTATTGTTACTAAAAATGACCATCATATAATAAGAGGGTTTTTCTCTTATTCTATTTCAATCATATGGATATCCACTAAAAATATAAGTTATCCCCTTTAGTATTAATATCTTTAAATCAAACCATATGTATATATTACCTTCATGTCCTCTAATTTAATAGAAAATATTTTGGGCATCATATCTTCAAAAACCAAGCTTTTTAATGTTGTGGATGGCATGATTTTTACACTCACACCTATACCACACAATGATACTACAGACTCATAATGTCCAATACTTATAGGAATTTGAAAACTACCTTGATATTTTTTCTTCTTATGTAAACTCATCAAAAAACATGGACGATAATTATTATTTAAGATGTATTATACCAATATCCTCAAGTTTCCTATTATATTAAAATACCTCTTTCATAAAAATTGTATACAAGGGAATATTATTTAAGAATTTACCAAAAGGGACATTAATATGATGTCTCTTAATAATTTCCCGAATCATAGACATCTTTTCCTCAATCTTCCCTTGATTCATCCTCTTTGGTAATGGTAGAGGTGTTCTATATGGTGGTGGATATTCTTTTTAAGATTATTTATTAGATTCATTTTCATTCACCTTCCTCTTTTCCTATATTTTATTTTCTTTTTATTATTGTTTCTATTTATATAATCTCCTTTATTTATTACTTTTATTCATGGGGTTTTTAATACTCATGGTGATAGGATTCAATTATCTAAATGGGTTGACCTTATTTTTACCTAGTAGTAGTTTTATTATCCTCTCCTTGTGTCTTTTTGTAATTTTCCAAAATTAGAATTTTAGATTCCTCATGGAAGCCTTATGATATTTTTAATAAACCTTGAAATCATTGATGGAAGCCCTGGTGGTTGTTAGGAATGTAAAAGAGATCTATTCTAATGAAATGATTTGAAATTAAAGATATAAACTTGTGTTGGATGGAAAACTAGTGCAATTTGTTATTATCCTTGATAATTTTTCTATGTCATCCAACTCTATAATTTATTTTAGTGTTTATAATCAATATATTTTTTATCCTTGGTGTATATATATTGGGGTTGGTGCCTATACATCATCATCTTCATCTTATTTTCAAGGCTTCAATTTTTTATGCCACACATCTATTTTTTCTACAATGTAAACTACTCACCAGTATAATCTTTTCATTAGAAGTTTTTTATAAGCATATAAACCAAAAATTATATGTATCCCCTCATAAATTCTTCATTAGTGACCCTCTACAAATGATCTCCAAAATTAACATATTTCCCTAATATATACCCTTATAAAATGTTTAAATTAGAAACCAAATATTCAAATCATGATGTAAACACTTACATAATAAGTCCTTATATATATATATATATATTTATATATATATATTTATATTTCACTATAAATCAATCCATCATCTAATTGATTGAAATTTAAAATATAAAATCAAATATTAATAGATTTTGAGGGATGGAAAAACCTTGTTAATAATTTTATTTTGATCTCATCTAATATTATAATGGAATGCAATTCCAAAATTTAAATTCACTCTCTTTATTTGAATTTAAATAAAAATATAAATAATCATAACCTTAATTTATCATTAGATGCATTATTAAATTGAGAGGTATCACATAGCTCAAGAAAGTTTCCCATATGTGTGTTTAGATCTTCATAGGGTAGCCTAATAAACTTTATTGAATTTTATATCATTTGAATGATTATTGTATTTATCTAGAAGTTGATTGTATTAGTTGGAGGAAGAATATACTCAGTTGTACCCCCATTTTTTAATTTATAACATACTCTAGGAATGTATTTTTCCCCAGCTCTCTACCTTGTACACCTTCCTCTTCTCCTTAATCTCTTTTTACCCCATCCATATTTTATTATCTTTTTTTGTTTCCCTAAGAATCTATATAACTTGAGATAATTTTCAAGAAACTACTTTCCTTTTCCCCAAGTTGATTACTCATGATCAATGATATTACATGAAGAAAAAAACTTGGGTGTACCAAGTTTAACAATGAAAATAAAAATGAAAAAAATGTTCTAATTAGTCTAAGTTTCATAAAATTATGTCCCTGAGAATGTTTCCAAAACATTTGATATCTTATAGGGAATAATTAATTCCTATGAGTAATCAAGATTTAAATGTATAAAATAATCTTTTTAACTAATAGAAAAAATAAAAAAGTAAGTGGAAATATATGGTTAAACCAACAAATTGGAATGTGAGAAAAAAATTAAAGTGATTCGGATAAATGAAAATAAACTCAGAAACTTTATCAAGTAAAACACACAAAGTGTTTGAAAATCATGGTCCATCCATTAGTTAATTAAAAAAGATAAATTAATTAGCCAATTTATCTTTGTAGTTGGGCATAATAATATATTTGGTTTTGGAATTTACTCTCTAACTCCTAAAAATCCATTTCTTATAGTGAAGTACTTAAGTTAATTTAAATGCTAGTTATCCCAAAATAAATTTTAAAAATATCATAAAAACAACTCAATAATTATAAATAAGGACATACACTAGTCAATTCATTGAAAAATAAATCCCCTAATCAAAGAATCATTTTTATTATTAAAGAATGAGGAAAATTTATAAAGTAAAATATGAATGTAGGACCCAAATATGGAATAATAATAAAATAATACTTTACTAAAAATAACCCCCCTTTATTACATTTCTTGGAACTAAAAAACAACCCTATCATGTGAGAAATGACAGAGTATATGAATAAAAAACTAACCCTATGAGTAGTAGTAATAGAACACCATAGAAGATGACTACCCAGGATCAACTACTTTATTATACTATAAAATATGATTTTATAAATGCAGTATCTAGATTTAATTTATAGGAAAAAATCCCACTTGAATCTTCATATATCTATATATATATCTATTATATATTATCTTCAACTCTAACTCTCAATAGATAATATTTAAACTACATGAAATATCACATCTAATTACCTAAAACATATCTTTGATAAAAACTTCAAGATAAGAAATAGTTTAAATTTTCTATTTTTTTAGATATAAATGTCATGGTGTGGTAGTGACATTCACATCATAATGAAATAACCATCACAAAATCCAGTTTTTGATCATACATGATCATAGAACAACACCATGTTCCCTCACTATGATATCTTACTTGTATATATTTTATAAAACTCTGCATCTCTTCACATACTACAACCGCATCATTCAAAACATGCATGAACTTACCACTAAAACCAATCACCTGGATATGTAACATTAAATACCACATAAATCTTAAATTCTTTTCAGCCTAAACACCTCTATAATCATTATAGTTGTGAGCTCCTCTATCTTAGTGTAATAGGTTGACATGAAAGATTGAAACCTATGACCACATCAAATAATCTCCATCACCATGGCATGAAAAATAACCGGAAGGTCCAACCCTTATCAAAATTTCATGAAAAAATAGATACAACTACTTTATAAAGTTTTTTCATATAGAAACCATCATCATATAGTGTCCAATACACCATGTTGAAAGATACATGGAAGACTTCATTGTTTTATGTTCCAAACATCCCTATCAGCCATGGACTTTCCCTCTATGGGTATGAAAATTACCATTTCATCTTCATAAAACCCATTCAAGTTATCTTGTCTCACTCAACCATTCCACATAAGTAATTTCATATGGTTTTTCAACAGGTATTTACCATGCATGCACCATCACAACACAATGCTCAAGGTTGTATCCTGACCTCCAACCAAGCTACTAAATCTCACAAAGGAGGAACCCTCATACATAACATTATATCATTGTGAGACTTCTTAGGTGGAATATTCATTAATATCAACTATCCAAATATTTCCTTTTATGTAAAACTATAAAACTTACAGCATCAAACATGACTCTTACATTTAAAAAATATGGCTCCACAAACTACTATTACATATAATTGAGATATAGCCTAGAATTATACATTTTCTCCATCTATTCTACTTATAAGATACCCTTAAACATAATCTACCTATGTATAAAACATTCACAATTTTCCTCCCCCAAACAGAAACATACTCTTAGGTATGGGGTAAAAGACCCTTATGTATACTTTACTGTTCCAAATTTATTGTTCTTAGCTAAAAAATAATTCATTTCCTAAAATCATCAAAAATAAAATTAATGCCATAAAAACCAAAAAAAATAATATTTAGGGGAAAAAATACAATCAATAAAATCAATAATAAAAATAAATATATGAAATTGATTCATCACCCTTTATTGAAAAAACCCTATTCACTTTGATAAAAAAATTAACATGCCAAATAACGAATTATTAAATATTATATTTAATCAATAATAAGGGGAATTACATATATATAAATATTATCAATGATGGAATTTAAAAATATAAAAACTTAATAAAAAACCTTTTATTATAGAAAAATAGGTATTTGGAAACAAATAGAGATACCTTTACACATGTCACCATCCTTTACAAATAATTTAAAACTAAAGAAAAATTAATAAAATTAAAAACATGGTATGACTTATACTAAATTGGTTATTTCACCCATTTATAACATAATTTCCCATAATTAGTTGGAATATATTTGAGATAAATATAGAGTTTCAATGAAACATATAGATCCAATCCTTTTACACATATTATTACATGATTCTTAAAGATAAAAAACCTTTAATGCAATGTAATGATCATAAAGGCCTAGTGTCCATAAAAGACTAGGTTCTATAATATATAAAACATGTAATGATTATTTTATTCTCTCTTGTATAATCCTAAAAATTAATTTTAACTACTAAAACTACGTGGGATAACATGGGGAATACTAAATAAATGGGTGAGAAAAAATGACCATTAAGGGAATGAATATGATAAAGAAACATAACATGTGAGTCAAGGGTATAACATGATTTCATAAAATAGAATTCTCAAGGGTAATTTCATGTAATAATATCTTAAATTAACATGATATCATAAGATCATGGATTCATAGGAAATGTGGAAATTACATAAAACATTACATAAGCATAAGTTAATTCTAACTTCCAAGACACCATCACATGGTGATAAAAGTCCCATAATGGATTAAGTTCACTCTCTTAACTCATACATGACGTCTCTAGAGACTAAAACATTACCCAATTAATTGGAGGGATATGCAATTCATGGACGACCCATCACATTCATTTCATATACATGCATATGTGTACTACATAATTATATCAATCATAAGGTATTAACATAATAATTCCTCATGGAATGAAATGGGTTGAAAATTTTTGTCTCTAACAAAAATCAAAAGAGATTCCTTAAAGAAGGAATATGAGATATAGTCATAAGGTATGTATTACCCTATTAATGAAATATATAATAAGGTAGTTATATATATAAGAAATATATATATATTATTTAGAATCATTCCCTAACATTAAATGTTGTTGTTTTTGATGAATAAAAATACCATTAAAAAGATTAATAAAATTCATGAGGAAGATAACCTTCCAAATTTTAAAATAAATTTTGAAAAAGTAAGATTCAAAAAATATTATGGAAATCCATTTCATTGAAAAAAATCTTGTAAACATATAAATTATGCTTCAATTAAAATAATTTCCATAATGGTGTAAAATTCCATTCATGTCGTACACATTAAAAAAAATATTCCTTTCACATTTTTGGTAAAAGTTAAAAAGTAACTTATTCAGAAAACCAAATTAAGACCCATTTTAATTTTTTTTCTGAAAATTAAAACATGGTTCAAAATAACTTTTAAAAATCATATAATAATAGTAAATAAAATTTGAAAACAGTTTTATAAATCATGCATATGGGAGAAAAAGAGTTTTGTTCAGAAGAGAGAAATAAACTCGATTTTCCTTAAAAACATTTTATCATTAATTTTAAGTACCAAAGAGAGGGAAATTGTACTATCAAATTAAAAGTTAATGAATAAATAGAGGATAGTAAAATGAAATTATTTTACTAATAAATTATTAAATAAATGACAATAATGGAAATTCAGGCATAAAAATATAGATTAAAATGAGATTGAAACATAAAAAATTAACGCTTCAGTAACTTTTGAATCATATTTTCCCATGAATGAAGTAGATCGATAGTAACTTGAAATATAATTAAGTAAAAATGATTCATGATATATTATGTAGAGGGGTATTATATACACTATTTAAAATAAATTAGGTGCATAAAAGAACATGTGTCTCGAAGAAGGAAGTTTGAGACGAAACCCTTACAAAGATCGTGTCATTGAGGTGAGAGTTAATGAATGGGGTGATTATGTGTAAAAATTTTATATCCAAAAAATAAAATTATAAATAAAACATAAATAAATCATATTTTATTTCACACATAATCTTGTCATAATATAATCAATGAAGTAGATATATAACCCAATCAATGGAAGTTGAGTTAAGAAAACCCATTACCTCAAACTTACCTTTAGTTGATCACTATTTAACCTCATGTATAGTGTTTTTAAAAATGTTTTTAAATAATAACTTAATAATATTATTATTTATAATATCATATATGATCCTTTTATAAAATCTTATTACCCATTCATTAATAATTTCATTATCACTATTGTTCCAGGAGCTAATTGTCATGTTTTTCCTTCATGTTTCATCGTGAAAGTTATACGGCTTGAAAATAGGTTATAGTCACATAATATACATAATTATATTATGTTATAATATCATTTTTTAATTATATATATCTTTATAATCATTATTTAATTTTGAACATGGAGAATGATTCACATTGCTTCGTGGAGATGGTAGGTCGTATGCATGCATGAACAACGTTATCATTTACATAACATGTTAAAGGTTAATGAATTTGATTGTATATTAATTTTATGGAATCATTATAATTTTATATGTAACATATATATTCATTAAATTTATCACTTTTTAACATTCATGTAAAGTGTTAGTGAAACATGAATTAAGTGCATAAGAGTTGCATTTGTTACCAATAAGATTAAAGTGCATAAGAGTTGCATTTGTTGTCAATAATATTGAAGTGTATAGAGTTGAATTTTTTGTCAATGAGAATTCAATATGTGAATGAAAGGTATTGAAGAATAATTTGGTGAAGCCTTGGAGAACTGCTATTGATTCAAAGCATTTGATTCTATACTTGATCAATTCTCTAAGAGGATGCAACTTTGACGATTGTAGAACTTGTCTTAAGTTCCAAGACTTGTATCAAGTTGATACATCATTACAACACTTTAAGAATATCATGCAATACTCAATTTCATGAGGAAAGGAGTGAACATGATTCATCCATTGAATCTAAATGGATGAAGTCTATAAATAAAATGATCATTTGTGATGATCCTCAAAGAAGAAGAAATGTGTTTTAAAGAGAAAAAATCATTCAATACAACATTGAAGACCATGAATTATGACTTAATGTATGATGAATAAAGAAATGATCCATGCATCATCCAGTATTGGATTAAATTAATATTGAATATATTATATTTTTTATTCCAAAAAGAAAAGAAAGATCATGTTTGAAGATGAAGAATAAAGGAGGAAGGGCTTAGTGGGGAAGCTACTAAGTGTATTGCCTATGCATGGGGTTTGAATGAAGAAGGTGGCCATGCATTCTTGTTGTATGAGACACTTGGTTTTTAAATAAGTATATACTTCCTTACACTAAAAAATAAGTTTATCCATGGAGACCAACCAATGACCTCACCCCAAGCACTTGCGGGACCCGAAGGTCAACTGTGCTTAAAGGAAGCCCTCGAGGCTACCCCGCATGAGGCAGGTGTGTGTGGGTCGTGTCTAAGCCCGCAGGTGCCACACAGTGATGAACCCATCTAGTGTGGGTGCTAGGTGCGCGCCTGAGGAGCTGAGTGGGCACTAAGAGTGCGCCTGTAGGGTGAACATGGTACGAGGTGGTACCGTGGAGGGAGAGGGGAGAATTTTGAGCAGTGTTTGTGGTGGCTTGTATTATAAATAAGCCATGTCCGCATATCCGTTTTGATGTGAGATGAATTTTTAAAAACACGGACACAATCCTACCCACTCATCTAATCTCGTGCCTGATCTCAGATGCATGATCCATCCCGTCTTCCATGTTATAATCTCCACCGTCTGTGATTGATCCAACAGCCAAGGAGAGACACCGAGGTTATCTTCAACCTTTGGACATCCTGTGAAGCTCTCTCACCATTTTAGAACTAGCGGTGATATTGATCCACCTTGATCGATATCCCTACCACCATCGAAGCTCAAGTCTCTTGCATGATGATCGTTTGGACGTAACCGACACATGCATGAAATTTCATTTGCATGCATGCACTGAAATAAAGAGATAGCACATGTCCAAATAAAATGGAGTTGTGAGGCCACGTCATGAAGTTTTACATGTTCAGAAATATGATCTCATGCATTCTTAAACACATGCATGTGATGTTCTCTCCGATAAAGAAGGAACCTCATTGAATGGAAACGAGCCGAGATTTGTGGAAAATCTTTGAACGAGTTTGAACAATTCAAAGATGAGGATCTCTACTTATTCAATGAAGAAATTTTATCGAGGTTTTGAATGATATTTAAATTTTAATATACGCGTTATTCCTCGCATATAAATAGACAGACATTGACCGAGGCTCAGGTTTTGAAACCATTGAGATAAATCTCTCGTTTCTCCAAGAAATAGAGCACTGCATGAACGGTTTTCATGCAGTTTTTCTATGCAAAGGAGTTTTATGAATCCCTTGCATGAAGGAGAACCGTGAACCATCCTAGTTCTTGAAAGAGAATATTTTCACCCTCTTTATGAATGAAAACACACGAACATTCAATAGGTTTTATAAACCCTCGTTGTGTTTCTTGAGAAGCCTCTCGCAGGTAAAAAATCTAGTGCCTCGACACCCTTGTTTCACCTTCACAAAGACAGTGTCGAGAACCATTATTGGTTCTGTTAAGAAGAACCATGCCCTCCTATTTTTCATGAAGAAGAAGAACCTGAGGCATTTTGTTTTCACAAAAATGAAAACATGAATGAGGTTGAGGCTTTGATAACCTCTTGGGAAGAAAAACTCACACATACACCATCGACATACCCATTTGAGTTGTTCATTATTTACTTTAAGTAGAAGGAGGGTGCATGCATGGTGGAGTTCATATGAATGAAAACATAAGAAAAAAGTGTGTTTTCACATGTGAATAAGGAGGAATAAATAAAAAGAAAACACACCCTTTTAATCCTAATTAAAAAGAACAAGTGTGTGTGCTAAGACTCAAAATAAGATAAAGTGAACATGATGAAGAGAAGAGATTGTGTGTGTAATCAAAGTGTTTTATCCTTAGAGGTTTTCACACAAAGAAGAAAAGGATTTTTCATGCATGCATGCATTAACATGAACATGTGAATACACTTAAAAGAAGAATAAAGACTGTTAGTGCACATGTGTAAACAAGAAGAAGCAATGCCATGAAAATCATGCATGAAGCAAAATCAATTCAGATGATGCCAAGTGAGCTTATATTTAGTGTTTGAATAATCACATAAGTGTATGTGATTCTTTCTAAGAAAACAAGGATAAGTCTTAGTGAATTCTGTTATTGCACTAAAAAAGAAGAAAAATATATGTACAAATACAAGAGGTATTGGATCCCATGCAATCCATGCATGAAGTAGATGAGTATTGAGACTGAAGCTAGATAGAGTAAAGAAGATCTTTCATTTGAGTGTTCAGTAATTGAGAATCCAATAAGGCAAACAGTGTTGATATTGTGCAAGATTACTCTTTCATACTAATATTCTTCAAGAGGTTGTGTGCACCATTGGCACACATCTTAGGGAGGCCAGGTATTCATCAGAGGAAGAAAGAATTTTCTAACCATTGTTGAGACTGAGGACTGATCAGAGAAGTGATCAGAACAATTGAGCAAGTCCAATAGACCTTACTAGAGGCTATTGAAGATTATTAAAGAGATACATGGGGAAGTGTGATTTAGAAATCCTGTGTTGAGAGAGCAGAGGATCATCTACAGTTAATCAAAGAAGAAATTAAAGAAGGAAGATTCTCATGTGACTCGAGATCTAGAAGAACCCTGTGAGATTTAGGGAGGAGAAGAAGTCTTCAGTGGGACTCTAAAGCAGGCCAATGGGACTCTGGTAACACTATGTGAAGTATTATAAAGAACCTCTTGTGGGACTCAGGAGAGATATAGTGTGACTCTGTATCTACCATTGTAATTACTAAACGAATTATAGTAGAGAATATGTGTTGGGGAGAATAACCAACACAACAAGGAGTGGGTCTTTGAATTGAACCTTATAAATCCTTTAGTTCGGTGCATTTACATTTACAACATCATTCAAGGTAAGTCCGAGAGACACAGGAAGAGTGGATCGAGGCTTTAACCATCCATAGAGGTTTAATTTAAAAGAATCAATTAGTAAAAATATTTAAATGGACCACTTATTCACCCCCCCCCCCCTCTCAGTGATTCACACTGATATAGGCACTTCAATAGGTGTTAGAGGGAGGTTACCTATAAAATATCCATGGGAGTCTTTATGAAGTGCATATTTTAGGAAATTAGTGAGAAACCTCAAATAGATATTTTTTCCAAGACTCAAAAAAATAGAAAGAAGAAACATTCAAGTAAGATGAAGAAGAAGCATACTACTAATGGAGATACACCTTCTATTGAAGGTAATATGAAAGGTACAACATGTTATAGTACGTATTATTCTTCTGATGAAGCCTTCTCAAGTTGTGATGATGATATATCAATTAGTGATCTTTAGAGTTCACTCAAAGACCATCTGAAGAAAGTCCCTAGAGAAGTGGCAAGACACATTCCTGCAAGCATTAGTGCTCTTCAAGATGAAAAGTTATAGCTAGAAGAAGAATCTAATTCCATGGAAGAAGAATTGGTTAAAAGGGTTGGCATATCCAACACTCTCACAAAACTAGTGAAGGAAAAGGAAGAAACAAATTCTCTTTGCAATGAAAGGCATACTATAGTTACTGAAGAATTTAAGGAAATTTTTTGTGAGAAATAATTCCTTGAGATTGTATTTGTAGAATCTTTCCATGCATTTAAAAAGTTGCACAAAGTTTCTATGGTTTTAAAATCTTCTCAACTAGAAGAAAAATCCAACAAGCTAAAGGAAGATTGACATCTCTTTGCAACAATTAAGAAATGTGCATGAAGAAAAAATAACAATGCTGAAGGAGAATTTGGAAAGTAAACTAAGATCAGTTGGGGATGAGAAGAACTCTCTCAACATGAAATGTTTATAATTGGAGGTGAGTTTGAAAAATTATCAATCATCGCAAGCTGACACTTTCCAATAAGATGAAACAATGGATGTTTCCACTCAAGTTTTCATTGAGGAACATGATTCCAAAAGGAACATAAGATCATCCTCTAATCTAAGGGAAACATCCTTCAAGAAGAAGGTATCCCATAACCTAGTTATTTCTATTTCTACTAATGCAGTTTCATCTGCAAGTACAGGTTCAAAACCAAAAGCTGGGAAGATGTGGATTGATAAAAATGATGATACATACATTAAAAATTCAAGGGTGGATACTGGAATGATTAAGAATAGAAACTCCCAGAAGGATGCTCCAAATAAAGAAAGAGAATTCCAAAAACAAAAATGAACTAAATCTAGAATGACTAATACTACAAGAAAAATAAGAATATTTATTAGCCACTATTGGTGTTGTTGGATGTTTGGGCATCAGTCCAATGATTGATGGAATAATATGTCAGTATATGAAAATTATGGAAGGACTAAATTTATGGAAATTTGATGTGAAGAAATGAAGCAACCTGTAATGCTAAGGAAGAATGCACAGATGAAAAAGAGTTTTTCTACTAAGAACATATTTGAATATCTTGAAGACTTCCGTGATAATTACCACAGAAGTGGTTACAGTCATGATGAGTGATGGTTTAGTCCTACCATTCCTCAGGTATATGTTTATAAGAATCATAGACCACACCAAAGTAAGAAGAAAGCAAAAGGATTTGAAAAGTATTCCATTGGGAATATGCAATACAAAGAATTCAAGAAACCAATGAAATAAATTATTCACAAGAAGAAGTTCAATTTGGATTCAAAGAATGTCATATCAACCAAGAAAATATGTTTCCTACTATGGAAATAAAGGTAATACCATGGATCACTGCAAACAATCAATGGAAATGAATGGAAGCAAGCTAAAAAAAGGAGAATCAATCCAGAAGAAAATGGGATTGACTGAAGATATTCCTAAATATAATCTTAATAAGTTTCCTAAGAAAGGTAGCTTGAAGACAATGAAGAAACCATGTAGAAGCTCCAAATTAGAAAATGGTAAGAATGACTGTTTAGTTATCAGGCACAATCATTTTAAAATTTCTAGATAACTGTAAAGAGTTGAAGATGAAATACTAGATAAAGCTAATGAAAACGGAAAAAAGGTCATTCCACATGAAGTAAAATTCGAATTTCATGAGAGGTTGTCAATGCATGATAACCCAAGTGTCTCAAAACTAATGTGTGGAAGGTTCAGTAAGGTTGTAAATCATGACAACAAATGTTTAACTGTTTTACCAGGCCAAATAGAGAAAATTGAACAACATCCACCAAAATTTACTTCACTACTGACTAAATTGAAGAAAAAAAATCCACACAAGTTGAAGGTGAATGGAAGTAAAGAATACATGATAACAATGAAAAATAAAAAATCCAAATGGAAAGGAGACATTAGCATAAAGAGTACTAGAAACTTTAGAGCTATAAGGAAATGATTTCTTGGGTTGAGAGAAAATTCTCAGCCTCAGTTCTTCTATTAAGAATCTCACAAGTGTTCCTTATTATTCCCTTATACTTTTTTTATACATGTGTGCTTACATTATAGGGAATTGAAGATGAAGCTAATTCATAAAATTACAATTGAATGAGAAAAGTGAATAACTACAAGTTGAACTCATTATTCATGATTTGATAATTACTTGAAGTGATCCACAGTGGTAGATTATCAACATTCATATCTTCAAGATTATATGATGATATTCTACACCAAGGTAATTCAAAGGGTGTTCACCCCTTGAGGGGGAGTAAATATGGATGAGATGATATCAAGGATAATGTCATGAACAATCATGAAATTCATATCATCTCAAGAAGATGAAACTGAGGTATTCCAATCACACTTTCATCCTTTGGTCTTAATTTTATTTATCATATCAATTAAGGGGGAGTTATTGATTGATGAAAATATGGGATTAAAGGGGGATATTTATCTTTTCACTCAAACTTTTTTATATATTTGGTAAATTATGTGAAGGATTTAGCATTTCATTGATAAATATGATTTTTTCCAACCCTTGGAATAAGAGTTGATACATTCTAAGCATGATTTCACATGTATGGTTGTTTATGGACAACATTTAAAACCTTGTTAATATCTCTCTTATTTTCTACATTAGGTTAGCCCATGTAGTCTTAGAGTTGATTTACTAAAGTCTCTTTGCTAAGTGAACCATGTGACATCATCCATCTCTAGAAATAATCAAGAAGATGCTATTAAAAAGTAGGATAACATGTTTTGAACAGAACTTACTACAACTTTTCATTTGGTTGAAAATAAGGGATAGAAAATATTGGCACACATATTGACCCCTGCAAAGTGTGCTTAGGTTATATTGACAAATAAATACAAAGGGGGTATTGAAGTTCATAAGAGTTGCATTTATTGTCAATAAGATTGAAGGGCATAAGAGTTTCATTTGTTGTTAATAAGATTGAAGTGAATAAGAGTTGCATTTGTTTTCAATGATAAGTAAATATGTGAATGAAAGGTATTGATGAATAAGTTGGTGAATCCTTAGAGAACTGTTGTTGATTCAAAGAATTGAATGCTACACTTGATCAATTCTCTAAGAGGATACAACTCTGATGATAGTAGAACTGTATTAAGTTAAAAGACTTGTATCAAGGTGATACATCATTATAACACTTGAAGAATATCATGAAATACTCAATTGAATGAGGGGAGGATTAAATATGATCCATCCATTGAATCTAAATGGATGAAGTCTACAAATCAGACGATTGTTTGTGATGATACTCAAAGAAGAAGAAATATGTTTTAAATAGAACACATCACTCATTACAACATTGAAGACCATGCATTATGCCTTAATGTATAAGGAATAAATAAATGATCCATGCATAATCCATGATTGGATTAAAGGAATATTGAAGATCTTAGATTTTTTATTACAAAAATAAAAGAAAGATGATGTTTGAAGATGAAGAAGAAAGAAGCAAGGTGTAAAGACACATAATTTTCAAGGAAATTTTTTTTCCTTAATTATTTGGAATTTTACGAGTTTGTAGCTTCTGACGGAACTTGATTTCGAGGCCCGGTGTGCCCAGAATCAATTTCCAAAGTTTTGTTTGGGTACGTTCAGTAAATGTACGTGCGAATTTTTCTATCTTTTAAACCGGTGCTCAGAATTGAAATTTGAGGACACCGATGAACTCGCAACGCCGGTAATTGCTTAAGGGGACCTTTACCGCAGTTGTGTTTTATGCGGGTTGAAAGTTAAAATTTGGGGTTTAATTAAGAAGTTAAATAAAATTGTTTAGAACAATTTTATATATCTATGGAAGTTATTTCCTACCATGGGAAGTTATTGGTGGGGCCCACATGCACCTAACTTCCCATGTGTAGATATTTGAGAGGTGGGGCCCACACAATCCCCAACCTTTCATCTCCCATAACTCACCTCAAACTCCCCAATTAATTCCCCTTCCTTTATTACGACAACCTCCTTATTTATGAGTTCTCTTCACCTCCCCCTCTTCTCTCTTTAAATTTTTGCCAACACATGTTAATTAATGAGTTCAACCTCTTTAATTAATTAATTAAATTGTTTTAATTTTGAATTACTTGTGTGAATAAAATAATATCTTAGCTATTATATTATTTTGGCACTTGTTTGTGTTGGAACTTTGTGGGAGCTCTGGAAAAATAGAGAAGGGTGTTCTTCTCTCAAAGAAAGAACACCATCCTTCCAACGAAGAACCGCCGAGGAACGTCATCATCACCTTCTATCTTCGGCCAAATCAAAGGAGAAGGAGCCACCCGCAAGGAACACCGATGACCCGCCATCCTCATCTCTTCTTCCCCAATGTCAACGAGTTGACGTCGTCTTCCCACGACGCCGTTTTCCGCGATGCTCGACTACCGTGAATCTTTTCCAAGCTATGGTGAATTGCTTCAATTTTATTTGAATAAAATTGTTCTTCGTTCTTCGTGAAACCTTGTTTATCCTAGACCAATTGCTACCGCTTAACGCGGAGGACGCGGGCCGAACGCACACGGCCCGACGACCCTCCGTAGTCTCCTTGTTTGTCATTGAGGCGGGTTGGAGGAGGCGACGACGGAAGAAGTGGTTACCGTGTGTCGGCCGCGTGCGGAAGAATCGAGGCCCTCAACCGTGGGCCGCTTGACCGGGGAAGAACCGATCAGGCCGAATAAAGGAACCACGGTGCCGCGCTGCAGAGAACCACGGCCCGCATAGGCCGGGCCGCTTCAGCAGGAGAATCGGCCGGGCGGGCGGAGGAAGGCCGCGGTGCCAAGAGGGAGCCGTGCTGGAGAACCCGCGGCCCGCCCGAGCGGGCCGCTTGCTCCGAGAATGCCGGCCGGCTTCGGTCGGCCAGTTAGGGAGGGCGGTGCCGCTTGGCGCCATCGGTTAGGGCTGCCGGGGGGCCGCGCCCCCCCCCCCGCCTCGGACCGTTCGGCCCCCTTCGGGCCGAGCCGCGCCCTGTCGGTCCGGGTCGTGCTGGTTCGGGTCGGGCCGCTCCCCCTCGGGTCGGGTCGTGCCTTACGGGTCGGGTCGGGCCGCGTGTTTCATTAGGCCAGTCTGACCCACTGCCGGGTCAGACCCGCCAAAACTAGGTTGACCCAACCCGCCAGCCCACTGGGCTTAACGGGTCGGGCCCGTTTTCACTTAAGGGTGAATAACTTGAAGATTGTGCGACCGATCGACACGCTGTCTGCGACACTAGGACCCTCATGACGTGGTGGTCCTTCTGCGATACTCTAAGTGAGTTTTGGATAACTTTAGAAACTGTTCGGGTTTGGAACGAGTGTATTTCCAACCGGGCCCCCGGAGCAAAAATGCTAATAACTCTCAGATCGGGCGTCTGATTGACGCGCCATCTGTCGCGTTGGGTTCCTTTTAACGAGATGGAACTTCGGGATACATCAAATCCGGATTTCGTGATAGTTGATGTATCGACCCCTTGGCTCGAGGAGCAGACCCTTTCGGAATCGAGCGTATTGTGTACGAGAACTCTAGAGCTGGCTGCGACTACAATAACTGCCGTACTGGAATCCTCCATGGGTTCAGTGACGACGATTACTGTACTTGTATCCTACGTGGGTCCGATAGTTCGACTACTTTACTTGTATCCTACATGGGTCCGACAGTTCGACTACTGTACTTGTATGCTACGTGGGTCCGACAGTTTGACTTCTGTACTTGTATCCTACGTGGGTCCGACAGAGTGGCTGGTCTAGTATCATACGTGGGTCCGTCAGCTTAGCTGGACTAGTATCCTATGTGGGTCTGCCAGCTTAGATGAATCAGTGACTGCATCTGATCATCTTTATTACTTTACGAAAGATGTATACCTATGTGAGTAGAGTCTTAACTTTCAATCATTACCATCGGTGTGATTGACTTCTTTCCCGTGTGGACCGGGTTGTGCTTGGGCTCGGGAGTTGGTGCCGAACTGAGATTGATGACTTATGTATATGTATGCGCATATACCTAAGTAGAGTTGGTTGATACTTCATGATTGTATCTTTCCTTTTTGGTTTATCCTTCATGGATTCTGGGAGACCTTCGGGGGTCTCGGGGTCCCTATTGAGTATCATTATACTCACCCCTGCATGGGTAATGCCCGCACTACGTTGTGTTGGTTGCAGACGACGGAAAACACTGATCTTGGTTGAGGCTTGTGGAGCTGGACGGTACCCAGAGGTGGACCACTTGGAGGGACATACACGGAGCGGACGGACGGACCCGAGGTACCGATGAGTCTATATGTACCCACCCTTCAGGTGGGATTCCCAGAGGATGACTCGGTGGTTGTTGCTTTACTTTACTGATGTTGTACTAGACTTTCAGTTGTACTGTACTTTTCAGTTGGGTTTGTATTCTGGCCCATTTATCTTTCATCACTTACTTTGTGTTCAGTATTACTTTGTGCTTACTTCATATTGTGTACTCTGTTGTGTTTGTTTACTATCATAAAGGCAATGCCTTCCCTTTTTTATTGGTATTTACGCCTTTGGTGCTAGTCTCCAGCCCCTGGGCTATGGAAGGCGGGCTTGGGGTAGTCACGGCATGGGCCCCGAGGACAGGTCGTGAAAAATTGGTATCAGAGGAGTCTGTTCTACCACAGAACTTAGGACTCTGATCATTCCTTTCTATAGAGCAATAGTGTTAAGATTATTGAGTGTGGTTTTCAGTCCAGGGAGTCCAGTGTTGGTGCGGTGGTCGACGTATCCATACACCAGGACCCTGACCGCTGATTTCCGACTCAGTGCACGAAAACACAGATTGCATGTGTGTTTCAAAAGTTTTCTTTGTGATTACTTTGTGTCAGCTCACCAGGTATACTTTTTTGATCGTGGCGCACCTGTTTCTTTTCAGGATGGCCCCACGAAGGCAGCCAGCTAGGGTTCTGAGTCGCGTATGAGATGGAAGCCCACCGAGCGACGAGGCCTCGGTGTAGGGCCCCATCACAGCGGAGGCACCAGCAGTACCACTACCCACTGATCCACCGATACCACCAGCCCCAGCAGCGGAGAGTGCACGCCTCTTGAGTGTGTTGTAAGAGTTTCAGCGATAGAGGTCGCACAGGTTCCATGGAGAGACGGACCCTCAGGCAGCCGAGGATTGGTTGGGGGCTATCGTCAGAGTCTTCAGATTGGAAGGGACACCATCTGACCATATGGTGATCTTTTTCGTGAGTCTGCTACACGTAGCAGCAGTTAGATGGTGGAGCTTGATGCTCCAGGTGCACGACGAGGAATCTCTACTTTGGACAGACTTCGAGAGTCTCTTCCACTCAGAGTTTGTTCCAGCCACCCTACGTGCGGTGCACATCCAGGATTTACTTCATTTGCGGCAGGGCAGAATGACAGTAGATCAGTACTCAGCGAGGTTTACCGACCTCTCATGCTACTCCACGGACATGGTATGAGACCCATTCTTCTGGGCCCAGACCTTTGAGCAGGGACTGAGGCACGAGATCAGGGCTTCAATGATCTCCCTCGGTATTCCGACGTAGGTGGGAGTGCTTGAGCGATCCCTTACTGTGGAGAGATTTCTCGCCGAGCCGACACTAGCAGCGAGACCCACCACAGGGAGACATGTAGCGAAGTCTTATGCAGCCAGCAGTAGACAGATGTCAAAGAGGTTCAAGCAGACCAGGCCATCAGGAGAGCAACCTCAGGATTAAGGTTTTGTTGTGCGAGGCACACGGAACAGAGCCAGCTATACGAGGAGCAGGAAGTGATATGCATGCGGCGGGTAGGGTCACATGGCTCGAGACTACCCGACCCGCCATATAGATGAGTAGCAGACAGTGGAGGGACCTCCCAGGCAGAGGCAGAGGTTCGACCATGGCGGTCCATAGGGAGGAGGCAGAGGAGGCAGAGGAGTTGGCCAAGCAGTGGGTGGTGGACGACACTTTGAGGTTCTACCACCACCACCACCAGGAGGTCCACCCTAACTATAGGGAGCTGGCGGGAAGAGGTAGGCTCAGCTCCAGGCAGTGGATTCTTACGACCACGGCGCCCCTGAGATGATTCGAGGTACTATATGTGTATATTCCACCCTTTCTGAAGTACTGATAGACACAGGTGCGAGTCATTCTTTTATTCTCGCTGCCCTTTTTCGGAGCTTGGAGATTCTGACGGATCCATTGTCTCGATCCTTATGGCTAGAGACTCCTACGGGAGCAGACTCGACAATTACACACTGGTGCTGACAGTGTGAGCTTACTCTAGGAGGCGAGAGCTTCGACTGGGATCTTCTTGTAGCGGCATCGAGGCCCTACGACGTCATCTTGGGTATAGACTGGTTGTCTATAGTCCATGCTTAGATCGACTATATTGGGCACAAAGTGTGGTGTATCCGCACGGATGAGAGTAGGTTCACCTTCACCGGTGAGAAGGGATCCTTAGCAGCGCAGGATGGACTTACGCAGAGGAGAGGGCAGCTGATCACACATCAGTTGGCTAGTCTCATCCTCGGAGCAGTTGATATGTGGAGTCTGAGTTTTCCTGTTGTGGTGGATCAGTATGCTAACATTTTTCCTAATGACGTTCCAGGACTACCTCCTCGCAGAGAGGTAGACTTATACATAGACATGTACCCTGGGACAGCACCGATATCTACTTCATCATATCAGATGGCTCCCACCAATCTTCGTGAGTTGTGGGTACAGCTGGAGGACTTGTAGGGAAAGGGATTCATCTGACCCAGTGTTTCAACCTGGGATTCTCTGATTCTGTTCGCCAAGAAGGAGGATGGGAGCTTACGACTGCGTGTCGACTACCGTCGCCTGAATCAGGTGAAATTGAAGAAAAAGTACCCACTCCCGAGGATTGATGACCTCTTTGATCATCTCAAGGGAGCAAGATGGTTCTCAAAGATAGACCTCAGGTCAGGCTATCACCAGCTCAGAGTTTGAGATGAGGATGTGCAGAAGACGGCCTTCAGGTGTCGGTATGGACACTACGAGTTCTTGGTTATACCCTTCGGCGTAACCAATGCTCCATCAGTGTTCATGATTCTCATGAACAGGATATTCCAACCTTACCTTGATCGTTTTTTCATAGTATTCATCAACGACATACCGATTTACTCGACTACTGAGGAGGAGCATGCCTACCACTTGCGGGTTGTACTGGATACACTCCAAGAGCACCATCTTTATGGTAAGCTCTCGAAGTTCCAGTTCTGTATATGAGAGGTACACTTCTTGGGACATGTCATCTCGAAGGTAGGATTTTCAGTGGATCCTGTGAAGATCAAGGAAGTGCTTGCTTGGGAGCCACCCAGGAGCGTGACGGAAATGTGGAGTTTCCTGGGTCTGGATGGATACTATCGAAGATTTGTTTTGGACTTCTCCAGATTTGCAGCACTGCTTTCATCCTTGAAGATGAAGGGGAAACCCTTCATGTGGTCAAATAGATGTCAGCAGAGCTTTCAGGAGCTGATGCAGAGGTTGACCAGTGCGCCCATCTTGAGGCTACCAGAGGAGGGCGTAGCGTACGTAGTTTACTACGATGCATCAAGGACCGGACTCGGGTGTGTCCTGATGCAGGATCGAGCAGTGATCGCATATGGTTCACAACAGTTGAGGTAGCACGAGCAGAACTACGTTACCCATGACCTGGAGTTAGCAGCACTAGTCTTCGACTTGAAGATGTGGCGGCACTATCTGATGGGTGAGCACTTTACAATCTACTCTGACCACCAGAGTCTCAGGTACATCTTCTCGCAGAAGGACCTGAACCTAATATAGTGGCAATGGATCGAGTTCCTCCAGGACTATGACTTTGAGATAGTTTATACTCCTGGAAAGGGGAACGTTGTAGCTGATGCTCTCAATAGGAGATTGGGCATTCAGCTACTAGGAGAGGCGACAGAGCAGCTAGCCTCATTGCAGATATCCTTTGTGGATAGAGATAGAGCAGACTTTCTTCAGTCACTCACAGTCACACCTCCACTCCTTCAGTGAGTCAGAGAGGCACAGCGTGGGGACGTTGACTGTGAGATGCGACATAATCAGATATCCACAGGGCAGGCGCCTGATGGATTTTCTGAAGTAGGGGAGTACGTCATTCTCTTCAGGGGATGTACTATGGTACCAGTTGCACTACAGGATTAAGTGCTAAGGGAGTTTCACACTTCCCCTCTAGCGGTACATCCGGGAGTAGCGAAGATGTACCAGGACCTCAGAAGATAGCACTGGTGGTCGGGCATGAAGAAGGTTGTAGCAGAGTTTGTTTCACGATGCCTCCATTATCAGCAAGTGTAGGCGGATCACCAGGTACCAACAGGCTTAGTACAGCCCTTAGAGGTCCCGGAGTGGAAGTGGGATGGGATATCCATGGATTTCATGACGGGGCTTCTACGTACATCCAAGGGTCATGACTCTATTTGGGTGATCGTAGACCGACTCACCAAGTCGGCCCACTTACTACCGATCAGAGAGTAGGGCTCAGTAGAGATATTGAGACGCCTCTACATTCATGAGATCGTACGACTTCAGGGTGTGCCATCGACTATTGTATCTAATCGAGATACTCACATTACTTCCCATATTTGGAAGGGGTTGTAGGAGGCCTTTGGGATGCAGCTGCACCTGAGCACCGCCTTCCATCCTCAGACAAACGGATAGACTGAGAGGACCATACAGACACTCGAGGACATGCTTTGTGCATGTTTCCTTGACTTTGGTCGCAGTTGGGAGGATCACCTACCCTTGGTGGAGTTTGTGTACAATAATAGTCACCACTCCACTATTGGGATGGCACCATACCAGGCACTGTACGGCCGACCTTGCATATCACCTATGTGCTGGACTAACCCTGGGGAGTCAGCACTTGTAGGACCAGAGATGGTTCAGGCTACGGCGGAGAAGGTGCATATCATCCAGGATCAGATGAAGACTACACAGAGCAGACAGAATTCCTATGCTGATAAGAGGTGGAGACCACTGGAGTTTGAGGATGGCGACCACGTCTTCTTACGGGTCTCACCTTAACGGGGTCTACGGAGATTTGGACGGGGCGCCAAGTTATCTCCGCATTTCATCGGACCATTCCAGGTTCTCAGCAGAGTAGGAGAGGTGGCTTATCGCTTGGCCCTTCCACTTCTGTTGCACCGGGTGCATGACGTCTTCCATGTATCTCAGCTGAGGAGATACATGCACGACCCGACCCACATCATCGATCACGGGGATCTTGACATTGATGATGGGGCGACTTTTGCGGAGGTCCTGGTAGAGATTAAGGATTAACATGAGTGGGTCCTACGTGGAGGGTCGATTCCTCTAGTGCGTGTTTGCTGGCAGCACGAGAACCTCCAAGAGAGCACTTGGGAGCGGGAGGCATAGATGCTAGCTCAGTATCCCCATTTGTTTTCCTAGTGTGTGTTTTAGCTTTACGGGGACGTAAATCCCTAAGGTGGGAGTAATGTAAAGACCCGGAATTTTCAAGGAAATTTTTTTTCTTAATTCTTTTGAATTTTACGAGTCTGTGGCTTCTAACGTCACTTGATTCTGAGGCCCGGTGTTCCCGGAATCAATTTCCAAAGTTTTGTTTGGGTACGTTCAGTAAACATACGTGCAGACCTTTCTATCTTTTGAACTGGTGCTCAGAATTGAAATCTGAGGACACCAATGAACTCGCAGCACCGGTAATTTCTTAAGGGGACCCTTACTGCAGTTGCGTTTTATGTGGGTTGAAAGTTAAAAATTTGGGTTTAATTAAGAAGTTAATTAAAATTATTTAGAACAATTTTATATATCTATGGAAGTTATTTCCTCCCATGGTAAGTTATTGGTGGGGCCCACACCCACCTAAATTATCATGTGAGGATGTTTGAGAGGTGGGGACCACACGAGCCCCAACCTTTTATCTCCCATAACTCACCTCAAACCCCCCAATTAATTCCCCTTCCATTATTACGACAACCTCCTTATTTATGAGTTCTCTTTACCTCCCCCTCTCTCTCTCTTTAAATTTTTTCCAACACATGTTAATCAATGAGTTTAACCTATTTAATTAATTAATTAAATTATTTGAATTTTGAATTACTTGTGTGAATAAAATAATAGTTTAGCTATTATATTATTTTAGCACTTGCTTGTGTTGGAACTTTGTGGGAGCTCTGGAGAAATAGAGAAGGGTGTTCTTCTCTCAAAGAAAGAAGACCATCCTTCCAACAAAGAACCGCCGAGGAACATCATCATCACCTTCAATATTTGGCCAAATCAAAGGAGAAGGATCCACCCACAAGGAAAGTCGACGACACGCTATCCTCGACTCTTCTTCCCCGACGTCAACGAGTTGATGCCGTCTTCCCGCAATGCCGTCTTCTGCGATGCTCGACTACCGCGAAGCTTTTCCAAGGTAGGGTGTATTGATTCAATTTTATTTGAATAAAATTTTTCTTCATTCTTCGTGAAACCTTGTTTATCCTTGCCCAATTGCTACCACTTAATGCGGAGGGCTTGGGCCGAATGCACACAACCCGAAGACCCTTCGTAGTCTCCTTGTTTGCGATTCAGGCACATTAGAGGAGGCAACGACGGAAGAAGCGGCGGTCGTGCGCCGGCCGCGTGCGGAAGAAAAGCGGGCCGCAACCACAGGCTGCTCAACCGGGGAAGAACCGGCCGGCTAAATCCGGCCGGGATGAAGGAAGGAACTGTAGAACCCCACGCCGTCGCGCTACGGAGAACTGCGGCCCGCATAGGGCCGGCCGCTTCGGCAGGAGAACCGGCTGGCCCGTCGGCCGGCCTAGCGGAGGAAGGCCGCGATGCCAGGAGGGCGCCATGCTGGAGAACCCGCGGCCCACCCGATCAAGCCGCTTGCACCGAGAAGGCCGGACGGCTTCGGCCAGCCGGTTAGGGAGGGAGGTGCCACCAGTTCGGGCTGCCGGGGGGCCTCGCCCCCCGCCTCGGACCGCTCGGCCAGCCGTCCGAGTCGTGGTCGGTCGGGCCGCGCCGGGCCGGGCCGGGTCGCATTGGGCCGTGCATTTCATCAGGCCGGTCTGACCCCCTTCTAGGTCGAATCCACCAAAACTGGGTTGACCCGACCCGCCAGCCCACTGGGCTTAACGAGTCGGGCCCTTTTTCACTTAAGGGTGAATAACTTGAAGATCGCACGACCGATCGACGTGCCATCTGCGGAACTGGGAACCTCATGACGTGGAGGTCCTTTTGTGATACTCTAAGTGAGTTTTGGATAACTTTGGAAACTGGCTGGGTTTGGAACGAGCATATTTCCAACCGGGCCCCTGGAGTAAAAATGCTAATAACTCTTAGACCGGGCGTCCGATTGACGCGTCGTCTGTCGCGTTGGGTTTCTTTTGACGAGACAAAACTTCAGGATACATCAACTCTGGGTTTCATGACAGTTGATGTATCGACCCCTTGGATCGAGGAGAGGACCCTCCCAAAATTGAGCGTGATATGTTCGGGAACACTAGAGCTGGTTGTGACTGCAATGACTACTGTACTGGAATCCTTCGTGGGTTTGGCGATGACAATTACTGTACTTGTATCCTACGTGGGTCCGACAGTTTGACTATTGTACTTGTATCCTACGTGGGTCTAATAGTTCGACTATTGTACTTGTATCCTACGTGGGTCCGACAGTTTGACTTCTATATTAGTATCCTACGTGGGTCCAACAGAGTGGTTGGTCTAGTATCCTGCGTGGGTCTGACAGCTTAGCTGGACTAGTATCCTACGTGGGTCCGCTAGCTTAGATGAATCAGTGACTGCATTGGATCAGCTTTATTACTTTACAAAAGATGTATACCTGTGTGAGCAGAGTCTTGACTTTCAATCATTATCATCGGTGTGATTGACTTCTTTCCTATGTGGACCGGGTTGTGCTTGGGCTCAAGAGTTGGTGCCGAACTGAGATTGATGACTTAGGTATATGTATGGGCATATACCTAAGTAGAGTTGGTTGATACTTCGTGATTGTATCTTTCCTTTGTGGTTTATCCTTCATGGATTCTGGGAGACCTTCGGGGGTCTCAGGTCCCTACTGAGTATCGTTATACTCACCCCTGCACGGGCAATGCCCGCACTACATTGTGTTGGTTGCAGACGACGGACAGCACTGATCGTGGTTGAGGCTTGTGGAGCTGGACGGTACCCGGAGGTGGACCACTTGGTGGGATGTACACAGAGCGGACGGACGGACCCGAGGTACCGACAAGACTATCTGTACCCACCCTTCAGGTGGGATTCCCGGAGGATAACTTGGTGGTTTCTTCTTTACTTTACTACTGTTGTACTAGACTTTCAGTTGTACTATACTTTTAAGTTGGGTTTGTATTCTGGCCCATTTACCTTTCAGCACTTACTTTGTGTTCATTATTACTTTGTGCTTACTTCATCTTGCATACTCTGTTGTGTTTTTTTACTATCATAAAGGTAATGCCTTCCCTTTTTTATCGGGATTTACACCTTTGGTGCTAGTCGTCAGCCCATAGCCTATGGAAGGTGGGCTTGGTGTAGTCACGGTACAGGCCCCGAGGACGGGTCGTGACAGAAGGGATTAGTGGTGAAGTTACTAATTGTATTGCCCATGCATGGGGTTTGAATGAAGAAGGTGGCCATACATTCTTGTTGTACGAGACACTTGGTTTTTAACCAAGTATATACTTCCTTACACTAAAAAATAATCCATCCATAGAGACCAGCCAAGGACCTCACCCCAAACACTTGCAGGCCTCGAAGGTCAACTGCACTCGAAGGAAGCCCTCGAGGCTATCCCCATATGAGGTAGGTGTGTGCGGGCCATGTCTAAGCCCGCAGGTGCCGCACGGTGATGAAACCATGTTTCATGGGTTCTAAGTGCACGCCTGAGGATCAGAGTGGGCACTAAGAGCCCGCCCACAAGGTGAACATGGTATAGGGAAGTACCGTGGAGGGAGAGGGGAGAATTCTGAGAAGCGTTTCTGGTGGATTCTATTATAAATAAGTTGTGTCTGTGTCTCCGTTTCAATGTAGGAAAACTTTTTAAAAATACAAACACAATCATAGACGCTCATCTAATCCCGCGCTTGATCTCAGCCGCACGATCCATCCCACATCCTACATTATAATATATGTCGTCTGTTATTGATACAACATCCAAGGAGAGACCTCAAGGTTATCTTCAACCTCCAGACATCACACAAAGCTCCATCACCATCTGCAAACTAGTGATGATGCCAATCCACCTTGATCGAGCTCCCAACCACCTTTGAATATCAAGTCTCTTTCATGATGATCGTTTGGATGTAACAAACACATGCATGCAATTTCATTTGCATGCATGAACTGAAGTAAAGTGATAGCATGTGGCCGAAGCAATTGGAGTTGCAAGGCCATGTCATGAATCTCAAGATGTTTGGAAAGATGATTCACATACATTCTTAAACGCATGCATTCAATGTTCTCACCGAGAAAGATGGAACTTCATTGAATGGAAATGAGCTGAGATTTGCGGAAAATATTTGAACGGGTTTAAACAATTCAAAGCCTGGGATCTCGACTTATTTAATGAAGAAATTTTATTGGGGTTTTAAATGAGATTTAAACATCGATATATGCATTATTCCTCATATATAAAAAGAGATACCTCGACCGAGGATCGGTTGTTGCAAACATTTATAGAAAGCTCTTGTTTCTCTAAGAAACAGAGCACTGCACGAAGGGTTTCCACACAGACTAGCTACGTAAAGGAGTTCCGCAAATCCCTTGCGCAAAGGAGAACCATGAACCATCCTGGTTCATGAAAGTGAAGATTTGAACCCTCTGTGTGAAGGAAAACACACAAACATATGATAGGTTTTATAAACCCTCATTGTGTTTCATGAGAATCCTCTCATGGGTAAAACAACCAGTGCCTTAACACCCTTGTTGCACCTTCGTGAAGACTGATCCGAGAACCATTCTTAGTTCTGTGAAGAAGAACCGTTCCCTCTTGTTTTTTCATGAAGAAGAAGAACCCGAGGCCATGTGTTTTCACAAAAAGGAACACATGCATGAATTTGAGGCTTTGATAACCTCTTGAGAATAAAAAATCACACATACACCACCCACATACACATTCAGGTTGTGTGTTCTTTACTTGAAGAATAAGGAGGTTGCATGCATGGTGGAGTTCATGTGCATGAAAACCTAAGAACCAAGTGTGTGTGCAAATATAAAGAAGGAGGAAGGAATAAAAATAAAACACACCCTTTGAATCATAATTAAAAAGAACAAGTGTGTGTGCTAAGACCCAAAATAATAGAAAGAGAACAAGCGGAAGAGAAGAGATTATGTGTGTGCTCAAATTGTTCTATCCTTAGATATTTTCACACAAAGAAGAAAAGGATTTTTCATGAATGTATGCATGAACATGAACATGTGAAGACACTTAAAATAAGAATAAATATTGTTAGTGCACATGTGTAAACAAGAAGAAGAAATGCCTTGAAACTCATGAATGAAGCATAATAAATTCAGATGATGCCAAGTGAGCTGATCTTTGGTGTTTGAATAATCACATAAGTGTATGTGATTCTTGCCAAGAAGACAAGGAAAAGTCTTAGTGCATTCTATTATTTCACTAAAGAAGAAGAAACTGAGATATCAAAATACAAGAGGTATTGGATCCCATGAAATCCATTCATGAAGTATATGAGTTTTGAGACTGAATCCAGACTAAGTAAAGATGATCTTTTATCTGAGTTTTTAGTAATTGAGAATCCAAGAAGGCAGAAATTGTTGATATTGTGAATGATCACTCTTGCATATTAATATTCTTGAAGAGGTTGTGTGAACCATTGGAACACATCTTAGTGAGGCCAGGTCTTCATCATCAGAAGAAAGAATTTCCTGATCATTGTTGAGACCAAGGACTAATCAGAGAAGTGATCAGAACAATTGAGCAAGGCTAACAGACCTTACCAAAGGCTATTGAAGATTCTTTAAGAGATACAAAGGCAAGTGTGATTCAGAAATCTTTTTTGGATAGATCATAAGATCATCTATAGTGAATAAAATAAGAACTTAAAGAAGGAATCTTCTCATGTGACTCAAGATCTAGAAGAACGCTATGAGATTATGGGAGGAGAATAAGTCTTCAGTGGGACTCTGAAACAGGCCAGTGGGACTCTGGTAACACTGTGTGAAGTTGTATAAAGAACCTCCTGTGGGACTTAGGAGAGATAAAATATTACTCTGTATCAACCATTGTAATTACTAACCAAATTATAGTGGAAAATCTATGTTGTGGATAATAATCAACACAGCAAGGAGTAGATATTTTAACTGAACCTTGTAAATCCTTGTGTTCAGTACCTTTACATTTACAACATAATTTGAGGTAAGGTTGAGAGACACAAGAAGAGTGGATTAAGGCTTTAACCATCCATATGGTTTTAATTGAAAATAATCAATTGGTAAAAAGATTTAAAGGGATCACTGACTCACCCCTCCCCTTCTCAGTGATTCACACTGATCTGTGCACTTCAATTAATCACATTGATTCACCAGGCTGTAGTCTATCATACACACAAATGACGTTATCATTTATTAAAACATAATTTTTTAATAATATTTTAAGGAATTGGAAGAATAAATAAAATAGAATGCTCGGTTAAGGATATTGCCTCTTCTTCAGACAATTACTTTTGGTTTGTAGCAAATTCCTTCATATGTTGGATTTATTAAAAAAATGGATTATAAGATTTTGGTATATAATTGGGGAATTTATTTGGATAGGTATTTTCCAAACCAATGGGTTTTGGAAGTTTGTAAATGAGAGGTGAGGGATGGCCTTCTATAAGTGGGGGAGTGGACAAACTTGGATGTTTTGAAAAAAAGAATTATATCCATGTTTTTATCATGACACAAGGATCCAAAATGGACCATTTCATAAACATAGAATATATAAGGTATAAATATGTCTATAAATATGAATTAGAAAAAAAATAAGTCATTTTAACCCTTATAGTTTATGTTTAACCCCTGTAAAACTCGTTTTTACCTTATCTGAAGTAAATAGTTTTTATTGTTTTCATTATTCCTTATGGTAAAAAATTAAGTTGAAAATTTTAAATAATATAAATTATGTTGATTCCAAATATGGAATACATTTTTAAAAATTCAACTCAAATAATTCTAATAATTTCATTTAAAATTAAACCTATAGACGTGTTGAAAAAATGGTTTTTCAAGAAATGCATTTTTTAAGGAAAAGTGATCTCATATAAAATATTTGACAAGTAATCATAATTTGATAAATTTAAATTAATTTAATATAGATATATATTCTATATATTTTATTTAAATAATTCCCCATTAAATTTTATTTTAATTTTTTAAAAGGGATAAATAGCATACAATTTATGATAGTTTTCAAAAAAGGGTGTGTTAAAGCCTAAAAATAAACTTATACCAAAATATAGTATAAATATTATTTAAATTTAATTAATTTTATTTCATTTAATTAAATAATATTTATATTAATTTTAAATAAAATTATAATAATTGGACTTTAACTATTCAAAATAAATGAAAATTTTATAAAAATTGATATTATCAATATTCATAGAACAATTAATACTTCCCTAAAAAATCCCAAAATTTCACCATAAGTTAATATCTATATGATAATTTAAAAATAAAGTTTTTTTAAAATAAATTTTATAAAATTAGTAAAAATTAATTTTAGATTATGTGTAAAAATCACAACTAAACCACCTTGTATAAAAAAAAATTCTCAGAAAACATTTCATTTTATTATAAATAGTTTTTATCTTATTTATAATAAATAGATAACCATTTAATTTATTTTATACATGTGTAAACCATAGAATTTTCATAATTTATTTATTCATGTTCATACCTTCAAACTTAACTCTTAGGTTATAATAGTTATATTTAAATAATAATATTTTAATAGAGTATCACATTTCATTTAAATCTGGTGTTGTGTGCATTGCAAGATATCAAAGAGATGGAATTTACTTTAAAATAAATATATTGTAATGTGCCAGTGTGTTAAATTTTCAACTAAGATTGGTGTTTCATGTAATATACTCTATCAAACATTATTTTATTATTTTAAAATATTGGGGCATTACATTCTTCCCCCCTTAAATAAATTCTGTTCGTACAATTTAATCTTGATCTTAGTAATCAAGAGTTTTACATTTTAAATTCCTTAGTTCTAACCCACATAATAAAAATGGTTAATAAAACATCCTTTTTATAAGAGATAAATTAAAGTATGAATTTCATCTATAATAACACATAATAGGTTTCCAAATAGAAGAGCATTGGTGGTATGTGAAGATATGCACATGGAATAAAAGTATAATTAATTATGGAGAGTGATATAAATCATTGATCATGTGAAATTAAATGATTATGATAAAGTCAATAACTACAAAACCATAAATCTATGATGAATTAAAATATCATTGATTCATCATATATGAAGGTAATAGGATAAAATTTTGTTTCAAGGTCCTTTTCCCAAAGCAGAGGGATTATTTTCCTGTTAAGATAGTGAACACCAAAAATTATATTTACTTGATATATTCTTATTTGATAACTATAGTTTCATAATTTCATTTTGATTTAATCAATATCAAATTCACCTCTTACTCTAAAGAATTAATTTCCAATATGAAATTTTTTATTTGAGAAGCACTAAGATTAGTATTTAACAAATCATAACAAGTTATTCCTCCTACCTTTATTAAAACCAAAATGGATAGCATAAGGTAAGATAATAACCAAAATTAATATGAATATATTAATCTCCAAACATGATCATTAAAACCAAAGTTGTAACATAGATCATTACATAAATAAATAACCATATATCACAAATAACCTCAATAACCTCAACATTAAATAAGGTTTTAACATCAAAGGTTATCTCGTACCCTTTAAACTTACATCTACAAAAACAATATATATTTATTCCCAAATAACCCCTTACATTAAACCAAAATGTTATATATACTTAAACTAAATGAAATGTAATTTGAAATATCATTAATCACCCCAAAATCAAATAACAAGATCTTATAATTTGTTTCCAAAAATAAAATTAATACTTATCCTCCAAAACATATAAGTAAAATCAATTATATACTAACTAATACATCATATATTCTAGTGGTAGGTGTTACACCCTTATCACCCTTTGGATATGGTTTCAAGGCCCACGACCTTACCAGATGCAATGGGTTGTCTCTAATATTAAAGTTTTTCCTTTTCCTAAAATAATGAAAAAACTTATGTGATGATCATATTCATAATTTTTTATGATCCTATAACATTCTCAAGAATATGATAATCATATTAAAAAGTACATTATTCATCAAATCAATTTTTTTAACTACTATGGTTTTCTATACAACTCATTCTTTTCAACAAAATCAATGTATTGCCTCAACATCAAGAATGTCACTAATATTATATTTTCATCAATTATTTGTTTTCCATAGAGTATTACCTTTCCATTAAATCACATTTATATGTAATTCAAGATATTCTTGAAAATACTTGATGAAAAAATTATATATTAAATCATTATATATATATATATGTGTGTATTTCATGATTCACATAATTTATTAATTTTAGTATTTGAAAATTTCAATCATTCCACTTCATTCTTAAACCATTAACTGGCCTACATCATCTTATTACTTAATACCTCCTTACTTTCATATTTTATTTGTGGTATATTCACCATCAATAAATTTTTTTATCATATGACCATGTTGATCATCTTCTTGAGCTTCCCCCCTCGAACATTGATTTTCATAATTTCTATTATTTCTACATTTAAAAAATTCAATCATTGATGATGGATTGAGAAAAAATTATTCTCATCCATTGCATTAACTCAAATTTTCATTTTTCCTAAAAAATAATAACTTTGTGCCCTTATTCCCCACACATAAAACATCTTCTCATTCATTTTATGCATTACCTTGAGTTTTTATTCCCATGTTATTTACATATAGTAAACGTAATATTCTTTCCTCAATGGTCTCCACAACTTGAACTCTCAGCAAAATCTATCCTTTTCTTCTTTTATGAGTCTGAGATTTATTTAAGGTCAAAGTTTTTAATTATATATCTAGATAAATAATTAGAAATAATCACAATGACCATTAATCTAGTAACCACCCAATTTGGTTTCTAATCAACACATTATCTATCATATTAAATATTAACCAAGTTCCTTTTAGTTATTTCCATTAACTAAAACCCTAAATCATAGTGTGAGAAACAATATTCATAGTTGCAAACGACATAATCCAATAAAAAAATTAATAATAGGTCTAAACAATGGAACCTTAATTTAAATATAATATACCTTAGGTTTAACTTAGGTCATTAATGGTCAACATCTATTCGAATCCTTCATGGTGCTTTATAAAGTGACTGTGAATTTAAAAAGCATATCCCCTAGTATTGTCAAACCAGGAGAATAGTAAGGCCCATTTTCTTCTATCAGGGAACACTAAAGTCAATTGCCACACACATTTTTTAGATTTATTTCCCATTGTTAAATTTGTTCTAGAACCAAATCCACTTGTAGTATCTAGATAGGGATGTAATTTCTTGTAAATGACTCACTCATAATTTCACAAAAATTCCAGGATATTTTCCTATACATAGACTTATCCTTATACTTATCCCTAGGATTCTCACTAAATTTTTATCACTATAGTTATAAATGATATCTAAAACATTCCCCGGATATTAGCTATAGATATCCAATCCTTTTATGCATATTATTACAACATTATTAAACATAAATAAATTTTAATACAACACAACAATTGTAAAGGCCTAGTGTCTTTGGGAGAAAATGTTATTAATACATAAAACTTGCCATCCTTATTTTATTCTCTATAGTTTGATAATAAAAATACATTTGAGATCCTATAACTAAAATGGATAACCCTAGGAATACATAAAGTAAGGGGTGAGATAAAAACACCATTAAGAGAATAAACCTGATAAGGAAACATAACATGTGAGTCAGGGTATAATAAGATATCATAAAATAAAATAATCACGAGTTATTTAATTGAAGAAAATAATAAATAATATAGTATCATAAGATCGTGGAATCATAGAAAAATTTTAAATAACATAAAACATGACATGAACATAAGTTTAGGATGACTGACAAGAAAACATCACATAGTGGACATGGTCCCATAATATATTTGGTTCACAACCTAATCCCATACATGATGCTTCATGAGATTAAAACATCACCCAATGCATCATAGGGCTATATAATTCCAATCCCATCCTTCACATTAATTTTATGTATATGTATATTCATTCCATATAAGGATATCAATCAAAAAATATAAACATAATAATTACCAATGGAAAGAAATGGGTTTCATAATGTAGTCTTATAACATAATTAAAAGAGATTCTTTAAAGAATGAATTTGAGAGATGGTAATAAAGAATGTATTACCATGTCAAAGAAAAGGATAATAAGGTAGTTATATTTGGAATATATATATATATATATACAATTTAAAATTATTTCATTACATTAATCATTTTTGTTAATGAAAAAAATACCTTTAAAAAGATTAAAAACATTCTTGAGGAAGATAACCTTTCCACTATGAAAATAAATTTGTAAAAACTAAGATTTAAAAAATTTTATGGGAATTATTTTATTTTAAAATATAATTTTAAACTTATAAAGTAATATTAAATTTAAATAATTTTCATGATAGTGGAGAATATCATTTATGTCATACAAATTAAAACAAAAATTTCTTTCACATTTTCGGTAAAAGTTAAAAAGTAACTTGTTCTAAAGAAGATTGGAAGATTCATTTTAAACAATTTTTTAAAAATTAAAACATGGGTAAAATGAATATTATAAATAATAGGATAATAGTAAAAACATTTTTGAAAACCATTTTAGAAAACATGGATATCATAGAAAAAGGGTTTTCAACCTAAGAGAGAAAGAACTAGATTTTTCTTAAAAACATTTTCTAAATAATTTTAAGTACCGAAGTGATGAAAATGGTATTATTAATTTAAAATTTCTTGAATAAACATAGGAGACTAAAATTGAATGGATTTAATAGTAAATTATCAAATAATTTCCTACAAGTAAATTCATGCATAAAAAAATTATGATTAAAATGAGATTGAAATGTAAATCATTACCGACTTTGTAACTTTTGAATTGTAAATTATCAATAATTAAGTTGATATATTGTAACTTAAAGTATTATGAAGTATAAATTATTCATGATATTGTATGTATATGGACAATATGTAAAACACATAAAATAAATTAGGTTCATAAAATAACATGTGTCTCTAATAAATAAGTCTGAGAGGAAACCCTTACAAAGTTCGTGATATTGAGGTGAGAGATAATCAATAGTGTGATTATATGTATAAAATTTAGATCCACATAATACAAGTTTATATACAAAATAAATTAATCTAATTATATTTCACACATAATCATGACATAATATAATCAATGAAGTAGATATATAATCCAATGAATGAAAATTGAGTTAAGAAAAACCCTTATCTCACAATTCTCTTCAGCTGAGCACCCTTTAATATCATGTATAGTGGTTTTAAAAAAATTATTAACTTTTAAAGTAATAGTATTATTATATATAATATAATATATTATCATTTTATAACATCTTATTACCATTAATTAATAATTTTTCATTATCGCAATTATTTCAGGAGTTAATTTCTTATTTTCTCTTGTATGTTTCTTCATAAAAGTTCCAGATCATGAACATAGGTTATAGTTCCATAATATAAATAATTATATTAAATTTTTAAATATAATTATTTTAGATTAGATATATCTTTAGTATCATTATTAAATTTTGAACATAGAGAGTGAATGACATCACTTCGTGGTGGCTGTAGACCGTAAATATGCATGAGCGATGATATCATTTCCTTAGCAGGTGAAAGATTAAGGAAGTGGAATTTAAATTAATTTCAAATAATCACTATCATGTCATAAATATAACATATATTAAATAAATATATCATTTCTTACCATCCATGTAATGATCTTGTGAAAAAATAATCACATCGCTTCATGAGGCGGTAGCTCGTTGCACACACGAATGACGTTATCATTTACCCAATGGATAGTAAGGTAAGAAAGTATATGATATGTTTAATTTTAAAAATTATTAATATTATATTAATATAACATATAAAAATAAAATTAAACCCCATTATTTTCCAATTAAATCATATGTGAAAAACAAATCACAACGTTTTGTGAGTCGGTAGTCCGTCGTAGACACAAGCGAAGTTATCATAATCCCTAAGAAATGGAAACTAAGAAGGTGTATGTAATATTATAATTTCATAAGTATAATTTATAAAAAATTACATAAATAAACATTATATACATCATTATATATGGGTGTGAGAAGCGGTGATAGAAAATGAATATTGTTGGTTTGTGAGGCGGTAGTCCGCTGTACACATGATCAACTGTTTCATTCCCCATTTGAGGGAGGAGAAGTTGGTTTTAGGTCATAAAATTAACATAAAAACATATTAGTATATTTAATATACTGAGGTTAGTATATTATAATTTTTTAATAATATTTTATGGATGTGTAAGGAGAAATAAAATAAAACACTTGGTTAAGGATGCTACCTCTTCTTCAGAAAACTTCTGTTGGTTTGCACCAAATACTTCCTAAGGATTATAAGATTAATGGATTGAATTGGGGAATTTATCTGGGATTACTTAGTCAAAAAAATGGGTTTTTGAAGTGTGTAAATTAGAGGATAAGGGGTGGCATTTTATAAGTGGGGGATAGGACATACTTGGAATGATTAGAAAGAAAGAGTCACACCAACATTTTTCTCAAGCCACAAGGATCCAAAATAGACCGTTGTTTCACCTTATAATATATAAGTTACAAATATTTCCATAAGATATTAATTAGACAATTTTTGGTCATTTTTAACCTTTATATTGTTATTTTAACACCCAGGTAAACCCATTTTACTTTAACTATAGTAAATAATTTTTACTATTTTCACTATTATTTATGGTAAAAAATTAAGTTTAACATATTATATAATATAAATTATTCTGATTCTAAATATGGAATATATATTTTCAAATTCAAATACAATAATTGGAATAATTGAATTTAAAATTAATCCTATAGATGTATTGAAAAAATAGTTTTTCAAGAAATGCCTTTTTTAAAGAAATGATGATTTTATTTAAACTATATGAAAATTAATAATAATTAGATGGATTTTGATTCATATTTATTATAAGGCCCTAGCTATAAACATTAAATAATCTTGAATTAAGTTAATCATTCAAATTGAATATATTTTTAGGTTTATTGTTTTAGATAATTAGGCCATAACTATTACATTACATCTCAAAAATTACAAAGTATACACTTCTAATCAGTATCCATTTTTTCATAAAATAAAAATTCTTAAAAGAAAAAAATAATTATTTTCTTGATATAAATATTCTTTAGTTCTTCCTTTATCTTACCCTACCTTATACCCTGTTATAAACATTTAAAAAACTTGGGATGAGCATAAAAAGCTCAGTAAGGGTTATAGAATAAATAAAGAAAACATTAGTTCATCAATACATACAAAACATAATCTCTTTAACATACCTCATGAAATCATAAGATTTATTAATAACACATAGAAATCATAAATCATAAAGTTAACTTATAACATCCATATCATACTTACATTGTAGCTTTCACAGTTACATAGGGAGTTACACATGGAATACACATCACATTATATTCTCTAAATCTCTTAGGAGAAATATTAACATTTACCTCTATTATGTTACCCAAGGAATTGAAGAGCTATCTTGGGCTCACTCTCCCTAGGTTTATCACGGAACCACCCATATACGTAAACAATTCCCAAGAACCATAAAATATTCATAAAAAATAAAATAATCATAAAGTAAAGATAACATTTCCACATTTCAATCATAATATATCATTTCAAGATATTGACATAATCAATGCTTTATCAAACCATTTTCAAAATCATCTAAAATATTTTATAAAGAGATTTTTGAATCAAAGTTTCCCATACCACTTTGAAGTTTTTGAAATAAATTTTAATTTTAAAACATTCATGTATATATAAATAAATCATTAAAACCATTTTTAAAACATGGACATTAATTAGAAATATTTATAAGAATAAATATTTAAAACATTTAAAACTATATCTTAGTTAAATAGTTCCTAACCAAATGAAAGATGCTTGAATACAAATAATTAAGGAATAACATTAATCAAAGCTTATAATATCATGAGAATAAATATATTCATGATATAATATGTTAAAGGGAAGTATATACACCATATAAAAGTTAATTGGTGTATAACAACAAATACGTTTCAATGGAATGTAAATTGAGACAAAGTCCATTGAAAAGATCATATCCTTATATTTAAGACAAATCAATGACATTATTATGTGTGAAAATTACAAATACACCCAATATAATTGGATAATAATTGTACAACAATCATAGTACATTAACACATATTCATAGCATGATATAATCAATAAGTATAAGTTTAACCCAAATAATGGAAACTGGGTTAAGATATTCACTTACATAAATTCGACAGACTAACGACGTCACTTTAAAATTCAGAAAATGAGTTGATGAGAGAGGAAAGGGTATATAATCACATGGACATAAAATTTACATCAATAATGATATATAAGAAAATATCCCAGTATAAGAAAATGGAAATTTAAAATACATAAAAGAAGTCTTTAATAAAAAGAGTACGGTGAAAGGTTCCCTTACTGATTTGTTAACTTATGAAACATAAACCATGTGAAATAAGGAGCATAAAATAAAGATTTAAATTACCATAAATTAAAGTATATTAAACAAATAATACAATCATGGGCAGTACAAATATCACACAAAAGGAAATAGTGACAAATATAGCATGAATCTCACAGGAATAAAAAGTGAGATGAAAACCTCTTACCACATTGTAATTAATCGAGTCGTAAGACCAAAAGTTAATAACCACCAAATGAATCACATAATACCATGAATATAAATCAAATAATGATAATATATATCAAATTGAAGTACACAATACACCACATGCAATAAATAAGTGTTGAAAAAGGGAAATCTCACGAAATTAAAAATGAGATAAAAAAACCCCTTACCTCAAGTTTGACTTGTCTTGTATGTTCCTTGTTCTTCATGAGTAATAAAATTAAGTTAATTTATAATTGATTAAGAAAAGTTTTCATGTTTATTATTCCATTTATATCATTTATTAACTTGCTATAATAATTATATAATTATTTGAGTTCATATTGGACATTTTGTTGATGTTCGAAACTTGAGTTAAAAATGAACTTGTTATAATTATAACTTGTCCATGTGGTCAAAATTAGATTATATACAGAATTATATTAATTATTTATATATCATATATATCATATATATCCAGTTTATATGTATTTATGATATTCCATATCATTTGGAGTTAATAAATGAAATGCACTGTTCATGGAGACGGTAAGTCGTACGTACGCATGAACGCTACTTTCATTTCTATTTTATATTTAAAGGAATGAAAACTTAATAATACCTAGGTATATTATAATTCAATTATAATTTCTATGTTATTTAATTTAATTAACTATATCCTTTATACGTTCCATGTATGGCATGAACAAGTCATATCACTTTGATGGGGCCATAGTCCACACTTCCTCAAATGAAATTATCATATTTACTCATTATGGAAACCATAAAGGTATGCTATAAATGAAAAATAAAGAAGTATAGAGACAATATAAATATAATATATATCACATGTAAATATAGTTCCATCTTAATGGCCACCATAAGAGGTGGTAGGAGAAGATTGAACGATCATTGTTTCGTGAGGCAGTAGTTCTCTGTCCACAGAAACAATATGTTCTTTACCCATTAGATGGAGGCGTGTGTAAGTTTAGTTTGAATAATTATCATAAAAACAACCTATTATATTTATTATACTGGTGTTTTTATAAAAGAAAGTAATAAAAAGAGTTTTTGGGATTAGATAAGTAAAATAAAAGAAAAGAACTTAAGATAAGACGTTACATTTAAATCGGGTAACTCCATTTGGTTTGAACTAAAATAATTTCTTGAAGTGCCTTATGCCTAAGGTAAGAATTCTATGAGGAATAGATGGATGTAGGGAGATTAATTGTTCAGAGGTTAGATGAGACAATGGGCTTGAGAGGTGTGAGTAAAGAGTTAGAGGTGATGTCTTTTTATAAGGGGGAGGAGGGGCTCTTTAGGAAAGTTGGAAAACATTATTTTATTATAAACTAATTTTAGCTTTCAAAATGTCCAAAAATAATTACATTAGAAGCTAAGATGGCTATTGTTAGAAATAAAATCATCTAATAATAATTGGACAGGTTTTGGATAGTTTTTTAAATTTTATAATGTCATTTATTTAAATCATTTATTAATAAGGTAATCATTGCATCATCATTGTATCATAAATAATTTTTTTTATTTGATGTTTAAAAATTATAAAAAAAATACCATGATGTAGTAAATCTATTTAGATTTCAAATTAATATTTATAGTCTGAGATATAACTTATATAACCCCATGTAAAAATTTATTTACTAAAAGATATATGTTTATATAATTTTTTCATTACTTTAAATTAATTAATATAAAGTGCCATTATCACTCTTAAGTGTCTCCATAGGGTCATAAAATCTACCCAAAGATGCCCATGGTAGAACATGTATCAGCCAATAGGATTAGGACACATGTTAGGGTAATTTAATATTATTATAATATTATTTTTACCTTGATTTACCCTATTTACCTTTAATCGCGGTAAATAAACGTCAAAAGTTGTTATTCACCAAAAATTATTTTCACCTTATTAACCCAAATTTTACTTAATAATAAAAACCATGTTTTTTATATTTTCAAAATTTAATTTACATAAGCGGTAAAGATTCATTTAAATGAAAAAGTTGGTTTTTTAACTACTACTCAGTATTTTGACTATTCGTCAAAATTGAAGGTTTTCAGAAAAAAACCAAAAAAACAGCCTAAGATATATTTAATGTTCCTAATTCAAAAATTATGTCTATTTTACCAAATTAAAAACATAGAAGTTTCATTAATTAATTTAAAATTAATTCCCGTTGTCAAAATAAAAAGCGTGTTTTTAAGAAATAATAACTATCAAAATATTGACACTTGTTTATGTCTAATTTCAAAGTAAAATTACTTCCAATGATAAAAATAGGATTAAATGGTAAAAATATAATCTAATTACACTTTAAAACCATTTAAAAAAATAATCTGACCATATAAATAAATTATATTAAAAGGTAATTTTGAATTAAAATGCAGTGTTTTTCACTATTCATTAAAACATGAACTTTATCAGAAAAATACCAAAAATTTAACCAAGGTAAAATTTTATGTCCCAATTCTAAAAAAGAATTTTATTTTGTCAAATAAAACATATAAAAGTGACCAAAATATATTTAAAGAGGTTTCTCCGACATTTTAAAGAATATTAGAGTATTTATACTTAAAATTAGATTCATTCACATTTTAAGACTCTAACTTTTATTAGATAAATGTAATAACATTTAAAAAACATGTATAATCATATTGTAGTTAGTTATGTTCATTCCTGTCATTACAACGGCTAGGTGTTAACTACCATTTAAAATAATAATATATTATTATTTTTCAGTATGACTCAGCATTGTGTGCAACATAAGACTTCAAAGAAACCCGTTGTTGTGTGTCAGGTACGCCATTGAATATAGAATCCCCTTTAAAATATAAATCATATTTAATTCAAAAATATTAATAAATATGAAAATGTCATATTTTTTATTTTCCTCGGATGTTACATTTATAGATTTATAATCTATAAATTTAATTTAAATCATTCATCATTAGGGGTTATTTTAGTTATTTATAATGGATAAACAATATAAAATTTAAAACAATTTCCAGAAAAAAATTATTTTAAAGCCTAAAAATAAACGTGTACTAAAATATAGTATAAAGATTATTTAAATATAATTAATTGGATTTCATATGGATAAATAATACCGGTGTTAATTTTAAATAAAATTATATTATTGTCACTTAATTTATTTAAAATCAACGAAAATTTTATAAAAATTGGTATTTTTCACAATTCACTAAAAAATTAATATTTTCTAAAAAATACCAAAATTTTACTATAATTTAATATTGATATGATTATTTAGAAAAAAAAATTGAAATAAATTTTATTAATTTTTTAAAATTAAAACTTAATTTATGTGTGCAAATCATGACTAAATCACCTTTTATAAAATAGAGTTTTTCATAAAACATTTCCTTTTTTTCAAATAGTTATTATTTTATTTATAATTAAGAGATAACTATGAAATTTATTTTATACTTTTGTCAAAAATATAATTTTCATAATTTATATAGGCCCATCCTAAACCACTAACATAATTATTAGGTTATAATTGTTATTTATTAATAATAATATTTTAATAGAGTATCACATTTTGTTTAAACCTGGTGTTGTGCACATCGCAAGCTATCTAAGAGATTGAATTTATTTAGAAAGAAATATATTTTAAAGTATTGGTGTGTTATATTTTCATCTAAGATCAATTTTATGTGTTATATAAAATATAGAACATAATTTTATTCTTTTAAAATCTCAGGGCATGAAATAACCTTATAAAGATTATTAATGAAACATGTATTCCTTAACACATAATGTTTGATCATATAAATGATTCAAATTACACCAAAATAATTTTACTGAAAGAGTTTCAAATTTCATTACTCTATGGAAAGTATTAATGTATTCCTTAAGTTTGGCACTCCCTCAAGAAAATTTACTTCCAATTTGTGTAGAAAATATGTGTGATGAGTTGTGCACACCACTAATCCCTATAAAATACACAAGAGGTTTTTGAGACTTTACTTTAATTGCTCAATAGATAGAATATTATATTATTTAAACTAAGGCTAAAACTCGTGCAATTATATTAGCTATGGGAAGGAGAATATGGAAAGCAGAGGTTGCTACCGTCACACTCAAGAAAGCACATATACCTGCTTCCACTTCAAAACCTTTATCATATCGAAGGGATCCACCTCCAGAGTGTCACCAGCAACGACCACCTCATCAAGATGATCAAATAGATCAAAGGCAAAAACCTTTTGAAGAATTAAAGAGAAAATTGTATTCCTTACAAAATGAACAACTTCCTGGTTACTTCATCTCAGCTCTGGAGAACAATTTGGTTCAGTTTCCAAGGCCAAAGAATCCAAAAAAAGAAGGAGATGAAGATATTACAAATTATTGTCTAATTCACTAGATGTTGGGGAATCTCATCCTGGAGTGTTTTGTTTTCAAGGACCTCCTGAAAAAAATGGTAGACTCTGGAAAAGTGAAACTGAAAAGTTCGTCAGCCTAAGTAGCATGTGTTACTACTACTGATCCTGAGGAAGGAGGCGAATGGAAGGAATTCAAAAGTAAAAATGTGCAGAAATATGATAATTGGATGATCAGGAAAATGATTAACTGAACTCATGACATTTTATGAACACAGTTGAAACATCCAATTGTGTCTTCCTCCACTCATACCATAGTAAAACCACCTTCATCAAAAGGTCAATCCTCAAAGAAACGAGATGATCATAAGGACAAAGATAATTCAGAATAAGACTATATAATATTAAGGACAAAGTTTTCCTTGACCCTAGAAGGTTTCATTCAATCTACTTCAAAATTAAGGGCACCTCCCCACCAAAAAACATAACCAGAACCAACCTGTTAGGTAGAATCTTCATCAGATGGAGAATTGTTATTTGGTTCAGTTAACGTTATCCACTTAACAGATCCTTGTTCCAATGGTGATTTTGATTATAATGACCCAGAGTTCCTTATACCTAATTGGGGAACCAGAAGAAGAGGCCAAGGTCGAGGATATAGGGGAAGACGTGTGAATTCTAGAAACCACCATTTTAACTCTACCCCTGCTCGAACCATTTACGCGGCAAAAACTCGTGGAAGAGCCCTTCAGCGGGATCAACAAGAACAAGGAGTTTGTTCCATACAAGACAGGTTCGTTTCTAACATGATTATTCTGGAGGACCGATTAGAAGTCACAACATCTTCCTCTCAACAAGTAGATAGACCTAGTCAGTCTAATCTACCAAATCCAGGAGTATTTCCAGTTTCTACTCCGACATAGGGTACATCTATATCAGAAGTATCAACTTCTAAGACACTTGAAAAACCTCATTTCCATGATGGGAAACATAGACCTATGGATCAAAATTATGATGTTTTGAAACAACTGTCCCAAGTAATGGCCAAGTTGTCAATTTTTGATGCCTTGAATCTGTCAAAATATCTTCAAGAGGCACTTATTGGGGCTTTTTCAAGTCCTCAAGAGTTTTAAACCAAAGTTGTTTCTGTTGAGGTTTACCGTATAGAGAATGATCATGCAGAATGTCATGAAACCATGTCTTTTACAAATTTAAATGAAGATGATTTTGTACATGGACATATCAGACCCTTGTATTTATCAAGAAAGTTCAATGACATAGACATTCGATGAGCCTTCATTGATAATGGCTCTGGAGTCAACCTCATTCATGTTCGTACACTTTGTCGATTAGGCCTGACTGAATCTAACTTATATTCTTCTACTTTAGTGTTTCAATGATATGAAAAGAATGAGCAAGAACCTCTGGGTGAGATTACACTCATAACTCAATTTTTAGATCTTGTGTATAATTCATATTTCATGGTTTTTCATCAGGACACAGCCTTCAACATTCTTCTTAGAAGGCCTTGGATGCATCAACATGTGTTCATACCTTCATCATACCAACAATGTCTTAATTATTGTTTCAATGGTCCAATTGGGACATTATATGGTGACAAGGATCTATTCAAAACATGTGAATCTCAATACATTGAGGCTGAGTTTTATCACAAGAAAAAGTAAGGAATTCCATGACAAAGGAAATAACCAGAGTTAATGCTCCAAATGGTTTGGAAAATATTCTAGAAAATCCATTCATACATTTGAGTATAGATTATGTGATACCCATCAATCAAATTGAAAGGTAAAAACATATCTAAGAACATGTCCAATAACTTCCATAATGTCAATTGCGAATATTGAGCCCGACAACATGGGAGAAATTGTCAGTTCACCAAGCAGTGATGGAGACTTAAATGGAGATGTCTTCGTATCATGTTTTGAACTATGGTAAGCCTCTACTTCATCAATAAGAGTATAAGAAGTCGTAACAATTTTAGAGGAAGACAAATATGTTGATTCCCAATCCATCATCTCCTCTTTATTACCCCAGAAAGACCCTTCATCATTAGTAGGGTCATAAATGGTGGCCTCTTATTTAGGATGTTTAAATACTGACTTCTCTCCTAACTCAATATGTTTTATTTAATCATTTACTATGCCAGTAGAAATATAAGAGGTAACACGTAATGAAGAAGAAGAGGAAGATCTCAGGGATGCTCCTCTAGTATTTGAGGAAGATGTCTCTACCATTGTGGATGAGCTCAGAGAAATAAATCTGGGTAAAGAATAAGATCAATTCCCCACTCTAATTAGTGTGGCCATGACCTCAGAAGAGAAAGAGGTGTATACTTCATTTCTAAAGAAACATCGAGATATATTTTCTTAGAATTATACAGAAATGCTAGGTCTTAATCTTGGTGTAGCCATTCATCATCTGGGTTTTCCAGAAGAACATTGCGGATTCAAGTAGGCAGTAAGAAGAACACACCCAAATCATGCCTCTAAAATTAAAGTTGAAGTTGATAATCTTATAAAGGATAAATTTTTTAGGGAGGCTTAATATCCCAAATGACTATCCAACATTGTCCTAGTGATAAAGAAGAATGGGAAAATCATAGTTTTCATTGATTTCAGAGATCTTAACCTGAATTTTACTAAATATGATTTTCCAGTTCCAATTACAGAGCTTTTAATTGATGCAATAGCTAGCTATAAAGCTCGTTCCTTCATGTATGTCTACTCTGGGTAAGAAAATCCATATGGCCTTAAAGGATGAATAATCTATAGCCTTCAGATCCCCTCAAGTTTTGTTTTTCTATAGGGTAATGCCATTTGTCTTAAATAATGTAGGTGAAACATACCAACATTCCACGCACCATATCTTCAAACCCTTCTTAGGAAAATTTGTTGAATGTTATGTGGATGATTTTGTGGTCAAATCTAGAAAATGTTCCAATCACTTGGTTGATCTAGAGATCACGTTCAATAAAATTAAGCCACACAATTTAAATATGAACCCCTTGAAATGTGATTTCAGGGTAACCTCTGGAAAGTTCCTTAGATTCGTTGTATGTCATCGTGGTATCAAAGTTGATCCTGAGAAAAAAAAATCAATCCTTAGCATGTCAACTCCTCAAAATATGAAAGAATTAAGAGGACTCCAATGAAATTTAGCCTATATTTGGTGATTTATCACCAATTTCGCAAGTAAGTGTTTTCCCTTCACCAGATTAATGAAGAAGGGAATCACGTATCAATGGACTAAAGACTTCCAAGAAGCATTTGATACCCTCAAGAAATATCTCTTGAGTCCACCATTATTAATGCCACCTGTTGAAGGAAGACCACTTATTCTCTATGTGACAGCTTTAGAGAAATCACTGGGTGACTTCCTTATTCAAAAGAATGATGATGGGAATGAGAATAGTCTTTACTATCTCATTCAAACTATGATTGATGCTGAAACTCAGTATTACAGTATTGAAAAGTGATGTCTGGAATTAATCATTGTAGTTCAAAAATTGAGGCTCTACTTGCAACATCATGATTTCCAATTAGTGTCTCATAATAACCCACTCAAATTTATCCTCAATCGTCCTATGATTACAGGGCATCTTTCATGGTGGGTGGTTATTATAAAACAGTTTGATATTCAGTTTGTGCCCTAGAAGGCAATAAAAGGCCAATCTTTGGATGACTTCCTTGCTGAAAATCCATCTGAGGAATATATATTATTGAATAATAAACATCCTGATGAATATGTATTCTCTATTTAGGATAATTCCCAAACATGGGAGATTTACTTTGATGGTGACTCTATAAGTCTCACAGGGAAGACAGTGGAAAACCATAAAATCAACAAATTTGGGTTAGGAATTTTCCTTATTTCCCCCGAAAAGGCAGTGTTTCCTTACTCCTTCATATTTTCAGAAAGTGGTACCAACAATGAGGCAGAATATCAAGATCTCATCAGAGGTTTGGAATTGTCCCTTCAGGTGCAAGTGAATCAATTAAAACTGAAAGGTGATTCAGAATTAGTAATCAAGAAAATAAATGGGGAATATTCTATCATAAAAGAAGAGTTAATCTCTTTGTGTGATTATGTTAGAGGATTAACGACTGAATTTCCCTCAGAACTGACATTGTCTTATGTCCCTCAATCACAAAATGCCCAAGATGATGCACTGGCTAATGTAGCTACAGCTCTAGACGATCCAAATCAGGATGAGACAATAATTATCATAGCCCATTGTCGTGTGGTATCACCTTTCATTCAACCCAGAATATAGGAAATTAATGAGATTATCCCTATTTCCAAGCGATATGGTCATACCATGGGATGGAGAACACTCATTGTGGAATACCTTCAAAATGAGGTACTTCCACTATATAGGGATGAAAAAGAATAGATCTGGTTATGAGCGACCAATTTTACTCTTTATAATAGTCCAGATCACTAGAAGATCCTTTACAAACAAGGCTTTGATATAATACTCCTCAGATGTGTTGATGGAGAATAGACTGCATCTGTTATGAAAGAAGTGCATTCAGGAGCTTGTGGTGCCCATCAATCTGGGCATAGACTCTCTGATCAGATCTGAAGGCTTGGATACTTTTGGCATTCAATGATGTAGGATTGTACATATTTCACTAATAAATTCCATCCCTACCAAGTGCATGCCATCTTCATTCATCAACCCCCAGAGTGTCAACATACAACTAAATACTCCTGGACCTTTTCCACATGGGGAATGGATGTAGTATGATCTTATCCTCCAGCCACGGCTAAGCAGTTCAAGTATATTCTTATTTTTACTAACTTCTTCTCCAAATGGGATGAGGAAATAACTATTAAAGAAGTCAAAGCCAAAAGAACTGTTAGTTTTTTTAAAACTAATATCATCACCAGATTTGGTGTCCCTCATACTATTTTGATGAAAAATGGCACCAATTTTTGTTTTTCTGAGGTAAAAAATTTATATCAAGAACATAATATCAAATCCAACCATTCATCCTGCTATCATGCATAGGCCACTGGATAGATAGAGGCCATCAATAAGACCATATCAAATATACTCCAGAAGATGGTGGATAAAGATAAGAAATCATGACCTGATAAACTTTTGAATGCTTTATGGGCTTATCTGACTACTACTCGTACTGCCACCCAGGAAACTCTGTTTTCATTGGTATACAGAATAGAAGTAGTTTTTCCATTTGAAATACAATTGCCTTCACTCAGAGTTGTAATATGTGATCTGTTGTCTATAGATGAGAGGTCTTAGAAATGGTTTAATGAGCTAGAAAGATTAGACGAGAAAATATTTCATACTTTATGTCATTTAGAAGTCTATCAGAATAGAATAGCACAGGATTTTAACAAGAAAGTTTTCCTTCGTTCATTTCTTCAAGGAGAATTGATATTGGTCCGCAGGACTCCAATAATATCAGGAAAGAAACCTCCAAATATTAAGACAAAGTGGGAAGTACCTTATTCTATACATAAGGTCTACTCAAATGGAGCTTATGACTTAATCTCAATAGATGTAGAGATCATTAAAAGTCCAACCAATGTGAGATTCTTGAAGAAATACTTTTTGTAATTTCACATACCATTTTTCCTCGCTATAAGACTGAAAACTGCACAACCCCCATGTCCTTACTGCAAGACTTAAAACTGCACAGTAAAAAGTACTAGTTTCAAGACATTAAACTGTGTAACAACCATAAGCGTCCATGTTTCATGATGTTAAAATGTGTAGCGTCTTTTTCCATGTCTCACAACGTTAAAATTTATGATTCCACTTGTCCTAATTACATGACATTAAACTGTACGGTTAAAGTCTTATCTATTTGACGTTAGGAGCAGCCATAAGCAAGCATCACGAACATCATTGCTACTCCTTGGTGGAATATGAGTCCTTCTATTCCCTATGTCCAAGTCAGATCTACATAGGGACCTTGTTCCAAGAACTACATGTGGCTTGATTCTCATCTATTTTAGATACATAGAGATTCCTAGATCTACAATCTTGGGCCCATCCACAATCACAAAATTTTTATTTCCCTTTTTCTTCTCCTGTGTATGAACTAGATCTATACAGAGTGCTATTTTAAGATACATGATTTTATTTTCATACCATCTTGTATCTTAAATTTAATCATTCTTCTATAATTTATTAAACCCCCCCCCCCATCTCCCATGTCAATTCAATTAGTGTGGGAAATTAATGTTTAAATAACTACGTACGGCTTGATTCTCATCTATATGAGATACGTAGAGATGCCTCGATCTCAAATCTTGGGCCTATAAATGATAAAAAAACCCCTTTATTCCTTATAAAAGAATCAAACCTGCAAAGGGAATTTTTAAAGAATTACGTATGGCTTGATTATTTCCCCTAGAAAGACACATAGTGACACTGGGGTTTTATCCCTTAGTCCAGTTAAAATATGTCTTTATTTTCAAATCATTTCATATTTGTCCTTACCGAATGATGTTAAACTAAATGGATATCTAACACCCATATTCTTCACTTGAACCACCTTTGTGTAATAGAATAAACACTTACTTCTCTTTGTTTCTCACACCGAGCATAGATCACATGCACTTAGAAATTGGGTAAAAGGTTTCTTTATATAAATAAGGTGTCTTAATTTATTGTGGGATTATCAATGTCCTCACTACATGACTTAAAACTGCACAGTATAATGTCCTCACTGCATGACTTAAAACTGCATAGTATAATATCCTCATTGCATGACTTTAAACTACACATCACAAGGTCAATTAAAAAGGAAACAAAGAAAGTATCTATTTTACATCTGAGTCAAATCAATGTAAAGGACATCAAACTTATGGACAATATTGATTTAAATATTTATTATGTGCATTGAGCATAGTCCCTTTCTATATTTCACACTCCTAATTATGAATATTTCTAGATCTTCATAATCTTTCTTGTGGTTTCTGGTGACAGAGTATCTAATACTTGAGAGCTCCTTTTTCTGACTATGCAGCATGTTTCCTTAGGTGGCCTTGCATAAGTTTCCTACATAATGGGAATGTCAGTCAAAAGATGTCATTATTTGTCTATACAGCATATTCCCCAGTTGGTCCTACATAATAAAGCTCTCATAACGGGTTTTTCAAATGATGGTAATTTTGTTCTTGGTTATAGTGTCTTTTCCCCTTCAAACATTGATGACAATATACAAGAATTTGTATTTTAAAACAGTCATTCAGGTATATTTTTCCAATTATCTTTCTCTCGATTTGAAATTCTTCAAGACCATGGTTTACACATTTCCCTCTCTATATGTTTAAAGCAATATGAAATAACCTTGGAATCACTTGGCCACATATCATATATTGTTTCCATTTCTGATCCTAGTTGTATGACCTAAAACTAGAGACACCACAACTCCTACATTTGGGTCAAACCTTCTTAAAATTCATATTCCTCTAATTCTTTGGAAATAATGTTTGAAAATACCCTCTCCATATTCAGGAACCTTTCTCCATAAACCAAACTATGTGCTTTGGAAAATATGAATCTCCATAAACTTTCTTCAGCTTTTTTCAATAGAATGCCAAAATTCTTAAGAACTTATTTGCCTAATTATATAGCGGGTTACCTTAGGTGTCCTTACATAAGTTTCCTACATAAAAGGTCTTTCAATCAAAAGATTCCACTATTTGGATATGAATCATATGCCTTAGTGGGCCCTGCATAATACAGCCCCCATAATGGGTTTTTCAAGTAATGGTAACTTTGTTCTTGGAAGAGACTTCCTCTAATGCCTTTAGCCCTTTTTTCTATGTCATTATTCAGATCTATAAATTCCTAAATCACAGTTTACTATTTACCTTCCATTCCTGAATATGGTAGTATGTTTCCAAACAAATTATCAAGAAATTGGAAGAGTTTTATACCTTTGGCCGAAGCTAAAGACCTTAAATTAAAGCCACACAATGTCCTCACTACATGACTTAAAACTGCACAGTACAATGTCCTCACTGCATGACTTAAAACTACACAGCACAATGTCCTAACTGTATGACTTAAAACTGCACAGTACAATGTCCTCACTACATGACTTAAAACTACACAGTACAACGTCCTCAGTGCATGACTTAAAACTACACAATAGTTTCCCTATTCATGATATATGTCGGCATAAAATGGACCATTATTCTTAAAATCACTTTCCTTGGAAAAACTTCCTACTGTGGTCTTGAGTCACCCAAATCTTATTTTCCCTTGTTTATCAACAGTAAAATGTTAAATTCTTAAGAACCCTTTTGCCTGACTATGCAGCATGTTCCCTTAGGTGGCCTTTCATAAGTTTCCTACACAACGGGCTTGTCAGCCAAAAGATGCCACTATTTGGATATGCAACATATTCCCCAATTGGCCCTGCGTATTATAACCCCCATAACGGGTTTTTCAGATAATGGTAACTTCATTCTTGTAGAATACTCCCCTTATGTTGATATAAATTTTAAATTTAGTGACTATAAAAATCATGGATCAAGATTACCCTTAGAAGTATTTAAATAATATTAAATCATTTATTAGTCATTGAGTCTTGTCTGGGATTTAATTTCAAAATTTATGGTCAAATCTATTCAACCATAAATATTAGCCCTTTATAGTCTAACATGCATGACTCTAAACTGCTAAGAGACATGGTACTCACCAGATTGAGAACCCGCGAAGGGAAAACTAAACAAAAGTCGAGTCCCAGCTCACCAAACGTACATTTTGTATGGTTTAGGTAATATTGAGAAATAAAAAGTCAAAATATTTAATGTTTGTGTGGGTTTCCATATAACCCTAGAAAAAAAATCAAACTATGCTTACTACGCCCAATGGCCTAGGTAAAACAAAGGAAGTTAGTGAGAGTGAAAGCACAAATGATTGAAGACAAAATACATTTCATTTATGAAAATTTTCATATAGAAACATCCAAAAATTGGAGTCTCTCTCTTGACAGAAATCATAAATTATAAAAGGATTTCAACATAACTCTTCATTTGATTAACAACCTTTTGATCCCTATTAGCTGCATGTTGGAGCTCGTTTATTTGACCAGATCTGCTCTCTTCAGCATGATGAAGTTATTCCCTAGCATCTTCAATGGATTTTTCACCTTTTTTCTAGACTTCTCATAATGAGATATTAAGCTGGTCAAGATCCCCTGTAATGATATCTAACTCATGTTGAAGGTGTAGCTGCTAAACAGTCTTTTATTTAATTGTCTGCTTTAGTCCCTTCAACTTTGCATTATGATTAGCCTCAGCTTGTGACAGTACTTCTTGAAACTCTTCAATGTTTATCTAAAGTTTGGCTTTTATGATGAAGATTTTTCTCTTCTTCCATCCTTCGAATAATCTCTTTCACCGTAGTATGAATTTCACGGTATTCGAAACCACCAAATCCCAACATGATAATCAAATATGAAATCTGTGGAATTCTTAAAGGCAATTCTTCAAGGGGAATCTTAGATATTATCTTCCATATATTCTTTCATTATTTGTGATGTTCAAGACGAAGATCCTTTTGCAGTTTTGGGTCCGATTCAGAATCACTATCATAAGGAGGGATGTATTCTAGGATTAATGCACTTAAGTAAGTGCCATGTTTTACTCCTTCATGAACAATGGTTGCTTCACCTTCCAATATTATTTGGTCTGATGCAGAGGATTCACCTCCAGACCTAGACATTTAAGTTGATATCCCTATATGGTAAATCAAGAATTATGGTTACGGTTATTTTCAAGAGACAAAAAAATTGAATGCATTCACAATATCAATATCTCTTACCTAACAATATGTCAGCAGTTGGAAAAGACTCCTCCCCAATATTATCAGTTTCAGCAATTTTTTTTGATGTCTCTGGATGAGGAGTGTTATCTTTAATGTTCTTAGGTTCCTCAGAATGAATCTCAGGAAGATATTCCATCTCAAGACCCACCTAATCTAATGTCTCTGTAATGATAGGATTGATATTAATATCAATACTTCCTTCAAGTATCATTGCGACAACAATTTCTTTATATGTAACTGCATATTTTAACCAACCATGGTTAGAAAGTTAATCATAAGAATATTAACAGGACAAATAATGAAAACTCACATCTAGTTGATTCTATACAAGGAACTCCAAAATCTTATAAAGAATTTGGTATATTAACATGTTCTAATACTTCTTTAAAAGACATGCCAAGGTTCATCATTTCATCCAATGATATCTCAGATCCCAGTTTAGTCTCACCTGTGGGAGTACTTGTTGTGTTTTCTTTGTAACCTTCCTCTGACAACCTTTAACCCCGAGTAGCTTCCTCAACAATAGTTTTGGGGTCAGTGTCAGTTGTTTCCAAATGTTCTGGTGCATTTGATTAACCTAAAATATCATAGGATGGAATTTAGTTTTTGTTACATTTGATGCGTTATGAAGTATTTTTGATTTACCTTAAGCCTCCTTTCCTCTGATAGCAGGAATGGGAGAAATGTTGGGAACATAATTTGGTTCCTCAGGACTCAATGCCTCCTCAGGAACCATCATATTTTAATGAATTTTTGTCTGTTCAGCAACACCCCCCATGGTTCCTTGAAGCTTATCAGTAGCTTCTTTTAAAGAATAAATGGAAGAAGCCCCTATAATTCCAAGAAGTGTAAACACTTTTTCATGAATAAAGACTAAAATTCATGATTATCAGGGAGACTTACCACTACTAAGAAAGAACTTAACCATGTATCTCTTTATTCAGTGATATTTCTTCTTCACCTTCTTAGGATGGTCTTTTAAGATCATCTTTAAAGACAGGTATTGGATATCCCAATGCCCTCTCTATTTCATCCTCCATGTCCTGTTGGCTCGGAGATATCTCTCCTGATTCACGAGTTAATCTTATAGCTCCAAGAGCAGTGCCTCCAGGGATATATTGTGGTAAAGTAACTTTAGTTTTATTTACTTTAACCAGTTGTAAGTTAATATGGTATTTCCCCTAAGTAACAATGTTTTGACTAAAGTTCAAATTTCAAAGCAGAAGAGAATGTGAGAGAAAGTAAACTTACATCCTCATAGTCTACAAAGTCATGCCATTCTTTATCTAATGCAGTACTAATCCCATTAGTGGTACCACGATCTATCATTTCCTTCACCCACTTTGTGGTAGGAATTGATTCATTGGTGGAATATATGTGCATTTCCTACTCTAGAATGTAGGTACTCGCCTCATTGGGATTATCCATAAAAATAATGTCAGGAGAAGCCCGTAAATTCCCTAATCCTGGAATATGTGGTCCTTCACGCAGATCCATCCACATGGTTTCAGCATCATAATACAGACTCTTCCATGTTTGAATATCCTTTGGTCATATATATTCAGAGTTTATTCCAGAGGGTTGTAAAGGGGATCCTACAACCTTGGATTTGAGTTTCTTCCCAACCCCCACAGTCATGGATGAGGGATGATAAAATGGAACTCATCTCTCTTCAGATTGATGGTGACCAGATTTCCTCGATACAGATTTGGTAGGGATTGATGGAGTGGATCTCTTAATTCTGGAAGTAGGGTTATATCTATCATGAGGTCTCTTCAGTGAATTTGGAGCAACATTACCTCCACCCTTTGATTCTCATGAGTCATCCCCAGATGATGAAGATTTATCTTCCAAATAAAGGGGTTACCTCCTTCTACTTCTCTTTTCCCCCACTAGAGGGACAACAGGATTTAATACCCCTTTAGGGTAATATGTGACCCAGTTTTCGACCTACCAAATAGTTAATCTACTTACTACATCAGCATCATGTAAATTAAAAACTTCCCCGATCTTCTCCACAAAGGTCAACAACCATAGTTTTCAGGCAACCATCAGGTGTTTCTCTAATTTGAAATGCACAGGAGGGAATATAGTATTCTGTTATAGACATTTGAATTGATGCACAAATCAATAAGAAGCATAGGCCTCACATATGATTTCTCCTTTGATTCTGGTGGCTAACATGCCATATCTGCAAGCTAGTATATATGCCCTCAATTCCAAACTGGTCATCCCATCATCAATGAATCTCCCCACAGGAGGATTCCCATAAGGAAAGAAATGTAACTCCTTATGCATTCTCAATATATCCTTGATGTCATAAGTGTTTAGAGACAAGGGTGAAATACTAAATAAATCCTGAAAATAAATTCATAAAGGAATTCCAAAAACTTATACCCCACTTTGTACATCATAAGTTTTAAAATGAGTAGCGATCCATCCCCACAACACCTAGAATGGTCCTGCTATTCTAAAGGGAGACTTCCCTTTGTAAATGTGGAGTAAACTCCTATGAATCTAGACCAAAACAGGAGTGGCCAACCCTACCATCCCTTTCTCCACCATCTTGTCCACAATAACAAAGGTTCCTAGCCTCACACCTCCTTTGGAGTCTCAGACACATAAAAAATAGACATTGATCCATATGGACAAGAAACCTGCAGACATGTCTTTATAGGAATTTTTTGGTTGACTTCATATCCCCACTTTTCAAACTCTCCTTTCTCCAATGTTGGCCAAAAGGTGTCAAGGGTACCTCTCTTCTCTTCCCTTGGATAGCTGGTTGGAAAAGTGTAAGTGGGCCCCTTTTTCTTCTTCTTTATCAAAAATATTTCCATCCATTCCTATGGATGAATATCTCTCCTAGAGAGAGACTTAATGGTGGTCGTATTCTTGAGTTTGTTAAATATTTTCATCAACTCATGAGCCAAACTTGGTTTCTTATCTAAGTCATTCCATGTCACCTTGGGAGGAATAAACTCATCATACATATCTCTAAGAATTGGATCTCCAAAAATCTTGTAAACATCCCACAAGCAGATGTCTACCTCTCCATGTGTTAAATGGAAGTAGTTAGTCTCTGGACTCTATTGGCTTAATAATTTCGGTAGGAAGTCATCACTACTTTACACATAAGTTTGTCCAACCCAGATAACCTCATAAATCTCAAAACCTTTCAAGTCATCTGTCAATTTTGTATAAGTCTTGCAAACCCAGTATGCCCACATCCACGCAGGTTTTACACCTCCTCCTAGGCCGAAATCCCAACTTTTCTTCCAACCCTTGGACTGATCCATCTGGGAATCCGGAAATATGGATGAATAATAGTGTGGATGCAACTTGGGTGTATGTTCTTCCATGTCTGGAGCACATGGGCTATGATGCATAATATGAGCTTTCTCTATTGTCCCATCATTAGCAAATGAGCCCCCACTAGAAACATTGGCCGATGAGAAGTTGGTATAATCCTGAAACCAAGAATGTGGGACATAGTTCTTTGGGTCTAGAATATTGACATCCTACAGATGTCCATATCTATAAAAAGTCGTATAGGTGCTTCGGGGAAAGTTAACATGATTTTTTTTCAAAAATTTGGCTAAGTTTGGAAGGGTGGTATCACAAACTTCAAAGTAGTAATGACCGATGACATTCATCATATCATCAATCCTCTTGTTGGTGAGTTGATCAGCACTTCCAATTATTTTGGGATCCATTTAACATGAAAAAATATAGAAATAATCTTGTAAGTAAGTTCATTTTTGGTGTTTGACAAAACATTTGGCAAAGTCATTAAGGTGCACAAGTATAAACTTTGCGCGCAAGTATAAGTCAGTGTGCAAGTATGGCGCCCTATTTATAGTGCACACATAAAAAACATACTGAATAATCACGATGAAATAAAATAATCTACGTGAAAGAAGACTTTTGTGCCAAGAGATGAAATTTTATAAGTCGCAAAGATTTTCTCAGAAGTGAAGCCACTATATATAGGCGATGAATGTCACCCTACATTCCATAATTCTACGCACTACAATCTTGTGCAACTAGTTTTCTCATGCGAATAACACTTGTGTGCCCCATTACTCTTTCCTTTCTCCTTCATTACTTTACCTCAATATAGGATTCTCTTTTCATTCTAGATCTAATTATGAGGGGGGGATTTTGTTGACACTTCATTCCGTCAAAGAGTCTAAAAATTAAAAAGGGAAATACCTTAGAATGAAAAGGAAAAAATATATGAAGAAAATCATGATTTCAAAGGCATAAGTTTTGGGTCGCCTTAGTCAGACCAAAAGAGCATCGGTGCATAACCTACTTGTGCGCCCCAATCTATCGTGTATCCTACTTGCACACCCAAATTGATTTTCCCAAAGTCCTATTTTTGCCTATAAATATACCCTTGGGGTCTTCATTGGAATGGAAGAATTTCCCAAAAGATGAATTGCTGCTCTGGTCGCCCTAATACTTCACCCCAGTCTTTTGAAACTTTCAAGGTAGTTTTTCAAAACCTTGAGTGGAGGATTTAAGGGAGGATCATTGGACTTAAGTCCTTTTATTGTTTGAAAACCACAACACTTTCATACCTAAATCACCCAGCCTCTCTAAATCAGAAATACTTGCACGCCACCTATTCCTCCTACAGGAAATTGAGCGCCCCACTTCTGGAATCACCTGTGAATACTCTTGAAATCTTTAACAAGGTCTTTCCCAAGTATTACCATATAGGTTGTTCGTCACTTAAGTGAACATCAGGTCGCCCAAGCCCACTTACACACCCATACTTGTGCACCCTTCCCTACTTGGGCACCCCTCTTTGTTTCACTTACTCTCTTCAGTCTACAAGCCATCAAGCCTTCCTCAAACCCACTCATAGCAAGGATTATTATTCATTGTCTCCCTTGTATGAAAGGGATTCTATTGAGACCTCCACAACAACCTCCTGACTTATCAAACCTTTAGAAAATACACATCAATGTGTCTCCTATTTGGGTTTTTATATCCGCAATCAGAGGTTTCCCACATTTGTTTCACAATGGGGTTAGGATTCATGGAGTGTCTGTGGGTTTGTATATCTGCAGTCAGATGGACCTTTCTCCATGGAATAGTGCTGGGAAGTTCCCCATTTTTTTATAATTAGGTTTTAGGTCTAGACATCTCCCTTCTCAAAGAGACGGAACCTCAGGTCTCTAGTAGGGAAGGTACGATTCACACTTTCTCTTCCATACAAGAAGTGGAGAAGTCTCCCTCCCCTACCAGGATCAATTCAATGTGAATCCATCCTATTTAATCCCCAAACCTTTATCCCTTCTTCCTTCCATTGGACCCTTGTCTAATGTGAAGAGAATAAAGGGAAGGCTGGTCGCCTCACCCTCTTCCTGGGTCGCCTCGACCTCATCCACCATCGCCTTCGTAGGTGCACCCTCTTCGACCAATAGAGGAGGAAAAGTGTGTGTCATTGTTGAATCTTTCACATTTTCTTGTTTCTCCCACTAAGAATGACTCATGTGGTCCTAGAGATTAGTGATAATTACAACATTTTCAAAAACACCCATGGTGAAGGAACTACGAGAACTTTGATTCATGTTCAAACCAAGATACGTAGGAAGCCCTTTCAGGGCCCGAGCACACTGGATATCCTCTTCAAGAATACAACCCTAATTACCTTAATCTAGGCATCCTCCTTAGGAATAAGCCCCAAATTAAACCCCTAAGTCATCAAGGCATTCTTTTCAGGAAGTAATTCCAAAGTCATTTCTCTCAAAAGACTATACTCTCCAATGATATTTATCGAACTACGTGGGATTTGATTCCCATCCACATGGGATATGTAGGAAGCCTCCTTGAGGTTCAAACCCAACATTTAAAATTAACCTTGTTCTCCTTGGGTCATATTCCCAACATGGTCTAATCTAACTTGTAAACCCATAACCTTTCCAAGTTCATTGGGCTATTTCGATATAAGTCCCACACCAAACATTGACTAAGAACCTTTCTCTTAGATGTCCATACCTCATGACATTAAACTGTATAGATAGGTCCTTATCACAGTACCTTAAAAGGTATAATGTGTCCCATTAAGAGGCAATGAACTACGAGGGTTCTGATTCCTTTCATAAGGACACTTAGGTAACCCATTTCATGGGTATGATCCCAATATAAAAACAAGCCTTCGTCTCCGTGGATGACAATAAATTCCAGAGTGCCCCATTGAGTGGATTAAAAACCAGTATCATCATAATTAAGATTAAAATATTCTAGATATAATATATTAGAGGATACCATTGATGGAGAACCTATAATATATACGGATATCTCCATTAATGAATAACCTTGAATGCATACTGATGATTCTAAATTTTACACATGTTAACAAGTGATTGTAAATTTCAAGGGAACTTATTTTATGCTTGGTGAATTAATAAGGATTAATAAAAATATCTTAAATTTGAAAAGAGAGTCCTGAAGTAGACAATAATTCCCCCCAAAATGGTGTGATGAGTCCGACCTCCCATCCTCTCGACCGATGTACGTTCCTAAGTATCATAAAGTTTAAACTTAATGAACACCTATCTTTGGAAAGTAGGTCCCCTTTGGATAAATAACTATTGGAAGTTTCTAGTTCCATGAATAAATCCAATGGAAATTGCCTAGAAGTAGTGATTCTTAAAACTAGAACACACGTTTCAAGGACATAAAAACACATATAATGGAAGTTATCATGAGTAAATAAGGAATAATCAATATCTAAAGGTAAATAACTGAAAATAAAGTCCATTTAATCAATAATATCATAATTGAATGCATCCATGTATAATATCAATATAGTAATACCATGGATAAAAATAATTGAATCATCAGTGAAGGAAATTATTAATATTAGAAATAATTTTCTTAAATATCATGATACCAATACTATCAATACCTTTTTACAATATAGAATAATTTATGGGTAGGTATACACCAAAAAATCATTTAATAAGTTTGGATATCTAGTTTGTCTCATGATACCTATTGATTCGTCGAGGGACCATCTATAACCAGGCACCACCCATCACTTCATGTACAATGCATTCCTCATATATTGAATGATCAATTTAATTCATAAAAAATATTCATTGTCAAACAATATCCTTATCGATTAAATAATATATAATATTAAGATTTCCCCAAATAATCAAATAACTTTCATTGTGAAACACCTTATGTAGTAATAATATACGGTTTAGGAAATAATTATATCCATGATATAAAGAATATTTTTATCTAAGATAAATGTAATGTATAATGAAAAATGATCATAATAAATGAATAAATCAAGAGGAAGGTAATTAACACAAAATTAATAAGATATAAAAGATGACTATCAATTCCTCATAAAAATAGGTTTTATAATAAAATCATGCCCTTTAGAGAAATAAATAAAATAAAAGAGAATAATTAAAAAAATATTTCATTAAAGAGTTTTATTTTTAAAACCATTTAAAACATATAGAATAATTAATATATCATAAAATTGTATTAGTGGTGGGAAAATTCATTAACACTATATACATTAAAAAGAAAAATTCATTTTGACTTTTTATAAAAATAAAGTGAAAAATAATCCTTTTAAAAAACATTATAAAGATTAGTTTTCAACATTTTATAAATTCAAGTATAAAATGAAATGTCCTTAATAAATTATTTGATTAAATAAAAATGAATTTTGTAAAAAAATATTGAAAAAAATTGATTTGGAAGAAAAATATACCCGATCAAAAAGACAAATAAGATCAGTTTTTCTTTTAAAAATTCATATTCCTGATTGAATTCAAAAAGATGAGGAAAATTTGGAATAAAACATATAAAATACTCAAATATATAGAGTATAATAAAATATATGGATTTTATAAAGTATGTATTATAATATTCCTTCAATGAAAATGAAGGAAATACTAAAAATGAGATTGTAAATTAAATTATTACTTCTTTGATAACATATAAATTATAACCCCTTAAAAGAGTAATCATGAATTTAAACTTTAATCATTGAGAATAAATATATATATTTTAAATAAATAAAATGGTTTTTGTGTACACTACATAAAATTAAATAGGTTCATAATAACAATTATGTCTCAATGAAGTGGAAATTGAGACAAAACCCCTTACCTCAAGTTCAACATGCCTCACAAGTAATTTTAACCTATTTTATAATAAATTTAGATTCATAATACTTACATAATATAACCATGTGAATATATATAATATCATATATTATCCATTTATAATATCTTATCACTCATTTGTTAACAATGTTTTATTACTATCATTGTTTTGGGTGTTAACTGCTTCATTTTTCATGAGAATTTTGGTCCAGTAGTTCCAGTCGTTATAATTTGATAGCGGTTACATCATCTCCAGAATGTTAACAATGATATAAATATCATATATATTCATTATTTATATATATATATTCATCCATAAAAGGTAGAGATTGAAAAATAAATTACACTGTTCATGGAGACGGTAAGTCGTACGTATAAAAGAACATTGTTTTCACCTTTCAAATGATTGAATAAAAGAAAGGTAAATAATAATTAACCTTTAAAAAATAATTATTATATCAAATATATCATATATATACATTAAATATATCCTTATTACCATCCATTTAAAGAGTAAATGAAAAACTAATCACATTGCTTCGTGGAGGTTGTAGTCCACACATATGCACGAGCGACATTATCCTTTTCTAAAGTATTAGAAGGTAAGAAGTTAAATGATATATTATATTTATAGAACCATAATTATTTCATAAATTTCATATATACTCAAATTTTATATCTTTATAACAGTCCATGTAAAATGGTGATGAGAAATGAATTACACTGCAACGTGGAGACAGTAAGTCGTGCGTAAGAATGAGGGTTGTTTTCACTTTCTGTAGGATAGAAAAGAATTAGAAAGTATTTTAAAAATAATAATAATAATTAAATTTTATTTTATTTATGTTACTTAATTTATTATTTTAGTATGGTTATAAAATTTTTAGATAAATTTTAAAAATAAATAACTTGCAAGAGTCAGTAAACATGATTACCTCTTCTTTGGTAGACATCCTCTAGATTTCTTATTAAGGACCCTCAGAATTGTATTTTAAGAAAACCATCACCTATAATTCCTATCTAGGAATTTTTAAAATATAAATTTTCAGGGTTTTTTTAGGTTATACAGCTCAAATTTGTGTAATGGAAAGAGATAAGGGGTTTCCTTTTATAAGTGAGGGGAGGGGAACTCTTATAATGTTTCAAAATATTAAAATATAATAATGTCACATTCCTGGTAAAATGGTTCCAAAATTACATGGATTCAAATATAAGGGTAATATGGTCCTAATATAATCACCCAATCAAATTTATATAGGTTTATATATCTTTTAAAATCCTATTTTTTGAATGACCCGTTTGTTATAAAATTTCAACCTTAACCGTGATAACAATTATTTGAATATTAAAGGGTTAAACTTTTACTTATAAGGTGAAAATTTTATTATAAATGTAAAATGGATGAAATTTTCAACCATATATTATGTCCCTCTTCACAGTTCAATATGTTTAAGATTTTTTAATAATTTAATAAAATATTATTTTCATAGAATATCATTAATGTCATTTTTGATACAATTGAATTAATTGGCCTTTAATGACATCAATTAAAATATCTAATTAAAATATGAAAATTAAAATATACCTAATATTTTATATTTATCTATAAAATTAATGGATAACTATAAATTAATAAAAAAAATATAACTTTCTGAGTTTCTAATATCATTTACATGATTTTTCTACATCTTGCATAAGCATCAAGTCAGCATTGTGTAAGATTTTAAGCCGGTTATTTCATCACTAAAAGTTAAAAATAAATTAACATGATAAAAAAATAATTCATATTTAAAATAAACATGTATTCCCAAAAATATCCTCTTTTTATCCTTATATATAATTATTTGAGATATTAAACTCCAGGGAGTGAAATTTTGGAATTTTATTTCCTTAAAATAGTATAATTTTAGTTATCAAAAGAAAATGGTAAGAAAATTACATATATTTAAAATTAGGATGGATATGGATGAATTAATATCATCCAATGAGATAAAGGAAAGTTTTTATATATATTTTAAATTCCTCCTCACTTTATTTTTAACCTCAATTAAATGATTTACCCTATACCGAGACAATAACTTTTACCACAGTTACTATTCTTAATGTCTAAAAATAAAACGGTCCAATTTTCAAAATCTGAACCACCTAATCCCAAATATAGAATCCATTTTATAAAATTTAATTCTTATAATTTATATAAGTTAATTTAAAAATAAATCTGTAGAATGTGATGAAAATGGTTTTCAAGACAAATACATTTTTACGCCAAGCAATTGACTTATATCAAAATCCTTGAAAGTGATGATCCAAATAGAATTAATTATATTATTTTAAATAAAATGGATGTAATATAACTTTAATACCAAATAAAAAATATACTTTTACATTTAAATTAATTTATTTAATTAAAATAAAATATGGATTTACAAAAATCAGTATTTTCCACTATTCACTGCAAAATAAATCTTTTTAGAGAAATCCAAAAAAAATAATCTTATGTTAATATTGAAATGATGATTTGAAAAATTATATCCTTTTTATAAAATTAATATTCTAAAATTTGAACAAATTTATTATAATATCTACACATGAAATGAAACAAACATATTTTTTGTAGAAAACATATTATGGAAGCATAAAATGAATTTACTCAATATTAAGTACTTATTCCCTAAGAGTTAATAAATACATTTAAATTAAATAAAATATATAGTGAAGTGACCCCATAATTACAGAAATGGTGTCTACTACCATTAAATTGGAATGATTATAAGGAATCAAATCCTAAAGGACTGAATATGTTAGTAGTCTTGGTAAACCAGGTACATGCATGAGTCTTGTATTAAAAATGAATACACTAATTATAACATAATTTTTTTTATGATAACTTTATTCAATCTATAATATCCTTTAATATTATTCTTAGAACACTTCTTAGATTCCTATGTAAAGGAAACAAAATAAGGGTGATCTCAGATTCTTAGTAAGGTTAAAGTATAAAGGAAGAAATAATGAATCAGTTAGAATAATCAATATGGTGAGGTAAAAATTAAACACACATTCCATATAATCAATAAACCAAATGGGTAAAAATATTTAAAGGTAATAACTAAAGACACATTCCATTTAACAAAATGTATAAGGAAAAAAGAATATATAAAGGTAATAAACTGAAAACACATGCCCTTTAATCAATAAATTGAGAATGAAAGTACATCCATAGATAATGTCAAAACAATAATCCAATGGATAATGATAATAAATGAATTATAATATAAACGCAATTCTTAATTATTAAACGTCATGTTTCCTAGGAACATGATAACTTTACCATCAATACCTTTCGTAATAAAATTTAAATCTATGGGTAGAAACCCATCTATTCTACTTGGGAACAAACTGGAAGGGTTTTTCACCAATTAATTTCATCTCATGGGACTACTGATGCATCATAGTGATTAATTTGAATGGTCTCCAGCTCATAGGTCTTATATTAACCAGTCCTTAACCTGTAGGGATTTCATTAACCAGTCCCAAACCTGTATAGTGCATGTCCAAAGCATTCCTCATATATAAAATTACCGATTTAAATAAATAAAGGGCCTTATCAAATATTTGTATTGAGTAAACAATACAGATTTATCAATGTTTCCAAATTCAATCAAATATCTATCAAAGTAAACACCATATGTAAAAATTATATACAATTTAGGCAATACACATATACATGATAAATGATGTGGATAAATAGTGGAAATTCAATGTTTAATGATCATAGGAAATTGAAAATCTTAAGGGAACTAAAAGGAATAAAGGAAGTGAATATCAATATTATCCTTGTACAAATCAATAAAAACCATATAAAGGAAGAATAATGATGTAATCAATACAACATATCATAAGTGAAGTAAAAAATAAATGGTTTTTGTCATTGATGAATGGAAATACTATAAAAAGATATTTTAAAAACATTATTAAGTAAAATAAACTCTTTATTTATAAAAACATTTAAAAATAATTTTCTTATAAAATAACTTTTAAATACATTTTCTATAAAAATTAACCTTTATACTTTAAATGGAAGCTTCAAAGAAATGACGATATGTAACTCTGTACATATTGTACGAGGTAAAAAGAACATTCATTTTGTAAGTTACCTAGGTTACAAAATTTCCTTTTTCAGAAATAAAAAAGAAGATTAATTTAAAAAAAATTAAAATACAAAAAGGTTAAAAAATTTCTTTAATAAATAATTTTAAAAATGTTAGAAACATTTTTAAAAACATTTTTAGAAAACTGGGCTTTTAGAAGAAAACAAGTTCTCCGACAAAAAATAGAAATGATGTTGGGTTTTCTTAAAACAAATCTAAAACATTTTGAGAACCCAAGAGTGGAAAATTATAATATTAATTTAAAAATTAAATTAATAACCATATGAGATTAAAATTAAAGTGTTAATTGAACAATGATCCAATAATTTTCTCTAATGGAAATTCTAGGGTAAACAATTCTGAACAAAATGAGATTGTGAAGTAAACCCTTGAAAAGACCATAGAATTGATACAAGAGTCAATCAATGAATATATTATGTGTGTAAAATTTAAATCCAAATAAAAAAAGTTAAAAAATATAACAATATATATTAAAAAGTGATTACAGTTATAACCTTATAATATTAACGACAATGAAGAAGTAATATAACCCAAAGAAAAGGAATCATGTTATGAAATTATTTACCACTTGATTATGTGTGTAAAATTTAAATCCACATAAAACAAGTGTAAACACAACAATATATATTAAAAATTTATTACAAACATAATCTTTTAATATTAATTACAATGAGGAAGTAATATAACTTAATGAAAGGAATCAGGTTTTCAAATTCTTTACCACTTGGTAATTTTTAATTCAAATCACCATATAGGAAATAATTAAAATTAAAGTTAAAAATACCATTAATATAAAATAATTCATGATATAATATATCAAAATGGTTAGTATATAAACCACCAAAAAATTAATTGGTGAAACTCGTGTATTCCTCACGAAAAGAAAAGTGAGACGAATCCCTTACCCTGTGTTAACTTTCATGTGAATGTTTTTTAAATTAATTTATAATGGTATTAAACAAGTAAATAACATATAAAAGAACCAAAATCATATTTATAATATCATATATTAACTTATTGTAATAAATTATTACCCATTTGTAAACAATATTTCATTATTATCACTATTTCGGGTGCTAATTTCCTAGTTTTTTTAGTATATTTTGACTTGTTATTTGTTTTTCCTATTACATAGATCATGATTTAATTATATAACTAATTTAAACCATTATTTAAATATAATACATATATAATTTTATTTATTTATAATAATCTATAATATTTGGATATAATAATCGAAATGCATCGTTCAAGGAGATGGTTGGTTGTACATACGCATAAACGATAATTCTATTTTTTTGTTGTATTAAAAGAAAGAAAAATAAATTATATATATGTATATTATAATTCCATAATCTTATCTATTTCATATATGTCACATATTTTTATTAAAATCATCCTTCCATGTATAGCGTGAACAAATCACATCACTTTGAGGGGGTTGTAGTCCACACTTCCACAAACGATGATATCATATTCTCATAAAATGGAAGGCCTAAAGGTATATGTTAGATAAAAAATAAATAATCATAAATAAATTATAAATATCGTATATATAATATATAAATATCATGTCCATAATAATTCCCAATCATGATATGTGGTAAATGAAAAATGAACAACGTCGTTTTGCGAGGCAATAGTTTTCTGTACCCGAACAGTAAGTTTGTTTCCCATTGGATATAATTATTTGTAGGTGTAGGTAGAAAAAATAAAATAAAAACATATCAATATATTTATTTTATTGGTGTTATTATATAATCATGAAATAATAATATTTTAGGGTGGTGGAGAATGAAAATAAAAAAAAAGAGCTTGAGGAATGATGTTACCTCTTCTTTGGGTAACTCCTTTTGGTTTGAACCAAAGGGTTTCCTTGGATGGAATTATTACAAAAGGGAGGATTATATGATTATGGGATGTATTTTTAGGAGATATTTTTTTAGATCTCGGTCAATCCAAAGTGTCTTGTGGGGTGTGAGAAAGTGTGTAGAGTGAGTGCCTTTTTATAGTATAGGTGGAGCAACATTCTTGTAAATTTTTTAAAAACGAATTCCACCCACATTTTTCCTATGAAAATAAAATCAAATAATGAAAAAAAACAAATAAAATGGAATATAAGGTCAAAATATGAACATCCAATGTCTTTTGTACAAATTTATAGGTCATTTTGGCTCTTAAGTTTAAGGTTTAGTCCCTTGTTAAGCTAATTTTTCTCTTAACCATTGTAATTAATTTTAATTACTTTTAGTAATTATTTTGGAAAAAAACTAAGTCGACTATTTTAGAAATTATAAATTATTATTATTTTAAATATTTAATCCATTTTTTTAAATTATAATCACATAATTTGAAGAAATTAATTAAAATTCAATCCAGTAGACAGGATGACAAAGCAGGGTTTTAAAGTAAAAATGTTCAAAAGTTTTCTAGGTTTTCATATAATATTTCAAAGGGAAATTTATTACAATTAACTAAATTGGATTAATTGATATAAAATTGATCTAATTAATCTTTAAAACCAAAGAAAATATAATTTAACTTTATAAATAAATTATACTAAAAAAGTAGTTTTGAATTAAAATTTAGTATTTTTCATTATTCATCCAAAAATGAAACGTCATAGAAAAATACAAAACATTAACCCTAACATAATTTTGATATTTATATTTAAAAAATGAAGTTTATTTTTTCATATTCAATTTATAAAAGTTCCAAAAATATATATTTAAAATAGGTTCCCCATTAAAAGGTGGTAAAATTGCCTTTTTAGAAAACTACAATTTTTAAGCATAAAACTATATTTTATTATTATCTTATCATTATAAAATCAATCGGATGAATATAAAAAATGTTTTATTTAATATTTAATATATATATTAAATTATTACCACTCAATAACTGTAATTAATTTAATTTATTGGGATGAAATTACTTTGGGATCATAAAAATAATTTTTATAAAAACATTCCCTTTATATTCAATTTATTCTCATATTAATTTCTAATTAATTTTTAACCAATTAATTCAACCATATATTTTCATAAATTATTTAATACTATTCATAGCCACTAATTTAATGTCTATTTTATATCTTATTATATTAAACTATAATGTTTCAATGATATTTTTTTGTTCACTAATACTTGGTCTTGTGTGTAACGAAAGATATTGAAGAAATTTTTTATTGCGTGTGATGCAAGCTAACTAATTTTTGTCTGAATTACAAGCTTCATAATATAATAAATTTATTTAAAATGGTAATTATATTGTAAAGTCTTGGGATATTATATTCAATTACATTCCTGGTGTTGTGTGTCATACACGCTATTGAATAAAATGTCCTCTAGAAATTTGAGGAATTACATTATCCCCACCTTAATTAAATTTCATCCTCAAATTTAATAATAATCTCAGAAATATAGGGTTTTATATTTTATCATTATTTTGTTTAAATACCACATAGTGAGAAAATTTAATAAATTATCATTTTAATAAGAGAAAATGAGAAGTAAAAAATTCACATGGAATAACATATCACTAGGTTTCTACGTAGGAGATCATTAGTGATAAGTGAAGGCATAGACTTAGAGGGAAAATGTAAATATTTATAGGGAGTGATTGAGGTCATAAATAACAAACATGTGAATTATAGATGAAAATTTAAGGGACACCAATCCATAAATATATAATGACTTAAAAGACCATCGGTTCAACATAAATTAATGAATTAATACAACATTTTTATTTTAAGATACTTTTCCTAATGTTGAGGGATTCTTTTATTGAACATGAATATAAGGAAATATAATTATTTGATATGTGTTAAATTTTATATTAAAATTTCCATATTTTGGTAGTTCTTTGATCAAATTCAAATTCATCCCTTACACTATAAAGTGGATATCCTATAATGAACCCTTTTTTGAAGAACTAAAATTTACTTTTTGAAGATCATAAGATCTAACAAAACAAGTTTATACATTTGTATCTAACTATTTTACAAAAGTAATATAGTTAATAAATTAATCTCTAAACCTCAAAAGTGATACCACTGCTTCATCGTTAACATTTATTATTCATTTTTTAGCTAAAAGAAATGGTAAATTAACTAGGAAATAACATAGGCTAGTGGTAGGCATGAAACCATTATTGTCATTCTATCATGGGTTTAAGCCCCACCACATTTTTGGATTTGATGGGTTTTCACCCAGCATACAGTTTTTCATTTTTTTAAACTAAATTAATATAATTTAAAAAATAAATATGATGGATACCCTTGAAATAAGGTTAATCTATAAATTTCCTTTTAACTAATTTTTTCAATGCAACCTCAATAAATAAATACTACATCTATTTTATTCCCACATAGGTCCTTACTTGGTCTATGGTTTATCCTAGTCCATTAATTTTCATTATCTATTCAAATCCCTCATAATTGTTTGTAAATAAAATGTGAATTATCCTATCCATATTCCCCAGGAGTGTCAAACTAGATGCACGGTAATGCCTATTGGTGTGTACCAGGTTACAATCGAGTGAGTCCTGATGCACCGTTTCAGAGTTGTTACCCCTAAGTACATCCATGAAAGAACCATTTCCACTTGTAGTATCCATATAATGAAATATTTCTAGGAAAACCACATAATATATATCTAACCAAAACTTTAGGTTCTTATTATATACTTATCCTCAAATTCTACCTTAGGGATATATTCCCTAATTTATTTTTTTCTAAATCTAGTTTCTGAGGTTACTACTAAACTTCCTTTCATACCAAATATAGTGACCTAACCCCAAAATCCTGAAGATGGTGTCTAATACCATTATATTATAATGATTACAAGGAATAAAATACTAAAGGACCAATGAGTTTAGTAGTCCTCGTAGACTATATACATAGATGAGAATTGTATTTAAAATGAATACACTAATTAAAACATTTTTTTCTTTCGATGATAACATTATTCCATATAGAATATCCTTTCATATCATTCTTAGAACACTTCTTGGATTCCTATGGAATGTAAGTGAATAAGGGTGATCTCAATTGCTCGGTAAGGGTAAAGTATAGTGGATTCAATAATGAATCGATGTAAATAATCAATATGTCAAGGAATTAACTGAACAAATATGAAATATAATTAATAAAATTAATGGATAGACAACATTGAAAGTTAATAACTGAAGAAAAATTCTATTTAAATAACTATATATAGAAAAATAAATATGGAAAGGTAAGAAACTGAAGAAAAAAAATTCTATTTAATCAATAAACTAATAATGAAAGTGCATCCATAGATAATGTCTAAGAAATAATCTCTTGGATAATAAAAATAAATGAATTCTCAAAAAAGGAAATTCATAATTATTTCACATCATGTTTCATAAGAACATAATACATTTACCATAAAGACCTTTCAAAAGACACTTTAAATATATGGGTAAAAACTTGTTTATTCTTATTAGAAATAAACATGAAGAGTTTGTCACCAACTAATTTTGTCTCATGAGATTAACGGTGAATCATGAGGCTTACATTAAATGGTCTCTAACCCATAGGGCTTTCATTAACTAGTCCCCAACCCTGGGTATTATATTAACTAGTCCCCAACCCATATAATTCATACACAAATGATTCCTTATATATCAAACAGCTGATTTAAATAAACAATGTTCCTTATCAAATATCAGTATTGATTAAAGGATACATATTTATCAATATTTCTCTAGAAAATAAAATAACTATCAAATTAAACAACATATGTAAAAATGATAATGGTTTAGGAAATAAATGTATCCATAATAAATGATATGGATAATTAGGGGAAATTCAATGTTCAATGATCATTGGAAATTGAATATTTCAAGGGGACTAAAAGGAATTAAAGAAGTTAATATCAATATTATCCTTGGAAAAATAAATAAAAACCCATTAGGAAGAATAATAATGATGACATCAATACAATATATCACAAGTGGAGTAAAAATAAAGGGTTGTTTCCATTGATGAATTGAACTACTATAAAAATATCTTTTTAAAAAAATTAAGGAAAATATTCTTTTTATTTTGAAAAACATTTTAAAAATCACTTTCTTTGAAAATCACTTTTAAAAAAAAATTCTTTAAAAATTAATATTTTAAACTTGAAAAGTAATCTTCAAAGAAATTATGGTGGGTAATTCCTTACATGTTTTATGAGGTATAAATAATATTCCTTTTTCTAGTTAAAAATGTTATAAAAGTTCCATACTCAGAAAGAGAAAAGAATATTCCTTTGAAAAAAAATTTAAACAAATAGTAAAAATGTATTTAAAAAATCATTTTTTAAATTATAAAAACTTTTTTGAAATCATTTTTATAAAACCGGGTTTTTAGGAGAAAACAAGTTCTCCGACTAAAGATAGAAATAAAGTTGGGTTTTCTTAAAAACATTATCTAAAAAAATTTAGAATTAAATAGTGGTAAAATGGTACTATTACTTAAAAAAATTCATTAATAACACGAGGAAAAGAAAATTAAAGTGTTTATTGAACAAGGATCCAATAATTTCATTTGATGTAAATTCAAGTGTAAACAATCCTAAAAAATGATATTGTGAATTAAACCTTAAAAGGCCATAACGTTGATGTGAGAGTCAATAAATGAATTGATTATGTGTGTAAAATGTAAATCCACACAAAAAAAGTGGACATACAAAAATATATAGTAAAAAATTATTACACACATAATCTTTTAATATTAATGACAATGAGGAAGTAATATAACCCAATGAAAATGAATCAGTTTTTGAAATTCTTTACCACTTGGTAAATTTTAATTCAAATCACCATATAAGAAATAATTCAAATTGAAATTCAAAATAAAATTAATATAAAATAATTCAGGATATAATATAACAAAATGGGTAGTATATACACTACAAAAAAAATATTTAAGTGGTGAAAATTGTGTATGCCTCACGAAAAGAAAAGTGAGACAAGAATCCCTTACCTTGTGTTTACTTTCATATGAATTACCTATAAATTCCTTTATAATGGTCTTAAACATGTCACTAACTTATTACAGAACCAAAATAATATTTATAATATCATATATTAACTTATTATAATATCTTATTACCCATTTGTAAACAATATTTCATTATTTTCACTATTTTAGGTGTTAATTACCTAGTTTCTTGAGTATGTTTTGACTTGTTATTTGTTTTTCCTATTACTTAGAACATATTTTCATCATATCCAAAATGTAAAACATTATATAAATATTATATGTATTCAATATATTTGTATTTGTAATAATTAATAATATTTGGAGATAATAAATTAAATGCACCATCCATGGAGACGGTAGACCGTACGTACACATGAACGCTACTTCCATTTCTTTATTATATTAAAATAATGGAAATTAAAAGATATATAATTATATTATAATTAAATTATAATATTTATTTCATATATGTCACATATTTTTATTAAAATAATCCTTAATACATTCAATGTATAGTGTGAACGAATCACATCAGTTTGAGGAGGCGGTAGTCCATACTTCCACAAACGATGTTATCGCATTTCCAAAAAATGGAAATCATAAAGTTAAATGTTATATAAAACTTATAGAAACATAAATATATTATAAATATTACATATATCATATATAAACAATTTTTCCATCATAATTACCAACCATGAAATGTGGTAAAAGAATAATGAACAACATCGTTTTGTGAGGTGATAGTTTGTTGTACATGAATGATAAGTTTGTTACCCATTTGATGGAAGTGCGTATAGGTGCAGGTAAAAACCTTAAAAAAACAAAATATCATTATATTTAGTATAATGGTGTTATTATATAATTATGTAATAAAAAGAGTTTACATGGATGGATAATGAAAATAAAACAAAATATCTTGAGTAAGGATATTACATATTTTTTGGGTAACTCCTTTTGGTTTTCATCAAAGCGAGTCCTTGGTTTAATTAATGAACAAAGAATGATTATAGTATGAGGGGAGGTATGTTTAGCAGCTATTTTGGTAGATATTTTTTGATCAAAAATGTATTTATGGGTGATAGGAAGTGGGATGGGTGAGTGTTATTTTGTAGTGGGAGAGGAGTGACATTCTTGTAAATTTTTTAAAAGGGAATTGCAACCACATTTTTCCTATGAAAAGTGGCTCAAAAAATGGACCAAATTAGATATAAGAGAGTATAGGGTCTAAATATTAATATAAAATGTATTTTTTAAATGTTTATAGGACATTTTGGTCCTTATTTTTAAGGTTTAGTCCCTTATTAATCCAATTTGTCTCTTAACCATTGTAATTAGTTTTAATTATTTTCAGTACTTGTTTTGGTTAAAAACTAAGTTCACACTATTATAAATTATAAATTATAATTATTCCAAATACGTAATACATTTTTTCAAATTATAAAAATATAAGTGGTAGATATTAATTTATATTTAATCCTATAAACTGGATGACAAAGGGGGTTTTTAAGGAAAAAATGTTCAAAAGCTTGATATGTTTTTATATTCAATTTCAAAGTGAAATTGATTCCAATTACATAAATTTTATTAATTGATATAAAATTTATCTAATTGAACTCTAAAACAAATAAAAAATATAATTTAACCTTATAAATAAAGTAGATTAAAAAGTAGTTTTGAATTAAAAATCAGTATTTTTCATTATTCATCAAAAAATAAATCCTCACAGAAAAATACTAAAAATTCACCCAAACCTAGTTTTTATGTTTAAATTTGAAAATTGAAGTTTATTTTTTTCATATTAAATTTATAAAAGTTAAAAAAACATTATATTTAAAATTGGTTTTCCATTAAAGTGGATAAAATTGCCTTTTTTGGAAAATAAAAATTTCAAGCATAAAATATTATTTATTCTTATCATATCCTTATCAAACATACAGGATGAATATAAAAAATATATTATTGAATATTTAATACCTATATTACATTATTATCACTCGCTAATTATAATTAATTTAATTTATTAGTATAAAACAACTTTGTGTACATAAAAATAGTTTTTTATAAAGACACTCCCTTTATATTCAATTAGTTTTTATATTCATCTCTAACTAAATTTGAACCAATAGATTCAACTATATATTTTCAAAAGTTTGTTAATCCTATTCATATACTCTAATTTAACAACTAGGTTATATCTTATTATATTAAATAATAATTTTTCAGTTATATATTGTTTTTTGGTAAAACTTGTTCTTGCATGTAAGACAATCTATCAAATAATGTCTTTGTTACATACGACATGAGATAAATCATAGTTGTGTTCATTGAAATATATAAAATATATTAAATTTATTTAAAATAGTAATTATATGGTAAAGTCTCTTGATATTATATTCCCCTAAATTTTTAGTTTTGCGTGTCTTATACGCCATCAAATATATTTTTCTTGCCTTAGAATTTTAAGGAATTATAAAATCATTCTATATATTTTTCATAATGTAGTTAATCTTATTCATACCAACTATTCCAATGGATATGATATTATATTTAAATATTTCTTCCAAGGTTTGTTTAAATATAGTGTTTCGTGTGATGTAAAGATAAATATATCATCGAATATCAACATTTTTCTTTATACGAACAATAGAGTATGCTTCTACCATACCACATTATCAGGATCCAATGTAGCTCCATCAATTTCATGATTTCATAATAAAACATTAACTAGGTGAGTGGTCTTGTTTCATATAACTTTCTATCTACGATCCATAACCTCCACTTGTTGTTCCCCATAAGATATATATTTCTACAATGTTATGAATTATTAATATAGTATATTTGAATAATTAGGTATGTACTTTCTTAGGAAAGATATAAGGAACACATTGTGAACTTTAGAGATATTTGGTGGAAAATCCAAGTGATAAGATACCATCCTGAAATGATCTAAAATTTCAAAGGGGCTTATATATACAAGTATCAACTTTTAATTATTTCTAAATATCATAACCTTTTTATAAGGATATATTCATAGGAATACCTTTTCACTAACTTCAAACTCTAGATCTAACCAGTGATTATCAGAATAATTTTTTTGACTCTGAGCTACCCTTATATATTATTGAATGGTTATAAACTTATATTCCATTTCTTTAGATATATCAGGCCCCAATAGATTTCTTCCCCCATATTTATCCCAATACATCATATTTGTTAACTTCCTTCTATATAGGGTTTCATAGGGATCCATATAAATTTTCAAGTGAATAATATTATTGTTAGAAAATTATACTAAAGATAGGTGTTGATTCCAACCATCATTTAAATCCATAGAGTAATTTCTTAACATATCTCCTAGATTTTGAATGACCGTCTTAGAATGAACATTTATACAAGGATTATAAGTAGTACTAATACTCAACTCTATACCTATAGCCTATTGAATTCTTCTCTAGAAATTCTAGGTAAACCTTAGATCCTGATAAAATACAATTTAGTGTGGTACTCCATGAAATCTCAAAACTTCATTATTGTATAAATGAGTAAGCTAATAAAGATATAAATATTCTCTAATATAGTTAAAATGTGATGAATTTATAAGGAGGTCTACTACAACCCTAATCACATTATTACCTTTAGTTTTTTTGTGGAGTCTAATGAAAAAAATTAGTTGTAATGTTTTCCTATTTCCATTATATTATGGGTAATGGTTGTAATAGACCCTTAGACTTATATCTCTCAGTATTAAATTTATGAAACACTAGGAATAATGGTTCATATTTTTCAATATCCCTTTTCATTTTATCCCAACAAAAATAATCTTTCAAAATTTTTAATTCTTCATACCTCTAAGATGAATAGAGAATGATCAATTATGAGCTCTATCCAATATCAAATTCTATAAGTCAAGTATTGAACAAACACATAACCAGTTTCTAAACCTTATCATTCCAGAATTATCATGGTTGAACTCATGATAACTCTCTATCTTCTTCTATGATTCCTCATTTTCCTTCGGTCCCTTTTTAATCATTTCATAGAAGGATAGTTGAAAATTCATATAATAAAGGTAATATTTTCCTCATTTTATCAATATTTAGATATCCATATTTTTAAAATCTATAAATATTGGATTTTTTTTCAATCTTTATCATGGAAAAACTAGCATGGTATTTCCGACATGGAGCATCAACTATTTTTTTCACTTTCCCAATGTGGTAATGTATTGGAAAGTAATAATATTTGATCAGTTCTATCCATATTCACTGGTACATATTCAAATAGTTCTATGTAAATATATACTTAAATATTTTAAGATCAATATATATATATATATATATCCAACCTTTCACTGCACTTATAATTCCTCCATATCTTCAATAAAAAAATTACCATTGTAAGTTCCAAATCATGAATTGGGTAATTTTTCTCAGGAATTTTAAATTGGTGGGAGGCATAAGATATCACCATATCATTCTTAATGAGGATTCATCATATTACCTTATTTGATGCATAACTATATAAAACAAACCATTCCATATTGTAGGGTAGTGTAATAAAATTTTAACTTACCAACCTTATATATAACTCTTTGAAATTTTTCTCACATTCATCTACACACAACAACTTAAACCCCTTCTGAGGTAACTTGGTGAGTGGATTATATAGTCATGAGAATATATCACAAAGAATCTATAATATCCATCCAATCCAAGAAAAATAAAAAAACATTATTAATGTGGTTGTTCTATTCCATTTCTCAATAACTTCTATATTTGAAGGATAAACTGATATACCCTCACTTGAAATTATATGACCTAATAATGAGACATTTTTTTATCAAAAACTCACACTTAGTAAATTTCTCATATAACTTATCCTTCCCTAGAGTTGTAAATCCAATCCTTAAATATTCTTCATGATCTTCCTTACTGTTAGAATATATAAGAATATCATCTATAAATACTATCAAAAAATGATCAAGGTAACCTCTAAACAATCTATTAATTAAATCCATGAAGATAGTAAGAGAATTGGTAAATCCAAATGGAATTATTTTAAATTCATAATGACCATACCTCATACGAAAGGTTGGATTCGGTTTATCCTCTTTATTGACCCTTAGTTGATGATATCCAGATCAAAGATCAATCTTGGAAAGATGTTAATCTCCTTCAATTGATCAAATAGATCATCGATATGGGGTATATTATACTTTTTCTTAATAGTTTTTTTGTTAAGTTCATGATAATATATAAAAATATGCATTGGAAAATCTTTCTTATTGAAAAAAAGAATAGGTGAACCCCATGGTGAAGCACAAGGCCAAATAAATCCCTTATCTAGATTCACCTACAGTTTCTTATTTAATTCCTACAAATAAATCAGAACTATTCAACAGGGAGTTCTAAAATAGGTGTATACCCATGTATGAGTTCTATTTAAAAATCAACTTCATGATTCAGGGGAAGACTAGGAAACTATTTTGGAAAGACATCAGAAAACTCCCATACAATAAGTAAATCATCAATGATGAGTTTCTCCTTAACCATCTAAGATAAATATCACTCATTAATAGGTTCTAAAACCCATATGCTTGATGTAATTTACATTTAGAGTTTTGAATCATCCACACATTGATAAACTATCACAAGTTGATTTGTAATATCAAATGTAACTTCCCTTCATTGAAAATTGATATGGGATCTATAATGAGATAGGAAATCCATGCCCAAAAATTACATAAAATTAAAGTATAAGAAGAATAACATTATTTTTAGGAAGAAAATTACAATAAACTTTTGTTATAGAGGAACTATAGAATTGTGATGTGATCATCCAACCATTAAGATTATTAACTTATAACTCAGCATCTAAACATTGAGGTGGTGATGTGATACACATATAAAATGTTTTAGATATAAAAGAGTGAATAGAACCTGAATTGGATAAAACATTTTCACTTATAGAGTGGATGATAAGTGTACCTTTCACCGCATCACTTGGAACTTTCATTTCAACTGTAGTAATTCCATATGCTTGGGATTCCCCCATTGGATTATTTTGGGGTAAGTTACCTTGATTCTTGGGGAACTGGTTTGAATAATTCCTGATCTCTTTATAGTTAAAGAATTGGTTAAGAGTAGTTCCTTTATTTTCCTTAAATTCATTATCTAAATAACCCTTATATTCACTATTGTATGAAAATTTCATGCCATTGAATAATTTTTTATGTAACACCTCAATATTTTTTTGAAATATATTTTTAAATAATTTTATTTCTCTGATAGCTCAGGTTGCATGCAACAATAATTTTATAAGAACTGTAAAATATTATTAAAATATTTTATTTACATTATAAAAAATATGTTAAACTAATAATAATTAATATAGATAACTAATTTATGAAATAAATACAAATTTAAAACATAATATGAATGTATTGGTTAGTTCTTAGATTATTATCACACAAATTTTTTGTAAAGTCATTTTCTTCTACAAAAAATTCATTTTCTTCAAAAATGATATATTCTTATTTTTATGAGTAAATATTAATATATAAAAAAATTATTTAATAAATTTAATTTCATTTTTCAATTAATCATTTAAAAAATAGATTAAAATTATTTTTTGATAATTTTATGAAAACATTTATTTTTTAAGAAATAGTGAAAAATACATATTTTTATTGAAAACAATATTTTCTTTTAAAGTTTATACAAGGTAAAGTTATGTTTTTTTTATAAATTTTAATTAGTTAATTTTGATTTAAAATAATATAATTTTGGTTTTTAAGTCGATTTTATTCTTTAATTTATTACAAAAACATTTTATATTTAAAAAGGGAATTTAAAAAAACACTTTTTTTGCATTTTTCTATTTTTATTTTAAATTAAATTATGAAGATTAATTTATTTAAATTTTTTAAAAATGGATTCCATATTTTGAATTATTGGGTCCAAATTTTATAATTAGGCCCCTTTTATTTTCAGTCAATATGAATAGTAACTATGGTAAAATTTAATAACTCTATAAAGGGAAAACAGGATAATATGGATTAAAAATAAGTGATAAGGCCATAATTTTCCATCATATTTCTTATTAGATAAAGATAATTTAATCATTAAAAAATAGTTTTAGAAATTTAGTTTTTAAGGGAAAATTTTCCATAAAATTGTTATAAATTATTTAAATCAAAGAAAGTCACAAAATGTCACTTTATTTGTCTTAAATATATCTTATGTGTCCAAAAGGGAAAAAAATTATGTTATCAATCAATATAAGTTTCCATTTTGAACTTAATAAACTTATTTTTTTGATATTAATTTTTTTTATGACTTTTGGGGACACTTGGATAATATTATGACCTTTAAAAAAATTTATTTAAAAAAAAGTTAAAGATGTCACATTCTTGTTTTTGAGAAATATAACATTTTTAATATGTGGGTATGCAGATGATATATTCAAATAAAAATTGTATTTGGAAAGATGAAATATTTATCTTCATTGTGATAATTTATTTATAACTTTTTTAAAATTAAATAATAACCCTAAATGCATACACAACAATGATGCAATAATTATTCAATTAACAGAAAAATAAAATAAATGACATTAAAAATATAAAAAGTATAATATTTTGAGATATATAAGGTGATACATGAATCCTATATATTAACTTAACATGTTATAGATATAATAAAATATTTTATTCTAATTTTACTTATTTTATTTATTTTTTAAAAAGTCAAAGTAGTGAATTGTATCAAAATTAATAATAATGATATTTTATAGGAATAATATTTTATTAAATTAATTAATAATAATAAAAAGATATTTAAAAAATACAAAGTGATTATTATATGGTCTAAATTTTCATAAGTTGTCCATTTATGGTTCAATTGAAACCATATAAATAAAAATTACGACCTTTTAATATTGAAAGATTTGTTACTATAGTTAAAATTAAAATTTATTAACTAAGGGTTAATCAAAATGATAAGGTTTGAAATATCACAAAAATTTGTATAAAATATTTTTTATGATTATATTACAAACTTATATTATCTTATATTATAATCCATAGTCATTTTGTGATATTTGTAAGGAAAATTAATTTATTATAATTTAATATTTTGATAGATTCCAAAAGTTCTCCTCACCTCAATTATAAATGGACACTTCCTATCTCACTTATTTACATCACTTTGAGCCTTATATATCAACCATAACCTACCAATTCGTATTATAAAATTCCATAGTTACATTATATAGATTATTTTTTTCTCAAATGACCAAACCTTTAGCCCTTTAGTGATCTAAATGAGGAATTTTGAAGAAGAGAAAATCGCTCTAACCGATCGATTTCTTTTTATACACTTTACTAACTCCTATAAATATATGATGTTAATAATAAAATAATAAATTATGCATCCTAAATATTATAAAATTTTATTATGATAATTAAAACACCATTATACACCCTCTTTCCCATAAAATAAGAAGTGAAAGTATTGTGTGTGCGTACGTATGACTTCCAATCTCCATGAAGCGATACAATTCAATTTTCATCACCATATATTATGGATGGGTATTATGATGGATTTAATGAATATATGTAATATATATGATATAATAATTATTTTTTAAATATTAATTATTATTTAACATTCTTTCATTCCATAAAGTGAAAAATTAAAGCATTGTTCATGCGTATATACGACTTACTGTCTCCATAAACGGTGCAATTCATTTTAAGACCAACTTTATAGGAATGATTATAAATATGTATATAATTATCCTATATAATTTACCATTATTAACAATATGTAAATTATGATACCAATATCAAAGTATAAGTATAATGATTTTCGAACCGAAACATGCTTGGAAAATGAAGTAGTTATCACCCATAACCACGATTTTCATAAAACAATTATAAAAAAAATGGTGATAAGATAATATAAATAAATAATACATGGTATTATATAATTAATGTTATAGAATAAATGTACAATAAATTCATATTTATTATATATTATTTTTTAATATGAACAAATAAAGAAAATACTTGAGGTAAGGGTTTATTTTACAATCTCATCATTAATCAGGATTGTTTACATTTTAGTCTCCATTGGGGAATATTTCTATTCCATGTCTTCATTTTCTAAAATAACTTAATTTTTTTACTATTATCTTATTAATGTTTAAATTCATTTTTACCTGTGCTTTAATTTTTTTAAAAATGGTTTGAAGGGAATATTTTTATCATTTCCCAAACAAGGTTTTTTATAACTTTTTCGAAAAAAATATAGAAGGAATATTTTTTATCTTATACAAAATGAGTGGATTTTCCCACCATTATAACAACTTAATAATTTGAATCTTCATATAAAATCTAACTTGGTTCTTTTAAAATAATTTTTTTTAATTTTTAAATGTGCGTCTTTTCATAAAAATTATTTTAAAAATGGAAAATGTATTTTCCTCAAAAATTATTTCAAGTGATATTTCAAAATTATTTTCAATATCAGGAAACATTATTTGATGTTATTTATGTTTTAAAATGGATATGATAAAAGGATACCATCCTTATTATTTCTCTGTATTTTTTATGTTCAGGATGGCATGATTTTTATAAATCTGATTACTTTTCCATGAGTGATGCTATGAAGAAATGTTTATGAAACCCATTTCTTTTCATGGGTTCTGTTATGATGAATAATTTATATTATTGTGGTACACATAAGTATGGTTTTTATTATGTGATAGGTGGGACCTATATCTCCATCCAATATATTGGGTAAATATTTATATCTCATGAGATAGGTAGAGTTGGAATAGGAAGTCAATCCAGTTCAATAAGACAAGACTGGAATGGGTAGTGAAGTTGGTTAAGTAATACATGGCTTGAGTGCATAGTGAACCCAATTTAGTAAGGCAAGGTTATAGTGAGGAGTGAACCTTGTTCAGTAAGATAGTGATGGAGTGGTGAGTGAAATAGGTTCATTAATGAACTTTTTATACTATGATGGTCTTGGAAGTGATCCTTGACTAAAAAGGAAATTATATTTTATGCTTATGTGTATGATAAAAATTAAATATCACATGCCAATATTATTCTCTCATAGATCATGTTATTTCATTTCCTTATGATTCTTGTATTATGAACTTCCAGGATCTATTCCATCATTCAATATTATGATCTTTTATATATAGGGCATAATTTCCAAATGTTTTGTTCATTTTATTATACCTTTATGCTCATATTATGCTTATAAAACCATTATTATCGCTCTTTGTTTATCCATAATAAGAATATGAGATCACCCTTTATTATATTTTTTTCACATTATATGAATAAGGGTATTAAGTATTATATATCAAAAAAGGTTCTAGTTATTAAGGAAATAAGAGGGAGGTTATGTATATATTTTATGAACTAGTTGTTTATGATCTAAGTTTCCAAAGACAAAAGACGTGAGGTAAGAGGTTATTCCACAATCTCATCATTAATCCGAATTATTTACATTTAAGTCTCCATTGGGGAATATTTCTCTTCCATATACATGCTTTAAAAAATTATTTTTCAAAATGTTTTAATAGTATCCTATGAATTTTTGAAGTCATTTTACCCATGTTTGAATTTTTACGAAATGTTTTTAAATGAATATTTTTATCATTTTCCAAACAATGTACTTTATAAATTTTTTGACAAAAATACCGAAATATTTATGTTAACATATATGTAATGATTATATTTTCCCACTATTATTAATAATTTATACATTGAATCTTCATATACAAGATTACATGGTTCTTTTAAATGAAAATTCTTTCCTTTGTAATTGTATGGCTTTTCATAAAAAGAATGTTTCCAAAATGGAAGTTATGTTTTCCTCAAAAATTATTTCAAGTAATCTTTCAAAATTATTTTCCATTTAAGATAGAATTATTTGATGTTATTTATTCTTTAATAGGGATATGATCTAAAAATACCATCCTTAATCTTTCTATGGATGGTTTATTTTTATGATGGCACGATATTTACAAATCCCATTACTTTTCCATAAGTTATTATATGATGAAATATTTATAAAACCAACTTATTTTAATGGGTTTTGATATGATGAATGATTTATGTTCTTATGGAACACATAAATATGGTTTTTATTATTTAATGTATGGGACCTATATCACCCTCCAATGCATTTGGTCAATATTTATATCTCGTGAGATATACATGGCTATAATAGGGAGTGAACCCAATTCTGTAAGATAGGGATGAAAAGGGGAGTGAACCCAGTTCAGTAATAAAAGGATGGAATGAGGAGTAAACCTACTTCAGTAATATATTGGTGGAATAGGGAGTGAACTCAGTTCAAAAAGACATTGTTAGAATGGGGAGTGAACTAGGTTCAGTACATGACTTTTTTATCGCTATGATGGTCTTGGTAGTGAGATTTGAATAATAACGAAATAAGTTTCTATACTTATGTGTATGCCACAAATTCCATGTATTATGCCAATACTATGATACCATGGATCATGTTATTTTATTTCCTTATGATTCATGTATTATGAACTTCCAAGATTTATTCCATCATTCAAGATTATGATCTTTGTCATGAAGGGTATAATTTCCAAATGTTTTTTTTATGTTCTTATACCTTTATGCTCATATAATGCTTATAAAATAATTATTATCTTTATTGTTTACCCTTATTGAGAAACTGAGATCACATATTCTTATGTTTCTTTTCCCCATGATATGAATAATGGTATTGAGTATTATATGTCAAAAAGGGTTCTAATTGTGATGGAAATAAGAGGGAGATGATGTAGATATTTTATTAACCAATTGTTTATGATTCCAAGTATCCAAAGACACTATACCTATATGTTTATTGAGTGTATTTGTTATGTTATGTAATTGATCTTCATCTAAATAGGTGTAATATTTTTGTATGAAAATTATGGGCCCTTATATTCTAGGACTTTTATTTTCGAAATTTTTAAATGATGTAAATTTCTTCGTCCCCTTTTTCTTCTTTGAAATATTAAATTTTTCTTGGTGTTTATTAAAACTCTTGTTCTCTTTCTTTCAGTTGAAGATATAGGATTTAGGGACTTATTTCCTTATATTAATGGAACATGATACTATATCATCATAAGATGAAAATGTATTAGAAACAAGTTTTGTTTGGAGGATTAACTTATTCCCATAAATGAATTGGTTAATCTTTATTTTTGGATTATATATATAGTTTGAAGCATGCATGACCAATCTTATAAAGTTATCTTTATACTCGACCACAGTTTCTTCTTCATTCTAATTTAAGTTGTGGAAATTCCTCTCTATTTTAACTTTTTTTCTCAAGGGAAGTATTTCTCAAAGAATTTCACTTTAAGGGTTATCCATTCCATTATTTCTATTTCATCAACCTATTTAGTGTTATGGTTCAATTACTACTATTGATCATCGTATCCATTAAAATGATACACCACTAGAATAATATTTTCCCTTTAATTAAATCATAAATCTAGTAATATCATTTTAAGGGACTTAATTCATTTTTCAAATACTAATGGATTAGTAGTTCCATTAAAATATGGTGGATTTTTTCACCTGAAGTGATCCAACATAGGTGAATCACACTATGGAATAACATGTTTCTCTATAAGAGTAAGGTTTTTTTATCACAACCGGATTCATCCACCATAATTGTAATGTCTCATATTTTTTCGTGTATTATTTTTAAATATTATATAGAATTATTTCGAGACCGGATGCGAAAATGGCATATTATTCTGAGATCCAATGAGCCTGGAATGGTGGTTTGAACTTTTTAAGTTAAGTGAGTCGGCACTTGTGCGCGGTTGTGGAAGTTTCTAAATGGATTCCCGGATTAAAAATATGAGGGCACCATTGCGTATGGGACGATTACTTTACTTAAGAATGAGCCTAACCTCGACCGGTGCAGGTCAAGGGAAAAAGTTAATTTTTGGGCGTTTTTTGAAAAAATGAAAATAAAATAAATTGCTAAATGTTTATTTTATTTTTATGGAAACATCCACTGCATCACAGCAACGGGACGTTTGTTTCCTTTTTTAATGACGCGTCATAATGACTCAATAATGGAAAGTTGGAGTGAAAGGCGCTGTCGTGGGCGCTTTCAAATGATATTGTTTCTTTACTAAGTGCAGCACAGTGGCTGACCTAGGTTGTTCTCTTGAGGAGGAATTAGTTTAACAACCCTTATAAGGCTTGAAGAAACCAAAAAAAAAGAAACAAAATGATAAAATATGGGGGTGGTTTGATTGAAAGACTTTTAGAACACGAAACAAAACAATCAAGGCAGTCAAGGAGTAAAAGACAATCACGAACACTATTTCTTTAAAAGCACTACTATGAGAAGTCATAGCCAATATAATCTACCCCTTAACCATTCTTTAATCATTATCCCATATTATTATAATTCATTAAAATGTGACCCCCTAACCTTGTCAACCCCCGAGCCCTACGGAATTTGACACAACCACATGTATTTGAAGAAATGAGCACTAGGTTGTCTTTGAGACTTCCAATCGCAGTACCCTACTTTGATTGTGGTACAAATCCAACTTATGATCAATGGTCAATTAGGGAAGAACCTCCTCTCTAGAGTTGAGAATTAATTAAGTTTAGGTATGAGAGTTGAACCATACAATTCTATCCCAAGTTGATTAGATTTTACAATTGAAGTTTGTCTCTCTCGATTCACACAGGACCGACCCTGCGGTCAGATGCAAGTCGAGTGAGTTCCTTACAACTTAAATCTCAATTAATTGATCACAAATTATGAATTACAGTATGTTCATGGATTCAAAATGAATAAATGAAGGGGGTAGGGATTAGATCGACTATGAACGAAACTACTCTTCCATGGTTGGAATTTTCATTGTGGAGACGTTTTGCATAAGCAACGGATTGAAAGGGAAATACTCAATCTTGTCTCCACTCTAAGATTCCAGAACCAAGAAGAAGAAAAAAAGATAGTAAAATAATAACAAAGAAGATTTATTGAAGAAAAGGACAAGTTACAAGCATGAAAACAATGAAACACAAGTGGAGGTGGGAGAGGAGAGCCTTCTTGGAAGAGATCCTTGAACAAAGCCTCACTTCTTCCAAGGGGTTAGAGGAGTTCCTAGGAAACCAAATCTCTGCTACACCTTTCCCAAGCTCCGAACCAGCCTCCCAAAGAGTGAAAATGTCCTTTAAATAGAGTTGTGGAGGGCTAGGGTTACAAATGGTTTCAAGTGTGAATGTGGAAATTCGGGAAAATATTTTAATCTTAGTTGCACCGCCTGTTTGACCTCCAAAACGCGCGATCCAGATGCTCTTCCAGAATAATGATTTGCGAGAATTTTTGTATTCTAGATGCTCTCCAAATTTGGGCCACATCCAAGCACGGATAAGAAAGGTATGGCCCAAATACAGAAGCACTATCCAGCCCAGCGAGTCCAGTCCAACTTTGTCTTCATGGTCCATTTACTCCAAGTAAACCCACGATCTAGCTCCAATGGCCTGAATTAAAGTTGTAGAAAATTTAGTGAATCATTCGGTAACAAAATATTAAGTTCCAATTCGGGCAATAAAAATATTTATTCATAATATACCACAGTGCACTTTAAAACGGTAAAACTAGAATTTTCATCAAATTTTCAATTGAGTGATCTAATCCCAAATATTCCATAATTGATCATATATAACACAATGTGAGGAAATTATATCATTTATTATCAATAAAATATTCAATAAAATAGTGTTTTATCAACTCCCCCGCACTTACCCTTTTGCACTCCTGGGCAAAAACTCATGTCAAGTAAACATCAATATCAAATCAAAACCAATTTTAAAACACATATCCTTGAGATCAATCAATTTCCCACCAAGGATCAAAAGATATAATGCCTAATAAAAAACATTATTTCAAGTTCTCCATTTATATCATTCAATATATTTCCACTTCATTTATCCTCTCATGCACAAAACACTTACCTCGCTTGAATTTTCTCTCATCACTCAAATATCAATTTTTTTGGAATGTCTTTCTCATCCAAACTCATACAAGGGTCACCATAGTCTTGATAGATCCCTACATCACTACTCGATGTGAGTCAAGGACATATGTTTATCATGAGGACTTTTCAGGGTTGTTCTGTGGCTTTCGGTTGGTAGGATTAAGATGTGAAAAACTCTGAGGCTGAATGAGGAGGGCTTGACTCTTTTGAAGCAAAATTGTATTAATCTAATTTTCACTTAAATATGGTCTTCTCCTCAATCCCCATAGTATCAATTCAGCTCCATCATCATGAAAAGTCATGAATAGTTTACACCATTCATCATTTCAGCATAAAAAATTTCAATCTTCTCAAACATGATTTTCTTGAAAGCTCCAGATGGGCACAGCTTTCCACCTCAATTAGAAGCTCCAGAAAAGGCACAGCTTCACTTGTCATGAAAGCTCCAGAAGAGGCACAGCTTTTAATATAATGAATTTCTTCAGCAGCAAACAAATCTCTTCAGAATTTAATTTTCCACCCAAAGTATCACAGAATGTGGTGGAAAAACACAAGACAACTTCCCCCACACTTAAGCTCAACTAGATTATGCAATTTTACTTCAAGAGTTGGTTGGATAGTGAAAATTGGCTTGTAATGTGGCTAACCTAACAGGCTGTGCATGGCTTCTAAGGGATAAAAGGATTAAATATTCAAGGTAGGCTATTATAAAAAAGTATTCTTTGAAATAGGGGCTTTAATACCAAACAAATGCCTCAATCATTTAAACCTAAGTACCTCAAACCCTCAAGTTTTGACAGGAATAAATCAAATTCTGGTTAAATCAAGCATGGTTTGGTTCTCTCAAGTAGTGAGGTGAATGTAAAGAATATGAAAATAATGGTTCAGAAGCTTCACAGGAAAGTGATTTCAAATATAAAGACAGTGATATGTGGCATGGGATTCAAAATTCGGTGTACTTTCCATGAAATTACTAAATATTTGAACTTGAAACAAAGTCATTTCAGCATTCATTTAAGCTTAGTTTAAAGGGGTAAATTGTTTCACTTATTGATATGGATTTAAAAATGGTGATGAGAATCATTTCAGCTCAAAAGTTTCAAAAACACACAAAAAATTGTAAAATAGACACACAAAATTTGAAAAACACACAATTTTTTTTTGGTTTTTTTTAATAGGAAAGCAATTGAAATTACTAAACTAAAAGGTTCCCTCCCCCACACTTAAAATATTGCATTGTTCTCAATGTGAACCTATGAGATGATATATGCACATGAAATGCAGAATTTTTAAATAGGACAAATAATATAAAAGTGAAACGGTTAGGAATAGCCTGATGTGCTCAAGTGATGATGGGGTTATGCAATGTGATAAAATCCACTGCATCAGTAGGAAGTCCCTCAATGTATCTCTTCAAACGTTGCCCATTGACTGTAAATCTCCTTCTAGTGTCCTCTTGTGTGATCTCCACTGCACCATAAGGAAAAACATTAGACACAATATAAGGACCTAACCATCTGGAACGCAACTTACCAGGCATCAACTTCAGTCGTGAACTATAGAGAAGGACTTTCTCTCCAACATGAAACTCCCTTTGTTGGATCATTTTGTCATTAGATGCTTTTGATCTTTCCTTCTAGAGCCTTGAGTTATCATATGATGACAGTCGAATCTCCTCAAGCTCTTGAACTTTCAACTTCCTTTGAATTCCATCTTGGGCCAAATCCATGTTGCATTTCTTTATAGCCCAATATGCCCGATGCTCGACTTCCACGGGGAGATGACACGCTTTCCCAAAAACAATCCGAAATGGGGACATACCAATGGGGGTCTTGTATGTTGTCCTATAATCCCACAATGCATCATCCAAGCACTTGCTCCAATCCTTCCTATTTGGCTGCATGGTTTTCTCCAAGATTTGTTTCAACTCACGATTTGAAACCTTAGCCTAGCCATTTTTTTGGGGGTGGTATGGGGTTGATGTTTTGTGTGTCACCCCATACTTTTGAAGTAGAGAAGAAAAATTCCTATTGCAAAAGTGTGTCCCTTGGTCACTGATGATGTCCTTTGGTACTCCAAACCTGCAAAAAATCTGTGCTTTGACAAAGTCCACAACAACATGAGAATCGTCAGTCCTGGTGGCCTTAGCCTCCACCCATTTACTCACATAATCAACAGCAACCAAAATATACAAAAATCTAAATGAACTAGGAAAAGGACCCATAAAGTCGATGCCCCATACATCAAAAATCTCACAAAATAGTATGGGTTGTTGGGGCATCTCATGTCTCCTAGAAATATTCCCAGTGTGTTGGAAATGAGAGCATGACTTAAAAAACACATGGGCATCATGGAATAAACTAGGCCAATACAATCCAGAGTCTAAGACTTTCCTAGCTGTCCGTTGGGGTCCAAAGTGTCCACCACAGGCAAGTGTATGACAGAAATGTAGGACAGACTCAAACTCATGATCAGGAACACACCTCCTAATTACTTGGTCACTACACATGCGCCAGAGGTAAGGATCATCCCAAACATAAAACCTAGACTCGCTTTTCAATTTTTGGACTTGATGTTTCTTTAAATTTGTAGGGATTTTGGATGAAACAAGGTAGTTTACTAAATCAGCATACCAAGGATGCATACCTGAGATGGAATAAAGATGCTCATCAGGTAAAGTGTCCTGAAGTGGTATCTGGTCCAAGGTGTCATCCTCTAGTGTGTGAGTAAGCCTACTCATGTGGTCTTCCACCATGTTTTCTGACCCCTTCTTGTCCTTTATCTCAATATCAAATTCTTGAATTAGGAGCATCCATCGGATAAGTCTGGGCTTTGCATCTGGCTTCTTCAGGAGGTACCTCAAAGCTGCATGGTCAGAAAAGACAACTACTTTAGATCCCAATAAATATGAACGGAATTTATCTAAAGCAAATATATCAGCAAGAAACTCCTTTTCTGTTGTGGTGTAATTGGATTGGGCTGAATCCAGTGTCCTAGATGCATAGGCAATCACATGTGAACGTCCCTCCACCTTCTGAGATAAGACAGCTCCAACCACGAAGTTGGATGCATCACACATAAGCTCGAAAGGAATCTCCCACCGTGGGGGCTGTATGATAGGCGGAGTGGTCAGACACTTCTTTAACTCATCAAAGGACGTCCTACAAGAATCATCAAACACAAAATCAGAATCCTTTTAAAGTAATCGTGACATAGGAAGATCAATCTTACTAAAGTCTTTGATGAAGCGCCGATAAAATCCGGCATGCCCTAGGAAAGATCGAACATCACGCACACATGTAGGATATGGCAAGGATGAAATGATGTCTACCTTAGATCTATCAACTTCAATGCCATGATTTGACACTACATGACCTAAGACAATGCCATGATCTACCATGAAATGACACTTTTCAAAGTTCAAGACCAGATTCTTCTCAATACAACGATTCAAAACCTTTTCCAAACTACATAGACATTCATCAAATGAGGAACCATACACTGTAAAATAATCCATAAATACCTCCATGCAGGTCTCAATGAAATCTGAAAAAAATACTCACCATGCATCTCTGGAAGGTAACTGGGGCATTGCAAAGTCCAAATGGCATCCTCCTGTAGGCAAATGTGCCGAAGGGGCATGTGAAAGTCGTCTTATCCTGGTCCTCTGCTGCAATGGGAACCTGAAAATAACCCGAGAAACTATCCAAGAAGCAATAATGTGTCCTACCTACAAGTCTCTCAAGCATCTGGTCAATGAATGGGTGGGGGAAATGGTCCTTACGAGTGGTTTGATTTAGTTTCCTATAATCAATACACACTCGCCAACTGTTTTTCACCCTCATTGGAACTAAATCATCTTTCTCATTTTTAACAACAGTAAAACCAGTTTTCTTAGGCACAACCTGAATTGGACTTACCCACTGAGAATCTGAAATGGGAAATATTATACCTACCTCGAGCAATTTCTCAACTTCTTTTTTAACAACTTCCAGGAGGGTGGGATTGAGTGTCCTTTGTGGCTGTCTCACCGGTTTAGCCCCATCCTCCAAGAGAATCCTATGCATGCAAATGGAGGGGCTAATACCTGATATGTCAGCCAAGGTCCACCCAATCGCCCTGATGTTCTCCCTCAAAATATTCAAAAGCTTTTCTTCATGTTCAAAAGGGAGATTGTTAGCAATGATAACAGGTAATCTCTCACCACTCAACAAGTATGAGTATTTCAGATTTGGTGGCAATGGCTTGAGTTCTAATGAAGGAGGGTGTAGTATGGATGGAGACATTGAAGGAACCGAAATATGTGCACAAAGAGCATCGGTATCAGAATATACATCATCAAAATCAGAGAATAAAGAATCAAATTCATCAGCATACTCTATAGCCATGTCATAATCAAAGTTCACATGAACAAGATCAGAATATGAATCCATTTTAAAATCAAATCTTAGAGAGTCTTGTTCATTAGAAACAGGTGTGGAAGTTCTCTTAGACATTAAACCAGAACCAATACTCATAATCTCCCTAAGCATAGGACAATCAAAATCCATGGAGTTTTTACTTGGTGGTTCAAAATGGGAGATAACAAAAGCAGAATGGTCCTCAGAGGGGTACTTCATGGAATCTATAACATTAAATATCACAACTTCATCCCCAAATTCCATGGAAAGTGTACCCTCATTGACATTTATGATAGTTTTTGCAGTTTTGAGGAGGGCCTACCTAAGATAATGGGGGCATGAGAACTTACTTGATCATCCTCCATGTTAAGAACATAGAAATCCGCTGGAAAGATCATGTCTCTTACCCAAACAAGTACATCCTCAAGGACTCCCGCTGGATATGCCGTAGCTCTATTTTCCAATTGCACCACTACTCTTGTTGGATTCAACTCACCAACCTGCAAGGAAGAGAATACATAGTGAGGCATCACATTTATTGAAGCTCCTAAATCACAAAGAACATCAGAGAAGTGCAACTCTCCTATGGTACATGGGATGGTGAATGTCCCGGGATCCTTGCACTTTGTTGGAATTGCTAGAGTTGGTGTAATGAGTGATGAGACATTCCTTCCAAGGTTGATCCGCTCATTTCACTTTAGCCCTCTTCTATTTGTACACAGTTCTTTTAAGAATTTCGCATACCTCGGTATTTGCTTGATGGCTTCAAGTAGAGGGATGTTGATCTCGACACGCTTGAATGTATCCAAAACCTCTTTTTGCATTGCCTCTTCAGCCATCTTCTTAGTTTGTACAACTCTATTTGGGAATGGAAGGGGTTTAGGAGAAAGATCATCAACCTTTTTCTTACCTTTTTCTTTCTCATTGGGTTTCTCATCATTTGGTATGGGATGGGGCTTCTCCGGAGTTGAGGTGAATCCCGGTGGTATTGTAGGTGAAGATGTATCAACTATTTTCTTCCCACTTCTCAATGTGATGGCACTGACATTCCCCTTGGTATTGGTAGTAGGTTGGGAAGGAAGGGCTCCAGAGTTCTTACTTACCAGTTCGTGGAGGGCGGTGGCAATCTGGCTCATTTGTGTCTTCAACTCCCTCAACTCAGAACCTTGACTCTTCAGCTCATTCTGTTGATTAAGAACAATTTGTTTCAAAATATCATCAGTATTATAATCTAACTTTGGTTGAGAACTCCCATGTTGCTGACTTGTTGATGCTTGGGCCTCAAATCTCCTTTGGGGTTGTTGGAAACCTTGTTGGTAAGGTGGAGGCTGCTGAAAGTTTTGTTGAAAGGGGGGTCTTTGCTGATGTCCAGAGCCATACCTCATGTCCGGTTGATCTTTCCACCCTTGGTTATATGTTGGAGCAAATGAATCAAACTTCTTTTGGGGATATGGTTGTTTCTGCTGCTAAAATGGTCTCCCTGGGAATACTGCTGCACAATCCTCTGTCTCTTGTAGTTGTGGGCAACAGTCAGTTGGGTGGCTTGTCTCAGTGCAAATGCCACAAGGCCTTGAAGGAGGGGGTAGAGATTTCTTTTGTTCCAAAGCAATTTGACTCACCATAGTTGTCAATTCTTCTAACTTGGTATCAATCAAATGACTCTCAAGAGAAGAAGGACTTACCTGATGTACTCCCCTGATATGTGGTGTACCTCGATCACCAAATTGTTGGGAGTTTTGGGCCATCTTGTCGATCAATGCACATGCGGCTGCTGGTGTCTTGTCCACCAATGCTCCTCCAGCTGAAGCATCCACCATGCTCCTCTCCATATGTGTGAGTCCTTCGTAGAAGTATTGGATGAGGAGTTGCTCAGTAATTTGGTGATGCGGACAGCTTGCACATAACTTCTTGAAGCGCTCCCAGTACTCATACATTGACTCCCCTTGTGCATGCTTGTTCCCTGATATCTCCTTTCGAATGGATGTAGTCCTGGATACTGGAAAAAATATCTACAAGAAAAGACGTTTCAAATCGTTCCAACAAGTTACATCTTCGGGTTTTAAATAATACATCCAGTCTTTTGCAGCTTCATCAAGTGAGAATGGGAATGCTCTTAATTTTATTTGATCTTCAAAAACATTTCTTGGTTTAAGGTTAGAGAAAACCACATTAAATTCTTTCAAATGTTTATTGGGATCCTCACCAGATAATCCATGAAACTTTGGAAGAAGGTGAATTAGTCTAGATTTAAGTTCAAAGTCTGATTCAAGAGTTGGGTATGCAATGCAATTTGGTTGATAGTTAATATCTGGTGCGGCCAATTCTCGAATGGTTCTATTAAGTTCATTTCCATTATTCTCAGCCATTGGTTCTTGTTTTAGTTTGGATTTAGAAGTGTTTCCAATTTCAGTGTTTCCAAAATGGAGGAGTTCTCCTGTTGGGTAAATGTCGACACTTCCCGTGGATCGAGATTACCTGATTCGAGCCCTAAGGCTACGTTCAATCTCGGGGTCTAGATCAAAGAGATCCTCAGGTTGGGACCGTGTCATAAATCATATAAAAATAGAGAAATGAATAAGAAGAATAGACCACAATATCATGAGAATGGAGTTCAATTGATGGTCTAAAAAAAATTAAGAAGAAGAAGAAGAGAAAAATGAACCAACATTGAGAAAGGTGAAAGAAGAAAGTGAGAAGAGTAAGAAGAGAATGAAATAAAAAAAATACCTCTAATTTATTGAGAAAACTATTTCCTCCCCGGCAACGGCGCCAAATTTGAAAGGCGTTGTCGTGGGCGCTTTCAAATGATATTGTTTCTTTACTAAGTGCAGCACAGTGGCTGACCTAGGTCGTTCTCTTGAGGAGGAATTAGTTTAACAACCCTTAGAAGGCTTGAAGAAACCAAAAAAAAAAGAAACAAAATGATAAAATATGGGGGTGGTTTGATTGAAAGACTTTTAGAACACGAAACAAAACAATCAAGGCAGTCAAGGAGTAAAAGACAATCACGAACACTGTTTCTTTAAAAGCACTACTATGAGAAGTCGTAGCCAATCTAATATACCCCTTAACCATTCTTTAATCATTATCCCATATGATTATAATTCATTAAAATTTGACCCCCTAACCTTGTCAACCCCCGAACCCTACAGAATTTGACACAACCACATGTATTTGAAGAAATGAGCACTAGGTTGTCTTTGAGACTTCCAATCGCAGTACCCTACTTTGATTATAGTCCAAATCCAACTTATGATCAATGGTCAATTAGGGCAGAACCTACTCTCTAGATTTGATAATTAATTAAGATTAGGGATGAGAGTTGAACCCTACAATTCTATCCCAAGTTGATTAGATTTTACAATTGAAGTTTGTCTCTCTCGATTCACACAGGACCGACCTCGCAGTCAGATGCAAGTCGAGTGAGTTCCTTACAACTTAAATCTCAATTAATTGATCACAAATTATGAATTACAGTATGTTCATGGATTCAAAATGAATAAATGAAGGTGGTAGGGATTAGATCGACTATGAACGAAACTACTCTTCCATGGTTGGAATTTTCATTGTGGAGACGTTTTGCATAAGCAACGGATTGAAAGGGAAATACCCAATCTTGTCTCCACTCTAAGATTCCAGAACCAAGAAGAAGAAAAAAAGAAGATAGTAAAAGAATAACAAAGAAGATTTATTGAAGAAAAGGACAAGTTACAAGCATGAAAACAATGAAACACAAGTGGAGGTGGGAGAGGAGAGCCTTCTTGGAAGAGATCCTTGCACAAAGCATCACTTCTTCCAAGGGGTTAGAGGAGTTCTTAGGAAACCAACTCTCGGATACACCTTTCCCAAGCTCAAAACCAGCCTCCCAAAGAGTGAAAATGTCCTTTAATTAGAGTTGGGGATGGCTAGGGTTACAAATGGTTTCAAGTGTGAATGTGGAAATTCGGGAAAATATTTTAATCCCAGTTGCACCGCCTGTTTGACCTCCAAAACGTGAGATCCAGCTGCTCTTCCAGAAGAATGGTTTGCGCGAATTTTTATCTTCTAGATGCTCTCCAAATTTGGGTCACATCCAAGCACGTATAAGAAAGTTATGGCCCAAATATAGAAGCACTATCCAGCCCAGCGAGTCCAGTCTAGCTTTGTTTTCATGGCCCATTTACTCCAAGTAAACCCACTATCTAGCTCCAATGGCCTGAATTAAAGTTGTAGAAACTTTAGTGAGGCATTCGGTCACAAAATATTAAGTTCCAATTCGGGAAATAAAAATATTTATTCATAATATACCATAGTGCACTTCAAAAGGGTAATACTGGAATTTTCATCAAATTTTCAATTGAGTGATCTAATCCCAAATATTCCATAATTGATCATATATAACACAATGTGAGGAAATTATATCATTTATTATCAATAAAATATTCAATAAAATAGTGTTTTATCATGGAGTCATTAATACCACCGTGTAATTAAATTACAAACACGTTTCCTTTTTATTAGGATTATGCGAATAGTGGTCGTTGACGAATTTTTTAGAGGAAGCTCTGGAGAAAAATTCGTGGAGCCTTGGAGGGAATTCTCGGCGACGAACGACGATGGATCGATGCTGCGAATAGTTATGCCAACGACAGCGGCAGCCCGACGTTTTCATCAGCAATCAATCCCAGTTGAGGTAGGGGTTTGTTATTTAATTTCCTCTTTCCCTGTTATTGATTTTAAACGATGAACGCAGATCAACCACGAACAAGTTGATCTGCAGATTCATTCGTTCTTGCGGGAGGGTTTTATCGGGATGATTTGGGGAATTGATCCATGTTGTTTTGTTATTGTTGATTCTTGCTCCGTTTAATCCTGCTAACGGGAGTGGATCAACATCATGACGAACAATGGCGGGGGTTCGTTCCTCATTTTTTTGTTTATTAGATTTCTTTCCCCTTTTCTTTCTCATGTGTTCTTCGTGTTCTTTGCGGGGTGATGAATAACGGATCGTTGTGCATCCGTTCCACGATGCAATGATCCCAAATCGAAGGTTTGACACCGGAACGATCTTGCAGAGGTGTGGAGATGATGGCGGATGACAAATCAGATCGGATCAGAAAAGGGCATTCTTCAGGCGTTCTTCACGCGGGAAGATCAAATCATGTTTTTGGAGCCGATCAGAGGTCTGAAAACATTGGGAGCAGCTTCGTGGTGTCGGGGAGACCAAAACCTGGAAGTTTAGCAGTGATCAGACAGCCAGATCGACGATCAGAGCAGCACGGGAGGCGCGCTGGTGAAGGGCGTTGATTCTGGAAATTTCCAGAATACACGGTGTGTACTTCTGAAGAACACGTCGTGTAGTATTGGAAGCAGCTAGGGTTTCGAGGTTAGAGAGGAATCACACGGCGTGTGACCAAGGTCACATGGCGTGTTGGACTTTCCCCGAAGCTCAGCCTGTATTTTGGGAAGTACACGGACATGGGATGATCTACACGGCTTCAGAACACGGCGTGTACAGCATGACAGGAGCGGCTACGCGGGACTCAGTGTGTATCCAGGGGATACACGGACACGAGTTAAAGAACACGGGTTGATAGCCATGTATGGCCACATGGCCAGCGTACACGGGTCCAACCCCAGTCACTCAGACACGACATGTACATCGTACTACACGCCGTGTACTCAGTTTTTCTACACGACCAACCTATGACACGGGCCGTTGTACATGGGCAGTACTCGGGGTCAGACAACACTGCGTGTATCTTTTCTAAACTCCATGTAATTTTTGGAAAATGACATGGTCATCTTGTTCACCGTATCTTGGACATCTTTCGTTTGGGTTAGTGCCCCTTCTTCTCATTCCCCTGAAGGTCAGGCATCATTTCCTCACACATGAGTATGATCCCTTCAGCAGGACTTTCTGTGTAGAGTCAGGCATCCATCCGAGAGGCCCGGATCGAGATCCTCTATCCATTTCTGACTCTAGGTAGAGTCAGTCATCAACGTGGACAACTCTACCAGGCGTTGATCCTCTACCTAGCTGGTGTATCACCTAACTGGTGAATCCAGATGAGTTGCGGTATCCGCCATGGCCCTGACAGGGATCCTCATCTGTGTATCGTGATCTTTCCCACTCAGGAGTGTGTCTCCCATAATGAGTTCTTTTCTATATACCGTAACCTTCTCACTCAGAAGTGTGTCTCTCGTAATGAGTTTAGCTACATCTCGTGATGGTTCCCAACAAACATCACTTCTCGGACGGACGTCATCGGAGCTATAAGACTCATGGAGTGTGTTCTCCCGGAACGAGTGCATCATGGAATCTTCGATAGAATCCCTAACGGGGGTACGCGGTTGTGTGAATTGTCTCTAGACCACGGGTCTGGGTTTTGAGTATATTTGGTTTGTTCTATATGTTCTGTATACATACACTGTGCATAGATGATTGTACCTTTACTTGTGTACTGTTTTGTGGTTTTCGGGGTCCTCTACTGAGTATTGTTATACTCACCCCTGCATGGGCCTTGCCCGCACATCTGGTGTCTTGTGCAGATAAGCAGCCTTTTGATAGAGTCTAGGGAAGACCAGGACAGGACAGAGCTTTTTGAGTTCCCTACAGGCCGAGGCATTCCTATGGCTACGAGCGGCAGTCCTAGTACCTTTTGTGCTTATAGGTTGGACTTTGCAGTTTTCAATCTCTTGTTTTTGGTGGGTTGTATTCTGGACCAGTTTACTTTTTTAGTACTCTACCTTTCGTCGTACTCTGTTGGTTGGGTTTAGTTGTATGCATGATTTTTTGTTCCTTAATGTTTTTTTACATTTCAGCATTTTGGGCTTGGAGATGTGTGCGTGTGTACAAGTACATAGGCAATGCCTCCCATGTTAGTAATATGCCTACTCGGTGCTAGTCACCAGCCCCTGGCCTATTGGAGGCGGGCTTGGGGAGTCACGGCGCGGGCCCCACTGGAACGGGTCATGACAGAGTGTTAGTATCGAGGCCTTACGACGTCATTCTCAGTATGGATTGGTTATCTTCGTTCCATTCCCAGATTGACTGTTTTAGGTGAAGAGTGTGATGTGTCTGCCGTGATGGAATGAGGTTTTCCTTTGTTGGAGAAAAGGAAACCCAGGCAGTACAAAATGGGCTCATGCATAGGAGGGTACAGCCGATTAGTCATGAGTTGGCTAGCCTTACCCTTGGAGCAGTAGATGTTGTGAGCTCTCAGTTCCCAGCAGTGGTGGCGGAGTATGAGGACATCTTTCCCGAAGATGTTCCAGGATTACCTCCCCGCCGGGAAATTGACTTCTGTATCAACTTACACCCCAGGACGACACTGATTTCCTCATCATCATATCGGATGGCTCCCGCAGAGCTTCGCGAGCTGAGGGTGCAGTTGGAGGATTTATAGAGCAAGGGTTTCATAAGACCCAGCGTCTCACCCTGGGTGGCCCCGGTCTTGTTTTCCAAGAAGGCAGATGGAAGTCTGAGGTTGTGTGTGGATTACCGGCACCTGAACCAGGTGACAGTGAAGAACAAGTATCCACTTCCGATAATTTATGACCTCTTCGATCAGCTAATGGGGGCACAGTGGTTCTCGAAGGTTGACCTTCGATCAGGCTATCACCAGCTATGAGTTCGGGATGAGGATGTACCAAAGATGGATTTCAAATGCTGCTACGGTCAATATGAGTACTTGGTGATGCCTTTTGGCATGAAGAACGCACCCGTAGTGTTCATGGGGCTGATGAACCGGATCTTCCAGCCGTACTTGGACCGGTTTGTGGTGGTCTTCATCGACGACATCCTCGTGTACTCGGCGTCATAGGAGGAGCACTTGAGACACCTGCAGATGGTTCTGGACGTACTCCGGGAGCACCATCTTTATGGGAAGCTCTCAAAGTGCTAGTTTTGGATTCAGGAAGTCCAATTTCTAGGACATTTCATCTCAGTAGATGGAGTAGCTGTGTACCCAGCCAAGGTAGAGGCTGTGTTAGCACGGGAGCCACCTCGAAGCGTGACGGAGGTGTGGAGCTTCCTTGGGTTGGTAGGATATTACCGTAGATTCATCCCTGATTTCTCCCGGATATCAGCATCAATGACGGCCTTGACCAGGAAGAGGAAACCCTTCATATGGACAGAGAAGTTCCAACAGGCTTTTGAGCAGTTGAGACAGAGTTTGATGAGCACCCAAGTCTTGAGATTGCCGGAGGAGGGTGTCGAGTACATTGTTTTCTGCGACGCATTAGGGACTAGGCTCGGCTGTGTCCTGATGCAGTGGCATGTAGTGATTGCTTATGGTTCATGCCATCTTAGGCCACATGATCAGAACTATGTGACCCATGATCTCGAGTTGGTAGCGGTAGTCTTCTCATTGAAGATGTGGTGACACTACCTTATGGGCAAGCGGTTTATTGTCTACTCTGACCACAAGAGCCTCAAGTACATCTTTTCACAAAAATATCTGAATCTACAGCAGAGATGATGGCTATAGTTCCTCCAGGACTATGATTTCGAGATCATCTATACTCTTTGAAAGGGGAATAAGGTTGTGTATTCTCTTAGCAGAAGGTCGAGCTCACAGCTGTTGAGTGAGGCGACACAGCAGTTAGTCGCATTGTAGTTATCCTTCGTGGATGGAGAGGATACATCTTACCTACAGTCGATGGTTGTCACCCCTCCACTCTTACAGTGAGTTAGGGAGGCATAGCTTGGGGATGTCGAATGTGTGGCTTTACGTGCTCAGTTATCCATAGGACATGCTTCTGATGGATATTCACAGGGTGGGGAGCACGTACTTCTTTTCAAGGGACGCACTGTTGTACCAGTGGAGTTGTAGGAGGAGGTCCTGAGGGAGTTTCATACATCCCCTTTGGTGGTACATCCTAGGGTGACAAAGATATACCAGGATATTCGACGACAGTTATGGTGGTCAGGCATAAAGAAGGAAGTAGCGGATTTCATTTCTTGATGCCTCACATGCCAGCAGGTGAAAGCTGAGCACCAGGTTCCAACGGGATTAGCTCACCCCCTGGAAGTTCCAGAGTGGAAGTGGGATGGAATATAGATGGACTTCATGACAGGATTACCACGGACGTCCAAGGGTCATGATTCCATATGGTTGATCGTTGACCGACTCACCAAGTCGGCCCAATTCCTAGCTATCAGGGAGCAGAGTTTCGTAGAGAGCTTGGGACGCCTCTACGTGCAAGAGATAGTTCGGCTTCATGGAATCCTCTCGACTATATTCTCATATCGAGATTCCCGCTTCACATCTCAGTTTTGGAAGGGATTACAGGAGGCTTTCGGGACTCAGCTGCGCTTGAGCACAGCGTTCCATCCCCAGACTGACGGTCAGACGGAGAGGACCATTCAGGTTCTGGAGTATATGTTGCGAGATTGTATCTTGGACTTTGGTCACAACTAAGAGGAACACCTACCACTGGTGGATTTTGCATACAAAAATAGCTACCACTCCACCATTGGTATGGCATCGTTCGAGGACTTGTATGGGAGACCCTGCCAGTCACCGCTTTGTTGGACCGACCCCGGAGAGTCAGCACTCATGGGTCCAGAGTTAGTGTGAGCTACCACAAAGAAGGTGCAGATCATCCGAGAGCAGATGAAGACTAAATAGAGCCAGCATAAGTCCTATGATGACCAACGACAGAGGCCTCTGGAGTTCGAAGAGGGAGACCACGTCTTTCTTCAGGTCTCACCTCAACGAGGGTTACAGAGATTTGGCCGAGGTGACAAGCTATCTCTAAGGTTCATCGGACCCTTCCATATACTGTGCAGAGTTGGTGAGGTGGCATACCTCCTAGCTCTAACACAATAGTTGCATCGGTTACATGATGTCTTCCACGTGTCGCAGCTGAGGATGTACGTGCACAACTCGTCGCACATTATCAACTGGGGAGAACTGGACATTGAGGATGGAGTGACCTTTGCTGAGTACCCGGTGGAGATCGAGGATCGGCAGGAAAGGATCCTTCGTGGGTGATCGATTCCCTTGGTGCACATCTGGTGGCAGCACAGGAATCTTCAGGAGAGCACGTGGGAGCGGGAGGCCCAAATTCGTGCCCAGTACCCACATCTTTTTTAGTAGCCTTTATTTTGGTTTTTCGGGGACGTAAATCCCCAAGGCGGGGAGAATGTAATGTCTCGGATTTTTCCGTGTATTGTTTTTAAATATTATATGGAATTATTTCGAGACCGGGAACAAAGACGGCACATCATTCTGAGATCCAATGAGCCCAGAATGGTGGTTTGAACTTTTTAAGTTAAGTGAGTCGGCACTTGTGCGCGGTTGTGGCAGTTTCCAAATGGATGCCTGGATTAAAAATCTAAGGGCACCGTTGCATCCGGGATGATGACTTTACTTAAGAATGATCCTAACCTTGACCGGAACGGGTCGAGGGAAAAAGTTAATTTTCGGACGTTTTTAGAAAAATGAAAATAAAATAAATTGCTAAATGTTTATTTTATTTTTATGGAAACATCCGCTACAGCACAGCGACGGGACATCTGTTTCCTTTTTTAATGACGCGTCATAATGACTCAAGAATGGAAAGTTGGAGTCATTAGTACCTCCGCGTAATTAAATTCCAAACATGTTTCCTTTTTATTAGGATTATGCGAATAGTGGTTGTTGATGAATTTTTGAGAGGAAGCTCTGGAGAAAAATTCGTGGAGCCTTGGAGGGAATTCTCGGCGACGAATGACGATGGATTGAAGTTGCGAATCGCTGCGCCAAAGACGTTGAAGGATCTTGACAATGGTGGTAGCACGACACCTTCATCAGCAATCAATCCCAGTTGAGGTAGGGGTTTGTTATTTAATTTCCTCTTTCCCCATTTTTTATTTTAAACGACGAATGCGGATCAACCACGAACAAGTTGATCCGCGGATTCGTTCGTTCTTGAGGGAGGGTTTTATCGGGATGATTTGGGGAATTGATCCATGTTGTTTTGTTATTGTTGATTCTTTCTCCATTTAACCCTGCTAACGTGAGTGGATCAATGTCGTGACGAATGACGGTGGGGGTTCGTACCTCATTTTTTTGTTTATTGGATTTCTTTCCCCTTTCCTTTCTCGTGCGTTATTCGCGTTCTTCACGGGGCGACAAACAACGGATCGTTGCGCATACATTCCATGATGCAACGATCCCAAATTGAAGGTTAGACACCGCAACGACCTTGCAGAGGTGTGGCGACGATGGTGGAGGACAAATCAGACCGGATCGGAAAAGGGAATTCTTCGTGCGGGAAGATCAAATCATGTTTTCAGAGACGATCGGAGGTCCGAAAAAATCGGGAGCAGCTTCGTGGTGTCGGGGTGACCAAAACTTGGAAGTTTCTCGGCGATCAGATGGCCGGATCGATGATTAGAGTAGAACGGGAGGCGCGCCGGCGAAGGGCATCGATTCTAGAAATTTCCAGAATACACGGCGTGTACTTCCGAAGAACACACTGTGTATTACTAGAAGCGGCTAGGGTTTCGGGGTTAGAAAGGAATCACACGGCGTGTGACCATGGTCACACGCCTTGTTGGACTTTTCCCAAAGATTGGCTTGTATTTTGGGAAGTACACGGACATGGGATGATCTACACAGCTTCAGAACACGACATGTACAGCATGACAGGAGCGGCTACGCGGGACTCAGCGTGTATCCAAGGAATACACGGACACGGGTTAAAGAACATGAGTTGATAGTCATGTATGGCCACATGGCCAATGTATACGGGGCCAACCCTAGTCACTCGGACACGGAGTGTACATCGTACTACACACCGTGTACTTAGTTTTTCTACATGACCAGCCTATGACACGAGCTGTTGTACACGGGCAGTACCCAGGGTTAGACAACATGGTGTGTATCTTTTCTACACGCCGTGTACTTTTTGGAAAATGACATGGTCCTGTTGTTCAACATATCTTGTACATATTTAGTTTATATTATTTCCCCTTCTTCTCATTCCCCTGAAGGTTAGGTATCATTTCCTCACACAGGAGTATGATCCCTTTAGCATGACTTTCTGTGATAGAGTCAGGCATCCATCTAAGAGGCCCATATCGAGATCCTCTATCCATTCCTGACCCTAGGTAGAGTTAGGCATCGACATGACCAATTCTATCAGACGTTGATCCTATACCTAGCTGGTGTATCACCTAACTGGTGAATCTGGATGAGTCGTCGTATCCACCATGGCCCTGACAGTGATCCTCATCTGTGTATCGTGATCTTTCCCACTCAGGAGTGTGTATACCATAATGAGTGATTTTCTATCTACCGTAACCATCCCAATCAGGAGTGTGTCTCCATAATGAGTGTAGCTACCTCTCGTGATGGTTCCCGACGAAAAGCACTTCTCAGATGGACATCATCGGAGCTATAAGACCCGTGGAGTGTGTTCTCCTGGAACGAGTGCATCACGGAATCTTCGACAGAATCCCTAACAGGGGTATGCGGTTGTGTGACTTGTCTCTAGACCATGGGTCTGGGTTTTGAGTATATCTAGTTTTTTATATATGTTTTGTAGATATACACTATGCATAGATTACTGTACCTTTACTTGTGTATTGTTTTGTGGTTTTCGGGGTCCTCTACTGAGTATTGTTATACTCACCCCTGCACGGGCCTTGCCCGCACGTCTGGTGTCTTGTGAATATGAGCATCCTTTTGATAAAGTCCAGGGCGGACCCGGACAGGACTAATCTTTCTGAGTTCCCTACAGGCTGAGGCGTTCCTACGGCTACGAGTGGTAGTCCCAGTACCTTTTGTGCTTACAGGTTGGACTTTGCAATTTTCAGTCTCTTGTTTTTGGTGGGCTTGTATTCTGGCCCAGTTTACTTTTTCAGTACACTACCTTTCGTTGTACTCTGTTGGTTGGGTTTAGTTGTATTCATTCATTTTTGTTCCTTAGTGTTTTTTTACATTTCATCATTTTGGGATTGGAGATGTGTGTGTGTGTACAGGTACATAGGCAATGCCTCCCATGTTAGTAATATGCCTACTCGGTGCTAGTCACCAGCCTCTAGCCTATTGGAGGTGAGCTTGGGGAGTCATAGCATAGGCCCCACTGGGACGGGTCGTGACAATAATATTTCCAAGACATGATAACTTCAAACGCCAACTTTATTGGATTGATCAATAAGGAAATCGCTACATTGGCTAGAGATGTTTATTTTATTTCTCCATTTAGGTTCCATCACTAAATAATGGAACACAGTAAGTCAGATCATAATCATCATAAATATTCATCCATAACATAAAAATTCATCAAATGATAAAACTTCTCAAATACTATAAGTGATTATAATAATTATCATGTTATCTATGTTCATTAAAAATATAGTTCCAAAATTTTATACTAAAAATTATTTGATACAAAATTTAACAAATCCAATTTTCAATAACCCTAATATGTTTTCTACTTTATTATGTGTTCATAAGAAACATGGGATCATATAACCATGGATCAATCAGTTTAGTAGTCTTGAAGAACTAAATACATATATGATTTCTATATTACATTGGAAATATAAAACACATAGTATAAGAAACATTCTCACATCCATGATATAATCCATAATATCCTTCCTCATATCCTAGGGAAAGGAAAATAAATTAATGGAGAGATCATTTGCTCAGTAAAGGTTAGGTATAGTGGAATATATCATGAGTAAATAAGGAATAATCAATATAAAAAGGTAAATTACTAAAAACACATTCCATTTAATAAATTAGTTGATAACAAAATGAATCCATGGATAATACCAATACATAAACCTCAGGGATATGAATAACTAAATTATCAATGATGTAAATGATTAATGTTGGAATCCATGATCTAATAAATCATGATATATTTACAATCAAGACCCTATGTCAGAGAGTTTTAATCAATGGGTATATATATAATAAAAATCCATTTAATATTATTGGATAACTAATTTGTCTCATGAGACCAGTCAATGCATTGAGGAGCTATCTATAACTAGGCCATAACTGTCATTGCATGTCTAATGAATTTCTCATATATTGGATGATCAATTTAATTCATAATTAATATACCTTATTAACAAATATTTTCATTGAATAAATGATATATAATATTTATAATTCCCGAATAAATCAAATAACTTTAATAGTAAAAAAATATGTATAAATGGCATACAGTTTAGAAAATAATCATATAAATGATTAAAATAAAGAAATTTAAGAGAAATTTAATGTTAAATGAATAATGATTATAGGAAAGTGAATGTTTCAAGAGAAAGTTAATGACCAAACTATTAATAAGAGATAAAGTATGTCTATCAATTCGTTATGAATATTGGTTTTGTAATAAAACCATTTCATTTATTGAAATAAATAAAATGGAAGCAAACCATTAAAATAAAAGTTGATTAAATATTTTTCTTTCTAAAACCATTGAAAATTTATAAAATAATCCAAATATCATAAACTGGTTATGGTACTGGGAAAATCAGTTAACGCAATATATGTTAAAAATAAATATTCCTTTTGTTTTTTTATAATAATGTTGAAAATGAAACATTTAGAAAACATTAGAATGATTCCTTTTAGAACTTGTAAAAATTTATGGATAACATAAAATATCAATAATAAATCATTTGAGTAAATAAAAATGAATTTTAAAAATTATTTTGAAAAATATAGATATGGAATAAAAAATTCCCGATCAAAAATAGAACCAAGATGGGGTTTTCTTATAAAAAATTCTTCACGTGATTCAGCTAAAAAAGAAGGGAAAATTTGGAATAAATCATTTAAAATCCTTAAATATTCATAGGATAATAAAATATATGATGATTATGATGGATATATTATAATATTACTTTAATGAAAAAAGGAAAACCTAAAAAATGAGATTGTAAAATAAATTATCTCCTCTTTGGTAACATTTAAATTATGACCCCTTAAAATAGTAAACTTGAATTAAAACTTTAATCATAGTTATAAATATATATTCACATAAAATACATCAATGGGGAAATATATACACCACATAAAATTAAATAGGTTCATAATACCAAATATGTCTCAGTGGAGTGGAAATTAAGATGAAATCCATTACCTCAAGTTTGAATTTCCATGTAAGTTATTTTAAACTCATGTATAATAATTTTATATTTATAATAATTTTATACAATAACCATATACATATCTATAATTTCATTTATGATCCATTTATACCATCTTATCACTCGTTCATTAACAATCTTCTATTACCATCATTGTTTTGGGTGTTAATTACTTTATTTTTCAAGAGAATTTTGGTTTGGTAGTTCGGATCCTTATACTTCGATTATGGTTCCATCATATCCATAATTTTAATAATGATATGAATATAATATATATTCATTATATATATATATATATATTTAGAGTCATCCATAAATTTTAGAGATAGAAAAATAAATTACAACATTCATGGAGACAGTAGGTTATATGTACACATGAACGCAGTTTTAACCTATCAAAGGATGGAATGAAAGAAAGGAAAATAATAATTCACCTTTATATAATAATTATTATATCATATATATTCATTAAATATATCCTTATTACTATCTATGTAAAGTGGAAATGAAAAACTAATCACATTTCTTCTTGGAGGTGGTAGTCCACACGTATACACAGGTGACGTTATCATTTTCCAAAGGATTTGAAGGTAAGAAGGTAAATGATATATTATATTTAGTAAAAAATAATAATGTAATAAATATAATATATACTCATGAGTTCCATATTTATAACCGTCCAGGTAAAATGGTGATGAAAAACAAATTACATCATAACACGGAGACGATAAGTCATAAGTACGCATGAGATATGTTTCCACTTTCTGTAGGATGGAAAAAAGTAGAAAATGGTTTTCACATAATCATAATAACATCTCATTATATTTATGATACTATTATAATTATGATATATTTATAGGATGTATAAGAATAAATAAACTTGAATGTGACAGTAATGATGATTACCTATTCCTCAATAGAATTCTTTTAATGACTCTTGGAATGTTATTTAAAGAAGACTAAAACGCATAATTCATGTATTTAGAGGTTTATAATAGAATTGGGTATTGTTATTTTGATATATATGGATCAAATCAGTGTAAATAAAATAGAGAAGGGGTGTCCTTTTGTAAGTGAGGGGTAGCGCACTCTTGTAATTTTTTAACATATTAAAATATAATAAAGTCATATTCATGGAAAAGTGGTTCCAAATTTGTCTAGATTTGACTATAAGGAGGATGAAACCATAATATAATATTCCAATAACATTTATATAAGTTTATATTTCATTTTAAACCTTATATGTTTTATTAAACCCTTCATTAAACATTTTTAACATTAACCGTGCTAACAACATTTTGAATATTAAAGGGTTATAATTTTACTTATAAGGTGAAAATTAGCTCATAAATGGAAATGGTATGACATTATTGACCATATATTATCCCATTTTTCCTAGTTCAATATTTTTTAAAAAAATTAACTAATTTAATAAAATATTGTTTTCATAAAGTATTATTAACGTCATTTTTGACACTATTCATTTAATTTGACTTTAAAGACATCAATAAAAATATGGAATTTAAATATAAACCTTTCACAAAACCTTAATATTTTATATTTATCAATAAAATATATGGTTAATTATAACTCACCCAAAAATATTACTTTTAGTGTTTTTGAAATCATTTGCATGATTTTTCTACTTCTTGCACAAGCACAGAGTCAGTGTTATGTAGGCATTTAAGGTAATAATTTTATCACTAAAAATAAAAAATTAATTAATGTTTAAAATAATAATTTATAACCGAATATATCCTATTTTTATCCTTATGTAAAAAATTTATAGATATTAAAGTCAAGAGAGTGACATTTTGGAATTTTATTTACATAAAATAATATAAATGTCATTATCAAATAAAAATGAAATCAAAATGCTATATATTAAAATTTAAGATGGAAATTGTAGAATTAATATAATAAAATGATATATATTTGAGTTTTGTACAATTTTATAATACCTTGTCACATTATTTTTAACCTTGATTTCCCGATTTACCCTTTATTGCGATGATAGTATTTACCATTGTTACTATTCATAATGCCTATAAATAAAGGTGGCCTATTTTAAAATTTTGAGCCTCCTAATTCAAAATATATAATCAATTTTATCCAATTCAATAAATATATTTTTTATAAGTTAATTTAAAAATAAATATGAAAAATGCTATGAAAGACGGTTTTCAAGAAAAATACATTTTAAGGCTAAAAATTGACTTATATCAAAATCATGTAAAGTGATGATCCTAATATAATTAATTATATTATTTTAAATAAAATGGATCTTATATCACTTTAATATAAAATTCGAACTAAAATTTTCATTTTAATTTTCTTAATATAATGGATAGAAAAGATATTTTACGAAAAACAGTATTTTTAATTATTCATTGAAAGATAAAACTTTTGAGAAAAATAACAGAACAATTTAAATTAAGAAAATATTGAAATTAATATTTAAAAAAATATATCCTTTTTATAAAATTAAATTTCTAAATGTGGAATAAATAAATTATAATATCCTCACACAAAATGAAACAAAAATAGTTTTTAAAGAAAACATATTATTAAATCACATAAAGACTTTACTCAAAATTAATACTCATTTCCAAATTTTTAATCAATATTTTTATATTAAATAAAATAATTTTACATATTTTTTATAATATGGTTAATCTTACTCATACCCACCATTATAATGGCTATGATATAATATTTCATTAGTTTTTCAAGGATTTTCTAAACTTGATGTTGCGTGTGAAAAATGATATCAAAGAAATTAGATTTAATTTAAAGTTAAATATATCATAAAATCTCATTGTATAAAATAGTATACCTAGATATAAGGTGTAAAAGAGCCACCTAGGTTTGAAATGGTGATTTGGTGGCATTATGGGAAATAGAGTTGTCCAACAACTATATCGACTATGGGAGGGGATGTCGATTTGGTTATGAGAGGCCTAAGGTATATCTTGGTGATGAGATTCTAAGATTTTTTCCTGGATGGGGGTTTAAAGGGATAGTTGATATGGAATGAGAGGTTTTAGACTTATAGTGATGGGTTAGATGATTTTACATCTCAATTGTGATGTGGTACACCCTGTCACGACTCCCTCCCTCCAAACATACCCCTCATGGACTAGTAATGAAGAAAGAGAGATAATGACCCCTAAGTCCCACCTCAAGTAGGCCTAGGGTTGGAGACTAGAAGCAAGGGTTTACAAATATCATAATATGGGAGGAATTTCCCTTTATAATAAAATTATATAGGGAGATAGGATGAATCAACTTCTAAAACCTCCATTACATAATATAAAAATAAAGAAAAACCATCCCATAATGAATGTATAAATCAAAATTGATACATATAAAGTCTCCAAATTAAATCCCAAAAGAATAAAATATAAGGTAGTGACGTAACAACAACTAAAAAGGTCCAAAATATAAATGTCCAGTATGGTCCAAAAATTCCTCCTAGAAACCTAAAAACAGTTTTCATATACATAGGTTGAGCATACATGTATACTCAGTGGGAAGACCAAAGTATCTCGTACACATCTGAAAAGATCATACTATTGCACCTGTGTGAAATTAGTAGAACCAAACAACACCTAAACAGGTATACTAACCATACTGACCTCACTAAGGCACTATCACCAAATAATTCAAGTCAAGTCAAGTAATATAGTAATCACATTGATAATTTGGGTACCTCACACCACTTCCCACTGGTTTAGCTGCTCTTGCCTAAAATAAAATGTCATCATGCTCCCACCTCTTCAGAAAGAACCACATCACAACCCACCCATACACACCTGGTCCCCAAAAACCACATCTCGTCATATCACATGGGCCCCAAGGCACATCAAATTCCTCCTTAAGACACATGGTCCACAAACCACATCACATCCTGCATGCAGAAACCTGGTCCAAAAACCACACCTCATCTTAAAAACACCTAGGGAAGCACAACGCATCTCATCCCGAAGACACATGGTAAAGCACAACATATATCATCTTGAAGACACCTATGAAATTACAACACATCTCATCCCAAATACACCAAGGAAAGAAAAACTTTTCCACACACACCTGGTCCTCACAAACCATAACCATCCTGAAGAATATTGGGCTACCACCACCTGGAAGAGGGAGCTGGTAAGAGTGAGGGGCCATCCATCCATCCTCCCACTAGGATGTTTGGGAAAATTACCCCCCCCCCCCTCCCCTCCCCATGATGATGGGGTTGTTCTACACGTAATGATCAAATAGGGTGGGTGTGTATATAAATTACAATAAAGTGCATTTTATATACATTTAGATGAATAGAACACAAGACCATCCTAGGGATTTGTAAATAAGGAACTAACCATCTCACAAAACCTACACATTTGCAGCCACATCTAAATGCATAAAAACACAGAAGAAAAACAAAATCCACAATTCATGTTTTTAGTCTTTAAGACACTTTTATTTGTGTCGTCAATATTCATTAGAAAACCCATTTCACTAAGAAGGACATAGTATTCCATATTCCAAACCCATTAGTATATATATAAACACTAACCTTTTAAACAACATAGCCCATCATCAATTTCATCATTAAACATTCCCATTTTAAATTTATTAACATATAGTATTAATTCCATTAATACTTGGGTGGATATAACAGAACCAACAACATTTTATAAGCACACTACCATACAAGAAGAACACAGGCCATAAGTCTCATTATAATTTTAATCCATATTTAGCTGTTTAAAAGATTTAAAAAATAATGAATAATCCAATATTAATAACACATTAGTTCATTAAAACCCAGCCTATTATCATTCATTCATTATCTATTATCCTTCTACATTCCATAAACCATTTTTTTAGATTCTTCCAAAGAACAGATATTACCCTTTAGTTATATACTTACCATGAAAATAGAATTAATTCACACAATAAAATAACCAACACAGATAAAGTACATCTGTATAATAAACCATTACTATCTTACCAATAACCCCACATCATCACCGGCTTACACGTACATTCCCTTTTTTCAGCCTTTCTGCACATCCACACCATAACCATCATATAGCCACACAGTATGACCATACGCAATACAAACCCATTGTACAACCATATTTAATCCATTTCCCCTACACACATAACAACACAGCCATATTTCATCTATCATATCACCAGATCCAACCCAAAAAAACAATCATGTCCATAAACATGTTACATAACATAACAGAGAAAAACATACTTTCAGATTTAGCAGAGCTTCCCTTATTCAATTTCACTTAATTTAGGGTGTTATCACATAATCCATATAATCCTAGGGTATCCATTTATTTTAATTGAATATACATGGTTAACCAATTATATAATAAGTGACATCAACAACCACACAATATACATGTATTCCATAACCCATAAACTAGTGCACAAACAAGTACCCCCAATGACCATGATTTTCAGTGGGTATTTATCCCATACAATTCAAAACAACAATAAAAATATCAATAAATTAGTAATATCATACATCACATTCCTCTATCCCTTTAATTTCAATATAAACATATTCATTATATTTATCAATCCGGTTGTGACCATGTTCACAATAGTTAACATTAATAAACATATCCCATATGATAAACATAAAGATAATTGAAGGAAAAAACTACTTGTATGAAATATGATTGACATAGCCTTTTTCCCAAGCTTGTGTCACTAAAACAGTAGTGTGTACAAAAGGAAACTGCTTCAGGGGGGGATTGAACCAACTGCAGCACCTTGTTCCATGAATACTGTGGGAAGAAGTATTTGGTATGTCCCTTATCAAAAGAAGGAAATTACAAAGGAGGGGATGAAGGATCTTCTCTTTAAGAAGATTTTATCATGAACATTCGGTATTAGATATAGTTTAAAATTCCCATTAATGGCATATCTCAATAAACCCCATAGTTTGACCATTTAAAAGCCTCTATATTTTAAAAAATCAAAGATATAATTTATATCACTTGAAATGGATTCAAGACCACTTAAATATGGCATTGAAATATTTTTACATCAAAAGGGACATCAAAAGGAAAAAAACTAGAAAAATATAGAAAACAATAGAAATTTGGAAAACTGTTGAAAAGTGTTACCACCACCACTAAACGAGTCATTGCCAGATGAGTCACCACCAATGATTCTCTGCCATATGAGTCACTACCAAACAAGTCACACCAGTGATTCACCACTAGAATGAGCTACCATCAGGGTGAGCTACCACCAGAATGAGCTACCACCAGAATGAGCTACCACTAGAATGAGCTACCATTGGAAAACTGTAAATTTAGAAAACACTTGAAATGATTCACTATTTGAAAACTAGAAAATTGGAAAACTCCTGAAATGAGTCACCATTATAATGAATCACATGTCCCAAAAACACCTCGGACTACCCACATACACCTCAAACACCATATTTCTCTCAAAGTAATGGACTAGAATGTCTGGTTCATTGCACACCCTCTTGAGGGTGGATTATACTCTAGGTTAGTTCCAAGAGTGGTATAAGACCTCTAGGTTAGAAAAGGTATGACATATGGTTTTACTCTTGTTGATGGTTTTATATTTATCTAAGGAAGATGTGAGATGAGACATTAGTGTGGTTCATTAATATTTTTGGGTGGATTAGAATAAGAAATCCAAGAGTTATGGAGGGATTTTGTTCAGGATGGTACCTTTTAAGTAGGGCTAAATTGTGATTTAAAATTTTATTAAGGTTTCGGATCAACTTATTGAGGCTAGATCCAATAGATGGCCTACAGGATAAGATAATATATTAGGGTGTTTTTATGGATTATTACCATTGTAAAGTGATTGGGTTGGATATTTAGAACCCTGATAGATGCCTAAGTGAGTGAGATGAGGATGATGATGGGATCAGTGTGATGTGATTGTGCGACCAAAATGGTCTTGAGGAGAATCATCATGTGAGGCTGTTTGGACTATGAGAAGTTTCATGAGGTGTGGGATAGGCCTCAAGTGAAGATTATTGGCTATGTTCTTGAGATTAAATACTAGGAAATGTGTTATAGGCCCATAAGACTATCCAAACCATGTGAGCGTGATAATTGATGTTTATAGTGATTCTAGTTTAGGGAAATAATTCCCTAATGTGATTTATTCTTCCAGGAGGGGTGTGGGTACTCACATGATTCTATTGAGGATTTGAATTATTTTTCTCATTGGGGACCAAGAATAACATTTAGTTTCTAGATTATGTGATATATATATATATATATCCAAGCTAAGAGTGGGTATGCCCCATGATTTTTACATGATGTGATATATATTTCCAGGAAGGGAGTGGGTACAACCTTGTGTTTCCTGATGATATGTTATGTTTTTCCTGGTAGGGAGAGGGTGAACACCTATGTTTTTGGATGATGTGATATATTATTATAGAAAAGGATCAGATAGTATCATTAGTACCTGATGATTGGATATATTATTCAAGGAGGGGATTCAATATTCCCCTGAGTACTTGATGATGTGATGTATGCTTCCAAGGGCGGTGCAAGTCTGACCTCAAGTTTCCCTCTGATAAAATATTTATGTTTCCAAATAGGGATATTTTTTCCTCAGGTTCATGATGATATGTTTTGTGTGACTAGGGTGGGAAAAGTGTATCCACCAGTTACTAACAACATAGTATATGTTTCTTGGAGAGGTGTATAAAATCCCTTGAGTTTCCTAATGATATGATATATGTTTCTAAGATGGGTAGTACTATTCTGTTGGGTTCTTGAAGACTCTATGAAAAGCTCAAAGACACTCTTACACTAGACAAATTAGGTATGGTCGATCCCAATTATCACCTTACAACCCAAGGATAAAAGGTGTCTAATTTAGTTTAATTCCTTATAGTGAGTTTTATTATGATAATATCACATGGGATCACACTATTTTTCTAGTGATGGTAGGGACATAATTTGTGGTGACCTATTGAGTTTTACTAACACCTTGCTTGGGAGGCCTTGACACATTAGTAACTGAGCTGACCTAATGGTCATGGGTTCAAGTTAGGAAGTCGTCTAGCATTGCATGGGTGGGTTAGATTGTTTGGGAAGTTTCATGAGATAGGGATAAGGGATAATAATAGATCATACTTGTATTTTTATTTCTTTTAATTATTTTTATATGATATTTTACAAGTGGTATATCATTAGGGATGTATTCTTACGTGGAATAATTTCATTTGTTTTAGCCTAGTTTTGTTTTATTGATTCTGAGTACTCTGATTCTATTATGGATGATGTTTGTTCATTTCATTGGTTTTTTAACTTGATATGATGGTATAGTATCTCCATGTTTACACCTTAGACCATATATGATAGTCGTTATCCTCTGGCATATGGGGAGACATGCCTGAGGTATTTATGAAGCCACCGACCAGAAAAATATTGAGTTGTCTCAGGTTGGGATGTCAAAAAGTGGAATCAGATATTTTTTTTCTTATCCTTATATTTTGGGTATGGTAGGCAAGGAATGTATAGGTGTCATATATTTTGATGTAACTTTGAATAGTTCTTTTTGAACACCTTTTCTAGTGGGAATTCTAGGTTACCAGGGATATGAGATTTATAATCTTGTTTTTTCTATTATGGTTGAGATGTTTATTCAAGTATTTTATGTGTTTTTTATATTATTTTTTTGGATTTTGTTGAGTAATAAGTTTTACTTCTTACTTTTCCATTACTTGATTTTGGAAATCATAAACACTCTTAAATCTTTGTTTACTAACTTTTTATGTCCCAAGTGTTTTAGTATGTTTTTGTTGAAATAATTACTTTCTACCATGCATAGAAATTTTGCTAATGTATTTTGAATATAAAATTTACATTATGCAATCTGATCCATCATATTGAAGGTTCTTTTGATTCATTAGAACTACCTTTTCTCAGACTAGTGGTTAGACTTATGTCTTTTCTACCTGACTAAACAAATTAATGACAATTAGATTTACCATGGTACCGATACACAAACTAACCCTCATCTAGTTCAATCAGATTGAAAATTTATAACTAAGTCCATAAGACTGACTAAATTTTATAATTATAGTACATAATAATTGGTTCTATTTTATGTAATGCTTATATTATTGTAATGGTGATAAAAAAATGATGTTGTACATTCAGTTATTCCATAACATTGTGAGCTATTAAAGAACCAGTTATATGAGGCAATTGTAACTAACTCATAAATATGATCAGTGAAGCTTCGCCTATAAAAATCCATTCATTTGAAGAGTTAGGATTTGATCACATTCTAAACTCAATCTGTCTAAATTTTTCTATTCATGAATATCCCATTCCAAATTATTTTAAATATATTATAGAGTTTTAGTTCTAATTAATCCTTGTTGGGGATGTTTTCTTTAGAAAGAATTTACTTTTTTAATCATGAATTCAATCATTTTTATGATTGATGGATTCTGGGTATAGGAAGATAGTGAATCTAATCCATCGGATTGAGGGATTCTAGAGCTAGGAAGACAGAATTTGATCATTGTTTTGATCGAGGGATTTTGAGGATTAGAAGACAGATCTTATTTCGATCATCGTATCAAGGGATTTCCTTGTTAGGAAATACATACTTTACAGTAAGTATAAAATTGTGGATACCTTTAGTCACGTTTATTGATTACATTTTATCTTAATTTTAAGAGAGTTTATTATTTTAATATATCTTGCGAGTCATTCTTAATTTTTCTAGATATTTTATTGCTTGTTCCTATATGTATTTTCCATTATTCGTATAATAGAAAGTCAGTATTTAAACTTATATTTCTATACTATTTGTTTCATTAGGGTAATCTTGATTATGATAAAACCATATATTGATATAATTGGATCAACTATGACTCTGATTCTTTAACTCTAAACATCAAATAATCTGTGAGTCCAAAAATATTACTTTAAGAGGTTTTGGTTTTTTATGAGTTTAATTTTTTTAAAATAAAACTCACCACCAACTTGTATGTATAACCATCTAAGCTACTATTACAATCCAATAATTAGTATTAGAGAGGGTTTTTACTACTTATATACTTGATGAGTTTTTACTTTCTTTACATAATGTATGTTGCTTTAAGTTTTTTTATAAAATTTCTATTTAAAAACATTGTTAAACTAATGTGATATTGTAGAAAAGAGTTTATATTTCTTTAATATAGGAGGTAATAATTTTGGATCTCTTGATAATATAAATCCTAGTCGGACACCTATATTTGATGGGAATGACTATGAATATTAGAGAGATAAAATGAAAACTTTTGTGATCAACATTAGAGTTGATAATTTCTTAATTCTTACTGGAAAATACAAGATTCGTGATAAGGAAGTTTATTATTTTAATAATGTTGAGAAATTAGAATATCAGTTGAAATAAAAAGTCCAAAATACTTTATTTTGTTTTATGAAGAGGAATATATTTAGTCAAATATCATCTTATGAAGCTACCAATAATATTTAGAGTAAATTGGAAGTAACACATTTTGGTACATCCAAAGTTATAGAAACAAGAAGAGTTATTCGTAGATCTTATTACAAATCCTTTAATTTTATACCTAGTCGGACAGTTTCCAAGATACACCAAAGGTTTATGACTATTAAAAATAGTTTATAGTCTCTTGGGGAAAATTTCCTTAATGATGAAATTTTGGTCGAAAAGATTATAGACATAATTCCCAATGAGTGGGAATCTAAAATAAATATTTTTGATGATATAAGAAAGCTTAATAATCTTACTTTATATGACATAATTGGTGCTCTCATGGAGTATGATGGAAGATTAAAAAGATATTCTGAAAAAGAAAAAAAAATGGTGGAGTTGATTTTGCTACAATATCTACTGTACCTTTTATAGTCCAATCAGAAGAGAAAGTGGTGAAATATTCTAGAAAGAATAAAGTTGTTACTGAATCCAATTCAAGTTCATCACCACCTTTAAAAAATGAGTTAGCTAATTTGGATAGAAGGATTTACAAGATCATTGGAAATAAATACTTTAAATATAGATAAAAAATGGGTTATAAGGATAAAGGTAACATGAAGGATTCTAAGGTCACTTGTTACAAATGTAATAAGGAATGGCATATTCGACCTGATTTTCAAATGTTAAAAAGGAAAGATATAAAGGAATAAAATTTAGATAGAAATTCCAAGAAATGTTATATTTATAAAGGAATGAAATTTTTGAATGCTTTTGACACATGGAGTTCCATTGGTGGAGATTATTTTAAAAATTTTGTTGATAATGAATGTTTTGAACAAAGGAACACTGAATTTTTTCAAAAAACTGCCCATGGTAAATCAATGTCTAATGGCTAAAGTACACACAACAGAATCTATTACTAATATTTATTTAAATGAAAACTATCCAGATGAGAAAAAATTTAAATTTTTTGATCAATAATCTTCCTCATCCAGGGAAGATAATACTCCACCCAGTTATGATTAGGTTTATAGGTTTGAAAACTATTAGAAAATGAAAATTGTAACATTTTAAAAAAAATGTGAAAATGTCAAAGCTAAAATTGATAAGGTAGATTTGATAATAAATCTTTTGACTATGAAATATTATATCTTGATAAAACTAATTTTTAAAATTAAACTATTTCAAAATATTTTTAAAATTTTATTTATGATAAAACTACATTACAAAATAATTTTGAAAAACTTAGTTCCAAAACTATTACAAATGGGGCAAAGAATTTAGTTCTAAAACTAAAATCTGAAATTCCTAGATTAAGGAAACGTTTATCCAAGTTTACCAATGGTAAGGAAAAATTTAACAAAATGTATAAGAAAAAAATGATCTTATAGTGATAATACAAAATGGGTTCACTACGGGAAAAACTGATTATTGCGACAGGGTATTTGCGACGGGATTTATTCCCATCGTAAAAAATCCGACGACAAGCGTATTTGCGACGGGAATATATTCCCGTCGCAAATGGTCAGTTATTTGCAACGGGAATACCGGACCCGTCGCAATAGATATGGAGCGGTTTGCGCCCAAAAACGCGGGAAGCCTATTTGCGATGGTCGCCTTCTACCCGTCGCAACTACCCGGCGGCGGTAAATACTATTTGCGACGGGTAAATTGTCCCCTCGCAAAAAAATATTCAGCAGGTGTTATTTGCGACGGGGCTCATCGCCAATACCGGCGGCGGTAAATAGTATTTTGCGATGGGGATATCCGCCCGTCGCTAAAGGTATGTCGGAAGGCAGCTATTTGCGACGGGCCCGTCGCAAAAACACTTTTAACCGCCGCCCGTAATGAATGCGGGTAAAGGTATTTGCGACGGGGCCCGTCGCCAATACCGGAGGTGGTAAATAGGAATTTGCGACGGGGATATCCGTCTGTCGCTAATAGTATGTCGGCAAGCAGCTATTTGCGACGGGCCCGTCGCAAAAACCCTTTTAATCACCGCCCGTAATTAATGCGGGCGAAGGTATTTGCGACGGTATCTCGTCGTAAATAAGACCGTCGCAAATAATCTAACCTACATATACCCCCCACCCATTTTTTCCAAATCATTCAGATCTCTCTTTCTTTCTCTCTTTAACTTCCAGTTCTAAGTAGAAAATTTCTTTCGTTTTAATTTTTTCTTAAGAGAAGATAGAAGGAGTTAGAAGGCGTTAATTGCTTCAAAATATCGAAGGTGTTTATATTTTTTTATTTTTTAAATTATTTTTAATTGTTAATTTATTTTTAATTGTTAATTTTAATTTTTCTTAATATAATGTTTAGTAGCTATATAGTAGAATTACATTAAGTGGTTGTACCAAATAATCCTTGTCTGGATACGAACAAGTAGAGGCGGCTCTGGCACAGATGTACCTAGGAGTAAAAACTCTGACAAGGTGTTATGAGCTTGACACGGGGTAACCTGGTACACGACAACGGGTCTTGCTGCACTCTTGGTTCGACACTCCCAGAGGATCTTTTGGTAATAATTAGAAATAATTATATTTAATTAGAAATAATTAGAAATAGTTATATTTAATTAGAAATAATTATATTTAATTAGAAATAGTTATATTTAATTAGAAGTAGTTATCAAATTAATTAGAAATAATTAAAATAATTATCAAATAATTAAGAAATAATTATATTTAATTAGATTTAATTATAATAATTATCAAATAATTAGGAAATAATTATATTTAATTGATTAGAAATAATTAGAATAATTAAAATAATTAAAATAATTAAAATAATTAGAAACAATTAAAATAATTTGGAATAATTAAAATAATTAGGAAACAATTAAAATAATTAGGAAATAATTAAAATAATTAGGAAACAATTAAAATAATTAGGAAACAATTAAAATAATTAGGAAATAATTAAAAATAATTAGAAAACAATTAAAAATAATTAGGAAACAATTAAAAATAATTAGGAAAAAATTAAAATAATTAGGAAACAATTAAAAATAATTAGGAAAAAATTAAAAATAATTAGGAAACAATTAAAAATAATTAGGAATAAATTAAAAATAAATAAAAATAATTAGGAAACAAATAAAAATAATTAGGAAATAATTAAAAATAATTAGGAAACAATTAAAAATAATTAAGAAACAATTAAAAATAATTAGGAAACAATTAAAAATAATTAGGAAAAAATTAAAAATAATTAGGAAATAATTAAAAATAATTAGGAAACAATTAAAAATAATTAGAAAACAATTAAAAATAATTAGGAAACAATTAAAAACAATTAGGAAACAATTAGAAATAATTAGGATAATTAGAAACTACAATTAGGATAATTAGCAAGCGTGATTGACCGCTCATCTACCTCAATTTTCTTTTCATTTGTGTGTTGAGGCTTGAGAGGAAACTTCTTCCTCCACATGTAATATTTGATTTTACTATCAAAATTATCCACCTCCTCTCCAGCATAGAGGTGAGGAGGTTTATAATTTTTTACAGTAAAAGCAAATATTACATGTGGAGGCAGAAGTTTCCTGTCAACCTCAACACACAAATGAAAAGAAAATTGAGGTAGATGAGCGGTCAATTATGTTTGTTTTTCAATTCAATGATTGATTAACTACCCAACCTATATGCATATCTTCGCATTACTAATTAGTAACATGATTAGTAATATAATTAGTAACATAAATAGTAACATAATATAAAATATTATATTACTCTAATATTAATAATTAAATAATATTAATAATATAATTATTTTATTATTATATGTTTAATATTTATAAAAAAATATTAATATTATTAAAATTATAAAAAATTTATAAAATATTACAATTATCAATATTTTCAACAAGTTTTGCTTTATTCTTAACATGTTCAAATCTTAAAGGGTCGCTAATTTTCAGGTCATGCCCAATAAAAGGTTTGCGTCAACCGTGTCCAATGTAAACTCTATAATTGTCCTTGCTTGGTTGATCACCTCGCAAGTAGCATTGCAATAAGACAATCCAAGTCATGTCTTTCTTATCTATAAGAATCATATCACATGACTTTTTACATAGACCATCCTTTCTTGAAAAATTAAGGGAAAGATACTGAAGTTCTCTTAATTTTTCAAGGAAGAATGATCTATGTAAAGGGTCATGCGAAATGATTCTTAAAGATGAGAATGACATTACTTATGTCGTCCTATTTCAACACTACTTGCGAGGTGATCAACCATGTAGGGACAATTATAGAGTTTACATTGGACATGGCTGATGCAAACTTTTTATTGGGCATAACCTGAAAATTGACGACCCTTTAAGATTTGAACATGTTAAGAATAGAGCAAAATCTGTTGGAAATATTGGGATTTGTAATAATTAGTAATAATTAATAATAATTAGTAATAATTAGTAATAATTAATCAAAAATCAAATAAATTTGAGTACATGGTTATAAATTGGCACAATTTCTAGCGGATTAGTGGCTACCTTTTGTTCAACATCTCATATCTTTGCTACTTTCTCCCACTGAAATCAGTATGAAAAATGTGCTCTAACGTATGTCAGAGCAAGTTTTTCATACTAATTTCAGTCGGTATAAAGTTAAAAAGAGATGATCCGTCGGACAAAAGAGGCTCTTTTACCTGACGACTCATCTCCTTGCAAGGAGATGAGTCGTCAGGAAAAAGAGCTGCCTCCAATCTGCTGGAAACAAATAAGAATAATTAGTAATATAATCTCCACAATGATGATTACAAAATTTTATTTCATTATTCAAGCATATTTCATTTTTCCAAGTATTGCTAAGTATTGCTAAATTAATAATAATTAGTGGGGTTGATTACAAACTAACTGTGTCGCCTATAATTATTGGTAATTACTAAGAAATAACTGTAATTATGTATCTTCTCTTTTTATGATATTGTTTTTCTTATATCAAATTATTTAACAACAGTAATGGTTTTAAATTTTCTAGAAACATATATATGAATATGGAACAAGGAAGTCGACATCAATCATTATTAGATGACCGCGCTTGGATAAATCAGTGCAGAAATCCAAACGGTTCTAGTTTAAATCCTGTATATGTTGATGGTGTTGAAGCTTTCTTATCATTTGCATCATCAAACCCGGAATTTGTTTCAGAAGGGACAATTAAGTGTCCTTGTAAAAAATGTGCTCTGAGAACATCTGATACATTTGACATCGTTGGGAAACATCTCTTGCGTTATGGTTTTCAATCAGATTATATTTTTTGGTATCAACATGGTGAACACAGTTCTAGAGAAGATACTAATAATTTGATTCTGGATCCATCACGGTTTCATAATTTAGTACATGATTTTGCAGGGGCATCTGTTCAATAAACTGAAATTGAGGATGAAGTTGATTTACCTCCTGAGTTGGCACCATCTAAATTTGCTGAGTTGTTCAGGTCTGCTGAGGATGCATTATATCCTGGTTGCAAGATAAGCAAATTAGAAGCAGTTGAAAATTTTATAACTATTAAATCAGATAATGGAATGTCAAATAACTGTTTTGATCAGATATTTTCTTTGGTTAAACCAATGTTACCTGAAGGAAATGTGCTGCCTGCTAATTATTATGAGAGCAAGAGACTGGTTCGTAATCTGGACCTTAGTTATCAGAAGATCCATGCATGTTCAAATGATTGCATCTCATATTCTGGTGAAAATGAGTCGTTAGATAGTTTTCCCACATGTTGACAATTGAGGTATAAAGAAGCTAAATTAGGAAAGTCTTGATTGATTTCTGTAAAACAGTTGAGATATTTCCCGCTTACACCCAGGTTGCAGCGTTTATTTATGTCTCAGAATACAGTGACAATGATGTCATGGCACAAAACCAATATTTCAAATGGTAAAAGCTTGATTCATCCATCTGATGGTGATTCATGGAAACATTTTGATCAAGTGCATCCGTCTTTTGATTTAGAATCTCGGAACGTGCGATTGGGTCTTTCTACTGACGGTTTTTGTCCATTTGGATCTTTTGGTAGTTAGTATTTCTGGTGTCCTGTCTTTATAACTCTGTACAATTTACCTCCATGGATGTTGATGAAAGAGCCTTATATCTTTTTGACATTATTAATCCCAGGACATCTGAAAAAGAATATTGATGTTTATTTGAAACCATTGATTGATGAGTTAAATTTATTGTGGAGTTATGGTGTTGGTACATATGTTGCTGCTGCGAAACATAATTTTGTAATGAAAGATGCTTTGATGTGGACAATTAGTGACTTCCCGGCATATGGCATGTTATCTGGCTAGAGTACACATGGTCCAAAATCATTTCCTTATTGTATGGGAGACAACAAAGCATTTATGCTCGTGAATGGAAAAAAAAACTTGCTATTTTGACAGTCATTTCATATTTCTTCCAATCGATCATCCTTTTCGGAGGAATAAATCTCATTTCAGAAAAGGCAGAATTGAAAGAGATGAACCTCCAAAAATGATCTCAGGTACAGAGTTACAATCAGTTGTATTTTCATTACCTTCCATCACTTTTGGACCGACAATAAACCAACAGAAATTCATGGCTTTGGGAAAGAACACAATTGGAAAAAATGGAGCATTTTTTTGAAATCTGCCATATTGGTCTAATTTGTTGGTTCGACACATGTTGGATGTCATGCATATTGAGAATAACTATTTTGATAATTTATTTCATACAGTTTTGGATACACAGGGTAAAACCAAAGATAATGTAAAGGCACAATTAGATATTGCCCAAATTTGCAGGCGACCAGAACTTGAATTGTTTGAAAATGTCAGATCATAGAGATTAATGAAGCCAAAAGCAGCTTATACACTGACCAAAGAGAGTCGATTATTATTTTGTCAGTGGATTTCAAATTTGAGACTTCCAGATAGCTATGCTTCCAACTTGGGTAGATGTGTTAAAAATGGTCATATTACCGGATTAAAAAGTCATGATTGTCATGTTATAATGGAAAGACTTATGCCTATTGGATTAAGAGGTTTGTTGAATTCTAAGATTTTGGATTCGATAACAGATATATCATATTTTTTCCGAGACATGTGTGAGGCGACAACAGACTACGATGAACTAAGAAAACTGGAAGAAGCTGTTGTTGTAATTATATGCAAACTGGGAAAAATCTTTCCGCCGGCTTTCTTTGACTCAATGGAACATTTGATATTACATTTTCCACATGAAGAAAAATGTGGAGGTCCGGTTCAGTTTCGATGGATGTACCCATTTGAGAGATGTATGCAGAAATTGAAGAAAAAAGTACTTAACAAAGCATCAGTTGAAGGCTCAATTGCTGAAGCTTATTTGCAAGAGTAAATAGATTTATTCTGCTCTAATTATTTTGAATCTGAATATCCCTCAAAATTTAACCGCATGGGCCGGAACGAGGGGAATTTTTATGATGATATGAATAATCAATTATCAGTTGTCAATCAGCCCGAACTTGGATTTGGTGGAGTTCATGATAGATGGCTTTCAGATGATGAACATCATAGATCTCATACATATGTTCTACTCAACTGTGAAGAAATGTCACCAATTGTACAGTGAGTGCTCCTATCCCTTATTCTATACATTCTATTACAGTAAATTAATCATATTATATTTTTAGGTTATATGATGATCATATCAAGAAACAATTTCCACAAATTACAGCAGCTGGCTTAGAAGAACGTCGGCAAAAAAAATTTGCCTACTGGTTTCAAAAACTGGCAACGTACATTTTTTTGGTTTTTACAAATAAAATCAATTTATTACTTGTAATAGTGATAAATGTTTTACAAATTTTCAGGTATCTATATATGCTGATAAGATTGATAGTCGATTGCATATATTGAGTATCCCACCATCCAAAATGGTTAAATATTATAATGCATATGTGGTGAATGATTATCGCTTTCATACACGTGCATATGGGGAATCAAAGAAAACAATGAATAGTGGTGTTTGTTTGAAGGGATCACATCATAGAGATATTGAAGTTGACTTTTACGGCATACTTGAAGAAATTATTGAACTGTGTTATTTGGGACAGAATTATGTAACAATGTTTAAATGTCGATGGTTGGATACTGAGAGAGGCTTGTGTATTCATCCGACTCATGGAATTGTTGATATTAAACATAAAATTATTCTTGCAGTAAATGAACCATTTTTATTGGCTCATCAGGCACATCAAATTTATTATGCAAAATACTGCGCTACTACAAAAGAGTTGGATGATTGGTAGAGTATAATAAAAGTTAAATCTCGAGAAAATCAGTTTACTCAAACTAAATGTGGTTCCACTGAAGTGCAAGGAAATGAAATTTTTCAGGACGCTCCTCAAAACACATCTTTTTCACAAAGAGACATGAATATCGAGGATGACACCCCACAGTTAAGGGTCGATGGTGACGATGTTGTCAATGATGTTACAACCGAATTTGAAATGGCAAGAGATGATGAAAGTGAAACTAATATGGAAATTGATGATGTTGATGAGGAAGATGAAGACATTGACATTGAAAACTATGAAGATGATGATGAAGATGAACATTGACACAGTAAAATGCTGGTTAGAATCATAACAAATATATATCTATACATAATAGTTATTTTCAACTGTTTGCTAATAAAAATCATTTCATGTTTCAGATGGATTCAGAAACGTATCGTCAGTTACTGGAGGTTGTGCTATCTATGGATGATGAGGTTCTTGAGTCATCTGAACCTCAGGCTATTGGCACTACAGGGAGCACTCGGAGGGGGCGTGGTCTTGCCAGACTGATGATTCCAGATCCTATCCCTGAGCGACGTCCACCTCTTGGATTCGATGCGTACATGCGGTGGTATGGTAACCTGTGTATTTTTTATATTTCATTATAATTTATTTATATTCTAATTGTTTGATTATTTGTTCTTTTTCCACAGTTTTACGCATATAGCTATTGGATAGGGGAGCACTATCTTGCGCAATTATTTTTCTCAGCCCTGGCTCACATGGGATCAGATTCCCGATGATGTGCAGGCCGCCATGTTCGATCATTGGCTGGTACGTAATTAAATATTATTTATTTTGAAATTTAATTAATTAATAACTTTATATTAGGGTTTATGGTATCCCATCGACGAGAGCATGCGTGCCACTATCCACGCGGCATGGGTGGTGTCTATGTGTGACCGTTTCCGTCGGTTTTTGCATAATTTGAGAAAGGCGGCTGTGAGGAAAGTCGGAGTGACAGAATTTGATGAGTCCTGTAGAGCCCACTGAGTAGAGTACATTTCATCTCATGTTTGGGATGGATTATGTACACACTGTTTGGGTGGTGGGTTTCAGAGGAGATCTGCATTGGGTCGACAGAATCGAGGGAGATAAGAGGTGACGCATCGAGCCGGTAGTCGTACATTCAGTGCGCATAGAGAGCATCTGGTAAGTACTTTTTTTTAATATTTTATACAAATTTAAATATAAATAGTTTATTTTATATTCATATAGAAAGCAGAGCAGCCCGGTATTACGACGTACGGCGTTTATCGGAGGATGTACATTGATCCGGCTACTGGAGAGATTAGAGGTGACCAACAGTGTCAGATTGTGGTCAGTATTATTTTCTTTTCAGTTTGCAAATTAAATGCATATAATCTTTTCATTATTTTAATTTATAATTGAAACTTAAGGAGTCATATGAGGCCGTGACCTCTCAGACACAGGCTGAGAGTCAAGACGAGATGGGTGATCAGACTAGTGCCCACCATTTTGATGAGACGGCATGGATGCAGGCGACCCAATATGGCTTCGAAAAGGGCCGAGTAGTTGGTATCAGCTCTCATTTGACTCTTGCAGCTTATTATGGTACTGCTACGATGTCGGTGTCCGACTCGAGAGGAGCTCGTGGAGAGACATCATCTTTTGCCTCACAGTATCAGGAGCAGTTGCGTGCTCAGAGTGAGCCTATAGAGGATTTGCGTCAGGGGTAGGAGCAGATGCGTCAGCAGCATGATGAGGAGAGGAATCGATATGAGGAGCAACATCAGGAGCAGATGGAGTACATGCGTCGTCTGACTCGTAGTTTAGGGATGGAGTTTCCTCCACCACCTCCTCCAGGTCCTCCAGATTATCCACCCCCCGGTGATTTTATTACATGTAATAAACATTTGAGTTCGTATTTTATTTTCATATTAACTATTTACAATTCCACTTTCATATTGGTATGAATATTGCATGATTTAATTTGTTTTTATTTTTTTTAATATTTTATTACTTATTAGTATTATTTTTAATGTCTGTTTATTTTAGTAATATTACTTTTAATATTTTATATTTATTGTTAATATTGAGAAGTTTATAATTTTATAATTTTATTAATATTAATAATATTAATATTATTTTTTCATAAATATGTATGTTTATTTTAATAATAATAATAATATATTAATTTTTTATATTATTAATATTAGTATTATTATTATATAACATTATATTATTTATATTCATATTATTATTATTTTTTGATATTAATATTTCATAATTATATTATATATTTTTTTATTATTAATATTATAATAATATAATTTCCTTATATTATTAATATTAATATTATTATTATATACATAATTTAATAATATTATTATTATATTAATTTCTTATATTATTAATATTAGTATTATTATATAATATTATATTATTATTATTCATATTATTATTATTTTATATTAATATTTCATAATTATATTTTATATATTTTTTATTTATATTATAATAACAGATTTTTTTATATTATTATTATTATTATTATTTTTATATAATATTATACGATTTGTATTAATTTCTTTATTTTTTTTATTTTTTTTAATATTTGTGACGGGAGTATTTTCGATGGGGTGTCCCGTCGTAAAATATTTTTTTACTGTCCCATTTGTGACGGGAAGAATACTCGTCGTAAAAACTATTTTTGCGACGGTCCGTCGCAAATACCTACATCACAAATATTTTTTAAATTTCCCATTTGCGATGGGTCAGAAACTCGTTGGAACTAATATATCTGCGACGGTCCGTTGCAAATACCTTTTTTATATATAAACGAAAAACAATTTGCGATGGGGGAAAAATATCATCACAAATACTATTTTTGTGACAGGACCACCACAAAACAACTATTTGCGACGCCGTTTTCTGCAATGGGTGATTTGCGACAGAGCCCTGTCGCAAAAGGTCTTTTGATACGGGATCCCGTCGCAGATATTCCGTTTTCCTGTAGTGGTTTTACAACTAAAAATCCTTTTTTTTAGTAACAATTACTTTATTCCTAAAAGTGACCCTTTTTTCACTAACTGCCAGAGTGGTGGTCCCTGGAAGAAAAATTATTCTTTTAATAAAATAAAATCATTAGGATTTCATAAGGCTTATTTTTTAAAACAAATTTAATTTTCCCAAAATAATAAAGTTGGAAAAATGTGTTTACCCAAAATGTTATGCCTGAAGTGGAGCAGTTGGAAACCTCTCTTGATTATGCCTAGGACGACTGGGTGTTTTACAATCTTTCATCCAAGAAAGACACCCTCTCAGACCTGATTCGTTGTCAGGAGAAAATGTCAAGGTAAGCTTCAAGGATCTAATGGATGGAGGAGGGTGATAGGAACACTACGTATTTTCATGCGTGTATCAAGGAGAGAAAATGCTTGGCCGCTCCCAACATCTTGATGGCGGATGGATCTTTCTCGAATGATAGAGATGTTTTGGGTAATCTGGCACTCAATTTCTTCAAGGATCTCTTAGAAGGTCCAAATCCTAGCATGCGCAATGGTTACCCCGGAGGTGCGGCGGAGGACTTGGTTGATATCTTGAAGATCGTTTCCCCCCAGGATAATAGCAGGCTGGTGGTTTTGCCCGATGAGGCAGAAATTCACAGGGCTATCTTGAATCTCAAACCTAACAGCGTGCCCTATCCTGATGATTTCCCCAGTTCTTTTTATAGGGACTCTTGGGAGGTGGTTAAGGGTGATCTCTCCAAATCCATCCAAGACTTCTTTCAGGGTGGCCTTATTCCTAAGGTCGCAGTGGCCACCATGCTTGCCCTTCTGCCCAAGATTGAGAACCCATCCTCCATCCTTCATTTCTTCCCAGTTATTTTGTGCAACTTTACTTATAAAATTCTTTCCGGTATCATCAATGCTAGGTTGGTTGTTCACCTTCCTCAATGGGTCTCCGAAGAGAAACATGGCTTCATAAAGGGCCGGTCCATTCAGGGTTCTATAGCGCTAGCATAGGAGATGTTGCGGGATCTCAATATCAAGTCACATGGCTCCAATATGGTTATTAAACTGGATATGTGCAAAGAATATGATCGCGTCGAATGGAGTTAAATAAACAATATGCTGGCAGGTATGGGATTCTCCCCCACCTCCATCGATCTCATCTTTGATTGTTTAATCTTCTCCTGGCTGGCAGTGAACTTCATGGGAAAGACCCATAGTTTCTTCAAAGCAACTAGTGGATTGCGGCAGGGCGATCCTATCTCCCCTAGCCTTTTCATTCTCTCCCAGGACTTCCTTAGCCGTCTCATTCACATAATCCTCAACTGGGGGGAGGTGCGGCCTTTCAGTGGGAAGGGGAACCTTCCATCAATCTCCCATCTCATGTATGCAGATGATACTCTTATCTTCCTCAATGCCAGGAGAAGTTGATTCATGGCCTGATTAAAGCGGTTCGGATTTACAGCAAGTGGAGTGGCTAAGTCATCAACAAGTCAAAAGGCAAACTCTTCCTTTCCAAACATTTCCCTCCCCACCGAGCGAAATGGATCTGCAACACCCTAGCCATACAGTGCGGTAGCCTTCCCATGTCTTATCTGGGCGCCCCGATCTCCTCGAGCCAGCTTCAGATTAGAGATTTTGATTTGGATGTTTCCAAGATAGAGGATAGATTTCTCAACTGGAAGAACAACTATCTGTCCTTTAGGGGCCGCATTGCTCTTGTCAACAGTGTTCTTTTGGCCACTCGGATGCATTCCTTGTATTCCATCAAGGTTCCGAAAGGTGTCATCAGAAATATTGACATAATCCTTTCCCACTTTGTTTGGGATGACTGCGTAGAAGGGGAGCTCCATTAGGTGTCTTGGGATAAGATGTCAAAGACCATTCGGGAAGGTGGGATCAACGTACGAAGCATGATGGACACTCTATTTTCCAGGCATGCAATCCTGGCCTAAGATATTATTAAACGTTGAAATCTTTGGGGTAAGATCAGTAGTAGGGATCTGGAGTGAAACTCTTTGAAGGGGACATGCCACATGTCCCCCTTCCTCTTGTCACTTCTCCCCACCTTCTCGTCCCTACAACCCCTAGCTCGCTGGATCATTGGGGAGGGTTCTGTTTCCTTCTGGCATCAAAACTGGTTGGGGGCGAGCCTTGGTTTTCCTGGGTATCCAGCCTACGCATATACATTTAAGGAATTCAGCAGGTTTCTATAATTTATTATGGAGACCCTAGATGAGGATAAACAGCGATCCTTCCATCTTATTGAAACCTCCACGGATCCTGACAGGTGTGTTTTCACTCTTACCAACTCGGGGGCCTTCTCAGGTAGCGCTTTTTTCCGATCGATGGATACTCAAGAGCATGGGGACCATTGGAATGAGGTTATGTGGTTCAACAAGGCTCTGACTAAGTAAAATTTCCTCCTATGGAGGCTTCAGCATAACGCCATCCCTACTGACGAGAACGTTCAGAGATGTGGCATTTCCCTGGTCTCATGTTGTCCGTGCTGCAAGCATCACCGGGAAGAGAGTGCCGAACATCTTTTCTTCGAGGGGGAATGAGCATGTGATGTCTGGTCTTTCTTTGGCACATTCACCACTCTCATCTCCCCGACTTCCTTTGAAGCCTCTTTCCTGGACCTCTAGTTTCATAACTCAGGGGACAAAGGACCAGAGAGACAAGCTAGAATACTCATCCTCCAGGTAGGATGTTGGTGTCTCTGGCAAGCTAGAAATAAAGCTAGGCACAAGGGGGGTCAGCTTTCTGGGAAGACTATTATTACAAGGATTCGAAGTCTCCTCCTGGATCTGTTCAGGAAGGTTGAGACCTGGAGGGACACTCCTTCATTCAATATCTTGCAACCGCATTCCCAAACTTCTGTTCAGAGGGACTTTTTAAGAGGTCATTGGGTTCATTGGTTCCCTCTGGTGTGGGGCCTGAAACTCAATATCAATGGATTCTACTCCTTGGGGGTCATTAGAGGTGGTGGTCTGGTACGTAACGCCAGTGGCCTGATTGTTTTGGCATTCACTTCATTCTTTGGCCCAGACTCGGCTCTTTAAGCAGAGGCTCTTGCCCTCCTCACAGGTCTCTCTCTTTGCCATCAGGGCGGTATCACTATTTCAGAAGCAGAAACTGACTCCATGGTCCTAAGAAACTCGCTGCTTGACATTTTTAATCCTCCATGGTCGATCACTTATGTCATCCGGAAGTGTCGTGGCCTGATCTCAAATAGCGTCTGCTTGAGACATACATGGGGTAAAGGAAACATGGAAGTTGATTTTCTATATACCATGGCGGGCTAAGGTTCTGGTGTCTCTTTCTTTTATGACTTGAATTTCCTAAAATCGGAGGGGTTGAACATCATTAGAGGTGATTACCTTGGTCTTCACTACTTCCTCCCCCCTTAGGTCTCGGCTTCCATCATTTTCCCTCCTTATAGCTTCCTTTCTCCTTTTACAATAAAATAAATAATATTGATGATTATAGTTACCCAAAATATTTTTTTCTGACAATACCAGACCCAAGAAGGTTGGTTTTCTAAAAACAAATATTTTATTTTTAGGAAAATAATGAAATCTCCAACAACAACAAAAATTGGTACATAGATATTGGTTATTCCAGGAACATGACTAGAAAAAAATATTTCTTAAAGAATATAATTAATATAAAAAGAGGAAAAGTAACTTTTAGAGATAATGCTGAAGGAGAGATTATCAAAATAGGTAACATTGTACTTCTTGGAAAATACCTTATTTAAAATGTTTTATTTATTGTTAGACTTAAGAAAAAACTTATTAATATATGTCAATTATATGATGAAGTTTACCTTGTAAACCTTAGAAATGAAAGTTGTACTACACATAGTTCCAAGTATGAATTTATTCTTTCTTCTAATTAGTATGAGAATATTTAACACAAAAATTAGAAGACATTAGGATCCAAGACATACATTTCCTTACTGTAATAGAAGATAAATCTTGGTTATGTCATTGAAGGTCAGGACATTGTAACCAACAAGCATTATCTAAGTTTACTACAAAAGTACTTTCTAAGGATCTTCTGAAACATAGTATTGATAATTAAAAAAAATTACCCTTGTCAGTTTGGTAAGCAACATAAGTCATGTTTAAAATCTATTAGTGAAGTCTCAACTTCTAATGTTGTACAGTTAGCGAAAATGGAATTATTTGGTCCTAAACAAGATGGAATTATTGGTCATAAATACTTTGTATATGTTTTAGTTGGTTACTGCACTAGATATACTTGGGTCTATTTTCTAACAAGGAGATCCAAATCCTTTAATTATCTTAAAACTTTTATAGCAAGAGTTAAAAATGAAAAAAAAAACCTCTCTATGATAACTATTTGTAGTGATCGTGGTGGAGAATTTGAAATTTTTGATTTTGAAACTTTTTATAGTAAGAAAGGTATTGAACATAACTTTTCAGCACCGAGAACTCCCTAGAAAAATTTTGTACGTGAAATATGAAATAGAATTTTCAAGAAATAACTAGTACCATGTTGATTGAATAATCATTTACTAAAATTATTTGGTCTGAAGTGGTTATTACAGCCTTTTATAGTATAATTTGGGCTTTAATTAGACAATTTATTAATAAAAAACCTTATGAGTTGTGGACAAGAAAGAAACCAAAAGTATCTTAATTCAAAGTATTTGGTTGTAAAGTATTCATTATGAATGATAAAGATAATATACATAAGTTTTCACCCATGTATGATGAAGGAATATTTTTAAGTTATTCCATTACTTCTAAGGATTATAGAGTTTTTTTAAAATAAAATTATTGTTGATGAAAGGGTACATGTTAAGTTTGATGAAACTGATCTCTTTTGTTTTCAAACAACCTCAACCAACATCCTCAAATGTTATTTCTAAAATATATTTTTAACCTATAGTATAAAATACATCACATAAGAAAATAACTCAATAATATGTTTATGAAGTTATTCCTATGGAATATTTTGAACCTTATATTAAAGAATAGACCTTTGAAAACCCAAGAAGTTAGTTATTTCATAGAAATCATCCTAGTGAAAGTATCATTGGTGATGTAGATCAACCAATTAGGACTAGAAGTTCCTTAATAAATGAAATTAAACATTTGGATTTCTTATCCCAATTCGAACCTAAGAATCCTAATGAGGTTTGGATTAAGTCAATGCAAGATGAACTCAATGAGTTTTAAAGAAACAAAGTCTGGACTTTAGTTTAACGACCTATATAAACTACTATAATTGGTGTAAAATGGGTATTTCATAATAAATGTGATGAAAATGGAATAATAGTTATAAATAAAGCTAGACTTGTGGATAACGGTTATAACCAACAAGAGGCAATAAATTATGAAGAAACTTATGATCTGGTATTAAGACTTCAAGTTATTCAGATACTTTTAGCCTTTACATCATTCTTTAATTTTAAACTATTTCATATAGATGTGAAGTGTGATTTTCTTAATGGATATGGTCCAGAAGAAATTTTTGTAGAAACCCCACATATTTTTTACAATAAAAAACATATAGAACGTGTTTATAATTTTACCAAGGAACTTTATAGGCTTAAAAATCCCCTAGAGAATTGTATGATTGGTTAACTAGATTTTTGTAACGAAATAATTTTGTTAAGGGAGTTGCGTATCCAACTCATTTTATAAAATTAGTTAATAAAAACAATATGATTTTACAAATTTATGTTGATGACAATATATTTTTTTCAACTCAAAAATATTTAACTGGTTCCTTTACAGATCTTATGAAGTCTGAATTTGAAATTAGTATGATGGGTGATTTATCAAACTTCCTTGGTTTTAAAATTTCACAAAAACTGAAAGGAACTTTTATATCTCAACATAAGTATATAAAATATATTATTAAGAAATTTGGATATTATAATACTAAAATAATTAGTTCTATCATTGGTACCTCTAATACTTTACTTCTTAATGAGGCTGGGAAATTAGTTGATCATAAAACTTTTAGAGGTATGGTTGGAATCTTACTATACTTAAAATCTAGTTATATGAATTTAATGTTTTTATCATTATTATGTGATAGATATCAATCCAATCCAAAATAATACTATCTTAAATTTTTAAAATGAATTCTTCATTATCTTAAGGGAACTATAGATTTAGGCCTATTCTATTCTACTAGAAATGTTTTTGAACTAAAACATTTTTCAGCTGGTGACTTTGGTGGATGTAAAATGGATAGGAAAAGTACATTTAGAACATGTAATTTCTTAGGAGACTCTTTAGTTTCTTTTTTTATAAGAAACAACACTCAGTGTCACTTTCCACTATTGAAGAAGAATATATGGCAGTAGGAAGTTGTTGTGATCAAGTTTTGTGGATGCAACACACACTCGAAAACTATGGCATGAGTTTTACTAAAACACAAATATATTTTAACAACACAAGTGTCACGACCCAACCCACACTAGGGATCGAGCCAAAACTACCCCAATCTCACCTCCATAGGCCACGGGTTGGCGACTAGCACTGAAGGTAGAACAATCTGAGGTATTCCTTTGCCTAAAAACCTGTACACACACACACACCCAACTCAATGAAAAAGTGCAGAGGAAAAAGGAAAGATACCACATTTCTATATATAAACCAAAAATATGAATCAACCTCTAAATAGTACAAGTATAGAAAATTAATGTGAAAGGGAAAGGTAAAAAATACATGACCAACTAGAAAAGTGACACAACTCAGCAACAAGTGGAAAAGTAAAATAGAAGAGAGATCCCCACTCCTGGATCCCAAGCTACAACCACCACACGCGGTCCATGAACCTTGTATCGTTAAGCTCTTTTGATGTCATGATCAACCTGTCTATCATCTACAAGGGCACACCAAGTGAGGAAAAATCCTAACCAAGGGTGAGTATAAAAATACTTCATAGGATGCCCTAAAATATCAAGGAAGTAGCAAAAGAAGTACTGAAGGGGGAGTAGTAGATAGAACAAGGTACAGTAAAAGGAGTTTAGATCTAACGAATAAGAGATCGAAATTAAACTCATCCAGATACAAGTAGCTTGAAATAGTGAGAAGATGAACTTCTCATCGAGTCTTTACTACCTATAGTGGGAGAGTATTCTCGTATAACCACTAGAATATAGACACGGAAAGCACATTCCATACCATGTCTGTCTTCGCCGCTTCTAGAAGGAGAGTAACCAAAAACCCTAAGTAGTGGGTATTGTAATAGGTTATATAAATATGCTGAAACAATGAATCCAAAATGAGAGAGTAGGGGATCTCCATCTCATAGCACAACCCAGGAATATGAGTAGCAAACAGTCTCAGAACTAACCACCAATGATTCCCATCATCCTCACATCTTCTTTGAACGCGCAAGTCAAAGGGTCTCAATCACCGCACCTTGATATTATCTGCTTTGGGTGGCACATTCTCACCCTCATGGTTTTAGGTCATGTCACAAGGATTCTTCTTTGTGGGAAGTTTCCATGCTTATCATGAGTACAATGTTATGTCAAATCACGCCTCGTCACTATGTCACATAGTCGAGGGGTCATGTCTCAAGGTTGAGGGCCCATGCCCAGCCTAGATAGAGGGTTTTACTCTAGTGTCATTGAGGACCCATGCTCAGCCTAGTTGGAGGGTTCTCCTCAGAATAGTTTGAGGACCCATACCCATCTCAGATGGAGGCTTCCACTCAATATAGGTTTAGGACCCATGCCTATTCCAGTTAGAGGGTTCCACTCTAGTGTCGTCATGTACCCATGACCAACCTGGCTGGAGGGTTCCACTCAGAATAGGTTAAGAAGTCACGCCTAGCCCAGCTGGAGTGTTCCACTCAGTATAGGTCAAGGACCCATGACCATCCCGACTAGAGGGATCCACTCTAGTGTCATCAAGTACCCATGCACAGCCCAGCTGGAGAGTTCCACTCAGATGTTACTATAGAGGAACTAGAATGTCCATCCATGTTGGATGGTACCTCTTGGAAAGCATTAGGGAACATTGTTGTAGTTATCAAGTGTCGTACTGGATGTGTCACACCTGGAATGTCGAGCATCACCTATGATAGGTGTCACACTCAGAACATCTTACATCGTAACTCGTAAGCCACTATAGAAGGCACCATCACGTTCTATGCAGAAAAATCACTCATGATGGGCTACTCACATGGAAAAATAAGAGTCCATAAAAAGGAGATATGAGAGAAATAAGATTTGTAAAGTAGTACATGGTGTGTGTGGGTCCCACACATCATGTGGCCCTACCTCATCACCAGGTCGTGTACCTAGTCATTCTTGGGCACTAAATTGTGATCAAGTACCCCTAGGTATGCCAATATACTCCCAAAGTACACATAAAATATATCCAAAAGGCTATCAAGTGCATGTCACTCAATGTTGATTCAAAGGGAGAAAGCATTATTTCACTGACACGCCCCCTCAAATGGCCCCAGAACATTTGACCAGATCTCTTCATGCATCTTCTCCACTCTCATAAGAGTGGAGTTTGACCCAAGATATGGGTTCTCTTCAAACACTTCAGAAGAATATTTCACCAATATTCCTTTCATGTTTCCACATTTAATTTGATCACGAATAAGGATTCACACATCCAAACGGATCACACCATCATGATCCTTGTAGAAAAACATGTGAGGTAGACTATTAACTCACCCCAAACGGAAAAATGATAGAAAATTTGTATGGCTCTACATTACTCTTGGATAGAATCTTTTGGGGACCATTTCTTAGTCCCAAATCAAATTATACGGATCACTCAATTTTGATCCTCATGGAAAAATGCACGATATGGACTAATCCTTAGTCCAAAATGGATGCCCGGTGAAAAGGCGGCATTTCTGTGCAACATGTGCGAATCGGTCCTCATGGGTCCCTTAACTCGTCTTTGGTTTAAAAACCTGAAATTAGTCTTGAAAAGTCTACACAAAGACCAGGCTCGCACCACTACTGACGATGCCTTAATTAGATGTTCCATTTAGAAGGTAGGTCTGATACAAGATTCATGAATAATAATAATAATATCATTATTAAACTTAGGAGTTTCATGAAAGAGAGCAATAAAATCTAGACTTAGAAGTCGTTAACTCGTATAAAAATATTTTTCTCGAAGAGAGGGATGTGTGCCCATAGACGGTGTGTCAATCAGATTCCTATTTTAGGAGATAAGGGTGTTTAAAGGTGTATCATTCCAATTTGGGTCGGTCCGGCCCAAACTGGCTGGACCCCTCCACCTGGGCCAGCCCGGTCCATTGCAGCCAGCCCGCAACCCAACCGTGTGGCCCGACCCGTTTCCCAACCGATTAACCTGGTCCGTTCTACCTCCGGCCCATCCCATGCACCCCCCAACCTGGCCAGGTGGTCATCTACCTTGGGACCCCTAGTGTCCCCCCATCAACAAGGCGACACGTTCCATGCGGGTCACTCCCACCTGGGGTCGTGCGTCGTGACCCCTCTACCTCGCCTCTAGTCGAGCTGCAAGGCAGCTCCATTATACCGGCACCACCGGATGGCCCCAACTGCATCAACCTTAGCTCCCTGGTCTTCCCTCTGTTACCCCTCCTACCGCCTCATCACCCCACTAGCTCCTCCTGCTCCTCTCACTGGCCAACCACGCCGCCAGCCTCCTCAGCGTCCCACCTCTGCACTCTGCCTTAGGCTGACCAGCCTTGCTGCCAAACTCTTCCCTGTCAATAACTATACCATTGTCTTCCTCCATAGACCGTTGGGACCACTATGGTGGTTAGAAAATTGAAATGATAAGTGTTTTGGGATCCTCAGGTCGAGGGATTCATAGCGGAAGCCTTCGCTTGATGATTCGGCGATTTTTCGGCATAGAAAATATTTAAGGTGAAGAACGACGAAGAACGTAACAAAATGGTGATTCAAAATGGGGGATCGGGTGATGACCATGTTCGTTTGAAAATCGCCATGATGGTCAAAATAGAGAATTGATGAGGGATTCGAAAATGAAACAAGAATGGAAATTTGGGTGCCAAAAACAATAAGAATCTTACCTCATGGGATCCATTCATCGTTGATGATGTGCACTATGATTATATTTCAATCCTATGGAGTTACATCAACAATTATTACTCAATATTACATAGAACAAAGAGAGAGAGTGGGTAGAGATAGTGGAGATAGGATTTGTAGAGATAGATAGAGAATTAGAGGCTAACCCTAATTCTAATTATCTAAGCTTCTATTTATAGGATCCTCACTCGGTGTGGAATCTGAAACCTATGAGGCCTATCATTTTATGTCACACCTTGGTAAAACACCCCATTCCGAAACTCAAAGTCAGTATTATATTTCCAATATGAGTCCCCGTTTGAAATTTATTTGATTTGGATCTTGAGATAAAATAATTAATGTTAATTATTTTTTTTATGTTTTTCCCCTAGGTGAATTTTCTCACAGATGTACCACACCGACAAAAGTTATACCTCACCTAGGGTAAAAGCCACATTTAATACTAAACCATGGCCTCATATTTTTTGATATAATATACCATTTGAGAAATATCCCATTTCCATTGTGTACATAGTATAAAAAAACTTAATATTTTTATAAAATTAATTTCTGGAACATCGGGCCACGAAATCACAGGTCGTCTCATCTCCTATATCTCAAAATATATGTAGAAATATTTAAAAGCATTACAAGGTGAAAATCGGGTCTCTACATCATTCCTTCCTTCATGATTTTCATCCTTGAAAATCTAGGGAAACAACTTGGGATATGAAGCTCGCAATTAGCTCTCCCACTCCCATGAAAACCTATAAATTTTTGTACTAACGCATCACTTGAACCAAAATGATGGTCTATCCTCATGAGGTCTACTCCTATCGATGACACACATAGAATCATGCAGTTATTTATCTTATTAGTATTCTATAGTTTATTTCAGTTGTGTGTTGTTTACTTCTTATTCTATTTTATATTATTATTATGTTGTGTTACACTCTGCCAATGAGGGCATAGTTTCCCCACTATCATGCCCTAGGCCCTCGCTGCTAATCGGCATCCTCTGGCGTTTGGGGAATTCCCTTGAGGCCATGTGGCCAACTGGGTATGGGGAAATGGTTGAGTGGCACCTGGATCCGTGATGTCACAATTTTCTACCCAAAGCAGCACCAAATAATGTAGCACAACACAAGACAATTTCCCCCCACACTTATGTTCAACTAGATCATGCAATTTCACTTAAAGAGCAGGCTGGATAGGGTAAATTGGCCTGTAATGTGGATAAACTAACATTATTTTCATGTATTATAAGGGATGTGAGGATTAAATGTATAATACATACCAAAATAAAATGTATTCTCTTGAAAATGGGGCTTTAAAACCAAAGAAATGCATCAATCATTTAAAACACAAGTACCTCAAACCCTTAAGTTTTGATAGGAATAAATCAAATTATGTTTAAAGAAATCATGGTTTTGTTCTCTCAATAAGTAAGAGGAATGTAAATAATATGCCAAAAAGGGTTCAAAATTCTCATGGGAAAGTGATTTTAAGTACAGTGAGATATGGCATGGGATTCAAAAATAAAATGTCTTTTTATGAAATTCCCAAAGTTTTAAACTTGAAACAAAGTCATTTTAAGCATTCATTTAAGCTAATTTTCATGGGATAAATTAGTTCACTGATTAAAATGGGTTTTAAAAATAGAAAAAAATAATCATTTCAACTCACAAGTTTCAAAAATACACAAAAATTGAAAAATAAACACACAATTTTTTTATAAAACCGAAAAACAAAAAAAATAAAAAACCTAAACTATAATTGTTATTTCCCCCACACTTAAATAATGTCATGTTCTCAATATATTCAAGTATATTTAACTTGTAAGAATATTTTTAATTGAATCTCAATAAGAAATCAAGTTATGAGGAGAGGTACGACCTGATGTCTTTTATTGGTAAACAGGTTGGGGGTGTGTGATCTCCTCCACTAGCTCAAATGATAAGGTCCCATGGAATTTCTTTAGCCCATTTCCATTAACATTGAATATATCATGCTCTTCATCCTTCATAATATTCATATTAATAAAGCGATATACATTAGTAACTATAAACAGATCTTCCCATCTAGAATAAAGTTTAACTGGAATCATTATGAGTCTTGAGTTGAATAATAGCACTATATCTCCGAGATAAAAGTATTTCAGTTGGATCACCTTATCATGAGACACTCTTATTCTCTCTTTGTAAATTCTAAAAAATTTAAAATATTACCTTATAATATCCTCCAACTCCTGTAATTGAAATCTTCTCTCTTTTCCATCTCTTTCAAGATCCAAATTCATCTCTCTCACAGCCCAATATGCCTTATTCTCCAATTCCATAGGCAAGTGAGATATTTTCCCATAAATCAACCTATATAGACTCATTTCGGTCAGGGTTTTGTAGTTTATCTTGTAATACCATAATTTTTATTCCAACCTTTGGCTCTAATCCTTCCTATTTTGTTTAATAATCTATCTAAAATTCTTTTGATTCCCTTATTCAGCTTGACTATTAGTTTGTAGATGATAGGTATTTGATGTTTTATGATTCAATCCATAATTTTTCAAAAAAAATATCCATTCTCCTATTGAAAAAGTGATCCCCTTGATCACCAATGATGGTTATGGGCACTCCAAACCAAAAAAATATGTTAGCCCCAACAAAATCACAAACAACTTTAGCATGTGGATTTTTCTTCCACCCATTCTAAAATGTAATCAAATGAAAGAAAGACATAAGAATTTTAAAATGACATTAGGAAAGCACCCATAAAATCTATCCTCCATAATTCAAAAATATGACAAAATTAAGTGGATTTTGGGGCATTTTTTATCTCTTTGAAATATTTAGATAAAAATGACATTTTTCACACCTTTTTCAAATTCACGAGAATCTTTAAAAATAGTGGGCCAATAAATTCCAGATTCTAAAACCTTCCTTGCAGTCCTTTGAGGTCCAAAGTGGCCTTAACAAGCTAAAGTGTGAAAAAACTCAAAGATAGAATCAGTTTCTCTTTCAGGAAAACATCTTATTATCACTTGATCATTGAAAATATTCCCAATAAATGGATCTTCCCAAATGTAATATCTAGATTTATATTTAAGTTTTTGAATTTTATTGTAATTAAAATGATATGGGACCTGATATGTTACCAGATAATTGACTATGTCATCATACCAAGTAACTTCTCCTTAAATCAAGTACAACTACTCTTCAAAAATGTGATCATTCTGTGGCTCTTTGTTTGGAATTTTAGCTTCAACGGTGTTAGTCAATCTGATTAAGTGATCAATCGTTTGGTTCTTAGATCCCCTCTTATCTTTGATTTATATATTGAATTATTTATAAGTAACATATATCACATTAGACTAATTTTAGTTCTATCCTCCTTTTTCAAGTACCAGAGAGTTGTATGATCATAAAACATAGTGACTTTAGTTCCAAGTACATATATGATCTAAATATTTCTAAATCAAAGAAAATTGAAAAAAACTCTTTTTTGGTGGTTGTGTAAATTTATTAGACCGTATCTAAGGTTATTGAGGAATAGGAAATGAATTGTGGTCTTTCATTAATTCATTGAGAAAGAACTACTCCAACTGCTTGGTTGGAATCGTCACAAAGTAGCTTGAATGGTTCTTCCTAATTTAGTGGCTACTTCACTAGTGGTGTCATCAAGCTCATCTTCAAATAATAAAATACTTCCCTAAACTCACCATTGAAATAAAAATAAGAATCTTTTAAAATCAATATAGATAGAGGGAGTTCAATATAACTTAAATACATGATAAACCTCCTGTAGAATCTTGCATGTCATAAAATTGATCTAACATGTTTCACACGAGTTGGGTAAGGAAATGAATTTATCACTTCAATTTTTGATATATCCACTTCAATGCCTTTTTGTGAAATTAAATTCTTAATTAAAATTCATCTATCAACCATGAAATTACACTTTTCAAAATTTGAAACAAGATTCTTTTCAATGCATGTTTTCAAAACGTTTTCCATATTTTTCAAATAATGGTCAAAATAATTTCTAAAAACTATGAAATCGTCCAAGAAAACCCCCAAGAAATATTTAATGAGATGAGAAAATATACTTAACATTCACCTCTAAAATTTAAATAGAGCATTAAATAATCCAAATGGAATCCTTTTATATGAAAAAATTTTGAAGGGATAAATAAAGGTAGTCTTCTCTTGATCCTCATGAGAAATAGGTACCTGAAAATCCATCCAAAAAGAAATGATGATTTCTCCCACCCAATATCTCTAACAGCTGGTGAATGAAGAGTATGGGGAAATTATATTTCTGAGTGACCTGATTCAACTTCCTAAAATCTATGTGCACTCTCCAGCTATTTTTAATTCTCATAGGGATTAATTCAATCTTTTCAGTCCTCATAGGGGCTAGGCCGGGTTTTTTTTTTGAACTGCATGGATGGTGCTAACCCATTATGAATTTGAAATAGGATAGATAATCCCATCTTTCAAGATCTTCTCAATATCATTCTTCATAACCTCCATAAAACTAGGATTCAAATTTCTTTGGGGTTGTCTGACAGGTTTGGAATCTCCCTCAAGTAGAATTATATGTGAAGATATTTTTGGGTTTATTCCTAGATATCACCTAATATCCACCATATTTATTATAAATTATCTCTCAAAATATAAATAAAATATTATTCTTTTGATTCAGATATATTATTATCAATTATCACTGGTAATTTCTTTCCCTCCATGAGGTACACCTATTTCAAATTATTGGGGGTGATTTTAATTCCATATCTAAGGTCTGCTCAAGGGATGAAATTAAATTAATGTTCCCCACTTTAAAATATTGTACCTACTTCATATAATACATCATATCATATTATTCATCATTTAACAAATCAATAAAGAAATCAAATTTTACCTCTTCTTCCTATATGAAATCAAAATCTCCAGTGTTTTGGGCACTCACATGTTCAATGATATTTTCAAAGAAAAAATTCTCACCTAAGGCTAAGAATTAATTTCACATATCTAATTATTCAATTGTTTCAGTACCAACTTCGTGGGAGAGTTCAAAGAGTGAGTGATCATATGATGGGTACCATGTGGAGTCAAAAATATTTAAGTGGATATTATCTCTAAAATCCATGGTGAGTGTCCCTTCATGGACATTGATGATGGTTTTGGATGTATTTAAGAAAGGTATTCCCAAAATGATGGGTGAGTGTGATGGGATCCTATCTTCTTCCCTATTCAACACATAGAAGTCAGGTGGGAATAAGAGATCTTTGACTTTCGCAAGGATATCCTCCAGAACACCTACTAGGAAAATTGTGGATCTCTTTGCAAGTCATACCACCACTCTTATAGGATTCAAGTCTCCCATATACAAAGAAGTGTATACTGAGTGAGTAAATACATTAATTAAATCACCTATATTATATAAATTATTAGATAAATTTAAAAATCCAATGATGTATGGAATGGAAAACGACATCAGATCTTGACATTTGGTTGTAAACTGTGATTTGATAATGGATAATACACTTCTCCCCAAGTTGATCCTCTCATTACCTTTAAGTATCCTCTTCTTGTTTAAAACTTCCTTAAAAAATTTAGCATACATTGGAAATTTTTTAGTGCTTCAAGCAGGGGGTTATTAATTTACACTTTCTGGAAGGTGTCTAGAATTTCTTTTTGAAGTGATTCCTCCTACATTTTCCTTGATTATGCCATTCTTGATTAAAATTCTGGGGTGTAAGTCTTTATTATCCCTTTTTTTACTTTTTAATTATATTTCTTATCTCTTACTATTTGTCTTATCCTTCTCCTCCTATTTCTTTTATTCTTCTTGGTGAATTTTCATAGAATTTTCAGAATTCCAGAATTCATTCTCTCTTAGCACATGTGATGTTGTTTTAGGTTTAAGGGTGGATAGTGGTGGGAGTTCTTTTACATGTCTTATTGTTATCATACTAAAATTATATTTTCTATTTGGAACCATTTGGGTTGGTTGTTTTCCTAGGTTTTTGGATAGGATTTCCACAATACTTACCACCATGTTTACCAGCTTATCAAAATTATATTCTAGGTCCTCATCCTTGGATTGTATCTATTTCACATGTGTTTGTGCACTAGTGGATGTTTTATCATAGGTTATTTGGAAACCGGGTGGTTGTTGGTAAGCTGGATGATTATAAGATTTCTTTTTTTTAAATGGTGGTGGGTTTTGGAATTGTTACAGGAATGAGAATTGGTTTTGGAACCAGTTTTGGTAAGGGATCTAGCTTTGTTTTTTTGATTTAAAAATCCATATTGGAATTGTTTAGTCTATATACATTCTTTATTTTGTTGGAACTGAATCATATTAAATTCTACTACACAGGTTTCCATTCCCTGTACTTCAGCACACTGGTCAGTGAAATCATTAGGTGATGAGCATAAACTACATACCTTAGTCAGTGCTTATTATTCACTCACTTGTTTCAAGGTCATCTGTCTCACCAAAATGGTTATCTATTCAATCTTAATTTTTAATAAGGTTGGTGTATGAGAAGTTATTATCTCATTAATACCTCTTGTGTCGGTACCTCTTGTACCAGACTATTGTGAGTTCTAAGAAATCTTCTCAATCAAGTCCTTGGATTCTTCTGGTGACTTTTCCATTAATGTGACTCCATATTATGCATCTATAAGGTTTATTTCATTTTCCAATAATGCTTGATAAAATAAAATAAGGAATTAATTCTCCTCAATTTCTTGATGTGGGAAGTTAGCACATAACTTCTTAAACCTCACCTAGTACTTGTAAAGGGTATCTCCAAATGATTTTCTGATGGTATAGATCTTCTTTATGCTGACTATGATTCTAGAGGTGTGAAATAATACTTTCCTAAGTCATCTTAGTAATTAATTACATTCATTCACATATTCTTGTTTTAGGCCATACAGCCAATCATTAGCAGCTCCTTCCAATGAAAATGGGAATACCTTCTGCTTTACCTACCCTCAGTTACTCCTTGGGGTCTAAACTTAGAGAAGACATATGTTAACTCTTTAATATGTTTTTTTGGGTCTTCTCTTTCCAATCCATGAAATTTTTGAAGTAATTAGATCACTTTAGGTTTCATCTCAAATACATTTTTCAACTCTGGAATGGAAACATGATTATTTTGACTAAGGAATTATGGTTCAAAGAGGACTCTAAGGGTTTGGTTGGAATTTCTATCCATGATGACTGGATCAGAGTGAACGCTTGAAGTTTCACTCGAGTTTGTAAGAAACAATTTCTTAAATTCATATTTAAAATTAAGGTAAGTCCATTTAATAAGGTTATTTTAATTTTAGGATTTGGGTGTAAGGATCAGTGTTAGTGGTTCTAGTCATGCAATTTAAAAATTAGATTGTTAGCACCACCTCCCTAGAAATGGTGCCAAGTTTTTACAAGTTCATTTAATGGGGTGTGTAAAACATAATTATTTCCCGAGTTAAAAATGTAGTGTATTGGTTAACCTAGGTTTTCTTCATATAGGAGCATACAACAATCAAGTTGTCGCCTTTAATTAGAGGAAAAGGGGGTGTTTTTGAAATTGTTTGATTTTGAAAACAAAAAAAGAAATTGATCAAATGGAAATTAAAAAAGTGATTGAAAAAAATTATGTGAGAAGGGTGATCAAGTTAGGGTCAGTTTTCCAACTAAAATGTTATCCAAGTTCTAATTTATCTAATCCTCTTCTGTTAAGCCGATTAAAGTGAGATTCCGCAATCGCTTACTCTCACTCCCTTGGTCAAATGATGATGGTGAGTATAAACCTTTACAAAATCTTAGCTCAAGGTACCCTCCTTAAAATGTGTTAGATAGTTTTAGTTAATACCCTCAATTGACATAGGCAATTCTCAATCGGACCTTGTTTATCCCAAACAATCAAGAATGTACACTACCCCTCCCACACATACTGACGATCATCAAGTACTTCAACACTAAGCCCTGTTATATTCCATCATATATAAACCAAAACCTAGTTCAGGTAAAAAATTATCATTGACCCAAGAAATACCAAAAATATAATCTAAAACCAAATATGATCATACATGATAATAAAAACTATTATTAGAAATTCAAACCAACTTCGTAGAAGAAAGAAAAAATTTTATACCATGATTTTAGGAACTCAAGAATTAAAAAAAACTAATCCTGCCCCAATAACTCATAATTTTACTACTCCATGTGAAGGGTAACCAAGAATAATGTAGAATAGGAATCTATTACAAAACTAAGAAGAAGAAAAATATAGAAAAGGAAAAGCATAAAATTTATCCCCCATAATTTTTCCTTCATAATATTACTCTATTACTACCCACCATACGAATGAAAATAACCATGGTTCCTCATTAAAAGTTTTTTAGAATTATGTTTTCTATTGAACCTTAAAATTTAAATTCTTTTTGACATGTGTAGTAAAATTTAATCCTGGATTAATCATGCCCTATTTTTCTTCCCGAAGAGACCATTCAACTTCCTCCTTTTTGACGCATGCAAGGCCTTCCTTAATGAGATAATTTCTCCATGAAATTTAATTTCACATGATACTTAGAGTACTATTTAGTTTTCATTTAGAATAAACTAATTTGGAGGTCTGTATCCTGAGATATTCCTCATTTAAGGTGGAGGGGTCCATTCTATCGGTCATAAATATTTTTCAAATTAATTAATTTGTTTGGGCCTTTTGAATTTAGAATTAGTTCTAGTTATAGAAAAAGAAGTTTAATACCACAAATAAATGATTCCTAAAAAATAATCACTACATTTGGATCAATATTCAAAAATTTATGCTCAAAATACATAATTGATAGAAAACTGTTAAAATTCCAAAATTGAGTAATTTTCACATTTTAGCCCAAAAATCACCAAAAAACCTAAAATGATGAAAATAAACTCAAATTGTTAAATTTTAAGGGATTAAATCGTTGAAATAAACAAGAAAAATAATGGAAATATTAGCTCTATCTCAACACCAACCAACTTGTGGCATGCCCATGGGCTTCTTCAAGTAATAGAAGTCCACTGGCTACCTGGTAGAGGAGCACTGGCCAGACAGTGTTGATGGACAGTAGTAGTGATTTCTTTATATATCTATCATTCATTCGGTATAGGTGAACTAGATACCCAGTGGTATCATATAGTGAGTTTGCAACACCAGGTAGTCCACCAACTACCCGGTGGAGGTTACCGGGTAACTGATGGTGTCGGGCTTGAGCCTCTAAAACCATTATTTATGATGGTAAAAATGTATTGAATGTGATATTCAATGGATTAATTACTCCTAGATAATTCCATAATATTATATAATATTTTATAGTTTATAAATAGAGATCTTTGGTGGCCTTATAAATTTACAACAACCTTCTCATCTATTCTCCATCACCAATGTGATATGATCATCAATTTATTCTCAAAACTCTCTCTTTTCTAAAGTGATTCCTTCTCCATTATAGAGTGTGTGAAAATTGTAATATATTCTCACTCTTATCCCTTTTCTTATTCTCTCGTAGTTTTTATTCATATTATTTAGAGATAATTGAGACTGTACTAAAAAGTTATTGCTTCCTAGAAATCCTCTCCTCTTCCTCATTATATTTTTTCTCATTGCATTTAAATTGATGGATTCGAGTTTACTTTCCATAACTATTAAAAAGGTACTATTATCTTTGATATTTCTAGTCATACCCATTAAAATTCCAATTTCTATTATATTTCTAATTTCTTTCTACAACCTAAAAAATAAAGGGAGTTTTAGTATCTTGGATACCATTAAATCTAAAGGAATAATGCACTAAAAACCTCAAACAGTTGAGGTGGTAGATATAGGGGATCTTCTTGAGATATTGTGAAACTTCCTTACCAAATATCATGCCTTATTTACTTTCTATATTTTAATTTATTTATTAATTTCATTCGTTAAATTTATCAATTGTTTGTACCATCAAAATGCTTAATCATTTAATTCTCAAATCATGTTTTGTTTTTATTCTTACACTTTTATATTACATGATATCATTATGCTTTCAAATTTGATTATTTCCTTTTATTTTTTTAAAGGTAAATTCATCCCCCCGCCTCTTTCCATTTTACCCTACTTTGAACTACGCCATATATAGGCCCCTGTATTATTGGGTTTGTAGTGTTTATAATTGTTTTATTTATGAATTGCTCATAAATTGATTATCTCATATTTAAATATATGGATTGATCATTTATTTAATTTATTCTTTGTTTTTTCATAGATATAAATTGTTTATATTATTAATGGTATTACGAATTAGTTTAAATTGTTAAATCACTTCTATAAATTTCCATGCATGCATATAAGGAGTTGCATATTAGGTATGATAATTAATTAGTTTTATTATACCATGAATTTGGATTTTATTGGGTTATAAGATTGAATTAAGTGGTTAATTATGATTTATACATATTAAATTTTATAATTATGATGGAATTGGGATCTTTCTTGAGTAAAGTATCCTTTGATAGAGGGATTTTTTGGTCAAACTTCTCACTAGTCTGGAGGCTTATACCTTGTCTAGAAAAGTAGGGGTTGGCTATTTGTCACTCCAAGAGTATTCTTATGGGGATTTTTGGTTTCTTGTGATTAAAAGACTTTATATGAAAGGATTTCATGTACCTTATGAGTGAGATGCATTTGGAGGTGTATAAATATAGTTGGGTTTTAATTTAGGTTAGTAACAAAAGATATTAATTTTATAATTTCTTACACATCAACATGGTTTGAACATATTGATTTTGTGGAAGGAATAAGTTTCCAAACTAAATCATTAGAATCATGAATAAATTTAAATAGAGTAACATGAGATAATATGTTGAGATTAAATCCTCTTCAAAATACTAAGTGTTGGATTACTTTCAAAGTAAACAATTTCCAAGACCTCAATCATCCAATCAGGCTATTCATACCAAAGTTGGGTGCCCCTGAATTATCTTGTATAGGAAAATAAAGAGATATGTGACCCTAATAGGATTATGTGTTTTTTATTAGCATTTTATTAGGGTTACACTTATCTATAAGACCCTGATAATCTTAGGTTACCATAGGAATGGTGTTGAGTTTATCCATATGATGGATTGGTCAAATCGATATCACCTCAACCATCCAAGAGACGTATATGATATTATTGGCATGATGTCCTACCTAAATAATTAAGTGGTGAGATAAATTCAAAATATGAATCATTTATTAATGTAATATAGATCTTTTCCCAGTAATGGATATTATGGAATTCAAAATGGTTCATCATTTTAGTGAGAGTATATTTAATGAATGTCCTTATTAAATGATTTTAAAACATGATACTCATCTGATAAAATATTTTTTGTAGATAAATGTAATCATCATCATCAAACATAACTTTTAGATCAATCCTTAGAAAGGATAAACTTAATGTAAGAAACTTCTTAGACTAATATAGAAACTTAAGAATTATTCTTAATCAAGAGAGAAAATTTTATATGCTAGAGTAATACCTTTATGGGTAACCAAATATTGAAGTTGTTCAATAAATGAATCTATATTCTTATGAGAAGCGTCAAATGATTTTATCAAATTTTAAAAAGAATTATATGAATTATAACCCAAGTAACTTTAGTTTTATCTATTATATTCAATATGATTGAGTATGATAATGACTTAGAGAGGCTAAAGGATTACTTTAAGGCTTGATCTGGATATGGAATTAATTTCAGAATCATCATTATAAATGTTCTAGTAATTTAAATTAGTTAAATAAAATTTTACCCTATTTCCTCAAGGTGTTGAGAATATATGAGCATGACATGGGATGTTAAAGATCTTATATTGTATTAAAAATACTGAATGGTAAAAGTTTAAACTAGAAAAAGAAGATTAGATTTTTCTAATAGTTAACATTTCTCATTGAAACCTAGAGTTCTCAATAAGGGAAGGCAATGTTCTAAATACCTGAAGGGGTTTGAGAAACCTTGTGGAGTGTCCATATTAGGTTTTAGTGTTTTAGAAATAAATTCTTTGATTTTGAAAATTATATGATATCAAATTTATATTTTAAAATGTAGTAAATATATATGATTTTAAGATCAAGGAAATATTTTATGGAGCTTATAGGGAAAGGAAAATAACAAGTTTAGATGAATATAAATAAAGGATGTGTATTTCATCTTATTTCTCTTATGTGATAATAGATTTTGTTTGTTAACAAAGAGTTCATACGAATAAAATGATATTATTTACTTGGTTTATGATTCATCTAATTTTATAACATGTTCGAAAAGAAGATAATTATATAAGGAGTTTTATCTGGGATAAAAGATTTTATCCAAATGTTTGCTAAAATATGAGTGATTTGATCCCACCATCAGGGTAATATTTTAAATATTTAAGTATTCTTTTAGATTAATTCTACAAACACATAGAGTATCATATAAGATGTGGAGATTAATTTTTTATTTGTTAAATATTCTCATTAAAAGTAAATATGATTTATTTCCTAACACATAGGAGTTTTTGTATCTTATCATGATATTCTAAAAATAATGTACAATCTAATAGACTAGTGGGAGTATGTTTGGACTTAGATAAGATTCATAAAAATAAAGGATTATTCTTGTGAGGATACAAATTGAATGTCACCTAATATACTAAAAGATTTAGGGTATGTTGGTAAAAGATTAATGTAAAGAGTAACATTAGTTTCTAGAATAATTCAAGAAAGAAATTTGATGGAAAGGTTCCATGAATTATGATGATGATGAACTTAGAAAAGTTCTAAGTAGACAAAAAAATTTATTAACATTGTAACATTTTAGGTTATTAAATTAATGAGTTTGGATACTATGTTCAAAGAATTTCACATTAAGAATATGATTCCAAAGTCTCACCATTATTCTAATTGGATTTCTTCATAGATTTTTTCCACTAAATATTTTAGTGGGAGGGTTTTATCATATAGTCGCATAGAGATATGGTAGGAATTATATAGAGCTATAATGAGCATAAAAAATCCCTAATAGTGGAGAAAACATAAGGAAGGTATGGAATTCTATCATATATGATATGATGAAACAATCATATATGTATGGTTTTTTTAATATTCTTAAGAGTTTAAGAATAAAAAATCTATCATGCTATATAAAAGGAAATCACTATTTTATAATTATTTCATGTTGGATAAATATACTCATAAAGTGAAATGATAATTGACCTCTAAAAGTATGACTTTGAGTTATACCTAACCGATGTTCGTTATAAAGTATTATAGGATGTGATAAAATTTTAAGGTTAGTGTAAGTATTGTTTTTTATAGAGATATAAAATATGATCATGAGGCACAAATCTGGTTTTTTGCACTGGATGACCCATGAAGTATACCATGTGTAGTGTTATACACTTTTTCTTTGATATACCATGGGTTCATGTTTCATATTTGGACTTCCCTATACCTGAGGTTAGTGAGATACCATATATGAGTGTTGAATCGAAAGATATCTTTCTAAACTTACTTTTGAAAATCACAATTCACTCTTTTAAATGTTTCTATATTTCTAATCTTTACCTTTCCAAGTTATAAAGTTTTTTAGGTATGTAATCAGTTTCACCAGATGAATAATTTCAGTTCTATCGAATGGACATTTATCAAGTATATCAGATGGAAGGGTAACAAGTACATCGGTCAGACATGTGTTGAGTCAATAAGGTTTTCCTTATGAATTTTTCATTCCTTCATGTAAAGGGGGAGATTGTCAAGCCATTAAGGTTATCCTTATGACTTTACCATTCCTTCTTATTTTGAAAATCACAAACACCTTATATTAAGGAAAATCTATTTTTACCCATTTTTTACTTCTATAAGTAAAATTTCCTTTCCCAAGGAAATTTACCCTTACCTTTTTATTCATAAATTTTTCTAAGTATAAAACTTGGATTGAAACTAAAACCTTGTAATCATATAATTACCTAGATATGAAGCATTTTGTTTTAGAATCCTAATTCTCAGAATTCTGGTTACGAACTCTTCTGAGTTCTGACTCCGAATTCTAAATTAGAATTCTGGTTACGAACTCTTCTGTGTTCTGACTCCAAATTCTGATTATGAATTCTGGATATGAACTCTTCTGAGTTTTGACTCTGAATTCTGATTATGAATTTTGGATACAAACTCTTCTGAGTTCTGACTCCGAATTCTGAATCAGAAGTCTAGATATGAACTCTTCTGAGTTCTAAATCTGAATCCTAATTACGAATTATGGATATGAAATTCTCTGAGTTCTGACTTTGAGTTCTCTGAATTCAGACTCCAAAATCCTATGAGTTCTGACTCCAAATTCTCATGAACTTTGACTCTAAACTTTGTAAGTTCAGGTTCTAAATTCTTGTGAAATCCAGATTCCAAATTTCCTTGAAATTCAGACTTCGGAATTCTATAGAATTCAGGTTCTGAATTCTTACAAAACAGAATCCAAATATCTTCATTTTATAGACTCCGAATTCATTTTTGGTTGATTCAAAACTTTCATCTCCTTACATTCTGAATATCATATGTTAGTTATACTTACACTTGTTCTATTATAAAATGATGTCGTGCTTTCAGTTATCAACTAATCGTTGTTTGAGTGACACGTGTACAGTTTCCTCCGAAATTCAAGTAAATATATGACCGTTGGAGGAGGGAGCCCACCGTTGGAGCTCTGCCTATAAATAAGATCTCATTTTAACTTTGACACAACTTTTGACAACTGTGCTTACATGCTGTTGAAGTGATTTCTAGAGAGAGAGACTCTTATAAACTCTCAGGCTTCGTGCAGAAAGTTTGAACGTCTTGTTCAAACTTTGCTTCATGCAGACTTGATTCGTGTGACTCTGATTGTTAATGTGTACAATCGATGGATTCTGGAGATAGGAAGAAAAAGGTGCTGACTACCTTGAAGTTGAGGGCTTCTTTGCTGAGAAAGAAAGAGGGGTCGACTACCTGATAGTTGAGGGCTTGTGGGGATATCAAGGCAGACTCTGATCTTCGTATCAAGGGCTTACCCTGGTGTGGGTAAGATAGACTTTCTTGAAAGTATAAATCAAGGGACATTTATCCAAGGTTGTTGGATACCCTTCTCTTTGGGTTAAAAGATTTACTACTTGTTACTTTGTTTCAAGTTTTCCGCTATATTTTTATTGTTGAGGAAAGTATAACTATCTTATACTTCCTTACACCTGTACTCTGATTTAGTTATATTCTATACGCTTTAAGGTAGAATCTTAGTTGTTGTAAATTTTTGTTAAGTTTCATTTCTGGAATCACTTTTCTGGAATCAAGCAAGTTATTAGAACTTAGAGGTTTGTGAATTATCTTGTTTAACCTTGTTAAACATAACCAACTTTAAAATTTCCTAAAGAATTTTTAAAGTATACAATTCACCCCCCCCCCCTCTTGTATTTGAGAATATACAATCTTATTTCGATCCTACAATTGGTATCAAAGGAAGGTCTCTAAAATACTTATATTCACATATAATTTTTTCCCTGCTCAAAGTTTTCAGAATAGAATTTTCAGATTCATATTTTTTTCAGAATCTGTTTTTCGGACTCATAAGGTTTGGATTCACTTTTGGTTAGAGTTACTCTTATTCTATATTTTTCTTTCTTACGAATATTTTCTTTGTTTACAAGACTTTTACTATTAACAAGTTTTTGTGGAAAGAATTTTCTTAAAAGATGGCAGGAATTAATGTTGGTTCCATAGACAATCTAAATCCAACAAGACCACCTATCTTTGATGGGAATGATTACGAATATTGGAGAGATCGCATGAAGACTTTCATTATCAATACTGGTGTTGATAATTTTGTTATGCTTACTGAAGGATATAAAATTCATGATAAAGAAGTTAGTACCTTTACTAATCAAGAAAAGCATGAATATAAACCTAACTATAAGGTACGCAATACTTTTCTTTGCTCCATGACTAGAAATATATATATCCAAATTTTATCTTGTGAAGCAGCAAATTCTATATGGAAGAAACTTGAAGTTACTCACTTTGGAACTTCCAAATTAATTGAAACTAGAATAGCCATGATTAGAGCTGAATACCATGGTTTCTGCTTTCCTTATGGAGAACCCATATGTAAGGTGCAACAAAGATTCATGACTATTGTAAATAGTTTACAATCAATGGGTGATAAAGGATTAGATGATGAATATCTTATTGATAAGATCATAGACATCATGCCAAATGAGTGGGAATCCAAGAGAACAGCTATAGATGAAAACAGAAAGGTTACTTAGATCACCTTAGATGAATTGTTTGGAACTCTTCTTCAGCATGAGACTAGAATAAAGAGAGATGTTGATAATGTAAAGAAGAAGAATGGAAATGGCAGTGTTGATTTTACTACAACTTCTAATTATATGAAAGCCAAGACTCCTGAGAGAGTTACTAGATCCAAATCTAAGAAAGTTGTTATCCAATCTGAATCTAGTGGAAGTGAATCCTCAGAAAATGAATTATAAAATCTTGCTCGAAGGATGAACAAGATAGGTGGACAGAGGAATTTTCAATCTAGATACAAGAAAAATGAAAGGAAATATAAGAAAGATTCAGAATTTACATGTTATGAATGCAAGAGAGTTGGACACATAAGACCTGATTATCCTATGATCAAGAGAAAATAAAGAAAAGAAAGACATTCTGAGAAAAATAGAAAGAAGTATTACAAGGATAAAGCTAAGAAAGTCTTGAAAGATAATGACACCCGGAGTGCTAGTGGTGGAGACTCTTCAGATGAATCTTCTGATTATGAATCTTCTGGATAGAAGAATCTTGTTCTAATAGCCAGACTACCTATAGAAAATCATTGTTTAATGGCTAAGGTACACAATGCTGAATCATTGACCAATGTTTCTTTGAATTCTAATGATAGTAAATATTATAACTCTTCAGATGAAGATAATACTTTACCTTCCTGTGAAGAAGTTTCTAGGTTTTCCAAACTTCTTGAGATTGAGAATTCAAAAATCATGAAAAAACTTGATAAGACAAATTCTAGGAATACTATTCTTACTAAGGAAATATCAGATCTATCTAAAGATCTTAATAAGAAAAATGTTGATTTTGAAAGTATTTCAAAAAATCTTGAGGAAGTAAATTCTGAGAATAATAAACTTTCTAAAGATCTAGAAAACATAATTTCTAAGAAAAATGTTTTCGAGTCTACATCTAGTTCAAAATCAAATGTTTGTGAAGACAAGAACTTGGTTATAAAACTCAAATCTGAAATATTTTCCTTGAGGAATTGTTTTTCAAAATTTACCTTGGGTAAAGAAAATTTTGATAAAATGTATTCTCAAATACGACCTCTAAGGAATAGTTCATGTTTTGGTTATACTGGTTCTAAACCAATTTTTAGTAACAACTACTTTATTCTTCAAAGTGATCCATTCTGTACTAAGTGTCAGTGTGGTGGATATTGGGCAAAGAATTGTTCCTTAAAAAAAACTCAATATTTAGGATTTCATAAAGCTTACTTTTCTAAGAAGATGTGGGTACCCAAAATTTTACTTTCTGAAATTTCCAGATCTAGGAAAGTCTGGATTCCGAAAGTCTAACTTTCTCTTGTTTTTAGGAAAGTAGAAAAAGTACCAACAACAATACCTGGTACATGTATAGTGGATGTTCCCAACATATGACTGGTAACAGAAACTATTTTGAAAATATTATCAAGAAGAAAGGAGGAAAAGTAAATTTTGGAGATAATGCTCAGGGAGAAATTATTGGTATAGGTAACATTGTTCTTCTTGGAAAAACTTTGATTTCAAATGTTTTATTTGTTAAGGGTCTTAAGCACAACCTCATTAGCATAAGCCAATTATGTGATGAAGTTTACCTTGTGAATTTTAGGAATGACAAGTGTTTAGTACACAATTCCAAGGAAGAGTTTATTCTTTCTGCCCATAGGCAAGATAATGTTTACACACTAAACTTAGAAGACCTTAGGAGCCAAGATTTACCTTTCCTTAGTGCAATGGAAGATCTTTCTTGGTTATGGCATAGAAGGTTAGGACACTGTAACCTTAGAAACTTATCCAAACTTTCTAATAAAGGATTAGTTAGGGATCTACCGGAGCTTATATTTGATTCTTAAAAAGTTTGTGACCCTTGTCAATATGGCAAGCAACATAAATCAAGTTTTAAATCAATCAGTGAAGTCTCAAATACTGATGCATTACATCTAGTGCATATGGTTCTTTTTGTTCCAACACAAACTAGAAGTATTGGGGGCAAGTATTATGTATTTGTCTTGGTTGATTATTACACTAGATTTACGTGGGTCTATTTTCTAGCAAAGAAATCTGAAGCCTTCACTTATTTCAAAAGTTTTAGAGCCCAAGTTAAAAATGAGAAAAGCCTTCTATTGAAAACTATTCGTAGTGATCATGGAGGAGAATTTCAAAATTCTGATTTTGAAACATTTTGTAGTAGAAAAGGTATTACTCACAACTTCTCAGCACCCAGAACACCTCAACAGAATGGTGTTGTTGAAAGAAGAAATAGAATTTTTCAAGAGATAACTAGAACCATGTTGAGTGAGTATTCTATAGCTAAACATTTTTAGGCTGAAGCTATAAGTACTGCTTGTTATACTATAAATCGTGTTTTGATTAGACCTTTTCTTAATAAAACTCCTTATGAGTTATGGAAAGGTAGAAAACCTAGACTTTCCTACTTTAAGGTTTTTGGTTGCAAGGTATTCATTCTGAATACTAAAGATAATCTATATAAATTCACACCAAAATCTGATGAAGGAATTTTCTTAGGCTACTCCACAACTTCTAAGGCATATAGAGTTTTCAATAAAAACACGTGTACTGTTGAAGAAACAGTACATGTCAAATTCGATGAAACTGGTCCTTTTGTTTTTAAAAAACCCCAACCTACATCTTCGGATGTATTTTCAAAAACTGATTATTAACCTTTGATAGAAGATCCTTCTGATAAGGAAAATTTCCAAGAAGATACTTCTAAAACATTTACCCTAGAATATTTCCTACCCTATGTTGATGAACAGTTTTTACAAAACCCAAATCAGTTGTTTCTAAAGAATCATCCTAGTGATAGCATCATTGGTGATGTGAATCAACCTATAAGGACTAGAAGTTCCTTAAGAAATGAAGTATAACATCTAGCATTCCTTTCCTAATTATAACCAAAAAGCACTGATGAAGCTTTAGGTGATGATGATTGGATTAAATCCATGCAAGATGAACAAAATGAATTCGAAAGGAATAAAGTCTGGACCTTGGTTGAAAGACCTAAGGAAACTTTTGTTATTGGAGTAAAATGGGTTTTCAGAAATAAGTGTGATAAAAATGGAATCATTGTTAGAAATAAAGCTAGATTAGTTGCTAAAGGCTATAATCAACAAGAAGTAATATACTATGAAGAAACCTATGCTCTAGTAACTAGACTTGAATCTATTCGTATTTTACTTTCCTTTACAGCATTCTTCAATTTCAAACTTTTTCAAATGGATGTGAAATGTTCTTTCCTTAATGGTTATGTTCAAGACGAAGTTTTTGTTAAACAACCTCCTAGCTTTGAAGATTCAAAACATCCTGATCATTTTTTTAGACTTACCAAAGCTCTGTATGGACTTAAACAAGCCCCTAGAGCTTGGTATGATAGACTTACAGGATTTTTGCTTCAAAATAACTATGTTAAGGGAAATGCAGATCCAACCATTTTTATAAATAAAGATAAGAAAAATGTTTTGATTGTTCAAATTTATGTTGATGACATTATATTTGGTTCAACTCAGCAATCTTTAACCGATTCTTTTGCGGATCTAATGAAATCTGATTTTGAAATGAGTATGATGGGTGAGTTAACATTTTTCCTTGGTTTTCAAATTTCTCAAAAACCAGAAGGAATCTATATATCCCAACATAAGTATATTAAATATCTTCTTAAAAAGTATGGATATGACAACACTAAAAGTATAAGTACTCTCATTGGTACCTCAAATACACTTGATCTTGATGAAGCTGGGAAACCAGTAGATCAAACAACTTTTAGAGGTATGATAGGAAGTTTACTTTACTTGAAAACTAGTCATCCAGACTTAATGTTTTCAGTATGCTTATGTGCTAGATATCAATCCAATCCTAAGGAATCTCACTTAAAGGCAGTGAAAAGAATTTTTCGCTACTTAAAGGGAACCATGGATTTAGGACTATTTTTTACTTCTAGAAATGATTTTGTCTTAAAAAGATTTTCAGATGCTGACTTTGGAGGATGTAGAATGGATAGAAAAATTACATCCGAAACTTGTCATTTCTTAGGAGATTCATTAGTTTCTTGGTCTTTCAAGAAGCAACACTCAGTAGCACTCTCCATTGCTGAAGCTGAATACGTAGTAGCTGGAAGTTTTTGTGCTCAAGTGTTGTGGATACAACACACACTCACAGACTATGGCTTGAGTTTTACTAAGACTCAAATTTTGGGTGACAATACAAGTGTCATTGCCCTTAGTAAAAACCCTGCACATCACTCTCGTGCAAAGAACATAGATATTAGGCATCACTTTCTTAGGGATCACACACAAAAAGGAGATATCATTCTTCAATTTATCGGAACACAAGATCAACTTGCTGATATTTTCACAAAATATTTACCCTCCAATAGATTTGAATACATTAAACAGAAGTTAGGAATGATAACCGTAAGGTAATCCTCCTTATTAACTTCCTGTTGAAACCAATCTCCTTAGAGTAATAAACTCTTTTTCATAGGGGGAGTACATTTCGTAATGATGTTTTTCATATTTTTCGTAACGATGTTTTTCTTATTTTTCATAATGATGTTTTTCATGCATTTCGTAATGAAGTTTTTCATGTATTTCATAATGAAAATTTTTCGTATTTGGTTTTTCAAATTTTTTTAATGATAATTTTCATAGTCAGTTTTTCAAAAAATTTCGTAATGAAAATTTTCATAGTCAGTTTTTCAAAAAAATTCGTAATGAAAATCTTCAGACCTAAAGTTTTCATAATGAAATTCTTCAGACTTGAAGTTTTCATACTGAAAATCTTTGGAACTAAAGTTTTCTTAATGGAAATCTTCGGACCGGAAAATTTTGTAATGAAAATCTTCGGATTTGAAATTTTCGTAGTGAAGTTTTTCCCGTATTCAAGTTTTTTTTGGGAATCCAAAGTTCTTCAAGAAGAATATTCCTTAATAGGAATAATCTTCCTAGAAATCTGAATGGTATGGTTCGTTCTTGAGTTTTTCATAATCACCTTTTACTTACTATTAGTTTCTTTTGTTTTTTAAAGTTTTTCGGATTCTAGTTTCCTTAAATCCAAATATTTTTTTTTAAAAAAAAACTCAAAATATCGGATTCAATCAAATTTTTCCTTGCGGCTATCATTTCAATCATCAGATCAGATCTGAATAATTCTCAACCATTGGATTCAAATGGGTAGCACAACCGTCGCTTCAACGCCTATATAAAGGGGACCCCCGATACTTGTCCTACATCGATTATCAAGTGTGTGCGTGTCGAATCTCTACTCCTCTACAAAAACTCGTTCTGAATTCTTCAGAAGTTCTCTAGTACGAATGTCTGAAAAAGTTCCCTCTCAAGATATGTCTTCAGTCAAGCTGATCTCGGAGTGGAAAATATATAGAGAGAGGTTGGTACACCCAAATTTCTTCAACAAGTATGACTCCATTATTTCCAAGAACATTAAGCTCAATGGATGGGAAAGTGTAGTTATTTATAAGACTCGAGCTCAGGATGTGGTGTATCCGGATTTGCTAATATAGTTTTATGAATCAGCTTCTTTCTTCAAGGAAGATGGTAGGGAAAAGTTTTCTTTCAAGAGTTATGGCAAGACATATGCTCTATCTTACACCAAGGCGGCTAGCTTGGTAGGGATACCTTATGAAGGAGAAGCTGAATTTTGATCTCACAAGTTGCCTGAGGTTCAAGGAAGCTTTGTCAAGACAAAGGCTATGAAATTCCTTGGGCTCAAAGATGTCAAGACAGCCAAGATTTCTCATCTTACTACCAATAATCGAATTCTACAACTTTGGGTGGAAGGCTTCATTGTACTGAGAAAGGGTGATAAGGATACCCTTAAGAAAAGTGATATGTATATCTTAGATTTTTTTGGTAAATATAAGGAAGGTAAACCTCATGAGACACATCCTCCTTACCATTGAAAACATCAAGAATGGGAATCTAAGAGCTCAGATTATTATATATCATGCCCTTCTTTCAAAGATGATAGTTTGGTGCCTCGCATATTTCAAGATATCATGAAGTTCCAAGACAAGGAATTGTAAAGTTATGCTGATCAGTGATGATACCCTTAAGAGGATGAATATTGGTTTCTCCAAAGAGACAAGTGAGTTCTATGATCTTCCTAAGGATGAGGCAAAAGCCATTCCAGAAAATGTTGAAAAAGTTTAACCTTCAAAGAAGTCTGGGAAGAATAGAAAGTTAAAGGAAGTTGTAGCTGAAACCCCTAAGGATAAAGAACCTCAATCCATACCTCCTAAACCAAAGAAGCATAAGGCCTACCCAGATGAAGTCATAGAAAAATGGAGAGAGGATAAGAAAAATAAAAAAGCAGGGGATCCACAGTTCAGTTTGGATTCTGCTGAGGCTAAGGCCTTGAAATAGAAAACCACTGAAGAGCTAGAAAAGAAAGCAAAGGAGAAGAAGCTTAAGAAAAAGATGTCAGAGGCAGAGATTGTCCAATCTCTCTTGAAGGCTGCTGAGGTTGCATCCGAGAATATTCCTGTTCCGAAAACCTTTCTAGTAGAACCACTCCCTGAGACTTCGGGAAAGAATTTCATGTCCCCATAAAAACAACAAGAGAAGACTGTGGAAGAGAATAAAGCTGAAGAAGAAGTGCAACAAGTTGAGCATATTGGTGGCTTTGATGATGTAATTAAGAAAGTTGAAGAGTATCAAGAAAAAGAAAGTGCTTCCGAGAAATTTTCACTCCGAACTTCTCAAGATGGATCTTCAAGACTTGCTACACCCACAGATGATGATAAGGGTGAAGTTGAGGTGAAAAAAATATCTGAGGAAGAGAGTCATAATCATGACTTCATTCTTCTTGAGGATATTGAAGCTGGAGCTGAGAAAGAGAAAGTTGATGAAGACAATATTTTCCAAATATCCGGAAGTGAGCATGAATCTCCTGATGAAGAGGCTAATCCAAAAATTGACAAAGGCAAACAAGTGGTTGTTGATACTACAACAAAAGATATTCTAAGGAAGAAAAAAGTCAGAGGATCCTCTAAGAGGAAGATGATAGAATTAGAGGAAGAACCATCTCCAAGAAAAATGTCTAATTCGGAGTCATCTGCTTTAGGGCATGATTTTTTTGTTGAGTCCCTGAAGAAATTGGTAGATACCATTCTGATCTTTCCAAAAATAGATTCTAGATGCTAGATGCTTCAGCACAGCATGAATCAGAAGTCATAATCTGTATCCATGGTGATGGATATATGTGTGAAGATTGAGGCAGATCACAAAACTTTTCTTATCAATTATGAGGTCCACATAAAATCTTGCAGCAAAATGACTCTATGGTCAAAGAAAATCATTGAATATTTGGAAAAGCTTGATCAGTTTCAAGAAGATGTCAAAGATGCTTTTGATACCGAAGATATCAAAATCAAGGATCTTATAAACAGCTTTCAGGAAAAGCTAAATCTCGAACAAAATTCTCAGATTCTGGATGTAAAAGATTTGAATGGGAAGCTGAGTTATGTTGTCCAAAGATTGAAATCAAAGAGGGATCTCTGGACCGAGATGGAAGAGAAGATTATGAAGCAATAGGAATTGTTGAAGGCTCAGGCATAGGCCCTGAAGGCTCAAGAGGATAGAATCATAGCCTTGGAAAAGCAAGCTGAGGAGGATCACAAAGAGCTGAAGAAGTTGAAGACAATCGTGAAGAAGCTCATGCCCAAGGAAAAAGAAACAAGATAGAACAAATCCGAACTTTTGTTGTATTTTTTTCCTTTTACTAAATCTTCCAATTATAATGAAATGGTGCTTTCTTGTTTTTGTTTGTATGTCTTTACTAATATTTCAGGTACCATATTTTTTTCCATTTCCTAATTTTTTTTTTGAAAATCACAAAGGGGGAGAAGAAAAAAGAATTCTAAAGGAGAGAAAGAAAAATATAAAGGGGAGAAGGAAAAATATTTATAAAGAAACATCCCTAAGTTAGGGGGGTTTATCTAAGGGGTAGTGCTCATTATATAGATTTCCTTACCCAAGATAATGAAATTTCTCATTCCGGAAATATAGAATACGATCCTTAGAGTTCCAAAGCCTAAGGGGGAGTTAGTCATATTCATATTTTCCATTTCAAAAGGTAATATAAGTTTTATTTTCTAAGTCAATAAGAGTTTTACTAAGTCCTTATATTCTTTTTTGTAAGGATGTTTGGGTTTTCCAAAAAGGGGGAGATTGTTGAGTCAATAAGGTTTTCCTTATGACTTTTACATTCCTTCATGTAAAGGGGGAGATTGTCAAGTCATGAAAGTTATCCTTATGACTTTACCATTCCTTCTTATTTTGAAAATCACAAACACCTTATATTAAGGAAAATCTCTTTTTACCCCTGTTTTACTTCTATAATGAAAATTTCCTTCCCCAAGGAAATTTACCCTTACCTTGTTATTCATTAATTTTTCTAAGTATAAAACTCGGATTGAAACCAAAACCTCAGAATCATATAATTACCTAGATATGAAGAATTTTATTTTAGAATCTGAATTCTTAGAATTCTGGTTACGAACTTTTCTGAGTTTTGACTCCAAATTCGGAATCATAATTCTGGTTACGAACTCTTCTGAGTTCTGACTCTGAATTCTGATTATGAATTCTAGATACGAACTCTTCTGAGTTTTGACTCCGAATTCTGATTACGAATTCAAGATATGAACTCTTCTTAGTTCTGACTCCGAATTCTAAATTAGAAGTCTGGATACAAACTCTTCTGAGTTCTGACTCTGAATCCTGAATACGAATTCTAGATACGAACTTCTCTGAGTTCTGACTCTGAGTTCTCTGAATTCAGACTCCAAACTCCTATGAGTTATGAATCTGAATTCTCATGAACTCTGACTCCAAAATTTGTATGTTCAGGTTCCGAATTCTTGTGAAATCCAGATTCCGAATTTCCTTGAAATTCAGATTCTGGAATTCTATAGAATTCAGGTTCTGAATTCCTACAAAACAGAATCCGAACATCTTTTTTTTATAGACTCTGAATTCATTTTTGGTTGATTCCAAACTTTCATATCCTTACATTCTAAATATCATATTTTAGTTATACTTACACTTGTTCTATTATAAAATGATATCGTGCTTTCAGTTATCAACTAACTGTTGTTTGAGTGACACGGGTACAGGTCCCTCCGAAATTCAAGGAAAAATATGACCGTTGGAGGAGGGAGCTGACTGTTGGAGTTGTGCCTATAAATAGAAGCTCATTTTAACTTTGACACAACTTTGTACAATTGTTCTTACATGCTGTTGAAGTGATTTCTAGAGAGAGAGGCTCTTATAAACTCTCAGGCTTCGTGCAGAAAGTTTGAACGGCTTGTTGAAACTTTTCTTCATGCAGACTTGCTTCGTGCGACTCCGATTGTTGCTGTGTACAATCGAGGTATTCTGGGGATAGGAAGACAGAGGTGCCGACTACCTTGAAGTTGAGGGCTTCCTTGCTGAGGAAGATAGATGTTCCGAATACCTGATAGTTGAGGGCTTGCGGGGATAGAAAGATAGACTTCGATCTTTGTATCGAGGGCTTACCCTGGTGTGGGTAAGATAGACTTTCTTGAAAGTATAAATCAAGGGACCTTTATCCAAGGTTGTTGGATACCCTTCTCTTTGGGTTAAAATATTTACTACTTGTTACTTACTTTATTTCAAGTTTTCCGCTGTATTTTTATTTTTGAGGAAAGTATAACTATTTTATACTTCCTTACACTTGTACTCTGATTTAGTTAGATTCTATACGCTTTAAGGTAGTATCTTAGTTGTTGTAAACTTTTGTTAAGTTTCATTTCCGGAATCACTTTTCCTGAATCAAGAAAGTTATTAGAACTTATAGGTTTGTGAATTCTCTTTTTTAACCTTGTAAAACATAACCAACTTTAAAAGTTCCTAAAGAATTTTAAAAGTATACAATTCACCCCCCCCCCCCTCTTGTATTTGATCATCTACAATCTTATTTCGATCCTACAACATGTATAAAGTACATTAGCTGGACATATACAAATTCCATCAGCTAAAAAGATTATAAATTCCATCGTATATAGATCTAAAAAATTCATCGGACAGGCTCCATAGGATAGAGACATACAAAGTATATCAGATTAACATTTTCTAAGCCTAACAGACGAATACATACAAAGTATACTAGACCAAGACCTATCATTTATACTGGATAGAATTTTCAAAAATAGGTGTAATGGTACTATACCTAATGAACACCGAATAGATTAATGTTGTGTTGAACTCTTTGAATGAAGAATATGTTTGTTTGATGACGTTGCAACTGATCCTGAGAAGTGAAAAATCTCACCATTAGAATCATGCTAATAAATAGGACTAAAACCTCAAGGAGAAGTATATTTTGACAATCTAATGATATAAATTTGTTGTTGAAGTTTTGTAATATATTGTTATTGAGTGTTCTTAAATCATAATATTTATAGAGTTTCCTTAAAGCATCCTTTGTGAGGATTGTTTTGTAAATGATTTAAGGTTTTTATGTTTTAATAGTTGTTTGTATGATCATGTAATCAAGGGCTCTCAAGGATAGAGAGATAGACTTAGTTTGATTGTGTTGATCGAGGGATCCTAGGGTGTAACGTCCTGGTTCTGGGTGCCGCCCAAAGGTGCCCCATACCTGGTTGGTCACATGAACTCAAGTGCATTTTCCCGAATTCCAGAGGCTTCTGACTAGTAGCGAGGGTCTTGGGTGTGATAGTGGGGAAACTATTCCCTCATTGGTAGAGTAACACAGTGGAATAACAATAATATACAATAGTAGAAGCAGTAATACCATACAATAAGAAAACAACGGAAGATTGAATGTAAATAAACAACTGGAGCACATATATAAATGATGCATGTCACATATGTCTAGGAAATCATCCAAACATGTCACAATGTTGGAAATACAATACTAAACCAAAGTACAAGGAAAACAAGTAAACTCCAGTAGCATCACAAGCCTCAGCTTAGTCTCGTGCTCTCCAGCTCCACAACCATCAAGTACCTAAAGTAGAAGGGTGTTTTCTCTTATCTATACCTGAAACAATATAATATGTTTGGGCCCAAAATCATGACCCAAACAGGGTGTGATACGAATCCTAGTAGGCAACCACCCAAAGATCTGTGCCTAACTGTCAATGAATATATATATCATGAAAAATGAAAAATAAAGTAATAAATAAAGAAGTACTCAAAAGTAAACAGTCCTATAGTTAAAATCAAATTTCATTTACATTTATTAATTATTCAACCAACCATTCACAAGCAACCCTCTATTAAATTTTTTACATTCTAACCCCTCTAGTTTCACAAAGACAAAGACTCTCTGAGGAAGCACTCACTGTCAATTACCCTTGTGGTCTTTTAACAATAACTACATACTCTCTGAGGAAGCACTCAACATCCATTCCCCTTGTGGTATTGTAATTGTATACTATAGACACTCTGAGAGATCACTCACCGTCCATCCCCCCTATGGTCTCACAATGTAAAAAGTATAATAGACACTCTCGGGAATCCCTCAACGTCAATTTCCCCTATGGTCTAACTATAGTAGGTTCTCATAGCCCTGTGTAATATAATCATACACACATGATATCCAGCAGCCAAAGTAATCTCATCTACTACAAGTCTAATAAGCTATAATGCATATAACAAGCATTTCATATAATATCAACTCCATCCTAACAGTACTAGGCATGGAAAAAAACAGACTAACAGGTAGTCCTAGACCCAACGGCCAATATCAAACAAATATGGAAAAATACATCCATAAACAAGTTGGTAAACCTAAATCATAACCAAAAACCTTTCTCAAGCAAACAAAACATATTAGGCATCAAACAAGGTTAAATCTCCAAAACACGCAATACCCTAAACTAGGGTATTCGGCACTTTTTGCACATATAATCCAAAGACAACTATGGAAAGTCACAAACCACCTACCTCGACGTTGTAAAACTGATATAGTTGAACCTCAGCCTTTGAATCGACCTAGAATGTCGTAGATCTACAAAAACATCAAAAATGCTCAACCTCGAATATCTCATGAAAGAAGAGAAATTAGGAGGATAGGCTATAGAAGAAGGAAGAACTCGCCGAGGGGGTTCTAATGCAACCGACAATGTTTGATTTGGAGAATGGACGACAGATTGGAGGCTCTGAGAAGAATCATCGCTCTCGGTCGCTCTTGGACGAGATGGGGTTAGAAGAAGACAAATCTGGGAATTAGATGTGACCTCGGTCCGATTTAAAAAATAAAAAGAAAAGTACACAGTGTGTCCATTTAATGTACACATCGTGTACATTCCTTAACTGGGCCCCGCTTTAGGCAGTCTCCAGGTCACCTCACACGGCCATGTACTCGGCTATTCACAACCAGTACACGGATACCCGTGGCAACCGGGTACACGGCGTGTACTCCTAAGTACACGGCGTGTACTTATGAATTTTACAAATTCTACCTTTTTTCTCAAAAACACCCAAAATCAAGATCCATACCTAAAATAAATATCCATGTTCTTACAAACTTCCCCCCTTAAAGAAATTTTTCCCTAAATTTCCCTAACAAGGAGGTGCAGAAGAAGAATCCTCAAAGAGCTCCGGCCACTATGATCGTACATCATCCTCTCTCTCCCAAGTCTCGTCCTATACTCACCTGTGCTACCACAACACTTGTACCAGAAAAACATACTAGCCATGGAGAACCTTCATGCTGTAATCAAAAATCCGGATAGGATGCTCCTTGAATGATGCGTCCACCTCCAACTCAACCTCCTCAGGTTGGAAAACATGAGACGGGTCTGAGAAGTAACATCATAACTGAGAAACGTGGAAGAAGTCATGCATAACCTGGTACCTCTGAGTTAACTACAATCGATAGGCAACTGGACTAACTCTCTCCAAAACCTCAAATGGCCCGACGTATCTCGGTGAAAGCTTTCCCTGTCTCTCAATCCTCCTGTGTCCCAACCTCGGTGTGACACATAGGAAAACCTGATCTCTGACCTCGAACTCTAGAGGTCGTCTCCATCTATCAGCATAATACTTCTGTCATGACTGTTTAGTATCCATCCTCTTCCGAATCAACTCTACGTGCTTTGTGGTCTCCTGGATAAGAAGAGGTCCCAGCATAGCTGCCTCTCCAGCTTCCAGCCAACATAGGGGTGATCAGCATGGCCTACCGTACAAAGCCTCATAAGGTTCCATATGAATAGTCACTTGAAAACTATTATTGTAGGCAAACTCCACCAGAGGTATGTGCTTCTCCAAAGAACCTCCAAAATCTAGGACTCATGCTCGAAGAATTTCCTCCAACACCTGAATCATACGCTTAGACTGGCCATCTGTCTGGGGACGGTAAGACGTACTCAAAAGTACCTATGTTTCCAAAACCCTATGCAGTCCTTGCTAGACCTGAGAAGTAAAATGGGTGTCCCTGTCTGAAATGATGAAGTGTGTAACCCCATGTAAACATACAATATCTTAGATATACAACCTTTCAAGATCATCAACATTGAAGGTCTCCTTGATCGGTAAGAAGTGTGCAACCTCCGTGAGTCTGTCAATGACAACCCAAACCGTATCATTCCAATGAGGTGACCTCAGTAAACCTATCACGAAGTCCATCATGACATCATTCCACTTCCACTTGGAAATGGGTAACTCCTGCAAAAGCCCTGCTAGTCGCTGATGCTCTTCTTTCACCTGCTGACAGGTGGAACACCTCATCACAAAACCAGCAACATCTCTCTTTATACCAGGCCACCAATACTGATGGTTTAGATCTCGATACATCTTGGTGACACCAGGATTAACTACCCAAACTAAGGAATAAAAATCTGGAAAAATATCCTTGTGTATGTCTGCTAACACCCACATGCACCCATGAAAATGTAAGATCTCATCCTCACATACGACCCATCAAGGAATACGTTCCTCTCCTGAAATACTCTCCTGTAGGACTAGACCTTCATAATTTGATAGCTACCTCATTCACACTTGATTCAGAAGAGTAGAGGTAACAGCTACTGAAGAAAGAAAGATCTACCCCAGTCTGCCATGCACATCCAAATGCATCTCAGAGAATAGATCCATAAGCTACCACTCACTGCTGGCCTCTTAAACTACCTATATATGAGTTCTCCTTCTCAACACATCAGACATTGAGTTTCCTTTTCCAGGCATGTAGGCAAGCTCAAAGTCAAAAGACTGAAGGTACTCAACCCACCTTCGCTGTCTCAAATTCAAGTCACACTGAGTAAAGATATACTTGAGACTTTTTTGGTCGATGAAAACCACAAAATAATCTCCCAAAAGGTAATGTCTCTAATAGAAAAAATCATGAACAACTATATCCAACTCGAGATCGTGAGTCGGGTAATTCCTCTCATGTGGACTCAACTGATGAGACTTGTACGCAACGAATCCTTCCCCCTACATAAGCACAGCTCCCAGCCCGATACCTGATGCATCATAGTAAACAGTATAACTCTTTCCCGGCTCTGGAAAAACTAGTATCAGTGCTGAATTCAATCTCCCTTTCATCTCTTGAAAGGATGAATCACAAGAATATGTCCATTGGTACTTTTCACCCTTTATAGTCATGCCCATCAGTGGCGCTGATAAGCGTGAAAAGTCCTGTATAAAATTTCTATAGTAACCAGCCATCCCTAGAAAAATTTGTACCTCAAAGATGTTCTTCAGATGCTCCCCAGAAACTACTTATCTCACTTTCTCTAGGTCTACTAATACTCCCATCTCTGATATAACATGACCCAATAAGTGAATCTAGTCCATCTAAAAGTGGCATTTTGAGAGCTTAGCATATAAATGATGCTCTCTCAGTGTACTCAAAATGATCTCAAGAAGTGCGACATGGTAGTGTCGAGTGTGAGAGTACACCAAGATGTCATCCACAAAGACTACCAAAAAATAATCCAAGTATGGATGGAACACTCGGTTCATCAGTGCCATGAAAATTGCAAGTGTGTTCATGAGACCGAACGACATAGCCACATACTCGTATAAACCATACCTACTCTGAAACGATGTAAGAGGCATATCTAACGATCTAACGTGCAACCGATGATAACCGGATCTCAATTCAATCTTTGAGAACACCCGGGCTCCTCGAAGCTGATCAAAGAGATCATCGATCCTTGGTAAGGGATATCAGTTCTTGACCATCAACTGGTTCGGCTTCTGATAATCCACACCAAGTCTGAGGGTATTGTCCTCCTTCTTCGCAAAAAAGGACAGGTGAACCCCAAGGAGAAGTACTGGGTCAAATGAAACCATTTGCCTGTAACTCCTCTAACTGCTTTTTGAGATCCTATAACTCTGGTGTAACCATCCTATAAGGAGGAATGGACATCGGTGCCTCCCCTAGCACAAGATCAATAGAAAATTCTACCTCTCACTCTGGAGGCAAAACTGAAAATTCATTTGGAAAGACATCTCTAAAATGATCCACCACTGGAGGAAAGTCCATCTCTGAAGTCCCCTAGTCATCCAGATACAAACTAGCAATATGGGGTGTAACTCATCCCAACCCATGATGCTCGGGTCCAGCTCTGCTCGCCTGGACATCCCATTCTCCCTTATATAGAAACAATCCTCCTTCTGGTGACGTGAAACTCACCCTACGGTGATAGAAATCCATAATGGCATGGAAGGTAACTAACCAATCCATTCTGAGAATGACATCATAGCCCATCATCTCTAAGAAATAAAGGTCCCAAAAGAAGTGACACCCACCAACCTCAAGAGGGAACTCCTTGCACTGACATACACTAGCTTTTCTAGTCTCCAATGGTGTGTCCAATGTTAAGATATCAATAGAAGTAAAGATACATATCCCAAGGCTCTCCACGATAGGTATAAATATGAAACTATGGAAATACCCTTTGTCAAAAAGAGCAGAAGCTAAAATTGAGGCAACCATAATTGTACCTCTAACTGTAGAGGGTCTGGAATCCTGCTCCTGCTGGGTCTGCTCCAACGCAAAAGCTTGACCTGCGTCGCTTCCCTATGAAGCTATCTGTGATCCCTGAGCTGATCCACTTAGCGACTGTCAAAAACCCTATGTCTGATCACTACGACCACGACCTCCACCTCAGCCTGAATGGTCGGTCGAACTCCAGTTCCCTAACTGATGAGAAACTAGTGGTCCTAATCCTAAATGTGGAGTTCTAGCAGAATCCCTATCACCAGATTCTGGTGAGAAAAACTGATAGAAACACTGAAGATGACCCATATTGTCACAATATCAGCATTCAATTGGGTCTCTCGGGAAATGTGGCCTCTTATGCTCGCTCTACTCGCACTGGTAGCATACCACCTGGCTACCTGAAGGAGTATCTCGCCTACTCGTATCTCTGTGTGTAGACTCCCTACAACGCTTCCTACTATCAAATGGAGGAATACCAACTCCATATGTTGAGTCGCCCTGAATCACAGCTCCAGAATCCCTTAGGTTGTGCTCTGTGATCAGCATCTAGTTGACTATATAAGTTATGAAAGTCAGCTTGAAGATGTTCACCTGATATCGGATGTCATGCCTGAGACCATCCTCAAACTTCCTCACCATAAATAACTCATCACCCCCTAGAATGGGTGTGAAGTGTTGCAGATCTATGAAGTGAGAAGAATACTCCATGACTGAGAGTGTACCCTGCTCCAAACTCATAAACTCTTAGGCTCGGTCGGCCCTCAAAGTCTCTGGGTAAAAGTAGCCATAGAAGGTCTGTTGTAACTCATCCCAAGCCATAACTCATTGGCATCCCGTTTGTGATATCACATCCCACCATCTCTTGGTGGAATCCTGAATCATGTATGTAGCGAGCTTCACCCTCCTCTTTGGAGGCGTCTCAAGATGCTCTAAGATAGACAACATGGCTTCTAACTATGACTCTGTAGCTCGAGGTCCTCCATCCCCTAAGAAAGTGGGAGGATCCTGCTGCTGAAAAACCTGCGTCAACTCTGTGATAGATGGGGCTGGAAGTGGTGCTCCCTAGAAGGTCTGCATAAACCTCATGAAGCCTTTTAGGAACTGTGCATCGGTACCTGTATTCGGAATGACGGTTGGTGCCAAGATAGGTATGACGGGAGGATCTGATGGTAGTCCCTGATCTACCATGCCTGGTGTCTGATCATTGCCCTATATCTTGTGGACAACCGGATGATGTCTCAATGGAATGACTCTGTAAGGTCAATCACCCACCTTAGTTAAATATTATCAAGGATCGAAACTTAGAATTTCAGGAAAGGATCAGGAGAAATAAAAAATTCAAGTTTTTCAAAACATGGATACACAGCGTGTATGACCCCTACACGGTGTGTTCCCTTAAGCCTTTACATGGGCGTGTACTTCTTCCAACCCTGGTCATGTAACACCCCATACACATGGAGTGTTATCCTTTGACATGGCATGTACTTAAATCTTCCCCCTACCCGAGTTCCTCTACACGGCTAAACCACACGGTTCTCTTAGAACAAAACTACACGGCGTTTTTATGCTAGAAACAGTGTGTACTAGAAGGATTTCACCAACCTGTGTCGTTAGTCACACAACTAGATACATGGTCTCTACAACACAGTGTGTTCTCCCTAGACCCAATGTGTACCACTTAAGTTTTAACCACCCGTTTCGTTAGTCACACGGTTGGATACCCGGTCCTTACAACATGGCGTGTACTCCAAGTACACGGCGTGTTCCACAAAAAATTTCCCAACCTCGTGTCTCTTCCCACACATCCAATCAAATGGTTATAGACTACACGACATGTACATATAGTACACAGAGTGTACTTAAGAAAAGTTGTTCCTTCCTGAACAGAAGGATACATGGCATGTATTCATCATTACACACCGTGTATTCTGGGTTTTTCCAAACAGTAATCCTCAGAAACTACTCCATAACCCCATAAAAACATTGAATCAAACATTAAAGTTCCAAATTCTAATTTGTGGGGGCCTATACTCCCTGCGAATCAAAGCTTGTTATCATATTCATGTATATCACAAAGTATAACAGTGCAATCAATCACATGATCTACCAAATTTCGATCCATGAGGGCCCATAACACCTCAGGGACCAAAGTTTGGTGCCCATTCGAAATAAACTTTACATATTAGCAATACCCTATTAAATAGTAGGTATTCTATCACGGCATATATCACAACAGCATGCATACCTAGCACAACATCTATCACAACAACATGCAATTAGGAATGCACCCTAAATGGCATGTCAAGAATTCATGACATGTGATCTCTAGCAAGTGCCTATATGATGCATGAGATGGAATACCCTCGTCTAATTGGGTTGAAATGGAAATAGAACCTCAACAATATCAACGATAACAGTAAAAAACATGTGAATCATCCAATAGTGAAATCAAATCAACTGTAACAATTGCAAAACCATAAAATTGTAATAATCAAGGAATATTGGCTTTTCCATGTACACGGGTTAGCTACTCCTGGGAACAGCTTATTACCAACTACCTATTCCTTCTTATATCTATCTATAGGATCCAAACAATAAGTTAAGGAAGAAAAGAACCCCCTCTGATACCACTTTGTAACGTCCTGGTTCTGGGTGCTGCCCAAAGGTGCCTCATACCCGGTTGGTCACATGGCCTCAAACTCATTTCCCCAAACGCCAAAGGCTACCAAATATCAGCGAGGGCCTTGGGTGTGATAGTGGGGAAAATATTCCCTCATTGTCATAGTAATACAGCGGAATAACAATAATATACAATAACGGAAGCAGTAATACCATACAATAATCAAACAGCAGAAGACGGAAAGTAAATAAACAACTAGAGCACATATATAAATTAGGCATGTCACATATGTCTAGGAAAGTATCCAAACATGTCACAATGCTGGAAATACTATACTAAACCAAAGTACAAGGAAAAAAAGTAAACTCCAGTAGCATCGCAAGCCTCAGCTTGGTCTCATGCTCTCCAGCTCCACAACCATCAAGTACCTGAAGTAGAAGGGTGTTTTCCCTTATCTATACCTGCAACAATATAATCTTTTTGGGCCCAAAAGCATGACCTCAATAGGGTGTGAGACGAATTCCAGTAGTCAACCACCCAAAGATATGTTCCTAACTCTCAGTGAATATATATAGTAGGAAAAATGCAAAATGAAGTAATAAACAAGGAAGTAATCAAAAGTAAACAGTCCTACAGTTGTAAACTACATTCATTTACATTTATTAATTATTCAACCAATCATTCACAAGAAAACCTCTGGGAAATTTCTCACCATCTAACCCCTCTAGTTTCACAAAGATAAAGACTCTATGAGGAAGCACTCACCGTCAATTCCCCCTGTGATCTTTTAACGATAACTACAGATTCTATGAGGAAGCAATCAATGTCTATTACCCTTGTGGTCTCGTAATGGTATATTATAGACACTCTAAGGGAGCACTCATTGTACATCCCCCTTATGGTCTCGCAACGTAAAAATTATAATAGAAACTTTGGGGAATCCCTCAACTTCAATTCCCCCCTATTGTCTAACTACACCGGGTTCTCACAGCTTTGTGTAATAAAATCGTGCACAAACGATATCCAGCTGCCAAAGTAATCTCATCTACTACAAGGCTAAGCAGATACAATGCATATCACAAGCATGTCATATAATATCAACTCCATCCTAACAGTACTAGGCATGGAAACAAAACAGCCTAACAGGCAGTCCTAGACCCAACGGCCAATATCAAACAAACATGGGAAAACACATCCATAAACAAGGTCGTAAACCTAAATCATAATAAAAACACTTTCTCAAGAAAACAAAACATAGGAGGCATCAAAAAGAGTTAAATATTCAAAACACGCAATACCTTAAACAAGGGTATTCGGAATTTTTTGCACATATAATCCAAAGACAACTACGGAAAGGAACAAACCACCTACCTCGACATTTTACGATCGATATAGTTGAACCTAAACCTTTGAATTGACCAAGAACATCGTAGATCTAAAAAAACATCAAAAATTCTCAGCCTAGAATATCTCACAAAAGAAGATAAATCAGGAGGAGAGGCTCGATAAGAAGGAAGAACTCACTAAGGGGATTCCAACACAACTAATGGTGTTTGATTCAAAGAACGGATGATGGATCGGAGGCTTGGAGAATAATCTTCGCTCCCAGTCACTCCTGGATGAGACGAGGTTAGAAGAAGACAAATCTAGTCATTAGACGTGACACCGGTCCGATTAAACAAATAAAAATAAAATTACAAGGCGTGTTCATTTAATGTACACGTCGTGTACATGCCTTAACTAGACCCTGCTTTAGGTGTTCTCTAGGTCACCTCACACGGCCATGTACTCAGCCATTACACGGCCAGTACACGGCTACCTGCAGCAACCAGGTACATGGCATGTACTCCTAAGTACACGGCGTGTACTTATGAATTTTCCAAATTCTCCCCTTTTTCTCAAAAACACCCGAACTCAAGATCCATACCTGAAATGAAGATTTGGGTTCTTACATAGGGATTGGGAGAAAGATCTTTGTCTGATTGTTCTAATCGAGGGCTTCCTAGGCTTGGAAGATAGACTTTCGATAATTTTATAACCAATGATATCTTAAGTCAGGCCCATAGACTTCCTTAACACTTTAGGTGAAAGTGTATATCTTAGGAAATATTATGTAAGTTTTTTATTACCATATTTAATAAAAGTTTTTTATACTTTGTTTTACTTGTTTTCTAAATTTTCTTATTTCCGTTGTGTATGTTTTAGAAAGTTTATATTGTTTTGTATAAACTAGTTTCTTACTCTATTAATATAAAGTATATCTGAACAACCTTTGTCTAATAGCCTTTCTTAAGAAATAAGGTTTTGGGAAAATTGATAATTTATTTTTTTTATATACTATAATTCACCCCCCCCCCTCTCTTATAGTATTGTTAATACTCTTATGATCTCACAACGAGAACCTTCATACTTTGATACCTTTCTTACAGAAGCCTTGAGGCTCGGCTAGTCGATGGGTGGTTGGGTATGTTATTAATCAAGTCATCAGTTGGAGCTTAACTAAGATGAGAATTTTCCTCTCATATGATGAGTATGACATTTGATCCCTTGATTGAGATAGACTAAGGAAGTGTACAGGTGTACCTAGATATGACATATGATGTGCATATCTAACACATGAGGGTGATGTGATGTGATCATCTATAAGATGAATGAAATGTAATGTATTCATCGACCCGGTCATTCTATACTCAAAGAATCGAGAATGTATTAGTAATTGTATGGGATTGACATAATCCATGTCTTATGTTTACTTGATGTCTTGGTCAAAGGAATTATATGAAAGTGAATGCTTGTATATGATACAACTGATGGACACGGGTATAGAGATACATGTGTTGATAAAGATCACATCAAATCCATTTGTATCCTGAGTAGCACTGATGCTTTGCTAGAGACCACTCTTTGCTTACATTTATAAATTTGGGAATTCATATTTGTTGTCAACACTAAAAAGGAAAGTGGGTCCACACTTTTTCGTTGACAGAATGGGGATTTATTTTTACAACAACTAAGATCGTTGCTCTAAAAGAGTTTAGAGTTAATCCAAAATAATTTGTGGATGGATATTCACAAGGTATTGCATGTGATGTGATACACAGTGAATCGATGATAACTTTCCAATAGTTTTTTGGGAGATATTCAAGAGTATTTTTTTATATGGTTTCATAATTTATTTTATATGATACAATATAAGGTGAAATAACACTAAATCTATAAGGATTTAGTGTAAGTGGGAGATTGATGGAGATATGTCCTAAAGCCTTATACATTTGATGTGTATTTGGCCATATCATATGGTGCAATATGGGTGTATCGTAAGGCATGGTATATGAAATTATACCACTGACTATCAATCATATTGTATGACTTGATATATTATAAGGAAATATGAATCATAATGTACGATTCATATAACACCTTACGATTAAGCATTGGCAATCAAACATTAAAGAGTTAATGTTTGGTTCTCTCACATGATGGGTATCATTAATAAGTGTTTCATAAGATAAAATGTATGGGATAATTGAATTAGTAAGGGGTTACAATGAGTTTTTAATTGCATACATTACTCTTATGTATTGTACCGTGCGAGTAAATTCATGTAAAATCTCGAGAATGTCCCAAGGCCTATGTTAGGAGGCATCAATCATCGAGATGGCTGTCTGAGATCATCCTTAGAACCAATAGATTCTCCCTGCCATGAGATCTATTCCTCCTCCTTTTTCACTATGAGATATGAACATATCATGATAGAGTGGAGAATCTCGCCCGAGCGTCGGGTGATTCTGTTCAACCTGGGGATACACCATAGAGGGGGAGTTTGTTGGCTGTCTTTAAGGGATCTTCATCAAGCGTATGATTGAAGAATGGATGTAGCAGATATCATCGATGTATGGTATACAATATTCTTCATCTCTATTTATATATAGTTTCGATTTCATACATGGTGAACTTGGGTTTTGTGGTTTCTAATTGCTTACATTGTGTTGAACAAGTGTCGTTTGATTAATAAAAACCCCTCATTTACAACCTATCGATAGTGAACCTTGTGGAAGATCAACTAATATCCAAGTACTGCTCTCGGTTATAGAATCCATTTTATTATTTATAGAATCCTTCTAAAGAGATTCATTAAAAAATGGAATAGCTTTTTTTGTAAGATATAGGATCATATTACATATAGTAAAACTAGGGTTTGTATAACAATACTATAATTAGTTTCTTCAAACAAATACATATGAAAATCAGATCCATATGTTTTGAGTATCAAATATCATCTACTTTTACGAACCACCTCGACTGTATCTTCCTAAGACACTAATTTACTTTAGCTAGATTCCTCAATTTGGACATGTTTAGGAAAAGTGGCAATCCTTGATTCATCGATGGTTAACATCACTTGATTAAATAATTCGATCAACAATTACTAAATCATTAGATTCTACAACCATGAATCTATAAACTTTAGAATGATCCACATATTCTAAAAATATGCGGTCAATACATCTTTTACCCAATTTTTCTATTTTAGGTTCAAGTACTCTTAATTACGTGATAACCCCAAACCTTTAAATCATTGATGTTTGGTTTCATATGCTTCCATAATTTATAGTCATAGACTTCAATTTTATGGGAACCCAGTTTAGGATTTAACATGTAGTTTATAATGCCTCTCTAGTAAAAATCTTATGAGAGACAAAGATAAACATCATGGAATTAATCATTTCCATTAATGATTTATTCATTTTCCTAGTTACACCATTCTATTGGGGTGTATAGGCACTCGTCACTTCACGCATGATCCATTGGGATTCGAAAAATGAAGGACTATAATATCCTCCTCCCCTATCGGGTGTAAGGGCCTGCATTAGTTTTCAACATCATTTTTATAAATAATAAATTTATTTATAACTTCGTCTTTGGCATGTAAAAGATAAACATGAAATAATCTAGAATAATCGTCAATGAAAGTTACAAAGTTCTTTTTATTACCTATGGTGAGGGTAGCATGCAAATCGCATACATGACTATGTATTAAATATAAAAAATTACTTTTTCTTTTTTATAGAAATAAATGGTTTCCTAACTATTTTGGTTTGCATACTTGTAATACATTTTTTATCATTTTTACCCTACTAGGAAACAATTCTATTTTTGTCATGTCATGCATTTTCTTATAATTTATGTGTCCTAAACGATTATTCCATAAATTAAAAGACAACAAGAAAAAAAGAAACAGCAGTTGTATTTGATTTAAATAATCCATCATGTAGATGCTCGTTTCCAACAAAGATCGCAACCTCACACAAAATAAAGTTGTCAGTCTAAAATATAAGGTTAAACCCATGTTTATTCAACAAGTTGTCTGGAACCAAGCTCCTACGAACATCAGTAACACACAATACATCATTTAGAGTAAAGATCGTTCAAAAGGTGAACTCAAAATCAACGACACCCTTCCCTTGTACATTTACGCTTAAGTCCCCCATGTACAACAATGCACCATCATCGATAAATTCCATCCTCTTGAAGAGTGATTTATTGTTGCATGCATGTCATGTAGCATTGAAATCGATCCACCAAGAAGAGATATCCCCAAGTACATTGGCTTGAAAGATCATGACCGCAATGTGCTCCTTAGAAGTGGTGTTTCCATCTTTCTTCTTATGAAGATGATAGTCTCGTTTGAAGTGTCACGACTTGCACCAAAAGTAACATCCCTCTTTCCACTTCTTAAATTGCATTATCCCCTTTAAAGGGTGATTTGGACGCTTATTCCATTTAAGTACTCAGATGGGCAACTCCCTTCAACACGAGGACCTTAGATTTATAATCCTTAGGTTCATTTAACTCCTATGTTTTTTATATTTCTTCTCAATTTGGAGTTAATTAAATAATTCCTTAGGGAAATATCTTCCTTCTTATTCTTTAGAAAATGTCAAACATGATGGATGTAATTACAATGGCATCATCCATATTCGTATTGTTTTGTTATAAATGTTGTATATTGCATTGAATTCCATAAAAGAACCCCAGCAATTTACTGCTTTTATCATTCAAACAATGAGTAAGCTCTGCCATCACGGTTCATTAACAATCTAAATGCGGCAACTGAGGGAGGGGTGCAATTGGCAGTTGAGGAAATACCAATGGCACAAAACACACCTGCAAAGCCACCGTCAATAGATGTTGCAAAACCTCTTCCATCACACAAGAAATAGGATAAACTGTAGGCAGCAAGTGTTAGTTTTAATCATGGAGATTCAAGAAGTTGCAATTAAAAATTCAGTGACAACCAAAAATCCCAGACTGGAATTAGACCCATAAGTCCAACTTCTTGTACATTGCACGCCATGCACGGAATACATTTAACAGCCACAACCAAATTATCCATTTATTTACACAGAAATTCAATGCTGCACAGCCCGTACGTTCACAGTGCCTTCGTGCATGCACATATCCACAAGAAGTGCTGCCCAGCCAAGTTAGTCCTCTGGAACAGATTCGGAGCTTCTCCTTGGTAATCTCAACTGAGGGCATTCAAAAACTTTAACAGAGCGCCCCACACATGACATGCACAACTGCTGCTCAAAATAATTCTAGTTACTAACCTTCGATTTTGTACTCCTCCAGTCATTTGAGTCTTGTTCAATGGGGTACGTGGTTGCAACCTCAGTAATGTCCGAGCAACAAATTGACGATAATTCCTGCAGTGTTAAAAACTGTTTTTCAATCTCACTAACACCGAATCAATATAAGGTTCAACTCAGATTCCGAGCTAAAAAATCACTTCAACAGAACATTTGTTCTGTTCATGGCCGATGCCAAGTTGGAAAGCAAAGCATGATATTGATGGTGTAGAACGGAAAGCATAGAATGTTTTTTTTTAAATTCCCATGCCCCAATTATACCCTGTAGAGCCCCCTTTCTAAAAGGGAAAATTTTCATGATATTACACACAAACTCACCTCATCCTTCGATGATTCTGGTCCCTTCATGTGCAATCGATCAACATAAAACAAGGCCTGCAAGTGCACAAAAAAAAAAGTCAACAGACAAAGACTAGCAATACAACATTTTATCACCGGAATTTGGCAAGAATTGCAAACAAAAATAAAACATGCCTTATCGAGCAAATGAATATTCGAAGCATCAGCAGCCCGGATCTGTACACCAAGAAAATGGCTGGGAGTGGTGCAGAATGGACAGAATATAGTACTGAATACGCACCCATCTTCTTCACACCAGGTCCCCTTCCCTTGAAAACCTTTTCGAGTCCTATTCCATAATTTCTCATCAAGAGATGAAATGTCAGATATTAAAACAGGTATGCTTGCTGTCGTATCCACGTTAAGATGCTTGACACCATTCAACAGATAGGTTAAATGAACTTTGGATAGTGAAGTTAAAGTGCACGTCACAAAAAGGCCGTCGGCAGAAAGACCCAAAGGGCACCTACATAGAGAGCAAAAGATTTGTAGTCTTTTGTCCATTACAAGACGAGGTGGTGCGTGTGAAACGCCATTATTCATCAACACTTGAGAAGCATCTGTCTTCTCAATTTTAAGCTCCCTACCAAATGTTTGACAATTTTCAGCAAGCCATGCCACTGGACTCCCTACACGTGCTATACGGCTGGAGTTCTTGGTCATCTCAGGAGCCTCAAGCAGTTCTAGAGTACCAACAAATGGCAATTTCTTAAGACTTCTCCGTTTATGACAATGAGAATTCACACTCAAATCCCAAGGTGATTCAGTTCCAGGTATTGTATTTGCAATGACAGATCTGTCGGGACTGTCAGTCAGTACATCTGATGCCTTGTAAGGTGATCCAGCAGAATTTTTCAAGGACAGTGAACAGGATGGATGGAGTTCAGTGGAAGCCTGATTTGTGGCTTGCATACAACTATAATCCTTGGAAAAAGATTGCGAGCTGCCAGCATCGGGACTGCAATGGGTAATAGGATCTTCAATGACAATGAATTTGTGCAGATTTTTAGCTGCAAAATCCTTGTTCATTGAATTGGAGCATCTGAAAATACATAATTTTGCATGAGATTTGAGTAATCCACGAAGCTTGGAATAACTCGATGGAATGGAATGAGTTCCAAGAATAAAATAGAAATCTCAATGAAATATATCATTCTATTGTCGTATTCACCATAGCTAATAAATGTTACTTTTTCGGTTTTAATAATAAATTGCTTCTTATATGAAAAAATGTTTATTTTTATTGTTATTCTTATATGAAAAATTCATTTCATTCCATCACACCAAATGTGACTTAAGACACATTAAACTATGAAAGTGTTCCACATTACCTCAAGCCTTCCCCAGAATCAGCTTCTAGATCAATATATTCTCTACAAGCATCCCCATCATCACTACCTTGTGATTTGGTTTGAGAAAACTCTCCATTACATTTTTTATTAGAACCATGATTCCGGCAAAATTGCGCCGGTTTTTCAAGTTCATCTCCACCCATAGGGATCGTTTCCTTCACAAAGTGATCAGTGATGCTTAATTTTTGAGGTTTCCTTCTTTTAAATCCTTTATTCCAGTTCATCGAAATGGAACTTCCCTCATGATCATCAGAAACTGGCACTGCCTTTATGCTTGCCTTACCAACACCGCCCTGGCAGCCAAATGCAGTTTAGAAACCGTTAGTTTAGAAATGGGTTTAATTAAGGGCCCATCAGCCTTCCATTGATAAAGTGGTAAGATATATTTAACAGAAGAGAAAACAATGCAAATGGAACCTTAACGCTGCTAAAAAAAGATTTCAGCCCCTGTAGTGACATATCAAAGTTGTCATACTGTCTAAGGGATCTCCTCAACCACCTGGAAATGTAGGCTGTATTTCTTTCTTCCCGAAAGCGCTGATCTACATGTGTGTGTGTGTGCGCATGTGTTTTAAAACCAGATTAGAACAACTCAAAATATGATTTGCCTAAATGAACATGAATAACAATCAATATTGTTTTCTCTAATGTTTCTTTTAATCGATGAGAAACCAGTTAGACAAGTAATAAATATACCAGTGCCACCCTTTCTCTATCTAATGTAAAAGTCGGTTTATGAGTCTCTTAGGCGGAGTTTAGTTTTGAAAAACATTTCATGTTTTCATTTCATAAATATACATTAGAAAATATATTGGAAAATAATGTGAAAAGTGGTGAGAAAACAAAAAAAGTATAGGAGTTGGCCATTCAAGTATATTTTCATTTTGTTGAAAACAAGTTTTATCCCCAAAAAAATTTTTACCAATTTCATTTTCTAAAAACATGTTGCATTTACACTATCCAATATATTTTATGTTTTCATTTTTCAAACATACATTAGAAAATGTGCTAAAAAAAGTAATGGAAAATGGAAGAAAAACAATAAAATATAGAAGTTATCTATCCAAGTGTTTACATTTTTTTACAAAAATCTACCATTCTCATTTTTTATTTTATAAAAATTGTTTTTCATTTACATAATCCAACATATTTCCTAATACATTTTTAGAAAATGGAAACAAAAAATGTTGTATAAATGAAACTGTTGGGTTTTGGTGTGAGAACTGTTTTCCAGTTAAGAGTCAGGTTTTCTGGAAGTTATGTTTCCGGAATTAGACTTGGTAGCAACGGATGAAGACATGTTCACCTTCACTAAGAAGGTCCGGATTCAAGTCAGCCGAAGCACCTGACAAGCAGTAGTAGCAACAGTAGCAGCGGTGTTCGGGTTTGGGAATGCGGAAGGAGGAACGTCCAAAGGCATGCACTGGAGGAGCAACCACATTTCAGAGGATGGAATGGAAGAGCTAGTTCAAATGGTGGATGTTTTTGACTTTGTGAAGGAATGTCCGTGAAGATCGAATCCAAAGTGCATGCTCCCCACGAAATTTGAAAGTCGATGCAACCGGAATGACTAACTGATTGTCGCAGTGTACCTCTAGAAAGTGAGAGTGTTGGCTCACATGTTCAGTAGTGTTGCGACAGAGCACCATAGGGTGGAGCTAAGCTGAAGGGAGCGATGTCAGAAGCCTGTAAAACCGGAAGAGAACGGTAGAGGAATCTATTCCTATGAGGGTTCTTCCACAGAGCGCTTGCGGCCAGTGTTCATCGTGGAAAGTGTTGCCAAAGGAGGTTATCCGAGTAGAGTGTCTGAAAGGAGTCCTTGGTAACTTAGGATGGGTAAGGTCACTGGAAGGAAGGTTCATTTGTAACTTAGTTTCTCCCTTAATGAAAATGCAGTGTGTTCCCCCATGGAGTAGGATAAAAAGTCTGAACGATGTAATTTTCATGTGTTGTGCTTCTTCTGTTTATATCGTGTGTTTGTTCTTGTTTGCTTATTGAATCGGAAGATATTGTCGAAGACCATGAAGTTACCAGAATCAGAATGAACAGCGAACAAACAAGGTAACTAAGGTGCTTGGTTTACCTGGTTCAGAATGTTGAATCCGTTGAGGTGTGCCATGGCATTTCGAACCCTTTAGCTTTGTTCCGTAAATTGAGGTCTGGAAGATAACTTTCGGTAGCAGCAGGTCGGTTGGTTTCATTTCCCAGGATGTAGTGGGTATGTAGGATGGACGGGGTAGGGAAAAATTCCCCAAGGAGAGGAATCGGTGTTGCTGGATGGTATCATCTGGTGACCCTGATTCCCCAGCAAGGGGTACTAGAGCTTGATTGTAAAGCACTGATGGAACGGTTTAACGAGTTTTGGAAGAACCACAGCAAAGTGGTGTTGAGCTCGGTGGGAAGGCTACTAGATCCTTTTGGACGAATGGTTTATTAAGTTTTCCAGAACAATGTCAATGGTAAGATAGTGGCGATACCAGGGTGTTCAGGTTTACAGAAAGACTTCCACAACCTTTAGTCGGGCAGCGTGTACCATTATTGATGTGGCATTCGAAACTTGGTTGAAAGACTGTTGAAGACTTTGGAGTCTGTCCAAATCACTTACACTTTTTGGATTTAGCGGGAGTTACGGTTTTCGAAGGATAGTGTTGCAATGGGCAAGGTTCAGATTAATGATTCGACGGTGGAAGTTTTAGGCTTTGGAGGATGTTAGTTTTACTAATCCTAGAGAATTTGGAAGTTTTGTTGATGGTGAATCAACTGAAAACGAGGTGTTTAGCAGAAACGGAAACCGCAACAAGAAAGCACGAGGGAATGTTCTAGAAGGTGTAGCCAGGTGAGACTGCGCATGACCTAGAAGGTGGATGTCAATCACTGCGATCGAACTAAGGAGGCAGAAGAATGAGTCGATAACATTTTGGTCGGTGTTTGGTTTGCATCTAGCATTGCAGAAGAAAGGGTTTGCTAGGAAACTACCGAGACCGAAAGGTCTGTTCCGAAAGTTCGGAAAACTGTTTATAGCTAGGAGGGGGTGGTTTTTTGTGCAACCGAGTTTTCACCAGCCAACTTGAGTCGTGGTTTTTAAATTTGGGGTTTCATCACTCAACGCCTGATAAGGTAGTAGTTGCTTGTTTCCGGAGGCTATGGTTTAGGAGCGCTCGTGACTGTTGGAGAAGTGGTGGTTTTGTCCAAACAAGGAACGAAAATAAGGAGTGCGGCACATTCCCTATTGCAACCATAGGTTGTAATGTAGGATTTGTTGCCAACTAGAAGTCATTTGAAGTGGTTTGAAATGTGTGAAAAAGTTGGGAGTTGAGTTGAGTTGTCTGGATAAAATTCAGAGTTGCAAGAAAATGGTAAAACTCCCATTTGTGAAGGTAACAAGGCCAAATACGTAATGGTAACCGAGTCAAATACGTAAAGATAACCAGGTCAAATACGAAAAGGTAACCAGACCGATAAGTAAAAGTAATCATGCTGATACGTAAAGGTAACCAGACCCATACGATGGCTATGGGTGTGTATGATCGCACGATGCTTGGCTGAAACTCTCTATCACCAAAAACTCTTTTCATCTCCTTCATTTAGACTCGAGGTACCAGCAGGCCTTGGAGAAAGATATGATCTCACTCAAACATCGAGCAATTCAGATCAACTTACGGATACACCTCGGAGAGGGGGTGTCCTTTAGATGCCCTTAGTGATCTTTATCAAGCATATCAAATGAAAACTGAAAAGTTGCAGATGTTCTTCGGTGTATGGTAAGTTTTTACAGCAGTTCTTCAGTTCTGGTTTTATCATGTTTTCATTTATGTAACATGGGAGATCATTAGACAAGGGTTTAAATCACTTTTGCGTGTTCTAATAATCGTTATAAGTATCATTCAAAAGCTTTCAGAGGTATCAGAGCGAACACATGATTTTGATTTACAAAATTTTGCTTGAAGGGAAGGAATCGTGGAGAAGAGAGCATGGTCTTTCCGACTTCTCATAAATCTAAAAAAATGGTTTATACTTACGTAGCTGGACTACGTAAAGGTAACTAAGGTGTTACCTTTACGCAGATGAGTTGTGTAAAGATAACCAATGTGTTGCCTATACGGGAAGTTTTCTATGGCTGCAAAAAGGTAAGCAAGGACTTACCTTTAAAGAGTTCAAGTAAAGATAATCTCGTTTTTTTTTAAATAAAAAAATCTTGCGTAAAGGTTACTACGAGCTACCTTTACGCGGCATAAGGAATTTTAAGGTTGCCTTTACGTAGAAGATTTCAAGGTAAAGGTCACCCGATCTACCCTTACGCAACGGTTTCAGCTGAATTGCGTAAAGGTGGTACCGAGTTTTTAAGACTTGAGTAAAGGTTGTCATTTATGGTACCTTTACACGGTGGAGTACATGTAAGGTTATACTCATACATAAAGGAGGCTACCCTTACATGAAGGAGGCCACGTAAAGGTAATGGATTTTACCTTTGCACAGATGACCCCTTCTATGTAAGGGTAAACTAAAAAACTGTTAAAAAATGATTTTAACATATAAAATGGTTTTAATGGTTTATAAAGTGTTTATAAATCATATTAAAAGTTATTTGGTGAATATTTAATATATAAGGAATTTAAAAATTAATTAATTATAAAAAGTTTATAATTAAAACAAATGTTTATGAAACATTTTTCCCAAAATATTAAATTTTAATATTTGAAATACTTTGTAAACAAATTATATGGCATGACTTATGATCTAGAAATATAAATGTTTATTTATAAATCATAAGTGATAATTTATAGAGTTATAAATTATGAAATGAGGCTAAAATATAAAATGTTTATATTTAAAATTAAGGAGCCCTATTTGGATATTATTTAAGCCACATCAAAAATTGTTTTCATGAATGATATGATCAACGTTTAAATAATGACAGTGTACAATATTTAGATTATATAAAATGTTTACATAATAGAAAATTGGATTTTAAAATTGTTTACAATTCATAAAATACCATATATTTAAAATAGAAATGTCGTATAATGATAAATATGTTCATATTAGAATGAATATAAAATTTTTACATTAAAAATTATGGAATGTCCAGAATATTAAAGCAGAAATTATAAGAGTTTATAGTTGGCTTTTATTAATAAACTGCTCAAAATGTTTATCTTAGGTTTAAATATTTGAATTGTTCATTTATTTAAGTTTTATTCTCTGTTATATTCATGTTTAGTAAATTGTTTAAGAAATGTGAATATTGTGTATGTTTTAGTTTAATTGTTAAACTACTTCTAAATAGAGTCTTGCATTACATACTAAGTATGATTATGAATTTAGTTTTTCATCTACGTAGACCTCAGTTTGTTATTGAAGTTGTGAACTTGAATTTAGTTGTTGAATATAGTTTATGTATATAAGGTTTAGAGTTTCGATGAATTGAATTCTCTCTTGAGTAATGTATCCCTAAGTAGAGGGACTTTGGGTCGGATTACCTACCAACGTGGAGGTTTATGCCTTGTTTAGGTTGGTGAATAGTGTTGGTTATTTGTCGCTTCAGTCTTACTCATATGGAGATTGTCAATAGAAAAAAATAATCATTTCAACTCACAAGTTTCAAAAATACACAAAAATTGAAAAATAAACACACAATTTTTTTATAAAACCGAAAAACAAAAAAAAATAAAAAACCTAAACTATAAAGGTTATTTCCCCCACACTTAAATAATGTCATGTTCTCAATATATTCAAGTATATTTAACTTGTAAGAATATTTTTAATTGAATCGCAATAAGCAATCAAGTTATGAGGAGAGGTACGACCTGATGTCTTTTATTGGTAAACAGGTTGGGGGTGTGTGATCTCCTCCACTAGCTCAAATGATAAGGTCCCATGGAATTTCTTTAGCCCATTTCCATTAACATTGAATATCTCATGCTCTTCATCCTTCATAATCTTTATATTAATAAAGAGATATACATTAGTAACTATAAACGGATCTTCCCATCTAGCATAAAGTTTAACTGGAATCATCATGAGTCTTGAGTTGAATAATAGCACTATATCTCCGAGATAAAAGTATTTCAGTTGGATCAGCTTGTCATGAGACACTCTTATTCTCTCTTTGTAAATTCTAAAAAATTTAAAATATTACCTTATAATATCCTCCAACTCCTGTAACTGAAATCCTCTCTTTTCCATCTCTTTCAAGATCCAAATTCATCTCTCTCACAGCCCAATATGCCTTATGCTCCAATTCCATAGGGAAGTGAGATATTTTCCCATAAATCAACCTACATAGACTCATTTCGGTCAGGGTTTTGTAGTTTATCTTGTAATACCATAATTTTTATTCCAACCTTTGGCTCTAATCCTTCCTATTTTGTTTAATAATCTATCTAAAATTCTTTTGATTCCCTTATTCAGCTTGACTATTAGTTTGTAGATGATAGGTATTTGATGTTTTATGATTCAATCCATAATTTTTCAAAAAAAAATATCCATTCTCCTATTGAAAAAGTGAGCCCCTTGATCACCAATGATGGTTATGGGCACTCCAAACCAAAAAAATATGTTATCCCCAACAAAATCACAAACAACTTTAGCATGTGGATTTTTCTTCCACCCATTCTAAAATGTAATCAAATGAAAGAAAGACATAAGAATTTTCAAATGACATTAAGAAAGCATCCATAAAATCTATCCTCCATAATTCAAAAATCTGACAAAAATTAAGTGGATTTTGGCGCTTTTTTTATCTCTTTGAAATATTTAGATAAAAATGACATTTTTCACACCTTTTTCAAATTCACGAGAATCTTTAAAAATAGTGGGCCAATAAATTCCAGATTCTAAAACCTTCCTTGCAGTCCTTTGAGGTCCAAAGTGGCCTTCACAAGCTAAAGTGTGACAAAACTCAAAGACAAAATCAGTTTCGCTTTCAGGAAAACATCTTATTATCACTTGATCATTGAAAATATTCCCAATAAATGGATCTTCCCAAATGTAATATCTAGATTTATATTTAAGTTTTTGAATTTTATTGTAATTTAAATGATATGGGACCTGATATGTTACCAGATAATTGACCATGTCATCATACCAAGGAACTTCTCCTTAAATCAAGTACAACTACTCTTCAAAAATGTGATCATTCTGTGGCTCTTTGTCTGGAATTTTAGCTTCAACGGTGTTGGTCAATCTGCTTAAGTGATCGATCGTTTGGTTCTTAGATCCCCTCTTATCTTTGATTTATATATTGAATTATTTATAAGTAACATATATCACATTAGACTAATTTTAGTTCTATCCTCCTTTTTCAAGTACCAGAGAGTTGCATGATCATAAAACATAGTGACTTTAGTTCCAAGTACATATGATCTAAATATTTCTAAATCAAAGAAAATTGAAAAAAACTCTTTTTTGGTGGTTGTGTAAATTTATTAGACCGTATCTAAGGTTATTGAGGAATAGGAAATGAATTGTGGTCTTTCATTAATTCATTGAGAAAGAACTACTCCAACTGCTTGGTTGGAATCGTCACAAAGTAGCTTGAATGGTTCTTCCAAATTTAGTGGCTACTTCACTAGTGGTGTCATCAATCTCATCTTCAAATAATAAAAGACTTCCCTAAACTCACCATTGAAATAAAAATAAGAATCTTTTAAAATCAATATAGATAGAGGGAGGTCAATATAACTTAAATACATGATAAACCTCCTGTAGAATCTTGCATGTCATAAAATTGATCTAACATGTTTCACACGAGTTGGGTAAGGAAATGAATTTATCACTTCAATTTTTGATATATCCACTTCAATGCCTTTTGTGAAATTAAATTCTTAAGTAAAATTCATCTATCAACCATGAAATTACACTTTTCAAAATTTGAAACAAGATTCTTTTCAATGCATGTTTTCAAAACGTTTTCCATATTTTTCAAATAATGGTCAAAATAATTTCTAAAAACTATGAAATCGTCCAAGAAAACCCCCAAGAAATATTTAATGAGATGAGAAAATATACTTAACATTCACCTCTAAAATTTAACTAGAGCATTAAATAATCCAAATGGAATGAAAGGCTCTGCGGGATGAACTTCTTGAGCTTTGGCACATTCCACAAACACCTGCAGAAGCATTAGCCCAACGGGACCAGCTCTGTCTTTTCAACCTCCTCCAAGGTCTCGACCCGGAATATCCGACGACGTCTACAGAGACGCTAGTCAGCCCCACGTCCCTAGAGATTCCGCAGGTCTATCATCCCCTTGGGAAGGCTCATCGGGCCCTTGCCCCACCCATCCCTAGCCTTGATCACACTACTCTCCTGGGTCGTGGCGGTAGCCGCATTACCGGACCTCGTGGACGCGGCCGTGGAGAAAGTCGACCTCGTCCACTCTGTCAGCACTATGGCAAGTTCGGCCACCTGGTTGACTGTTGCTGTGTAAAGACCCGGAAATTTCAAGAAATTTTTTTTCTTAATTTTCTTTGGAATTTTACAAAAACGCAGTTTCTGACGACGCCTGATTCCGAGGCCCGGTGTGCCCGGAATCAATTTCTGAAGTTTGGCTCGGGTACGTTCAGTGAACGAACGAGCGGGTTTTTCTAACTTTTGAACCGGTGCCCGGAATCGAATTCCGAGGGCACCAATGGAACCGCAGCGCCGGTAATTGCTTAGGAACTCCTGTTCCGGAGTTGCGTTTACACAAGTGTTGATAATAAAAATTGTGGAAGTTTATTTTATAATTACACTACAATTTTTATTATTTTAAGTGTTAGCTCTTGATGGAAGTTGGGTAACCACCCAACCTCCCTTGGGAGGTTATGAGGGTGGTGGGGCCCACACGAACCCCACCTCTTCATATCCTCTAAAACCCCCCTCAACTCCCACTTAAATTATGTTAAGTTAAGTTATAACCTATGACTTAAATGTAATGAGTTTAATGAGGTGAGTTGTGTGTGGTTATTGAATTTCAAACTCTTGAAATTCAAATGTGTTGATGTGTTAATAAAATAAGAAAGAGTCTTATTTTATTTTTGGTTAGAGTTTTGTCACCTTGAAAGAGTTGGGAAGCATCTTCTTCTTCTTCTTCATCTTCTTCAACCTCGACGAAGAACGCGAAGAACACCGTTCTTCAACGAAGAACTTCTCCGCCGAAGAACACGGTTCTTCCGCGACGTCGTATCCGTGACGCGACGTTCTTCTTCCGCGTCATCTCTTCCGCGACGGATTTCCGCGACGAAATCGCCGTCAAAAAACTTCGAATCCTCGCTTCGCGACGTCGACGTTCTTTCCCAGCGACGCCCGACCTCCGCGACGCTCGTCTTCCGCGGGTCGTTGACGAACTTCGTTCCTGAACCGAGGTAGGGGATTATTGTTATTTTATTAAATTATTTCCGTTCTTGATTCTAGCCTGTCGAATTTCGTGGTTAATCGACTATTTGTTATCGTTTAACGAGAGGGGGGCCGGACCGCACAAACACGGCCTAACCCCCTCCTATGTTCATGATTGTCTCTTTGTGAATGGAACGGGATGGCGTGGTGCCGTCGCACCACGCGAGAATCGCTCGGCAAGTATTACGCGACGCCGTCGCGCCACGCCGAGAAGTCGAACAAGAACGCGAAGCCGTCGCGCCGCGTCGAAGGAAGTCGAAGGCGCCGCGGCCGGAGCGGAGCCACGGCGAAGGGGCGCGGCGCCAGCACGCCGCGCCGGAGAACCACGAAGACGGCGCGTTTCGTTTTGACATGCGGATTGGCGGGCGACGACAAAGCAGGCCGTTTGAGTCCCTTCGCAGTGAAGGTGGGGTCCCGGGGGGACCATAGGCGAAGACGGCAGAAGGAACGGACCACCGGAGCGCGTCCGGTGGTCCGCGGAAGACGGCGGCGGCGCGCCTCACCGGCGCGGCGGCGCTGTCAACCGGCGGCGGCGCGCCGCCAGAAGGGAGGCGGCCGGCGAACCGCCGGCCTCAATTAGCAGCGAAGGGCGGGGGAGCCGCGCACCCCGCCCGCGATTCGGCTCGACCGGCCGGTCGGGCCGGACCGAGCCGGACCGAGCCGGGCCGGGTCAAGCCAGGTCGGACCCGGGTCGGGTCGCGCCCCGGGCCCAGACCCCCGTTTTCGGACCACTTTCGGTCAAAAGCCCGTAACTTGAGCTACAGGCCTCCAAACGACTCGCCGTCAGCGGCAACACGATCCTTCGATCGAGACGGTCGTAACTTGAGTTCCGGACCTCCGAATGACGTGCCGTCGACTTTGTTGATTTCCTCTAAGTGAGACGGATCTTTTGGGTTACTCCGCTCGAGGTTTGGATGCCGTCGGAGTGCGGTCGGGTTGGTTCGCTCACGAAACCAACCGGGCCCCTGGAACGAAAAAGCCAATAACTCACAGACCGGGCGTTCGATTGACGCGCCGTCTGTTTCGTTGAATTCCTCTTGATGAGACGGAACTTTTGGCGTACTTCGCCCGAGTTTTGGATGCAGTTGAGATACGGCCGGGTTGGATTGTACCCGAAATCCAACCAGACCCCTGGAACGGAAAAGCTGATATCTTTCAGACAGGGCGTCCGTTTGACGAACCGTCAGCGGCGTTGTTGATCACGTTGAGAAACGGTCCTTATGAGTATACCCTGTGAGAGTTCGGGGTACAGTTGAGTTACGGCCGGGTTGGTTCGCTTACGAAACCAACCAGACCCTTGGGACGAAAGGGCTAGTAACTCACATACCGGGCGTCCGATTGACGCGCCGTCTGTTGCGTTGAGACCCCTATGACAAAGCGGTCCTTTGAGATACTTCTTCGTGGGACTTTGAGATACTTGTAGAAACGACCAGCAGCTCGTGGAGCGGACCCTCCCGGAGACGAGCGTGCGGAATACGGAGACCATGTAGCCGACTGAGACCTGAAGACTGCTGATCGAACGACAGAGGTGCGCTTGGTTGTAGCGGCACAGGGGAGCGCTTGGTTGTAGCGGCAAACCCACGACAGAGGTGCGCTTGGTTTTAACGGCACAGGGGAGCGCTTGGTTGTAGCGGCAAATCCACGACAGAGGTGCGCTTGGTTGTAGCGGCATAGGGAAGCGCTTGGTTGTAGCGGCAGACCCACGACAGAGGTGCGCTTGGTTGTAGCGGCACAGGGGAGCGCTTGGTTGTAGCGGCAGACCCACGACGGAGGAGCGCTTGGTTGTAGCGGCACGGGAGAGCGCTTGGTTGTAGCGGCACGGGGGAGCGCTTGGTTGTAGCAACTGGCCTGCAGTACTCGATAGGTGGAGTACTACAGCAGTCTTAAGTCAGTGAGCAGTACCTCGGAGTCGTGACAGGACCACTGTACACTCTAGCGACGAGGTTCTTCGGCAGTTGCAGTTTCGATAATGAAAATCCTGGTTTGAGCTGAGTCTTTGATCTTTGTGTTTCCTCATGATTGAGATAGGTTACTTGGTAACTTAGGTATATGTATAGGCATATACCTAAGTGGAGGTTATCTGTTGAGATCTTCTTTGTGGTTATCCTTATTGGTTTTAGTGAGACCTTGAGGGTCTCGGGGTCCCCATTGAGTATCGTTATACTCACCCCTGCACGGGCTATGCCCGCACTTCATTGTGTTGGATGCAGACGACGGACAGCGCTGATCGTGGTGGAGGCTTGCGGAGCAGGACGGTACCTGGAGGTGGACCACTGGGCGGGACATACTCGGAGCGGTCAGGTGGACCCGAGGAGCAGTGGTGGCTATCTGTACCCACCCCTCAGGTGGTACTTCCAGAGGACGGCTCGACGCTGCGGCTTTTCTTTTCAGTTGTTGTTTTCCCCTTTCAGTTGTACTTTACAGTTGGGCTTGTATTTCCAGCCCCTTTTACTTTTAGCACAGCTTGTTACAGTTTTTGGTTAGTGTTTACCTTTCTGCTTGCTTACTTTGTGGTGCTTGTTTACTTTTCAAAGGCAATGTCTTCCTTTTTTCCGGGATTTACGCCTTGGTGCTAGTCGCCAGCCCCTGGCCTATGGAAGGCGGGCTTGGGGTAGTCACGGCACGGGCCCCGAGGACGGGTCGTGACATGCTGGGTCCTTTATGGTCGTCCCGCTCAGCACCCACGACAGGGCCAGACTGCGGTCCGAGATGCATCCTCCGCCTGCTGCCACTCTTCCTTCATCTTTGGATTTCTCCATCATTGAGATCCAGATGATTCACGATCATAGGACCACCTCCCTACCAGGCTCTTCATCAGCATCTCTTGCCCACTTCGGTGGTTTCACTGCATTTGTCAGTCATCGCTCCCCTACCTGCTTGACTCAGGTGCGTCCGACCATCTTACCGGTGATGCAGGTATGCTCTCTAACTACAGTCCCTATATTGGTTCCTCAGCCATCACTGTTGTTGATGGTTCCACTATCCCCATTGTCGGCTTTGGTACATGCTCCCTGACCTCATCCCTTCACCTATCATCGGTGGCACATGTACCACGCAGTCCGTTTAACCTTCTATCCATTACAAAGTTGACCAAGGATTTCAATTGTAATGATATATTTACCTCGTCTTCTGTTATGTTTCAGGAACGGACAACGAACCAGGAACTTGGTATAGGCCAGCTTCGAGCTTCGAGATGGAGTGTACATGTTCGATGGCCCGACATCCGTCGCATGCACGTCTGTTTCTACTTGTGCCTTGGACCTCCATTCTCGGTTGGGTCACCCCTCCGCTTCCACCCTTCATCAGCTCTATCCAGATATTAGTCAGCATTTATCTTTTCATTGTGAGTCTTGTACCTTTGCAAAACACCATCGCACTTCATATTTTCCTCGAGTTGACACACAGACCGCCAACCCCTTTGATTTGATTCATTCTGATGTATGGGGTCCATGTTCCACCTCGAGTCAATCAGGATATAAATATTATATCTATTTCATTGATGATTTTTCACGTATGACGTGGGTTTACCTTATTCGCGATCGGACAGAAGTATTTTCCACCTTTTAGACATTTTACCATGAGATCCATCATGCTCATTCTGATATTGAGGCCTTCTGTGATGCGAACTATACAGGTTGTCTTGCTACCCGCAAGTCTACTTCTGGATTTGCTGTGATCTTAGTCGGTAACCTCATCTCATGGCACAGCAAGAAACAGACCATCGTCTCCAGATCTAGTGCAGAGGCAGAATACCGCGCCATGGACACGGTCACCACTGAGATCCTCTGGCTTCGTCATCTCCTCCATGAGCTAGGCTTCCCGGCAAAGACCTCTGCTCATATCTGGTGTGACAATCAGGCAGCCACGAAGATTGTCTCGAATCCCATCTTCCATGAACGGATGAAGCATATCGAGGTGGACTGCCACTTTCTTTGTCACCATCTGGAGCAGAACCATATCAGTTTTGGTCATATTCCGACGGCGGATCAGCTTACCGATATCTTCACCAAAGGCCTCCCAGGAGCTCGCCTTGACACTCTCACTACCAAGTTGGATATTCACAGCCTCTATGACCCAGCTTGAGGTGGAGTATGAGATGGTCTTGTTTGAGATCGTCTTTTTTCTTTGTGGGACTCTGAGTCCAAGTTGAGCCTATCATGCTTGAGAGGGTGTGTTGGATCCCATTTAAGTATAATGGGTATTTCCGAGTCCCACATCGTTCTTTCCCTCCTTGTACTTATTTTTACTCATCTATAAAAGAATGTCTCCGCCTCACATTGAGGTAAGGGGAATTCGCCAACAACAAACCAAATAATATTTAATATTATTTCTCACCGGACCCATAACTTGGTCCGCCAATCCTCCTCAATATTTATCGGGCCTTGAATAATGACTATTTATTTATTAAATAAATATAACTGCATTATTTGCCGATAAATAAATATTTCGTCTGCAATATATTTTCTCGAATAACTAGCGACGAAATAAATGTGATCAGACATACTTAAATAATTATTAAACCACAACCAGAAATAATATTTATCCAACTTTTTAAATAATAAATTATTTAACTAAGATAATGACTACACTTAGTGTGTGACCCTCTAGGTCTCTTTCTCGTTGGCATTAGGCGGGTTTGCCTAAAATCCAAGATTACTGTCGAGCAACGGATCAAGGCACCCAAAAGAAAGAAGTTGATGTGGAAACGATATGTCACCTCATACAAACGCTTCAAATGTAATATAATCTCTTTGTCCCAATATCTCCAATCAAACGGGTTGCATGCAAATATCATCAACTCATGTGCTCGATTTCTCATTCTTTGACTTCCCGGAATTGAATTTGTCTAGAGAACACAATGGCCATAGATTTAGTTAGGATATATCATTTCCATCAAAGAACCTGAGATATCTACTTTTGTAGAAGTGACAAATCCTTTCTCGCATTATTTATTAATGCAGTATTACTCACGGCGCACCCAACATATCCTATCTCACCGCGAACATCTACCGTCACGGTTTTTGTCAATACATCTAAATGCACGAGTCATAATACTCATTAATAATAATCATAAAATCTAAGGACAAATACACACGTCCGCAGATAGAAACATCCAATAACACTTATGAATGTGGATTTCCTACTGGCAGGTCTTATTCTCATAATATCCTCCTGGATATTACCAAGGGTGCACACCATGAGAAGGTGCCTCAAAGTTTTATTAGTCCTCACCCCAGATAGCCTGTATCATTTGTGTCCTTTCAAATGATATCATTCGGCCATATGACATATATTCAAGAATAGTGTCATGGCACTTCCGGATTCTCATCATAACAGGGATCCGCTATAACCTTTTAGTGCACCAACTCCAACAACCATGTCGATACATAAGGGTACACAAGAGCATACGTAAGAGTTATTCTAGAAGAAGTCATTAGCCAGCCACGGACTATGATATCCACTATCAATCGTAAAATACAATTAATAATGCGGCCAGTCATGGTTGTTGTCACACTAAAATATGAAGGTCACGTCGTCATTAAAGAAAATCATGATCCAAAATATTACAGAAATGATATTCATGTGGTTCGATGAATTAAAGAAGAGGGAAACTGATGCTACTATTTGAAAAATCTTTGAGTCGAAAAATGATAAAGAGAAGGGAAACCGTTGTGAGAAGATCAGGAATTAGAGGAATAGAAGCGCAAGAACACCCTCGTTGATCTAGCGTTTTTCTATTTCAAAGAATCACTGTGGGTGATCACTGCGTCGTATTTTCTTGTATTTCTTGTTTCAAAGCAGTGCACAGAGAGATAAGATGAGGGAGTGTCCCCAGGATCGACAATGTGTCTTGAACTTTTGTAAGTAATGTTATCTCCTAGTACGTCGGCACACTGTCATCATATGCTCTTTGGATTAACCCTTTATGGTGAACCAGGTAAAATCTTTGTGTCTCTGCATTTAATTTCAACATCAGGATATTGTGTGTGCTTGAAGATTGACAGGTTCAAGATGTTCTTGGTAACATGAGAACAAGATCCAACGGAGGAAAGGAATAAGTGAACACTCTAATTCACCTCTCCCCCTCTTAAGGTGTATTGGACATGTGGTTGCAATAGTCTCGGTCAATCAGAAGATAATCCCGATGATCAACTAAAGAAGCGGATGAAGATTTGCTTATGGCACGACATTCACGCTGAGATGAAATTTTGCGAAAGGAGCATAGCATGCGTGTAGAATAGTTTTCCGAAAGAATGAGGTTGTGGCATGGGCATCTTCTTCACACAAATGTGAGAACGCAAGAGGTGTTTCAAAAAGGAGGCGCCTTGGATCAGAAGTCAGCCAATTCCAGTTATTCTCAAAAAGTCATAGTACTTTGTACCTTTATTGATGATGCAACATAAGAGTGCGGGTGTTTCTTCCTCTAGCACAAGTCTAAGGTGTTTTGGAACCTTCATCGTGAAGAACCATGGTGGAAAGAAGAGATCGAACGACGGTCTTGAGGATGAGAGTTCGGAAGCAGTGGGAGTTTCAAAAGATCAGTCGGCGGAGAGGCATGCGGTTTGAGGAGACTGAACCTGGATCATCAGAAGGTGTTGTGGAGCGGATAATGACTTTGTTTTGGGTAGGATCTTCCAAAGATACTCCAAGATCTGAAGCAGGATGAGTTGTTCTCTCATCTGCAAAGTCTTTGGAAAGACGATCACGACCACGTCGATGTTGGAAGAGGGACGACCCCAAGTCTCGGGCTTTTTTCATTGCAAAGGGGTGGGGATAAAGACTTTGACGTTTCCAGCTCTGAGGCAACGACATTTGGAAGGTCGTCGGAGTATCAAAAGTTCTTTTGTATTAGGGGTGAGCCTTAAATGGTTCGAAACCAGGCTTGAATCCAATGGGAGCAAAGGACCAATGCATGACTTAGTTGCACTGAGTAATAGTGACAGCAAGTTGTCGGGTTGTTTCCATGGGAGTTCGTAAGTGCAATGATACCAGACTTTCCAGATATTATGTTTCGGATGGAGATCAGTTCTGATGGTATTGTTGGACTTCGTGTACTGGACAACTCTCAAATTCCGAAGGCTCGGTGTTAAAGTTTTGAAAGTGAGGGATTTTGAAAGGAGCGAGATCAGGGACACGGTACACGGCGCAGCTTGTTGAAGGGACTTCAACAAATTCGAACAGAACTCATATATGTTTGCTTTGGATAAATTCCAAAAAGACATTCAAAAGGTTTCGTGTCAATGAAACGAGTAGCCATAATCCGAAGAACTCAGGCGGTTTTGTCACAATGGGGCTTGGATGATCGCGGCCATGGTGAGGAACCATGGTGACACTCCAAAAGGAGAAAGAACATATGATGTTGTTCTGAAGTTGGTCAGTGGACTTTTGTGAAAGGTTTGAGAATGGTCTTCTAGTAGGAGATTGTTAAACTTAATCTGCGAAAACAATTCTTGGGTGGGAGATTATGGGGTTTTGATGTGAGAATGTTTTAGGGTTAGGTATAGAGTTTTCCGAAAATTATGTTTCCGGAAATACACTTGGCAAAACCAAATGGAGTCATGTTCACCTTCACCAAGGATGTCCGGATTCAAGTCAGTGGAAGCAGCCGAGCAACACCAACAGCAACAGCAGTGTTGGAGTGTGAGAATGTGAAAGGAGGAACATTCGGACCCATGCACTTCAGAAGCAAACACATTCTGAAGGAAGGAGTGACGCGGGAGGAAGAGTTGTTTTGGATACAGCATGAAAGTTCTGAAGGAAATGAAGATGTCGACAACAATTGTTTCCGAATGATGGAAGTGTAGAAGCAGACCTCACGTAGGAATCATTCCAAAGGACTTACTTAAGGGTTCCTTGCAAATTGCAAAGGTTGTGTAGGAGTCATCAGAAGACTGCATGGGGGGAGCTTGCACTATTCACCAGAAGGGTCAGTTGAGGCGGTGGATGCCATTGACTTTGTGAAGGAATGCCCGCAAAGATCAAATCCAAGGGGCATACTACCCGCAAAGTTCGAAAGGCATACTCCAGGCAAAGTTCGAAAGGTGGTGAAATCAGGATGACTAACTGATTGAACTGCGGCGCACCTCTACAAAGTGAGAGTGTTGGCTCACTTGTTCGGTAGTGTTGTGAGAGAGCACCGTAAAGTGGAGCTAAGCCAAAGGCTGCAATCCCGGAAGCTAGTGAAACCGAAAGAAAATGGTAGTGGCATCCATTTTTGTGTGGGGGGGGGGGTGTCGTGGAGCGCTTGCGGCGGGATTCGCTGTGGAGAGCATTGTCAAAGGAGGTTCTTCAAGAAAGGTGTCTGAAAGGAGTCCCCTGTAAGTCAAACTGGATAAGGTTTCATGAAGAAGGGTTCCCTTGTAACTCGGTTTCTCTCTTAATGAAAATGTAGTGTGCTCCCCTGTGGAATGGGACTAAAGTCCAAACCACATAATTTTCGAGTGTCGTGCTTCTTCCGTTTATATTGTGTGTTTGTTCTTGTTTGTCTGTTGAATCGAAATATCTTTTCAAAGACCATGAAGTTGTGAGAATCAGAGTAAAGGGTGAATCAACATGGTGACTAGGGTGTCTGGACTTCCGAGTTCGGAACGTTGATTCCAACAGGGTGTGTTGTGGCGTTTCAAACCATCTTGGTGTCTTGTTCTACATATTGAGGTCCAGAAGATAACTCCCAATAACAAGAGGTTAGTTGATTCAGATTCGCTGGTTTCGTTTCCTGGATGCAGTATGGAACACATGAGATTGGGAGGATGGATGCAGCAAGGTGAAATTCCCCAAGAAGCGGAATCAGTGCAACTGGATGGTATCTTCTGGTGGCCCTGATTCCCCAACCAGAACACAACCATATTTTTTTATGATTGATGTCTTATATAAAAAATGTAGTTTGTGAAAAAAATCAAAAAATAAATAAATAAATATTTTCATAGGTAGTAATATCATTTTTTTTAACAGTAAAAAGTAAAATGTTTCATTTACTCAGGTATAAAATATTAAAAAAAAAACTTGGGCAAAGATACAAGTTACCAATTAGTTGATTTAATTGAACCATTATTTTTTAAAAGGCTACAAGAATTCAAGATCAATAAAGTTATATTGGGACAATCAAGCTACCATCAATATTGCAACTAACACAAGTTATGGCAGATGACAATTTGTCAAAAAGTGGCTCTAAAGGAAACATATCCATTTTCTAGAAAATGGTGAACAAAATTAACTATAATCAATAAAAGAATACGCTGAAAAGCACCTAGAAAGATGATGGCCCCATAATCAAACCTATGTCGTATACAACGACCTGCAAAAAGTAGGTGAGTTAATATGATACCATAATAACACAAGTCAAAATGCTCAATCCAAAAACAACCCATGAAAATCATTGTCAAAAACAACAATGCCTTGCACAGCTATATTGATGAAAGCCAATAATTATGCCGCAAGATACCACAATGCTTTACAATCACAATAACTCGGGACAGGAACAGACAAGCGCCAATTGGTTCAATTGTTCAGCAAGTGTATCAAACGTTATCAACTCTCTGTAATAAGAAACGTGTTTTTTTTTTGTATTCTATTTATTCGCTTCATAGCATAAGACTTATTACTGACTTTTTTTATTTATGTGGATAATACTAGGCATGCACGATGTTGTAAACTGCATGCCTTAAGAACAATGCTATGCACACGATAAAAGATACATGGTTCAAGATGCGTAGGAGATTTGAAGTTTAAACACACGAGATAAGTGGATAGAATGGACCTCGTCAAATAAAATGTGATCAAAAACCCCCAAAAAAAAGTGTTCAATGTATCAAAGTGTAACAGATATTTGGGAATAACCTTTCACACCACAACAAGACCTTTCCTGACAAAACAGTCCAAAGCCATTGTACCAAGTCATTAAATACATCAAGGCTATGATGTTACAATGCCCCACACTGTTTTCTACACTGCCAATAATTAAATTTTGCCCATATTTCTCGGTCATTTATTTGAATATGCTACTTGATTGAGGAAACTAAAATATTAAAATCAACACGAATTTTAAGATTATCAAAAAAAATTGAGAACATGTTTATGAACAAAGACAAGCAAACATCATTTATGATGCAAAAAAATAACGAAAGATCATGGGATAAATAAAAGAGTCATACATGTGTTACAATGAACAATGGAAAGGAAAACCATGAATACTTGACTGTCAATACCTGCAGCTTGATTTAAAGCTCGAAAGGCTTGATAGCAGTACCATTCACTCCCACTTAGAAGGTTTTTGGTTGATTTATATGTGTCATTGTATCTTTTCTTTTGGGTAACTAGAATATCATTTCTGAAAAAAAAATGAATCCATTGAGTAAGTTATTAATAAAATATATTATTAATACTTAGAAATAGAATTTAAATCTTGAAAAGGTAAACGCTACTCACTTGTTTGGAAAAGGAATGCCAACAATGATCTGTAATCGTCAAGAATAACAAAAGAAATTCAACAAATGGGCAAATAACAACAAATCTTTCACTGAGAAGTAAGGGCCCAGCTACATCAATTAAAAGGATGGGGTTTAAAGAATGTATAAAAAGGATACAACTACTCTAGCATTTTCATCAGAGAAGTCAATTCCTTCAGAAACCTGAAGAAGTATACAGCGGTTTTTCAGGGTATCTTGAAGGCAGCAATCATGCAACTGTTTCAAATCATTATGAAGTGTGCACCTTTCCACGGCAAACTGCAAGAAAAGCCGCTCCATTCTTAGAATTTTCTTTCAACTCTGTAGCATCTAAATGGCCAAGATTTGTTTTCTTTTCCTTCCTCTTTCTTCCCATTCTTCCAAGGGAAGGCTTGTTACCGTGATGAATACGACTATAATAACTCTTCAAAATAGGCTCAAAATCATTTTGGCTTCCTCCTCTTGGCTCTGTACAAATCAGTAAAAGCTAAGTGGCAAAACAAGTTCATGGTACATTTTTCAAAATAAAAAAACATGGAAATCATATTACTCATCAAGAATTGAACATAAAACGCAGTAGTGCAGCGGGTACAAAACAAAATATTGTTTTGCCTTTAAATAAAGAATTGAACATAAAAACCCTAAACATGAGAATTTGGTGTCATTACAACTCAAAGCAAGATGACTCAACGATACATGACCCTCAATTAAGAGTTCGTTTAAGATTTGTTTGTACTAAAAACATTTTTTTTTAAACACTGAAATTCAAGGTTCTTTGTTAACATTTTTTTTCAAAATGTTGAATCTTAAAAAAAACAATTTTCAACTTTTTTTAATAGCAATTTTGATTAGCTTTTTCTTAAAAAAAATCCTACAACGTGAGAAAGAAAAATCAATTTTAATTAAAAAGATATATTTTTCTAACTATACTTCAAACACAAAACAACTTCTTTTTTCTTAAATCACTTCTATTAACTACCCCAAAATCGCTTATATTTTAAGCTGATACATACAGACAATAAATCTTTGTCAAAAATATTGTTCATTCAAAGGGAGAGACATGTCCTTGTCAAAGAAAAGGAGGAGCATCAAAGGTCTCACCAACAAAAAGGTGCTTCTTCACATATAGCCGGGACCATTGACCAGTTTCACGCCATCGACTACAAAGTTTCTCCATCAATTTATAGCTAGGGAAGAACACAAGAGAACCCCCAGGAACTATCTTGAAAATCTCTTCTAAAGATCTACCAACCGCATCCTTTAGAGACAAAATGAAGCCACAAAGTTTAAATGTGTGATTGTGAATCAAATACGCGAGAAATTTTAACAATAATTAATTCAAAAATAAAAAGATTTAAGATATACCTGAAATGCATATCCATCTGCTGTTTTGTAACTTGCATTCAATGGATGATTACTTGGGCCACAAGTGACAACAGCAGCCCACAGCTTCAAGAGGAAAAAAGGGGGGAAATACTAAACAATTGGATGTAAAACAAAAACACAAAGAAAGAGCGTGCAAGTAATATTTGAAACTCTTAATACCTGAGACTCTGTATCTATCACATGTGGAGCTTCCAGGCAAGTTCCAAACGGGACGCCCAGTTCAGATGAAAAAGAGTTCATTGGCGACAAGGTCCTAGGGTACAAAAACATATTGTGAGCACAAATTGTGGACAGGCACACAAAAGCAAGAATGCGAGCTTGGCTTTGAAGTGGCTTGCAACAAGTAAACTTTTCTCAATATGACAGAGCAATGCTGAATTGTTTCAACTAGTTCAGTATATAAATTGGAGATCACAGCGGGTATATCAAATCCAAAGCAGAGAGTATTAGAACAAAAATAGAAGAAAACAACAGACAGGGAACATAAAAGAAAACGATCATGGAACATAAAAGAAGTGTCTGCTTACGCTTACCCAGATGTGAGAATCACAGACAGGGAGAGATCAGCGATGCCTTTAAAGACAACAGCAGGGTTCAAACACCACAAACCAAAAGTATATATCCAGCTACCAGGACCACTTCCTGCATGACAACAGTAGCAACAAGAAGAAAATTAATAACGTAATACCCAGATACGCTCTGTATTAGCTTTTTAACATTATTGTCGGGTTCAAGATACCAAAACACAGTATCTCTCAAGGCCGAGTCTTTCTATTTATAGATTAAGATAAGAGATACATGACTCCAGATAGATCCGAGATCCAAAATTTAAAACACATGAGATAAGGAGATGCAATGAACTTGGTCATACACATGTACCGGATACATAATTGCTCTAACACTATCAAATTGGAACATATATATTTATCATGCTGGGCTTATTAAACAACAGTTTTCTGTGATTATAAAACTTGCTTAGTAAACATATCGGCAAGTTGTCATGTTGTTTGAACGTAACCGAATGCGAGGTTTTTTTTCTAAGTTCTCCTAAACAAAGTGCTAGAAAACCCTGGGTTGCTCGCGATCTTGATGGCCGCTTGATTGTCACCTCAAATCTGTGTGGGCTTCCCAATTGGGTAGTCAATCTTTTACAGAAGTTGTTGAGCTCATAAAATCACTGCAGTTACATCAGTCATGACTTAATGCTTTAACTCAGCACTCGAGTGGGGATAATATAGTCTGCCAATGTGAAGTGTTATATCAAAATGAAGCATCATCAAATGTTTCATGAACTGATTAATTTTACTTACTTCACAAACAATATCAGGATGAGTCACAATCAAATAATCCAGTTTCTCAACAAGTTTAGGATACTTGTTGTTGGACCCCATTTAAGTTTAAATGGGTATTTCTGAGTCCCACATCGGACTTACCCGCCTTGTAATTAGATTTACTCATTTATAAAAGAGTACCCCCACCTCACATTGAGGTAAGGGGAATTCACCATCAACATGGTATCAGAGGAATCTTCATCCCGACCCTCCCTCCCAGCGGATTCCCGGTTCTGACCGGCCCCGCCTCACTCCCCCCCCTCTGGCTCTGCCCTACTCTCCCGGCATCCCTCCCTCCCGGCGGCCCTCCCTCCCGGCGGCCCTCCCTCACGGCGGCACTCCCTCACGGCGGCCCTCCCTTCGCGCCGCAGCGCCCTCGCCCCGGCGCTTCGCCCCGGCGCCTCGCCCCGACGCCTAGCCCTCGGCGCGCCTCGCCCTCGGCCTCGCCCCGGCGCCTCGCCCTCGGCCTCGGCCTCGCCCCGGCGTCCTCGGTCTCGCCCCGGCGCCCTCGCCCTCTCCCAGCGGCGCCCTCTCCTGGCATTGCTCCCGGCCCCGGCTTCCGGCGCACGGCGTGCCCAGGTCCAACACCGCCCTCGGCCCCGCGGTGCTCCTGCCCAGCACCCGCGCCCTAGCACCCACGCCGCCCCTGCCCAACCGCACCATCCTGAGCGCGACCCCCTATCGCTGCTCCCTCCGGCGACATCTCCGGGCCGCCTCCCTTCCACCGCACGACTCCCGGCGAACAGGTTCAACGCCCGCCCTCCATGGACGCGTCCTCCGTTCTGCCGTCCCTGATCACGGCCTCCTCCCGGCTTGTCGATGACCGGCTGGATGGCACTAATTTCTCCGTCTGGCAGAAGACGGTCTTGATGTCCCTCCGCGGCATGGGACTTCATTCTCATCTTGAAAAACCCCCACCCGAAATCACTGACCCCAAGTTCGACTCTTGACAGCTGGCGGACAGCAAAATCTTCGCCTTACTGGTGAACTCCATGGACCGATCCGTGAAAGATGTCACCAGGACTGCCAACACCGTCAAAGAGCTATGGGATTCCTTGATTGTCATGTTCTCCGAGACCAATAATTTGGCTCGGGTCTCCGACGTTCTACAGCGTCTCTCCCATATCCGCCAGCAGGATCGGACCTTCCCAACCTACTTCATGGAATGGAAGGGTCTCCACGACGAAATGCAGGAACTCTGGCCTATTCCTCAAACTTCGGCCGAAGCGCAGACACAACAGGACCACTCTGCCTATTCAATCTCCTGAATGGCCTCGCACCGGACTACGCCACGACGGCCACTGAGATGCTAGCCAGCCCGTCTACACTGGATATCCCGCAGGTCTATCATCGCCTGCAGAAGGCTCATCGGGCCCTTGCACCACCCGTCCCCATCCCTGATCACACTGCGCTCCTCAGACGTGGCGGTGGTCGCCCTACTGGCCCTCGAGGGCGCGGCCGTGGGGACAGCCGACCTCGCCCCCTCTGCCAGCACTGCGGCAAGCTCGGCCATCTGGTAGACCGTTGCTGGGTCCTGCATGGTCGTCCCGAGTCGCACCCCCGCCAGGGCCAGACTGCGATCCGTGATGCGTCCTCACCTGCTGCTGCTCTTCCCCCGTCTTTGGATCTCTCTCTGGCTGAGATCCAGCTGATTCACGATTACCGGACCACCTCCATACCGGGCTCTTCATCAGCTTCTCTTGCCCATTCCGGTGGTCACACTGCTCTTGTCAGTCATCGTTCCCCTGCATGGATGCTTGACTCGGGTGCGTCCGACCACCTCACCGGGGATGAAGGTATGTTGTCCAACTACCGTCCCTATAGTGGATCCTCAGTTATCACTGTTGCTGATGGGTCCACTCTCCCCATAGCCGGCTTTGGCACCTGTTCCCTCACCTCCTCCCTTCACCTATCCTCGGTGGCTCATGTACCCCGGAGTCCATTTAACCTGCTTTCCATCAGCAGACTGATGAAGGATCTCAACTGCAATGTTATCTTTTCTCCGTCTTCTGTTTTATTTCAGGAGCGGACGACGAACCGAGAACTTGGTAGAGGCCAGCTTCGGGATGGGGTGTACATGTTCGCTGGCCCGACTTCCATCGCCTGCGCGTCTATCCCTGCTCATGTCGTAGACCTCCATTCTCGGTTGGGCCACCCCTCCGCCTCAGCACTTCATCAACTCTACCTCGATATTAGTCCCCGTTTATCTTTTCCTTGTGAGTCGTGTCGTTTTGCGAAACATCATCGCACATCATATTCTTCTCGAGTTGACACACGGGCCGTCAAACCCTTTGATTTGGTTCATTCCGATGTATGGGGTCCCCGTGCCACCTCGAGTCAATCTGGGTATAAATATTACATTTCTTTCATTGATGATTATTCCCGGATGACATGGTTTTACCTTCTTCGAGATCGGACAGAGGTTCTCTCCACCTTTCAGACCTTTTTCCATGAGATCCAGACACAGTTTTCTATCCCGGTCAAATGTCTCCGATCTAACAATGGGCGGGAATACTTATCCACTCACTTTCAGCAGTTTTTGCGGGCCCACAGCATCATCCACCAGACCTCCTGTCCTGATACCCCTCAGCAAAATGGGGTAACCGAGCGGAAACACCGGCATATTTTGGAAATCGCTCGTGCCCTCCTCTTCCACCGCCAGGTACCTCTTCTCTTCTGGGGGGATGTCATCTTCACTGCTACTTACCTTCTTAATCGTCTTCCCTCCTCCATCCTTCAAGGGGAGACTCCCTTTCATACCCTGTTCCCCTCTAGTCCTCCTCACTCACTTCCACTCCGCGTCTTCGGATGTCTCTGTTATGTCCGGGACACTCGCCCCAATCTCTCCAAACTTTCTCCCAAATCCCTTCGCTGTATTTTTCTTGGATATTCCCGCACTCAGCGTGGGTACCGATGCTTCTCTCCAGACCTCCGCCGGTATATCACCTCTGTCGACGTATCGTTTGTCAAGACATCTCCTTTCACTCTCCCATCTTCTTCTCCCGACACTACCATCGATGACTGTCTTCCGCTCTTCGTTCACCCGCCTCTGGTGTCTCCCCTGCCCGGTCATCTCTTTGGACAGACCTACTCCCGTTGTCCTTTCGCTGTACCTCTCATCCCGGCCGAGGACAACATTGTTCCTGCTTCGTCCGATGCTCCAGTCACAGCTCCCGAGGACGTGCCGATTGCGCTCCGGAAAGTTACTCGCTCGTGCCAGACTACTCCTCTCTTTGTATCTTCATACAGGGGTCTGTCAGCGCTGGAGACCGTGTCGATTCCTCGGACAGTTGGTGAAGAAAAATCTCACCCCGGGTGGCTAGCCGCCATGAGGGATGAATTGCAAGCTCTGGATGACAACCATACATGAGATCTTGTTCCACTTCCGGCGGGCAAACAGGCGGTCGGCTGTAAATGGATTTTCACGATCCGTCTAAATCCCGATGGCTCTCTTTGTCGCCTCAAAGCCCGGCTTGTCGCAAAGGGATTTACTCAGACATATGGCATCGACTACTTTGAGACCTTCTCTCCAGTCGCAAAGATGGCATCTGTCCACCTTTTCCTCTCTCTGTCTACTCATCATCACTGGTCGCTTTATCAACTGGATGTTAAAAATGCTTTTCTCCATGGCTTTCTTGATGAAGAAGTCTACCTGCAGCAGCCTCCTGGTTTTTCTGCCTCTGGTGTCGACCGGCATGTCTGTCGTCTCCGTCGCTCCCTCTACAGCCTCAAGCAGTCTCCTCGAGCTTGGTTTGGCCGCTTCAGCACGGTCGTCACAGGCTTTGGCCTCTCTCGAAGTATGAAAGATCACACAGTCTTCTTCCGTACGACGGCGCACGGCTGTATCTTGCTTGTGGTTTATGTTGATGACATCATCATCACAGGGAGCGACTCCAGAGGCATCGCCAGCCTCAAGGCGCATCTGCACCAGCACTTTCACACCAAGGATCTTAGTCTCCTCACTTACTTCCTTGGCATCGAGGTCTCCCGGACTGCGGACACTATCTCTCTCTGCCAGCGCAAGTATGCTCTTGATATCTTGCAGGATGCCGGGTTGAGCACAGCCACCGCCGTGGACACTCCACTTGAACTTGGAGAACGCTCCCTTCATTCCGACTCGGAACCATTTCCTCATCCCGAGAGCTATCGACGCCTGGTCGGTAAACTCAACTACCTCATCATGACGTGTCCCGACATTGCATGTGTCGTTGGCAAAGTCAGCCAGTTCATGGAGCATCCCACCGGATCTCAGTGGGATGCTATCCTTTGCATTGCCAAATACATCAAGAAAGACCCTGCATGTGGTCTTCAGTACTCACATCATGCTCACATGGATGTTGAGGCCTTCTGTGATACGGACTATGTCGGTTGCCTCGCTACCCGCAAGTCTACTTCGGGTTTCGCCGTGTTCTTCGCCGGCAATCTCATCTCTTGGCGCAGCAAGAAACAGACTGTCGTCTCCCGGTCGAGTGTTGAGGCCGAGAATCGAGTCATGGCCATCGTCACTACTGAGATCATCTGGCTTCGTCATCTCCTCCATGAGCTCGGTTTCCCCACATCGACTCCTGCTCATATCTGGTGTGACAATCAGGCCGCCACGAAGATTGTCTCGAATCCCGTCTTCCATGAACGGACGAAGCATATCGAGGTGGACTGTCACTTTCTCCGCCACCATCTGGAGCAGCACCATATCGGTTTCGGCCATATCCCGACGGCCGATCAGCTTGTCGGTCTCTTCACTAAAGGTCTCCCAGGAGCTCGCCTTGAGTCTCTCACTACCAGGCTGGGTATTCACAGCCTCCATGGCCCAGCTTGAGGGGGAGTATGAGATGGTCATGTGTCTTGTCATCTTTGTTTTCTTTGTGGGACTCTATCCAATCTAGGCATGTCCAGCTTGAGGGGGAGTGTTGGACCCCATTTAAGTTTAAATGGGTATTTCTGAGTCCCACATCGGACTTACCCGCCTTGTAATTAGATTTACTCATCTATAAAAGAGTATCCCCACCTCACATTGAGGTAAGGGGAATTCACCATCAACACTTGTCAAGTGACAGCAATGTCTCACTCAGCATTAAGGGACATCTTGGCCAGCTCATGAGGGGTGTCAACAATGACACCACCAGATAACATATTTTCTCTAAGAGGAAGATACTTGTTGGAGTCTGCATCCCACATCAGACTTGTGGTGCAATGTAGTCTTCATTATTCATTATAAAAGAAGCTCAAGGCCTCCTTTAGAGAGGACCTTGGGTATTGGGTATCACCTCTTATTATTCTACACGGTATCAAAGGAGGTTTTCTAAACCCGAACCCTACCTCTCATTTTTTTTCTCCCCATCTAGGGTTTCTAGCAATTCCCCCCGTAAGGGGGGCCTCCATAGCCGGACAAGTATGCCGCCGCCCCCTCCGGCATCGTTTCCCTCAGCAGCCCTCCATGTCGGCCCCTCCAGCAGTCGGCCTCCGCCCCTGTGCGACGGACCTCCCCACCCCTCCGCTACTCCTCAAGGCAGCCTCCGTCGCTCACGCTCCTCCTGTGGCCGCCTCCCTGTGCGGACTTTCGGCCCGCCTCCCTGCGCCACCTCCAGTTTCGTCGTCATCTGTCCCTGCGCGATGGATCCTACAGTGTTGTCGTTGGTGCACGCTTCGTCCCGTCTGACGCCTCCAGCGACGACAGACGCCCCGCAAAGGAGTCCATGTCGGCTTTCCTCTCGTCGCCAGCTCCTTTATCCGGGGTTCCCCCTTCCTGCGCGGCTCCTCCAAATGGCCACCCCATTCGGCCCCTCTCTGCGCGCGACTCCCACCCGGCTGACCCTCCTGCGCGACGCACCCATTCCTGACGCCCCCCCCCCCCATCTCCCCATGTGCGACGCCTCCTGAGCCCCTACGCACCTCCTCTGCCGCCCAAGCGACAGCGCTTCCCTGCGGCTTTCCCCATGTTGCACCCCCTTCCATGCTCGTCGCCCCCACTGCACCCGACTTTCTAAAGCGACAGCCCCTCGCGCAGAAGCTTCAGCTCCTCCTTCGGCTACTCCCTCGCGCTCATTCACCGCGGCCAGACCCCCACTACCAGTTCCCTGGGCAGCACCCCTCCCAAGCAGCCTCCTGCAATGGCTCGCTTCCGCGCCTCCATCGCGTCGTCGATCTACAAAGCGGCTCCTCTGCGGTTTTCCCAACATCCCGACAATCGCACCACTAGTATGAATTTCCCGACACTCCGTCAACCGGCCCCACTAGTGTGGATTTCCTGGCATCCTATCGATCGGCCCGCCAAGTGCGGATTTCCCGACACTCTATCGTCTGATCCCGCTTGTGCGGATTTCCCGGTGCTCTATCGTCCAGCCCTGCCCGCGCGGTTCCTCTGCTGCGTCTCAACGACTTGCGGCACCATTGATGTAATCCGACCTTTTGATCGGCATTTTCAATCATCCATCGTTTTCATCTTGAGGGAGAGCTGCAATCTTGAGGGGAAGCAGCGATTGGAGATGATTTATCTTTTGTTTTTGTTTTGTCTTGTTTTGTAATCAAGCTAGGTATGTCCAGCTTGAGGGAGAGTGTTTGCAGGATCTATTAATTGCTTCATTTTTCTTTATGTGTTCAAGGTAGGTACACCTAGCTTGAGGAAGAGTGTTGGAGTCTGCATCTCAAGGTCTCCTTTAGAGAGGACCATGGGTATTGGATCTCGCTTCTCTTATTATTCTACAATACCTTTCACCCATCAAGACTCATCAATGCCCAAAAAATATCACAAAGTCAAGTCTTCAATATGAAAGTGTTGATAAACGATGAACTTGAATTGAGTAATTCCTACAAAATTACTACCCATGATCACGATGTTATTCACATAGACCACCAACATAATACTCCCAACAACTAACAGCTCTAATAGAACACTAATGGATCCTTCAGGCTTCGAAAAAACTCAATGTCTGTCATCATGCAATAAAATCAAACAAACCAGGCAGTCGGGGACTGCTTGAGCACATATAAAAATTGTCAAAGACAACAAATCTTGAATTGTTCTACCTCAGCAACAAAACAGGGAGGTTGCTCCGTAGAGATTCATCAAGATAGTCATGTAAGAAAAAATATTTTTGACACCCAACGGATGTGAAGGTAACTTGTGTGCGCAGAAAATTACTTGTGAACGAGCGTTTATCATAGTTGAGCCTTTTCTGTTACTTGAAGTTGGATATGCAAGCGAGGACAAATATCTCTCATGTTGTGAGATTGTCCACTTCAACACTCATTGTGTAATGTCCCCACCTGAGTGTCACATGCCCGTGCCCCAACCCGATTCGCTACGTGACCTCAGACGCACCTCCACGTATGCCTACAGCTGCCGACTAGTAGCGATGATCAAATATCCAACATGGGGAAACTACTCTCTTTTTCAAAGAGGCACAATAGCAGAAATAAATAAACAATAACCTTAACGAGAATAATACCAGTATCACATAATGATCCAAAACAAGAAATAATATCCAAAACTGAAACAGTGGATAAATCATGCCATATATATGTGTCAAGTGTCTAAATAAAACCCAAAAATAAAGACACAGACAACTCCCAAGCGGGTCTCGACACAAAGTCTAGTTCCCTCATCCATTCTCCATCCCGACTCAGTCATCTAGCATAAGGTTCTTGCCCTTACCATGTCCTGCAAACACGTAGCCTATTCGGATACCGATCAAGCAACCCAAATAGGGTGTGAGTACAACTCAGTAAGCCACCTACAACAACTTCTAAAACAATATTCAGTTAATAAAAATGTATGCAGTTGTATAAAAAATAAAATACATTCAATAAACTAAACAGTTTACATATTCAATTATTTTTTATTTAACCACATAAATCACATGGCTCGCGATGACACTCATACCATCAATATCTACTTCGGCCAATGCCGGAGTTTGAACGATATCACATAGGAAAACACAATTCATTATAACACATGAGCTTTCATTATCCATTTAATTCCATTTCATAACGCAGCCATTGGTAACCATTATCCATTGTCAATCTCATGGATGTAGAATGTCGTGTCCAACACCCCGTGGGTATTTGAAACACCAATCTTTGTCCCACGCCTCATGGGTATTTGGAACATCGGTCTTCGTCCCATACAATAGCATTCACAAGCCTGCATTTGGGCCTAGAACATCATGGCTAGCACCCTGTGGGTATTTAAGGCATTAGTCCTTGTCCTACACCTCAATTCTCAATAAATCACATATATCCCACACATCACATTTAACAAGATTAATCAACGATAATCCTCTTATCAACACATTAGATCACAGTATACCATTTCAATTTATCAACACAATCATAACTCATAACTTTATTCACATTGAATAATATGAACAATTCACCATTACACCATCAATCAACATTTATTCACATAATTCATTAACCTTTCAAGGTTAAGTCAAACATCTTTTTATTCTCAATATCAATCAATTCAATATCTCAACATTTAACCAATTATACAATCCCATTTAATGGACCAATTCCATAACTCCAATATTTCATCAATTTCATAATCGCATCATTCTATTAATTAATTAATCAATTAATTAATCCAATTCAGATGCGATTGTCAAACATGACAATTGTTATTTCACAATTCCATACACACAATTAAAATCAAGACTATGGGATTTGAAATTTAGACCACCTACCTTAAGGTCGTTGACGACCGTTCACCAAACCGGAAATCCTCAAATTGAAGTGGAAAGTTCAATTGCACAACGAAGAACGAGATCTAGAACCAAAACCTAGAGCCAAGATCAAAGCCCTTGCCCACGGCAGATAAAACATTCAACTTCATCCAGAACAAGGGACGGGAAAGAAAGGACTCCAAACGGGGAGAGATTACATATCGGAAGAGGTGTAGATTCTTCAATCCGATCTTCAATTCGTCAAGAACAGAGTTCGAAAGGTCTTGGAATCTGTCCGAGAGCCTCCAAAAAACGAGGGAGAACGAGTTAGGTCGAGCGGGGAGTGAATGAGGGTGAAAACCGAGGGGTTTGGGAATTTTAATATAAAAATTCAGGAAAAATAATTTTGCATGCACGGTTTGTCAAACTGCGCACCTCTCCTAGGGGTCGCATGGTTACTACTAAGAGGATACACGATTTGTCAAATTGTGCGTCAACCGTGCAATCCCCCTCTGTCTAGGGTTGCACGGTTTGTTGGGGGTAAGCGCACAGTTTGGACAAACCATGCGTCAATCGTGCACTACCCCCCTTTTCTTCCAAAATTTCTCAAATTTCATCTGAAACACCCCGAAACAAAAACGCACCTAAGATATATCAAAACAATGGTAAAAGAGTACCTATAAGCAAGGACGATATATCTCCAAAAAAGGTCATGATCTTACAATTTTCCCACCTTATAATAGCTCGTCTTCGAGCCGCACTCTCAAACATCTCTAAGATTCCGAGGTAAAAAGAGCGGGTCACTGACCTCTCATATCTGCTTCTTTCTTCCATGTTTCATCCTGAACACGGTCATGTTGCTACAAAACACAAACTATCGACACGGTCTTTCCCCACAACACTTTCTCATTGAGATCCACAACACATATCGGGTGCTGCTCAAATGATGCATCGATCAACATCATCAACATCGATCACATGAGAATGGTCAAGGTGACACCGCTGAAGGTGTGACACTTGAAAAACATCATGGATAGCATTGTACCTCTGTGAAAGAGCCAATTGGTACAACCGGCCCGATTCTGTCCATAATCTTAAAAGGTCCAACAAAATTGGGCAACAATTTGTCTTGTCTCCGAATCCTACGGTGACCCAATCTAAGCGACACCCGAAAGAACACACGATCACCCACTGTAAACTCATGGGGTCGTCCACATCTATCAACATACGATTCTACCTACTCTGAGTCGTAGGCATACGTTTCCAAATCAAATGAACCTGCTCTGACGTCTCCTGCACAAGACTCGATCTCAACAGTTCTGACTCACCTGCCTCCATCCAACAAAGTGATCTGCATAGCCTACCATAAAGTGTCTCATATAGTGTCATCTGAATAGTCATCTGATAACTGTTGTTATAGGCGAACTGAACCAGCGCTAAGTGTTTCTCTCAAAACCCACCAAAGTCTATAACGCACGCTCGAAGCATATCCTCAAGTACCTGAACATTACATTCTGACTATCTATCTGTATGTTGGTGGAAAATCGTATTCAGAAAAACCTGTGGACCAAGGGCCTTCTGCAAGCTCTGCCAGAATTGCAAAGTAAAATGCAAGTCACGGTCTGAAACTATATTTCGTGGCCCCCCGTGCATAAAGAATATCTCCCGAACGTACAAGTCATCCAACTGATCCACTGAGAAAGTCTCCCATATAGGCAAGAAATGCGCTACTTTCGTCAAGTCGATCCACAACCACCCAAATAGCGTCATTCTTCTGAGGTGTCATCGGGAGTCCCACCAGAAAATCAATGATAACGTCGTATCACTTCCATTCCGAAATGGCCAACGGCTGTAGTAAGCCTCAAGGTTGTTGATGCTCGGCATTCACCTGTTGACAGGTGCAGCATTGTGCACCCTTCAATTTCATTTTTCATGCCCAACCAACAATTATGTCGACCTAGGTCAAGATACATTTTTGTCAATCCCAAATGCACCGCCCACTCCTAGGCATGAAATTCATGCATCATCTCCTCTCACATACACATAAAGACACAAAAACATGACCCCGAACATAGATGATCACATTCTCATTTGTTATCCAATCGAAAGGTGTGTCCCCACTTTCAAGGCTTTCCCTCAAGACTGAACACTCTGGATCCTCATATTGTCTTTCCCTGATCCGACTCAAAAGCGTAGACTCTGTTGCTACTCATACAAGGGTCATCTGCTTCTGGCCCTTTCGAACCACAACATGCATCTTAGCCAACAAGGTCATCATCTTTCACTCTAAACGAGACTCCCGAACTGCCTGAGTCTGAGTTTTCCTGCTTAAAACGTCAGCAACACCGTTTCCCTTCCCAAATGTATATGCCAGCTCAAAATCAAATAACTGTATATACACAACTCATCTCCGCTGCCGGAGATTCAAATCTCATTGCGAAAAGATATGTTGTAAGTTCATGTCCCACTCAACTGGTCAAAGAGATCGTCGATACGAGGAAGAGAATATTGGTTCTTCACTATCATCTGGTTCAACTTTCAGTAATCAACACATAAGCGCAGAGTCCCGTCGGCCTTCTTTGCAAACAAAACTGGAGAACCTCAAGGCGACGTACTCGAACGGATAAACCCCTTATCCATCAACTCTTCCAGCTGAGTTTTAAGCTCCTAAAGCTTTGTTGGTGTCATTCTATATGGTGGAATAGAAACTGGCCCAACACCCACCATAAACTCAATTGTAAATTTCACATCTCTCTCAGATGGCAGCGCTGAGAAGTCCTTAGGAAACACGTCCTGAAACCTGTCCCATGCGGGTGGAAATAAATCATGCTTTACACCCCCATCATCCAACAAAAGACTCGCAACCTAGGCGGTAAGCTCCCTCATCCCCTGCTAGCGATAGAGCAAAGCGCTGCAAGTCAGTGAAGCGACCAACATAGTCTATGACGGACATACTCCTCTTGGTCAGCCACATAAACTCTGATTCTCTTTCCTGTCTCAATGTCTTTGGATAAAAGTGCTCCAGGAACTTCTATTGGATGTCCTTCAATGCCATATTTTCCAATTGCTCACTGCAAGCCTGAATGTCCCACCAAGATTTCTCTTGACCACGTAATATATAAGCAGCCAGTTTGACTCTCTTCTTAGCAGGAGTTTCCAAGTAGTCAAAAATTGTCTAGATAGACTCTATCCAGAACTTAGCTACATCAGGCTCGCTCTCTCCGATGAAAGTCTGAGGGTGCTGCAACTGAAACACCCGTGTCAAGTCGGACATACTATTCACAACCCACCCTGGGTCTGTTTCCATAAACTGCACAAACCAAGCAAAATTATCACGTAACTGCTCTCCGGCTTCCTCGCCAGGAACTATCGAGGACTCTAGTTCCACTACAGAAGATCATTTATAATCATGTCCTTTTGTCGACCTATCAACAAACATCAACATGAAGGCATACCTCTACAATGCCAAACACGCGTTTTAGGACGCAATACACAACAATAAAACATTTTAACAAAAGGGATTCATAAAGTCATAACAAGTTATCCCCTCATATACCCTGCCATACACAGTCAAAACTGAGGCATTATCACCACCCTCAACCATCTCTCACATGGGTCATGGCTCGCATAGGGTAAAACATTTTCACAGTTCAAGTTTCTCATTAGACACCCATTTATCCGTTTCAAATATTCACATTTGGCATCATTTAAAAATTTCACATATTCGTATCAAGCACCTTTTTCGATTCAATTACACGAGAAAAGAAAAGCATTCCAATTTCGACAACTTACCCAAAAATATGCTTTTCTCGTGCGTGTCTAAAATGATGCATGTCACAATCAATTCTGAGTGCCTACAATGATGCATGTATGAACAACTCTCGTGTCATATCGAGCCACGAGTCAAATCTCAAAAAAACTCAAAAAGCATTAATATCACACAAGTGCATCACTCGAGGTGAAATAACATCCAATCACAACATTAAACATTAACAACAATCTCACCCAGGGTACTTGGCTTTTACCCTCGCACATGGGATAGCACTCCCATGCACAGGCTCTTGAACAAGGCCCGACTCATCATAATCTCGGATGTACCTTTCCCAAATAGTAAAACAAAAGAAAACTTGCATCTCATGCCACTTTGTAACGTCCCGACCCGGGTGCCACATGTCGGTGCCTCGAGCCGGTTCGTAACGTCACCTGAGGCGCGCATCTCCTTACGCCAGAGGCTACTGACTAGCAGCGCGGGTCAAATATACCACACGGGGAGACTATACCCTCTTTATCAAAGCAGCACAACAGCAGAAATAAATAAACAATAACCTTAACCACAACAATATTAGTATCACATGATGATCCAAAACACGAAACAATATCCAAAACTGAAACAGTAGATAAATCATGGCATATATATGTGTCAAGTGTCTAAATAAAACCCAAAAATAAAGACACTGACACCTCCCAAACGGGTCCCAAAACCAAGTTCGGTTTCCTCATCCATGCTCCATCCTGACTCGATCATCTAACATAGAACCATTGCCCTTATCCTGTCCTGCAAACATGAAATTTATCCAGGTACCGATCAGGCAGCCCAAGTGTTGGATTGGGGTACCTCGATTTGGTTGGGCCGAATGCTTGTGGCCCGCAACTGTCGCGGGTCGAGCTCCGCGGTGAGCTCATTGGGGGTTGCAGGCACAACAGAGCTGACCGACCAACACCGACAGGCACTGTAGCGGAGCTGACCGACCGACTGACACCAACAGGCACTGCAGCAGTGCGGACTTAGGAGTCAACAGTACTGTAGCACTTTTGAAAAAGGTGGTCATCGTTCACTGTAGCAACGCAGACTTACTTTTCGGAACAGTGATCGTCTTCTCCATTTTATAGACCATTTTCGGGCTAGGGTTACTACTGAAAAAACCCTTTGTAATTTTGTGCTCCCAAAGTAGTGAAGTTCTGCCTCTCCCGTGGACGTGGGAATTATTCTCGAACCACGTAAATCGTTGTGTTCTCGTTATTTTCTTACTTCTGCATTTCCTTTCGTTTTCTCGTTTCTGTCATTGTGACTCCCGACGATTTCGCAACAACTGGTATCAAAGGCTGAGTTCAGAATTCTCCAACGATGGCTATGGATGAAGGCAAAGTGAAGATCGATCGCTTCGATGGAACTGATTTCGGTTTCTGGAGGATGCAGATCGAAGATTATCTTTATCAAAAAAAGATGCACTTGCCGCTTCTGGGTGTGAAGCCAACGGACATGGAGCAGTCAAAGTGGGAGCTACTGGATCGACAGGTTCTGGGTGTTGTGCGCCTGACGTGGGCCAAAAATGTGGCGTTCAACATCAGAGAAGAGAAGACAACGATTGGACTGATGAAAGCTCTCACCCATATGTATGAGAAGCCTTCTGCAGCTAACAAGGTACACTTGATGCAACGACTGTTCTACCTGAAAATGGTTGAAGGGAGAATTGTCGCAGATCATATCAACGAATTCAATACCATCATAAGTCAGTTGACATCGGTGGACATTGATCTTGGTGACGAGTTATGTGCGCTGATTTTACTATCTTCGTTACCTGATAGTTGGGAAGCAACTGTAACAGTTGTGAGCAGTACTTCGGGGAATACGAAGTTGACTCTGAAAGATGTACGAGACCCGATCCCCAGTGAGGATATGCGAAGAAGAGAATCAGGCAGATTCTCTGGTTTTGCTCTGAACGTTGAAGGAAGAGGAAGATATGTGCAGCGGAACAATCGCAGAGGACAATCGAAGTCAAGAGAAAAGAGCAGAGACAAGGCAAAGGGGTCTGGTCCAACCTGCTGGACTTGCGGGAAGAAAGGACATGTCAAGAAGGAGTGTAGAGAAAATCGAAAGGACCCTGAAACCAGTGGAGCAAACACGACAGCTGAAGGAACTGATGATGTGCTATTGTTGAGCGTGGACACCCCAATGGAGTCTTGGATTTTAGATTCTGGGGTGTCTTTCCATTCTACATCAGAGAAGGGATTTCTGGAAAACTACGTTTCTGGAAATTTCGGCAAGGTACATCTTACTGATGATGAGCCCTTACAGATTGTGGGAAAAGGAGATGCACGAATCAAGACCAACAGCGGGAATATGATGGTTATGGAAAACGTGAGGTATATCCCTGGCTTGAGAAGAAACCTTTTATCTGTTGGACAACTTGATAATGCAGGGTTGAGTACCACATTCACTGGTGGTGCATGGAAGATCACCCGAGGAGCTATGGTCATAGCTCGGGGAGCAAAGAATGGTAGCTTATACAACATGACAGAAACTTGCATAGACATGGTTGCATCACTCGAAGCTGTAGGAGATTCACAACTGTGGCATAACAGGCTAGGCCACATGAGTGAGAAGGGGATGAAGGTGCTGGCAACAAAAGGGTTGTTACCAGAGCTGAAGTCAGTGGAAGTTGGCCTATGTGAAGATTGTATCTTCGAAAAGTAGAAGAAGGTGACTTTTGCAAAAGGAGGCAGAACACCAAAGGCTGAGAAGCTGGACCTGGTACACACTGATGTTTGGGGGCCTGCACCAGTACTTTCCCTTGGAGGGTCACAATACTATGTGACATTCATCGATGACTCAACAAGGAAGGTATGAGTTTACTTTCTGAAAAGTAAATCTGATGTGTTTAAAATGTTTCAGAAGTGGAAGGTCATGGTGGAGAATGAGTCATGAGCTAAGCTGAAATGCTTGAGGTCTGATAACGGTGGAGAGTATGGCAGTGAGGAATTCATAGAATTCTGTTCTGATAATGGAATTCGGTGGAAGAAGACTATCCCAGGAACCCCATAGCAGAATGGTGTGGCAGAAAGGATGAATAAGACGTTGAATGTACATGCCAGAAGTATGAGGTTGCACTTAGGGTTGCCCAAAACCTTCTAGGTTGATAAAGTGAACATAGCAGTGTATCTGATCAATAGGAGTCCATCTGTGCCAATGGGAGAACGTCTACCCGAGGAGCTCTGGTCTCGTAAGGAGGTAAAACTCTCACATTTAAGAGTCTTTGGCAGTTTGGCTTGTGTACACATTGATGCTAACTCAAGGGACAACCTTGATGCTAAGTCCAAGCCATGTTTCTTTATTGGCCATGGTGCTGATGAGTTTGGTTATCGCTTTTGGGATGATCACAAGAAGATGGTTATCAGGAGCCAGAATGTGGTATTCAATGAAGGCTTCATGTACAAAGGTCGTCACGTAGCTGAAGATGAAAATGAGAACATTGAATCAGAGTGCAAAGAGCAAGTGGAGCTTGAAGGTGTATCTGAGCTTGAAAGATCTGAACCGGTGGAACCTACTACTCCAGTGGAGTTGAGGAGATCATCAAGGGTGAGAAGACACGTGCAGAGGTATTCACCATCATTGCATTATCTATTATTGACTGACGGTGGAGAACCAGAATGCTTTGAAGAGGCAATGCAGCTGAAAAGTCAAGCAAGTGGGAGCTGGCTATGAAGAAGGAGATTTCCTCAATGCATGACAACAACACTTGGGAGGTGACACCTCTGCCAACAGGAAAGAAAGCATTGCAAAACAAGTGGATCTACCGGGTTAAGGAAGAACATGATGGCAAGAGGAGGTTCAAGGCAAGGCCGCTGGTGGTGAAAGGCTTCCAACAGAAGGAGGGAGTGGATTTCACGGAAATATTCTCACCAGTAGTGAAGCTTACCACCATCCGGGTGGTTCTCAGCATTATGGCATCAGAGGACTTGCACCTTGAGCAGCTTGATGTTAAGACTGCTTTCCTTCATGGAGATTTGGAAGAAGATATCTACATGCAGCAGCCAAAGGGATATGTAGAGTCTGGGAAGGAAGACCTGGTGTGCAAACTCCAGAAGAGCTTATATGGATTGAAGCAAGCACCAAGGCAGTGGAACAAGAAGTTTGATTCATTTATGTCTAAAAATGAATATAAACGATGTGGCATGGATCAATGTTGCTACATCAAGTCCTTTGAAGATGAATATATTATATTGCTTTTGTATATGGATGACATGCTTATTGCAGGATCATGTATTCAGAGGATTAATGAGCTGAAAGGGCAGTTGGCTGAGGAGTTTGAAATGAAAGATCTTGAAGAAGTTGGCAAGATTCTGGGGATGAAGATCAAGAGAGACCGCACAGCTGGAACATTAATGTTGTCACAGATTGATTACATTGGGAAGGTCTTGAGAAGATTCAGTATGATGGAAGCAAAGGCAGTCTTTATTCCCCTTGCGAGCCATTTCAAACTATCAAAGGAGCAATCACCGAAGACAGCAGAAGAGGTGGAGTACATGGCAAAAGTTCCATATGCATCAGCTGTTGGAAGCCTGATGTATGTCATGGTCTGTACTCGACCTGACGTCGCTCACGCAGTGGGAGTTGTGAGCAGGTATATGGCTAACCCTGGAAAGCAGCATTGGAAAGCTGTGAAGTGGATACTGAGGTATTTAAAGGGCAGTAAGGAGGTATCTCTGTGCTTTGGGAAAAGAAATTCATTGCAGGGGTATGTGGATGCAGACCTTGGAGGCGATGTCGACAGCAGGACTACCATGGGTTATGTTTTTACCTGTGGAGGAACTGCGATAAGTTGGATACCACAATTGCAGATGGTGGTGGCTTTATCCACCACAGAGGCAGAATATATTGATGTAACAAAAACTGGGAAAGAGATGGTTTGGCTGAAGAACTTCATGGATGAATTGGGAAGAAAGCGAGAGGAGAATGTATTGCACTGTGACAGTCAGAGTGCTATACATCTTGCAAAGAACCCAGTGTTTCATGCCTGGACGAAGCACATTCAGTTGAAGTACCATTTCATCAGAGGTTTGATACAGGATGGGTTGCTGACTTTGCAGAAGATCTGTGGAACCAACAATCTAGAAGACATGTTGACAAAGCTTATGGTGATATAGAAGTTGAGGCACTGTTGTGCCTCTGTTGGTCTCCACTGATGAACGGAGGATGAGAGGCAGAATAATGGAGAACCTGATGGGAGCACAAGAGGAAAACAGTTTGTATTTCATGAATTGTGAATGGAAAGCACGTCACTGGTGAGTGAAGAAGAGTGTTGGAGTCTGTATCCCACATCGGACTTGTGGTCCGATGTGGTCTTTTTCATTCATTATAAAAGAATTCCTCTGCCTCACTTTGAGGTAAGGAGGCAAGGGGAATTCACCAACTATATGGTATCAGAGGGAAATTAATCCCGATCCCTCCTCCCTCCCTAATTATTTTTTTCTCCCTTGCTTTAGGGTTTTCCCCGTCCGGGGGGCGACGGCTCCAATCCAAATAGTCGACCCCCCCCTCTGCTGCTCCTCTCGGTCGCGCAGGCCCTCCCTCACGGCGGATCACCCTCACCAGCGGATCTCCCCCCTGCCGGCGTCTCCTTCCGTCGCGGATCTCCCCGCCCTCCGGCGATTCTCCCCTCCAGCGTCGCTCCTTCCCGACGACGACCCTCTCGTCGCCCCGTCGCGCTTCCACCCGAGCGCGACCCTCCGTTGCGGCTCCGTCCGGCTCCCGCGCGCCCTCCCGCGCCTCCCGTCACCCTCCTCAGATCTTCTCGGCGGTCCCGGCTCCCACAGATCCCGTCGTCGTTCCGCCAGCCCGCACCTCCCACAGATCACATCGTCGTTCCGCCAGCCCGCGCCTCCCGCAGCTCCCATCGCCGTTTCCAGACGCGACTCCCGGCTACCTCGCCTGCGGTTCTTCCCGGCGGCCCTGGAGCCCGTCGCCTCCCGTCGCTGATTTCCAGACGTGACTCCCGGTGGACTCCCAATTCCGGCTCCGGCTCCCGGCGCGGCTCCCGGCAGGGCTCCTCCTGTGCGCGCGACCTTCCAGCCGCGGCTCCTCCCAACGCGGCCTTCCCTCCCGAAGGCTCCCAGCTCTGTCGCTCTGCCGCGATCCAGTTTCTCCCGCCCGATCCGGTTGGGCCGAATGCTTGTGGCGCGCAACTGACAGTCACTGTAGCAGTGTGGACTTCAGAGTCAACAGTACTGTAGCACTTTTGACAAAAGTGGTTGTCGTTCACTGTAGCAACGCGGACTTACTTTTCGGAACAGTGACCGTCTTCTCCATTTTATAGCCCATTTTCGGGCTATGGTTACTACTGAAAAAACCCTTTGTAATTTTGTGCTCCCAAAGTAGTGAAGTTCTGCCTCTCCCGTGGATGTAGGGATTATTCCCGAACCACGTAAATCGTTGTGTTCTCGTTGTTTTCTTTCTTCTGCATTTCCTTTCGTTTTCTCGTTTTTGTCATTGTGACTCCCGACGATTTCGCAACACCGAGTAGGGTGTAAGTACAACTCAGTAGGTCACCACCAACGGCATCTAAAACAATATTCAGTCAATAACAGTGTATGCAGTTGTATAAAGAATAAAGTGCAATCAATAAAATAAACAATTTACATATTCAATTATTCTTTATTTAACCACATAAATCCTCAGACTCACGATGACACTCATATCATCAATACCTGCTTTGACTCATGCTGGAGTATAAACCATATCACATGGGGAAACAATCCATTACAACACATGGACTTTCATTATCCATTTAATTTCATTTCATAACACGACCATTTGGAACCATTCTCCAATGTCAATCTCATGGGTGTGGAACATAGTGTCTAGCACCCCAAGGGTATTTGGAGCATCAGTCCATGTCCCACACCTCATGAGTATTTGGAACATCAGCCCATGTCTCATACAATAGTATTCACATGCATGCATTTGGGCCTAGAACATCGTGACTAACACCTCATGGGTATTTGAAGCATCGGTCCTTATCTCACATCTCAATTCTCAATAAATCACATATATCACACACATCACATTTAACAAGGTGAATCATTGTTAGTCCTCTTATCAACACATCGCATCATGGTATACCATTTCAATTTATCGACAGTCATAAATGTTAACTTTATTCACATGGAATAATATGAACAATTCACCATTAAACTATTTGTCAACATTTATTCACATAATCCATTAACCTTTCAAGGTGAAGCCAAACATCAATTTATTCCCATTATCAATCAATTCCATATCTCAACATTTAACCAATTACACAATCTCATTTAATTGACCAATTCCATAACCCCAATATCCCATCATTCCATTAATTAATTAATCCAATTCAAAATGTGATTGTCAAACATGGCAATTGCTATTTCACAATTTTATACACACAATAATAATCAACATTATGGGATTTGAAATTTAGACCACCTACCTCAAGGTCGTTAACGGGCGTTCGCCAAACCAAAAATCCTCAAATTGAAGCGGAAAATTCAATTGCACAACGAAGAACGAGATCTAGAACAAAAACCTAGATCCAAGATCAAACGGAACAACAACCATCAAAACCTAGATCTAAACCCTCACCCACGGCGGATAAAACATTCCTCTTCATTCGAAAAAAGTGACGGGAGAGAGATGAATCCAAACGGGGAGAGATTACATACTGGGAGAGGTGGAGATTCTTCAATCCGGTCGTCAATTCGTCATGAACGGAGTTTGGAATGTCTTGAAATCCGTCCGGGAGCCTTCAAAAACGAGGGAGAACGAGTAGGTCGAGCGGTGGCGAGTGAGGGTGAAAATCGAGGGGTTCAAGAATTTTAAAATAAAAATTCGAGAAAAATAATTTTGCACGCACGATAATATTTTTAAACATTTGAAGTTTTTCAATAACACAAACTTTCTTTTTCAACGGAACAAATTTATCTTGACCGAAAGATTTCCAGACTAAATTTTTTTCAGCCGAAAGTATTTCTCACATAAAACGCAAGTTACTCTCTTATGATCACTCGTTCATCTCTACAACAACCCATATGGTTATTCACAACAAGTGGAAGCTCTCCTTTTCCACCATGAGATTGTACCTTCATATTTTAAATGTGACCGATACCTATTCAAAATCTTCACAGTAAATAAAACGCATTTCCGTTTTTTAATCTCATGTCTCACGTTTTTTTAAAAGAAATTTCAAACTCGTATCACATATCAAATTTGTGTCTCCATCCAGAAAAAATCTGGGACTGTTAGGGCAAGGTAGCATCCCAGGACCGGAAAAGCCTATTCCACGAGGGGCAAATCAATCTCAGCCCCTCCAACAACTTGAGATGGTCTCAGCCTTTCCTCAAACAAATTAGAGAGGTCCCCCTAGTATGTTTTGGAAAAAATCCTTTAGGCGGAGGTTATAAGAAGACATCGAGGGGTTAGCAAGGGGGTTGGTGGGGAATATAGCAATGTAATGGCCTAGTGGCTTGGGGCGTGAGAGAGAGAAAGTGACTGATGTATTCACTCCCTTTCCCCCCTCCTACATCCTCCTCTACTCCCTATAATTTGTTTCAGACTCTAGAACATTCTACAATCAATTGTTCGGTGTTAAACATTTTTGAACACTTGGTCGGACCTGTAGGATTCAAATTCTCCCACCCACGGGAGGAGCGCCGCCAACTTAGCTTTACTCCATCGTACCATAGTCGTAGAAACACGTTAACAATCTTGTCCGAAGGGAGTCGAGCAACAGGTGGGGAGACTCGAGTCTGTCCTTTCAGACTTGGCCGTGTTAGTGGCACACTTGACACAGAACAACCAGAAGACGGCCCAAGAGATGACTGAGATGGTTGGTTCGTTGTGGTGCCTGAAGAAGACACCATTTCAGGAGGAGGCGCGTCCGCCGATGGAGCCATATGCTTCGGCCTCGCATTCGGTCAAATTGGGTGGTGTTGGAAAACCCTCCTCTACCCCTGTCGATTGTAGATCAGCTTGGTATTCAGCTGCCATAATGGTGGATCTCCTGGCTTTTGATGGCCACAAACCGCGAGAATGGATTGTTTCTTCTGCATCAACTAAACTTCTAAGGATGTAAAGGTGTCCCTTGCGCAAGTAAGCATGGAGGGAGTCGCAATTCATTGGTTCACTATCATAAGTGAAAACCACCCTGAAGTGTCTTGGCAAATGTTTAAAGAGCTTATAGAATGTTTCAATGGACTAGAAATTCAGAATCCTTATGAAGAACTCAAGGCGCTATGCTAACAAGGTTCAATCCCCGAATATATTGAGTAGTTTGAATATCTGGTCTCCCTACTTCCTCGCCAACCAGAGATGCAGTATGTGGGATATTTCCTTCAGACTCCGTGAGAAGATTCACAATTGGGTATGCATACACAACTCAGAAACAAGTTTACAAGCAATGTGGTTGGCTAGACACGTTAAATTGACAGTATGAAGGGGAATGAGAGTACAAACTCAGGGAGCAGTCCCAACTTGCAACAGGGCGTGACGGGCGAATGTGGCAACCGAACCTCCGCCCAAGCCCACCACCTCAATGTCGACCCTCACACCGACATGACATACGATTGGGGACTCACAACGACAGCTCCGGTCAAGATCCAACACGACAAGGGCCCCTAGGAAGGAGAGGGGTTCGCCATCTTTCTTCCCAGGAGTGGGAGGAAAGGTGGAGGAAAGGATTATGACAACTCTTGTCTTTAATACATATTAATTCATGATTTATTAAAAAAGATTACACATAATACAACTCAGAAGATCAAGAAATCTAGTGTCTTTGGGTAATTAGGTAGAAAACATAACTTAAAACAGGGGATACATCGCCATTATTGAAAACTTACTTAACATGCTCATAATATTTCATCGTACTTAAAACTGCATGAGATAACTTGGGGACATACATACGAAGGGGGTGAGCAATAAAACCCAGTAAGGGCATAAGCAAAGCATAACATGAAAAAGGTATTACATGTTAGACAATAGGCATATCAATGGGACATAAAAGGGGTGAGAATCATAAACATGAACAATGAGACATGATATAGCATGATAACATAAAGGTAACATGGGAATGCGGAAACAACTTTAAACAAGACATTGTAGACATAAGTCAAGGATTAACCACCAAGACAACATAACATAATGAGTTTAGGATTGTTGGGACTAAGTTGGCTGGACGTTTTTGGATGCAGAGCTTTATCAGAGGCAAAATGGTTAAGAACGTTACAGTTGTTGGGACCGATGATTGAGATCGGAATTTGACCAATCGAATGATGATCAACTATGTAGTCAACTTTTTTCATCAGGTTGTGCTTTTCATCAATTAGGTCGAGAGCAAAAGAACTTTGATTTGTTTTCCAGTGGATCAAGAGCAAAAGAAGCCATGATTTATTTTCATTTTCAATAGCTCCGATTTGTTTCAAGTGGGTCAAGAGTCATCAGACCAGAAGTGAAGCCGATACATCGGAAGGAATCAGAGACTGATCTATCAAACGCATACTGACACCGATAAATCATCGAACACTGGACTTTATCGGACGCTGGAACACCGATCTGGGCAATTATTGAAGAAAAGGAGAAATGCTTTGAAGATGTTGTTGAAATGTTGTCGAGAAGGTTTCTGAAATCTTTAGAAGTTGCAATGATATTTATGGCAAACGAAAATCAACTAAAGTCTAACGAAGTGGCAACAATATTTATGGTAGAATGGTTTTAAAGTTTTCAGTTGGTACGGAGCTCTGGAATGAAAAGTCATTCATCTTTCAAATGATACGGAGCATCGTAATGAGAAGTCTTCAGTTCCTATGTATTTTCTCAAGTGGGTCAAGAGAATCAGAGTGACCATATGTTTCATCGTAATGAAGACTGTATCGGAATGACCAATTGCATTGGAGTGAAGAAAGGTTAATAAGTTTAAAGCATGGTGATGTTTTGAGAAGATTCAAAAATTTCAAGAAAAATCGAGAAGAGTTAAGAAGCGCTGAAAGAGTTAAAGATGAACTCAAAATGAATGTGAAATTTGAGTTCCTGAAATTTGATTGAGCGGGAAAGCATTTTCAGATTCCCGCTTATTCCACTTTTGGCTCTCTTATAAATAGAAGTACATTGCACTTTTTGACAACGGAACATTGTTCATGTGGGAAGACAGAGAGAGAAAGAGAGAGCGCTGAAAGTTTTGGAAGAGGGAATAAGTTTTCGAACTCAGTTTTCCTGAGGAAGTTTTCAAGATAGAAGAAGAGGAAGAAGAGGAGGAAGAAGAGAGTTACCGAATCAGACCAAGACATCAAAAGCAGTTTTCCAGGAAAAGTTTGAAGTGGTTCAGTATTGTTTACAGAGTATTATTTCTTATCTGTTTTCCGGACTAAAGAATCGCACTGAGATTTTCATACGAAGTCCATAAAGTTAGTTTCTACGTGATGCTGGGTAGGAAAGTAAAGAATTGTGTTTTGAAGTATTAAAAAGTGGGTGTTCATAAAGCAGCACAATAACATGTTTTGAACCAACTGGTGAAGGTTTCTTAACTTGTTACACAAACTTATTGGACATATTTGTTCAAGAAAAAGCATATGCACTGTTGTATTGATCGTAGTGCTACACAAGTGTAAGGATATATCTAAAGGTGTAATTTCGGCCCGACCCGGGCCGGCTCGAACAACCCCATGAGGCGGTCCGAGCCCGGCCTCAGACCGACCCAAACCATCGGATCGGGCCGGGATTTTCAGGTCGGGCCAGACTTTTTCAAGTCGGGCCATGGCGGGCTTTTATTATTTTCAAAATAAATGTTTGTTTAAAAAAATTTGAATGTTTTTATTTAAACATTTTTTTAACATTTATTTAAAACGTTTTTTTACATTTATTTTTAAACACATGTTTTTTAGATTATTTTTTTTAAACGTTTAACATGTTTTTTGTAAAAACGTTTATTTTATTTTTATTAACATTTTACAGTGGGTGGATATGTTATTTTTTTGGTCAAAATAGATTTATATATGTGAATCTATATATTTTATGTGAAAACTGTAAAAAAATATAATGAGTTGGGGGTGCCCAGCAGTGGGTGAGTTTAAAGAATTGTTATATAAACGTTTTTTTAACATTTTTTTAAAACATTTTTTTACATTTATTTTTTTAACTTATTTATAATTTTTTTATTTAAAACCGTTTTTTAACATCTCTTTAAAACATTTTTTACATTTATTTTTAAATGATTAATTTAAAACTTTTTTTAATTTTTTTTAAATGCATGCTTTTTAAAAGTAGTTTTTTAAAACATTTAACTTTTTTTTCAAATTTTAATGTAAAATGTTTTTAAGTGTTTGTTTTAAAAAAAATTAATGTTTGTTTTAAAAACATTTTTTAAACATTTGTTTAAAACTTTTTTATTTCAACCTTTTTTAAACTGTTTTTAGCATTTGTTTAAAACGTTTTTTAAATTTATTTTTAAACGTTTAATTTAAAATGTTTTTTTTGAATGCATGTTTTTTACATGTATTTTTTTTAAACATTTAACATATTTTTTGTAAAAACATTTTTTTATTAACATTTTACAATGGGTGGATATGTTATTTTTTTCTAAATAGATTTATATATGTCTGTAAATTTATATATATTATGTGCAAATTGAAAAAAAAAAATTAATGAGGGATTAGAGGGTGCGCAGCAGTGGGTGGGTTTAAAGCATTGTTATTTAAACGGTTTTTTATCATTTATTTAAGACGTTTTTTACATTTATTTTTTTAACTTATTTATGAAAAGTATTTTTAATCGTTTGTTTAATTTTTTTAAACGCATATTTTTTACATGTATTCTTATTAAATGTATTTTTTTGTAAAAACGTTTATTTTTTATTTTATTGACATTTTAGAGTGGGAGGATATGTTATTTTTTTCTAAATAGATTTATATATGTGAATCTATATATATTATGTGCAAATAAATAATGAGGTTGGGGGTGCGCAGTAGTGGGTGAGTAAATTTTTTTTCTAAATAGATTTATATATGTATATATAATATATATAATATATGCAAGTTTCATCATATTTAAAAAAATTAATGAGGTTGGGATGTGTGCGAACATTATTGGGTGAGTAATTGTTTTTTTGTTAATATATAATAAGTTATTATATATATATAATGTTAAATGATTGATATATATATATATATATAATATGAGAAAATTGTAAAAAAAATAGAGTTGCGGGGTGCACCACAGTGGCGAGTTAATTTTTTTTCTAAATAGATTTATATATAATATATGTAATTTGCAACATACTTAAATATATATATATAAATTATTAACGGCTTTGTTTATATATATATATATATATATATATATATATTATATCATATCATTGATATATATATTATTAATAGATTTGTTTATATATATATACACATATATATAATATGCAAGTTTCATCGTATTTAAAAAAATTAATAAGGTTGGAGGTGTGCGCGAACATATATATATATTGTTAAATGATTGATATATATATATATATATTAAATCATTTATATATATATATGTATATATATATTATTTATGGATTTTTAAAAGCTACACTTAATTGATATATATTATTAATGACTTTGTTTATGTAAAATCAGAAATCCCCCACACACCTCAAGGTGAGGAGAGGGCCCTCATTTATAGAAAAGATAGGGAAGTTACAAAGAGAAGTTACAAAGTAAGTGGGGCAGGAAGTTACAAAGGAAGTGGGGCAAGAAGTTACAAAGGAAGTGGGGCAGGAAGTTACACATACTCCAACACTCCCCCTCAAGCTAGGTGTACCTAGCTTGGACACATAATGAAAAACAGACAAATCAATAAAAAGACCACAATACTCCCCCTCAAGCTGGACATACCCAGCTTGATGACAAAACAAGACGAAAACAGAAGAAACAGAAATAATAAAATCGTTGATGATGCCGCTCCCCCTCAAGATTGTAATGTGATGCCGCTGAAAATGATGGGTCATCGCCGGAAAAGTGCGGGGCCGGACAACAGAGCGCCAGGAAATCCACACTGGCGGGTGCCGGTCGTCAGAGCGGCGGGAAAATCCGCACTACGGGCCGGTCGTCAGAGCGCCGGTAAACCGTAATGTCGGGCCGATCGTCAAAGCGCCGAAAAATCCATTAGAGAGGGCCGGTCGTCAAAGTGCCGAGGAAGCCGCAATGGCGGTGCCGGTCGTTGAAGCGCCGGGAAATCCGCAATGGCGGTGCCGGTCGTCGAAGCGCCGGGAAATCCGCAGGAGGATGCCAGCGAAGGGATGCGGTGATTCCGCAGGAGATGCCGGGCAGAGAGGCGGGGATTCCGCAGGAGGCACCGGGCAGGAAGGCGGGGATTCCGCAGGATGCAGGAGGAGGTCGGCATGGAGGGAGCAGTTGAGCAGAGGCGGCACGGGAGGCCGGCAGGGCTGTTGGCCGACTGCTGGAGGAGCCGGCAGGAATGGAGGCCAGCTGCTGGAGGAACCGGCAGGAATGGAGGCCAGCTGCTGGAGGAGCCGGCAAGAGTGGAGGCCGGCAGGGGTGGAGGCCGGTCGTCAACAGAGCCGGCGGGAGACTCGCACAGGAGGCGGGCTGCCGGAAAGAGCCGCAAGCCGGGGAAGGGAGGCTGCCGGCGCGGGGAGTCGTCCGGCAGGGAGCAGCCGGGGAAGGGAGGTCCGCCGGGAAGAACAAGGCGGGAAAGGCGCAGCCGGCCAGCCGGAAGGGTCGCCGGGAAATCCGCAGGAGAGCTGCCGGGTGAGCCGCGGGTGATCCGCGGGAGGCGCTGGGTGATCCGCGGCTCGCAAAGGAGGAGGGCCGCCGGGGGGGAAGGCGGCAGGGATGAGCGGGCGCCGGGATGAGCGCGCAACAGGACCGCGAGGGGCGACGGGAGGCGTCGCGGGCAGCAGCGGGAGGCGCGGGAGCCGTGGTTGCCGGGACCGACGGGGAGGCGTCGCGGGAGCGGCGGCGCTGGGAGTCCGCAGGGGAGGGAGACCCGCTGCTGGAGAGATCCGCCGGGAGAGAGGCCGTCATGGAGGGAGCCGCAGAGTCGGGCCGCCGGGGAAAGCCACAGGGGGCGGACGAGAAAAGAAAAAAAAAAAAAACTAAGGCTCGTAGGCCATGGAAGCCGCCGCCCCCTGTGGGGGAGAAAAAAAAATATTAAACCCTAGAGCGGAATAGAAAAAAAAATAGATGGGAGGGGGGATCGGGATTAAGTTCCCTCTGATACCATGTAAAATCAGAAATCCCCCACACACCTCAAGGTGAGGAGAGGGCCCTCATTTATAGAAAAGATAGGGAAGTTACAAAGGAAGTGGGGCAGGAAGTTACACATACTCCAACACTCCCCCTCAAGCTAGGTGTACCTAGCTTGGACACATAATGAAAAACAGACAAATCAATAAAAAGACCGCAACAGTTTATATATATACATTATTATATATATATATATATCATTATATATCATTGTATATATATACACACACACATTATAATTATATATAATAATAATTATATGTATATATGTATATATATATTATTTTTTGTTAATATATAATGATATATATATATATATAGTTTGGTGATAACATAACAGACGCAGCCTTGGAAACCTGTGGTAGGGGGATCGAATCTCCCTACTAGTAGTTTCCCATTAAATTTTTTTACAGCATACGGGCTTCGCACGGGCTAACCCGACTTGGCCCGCGGGCCTTCTTGGATTGGCCTAGGTCCATACCGATGAACCTACAGCCCGCGCCCGGCACGACCCGACGCGGGCTTTGCCGGGCCGGGCCGCTCAGGCTTTTGGACCGGGCCTGTAGGGCTTTCAGGTCGCCGGGCCAGAATTACACCCTTAGATATATCCTGCTTTTTATATCCACACAAATGGATTGTTTTCTAGTGGATTGTGTGGTATTAAATTATTTTGAAACCATGTCAAGGATAAGCTACTTTTATTGAGTCGTGAATCTTGTAAAACCTCAAAAAACAATATTTATTTTATAAAGCCTTTATAAATCATCTAATGGTGAATTTTTCATAATTTAGATGTTCCAATTCCAAAAATAATATTTATTTTATCAAAATAATTTTCTTAATATTTTAATTTTAACTTTTAAAACAGAATCGACATTTATTGAGAAATACTGGATTTTTTAGAGTAACAAATTTTCAAACCCATATAAAAATTATTTTTGACTTCATAAAATTATATTATCAACTATACTTAACAAAAATAATATGTTTTTAAATATAATTTATTTCAAAAAATCATTTATTCATCAGAACAAATGTCTTAATAGAAATTACATATTACCCAAAGATATAATTTGTGTTTTATCGAATCAAAATAAAATTCATATATAAAGTTACAATAATGAGAAGTAAATATAACTATTTTTTTATTGATAATACAATATACATATTCATATTATTAGGGTGTTGATGCATAGCTCTTTATTACACCAACAAACGCCCTAAGTATAAGGTGAGGGCGGATGAGATTTTCTTGAGGGGTTCGACGTACATGGTTTGGGCCATGATCTCGACGATCATGAATTTCTCTCGTAAACGGTTTCCCTCATGCTTTTGTTGTTGGGTCTCGACTTGAGCTTGGTCAAGCGTAGAGCCCAATGATGTTATCTTCATCAAAAATCCGATAAATGGGCTTCATAGGGTACAATCGTACTGGTTGAGGCCAAAGAAGTGCATGTGTTGGTACCCAAACCTTGTAATCCTTCTCTCCCTCCAAGCCTGGATATTCCTAACACAGAGGACTCGGAGCCAGACACCATCCTCACCCAGAGCACCATCTTGCATGGCAATATGGCTACTCCTCAATCGAGGGATCGGGGTGTGCCCCCCAATCTGTTTTGGAAAGATTTCTTGAGACAAAGGTTATGGGGGGGGGGGGGGGCTAATGGGAAATATACTTGTGTAACGGCCTAGTGGCCTGGGGCGTGAGAGAGAGAAACAGTCGTCACCCAAAATATTTTATCACATGAAAGAAAATCTCTTACATGAGGGATTTTCTCAACCAAAAGAATTTTCCTCACAGGATGTATCAATAGATTCTCCGCATGTGACATATATTCTTTTCATACAAGTCGTTGCTCATGTGGCACCCCCTTCCTCATTCCATGGTGGGCTACATTTTGATAGTCCCTCTTTTTTCTCTACGTCCACCCCTACTGTTACAGTAAGTGGAAGTTGTCTTCCTTTTATTACACCATGTGGTTTCACCTCACACACAGGTTTGTCATGTGTTTTTTTCAAACTCGTATGACATATCGTGTTTCGTTTTTTCAGCGTGGGATTTTTTTCTAAAATAAAAAAGAATCATTCCCAAAAAAACATGCAACGCTCATTTTTTTCAAATAAAAAATTGTCCCCAAAAACATATCATAATGTAAGTCAAAAAAATCCCAGCAGAGGTAGAGTCTAACATAAAGCCTTTCTCAATCTATGCAGAAAGGCTAAGTTGTGGTTAGCCTGCCTTGGTCTTATGAAAGCATGCAAAATTATGACAAACATGAATTTACTAATTGAACTGGTGAAATTTGGTTAATTATGAAACAAAGTAAAATTAGTTTTGGTCAAAAAACAAAGTTTAAAATATTGTCATAAGAACAAATTAAATCGAGGCAAGCAGAATTATGAAAAGGTAAAATCAAATAATGTAGTTTCTTCTCCTGAGACTAGAAGACCCCAACCCCGAGTCGTCTAGCTTCCCTCCCGCAAATAACCAAGACCCCCTCTATATCAGATTTCCTATGGCATTGATTCAAAAAACAGAATCCTGACCATCTGCTCCCATGATAGATCTTCATCGAGGTTTTTTTTTCAACTGAAACCACTAGTTGACAAGATGAGATTATTTTTTCTTCAATTATAGAGGGAAGCATTGTGATGTTGGTGTTAATGTTGGGATATATACATTGGAATGAAGCCTTTTCGGCTCATCTTAATTGCTTTTAAAAAGCAAGATTGAATGGTGATGCATGCTTTCATGTGTTATCTCAAATAAGTTTCATTTAACTTAGTATATACTAGCACAGAATATAATATTGTAGAGGGTGAAAATAAGAGAGACCCGAACCCCCAAGGTGTATCTCCAAAGGAGCCCTTGGGGTGTATTTATAACAAATAATAAAGACCACACCGGACCTCAAGTCCGATGTGGGATGCAGACTTCAACACTCCCCCTCAAGCTAGGTGAACCTAGCTTGGACACATAATGAAAAAAAAACAAAGCAAAGGCTGCAAACACTCCCCCTCAAGCTGGGCATACCCAGCGTGATGACAAAACAAGACAAAATAAAATAAATGAAAAACTGCAAGGCTGCTGCTCCCCCTCACGATGGTAATGTGATGCCGCTGATAAAAAAAGGATGGGCCATCGCCGGAAAAGTGCGGGGCCGGACAACAGAGCGCCGGGAAATCCACACTGGCGGGTCGGTCGTCGGAGCGTCGGGAAAATCCGCACTACGGGCCGGTCGTCAGAGCGCCGGGAAATCCATAATGTCGGGCCGATCGTCAAAGCGCCGAGAAATCCGCAGTGGCGGTGCCGGTCGTCGAAGCGTCGGGAAATCCGCAGTGGCGGAGGCCGGCGATTGAGGCGGGAATGCCGCGGGGAGCAGGAGGCCGGGAGGCGGCACTGGAAGCCGAAGGAGGCCCCGGCAGGAGGAGAGGTCGGCAGCAGGAGGAGGGAGGCCGCCAGCTGGAGAAGGGAGGCCGCCGGTCACATGAGGGAGGGCTGCCGGGAAGGGCAAAGCCGCCGGCATGGGTGGAGGACGGTGCTGGAGGCCGGCTTGAGAAGGGAGGCTGCCGGCGCATGGAGCCGGCTGGGATGGAGCCGCCGGGGAGGGAGAGTCGCCGGGAGGGAGCGCTCCGCAGGAGGAGGCGCCGGCGGCTGGAGAACCAGGGAGAGCCGCCGGGAGGGAGGGCAGCCGCGCAGAGGCGTCGCGTGGGGCAGGGGAGATCACCGGGAGGGAGAGGCGTCGCGCGCAGTGGGCCGCGCGACCAAGGGCGACGCGCAGGAGGCTGCCAGGATGTGAGGCGCGCCGGGAGAGAGGGCCTGCCGGGAGGAGGGGTGGCCGCCGGGAAGGGCGGGCCGACGGGATGCGCAGAGGAGGAGCCGCGTCAAGACCGGGCCGTCGCACAGAGAGACGTCGGGCTGGGAGCCGCTCCGCAGGAGGAGGCGCGAGCCGGAGGAGAAGGCAGATCTTTCCCGGGGCGAGGAGGGCGCACCGCGCGCATGGAGAGGGCCGCCGGGGCGAGGGTGAGGGCGCACCGCGGGAGGACGGCGGACGTCGGGAGGGAGGGCCGCTCGACCAAGGGCGACGCGCAGGAGGCCGCCGGGATGCGCAGAGGGAGGGCCCGGGATGGATGGAGGGAGGGCCGCTCGACCAAGGGCGCGCGCAGGAGGAGGACCGGCGGGGCGGGTACGTCGCGCAGGGAGCCGCCGCGAGGAGAGCAGTCGCGCAGTGAGCAGCCGCCGTGGGGAGGGTCGCCGTGAGGGAGGGCCGCCGTGGGGAGGTGCCGCCGGGAGGGAAAGGCCAGAGGCGACCGGGAGGAGCAGGGGGGGCGGCTGACTATTTGGATAGGAGCCGCCGCCCCCCGGATGGGAAAACCCTAAAGGGTGATAAAAAAATATATGAGGGAGGGATCAGGTTGGATCAAACCCCCTCTGATACCATGTAGAGGGTGAAAATAAGAGAGACCCGAACCCCCAAGGTGTATCTCCAAAGGAGCCCTTGGGGTGTATTTATAACAAATAATAAAGACCACACCGGACCTCAAGTCCGATGTGGGATGCAGACTCCAACAAATATAAACAAGAAAAGCCTTCAACCTAAAACTTATTTATTTATTTTAAAACTTCAAAAAAAAAGTGGTTCCTAGAATTCATATATTTGCTCCATCTTGAGAAATATTTTAAAGCAACACAAGATGCTAGCTGAGTTGGAATTTCTTCAACAATAGAACATGTTCATAATTGATTTGTCAATGATGCGATTTATATTCAACTGAACTGCAGATTTGGATGATAGCAACCACCTAAATGAAGCAGTGGATATAATTCAGTGGAAGTTTGTACAAAAGAAGAATCACCTAAACAGAACCAATCTAGAGGATAGCTGGAAACTGGTCCTATAAAGAAATACTCATGAAGCAATGAGAGAATAAAAAACTGAATGGCTAGAACATGTCATGAGAGTGATTGTAGTGTCTCACTCAAGAGACTGAATCATTTGAATCCTTGACGTTACTCAATGCCAATGTGCACTTGCTTCAATAGAAGGAAGTTTTGGAAACCCTCTCTTTTCTATTGTGAAGCAAACTGTCACTACAAACATTTCCATGCAAAAGACTGATAACATATTCACTCACCAGAGTCCCTCTTGACATAATGACGTAAAGCAAGCTGATAGTCGAATATATTAAGTCCATTCCCAGAAAAAAAGTAGCCTAGCGAAGAGAATAACCCTGCATGATGCATCCAATACAGAAATTTTAATATTTTAAACCATGGTCCTATGCATGTTTGAAGTTTAAAGGAACTTGAAAAAAAAGTTTCATATACCTTCCAAGGTCAGCACTGACAACCCGCTTAAATGAGGTACTTCTGACTCTGTATCCATGGAAATTTTAACTGCCTGGCCAATAATGTTAAATTCATAAATAACAAACCAAGGAATCTGAAGCACATAAAACGATGGAAAAACTTAGAGAATACCTTTGTTGCACATTCTTGCAATATGGGAAAGCATTGTTGTGTAATATTAGCCTCGCAGAGTTCTTTTAGAGCTTCATCGCCAGTCCAACTGCAGAAAATGATAGCAGCAGTAAAAGAGGGGTCATTTTGAAAGGGAAAAAATCCCATTCACAGGAAAAAGGAGAAGAAAGGGTGAAGGCACATATTCACAAAAAATTGCAATTTACAAAATCTGGTGGATAAAAATATGCAAGTCGATTTATAGCCAAAGAATTTGAAAGGAAAAAAATGTATATATATACAATAGACCATGATATTGTAACAGCAGCATACAAGGGAAATCCAAATTGGTGAAAGGGAAAAGGGAAAAAACTAACTGTGAAAAGTAATGCTGAAATTCACGCTTTTCTAAAGCACTCTTCCTCCGCTGCATCCAGCTAATTATCCCCTGCATTATAAGAGTCCATTAGGGCTACAAGATGATTACTAAAACTTGGCCTGTGGCTAAAATTACTCGAGTTACCTCGGTGAACTCAAGTAGCGGTTGATAAATCAATGCACTATATGGGCAGAGCTGGCTCAGTTCTTTCTGCAGTTCTTTATAGCATACATCGATCATAAGCAACTTAGAAAAAACAGAGAACATACAAAATATTTGGCCTTACCATTCAAGTTGTCTTCTTCAATATCCACACTCCCAGCATCACGAGCAATGTCTTCTACATTGCTGCCAACAAGCAAATGTTGCAAATATAAAATTGGAAAATTGAAGCAATCAAAAACAACACTGGAAATCAACAAATTAAAATTGCTCGCAGGCACAAATTCTCAAACAAAACTAAGATGATCAAATGAAATATAAATGAATTGTATGGCTACATTCTGTGCCTATCATGGAGAACAAATAGAAACATTTTTTTCTATTCACTTAAATCAAGAAAACCCAGGCATTGTACTGTATTAAGCTATTTTTAACTCTCATTAGGAAATGAAAGAGAATGCAAAGCATGCAACATGGAATTCCATGAATGCCTAACTTATTAGCCAACCCACTTATAGTAGAGAGGTCTAACACTCTACAACAAGCACCATATCTTGAATAAGTCAAGGAAAGATCACTTACGAAAGCAAATTTGGAATGGCCCAGACCTGATCAGACTAGGGTGGTCCAAAAAAAATAGTCCAGGGGTATTATCCAAGCTGAGTAACAAAAATTGGAACATGATGGCCAGTTCAGCAATTCATGCAAGGAAATGATTATTTGGGGTTCATAGTGGTTCATATTGTTCAGTGTTTTATGTTTAATCATTACAAACATAAAATACAGTGAGAATGCAATTTTTTACTTTTATACTCCATTTTCACCTGCACATGCGCAGCAACCAAACAAGGATCGGAAGAATATACAAACAGATTTAGTTATCCATGACTCAAATTAAAAAAAGGTTGTGATGCATACTGGGCTTCATCGATAATCACTATAGCTCCTCTAATATCAACATCCATTGCGCGTCGAACAACTGGATTAATAATATAGTTGTATGGGCAGAAAATTAATTGCGCCTCCCCTGCCATGATAGAGGCTGCAAAGTATGAACAGCCTAAATGTTTGGGGAAAAATAGCAATCAGTTACAATGATGGAAGAACAAACGCTTTCAATTCTTAGATGGGCAAATAAAATAACACACACCATTTACCAACTTTCCAACTTTCACCAGATCCTCAATATCATGGGCCTCATTGCAGCCTCCTTTCTTAAGGGATGGATGTCCTTTGACTTTATGCACATTCCTATTCAAGAAACAGCAAGGCCAATAAATGATATCATTTATAAAAGATGCATGAACTTAGAATAATCATCCAAAATTGATTAAGAAACAACTCACTTAAATTCTGGGCAGGAAATTTCTTGGTTTCTCAAAAGAAGCTTACTGGAAAAAAATAGAGAATTAAAAAAGGTAAATTTGGAATTAAAAATTACATTACACTGTAAACATGATGTACCATTCTTCATCAACATTATTTTTCCCACGTACACGTGCATTTGTGCAATAATGTTTCTTTGATGCCTGTAAAAAAATTATAAATGACCAAAAAAATCATAAAAGTTATAAATTCCATAAAATATTTATAATAAACTACTGGGAAGTAAATATGTAAACCATACACATGCAGCATGGCCACTTAAACATTCCATGCATTCATTTTACCTTATTAAGGTATGGATGATAATAAAAGGTGTGGTATGCATATTTATTAATTGGACCAGGAATATCAAATCAGGGTGCCCTTTATATTGAGCAACCAAGTAACCCCATCTGCTTCACCTTTTCAGTTAATAGCTATATCACAAGGCATCCAATAATATATAGGTTTAAAAAGAACCAAAATATGATAAATAAGAAATTGATTTAGACATTAAGGATCAGATACACAAACCAGGATAGCCATTGGCACTCGATATGCTGTTTTCCGATACTCGCTAATTAATTGAGTAATCTGAGAATGAGTCCTCCTTTCACATCCAAAAAAATAAGTAGAGTTTAATCACATGTCATTTATGTAATCCAGATGACAACCAATTAACTGAACATGCAGATGATATTTGCAAATTTTTCAAAATTTCTGGAGTTAACATATGTAATCTGAAGTTCCAACCAAACTATAAAGCGTGTTTTATTTTAGGCAAATGAAAGGGCAGCAATCAATCAGCACCATGTTTTTTATGAACTTGTTTTTCAAGGTATTGTATCCATATCATTCCAAAAGCAAATAAGTTCAATAGGTCATGAAATAGTTACCATTCGGGGAATCTTCCTCGATAATCCTATTTTTAATGTTTTTCAAGAGTTTAAAAGAACAGAAAATTCTATAAATATTTGAGTTCTATAAAAAAACATAAGCTTATGTTAAACTACAGATTTAGAGTTACTTTTAAATATTATTTGTGTTATTGAAAAGAGGAAAACTAAAATCAAAAGTCAAGGTTTTTGAAACCCATACTTCAACGTAGTAAGGGCTTATGGAAAAGTGTTCGGTGAGAGGTAATGGATGTTCTCTCATCATTGACAGATCAAAAGGATGTCAATACCATAATAATGGAATCATGGCAGCAAAAGAAGTGGAGGTTTAAAAAGCTTTTATAACAAAGAATCCCAAATTAGAAAAGAGAAAGAGGCTTGAAAACTCTTACCTTGTTCCTCTAACCACCTTATTTGGATCGAGTCTAAAGCCTTCGGAGAAAGGACTTAGCAAAACCAAAGTCATGTGAACGTGAAAATGGATGTTTAAAGAGAGATTTGGACAAAATATGGAGAAAAAGCCAAACTTGATGTGTGTGTTTTAAATGTTAGTGTTGGAGTCTGTATCCCACATCGGACTTACGGGCTGATGTAGTCTTTAGTATTCATTGTAAAATAACCTCGAAGTCTCCCTTAAAGCGGCACCTTGAGGATTGGAACTTCACTCTTTTACTGTAACATGGTATCAAATGAGGTATTTTAACCCAATCTCTCCCTCCCATTTTTCTCTCTCCCTAGGTTCTTTTTTTTAGTCCCCGGTCGGGGGCGCCGGCTCCCAGCAGAATGAGTCGGTCGCCCCCCGCCCCTTCGTTGCTCCTCCAAGGCAGCCTCCCTCACTGGTGCATCCTGCAGCGCTGACTCCCTAGGTCGCAGTCGCCCTCCCCTCGCCGGCCTCACCCGTCCACTGCGCGACGGTCCCCGGCGGTCGTCCTCCCCTTCATGCGCACGACGGCCCTAGTACGCTCGACATCGATCGTCTGCCTCTCTTGCCAGGTCGCGGCCTCTCCTCTGACGGACGCTCTGGCTTCATCGTCGGCCACTCCTCCAGTGCGACGCCCGTCGATCGACGACCCCATCTCCCGCTCGCGATCCCTCCCTTCCCATCGTACTCTCGTGTCAGCACCTCCCGCGTCGGCGACTCCCGTGCGCCGACAACCCATCCCTACGCTCCGCCCTCCGCGGCTCCTCTCGCCTGCGACAACCCCGGGAGCTCCTTGTGCGTGCGACATCATCTAGATATGAACGTTGCCTCCCCTGCTCGTCGACCCTCCTTGTGCACCTCCCTGAGCGACAGCACTGGACAACCCTTCTCCAATGACGCTGCCCTCCCAGATCCAGCCAGATCCGACCAGATCCCGTCCGTTGTGCGCTTCCTCCCGCAGGTCAACTGCTTCTTCTGCTTTCGCACCTCCTCCGCCTTTGCGCGGCTCCTCTGCTTCCGCTTCGGCCTTCTGCACAGGCCCTCCTGGCGCAATGCTCCTACGCTGACTCCCTCCATGTCCATTGTTGCTCCCTCCATGTCGGCCTCCTCCTGCGGCAGCCCCCGCCTCCATGCCGACCTCCTCCAGCAGAATCTCCGCCTCCAGACGGTCGGTCGTGCCTGTGCGGATTTCATGACGCTCCGACTACCAGCCGCTAGTGCGGATTTCCCGACACTCCGACGACCGGCCTCGCCAGTGCGGATTTCCCGACGCTCTGTTGCCCGACCCCACCTATGCGGTTTTCCCGACATCTCGTTGGCATATCATTTTTCTTCCATCATCCATCACCTTCCTGAGGGGGAGCAGCAACCAAGGAGCTTTATCTTTTATTCTGTTTTGTCTTGTTTTGTCATCAAGCTGAGTATGTCCAGCTTGAGGGGGAGTGTTTGCAGCCTCTGTTGATTTCTTAGTTTTTCTTTATGTGTTCAAACTAAATAAAGCCTAGCTTGAGGAAGAGTGTTGGAGTCTGTATCCCACATTGGACTTATGGTCAGATGTGGTCTTTAGTATTCATTATAAAATAACCCCAAAGCCTCCCTTAGAGACACCTTGGGGATTGGGTCTGCACTCTTTTATTGTAACAGTTAGAATGAATCCCCTTTTATAGACAAAATTCGATAGTTGTGTTTGTCAGTTGTAGCTGGTAGGTGTTGTTGGGCAAGTGGGGTAATAAATAGGGTTCTTAGGTGTTGGGAAGGGGACCACAATTCATTTTAGGCTTTCTGCGTGGCATCAGCAAGGAGTCGACTTTGAGATGTACGACCGGCTCTATCGAAAGTGTTCTTCAGGGGAGTTCTCTTCTACCTCTTTTCTCCCACCCTGTAACACTCTCTCTCTTTATTCTACTTATATGTAATAATAAACATTGTCTCTCCTCTTTTCTCCCTCTCACAATTTTACAGAACAATTTGGCGACTTCGCTGGGGAAGAATGTTCGATGAAGAGAGACGCCAGCGCTGGGGAAGCTCGCTGGGGAGTCGCAACCTGGTTGAGAAGTTGATTGCACTGGACAAAAAATTTGTTGAATTTAAGTAGCCCGCATGTACGAGAATATTCGTTTGGTACGGGAATTTTTTAGCGCAAAACAAAGATGTCAAACAGAGCTGGAAGACTAGGGAAACGATCGTGCGGAAGAGGCGGTCGAAAGAGAGGAGAATTGTAGACGTTCAGTATGAACGGTGACTATTTTTCAGCAACAACCTGTAACGCTGCTGGAGCAGAACCGATCACAGCAATAGGGCGATCGTCGTTGGGGAAGCTTGCGGGAGAGAACTGGTTTTTGCAATTAGTTTCCATTAGGCGTGATCAAGATCGGCAGGTACGTGCGACTCTTTCGTGAAGGCGATGTTCGTTGAAAAAAAAAAGAAAGAAACGAAGTCCTTGCAATTTGTTTCTCTCTCCCACCTGTTTTCTGTTGAACGCAACCGCTAGGAAATTGCACCATTGCTGAATACGCGTCGTAGAGGTTGGAGGAAGCGCACAAGCTGTGTGGTCGATCACCATTGAAGTTTTCATTGCAGCAGAGAGACGCACTTGCTGGTGAAGACGCGTTCGCAGGGGCTGGTCGTTGCATTTTGTTGAAGAAAAGTCAACGTGTCATCTAGACGATTGTTGTTAGTTGATCGCTGGAGGAATCAATTCAGAAATAAAGTAAGATATGGAATGGTATATGCAAGAGCAGGGTGCTGAGTGGCAAAAGCTTCAAACCAAATTGAAGCAGCAGCTGCAAATTTTGGGAGCACAAATAAGGGAGATGAAGTTGCAAACAGTTCGTGGTACAAAATCAGAAAAACAAAATAAGGTTACCCCTGAGTTTTTAAGCGGAAGGAGGAACGAGAAAGCGGAGGACGACAACGATCCTGGTGGAAGCTTGACTCTAGACATTCATGCTCAAGCTTATGGACTGAGGAATGTCTCGGAGTCGGCGCTTGTGGAGAAATTGTTTCCAGCTTCAGTCATTCTCGACCAGTAGAAGAAATTCTAGATCTGAGTTTTGCTGAGGTTACACAGGAAAAGGAAACCGGGGAAGTGTTGTTTGTTCCAGGTTTGAATTCAGAATTGTTGACCGCAGATGTATCGAGACTGAGAGTTATTCCAACTCTTCAGAAGTGGCAAGGACATAGTGAGGCAGTGAGGCAAAGGACTAATCCCTTGATGATGTGTGTCTTGCGAAAGATCAGAACGCGGGAGGCTGTGACTTCTATAAGGGCGAACAAATTTTCCCCACGCAAGCCACGCTTTCTGTTTTTGCAGGAGTCAAATTTGTTGGGCCGAAGCAGGTTTCGTCGCACATGGTAGTGAAATTTCAAAAGGAAGCAGCACTAGAAACTGTGACAAATCTACATTGATAAAATTGCTGAGATGCAGTCCGGGCATCATGACAGTAATACCCACTGATTCCTTTCAGCACAAGATGTGTGGGATTGCAAAAGAACAGCTAAGTCTTCTACTATTGCTTAGATTGCAAGGAGATTTAAGGTACTTGGAGATGTTTGGAACTGAAATGGCGATTGAATGTTTGGATGGAAATGACTGCAGATTTCATATTCAAACTATAGCATTTGAGGATGATTCAAATTTTGATTCACCATTGGCTTGCGGTTCATGTGAAGAAGGAAATACGGTTATGGCTGATTTTCCAAGGAAGGTGTCTGTTACGTTCACTGAAGCTGGGAGGACCACTATTTTTGTTGCAATAGAAGGGGAAATAGAAAATAAAGTTTCATTGTTACTTCAGCCACCACCAAAGCCACCAGCAAGGGTTGTCACAGAAGATTTTGCGCTTTCAAACAGTCTTGGAGCAGATGGTTTCAGGCCTGTTTAAATGTGCATTCTAGGATAGGTTTCATTTACTAATGCTTTTAGTTGGATAAGGAGCAGGCCGAAAGGTTCCATCCGAAATTTGTGTGGGAATACTCATAGGCGAAGCTGAAACAGGAGCTTGTGGTATTAAAGGTTACAAAGTTGTATTGTATTGGAAACACTATCCACCTATATTAACCGGAGAAGTGCAGAGCTTGGCGATGTTTGGCTTCAGTTGGGATGCATGGAGTCATTTTTTCGGCCTACATGCTGCATTTTCAGCCACGGGAAAATGTGGTCAGCAGTTTTTCCTCTACTTTGACCGCCCTAGTTTGCTCAATTGGATGCCAAGTCCTGTGAGTGGACCATCCTGGAGACGGGAATCATACTCAGCATTTGGAAGGAGGATCCTTCTACCCATGAACGAGGAAAGTGTTGGGACTTCTGATTTAGTTCTATTTCCATTAGTTGTGGAGAATTATAAAAACCGTAATGTGAGCAAGAATGTTTTGTCTAAAACTGATGTGGCAAATGCTGAAAAGGTGGCCAGAAGTTTGGACATGCCTGAAGACTCTTAATAGGAATGAACAAAAAACTGTTGGATACTGTAGAAATGTCAATTGGTGGTCAGAAGACACCCAGGGATGTAGCGTGCAAGGTTGTGTTGTTTCCTTGAAGGTAAAGAAAAGCATAACTTCCAAGAGATGCGGTAATTGTGAGAATCCGAGTCATTCTATTACAGTTCTCATGTCTAGTGATGATGAAGTTCGGCTTCAAAGGATGTCAAGATAGTTTTTAGGGGTTTTATGTTGCGGAATCGTCGGGAGTCACAATGACAGAAACGAGAAAGAAAGAAAGAAAGCAAACAAGAACACAGCGATTTACGTGGTTCGGGAAAAATCTCTACGTCCACAGAAAAGGCAGAATTTCACTATGTCAGGAGCACAAAATACAGAGGTTTTTTCAGTAGTGACCCTAGCCTGAAAATGGGCTATAAAACAATGGAGAAGACGATCACTGTTCGAAAAATGAGTCTGCGTCGCTACAGTGAACGGCGGTCAGCTTTGTCAAAAGTGTTACAGTAGCGGTCAGCTTTGTCAAAGGTGCTACAGTCCAGCTCGACCCGCGACAGTTGCGGGCCACAAGCATTCGGCCCAACTAGATCGGGCAACACCAATCCAACATTTTATGCGTTGTAGCTAAGGACATACGTGGTTTAGGCCAACTTATTTCCATGCTTAGAAGTACAATTTCAGCTAAATATGGTTTTGGACAGAATTCTTCGCAAAAGTGGCTTGGAGATGTCTGGGGCACTTCATGTTGTTTGTGAAGACATCCTGGCGAGATTATTCTGGCCAAGATGCAACTTGATTTGTTTTTGGGTAAATTCTTGTGGGGAACATGATAACACATTTGAAGCGCTAGCAACAAGAGTGGATAGAAGGCATTTAGAGCGTAAGAGGCTGGACGGGATAGGATTCAAAATCAGAAACTCAAATCTGCAACATATGGGATGCAAAGGGTTGTCTTAAATTGTCAGCAGCTTGCAAAAGATGTAGGTCTTAGATCATCAAATAATGTTGTTGATGAAGAGCATTTCAAGGAGGTGGGGGCAATTGTAAAGACTGGCGGCGCCTCACAGCCTGATAACAGTTGTGTGTGTGGAATGCGGAGAAAGGACAAGAGTCTCACCAATGTTCAAAAGAGGAACTATCTTTCCAGTTTGAGCAGTGACAAATGTGCTCAAGAGTGCCCCCAAATTTTTCCAGTGCGATGAGCTGAGCTATGTTTTGGCGGTCCACACCTTGAGGACAAGGTGACTTTTCAAGGAGGGGTAATGTTAGGAATTAGGGGAGAGGGTGTTTGACATCAAGGGGCAGTTTTGTACTTTGTTATATTTAGTTGTGTTTGGTAGGGGCTATTGTTGGGCAAGTGGGGTAATAAATAGGGCTCTTAGGTGTCGGAAAGGGGACCACAATTCATTTTATGCTTTATGCTTGGCAGAGGTAAGGAGTCAACCTTAGAAGGTACGACCGGCTACACCGAAAGTGGTCTTCAGGGGAGTTCTATTCTACCTCTTCTCTCTCACCCTGTAACTCTCTCCCTCTCTATATTCTACTTGTATGTAATACAATAAACATTGTTTCTCCTCTTTTCTCCCTCACAATTTTACATAACAATTACAGACTAGGTGAGATGAAATAAATTAATTGATTTTATTAAATCTCTCATTATTTTATCAAGTTTCAATAGCTCTCTCTATTGAACTTGGAATGTTTAGTTGTTATGACATTCTAGTGACAATGATTCATATTCTCCTTCACATAACTCCAGCAAAGGTTGGTCAAGCTACTTGAAAGTATTTAGGTAGGCAGATCTTTGCCAACTACAGGCTTGCAGCTCCCTAATATGTTGAGTGGACTCTCGTATCCTGAAATTTTTGCTTGGATTTCCTGAACACTTGCCTCTAAATTACACAAAATCTAACAAGGGTTACTCTTGAAATAAAATGGTTGAGTCAACCCAAAATCTTCATAAGAACTCTTCTTATAAAAATAATTGTCCCAACAAGGGTTGGTCAAACACTTAGTTCTATTGAATTTCATTTCTAATCAAGTAATGAAAGTCCAAGTTAATTGAGGGATTTTAATTCACTATGCATTAATTTTATCCTGTTTTATACTTTATATGTCTTGTTAATATTAAAGGGATGTTAATTAATAAACCATATGGAATAAAACATTTAAGCATATTTTATTTATTTAATTTTCATCTTTGCACATTAATTCATTTATTTTTTGTGATTACGACCTTACATTCATAAAATAAATAATTGCATAGACAGAAATAAATAAATAATTAAATAACTCGTTCATGATCTTTATCTAATGATTGATTTAATAAGCAGATATTAAATCACCCTTGACCTAGGGGAAATAACTCTTATTGTCAGTCTTGGCATGAGTTACATCATTCCACCTGTCCACATGTGTATCACTTGAGTTGGCATCATAATGATTCAATCTCTATTAATTACAAGTATTTATTACTCACACGCAGGTGAAGGAAACCAAAGGATTGGTTAAAATGAAATTACATAAAAATCCTTGAACACGCAGATCCTACATAATAATGGAGGGAGGGATGACAAGAAGGTCATCATTTAATTTAACATTAAATAATTACAAACTCATGCAATAAATTAAATTAAAACATTCAACACATACACAGGTTTTGGTCAAACTCATGAACAGTCATACATGCAACGAATACGCAAAAGTAATTGACTAGCATTCATTTCCTTATTTGTTCTTTATTATTAAGATAAACGTGTCTGCGTTAATTAATTAATCAATCAATTAATTCTCTTTCATCTTAATGATCGTCCGAACTTTATTGGAGATACCCATCATTTATGGCATTCATGGAAAATAGACAGCAAAACCAATAATGATATATTTATTACAATAAATTAATTGAGCATTTAAAATTCTTTAAAACCATTATTAAATTGTCAAACACAATGGTATTTCAATCAATAAAATAAGGTTTTAATGCTACAATTTTTCAATTTAAAGTAAATTATAATTTTGTCCATTAATGGAAGACTACACGGCGTGTGCATTCAGCTACACAACGCGTATCTCGATTGATGTGTATCCAAGTCACATGTCTGGGTTCGCAGCATGTACCTCAGCCGAACTACACGACATATACAGGCCAGCTACACGTCGTGTGTTCCACTTGTCATGTGTCCAAGAAATATGTTTGGGACTTCAAAGTGTGTCTCGACGAACTACACGGCGTGTACAGACCAGCTACACAACATGTATTTGAGTTGTGCATCCGTTTTCTCGTTGAGTCGCTCCATGTGTTCTTCGAATGCATAAATTGATGAACTACATGTCGAGCACACCGCATACACATCGTGTATATCATAAATGCTCCAAGTTGTCAATCTCACGCGATTTTGACCGTGTATAATGACTGCACAGATTGCGTGATTTACACCACTAACCCGTGTAGATTACACGATGTGTACACCGATACATGTCATGTAATCCGACAACTCACGTGTCACCATGACCGGTCAACACGCGGTGTACACTACGTGTAATTACTGCGTGGTGTGTCATGTATCCCTCGACGCATCCAAATGCAGTGCACTAAGGTGCATGGCGTGTACTTCCGAATACACGTCATGTAACCCTGTCTTATCGGCCAAAAATCTGACAATTCTCAATGGCATCTTCAATCCTTCTTCATTTGTTCTTAGACCTTTAAGAAAATAAAAACACTTGAACGAATAGGATTAATATGCCGAAAAATGTTAATTCAAATCAGATTAAAAAATGAATAATATGAAATGAAAATCTAACCACAAGTACGCATAGATCAACAATCAAATAAATAATTATAAATTTAAACGTGACTCATCTGATACCACTTGTTGGTTACAAGCGCAGCGAAAGAGTGCGGTGGTTGACGATATATTAAAATTTCTTTTAATAATCGTTGTCCAAAACCATGAGCAAAGATTTTGCATGACAAATTTAAAATTAATTTATTTACTATCTGAATAAATAAATACCTGAGTTTAGAAACTTTCTTCATTGATGAATGTTGATCGTTCAAAAAGACCCGTTTGGATTGCCTTCATTACGGTGTAAGGACCCAATGATAGAATCTCGCTACCGGTGATTCACACATGCTCCAATAATCTCCAAGAAACACTACTCGATCTCAAGGTGCTAGCGCGATGAATCGAATGTCTTCCATTGTTCGTTCTTAATCGTTCGTTCTTCAGTCTTAAAGAAATCTCTCTTACATTTCTCGTTCTTGAGAGGGAGAGAAAAAAAAAGTCGAGAGAAAATTCGTTGTGCCCAACAATTCTCTATTCTCAATTTTTGGATACTCTACACAAGACATAACCGTCTATTTATAGAGTTTGAAATTAAGTTAAAATATTATTTAATTGCATGTCAGTCATTAAATAACATTTATTACCTTTAATTAACCTTATGCCACATAATAATATTATTATTATTCTGTGGTGCACCAAATTACACAAATTGATAAATAATATTTAACTTGTAAATAATTATTTTATCACTGAATGTGGCTTTGGTCTAATTGAACTCAATGGACGAATTGGCCGAATTGGCCTCAATGACCTAATTGGTCTCAATTACCTGATTGGTCTCAATTGCCTAATTGGCCTTAATATCCCAATTGGCTTAATTGACCTAATGGGCCTAATTGGGCGAATTGGCCTAATTGGCTTCGGTGGGTTCACTAGCCTAATTGGCCTCAATGACGGTCTCAATAGCCTAATTGGCCTCAATGTCTAATTAGCCTAATCGGCCTAATCGACCTCAATGGGTTAATTCTCTAATTGTCTAATTGGTCTAATTGAACTCAATGACCTAATTGCTCTAATTAGTCTATTGAATACCTAAATAAATATTTTATTCATAAATAAATATTTCATTCGCATGTCTGACAAATAAATATTTATTTAATTTATATGATCAATAATTTAAATAAAATTATCCTTCGATCTTGAAAATAATATTTATTTTATTAATTGAATTTAAATAGAATTTAATCAAGATCAACGAAAATTCTCGTTGGCATTAGGCGGACTTACCCAAATTCCAAGATTACTATCTAACAGGTCAAGGAATCCAAGAGAAAGAACTTAATGTTGTAATGACAACAGCCACATACACTCATTGTGTAATATAATCATTTTGTCACAATATTTCATCAAGCAGATTTCACGACGATGTCATCAACCTATTTGCTCGACACATCTTTCTTTGACTATCTTAAATAAACACATCGATACACCATGGCCCTGAAATTTAGGCGACTGTTATATTCCAATCAAAGGGTCGAGATATCAACTCTCATAAAGATTGAAGGGGCAAATCTTTCCTCGACTTATCCATTAATGACATATCAACTGTGACGCACCCAACGTACCCAACTTCCCGTCAACATATAGCGTGACTATTTTTGTCGGTAAATCTAAATGTGTGAATCATGACATGCGTCAATGATAATCTTAAAGTCTGATGACCATTACACACGCTCGCAGATAGGAATATCTGATGACACCAAAACATGCGGAATTCCTATTGGCGAGTTTGTTCTCATGATCTCTCGTCTTGGAGATTACCAAGCGAGAACTCCATGAGAAGCTGCATCCGCTTTAGAGTACTCGCATCTGACGGTCTAAATACTATTTGTCCCATCACAATACGTTGTCCAGCCGCAGAACTATATTAAAAATATTGTCATATTGTTGGATTGGTGTAGCCCGATTCGGTTGGGCCGAATGCTTGTGGCCTGCAACTGTTGCGGGTCGAGCTCCGCGATGAGCTCGTTGGGGGTTGCAGGGGGCAACGCGCCCCTGCTCCGGGGGTCCGGGGGTCGAAGGCCCTCGGCCCAATTTTTCGGACTGTAGCAATGCTGACAAAGTTGATCGCCGATCACTGTGGACCGTCTTCTTCATATGTAGCCCATTCCGGACTTACTATTCAGAACAGTGGACCGTCTTCTTCATATGTAGCCCATTTTGGTGTTCTAGGGTTTACTACTGAAAATCCTCTGTAATTTGTGCTCCCGATATAGTGAATTATGCCTCTCCCGTGGACGTAGGGATTTTTTCCCGAACCACGTAAATCGTTGGGTCCTTATTTGCTTTTCTTTCTTTCGTTTTTCTGTTTTCTGTCGTTGTGTCTCCCGACGATTCCGCAACACATATCACTTCAGGGTTTTCATCATAGCGAGAAACTCCTATGACCTTATCAATACGACAAATACTTTAGGACAATATCACATTAAAGCCATGCAGAACAATGAACAATATGTAATAAGATGTTGAATTAATATTCAATATATCGAATATAAATGTAATCAAAGTACAATCAATTGGTCCTAAGACACCAACTCGAACACCCTACTCGATGACAAGGGCGTTAATAGTAAGTCAAGTATTTTGGGGCTAGGGTTCGTCTACAAAATTCACTTTTGTAGTGTTTTTTTTATGCTAACTATTAAAGTGTGTTAGACCCGGTTAATTGTATTTTCGAGTTATGTGTCTTTCAGAGTCCCACATCGGATTCTTCCGACTTGTAATTAGTCTCCTCTATTTATAAAAGAATGTGTCAACCTCTCATTTAGGTAGGGACATGTACATATCGACATGGTATCAAAGGCAAGTTATCTTAGTTAGCCCTCCTCATCCTTTGCTCCTTCGCACGGCAGCCATGCGCCCTCGGCGGGCATCCACACCCCCCCTCCTGCGGAAGCCCCACCTCCACGTCGACCTCCTCCAACAAAAGCCCCACCTCCGTCGTCGGCCTCCTCCTGCGACCGCCCCGCCTCCACGTCGGCCTCCACCAACGAAAGCCCCACCTTTGTTGTTGGCCTCCTCCTGCGGAAGCCCCGCCTCTGCGCCGGCCTCCTCCAACAAAAGCCCCACCTCCGTCGTCGGCCTCCTCCTGCGGTCGCCCCGCCTCCACACCGGCCTCCTCCTGAGCGGCTTGCGGACACCCCACCTTCAGTTGTCGGCCCTTCCTGCGGAAGCCCGGTCTTCTGTCGTTGGCGCCTCCTACGACCTTGCGCGCGTGACAGCCCTCCCTGCACGTGACATCCCTCCCTGCACGCGACAACCCCACCTCCCTGAGTGTGGTCCCCTGCTCGACGCTCGTCAGCCCTCCCATCTAGCAGTCCTGCACTAGTCCAACAAGGCAGCCTCGCGCTCCATCGCGACTCCCTTGCACCTCCTAGTCGGCCTGCTATTCATATCAAATCCAATGGCAAAATCCTACATCCTTCCTCAGTTGATCACCGCTTCCACTTGCCTTGTCGATAAACGACTTGATTCAACTAACTTCTCTGTCAGGCGGAAGATGGTCCTTATGTCTCTCACTGACGTGGACCTCAACTCACACTTGGACCACTCCGTTAAAGATGTCACTCGAACAACAATCGCGGTTAAGAAACTCTGGAACTCCTTAACCCACATGTATTCCAAAACAAATAATCTGGTCTGGGTGTCAGACGTTCTTCGCCGTCGGTCCATTTTCCGCCAACACCACCGTCTGTTTCCAGCGTATTTTGTTGAGTGGAAAGCCCTCTGTGATGAATTACTTGAGTTGTGGCCCCTTCCTCAAACACATGAGGCAGCATTGGCCCAACGAGACCAGTTATGTCTCTTCAGCCTTCTTTATGGCCTGATTCTGAATATGCAACAACTGCCACAGAGCTGATGGTCGGTCCCTCCTCACTTGAGATTCCATTGGTTTATCATCGTCTGCTTATCAAGTACTTTCCCCACCTACTCAGAGTACATATCTCACTGCCCTCCTGGACCGTAGCAGTGGGAAGGTACTCGTGAATGTGGTCGTGGTAAGATTCGTAATCGTCATTTATGTCAGCACTGTGGCAAACGAAGCCATCTCATCAATCAGTGATGGGTTCTTCATGGACGTTCAAATCAGCCACCTCAGCAAGTTCAAACTGCTATCACCGATACTTCCCCAAAAGCTTCTGATCTCCCTCACACCCTGGACCTCTCCATGGATGAGCTTCAGATTATACATACTCATCGAGCCGCTTCGCTGCCTGGTTTTTCTTCGTCTTTTGTTGCTCATACCGGTGGCCCCACTGCTTGGGTCACTTGTCGTCCACCTGCTTAGATGCTTGATTAAGGTGCTTTTGATCATCTCACTATCCCTATTGCGGGATTTGGCACCTGCTCCTTGAATTCTTGTATTCGCCTGACTTTTGTGGCACATATTCCTCAAAGTCCTTTTAATTTTCTCTCCATCAGTAAATTCACAAAGGAATTTGACTGTAATGTTATTTTTACACCATCTGATGTTGTGTTTCAGGAGCGGTCGACAAATCGGAAGCTTGGTAGAGGTCATCTTCATGACGAGGTGTACATGTTCAATAACCCAACATTCGTAGCTTGCTCGACACTCTCTGTTCGAGCATTGGATCTTCATTCTCGATTGGGACATCCACCTGCCTCCACTCTTCATCAGTTTTATCCTCTGTTTAGTATGCAGGTTTCTTTTCATTGTGAGTCTTGTAAGTTTGCGAAACATCATCGCATATCTTATATTCCTTGTTTGGTTACAAGGGCCTCCAAACCCTTTGATTTAGTCCATTCAAATGTATGGGGTCCCTGCGCGGTCCCGAGTCAGTTAGGGTACCAATATTAGGTATCCATTATTGATGCTTCTCGCGCATGACTTAGCTTTATCTTCTTCGTGATCAGACTGAGGTGTTTACAATTTTCAAGACCTTTTATGATGAAATTAACACTCAGTTTTTCATGCCACTTAAATGTCTCCGCTCAGACAATAGACGAGAATATTTATCCACTTCCTTTCAACAGTTTATCAAGAATAACGACATCATTCATCAAACATTCTGCCCTGATACACCTCACCAAAATGGAGTGGTAGAGCATAAATATCGTCATATTCTGAAGATTGCTTGTGTCATCTTATTCCACATGAAGGTGTAGGTTCCAGGCGCAGCAGAAAAGCGTGGATGGGTGTACCCAACTTTAATTTTACCGTTAACAACGATTAATCCGAGATCTGTCACGATGAAAAAACGTTGGATCTTCGAAATAGAACGAAGAACGAAACGGAAAGAGGGAAGTCACGGAACTATAGAGAGGATTATCATATATTAGTTATAATTAATTTAATTAAAAGACAAGAATTATCTTGATGGAATTCTCTCTATTGATGTTTCCGATCACGATCCAATGTGATCCGTCGTTGCGTCGTAGAAGCCAAGTGTAGGCTTCCTCTAGCGGTGATCCACACGTGCTCCACGTATCTCTAGACGTCGTCGTCGAAAGGATCTTCAGGTGCTAGCACGGAAGAGCCTTCGTTTGCGATGTCCGCCTTCAATCACCTCGAAAGTGTAAGGGTTGGTGTCCTGAGAACCAACTGTTTTGTACTTTGATTACATGAATGTACTCTTATTATATATTGTTCATTGTTCTGCATGACTATAATATAATAATGTCCTGGAATATTTGTTACATTAATAAGGTCATGACAGATCCCCGTTATAATGAGAACCTTGAAATGCTATAACAATATTTTTAAATAAAGTTCTACGGTTGAATGACATACTATGATAGGACACATAGTATACAGACCGTCATGTGCAAGTACTCGTAAGAAGACGAGACTCTCTCTCATGGAGTTCGCACTTGGTAATCTCCAAGATGGGAGATTATGAGAACAGACCCGCTAGTAGTAATTCTGCATGTCTTGGTGTCATCGGATATTGCTATCTACGAGCGTGTGTAATGGTCCTTAGACTGGAAGATTATCATTAACTCATGTCATGACTCGCACACTTAGATTTGCTGACGAAAACCGCCACGTAGACAGTTGGCGGGAAGTAGGGTGCGTCACGAATGACATGTTGTTAATGGATAAGTCGAGAAAGGATTTGTCTCTTCCATATTTATGGAAGTAGATATCTCGGGCCCTTTGATTGAAATAGAACTGTCGCCCAAATTCCATGGTCATGGTATAACGACGAGTTTATTTTTGGAAGTCAAAGAATGACAGATCAAGCATATAGGTTTATGACACTGTCGTGAAACCTGCTTGATGAGATATTGAGACAAAGGGATTAAATTACACAGTAAGTGTTCGTATGAGGTGACACGTCAATGCGGCGTCAACTTCTTTCTCTTGGGTGCCTTGATCCGTTGCTAAACAGTAATCTTGGACTTTAGGCAAGTCCGCCTAATGCCAACGAGAAAGAGGCCTAGAGGGTCACACACTAAGTGTATCCAAGTATCTCAAGTAGAATAAAAATTATTCTCATATGTTGTTTAATAATTATTCAAGGAAGCCTAAATCGTTTTAATGTTGAAGGAAGAATAATATGAAAACAAGTACACGCCGTACATTAATGATTACACGCCGTGTAGTTTTTTAATGAAAAACAAGTACACGCCGTGTATTTATGATTACACGCCGTGTAGTTTTTCCAGTCGGGATTTTGAGGAAATATCGTTTTATTAAATGATATTTATTATAATCAGCGTGAGCGTGTGTCAAGGAATTAATGATTCGACGTGGGGTTTTCAAAAGAGTTAATGAAATAAATAAAACGCGTAACGCGTTTATTTATTGTCATAACTCTACAACCTCAAACCCGATTATAAATATCCTCACAACCCCAACTCTTTTCCTAAGAGAGAATCGTTGTGCACAACAATTCTAGAGAATTCTCTCAAGACTGAAAGAACTCCTTCCTCCAAGAACACTCTCAAGACCGAGAGAGATCCTGTTCATCGGATCAAAACGATCTAAGGCGGGCAACGCAAGCAAAGGTTTCTCTACGCCACCTGGAGACTCCTTTGGCGACGTCCAGAGATACGTGGTGCACGTGTGGATCACCGCTAGAGGAAGTCTACCATTGGCTTCTGCGACACAACGACGAATCACATCGGAACGTGATCAAGAATATCAACGAATAAAGAACACTCAAAATGTACTTCTTGTCAATTAATTAAATTAATTATAATCAACCTGTGACGATCCACTTTTGTAATTCCGGGACCTTTCTTCTTCTTTGTCTATTTCTGTGACTCGATCCGTGGAGACTGGCGTTTATCGTCGTATTGATCCCGGATTGATCATTGCTAATGACAAAAGGTCAAGTGGGCACATCCACCCACGTGCTTCCGCTGCGCCCGGAACCTTCAAAAAGTCGCTTCCAAGGCGCTCTCCTTGATCCGGTGGAGGAGGATCTCTCTCGTAACTTGAGAGCGTTCTTGGAGGAAAGGAATTCTCTCTTGACTTGAGAGCTTTCTCCAGATTTGTTGTGCACAAAGAATGACTAGGTCTAATAAGAATAATGTAATTGTGATTTATATTACTTAGAATAATAAAATGAATTAATTACCCAAAGGCATTTAATTCTTAGTAAGACCTCATGTCTAATAATAACATTTGACTATTAGTATCACTTAATGCATCCAGCGAATTACACCTATTATTATTTAATTAAATAAATAATATTATTTCTCACAAATCCCCAGAAAAACTACACGGCGTGTATATATTAATATACACGGCATGTACTTTTGTTTTCCCATTTTCTTTATTTCCTCCACCACATTTATTAGACCTTAAATAATGACTATTTATTTTTTAAATAAATATTACTCCATTACTCGCTAATAAATATATTATTTCGTCCACAATATATTCTCTCGAATAACTAGTGTCGAAATAAATGTGATAAGGCATCCTTGAATAATTATTAAACCACAATCGAAAATAATCTTTATTCAACTTGTTAAATGAATATTTAACTGAGATACTTGGACACACTTAATGTATGACCATCTAAGTCTATTTCTCAATGACATTGGGCAGAGACTGCCTAAAGTCCAAGATTAGCATCTAACAACACGTCAAGGCACTCATAGAGAAAGAAGTTAACGCCGCAATGACGTGTCACCTCCTACGAACGTTTACCGTGTAATGTAATCTCTTTGTCTCGATATCTCAAATCAAGCGGGTGTCATCAACTCATGTGTTCAATTATTCTTTCTTTGACTTCCCGGAATTGAACTCGCTCATTCCTCACTATGGCTATGGATTTATTTAGGCTATATCAATTTCATCAAAGGGCATGAGATATTAACTTTCGTTATGGAACAGAAGGGACAATTCATTTCTCGCATTATCTATTAATGCAGTATTACTCGTGATGCACCCAACATATCCTACCTCGCTATGAACAGTGTGTCGTCACAGTTTTCGTCAATACATCTAAGTACGCGAGTTGTAATACCTATTAATAATAATCTTAAAGTCTAAGGACCAATACACACGTCCGTAGATAGGAACATCCAATGACACTATGAAATGTGGATTTCCTACTGGCGGGTCTCATTCTCATAATATCCTCCTGAATATTACCAAGGGCGCATACCATGAGAAGGTGTCTCAAAGTTTTATGAGTCATCACCCCTAATAGCTTATATTATTTGTGTCCCTAAAATAACATCATCCGAACATAGAACATATATTCAAGAATAGTGTTATGACACTTCCGGGTTCTCATCATAACAAGGATCCGTTATGACCCTTTAGTGCAACAGCTATCCTTACGACATTATCACATGCATTGTCACGCAGAAGAACAATCAAGATGTGATAAGGTATTTATTAATATTCAAATCCATGAATACAAGTTTATCATAAAGTACAAAATAGTCGGTTCTAGGCCACCAACTCCAACAGAAGGTGCCTCTTCATTTTTGGGGATGATATCCTTATTGTTACCAACCTCATAAACCGCATTCCTTCTTCTATCATTCAGTAGGACTCTCTTTCGGGCTATGTTCTCCTCTCCCTCCTCACCCACTTCCACTCTGTGTTTGGGTGTCTTTGTTATGTATGTGACACTCATACCAACCTCTCAAAATTTTCTCCAAGATCCCTCTATTACATCTTCCTAAGATATTCCCATATCTACAAAGTGGAAGTAAATTTTGAAATAGAACCACATAAATCATTGTGCATGTTTCTATTTTTCTTTTGATATGATTCTAATTTAATAATTCTTTCACATCTAATTTGTTTAAATTTGTATACGATTTTTTATGTTAACAAATTCTTCACTATTCTTGTTAAGATTGATTATAGATGTGTGTTGCGAACAGTTCCACGGTCGAGTAGTACTCGATCGCGACACCGCATGCGAGCAGTAAGAGATCAAATCTAAACCGCGGTATTTGCCCCCATTTGGGGGGGGCGATGGTTTTCAACTCGTGCGCAAGGGACTAACGTTAGCAGGGGTTGGCAGTCCCAGTGGCAGCGACGCAAGTGATAGGCTAGGCAAAGCCAGGCAAGAGCAGACCAAACACGTGAGGCAGACCGAATGTAAGTAGGCTGGGCAGACGCGGGCAGGCAGGCTGGGCGAAGGCGGGTTGGGTCGGACGCGGGTTGGTCGAGCGCGGTCGGGCTGAGTTGGACGCAAGCAAGCTGGACCAAGGGCCTTTGGGCTATTTTCAGGGCCCACGGGTCTTTGGACTTCCAGGCCAATTTGAGCCTTTGGACCATAGGTCCTCTTGGACCATGTTTGCCAATCTTTTTGGCATAAAGGTTCTTCAATGACCACACTTGTACTGGCCTTGGGCCACTCGGCCTATGGGTCACCACCTTGTATGTTCTTAGGCCACTAGGTCTTCGGGTCATGTATAGTAATAAAATAGGTCCAATGAGTGTTTGTTATTCCTAACGGGGAGAGATGAGACTTGACCCACAGAGGTGTCTGGGTGCGTTTAAAGTTTGGTTGCTTGTAATCCCCTCTACCTATGATAAATTAAATTGATAATAGATGTGTAAGCTATTCTAAAAGGTTGTGAATCGATTCTCTTTTCTTGTTGATCTTTGTACCCTTTTCCATTCTTGATATTGTTTTCAAATCTTGAATTTATTTAGTAAAAATAGTTAAATAAAATCGAAGTTTGTTTTAAACAAGAGATAAACCTAGTAAGTCCATCCTCACAACTTCAAATCAACATGCTCATGAACCTTTGTTGGATTTATACTTGTCCAGAACACCTGAAGTGGCATTGTTCTATCTCTTTTTCTCTTGAAGACGGCATTGGTGCTTTAAAAAAAAATCCATTCCTACTTTTTTTTTCTAAGCCTTATTACATACTCAGAATAACACAAGCATCACATGCACACTCAAAGCATGTTGATACTGTTTCTTAATTGGCCATTATTGCACACCATGTGACATGTAAGATATTATGGTCGTCCTATAAAAGTTCTCTTTCAGCCTTAAAAGAATATGACACTTGCATGCAACTTTTGACACACCACAATTCATTCAACTTGCCTCAATCCCAAGACCAACAGTTCTCTTTATGATGAAGTTACTCTAATGGTGGGTCAAATATAGCAGAAAAATTACCCCATGGTAAATTCAGTGTGATATAATAAGTAATGCATTTAAAGCCTTTTTTGGCACAAACCCATATGCAATTCAAACAAGCAAATAAAAAATAAAAAATAAAAACATATATAGGCATGCTCTAGAAACAATAAAATTATAAAGGAAATTAACAATTTGTTCTGCAGGGTTAGAATGAGTAGTTGCGGCTGTGTGCGTGAGGTCATTGAATACCAGTAGACTAAGTTGCATTTTGGAATTGCAGTTCTTGGTGAAAGACCGATGATTTATAAAGACAGCAGTCTGAATTAGAACTTACGATGCATAGAATATTGTCGGTGCTGCCTTCTTTTTACTGGTTTTGTTGTTCGCCACTGATGGATCTGGATCTATTGTTTCTGATTCTGGAATGCCTGGGTAAAATCCTCACGTGATAAATACAAAAAAAAATGCTGAAATAACTGTAAAAAACACAGGCATCAAGAGCAGATCGAATAACACGGGTGAGACTAGTGAAGCAAATTTTTTAGCCCTAAAAAAGACAATGATTAAATATTTTTGCATGGGACCATGTAATTAACTTAGTTGGTAATGGGCTGTTAGTTTTTTCACCAACGTATTCCCCTGCTCAATAAGAATTTCCTATAACGAAGGTGTTCAACATGCGTTTCCCTGCCTGCCAAAAAGTAATGAAAAGATTAAACGAAGCAGGAGTTAAAAATATAACGTTTTAACGGTGGAGAGTAAAGTTAAAAGTCGAACAATGCATGACGGTTGGCAGAATTTTTTAAGTATGCGATCGGAGCTTACTAGAAGACTGTGTTTCGGGAACAAATCCGCCGCCGTGATTGAGAGGATCAGACAACGCCTCCGGGTTTGGCTTCGGAAGAGGAATGTCCGCGTTTTTACACCGGAGGTGTTGCTGCCAAGCGAGAGCAGAGCAGAGAAGCGATAAAGACTTCCCGGTGCCCGTTGGAGATTCAAGCAAAGCGTGGCAATGGCCCTCTCTCTGAGCTCGATCTAGGGTTGAAATGACTCTTCCCATGAACCCGAGTTGTGATCCGTAGGGCTGGTATGGGAACTCCACCGGGATCCCTCCAATGTGGTGAACATGCTTCCCATTCTGGACGGCGGAACTGGAGTTGAACCTAGGGATCGGCTCGGTTCGGGGAGTGACAGCCTCCATGAACGACGCGGGGCGATGCACCGGAGAATGGTGCGGCGAATAGAGCCCGCCCTTGCGTGTCCGGGAAGCTTTTTGCAGCCACTTGGGATATTGGCGGGAAGTAAATAAATCGAATACGTCCCTCGGGTGGTCTCGACTACGACCAGCACAGCTGCGGCCCAATCCCAGCTTTATTTGTCTGATTCCCGGATTCTACCCCAGCCAGGGTCAAAGTTGGGTATGTAAAAATCAGTTTTGGAGTTCGGTTTTAATAGACATTTTCACACGAGCCACGAGCCACGAGCCACGAGCCACGAGCCCCGCTGCCCCTCCTCCCAACTCTATGCCATCATCAAATAAGTGTAGCATATATTTTACGAATAATGGTATGGATTTTGATTGAATATCAAATATTTGTCCCCATCAAATCATTAATACAATGAGCATCAAGAAAATCATCTACATTTATACTTAGTAGATATTAACTTTTGAAGAGACTTCAGAATCATGAGATTGGTGAAAGGTCTTGTTGTTACACCAACAAAATCTATTTGATGCTTGTAGAAGACTGATAAGTCTCGAATTTTGAAAGAGATTGGGGTTTAGGGGAATTGATTGAATCGAATGAATTTTTCATGTCATGGATTCTCATTTTATAAACATTGGGGCACCCATTTGGATAAAATATCTCGTCCATTAGAAGTGGGCAAACACATGTTATGGAATGATATATCTTATCCAAATTAATCATGTTTGTCTAATCACACTTGATCTGATCGACGATCCAAATTGAACCTGATCGGTGATGGTTCGGTCCATCAGACGTACTCATTTGGGTCTGAACCTAAACTCGTATAACTTATCGATTCATCAGGAAAAATAAAGACACCTCCAAACACTGATGTAAGACCTTGCCCTTTATCCAGGTACTTCCCTCTTTAAGTTGTTGATGAATCATTTTTTTTAAGAATGAACATTTCGCGTGGTCTAAAAAGGAGGAGTTGGAGGTGCGCAAAGACATAAAGTGGAGATTTTGGTTTTCTTGGTGCAAACGGCCAAGACCGCGATCGTGGTGGTGGTTGTGGTCGACTTGCACATTTCCAGTGTGAAACGACCAGCAATGGGTCAAAACGGGCGTGGTGCTAGGCGTGGCCAAACCAAAACAACTTGGACTTTTGCACCTGGGCATGGCCCTCGGTGTGGCCATCTGGTAGTCACCCTGTCCACCATGGTTTTCATAGACTCTCCACAACCGTGGTGGAGGTCGTGGTGGGCCAAAACGCCATGTATTTCATCATCAGGGTGTAACACCCCGAGCTTCCACGATACGCTTCTCTTTCAATAATGCAATAGCTTGCATTGTACGCAAGTTTGAGATTCTAACACACCGCGACCAATAAAAATAGCCATTATGAATAGTAATACCCACCTTTTGAAATTATTTATATTTTATATTTCAAAATGGACTTCATTTTTTGGATTCAGAATATCGAAATTATCCTAAGTTGTTTTTTTGGTATTTTTCTGAGAACTTCCAATTTTTTATGAATAATGAAAAATACTTAAAAACAACTTTTTTTAATCAAAATAATTTATAGTGATAAATTATACTATTGAGTGGTTTTAAAGTATAATTAGAATATATTTTTACCATTTTATCCAATGGTGTTCATTAGAATTAATTTCACTTTGAAATTGGACATAAACAATTGTCAATCTTTTGATATATATTGTTTCTTAAAAACACGTTATTTGTTGTGACAACGGGAATTAATTATAAAATTAATTAATGAAACTTATATGTTTGGAATTTTGTAAAATAGACATCATTTTTGAATTCGGAATATCAATTATAGCTTAGGGTGAAATTTTGGCATTGTTCTGAAAAACTTCAATTTTTGATGAATAGTGAAACCACTAAGTGGTAGTTAAAAAACTGATTTTTCGTTTAAATGAAACATTACCACTTCTGTGATTTGATTTTCAAAAATCCGACATGCATGGTTGTCATTAGGATTTAAAATGTGGTTCAATGGGATTAAAAATTTTTTTTGGTAAATAGTAACTTTTAAGTTTAATTAATCGCGATTAAAGGTAATTAGTGAAATTCAAGGTAAAAATGATATTATAAAAATATGAAAATACCCTTACACTTGTCCTACCCTTATTGGATGAGTCATGGCCAACCAAGACAATCCATGAGTCAACTTGGGGACCCCATGGAGCCACTTGAGTAAGAAAATGACATTAATAACTTTTTATTTAAAGTAAAAATAAAATTGTCACAAACATGTGTTGTTTTACTAAAACAATTATTACATGGGGTTATATAAGTTAGATTTTCAACTATAAATATTAATTAGAAAGATAAAAATATTTCCTACATCATGATATTTTTTTTATAATTTTTAGACATTAAATAAATTAATTTTTTTATGACACCATGATGATGCAGTGATTACCTCATTAATTAACGATTTAAATAAAATGAAAAGATAATGTAAACTCTAAGACTTACACTTGTCAAAAACCTATTGTATGAGTATATTTCAAACCCTTATCACCTTATCCTCGAAATATATAAGTGTGAGACCTTTAAAATCCGAAACACATTATATAATAAAGTAACATTTCATGACTTTCCAAGAGTGCCCCTCCTCTCCTCTTATAAAAGGCCCCACCACTACCACCTTATTCACACCTTCCAAGCCATTTGGCTCGACCAACCTCTACCCAAATACTCTCTAAACTTCCCTATCTTACTCTTAGAAGCCTCACTTTGGGCAGAAGTCTTCCCAAGGAAGCCTTTGGCTCAAATCAAAAAGAGTTATCCGATTTTAAGGTAATGTCTTCTTTTATGTTCTTTTGTTTTATTTTGCTTCTCCAACCCCCTAAACTCTTTTTATTACTTTCTTTTGTAACAAAAACAATATCTTAAATATACTAGGATGTTGTTATGATAAGTATTTGAGCTACACTTACACACACCTCCTTCTAATGGTTAAAGAGCATACTGTTTCCGTGGATGGCGAATTATTGCCTCATGAAACGATGATTGTTCTATCTTCTCCTACCACCTCTCATGGTGGACATTATGATGAAAATATATTTATTTATGATATATATTATATTTATTTACTCTCTATGCTTCTGTATTTTAGATTTAAAACATATCTTTATGCTTTGCATGTTGTGCAAATGCGATAATTTCATTTGAGGAAGTGCGGACTACCGCCCCCTCAAAGTGATTTGAATCGTTAATGTCATATGTGGGACGTATAAAGGATGAAGTAAGTGATATTATATATGATATTATACTGTAATTATAATATAACTTTATATCATTATGTTTCATTCCATTAAAATACGAAATAGAAATGAAAGTAGCGTTCATGCGTACGTACGACTTACCGTCTCCATGAACGGTGCATTTCATTTCTTACCTCTAAATGTTATGTAATATTATAAAGGCAAGTATATACTGGATATATATGATATCTACATCATGAATATAATTCTGTATATAATGGATATTTTACCACATGAACAACTTGTAATTATAAGAAGTTTATTTTTGACTCAAGTACCAAAGATCGACAAAACGACCGTTATTAACATAAATAATTACATAATGTTCATAACATGGTAATAAGTGATATAAAAGGAATAATGAACTTGAAAAAGGTTCTTAATCAAGTAGAAATTAACTCTAGTTTATTATTCAGGAGGTTAAAGAACGATCGAGTCAAGTCGGACACGAGGTAAGGGAACTTCTTAACCCAATTTCCGTTCTTTGGGTTAATCTCCTACTTTCAAATTATGTCATGATATTATTATGTTCTATCTTGTATTTTTACTTTCTTTATGTGTACTTATAGTGAATACACATAATAGATCTATTTTATTTAAAAAATGATCTTCGTAAGGGACTTCATCTCAATCTCCTTTCATTGAGGCATATTTTATTTTATACACAACTTTCTTTTATACGGTGTATGAACCCCTTTGACTTTGACTTTTATTCAAAAGGAATCTTTTTATACGAAGTGTTTTACTAAATGACAAAAGGGAATGTTTTTTGTCGTACGTATGCGGCGACAACTACTTCTCCACCACCGTGACCATTATTTGAGTTTCAGTTTCCTCTAAAATCCATAACTTTTTTTTAAATAAAAAATAAAAACAAAGTTTTAATTTTCTTCTATTTTGGTACTGAAAATGGTTTTTAAAGTGTTTTTAATTATATCAATGTTTTGTATTGATATCTTGTGATTGAAATGTGAAAATGTTATGTTTCCTTTATGCATGTTTTATGTGATACGATTATGTTATGGTTTATGATATGTTTAAACCTATTCATATGAGGAATGCATTGGACTTAATAAGTGACAGGTGGAGCCCGCTATATCTCCCCGATGCATCGGCAGGTCTCATGAGACAAACTAGTGTCTTGGCACGAGGCCTTGACAAAATTTTATTTGTAGTCTTGGCACGAGGCCTTGGCTATGTGGTTATGATAGTCTGACATTATGCATTCCATCATTATGAAAGTGTTTATTGATATTGCACGTGATTATTTGACCAGTAGAATATCCATGTGAATAAGTAAATGACATTATTTCATTTTACTTTTTCCATATTATGCTAAAGTTCAAGTTTAAAAGGATTTTGTTTTAGTTATACATTGTCTTAAATGTTTATGTTTATTTATGAAAGCTTCCGCTATATTTTTATCCTTACTGAGCATCTGAGCTCACCCCTTTCAATGTTTTAATTTTTCCAGGATGTGATAAAGTATATTATGAATAACCTGCAGGGATAGTATGAGGGGATATGAAGACATGATGTTTTTTTTAGTTTTGTTTTACTTTATTATGTAATGTAAGACTTATGAATGTATCTAGTGTTTTCAAGACTACTAAACTAATCGGTCTTTCGAGACTTGATCTTTTGTGATCATGCCAATGTTATGCAATAATGCACCGAATCTGGGTAACTGGGGTCGGGGCGTTACACAGGGCGTGTCCAAAGGCGCTTTGTGTGGTTTCGAAATTTGAAATGCCTGAATGGATGCTTGAACTTCTGAGAAGGTTACTCCAACCTTGTGTATTATTAATGGAAGGTTGCAATGCCCCTCTTAACTTGTTCTCCATTTTGTTAAAATTGCTCTTCTCCATCATTTCGTTCGATTTCAACTGGGTGAGTTTCTTGAAGTGATTTTTGGTGTTCCAATTGTTATGGAAGGGATCTGATTCATTGGCTTGAATTTCAGATCCAATCGAGGTTTGTGAGAAATAAACATCTTCTTCTCTAATGTTTTCCTTTAATCTTTGGTCTATTGTTCAGCCCAGACATCCAGATTTGGGATTTGTGGGTTACTTCAGAACCAGATGTTGGCCTTTTGGTTTTTTTCTTCACGACTTTGAGGTATGTGGTTTTAGCAACTTCCTATGGTTATCCTTTGATTCATAGTACATGTAACAAGTGCGCTCATGTTGGCACGTTGTGCATGCAACCTCTTCTAATTGGAAATTGTTGGTTTTGCTTGAATCCTCTTACCTAGAGCCTTATAATCAAATCAGGGATAATGGTTAATGGGTGTGGCTTGTATGGATCACTTGGCTTGATATGTGAGATGGTAAGATGGCATAAATCAAATGTGAATTGGAATTGTTACAATTATTATGATAATTGGTAATTTGACATGTAATTGAATAATTGGCAAGAATTTGGTAAACGATGTATTGGCATGTTGGCATATTGGCATTTTTACTTGAAATTGGGACTTGGCATAATATAATAAATAGTATGATAATTGGTAATCAGTTTGAATCAACCAATGTGGCATATGTTAATATGTTGGCATGTTTTGGTGTTTTGGTATGCATTTGACTCTTATACTTGATACCTGGTTACTTGATGCCTGAGGGAAAGATGCACGGTCACTTGATACTTAGAATGGGTACTTCACCCTTGACATGGGTAATGCACCTTGGGTGTTGGATTTAGTGCCTTGGAACTAATTTGTTTAGTGCTTGATTACAAGTTCCTCTTATTAGAAAAGTTTTCTTATCATATCTTGATTATTCTTCTACATAATATTTGTATGTGATAATTAAATTATAATATATGTCATGTTGAAAGGTCATAACAATTCCCTACTATGATGAGAACCTAGATGTTCCACAACATTATTCTTGAACCTTGTTTTATGGTTGGATGATATTGTCTGACATGACACAAATAATACAAGTTATCAGGGGTAGGAGGCTCATAAGACATTGAGACACCTTCTCATGGTGTTCTCCCTTGGTAATTTCCAAGATAGGAGGTTACGAGAACATGTTAATCAATAGGAAATCCACATTTCCATGTTTCATCGAATGTTCTTATTTATGGATGTGTGTATTGATCCTTGGACTTTGAGATTATCATTAATGGATATCATGACTCGCGTACTTTGATGCATTGACGAAAACCGTGATGACATATGTTCGGGGTGAAGTAGGATACGTTGGGTGCATTACGAATGAGATAACATCAATGGATGGTGTAAGAAAGGATTTGTCCCTTTTATCTCCTGAAAAAAGTTAAAATCCCATGCCCTTTGATGGGAATGAAACTGCCTAAATAAATCTATGACCATGATGTTTGATGGGTGAGTTCATTTTCAGAAAGTCAAATAAAGAGACATTAATCGTATAGGTTGATGACACTGACATGCAACCTGCTTGATTTGAGATATTGTGATAAAAAGATTATATTACATGTTAAACGTTCGTAGGAGGTTGAACGTTGTTGTGACGTTAACTTCTTTTTCTATGGATGTCTTGGAATGTTTCTAGACACTAACATTGGCCTTTAGGTGATTATGCCTAATGCCATTGAAAAAGAGGTCAAGAGGGCCACACTCTAAGTGTATTCACAATCTTAGTTAAATCCTGGTGTTGAATTTAACAAGTTAGAATAGATAAGATTTATTCAGTTTGGTTGATCGCCATAATTCAATCACAAGTTATTTGATAGAATAAGCGAGTTAAATAATGATAATAAATATTTGTTTGTGAGTTTTGAAAATGTAATATTTATTATATTTATCAGTGAATAATGCAATGATATTTATTTATCAAATAAATAATAATTATTCAAGTTTTGGTAAACGTGGATGAGGGAAAGCAGACTGATTTTAATGGTCTGATTGGAAATGGTATAAATGATATTTATTTATATTCTTTATGTGTTTCACATGTTAAACATTTAATAATAAAATTTATATTATTATTATTAAACATGAGGTCAATTAATAATTATGGAATTGGGAAAGAGATTGTGTGTGATTTTCCAACCCTAAACCTACCAGAATAAATATATAATTATATATTTTTCCAAAAACACAATTGGTGTACACAATGGATAAAGTGAGACTCTCTCAAGCCCTATATAGAGATCAAGAGATATAGAGTTCTCTCCTATACTCCTCTCTCAATCCAATGAGAGGTCATAAAGAGTTCTTCCTCTCTCAAGAAGAATTATGCTGTGATCAACCATGAACAATGAAATCAATCAGGATTGATCATGCTCACACTTGACGGTACTATGATGTCGTTCAGAGATTACAATGCATGAGTGAATCACCACTAGAGGGATTATGCAATTGGATCCTATAGCACAATGAGAGTACAACAAGATATTGTTAACCAAATCACTAATGATAGAAGAATTACAAGTCAAGGTAATTCTATATCTGCTCATAAATTAGTTATAAATTACATGTGAAGATCCATAGCTTTTGGTGATGATGTTTTAATCTACTCAATTAATCTATTGTTTTTAACGAACATTATGTTTTGATCATGTAAATAAATGATTACATGTGACTTACGACTAAAAATTAAGTTGGTTATACCAAGATAAAATGCTTCTGCTACGCTTAGAACCTATAAGTGGTATCAGAGGGGTCACATATTTAATTTATAATTATTTATTACTCGTTGATTGGTTTCATGTGTTTGTGTTTTATTTTGCTTAAAATTATTCATTTTAATATTCGACATCATCGTATCTTCTCTTTCTTCATTCTTGATGACATAGCCAGTAATCGGTTAATGATTAATAACGAAGAAGCATTCGATTTACACCATTTTTAGGTGTTAAAGGTTCTTCTTGGACAAAACTAGAGTACATGGTGTGTACTTATAGTATACACACTGTGTACTTTTATTTTCATGTGCACATCATACAACAAAGTTGGATAGATCCGATAAAATCAGATCGATGTGTGGATCTAGACAAACTAGCACACGACATATAGAACTACACATTGTGTAAGTACCTTACACGCTGTGTAGTCCCTATGTTCTCACGACCGAGAACATGGGGTGTCCCAGTGAGCCATGTATCAGATACACGGCTTGAGGAAATACATTTCATGCAACTTCAAGGTTACACACTGTGTATTCCCAGTACATGTCGTGTACCACAAACACATCCATGATAGGTAATACAACCAGACCCAAGGCATGTGTTATGGACATGGGTAGAAGACAAGCACACACTGTGTACTTTTATACACACCGTGTAGTATGGTGCCATCAGTATTTTCAAATTTGCACAAAAATAAGAATTAAATGTATAATTAAACCTATTGATTGTGTGTTCCATGTGTCGCCTATTCAATAATACATGTCATGTCATAGAATTAACAATTATATATTAAATTAATTTCCATGTTAAAATTTGGACGAACACACGAGGTTACCTCCAAGTAAAATCGTGTACTACATTAATTTTAAATGAAATTAATTTTGTTTAAAATTATAGATGATGGTGATTTAAGGAAAATTAGATGGAATTAGGATAAATTATGTATGTTTCTTGATGTGTGAGTGATCATGGCACTACAAAAAAAGTGACTTGTACCAACAGAAAATTACTAACAGATAACATATATGTTGGTAAAAATGAGTAATTACAACAGATATCAAATTATGTTCGTATTAAATATAGGTACCGACAATTGTTTTTACCAACAAATATATCTGTTTATATTAATAGATTAATACCAACAAATCTTTTACTAACATTTTAATCTGTTGGTTTATCATAGTATTACCAACATTTGTTTTATCAACAAATGTATATGTTATTATTAATTGTTTCTAACAAAAAAACCTTTTATAATTATAAAAAATTGTTACAATAAATTATTCAATAATATCAAATATTCTAATAAAAATTGTATGTGTGTGTGTGTGATGTAAATAAATGATCTAAATTTTTCGTGACTCTTATAACAAAAATATATAAATTTAAATCTTTATATATATATATATATATTTGTTATGATATTTTATTTAAATTATTATTTCCATAAACCATTATTTCCATGTTTAATTATTAATTTACAACAAATATCATAACAAACCCCAATTCCCATATCCATTCCCAAATCTATTTAATCTTGATAAAACCCGGACACAATTCAATTTTCCAAATCATTGTCGTGATGTCGATGGTACCCTGAAAACCCTAAAATTCCACCCCGATTTATCTGCATCGGTTCTTCCACCACTTATTCATCACCACCCGTGTTTGTTATTGCTCTTTACCTGCGTGCCCATTCAGTTCATCACAAATTGTTCAGATTCCATTTGTCCTTTGCCCCATTCTGTGTGCATGTTGCTCTCCCTCCTCGTTTCTCCTTACCGCACGCCCCTTCACTGGTGATCCGCTTCCTGCCCCCACACGTCCAGTTCATCACTATTGCCACCATCACCCCCACACCAAATTTATCCAAGGGGATCGATTTGAATTTTTGTTGAGGTTCAAATTCTTCGATCAACTGATGCTCAAAGGTCTTTCTTTCCGTGATTCATTTAGTCAACCTGTGATGATGAATGGCGTTTGAAGACTTCCTGTCAAATTTTGATGAGTTTGAGTCGACATCGTGCGATGGAAGGTACTTGAAGAAAGAAGCTGTATAAAGGAGGTTTGGTGTCTAGATTTGATGAACGATCGCCTGATTTGTTAGAGTTATTCATTTGGTCATAACGATCATTGAAGTAGACTCGGGAAAACGAGTTTTCCTGATTTACTGGTGAGGAATATTCTAGAGATATCATTATTGTTGATGTAAATAAACAAGAGTCGAGCAGCAGGCCTGCGGTTCGGTCTTGCCCACTGTAGACAATTCGTGGCAGGGTAACATAGTTTGGATTCAAGAGAAAGTAGTTGTAGGTCCGTTTCTACCATCTCTTTCTATGTTTGATCAAATAGTATTTAGCAGTCAGCCTACAACAGTGGTGGTCTCGGTAGTGAAGTTCTAGTATGTTGTTGCAGTACCACATAGAGATTTTCTTATTCCCCTTTATTTCTCAGTCCTTGCAGCAGTATGTATTTTCTCATTTTTCTGTAGTTGTTTCTCTCTCTTGCTCTTAGTAGCATAAACTATAGATTCTGTATAGTTTTCTAGGTTCACTTTCTCTGTTCCAGTAGACAAATAATGCATTCATATACTCCATCAACTGTAAGTATAATCTGATCTCTTGTTGCATTCAAATCCTCCATCCACTGTAAGTATAATCTGTTCTCTTGTTTTAATTCATATATGACTGTGTTGTCACCTTAAATTCCATCATTGTTTAATATAAATTTATTGCTGAAGTTCATACATGAATTACTATTAATCAGCTTATTTCAATTAATTATTTCTCTTTTGATCTTAATCATGGAAGATTGAATTTATTTCATGAATTATTGAAATTGATTCAAAATTCTTTTCTCGGATTAGGAGATATTATTCAATTAAGTTGTAAAAAGCGTGTTGAAGCTGTCTAAATTTGAATTATAGGTGTGACAGTTGAGCATTTTGGTCTTTTAGATTTGATAATTTTGATTTTTATTGATTGATATATCATAGGAGCTTATTTAAAGTCATATTTTCAATTCTTTGTGGATGAATCAATGTTTTTTATTTCTAGTTTAGTCTTATTTAATTTGTTCTCTTAAATATCTCATTTTTAATGCCTTACATTTTCATAACCATCCATCAATATAACAATCTTAAAGTAGAGTGAATAAATTACCTTCTTCCAGATAAATGATCTGTGGTCAACACTAATATTACATTATTAATGCAGGGAAAACAATTTGTGTGTGGTGTTACATTTTTAGGCTAGGCTGGACATTCTTGAGACAACACTCATAGCACTTGACAAGATTTTTGATGAAAATTGAAGATAGGCCCTTTTCTAGGAGTTCCCATGAATATTCCAGCAGGTTCTATACCCATATTTAACCTTTTAAATTAATGAATAATGCATATAATAATGCATCTTGAAAAACACTTATAGTTCAATATTTCTTATAACCGATGAAGATGCTGAAGGAGTGTTAGTTTGATGGTCTTTTGATGAAAAGAATGCAAGGATGACACATGATGTCCTATATGATGTTCTTCATGGTGTTTTTTGATGATTCTATCTTAGAGTTATGGTTTCCCAAAATTGGAAACTTTAAGGCTCCTATTCACTACACTCACCTGGTAAGCACTACATTATTCAAGTATGGAATTTAATTGTTATTTTCCATCCATTATTAATATCTTTTTCCATGCAGGCATGTCAAGTATGGCCTATAATTGTTATTTTCCATCTGTTTTTAATAGCTTTTTCCATGAAGGCATCCCTTACATTTTCTCCTTCAGGTTGTAAGCATCCCATATATTGTGTTCTTTCATGTCAGTAATGACACCCGTACTACCTTCTTTCCTGATCCATGAATTTTTACCTTTTTCTTGCTTTACTTATAGAGCAGTCGTAGTCCTAATCACATTAACACCACTTTTTTGTGCTAGGGTTCTGGGTAATGCCTCAAAAGAAATAGCAGCAGCTTCATAAGGCTACTTCTCAATGCCTTCAGTAGACAAGCTCTTCTGCTTCAAAGTGAAAGACATGGTAATCACAGTAGCACTACCATCAGGTATTAGCTTTGGATTCTTGAGAATAATTCTTATTAGGGCATAAAACTTTACACTTTATTTAGAAGATCCTTTCTATTATCCCATGTATGAACGGTGAAAATTTTTGGCTCTGAACACTCCACGATAAAAGATAAACACTAGTCACTGATCCTCTTGACCAAAAAAATCCCAACTTTTGTTCCCACATAGGATTCCAATGTCCATCGGGTCTATTTACAAAAAACAATTCCATAAGCCTTCACTACCTTATCATCTTTTTTTCTCAATCGTCTAATGGCACCGACTCCCGATTTTCTTAAGTAATGGCATGCCAAATCACTCATCCCTCTCTCGGTTATAGCCAAATCAAGTTTTAACTTTTGGATATGTATGTAAAGATTCTCAATGTACTTTTCATTTTTCATATTCCCCAATAATCTTCTCTCACCAACACTACATTTGTTTGGTTCTCCATATTCTTATACTCTAGAGGACAATCAAGAAGAATGGTGCAAGGGTTCACAACCCTTTTCTCATTTTTCTAGGGGTAATAACGTCTTTTTCTAACATTGCACCTTTCAGAACCTTGGAATCCTCTAATTGTCCACCAAAGTGTTTTTCAACCATTATATACTTAATGTTAACCTCTTGCAAACATTGATCAATGTCCACCCAAACTATTGCCATAACATTGAGTGATAAATTTGACATTAGATCCATGAATTGGCTTGTAAATTTTGTACCAATGGAACTCTTCACTAGTCCAAGTATTACAACATGATCATTCACATTGATATGCATCGTAATCTTGTCAAGCACTGCAATTGCATCCTTGAGATCTTTTGTTGTGGGCTTGAAAAATGATTGTAAACCCATTTTAGTAAAAATTATGTCATCAATAGCCTTTTATGATTGTATATTATCAAGGTACATGTTATTCCCTGATTCACATGTCAAATAATCCTTGAGGACAGGTACTAGTGTGTTTGTGATTGGAGAAACAATGTTCAAACCATACTGATGTTGCACATGTCAAAGAATCCTTGTGGACAGGTACTAGTGTGTTTGTGATTGGAGAAACAATGTTCATTTATTAACTTTTTTAGACCTCATAAAACATTATATTATCCATGATATAGATGGATATTCCCCCTCTGATCCAGCTTTCTAGAGTATTTTGTATAGTTGAGAGTGGGCTTTGGTTGCCCAATACAGGATGATAATTCTCAATCATCTCCTCATATCGATCCACCAAGATACCCCAGTATCCATGCAAGTAGTACGAACTCTCCAGGTACACCTTGCCGCCCCACTTCTCCCTCTGGGTCGCCAAAAGATACACCATGGCAGACTAGTCATCTGCCTCAAACATAGGCATGTCCTTGAGCTCCCTCATCAGAACCTTCCTAGACTCATCCCTAACCTTCCCCTTGGGACCCATGGGATCCCAGACATCCAGGATGTCCAGCGACCAGGATTTCCATGGGAGCCCAGACATCCAGGATGTCTAGCGACCACTGCGAGTTTCGCAACAGAAAGTTGCCCGTATTCAACCTGATCCATTTCTTTTGGTCGTACACCATCTCCTTCTAGTCGTGCATCACCAGGTTGAGCATGGTGTTGATGTGGATAATTAGAGTCTTGGAGTATTATATTATAACTGTATTTGCAGGGTTCTCTTTTTTGTGGTTCATGAACATTAAAACATGTACAAAAGAGGTTGCAACCATGAACGGTGAGAGTTTAAAAAGGAATAGTGTCTTGATTTGGTAATTTTTCTTGTGTAAGAAATGGTTTTATTTGGAATGTAATCCAATTAAAGTTCCAATATTTTAATTTTTTATGTGTTGTGGGTGTGAATCTATGGATCATGGAAGCGCATTCAATGTTCTAAAGACATAAGTCATTTCCATTCTTATGGATTGCATTACGCAGGTGAACCCTTCTTCATTCTAATTTTATACAAGATCCATGTTTCCTTTTCCATTATTCTAATCTTGTGACTTTGTATTTGTTTTTGTTGTGTTGTTTTAAGTATATGCCCATGAAATACTTCAGGCAATTGTGGCTTTGTCATGGTTGAGTGGGTGAACTGCATACGTGTAACCCCACCACGGCAGCGACAACTAATGCGTGAGAGAAACAGACGAATAAAGGTGTGTTGTAATCTTTGTCGCCGCCATGACAGCGAAAACCGATTCATTCAATAACTTCAAGCACTAAATTTTCTAGCTTGAGAAGAAAAACAAGAGAAAAAAGAATAAATTACTTTGTGCTTATTTCATGTTTTCATTTCGTGTTATGTTCTTCTATTGGTAAGCTTTTATGATGATTAACTCATATTTCACATGGATGAATTATTTACTGAGAATTGTGTTTCTTCATGTCAGGTGTGTAAAATCTTATGATTCAGCTTCAAATCGTCTACCATGTTACTGTTAGGGTCATCATTGGGGGTTGGTTTATGGAAATCACCGAGCTTCTGGAAAGTTTTCAAGCATGAACAGAAGAGGTCACATCAGAGACTCATGGATGTTGTCAAGCATGAACAGAAGAGGTCACAACGGAGACTCATGGATGGGTGTTTTCATGACATGGGAGCCTTTCATGGTGGAGGGGTGGATAATTACCGCATGCAAGGACATGGTGTGAACCACAGAATGAAAAATCTTGTGTGTCAGTTTGGAGTTTCATGTAAAGTTTGTTTGAATACATTTAAATATATTTGTACCATGTTTATTGGAGCTCCATGGCGAGTTTGAAATGTCCATATATTATAATTTTATAATTATTATATAATAAATATATTATGTATAATTAGATTAATAAATATAATATAAAATTTAGCAACCTATATTTAAATACCAACATATAATATTTTATATAATTTACACATATATATTCATCATTGATATTGCTTATAATAAATGGAAAGATAAATATTAATAATATTACCAACAGATAAATTTGTTGTATTAATCTGTTGCTAAACATTTTAACCAACATATATATTATCTATTGGTATTATTATAATTCCAACAAGACTATTTTATCTGTCGTAATAACATTTAGCGATAGAGTTTTTACCAACAATTTAGTGACAGGACAATTTTTGTTGGTAAAAAGTTTTACCAACAGATATTGCACTTTTACCAACAAATACACTCCTGTTGGAAAAAGCTATTTATTTTGTAGTGTGAGATTAAACCAGCACTTGTGTGTGATTTTTTTTTAAATTTTTATTTTATTGTGGTTAAATTATTATTTATGTCTTGTGAGTCATCCCCTCCTCCTTATTATGCAAGGGCTTGTGTGCTTATGGTTTATTTTATATAAAACCCCTTTATCCAATCCATTGGATCCGTACACCTGTGTGTGAGTAAAAGATTATGTAAGGATGAAACTCCCAAGTGAGTGGAGGTGGTCTGAGTTAAGGAGATGAGGTGAAGCAATCGAGGTGATGCCTTGGAGCCAAGGTGGAATACTGCAACACGAACCAATCTATGGTTCAAGGTGTTTCCCCCTAGGGTTGAGGGTTAGTTTATCATCTGCTAGATAAACTAACCATTAGAGAATCTCATGATCATGTGACTTATATTTTATTTTTTTCAGTTGCATGGTTAATTATTTATGTTTCTAAATGTTGCGCGATCGCCTAATAAATGAATTAATAAGCATGCAAGATGGAATAAAATATAATCATATTATGTGTAAATGTTTATCAAACATGGTTAATCACTTAAGTAAAATTCACTTATTATCAATAAAGCATGTGAAAAGATAAAATGGTCTTTACGCATAAGGATAAAAATCCATCAATTAAAATATTAAGCTGGTTCGGCCTTCCACTACTTAAGTTAGAATCGACCCCATAATTCAAAGTGTTTGACTAACCTAAGTTGGGGTGCTTTTAATTATCATGAAAATTTTAGATTGAAGTTTACGTTGACCTAACTTAGTTTACATCAAGGGTTGACTACCCAAGTAGGACATTGCGTAACTAAGAGGAAAAGGTTGAGGAAATATTAAAATAATATTTCATGATTTGGAAGTCCACTCAACATATCAAGTAACTATGAGTTAATGTAGTTGAAAAGTTACGCCTACCTAAAACCCTTCAAATAGCTTGTCAGGCCCAAGTTTGGGTTATGAGAAGAGAATATGGATCCTTGAAATTGGAATTTCTAAGTGATATGATATTATAAAACTGATGGTGAGGGATATTAGGTTTTAAAAAATAGTGGGGGATAAATGGGATTTAATAAATTTGTTAATATATTTTTGTAATAAAAACAAGTACTAATTATCTGCTCCTAATTTGTAGAAAATGGAAAATCAAACAACTTCGAAAATATCACTATAATCCATACTAGAGAAGGATGACCTTCTCACCAACATGAATTTATAAGAATGGTATAGGCATTTGTACGTTATACTATGCCATGAATGAAAATTATACGTGTTGGAAACCCCACTTCCTAAGTCACTTTCCAAAGAGGCTAGTGAGGAAGAAGTATCTCTCTATGTAAATCATGCGGATGATGCAATGAATGTCCAATGTTTTATGTTATCCTCCATGTCCAATTAGCTTTTCAAGCAATATGAAGATGTGAATGAGAATAACATAGTTTCTCACCTTCAGGATCTCTATGTAAGATCAGGGAGATATGGGATCTCCAATTCACTTTCCATATTAAATCTTAGAGAGTTAGTTCCAGTTGGGCCACATGTAGTCAAGATGATTGACTATATTAAGTGCCTGGACATCTTAGGTTTTAACATCCCTAATGAGTTGTGTATAGATCTCATTTTATCCTCACTACCCAAAAACTTCTTCAATTTTATTGTGAATTATAATATGAGTAATAGTGAGAAGACACTATCAAAACTTCTTACTCTTATCCGCCAAGTTTATAAAGACACAGGGCATGAAAACTCCACTGTCCTTATGGTTAATAATAAGATGAAGGATAAGAAAAAGGGGTTGGAGATCGCTAAAGGTCTTTACAAACCGCTTTGAGACCGCCAATGGCGATCGCTATTGGCTCGTCGGTGAAGAGCTTTAGGGACCGCCAATGGCGGTCGCTATAGGTAATCTACCTCGCCTTTTAGCGACCACCTATGGCGGTCGCTACAATATATATATTTTTTTGATTTTTGCAGGAATGCTCTAGCAGGTGCTGGAGCATTTGAGGCAGGCATTAGCGACCGCCAATGGCGGTCGCTAACCTGGGAATTTTTTTTAAAAAAAAACATGCAGTTCTGTTTTCAGAACTGCACAGCTCCAAAAAACCAAATGGCAAATAAAAAACAAAAAAAGATAAACAACACCACATGGAAAATAACAAATAGCAAATAACAAACAGCACCAAACAAATCCATAAAAACAGGAAAAGATAAACAAACAACACCAAATATCTGGAGAGGCCTCACCAAAAATAGCAAACAACACCAAACAACTCCAGAATAGAAGGAAAACTATACAGTTCTCACATGTCCAGTGATCCGAACAGCTCCAATTCATTCCAATCTTCTGTTTCAAAAAACCTACAAGAAGATACAAAAGATAAACAAAGCAAATTCAAATTGATTAGTGTGATTGGTTCATGATGGTGATAAGATGATAATGAATGATAAATTAAGAAATAACACAGACATGCACAAATGTATTTAAAAGGCTTACTCACACTTATTATCAGGTGGATATTACTTGGTGTAGTGGTTGAAATCCCCCTACCCATGTTTTAATTTACCACCAAAGGATCAAGAAATAGAGAAAAATAGTTTTAATAGGTCATTCATAGATGTGATCATCAACTATCATAGATTATCATTATATATTATTAACACTGGAATGAAATCTATAGAACAAAAACACATTCTGGAACCATTTCACCTAAATAATATTAAATTTTCCAACTCTACTTGTTGGACTGCGGTCATAGGCATCCAACCACCTATCATCAAGGAAATGGATCCATGTGGTAACAATATATTCCATTTCAGTAAGCGCAAAAGTATGAGAAACTGATGACCAGCAAATGAGGATTTAAAAAAGTAAAGATACTGATGCATTATGTGTGTAGATTATTTTCCGCAAAGGGTTCTCAACCTGTAATGAAAAATATATTCTAAGTAGAAGACAAGAAACTTTACAAAACAAAACAATGAATGTCAACCTCACATACCCTAGAAAAATTTTAAACATTTCAATAACCACGATTTTTATGTACTTCTAAGGAAAACATCTCCTAAAGCATCTAATAAAAAGATCAAGATTTAGAATTCTAGGGAACTACAGTTTCCTTGTTTGTAATTCAAATAGTGAATCATTCATAATCATGTGTAAAGAAGTTTCTTAAATCATAAGAAATGCAGATAAGTTGTGTGTTGAAAATTACATTAGTATGGACACATGTAAAAAATATGGCAATAGTGAGGAATGACATTACTAATGACACTCCAAAAAAGGGAACACTGGTTGATGCCAGCAAGTGAATAAAAAAATCTGGCATTAGTTTTTGGTCCTTTTTTCGAATTTTTGCACATACAACCAGACTAGAGAAGGTGGATGGGAAACCAAGAAAAGGAAAACTAGGGGTGTCCAGACCCGACCCACCCCGACGGGTTCAACCCGACCCGACCGGGTTGGGTCGGGTTATGCAGAAAAAAGCTCGGGTTGGGTTTATGTCGGGTCGACCCATGCATGGGTTGGGTCGAGTCTCGGGTTGGAGACATTTAGACCCAACTAGACGCATGACCCGATGGGTGTCTGCCAAAAAAAACCCCTCACCTACGGAGTCGCGGCCCGACCGATCATCATTCCCTTCCTCCCTCATGCTCTCGCATGATCCTCTCCCCTCGACCCCTTAACATTTCTGATTTTTCTACTTAATTTGGTGCAGATTATGAAGATTCCTTTTAAGAGGGGGTGAATGATGGGCAACCAACCCAAGACACTAACCCGATAGCTCATGAGGACTTGCAGCTGCATGGGCCAATGATGAGTGGAAGAGTAAGGAGACCACAAGATACAATGGGAAATCATATCAACAAATTAAAGACCCAATACATTTACTCTTGCATGAATGGGTCAAATTGGCCCCATATTATCTCTTATTAAATCCCATATGTTGCTTATAAAGGCCGAGGCATGTGTTTAGACTAAATATGGAGTCCAATGATAGAGCCCGAGCCCAAGCAGGGGATGGATTGGTTAGTGTATTCTAGAAGGGGATGAAAGGGTGGAGGGGAGTTTGTTAGATAGCTCCACATGGTGGGATGAGGATTTTCTGTTTGTTATAATGGGGTATCGGTCTGTTGTGGAGGGGGGGAGAATATTATTCTGTTTTGGGAAATCGGCCACCTAGCTTAAGCAGGAGAGTACCCAGTGTTGTCGTGTATTCTTCTCCTTTTCTTCTTCCGTAGTATGCTTATTACTGTAAGTGTTGCTCCATATGAATAGAATACACATCATGCCCCTTTGATTCCTTCTCGTTTTTAATTTATTGTTTGTTGGGGCAGGGGTCTTTACCACTTGGTCCAACCTGTCAAAAAATTATCACACCGAATATCAAATTTTTTCCTCCAACCACTCCCACCAACCCCGACCTGTGCACAGTATGACGCATCCCAACCTGAGCTTCCCAACCCCTCACCCGCCTTCTCTTCTCTCTTCTCATTACCTCACAAAAAACCCTCCTTCTATCCTCCCCTCCTCTTACCCTGTTTCGCACCTCTGAAACCACCCATAAAATCCCTCCTTGCTCACCTCCTCCCCCGACAAACACATTCCCTTGCGAGAAATCGGGATTCGAGAGAAATCCCTCCTGGCTCGCCTCGACACCTCCTCCTTCTTGTTATACTGCGCGTGCGGTCTGGTCTGGCGCGGTAGTAACTGGTAAGTAGTTAATTTTTTATCATGTTCTTTCTTAAATTCTTATTATGTTTCCCATTATGTTTTGTTTCTGATGACAGACAACAACACCATCCTCAAAACTAAGTTTTTGAACCTATGAAATGTTTCCACCACAAATATTATGAATTGGTTTTTGTAAACGGATTGAATTTTGAATTGAAATTTTGGCACAATCACTTGGTATGTAATCCAAACATGATATAATGGAAAATTGGAATGCGACTGGAATTGGATTAATGGCACATTGGCATGATCAACTGATAATTACCCTATGAATTGGTAATTGGGTATAATTGAACTGTAAATTTTTAATTTTTCATGTTAGTAAAATTCACCTAGGGGGAGGGGAGGGGAGGGGGCTAACGTAGGCTGGGGGATTGCTGCAGGGGGTGGATAGAGACACTACAGGGGGCTGAGGAGAGGGGGGAGGCTACTACAGGGGGTGCTGCTACTGCAGGAAGGGGGCTGGGGGGTGGGGAGGGGAGGGGGGCTACTGCAGGCAGGGGGTTGGGGGAGGGGAGGGTAGGGGGCCTGCTGTAGGGGGTGGGGGGCTAGGGGGAGAGGAGGTTGCTGCAGGGGGGAGGGGAGGCTGCTGTAGATAGGGGGAGGATACTGCGGGTGGGGAGGGTGTTTGGAGCTCGGTCTGGGGGGCTAGGTCACACCATGGGGGAGGGGCTAATGCAAGGGGCTTGGGGGGAGGGGGTGGGGCTGCAGGGGGCTGGGGGGAGGGCAGGAAGGTTGCTACAAGGGGGGGGGGAGTGGGGGCTAGTGCAGGCAAGGGGATAAGGGGAGGGGAGGCTGGTGCAGATAGGAGGGAGGCTACTACAGGTGGGGAGGGTGTGTGGGGTTGGGTCTGGGGGACTAGGTCATACCATGTGGGAGGGGCTGCTGTAGGGGGCTTGGGGGGAGGGGGTGGGGGGCTGCAGGGGGCTGGGGAGAGGGCATGAAGGCTGCTATAGGGGGGAGTGGGGGATAGTACAGGAAAGGGGATAGGGGGAGGGGAGGCTGCTGTAGGTGGTGATGGGGGTGGGGGTTGCTGGAGGGGGGTGGGGTGGGTTTGGGGCTGGGTCACGGGTCTGAGTACGGGTTCATCGGGTCGGGTCAGGTTTTACACATATAACCCAACCCGAACTGACCTGACCCATAGCGGGTTGGTTTGGGTTGGGTCCTTTTTTCATGCATCGGGTAACCCGACCCCAACGGGTTGGGTTGGGTCGGGTTAGCTGCTCACAAAGCATGCAGCCCAACCCAACCCGACTCGACCTTTTTTGATCGGGTCAGGTCCAAAAGGCCCCCAACTTGACCCTACCCGACCCATGGACACCCCTAAGAAAAACCAAAAATCAATCTCAAATAATAATTAACAAAGTTTGATGAGAAAAATGTTCCACTCTTCCTATTTGAATGCCTAAAATGAAAGAGTAAGTGAAACAGTGAGTGTAAAACCATGGCCTTGAGAGCCAACCATGGCCTTGAGAGCCAACCATGACTACACTATAATCAAACAGAACAGTTGAAAGCAACTGCAACCAAGGGACCGATTTTCATAAGACGTTCAGATTGTTTTTAAAAATTAATAGAAAGTCATGAAATAACTTTAACAAGTATGGGAAGTTAGCGTACACACCACATTTTCTTTCATGGATTTTGTTGGATCCAGTTATTTGTATTTTGGAATCTCACGTTGGTTTGCTCTGTCTTGTATTCCTTTTCCTCTATCTATAAATAAAGGGCTCCGCCTCTTAATGAGGTAGAGAGTACGATTCTTCATGGTATTGGAGGAGGTGTAACTCAACCCTTCCCTACCCGTGTTTTTTCCTCTCTGCCACATTTTTTTCCCCACTGCGCCTAGACACAGCTTGTGTGACGCCACCACCCCTCCTCGCACCTCCGCTCCCATATATAAAAAAGACACTAGAAAATAAATAAAGAAACTACCACACCATTGCATATTCTATCCTAGTATCACCTTCAAACAATTTTACATTTAAAATCTAAATCAATATATAACATTAATTCAATAATAAATATAAAAGAAACACACCTCGTGAATATGATGCGTTATGCGTGGCCATGGCTGCTACCATCACCCGGACGCACATATTCTCATAGTGTTCTAACCTCAGCGATCAGTTGCGCATTTACCTCCTCAGAAGCGCGCAACTGTGCCTCGATACTAACAGCTACTGTGTATGCCTAACAACAACATGACCAACAACCTCAACATGTGATACTACAGAAAAAGGAATCTCTGTTCCATAGGTCAGACTATATCCATGCCCGTCACGACCAATAATGCGATGGAATATCTCATCCCTTTACATGGGAAGTTGTCGCTGGTCCTCTGGCAGCTGTTCTAACTCAGCTTCAAATTGAGCCTGTGTAATATTCAGCAGTTTCACAACAAATCCTAAATGAAAACATTGGGAAGATGTGAAATGGATCTTATAATACATAAAGGGGTTGGGGGATAAAACTTTAAATTTTGGGGATAATGATCATGTGAAAGGTTTTATAGATGAATATTTTACTGGGGATATGGAAGTATTGGTAATGAGTGCAATAACTTACTATAAGAGTTGCAGCCTCTGGATCATTTCGATCACGAGTCCTCATCCACACCGACATTTTATCAGTCGGTGCACCTTTCTCCCGTAACTGTATACCAATAAAATATAAAAATGTAACACAAAACCATATTAAATAATAAATTAAAAATTGAATAATAAATACATCATGTCGGATCTGAGACACGTGACGAGTCCCAAGCCTATGAGGTGGTCCCTGCAACGCTCGATTCTCGGAATGGCATACTGACACCTCCTGTATTCAATTAATTCAAATTTCAAACAAATAAAATGTCACACATTCTTGAAAATATATATACCATAATAAATATACTAATCTAAGCGGCCTCAGTAGACCAATATGCAGCTAAGTCACGCCACCGAGACGGGAGAACACCTCTCGGGACTTTTTCCAGAATGTCTGGGGCACCCACATTTGGCACCCAATGCTCCCTCTTGACTTTGCCTTTATGATATTTCCATATCTTGTGACATTTTCCCATACACACTAGTTGAAACTCATCGGGGAACACTTTTAGGTTATTCTATTTAAGAAAAAAAATCACACATGTTAGTATTTTTTAAACATAGGGAAGAAAAAAAAATGGTCTTCTTACCTGAACTTCCCTCCAAAGTCGGTCTAATGTATCATGAGGGAAAGAAGCCCAATCACGCGTGGTCAATGGAAATCGATGTGGGTCGCACATGATATGACCCAGCTGGTGAATAAATGCAGGGGCAGTCAGTCCCACAGGATGCAATCTCTCATCAAATGAAACATCTATGGTCGTGTTGGAATTCCATGATGAAATGCCACGACCAGGGCCTCTCTTGCGAGAGGAAGAAGCGGTCGAGTCCGATACTGTTGAAAACAATTTTATACACAATTAGAAAGATGTGCATATATATATATATATATGTGAAAAGAACATCCAGATGAACTTTCGTCCTATAAGAGACCAGTGGTGAACCATATCAAAGTATTTGGAAGTATCAAAAAAGTTCATATCAATGGTAAATATAGAGATAAGTTGTAGGAGAAATCCAAGGATTTCTTCCTCATCACATATAGTTATGATATCTTTGGATATAACTATAGGATAATAGTAATAAATAAGTCATCTAGGATTAGGATTATATGATCTTTCTACTTCTAATAAATATAGGGGAAGAATAATGTCATGAATAGGCAGCTCCTCCTATAGATACATATTAATTGGAGTCACCATGGAATAGTAAATGAATTCCTTAATGAGTAACCTCATTTTTTTCTGTATTTGTTTTTCCAATGTTACATAACACATTTCATGACCTAACCCTTTCAATAATTCTTTGATTTTTATTATTTGTTGTAGTGACTGAGGTTCATGTAAGGACTTTTGGAGTCTGGACTCTTCTGACTTGCACCCTCTGTTTCTTGTGTGCATTCAACCTTGAAAACAGACCACTCTATTTGGATACTTTTCTATCTTTCATTTATGATCTTGGTCATTTTTTGACTTAATACCTAAGATATCACACAATGTCCATTAAGAACCTGGTGACTGTTGGTATCTTTGCAGGTATGGAAGTTCCAACTGTTGTATTGAGTTGAATTTGAACTTGTATTCACAGCTTTTGTTTGATTGTTTTAAAGGGACATTTTTCATTTGTAACTCTTAAATAGCATTGATTATTGTACTTTGATGAAAGTGGTTTCATTGATCATTTATGGAAAATTTACTACTGGGATCAAAACTACAAGTTTGTTTCAATAAAGGACCTATCCAATTATAAATACATTGTACAAAATAATTATTTTGGTTATTCATTGGAATAAAAATTCTGTTTTGGTTCCCGGTTTTCATTTTCCCATCTCATATTAATTTAAACTCTTCATCCCTCTCCAGGAACGTCGATATTATGGATGTTTTTGCAATGGAATGCACATCACCCAAGCCACCTCAAGAGAAACTAAAACCAGAAATTGAGGTTATTGCAGTATTTCCTATTTGATATGCTACTCTCTCTATTCATTTCTGTTCCTTGTACAGTGTTCAGATCATCTATAATGTTCAGGAACCACGAATGCTATGAGGGTAATGCAGGGGGAGTTGTACATGATGATAATGATGGGTGGAGTTTGAAGGGAATAATTATAGGTCTTGAAAACTATGGTTACTGCATCTGTTTTCATCCTGTAATGCACTACTTAAACCAACTATTAATTCTGTTAGGAAACTCACTACATATTCTGTATTATGTACCACTAGAAAATGCATTTTTCATATTTCCAGTTTCTTTGTAGTATTTCATACCTACAACCAAAGTTGTAATTTCATATTTATTAATCATTTATTTTCAATTCAACAATCTATTTATCTATTTTCATTCCTCACTTCCCAATTTCATTTTCCATTTTTTTATTGTTCTTTCTCTATTGATTACCTACTGTATTCGTACTGTTATTATCATCTTTTTTTTCTCAACAATATGTTGGGTTAATTGACAATAAGATTTTTTTAAATGATGTTGAACCTTATAATTTAATGAGAATGTGAATAGTCCCGTGCAGGCTGTGGTTAGGAGGGGTCTTGGTGGTCGGGTGGATCATGATGGTTAGGATGGGCACTGTATGCTGGAGGCTGCGGATGGGGTGGCTTGGTTGCAGGTTGCTTGTATATTGAAGATTGGGCTCATTTCTTACTGCTGGTTTGGGTTGTTGCTGGTTGTTTTGGCCGGGTTGGGAGCTTGGATAGTTCTGGATTCTTGTTGGAGTTCGGGCTGTCAGCAGGTTGTGCAAGCATGGTGTGGCATGATGGGTGTTGTGGTGGGGGTTTGGTTATGTTGTCCTACTGCTGGTTTTGGGAGTGCTTTACAGGGATGTTGGTTGGATGGTGGCTGCTAGCAGGTTATGCAGGAGGGGTGTGGCAGGATGGGTGCTGTGGTGGGGGTTTGGTTGTGCAGTGTTGAGATGCTAGTTGGGTGATTCTTTGGTTTACAGGGATGCTGGTTGGTCGGTGGCTGCTCATTTCTTACTGCTGGTTGGGTGATACTTCTGTTTTAAAGTTTCCTATTTATAGAAACTGTAAGGCCAACAATGATGATACTGCTCCTATTATTGTGTAGGTAATAAAGAAAATTGGTTGGGATGAGAAACCTAGGCAGGGGGGTGATTTTTTTCCTCCCTTTAAAAATGTCATCAACTCTAGTGATTTTGATCCTGTTAATGCTACTAAGATTGATTTTCCTGCACAAAATTCTGTTGGTCTTTCTAAAGTAGAGTCCTCATGTGATGAAAAATCAGAGACATGTTCTTTTTTAAAGTAGCATGTTGGTGCTAATGGTAAGGCCAAAAGTGAGGACATTGATCCCATTACTATGTAGGATTTTGTTGGTCTTAATGAAGTAGGGTCCTTGTGTGCTGCTTCTGGACATAAGATCATCAATTTTGAAGATTCAAAATTGTTGGCCACTTCGTTGGAAACTACAAGAAGCTCTAGAAGTGAAAATGGTTTTAAAAACAGTTCTCATAAGGAGGCTAGTAGTGTAGATTCTTATTTTCAGTTTAGTGATGAGTTAAGGGAAGTTACCTCTTCCACTACTTCTGATGCAAGGTCAGTGTGTCTGGTCTTAGTAGTTAGAGTTGTACAATGAAAGAATGTTTGTAATTCAGAGTCTAAATATGGCTGTTTGTCGATGAAGTGGAGACTAAGGCGGGTTGGTCTTGTCAATTTACTAACAACTAAGGCTTCTCATCCTTGGATCACCATTGTTGTTCCAATGGGGTCTTTGAACTACCATATATTTGATTTTTTTTAATATTTTGGGCCCCTACTCAACTGTTTATTTTTTCATTTCCTTTCCATAATCAAATACACGTGAACCATCCTACTGAGTTACATTCAAACATACCTCGACCCTGAGATATAGATGGCTTTTCTGGATGATGTGGATCTGCTACTTGTTCCCCTGACATGCCTGCAGTCGTAGAAAACATTAGTAAATCAACACAGGGATGTCTCTATATCTATAGAAAGAATGAACACTTTTTTTAGGGTGTAATTTCATTTTCCATAAATGGAAATATTCAGAGGATATCATGAAAGAAATGTTCCATACAACACTTTCATGACATATACCACTAGGGCCACACATGTTATAGTAGTAATTTGAGAGTGACACCGCATTCCCATATCCAATAGTCCATGAGAATGAAAGCTAAAATGAGTAATAATGTCACAAAAATTTGATACCTTAGACTAATTTACCGTCATGAACACACACCACCAAACTATATACAAAGCATAAGAGTTATTTAATTGAATCAACTAGAGTATGTAAATACATGAAACATCAACTAGAGTGTATATAAATACATGAATCTCATAATTTTTCTATGTCTTATGTGACACATACATAAACAGCAAGAAAATATATATAACTCTGAGTTTACATCCTAACTTTTTATCTAATGAACCAAATTAGTGTTAGGTTGTTTAATTGAAAATTATCCAAACAACTTGATTTATTTGGTAATATTTATTGAACGCATCGAAGTTAAAAAATTAAAAAAAGGTTAAACGACTCATAAAAGGTTAAACAATTTCAAAAAAAAAAGATTTTAAAATGAAGAGTAGGAAAACAATTATACCTTTCATTAAACATGAAAATATACCGTTTCTCCTTCAACAACCACTCTAACCCAATAAATATCTTCTTCACATTGAACTATGGTATGTTGATCAAGTTGTTGGCCAACAAAGGAAATAGTCTTGGGTTCATCTTGTTCAAATAAAAACACTCCTCATCGGGACATTTTCACAACAACTTGCCAAATAGGATTCGAAGGCAAAGTAACGAAGAATACTTGTTCTGCTTGTGATGTCAAAATGAAAGGTTCATTACCAACTCGTTCATTTTTGTATAACATATAGTTAAAATTCACCAATGTAAACTAATATTGATCGACTTTACACCCACGCACTGGATCAACCCAATTACACTTTAACAATATGTATTTCAACATGTGGCGTATACAACTTCAATGATGTCTGTCAATTGACCATAATAATAACCATAATTGATGAATGGACAATCGATGCCACTTTTTTGTGTTGTTCGTTTGTCGTCAACATATTTAATGTGAAATCGAAATCCATTAGCATCTATAACTTTATAACGACGAGCTGTTATAGATGGACCATCAGCTAGTTGGTTAAATTCTTCAGTTAGCGTGGGGTCACCTAACTCCCTCAGGTTATGAACCTACATAATTCACAGAATTAAATAATGATATCTGCAGAAATAAATTCTTATTATACTTCAATCATAATGAAAATCAATTTATACCTACTAAATCCTTGAACCAATCATGAAATGACACATAATGAGATTGTTGAATTTGAGACTCAGTCGCACGAGACATCACTTCTTTTAGCTCATTAATGTGTTTCTTATAAATGATAACGTGATGTTTAAATGATCAACTTATGTAAACAAAACATGTAAAAGTTAAACAATAAAAGTGATAAGACACTTACTGCATTAATGGTGCAACTGATGGGGTATTGAATAAAATATATCGATGCGCTTGTATCCACTCGATGTTGTCCATATCAAATATGGTTCCTTATCCAACTGAACCATCATGAATCTGAGAGGGCTTATCTAATTTTTTTTCAACATCCATAAGATATTCTTCACAAAAATTAGTACACTCATCCATCAGATAACCATTGGCTATTGATGCCTCCAGACGAGCTCTGTTGAGTACAAATCGTTTCAATGTATCCAGATACCGCTCAATAGGATACATCCACCTGAATTGCACTGGACCAGCAACCATTACTTCATTAGTTAGGTGCACTTTCAAGTGAACCATAACATCGAAAAATGAAGGGGGAAATAGTTTCTCAAAGTGACAAAGTGTAAGTACGATTCGGTCCTGTAAAATTTTCAAATCACTCATTCGTTGATTTCTTAAACAAAGTTGTCTAAAAAAATTACTCATCTCAATCAACGGTTGAACAACATTGGGGGATAAAAAATCAAAAATTTCGATTGGAATCAACTACTGAAGTAATATGTGATTGTCATGACTTTTCAACCCTTGCAATGTCCTGCTCATCAGATTCACACACTTTGAAATATTAGAAGAGTAACCATCAGGAACCTTGAGCATCTTCAAAATGGAAAGAAATGTCTCTTTCTCCTTTTTAGTCATCGTATACTGTGCAACGGGCATATATTCCTTGTTTCCCTCATCCAGTTGTAAATGAAACTGTTTCCTTAAACTCATTTCTTCCAAATCATGACGTGCATTAACATGGTCCTTTGATTTTCCACTGACACCTAAAATGGTCCACAATATATTATCACAAACATTTTTTTCAATGTGTATGACATCCAAATTATGCCTTAGCATGTTAGTTTTCCAATAGGGGAGACTGTACAAAATACTTTTCTTTTTCCAATTGTGACTATGCTGTCTACCCACACCATGAATATTAGAGAATGGATGATCCACCAAATCCTGAAATTCATATACCGTGCGGATGTTTTCTTCCTCAATCTGTGATAATATTTCTACTCCTGTCATGATCTTTGGTGCTGGGTTGAACTCTCTAGAACCATCAAATGTCACTTTGTCCTTTCTAAACCCGTGCTGAGGGGGGAGAAAACGTCTATGACCCATGTATGCCAATTTTTTTGAATGTTTAAGCCATACAGAATTTTTACTTTTATTGTAACAAGGGAAAGAAAATTCCCCTTTCGTACTCCAACCTGATAAATTTTCATAAGCCGGGAAGTGATTGATTGTCCACAATAAAGTAGCCTACATTTTGAAGATTTCATTCATTTCACAATCATAAGTCATCACACCCTCGCCCCAAAATTCATTCAACTCATCAATCAATGGCTGAAGGTAAACATCAATCTTATCCTCCGGACTTCTAGGTCCATCAATAAGAGTGGAAAGTAATATAAACTGTTGTTTCATACAAATACATGGAGTAAGATTATATGGAACCAACACCACGGACCATGTGCTATGAGTTGCACCAAACATAGACTTGAATGGATTGAAACCATCTGCTGCCAGCCCCAATCAGACATTACGACCATCTTTGGCAAAATCGGTGTGTCTATGATCGAAATCCTTCCATGCACGAGAGTCTGTCAGGTGGGTTAGCATATCACTTTCCTAATTTCTTTCCGCATGCCATCTCATTAAATTAGAAACTTTAGATGACATAAAAAATATTTTCAACCTCTGCTTCAGGGGAAAGTAACGCATTTGATTTATAACAATCGATTTTACCTGGTTCACAGTCTGACTTTGATGATTCTGATTTCCCCTGTTATCTTTCCACCTGGAAGTGCCACAAACCGTACAAATATCCAAATGGACAGTTTCATTTCTGAACAACATACAGTTGTTTGCACATGCATCTATGGTCTCATATGTAAAACCTAAGTTCTCTTTCAACTTATAATCATGGTAATACGACTCAGGAATCTTAGCGTCGATAGGAAGTACCTTTTTCAATAACACTAATAGCATGTCGAACGATGTGTCTAACCACTGATTCAAAATCTTCAAATACAACAACTCCATGATAAACGAAAATTTATTGAAAGCAGTACATCTAGAATATAATTCGGTTTTTGCATCATCAAGTATTTCATAAAACCTCCTCGAATCACGATCTGCACCAGAACGCAGATTTATCTCATAGGTCTCAACATTCTAAATGTCAATGCCTTCAGGAGCCAACCCACGTACCATTTCAGTAAGCATTTCATGCATTGGATCATTCATCCTCGCATCAACATACATCTGAACTGCATCTGTATTTTGACAACAAATATATTCTTCCCCATGACGAGTCCAACTCTTATAATTTTTCAGAAATCCGTTCAAGAATAGGTGCTCCCTTACGGTATCTCGTGTGGATTGATATCTGTTTGCACATTTTCTATATGGACAACTAATATAGTCACTTTGAAATCCTCCAGTGAACTCAATAAACTGCATAATGACCTCAAAATATTCTTTAGACGTACGATTTGGAATATCAATACATCTATTATCCATATTAATATCTGTATAACAATTAGTAACATTTACACAAGACTTCATATTACAGGCATTTTTCATATCAAAAAATATATTTAAAATAAAGACTGACCAATTGCATGTGGATATACCATTGATAAAATAAACAATTTATATCTCTGAATAATAAACAGGAGAATATATAATGGAATGGAAGTGAAATCCCATGAACATACCAAAACCAACCACACACTTTCCAAATCTATTATTGGACAATATATCACCACACCTCCATGTTAGACTAAAATGGATTATAGAATGATAGTATCATAAAATAGAGTAAAGAATAAAAGCATGCGAGATTTAATAGAGTCATGAATGAAAAATTAGCTATCATAAGAAAAAACCAAAAAAACAATCAAGACACCCTAGAGAGACCCTATTTTCAATATTGACTATGCTTTTAAGATTTCCATTTTCCAATATTAATGAAAATTGTAGCAGTGTTCTCCTATGAATATAGGTCTTAATATTTCAAACCACTTAAAATAAAAATGTTTGTTTTTCTTTGATTTTTTATTTTTCCTTAATGTTTTGTATTAATTTTATCATTAGGTGTCTATGTACAAGTTAATTGACTTTGTGTGATGAGTAAGTTGAAAACAGTGTTGTCAAAGGCGCACGCCTTAGTGCGCCTTGGCGCGAGGTGAGGCGAGGCGCACCCTGTGCGCCTCAATATGGGTAAGGCGAGGCAACCTCGTCGAGGCGCGCCAAAGGTGCGCGCCTCGTGCGCCAAACCCAGTGGTGGTAAAAGAACGAGGTGTCATAAGGTGCACCAGTGGCGGTTGGGATCGGGGGCGACAAAAATCATGGGTACTTCCTACAAGTACAACAGAGTGGGGTGATGGAGATTGGGGGTGACAGTATAGGGGGTGGCGGCGAAAATCAAGGTAGGATGAAAATTTAGGGTACAAACAGAAATCAGGGGTACAAACAGGGGTGGCAGAGATCAGGGGCGACGAAAGTCGGGGTGGCGGGTGGCCCCCGATGAAATTCGGGGTGGTGGGTGGGTGAGGGCGATCGATTAAGATCGGGGCGGAGATTGCGACGGAGATCGGGACGGAGATCAGAGTAGGAGGCCAAAACTGTGGTGCGAGTCAGTTATAAATTCAATTAAATAAAATATTTAATATATTAATAAAAAAGAATAATAGACTATAAAAACATCACTGAAAACAGAGCCTCGTTGTACCACGAATTGATTATGAATTTGGTTAAAAATTATCAGTATGTATTTTAATTTGTATTTTTTAATTGAATTTTATTTTTTTAAATTTAAAATATTATTGAAAACCATATATAATTAATTATGTGTGCATCCCTTAGTTGTGCCTTAATTGCGCCTCACACCGCGCCTCGCGCTGCATCCCCAAATAGTCTTTATGCCTTATTGCGCCGCACGCCTTTGACAACACTGGTTGAAAAGACATTCTATCATGTGGGACACTGATAACAGGAGTGGATCCATCCTGTTGTTTGGTTTCACTTTTTCTAAGTTTCAATAATATAAAATTTAGTGATTGAATATTGCTCATGATTCTAAATAAAAGTGGTATCAGTGATTGATTTAGATCTCTATAGCACACACTCGGTAAAAGATTATGGTAACATTATATTACCATAGAGTTTTTTGATTTAGTAGTAGTTTATAGGAATCAGAAAAATTGATTTAGAGGAAGTTTTTTTTTATATTGAAAAAATTTATGGGAATGACTTTGGATTCTGGAAAATGAGGATGGAATATTACCGCATTCAAAAGAACCAAGAAGTTTTGTGAATTGGGGTCATGCCAGAGAAGCTCGTAAATGTAGAATGAGAGAGGCTTGATAAAAAACCACTAAATCTCATATGGATTTAATTATCCTAGAATGTTTCCATAAACATTTAGGAGGTGAAGACCACGATAAAGTTGAGGATGTTTCTGGGGGATATGTATGACAAGCCAATAGGGATGAACAAGGTTTTCATGATATAGAGATTTTTCAACATTAAATTTTTAAAAGATAGATTATTGGTTGAATAAGTGAAAGATTCTTACATGTTTTGAAGTTAGATATAATCTATATGTACACTTTGTGGAACATGTGTGGGTACTATTATAGTTATCATCCTTTACTGATAGTAACAAGACTATAGTAATGAATTTTTTTTGTGGTAAATCTGATTTTGTGCTCAATGATGTTTAGAGGATTATCCTGATTTAAGAACTTAGAAGAAAGTAAGTTCAAAATCTTTTTGGAAGAACACTCAGATCAGATGGATGTGTATAACCTTCTCATTAAATAAGTCATAGGAAATCAGATGATAAATCATGTGAATGAATCTGAGGTAAATTGGTTAGTCCCAACCTAGCATATTGGCAATGCGTTATGAGAGGCCATATAAATAAAGTATTCAACAAATGATGTGTAAAATTATATTGGGCAGTGTTTGGAAGTACTAGTTCTATTAATTCTATGACAGCTAAAGGTATAACTAATTTTTAATTGAGTGGGAATGTTTTGGTGGACTCAATGATTTTGGATCATCATTCCACTCCATGAAAGATAACAGATTCATGGAAAATTATGTGTCTCAGAGGTTTGTAAAGGCATATATAGTTGATTATGAAGATCTTTAAATCATGGTAAAGGGTGATGTTAAGGTATAGACAATGAATGGAAGTTACCTTTATCTCAAAGTAGTTCAACTTAGTTCGACACATACCAAGTTTGGTGAAAATCTTAATTTTTATAGGAAAGCTAGATGAAGAAGGTTTTGGAACAACCATCACCAAAAGAGTGTATAAGCTCAATCAGGGATCCATGGTTATGGATAGAGGGATAATAAACAGAACCCTATATTTTACTAGATGATCATATGGAGTGATAACTATTAGAACGAAAAAATTAAAAGTTTATAGTTATGAAATTGTTTACTTGTGCATCTCAATGAGAAGAACATGAAAATCCTAACATCAAAGAGAATGTTGAAGCTAGATCATACATACTTTGTAAGATTTTATAGTTTCATATTTAGGGAAAATGGAAGGTTTCATTCAATATGAGTGAAAGAACACCCTATAACCCAAAGATAAATCTTTTTCACATGAATAATTGGGGGACTCGCCACTATCCCATTCATTGATGAATCCAGATGGAAGGCATCAGTTTATTTCCTAAAAAAATCTTATATATTTGAAGTGTATTTATACACAATGATAAATAGAGAAATTGAATCCACTACCAAGAAAATAAGTTCCAAAACATGCTACACAAAAAATAGGGGGTAAAAGATGATATAGCTTCATGGATATCATAACATTAATGGATTGATCAATCACACATCATTTATAGAGAATGGAGGAATATGAGGGAGAAAAAAGCTCCTATATCAAATGAAAAACACTGTTTTCAAAAAATAGTTGGAAACCAAGCTATCAAAAATGCCTAAAACTAAAAACTTGGAGGCTCTAAGTTGATACATACAACTCTTTAAGGTTCAAGAACAAAGTTCTGTTTAATCTTGATTGAATAAAAACATGAATTGAACAAGGAACATTGTATACTTTAAGATTCCAATATGGATTCCTGATAACAAAATATGGGAGATAACAAAAGAGTAAGATTCACTGCATGAAAATAACACATGGGAGATAACAAAAATACAATGATTAAGAAGAAGCGGTAAAGGAATGACTTGCTGTGAAAGAATCAATAGAAAAAAATGATTGAAACGAACCAACCTAGGTGGGTGCAGAGGCAGAGGCAGGGCGAGGTGTGAGGAGAGGCGGTTAGATGGGTACCGACAGGGACTCCTAGTGCAACAATGGCGATGGGCGAGGCGCCAGGGAGAGGGCTTGTGTGGGCCGGCGGCGGCAGAGGGAGTTTGTGGAGATGGGCGAGGGAGTTTACGGCGACGGGCGCCGGCTTGTGTGGGCCGGTGGCGGCGGAGGGAATTTGCGGCGACAAGCAAGGCACTAGTGAGAGGGCTTGTGCGGTGATGGGCGAGTTTGCGGAGCTAGAAGCGGAGGCGGACGACGGTGGAGGGAGGGTAGGGCTTGTGCGGGGGCCGGCAGCGGAGGAAGGTAGGGATTGCGGAGGGGTGCACGAGCAACAACGAGGCGGGTGGGGGCACGATAGATAGGTGGGTTTTTTTTAAGTCTAGGGACCGCCTATGGCGGTTGCTATTGCCCATAAATAGCGACTGCCAAAGGTGGTCGCCCGTGTCAGGGGGCTTTTTTCCCCATATTTCTAGTAGTGAAATACTCATTCCAAGTCTAAGGATCTAGAGCACCATCCCTATAAGAAGAATAAAATCCATAGGTAAGGAAAGGAATAATATGTTGTATGTTTTTCATGCGGCAAGCATATCCACTGGAAGAGGAATTATAGCGAGCCAAATAAGCAAGGGTAGCTTTAGGCGTGTTCATTATTGAGTGTAATATTTCCATATCTACAATTTGGGTATTAGATAATGCTTTTGGTGCTCACATTTATATCCAAAACATGAACTAAGTAGATTTCATAAGATTAATAGAGATGAGGTGGATCTACAGACTGCCAATGGAGCGAGGTTGTCTGCTCTAGCCATTGGAGACTACCATCTCACATTATCGACATGATTGATTTTGGTTTTAAAGAATTTTTATTATGTGCATAGTGTTACCAGGAACATTATTTCTATTTCTTATTTATATATGGATGGATTTATTTTATCTTTAGAAATAAGGGTTGCTACTTTTATAAAGATAACATATGTTATGTTATGACACAAATAAATAACAATATTTATGTATTAAATTAAGAAAACCAAATATTTCCAATTGATAATGAAACTAATATGCACCACTCATATGACACCCAATTGTGTAATCGTCATCTTGGACATGTAAATGAAAAGTATTTGACAAAGCTCTATTAAGATGGCTATTTAGACTCTTTTGAGCTAAATTCACTTGAAAGATTTCATGATTCTTTACAAGTAAAGATGATCAAACCACCATTATATGGTCAATATGAAAGGGCCACAAAGCTTCTAGAATTGGTACATAATGATGTGTGTTGACCTTTTCAAGTAGAATCTAGAGGTGGATACTCATACTTTATTACTTTTACTGATGACTTGAGTAGGTATGGTTATATCCACTTAATGAAGTACAAGTCAAAATCCTTTGAGAAGTTCAAAGAGTTCAAGAATGATATTGAGAATCATATTGGTGATAAGATAAAGAAACTTCAATCAGACCGAGATGGTGAATATCTTAACCAATAATTTATCAACTTTATATAGGAATATGATATTTTATCTCAACTCTCTCCACCTTATACACCATAGTGGAATGGTGTCATTGAAAGGAGGAACTATACCTTGTTGGACATAGTAAGGTCGATGACGAGTCACACAAGCCTTCCATTATCCTTTTGGGATATGCATTACAAATAAAATTATACTTACTAAACTGAGTACCAACCAAAGTGACAAACAATATTCCCTTTGAGTTATGGAGTGGAAATAAACTTGTTTCAACACATGTTCATGCATGGGGTTGCGAGGTGTTTGTAAAGTCTATCTCAAGCAAAAAACTAGAACCCTGAGACACGAGGTGTATCTTTATAGGGTATCCCAAAGATAAAAGGGGATACTATTTATACAACCCTCCAGACAATAAAGTAACTATTTCAAGACATTCCATCTTCATGATAGGGAACACATCCTCAAGGAGGATAGTGAGAGAAAGATTGACTTCGATAAAGATGATGCTCAAGATACACATGAGTTGGTACAAGAACCGATTTCATAGGTCCCCATGGAAAAAGGTGTTCCTAAAATATAAGTGTTGTATATAAGTACAAGAGAGGTGAGAGAACTAGAAAGATATGGTTTTCCAGTCACTAATGATGAAAACCCATCATTGGTTGACAATAATGACCCTCTATCCTATAAGGAGGCAGTTGAGAGCTAAAAAACTACAAGATGATAAAAATCCATAAATTATGATATGTATTCTATATATCAAAACCAATTTTGTCTTTTGATTTATCAACCAATTGATGTAAAACATGTTGGGTGTAAATTGGTATTCAAGATAAAGCTAGAAATGAGAGGTAAAATAAATACCTATAAAGCACGATTAGTGTCTACAGGGTTTATACAATGTTAAAGAATTAAATATGAAAAAACTTTTTCTCTATTTTACATGTTTAAATAGATCAAAATTTTGTTTTCTATAATAGCTTACCATGACTATGAGATTTGAAAAATGGATGTCAACACAATTTTCCTTAATGAGAACCTTCAATATGATGTGTACATGACACAACCAGAAAGGTTTGTAACTTTGGGAAATGAAAAAAAGTATGAAAGTTGTAGAGATAAATTTATGGATTACAACAAGTATCCAGGTCATGGAATATTTGATTCGAAAAACCCATAAAAGAATTTGGTTTCATTAAGAACGAATGTGAACCATGTGTTTACAAACAGTTAAGTGGGAGTACATGTTGGAGTTGGTGGCCTGGAACCAACTACTTTGTACTTTATTCATTAAATAAAAGCCTTATCACGTCTTGATTGTTCTTATGCATGACATGTCATGTGATAATGTACTAAGGACAGCTGTTGCATTAAAGGGTCGTAGTGGATCCCTACTATAATGAGAGCCCGGAAGTGCCATAACATTGTTCTTGAATGTATGTTCTATGGTCGGATGATATTATTTGGGGGACACAAATAATACAGGTCATTAGGGGTGATGACTCATAAAACTTTTAGGCACCTTCTCATGGTGTGCACCCTTGGTAATATCCAGGAGGATATTATGAGAACGAGACCCGCCAGTAGGAAATCCACATTTCATAGTGTCATTGGATGTTCCTATCTGCGGACGTGTGTATTGGTCCTTAGATTTTAAGATTATTATTAATGGGTATTACAACTCGCACACTTAGATGTATTGACGAAAACTGTGACGACACACTATTCGCAGCGAGGTAGGATACGTTGGGTGCGTCACGAGTAATACCGCATTAATAGATAATGCGAGAAAGGATTTGTCCCTTCCGTTCCATAATAGAAGTAGATATCTCAGGCCCTTTGATGGAATTGATATAGCCTAAATAAATCCATGGCCATGGTAAGGTATGGCCAAGTTCAATTCTGGGAAGTCAAAGAAAGAATAATCAAGCACATGGGTTGATGGCACTAGCATGCAACCTGCTTGATTGGAGATATCAAGACAAATGGATTATATTACACGGTAAGCGTTCGTAGGAGGTGACACGTCATTGCGGCGTTAACTTCTTTCTCTATGGGTGCCTTGGCGTGTTGCTAGATGCTAACCTTGGACTTTAGGCAGGCTCAGCCTAATGCCACTGAGAAAGAGGCCTAGAGGGTCACACACTAAGTGTGTCCATGTATCTCAGTTAAATATTAATTTAACAAGTTAAATAAATATTATCCCCGACTGTGGTTTAATAATTATTTAAGAATGTCTGATCGCATTTATTTTGACACTAGTTATTCGAGAGAATATATTGTGATTAGCGAGTAATGCAGTTACATTTATTTAAGAAATAAATAGTCATTACTCAAGGTCTAATAAATGTAGTGGAGAAAAATGGAAAATAAAAGTACACGCCGTGTATATTAAATATACACACCGTGTAGTTTTATGGAAAACAAGTACACGCCGTGTATTAATTATTACACACCGTGTAGTTTTTCCAGTTGGGATTTTGAGGATTTAATATTGTTTTATTAAATGATATTTATTATAATCAGCATGGGTGCATGTCAAGGAATTAATAATTTGATATGGGGGTTTTCAATAAGAGTTAATGAAATAAATAAAACGCTTAACGCGTTTATTTATTGTCATAACTCTATTAACCTCAAACCCGATTATAAATATCCTCGCAACCCCAACATTTTGGAGAGCCATTGTTGTGCACAAGGGATTTGGAAATACTCTCAAGCCAAGAGAGGATTCCCTTTCCACCAAGAACGCCCTCAAGTTACGAGTGCAAGATCCTCCATCGGATCAAGGCGGTCGAAGGCGGACATCGCAAGCGAAGGTTCTTCCACGCTAGCACCCGGAGATCCCTTCGGCGACGTCTGGAGATACGTGACACACGTGTGGATTACCACTAGAGGAATCCTACACTTGGATTCTATGACGCAACGACGGATCATTGAATCGTGACCGGACACATCAACAAAGAAAGAATTCCAACGAGGTAATTCTTATGCATTAATTAAATTAATTATAATCAACATATAATGATCCTCCTCAAGGGCTCTGAGACTCTTCTTTTCTTTTCGTTCTTCATTATATTCCGAAGATTCGACATTTTATATCGTGAAGGATCTCAGATTGAACGTTGTTTAACGTTAAAATTAAAGTTGGGAAAACCCACCAACGCGCTTTCGCTGGGCCCAGAACCTACAAGTGGTATCAGAGCGGTCATATCGTTGATTATAATTATTTAGTTTTTTGTTGGTAATTTACGCATTTAATAATTTATTTATTTCAATTCAAGTTTAATCATTCTGGAAATCTGAATATCGAGATCTATTCCTCCTCCCTCGTTTCTCGTTCACCTCACAGAAATGATTTTTTCTTTTAATTTTGATTAAAATAAAATAGAGGAACTCATCCGGAGGAGCCAAACGTTTCTGGCCGTATAACACCAGAATACACGGCGTGTATTCGGAAGTACACACTGTGTAGTCTAGGTTCAATGCATTGACTGATCTGCTAAATCAGGCCATGTATTGGATTCTTTCTAAGAATTTAAGACACCGTGTGTTGACCAAAAACAGGTGGCACACAGTTTCCGGAATACACGCCGTGTGGTCCAATGAACACGGCGTGTAGTCCCTTTGGGTTAGGGTTGGGTCGTGTACTCCGTACACGGCCTGCCTGGCTAGAAACCGTGTAATTCGGAAACTACACGGCGTGTGTCCCACTGTACACGCCGTGTACTCTGAAAATTTCCGAAGTACATTAACACGCCATGTCCCCGGGCGTGTACTTTGGATGGATGGTGAAGAAACGTACACGCCGTGTAGTCGAAACTACACGCCGTGTACTCACCCAAATTATGCAGATTTATTAAAATTTATTATTATATTATACAAACCCTTGAGACGTGTACCATGGTGCAGGCGTAAAGCTGAGGCACAACACGTGATAGGTGTTTTATATATATGTGTTTAATTTAACATCTGCGTAATAAATGGGAATTCACCGGGTTGCCTCCAAGGTACAAGTTACGTACAAGGATAATTTTAAATGAATTTATTTGTTTAAAATTATGATGGATGAGAATCTCAAGGAAATTCAGAAAAGGTATTTAAGATAAAAGGATTGATTAATTAAAGATAATTAATTGATTCGAGCGTGATTTATCTTAAACAAGAATGGTTAAAGAATTGAATGATAGTTTTATTTATGCGTAAATATTGTTGCATGTATGGATGATCATGAGCTAGACCGAGACCTTTGTATGTGAATGGTTTCTTTTAATTTATTTAAATTTAATTTGTTGGCCTGCGATCCATCTCCTCATTAATATGTAGGGCCTGCGCGCCCAAGTATTCTTTTATGTAAGAACCCCTTTTACCCCTCACCTGCATGTGAGATAAATGCATATGTAATGGATGGAGCTCCCAAGCTAGTGGAGGCAGCTCAAGTCAGGAGCCAAGGTGAAACCCATCCAAGGAGATACAAAGGTGGACAGGTGGAAAGCTGTAAACACGAACCCGAAAGGTTCAAGGTGTTTCTCCCCTAGGTCTTGGGTTAGTTTATCAACCGCTAGATAAAATAACCAATATAAAAGTTCATGATCATACCATTTATTTTATTTCTGTCAGTTTCATGGTTTATTTATTTTGGGTGTGTTGTCATGATCACACAATTAATGAATTAAACGAGCATGCAAGATGGAACTAAAACAAAACCGGTTTATACGTAAATATTATCTTATACATGGTTAATCACTTAAGTATATCCCACTTAATATTAACAAGCATGTAATCAAAGATAATAAAATGGAAATTTACGTATAAGGATAAAATTCCTCAAAATAAATATTAAGTCGGTATAGCCTTCCATAATCTTGGTTAGAATCGAACCATAGTTCAAAGTGCTTGACCAACCCTAGTTGGGGTGCTTTCAATTATCGGGGAATTCTAATTCAAGGTTTTGGGTTGACTTGACTTGGTTCGCATCAAGGGTTGACTGCCACAACAGGGCTTGGTGTGACCAAGAGGCAAAGGTTAAGGAAATCCAAAAAGGATTTCAGGATTGGGGAGTCCACTCAGCGGATCAAGGAGCTGCGAGTTAATGTAGTTGGCATTTGGAATGCCTACCTAAAAACCTTCAATTTGCTTGACCAACTCTAGTTGGGGTAATGAGAAGGGCAATATGTATCCTTGCCACTAGAATATTCACGCAACAGAATATTCCGAAGTCAATGGTGAGGGCTATTGGATTTCGATAAAATAGTGGGAGACTAATAAGTATTAATTTATTTATTTGTCTCAAATTTTGTAATAAAGTACTAAACCTTTGCTCATCTTAATTTGTAGAAACGATAAGAAAATGACTTCAAACATATCATTGCACACCATACTCGAAAAAGAAAACCTTCTCACCGGCACCAATTTCTAAGAGTGGCAGAGGCGTTTACGCGTCGTCCTTCGCCACGAAAGGAAATTATATATTTTGGAAGATCCTATTCCAGTTGCACCTGGGAAAGAGGCTAGTGATGAGGAATTATCTCTCTACATGAAACACATGGATGATGCCACAGATTTCCAGTGTTTCATGCTATCGGTCATGTCTAACAGCTCTTGAAGCAACATGAAAACATGGACGTGTATAGCATGATGTCTCACTTTAAAGATCTCTACCAAGAGAAGGTGAGATAGGAGAGGTATGAGATCTCCAATGCTTTGTTTACCATGAATCTTGGAGAGTCTGCGCCAGCTGGGACTCATGTAGTCAAGCTTATTGGCTACATTGAACGCTTGGACATCTTAGGGGTTAAATTCTCGGATGAGTTGCGTACATATCTCATCCTATCATCACTTCCCAAGACCTTCTCTAGCTTCATTGTCAACTATAACATGAGCGGCAATGAGAAGAGTCTATCGGAGCTTCTAACCTTGATTTTCCAGGTAGATAAGGACATGGGGCGTGACAAACCCGCGGTCCTTATGGTGAACAAGAAAAGGAAGGACAAGGAAAAGGGGAAAAAGACTTATAAACAGTCTGAAGCCCCCGAACACCGTCCCTCCAAGAAGGAGAAGATCCAGAGGCAGGGTAAGGAACGAGAGGCAGTGTGTTTTGCATGTGGAAAGCAGGGCCACTGGAAGAGGAACTGCACCCAGAAGTGTGGGGATGCTAAAGGTGCATTTGTTATTGAGTGAAATCTTTCTATTTCTACACATTGGGTATTAGATACAGCTTGTGGGACTCACATATGTATTCAAATGCAGGAACTAAGTAGATTTAGAAAGATCGCCAGAGGAGAGGTGGATCTTTGAGCTGCCAATGGCGCAAGGCTGGCTGCATTGGCTATTGGAAACTACCACCTCTCATTGCTGACTGGGATGATTTTGGTTTTACATAAATGTTATTATGTGCCTAGTGTTACCAAGAACATAATTTTTGTATCTTGTTTGGATATGGATGGATTTGTTTTCAAATTTGGAAATAAGGGTTGCCTCTTTTATAAGAACAACGTATGTTGTGGTATGACACATTTAAATAATGGTTTGTATGTATTGAATTACGAAAACCAAGTGTTGGAAATCGATAATGAAACAAACTCACATGACTCAGACATCACCCAGTTATGACATCACCGCCTTGGTCATGTGAACGAGAATTGTTTGAAAAAGCTCTGCCAAGATGGCTATTTAGACTCTACTAAGCTAAAACCACTTGATAGATGTCACGCTTGTTTACAAGGAAAAATGACCAAGCCGCATTTTGGTGGACAAGGTGAAAGGGCCACAGAGCTTCTAGGATTGGTACACACGGATGTGTGTGGACCATTTCCAGTAGAAGCTAGAGGTGGATATTCTTACTTCATTACTTTTACTGATGATTTGAGTAGATATGGCTATGTCTACTTAATGAGGTATAAGTCAGAGTCCTTAGAGAAATTTAAGGAATTCAAGAATGAAGTAGAGAATCAGCTTGGTAAGAAGATAAAGAAGCTTCGATCGGATCAAGGTGGAGAATATCTGAACCAAGAGTTCATCGATCTTCTACGAGAGTCTGGGATTCTATCTCATCTCACTCCTCTTTATACACCACAGTGGAATGGTGTTAGTGAAAGGAGGAACCGCACCTTGTTGGACACGGTGAGGTCGATGATGAGTCATGCGGATCTTCCATTATCCTTTTGGGGATATGCATTACAAACTGCAGCATACACATTAAACCGAGTACCAACTAAGGCGGCAAATGGAATTCCATCCGAGTTATGGAATGAAAGGAAACCCACTTTGTCGCACACATGTGTATGGGGATGCAAGGAGTTTGTTAAAGCCTTATCAGGAAACAAACTAGAACCCCGTGGCACGAAGTGTATCTTTATAGGATATCCCAAGGAAACGAAAGGATATTACCTATATAACCCTCAAGACAAGAAAGTGACTGTCGCCAGACAAGCCTTCTGTCTTGAGAGGTAGCACATCCTCAAGAAGGATAGTGGGAGCAAGATTTACTTCGACGGAGTTGATGCTCAAGATACACAGGAGTTGGTACAGGAACAAGTTCCATAGGTCCCCGTGGAAGAGGTTCCAGAAACATAAGTACTGCGTAAGAGCTCAAGAGAGGTAAGGGAACTAGAGAGATTTGGTTTCCTAGTCACTGAGGATGGTGAATCATTATTGTTGGACAATGACGAACCTCTCTCCTACAAGGAAGCAGAAGAAAGATCAGAAGCTATAAGATGGCTAGAAGCTATGAATTCTGAGATGGATTCCATGTATTAGAACCAAGTTTGGGTTCTGGTCGATGAGCCAGTTGATGTAAAGCCTGTTGGATGCAAATGGGTATTCAAAAGAAAGCTGGACATGGAAGGTCAAGTTATCACCTATAAAGCAAGGCTAGTGGCTAAAAGATTCTGACAGCGTCAAGGAATTGACTATGATGAAATCTTCTCACCAGTTGACATGTTTAAATACATAAGAATCATACTTGCCATAGCATCTTACCATGACTACGAGATTTGGTAGATGGATGTCAAAACAACATTCCTTAATGGGAAGCTTCAGGAAGATGTCTATATGACACAACCAGAAGGGTTTGTGAAACCAGGTGATGCCAAACGGGTTTGCAAGTTGCAGAAATCCATTTATGGATTTAAGCAAGCATCCAGGTCCTGGAACATTCTATTTGATGAATCCATAAAGGAATTTGGTTTCATTAAGAACTAATGTGAGCCATGTGTTTATAAGCGGTTTAATGGAAATGCGGTCATCATCCTAGTGGTATATGTTGATGACATATTGCTTATTGGAAATGATGTACCAGCCTTACAGTCAGTTAAGGACTGGTTGAACAAGTGTTTCTCCATGAAGGACTTAGGAGAAGCAGCCTACATTCTAGGGATCAAGATCATTTGTGACAGATCCAAGAGGCTGCTTGGACTAAGTCAGGGTACATACATTGACCAGATACTAAAGAGATTTAGTATGGAAAAATCCAAGAGGGTATTGGTTCTAGTGTCACATGGCTTACATCTTTCTAAGAAAATGTGTCCCCAGACACAACAGGAGAAAGATAGGATGAGCAAGATCCCATACGCTTCGGCTATAGGATCTATCATGTATGCCATGTTATGTACCAGGCTTGATGTTGCCTATGCATTGAGCATGGTAGGCAGATATCAAGCAGATCCAGGAGAACAACATTGGACTGCTGTTAAGACTATCATTAAGTATCTGAGAAGAACTAAGGATATGTTCCTGGTGTATAGAGGAGACGAGGAGCTTGTCATCAGAGGGTATGCTGATGCTGGTTTTCAAATAGATCAAAATGATCTGAATTTGGATATGTTTTCTATCTCAATGGAGGAGATGTGAGTTGGAAGAGTTCAAAGCATCCAGTTGTTGCCGATTCTACAGTGGAGTCCGAGTATATAGCGGCTTCTGATGCATCCAAGGAAGCCTTCTGGATTCGGAACTTTGTCCAGGAGCTTGATGTGGTGCCTAGTAGTAAAGATTCCATTACATTGTATTGTGATAAAACTACAGCGGTGGATCTTGCAAAAGAACCAAGGTCACATCAATGGACAAAGAACATACTCTAGAAGTATCAACTCTTGAGGGATTTCTATCAAAGGGGTGAAGTTGCAGTGAGCAGAGTGTCCACAGAAGAGAATGTGGTGGACCCCCTAACTAAAGGCCTATCTCAGCAGAAGCATGAATATCATGTGAGAGCTAGCGGGTTAAAGGTTGTTAGCAGTTGGATCTAGTCCAAGTGGGAGTCTGTTGGAGTTGGTGGTCTAGAACCAACTACTTTGTACTTTATTCATTAAATAAAAGCCTTATGACGTATTGATTGTTCTTCTACGTGACATGTCATGTGATAATGTCCTAAGGGAAACTGTTTCATTAAAGGGTCATAGCGGATCCCTGCTATGATGAGAACCTGGAAGTGCCATAACATTGTTCTTGAATGTATGTTCTATGGCCAGATGATATTATTTGAGGGACACAAATAATACAGGTCATTAGGGGTGAGGACTCATAAAACTTTGAGGCACCTTCTCATGGTGTGCGCCCTTGGTAATATCCAGGAGGATATTATGAGAACGAGACCCGCCAGTAGGAAATCCACATTTCATAGTGTCATTGGATGTTCCTATCTGCGGACGTGTGTATTGGTCCTTAGACTTTAAGATTATTATTAATGGGTATTACAACTCGTGCACTTAGATGTATTGACGAAAACAGTGACGACACACTATTCGCAGCGAGGTAGTATACTTTGGGTGCATCACGAGTAATACCACATTAATAGATAATGCGAGAAAGGATTTGTCCCTTCCATTCCATAACGGAAGTAGATATCTCAGGCCCTTTGATGGAATTGATATAGCCTAAATAAATCCATGGCCATGGTAAGGTATGGGCAAGTTCAATTCCGGGAAGTCAAAGAAAGAATAATCAATCACATGGGTTGATGGCACTAGCATGCAACCCGCTTGATTGGAGATATCAAGACAAAGGGATTATATTATACAGTAAGCGTTCGTAGGAGGTGACACGTCATTGCGGCGTTAACTTCTTTCTCTATGGGTGACTTGGCGTGTTGCTAGACACTAACCTTGGACTTTAGGCAGGCTCGACCTAATTCCACTGATAAAGAGGCCTAGAGGGTCACACACTAAGTTTGTCCATGTATCTCAGTTAAATATTAATTTAACAAGTTAAATAAATATTATTCCCGACTGTGGTTTAATAAATATTTAAGGATGTCTGATCGCATTTATTTTGACACTAGTTATTCGAGAGAATATATTGTGGATGAAATAATATATTTATTAGCGAGTAATGCAGTTACATTTATTTAAGAAATAAATATTCATTACTCAAGGTCTAATAAATTTGGTGGAGAAAAATGGAAAATAAAAGTACACGCCGTGTATATTAAATATACACGCCGTGTAGTTTTATGGAAAACAAGTACGCGCCATGTATTAATTATTACACACTGTGTAGTTTTTCCGGTTGGGATTTTGAGGATTTAATATTGTTTTATTAAATGATATTTATTATAATCAGCATGGGTACATGTCAAGGAATTAATAATTTGACATGGGGGTTTTCAATTAGAGTTAATGAAATAAATAAAATGCGTAACGTGTTTATTTATTGTCATAACTCTATTAACCTCAAACCCGATTATAAATATCCTCGCAACCCCAACATTTTAGAGAGCCATTGTTGTGCACAACAGATTTGGAAATACTCTCAAGCCAAGAGAGGATTCCCTTTCCACCAAGAATGCCCTCAAGTTACGACTGCAAGATCCTCCACCGGATCAAAGCGGTCGAAGGCGGACATCGCAAGCGAAGGTTCTTCCATGCTAGCACCCGAAGATCCCTTCGGCGACGTCCGGAGATACGTGACGCACGTGTGGATCACCGCTAGAGGAATCCTACACTTGGATTCTACGATGCAACGACAGATCATTGAATCGTGACTGGACACATCAACGAAGAAAGAATTCCAACGAGGTAATTCTTATGCATTAATTAAATTAATTATAATCAACATATGATGATCCTCCTCAAGGGTTCCGGGACTATTCTTTTCTTTTCGTTCTTCGTTCTATTCCGAAGATTCTGCGTTTTATATCGTGACGGATCTTGGATTGAACGTTGTTTAACGTTAAAATTAAAGTTGGGAAAACCCACCAACGCGCTTCCGCTGCGCCCGGAACCTACAGTACATTTGTTTTATTAGTAGTGTGTGTTGATGACATATTAGTAATTGGAAATAATATACCAACCTTATAATAGGTCAAGGCATGGTTAAGCAAGTGATTCTTTATGAATGAATTAGGTAAAGAGACTTATATTATAGAGATCAATATCACATGTGATAGATCCAAGAGGCTACTCAGATGAAGTCAAGGTATATATATTGAACAAATATCAAATAGGTTCAGTATGGAACAATCCAAGAGAGGATTGATTCTGCTATTACATGATATACATCTTCCCAAGAAAATGTGTCCTCGAACACAATATGAAATATAGATAATGAGTAATATCACATACACTTCTGTGATAGTATCTATTATGTATGTCATGTTATATACAAGACTTGATGTTGCCTATGCTTTGATCATAGTAGTAAGATATCAAGAAAATCTAGGTGAACAATATTGGACTGTTGTTAAGGCTATCCTCAAGTAACTTAGGCGTACTAAGGATATGTTCTTAGTGTATAAAGGAGATGTAGAACTAGTCATCATGGGTTATACATATGCTAGTTTTTAGACATATCAAAATAATCTGAATTCATAATCTGGATATGTTTTTTGTCTCAATAGAGGAGTTGTGATTTGGAAGATTTCAAAACAGTTAGTTTTCACCGATTCTATAACAGAGTCCGAGTATATTACGGATTTTGATGCATCCAAGGAAGTAGTTTGGATTTGCAAATTTATCCAAGAGCTTAATGTGGTATATAACAGTAAATATCCTATCATAGTTTACTGTGATAACACTGCAATGATAAATTTCTCCAAATATCCATGGTCACAAAAAAGGACAAAGTACATACCTTGAAAGTTTCATCTCTTGAGGTATTTTTCTCAATGAGGTGAAGTTTCGGTAAGAAGAGTATCCACAGAGAAAAACATGGTGAACCCCTTGATAAAGGATTTATCTCAATAGAAGCATGAATATCATGTGAGATCTAGTAGACTGAAATCTATTGTTAGTTGCCTCTAGTTCAAGTGGGAGTTTATTGAAGTTAGTTCCCTAAAACCAACTTGTATAGTGATTAATTGAATGATTTTTATTAAATAAGTTTTATTATCACATCTTGATTATTATTTTACATGATATTTGTATGTTATAATGTCCTTAGAATATATGTCATGTTGAAAGGTCATAGAAGTTCCCCACTATGATGAGAACCTAGAGGTTCCACGACATTATTCTTGAAATTTTTTCTATACCTGAATGATATTGTTTGATGAGACATAGAAAATGCATGCTATTAGGGGTAGGAGGTTTATAAGACAGTGAGACACCTTCTCATGGTGTTCACCCTTGGTAATCTCCAAGATAGTAGGTTATGAGAATAGGCTTGTCAGTAGGAAATCCACATTTCCATGTTTCATTGGATGTTCTTATCTATGGATGTGTGTATTGATCCTTATAATTTAATATTATCATTAATGGATATCATGAATTGTGTACTTTTATGTATTTTCAAAAACCGTGATGACATGTGTTCATGAAAAAGTAATATATATTGGGTGCATCACGAATAATATATCATTAATGGATAATGTGAGAAAAGATTTATCCCCTTTGTCTCTTATTGAAATTTAATATCTCAGGACCTTTGGTAGGAATGGAATCACCTGAATAAATCCATGACCATGGTTTTCTATGGGTGAGTTCATTTTTTGAAAGTCAAAGAAAGAGTCGTTGAGAATATAGGTTGATGGCACCGACATGCAAGCTGCTTGATTTGAGATATCATGATAAAATTATTATATTACATAGTAAACATTTGTAGGAGGTTGGATGTCGTTACAATGTTAAATTATTTCTCTATGGATGCCTTGACATGTTTTTAGTCACTAACCTTGGAATTTAGGTGTTTATACCTAATTATGTTGAGAAAGAGGCCTATAGGGTCACACATTAAGTGCATTCATAATCTCAGTTAAATTCTATTATTGAATTTAACAATTTAGAATAAATAAGATTTATTCATTTTGGTTGATCATTATAATATAATCACAAGTTATTTGATAGAATAAGTGAGTTAAATAATGATAATAAATATTTTTTTCAATTTTGGTGAATAAATATTTATTATATTTATCGATAAATAATGTAGTGATATTTCTTTGTTAAATAAATATTCATTATTCAAGGATTAATAAATGTGGATGAGAGAAATCAAACCAAGTTTGATGGTCTAACTAGAAATAGTATAAACGGTGTTTATTTATATTCTTTACGTGTTTCACATGTCAAACATTTAATAATAATATTTATATTATTATTATTAGACATAGGGTAAACTAAGAATTATGGAATTGGGAAAGATCTTGTGTGCGATTTGTCAACCCTAAACCTGACAAAATAAATATCTAATTATATCTCTTTCCAAAAACATAATTGTTGCACACAAAAGATAGAGTGTGACTCTATTAATCCATAGAGAGAGGTAAAGATATCTAGAGTACTCTCCTCCCATACTATCTCATGCCAACGAGAGATCATCAAGAGTTCTTCCTCCATCGAGAAAAATTATAATACGATCAACTACAAACAACACAATTAATCAGGATTAGCCATGCTGGCACTCAATGGTTCTACAAAATCATTTAGAGACTGTGGTGAATGTGTGGATCAATGATAGAGTGATTCTGCACTTGGATCCTATAGTGTAACGATGATTCATCAAGATCTTGTTAACCAGATCATCAATGAATGTGGAATTACAAGATGAAGTAATTCCATATCTACTCATAAATTAATTATAAATTACACGTGAAGATCCTTATCTTTTGGTTTTAACATTTTAATCTAGTCATGTAATATATATTTTTATTAGAATTGATGTTTTGATCATGTAAAGAAATGATTACACATGATTTAAAACTGAAATAGGAGTTGGTCATATTCTCAAAGGACACTTCTGTTGTTCCCAAAACCTACATTGGGAACATGTAAGTGACTCTATCATGAGAATTCACAAGATCCCATTGACATGAAAAATTAGTAATTCTCCCTTAGCATGGGTAATGCACTGTGGGAACATGTAAGTGGACCTATCATGAGAATTCACATTAGGTCCATTGATACATGGTATGGGTGATACATGGTATGGGTGATACATACTAGGAATGAGAATCCACCTAAGGGTAGAGACATCTGACATCAGGTCAAAGCATGTATGATTGAACCCTAGTGTCAACCTGGATCTTGAGGTTTAATGAGTTATTTATTTGTTTTCTTTTGATTTATATTATATGACCTACTTATCATACCATTTCATTTTGTTAGCAATCCCAAATGATTGATGTTGTATTTGTTTAAAATAAGGTTAGTCAAGGTTGATTGATAATAAGCATGTTCAAGGTTGATGACCAAGATGTGTGTTGGAATCTCAATGAGGCAAGTTGGATTTGTTGGCTATAACATTGTTGACAACATGCTTCAGATATGTCCAAAGTGTTGAAGTGTTTCTTAGTAGATTGGTTGATCCCAAACATGATGACCAAGTCATGTTATTGACAAGAATATTCATAGATATACATATTGAAGTTTTTCAAAGCGATTATTGGCCAAGTGAAGGTGTCTGAAGACATGCTAGAAGTAAAGTTCATTAAGTCTATTGCACAATAGTGCATGTTTTCTAAAATATGAATGATAGCAGACATGTCGTAGTGGTGGCTGTAGTGGGAATGTTGTAAAGGAAGATAGAGAATACCCCTTGTCGTAGATCATGATCTATGTCATAGAAGAGATGTTAGAGAGTGGACTATGTCGTAGTGCATCCATCTATGCCGCAAAGGAGATGTTAGAGGATAACTCCAAAGTATTTCCACGCCGTAATCACCTTGGCTACGCTGCAAGGCTATTGTCTATGTCGTAAGGTTGTATGGAAGGGTGAAAAAAGAAGGTCAACCTTGGATGACTAGCCAAGCAATATTGACCCTTCATGTGTGGGAACAAGATCGACCGTACAAGGGAACTAATAAGGCTAGCCAACCACAATGGCACTAGTAAGAAGGCAAACATGAACGCGGGAAGGTGAACATGCATGAAAGCAGTGGTCTGCACCGCATGGTGGTAGTGCAGAGGCAGTGGTCTACACCATAAGGAAAAAATGTGGAGGAGGCTAGGAGTAGACCTTGTTACTCGCATCTGGTGAGCAGAGGAAGTGAATAGGATCATATGTCATAGGAAATTCAGATAAGTTTCTAATGTGGGATGAAGAGTTTATAGGATATGCCATAGACAAAATAATCATGGCATAGAATCTTGGTTTAAGGAATTTTTAATTCACTGAAGATTTCAAGGCATCCACATCGTAGTAGAGAGGTTATCCCGCATTCTCCTTGGAGATGAATAAGTACATGCCATAACTATTCCTTGTGTTGTTGAGGGTCTAAATTATACAGAAGTATATAATTCATAGGTTTTAATTCCCATAAGAGACCAAAACATAATGATATGTTCATGCCATATTCATTTTAGTGTGATAAGTAGTTAGAGGAGATCATGTCAGAGATCGTGTGGGAGTAATGGATGAATTACTTCATGAGAAGAGTGGGTCTGGTCAACTACAGGTGTCCATGCAGCAGTTTAATTGCCCGCATCATAGTGAAGTTTTAAGTATTAATGGTTACAAAATAGTGAAGGTGGCCATTCCATAGTATATATAAAATGGTTAATACTATACCACAACATATATGACCAATCCATAGCCAGATTGTTTTTAGTTTAACTAGAAACTAAAAGAATGGAAGTTATTTCTTTGACTCCAAGGTGTCAAACTTAGATTCAAAGGCACATTATGACCCCATTAACCATATGGGACACTTGGAATGATACTAGGAAAGATAATCCCCAATCCCAACCATTGTATTGAATGGAGATAGCAAAATTATCTATAAATATGTTGATAGTAGTTCTAGAGAAATATATCTGAACGAAAGATCTGATTTTTGGAGGAAGAAGATGTTGTTGTTACAAATGAGGGGATAAAAGTCTTGAAGAATTGGAAACCATTGAAGACATATTCAAAGAAGAGAATAGTTTATTTCACCTACAAAAAAGTGAAGTTATTCCATAGATTCTAGAAAGTAAAGAAGGTATTGTTCAAGGTGTTTTTATAGAGGTGAAGAAGCATCCCATTATAACTACATTAGAACACCTACATTGTTTTAAGATGCATTTAGAGATGTTGGAGAAGGGAACTACATGTCCATAAACCATGTTATTTATTAAATGACATATTTGTTCAGTTATTTGAATTTCTATATTGATTATGCCTTATTTATTATATATATATTATACTTTATATGTCCCTTATAGAGTGTTTGAGCTCATCCTATATTCGTTTCCCTTCCCTCAAGATATGAAAAAGTAATCATTAAATTAGTTCAAGGATGTATAATATTTACTTTCACAATGTTCTATATTTTATTTCCATTATAAAAAGAGATGCATGTTTATATCAGGTTATTATAGGCTACTGAATTGATCAGTCAATTGATATGAGATCTTCTATTTCTTATGAAAATCTAATAAAGAATACACTAGATCTAAGATACTATATTTGGGGTTATTGTAGTTGGTATCATAGGTCGATTTAGTGGAAACCATGAGAACTAGATTATAAGTATAAATAGCTCACATGAGAATTATGATAGTCCCTTACAGTATTTATGAACATTCAACATTACATGGAATCATATTTTATGGATAAATATTCATAATGATTTAGAACTAACTCATTTTGTTCCATTATTTAGCAATACATCCCAACAAAAGGAAGGGAATCATCACCCGTAGTCAATGTTGGGATTACCCTCTTGATCAAGGAAATACTGTTGGAATTTTAACTGATTAAATCATGGTTATATTAGGGTAGTTGGATCAGGTTATGTTGAATAACCTTGTTCATATGGAGAAACCTATTATTCCATAACGTGACTCACCTATGTTGGATCACTTTATTTGATAGAAGACTCCATATTATAATGGAACTACTAATCCAATGGTAGATTAAAAATGGATTTAGTCCCAAAAAAATTATATTCATAGCTTTAAAAAGTAAATAAAGTGAAATTTTTATTCTAGAAATGTATTGATTTAGAGGAGTTATTGAACAATGCTGATCGTTGATCCAAAATAGTAAAGACATTGAAGGCATAAAAATCATATAATTGAGAACATTTAATGTGATATTATTTTATAAGTACTTCCCTTGATAATAGAGAGAGAAAATTGAGAGGAAATTCCTCACATTGAAGTGGATTGAAGAAGATGATGTTGTATAGTATGAGGTTAACTATATAGGATACTCAAGGTCGGATACTAATTACATGAGTTATATGGATATCAATATTGATTGTTTCAATTATGTGCTTAAGTCGAGTCTCTAAGGGGAAATAGTTTCTCAAATGTTTTCATCATATGAGGATATAATGTCATTATCCTTTAAGATAAAGTTGTAATTTTCTAGATCCCATATCTTCTAGGGAAATAATTAGAATAAGAGTTCATCTAAGCACCAAGAAAAAATTAAACATCAATGAAAAATAATGGAATAAATAAATTTATGTCTTGTAAAAAATATGGAAAGAAAAATAAAAGACAATGCTTCATGGGTGTCATGAACCAACCCGAGTACCCTGGTAACCCAATAACCGAGCCGACCCTGATATAGCCCGAAGGGTGTTCCCGATCCCCACGGGTTGATGACCAGCACCTGACATCACACAACATGCATGTGGGAATGATTTTTCCACATGAATGAAGAAGAAAAAGAAAACAAGACAGTATGCATAACAAAAGAAACTCCACTGGGAGTGAAGTTATAGAATACAACAAGGCATAAAAATCCCAAAGTACTACAACCCAAGTACAAAAATGGGAAAAATTGCCCCAAATCCCCTAATGACACAACTCACCAAGACCAAAGTTCAACAACTGGATCCACCTCCAAGAGGTCCCTTCCCTTTTTTTCGAACCTGGAAGAAGAAAGTCTACAAACATCATAATGCAAAAGTATGGTGTGATCCTAAGACTAGTTGGATACCACCAAAAATTCCATAACAGATTCCAAATATAGATTATCTAAAGAAAAGATTTCAATTTTAAAGTAAATAGGTTTGTAAATTAAAAATCATATTTAAACAAAATATGCTATACATTTTCAAAATGATGGACAAATACTTTAAGCAAAGCCTTTACAAATGATGGAATATTTCTAAAACAATGGATTAAATAAAAATAGTTACATAAAAAAGTTTAAGTAAAATCAGTAGGCATGTAAAGCAGTTCAAAATCATTAGAATACATTTATATTTCAAATATAAATAAACAAGCGAGCAACATGGTCATCTACAAAAAGGTACGATAATATTAACCAACTATAGGATTCCACACTCTCTATGCGAACTCGGAAAAATGTGTATACACACATCCCTATGACACTGGACAAAGGAGACTTTTCACCAACCCATCGAGGTTGTGACCCTCCGCAAGTATGTTTTAGAATGTTGTTGTAGCGTAGAGTGTATCCAAATAACTCACCAACAACCAAAGGCTTGCATACGCTCTTACATGATGGGTGAACTATTTTAAGACTACTTAAAAATATGATCAATCCCATTATTTCATTTCAAAAGAGCCAATTTCTTTCCATTTAAAACCAAAATAGGTTTTATTCAATAACATGCCTTTTCCCAATATAAAACCAATGGGTTTCTATCAAATCATTTTAAGCCGTTTTCACCAGTTTGAAAACTATTAAAAACCAATTACATAATTACACAATTTATTTCCACAATTAAATTCAACAATTTAATTGAAATCATTTCCGTAAAATTAAAAATTTAAATTAAACAATTTAAGTCATCCACTTTCTATAAACACACCCAATTCAATGTAATTTGGGGTTTTTCAAATTTCTATGCCAAAACCATTTCAAATATCTTAATTCATCAGAATTGGGTTTTTATCAATTTAATTGAAAGAAAATTTGAGCAATTGAATTTAAATCAACAGTTTAAATAAATAAATTAATACAAGGATAATCAATTTGGATAATCGGAACAGAACCACCTACCTCAAGGTTGCTGATGTCAGCGAAAATGATAATCCACCCAATGTGGTTCAATACACCTCCTCACGACATTATTATTATAAGCATCGACAAACCAAAGTTCAATGTTTGTTAAGGGGTCCTAGAACCAAAACATCTATTTTATTTTAAAAGGAAGTAAAAAATTACATTCGATTACATATTATCTCTCATGGATAATTTCAAAATATTGATAAAAATATTACAAGTGATAATATTTTATATCTCTTGGATAATTTTTTTGAATTATTTATTAAAATATCAAATACGATGATATTCTCCCTATTAGGAATAATTCTCGTATTATCATTTAGATTTATCACATGCGATGCTAACTTCTCTCTCCTTGATAATTCTCAAATTATCATTTTGATTATCACATGCGATGATACTTCCACTATCCTCAATAAAATTCCAAATTATCATTTTATGTCAGCACATATGTTCACAATATTATACTATGAATAATTATAAACCACATTTAATATTGTAATATATTTAAATTAAAACAAGAACACACGTGGTAGTCCTTTATAATTATCCATTGATAAACTAAATAATTATCCTTCGATAAATCATTGAAATTATCGTTTTCCAATTTCATTTAATTAAACCTTGATTATCCCAAGTGCATTTATCAATATATATATATATATATATTTATATAATTCAATATCTTTTGATAATCCAAAACCTATTTAAATTATCATTTGATAATTTTGGTCTTTATAATTTTATTTAAAATCCACCATTATTTTATTTAGATTTATTATTTAAATATTCAAACAATTTAACTTCAATAATTTTTTATTTTTAAAAAGGAAAAAGATAATAGAGTAATTGAATAATTAAAATATAACACAGTAGATCACCTCATGCACATTGCCCAAACCGGAAGGTGGCGCGGAGGAAGAAGGAAAAACAACTGATCAAATCAAAGGAGCTTCACATGTCGCACGTAGAGGAATCCCTTATTTTATCAAACTTAGCTACATCAACCAAGAGCTGCAACCAAATGGTTTGGCTATTTATAACCCTAGAATCATAGGATTTATAACCCCTCCTTTAAACTCACGTTAAATCCAAAACTGAACTGTAAAATTGATTACAGAGTTAATAGAATCATCTCATTAAGTCATTTCCATTTTTAAATCATAAAAAATGGTTAAAATTAAAGATTTTAATGTACCCAGTGTGTTAAAATGGTGGAAACCCATTGAAATAGAAGATGAATAGTGCATAATTCTATTAAAATTCAGATTATTAAATCAACGAAATTATTTATTTAACTTAAAAATTACATAACATCAAACTTCTGCTGCACATGAATGTTATGACCTGACTAGGGTAAACACCCCATTATGGACTCAACGGTAGTCTCAAATTTCTCATAGGACACACCGTTTGAAAGATATTAGTGATTTATTAATTAAAAATTGGAATAAATAAATAATTAAAATAAAAAGGGTTATTTTTGCGAGCGAGGCATCCAAACGCCCGACGCTAACAAATATTATACCTTGTCTAGGGTAAACCCCTCATTCTGGACCCAATAGTTGTCTCATATTTTCCATACGATGCACCGTTTGGAATATATTTAATTATTTTTAATAAATAATATATTAAATATTATTTAATAACTTTATCTCATGATTGAGAAATCCAAATGTCCGACACCTTCGAATGTTATACCCCTCCTAGGGTAAACACCATATTACAGACATAACAGTGGTCTCAGATTTCTCAAACGACACATCGTTTTGGAGTTATTTAAATATTTTGAATAAAAATTGCACACTTAATATATTATATTTAATAATTTTATTTTATCTTTTACGAGCATTTGCGGGCCTCAGAAACTCATACTTACTCAGTGTTTAACTCTGAAAATATTTAATTGAATATTCTGGAGTATTAACTGGGCGTTTTACCATTCCGTGACAAGTTTAACAAAAACAAAACTTTTCACTGATAATCCATTTTTTCCCATTTAACGTAATATTAATTTAACACAAGATGGTTTAGGAATACCTGAAACAGTAACGAGATATTACAATGGGTATTTGAGTTTGTCAAAAGTGTGGAGATAAGGACAATTTTTTAATGGATGTAAGTTAAAGAAATAAAACAATTATTATCCATTTCAAAAATTTAAATAAAATGGGGAATTATTCAAAACAGTTCTCTACATTTCAATGGAACATACCATATTAGAAGACAAGGGGAGAAGTCCATGCATATGGAATTACTATTGCTGAAGTGGAAGTTCAAAGCGATGTGATGAAAGGTATAATTATCATCCACTTTAGATGTGAAAATGTTTTTTAATTGATTTATTTTCTACATTCTCTTCTATATCTAAATAATTTTTTAATTGTATGACATCACCACCTCAATGATTAAATATTAATTTGGAAGTGAAAACTCATAATGGTAGGATGACCTCATCTAAAGTTTGTGGATACTCTGATAAAAGATGCTGAGAATGTCATTCATGAAAATATTATTATTCCTACCCTATTTGAATTTGATATTATTTTTGGTATTGATTGGCTCTCTCTGTATAGTTCCTAAATCAATTATCGAGGAAATGAATTTAAATTTGATATTTCAAATCAACCAACGATAGTATATCCATGTGAGGATGAACCAAAAATCACAATTGAAATTACATCCATCATATAAGTATTACTACCTATTCATAATGGATATTTATCTCGTAAGGTTGGGTAACAACTCAATATTGAGGATATTACTATTTTATGGGATCTTGTTAATGTCTCTCAAGAAGAGTTTCCTAGTCTTCCACAAAATCACGAAGTTGTGTTTTCAATTGAACCCATACCTCCTACTACACCTATTTCAATAACAACATATAGAATGGACTTGACTAAAAGGAGTTGAAGAAGAAACTCTAGAATAATATAAACAATGTATTCATTTATCCCATTTCATCAACATGGGGTGCCCCTATTCTTTTTTTAGGATGAAATATGGGTCAATGTGAGTCTGTATTGATTATCATGGACTTAACATGATCTCTAATTATATCTATCATCTACCCCGTATCAATTATTTGTTTGTTAAATTATAAGGAGATCGATATTTTTTCAATATTTATCTTTAATCTAATATCACCAGTAAATGGTCGAGATGGATGATATACTCAAGACAACCTCTAAATTGAGGATTTTTCATTATAAATTTATATTAAATATATTTCTCCATACCAATTATCATGTTATATTCATGGATTTAATGAATACAGTCTTTATATAATAACTTTATTAATTTTTGGTAGACTATATAGATGATAGTATTGTATAATATAATAGAATCTATGAGTATTAGAAACATTTGAAAATTTTGATAAATAACCTAAGGAAGTATAATTTTAATTCTAAATTTATTAAGTTTCAATTTTTTCAACAAAAAGTTAATTTTTCTAGGTCATATAATATCATGTTAGGATATATCAATGGATCCTTCAATGATGGAAGTTATTAAGCCATGTTCTTGACCAACCCTGGTATTTGAGAGCAAAAGTTTTCATGGGTTGGATTGATAATACTGATACACTATGAGAGATTATGCATTTCTATCTAATACACTAACCAAGTTGACTCTGAAGGATGTTATGTTCTAGTGGATAGATCAATGTGGGATGAAATTCAAAGAACTAAAGAGAAGTTTTTTCAGTGCACATGTTCTTACACTATCCTACAGTACAAAAGGATTTTTAGTATATATAGTGGTTCATAAAAGAAAGTATTGGGTTAAATCCTCATATAGAATGACATGGTAATCGCATAAGCCTCTCTCTAATTAAAAAGTTCACAACAAAAGTTGCATGAATTGTAATTTGGATATGGAAATGAATTGTTTAGTGGGAAAGATATAGAGGCATTATCTTTATGGTGAAACATGTGACATATATATTGATCATAAAATATTAAACTGTATGTTTACATAGAAATAATTAAAAAAAATTCAGAGAAGATAGTTGGTGTTTATAAATTATTATGACTCCTTAATACATTACCACTAAGGGAAGGTAAACAAGGTGGTTGATTCATTGATTTAGAATGACCGTGATAGTTTTTCCATGATAAAGATTGATAGATATCCAATATTTAAGGATTTTCTGAATTTGGTTCTTGAAATTTTGAGAAAGTGGATAGATTTTATATTTATCATATAAAAGTTCATCTATCCATCCATGAGAGGATTAATAAGTCGTAATAGGAAGGTATGGAATTAAAGAAGAAGGTAAGGAATGTTTCGAAGTTTAATAATTAAACTGATAGAATTATAAGTTTTGTAAATCATGTATGTGGTCTCTCAATACCATACATGAAGATTGAGCTATTTATTGATGCTCATAATTCATAATTCTCTTTTCATATTGGAATAAAAATATTTATAGAGATCATAAAGAGTATTTATTGTGGGATAACATGAAAAAGGATATTACAGAGTATGTATCTTGATTCATGGTGTGTAAACATGTTAAGGATGAGATATAGAATTATAATGCGATGTTACAACCATTATGCATATCAAAATGGAAATAGGAAATCCTTACTATGTATTTATTTCATAGGACTCCCAAAAACATCTAAAGGGAATAATGATATTTGGGTTGTAGTCAATCATCTTATGATATCAGTGCATTTTTCTCTATTACATACCATTTCACTATTTATTAGCTTACTTGGTTATACATTAATGATGTTTTTATATTCCATGGAGTACCACTCTCAATTATATCTAAGTGTGTGAGTCATGAAATGAGTTAATGATAATCTTCCAGTCTAAGGACCATTACACACACTCCTAGATAGTAATGTCCGATGACACCAAGACATTTAGAATTACTACTGGCGGGTCTGTTCTCATAATTCCCATCTTGAAGATTACCAAGTGAGAACTCCATGAGAGAGAGTCTCGTCTTCTTACGAGTACTGGCACATGACAGTTTGTACACTATGTGTCCTGTTATAGTACGTCATCCAACCCTAGAACTTTATTTAAGAATATTGTTATAGCATTTCAAGGTTCTCATTATAGAGGGGATCTTCCATGACCTTATTAATGCAACAAATATTCTAGGACATTATTATATTATAGTCATGCAGAACAATGAACAATATATAATAAGTGTACATTCATGTAATCAAAGTACGAACATTTGGTTCTCAGGACACCAACTCTAACAAACTCCCACTTGGACTAGAGCCATCTGCCTACAACTTTTAGTCTACTAGACCTCACATGATGATCATGTTTCTGTTGAGTCAAGGCTTTAGTCAATGGGTCTGCCACATTGTATTCTGTGGAAATATTTCTCACTGCAACTTCACCTCTCTGAGAAAAATCCCTCAAGAGATGATACTTCTGAAGTATGTGCTTTGTCTGATGATGTGACCTTGGCTCTTTTCTAAGTGCCACTGCTGCAGTATTATCACAATAGAGTGTGATATGATCTTTACTTCTAGGTACTATATTCATCTCTTGGATGAAGCTTCACATACATACTGCTTCTTTAGCTGCCTCAGAAGCTGTGATATACTCGGACTCTATTGTAGAATCTGCCACCACACCTTGCTTTGAGCTCTTCCAGCTCACTGCACCTCCATTCAAACTGAAGATGTATCCAGTCTGTGACTTCATGTCATCTTGATCAGTCTGGAAACTAGCATCTACATGTCCTCTGATGACTATTTCCTCATCTTCTCCATAATCCAGGAACATATACTTAGTACGCCTCAAATACTTAAGAATAGTCTTGACTGCCATCCAATGGCGGTCTCCTGGACCAGCTTGATATCTGCCTACCACAATTAATGCATAAGCAAAATCTAGCCTTGTAGATAGAATATCATACATGAATGACCCAATAACGGATGCGTAAGGGATCCTTTCCATTTTCTTTTTTTCCTCACGTGTCTGAGGACACATTTTCTTAGAAAGATGAATGTCATGTGACACTGGCAACAATATCCTCTTGGATTGTTCCATACTGAATCTCTTCAGTATCTTGTCAATGTATGTACTTTGACTCAGGCCCAACATTCTCTTGGATCTATCACTATGGATCTTGATCCCAAGAATATATACTGCCTCACCCAAGTCTTTCATAGAGAAGCATTTATCCAACCATGCCTTAACTGATTATAAGACAGGTACTTCGTTTCCAATTAGTAATATGTCATCAACATATACTATTAGGAAAACAACTGCACTTCCACTAAACCTTTTGTAGACACAAGGCTCACATTCATTCTTAACAAAGCCAAATTCCATTATGGATTCATCAAAACGAATGTTCCATGACCTTGATGCTTTCTTTAATCCATAAATGGATTTCTGTAACTTGCATACCTTGTTGGCATCTTTTGGAGTCACAAACCCTTCAGGTTGTGTCATGTAGACATCTTCCCTGGAGGTTCCCATTAAGGAATGTTGTTTTGACATCCATTTTCCAAATTTCATAATCATGGTAAGCGATAATGGTCAATAGTATTCTGATGGATTTCAGTATCACAACCGGTGAAAAGGTTTCATCATAGTCAATTCCTTGACGCTGTCTAAAACCTTTTGCAACCATTCGTGCCTTATAGGTGCTGACTTTCCCCTTCATATCTAGTTTCTTCTTGAATACCCATTTATTACCAACAGGATTTACATCAACTGGAGGATCTACCAAAATCCAGACTTGGTTTTGGTACATGGAATCCATTTCAGAATTCATGGCTTCTTGCCACTTGGCAGCGTCTGTGCCTTGAACTACTTTCTTATAGGTAAGAGGATCATCATTATCAACCAATAATGAGTCACCATCCTCGGTGACAAGAAAACCATATCGGTCTGGTTCTCTCACCTCTCTCATGCTCCTATGCAGTTCTTGTGTCTCTGGAACATATTGTTCTTCCACGGGGCTTTGTGGAATCTATTCTTGTACCAACTCCTTTGTATCTTGAGCCTCAACTTAATTGAAGTCTATCTCGCTCCCACTATCTCTTTTGGAGATGTTCTCCCTCTCAAGGAATTTGGTGTGTCTTTCCATTGTTACCTTTTTATCTGAGGGGTTGTATAGGTAATATCCCCTTGTTTCCTTGGGATATCCTATAAAGATACACTTTGTGTCTCGAGGTGCAAGCTTGTTACCTGAAGAGGCCTTAAAAAATGCTTCGCTACCCCACACATGTAAATTTGATAACATGGCTTTGCGTCCACTCCATAATTCATATGGAATTCCATTTATCGATCTAGTTGGTACTTGGTTTAGTATGTGTGCTGCTGTTTGTAATGCATATCCCCAAAAGGATAATAGAAGACTCGCATGACTCATCATTGATCTCACCATGTCCAATAGGGTGCAGTTCCTCCTTTCACTTATGCCATTCCACTGAGGCGTGTAAGGAGGAGTGAGTTGAGATAGAATCCCAAACTCTCGTAATAAATCAATGAAGTCATGATTAAGATATTCCCATCCTCTGTCTGAGCGGAGTTTCTTAATCTTCTTACCAAGCTGGTTCTCAACTTCATTCTTGTATTCTCACTACTGTAAAGGCTAGCTTTTCCAAAACTTTTATACCAACGGTTTAAAAGAACCATTGGTATAGGTGTCCTTTACCAACATTTTTAATAAACCATTGATAAAGGTGTGGTTAAGGAAAGATTTCCCAACGGTTTGAAGAAACCGTTGGGAAATCCATGCTTTTCCCAACGGTTTTTAATAACCATTGGAAAATCCCCCCCCCCAAATTCACTGAAACAGAACCACGACTCCCAGAAGTGCCTGATTTCCAGAAGCACATTCCACCGACTCCCAGAAGCACCCGCCAAGTGAACCTCTTCCATCCGATCAGCTGCAACTCCCCCATTCAGGTTAGATCCCTTCAACCTCTTCTCATTTTAGCTAAGGATATCCTTATATTCTCAAAATTTCTCAATTTATTTCACTATTTAGAAATATCACTTCATTTTTTTCTATTTCTAGGGATTTTGGAAAATTTTATGATTCACTACCACCTTCACGAATTGTGTACTCAAATCACTACATCAATGTACACATTGTCTAATTAATGTTTTCATTACACATATACATTTATAAGGGAATGGTCTCTTTCCTGTGTTCTAATTTTAAATATTCATAGTTCTTTTTTTAATCTCAATGCTCCAAATATTACAGCTTCATGTATATGAACTCATAAGAAATTGTTTGTAATATTTATTCACAGTATTTCATGAAAATCACTCTGTAACACCCCAGGTAAATAAAGAATATGACATTTTCATATTTATCCATATTTTTGAATAAAATATTAATATGACTTTAAAGGGGACGCTATGCTCGATGGCGTACCCAACACGCAACAACGAGTTTCTTGGGAATCTTACGTTGCACTCTAATAATAAAATAATATTATTTTAAATGGCAGTTAACATGTAGTCGTTGTATTGGCGGGAATGGATAGAAATAACTAAAATATGATTATATATGTTTTTAAATGTTTTTACATTTATCCAATAAAAGATAAAGGCTTAAAATACGGAAAGAATTCAATTTTAGGCGTATATGCCCTAGTTTTCACTAAAGGTTCACTTATCGCCTTTTGATGGAGAACCGTCATTAAATATAGTTTTGTTCACTCTTATACATTCTTTTGGAACAAATAAAACTCTTCTTAAGAATTGGGACATCAAAATTTACTTTGTGTAAATTTTTGGTATCTTTCTGATAAAGTTCATTTTTTAATGAATAGTGTAAAATGTTGTATTTTAATTCAAAACCTCTTTTTAATATAATTTATTTATATGATTATATTATCTTTTGAATTGGTTTTAAAGTGAAATTAGAATATATTTTTACCATTAAATCCAATAGTGGTCGTTGGAATTAATTTCACTTTGAAATCAGACTTAAACTAGTGTCAATCTTTTGATACTTATTGTTTCATAAAAACACGCTATTTGCTCTGACAGCGGGAATTAATTATTAAATTAATTAATGTGACTTATATGTTTTGAATTTTTTAAAATAGACTTCATTTTTTAATTCAGAATATCAAATATAGATTAGGGTGAATTTTTGGAATTTTTCTAAAAAACTTCAATTTTTGATGAATAGTGAAACCACTAAGTGGTACTTATAAAAACTGATTTTTCCGTTTAAATGAAATTTTTCCATCTTTGTGTTTTGAATTTCAAAAATCTGACATACATGGTTGTCATTAAGAAGTAAAATTTGGTTCAATGGGATAAAAATATTTTTTTGGTGAATAGTAACTTATTAAGTTTTTAATCGTGATTAGAGGTAATTAGTGTAGTTTAAGGTAAAAATAATGTTTTAATAATATGAAATGAACTTGACACATGTCCTAACCTCATTGGATGTGTCATGGCCGACCAAGAAAACCCATGGGTCAACTTGGGGACCCCATGAAGCCACTTTGGTTGGAAAATGACATTAATATCTTTTTATTTAAAGTTAAAGTAAAAATGAGACAAACATGAAATGGTTTACTAAAACAATTTTTACATGGGGTTATACAAATCATATTTTTTACTATAAATATTCATTGGAAAGATAAAAGGATTTCCTACATCATAGTATTTTTTTATAATTTTTAGACATTAAATAAATTAAATTATTTACGACATCATGATGATGCAGCGATGACCTCATTATTTAACGATTTAAATAAAATGGAAAGATAATGTAATATCTAAGACCTAAACACGTCCAAAACCTATTGGATGAGTGGATTTCGAACCCTTATCACATTATACTAGAAATACATCAATGTGTGACCTTTAAAATCCGAAACGCTTTTGAAAATAAAGTAACATTTTGTAACTTTACAAGAGTGCCCCTCCTCTCCTCTTATAAAAGGCCCCCAACTCTACCTCCTTACCCACACTCCCAAAGCCTTTTTCTCGGCCAACCCCTGACCATTTTGTCTCTCCACTTCCCTATATTACTCCTTGAAGCCTCAATTTCGGCCGAAGTCTTCCCAAGGAAGCCTTTGAGCTCAAACCAAGGGGAGTTACCCGATTTTAAGGTAATGTCTTTTTTGAGTCCATTTGTTTTATTTTGCTTCTCCAACCCCCTAAACTCTTTTTATTCTTTTCTTTTGTAAAAACTCAAGTATCCTAAATATACTAGGATGTTGTTATAATAAGGATTCGAGCTACACTTACACACACCTACATCTAATGGTTAACGAACATACTGTTTCCGTGGATGGCGAATTTATGCCCCCCGAAACGATGATTGTTCAACATTATTTTAACACCTTCAAAGGTGGCCATTAAGATGTCACTATATTTATATATGATATATGATATGTTTATTTTTTACTTAATCTTCTGTATTTTTCATTTTTGGCTTACCTTTATGGATTCCATTATGGGTAAACGCGATATCTTCATTTAAGGAAGTGCGGACTACCGCCCCCTCAAAGTGATTTGATTCGTTAAATACCATATGTGGGACGTATAAAGGATGGAACTATGATATTATATATTATATTATAATGTAATTATAATATAACTTTATATCATTATTATCCCATTCCATAAAAATATGACATAGAAATGAAAGTAGCGTTCATGCTTACGTACGACTTACCGTCTCCATGAACGGTGCATTTCATTTCTTACCTCTAAATGATTATGTAATATTATAAATACATGTATATTCTGGATATATATGATATATATTATATCCAAATCATGAATATAATTCTGGATATAATGAACATTTGACCACACGAACAACATGTAATTGTAAGAAGTCCACTTTTGACTTAAGAACCAAATATCGACAAAACAAACATTATTAACTTAAATGATTACATAATAATTATAACATGGAAATAAGTGATATAAAAGGAATAATGAACTAGGAAAAGGTTCTTAATAAAGTGGAAATTAACTCAAGTTTATTATTCAGGACGTTAAAGAACGATCGAGTCAAGTCGGACCCGAGGTAAGAGATCCTACTCCTCTCTTTCTTTTTAAGTACACTCTTTTATGTCATTCCTTTTAAATCTCATATTTCTTGTTATTGGGATGTTATTTTATATTACTATTACTGTAATTTTTATGTTCATATTATGAGAGACCCTATTCTCTCTCATCAATCCATTTTTGTAAGTTTATGTGGCGCCGTTAGGCTGCCGAGTTTTCGTAAGGGATTTTTCATCTCACTTTTATTCCCGTGAGATTTATGCTACATCTGCCACAATTTCCTTTGAGTGGTGTATGTACTGCCCGTTATTTTTCTCATTGTGTAATATACTTTAATTTATGAGTATTTACATCAATGTTGTATTGTCCTTCTTTCGCGGGGTGCATGTCTCGAAAGATACCCATGTCGGTAAGGGAACCTTTCACCCTCCTCTTTTTGTAAAAGACTTCTTTTGTTATGTCTTTTAATTCACATAATATTATGTTGGGATATGTTCTTATATATCATTATTGATCTAAATTTTATGTCCATGTGATGAGATACCCTTTTTATTTCTCATCAACTCTTTTTCTGAATTTTGAAGTGACGCCGTTAGGCTGTCAAATTTTTACAAGGGAACTTTTTAACCCAAATTTGATTCTTTGGGATAAACTTGTACTCCTTGAATATGTCGTTATATGAATATGTGTGAATAAACTCTGATTGTTTTACACTTAATATCCACATATATTTGGTGTATTCGTTTGTCACACATAATTATGCAATTGATTTATCCTTAAACCAAGGATACCGTCTTTGTAAGGGTCTTTGTCTCAATATCCATTCATTGAGGCATATTTTGTTTTATACACAACCTACTTTTATACGGTGTATAATCCTCTTTGACTTTTACATTTATTCAAAAGGAATCTTTTTTCTACGAAGCATTTTACTAAACGACAAAAAGTAATGTTTCTTTTTACGTACGCGGTGACAACGACCTTTTCCTCCGCCGCGAGTATTATTTGATCTTTGGCTTCCTCAACAAGCCGTAATGTTTTTAAAATAAAATAAATACCATATACTCCTTTTTGTATTTTGGTATTGAAAATGGTTTTGATAAAGGATTCTATTATGTCAATATATTTAAATGATATATTGTGATTGAAATGTGGAAATGTTATCATTCCTTTATGTTGGTTTTATGTGTTATAATTTTATAATGGTACTTGGACATTTTACGGGTGGTTACGTGATAAACCATATGATGGGTGGTGCCGTGAATACCAGGATGGGTGGTTACGTTATAACCTCCAATGCATTGGGTATGGAAGTCGGCCATATGGCTATTCCATTAAGTATGTATGGAAATTGGCCGTATGGCTATTCCATTAAGTGATATGTGTGGAAGTCGACCGTATGGTTATTCCACTTAAGTATGTTTATGTCCCAAGTTACCTTTATATATGTTATGTGTTCTTTATATGGGTTTTATGGTAATCCTTTGGTTACAAAAAGGTAAGTAATGATACTTTTTTTTCAGTGAAGAGTTTTTACTACTTCATGAAGGTGAAAAGTATTACTTTGATAAAGTATTCATGGTTTACTTGTTGTTTTGAAAAACTAACAGTTTTCATTCTTTGTGTATCCCTTACTGAGCTTTTTATGCTCATCCCAAGTTTTTGAAATGTTTTTCACAGGACTTAGCGTGGAATGGGGTCAAGGATGGGATCAAGGGAAAGTCATGCTACCTAAAACATGGAACTATACATGTTTCTTTTTAAGAGTTTTTATTTTATGGAAATTTAGTAGAAGCGACTACTTTGTAATCTTTTGAGATGTAATAGTTATGTCCTAATTCTCTAAAACTCTAAACCTGAAAAGATCCTCAATGTGAATTACTCATTTAATTCAATATTAAGAGATGTTTAAGGCTAGGGCCTTATAGTTGGTATTAGAGGTCGGTTTAGACAACTTTAGGGATTAGGAGTTCTTGTGAGACACATGATTAGTCCCTATATCTATTATTTCAGTTAAATACTTGTTTTATAACTTTTTTTTCAGGTCAAGTAAAGTCGGTTACGAATGGAAGGAGAAGGATCTCAAACGACATTCCTATCTCTTCCTGATGACATGCTTTCAATAATTATTGCAAAGTCATCTTCGGATGATTGTGAAACTTTTTCTAGCATACAAATCACTTGCAAGCAGTTGTTTGAGATATCAAACACCTCCACTATACCTCGTTATCATCATGGATCATGGGTTGTTTTTAGACAAATACTATTTTCACAATATTCTCATATTTTCAAGAAAGGTAAATATTATCAAGGTATTTTCAAATATTTTACCTTATCACAAGAATTTGAAGCATATTATCATTTTAGAAATGGTTCTGAGGAAGGAGACCCTTGCGCAACCTATTTATATTTGCTTTTAAAATATAGTCTCACATCACATACTTATGGTATTTTAAAAGGACCAATAATAGAAAGTTTCAACTCAATTTCGGTCCGACTATTTTATAGAAATCAGGTTTTATCAGATGTTTTGGAATTATATGTCATACATGATTATTTTCCAAAACTGTTTTTCTGTGAACACCCATATGACCCATGTTGTACGAGGTGTATTTGGATGGAGGAAGCAAATGATTTTGAAGGATCTATAAGTCATTGTTGTAATGTATGGGACTTCTACCTACGTGAGCAAGATGACGATGAAACCGAGTGGATGCCATGATCAAGGTACGATGTTATTCATTTTGGGAATCGTTTTATTTTATCTTATGGTGGTGAAATAAGACTTCAAGAATTAAGATGTTGAGATCGTAATGAATTCGGATGAAAATTAAAGGTATAAGGAAACGATTGAGGTTAAAACATGTTAGGGTTATTTTTGGAGTTTTATAAAAAAGGACAAAACGCAGACCGTGTGACAACTCGTCGCGTCGGACAAAGCTGCGGGAATCGAACCCACAACCAAAGTGCGACTGGTATTTATCGCCTACCACTGGACTACGTGAAGTCCCTGGTTAGTTTGACTGATTCTTTTTAGTTATATGATTTTATGAATTAAGAGTAAGTTTATTTTGGGTTATTTATGAAAATTATTAACCTATCATGGAGGATATGTGATTAGGTTAATTACTTTTCAATACGAGACTTTAGGAGCAACTGATGTTGTTTGGAGATAAATGTTACGATTTAACTTGGAAGACTATGTGACTAAATCCTTCAAATATTTGGGTTTAAATCTGAGATTGGTTTACTTTGAAGAATTTTATGGACAAATTGTTTATCGGATGGTCCTCGTTGAACTTTGGGTTTTGTTGGACAAATTTTGGAGATTAAGCATAGATTTTCTTTTTAATGGGTTATCATTTTCTGGATTATCTGATCTTGTACTAACCTTTTGGGTTTTGGTTTTGGTTAAAGTCTAAAGACATGGGAAGTATATAGTTCTCTGTTTTTGGGTTAGGTGATTCTCTAGAAGTTGATTATAATACTCTTAATGTGAACAAGTTTTCCTAAATACTCGTCTTTTGGGGAAAATATGAGTTTGTGTAAGGAATATAATAAAATTTGAAAGTCAACATGATAAGTGATTATGTTTCCTTATGAATAAATTCCTCAATAAAAAGTAACTTAAAACAAAAATGTTGTCTATTAACTTTTCCTACTGGGGAATCGAATACCGTTTAACCCATCACAAGTTTTGATTTTCTTGTGGTTAACTTTCTCCTAAACATGTTTTCTATCACTCTTCATCAGAACATGACCCTATGTTTTCTCCTCCATGTCCATGTTTTCATACTTGGAATCCTAGTATGGGTTAACTCGGGTGACCTTTGTACTTATCTTTCTTTATTTTAAAGTGATTGTTTTACCGACTCTTCTTCCGATGTGGGACTTTCAAGGATGTTTCCAAGCCCAATTTTAAAATTGCGAGGACGCAATTCCCAAAAGGGGGGAAGGATGTAACACCCCAGGTAAATAAAGAATATGACATTTTCATATTTATCCATATTTTTGAATAAAATATTAATATGACTTTAAAGGGGACGCTATGCTCGATGGCGTACCCAACACGCAACAACGAGTTTCTTGGGAATCTTACGTTGCACTCTAATAATAAAATAATATTATTTTAAATGGCAGTTAACATGTAGCCGTTGTATTGGCGGGAATGGATAGAAATAACTAAAATATGATTATATATGTTTTTAAATGTTTTTACATTTATCCAATAAAAGATAAAGGCTTAAAATACGGAAAGAATTCAATTTTAGGCGTATATGCCCTAGTTTTCACTAAAGGTTCACTTATCACCTTTTGATGGCGAACCATCATTAAATATAGTTTTGTTCACTCTTATACATTCTTTTGGACCAAATAAAACTCTTCTTAAGAATTGGGACATCAAAATTTACTTTGTGTAAATTTTTGGTATCTTTCTGATAAAGTTCATTTTTTAATGAATAGTGTAAAATGTTGTATTTTAATTCAAAACCTCTTTTTAATATAATTTATTTATATGATTAGATTATCTTTTGAATTGGTTTTAAAGTGAAATTAGAATATATTTTTACCATTAAATCCAATAGTGTTCTTTGGAATTAATTTCACTTTGAAATCAGACTTAAACTAGTGTCAATCTTTTGATACTTATTGTTTCATAAAAACACGCTATTTGCTCTGACAGCGGGAATTAATTATTAAATTAATTAATGTGACTTATATGTTTTGGATTTTTTAAAATAGACTTCATTTTTGAATTTGGAATATCAAATATAGCTTAGGGTTAATTTTTGGAATTTTTCTGAAAAACTTCAATTTTTGATGAATAGTGAAACCACTAAGTGGTACTTATAAAAACTGATTTTTCCGTTTAAATGAAATTTTTCCATCTTTGTGTTTTGAATTTCAAAAATCCTACATACATGGTTGTCATTAAGAAGTAAAATGTGGTTCAATGGGATAAAAATATTTTTTTTGGTGAATAGTAACTTATTAAGTTTTTAATCGCGATTAGAGGTAATTAGTGTAGTTTAAGGTAAAAATAATGTTTTAATAATATGAAATGAACTTGACACATGTCCTAACCTCATTGGATGTGTCATGGACGACCAAGAAAACCCATGGGTCAACTTGGGGACCCCATGAAGCCACTTTGGTTGGAAAATGACATTAATATCTTTTTATTTAAAGTTAAAGTAAAAATGAGACAAACATGAAATGGTTTACTAAAACAATTTTTATATGGGGTTATACAAATAATATTTTTGACTATAAATATTCATTGGAAATATAAAAAGATTTCCTACATCATAGTATTTTTTTATAATTTTTATACATTAAATAAATTAAATTATTTATGACATCATGATGATGCAGCGATGACCTCATTATTTAACGATTTAAATAAAATGGAAAGATAATGTAATATATAAGACCTAAAAATGTCCAAAACCTATTGGATGAGTGGATTTCGAACCCTTATCACCTTATCCTAGAAATACATCAATGTGGGACCTTTAAAATCCGAAACTCTTTTGAAAATAAAGTAACATTTTGTAACTTTACAAGAGTGCCCCTCATCTCCTCTTATAAAAGGCCCCCACCTCTACCTCCTTACCCACACTCCCAAAGCCTTTGTCTCGGCCAAAACCTACCCATTTTGTCTCTACAATTCCCTCTATTACTCCTTGAAGCCTCACTTTGGGACGAAGTCTTCCCAAGGAAGCCTTTGAGCTCAAACCAAGGGGAGTTACCCGATTTTAAGGTAATGTCTTCTTTTGAGTCCTTTTGTTTTGTTTTGCTTCTCCAACCCCCTAAACTATTTTTATTCTTTTCTTTTGTAACAAATCCAGTATCCTCAATATACTATTATGTTGTTATAATAAGGATTCGAGCTACACTTACACACACCTACATCTAATGGTTAACGAACATACTGTTTTCGTGGATGGCGAATTTATGCCTCCCGAAACGATGATTGTTAAACATTATTTTAACACCTTAAAAGGTGGCCATTAAGATGTCACTATATTTATATATGATATATAATATGTTTATGTTTTACTTAAGCTTCTGTATTTTTCATTTTTGGCTTACCTTTATGGCTTCCATTATGGGTAAACGCGATATCTTCATTTAAGGAAGTGCGGACTACCGCCCCCTCAAAGTGATTTGATTCATTAAATACCATATGTGGGACGTATAAAGGATGGAACTATGATATTATATATGATATTATACTGGAATTATAATATACCTTTATATAATTATTATCCCATTCCATAAAAATATGACATAGAAATGAAAGTAGCGTTTATGCGTACGTACGGCTTACCGTCTCCATGAACGGTGCATTTCATTTCTTACCTCTAAATGATTATGTAATATTATAAATACATGTATATTCTGGATATATATGGTATATATGATATCCAAATCATGAATATAATTCTGGATATAATGAACATTTGACCACACGAACAACATGTAATTGTAAGAAGTCCACTTTCGACTTAAGAACCAAATATCGACAAAACAAACATTATTAACTTAAATGATTACATAATGTTTATAACATGGAAATAAGTGATCTAAAAGGAATAATGAACTATTAAAAGGTTCTTAATAAAGTGTAAATTAACTCAAGTTTATTATTCAGGACGTTAAAGAACGATCGAGTCAAGTCGGACCCGAGGTAAGGGATCCTACTCCTCTCTTTCTTTTTAAGTAAACTCTTTTATGTCATTCCTTTTAAAGCTCATATTTCTTGTTATTGGGATGTTATTTTATATTAATCTTACTGTAATTTTTATGTTCATATGATGAAAGACCCTATTCTCTCTCATCAATCCATTTTTGTAAGTTTATGTGGCGCCGTTAGGCTGCCGAGTTTTCGTAAGGGATTTTTCATCTCACTTTTATTCCCGTGAGATTTATGCTACATCTACCACAATTTCCTTTGAGTGGTGTATGTACTGCCCGTTATTTTTCTCATTGTTTAATATACTTTCATTTATGAGTATTTACATCAATGTTGTATTGTCCTTCTTTCGCGGGGTGCATGTCTCGAAAGATACCCATGTCGGTAAGGGAACCTTTCACCCTCCTCTTTTTGTAAAAGACTTCTTTTGTTATGTCTTTTAATTCACATAATATTATGTTGGGATATGTTCTTCTATATACTTATTGATCTAAATTTTATTTCCATGTGATGAGATACCCTTTTTATCTCTCATCAACTCTTTTTCTGAATTTTGAAGTGACGCCGTTAGGCTGTCAAATTTTTGCAAGGGAACTTTTTAACCCAAATTTGATTCTTTGGGATAAACTTGTACTCCTTGAATATGTCGTTCTATGAATATGTGTGAATAACCTCTGATTGTTTTACACTTAATATCCACTTATATTTGGTGTATTCGTTTGTCACACATAATTATGCAATTGATTTATCCTTAAACCAAGGATACCGTCTTTGTAAGGGTCTTTGTCTCAATCTCCATTCATTGAGGCATATTTTGTTTTATACACAACCTACTTTTATATGGTGTATAAACCTCTTTGACTTTTACATTTATTCAAAAGGAATCTTTTTTCTACGAAGCGTTTTACTAAACGACAAAAAGGAATGTTTCTTTTTACGTACGCGGTGACAACGACCTTTTCCGCCGCCGCGAGTATTATTTGATCTTTGGCTTCCTCAACAAGCCGTAATGTTTTTAAAATAAAATAAATACCATATACTCCTTTTTGTATTTTGGTATTGAAAATGGTTTTGATAAAGGATTCTATTATGTCAATATATTTAAATGATATATTGTGATTGAAATGTGGAAATGTTATCATTCCTTTATGTTGGTTTTATGTGTTATAATTTTATAATGGTACTTGGACATTTTACGGGTGGTTATGTGATAAACCATATGACGGGTGGTGCCGTGAATACCAGGACGGGTGGTTACATTATAACCTCCAATGCATTGGGTATGGAAGTCGGCCGTATGGATATTCCATTAAGTATGTATGAAAATTGGCTGTATGGCTTTTCCATTAAGTGATATGTGTGGAAGTCGACCGTATGGTTATTCCACTTAAGTATGTTTATGTCCCAAGTTACCTTTATATATGTTATGTGTTCTTTATATGGGTTTATGGTAATCCTTTGGTTACAAAAGGGTAAGTAATGATACTTTTTTTTCAGTGAAGAGTTTTTACTACTTCATGAAGGTGAAAAGTATTACTTTGATAAAGTATTCATGGTTTACTTGTTTTTTTGAAAAACTAACAGTTTTCATTCTTTGTGTATCCCTTACTGAGCTTTTTATGCTCATCCTAAGTTTTTGAAATGTTTTTCACAGGACTTAGCATGGAATAGGGTCAAGGATGGGATCAAGGGAAAGTCATGCTACCTAAAACATGGAACTATACATGTTTCTTTTTAAGAGTTTTTATTTTATGGAAATTTAGTAGAAGCGACTACTTTGTAATATTTTGAGATGTAATAGTTGTGTCCTAATTCTCTAAAACTCCAAACCTGAAAAGATCCTCAATGTGAATTACTCATTTAATTCAATATTAAGAGATGTTTAAGGCTGGGGCCTTATACACTCCTTTCATTAAGATCATGTCAAACATGAAGATCTTATTCATCTTCATTTTTTTACACTATGTGTGTTACATAACAAGTACGTATCATGTTTCTATCAAAATATTTATATATATAAAACGACACACTATTTACTTATCCTTTGCACGATAGAACATATGGAGTATCTTCTTCAACTTTGCAAAATAGTATGCGGTCCCTAATTATTTTTCACAGAAGAAATAAGAAATACTTAACCATACAATCCAATGTTCTTTATGAATAAAATATCTAAAAAGGGAACTCTCGGTGGGACCTCTCCTTCTCCCATGTAGTACTTATTCCTTCTTCATGAAACTAATTAACAGAAAAACCTTTTATATTTTTTCTCCGGAACCATAGAAAACCCTTTTAGATTTTTTATTTGTCGCTTTAATTTATCATATCATTATATTAAAATGTTATATAAATATACTGGATAGTTATAGACCTCTCGGTGGTCACCTACATGAATTGTATCTCACACATTGTTAGAGATGTCATTGGGTACCCGGATAAACTACATGATTATATGTTTAGATAAGGGGAATCACTATTTTACAGATGCATTACTACTCACATGACATAGGATGGAGCATGTAGTAGATGATTGGGTTGTAGCTCAAGAAGCTAGGTCGAATTTTAGAATTTACCAAGCCTCTTACATAGTACTACTTACTATTAGTTGTAACCATGTTTTTATTCTTTATACATGATATACATTACCATCATTCAGTTTATGATTCTGTTATTAGTTGGTATTACTGATTTGGTTATTTTCATCCATTTCCAATATTTTCCCATTGTTATCTTTCTTATAATTTTTAACTGATAGTATTAAAATTGTGCAACTTAGGTAATGAGGGAATAGTCTCCCCCAAACACACCAAAGGCTCTCACTATTAGTCAATAACATTTGGAATTTTGGTAGATGTGCTTAAGTCCATGTGGCCATCTGGGTTCGGGTCACTAATGAGTGGCATCCTGGTTTGGGACATCACAATTCCTGGATATCCTTTTTATAGGTGTTTCTAATCAAATCCATACCTATAAATATTTAAGGCCCCTCTCCAAAATCAATTGGGACATGATTCAATGAATACACCCTACCAACCTATGATCTATGGCCCCAAACCTAGGATCCTTTAATCCATGGTTAAAGTGAAACTTTATGAGGCCATAACTACTTTTGATGTGATCCTCATCCTACTCCTCATCCTGATCTCCCTGAAGAAGTTAAAGTATAAAACTCATGTACTCCCAACAAGACCCTTAAGGATTATGTATTCCTTGATCCACTTCCAATATATTACTGGGAAATCCTTGAATATAGGCATTATAAATTTTGTATCTTATTTTCTTATATACACTGTATTTTGTTGTGTTTCTTAATATGATTCTCATATAGAGTAATGTGCCAGTTATGATTTTATATAAAGTAAACAATTGTAATTTACCTAAATATTTTTTTATTGAACTTCAATATTATTGAATTTCTTTTAAATTATTTATTGAAATTTTTTTACATAATGGGTAGAATTTGGATGTATGAAACTGATCGGATTTCAACCGATTTTCAAAATAATTTGAACAGATTTTTAGATTTTTCATTTGACAAGGCTTCAGATAGTGGTCGCATACACTACCTGTGTTCTAATTGTGTTAGAAGACCTTGGTTGAGTCATGAAGTAGTTATCTATCATATAACCAAATATGGTTTCCAAAAAAACTATTATGTGTGGTATCATAATGGAGATAAAATGGAATCTCATAATGTTGATGATCCAAATGATAGGACTGAATTGGAGAGTTTGATATATGACCAATTTCTATTTATTCGACATCATGAGAAGGAAAGGATGTCCAGCCAACAAGATTTTGATACAGGCACACATGATGCGTCCAATGAAAATGATGATGTTGATAGGGTGAAAAAATTGAATGATGTTGCGAAGACTCCAGTATATTGGCAATGTGGTAAAATGAAAAAGTTGGAATTTTTAATCTGATTGTTTCATGGGAAAACTATGTATGAGATTTCAAATATTGCAATCGATTACATTCTTACCTTCTTAAAGGAATTAATTCTAGATGATGCAGATATTCCCTCAAAACATTATATGGCATGGAAGTTAGTTGATGAACTTGGATTCTCAAAAAAAAATTCATGCTTGCCTGAATGATTGAAACTTATTTTGGGAGGAAACTGCTGAAATAAATGATTGTATAAAATGTGGAACCTTCTGATGGAAGCCAAAAGATGATGTAACACCATCTTGTGTGCCAAAAAAATTAATGTGGCACTTTCCATTGATCCCCAGATTACAGAACCTTTTCACGTCTGATGAAATATCAGTAAAAATGCGATGTCATGACATAGAGAGAAAAAAGAATAATAAAGAGTTGGTTCACCCTGCGGATGTATTTTCATGGTAGAGATTTGATGCTCGATATCCTGAATTTGTAGCTGACGTGCGTAATGTGAGACTGGGTCTTTCATGTGACAGTTTTAATCCATTTGGGCAGATGCTTACTTCGCACATCACATGGCCGGTTTTCATACACATTTCTAACCTTCCCCCATGGTTGTGTATGAAAAAGCCTTACACTTTCTTGAGTATACTGATATCTGGCCCTTCTGATCCCAAAAATAATATAGATGTATACATGAAAACTTTAATAAAAGAGTTGAAACTTCTTTGGGATGTGGGTGTTCCCACATACGATGCATGTTTGAAAGATATATTTCAGATGCGTGCTGTGCTTATGTGGACGATCAATGATTTTCTTGCTTATGCAATGATGTCTGGATGGAGAACAAAAGGAAAATTGTCATGTCCTATTTGTATGGAGAATACTTGATCGAGAAGACTAAAATATCGTCGTAGTTTTAGTTTTATGGGACATCGACGATTTTTTCCAATGAACCATCCATATAGAAACAATCGTCGAAGATTTGACAATACCATGGAGACTGACGATCCACCTCAGCATATGTCTGGAACTGATGTTCTTAATGAATTGAAAGATTTTAGTTATTCATTTGGGAAGGGTGTAATGAAATATAGAAAGAGGGAAAATGTTTCCAATGATACCTGTTACAATTGGAAGAAAAAGAGTATATTCTTTGAGTTGTCGTATTGGTCAACCAACTTGTTAAGTCATTTCTTAGACGTAATGCACATTGAAAAGAATATATGTGAAATGTTGCTTTAGATTCTTCTAAATGTAAAGGGGAAGACAAAATATGATTTATGATCTCAGCATGACTTGGTAGATTGGGGGATCAGACCAGAATTGCATCCTGTTTGTATCAGTAAAAATAAATGGAAAGTTCCATGCGCTTCTTATGTGATGACACCTGCTGAAAAAAATCAATTTCTAGAAGTGCTAGAGACTATTAAAGTTCCTGATGGATATTCAAGAAATATATCAAAACGGGTTAACAGAAAAGAGTTTAAGCTAAAATCTTTGAAGACTCATGATTATCACATCCTTTTGCATGATTTTATTCCAATAGAAATCCATCATATCTTATCCAATAATGTAAGAGTCTCAGTTATTCGGTTGTGCTATTTGTTTAGAGATATTTTTTCTAAGAAGTTGTCCAAATCCTTCTTGAAAAAACTGTTGGTATAGACACCATTAATTTTGTGTGAGTTAGAGAAAATATTCCCTCCATCATTTTTTACATGCATGTTGCATCTGACTGTCCATCTTCCGAATGAAATACTTCTTGGAGGACCCGTTTCTTTCTATTGTATGTATCCAACTAAAAGAAACATGTACACATTGAAATCATATGTTCGAAATAGGAATTATCCCGAAGGTTCTATTGTGAACTGTTACTTGGCTCAAGAATTTTTGGATTTATGCTCAATGTATTTGTCTGATCTTACTACGAGAATAAGCAAACCAATGAGAAATGAAGAAGAACAATATGAGAAAATTGAACCTAGTTTTCCATCACTTCCTCAGACAGGAGGAATTCCAGGATCATATACATTGACGACATTAAGCCTTGAAGAGTGAGAGATGGCACATCGCACAGTGTTGTTCAATTGTGATTTGTTCGATGAGTATATCAAGTATGTAAATTGTACATGTATCTATTATCTTATCTCCTGTAATTTTAAATATTTGTTAAACTATTATTATTCTTTTCTATAGGGAATATAAAGAATTGATATATAAAAAGCATTGTTCTTTATCTTTGAGAAGGAAAGAGACTTTTCATAGCAAAGAGTTTTCTGATTGGTTTAAATAGAAGGTAAAAATATTTCCATAATAACTAAATAAAAATAATATTTAATTAAGTTTACTATTTTTTTATATTTCAGGTATCGAGTTTGCCTGCAGACTCTGTTTCTGAGAAAATAAGAGCTTTGGCTTTTGATCCTAATACCATGGTTTGTGCTTGTAAATCACTTGTGATCAATGGATTTAAATTTATTATCACTAAACGAGCAAGAAACATGAGAACACAACATGATGGTGTTATGATAACTGCCACAACAAACTGTTATGCCAATTCATCAGATAATAGACCTCGTTCTGAAAATGTAGCTTATTATAGAGTTATGGAGAAAATAATAATTTTGGATTATTAGTCACATGGTCGAGTCACGATGATGAAATGTAAATGGTTTGATTCAATGACGAGGCAAGTCACCTTTATTGATGATTGTGGATTTCAAGTTATTGACATGACTCGCACTCTTGCCACCGATGAACCATATGTATTAGCATCAATGGTGAAACAAGTTTTTTATGTCAAAGATCATCGTCATCCTAAATTCTGTGTAATTATTGAAGTAAATCCCAGAAATGTTTTTAATGATGGTGATGATGAAGTTGACACTATCCCTACTGCAATTGGAAGCAATCCGTTTATTACTTATGATGACTCCAATAGCTCAATTGTCAGAGTTGATTGTGAACCCGAAGTTGTGGTAAGAAATATATAGAATCATACAATCGTGTTCTCACCTACATGTTTCACCTACATCATTCAGAGTGTGTATCCTAGTACTTACCTTCAAACCACCATAAATATTCTATTTATTTATGTTTTTTTATCAGAATGATTTTTCTATATTTTGTTTTTTGGGTTACACATTAGTTATCTGTTTCTAATTACTTCCATATTTGTTTTCATTGCAGGAAATGACACCCATTGAAGAGATGCGGCAGAAAAAGATGACAGAAAATAATCGTCGCATGACACATATGGGCATTCCTCCACTCATCCCTGTTGTGAGTATTTTATTTCAAATATATATATTTCAATAACTTATAATATCATGGGTTTACTTTTGTGTTAAACTTTTTTTAGGATCCACCCCCTAGACGAGAGATATCCGATGAGGAGCCTAATATTGCTCCCAGTACAGAGGCTGGTGGTGGGAGGGGGGGGTGTTAGAGTTAGATGATCATATGGTGGTCTCGATACTGAGGCCGGTGGTACAGAGGCTCGTGGTGCGAGAGTTAGAAGATCCACTGGTCGTACCTGATTGGACTATGCCCCTACCACAAACGTATCTTCTACGCCCCATTTTGATCCTGGTGTGTCTTTAGGGACACACGAGATATTTAGGCCTCTGATTTTTACACTACCAGTTGGCCAAACGTCTGTGCCATCATCTTTTGCTTCTGGTTCATTATCTCCAAGCTATTATATTCCACGTTCTTCGACTCTTGCTCCGACATAGTATGTGGCTGAGGAGCGTACACTGAGGGACACTCCACCTGTACAAGATATTCCTTCAACTTCTACACATCCAGTGATTCCCATTGATCTTACTACCACATGTATATTTATATAACTCTAACAAATTTTTATACCAAAATTTATTTTTATTATAACTTGTACTGATATTTTTTTCTTTAATAATAGATTCATCTACTGATAGGAGGCGGGGGAGGGGGCGTACTCGCTTGTGTGTGGTATGGAACTGCCATAAATAGTTTATGGTTGAATACAATGATGATGGAAAGATGATTGATAAATCTGGGCAGGAATGTCGGGGTTTTTTGGCGATGCTAGCCAAGTACTCCGACATCATTCTGGTCAGCCCTCTCTCTTGGAGACATCTTCCACAAGAAGTCAAGGATAATGCGTGGGCATAAATATGGGTAAAAACATATTGGATTTAATGTAGTATTTTTTTGTATTTATATGAATTAATCTATTGGGTGTCAGCTTCGGTTTAACTTCTCTGATGGCGAAGGTGCATGCCTAGCACGTTTAAAGGAGTTGGGAGAGATTTGGAGATCTTATAAGCATGATTTGTATGTTGGCTGGTGTGATATAGTGGGCACAGAGTTGTATATAATACCTATCATGAATGATTTCCTAATAGAGCAATATCTCCAAATGATTACCCATTGGGCAACTGCCAAATTTAAGGTATTAATCCCATTTGAGGTATTTAAATGACAGTTTTAATATTTTTCATTAATATTATCTTATTTATTATTAAAAATTATTTAGTAATATTCTGAAAAAAACAAAAAAAAACATTGATTCAAAGCAATACCTCCATACTTTGGGGCGCACTACTATGTCAGATCATGAGAGGCAGCTGGTACGATATAGTTGTTTATAATTTTTCTTTAGGAATTTTTCTTTTTATTGTTTCCTACTTAAATTATGTGATTTATTGAATATTGAATATATGATTATACTTGCACTTTATATTGTTTCAATTTCATTACAGAAGCACAAATTGAATATTGAAGGATTTCTCCCTTGAGCAAAATTGTTTTGCTCGAGTAGAAGGAAAAAAGATGGAACTGTAGTTAATGAATCGACACAAGAAAAGATTGTAAGTTTTAATTTGTTTATTTTAAAGTTTAATATCTATTTTGAAATTTAATAATGTATTAATATTTTTAACAGGCTGCTTTAGAGGTCCTTGATGCCTAGGAGCCTAACAATTTAGGGCCACATGATCATTTATATTAGGTTTTGGGAGATGAGCACTCTGGTTGAGCACGCTGCCGATCTGGTAAGAATATAGTCCTGATGAGGTATTGGTCCTCTCCAGGTATCCATTCTAGTACCACCGAGTTAGAACAGGTCAAGGAGCATGAAAGACAGTCTGATAAAAGGGTCATAGAGTTGGAAGAACAGATTCAAACAAGGGAGAAATAATTTATGAAACTGATCAAAGCTTTATCTTCATCACTTCCACCAGAGGCCATCGCGACTTGTCAGACATATATGTCGTCGATGGGTGCATTATCCAATGAACTAGGCGGCAGTTCTAGTGGAGATTGAGATGATGACGTTCCTGGTGATGATGAGGATGCCGAAGAGGATGAGGGAGAGGATGAGAATGAGGACGAGGGCGAGGATGGGGATGAGGGCAAGGATGGGGCCGAGGATGATCATGAGGACGATGATGAGGACGATGACAAGGACAGAGATAGCGAAGAAGATGAGGCTGATGATGACAGTGGTGATGGTGATGGTGATCAGGGGCAGATTGATCCATTATATTTTTGAATTCAGTATAACTCTTTATTTTTGAACATGGTTTTTCACTCTAGTATGGATATTTTTGAATTCAGTATAACTCTTTATGTTTGACCAAATATGGAAGCCTAATGATGTTATAATGGTTTATGGGGCTTCTGGGGCTTGTTCGGAGCTCGAAACCCCGGTCGGTGTAGAAAAACACTATGCCTCATGGTTAGTAAAAAATTTAAGTCCATCCCACAAGGTATCTACCAACCACATAGGGCTATATATTAGAAGAAATGTGTATGATTTTCCTAAACCATGCACAAGGGGATGCACATCATGCACAATTTTTATAGTTTTAGTATAAGATATTATCACTGTTGTTGCACGATTTGCCTAACTGGCATATAGAAAACCAACCAAATGCATTAGTATTATGTTTATACTTTAGTAAAATGATCCATGAGTCATATGTGATGTGTAAAAGTCAACCACACCTCAATATGAGGCACAGTGTGGCCGGTATCACTCAAAGTGTCTCTCTTTTGTTTAAAATGGACACCCTTTTAAGTAAAAACAACTAGCAAACGGAAAACTGACCAAACATATTTAGACTATGTTGATACTTTAGGAAAATGATCCATGGGTCATATGTGATGTGTAATACTCAACCCTACCTCAATCCGAGTCATGGTGTGGCCGGTACCACTCAAAGTGTCTCACATTTATTTGAAATGGACAACATTTTAAGTGAAAAAAAACCGACATATGGAAAATGGACCAAACGTATTCTTATTTTGTTGATACTTTAGCACAACGATCCATGGGACATTTGTGATGTTTAAGAGTCAACCCCGCATCAATCCAAGGCACAGTGTGGCCAGTACCACTCAAAGTGTCTCACCTTTATTTGAAATGATCAACATTTTAAGTGAAAACAACAACTGGCATACGAAAATCAATCAAAAGCATTCGGATTGTGTTGATACTTTAGGAAAATTATCCATGATACATTTTTGACGTGTAAGAGTCAACCTTTCATCAATCTAAGGCACGGTGTGGCTGTTACCACCCTAAGTGTCTCTCTTTTGTTTAAAATGGACAATGTTTTAAGTAAAAACAACTGGCATACAGAAAACCAAACAAACGTATTAGGATTGTGTTGATACTTTAGGAAAACGATCCATGGGACATTTGTGATGTGTAGGATTCAACACCACATCAATCCGAGGTGCAGTACATCCAGTACCACTCTAAATGTCTCTTTTTTTAAATGGACATCATTTTAAGTGAAAACAACAACTGGCATACGAAAAACCAACCAAACGCATTCAAATTGTGTTGATACTTTAGGAAAATGATCCATGGGACATTTTTGACATGTAAGATTCAACCCCGCATCAATCCGAGGCATGGTGTGGCTGGTACCACTCTAAATGTATCTATTTTGTTTAAAATGGACATCATTTTAAGTGAAAACAACAACTGGCATACGAAAAACTGACCAAACACATTCAGATTGTGTTGATACTTTAGGAAAATGATCCATGAGTCATATGTGATGTGTAAAAGTCAACCCCGCCTCAATTCGAGGCATGGTGTGGCCGGTATCACTCAAGCATCTCTCTTTTGTTTAAAATGGACACTGTTTTAAGTAAAAACAACTAGCATACGGAAACCAAACGTATTCAAATTATGTTTATACTTTAGGAAAATTATCCATTGGTCATATTTGACGTGTACAACTCAACCATGCATCAATCCGAGGCACGATGCGGCCAGTACCACTCAAAGTGTCTCACTTTTATTTGAAATGGACAACATTTTAAGTGAAAAAAAAAACTGACATACGTAAAACCAACCAAACGCATTCGGATTGTGTTGATACTTTAGGAAAATTATACATGGGACATTTTTTACATGTAAGAGTTAATCCCGAATCAATCCGAGGCACAGTGTGGCCGGTACCACTCTAAATGTCTCTCTTTTGTTTAAAATGGACATAATTTTAAGTGAAAACAACAACTGTGATATGGAAAACGGACCAAACATATTCAGATTATGTTGATACTTTAGGAAAACGATCCATGAGTCATTTTTAATGTGTACGAGTCATCCCCGCCTCAATCCGAGGCGCGGTGTGGCCGGTACCACTCAAATTGTCTCACCTTTATTTGAAATGATCAACATTTTAAATGAAAACAAAAACTGGCATACAGAAAACTGACCAAACACATTCAGATTGTGTTGATACATTAGTACAATGATCCATTGGTAATTTTTGACGTGTACGAGTCAACCCTGCCTCAATAAGAGGCACGGTGTGGCCGATAGCACTCTAAGTGTCTCTCTTTTGTTTAAAATGGACACTGTTTTAAGTAAAAATAACCGACATACGAAAAACCAACCAAATGTATTAGGATTGTGTAGATACTTTAGAACAAAAATCCATGGGTCATTTGTGACTTGTACGAGTCAACTGAGACTCAATCTGAGGCCCGGTGTGGCCGGTACCACTCAAAGTGTCTCACTTTTATTTGAAATGGACAACATTTTAAGTGAAAACAACAATTGGCATACATAAAACCAACCAAACGCATTCATATTGTATTGATACTTTAGGAAAACGATCCATGGGTCATATGTGACGTGTACGAGTCAACCCCGCCTCAATACAAGGCATGGTGTGGCCGGTATCACTCTAACTGTCTCTCTTTTGTTTAAAATGAACATCATTTTAAGTAAAAACAACTAGCATATAGAAAACCAACCAAACGTATTTGGATTGTGTTGATACTTTAGCACAACGATCCATGGTCCAACATCACACAATCCACTTCTCATGTGAGGAACTCCTACCACTATTCTAAAACACATGACATTTAATACGCCATGGACAACTATATTTTCTAAGTCACACAAGCTCATTGATACACACCCATTATCATCATTACTAAGTTCAAAGACACCTGCCCCAAACCATGAAATTATATTTTTGTTTGGTTGAATTCATTTATTAATTTCCTTATTTTGGGTTATTGTCTTCTAATTTCTGAATTCAATCATGTATGTGTTATAAAAAATGCAATTTTGTATGTATTCTTAATTCTGTATCACATATAATTACATATTCAGTTTTTAATATATTGTATTCATAATTGATTATTAAATTATGTATCCTTCTAATTATCAGTTTTTAATTATGAATCCTTATTATGTGTTGCATTGTATGTATTATGTACAATTCACACTACAACACACAGAGTAGGCTGCTGTGTGAATTGTACAACAAATCCTATACCAACGGTTTTAAACCGTTGGTATAGGTTCTGTATGTATTTTTTTTACCAACAGTTCTGAACCATTGGTACAAAAACTTTATCAACAGTTTAAACCATTGGTATAGGGGTGAATGTAAGACTAAAAAAGATATTCCAACGGTTTTGAAACCGTTGGAATATGTGTTGTATAATAACTCTATGCCAATGGTTTTATAAAACTATTGGTATAGAGTAGATTTATTCACATATACCAACAGTTTATCTCAAACCATTGGTATATGTCTATTGTCACAGCTTACTGGGCTACGGTTTCTAAAACCGTTGGTATAATTTATACCAACATTTCTACACCCTATACCAACGGTTTTCAACCATTGGTATACCTTAAATTTCTAGTAGTGTCTTTGAACCGATCAAAAGAATCCGACTTATACCTTATTAAGTAAATATATCCATATCTACTAAAATCATCAGTAAAAGTTATGAAGTACAAGAACTCGCCCCTTTATTCAACTGGAAATAATCCAAACACATCTGTGTGAACTAGTTATAGAAGCTCTTTAGCCCTTTCACCTTTCCCACTAAATAGGGCTTTGATCATTTTGCCTTGAAGACACGCATGGCATATACCAAGTGGTTTTAGTTCGAAAGAATCTAAATACCCATCTTGATGTAATTTTGTCAAACATTTCTCATTGACATGACTTAGCCGATGATTCCAAAGTTGGGTGTGGTACGAGTCATGTGAATTAACTTTGTCATCGATTTCCATTACTTGGTTTGTGTAGTCTAACACATAAAGGCCATTATATAAATGTGCCCTACCAAAAAAGATTCTATCTTTATAAAAGTAGCAACATTAATTTCCAAACTTGAAGATGAATCCATCAGTATCTAATCTGGATACTGAAATAATGTTTTTAGTAATATAAGGCACATAATAAAAACCCTTTAACACCAAGATCATTCCAGTTTTCAATGTGAGGTGGTAGTCCCCAACAGCTACAACAACAAGTCTGGATCCATTGGCTGCTCGTAGATCTACCTCCCCTCGATCAATCTTCCCAAATCTACTTGGTTCCTATATTTGGATACATATGTGAGAACCAAAATCTGTATCTAATAACCAATTTGTAGAAACAAATAGATTTCATTCGATGAAAAACGCACCTGAAGCTTCCCCTTGCATCCTTGGCTGGGTGCAGTTTTTCTTCCAGTGGCCCTTCTTGCCACATGCGAAACAAACAACAACTTATTCTCTTGCCTCCCCTTTGATCTTCCTTTTATTGGAAGGCCTTGAAGAAGCTTTGGGATTAAAGCTCTTCACCTTCCCTTTCCTTTTATTCACCATAAGGACAGAAGGCTTTTCACACTTCATATCATTGTCCACTTGGTGAATAAGGACAAGAAGATCAGATAGAGACTTCTCAATGTTGTTCATGTTGAAATTTACAACAAATTTAGAGAAGCTCTGGGGGAGTGATGCAAGAATGAGATCGGTACCCAGTTCTTTGGGGAGTTTAAACCCTAGAACCACCAAGCACTCAATGTAGCCAATGATCTTGATTACATGAGGCCCAGCTAGGGCACCCTCTCCAAGCTTGCTCTGAAATAGAGCCTTGGAGATCTCAAACCTTTCCTGTCTTTCTCTCTATTGGTATAGACCACAGAGGTGCTCAAGCATGCTATAGGAATCCATGTCTTCATGAAACTTCATGAGATCACTAGACATTGATGACAACATCAAACATTGAACATCAAGTGCATCACTCAAATGTTGATCATAGACCAGGAAATCTTCATCACTCACCCCTTGGGCAGCTGAATCAGGAAGTGAGGACTCCAGCACATACAACTTTCGTTTATGGAATAGGATAACCCGAAGGTGCCTAAACCATTCCTGAAAGTTACTGCCAGAGAGGATATTGTCTTTATCGAGAATTGATCGCAGATAAAATGTGGTTGATGAGTTTTTCATATTGATTCTACAAATTAAAAGAGAATATTTATTAGTACTTTCTTGATTACATTTTATGAGAAATAGTAAATTTTATTAAGTCTCTAACTATTTTATCAAGTCCCAATGGCCCTCACCATTGAAATCAGAATGTCCAGTAGCTTTGACATTCTAGTGGCAAGGATCCATATTCCCCTTCTCATAACCCCAACAAGGGTTGGACAAGCTATTAGAAGGTATTTAGGTAGGAAAGTCTTTGTCAACTACGAGCTTACAGTTCCTTGATCTGTTGAGTAGACTCCCCAATCCTGAAATCCTGACTTGGATTTCCTCAACACTTGCCTCAATTTTACAATAAGTCTAGAAAGGGCTACTCCTCTTTATGTAAAATGTTTAAGTCAACCTGAAACTTTCATAAGATCTTCCTTTATAAAAGTAAGTGTCCCAACAATGGTTGGTCAAACACATAGTTTTATTGAGTCTTTCCCTTAATCAAGTAATGGAAGGCTTGGTCTGACTTAATATGGTATTTGAGGGATTTTATTCTTTATGCATAGTTTTTCATTATCACATGATTTTTAATATTAAGTGATGCTTTCTTAAGTGATTAACCATGTTTTGATAATGTTTACGCATAGTCCGGTTTTTATTTTATTCCATCTTTTCATGCTTGTTTATTTCATTAATTATGTGATCGCGACAACACATACATAATAAATAAACCATGCAATCAGACAGATATAAAATAAGATGGCATGATCATGAACTTCTATTGGTTAGCTTATCTAGCGGTTTGATAAGCTAACCCTGACTTAGGGGAAAACACTTTGAACCTATGGTTCGTGTTTTGCAGATCCCACGTGTCCACCTTTGTATCTTCTTGGGTTGGTTTCACCTCATCTTTGGGTTTTGAACCATCTCCTCTAACTTGGGAGATCCTCCATTACATGGGGTTTACATTAAAGAAACCATGGTCACGCAGGCCCTACATTTTATTGGAAGAAGGCTCGCAGGCCAACGATTTTAAATAAATTTAAATGAAACCATACACACACAAAGGTTCTTTCGTATAGCTCATGATCATCCATATCATACAACGACATTTACGCATATTTAGAATTCAAATTCTTTTAATCGTTCTATTTTTCAAGATAAGTCGTGCTTAAATTAATTATGATCTTATAATTAATCAATTATTTATCTTAAATTCCTTTATGAATTTCCTTAAGATTCTTCTCATCCACATTCCTTGTATGATGTCTTTGTACATTTGGAGGAAACCTGGTGAAATTCCATTTTTAGAAAGTACACGGCATATAGGCTATATTACATGGTGTGTATTTGTTTTCACCCTTTATCCAAAGTACACACCGGGGGATTTGGCATGTTTTTCTATACTTTGGAAATTTTAGAGTACACGATGTGTAGATTAATCTAACATGGCATGTACTTCTTTGTTACGCGGTTACTGGCCTGGCAATCCCGTATACGTGGTACGCGGCTTCTCCTTGTACACAGTTTCAGCTGGGCTGGATCGGACTACACGGCATGTTGATTCAACATACACGCCGTGTATTCCGGTTTCCATGTGCTGTTCATTTATGGTCAACACGGTGTAATAAATACTTAGGTATACTGAATTCACACGGCATGGTTTGGCAGACCAGTACCAGTTCGTTAAACCTAAGTACACGGCGTGTAGTTTTCACTACACGCCATATATTCTTGTGTTGTACAGACAAAAAGAGCAGCTCCTCCGGATGAGTTCCTCGTTTTTATTTTAATCAAAATCAAAATTAAAAGGTCTTTTCTATAATGTGAATCGAGAAAAGCAGGAGGAAGAGTAGATCACATTCATTCAGATTTATAGAATGATTTATCTTGAATTGAATCAAATATAAATGCGTAAATTATCAATGAAAATTAAATAAATATAATCAATGTTGTAACCTCTCTTTGATACCATTTGAAGGTTCTGGGCACAGTGGAAGCTCATGATAAATTCCACATGATGGGATCAATACGATGATAAATTCCAGACTCCATAGATCGAATCACAGAAATAGACAAATAATAAGAATATTCCCGGAACCACATACCGGCCTACAGCGACCGCCAATGGCAGTCGATAAACTGGATTTTTTTTATAATTTCATGGTACAGAATAAAAAAAAGCATATAAATCATAAAAAATGAAAAAAAAAATCCAAACAGCATAAACTTCAAGATCATCATAAACAATAAATGATGGACGTGCTTCAACGATCCACAACCATCTGCTTTAGAAATCTACAATAAGATACAAAGAAAACAACTAAACAAAACAAACGTAAATTTGACATATTTATTCAGTTATTATATACATATAATAAAATTAAATCTGACATCTCATGGGTGCTATAATAATTTAAAATCCCCAATTTAAGAAATGTTATCATTTTTTATTTTTTTTCTTATTTTGGAGTCTTTGCTTTAGTTTTTGAAAGTGTTTTGCTGTCTAAAAAGAAATGTTTTCCGCATGCACCGCATATCTGATGGACGTTCTGTCTCCTCCTGCATGTCACAAATAATATTCCTATCATTTTCATGTGGTTTCAGGTCATTCAGAGCACGTTTGGTTTGAATTCGACCGTGACACGCCGTTTTGGTCTTTTATGACTTCGGAAACACGTTTCCAGTCACTACGGTCAAAAAACACCTCTAATTGACATTCTATATACTTTAACATTTCACAATTCACACTGCGGTTGTTGTCGTATGTTTTCATGACATTCCGAGGTCGTTCGGGTGGTTTTGACCACCCAACGCGCCCTTTTAGAGCATGTCGAACTGCTGAAAACGACACATTCGGTCGTACCATGCACACCGCACTTACGATGGATGTTCTGTCTCCTTTTTCATTTCACGAATAATATTCCTATCGTTTTTGTGTGGTTTCAGGTCATTTGGAACACGTTTGCTCTGAATTCGACCGTGCACGCCGTTTTGGTCTTTTATGACTCCTGAAACGCATTTCTGGTCACCACGGTCAAACGACACCTCCGATTGATGTGCTGTCTGCCCAAAAATTTCAAAATTCACACCACGGTTGTTGTCGTATGATTTCATGGCATTCCAAGGTTGTTTGAGTAGTTTTGACCACCCAACGCGCCCTTTTAGAGCGCGTCGAACTGCTGAAAATGACAAATTCGGTCGTACCGCGCGCACCACACGTCAGATGGACGTTCCGTCTCCTCCTATATGTCACAAATAATATTACTATCATTTTCATGTGGTTTCAGGTCATTCGGAGCACGTTTGCTCTGAATTTGACCGTGACACGCCGTTTTGGTCTTTTGTGACTCCAGAACCGCATTTCTGGTCACCGGGGTCAAAAGGCAACTCCGATTGACATGCCTTCTACCCGAACATTTCAAAATTTATACCTCAGTTGTTATCGTATGATTTCATGGCATTCCGAGGTCGTTCGGGTGGCTTTGACCACCCAACACGCCCTTTTAGAACGCGCTGAACTGCTAAAAACGACACATTCGGTCGTACCGTGCGCACCGCATGTCCGATGGATGTTCCATCTCCTCCTTAATGTCATGAATAATATTCCTATCGTTTTATTGTGGTTTCAGGTCATTCGGAGCACATTTGATTTGAATTCAATCGTGAAATGCCGTTTTCATCTTTTATGACTCCAGAAACGCGTTTCCAGTCACCGCGGTCAAACAGCACCTCCGATTGATGTTCTGTCTACCCGAACATTTCAAAATTCACACCGCGATTGTTTTTGTATGATTTCATGGCATTCTGAGGTCGTTTGGGTGATTTTGACCACCCAACGCGCCCTTTTAGAGCGCGCTGAACTGCTGAAAACGACACATTAGGTCGTACCGCGTGAACCACACATCTTATGGACGTGCCGTCTCCTCCTACATGTCATGAATAATATTCTTATCGTTTTTGTGTGGTTTCAGGTCATTTGGAGCATGTTTTCTCTGAATTCGACCGTGACACGCCGTTTTGGTCTTTTATGACTCCAGAAACGCGTTTCCAGTCACCGCGGTCAAAAGACACCTCTGATTGACGTTCCTTCTACCCGAAAATTTTACAATTCACACCTCGGTTATTTTCGTACGATTTCATTGCATTCCTAGGTCGTTCGGGTGGTTTTGACCACCCAACGCGCCCTTTTAGAGCGCGCCGAACTGCTGAAAATGACACATTCGGTCGTACCATGTGCACCGCACATCCGATGGATGTGAAGTCTCCTCCTACATGTCATGAATAATATTCCTATTGTTTTCGTGTGGTTTCAGGTCATTCGGAGCATGTTTTCTCTGAATTCGACCGTGACACGCCGTTTTGGTCTTTTATGACGCCGGAAACACGTTTTCGGTCACCGCGGTCAAAAAACACCTCCGATTGACGTTTTGTCTGCCCGAAAATTTCAAAATTCACACTGCAGTTGTTTTTGTATGATTTCATGGTATTCCGAGGTCTTTCGGGTGGTTTTGACAACCCAATGCGCCCTTTTAGAGCGAGCTAAACTGCTGAAAAAGACACATTCAGTCGTATCACATGCACCGCATGTCCGATGGATGTGTCGTCTCCTCCTACATGTCACAAATAATATTCTTATCGTTTTCAGGTGGTTTTAGGTCATTCAGAGCACGTTTGATCCGAATTCGACCGTGACACGCCGTTTTGGTCTTTTATGACTCCAGAAACGCATTTCCGGTCACTGCGGTCAAACAACACCTCCGATTGACATGACGTCTGCCCGACCATTTCAAAATTCACACCGCGGTTTTTTTCGTATGATTTCATGGAATTCAGAGGTCGTTCGGGTGGTTTTGACCACCCAACACGCCCTTTTAGAGCGCGCCGAACCGCTGAAAACGACACATTCAGTTGTACCACGCGCACCGCACGTCCGATGGATGTTTCGTCTCCTCCTGCATGTCACGAATAATATTCCTATCGTTGTCGTGTAGTTTCAGGTCATTGGGAGCATGTTTTCTCTTAATTCGACCGTGACACGCCGTTTTGGTCTTTTATGACTCCAGAAACGCGTTTCCGGTCACCGCGGTCAAACGACACCTCTGATTGACGTTCCGTCTACCCGACCATTTCACAATTCACATCGAGGTTGTTGTCGTATGATTTCATGGAATTCCGAGGTTGTTCAGGTGGTTTTGACCACCCAACGCGCCCTTTTAGAGCGCGCCGAACTGCTGAAAACGACACATTCGGTCGTACCGCGCGCACCGAACGTCCGATGGACGTGCCGTCTCCTTCTGTATGTCATGAATAATATTCCTATCATTTTCGTGTGGTTTCAGGTCATTCGGATAATAATGTCCTAATGGCCATTTGTTTTAACATCCAACTGAACAATTGGACAACTGGCCAATTTCCCTAATGGCCTAACAGCCTAACGACCAATTGGTCTATTGTATAGTTGCACAATTGGGGGGGGGGGGCTGTCCGGGGTGGGGGGGGGGGGCTGTCCGGGGGTAGGGCGGGCTGTCCGGGGGGTGCGGGGGTGTTGTCCGGGGGTGTGGGGGGGGGGGGGGCTGTCGTGGGTGGGGGGGGGCTGTCTGGGGTGGGGGGTGTTGTCCGGGGGTGGGGCAGGCTAGTCGGGGTGCGGGGGGGGGGGGGGGGGCTATACTGGGTAGGAGGTGCTGTCCGGGGGTGGGGGAGGGCTGTCCGGGGTGCGGGGTGCTATTCGGGGGTGGGCATGGGCATGAGTGACTAATTATGATTGAGAATCCCAAAAGGAATACCTACTCTTATGTTCTATCCCATAGGATTCCATGAGGGATTTCTCAAATAGAATACTATTTCTGAGGATCCCAAGAGGAATTCATCTTCATACATATAGAAACTAAGGACTCGAGTGGGTGCCCTATTGATAGAATGATCCTGAGTGTGTGTGTGTGTTTGGGTAGTGATGCTTGCGAGTGTTACATTATAATCTGAATCGATGTGGAATCCTGGTTGGGATAAGATGTTGAGGTCAGCTGTGGATGATTCTATAACCATTGTTTTATTTTTATTTCTATTTATGCATGATGCTTGAGATTCACCAGGATTCCGGGGGTGGGGCGGGCTGTCCGGGGGGTGCAGGGGGGCTGTCCGGGGGTGCGGAGGGGCTGTCTGGGGGTGCGGAGGGGCTTTCCGGGGGTTTGTGTGGGGGGGGGGGGGCTGTCTGGGGTCGGGGGGGGGGGTGTGGTGTCCGGGGGGGGGGGGGGGGGGGGGCTGTTCGGGGGTGGGGCGGGCTGTCCGGGGGGTGCGGGGGGGGGGGGGGGGGGGCTGTCCGGGGTTGTGTGGGGGGCTGTCCGGGGGGGGGGGGGGTGTCCGGGGTGGGGGGTGCTGTCCGGGGGTGGGGGGGGGGGTATCCGGGGGTGCGGTGGGCTATCTGGGGGGTGCTGGGGGGGGGGTGTTCTGGGTGGGGGTGCTGTCCGGGGGTGGGGGGGGGAGGCTGTCCGGGGGTGGGGCGGGTTGTCCGAGGGGTGTGGGGGGGATGTCTGGGGGTGCGAGGGGGGGGGGGGCTGTCTGGGGTGGGGGGGCTGTCCGGGGTGGGGGGTGTTGTCTGGGGGTGGGGGGGGACTGTCCTGGGGTGGGGCGGGCTAGACGGGGTGCGGGGGGGGGGGGGCTGTCCGGGGGGGTGGGGGGGGGGCTGTCTGGGGTGTAGGGTGTTGTCCGGGGGTTGGGGGGGGGGGTGTCCGGGGGGCGGGGGGGCCTGTCCGGGGTGTGTGTGTGTGTGGGGGGGATATCCGGGGACTACAAATAGGGAAACCGAGCTCAGTCATCAAAAACAAGTTTCATGGTTTACATTAGGAATCACATGGTTTTTTCAAAACTATTACAGAACATGCAATTTAAAACATTAAAGAATTAAATGAACAAAAAATATCCCAATCATTAATCAATTTCATGGTTACTTCTCAATTCCTACACACAAACATTGCATCAAGCCAAAACACACATGATACCCCCAAATCACAAAAAATCTCTCTAGAAACCCAACCTAAACATCAATAACAACCCCACCAGTAAAAACAGAAACACACCTCATGAATATGATGCGTCATGCGTGGTCATGACTGCTACCTCCATCCGGTGGGACAGAAGACTACAACAAATAAACATTATGAATATTTTCATAACAAAAATAATATAAATTAAATAAATAAATACAGTAGAAATCTGCGTCGTATGATCCCCTACACCATCACCTGGACACACATATTCCCGCAGTGCTCTAACCTCAGCGGTCAATTGCGCATTTACCTCCTCGGAAGCACACAACCGTGCCTCGAAATCTGATAACTGCTATGTCATCTGAGAAACAGCTGGACCGACAACCGCAGCGTGTGACACTACAGAACGAGGAATCCCTGTTCCATAAGTCAAACTATATCCATGCCCGTCCCGACCAATAATGCGATGAAAGATCTCATCCCTTCGCATGGGAAGCTGTCGCTGGTCCTTTGGCAGATATTCTAACTCAACTTCAAATTGAGCCTATGAAATATTTAAATATATATAAATATATATGTTAATATATAGATTTATGTAAGTATTAGTAAGTACAAGCACTTACTATCAATGCTGCAGCCTCTGAATCATTGCGATCACAAGTCCTCATCCACACTGACATTTTATCTGTCGGTACACCTTGATCCCACAACTGTATATGAATAGAATATAAACACAAAACCATATTAATTAATAAATTATAAAATGAATAATAAATACCTCATGTCGGATCTAAGACATGTGACGAAACCCGATCCTGTGAGGTGGTCCCTACAACGCTCGATTCTCATAATGGCGTGCTGACACCTCCTACATTCAATTCATTCAAATTTCAAACAAATAACACATTCTTGAAAATATATATACCAAAATAAATATTCAAACCGCAACACCCTCAGTAGACCAATATGCAACTAAGTCACGCCACTGAGCCGGGAGGACACCTCTCAGGACTTTTTCTAGAATGTCTGGGGCACCCACATTTGGTACCCAGTGGTCCCTCTTCACTTTGCCTTTATAGTCTTTCCACATCTTACGACATTTTCACATACACACAGGCTGAAACTCATCGGGGAATACTTTCAAAGTTTTCTATTAAAGAAAAAAATCACACATATTAGTATTGTTTATACATAGAGAATAAACTAAAATGGTCTTCTTACCTGAACCTCCCTCCAAAGATGATCTAATGTGTCCTGAGGGATAGAAGCTCAGTCACACGTGGTCAATGAAAATCGATGTGGGTCACGTATGATATGACCCAGATGACAAATAAATGCAGGGGAATTCAGTCCCACAGGATGAAATACCTCATCAAAGGAAACATCAATTGTCGTGTCATAATTCCATGATAAAATGCCACGACCGGGGCCTCTCTTGCGAGAGGAATAATCAATCAAGTCTGATCCTATTGAAATTTTATATATAATTTGTCAGATGTTATATATATATATATATATGTTTATAAATTACATAAAAAATAGAGTCAATGACATTCAAACATACCTCGACCCTAAGACATAGATGCCTTAGATGGATAATGTGGATCTGCTACCTCTTCCCCTGACATGATTACAGTCATAGAAAACATTAGTAAGGGGACTATCCAAAGTGTCTAAAAGATAAATTGGATTGTTCTTAAAAAAATGAAACTTGTAAAATTTTTAATCAAACAAAAAGGGATTGAATAATTAGTTGTGAATGAATTTTAAAAAATCAGAAAGTTAACAAAACAGATATACAAATTATGTACAAAACCAATCAATGCATAGCCAAATTTCATATTGAATTAATAAAAATTCAAGCAGCACATGAACCAGATGAAGAATATCTCAAAGGGAAGATACACTGACAATAACATCATTATACCAAGAGTTAAATCACCCTAAATATTTATAACTGAATAAACTTCCAAAAGTGAGGATTAAAACTTACAAGGATTTATAAAATGGTTAGATAATTTATGATATCCTAGGACATTCAATACTGAATAGTGGGAAAACAATTATACCTTTCATTAAGCATGAAAATCGACTGTTTCTCCTTCAATAGCCACTCTGAACCAATAAATATCTTCTTCATGTTGAACTACAGTATGTTGATCAAGCTGTTGGGAAACAAACGGAATAGTCTCGGGTTCATCTTCTTCAAATAAAAACACTCCTTGCCGAGACATTTTGACAACAACTTGCCAACTTGGATTTGAAGGTAAATTAATGAAGAATACTTGTTCTTCTTGTGATGTCAAAATGAAAGGTTCATTCTCAACTCATCCATTTCTGTATAACATATAGTTAAAATTCACCAATGAAAACTGATATTGATCGAATTTACATCCACGCACTAGATCAACCCAATTACACTTTAACAATATGTACTTCAACCCGTGTGTGTATACAACTTCAATGATGTCTATCAATTGACCATAGTAATAACCAGAATTGAAAAATGGACAACCGATGCCACTGTTTTGTGTTTCTCGTTTGTTGTCAACATCTTTAATGCAAAATCGAAAACCATTAGCATCAATAGATTTATAACGATGAGCCGTTATAGATGGACCCTCAGCCAGTTGGATAAATTCTTCAGTTAGCGTGGGGTCCCCTAACTCCCTCAGCTTATGAACCTACATAATTTATAAAATTCAATACTAATATATTCAGAAAGAAATTAGTATAATACTTCACTCATAATGAAAATCAATTTATACGTACATAATCCTTGAACCAATCATGAAATGACGCATAATGATATTGTTTAATTTGCAACTTAGTCGCACAATACATCCCTTATTTTATCTCATTAATTTGTTTCCTGCAAATGATAACACGATGTTTAAATGATCAACTTATGCAAACAAAACATGAAAAAGTTAAACAATAAAAGTAATAAGATACTTACTGCATTAATGGTGCAACTGATGGAGTATTGAACAAGATATATTGATGTGATTGTATCCACTCGATGTCGTCCATATCAAATGTGGTTCCTTCTCCAACTGGACCATCATGAATCTGATAGGGCTTATCTAATTTTGTTTCAACATCCGTAAGATATTCTGCACAAAAATTAGTACAGTCATCCATCAAATAACCATTGGCTATTGATGCCTCCGGACGAGCTCTGTTGTGTACAAATCATTTCAATGTACTCAAATACCGCTCAATAGGATACATCCACCTGAATTGCACTGGACCAACAACCATTACTTCATCAGTTAGGTGCACTGTCAAGTAGACCATAACATCGAAAAATGAGGGGGGGGGGAAGTTTCTCAAAATGACAAAGCGTAAGTACAATTCGATCCTGCAAAATTTTTAAATCACTCATTAATTGATTTATTAAACAAAGATGTCTAAAAAAATTACTCATCTCAATCAACGGTTGAACAACATTGGGGGATAAACAATCAAAAATTGCGATTGGAATCAACTGCTGAAGTAGTATGTGATTGTCATGACTTTTCAACCCTTGCAATGTATTTATCGTCAGATTCATACACTTTGAAATATTAGAAGAGTAACCATCAGGCACCTTGAGCATCTTCAAAATGGAAAGAAATGTCTCTTTCTCCTTTGTAGTCATCGTATAATGTGCAGTAGGCATATATGCCTTGTTTCCCTCAGCTAACTGTAAATGCAACTGTTTCCTTAAACCCATTTCTTCCAAATCACGACGTGCATTAACATTGGTCCTTTGATTTTCCACTAACACCTAAAATGTTCCACAATATGTTATCACAAACATTTTTTTTCAATGTGCATGACATCCAAATTATGCCTAAGCATGTTAGTTTTCCAATACAGAAGACTATAAAAAATACTTTTCTTTTTACAATTGTGACTGCGCTGCTTACTCGCAGCACGAATATTACGTACTGGAGGAGCCACCAAATCCTAAATTTCATATACTGTATGAATGTTTTCTTCCTCAATCTGCGACAACATTTCGACTCCTTTCATGATCTTTGGTGCTGGAATAAACTCTCTAGAACTATCAAATTCCACTCTGTCCTTTCTGAACCTGTGTTGAGGGAGGAGAAAACGCCTGTGACCCATGTATGCCCATTTTTTGGAATGTTTAATCCATACAGATTTTTTACTTTTATTTCAACAAGGGCAAGAAAATTCCCATTTCATACTCTAGCCTGATAAATTTGCATAAGCTGGGAAGTCATTGATTGTCCACAATAAATCAGCCTACAGTTTGAACATTTCATTCATTTCACATTCATAAGTCATCACACCATCACCCCAAAATTCATTCAACTCATCAATCAATGGCTGAAGGTAAACATCAATATTATCCCCTGGACTTTTAGGTCCATCAGTAAGAGTGGAAAGTAATATAAATTGTTGCTTCATACAAAGCCATGGAGGAAGATTATACGGAACCAACACCACATGCCATGTGCTATGAGTTGCACCAACCATAGACTTGAATGGATTGAAACCATCTGCTGCCAATCCCAATTGGACATTACAAACATCTTTAGCAAAGTCGGGATGTCTCTTATCAAAATCCTTCCATGCATGAGAGTTTTTCAGGTGGGTTAACATATCACTTTCATGAACTCTTTCTGCATTCCATATCATTAAATTAGAAACTTTAGATGACATAAAAAATCTTTTCAACCTCGATTTAAGGGGAAAGTAACGTATTTGATTTACAACAATCAGTTTCCCCTGTATCGCAATCTGACTTTGATGAGTCTGATTTCCCCTGTTCTCTTTCCACCTGGAAGTACCACAAACCACACAAATATCCAAATGGGTAGTTTCCTTTCTAAACAACATACAGTTGTTTGCACATGAATATATGGTCTCATATGTAAAACCTAAGTTCTCTGTCAACTTACGAGCATGGTAATATTACTCAGGAATCTTAGCGTCGACAGGAAGAAACTTTTTCAATAACAACAAAAGCATGTCGAATGATGTGTCTGACCAATTATTCAAAGTCTTAAAATGAAATAACTCCACGATAACTGACAGTTTATTGTAAGAAGTATATCTAGGATATAATTCTATTTTCGCATCATCAAGTGATTCATAAAACCTCCTCAAATCATGATCTGCACTAGAGCGAAGATTTATCTCACTGGTCTCAAGATTCTGGATGTCAATGCCTTCAGGATCCAACCCATGTACCATTTCAGTAAGCATTTCACGCATTGGATCATTCATCCTTGCATCAACATCCATCTGAACTGCATCCGTATTTTGACAACGAACATATTATTCTCCATGATGAGTCCAACTCTTATAATTTTTCAGAAATCCATTAAAGAACAGGTGCTCCCTCACAGTATCTCATGTGAATTGATATCTGTTAACACATTTTCTACATGGAAAACTAATATAGTCACTTTCAAATCCTCTGGTGAAGTCAATAAACTGCATAATGCCATTGAAATATTCTCTAGACGTTCAATTTGGAAGATCAATCCAACTCTTATCCATAATAATATCTGTATAACAAACATTTACACAATACTTATTACATTTTCATTTTTCAAATCAACTATATTTAAAATAAATACTAATCAATTGTTTGTGAACCATTGATAAAATAATAATGTAAGTGAAAGCCCATGTCATACCTGATTGCGTTACAAACCTGGAAGGGAGGGGAGCCGAAGGCGGTGCTGCGAGGGAGAGGAGAGGCAACGAAGGGGAGCCGGAGCCAGAGGCGGTGCGATGAGGGAGGGAACAGGCGGCGGCGGTGGCGGGGAGCTGCATGAGAGGAGGCGGTGAGGGGATGGGGGACAGGCAGCAGGGGGGGGCTGTCCGGGGTGCGGGGGGGCTATCTGGGGCGCGGGGGGCTGTCCAGGGTGCGGGGGGGGGGGGGGGGGGTGTCTAGGGTGCGGGGGGGTGTCCGGGGTATGGGGGGCCTGTCCGAGGTGTGGGGGGGGGCTGTCTGGGGTGTGGGGGGGGGGGGTTGTCCGGGGTGCGGGGGGATGTCCGAGGTGCAGGGGGGGCTGTCTGGGGTGGGGGGGGGGGGGCGTCTAGTGTGTGTGTGGGGGGGGAGAGGGGGTGGAGGGCCAAGGGAAGAGGCCGAATGCCAGAGGGTAGAGGGGTCAAAGACCGGAGGGGGCAGAGGCCAGAGGGTGAAGGGATGCCGGATGGGACATAGGGCAGGGCGAAGGATGGCCGGAGGGCGACCAGAGCCGGAGGTCAGAGGGCGAAGGGCGCACTGAGGGTGGTGGCTGACGAGGAGGGCGGCGAGCGGTGGAGGGCAGCGTGGGCGCGTGGCGATGGGGGAGGGCGCGCGAGGAGGGAGGAGGAGGGCGGTGACAGGGGGGGTGCCGAAGCCCCTTTTTTTGGAAAAGATCAGCGACCCCCATAGGCGGTCGCCCGTGTCAGGGGGCTTCAAAGCCAAAAATTGTAGTAGTGTTAACTAAAAACACTATTTGGGATTTAAAAACCATTTACAAGGTAACAAAAATAACATGAAAATATATTCATTATTATATACAAAAATAATGTACATAACCATAGTTATAAGGTCTTGTTACATAACCCCTTATAATATTCACATAAGACCGAAGAGTAAGGTGTGCGATGGTGACAAACTCTTGGGGTGGCTCAGATAACATTGCTCGGGTGGTAATCTCAATCAACTTCCACTTCTCTTGTAGGCGTGCTCAAGCTTAACCTATTGAAGCTCGGCTTGGGCTTGGTCAAGAGCGAAGACCAATGAAGCCACCTCTTTTCCAAGTTCTGACAAATGGGCTTCATATGGGGCACGTCTACTGGATGAGGTCATCGCTTCCTTTGTCTGAGTAAATTGGATTCATTAAAGCCCTATATTTATACTAATCATGTGATCACTGTTCAACGACTATATTATCAACGGTCACAATTCTTAACATAAAACCAAATAAGTTGACATTTTATATAAACATTTTACACAAAGAGACATTTAATTAGATCAAGAGGGATTTCCATTAATGAATGTTTGGGTCGTTACAATCTTCCCCCCTTAAGAAATTTCGCCCTCAAAATTTCCTTTTCCCACACTAAAACAAATGTGGGTAACACTGCTTCATCACTTCCTCCTATTCCCACGTCGCTTCTTCAAACTTGTGGTTTCACCACAACACCTTGATGAGGGGAATTATCTTATTTCATAGAAGTTTTTCTCTACGGTCTATGATCTTCACTGGTTGCTCCTCATAAGAAAGATCATCCTCTAACTGTACCACCAATGAAGAGAGTACATGTGAAGGGTCTGATATGTACTTCCTTAAGAGGGATATATGAAATAAATCATGTACTTTGGCCATGGTAGTCGGAATTTCTAGTCGATAGGCCACATCCCCAACATGATCAAGAATATCAAAAGGGTCGATGTGCCTAGGACTTAACTTCCCATTATTTCCAAACCTCATGACCTTCTTCCACAGAGATATGCGTAGAAAAACCATCTCTCCAACTTTAAACTCAATGTATCATCGATGGTTATCTGCATAACTCTTCTATCGACTCTGGGCTACCTTGATATGCTGCTGAATGATTTTCAACTTCTCCACCATTTCTTCGACAATTTCTGGTCCAAGCAGCTTATGATCACCGACCTCATCCCAACATGCCAGTGTTCTACCCCTTTTCCTATAAAGGGATTCATATGGTGCCATTTGGATGCTCGAGTAGAAACTGTTATTATAAGAGAACTCAAATAGAGGAAGATTTTGATCCCATCCTCCTTTAAAGTCCATTGAGCATGCTCTAAACATGTCCTCAAGTGTTTGGATAGTCTGCTCAGATTGGCCATTAGTTTGAGGATGATAATCCGTAATGAAGTTCAGTTCAGCATTCAGAGCATGTTGAAGACTCTTCCAAAACATAGAGGTGAATCTTGGATCTCGATCAGACACAATATATAGTGGTACTCCATGCAGCCTTACCACTTCCCCGATATATATCCGTTCCAGTTGATCCAATGAGAAATCCTCCTGAATAGCAATGAAGTGTGCAGACTTTGTAAGATGACCCACAACAACCCAGATTGCATTGTTGCCTTTGGATGTCTTCAGAATTCCGGTGAAAAAGTCCATGGTGATGTTCTCCCATTTCCATTCTAGTATGGGAAATGGTTACATCATCCCCTTAGACTTATGCCTCTCTACCTTAACTTTCTGACACACCAGGCACTTTGATGTATATTCAGCGATCTCCTTCTTCATATTATCCCACCAATAACAATCTCGGATATCTCGATACATCTTTGTGTTTCCTGGGTGAATAGAGAAATTTGAATTATGCACATCATCCAAAAGTTCCTTCTTTAGATCCAGACCTGATGGAACACATAGTCTTTTCCCAAATCTCACAATTCCTTCTTTATTAACATTAAACTCTGAGGATTTCCCTTTTCCGATAGATTCCACTTTTTCCTGAATTCCCACATCATCCTTTTGATAATCCTTTAACCTTTCCAAAAGTGATGGTTGAGCAATCATTTTTGAAAGGATTGATGATGTTCCCTTCTTTATGATTCCCATGTTCATCCTCATTAAATATAAGAAGATTGGATCCTTTTCAATTCTCATCAATGATAGAATTGCTGGGTCCTTTCTACTTAGAGCATCTGCCACCTTGTTCGCTTTCCCAGGGTGGTAATGGATTGAGCAGTCATAGTCTTTGATCAGCTCTAACCATCTTCATTGGCGCATATTCAACTCTTTATGTGTGAATATATACTCGAGGCTTTTGTGGTCCGTATATATTTCACACTTCTCCCCAAAGAGATAATGTCGCCAAATTTTCAAAGCGAAGATCACTACAGCCAGCTCGAGGTTATGTGTTGGATAGTTATGTTCATGAAATTTCAATTGCCTTGAAGCATAGGCAATAAATTTTTCATTTTTCATCAACACACATCCCAGGCCCTTCTTCGAAGCATCACTGAATACCACGAAAATTTCTCCACTTGTGGGTAAAGTGATCACGAGCGCAGTGATAAGCCTCATTTTCAACTCCTTGAAACTTTCTTCACATTCATCACTCCAACCAAACTTTACTCCCTTACAAGATAGCTTGGTAAGAGGGTTGGATAATCATGAGAAATTTCTCACAAATTTTTGATAATATCCAGCCAACCCCAAGAAGCTACAGATATCTGTTACCGATGTTGGCCTTGGACATCCCTCAATTACATCTGTTTTGGAGGGATCCATATATATCCCATTGCTTGTGATGATATGGCCTAAGAATGATAACTCCTTCAACCAAAACTCACACTTACTGTACTTGGCATAGAGATTCTCCTTCTGTAAGTTCTCTAGTACAATTCTTAGATTCTCCTCATGATCCTCCTTGGTTTTGGAGTATATCAGAATATCATCTATAAAGACTACCAAAAATTTGTTGAGGTAATCTCTAAAGACTCTATTCATCAAGTCCATTAAGATTGAAGGAGCATTAGTGAGTCCAAAAGGCATTAATATGAATTCATAGTGCCCGTATCTTGTACGAAAAGCAATCTTGGGGATATCTTCCTTCTTAACCCTTACTTGATAATATCCCGACCACAAATCCACCTTGGAGAAGTATTTTTCTCCATGCAGTTGATCAAACAAGTCATCAATTCATGGGAGAAGATACTTGTTCTTTATCGTGATTTTGTTAAGCTCACGATAATCGATGCAAAGGCGCATTGATCCATCCTTATTCTTGATGAAGAGGAATGTTGCACCCTATGGTGAAGTACTTGGGCATATAAACCCTTTATCTAGATTCTCCTGTAGTTGTTTCTTCAGCTCTTTAAGCTTCAAAACAACCATTATATACAGAGTTTTGGATATTGGCAATTCCCCTGGTATAACTTCAATTGAGAATTCAACATCTCTTCTAGGAGGAAGACCAGACAATTCCTCGGGAAACACTTCAGTGAATTCCCTCACAATAGGCATGTCTTAAAGGATGGTTTCTTCCTTGGAATCAATCATCTCAGCTAGATACGTGTGCTCATAGGGCAGTAATATTCATGCTTGAGATGATGGAGCTAAAGAAGATTCATCTTCCTCCTTGTACTTGTAAAGAATCGGGGGTCGATTCTCCACATGGAGAGTGATTTCCCTCTCACGACAATTTATGTTGGCTCTATATAAGGAAAGCCAATCCATGCCAAGAATTTAATCAAATTACATCAGAGGGAGTATGATGAGGTTCTCTGGGAAGTTCAATCCATAGATTATAACAGGGTAAGAGTTATATTCATGGGATGAAATAATCACCCCATTTGTCGTACTCACCGACATCTTCACTTCCATGATTTGTGGTGGTGATGGTATTGTTATACTAAACTTTCGAGATATAAAAGAATGCGTAGAACCTAAATAAAAAAGTACGTTCACTATTCTTGAATGAATAAGTAGCGTACCTGTCACCACTTCGTTGTCGGGGTTCACTTTGGAAGTAGTGATGGAAAAAGCTCACCCTTGCTGCCTTGGAGGTTGTTGGTTGCCTCTGAAAACCCTTGGCTTAGGGAACTGATTTTCAAGATGCCCTGGTTCTTTGTAGTTGTAGAAATGAACCACGCATTGAGGTTCGAATGGAGTGTTCCTCTCCTTTGTCACAGCCGCGGGTCTTTCTTACCGAAAGTTAACAGCCAGGTGCCCTTCTCTTCCACACCTAAAGCATTTTCTTGTACCCTTCAGGCAATTTCCAGGGTGCTTCTTTCTGCACCTTTGGAAAGTGGGGTGTTGGATCTTCTTAGAATCGTTGGATTTATTCACTGGACCACCAGTATTGAAGTCCACCTTACACTTCTTATCCCCATGATACCCCTGAGATTATACGATCTCCATTTTGACCTTGAGGGAACATCAGAAAATTTTCTCATAGCTGTTGAAGTCCCGAATTGCTAGTGCTTTCTGCAGGCTAGGTTTCATCCCACCAAAGAAGAGGTCAACCTTGCATTTGGGGGTAACGACAAAGCCAGAAGCGTATCGTGAAAGCCTTGTGAAGTTTTCCTCGTTCACTCCAACAGATTCGTCATCTTTTTTCTTGAGGTCAAGGAATTACCTTTCCATCTTAATCCAGAGAGTGCGTGAAAAATATTTATCGAAAAACATCTTCCGGAAATCCTTCCATTACAACGCCTCGATTTCCTCCTCAGGCTTCATATTTTTTATCAGCGCCCACCATTGATCAGCTTCACCCTCTATATAATAAGTATCCAGGAGAACCATATCTTGTTCATAACATTGAAGGATAGAGAATATCTTTTCAATGGAGTTGATCCATTGTTCAGTGATTGAGGGATTGGATGATCCATTAAAATTAGAAGGCCTTGGTCTCAAGAATCTATCGATAGCGACTTATTCTTTCTTAGGGGGGGTTTAACGTTCCTCTTGACCCATTTTTATATTCAAATCTTGAGTTAGCTGATAGAGAAGCATGAAAAAGTTCTCGATTACCGCTCCCATTGGATTGGGCATCTCATTAGTATAGTCATAACATTGATCTTCACATGGGTTGTTAGCCCGAGTCCTCCTATTACTGGCCATTGGCTTGAATAAAAGGAAAGTTAGGGGTAACACATAAAGGGTAATACAAGGAAAAAACTGATGACTTATAAATAAATCTTATTTCCTTAACATATGAATCTACTGGCTTCAGTCTATGTTATCCATGATCTACTTTCTAACATATATTCTTAGGGCATTTTTTCTCTCTTAATAATGGTTCATAATAAACTTGTGAATTTAACAAAGCATATCTCCTGGGAGTTTCATAACCAAGAGTGCAGCAAGGCCCGTTGTCATACACCAGTTCCTGTTTGAGTCTATCTCAAAGCAGTTTTTTCGGGTTTTACCCCTAGGATACATCTGTGCCAGAGCCGCCTCTACCTGCTCGTATCCAGACAGGGATGTATTTTCTTGATAAACCAATTACTCAATAACAAAAAAAAGTTAGGGATGTTTTTATTATACATAGTCTTGTCTCTAAGTCTTTAATAGGGTTTTCTAATCCTAATCCCAAAAATAACTAAACCTATCCTATGATACCAACTATGACAACCCTGCTTTTATTACAAACTTAAACCCGATTTATTACCTAAAACCTTGACTTGATACAACATGGAATATGGAGAGGTATAATGTCTTTGGGGATTAGGAACATTACATAACAACTTAAAACATGATAAACAATGTCTTTATTGAAAACTTCCTTTACATGACCACTACATTCCCTCGTACTTAGCATTGCATGGGATAACCTGAGGACATGCATAAGAAAAGGGTGAGCTATAAAGCCCAGTAAGGGAATAAACATGGAGTAACATGAGGAATAAAATACATGTTATATAATAGGCATATCATTAGAGCACAATAGAAGCATAAAAATAAAGGCATGATAAAGCATGATAATCATAACATGGAAATGTGGCAACAACACTTAACATGGAATTAGCATGAGCCAAGGCTCATTGCACATGGAGCATGAGTAAATCCTCATCGCACCTGAAGCACAAGTAAAACCTTGTTTCACTTGAATTAGCATGATTCAACACCCATTGCACATGATGTATCATGATACTATACTTTACCCAATGCATTGGAGCGCTATAAGGGCGCACCCTTCTTAAACATTTCATTTCATGCATAAGTGTGCCACATGGATCATATAACATGGATTCATAAAACATCATCATTTATTCCACGATAAATAAATGTGGAATTTATACATGAAACTTTAAAATCAATAATTAAATGTGCATAAACTTGAATACCCTTGATAGAGAAATGGGCATGGTATTTACTACACAATGACATTAGCTTGGAAAATCTGTGCAATTTCGGCAGCGTAATGACGTGACGTAAGAATTCATAAAAATGGTTAATGAGAGAGAAAGGGGATTATCATAATATTTACATAAAATAGACAGTAATGGGGTCATATAGATACATTTCCCAACAATTGTAATGGAATTTAGATTCATGATACAAAAGAATTGCTTGAATGTAAATGAGGAGAGAAATTCCTTTCGGAATTTCGGCATAGTAACGGGTGTACATAGGAGGAATTTAATGAGAGATAAAGGGGTCTCCCACCATTCAAACATAAAGAGGGAAGTATGGGGTAGGTTTGAAACCATATTTCAACATTTATAATTGAAATTAAAAGGGCATAACAACTTAAAGAAAATTGGACAAATATGATAAAGGAAGAAAAAATCCTTACTTGGAAGTGTGCTTCCAAAGGCTTGAGAGAGGCTTGAGAGAGGCTTCTTGGGAGCTTGGGGAACCTTTGGAGGATTATAGAGAGAGTAGGTTAGAGGTTGGACGAACTCCAAAGGCTTTTAGTGAGGAGAAAGTGGGAGATTAGGTGGGTTTATATAGGAAATGTGAGGAAATTATTTATTATTTATGGTTGGGACACCTCACATTAAACTAATTAAAACCACAAACCAGCCCATGGTTTTTGAAAAAGGGTAGTGGAAAGAAATATTTTATAAGGCCAAAATCCGAACTTCTTAAAATAATGGGGTTGCTTATGTGAAGGTGAGTCACACTCCCAAGGAAAACAATTTAAAAAGACAAGATGTTTAATAAGTCTTGAAGGGTCCATTAATGCTTTGTAAAATAAGTAAAACAAACCCAAAATCACATTATTTTAATGTTAAAACATATATTTTCCAAAAATAAGGCTTATAGTATTTTATTACATCACTATTGGGTCATTATGATGTCATAAAACACATTACATATTTAAACGATATTTAATTTTTACCCAAAAATTTGACTGTCTCAGAAAATTATGAAAAATTCACCATTGTATAATTTCGACATCCTGATTCAAAAAAGAATATTTATTTTATATGAATAATTTTCTAAATATTTTAATTTTCACTTTTAAAATAAAAACCGACATTTATCAAAAATTCACGGGTTTGGACAAAAATTACTTTCGAACCTTAATAAAAATTACAATTGCATTCATAAAATTATAGGATCATTTATATTTAATAAAAATTAATTTAATAATAATAATAATATTTTATTAAAATATTATTTAATACAAAAATCCAATAATTCATCAAAATAGATTTCTCAGTTGAATATTAACTAAAAACACTATTTGGGCTTTAAAAACTATTTACAAGGTAACAAAAATAACATGAAAATATAGTCATTATTATAGACAAAAATAATGTACATAACCATAGTTCTAAGGTCTTATTACATAACCCCTTATAATACCTGCATAAGACCGAAGAGTAAGGTGTGCGATGGTGACATACTCTTGGGGTGGCTCGGATAACATTGCTCGGGTGGTAATCTCTATCAACTTCCACTTCTCTCGTAGGCAGTCTCACTCAAGCTTAACCTGTTGAAGCTCGACTTGGGCTTGGTCAAGAGCGAAGCCCAATGAGGCCACCTATTTTCCAAGTTCCGACAAATGGGCTTCGTATGGGGCACATCTACTAGATGAGGCCATCACTTCCTTTTTCTGAGTAAATTGAATTCATTAAAGCCCTATATTTATACTAATCATGTGATCACTATTCAACGACTATATTAGAAATGGTCACAATTATTAACATAAAACCACTGAATTTGACATTTTATATAATCATTTTACATAAAGAGACATTTAATTAGATCAAGATGGATTTCCATTAATGAATGTTTGGGTCGTTACAATCTTCCCCCTTAAGAAATTTCACCCTCAAAATTTCCATTTCCCACATTAAAACAAATGTGGGTAACACTTATTGATCACTTCCTCCGATTCCCACATCGCTTCTTCAAACTTGTGGTTTTGCCACAACACCTTGATGAGGGGCATTGTCTTATTTCGTAGAAGTTTTTCTCTACAGTCTAAGATCTTCACTGGTTGCTCCTCATAAGAAATATCATACTCTAACTATAGCACCTCTAAAGAGAGTACATGTGAAGGGTGCGGTATGTACTTACTTAAGAGGGATACATTAAAGACATCATGTACTTTGGCCATGGTATGTGGAAGTGCAAGTCGATAGGCCACAACCCCAACATAATCAAGAATCTCGAAGGGGCCGATGTACCTTGGACTTAACTTCCCTTTCTTTCCAAACCTCATGATATTATTCCATAGAGATATACATAGAAAAACCATGTCTCCAACTTTAAACTCAAGGTATCATCGACGGTTATCTGCATAACTCTTCTATCGACTCTGGGCTGCCTTGATATGCTGCTGAATGATTTTCACCTTCTCCACCATTTCTTCGACCATTTCTGGTCCAAGCAGCTTACGCTCACCAACCTCATCCCAACATGCCAGTGTTCTACACCTTTTCCCATAAAGGGCTTCATATGGTGCCATTTAGATGCTCGAGTTGAAACTGTTATTATAAGAGAACTCAACCAGAGGAAGATGTTGATCCCATGCTCCTTTAAAGTCCATTGAGCATGCTCTCAACATTTCCTCAAGTGTTTGGATAGTCCACTCGGATTGGCCATCAGTTTGAGGATGATAAGCCATACTAAAGTTTAGTTCATTATTCAGAGCATGTTGAAGACTCTTCCAAAACTTAGAGGTAAATCTTGGATCTAGATCAGACACAATAGATAGTGGTACTCAATGTAGCCTTACCACTTCCCTGATATATATTCGTGCCAGTTGATCCAATGAGAAATCCTCCCAAATAGCAATGAAGTGTGCAAACTTTGTAAGACGATCCACAACAACCCAGATTGCATTTTTGCCTTTGGATGTCTTCGGAAGTCCAGTGACAAAGTCCATGGTGATGTTATCCCATTTCCATTCTAGTATGGGCAATGGTTTCATCATCCCCTTAGACTTCTACCTCTATGCCTTCACTTTCTGACACACCAGACACTTTGATGTATATTCAGCGATCTCCTTCTTCATATTATCCCACCAATAATGCTCTCAGAGATCTCAATACATATTTGTTTTTCTTGGGTGAATAGAGAAATTTGAATTATGTGCATCATCCAAAAGTTCCTTCTTTAGATCCGGACATGATGGAACACATAGTATTTTTCCAAATCTCACAATTCCTTCTTCATTAACATTAAATTCTGAGGATTTCCATTTTCCGATAGCTTCCACTTTTTCTTGAATTCCCACACCATCCTTTTGATCATCCTTTAACCTTTCCAAAAGTGATGGTTGAACAATCATTTGTGAAAGGATTGATGATGTTCCCTTCTTTATGATTCTCATGTCCATCCTCATCAAATCTAAGAAGATTGGATCCTTTTCAATTCTCATCAATGATAGAATTGCTGGGTCCTTTCTACTTAGAGCATCTACCACCTTGTTCGCTTTCCTAGGGTGGTAATGGATTGAGCAGTCATAGTATTTGATCAGCTCTAACTATCTTTGTTGGCGCATATTCAACTCTTTCTATGTGAATATATACTTGAGGATTTTGTGGTTTGTATATATTTCACACTTCTCCCTAAAGAGATAATGTCGCCAAATTTTCAAAGTGAAGATCACTGCAGCCAGATCGAGGTCATGTGTTGGATAGTTCTGTTCATGAACTTTCAATTACCTTGAAGCATAGGCAATGACTTTTTCATTGTGCATCAACACACATCCCAGGCCCTTCTTCGAAGCATCACTGAATACCACTAAAAGTTCTCCACTTGTGGTTAAAGTGATCACAGGAACAGTGATAATCCTCCTTTTCAACTACTTGAAGCTTTCTTCACATTCATCACTCCAATAAAACTTTACCCCCTTCCGAGTTAGCTTGGTAAGAGGGTTGGACAATTGTGAGAAATTTCTCACAAATCATCGATAATATCCAACTAAACCCAAGAATCTACAGATATCTGTTACCGATGTTGTCCTTGGCTATCCTTTAATTGCATCTATTTTGGTGGGATCCACAGATATCCCATTGCTTGTGATGATATTACCCAAGAATTATACATCCTTCAACCAGAAATCACACTTGCTGTACTTGGCATATAGCTTCTCCTTCTACAACTTCTCTAGTATAGTTCTTAGATGCTCCTCAGGATCCTCCTTGGTTTTGGAGTATATCAGAATATCATCTATAAATACTACCAAAAATTTGTCGAGGTAATCTCTAAAGAATCTATTCATCAAGTCCATAAATATTGCAGGAGCATTAGTGAGTCCGAAAGGCATTAATATGAATTCATAGTGCCCATATCTTGTATGAAAAGCAGTCTTGGGGATATCTTCCTTCTTAACCCTTACATGATAATATTCCGATCGAAAATCCACCTTAGAGAAGTATTGTGCTCCACGCATCAGATCAAACAAGTCATCAATTCATGGGAGAAGATACTTGTTCTTTATCGTGATTTTTTTGAGCTCACGATAATTTATGCAAAGGCGCATTGATCCATCCTTCTTCTTGATGAAGAGGAATGGTGCACCCCATGGTGAAGTGCTTGGGCGTATAAACCCTTTATCCAGATTCTCCTGTAGTTGTTTCTTCATCTCTTCAAGCTCCACAACAGCCATTCTATATGAAGTTTTGGATATTTGAAACTCCCATGGTATAAGTTCAATTGAGAATTCAACATCTCTTCTAGGAGGAAGACCAGACAATTCCTCGGGAAACACTTCAGTGAATTCCCTCACAATAGGCATGTCTTCAAGGATGGTTGCTTCCTTGGACTCAATAATCTGAGCCAAATACTCATGCTCATAGGGCAGTAATATCCATTCTTGAGATAATGGAGCTAAAGAAGATTCATCTTCCTTCTTACACTTGTAAAGAATCAGGGGTCGATTCTCCACATGGAGAGTGATTTCCCTCTCATGGAAATTTATGTTGGATCTATATAAGGAAATCCAATCTATGCCAAGAATTGCATAAAATTCCACCAGAGGGAGTATGATGAGGTTCGTCTGGAAGTTCAATCCACATATTATGACAGGGGAAGAGTTATACTCATGGGATTCAATAATCACCCCATTTTTCGTACTCACCGACATCTTTACTTCTGTGATTTTTGGTGGTGATGGTATTGTTCTACTAAACTTTCGAGATATAAAAGAATACGTAGAACTTGAATCAAAAAGTAAGTTCGCTATTATTGAATGAATAACTAGCATACCTTTCACCACTTCGTTTTCGGGGTTCACTTTGGCAGTAGTGATGGAAAAAGCTCGCCCTTGCTGCCTTAGAGGTTGTTGGTTGCCTCTGAAAACCCTTGGCTTAGGGAACTAATTTGCAAGATGCCATGGTTCTTTGAAGTTGTAGCAATGAATCACGTGTTGAGGTTCAAACCGAGTGTTCCTCTCCTTTGTCGCTGCCATGGGTCTTTCTTGCCGATAGTTAATAGACAGGTGCCCTTCTCTTCCACACCTAAAGCATTTTCTTGTACCCTTCAGGCAATTTACAGGGTGCTTCTTTCCGCACCTTTGGCAAGTGGGGTGTTGGATCTTCTTAGCATAGTTGGATTTATCCATTAGACCACCAACATTGAAGTTCACCTTATGATTCTTATCCCCATGATACACCTGAGATTATATGATCTCCATTTCGACCTTGAGGGCACATCGAAAAATTTCCTCATAGCTGTCAAAGTCACGGATTTCCAGTGCTTTCCGCAGGCTAGGTTTCAGCCCACCAAAGAAGCGGTCAACCTTGCATTCGGGGGTAAAGACAAATCCAGAAGCATATCGTGCAAGCCTTGTGAAGTTTTCCTCATACGCTCCAACATATTCGTCATCTTTTTGCTTGAGGGAAAGGAAGTCCCTTTCCATCTTAAGCCGGAGGGTGCGCTGAAAATATTTATTGAAAAACATATTCCAGAAATCCCTCCATTCCAACGGCTCAATTTCCTCATCAGGCTTCATATTTTTGATCAGCATCCACCATTGATCAGCTTCACCCTCCATACAATAAGCAGCCAAGAGAACCTTCTCTTATTCATAACATTGAAGGATAGAGAAGATCTTTTCAATGGAGTTGATCCATTGTTCAACGATTGAGGGATAGGATGATCCATTAAAAGTAGGAGGCCTTTGTCTCATGAAGCTCTCCATAGCGACTTATTCTTTCTTAGGGGTGGGGGGTTGAACGTTCCTCTTGACCGATGTTTCTATTCAAAGATTGAGCTAGCTGAGAGACAAGCGTAACAAAGTTCTCGATTCCCGCTCCCATTGGGTTGGGCATCTCATTGGTACAATCATCACATTGATCTTCACATCGGTTGTTAACCCAAGTCCTCCTATTACCAGCCATTGGCTGGAATAAAAGGAAAGTTAGGGGTAACACATAAAGGGTAATACAAGGAAAAAACTGATGACTTATAAATAAATCTTATTTCCTTAACATATGAATCTACTGGCTTTAGTCTATGTTATCCATGATCTACTTTCTAACATATATTCTTAGGGAATTTTTTTTGTCTCTTAATAATGGTTCATACTAAGCTTGTGAATTTACCAAAGCATATCTTCTGGGAGTTTCGTAACCAAGAGTTTAGCAAGGCCCGTTGTCATGCACCAGTTCCTATTTGAGTCTATCTCAAAGCGGTGTTTTTGGGTTTTACCCCTAGGATACATCTGTGCGAGAGCCGCCTCTACCTGCTCGTATCCAGACATGGATGTATTTGCTTAATAAACCACTTAATCAATACCCACCAAAACTTAGGTATGTTTTTATTATACTTAGTCTTGTCTTTAAGGCTTTACTAGGGTTTTCTAATCCTAATACCAAAAATAACTAAACCTATCATCTGATACCAACTATTACAACCCTGCTTTTATTACAAACTTAAACCTGATTTATTATATAAAACCTTCACTTGATACAACATGGAAGATTGAGTGGTCTAGTGTCTTTGGGGCTTAGGAACATTACATAACAACTTAAAACAAAAGAAACAACGTCTTTATTGAAAACTTCCTTTACATGACCACTGCATTCCCTCGTACTTAGCATTGCATGGGATAACCTGAGGACACACATAAGAAAAGGGTGAGCTATAAAGCCTAGTAAGGGAATAAACATGGATTAAAATGAGGAATAAAATACATTTTAGACAATAGGCATATCATTAGAGCACCATAGAAGCATAAACATAAAGGCATGATAAATCATGATAATCATAACATGGAAATGTGGCAACAACACTTAACATGGAATTAGCATGAGCCAATGCTCATTGCACATGGAACATGAGTAAATCCTCATTGAACATGAAGCACGATTAAAACCTTGTTGCAATTGAATTATCATGATTAAAAACCCATTTGACATGACGTATCATGATACTATACTTTACCCAATGCATTGGAGCGCTATAAGGGCACACCCTTCTTAAACATTTCATTTCATGCATAAGTGTGCCACATGGATCATATAATATAGATTCATAAAACATCATCATTTATTCCATGATAAAGAAATGTGGAATTAATACATGAAACTTTATAATAAATAAGTAAATGTGCATAAAGGTTAATACCCTTGATAGGGAAATGGGCATGGTATTCACTACACAATGACATTGGCTTGGAAAATCGGTGCAATTTCGGCAGCGTAACAACGTGACGTAAGAATTCATAAAAATGGTTGATGAGAGAGAAAGGGATGTATCATCATATTTACATAAAATGGATAGTAATAGGGTCATATAGATACATGTCCCAACAATTTTAATGGAATTTATATTCATGATACAAAATAATTTCTTGAATGTAAATGAGGATAGAGAAATTCCTTTCGGAATTTTAGCATAGTAACGGGTGTACATGGGAGGCATTTAATGAGATAGAAATGGGTATCCCACCATTAAAACATAAATAGGGAATTATGGTGGAGGTTATAAACCATAACCCAACATTTATAATTGAAATTAAAAGGGCATAACAACTTAAAGAAAATTGGACAAAAATGAGAAAGGAAGAAAAAACCCTTACTTGGAAGTGTGATTCCAAAGGCCTGAGAGAGGCTTGAGAGAGGCTTCTTGGGAGCTTGGGGCACCTTGGCAGGATTATAGAGAGAGTAGGGTAGAGCTTTGACAAACTCAAAAGGCTTTTAGTGAGGATAAAGTGGGATCTTAGGTGGGTTTATATAGGAAATGTGAGGGAATTCTTTATTATTTAGGGTTAGGACACCTCACATTAAAATAATTCAAACCACAAACCATCCCATGGTTTTTGACCATGGTTTTTTCCAAAGGGTAGTGTAAAAAAATATTTTATAAGGCCAAAGTCCGAACTTCTTAAAATAATGGGGTTTCTTATGTGTAGGTGAGTCACACTCCCAAGGAAAACAATTTAAAAAGACAAGATGTTTAATAAGCCTTGAAGGGTCCATTAATGCTTTGTAAAATAAGTAAAAAAAAAACAAAAATCACATTATTTTAATGGTAAAACATATATTTTCCAAACATAAGGCTTATAGTATTTTATTACATCACTATTGGGTCGTTATGATGTCATAAAACACATTATATATTTAAACGGTATTTAATTTTTACCCAAAAATTTGAATGTCTCAGAAAATTATGAAAAATTCACCGTTGGATAATTTTGACATCTTGATTCCAAAAATAATATTTATTTTATATAAATAATTTTCTAAATATGTTAATTTTCACTTTTAAAATAAAAACCGACATTTATCGTAAATTCACGGGTTTGGACAAAAATGGCTTTCGAACCTTAATAAAAATTACAATTACATTCATAAAATTATACGATCATTTATATTTAATAAAAATTAATTTAATAATAATAATAATATTTTATTAAAATATTATTTAATACAAAAATCCATTAATTCATCAAAAATAGATTTCTTAGTTGAATATTAACTAAAAACACTATTTGGGCTTTAAAAACTATTTACATGGTAACAAAAATAACATGAAAATATATTCATTATTATATACAAAAATAATGTACATAACCATAGTTCTAAGGTCTTGTTACATAACCCCTTCTAATACCTACATAAGACCGAAGAGTAAGGTGTGCGATGGTGACAGACTCTTGGTATGGCTCAGATAACATTGCTCGGGTGGTAATATCTATAAACTTCCACTTCTCTCATAGGCGGTCCCACTCGAGCTTAACTTGTTGAAGCTTGGATTGGGCTTGGTCAATAGATAATCCCAATGACACCACCTCTTTTCCGAGTTCCGACAAATGGGCTTTGTATGGGGCACGTCTACTGGATGAGGCCATCGCTTCCTTTGTCTGAGTAAATTAGATTCATTAAAGTCCTATATTTATACTAATCATGTGATCACTGTTCAACAAATATATTAGCAACGATCACAATTCTTAAGATAAAACCAAAGAATTTGACATTTTATATAAACATTTTACATAAAGATATATTTATTTAGATCAATAGGGATTTCCATTAATGAATGTTTGGGTAATTACAAGTATTAAAAGAGAAAGGTAGTGTTTTTTGGAACTGTATTGGGAAGATATTTGAAGAAAATAAGTGGTTTTATAGGTGTGAAGGAGAGGGAGAGTTGGTGACCTTTTATAGGGAAAGAAAAGGACACACTTGGCATTTTTCAAAACAAGTTGGGTGTACCCACATTTCTACCTAAAAAAGTCTTAAAACCCCAAAAAAACTAAATAATCGAAGGTTAATGGCTGAAGAATGGCCAAAAAATGGGTTTTGGACAAGTTTATAAGTAATTTTGGGTCTAAAATTTAAGGTTTAGTCCTTAGTTAAGCTTAATTTTAACTTAATCGATTTAATTAATTTTAACTACATTCACTAGTATTTTGGGTCCAAAAATAAGTTGAACTTATTATACAATATAAATTATTCATATTATAAAAATGGAATATATTTTTAATTATTCTAATCACAAAATTAGTAGAAAGTATTTTAAAATTAATCCCGCAGTCAGGTCGACAATGCGAGTTTTTAAAGTAAAATTGATCAGAAGTTTTCTATGTTTTTATAACCAATTTTATTGTGATATTAGTTCAAATTACCTAAATTGGTTTAATTGAAAAAAACATAATTAAATTAAAATATTTAAGAATATTAAATTATAATTTATCTTTATCAATAAATTTTATGAAAAAACCAATTTGAATTAAAATCTAGCATTTTTCACTATTCATTCAAAAATGATCTTTTATAGAAAAGTCCAAAAAAATCTCCCTAAGATAATTTCAACATTATAAATTAAAAAAATGATTTTTAATTTATCAATTTCAATTTCTAAATGTGTCTATAATCAATTTTGTTATTTTTCACAGAAAGGAATTGAAAGCAGTTCATTTGAGAAAACAATATTTTTAAACATAAAATGACATTACCAAAAAATCATGTATTTCATTTTCAATATGTTTTATTTATATAAAAAATTATAATAAATATTTGAAAAGTAGTTATTACATTTCATATTACTAAGTTTAATAGATAGGTTATAGTTATCTCATTTAAATAATTATAACAATAAAATAATGTTTCATAGAAACATCGGTGTTGCATGTAACATACACCAATTAGATGTTCCATGTAATGTACACCCAGTTAATGTTTCATGTAATGTACACCAAGTTCATGTTTCATGTAACTTACACCAAGTCTATGCTTTGTGAAAGGAATGTTTTACTTACTTCATTTCTTGATATAAATGAAAATTTAATTTATTTTTTAAAAAATGTCCATAAAAACTCATGGTGTTACACCCATGGGTTGGTGACTAGCACTTGACATCATACAAGAGAAAAGAGGGAAAAATTTTCAACAAAATAGTTCAATATAATAAATACAAGTCAGTATACTTAAAACTCCAAAGGGATATATTATGAAAAAACAAACTAGAATATCAAAACCCAAAATAGTATATCATCAATGTGATCAATAGAAAGACAAATATCCCAAATGAAACATTATTCAAATAACAAGGGATCAAGAACATACTCCACCTCCAGTTAGTGATTTCCTTTTTCTTGGACTTGGAAGAAGGAAATCTAAAAATGCCCGATCAAAAAGGTAGGTTGTTATCTATAGAGCCCATTAGGGTCTCACCATGTGTTCTATAAAAATATTCCACAATAATAAACCAAATAATTCATTCAATTGTAAATAAAATAGTCCATGAAGATAGAATTATATATTTAAAACAAAGACATATTTTCATTTCAAAATGATGGAAAACATTTTGAACAAGTCTTATATAAATTTTTTATATAAAATCATTTATGTAAATCATTTTCATGAGTAATTTTATTGCACAATCAGTAGAAAATATATAAAAACAATAAGAAAAACCACCAAGTTTATCTTCCATATTGTTTGAGAGTTTTTTGTTATAGGATTCTCACCCCCTCTAATCAATGATCATGAAAATATGTGTACACTTGTCCCTCAAGTTCGAGATGAATATGACTCATCAATATCTCACATGAGATAAGATATACCAAAGTAGGGTTTTGTTAGAGTTTTCATTATCAATAAATTACTAGTGAATCAAAATTCTAGAGTTCTTGTCCCAAATAAACCATTAACTACCTAGGATTTCATATAATCAATATATCAATTAATAATTAAAATATCATCTCATTTCAAATCAATCATTATTTACAATTCAATTACCTAATTTTTAGTTTCAATATACCAATTTAACTTCAAAATGAAAACATGGGGGTTTTCATCATTTCATTCCACTTTAATAAAAAATAAATCATAGGGTTTTCATCAATTTTGTTTAATTAATTTTCTTAAATCAATTCTAAAATCATTTCATGAATTCCATCAATTTCAAAATACGTTCCAAATTGAAATTCCATTGGAATTTAGAGTTTTCTCAAAAATCCATTCCATTTTAAATTACAATTCATATCAAAAAATTTAATGAATCTATTTAAATCTATTTTAAACAAATAAATAAAATTAAGGATTCAATCATATGGAAAATCACAAACAGAGTTTCCTACCATTAGTCACGGAATCACAATGCACAATTCCCACAATGGGGAACTCCAACAAAGATCTACAGTTATGAATATATAGAAATCACAAATAGAATCAAGATACATTTAAATAGTGTTTATATCCATAAAAAATGATATCATGAAAACCCTCTATATAGGAGAGAGTGGGATACTAGATGAAAACTTACGAGAGAAGATTCACTTATACAGAGGAGATCGAACGAGACCAGTCATGCTTCAATCCACCAAAGAATGGTTTTGGAGGAGGAAAAGCCACTTCTTGGGAGCCTTATAAACCATGGATTACTGATATAGGGTCAATTTATGGGGTTTGGGATGTTAAATGGGTATTGGTAAATTTTGAAGCACTTTCCAGAATTAAAAAAGTCTACGTGCACGGTTAGCATGGCAGGGTCACACGGTTTGAAAACTGTGCTCACTAACTATGCACATCTACACTGGAGTGCATGGTTTTAACTAGGGGGCCCATAGTTTTTCAAATGATGTGCTAATTTTGAAAACCCTCACTATCCAGTGTTTCACATTTTTTATGGATGGGTTACATAGTTTGGGTAAACAGTGTTCCGATCATGCACAACCCAAAACACCTCAAATAATATTACCAAATTTCACCTAATGAAACCCTAAAAAAAACCCAACCAAATAGGGAAACAACAAAAGTCATGTAATACCTAATAACATGTAAGAGGATGTTACAATCTCACCACCATAAGAACTTTATATCTCCATAAATCCTATCAAGAAGTCTCAATATCAAAGAGATGAGGCAACTGATCTTTCATTAGTGCCTCTCTTCCCCAAGTATCATACATATCAGAACCATTCCTCCATAGTACATAGACCAATTGTATCGTCCATACATGAAGTACATTTTTCATAGAATCAACAGTCGAGACTGGATTCTCAGTCACACATAAATCAGTCTCAACATCAATATACTCCCTCCTAAAGATATGAGATGGGTGAGAAAGATACTTACAAAGCTTTAATGCATGTAATACATTATGTATCAACATAAAATGTGGTGGAAATTATAAATAGTAATAAAATTTCCCCATGTTCTCAACAAACATAAAAGGTCCAAAAAAATGAGCAGTAATCTTCCCTTGACTCCCATGTCATCAGTGACCCAACTGATGAGAAACTTTCAAGAACACCTAGTCACTAACAAAGAACTCCAACGATTTACCATGAAAATCATCATAAGATTTATACCGGATCTATGCCTTTGAAATTCTATGAAAAATTTACTAAATCTTTATTGTAATCTCTTAGACCAAGATTAGTCCAACCAAGAAACCTCCACCAATCTCCAACCAACATTCTAGAGATTTGCATGGCCTGCTATACAAGGCCTCAAAAGGATCCATTCTGACCATGGAATGGTAACCATTGTTATAAGAAAATTCAAACATTTACAAATGGTTATACCAAGATCCAAAAAAAATGAGGATTTAGTCATGAATAATATCCTTAAGAGTCTATATATCCCTCTATTTCTAGAAATTATTCTATGGATGGTAATTCATACTCAAATGAACATGAGATCCCAGTTCCTCCTAGAATCCTATGCAAAAGAGAGAAGTAAAATGGGGATCTCTATTAGATAATATAGAATATGGAACTCTATAAAAATGAATAATCTCTCTCACATAGATATTTTCAAACTCCAAAACTTTTTTTTATCCAAAAATGGGTATAATGTGGGATAATTTGATTAACCAATCAATCACTACTTGTATCACACTCTTATTTAAGGGGTTATGTGGCCACCCAACCACAAAGACCATAGAAATATCATCCCACTTACATTTAGGCACTAGAAGTTTCTAATGAAAACTTGAAAGTATCTTGTGTTTGGCCCTGACCTATTAGCAAGTATTGTAGTGCAAAAAAAAGTCAGTGATGTCTCATCTAATACCTATCCACCAGAATCATTATCGCATGTCATGAAAAACAATATAATTCCTAGGATCACAACCCATTGGGAATTATGGAAATCCATAATCATAGTTTTTCTCACTGAAATGGTATAATGCGCCAGTTATAGAAATATATAATACCCACTATGGAGAATGACCACTCACTAATAGTCTCCCCACAATAAAGAGATTCTCTAATGTCGCAGAATTCATCATCAAGATTCTTCTCTTGAAGAATTATCTAGAGAAGAGAAAAGGTCAACTAAACACTTCCCAAGACAACCTCAACCAATGTTTCCAAAACTACTATACGAAACTATGAAAAAAGTACCATAAAATTCCACTCTTATTATGATTATTTTATGTCATGGGTCTGAATTTTCCTACTCAAGGAATCTGCGATGAGGTTCCCTTTACCCGGGGTATAGGCGATGTAGAAATCAAATGACTATTATTATTACTCTTAACTTCTATGTAAAAGATTAAAATATTTTTGAGAGAAGATATAACTCAAGTTCTTATGGTTGGAATACATGGTAATCCTTTGTACAAAAAGGAAATGTCACCAACTCTTAAGAAAATGTATTATGGAATCAAGTTCGAGGTTATGAGTTAGATAATTATTCTCATGTGCCAACTCTATCGAGAAACATAGGTTACCATGTGATCACAATATATAATAACACAACCAAAACCAAAACCTAATGCATCATAGAATATTTCATAGCCCTTCTAGGCATCTAGAGGTGTCAACACCATTGTATAAGTCAAAATACATTTCAACTCAATAAATGAACTCTGAAAATTTTTATCCCACATGACCTTCACTATCTTTCAATTAAGGGAATCCATCAGAGAATCCAACTCTAATAAATACTTTAAAAACTAGTGATAATACCCATTGAAACTCAAGATGCTCTAAATCAAATAAATATTATGCATTTTCTCCCATTTCATAAAGATTTTCACCTTATCAGTGTCAATTGAGATACCATGTCCTAAGACAACGTCTCTCAAGAACATCACTTCCTAAATCCAGAAATCACATTTTGATAGATTAGTATAAAGTTGGTGATTCCTCAATATATCCATAATAGCTCTCATATGACATAGATGATCCTCCTTAGACATAGTTTAAACTAGTATTTCATCCAAAAAGACCACCATGAACATATCAATATACTCATGGAAGATCATTCACATCAAATCCATAAAGACTGCATGAGAATTGGTTAGACCAAATGGCATGACAAGATACTCATAATGATCATACCTTCTCTAAAATGTAGTTTTCTGAATATTAGATTATTTTATTCTCAACTATTCATAAACATACTGAAGTTCAATATTTAATAACCACCTCTCCTTTTTCAACTGGTCAAATAGATCATCAATCCATGGAAATGGATACTTTTTATTTACCATAACTCGGTTGGGATTCTGGTAATCAACACCGAGGATAAGTGTTCCATCAACAGTCTTAGAAAATAAAACACGCACCTCCAAAAGTGACACACTCAAGTATATAAATACATTCTCCAATATATTATCCAATTGAGTCTTTAACTCTTTCATTTCATCTGGTTCCATATGGTAAGAATGTATACATATCACCTGTGTACAATTTGATAAATAAAAAGAAAACTCTACCTCTATCACCGGTGGAAGACAAGATAAATCAGGAAGAAAAACATTGGGAAACTCGATGACAACTTGTTAGAGATCTGCACTCAAATAATCCCACTCCAGATCAAAATCATACACTAATATTACTTTAACCAACTCTGAATAATAAGGTGTGACTATACTTGAACTTGGATCCCATTCTCCCTGAAAGATATGGCACACCACATCGGGTGTAGTAAAGTAGACACACCAAAGATAATAGTCAATTCGTGCCTTATTAGAAAGAATAAATTCCATCTGGAAAATGAAATCAAGATATTTTATTTTAAGAACTAGTAAATTCCAGGTAAGATTAATTTCTGATAAATAGAGGACATAATAAAGACAATAGAGACCTTACTCTCTCTCTATTCTAATAGTTATAGTAATATACATCACATAAGATAATAGCTTCATAGGAAGATTCAACATGTTAATAATACGAGTCTATATAAATGACTGAGATGTAATATTATAAAATAAAACAAGAACTAAAGATGAGGCTATAATGATGGTTCCTCTCATAGTTGTCAGACCTGTATCAGCTTCCTCTAGAGACTCTTTCACTATATAAAGAATCTTCATTCAAAATGATTATTGTTGGAACCCATTTGTTTGTGAAGCATCTGATTTCACCAAAATACTTTTAGGTGTTGATGATCCTATCCTACAATGTGGGGTTGAAATGATAAATTAGAGTTTTTGTAAGTGACCTGAGAATTCACAAGAACATAAGATCTTGAGTGCCTCAGTGCAAACCCATTTCAAATGCTCAATCTCTCCCCACTGAAAGAATGTTAAAGGTCCTATGTTAGGTACTGTAGGAGGTCTATCAGAAATCATATATCAAAATCTACCAAGATCATGATTCCTATTTCTTTTAGAGAAACTCACAGAAATCCCACTGGAAAAAAATAGAACTCCCGTTAACCCGGACTTACCAGCCAAGTCAAGATCAACCATCAACACCCTATGTAGTAAATCAGTATAAGAAGCATGCTTTATTAAAAAAACCCTAATAAGAAATATCATGTTGAAGACCCATATTGAACCTTTGAGTCTTCATCTTCTCATTAGATACAATATTAGGTGAAGACTGTACAAGATCGGAAAAGTGGTTTGCATAATCTATCATGGTCCTGTTAGTTGTCTCATGTTTGAAAAAATGCATATCCTTAGCCATCACTATAGACTCTGGATATAATTGATTAGTGAAAATAAAATTAACTTCCTTAAACTCTAAACCCACATGATTCTTCTCTATCATAATCAATTCCTATTATCATCTGTCATATCCCTCTAGCTTGAAGGTGGTATATTTCACCTTAATTGAATCAAGAATTTCATTTTAATCAAACAAAAGATCAATATTTATCAAAAAAAATCCTCATCCCCTTGAGGATCATTATATCCTTGGAAATATAGTGGCCTCTCATGAAGGGAATAATGAGTACGATTCCAAGATTCAACCCTATGAGGTTACACAACCAGTGCCTAAATGGGAACTGGTGCAGGTGCCTATCCCGAGTCTTAGAAAACACACAAAATAATCTCAATAGGATTCTGGTCCATGAGAGGATCCAATCGTTGTGGTTCAATAGAAGGTTCCTCATAATACCTATTTAAACATATTCTCAGAGGAATGATGCTACACAACATTTAATACATCATAATATTACTCAGATCAAGAACTCAGATAAGGGAAATGGGGAAATTAATCCCACTAGATAAGATATAAATATTTGAATCTAACCTATAAAAATCAAAATTAGGGAACTAAATAGAATAAGTTCAAATTATTCCTCAAGATTCTATTCTCAAATTACCTATAGTGACTTAGGGCTCCTTATAATGAATTAAGGCCAAAAACTCACTTTTAAATCACTCCCATGTCCTAATAAGACATTCCAATCCATATAATGATGACATTCCAATCCATATACTGACATCAAAGAATGACTCTAAACTAGTACCTTTGATACCACTTTGTCATGAACCAACCCAGATACCCTTGTACCCTGATACCTGAGCTATCTCTGACATAGACCTAAAGTATTTCTCAATCCCCATGGGTTGGCGACAAGCACCTGGATTATACTAGATAAATGAGGGAATAAATTTTCCACAAAATAGTGAATGATAATTGATAAAATTATGATAAAAAATCCAAAGGGAGATAATACCATAAACTAAATAGGTATATCCATACCCAAAATAATATCATCAATGTACTCTGTAGAAAGACAAAAACCCAAAATGAAACATCACTCCAAGCCCAAAGGATCCATAATATCCACCACTTCCAAGTGGAACATTCCCTTTTCTTGGACATGGCAGAAGGTAATCTACAAAAACCTGATGGAAAAGGTAGAGTGTGAGCTATAAATACCATTAGGGTCTCACCAAGTGTTAAACAAAATTATTAAATTATAATAAACCAAATCATGATTTCAATTTTAAATAAAATAGGGCATGATGATAAAATTTCATATTTAAAACAAAAATATGCTTTCATTTCAAATTTATGGAAAACACTTCAAACATTTCATAAATACAAAATTTATATAAAATTAATTATATAAATAATTTCTAATGTGTAAAGAAGTTTAATAATCAAAGTAATATATATATATATTTAAAAAAAATCATAATAATAACCATGGTCATAAGCCCCATGGTATGATAGTTTCTATTTATAGGATCCTCACACTCTCATATCATGGATCATGGAAATATGTGTACACACATCATGTGGACTCATGCCGAATAGGACTTATCAACATCCCATTAGGGATAAGTGTAAAGATGTAAATTTGAAATATATTGAAATTAAATTAATTTTTCTAAATACTTAATACATTACAAAAACATAGGCCCAAAGACTGTATTAGTTTAGTGCCTTTGGAAACATGGAACACAATCTTCTAAATTGGTGAAATATCTTCAACATATCCCATAAATATCATCCCATTTAGTATTCCTACCTAAAAACTTTATTTATATCTTGGGGAAAAGAAACATAAAAAGTGGTGATTTTAGATGCTTAGTAAGGGTAAACATGGAAAATATCAAACAAAACATGAATATAATAATGTAAGAACATGAACATAACTTTTGAAAATCATACCATGTATAATATATATCAAAATCTTTAATCATTAAATAAATTTTTTTAGTTCATAAAACATAAAGAATAAAGTAACATGATCCATGAGAAAATAACTTTGGCACAAAACATAAAATTTTGGAAAACACATAAACATAGAATGTTAGAAAAGGCTCATTTCCAAGACCATCATAGTGGAAAAATTCCTTTACTGAATCGAGTTCACTCTTCGTTCCAGTAATGTATTACTGAACCAAATTTACTTGTTCTTACAGCCCTGTATTACTAAACCATATTTACTTTTAATTTGAGTCTTATAAATATCATGAGATATAAATCTTTACCCCATTCATTGGAGGTAGATATAGGTCCCACAAATCTCATAATGAAATCATTCTTATGTGTACCATAAAAACATAAATCATTCATCGTATTATAACCCAATAAATAAAATGGGTTTCTTAAAAATCATTCCAACATAATCCATATAAAAAAAATTGATTTCATAAATATCATTCCATAATAAACACAATCAAACCATAGTAATAGGGACATAAACATAACCCTATTTAATGAATTTCAACTTAGATGTAAAATAATTTTGATAAAACACATGAAATTAATACTTGAGGAAAATATTATTTTTTCTTCAAAAATGATTTCTTTTATCAAAATGACACACAATTTTAAAATAAAATAATTTATTTGAAAATAAACTTGAAATATTTTGAAGGATGATTCTTGGAAATAATGGGTTATAAAATCATCAAAATATTTTCATGTTGTATAAGTTAAAAGAAAACATTCTTCTAGTACTTTTGTTTGAAAGTCAAAAAGTACCTCGTATTGAATACGAAAAAAGATTCCATTCATAACGTTTTGTAAAATTTCACCAATGGGTAAAATTGAATTTAAACAATATTATAAATATATGATGAATATTTTATATTATATATGTATAAAACATGGACATGGATGATAAATACACCCTGATACTTACATATAAATAATCTCTGATAATAATGAGATTGCGAAATTATCCCTTACCATAGGTCTGATATCCTTTGTATATATCCAAACCTACTATATAATGATTTAAATAATATGACTAACATATTATAGAATCATAGTCATTTTTATGATATCATATATGATCGTATTATCATCCTTTTGTTTATAACTTTTCATTATTACTCGTTATTTGAGTATCAACTGCTTCATTTTCTTATGCATGTTTTGTCAAATAAGTTCATGTTACAATTATTAGGTTATAGTTATATGATTTCTATAATAATATTAGTGTAATATATATCATATTTATTCATTCTATTCATTTATATAATCATTCTTTAATGTAGATTATATAGAATGAATCGCATCACATCGTGGATACGGTAGGCCGTACTTACACACGAGCGACGATATCATTCCTTTATTTCTAAAATTCTATTGAAGTGGATGGTATATATATTGGTATAGAATAAATATATTATTATAATAATAATATATAGTTATTATTTCAATCATTATAATCATCCATGTAAAGTGTTAGTGAAAAAAAAGATTACACCATGACGTGGAGACAGTAAGTCATACGTACACACATGTGGTGATTTCATTATTTTATTGGATGAATGGAAGGTAGAATATGGTTGTTCCATAATCATAATAACATATAATTATATAAATGATACTAGAGTTATTACTTAATAATGGAAACAAATAATGAATAGGATGTAGAAGAAGAAATACGTTTGAAAGAATCGGTAGAGGATATTACCTCTTCTTCGACGAGCTCCCTCTAGATATCCTCTTAAAGAAACTTGAGTTGGTATTTTGGGAAGAAAAGAACCTCTAGAATGCAAATAATGATGTTTATAAGGTACATTTTTAGGGGAGTTTCGATATTTAAGGCTCAATGTGATGTGAAGAGGTGAGGTAGGAGGTTCCCTTTTATAATTGTGGCAAGGTGACTTTTGGAAACTCTAAAAATATTAATTTATAATAAAATCATACCTCATCCAAAAAACTTAAAATTTTCATATTTTAGAATATGATAAGATATAGGGTTTTAATATCATCAAAAAATAATTTCTAGACATGTTTTGATTTCAGTTTAAACCTAACCATTTCGTTTTACCCTTAATTATTCTCTTTTAATTTTAATTAAGGTATCAAATTATATAATATTAAAATAGTCTCATTTTTAAATATTTGATTTCAATTAGACCATAAATTAAAAATATATAAAATTTTAGAATAATCCATAATTATTTTATATTTTTTAAAATATTTGTGATTTTTAAATAATTTAATAAAACATTATCTTGACAAAATATCAATAGTCTGAATTTTGACACTATTCATTACATGGATATTTAAAAATATCAAGATAAGATGTTAACCTTGAACTAAATATTTTATTATATATCTAAGGGGTGAAGGAAATATATATAATTTCTTGGATATATTAATTATACAAAATTATATTTATTTTAGTATTTTTAATAACATTAATTTGATATTTCTGTTTATAAAATAATTACTACATCAGTTTTGTTTAATTATTTAATATACTTATATGTTGGAAAAAAATTAAAAAAATACTATGATGAAGATAAATCTTTTATATTTCATAATAATACTTATAGTAGAATATATCACCTATAAAATCCTATATTAAAAATTTTATATGTATTAAAACATGAATACGACAACATTAACATCACTTTAAATAAAATCATATAAGAGTCGTAATCTCTTCTATAAATATCCAAATGGTAAATAACTAGACCATTGGATTTTTATGGTTTATATATACTCTAAAAATAAGATTTTTTTTAAGTTTTTGTGTATTTTTATGGTTATTATAATTTTAATAAAAATTAGTTTATTGATATTTCATCAATTAAACAATTTCTGCATCATAAGAATATAAAACTTTAAGGAAATTTATTATTTCCTAAAAATTACAAATAAATTATAATGATAAATAAAAACATTTTATATTTCAAATAAGTATTTATAATCTAATTTATATTCTATATAACCTTATTTTAAAAATTATAATGTTATTAAAATTTTAGTAAGACATATTTAACTTTTCTTTAAATAAAAAATATCAAATGTCATAATCTCCCCCAAGTGGCTTCCAAAGGGTATAATTTAGACAAAAGGATGGTTTAGGTATAAAATCACTCATCTAATCACATTAGTACAAGTGTTAAGTTAATTTCATAATATTATATTTATCGTTAATTACTTGATTTACCTTTTTACTGTATTAATAAAAATTCGTGAAATTACTATTCATAATGCCAAAAAATAAAAGAATATTATTTAAATAATTTGAAAATACTGATTCCAAACATTGAATACACTTTTAAAATTTAAAAATACAGAATTTACAGTAATTAATTTAAAATTAATCTCATTGGTGGAATAAAAAATAGGTTTTTAAAAGTTAAAACATTACAAAAGATTGTAATGTTTTTACATCAAAATTCATGGTAAAATTAATGATAATGAAATTAATTATATTTAATGATAAAAATATATTATATTTATACTTTATAACCATTTAATATTGTAATTTAACCATATAAATTATTTCTCTGAAAAAAGTTGTTTTCAATTAAAATTTTGTGTATTTATACTATTCATCAAAATTTAAAAGTTATCATATAAATATAAAAAATTCATCCCAAGTAAATTTTTATATCTCATTTCAAATAATAAGTTTATTTTTTAAAATATAATATATAAAAGTATCAAAAACTAAATTTAAAATGTATAGGCCATCAAAAGGCGGCAAAATTGCATTTTTTTTGTAAAATACTTCTTTTATCAGAAAAATAAAATTTGTTCTTATATCATGTCTAGAAAACATATAATATGGATTTTAAACATTTTATTGAATATATTAAATATATAACAATTTAATAAATTCCATAAAAAGTGATTTTAATATTTTATTAACTCACTTATTTTTATTTATATAGTTTTTCAGAAAAATATTTCATTTTATTTAAAGTGGTTTTATTTTCATTTATAATTAATTATTCACCAAAGAATCAATTATATATAAATGTATAAATAATATTTTAATAATTTTTTTAATACTGTTCATATCGCCATTATAACAGTTAGGTTGTAAAGTAACAAAATAATATTTAGTTGTTCGCTTAAAATCGGTCTTGCATGAAATGAATTCTATCAAAAGTATTTGAAATTGTGTATAACACAAGACAAGTATAGTGTTGAGTATACCAAAAGCTAAGATAGTGTTATGTATAGAACAATCTTACCATGGTGTATGATATAATAAAATACATCAAATATTTTTTTTAAAAAAATCCATCTCATAAAAATCTTGGGGTGTTAAAATAAGATTTACCGAACATGGTTTTTGTTAGAGTTTCCATCGTCAATAAATTTATAGGGAATCAAAATCCAAAATTTTTTGTTACAAATAACCAACTAAACACCATGAATCTCATGTTCTCAATAAATCAATCCAAAATGGGAAAATCATATCATTTAAAAACAATCATTTTTCCAATTCAATTTCTATATTTTAAGTTTCAATACACCAAATTAATTTCATAACCAAAACATGGGTTTTTCATTATTTCACGACTATTTAATAAAAAACCAATCATAGTTTTTTCATCATTTCAATTTATTCCATTTTCAAAAATCAATTCACAAATAATTTCTTCAATTCCATCAATTTCAATATATGGCCAAATTCTATTTCCACTAGTATTGGGGGGGGGGGTTTCACCAAAACCCGTTCCATTTCAAATTCCATTTCAAATTCATATCAAATTGGGTTTTAATAAATCACTTGAAAGATATTTGAAACAAATTAGAAAAATTAAGGATTCAATTATATGGAAAAACTAAAATGGTACAACTTACCTTTAATCAAGAAATCCAAACAAAAAATGCCTCTAATGGGGAACAAAAACAAAGATCAAAGGTGAATGTGATCTAGAAGTAAAACCTGTAATCATAATCCTTTTAAATATAGTTTATACCCATAAAAAATGTGTTTGTATATCCTCTAAGGAGGAGATAACAGGAGACCGGATGAAAACTCATGAGCAAAGATTCACTTACCTGGAGGAGATCAAACGAGATCTGCCACGCTTCGATACACTAAGGAATGATTTTGGAGGATCCAAAACCACTTCTAGGGATCCTTATAAACCCTAGAATTTGAGATAGTTTCAAGTGAGTGGTTTCAGTATCTTAAATTGAGTTTGGGAAATTCTAAAAAAAAAATAGAATTAATTTTCTTTTCATGTATGGTTAGTTAAGTTTGGTAGAATGGTGTGACCAATCATGTTCCATAACTATGCTACCCAATACTAGGGTGCATGGTTTATATTAGGTGGGTGCACAGTTTTTTAAACCACTCACCAAGAATTCAAAACCTCACTATCAATGGTTTCATGGTTTGAACTAGAGGGCTTCACTATTTGGGAAATATGTGTGCTAACTATACACAACCCCGAAAACCTCCAAAAAATTTCTAAATGTCACCCAAAGAACCCATAATTAGAATCGAAACAAAAAGAGAAACAATAGGGGTCATGGAATAATTAAAAACAAGTAATAAGATCTTACAATTACAACATTGATATTAAACATGGATTCAATTCATGCTCAAGATATTGATTTAATGGAATGTATTTTTAGTTATGTGATTTTTCAATTGATTAATCATTATATATTTATGATAGATTCCACTGTATGTAACCCGTAATGAGTGTTTTAAATGAACATTTATTTTTTTCCCTTTCTCTAGGATATGAAGAATAAATCTTTGATTGAGTTCAATGATGTAGAATATTTTCTTTCGCTATATTCTATATTTTATTTCCAATGTAAATTGAGAAGAATATTTGTATCTAGTTCTTCAATACTAATAGAGTAATCATTTTTCATGATTAGATTAAATTTATATTAAATAAATGTAATAAAGAAGACACTGACTCTTGTTACTAGATTTTGGGTTGTTATAATGTTTGTGAGGGTGATATGTAACAGTTTGTGTTATACTGTTTTTTAGTGGAGGGTTTTCAAATATATTTCCCACACTACTCATCCTCTCATCGACCAGTTAGAAAAGAATGGGTAATTATAATTTTATAATTTTTTAAAATAATCTTTAAAAACAATGTTTGAGAGGTTATTCATCACTTCAAAAAGGGAAACCTTGATTTTTTTTTGGGGGGGGATTCATTGAGATTATGTGTGATGTGGGTGACTGTGTTATTGCAGTAGTATTTAAATAGAGAGTATAAAAACCATTCTTGAAAATATATTACAAATGTATGAATCTTACAAAGACAGAAGTCAAAATCACCATAATTGATAATGAAATATTTTATTTAGTATTTACTTTTTCCAAGTTTAGGACCTATCTAGTTATCTCTGAAGTTGTCATGTGCACTAATCCTGCAATGTTGAAATACATGATAATGAAGAAGGATGTGAAGTCACAATTAATTTAGTGGATCATATTATTAAAATAGTTTTATGTTGAAATAAAGGATTTTTTTATAAAATATAGTAACTGAACATCTCTTAAGTATTTAATTTACACACTTATGTAGTGATAAATAAGTTGATATTAATGATAATTATTTAGATGATAATTTGTTTAATAAGGAGTTAATTGAAATACAACAGGTCAAGGACATCACTAAATCTTTTTAAAATATCACGATATCACCATAATTTACCTAATAAAAGAGGTTAATGTTCTTATATTATGTAAAAAACTATATTTTGAATGGTCCTTTTATAATTCATACAATACGGTTTTGGGTTCATCTATCAGTTTGATGTGGTAAGCATGATATAGTTTTAGTTAACCTCTACCATTAGAAGACATCATGATCCAAACTTCATAGTCAACAAGATATTAACAATTTGACTATTTTTCCAGAAATTAACCAAATTAAAAGGGTCTATGTGACTACTTATGATCACTACAACAGAAACTAGAATATAATATAGAAGGATGGAATTCAATTTCATCCCATTGTATAGGCTGGGGTATTTTATGTCAGTGAAATCATTTTAAGGGGAACCTATATTAATTTATCCAACTGTATAAACATTATAGTCCATGAGGATTATGTTTTTGAATGGTTTACTGTGTAAATTACGTTGAATAACATAGTAAAGGTGGTCAAAATGTTTTTGAAGAAACAATATTTTCTCAAGGAGCAGTCCCAAATATTATGATCAATGATAAAGTAACACATTTCAAAAACTATTTTTTGATGGTTATACTAGAGAAGTATTGAGTTCGATACAGTATTAACACTCATTATCATTGTCATATGACTGGATAAGTGGATCACTAGAATAGAGAGTATAAAAAATTAGAAAGAAAACAATAAATGTAACTATGATTGATTGGTTAATGAAACATGAAGATGATTTATGGTCCATTATAAATTCTTATAAAATACATCTAAGCATGTTTCCATTCATCATGGGGAATTTAAAACCATGCCAACATCCAAATGATTTGGGACACAAGTATTATTGAACTATTAAATATCTAAATTATATATGAAATAAAATTTAAAAGAAGTAAATGCTAGAAATATATGAGTTAGATGAAATTACGATGGATGTATATGAAAATAACACTATTTACAATAATTAACTTTTATTACTACTATATTTATATGAAGGAGATACACCAATGTGTTAGGGTATTTATTCTTTATTCAAGATTATGTTTATTTTTAGGGAAGATCATGTCAAGATGATCTAAAACCTTTATTGTGGTGATACTTTCTCAACACAGAGAAATAGAAATCTAATAGAATTAAGATACCTTATTCTAGGTAAAGAGAAAGCACATAAAGAACTACCTTGATCACTCTCAACATAGCTGCATCATTTACTATAAATATTACTAATAGAAATTATTTACATCTAGCTCTTAACGATAAATAAAATTATGGAAATAGAAACCCATGTACAAATTTAGTTTTTTCATTATTATACTTTTCAAAAAATAATTGGAAAAATGTGTTGAGGAATTTTTAATAAATTTTATGTTTTCATTGACTCTAGAGATTATTCCCCATATTAAAAAAATACCTAAATCCATCTTCTCTGATGAGTAAAACTCTATTAGATAAGTATGAAAAATTCTGAAAACCATTGGATAATTAAGATATGATTTTTTTCTTATAATTTAAAAAATCAATTAATATCGATAAATCATTTAATCATAAGGAATTTTTCCTCAATGTTTCATAACAATTATCATCGTACGAGGATAATGATTACTCTATAACCATTAGTTAATGATAGAAACTAGAGAGTAAGAAATACAATGTTTTCCCATTACACTATAATACCAAATAAGAATGGAGAAAATGATACCATGGGAGAATAATAACCTAAAACTGTGGTATGACCATAAATTTACATGGTATTAACTAAAACCAAAAAAAATAATGTGGGTAATTTTATAATGAAAATAATTTTTTAATAAAGTGTTACATTATGTTTAATATCATTTCATCCCACAATCACTAACAAAAAAAGATCTACAAAGGGTAACATAAATTAAAATTTATCCTAGGTAAATAAAAAATTCATAATATAACTCTGTAAGCTTCAAATTACATTAAAATATACTATCATAGAGGATTACTATAGTATAGGCATGAGGGAACATGAAATTTCACAATAAAATTTCTTTATGTTCATTATCATTATGAAATTAAACTTGATGAATAATTAAAATAATATCCAAGGGTAAATTAAAGAAAAACATTCCACTAGAAAATTGAAAACACAAGGAAAAAACTTGTTCACAAAGTGTTGAAGCAACTAGAGGTTTAATCCATGATGAATTTTTATTATTGCATAATGCATCCGGGTTTCAATTTAAAAATTATATCATAAAAATTATAGTGTACTAAGATAAAATTTCTATGTGCTTGTTTTTCATAAAATGTTTTCAAGTATATTTTTTAATATTATATAAGGATTTTTTTAAAGTATTGTAATTCCATTTTTTACTTTTTTATGTAAGGTTTTATAAAAATATTCTTGTCGTTTTTTGAACTATGTACATTTTATTGAAGGTGTGTACAAAATCATTTCACTAAAGACTATGGAATGAACATAATTTCCCAATACCATGACCACTGAATTTTTCTGAAACATAATTTAAATGTTTTAATGGTTAATTTGACAGAAAGTTATTTTCTTAATATTTTAGAAATATGTATATTTTAAATAAATAATTTCAAAATGAAAAGGTTATTTTATGCATGAAATATTCCAGTGGTATTTTAAAGTAATTTTCATACATAGTAACAACCTTTGATATTAAATATGATTTATTAGGGATATGATCCATTAAAACCATCCTTAATATTTATTTGGATGGATCATTATTATTTTTATGAGATATTTATGTAATTATTTATCCTTCCATTGGTTATGCTATGATGAGTTATGGAAATTTTTATAAAACCTATTTCCTTACCACAATTTATGATATATTATGAATCATTTATCGTCTTATGGAAAACATGTGTATTAATTTCATTATGTGAATAATGGGTCTGAAATTATACATCCCTCTATTTAATTTTATAAATATGAGTATCTCATGACATAGTAAGGACTGGAATGGGGAATGAACCCATTTAATTGTGGAGATATATCCACTATGATAATATATGGAGTGAACCTTGACTAAGGATATGATGGAATAGGTAGTGAACCCAATCAAAAATGAAATTCATCAAAATGAGCATTGACCAAGGAAATTAATTTCTATTATTTTTTGTATCAAACAACCAGTGCCTTATGCCAATGTTAATCTCTCATAGATCATATTCTTTAATTCCTTTAGGATTCAAGTATTATGAACTATCATTATTTATTCCACAGTTTGTGATTATGATCCATGATAGATTGGGTATAAAAATATTAATTTATGATCATGATCTCATACCCATATTTTTATCTTATGTTTTTATATGACCATCGATTGATATCTCCCTTGTTATTATTTCACACTATGATTATTGTTCCTCACACTATAATTTTTGGATTTCATCAATGGGTGGATCCTGAAGGAATTGTGTTAGCTGAGAATGTGAGGCACAATGGAATTATTTTCCTTATGAGAAACCAAATGCAAATGGATCTATATGGAATAACCTTAATATTATGCCTAATCAGATATCTCATTATTTGATTAACAATCGTAACTTTGGTGAGTTTCTTAAAACACTTGATAAGTTAAAGACGGATTTTCCTGAAGAACATGGAGGATATAAGATTCATCTTCCTATATTTAAAGAATACAGGAAGAAGAACTCAAGGGAATATCTAAAAGGAATGGGGAGATGTCTTCTGTTTGGAAATTAAGGTTATATAGAGAGTAATTACTGAGGTCAAATAAAGAGTTCAATTGAAGAAAATGATGTATATCCTAAGATACCATTTATAGTCAAAAGTATCTTTTAGGGAAATATTTACATTATATGAGTAAATTCCCTAATCCAAGAGTTAACTCCTAGAGAGATAAAGGACATATTCTTTGACAATAATTGAAGAGAAAGTATTTACATTTTTATTTATTAGGATCCAAGAATTATGTTATACATGTGTCATAAAAATGAAATTCTTATTGTAAAAATCATGAATCATCTAATATTTTTTCCATATAGTTTTTATTTTCTGATTTGAAAACATATGTTGAATTGTAATTATGACCAAGAAAAGTGATTTAGTAGTATGTCGATGTTTTTAGATAATAGATGATTAAGGGAAAGATAACCATTAATATGTTCTTGATGTTGACTTAATGATGTTTAGTTGGGGTAATGGGTTTCTACATGTTAAAAATACATGATTAATCATATATATAATTATAGGATTGAAAATTGATTTCGTAACAAAATGATTATAGTTATTTTTATAGAAGTTCACTATTTTGGAAACATATGTTAGATGGAATGGATACATTTGAAAAGTGGTGTAGCGAAATAGTGATAATTTTTTGGGACATTCATTCAAGGACATATGATTGAGGGATAAAAAAACAAAAAAAAAACATTGGGATAATATGTGCTTGAGGTTATGGTGTAATATCCAATTAATATTATTTGATTTTGATTAAAAAATAAGCTGTATAAAAAAACAAAGTGGTTTAAAATTTATTTTATGATTAACGTTTTTATTGAGTATTTTATCATATTTTTTGGAAGAGTTTAGGAATTATATTATTATATTATTATAAAAATGTCAACCCACAGACCAAGGGACAACTCGTTACATTTAGAAAGGCCATGAGGCATGAACAAAAAACCAAAGTGTGATAAGTGTGCAGTGCCTATAACTAGACTATGTGATGTCCAAAGTACTATGAAATTGTTTTTAAAAATAAAATATTTATAAGATAATGATTATTTTTTTGGAAAGAATATAAAATTATGTGGTAGTTGTGTTATTTTAGAGAATTGACTGCCATATTTTTAGAGAATATATTATTAATGTATATTCATTTTTTGTATGTTAACCATATAAAGGGATATAATATATTTTATGTTTTGGGTATTCAAATTTTGTTAATAATACTATAATGAAATTTTGATTTCATTTATATTGAGAAATATTTGGAGTAAAATGTATTAATTAATCATATGATGGTTTATACATTTGGAATATTGTCTTATAATGTATAAAAAATTTCTGTTTTGGTCAATATCCACTACGGGAAAAAGTGGTATTAGCGACGGGTTATTTGCGACGGGATTATTCCCCGCCGCAAATAAGGAGCTATTTGCGACGGGATATTCTCACCCATCGCAAATGGTTTGGCATGACTTGCGCACCAAATCACGCGAAAGATATTTGCGACGGAATCCCCTACCCGTCGCAAATAACCTGGCGGCAGGGGTTATTTGCGACGGGGCCCGTCGCAAATAATCCCTTTAATTGCCGCCCATAATAAATGCGGCCGAGGTTATTTGCGACGGTCTCGTCGCAAATAATACCAATTGCAACGGTATTCCCGTCGTAATAAACCCCGTCACAAATAATCTAACCTATAAATACAGCCAGCCTTGACAAGTTTTCTGAATCTGAACTACTTCTTACTAGTTTATATGAGTTGAGTGAATTTTGTTTTGCAAACCGATTTCAAGGAGGTTGCGGGGATCATCCTACAAGTACAACAAATCGAAAGCTCGAAAACCAGTTTAAGGTTTTTATATGAATTTTAATTTAATATTTATTTAATGTTTTTGTTTTATATTTTTACATTAGTTTTTATTATTTCTAATTAGATATAATTATGTTGTATTAAGGTTGTATTAAATTTGATTTGTTAGATTTAATTATTTGTAATTAACAATATTTAAGAATTAAGTGACTGTAATTAGTAATTAATAACTTTAATTTTAATTAAAGAAAGTAATTAGTAATTAATGAATGTAATTAGTAGTCAATGAATGTAATTAGTAGTTAATGAATGTAATTAGTAATTAATGAATGCAATTAGTAATTAATGAATATAATTTGTAATAATTAGTAAAATTTTCCAATAATTAGTAATAATCAGTAATAATTTAAAATAATTAGCAATAATTAACAAAAAATAGGAATAATTCAAAAAAATAGTAACAATTAGCAATAATTAACAAAAAATAGGAATAATTCAAAAAATAGCAATAATTTGAAAAAATTAACAATAATTAGTAATAAGTAATAATAATTAGTAATAATTAGTAATAATTACCAATAATTACCAATAATTACCAATAATTAGTAATAATTACCAATAATTACCAATAATTAGTAATAATTAGTAATAATTAGTAATAATTACCAATAATTACCAATAATTAGTAATAATTAGTAATAATTCGTAAAAATTACCAATAATTACCAATAATTACCAATAATTGCCAATAATTGCCAATAATTGCCAATAATTACCAATAATTAGGAATAATTACCAATAATTAGGAATAATTACCAATAATTAGGAATAATTACCAATAATTAGGAATAATTAGCAATAATTAGGAATAATTACCAATAATTAGGAATAATTAACAATAATTAGGAATAAGTAACAATAATTAGTAATAATTAGTAATAATTACCAATAATTACCAATAATTACCAATAATTACCAATAATTACCAATAATTCCCAATAATTGCCAATAATTCCCAATAATTGCCAATAATTACCAATAATTACCAATAATTGCCAATAATTACCAATAATTACCAATAATTACCAATAATTACCAATAATTACCAATAATTAGGAATAATTACCAATAATTAGGAATAATTACCAATAATTTGGAATAATTACCAATAATTAGGAATAATTACCAATAATTAGGAATAATTACCAATAATTAGCAATAATTACCAATAATTACCAATAATTACCAATAATTACCAATAATTAGCAATAATTACCACTAATTAGCAATAATTACCACTAATTAGCAATAATTACCACTAATTACCAATAATTTGCAATAATTACCACTAATTAGCAATAATTACCACTAATTAGCAATAATTACCACTAATTAGCAATAATTAGGAATAATTACCAATAATTACCAATAATTAGAAATAATTAGGAATATTTATCAATAATTACCAATAATTAGCAATAGCAATAATTAGCAATAATTAGCAATAATTAGCAATAATTAGCAATAATTAGCAATAATTAGCAATAATTAGGAATAATTAGAAATAATTAGCAATAATTAGGAATAATTACCAATAATTACCAATAATTACCAATAATTACCAATAATTACCAATAATTACCAATAATTACCAATAATTACCAATAATTACCAATAATTAGCAATAATTACCAATAATTACTAATAATTAGCAATAATTACCAATAATTAGTAATAATTAGCAATAATTAGCAATAATTAGCAATAATTATTAATAATTAGGAATAATTACCAATACTTAGGAATAATTACCAATAATTAGGAATAATTACCAATAATTAGGAATAATCACCAATAATTAGTAATAATTACCAATAACTCGGAATAATTACCAATAACTCGGAATAATTACCAATAATTAGGAATAATTAGTAATAATTAGCTAATTGGAAAAAACTAGCGTGATCATTATCTTTCTCAATTATCTTTTCATCTCTGTATTGGTTTTAAGAAAACTTTTGTCTCCACATGTAATATTTGCATTCTTTTTTAAAATTATCAACCTACTCACTAATAGAGAGGTGAAAGTGAATGCAAATATTACATGTGGAGACAGAATGTTAAACACATAGATGAAAGGAGAATTGTAACATAATATAAAAAATTATATTATTTTAATATTAATAATAAAAAATACTAATAATGTAATAATGTTATTATTATATAATTAATATTTATGAAAAAATAATATTAGTATTATTAAAATAATAAAAAATTTATAAAATATTAAAATTATCAATATTTGTAATAGGTTTTGCTTTATTCTTAACATGTTCAATTCTTAAAGGGTCAATTTTTAGGTCTATCCTAATAAAAAGTTTGTGTCAGTCATGTCTGATGTAAACTCTACAATTATCCTTGCTTGAGTGTTTTTTCTAACAAATTATTCAAAACCAGTAATGCTTTTATATTTTATAGAAAAATATGGAACAACGAGGTCGTCAATAGTCATTATTAGATGACCACATATGGATAAATCAACGTAGAAATCCAAATGGTTCTAGTTTAAATCCAGTATATATAGAGGGTGTGGAGACTTTTTTAGCATTTGCGGCATCAAATCCGGAATTTGTTTCAGAAGGCACAATAAAATGTCCTTGTAAAAAATGTGCACTGAGAACATTTGACACGTTTGACAATGTTGGGGGACATCTCTTGCGTTTTGGTTTTCAACCGGATTATGTTTTTTGGTATCAACATGGTGAACACAGTTCTACAGAAGGTGATACTAACTTATTTCCAGATCCATCCCGGTTTCAAAATTTAGTACATGATGTTGCAGGTCCATCTATTCAACATACAGAAACTCAAGATGATATTGATTCAACTCCTGAGTTGGCACACTCTGAATTTTATGAGTTGTTGAGTTCTGCTGAGGATGCGTTATATCCTGGTTGCAAGGTAAGCAAATTAGAAGCAGTTGCAAAATTTATGGCTATCAAATCAGATAATGGAATGTCAAACACATGTTTTGATCAAATATTTTATTTGGTTAAAACACTGTTACCCGAAGGAAATGTTTTGCCTGCAAATTACTATGAAAGTAAGAGGCTGGTTCGGAATTTAGGACTTAGTTGTCAGAAGATTCATGCATGTTCAAATGATTGCATTTTATATTCTGGGGAAAATGAGTCGTTGGATAGTTGTCCCACTTGTGGGAAATCGAGGTATAAAAAATCTCAACATGGGAAGTCTGGCTTGATTCCTGTAAAACAGTTGAGATATTTTCCTCTTACATCCAGACTTTAGCGTTTATTCATGTCTAAGAATACAGAGACAATGATGTCATGGCACAAAACGAATATTTAAACTGGTAAAAGCTTGAATCATCCGAATGATGGTGATTCATGGAAACATTTTGATAGAGTGCATCCATCCTTTGCTTTAGAAGCCCGAAATGTGCGACTGGGTCTTTCCACTGATGGTTGCTGTCCATTCAAATCTTATGGTAGTCAGTATTCATGTTTGCCTATCTTTTTAACTCTGTACAATTTACCTCCATGGATGTTGATGAAGGAGACCTATATATTTTTGACCTTACTAATCCTAGGACATCCGAAGAAGAATATTGATGTTTATTTGAAACCATTGATTGATGAATTAAATATACTGTGGAGTACTGGTGTCAGTACTTATGATGTTGCTGCGAAATAGAATTTCATACTAAGAGCAGCATTGATGTGGACAATCAGTGACTTCCCAGCTTATGGCATGTTATCTGGATGGAGTACACATGGGCCGAAATCATGTTCTTACTGTATGGGAGAGAATAAGGCATTTATGTTCGTCCATGGAAAAAAACCTTACTATTTTGACTGTCATCGCATATTTCTTCCAGCTAATCATCCTTTTCGCAGAAACAGATCTCATTTTAGAAAAGGCACAGTTGAAAGGGATGGACCTCCAAAAATGCTATCAGGTATGGAGTTAAAATTATTTGTATATTCATTACCTCCCATCACATTTGGACCCACAATAAACCAACAGAAAATTTTTGGTTTTGGAAAAGAACACAATTGGCTAAAACTTAGCATATTTTGGGATTTTCCATATTGGTCTGATTTGCTGGTCCGCCACATGTTGGATGTCATGCATATTGAGAAGAACTGTTTTGATAATTTGTTTCATACAGTTTTGGATACACCAAGAAAGAGCAAAGATAATGTAAATGCACGATTAGATCTTGCTCAAATTTGCAGGCATCCAAAACTCGAACTGTTTGAGAATGTCAGAACAGAAAGGTTAATGAAACCAAAATCAGCTTATACATTGTCCAAAGAAAGCCGCTTATTATTTTGTCAATGGATTTCATATTTGAGACTTCCAGATGGACGTGCTTCCAATTTGGGTAGATTTGTAAATAATGGTCATATTACCGGATTAAAAAGTCATGATTGTCATGTTATAATGGAAATAATTCTACCCATTGTATTAAGAGGTCTGTTCAATTCTGTGATATGGGATTCTATAACAGACGTATCATATTTTTTTCAGGACATTTGTGCGGCGACAACAGATTACGATGCTCTATGAAAACTTGAAGAAGATGTTGTTGTAATTATATGTAAACTGGAAAAAAAACCCTGCCATATTTCTTCGACTCAATGGAACATTTGATATTACATTTTCCATATGAAGCTAAATGTGGAGGTCCGATACAGTTTTGATGGATATACCCATTCGAAAGATGCATGTAGAAATTGAAAAAAAAAGTGCGTAACAAAGCATCTGTTGAAGGATCTATTGCTGAAGCTTATTTCCAAGAGGAGATATCTTTTTTCTGCTCCCACTATTTTGAATATGAGTATCCTTCAAAACAAAACCGCATGAGACATAACGAGGGGAATATTGATGAAATCGACAATCAATTATCTGTTTTTAACCAGTCAGAGCTTGGTTTTGGTGGAGTTCATAAACGATGGCTTTCAGATGATGAACATCACATAGCTCATACGTATGTTCTGCTCAACTGTGAAGAGATGACATCATTTGTACTGTAAGTGCTTCTATTACTTATTATATTATTTATGTTACAATAAATAACTTTGTTTTTTATAGATTGTATGATAATCATATCAAGAAACAACTTCCACAAATTACAGCAGCTGCTCTCGAAGAACGCAGACAAAAAAATTTTCTCAGTGGTTTCAAATACTGGTAACATAAATTTTTCATACTTTAACATCTCCTTCAATTTATAGTTTACTATATTGATAATTATTTCACAAATTTTCAGGTGTCTCGACATGCTGATAAAATTGACAAACGACTTTGTATATTGAGTAACCCACCATCCAAAATGGTGAAATCTTATAATGCATATGTGATGAATTGTTTTTGATTTCATGCACATGCATATGGGGAATAAAAAAAACAATGAACAGTGGAGTTTGCTTGAGAGGATCTCATCATAGAGAAAATGAAGTTGACTTTTATGGCATACTTGATGAAATCATTGAACTCTGTTATCTAGGACACCATTACATAATGATGTTCAAATGTCATTGGTTGGATATTGAGAGAGGCGTGTGTGTTCATCCGACTCATGGAATCATCAATATTAAATGTAAAAGTGTTCTTGCAGTAAATGAACCATTCTTACTGGCTCAACAGGCACATCAAGTTTATTATGAAAAGTATTGTGCTACGTCAAGAGACTTGACTGATTGGTGGATCATAATAAAAATGAAAATTTGAGACAATCAGTTTAGTCAAAGTGAACGTGCTTTCACTGAAGTGCAAGGAATTGAAGTTTTTCAAGAGAGTACTCAAAATCAATCTTTGTTACAAAGAGACATGAGTATCGATGATGACACCCCTCAATTAAGAGTCAGTGATGATGATGATGATGTTAATGATGTAAAAAATGAATTTGAAATGGTAAGAGATGAAGCAACTTGAACTCAAATGGATATCGATGATATTGAGGAGGAATATGAAGATGAAATTGACAGATATGAAGATAATGATGAAGCTGAACATTGATACAATTCAATGGTAGTTATATATAATCATAACTAATATATATATATATAATAATTATCAATTATTTTCTAACAACATTCGTTTTCTGTTTCAGATGGACGAGGACACATTTCGTGAGTTGGCGGATACTGACCTATCTTTCGATGCGGATGAGTTTCTGGCACCTGAACCTCAGCCTGAAGGCGCTTCAGGGGGTACGCGAAGGGGGCGCGGTCTTGCACGACTGATGATTCCTGACCCCATCCCCGAGCGACGTCCACGTCTTGGGTTCGATCCACGCACCCGGAGGTGTGATAACCTGTGCATTTTACTAAGATTTCATTAATCTATTTACATAATAAATGGTTGATTATTGTTTTTACAGTTTTCCGCATATAGCAGTCGGACAGGGCATCACTATTTTGCGCAACTATTTTTCTCAGCCATGGACGACATGGGAGCATATTCCCATTGATGTGAAGTAGGCCATGTTCGGCCATTGGTTGGTACGTACGTAAATAAATAATTTTTATTTTGAAATTTATTTCATTTATAACTTGATATTTTGAATTATTTGTAGGGTTTATGGTATCCGATCAAGGATACCATGCGTGACGCCATCCACGAGGCATGGGAGGTGGCCATGCGTGATCGCTTTCGTCAGTTTTTTCACAATTTAAGAAGAGATTCCATGAATAAAGGAGTGTCAGATTTTGACGAGTCATGTAGAGCACACCGACCAGAGTACATTTCATCCCACGTATGGGATGGATTATGTGCACACCAGTTGAGTGGTGGCTTTCAGAGGAGATCATCGGTGGGGAGGCAGAATCGGGGGAGACAGGAGGTGACTCATCGAGCTGGGAGTCGTACTTTCAGTACTCATAGACAGCATTTAGTACGTACATTTTTTATAAATATTTTATATAACTTTAAATATTAACAATTTATTTTATATTCTTATAGGCTTTCGAGCACCCCGATATTACGGAGTACGATGTATATCGGAGAATGTACAGTGATCCAGCCACTGGGGAGCTCAGAGGTGATCTCCAGCGTCACATCGTGGTTAATATTATTTGTTTTCAAGTTTAAAAATTAACTACATATAATATATTCACAATTTTAATTTTAAATTGCAACTACAAGAGTCATATGAGACCGCAACGTCACAGACCCGGCCTGAGGGTCAGGCCGAGGCATCAGATCAGACCAGTGGCCATCAGTTTGATGAGGCAACATAGATGTAGGCGACCCAATGTGCCTTTGAGAAGGGCCGGGTAGTTGGTATCGACTCTCGACTGACTCCCAGAGATTATTATGGCAGTGCTGCGATGTCGACGTCCAACTCGAGAGGAGCTCGTGCATCTTCTTCCGCTATACAGTATGAGGATCGGTTGCGATCTCAGACTGAGTTGATAGAGAGTCTCCAAAAGGAGCAGGAGGAGATGCGTCAACAGCAGCAGCACCATGAGGAGGAGCGCCGATGACAGCAACAGGTGTACGAGGAGCAGATGAGTCGGTGGCAGCAGCAGCAGCAGGAGCATATAAAGTACATGTGCCGACTCACTCATGCATTAGGGATGGAGTTTCCTCCACCAGCAGATCCCCCCCTCCCCCTCCTCCTTCAGATTAGTTATTGTTTAGATGTTATAAAGTTTGTAAATTTAAAATATGACATTTTTTCTATTCAGAGTTTCTGTATCTCTTATACTGGTGTCAATATTGTATTATTTAATTTCTATTTATTTTTAATACTTTATTATTTATTATTGGAATTTATTTTAATGTTTGTTTATTTTATTAATAATAATATTACTCTTAGTATTTTATTATTTGTTTATATTTCTTTTTGCAAATGCTGATAATTTTCATATTTTTATTTTCTAATTATTTTAATAATATTATATTCAATATTTTTAATACATAAAAAGTTTCAAAAAATTTAATTAAAATTATAAATTTTTAATTATTTATAATAATATGAATTCGGTATATTATTATTATTATTATTATTATTATATAATATTATATTATTTATATTACAATATTAATATGATTAATAATATTATTCATATTTTATAATATTAATTTTTTTATATATATTTAAATTTTTAAATATTTTAATTTAATTATAATTTTTTAAATATTTGAATGATTTTTTGTTATAATATTTGAATGAATTATAATTGTATTATTACTATTATAATATTAATTAAAAATTTTTTATTAATAATTTAATTTTTTTTTTTATACATATTTGTGACGGGATAATCATCCCATCGCAATAGGTAATTGCGACGGTATCCCGTCGCAATTAAATATTTTTTTTAAATTTTTTTAAATTGCCTATTGCGACGAGAATATTTTCCCGTCGCAATAGGCAATGGCGACGGACCCGTCGCAATTCCTTATTTCTTTTTAATTTTTTTTTTAACTTTTTCGCAATGGTATTCGTAACCCGTCGCAAATAACATTTGCGACGGGTCCGTCGCAAAAGCCTTATTTAAAGTTTTTAATATATATTGATTAGTATTTGCGACGGGACATATTACCGTCGCAAATAATATTTTTAGCGACGGACCCGTCGCAAATAATGTTAGTTGCGACGCTATTTACCGCAACGGGTCATTTGCGACGGACCCCCGTCGCAAAAGCCCATTTGCGACGGGATCCCATCGCAAATAACCCGTCGCAAATGGGTTTATTTCCAGTAGTGATCTAAATATAGGCGGAATACCTTGTTATCTATTATATATTATGTGATTCATTAGAAGTTGATTTTTGTGATTCAGCATGGAAAAAATCATATTCAATTCTCTTCATTTTGATCTATGGATGAAATTATGGTGAAATTTTATTAAAGGAGGAAATTATAATTTTAATGTAAGTATATATTTCCATATGTTCTTAGTATAGAATGTATTGAAATTAAAAAAATATAGGAAAATGATATTTAAGAAAAAAACTATATAATATTACATTCTATTTTAATAAATCAATGGTATTTTTCACACCTCAATGATTTATAGTTTTGTGGTTATTAACTTTCTTATGATGATTCAATTTATTATGACCAGTGTTCTCTGTCATTATCCATCATTATTTAGAAATTAAATTTTCTTCTTTTTCAATGTTTTCACTTACCATTAATTTTCTCATCATTTGAAACTCGATTATGTATCATTATAGATGACCTTCATATTTCCCTTTCCCTATTTCTAAGAGGAAGTTTTATTAGCCTTTTTTAATATGTGGTCTTTTAAAAAAAGAATTTTCAAATGTTACACACATGGTTACTAAAATAATGTTAAAATTTAATTTATGAAATTTGTTAAAGTGGGATAATGTAACACCATGATATTCTAAATAACAACATTATGTTCAATAGCATATACAAAACGCAACACTGAGATTAAAAAAACCACAAAATATTATTATTTAAATATGACCATTATAACCCAGACATTTAATTAAAGACTATAAATAGGAATTCCAACATTATGAAACATAAATAAACCTCATACTCAATAAAAATTTCTTGATTAATTCTTAGGAAATATGGATTCAATTTTTAGTAAAGCCATATTATAATTCAAAAATACATTTTCTTCAAAAAATATTTGTGAGAAGGTTTTATACAATTTATTTTACAAATTATAGAAAATGAATTAGATAAAATTAACTTCATTTTTGAAATCATCATATTAAAATTACATTAGGTTGAATTTTGATATTTTTCTAAAAGTATTGATTTTTTAATGAATAGTAAAAAATATATGTTTTTGTAAAATTTTAATTCCAATTAAAAAAGTGCCATTATTCGAATTTTTTTCTCTAAGTAACATAATACTAATTTAAATTGATATAATCTAATTAACTAAATATTAATAAACATTATACCTAATTTTATTATAAGTTCATTTTTGGGCTTAATTGGAATCACCATTATACATAATTTTGTTTTTCCCACTTAACACATTTGTAATAAAAATAATTTATTCCATCTATAGGAATATAATATTGTCAAATGGAAATAATTTTTGGATTCATAAAGTTAAAATTTTCATATGATGACTTTTTTTTGAAGAAGCTAATTTTTTATTGAATAATAAAAAAGTGAACATTTTTGTAATGCCTCGACCCCTCTAGATTGGAGCTGGTGCATTACTAAGTACATTGGAATGGTTAGAAGGAATGAAAATCCCAAAGTAAGGATCAGTTTAGTAGTCTTGAAGAAACTAGATACATAGATATAACTCAAATTACATTGGAAAAGGTTACAAAATACGATACATAACAAAAAATAAAGACTGCATCCAAAAGAACTCAATAAATGATATCCTCTTCATCACCCGTCGAAAGTAAACAATGATAGGGGTGAGCTAAAATGATCAGTAAGGGTTAAAAATGTCAGAATCATGAATCAATAATAACTTAATTGTAAACAATTTGACATAAACAATATGGCATGGTGAATAAATGAAAAAACCACGCCATTGATAAACTGAGAATGAAACTGCATCCATAGATTTTTTCATAGTGAAAAACTCATGGATAGTAATAACTAATAATAAATAAATAGAATGATCATTAATTGGTTGTCATGTATCTGGCATATGATACCATAATACCGTAAAAATGGTTTAGTTTTATGGGTAGAAATCTGTCTGATTTTTGGAAATAAACTCGAAGGATTTGTCGCCAACTGATTTGTCTCATGAGACCTACCAATGCATCGAGGGGATGTAGAGGGTCCCACCCACCTCTTCATCCAAAGAATTCTTTATACATAGATTATACACAAGAGAAAAATGAATTTACATTATTCTTATAGAATAGAGGATACAAATTCATCAATATTTCCACAGTCAAAACAACATTCAAAATAAATACCGTAAGTAAAATGGTATATGGATTAGAAAATAATCATATCCATGATATTAGAATATGGATATTTAAATGGAATATAATTTCAATTTAAAAGTGATCTCAAATGGGCATTAGGTTCACCACATAAGAAAGAGTAGGTGCACAATACCAAGCAAGTCACAATGAAGTGAAAATTGAGACAAAGCTCGTTACCACGTTGTAATCAATTGAGTCGTATGACCAAAAGTTAATAACCACCAAATGAATCACAGAATACCATGAATATAAATATAATAATGATAATATATATCAAATGGTAGTACAACTATACTATATATAATAGATAATAGGCAAACAATGGAAATCCCACAGAATTGAAAGTGAGATGAGAAAAACCCCTGACAAACATTTCAGCATGACAACGAGTGTTCTTGCGAGGGATTAATGAAAGGTAAAGGGGTATAAAATTATTTATATGTCATAAGGGAAGTACAGGGGAGGTGCGAAAACATACCCCATCATTAGGCATTAAAAATAAAAGAGCACAACATAGGGGAGATTCTTGAACAAAAGTGAGAGAGAGGATCCCTTACCTTATGCTTAAAGGTGTTATTGATTGTTCTTAACGACCTGAATAATCAAATTTAGCTTCATTAATTAATAATTCCAGAACCTCATCAACATAAAATTTATATATTATGACCTTATTAGGTTCATTAATGGACTTTTTTATGGTTTAAGATATTCAATTTTATTATTTTTGTAGCATTTTTTTCTTTGGTTTTCATGATCCGTTTACTTGTATTCATGAATGGATGTTTGTTTGAAATATAATTAAACATCCGGAATTGTTAATATAAATTATTAGTGACATTAAATATATATAAATTATCTTATAATGATTCTGGTTATATACCATGATGATGACTCATTTGATGAGTTAAAAAATAAACGCTTGAATTTGGCGTGCTGGTTTTGTGCACAATAAACTTGTTTTGTATTATTATTCCATATTATGAATGTGTAAGGATTAAAAAACATTAATAAAGATAAAATACATATATTATGACCTGGTTCAACCATTTAAAAGTTTTAATGACCATTATTGAAGATAGTAATGCAAATTGAAAACCCATCTTCCTTGAGTGTGATAAATTAACACATCTCGGACGGTGTTTGCATTTATTGTATAAAAGGAGGGGAAAAAGAGAGATTGTGATGAAATATTCCATTATCACAATTAAAATCCAGTAAATGTAAGGTACTGGAAGTATCATGGAATTTGAATTAGGGGAGGTGAGAAGGGAGAACAAAATAATGGAACTTTGTAAAAGAAATTGAAAGAAAAGAGAAGAAAGGTTCACCTCTTGACTACTCCTCCTTGAGAATCTTCTTAAGGCCTTTGTTTTTGGCATTTTGGTGAGACCAGAAGGTCTTGGATGTGGGGAGAGGGTTTGGAAAGATTATTTGGCAGAATTTAGGCAAGCCTTGAAGCTTGAGTGGTGTGGGAGGAAGAGGGGGTGAGGGGTGGTTTATATAGTGGAGGGGAGAGTAGTTTTCTTAATATTATAATCATTAATTTATTATTTCCTCTCAAGAAAAGAAATAGTGATTATTCCATGACCAAGAATAGTAATATATTCATGTGAGTTCTAGATTTGGGTGCTTACATCACTCATGATTCTAGGAATAGTTAATTTAAATTATAATGTATTTATACGGTAAATTAATGTATTTTACTATTCACAAAAAATTCAAGTATTTCAGAAAAATCCCAAAACTTTACCCTAACCATTTTTCGATGTGTAGAATCCAAAAATGAAGTCCATTTTTCAAAAATAATTTTCTAAATATGATTAATTAAATATTTAATTAAATCATTATTTAATAAAAATATATAAACACTTAAAATATTCATCTTTTTTTAAAGGTGCCTAAATTTATTTATACATTCATGGGTATGGATACCATTCATAAGAGTCATATTACTATTCATAAGGGTAGGTTACTATTCACCGAAAATTAATTTAATTCCATCAAACTCTAAATATCATCCTGAACACAACCGTGTACGTCAAATTTTTAAAATTCAAATCACAGAGCTGGAAAATTTAAGTTTAATGGCTAGGTTTTGGCTATATCCTATAAGTAACCAAGTTTTGTTCCACAAAGGCTTAGTGATTCATGAAATATAAGATATCTAATGAATACAATGTTTTTAATAGAAACATACCATAAAATGTTTGGGGTGCTACATCATTCCCTCCTTTAGGAATTTCGTTCTCGAAATTTTATGTATAAAGTCCAACAAAAAGATGTGGGTGGTTCTTCTTCATAACATCCTTAGGTTCCCATGTTGCTTCCTCCATATTCTGGTTCCTCCAAAGAACCTTTACTAGATGAGTTTTCCAATTTCTCAATACCTACTCCCTTATGTCAAGAACCCCGATAGGCTTTTCACAGTGTGAAAAATTAGGTTATAGTTTTATTTCTTCATAGGTGAGTACATGTGTTAGGTCTGGCATGTATTTCTTCAACAATGACACATGGAACGCATCATGAACTTTAGAGAGACTTGGAGGCATTGCTAAATGGTAAGCTACAACTCCGATTCTTTCCAAAATTTCAAATGGTCCAATGTACCTGGGGATCAATTTCCCTTTATTACTGAACCTTAAGACACCCTTCCATGGAGATACTTTTAGAAAGACATGATCTCCCACTTGGAATTCCAAATCCTTTCTCTAGTTGTCAACATAACTCTTATGCCTACTTTGGGATGCTTTAATATAGGCTTGGATTGTCTTCACCTTTGTCGTGGTCTCTTCAATAAATTTCAGGCCTATAATTTTCCTCTCACTAACTTCGTCCCAACAAGTTGGAGTTCGACATCTCTTTCCATATAACGCTTCATATGGAGCCATTTTAATACTATAATGGAAACTATTATTGGAGGAAAATTCCACCAAAGGTAAGTATTGATACCACATACCTTGTAAGTCAAGAGAGCATGATCTCAACATGTCTTCCAGAGTTTGAATAGTCATTTTAGACTGTTTGTCAGTTTGAGGGTGATAAGTAGTACTCATATGAAGCTCAATATTCAAAGCCTTCCAGAGACTTTTCCAGAATTTTGATGCAAACCGGGGATCTCGATCGAACTCAATCGATAGAGGTGCGCCATGAAGTCTTACAACTTCATTAATATAAAGTCTTTCCAGGCGCTCAAGTGGTAAATCCTCTCTTATTGGAAGGAAATGTGCTAATTTTGTGAGACGATCAATAATTACCCATATTGCATCATTCCTTCTAGGTGTCCTTGGTAGTCCAGTGAAAAAATAAATTGTAATGTTATCTCACTTCCACATAAGAATAGGTAGAGGTTGCATCACTCCTTTGGGACATTTTCTCTTTTCCTTCACTTGTTGAAAAACTAGACACCTTGACACGTAGTTAGAAATTTCTCACTTCATATTATCCCACAAAAAATATTCCTTTAGATCTCTATACATCTTGGTGCTACCCGGGTGCATAGTGAAATTTGATCTATGAGCATCGTCTAACAGTTCTCTTTTTAGCTCAGGTACTGATGGAACGCATAACCTCTTCCCAAATTTCAGAACTCCTTCCTCATACATGAAGTCTACCAGTCTCCCATCCTTAACAACATTAATTTTCTTGTGCAGATTCTCATCATCAGATTGAGAGATTTTTTATCTTCTCTAATTAAGATGGTTTAAAAATCATTTGAAAGAGAAAATATGTTTCCCCTTCCTTAATAATTCCCATATCCATATTTAGTAGATCCAAAAATATAGGATCTCTCTCAACCCTCATTTGAGTCAAAAGTCCATGATCTTTCCTACTTAATGAATCTTCCACCTTATTCTCCTTTTCTGGGTGGTAGAGTATTGAACAATCGTAATCTTTGAGTAACTCAAGCCATATCCTTTGCCTCGTGTTGAGTTCTTTTTGTGTGAAAATGTATTTCAAACTCTTGTGGTCTCTATAAATCTCACATCTTTCTCCGTAGAGATAATGTCTCCATATTTTCAGAGCAAATATTATGGCTGCTAACTCAAGATCATGAGTTGGATAATTTTTCTCATGAGTCTTTAACTGTCTTGATGCATAAGCAATAACTTTATCATTTTTAATAAGGACGCAACCTAGTCCATTCTTTGATGCATCACTATATATTAAAAATCCATCACTTCTAGATAGAAGAGTCAAAATTGGAGCATTGATCAATATTCTTTTCAATTACTCGAAGCATTATGTACATTCTTTTTTCCAGACAAACTTAACTCCTTTATGTGTGATCTTGGTTAGCGGGTTAGCCAGTCAAGAAAAATTCTGAACGAAACACCGATAGTAACCTACTAAGACAATAAAGCTGCATACCTCAGTTATATTTGTTGGAATGGGCCATTCTTGGATTGCCTTTGTCTTTGCAAGATCAACTAGGATTCCATCCTTAGAGACAATATGGCCTAGAAAAGAAACTGATTGAAGTTAGAATTCACACTTGCTAAACTTCCCATATAATTCATTTCTTCTAAGAGTTTTCAGAATAATCCGCAAGTGATCCTTATGGTCTTCATAACTTTTTGAGTATACCAGGATATCATCGATGAATACCACAACAAAGTTATCAAGATATTTCTTGAAAACTCTATTCATTAAATCCATGAAAATAGAGGGTGAATTAGTTAATCCAAAAGGCATAATAGTAAACTCATAATGCCCATACCTGGTTCAAAATGTTGTCTTAGGAATATCTTCCTTCCTCACATGCAGCTGATGATATCCAGATCGAAGGTCAATCTTCAAAAAGTATTGATCTCCATGAAGTTGATAAAATAAATCATCAATATGAGGTATAAGATACTTATTATTTATTGTAATAATATTTATTTCCCTATAATCAATGCATATCCTCATGGATCCATCTTTCTTATTGACAAAAAGGACAAGGGCTCCCCATAGAGAAACACTAGGTTGAATAAATCCCTTTTCACTCAATTCCTCTAGCTGTTTCTTTAGCTCCACTAATTCCACAGTGGCCATTCTATAGGGAGTCTTTGATATAGGTCTTTCACCAGGAATTAAGTCAATGGAAAACTCAATTTCTCACTCTGGAGGATGTCTAGGTAAATCCTCTAGAAATACATCAATGTATTCTTTAACTATATACACATCTTCAATTTGAATATTTATTTTCTCACCCATAGATATTGGGTTCTCTTCCTCTCCAAGAATTTCATTCAATAGAGCTACTAGGGGAGGATCTAGATATGAATCGGGTGGTGGGGTCTCAACTCTAAAAATAAGAGATTCTACACCATTTTCAAAAATTGTAACTTCCTTTTTCTTGAAATAAATCTTCGCATCATAGTTTGACAACCAATTCATACTGAGAATTATGTCAAAGTCAGTCATTTGTATGAAGATAAGATTAGAAACTAAAGCATGTTTATGTGTCACAAGGGGGACTAGTTGACATGGCTTTGTTGCAATGATGCATCCCCTAGGAGTTTTGACTGATAAATACTTTATTAAATCAAATTGGACATGTCTAATTTTCTTGGAAAACTGGGAAGATATAAATGAATGTGATGATTCATAATCAAATAAAGTGTTGTCTAAGTTTGAGGAAACAATTAAAGTACCTGACACCACATTATTAGGAACTTCAACTTCTGTAGTTGTAATCGTATAAGCTCTCCATTTCTCTCATGGATTTTTATGAGGCATGTTTCCTTGGAGTTTAGGACACTCATTTTCATAGTGTCCCATGTCTCTACAATTATAGCATTGAACACCATCAAATTGTTTCTTCCCCTTGCATTCATGAGATATATGACCCTTTTCTCCACACTTATAGCAGACTCCCATGCCTTTTAAGCATTTCTCGAGATGATTCTTTCCACAGTTCTTGCATAATGGGAATTTATTCATTCCCTTATTCTTCTTTGTTGATTTACCTTTCCCTTGGTTATCCGAGTACCGCTTTTTATCTTGGTTTCCCTTGAAAAAATTTGATCTAGAAAATTTATTCTATGTTTTGATGGCACTTGATACAATTTCATCATATGATGAAAATGTTTGATAAGCTAGTGACCTTTGAATACTTGGATTAATAACTTAAAATAAATGATCAATCATGTATGCCGAGTCACGTGCGTAATCTACGACATACCTGTCTAGCCTTGTGAATGTAGCCTCATACTTTGCAACATTGTCTTCTTCCCTTTGCATTAATATAAATAATTTCCTCTTTATTTCGATTCGTTGCTCATGAGGGAAATATTTTTTGAAGAATATTTCCTTAAAAGTCCTCCATTACATATCTTCTATTTCTTCTTCCTCCATGGTATTCTGAATCAAGGACCACCATTGATCAATGTTTCCTTTGAGACAATATACTTCCAGTACTACCTTTTCATTTTCATTGCATCTTAATGCCATTAATATCTTTTCAAGGAAATTTATCCACTGCTCAGAAACCAATGAATTAGTAGTCCCGCTGAAAGATGGGGGCTTCTTCCGCATGAAATGATCCAACACAGGTGTGGAATGGTTATTCGTTACAACCTGAGTAAGTTGTCCCAATATAGTCTTGATCTGATCTGCTCCAACATTGACTGTGTTGACTTACTCAGTGGGGAGATCCCTACATTTCCCACGAGTATTGATTCCACTTCTTCCATTAGATGCCATTTCTAAATAATGGAACACACTAGATTAGGGTATGAATCAAAATGTATAATCTTAATTTAACAAAATACTTAGCATAAATTGAGATCCTATGCATGGCTAATCCCATAATCATAAAAATGGTTTCTTTGAGGAATAATTTACATTTAAATCATTTATAATGGCTTGTAAAGAAAATATGAATTATCCTAAGCATATCTCTCAGGAGTGTAGTAACCAAGAGTGCATCAAGGCCCGTTGTTATGTACCAGGATACCCCAGGTCATGCCCGAAACTCCTTGTTGGAGCTTTCACTCCTAGGTACATCTGTGCCAGAGCCACCTCTACCAGCTCGTATCCAGACAGGGATGTATTTGCTAGAAATATTCACATAATCTATTCCTTAACAAAATACCAGGATGTTCTTGTACATTTATCCTCAAATACTACCTTAGGTATTTTTTTCCCTACTGCACATTTCCTACTCTAGTTTCCAAGTTTTCTACTAAACTTCCTCTAATACCAACTGTAACACCCCAACCCCTCTAGACTGGAGCCGATTCATTAAGAAGTACATTAGAATGGTTAGAAAGAATAAAAATCTCAAAGGAATGATTGGTTTAGTAGTCTTGAAGAAACTAGATACATAGATGTAACTCAAATTACATTGGAAAAGGTTACAAAATATGATACATAACAAAAACTAAAGACTGCATCCACAATAACTCAATAAATGATCTCCTCTTCATCACCTATTAAAAGTAAACAATGATAGGGGTGAGATCAAACGATCAGTAAGGGTTAAAAATGGTAGAATCATGAATCAATAATAACTGAATTGTAAAAAATTCGACATAATCAATATGGCATGGTGAATAAATGAAAAACTCACGCCATTAATAAACTGAGAATGAAACTGCATCCATATATTTTTTCATAGTGAAAAAATCATGGATAGTAATAACTGATAATGAATAAAGAGAATACTTATTAATTGGAAGTCATTTATCTGGCACATGATATCATAATACCATAAAAACGGTTTAGTTCTATGGGTAGAAACCTACCTGATTTTTGGAAACAAACTTGAAGGGTTTGTCGCCAACTGATTTGTCTTATGAGACCTACTGATGCATCGAGGGGCTGTAGCGGGCCCCAACCTCCTCTACATCCAAAGAATTATTTATACATAGATTCAACACAATATCAAAATGACTTTACATTATCCGTATAGAATATAGGATATAGATTCATTAATATTTCCACAGTCAAAACAACATTCAAAATAAATACCATATGTAAAATGGTATACGACTTAGAAAATAATCGTATCCATGATATGAGAATATGGATCTTTAAATGGAATATAATTTCAATTGAAAAGTGATATCAAATGGGCATTAGTTACACCACATAATAAAGAGTAGGTTTACAATACCAAGCAAGTCACAATGAAGTGAAAATTGAGACAAAGCTTGTTACCATGTTGTAATCAATCGAGTCGTATGAACAAAAGTTAATAAACACCAAATGAATCACATAATACCATTAATATAAATAGAACCATGATAATATATATAAAATGGAATTACAACTATACCACATATAATAAATAATAGGAAAACAACGGAAATCCCAGAGAATTGAAAGTGAGATGAGAAAAACCCCTTACAAACATTTCGGCATGGTAACGAGTGTTCTTGTGAGGGCTTAATGAGAGGTAAATGGGTATCCCATTATTTATATGTCATAAGGGAAGTATGGGGGAGGTTAAAAAACATACCCCGTCATTAGTAATTAAAAAGAAAAGAGCACAACATAGGGGAGATTCTTGAACAAAAGTGAGAGAGAAGATCCCTTACCTTATGCATGAAGGTGTTCTTGATTATTCTTAACGACCTGAATAATCAAATTTAACTTCATTAATTAATAATTAAATAAACTCATAAACATTTAATTGATATGTTATGACCTTATTAGGTTCATTAATGGCCTTTTTATGGTTTAAAAGATTCAATTTTATTGTTTTGGTAGCATTTTCTTCTTTGGTTTTCATGATCCGTTTACTTGTATTCATGAATGGATGTTTGTTTGAAATATGGTTAAACATACATAATTGTTAATATAAATTATTAGTGAAATTAAATATATAAAAATGTTCTTATAATTATTCTGGTTATATACCATGAGTATGGCTCATTCGATGAGTTAAAAAATAAACGCTTGAATTTGGCTTGGCGGTTTTGTGCACAATAAACTTGTTTTGTATTATTATTCCATACTATGAATGTGTAAGGATTACAGAACATTAATCAAGATAAAATAAATATATTATTACCTGGTTCAACCATTGAAAAGGTTTTATGACCAGTATTGAAGATAGTAATGCAAATTGAAAACCTGTCTTCCTTGAGTGTGATAAATTAACACATCTCGGACGATGTTTGCATTTATTGTATAAAAGGAGGGAAAAAAGAGAGATTATGATGAAATATTACATTAGAACAATTAAAATAGAGTAAATTTAAGGTAATGTAATTATCATGTCATTTGGATGAGGGGATGCGAGAATGGAGAACAAAAGAATGGAACTTTGTAAAAGAAATTGAAAGAAAAGAGAAGAAAGGTTCACCTCTTGAGTACTCCTCCTTGAGAATCTCCTTAAGGCCTTTATTTTTGGCCTTTTGATGAGACCATAAGGTCTTGGATATGGGGAGAGGGTTTGGTAAGAGTATTTGGCATAATTTAGTCAAGTCTTGAAGCTTTAGTGGTGTGGGAGGAAGAGGGGGCGAGGGGTGGTTTATATAGTGGAGGGGAGAGGAGTTTTCTTAATATTATAATCATTAATTTATTATTTCCTCTCAAGAAAAGAAATAATGAGTATTACATGAAAAATAATAGTAATATATGAATTTGAGTTTGATATTTTGGTGCTTACATCACTCATGATGCTAGGAATAGTTAATTTAAATTATAATGTATTTATACGGTAAATTAATGTATTTTACTATTCATCAAAAATTCAAGTATTTCAGAAAAATCCCAAAAATTTACACTAACCATTTTTTGAAGTGTAGAATAAAAAAATGAAGTCCATTTTTCAAAAATAATTTTCTAAATATTATTAATTAAATATTTAATTAAATCATTATTTAATAGAAATATATAAACACTTAAAATATTCATCTTTTTTTTAAAGGTGCCTAAATTTATTTATACATTCATGGGTATGGATACCATTCCTAAGAGTCATATTACTATTCATAATGGTAAGTTAATATTCATAAGGGTAGGTTAATATTCACTGAAAATTAAGTTAATTCTATCAAACTCTAAATATCATCGTGAACACAACCGTGTATGTCATATTTTTAAAATTCGAATCAGAGAGCTGGAAAATTTAAGTTTAATGGCTAGGTTTTGGATATCTTCTATAAGTAACCAGGTTTTGTTCAACAGAGGCTTAGTGATTCATTAAATATAAGATATCTAATGAATACAATGTTTTTAAGAGAAAGATACCGTAAAATGTTTGGGGTGCTACAGTTTTTCTAAAATGTGATATCTTTTTTTATTTCACCAAGATATAATTATGATATAAAAACTTAATAAACTTTTGGAAATGATAATTTATGGTAATATAATAAAAATATCATATAATAATAATTCAAAACATATAAAATATAATTTATTCCATGATAAATATGAAAGTCATTTTAGTGTACATGTAGTGCTTGCGCAACACATGAACTATCAAATTTAACATCCTTGAGATAATATTTGAGATAGAGGATGTCATTTATAAACTATATTATTAAATATTATTTATTATTTATCATTATTATGTATATATATATATATATATATTAATTTTTGAGTTATATAATAAGTGAAATATGCAAATATATAAGAAATGCTTTCTCAAGGCTAGAAAAGTCAAAATAAAATATTAAATAATTAATCAAGGCATATATGTGTGTAAAAATATATATTTAATTGAAAAAACTTTATATTGAACTTAATTTATTTATTTTTATGATATTAATTTTTTTTAATTTTTAGTTACGAAATAATTACTTTAAATGCTTATGAAAAACTGATACAATGGTTATAAAAGCAATAAAAAATAAAATAAATGATTTAAAAAACTATAAAATAATTTTTAGGGGTGATTGAAATTATCCCATAAATTCTAAAGACAGATATAACATATTGGAGATATTTTAAAGGTTTATATATTGAAATTTATTTCATTAAATTTATTTTCAAACTCTAATTATGTGAACAGTTCTTAAAAGGATATTTATAGTGTTATATTTTAAATATATTTTATTAAATTATTTAAAAATCCTAAAAATCATTCAAGTGGACAGGTAGGATGAGAAATGTCCAAAGTTTCATCCCTTTTTAAAATATTATCATATTTTGACTACAAAATTAAATTATAACCCTTTGATATTCAAAATTTCATTAACATAGTTAAGGTTAAAATTTGTTAACCAAGGGGTTTAACTAAAAGATATGGTTTCAAATGATATATAAATTTGTAAAAAAATTATTTTATGATTATATTAAGACTATATATTCTTTATTTTTTAATATATGTATTTTTGGAACCATTTTACAATTTGTAGATGTATAATATATTATTATATTTCATGTATTTAAAAAAAGACTTTAATTATATTTTATAAAAAAATATAATATTATATGATTTAAAATTCATAAAAATCATAAATTCAATCATTTTAATGGGATATTATTTTTAATATCATCCATTTTTAATTTTTGGGTCACTCATCCTTTTATATTAAATTTCACGACTCATAAAGTATAAGAGACATTACTACCACTTGAATTGTCAAAATGTGTAACTAGGGGGGGGGGGGGGGTTAAAACTAAAACATAAGAGTAAAAAACATAACAAAAAACGTATCTAAATTTTATAAAATAAGATAATTTGAACTCATACTCATATTATATTTTAATTATTTTTATTGAGGGCCATTTTTCAATGAAAATTAATTTATATTAATTAAATACTTTAAGTAATTTGAAGAGTGCCCATCCCCTATTTTATAAAATGGAACCTAATCTACTTTATTATTCATTATTTTTGAGCCTTATATATTAGATAATAACTTACTTAATATCATAATATATTTCAAAACCACAGTCTATATCTTATATTCTCTCTAAAAGACCATTATTTAAAGTCCTAACGTGTAATAAAAAGTAGGTTTCCCAATGAATAATTATATCTCTTAAAATATTATTTTCAATTTTATTTCTTATTCTACCTCCAATAAATCCATGATATCCATTTTGAAATAATGAATTAATTATCATAAATATAATAAATTGTCATTATGATGATATAAAAACCATTATCCTTATTATTTATATCATATGAGAAAAGAAAACATTTCTTGTTGATCCTTATATATATATGAGTATAGTTCTATAATACAAGTATAATAAATATATATTTAGTGTATAGGAGGTATGAACATGTATGAAGAAAGACGAGACTTGTGCTTATGGATTTACGTCTCAATCCCATTTTAATCGGGATTTTTTTATGATTTAATTTTAATTTTAGGAAATTATATGATCCTTATCTTGTTAACACATTTAATTTTTCTTATCCATCAATTATTTAAATAGAATACTTATTTTCCTTTCATTTTCCTCACATTATGTAATCATGATACCGAAAGAATTATTTTAAGGAAAACTAACTATCTTTTATTATTCATCTAAGAATCTTTTTAATCCATGTCCATGTTTTCATTAAAAAAATTCAATAATATTTTTTAATATTACTTGATGTTTTTTAAAAGTATTTTTTACCCATGTTTTATTATTCACAAAATCTTTTGAAAATAATCATCGTTTTAATGATTACAACATGAAAATAATTTCCCACTATCATGACCACTCAATGTTTTAAACCTTCCCTTTCAAGTTTCCAGGTTTCTTTTTAAGGAATATATTTTCCTTAATATTTTAGAAATATTTTTATTTTAAATACGTGATTTAGAAGTGAAAAGGGTATTTCCATCAAGAAATATTCTAGTGATCTTAAAATAGAATTTCTATATTTCATAACATCCTTTGATATTAATTATGATTTACTAGTGATATGATCTAATGATACAATACTTATTGTTTCTCTGGATGTTTTTTTATGATGGTTTTATATTTATAAAACCAATTTTTTTGTGGGTTATTCTATAATGAAGTGTTGAAATTTTTATGAAACTTATTTACTTTCCCTTTCTTGAGATAAATGATGAATGATTTATGATCTTGTGGGACATATAAGTACCATTTTCATTATTTTATGGGTGGTATTATAATTATATATCCCTCTAATGCATTGGGTAATGATAGATATATATTGAGATAATAAATACTGGAATATGGAATGAATCCAGTTCAATAAGGGACTCTTTTAAATATGATTGTCTTGGGAGTGATCCTCGACTATGTATATGATAGAATGGGGAGTGAGAATAATACACTATGATAATCTTGTAAATGATCCATGACTAAGGAAATTGTTTTCTATGTTTATGTGTATGAAAAAACATATGGCTGGTGCTAATGTTATTCTCGCAAAGATTGTCTCCTTTGTTTCTTTATGATCCTTATCTTATAAACAACCATGGATTATTACATTATTCAATAGCATTATCCATGGTAGATTGGGTATAAACTTTGTAATTTATTATTAGGACATAATTCCCTTATTCTTATATAATTCATTTATATGATCATATATTAATAACTCCCATGTTTACCCTTATAGAGAATATGAGCTCTCCCTTTATTCTATTTACTTTCCCAATGTTACGAGGAATGTTTTTTGCTGAGTTTGTCAAGAAGTGTACAAATTGATAAGAAATTTATGAGAGATGTTGAAAAGTTTTCTTTTGGTATTTATGAATCTAATATCAAAGTACACTAAAAATTTTGGTTATAACATGGATGATAATGTTATGTATTAAATATTATTCTAAAATAATGTAATATTTATATATGAAAAGTAAGTGTCACTATAATAATCCTTGGATACTAGTTAGAGTGAGGGAGCTCATATCTTTACTCACACATATTGAGTAAATAAAAAAGAAAATGACATCCAACATATATTGTATATTACTAAAAACTAATAGCTAATCCTTAGAATTATATGGAATCACTCTAGACTGTAAAATCCACAATAATCACAATTGTGGATAAAAATAGTTGGAGTTATCCTTGAACTAGTGTAATAAGAGTACAACCCAGTGTTCTTTCATCACAAGAAGAAAGTATTATACCTAAATCAATATTACTAATGATATTATCTTTACCACACATTGTATGGGACTATCCTTTTTCTTTAAAGGATTATCTACCAAAAATTATAGTTCCATTTCACTTCCTTACATTGTAAAATAGATATATAAATCTTTCTTTAATAACAAACATCACATGTGTGTTGATCACACACAAAACAATTGTTTACTCTTATTCTAGATCTTCATATCCATATTTCAATAAACACTCTCAATCGTCTTAACATGACTCTTTATTATAACATTTTTATCTCCTTTTCATAGTTTTACATGGAGAAATTCTTTTTACCACTTCATTTTTAAATTTGAAATTTGAAATTTAGACATGTAAGTGCCACCAACTTCTCTTCAACTTATTCAACATTTTTATTAGTCTATGAAACTATCTTGGTATTTATATTATGAATTCATATATCATAGTATAAAAAAATATTTATAAATTCCTTAAAAATATATTCTCTCTTTAAAGAATGAAAATATTTTTTATGGAACAAATATTCACTTATTTTATTCCAGATCTTCATGATTATGACATGATATCTTGTTCATGGCATGAAAATTATTATCAAATAGCAGGAATCATGATTTATCATCATGATATTTAATCCTTATCTAAACAGTTTTAGTGTCATCATTTTTAATTTTACTAATGTAAAGTATCTTACGTATGGAATAAATCACATATGAAATACCATATATACCAAAACATATATTCAAGTACTTTAAAAATTTTCAGTTCATCAACTGAAAAATCATATTTATGGAAAATATTACATATTTAAAACCCATATGTCGAATTAAACATATGTGGAAGAACTAATAGGTTCCATCTCATAGAATCCAAAATCAACCTTATAAAAAAATCTTACATTTGATGGATTTTCCAAATTTCTAACCCATCCTACTCATAGTTATTGTTGTTAAGGTGAACTAAGAATTTAATACCTAAATATTATGTAAAGACCCAAAATTTACATGTAATGTTTTTAAATATATGGGAATTTTACGAGTTCGTGAAAATTGACGGTGCATGATTCAGAGGCCCGGTGTGCCCGGAACCAATTTTTCAAGTTTTTTTCAGGTACGTTCAGCAAACGTACGAGTGGGTTTTTATAACTTTTGAACCGGTGCTCGGAATTGAAATTTGAGAGCACCGTTGAACTCGCAACACCAGTATTCGCTTAAGGATACTTTCACCTTGATGGTAGTGGGTCGATAATAAAAGATAGTTTTTGGGTTTTTCGTGGAAAATAATAAAATAATATGAACTACACTTGGGCTAAACCCCCATTTTAATTGTGTAAAACCTCTAAAATCCCCTCATTAATGATAGGGATCCTCTTGACCTCCTCTACCCAATTAATTATGCCAACGAACATGCCAATTAAATGTTCCAACCCCTCTAACATTTAATTGTGCCACCCACCTTAATCAATTGGCTTTTCGAATTCTTGCCAACAAAATAATAGATCACTTAATCTATTATTTTGGATTGGCATTATCATTTTGGTGGAACTTGGGAGAGGAGAGAACTTGGGAGAAAGATCCCAACAAAGAACGTATTCCACCGACGAAGAATGCTCCAACCGACGAAGAACGTCAACCTCAACCTCGACTGCGACTTCCTTCCTCGGAACCTCCTTCGACGTAGGACGTGTTCGTCTAAAACGAATCGACGTCCGCCTTCTCGCACCAACATCAACGATCAATGAACAAAGTTAGGGGTTTCATTTTATTTAAGTATGTTTTACTCCCATGTTCTTCCTTTCTTTTAAAACGAAGAACGAGGAAGCTTTCCTTTTGCGGGTTTTGGGATTAATCTTTGTGGGAGGGTTGTTGTGCTACGTTCTTGAGAGACAATTTCTACCACCCTAAACACGGAGGGTGTGGGACAAACCAAAATGGCCCAAACCCTCCGTTGTTCTTGTTTGTGATGTTCTTCAGAAAGGCGATGAGGCAATGAGACGACGAATGCGACGAAGGCAACGACCGCACTACCCGCACCGCCCGCCGACCGCACCATCCACCGGCTAAACCGGTCCAAGTCGCGCTGTGCCCCAGCCTAACCGGCCTTGGCCGCACTGCACCCTGTCCGTGCTACCCTGGCCGCACCCTCCGCCCGTCCGAACCGGACCTGGCCACCCCATCCGCCGGTCGGACCGACTCCGCCACCCTGGGCCGAACTGCAGCGCCCTCCCAGCCGCCTGCGCCTCCCGGACGCCCGAGACTCCTGGCCGCCCATGCCCTCCCAGCCACCCATGCCTCCTGGCCAGACCGGCGCCCGACCGAGCCAGCCTCCGCGCGCGCCCGCGGTCCCCGTGGTTCCACCGTTCGCGCACCCCATGTGCCCCGCGTTGCCGCTGGCTAAACCGGCCGCTGGCCTCTATGCTCCCCACGGTGCCCTGGTCGAGCTGGCCTCCCGGCCCCGACCGCGCCACCCTGGCCTCGGGCTGAGCCACCCCAATCTGGTCCCTCGCGACGCCCTCTGTGTTGAACCACCCTCGCGCCAACCCACGACCGGTCCGTGCTCTCGTGGCCTGCTGGGCTGGGCCCATCGGGCCGGGCCGAACCTAACGGGCTGGGCCAGACCCAACAGGTCAGGCTGGGTTGGACTGGACTCGGACCCATTACGACCCTTTACTTTCTTTTGGCCATATCTTTGGCACTGGGCATCCGTTTGATGAACCGTCAGCGACCCTAGTAATATTGGAGAAAGATGGTCCCTTTGAGTACACTCCACTAGAGTTTAGGGTATAATTGAGATACGGTCAGGTTGGATCGCACACGAATCCAACCAGGCCCCTGGGACTAAAAGGATAATAACTCACAAACCGGGCATCTGATTGATGCTCCGTCTGCTGCGTTGAGACCTCTATAAAGTGGAGAACCTTTTAGATACTTCTTCATGGAAATTCATGAAAGTTGGAGTATCGAACATTATCTCGTGGAGCGGATCCTTCCAGTGACGAGCGAGCAGTGTGCAGAGACCTTATAGCTAGCTGAGACTTGACGACTGCTGACTGATTGACTCGGAGTGACTCAAGTATCCTAGTGGGGAGCGCCTTAGTGTCACGGCAGACCCACGGTGGAGGAGCGCCTGGTTGTGGCAATAGAACCGCGGTACTCGACAGGAGAAGTACCTCTGTAGGCTATTAGGGGGAGCGCCTGGTTGTGGCGGCATACCCACGGCGGGGAGCGCCTCTGTGTGACGCGACATACCCAAGGTACTCAACAGGAGGAGTACCTTAACAGTCCAAGGTTAGTGGGAAGCACCTTGGTGTCACGACAGGCCCACTATACTCGATAGAGGAGGAGGTCTCCAGCAGCCGAGGTTTCGATAATGTGAATAAAATCCTGGTTGAGCTGAGACAGTAACTTTTGTGTTTTCCTCATAATTGAGATGGATTACTTGATAACTTAGGTATATGTATGGGCATATACCTAAGTGGGGTTATCTGTTGATTTCATACCTTGTGTTTTATCCTTGTTGGATTTTGTGATACCTTGAGGGTCTCGGGGTCCCTACTGAGTATCGTTATACTCACCCCTACACGGGCTATGCCTGCACCTCGTTGTGTTGGATGCAGACGATAGACAACGCTGATCAAGGCTGAGAGTGTCAGGACTAGAAGATACCCAGAGGTGGACCTTACGACGAGTTGGTACACGGAGGATACAGACGGACGTGGAGTGCTGAGGAGGTGACCTGTACCTACCCTTTAGGTAGGAACTTCAGAGGACAACCCAACAACATTTTTTCCTTTCTTCAGTTGTACTTTCAATTTCTTGTAATTTACAGTTGGGCTTGTATTTCCGACCCTTTTTACTTTCAGCACACTTTTTTATACTGTTTTACTTAGTGTTTTGTTTCCCGATTGTGCTTTTTTGTGTGTGTTTAATGGTTATAAAGGAAATACCTTCCTAGTTTTAGGGAGCCTTTGGTGCTATTCGCCATCCCCTGACTTATGGAAGGCAGGCTTGGGGTAGTCATGGCATGGGCCCCAAGGGACGGGCCGTGACAAATTGGTATCAGAGGAGTCGATTCTAATGCAGAACTTATGACTCTGATATTTATTTTCTATGAAGTAATAGTGTTAAGAGTAGTGAGTGTGGTTCTCAAATTAGGGAGTCCAGTTTTGGTACGGTGACTGACATATCCATACACCAGGACCCTGACTTCTGATTTCTGACTTAGTGCATGAAAACACTGATTGCATGTGTGTTTTCAAAATTTTTCTTTAAGTCTGCTCAACCAGGTCATTTCAACAGGTATAATATTTTGACTGTGTCACATCTATTTATTTCAGGATGCCTCCCCGCGGACGACCAGCTAGAGTCCCAAGAGTTGTACACACAAATAGCCCACTGAGGGATGAGGCCTCGGTGCAGGGCCCTTTTCCAGCAGAGGCACCAGCGGTACCAATTCTTGTTGGGCCACCGATGCCACCAGCCCCAGCAGCAGACGATGCACACCGGTTGAGCGCATTGCACAAGTTCCAATGCTAGAGGACACCCAGGTTCATGGGAGAGATAGACACACAAACGGATGAGGATTGTATGGAGGCTGTGGTGAGAGTTTTCTGACTAGTAGGGACACCAGATGGCCTCATGGTGATTCTTGCTGCCAGCCTTCTACAGGCAGCAGTGGGTAGATGGTGGAGCTTGATGCTCCAGGTCCACGATGAGATGATGCTTCTCTGGGCAAACTTTGAGAGCCCGAGTATAGTTTGTCCTGGCGACTCTTCACGTAGTGTGCATACAAGAGCTACTTCATCTATAGTAGGGCAACATGACTGCAACTCAGTACTCAGCGAGGTTAAATGACCTCTCACACTACTCCACTGATATGGTGCATGAACCATTCTTCATGGACCGAACCTTCGAGCAGGGGCTCAGACGGGAGATCATAGATCCGATGATCTCACTCAGCATCCCGACACAGGCAGGGGTGCTAGAGAGAGTCCTCCTGGTGGAGAATTTCCTTGCTGAGCAGTCTCCAACAGTGAGATCCACCACCAGTCGACACATAGTGGAGTCTTCTGTAGCTGACAGTAGACAGATGTCGCAGAGGTCCAAGAGGACCAGACCTATAGGTGGACGACCGCATGACTCAGGATCGGTTGTGCAGGGCACCCGGAGCAGAGACATACATGCCAGGAGTGGGTAGTATTTCTCATGTGGCGGGTAGGGTCACATGGCTCATGACTATCCGACACGCAGTTTGGATGATCAGTAGACGGTCTAAGGACCGCCCGGGTAGAGACATAGATTCGATCAAGGCGGTCCGCAGGGAGTAGGTGAACGTGGTAGAGGAGTTGGCCGTGCAACTGGCGGTGGACGACGTTTCGAGGTGTTACCACTACCACCACCAGGAGGTCCACCATGACCACAAGGAGCAGGTGGACAGGGGAGAGCTCAGTTACATGAAATTGAGGCCTACGATCATGGCGCTCCAGAGATGATTTGAGGTACGATCTATTTATACTCCACCATATATGCAGTACTAATAGACACAGGTTCCAGTCACTCTTTCGTTGCCACTACCCTCATTCTGAGTTCGAAGATTCCGATGGAGCTGTTGGATCGATCCTTACAACTAGAGACTCATATGAGAACAGATTCAATGATTACACACTAGTGCTGGCAGTGTGAGCTTACTCTAGGAGGCGATAGCTTTGGCTGGGATCTCTTAGTAGCGGAATCGAGGCCTTATGACATCATCTTGGGTATGGACTAGTTATCTACAGTCCATGCTCAAATTGACTGTATTAGATGCAAAGTGTGGTGTGTTTGCACGGATGGGACCAGGTTTACCTTCATCAGTGAGAAGGGAGCCTTTATAGCGCAGTATGGACTTTCCCGGAGGAGAGTGCAGCCAATCACTCATTAGTTGGCTAGCCTTACCCTTTGAGCTATTGATGTGGAGAGTCTGAGCTATCCTGTAGTGGTGGACCAGTACGTGGATGTCTTCCCTGATGATGTTCTAGGTCTAACCCCTTGAAGATAGGTTGAATTTTACATTGACATTTACCCTAGGATGACACCAAAATCTACTCCAGCATATCGGATGGATCCCGTGGAGCTTTGCGATCTGTGGGTACAACTAGAGGACTTACAAGAGAAGGGATTCATCCAGACCAATGTTTCTCCCTGGGCAGCCCTAATTCTGTTCGCCAAGAAGGCAGATGGGAGATTGAGGCTTTGTGTTGACTACCAGTTCCTGAACCAGGTGACCGTGAAGAACAAGTACCCACTTCCAAGGATTGATGACCTCTTTGATTAGTTGAAAGGATCACGGTGGTTCTCGAAGATAGACCTCAGATCAGGCTATCACTAGCTCAAATTTCGAGATGAGGATGTGCAGAAGACAGAATTCAGATGTTAGTATGACAACTACGAGTTCTTGGTTATTCCATTAGGCGTAACCAACGCTCCGACAGTGTTCATGGGACTCATGAACATGATCTTTCAACCATACCTTGATCTCTTTGTCGTAGTCTTCATCGACAAAATTCTGATTTACTCGACTACTGGGGAGGATCATGCCTATCACTTGCGGGTAGTACTGGACAAACTCTGAGAGCACCAGCTTTATGATAAGCTCTCAAAGTGATAGTTCTAGATTCAATAGGTTCACTTTCTGGGACATGTCATCTCTGACGCTAGAGTTGCTGTAGATCTAGTGAATATTGAGGCGATACTTGCTTGGGAGCCACCCAGGAGTGTGATAGAGGTACAAAGTTTCCTGGGTTTGGCTGGATACTACCGAAGGTTTGTACCAGACTTCTACAGAGTTGCAACACCAATATCATCCTTGATGAAGAAGGGGAAACTCTTTGTGTGGTTGGAGAGATGCCAGTAGAGCTTTCAGGATCTGAGACAGAGGCTGACTAGTGCCCCCCATCTTGAGGCTTCCAGAGGAAGGCTTAGGGTACGTGGTCTACTGCGACGCATCAGGGACAAGAATCGGATGTGTCCTGATGCAGGAGAAAGCAGTGATCGCTTATGGTTCACGACAGCTAAGACAACATGAGTAGAACTACACTACCCGTGACCTGGAGTTAGCAGCAGTGGTCTTCGCCTTAAAGATGTGGAAACAATATCTGATGGACGAACGTTTTATCGTGTACTCTGATCACAAGAGTCTCAAGTATATATTTTCTCAGAAGGACCTGAAATTGAGACAACGACATTGGATCGAGTTCCTCCAGGACTATAACTTCAAGATAGTCTATACTCCTAGGAAGGGGAATGTTGTTGCAGATGCACTCAGCAGGAGATCTGGTATACAACTGATAGGTGAGGTGACAGAGCAGCTGGGTACTTTATATATATCCTTTGTGGATAGAGATGTAGAATCCTTCCTTTAGTCTCTTACAGTCACTCCCCCACTTCTTTAGTGAGTCAGGGAGGTACAACATGGGGACGCTGACTACGAGACATGATGTGCTCATATATCCACAGGACAGACACCTGATTAATTTTATGAAGGTGGGGAGCACGCCATCCACTTCAGAGGACATACCATGGTACCAGTGTCACTTCAGAAGGAAGTATTGAGGGAGTTCCACACATCCCCTCTAGTGGTACATCCAGGAGTGGTGAAGATGTACCAGGATCTACGACAATAGCACTGGTGGTCTGGAATGAAGAAAGTAGTTGTAGAGTTTGTTTCTCGGTGCCTCACTTGTCAGTAAGTGAAGGCAGAGTACCAGGTACCAGCAGGCTTGGTTCAACCTTTAGAGTTCCTAGAGTGGAAGTGGAATGGGATATACATGGATTTCATGATAGGACTTCCATGTACATCTAGAGGTCATGACTCGATCTGGGTGATCGTCGACCGAATCATCAAGTCGGCCCACTTCTTACTGATCAGAGAGCATGGTTCAGTAGAGAGCTTGAGACGCCTCTATGGGCATAAGATTGTGCAGTTACATGGAGTACCTTTGATGATTGTCTCTAATTGTGGCACATGTTTTACTTCCCGACTATGGAAGGGGTTGTAGGAAGCTTTCAGGATGCAGCTTCGTTTGAGCACCACCTTCCATCCTCAAACGGATGGACAGACCGAGCAGACCATTTAGACCCTCAAGGACATGCTACGTGCTTGTGTTCTCGACTTTGGTCGTAGCTAGGAGGATCAATTACCTTTTGTGGAGTTTTCATACAACAAAAACTATCACTCCACCATTGGGATGACACCTTTTGAGGCATTGTATGAGTGACCTTGCAGATCACCTTTGTGCTGGACTGACCCAGGGGAGTCAGCACTGGTGGGACCAAAGATGGTACGAGCTACCACAGAGAAGGTTCAGATCATCCAGGAGTGTATGAAGACTGCATGAAGTAGGCATAAGTCGTATGCCGACAGGAGATGAAGACCTCTGGAGTTCGAGGATGGTGACCACATCTTTCTATGAGTCTCAATTCGACGAGGTATATGAAGATTTGGACGAGACAGAAAGTTATCTCTGAGATTTTTTCGGGCCTTTCCAGGTCCTCAGAAGATTTGGAGAGGTGGATTACCTCTTATCTTTTACACCTCAGTTGAACCAGGTGCACTACATCTTCCACATATCCCAGCTGAGGAGATACATGCACGACCCTTCTCACATCATCGACCATGGTGAGCTGGACGTCAACGATGGGGAGAATTTTACGGAGGTTCCAGTAGAGATTGAGGATCGACAGGAGAGGGTCCTTTGTGGACAGTTGATACCACTGGTGTGCGTTCGCTGGCAACATAGGAACCTCCAGGAGAGTATATGAGAGCGGGAGGCTCAGATGCGTGCTCAGTACTCCCACTTGTTCCCTTAGTTATGAGTTGTGGCTTACGGGGAAATAAATCTCTGATTTGGGGAGAATATAAAGACCTGGAATTTCCATGTATTTTTTTAAATATATGGGAATTTTATGAGTCCTCAGAAATTGACGGCGTGTGGTTCTGAGTCCCGGTGTGCCCGAAATCAATTTCCGATGTTTTGTTCAGGTACGTTCAATAAACGTACGAGCGGGTTTTTATAACTTTTCAACTAGTGCTCGGAATTGAAATCCGAGGGCACCATTGAACTCGCAGCGCTGATATTCACTTAAGGAGACTTTCACCTTGACGGAAGTGGGTTGAGAATAGAAGATAGTTTTTGGGTTTTTCATGGAAAATAATAAAATAAAATGAACTACACTTTATTTTATTTTTGAGCCACCATGTGGAAGTTGGAGGTAGGGTCCACTAGAACTAAACCTCCTTGTGGGAGTTGAAGTGTGGGTACCACCTGACCATAACCTCCCATGAGAGGTTACGGTGGTGGGGTCCACCCGAACCTAACCTCCCGTGAGAGGTTACGGTGGTGGGGACCACCGGGGACTAAATCCCCATTTTAATTGTGGAAAACCTCTCAACTCCCCTCATTAATGAGAGGGAGCCTCTTGACATCCTCTACCCAAATAATTGTTCCAACGCACATGCCAATTAAATGTGCCAACCCCTCTAACATTTAATTGTGCCACCCACCTTAATCAACTGGCTTTTTGAATTCTTCCCAACAAAATTATAGATAACTTAATCTATTATTTTGGCTTGGAATTCTCATTTAGGTGGAACTTGGGAGAGGAGAGAACTTGGGAGAAAGCTCCCAATGAAGAGCATATTACACCGACGAAGAACGCTCCAACCGACGAAGAACGTCGACCTCGACCTCGACTGTGACTTCCTTCCTCGGAACCTCCTTCGACGTAGGACGTGTTCGTCTACAACGAATTGACGTCCGCCTTCTCGCGCCAACATCGATGATCAAAGAACAAAGGTAGGGGTTTAATTTTATTTAAGTATGTTTTACTCCCATGTTCTTCCTTTCTTTTAAAACGAAGAACGAGGAAGTTTTCCTTTTGCGAGTTTTGGGATTAATCTTTGCAGGAGGGTTGTTGTGCTATGTTCTTGAGAGCCAATTACTACCACCCTAAACACAGATGGTGTAGGACAAACCAATATGGCCCGACCCCTCCGCCGTTCTTGTTTGTGATGTTCTTCAGAAAGGTGACAAGGCGATGAGATGAAGAATGCGATGAAGGCAATGGCCGCGCTACCTGAGGCCTTCGCGACCCGCGCCGCCCACCGGCCGTGCCATCCGCCGGCCGAACCAGTCCGAGCCGCATCGTGCCCTAGCCAAACCGGCCTCAGCCGCACCGCACCCCGTCCGTGCTGCCCTGGTCGTGCCCTCTGCCCGACCGAACCAGCCGAATTGGCCCCGACGACCCCGTCCGCCGACCGAACCGGCTCTGCCGCCCTGGGCCGAACTGCGACACCCTCCTGACCGCTTGCGCCTCCCAGCCGCCTATGCCTCCCGGCCGCCCGCGCCTCCCAGCTGCCCGTGCCTCCCGCCCACCCGTGCCCTCCCGGCTGCCTGCGCCTCCAGGTCGTACCGACACCCGGTCAAGTGGCCTCTGCGTGAGCCCGGGCACCCGACGACTCTGTCGTCCGTGCACCCTACGGGCCCCATGTCACCGCTGGCTGAACCGACCACCGACCTCCGTGCTCCCCGGCCGAGCCGGCCTCCCGGCCCTAGACGTTCCTCCCCAACCCTGTTCCAAGCCACCCTGAGCCAGCCCCTCGCGGCGCCCTCCGGGCCGAACCGTCCTCGTGCGGACCCGCAGCGCCCTCCGGGCCGAACCGTCCTCGTGCGGATCTGCGGCCGGTCCACACCCTCGCGACCGGTCTGCGCCCTCATGACCGGTCCGCGCCCTCACGACCCTCTGCGACCCCTCACGGCCTGCTAGGCGGGGCCCAGTGGGCCGAGCCGAACCTAATGGGCAGGCCTGCATAACGGGCCGGGCCAGACCCAACGAGTCAGGCCGGGTCGACCCAGACCGGGTTGGACCAGACCCGGGCCCATTACGACCCTTTACTTTCATTTGGCCATATCTTTGGCACCAGGTGTCTGTTTGACGAACCATCAGCGACCCTGGTAATCTTGGAGCATGACAGTCCCTTTGAGTATACCCCACTAGAGTTTGGGGTATAATTGAGATACGGTCAGGTTGGATCGCGCACGAATCCAACCGGTCCCCCGGGACTAAAAGGCTAATAACTCACAGACCGGGTGTCTGATTGATGCACCGTCTATTGCGTTGAGACCTCTATGATATGACAGACCTTTGAGATACTTCTTCGTGGGACTTCGTGACAGTTGGAGTATCGACCAGTAGCTCATGGAGTGGATCCTTCCGGTGACGAGCGATCAGAGTGCAGAGACCTTGTAGATGCCTGAGACTTGATGACTACTGACCGATTGAATCGGTGTGACTCGAATAGCCCAGTGGGGAGCGCCTTGGTGTCGCGGAAGACCCATGGAGGAGGAGCGCCTGGTTGTAACGGAAGACCCGCGGTACTCGATAGGAGGCAGGCTATTAGGGGGAGCTCCTGGTTGTGGCGGCAGACCCATGGTGGGGAGTGCCTCTGTGTGACACGACATAGACATGGTACTCGACAGGAGGAGTACCTCGGCAGTCCAAGGTTAGTGGGAAGCGCCTTGGTGTCGCGGCAGACCCACTATACTCGATAGAGGAGGAGTTCTTCAACAGCTGAGGTTTCGATAATGTGAATAAAATCCTGGTTGAGCTGAGTTAGTAACATTTGTGTTTTACTCATGATTGAGATGGATTACTTGATAACTTAGGTATATGTATGGCCATATACCTAAGTGGGGTTATCTGTTGATTTCATACCTTGTGGTTTATCCTTGTTGGATTTTGTGAGACCTTGAGGGTCTCGGGGTCCCTACTGAGTATCGTTATACTCATCCCTACACGGGCTATGCTTGCACCCCATTTTGTTGGATGCAGACGATGGACATTGCTGATCGAGGCTGAGAGTGTCAGAATTGGACGGTACCCAGAGGTGAACCTTACGATGAGTCGGTGCACGAAAGAGACGGATGAACGTGGAGTGCTGAGGAGGTGACCTGTACCTAGCCTTCAGGTAGGAACCTTAGAGGATGACCCAGCGGCATTTTTTCCTTTCTTCAGTTGTACTTTCAGTTTCTTGTACTTTACAATTGGGCTTGTATTTCCGGCCCTATTTACTTTCAGCACACTTTTGTTATACAGTTTTACTTACTTTTTTTTTCAGCTTGTGATCTTTTGTGTGTGTTTACAGGTTATAAAGGCAATGCCTTCCCAGTTTTAGGGAGTTACGCCTTTGATGCTAGTCGCCAACCCCTAGCCTTTGGAAGGTGGGCTTGGGGTAGTCACGGCACGGGCCCCGTGGGATGGGTTGTGACTTATTACATCTTATTATATGAATATTCAATACATATTATTACAATTTGTAAAATAAACATAATGTTTTAGTGTATTTGGATGCATGGATTCGTAAACAATTCATACATAAATGGACTACACTCTCTCCCACTATGTTCTTCACAACTATCACCCTTCTTAGATATATCATACTCAAACACATTCTTCACATCCTTGGGAAAAAATAATATAGGGTGATCTCAGATGATCGGAAAAGGTAAAAAAGCGAGATATAAATAATCACTTATGTGCAACATGAGAATATGGGTATGATAAAATGTGCTTAACATTCTAATCTAGGTAATTAACAGGACATAATCATGAGTAATGGAATAAATCATTGTAGTTCAAAATACATGAATCATAAAGGAATAAAAGAACATGAGACTTAATAGGAATGTAATGGAATAATATCTTATTATAAAAGAGTTTGAATAATCATAATCATAGAAATATTATGTCAAGGCTACCCATTGAGACATTAATCACATGTTAGGGTTGGGCTAACCACCCTAGCATGTGCTTTTGGTATGGGATAACCTCCTTTGTACCCTATTTTGTGCTTGGGATAACCTACCATGTACCATTTCAAAGCACAAGTCATTAATATTTACCCAATTAATTATTGTTATATAATATACCCACCCATTACATAATCATAATCTCTTCATATGTATTCCACAAGACCAATAAAACAGTTATCATTTCATCATATATTAACCCTGGGAAAAGAAAACATGTTTAATTAAAATTTCATCATCATAATCATAAACCATATAGAGAAATAATAAGTATTATATCATAGGATCATATCCCCAGTGAAGAATAATTAACAAAAGATTTTATCACTGATGATATATTCTTTTAAAAGATCACTATATTTTTTTGAGGAAAATACCCTTTTCATTATGAAATAACTCATTTAAAATCTAAAAAATTCAAAAATATTAAGGGGTGAATTTTTCTTAAAAATAAACATGAAAATATTTAATAAATATTCAAAGAAAATATTATTCATTATGGAAGGAAAATCTATTCATGTTGTGTATGTTTATAACAAATATTCCTTTCAAATTTTTGATAAAAGTACAAAGTATGTCATTTAGAAAATGATAGGAATAATTTATTTTTTAATTTTAATAAAAAGTTAAAAAATGTATAATAATTAATTTTTGTAATAATTTGGGAATTATATAAAAATTGAAAACATTTTAAATAAAATATGTATATGGAAGAAAAAGATTTCCGGCCATAGAGCGAAATAAATTTGGTTTTTCCTTAAAAATATTCTTTCCAATATTTATGTATTTAGAGAGAGTAAAACGAATTTAAAACATTTAATAAACAAAAATAACCATTGTATAATAAAATAAACAATATTTTTTGGGATAGATCATATAATTTCATCATCATGAAATTTGACCATAAACAATCACAGTAAAAATGAGATTGTAATATAAAACCCCTACCTCAAGATTGACTTTAATTGTAGGTGTTATAAACTCATATATAAAAAATTATAATTTTTTTATAATTATAATATATATATATATATATTAAATCTTATAATACCATATATGATCCACTTATAACATTTTGATGACCGATTATTTTTAATTCTTTATTTAAATCATCATTTTCCTACGTTACATATTCCATTTTCATGTAAGATTCTGATTATCAATTTCGTTCCTTATACTTTTATCATGGTTATTTCATATCCAAAATTTTAATCATTATATAAATATCATATATATTAATTTTATACATATTTATAACCTTTAATAAAATGTAGATGTTAAAAAATTAATTACACCGTTCATGGAGATGGTAATCCATATTTATGTGTGAAACCTATTTTATTATTCTAATGAAAATGATGAAAGAAAAATATATAGCACCCTAAGGATTTACCATATTTTCCTTTATATTTTCTTTATATCTTTGCAAAACACACAACACCTGATTTAAAAAAAACATTATTTAGTCATGTTTTGCATAGTAAATTAAATTATTTCACTTTTAGAGAGATTATATAGTAAATTTATATATTATATATCCAACCATGTATTTTTTTTCACTCATAAAATATACTTTAGATCATATTTATATAATAAAAAACTCAATATTACATGTAAAATACTATATTTTTATAAAGGTTGTTTTCTAAATGTTTATGGTGAACCCATTTGATATATGAATTTTGAAAATTTAATTGATTTAATATGTCAAAATAAAATTCATATTTTAAATTGAAATATAAAAATTAGGTTTGGGTGAATTTTTTATATTTTTTGGAAACATATCATTTTTAATGAATAGTTAGAAATACTGAATTTTAGTTCAAAATTGTTTTTCAACTAATTTATTTATAAGGAAAAATTATAATTTTAATTGGTTTAGAAGTTTATTTAGACAATATTTTTATAAATTAATAAAATTTATGTAATTGGAATCAATTTCACTTTAAAATTGATTATAAAAACATAGCAAACTTTAGAACATTTTTTACTTTAAAAACCTGCATTGTCATCCCACCTGCAGAATTAAATTTAAATAAATTTCTACCAATTCTATGATTGGAAGTTGGAAAAATGGATTCCCTATTTTTAATGAGAATAATTTATAATTTATAATAATATAATTTTTTTAACTAAAAATATTAGCAAAAGAGAGTAAAATTAATTACAACGATTAAGGTTAAATTAAGCTTATTACGGGACACAACCTTAACCTGAAGGCCCAAAAAGACTATACTCTTGTCCAAGAGCTATGGTATAGATATATTTCGACCCTATCCTATATTTTCTTGAAATTTTACCACTATTGGATCCACTTACAACATGAAAGACGTTCATTAAATTCCATTGTCAAAATATTACAAGAGTGACACTCCTCCACCACTACAAATAGGCATCCTCTCTTACAACTTCCCCACAAATATAAAGACACTTTGGCTTGAAAAGGATCTACCCAAATAGAATCTCAAAATCCCTACCTCATCCTATAAGTATCCCCTTATGATGTAATAAATCCATGGAAGCCTTTTGGTACAAACCATATCTAGTTTCCTGATTAAGAGGTAACAAACTTCCTTAAGCTCTTTAGTTTTATTTCCATTATCCAACCCATAAACTTTTCTTATTATAATCCTGTATAACAACACCATTATCCAAAATATACAAGGATGTTTTTATGTTAAGGTTTTAACCTACACTTACACACACTTCCATCTAATTGGTAAAGAACATATGGTTTCTGTGAATAGCGAACTATTGCCTCATGAAATGATGATTCTTTATTTTTCCTTTACCACCTATCATGGTGGCCATTAGGATGGAAACTCTATTTATATATGTTATATATGATATTTATAATGTATTTATTCCTATTTAATTCTTTTATAAGACATACATTTATGTAGTCCATTTTTTTGGAATACGATAACATCATTTGAGGAAGTGTGGACTACCATCCCCTCAAAGTGATTTGATTCGTTCACACTATACATGGAATGTATAAAGGATGGTTTTAATAAAAATATTTAAAATATGTAACTTATATATGATACTGGAATTATCATATACATATGTATCATTTACTTTTAATTCTTTTAATTACAAAAATGAAATGAAATTAGTGTTCATGCATACGTATGACCTCCATCTCCATGAAAGGTGCATTTCATTTCTTATCTAAAAATATTAAAGATTAACCTAAATTAATATTTACTAAAAATAAATTATAATTAAATCATGGTTTACAATATTTATATGATTAAATCACTAACTATTTAAAAGTAACAACAAATGGAAATTCAAAACATACTTGAGAAAATTAGGCAATTAACAACCGAAATAGTTAAAATAACGAAAGAGTGTTAAAAAACGGCTAATAAAATATTATAAAGAATTAATATATGATATAATAAACATTATTATGGTTATGGTATAAGTTATTAACATATTTTAAACCAATATACATGAGGATAAATACCACATAACAAAAGGAAGGTTAAGGTAAGATAATTTCATCTCAATTTTCATTCTATTGAGGCTTATTTGTTATTATGCACCAATTAACTTTTATTTGGTGTATGTACTGCCTTTTAATATGTTATATCATGAATATAATTACTCTTAAGATATTATTAGTTTAATTTATTACTATTTCACTATGGATATTAGGATTTAAATGTCTCAAAGTGGCATGGGACACTTTGAAATTTTTAAAGATTATTATTCTAAAGAATGTTCTTAACGGTTATCTTTGAAATCTCACTTCAGTTTGTAATTGTTAACTTTATATTGAAACAATAACATTTTTTAATCATCTTTATTTATAAATTTACTTGAATATCCATATTCATATATAATGGATATTAATATTTACTAAAATATATATCATTTTTACATACGATGTTCACTTTTACATGTATTTGATTAACTGAGGAATTATTGAAAAATCTATATTCTTTAATAAATAGGGATATATGATTAGTAATATTATTCATTTTTATTAATGAATATAAGGAATTATTTGGAATCGTAAATACGGGTGGGGTCCAGAATTTATATAACCCCTTGATGCATCGATAGGCTCTCATGAGATGATTAATTTCACCAAATTAAACATGTTTCTATCCATAGTTTTAACCATCTCGTTAAAGGTCTTAACGATATAGGTTTTCATGTTCCTTAAAAATTATGTACAATAATTAAAAATTTTCTTCATAGATATTTTAGTTATTATTTATCCATATGATTTTGCATTTGCATATCTATGGATGTATTCTATTCTCCTTTTATTGATTAAGTGGCATGTGTTTCAGATTCTTACCTCCCCATATTAATTATTATTTATATAGTTATTTGAATATCAAGTGTTATCACTCATTTCCCTTTCCATGTTAATGTATTCCTATTTATTCATTTTTTCTTCAACTTTACATACCCTTATTGATCATTTGACATCACCCTTATTTTGTTTCCTTTCCCCATGTTATGAAGAAGATATCTTAGAATAAACTTCCATGGATATATTTATTTTATTTTTATGTATCATGTTTGTATTTTCTATTTCCCAATGTATTATGGGTATTATGTATGCAATCTGGTTTTCCAAGACTTCTAAACTGATCGGTCCTTTGGGATTTGATTCCTTGTAATCATGAAATGCAAAAAATAATGCACTGGATCTGGGATTTTGGGGTCATGGATTTATAGTTAGTATTATAGAAAGTTTAGCAACAACCTTGAAAACTAGATTTAGAAAACTAAGATTAGATAGCACAACCCTATGTTAGACATTGAGGATATGTATACAAGAACATCCTATATTTTTGGTAAGGTATTTGATTATGTGGGTATTCCAAGCAATACATCTCTGTCTAGACACTACAAGTGAACATGGTTCTGGAATAGTTTTACCTAGGGGTAATAACACCAACAAGGTGTTTCGAGCTTGACTCGAGGTAACCTGGTACACGACAATGGGCCTTACTAAGCACCTAGTTTGACACACTCTTGGGGGATATGATTAGGATAGTTCACATTTTCATTACCCAACATTATGATGGATTTGAAAGAATAATATTTCCCAAAATTAACTAAGGTTTATGATTCTAGGTTTTATGATGCATAATGTTATGTTATGTGATGTATTATATTTATAATTACACATTATAATTTTATGAACTAACCCAGCATATTCGATTTTTTATAAATGGAACCTAGAAGGATGAATGGTGTCACTACTCATGGAAAATGTAGAGATTTTCCTATAGAGGAAAGCAATACACCTGGTATTAGAATGGGGAAAATCATAGAAATATTAGGTAAAATAAATCATGTAATAAAAAATAATATTTCCTAAATGGAGAAACCTATTCCATGGAGATAATATTTGATTCTGGATCACACTATATGAAAGAATACCCCATCATTTAGTGGGAATACTAATCCAATTATAGTTGAGAAATGGATTAAATATCTGGAAAAGATATTTATGGCCTTGGATTGCAATGAAAAGTAAAAGGTTACACTTACAGTCTATTGTCTCCAAGGATTGAATATTAGTTGATCCTATAAAGAAAAATGCAGTCAGAGAATGGCCTACACCAACAAACATAATTGAGGTACATAGTTTCATTAGTTCGGCATGTTAATATCACTGATTTGTTCAGAATTTTTCCTGATATCAGCTAACATATTAACCAATATTATCCATAAAGGGGTTATGTTTGTCTAGAAAAAGGATTGTGAAGAATGATTTGATTAACTAGAGAGAATATTAGTCAATGATTCTATTTTGAATCTAACTTCTAGGAGTGATGGGTCTATCATATATAGTGATGCATCAAAGAATGGATTTGGTTGCATCTTAATGAAAAATGATAAAGTTATTGCATATGCATCATGTAAATTGAAGACTCATGAATAGTACTATCCAACCCATGTTCATGAGTTAGTGGCTATAATTATATCTTTGAAAATATGAAGACATTATCTCTATGGTGATAGATGTGAGATATACACAGATCATAAGAGCCTGGAATACCTCTTCTCACAAAAAGATATCAATATGGGACAAATGTGATGGATTGAGATACTGAAATATTATGATTTCTCAATACACTACCACCTTAGGAAAGAGAATAAGGTGGTAAATGATTTGAGTAGGAAAGATCATGTAGTTTTAACCCAAATGAGAATTGAGAAGGATCATATCTTCATAGATCTAGTAAAGATAGATATGGGATTTTTTGAGGAAGGGTATACATAAATCATTTGTAAAATTATTGAAGACCCATATTTAATAGAGAGGATAAAGAATTCTTAATATGATGATGATGAATTTCATATGAAAATTAAAGGCATGAATGATGTAAAATTAGTAGACTTTGATTGTGAAGATGTTGTTTTAAAATTTTTAAATAGGCTATGTATTCCATATATACTTGAGATAAAAATTGAATTTTTGGATGACGCTCATATCTCAAATTTCTCTCTACACCCTAGGAGCATAATGATGTATTGTTACTCAAAGGATAATTTTTATGGGATAAAATGAAGCAGAAAATTTCTGATTATGTATCTAAATACTTGTTTTTTCAACAATTTAATGTTGTGAGGCAGCATCCTAATGGATTCCTACAAACTTTTCTTATTCCTGTGTAGAAATGGGATGAAATTACTATATACATTGTCATAGGACTACCAAAGACTCTGATAAATAATGATGTAATGTGGGTTATTTTTGATAGCCTAACAAAATATGCACATTACATTGCTATAAGAGAAGTCATTCCACTTGAGTGCCTTGAAAGTTTCTACATTAATGATGTTGTAATACTTCATGGTGCACCTCTATAAATTGTTTCTAATTGATATCCCCATTTTACATCAAAATTCTAGAAAAGTTGTTAGAAATCCCTCGACAATGAGATACATTTGATCACTTCCTACTATCCTCAAACTAAGGGAAAGTTTGAAAGAAAAATTAAAATAATGGAAGACATATTTAGATCATGCCCACTCAACTTTCAAGGTATACAAGTTGAGTACTTACCTTTGGTAGATTTTTCTTATAATAATAGATTCCATTCATGTATTCAAATGGAATCATATAAATCACTATATGGAAATAGATGTCATGCTCTATATTATTGGGATGAAGTTGGTGAAATTATATTCTTAGTAATAGAACTTATTGAATATACAAAGACAATAGTAAAGGCTATTCAATCTCATATTAAATCGGATCAAAGTATTCGATATAGTTATACTGATAATCGGAAGAAATATTTAGAGTTCTAAGTGAGAGATCATGTTTTCTTGAGAGTATATCCATGGGAGGGTGTTAATATATTTATTAATAAGGGAAAAGTGAGTCCCAGGTACATAGTACCCTTAGAAATTCTTAAAATGGTTGGAGTCATTTCATATCATTTAGCATTACCAGCAAATCTCTCAAGGGTTCACGATGTGTTCCATATATCTTTGTTATGGAAGTACATGCCTGACTAAACACATGTGATCACCTATGATGAAATTTAGTTTGAACCTGAACTTTCATATTGTAAAAACCCCATACGTATTATTTATACCAAAGAGAAAGTATTGAGAAATCAGGTGACTCTTCTGGTAAAGGTTCTTTATATAAATCACAAAATGGAAGAAACAACATGGGGACCAGAGGATTCAATGAAAAAGAAATACCCACATAATGTTAAAGGTAATAACCCTAGAATTTTGTGGATGAATGTTTTTTAGGAGGTAAGAATGTATCACCCCAAGGCTTTACCATATTTTCCTTTAGATTTTTTTTGATATGTTTGCAAAACACACAACACCTGAATTAAACAAAACATTATTTAGTAATTTTTTTAATTGTCAATTAAATTATAAATTTTTTAAATATTTTATATAGTAAATTTATATATTACATATCCAACCATGTATATTTACACTCATCTAATATATTTTATATAGGAATAATATAAGAACAAACCCAATATTACATATAAAATACTATATTTTTATGAAGGTAGTTTTGTCACCTTTTAATAGAGAACACACTTAAAATATTAATTTTCACGATTTAATTGATTTAATATGTTAAAATAAAATTAATATTTTAATAAGAAACATAAATTTTTTTTTAGGTTGAATTTTTGATATCTTTTGGAAACATGTCATTTTTTAATGAATAGTTAAAAATACTGAATTTTATTTCAAAACTACTTTTTCCTATAATTTTTTAGAAGGTTAAATTAAAATTTCAATTAGTTTTAAAGTTTAATTAGATAATATTTTTATCAATTAATAAAATTTATTTCATTTGAATCAATTTCACTTTGAAATTGATAGTAAAAACATAGCAATCTTTCTGATGTTTTCACTTTAAAAACTCACATTGTCGTCCCACCTACAGGATTAAATTTAAATCAATTTATTCCAATTATATGATTGGAATTTGGAAAAATGGATTCCATTTTTTATATCATAAGAATTTATAAATTATAAAAATTCCAACTTTATTTTTGACCAAAAATATTAGTGAAATTGATCAAAATTAATTACAACGATTAAGGTTATATTAAGCTTATTAAGGGACAAAACCTTGACCTTAAGGCCAAAAATGACCTATAACCTTATCCAAGAGCTATTTTATATCCATATTTATACCCTATACTATTTTATATAGAAATTTGACCATTATTTGATCCACTTTCAACATGAAAAATGTGCATGTAATTCCTTTATCAAAATATTACAAGAGTGCCACTCCTCCACTATAAAAAGGCATCCTCTCCTCCCATTTACTCACACCTATCAAGAAAATATTCCTCAACCAAGATATACCCAAATAGATTATTAACATACCTCCCACATTCTTAGAAACATCCCCTTTTTAGGAATCAATCCAAGTATGTCTTTTGGTACAAACCAAATGTAGTTACCCGATTAAGAGGTAATAAACATCCTTAAACTCTTTAGTTTTATTTCCATTATCCAACCCCTAAAATAATACTATTCTATGATTTTATAAAAAAAAATATATAATAAAAATACTAGGATGTTTTTATGAAAATTTTTGTACCAAAAATTTTACACACTTCCATATAATGGCTAACAAACATACTAATTTTTTGAACGACGAACTACTACCTCCCGAAATGAGGATTTTTCATTTTTCCTTTACCACCTCTCATGGTGTCCATTATGATTGAAAATATGTTTATATATTTTATATATGACATTTATAATTTATTTATAAAATTTTAATTATTTTATAACACATACCCTTATGCAATCCATTTTGTGGGAATACGATAACATCGTTTGAGGAAGTGTGGAATACCGCCGCCTCAAAGCGATGAGATTCATTCACACTATACATGGAACATATAAAGGATGGTTTTAATAAAATTATGTTACATATATAAAATATATATTTTAATGTAATTATAATATAAATATGTATCATTTACTTTTCATTCATTTAAATTCAACAATGAAATTAATGTAGCGTTCATGCATACGTACGACCTACCATCTCCATGAATGGTGCATTTCATTTGTTATCTCTAGATATTATAGATTACCCTAAATGAATATGTACTGAATATATATGATAAATAAATAATGTTTTACATTATAGAGATGATGAAATCACGATCTATTTAATATTAACAATAAATGAAATGTTGAAACATATTTTAGAAAACTAGGAAATTAACACCCGAAATAGACAACATAATGAAAGAGTGCTAAAACGGGTAATAAAATATTATAAGGAATTAATATATGATATTATAAATGAAAGTATGGTTATTTTATAAGTTAATAAAATATTTTAAATCACTATACATGTTTATAAAGACTACAAAACAAAATGAAGGTCAAGGTAAGGTAATTTTGTCTCAACTTACATTCCATTGAGACTTATTTGTTATTATGAACCAATTCACTTTTATATAGTGTATATAATGTATTTTAATATGTTATATCATGAATATACTTAATATCATGATATTATAAGTTTCATTTAATTCTATTCCTTAATGGGGATTGGGATTTAAATGTTTCAAAGAGTTATGGGACACTTCGTAACATTTAAATATTGTTCTTCAAAAGAATGTTCTTAATGATTATCTTTGCAATCTCACTTCATTTTGTGATTGTTAACTTTATCTTGAAAAAATAACTTTATTTTAATCATTTTTCATTTTAAATTTACATGAATATTCATATTCTTATACAATGGATATTAATATTTCCTAAACCATATATCATTTTTATATATGGTGTTCACTTTGACAGTTATTTGATTAACTGGGGAATTTTTGATAAATCCATATTATTTATTCGATATAAATATTTGTTAAGGAATATTATTTATTTTGATTAATTGATATGAATAATTATTTGGACTGGTAATGACAGGTGGGGCCTATACATTATATATCATGTCGATGAATCGATAGGTTCTCATGAGATAATTAATTTGGCCAAATTAAACATGCTTCTATCCATTTTTTTAACTGTATTGTGAAAGGTATTGATGGTATATGATTTAATATGAATTATAAATGAAATCATATAATTAATAATTTCCTTTATATATATTTTGGTTATTATTTATCCATGATATTTTTCATTGACATATCTATGGATGTATTATATTCTCATTTTATTGATTAAGTGGTATGTGTTTCAGATTCTTACCTCTCCATATTGATTTTACCTTATCCAGTTATTTTAATGGACTTTTTTATCATTCATTTACCTTTCAATGTTAATTTATTCCTATTTATTCATTATTTATTCTATTTTAATTACCCTTACTGAGAATTTTATCTCACCCTTATTATGATTTCTTTCACCAGGTTATGAAGAATAAATATTTGAATAAGATTTCATGGATGCAGTTTATTTTATTTTTATGTATCATGTTTGTATTTCCTATTTCTCAATGTATTATGGGTATCATGTGTGTAATATATAATTCCAAGTCTTCTAAACTGATCTGTCCTTTGGGATTTGATTACTTATAATCATGCTGATGTAATAAAATAATGTACCGAATCTGGGCTTTTGGGGTCCGGGAGTTATGATATAAATCTTATTTTTTATTAAAGAATCATAAATATATTATTAATATAATATTTTTTATTTAAAAAATCATTATTTAGAGGAATGATAGGTTGTGATGGAAAATGAATCATATCACTACTTGGAGGTAGTGGTCCACATGTATGTAATACTGATGCATTCATTTAACATTTAATGGAAAATATGTGGTTAAAGGCTGCTAACTAATCATAATAAAATATAATTAAATTCATTATACTGTATTCATAATGTTATTGTGGATACAATATGTCTATATAATTTTTAATAATAAAATAAAATTTAAAGATCTTAGTTAATATTTATACCTCTTCTTTGATAGACCTCTTTTTTCAAGAACTTATGTCTTGAAAGATCAGTCCTAAGAGAATGAGAGGGGATCTAGGTTTAGGGTAATTATTCTAGTAAGGTTTTAGAATAATCATCGGTTGAGATAAATGGCTCAAAATTATTGAATAAGTGGGGAGATAAGGTTCCCTTTTATAAGTGAGGCATATGACACACTTAGAATTACTTAAAATATTTAAATATAATTAGTCTCCATCTAGTGTATAATTATTTAAAACGTTCTTGAGTTCAAATATAATTTAATATTTGATTTAAATATCTTTATCCAATAATAATATTACATATTTATGTGGTAATAATACCATTATCTCTTAGTTTACCCCCCCTAGTGAACCTGTTTTAACGTTAACCGTTTAAATTGTTTGTTGTTTTTACTATTAATTAAAGAAAAATTAAGTTATCCCTATATATTTTTTAATTATTATGATTAAAAATATGAATTCAATTTTAAAATACTTAAATTATATATGTGGAGGAATTTAAATTTAAGGCAAGTGTGTAATATGTAATGAAAACCCAATTTTAGAAAAATACAGTTTTTTAAGCGTAAATTAGAACATAATTTTATTATATGACAAGTAAAAAAATAAAATTAATGTTAAAATATTTAACTGAGTATATAATATATATAAATTTAATTAAAAACAATAATTAATAATTATTTACTTTATTTTTTATTATAAAATCACATCATGCATTAAAATAATAGTTTTATGAAAAATTATAATGTTATCCTTTAAATGATTTTATCTTCCATCCTAAAATTTATAAAAACTAATGTATGGATGTTTATTCATAAATTATGAATATATTTTATGAAAAATAACTCTTTAATTATTATATATATAATTTTTTTATATTATAATATTTAACATGTAGAAAAATACATTTCTTCAAAAAATAGGTCTACAAATCAGTAAACGATTTTTTAAAAAATTTAATGATTACATCTTAATCATTAATCAATAAATTTGAATTTTGGAAAGAATATATATATATATATATACCATAATTTTTTTAATCATACTCATACCCACCGATCTAACAACTAGGTCATAATGGTATTCTATATCATTGGTTCATTTAGACTTAGGGATGCGTTTAAACAAAGCTATCAAATAATTCATGTTTATCTCAAAAGAAATACTTATAAAATATTTGGTTGTTACTTTATAAACACCTTAAAATTAATTTATACAAATAAAATATATCACTCTAATTCAAAACAATATGAGAATATATCTAATTTTTCACATCCCTAGGTGACTTCCAGAATACACTGACCAGGTGAGTAGTCTTATTCCATACCACTTTATCTCTACAATTCTTGATATATACCAACTAATTTACATATAAAATATCATTATCGAGTGGTAAAAATTAGGATTTCATTTCATGTAAAGTTTAAAGTATATACTTATTTAAAATAGACACATGGAACAAATCATTAACTTGAAAGAGGTTCGATAGATGTGATAAGTGACAAGCTACAGTCTATACTTGATCAAAACATCAAAGGGAAAAATCTATCTAGGGATAAACAATATCTTCTTTATGAATATCATTAATATTTTCCACTTATAAATTCATAGGAATAAATTATCCCCAACTTCAAAGTTTATATCTCTCCGATGATTGTCAATATAACTCTTTTTCTTAATCAGAGTCTCCTTGATGTGATACTCAATGAATTTAACCTTATATACTATTTCATCAACTAGATTAGGTAGTAATAGATTTATTCCTCCAACTTCATCCCCATAATTTGAAGTTATACATTTATTTTTGTAGATTATACCATAAGTATCCATCTATATTCTCGAGTGAAAGTTTTTTTTATAAGATAATTTGATTAGAGGAAGGTGTTGATCCCACCACCATTAAAATCTAGAGATCTGGATCTTCAAATATCCTCTAGGGATTGAATGATTATATTAAACTAGATATCTTTCTGAGTATGATAATATGTACTAGAATACAACAATTTAACAATATATTACTGAATACATCACCAAATCATTTAGGTAATCCTCATATCATGATCATATATACTAAAATTTGGCACTCCACACTATTATAAAACTTTGCTAATTTATATTCTATAATCATGATTAAGAGGGAAATATTCTCTGATAGAAATATAGTGTGATCAATTTTTAAGGTAATAAACCATAATCCTAAATTTATTATGTCCTTTAGACATTTTGGTGAGTCCACAAATGAAATCCATGGCACTATTTTCCCATTTCCAGTATTGTATGGGTAACATTTGCAACATCCCCTCAGAATTATGTCTATCATCCTTAACATGATGAAAAATCAAGAATCGAGTTAAAAAATATGCAATATCTTTATTCATGTAGACCCACCATAAATACTCATTTATATCTCTATACATCTTCATATATCCTGGAAGAATATAGAATAACAAGTTATGAGCTTCTTCTAATAGATCCTTATTCAAGCCTTGTATTTATGTGACATATAATAAATTCCTGAAACTTTTCATTCCATAATAATAAAGATTAAACATAGGATCATTTCTTTATTACTTTTATAGTTATACATCTTCATTGTGAACCTATATAATCTTCACATAGAAACATGTTTAAACAATCATTTGAGAAAGATAATATTTCTATCAATATATCAATCATTCAATGTTCATCCTTTGCAAATCCAAAAATATTTGATCTTTTATGATCATCACCATAGATAATCTATCATGATCTTTTTGACTCAAAGAATCTTCCACCTCATTATCCTTCCCAGGGTGGTAATATATTGAGTAGTCATAATCATTAATCATCTCCAATAGTCTTCTCTAGAGAATAGTCAACTACAAATGTCTTAATATATAATTTAAAATTTAATGATCAGTATTTAATGTCACACATTTATCCATAATGGTAATTACTCTATATATTTAATCCAAATATTAATACTATTATCTCTAAATCAATATTTGGTTAATTCTTCTTATAGATATTAATTGACAAGAGGCATGAGATATCACCATATCATTATACATAAGAACAAATACTAATTACTTCTTTGATACATCACTATAAATCAAAAACCCTTATCCATTATATAGAGTGCAATAACAGGTGAACTGATCAACCTTCTCTTCATTTTATTGAAAATTTACTCACATTCATCTGTCCAAAGGAAATTTACTCCCTACTAAGTTAACATGGTCAGTGGAGTAGATAGGCATGATAAATTATTCATAAACCTTTGATAATATCCATTAAATTCAAACAAATATAGATCTTAATCATAGTAGTTGTCCTGGGCCAGTGTTCAATAACTTCTTATTTACTAGATCCACTGATATACACTCACATGACATTATATGTTCCAAAAATGATATTTTTATATCAAAAATTCACACTTGGGAAATTTTACAGATGGATCCTTCTTCTATAGAATCTTCAACAAAATCCCCAAGTAATCTTAATTCTATTCCTTAGTCATGGAATATATAATTATATTTTTTATGAAGACATCCACAAAATGATCATGTTATTTCCTAAAGTCTCCATTCATCAAATCTATGAAGATGGAAGGGGAATTAGTAAGACTAGTTGAAATAAATATAAATTCATTGTGTTCATACCCTATAAAGAAGTCTATTTTGGGTAATCCTTCACTTTTGACCCTCAATTGATAGTATCTAGAATAAAGGTCGATATTTTAGAAGAATTAATCTGCTCAGTTGACTGAAAAAATCATCAATGTGGGTAATAAGATACTTATTATACAAGGTTATTTTTTCAAGTTCTCAATAATTAGTAAATAATTCTATTGAATTATATTTCTTATTAACCAGAAGAATAGGCACACCACATTAGGATACACATGTACAAATGAATACCTTATCAATATTCTCTTTGTGTTTCTTTTACAATTTCTACAATTCAATTGGGGATATTCTATATAGATCCTTTGAAATTGATGTATCACAAGGTATGAGTTTTATTGAAATCTCAACATTATTATTCAGATGAAGACTAGGAATATCTTCCTAAATGGAATTAAAAACTCCCATAAAATAAGAATATCTTTGATTTTGAATTTCTCCCCAGCCATTTCATATAAATACCCTATTGTAATATGAATCAAGACCCATAAAATGGATGCAATTTTAATTGGAAGTTCATATTTTTCCGTTCACCTATAGATGATCATATGTTGGTTTATATTATCAAATGTGGCTTCTCTTCCCCAAAATTTGATATGAAATTTATATAAAGGAGACAAAACCATTCCAAAAATAACATAAAATTCATATAGAGTTAGAATAATGATATTTATAGCAAAATCATTCCCACAATCTTCACTTAGATAGGAATAATATACATTATATGCATTCATGATACCATTATGAGTTTTCACTACTAATTTAAAATATAATTATAAATATGGAAATATGATACTCTTAGAAAATTCAATAGATATAAAAGAGTGGGTTGATCTTGAATCGAATAAAAAACGATAAGTTCTATAGTTTTTTGTAAGTTTTCCTTTCACCACATTATTATCATACCCCACATCGGTAATAGTGATCGCATGAGATTTCCCTTTGTATCAGTGCTTAAGAGGTTACTAACATCAATCACAATTATTATCCCTTATATTCAAGAATTATATAGAATAATTCCCTTTCTCCTTACATTTGAAACATTGAAGTGTGGGTGGTTTATTCTATGGATCTTTCACTCCATTCACATAATTATCTAACTTATTCCTATCACTTAAAAATTTGATTTCATGATGACCTTCCATCTCACACTAAAATAATTTATGAGTATCATTATGAAAATTTCCATTTTTTATTTCTAAAATTCTAGCACAATAGAAGAGAAATATTTTTATATCCATGGTTTTTTATTATAATATTTTTTTGAATCCAAATTTATTTCTTTTTGAAAGCTGTGTGATTTATTAGTGACTTCAATCTCCAGTTCTACCTTTCTATAACATTGAACAATTTCTTCACAGATACTAAAGTCTCTTATAGATAATTCTCGTTGGATACATAGTTTAAATTAACTGATGAATCAATAATTGTTGCATTTATTTTGGATGATAATTCAAGAATCATACCTCATAAGTCATTATAAATTTGAATCATAAGTACTAATGGATTCATCAATATTCTTCTTTAGCTCAAGGAATTTCTTCACCATTTTCATATGAAGAATATGAGGAAAATATTTTTGATAAATAACCATCTAAACTCATCCCATTACTTATATTTAATTTCTTTATGTTGCCTCATGTTCTTGATAATATTACACTATTGATCCACTTCTCCTTCTAAATGATAAATAGTCAAAATATATTTTTCATTCTCAGAATACAGGAGAATAAAACACATATTTTTAGTGGTACTGATCCATTTTTATTTAATTATTAGATCAGTGGACCCACTAAAATAATGTAGATATTTACCTATGAAGGACTCAATAGACTATTTTCCCAATATCGATCAATTGTAATCTTAGTACAATTCATAAATCTAGAAATTTGTTTAGGAATATAAATGGTATTATGCATTCCAAACCCCATAACATTAGATTTATCAAGAGGAAAATTGTTTAACTTTTTTCACACATAGAATTAACATTATTTTTTCTCATTACATCCATTAACTAAAACAAAATAGAATAGTATGAGAAAAAATAATCAATGTTGGATATTAAATAATCATGAAAATTAGATGTAATATTTAAAAATCACGAAAAATTATTTTCAATATATGACCCCTTTGGTTTTACTTTGGTCATTCATGGTCATCATCTTTTAAAATCCTTCAAAATGCCTTATAATGAAAATTTGAATTATCCTAATCATATCCCTCCATAGTGTCTAACTAGGTGGGTAGTCTTAGTACCACTCATCATATACTGGTGATGATCAAGTTAATTCTCAATCCACCCCATTCATTGTTGTTACCCCTAGGTTAATTTTCACTATAAATGTATCCCCTTACCTTTATCTAAACATAGATCTATTTTCATGAAAAAAACACACCTTTATTTACTATAATATATAATTTTCTCCTAAACATTGGCTTAACCTATGATTTTTCACTAACTTCTTCTCCCCTAAACTCTTAATAATTACTAAAAATTTTCTTGATACCAAATGTGGTGGATAAAAAATTCCATACAAAAATATTATATCTTATTAGATTATTATTAGTTAAATATCCTTATGATCAATGATATAAAAATAATGGTTTAATTTTTTAGAAACATGTATGCGAAAAAAACTAGCACATAAAACTTCTACATCATCTCCCACTAAGTTCTCACAAATGGTTCCCTTCTTAGATATATCATACTGATTTTTTTTTCATATTTTTCATAAAAGGAAAATAAAAAGGTGTAAACTAATATGTTATGTAAAAGTACAAAAATGAGATATCAATGTCAATTTAAACATAAAATTATAATAAGGGTATGATAACATGAGAATAACATATTAAAACCATATACGAAAATTCATATATCATAATTAGGAGTCATTGAATAAATCATAGAAGTTCATAAGACATGGATCATAAAAGAATAAAATAACATGAGACATGAGTGAATAAAATTGGCATATGATCATTTCATAAAAGAGTTTAATAAAGTGTGCAATAATTATAATCATAAAAATCTTATGTCAAGGAAAAAAATCGAGACATTCATTATGAGTTAGGCTTGGGATGACCACCCATATATCTACTTTGGGCTTGAGATAACCTCCTGTGTACCCTATATTGAGCCTAGTATGACCTCTCATGTATTATTTGATATCATAAAACATTATTATTTATGAAATTAATTTTAGGTATATAATGGAAAAACCCATCACAAAATTATAATTCATTAATATGTATGCCACAAGACCATTAAAATAATAATTATTTCACCATAGCCTAACCCATGGAAAAGAAAAAGGGTTTTATAAATATTTTATCATCATCATCATAAATAATATAGATAAGTAGTATGGATGTTATAATAATATAATATCCCTATTTAAGGATAATTTTCATCAAAATATGATAATTTAGATGAAAAATTCTATTAAAAGATCACTGAAATATTTCTTGAGGAAAATAACATTTTCATTTCAAAACCACTTATTTAAAATATAAACATTTCCTAAATATTAAGGAATTTTTTAAACAAAAATGTAATTTTGTTATGTAATACTCTATAAAAATATTATTCATTAATATAAGAATATTTGTTCATATCGTTTACATTAAAACAAATATTAATTTCTCATTCTTGATAAAAAGTCAAAAGTTCATTGTTCAAAAAATGAAAAAAAAGTTTTCATTGGAATATTTTTTTATAAATTCATAAGATGGTGAAAATGAATTTATAAAAAAATTATGTAATATTAAGAACATTCTTGGAATCATTTTAAATAAAATATAGATATGGAAGGCAAATATTCCTAATCGATGAGATAAATAATGTTGGTTTTCCTTAAACAAATAATTTCAGACTATTTTGTGCATTCAAAGAATAAAATGAAAGGAAAAAAATTTAATTTCATTAAATAAATATTTTATAAAAAATAAAAAATATTCTTGAGAGATATAACTTATATTTTATTCCTTAGGAAATTTAAGAATAAACAATCCTGATAAAAATTTTATTATAACGTAAACTAATTATTACAAATTTTCCTTTCTACATAAGCTCTCTCACGTCTGATATATTATATATATATTTAGTATAGTTATATAAAATAACCATATTCACACTTATAATATAATATATGATCCACTTATTTCATTTAAACACCCATTTATTAATATTTCTTTAATAAAATTTTAATTTTTTGTGTTAATTGTTTCATTTTCCATATAATTTTCGGTTCTATTGTTCTACTCCTTTTACATTGAACATTTTTAAATAATGTAGAAAATGTTAATAATGATATATATATATATATATATATTATTTTTAACCATCCATAAAATTTAGAGATATAAAAATAAATTACAACATTCTTGGAGACGCTAGGTCGTACGTACGCATGAACATTGCTTTCATTTTCTAATGAAATAAATGAGAGAAATATAAATAGTATATTAAAAATAAAAATAAAAATTATAACACAAATATTATATAAATATTAAATCCATAATTATAACCATTCATGATAGGTGGTGAGGGAAAAATAATCATATCTCTATGTGAAAATGGTAGTCCACACCTACGGACAAGGGAATCTTTCATTTCCCAATTGATCTAAAAGAGGAAGTAATATTTTTAAAATAATCATAATAACATCTAAGTATATTTATTACATTATATTAATAATTTTATGGTTGGTATAATAGGTTTAGTAAACATTTAAGAAGAAATAAAATTGAAAGAGACTGGTTAAGATTTATACCTCTACTTTGAGAGGCATATTTTAGCTTGCAAAATTAGACTTGAATGATTGGTCTTATGAGAAGACCAAGGTATCTAGGAATAATAGAAAGAATCTGGTAAGGTTTTGTATTAGTTATTTACTGAGATGTATGGATTAAAATTCATGAATAGGGGTGGACTAATGGTGCCCTTTTATATGTGAGGGAGAGGACACACTTAGAATTACTTAAAGGAATTAAATATAATTAACTTTTTTATAAAGAATAATTCTTTAAAAATACCATGTAGTATAATTTAATTTGAGATATAGATTAAATAACTTCAACCAATAATAATTATAAATTTTCATGTGGAAATAATACCCTTTTCGATTAGTTCAACCCTCTGATGAACCCATTTTACCCTTAACTCATGTAAAGAATTTTAAGATTTATTACAATTAATTATGAAAACAATTAAGTTGAATACATTAAATTTTAATAACTATTATGATTCTAAATATGGAATTCATTTTAAAATACTCAAACTATATAATTTTCATAAATTTATTATAATTTAAGCGTAAAAAATTCAACAAAAACAAATTTTTAGACAACTGCATTTCTATTCAAAAAACTAAATTTACATTTGTTCCTTACCAAGTAAAAACTATAAAATGAATGCTAAATTACATTATTGATTATATAATATTTAAATTTCACTAATAATATTAATCAATAATGATTTATTTAATATATAATGATAAAATAATTGCGCACAAAAAAACAGTTTCATGAAATGAAAATTTTTACCTTCAAATGATTTTATATTTTTTGTAGCCTTTATATAACTAATTTATGGATTATTATTCATAAATTACAAATATATATTTTATTATAATAAATTTTTAATAGCATAAAATATAATTTATTTATAAAATAATTAATAATATTTAGAAAAATACATTTCATTGAAAAATATTTATTTTTATCATTTAATACTTTTAGTAAAAAATTTAATGATAATTTATTATATATTAATCAATAAATTTTAATTTTATAAATATATATATATTTAAATATATTTAATAATATAGTTAATCCTATTACATCAAAATATCATTTTTCATTTTCTAAATAAAACCACTTTTATGGTTGAGTGAGAATCTCACAAATTCCACCATACCAAATTCACAAACACCAAAATAGAATAAAATAAAATAAAGTAGAAAACATCACAATACGTAACCATCACATTCAAATTCAAATTCAAAAAAATCAAAATCAGCACATGTAATCATCATCACGAACTATGAGCCACCTCGAGCTGGACACCATACGCACTAGTCACCGTCATTATCCTGCCCACCCCATCACTGATGAGGAACTAGAAAAAGCTCATTGAAATCACTATTATAAACCACAAACACACTTAAACACATTCACATGAAAACCATCAGCACCATTGAAAACAAAAAATCCACTATCAGAGCACCCCTTCCACCAATAATCATAAAGAGCATGCATCAATCATGAAAATTGGAGCTAAATGCAAAAACTAGATGCACCAAACCAGGATCAACATGAACACCATCTTCCTGGTCACACCTGAAATGCTAACAAACACTCAAACAAAACCATCCAAAAACCTCACTAAGATCCATCACACCAGGCTGACACGACTTGGTGAGAAGGAATATGAGGCAAGAGTAGTGTTTAGAGTGGGAAGATCTAAACAGGGAGAGACAGCCTTTGACAGGACCACAACCCACTTTCTTTAACACCACCAACCATAAGATAAAGACCAACAACCCGAAATATTAGAAACATAAAAGAAGTATTAAAGAAACACCAAAATATACCACAAACTAGTAGAAATCTTGGAGGATATAATAGCATACCACCGCCAGACCATTCAATTCAACCATCAACTATAGAGGAGGCCCATATTTTCTCAATAATAAAACTCTTCCAAAATTTATCCAAAAACAAAAAAAATATTCTAAAACCACAAATATTCACAAAATCTCTATTTAACATCATAAATTATTCTATAAAATTTAAATTACTCAAAAAATAGTTCACTGAGATTCACCTCAAATGAAATAACACGAAGCACTTGAGTTTGAAAACAATTTTCTATTGACTATTAAAGTTAAAATAAGAACCATATCCACTTATTACCTTCTATAATGATTCTTCTTATACATGTGAACATAGAAAAAATATATAGGATCTCAAAAAACACCCTTAGGACACAACCTAACTTGATATTTACCATCTTCCATATTCATTGCCTCAACACCCTTATATTGCTAAATGTTTTTTCTAATACATAAGAAAGAACATTGATGAACCTTAAGATATTCATAGAAAATATATTGACAGAGAAAATGATAACTGATCCATTCTTAAATATTTTTTCATGAAAATTAGTATGGGCATGTATGGGTATATATTTAAAAAATTGTAGAATTGTTATTTTTTGGACATGGGTTTTCGAAATCTAGGATTTAAAAATTGAATGCCATTAGATAACATGTGATTTTAGATCAATTAATTTTAAATTTACTGAATATTTTCTAAAATTTATTAATTAATTAATTGGATTCCATTTATTTATATTATTTTTCCATGGAGAAAAAAATTGTTCATAAAGGTTTCCATTATAATGTTAAAATACAATTTTGACTTTGGAAGGTTTTTTTAGGTTTCAAAATTTGATTTCAAAATTTTAAAATAAATTATTTTAGTAAATACACAAATTCTAGGCCATATAGGTATTAATAGTTTTTATTATATAATTTTTTCAGAATTTTTTTGGCTTAATACATTCCATATACACAAAACATATTTTACTGTTCACTCTAAATCTTCAATTGTGTAAAAAAATAAAACAAAAATATTTAGTATTGGATATTTTTAATATTTTGAATCCAAACTCAATGAAATTTTTATGAAGAAAATTTATATATGATATAGTTATTTTTTAAATAAAAGACCTAGTTTTTTAAAAATTCACACATCAATTGATAAAAAATTTGAAACTCTATTTTAACAAATATTAATTATTGTAAGATATATATATATATATATATGGAATTAAATTATCATATATTGATTAATATTATTTTCATTTATTTATTATATTACTGAATATGATATTATGCTTTATACTTTAAACTTGTATGTTACACATAAAGGTAATGTTAATAATCCAATGGTCATGTCATTATTCAAATAGTCACCTAACCCCTCCAATGGTCATATTATATATTGTAAATTCATTTTATTATAACTTCCAAAATAATTCATATCATTTTATTATTTCAATTAAAATATCCATTCATTAATTTATTATTTTATTTATAATAGAAATATATATTTTATTCTGGTCATTCTTTATAGAATACAATCCTCCAAAGTTTGAGATTATAGAATTTTCATATATTGTGTTATAAAATATAGTTCTTATTCTTATAGTTATAGTGGATATTACTCTATATTTAGTATTGTAATACTTATATGAAATATAGGAACCCATATTTTTTGGTTTCCATTATAATGAAATATTTATTTATTGTTATAAAATATTGTTTTTTATATTCTCACTGTCACACCCCGACCAATGCATTATTTTAACTTAATTATTTTGGGATCTTATATGGGTGTGCGCCCGTACGCGCGACCGTCTGTAGCGCCCAATCACATTTAGACAATGTTTTATTATAAAATATGTCATTATTGGGGTGCGCGACTCTTCCCGCGACTGTGGTCGGTTCCCATTATTAATAAGAGACTGTTCTATTTTATTAAATTTATTTTTACATGGCCGCGCAACTAGGCGTGCGACCGCGCACGCAACCGAGCGCGCACTGCTCTAGTGATCGGGCGTGTGACCGTGCACGTGACCGCGCACGCGATCATGCACAGTGTTTAACTTCAATTAAAAATGATATTAATTTGGTTGGATTTATTATTTTAGTTTTATTATTAGTATTAATATTAATTAAGTTACTATTTTAATTAGGTTATAATTTTAATTATTATTTTTCAGCTAATATTTTGATTTGGACGTTAATATTAAAATTAATCTTACAATTATAAAATAATTAACTCACTATTAATATTACCATTATTTTTGTGATTTGTGTATAGGTTACTCTAGGTTGTTTTTAAGTTTCATTTTATTATCTATTTAATTATTTATTTATTATTTTTCCCCCCATTTATTTATTTTTATTTCTTTTTCTCTCTTTTTTTTTCTCTCCTCTTTTTTTTCCTTCCTCCCTCACCCTATCCCGTCGCGCTACCCTTCTTCCCCCTTCCCTAACCCTACGTCGCACCCCCTACGTTTCCCCTTCGCGGCGCGACGCCCGCCTCCCTCCCATCCGGCCCTCGCCGCGCCTCCTTCCGCTTCGACCGCCACCCTCGCCGTCGTCCCGTCCTTCCGCTTCGGCCGCCGCCCTCACCGCCGTCCCGTCCTCCCGCTCTAGCCACGCCGCACCTCCGGTCCCCTGCCGTCTCCGGTCCCCTGCCCCCTCCGCACCGCCGGCCTCCCTCCGACTCCCCCTCCTCCCGGCCGGCACCCGACCGCCATTGGCTGCACCTCCCGACCACCTCCGCATCCCCCCTTGCCATCCTCCTTCTTGTCCAGCTGAAGTCCCACCACCCAGCCTCCTCGACGGACCAGCCAGATCCTCCTCGACCAAGCAAAACCTTGTCCAGCAGGCCGCGCACCACCCTTCGACCTCCGGAAGACCTCTCGGACCCCTCGCCATAGGTGCGAAGTCCCTCTTTTTTTCATCCTTTTAATTTTGTGGTGTTGCGGTTAGGGTTTGCAATTCGTTTGTTTATGGTGTAATTGGTCCAATTGATTGTTTTTAGGGTTAATTGCATTGTTTGTTGTGTGGTTTTCATGCAGCGGAGTTTGCGCATCGCGTTTGCGATGTTTCGATACCGAAGGTATGTGTTTCCGAATATATGTTTTGTTCGAAGAATTAATTTTTGAATTTAATTAATTTAGTATACTCATTGATTAGTTTTCTTGGTGCGAATAAAGCTTCACTTAAGGTTTAATATGATTTAGATGTGTTTCGTAGTGTGTTTATTTTTTTAGGAATGTTTTGATTTAGTGAAAGGATTTGAGGTGGTCTTGTTTAAAAGTGGTGATTTTATATTAAATGTTGTTTGCTGAAATAATTTTCTTGTCCAATTAATTTACCATGTACTACAATTAATTTGTTTTGTGCGAAGTTTGTTTTGAAGAAAATTTAGTATGCTTTGATTTATTAGTTTTGTAAAAGGTATTGTGATATCGAGTGTGTTTATTGACAAAAAACCCACAATGTGTCATTTACTGGTGTTTTATGAACTGTGCACTTAGTTTATTAAATGATGCAAGGGCTGCGTTTTATTTCGTTGGAGTCTGTTTCGGTATGCTTTTGGCCTTAGAAGTGGTTTTCGGGTGTGTTGTTGTTTTATGTTGTGTTATGTCTTTTTAAAATGTTTTATAAGTGGTGCAGATGGCTTATTTAATCTGTATAAATTATGAGATTCATGTTTTGCAATGATTTTGACGTGCGAGTGTTTTTGAAGTGGCGTTATGATGTAGTTTGGGTGTGTTTCGTTTGTGTAAATTTTGTGGTACTAATTTTGATGTATTGCATAATTTGTTCTTTTAATTTATTACATGTTTTGTGGAGTGCGCAGGACCCCGCCACGATGGTTTTGGGCCGCGGGTGTCGAGGTACCCCGCATGCACATGCATAAAGTAAAGCATATATATATGTATATGTGCAATACACCTATGGGCGTGTATATATATGTATATATAAATGCATGTGTGTGTGTGCGCCAAGCGTCAATTCGAGTGGTCGTCGGCAATAATGACATGATTGAGGTAGGTCCTCTATGCCTATGCCTTTAATTTGAGATTCATGATTGCTTGCTTGTTTTAAAAAAAATATGTTTTACATTTACGCTATATACACATGCTATGAAATCAGGTTATGGTTGCGAGGAATGATTACACCTTTGATTTGGAAATTGAAATGTATTTTTAATGCTATCGGTCTTAAGTGACCTTTTATTGAAAAATTGATTTCTCAAGTGGTTTTGAATTAGTAATGTGTATTTCCAAAGGTGTTTGGCCTTTTGGCCGACTGATTTTAAAAAGTGTTCCCTTTATGTAATTAAGTAGGTTTGGCATCTTAAGAATGTTTTATGAAAGGCCCGTTTGCACTTTAAGATTTGGTTTGTGAAAATAAAAAAAACCCCTTTTGAGTCATTCCCCTAAATTTGAGAATAAAATGTGATGCAAGTGTTTATGAGCAGTTTGTGATGTATGTGCCTAGTGTAAAGGCTTGTGCGTGATTGTGTGATGTAAAGAGAGGGGAATTCACTTAAGTAGGGAGTGCGGTGGTGAAAGGTGGAATGAATTTTAGATAAAGAAAGTGTAATGTACTTGTTTGATTGTTTGATAAAGAAAAATCACCACCATTTGAAATAGAGCACAATGGGAAAACCCGGGTATCTAGGTGGGTGACCAGGACTAGTACACTAGATGACACGGCAGGGGTTCGTCCCGGTTTGTCTAGCAGGATTGACGCGACAACACTAACTAAACATATGAATTTTCTGAGGGTCGTGGCCTTCTAAGCCACATTTTCTGAGGGTCGTGGTCTTCTAAGCCACGCTTCACTGAGGTACGAGGTCTTTAGGTTCCCACTTGTTTTAGCTGCCTATAGGGATTACCCATGGTGCTCATTTTTGTCATGCTGCTAATGATGTAACTTTCTTTTCAGCTGTTTCATACTCGATGCCTTGTTTGTGAAAACCATATTTTAATCCAAACTGTTTTCTTTTCATTTTGAAATGTTAATGCATGCTTGAAACCTATTTTGAAAATGTAGTGGGAGTAAAAGGCTTTTCCTGAAAATGCAAACTCGTTACTTGAATTTGAAAGGGAGAAACACTATTTTATTATATCTTATTTCCAAACTGGCATAGTGGATTTCTTACTAAAGGCGGAGGCATAGGACGTGGTTGTTTTGGCTTTCCTACTGAGCATCTTGGTGCTCATGCCTACTTTACTTTTTAGTTGCAGGTTTTTGTCTTGGATCGCTCTTGGGAACGAGTGTAGTTGACGTACCGTGGTAATCCACGGGGTCACCTGAGGTATGTCTCATTTTGTTTATTCCTTTTTCCGCTGCCACGTTGTTTAGTTCTTTTCCTTTTATTTATCTGATTGTTTAGTTTATGTTTATTCATCCTTGTCTTGGGCTAAAATCGTTCCCAACTGGTTTATTTTGATGCCCGACACTAGTTGCCAGCCCGTGGGGATCGGGAACGCCCTTCGGGCCATGTCGCGGACCGGGTCGGGTGTCGGGTCGGTTGACGATCCGGCCTGGTTCGTGACACTCACCCCATACATAATTTCTTCATTTCAATTTGAGGCATCATAAAACAATAAAAAATGAAATTTAATCTTCCTAATTGCTTCCTTTTACTCCCACTATTCTTTTTATAAAATTTTATTCCTCAAAAATACCTTCACCAGATGAATTTTACAATTCCACGACACATTTTATCAAGTATCTAGAATATGGGCTTTCTCTTCATCCTAGGACATGTCAAGATCAATATGTGTTTAATTAGTGCTTTATGTAATGGTTGGGAAGTGTACATACATAATTGTGAGATATTAAATATGTCATGTACTTTATATAGGTTGGGTGTCATATTTAAATGATAATCCACAACATTATTTCCATTAAAGAAATGATAATGTACCATAAACACAGCTTACCATTCTTATAAAACCATATATCTTCAATCTATTTTGATTCATTCAAGAATATTTTATCTCCTTGTTGAAACTATGTGTCATTCCTCTAATTATCAAAATAATCCCATTTTCTTATTTAGATTTGTTTTGATATGTTTCTAGAGAGTTCTTACTTTCATAGTTGTCTCCTAAACTTGTTCATGAACAACTAGATCCCTTTATCCAATTTAATCCTAACAGGTTGAAATATGTAATATTTTCGTATATAAATATTTTTTACGGTGGAATTAATATTCATGATTGAAATATAATCTTGTAAAAAATTACACCAGAGGTAGATAGTATCCCTAGGTTACCCTGTATTCAAGTGAGCATTACCTCAACATGTCCTCTAATGTTTTAGTATCCATTTATAACATCCAATCAGTTTGAGGATGAAAAAAAGTTTCCAAATTTATTTCAGTGTTCAAAACCATCAAAATTATCCTCCTTATTTTTGATATAAAATGTGGGTTGTGATCATATATAATTATTATAATTACACAAAGAAGTATCAAGAAATCATTCATATAAAGTCTTAAAAGTCAATCAAGTGGTTGATCCCCCATTATTTATATAAAATTTGTAGAATTTTTAAGGTTTTCTAGGATAACCCATGTTTCATATTTCCTCTTTGATATCCTGAGAAGTCAAATGAAAAATTACATAATGATATTACCCCAAATTAACATTAGTATAGGGAGAGGTTGAATAAAACTACATAGAATTTGTCTTCCATTATTTACATATTATAATACCATGTATCTTGAAACATAGTTAGGAATAACCCACATCATGTTACCCCACCAAAATTTTCATCCTAAAATCAATACATCATGGTGCCTCTAGGGTGTATAGATAAATTTATTCTATAATATTCATCCAATAATAGCTCTATTATCCCTATTACAATAGGAAGACATAATCTCTCTATAAACTTCAAAATTTTCACTTCATAGTTGATTTTTTTCAATCTATTTTATTATAAAGATTTAATATTACTTTATAGAAATTTTTTATCTTTTTAAATTATCATTATCAATTATAGTGAAAATATTTCAAAAATTACTTTGAAAATTAATTATGTTTCCTATTTCCTAATAATTTCCAGGTCAACAGTTTTTAAATCCATGAATAATAGAATCTTATGCATTCCAATCATGTATATAACTATATGATTCTTATTAATCAATTAATTCAAGACCTTCTTTACCATCCTATGCGATAATGTATCATACAATTATAGTCCTTGAGTTGTTAAATCCTTCTTATTTTTATCATGTTGGGATGTTTTTATGGGAATATACAATTCACATTCTTGAGATTCCTATATATGTTACAACATTCAATATAAAAATATTGTCTCCTTATCTTCAAGGAAAATATTACTATTTCTAAAATTAGATCATATATTGGACAATTTTTTTCATGGGTCTTTAATCATCCAGATATATAAGCAACAACTAAATCATTTTTCATAGGGACACACCCTGATCTTTACTTTTATGAATCAGTATATATAAAAATCCTTCTTCCCCATTTGTAAAGTTTATATTTGTGAATTTATTAATCATTTATTTAGTTCATCAAAACTTTTGTCACATTCCTTCAACCATTTTAATTCAACCCCTTTATATGGTCATAACACTAGGAGGATTGAAAATTATCATGTTTAAAAAAATCATCTACACAAACCTTATATGTTACCTAAACTATGTATCTTAGTTTTATTAATTAGTGGTGGAAATTAATTAACCACATTGTAATTTTAAGGGTAAATATATATTCCATCCTTATTGAAACAACATCCTAGAAAATTAATTTTTTTTTAATTTATAGTTCATGCTTTCTAAATTTCCTATAAAAGTCATTTTCTCTCAGGGTATCAAGAATAATCTATAAATGTTTATAATGTTGTTATTATATCATAGGGTATATCAAGATATCATACATAAATACCTTAAAATATTTATCAATATAATCATTGAAAAATATATTTATAAGAACTAAAAAATCTAATGAATAATTTTTTAATCCAAAAGGCATTGTTATGAACTAATAATTCCCATACCTCATATAAAATTTAATATTTATTATATCATTCTTATTAACTTTTAATTGTTTTTAAAATAAATATGATGAATATTTATAAATTATTAATCCCCTTTATGTTGAAAAAATAGTCATTAATGTGTGCAGAATGACACTTGTTCTAAATATTAATGTAATTGTTTTCCTAGAAATCAATGAACAACCTCAATGAAACATCGTTTTTCATTACCAATAGGATGTATATTATCCATGTATATATACACTAGGGAGTGTAAATACCTTATCAAATAACTCTTTTAGTTTTTTCTTCAATTAGACCAATTCAACTAGATTTATTATATTTTATGGCTTAAATATGGGTTCGTATTTCATATTAGTTTTTCTTAAAACATTTCATTAAGTGCGACACTTTGGGTGGTTCTTAACTTGACACATGTAATGATCACTATCCTCTAAAAATAAATGATTATATACCTATATCATTGATTATATTTTCTTTTATTCAACTATATATTATTGAATAAATATTTTAGAGCCAATTCATCCAAATATTTATATCAAAGATAACCATTTGTATAAAAATTAGTATTGAAACAAGAAAACCCCATAAATTATAATAAGATATGAATAATTTATTTTCTATATCAAATGATTCCATTTATTTGTTTTAACTAACAACTAAAACATTAATTTATCAGGTTATAATACAATATCTTAGAAAATATTTATGATTTAAAATAGTTTTTCTATTTAAAATAAAATAATTTAGTATAAATAATAGGTTTTATGATTAAAGAAAATGTTAAGACGTTATTTTTATCATAACATTCCTCCATAGTAATTTTAAAATTGATAACATGAGCATAAAATATATAATAATAAAATATAAATTGAAAAAATTAATCAAATTTCTATACATAATAGATATAATTATGAAGGAATGAATAATTCTACACATCCTAAGAATATCATTGAAGCCTAATACTAAGACATGATACGTAAGTAGTAAGAAAACAACCATAAAAATATGCTAGTTTGTCTCATAATAAATACCTATAAACCTATGTGATATATAATTATAGAACCCACAAATTACATAATAATTATAGTATATTCCTTATATTTTGAAAAATAACCGACCAAACATAATATATATGGTTTCACAAAAAAATATCTTATATTTTCATATATAAGTAATAAATAATTATCTATATTAAAATAATGGACATAAGTATTTATAAGTTTGAAATAGTTATTAGAATCATAAGGATATATAGATGAATATCTATTAATAAAATTAGAAACAAATTTATATTCACAATGTATTATATATTAACATTAATGAAGGAAATATAATTGACTAATAGGGAAGGGTACATTTATTCTATAAAGTATCAATAAGAATTAACCATATAATAAAATTCCTTATATTGGTAATAGAACAAATATTTAATAATTAAATATCATTTTAAAATGATAAGTATATGACACAGATATTTGATATGCATTCGGGATATAACATTTCCATAAGGAGAAACTATCATGTTAAAAGATTTAATACCAATAGCTCCCTTATAAAAAAATATTTGTTCCACTAGGGACTCTATAAAGGATGAACCAAATATATCATAGTAATCCTTTCTTAGATAGTTTTCCCATACTTGAAATAATAAATCCATAATACCCCAAATACATAGAATATATATATATTTTTATAATGTATTTTTTGGCTGTTAAAAATATTTGGTCATTATAAAGAATTTTTAAAATTGTCTAATGAGAGGGAATGGTAATGCATCATTTATATTAAAATAAGGGACTAATAAAAATGAGTCATAAATACATTTGATAAAGAAATTTAATTTAATTTAATATAATATAAAAATTAATGAATACATTATATCTAAATCACATACCATTCTATATAACATCCTATTACTTGAGAAGAAAACAACTTAGAACTATAATAACTACATGGAAGGAATATAGATAAATTGAATCAAAGGTGAACCAAACTGAATGTATTTAGAATGAAGGTGATTTTTATTATGGGTAGGTTTTTATAATGTATGAGGGATAATTGTTTAATAATTTTTTACATATTATTTAGAAATATCGGATGTGAGAAATTTAATATCTTTATCTTAATAAATGTTTTAGATCATGGTATTTTACATTTAAATCATTGTTTTTATATGTATTAATGGATAAATGAAACTCCTAGTATTTATTATATTTTTTCCCTAGAAAAGATATATATTTTTCAAATAATTATGTTTAAAACTAATAATTTAGTTAGTCATTAGAATATTCTTTATAGGGTTTCAAAATTTATTTTAATAGATTTAAATATATTATTTCAACAAAATTTATTTTAGGTCACTCACTCATTTATAATATTTATTAAAACATTATTACATAAAAATAATGTGATTACACAAAAATATATATGCATACCATAATTTACAATTCACCTAAAAATTCAATTTTCTCAGAGACTAATAAAAAATTCACAATTGTCTTTTTTTGATACATTTATTCTAAATTTGATGTGATTATTCTGAATTTTTTTTCTATACATATTAAATTTAATTATAAAATAAAAACACTTGTTTTTTTTAAATCATGCATTTAGGAAAAAAAAAATTAAATACCATATTTTAAGAAATAATTATTTTTAAAAGCAAATATATGGTATTACCTTACAATTCATTGATTTATATTATTCATATATATCATATAATTTTAAAAAAATATAATATTATATATTGTACATGACACACTTATTTTACACATTATGACCATATTAATATTCCAATAGTTATGTTAATATCACCTTACCCTTCTAATGGTGATATTACCGATTATAAACACAATTCATTATATTATATAAAATCATTTGGATCGTTTTTTTAATCTATAAAAAATTGAAATTCCTTTTATTTTATGTTATCTATTATAGAAATGTATCATTTATTAATGTTAGTCTGCCCAAAATATAATTCTCAAATCTTCACGATTATGGTGTTTCTATATAATTTTATATATTTTATAGTTATAGTTGCAGTCATTATAGTAAATATAAATATTTAGTTTCAAATATTATACAATGATGAAATAAAGGATCTTATATTTTTTATGGTTATTGTAATGAAATATTTATTTATTTTTACAAAATTTTAGGTCGTATATTCAAGCCCTAAATAATTTCATCCTCAAAATTTAGGGAATAAATTAATCCATATAATAAATAATTTCCTACCCATGAATAATATTTATATATGCATATTGATAAATAAAATATCTAGTTTTTAAAAAAATTATTCACATTACATCAACCATTTATATTTAGAAACATTTATATATCATATTGGTTAATGGGTTAATTGATCAATGAAAGTTTTCAATAAATCACCTATAATTTCTAACTAATCCATAGAAAATTTATATTTTAGTAATATTCATTATTCTTAGATATTCCACTACTAACTTTTTCTTTTAAGGGTCTATATATAATCTTTCCATTGAGAAAAAATGGCCAAGAAAATAAATATATTGTATTAAAAATTCACACATACTAAATTTCTGACATAACACCTTTTATCTCAAGTTCTTAAGAATAATATATAAATGTTTCTCAACCACATCATAAATCTTATTATATATAAAGATATCACCAATAGTTAGCAATAATTTATTTTTGAATACAATCCTTTAATACTATATTCATTAGATGCATTAATAATGAGGGTTTATTTTATTATCCCTAAAACATTATGATGAAATCATAATGACCATACATCATACAAATATCTTTATTTAGTATATCATCCTTAATATATTTTAGTCATTTAGAATTAGAAAAATTTTAATCTTTCAGAATCATCGATCCCCTATAATTGGATTAAATAATTCATTAATGGGAGTTAAATGATACTTTTTATGAAATTATATTTTTCTAAGATTGAGGTATAATCTATTATATCGATCCTTATTATTTATAATTATGATGGTTTCTCACCATTGAAAGATACTAGGTTTTTTGAATCCCATAATAAAAAATATTGTAGTTGATTATTCAATTCCACACATTTAACTAGGTTCATCATATTTTGTGGCATAAATATGAATTATGGATTAGGTATGAGGTCAATAGAGACTTAATCATTCTTATTTGGTGGATATACTATTAATTCCTATGAAATTACATCAATTTAATCTCGTATAATCGATATTCCTTCTATTTATATAATATATTACAACTTCATATATTTTATTTGATCATCCTTTTATCTAATAATTTTATTATTTTGAGCCATTAGATTTGGTTTTATACAAGACTCAGTTAATGGTGTATATCTAAAAAAAGTAATTCTATGAATTCTTGATAAATTATACTCTCTTACTCTTTGAAATAAATTGTTTTATTAAAATTTCAGATACAATCCATCCTAATAGTTATATAAAAATAAACCATTAGTATGACAATATGGATTTCAATTAGGAAACACCCACATTTCTGATAAAAAAAATATATTAGTCTATATATGATTTCTACTATGTATTTTAACAAAAAACACCTTACCTAATGTATCAAAGTATGATTCAATTTTCATTTAAAACATCCATTATATCATAGAGTACATATATAGAGAATCAATTAATATATTATCTATCTTTCAGTTTATGATCGACCTTGATACTACTATATCAATTGGGACTTCAACATCCACTATAGTAATTTTACAATATAAGAATTTCTCCCTTGACCACATCTGAGTAATATTTCCTTAATGATAGGTGCATTGACTAAAATAGTTTAAGATATATTTAAAATTCATAAAATTTTTATTGACAGCTTTCAATTTATATTTTCACTCATGATAATCATTGAAACTATCTACAAACATGAAATAAATAGTAGTCCCATCAAGAAATCCATTTTATATTTCTTCCTAATATTATTTGGTATTGAAAATTACACCATTTCTTTCATATATTTTTCTAAATATCTTTCTATAGGTTGATTAAATATTACTTTTATTTTGGAATTACTTTACGAATATAATACTTGGATAAGTACACCTCATTATTTATATAACTTGAAATAATCTATTCACCTCTAAGAAAGTATTGAGAGAATAATTCCATTCAAATTATTGATTTTATTCAATAAAATAAGTGGTTGATCTTTCATTCTTGGTTACCTAATAATCTGTATCATGCCTTGTTAACCCAGTAATGTTACCCCCATTTTCAATAAATTTTTCTTATTACTTTTTTTATAAATTCAATAATTTCATTTCTATATATCCTCATTTATAATGAGGGAAATATTTCTCAATGAATATAACTTTAAAATCATTTTATTCCTTACTTTATATCTCTTCTACTTTATTTATATTTTGATTATTGACCACCATTGATCACTATATCACATTATATTATATATATCCATGATATCCATCCCATTCCACATATATATAATTTAGATAAATGTCATATCAAAATACTTGATCAATTATTCTTTCACCAGCAAGTTATATGTTCTATTTAAATATGGATTTTTTCCTAACGAAATAATCCAATGTTAATACTATTTGTTGAGTAAAAACATATAATTCCATATTTTAAATGTTATTTTATATAATATAATCCAACTAAACTAATATAATGATAATTTTTTCATCTATAGTAATAGATTAATTAGTTTTCTCAATAGGAAAATAGAAGGTTCTGTGGCATAGCGGATGATTTCGATCATATTCCTAATAAAGTTTTTCTATTAAATTATTGGATTCGTCCTTAAAAAAAAGAAATGTGTTTCTAGATTCTATGAAGACATTATATTAAATTTAATTTATAATTAATTTAGAAGGAACATAAATTACATAGTCTGGTAATTATTTCATTATTGATGAATATGGTTGAACCATAATGTCAGACCCTCACTGTGATGATGGAGTCAAGGGTTGATTTCCTATAGCATTGATACACACATGAACCAAGAATATTGGAACATCATGGAAGGGTTCTCCTAATTATAGTGCATATCTCCATACACATTACGCTATTTTTTTATGATTGTGTCTTAGGATTCCAAAGTGGGATGTTGTTTTTTCATGGTTCTCTCACAGATGAAGGGGTAGGTGGAGGATCACTAATTATAATTGAACATAGTAAATTCTTGAGAATATATATAGGATAATAAAATTATCCTTTGAGCCAAAATTTATTCACAAATTGTTTTAGAAAAAAAATCATATTAGAGAATTCTATAATTAGGTATTTATAGATAGAGGGTTAGAATATGATTTTCATAAATCTCCTTTAAAATTAAATTAACCCTTAGTGTACCCCGTGTCTACATAATAATAATATCATTATTATTTAATTAACATACACATATCTTAAATATTATTTCTACTTAATAAATAATTTAATATTTATTCAATTAATATTCCATTCTAACTAGACCATAACTCGGTCTTCCCAACCTCCTCATTATTTATCAGACAAATTATAACATATATTTATTTATTTAAATATATATAACTATATATACTTATAACTGCATTATTCATTGATAAATAAATACTTGGGATTAATCAATAAACACGATTAAATATTATTTATTAGACTTGATAATAATATTCTAATCTACTGGTTAAACTCATATAGAATTTAAGCGAAGATCATGTTTATACATAGCGGGTGACCCTCTATGCCCATTTATCAATGTAATTGAGCTAAACCACCTAAGGATCATGGTTATAACCTACCAAAATTCCATGTAACCAATAGAGGAAAAATTTAATGTCACAATATCATTCGACCTCCTAGGAACCCATACTATGTAATATAAACCATATGTATTGATATCTCTTTTGAAATAGGTTGCATAAATTATGTAATCAACCTATATATTACACTCTATTTAATTTAATATTCAGAATTGAAAAAACTGATAAACTATTATGGCCAATGAATTAATCTATTTGATCAATGTTCAATAGATATTCAGTTCTAAATGAAGGGAAAAATCCTCTCTCGCATTATAAATTAACGTTATGCCACTTGTGATTTACCCAATATATCTAAAATCACTATGATTTTTTATCATCATTATTAAAGATGTACAACTAAACATTTGATTCAAAAAATACATTAATAATAGTCTTAGATCCAAAGGATCATTACATTGGTCTGCATATAGAAATATCTAATGCCACATGAAACATATGGAATGATTATTGGAGGTTTTGTTATTATATCATATCTTTATAGAGATTATCATGGGAGAACATTGCGAGAAGTTATCTCAATGTATTATGAGACTCCTACCCCTAATATCATGTGTAATCTATGTCCCATTAGACAAAATCATCTTGAAATATAACATGGGTTAAAGGAATATTGTCATAGTACCTACAATATCTCATCATAGGGGCGAACTATTATGTACTTTTAATGTGGTAAGTGTAATGACCCAAACATATAAAACATAAATATCTTGTCATAATAGGAGAATATTCCTTACAATACATATAGATCCATTCTAGAATCATTTAGTTCTAGTGCCTTTGGAAACATGGACACATAAATAACTGGTCTATAAGTGATCTAGGTTATCTACTACAATGTTTTTCATAACTAGAATCATTATTAGACTTATAATAAATAATACCTATCATCATAACTTTTGGAAAGGAACCATAATAAATCATGATATCGTATTCTCTATAAGGGAAAACCAGGGAGATATCAACATATCAAGAGTATAAGGGTTTGATAAAATGATAATTACATTTGAAAATCATACCCTTCATATCATAGATCATAAACTCAAATCATGTAATTAATATTAGAAGTTAATAAGACATGAATCATAATGGAATCAAAGAACATGGACTATGGTAACATAACATTGGAATAAATCATAGATTTGTTAATATATATAATTATAGAAAATCATTTCCATAGGAATTCAAGGCTCATTTCCAAGACTATAATAATGGAATGATTTCACTACCCAAATCATCATAGTAATTAAGGTTCACTACTAAGACAATAATAGTGGATATAGTCCATTAATGATACAGGTTCACTCCCAATTCTATTCCTATTTATTTTATGAGTTACTAATTATCACCTAATATATTGGATAGAGATATAGGTCTCATTCATTACACAATTAAAACCATACATATGTGTTCCACAAGATCATAAAACATTCATCATTTCATAAACCATGAAACTAAATGGATTTTATAAAAATTTATTCATAATATAACCTGTGGAAAAGAAATAGGTTTTATAATCTTTTTTTCATTTCATCCAATAATAACTCATGGAAAAAGAATTAGGTCTCATAAGCATTTTATAATGGTATATCCTATGGAAGGGAAACAAGGTTCATCAAAATAATGTTATCATAAACATAAACCATTCAAAGAAATAATAATAATGGTATCCTTGGATCATATACCCAGTAAATCATAAGTATCATCAATGGATTTCATCTTATATGGAAAATGATTTTGAAAAATCATAAGGATCATTTATTGAGGAAAATAAGATTTCCCTGAAAATAATTTTTTTTAAAATAAAAATTCATGAAATATTTTAGAAATACATTTCTTTGAAAATAAACCATAGAACATATAAAGTAATCTTTAAAACATTTTGTGGTCATGGTGGTGTAAAATTATGTTCATTCCATACACAATAAAAAAACTTTCACATTTTTAGTAAAAGGCAAATAGGAAATGTTAAAAAAATACATGAAGATCCCTTTTATTTAAAAAAAAAAATTAAAAACGGTAATTATTTAAAAAAAAAATCATTTTAGAGTAGTAAAAAAATTATTTAAAACATGTTTTTTTGAAAACATGGATGTGGAATAAAAATGTTTTCTGGCCAAAGAGAGAAATTAAGTCTATATTTCATAAAAACATTATTTTGAAAAATTCAATATATAATGTGAGAAAGATGAATAGAGTAAATGTATTATAATAAAATAACTAGAGGATAAGAAATTTCATTGGTTTCTTGAGAGATAGATCATGATATTTCATCTTCAGAATCGTAAACATAAACAATCCTGATAAACGATGTGATTGTATCATAAACCCCTTACAACTTTGGTAACACTAAAATGTAATCCTAATGAATGAATAAAATTAAATGGAACTTAAAATATCATGAAAATAAATAAATTCATCATATAATGTTTCAAATGGTTTGTACATAGAACTAATAAAAGAATATAGGTGGATAATATAAGGTATGTCCCAAAGAATACTAATTGAGATAAAAACATTTACCTTAAGTCTCAAATTCCTTCATACACATTCAAAAATCCTATATAATAATATAATTTTATTAAAAATTTATTAATGAACCATAATTATATATTTCATACCATATATGACTTACTTATGACCATTTATTACCCATTTATTAACAATTCCATGTTAAAGTCATGTTTCAGGCAATAACAACTTTATTTTTTTTATTTTTTTAGACATATTAATTTTATCATGGTTACATAATCTCCTGAATTTTAACAATGATATAAATTCAATATATATTAAGTATAAATGTTGGGAAAAAATCCCTCAAGGTATCATTGAATCATTTTTGAGATGATTGTGTTTGTTGACAATGTAGGATTCCATGTTGTGCTTGTTGACAAAGTGAGTCTCAATGACTCAAACGGTTGACAAAGGGGGTTTTCCTGGAAAATGGGGAAAAGTTTTTTTGGAAAAGGGAGTTGTTCTCTTGTGTTAAGGAGGTTTCTAATGTTGTACATCAGGAATTTTTCGAATTCAGAACATCAAAAATTTGGCAAAGTAAAAGTGGTGCGCAAGTCCAAAAGTGGCGCGCAAGTGTGGCACACAAGTCCAAAAGTGGCGCGCAACTATGGCGCGCAAGTCCAAAAGTGGCGCACAAGTGTGGCGTGCAAGTCCTAAAGTGGCACGCAAGTGTGTAATGCAAGTATGGCGCACAAGTGTGGTGTGCAAGTCATATCTCAAAGATCAACATATCAAAATATGACAAAGGAAAGAAAGAGGCGCACAAGTGTGCCGTGCAAGTGTGGTGCGCAAGTCCTCAAAATGCCAATAATTAGATGGCTCCTCTCCTCATTTATAAATGAGCTCACCACTTAGAGAAAATCCAAGCTCTGAACAGGCAAGTGAAAGTGACGTGCAAAGTTCAGTGTGCGTGCAAGTGGGGCGCGCAAGTGGGACGCGCAAGTGTACCGCGCAAGTGTACTGTACAAGTGTACCACACAAGTGTGCTATACTAGCTATTTGGCACACAAGTTTGGCGCGCTAGTGTGGCGCGCTAGTGTGGCATGCAAGTGTGGCGCGCAAGTTGATTTTTCTGCCATGAAGGCAGAGGATGTTCACTATTTAAAGGGGTACACAAGTTACCCTAGGGTTGCGTGAAAGTTAGAAATTGCCCAGAACATCTGTGGTAAAGTGGTATTCATCAGTGGATTAAATTTGGACTTCAACAGAGAATATACATGCAGTGGAGGATGTATTCATTAGTGATAATGAAGAGACCTATAGGTTTATAAACTGTGAGTGGATCTTCTGAAGAAGCAGTGAGCTCACTTTAGTTGAGGGAGCAGTGAGTTCTCAAATTGTGAGTGGTTGTAAACTAGGAGGGACGGTGAGTCCACTTCGAACTTTTAAAAAGTAATGCACTTATAGTGGAATTCGTACATCGGCACACTGTCGGTGTATGCTCCTTGGATGTAGCCTAGTGAGGGTGAACCAAGTAAAAATATCTATGTCCTGTGCATGCTTTAAGTTTTATTCATACTCTACATTAGGAAGAAGAGAGAATAGGGTTTTGTCTAATAGAAAAACAAGATCAAACATGGAAGTTGTTTTAATCTGTCATACCCTGATTCACCCCACCTCTTAGGGTATCTAGCCTAGTGGACCTAACAATTGATATCAGTGTTTCTCTCTCAAATGGAGGTCACTAATCATAAAGGGATTCTGATCTTCGATGGGAATAATTTTCAGCTATGGAAGAATCGGATGAAACACTACTTCCAATCTTTGGGAATGGATGTGTTTACAACGGCAATGCATGGTATCATAGCTGATATTAATAGCGGTGCATTATCAGAAGATGAGCGAAGAGAATTTTATGCTGAATCAAAAGGAATCAATGCTTTGGGAGGAGCTCTATCCAATGCTATATATACCAAGGTGATATCATTCAAACCATCACATTCTATGTGGGAAAAGTTTTTGAACATATATGAAGAAGATACAAAGGTTAGAGAAGAGAAGCTGCAAGTATTATGGAACAAGTATGAAGATATAAGAATGAAACTGAATGAGTCTGTTGATGGATTCTTTGACAGGTTAAATATTGTTGTGGAAGATATGCGAGGTCTGGGAGAAGTCATTGAAGACATAAAGATCATAAAGTGCATCTTGAGGAAACTTCCACCTTGGTTCAATCTGAAGGTTTCAGTACTAAAAGATAAAGATCCAAAGGAGCTAACATTGGACAATTTTCACAGTACCTTGGTTGCATATGAAATGCGAAATGATGATAACAAGGCTTTGGAAAAGGGGAGATCTAAATAAGTGGCATTCGAGGCCATGAATAAGCTCACCATTGAAGATTCTCAGGAAGAAGAAGAGATGGATGAGGTGATGTAATTCCTCTCCTCAAATCTTCAAAAAGGAAAAGGAAAGTTTAAAGGGAAACTTCCACTGGCCTATTTTTGATGTGGAAAGGTTGGTCATCTTGCAGCAAGGTGTCCCAAAAAGTTCCTAGAAGATGATGATGTCGACGAAGTCGAAATTCCCAAGAAGAAGTCATCAGCCTATGGGAAAGGAAAGAAACAGTTCAAGAGAAATTTCTATAAGAAGAAAAATCTCTTTTAAAAAGAATGCGACAGTTCAGATGAGTCTGAGGCTGAGGAGGTTGAGGAGATAGAGAACTGCAAAGATCATGGAGAAAATGCTATGGTGGAAGTTGTTGGTAGTTCTTAGGAGAAGAACGAAACCGAAGGTAATGATGAAGAAGAAGAAGTTAAAGGAAGAATAGATATGCAAGATGAGTTATAGGTTGCTATTGAGGAGATAGATGTTTGGAGAGCCAAAACAAATAAAGCTAACAAAGTTGTTCGTGATGCCAAACTCTATATGAAGCAGTAGGAAGAAGAGAAGTTTGAGTTGATGGAAGAAATTGAGAAACTCAAGTCATCAACACCAGAGAACACAAAATCAGTTAGTGAGTATAAAATAAATATTGAAGAAAAAAAAGGGAGATCGATGGCATAAAAAACACAAGGAAAGATCACGTCAACCATATTGAAGATCTTGAAGAGGAAGTTGTCGGTATGTGGAGAAAAGTTAAAGACCAGGAAAAACCTTTGATTCCCAACACATTCTTGGTAAAGTAGGTCATTCCAAAGAATGAAAAGATGAAATAAGATCCTAGTAGTTCAATAGGAAAGAAGCATCAATTGAGGTCAGAAGTTAAGGCTGATTCAGGGCTTGATTAGAAACAAAAATCTGTGAAAATTGAAGTCAGACCGCAAGCACCCATCCCGAGATTGAAGGTTGATTTGGGCACAAAGTAGAATCAGAATATTCAGAGATCCCAAGGGGAAACTCGTAGTGCAGAAGTAACACGAAGGAATTCACCTTATATCAGGTGTTATTGTTGTGGAAATATGGGACATTCACAATATGTGTGTTCCATAGCCAAGATATATCTAAGGTAACAATAAAAAAGGTGGAACCCAAATAGAGAACGGTTCTACAGAACATATTTCTAAGGAAACTATTTTTGGTGTGGAGAATTTGGGCACATGGCTAGGTACTGCACTTCGACCATATAGAGGAATGTGCCAAAGAAGAATCAAAATGTTCACAAGCAACAATTCAATAAAACAATAGGTGAGTTAAAAATGAAAAATAGATTTACAGCTTTGCAAGATGAAGCTGGTCTATCATACTCTAAGAAAGAACAGAAGTCTCAATCCATTCCAAGTGTGAATGAAAAAATATGGACCAAGAAGAAGGATGAGAAGGCCGTGGTGGCAGAAATTTCCCTTAAATCATCAGATCGCTTTGGTGTGTGGATCCTTGATAGTGGTTGCACATATCACATGACAGGTAATAAGGATCTTGTTATAGGTGTAAAATATGATAAAGAAGGAGTTTTCAAGTTTGGAAATGATGAATGCCTGAAGATTATTGGTGCAGGAAAGGCCAAGTTTGGGGGCAAAGAGAAGAGACGTGCTGATGTCTTAGTAGTAGAAGGCCTCAGTCACAATTTTATCAGCGCTAGTCAACTATGTGACTCAGGAAATTCTATAAGGTTTACTAAGAAGATGTGTGTAATCAAAGGAAGAGATGAGGAAATAGTTATATAGGGAAAAAGAACAAAGGGAAATCTTTACCTCGTAAGTGGAGAAGAAGATAAGTGTTTTCTGTCTAGAGAGGAAGAAAACAAGTTGTGGCATAAATGACTTGGTCATCTTTGCCAACCATCCCCGGAAGATCTGGTGAAGTTTGATACAACAAGAGACATCCCTAAGCTATCACGTGATCGTACTCACACGTGTGATGCATTCCAACAAGGGATGCTTATCAGAAAGACGTATAAGACAAAGAAAAAGAAGTCAACAAAAGTGCTCGAATTGGTGCATGCTGATGTTTGTGGCCCTATCACACCAATATAAATTGACGGAAAGAGGTACTATGTTCTTTTCATTGATGAATATAACAGAATGGAATGGGTATTTGTTATTTACCATAAGTCAGATGTGTTCAGCTGCTTAAAATAGTACCGAAGGGAGTGTGAAAGGATGCTTGGATAGAAAATTTTGAAGCTTCGTACTGACAATAGAACGGAATTCACAAACATTCAAGTGGAAGGCTATCTCGAGAAACATGGGATAAGGAATCAAGTTTCCTCAGTAATAACTCCCTAACATAATGGAGTGGTTGAAAGGAGAAATAGGATCATCAATAACATGTCCAGAACAATGCTCATTTAAAAAGACCTACTAGAGAAATTTTGTAAGGAAGCAGTTTTGACATCATTCTACATTTCTAATAGGGCTTTTTTGTGTCCGAAGGAAGGAAAGACTTTGTATGAGATGTGTTATGGAAAGAAGCCAATGGTGAAATAATTTCGAATATTTGGAAGTAAGTTCTTTATCCTCAATAAGGAAAAACATAGGAAATATGAGTCACGAGGAGATGAAGGGATATTCCTTGGCTACTCAGGAAAAAGTAAGGCATATAAATGATTTAACAAAAGGATGAGAAAAGTAGTTGAGAGCAATGATGTCACTGTAGTAGAGAATGAGGAGATCATTCAATAGCACAGTGAACAATTTCTTGATGAGAGTGATAAGGAAGAAAGCAACGCAGGGGGAGCAGAAGTGGATGATATTGATTCAGAAGAAGATACTGATGATGAGCATGAGGAAGTAAAATCTGTATCTGCACAAAAGCCAAGGAGTCGAGTTGAAATTGAAAGGCAAAATATCATTGGTGATCAGTTAGATCCAGTTCAAACAAGAATAATGAAATCACTGTAGCAGACATCTTTACTATCACAGGTTGAGCCGAAATTCTTCGCTGATGCAGCTGAAGATGGAAACTGGATTCAGGAAATGAATGAAGAGCTAGATCAGATTGAGAAGAATCAGATGTGGGAGATTATTTTGAGGCTAGAAGATAAGAATGTCATTGGGACTAAATGGGTCTATCATAACAAGATGAATGAAGATGGCACAATGATTCGGAACAAAGCATGACTAGTGTGCAAGGGGTACTCCCAGATAGAGGGAATAGATGTTTATGAGACATTTTCACCAGTTGCGAGACTAGAGACAATCAGATTATTTTTAGCCATAGTAGTGCAAAGAAAGTTCAAAGTGTTTCAGATGGACATCAAATCTGCATTTCTGAATGGGTTTCTGGAATAAGAGGTGTACATTGAGCATCCAGATGGTTTTCTCATTCATGAAGATGAGAATAAAGTTTTTCGGTTGAAGAAAGCACTATATGGGTTAAAACAAGCACTAATAGCATGGTACTCAAGGCTGTATCAGTATTTGAAGAAGCTTGGCTTTCAACGTGGTGGAGTTGATTACAATCTCTACTTCAAAAACAATAGTAATCAAAGTATGATGGTGTTGGTTTATGTCGATGACATAATATTCGGTGGATCAGATGAAGTTCAGTGTAAAAAGTTTTATGAATCCATGAAAAGTGAGTTCGAAATGTCCATGATTGGTGAGATAACATTTTTCCTTGGTTTACAGGTGACACAAGGAAGTAATGGCACTTTCATTTATCAATCCAAATACGCCAATGAGGTTTTTTATAAGGTTTGGAATGGATAATTCCAAGGAGATGAAGACTCCGGTTGCTACCCAGATGAAATTATCAAAAGATGACAGTGGCAGGGAAGTTAATATCACTAAATATAGGCAGATTATCGGTAGTTTACTATACCTAACAACAACAAGACTTGATATTGTTTTCACTACATGCCAAGCAGAATACTACCAAAGCAATCCAAAGGAAAGCCACATGATCTCAGTAAAAAGAATACTTCGGTATATCAAATGCACTATGGATTTTGGTCTGATGTATAATGAAAAATCTCAACAAGAGTTATTGGGATATACAGATGCAGATTGGGATGGATCAACAGACGATAGAAAATCAACGTCAGGTGGTGCATTCTATCTTGGTAGATTGTGTATTTCTTGGATAAGCAAGAAGCAGGATTGAATTTCTCTAAGCACCGTAGAGGCTGAGTATATTTCCGCCACTCAAGCATGGACACAATTATTGTGGATGAAGCAGCAGCTTGAAGATATGAGAGTTGAAGTGAAGTCTCCGATCGAAATCCAGTGTGATAACTCAAGTGCTATCAATCTTAGAAAAAATCCAGTTCATCAATCAAGGAAAAAGCACATTGAGATCAAATATCAACTGGCTCTAGGAGTCCAGTTGACAAAGTCCTTACCCAAAGAAGCTTTTGAGAGGCATCGACTGGATCTGGGAGTCCAGTCGACTCCCCACACTTGAAAAGTGTGGATGTGGGACCACTCCCCTCTCCCTGAGGTATGATGTGTTTTTCCCTTATGTTCTGATATGTGTTTTTACCCTACTGTAGACTACAAAGGATTTAACTTTGGGTTCATTGACAAAGGGGAAAAAATGTGAGAAAATGTGATTCTTCAAGGGGGAGAAAATGTCTTAGTCAAGACATGAGGAGAAGCTGACAGGTGGATCAGCGAGATAGGGGGAGAAATGAGATAGGCGACAAAATTAAATCAGACGATGCTAGACATGATCGATCAAAGAATAGATATCATAACAACTGAGGATCATGATACAAGCAGAAGTGTGGTTGGTATCAGGTTGGTATGAAAATTTTATTTGGTATCAGGTTGGTATCAACAGTGGAGTCAAAAATGAAGTGACTCATAGATGAAATTTTCATGATACTCTTATTTCTCATGCCAAGCATTGCTCATGTGGGATTAGAGTATGTGTTGAGTAAATCTTTGATCGCAAGATGCGAATGGTGGATAAAGATGAATGAAGACTTAATGAGGTATCAAAGAATGGATAATTGTTTTGAGAAGAGTTGTCAAAAAACCCAAAGGGGGAGATTGTTGGGAAAAAATTCCTCAAGGTATCATTGAACTATTTTTGAGATGATTGTGTTTGTTGACAATGCAGGACTCCATGTTGATCTTATTGACAAAGCGAGTCTCAATGACTCAAACTGTTGACAAAGGGGGTTTTCCTGGAGAATGGGGAAAAGTTTTTTTGGCAAAGAGAGTTGTGCTCTTGTGTTAAGGAGGTTTCTAATGTTTTACGCCAGGAATTTTTAGAATTCAGAACATCAAAAATTTGGCAAAGGAAAAGTGGCGTGTAGGTCCAAAAGTGGCATGAAAGTGTGGCGCGCAAGTCCAAAAGTGGCGCGAAAGTGTGGCGCGCAAGTCCTAAAGTGGCGCGCAAGTGTGGCATGCAATTATGGCATGAAAGTGTGGCATGAAAGTCATATCTCAAAGATCAGCATATCAAAATATGAAAAAGGAAAGAAAGAGGCGCGCAAGTGTGGCACGAAAGTCCTCAAAATGCCTATAAATAGACAGCTCCTCTCCTCATTTATAAACGAGCTCACCACATAGAGAAAATCTGAGCTCTGAACATGCAAGTGAAAGTGATGTAAAAAGTTTAGTGTGTGCGCAAGTGGGGCGCGCAGGTGTGATGTGCAAGTGTACCACACAAGTGTACCACACAAGTGTACCGCGCAAGTGTACCACGCAAGTGTGCCGTGCAAGATGTGTGGCGCACAAGTTTGGCGCGCAAGTGTGGCGCGCAAGTGTGTCGCGCAAGTTGATTTTTCTACAATGAAGGTAGAGACTGTGCACTAGTTAAAGGGGTACACAAGTCACCCTAGAGTTGCGTGAAAGTTAGAAATTGCCCAAAAAATCTATGGTAAAGCGGTATTCATCAGTGGATGAAATATGGACTTCAACAGAGCATCTACATACAGTGGAGGATGTATTCATTAGTGATAATGAAGAGACCTATAGGTCTATAAACTATGAGTGGATCTTCTGAAGAAGCAGTGAGCTCACTTCAGTTGAGAGAGCAGTGAGTTCTCAAATTGTGAGTGGCTGTAAACTAGGAGGGACAATGAGTCCACTTTGAACTTGTAAACAGTAGTGCGCTTATAGTGGAATTGGTACATCAGAACACTACTGGTGTATGATCCTTAGATGTAGCCCAGTGAGGGTGAACCAAGTAAAAATTATTGTGTCTTGTGAATGCTTTATGTTTTATTCATAATCTGAATCAGGAAGGAGATAGAAGAGGGTTTTGTATAACAGCAAAACAAGATCAAACAGGGCAGTTGTTTTAATCTATTATACCTTGATTCACCCCCCTCTCAGGGTATATAGCCTATTGGACCTAACAATAAATATATTTCAAATAATCCATAAAATTTAAAGATACAAAATTAAATACATCATTCATGGAGATGGTATGTCATATGTACGAATGAATGTTGTTTCTATTTTATTGATAGATTAAAAGGAATAAAGGTAAATAATATATTAACATTCCATTTCATTTTTTATTTAATATATATCACATATATTCATCAAACTCATCCTTATTACCTTCCATGTAAAGTATGAATGAATCAAATTGATTCGCGAGGTGGTAGTTTGTCATACATATAAGCGACATTATCGTATTACCATAGAATAAAAAGTATGAAGTTATATGTGATATAATAATAAAAAAAGTATAAAAGTATAAAAATATTATATATTATCATTTAATCCATCACATTTAGTTGTGAGAGTTTGTGATAGAAAACAAATAATATCATTTTGTTAGGCGGTAATACACCACACACATGATGGCGATTTTGTCTCCCATTTCATTGAAGAAGAGATGGATTTAAGATATGAAAAAATAATATAATATTATTATATTAGATATTATGGTTTTTTATATCTAGATAATTGAATAATATTTGTATGAGTTAGAATGATAAGTTAAATAAAAATGCATAGTTGAAAACATTACCTCCTCCTTAGACAACTTCTTCAGGTTTAACCTAAAACTTTCCTAAATTTGAATTATGATATCACCAAGTGAAATAAGATGTGGGGTGGAATTAAAGGAAAGTATATGTGTAGGAATTGTCTTAAAAAATGGGTTTTTCTGTGATAACAGGAGTGTATAAGGGGTGGAATTTTATGAGTGGGAGAGAGGACACACTTGATATTTTTTAAAAGAATAGAGTGTACCCCAATGTGTCTCATGACACAAGCCTCCAAAATTGAAAAATTTAAAAAATTAGAGTTCATCAAGAAGTAATATGTCCTTAAATGATTTTTGGAAAATTTTTAGATCATTTTACCCCTTGTGTTTATTTAACCCCTAGTAAACTCGTTTTAACCTTGAGCATGGTAATTGATTTTTACTACTTTTACAATTCATTTTACCAAAAATTATTTTTAAATTTTTATATAATATATATTATTATTATTCCAAATATGTAATAATTTTTTTCAAATTTAATTAAAAAAAGTTGAGAATTTTAATTTAATATAAAATCTGGAGACACTACGAGAATGTTGTTTTCCAAAGTGAAAATGCACAATTGTTTAAACAATTTTCAAATACAAATTCAATTTTAAATTGATTGAAAATACATAAATTAGATTAATAAATTTATAATTTAACTAATATTACTTTGTATAACATTTTAAATCAAATGTAACCATATTAAGTTTTTAAACAAAAAATATTTTTTCAATAAAAAAAATATTTTTCACTATTCATCAAAAAATCAATCTTTTTAGAAAAATATCAAAAATTTACCTTATGATAATTTTGATTGAATATTTTAAAAAATTGTGTTTATTTTAATAAAATTATTTTTCCTAAAAAATTTAAACCCAAATTTTATTGTTGTTCGCAAACAAGAAAGAATTTTTTTTTTTGAGAAAATAATGTTTTCAAAACTTATAAAGACATTACTGAAAATTAATTTCATTTTTATAAATATGTTTTATTTATAAAAAACCATTATATATAATATTTAAAATCTGGTTATTTATATTCTCAAATCCATGTTTAATTTCTAGGTACTAATGGTCCTGTTTAAATATTAATATTATTTTTTTGCAGTTTGTTAAAACACTGTATTGACTATAATGCAAGATATCAATGAAATTAAATTTACTCAAAAAACTATTTACATAAGATATCACGGGTGTTTAATTATACCCCATTAAAATTATTTTCTCTCTTTAAATTTCTCACTCTGCTACAAATATATGAGGATACTCATTCCTCATAATATCCTCAGGTTCTCATTTAACTTCCTCAAACTGGTGGTTTTTCCACCAAACATTGACCATGTGAGTGGTCTTATTTAATATAAAATTATTTATTTGATAAAGAATCTCCATTGGTTATTCCTCATAAGAAACATATTTCTATAGTGGTATTAACTATGAGTTTATATATAAATGGTTAGGTATGTACATCCTCAGGAGAGAAAAATGGAAACATCTTTAACATGAGAGAGGTTTATTAGAAGCGCAAACAGATTGGATACCATCCTGATACAATCAACATTTTCAAATGGAACAATACACATATGTCTATGTATGTACTTATTTCCAAATATCATTACCTTTTTCCATGGATAAATTATAATAAAAACCTCATCACCATCTTCAAATTTGAAATCACACTAGAAATTGTCAGCATAACTTTTCTGTAAACTCTGTGCCACCCTTAAGTGTTATTGAATGGATATATACTTATTTAAAATTTCTTCATCTATCTTAGTTACTAATATATTACATTATTTAACTTCATTATAGTATATTGGATTTCTACACTTCCTTCCGTAGGGGGATTCACAATGAGTTATCTGAATTCTCGTGTGAAAGCTGTTGTGGTATGAATACTCAAATAAATGAAGGTGTTGATCCCATCCACCATTAAAATCTAGAGAAAATGATCTTAAAAAATCCTCTAGGGTTTGAATTGATATCTCAATATGACCATAAATTTTAGGATGATACATAGTGTTGAAATATAACTCTATATCAAGAGATTACTGAAGACTTGTTCCAAAAAACAAGGTAAAACCAAGATCCTGATCAGATACAATTGAATGTGCTACTTTATAAAACCTTACCACTTCCTCAACATATAACTTTGAAATAGGATCTAGTGATAAATATTCTATAACAATAATGATGTAATTTGAATATGTAATGTGATTGAGTACACCCAATATACAATTATTCACTTTAGACATTTTGGGGTGTTTGATGACAAAATACATGGCGATGTTTTCCCATTACAATTTCTTATCAGTAATGGATGCAATATCACCTTATAAATTTATCTCTCACCCTTAAGTTTATGACATATCATGCAATGAGATACAAACATGAAGATATATCTCTTCATGTCATCCCATGAAGAATAATCCTTTAAATATCTATACATCTTCTTATATTCATGATGAATAAAGAATGATGAAATTTTTGAATCCTATAACAACTCCTTCAAATTTGGTATAGATCGAACACATACACCATTTATGAAACTTATCATTCCATCATGATCAAGTTTAAACTTTGAATCATTTCTAACATTTTTTCATCTCTGTATATCCCTTCTGTGGCTCTTTAATATTCACTTTGATAGATTGATGATAATTCAATTAAGAAAGTTAATATTTTAACCATTCCTTTAAGATTTCTAGATCCATAATTTTCAAATATATAAATATTGGATATTTTTTTGATCCTTATCAATGATAATATTGAAATATCCTTTCAACTCAAAGAATTAACTAGCTTGTTTTTTCCCAAGGTTGTAATTTATTGAGAAATCATAATTTTAATCATCTCTAACCATATTCTTTGGTGCATATTCAAATCCTTCTATGAGAATATAAACATAATTTTTTTAAAATTTTTCATGTCACATTTTTCTCTCGAAATATAATACCTCTATATAATTAATTAAAAATATACTATAGTTAAATATGAATAGTAAGTTGGGTGAAATTTCTCATAAACCTTCAATTTTCATTGGGAATAAGCTATAACTATTTCATTCAACATAATGATGAATCTCAATCCCTTCTTGGATGCATAACTAGAGACTACAAACCCTTATCACTTTTAAGGAAATGTAAGTAGAGATGTGATTACTAATCTTCTCGTGTGTTCCTTGTTATTTTCCTCACATTCATTGGTATATAGGAACATTTCTCTCTTCTAAGTTAACATAGAGATTAGATTAAATATTCATGATAAATTTTCCACCGACCATTGATAATATCCATCTAAACCAAGAAAACTACGGATCTCAATCACCGCAGTTGGTCTCAACCAACATTTAATATCCTCCATCATTAATGGATCTACCAATATACCCTCTACTGGGATTACATTACCAAAAAAATGAAACCAATTTCAGCTAAAACTAACACTTTTTAAAATTTTAATATATTTTCTCCTTCCTTGATGACTTTAGTAAAATTATAAAGTGATCTTCCTATTATTCCTTACTCTTTGAGTACATAAAAATATAATCTATATAAACTACCACAAAATAATCTAGGTAATATCTAAATAAACTATTCATTAAATCTATGAATAAATAGGAGGAATTATTAAGATCAAATAGAATAACTATATACTCATACTGTTCATACCATGCATGAAATTATATCTTTGGTATTTATTCCTTCATGAACCTCAGTTGATGATATCCATAATGATTTTAAATCATGTAAAAGTATAGATCACTTTCCAATTAATCAAACAAGTCATCGATATGGGGCATAAGATACTTTTCCTTGATCATGATCTGGTTTTGGTTTTGATAACAAATGTAGAGTCACATTGATCCATCATTATTTTTAACAAAAAGAGTAGGTTCACTCTAAGGTGACACACTTGTATGAATGAATCCATTTCCAAGATTTTCTTATTTTTTCTTCCTCAATTCCTACAAATCTATCAGGGCTATTTTGTAGGGAGTCTTTTAAATAAGAATGACACTAGGTACGAGTTCTATTGATAAATCAAATTCATGTTTTGGTGGAAGGCAAATAATTTATTTAGAAAATACATCAAAAAACTCCCACACAATAAGTACATCATAGATGATGATTTTATCCAAAACCATTTGAGATAATTGTTCCATTCAATATGAATCAAAACCCATAAAATTGATCTAATTTTCATCAGAAGTTCAAATTTATTATTCCACTGATAGAAAATCATTGGTTAGTTTGGAATATCAAATTTTAATTACATTATTTGGAAATTAATATGGAATTTTTTATAGAGAAATCTAATCCATTACTAATATAACATTAAATTCAACTTGAGGAAGAATGACATGATTTATTGGAAGCAAATTCTCACAAACTTGATCCTGATAGGAAGCATAAACTTGAGATGCGATCATCAAACCATTAGGGGTTCACAATACTAATTATAAATCTAATAGTTTTGGTGGAATATTTATACACATTGAAAATTATTTAGAAATTAATAAAGGGGGATATCCATAGTCAAATAAGACATTAGAAGTTCTAGATTGAATGGTAAGTATACCTTTGACCGTATCGTTATTGAAATCATCATTAGAAACTTTGATCACATGATTTTTCCCTTTGTCTCTTGGATTAATATGTTTCTTACATCGATCAACTTCACTAACCTTTGTATTTGGGAATTGGTTAGAATAATTCTCACACTCCTTTCATTTGAAATAGTAGAGTGTGGATAGTGTATTATGTGGAGATTTCTCTCTATTTTCATCATTAACTGACTTCTTCCCATTACATAAACATTAATTTTCTAGATGAACTTCCTTTCCACACTTAAATATTATACCAGTTCCATTATGATAATTTCCTCCATGTTTCCTTGCACACATTTAGCATGAAGTAAATATCATATTTTTTTTCTTCATGTATTTTAGAGTTTCCATTGAATTCAATTTTTCTATTCTTATCAAAACCCTAAAATTGATGCATAATCCTAATATATATTTCTACCTTAATAAAAAAATGAATAATTTCCTCATATCTATTTATTCCCCTTATGGATAATACCTTCAGATACATGGTTTTAATAAACTGATTAATCGATCAACAATACATTCAGGTTAGATGTAATGTCAGAAGTATACCTTGAATGTTAAGAAAATGTTTCCTTCTTGAAACTAAGATATTTATCATCATTATGATTTATCTCAAGTTATTCCTTCTTCATTTTTATATGAATAATAATTTGGAAGTAATTATTGAAAAATAAGTTCTTAAACTCACCCACTCAATGGACTCAATTTCATCATGTGCACTTTTATTCTTGACAAGAATCAACCATTGATATACTTCAACTTCCAAATGATATATATCCAAAATTAATTTTCATGTATTGAACACTATAGAATGTAAAATATCTCTTTTTTGGTACTAATCAATTTCTAAAAAACTATAAGATCAGTAGAACCACTAAAAGAAGGTGTATGTTGGCTCAAAAAGGACTTAATTGAACGATGTTCACTCTTTTGATCATTGATGTGAGGGTTTTTGTGATCAAAACCTCAATTAATATTTCTACCCATATAATGTAATATAGTGGTGACCATGGGGTTGTCTCTCAAGGAGGTTTCACTTTGAGTTGAAAAACTATCACTTTTGTTTTCCTTTTTTTACAAGAAGAGAAATTTTATGGGGGGTCTGATATAAAGTTTAAAAACAGAATTTAATTATAAAATAAATCTAAAGGAAATTTATTGGAAATATAGAAAAATAAAAGAAATTGAAATGAGTTTGAAATAATAATTAATATAGTGGTCAAGGATAAGCTTGAACCTCTCAGACACTCCCCTCTTCCTTATATGAAAATATTTCTCAATTAAATAACTAAATGCACCCCTAAGGACCCCCAATGAGAACACTCAAATTTATATTGATATCATATTAAAACCTTAATACGATTTTTTCCCACATATTGAATTGATTAAACTACTTGAATACCACCAAGTAATCAAACCTAATTGGCACCACTATGCTCAATGGAAAGACCCCGCCAAAGAAGTTTAAATATTGAAGTCAATTATTCTACTTCATAGGTTGAAAAACCATCCAAATTTTTTTTTGAACCTATATTTTAAGAAATAAATAAACTTCATTCATTCAATAAATATGAGTTCAAGATAAATTCAAAGAGAAATTACACTATGAGTTCACAACTTGGAAGAGAGTATCCATCAGGTGTTGCTGTCTGCAACCACTTGGGGCTTAGCCATGCATCACTTGGGCAGCCTCCATCATCTCCATTACGACATATATGGATGAAATCATGATATAGATCTCAATATCCACCATGAAAAATAAAATGGTGGAGGATTGTCTTGTGGTGTGGTGCAGCTCCTAATAGTTTAGACTACCTTCAAAGGGCAGAAAATGGTGGTATTCATAAGAATTTTTTTTCAAAACATACAGTTGCAATGTATTTATTTTTTATCATGTCACCATTATCACAATGTGAAATGGGGTTTCACATCGTATAATACCTATGAGTTTTCCTCCACGTTCATGAATCTCATGTGATTCTCTTTTGGAACTTTGACTTCAGTAACAACATGAAACAAGGACTCACAACATGTAACTTCCTTTCACAACTTGTACCGCCTCCATGAAATGTCCTACACATAAAATCCCATTTGAAATGGTCATGAAATGTAAGGTCATTAAAATGTGTTTAAGTATTCTACTCCAGTTTCCAGCTCCTCTTCTTTTCTCTAAAATACAGTGTTGCACCGTGAGTGAAGCTCATAGAGTGAAGTTTCCTTTAACTGAAATCCTGGGATACATAAGACAATTACAAATGGTTAAAAGTCCATAATTTTGAAATTTTATATTTCAAGATCAATACATCCTTAAATTAAAAAAAAATCCAATTTAGATCAAAATGTTAAATTGGTGGTGTTTAAATCATTTAATTAGACATGAAAATAGTGGAAATATTAGCTTTATCAATCATTTAAAATTTCTACATGATTCATGGAATGAGAAAGTTGTGTAAAATAAAATGAAAATTTTCATTCTAGAGCCAATAAATTTTTCATTATTATGACTAAAATCATTACATTTTAAGTGAAACATATAATTAACCTAGTCCATTTGGGTTTCATCCATTAACTATAACCAAAAATCATAGTGTAAGCAAAAATAATAATTATATAGAACCACAAAATCATGAAAAATCACCTATAGAGTGTCTGAATCCTAACACATTCTATTCATTAAATAACACTGTATGTTTATCCTTGGTCATTGATAGTCATCATCTAGTTAAATCCTTCATAATGGTTCATAAAGAGTTTGTGAATTTCTCAAGCATATCCCCCATGATCACCAAACCATGTGTGCATCAAGGCCTATTTTTATGCAGTCATTGATGATCAAGTCCATCCCAATGATCCTTTTTGAGTGATTACCCATGGGTACATCGATATCAAAGCCAAATCCACTTGTAGTATCTAGATAGGGATGTAATTTCTTAAAAACCACTCACTCTATCCTTTACCAATTTTCTTGGACATTTTCCTATACCTTGAATCATCCTTAGACTTATCCTTACACATATCCATAGAAATATATTAAGGGGTATCACTAAAGATTTATCATTCTTGTTTCTAAATCATTTCTTCGATACCAATTGTAATGACCCAAAATTCTCATACATAAATATTAAATCTTAATAGATGAATAATAATTACATAACATAATGATCCATGCCATAATCATTTTAGTTTAGTACGTCTGGATACATGGACACATACAAAATTTTACATAAGTGATTAATGTGACCTCCCACTATTTTCTTCACAATAATAACCCTTATTAGACATATCATACATATTTCCATTCATCATAACTTGGGGAAAGGAAATATAATAAACGGTGAGCTCAGATTCTCAGTAAGGCTAAACAAGGTAGTTATTAACATATAATGAGCATAAGTTTATGAGAGAATGATAATAGAATTTTAAAATGATACCCTAATTGATCATAAACTACAACAAATGCATAAATCATAGATATTCATAATAAACGAGTCATAATGGAATCAAAGAACATGAACAATGATAAAATAACATTACAATATGGTATAGATTTTTAAATACACATAAGCATACAAAATTGTTTCCTTACGTGTTCAAGGATCGTTGTCAAGACTATTATTATAGAATGCAGTCACTCTCTAAACCATCATAGTAGTCAAGGTTCACACCCATGACTATCATAGTGGACAAAGTCCCATACTGAACTGGGTTCACTCCTCAATATTGTCCTTTTTGTCTCAAGATATATAAATATTTACCCAATACATTAGAGGTATATATAGGTCTCACCCTCCATATAATGAAAATCATGCATATGTGCACCATAAGATCATAAAACATTCATCATATCAAAACCAATGAAAATAAATGAGAAATATAAAAAATTTATCATTACATACCCCGTGGAAAAGAAATATGTTTCATAATCATTTCATCATTTCAGTAAATTATAGCCCATGGAAAAAGAACCGGGTTTCATAATCATATTATCATGGTATAATCCATTGAAGAGAATCTGGTTTCATAAAAATATTTTCACCATAAATATAAACCATATAGAGAAATAATAAGAATAGTATCTTTGGATAATATCCCTAGTAAATCATATGTAACATTTAAGAATTTCATCATATACGAAAAAAGATTTTGAAAGATCACTTAAAACATTTCTTGAGGAAAATATCATTTATTCGAAAATAAATTTTTAAAACTAAAAATTCATAAAATAATATGGAAATAATTTTATTTGAAAATAAACATTGAAACTTATAAATAAATCAATAAAATATTGTCTGGACATTATGGAAGGAAATTCTATTCATTCTGTACATGTTAAAACAAATATTCATTTCACATCTTCGATAAAATCCAAATGGGCATTGTTTGGAAAATGACATGAATATTTTTATTAAAATATATTATAAAAATTAAAACAAGGGTTAAAGTTTCTTTAAAAAATCATTTTAGTGTAGTAAAAACTTTATTTGAATATTTTTTTAAGAAAACATGGATATGGATGCAAAATCATTTTTGACCGAAGAGGGAAATAAAGTTGATTTTTCTTAAAAAATTATTTTGAACTATTTTGTACATAAAGAGAAGAAAATGAGGAGAAAATATGTATTCTCATTAAATAACTATATTTTAATAAATATTTTGAGTTTAATGAGATATGGATCATAATATTTCATCATCAGAAGAAAAAACATAAAAAATCCTGATAAATGATAAGATTCTATCATAAAACCATTACCACATTGGTAACACTAAATCATAAGTTCCATGAAATAATAAAATTAAATTAAACAAAAGATATCACGAGAATAAAAAAATTCATAATATTACATAATAAAGTTTCATTATAACCTCATAAAAAAGATAGGTGCATATCATAATGTATGCCCCAATGAAGAAAAATTAAGATAAAAATAACTTACCTTAAGTCTCAACTTTCTTTATATACATTAAAAACTTCTATATAATAAATAATTTTTTACTATGAAAATATAACAGAAATATACTTATATATATCATGCCAAATATGATTTACTTATGACATTTTTTACCCATTTATTAATAATTCCTTCTTCAAGATACTTTTCGAGAAATAAATTCTTCATTATTCATGTATGTTTCGATTTGTTATTTTTTTTACCCTCATACATCAAAATTTTTTCCTTCATCTATAAAATTTCACAATGATATAAATATCATATATATTCAGTATATATTTATTTATATTAATCCATAAAATATATTGATAGAAAATGAAATACACCGTTCATGGAGATGAGTGGCCATAGGTACACATGATGCCATTTCCATTTTCATTAAGGATTGAAAGAAAGAAAGGTAAATAATATATTTAAATTCAAGAATAATTTTTATGTCATATATATAACATATATTCATTAAACCCATCCTTATTACCATCCATGTAAATAGTGAATGTATCACATCGCCACGCAAGGTAGTTGTCCTCCACACACACAAGCGACGTTATAATACTCCATCAGAATGGAATGTAAGAAATTATATGTGATATAATAATTTATGAAGTATAATAATATCATATATCTCATATATAAACATTAAATAAATTATTATATCCTACCGTGATAAGCGGTGATGGAAAATGATTAACATCGGTTTGTGTGGCGGTAGTCCACTGTACACATAATGATTATTTTGTATACCATTTGATGGAAGATGAGATGGATTTATGTAGATCCATTAGTATAAAAAATATTTGTATATGAGAGAAAATTTTTATATTATATCAACATAATTTAATAATATTTTAATTATTCTGAATAATAAATAATATAAAAATACATTGTAAAAAACTTGAACTCTTCTTTAGATAAACTCTCTAAATTTAACCTAAAGCTTTCCTATATTGGATTTATGGTCTAAAAAGGTCATAAAGGATATTGAGAGTGGTTTATGAGATATATTTTTATTGGTATGTTCTAAACTAAATTGTTTTGTAACTTTGAATAGGAGAGAAGAAGGGGTGGTTTTTATAAGTGGTGAGAGGACACACATGGTATTTTTTAAAAGAATAAAGTGTACCCATATTTTTCACATGCCATAGGGCCCCAAAATAGCTCATTAAAAACCCATAGAGGTGATAAGGTTTAAATATGTCCATAAAATATTAGTTTTACATTTTTTTGGTCATTTTAATCCTTTTTTATAGTTTAACCCCCAGGTAAACCCATTTTAACCTTAACTATGATATTAATTTTTACTGTTTTTTATTATTAATTTTGACCAAAAATTATGTTGAACATATTATATAATATAAATTATTCATATTATAAATACGGAATCAATTTTTCCAAATTCCATTAATATAAGCGGTGAATTTTAATTTAAAATTAAACCCACAGATGCACAAAGAAACTGGTTTTTTAAAGTGAAAATGTTCAAAAGATTAAAAGGTGTTTATATGAAAATAAAATATTAAATGGATTCTAATGAAAAAAATTGGATTAATAATCATATAATTGAACTAATTTTATTTTTAAAACTATTTTAATATAAAATGAACTTCATAAAATATTTAAAAAAGATAGTTTTCAATAAAGTCTAGTATTTTTCACCATTCATGGAAAAATTAATCTTTGAAGAAAAATCTATAAAATTAACCCCAATATAATTTTCACATTATGATTTAAAAAATGAATTTTATTTTATAAAATTATTTTTATGAAACTTCCAAAAATTAATTTGTTTATTGTTCAGGAAACTTATAGCGTATTTCCTTCATTTTTTGTTTAGACCTTGGATCCATTATAATATACACCACTATAGTGTTATCATAGTAAATTTTGATAGGTTATTTAGTTCTAAGAAACTACCCAGGATATTGGATGATGTTTAAAATCAAAATAAATTCCTTACCTACACCAAAAATTGCATTATACTAAAACTCCATTGTAGAATCAGTCGTAAATAGCCGCTCTATGTTCTTCCATATCATATATCTTCTATTGAGTTTATGGAAATATCTTGATTATGATCTTAGGTTATCCTGACTAGTCTAAAAACTAGAATATATATATCCCCTAATGATTATCTCCTCATCTTCTCCATATACTTGGAACACGTCCTTAGTTTGTGTCAATTTTGTTATACATAAATAAATAAATACTTATGATCAACCAATAAACCTGATTAAATTTTATGCCTCATACTTGAGAATAATATTTTAATAATATTTTGAATCTCATATAGAATTTATCCAAGGTTTATTGATATATTTATTTTGGGAAACTCTAGGACTCGTTTTTAGTGGTATTAGGCTAAACTACCTAATTTCCATGGTTAGAATCTACCAAAATTCCAAGATAGCCAATAAGAAAAAAATTAATGTCATAATGAACCTCATATGAACCCTTATCATGTAATATAGTCTCTTTTTATGGATATATATTATCAAACTTGTTTCATTGCTTATGTCATCAACCTATATGTTTTAATCTCTTTATTTGACCTTTTGGAATTGAACACACTAATAAAATTCCATGGAAATTGATTTAATCTGGAAATTTTATTCCATAAAAGGGACTAACATATTCACTTAAAATAGAATGGATAGATCCTCCCTCACATTATTTAGTAATGTTATGCATCTCATGATGCACCCATTATATCCAACTCCACCATGAACAGTTTTGTCACATTTTACGAAATACATCAAATCACGGGAGTCTTGTAAATCATTAATAATATTATTATATTCAAAGGATCACTGCACTGGTCCATAGATAACAATACCAATGACACAAGAAACATATGGAGTTCACATTGGTAGGTCTATTCTTATAACCAATATTCTTGGAGATCACTAAGGGTGAACACCCTGAGAAGGTGTATTAAAGTTTTATGATCCTCTTACCTCTAAAAAAACACATCATCTTTGTCTCATGAGATAATATAATCTATCCAGACTACATTGGTTTAAGGAATACTATCATGGAACCTACTGAATCTCATCATAGCGTAGAAATACTATGTATTTTTGTTGTTGTATGTATCCTTAGGACATATCATGTACACTATCACATAGAATAAAAATCGGGGTATGGTATGAAAATATATTATACTAAAACACCCTGAATATAAAATGTAATAATAATTAAAATGTAAGTTAACTTTTGGGCACTACCAAATCCAACAATAATCTTGATAATGATTAAAAGATTTTATATGTTTTCTATTACATTAACTATGCACTAATTCTAAATAATTGTGTATAAAAAATAGTTCAGGTATAAAACCATGAATGAAAAATAATATATATAATTTAATTGTATATATTATATATTTATATAATATATTCAATATATTTTAAATAAATTGTGAATTTCCTTCATGTTTATCATTAAGAATTTATTGTCTAACTAAATTCATTAAAATCCAGTTCCTATAGCCTTTACTAAACATGATTTGACAAAAAATATGACAACCCAAACTCTATTGACCCTAATGTAATGGTCATTTACTAAAATGGAGGCATATTATAAATGTTCACAATGCATAGTTTCCAAAACTATATTTTTCTCACAATACTAGATACCTAAATTATTTATACATTACATTGAAATATTATAGTATATCATAAAAATAAATCAATCCTTATTACTCATATATGATTATGCTTATATTACATATAATATTATTCATAGTTTATGGGAAAATAATGTTATAATATATAGGGTGAGCTCAAACGCTTAGTAGGGGATAATGTATAATTACATTTAACATGTCATAAACATGACATATATAATATGATAGGAGTAAATATTAAAATGACGCCACCTAAATATATATATGATAAAATGAGAATAAAATATCCATGGATTAAATAAATGTGTAAATAAATTATCATAAGTATGAAAATAATAGATCTCATAATGATTGAATGATTAAAATCAGAATTTATAACCATATCATCAAGGCCTTGTGGAAAAAAATCACAAAAAAGTTTTAGGATGATCTTACTACCATATAATAGCTTTACTCAAGAGAAATACTAATCCATCAATGGGAAATATAAATTTGGGATCCACCCATCACATAATAAATATAATGCATTCAACATATTAAATAATGAATAAATAAATTTAATGTATAATCTTCTATAGGGAAACTCTTACCCAATCATAACTATGTGATCAATAATTACCAATATATAAATAATATTTAAATTAATTTCCATGAATAACCTATTAAATGGATTAATAATGTTATCTATGTGAAAATACATCAATAAAATTATAAACTCAATGGATATTCACATTGTAATAGAAATAATCCTTACCCAAGCAAAGATAAGGGAGTAATAGGGAATAATACTTTCATAGTGTAAATATATCAGTAAGAATTGATCATTTAATATAATTATTCTCAATAGTATGGGATAAAATAATTTATAGTTAAATCCCCTCAAAAAATTATTATCATGTTACATATATGTTTTTAATGTGCATTAGGAATACCGAATTAACCTAAGGAGAAACTCTAAGGCCAGAAGCATTGATACCAAAGGTTAACTTGATCCAAAAAAAGGTTTGTTCTATGAGGGACCCAATAATTGATAAACTACTTATATAATATTAATATTTATTCAAATCATTCCCATATTAGAAATTATATATCCATAATATGACCAATATAAAGAATATATAGGGATTTTGATAATAGAGTTTATATCCTTTAAAGTATGTTTGCAATATAAAAACATTTTAAGTTGGAATAATGAGAGGAAATATTAATACCATATTTATATTATAATTATAGAATAATAAAATTAATCATCACTAAATTTAATAAGAAAATTAAAAATAATTCAAAATAATCATAATGAATAAATTAATATATGGTAATAAAAACCCATATATTGGTAAATAACATCCTAATACATGATACATAATACCAAAAAACTACATAAGCCTCATATATGTACTATTGGGAGAGAAATTGAGAGTTTATTTTTAATGAATGGTTTTATACTTTATATGATATAAAATATTATAGGGATTTTATTAAAAATGAGAGATAATTATTTAATAGTTCATTTTGACAATTTTAGAAATCAAGGGTTTCAAAAAATTAATATCACTATATAACCAATGGTTTAAGAAAATGTAAGTATAATTTTAAACCATAGTTTTTAAAATTTAATAATTAAATAAAATAACTCCCTTTATTTATACTATCTTTTTCCATGGAAAATACCTATGTTCTAAAATATATATTTTTAGGACACTAAAGTATATTTTAGGATTTAAGAAATTTCATTTTTTTTGTAAATTTATTTTAATATTTTGAAATATAAAATTTTAATAACTAATAAAATTTTACAACTTTAAATATTTAATTTTTTTATTAAAATATTTTTACATCAAAATTTTTCCATTGTACATAATGTGGATGCATAAATATTTTACCGTTTACCAAAATATTCAACCATTTCTAAAAATTCTAAAAATTTCACCATTGGATAATTTCAATGCATAAAAAATAAATTTAAATTAATATTTATGAAAATATTTTATATACATGAGAAATTTAATTATTAGTTAAAAACTTTTAGTGTATTTTAAATCCAGGCATTTATTGACAAATATTTAGATACTCCACTTTATGAAAATTTATTATTGTATGAAAAATTTATATAATTAAATTATCATTAAATAATTGATATTATTTATTTTTAACTATTATATTAAAATAATATGATATTATGTGGTTCACATGAAACATGTATTTTACACTATATGGTGATATTACTATTCTATTAATCATGTTATAATTCAAATGGTCACCTAACCCTTCAAACAATCATATTACTCATTATAAAAACAATACATTATGACTTTTAAGGTCATTCATATCATTATATTAGTTTTATTAACATTTTCATACTGTTTCTTATCGTATTCTTTATAATAAAAATATATATTTTACTCATGTTACAATTTTTATAATATGATCCTCTAGATATTTGAACTAAGTTTTTCCATATATTGATATCAATTTTATAGTTCTAATTATAACTGTTATAGTGAATGTAACTCTATATTTTTTTATTTTTCTACTATTATGTAATAAATGATCATGTATTTAGTGATGAAAATTTTAATGAAATATATATATATTTTTTATAAAATCTTGGGTCCTATAAAAAACTTTCTCCAGCCTATTAGATCCCACATTTTAAAAAAGGTAACACTTTGTAACCCATTCCATTATATTTCCTACACTAATTAACCCTCTAAAACCATCCCTAATCCTAAACAACTTTAATTTTCTCCTATTTTACCTGACATAACACACCCTCTTTCCATCTATTATCACCCCTCTATAAAATGACCCTTGAAACAACATATAAAATCATTTATTTCCTTCCTACCCCATTTGATTCAAGAAATTACGGGATACCTTCTAAAAGATGAAAAAATAAATGTAATAGTCTCCCAAGCTACTATTCCCCTTTACTATGAAAATAAAAGATGCCACCAAAGAACCCTAAAAATCTAAATAAACTCTCACCTAGTCGAGCCAATCCCAATATAAAAAAACCCACCCATGATAAGTATTAATAGGATATATATAAAGAATATTTATAGCAATGCACATATGTAAATGGATTTTAAATCCTTGTATATGAGGATCATTTTACCAATAATGGATGAGGAAAATTTCGTGCTCAAATAGGAATTTCTATCAATTTCCAAGTATAACCTGTTAGATTTAGTTCTGAAGAACCATCTTCTGTGTACTTTATGATAACATGTATTCATTGTTTTGAATATTAATAAACTACTTATCACATCATGATTTTTCTTTTGCGGTGCATAGTATGTGATAATGTACTAAGAGTAGATGTTGCACTAAAATGTCATAGTAGTTCCCTACTATGATGAGAACCCAAAGGTTTTATGTCAATATTATTAAATATATGTTCTATAGTTGGAAGATATCATTTTATGGACACAAACGATATAGGATATCAGGGGTGGATACTCATATGACTTTGAGGCACCATCTCGTGGTGTATGCTCTTGGTAATAGCCCGTAGGATGTTATGAGAATAATATCCACCTATAGGAAATAAAAATTTCTATGTGTCATTGGATGTTCTTATCTGGGAATGTGTTTATTAGTCCTTATAATTTAGGATAATTATTAATGGGTTTTATGATTCAAAAGCATATATGTATTTGTAAAAATTGTGATGGCAGATTTTTATAGTGATATAGAATATGTTGGGTTCATCACGAGTACTATTGGATTAATAAATAACACGAGAATGGATTTTCCCCTTATATTCATTAAAGGAAGTTAATATCTTTGTCCCTTTGATGGAAATGATATAACCTAAATAAATCCATGGCTATAATGTTCTATATCCAAGTTTAATTTCTAGTAAATCATAGAAATAGACATCGAGCACATAGGTTGATGGCACCAGTGTAAAACCTACTTGATTTGAGATATCATGATAAATGGATTATATTACATAGTAATTTTCTATATGAGGTGACATGTAAATGTGGAATTAAATTATTTTCTATAGGTGACAAGGCGTGTTACTAGACACTAACCTTAGAATTTAGGATGCTTCACCTAATGCAATTGAGGAAGAGGCCTAGAGGGACACACACTAAGTGTATCCAGAATCTATGTTAAATAATATATTATTATTTATTATTTAATAAGATGAATAAATATTGTTCCTGAATTTTGTTTAAAAATTATTCATGTATTCTTGATCTCATAAATTCCTTCATCAGTTGTTTGATGGAATATAATGTGAGTGGAATATTTAATAAATATATTTTTTCTATATATTGAATATAATATTTATTTATTGGTGAATAATGAAGTGATTTTTATTTAATAAATAAATTGTCATTATTCATGAACCGATAAATATTATGGAGGAATGAAGGACAAAGTTTAAATGGTATGGCAAGAAAATAATAAATATTGACTATTATTTGATTAAATAATATTTTATTTTAATTAACATGTTATGACCAATTCAAAAAATAATAATAATAATATTATTTGAAATGGGTTTTTCTCTAGGATTAAATTAATAATTAAGGGTACTTTTAAAATTATTTTATTTTAACCCTAGCGATATATAAACTATGTTATTTTATTTTATCAATAATCCAATTCATTTTTTTGGTTTTGCATAATGGATTTGGAGAATACTCTCAAGCTCTATAGATATCTCTTCTCCAAGAACACTCCCAAGAATAGAGAGAAATATTCATCCACTCGATCATATAGAATGCTTTGGAAGCGGTTCTCATAGAGATCAAAGGAGGATGATGGAAGTGCAATGATTTGTTGCGCCAACACCCATAGATTCCTTTCAGAAATGTCTGGAGATTCGTAGAACACGTGTGGATAACCTTTAGCGGAAATCTGCAATTACATTCTACAATTAAACAATGTTACGATGAAGATCTATTTCCAGATTCATCAACGAAGAAAGAATTCCAAAAAAGGAAATTCTTTAATTAATTTTATAGATCACTATGATAAACATTGTGTAAAATCTCAGATTAATCATCGATCATGGAAAAAAAATTTTAGGCATCACCCATCACACACATCTTCTATGGAGATTCTTGGGCATGAGCTGGTGTTTGTGCATGACATTTCCACTTTGCATCCCAAAGGGGTCAATTTGATTAGAGGTGATGACCTCGGCTTGCATCATTATAGACCTCTGTAGGCATCTTTGTTCCTGCTGTTTGGTGTATGGTTCTTCCTTCTTAATAAAAAAAGTAAATTTGAGGGAGTTTATTAATAAGAAAGGAAACTTTATTTTGTCTATCATATCACCCAATTTTTTTATTTCCTGAATATATTGAATAATATATTCCCCAAAACATACAGAACTAAAAAATAAAATATTTTATAAAAAAAATATTATATTATAATATAAATATTAATACATTATAAGAAAGAAATATGAAACATTATTATGAAAATTACTTGAGGAATAAAAAAGAAAATTAAATGAATAACAAATTAAATTCATTGAGATTAAAAGTTGATTGATAGTGTGGCACTAAGAGGGGTGCTTGAATCCATGTTATTTATTTTACATTTTCTTAAAAAATCAACCATTGTGATTTGATAAAGTCAGGGTCCACTTAGCCTTTAAATATAAACTATACTTATATATATTAGAGGTAAATGATAAAATAATGGATCACATGATTTTTATGAGGATCTACCCCCATGATGGGAGACTATATCATTGATGTGTTTTTTGAATCTCTAAAACACAGGTCCTACACTAATTTAAAGAGTTAATACACAATGGGAAAGTATAATCCATAAACTAGAAAGCTATTTCCCAATAGTAATGTTTGTTAGAATTAGTTGAATAAATGTACAATTTTGAGAGTGGGGTGGTGAATCATTGTTAGAAAATTTTCATTTTCATCCATAATTTCTCATGTTATTATGTGATATTCATCTCTCTAACTCATATGATACAGAATATAAATGAGTTTTATAGAATATTTAAAGAGGATTTACCTTAATGAGGGTGATTACATCTCCAATGTGTGATGATTTTCATCCCCCATAATGTTGAAAGATCCATTATTATCATTAACAACCAAGAGATAGGTAATAACCTTGGACAATTAAATATATTGACCCCTAATTTACTTTAATCACTAATTTCCTATCATTAATGAGAAAATAAAAAAAATTCCAAGATGAATATTCACCATTAAATTCTAAAGTATCTATAAGACCTTATAGATATAATCTTTTTTTCACTGTATAATAATCTCTATAAGTATCTATCTATCCTTTTCAAAAACAATTACATAGAAATATTTATATACTATCTCTCTAATTATTAGAGTTTACATCTAGAAAATTAATATATTTCCTACAATTTCATAGATACTTTCATGTCACACCATTAATGAAGTTTTTGGGTTTCATCCACTGATTGGGCATAAAAAATGCTCTCAATAGTCTTGTAAAAAATACTTAATCATTTAGAATCCCCTATTATGAAAATTTCACCGATTTTAGAGATCTATATTGAAAAAAATAATCTTAGTGTAAGGAAGTTTATTGTGGTGTGATGTCTCTCAACTATCATTCATTTAATGAAAACTCACATGATACACAATGTGATGAAATTAGTTGTGTCATGACAACTTTCAATTGACAAGTCTATGGAGACTCCCTCACATTTGTTTATTGTGTGAGTAACTCTTTAACAATTCCAAGACATTCTATTAAAAAATAAATATGAAAAATAATCATGGGAATACCACTAAATTTTATACCTTACCTATATTGAAAATATAACTATGAGTTACAAAGTAACCAAATTCATTGTGGTATGATCTCATTATCCATCAGAATCCAAAGCATCATTAATTTGTCATGGGGTATACATTTTATCATGAATAGTTTTTGATACTCATATTCTAAATCAGCCTCATCACCTATTGTGGCATAGAATGATGATTCACATCACAACAATCTATATTTTACTATAAATAGTATCTTATATATGAGTTTTTCATGGTGGTTTTAGTTATTTTGGCATGATATTCTTAAAAAATTATTCTTACACCACATGAATCAACATCATTTAGTGAATGATTAACTCATTTATAGTGTGGTGATATATTCTTATAGAAAAGAACTAAATTTTCATAAATAATTTCCTTCAAATACTAATATCATCAAGAATACTATTTAACCCCATTAAAATGATTCTTTTTGAATATATTTGTACTTCATGACATGTATTGACAATAAATACAACATCCTTATCATAAAAGGCACTAAAAATATCCCCTAAGACTTTGATATCAATATTAATCAATGTTTTATTTTAAATCACTTGTATTATATTTTTTACACTTGAATCAGTACAAACTCAACAAGTAAAATGGAAATTATTTTGTTCTACCTTAATCATGTCACTTCTCAATTTTCAAGTTCCCTTTTTCTCATTTACTCAAGAACTAAATTTTTTTCTCCCTTTTATTGAAAATAAATATAATGGTTCTTTGGATTAGGTTTATACGAATAATGTTAAATCAATGAGTCATGTTTTAATCAAATATAAGCCTATCTGAGCTAGATCTATTTAGAAAATAAGTGAGATTAACTTAACAAACAGATTTATCCATACATTTTTTTTCATCTTAAAATAACAATACATGAATGTTTTTTTTAAAATATATTTTTGAATTGTTTTCTACACTTATCTCTATAATAATATTGAATCTATTAGTGTAAAAATAGTTTTCATCACATGTATACTATATTTACCCCTTTATATCAATGAAAACAAGATTTAATACAGAGGAATATCTGAGAAACATCCCTTTATAATGTTATGATAATAACTTTAACAACCATTCACAGTCTCAGCTTATTATAATTCATAGTTGGGAGTGGTTTTGTGAGTATATAATGAACATTACATTTAGAGGAAAAAATGAATCTTTAAAGTTCCTTCAACCACATTTTACTTTATGAAATGGTTTTCGGTGTCTGTGTACTTTATTCTTTAATGGGACACCATATTTCTGTATAACATTATTAGGAATTTGTTATCAAAATCAATAACTATTAGATACTCAGAAAAAACACACATACCATTGAATTAATTCATTATTCACCTGATTTAGGTATCCTCTTGATATAAATCTTCAAAAATAGATTCAATGGTGTTCAATGTAACCAAGAATTTATTCTTTCTAGGAAATTACAAACATTTTCCACTAATATAGAATTCTCCTCCTAATGTGGACTTATAGTTATAAACATTACTAGACCAATTATAATATTTCAATCCTTGTAATTATATCTCTCCTTTCATTTCATATAATGAGATATAATTTATTGTATTCTTAACATACCTGGGAATATATTTCTATACTATCAATTGTAACACCATAAAATATGAATGATAACAAGAACAAAGTGTGATGATAGTGATAATATCTAACCATCATATAGTCAAATAGAAGAGATTACTGATGAATTTCCCAAATTCTATCTCATGGAATGATTTTCCTTTATCATACTTACTCATTCTTAGGCACACTAAAATTGGTGTAGACTCACCTAACGATTCTTACAAGAAAATTATTTTCAAAAGATCTTTGTAATACTTTTCTTGGGAGATAAAAACATAAACAATATCATGACTAATTTATAGTACTATGATGAAATTAATCTCACTAAGAATGGAAATCTACCATATGTTTTTCATTTATGTGAGAAGATCTTCACACAATACTTTATCATGAGAAAATATGACATCAGTAACATATATAGTCATTATGACTGATGTAGTTTCAGTAATCCCCACATACAAGTTGTTTTCAATATGTAATTTCCATAATTTTATAATCTTCAAATTTTCATCAAGGTTGAATAACATATATCTTGGGGCTTGTTTCAACCATTTTAGATACTTGTAAAATTGTCACATCTTACATAAATGGTCATTAATAATAAAACCCTTAGGTTTCAATATGTAAAACTCTTCATTTATCTCTCCATTAAAGAATGTGACATTGGCATATATTTGATGTATTTTATAGTTTCTTGGTATCATAATGGAAATAATTATCTTGATGGTATGAAGTTTTGATATAGGGGGAAATGTTTCTTGAAAAACTTCATTTAACAAATGAATATCACTTGAAAACCAATATTGATTTATTTTTTTGAAACATTACCTTTTTTAATCATGTTGAATTTGAAAACCCATTTTATACCAATGATGTTCATCTCTTTATGTCTAGGTAAAAGATCCCATTCCTTATTCCTTTAGATAAAATTCTATTCCAAATTCATCGATTCAATCCATTCTTTATTCTTTAATGATTCATTAATAATTTTGGGTTTAACCATTGAAAACAAACTGGTTGACTGGATATTTTGAATTTTTTTATGTTTGAACTCCTTCATTATGATCACCAATGATTTTTCTAGAATTAACATGTTTTCTTAGTCAATAGGTTTCTGTAGTGGTTCTAAAACTCTCATAATTATTACTAGAATAACCAAATTCTTAATCATCATCATGATTCTAATTATTCTATTCATTTTGGATAACATGTTTGGTAGATATTACTTTAATCTCAGCATCATCCATGACTGATATTCTAATATCATCTTCATTATCAAGGAATATACCATCATCACAATCAATAGGATTCTATGATATTTTATTATATCAATAATATTTACTTCCATTTGAGGTGTATCCACGGAATAATCCATATTTGGATTTCTTAACAAATTTACAACTAATTTTTCAACTCCTATTAATTAAACAAGGTATCCCAATTATTCTACAATGTTCCCAATTTGTATACAGATTAAACTAAATTTTATATGGATTTATATTTGAATCTTTCCTCAATAAAAACCTACATTTAATGATTCTATATGTTATTATAGATTTCCTACAGAAATAAATTCATGTATCATGACTAGTTATAATGTTTCTATCTATGTCAACAAGACTCATGTTGTTATTTTGAGTTTCTCTATTTTAGTATGTGTTGTTTGGTGTAATGAAATAATGCATAATTCCACGTTTGTTATTATATTTTTTAAAATTGTTTTCATTATATTAATTCCCACAATAGGATAACAATTTTTTCAAAGTATAACCAATATTTTTGTTAGCCGGTCTCTGAGAATTTTTAAACATTATCTATACTTGGGATTTATGATACATATATAGAATGAAAGCCATTATTTGTAGAATCATTAATGAATGTGATAAAACACTTATCACCACTTGTTTAATTCTATTTTATAGTCCCTCAAACATCTGATTGGACCAACTCTATTGGCCTTGGAGTTTTAATTTCAACCCCTATATGGTTTATATACACTATTTTTCCCTCTATAAAATGCTAAAAATAATGGTATTTCATCTATTAAATAGAGTAATATTTTTCACACACTCCTATTTAATAAATATTCTCATTATCTTTCTTTTAAGATAACCAAGTATTTTATAAATAAAGTTATTTTCATCATGAATTCTCATCTAACAGTCAATTTTAGATACTTAAACCATAAATAAATTTAATTTTGTTGTCAAAACTCTTGATATAAATGTTGCCTCTTTTAAAATTTTAATTATAAAATCATTATTCCTAAATATCACCTCATTTTCATCAACAAAATTTATGGAATTATCACTAAGTTCTGTTTCCTCAAATCAATAAATAGATCATTATTGGAATTTATTTTTTTCTAACAAATTTTTTCAACTTCAAAACCCTTGATCTGCAAAAACATATTAGCACCAAAGGTAACTAATTCAATATCATAAATTTTAACCTTTTTCCAATTGATCAAATCACCTATCATATATAATGAGAAATTTTTTTTTATAATCTATAAATTATCAGTTTTTTCATTAATATAGAAAAATTAAATAATATATTCTTTCTTTTTTCATTTTTTTTATTATTGTGACAATTATCTTACCTCAAATTATAAATTAATTGGGCTAGAAGAATAGTAATACACTCATCTGAAATGGAACCTTGTTGGTCACACCTCCTATAAAATTATTTTATTTCTTCCACTATGTTTTTCATACCAACTTTATAAGCCCTTTTATTTTTCTTTTATTGTGGTAGTCTCCCTTATTTAAAAATATCTCCTTTCTATAGGTTGACAAATATTACACCATTAACTATAATATTTATTACCAAAGCTTCCATAACACCTAAAATAACCATAAAATATCATCTTTTTTTAAAAAAAATTTCTCCCACATGGGTCACATTAAAAAATAATTTTCTAGGACTTTGGTGAAATGATTTTATCAAACCATTTGGTTCCACTTTTCATTGAGTATTTTTCAGTAACATGTAGTTTTGTTTCAATAAAATAACCTACAAAATGGTAGAATATTTTAAAATCTCTTCTTAGTTTTTAGATATGGAAAAATTATTTATTATTGGACTCACCCACAAAGATTATCTTCTTCTGATATATTTTATCTATAGAATTATATTATTTATATTCAAGACCTTTTGAACCAAGAGTGATTGGTATATTCTAATTAAATCACTCATTATGTAATTTCCTAACCTTTATTTTTCACTTTGTTATGTTGGAACTTTCTCTAGTTTATATGATATATTATATATAATATATTTATATATACCTCAACTTAAGTAATTTTTATATTTTGTTTTTCATTTACTTAATCCATAATTATGATTTAAAAATTCATATAATTAATTATATTCTATATATCAATGTTTTAGAGAATTAGAATCTTAGATTCGATGATTAGACTATATTTATCAGTATGGTTTTGTCAACCACCATCATATTTCACCTTGTAATAATAATTATATTCTATTAACCCTCTAATTTATATAAAGAAAATATTAATCTCAATTCTCAAAGTCTTTTCCTTATCAAACTCACCTTATTCAAAAATAAACAAAATATTAATTTGATCATCATCGCCTAGAGATGTAATTTATTTATCTTCATTTGATTTTAAAACTCACCTTGATGTTTTAGTAGAATATTTGACATCATCAATACTATCTTCACTATTAAAATAATCTTACTAAATAGAAATATAGTTATTTTTAATGAATTTGGTTGACATATTCTTCTCCCCTTTTGGTTGAGGTTGACTTATTTTGAATTCCCATTCTTTCTTATATGATCCTTTGGTTTCCTCACAATCATAATCATCATTTCCAATTCTCAAAAGTCAATTTGAAGAAAAGTGACATATTTTACCCCATTTAAAACATTTAAAAGGTATAAATAATTTTTCTTATTATGTGGTTTCTTGAGAGAATAGAGATAATTTCATCAATACCTTCCATGTTCTAATATTTATCTAGACTATCCTTCTTACCATTAATATTCAAGTTTCTGAAATCTTTAAATGTAGTCACCATATCCATCTCATCCTTTTAATTTAGGGTTTCTCCTTTTCTCATATTGTATGATATTAGTTTTATTTGAAGGTTGTATATTTTAAATTCATCATGGTCTCTATCTTCAAGATATTTGATCTTATCATCTAATCTAGCATGAATAATTTTGATAAGGTTCATCAACACTATATAGTTTTCAAGTATTTCTCTATATACTCTAATAATAATTTATATCATGTTTATTCTAATAAATAATTCATCCATAAATTAATATTCATGCATTATCACATATCTAAACTGAATTTTTAATAGATATAACATTACTTCAATTTATTTTCTATCTCATTCAAAGAAGTTATGGATTTTTTTCTATATTTACTTAGATATTTTTTAATGCATGACATTTATCAGTTATTTCTCATTTAATGAAATAAAAATTATGTTCCTACACTCCCCTAACTCTCAATATTCCTTTTAACAAATACAGTCACTATAAAAGTATTTTTTTACCTATAAAACATAAATGGAAAGTCTCAAGAACATCATTTATAAGAGATAAAAGATAATTTATAATTTTTTTATTTCTATATATGGATGAATTTTCCATATAATATTGGAATCAAGTTATTGTTGATGGAGTTTTAATAATCAATAGAAATTAACAGAAATATATATCCATGATAGATACATGATTTGTTACTAATTTTTAATATCACATGAATAAATTAACATCATTGAGTGGGATTGAATCAATAATGAAAAAGTTTCTTTTTTATTCATAATCAATCCCATATCAATTTGAAAATGTTCTATTCAAATAGAAATAATTTAATTTTAAATGAGATTCATCCAAGATATAATGCGTTTTATTACCAATGATTGTGACTACATTACTAGTGTATTGTGGTTATTATACCACACACAAAGACAACCGATCTCTTATTATAAATAATAAATAAGGGTGTAATCAGGCTAAAAAGTGTCTCGGAGATGATGTACTACCTACATGAAAGGTTGTCATGGATGGTTGTGGAGGGGTGCTCACTCTGGGAAAAGGCTATCAAGGAAAAGTATGGAAAAAATATGGGCACACTAAAAAAAATCCTCTCACTTATGGAAAACAATTAAAATCCACATATCTATTATCCAAAACCATACGTGTTGGATCATTGGTTGAGATGACATTATATTTTGGCATGATAATTGGTCAGTGAGCTGTCTCAACTTTCCAAGGAGAGAGAAGGCGTGCCACAGATAGGATGTCAAGGGCCATCATTCCTTCAGCTGGGTGTTGGTGTATCTGGGAAGTGAGGAACAATGTGTGGCATGGTAGTCTCGCCTGCTCCAAGGTGGCCCTGATATCTTAGACTATATGGTCAATATTTGACTTAGTTATTCTTCTAAAAAATTGGGAAGAGTCCCCCATCGATGAGGCAGGTTCTGAGGTAAAATAGTTATCATGTAGGCTGTAGAGATTTTCCACAAGGTTAGTGGATCTGCTAGATTCCCCCTTCTGGTGGGTTGAAATTAAACACTAATGTTTCTTATGTTAATGGTACAATTAGGGGGGATGGTTAGTTCGGAATCCAAGAGGAAGTGTGGTTTTTAGTGAAAATTTTTTTAGAGGTGACTTTTTACAGGCAAAGTATTGGCCCTTACTCAGAGGCCTCTATAATTGAGTGCTCCTCTTTCCCTAAGTAGCGCAGTGATGGCTGCTGTCTCTGCCCCTCCCCCACCAGTGGGGAGGGACCACCATTTATCATTAGAGAAGATTTCCTCTTTCATTCCATTCTCTAACCCTGATTTCCTACCTCCATTCCTAAAAATTTATATTTTCCATAAAGTCCCAATTCTTTGTGAGGTATACCCTCGACTCGCGATTTCAATAGTAGAATTTACTGATTCTTCAACTCTTATTAATAAAAGCTTTGTTGCTCTATTTAATTCATGGTGTCCATCGATTGACACCTTTAATCATTTTGTTTTTAGATAATGGGTACTTCACGAATGGGAAACTATTGGACCACTTGACAGATGAAATATCATGATTCACTTCATATCCATTGAAGATCAGAACATGGTGTAGTCTACAACTTCTTGATCATGAAATGGTTGGCATGTTCATCACTTAAAATGGTCTTATGATTATAATATGAACAATGATTCCATGTCAATAGATCTTTTGGTATGTTTTCTAGAACTCCCTCTTCTTTTTCAGAAAATTTCTATAATCTAAATTCTTAATAACATGGTTGGATGTTATATGTCCTCTAAATCAATAACCATTTATGTTTGTCATCCTATTTCCTTAAGGATTTGTGTCGAAGATGACATATCAAGACCTCTAGTGGAATGGGTGTGGATTGCAATAGGAGAAGAATTTAGATGAAAGAATTTGTTAGTGTTTGAATCCTAGATGAACTTATGTTCACTGTGTTCTTACCTTGGGCACTTACCCCACTCATTCTGGTGAGGGAGTAGGGGTATAAAAGGGAGTGGTGTGATGATAGAACATGCTGCTACTTCTCAGGACCTTATTGATGCTCCTCAAGATGATCATGTTGGACATGGTCGGAGGAAGATACACTTGGATGTTGTAATGGTGGCTTCACCAAGCTCATCCAAGGGAGATATGTGGAATTTAATAGTCTCTCGAAGTGATGGAAAGTTAGTTGGTACTGTGAGATCAGTTGAAGAAGTGAAACAAAATCTTGATGAGGTCCTAACCCCTAATCTGGGAGTAACTAAAATCTTCAATATATTGCAATGGGATCTGGAAAGTCCCCCTGGATTGATCTTAGGGGATGCACAGGCTAGATCAACGGTGGATATGCACATATACATTGATCAAGATCATGTGGCTTAATTTGGAGTTGATACTCTAAATAATATGGGGGGACCAATGTCCTACACCTATTCCATGGTTGTGAGTGTAGGCAATAGTATCAAACCTGGAGGGGGGATTCAACCGACTGACATGGGAATCTCTAAGGTTGGTAAGAAGTAGGAGTTTCCAAGGAACTACATATAATATTAGAATAACAAACAAGGTGCAAGGAGGAATTTAGCTAGTATTAATTTGAAAAACCAATTTGATACCCTGAGTATCGAAGGAGGTGTTGAATGTTGCAAAATTTTTCCCTCATAAAAAGATTCTAATGGACAACATCGATTAGATGAAGTAGTAGGTTACAAAAATGTACTACACAGCCTAAAAAGGAAGAAGGGAAATAAAGAAAATAAGGACCCAAGGAGCTTTATTGTCACCAAGATGAAGAAATAAAAGGGCCATAATGACTACTCGTATCTCCCTAGGCCTATGGAGATATATTCATCCAAAAAAGTTAGTAAATCCGTTGAGCAGGAGCCTCATCCAATGAAATGTGTGGAGGTTTCAAAGGCTGTGGTCACCTCGGAAGGTGGCATGAAGGAACATCATGCAGGAGACACCGGATCCCCAAAGCAACATGCTCAAGGGACCTTGGATTTTTTGGCGTCTCTTCAAGATAATGACAATGAGATGACATAGGGTTAACTTGGAAAGATACCATGGAATCTAGAGGATGCACAGTTGGTGAAGGAGGTTGCACATCCTTATACATAATAATGGGAGTAAGTGACTCCTGAAGGCCCTCAGTGGCATGAGGATGTAGTTATGGATCTTAACATGGAGCTTCCCATGAACCCATGAGAAGAAATGGTGGAGGATGTTTTTATGGTTAAGGCCAAAAAGGAAGAGGCTGACCAATTGATGGAAAGAATGATCCAAGTGTCCGCTACCAGGTATCAAGGTGAATGGATAGAGGAGAAAGACTGCATATTGATTAGAGGGTTTAACATGGGGAATATTATCAAATAAGAACAAATGAATTCATGATACTATCTAGATAATCATTATGAAGACATATTAAAGTTTTACCTAGACATCCAGGTAAATTATATTCACTAGAAATGGTGTATGAAATGGATTCCAACTACCTAAAAACTTTATTTAATAATTCTCTTGTTTCTTTTGCTACTTGATCTTGTTTTTTGTGAATATTTTCACTTTTCCATTAAAAGTGATTGAAAATAATAAATTTACTTTGGAGGAAGAGAGGCCTCCATTTCTATAAGTCCATACATATCTCCCTCTCAGTCATTGAAATTGATTCCAAGATTGTCTACAACTCTCTCAAAGACTAACGTAACACTCCATGGAGCATATCCTATCATATTAGGAGGTGTTTTCATTTAATCAACCACAAGACCAAATTACTTCACACCTAGAGAGAGGGAAATAAGGTGGGCATCTTCCTAGATTCAAGGTATACTCATGACTTTGATTTTATTTCATTCTCCAACTTGGGGTCCTTATCCTCAGAGTGTGTGAGTATTGTTATAGGTGACGCCCTTTGGCTCCATTACATCAGACCCCCCTGATTTTCTAACCTGTCCCCAGTTTGGTGGGTTTTCCCCTCTATTTATCTTTGTAATATTTCTTTCCTATTAATAAAATACATAAATTTAATGGATATAATGAAAGAGTATGGTTATCTACTATCAAATGTATTATTCTTATATCCTCTAGATTTTTCTTTTACTATTGTCAAAATAGTTGCATCATGTTATTTTATTTCTACTAAATTATTATGACTTATATGAATTAAATTCGAATCTACACGTACATATATGAACCTTCATACTCTTCTGAGGAAAACGATAGTCAAATGAAGGAAGTTTCCTTTTTGTTCCTTGGTTATTGCTTCTTAAGAACTTTTTTTGGATCTTATGGTCCTAAATAAAAAATCATTTAATGATATACAAGGGTTATACAAGATGAATCATGTTAGAGTGTGGATCAATTAATAGTATTTAAAATTTTCTTTTATATCTCCAATTGTTTCATAGTGTACTCTCTAAGGAGAGTGTGATCTTTATGCAAATCGACCAGGTCTTCATGTTAAAAATTTAGACGCCATTAAGGAAGAAATGGCTCATCTCATTCATATAATAGTAGATCCTAATAGATGTTTAATTATATCAGAAGTGGTGGATCTCAACCCACATGTATTCCCTATATAATTATCTAGATTACCGTCTATATGGGATGTGGAATTTTCAATCTAACTATAATATAGATCAAATTCTATTTTTATCCTTTATTATTGAATGGATATAACTAAATTGTGATAGCTAAATATTTAGTTATAAGAAAAAAATTTCATGGTATTCATTTGACTGAGGACATCACCCTGGATTTATTAGGTCATTTTCAATAAAAATAATAAATAGATTCGATTCTTATAAGTAGAATTTCAAAAACAAAAATAGTTTTTGATTAATAACTAATACAATTTTCTAAGTATGAATGTTCTCATTAATTAATTAAAGTGGGAAATATGGTCATAAAAAAATTAAATTCGTTCAAGTTATCATCAACTATAGGTAAAATTAGAAAACATTTTTTTACATTAATTTCTACTGAAAATATGTTCATTTTATGTATTTTTTCATTATTTATTGGATGAATAATGTTGATTCAATGTTTATGGCCCAAATAAAACATATGTTTTATTTATTATAAGACTAGATCATTATGGTTGTTGTGGATGATATCTTGGTTTATTATAACTCTCAAGATGAAAATAATCAATATTATAGAATTTTATTATATACCTTATTGGAGAACCAGTTATACTCTATGTTATCAATGTTCCCTTTTAGGATTCATGAAGTTAAATTCCTTATAAATTCCATTATTGATTCAGTCATCATTGTGAAATTTGATAATGTGGAATTGGTAATGCAATGGAATGTTCTATAAAATTTATATTAGATCAAATGTTTCCTTAGGTTCTCAGGGTATTTCCATTTCTCTATTTACAAATTATCAAAAATAGATTTCCCTATGAATCATTTAAAAAAGTAAGGTGAAAATCTCAAATGGTTTTTCCAATGTGTAATTTTCTTTTAGGAACAGAAGATGAAGTTAAACTATCATTTAGTTCTCATCCTTCCTCTACTAGTTGATGGATTTTGGGTTTAATATGATGTATAATAAGTGGATATTAGTTGTGATCTTATGTAGGATCATCAGGTATTATAATATGGTTTGGGAAAACATCATCCTCTAAAAATAAAAATATAACCCATGATTTGGATTTTTTTCATGGTTTATGCATTAATGTACTAGAGGTGTTATATTTTTAGTGAGAAATTTATAGTGTTTAATTATAATAGAAGCCTTAAATATATCTTCTATCAGAGTGAGTTAAATCTCAAGAAATGAAATTGGATGTAATTTATCTAATTTCTCATCTTTAATATCCTATATGATTCTAGAAATGGAAATATTATAGCTGATTCCCTTTGCATAACAATTAATCCTCAAAAGGTGTTGGGGAAAAATAAATAATAGAGATTAATATTTATATTATATGAACTAAACTAGGATGTGATTGATGATTTTAGTAGAGCATGATTATACCTCACTTATCTCACATTCTTTATTATAGAACACACCAGGTACTCCAAAATATCTAATTCTCATTGTATCATTATTTGAGAGATACTCTATGGGGTGACATTCTCAATGAATGGTATAAAGACTCAAATTCCTTCATATATATTCATATATGACATGTAGTTCATATTAGTATAATGTAGAATGTGATGAAGGTGTACAATTATTCTAGATGGGAGATACACCCTGGTATTATGAAAATGTTCCCTAACATTTATGTAAAATTTTGGCGACCTATCATAATAAAATACATACATGGAATTTTTTCAATATGCCTCACCTACTAATAAGAGAAGTCATAGTACCATAAAACTTTAAGTACAATTTAGTCACTCACTTTACCTATATATAAATGGATTTAAATAAAAATAGATATTTGGAAAAAAAAATCCCTATGTATTCTATATTCAAGGATATTGTTTAGGTAATTATAGATCTTCCGACCAAGATAGACCACTTTTCCCTATCAAGATTGAATAATTATTTAATGATCATATAAAACTATATATTTAAGAAATTTTTTTGCTTCATATTGTACCTACCAGTATTGTTTCTGAGAGAGATCTAAGGTCCATGTATCAATTATTGAAATGGATTCAGTGAGAATTTGGTTCACATGTGAAATTGATTACTGTTTTTCACCCAAAAACCAATGGATAATCGGAGTGAATGATTTGGAATGTAGAGGATATATTAAAAGACTATATCCATGACTTTGGTAGATATTTATAGGTTACTATCTCCTTAGTGTTATTAATATACAATTGTAGTTACCAAAAAATTATTCAAATTAAACCATTCATAACTCTTTATGGGTAATAGCGTCTTTCTCTCTTGGAATGGGATTTGATAGGTGACTATGTGGTAATAGAGCTTAGAATTTTATAGGAAATGGAAAAAAATTTGAAACTAATTTAGAAATGGTTTTTATGTCCAAAATATGAAACAAAATATACCCATCAATGAAGGAGGTATTTTGAATTTATGGATAATGATCATGTGTTCTTTAGTGTTCCATCGAGGTTGGGTTACTGATTAATAGGAATATAGAGGAATTGAACTCCTAGGTATGTTAGGGAGTTTGAGGTATATGAAATGGATATATAGGTATCCTATTATCTAGACCTACCAACTAATGTCCTCTCTATGCATAATAGTTTTCATATGTCCAATATGAGAGTTATGTTCTCAACTCTTCATATGTGAATTTTTATGATAACTTTTCTCTTAATGATGATGAATCCTAAAAAAAATTCTATATACATTAAAAACTATAATATAAAGGTGTTATAAGGTATAATGATTCAATTAGTTTGAGTTAAGTGGTAGAATCAAAATCACCAAGATAAGAATTTGTAGTGAGAAACTGAAATAGTGTGAAAATAAACAAGCTTATTTCTTTAAGAAGTTGATGAATGATTCCCAGACATGAGAAGCCCCATCATGGGGAGCTCATAAATACCCAACCTCTCAAACTAGAAAATTCACATTAAATTATATGTCTAAATTTATTTTTTGGGGTTATTACATGTTTAAGAGGATATTAGAGATTTTGGGAGGGGGTTGAGGAGAATGGGGAAAGGGGTGAGGTGTTTTGAGTATCATGTACTTAGTGGATAAATACTAGGTATCTGATAGGGGTCTTGGAGAACAATGAATTAGTTTTGGGTACTTCATAGAATATGTAAAAAAAATCCATTAATGAGGGGAAAATTATCTTTTTAAAACCCATAATTTAACCCTTTAATTTCATGTCACTAAGAATTCAGTCCCATTTTTGTAGCGCTTGGTTCTTGGGTGCTCTTTTAAAACTCTACACAATCTCATTTTATCTTTCATAAAAAAATTATCTTACCTATAATTATTTTTCATTTCCCATCCACAATATGGTAAATCCATGGGTTGAAGCTAAATTATTTAATTTTTCTATTTTTTATGATAGTGGGTGTAACCTCCAATCTATAAAATTCTATGGATATTTTGATCATTCATATTATTCAATCCTTATTGGGTTTGGTCATAGTGGGGGATAATTTTTATGATATGAAATCATTTCCATGGTTTCCTTTTATGATTCTATATTTCATGTTAAGATTAGTTCAAAAAATAATTTTATTTTGGTTCTAGGTTGATCCTAAGATTCATAAAGTAATGTAATCTTATAATCTGGACCCCAAGGAACTTCTTATAAATTAATTTTTAAGAAATACCATTATTTTTATCTTATTCAATATTTGATAGGATATAAATGATATAGACCTAAGTGAATTTAATTAAAACAAACTGGTTTCTATTTACTAAATAATTCTCAAATGGATTTATGAAAAACATGATATGGATTTTTTATAATTATTATTTTTACATGTTTTAATAAAATATCATATAATTTTTTACTTGTTTTATGTTTAGTGAATGAAATATAATTTGATTTATGTGAGTGGGTGAGAGATTTAATAGCATATAATGTTAATTTTTCACATCATTTTCCAACATGATTAAGCTATATTGTTTGAATAATTGATCATGGTACATTAACATGACTTTACAACCTATAAAGTAATACTTGTTTCTTACATCAATTTTTTGTAAATTATGCTTAAAAATGGGTATGTCAGATGATATTATAAATGGTTGTTATGTAAACCTTTTAGTTATGGATAGATTGATTGAATATTATGGTATCACAACACCCTAAATTTATCATAAACCTTTTCCCTAAACATGAATAGTATAATTATCTTGGATAACTAGACTCTATTATACATGATTCATATTCCCCTAAATTGTTCACGTGGTTCACCCTAACATCAGTTACTATTCATATCAGCTTTCGGTTAAGACCAAAATAGGATTGTTTGATGATGATCCTCCCAGTATACCGAGTTATTATCCCTATTTTTAAGTGATATTCCATAAATTATGTTATATTTTTTTTATCTTCTTGTCTTTTCCATTATACATTTTATATTACTTAAAATACACGAGCTTATGATAGGTGTTTAGTGGTTGGTGGTGGCTTCCTACTTGGTATATCCAATTCACACCATGCACGGGCCTCTAATGAGATGTGTGAGGATAATTTTATACATGGCCTAAGTAAGGTAAATGAACTTTAATATGGAAAATAGTTGCATATGTAGTGTGGTACCTAGTCTGAATCAATTGTGGAAGTTTGAGGGAGATCATATTTTTGGTAGTAGGGTTATCCATGAAACTTTCTTAGTAATTTCCCACACCTGGGTAATCTCTTTTTCCAAAATTAAATAATTTTTTGTTTTATTTTAATTTCAATATATAGTTCTTATACATTACACTTTCATCATTCATGATATAATTTTTTTACTCTAAATAATATATAATTTTTGTGTGTTCATACCAAATCACGTTATACATGTATTACCTAATTTTCAATTACTTCCATTTCTATTAGTTTATACCCTCAATGTATGTAGAGACCAACCGGTTATTCTACATATAAAAGGGACCCATTGAGCTTATATTTGTATACATATAGTAATACCATATCCCATCGATAATTATTCCAATCCAAGGTGTTTAGATGATCCTCTGGTGATCCAGAGGTGTGAATGAGCTATTGTAGTAACCCAACCTGATACCATATAGGTAATTTTCTCATTATCATTACAAAATAGTATTAAATCCCTTATAAATGGAACTAAGGTAAGAAAATTAAGAGTATCTATGAGATCGAACTATTGGAAGTAAATAAATAAACCCTAAATATGCAGTCCCAACATAATTATAGTGGATATCAAAGTATATAATGGGGGTCTAGGGTTCCTTCGTATTCTCCTTTCATTGAGTGAGTCTTAGATACATTCATATCAAGCATCATAATAGAAATTGATTGGTAGACATAGTTTGGATAACATGACATAATGTATGGTTTCCTATGTTTTTTATATTTTTTTAGAATATATTAAGGTAAATATTAGACAAAAAATTAATAGTGAATAAATAGAACTTTCATATATATTTATTATAAATGATTTTGTTTATATGGGTTAGCCATTGGTTTCAAAACTATGATCCCACTTGGTAATCATAGTATTTTTATCCATTATGCTATAATTATAGTTTGTTTTTATGATTAAAACTTATCTTCTAATCCATACAACTATTTTAAAGAAGAGTTTACAAGGATTTTATTAATATGGAAAGGTCTTGTAATGAATGAAATAAAGAGATAATGGGGAGAGATTGTACCAAATATTTCTAATGCAGATTTTGAATGTAGTGTTGTCCCTTGTTGGGGAAAGGGGTTTTAATAAATTTACTAACTTATTATAGAGGTTACCACCTCAAATAATACCTCCCATTGAGCAGTATGGGAATGGAGATAACGTTCCACCTAAATGACATGTTCTTAATTCATAGGTATTTGAGTGAATTATGAAAATTCTAAATGTGGTGGGCTAAAGAGATATATGAAAAGTGATCTTTTATTTTATGATTATAAGATATTTTTATCCCCAATATCCTCCAAAATTATTGGACGATGTATCTCATCATAAGTCTTATGTGTGGGTTAATTTATCATTTTTTGAGAATATCAAGACACCCGGGTGACACCGAGTTTGGATAGAAAACATCATTCTTGATGGGGTGGTCTGTTGATAATCGGATATAATGTTGTATGATAAGAAGCTATATGTCCTAAAATAGAATAGATTATAGAATATAATTTTCCATTAGAGTTACCCAAACACCCTATGTTAGGTTAATGAAATAAAATTTAGAAACCTCAATATGAGATTAATTATAATAATGGATAATTATATAAAGTTTAAAGAAATCCTTCACACTCTTCTCTATATGAGTGTACATCAAGATTGGTTTTTAAGAATCATACAAAACAACTTAATCAGAATAGAAGAAATATATAAACCTACTCTATGATCAAATAACACTAGAAAAAAACTACAAATAAAAAAACGAAGAAACTTATTTACCATACACACTATATGGGCACTTCATTTATCATCATCCGTGTTTGATGAAGATCATTATAGATTTAGAAAAAAATATCCTCTAAATGTACTAAAATTAAAAAACTAAAAACCCAAACTATAAAATTGGGATCCTCTACCATCGATAGAATCACAATGCCTCATTTTGTAAAGGAATCAGAAGAATAGATATTCAGTATGATGGATTTGAGGCTGAGGAAAAAATGAATGTACTAAATATCTCAATGAGAACCCCTTTATAAATCACTTGATGATTCTTATTGAATAATTATGCATTAATTCATATATTATGACTTAATGTATGTATTGTATATAACTTTCATCTAAATCATGGAACTACTTCATGAATTTATCTAACTACCAAAAAAAATATTTTATGAAATGGTTCTTAATGATAACCCCTATTAAATATCTTCTTGAATGAAAATGATTATTATTCAACCACCAAAATATTATAGTGTTATAGTGTATCATATCACATGATAACACTACCAAACAATATCACAAATCATACCTCACAATTAGACAAAATTCAGAAGCCTGATATCATTCTTTATGATATCCCTAGTCATATAATATGACATAGAAAATATAATCATATGTAAAAGGACTTTATGAAGTATTTCCTTTAATCTAACGCTTTCACTAAATCCTAAAAGTATTATGTTCCATTTCCTGTCACATCATAACATATATGAAAAAAAGTGAAATCATATCCAAAACTCCTTTTTGATATGTTTAAAACATATTTTGGAAAATGATCATAACCTTCAATTTGTATCACATCATATGTAATACTGTGAAATTTTATCTAAAAAATCTTCCGAATTAACTCAAAAACACTTTTTAAAAAGTACTCTGATTCAAAATCAATCCCCATTTAGTCAAACACAATATGTGACCCCTTGTTCATTTATATTTTTGAAAAAAAAATATTTCTCTATGGATCTATAGTTGTAAGAAAAGTGGGTCCATTATCATAGAATCAATGCTACTTAGGCTACAAAGTTATATGGTGTGATCTCCATCAAACACATATATCTTTATACCAATTTCCACTAGTTTCTTCACAGGATACTATTAATTCTCATATTTTTCATTTTGAAGACATCAAGTGACTATGATACATAAATTATTTTAATCCCACATAGATAACTCATATGTCATTGATTCATCAAGTACAAAATGGCTTAGTTGATGAATAAATATCTTCTAATTCACCTTTATGGATGAGCGTGTCACATATACCTTATAAAAATAGATAACCGTAACATATATACCATCAAGGATAGGATTAAAAATTCTTATTCTATCTTAATCGAGGGATAATATGACATACTCATCATACAAGAATACAAAAAACCATCATACTTAAGCTCCAACCAATTGTATAATTAGAAAAATACCCAAAAACCCCCAATATTAGCTATTCCTGAAGTATTTCTTAATAGAAGTATCAAAGTATGACAGTTATGATGAGTGGTATCATACCAACCTTATGAAGGGGTGATTCAAAAATGATTCATTCAACTATAATATATCAAATATATAGTGTTTGGCACTCCATTTGGTACACTTAAGGTTCCATCCAATGCATAAAAACCTTTTTCCCCTAATGAGAATATTATATATCTCTATACAAGAATCCTACTCATGTTAACATTTTCATTTCATCATAACATATAATAATCTATAAAGAACATTAGTAAGGTAAAACTAAAATTCATACATTGATAGGTAAATCATCACTTCACTTCATGAAATATATATCAATATATATATATATATACATTCTACAAACATGAATAAATGATAAAGTAAAGATTTACTTTTTGAATGATAACCTTTATATTCTTAATCTCTTTTAAAAATACATAACCAAACCCTATATAATTTACTATATAACTTATCATATATGTTAGAATACAAGATAAACCTTGTGTTTTCAAAACATTCTTGGGTTTTTCTGACTCATTACATATATATTTAATTCTATCTAGATCAATGTGAGGCCATATAATTAAACTCTCCCAATAAACTATTTAGTGGTTAACACATATAAAGAATTTATGTTTGAAGAATGATGATATTTTAGAATCATTTTTATAATTTTTAACTCCTTAAATATATTCAAACACCTTATACCTACAACATTAAATGTTATGATCTTAATAACTTATATTATATTCTTATAAATATTTCTAAGAACTATATCATCAATCTTAAATCTTCTTCCATTGACTTTTTACTTGAAATCTCATGGTATTTAATGTAACTATTTACCTTATAACTTACAAGAACATTTTAAACTAAAGTAACATTCACTTTTTTATGATATCTAAATGAAAGTTTTTAAATTACACTTTACCTTCATACCCTAAAACACTTTTATAATATTAAGTGAAATTGAAAATGAATTTTGGATTGAAGAATAATTTATTTGTAATCATTTAACATCTCTAAGTCGAAACATACATCCACCAATATCTTTGACACTATATTCTATATAGAATATCATTCTAACATAGAATGAATCATTTTTTAAAAAATTATATACTTTTAGTGGGAATATTTTAAAAATAAGCAACTTATTCCATACCACATATGGAATTCATTGTTTTTTAGACATTTCTCTCTGAAATGAAGAATTTATTCTTTAAAATATACCATTGATGGGTGAAAAGATTAAATTCCCTAAAATTTTAATAAAAAACTTGATTAACCTTTTATCTTATATACAACATTTTTATCCTTTTGTCATTTTAAACATTTTTATATAATTTTATAAATCAAAAACCATGTGTATTGAATTAATTCTCTATTATGGTTTATAATAACTATTAATTAACAAAAAAATCCACTTACAATATAAGATAATTGATATAACTATACTCATACTTTATTTATACCAATATAATCATGATACAATCCTTTGTATTCAAATCATTGATACAATAACTCTTTGTTTAATCACATGAATGAAAAATTTAAGCTTTATTGATTCTGACCATGATTTTCAACTCCTTTAAATTTTCAACTACTGTAAAACAGAAAGTTAGTCTCATAAACCCTTTAAAACAAATGAATCAATTACTAAAAAAATAAATTACATGGACATTAAATGGTATTTTACAAATAATTTTGTGTATTATAAACAATTCTATCATATAGAATCATTAATCCTAATATTTTTATTTCACCTAGTTTCAATGAATTTATGTGGATACAAGTAGAAACAATATTATACTCTTAAAAATAATTTTATTATTATAGTATAAACTATTACCAAATTCTAATGTCTATATAATACAAGAACCTAACCATTATATACCATCTTCACATATTCTAAAACCATGAGAATATTGGTTTTAACATATTGTGAATTTCATCAAATTTTTAGAACATTTCCATCTATGAAAATAGTTTGAATTACATAATTAGAATAAGCCATATAGGCTATCCTAAGTCTCCATGTTATTAATATACTCAATCATAATAATTATTACTGAATACCCAATCTTATTGACTGCATGAAAAGGAAATTTCGTAGGTCATTTTGTATCTAATTCCTATGAAACCCTAAGTGTATCATTCTATAATTTTCATAATCAGATAGATTTACTTATGGATAAAAATATGCATGTGGTCACGTACAATAGTGCTTCTCTAGAACCAATAATATATCCTTACTTAATAAATATTTATAATTTACTAGAATAATAGTTTTTTATATTAATATCATCCTTCTAATAGTATTTTTCTCAAATATATACTTGATTTTGATGATTCTATTTATCAATAAAAAATTATTTTCTCTAATGAGTATCACATTTAATAATTATTTTATTATATGGGATCTTGTTAAAATGATTCCACTTTTTTTAATTCAATATTTCCATTAGGGTTCCAAGATTAATATTTTACTATGAAATGAGTTTTCTTTATCATTTCAATCATCACATACAAATTTGGTTTGGAAGAATCCCAACTATAGCATGTATAACTATTTTTAATTGATATAACCACTCTTTGTCCAATACAACATATATATAAACTCAACCCTATGCCTCTGGTATCCTAATTCATATGATTTCCCTAATTTTTGTAACCGAAATAAAATTCCAAGTACAAGGAACCTATCTAGTAGGTTCACCTTATTACTTTTGTTACATACATAAAATAATCCAGTGGAAACCCTATATAGTATGAACCAACACTATTGGATGTTCAAGGTCACGAAAAGGGTCAATTTTGAAAAAATATTATACTTATAATTTATAATGGGATTTAATCTCACCATCTTGTACTATGTTATTTCCATTATGAATGCATAATTATAAGGATTTTTTTAGAATCTTATTCCTTCCACCAAATCTGTATGTTCAAATGGTATTGATGTACAACATTTTACACAACCCACAATTTTAGTTACTCTCAAAAAAATAGAATCCAAATATAATTATAGAAATCCAAATTCAACTTATGTCTAATATATATGAACATTTTATACAAACATTTAGAATTATATGAAATTATAAATCATTATATAAGTAATCATGGAGCCACAAATATCCAACACAAACATTTCTAGAACAAAGAATAATCCTCGAGGATAGTGGGAAAATTAACCCAAAGTCCCTCTACCTGAGGATACACTACTCAAGAGACATTATAACTCCTCATAAATCTAATAACTAATATATATATATATATATAAACTAAATTCAATAACTAAATTCAAACTAATAAGGATAATAAAAATTAGAATTCAAGGTAATTGGAAACTAAATCCAATGTCATACCTAGCATGTAACTCCTTAGATTCATGAAAGATAATCTCTAAGAGTAGTCTAACAATTTTATACTAAAGGATACACATATCCAATTATATCCATAAATAATATAAAAGGTGATAAATTTTAAATAAATTGATAATTCACATATTTAAACATGAAATAAACATGTATGGACAATTCATACATAAAATCTAGTTATAAACACTTTATATATTATGCATTTGTTATGAACATTCCTTAAAGTTTAATATTAGTAATTTATATTTATTTTATATTATTAACTCCTTAATATTATTAATTATATGATATTTCATTTTAAATATATGATATTAAATGAAATATAAACATTTTATGTTTCAATTTATGTGATTTAAAAAATTTATATAATATAAATATAACATACATAACATTATCTAATACCAGATCAAATCAATCATCAAAACTTCTTTACATGTGGTTTATATAATATCCCAAATATGGACTTTAATTTGAATAATTGAAATTATGTATTATGATCTATTTATACTCTTAAAATATTAAGTATTAATATTTAGATATATGTTTTAATTTATACACCCTTTTTAAATTAACCTTATGATTAATATATAAAAACATTATTATTAAGTAATAATGCATCCCATATAATTTATTAAAATGTATTTTAGTACCTCCACTTAATTTTATAGAATATTTTATAATAAAGATTTCATAAACATTTAATTAATTAATTATAAACTTTTTATAATTAAGTTATTTATAAAATATATTAAAAATTAATAAATATCCCAATAAACCCATTATAATGATTTATTATCATTATATAAACCCTAAAAGTAGATTTGTGATTGAATTTAAATAAAAATAATTTTCCTTTATTAATTGTATTTAATGATACCTATATAATAGAATATGACTGATAGGATGAGGCTCCTTAATAATTAAAATGACTTCAGTTGTATTTTATGACTAATAGTCCTTTACTCTCCTATTATGTCAAAAATCATATTTTATAAAACATAAAGATCTCATAAAGGAGGATTTTTGGTCTTCTTCAAAACCATGGGGCATGATATCTATGACTGATACAAAAATGAGTGTTATATACTAATTCAATACTTAAATTATCAAATGTAATAATTCATGAATCAACCAGCCATAAAAAACCTGAATCATATTTTATATCATGGTATATGATATGGGATACAGTAAAAAAAATTCAATTTCTTAACAAGATTTCATAAATCAAAATGTATGGTAACATTTTGATATAACTATTGTGGTAAGAACGATCGAACAAAACTTGTTAATAATATTTTATGGTCAAGTATATGATATATGATATAGTTGTAAAATTTTCATTCCACAAAATTATTTCACAAATTGAAAGGTATCTTATGGATTTTACACCACATTCTATTTTTGATATATTTAACAACACATGTCAATCACAGATGTAACACCCCAAAAATTCTAAAAGAGTAACTTTTTATTCAATAGCATGTATGACACACAAAACCAACCCTAGAAAGAAATATAAACTCTAGTTAAATTATGATATATTTAAAATTTCAAAAAAAAATCAATATATTCTATAACTTTCAATTCATGCAATACTAAGTTATCTTTCATTACATTCAACAATGTGTTTTTTCGAAAGCATGCGTTATATGCAAGGTCGAGTTTTACCGAATACTATTAATATTATTAACTAAAATGAGAATTATCTAAAATACATTAAATTTGGGGTTATGAATTGTATTAGATAAATTATTAAAATATGTGGTTGAATTAGTTTCTTACTAATTATTTATAAATGAATATAAAAACCAATTGAATATAAAGGAAATGTTTTTATAAATAAAATATTATTATGATCCAAATGTGTTTTATATTAGTAAATTAAATTAATTAATAATATTGGATAATCATAATTAAATTTATATATATTCAATCAAATGTTTTGACATTCATCCAAAATATTTGATATGCATAATATTAGAACAAATCCAATTTTTCACATAAAAGACTGTATTTTTCTAAAGGGAGTTTTGTCGCATTTTAATGGTGAACTTATTTTAAAACTAAATAATGATTATTTTATAAATTATATTTTAAAAAGAAAATTTATTTTTTAAATTGTAATTTAAAATTTTCTTAGGGTGAATTTTTTAGAATTTTTCATAGAAGTTTCATTTTTTGAGGAATAGTGAAAAATATTGATCATTAATTGAAGAATGACTTTCTGTCCTAATAACTTATAATGATAAATTATATTTTAAATTTATTTAAAAGTTTATTTAGATAAATTAAATGTATTTTAAATAAAATAATATCATTTTAATCATTTTTATGTTTAATTTAGTTATAAAAACCTAGTAAACGTTTGAACATTTTCACTTTAAAAACGTGTTGTTTTATCCCGTCTATAGGATTATTTTTAAAATAATTTATTCCAATAATTTGTTTGTAATTTTAAAAAATTTATTGTATATTTTTAATCATAATAATATTAAATTTTTAGTATAGAAAAATTAGTTTTTGACCAAAAATATTAGTGAATGTAATTAAAATTAATCACATCGATTAAGGTAAAAATGAGTTTACTTGGTGGTTATGCTTTACTCATAAGGGACCAAAAGACCTATAAACATGTATAAATATATTTTTAGATATATTTAGACCATATAACCTATTTTATAAAAAATATTTCATCATTGGATGTGTTTTATGTAAGTTATTCCTCCCAATAGTGTTTACCATTTTGTGTTTACCATTTTGTGTTTACAATAATGTCACTCCTCCAACACTATAAATGGTCACCTACACCCCTAACTTCTTCAAAAACCTCAAGACATTTGGATAGCCCAACCTCTTACAAAATAACTTCCCTATAATCATACTAGTAGCTTAAATTTTGATATAAATCCTACCAATTTATGCTTTTGGTATAAACCAAAAGGAGTTACCCGAAGAAGAGGTAACGTTCTTCAACGAGCACATTGGTTTTATTTCTTTCTCTACCCCTTAAATTATTATTATATTTTGATTATATAATAAAATAATTGAAATATATATAGTTATATTTTTATATATTAATGGTATGAACTAAAACCACACACACTTCCATCAAATGGGATACGCAATCATCGTCCATGTGTACAACGAACTAAAGCCTCACGAACTGATGTTGTTCATTATTCAATTACAAAATTTCAAGGTTGGTAAAAATGATGTATTTATATTTTATATATGATATATATGATATTAATAATTCATTTACGATTATTTAATAATTATATAGATCATACCTTAATTATTTACATTTTTGGAATACAATAACATCGTTTGTGGATGTATAGACTACAACCTCCTCAAAGTGATTGTAACACCCCGAGCTTCCACGATACGCCTCTCATTGAATAATGCAATAGCTTGCATTGTACGCAACTTCGAGTTCTAAAACACCGCGACTAATCAAAGTAGCCGTTATGAATAGTAATAACCACTTTTTAAAATTATAGAAATTTTATATTTCAGATGGACTTCATTTTTGTATTCGTAATATCGAAATTATCCTAAGTTGAATTTTTTGTAACTTTATGAGAACTTCCAATTTTTTATGAATAGTGAAAAATACTTAAAACAACTTTTTTAATCAAAATAATTAATTGTGATAAATTATACTATTTAGTGGTTTTAAAGTATAATTAGAACATATTTTTACCATTTTATCCAATGGTGGTCATTAGAATTAATTTAACATTGAAAATGGACATAAACAATTGCCAATCTTTTGATATAAATTTCCTAAAAACACGCTATTTGTTCTGACAGCGGGAATTAATTATAAAATTAATTAATGCAACTTATATGTTTGGAATTTTTTAAAATAGACATAATTTTTGAATTCGGAATATCAATTATAGTTTAGGGTGAAGTTTTGGTACTTTTCGGATAACTTTTGTATTTTGATGAATAGTGAAAATTACTAAATTTTAATTAAAAACAACTTTTTTAATCAAAATATTTAATATTGATAAATTATGAATTTGATTGGTTTTAAAGTATATTAAAAATATATTTTTACCATTCAATTTAATTTTTGTCATTGGACATAATTTTACAATTAAACCGAACATAAACAAGTGTCAATCTTTTGATAGTTATTATCTCTTAAAAACACGCTTTTTGTTTTGACAGCGGGAATTAATTTTAAATTAATTTCTACCACTTTTGTGTTTTGAATCTAGAAAAATGGATTCCATATTTGGAATCAGGATGTTCAAATTGTGTAAATAGGTAACTTTTATTTTTAGACATTTTGAATAATTACTACGGTAAATATTTTATTTACCATGGTTAAGGGTAAATCCGGTAAATAAGGGTTAACAAATAATATTATAATAATACTAAATTACCCTAAAACGTGTCTTAACCCTATTGGTTGATATATGGTCGACCATGGGCATCTTTGGGTCTATTTTGGGACCCCATGTATCCACTTGTAAGTGATAATGACACATTATATTAATAAAGTTAAAATAAAAATAAAAATGGCATAAGCTTACATCTTTTAGAAGAACAATTTTTACATAGGGTTATACATGTTGGATTTTCGATTGTAAATATTCATTAGAAAGATAAAAAGATTTACTACATAATGATATTTTATTTATAATTTTTAGACATTAAATAATTTATTTTATTTATTACACAACGATGATGCAGTAATTACTATAATAGTGAAAAAATAAAATAATTGATATTATAAATACCCAAATAAATATAATATGAAACTTTTAATGAATTAAACTAATTTTATAGGATAATATGATATATTAGGATTGATTTAATTGACTTTGTTCGAAGTAATCAATCTGTTATGAGTTTCACAAAAATCAACTATTGAATAGTGTCAAAATTGACATAAAAGAGTTCTTAAAACAAATATTATATTATTAATTGATATTAAATTCCTAAAAATCTAAGGTTCGGCCAAGAAACTTATATTATGATAGGTTCATCATTAATGGACCACTTGGGGGTCGCTTGGATGTATATAGTAATTTTATTAACCATATTATATAAACATACAAAGAGACATTGTAAAAGTGAAACTAATTAACTTAGAGTTAATACTTAAAGATAAGGTTAATATAAGTACCCAAACCTGTCTAAATTCTATTGGATGAGTTGTTTTCGACCCATCCCCACCTCAACATTTGAATAGTCAACTTTGGACCCATTGTAAACCGAATATGAATTTATTATAAATTAATATTTCTAGCTTTTCCAAAGGTGCCCCTCACCCCTCTTATAAAAGGGCACTCCTCCTTCTCTTTTCCTCACACCTCTCAAGCCACTTGGCTCGTCCAAACTCTGCCCAACTAAGCTCCCCACATCCCTCTCCTCCTCCTTGGAGCTTCCCCTTAGGCAGAAAGCTTTTCAAGAAGTCCTTTGGTTCCAACCAAAGTGAGTTACCTAAATTAAAGGTAACGATTTCTCTTAAATTATTTTCATTTATTTTGCTTCTTCAACCCCCAAACTCTTTTTATTTCCTTTCTTTTGTAACAACACCAGTATACTCAATATACTAGGATGTTGTTATAAGAAGGATTCAAACTACACATACACACAACTCCATCTAATGGATGATGAACATAATGTTTCTGTGGATGGAAAACTAACGCCTCACGAAACGATGATTGTTCAAATACATCTTACCGCCTCTCATGGTGGCCATTATGATGGAACTGTAATTAAATATGATATTAATGATATATATTTTATATATAATCTTCTGTAATTCCATTTTATTTCATACCATTATTCGTTTCATGTTGTATATACATACGATAATTTCATTTGAGGAAGTGCGGACTACCGCCCCCTTAAAACGATATGACTCGTTCATACCACACATGGAACGTATAAAGGATGGTGTTAATGAACTTAAGTAACATATATAAAATATTATATTATACTGGAATAGTAATATACCTATGTATCATTTGGATTCGATTCTTTTAAAATAAAAATTAAATGGAAATAGCGTTCGTGCGTACGTACGGACTACCGTCTCCACGAACGCGATGAGATTCATTCTCCATCGTATCCATTCAAGTATAATTATCATTTAATGATTTAAAAATGATGTTTAAGGACTTGATATCATTCTGGATATGAATAAGATACAACAAACATGACTTATGTAACAAAACATATAAAGAAAATGAGTAAGTTAACACCCGAAACGACGATAATACTAAGATATTATTATCAAATCAATATTAAAAGATCATATATGATATCATATTAATGTATATGATTCTTGTATAATTTAGTAACAATTATTTCACTATTATACAGGAGGTTAACCTACCCCAACCAAGGAAAAGTACAAGGTAAGGGTTATTTCACAATCTCTTCATTATCCGAGGTTGTATTATACGTAATAATCTACTGGGATCTCTTTATCATCCACATCCATGTCTCTTTGAAATGTATTTCAAAACATTTTTACTATTTACAAGAATATGGGTTAAAGTCATATATACCTTTTTTTTGACTTTTTATAAGAGGTTTATAAAGGAATCTTTCCGTCGTTTTCAAAACAAGGTCCTTTTTAACCTTTTCGACAGAATTAAGGTAAGAATGTTTTTTTTTAACTTATACGGCGGGTGCGGTTATTTTCCGCCATTATAAAATCATCGAATCTTTCCTTACAAGCTTATAAGAATATTTTCAAAGAAAATGTTTTATTTTATATGGATCTTAAATGATTTCAAAATAAAAGGAGATATTTCTTTTAAAAAGTGTTTTGATTTCATCTATGTCAACATCCTTTAATGGATTTTACTCTTATTTGAAGTTGATTTATTATAATACAAAACTTCTGTATTGTATTGAAGGTTTTGTGATATGTTTGACTGTGTATGTGCTATTTTATACCATTCATAGTTTATGGTGAAACTATTGACATTTCGTATGCTAGTTTTAATCCGAATGTTTATGTTATATTTCAAACTTTTCTTTAGATGAATGTGCTAAACAAGTATGTTCCGGGTTGGGGACCGGTAAAAGTAAGCCCTCCAGGTTGGGGACTGGTAAAAGTAAGCCCTCCAGGTTGGGGACTGGTTAAAGTAAGCCCTCCAGGTTAGGGACTGGTAAAAGTAAGCCCTCCAGGTTGGTGTCCGGTTATTAGAGGCACTCCGGGTTGGTGTCCGGTTATTAGAGGCACTCCGGGTTGGTGTCCGGTTATTAGAGGCACTCCGGGTTGGGCTCCGGTTAGAAGTAACCCCTAGGTCTTGGGATGAGGCCTAGACAATTAAATTAACGTTTGACATTATGCATTCCAACATTATGAAAGTGGTTATTGATATTGCATGTGATTATTCGATTAATAGAATATCCATGTGAACAAGTAAATGGCATTATTTCATTTTACTTTTGCCATACTATGTTGAAGTTCAATTTTAAAAGGCTTTTGTTTTAGTAATTCATTGCCTTAAATGTTTATGCTTATTTTTAATGTTCCGCTATATTGTTATCCTTACTGGGCATTTGAGCTCACCCCTTTTCTATGTTTTATTTTTCCCAGGTAGTGAAGAAGTAATTTATGAATGACTTGCAGGGATATTATGAGGGGTTAATAGTGTGGATATGAAGACTTTGTTGTTGTAGTAGTTATTCATGTTGAAATGTAATGTAAAACTTTATGATTATATCTAGTGTTTCCAAGGCTACTAAACCAATCGGTCTTTCGGGATTTGATCTTTCTTGTGATCATGCCAATGTTACGAAGTAATGCACCGACTCTGGGTAGCTGGGGTCGGGGCGTTACAGTTGGTATCAGAGGAAGTTTAGTACAAACCTTGGAAGCTAGATTTAGATAAACTCTGATTAGAGCACGTATACCTAAGATGAACTTTGAGGATTAGTATAGAAGAAATTCCTAGAATTTTGGTATTGTAGATATTTTGTGAGTTTTCCGAGCAATACATCCTTGTCTGGATACGAGCAGGTAGAGGCGGCTCTGGCACAGATGTACCTAGGGGTAAAACCCGAAAACACCGCTTTGAGCTAGACTCGAACGGGAACTGGTGCACGACAACGGGCCTTGCTGCACTCTTGGTTACGACACTCCCGGGGGATATGCTTAGGATAACTCTCACTTTCTTTACAAATCATTATGAAGGGTTTATGAGTATATACTTCCTCAAAGAAAAAATATTTATGATTATGGATTATATCCATAAATAGTTCAATTTATGTTAAGTTTTTTATAAGTATGGGATTATGTATTTTGATTCATAAACTGATCTAGTGTATGCCATTGTTTAGAAATGGCGCCCAGTAGAAGGAATGAGAACTCCAGAAATGCACATGATCCAAAGAGAAGGAAGGATCATATCTTTCATGGTCTTAAGCTAGAATTTATAAGAGAAATAGTCTCCCATGTATTATCATCATATGAAGAAATAATATCATGTGTTGATAAGATAAGTAAAGAGTTTACTGAGTCATATGGCTTTGAAGGGAAGCAAGAGAAGAAAAGGATAGAAGAGAGAAAGATGGATAAAGGGAAGAGGGAAAAGAAGAATTTTCCCATATGTGGTAACTGTGGAAAGAAACACCCTGGAACTTGCCTGAAAGGAATGGGAGTTTGTTATAAGTGTGGAGGAAAAGGGCACAAAGTACATGACTGCAAGGGTAAGAAAATGGTTTCAAATGTACAATGCTTCATTTGCAAGGAGTTTGGACACTACGCGAACCTATGTCCCAGTCATCAGACTATGCCACAAATGATGTTATTGGATTATAATCATGTTATGATACTACCACAGATGAAGAGGGATGATTAGAGTTATTATGTTGATTATGTCAATTGAGTGTTGTATCAACAATGTACTTGTTACAATAATCATGGAGTATATAAGGATTGTACTGCAGTACTATTTCATTAAGGACTTGAGATTGTGTGGAACAAAGAAAAGTGACTCAATAGCAGGATAAATTTTTGGAAAATATATGGTTGAGAGAATGATAAATCATAATATAATTCTGATACTGAGGTAGTGATTTTGGAATAATATGTGATTGTTTTGGATAAATTATATTGGATATTCTTGACTACCTTGGAACTGATTAATGATTTGTATATTCCATCATTGTTGGGCTTTAAAATTTTTTTTTGGATTAATGAAGTATATCCAGCATTCTATATGGAATAAGGGAGCATGAATGTAATCAATAAGGAATATGGTAATACATGATGAAGGTATTCATATGCTATTACGGGGTAAAAAGGATCTATATTATGTTTACCTTCCTTATAAATGTTGGACTGTGAGTTTGGACAGAAGTATTTTGGATAGATCTAATTTGGATTATTTTGGATTGCCATAAAAGGACAACCCGGAGGTCGGGCGACAACCCGTCGCGACCGGCAAGGCCGCGAGACTTGAACCCGCAACCGAAGGGCGACAATGGTGTATCACCTACCACTGGCCCACGAGATGTCCTGGATTAAATAATGTTGTTTTTATTAAAAGATCTTGTTGATGAATTATAAATTCGTTTATTTTGGAACCCTATACGAATAGTGTAAATAGAATTTTTTTACATCCTATTATCTTTTAGAGTGAAAGATGAGTTTGTGGTAGAAATTTATTAATGGATAAAACTCTAATTATAAAGTAAGTATATCTCCTTATGATCATATCCAATCTCATAAATAAATTCCTCAACATTAAGAAAAGAAACTTAGAACAAAAATGTTGTCCTAGATGGTACCTTAAATCATCACTAATTTATGGCTTTGGGATTGTTGGCCTTTTCATAGCCATGTTCTCTACCACTCTCCATCAGATAATTGATGGTTAGATTTTTCTTTCATATCCATATTTTCCTACATGGAACCCTAGTATGTGTTATTTTCGGTAATCTTCATACTTTCGACTCTTTATTTTAAATAGAGGCCTCATTAATTCATTTTTCGATGTGGGATTTCAACTAGGATATTTTGAAACGTCAAAAATGTGTTATCCTAATACCCTATGTTTTGTTGAACCGATGGTATTTCAAATCATCATAGATTGATGAATTTAAGGACCTCAATTATACACTTGTTTTTGATTGATGACCTCAATCACTACCTATAAATATTTACGTTTTTCCTCCGATTATATGTCTCTAATTTCCACCAATGTTCTCCTAATCGAGATCATAATTTGGTGGTGACCCTTTGATTTCTCTTTTCCTCATATTAAGACTAAATTTTAGCAACCCAATTTCCGATGTGGGTTTTCCCACAAATATATTTTCTATTTTCGACCTTTTATTTTCAAAGAAAAATTTCAAATTGCGAGGACGCAATTTATTGAAGGAGGGGAGAATGTAACACCCCGAGCTTCCACGATACGCCTCTCATTGAATAATGCAATAGCTTGCATTGTACGCAACTTCGAGTTCTAAAACACCGCGACTAATCAAAGTAGCCGTTATGAATAGTAATAACCACTTTTTAAAATTATAGAAATTTTATATTTCAGATGGACTTCATTTTTGTATTCGTAATATCGAAATTATCCTAAGTTGAATTTTTTGTAACTTTCTGAGAACTTCCAATTTTTTATGAATAGTGAAAAATACTTAAAACAACTTTTTTAATCAAAATAATTAATTGTGATAAATTATACTATTTAGTGGTTTTAAAGTATAATTAGAACATATTTTTACCATTTTATCCAATGGTGGTCATTAGAATTAATTTAACATTGAAAATGGACATAAACAATTGCCAATCTTTTGATATAAATTTCCTAAAAACACGCTATTTGTTCTGACAGCGGGAATTAATTATAAAATTAATTAATGCAACTTATATGTTTGGAATTTTGTAAAATAGACATAATTTTTGAATTCGGAATATCAATTATAGTTTAGGGTGAAGTTTTGGTACTTTTCGGATAACTTTTGTATTTTGATGAATAGTGAAAATTACTAAATTTTAATTAAAAACAACTTTTTTAATCAAAATATTTAATATTGATAAATTATGAATTTGATTGGTTTTAAAGTATATTAAAAATATATTTTTACCATTCAATTTAATTTTTGTCATTGGACATAATTTTACAATTAAACCGAACATAAACAAGTGTCAATCTTTTGATAGTTATTATCTCTTAAAAACACGCTTTTTGTTTTGACAACGGGAATTAATTTTAAATTAATTTCTACCACTTCTGTGTTTTGAATCTAGAAAAATGGATTCCATATTTGGAATCAGGATGTTCAAATTGTGTAAATAGGTAACTTTTATTTTTAGACATTTTGAATAATTACTACGGTAAATATTTTATTTACCATGGTTAAGGGTAAATCCGGTAAATAAGGGTTAACAAATAATATTATAATAATACTAAATTACCCTAAAACGTGTCTTAACCCTATTGGTTGATACATGGTCGACCATGGGCATCTTTGGGTCTATTTTGGGACCCCATGTATCCACTTGTAAGTGATAATGACACATTATATTAATAAAGTTAAAATAAAAATAAAAATGGCATAAGCTTACATCTTTTAGAAGAACAATTTTTACATAGGGTTATACATGTTGGATTTTAGATTGTAAATATTAATTAGAAAGATAAAAAGATTTACTACATAATGATATTTTATTTATAATTTTTAGACATTAAATAATTTATTTTATTTATTACACAACGATGATGCAGTAATTACTATAATAGTGAAAAAATAAAATAATTGATATTATAAATACCCAAATAAATATAATATGAAACTTTTAATGAATTAAACTAATTTTATAGGATAATATGATATATTAGGATTGATTTAATTGACTTTGTTCGAAGTAATCAATCTGTTATGAGTTTCACAAAAATCAACTATTGAATAGTGTCAAAATTGACATAAAAGAGTTCTTAAAACAAATATTATATTATTAATTGATATTAAATTCCTAAAAATCTAAGGTTCGGCCAAGAAACTTATATTATGATAGGTTCATCATTAATGGACCACTTGGGGGTCTCTTGGATGTATATAGTAATTTTATTAACCATATTATATAAAAATACAAAGAGACATTGTAAAAGTGAAACTAATTAACTTAGAGTTAATACTTAAAGATAAGGTTAATATAAGTACCCAAACCTGTCTAAATTCTATTGGATGAGTTGTTTTCGACCCATCCCCACCTCAACATTTGAATAGTCAACTTTGGACCCATTGGAAACCGAATATGAATTTATTATAAATTAATATTTCTAGCTTTTCCAAAGGTGCCCCTCACCCCTCTTATAAAAGGGCACTCCTCCTTCTCTTTTCCTCACACCTCTCAAGCCACTTGGCTCGTCCAAACTCTGCCCAACTAAGCTCCCCACATCCCTCTCCTCCTCCTTGGAGCTTCCCCTTAGGCAGAAAGCTTTTCAAGAAGTCCTTTGGTTCCAACCAAAGTGAGTTACCTAAATTAAAGGTAACGATTTCTCTTAAATTATTTTCATTTATTTTGCTTCTTCAACCCCCAAACTCTTTTTATTTCCTTTCTTTTGTAACAACACCAGTATACTCAATATACTAGGATGTTGTTATAAGAAGGATTCAAACTACACATACACACAACTCCATCTAATGGATGATGAACATAATGTTTCTGTGGATGGAAAACTAACGCCTCACGAAACGATGATTGTTCAAATACATCTTACCGCCTCTCATGGTGGCCATTATGATAGAACTGTAATTAAATATGATATTAATGATATATATTTTATATATAAGCTTCTGTAATTCCATTTTATTTCATACCATTATTCGTTTCATGTTGTATATACATACGATAATTTCATTTGAGGAAGTGCGGACTACCGCCCCCTTAAAACGATATGACTCGTTCATACCACACATGGAACGTATAAAGGATGGTGTTAATGAACTTAAGTAACATATATAAAATATTATATTATACTGGAATAGTAATATACCTATGTATCATTTGGATTCGATTCTTTTAAAATAAAAATTAAATGGAAATAGCGTTCGTGCGTACGTACGGACTACCGTCTCCACGAACGCGATGCGATTCATTCTCCATCGTATCCATTCAAGTATAATTATCATTTAATGATTTAAAAATGATGTTTAAGGACTTGATATCATTCTGGATATGAATAAGATACAACAAACATGACTTATGTAACAAAACATATAAAGAAAATGAGTAAGTTAACACCCGAAACGACGATAATACTAAGATATTATTATCAAATCAATATTAAAAGATCATATATGATATCATATTAATGTATATGATTCTTGTATAATTTAGTAACAATTATTTCACTATTATACAGGAGGTTAACCTACCCCAACCAAGGAAAAGTACAAGGTAAGGGTTATTTCACAATCTCTTCATTATCCGAGGTTGTATTATACGTAATAATCTACTGGGATCTCTTTATCATCCACATCCATGTCTCTTTGAAATGTATTTCAAAACATTTTTACTATTTACAAGAATATGGGTTAAAGTCATATATACCTTTTTTTTGACTTTTTATAAGAGGTTTATAAAGGAATCTTTCCGTCGTTTTCAAAACAAGGTCCTTTTTAACCTTTTCGACAGAATTAAGGTAAGAATGTTTTTTTTAACTTATACGGCGGGTGCGGTTATTTTCCGCCGTTATAAAATCATCGAAGCTTTCCTTACAAGCTTATAAGAATATTTTCAAATAAAATGTTTTATTTTATATGGATCTTAAATGATTTCAAAATAAAAGGAGATATTTCTTTTAAAAAGTGTTTTGGTTTCATCTATGTCAACATCCTTTAATGGATTTTACTCTTATTTGAAGTTGATTTATTATAATACAAAACTTCTGTATTGTATTGAAGGTTTTGTGATATGTTTGACTGTGTATGTGCTATTTTATACCATTCATAGTTTATGGTGAAACTATTGACATTTCGTATGCTAGTTTTAATCCGAATGTTTATGTTATATTTCAAACTTTTCTTTAGATGAATGTGCTAAACAAGTATGTTCCGGGTTGGGGACCGGTAAAAGTAAGCCCTCCAGGTTGGGGACTGGTAAAAGTAAGCCCTCCAGGTTGGGGACTGGTTAAAGTAAGCCCTCCAGGTTAGGGACTGGTAAAAGTAAGCCCTCCGGGTTGGTGTCCGGTTATTAGAGGCACTCCGGGTTGGTGTCCGGTTATTAGAGGCACTCCGGGTTGGTGTCCGGTTATTAGAGGCACTCCGGGTTGGGTTCCGGTTAGAAGTAACCCCTAGGTCTTGGGATGAGGCCTAGACAATTAAATTAACGTTTGACATTATGCATTCCAACATTATGAAAGTGGTTATTGATATTGCATGTGATTATTCGATTAATAGAATATCCATGTGAACAAGTAAATGGCATTATTTCATTTTACTTTTCTCATACTATGTTGAAGTTCAACTTTAAAAGGCTTTTGTTTTAGTAATTCATTGCCTTAAATGTTTATGCTTATTTTGAATGTTCCGCTATATTGTTATCCTTACTGGGCATTTGAGCTCACCCATTTTCTATGTTTTATTTTTCCCAGGTAGTGAAGAAGTAATTTATGAATGACTTGCAGGGATATTATGAGGGGTTAATAGTGTGGATATGAAGACTTTGTTGTTGTAGTAGTTATTCATGTTGAAATGTAATGTAAAACTTTATGATTATATCTAGTGTTTCCAAGGCTACTAAACCAATCGGTCTTTCGGGATTTGATCTTTCTTGTGATCATGCCAATGTTACGAAGTAATGCACCGACTCTGGGTAGCTGGGGTCGGGGCGTTACAGTGATGTGATTCATTTATGCTTTACATGGGATATATTTAGGATTTTTTTAATAAAAATATGAAAAATATATTACCTAAAATAATAATATAATTTTAATATGAATATATATCATTTACATTTCTCTCATTCAGTATGACAAAAATGGAAATAGTGTTCATGCGTACTTACGACATTTCGTCTCCATGAACAGTGAATTCTCTTTCCTACCATAAAATTTTATAGATTACATTAAATAAATGTATAATAAATATATATTATATTTAAATAATGTTTTATATTTTTTATATGATTAAATCATAATCTAATTAAAATGTACAAAATAATAACAATGTCAAAACATACTCGAACAACATGCAATTAACACCTAAAAAAATGAAAATAATGTAAGATTAATAAAACACAGGTGATAAGATGTTATAAAAGGAATAATATATGATATTATAATTATTAATAAAGTTATTTTATAAGTTAATAAAATTATTAAAACCATTATACATTATTTTAATGAGAGCTTAACCAAAGTAAGCATAAGGTAGGGATATTTAGTTTCAATTTTATTTCTTTGAGACTTATTCCATATTCAACAACTCTTTATTTTCTGTAGTTTATATACTTCCCTATGAAATTTTATATCATGAATTTAATTTATTAAATTATATTTAATGTTTAAATTGATTTTATTATTTGATAGATCTCATGATTCAAAATTTAGTCAACAAGTAAGGGATTTTATCTCAATTTACATTCCTTTGAGACTTATTTGTTAATAAGCACCAATTAACTTTAATGTGGTGTATATAATACCCATTTATAATTAAATATCATGATATACCCATAAATAATTGTATTTTATGTTTCACATTGAATTATCTCAGCCAAGGGATTTGACTTCTAAATTACCATGTGATAAAATTTATTGTATCATCTCACTTTATTTTTTCATTGTTAACTTTCTCATGAAAAAATCACTTCCTTGTGGTCAATTTTAATGGAAATTTAATTTCTCCTAAATATCTACATCATTTATCATGGATATTATTATTTCCTAAACCATATATCATTTTTACGTATGATATTTACTTGATAGTTATTTGATTAATTGGGGTAATATTGACAAATATATATCTTTTACTAGTTACAAATATTTTAAAGGGAACAATGTTAATAAATTAAAAAGATTAATTGATATATGAGAAATCATTTAGACATGTATGACATAGGTGGGTCCCAATTAATTATATCCCCTTGATTCATCGATAGTCTTATGGGGCGAGTTAGTTTTCCAGCCTTAGTGAGTTCTTCACCCAGTATGTTTTAAACTGTATTTTGAAAGGTCTTTATAGTAAATATGTCACGTACCTAGGAAATGTGGTGTATAATAATTTAGCATTGCCTTCATTCAAATTCAGTTATTATTATCCATTATATTTTCACTATTAAAAAATCTATGGATGCATTTTTTCCTACTTTATTGATTAAATGTCATTTGTTTTCAGTTATTTACATTTCAATATCGATTATTCCTTTTAAAATTATTTAAATGGAATGTATTTATTTATTTACCTTTCCATATTGATTAAACACTTCCTTCTTATATCATTGATTATATGGAAAATCTATTAAATTATTTACATTTCCATATTGATTGTTCTCATTAATTAATTTTTTCTTCTTCTAATTTACTTAACCCTTACTGAGCATTTTAGCTCAAACTTATGTTTTTACTTTCACCATGATTCCATGAAGTGTATTAAGAAATCTATTCAGGGATATGAAAGATTGAATAAAGTTATTCTATAAAAGAAAAAAAAAATATTTTATAATTTTTGATTTCATTTGTAATACAAGACACATGTATGTATCTAGTTTACCAAGACTAATTAAATGTCAAGTCCTTTGGGACATGATTTACTTGTATATTATGCCTATGTAATGGTATTAGGTATAGGATCCAGGCTTCTAGGGTTGCAGTCACAATAGTTGGTATTAGAGAAGGTTTAGTAAAAACAATGGGAACTAGATTTAGGAAAACATAGATTAGGGAACATAAACCTAAGATAGAATTTGGGGATAAGTATAGAAGAAAATCGTTAAATTTTGTTAAGTTATATATTAGGCAGGTTCTACTAGAAATAAACCCCTATATGGATACTACAAGTGGACGTAGTTTTGGAACTGATGTACCTAGGAGAAATTACTCTTAAAAGGGAACACTGAGCTTGACTTGAGCATAATCTGGTACACAATAATGGGTCTTACTAAACACTGGTTTAGACACTCCTAGGAGATATTCTTGGGATAATTCACATTTTTTTTAAAACCCATTATGATGTATTTGATTAGATAATTACAATAAATGACCTAGGTGAATCCATAGACCAAAGAAGTACCTGTGTGGAAATAAAATAGATGAAGTACTAGGATTCCAGAATTAAATAGTAAAAGTATTTTTAGAAATGGTATTTGGGTATAAGAATCAAGAAATATCTATGTAATGTGTTAAATTTTAAAATCACATGTGTATTCAATAACATAAGAGTTATAGATACCATCTTGAGTAAGTGAGTTAAGATATATCATAAGTTCATAGTCTTAAAAACTATTTTCAGGTTTTATGTAATGATATTCTTCCATGATTATGGACATTTTGGGAGAAATTTGTTGCAAGTATATATAATTTAGTAAAAAATCTATTTGAGTAATAATGCCATTATATTTTATATACATACGTTTAAATCTATTGATAAACTCTATGGTTTATATTAAAATAAGATTATTAGACTTTTCAAAAAAAAAATGGTTGTATTGAAAACCCTAGTAAAAAGGTTATTTAATGATTAATTTCACTTTAATGATGTCCATCATATGTTTTGGAAATGTTATAGGAATTATATTAATACAATTTATAAAAAGGAAAACCAAGAATCAGGGTGACAACCCATTGCATCCGGTGAGGTGGTGGGGCTTGAACCCATGACTAAATGATGGTAAGGGTATCACACCTACCACTAGCCTACGCAATGTCCTGGTTAATATGTATTTTTTTTAGTTAAAAAATTTGATGAATAAATATTAACGATGAAACAATAATTTTAATTTTTATAGTTATCAATTAAGTTATTAAATATATAGGTTTTGGAAAGTATTTATAGACAGATATTAAGACTTGTTTAATGGATCTTACGATTTGTTAAAAGTGAATTTTTGTGATTCGGGAATAAAAAAAATCATCTTTGGGTATTCATTTCATAGAGTAAAAGGATAAATTTGAAACTGATTGAAGTAAAACCAAAGGAATAAATTGTGTTTATGAAATAGAAATATAGTATGTAATTATTATATTATTATGATTTAAAATAATTAATCAACATTAGGAAAATGATCTAAAAAATATTATCCTAATACCTTAATTTTGGTTGAAATGAGGGTCTTTTAAGTCATCCCAGATTTATGGTTTTTATCCCCTCAACTTTCCATTGATCATTCAATTGTTTTTTATTAATTTCCTAAATCAATCCTAGTAATTATTTATTATTTTACTCCAATCCCATATCTTCACTTTCCACCAATGTTCTCATTCTTGGAAACCTAGTGTTCTATTGCTCTATATGACCATTGTACTTCCCATTCTTTATTTTCAAGAGGATGTGTTACCAGCCCCTCTCATGATGTGGGATTTAAATGGATTAATTTTCATATATCAGACAATTTATTACCAATATCAAGTTTAAATTGTTAGTATGCAATATATTTAATCTATGGAGATTGTAACACCCCAAAAATTCTAAAATAATAACTTTTTATTTGATAGTGTGTATGAAATGAAATGCCAAGAATAAAATGAAATATAACCTATTTATACTTTATGATATATTTAATATTTTAAATAAATTAAATCTTCTATATATATTTCAATTCATTCTATACTGAGTTAGATTTCATTACACAAAACAATGATTTTTTTTGAAAGCACGCGTTTAATGAAAGGCTGAGTTTTACCGAATATTAGTAATGTTATTATTTAAAATAAAAATTATCTCATAGATTTTAATTTATAATTTATGAATATTATTGAATAATTTACAAAAATATATGTCTGAATTAATTGGTTACCAATTAATTATAAATTAATATAAAAACCAATTGAATATAAAGGAAATGTTTTTATAAGAAACTATTATTTTCAACCAAAGGTGGTTTAACTTAATAAATTAGATTAATTAATATTATAGAATGATATTAAAAAATTATATATATTAAATCAAAATTGTCACATTCATCCAATACATTTTATAGTCATAAGATAAAAAGAAATTCAATTTGACGAATAAAAACTGTATTTTTCTAAAGGCAGTTTTGCCACCTTTTAATGGTGAACTTGTTTAGAAACTACATTTTGACACTTTTATAAATTATATTTTAAAAATAAACTTAATTTTTTAAATCTAAAATTCAAAATTATCTTACATTGAATTTTTGGTATTTTTCTATGAAGTTTCATTTTTTTTGATGAATAGTGAAAAATACTAAATTTTAATTGAAAACTTATTTTTAAAAAATGTTAAATTTTATTTCTAATTGATTTTAATGTTTAATTAGTAAAATTATAAATCTATTAATCTAATTATTTTCATTAGAGTAAATTTTATGTTTAATTTAGATAATATAACTTAGTAAACTTTTGAACATTTTTAAATTAAAAACACGTTGTTTTATCCCATCTATGGGATTAATTTTAAATAATTTTCTTCCAATTATATGATTTTAATTTTTGAAAATGGATTAATTAATTAGATTCATGAATAATTTATAATTTCTATTAATTTCAAATTAGTTTTTTAAAAAAAATATTAGTGAGAGAAATTAAAATTAATTACAACGATTAAGGTAAAAATGAGTTTGATTAGTGGTTAAAATTTAATATTAATGGTCCAAATGATCTAGAAAGATGTCTAAAAATAATTTTCATTATTCATTATATGAGTAAGAAGATGTAATATATAACTCACAATTGTGTTTACCTTTTGGTATTTACAAGAATGTCACTCCTTCGCTATAAAAGTGAACCCACCCCCTTACTTCATCACCCCATATCAAGGCATTTGTATCAACTAAAACCTGAAAAATCACTTCCAAAATTCCATACCCTAATCTCAAAAGACTCAATTTTTTTCATAAATCCAACCAAGTAATGCTTTTGGTTAATGAAAAATGGGTTACTCAAAGAAGAGATAATGTTGTTCAATGAGAACTTTTGTTTTATTTATTCCGACACCCATTAAATTATTCTTATATCATGATTATATAATAAACTCATTATCCTAAATATAATGAGATTTTTTTATCTTAATTTTAATACCTAAAACCACAAAAACTTCCATCAAATTGGATACACAATCATCATTCATGTGTACGGCAGACTACTGCCTCGCGAACCAATGTCGTTCGTTCTTTAATTACCACCTTTAAAGGTTTTGAATAATGATGGATTTATAGTTTATATATGATATATAGTATATTCATATCGTATTTATTCTTTTTAAATTATTATATAACACATACCTTCATGATTTCTATTTTTTTGGAATATGATAACATCATTTGTGGACGTGTGGATTACCGTCTCCTCAAAGTGATGAGATTCGTTCACGCTTTACATGTGATATATTAAGGATGGTTTTAATAAACTTAAGAAAAATATATGACATAAAATTGTACTGGATTATAAAACATATATATATATATTTATAATTTATTTTTCTCTCTTTCAATATGACAATAAAATGGAAACCATGTTCATCTGTACGTACGACCTACCATCTCTATGAAGGTGTATTTCGTTTCCCATCACTAAATTTTATAGATTACATTAAATACATGTATAATAAATATATATGATATTTAAATAATGTTTTACATTGTTTATATGATTAAATCATGATATATTTAATGAAAAAAATAATATTTCAAAACAAACTTGAAAAACAAGGTGATTAACACCAAATAAATGAAAATAATGAAATATTATTAACAAGTGGGTGATAATATGTTTAAAAAGGATAATATATTATATTATTCATATTAAAAAGGTTATTTTATAATTTTATAACTTACATAACACCATTATATAGGATATTATGTAGTGTTCAACCAGAAGGTAATGTAAGGTAAGGGGATTTATTGTCTCACTTTTATTTCTGTGAGAATTATTCCATATTCACCACTTATTTATTTTGTGTGGTGTATGTACTTCCCAATTTAATGTTATATAATTATATAATTTATCTAATGATATTAAAAGTTTCAATTGATTTTATTATTTCATATGTCTCATGATTAATAATTTACTCGTTAAGTAAGATATTTTATCTCAGTTTACATTCTAGTGAGACTTATTTGTTTTTATGAACCAATTCACATTAATGTGGTGTATATACTACCCCTTTTTTCATTTAATATAATTATTAACACATAATTAATGGTATTTTAAGTTTTAATTTAATATATATTTAATTTATAATTGAAATTTATTGCAATAAAGTAATTTTTTCAAGAGAAAGTTAACAATCACAAAATAAAGTGATATGGTTCAATAACTTTTATCACTTGGAAATTTTCAATTCAAATCCATATGGATGAAATAATTCAATGTGAAACATAAAATACCATAAGGAATGATGTAATCATGATATTATAGGTCAAAGTATGTATATACACCACATAAAAGTGAATTGGTTCATAATAACAAATAAGTCTCCATAGAATGTAAATTGAGATGAAACCCTTTACTACTTGAGTAACTTATGAATCCTGAGATATATGAAAGAATAAAATCCATTTAAACTTTTTATATCATTAAATAATTTAAATTCATGATATATCAGGTAATAGGTATGTATATACACCACACAAAATAAACAATTGGTGAATATGACACAATTCTCACAGAAATAAAAGTGATACTATAAATCCACTTACCTTATGCTTCTATTTGGTTGAGAATTATTTAACCTTATATATAATGGTTTTAATAATATTAATAACTAATTAAATAACCACAATCAAGGGTATAATATCATTTATTATCCTTTTACAACATATTATCTCCTATTTTTTAATAATCAATCATTATTTTCGTTGTTTCTTGTGTTAATTGACTTGTTTTTCGAGTATGTTTTGACTTGTTATTTATCTGTTAATATTACTTATATCATGATTTCATCATCTATAAAATTTTACCCATGATATTAATATCATATATATTTAGTGTATATGTATTTATAGTAATCCATAATTGTTGGGGATATAAAATGAAATACATGATTCATGGAGAGGGTAGGCCATACGTATGCATGAACTTTGTTTCCACTCTATTTTCATATTAAAGGAATGAAAATGAAATGATATCTATATATATTATAATTAAATTATAAATTTTATGTCATATATTTCACATATTTTTATTAAACTAATCCTTAATAAATTCCATGTAAAATGTGAATGAATCACATCGCTTTAAGGAGGTGGTAGTCCAAACATCTACAAATGATGTTATCATATTCCCAAAAAATGGAAAACATGAAGTTATGTGTTATAAAATAATTAAATAAGCATAAATAAATTTTAAATACCATATATATAATATTTAAACTATAAATACATCATTATTTTCAACCTTGAAAGGTGGTAATGGAAGAACGAACAACATCGGTTCGCGAGGCAGTAGTCTGCTGTACACACAAACGATCATTATGTGTCCCATTTGATAAAAGTATGTGAATAAATATGCAGGAATATTATAATAACAAAATATTAGTATATTTAATATACCTAAATTTTATATATAAATATGATTTAATAATAATTGATGGAGTGTAGAAATAAATAAAACAAAAGTGCTCGTTGATGAACATTACCTCTTTTTCATTTCACTCCTTTTGGTTAAACCAAAATACTTAATTGGTTTTCATTATGAACAAAATAAAGAATCTAGGATGAGGGGATTCATGTTTTAAGATTATTTAGGAGGGTTTTGTATGATAAAAATGACTTTAGAGGTATGAATAGTTAGGGGATGTGTGCCTTTTTATAGTGGAGAGGGAGGGAAATTCTTGTACATATAAAAGGTAAACATTATTAGGAGGTATCCATTACATCATGTTCCTCCAATAATGAACCCAATTAGATATTATAGATCATATTATTGAAATATTTCCATGAAATGTATTGTTTATAAGTTTCCATGTCATTTTTCCCCTTAATATTAACTTTTAACCACTAAGTAAACTCTTTTTCACCTTAATCGTTGTAATAAATTTTAATTGATTTCACTAATCATTTTGCAAAATTTTTTTACCTTTATTGACATTATAAATTATGATTAATACAAATATTTAAACCATTTTTCCAAATTCCTATAACGTAAGTTACATATATTAATTTAAAAATTATCACGTAGACATAATAACAAAGTGGGTTTTTAAAGTAAAAATGATCAAAAGTTTGAAATATTTTTATATAAAAATTCAATATGAAAATTATTCCAAGGACATAATTTGTATTAATATATGTATATTTATTGTAATTTTTCTTTAAAACCAATTTAAAATATAATTTAATAATATAAATTATTTAGATGAAAAAGCAGTTTTCAATTAAAATTCATTATTTTTCACTATTCATCAAAAAAAGAAACATCTTAGAAAAATAATAAACATTTATCCTAAGATGATTTTTATGTCCCATTTAATAAATGAAGTTTATGTTATCAAATATAATTTATAAAATTTTCAAAAATTAGATTTAAAATATGTGTGCCATTAAAAGGCACTAAAACTATCTTTAGAAAATATAGCTTTTTATACATAAAATTTTATTTTTTATTATATTATGAATATAAAACCTATTGGATGATTTTCATAATTTTCTAATTGAATATATTATATATATATATATATTTCATTAATATAATCCACTAATAGAAATTAATTTAATTCATTAAGTTAAAAAATCATTTTCACATAAAAATTTCTTTTTATATAAGAATTTATTTTTTATTCAATTGGTTTTTATATTCATTTATAATTGATTGGTAACTAATTAATTAATTGTATAATTGTGTAAATCATATACTTTAATAATTTAGTTAATTTTATTTATAACATCAAATTTAATAGTTAGGAGATAATTATTATTTTAAATAATAATATTAATAGTATTTGGTAAAACTCGGTCTTGTATATAACGCAGACCATCGAATAAATTCATTGTTACATGTAAAAAAATATAAAATTGGTGTTCTATGTATACAATCCAAACATTAATGCTTTTTGTAATGAAAGCTAAGCATAGTGTTTCGTGTAACATACACTATTGTAAATATTGAATTTACCTAAATATAAATATATCATAATGTATCGAGTTGTTATATTCCTTTATATGATTAGTGTTTGATGACATAAATGCTATAAAATAAGAGGTCCTTATTTTATAATTTTTTGGTGTTATATTCTCCCCACCTTAAATAAATTTCATCCTTTCAATTTAATGTTTTTCATAGTAATATAGGGTTTTCTGTCTAAAAATTCCTTTATTGAAATCCCATATCATGATAAGGGTTGGTAAAACATACTCTTGATAATGGATATTTGGAAGTAAAAAGGTTGTATGGAATAACATATAATTAGGTTTCTATGTATGATAATTTTAGTGGAAAGTGAATATATGGATATGGAGGAAAAGTGTAAATTGTTACGAGGATTGATTGAGGTCATTGATCACAAACAAGTGAATGATCAATAGAAAGTTGAGGGCCTTAAACCCATAAATATGTGATGTTATAAAAGGGCACAGGTTAAAAAAATCAAGGTATTTGGATAACATTTTATTTTATTATCTTTTTCCTAATTTTGATAAATTATTTTACTACCTAAGAATATAAGAAAATATACTTACTGAAAATATTTATATTTCATAAACTCAATTTTGCCCTTAAGTTTTTCTTAGATCAATTTCAAATTTATACCTTAAATCCAAGAAATTAATAACCAAAATTATTTTTATGCCTGATGTACTAAAATTTACATTTAATGGATCATAATGTCCACAAAAGAGTGACAATTATTTCCATATATCTCTAACGATTTTCCAAAACTCATATCCTTGGAACAAGTTATCTAACATAATTAATTAATATCTAAACCAAAAAGGTAATACACATGGTCCATAATTAATATTTATATGTCAAATTGTTTAGCTAAAGACACTAAAATATTAACTAGGACATCATGTAGTCTAGTGGTAGGTGTTAAACCCTTATCTTCTTTCGGCCATGGTTTTAATCCTCACCACCTTATCAGATGTGATGGGTTGTCACACTGTATATGGATTTACCTTTTTCTAAACTACATAATTCATATATTTTGTATAAAAAACATTATGTACATCCTTGAAATGAAATATATCATTATAAATACCTTTCTATAAGGTTTTCAATACAATTTTTTTCCAGAAATTCTAATAAAATTATTTTTATAACAACTATATTGTTTATCAATACCTTTAAACATATGTCTATAAAATGTAAAGTCATTATTACCCAACTAAATTTTCCACATAAACTTATTATTTCCATAAATTTCTCAAAAATTCCCTTAATCTTGTTAAACTCTCATTATATAAAACCTAAAATATTTCTTTTAGTTTTTGAACTTCTCTTCAACCTTAAACTCATAAATCCATGACACTATCCATAACTATTATTTTAATGGAGACATATATACTTCTATGTTAATCATAAAATTATATATGAGGGTTATTTTCCTTAATATATGCTTTCCTAAATCTAAATCCAAATATTTCTAGTAAACATTATTTGATACCAACTATATAAAAACTGAGCCTAGAATCCCAGAGTTAGTACCTTCTATATTTACACTGGTATGGATATAAGAAAATCATGTCCCAAAGGACCGTATAGTTTAGTTGTGATGGAAAACTAGAAAAATTCATGAGTCTAATATTACATTTAAATACAAATATTTCAATATAATTTTTTTCAATAATAACTTTCTTCCCTCTACAATATTCTATCTTATCTATCATGTAAATATTAATGGATTCTTGGGGAATAGAAAGAAAATAAGGGTGAGTTCAAATGCTCAGTAAGGGTTCAGTACAGTAGAATAAATAATGAATCAATGAGAATAATCAATATGATATGGTAAATAACTGATTACACAAGCCATTTAAATACTGGATAATGAAAAATTAATATTTAAAGGTAAATAACTGACCACACATTCCATTTTAATAATGAATAAGAAAAAATAAATGTGGAAATTTAAATAATTGAAAACACAAGACACTAAATCAATAGATTGAAAATGAAAGTCATCTATATATTTGGTCATAGTGAAAATACTCTAGAAAATAATACATTAATACTAAATGAAATCAATTTTTAAATATTGTATTTCATGTATCTGGCACATGAACCACTATACCATCAAGATCTATTCTTAAGATAGTTAAAACATGTTTGATTTGACCAACTGATTTGTCTCATGAGAATATCGATGCATTGAGGGGCTATCTATAAATGGTCCCCGCCCATTTAAATTAGTCCAAATAAATCCTTATACATTTAATAATCTATTTAATTGATTAATAATGTGACTTATCATCAAATATCTGTATGGGATAAAATAATGGATTTATCAATATTTACAAAATGAATCAAATAACTTTCAAATTAAACCTAATATTTAAAAATAGAATACGTTTTAGGTTATAATAATAAAAATTGTACAAGAATATGGACATTTAAGAGCAATGTAATTTCTAAAGTAAAATGATTATTATAAAGTTATTGTTTTAAGAGAAATTTAACAATCTCAAAATAAAGTGATATTGTATAATAACTTTTATCACATTGTAATTTTCTAGTCAAATCCCCAAGGATGAAATAACTCAATGTGAAACTTAAAATATGTTGATAAATGAGTTAATAATTATATTAAATGTTAAAGTAAGTATGTAGACCTTATAAAAGTGAATTCTTAAATAATAACATATAAGTCTTAATGGATTGTAAATAGAGATGAAATCCCTTATTACTTATGTAACTTTTGAATCATGAGATATATGAAATTATAGAATAAATTTAAAATTTTAATGTAATTAATTAAATAAAATTAATTATATAAAATTTCATAGGTATTTACTTAAAACATAAAAAAAATTAGTGGTGAATATGGAATAAGTATCACAGAGATAAAAGTGAGACTAGAAATATCCTTAACTTACACTTCCCTTTGGTTGATCATTATTTAACATCATGTATAATGATTTTAATAATGTTACTAATATATTAAAGAAACATAATATTGTTTATAATATCATATATGATCTATTTATGAAATCTTATCACTCATTTTTCTCTTTATTTTAATTGTTATGGGTGTTTATTGCCTTGTTTTTCGAGTATGTTTTGACTTGATATGTTTTTGTTCCTATTCATTAGATCATGATTTAATAATATCCAGAATGTAACCCATGAATTTTATATCATATAAATATATTATATATTTTTTTATTTTAATCCATAAAATTTGGTTATAGGAAATTAAATACATCGTTCATAGAAACGGTAGGTCGTACATACGCATGAACGTTTTCTCAATTTTCTTATCATATTAAAATAATGAAAAGTAAATGATATATATAAATATTATAATTCCAGTATCATTTTTATTTTATATATTTATCATATATTTATTAAACCCATCCTTAATATATACCATGGAAATTATGAATGAATCTCACCACGTTGAGGAGGTGGTAGTCCACACATCCACAAATGATGTTACCGTATTACCATAAAATTTAAAGAATGAAGTTATGTGTTATAAAAAAAATTAAATAATCATAAATACATTATAAATATCATAAATATAATATATAAACTATAAATAGATAATTATCTCCAATCATGAAAGGAGGTAATGGAAGAAGAAATGACATTGGTTTGCTTGGTGGTAGTCTCTCGTACACACGAACGATGATTATGTATCTCATTTGATGGATGTGTGTGAATTTTTAGGTAAATATATTATCATAAAAGGATGATTATATTTATGATACCAAGGTTATTATATAATAATGATATTATATTAATTCAAGGAGTAGAGAAAGAAAAAACCAAAAGTTCTCATTGAAGAACGTTGCCTCTTTTCCGGGTAACTACTTTTGGTTTATACCAAAATCCTTACTTTGTATGAATTATTTCCTAAATAATGCTTTTATAATTGGTTTAGGAATGTTGGGAACGTATTTTTTTAGGGTTTGGATGAGCCAATGTTCATGATAGGTGTGAAGAAGTGAGGGGGATGACTGCCTTCTTATAGTGGTCAAGGAGTGGCATTCTTATCAATAGAAAACGGTAAACACTATTGGGAGGTTTACCTTACATCATGTTCCACCAATAATGAAAAAAATTATATAAAAGATATTATATGGTCAAAATATTTCAAAAAAATGGTTTTTGGACAAGTTTCTATGTTGTTTGGTTCATTGAGATTAATGTTTAACCAATAAATAAACTCATTTTCACCTTATTTGTTGTAATTAATTTAAATTTCATTCACAAGGTTTTTTGTAAAAAATTAAGTTGAAAATTATATAAATTATAATTTATAAAAATTCCAAATATGGAATCCATTTTTCCAAATTACAATAAAAATATTTTCTACAAATTAATTTAAAATTTATCGCACAGACGTAACGACAAAGCGGGTTTTTAAAGAAACATGATCAAAAGTTTGAAATGTTTTTATATTAAAATTCAATATTAAAATTATTCCAATGAATTTAATTGTATTAATAAATTTATAATTTTTATAATTTTTATTTAAAACTAATTTCAAATATAATTTATCATTATTAATTATTCAGATGAAAAGACAGTTTTCAATTAAAATGCTGCATTTTCACTATTCATCAAAAAATGAAACTTCACATAAAATCACTAAAAATTAACCCTAAGATAATTCTGATGTTCCACTCTCAAGAATAAATATTATTTTGTCAAATTGAATTTATAAAAGTGTCAAATTTTATATTTAAAATTGGTGTGTCATTGAAAGGTGGAAAAACTACCTTTAGGAAATTATAGTTTTTTATGCATAAAATTGGATTTGTTTATATATTATGCCTATAAAATATACAAGATGTTTGTCAAAAATATTTGAGATAATAATATATATATATATATGTATATATATATTTCATTAATATGATTAACTAAAAGTAATTAATTTAATTTATTTAGTTAAAATATTTTTTGTGCATAAAAATAGTTTTCATATAAACATTTAATTTTTATTAAATTGTTTTTTATTTTCATTTATAATTGATTGGTAACCAATAAATTCATTTTATATTTTTTAAACCATATATTTTCAAATGGTAGTTAATACTATTTCTAACCACAAATTGTTCGACTAGGAGATATTTTTTTTGAATAATAATATTAATAGTATTTGATAAAACTTGTTTTTTGTATAACACAAACCATTATAGAAAGTCATTGTTGCATGTAATGAAATCTAACCTTGGTGTTTCATGTAGATAAAACTAAAATTTTTGTTGTGTGTAATGAAATCTAATCTTAGTGTTTCATGTAACATACTCTATTTAAATGATTAAATTTATCGAAATATGAATATATCATGGTGTCTCAGGTTGTTATATTCATTTATATGCTTGGTGTTGCAAGTCATACATGCTATGAAATAAGATATCCTAATTTTAGAATTTTGTAGCACTAAAAATTAAATCGATTATTCAATTAATTATGACTGATTTAAATAGGTATGATATGGGTGGGCCCATTTAATGATATCCCCTCGATGCATCATTAGACTCAGGGAATGAGCTAGTTAGCTATCCTTAGTGGGTTCTTCACCTAGTATGTTTTAAACTATCTAGTGAAAGGTCTTGATGGTAAAGTTATCATGTCCCTAGGAAACATGGTGTCCAATGATTAATAATTTCATTCATTTAGATTCAGTTATTATTATCTATGAGATTTTCACTATGAAAAAAATATATAGATGCATTTTATTATCAGTTTATTGATTAAATGGAATGAATTTTCAATTATTTACCTTTATATATTTATCACAAGGGGGTCACACACAATGTATTTTCCCTAATCCTAATTAAATTATATTTTAATTTAATTATTGGATGAAATATTTTTCTCAAGATCGAAGAATAAACTTATTCATGTTTTATTGATCACATAAAATAAATGAATATTTATTCAATAGATTGATAATAAAATATTTATTTTATTTATTCAATATTTATTAAATATTTATTCTCCAGGATGTGAATAAAATATTATTTTATGAGTAAATGTTTTATAAATATTTATTAGGTTTTTCTCTAAATGTTGAGAAGGATGAGTATACCAAAATGTACAGTGATAAATATTAATTTAAAATCCATTAAAATAATATTTATTATTTCAAAATTTTGCACAATCAACAATATAATAATATTATAATTATATGGAATGAGTTAAATTAAGTTTTATTTTACTTTTTAAGGATTTAATGGAATTATAAACTATTTTAACCTAAACCCTAACTCTATAAATTTATTATTGTTCTTATTTTGTAGGGTTATTCAATAATTGATTGCCATTAAACCCAATATATTTCATTATAGATTCATCCCTCTCTAATAATCTCATTAATGAGAAGAATAATTGAGAATCCTTTAAGAGAAAATGTTTTTGAAGTGGTAAAGATTAATGTCACAAGACGATTGATCCTCCATGCGTGCACCTTCCATTCCATTGGTGTTATTTGGAGATCAAAGCATCATGTGTTTATCCCTACTAGAGGGTATCTACGTTGGGTCCTCCCTATATAATTATGAACATTCGATAATGGTTTCAGAAGATAAAAATATTCATCAATGAAAGATCCAAATAAGAGTTAAAATTTCTTATCATATAATCTAAATTAATTTTAATTTTTACATGTAAAAGATTATATTCAGGTTTTGGGGATCCCATATTAATATTATATTGAAAACATGTGTTAGTCATTAAGTTTGTTTCATGCACAATTAGAGAATTATGCATCAGATACGATAAAATTATTTATTTTTATTCACCAAAAATGCACTTTTATTGCATCCATAACTTTCAATTGGTATTTGTGGGGTCCCATTTTAAATTTATAATTATTTAATTAGTTGGTGATCTATTATACAAAATAATGGTTAGATCTTTCATTTTATATTGTTAGTTATCTAATTTTATGTTCAATAAACTTTCTTTAAAAATTTTAATTTTCATGCTTCAAGATTCATAATTTCTTAATTTCAAAGAAAAATGGAGACATATTGCTGATTCCATAAATCAATGATGATAGTTTTGTTAGGTAGACAGAGTTACACAATATGTAAAAGTACATGTCATGTATCTGAGTTCACTACACCTATACATTTCATGAGAAACACGATGTTCCAATATGAAACAATATATATTATATTTATGGTACATTGTGTATTGACTGGGCCAATCTAGAACACAACTTGTCAGATTACATGGTGTGAAGTTGGTGTACACCTCCTGTAGTCTACATAGAATATAATATAAATTTTCTCTAACCATGTGGTAAAATACATGGTTTCAAACTATATGAAACTAATATTCTGGAAAAATAATGAGATACATGATGTGTATCCAGTGTACCTAATGTGTAACCCATTATATCCCACATCTGAATAATACAAATGGTAATTTAGTGTGTTACGCAGATGCACGATTAGCGAAACACATTACTTTAAGCTAGAGTATACATCATGTGGTCCCACATCAGAAGAACATGCTGAGTTTTTTGGTGGGTTATATGGAAACAAGGTAAGTAGAACACATGGAATATAGCTAGTTAGAAAATATCTTGTAGTCCATCCAAGGTACAAGAAAAAACATGCGACTTTTATATTGGGTACATGAAAATCAAGGAACCGAGTACGTAGTTATTAAGTATATGTAGTGCAGTCTCCCAATAAAATATATAATTAAATTACACTAAAATATTTAATTGTAACATTAAAACATGATTATAATGTTGGAACATGATTTTTTTAACTATGAAATAATGGTTTTAAATAATGGAAAATGCACAATTAATTTATTGAAATTATTTTTATATATTGATTATGTCATTTTATTTTCCATGAAAGCATTAATAATGGGTATCCCCAAGAGGATTTGGATAGTCATTGAATTTAATGAAATTAATTTATTAATTTATTTATTCAATAACACTTATCTTAATTACAATGAACAAATTCAAGCGTATAATAGAATGTATATATTTTTTTTCATATTCATTTAATGTGTATGGAAGTTCATTATATTTCACCAGACCTGTGTATGAGTTGATTTAATTTAATTTAATTTATTGCATGTGATTTCAATTATTTAATATTAAATTAAAAATTATGGCATGTGAGTCATCCCTACCACGTTTATTATCTAATAATTTCATGTACAATGTGATTTATGTAATTCCCCTTAACCAATAAGTTTGTTCCCCTCATATAAGTGTGAGTTATAAATACATTTAATTAAATGCATATACCATGGTTCATGGAGTTAGTTCCATAAGGAAAAAAGATGATGCTGACCCAGGTGATACACTTGAGGAAAGGTGGATTGCTTTAACTCATTCCAAGACCAGAAAAATGAGTTTTACCTGAGGAAATAGGTTGATTTTTTTTCTTATTGACTCATAAATCAAATAAAATCATGATCATGTCATTTATTTATATATTTATTTATATATTATACATTATTTATTTTATTGACGAAAGGTCATAATTATATAAATAAATGGACTAATATACAATAAAGGATTTTAAATAAATTTATTATGCATAAATATTTCATAAAAACATAGTTAATCACTTAATTAGAATCCACATAACATTATCAATACTTGTAAAAGATAAAATAATAACTCATAACAAATATTAATATAGAATCCCTTATATTAATATTATGTCATTAAGACATCCATCGAAAATTTTAAGATGGACCCATAATTAATGTTCTAGTTCGGCCTATATCAGTGGAACTATTTATTATCATAAAATATTAATTAAGATCACTGTTTGACATAAAAAAATCTAAAACGGGTTTAATGGCATAAATCTTACAAATAAAAATTTAGTGGAATGTATTGAGGAAAATTCTATTTGTATTTATGGATTAGGGAATCCATTCAACAGATCAAGTATTTTTCTTGTTTTAGTTTTCATGATCACAACATATGAAATTTCTCGAAATTTTTATGTCCTATGTATGCATTATAAGAAATGAAATATGGATCATTTCAACTATAATCTCTTTAGTAATGGGAAATTAAAAATTCAATGTTTAAAGACATTGTGAATTGAAAAAATAGTCAGAGATTTAATAAAATGATATTCATTATGGCTCACATAAATTTCATTCAAGTGAAGTACTAATAATAAAATATATTATAATTATAGAACAATGTAAAGTCAACCATACACATTATACCTATGACCAATACTACAGAATTTCTATCTCTTTATAGGTAGTAACATTTTGAAATTGTTTATCAACCTCTGGGTTGTGTTGCCCTATTAATAAAAATCTTACACATTAGATCATTATTTTCAGTTGTGCTTGAAATAGAAGGGAGTGATGAAGAGTTAAATGACTATGATAATCACTTGAGTGACATGGTCGAAGTTCAGTGTTTAATGATTTCAACCTTTTCTAGTGAACTCAGGACATCTGATGAAGACATATATGATTATAACATGCCCCTATTATCATAATGGTATATATTATGAGAGAAATTTGAAGGAATGTTTTGAAATATCTAAATGTATCTTTTATAGTAATCTTAGAGAATGGTAACCAGTTGAGCCTCATGTAGTCAAACTCATTGGCTATATTGAGTACTTATAGTTTTATGGGATACATTACTCTGCACACTAACCACAATTTTCCATCACTCCCTCTGATATTTTCAAAAAAAAAATAATTTTAATTTAAATAAAATAGATATGTCTCTTCCATATCTACTCACATTGCTTCACTAGGTTGAGAAAGGTATGAAGTAATAAAGGCCTTCTATCCTTATGGTGAATAAAATGAAATTTTAGGTGAGGTTTTCTAAGCCCAAATATTCTCCATAATTCCCTTCTAATAAGAGATAGATCAAGGGACATATAAGGGAATATAATGTTTATTATTTTGTATGTGTAAATAAGGTCCACATAAAGAAAAACTACACCCTTGAAAAGAAGAAAGTTGAATCTTATAGTATCTTTATTATTGAGTGCATATTATTTATTTTTAAAATTGAGTATTAGATAAAACATGTTAGGCTCATATATATATATATTTAAATATATAAAAAAGTAGATTTATGAAGGTTGACTGGGGTAAGGTAGATTTATGATCATCCAAAAGAGAAAGAAGTACTACCATGGATATCAAGGACTACCACCTCACATTGCTGACCAGAACAATCTAGGTTTTAAAATATTTTTATTATGTTCCATCTATAACAAAAAAATTATTTTCATATCCAGACATTATACAGAAGGATTTATTTTCAAATTTGGTAATAAATTTATCTTCTTTTATAATTATGGCCCTTCTTATAGTAACGAACATTTAAATAATTATCCTTATGTTTTTATTACAAAAACAATGTAATGGAAATCAATAATGAATATAGTTTGCATGAATCTGACCACACCCAACTAGGGAATTACCAGTTAGGTCATGAAAATGAATAATTTTTTACTAAATTATACCATGATAGATATTTATATTTTTTAACTAAAAAAACATGGTTAAGATCATTAATGTTAACAAAGAAAAATTATGAAGTTACTATTTAGTGGAAAATATAAAACAACTAAAGATCTTTTTGAATTTGTTTATGTAGACGTGTTTGTATCATTTCCTATTGAATAAAGGGTTGGGTGATCGTACTTAAGAACATTTACTAATTATTTAATTAGATATTAATATGCCTACCTAATGAGGTATAAGTTAGATTACTTTGATATATTCAAGGAATGAAAGAATGATGTTGAGGACCAGCCTTGTAAGATTATAATAAAACTCTGTTCAGACAGTGGTTGGGAATATCTCAATCAAAACATCATTGATTATTTTTTGGTAATTAGGGATTCTATCTCAAGTTACTCCCACTGATACACCTTAAGGGAATGATATAAGTTAAAGGAAGAAATACACCCTATTGGACACGGTGAGATCCATGATGAGTCATGAGAGTCTTACATTCTTCTTTTAGGGATACATATTACAAATAGAATCATATATACTAAACCAAGTTCCAACTAAAGTGGATGACTGTATTACATAGTAATTTTTGGGACAAAAGAATCATGTCTTTTCATACTTACTTGTGCGAGGATGTGAAGTTTTTGTTAAGGCTTGTTTATATATCAAATATTCACCTGAAGAAATAAAGTATATCATTATAAGATATCTTAAGGAAAAAAATGGTGATAAATATAAAAACCTTTAGATAAAAAGGTTATGGTTGAAAAATATCAAACATTCCTTGAGAAGGATCATATCTCCAAACTAGATAGTCGGATCAGGATAATATTTGATGAAGTCCATGCTAAAGATACACAAGAGTTATCCTGAGAACAAATTCCATAAAGCCCCATGGAAGAATAAAATCGAGAGACATAAGTACTATGTATGATCACAAGAGAGTTATGAGAACTAAAATGGTATGGTTTTCTAGTCTCCATGGATGGTGAGTCATTATTAGTATATAATAATGATCTTATAACCTACAATGAAGTAGAAAGTTACAGATATGTTTCCAAGTGGTAAAAGGCTATGAATTATGAAATGGATTCCATATACCAAATACAAGTCTAGATTTTGGTTGATCCTCATATGGATGTAATAAATCTTGTTCATAAATGGGTATTCAAGAAGAAATTGGACATGGATGGATAATTCAGTAATTATAAGGCATAACTAGTTGAAAAAGGGTAAAATCAATTTCATAGAATATACTATGAAGAAACCATTTCACAATTTTCGATGAAAAAATCCATCAAAATTACATTTTCAATTGAATCTTACCATGAATGGTATATTTGGAAAACTAATATCAAAACATCATTCGTTAATAGGAAACTTGAAGAAGATTTTTATATGATGCAACCTAAGGAGTTTATTACTCCAAAGGATGCTAATAAGGTATGAAAATTGAAAAAAACTATTCCTATATTAATTTAATATTCTAAGTCATTAAATTTTTTATTTTATGAAGGAATAATAGAAATTCGTTTCATAAATAAAAAATGTGTGCCATATGTATATAATCAGTTTAGTGGGAGTTTAATTATTTTCTTAATAGTATATGTCGATGGCATAATACTTATTTAAAATGAAATACTAATATGGTAGTCCATTAAATATTGGTTGAATAAATGATTCTCCATTAAGGAAATAAGAGAATTAGTATATATTCTTGGGATCAAGAACCATCATGATATATTCATGTTGTTTTTGAACCTAAGTAAAGATACATTTACAGAAAAAATACTAAAGAGATTTAGTATGGAACAATACATGAAGGAGTTATTGCACCTATAAAATGGAATTCATATTTCAAGTAAAATGTTTCCTCAGACCCTTGGAGAATGAAATAGGATGTAAAGGACTCCAAATGTGTCGACAATTGAGTTAGATGTGTATGTTATATTATAGACTCTGCTAGATGTCACCTATGCCTAAAGTGTTGTGGGGATATGTGAAACCGAAAGAGGTGACCTATATTAGATGGAGGTAATTACTATCCTTGAGTATCTAAAGAATATTAATGATATTTTTATGGTCTATGGAATAGATATGGAACTAGTCATCATAGGATATGAATATTCTCATTTCCAAGAAGATCAAGATGATATGAAATCACATATGTGATATATCATCACTCTCAATAAAGGTTTTTTGAGTTGGAAGAGATCAATAAAAATCATTGGTTGCATATTCTAAAAAAGAGTCCAATTATATTACATCCCTTGAGGATATAAATAAGAATTTTTTATTTGTAACTTCATCCATGATTGTGGTGTGGTACATGGTAGTAAAGATTTAATCATACTCTATTGTGATAATACTACAGGTCTGTATCTCGTAAAGGATTCAAAGCCACATCAACGAATGAAGTAAATTATTCAGATATATCATATCTTGAGGGATTTTTATCAAATAGGTGATGTTATAGGGTGAATAATTTTCATGGAAGAGAACATACCAGAACCCATAACTATGGCCTTAACTCAGCAAAAACATGATCATCATGTGAGGTCTAGCGGAATGAAATTCATATCCAGTTAGCTCTAGTCTAAGTGGAAGTATATTGGAGTGGTTTTTCTAGTACTAACTATTTTTACTTTGGATTACATGTATATTTGAGTATTTTAATATTGACAAACTATTGTATTACATATTGTTCATTTTTCTTCATTAATTTAATTTAATAATTTCTTAGAGTATTTATTTCATCGATAAGGTTATAATTGGTCCTTACTATGATGCGAACCTTAAAATTCCATGGTAATATTCTTACATATAGTTCTATATTCAGATAAGATACTATGATGGGATACATTGAATGTTCACTGTCATTTGGGAGTTATTATAATAAGATTACACTTCATTTAATGATTTTTGTACATGGTAGTCTCTAAGAAGATAGATTTTGAGAATAGAACCACCTACACAAATTTTTCATGATTATGTGTCATTCAATATTCCTATCTACGATCATGTGTAATGGTCCATATACTTTATGATTTTTATTAATGCATGTTATCAATCACACACTTTGATGTATTTAGTAAGCCTTGGTGATACAGTTCATGGTTAAGTTAGATATGTTTAGTGTGTCATGAGTGATGTGTCACTAATCAATAATTTGAGGAGGTATTTTTCCCTTCCATATTTACGGAATATGATATATTGAACCTTTGATTGAAATGTAACAGTCATATTAAATTCCCTATCCATGGTATAATAATGAATTTATTTCAGATAGACAAAGAAATATGTATCAGGCATATAGGATGATGACATGGATGTGTAACCTGTATGATGATATATTGTGAAAAAGGGATTATATGACACAAAAAGTGTTTTTGTGTGGTTATCGAAGTTGCGACGTTAAACACTTTCACTTAGGTTCCTTGACCCACTGCTAGAAAATAATCTTGGACTTTATTCAAGCCCACTAAATTCCAATAAGAAATAATCCTAGAGTGTCACACACTAGGTGTTTCCATTCATCTCGATTAAATTATATTTAACTTTAATTATTGAAATAAATATCATTCTAAAGATGGATGTATAATTTTAATAATTTTTTATTGACTTCATAAACTAAATAAATATTTATTCACCATATTTTGAATAAAATGTTTATTTTATTTATAAAATATATAATAAGTTTTTATTCAGATGGATGTGAATAGAATATTTATTTATGAATAAATAGTTGATATTTATTTATTTGGCTATTCGATAAATAATAGAGAGGATGAGTTGACCATGATTGTGTCCATTGATAAATATTAATTTTCAATCCTATAAAATGATATTTATTATCGTGTTGGTAAGCATAGATAATAAAATAATAATAATTTTATTATTATTATTATTATTATTATTATATGGAATGGTATAAGAAAAGTTTTATTATATTATTTATGGGCCATTCTTCAATTAAATAATATTTTAACCTAGACCCTAACTGTATAAATATATTAATATGATTATTTTGTAAGGTTATTCAAGAATTGAGAATCATTAGTCACAACATATTTCTCTCTAGATTCCTCCCTCTATCATACTCTTAAGGACAAGAAGAATAAGGGAGAATCATTCAAGCCTAATGAATATTAAATCGATCAAGAAGAATGAAACAAGATGATTGATCCACTATGACAATACAAAACATTACATTGGTATTTCTTGGAGAACAATAGACCACATGCTGATCATCACTAAAGGCGAAATAATTTGTGTCCTACCTAAATAATAAAGGTAATATAAGAGAGGTTTCAGATGGTCAATATATTTATCAGAGAAAGATCTGGCGAAGAGTTAATATTTCTTCATATTTCATCTAAATTAATTTTAAATGTAATGTATAAAAGATACACTTTGAGTTATGGGAATTCTATTTTAATATTAAATGTAAAAAAATCATTGGACATGATGTTTAAATCTTGGAAAATTGGTTAATGAACCATCAAACCCAACAAAAACCTTTATGGTTATTTAACCAACAGGCACTTCTGCTATGTTCGGAACATTCAAAAACTATCTAAAAAGTTCATAGGATTATTTAACATGTAATGGTATTATAATGGTTAAATGAAAAGAGATATGGTGATAGCATTAGATTTAATATTTGCAATTCTATTTTTAAATATAGGGTTCTCCTTTAGAGGGAAAGGATTTAAATATATTTTTTACATCATTTTGGATGATTTCACCTCAATGACTACCTCCTATAAAACATGAATGGGTTGGAGAGCATAAAACTCACAAATTACCTATGGTTGATCCTCTAGTCCTTGAGGGTCCTGATAAATTACTTAATTTTTTGCGAAAGGGAGTTCTATAAAAGGATTCCACCACTTCTCAAATTATGAGAAATTTGATGTTGCACTAGAATCCAAATATCAGAGGTGGTGTATAACTTTTGGAGGAGGATTATTATGTTAATGAACATTATTATAAATTTGAGAGTATTAAAGAACATAAGAAACCCCATGTTCAACTTGTTATGTTCATGATTTAAGGGGTGGTCTGAAGGTGGGGGGATGTCTTACTAGAATCTTATAAGGATGATTACATAAATTGGAAGAAAATATATGTATGTTTTTATTACTTTAATCAAGAAACTCTCTTCTATGTAATGATTATGGAATTTATGAACCTCTAATAGATTTCAATGATAATTATGGATTATGTTTCAAATTTTATTAGTCTTTTTCCATTTATCAATATTTAAGTGGAGATGAGTATTCTAAAGTGATGTTCTTTGATATGGGATTAAAAGAGACATGACAGGAAAATATTAATATGTTTAACCTACCTAACTTCTATAAACTAGTGGATAATGTTTTTATATCCCAGATTATATCCATAGGAGGATTAGGAGAAGCTATTAAATCAATTAGCTAGACTATGTGTGATAGTTCCTCAAGTGGTTGAAATCAGTTATGGGAGTAGATGTCCAAGGTGGATCTTTCCAGGGGAACCAAGGCAGTGTTGTACCACTGATTCCTAGTTTTGGAAGGAATTCTAAATAGTGTTACTATTTTGGTTGCTTCATCCATAGAAAATTCTATCTCACCTATACATTTATGAAATTCCACTTATAAAATCAATGTAGACATCTCTAATGTTTTGGAATAAAAATTAATTTGAGTGTTTGGGAAAATGACCCCTAACTACCTAGTTATCAAATTCTCTATTAGAAACATAGTATACAAGGGATAACTCACCACCTTTTAGGTTCTTAATTTCAGGAGGTTGATATGGTAGATAGGTGAAAATAACTATATTGTAATAAACAGTGTGGTAATTTACTCCTTATGTTTAGTATGATATTGTAGATGTGATTTATACAACATATCAGTCTATTATCAATGATTCATTAGGGCCATTTACTATCATAAGTACAATTATTGTTTCCTTTATAACGTATTTCTTATTATCTGATACATGTGTATCACACTCTTATATCTATGGAACTAGTATCACTTTTCAGGAATTAAGGTGGGGGATCTAATATATATAATCCTTGATACTCATATTTAGAAAATAATAGATTAAAGATGTAATTTCCCTTTGTGTTCCTTGGTTATTTATGCATATATAAATTTATGTTGTCTTATGGTAATGAATATGGAATTGATTGAGGTAAACATAGGGTTGGATGGAAGAAATTAATTCTGATATTTTAGTGATTATTATTACATAAAGGTATTATTATCATCTCCAATTGGTTCATTGTATACTCACTAAGAAGTGTAAGAAATTCAAACTAGTTAGGAAGGTCTTGGTTAGGGGTAGTTGGAGGATAAAGTTGTATAAATTATTATACTCATTATCATAGTAGTATATCGTAAGGGTTTTTTTATTTTACCTCTAACTGTGGATCTCTATAGAGATTATTTCCCGAATAACTTATAATGATTACAAATAAAGGGATTAGTGGTATTTAAAATAGAAATATTTCCTAGAACTAAGAAAATTTACATCCCATTTTATCCAATGGGTTGACTAAATTGTGATAAGATAAGATTTAATTAAAATAGCTCAAGGCCTAGGGATTAATAATGGTGAGCACATCCCCTTGGGGTTCTCTTGCTATTTTCCCTGAAAAAGATGATAGGTGTCTACTATAATTTATAGTCAACTGGAATCTAAACTAGGAAAATGTGTTGAAGATATAAATTTTACTAATAATTGATGATCTCTTTGATCAATAATAGGTTGGAAGATGTTTCTAAAAAAATATCCTTCGATCAGGCCACCACCAGATTATTATTAGATCAGAATACAATACAATGACTATGTTTTAGATATTTATAGAAAATTCTATGTTTTTGATCATTTTTTGAGCTAACTAATGAAATTGGTTGGTTTATGGAATTAATTAACATGATTTTTCAAAAACCCTTGGACTTATTCATTAATAAATGGGTGGATGATATTATGGTTTATTCCTAGTCTTGGGATTAATATTCTGGACACAATTAAATCATCTTTGATACATTAATAGTTAAACAACTATATGCTAATCTTTTAAAATGATCCTTCTAGACATAGTATGTTTAGTTCCTTGGAAATATCAATTTCAAATAAAGAATACTTGTAGATCCATACTAGTTAGAATCAATAATTTTGTGGAAAGTTCTATTGAAAGTGTTCAAGATCAAAAGTTCCCTCTATATCATGAGGTATTCCTCTATTTTATCTTAAATTCCATGAAAATAGCCTCAATAATGAAAATCTTAACTAAAAAAGGGGCTATATTTTTGTTATCTGAACAATCTAAATTAGAATTTTATAAACTAAAGGGAAATCTAACCTCATATACATATATCATTCTACATCATATAGTTAACTATGATGCATATTCAGTGGGTGTTGATTTTTTTTCCATGAATAATCATTGGTTAGTTCTATTTGGTTTAAGACAATATCATCCTCAATAAATCACTACTTAATATATTCTGTAATTAGTTTTAATGGTTTATACATTAAATTTTTAGTGAAATTATATTTTTAGTGAGTGATTTGTAGTGTTAGCTATTTTCATACCCCGACATATCTATTATTTTTATTTTATTATTTTCTTTGGTTTTAATTTTTTTTTCGAGGTTCGGGTTGAATCCCGAACACGACTTTTGAGTTTTGTCAAAAAATGCGCATTTTTGAGTTGACGTTGTTGAGCGCACGGGCGGAGTGTGTTTTGGAAACCCAGCTCAGCTTCGCCTAGGAATCGGCATGACCTGTATGTCTTCGGAAAATTAAAATGAATAAATTTTGTATTTTATTTCATTATTTAAAAATTTCCATGGTTAATAATTTTAATTATTATTATTAAAACGAAATGAGTATTTTTATTATTTATATTTTTATCGATATTATGATAATGATGATTATTATTATTATTACTATTATTATTATTATATAATATTAGTTTTATTTTTGTTTACTTTTACTTTTTTCCCTCTTTCTTCTTTATTCTTTTTTTGTGTCATCCACACGGCTATCCCCCCTGCCTTGCTCCTTGCAACACACGCCCCAGCTCCTCCCGTGCACCGCTTCTTCCCCTTCGCAGCGTCCTAGCACCCTGCCTACCGCGCCCGTCCTACTTCGCCCACCCAGCACCGGATCCCATGCACCCTGCTCCGCCTCCTACCAGCAGCTGCCGACCACCCCACGCAGTAACCCGCCTCCCTGTTTCCAGTGCCCCTTTGGTTTGAATTCTCCTACCCTGCTTGGCCCACACGTGTGAGCCTCATCCCGGCGCCTCCATCATGTCCTGCACCGCGTGCCCCGGTGCCCTCTAGCCACCCCGCCGTCGCGCACCCCTGTGCGCTCACCCTCACCCCTATGCACTCACCCACACCCAGGCCCTCCTCCTACACACCTATGGCCTCCTGGACCTCCTTCCCTGCGACGACGCCGCATCAGCCCTCACTAGGTCTCCCCTACCTCTGGGCGATGACCTGCACCCACCAGATTACTCCCTACTCAGCGCGCCTGACCAGCACACTCGCTGGCCCTCCCTTTGCGCACAAAGACTCCTCCTGCCAGGCTCTAGTGTGCCTCCCCTCTGCTTACAGCGCACCCTCAGATGTGCGCTGACCTCTTTTTTTTGCTTGTGAGTAGGCCCTTGGCGCCATCCCCTTTCCCTGTTCCAACCGGCCAGCAGCGGCGCAACGCCCCTGCATCGTCCGGCCAACAACGGTGCGACACCCCGACTCCCCTTCCCACTGTCTGGCTGAATCCCACCTTTCATCTGCACCCTCTAGTGCGGCCCCGCTTTTCACCCACTGTCCAGCCAGCCCCGCCGGTGCGCATCGCTACCTTCCGACTGTCGCATGACCCCTTTTCCATCCCTCGATCATCGCACGATGCATCACAACCCCCCAGCTACTTCGACAAGGTCCACCGTCAGCTGTGCCAGTCTTCGCACCGCCGTTGACGATGTTGGTGACCTTTACAGTGCACCACGACACCGCGCCCGACCATTCACCCTTTCGCACGACCCTGTTAGTCAAATGCGGCTCCACGCTGAGGTGAAGTTTGTGCTGCTTCTTCATTGGATTTTTGTGAATTAGTGTTTTTTGTGTTTTACTTATTTTTGTGGGTGTTGCATTGTACTCGTGAAGTTTTTCCGCGGTGCTAAAGGCATCAGCTTGCGCATGCTTATGCACCTGTGCGAGGTGCGACCCGCCAGCGTGTTTGAGCTGTGAGTCGAGGTAGGTCCCCCACTGCACCTGCCTTTAAATTTAGAATTTATTAATTTCCTGATATTTTGTTAATTTTAATAAATGATAAATAGTGTTAGATAATTTATTTCGGAATAATTTATTAATGTAAATGAAGATGTTTATTTTATACATGGAACCTGAATTATTTTCTTGATGAAATGATGCACAATAGTGAAAGAATTCCCATTTGTCCTTTGAACATAATTCACAAAAATTCAAGTGTAGTTCTGGTTTGATGATAAATGATTTCTTCTGATGCTTGAACAAGTGTTTTTGTTCTCTTGAGAAATGAGGTTTTTATTTAAAGTTGGTTAAGGCCCGTTTGACACTTTGATAAAATAAATTATTTTGGAAAACTTTTTTTGAGGTGACTCAGGGGTGATCCTTTTGTGTATGTTGGTTGTGTGAGTTGTGTGTGATATTTGTGCAATGTGACTGGTTACTTGATTGACTTTATTGACTCACCCCTGTTTATTATATGTGTTGACATGGGAACCTGACATATTAAGTGAATCTTCTGAGAATGATTGTTTCACTAGTTTAGACTACACACTGGCTAGTGGCCAATAACAGAGAGGTGTTCTATTATTATTGATATGGGATTGGGCCCCTCGGTTAGGCCATGTAGGGAAACACCAGGCGTTTGGGCATTATGACGTCATTGAGTACACTACTACAAAAATGGTCAAGGGAAGCGCCACCTTTTATCAACGCTAAGAAAAAGTGCTTATAAAGGTAAATCTTTATCAGTGCTAATTAAATGTGTTTATAAAGAACCCTTTATGAGCACTAAATTTTTAGCGCTGATAAAGGGATTCTTTATCAGTGATTTTTTAGCACTGATAAAACCATAGCCCCATATTTTATAAAATTGGGTGCACAATATCCTCTGTTTATCGCTCCATCAAGCTCTCATGGTACTGTACCCCTACGACAACTCCCCTCCCCCTCGATCTTCTCTTTGTCAGACCTCCTCTTCTTTCCCTATTCTGCTGCTAGCCCTACTCCTTATCCTCCCCCTCGAACCCCTTCTGCGTATCCTCCTCCCCGCAAACCTTACTTCTCATTCTCCCCGCTGGGCCCTACTTCCCGTGAACCCTACTCCTCTATTTATCAACGTTTGGTGGATCCTCTCATGCACCTCCCCCTCTGTCAGTCGCACCTTCCCCTCCTGATGTAGCACAGAAGGCTCCCTGACCGCTCTACACTTCTTCTCTCCCTCCATCGCAGGTGCGATATACTCTAGGTAAGTCTCCCACTTCTCCTTTTAGGTTTATTTTTGGTAATTTATCTCCCTTATCTACATGTGTTCATCATTTTAATTATCATTTATCCAATTATTCAATGAATAATTGGTGAATGGTCATTGCACATTCCATAGTTGGAATCATGGATCACTCCATGTGAAAATGAGACATGGACAGTGCTATTATTTTTTAGACACACCGTATACACCTAGGGACACATCATGTCCTCCTTTGAGGATATTTTTGAGCTCTATTTACTTTTATTTCAGTTTTTTGTGAGATTTTTGAGCTTCCATGGACTAGTATTGGTAGATTGTGTTCCCTTGGTCCATTCCTATGAGGGCTTGATGCATCTTCATGACCTCATCCAAGGATATTGCCCCCTCTATATCTTCTTAATGATCAGGGTAGTGTTGGAGAGTTCCATTATTCTTGATTGAGTTGTCTTAGTCCACTTATATTAGGGTTATTATGGAATTAGGTTCCGTTCATTGGAACTCATACCCCTCAGTGACTTGGAACATGTATCAATTCAAGGGACCCAGAGCGATCCTCATTTCATTCATGTTGTCCCTATATTGGGTTTGTAGAATTGGAATCACCAACACTTATATGGGCATTGATCCCCTCTATTGGAGGATGTTTTAAGTAGGGTCTATTTTCCCCCAGAAAGCCATAGGAATTAACCCCCTCTCTTTGTATAGATATCTGATCTTTCAGATGATGTATTAGTCCGATGGAGCATGTATCTCAGATGAACCCTCTCAGTTTTCAATATACTTATTCTATAGTGAGTGGTCTCAGTTCAATTTTATGAGGGTTAGTATGGAATATGATCCTGAGCAATGGACCATAGGTCACTTAGTGACCTGGAGCTTGTATCCCTCTGAGAGGCCTGAAGCAAACCTTATTTCCAATGTGTTTTTCCTATGTTGGGTTTGTTGAATTGGCATGACCAAAACTTACACAAGTGTTTATCCCCTATCTTGGAGAATTATTTTAGTAGACTCTAGTATCCCCCCATCAAGCCTTGTGTGTTGACCCCCTATATTTATATCATGAGCTAATATTTTTGATGGGGTATTAGTATGATGGAGTGTATATCTTGAGTGAACACTCTCAGTTTCCTATGTGATTCTTCCTGGCTAGATCAGATTAGCGTGACCTCTAGGATGAGTGTCGTCATTGGAATTATAGCTTGGGTAGCATTTCCTCTCGGAGGAGTGTTACCTTGAAACCCTGAGTGGATCTACAACTAGAAGTGGTTGAGACAGTTTTTGACTTAGAGTCTTTTATGATTATATTTGGGATATCCTTGGTTATCATTATGTCTCATATATTGTTTGGAATAACTATGTTTAGTGACATGAATACTCTCTATGCTTTATGTATGGTGTTTTGGGGTGTCTTATTGGGTATTGTAATACTCATCCCTACAAGGGATATTCCCATACATGTCATGTCTTATACAGATGATGGAAAATTTCACAGAGTCCTTGGTGGACTAGGATAAGGTAGAGATTAGTTTGGGATACACATACTGAGGTGTATACCAATGGTGAATTAACATTTGTCCCCTCCTTCTATGTAGTTCATACATTGTTTTCCATTTTTTTGTTGGATTGTATTTCAGCTCTTTTTATTAAATCCATTAATTTATACTGTTCAATTCATAGACCAACCTCTAGTGGTTTGGGGGAATTCAACATGTAATACTAAGCTTTGGATGGCTATATTAGTGTTCTATGATTATGCCTATGGTTTGAGTTCTTATCATAATCTTTTAAGGTAGTGATCTTCTAGGATGTAGGGTTAGCAGCACCCACCCACGGTAGGTGTGTGATGCAAGTCTCATCTCAGGAGGCACTATCATTTATAGGTACCTCAAGGATAACCCATTACTCCAAGGAATTTAATATGATTATGATGGGTATAGACATATCACATTTCATTTTCTTAACATTCATGCTACAGTCAGAGAGGCAGTTGATGAATAGCCTAGGTAGAGGAAGGAACTGGAGAAAGGAGGTCTGTACAACACTAAAGTGATGGAGGAGATCAGGGAGCAGTATGAGGTGGATATAAATTTGGTTTGATTCTACTAATATTACCCCTAAGTAGACCACTCCTATATTGGTAAGTTAGTGGTTAGAATCTTGGATAGTTGTAGTCACTAGAGTCTTTTTACTAGGAGTATTCAGGAGTGTTTGGAGGTACAATCTATGTTCGTTATACTTTTCTTATAGTACTATTAGAAATAGGTACAAGAAACTATTTTTACTAATTTTTTCAATTATTTTCTAGTTATATGGTAGGCGTTGGTAGAGACCCATGTTAGTGATGTTTGGTATGAATTTGGACTTGCAATGAAGATAAACAATTCCCCCATCGATATGTGTTCTTGAGAGGTGATCCAAAAACATGTGGGCAAGTCAGTGACTCCTAAAGTGGTTACTATATAGGTGTTGTAGATGGGGTCCTTTTAATTGTGTGTTTGAGGCCCTTTTTATGTGATAAGGTGTCATATAAATCCCTGTTTTTAGTGAACTAGTGTGAAATGAAAAGGGTGTGTTCCAAGAAATAGGATCTCATAGAGGCTTTGAGTGCAGTTCTAGGTACAAGTTTGGGGAAGGTGAGGGAGAGTTATTGCATATCCTTTATATGTTCATGATAGAATTTATATTCACTAACCTTAATTTTCAATTTCTCATGTTAATTTGGGTAACAAAACCTATGATATTCCATAGTAATTGTTGGGAAAAAATCCCTCAAGGTATCATTGCAGTATATTTGGGTTGATTGTGTTTGTTGACAAAGCAGGTTTCCATGGTGAATTGTCGAGTTCCAGAGAAGTTGTTGACAATCCATGTTGACAAAGAACCATGACAAAGGAATGGACGAACTGGAGGCGGTACAAAAATAGCAGTACAAGGTGGTGTCGTTTCCTAGTGTTTACCAAATTTTTGGGGTCCAAAATTTGGAGGTTGGTGAGCATCAAGAAAAGAGGATATACTTAAAGATCATATTTAAATATGGAAAAGGCATGAATTTCGTGAAGATAGGCTTCATGGATTGGATTTCGCGAAGACAAGAAAAATGTTGACGGTGATGCTTCGTGTTTACGAAGAGCTTCGCGAACAGCAATGTTGAAAGGAAATATGAGGGAGCTTTGTAGCGGAGACATGAGGTAATTAACGGAATGCTCCGCGATTACGGCGAGCTCCGTGATCCGAGAATTTCTGAGGTGCTTCGCGATTTTGAGAGAATTATGGTAGAAATTTTAAAGATTCGCGATTGGTGATGACGTGGCACTGACTTCGCGCGGAAGGGTCGAGGGTTGGTGGAATTGCCTATAAATACAGGTCAACCCCCTCGAGAGAAGTAGAGATTTTTCAGAGAAAATATTTTTCTCTCGGTTTGCGAAGGTGGTTCGTGAAGTAATTTTTCTTCGCGAAAGAGAGGTGCTTCACGGTGGCTAATCTAGATCCACGAAAGGAAGTGGGCTTCGTGAGGCCGCGTGCTCTAAGGAGTGTGCTTCGTGAAGAGGCAGGAGCTCCGCAACGACCTAAGAATTGCGAAGGCTTGAGATTCGTGAGAGTGCTTCATGAGAGTGCTTCACGAAAAGGCAGAAGCTTTATGAAGGCTTATTTGAGCTTCGCGAAATTGGGAGCCTCGCGAAGTAGGGTGATTTGCGAAGGTATTTCCAAAGGAATTGCTCAGTGTTCAGGGGAAAGGGGGTATTAATCAATGGATGAACTTTTAACTTCAACAGAGCATCTATCAACAGTTGAGGATGCATTATTTCATGAAAATGAAGAGACCTATAGGTCTATAAACTGTGAGTGGATCTTCTGAAGAAGCAGTGAGCTCACTTCATTTGAGAGAGCAGTGATTTCTCAATTTGTGAATGGTTGTAAACCAGGAGGGACAGTGAGTCCGCTTCGAATTTGTAAATAGTAGTGCACTTACAGTGGAATTAGTACATCGACACACTGCTGGTGTATGCTCCTTGGACATAGCCCAGTGAGGGTGAACCAAGTAAAAATCACTATGTCCTGTGCATGCTTTAAGGTTTGTTCATACTCTGCATCGGGAAGGATAGAGAATTGGGTTTTGTCTAACAGCAAAACAAGATCAAAATGGGAAGTCATTTTAATCTGTTATACCCTGATTCACCCCCCCTCTTAGGGTATCTAGCCTAGTGGACCTAACAATTGGTATCAGAGGGAAATATTAATATAAATGTTTCTCTCTCAAATGAAGGTCACTAATCGTAAAGGGATTCCGATCTTCGATGGGAACAATTTAAAGTAATGGAATAATCGGATGCAACACTACTTCCGATCATTAGGAATGAATGTGTTTACAATAGCAATGCACGGTATCACAACTAATATTAATAGTGGTGCTTTATCAGATGCTGAGCGAAGAGAATTGGAAGCTGATGAAAAGGGAATCAATGCTCTAGGGGGAGCCCTATCCAATTCTATATATACAAAGTTGATGTCATGAAAAACATCACATGCTATGTGGGAAAAACTGTTGAACATATATGAAGGTGATACAAAGGTCAGAGAAGTGAAGTTGCAAGTGTTGTGGAACAAGTATGAAGATCTGAGGATGAACCCGAATGAATTTATTGATGCATTCTTTGACAGGGTAAATGTTGTTGTAGAGGACATGCAAGGTCTTGCCGAAATTATTGAAGACATAAATATTGTGAAGCGTATCTTGAGGAAACTTCCACCTCTATTTAATTCGAAAGTTTCAGTTTTGGAAGATAAAGACCCGAAAGAGATGACACTGGATAACTTGCACAACACCCTTGTTGCATATGAAATGAGAAATGATGATAACAATGCTGTGAAAAAGGGGAAATCCAAAGAGGTGGAATTTAAGGCCATGAAGAAGCTCACCATTGAATACTCTCAGGAAGAAGAAGAGACAGATGAGGTGATGTAATTCCTCTCCTAAAACCTTAAAAGAGGAAAAGGAAAGTTTAAAGGGAAGCTTCCACTTTCTTGTTTTCGATGTGGAAAGGTTGGACATCTTGCGGCAAGGTTCCCCAAAAAATTCCAAGAGGATGATGATGTCGATGAAATCGAAATTCCCAAGAAGAAGCCTCCAGCCTATGGGAAAGGAAAGAAACAATTCAAGAGAAATTTCTTTAAGAAAAAGAACCTTCTTTCAAAAGAATATGACAGTTCAGATGAGTCTGAGGTTGATGATGTTTAAGAGATAGAGAACTGTAGAGACTGAGGAGAAAATTCTATGGTGGCAGTTGTCGGTAGTTATCAGAATAAGAATGAAACCGAAGCTGATGAAGAAGAAGAATAAGTTTAGGGAAGAGTTGATATGCAAGCAGAGTTAGAGGATTTTATTGAAGAGATAGATGTTTGGAGAGCCAAAACAAAGAAATCCAACAAAGTTGTTCATGACTCCAAACTCTATATGCAGCAGCAGGAAGAAAATAAGTCTGAGTTGATGGAAGAAATTGAGAAACTCAAGTCATCAACACCAGAGGACTCAGAATCAGTTAGTGAGTATAAAATAAAAATTGAATAACAGAAAAGGGAGATCGATAGCTTGAATAACACAAGGAAAGACCAAATTAAGCATATTGAAGAACTTGAAGGAGAAGTTGTCGGTTTGTGGAAAAAGGTTAAAGATCAATAAAAACTCTTGACTCCTACTGGGTCACTAGGAAAGTAGATCACTCAAAAAAATGAGAAGCTGAAAGTAGAGAATAGTGGTTCAGCAGAAAATAAGAATCAACTTTGTTCAGATGCTAAGACTGATTGGGGGATTGATCGAAAACAGAAAGCTGTAAAAGATGAGGTCAGATCGCAAGCACCCACTCCCAGAATGAAGGTAGATTTGGGCACAGGGAAGAATCAGAATATTCATAGATCCCAAAGGGAAACTAGCAGTTCAGAAGTAACTCAAATAAATGCACCTTATATCAGGTGTTATTATTGTGAAAAAATGTGACATTCACAATATGTGTGTTCCATAGCCAAGAGATATCGAAGGGCACAAGAAAAAAGGTGGCAGCCAAACAGAGAAAGGTTCTTTAGAACATATTTCGAAGGGCACTGTTTTTGGTGCGGAGGATAAGGGCACATGGCTAGGTACTACACTTCGACCATACAGAGGGATGTGCCAAAGCATAACCAAAATGTTCGCAAGCAGCAGATAAATGAATCAACAGGTGATTTGAAAACTCAAAATAGATTTGCACCTTTTCAAGATGAAGCTGGTCTATCATACTCTGAGAAAGATCAGAAGTCTCAATCAATATCAAGTATGAAGGCAAAAGCATGGACCAGGAAGAAAAAGGATAAGAAGGCAGTGGTGGCAGAAATTTCCCTTAAAGCATTATATCGCTCTGGTGTGTGGATCCTTGACAGCGGCTACACATCTCACATGAAAGGTAATAAGGATCTCATTACAGGCGTAAAATATGACAAATAAGGATTTTACAAGTTTGGAAATGATGAATTCCTGAAGATAATTGGATCAGGAAATGACAAGTTTGGGGGAAAAGAGATGAGATGTGCTGATGTCTTAGTAGTATAAGGCCTCAGTCACAATTTGCTCAGCATTAGTCAACTATGTGACTCAGGACATTATATAAGGTTTACTAAGAAGGTGTGTATCGTCAAAGGAAGAGACGGGGTAGTGGTTCTAAAGGGAAAGATAACAAAGGGAAATATCTACCTGGTAAGTGGAGAAGAAGATATGTGCTTTCTATCCAGAGAGGAAGAAAACAAGTTGTGTCATAAACAACTTGGTCATTTATTTCAGCCATCCTTGGAAGATCTGGTAAAGTGTGATGCTGCAAGAGACCTACCCAAGCTATCACGTGATCGTACTCACACATGCGATGCATGCCAACAAGGGAAGATCATCAGAAAGACGTATAAGGCAAAAGAAAAGAAGTTAACAAGAGTGCTTGAGTTGGTGCATGCTGACATATGTGGGCCCATCACACCACGAGCAATTGGCGAAAAGAGGTACTACATTCTTTTCATTGATGACTATAGTAGAATGGCATGGTTATTTGTCATTTCCCATAAGTTTGATGTGTTTAACTGCTTAAAATAGTACCAAAGGGAGTGCAAAAGGATGCTTGGACAGAAATTTTTGAAGTTACGTACTGATAATGGTATTGAATTCACAAATAGTCAGGTGGAAGACTATCTCGAGAAACATGGGATAAGGCATCAAGTTTCTTCAGTAAGAACTCCCCAATATAATGGAGTGGTTGAAAGGAGAAATCAAATCATCAACAACATGGCCAGAACAATGCTCATTGAAAAATACCTACCAGAGAAATTTTGGAAAGAAGCAGTTTTGATATCAGTCTACATTTCTAATAGGGCTCTGTTGTGTCCAAAGGAAGAAAAGACTCTATATGAGATGTGGTATGGAAAGAAGCCAACAGTGAAATACTTTCGAATATTTGGAAGTAAGTGTTTTATCCTAAAAAATGAAAAACATAGTAAATATGAATCATGAGGAGATGAGGGGAGATTCCTTCGATACTCAGGAAAAAGCAAGGCATATAAATGCTTTAACAAAAGGCTGGGAAAATTAGTTAAGAGAAATGATGTCACTATTGTGGAAAATGAGGAGATCATTCAACAGTGCAGTGAACAATTTCCTGATGAGAGTGATGAGGAAGAAAGCAATGAAGGGGAAGCAGAAGTGGATAATGTTGATTTAGAAGAAGATACTGATGATGAGCTTGAGGAAGTAAAGTCCGTATCTGCACAAAAGCCAAGGAGTCAAGCTGAAATTGATAGGAAGAATATCATTGGTGATCAGTCAGCTCCAGTTCAGACAAGAAGAATGAAATCGCTACAGCAGACATCTCTACTAACACAGGTTGAGCCGAAGTGCTTCGTTGATGCAGTTGAAGATGAAAATTGGATTCAGGCAATAAATGAAGAGCTTGATCAAATTGAGAAAAATCATACGTGAGAGATTGTTTCGAGGCCAGAAGATAAGAATGTCATCAAGAATAAATGGGTCTATCACAACAAGATGAATGAATATGGAATAGTGATTCAGAACAAAGTACGACTAGTGTGCAAGGGGTACTCCCAGATCGAGGGAATAGATGTTGATGAGACATTTTCACCAGTTACAAGGCTGTAGACAATCAAATTATTCCTAGCCATTGTAGTGCAACAGAAGTTCAAAGTGTTCCATATGGATGTCAAATCTGCATTTTTGAACGGGGTTCTGGAGGAAGAAGTGTATATTGAGCAGCCCGATGGTTTTATCATTCATGAGGATGAGAACAAGGTTTTCAGACTGAAGAAGGCGTTGTATGGGATGAAACAAGCACCAAGAGCATGGTACTCAAGGCTTGATCAGTAATTGAAGAATCTTGGTTTCCAGCGTGGGGGAGTTGATTACAATCTCTATTTCAACAACAGTAATAATAGGATGATGGTCTTGTTTATGTCGATGACATAATATTTGGTGGATCAGATGAAGCACAGTGCAGAAAATTTTCCGAATTCATGAAAAGTGAGTTTGAAATTTCAATGATTGGAGAGCTAACATTTTTCCTTGGTCTGTAGGTGACACAAGGAAAGAATGGAACATTCATTTCACAATCCAAATATGCTAAGGAGGTTTTGAAAATATTTAGAATGGAAAATTCCAAGGATATGAAGACTCCGGTAGCTACCCGGATGAAATTGTCCAAAGATGAGGATGTGAAGGCAGTTAATATCACAGAATACAGGAAAATCATTGGAAGTTTTCTATACTTGACTGCAACAAGGCCTGACATTGTATTCTCCACATGCCAAGTAGTGAGATATCAGAGTAATCCCAAGGAAAGCCACATGCTTGCAATGAAAAGAATACTTCGGTATATCAAGGGCACAGTGGACTTCAGCTTGATGTATAATGGAAAATCTCAGTGAGAATTATTAGGATATACTGATTCATATTGGGCCAGTTCAGTGGATGACAGGAAGTCAACATCAGGAGGTTCTTTCTAACTTGGAGGATTGTGTGTTTCTTGGATAAGAAAGAAGCAATATTTCTTTTCATTTAGCACCACAAAAGTTTAGTACATTGCTTCTACTCAAGCTTGCACACAGTTATTGTGGATGAAACAACAGATTGATGTAGGAAAAAGTGATGTATTTAAAATTCAAAGTAATGCTGAAACTACTAATGATGATGAATTTTATAGAAGGCCACTAGTATAAAATGTCGACATGAAAAAGGAATTGGATCAGAGATTGAATAATGAAGTCAAATATAGAGATATCCTGATCCAAGTATTGGAAATTGTGGTAAAGAAGCTATGAGGCTTAAATCAAAGACTTATTGATGTGGCTACAGACCTATGGGAGAAGAATGATTCCCAGGTTGAAGAACTGTAAGAGATGTCTTCAAAGAGAGATAAATATAAAGCTGATGATAAGGGAGAGAAACAGAATTCAGATGAAATTCAGAATCTGAAATCTTGAAATGTTGATCTTGCTACACAGCTAACTGAGCTAGTTCAGAAAAATCAAAGGCTACAACAAGAGAATGCATGTTTTTTTTGATTCTGTTGCTTAGGATAAATTGGAATTAAAAGAGCATAGTGACATGGTGGATAAGCTGACACATGAATTGGAAGATGAGATGAGTAGAGTAAAGCTTCTCAAGAGAGAACTTGATGTTCAACATGAATCAAGAGATAAAAATATTTAGCAACTGGATGAAGAAATAGAATCAGTCAAGAAAGAAATGGAGAAATATAAATCCAAAGACAAGCCCAAGTTAAAGGATGCACTTCACTTAATATTTTATTGTCCTTCAACAAGTGATGAAAAAATGAAGAAAAAATATGCTATTTTTGAAGAGAAACAACAGAATATTTTCTCATCTCAAAGACCATATAGTTTGGAAAAAACTGGCATTGGATTTGATGAATTCTCTCTCATACATGATAGCAAGAGATCCGTGAATAGTTCTAAAAGTGGAGAAAACCCTATAGGTGCTGGAGACAGGCCTAAAAGGATAGTTACAAGAAGTAGTGATAGCATGTGATATTTCTGTGGGATTCATGGAAATACATTAAGCTTCTATTCAGAGGATCTGGAATAAATTTTTGGCTATGAAAATAGAAACTGTAATAAATCTGAGAATAGGAAGAAGAGTCATGAGAAATCATAGAGAAGAGTCACTCAGAGGAGAACATTCATCAGATGCAATTACTATTTAAGAATGGGACACACTATGAGTAGGTGTTAGGATGCTCAGGTGCTCAATGTCAGAGGAAGAATTCAAGTTGTATCAACACCTTGACAGAGAAATGATGAAATGAGGTATGCCTTTGATGGAAATTGTTTTATATGTTCTGATTATGGGCATTTGGTAAGATATTGCTACAAGAAGAAATCAGGAAAGGAAAAGGAACTCAAAAGAAGATTCACGACTCCAGTGGTGTATAATGAGAAATTTTACACTGGAAGACAAAGTGTTAAATTAAAAAATAGGTTTACTACCTCTGGAGAAGCACAAGGAGGTGAACGAAAAGTGTATCAGTCACACTCACAACCGCTCTCTAAGAAAGAACATGAACAAATCTGGATGAAAAAGGGAGGAAATGCTACAGCTGTGAGTAAGAAGAATATACGTTCTATGGAGGACCTACCACCAATGAAAAATAGTGTGGTGAATCGGGTATATGATAAAAGAAATATGAATAAAGAATGCATTGAAATATTCACATGTCTTGTTCCATAGCGATAAGTGGAGGAAAGATAAAGACCCTTGAAATGGTAGAAGAAGAAAGAGAAGATGGAAAGTAGAGAGATTCCTACCCAGAGAAGGACTCAAGTGAAATGGAATTTTGGTGGAACATCAAAGAAGAAAATGTGTACTAGTGGGTTTAAACCCCAAATGGTGAGAAAGGCCAGGCCTGTAGAATATACATATCAGATAAAGACTCAGCATGTGGGTAATGAATGCTTAGTCATATGGCCAGAGCAGTTAAAATTGGCTAGGTAGCTATAAGAAACAAGGAAAGAGTGTGATTCTTTGCAAGAAATAATCAAAGGGTTGACCCATTAGGATCAACTGCAATCCTAATCTTGAGGATTCCAGAAGTTCCCCTCTCCCTATGTATATAAATTCTATCAACTGATGATTCATGTGTTTTAGGTTTTAGGGAGATATAATCTAAGGGGAAGTGGCATCTAAAGATGCACAGTGGAAAAGTGATATGCTTTAGAGTTTCAATTGACTCAAATTAGGTACCAGAGTTGAAGAAGAAATGGATCCACAGAGTGCAATAAGAAGTGATTGTGTTATTAACTTTGTCTCATGTTTCCTACACCGAGTTTCTACTCAGTAGGCTTAGATATTTTGTTAATGGCTCAATGATGCAGTAGAAGAAGAATGTATATGGGTTTAACCATAGGAAGTGTTTCAAAACATAGAGGTAGATCTCTATCTACTAATCAGATGAAAGATATCAATGGGATATAAAGGATGAGTGTTTTTTATCAAGAAGACATGTTGTGGGAGAGGAAGAAAACTTCATGTATTTCATAATCATCTATTTTGTTCTAACAATATGGTATCAACTGACTGTTTTTAGGATACCAAGAAGCTGTGAGAGAATGTCAACCCTGTTTCAACAAGAATCTCAGAAAAGTAGCTAAAATAAATGATGCCACTAAACAATGAAATAGTGAGAAATTTCCTGATGAATGTGATGAGGAGGAAATCAACAAAGGGAGAGAAGAAGTGAATGATGCTGATTCAGAAAAGAATCAGACATGAGAGATTGTTTTGAGGCCAGCTGATAAGAATATCATCGGGACTAAATGGGTCTTTCGCAACAAGTTGAATGAAGATGGAAAATCGATTTGAAACAAAGCATCACTAGTGTGCAAAGGATACTCCCAGATAGAGGGAATTGATGTCGATGAGACATTTTCACTTGTTGAAAGGCTAGAAATAATCAGATTATTCCTAGCCATTACAATGCAACGGAAGTTCAAAGTGTTCCAGATGGACGTCAAATCTGCATTTTTGAATGGGGTTCTGGAGGAAGAAGTGTATATCAAGCAACCAGATGGGTTTTTCATTCATGAGGATGAGAACAAGTTTTTCAGAATGAATAAGGCATTGTATGGGATGAAACAAGCACCAAGAGCATGGTAATAAAGGCTTGATCAGTACTTGAAGAAGCATGGTTTCCAGCGTAGGGGAGTTGATTACAATCTCTATTTCAAAAACAACAACAGTAATCAAAGGATGATGGTGCTGGTTTATTTTGATGATATAATATTTGGTGGATCAGACGAATCATAGTGCAAACAATTTTCCAAATTCATGAAACATGAGTTCGAGATGTCTATGATTGGTGATCTGACCTTTTTCCTTGGTTTACGGGTGACACAAGGAAGGAATGACACATTCATTTCTCAATCCAAAAATGCCAAAGTGGTTCTAAGATGGTTTGGAATAGAAAATTCCAAGGAGTTGAAGACTCTAGTTGAAACCAAGATTAAATTATCAAAAGATGATAATGGAAAGGCATTTAATATCATAGAATACAAGCAGATTATTGGGAGTTACTGTACCTGACAACGACGAGACCTGATATTGTTTTCGCCACATGCCAAGCAGCGTGATATCAAAGCAATCCCAAGGAAATCCATATGCTTGCAGTGAAAATAATATTTCGGTATATCAAGGGAACAATGGATTACAGCTTGATATATAGTGATAAATCTCAGTCAGAGTTATTGGGATATACTGATGTGGATTGGGCTGGTTCAGAAGATGACATGAAATCAACATCAGGAGGTGATTTCTATCTTGGTGGAATATGTATTGATTGGATAAGCAAGAAGCAAGATTGCATTTCATTAAGCATCGTAGAAGCTGATTATATTGCAACCACTCATGCATGCACACCGTTATTGTGGATGAAGCAACAGCTTGATGATATGGGAGTTGAAGTGAAATCTCTGATCAGAATCCAGTGGGATAACTCAAGTGCTATAAATCTCATCAAAAAATCTTGTCCATCACTCAAGGACAAAGCACATTGAGATAAAGTATCATTTTATCAAGGAGAAGGTTGAGCAAGGAATCATGAAGTTAGTGTATGTGCCTACAGAACTACAGGTTACAGACATTCTGACAAAGGCCTTACTCAAGGAAGCGTTTGAAAGGCATCGACTAGCTATGGGAGTTCAGTCGACTCCCCACACTTGAAAAAGTGTGGATGTGGAACCCCCTCTCCTCAAGGTATGGTGTGTTTTTATCTACTATGCTAATATGTATCCTTTCCAATGTCTTCTCCCATAGAGGAGTGCCCTTTTGGGTTCATTGACAAAGGGGGAGAAATAGTGACTCCTCAAGGGGGAGAAACTGTGGCTAATGAAGGGAGAAAATTTCTTTGTCAAAGACACGGGGAGAAGCTGACAGGTGGAGCAGCGAGATAAGGGGGAGATCAATGAGATAGGGGGAGAGTTTTTAAATCTGACGATGCTAGAAGTGATCGATCAAAGATTAGATATCACTATAGCTAAGGATCATGATAAAAGCAGAAGAGTGATGTTGGAATGGTGTGAGAAGGGTTCCAACGATCAACAATTGGTATCAATTTGGAAATTGGTATCAGTTTGGTGTCAACAGAAGGTGTCTGAAATTAAGTGATTCATTGATGAACTTTTGATACTACTCTTGTTTCTCACACCGAGCATTGCTCATGTGGGATTAGAGTATGTGGTGAGTGAATCTTTGGTCGCTATCTGAATCACAAGAGGTGAATAGTGGTATATGATGGAAGAAGACTCTGTGAGGTATCGAAGTGCATAAAATCATTCTGAGAAGAGTTGTCAACAAACCCAAATGGGGATATTTTTGGACAAAAATCCCTCAAGGTAACATTGTATCATTTTTGTGTTGGTTGTGTTGGTTGACAATGTAGGTTTCCATGGTGAATTGTCAGGTTCCAGAGATTTTGTTGACAATCCATATTGACAAAAAACCATGACAAAGGAATGGACGATCTGGAGGCGGTATAAAAGAATAAATACAAGGTGGCACCGTTTCACAGTGTTTTCTAAATTTTTGGGGTCCAAAATTTAGAGTTTGGTGAGCATCTTGAAATATGGATTTCCTTGAATATATCATCAAAATATGGAAAAGTCATGAGTTTTGCGAATATAGGCTTCATGGATTGGATTTTGCGAAGAATAGAAGAATGTTGACGATGATTCTTCACGATTACAACAAGCTTCATGATAGGAAAAGTTGAAGAGCATTGCAGTAGCGAAGGGCATTGCGAGTGAAGCTTTGTGGTGAAGGTGTGAAGGAATTGACAGAATGCTCTACGATTACGACGGGCTCCGCGATCAGAAAATTTTTGTGGTGCTTCACGATTTTGAGAGAATTTCGGCGGGAAATTTGGAGTTTTTCGATTTGTGATGGCGTGGCGTTGACTTCATGTGGAAGGTTCGAGGGTCAGTGGAATCACCTATAAATAGGCCTCGACCCCCTAGAGAAAAGAAGAGTTTTTTCGAAGAAAATATTTTGCTCTCGGCTCGTGAAGGTGGTTCACGAAGACAGCATGCTTCGCAAAAGAAGAGCTTTTCGGCGGCTATTCTAGCCCTGCAAAAGTCGTGTGCTCTGCGTTGGCTCAGTGAGATTCATGAGGGAAGTTTCTCTATGATGACTTGAGCTCCGCAACGACCTAAGCTTTGTGAAGGCTTGAGCTTCGCAAAAGGCGGGGACTTTGCGAAGGCTTGTTTGTGCTTTGCAAAATTGTGAGCTTCACGAAGTAGAGTGATTTGCGAAGGTACTTCCCAAATATTGTTGCTCAGTGTTCAGGGGAAAAGGGGTATTCATAAGTGGATGAAAGTTGGACTTTAACAGAGAATCGATCAATAGTTTTGGATGCATGTATTCATGAAAATGAAGAAACCTACAGGTCTATAAACTGTGAGTGGATCCCTTCCAAGTGCAGTGAGCATAGGAAAATGAAGAAGGTTATCCTTTCTATTGGCAGTGAGACAAAGAGAGAGAAATAGGGAGTGACCCTTGGGAAAGCAGTGAGCTAACCCTAAACATTGTAAAGGCAGTGAGCCTGGGCATAGAAGTGATCTAGCCCAAACATTATTGGTAGTGAGATTTTTTGGATTTGGTACAACAACACATCACCATTGTATGCTGCTTGGATGTAGCCCAATGAGGGTGAAACAAGTAAAAATATATGTGTCTGCCTACTTGCTTCCCTAGATTGCATTCAAAGCATCATCATTAGATAAATAAGAAAATAAGTGATCATAATAAACACACAAGTGAAAAAAATTGACCCTTTTAATAAAGAGGTCAAGATCCAGTGGGGCACAAAGAATTTAGAAAAGAATATCCATACCCTGATTCACCCCCCCTCTCAGTGTATTTAGTCCCCAATTGGTCCTAACACTCCCCTTGTCTACGCTCACCTGATATCCCAAGAAGCATGGGATGCATTTATTGGCCACCATGGGGATGAAAAGTTTTAGGTACATTGTGGCTGATAATACATTGTTTGAGGATACATGTATTCATCACTTTGATTGTCAATATTTCATTTATGAAACAACAACTCAGTACTGAAAATAAGGAACGCGCATCAAAACCAACATACCCTTATCGTAAAGCAAGGATGGGGTATGCTTCACTAGAAAAGAAAATGGTACATATTTTAAATTTACAGTAATATTATTAGGTGCCAAGAAACAACATCATAATTATCTTTCTATATTTATACATAGATTGATGAGTCTAAATCCAAAGACACTTCCATCCCACATCATGTGCTATGGAAGGAGGCATGTGTGAATAAGGAAGGGAAGCTAGTAGATGAAAATACACAAAAAGTGTGGGAAATATGTGTAAGTAAGACACGATAAAAAGTTTTGTTTTAAATTGCCATTACATAATAATTACTTATTTCACTATATCCGACAGTCATAGGAATTAGTTAATCCTGTAGTGGATGTAGAACTATTATTAACGGCTTTGAAGTGGCCAGAACAATACGGTTGTGTCAGAGGTGCGGGGTTTGGGGTGACACACTGAGTATATTTTGAGAAAAAAAAACAAATGATAGAAATGAAGAAATGAAACAAATGAGAGAATGACTAGAAACTCTTGAATGACGGTTTCAATGGCAGGGAGAGTTTCTAGCAACTTTTATGGGTGGGAAGTAAGAAGAAGACACAAATCAGGAACAACCATCATGTGAAGATCCCGCCCCACCCCCACCAGCTTTGAGGTGAGCCATTCCCCTCAAAGAGATGTCTTAGCCATTGTAATAAATATTCTAATAATTATTCCCATTAAATGTGAATCAGAAAAACACTGATACTTTTCCTGTACTGATCTTCTATAGGGTGATAATGACTATGATTTATATCTGTCAACACCCTCATATCACCTTGTAGTGAGGGCTACGGTGTTCAACATCCCAGAGGACAAGCTTCATAATAGACCACTTCCAAAAGATCACCTGAAAGTGATGATTATGGTATCTCATGAGCCAAATACATAGGTACCTATTCCATTTGATGATGATGATATTCATACGGTCAAAAAGGCTATTGGGACATTCATTTCATGGCCTTCACAACTTTTAAGAGTACATTTGGACAAAGAGGTATTTATTTCCATTTTTTTCAAGATAAACCTTTAACAATTAATGAAAAAATGTATGAACCAATGAATGTTATTATAGACAGAGAAAGGGAAGGGGTGACAATAAATGTGGGCTCAAAAGCATCTAAAGGATCAACCAAACAATCCTAAAGAGATACTGAAAGCACAATAACACCACCTATTCTCCATCCACATTTACTAGCATTGAAGACTCATGTGGATACGAAGCTAAAAATTAGTAGTAGTCATATAGTGGTTTTTGAAAAGAATATATATGAAGAGGAAATTCAAGAATTCATTACTGCTGAAAATGTAAACGAGATCCTTGAATATGGTTGGCTAGGCGTCATAGTTGTAAATGTATATATGAAGTATGTTTTCATGAATTGATTTTCTAAAAGCTGATATAATGTGCTAATTATGAAAAAATGCATTTTATATTATTGGTAGACATATATAAGACAAAAAATTGAAGGAATTTTCCCATGAGCCAAAATTCGGACTCGTTAGTCCTGATACCACATCAATACAACTAAAAAAATTAGAGCCATAAAAAAAAGGATGAAATAGTGAAAGGCTTTTTGAAAACATTTGAAAGAAAGATTACAGATGACAAACTCTTCCTAATACCACCCATGCAGGGATCAAACTCTACGATTAAAGCATATCAATTATATTTTTACTTCTTTTATTTATTATTCCTTTTTGGGTTTTTAGGCAACATTGGATGCTAATTGCAGTGAACTTGGATGCTCCAAATATTTATTTTTTGGATTCAATGAAAGGATATCCAACAAACTGACCACACATGATGGAGTTTGTGAATCTGTAATACAATATATCCAATGTTTTAGGTCTAAAAATCAAGTAATATAATTTATATTATCTTTTATTTAGAATATTTTTATGATAGGGTGGTGTATCAATATATTTTAAAAAAAGGAATGAGGATAGAGGCTAAGAATTAGGAGGCGAGAAAGTACTACGTTTGAACAAATATCAAGGTATATATAATAAAATTTCACTATCCAAACACATATCAAAACAAGTTACTTATTCTCCTAATGATCAAAGTTTTTGCAGTGTTCAAAACAAAAAAACGATAATGATTACGGTTATTATGTTTGAAAATTTATGAGAGAGATCTTTTTCCATCAACAAAATAGCATCCCTAAAGAGGTATTTTCAAAAACAACTACTATTCCATTTAAATTATTTATTAATTATTTATTTATATATTTTGCAGTACTACATTGACTATCAAAAATCCTCATATTCACAAGACGACATAGATTTGTTCATAAACAAGTGGGCCGCATACCTGATGGAAGATTGTACACAAATAGCATGAAGATCTGACTTGGGGACGTGTACAATTGGCGGCCATTTTTGAGAGGGGTTAAGAAGATCAAAATATGAAACATTGTTGTATGTAAATGTTCATAGGAAAATTTTAATTGTTATTAAATAAAACAACATTTCTCCAATGAGTCATTTTTCCATTTTAATATATGAAATGTACCAGTAACATGCAAGAATGATGAACCACTTTTCTTTGGGATTTGGATAAGAAAAACCAATAAAATCTCCAAAATACCTTCATATCTGACCAAACACATTAATATTATGTTGATAATTTAGAATAATGATCCATGGGTCATGTGTGACGTGTATGATTCAACCCCGCCTCAATCTGAGATACGGTGTGACCAGTATCACTCAAAGTGTCTCCCTTTTGTTTAAAATGGACAGAATTTTAAGTGAAAACAATAACTAATGTACGGAAAACTAACCAAACACATTCATATTGTGTAGATACCTTAGGAGAACGATCCATGGGTCATTTTTGACGTGTAAGAGTCAACAATTCCTCAATCAAAGGCATGGTGTGGTTGGTATCACTCAAAAGTGTCTCTCTTTTCTTTAAAGTGGACAAAAGTTTAAGTGAAAACAACAACTAACATACAGAAAACCTACCAAAAACATTCATATTGTGTTTATACTTTAGTATAACAATACATGGTTCACTTTTGATGTTTAAGAGTCAACCCTAACTCAATCTGAGGCATGGTGTGGCCGGTATCACTCAAAGTGTCTCTCTTTTGTTTAAAATGGACAAAATTTTAAGTGAAAACAACAACTGACATATGGAAAACTGACCAAATGCATTAAGATTGAGTTTATACTTTAGGAGAATGATCCATGGGTCATGTGTGCTGTGTAAGTTTCAACCCTAACTCAATCCAAGGCATAGTGAGGCCGGTATCACTCAAAGTGTCTCTCTTTTGTTTAAAATGGACAGAATTTTAAGTGAAAACAACAACTGACATATGGAAAATTGACCAAAAACATTCTTATTATGTTGATATTTTAGGAGAAAAATACATGGGTCATTTGTGACAAGTTTGAGTCAACCCTTCCTCAATACATGGCACAATGTGGACGGTATCACTCAAAGTGTCTCTCTTTTGTTTAAAATAGACAGAATTTTATGTGAAAACGACAACTGACGTACGTAAAACCAACCAAAAGAATTTATATTGTGTTTATAATTTAGTAGAAAGATCCATGGGTCATGTGTGACGTGTATGAGTCAACCCTTCTTCAATACGAGACACGGTGTGGCCGGTATCACTCAAAGTGTCTCTCTTTTGTTTAAAATGGACAAAATTTTAAGTGAAAACAACAAATGACGTACAAAGAACCAACCAAAATAATTTGGATTGTGTAGATACTTTATGATAACGATATATGAGTCATTTTGGACATGTAAGAGTCAACCCCAACTCAATATAAGGCATGGTGTGGCTGAAATCATGCAAAGTGTCTCTCTTTTGTTTAAAATGGACAGAATTTTTAGTAAAAACAACAAACAATGTATGGAAAACAAAACAAAAGCCTTAGTATTATGTTAAAACTTTAGTATAACGATCCATGGGTCATGTGTGATGTGGAAGAGTCAACCCCGCCTCAATCTGAGGCATGGTGTGACCGTTATCACTCAAAGTGTCTCTCATTTGTTTAAAATGGACACAATTTTAAGTGAAAACAAAAACTGACTTACGAAAAACTGAACAAACACATTAGGATTGTGTTGATACTTTAGGAGAACTATCCATGGGTCATTTGTGACATTTACGAGTCAACCCGCCTCAATATAAGGCATGGTGTGGCTGGTATCACTCAAAATGTCTCTCTTTTGTTTAAAATGAACAAAATTTTAAGTGAAAACAACAACTGACAAATGGAAAACTGACCAAAAACATTAAGATTGTGTTTATAATTTAGGAGACTGATCCCTGGGTCATGTGTGATGTTTAAGAGTCAACCCTACCTCAATCCGAGGTATGGTGTGGCTAGTATCACTCAAAGGGTCTCTCTTTTGTTTTAAATGGACAGAATTTTAAGTGAAAACAACAACTGGCGTATGGAAAACTGATAAAATGCATTAATATTGTGTTTATACTTTAGGAGAAAGATACATGGGTCATGTGTGACATGTATGAGTAAACCTAACCTCAATGCGAGGCACTGTGTGGCTGACATCACTCAAAGTGTCTCTCTTTTGTTTAAAATGGACAGAATTTTAAGTGAAAACAACAACTGACGTATGGAAAACCGACCAAACACATTCGGATTGTGTTGATAATTTAATAGAACGATCTATGGGTTATTTTTGATGTGTATGAGTCAACCTATCCTGAATTTGAGACACAGTGTGGCCGATATCACTCAAAGTGTCTCTATTTTGTTTAAAATGGACAGAATTTTAAGTGAAAACAATAACTGGCGTATAGAAAACCAACCAAATGAATTCTTATTGTGTTGATACTTTAGGATAACAATACCTAGGTAATTTGTGACATGAATGAGTCAAATTTTCATCAATTTGAGGCACGATGTGGCTGGTATCACTTTACGTGTCTCTCTTTTGTTTAAAATGGACTGAATTTTAAGTGAAAACAACAACTGACAGACAGAAAACCAACCAAACGCATTATTACTATGTTTATAATTTATTATAAAGATCCATGAGTCATTTTTGACATGTACGAGTCAACCCTGCCTCAATCCAAGACATAGTGTGGCCAAAATCACTCAAAGTGTCTCTCTTTTGTTTAAAATGGACAGAATTTTAAGTAAAAACAACAACTGATGTATGTAGAACTAACCAAAAACATTTAGATTGTGTTTATACTTTATGAGATCAATCCATGGGTCATGTGTGACGTTTAAGAGTCAACCCCATCTCAATCTGAGGCATGGTGTGGCCGGTATCACTCAAAGTGTCTCTCTTTTGTTTAAAATGGACAGAACTTTAAGTGAAAAAAACAACTGACATACGGAAAACTGAACAAATGATTTTGGATGGTGTTGATACTTTATTAGAACAATACATGGGCCATGTTTGACGTGTAAGAGTCAACTCGCCTCAATAAGAGGCACAGTGAGGCCGATATCACTCAAAGTGCCTCTCTTTTGTTTAAAATGGACAGAATTTTAAGTGAAACCAACAACTAATGAAGGAAAACCAACGAAATGCATTCAGGTTGTGTTGATAATTTAGTATAATGATACATGAGTCATTTTTGATGTGTACGAGTCAACCCCACCTCAATTTGAGGCATGGTGTGGCTGGTATCACTCAAAGTGTCTCTCTTTTGTTTAAAGTGGACAAAATTTTAATTGAAAACAACAATTGACATACGGAAAACCAACCAAACACATTCGTACTATGTTTACACTTTAGTAGAATAATACATGGGTAATTTTTGATGTGTAATATCCAACCCTGCCTCAATACAAGGGATGGTGTGGCCGTTATCACTCAAAGTGTCTCCCATTTGTTTAAAATGGACAGAATTTTAAGTGAAAACAACAATTGACGTATGGAAAACTAACCAAATGCATTTGGATTGTGTTGATACTTTAAGAGAATGATACATGGTTCATGTGTGACATGTATGAGTCAACCCCGCCTCAATATGAGGTACGGTGTGGCCGGTATCACTCAAATTTTCTCTCTTTTGTTTAAAACAGACATAATTTTAAGTGAAAACAACAACTGACATATAGAAAACTGACCAAATGCATTCAGATTGTGTTGATACTTTATGAGAACGATATATGGGTCATTTTTGGAATCTAAGAGTCAACCCCTCTTCAATCCAAGACACGGTGTGTCCGGTATCACTCAAAGTGTCTCTCTTTTGATTAAAATGGATAGAATTTTAAGTGATAACAATAACTGACGTACAGAAAACCGACCAAACGCCTTCAGACTATGTTGATACTTTAGGATAATCATCCATAGGTCATGTATGACACGTAAGAGTCAATCACACCCCAATCTGAGGCATGATGTGGCTGTTACCACTCAAAGTGTCTCCCTTTTGTTTAAAATGGACAAAATTTTAAGTGAAAACAACAATTGATGTATGGAAAACTGACCAAATGCATTTGGATTATGTTTATACTTTAGGAGAACGATCCATGGGTCATGTGTGACATTTAAAAGTCAACAAAGCCTCAATCTGAGGCCCAGTGTGGCCAATATCACTCAAAGTGTCTCTCTTTTGTTTAAAATGGATAAAATTTTAAGTGAAAACAACAACTGACGTACGGAAAACTGACCAAACGCATTCTGATTATGTTGATAGTTTAGGATAAAGATCCATGGGTCATGTGTGATTTTTAAGAGTCAACCCTACCTCAATACGAGGCACGGTGTGGCTAGTATCACTCAATGTGTCTCTCTTTTGTTTAAAATGGGCATAATTTTAAGTGAAAACAACAACTGACGTACGAAAAACTGACCAAAAACATTCATATTGAGTTTATAATTTAGGAGAATAATACATGGGTGTGATTTTTAAAAGTCAACCCCTCCTTAATCCAAGGCATGGTGTGGATGGTATCACTCAAAGTGTCTCTCTTTTGTTTAAAATGGACAGAATTTTATGTGAAAACAACAACTGACGTATGAAAAACTAACCAAATGAATTTGTATTGTGTTGATACTTTAGGAGAACAATCCCTGGGTCATTTGTGATGTGTAATTATCAAAAAATCCTCAATACAAATCACAGTGTGTCCGGTATCACTCAAAGTGTCTCCCTTTTGTTTAAATTGGACAGAATTTTAAGTGAAAACAACAACTGACGTACTAAAAACCAAACAAACGCATTTGGATTGTATTGATACTTTAGTAGAATTATCCCTAGGTAATTATTGACGTTTACGAGTCAACCCCTCCTCAAACTGAGGCATGGTGTGGCTGGTATCACTCAAGGTGTCTCTCTTTTGTTTAAAATGGACAGAATTTTAAGGGAAAACAACAATTGACGTATGGAAAACCAACCAAACACATTCATATTGCGTTGATACTTTAGGAGAACAATCCATGGATCATTTTTGACGTTTAAAATTCAACCCCTCCTCAAACTGAGGCATGTTGTGGCTGGTATCACTCAAAGTGTCTATCTTTTGTTTAAAATAGATAGAATTTTAAGTGAAAACAACAACTGACATATGGAAAACCAAACAAACACATTCGTATTATTTTGATAATTTAGGAGAATTATCCATGGTTCATCTGTGATGTGGAATAGTCAACCCCACCTCAATATGAGGCATTATGTGGTCGGTATCACTCAAAGTGTCTCTCTTTTGTTTAAAATGGGCATTATTTAAAGTGAAAACAACAACTGACGTACGGAAAACCAAACAAACACATTAGAATTGTGTTAATATTTTAGGAGAATGATCCCTAGGTCATGCGTGACATATATGAGTCAACCCCTCCTCAATATGAGGCACGGTGTGTCCGATATCACTCAAAGTGTCTTTCTTTTGTTTAAAATGGACAAAATTTTAAGTGAAAACAACAACTGACGTACGGAAAACCAACCAAACACATTTGGATTGTGTTGATACTTTAGAAGAACGATCCATGGGTCCTTTTTTATGTGTAAAAGTCAACCTCATCTCAATCCAAGTCACAATGTGGCTAGTATCACTCAAAGTGTCTCTCTTTTGTTTAAAATGGACAGAATTTTAAGTGAAAACAACAACTAACATATGGAAAACCAACCAAATGCATTCGGATTGTGTTGATACTTTAGGGGAACCATCCATGGATCATTTATGACGTTTAGGAGTCAACCCCACCTCAATCCGAGGCACAGTCTGGATGGTATCACTCAAAGTTTCTCTCTTTTGTTTAAAATGGAACGAATTTTAAGTGAAAACAACAATTGACATACAAAAAACTGACTAAAAGCATTCAGATTGTGTTTATAATTTAGTAGAATGATCCATGGGTCATTTGTGACGTATAAGAGTCAACCCTGCCTCAATCCGAGGCACGGTGTGTCCGGTATCACTCAAAGTGTCTCTCTTTTGTTTTAAATGGACATAATTTTAAGAGAAAACAACAATCGACGTATGAAAAACAAAAAAAACACATTAGTATTGTGTTGATAATTTAGGAGAACAATACCTGGGTCATTTGAGACATGTATGAGTCAACTCCACCTCAATATGAGGCACGGTGTGACTGTTATCACTCAAAATGTCTCTCTTTTGTTTAAAATGGACAAAATTTTAAGTGAAAACAAAAACTAACATACATAAAACAAAACAAAAACATTAGGATTGTGTTTATACTTTATAAGAAATATCCATGGGTCATTTGTGATGTGTATGAGTCAACCCTACCTCAATCCAAGGCACGGTGTGGACAGTATCACTCAAAGTGTCTCTCTTTTATTTAAAATGGACATAATTTTAAGTGAAAACAACAACTGACGTACGAAAAACCAACCAAACGCATTCAGATTGTGTTGATACTTTAGGATAACTATCCATGGGTCATTTTTAATGTTTAAAAGTCAACCTCTCCTCAATTTGAGGCATGATGTGGCCTGTATCACTCAAAGTGTCTCTCTTTTGTTTAAAATGGACAAAATTTTAAGTGAAAACAACAACTGATGTACAAAAAACTGACCAAACACATTCTGATTGTGTTTATACTTTAGTAGAATGATACATGGGTCAAGTGTGATGTGTATGAGTCAACCCTGCCTCAATATGAGGCACAATGTGGCTGGTATCACTCAAAGTGTCTCTCTTTTGTTTAAAATGGACATAATTTTAAGTGAAAACAACAACTCACGTATGGAAAACCAACCAAACATATTCAGATTGTGTTGATACTTTAGGAGAACGATACATGGGTCTTGTGTGATTTGTAAGAGTCAAAAACGCCTCAATTCGAGGCACGGTGTGGCCAATATCACTCAATGTGTCTCTCTTTTGTTTAAAATGGATAGAATTTTAAGTGAAAACAACAATTGACGTATGAAAATCTGAAAAAACACATTCGGATTGTGTTTATACTTTAGGAGAACAATCCATAAGTCATTTGGGATGTGTACGAGTCAACCCTGCCTCAATCCAAGACACGGTGTGTCCGGTATCACTTAAAGTGTCTCTCTTTTGTTTAAAATGGATAGAATTTTAAGTGAAAACCACAACTAATGTACAGAAAACCAACCAAATGCATTCGGATTGATGTATGGAAAACCAACCATCCCCCTGGACATCCCCCCCACCATTATGGACATCCCCCAACCCCTGGACACCCCCAACTCCCTGGATGACTCCCACCCCCTGGATGACCCCCACCCTTCCTAGACACCACCCCACCACCTAGACACCCCCACCCCCCTTGGACACCCCCACCCCCATGGACAACCACCCCCACCCCCTGAACACCACCCCACCCCCTTGGACAACCCTTAACCCCCTAGACCGCCCCCACCTCCTAGACACCACCCCACCCCTGGACACCCCCACCCCCTCGACACTCCCCACCCCTAGAAATCCCCCCAAACCCCCTGGACACCACCACACCCCCTGGACACCACCCCACCCCTTTGGACACCCCCATGGATAGCCCCCCCCACCCTGAACAACCCTCACCCCCTGGACACCCCCAACCCCCTGGACTGCCCCCACCCCCTGGACGTTCCCAGTCCTCCTAGACAGCACCCCACCACCCCACCACCTGGACCCCCCACCCCCTGGATACCCCACCCCCATGGACAGCCGCCCCCACCCCATTGGACACCACCCCACCCCCTGGACACCACCCCACCCCCTAGACACCACCCCACCCCTGGAACCCCCACCTCCCTGGACACCCCCGCCCCCTGAAATGCCCCCCAACCCCCTGGACACAACCCCACCCCCTAGACACCCCCATGGATAGCCCCCCACCCTGGAAAGCCCCCACCCCTGGACACGCCCCCAACCCAATGGACGGACCCCACCCCTAGACGCCCCCACCCCTCCTAGACACCACCCCACCACCTGGACATCCCGACCCCACCTGGACACCCCCACCCCCATGGACAGCCACCCCACCCCCTGGACACCACCCCACCCCCCTTGGATAGCCCCCAACCTCCTGGACCATCCCCACCCCTGTGGAAACCACCCTACCCCTGGACACCCCCACCCCCTGGACACCCCACCCCCTGGAAAGCCCCCCCAACCTCCTAGACACCACCCCACCCCCTGGACACCACCATGGACAACCCCCCCACCCTGGATATCCCCCACCCACTGGACACCCCCACCCCCATGGACACCCAACCCACCACTTAGACACCACCCCACCCCCTTGGATAGCCCCCAACCTCCTGGACTGTCCCCACCCCCCTGGACACCACCCCACCCCCTAGGCACCCCCACCCCATGGACACCCCCACCCCCTGGAAAGCCCCCCCACCCCCTAGACACTACCCCACCCTCCTGAACAGCCCCCACCCTGGAAAGCCCCCACCCCCTGGACACCCCCACACTTGGACACCCCCTACCCCCATTGGACAACCACCCCAAACCCCTGAACAACCCCCCAACCCCCTGAATTCTAAATTGAATTCTTTATGTATTTAATTAACTTATGAATTATGTGTTAATGGTGTATGGGTATACATGTTGTATGTGTATACTTTTTGTATGTGTATACTTGCTGTAATTACCTTATGAATTATGTGTTAATTTTGTATGGGTATACTTTTTGATATGCTTCTTTTTTCAGGTCTTGTTTGGGTGTGTTGCTGTAGAATTTTATGTTACAGCAGGCAGGGCATTTATCAGTGCTTTTTTAGTGCTGATAAAGGGAGACTTTATCAGTTCTAAAAAAGAACTGATAAAGGATCCCTTTATCAGCATGTTTTTTAGGGCTGATAAAGGCTCTCTTTATCAGAAATTTTTTAGCGCTGATAAAGGGGACCCCCCTTTATCAGAATTGAGCTTTACATTGCTTTTTTAGCCCTATTAAAGCCCATTTTGAGCACTGATAAAGCCTGTTTTTGTAGTAGTGGTAGGGTATGCCTTCAAGATGAGTCACATGTATAGTACGTTCTAGATTGTTCACAAGATCCTAGGTTTGACCCATGTTTTATTTAGTGCTTATTTGTATGTGTAGGATGATTGAGAGGCCTAGTTTAGTTTCTAGTTCTTGTTTGCTGCTTTCCTATTACCCTTATTGTGTGTTGCGTGTTATGTGTGGTTTTCCTTTTGGTTAACAACTAAAATTTGGATTTTTAAATTGTTCGCTATTTTTTCTAAAATGTAATGCACCTCCTCCTTTCAAACATTAAACTTGTTCTTAAATTAAAAAGGGCAGTGGACTATTACTTGTTTTGGAAATGAAAATGTGTGTGGAAACCCATATTTTATATAATTTAGTTCAAGACTAAAATTGGTAAATTTTTTATTTAAAGGTTGTGCATTGGGAATAATTTGTTGGGCACGCCTACTGAGTTTTAATACTCACGCCTATAGTGTTTTCATGTTTTTAGTTTTGTTGCAGGTTTGACTCGATCTTACTCGTCGTGGGAGAGAGTTGGTTGTGGATTGGTGAGTGACTCTCAGAGTCGTGAGGAGTTTTGGTCATGGTCAGTTAAGTTGGTTGTGTTTGACCATTCTTTCTTTTTTGTGTTGTTTATTTGCTTTGCGTTATTCTATGTTTTCTACTACTTTATTTATTTTAACTGGGTGAAATAATTCCCAATTGTCCTCTATTGATGCCCTAGCACTTGTTGCTAGCCTGGGAGGATTGGGAACACCTCTCGGGCCATGTTGCGGACCGAATCGGGTGACCAGTTCAGGGTTGACCCGAGTTGGTTCGTGACAAAATGGTATCAGAGCAGGTCATCTCCTGAGAAGACCTTGTTTTTCCGAGTGCCCATTATTATTTGGGGTTGTCATGGTAGAAGGAGTAGTATTGTCGGGACTTGAGTTGTAGGAACAGGAAGGACATCATGAACCCTTGCTCATTCCGAACCTCAGGTTACCATGGGACGTCCGGGTATGTTGGTGTCCTTTGATTGTTGTGAATTATTTTATGTTGGGAAATGAAAAGGGAGTTGGGAAAGTAGCCCCGTGAGCTCGCAGGTCCTGGAAAGCCATGTGGAGCTGGGGAAGTTACCCATGAATGCTCTCAATGATGGTGGTGTGACTGGCATATGGCCACCAACCATATGTTTGAGTCACTCATCATTACTAGTTTCCCCCTAGTGAATCGTTTGGGTTTTCCATCATTCTGAAAATTGTTGTGAAAAGTCTTATTTTGGTATTTGAAATGACAATGACCATGTTTTGATCTCGCACCTTGTTTTCTCGTTCCTTAGTGTTCACCCCCCATGAAGGTTCGATGGATGCCCAAGGTGTAGCTTCGGGTGGTGCATCCTTAGCAAATCCTCCAGTTGATTAGCCCATAAACTACATCCTTGAGTTTCAGAAGTTGAACCCTACCCTCTTTTATGGGAAAATAGATCCTCTTGAGGCGGAGGAGTGGATGTGGTAGATTGAAAGGAACTTATGTTCTCTCACACCGCCTGAGTCATTAAAGGTGAAGTTAGATACGTTTATGCTTGAAGGTCCAACCTGGAAGTGGTGGAAGTCCGTGTCGCAAAGCAATCCTCAATAAGATCTCACTTGGGAGTTATTCAAGTTGTCGTTCATACAAAAATACTTTTATGAGGTGAAAAAGGTGAGGAAGATGATTGATTTGTGCGGTCTTTAGCATGGTGTTGGAATTATTTCATCTTTTCCTAGACTTGGCTCCATATAAACTGGGGTATATTGGAAATGATCCTGTGAAAGCTCAAAATTTTGAGCTTGGATTACATCCTGAGATGCAGTCAAAGGTGGAAAAGTTAAATGTAATCACCTTCCTTAACATGGTGAGACAAGCTTTCCTCGCTGAAGCTGAGTTGGCAGGAGGACTTGAGGTGATGAATCCTCCTTCGGCCTTGGGAAGTAGTGCAGATGATAGTGATAAGAAGAATGGGAAGTGGCCTGATGTTGGTGGTACTAGTAGAGGAATCAAGAGGCCTTCATAACTTCAACCATCTTCCTCATAGTGAAATGCCTCGATCTATCACCAGTGTGGTAAGTAGGGGAAAAGAGGCCGATGTGACCGAACGCTCCAAGACCATATCACACCTATGGGAAACTAGGTCACGTTAAACGATTCTGTCGAGCTGTTTCCAAGAAGCGCGCTGAAGCCAGACCTGGATTGTCGAAGGTCACCTCAACCCGTCAGTAGGAGTAGGATGATGTTTGGGGATCAGTTGGTAGTTTTTCTCTTTGTAGTGTGCCTTGGATGTAGTGGTCATCTCTTGTAGCATTATGTGGTCTTTCTTTTCCTTTATTTGTAATAATGGTTTTGATGAACCTCTTTGAAGCCTCTATTTTATTGGAATTCTATTTGGTGAAACTCTGGCTCATGTGTTATGTTTAGGAATTTTTGAAGCCTGACTATGAGGTAGAAGATGCTTTAATCATCGGTGCTCCAGCCATAGGTCCTGAAGTGAAGATGGTGCATAGTCAGGTGAACCCCAACGGGGAAAAAGGGATTTGGTTTAATCTTTATCCTTAGTGTGGCATGGTTTGTGTTCTTCTGAGGGTGTGACGTCGTTGAGTTAGTGATGATGGTAGTTTTGATGCTCTATTGGTTGGGCCTTTCCCCCCTACCCCTGGGGTGGGGTTTTTGGTCCGTGTGGAAAAGTTTCAAGTTCGATTGACCTTGGAAGTCCTTATGGAGGGAGACTCGTCATGGGTCTCGTTGAATTCAGTTTGGTTTGTTTTTTTATGGTGGGGAGTCCGTTCGTCCCTCCCCGTGTTAGTATCAGAGTTTCGTTTCGGGTTTCTTTTTGGTGGTGTTTAAATTGTTTGTGTTTTGAGGATAAGTTGCATGTCATGGGAGTTCGGTGTTCGTTTGGATCGATCAACTGGAGGCACTTAAACTTTTGGGGGTGAGTGACACTTAAGGAGTTTCTTCTTGAGTCTAGGTCTTGTTTCGGCTTCCCAGGGACAGGAAGCATTATGGTGGGGAGAATTGTCAGACCTCGACCTATCTATTATTTTTATTTTACTATTTTCTTTGGTTTTAATTTTTTTTTCAAGGTTCGAGTTTAATCGTGAACAAGACTTTTGAGTTTTTCCAAAAAACGCATGTTTTTGAGTTGACGTCATTGAGCGCACAGGCGGAGCATGTTTTGGAAACCCCACACAGCTTCACCCAGGCATCAGCATGACCCACCTATCTTCAGAAAATTAAAATGAATAATTTTTTTATTTTATTTCGTTATTTAAAAATTTTCATGGTTAATAATTTTAATTATTATTATTAAAACAAAATGAGTATTTTTATTACTAATATTTTTATCAATATGATTATTATTATTATTATTATGATTATTATTATTATTATTACTATTATTATTACTATTATTACTATTATTATATATTATTATATATATTTTTTTACTTTTATTTTTTTCCCTCTTTCTTCTTTCTTTTTTTGTGTCTTCCACGCTGCTGTCCCCCCTCACCTTTATCCTTTCAGTGCACACCGCAACTCCTCCTGTGCACCGTTTCTTCCCCTCCGCAACGTCCTAGCATCTTGCCTCCCGCGCCCCTCTTACTTTGCCCGCCCAACACCGGCTCCCCCACACCCTACTCCGCCTCCTACCAGCAGCTGCCGACAACCCCGCTCAACAACCCGCCTCCCTGTTTCCAATGCCCCTTTGGTTCGGATTCTCCTGCCCTACTCGGCTCACACGCGCGAGCCTCATCCAGGCGCCTCCCTTCTGTCCTGCACCGTGTGTTCCGGCGCCCTCCAGCCGCCCCGCCTTGCTTCCCGCCATCGTGCACCCCTCTGCGCTCACCCGTACCCAGGCCCTCCTCCTGCGCACCGCTGGCCACCCGGCCCTCCTGCCCTATGACGACGCCGCACCATCCCTCTCTAGGTCGCCCCTGCCTCCGGCCGATGACCTGCACCCACCGGCCTACTCCTTGCTCAGTGTGCCCGACCAGCGCACCCGTTGGCCCTCCCATTGCACACAACGGCTCCTCCTGCCAGGCTCTATCACACCTTCCCTCTGCTTGCAGTGCACCCTCAGACGTGCGCCGACCTCTTTTTTTTGCCTACGAGCAGGCCACTAGCGCTGTCCCCTTTCCCTGTTCCGGCTGGACAGTATCAGCGCATTGCCCTTGCGTCATCTAGCCAATAGCAGTGCGACACCCAAACTCCCCTTACCACTATCTGGACGACTCCCCCTTGCATCTTCACCCTCTGGTGTGCCCCCGCTTCGCACCCGCTATCCGGCTAGCCCCGCCGGTGCACGTCGCTTCCTTCCGACTATTGCGCGACCCCTTTGTCATCCCTTGATCATTGCGTGACGCATTGCAACCCTTCCAGCTGCTTCAACCAGGTCCACCATTAGCCGTGCTAGTCTTCGCGCCACTGTTGAAGACGTTGGTGAACTTTCCAGTGCACCGTGGCATTGCGCCTGACCATTCACCCTTTTGCGTGATCCTATTAGTCAAGTGCAGCTCCGAGCCGAGGTGATGTTTGTGCTGCTTCTTTGTTGGATTTTTTTGAATTAGTGTTTTTGTGTTTTACTTATTTTTGCAGGTGTTGCTGCGCATCGATGAAGTTTTTCTGCGGTACTGTAGGCATCGGCTTGCGCGTGCTTATGTGCCTGCGCGAGGCGCGACGCACCGACGTGTTCGAGCTATGAGTCAAGGTAGGTCCCCCACTGCACTTTCCTTTAAATTTAGAATTTATTAATTACTTGTTATTTTTTTAATTTTAATAAATGAGAAATAATGCTAGAAAATTAATTTTGGAATAATTTCTTAATGTAAATTAAGTTATTTATTTTATACACAGCACCTGAATTATTTTCTTGATGAACCAATTCACAATAGTGAAAGAATGCCTCTTTGGCCTTTGAACATAATTCACGAAATTTCAAGTGTAATTATAGTTTGATGATAAATGATTTCTTCTGATGCGTGAACAAGTGTTTTGGTTCTCTTGAGAAATGAGGTTTTTCTTTAAAGTTGGTTAAGGCCCGTTTGGCACTTTGATAAAATAATTTTTTTTGGAAAACTTTCTTTGAGGTGACTCAGGGGTGATCCTTTTGTGTACATTGGTTGCGTGAGTTGTGTGTGATGTTTGTGCAACACGACTGGTTACTTGATTCACTTTGTTGACTCACCCCTGTTTATTATACGTGTTGACATGAGAACTTGGAATAGTAAGTGAATATTCTGAGAATGATTGCTGCACTAGTTTAGACCACACACTGGCTAGTGTCCCATACCAGAGAGGTGTTCTGTTATTATTGTTATGGGATTGGGCCCCTCAGTTATGCCATGTAGGAAAAAACAGAGTGTTTGGGAATTATGATGTCATTGAGTAGGGCATGCCGTCAAGATGAGTCACATGTATAGTACATTTTGAATTGTTCACAAGATCTTAGGTTTGACCCATGTTTTCTTTAGTGCTTATTTGTATGTTGAGGATTATTGAGAGGCCTAGTTTGGTTGTTGGTTCTTGTTTGCTACTTTCCCATTTCCCTTATTGTGTGTTGTGTGTTATGTGTGGTTTTCCTTTTGGTTAACAACTAAAATTTGGGTTTTTAAATTGTTCGCGAATTTTTTTTTAAAATGTAATGCATCTACTTCTTTCAAACATTAAACTTGTTCTTAATTTAAAAAGGGTAATGGACTGTTACTTGTTTTGGAAATGAAAATGTGTGTGGAAACCCATATTTTATATAAGGGTAATGGAATCGTTCTTTCTTTTCGTGTTGTTTATTTACTTTGTGTTATTCTACTTTTTCTGCTGCTTTATTTATTTTCACTGGGCGAAATAATTCCCAATTGTCCTATATTGATGACCTGGTGCTTGTTTCTAGTCCAGGAGGATCAGGAACGCCTCTCAGGACATGTTTCGGACTAGCTCAGGTGACCAGTTTATGGTCGACCTGGGTTGGTTTGTGATAGCTATTCATACAATCTAGAAATATATTTTATCTTGAAGAGGGTCAAATCTCATGGAAAAACACTTGGTAGAATATCTATATTAATTCATCATTGAAATATAGTATGCTCCTCATAATAGAAACATCATTTCTAATTCCTGTTGTAGGATGGTTATTCCTCTTAAGGTGGAGAAGTTAAATTAAAAATGAATATTAATGTCACTTATAGTTTAAATCCACATTTATCTTATTGGTGGTTTTAGTAGAGCATTATTATACTATGTTTATATCTCAAAATCTATTATGAAGATTGTTAATAACTCTTAGATATATAATTCATATCATATAACTATTCTTGAGAAACATGATTATAGGGAAATCCTTGACGGATTGTTTCAATATTATCCCTATTTTGTTATGTTTATAGAATACTCCTAATTTATATGATAAATAAGAGTATGTTACAAAGTATTTCCATTATTCTTTATTAGTGATACACCATGGGAACAAATCAATATACAATGAAATCTATTTTGGTCTATAATGACATAGAATGAAGAAATATATACTTGGATTTTTTATGGTGCCTCACAAATCACAAGGTTAAGGAAGATAACTAGAACTCATGGTAATCTTTAGTATCTCTATTTTACTATATAGAAACTGGATAAGATAATAATGGATTTGGTAATAAAGTTTCCTCAACCTTCAAATGTAATGTATACAGTTTAGCTAAATATATATCTTCTAAAAATTAATAATAATTTTTTTCTATAAAGTAGGATTATTTAGACATTGATCATAATAATCTATAAGTCAATGAAAATTTTAAGCCTTGGGGTATGCCCAGTAGTATTATTTCTAACAGAGACTTGAGGTCCATGCCATATTATTGGAAAAGGATTCACTTAGTATTAGGTTCAAAGGTGAAATTTAGTATGTTTTCACCCATAATCTAATGGATAATTAAAGAGAATGATCTATATTTAGGAGGGCATGTTACAAGATTGTATAAATAAATTTGGTTTATGGTGGTAGGATCACCTCTCCTTAGTGTAATTCTCAAACAATAACTGCTACCAATATTCTTTTCAAATTGAATTTTCTAAATGTCTCTATGGTTAACCTTATAATTCTCTCCAATGTTAGATCAAGAAATTAGAATCCTTTATAATCAAGAATAAAATTATCTGATCAATGAAAAACCAAGTGAAACTTATTTATAAAAATATTACGATGACCCAACGTTGGTAGAAATATTATTCCAATCAGTAAAGGAAACCTTTAAAGGTAACATTTTTTATCAGAGGTTGATTTTATTTTCATATTTTTAGGCTATATATGTATGGTAATGTAGGGTAATATATCCATCAATTTTTTTTTTAAATTCTAGGTGTTTTTATAGATTATATAAGTATCCTATTAGCTGAACCTACATCATAAATTCATCACCATACACAATATATTTAATGGTTCCTAACTATGGAAGCATATTCCTGACATATCATATGTGATTTAATATGATGTTTTTGAGCATTAGTTTGATCCATCATATACAATTAATTGAATATACATATTTCACCAACATCATAAAGAGTTATAGTGCACAATTATTCATTTAGTTCGGGTTAAAAGGTTGTATGGCTAGCTCCATAATAAGAAGTAGGAGAAAAATTGATATAAAGACACAATGGTCATGGTTGTTTATTTAGGAAGAAAGATGAAGCCTCATGGGGATGAGAATACCTATTTTAGAGAATTTTGAAAAAACCCAAACCACCAAAAAATTTAATTATCATTAATGTTATTCTTTGATTTCATATTTTTGGTTATCCTAAGATTAAGAGAGTATTACATGGTATTAAAGGGTTTCATTCGGAGTTTGAAGAAAAAAGAGAAGGAAGCATGATGTAACAAAGCATTGGATATGTGTTGGCTTAATACTGGGTAATCAATGAGTAATATACCTCAATTTTAAAATAAATACTATGTTCCATATCATACAAAATATAAAACATTGAGCCTAAATAAAACATGAAATATTATTATTTTATTATATCCATGCTAGTAAATTGATGGGTATAAATAGGATTAACTACTTTATAAAATATATATTATGGTCATACTAAATAAAAATGTATTAATAAATTCTCAATATATAATCAATCAATATTTAGTAATGTCATTTTATGCTTCAAAAAAACATTTTCTACAAAATTTATTTTATTACTTTTTGTGAGTGGATAATATAATTAATTTCTTATAATTTTAAAAAATTTATTTGATAAAATTTATATCATTTTTAAAATGAAAAGGTCAAAATATTTCTTACATTGATTTTTTTTATTTTTTTAAGAAGATTGATTTACTATGAATAGTTAAAAATACTGATTTTCATTGAAACCCATCTTTTTTGTTTCATGAATTTAAAAATTAAAAATTCATTTTAAAAAAAATTCAAAGTAATATTAGTTAAATTATATTTTTAATACTAATATTTATTTCATTGGAATTAGTTTTATTATTAAATTTGGTGTGAAAACATTTTCTACTTAAAAATTCATTTTTCTAAAAAAAACTGTTTATCGTTGTGTTTTTTCAGATTAATTTGTAATTAAATTATCACACATCAATTTTATTAATTTTGAAAAATTTGTTCCAAATTTTTAATACATAGATCCATGTTTTATGAATAGACTTATTTTTTTAGACATTACAAATAATGACCTTAATAATTTCTGTTACCATGTTAAAAGGTAAATTAGTTAGTTAAGGTTAAAAATAAAATGATAAGGACTAAAGATTGACCCAAACACTTGACATAATTTCATTGTATTATAATCACTCATCCATAATAATAAAAAATTATAATATATGTATTTTTTTTTCTTTTGGACATGATTTTGACCGTTTATATTATTTTATATAAAAAATTCAAAAAAACAAACTCTTTGTTTTATTATATTTATATTATTTAAATAAGAAATAATAGAGGATATGTTCAATTCCAAGTATAAATTATAAATATAAATGATTTTTTCATCATGGTAATTAAGTTATAATTTTAGGGGATTAAATAATTACCTTAAATGCTTATGGAACACTTACCCAATCCTTGTGCATGCAGAAAAAAAATCAATAAAATAATTTTAAAAACACTAAAAATAATAATACATGACTGAGATTTTGTGTATCATTATTTTTTTAGTTAAAAATAGCATATTTTAGAGGGTTAAATAATTTTTATTCAAATTATGTTATGGTCTTATAGTTTTAAAAGATAATGTAAATGAATAGTTCAAAAATTGACATTAGTGTTATTTTATAATAAATAATATTTAATTTAATTAATCAAAATTACTAGAAAAACTTATCATCTAACAGGTAAATGTAAAATTTCTAGTTAAATCAACCACATTATATTTAGAGACTAATTTTCGGTTTATATAAAATACATTAACCGCTTAAAAGTAAACAACATTGATATCATTATAATTGTAAAAAAGATTAATGATGTGTTAAAACAAAAAGATAATGGTAAAAATGTTATCTAAACTTGTCCATATTTTATTTTATGTAATTATTAAATATCATAATCATATTATATTTTAATCATATCAAATTTTATCCATTTTAATTTCACAATTAAATCATATTAATTTAATAGTTTATGAAATGAAAAGTGCGCCCCTCCCCTCTCTTATAAAAGGAAACTTCTTCTTATCATTTTTTCACACTTCCTTTTGGTTCAGACATTAATTTCCCAAATCCATTATTTAAATCCATACAAAAATATTAATGGTATTTTTTTATCAAGAAATCAACCTAGGATTTCTTGTGGTGTAAACCTAAATGGTTGTTCAAAGAAGAGGCATCGTTCATAACCGAACGTTTTTATGTATTTATTCTTTCACCTAATTAAAATATTAATTAACCATGTTTATATAATAAAATAATTTTATAACATATATTAATATTTTATTATGTTAATGGAATAACCTATATCTATCTTTAACCTCTATAAAATGGGAAATGAATCCATTATTCATGTGTATGGCGGTCTATTGCCTCACGAACCGATGTAATTTGTCCTCCATCATCACTTATCATGGTTTATTACAATGATGGAATTAATTTTTATATATAATATTAATGAAACATATATAATTCTTAAAATATAATATATCATATATTTTCATACCTTTCAATCCACTAAAGAGTGATAATGTTTCTCGTGGATCTGTGTGGACTACCACCTCCTCAAAGTGATATGATTCGTTTTTCATCACCACATCACATGGATGTTATATATATGTATATTACAAATAAAAAATATGGTATTTATGACATATTTATAATTTTGGAATTATAAAATAATACTTACCTTCTTTCCATAATTATTTTTGAAAAATAGAAATGTTACCCATGTGTGTGTAGCCTACCATCTCCATGATTATAACGTCGTTCCTTTTTAATAACCATAATTAATGATATGTTTTAAAATTATAATTGATGTATGAAACTGATAATTATTTCATTATTATTATTATAGATATTGTAAAATAATTATCACTTTGACCATAGTCATCATACCAATGTCATTTTTCACATATGAACTGAATACTGTCAAACGTCTGATGTAAATGTAATTGATTAAATAATTAATTATAGAATGCTTATAGATAAAATAGAAAGGAATGGTAAACATGAATATGGTTCTTAATAAATTAAATAATTAACTAAGATTTATTATTTAGGAAGATAGTGAATGTACATGACGAGTCAGACTCAAGGTAAGAGACTTTCTAAAAAAACCTCTTTTGAAGTTTTTGTTAAAATTATTTTTTCCATATCCATATTTTTAGAAATTATTACATGAATGTATTTATATAGAAATAAAACAAATAAAATGGACATTTTATTAATTTTATTACATTATTATAACGGTTTTCAAAAATAAATTGTTTATATATATTCTTTTGAATTTCTTTACAAAATGAAAAAAAGAGTGTTCTATTTTAACATATACAACGATAATAAATTTTGCCGCCACCATAACTGTTATTTGATTTTTTCCCTTAATTTATAATATTATATATTTTATTCAAAAAATACCATTTAATTTTTTTTAATATTTTAAAAAATGGTTTAAAGGGAATTTATATTTCAATATCTATACTTGTTTTCTATATGGGTGAAAAGAATATTTTTATTAGTGTAGTGATAAAAAGGAAATATTCCTTGTTTTTTAATTATATTATAGTTCTTGTTAATTGTTTATGATGAATTTTGATTCCATTAAAAACCAATTACATGTTGTTCCGTTCTTAACCAAGGATGGTTGATTTCATTATATATACAGAACGAGTGGATCCTTGATAGCCCTATGACACATTGGGTATGAAAGTTGATGGTATAGTTATTCCATTTGAAAGAGAGATTATAAGTGTGATATATTTATATATTTTTCCCATGTTTCCTAAAATTTTATCTATGATTTCTATGTTTCTTTAAATAAATTGTATTATTTCTCAAGGTAATATAGTGATCTTATAATTAAATTAAATTAAATTATATTTTTTATGTGTGAAAACTATAACATTGTAAAAATGTTTTTATGAGTTTTTCATGACTATAGAGAAAATTTAAGGTATTTTAATTTTTCTTTAAGATTTGTTATTATATGTTTTATGAAACTATTTGAGAAGATAATGTTATTTATTTAGTAAGAAATTTTTTATTTCAATCTCAATGTTTATTTTGAAAAATAAAAAAAATTAAGTATTCATGGAATAAAAATTTCTTTATTTATTTTTATATCCATTTATAAAATTTATATACTCCTACCTTGTTTTAAAATTTTTTTCATATGACTATTTTGGAAGAGTATTAGGCCATGATAAAAAATTTTAAGATGTGTCATGAAAATAAAGGATGTTTCTTTTTAAAGTCTTATTTAATGAAAAAATTGGATACTAGATTGAAGTTTCCACTTTGTAATATATAGGTTTGTTATGTAAGTGTCATGGCCTAACTCTCTAAATATATTAACCAAAAATATATTTTGGAATGTATAAAATTTTATTTTAGTTTAACATCACTAGAATATATAGTGTATAAGGCCATGTCCTTATAGTTGGTATCAGAGAAAATGATTAGATAAATTTAGAGATTAGGTTGTTATTTGAGAATAATTTAAAAGTAATATATAGCCCAAAATGTTAGTATGTTTTGTATATATTTTCCCACAAAAAAATAGGTCACCTGATGAGTCATTGTAGGGGGTTGAGTTATGTGAAATCATTCATTTTGGGTTCACTATTTCTGAATGGTTTTCAATGAGTTTTGTTCATGGATCTGGAAACACCCAATGGTTCAATATCTAAGATGACTCAAGGGCCTTCTTTACTAAGTTAAGAAATCACTAGGAAGTTTAGATAATAATACTTAATAACTCACATTGGTCAAGAGGATGGGAGGTCGTGCTCATCACACCGTTTTGGGTGGAATTATTTCCCACTTTGGGACACTCTTATATATTTAATATATGTTCATGAATCCCTTATTAATTACCATGTATGATGTGGTACACCCGATAGTTAACAATAAATTATTAGAAATCGTAGAATTTATAATAATCCGTATTTATCTGAGGTTCTTCATCAATATATATATCTTTATTTATCCAAGTTCCTCTAACAATGGTATCCCCTCATGTACTAACTAGAGACTGTTTGGTCGTTATTATGATGATGTTGGTATTATAGCCACACAATGAGGAGCTCTAGAGTGTTTCTTCATCTAGGGATATGGGAGTTATTATTATATTGGTATATGACCCATAAATAGGTTTCCTATATATATTTGTGAAAAAAAATCTAAACCCACATAGTTTGGTGCAGCTTAATAGGGCACATACTACCCTTTAAGGTATTGTGAAAAAGACCTAATAATAAAGTTTATCATCATGTGGAAAGGAAGTATAGAAAGAAGGTTCCATGTCAAAGTTTCATGTGGGACTTATGTCGAAGAGGTCTAGGGAACCTAAAAGAGGTACGAGTTTCCTAATTGAATTAGACCCTTTTGAGAATGTGTCCCAAAGATGATAGGTTTTACATAGATTGTTGGGTTTAGACCTCAGGGAGGCTTCCTATGTATCCCATTTGGATGGAAATCAAATCCCACATAGTTCGATTGTTCTGGAAAGGGAGTGTGGCCCCTATAGAGGATTTTTTGGGGATTAAATATTAAAAGGATTCCCTATATAAAGGGGTCCATGAGTAATGTTTTGACTCAGGGTGATTTGGAGGCTTGTTCGAGGCTTACACCTAAGGAGGAGTCCCATTGATCTCGAGCCTTAGGTAAGCATCCCACATATCTAGATTATAGAAGGAATCGTAGTTCTCGTAGTTCAAGATAAGGTCAATTATTAAACTATAATTAACCAAGATTAATTTACATGGATATTATGTCATTTTTTGCAGAATACACATACACACGATCAAACACCTTATTAGTTTAGTGCCTTTGGAAAGATAGAATCATAAAAAACTAGTTCATAATACATCTAAATCTTAACCTACCTATTTATTAATATCTAGAACACTTTTTGAAATATCATACATAATTGTTTTTCATATCCTTAGGAAAGGAAACATTAAAAAAGGGTGATCTCAGATGCCAAGTAAAGGTAAACAAGGGAGATATGTAAGCATAACATGAGCATATCGGTATAAGAATGTGATCATGACATTATAAAATCATAAAATTCATATAAAATATCAAAGAAATAAATCATATAATAAATATTTATACTTCATAGGACATGAATCATAAATAAATCAAGATCATAATCCACGAAAGAGTAACACAGAATAAGACATGAAATTTGTGGTAGAGACATAAACATGTAATATCATTACTTGTAATTCAAGGCACATTTTCTAAAACATAATAAGGAACTTCATAAGGACTACACATATAAGGAGGGACACAACAATAATCCCATTTTTAGTATATTCCTTGTAAGGTATCAGGTTTCCCTATCTTCCCATAGTAGATATAGTTTCCCCATATTCCATCATGGATCAAGTTCAATGACTTGACTCCCATCATTATCTCATGAGATATAAATATTTTTCCAATGGACTGGAGAGAGATATAGGTCCCACCCATCATATAATTAAAACCTTATATTTGTGTTCTATAAGAACATAAATTATTTATCATATTAGAACCCATAGAATGAAATGGTCTTTATAAACATCATTCAATCATAACATAAACCATGTAAAGGAAATGGGTTACATAAATATCATTCCATCATAAAAATAAAACATTCATAAAAAGAATAAGAATGGTAAATTAAATAATATCACCATTAAAACATAATTAAAATAAAATAATGTTATCTTATATTGAAAATAATTTTGAGATATCACATTAAAACAATTCTTGATGAAAATATCCCTTTGTGATTTGAAAATGTTTTCTTCTCTTAAAATGCCATGCAATTTTAGAAGAAAACATATTTTGTGAGAATAAACATTTAAGATTGTAATGGAAGCTTAAAAAAATAATGTTTCATGATGGTGGGAAATTTTCTTCCCGTCGCATAATTTAAAATAATCATTCTTTTCATACTTTTATAAGAAAATCCATGAAGTACCTTGTTTGGAAAATAAAAAAAAAGATTCATTTCAAACTGTGTAGTAAAAAAGTCAAAAATGGTTTAAAATGACTTTAAACCTCCATTGTAGAATATTAAAAAAAAATTTGAAAACATTTTTAGAAAACATGGACATTAAAGATAAATATTCCCCCACTGGAGACTTAAAACAAAACAACCCCAAATACTAATGAGATTGTGAAATAAATACTCTTAACTTTCAAATCAGTTGAATCGTATTTACCATTAAATAAAAAAAATTATAAGGATATGAAGATACATAATATTCTTGATAATACTTCTAAAATACATTCATGGGTATTATATGCACCCCATAGAAGAAACAAGTAGTGTATAATGCATGTGTCCTGCAGAAATAAGGTGAAACATAAATACCTTACCTTATGTCCTGACTCTCTTCGTATCCATTAAAACCTTATGTATAATAAATATAATATTATTATAACTATAGTATAGAAAAATATTCAATTAAATCATACCATATATGATTTACTTATGACCTTATATTACCTATTTATTAACGATTCCATGTTAGTGTTACATTTCAGGTAATATTTGCTTATTTTAACTTGTTATTCATGATCCTCTTAAATAGATAATGATTTTATTATTTTTGGAATGTGAATAATGATATAAATATAATATATATTCAGTATATATATAAATATTTATAATAATTTATTAACAATATAAAAATGAAATGGAATACATCGTTCATAGAGACGGTAGGTCACACGTACGCATGAATGTTGTTTCTATTAAATTGTAAATTTGAAAGAAAGTAAGTAACTGAAATATATGTATATAAATATATAGTAATTTTATTATAATTATTATTTCATATATATCATACAAATTTAATAAACCCATCCTTAATTCATTCCATGTAGAGTGTGAACGAATCACATTGCTTTGAGGAGGCGGTAGTCCACACATCCACAAATGAAGTTTTCTTATTTACACATGTGTAAGGCATGAATTTATGTTTTATATAATAATTCTAGAAAAATAAATACATCATAAATAACATATTAATAATATAAAAATATATTCTCCATCATAATTCCCAATCGTGAGAGTTGTTAAGAAAAAAATGAACAACATCATTTTGTGAGGCGGTAGTTCATCATACATAAGAACGACAACGTTGCTACCCATTATATAAAATTTTATTTGATTGTATATTTAACCATTAATATAGAAAATACCATTAAATTTAGGATACATATGTTATTATATAAACATGAAATAAAAATAATTAAAGCGGTTTAGGGAAAAAATTAAACAAAAATTTGTTGATGAACATTACTTCTTCTTTGGGTATCTCCTTTTGATTTTGACAAAAGGAATCCTTTGGTTGGATATATTACCAAATTAAGGATTATATTATTATAGGATTTATGTTTTTAGTATATTTATGTATATTTTGTCTAAACCAAATAGGTTCTGATGTATAAAGAAAAGATAAGGAGAGGTTTCCTTTTATAAGAGAGGGGTGGGACACTTTTCGAATTTCTTAATGGATTAATTTTTATTAAAATGAATATCAATAAAAATACCTAAAAATTTACAATTATTCAAATAAAATACATTATAAGTTTTTAATATCATAAAACAATAGATTTTATACAATTTTTTATGTTATTTTAATTTTTTCATTTTGATTAAACCTTAGTTAATCTATTTTAATTTTTATTATGGTAATATTGTTTTTAATATTAAGAGGATCTGATTTTAACATATGAAGTGAAAATTATACCATAAATTTAAAATTAATTATATTTTATGCCATATCTCATCCCCTTTTACTTATTTAATATTTTTATTATTTTTAAATAATTTAATAAAATAGTATTATCATAAAATATCATAAGTGTCGATTTTCACACTATTCCTAACATTGAATTTAATAAAATCAATCCAACAATATTACTTCAAAACAATTCACATAATACAATCCTAACATGTCATATTAACCTACTAAATTATTTTATTCCCTTAATTAAGTCAAATTATATGTCTTCTAATATTTCTAATATTATTTAATTGATTTCTTCATTAATTGAATAATTATTTATGAAAATTATTTCTTAAATAAAAATTAAAAATAAATTTAAATGACGTATATAAACATTTTATATTTCATAATAATATATATAGTCATGCATATCTTCTATTTAACCCCATATTAAAAATATTATCATTATTAAAAGTAAGAGTGTGATATTTTGTTACTCCCTTTGAGTTTAATAATATTTAAGTCATTGTCCTAGAAAAGTGTGAATTAAATTATTTAATATGGATCATGATGCGTTAATTTTTGAATTAAACTCATCCAATAACATTTAGTAATGTTTTAGGGTAGATTTATAATATTTATAATATTATTTCCACCCTTAAATACCTGATTTACCCTTAACTGTGGTAATAATAACTACTAAAGTTACTATTCATATTGTCAAAAAAGAAAAGGGACATATTTACAAAATTTGAACATTATAATTCCAAATATAAAATCTATTCTTGATAATTTATGGCACATAAATTTATAAAATTATTCTGAAATCAATTACATTGACGGAACGAGAAAATGAATTTTTAAAGTGAAAACGTCCAAAATATTGACATATTTTTGTATCCAAATTCAATGTGAAATTGATTCCAATAACCTACATTGGATTAAATGATAAAAAATTTATATAATTATACTTTATAACCAATCATATATATAACGAAACACTAGAACTATTTCAATGAAAAATTTGTTTTCAATTAAAATTTATTATTTTTCACTATTCATCTAAACATGAAACTTATAAAAAATACCAAATATTCAACCAATGTAAATTTTGATATCCCAATTTCAAATAAAATTTTCATTTTTTATTATAAAAATTTAAAAATTTCAAAAATTACGTTTAAAATTGGTTCTCTATTTAAAATGTGGTAAAATTACCCTTTTGAAGAATTTGGGGTTCTATGAGTAAAATTTGGTTTGTTATTATCTCATGACTACAAAATATATTGGTTGAATATAAAAAATATTTGATTAAAAATATAACATATACGTTTCATTAATATCATTCTCTAATTGTAATTAATTTAATTTATTATGACAAAATGACTTTGGGAGCATAAAAATAAAATTATTTCCTTTTAAATCTATTTGTATATATGTTCATTTATAATTATTTGATATCCAATGAATCCATATTATAAACCTTATATTTTCATAAGTTAGTTAATACTATTCATAAACATTAATTTAACTTATAGGTCATATATTAGTATGTTAAATAATAATATTTTAATAATATATCATTGTTCGGTAAAACTCATTCTTGTGTTTAATGTAAGCTATCAAAAGAACTCAACATTGTGTGTAACACAAGCAAAAAATAGTGTTTACTATACCAAAATCTAATATAAGTGTTACATAAAGTGAAATATCAACTTTTTGTATATAAGACAATCCAAACATAGTGTTTTTGTATAAAAAAATTATATTCACTATTTTGTGAAATCAAAAATATCAAAAAGATTAAACTATTTCAAAAAATATATTTCAAAAAACCCCAGGGTGTTACATTATACCACCTTTAAATTGAATTTCACCCTCAAAATTCATCTGGGTTTTCAATGTTTTAATACTTGAAATTTTATTTCATAAAAACCCACATCATAAAAATGAATACTACAACTTCTTTTTAAAAAGGAAAGTTAGAAAATAACGGTTACCCATAGTAACTCATAACTCTGTTTTCACATTTGATAACATTAGTGGAAAGTGAAAAAATGTACAAAGAAGAGAGAAAAAACTATCATGTTCTAATAGAGAGTGATAGAGAACATGGTAAGGAGAAAGTTAATAATCACAAATATATAAACCAAAGAGGCATGAAAAAGGTCATTGATATCATCAAGAATTATTATAACATGACAAAATTTTATTTCAATACCTTTTTTCCTAAATTTGAAGAATTTTCATGAGAAGTCAAATTTACTTGATTTTAGGAAAACCTCATCATTCTTTTCCTTTAACAATTTCCACTTCATCTCTTATTCCAAGATATAAAGGTGAATTTTTCATTCCTAAAGTGTTAGTGGATCTTGAGATCCATAAATAGAGTTATAGGTCATTCCATCTATCTTTATCACAACAAAATGGTTATCACACATTATCCAATATTCATAAATCAAGACATTAATCTCTAAAACCTAAAACAAATTTAAACATAAAAAATTTCATAATTGTTTACCCGTATGAACCTTAAAAAATATTAAAATCCAAAACATTACAAGGATTGTTAACCTATTTCCAAAATCAAATTATCATTAATTCTACAAAAACCCTAATGTGGCTCTTAATTGTCCCAGACAAAAATTATAATAACATTATCATGTATTCTCTTGAAACATGGTAATAATCTAAATTACCATAAAACCTTACTAAATACACATATGCTTCTCCATTCCTTAAAAAAGATCTTTTCTTATAAAAAAGAATTTTGATTGGATGCATGGGTCTATCCTTGTACTGATAGTATATGTGATTTAGTTATTCTATAATTCAAGTAGAAAATCACATTAAATTTCACTAATAGATGAATAATAAGGTTTTCATAGGGATTATTCATTCAAAATCAAGAATGAAATTCCCAACATTGGAGAGGAGGATAAGTATTCCCTATTTATCATGGTTCACTTCATCCATTGACATGATAATCATTCCCTTTGTCCTTTTTCCTCAGAGGTTTTTATGGCTTACTAACCACATTAGTCTATGGATTATTCTACTTGTTACTGTAATTCCCAAACTCCTTACAATTGAAACACTGAATTAACATAGGTTAACTCTTTGGAGATTTTTTATTCCCATTACTTCGATAATCAAATGCTTGATTAACTTCTTTCCCAAACATAAAACATTTACCAGCCCCCATAAGTCATGTCATCAATGTTCCCTTCCACACTTTGAGCATAAAGTAAAACTAATATTCTTCTCTCCATGGTTTTTAGATTTTTATTAGAACTCCATCTTCCTTTTCTTAATAAAACCATGAGATTGATATATAATTATAACCTCAATTTAAATATTTATTTCAAATTATACAATTTACTCAAATATACTAAAGTATATTATGGATAAAACCCTTTTGAGACTTATATTTAACCCAATGAATAACCTATCAAGTTTACTTTTGGTTTGGATGATAATACCATAAGTGTACCTCAAAATTATTTTGAAATTATACCCATATGTATCAACAGATTCATCATCCTTTTTCTTCAACTCAAGGAACTCTTTTTCAATATTCATATGAAGAACACGAGGAAAGTACTTATTGAAGAATAATTTGTTGAACTCATCCCTATCCATGTATTCAATTTAATATTTCTTCCTTATATTCTTGATTAGATTCTTCCACTGGTCTAATTCACATTCTAAATAATAAACATCCATAATAACCTTTTCATGTTCCAAACATTGGAGAACCAAAAATAACATTTCAGTGGTACTTATCTATTTCTCAACCAATAGTGCATTAGAAGACCCAATAAAAGAAGAGAGATGTTTTCTCATGAAGGAATAAGTAGAATGTTGTTCTCTTCTTTCCTCATTTGGATCATCATAATGATTCATAGATTATATGAGTATAGTGATAATATTTTTCATTCCAACTCCCATAACATTTGGTTTCCCATGACGCAAATCATTACATTACCTATTTCATTCATCATTACTTTGGTTCCTTCAGGTTCTATCCATTGACTAAATACAAAAAATAATAGTTTGAGAAACACTAAACATAGTAGGAAAACATCACAATAAAGTTCAATTATCTTCAATCTATAACACCTTAGGTTTAATCCAAGGATATTCCTGGTCGTTATTAAAACTCTAGGATTGTAACCTATAATTAGACTTATCCTTACAGACATCCCTATACATATCCTTAGAAATATATTATAGAAATTTTACTAAATGTTTTCCCTCCTAGTGTATAAATATTGACTAAACCTTTGATCTGATACCAACTATAATGACCCAATCTTAGCATACATGAATATTACATCACTTTTTGCAGAATACGTATACACATGCCCAAATACCATATTAGTTTATTTCTTTTGGAAACACGGAAGCATAAAAAACTCATTCATAATACATCTGAATCTTATCCCTCATATTTATACATATCTAGAACCCTTTTACCATATCATACGTAAAATAATTCTTTATATCATAGGGAAATGAAACATAAGAAAATAGTGATCTCAAAACCTTAGTAAGGGTTAAAAGTGAGATATGTAAGCATAAACATGATTATAAGTGTATGAGAACATGATCATATCATTATAAGATCATAAACTATATATCAAAGATCATAGACATGAATCATGAAATAAATATTCATAGATCATAAGACCTAAATCATAAGGAAATCAAGAGCATAATAAAGGAAAGAATATCATAGAATAAGACATGAAATTTGTGGAAGACACATAAACACGTAATATCACTTCTAATATCTCAAGAAGCATTTCCAATATATAATAGGTAAATTCATGGGGACTAAACCTACTGGGGTGGATGCACTACCATACCAGTCATAGTCATTTCCTTATATAGGGTTGGGTTTCCCCATCATTCCACAGTGGATCAGGTTTCCCCATATTCCATCATGGATCAAGCCCATCAAGTTGACTCTAATAATTATCTCATGAGATATAAATCTTTACCCAATGCATTGGATGGAGATATAGGTCCCACATATAAAAAAATGAAATCAATAAATATGTGCTCCATAAGAATATAATTCATTCATCATATCAGAACCTATGGAATGAAATGGGTTTTATAAACATCATTCAATCCTAACATAATCCATGGAAATGAAATGAGATTGATAAATTTCATTCCATAATAAACATAAACCATTAATAAAAATAATAATAATTTTATAATTGAATAATATTCCTAGAAAAACATAAGCAATATAAAATAAAACTACCATAGATGGAAAATAATTTTGAGAGATCAGTTGAAAACAATTCTTGAGGAAAATATCCTTTATTCTTTGAAATTTTTTTCTTGTATTAATATTCCATGAAATGTTAAAAGAAAACTTTTTATTTTAAAATAATCTTGTAATATTTTAATGTATTCTTAAAAACATTATGGTTTCATGATAGTAGAAAATTCAATTCATGCCATATAACTTAAAACAAACCTTCCATTCATACTTTTTTTTTCAAAAAGTCACAAAGTACCTCATTTAGAAAAAAATATTCCTTTTAATCCATGTAGTAAAAAGTTAAAAATGGGTAAAAATTAATTTAAAAATCCACTGTACAATAGTAAAAACATTTTTGAAAACATTTTACAAAACATAGAAATAGAAGATAAATATTCCCTAACAGAGACTTAAAATGAAACAACCCCAAATATTGATGAGATTGTGAAATAAATACTCATCAATTTATAATTAGAAGAACCATATTCCACACTAAAGATAGAAAATTATATAGATATGAACATACCATAATAATCTAGATAATACTAATAAAATACATTAATGGTTAGTATATACACCACGTGGAAGAAACAAGTATTGTATAAGGCATGTGTCCCACAAAAATTAAAGTGAGGCATAAATATCTTACCTTATGACTTGACTCTCTTTATATTCATTCAAAACTTATATATATTATATATAATTTTATTATACCTATATTAAATAACCATACTCAATTACATAATTCCATATATGATTTACTTATGACCTTCTATTATCCATTTGTTAACCATTCCATGTTAGTGTTACATTTTAGGTAATATTTGCATGTTTTGGCTTCTTATTCTTGATCCCCTTACTTAAATCATGATTTTATTATCTCTAGAATGTAAATTATTCTATAAATATCATATATATTCATTATATAAATATTTATAATAATTTATAAACAATATAAATATGAAATGTAATACACCATTCATGGAGAGGGTAGGTTGTGTGTACGCATGAATGTTATTTCTATTTAATTATCATTTTGAATGAAATAAAGTAAATAAAATATATGTGTATATATATAATAATACCATTATAATTATTATGTCATATATTTCATAAATTTTTACTAAACCTATCCTTAATACATTCCATGTAGAGTTTGAATGACTCATATCACTTTGAGGCGGCGGTAGTCCACACGTCCACAAATGAAGTTATCATCTTTACACAAAATGGAAAGCATGAATTTATATGTTATATAATATTTAAATAATCATAAATACATCTTAAATATAATATATATCATATAAAAATAGATTTTACATCATAATTACAAACCATTATAGGTGGTAAGGTAAAAGTGAACGACATCATTTTCTGTGGTCGTTGTGAACCGTACACAAGAACGAAAAGTTCATTACCCGTTATATGAAACTGTGTGACAGTGTAGGTAGAGCCCTTAATATAAAAACATCTCAGTATATTTAGGATATGGATGTTATAATATAAACATTAATTAAAAATAATTAAATGGGTTTAAAGAAAAAAACAAATATGTTCGTTTAACGTTAACCCTTCTTTGGGTATTTCCTTTTGATTTTCACAAAAGGACTCATTTGGTCATATTTTTGACCAATGTAAGGCTTATAGAATGAATTGAGGGATGATTGGAGTTTAATTAGATATATTTTTGCTAGACCAAAAAGGTTCTTAAGTATGAAGAGATGGGGATGAGAGGTTCCATTTTATATGATAAGGGAGGGGCACTTTTAGAAGTTCTCAAAAGATTAAATTATAATAAAATAAATTTCAGTCCAAATACCTAACAAATTACATTTATTTGAATACAAGATATTATAAGGTTTTAATATCAAAATCCAATATATTTTAAAAATGTTTTTATTTTATTTTAAACCTTATCATTTTGATTAATCCTTAGTTAATTCATTTTAATTTTAACTATGATAACATGTTATTAATATTAGTACGATGTAATATTTACATAAAATTTGTAAATTGGACAATAAATGACCAATTTAAGATATTATAGACCATATATAATACCCTTGACCTTAATAAATATTTTTATTATTTTTAAATAATTTTATAATATATTCTTTTCATAAAATATCATAAGTGTCGATTTTGACACAATTCATAACATTGACATTATCAAAACTCATTACAACAAGATTACTTCAAACCAACTCCCATAATACACTAATACAATTTTATATCCACCCATAAAATTCATTGATCACCTTAATTAAGTCAAATTAAATTTCTTTTAATATTTATAATATCATTTAATTGATGGTTTCATTAATTGAATAATTACTATATCATACTTTTTAAATTATTTATGATACTTATTTATTCACTATATAATAAAAGTTTAATATAATTATACTTTATAAACAATCAAATATACAATTAAACACTATATATTATTTCTATGAAAATTCTATTTTTAATTAAAATTCAGTATTTTTTCATTATTCATTAAAAAATGAAACTTATCTGAAAATTAAAAAAATCAAAAAAAGTAAATTTGGATATCCCTATTTCAAATAATAAGTTTATTGTTTCATATAAAAATTCTAAAAGTTTAAAAATTTAGATTTGAAAGGGGTTTACCATTAAATGGGGGAAAATTCACCTTTTTAAAAATATAGGGTTTTATACATAAAATTTGGTTTGTACTTATCTTATTCATATAAACTATATTGAATGAATATAAAAAACATTTAATTGAAAATAATATATATATATATATATATATATCATTAATATTATTATATAATTGTAATTAATTTAATTTATTAAGACAAAATTGCTTTGGGATAATAAAAATAAAATTATTTTCTTTTATAATAAATTGGAATATATTTTCATTTCTAATTAATTGGTAACCAATGAATTCATATAATAAACCTTATATTTTAATAATATAGTTAATATTATTCATAACCTCTAATTTAATGGCTAGTTTATATCTTAATGTATCAAATAATAATATTTTAATAATATACTACTTTTCGGTAAAAATCGGTCTTGCGTGTAATAAAAGATACAAAGAGAACTCGATGTTGGGTATAACATAATACAAACATAGTGTTTTCTATACTACTAGATAATCAAAGTTTTGTGTGTATCATAATCTCAATTTGGTGTTTCATATAATTCAACTAAACATAGTTTCTTTCATATAACAAAATCTATATTCAATATTATGTGAAATAAAAAATATGGAAAAGATTTAATTAATTCGAAAAAAAATACTTCCAAAAATATTGGGGTGTTACATACACACTAATATTACCTTAGTTAATGTGGGTTATTATTGTTGATTACTCCTAAGGAGGATTCCCATGGATGGGCCTGTGATCATGTGGATGTCATGACCACCATCAACCTCTAAGACCAAGGGATTCATGCTCAGTGTGAGAAACAAGAGGTAATGGAAGATTAGGGAGACCACACAATCTGGTATGCCCTATGGTTGGATAAATTTCATTGAGGACTCAAGCCTAGGGAGCACTCTGAATGAATGAGGGTGGAAGATTCAAAAGATCATTCTTTATGAAAATATGCATATTACTGTGTGAAATCCACGATCATGGATATCCCATAAGACCACAATTCATTATGAGTCATGATTGAATGTGATAAACACGAGGAAGTGAAAGATCCATCAAACCACACTTCTCCTCCTCTGCTGGTGGAAGAGGATAGGGATACCTCATTCCCTTCCCATTTATTTACTATGGACTGGGTCTAGTGTATGGATACTAAGGAAGAAATAATGTGGGAGAGAGAAGAGAGGATTATGGTACCCATACCATCTCTGACCCAGTAGCCAAGAGGGTGAGGAGGAGTAGGAGTGCAACCTCCTACAAGAAATTCTTTGGGCTTACTCTAGGAGGGATGATTTGAAATTGGCTTCATAATGGGTGAGGATAATCTTATTCAGTGTTGAATAGAATAGAAAGTGTGTTCCTCACCCACCACACCTAGAATTGGAGGATCCGGGTCGTAGATAATATAATGGTAGGACATGGTCGTAACCATAGTATATGAGATCAAGAACACCCTAACACCATTCCCAGGGGTGGGGTCCTTCTGATCATGGGAATACATATCCACACTCACCCCAAGGATCCTAACTATCTATTAGTAAAATTGTAGGAAACCTCTAACCGTAGAAATACAAATCTGAATAGGAGACATGATGGTGTAACATTCTCCATGGGTTTTCAATTATGTAGGTTTTAGTGGGGGATTCAATTTAGTACTTATCAAACAAGGTAGACTAAGAAAGAGAGTCCCTTCCATGGATGTCTTTGAAGAGGGTACGATCAAAGCCTCGCTTAGGATAGAGGGTAGGGTGATCCAAGGGTGGACTATATAGGCAAGTCTGGGTGAGGAAAGGGTGAATCGAATAGGGGGATCTTCAATCGAGTGTACTTGGGTGAGGAGATAATACTTTGGGTGATGGACCACCTAGAAAACAAAACATCAGTGAGGATTTTATTAAGACTTTAAGGGTCTCTACAGGTGTCCCCTAAAGTGGCTCACACAAGTCCCTGGTTATAAAAGGGGAACTCCCGCTAGTGTTCTTTTACCATGGGGAGAAAGTGCCTCATCTATGTGTTGTTGATTTTAAACCCTATTAGGAATTTAGTTTCACTTACCCTCTAAAATTATCTATTCATAATGTTTTTGAGGTCAACCAATAGGGTTTCAGAGGACATGGGTGAAGTACAAGGGCGAGAAGAGTGTCAGGAGCCCTTCAAAAAAAATTTTATATGAAAACGAAGACCACTGAGACCTATTTGTAAAAAAATTTGTTACCTTAGGATAAGGGTCTCTTTCTCTTAGGAGTTTCATGCTAGTATGTCATGCCATCTCTCACTCAGACAAGTCATGTAGGCCAATGCACAAGTACCCTTAGTGTCATCACTGCTTTGGGGTACCTAGGGGAATGGAATTTGAAGGACTTTTAGATCCTTTTAATTCTTCATTTCTCTTCTTATCTCTTTCAAAAGGTATTTACCTTTGTTGAATTTTTATCCAAGTGAAAAAATGGATTGTCCCCATAAGCACCCCTCAGTATTAGAATCGATCTAAAGAAAAGGGTCTGATCCTAAGTCAAAGGAATGAAAATGGTGCTTGGATCAAAAAAATCATCCACTCAAGTCGTCCACTTAGGTTTTTCACCTAGTTATTCCACGTAGTCAAGGAATGTACGTGGTCCACATAGGGGGGGTTCTTTTTTTAAAGAGGACCACTATTTCAACAGAAGGACTTCGCACTTGAGAATATTCTATCTCACAGTGCCAGTACTCAATGTAGATATTTTTATTAAACCTCTTTCTTAAAGCATGTTTCTAATAGAAAAGGTATGTTCCTACCTACATGGTTCCTAAACCTGGGTGAGTGACCTACGCAGGGACCTTGGGTGAGGGGCCTGCATAAGGCACTTGTGTGAGTGCCCTGATCGAGTTCATTCATATGCCGATTTTTTTCATTTATGCACTTTTTTCAAAATGATCTTATCCCTAACAAAAACATTGGTATTTATTTTTTAGGTTAAATAGTCACTACAAAGACTATATATTTTAATGAACGTGATATGAATATCATTAAGGAGAAGGTAAAAATTGTATGACATGACTACTATGACTCTTTTGAAACTACTCAACCATATCTGGTGGGATATATAAAAAAATATCACGATGAATTTACTTAGAGTAATTATATACAAATTTATGGACACTGTCATATAAAGGAGGTCCTTATATCAGCTTTTAAGAATTATACACCTCTCTCTTGGTTCCCAGATTATAGAAATTTCAAAAAACATACAAATTTCAATCATGGGTGCATATATCAATATTGAGACATCATCCACACCCTGTGTCAGTCACCATACCCAGTGTTCTCTAGATATGAAACTCCACACACCTGAATTGAAGTCACACTGTTATAAATCTGTCATATGTGATTCCTAGATAGATCAGTCAAAGGGTTGGAGGAAAGACTTGGAAATATTTTTGGAGGGGGTGTTAAGCTTGCATGGATGTAGGAATACTGGGTGTGCCAAACTTGTGCAGAGTTCAAGAAGGAGATATAAGATGACTAAATCTATGAGGCCTCCAGGACATTGAATATATATATATATATATATATATAATAATGTCGAGTTCATACCTGAGTGGTTAAGACGATGGAGCCCGAAGATGGACTCTTTCCACCTGATGCATGGGAAAGATGGTACCAGCCTGTGGAACATCCACAAGGCACCGAGCCTATGATCCTTGGAGATATGTATGATGAGTTCATCCCACCAAAGGTGAAGTGGGATGAATCTAAAAGGACACCGCATCTAGTGCATGAGAAGCTGAAAATAGATCAGGATATTATGAAGGGAGACCCCCTCCCGAAGGGGTCTATCCATCCTGAAGTGTGGATGAGTACATTCCTAGAGTTGGAGGGAGAAGGCCCCACTTGAAAACATCCAATCGGATGTGCCAAGATGGCGAAGCAGAGCACTCTCTTTACATTTTGGCTAACTTTGGAGAAAGGGGAGTTTGAAAAATGGGGGTATAAGATAAAGTCCAGTGTACCTATGAAGAAAAATCTCACGGGGTTCTTATCCATGTGGATGAGCATCTATCTACTACCTGTCTGTGATTCCAAACGTGGTGTGAGGCCCGGGACCATTGTCATAGTGGCCAAGCTGGCCAAGAAGAAGCACTTAGGGGTGGAAATATCCATACTAGAAAAGATTTGACGAAGTCTATTTCATGTACATTTGGGGAAGGCTCTGTGAAGAATCACATGACCTTTCTAGGTACTATAGAGATAGGTTGCAGCCTACTTTAAAACTTATGTCATGTTGAGAAGGGTCTAGATTCCTGAGATCCACTTTAAATTGCATGTTCAGGTCATTTCATTTTTTACACCTTGGTCCCTGAAGCCCAGTTAGACTCTATTTAAAATGTTACTATTCAAGGAGGTCAATATCTTCCCTTATGTGTAACCACCTACTAGGAGAATAACTGAAAAAGGGAAGGATATAATGATCTAAGATTGTATATGATTGCCTTTAAGAATGGCGTGTTGGTGAATCATATCGATAGTGAATTTATATGTGAGACCTATGATCTATATAGGTTTTTACACCAATTCAATTGTCTGCAAAAAATAAATGTATCTCCTCTAGTACATGTCTGATTAGAAAAGCACCTAATGGTAGCCTGAGCGCTATGGATTCTTATATCCATGGAGTTAACACAGGAGAGGATCAATCTATCTCTAGTGGATGCGACCAGTGGATTTAATTCCTAGTATTCCAAGGCATATATTTCATTATACCCTGAGGGAGTGTTGTTCAAATCCATTCCTCAAGTAGGTTCTAGTAAAATAGTCAAGTGAGGAAAGTGTGGTAGAAAGGCTTCTCCTTCTACAGAAGATGTTTCTTCTTTACTGGAGGATGCTTCATCACCTTTGTAAGGGGGTGATTATGAGGTTATGAGTTCTCCTAAATGACCCCATTCAAGGTTTAGTCCTCTATCTAGAATAAAAATGGCAACACCAACTAGGATTTTACCTAGACAGTTCAATCACCACCACTAAGAAAGGACCCAAGTTCTATTTACTCATCCTACATCTACGATGAAGAGTGTTGAGAAGGCCATGAAATATAGGGTTGTAGAATCATCTTCAAGGTAGGATAGGATGACCATAGAATTCATGAAAACATTAGTAGTAAAACTTTGGTTGGACATGTCCTCTGATGTTAAAATCATATGGTACTCTTTTGTGTTATAGTGTGTATTTCAAGAATAAGAGATGCTCGATACCTACTAAATATTTACTTTAAGGAAAACCCCAAAAATGTGAGGATTTATATCTGAGAACTAGAGATGATAAATTATGAAACTAACATTTTAATTCCTTTAATGAGATGGGTGGATGAAATTTCAAGACATGGTACTGCTAAAGGGATTGGCCACAAGTATTATGAGGAATATATTGATTATAGAAATTAGTAGGATGTAATTCCTACTTTTCACATCTCCTTTTTTATTACTTTCCTTTATATAGAAAAAATAATTATTGATGAGGGTAAGGTGAATTTTTTTGTAGTTTTCCAGAAGGGAATCAACTGAGGTTCCATCACTGAAATATGGCCTCACTAGGACCCCTCTAGGGGTTGATGAATCATATCCAGAATAGGGAGAGATATCTCTAGGTCAACAAACAATTGAGGATGGGATGGAAGGGGAAACTATATTTCCCACTTTTATAGAAATATTTTAAGAGGTTGATGACATCCCACCTTCATAAAAAATGTAAGAATGCTGGAGGATAAAATATTTGGATAAGTGCCTCACCAGTCATTGTAGGTTATCATGGAGCCACTATTCTATTATTTATCCAGAACAAATGTATAAATCTCATTGGATTGTAGAATATATTACCCTTTTACTCTCTCAAGGTACATACAAATGAGACTCCAATGACTGAGGAGGACTCTCTGGACCAAGCATGGATCCCCATTGAAGAGTTGTCTCCCTAGATAGAAGAAGTGTCAAGGGTTTAGGATACATCATCTATTCGTTTCACCACTCCTACCACTGTAGAGAAGGTGGAGGATTCTAGTAACGTAAAAGGTATATCATAAGGTGTCATATAAGGTTTTATGAATTTTATACCTATGATATTTCATGTTCATCTCTTGCACCATAGGACCCTATGATGACTGATTCAAACCTTGCATTTTTCATCGAGGAAGTTGTTCAGTGTCTCAAGTTGTTAGAAGTGGGTGATGTACCGGGTCTGAAGCCAAATATTTTGAGTGTCTCCACTGGTGAAATTACCAGGGGGCGTGGGATGTTAATAGATTCCATGATAAATCATTGCATAACCTTTTATGAAATGATGGAACATAATAATATTCTTACTAATTTAGTAAAATTTGAGCAATTTAATATGTAATTAAATGGATGCAAGTTTTTATTTTTTATGCAACTAATATTTTTGTGTTTGATTTTTCAATCATTACTACTTGAAACTTATAGATCAATCCATGTAAAATTTCATAGTAGAGGTGAAAAAATAATATTTCAAAGTCCATCCTAGTCCCACTATTGATGGGGGGCCATCTTAGGTGGACATTGAAATGGGGAGTCTTCGTAAGCCTCATTTGGTAAACCCCGAGAAAACCCAAGAGAGTTCCACTCATCAAGAGGTTCCAGATCAAACTGTTGAGGTCAGGGGTTATAGGGAGAAATCCACCCATGTTTCTGACACATTAATAGGTGAGTGTCACTAATTGCTTTAATAATTCCCTATTTCTTCTTTTATATGTTCTTTTTAGTCTAACGATGAGTGTCTCCCACTATATAGTGCCATCAAATTCTATGGTTGGTTCCGAGATAGATTCCTCTGAGACAATGTAGTGAGAACTAGAACATGAAGTTTCTATTAATCAGGAGGGAGTGGGGAAGGGTGCTTCAATAAGTTCACATATCTCAAAGAATATTTCTCCCACTCAAAAGGACTCTGATTTAGATTCGGAGATACATAATACTCTTTGCATCACACGCTGTTGAGAATGGTGTGATATCTGGAAAATAATCTCTAAGACACCTCTCAAATACATTCCTTTATGAATCCATCAACATTTATTCCCATTCGATATGTTGGGATATAAAATATTTGACTACCACATGATTCATAATGTTTCAAAGGAAGTTATTCTCAAAATAAAGTGATAGTATGAGATTCACTAGGACCTCATAAAGGAGAAGTTTCATGTCAACACTAATGATTTTAAAGAGGCATTATCCTAGGAGGAGGCCAACCATACCAAGAATATAGGAGAATGTAAACAATGGATTAATGAGAAAATCATTCAAGTATTACGCCTTTAGTATGAATTGGATGCCACTTTGGGAGAGATCATACAACCCCACAATTCATTAGTAGGATCTCAGACTAAAGGTTCAACTACTATTGCAGCTGCAAGAGAAGCACTTTGTCGAGCCAAGGAGACTGAATTCCTTTGGTTGATTGAGATTCAAAAGGTATATGATATATCTTGGGAGGGAATTAAATTGATAATGAATTATGTTTATAGTCTCCTGTAAATTGTTATAGAGAGACTCCATCTTGTGGATGATCTTTCAGTTTATTTTTATCCATAAATGAAAAAAAATCTATTAATTTATATCACCATACTTATTTTCTTTATGGGGTAATAATATGAAACTGATGATGATTTCAACATCAATACATTTTTTTACCAGCTAGTCATAACCACAGTGATAGGATGCAGAAATGCTCTAATTTTTTCCTAAGCCATAGTTCCTAGTGAGCATAGCCTAACTATTGCTAGGGTTATATGGATATCCCTAAATACTTTGTGTATTTTTTGTCATCTCCACAATTTTTACTAAGTCTAGTATAAGGAAGAATTAGTGGGCGGGACTTGGATTTTTCTTATAATTCCCTTTTCAGGTTTTTAGCATAACATTTTTTGCACCATTTACCTTTTCATTGCTCAATTTTTCCTAAACCACATGGAGTAAAAGTCTAGTGAGCTGAGACTCGACTTTTTGTCTAGAATTCCTTTTGTGGGGTTTCAATATTGTGAGTTATATATTTCTTATATTATAGTAAGTTTAAATTCATGAAATAAAGACTAGTGTGACTGGTGTTTTAGGTCAAACATCATTGTCCATAAATTTTGGAATGATAATCCAAACAAGGCTTGTTTCCCAATAATGTTCCAAAATTATTTAGATACCCCCAAGGAGAATTTTGAGCCACACTTTTGTGGTTTCTGGATCTAGAAAATGATTTTTGAGAATATAGGTGGTCTCTCCAAAGGAAAAAGTTACCATTGGATGAAAACCCATTTATGGGATACTTTATTCAAGGCCAGTAGGGGTGTGTTATTTCATAGTCAAATAGTGGCATCCTTCAGTTGACATGCCCATTTTTTGGGTGATTTTATATGAATCCAATTGGGGTGTGTTACATCAATAGTGTCATCCCTTGGCTGAAAAACAAATTTCATGGGATACTCTATGAAAATTAAACTGGGGAATGTTACACCAGTGTCAAGAAAATAAGTCTATTGGAATTACAACATTCTATCGCTATAATTTGATGGAAGTTTGTAGAGATTCGGATTTACCCAGGCATAGATTTTGGTTTGTGGAAGGAAATTACCTTAATATGGGAAGATCATTTTAGTAAAAAATATTTCAAGAATGGGAAAAAAATTGTTTTCCTACCCAATCCTGATTCGATGCAAGGAAATATGGATCCTGTAGTTTTATTTTGTACAATTAGGATCAAATAAATATGGAAACAACAGGTGATATATGGCCCACCAGACCAAGATTGTTCCTTCATACTTCAGAAATGAGGGAGGAAATTTTAAACCATGACCTTGAGGGTTTTTAAACTGGGAGAAAGGATGTGGGACAAGTATTCAAGGGATGTCCATAGATAGAATTTTAATAGCGGGTTTAAACATTGTTTCATCAAAGATTATGAGGACAGAACAAGCTTCTCCCAAGGGTGAAGTTACTACTATTTGAAAAACCCATTGTGAGGGCTATTTTATGAAAATCTAAATGGGTCATATTATTGTGTAGTAATATAGTGGAATCCATTGGATGAAAAATCCATTTTGTAGGAAATTTTATGAAAATACAACTTGGTCATAGTACAACATAGTTTGGAAAACGATCTATCACGTATTATACATTCTTCCACCAGAATCTTAAGAAATATTATGAAGATCTAAAAGTGCTCAATATTATGGGTTTGATGTGAGGAGGGGATATATCCACATAAAAGTAAGTGTTTGGACTTATATTAGCCATTATTTTTTATTCCATTTCATAGATTTGACTCGTATGAATAATTGGGACACCACTATTTCCTTGGTGTACCCCTTGATGAGGGAACCTAAAATAAAATCTCTTGCACAAAAAATTGTTTGTATGAAGAATATGGTTATTTTTATTTACCCTATGGTTGGGAATAGGACTTATTTCCAAGTAGTCACTACACATCTCAATGGGATGAAAATCAAGACATATATAGTTCTAAGAATAAAAGCGCCCCACATTTATTGAATTCATGTGTGGAGGTAATGGAGAATTTTTAGATATGGGTTCATGCATAGGGTAAGAAATCATATTGGATCCCTTCATGTAGATCTGAATCTTACATGGGAGAGTGGGTTCATTTCTCATATTGTGTTGTGGCTAGTTCTAATATTAAGTATATGAATGTCACTACGTATCTCATCTGAATGAGAATCAATCCACACGTATTTATTGATACAATTTGTGTAGTTTATTTTTATGTGAGGAGGAAATCTGGTGTTCCTTTTAAGGTTTTGCATCTAGGACCATGGTAACCCCAACATGAATTTATATGTCTTAATTATGCAGGGAATCTTTTTCCCAAACATCCTAAGACTGTGTGATCTATGATTGATTTGAGAAACATGTTGTTGAAAGGAAGAACAAGTGAAGGAATGGGAACTTAGATTTTATGTTGGATGGTCTAGGAGATATGATCTAACCGTATCTATATATATCATTAGGATGAGAATCAAGTTAGATGTAGTTATTGAAAGGTTCTCTATGTAGGTCTGACTCATATGCAAGGAATGGGTGATTTTGTTTTACTATGGATGGGCCTAAAATTGGAGGTCTGAGATTCACTATGCATCTCATGAGAATGAGAATCAATCCACATGTAGTTCTTCAAAATTGTTTACCACATCAATATAGCTTTGACATGGGAAAATGGGGTTTTAAAGTTTTTACAGAATAATGGTTGGGCCTAAGAAATGAGGCCCACATATCACTATAAATCATGTTGTAATGTGAATCAAGCCATATATTCATGAATAATTACCTATACAGATCTGGTATGTACCTTGGGAAAAGGGGGAATTTTTCTTTATGGTCACGAATGGACCCAATATTGGAGATATGGGCATCACTATGTATGTCATTGTACTGAGACTCAAGCCACATGTAGTTCTTGAAGAATCGTTCAGTTTAACATCATGTGAAAAGGATGTTGACCATGTAGTTTGACATATTACAGTAAGGATACAGGTCATCTGACACGAGAGAAATATCATAACTGGAATAGGGGATTTGACCTGGGTGTCACTATGTATCTCTCTAGAGAAAGAATCAATCCACATGTAGTTCTTTAAAAGGTTCCCTATGCAGGTCTGACTCATACACAGTGAGAAGTGGCTATATTTTATTTTGTGCCTGTGCATGTGGATGGAAATTTGGTTGTCACTACATATCCCATTGGAATGAGAATCATTACACACATGGTTGTTGAACAGATTGAGCAGTTCCGCATCATGCGATGAGGACATTGGATGTTCAATTTATAATCTTGTGGTAAGGAGGTAAAAATTACGGGAATTATACCTATAATGGGGGAAAAAATGCTATTTTGGAGAGCCAATGATGTGAGTGGGGATCATGTATGGGATATAGCTATCTTTATTTCCTCATATCAGGCCAAGAGGGCATATCGGCCTTTTTAGGAGTTATAGGGGTGTGACTGGGACTTACACCAGATATATAGGCCCATTTTTAAGGGACCATGAGGAGTTTCTTAACACATGGTTCATTGGGGGTTTTATAAAGTTGAATGATAGGGATATTAACCATGCAGTAGAATTTCATGTGATAAATATGAATAGTAACTTGTAGTTTTAGGTCATATGACTAGGACCATATGTCATGTCGTTTAATGTAGTGTGACAAGGATGATAATGTCAGGCCTTTTAAGGTTATGTGACAAAGACCAAATACACAGTTTAACTTATTTTAATTTGTAAATATATGGTGTTAGGAATTTTAATATCATGTAGCTAGATGTTTTGTCATGTGATTACATGAAATACTTCTTTAGGAACCTTTTATTGTGTGGAGTCATAATGATTTCTCAATCCATTGAGATTAAAGAATAAGCCTCGTTAGAGTGGACCTTGTGTATGGATTAAGTCCCCTCCCACTTTGGATCATGTTTTGGAGGCTTCTTTCTTGGTATCATTAGAGTCCTATGGACCAGTGACAATTCTCCTTGGAGGAATAAATAGAGGCATACCTTCTTGATAAAGGCCTGCACTATCTGATTTTGACATATTTCCAAGTGATTCATGGTGTGCAATCATTTTTCATCGAGAAAATCCAATTCATTTAGTCATTTATGGGATTTATCATCCATAAATATTTATTTACAAATGGTAATACGATGTGATGGAAATTAAACCTCAATGGGTAGGACTGCTTCTATTCCATATACCAATGAGTACAGTGTCACCCATATGGAAGTATGATTTTTATTCTAGCAAGACCATAAGGCATGCAAGAAATTTCTTTGACAATACATTTTATCTTTTTCCACCATATTCTAGAGTATTTTCGATAGGGTTTAGTTGAAGGCATTTATCTGTCAAATAGACACAACATGATTGAGGAATGATTGGTTAGATTTGATATTGTATACCTGATATAGCTTTTACACCTCATAGAAATAAAAATTAGTGTTTGTTTCCATAAATATTGCATGAGGGACACCAAATATAGTAATAATTTTAGATTTTATGAAACTAACAATGATTTTTGATCCAAATGTTTTGAGAGATATCACCACTATCTATTTAGAGAAGAAATCTGTAGCAGTTAGGATGCATTTGAACTGCTAGGCCATAGATGGAGGGTATGTCCCCACAACATCCATTCCACATTTAGAATATGGGCATGATTGTTTGGATTTATGTTGCAACTCTTGGGGATGATGGATTAATTTGGACTTCACTTGGAAGGAATGACATTTTTTGGTGAATTCTAGGCAATGTTGTATCATTGAAATCCAAAAGTATCAAGCCTTTGGATTTGGTTGAAAAGCTTATATCTAGACTTATGGGCACCATAGGCCCTGACATGCACCACGATTATGAAAAAAATTCTCTTCTCCATCAATTCAACTTAGAAGACTCCATCAAACCCTCATTTATAAAGGACTCTCTGGTGATTTGGTCTATCAAAAAGAGTAAAATTGGATACTCACAACCATATTTTCTCTCTCCCAGCCCCATCCATTGGGATTACTCAATTCTATAGGTTGTTCATGTTGGACACAATAAATCTTGTAGTATGACCATACAACTCAAGGATAAGTTTGACAACACTAATTTCTTTTGTTCTAATTTGAAATAAATATGAGACCACTTAGTGATGGGCAATACTGATGACTGTTTAGTCCTGATTACGATCTTCCAGAGTGGTACCTTCATTTTTTAATGTGTCATCATGGGAGTTCTATGATCGTGGGATGTGAGTAAATGTTGAATATGAGGGTAACTCTTCCATTAACCCTCATACATAGTCAAACAAGGGTATTAGATCTTCTTTTCTGATAGATTAATCCCAATTGATCTGTTTTATTACCAACTTTGAATCACCTCTCACATATAGGTGGTCCAGAGGTATTTGGAGTGACAATTTCAAGACTATAATAAGCGCCTAATATCCTACCTCATTATTGGTAAAACCTTATGATAACAGAAGAGAGTAAGGTAAAACTGCCTTTAATGGGGAAATAAGAACAATCCCTAACCCAACTTTGTTGAGCTTAGGGTCTTCCATTATCTTCCTTGTTGGGCCCCTAGACGCAACATCCAAATAAATTTCCCACGTTTTGGAGCCTTATTGAATAGAAAATATCTTTTCATCAGGAAGTTTAGTATCTAATGATGGTGAATCTATATTCTAGTGTTCTATAAGGAAATCTTACAAGGCTTGGAATTTTACTTCTTTCTGAGGAACAAATTGTATTTCAAAATTCTACAAAAATAAGCACCCATTTTTTATGATGTACTATTAATATAGGATAAATTTGATAGGGTTATTATGAGAGAAAAATTGGAATTTGTGGTGCTGCAGGTAGTGCCTCAATTTCTGAACTTAGAGAATTAATTCCAGGAATCTCTTCTCCATATCTAAATAACAAGTCATAGAATCAATCATTGTTTGACAGGGATACTAAAGGTTGTTTTCATTCCAACCATCATTCTTTTTGGAAAGGATGGTACCCAATGATTTCTCTAGGTTCATCACATATAGAATTAGTGGATTTCCCTCAATGGGTTCCATTAACACTAGTGGTCTCTAAAGGTATTTCTTGAGGTTATAAAATAATTCTTGGTAGTAATTGGTCAATTTATAAGTGACACCCTTCTTCATCAGCCTGGTGAAATGGATACACTTGCCTGAAAGGTTGGATATATAGTTCTATATGTAAATCAATTATCCTTGAATACCTCTATACTATTTAAGGTTTCAATGGATTGACATTACAAGGTTAAATGTGGTTTTATCATGGCCAACTTCGATGACGTGATGGAAAACAATGAAGATAAGACTCTTTCTTGAGGTTACCCTGAAAGCACATTTCATGGGGTTCATCTTTTGGATATATTATCATAACATGTTGAAGACGGTTTCTAGGTCAGTAAGGTGGTTAGAATGTTGTAGAGACTTAACCACTAGTTCAACAACCTATAATTCAACAAAATTATCTAATAAAGTTTTGAATATGTGACACATAGCCCATTGGTATTTGGCTTTTTCCTTCTTTGAGAAAAAGGGCATTACCCGATAGAAGAGTACTCCTTGAGGTCCCTTGAAGGATATGGTTTTTCATCTTCTAGGGCTATCCTGTAATGCCCCGACCCCAGTTACCCATAGTCAGTGCATTATTATGTAACATTGGCATGATCACAAAAGATCAAGTCTCGAAAGACCGATTAGTTTAGTAGCCTTGGAAACACTAGATACATTCATAAATGTTACATTACATAATAAAGTAAAACAAAACTATAACAACATCTTGTCTTCATATCCCCTCATAAAATCCCTACAGGTCATTCATAAAATACTTCTTCACATCCTGGAAAAATTAAAACATTGAAAGGGGTGAGCTCAGATGCTCAGTAAGGATAACAATATAGCAGAAACTTTCATAAATAAACATAAAACATTTAAGGCAATGTATAACTAAAAAAATCCTTTTAAACTTGAACTTAAGAATAATATAGAAAAGGTAAAATAAAATAATTCCATTTACTTACTCTCATGGATATTCTACTAGTCTAATAATCACATGAAATATCAATAACCACTTTCATAATGATGAAATGCATAATTCTAGACTATCATAACCACGTAGCCAAGGCCTCGTGCCAAGACTACAAATAAGATTTTGTCAAGGCCTCATTACAAGACACTAGTTTGTCTCATGAGACCTACCGATGCATCTAGGAGCTATAGCGAGCTCCGCACATCACTTATTAAGTCCAATGCATTCCTCATATGAACAGGTTTAAACATATCATAAACCATAACATAATTGTATCACATAAAAAATGCATAAAGGAAACATAACATTTCCACATTTCAATCACAAGATATCAAGACAACACATTGATATAATAAAACATTATCAAAACAATTTTCAATACCAAAATAAAAGAATATTAAAACTTGGTGTTTATTTTTCATTTAAAAAAATTTATGGCTTGTAGAGGAAGCTGAAACTCAAATAATGGTCACGGCGGCAGAGAAGTCGTTATAGACGCATACGTAAGACAAAACATTCCTTTTTTCGTTTAGTAAAAATTCTTTGTATAAAAATATTCCTTTTGAATAAAAGTAAAAGTCAAAGGGGTTTATACATCGTATAGAGGAAAATTGTGTACAAAACAAAATATGCCTCAATGAAAGGAGATTGAGACAAAGTCCCTTACCTCGTGTCCGACTTGACTCGATCGTTCTTTAACCTCTTTAATAATAAAATAGAGTTAATTTATACTTGATTAAGAACCTTTTTCAATTTAATTATTCCTTTTATATCACTTATTACCATGTTATAAACATTATGTAATTATTTAAGTTAATAACGGTCGTTTTGTCGATCTTTGGTACTTGAGTCAAAAATAAACTTCTTATAATTACAAGTTGTTCATGTGGTAAAATATCCATTATATCCAGAATTATATTCATGATTTAGATATCATATATATCATATATATCCAGTATATACATGAATCTATAATATTACATAACATTTAGAGGTAAGAAATGAAATGCACCATTCATGGAGATGGTAAGTCGTACGTACGCATAAACGCTACTTTCATTTATATTTTGTATTTAATGGAATGAAATCATAATTATATAAAGGTATATTATAATTCCAGTATAATATCATATATAATATCATTTACTTCATCATTTATACATCCCACATATGGCATTAACGATTCAAATCACTTTAAGGGGGCGGTAGTCCGCACTTCCTAAAATGAAATTGTCGCGTTTACCCATAATGGAAATCATAAAGGTATGCCATAAATGAAAAATACAGAAGAATAAGGAAAACATAAACATAATATATATCATATATAAATATAGTGACATCTTAATGTCCACCATGAGAGGTGTTAAAAGAAGATTGAACAATCATCATTTCATGAGGCAGTAATTTGCCACCCACAAAAACAGTATGTTCTTTAACCATTAGATGAAGGTGTTTGTAAGTTTAACTCAAATAATTCTCATAAAAACATCCTAGTATATTTAAGATATTGTTGTTGTTACAAAATAAAGGAATAAAAAGAGTTTAAGCTGTTGGAGAAGCAAAATAAAACAAATGAACATAAGAGAAGACATTACCTTAAAATCGGGTAACTCTTTTTGATTTGAGCCAAAGGATTCCTTGGGAAGACTTCTTCCCAAAGTGAGGCTTCTAAGAGTAATATAGGGAAGTTTAGAGAGTATTTTGGTAGAGTTTGGCCGAGCCAAATGGCTTTGAAGGTGTGAATAAGGTGGTAGAGGTGGGGGCCTTTTATAAGAGGAGAGGAGGGGCACTTTTGGAAAGTCAAGAAATGTTACTTTATTATATATTGATTTTCGGATTTTAAAGGTCCCACAATTATATATTTCGATTATAAGGTGATAAGGGTTCAAAATATACTCATCCAATAGGTTTTTGACAAGTGTAAGTCTTATATTTTACATTATCTTTTCATTTTATTTAAATCGTTAATTAATGAGGTAATCGCTACATCATCATGGTGTCATAAACAATTTAAATTATTTAAGGTCTAAAAATTATAAAAAAATTACCATGATGTAGGAAATATTTTTATATTTCCAATGAATATTTATAGTGGAAAATTTAACTTAAATAACCCCATGTAATAATTGTTTTACTAAAACAACACATGTTTGTGACAATTTTATTTTTACTTTAAATAAAAAGTTACTAATGTCATTTTCTTACCCAAGTGGCTCCATGGGGTCCCCAAGTTGACCCATATATTTTCTTGGTCGGCCATGACTCATCCAATAAGGGTAGTACAAGTGTAAAGGTAATTTCATATTATTATAACATTATATTTACCTTAAATTACACTAATTACTTTTAATCACGATTAATAAAACTTAAAAGTTACTATTCGCAAAAAATTATTTTCATCCCATTGAACCAAATTTTACTTCCTAATTACAACCATGTATGTCGTATTTTTGAAATTAAATTCATAGAAGTTGTAAAATTTCATTTAAATGAAAAAACAGTTTTTTAAATACCACTTAGTGGTTTCACTATTCATCAAAATTGAAGTTTTTCAGAAAAATACCAAAAATTCACCCTAAGATATATTTGATATTCCAAATTAAAAAATGATGTCTATTTTATAAAATTCCAAACATATAAGTTGAATTAATTAATTTTATAATTAATTACCATTGTCAAAACAAATAGCATGTTTTTAAGAAACAATATCAATCAAAAGATTGACAATTGTTTATGTCCAATTTCAAAGTGAAATTAATTATAATGACCAACATTGGAAAAAATGGAAAAATTATATTCTAATTATACTTTAAAACCACTCAATATTATAATTTATCACTATAAATTATTTTGATTAAAAATGTTGTTTTTAAGTATTTTTCACTATTCATCAAAAATTGGAAGTTCTCGGAAAAATACAAAAAATTCAACATAGGATAATTTCGATATTCTGAATCCAAAAATGAAGTCCATTTTGAAATATTAAATTTATATAATTTCAAAAAGTGGGTATTACTATTCATAACAATTACTTTGATTGGTCGCGGTGTGTTAGAACTCGAGGTTGCGTACAACACACGCTACTCTATTATTCAAAGAGAAGCGTACCATGGAAGCTTGGGGTGTTACATTATCCCCTCCTTCAATAAATTGCATCCTCGCAATTTGAAATTTTTATTTGAAAATAAAAGGTTGAAAATAGAAAAAACTTTTGTGGAAAACCAACATCAGAAATAGGGTTAATAAAAGTATAACTTTAAAAGAAAGAAAGATAAGTAAAAAGGTCACCCGAGATAGCCCATACTAGGATTCTATGAAAACATGGATATGGAGGAGAAAAAAACCATCAAGGTCTGATGGAGAGTTGTAGAAAACAGGAATAGGAGAAAGTTAACTACAAGAAAATCACAAACTTGTGATTGGTTAAACGGTCATTGATTCCCCAGTTGGAAAAGTTAACCGACAACATTTTTGTTTTAAGATACCTTTCATAAAGATGAGGAATTTATTTAGGATATTTACTAAGAATGTAAGGAAATATACTTACTTGTCATGTATACTTTCATTCTTTAATAAATTTTTACCACAAACCCATCTTTCACTCCAAAAGGAAATAGAACTCAAAAATATTCTATTTATCCTAATTGTATATGGTTCCAAATATTAACACATACCATTTAGATTAGGAAAACTATTTTGTAATAACCAGGGAATTTCTGTAGGCTAGTGGTAGGTAATAAAGGCCTATCACACTATTGTTGTGGGTTCGATTCCTACAGCTTTGTCTGACGCGACGGGTTATCCCCCGACCTGCAGGTTGTCCTTTTCCTAAAACTATAGTATTATAATATTCCAAAAATAATCTTGAGAAATTTTTTAACCTTAAACAATACTTTCCAAAGTTAAACTTAATCCATTCCAACCTTTATAGTTATCCAAAATACCTCTATCCAGACTTTCTCTAAAAGGTCTCTAAATTCCAAAATCAATTCATCAGATTCCCCAAACAAAGTAAAGTTTCTCTTATTGTCACATACTAAAAATATGATTACCTTCATCATATTAAAACCTTCATGAAAAAAACAAGTACTGCAGTACAATCCATATATATATATATATATATATATATCCCATTATTCTTATAACCATAATATAGTTCTTCAGTCTAAAAACACAAATACAATAATTATTCCACTTCAACTGTAGTAACAACATAAGATTGGCCCCGCTCCCTTGGCCTTTTCTGAGGTAAGTTTCCTTGGCGCTTAGGACATTCATTTTCATAATGGGCCATTTCTCTATAATTGTAGCATTCAACATTTATAGCCTCTTTCTTTCCCTTATAATCACGAGCCTAGTGACCTTTTTTTCCACATTTATAACAAACTCCCATTCCTTTTAGGCAAGTACCGGGGTGATTCTTCGCACAATTATCACATAATGGAAAATCCTTCTTTCTATTTCCCCTTTATTTATCTATTGTTCCACCATTCTCTTCTTCTCTTTCTTTACTTTATTGTAATAAGATTTAGAGAATTAATTTTTTTTCTTGATAGAACATGAGACTATATCTTCGTATGTTGAGAACGATTGTGATTCTAATGCTCGACGGAGAAATGGGTTTAACCCTTCATAATGGTTTGTAACAAAAATGAGAATTATCATAAGAATATCCCCTGGGAGTGTGGTAACCAAGTGTGCAGCAAGACCCGTTGTCGTGCACTAGTTCCCGTTCAAGTCTAGCTCAAAGCGGTGTTTTTGGGTTTTACCCCTAGGTACATCTGTTCCAGAGCCGCCTCTACCTGCTTGTATCCAGACAGGGATGTATTGCTCGGAAAACTCACAAAATCTCTATAATACCAAAATTCTAGGAAGTTCTTCTATACTAATCCTCAAAGTCTATCTTGGGGATATGTGCTCTAATCAGAGTTTATCTAAATCTAGCTTCCAAGGTTAGTACTAAACTGCCTCTGATACCAACTGTAACACCCCGACCTTAGTTACCCAGAGTCGGTGCATTATTACATAACATTGGCATGATCAAAAAAGATCAAGTCTCGAATGACCAATTAGTTTAGTAGCCTTAGAAACACAAGATACATTCATAAATGTTACATTACATAATAAAGTAAAACAAAACCACAACAACATCTTGTCTCCATATCCCCTCATACTATCCCTGTAGGTCATTCATAAAATACTTCTTCACATCCTGGAAAAATTAAAACATTGAAAGGGGTGAGTTCATATGCTCATTAAGGATAACAATATAGCAGAAACTTTCATAAATAAACATAAACATTTAAGGCAATGTATAACTAAAACAAAAGCCTTTTAAACTTTAACTTCAGCATAATATGGGAAAAGTGAAATAAAATAATTCCATTTGCTTACTCACATGGATATTCTACTAGTCGAATAATCACATGCAATATCAATAACCACTTTCATAATGATGGAATGCATAATGCCAGACTATCATAACCACGTAGCCAAGGCCTCGTGCCAAGACTACAAATAAGATTTTTTCAAGGCCTCATGCTAAGACACTAGTTTGTCTAATGAGACCTACCAATGCATCGAGGAGCTATAGCGGGATCCACCCGTCACTTATTTAGTCCAATGCATTCCTCATATGAACAGTTTTAAACATATCATGAACCATAGCATAATCGTATCACATAAAACATGCATAAAGGAAACATAACATTTCCACATTTCAATCAAAAGATATCAATACAACAGATTGTTATAACAAAACATTATAAAATCCATTTTCAATACCAAAATAAATGAATATTAAAACATGGTATTTAATTTTCATTTAAAAAAAGTTATGGCTTGTAGAGGAAGCTGAAACTCAAATAATGGTCATGGCGGCGGAGAAGTCATTGTCGCCACATATGTAAGACAAAAAATTCCTTTTGTCGTTTAGTAAAAACGATTCATATAAAAAGATTCCTTTTGAATAAAAGTAAGAGTCAAAGGGGTTTATACACCGTATAAAGGAAAGTTGTGTATAAAACAAAATATGCCTCAATGAAATGAGATTGAGACGAAGTCTCTTACCTCGTGTCCGACTTGACTCGATTGTTCCTTAACCTCCTAGAAAATAAACTAGAGTTAATTTCTACTTGCTTAAGAAAATTTTTCAAGTTCATTATTCCTTTTATATCACTTATTACCATGTTATGAACATTATGTAATTATTTAAGTTAATAACGGTTGTTTTGTCGATCTTTGGTACTTGAGTCAAAAATAAACTTCTTATAATTACAAGTTGTTCATGTGGTAAAATATCCATTATATATAGAATTATATTCATGATGTAGATATCATATATATCATATATATCCAGTATATACATGCATTTATAATATTACATAACATTTAGAGGTAAGAAATGAAATGCACCGTTCATGGAGACGGTAAGCCGTACGTACGCATGAATGCTACTTTCATTTATATTTCATATTTAATGGAATGAAATCATAATGATATAAAAGTATATTATAATTCCAGTATAATATCATATATAATATTATTTACTCCATCCTTTATACATCCCACATATGGAATTAACGATTCAAATCACTTTGAGGGGGCGGTAGTCCGCACTTCCTAAAATGAAATTATCGCGTTTACCCATAATAGAAATCACAAAGGTATGCCATAAATAAAAAATACAGAAGCATAAGGAAAAAATAAACATAATATATATCATATATAAATATATTGACATCTTAATGGCCACCATGAGAGGTGTTAAAAGAATATTGAACAATCATCGTTTCATGAGGCAGTAATTCACCACCCACAGAAATAGTATGTTTTTTAACCATTAGACGAAGGTGTGTGTAAGTGTAAATCAAATCCTTCTCATAAAAAACATCCTATTATATTTAAGATACTGGCGTTGTTACAAAATAAAGGAATAAAAATAGTTTAAGGTGTTGGAGAAGCAAAGTAAAATAAAAGAACATTAGATAAGACATTACCTTAAAATCGGGTAACTATTTTTGATTTGATCCAAAAGCTTCCTTGGGAAGACTTCTGCCAAAAGTGAGGCTTCTAGGAGTAAGAGAGGGACGTTTAGAGAGTATTTGGGTAGATATTGGCCGATCCAAATGGATTTGAAGGTGTGAATAAGGTGGTAGAGGTGGGGTCCTTTTATAAGAGGGGAGGAGGGGCACTTTTGGAAAGTCAAAAAATGTTACTTTATTATATAATGAGTTTCGGATTTTAAAGGTCCCACAATTATATATTTCAAGTATAAGGTGATAAGGGTTAAAAATATACTCATACAATAGGTTTTTGACAAGTTTAAGTCTTATATTTTACATTACCTTTTCATTTTATTTAAATCGTTAATTAATGAGGTAATCACTACATCATCCTGGTGTCATAAAAATTTTAAATTATTTAATGTCTAAAAATTATAATAAAATTACCATGATGTAGAAAATCTTTTTATATTTCCAATTAATATTTATAGTTGAAAAGTTAACTTAAATAACCCCATGTAATAATTATTTTAGTAAAATAACACATGTTTGTGACAATTTTATTTTTACTTTAAATAAAAAGTTATTAATGTCATTTTCTTACCCAAGTGGCTCCATGGGGTCCCCAAGTTGACCCATAGATTTTCTTGGACGGACATGACTCATACAATAAGGGTAGGACAAGTGTAAAGGTTATTTAATATTATTAAAACATTATATTTACCTTAAATTACATTAATTACCTTTAATCGCGATTAATAAAACTTAAAAGTTACTATTCACCAAAAATTATTTTCATCCCATTGAACCAAATTTTACTTCCTAATTACAACCATGTATTTCGGATTTTTGAAATTAAATTCACAGAAGTGGTAAAATTTCATTTAAACGAAAAATCAGTTTTTTAACTACCACTTAGTGGTTTCACTATTCATCAAAAATTGAAGTTTTTTAGAAAAATACCAAAAATTAACCCTAAGATATAATTGATATTCCGAATTCAAAAATGATGTCTATTTTACAAAATTCCAAACATATAAGTTCCATTAATTAATTTTATAATTAATTCCCGTTGTCAAAACAAATAGCGTGTTTTTAAGAAACAATATCAATCAAAAGATTGACAATTATTTATGTCCAATTTCAAAGTGAAATTAATTCTAATGAAAACCATTGGATAAAATGGTAAAATTATATTATAATTATACTTTAAAACCACTAAATATTATAATTTATCACTATAAATTATTTTTATTAAAAATGTTGTTTTTAAGTATTTTTCACTATTCATCAAAAATTGGAAGTTCTCGGAAAAATACCAAAACTTCAACATGGGATAATTTCGATATTCTGAATCCAAAAATGAAGTCCATTTTGAAATATAAAATTTATATAATTTCAAAAAGTGGTTATTACTATTCATAACGGCTACTTTGACTGGTCGCGGTGTGTTAGAACTCGAGGTTGCGTACAACACACGCTACTCTATTATTCAAAGAGAGGCGTACCATGGAAGATTGGGGTGTTACATTTTCCCCTCCTTCAATAAATTGTGTCCTTTCAATTTGAAAATTTTCTTTGAAAATAAAAGGTTGAAAATAGAAAATACCTTTGTGGAAAACCCACATCGGAAATAGGGTTAATAAAAATATAACTTTAAAAGAAAGAAAGAGAAGTACAAAGGTCACCCGAGATAGCCCATACTGGGATTCTATGAAAACAAGGATATGGAGGAGAAAAAAACCATCAAGGTCTGATGGAGAGTTGTAGAAAATAGGATTAGGAGAAAGTTAACTACAAGAAAATCACAAACTTGTGATTGGTTAAATAGTCATTGATTCCCCAGTTGAAAAAGTTAACCGAAAACGTTTTTGTTTTAAGATACCTTTCATAAAGATGAGGAATTTATTTAGGAGATTTACTAAGAATGTAAGAAAATATACTTACTTGTCATTTATACTTTCATTCTTTAATAAATTTTTACCACAAACCCATCTTTCACTCCAAAAGGAAATAGAACTAAAAAATATTCTATTTATCCTAATTGTATATGGTTCCAAATATTAACAAATACCATTTAGATTAGGAAAAATATTTTTTAATTACCAGGGACTTCCTGTAGTCTAGTGGTAGGTAATAAAGGCCTATCACACTATGGTTGTGGGTTCGATTCCTACAACTTTGTCCGACGCAACGGGTTATCCCCCGACCTGCAGGTTATCCTTTTCCTAAAACTATAGTATTATAATATTCCAAAAATAATCTTCAGAAATGTTTTAACCTTAAACAATACTGTCCAAAGTTAAACTTAATCCATTCCAACATTTATAGTTATCCAAAATACCTCTTTCCAGACTTTCTCTAAAAGGTCTCTAAATTCCAAAATCAATTCATCATATTCCCCAAACAAAGTAAAGTTTCTCTTATTGTCACATACTAAAAATATGATTACCTTCATCATATTAAAACCTTCATGAAAAAAACAAGTACTGTAGTAAAATCCTTATATATATATCACATTATTCTTATAACCATAATATAGTTCTTAAGTCAAAAAACACAAATACAATAATTATTCCACTTCAACTGTAGTAACATCATAAGATTGGCCTTTCCCCCTTGGCCTTTTCTGAGGTAAGTTTCCTTGGCGCTTAGGAAATTCATTTTCATAATGGCCTATTTCTCTACAATTGTAGCATTCAAAATTTATAGCCTCTTTCTTTCCCTTGCAATCACGAGCCTAGTGACCTTTTTTCCACATTTATAACAAACTCCCATTCCTTTTAGGAAAGTACCAAGGTGATTCTTCCCATAATTATCGCATAATTGAAAATCCTTCTTTCCATTTTTCCCTTTATCTATCTCTTATTCCACCGTTCTCTTCTTCTCTTACTTTAATTTATTCTCATAAGATTTAGAGAATTCCTTTTTTGTCTTGATAGAACACGAGACTATATCTTCGTACGTTGAGAAAGATTGTGATTCTAATTCTCGATGGAGAAATGGGTTTAACCCATCAAAGAAACGATCAATATTACTTCTTGGGTTACGTATATAATCTGTAGCATGCCTCACTAACCTTGTAAAGTTAGCCTCATACTTTGCGACATTCTCATCCTCCTTTTTCCTTAGACTCAGAAATTTCCTTTCCGTATCCGCTCGATGGTCATAAAGAAAGTAATTTTCTAAGAAAAGATCTTTAAACTCTCTCCATTCCATACTTGATACTTATTCATATTCCTTTGTATTTTCGAATCAATGACCACCATAGATCAGCATCTCCAGTGAAGCGGTAAACTGCCATGACAACTTTTTCCCTTTCACTAGTCCCTAAAGCCTGAAATATTTTCTCTAGGGAATTTATCCATTGCTCAGCTACTAATGGATTTGTACCCCCATTAAATGTTGGTGGTTGTTGCCTCATGAAGCGGTCTAACATTGATCCTCTACGTTGCGGATCAGGGTGCTTTGTACGAGTAAGGTTATTATTCATAACCTAAGTGAGTTTTCCTAGTATGGTGATAAGTTGATCAGCACCAGTTATATCACCATCTCCACTATAATTATCTTGAGAAGGAGGGATATACCTACATGGGGTGCATGAATTGATACGGTTTCCATTCCATCCACTAGGCGCCATTTCTAAACAATTTCATAAACTAGATTAGTTTATGAATTGAAATACATAATTCCATACTTGTAAAACACTTATCATAAATTGAACAGTTTATGGATATAATCCATAATAATAAAAATGTTTTCTTTGAGAAAGTATATACTCATAAACCCTTCATAATGGTCTGTAATGAAAATTAGAATTATCCTAAGCATATCCCCTGGGAGTGTCATAACCAAGAGTGCAGCAAGGCCCGTTGTCGTGCACCAATTCCCATTCAAGTCTAGGTCAAAGAGGTCTTTTTGGGTTTTACCCCTAGGTACATATGTGCCAGAGCCGCCTCTACCTGCTCGTATCCAGATAGGGATGTATTGCTCGGAAAACTCACAAAATCTCTATAATACCAAAATTCTAGGAAGTTCTTCTATACTAATCCTCAAAGTCTATCTTAGGGATATGCGCTATAATCAAAGTTTATCTAAATCTAGATTCCAAGGTTAGTACTAAATTGACTCTAATACCAACTATAATGCCCCAACCCCAGTTACCCAGAGTTGGTGCATTATTACATAACATTGGCATGATAACAAAAGATCAAGTCTCGAATGACCGATTAGTTTAGTAGCCTTGGAAATACTAGATACATTCATAAATGTTACATTACATCATAAACTAAAACAAAACTACAACAACATCTTGTGTTCATATCCCCTCATATTATCCCTGCGGTCATTCAAAAAATACTTCTTCACATCCTGGAAAAATTAAAACATTGAAAGGGGTGAGCTCAGATTCTCAGTAAGGATAACAATATAGCGGAAACTTTCATAAATAAACATAAACATTTAAGGCAATGTATAACTAAAACAAAAGCCTTTTAAACTTGAACTTCAGCATAATATGGAAAAAGTAAAATAAAATAATGCCATTTACTTACTCACATGGATATTCTACTAGTCGAATAATCACATGCAATATCAATAACCACTTTCATAATGATGGAATTCATAATGCCAGACTATCATAACCACGTAGCCAAGGCCTCATGCAAAGGCTAAAAATAAGATTTTGTCAAGGCCTAGTTCCAAGACACTAGTTTGTCTCATGAGACCTACTGATGCATCGAGGAGCTATAGCGGGCTCCACCTGTCACTTATTAATTCCAACGCATTCCTCATATGAATAGGTTTAAACATATCATAAACCATAACATAATCGTATCACATAAAACATGAATAAAGGAAACATAACATTTCCACATTTCAATCACAAGATATCAATACAAAACATTGATATAATAAAACATTATCAAAACCATTTTCAATACCAAAATAAAATAATATTAAAACTTGGTATTTATTTTTCATTTAAAAAAAGTTATGGCTTGTAGAGGAAGCTGAAACTCAAATAATGGTCATGGCGGCGGAGAAGTCATTTTCGCCGCATACGTAAGACAAAACATTCCTTTTGTCGTTTAGTAAAAAAACTTCGTATAAAAAGATTCCTTTTGAATAAAAGTAAAAGTAAAAGGGGTTTATACACTGTATAAAGGAAAGTTGTGTATAAAACAAAATATTCCTCAATGAAAGGAGATTGAGACGAAATCCCTTACCTCATGTCCGACTTGACTCAATAGTTATTTAACCTCCTGAATAATAAACTAGAGTTAATTTCTACTTGCATAAGAACCTTTTTCAAGTTCATTATTCCTTTTATATCACTTAGTACTATGTTATGAACATTATGTAATTATTTATGTTAATAACGGTCGTTTTGTCGATCTTTGGTAGTTGAGTCAAAAATAAACTTCTTATAATTACAAGTTGTTCATGTGGTAAAATATCCATTATATCCAGAATTATATTCATGATGTAGATATCATATATATCATATATATCCAGTATATACATGCATTTATAATATTACATAACATTTATAGTTAAGAAATGAAATGCACCGTTCATGGAGACGGTAAGCCGTACGTACGCATGAACGCTACTTTCATTTCTATTTTGTATTTAATGGAATGAAATCATAATGATATAAAGGTATATTATAATTCCAGTATAATATAATATATAATATCATTTACTTTATCCTTTATATGTCCCACATATGGCATTAACGATTCAAATCACTTTGAGGGGGTGGTAGTCCGCACTTCCTAAAATGAAATTATCACGTTTACCCATAATAGAAATCATAAAGGTATGCCATAAATGAAAAATACAGAAGAATAAGGAAAACATAAACATAATATATATCATATATAAATATAGTTACATCTTAATGGCCATCATGAGAGGTGTTAAAAGAAGATTGAACAATCATCGTTTCCTGAGGTAGTAATTCGCCACCCACAGAAACAGTATGTTCTTTAACCATTAGGCGATGGTGTGTGTAAGTGTAGATCGAATAATTCTCATAAAAACATCCTAGTATATTTAATATACTAGTTTTTTTACAAAATAAAGGAATAAAAAGAGTTTAATGGGTTGGAGAAGCAAAATAAAACAAAAGAACATAAGACAAGACATTACCTTAAAATCAGGTAACTCTTTGTGATTTGAGCAAAAGGATTCCTTGGGAAGACTTCTGCCCAAAGTGAGGCTTCTAGGAGTAATAGAGGAAATTTGAGAGATTATTTGGGTAGATGTTGGCCGAGCCAAATGGCTTTGAAGGTGTGAATAAGGTGGTAGAGTTGGGGGCCTTTTATAAGAGGAGAGGAGGGTCACTTTTGGAAAGTCAAGAAATGTTACTTTATTATATAATGAGTTTCGGATTTTAAAGGTCCCAAAATTATATATTTAGAGGATAAGGTGATAAGGGTTCAAAATATACTCATCCAATAGGTTTTTGACAAGTGTAAGCCTTATATTTTACATTATATTTTCATTTTATTTAAATCGTTAATTAATGAGGTAATCGCTACATCATCATGTTGTCATAAAAGATTTAAATTATTTAATGTCTAAAAATTATAAAAAAATTACCATGATGTAGGAAATATTTTTATTTTTCCAATGAATATTTATAGTCGAACAGTTAACTTAAATAACCCCATCTAATAATTGTTTTAGTAAAACAACACATGTTTGTGACAATTTTATTTTTACTTTAAATAAAAAGTTATTAATGTCATTTTCTTACCCAAGTGGCTACATGGTGTCCCCAAGTTCACCCATATATTTTCTTGGTCGGCCATGACTCATCCAATAAGTTTAGGACAAGTGTAAAGGTAATTTCATATTATTATAACATTATATTTACCTTAAATCACACTAATTACCTTTAATCGCGATGAATAAAACTTAAAAGTTACTATTCGCCAAAAAATATTTTCATCCCATTAAACCAAATTTTAATTCCTAATTACAACCATGTATGTTGTATTTTTGATATTAAATTCACAGAAGCGGTAAAATTTCATTTAAACGAAAAATCGGTTTTTTAACCACCACTTAGTGGTTTCACTATTCATCAAAAATTGAAGTTTTTCAGAAAAATACCAAAATTTAACCCTAAGATATAATTGATATTCCGAATTCAAAAATTATTTATATTTTACAAAATTCCAAACATATAAGTTGCATTAATTAATTTTATAATTAATTCCCTTTGTCAAAACAAATAGCGTGTTTTTAAGAAACAATATCAATCAAAAGATTGACAATTGTTTATGTCCAATTTCAAAGTGAAATTAATTCTAATAACCACCATTGGATAAAATGGTAATATTATATTCTAATTATACTTTAAAACCACTCAATAGTATAATTTATCACTATAAATTATTTTGATTAAAAATGTTGTTTTTAAGTATTTTTCACTATTCATCGAAAATTAGAAGTTCTCGGAAAAATACCAAAAATTCAACATAGGCTTATTTCGATATTCCGAATCCAAAAATGAAGTCCATTTTGAAATATAAAATTTATATAATTTTAAAAAGTGGGTATTACTATTCATAACGACTACTTTGATTGGTCGCGGTGTGTTAGAACTCGAGGTTGCGTACAACACATGCTACTCTATTATTCAAAGAGAAGCGTACCATGGAAGATTGGGATGTTATATATCCTAATTTGGTTGGACCATGAATATACATCCATTATGGATAGGTCTTGATAACCATCTGTTTCATCAATCATGAGTTCGGTGATTGGAACCTAAGTCATTTTTCGGACAATGCTGGTGTAGATTTCTGAAGTCAATGAAAAATTGGATTTACCCATTTTTCTTCTTCATAGGGACAATTTTGGCTATCTGATTTAGATACTATACCACTCAAATTAATTATTCCTTGACAAGTTTGTCCACTTCATCCTCAATTTTTGAGGCATGAGTTGGGTGTGGCCATCTGGATTCTTATTTGTACCCTCAACGGTCTTCTAGGAAACCCAAGTGATGGGTGACCACATCAGGGTTATGGTTTGTAATCTCTGCGATATTAAAAGAAAACACTTCCTGATAATACTTTAGGAAGGAATTATAAATATCCTGTTATGCCGAATTCATTTCCGTACTGATCAAAGTGTTTCATGTGTCTTCATCCATACCTAGATTTATCTCTTTGAGTTCATTAATAGTGGAGGAGACACCCCCCTCAAATGAAAAAGGGGTGTATCAAAGGTATTCCTCTTATTCCCCATCTCCATGTTTCACCTCTTAGAACTATTCTTGGAAAGTAGTTGATGAATCAAGATTCTCAAATTTTTTGGAGAATTTTTCATTCTGACATTCAGAAGGCGAATAAACCATTTTGGGATCAATGAATAACGCGAGGCCTTTTGGATCTCTAAAGGGGGATGAGGGATTGAGTATGAGAACCTCTATATTCTTCCATTAAAGTGACAACTTCTTCTAGACTATCTAATGAAGAATAGATTTTATGAAGCTCAGGGGATCAAATGAATACATTTTCATCCTGATTTTTATTACTTCTTAGAGAGTTGATATATTCTCCAATGTTATCAGGATCATCAATCATAATTGAAATTACAAATTTACTGAATTTGCGATTGAATTTTAACCCAACTCATCGACTTGTTAGATGTGTAGCACATACTCTGCACTGATCTACATGAAAGGGTTGGCTAGGATCATATCTAGACTATTTTGGGCATTAATCTGAGTGATATTATCAATCATATATTGTTTCTATTATTTATGGTATAATTCTACATCAATGTATTGTGAATCTTAGTATTTGAATGGGGCTTTGTCACCATGAAATTTCCTAATTGCTCTATTGATTCAATATTTTATGAATTGGTGTTATGAAAATAAGATAGCTACATAATGATGTATCCAAGGTCTTCCCAACAAAAAAGTTTATGTCTGTATCCTTTCTGAAAACCATGCATTCTGAGTCAGACATGAGATCCCCAAACTATGTCATGTATTTGATTTCATAGAGAAGATTTTTCTCATTCTTTTAATAACCATGTAACACTAGGGAATAAGGGTATAAGTGAGATTCATTGAAAGCCAGTTGTAGGAGTGTTTGGATTGGAATGAGGATGAGTCCTAAGCCATTGTCGATAAAGGCTCGTCGAATGCCAATGTAATTTCTCATGACGTATATATGAAAAGGTCTAATTCATCCATGTATGACAACATCTTCATCCTGATCTATAAAAGAGATGACTGTATGTAATTCTACAAGATCATTCTATACATGATAAACCTTAGTACCACAACCTTAATTGAAATTTTTTGGGGGCTTCATAAGGCATCAATAAGTGATTTTTGGATATATTTTAATATAATGATAACATATAAGATTGAAAACTTGGACAAAACCAAGTATAATTTCTTCATAACATCATATTTCTAGTCTAAATTTATATGCTTCCAAGTACGGGGTTTTTATTTTGAAGGTTGTTTGTGAATCAATTATCCTGATGTAGACGTCTTGTCCCTTAGAATAGGAGGTGAAGCTATTTTTTTCTCCTGGTGGATTAGGTTAGAAAGGTCTAGCTACACACCATGGTTGATTAGGTTGTGGTGCATCCTCTTACCAGTCTTCTAAGATGATTATGTAAGGGTAGAACCTGTCATGTTTGGGGGAATAATTTCCTTGTTTATGTGGAGTTCATTGGAGAGATTTCCCATATGTTTTTCCTACGTAGATGGTTCTAGTAGGGACACAGTTAAAGTAGGGACTCTTGGAACTAATATGTCCCCTCCAGTACCCTCAACTCTAATAGCCTATTTCCCTAGTTCCCCAATCAAGAATAATGAAATTGAGTTCATATTTTTTCTCATCCTTTGTGAAGGTATCCATTAAGTGAATAAAGTTGATGGAATTGAAGAGAAACTCCTATTCTGATGAATATTATGTCTGACCTGTTGACTCATGTTGTACCATTTTGTGGGGCAGTTCCCATGATTTTGGGATTGTAGGCAATAATTATACTAAGTTAAGGACAAAATTTTATTTGGTATAGGATCATCTTCTAGTTTTTCTTCTTTCTATTTCAGCCAAGTCACTTTTCAGAATACTTGTTTTTAGACGGATGGGTTATCAATGAAGTTAGTTGTGTTGTAATGGAAGTGGTCGAGGGAATAGTTGGTTGCTTCTAGTATGTTTGAAGGATATAATTATTTTGATTGATTGTTTTTATGACCATCGTGTCACTAAAATTATTTTTACTTTTTAATTTAATGTCTTTCTATACATTTACCTCCTTTATATTAATGGAAGAAACATACACAACCTGAGCATGAATTTTTTTTATCTTCACTTGCCCAGAGTCCACCATATTTTATAGGATGTTTTTGAAAAAAATGGATATAGTGCCCAAAAATATAATGGAAGGGGATATAATTTGGGAGATATTTTTTACCTTCTTTATTGTGCTTCCTAGTCTTTGGAAACTAGACTATGTTTTTTTCCTACATTAAGATGAAGTAGCCAGAGACTTGGTCATTTCTAAATGAATAGACCTTTCTTTTCATCTCCAAAAACTATTGTTTCCTCTATTTTCTTTGATCATCCTGATGAGGTGGGAATTTTTGCTAATTCTCAGGAGGTGGAGATATACGATATGATGTGGTCTTTGAAGTGGGAGTAGGTACAAGGGAGTGATTAAGTTTAACCATAGGGTATATTCTCTCCCTTCCCTTCTTATTTGAGATGATGGATTTACTCATGACTTGGATTTGGTCTCTGTAATGGTGTCTTTCACTCTTTGAGTGATTGTAGCATGGTCCTAAATCCACCTTATATATTTTATTGGGACAAGTGGTGTGCATAAATCATTGTAAAGATTCTTTATATAGATGGGAAACAAATATTCTTGAAGGATTTGTAGGTTTAGGGAGTATGTCAACCCTTTCCACTGAGAAATGAAATCTGAGACTCTTTCATTCTCACACTCCTTATACTTTGAGAGATCTAAGACTGTTTTCTTCTGCAGTGATTAGCATAACTGTAAGATAAATTTATGATGAAGGTATTCCCATCTAGTGATTGATTGAGACAGTATGATAGTGTAATATACAAAATCTAGTCATGGTTACAATAAGAACCTTAGTTTCACCACCTCATTCTATTAATGTTTCCATATCACGGGATCACAACGAGAGATGAAATGCATCAAGTGCTACTTCAGGTCTTTTGAGCCATTGAAAATTAGAAATGTGGGGTAACCAAAGTTTGGTGAGGGAATAGTCAGATCTACCCATTCAGGGTAAGGAATATTTTCTAACTATATTGGTACACGTTGTTCCTCCATGGATTCCAATTGTGTTGTATGTGCATCAATAGTGTTCGTAAGCATTCTAGGAATTTCTGGCTGATTGAGATCAAGAATAGGTTCTGCATTTGGATCTTGAACAGGTGTAGCGACTGGATCCTGAACTAGTGTGGCCATTAGAAGGGACATCGATGTTAGCACTAATGGTATCTGTTGTTAGTATCCTATAGGGGAAAGGCTATATAGATGTTCCTAAACATTCTCGGGTTGCACACCCAAAGTATGGAATTATCTATATGCTACTACATGATCCAAATATATTGGTGGTTGGTATCCCACATTGAGTTGATGTTCCAAATATATTTCAGTTCCTATGTAAAACCCACTTTATTGATGTGTTTTAGCTGGAAGTGTAAGTTGAGGATCTTCCTATTGAACAAATCCACTAGGAAGGCTTCCTTAGAGTAATTCTTCATTGATTCTCATCAATTATTTCATCTCCTCCTCCTACGGAGTAAATCAGTCTTCCATTGAAAGGGTCTTAACCTCTCTGAGAGGTAGGTGAGACATAATTTGAACCTTATCATTTTACATATTTTATTCCTTTCAAGTTATTAATGATGGATTCTCTTCGGGATTTCCAATATTCAGGTAAATCCCTTGGTTCCATTTAATCACATATCCTTAAATTGTTTCAATGTGGACCAAATTATAAACTGAAACTTTCACTTCTGACTCCTCTGATTTGGCCTCGTGTTCTGTAGAATATTTTAGGTCAGCATTGATGTCATTAATTGATTCAAAATACATTTTAGGAATTCTATTAGTGTATTTTTAAAATATTATTCTTCAATGCCTTCCATGATACTTTCTTCCTCTCCTTTAGCTTCTTAGAAAATAATAATCTGAAGGGAACCTCTAGAAAAATTAGTCATTTATGTCCCTAGTGAAGGTACCAGATCATGAAATGGGAAATACTGGGATGATCCATTATGAATAATTTTTCTTAATCTAGAGAATACTGATTCCCTTTGAGGATGGGGTTGTTTAGGTGAAAAGGCCACCAGCTTTGAAGGATGGTGTTGTTCTAGTTCCATTTTCACAACTCTTTAAGAATGATTTTCTGGCATCGATGGTTGGGTTGAAAAATCCCCAAATCCTATGGACTAGGCTTTCTCCTAAACATCCATGAATACTACTTCCACATCTTCCCTTCAGATCCTATAGAGTTTTTTTGAATGTGGGTTGGGTGAATCATTTGGTAAACCCTTAAATCATCTGCTTCCAAATAACATTGTACTATTTCTAAAATTTTCATTATTGGATGATGTATTTATCCTAAATAGGATTATTTCTTATCATCATCAACATTATAATTTTTATTATAGGCAAGGAGAGCTATTTGGAAAGAAAACAACCAAGATCTATAGAGGCTGAAAGTAATGTAGACCTAGGGTTTCATCCCGAATAAAATTCACCCCCTTAGGTTTAAGTAAGGAAGCATCAGAAATGAAACTAAATAGGTTACCAGGGGGTTCCAAGGAGGCCAAGTAGTCCACCACTTCTTTCCCATCCAACCATGTTTGGGTGACCATAATGTTGTTGCTCAGAAGGGCCTTGTACTTCCTAATAATGTAAGAGATTGACCAAGGTACATAGCTTTACCAAGAAAAGCATCATGGATAATCCTAGAATCTGTCTCCACCAGGGAAATATGAATTTCCCTTTTCCTACAAATGGACAAACCTAAGAGAACTAATCTAGCCTACGCTCAGATAGTACTTCCACTCCCAAAGTGAGCTGTGAATGCTAGGACTACACTACCCCTAGCATCACGAACCACCCCACCTCCGCGCATGTCACCCAGCACACAAGACCCATCCATGTTGAGCTTTAGGCTGTCCTTAGGAGGAACCCACCGAATATAGCACCCCATGAAGGTTATGTGATGAACCATAGCCATAAGGACACACAAAAATAAAATAGAAGGAGACTCCTTCCAGTTACTAGAATGGAAGATCATATCAACAAGCATGCACCGAGATCTTGCCACAATGGACCTACCAGTGAAAGTAGACCCCTCGAACCTGGCTCAGTTCCTGGATTTCCATAAACACCAACAGCCCACATTGAAGATTAAGGAATGTTCCACTTTTTCTACCTTTGAACCCTCAGACCCCTGAAACCATCACTCCAGAAACATTTCAATGTTGGCCACTTGGGTTGAGTAGGCTATAAACACCCCAAAGGTACTCCAAACCATGCGATCAAAATCCTCATGAAAAGAATATATGGATCATGCTTTCTTCACTCTTGTCCATAAAACATTGGAAACATGAATCCATGAAAATGTCGAGGCATTTGATGTTAATATCAGATAGCACAACATTATTCCAAATTCTCCAAGAAAGAAAGTTGAGTTTAGTAGGAATTTTTTTCACCAGATAATTTCATTCCATCTATTATATTGGCCCTGATAGTCGTTCACCCTTCAATAGTCTTTCAAGTTAAATTTCCCTGAGATAGAGGGAGTGAAAACTCACCTTTCCTTCTCCGAGGAAATGATAATGGAGTCAAACACTTCCTACTAAGATTCATTCATAGCTGATCTCAAAAACTTTGGATGCTGGATCGATTCCTTAAAGGAGATCTGGGGAGCTGGACACCCTGGATAGGTGAGCTTGGTGCCTGACCAATTATGAAACTAAAAGAGGATGTTGCCTTCACCAATGATCCATTGTGAGTGTGGAAGAATGTTCAATATGATTCTGCACACAAAGGACCATAAGTTCGACCCATTTTCTAGAGGATATGCAGATGGGGTGTCAATGATCATCTATCATAATATCACTAATACATCGAGGCATGCACATTGAAGGGCTCCTTGATGTTTCTCGATCATTGGATATCATGAATCTAGGATAGATGTCATGTAAATTTGGAGTTCTAACCATTATATTACCTTAACCTTACTTTAATGCTCATTTTAAGGTAATAATTTTACTTTTTTCTAATGAATAGTTTTCTATATGTTGAGGTGGATGTAGTGCACAAAATATTATAAAAACACCTCTGGAATTTTGTATCGATTAGTGGATAAAGGATAAAACATGGCTGATATGACACCTTTAGCTAGATGATTCCTCATGTTTATCAGATATACTTCATCTTTTTTTAGATACTCCTCTACCTGGTCTGACCAAATTTGGCACTTTCCTTCCACCTTATAATAAGTAATAAGATTGGTAGGGACTTCTTCTATTACACAAGAAGGTAAGTGACCCAAGGGTGGTTTGGAGAATGAATGTTTCCTTGGATTGTCTTTTAGTTGAGAAAATATTTATCCAACCACTGATAAGGCATCAGACATGAATGGACTCATTTTTGAAAGTGAATCATGATAGGAGGTATTTCTCATCACTACATTTCCAATTAGATAATTCTCTAGACAACATGAAATACTACTTCGGAGAGAACTTTCGTAGTCAACATTGTCATGTATGGGACCAGCATGGTGAATTATAGAAAGGAGAAGTCCCTCTTTCTCCTTGATCTTCCAACCACATAGAGGGATACCATATATCTCATTAGGAGATGTGATCTCAAGATCAGTTAGATTGTGGCAATGAAGTGAGACTTCATGGTGAAGTGTTTGGAGATGACCTTTGGAATTACTAATATTACTATCATAATTTGGTAATGGGAGGTTATGATCTTGAGATTTAATAGATAAGCATCTAAGGTCTTCAATAACTCCATCATTAAGTATAGTTGGATCATAGATAAACTCTTTTTTTAGTTATATTTTGTGAGGCTTCTTATTAGATGCATTCATGTGAGTGAATGGGACACTTATTGGGGTAAGTGATCTTCCTAGGTAGGTGTTTGTGCCTTCCTTGGACTGACCATTAGGATAGGATAATTAACTCCAATTGGAGCGTGTGTATGTTCCTGGTCTATTTTTCTGTATAGTATGAGGATTTTTTTCCCATGAACCCCTAGATGGGAGTAGAGGTGTGTGTCTACTCTAGGGTGACATACTGATGAGCCTCCCAACTTGTGGGGACCAAGTTGTGTGTCTGTCAGTCGAGAACTACTTTCATCACTGTTGTGATGCCTTATAAGGTCTGTAGGATGTGGTAAGGGATTTGTGTCTTACCACTAACCATTTTCAAGATATGATTGGTGACCTCAGCAGTCTGAACAAGGTTATATTCTCATTATATAATTGAAGTAGGTATATGTGCCTACTTCTATACTCAATTTCATTCCAATATATATTTTCAGTACTTGTGTGTGGGGGAAAATAGTTGAGTTTACACCCCATTTTTCTTCAAGACTTTCCAAAATACACCTTCAAAGGCTTCCAGATAAAATGCTGATAGGATTGATGAATGTTGGAAGGTGTCTGTGCTTGCTTGTTGTTTGTCACCAAAAATGGATAGTGGTCTTATTTGATTAATTTTATATGATTCTACTAACAGTCTTGATTATTGATGGTAGGTGCATGTTTCTACTCATGGTTGGCCACCATATTTTAATGACCGTCTTCCTTAAATTCCTATAGGAGATTCTGCTGGTAGGCTAATTTAGAGTGGGTGGGTGTATGTTCTCCCATGCAATTTTCCACAAAATTAAGATTTTGGGATTCTCTAGAGGGGTAATGGGTGTGAACTCACTCTATATTGATTGGTTTTCTACACCCAGTGGGCCATCTTTCATGCCCAAGTCTGAATGACCTAAGCCGGATGGTCGAGGAAAACACCCTCATCATGTTTATGGTTCACTAACACACAACGTTAGTAGAGGTTACTATTAGTATGAAACTTTTAGAAGGGCCCCTGTGTCTTCTAGATGATTTTATATGTTTCCTCTTGTTCCATATCCCTAATTTAATAAAGGGACTCGTTTTTTCATTCTGAGGATAGGATCCAGAAATGGTTGAAGATTGTGGTTGGTTCTATCAATGTTAGGACCATTGGCCATCCCTGAACAGACTAGTGGTGTGGATTGGTGAGTTGGAGGTCTTGTTAGGTGATCTCCATGGTTGGTATTTTACCATTCTGATGGCACGCCCACAACAATGAGTTTGAGACCCAATGATTAAGATTATAGGTCATCAATAACATCCTCTGCATGGATGAAGATCCAGTCTTAATAGTAGTCAGGGCATGTATCGGTGGGAATTGATATGACACCATTGTATTAAGGGGATTTCAGAAAAGAAGTTCCTAGATATATAAAAAACACAAAAAATAAAACCCTACAAAATAAGTATCTCATTTGAGTGAACACATTCATGATTTATTGTTTTGTTTTCCCCTCATTCATTTTGAGAGAGAAAGGGTCCTGATAGGTGGGTAACACTATTATCTTGAATAAGGATTCCTGTCAGGTTCACAATTTTTTGTTTCCCCATGGAAAATCAGTTGCCTAATGATTGATTGTAGGGAATTGAGTTGTGTGTAATCATTCATGTTTGGTTCACTATTTCTGAATGGTTTCCAATAGGTTTTGTTCATAGAAAAGGAAACACCCAATGGTTATATATACAAGATGACTCAGGGAACTTCATTCCAAATGCAGGATCTCACTGGTAAGTTTGTCCAACAATACATAATAACTATCATTGGTTGATAGGATAGTAAGTTAGTATCATCACAACCTTTTGTTAAGAATTATTCCCTACATCGAGAATCTCTTATAGATATAATATATGTTCATGTTTCATTTATTAATTTCCAAGTATGATCTGGGCCACACTAGTGTTAAAAATAAATTATTAGCATGCATAGAATTTAGAATCCTCTATATGTATCCGAGGTTGTTCATCAATGGATTTATCTATTTGTATCTAAGGTTCTTCATCAATGGTATCCCCTTATGCACTAACTATATACTCTTTGATTTTTATTAGGACGATTTTGTTTTTCTAGAAACAGAGTGAGGTGTTCTAGAGTGTTTCATCATCTAGGAATATGGGAGTTGTTTTGATGTTGGTATCAAAACCATAAATGGGTTTCCTGTGTATCCTTGTGATAGGAATTAGAACCCATGTAGTTTGGTGATGCTTAAATGGGCACATCATACCTCTTAATGACATGTGATAAGGACTTAACAGTTCAGTTTATCCTCATGTGGCAATAATGTCTAGGATAATGGTGCCTAGTCAATGTTTGGTGTGGGACTTATAATAAATCATCCCAGGTAACATGGAAGAGGTATGAGTTTCTAGGTTTAATTAGACCCTACTATGAATGTGGCCCAAAGTAGTTAGGGTTGATATAGGGTGTTGGGTTTTTGACCTCAGGGAGATTCCCAATGTATCTCATTTGGATGGGAATCAGAGCCCATGTAGTTCAGTTGGTCTCGTAGGATAGTTTATCCCATTGAGAGAATTATGTTTGGTCTTACTTCTAAAAAATAAGCCCTGTAGAAAGGGGTTCATGGGTGATGTTTCATCTCATGGTTATTTGGAGGCTTGTTCATGGATTAGACATAAGGAGGATCCTCATTGAGCTCATGTCTTATGTAGGAATCTTATGTATCCTGATTATAGTTTGAAATAGAGTTATCATAGTTCAAGATATGGTTAGGGCTTACACCCTATGATTTCATTGGTGAATGGGGGTTAGGATTGGAGATTAATCCTCAGAAGGATGTTCTTAATTGGTTGGGTAATACACTTGGAATGTGTCCTAAGGAATAATATAGTTGGGTCTTACTCCTAAGGGAGATTCCATTGGATTGGTTTGAGATCATGTGGATTTCATGAAAACTATCAACCTATAAGACCACATGAGTCATGCTCAGTGTGAGAAACAAGAGGGAATAGAATATATGGGAAACCACACAATATTTTTTCCATGAGGATATATACATGGACTTGAGGACTCATGTCGAGGGAGAACTCTGAAGGAATGTGAGAGGAAGATTAAAAGGATGACTCTCTACCGAAATATGCATCTGATTGTTTTGAAACTATGAAAATGGCTATCCCCTAAGACCGAAATTCATGATGGGCCATTCTAAAACATGAGAAGGAAGAGGAAAACGAAGCTCTGGAAAATCACACTTCTCATCCTTCGCTAGTGGATAAGGTGAGGCTATAAAATTCTATTTCCATTTATTTACCTTAGAATAGGTCCAAGTTATAGAGACAGAGCAAGGAATGAAGTAGGAGAGAGAAGAGAGGACAATGGATCCCATCCCCTCTCAGACCCAGCAGCCAAGTGGGTGAGGAGGAGTTAGACCGAAACCTCCTGAAAGAAAATAAAGGGGTTTACTCCATGATGGATGCCCTAAAATTAATTCCATAACATTATAGTAGGAACTCATTCTATATTTAATGGAAAGGAAATGTGATCGTCACCCTCCCTTACTAGAATTGGAGGCTCTGGCTCTTAGTGACGACAATGATTGGACATGGTCCTAACCCTAGTATCTAAGACTAGGAACTACCTGACACCATTACCAAGGGCGTGGTCCTCATCAATGTGGGAATAAAGATACACACAAACCCTAAGGATCCTAACAATATACCAGGAAACATATGGGAAACCTATGACTATAGAAATACAAATCCAAATGGGAGACACACTGGTGTGCCCTTTCCCATTGTTTTTCATGTCTTGATGTTTCAGTGGAGGATTTCATTTGGTTATTCTCATGAAAGGGAGCCAAAATAAGAGAGTCCCTACCATGGATGTCTTTGAAGAGATCATGAATAGAGGATCATATAGGATAGAGTGTTGGGAGATCCTAGGGTAGACCATAAAGGTCGGCCTGGGTTAGGAAAGGGTAACTCACACTGGGGGATATTCACTTAGGTGTACCTGGGTGAGGTGATAATACCTTGGGAGATAGAACACCTAGGAAACCATACACATGAAAGGATTTTCTTAAGCCTTCAAGGGTATCTAAAGGTGTTCGCAAAATTGAATCATGTAGGTCCCTGGTTAAGAAAGGGAACCTCATGCTAGTATTCATCCACTATAAGGGATAGAGTTCCTATCGCTGGTGTTTTGGATTTTAAACCGTGAGAGTAATTTAATTCTACTACCCCTATTAAATTCCCTCTTCATCAAGTCTTAGATGACTACCTATATGTTTTTTGAGGGATTTTCCAAAGAAATAGGTTGAGAAGAGCATCGGGTGGCCTTCGGGATATTCTTTCCATGTAAATGAAAACCCCAGGGTCCTATTTATAGGAAAATATGAGACCCTGTGAGAATTATATCTTTTTCTTATGGGTTCCACATAGGATCTCACTCATAATAGTTGTGTAGACTAATTCATAGGTACCCTGAGTTCCAAAAATACTTTGGGGTACCTAGGTGAAGAGCCTTTAGTGTTCTTTGTGATCCTTGGCTTCTCTATTTCTCTCCTTCCCTTCTTCCTAAGGTATTTCCCCTTTTCACCTTTTCATCCATGTGTCAAACTAGAGTATCAACAGTATAATTATTGTTATTTTGAATAAATATAAGTAGTTGAATTCAAAATGTTATGGTGAATGATATCTATGTATTTATCCCCTATATAAGAAGGTTTAGTAGGATTGATATACTCACAATAACTGCTTCTTATATTACTAAATGGATGGAAATAAAAAGAAAAAAAATAAAAATGGATGTAAAGAACAATGTGGTCATTATAAGAATGAGAAATTGAATGAAATGAAAACTATAGTGAAAATATTGTGGTTATTCATAACCAACTATCACATGTTATGATTGAAAACATAAACATAGTTGAGTTTCCTAACACACTAAATAAGATAAAAATAAAGTTACATGGATATTTAGAATATAAGGATCATAAAGATAAAAATATTAAACATTTTTTATGTCAAAAATGTGTTAAAAAACACCACATTGAATTTTTTAAAGAGACAAGAAGAAGTTTTTTTGTTGTTTAGGAGTGAATAAAGTGATAATTTTCTAAATAAAAAGTAAGTTTTCAGTTAAAACCATGAAGAGGAATAATTTTCTTCCCAAGGAATAAATTGAATGAATTAATTTTGGTATGTATTGGAATTATGAAAATCAATATTAAAGGGGGAATATCAACAAAGGAATAAAAAGGACTATAAAGATAAATTTTTAACAATTTTTTGGCTATTATTGTTGAAGATAAAGAAATTGAAAATAATATACGAAATGTAAGGGTTTTATCATGGATTATGTTTTGATGTTATTAAATATTAGGATATGAATAATATTTTTTTTTGGGAAGGAATTATTATGGAATAAGATGGAAAATCTAGGTTAATGTATTATGAATAATTTTTAATGATTAAGGTGACTACATATAGGGATTCAAGAGATATGATGTAGTGGTACATTTAATGACGATCATAAGTTTAAAATAATTAATACACAATTTTTATTTATGTTATGTGATTATTTTGGGAGAAATTTTCTAATTATTGATATATGTATGAGGTGTATTTAACCCTTATGTTAAACACGTGAAAATTTATAAGAAGAAGAATTATCTTTTCATTTTGTAGGCATAAGATTAATGGTATTCATAACATTTGCAGTTAATATGATCTTTGATGAATGTGATTAGTTTTTTAGATTTAAATCATATTTATTAGATCTTTATAAATATTATATTAATATAGTTTTAGAAAAATGACAATATACAGGTTGGGAGACAACCAGTCACACCCAGCAAGGCTGCGGGGCTGAACCTGCAGCCGAAGGATGACAAGGTTAAAACTCTACCTCTATCCTATGTGATGTCCTAGTTTTTATGAAATTACCTTAACTACATGAAACATAAAGGATAATTTTATATTGTTAATTTTCTTTATCATATATATAACTATAGGATTGAAAATTTATTTGGTGATTAATTGATTTATGTCATTTTAGAAGAAGTTCACTATTTTGGGAACCTTATATGATTATGGTAAATATAACATTATTGGAATTTATTTTATGATTCAAAGTTAATTCTTTTTATTAATATATTAATTTAATGTGGATTTATGGTGATTTGGTCATTAATGGAAATGATTATAAAATCTTAGAGATTATATAATTTTGTCAGAGACATTTTTGGTATGAGACTTTAAGAGTGATTGATGTTATATAGATAAAAATATTGAGAGAATACAAGATAAAATAATTATAATATCTAGGTTTTAATATTAGTTTGGAAATATATTTTTGAATTTTATGGTTAGTTATTTATCAAATTATCTAAGTTTAACATTATGTGTTATTGGTGAACTTTATGGGATTAATGATGTATTTATTCATATACAGGTTTATTCATTATGGGAATTATATTACTTTTTTTATAAAAAAAATTTGTTTTTCATAATATCTAAATATAGGAGGAATATATTATTGTCATTTTTGGGAATTATTTTATCCATGAAACGTTTTTTAGTTCTTCAAGGGATAAAAATTTATCTTCAATACTAATCATTTGGAGGAAAAGATAAGATTGTGGTGAAAATTGGTTAAAAGATGAAATTATACCTATAAATTATGTATATTTTAATATTTTATTATTATGGATAGTAATGTAATTCCTGAAATATATGAAAAGGATCTGGGAATTAAATTTTTATTCTATTACCTTTATTTCTGTTGAATTTATAGTCTTTTTCACATCTCTTTGGTTTATAGTATTGAGGTTTTTGACATTCTCATTATCATTCACTTTATTGTTATTAATGATCTTTCTAAATGACCATTATTATGTTTAAATTATTCTTTTATTACATGTCCATATTTTCTCTCCCCAATATTGTTTTCTCAATTGGAAACCTAGTTATGTTTTCTTCCATGTCACATTTCTATTTCATTTTCCGTCTTTTCATGAGGAAATACTAATAACCATTTTTTTATGATATCAGATTTAGATAAATCTATTTTAAAACATAAAAGTATTTATTACTGAGAATAAGTTAAAATTTCAAGGAATAATTTTTTTTTAAATTGGTAGAATTTAATATTTGGATATTTTATAAGAAACTCTATTTTTGATAGTTTAGTATTTGTGAAACCGAGCCTAAATAAACAATGAAATATTATTATTCCAACATGATCGTTATAACCTATCCATTAAATTAGAGGTTACTAATAGGATTGAATAATTTATGAAATATAAAAAATGATCATTATTAATACAAATATATTGATAAATTTTTCAGAAGTAATCACTCAAAATTTAGTAAAGTTATTTCATGCTTCACAAAGGTATGTTTTCTTTAAAAATAAATTTTATATATTTTTGTGAGGGGATAATATAATGAATTTTAATAATTTTGGAAATTATTTGGGATAAAAATGATATAATTTTATAAAACATAAAATAAAAATTATCTTATATTGATTTTTTTGTATTTTTATTAAAAGATTCATTTTCGAGGGAATAATGAAAAATACTAATTTTCATTGAAAACATTATTTTAGTTTCAAGTATATACAAAGGTCAAATGTAATTTAAAATGATTTAAAAGTAAAATGAGTTTTATTATATTATGAATAATATATTTAAGTTAATTATAAACAATTTTATTATTGAATTTGATATAAAAAATATTTTATACTTAAAATGAAATTTTTATGGAAAACTATTTTTCATCGCATTTTGTCGATTTAATTTTAAATTAAATTATTACACTTCTATTTATTGATTATTGAAAATAGATTCTATTTTTCTAATTTGTGGGTCAACTTTTTTAAATACCCCCTTTTATTTTTTGAAATTATGAATAGAAACCATATTTATTTTTATTACCACAATAAAGGGTAAATCGGGTAGTCAAGGTTAAAAATAAAATCATAAGGACTAGAAAGTGAACCTAAAATTTGAATAAATTTTATTGTATGAATATATATCATCCATAATTATCCAAAATTTGAATATATGTATTTTTTCAACATTTTCATGATTTTTACCTTTTATATTATTTTATATAAAGACCAGTCAAAAATTTCATTTTAATTTTTTTATTATATTTATATTTTTAATATAGGTAAAACATCAGATATGTTTGGTTATAAATATTAATGGGATATATAAATAGTTTATTTCAATATGGTAATTTATTTCTAATTTTTAGGGATGAAATAATTATCTCAAATTCTTATGCAACATAGACCCAGTGTTTGTAAAAGCAGTAAACAAATGAATAAACCGAATTTAAAAACTATGAAAATAAAATTATATGAGAGAATTTTTGAGTTCAAAATTTTTTGGGATACACATGTAATATTTTATAATTTTAACTAACCTTATTCGAATTCATTTTTTTGTAGTTTTAGAATTGAAATTAATTGAAAAGTTCCAAAATTGACATTAATGTCATTTTATAATAACTAATATTTTATTAAATTAATTAAAATTCATAATAATATTATAATAATCCAATAGAATGAAAAAATGGTTTATGGAATAAGATGATTGAATAGAAAGAGTGTGTGTTGTGTTAAATGTTGCGCAATATTCTTAAGCTCTATTATTTTCCTCATTGCACTTATTATATCATCATGAAATTATGATCTATAGTTTTCTTATTATTTTATCATCAGATGTAGATATATTATTCTTATCTGAGGTAAATTGTAATTTTTTATAAATGGTGTTTATCGATAGGTCATGGAAAGGTTTGTGGAATGAGCTGGGATTATAGCACCCAAAATCTAATATACCCTTTTACCGTTACATTAAACGAGATACTTAACTTGACTTCTCAGACTTAATTATTTACCATATATATTCCTCCAAATGTGATGGGTGGTTTACTCTCACTCTAATTATGGTTCATCTTAGTTCTGAGTTATTTCCAATGTAGGTTTCTCTGGTAGTGACCCTACCAGTGTTTGGTGTGATGATATATGATTATAAATGTTATCCCTTAAAATATGTTAAGAATTGTTTTTTACTCTATCCATCTAATCCATTATCTCTATTTGGTTTTTTTCATAAACATGAGCTTAAGTCAAGTGGTTAAGGGAGGGTGGTGACCTCTTACTGCGTATATCATACTCACACTATGAACTGACCCCTCTTATGAAACATGTTGTCTCTTTTTTATGTGACCAATGAAATGGAATAGAACATCAATGTAGGATATAACTATATTTATAGAGTAGTTCTTGGAATTACTTATTTTTTTTACATTAAGGAATATTTAGTTAGTGGAATTAAAGATATCCACAACACATCCTCTGAGATTTCATACACTTGGCTCATCACTTTTAGGAGCCGTAAACCATGTTTGGTTTGATCATTATGTACATATTTATATATTCACTTTACAATTAATTCATGCATGGAATGGATATTTTATGAACTAAAATTATGTATTCTTTTTGTAATGATACCGTATTATGGTATACATATAGTCCTTTTATTTCACTTTCTTCTATTATTGTCGGTTGTTGGTCATGATCTCCCTAGGACCTGTTTTCCCATTATATTTATGGAAGAGACCCACTAAGCTTATATACTCATATAAATGGAAAGACTATATCCCACAAAACATTATTCAAATCATATACCGTTACACCATCCTATAGAAATTGGGAGGTTTATTTGATGTGTTGTGGAATCCCAACCCAATATCGTTTATGTAATCATGTCAGTTTCATTACAAGGATACTACAACCTAAAAATGATCCTATCAATTCCATTATTACATCATTTATGAAGATAATTTCAACCTTCTTCATGAATATCAATATTTATAATGATCAAAATTAGGATAAATTTTTGTTCTTTCTCGTTATTGTTCTAGTCAAATTTCTTTGACTCAATCTCCCTATTTTAAATAACAAAGTATATTTCCATGTTTGAACATTCAAAACATTTATAATCATATTCCTCATACTAATATATTATGGATGGATAAAATAATACATGGTAATAATGCAATATTTTCCTTAAAATAAGAAAACAATAACCTTAATTGAATAATCCATGGATCTCATTCAACCATCCCACCAAATATCCATCGATCTTCTTCATTTAAATTCCTATAAAATTCCCCTTCCAAAAAAATACAGCATATTCCTACAATAAATTTTATGTAATATTTTTTTAATAATGCATTATCCCTATAATAAAATATTTGATCCAATATTATTCTGATTATTCCCTTGAAAAGTTATGTTACTCTTATGAATGTCATTTGTACATCAACTTAATCCTTTTAACCTATAGATTTTTTTACTTTAAATACCAAAAAAATCTTATGTACCCTTCGAAACATTGAACTTATTATTACAAATATGATTTTATATGAATTTAATCTTCAATAACTGAATGTCTATTCTTTTGAAACTAAGATTAATCTTACACAAATTGTGATACCTCAATGTTATTTATATATAGGAGATAGAATTTTAATATTACTCATATATATTAACTCAAACTCTTAGAAATCATAACTATCATACTTAATTCATATCTAAATAACCATGGACTCCATAAATCAGCTCCAAAAAATTCTCATTAATTAGTAATGCATATTATGTTATATTTTTAACAAATTTACCATCATTCAAAAAACCATTGGTTGAATCAATATCACCCTTTTAATTTTTGTCAAGTCCAACAAATCACATAAATTCATAGAATTTTCTAAAGTAAACTTCTTGGTACAACATTTTTGGATAAATAAATGTTTTTGAGAGAATTCCACCATAGAGGAAAATAAATTTATATGTAGTGAATTTTATTATATCTACTTTCATAAAATCAAAAATTTATTCATCATTTTGAAATTAAAATATATTTAGATTCCTCAAATAGTTTTTACATGAGTTTTTTACCTTCCTGTCATCCTTTGAAAAAAATAACAAGAATTGTGGGGAATTTCAAAAATTTTATATTAGAGGGTAAAATTATATTCATTTTTAGCCTTAACTTTTAAAATTTGTCCCTTAACATTACCTTATTAAATATATTTTCAATATGATGTAATATAGAAATATATTCGAACCTTGTATCTTTATTTTCAACTCTATACATAGTAAATTGATATTTTATATTTATATATTATTTCTTGTTTGTTATCATGAGTTATTTTAAAGATATATAAAACTTTTATTATAACAAAATATTCTCAATGGTCCTATCATTTTTATAATTTGTGTGAATAATTTTATAGTAGCAACATAATTATTTTATAAATTACTTAGAGTTATAAAATTTAATATCTTTCAATGAAAACCCACACATCTACCTCACAAAAATAATGCACCACCTAATGTTCACATCCCATCATATATATTTCTCTCCCAATAATTATTGTATATCTGAATATATTTAACATATGTCCTCTTTTATACATAAAAACATGACTCATTGTCCATTTTATGTATATGAGAATCCTTTTTTAGGACTTCATGTGTGAGACTTTTATATCACTTTGAAATAATTTATATAAGGTCACTATATATCCTATACCATGTTCGAATGTTAAGGTATACATCAGGCATTAAATCAATATTTTGAAGTCTTATTAACATACATATTATCCAAAAATATCCTCAATCTACTTGAAACTAACTATGGTAGGCATGGAAATCATCTCATATTACTTTAGGCTAAATAACTTCAAGAATTATTTAGCATGCTTATCTTCAGATAAATAAATAAATTTATTTCTATTTAACTTGTAATCCAAAAATGAATCTCATTTCACTATGAATTGAAATTTCCAAATGAATTATCATTTTTATTATAAATTCCTCAAAATTATACCCATTATTACCAACAAGAATTATTTCATCAACATAAATAATTACTATGATAGTACATATTCTCTTATCATTCACATACGGGTTGTTTTACACCTTCCATTTAGGGAAATAATCTCTTTTAAACAATTATCTTTCATGAATTACTAAGATACATGGTCCTATTTTAACCCCTAAATAGATTTATTCAACTTACAATTCATTTTTCTTTCATTTTATATGATAAATCCTTTTTTTCTAAATAAAAACATCTTATTAAAGATCTATATTCATTAATAAATATTTCACATCAATAATGATATTTCATACTAAATATTATTTTATAAAATAATATAAAATTCATAAAAATTATATATTCCAAAATTCCATTATAATATGGTTTATGTTTTCCCATTTATAGTAATTACCATGAGCCTCTAAAAGTAAAATAACCTTTTTGAGACAATAAGTGTGAAAAGGGTTAATTAGTGGTTAAAAAAAGATATGGGAAAAAACATAGTAAAAACATTCCAAATTTTTATATTAAGAAATTATTTAAATCCCTACTCATAAAATATTACAAATAAATCATTTAGAAGCCATTAATAATTGAAAATTAATTTATATCGATGTAATATTTTATGAACATCCAAGAGTGCCTCACCCCTATCTTATAAAAGGGAACCACTTATTCTCATTTCTTCACACTCCAAACCCATTATATTGATTCCATATCTTTCCAAAAAAAACTTCATAACATGCCTACCCATTTTATAGATTGGGTAGAATCCCATTTTTAGAGGTATTAAGGTGTTAAGAAATGATATTTTCCAAATAAGAGGTATAGTTTTAACCACATATTTTAATTATATTTTTTCCACCTACTTCAAATATTATTCAACCATGATAAAATAATGAAAAAATTATCCTCCATATATTTATATGTTATTGTGTTAATTTTACAAGATATATACATCTCATATTCCTTCAAATGAGAAACTAAACCATCGTTCATGTGTACAACAGACTACCGCTTCATGAATAAATATAATTTCTCCCCATCACCATCTCTCATAGATTGATTATAATTATGGAATTAATTTTTATATATTATATTAATGACATATATATAATTATTAAAACATAATATATCATTTCCCTTATTAAATTACCATTCACTGAAAAATGATAACATTGTTTGTGCATATGTGTGAACAACCACCTCTACAAAGCGATGTGATTCATTTTTCATCACTAGATCACATGGATGATATATATATATAAGTATATTTAATGAATTAATATCATATTAAGTATATTAATATCATTATTGTAGTGTATAAAAATATTTATCTTCTTTCCATAATGATTTTTGAAAAATGGAAATGTTACTCATGCATAGGTAAGGCCTATCATCTCCATTGTTATAACATAGTCCACTTTTCATAACTATATTTAGTGGTTGGAATTAAAAGTATAATATATATACATAATGATAATTATTACATGATTTTTATTCTTTATGTGATGTAAAAATTAAATTTTTTACCATATCCAACATACCAAAGTAATTTTGGACTTATGAACCGAATATCATCAAAACATTCCATGTGAACTTAAACGATAAAGTAGTTTTTATAATATTGTAATAGGTGAGATAAAAATAATAATAAACATGAAAACTTTTCTCAAGATAGTAAATAATTAACATATTTTTATTATTTAGGATGTTAATGAACGTACATGGAAGATTGAAGCTATGGGAATTAATTTTTAAAAGATCTCTTTTATAGTTTCCCTTAAAACTCCCTTTTTTATCAATATCCATAGTTTTAAAATTATGTTATGGATTTTTTATATAGAGATAATATAATTATAAAAAAATATTTATTTTTATTTTTTATTTAATTTCATTTTTTTAAAAATTAATCTTTTTATGCAAATTATTAATTTTCTTTACAAAAAGAAAAAAAGGAATGTTATATTTTAACGTATACAATGACAATGACCTTTCCCACCACTATAACTGTTATTTCATTTTTTGTATTCCTTTACAAGATTTAATTATTTACGAAACTAAAAAACCTTCCTTCCTTATGTTACAGATATTTTATAAAAGGTTTTTAAAATGGATAGATATATCAATTTCTGAAAACAAATTCTTAAATATGTAAAGAACATTTTTATGGTGAAATCTTTTATGTATTTTGTTATGGTTCATGGGAAGTTTTTATGAGGAAGGGTAATTACATTATAAATTTAGGGTTTAAGATCCCATTATATCTCTCCTATTTAATGGGTAAAGTGATGGACTTAACCGATTAGGTTTCTCCTAAGAGATTATATGAATATACTGTTATTGTTATTCTAATTAGAACCATGATGGTTATTTTATTTGTAACCACAATAGTTATTCTATGTGTAACCATAAAGGTTGTACCATTTTTAAGAGTTATATTAAAAATATTCCCCATGTTACCTACATTATTTATTTATTTATTCTTTCTATTAGTTTTTATGGAAACCTAACTATTTCAAAAGGTAGGAGAATGTATATGTAAGATCGTAATGTTGAAAATTATAACTTTGTGAAAAATGTGTTATAAGTTTTTCATGATTTCAAACAAACTATTATGAGTTTTATTTTTCCATTATTATTTCTTATGAAATTTTTCATGAAATTATTTTTCTATATAATTTGAGTTCTTGTGATAGAAAATGATCATTTTGAGCAGAATATGTTTTTTTAAAAAGGAATTTTTCTATAAGTATTCATGAACTAATAATTTATTCCTTATTTTGTATGACCCTTACTAAGATTTTTGTGCTCATCCCATATTTTAAAATGTTTTTAATTTGTTTTTATTGATTATCAAAGACAAGGATGAGGTCAAGATGAAAATCTTGAGTATATTTCATGAATCAAAAAGGTGTTCCATTTTAAAAGTTATGTTTTATGGAAAAAAATGGATACTGAGTAGAAGTTTCCAATTATAATGTATGAGTTTATTTTTTATGATTTATGTCACACCTGACCTGATTTATTTATTATTATTATTTCATTTATTGTTTTAATCATTATTTTGAGTTTCGGATGACTTTCTCTGTTGTGCGGTCAGTCCGCACTGCTAGAATTAATTGTGCATTGCCCGCGTGGTTACCCGAATGGGTCAGAGTTATGGAACGCGACCTGCACGCGGTTTATAAAGTCGCGCTATAAGCGCGCAGCTTAACCCTATAGCCAGGTGGTACCGGGTGGCACAGTTTGGGTGCAATTTGCTCAACCGCACGTCTTATTGCAGGCGAATCACGCGGTTTGTCGGTTCGAAATAAATACATAAATTATTTTGGCCGGTGAATGAAAATAAACAAATAAATAAATAATGAAATATAATTTGTATGAAATGTTTTTTTATGGTTAGAAATAATAATAATAATAATATTATGATTTTTAATATTATTATTATTATTGTAATTGTTAGTATAATTATAAATATTATGATTATTAACATTCTAATTATTACGTTATTAAATTTTTATTATTATGTTTTGTATTAATATTATTTTTATTATTAAGTTTGTTGGTATTATTATTATTAGCAATATTATCAATTTATTATTATTATTATTATTATTATTATTATTATTATTATTAAGATAAGAAGTAAAGGGAAAAAATAGTGAGAAACCCTAATCTACCCAGCCAGGCGGCGCCCCCCCCCTTGGAATCGCGCAGCACGACCCCCCTACCCTTTCCCATTCAGCGCAGCAGGCCCCCCGGTTCGGCCCCTGCTGCGCACTCCAGCCGGCTCACCCGCCGCCTCACCGTCCACCTCTGCCTCCCTGCACCGTCCGCCGGCGCCCCCATCCGGCTCCCTATCCCCCCTGTCGCGACGCCTCCAGACGCCCCCCCCTCTCCTCCGGCTTCCGCCGCGTCCACCGAGCCGCCTCCCCTCTTTCCCATCGGAGCCGCCCTGCACACCCCATGTCCAGTCGTCGTGCCCGTCGGCCGTCCCGGCCCCCGCTTCCCCTTCGCCGTGCCCAGCCGTCGTTCCCCGGCATCCTCCCGGCATTCGGGCCTTCCTCCACGCCTCCGCACCCCTGCCCCCACACCGGATCTCCCTTCCCCCGCTCGTCCGCCGACATCCCTCCCTTCCACTGGCATCCCTCCTACCAGCTGCATCCGTCTCCGGTGACCACTGCCTCGAACCTCCCTTGTGCGCCCTTTGTCCAGCAACCCTAACCCTTGCGTGCGCCTCTGCCTTGTTCCGGCGCGACCTGAACCCTTGCGCGCGCCTCTTCTGGTGGGACCCAAACCCTTGCGCGCACCTATGCCTTGTTCCGACGTGACCCGACCCTCTTCACAGCACCTCCACTTTGCTCGGGCGCGGTCTCATTTCCCCTCACTGATATTTGGGTAAGGATATATTTATACTCTGTTATATATTCTTATGCTAATTAAAAAGTGAATTGAGTTGCAGACCCTTGAGGTCTTTATCTGGTCCAGAGTCGGTTCTTGGTTTACGTCTTCTTGCATCTGCAATTTTTTTCTTGTCTAAGTGACAAATATTATTTTGACGATTTTTAAAATGTAATTCGCATCACTGTGGTTTTCTCATCAAGATTTTTGTGATGCTTAGACAATGACAAATTGTTTAAAAATTGGTCATTAGCATGATTCATTAATTATGTTTATGTGTTTATGCACTTGAGGTGTTGATAAATTGTGATACGAGTTCTTAAAATAATTTGATAAAATTTTGGGGGTGTTGCCCTTAGTTTTATTTAAAAAAATGTTAAAGTGTGATTTGGGTTTTACTTGTGAATGTTGTGATTTTTTTAGGGTTGGTTTTTGATATGTATCTTGATTTCTTTGTTTGGAATAATTTTATTTTAGGGATTTGTGGTGTTCTGAGTCTCGAGGAACTATCGTAGGGAGCTGTGGTTGGTTTCGAAGGTGCGCACGCATATTCCCAGGTATGAATATGTATAGATATATATATATCTCCTGTGTGCTTGTTCCCTCATGGCGCGGGGAAAACATGCATCAGTTTAAGGATATATATATATATATATACATGTGGAAGTGCATGCGTGCGAGTGAGTTTCTTCTTGAGTTAGAAATCTTGACGTGACCTTTTTTCGAGGTAGGTGTTTCCAACCATTTCCCTTTTCGATTCAAACCTTGAGCACTTGAATATTTTCAATTAATCCTTTTATATCGTTTTGATCTCTATCGTATTTATGAAAAGCATCTGGCTTAGTTCTGTTGCTATTTTAAATTTCTGAAAGTGGCTTTTGATGCTGGTTTATATGAAATGCATAGGTTCTTGGTAAAGTTAAATCAATTTCTTTGTGATGTGTTTGGTTGCAATTGATAGTGATTGTGTTTTGGAAATGTAAAAATTTATTTGGTGTGTTTGTTTAACAAAAATACGAACCAGTAAGTTGTTTTAGAAAAGATTTGGAAATGGTGGTTGGTTTGAAAGACGCATTTGTTTTCATAAAGTGTTGTGAAAGAATTTGAGTTTGGTTTCAATGCTAAAGTGTTTTATGAAAGAAGGTTTTTAAGGAAATTCTTCTAAAAACTAAATGTGCCATTGGATGTTGGCACATCCATGGGAGCACTAGGTGCTCACATGGATGTGCCTCCAAATGAAGATGACACATTAAAGCTATGTTTTCTTAAAACGAGGTTTCAGAGAAAATAATGTGTTGTTTCAGAGGGAATTGAAAGAAGCTGGCCCGATTGGCTTTTGGTGTGAGTTAGATGGTCGTTTTGCTTAAAGGCTCGTTTGGATCTTCCTACTCAACTGTAATATTTGTGTTGACTCTGTGAGAAGAATGTGTTTGCACTAACTCTTGGAAAAAATGTGTGTGCCCGATTGGAAACTTAACTCGTTTACGAAATGTTTTGAAACTGCTCATGTTGTGAAGGCCCGGTTGGCACCTTGTTGGATGTGAAAGAATTTCATATATACATAGTTTTGGGGAATCTCTACAGCGGGACTTCCCTTCGAGGATTGTCGTGTAGTTGTGTCCATGTAAGTTGTTGGCAAGTGCGGTGAGATGAGTCACGCATGCGAGGGCCTCCCACTTACGCAGTATTATTAAAACCACCGTGGGTTCCTGGGAGTCTTTTAGATAATCGAGTGACGGTTGCTGGATAACCCCGATTAGACGGGTTAGTCCTCCCTTGGTAGGTAGGCCTTGTGGGGCGTGCCACTGGTTGGCTGTTAGGGCGGCCAGTTGGTTATTGACTGTGGAGTACCATGACGGAAGGTAGTCTGAACCCGAGTACGTCCAGGGGTTTTCTAGGGATGTTTAGGATCACCCATGGTTTTTAGTTATATATTTTTGTTTACATTTACTTGCACTCGGTTTCCGACATTTATTTATTACCTGTTCTTCTTTTGCACAAATGTGATAAACATGAATTTGAAATTTCAGTTTTCATGAAATGCATTATTTTGGAGAAAACGAGTTGTGGCGTGTGTTGGTTTTTGAGATTGTAAAACGGGATCCTTTTTCCTTTAAAATATGAAAACCCTATTTTATATCTTTGTATGTGCAAACTAGTGTTTTGGGATTGTTTTTGGAAAGTAGTTTTGGTTGGATTCTGTGGTTTACTTTGGCATCCCTACTGAGCATTTTTAATGCTCACGCCTATTTTTATCATTTCAGTCGCAGGTTACCCTTGTTCAAGTCTTCTTGGCTAAGTTGCTCATTTTTTGAGCAATGGTGGTCGTGGTTGGGAGGTGACTGAAGGGTCACATGGAGGTACGTCTGCTATTTGGTTTTATTTCTTTCTGCTGCTAGATTTTAGTGCTTTTGTTCTGTTTATTCTTATTTACTTATTTATCTTTTTGGGCCAAATCATTCCCAATGTTTTAACTTTGATTCCCGACACTAGTTTCCATCCCGGGGGATCGGGAATGCCCCTCGGGACTTGCCGCAAGCCAGCTCGGGTGACCGGTTCAGGGTCGACCTGGGATGGTTCGTGACAAAATGGTATCAGAGCAGACCCTTGATATTTGGGATGTCTGGTAGAAGGAGATTAGGAGTGTCGGGGCTCAAGAGGTAGGTTATGGGTCGGTGCCTGATCACTACCGCTCGTGACGAGACCTGAGTTACCAGGGTTAGTCTGGGATTTGAGTCTTTTGTCTTTGGTTATTTTGGATTGAGGGATAAAAATGGGAGCGAATCGGTTCACATTGCGACCTCATGTGGGGTGGTGACCCATGTGGAGTCCAAGTGCCCGGTTTAAGGTCCTCTTAGTGTTATGTATTACTTGGGGCATGGCTCACCACCATGTTGCCGAGTTAAGTATAGACACTAGTCCCTCATTCCGATGGTTTATAGTTGGCTGTGTTTCGTTTTAAACTCGTTCTATGTGTGTGTGTGTGTTGAAAATGAAAGTGATTTCGAAATGAAAAAAAAGGGTTTCTTCCAAATTGTTTTTGAAATTAGTAAAGTGGGTTTTTAAAGAGAAATTGTATTGGTTTGGAACAATATGGTATGTGTTTGGATTTGGTAAGGAAAGAAGTGTTTGAACCTTGACACTCCTTATGGAGGGTCACATGTGCGTGGGTATGTACGAAGAGTGCGTAGGGGGCACTTGTTTGCAGATGATGTGAGCGAGATTGAATAAACGCACATGTGACGGTTCATAAGGTTCCATGAGAGGGTTTTAAAATTTTAAAGAAATGATGGTTTTGGAAACTGATTTATGCTTGTGTTTGTATATGTTTGGCTTATGGGCCTATTAACCTTGACTTGTGTTGTTTCCTTGATTGAATTTTGGCTTAATGCCAGTAATGATGATGTTTCTCGTGTTTTCATGAGTATGCCGCCCAGAAAGGTTGCTAAGGTTGTTAATGAGTCATGCCCAGTTTTCAGTTCTTTTTGCATGTTGTCTATCGATCAAAGAAATCAAAGTCCGTGAGGGGTAGTTGCGTGGTTGTGGAAATAGAGTGGGTCTTCAGGTTGTTGGGAACTCCTAGGGTTGTTAGGGTGCGCACCGTCTCAGGTTTATTTGAGGGTTCAGTTTTAGACTAGTAAAGATGAGATGTCTCATCGTCGTTGGAGTTTTGGGTGTGATTAACGGTGGTCGACTTCCGCGAAGGTTCCCCACCTGGAAAGGAGTGCGGGCCGGTGGAACCTGTCTCCAAGAAACCATCCTCATCAGTATCGGCTCATAGTTCGTCGGACCGCTCTCTTGTGTGCCACCAGTATGGCCTGTCCAGACATTCTAAGTCGCCTTGCCGCATCCCTCCAAATTCTTGCTACCGTGTGGCTGTTCGGGCCACCGGTGAGAGTTCTGGAAGAAGTGTCATTCGGGAGGAAGGGGCTAGGGACCAGAGGATGCAAATGCCTGACTGTGAGGCATGAGATTCTTCAGCCATCAGGGACCCAACCACAAGTCTCGGGGTAAAGCTCGCGCACAGTCAGGAGTTGCCGAGGGTGTGTAGAACCTCGCTTCGGATTATGTTTTCAGCTTTCTGAAGGGAAATATCCAAAGTTTCCTTGTTCTGTTCTTGTCACTTTTGTAAGCTCATCATAGTTGTGGTGATGTGATGAACTTTTTCTACCGTAGTCTAAGCGGTCTTATCTGTTCTCAGTGTGTGTTCAAATCGTTCGGTTCTCCTTGAAGGGTGATGGGCCTGCGAATGAACGGGTCGTTCTAATTTTGAGTTGGGTCTCAATTGTGTTCGTTAGGGGGATGTTTGGTTTCTTGAAATTAACGTGCGGTATCTCGAGGCCCTTGGTATGTTCGGTCTAGGAATTCCCTAGTCTCTAGTTGCGGTGAGGAGTTTGTTCGGTCGGTGTGTGAGGGGTTGAGTTAATTCCTTATCCACGGGTTGTTGGGTCGTTTCCTAGCAAGCTTTCTGTTTAAGTCTCTCAGTGTTATTCAGCCTATGTGGAGAAATAAAATGCGTTCAGTTCGGAAGTTCCCGTGTTCCCCCCCCCCCCCTCGGGGGCGGTATGATCGAGTTTCAATGATTCCATATTAGTAAATTCTTGTGGTGGGGAGAACCCTATTGCGTTCTCGCCTCAACCTCGGGCTTCCGTTTTATCTTGAATTGGTCGGGTGTGACCTGTTGAAAGTAAGGTCATCCCGGGATTCACAGTTCTTCCTCGTTTTTTTCTGGGCATGAACTCGAGCTGTGTCAACTGTCGTCTTGGTGACTTTCTGGGGGCAGAAAGTTTTGTGGTTGAGAGAATTATCACACCCCGACCTGATTTATTTATTATTATTATTTCATTTATTGTTTTAATCATTATTTTGAGTTTTGGATGACTTTCTCTATTGTGCGGTCAGTCTGCACTGCTAGAAGTAATTGTGCGTTGCCCGTGTGGTTACCCGAATGGGTCGGATTTATGGCGCGCGACCTATACGCGGTTTATAAAGCTGCGCGATAAGCGCACAACTTAACCCTATAACCAGGTGGTACCAGGTGGCACAGTTCGGGTGCAATTTGCTCAACCACGCGTCTTATTGCAGGTGAATCGCACGGTTAGTCGGTTTGAAATAAATACATAAATTATTTTGGTTAGTGAATGAAAATAAACAAATAAATAAAGAAAGAAAGATAATTTGTATGAAATTTTTTTTATGGTTAGAAATAATAATAATAATATTATTATGATTTTTAATATTATTATTATTATTGTGATTGTTAGTATAATTATAAAGATTACGATTATTAACATTCTAATTATTACGTTATTAAATTTTTATTATTATGTTTTGTATTAGTATTATTTTTATTATTAAGTTTGTTGGTATTATTATTATTAGCAGTATTATCAATTTATTATTATTATTATTATTATTATTATTAAGATAATAAGTAAAGGAAAAAAATAGTTAGAAACCCTAATCTACCCAGCCAGGCGGCGCCCCCCCCCCCCCTCGGAATCGCGCAGCGCGACCCCCTACCCATTCCCGTTCGGTGCAGCAGGCCCCCCGGTTCTGCCCCTCCGGCGCGCTCCAACCGGCATCCCTGCCGGCTCACCCGCCACCTCGCCGTCCGCCTCTGTCTCCCTGCACCATCCGGCGGTGCCCCAGTCCGGCTCCCTATCCCCCCTGTTGTGACGCCTCCGACCGGCCACCCCCCCTCCGGCTGCGGCTGCGTCCGCCGAGCCGCCTCCCCTCTTTCCCGTCGGAGCCGCCCCGCGCACCCCCTGTCTAGTCGTCGTGCCCGCCGGCCGTCCCGGCCCCTGATTCCCCTTTGCCTCGCCCAACCGCCATTCCCCGGCCTCCTCCCGGCATTCCGGCCTTCCGCCACGCCTCCTCACCCCTGCCCCCACACTGGATCTCCCTTCCCCTGCTCCTCCACCGACATCCCTCCCTTCCGTCGGCGTCCCTCCTACCGGCTGCAGCCGTCTCCGACGACCGCTGCCTCGAACCTGCCTTGCGGGCACTTTTTCCAGCAACCCGAACCCTTGTGCGTGCCTCCGCCTTGTTCCGGAGCGACCCGAACCCTTGCGTGCACCTCTTTCGGCGCAACCCGAACCCTTGCGCGCACCTCTGCCTTATTCTGGCACGACCCGACCCTCTTCGCAGCACCTCCACTTTGCTCGGGCGCGGTCTCGTTTCCCCTCGCCGATATTTGGGTAAGGATATATTTATACTCTGTTATATATTCTTATGCTAATTTAAATGTGAATTGAGTTGCGGACCCTTGAGGTCTTTATCTGGTCCAGAGTCGGTTCTTGGTTTACGTCTTCTTGCATCTGCAATGTTTTGCTTGTCTAAATGACAAATATTATTTTAACGATTTTTAAAATGTAATTCGCATCACTGTAGTTTTGTCGTCGAGATTTTTTTGATTCTTCAACATTGATAAATTGTTTAAAAATTGGTCATTAGCGTGATTCATTAATTATGTTTATGTGTTTATACACTTGAGGTGTTGATAAATTGTGATATGAGTTCTTAAAATAAGTTGATACAATTTTGGGGGTGTTTCCCTTAGTTTTATTTTAAAAAAAATGTTAAAGTGTGATTTTGGTTTTACTTGTGAACGTTGTGATTTTTGTAGGGTTGGTTTTTGATTTGTATCTTGATTCCTTTGTTTGGATTAATTTTATTTTAGGGATTTGTGGTGTTCTGAGTCTTGGGGATCTATCGTAGGGAGTTGTGGTTGGTTTCGAAGGTGCACACGCATATTCCCAGGTATGAATATGTATAGATATATATATATCTTCTGTGTTCGTGTTCCCTCATGGCATGGGGAACACGTGCATCAGTTTAAGGATATATATATATATATACACATGTGGAAGTGCGTGCGTGCGAGCGAGTTTCTGCTTGAGTTAGAAAGCTTGACATGACCTTTGTTCGAGGTAGGTGTTTCCAACCATTTCCCTTTTAGATTCAAACCTTGAGCACTTGAATATTTTAAATTAATCCTTTTATATCGTTTGCATATCTATCGTATTTATGAAAAGCATCTGGCTTAGTTATGTTGCTGTTTTAAATTTCTAAAAGTGGATTTTGATGTTGGTTTATATGAAATGCATAGGTTCTTAGTAAAGTTAAATCAATTGCTTTCTGATGTGTTTGGTTGCAATTGATAGTGATTTTGTTTTGGAAATGTAAAAATTGCTTTGGTGTGTTTTTTTAACAAAAATATGAACCAGTAAGTTTTTTTAGAAAAGATTTGGAAATGGTGGTTGGTTTGAAAGATGTATTTGTTTTTATAAAGTGTTGTGAAAGAATTTGAGTTTGGTTTCAATGCTAAATTGTTTTATGAAAGATGGTTTTTAAGGTGATTCTTCTAAAAACTAAATGTGCCATTGGATATTGGCACATCCATGGGAGTACTAGGTGCTCACTTGGATGTGCCTCTAAATGAAGATGACACATTAAAGCTATGTTTTCTTAAAACTAGGTTTCAGAGAAAATAATGTGTTGTTTCAGAGGGAATTGAAAGAAGATGGCCCAGTTGGCTTTTGGTGTGGGTTAGATGGTCGTTTTTCTTAAAGTCCTGTTTGGATCTTCCAACTCAATTGTAATATTTGTGTTGAATCTGTGAGAAGAATGTGTTTGCATTGACTCTTGGGAAAAATGTGTGTGCCTGATTGGCAACTTAACTCATTTACGAAATGTTTTGAAACTGTGCATGCTGTGAAGGCCCGGTTGGAACCTTGTTGAATGTGAAAGAATTTCATATATACATATTTGTGGGGAATCTCTACAGGGGGAATTCCCTTCGAGGATTGTCATGTAGTGGTGTCCGTGTAAGGGGTTGGCAAGTGCGGTGAGATGAGTCACGCGTGCGAGGGCCTCCCACTTACGTAGTATTATTAAAACCACCATGGGTTCCTGGGCGTCTTTTAGAGAATCGAGTGATGGTTGCTGGCTAACCCCGATTAGACGGGTTAGTCCCCCCTTGGTAGGTAGGCCTTGTCGGGCGTTCCACTGGTTGGCTGTTAGGGCGGCTAGTTGGTTATTGACTGTGGAGTACCATGCCTGCAGGTAGTCTGAACCCGAGTACGTCCAGGGGTTTTCTAGGGATGTTTAGGATCACCCATGGTTATTGCTTATATCTGTTTATTTACTTTTACTTGCACTCAGTTTCCGACATTTATTTATTACCTGTTCTTGTTTTTCACAAATGTTATAAACATGAATTTGAAATTTCAGTTTTCAAGAAATTCATTGTTTTGGGGAAAAGGGTTGTGGTGTGTGTTAGTTTTTGGGATAGTAAAACGGGATCCTTTTTTCTTTAAAATATGAAAACCCTATTTTCTATCTTTGTATGTGCAAACTAGTGTTTTGGGATTGTTTCTGGAAAGTGGTTTTGGTTGGATTCTGTGGTTTACTTTGGCATCCCTACTGAGCATTTTTAATGCTCATACCTATTTTTATCATTTCAGTCGCAGGTTACCCTTGTTCAATTTTTCTTGGCTGAGTTGCTCATTTTTGGAGCAATGTTGGCCGTGGTTGGGAGGTGACCGAAGGGTCACATGAAGGTACGTCTGTTTTTTGGTTTTATTTCTTTTCGCTGCTAGAGTTTAGTGCTTTTGTTCTATTTATTCTTATTTACTTATTTATCTTTTTGGGAAAAATCGTTCCCAATGTTTTAACATTGATGCCCGACACTAGTTGCCATCCAGGGGGGATCAGGAATGCCCCTCGGGACTTGCCGCGAGCCGGCTCGGGTGACTGGTTCAGGGTCGACCCGGGCTGGTTAATGATAATTTGTGACCTAATTTTATAAAACTCTAATCCAAAAATATCTTAGAAAAGTAATAAAGTTAATTCTAGTATGATTTCAGTAAAATATTGATTTTGATTTTTGGTTCATTATTATTGGTATCATAATCAGCGTTAGATGACATTAAATGTTAGGATGTAATCTGAACACAATTTAAAAGTCCTATATAACCACCAAGGATAGTAGGTTAAGGAGAATAATTTTTATTTGGATAAATATAAATAGTCGAAGATAATATGGTTAAGGATATCTTAGTCTTTATCCTCCTCATGTGAAGGTTTATTATTATTTTATTGACATTATCACACTGAAACTTATTGGTTTTAGTAAATGGTCAGATCAAACAGGAACCAAAGTAATCATGGATGTGAAAGAGACTGTGGTTGTTTTATAAATGGGATACTAAATGGAATGGGAGCTACAATGAATAATATTTTGGTTATTCTTAACTATCTATAACATGTTATTCTTAAAAATATGATCCTAGGTGACTCCCCCAACTCATCAAATAAGAGTGAAATAAATACTTTTTGGAAGATCAATTGATAAATATTATAAAGGAAAAATTAATCAACTACTAATGTTTTAATAATTTGGGAATAATAACCAAGGAAATTTTTTTCGGTGAATGGGAAGATGTTTTGTATGTGGTGATATAGGGCATAAAGCAAAAATATTCCAAGGAAAAAGAAAGTGTTAAATTAAAACCATGAAGAGGAATAATGTTATTCCCAATGAATCCATTAGATGTTTTAAATATGGGGAGTGTCTGGATTATAAAAATTTATGTCCTAGTGATAAATGACAAAAATGAGATCAGCAAGACCATATAGGTGATTGTTTAGAACTGCCTAATTCTATTATTATTGAAGATGAGGAAATGAAAAATGAAAAATGAATGGTATAGATTATATATTGACACAAATTTTGATATTGTTGAATATTAAGAGATGATTCATATTTTTTATATTTTTTATATATTAAGGAATAAAATGAAAAAGCACGGTAAATGAAGAATATTTAATTATTATGGTATCTATATATAGGGATTCTGGAGTTGTAATTTAGTTTCTTATTTAAGGATGATCATAAGTTAGAAGGCTTGGACACCCCTTATGAAGTTATATGTGATAGGAATACATTTGGATACATTTATTGAGTTTTTGAAGTTGTTTAAAGTATATTTAACCCTTATGTTTAACAAGTGAAAAATTTATTTAATTAATAATTCTCTTTCAATGTTGTGGACATAAGTTTAAAGGTATTGGTAACCTTTAGGTTTTATATGATATTTGTTGATTAAGGTTATTTTTTTAGGACTCTCATCATATTTTTTTGAACTCTACATAAATTATATCGATGTGGTTTTAGTAAAAGGACTTCACCCTAGAAGGGTGACAACCCATCACATATAGTTAGGCCACGAGGCTTGAACCAACAACTAATGGTATACAAGGGTGAAATTCTTACCACTAGGTTATGTGATGTTCTAATTAGTGTGAAAACATTTTTTTACTAAAATGGTTTTATATATAATGATAATGTTTATTTTTATAACATAAGTTTTATCATAACCATTGGACTAAATATTGATTTGTTGATTAAGTGATTGTAGAATAAGATCACTGTAATTTCGGGGAACATGTTATGATATTATGGGATTTTATTTGAGGAGTAAGTATTGAATTATAATTTGAAAGTATATATGATCTAATTGTGTATTTATGGCGATTTAGGTTATTTCGGGAAAATATTATCATATCTTGGATATTATATGATTTTGGAATATAATTTTTTTTGTATGAGACATAAAGAGTTACTGATGTTTTTCATAGATAAATGATAAATTTATCTTGGATGAATATGTGGTCAAATACTTATAATATTTTGGTTTTAATTATAGTAAATAATATTTTGAATAATTTTAAGCTTAGTTATTTATCAAATGATCTATTTTAATCTTTCAATGTTATTATTGAGGCTTTGGTGATTAATGTTGTATTTCATTAATTTAAGGTTTTTTCTTTTTTGGAATTATTTTACATTATGCTAACAATTTTGGTTTTTTTAATCTAAAAATGTATGAGGATGAACATGTTATAATTTTATGAAACTATTTGATATGTTCAAAATTTATTTTAGTGCTTTAGTATTGAAAAATTCATCATGAATACTCATTATTTGGAGGAAAAGAAGATATTGTCTTTGAAATTGATCAAAGAATGAAATTGAAATTTTAACGTAAGTAAATTTTCTTATGATTTTAGTATAGATTGTAAAGTAATTACTCAAATCTAGGAAATGGATCTTAAAATGTAAATTTTAACCATTTACTTTTCTTGCTAAGAAATCAATGGACATTTAAACTATCAAAGATTAATGATTTTTTGATGGTTAATTTTCTCATGACAATGTTATCTATTTGTCTTTATCAGTAATTTTCTATTAGTGTTTTATTCAATATCAACATTTTCACTTCCAACAAATGTTTTCTAACATGGAAACCTAGTTATGTGTTATTTTAAATAATCATCATACATCTATATTCTCTCTTTTCAAGTGGATGTTTTATTAACCCTTTATACGAAGTAGGATTTCAACAAAGGTATTTGAAATAGTCAAACCCCTAGTTTGGGAGCCTAATTTAAACTTTTAAGGACTCTATTTATAAAATGGGGATAATTTAATATCCTAGGATTTTAAAATAAGGTCCTTATTTTCAATAACGTGTATGACACACAACACTAATATTAAATAGACCCCAAAATATTATTTTATATGACCATTATAACCTATAAATTAAATTAGAGGGTTGAATAGTATTAAATAATTTCTAATATATATATATATATATATATTCTAATCAATAAAAATTTTATGATTAATCCTTAAGAAATAAGAACACCAGTTTTAGTAACATTATTTATTCTTCAAAGTTATGTTTTCAACAAAATGGGTTGTGATTGACTTTTGTGAGAGAATAATATGAGTAATTTCTATAAAAATTACATATTTTATTTTATAAAACAAATACCATTTTTGAAATCATCTAATCAAAACTATACTATTGTGAAATTTCAATTTTTTCTGAAAAGTTTGTTTTTTCAATAAATAGTGAAAATACTAATTTTTATTGAAAACTATTTTTTCATTTAAATATTTTAAAAGTAAAAGTATATTTTATATTAGTTTAAAATTTTAATTATTTAATTTATTTAAAAAAAATATAATTATAGTATTTTTATTGAATTTTAAACCGAAATTTAATAAAAAACAATTTTATACTTAAAAAAGGCATTTCTCTAAAAAACCATTTTTACACATTTTTTTATATTAATTTTAAATTAAATTATAAAAATGATATTTTTTAATCATAAAAATGGTTTATATATTTGGAATCATGAGTTCCAAATTTAGTAAATGGATCCCTTTTATTTTTATTTAATATGAATTGTTAGTTTAGTAAATTTTTTTATCATTGTAAAGGGTAAATCAGGTAATTAAAGTTACAAATAAAATGATAAGGATTGTAAAGTGTTGTTAAAAATTTACATAATTAGATTTTATGAGTAACTTTCATCTATATTATTCCAATATTTTGTTATATGAGTATTATTTCTATGTTCATGTGATTATGACCCTTATAATGTTTTATGTAAAGAAAAGTAACAAAGGTGGCACTCTAGTTTTTAATAATTATAATTTTTTTAATAGGGAGATAAACAAAGGATATATTATATTATAAATAGTATTTTGAAATATAAATTATTATTCTTCATCATGGTAATTTATTTTTTATTTTTAGTGAATAAAAAATTACCTTAAATGTTGAGTTGATGTTGATGCAGTAATTATTTAATTAAGGGGAAATAAAATAAACTATAATAAAAATATTATTATTAAAATGGTCAGGGGAGGGGGATAAGTACAAGAAAATACATACACTAATGACAAAGAAGAACTCGGTGAGACTCGAACCTGATACCTCACCGAGACCCCGTAGGGCCACTACCAATCGAGCTGCACCCTAGGGCTATAATAAAACTACTAAAAGTAAACTATTTTTCAAGAATCAATGTGATACAATAATTTTATAAATAATAATTACATGTTAGGTATATATTAAAATATTTGGTTAAAATTTATCTTGCTTTATTTATATTATTAAAGTAAATGTATTGAATAGTTCCAAAATTGAAATTAATGATATTTTATAATAAATATTATTTTATTAAATTATATAAAATTTCTAAAAATCATTTCTTCAACCAAGGGATTAGGATATATATTATAATATCAACCATGGTAAATTTATGGGCCATTTCACCATTTATAGTAACTATCTTGACTCTTAAGGAGTAAAAACACAATGTTGTTGTTGTATGTGTGAAAGGTTAAAGGAGTAAAAGTTTTATTATTTGATAGTATTTCAATCCTTCCTCATCCTATATTCAGAATAAATCATTTTGGATCTATTTTGAATTAAAAATTAATTTATATTAATTTAATATTTTATGAAATTCAAAGAGTGACCATCCCCTCTCTTAAAAAAGGCTACCACTTCTCTTCATTTAATCACACATTTGAACCCATTTGTATCAGCCAATATCTATGAAAATATATTCATAAATTACATCACCATTTTTTGGAGGAATTATATTGGGAATAATAATAATCATAGAGGTCTTATTGTGTTTTGAAATTGATATTTTTCATAGAATATGTATAGTTTTGACTACATATTTAAATTTTATTTCTTCTTACAACTCATTAAAACCTTCTTCAACCATGATAAAATAATAATAAAAGTACCCTCAATATAATTATATGTTATTATGTTATTGTAATAACCTATATCAATATACTCTTGTAGAGACCCGAAGCTTAACGTACAAGGATATTACATTACTTTTGCGGAATACTTATTACACAACAAAAACACACACACAAGGACCATAATAGTTTAATGTCTTTGGAAACTCGGAATGTAATCTTCTAATCATGGTGAAAGATCTTTAATATCTCCCATAAAGATCTTCCCTTTTTTTTCTTACCAAAAACCTTTCTTTATATCCTGGGGAAAAGAAAACATAAAAGGGTGACCTCAAATGCTCAGTAAGGGTAAACAAAAGAAAAATCAATCACATCATATTCATAAGAACATAACATTTTAGAAATCTTAACCTGCAAAAGAGATCATAATATCATAACATGGGATAAATCATAGTAGTGAAATGTAATCCCAATAATCATAACTTAAAACATGAAACTTTGTGGCATACACACACAATCATAGAGAATCATTTCTTATTATTCAAGACTCATTGCCAAGACTATCTTAGTGGACAAAGTCCATTTCTGAACCGAGTCACCCTCGTTTCAGTCCTGTTTCACTGGACCGGTATAACCTACCGTTCTAGCCATGTCTATCTCATGAGATATAAAATCTTTACCCAATGCATTGGAGGGAGATATAGGTCCCACCCATCTCATAATGATACCATTCTTATGTGTTCCACAAAATCATAAACCATACATCATAGCATAACCCATGTAATAAAAATGGGAATCTTAAACATCGTGATATCATAAAACAATTAATATAAGATAAAGGAATTGATAAAAATATATCCATCACAACATAGTCATATCAATGTAATAATAGGGGTAAAAACAGAACCCTTTATTATCTTAGATGAAAAATAATTTTTATAAAACACTTGAACTCCATTCTTGAGGAAAATATCCTTTCTACTTCCAAAACACTTTTCCTTTCTTAACATGTCATAAAATTCTAAACTAAAAGAATTTGATTAAAAATAAACTTGAAAACTTGTAAAGGAAGCTTCTTGTAAATAATGTTTTAAAAATCCATTCATCCCATATAAGTTAAAAAAACATTCTTTTCGTACTTTTGTCGAAAAAGTCAAAAAGTACCTCGTACGAAAAATGACAAAAGATTCCTTTCATATATTTTACTAAAAACTCACCAAAGGGTAAAATAGGTTTTAAACAATTGTAGGTGGATGGAAATAATATTAAATATTGAGGAAACATGGATGTGGATGATAAAATACACCCCAGTAAATACCAAAGTATAAGCAATCTCGGATAAAAATGAGATTGTGATATTTCTCTTACCTTATGTCCGATATGCTTTGTACGTATCCGAACCTCCTCTTTTTGACGCGCCTTCACTTAACCTCCACTTAAAGAACTAAGGATGGTCTTTGAAGAAGACTAGGACCTCTAGGATGATACTAGGGAAGTGGAGAAGAGATTTTGGTAGGGGTTGGCCGAGCTTGAATGCTCAAATTGGTGTGAGGAGGAGAGGGAGGAGGTGCCCTTTTATAAGGGAGGAGAGGGGCACCTTAGGAAAATCTCAAAATATTATTTTATATTATGGTCAAATTCGGTTTATAATGGTTCCAAAGGGTCTTATTTAGAAGATAAAGTGGGGATGGGTCGAAATCCTCTCATCCAATAGGATTTAGAAAAGTTTAGGTTATTATTTTAACCTTATCAATTAGATTTAACTCTAAGTTAAATAATTTAACTTTTACCGTATCTTTTTGTTTTCTTACACTATATGGTTAATAAACTTACCATAACAATCCAAACGAACCCCAAGTTGTTTATTATTAATATATCTATCCTTATCTAAGTCATTTGGCCGAACCTTAGATTTTTAGGAATTAAATAACAATTAATAATATAATATTTGTTTTAAAAACTAATTTATGTCAATTTTGACACTATTTGGTACATGATTTTTATGAAATTCATAACAGAATGATAAGTTCGAACAAAGTTACTTAAATAAACAATAACATGTCATATTAACCTAGAAAATTAGTGTAAGTCATAAAAAGTGTAACACCCCAGTTAAATAAAGAATATGACATTTTCATATTTATCCATATTTTTGAATAAAATATTAATATGACTTTAAAGGAGACGCTATGCTCGATGGCGTACCCAACACGCAACAACGGGTTTCTTGGGAATCTTACGTTGCACTCTAATAATAAAATAATATTATTTTAAATGGAAGTTAACATGTAGCCGTTGTATTGGCGGGAATGGATAGAAATAACTAATATATGATTATATATGTTTTTAAATGTTTTTACATTTATCCAATAAAAGATAAAGGCTTAAAATACGGAAAGAATTCAATTTTAGGCGTATATGCCCTAGTTTTCACTAAAGGTTCACTTATCACCTTTTGATGGCGAACCGTCATTAAATATAGTTTTGTTCACTCTTATACATTATTTTGGACCAAATAAAACTCTTCTTAAGAATTGGGACATCAAAATTTACTTTGTGTAAATTTTTGGTATCTTTCTGATAAAGTTCATTTTTTAATGAATAGTGTAAAATGTTGTATTTTAATTCAAAACCTCTTTTTAATCTAATTTATTTATATGATTATATTATCTTTTGAATTGGTTTTAAAGTGAAATTAGAATATATTTTTACCATTAAATCCAATAGTGGTCGTTGGAATTAATTTCACTTTGAAATCAGACTTAAACTAGTGTCAATCTTTTGATACTTATTGTTTCATAAAAACACGCTATTTGCTCTGACAGTGGGAATTAATTATTAAATTAATTAATGCAACTTATATGTTGTGAATTTTGTAAAATGGAATTCATTTTTGAATTCGGAATATCAAATATATCTTAGGGTGAATTTTTGGTAATTTTCTGAAAAACTTCAATTTTTGATGAATAGTGAAACCACTAAGTGGTACTTATAAAAACTGATTTTCTGTTTAAATGAAAATTTTCCACCTTTGTGTTTTTAATTTAAAAAATCCGACATACATGGTTGTCATTAAGAAGTAAAATGTGGTTCAATGGGATTAAAATAATTTTTTGGTGAATAGTAACTTATTAAGTTTTTAATCGCGATTAGAGGTAATTAGTGTAGTTTAAGGTAAAAATAATATTTTAATAATATTAAATGAACTTGAAACATGTCCTAACCTCATTGGATGTGTCATGGAAGACCAAGAAAAGCCATGGGTCAACTTGGGGACCCCATGGAGCCACTTTGGTTGGGAAATGACATAAATAACTTTTTATTTAATGTTAAAGTAAAAATGACACACACATGAGATGTTTTACTAAAACAATTTTTACATGGGGTTATACAAGTCATATTTTTGACTATAAATATTCATTGGAAAGATAAGAATATTTCCTAAATCATATTATTTGTTTTATAATTTTTAGACGTTAAATAAATTAAAGTATTTATGACATCATGATAGTGCAGCGATGACCTCATTATTTAACGATTTAAATAAAATGGAAAGATAATGTAATATATAAGACCTAAACATGTCCAAAACCTATTGGATGAGTGGATTTCGAACCCCTATCACCTTATCCTCTAAATTAATCAATGTGGGACCTCTTAAATCCGAATACCATTTTTAAATAAAGTGACTTTTCTTCACTTTCCAAGAGTGCCCCTCCTCTCCTCTTATAAAAGGGCCCCACCTCAACCTCCTTACCCACACTCCCAAAACCTTTGTCTCGGCCAACACCTGACCATTTTGTCTCTCCACTTCCCTCTCTTACTCCTTGAAGCCTCACTTTGGGCCGAAGTCTTCCCAAGGAAGCCTTTGAGCTCAAACCAAGGGGAGTTACCCGATTTTAAGGTAATGTCTTCTTTTGAGTCTTTTTGTTTTATTTTGCTTCTCCAACCACCTAAAATCTTTTTATTATTTTCTTTTGTAACAACTCAAGTATCCTAAATATACTAGGATGTTTTTATAAGAAGTATTCTAGCTACACTTACACACACCTACATCTAATGGTTAAAGAACGTACTGTTTCTGTGGATGGAAAATTTCTGCCTCACGAAACGATGATTGTTCAACACTCATATAACACCTTCAAAGGTGGACATTAAGATGTTAATATATTTATATATGATATATAATATGTTTACGTTTTACTTAAGCTTCTGTATTTTTCATTTTTGGCTTACATTTATGGCTTCCATTATGGGTATACGCGATATCTTCATTTTAGGAAGTGCGGACTACCGCCCCCTCAAAGTGATGTGATTCATTAATGCCATACATGGGACGTATAAAGGATGGATTTAATGTTATTATATATGATGTTATACTGGAATTATTATATACCTCTATATCATTATTATCTCTTTCCATTAAAGTATGAGATAGAAATGAAAGTAGCGTTCATGCGTACGTACGGCTTACCGTCTCCATGAACGGTGTATTTCATTTCTTATCTCCAAATGTAATGTACTATTATAAGTACATGTATATAATGGATATATATGATTAATGATACATCTAAATGATGAATATAATTCTGGAATTAAAATATACATACCTATCATTTAGTTTTAATTCCATTAATATGAAAAAGAAATGAAAGTAGCGTTCATGCGTACGTACGGCTTACCGTCTCCATGAACAGTGCATTTCATTTCTTACCTCTAAATGATAATGTGATATTATAAATACATGTATATTCTAGATATGTATGATATATATGATATCCAAATCAGGAATTTCATTCTGGATATAAAGAACCTTTGACCACACGAACAACATGTAATTGTAAGAAGTCCACTTTCGACTTAAGAACCAAATATCGACAAAACAAACATTATTAACTTAAATGGTTACATAATGTTTATAACATGGAAATAAGTAATATAAAAGGAATAATGAACTTTAAAAAGGTTCTTAATCAAGTAGAAATTAACTCAAGTTTATTATTCAGGACGTTAAAGAACGATCGAGTCAAGTCGGACCCGAGGTAAGGGATCCTACTCCTCTCTTTCTTTTTAAGTACGCTCTTTTATGTCATTCCTTTTAAAGCTCATATTTCTTGTTATTGGGATGTTATTTTATATTAATCTTACTGTAATTTTTATGTTCATATGATGAGAGACCCTATTCTCTCTCATCAATCCATTTTTGTAAGTTTGTGTGGTGCCGTTAGACTGCCGAGTTTTCGTAAGGGATTTTTCATCTCACTTTTATTCCCGTGAGATTTATGCTACATCTTCCACAATTTCCTTTGAGTGGTGTATGTACTGCCCATTATTTTTCTCATTGTGTAATATACTTTCATTTATGAGTATTTACATCAATGTTGTATTGTCCTTCTTTCGCAAGGTGCACGTCTCGAAAGATACCCATGTCGGTAAGGGAACCTTTCACCCTCCTCTTTTTGTAAAATACTTCTTTTGTTATGTCTTTTAATTCACATAATATTATGTTGGGATATGTTCTTATATATCCTTATTGATCTAAATTTTATGTCCATGTGATGAGATACCCTTTTTATCTCTCATCAACTCTTTTTCTGAATTTTGAAGTGACGCCGTTAGGCTGTCAAATTTTTGCAAGGGAACTTTTTAACCCAAATTTAATTCTTTGGGATAAACTTGTACTCCTTGAATATGTCATTCTATGAATATGTGTGAATAACCTCTGATTGTTTTACACTTAATATCCACTTATATTTTGTGTATTCATTTGTCACACATAATTATGCAATTGATTTATCCTTAAACCAAGGATACCGTCTTTGTAAGGGTCTTTGTCTCAATCTCCATTCATTGAGGCATATTTTGTTTTATACACAACCTACTTTTATACGGTGTATAAACCTCTTTGACTTTTACATTTATTCAAAAAGAATCTTTTTTCTATGAAGCGTTTTACTAAACGACAAAAAGGAATGTTTCTTTTTACGTACGCGGTGACAACGACCTTTTCCGCCGCCGCGAGTATTATTTGATCTTTGGCTTCCTCAACAAGCCGTAATGCTTTTAAAATAAAATAAATACCATATAATCCTTTTAGTATTTTGGTATTTAAAATGGTTTTGATAAAGGATTCTATTATGTCAATATATTTAAATGATATATTGTGATTGAAATGTAGAAATGTTATCATTCCTTTATGTTGGTTTTATGTGTTATAATTTTATAATGGTACTTGGACATTTTACGGGTGGTTACGTAATAAACCATATGACGGGTGGTGCCGTGAATACCAGGATGGGTGGTTACGTTATAACCTCCAATGCATTGTTTATGGAAGTCAGCCGTATGGCTATTCCATTAAGTATGTATGGAAATTGGCCGTATGGATATTCCATTAAGTGATATGTGTGGAAGTCGACCGTATGGTTATTCCACTTAAGTATGTTTATGTCCCAAGTTACCTTTATATATGTTATGTGTTCTTTATATGGGTTTTATGGTAATCCTTTGGTTACAAAAAGGTAAGTAATGATACTTTTCTTTCAGTGAAGAGTTTTTACTACTTCATGAAGGTGAAAAGTATTACTTTGATAAAGTATTCATAGTTTACTTGTTGTTTTGAAAAACTAACAGTTTTCATTCTTTATGTATCCCTTACTGAGCTTTTTATGCTCATCCCAAGTTTTTGAAATGTTTTTCACAGGACTTAGCGTGGAATAGGGTCAAGGATGGGATCAAGGTAAAGTCATGCTACCTAAAACATGGAACTGTAAATGTTTCTTTTTAAGAGTTTTTATTTTATGGAAATTAATAGAAGCGACTACTTTGTAATCTTTTGAGATGTAATAGTTATGTCCTAATTCTCTAAAACTCTAAACCTGAAAAGATCCTCAATGTGAATTACTCATTTAATTCAATATTAAGAGATGTTTAAGGCTGGGGCCTTATAGTTGGTATCAAAGGTCAGTTTAGATAACTTTAGAGGTTAGGGTATTCTCTAAGCATAAGTGACAATACCATAATGGTTAGGATTTCATAAAGAGTCCTAGTTTTAGATAAAGTGAATGAGTAAGTATATCTTAGTGTTTACCTTCCTCATTAGTACATGATGGTTTTGTTGATATACTCACACTGACATTTCTGTTTTTAGTGAATGGACGGATCTAGAAGGAACCAAAGAGACAACAGGTTTGAAGGAAACTGTGGTGGTTCTCCGATTAAGATACTAGATAAAATGGGGGATTCAATGAGGAAACTTGTGGTTGTTCTAAACCAACTATCAAGGAGTCATGATCAACCTCTTGAACCATGGTATGTTCTGTAATGAATCATGTACAATATCACCAATCGATGTGGAAGTTCAGGTAATAATTATAAAGGTAACCATTAGAGTTTATATGATCCTTACTTTTGAGGTAATTATGGGTTATTATATGATATGATGGAAAATGAAGGGTATGAGATAAACTTGAGGTTAAAATATGTTATGATTATTTTTGAAGATTTTATCTCGTTTTGGGGAATGTTTTAAGAATTATATAGTTTTGGAAAAAGGACAACACGCATACCGTGTGACAACCTGTCACGTCGGACAAAGCTACAGGAATCGAACCCACAACCAAAGTGCAACTGGTATTTATCGCCTACCACTGGACTACGTGAAGTCCCTGGTTATTTTGACTGATTCCTTTTAGTTGGATGATTTTAGGAATCAAGAGTAAGTTTATTTTGGGTTCTCTATGGAAATGATTAACCTATCATCGAGGATATGTGATTAGGTTAATTACTTTTCAATACGAGACATTAAGAGCAACTGATTTTGTTTGGAGATAAATGTTACGATTTAACTTGGAAGACTATGTGACTAAATCCTTCAAATATTTGGGTTTCAATCTTATTTTGGTTTACTTTGAAGAATTTTATGGAGAAATTTATTATCGAATGGTCCCCGTTGAACTTTGGGTTTTGTTCGACAAATTTTGGAGATTAAGAATAGATTTTCTTTTTATAAGGGGTTATCCTTTTCTGGATTTTCTGATCTTGTACTAAACTTTTGGGTTTTGGTTTTGGTTAAAGTCTAAAGACATGGGAAGTATATAGTTCTCTTTTTTTGGGTTAGGTGATTCTCTAGAAGTTGATTATAGTACTCTTAATGTGAACAAGTTTTCCTAAATACTCGTCTTTTGGAGAAAATATGAGTTTGTGTAAGGAATCTAATAAAAGTTGAAAGTCAACATGATAAGTGATTATGTTTCCTTATGAATAAATTCCTCAATAAAAAGCAACTTAAAAAAAAGATGTTGTCTATTAACGTTTCCTACTGGGGAATCGAATACCGTTTAACCCATCACAAGTTTGTGATTTTCTTGTGGTTAACTTTCTCCTAAACATGTTTTCTATCACTCTTCATCAGAACATGACCCTATGTTTTCTCCTCCATGTCCATGTTTTCATACTTGGAATCCTAGTATGGGTTAACTCGGGTAACCTTTGTACTTATCTTTCTTTATTTTAAAGTGATTGTTTTACCGACTCTTCTTCCGATGTGGTACTTTCAAGGATGTTTCCAAGCCCAATTTTAAAATTGCGAGGACGCAATTCCCAAAAGGGGGGAAGGATGTAACACCCCAGGTAAATAAAGAATATGACATTTTCATATTTATCCATATTTTTGAATAAAATATTAAGATGACTTTAAAGGGGACGCTATGCTCGATGGCGTACCCAACACGCAACAACGAGTTTCTTGGGAATCTTACGTTGCACTCTAATAATAAAATAATATTATTTTAAATGGCAGTTAACATGTAGCTGTTGTATTGGCGGGAATGGATAGAAATAACTAAAATATTATTATATATGTTTTTAAATGTTTTTACATTTATCCAATAAAAGATAAAGGCTTAAAATACGGAAATAATTCAATTTTAGGTGTATATGCCCTAGTTTTCACTAAAGGTTCACTTATCGCCTTTTGATGGAGAACCGTCATTAAATATAGTTTTGTTCACTCTTATAAATTCTTTTGGACCAAATAAAACTCTTCTTAAGAATTGGGACATCAAAATTTACTTTGTGTAAATTTTTGGTATCTTTCTGATAAAGTTCATTTTTTAATGAATAGTGTAAAATGTTGTATTTTAATTCAAAACCACTTTTTAATCTAATTTATTTATATGATTATATTATCTTTTGAATTTGTTTTAAAGTGAAATTAGAATATATTTTTACCATTAAATCCAATAGTGGTCGTTGGAATTAATTTCACTTTGAAATCAGACTTAAACTAGTGTCAATCTTTTGATACTTATTGTTTCATAAAAACACGCTATTTGCTCTGACAGCGGGAATTAATTATTAAATTAATTAATGCAACTTATATGTTGTGAATTTTGTAAAATGGAATTCATTTTTGAATTCGTAATATCAAATATAGCTTAGGGTGAAGTTTTGGTAATTTTCTGAAAAACTTCAATTTTTGATGAATAGTGAAACCACTAAGTGGTACTTATAAAAACTGATTTTCTGTTTAAATGAAAATTTTCCACCTTTGTGTTTTTAATTTAAAAAATACGACATACATGGTTGGCATTAAGAAGTAAAATGTGGTTCAATGGGATTAAAATAATTTTTTGGTGAATAGTAACTTATTAAGTTTTTAATCGCGATTAGAGGTAATTAGTGTAGTTTAAGGTAAAAATAATATTTTAATAATATGAAATGAACTTGAAACATGTCCTAACCTCATTGGATGTGTCATGGACGACTAAGACAAGCCATGGGTCAACTTGGGGACCCCATGGAGCCACTTTGGTTGGGAAATGACATAAATAACTTTTTATTTAATGTTAAAGTAAAAATGACACACACATGAGATGTTTTACTAAAACAATTTTTACATGGGGTTATACAAGTCAGATTTTTGACTATAAATATTCATTGGAAAGATAAAAATATTTCCTAAATCATATTATTTGTTTTATAATTTTTAGACGTTAAATAAATTAAATTATTTATGACATCATGATAGTGCAGCGATGACCTCATTATTTAACGATTTAAATAAAATGGAAAGATAATGTAATATCTAAGGCCTAAACATGTCCAAAACCTATTGTATGAGTGGATTTCGAACCCCTATCACTTTATCCTCTAAATTAATCAATGTGGGACCTCTTAAATCCGAATACCATTTTTAAATAAAGTGACTTTTCTTCACTTTCCAAGAGTGCCCCTCCTCTCCTCTTATAAAAGGCCCCCACCTCAACCTCCTTACCCACACTCCCAAAACCTTTGGCTCGGCCAACACCTGACCATTTTGTCTCTCCACTTCCCTCTCTTACTCCTTGAAGCCTCAATTTGGGCCTAAGTCTTCCCAAGGAAGCCTTTGAGCTCAAACCAAGGGGAGTTACCCGATTTTAAGGTAATGTCTTCTTTTGAGTCTTTTTGTTTTATTTTGCTTCTCCAACCACCTAAAATCTTTTTATTATTTTCTTTTGTAACAACTAAAGTATCATAAATATACTAGGATGTTGTTATAAGAAGTATTCTAGCTACACTTACACACACCTACATCTAATGGTTAAAGAACGTACTGTTTCTGTGGATGGAAAATTTCTGCCTCACGAAACGATGATTGTTCAACACTCATATAACACCTTTAAAGGTGGACATTAAGATGTTACTATATTTATATATGATATATAATATGTTTATGTTTTACTTAAGCTTCTGTATTTTTCATTTTTGACTTACATTTATGGATTCCATTATGGGTATACGCGATATCTTCATTTTAGGAAGTGCGGACTACCGCCCCTCAAAGTGATGTGATTCATTAATGCCATACGTGGGACGTATAAAGGATGGATTTAATGTTATTATATATGATGTTATACTGGAATTATTATATACCTCTATATCATTATTATCTCTTTCCATTAAAGTATGAGATAGAAATGAAAGTAGCGTTCATGCGTACGTACGGCTTACCGTCTCCATGAACGGTGCATTTCATTTCTTATCCCCAAATGTAATGTACTATTATAAGTACATGTATATAATGGATATATATGATTAATGATACATCTAAATGATGAATATAATTCTGGAATTAAAATATACATACCTATCATTTAGTTTTAATTCCATTAATATGAAAAAGAAATGAAAGTAGCGTTCATGCGTACGTACGGCTTACCGTCTCCATGAACAGTGCATTTCATTTCTTACCTCTAAATGATAATGTGATATTATAAATACATGTATATTCTAGATATGTATGATATATATGATATCCAAATCAGGAATGTCATTCTGGATATAAAGAACCTTTGACCACACGAACAACATGTAATTGTAAGAAGTCCACTTTCGACTTAAGAACCAAATATCGACAAAACAAACATTATTAACTTAAATGGTTACATAATGTTTATAACATGGAAATAAGTGATATAAAAGGAATAATGAACTTTAAAAAGGTTCTTAATCAAGTAGAAATTAACTCAAGTTTATTATTCAGGATGTTAAAGAACGATCGAGTCAAGTCGGACCCGAGGTAAGGGATCCTACTCCTCTCTTTCTTTTTAAGTACGCTCTTTTATGTCATTCCTTTTAAAGCTCATATTTCTTGTTATTGGGATGTTATTTTATATTAATATTACTGTAATTTTTATGTTCATATGATGAGAGGCCCTATTCTCTCTCATCAATCCATTTTTGTAAGTTTATGTGGTGCCGTTAGACTGCCGAGTTTTCGTAAGGGATTTTTCATCTCACTTTTATTCCCGTGAGATTTATGCTACATCTGCCACAATTTCCTTTTAGTGGTGTATGTACTGCCCATTATTTTTCTCATTGTGTAATATACTTTCATTTATGATTATTTACATCAATGTTGTATTGTCCTTCTTTCGCATGGTGCACGTCTCGAAAGATACCCATGTCGGTAAGGGAACCTTTCACCCTCCTCTTTTTGTAAAATACTTCTTTTGTTATGTCTTTTAATTCACATAATATTATGTTGGGATATGTTCTTATATATCCTTATTGATCTAAATTTTATGTCCATGTGATGAGATACCCTTTTTATCTCTCATCAACTCTTTTTCTGAATTTTGAAGTGACGCCGTTAGGATGTCAAATTTTTGCAAGGGAACTTTTTAACCCAAATTTGATTCTTTGGGATAAACTTGTACTCCTTGAATATGTCATTATATGAATATGTGTGAATAACCTCTGATTTTTTTACACTTAATATCCACTTATATTTGGTGTATTCATTTGTCACACATAATTATGCAATTGATTTATCCTTAAACCAAGGATACCGTCTTTGTAAGGGTCTTTGTCTCAATCTCCATTCATTGAGGCATATTTTGTTTTATACACAACCTACTTTTATACGGTGTATAAACCTCTTTGACTTTTACATTTATTCAAAAAGAATCTTTTTTCTATGAAGCGTTTTACTAAACGACAAAAAGGAATGTTTCTTTTTACGTACGCGGTGACAACGACCTTTTCCGCCACCGCGAGTATTATTTGATCTTTGGCTTCCTCAACAAGCCGTAATGCTTTTAAAATAAAATAAATACCATATACTCCTTTTAGTATTTTGGTATTGAAAATGGTTTTGATAAAGGATTCTATTATGTCAATATATTTAAATGATATATTGTGATTGAAATGTGGAAATGTTATCATTATTTTATGTTGGTTTTATGTGTTATAATTTTATAATGGTACTTGGACATTTTACGGGTGGTTACGTAATAAACCATATGACGGGTGGTGCCGTGAATACCAGGACGGGTGGTTACGTTATAACCTCCAATGCATTGGTTATGGAAGTCAACCGTATGGCTATTCCATTAAGTATGTATGGAAATTGGCCGTATGGATATTCCATTAAGTGATATGTGTGGAAGTCGACCGTATGGTTATTCCACTTAAGTATGTTTATGTCCCAAGTTACCTTTATATATGTTATGTGTTCTTTATATGGGTTTTATGGTAATCCTTTGGTTACAAAAAGGTAAGTAATGATACTTTTCTTTCAGTGAAGAGTTTTTACTACTTCATGAAGGTGAGAATTATTACTTTGATAAAGTATTCATGGTTTACTTGTTGTTTTGAAAAACTAACAGTTTTCATTCTTTGTGTATCCCTTACTGAGCTTTTTATGCTCATCCCAAGTTTTTGAAATGTTTTTCACAGGACTTAGCGTGGAATAGGGTCAAGGATGGGATCAAGGGAAAGTCATGCTACCTAAAACATGGAACTGTACATGTTTCTTTTTAAGAGTTTTTATTTTATGGAAATTTAGTAGAAGCGACTACTTTGTAATCTTTTGAGATGTAATAGTTATGTCCTAATTCTCTAAAACTCTAAACCTGAAAGGATCCTCAATGTGAATTACTCATTTAATTCAATATTAAGAGATGTTTAAGGCTGGGGCCTTATAAAAAGTCTCAAATTACATTTATTTGGGCATTTATAACATCAATTATGTCAATATTTCATTAATAAGACAATTACTGCATCATCTTTGTGTCATAATAAATGATAATTATTTAATCCCTAAAAATTCTAAATAAATTCCTATGATGTAGATAATTGTATTAGCTTTCTGGATACTATTCATGTTCGAAGTTTCATGAATTTTTTCACTAAATTAAAATTATTATACTTATAAGATTTAAGAAAGTGACATGTTGTCACATTCTTTGGTTTTAATAATAATTAAATTATTTTCATGGACAAAAGTCCATTAAATGAATCTAATCCGACCCTTAGGTGATATGGGTCTAATTTTAGTCATCCAATAGGATTTTGACATGTGTTAGGGTAATTTTATAATATTATATTTACCCTTAATTACCCGATTTACCTTTAACTATGGTAAATAAAATTTACCGTAGTTACTATTCATAATTCCCAAAAATAAAAAGTAGTTTATTAACATAATTTGGATCCACTGATTCCAAATATGGAATCTATTTCTTAAAATTCAATACAAAAAAGTTGCAGAAATTAAATTAAAATTAATCCCGTTGTCGAAAGAAAACAGGTTTTTCTTTAAAACATTGCAAAAGATTGAATTGATTTAACCTACGAATTCAAGGTAAAATCAATGCTAATGACATACATTATATTAAATGGTAAAAATATATTCTATTTATACTTTAAAACCATTCAATATTATAATTTAACCACATAAGATATTACGATGAAAAAAGTTGTTTTTAATAAAAATATAGCGTGTTTTTACTATTCATTAAAATATGAAAGTCATCAGAATAAAATGAAAAATATATCCAAAGTAAATTTTTATTTCTTGATTCCAAATAATAATTTTATTTTGTCAAATGGAACTTATAAACATGTCAAAAACTAGATTTAAAGTGGGTGCGCCATCAAAAGGCGGCAAAACTGCATTTTTTGAAAAATACTTATTTTACCCGAAAAATTTATTTTGTTCTTATACCATGTTCTAGGAAATGTGTAAGATGAATAATAATGTTATAAAATTCAAAATCTAGTTAACACTATTCATAACGGCTAGTTCATAACAATATTATAATAATATATCGTTGTTTAGTAAATCCCGATATTGCGTACAACACACGCTATCGAGGAAGGTCGCGATTGCGTGTAATGCTAGCCAAGTCAGGGTTGCGTGTAGTGCACGACTCCTTTGTTGTTGCGTATAATAGAATCCAACCATATTTCATTTATACATTGAATATATATATATATATACTCAATGTTGCGTAGAATAACTATTATCAAAATTGTGTGTAACACGATCCAAGAAAGTGTTGTGTATACTACAAGCTAATACGGTGTTGCGTATAGCGCAAGGTAATCTTGGTGTAGCATAAAACACAAGACATTAATGAAATTAAAAGAATATTTTTCATAAAATCTCAGGGTGTTACATTCTACCCCCCTTAAAATGATTTTCTCCCTCGAAATTCGTCGGGGTTATAAATGGTTTACTACTCGAAAGTTTGTTTAATAGAAACCCACATCGTAAAAAGGAATATCAAAACATGGATTTAAAAACTAAAGTATGAAATGTAACGGTTACCCAAATTAACTCATTACTGGGTTTCCACGTATAAGAACATAGGTGAAAATATGGATATGGAAGAAAAATCTAACCATCAAGTTCTGATGGAGAGTGGTAGAGAACATGGCTATGAAAAAGCCAACAATCACAAAGCTTTTGATTTGTGATGATCTAAGGTACCATCAGATTCATCGGATATAAGAGCACTAGGACAACATTTTTGGTTTTCAAGATCATTTCCCTAAAGTTGATGAAATTGGAATTAGAAGAAATACTTTCGTGATTTTGGTACAGTCTCACCATTGGTCGTTCTTTGGACAATTTCCACTTCATCTCTTAAAGAAATGAAGTTGAATTTTTCATTTGTGATGTGTTAGAAGATCATGTGATAGAATGATGGGTCATTCCATCTGTCTCAGAAAAAATACATAAGTCCATCTATAGTGAGATTAATCATATATGGTTCCTAAAATGAACTTATACTCCATATATCATACTGCTTAATATAATAAAACTAGTTTCTACTAAACAGGGACTTCCTGTAGGCCAGTGGTAGGCGATAAAGGCCAGTCGCACTTCGGTTGTGGGTTCGATTCCCACAGCCTTGTCCGACACGATGGGCTGTCGCCTGTCCTGCAGGTTGTCCTTTTGCTAAAACTACATTACTATAACATCCCATCAATAATATCGAAAAAGTTCTATCCATAAACAATACTAAATTATGTCCAACATAATCTATTCCAATCTTTAGGTTTATCTAAAATACTTCGGTCTAAGCTCATAGTATAAAGAAAATGATTACTTGAAATGTCACATAACAATAACGTGAATGCCATCATTTATCCCCCATATATCATAAGATATATCTTTTTGGTCAAATTACAAACATGTGAATACCTTAATCATGTATTCTCTTGAAGAATGAATACCCATTGAACCTTAGTGAAAACATGAATGCAGTTAAAAGTTAACACTTTACACAAACCAAAATCCTCAAAATTCTTTATACTCAAACCATGATATCACTTAGTCCTTATATCAATCATGAGATCATGAATACAATCAAACATCTCATTATCTTCTTATTCCTTCATTATGCGCATATTATTTACTTTACAAAAATATCTGAATAACCTTCCGTAGTTACTGGTACCATTCAACATATACATTCAAATACTTTTAGGAAAAAAAATAGTGTAACAATCTTTAGATGACTCTTTATTCCATAGTACCATTAACTATAAAACATTACTCTCGATAAACATACAATCATTCCACTACCTTCTAAAACAACTGACTGAGCTTCAACACTTCTTTCATATCACATATCATTTGTAGTCTCTTCATCATCATCAACATAAATACAACCCATACGGCCGTACTAATTCTCTTCATGAGACTTTCCCTTAGGGCATTGGTTTGCATAATGCCCGTACATTCCACATTTAAAACATTTAACCATTGTTGATGTCGTAGAAATACCATTATCCTCATCCATGGTGTTAACTGAACATTTTTCTTTGCACTTACTGGCTTTATGTCCTTCTTTTCCACACCCAAAGCATCTTCCAGTTCCTTTGAAACATTCTCCTTGATGCCTCTTCCCACATGATTTACATAGGGTAAATTGAACTTTCTTTCCCCTATGATCATCATGAAACTCCATCTTTCTCTTATTAGCCGAGCCAGGAAACTTACGAAATTTTACTTTATTGATCATATTATGAGATTGCTGATTCGGCATAATAATGATTTTTGGACTTCCAAATCCCATTTCATTTGGTTTCTCCTGAAGAATATCATTCCATTGTCCATCATATCCTCCATTATCGTGAATCATATTGTTTCCAGCCATTTTCTAAAACCCAAAAAGAATAGTGTGAGAGGCAAAAATCATAATAAAGGGGGAGTAACTTCAATATCTAACATCTTTGGTTTAATATAATATCGTTACCATAGTTCTAGGACTATATCCTATACGTATACTTATCCTTAGGGTCATCCCTAGATATACCTTAGAATTATCTCTAGGGATCTCACTAACGTTTTCGCATCCTAGTTTCCAAAGGTTGACAAAACATTTCCTCTGATACCAACTGTAGAGACCCGAAGCTTAACGTACAAGGAAATTACATTACTTTTGTGGAATACTTATTACATAACAAAAACACACACACAAGGACCGTAATAGTTTAGTGCCTTTGGAAACTCGGAATGTAATCTTCTAATCATGGTGAAAGATCTTCAATATCTCCCATAAAGATCTTCCCTTTTTTTCTTACCTAAAACCTTTCTTTATATCCTGGGGAAAAGAAAACATAAAAGGGTGAGCTCAAATGCTCAGTAAGGGTAAACAAAAGAAAAATCGATCACATCATATTCATAAGAACATAACATTTTGGAAATCTTAACCTGCAAAAGAGATCATAATATCATAACATGGGATAAATCATAGTAGTGAAATGTAATCCCAATAATCATAAATTAAAACATGAAACTTTGTGGCATACACACACAATAATAGAGAATCATTTCTTATTAGTCAATACTCATTGCCAAGACTATCTTAGTGGACAAAGTCCATTTCTGAACCGAGTCACCCTCGTTTCAGTCCTGTTTCACTGAACCGGTATAACCTACCGTTCCATCCATGTCTATCTCATGAGATATAAAATCTTTACCCAATGAATTGGAGGGAGATATAGGTCCCACCCATCTCATAATGATACCATTCTTATGTGTTCCACAAAATCATAAACCATACATCATAGCATAACCCATGTAATAAAAATGGGAATCTTAAACATTGTGACATCATAAAACAATTCATATAAGATAAAGGAATTCATAAAAATATATCCATCACAACATAGTCATATCAATGTAATAATAGGGGTAAAAACAGAACCCTTTATTATCTTAGATGGAAAATAATTTTTATAAAACACTTGAACTCCATTCTTGAGGAAAATATCCTTTCTACTTCCAAAACACTTTTCCTTTCTTAACATGTCATACAATTCTAAACTAAAAGAATTTGATTAAAAATAAACTTGAAAACTTGTAAAGGAAGCTTCTTGTAAATAATGTTTTAAAAATCCATTCATCCCGTATAAGTTAAAAAAACATTCTTTTCGTACTTTTGTCGGAAAAGTCAAAAAGTACCTCATACGAAAAACGACAAAAGATTCCTTTCATATATTTTACTAAAAACTCACCAAAGGGTAAAATAGGTTTTAAACAATTGTAGGTGGATGGAAATAATATTACATATTGAGGAAACATGGATGTGGATGATAAAATACACCTCAGTAAAAACCAAAGTATAAGCAATCTCGGATAAAAATGAGATTGTGATATTTCCCTTACCTTATATCCGATATGCTTTGTACGTATCGGAACCTCCTCTTTTTGACGCGCCTTCACTTAACCTCCACTTAAAGAACTAAGGATGGTCTTTGAAGAAGACCAGGACCTCTAGGATGATACTAGGGAAGTGGATAAGAGATTTTGGTAGGGGTTGGCTGAGCTTGAATGCTCAAATTGGTGTGAGGAGGAGAGGGAGGAGGTGCCCTTTTATAAGGGAGGAGAGGGGCACCTTAGGAAAATCTCAAAATACTATTTTATATTAAGGTCAAATTCGGTTTATAATGGTTCCAAAGGGTCTTATTTCGAAGATAAAGTGGGTATGGGTCGAAATACTCTCATCCAATAGGATTTAGACAAGTTTAGGTTATTATTTTAACCTTATCAATTAGATTTAACTCTAAGTTAAATAATTTAACTTTTACCGTGTCTTTTTGTTTTCTTACACTATATGGTTAATAAACTTACCATAACAATCCAAACGAACCCCAAGTTGTTTATTATTAATATATCTATCCTTATCTAAGTCATTTGGCCAAACCTTAGATTTTTAAGAATTAAATAACAATTAATAATATAATATTTTTTTAAAAAACTAATTTATGTCAATTTTGACACTATTTGGTACATGATTTTTATGAAATTCATAACAGAATGATAAGTTTGAAAAAAGTTACTTAAAAAAACAATAACATGTCATATTAACCTAGAAAATTATTTTAAGTCATAAAAAGTCTCAAATTATATTTATTTGGGCATTTATAACATCAATTATGTCAATATTTCATTAATAAGACAATTACTGCATCATATTTGTATCATAATAAATGATAATTATTTAATCCCTAAAAATTATAAATAAATTCCTATGATGTAGATAATTGTATTAGCTTTCTGGAGACTATTCACGTTCTAAGTTTCATGAAGTTTTTCACTAAATTAAAATTATTATACTTATAAGATTTAAGAAAGTGACATGTTGTCACATTCTTTGGTTTTAATAATATTTAAATTATTTTCATAGACAAAAGTCCATTAAATGAATCTAATCTGACCCTTAGGTGATATGGGTCTACTTTTAGTCATAAAATAGGATTTTGACATGTGTTAGGGTAATTTTATAATATTATATTTACCCTTAATTACCCGATTTACCTTTAACTATGGTAAATAAAATTTACCATAGTTACTATTCATAATTCCCAAAAATAAAAATTAGCTTATTAACATAATTTGGATCCACTGATTCCAAATATGGAATCCATTTTTCCAAATTCAATACACAAAAGTTGCAGAAATTAAATTAAAATTAATCCCGTTGTCGAAAGAAAACGGGTTTTTCTTTAAAACATTGCAAAAGATTGAATTGATTTAACCTACGAATTCAAGGTAAAATCAATGCTAATGACATAAATTATATTAAATGGTAAAAATATATTATATTTATATTTTAAAACCATTCAATATTATAATTTAACCACATAAGATATTACGACGAAAAAAGTTGTTTTTAATTAAAATATAGCGTGTTTTTACTATTCATTAAAATATGAAAGTCATCAGAATAAAATGAAAAATTTATCCAAAGTAAATTTTTATTTCTTGATTCCAAAGAATAATTTTATTTTGTCAAATGGAACTTATAAACATGTCAAAAACTATATTTAAAGTGGGTGCGCCATCAAAAGGCGGCAAAACTGCATTTTTTGAAAAATACTTATTTTACCCGAAAAATTTATTTTGTTCTTATACCATGTTCTAGAAAATGTGTAAGATGAATAATAATGTTATAAAATTCAAAATTTAGTTAAAACTATTCATAACGGCTAGTTCATAACAATATTATAATAATATATCGTTGTTTAGTAAATCCCGGTATTGCGTACAACACACGCTATCGAGGAAGGTCACGATTGCGTGTAATGCAAGCCAAGTCAGGGTCGCATGTAGTGCATGACTCCTTTGTTGTTGCGTATAATAGAATCCAACCATATTTCATTTATACATTGAATATATATATATATATATATATATATACTCAATGTTGCGTAGAATAACTATTATCAAAATTGTGTGTAACACGATCCAAGAAAGTGTTGTGTATACTGCAAGCTAATACGGTGTTGCGTATAGCGCAAGGTAATATTGGTGTAGCATACAACACAACACATTAATGAAATTAAAAGAATATTTTTCATAAAATCTCGGGGTGTTACAACTCTTTCATTAAATGGTAAACAAAACCATCATTTGTGGGTACAATGGATTACTACCTCACGAACTAATGTAATTTTTTTCCTTCACCATCTATCATGACTTGATTATATTTATGGAATTAATTTTTTTTATATAATATTAATTACATATTTATCATTCTTAAAATATAATATATCATTTATGTAAAGACCCATAAATTCCGTATAATTTTTTTAAATACATGAGAATTTTATGAGTCCGCAGTTTCTGACAGTGCTTGATTCTGAGGCCCGGTGTGCCCGGAATCAATTTCTAAAGTTTTGTTCAGGTACGTCCAGTAAACGTACAAATGAGATTTTATATCTTTTAAACCGGTGATCGGAATTGAAATCTGAGGGCACCGTTGAACTCGCAGCGCCGGTTTTCACTTAAGAAGACCTTCACCGTAGTTGCGTAAGAGCGGAAGTTAATTTTGGGGGTCTCTAAATAAATTAAATAAAAATATGCGTAACATATTTTTATTTGACCGGTGGTTAAAACCACCAAGTGGGGGTTAGTGGTGGGGACCACCACACCCTAACCTCCCTTGAGAGGATATAATTGAGGTGGGACCCACATGGGTTCTAACTCCCCTTTAACCCCTTTAAACCCCCCATTTATGCGGGATGTCAACTCTCCACCTTCCCCTCATTAATGTGCCAATTCACTTAATGAATTATTTGAATTCTTCACCTTCATTCCCCAAATTAATTAACACAAATTCACCCATTAATTAAGTGAAGTGACTTAATTTAATTTGAATATTTTCAAATTCTTTCCAACAATAAAATAAAAGAGAATCCTATTATTTTATTTTGGGTTGGTCGGAAAATTCCACAAGGGGTGGGACTTTGAGAGAGGACTTGGGAGATTTTGGAGAAATCTCATCCTCTCGACGAAGAATGCTCCTCATCTCCGAAGAACGACGAACATCATCCTCGATCTTTGACCAAGCCAAAAGAGAAGAAGCTGCCCGCGAAGAACGCCGACGACGCTTATTCCATGGTTTCCTACCCCGGACGTTTTCCGATGTCACCTTTCCACGACTTCGTCAACGAATCGACGTCTGCTCTTTTTTTTCCAACAATGTCAACAGACAGAAAATACCAGGTAGGGGTTTGTTTTGATTAAATTAAATCCCCATTCTTCATCGTTTATTATGGTTCGATGTTGTTCAATTGTTATCACTTAAAGCGGAGGGCGTGGGCCGAACAAACACAACCCGACGTCCCTCTATTGGTTCTTGTTTGGTTGACGACGGAGGCGGACCACGCGAGAAGCCGGCGGTGCAAGCGCTGCCGGACGGCTGGAAGGGCATGACGCCATCATGCCACGCAAAGAAAAGCAGCAGCCAGGAGGGTTGCGGTGGAGCCAGAAGGGTGCGGTGCTATTGCACCGCACCAGAGAAGAACCATGGCCAGGAGGGCCACGACGGACGGAAGAGGAACGACGCCGTCACGCTGCGCCGCACCAGAGGTGCGGAACCGCGGCCAGGGCGGGCCATGACGAAGGGGTGTGGCACCGTCGCGCCGCACCAGAGAGGGACCGTGGCCAAAGGCCGCGGGGGTCGAAGGAGGGCGGCCGGATGAGCCGGCCGCTGACGGCGCTCCACAAGGCGGGACCTGAAGGGTCCCGCGGCACTCCGAACCGGCACTAGGCGCCTGTTCCTTCGGAAGCCGGGGGGTGTGGCACCCCCCCCCCCCCCCCCATGACATAGCCAGTTGGGCCAAGTGGCCAGCCATCCGCGGCCAGCCGACCAGATGACGCGGCTAGCCAGCTGGCCAGGCCACGCTGCCAGCCGGCCAGGCCACACGGCCAGCCGGGCCGGGCCGCCATCGAGCCAGACCGCCATCAGGCTGGTCCCCTCCATCGGATCGGGTCGGACCCGCGGACTGGGTCGGACCCCTATCCGGACCTGTTCAACCCGAAATTACCTTTTCATCCGTATTTTGGGCTACGGGTGTCCGAACGACGAACCGTCTGTGGAGACAGAAGGCTTAGAGCAGGGAAGATCTCTTGGCATACCTCTCTTGTGGTTTGGATGCAGTTGGGGTATGGTCGGGTTGTTTTAAACCTAAAAACCAACCGGGCCCCTGGAACAGAAAATGTCAATAACTTACAGATCAGGCGTCCGATTGACGCGTTGTTTGTCGTGTTGGGTTCCTTATAATGAGATGGAACTTCGGGATACATCAACGCGACACTTCGTGGTAGTTGATGTATCGACACTTGGCTCGAGGAGCGGGCCCTCCCAGAATCGAGCGTGCTGTGTGTGGGAACCCTATGGCTGGCTGCGACAGAGATGACATGATCCTCCGTGAGTTCGACAACGACGATACTATACCAGGATCCTCCATGGGTTCGACAACGATGACTTCTATACCGGGATCCTCCGTGGGTTTGAAAGTGGTGAATTCTCTACCGGGATCCTCCGTGGTTTCAACAGTGATGACTTCTGTACTAGTATCCTATGTGCATTCGACATCGCTGATATTGTTCCAGGATCCTACGTGGGTTCGATAGAGGAGATGATTCAGAGGCTACATCTAATAATCTCTACCCCTCTTCTTGTGTTTTATACCTCTATGATCTGAGTCTTGTCTTTCAATCATTATCATTGAGGTAATTGACTTTACTTCCTTTGTGGACTGGGTTGTGCTTGGGCTCGAGATTTGGAGCCGGACTGTGACTGATAACTTAGGTATATGTATGGGAATATACCTAAGTAGGGTTGGTTGATACTTTTTTATTGTATCTTTCTTATTTGGTTTATACTTAGTTGATTTTGGGAGACCTTTGGGGGTATCAGGGTCCCCTACCAAGTATTGTTATACTCACCCCTGCACGGGCTTCGCCCGCACCTTATTGTGTTCTGTGCAGACAACGGTCAGTAGTGATCGAGGCTGAGGGTGACGGATGGGAGGCTGCTCGGAGATGGACTAGACGGGATGTACCTCAGGGATGAGTTGTTCGAGTTTTGTACCTACCCTTCAGGTAGGATTCCTAGGTGGATGATCCAGGAGTTGTTATCCTTTTTTATATGTACTTGTACTTGTTGTCCAGTTGGGTTTGTATACTGGCCCACTTACTTTCAGCACACTTTTCTTTTCTATTTTAGTACTTGTTACTTATACTGCTTGTGTTCAGACTATGTGAGTTATAGGTTTAAAGGCAATGCCTTCCCTTTTTATTAGGGATTCGCCTTTGGTGTTAGTCGCCATCCCCTAGCCTATGGAAGGTGGGCTTGGGGTAGTCACAGTACGGTCCCCGAGGATGGGTCATGACAAATTGGTATCAGAGGAGTCAGTTATACCCCAGAACTTGGACTTTGATTCTTTTAATGGCAATAGTGTTAAGTGTTTTGGGCGTGGTTATCTGTTTAGGGAAACTGGTGTTGGTGCGGCGGCTGACGTATCCATACACTAGGACTCTGACTTCTGATTTCCGACTCAGTGCACGAAAACACTGATTGCGTGTGTGTTTCTTTTGAAAAGTTTTCTTCGTGATTAATTGGTGTCATCTCACCAGGTATATTTTTTGACTGTGGCACACATGTTTATTTTCAGGATGGCCCCACGAAGGCATCCATACAGGGTTCTATGTTTTGTACGAGATGGTAGCCCACCGAGCGACGAGGCCTCGGTGTAGGGGCCCATCATAGCGGAGGTACCAGCGGTACTACTACCCGCTGTTCCACCGATACCACCATCTCCAGTAGAAGAGAGTGCACACCGTCTGAGTGCATTTCACGAGTTCCAGGGCCAGAGGCTGCCCAGGTTCTAGGGAGATACGGACCCACAAAAAGCTGAGGATTGGCTGGAGGATGTTGTGAGAGTTTTCAGATTGGTAGGAACACCAGCTGACCTCATGGTGGTCCTTGCTGTGATTCTCCTTCATGCAGAAGCAGGCCGATGGTGGATCCAGATGCTCTAGGTTCATGATGAGGAATCACTACTTTGGGCAGACTTTGAGAGTCTCTTCCGGTCATATTTTGTTCCAGCCACCCTTCATGTGGTGCAGATACAGGAGTTACTACATCTACAACAGGGTAGCATGACGGTAGCTCAGTACTCAGTGAGGTTCACCGACCTCTCATGATACTCCACAGATATGGTTTGTGACCCATTCTTCAGGGCTCGGACCTTCGAGCAGGGACTCAGGCATGAGATTAGGGCTTCGATGATCTCCCTCAACATCCCAACGCAGGTGGGGGTGCTTGTTGACGCTCCTTTCATCACAGAATCTAATGATCGGAAAAGGGGAATATCTGATCTCAAAGTGATTCATCCTTTGAAGAAAATATCAAAAATCGACAAAGGCATGAACAAGGGATCAAAAGCACCCGTGTCGCGCAAGTTCTATCACTGTCGCGCAAGTCCACTTGCACAACGCCTTATGGTCATGAAAGTGACTTGCGCGACCTAAGTGATAACTGCCTGGTAACCTCCCGGGGTCTTCTCCTGCCTATAAATTGACCCTGTGGCCCCCCCCCCCATTCGAGAGGATTTTTTTTCCAAAAACTCAGATTTGAGCTCCCGGCACCCTGGTCTCTCCTCAAAGCTTCTGAAACACTTCTAAGGTAATTTTGTACCTAGAACGGAAGATCTAAAGAGGGGGAGGAAGGCCTAAGTGTTGAAACTCATCAACACTTGCGCGCCTGAGTGGCCAGCCCTTAAGGGAAAATGGCCACACTTGCGCGCCGCCTTACTCCTTCAATAGATCTTGCGCGCCCCTCTTCTGGAAGAACCTCAAGAGGATTCTAAAGGCTTTAATGAAGAGTCGCTCAAGTATTACCCTGCTGATTAACCGTCGAGCAAGTACATCATGTGCCGCGCAAGCGTATACCTGCGCGACCAAAACTTGCGCGCCCATGCTGTACCTGCGTGCCTGCGAGGACTTGTGCGCCCCTGCCTTTTTGGGTGCCTTTCTTGACCATTTCACCTCTCTTAAGCCATTACACCTTTCTTATTCAAGATTCAGTCTTCAAGACACTCTTCAAATCCATTTTATGGCATGATTTATTGATTTGACTTCCTCATCTGAAAGGAATTTTGTGGAATATCTCTCAAAACCTAGTGGTTTATAAATCTTTATGTCACTAAAGATTGAGATTTCATTCATTAAACCTCATCCTTTAAGATGAGATAATCCTTAACCTGGGTCTCCTTTTTAGGAATAATCCCCAGTCATAAGTCCTCTAATATGGGCATCCTCTTTAGGAGTAATCCCCAAGTCCCTTAATTTTTGGGAATCCTCTTAGGAGTAATCCCCATATCCCCTAACCTGGGCTTCCTTTTCAGGAGTAAGCCCCAGTCTCAAATATGGGCATCTTCCTTAGGAGTAAGCTTCAATTCTTAAAGTTCCCAAATCTGGGCATCCTCTTTAGGAGTAAGCCCCAAGTCCCTCAATTTTTGGGCATCCTATTTAGGAATAAGCTCCAGATCCCTTAACCTGGGCCTCCTTTTCAGGAGTAATCCCCAGTCTCAAATATGGGCATCCTCTTCAGGAGTAAGCCCCAGTCCCCTAATTTGGGCATCCTCCTCAGGAGTAAGCCCCAAACCTTAATTCCCTTAACCTGGGCATCATTTTTAGGAATAATCCCCAGTCATAATCCTTTAGCCTGGGTCTCCTTTTCAGGAGTAATCCCCAGTCATAATTCTCTTAACCAGTCCTAATTTTCCCTTGATCTGGGATTCCTTTTCAGGAGTAAAACCCAAGTTAGAGTATTCAAAATCTCCATGAAGCACATATACCTTTATGGACCATGTTCATGGATTTCTTCCCTAAAGTAAATCCTAACCTTCATTTATCTGGGCAGTCATACATACATAATCCCCACATTATTTCTTATGATTGCATCTTTCATGGCACAATTGTCTAATTTTTACCAATACCTCTTGTTTCTCACACCGAGCAAGACTCACATGAGCTTAGAGTGTAAAAGTAATTGTGACATCCTTATTTGAGCCATCAATCATAAACATCATACTCACTTACTCGAACTACGTGGGCTCTGATTCCTTTTCTAAACAAAGGATACGTAGGTAGACCATCTACGGGTTCGATCCCAACTCTAAAATAATCCATGTCCTTCTGAATGATAATAAACTTCAAGTGCCCCACTGAGTGGCTTTAAAACTAGCATGGTCATCATAATGACCAAGAGACTTCTGTATAAATGTGTCGAAGGGTACCATTGACCAAGAATCTCTAACAAATACAGATGATTCTCTATCGATGAAGAACCTCGAATACATACAAAAGATTATCCAAATTTCTTACATATTTAATCATTGATTGTTAGATCTGAAGGAAAGCTCATTTTATACTTGGTAATGTAATAAGGATTCACGAACATAACTTAAATCTATAAAGAGAGACCCGTATTAGACAATAATTCCCCTCAAAAAGGTGTGATGAGTCCGACCTCTCATCCTCTCGACCAATGCCAATTCCTAAGCCTCATCAGTCCACAAACTAATGAGAACCTACCTTTGGAAAGTAGGTCCGAATGGATGTGGAATCGTTGGATGTTTCCGGTTCTGCGAACAAACCCGTTAGAAACTGATCGGAACGTTTGAACCCCCCATCAAGGCGGTCATCCCCGGATTCTGAGGGAAACAAAAATGGTGAACCCGACGTGAATCCTTAACCAAGTTAAAATGATGTTTTACCTATTTTTTAGGCCCCTATTTAAAACTCAATGAGAGGGCCAACAAAAACAATCATTGACATATGTGCTCATCCAAAAGATTTAGTGGCTGAATTTATCTTGATTACGTCTGTTATATCAAACATGAACTCTTTTTCCAAGATCTTATACATTTCTAGAATGGTTGCTCTTAAGTTCACACTTGTGAATACTGCTGCTGTAAATGCCACTGCTGCTACACCTGCTGGATCGTCGTCCGCTCTTAGGAAGATATCACCTACTCAGCGTCTTCAATGCTGGGTATCAAATGCACTGGTTAAGGAGTACCGTCAACACGGTACCATCCCAACTCTGGAGGCTCCCCGACAAGACCTCCAAGTAAATAACTCACATCGGTCGTCAGGAAAATGACGACCAGTGATCAAGAAACAGGCAGTGCTGACTACCGTCTCCAACAGTTTTGGGTCATTATCCCCAGAACGCAATCACCATTCGCTCCCTTATTCTGGGGAGGTGAATGAGCAGGTCCCTCGGGACCTTAATTCAAACAGACAGGAGTCCTTCCTGAGGGCTCCCACCAACAATCACCGCCATACTCATGCGGCAGTGCGCCCTCAACATGATGAGGGTACCGACTCCAGGCGTTCGGTTCAGGTTCCTCGAACCCGAGCAAGCAAGAGGAACCACCAGAGGCGGAATCCGGTCAACAGTGACCAGGTTCTCATCTCTGCCATCTCCGGAGAAGTCTACCAACCTAACTTGGTGGAAATAAATGAGCAGGCACATACACCTTCCCGTTTTAATTCCGCTGTCCAGCAGACTCGTCTGGCAGCATCATGCCAATCCCGCCAGGCAATTCTGGCAGAGTACTATAGGCAGGAATATACACCTGTTTATACATCATCAGCTAGTCAGCAGGCTCTTCTGACTACATATGATGGATCTCGTCAACCACGTTTGGCGAAGTGCAATCAGCAGGCACATACACCTGCTAGTATTAATCAAGCCTACCAACAGTCTCTCTTGGTAGCATTCAAAGAATTTAGTCGGAAAGCCCCGACAACAAATAGGAGGCAGACTCAACTCTCTTCCCCCACACTTGAGTACTGTTAGGATTCACTGACAGGAAAAGGAGGATAGGAGCATGCACATACACCTGCTTCAAGCCCGGAATGGACGTATATTCCCGTTTCGGCAGCTGAAGTCACCAAGCATATTCTCTCAATGGTGAAAGAGTAGAAGCAAATCCCTGCTCATATTCTGGATGCCTGCTAGGATATTATAACAACTTCAGAGGCATCTCAGAGAAAGACACATTAATCTATCCCTACCAGGGGAGTGATACATCAACAATTCACTCTGGAACAGACACACACATCTGTTCCAGTCCAAGACGGTTATGGGGAATACTCCCCCATATCATACGGACGACCAAGTCAGGCACATACACCTGATTTGAGAGGAGATCGTCAGCCTAACCTAGCCATCTTTCCTGATCATGCACATACACCTATTTAGAGAAGCCACTTTCATCAACAAGTGGTTTCCAAGGCGAGTAAGAAGGCGTCTAAGAAAAAGACCCACCCAGCATAGTCAGGAGATCAAGAGCCAATCTATAACAAGGCCTTGCTCGATACTGGAGTTATTGAAGCCCTCAGAAAATTATCTATTGGAATTCAAGATTCTACTCCCTCAGTTCCCAATAATGGGAACATTAATTCCGAAGGTCTTCAATAGACACTTCCTCATGAAGGCTTGCTTCATGACAATTCGGTCGATCTCGAAGTTTCATCTTCAGATGAGAGCCACAGGAACCCTCTATGTGGTCAGAAGACCAAGGAGCAAGAGATCTCAACTTTTTCTGTAACCCATTATGGTGGTCCTCCCCATGATGATGAATTTCGCTGCGAAAGTCCTCTCCTCAGTAGTGATGCACATTGCCCAGAAAATGCTCCAGTGGACAATGTAGTGCCGAGAAAGCCCTCTTATCTTGAGGCACTTGCAAATGAGAAACCAGTCATGTTTGAAGCTTCATCGCTAGCAGGTGAAATACTTTCTCAATCAGAAGATAGTCCAGGGTGTAGGTCATTATCCGAACCACCCCTAAGTCATGAATCTTCTAGTTTGATCAATAATTTCTCTACCAATCCTGTTGAATCCAATGAAGCAACAAGGAAACACCAACTCTGGTCAAATCAGGTAGAAGAATCTTCATCAAATGATAAAGAGGAAATACTGAATATGAGAAAACAACTGGCGATAGGTGAAGTGCCAGTCATGTTTTGGCCTCTGGCTGACTCTCAGTATAATGTTCCAGAAATATTGACGAAAGATGAAATTCATGATATTCGTCTCAACATATGGAAAACTCTTTGTCAGTTGAAAAAGAAAGTATTATCTTATGATGAATATGAAAACCATCTTAAGATAATAGAAGGGTTAAAACGTCAGATTGATTTGGCATCTCTATCAGTATCTTAATATCTGAAGGCTGAAAAGCAGCAGAGAGCCCTTCAACGTTCATGCCTTGGCGCACTAAGAAGATTATGTCAGTTAATTTCCAATGCCCCATCTGGTATTCGTGTCAAAGGATGGGGTTTTCATGGAGCACTGCATTTCATGGTGCTCTCCAGTCAGCAAAGCCTGCCAAAAATGGTCTCATGCAATGTTATTGCCCATGGCCGGCCACAGTCAATGGGCTTTGTTTGTAATCAAAAGCTTTCCCAAGAACAGGCTTCAACTAGTTCCTCTCAAAATCAAGAATACAGAGAACAAGTTGTTGAATTACTCTTGCATCAAGCAAATGAGAATATTGAACAGGCCTCTCGTTTGGAGCAAGCACGTCACCAAGTGACAGAAGTTTCGTAAATCATCCAATGGTATTTTGAACCAGGTGATAAAAGTAGATATAGGTTAATGCATCCAGCTAATTTTCGGACTAAGGTTCGCAAGATCAGGAGGACTTTCAAGAAAGTCTCAGACATAGCATGTCAAGAACCACCCCAGCTCTCCAGACTGGGGACTCTTTTAAACCAACCCTCGGAATCAACAAAAAGGATTCGGGGAGTTGAGTGAGGATAGCAGGAACAACCCCAGTCCACTGGACTAGGGACTTTTTCAAATCATCAATCCCCTCCTCAGAGAAAGTCGGTCTTTTCTCGATTGGGGAAGAAACCTCCAGAGGAACGAAGAACCAAATTATCAGGATATTCCCTCAAAATTATGGTTCATCAAGAAGTTCCTGAGGGATTGAATCAACAAAAGGAAATGTCTCATCAAAGACATGGAAGAAGACAATATCACAGAAATGCTAATAGAAGGGATGCGATGAGTTATGCATCAATCAATGTCATCAATGTCGTTGTTGCTGATCCACCAGATGAGGCTCACTCAGGGGACTCAGGTGAATAGGTTCTTGCTCAAGAAGATGTATGCACCGACACAAATAAAGAAGGTGTGCGTACACGAAGTCAAAGGATTACTCATAACTTAGGTAATCCTTCGAGTAACCCACTTCCCCCTCTCCAAAAAGGATCCAGCAAAGGGAAGGGAAAGAACCAGGTTACATATCCTTCCTCTGGAGAAGGTCAATCGCTCTCACTAGAGCAGAGGTTTGCACAACAGGAGGAAGAAATGAAAGAATTAAGAAGGTTGAATGCAGAACTACTTCAGAGTAGTCTTCTTCTTAAGCATGATGGAGTCAGTCAGCCAAACCAATTTGTTGCAGCTACTGAGAGGGATCAAGAATATCCTCCTCTATCAGTACACCATCACAGGTCTAATCCTACGGGTCAAGTGCAACAACAGTTGGCAGTGCTACCATCAGTTGCAGCACCAATCGCCACATCTGTCCAAGCTCCAGTCATTGCACCTACCCAAGTCCAAGTTCAACCGGATGTTTCTCAAAAGTTAATAACTACTATTCAGTCATTAACAGCCTGGTTAGAAACTATGGAAGGGAAACGTGTGCAAGTTCAACCAGAAAAGAAAGTTTACCCTGAATGGGTAGATTCAATTTCTCCTCCATCCAGTTTTGGGAATCCTGTATTCCCTATTTTCAATGGATCAGGCAATCCTGAACAGCATTTGACGTATTACATGTCTTGTTGCAATCCTATGATGAGAACTTCGGAGCAGCAAGAAGCAGTGAAACTCAGATGCTTCGTGCGAACCTTGTAAGGACCAGATTTTGTTTGGTATACAAGCTTGAAATCCCGGTCAATTACTGGATGGGAGAATCTTCACCAAAAATTCCTCCTTTAGTTCAGCTCAACTTTTCCAAAGACAATAGTTTTCGATCTTACAAATTGTAAGCAAAGGGAGAATGAAAGAGTCTCTGATTTCATTGCTTGATGGAAGGGATTAACATATTCCTTGAGTTTAGCACTCCCTCAAGAAGAATTGTTTCCAATCTGTGTGGAAAATTTGCATGACGAATTACGCACGCCGTTAATCCCTGTGAAATACACAGGAGGGTTTTGAGACCTTACTTCAATCGCTTAGAAGATTGAATATTCCCTTATACAGGCTAAGGCTAAATCTCGTGTAATTCTATCAGCTCCAGGAAGGAGAATGGGTCAAGCAGAAACTGCTACAGTTATGATTAAACAAGAACCTGTACCTATTTCTACCTCAAAACCTTCATCTTCTCGAAGAGATCCACCTTCTGAGCGCCAACAACAAAGGCCTTTTCGTCCAGATGATCAAAAAGTTCAAAGACGAAAACAATTTGAGGATCTGAAGATCAAAACATATTCTTTTCGAAATGAACAAGTTCCTGGTTATTTCATTTCAGCTCTGGAAAAAAATTTGGTTCAATTTCCAATACCCAAGAGGCCAAACAAGAAAGGAGATGAAGACCATCCTAATTATTGCCCTTTTCATCAAATATTGGGGCATCCCATCCAGGAGTGTTTTGTCTTTAAAGACCTCCTGCAAAAGATGGTAGACTTGAGACAGGTCACATTGAAAGTCTCCTCAGCCCAGGTAGCATGTGTCACTGCTATAGTTCCAGAGGAGGAAGATGAATGGCAGGAAGTCAAAAGAAAAAATGCACAAAAGTATGATGATTGGATGGTAAGAAAGACAATAAATCGAACTCATGCTATTTTGCGAACACAATTAAGGAAACCAATTATGTCTTCTGCCATGAATGTTGCGGAAAAACCCTCTTCGTCAGAGGGAAAGTCCTCAAAGAAACGGCATGATTCAAATAAAGAAAAAGAATCAGAAGAAGATGAGTATGTGTCAAAGCCTAAGTTGTCTCTGACTTTGGCGGACTTCATGCCATCTACTTCAAAGCCGCGGGCACTGCCCCACCAAACGGAACAGCCTAAACAGGCTAATCAGGCAGATTCTTCATCAGATGAAGAGTTAATCTTAGGTTCTGTTAATATCATTCAATTAACAGATCCATATGCCAGTCGCAGTTTCAATTTTGATGAGCCTGAATTCCCTGTATAAAATAGAGGAATCAGAGGAAGTTCCAGGGGCTCAGGATACAGGGGAAGACGTGGATCTTTCAGAAGCCACTATTCCAATTCTACCCCTGCTAGAACTGTGTACGCAGCAGAAACTCGTGGTAGAGCCCTTGAGTGAGCTCAGCAAGAACAAGCAAGTTCTTCTACCAATAGCAAATTCAGTCCTGGCACAATTATTTTGGAAGACCGGTTGAAGGTTCCATCTTCTTCCTCTCAGCAAGTAAATGGATCTAATTGGTCTAATCTTCTAAAACCAGGAATATTGCCAACTCCTATCCCAATACAAGATGCATCAACTTCCAAAACATCTGCTTCCAAGGTACCTACCAAACCACATATTCCTATTGGGAAATGCAGACCTCTGGATCAAAAGTATGATATATTGAAACACTTGGCCCAAGTACCAGCCAAGTTATCAATTCCGGATGCTTTGAATCTGTCAAAATATCTTCAGGAAGCACTCATCGAGGCTTTGTCAAGTCCTCAGAAGTTTGAAACTGAAATTGCTGCAGCTGAAGTCTATCACATAGAGAATAATCCTGCAGAATTCCATGCAATAATATCCTTTACTGATGAAGATGATGTTGTGCATGGACATATTAGACCATTGTACTTGTCTGGCAAAGTCAATGGCGTGGATGTTTGAAGAGTTTTCATTGACAATGGTTCAGGAGTCAACCTCATGCCCATTCATACACTTCGTCGATTGGGCCTCACAGAATCCGATTTATCTCCCTCCACCATGATGCTACAGGGATATGATAAAAATGAACAAGAACCACTGGGTGAAGTTACACTCAGAACTCAGTTTGGAGATCTTGTATCCAATTCATATTTCATGGTTGTTGATCAAGAATCAGCCTTCAACATTTTGCTTGGAAGACCCTGTTTACATCAACATACGACTATCCCTTCTTCATACCATCAATGTATCAAATATTGTTTCGATGGTCAATTTGGGACGTTGTATGGTGATAAGGCCCCGTTCAAGACATGTGAGTCTCAATACATTGAGGCGGAATTCTATCACATGAAGCAAAAGGAGAAATCCGTAACAAAGGAGATTACCAAAGTTAATGCTCCATATGGTTTGGAAAAAATTCCAGTAAATCCATTCACACATGTGAGTACAGATTATGTGTTGTCTATCATTCAAATTGACAAGATAGACCCAAATCAAAATGCTCTTATCGAAAGATCCATAATGTCAATTACGGCAATCGAGTCAGACAACATAAGAGAAATTGGTAATCTACCAAGCAGTGATGAAAGCACAAATGGCAACGTCTTCATTTCATCTGCTGAAATCCAACAAGTCTATGCTTCACTAATTAGGCTAGAAGAAGTTATAGCAACATCGGGGGTGAACAATGATGTCGATTCTCAATCCATCATCTCCTCTTTATTACCCAAAGAAGACCCTTCATCAGTAATAGGGTCAAAAATGGAAACTTCTTCTTCAAAATGTGAAAATTTTGACATCTCTTCTGATCATGAAAATTCCGCTTTGTCATCTACTATGCAAGTAGAAACGGAAGAAATAACACATGATGAAGAAGAAGAGGAAGATCTCAGAGATGCTCCTCCAGCATTTGAAGAAGATATCTCTACCACTGTGGATGAACTCAGAGAAATAAATCTGGGTACAAAGGAAGATCCACACCCCACTTTAATCAGTGCGGCCATGACCCTTGAAGAACAAGAGATGTATATTTCTTTTCTAAAGAGAAATAGAGATATTTTTTCTTGGAACTATACAGAAATGCCCGGGCTTGATCCTGATGTTGCTACTCATCATTTGGGTTTACCAGAAGAACATCGAGGATTTAAGCAAGCCGCGAGAAGAGCACACCCAACTTATGCTTCTAAAATTGAAGCTGAAGTGGATAATCTTATCAAAGCTAACTTTGTCAGAGAAGTTCAGTATCCCAAGTGGTTGGATAATATTGTCCCTGTAAAGAAAAAGAACGGACAAATTAGAGTTTGCATCAATTTCAGAGATCTTAATCGGCATTTTCCTAAGGATGATTTCCCAGTTCCAATTACAGAACTTCTAATTGATGCAACAACTAGCTATGAAGCACTTTCCTTCATGGAAAGATATTCTGGATATAATCAGATCTGAATGGCCCCAGAAGATGAGGAATCTACAGCCTTCAGAGCCCCTCAGGGTGTGTTTTGCTACCGGGTAATGCCCTTTGGCTTAAAGAATGTAGGTGCAACTTATCAGCGTGACATGCATCGTATCTTCAAACCTTTCTTAGGGAAGTTTGTTGAATGCTATGTAGACGATTTGGTAGTTAAATCTAAAAAACGTTTTAATCACTTGGCTGATTTGGAATTCATATACTGCAAGCTTCGAGAATATAATTTGAAGATGAACCCCTTAAAATGTGATTTTGGGGTAACCTCAGGAAAATTTCTCAGCTTTGTTGTACGCCATCGTGGTATTGAAGTCGATCCTGAGAAGACCAAGTCAATCCTTGGTATGTCACCTCCTCAAAATTTGAAAGAATTAAGAGGACTTCAAGGAAACTTAGCCTATATTCGGTGTTTCATCGCCAATTTAGCAGGTAAAAGTTTACCCTTCACCAAATTGATGAAGAAGGGAGTCACTTACCAGTGGACTGAAGAATGTCAAGAAGCATTCGATATTCTCAAGAAATACCTCTTGAGTCCACCGGTACTCATGCCACCTGTTGAAGGAAGACCACTTATCCTCTACGTGACAGCTCTAGAGCGATCATTGGGTGTCTTTCTTTCTCAAAAGAATGATGTTGGGAATGAAAACATCCTCTACTATCTCAGTCGAACCATGCTTGAAGCAGAAACCCGGTATTCAAGTATTGAGAAGTGTTGCCTGGCATTAATCTTTGCAGTTCAGAAGTTGAGACATTACCTGCAACATCACGAGGTCTAATTGGTATCTCGTAATAACCCGCTCAAATTCATCCTTAGTCGTCCAATGCTTACAGGACGTCTAGCAAGGTGGGCAGTTATTTTGCAGCAATTCGACATTCAGTATGTGTCTCAAAAGGCGATAAAGGGCCAAGCTCTGGCCGATTTCCTGGCTGAACACCCTTCAGTGGAAGACACGTCTTCAGATATTGAACTCCATGATGAGGAAGTCTTCTCTATTCAAGAAAGTCCTCATGCCTGGGAAATGTATTTTGATGGTGCTTCCAGAAGTCCAATAGGGAAGAAAATGGAAAATCCTAAATTCAACAAAGTTGGCTTAGGAATTGTGCTCATTTCTCCAGAAAAGGCAGTGTTACCTTATTCCTTCTTATTATGGGAAGGTGGTACCAATAATGAAGCAGAATACCAAGCTCTCATCGTAGGTTTGGAATTAGCACTTCAAGCACAAGTGAATCACTTAAAGGTGAAAGGTGATTCAGACCTGGTAATCAAACAAGTCAATGGGGATTATGCCATCAGAAAAGAAGAATTAATCCCTTTGTATGTCTACGTCAGAGAGTTAATGGCGGAATTCCCTTTGGAACCGAAATTTTCTTATGTCCCAAGATCACAAAATGCTCAAGCTGATGCATTGGTTAATATAGACACAGCTCTGGAAGATCCAAATCGGGATGAGACAACCATCAGTATTTCCCACCGTTGTGAAATTTCACCTTATGTTCGAATCAGGACAGAGGAAATTAATGAAATTTGTCCCATTCCTGAACCATATGGTTATACTACAGGATGGATGTCACCTATCAGGGAATACCTTCAAAATGGAACACTTACACCTGATAGAGCTGAGAAAGAACAAATCCGGCGACGTGTGGTCGATTTTACTCTTTATGATAGCCCAGGTCACCTAGAGAAAATTCTCTAAAAACGTGGTTTTGATGGAGTTCTCTTCAAATGCATTGATGGGGAAGAAACAATGGTTGTCATAAAAGAAGTGCATGCAGGAGTCTGTGGTGCCCACCAGTCTGGACATAGACTGTCTGATCAGGTTCGAAGGCTTAGATACTTTTGGCCTTCAATGATTCGAGATTGTGTCGATTTCACAAAGAAGTGTCATTCATGCCAAGTACATGCCAACTTCATTCATCAGCCTCCAGAGTTTCTTCATACATCTAAATACTCATGGCCATTTGCCACATGGGGAATGGATGTGGTGGGACCTTACCCTTCGGCTACGACTAAGCAGTTTAAGTATATTCTTACTGCTACTGACTTCTTTTCCAAATGGTCAGAGGTCATACCTCTCAAGGAAGTCAGTTCTAAATGAATTGTTAGCTTCATCAAGTCTAACATCATTACCAGATTTGGTGTCCCTCATACCATATTGATGGACAATGGCACCAATTTCTGTTCATCTGAGATAAAGAAGTTGTATCAAGAATACAACATCAAATCCAACCATTCATCTAGGTATCATGCAGCGGCCAACGTCCAGATAGAAGCCTTTAACAAGACTCTTTCAAATATACTGCAAAATATGGTGGATAAAGATAAGAGGTCATGGCCTGATAAAATCTTTCATGCTTTATGGGCTTATCGGACTACCACCCACACTGCAACTCGGTCAACTCCATATTCATTGGTATATGGAATGGAAGTCGTCTTTCCCATTGAAGTTCAACTACCCTCGCTCAGAGTTGCCATTTGTGATCAATCATCTACAGATGAACAATCTAAAAAACGATTGAATGAATTGGAACGATTAGATGAGAAAAGATTGTGCACATTGCACCACTTGGAAGTCTATCAGAATCAAATAGCACGAGCTTTTAACAAAAAAGTTCATCTTCATTCATTCACTCATGGAGAATTGGTATTAGTTCTCAGAACTCCAATGATACCAGGAAAGAAACCTCCCAAGCTTGAGACAAAATGGGAAGGACCTTATTCAATGCATAGGGTCTACTCCAATGGAGCTTATTCATTAATATCAATGGATGGGGAACTCATCACTACTCCAACCAATGCCATATTTTTGAAGAATTATTTTGTATAAACTGCAAAGTCCCTGTTTTTCCCCGCAGCATGACACTAAACTGTGTGGCACCAGTTCTTCCTTTCTATATGATGTTAAACTATACAGCAACGGTCCAATCATATGACCCTAAACTATTTGAACATACGTCCAACATGACGTTAAATTGTGTCACCTTCATCGTCCTAGCTATATGACGCTAAACTGTACAAAAGTCCTTACATTTTTCCTACATGACATTAAACTGTACTTTGTCCCCGCAACATGACACTAAACTGTGCGGCACCAATTCCTCCTTGCTGTATGACGTTAAACTATATAGAAACGGTCCATACATATGACCTTAAACTATTTTTACTTTTGTCCCACACGACGTTAAACTGTGAAAAAGTTCCCTAAATGGTTCAGTATGACCTTACACTGCAACTAGGTCCTGTATGACCTTAAACTACATCATCAACGGTCCATGCATATGACCCTAAACTATTTTCAAGTCCCTTACGTCTAGCAAGACGTTAAACTGTGACGTCCTAACTACATGACGCTAAACTGTATAAAAGTCCCTTACATCTGGAAAGACGTTAAACTACATAATCATCAAAGGTCCTGTATAACCTTAAACTACACCACCGTCCAGCATGACATTAAACTGCCCCATCCACGGTCCATGCATATGACCTTAAACTATTCTCACTTTCGTCCAACATGACGCTAAACTGTATCATCCCTGTATCATCCCTTTTTTTTCATCCAACATGACGTTAAACTGTGGAAAAAAATCCCCAATGCGTCCAACATGACGTTAAAATGGTGCACTCTTTTGTCCTCACTGCATGACATTAAACTGCACAGTCCCCCCCTTTCGTCCAACATGACATTAAACTCTATTGTCCCCATCGTCCTAACTACATGACGCTAAATTGTACAGAAAGTTCATGATACGTCCTACATGACATTAAACTGTATTTTGTCCCTGCTACATGACACTAAACTGTGCAGCACCAATAGTCATAACTGCAAGACTTTAAACTGCATAGTCCCTTTATATGTCCTACATGACATTAAACTATGCATCGTTAAGGTTGTTGTTACCTCTTGTTTCTCACACCGAGTATGACTCACGTGAGCTTAGAGCAAACCTCAACCATAACACTCTCTCTGGGCCGCTAACCATGTGTAATTCCTAACATCATTTTTTTAGGTTATTGTCCCCAAGAACAACTTGATCATTAATTCATTATTTAATTGAACTACACAGACTTTGATCCTTGCCTTCTAGGCAGGGTATGTAGGCAAACTCCCAAGGTTCAAGCCCAAAACCAATCTCTTCACGTCGGTTCATCTCTATCTCATACGATGATAATTCGTGAAACCGCCCTTAGAATCAATATCTTTACATTGGTTCACTTTCTTCCTTGTTATACGACGTTAAACTATACAACACTTTTGTCCAGTATGACAATAAAACTACAAATTTCTTTGATACCCTCACCTGAGAGGGAATCATTATTTTCATTTATTTTTTCAATCATGTTTCATTTCAAAGACTATGTACATACATGGAAACGCCCAAACCTTTTATCTTGGGTTAAACCATCATTGCACTAAAGTCCCCTTTCACCCTTCACATGTACGAACCAAATTTGTACAAAGGGTTGTTCTAGAACTACGTGGGCTTGATTTCCATCCTTATGGGATACGTAGGAACGTTCGAGTATCCCTCGAATCCAGCCCCAAGTCTTTGGGCCTAACCCCAAATTCCACTTTCAGTCCCTTGGCTAAAAAGTACCCATGAAAACACACACTGTGTATTTCTTACAATGGTCCAAGCTCTATGACCCTAAACTAAGATCTCTAATCCTTTTCTCCCACACGACGTTAAACTATAGTTTAAGAACTACATATGGATTGATTCTCATCCTTATGGGATACGTAGTTAAGTCCAACATTTCAATTCAGGACCCAGCCACAAAATGATTATGGTTAGCATTGATCTATGTATCTCTGTACACATTGAACAATACCCATCTTTATGTGTTATAATCCTAACCTTAAATATTTTCAGATCCTCATAACCCTTTTCATGACTTCTAGTCACAAAAATGTCAAACTTCTGAGAGTTCTTTTGTCTGACTATGCAGCACGTGCCCATAGGCGGCCTTGCATAAACAGTCTACATAACAGACTTGTTAGTCAAAAGATACTATTATTTGACTATGCAGCCAATGCCCTTAGGTGGCCCTGCATAATTCAACCCCCTAACGGGTTTGTCGGATAGTGGGAACTTCTTTCTTGAGAATAATGCCTCTTTTGTCCTTATTTGTCTTAAATTACAGTATGTAGGGATCCGCAAAAATAGCCATCCTTAACATATTTGTCCCATATCCTTTTTCATGATCTGAAAGTATTCAAGTCTATGGTTTATATTCTCCTTCCCTACGTTTGGGTAAAACCTTCATAGGAGTGATATTCATCTAGTTCTTCGATAATTTTGTTTGGAAATATTTTCTCCATATTCAAGTACCTCTTTCCATACAGCAAACTCTATACTTTGGAAGATTTGAATCTCCATAAACTTTCACTGGCTTTTAGCACTAGGAAAGTAAATTTCTGAGAGTTCTTTTGCCTGACTATGCAGCACGTGCTCATAGGTGGCCTTGCATAAACAGTCTACATAACAAAATTGTTAGCCAAAATATACTATTTTATTTAACTATGCAGCCAATGCCCTTAGGTGGCCCTGCATAATTCAACCCCCTAACGGGTTTGTTAAATAAATGGTAACTTCATTCTTGGAAACTACTTCTTCTAATGCCTTTTAGCTCTTTTTCATATCATTCCTCAGATTCAAATATTCTTAAGTCATAGATTACATATTTTCCCTCATAATTGAGTATAGTAATATGTTTTTAGATGAATTTTCAAGGAATTGAGTCAATTCTAATCCATTTCAGTCAAATCTATTTCGACATTAAACATTAGCCTTTTTATGTCCGACGTGCATGACTTTAAACTGCCCACAAAAGACAGGGGAACTCTGAATAAAGTCAAGTTCCTAGCTCACTAAACATACATTTTTGTATGATTTAGGTAACATTGAGCAATTAAAAGGTTCGAAGTTTGAAGGGTTATTTACATTAATCCTAGTAAAAATCAAACTATGCTTACTAGGCCCATTGGCTTAGGTAAAATCTAAAGAATGTAGCAAAAGAGAATGTAGGTACAAATGAGTGAAGATGAAAGTGTTTTTCATTGATGCACAAGAGTTATAAGGACATCCAAAGACTGGAGTCTCTTCTCTTTTTCAAGAATTACAAGAGGCTTTCAATATAAATCTTCATTTGATTTACGACATCCCGAGCTTCATCAGCAGCTACTTGAAGCTCCTGCATTCGACCAACTTCACTCTTTTCAGCCTGATGGAGTGCTTTCTTGGCATCCACAATGGTCTTCATACCATTCTTTTGAACTCCCTCTAGTGAATTATTGAGTTGGTCAAGTTCCCCAGTAACAGCATCCAACTGTTGCTAAAGGTGCATCTGCTGGACGACTTTTTCTCTGATTTTATGCTTCAGCTCCTTCATCTTGGCAACATAATCAGCCTCAGCTTGGAATACCATAGCCTCAAATTCACCGATGTTAACTGACAATTTCACTCTGGTCAGATCTTCACGGCACTTTTTCTCCTGGTCCCTCCTGAAGATGATCTGTTTCACTGTGGTATGGATCTTTTCATATCCAAAACTACCAACTCCTAGTATGACAAATTGGGAGGAAAATCGAGGAATTTTCGATGATAACTCTTCTAAAGGCACCTCAGATATGATGTTCCATATGTTGTTCCATGCATTGCGTCATGAAAAGCTGAATGCTTTAAGAATCTCTGGGTCTGATTCAACATCATCATCACAGGGGGGTAGGTAATCTGGGATTAATGCACTTAAGGAAGTACCATGTTCTATTCTTTCCCCCCTGACTTGTGCTTCTTCGCTTTCAATTCCCGTGGGGGCAGAGGCTGAGGCTTCACCTCCAGACTTAGCCACTGTAGTTGACAGCCCTTCATAATTAATTTAAAGCTTTGGTTAGATTTAAAGGATAACAAAAGAATCGATTGTCTTGAAGTACAATCACAAATATTGTTATCCCTTACCCAACGGTGGGTCAGCAACCTGAGAAGACTCCTCCCCATCTTTCTTAGTCTCAACAGGATCTTCAAGATGGGTCTCAGGAGGGTTTACTGGGTTTAGATCTACTTGAGATAATGTTTCTACAATGGTAGGGTTGACATCAATGTCCACACCCTCTTCAGGCATTGGCAGTTCAGTAGTTTCTATGGATGGAACTGCATATCATTTTCAGTCATGATTAGAAGTGTAAATTATAAGAAAATTTACTAAGCGAAGGATAACACTCACGCCCAAGGTCTTCTAAATCACAGGACAAGTTAGCATGATCATAAAATTATTCGAAAGACATGCCATGATTCATCATTTCATCAAATGATATTTCATAATCCTGGTTAGTCTCACCAGTGGGAGCGTTTGGTGTTTCTTCTTGACGACTTACGTCCTGCAGCCCCTGACCCTGGACAGCATCTTCGGGTAAAATCACAGCATCAGTTGCAACAGTCGCCAGAAGCTCTAATGCAGGAGTTGAACCTGAAGTATCACAGAATGGAAATCAGTCGGTGTTTCATTCAACATTTTTTATGAAGCATTGTTGACTTACCAGAAATAGGTTCTTCTCTTCTTGCAACAGCAGCAGGAGGGATACTGGGAATAGATTCTAGCTCTTCTCCAGAATCATCCAAGTTAGCTTGGATCTGTGATTGTTCCATAGCACCCTCTGTGGTCTTTGAAGGAGGATCAGTCCTTTCCCTTAGTGTGGAAATTGAAGAAGCCCCTATAATCCCCAGAAATATGAGTAACCATGTGTTCATGGTTATAAACTCATGATTACTCGAAGGACTTACCACTTCTAATGAAGCGTTTAGCTATGGACTTCCCTTTCGATGACTTTGCTTCTTTGGTTTTTTGGGAGTATCGGTAGTCTCCCTTATTGGCACTTGGATTGGAGAATGGAAGGCTATGTCCAGTGCCTCATTCATGGCCTGCTGACCTGGAGATATCTCGCCTGGTTCGCGAGGAGAATCAGCAGCAGCCCTGATGGCAGTACCACCAGGTATATACTGTAGCAAAGGAACCACAGTTCCTTTCTTTTCAAGCTGCAAGATGAAGAAAATAACTTCCTTAAGTAACAAAGCTTCAACTGAAATCAAGTTTCAAAGCAAATAAGGAAAGAAAACTTACATCTTCAGGAGACACATACTCATGCCACTCCTCATCTCCAGAACCACCATCCCCCACAGTGGCGCCATGATCAATCATTTCTTTCACCCGCCTGGTGACAGGAACAGACTCATCAGTGGCATATATGAGCATTTCCAGCTCTCTGATGTAAGCCTGCACTTCATTGGGGTTATCCCCGTATTGAAGATTTGTAGAAGCCACAAGATTCCCTATTCCAGGAAGTTGTAGGCCCTCACAAAAATCCAGCCAGGCGGTCTCAGTACCACAATATAAACTCTGCCAAAGCTGGACAGCCTCCGGTCTTAGATATGAAGGCTGCGAGGAAGGTCCTAAAATTTTTGACTTCAATTTATTCCTAGCTCCTGCAACTACAGATAAAGAATAAGAAAGTAATACTTATTGCTTTATAAAGTAGCAGTGATTAAATTACTACAATGAAGTAACTCACCAGGAGTTGATGGAGTGGGTCTTTTAATTCTGACCGGAGGATTATATCGGGCATGAAACCGCTTTGCCGCTGGTTGTGCCTCATCATCCCAATCATGGGAATCCGGTGAATCAGTTCTAGAGGAGGAGTCTATCGAATCAACTTCAGGTGGGGAAGCATCACCTTCATGAGGAAGGGTTTCTTTCTCTACAGTCCTCTTCCTTTTCCCCACCTGATAAACTGGGTGATTCAATATACCTTTGGGGTATGATGCTATCCAGTGTTCGGCATAATATGTAGTCAAATTATGTGCCGCTTTTTCAACTGGTAGATCAAATACTGCCCCAGTCTTCTCCCTTGACGTCAGCAGCCATAGTTTCCGAGCAACCATCGGATGTTGCTCTAACCTGACATGTACTGGAGGAGATACAACAATCTGTTGAAAACATCTGAATTGACGTGCAAATCTATATGGAGAATAGGCCTCGCATATGATTTCTCTTTCAATCCTGGAAACTAGCACACCATCCCTGCAAGCTAGCATGTATTCCCTCAAATCCAAATGGGTTATTCCATCATCAACAAACCGCTCGGTTGGCGGACTTACATAGGGAAAGAAGTTTAATTCCTTAAACATGCTCAGCCTCACTTTCATGTCATAGGAATTAACATCGAATGGAGAAACTCGAGAGAATGCTTGCACTGACGGCCTAAAAGAACTTCCAGGAATTTGTAATCTATTCTGTACATTATAAGTCCTGAAGTGAGTGGCGATCCATCCCCATAAAACTTTGAATGGTCCCACTATTCTTAAAGGTGATTTACCCATGAAGACATGAAGTAAACTCCTATGAATCTTTGCTAAAATGGGGGTAACCAACCCAACCATTTTTCCCTCAACCATCTTTGCCGCAATGACAAAGGTCCCTGGCCTGATGCCTCCCTTCGAATCCCTGACTGGAAAGAGATAAACACTGAGCCACATTGCCAAGAATCCCACCAGAAAATTCTTCTTTGGGATTCTTTGATTCACTTCATATCCCCACATCTCGAACTCTCCTGCTTCTAGAGTTGGCCAGAATGTGCCAGGAGCACCCCTCTTCTCAGGTTTTGGGCAGGTGGTAGGACGTTTGGGCCTCTTATCCTTGGATTTATTTTTCTTGTATCCTTTTTATTTTGGATCCTTCTCCTTTGGCTCCCTCTCTTTCTTCTCAATAAGAAATACATTCATCCATTCCTCCGGATGAATATCCTTTCTAGAATGAGTTAATGAAGTCTCGGAACTCTTGAGCCTGTGGAAGATCTTAAATAATTCCCAAGCTAAAGCAGGAGTCTTCTCTGAATCATTCCAAGTCACCTTGGGAGGAATGAATTCATCATACATATCGCCCAAAATTGGAGCCCCTGAAATCTTCTGGACATCCCACAAACTGATACCTACTTCTCCATGAGTGAGATGGAAAGAATTAGTTTCTGGGCTCTAGTGGCTGAGTATCTCCGGCACAAAGTTATCATGTCTGTAAACATATGTTTTCCCAACCCAGACAACTTCGTATATTGTAGCTCTCTTCAAATCCTCAACAAAATCTGCACAGGTTTGTCGGACCCAGTATGCCCACATCCAAGTTGGCTTCACGCCTCCCCCAGGACGTAAGTCCCAACTTTTCTTCCAGCCTTTGGATTGATCCATATGAGCATTTCTGAAGATTGAAGGATGACAATGTGGTTGCAGCTCAGGTGTATGATTTTTCAGATCTGGTGTGCAAGGGCTATGATGCATCACATAGGCCTTATCCACTATTCCAGCACTTAAAAATACTCCTCCACCTGAGATATTTGCTGAATCAAATTTGGTGTAATTCTGGAACCACGAAAATGGAAGATAGTTCTTTGCTTCTAGAATGGTGACTTCTCGTAGATGACCATATCCATACAAAGGCAGATAAGTGCTCTGTGAGAAGTCACGATGATATTTCTTCAGATACTTAGCCAAATCCGGAAGAGTGCTATCTTTGACAGTATAATAATCATGGCCAATAATGTCCATCATATCATCTTTCTGCTTGCTAGCCAGTTCATCAACTATTCTGGGTCTAAGAGCCATTGATTCTGCAAAAAAGTTGAATACATTAAATTCTTAAATGGATTGATTTTTCATAAACTTTTTGAAAAAAATCCGAAAAAATGGCAAAGGCACTAAGGCGTGCAAGTCTAAACTTGGCGCGCAAGTGTTCTTTGGCCGCGCTAGTTTTTACCACGCAAATCTAAACCGCGCAAGTGTAGATACCTGGACAGCAGCATGATGGCAAGGAAATAGCGGAAAGAAGAGACTTGCGCGGCGATAGCTCGAGAATTCGGAATCAGATGCGAAGCGCGGTAAATAACCGCGTATTTATAGGCCAGGCGGCCAATCTGCGCGCCTACACCCAGTGTGCCCAGGCCCTATGCAATGCGCACTTGCGCGCCGCCCTCTGCGCCATCAAGACTTGCGTGCCACCTTTCCTTTGGATGTCTTCGATTTCCTCAGAGTCAAATCCTCATTTCTTTCGGATCCAACTCTGAGGGGGGACTTTTTTTGACGCTCCTTTCATCACAGAATCTAAAGACCAGAAAAGGGGAATATCTGAGCTCAAAGTGATTCATCCTTTGAAGAAAATATCAAAAATCGACAAATGCATGAACAAGGGATCAAAAGCACCTGTTCCACGCAAGTTCTATCACTGTCGCGCAAGTCCACTTGTGCGACCTAAGTGATAACCGCCCGGTAACCGCCCGGGGTCTTCTCCTGCCTATAAATAGATCATGTGGGCCCCCCATTCGAGAGGAGTTTTGTTTTCAGAAACTCAGATTTGAGCTCCCGGCGCCCTAGTCTCTTCTCAAAGCTTCCGAAACACTTCTAAGGTAATTTCTTACCTAGAACGGAAGATCTAAAGAGGGGGAGGAAGGCCTAAGTGTTGAAACTCATCAACACTTGTGAACCTGAGTGGCCCGCCCTTAAGGGAAAAGGGCCACACTTGCGCGCCGCCTTACTCCTTCAATAGATCTTGCGCGCCCCTCTTCTGGAAGAACCTCAAGAGGATTCTAAAGGCTTTAATGAAGAGTCGCTCAAGTATTACCCTACTGATTAACCGTCGCGCAAGTACATCATGTGTCGCGCAGGTGTATACCTGCGTGACCAAAACTTGCACACCCACGCAGTACCTGCGCGCCTGCCAGGACTTGCGCACCCCTGCCTTTTTGGGTGCCTTTCTTGCCCATTTCACCTCTCTTAAGCCATTACACCTTTCCTATTCAAGATTCAGTCTTCAAGACACTCTTCAAAGCCATTTTATGGCATTATTTCTTGATTTTACTTCCTTATTTGAAAGGAATTTTGTGGAATATCTCTCAAAACCTAGTGGTTTATACATCTTTATGTCCCTAAAAATTGAGATTTCATTCATTCAACCTCGTCCTTTAAGATGAGATAATCCTTAACCTGGGTCTCCTTTTTAGGAATAATCCCCAGTCATAAGTCCTCTAATATGGGCATCCTCTTGAAGTGTAAGCCCCAAGTCCCTTAATTTTTGGGCATCCTATTAGGAGTAAGTCCCAGATCCCCTAACCTGGGCTTCCTTTTCAGGAGTAAGCCCCAGTCTCAAATATGGGCATCTTCCTTAGGAGTAAGCCCCAATTCTTACAGTTCCCAAATCTGGGCATCCTCTTTAAGAGTAAGCCCCAAGTCCCTCAATTTTTGGGCATCCTATTTAGGAATAAGCCCTAGATCCCTTAACCTGGGCCTCCTTTTCAGGAGTAATCCCCAGTCTCAAATATGGGCATCCTCTTCAGGAGTAAGCCTCAATCCCCTAATTTGGGCATCCTCCTCAGGAGTAATCCCCAAACCTTAATTCCCTTAACCTGGGCCTCCTTTTCAGGAATAAGCCCCAGTCATAATCCTTTAGCCTGGGTCTCCTTTTCAGGAGTAAGCCCCAGTCATAATTCTCTTAACCAGTCCTAATTTTCCCTTGATCTGGGATTCCTTTTCAGGAGTAAAACCCAAGTTAGAGTATTCAAAATCTCCATGAATCACATATACCATTATGGACCCTGTTTCTGGATTTCTTCCCTAAAGTAAATCCTAGCCTTCATTTATCTGGGCAGTCATACATACATAAGCCCCACATTTTTTCTTATGATTGCATCTTTCATGGCACAATTGTCTAATTTTTACCAATACCTCTTGTTTCTCACACCGAGCATGACTCGCGTGAGCTTAGAGTGTAAAAGTAATTGTGAAATCCTTCTTTGATCCATCAATCATAAACATCATACTCCCTTACTCGAACTACGTGGGTTCTGATTCCTTTTCTAAACAAAGGATACGTAGGTAGCCCGTCTACGGGTTCGATCCCAACTCTAAAATAATCCATGTCCTTCTGAATGACAATAAAATTCAAGTTCCCCACTGAGTGGCTTTAAAACCAGCATGGTCATCATAATGACCAAGAGAATTCTGTATAAATGTGTTGAAGGGTACCATTGACCAAGAATCTCTAACAAATATAGATAATTCTCTATCGATGAAGAACCTCAAATACATACAAAAGATTATCTAAATTTCCTACATATTTAATCATTGATTGTTAGATCTAAAGGAAATCTCATTTTATACTTGGTAATGTAATAAGGATTCACGAACATAACTTAAATATATAAAGAGAGTCCCGGAGTAGACAATAATTCCCCTAAAAAAGGTGTGATGAGTCCAACCTCCCATCCTCCGACCAATGCCAATTCCTAAGCCTCATCAGTCCACAAACTAATGAGCACCTACCTTTGGAAAGTAGGTCCGAATGGATGTGGAATCATTGGATGTTTCTGGTTCTGCGAACAAACCTGTTAGAAACCGATCGGAACGTTTGAACCTCCCATCAAGGCGGTCATCCCCGGATTCCGAGGGAAACAGTGCTAGACCGAGCCCTTCTTGTGGAGAGTTTTCTTTCTGAGCAGACACCAGCAGCGAAACCCACCACAGGGAGACACGTAGCAGAGTCTTCTATAGCCGACAATAGATAGATGTCATAGATGTCCAAGTGGACTAGGAAATCAGGTGAGAGACCCCAGGATACATTTTCGGTTGTGCAAGGCACACGAGACATATCCAGCCATATGAGGAGCTGGCAGTGCTATCCATACGGAAGGCAGGGTCACATGGCTCATGACTGCCTGACCCACCATGCAGATGAGCAGCAAACATTAGAGGGACCTCCCAGGCAGAGGCATAGGTTCGACCGTGGTGGTCCGTCGGGAGCAGGCGGATGTGGCAGAGGAGTTGGCCGAGTAGCAGGTGGTGGACGACGTTTCGAGGCCCTACCACCACCACCACCAGGAGGTCCACCCCGACCACAGGGAGTTGGCGGACAGAGCCAGGCTCAGCTCCAGGCAGTCAAGTCCTACGACCACGGTGCACCTAAGATGATTCTAGGTACTATCAGTGTCTACTCCACCCTTTCTTCAGTACTTATAGACATAGGTGTGAGTAATTCTTTTATTTTCACTGCCCTCGTTCGGAGCTCAAAGATTCCGACAGAGCCATTGGCTCGATATTTATGACTATAGACTCCTACGGGAGAAGACTCTATGATTAAACACTGGTACCGGCAGTGTGAACTTACTCTAGGAGGCGAGAGCTTCAGCTGGGATCTCCTCATAGTGGTTTCGAGGCCTTACGACGTCATCTTGGGTATGGACTAGTTATCCACAGTTCATGCTCAGATTGACTGTATTAGGCGGAAAGTGTGGTGTATCCATGAGGATGGGATGAGGTTTACCTTCACCGGTGAGAAGGGAGCCTTTGCATTTTAGGATGGACTTAACCAGAGGAGGGGGTAGCCGATCACACATTAGTTGGCTAGTCTCATCCTTAGGGCGGTTGATGTGCGGAGTCATATTTTTCATGTTGTGGTGGATCAGTGCGTGGATGTTTTCCCTGACGATGTTTCATAACTACATCCTCATAGAGAGGTGGACTTCTACATTGACCTATACCCTAGGATGGCCCTGATATCTACTCCAGCATATTGGATGGCCCCTGACGAGCTTTGTGAGCTACAGGTACAACTGGAGGACTTGTAGGGGAAGGGATTTATCTGACCCAGTGTTTCACCCTAGGCATCCGCAATTTTGTTCACCAAGAAGGTGGATGGGAGATTGTGACTATGTGTTGATTATCAGTGCCTAAATCAGGTGACCATGAAGAACAAGTACCCACTCCCGATGATTGATGACCTCTTTGATCAGCTGAGGGAAGCTCGATGGTTCTCTAAGATAGACCTCAGATTAGGCTATCACCAGCTCAGAGTTCGAGACGAGGATGTGCAGAAGACAACCTTCAGAAGTTAGTACGACCACTACAAGTTCTTGGTTATGCCCTTCGGAATAACCAATGCACTAGCAGTGTTCATGAGTCTCATTAATAGGATCTTTCAACCTTACCTCGATTGCTTTGTCATGGTCTTCATCGACGACATTTTGATCTACTCGAATACTGAGAAGGAGCATGCCTACCATTTGTAGGTAGTACTGGACACACTCCGAGAGCACCATCTTTATGGTAAGCTCTCGAAGTGCCAGTTTTGGATTCGAGAGGTTCACTTCTTGGGACACGTTATCTCAGAGGCTGGATTTTCAGTGGATCCAACGAAGATTGAGGTAGTGATTGCTTGGGAGTCACCCAGGAGTGTGACGGAGGTGCGAAGTTTTCCTGGGCTGGATGGGTACTATCAGAGATTTGTGCCAGACTTCTCCAGATTTTCAACACCGCTTTCAGCATTGATAAAGAAGGGGAAACCCTTCGTGTGGGAAGAGAGATGCCAACAGAGCTTTCATAAGCTGAGGCAAAGGTTGACTAGTGTGCCAATCTTGAGGCTACCGGAGGAGGGCATTGGGTATGTAGTTTACTGTAACACATCAAGAACCGGACTCAGGTGTGTCCTGATGTAGGAGTGAGTAGTGATCACGTATGGTTCTCGAAATTTGATACAACACGAGCAGAACTACGCTACCCATGACCTGGAGTTAGCAGCATTGGTCTTCGCCTTAAAGATGTGGCGGCACTATCTTATGCTCGAATGCTTTACAGTCTACTCTGACCACCAAAGTATCAGGTATATCTTCTCTCAGAACGACCTGAACCTGAGACAGCGACGATGAATCGAGTTCCTATAGGACTATGACTTCGAGATAGTCTATACTCCTGGGAAGGGAAATGTTGTAGCAGATGCTCTTAGTAGGAGATCAGGAATTCAGATGTTAGGAGAGGCGATAGAGCAGCTGGTTGTGTTGTAGATATCCTTTGTGAATAGAGATGGATAATCCTTTCTACAGTCCTCACAGTCACTCCTCTACTTCTTCAGAGAGTCAGGGAGGCACAACATGGTGATGTTGACTTTGAGGCTCGATGTGCTCAGATATCCATAGGGTAGGCACCTGATGGATTTTCTGAAGGTGGGGAGCACGTCATTCTCTTCAGAGGATGTTCCATGGTACCAGTTTCACTTCAGGAGGAAGTGTTGAGGGAGTTCCACACATCTCCTTTAGCGGTACATCTAGGAGTGGTGAAGATGTATGAGGACCTCTGATGACAGCACTGGTGGCCAGGTATGAAGAAGGAAATAGAAGAGTTTGTCTCACGATGCCTCACTTTTCAGCAAGTTAAGGCAGAGCACCAGGTTCTAGTAGGCTTGGATCATCCCTTAGAGGTCCCAGAGTGGAATTGGGACAGGATATCCATGTATTTTGTGACAAGACTTCCACATACATCCAGAGGACACGACTCTATCTGGGTGATTGTCAACTAACTCACCAAGTCGGCCCACTTCCTACCGATCAGAGAGCAGGGCTCAGTAGAGAGCTTGGGACAACTCTATGTGCAGGGGATAGTACGGCTTCATGGTGTGCCATCGACAATCGTCTCCGATCGAGATTCTCTTTTCACTTTCTGGCTATGGAAGGGGTTGCAGGAGGCTTTCAGGATGTAGCTTCGCTTGAGCACCACCTTCTATCCTCAGACAGATGGTCAGATTGAGATGACCATTCAGACTCTCAAGGACATGCTCTATGCATGAATCCTCGACTTTGGTTGTAGCTGGGAGGATCACTTACCCTTGGTAGAGTTTGCGTATAAAAACAGATACCACTCCACCAGCGGGATGGCACCTTACGAGGAACTGTACGGCCGACCTTGAAGATCGCCTCTGTGCTGGACTGACACAGGGTAGTCAGCTCTTGTAGGACCAGAGATGGTGTAGGCTATGACGAAGAAGGTGCAAATCATCCAGCAGCGGATGAAGACTGCACAGAGCAGACAGAAGTCCTATACTGATAGGAGATGGAGACCACTAGAGTTCGAGGATGGTGACCACGTCTTTCTACGGGTCTCACCTCGATGAGGTCTATGGAGATTTGACCAAGGCGAAAATTTATATCCGCGATTCGTCGGACCTTTTCAGGTCCTCGGCAGAGTAGGTGAGGTAGCTTACCGCTTGGATTTTCTACCTCAGTTGCACCGGGTGTTTGACGTCTTCCACGTATCTCAGTTGAGGAGATACGTGCATCACCCTTCTCAGATCATTGACCATGGAGAGCTGGACATCGATGATGGGTCAACTTTCACGGAGGTTCTAGTGGATATTGAGGATCTACAGGAGTGGGTCCTACGTGGACGGTCGATTCCTTTAGTGCGCATTCGCTGGTAGCACTGGAACCTCCAGGAGAGCACATGGGAGCGGGAGGCTCAGATGCATGCTCAGTACCCTCATTTGTTTCCTTAGTGTGAGTTGTAGCTTACGGGGACATAAAGCCCTGAGGTGGGTAGAATTTAAAGACCCAGAAATTCCATATAATTTTTATTAAATACATGAGAATTTTACGAGTCTGTAGTTTCTGACGGCGCTTGATTCCGAGGCCCGGTGTGCCCAGAATCAATTTCTGAATTTTTTTTCATGTACGTTCAGTAAACGTACGAGCAGGATTTTATATCTTTTGAACCGGTGCTCAGAATTTAAATCTGAGGGCACCATTGAACTCACAGTGCTGGTATTCACTTAAGGAGACCTTCATCACAGTTGAGTTCTAACAAGAAAGGAAGTTAATTTTGGGGGTTTCTAAATAAATTAAATAAAAATATTTGTAACATATTTTTATTTGATCAATGGTTAAAACCACCCAGTGGAGGTTTGTGGTGGGGCCAACCACACCCTAACCTCCCTTAGTAAGATATAATTGAGGTGGGACCCACATGGGTTCTAACTTCCCTTTAACCCCTTTAAACCCCCCATTTATGTGGGATGTCAACTCTTCACCTTCCCCTCATTAATGTTCCAATTCACTTAATGAAATATTTGAATTCTTCACCTTCCTTCCCCAAATTAATTAAGACAAATTCAACCATTAATTAAGTGAAGTAACTTAATTTAATTTGAATCTTTTCAAATTCTTTCCAATAATAAAATAACAGAGAAGCCTATTATTTTATTTGGGGTTGGTTGGAAAATTCCACAAGGGGTGGGACTTTGAGAGAGGACTTGGGAGATTTTGGAGAAAACTCATCCTCTCGACGAAGAACGCTCCTCATCTCCAAATAAATATGAAAATCATCCTCGATCTTCGACAAAGACAAAAGAGAAGGATCCACCCGCGAAGAACATCGATGACGCTTCTTCCATGGTTTCCTACCCTGGAGGTTTTTCGACGTCACCTTTCCTCGGCTTCGTCAATGAATCGTCTTCCACTCTTTTTTTTCTTAAAACGTCAACAGACGGAAAATAAGAGGTAGGGGTTTGTTTTGATTAAATTATATCCTCATTCCTTTTTGTTTATTATAGTTAGACATTGGCCAATTGTTATCACCTAAACCAGAGGGCGTGGGCCGAACAAACATGGCCTAAAGTACCTCCGTTGGTTCTTTTTTGGTTGACGATGGGGGCATACCATGGGAGAAGCCAGCGGCGCAAGGGCCGCCGGACCACCAGAAGGGCGCAACGCCATCGCGCCACGTAAATAAAAGTTGTGGCCAGGCGGGCCGTGGTAGATCCAGAAGGGTGTGGTGCCGTCGCACCGCGCCGGAGAAGAACCGCGACCTGGAGGGCCACGGAGGACAGAAGAGGCGTGGCGCCGTTGTGCCGCGCCGTGCCAGAAGGTGCTGAACCGCGGCCAGGGCGGGTCGCGGTGAAGGGGTTCGGAGCCGTCGCACCGCACCAGAGAGGGACCACAGCCAAAGTCCACGGCGGTCGAAGGAGGGCTGCTGGCTGAGTCGGCCGCCGGCAGCGCTCCACAAAGTGGGACCCGAAGGGTCCTGTGGCACTCTGAACCAGCGCTAAGAGCTCGTTCATTTGGAAGCTGGGGGGCACGACACCCCCCCCCCCCCCATGGCATGGCCAGCTGGGCCACACGGCCAGCCAGCCGCGGTCAGCTGGCCAGGCCACATGGCTAGCCGAGCTGGGCCACACGGTTAGTGGGACAGGCCGCCACCAGGCCGGGCTGCCATCGGGTCAGACTGCCATCGGGCCGGGCCGCGCCATTGGATCGTGTCGGACCAACGGACCGGGTCGGCCCCCTATCCGGACCTGTTCAACCCGAAATCACCTTTTCATCCGTATTTTGGGCTATAGGTGTCCGAACGACGAACCATCTGCGGCGACGGAAGGATTAGAGCAAGAAGAATCTCTTGGAATACCCCGATTGAGGTTTGGACACAGTTGGGGTATGGTCGGGTTGGTTTAAACCTAAATACCAACCAGGCCCCTGGAATGGAAATGTCAATAACTTACAGACTGGGCGTCTGATTGACGCTCCGTATGTCGCGTTGGGTTTCTTATGATGAGACGGAACTTTGGGATACATAAACTCAAGAATTCATGGTAGTTGATGTATTGACACTTGGCTTGAGGAGCAGACCCTCCTGGAATCGAGCGTGCTGTGTACAGGAACCCTATGGCTGACTATGACATAGATGACAGGATCCTCTGTGGGTTCGACAATGATGATACTATACCAAGATCCTCTGTGGGTTCAACAACGATGACTTCTGTACCGGGATCCTCTATGGGTTTGACAACAAGGACTTATGTACCGGGATCCTCCGTGGGTTCGACAGTGATGACTTCTGCACCAGGATCCTATGTGGGTTCAACAATGCTGATATTTTTCCAGGATCCTATGTGGGTTCGACAGAGGAGATGATTCAGAGGCTACATCTAATCATCTCTACCCCTCTTCTTATGTTGTATACCTGTGTGAGCTGAGTCTTGTCTTTCAATCATTATCATCGAGGTGATTGACTTTACTTCCTTTGTGGACTGGGTTGTGCTTGGGCTTGAGAGTTGGAGCCGAACTGTGATTGGTAACTTAGGTATATGTTTAGGCATATACCTAAATAAGGTTGGTTGATACTTTGTGATTGTATCTTTCTTATTTGGTTTATCCTTAGTGGATTCTGGGAGACATTCGGGGGTCTTGGGCTCCCCTACTAAGTATTGTTATACTCACCCCTGCATGGGATTCACCCGCAACTTGTTGTGTTCTGTGCAGATGACGGTAAACAGTGATTGAGGCTGAGGGTGACAGACGAGAGGCTGCTCAGAGCTGGACTAGACGGGATGTACCTCAGGGACGAGTTGTTCGAGTTCTGTACCCACCCTTTAGGTAGGATTCCCCAGTGGACGATCCAGGAGCTTTTTTCATTTTTTACTTGTACTTGTACTTGTTGTTCAGTTGGGTTTGTATACTGGACCACTTACTTTCAACACACTTTTCTTTTCTATTGTATTACTTTTTTACTTCTACTGCTTGTGTTCAGACTATGTGAGTTACAGGTTTAAAGGAAATGCCTTCCCTTTTTAACAGGGATTCGCCTTTGGTGCTAGTCGTCAGCCCCTAGCCTATGAATGGCGGGCTTGGGGTAGTCACGGCACGGGCCCCGAGGATGGGTCGTGACAATTTACCTTCTTACCGTTACATTCATTGGAAAATGATATTTCTGTTTGTGCGTATGTGTTGACTATCACCTCTATAAAGTGATGTGATTTGTTTTTCATGACAAACTAACATGGATGATTTATATAAGAATATTAAATAAATTATTATGATAATTGATATCCCATAGGGCATCGTTAATTCCTATGAGTATAAATAAATTAAATTATTTATTAAACTCAAATAACCTAACTAAAAATGTATCAAGACAGTATGAGTATCGAACCCATATGGATGATCCATATGTTCTAAATTAATTACAGAAATTGTAATTTTAATTGATTGATTTTTTTGAAGAAAAGTAAAAAAGCGAAACAAATAATGGAATTTAAATCAGGGGATATAAATATAAGGTTCAGTGATTTTCTAGTTTATGTGATAGGGATTTAATTGATTATGGATTTATTCGGAATTGGGTCGGAAGGGATCCTTGGTCTAGGTACCCTTCCCTAATAATGTGATTGCACTGTTGGAATGGTCATCTAATAAATTCAATTTCAAAACTAGGTATCCTAAGACCTTATTTAAACCTAACCACCATAGATTGGGTAATAGTCATATGAAAGATAAGGATATTAATTTATGCACTGAAAAGATAACCTTCAAAATGATGCAATGGTCATGGCATGCAAAAAAAAGATATTTGGAATTGATAAATAATGCTTCATCAATCCAAAACAAGAATAATAAAATGAAACAATCCCTATGCATAACTCCCCCAACAATCACATCACCCAACACTAAGAGAACTACTCCCTCATTCTGTGTATGATGAGAACGAGTTACATGGGTACCTGAAGAAGAAAGGCAGCGAAGAACGGTGTTGAATCAGGACCCCAAATCATCACTCCATGTTATATAGCCCTCCATCAGTGTATCTTAGCCTCCTATATTCTAGAATCATGATCTACAGTGGCCAAGGGGCTCTATTTATAGAAAATCCTATCAATATCCTTAGACACAATGTCTTAATTTTTTATCATGTCAACACTTAAACAAAATGTAAAGTAGTTTCATTTTGTGTAATTATTCAATCCCCAGGCATCATGAATCTTGGCATAATCTTCTCTAAAAAACATATCTCGAAAAAATTAATGTCATGTATTCTAGTTTCACGACGTTTAATTATCTTTCACAACATGTAATCAAGTCACGACTTTTCCTATGCAGAAATTTATTTTAAAAAAATACATGATTTGTAATTGAATTACATGATGTGTAATCATTCTACTCCAGATTTTACAACTTCATTTCCTTATAAAAAACCGATTTTGCGCCACTTCGCTTCCCTCATGGCGTGAACTGTATTTAAGTGCATAAAATCTCATATTTTTGTTCTTTTTCATAAATCTGTTGTTCCTACCACAATAACATAAAAAATCAAATTGTTCTAAATATTGGAAAGATTATTCAATTTAATACAAAAATAAAAACATCAAAATACCATAAATTGTATGCATGAAATACACATATCAAATACCCCCACATTTGAATTCATACTTGTCCTTGAGGATGGATTCTCAACTTACTACAAAGGATATTCACTATACCATAGTTCAAACTCAATTTCAATAAAATAAATTGATCAAATAGAAATTAAACTTTTTGATCATCACACAAGAAAATTATTCACACCTCATTTTTCAAAGAATTATGCTAACCAAGTATTATTAATTTTCTCCTTTGAAATATCCATGTTTCTTTGTTCATCCATCTACATTTTTCAATTCATTATTAATATGTATGTCATTTTCAATTTTATTCTCTTGAATTTTCCTACTCATTATCTAGGTACAAATTTATAGCATTCAACAGATACCTTAAAAACATGTAACTTGCCATAGGCTTGAAAATAATCTAACATGTCCACCACATAAAGACAGAGACCATAGTTAATCATGAGGGATTCACCATTAAGGATCAAATGAATCTAAGGATTCAAGGTAGGTAGGTAAATGATGTAAAAAATTAAAGCTCAAAATGGAGGTTCATCTCTAAAGTACTTTTTATGATAATAAAAAATGGATCAATAAATATCTCCCTTTACATATGTTATTTCTCCCTCCCCCAAAATTTTTAGCGTGCAATCATAATACCTGTAAGGACAATGAATGAATCAATATATCTTGACCTTTTTTTATGTTTTTTAAAGGCCATTCTTAGGAAAAATATCACATCCACCACCTAACCACATAAGATCAAAAGATTATTGGTTTGTAAAATGGTGATTTTTGATCCTCTCAAAACACAACCAAATTTTGTTTCAATTTTGTTTCAATTTTTTTATAAAGAGAGATGAATAATAAAATACAATGAAAGTGACATGATATCCCTTATATAATAAAGAAAATTCACCAGAAAAATATCCAAAATATTGTATATCCCGGTACATCCAATAATCTTACTTCACCAAACTTATTCATTTGAATATCATGCAAAACATTTAGAGGAAGTTAGGAATGGGTAAGATAGGCTTGTAACACAACTCATTTCCTAACATAGATGTTCATGGATTCTTTGGGATAACAAGGATTAATCCATGGTGGTATTGGGATAAGGGGCTAAAAAAAGATTGAATCAATCATTTTAAAAGTTATTTTGTTCAGTTATAACTTCAATAAGATGAAAAGATAGTTCAATAAGTAAGAATGCCCAAGTTTCTCAAGAAATATACAATAAAAATAATGTAAAATATTGTCTTAAAGGATGTTTAGGGAATGATATTAATGTATTGAAAAATCACTCATGGTAATGCATATGAATAATTAGATAAATTAATGAAAAATTCATAAATTTAAAATGTGGTAAAATCTCAGAAAAATTTCATTTAAAATGATTGAAATTCTCCTAAAATAACGATTTTTCCAATTATAATCCACATGATTATCTCAAATAATTATTTTTTTACATTTTTCTTATTCAAATTTATTGAAAAAGTAATCTAAATTCATGGTGTGATATTTTTATTGGAAATTGTATGTCTTATAGTTCTGTTGATTAAAGAATGAAACAATTATGGGCACACAACTTTAACTTAAAGCTCTAAAAAAATTTGAATGAGGGGAATACAACTAAAAAATATTTAATTGAAATTTTTACTCCCCTTCAAAATTGGCGCTTCAATTTTGGGATGCACATGTTTTTTCTGAACATTGTCACAATATGTAACTCCTCTATAGCTTCATCTCTATCTTCTTCCTCTTCTTGCGACCTTCATTGATGGTCCTAAAAAAATAAAAATATAAAAGTGAAAGAACATACTATAACAATGAAATTAAAATATTTAGGGATGATTTATTTCTCATAAAAGTAGAAAATAAATAATAAAAAATACTAAAAACTAGGGTTGCCTCCCAAAATCACTTTTATTTACCATTATTGGCTTGACCTTACCTCATTATGCTCAGGTGATTAATGATAGGAAATATGTTACCTGATATAGAACTAAAAAATGTCAAATACTTGATTCCTTAGTGTAGTTGAGTCATATCCCTTTCTCTAAAATAGATTTCACACTACCATTGTTGAATACTCTCTCTATCTCTATGGGAATAATCCAGTTGTTCTTGGCGCTTCATGAAAAATTAAATAGAAGTTCACTGACTGTCCAAACATGTTCTCTTCCTTTGAATTCCTCTTAGATGAATGGTATTCCACTATCTTCAGCTTTTTCCATCACATTCTTACCTTTATTAATATTTTTCATACTTTATTCTTCACCTTCTACAATAGATACTTCTACTCTTGTTCTATCGACAACATCGTCCTATGTGTTTATCATATTATCTCTTGAAAAGTCATCAATTTTTTTATTTGAATTTTTCATCACTCGGTACAAATTGAACTTCACTTATGATTCGCCAAATATCAAACTCATCTCTCTATTGTGAACATTAATAAGTTCCCTTCTCATAGCTAGGAATAGTCTTCCCAATATTATTGAGAGATTCTCTTAATCCATGTCCATCACCAGATAATCTTCCTGGAAATAAAAATTGTCTACTTTAAAGATGACATATTAAAGTAGTCCTCAAGGATGTATCACTATTGTATAAGATATTTTATGCATAATTTGAGTTCGTTGCATCTCCTTCAATCCTAGGATATTGAATGTTTCATATGAAATTATATTTACATTAGCACCTAAATCACCTAGATCACTACCAGAATCATTAGTACCAATAGTAATTGGAATGGAAAAACTACCTATATTTCTATGCTTCTTTAGTAGGATACTTGAAAATACTAATAAAATTTCTCCCTCCAATGGAATGGTAGATAATTCTTCAAGATTATTTTTGTATTTCACCAACTCCTTCATAAATGTTTCTTATACATGCATGTTTACAATTGCCTCAAAAAATGGAATATTGATATATATCTTTTTGAACATTTATAAAAACTATTTCTTTATTTATTCAATATTCACCTGCTTTACCCAATATGGAAATGGTTGTGGTGGTTAGTACTGTAGTGGTGCTTCTTCGGCATTTTTTTTCTCCTCAGCTTCTCTATTATTTTATTTATTCTATTCTACTAGTCATTGTGTATTATTCCTAGACAATTATATAAAGTAATATGGATTTTATTTATATATGGGATTGTTTTTTAAACATCCTGGATGTACTTCTATATGCCTTTCCTTAAGTTTCTTGGTAATATGACCGACTTTATATTCCAAGTTCCTTATTGTATCTTGTCGGTTTTGTGATTTGTTTTTCAATTATCTGATTTAATTTACTTAATATATTGAGTATTGTTTTCAACATATTAAGTTTAGCTCATGTTTTGGTCATAAAAGTTTCACGGTTCTCCTCTAGTGAATGGACTTGACTGGCCAGTGTTGGCCCTTGGTGTTGGGGTTGAAAACCTTATTGTCTCAATTGAAATCCTTGTCCTTGATTCTGATTTTGTTGTGGTGATTATTGTGGCCTCCATCCCTCCACATAATTTTCATGATTATAATCTAGATAATTCACATTTTCATAGTACATACCTTGGGTATTTTTATTGTCTATCATAGAGTCTGTCTTCTTTTTCATAGACTCCATTTGAGTAGTCATCTAGCTATTGTACACTATATCCACTCCTTGTGATGTCCCTTCTTACAGATTACATTGAAAATAGTTGTTGGAAATCTCATACAATAAATCATATATTTCCTTTTGTTACTTTTTCATAAGTTATCCTCCTACATAAGCATCTACTATTAACGGATTCCCTTATGACAATCCTTTGTAAAAAGTTTGAATTAATAGCCACATTCTGATGCCATGATGAGGAAATCTCCTTATTAATAATTTAAATCTATCCCATGAACTATATAAATATTCTTTATTTAATTGATCAAAATTTAATTTACATACATGCAGATCCATTGATTTTGAGGGTTGGAAAAACGTTGTTAGAAACTTTCTTACCAGATCATCTCATGTAGTGATTGAATGTAGAGGAAATATTTGGATCCATTCTCCTACTTTGTCATTCAATGAGAATCTAAAGAGGCATAGTCTTACAACATCATTTGTGATGTTATATAATTTTAACCTATCACATATCTCCAAAAAAAACTTTTGAGGTGGGAATTTGGATCTTCATGAGGTAGTCCGACAAATTTCAGTGAATGTGTGATCATTGGAATGATCGTTGGCTTGATCTCGAAGTGTTGGGAAACAACGGGGGGTATCAAAATTCTTGGACTGACCCCCCATGTTTTATGGTCTTCCGTATTTGATTAGTGCTTTCCCCTTAATTTCTTCCAAGGACCTGTGGTCCTAATGGTTGGCCCAGATCTTGGTTAACTCCATAAAATTGACCTCTACCTACCATGATGTCATGTTCTTTCTCGGCTTCCTCCTTTACCTTATTTTGATGTTGTAAGGTCTTCATCAACTATGGGTCAGATGTAATATCTTTAGTTTTGTCATCCCCTTGAGTGGAGTAGTCATCCAATGGGTTATTACATGAAACTACAGAACTACAATACCAAGTATAAAATAATGAATTAAAATAAAAACAATTATCTAGATTCCTAATTAGATTTAACATAGCAAAAACTGTCCCCAACAATAATGCCAAATATTTAATAGCTCGTAGGGCGATGTTAATTATTATGGGGTTAAAAAAATAATTATTTATTAAACTCAAAAAACATAACTAAAAATGTAGTATCTCGACAGTCTGAGTGTCGAACCCACAGGGACAATTCATATGTTCTTAATTAATTATAGAAATAGAAATTGTAATTGGTTGATTTGTTTTAAGAGAAGAAACAAAGTGCACAAAATATTGGGTTTGACATTAGGGGAGAGACATGCCAGGTTCAGTGATTTTTAGGATCATGTACTATGGATTTAATTGATTGTGGATTTATTCAGGTCTGGTGTCCGAATTGGGTCAGAAGGGATCCTTGGTCTAGTTACCCTATCTTAATAATGTGATTTCACTATTTAAATTGTCATATACTAAATGAAATCACAAAACTAGGAAACCCAAAAACATATTTAAACATAATAATCCAAGATTGCATAGTGGTCATAGGGAAACTAAGGTTATTAATTGATGCAATGAAAATATATCCTTTATAATGCCACAATGGTCTTGTAGTAAGAAAAAAAGATATTTGGAACTAATAAATAATGTTGCAGAAATTCAAAACACGAATAATAAAATGAAGGAGTCCTTATACATCACCCCCCTACAATCACACGACCTGTCACTAAGAGAAATACTTTCTCATTCTAGTAATGATGAGAACCGACAATATGGGTACCCAAGGAATAAAGATAGGGAATAATGGTTGCTAAGCGATACCCCTGATCGTCACTTCCTATCCTGTAAATTTGTGTCAATGTCTCTTGGTCTCCTCTGTCATAGACTAGTGATCTGAAGTGGTCGAGAGGAACTATTTATTGGAAATCATGTCAGCATCCTTGGCCATGGAATCTTTGTTGGAATCACATTGACACTTACACAACGTTTAAATAAGTTTCACCTCATGTAATTATTCGATCCTCAGGCATCATGAATGTCAGAATAATCTTCTCTAAAAACATATATCCAAAAAATTCATGTCATGTAATCTATAATCACAATGTGTATTGGTATTTCACATCATGTAATTGAGTTACATCTTGTGCTATGCAAAAATATCTATTTGAGAGACTCACGATGTCTAATTTCATTGTATAGCGTGTAATTTTTCTGCTCTAGAATTTCTAGCTTCTTTTCTTTCTCAAAAATCCGGTTTCACACCGCTTCACTTCCCTCTTAGCTTGAACTGTCTTTTAGCTCATATATTCTCATATTTTTATACCTTTTTGATAAATCTATTGTTCCTACCATGAAAACATAAAAAAAGTCAATTGTTCTAAATACTGGTAAGATTACTCACTTAAATACAAAAATCAATACAACAAAATACCATAAAATGTATGCATGAAATGCACTTATCAATAATTATTATATTATTATCATTATATAAATATATAACAACACTTGCATTGTTTTCATAATGATCGCTTAATAATGGAAACGTTACTCATGTGTACCTACTGCCTACTATTTCATTGATTGTAACATAGTTTATTTTTCATAACCATATTTAGTAGTTGGATATAAGAGTATAATTGATTAATAAAAATTTATAATTATTTATTGATTATTATTATATAGATTATGGAATAATAACCTCTTTGACCATAGTCAACCTACCAGGTCTATTTTGGACTTATGAACTAAATATCATCAAAACATTGATTGTGGAAATAAATGATTAAGTAATTTTTTGTAATATTGTAATAAGTGATATAAAATAATAAAAAATAAGAAAAATATTTTGAATAAAGTAAATAATTAACATATTTTTTTCAGGATGATAAAGAATGTATTTGATGAGTCAGACACAACATATGGGACTTTCTTTCTAAAAATTCTCTTTTAATGTTTCCCTTAAAACTCACTTTTTATTCTGTATCCATATTTTAAAAATTATCTTATGGATGAATTTATATGGAAATAATTAAATTATAAAGAAACAATTTTGTTTATTTTTACTTTATATCAAGTATTTTAAAAAGGAATATTTTTATATAAATTTTTATCATTATTTATAAGAATAAAAAATGAATGTTCTAGTTTTACATATACGATGAAATTGACCATTACTGACACTGTAATTGTTATTTTACTTTATTTTTTCCCTTTACATGCATTCAAATTTTCATAAAAGAAAAAAAATCTCTTTTTTAATGTTTTTTTAATTTTAAAAAATTGTTCTGAAATGTAATAGATATATTAATATTCAGAAAAAAATTCTTACTGGTGAAAGGAGGATTTTTACAATGAATTATCTTATATATTTTATTATATTTATTGGGTGTTGTTTTTGAGTAAAAGTGGTTTGTTATAAATTGAGTGTATGTGAGCTCGTTATAGCTCTCTAATGTATTGGTTAAAGGGATGTAGTTAAACTATTAGGATTATTTTATGAGATTATAGGAATATATTGTAATGGTTATTCCAATTGTAACCATGATTGTTATTTTAAGTGTAACCCGATAGTTATTATATGTGTAACTATGAATCTTATACCATTTCTTAGAGTTATATGAAAATGATTCACCAAGTTACCTATATTATGTATATATTCTTTTTATGGGGTTTTATTGAAACCAAATTATTTTACAAGTTAAAAGAAATTATATTCTACTATATATGGTTGAAAAGTATAACTTTTTGAAAATTTTATTATGATCAAGGAAACCTTTTAGAGTTTTATTTTAATTTAATACTTATTATTAAATGTTTTATGAATATTTTTAGTGAGATAATTTTACTTCTTTGGAAATAAAATGTTTATTTTGAAAAATGAAAATTTTTATAAGAATTCATGTACTAATGGTGTCTTTTATTGTTTTTATGTTGCTTGCTAATATTTGTGTTCTCATTACACATTTTAAATTTTTTTTCATAGGGTATTAAGTATGAATACGTACAAGGATGGGGTTAAGATGAAAAATTATAAGATATTTCATGAAAAGAAAATGTGTTCTATTTTAAAAGTATTGTTAATGGGAAAATTAATGTTGAGTATAATTTTACACTCATTATACATGAATCTATTATTTATGATTTATAACCTAGTTATCTAAAACTATAAACCTAAATGACATTTGGGAAATTAAAAAATTTAATTATAGTTTAAATTCACTAGAATAAGTGATGTTTAATGTCGTATCTTGAAATTCTCAACATCTATTCTAAAAATTTTGAACAACTACATAGACTCAATTTTTTTATAAACATATTCATCTTGATAAAATTATCATTTAATATAATAAATTATAATCCAATTTTGTTGATTAACTTTTCATTTTCCCACATAAATAAAAATGAATTAATTTAGGAGGTCATGTGGATTGTATCTACTCTCTCTTATGTCTTCATTTCACTATTTCTACTTTTTAATAGGATTAAAAAATTACACAACTTTTTATTTTTATATTTTGACAATATTTCAAAAATTATTATTTAGATATTTTTTTTAATATATTTATACATGATGATAAATTCTTATATTTTAGAGTTTATTATAATCATTTATAATAAAATTACCTGAGTCACATATGTTTTTAATTTGAAATATATTACCACTTCTTATTTTTTTTCCATAATAATAACTCATCCATCATTTATATTTTTTCTAATATAATTATTTATCGAAAAAAAATTCATTCTCATCATCTTAAAATTAGATAAAACTAAATAGAATATTTTTAATCTCATCAATAATTAATACACACATGGACTTCAAGTTACATGCTTCAACCACAATAGTGCTAACTCTTATTATTCTTAATGAGAAATCACTTCTAAAAATAACTATAACTTTATCATGATTTTTAATATTCATGAAAACATTTTAATCTCTTAACATTTGATATGAAGCACCACTATCAAGAATCCATATCTTCCACTTTTTAATTTCCATTAATGTGGTCTCAATGATAATAGACTTCTATGATTTTCCTTTTCTACGAAAATTATCACATCTACTGTATTATTGATTTTTATTCAGAAGTGAAACCATACACCCATGAATATAATGACCAACTAAAATTCTATAAATTTCTTTTAAATATTGAAATATATATTGAATATTTATATTTGAACTCAATTTATTCATGGATTTCATATACTCTTTATTGTCACTCTTCTTTCTTTATAGTTTCCCCCTCAATTTTTACATTACATACCTCTACGAGAATGAAATATTGAACCACAAGACATATGATTTATTTCCATAGACACAACAACATTTGAAATAAACATTAAATATTTATATTAAATGATATTATAAATTATTTCTAGAAAATATTTTTGTTTCCATAAGACAAATTAAACATAAATTTGTTATTATTTTTGTAAAAAGCCACTCTTCATATTACCCTTAACATCCATTGATGTATTGGGGTAATTTTATTGATTTTTAACAACCCATTTATTTATATAATTAGTTTTAGTATCTTAACTAATAAATATAAAAATATAAAAAAATTTAATAATTATAGGAATAGATTTTACCATTTTCTTTCCTCTATCAAATTAAAAAACTTGTGATGATTCAACCATCACTATAAAATATTTTTTTATAACCATATATAATACTTATTAAGGTTCATCCAACATAAAGACAATAATATTATTCCTAATTGATCACTTTTTTATTTTTCAATATATATTTCATCAATTTTATTTAATATTTTTTATTATATCTTATTTTCACTTTAAGATGATTGAATTACTCTAGGTGAAAAACTTCCTTATTTAGTAAATCATACTCAATATATTTTTTATTCTTATCCTAATTCTTTATCATCCATATTTCTTTCTTGTTCTTGGTGATTTTTTCAAGATAGGACAAAATTTTAGATTTGAATATATTTTTTATGATATGTTTTCCTCTTTATAATTACTTATTAAAGAATCATTATGTTTTTAAAAATGTCTCATAAATGTTTTATTTTATTCAATGATAACATCTTCATCTGAATTACTATATTGTGAAGATATTTTATATTCTAATTTTATTAATAAATTCATTTTCTTTCTTATTATAAAACACTTTTTCCCCTTAGTAAATGTTTTAGATTAGTTCTTTTTATTCTATTGGCTAGGGTATTTTTCTCATCATAGTCAACAACATATTTATTCTTATTTATAAAATAAATGTAAATGAATACAATTATACCCAAAATATATTACTTTAAGGTTTTTTTATTTTTTTATTCTCCTTGTCATTTTATGATGTTCATTGAAAAAAGGGACAAAATCATTTCATACTTATCATTATTTTTCTTATCATGTTAAAAATCAGTAGGGGTCTCTTCTTCCATATTTTGGATCATAATTTTTAAAACATGATCCTTTATTATCTCATATGATTAATTTATTGTTTATATATTATAAATGGGAAATATATCTTAATCTATATCTTTGGTTGAGGATAATTTAGAATAATCTAAATTAGTAAAATTTATTAATAGTTTATTGATAACAATGAAGTCCTATAATGTACCTCAAAATATTCTAATATACTTTAAAAAATCATTATACCTTTTCAATATATAATCAATAATCTCAACCTAATATATTTTCATATCATCATATTTATACCTCCAAATAAAAAACATGGATTCCTTCACTATGAAATTTCCTTCAAAAATATTTCTTAGCATGTGAAAAATTTATTTAGTAGTTTTCAGTCCTATAAATTTAGTAAAGATATGGTTAGATAGTATATAAATATTTCATTCCTTGTGTTTCCATCGTATTATAGATTTATTTTATCAACATATATTATGGGATCATATTTATCAGTTGGAGTAACAAAATTATGGAAGTATAAAAGACTTATCAGTCAATATATTGGAGATAAAAATCATAATATTCTTCCATAAATGATAGTTTATACCATCAAATATAATTATACCTATACTATTAAAAGGGTTTTTATTCTACATTTACTCTTAAATCATGAAAGTATCCTTTATAACAAACCCATAATACTCTAATACCACATGAAATGTAGAGGTGATAAACATTTTAACAATAATGAGGGGGTGGGATATGGGAATTAAATTTGAATAAAGAATATTATAATTTAATTAAAAATAAACCTCTAAAACATGTTAGGGTAAATAGACACTTATCATTTAACTCTCAAACTAAATCATATCCATTCAAAATAAATAAAAAATCCCATAGGATTCTCATGGTTCTCCCTCAATATGATTGAATACTTCATTTACATGTTTTTTGAAACTAAATAAAATAATTACACCAATAATTTAAAGAGTTAATGGAATATATAAAGGAATGACCCTTAACTAAGAAAGATGTTTCCCAATAGAAAAATTCCATAAATATTCATTATATTGGATCCCTCTAGTTTATATATGTTTTAAAAAAAATGATATGACATAATGTTAAGTCGAGGATGCTACAAAATTAATAGATATATCTTCTATGATCCTATAATATATTTTACATTGACATGTTTTCCCAATTATTTAGTGATATTTATATCCAAAATTCACTAACATAACAATAAAATTCAATCTTTCTCACTCTTTTTCCCATCACCATTCCATAAATCTTCCTCTTATATTGAAATAACCATAGATATTTCCATTATTAAATAATCAAGACATCAATGATCTTTATTCTCATAATAAGGATTCACTACTAGTCAAAAGAAAATTTTAGAATAACGTAGTAAGATCCTTGATATATAGAATAGATTAAATTATTCAATAATACTTGAATCTAATTCAACCTTCTCATGAAATATACACTAATATTATTCATTTAAATCTCTGTAAAATCCTAGAAATACTAAAAATCATTATGTATTAAAGAAATTAAATTTTCATAATATTATATTAATATTATGTAGAATCTAAAATACAAAAATTAATCTACAATAATTTATTCTATTCTTATAAAGTCATGTCACTTTTATAATAGTCTTCAACACTTCAGATTACTCATTAATAACACATATATTACCATAAAAATGATCCAAATTAATATTACATAACCTTTTAAAGATTTATTTTCTGCTTATAGGAACTCCTAGGGCTCATATCTATCCTACAGAACTCATCTTGAAACAACCATAACCACATTATGACAACTCAAAAACATTATCATCCATCATTAATCCTTCTCAAAAACTGCTTATAACAAATAAAACATCATTAGAGAAAGTCCTTATATTAATCAATATTTATCCTCGTGGTCTACCATGAATACGATACAACCAATTATAACTAAGGTAAAAAGGAAAAATATTAGAATTTTGACATAAATATTTAGAATTAAATTAATGTTTTTATTTAGGAGTGAAAATAGGTAATATGAAAATTATATGACCACTGGTAATATAAATAATAAATGGGTATATTAAAAATGATATATTTGGAATATAATCAATTTTATGAAATAAATAATGTTTTATAAATCATATATTAAATAGTAATAATAAATACCTTACATTTATTACATAAATAATTTATAGTTATATAATAAAATATAATCATTCATTACATAAGAATTTTTTTCAATTTTTTTTATAAATTATTATATTCACTATTCAAAATTTCATTTTATATATTTCAAAATTAAATTTTATAAATTGAATTTAATATTTGAAATTGGGATATAATTTTTTTTTAATGTGGTCATCTTCATTTTTTGGTAAAAAAAATAAGATAGTGGTGTAAATAATGAGTGGCATCGGTAAACTATAAAAATAGTAAAATATATTATTTGGTTAAAATAGTTATAAAACCTATTAAAATAAAATTTGAGTCAATAATTGATGCAATATTGACTAAACCATGTTTTTTCTACTTATTTTTCACTTTTAATGATAAAATGAACTTCCATATACATTATAGAATTGGAAATTATAAATATGATACTCAAACTCAGTAATAAAAGATATCATCCTATACCCATCATAAACCACTTCTATTATTCATTTTTCGCTAAAATAAATCTAAAAATTTCCTCTCCTAATGTATTTTTTTTATTCTCTATCTTCTTGATCCAGTAAAGAGGCCTAAATCCTTCATTAGAAAGGAAGACATTCTAAGGAGTAATTGCATCATAATAGGTAATGTGTTCCTCTTCAACTCTTTCAATTATCATCTACTATATACTTCCATTATAACCCATAAAAACTCAATTGATATGTTATTAACATCATAATTATTCAATAATAAGGATATTTTTGTAATAAAACTCTATATTTTACTCATTCAATCCTATATCATTTCCTTTTTTAGGTCGGCACAACCTCCTACAAGAATAATGATATACTATATTAATAATTATATTCATGTATGACTATAAAAAAAAAATAATGGTTATATATGACATTAATTTTTATATTATTTTTAAATTATAGTGATAATCTAGTGAATGATAATTTTAATGCGATTCATTGATATTGATAAAATTAAAAGAAACATACATGTGGTAAATTCATTTCTTGCAAACGACACCTATATTTTCCATCATATAATCATAGAAAATTTTAAAATCATTATAATAATATGCTTTTAATATCATTAATAATATGGTAATGGTGAAATTGATAAAATATAATGATGATCAAAAATACAATTCCGAAACAAACATCATATAATCAAAACAAATTAGATTTGATGGCAAAGTTAAACTAAAACTAATTAACGTAGATGAAATAAATGGGTATATATTATTAATTCAATATTTAAATATAATTAATATTATAAAATTGATTATTAAGATATCTATGTTTATCATATTAGAGGTTAGAATGTGTTCATATAAATTGAGGGAAAAGGTAAGGGGTTCTCTCATAATCATTATTTTTATTTGAGATTATCTATACTTAATATTCTGTTGGGAGAATTTAAAGGTTCATTACATTAAAATTACCTTTTATTCCTCATCATTTTTTAAAATCTGGATTTTTATATATTTTTTTCATTTCCCTATCATTTATTCATACTTCACCAGTTATAATATTTTTAAGTGGAATGTTTAGTGTCTCTTTTATTTCAATTGGAATATTTATCCTCTATATATTTATTATATATGGTGTTTTAAGTATTTATTTTTCATTATTTCCTAAAAATATATGATTTATCAAGGCCTTCATCCAATGAATTTGACTTACTTATAAAGTTGAGAAATGAAATCTTTTTGGCTGGATTTGTCTATATTTTTTTCTTGGTCGCTTTCTCTCATTATTTTTTTTGGTTTTACTTATGAATATTCCTTTCTTGGTTTTCATGATTATAAAAAGTAATACTTATTTATTTACCATTTTATAAAACTTTTTAGGTATAAATGATTTATTTGTAAATATTATCAAAATGATAAGGTTATTTATTCTTATTTTATAAATAAGTTTCATATATTTTCTAAATAATTTTTCATCAATGCCAATAGCCTTTAATGATTTAAATATTTAATTGGGGATATTCATAAAAGGAATATACTACATTCATTCACTAGATGAATTATTTTTTTATCTTGTGAAAATATTTATTAAAATTATTTCATAATCATATACTTGTAATGTTAATATATATTTGTGAATGTTTTCATATTCATCTGGAACATATATATATCTCATTTATCACTATGCAGTTAGTGGGGAAAAAATTATATATCCCTCCAATAAAATAAGTAAATATTATATACTATGTAATGTTGTGTCATGAGACATGGGATCATATCCTATTCCATTTTTATAGAACATATTTTTCCACTACGTGAAGATGGTATTACCAGTGACCATTTAGATATGATATGAGTTTTCTATACTTATTCTCATTAAAAATTTCTTTTATTATTCCATATTCCATTGTAATGCCTTATATATAGTTTTTATTTATTTTTAAGATCTATAGTTCTTAATCCTTATGTTATTATTTATTTATTATGATTATCATGCCTATATTTTTTTATATTTACTCCCCTATGCTATTAATTATGATCCCCAATCACAATTAAAATTATATCTATTTTTTAACCCATCCTCTTCATCACCAAACCATTTTTATTTTCATAAATATCCACTTTTAGTGGGTTTAGTGGGAACCCTAAAAAATCAATTAGTACAAAAACATCATACAAGAAATACAACTTCACAAATTTAGATATAATAGAGGGTTTTTACAAAAACATAATAAGAATAACTAAAAAATTCACCATGATGCACGCCCAAGGATAGAGGATACCCCAATCCAAGACCCTAACATGCATAGAATAAGTAGAAAGTATTGCACCCATAGATTTTTGTTGATACTTCTTGAAAGTTACTTTAATCTCAAGGTCATGATGAAAATGAAGGAAATTTCCAATGTTACTTGTTACTCTCAATTCCAGAGGGGTTACTCTTATATTTATAGAATAGTTCCCTTATGTCATCTCTAGGATGAAGACGAATACAATATTTAATATTTGAAGTGGTGAGATTCAAAACATCCATGTAATCTCATTAGGGAAATGGTCAAGATCAATATCCTGAATAATGTACATAAGATTAAATTCAAACTACTAGTTTTATGGTTCGTCATGTACCTAAGGACATTTATCCTCCAAATTTTTTCCAAACTCCACCTAAGTCAGTTTGGTGGTTGTATAGGTTATAATTCATTCTTTAGGAAAACCCTTTCTAAAATGATGGTAAGAAGACTTCATTTTTCTAGATATATTTTGTTGGAAATTATATATACTATTTAACCAGTTTCCTAGGTCCTAATTAATAGTGTAGGGGATATAGATCTTTGAGTTTGGTTATGCTTTTATTTCTTGTAAAGGATTTTACTGATTTCAAGATACATCTCTATATGAGGAGGAACTTTACTAGAATATTTTTTGATTCTGGGACTTAGTAAAGATGAATAGTCTTTTGATGCCTATTCTATATTCGTTGGATAGGTAATGCAGTCTAAGTCCATCAATGATTTATTACCTTTCTTAGTTGTAGAGAAAAGAAAATCATCTCTTTAAATCTCTTAATTACTCATAGGAGGGATATTTTGGGAATAAAGTTCCTTATTAGAATTATTTCCATCCATATTTCCATCTTTATTAATATCCCATTATTGTCCTAAGTCTGAATTTTTCATCCCATAATCTCAGATCTTCACATCATTAACCAATATCATAGACTTGTTCTGAGGCTCAATTCTAGATGGATTATTCTGAAAGAACTTGCATGTATATCCATTATCTGGTTCTGTTACACCCATTACCATATATTTCATCTCTTTACTCTCATCTTCATCTTGTTATATATATATAATTTAAAGACTCCCATATTTTTTAGTGATCTCCAAAATAGGATACTTCTGCCTGTATCCTACCAACATTGCGGTGATAGAAAATGGGATAGAACTCAAACCTATCTTCAGAGTAGTAGAACACTGATCAAGACTACTTCTAATGATTTTAGCATGAATCATTTGATCCATGTTCCCATCCTCTGAAACCTCCTAGAGTATCTTTTGGTTCACATGATCCCCCCTTGTTCCCATATCATAATACATACTTCTAGATCTAGATATATGATGTGTAGAATTCACCCTAAGACTACTAATAGGGACATTAGAAGGTTTCACAACATTGTCATATGAAATTTGGGGATTATAAACATGTTCCTTAAGTGAAGGACCTAAAAAAGTTGAGTCCTATATCACTCAGATAGTTTATGAGAATGATCTAACCTGTATAGAAACTCTTGGGGTAAGTAAAGAAAACTAACCAACAATCAGAAACCCAATACTACCTTTGATACCCATACCAAATGCATGGGAATCAGATAATCTAGATTACTTGTTGGAAGCTTGATGAATTTATTAGAAGAGGTGTCCTGACCTCTTATAGGAAGAACAAAAGATACACCAAGATTCAAATTGTACCGCCTGAATACATAGAAATTCCTCTTTACCCTCAATACATAGAGAACTAACTAGTGTTTTTGAGATATCAACCTCCATGAAAATATTTTGAGAGATGGGATGACATTCAACTTTTTCCCTTTTACCAATGAAAAAAATTACCCATATGAATTTCCAATCATACTTAGAATAACATGATTTTGATAGGGTAGTTTTAAACCAAGAATACTTACACAAATCACCACTATCAAGAGTTCTATTCTCATGTGGAAATCATAATACCATCAAATGATAAAGAACTGAAACCCATATGACATTTTCTTACCTTTAGACTATGTGAGAGCAAACTCAATGTTGTTTACAAGACTAGTTAAAAGATTCATTGGGTCAATCAATCCTACCATCACGTGAGATTTCATTGCAAATCTAGAGTTGATGAATCTATATAAAGAGTCTATATATAGATACAAGTTTTAAAAGAAATCCACTGGGGATATGTAATAAAGTATGGAGTCTTTCATAAATTAAAGTGATGATATAGGAAATATCAGGACTCCATTCCCAAAACCTGAGAACTTTATACCTCTTATAAATATAAGTTAAATACAGTTGGGTCATCTCAGTTGGTATCAATGAGAGGACTAGATAATTTTTCAGAATATTTTTTGAAGAATAAGAGGTTGAAACATAAAAAATCCTCAGTTAAACCTAGAGTTATAGTTTTATATTAAACAAAAAATATCACAATGGATTCATAGGTTAAAATATCTTATGACCAAATTTCAAATAATTGATCATGGTACTTATTATTATTTATTAATTACTCTATCTTTTTTAGTATTAGTAAAAATATTGAACCAAGAGGAATTGAGTGACCAATAATTGTGAAATACAATGAATTAGTTCTCCCAATGAATAACTAAACAAGATGGGAACTGGTATTATTTTTTGGCTATTCTCTCCTAGATATCTCAACCTAAGAAGAATAACATGAACAACATCAAGCACCTAAATACTCTAAATAAGGAATAGATTTCCATTGATTTTGTTTTGATATAATTAAAACTATATTTAGAAGACCTTCTTATCCCCTAATTATCAAGAAATATATAAAATAAATAGAAAAAATTCCTATTCTTTAGGGTTTGTAGAAATAAAATGTTGTTTTAGATATTTATATTTTGGAAATTGAAATAGTTAAACTGTTTACTATCATCATAGACATAATTAAAATGAAAAAAAGTAATCCATGGAATGGGAGTATTTTCATAAAATATTTTTCAACAAATATTTCCCTCAAACTCTTCATATGATAAAGAGGTAATTCCTTATAATTAAACAAAATTTGGATTAGTATATTTATTACACTGAGGAAAATATTATAAGACATGATGTTTATGAAATTGGTTTTATCAATAACCTTAAAATTAAAATATTATGTTTTATTACAAGATTAAAAACAATTCTTTCAAATGAATTATCTATAAGGGTATTTGGAATCTATGATAAAATTGTTCAAGGTTATCTTAATATTGAAATGAAAATTACACTCAATATTATTGTGGTTTTGGGGACAAGAAGAAGAAAATTGATTTTCATGGGAACTCAAATGATAAATATCACAATTTAATGAATATTCAACTTCCTATATGCATAAAAATATGGGTAGAAGCACCCACGAGATTTCTAAATAAGAATTGAAAAATAAATCATATGGGGAAAAGAAAACGATAAAGTACAATAATATTTTTTAGATATTAAGTAGTTAGAAAAAATAGTGGATGAATAAAATTCTCAACCTAATGATCCACACGCACTCTAATGTTCCTTTTGTAAGGTGTCTAGACTCTACTAAAACTAATACACCAATCTAATGGTTTATAAAAAAATTAAAATCATCAACCCCCACATTCAAGGGAATGAGTGAAAAATTATGCAATCAAAGTATATCATGAAAAAACTGGTGAAAGGAATAATTATCATCCACTCATGGACTGAAATGTCTTACTTGATTATCATTTTATCCACTCTTTTATATCAAGAATTTGTTCAATGAATATTACCTCACCTCTTTAATTATTAGATATTGGATTATCATATAAAACATTGAGTGTTGTGATGTTTTCATCATAAGATGACAACTCTTATATATTGAAATATTTCAAAAGATACTTCTTGTAAATAAAATTATTCCCCCACTGGTAGAGTTTAATTTAATATTGAGTATTAATTATATCTATCTATACAGATCCCATGTCAATTTCTATAACTGGTAATCTAAATTTGACATCCCAATTCATCTGATGATCATATATCAAATCATGGATAACTATGAAATTTTTAAGGAAAATATTACTGTTACATGGTAATTAATACCCAATAATATGGGATACACAGATAAAATGGTTATAGAGATACTCATCATTGATGATATTCTAATCCCATGGGAATATACTGATGCATTTCATGAAGAGTTTCCTAGTCTTCCTCAACATTATGAGGTTAAGTTTTAAAAAAAAATCAAGAATTGTGATTTTTCTCTAATGAAGAGTTCAAATAAAATGTTACCAATTGAAATGGAGTAGCTAATGAAGTAACTATAATAGAATTGAGGTATTAGTTTTATAAACCCATGTTCCCTAGTATTTTGTCAATCAGTCCTGTTATTTTAGAAAAAGGATGGATTGACACATATATTCATTGATAATCAGGATCCTAACTAGGTAATGATCATGAAAAGATATCATTTACCCTATATTGATGAATTTTTCAATCAAAATATTTGGGATCAATACTTATCAAGGGGGAAAATAAATTTGTACAATATAAATAATGTGTTAAAGGGAATATATACATATGAAAATATTTTATACAGTATTTGGTAACTATTAATTCATAGTGATCCCATTACAACTCACAAATATCCTCACTATAAATATAGATTTAATTAATAGACTCTTGAGAAATTACCTTAAAAATTTATTTTAGTTTTTAAAGAAGATATTTTTATATATTTCAAGAGATAGGAAGAACATGAAGAGAATTTGAGAATAGTTATTAAAAAATTATAGTTGAAAAAATGTGTGAAAATTTTAATATGTGTGAATTTGGGATACAAAAGACATCCTTTTGGGGTTATGTAATCACTACTGAGGGTATATATGTATAACCTCCCAAGATAGATGTGATTTAACAATGACCTATAAAAACTACAATAATATATATTTTTAGTTTTCATAGACTAGAAGGATACTATTGATTCTTTTTTATAAGTATCTCATGATTACAAAATCCACTAACCATGTTAATTTATAAAGAATCTACATTTCTCTAGATATAAGAATGTGGATACAGCTTCAAGAAGCTTAAGGGAAGTATTTTCACCACACATTTACTCACACTACCTTATAGTGCATAATTACTTTTGATATACAGTGATGCATCAATCAAGAGATTGGGGTGTGTCCTTATGAAAAATTATAATGTGGAAGCTTATGGATCATTATAATTTATGTTCTATGTGAAAAATTATCTTCATAGTAAAAATTAAATTAAATATTTTGATTTCATATCTCTTTATTTAGTACTATCATATATATTTTAGTGATAAGAAATTAAAGAATATAATCATGTATAATGAATTGAACATGCACCAAAGTAAGTAGTTTCAATTGATAAAGGATTATGATTTTTCAATGCATTATCACCCAACAAATGAAAACATGGTCATTTTTACTCTAATAAAAAATAAGTACAAAACCTTATCCTTGATGACAATTTAATGAAACTCAATATTTATAGATATATAAAAAATGGGCATATAAATCCTAAGGATAGGGGTAAACTCATACCTTCCATACGTGATTTCTCAATCATCAATACATAATAATATTAATAAGAAAAAAGATTATTTTGATCCACAACATAAGCTCAAAAATATTTCATATTTTAACATCGATAATGATGAAATTATAATATTTTTGAAATGAATATGTGCCATATAATTACATGGACTAAAGAAGATGTTCTTTTATGATGCACATAGATCATCATTAATTATTTATCCATGATGTACAATTATATATAGATCTTAAGGATCACTTCTGGTAAGATAGATGGGCCTGTAAGGGGATCCGTGCTAGGGTTCTCCCCCCGCCGCTGCCTTCTTCCCTCTACGGTTCGGCTCTCCCCTCCTTGTCATCTCGGTCGGTGAGTTCATGGCATGCGGTTTTCCCCTGGCAGTGTCATCGACTCTGTGGGATCGATCTTCTCGGCGCTCAATTGGAAGTGTTGTTAGGGTCCTTCCTCGAGTTTTCAACTGCTGCGGCGAGGGTTTCATCACGTTCCTACATCTTCTATGGGTGCATGTGGCGGATCTGGTTGTTGTGTGAGGGCTTGAAGGCGGTGGTGGACTTGCGGTTCAGGTGATCTTGATTTTCTTCGAGCTGTTTTTGGGTGTGCGACTTGGTTTTCTGCTCCGATATGGTTGTTCAGCGTCGTCGTTAGAGGGTTCTGCTCTGGATGGGAATGACGGTATTCCAATGGTGAGTCCTGTGAATGTGTAGGTAAATATGAAAGCTGGTTTGGTTACTGGATGGTGGATGTTAAATAATGGGGTTTTTTGTGGTGTTGAATGATTGCTGCTGTGTTTGGCGACGTTTTCTGTGGAATCGATTTCTTGTTTCGATGTCTTTGGTGATGTTTCTATCCTTGGATAATGATGATCGGTGGTGGATGGTTGTCGCCGGCGTTGTTTGATGTTGAGGCGATGAGGTTGCTCCGGCGACGACGATTTTATGGTCTCGCCGGTTACCTGGAATAATGGTGACACGTGATGATGGGATCACGACTCGAGGTGTGACACATGGCATATGGTGGGCCGTGGTTTGGATTTGAAATTTGAATTTTGAAATTTGGATGAATCCTATTTGAATTTTGGGTAATGGTCTGTACGGTTACCGGTAACCCTTAAACTGGTTTGGGTACCGGGAACCCATAAACCGGATTTTGAAAATGGAAAAAAATGATTTGCAGCCACTTCTGGTAAGATAACATGAATAGAGTAATTGTGGAGTATATTTATCAATACATAGTATGTATTAAATTGAATGTTGATCATAATATTTATAAGAGGATGATGAAACTATTAATCACACATATATAAAACTATGATAAAATCACATTGTATTTTATCAAAGCACTTATGAAGACCTATAAATGCTATAATTACATTTTTGTTTTGTGTGAGAATCTTATGAATTTAGAGCAATTCATTCTTATTCAAAAGTATTGATCACTTGATAAACTTTCTAAGATATACAAAACTAAAGTTGAAAGGATGTATGAAAAACACCTTTCTAGTATATATGATAGTTATCCTAGAATCAACTTTAAGTTCTATAGAATTATTCAACAATAATTGGATAAAAATATAGTATTTATCATGAATGATAAACTTAAGATTAATGGTCATTCTAGAAATACCATTTAAACTATAAACAATATATTGAGATCATACTTCATGGATTTCAAATGATGATTGGATAAAAATCTTCCAATTGTAAAGTTCTCATAAAATAATAGTTTACACTATTGAATTCAAAAGGTTATAAATATGTTTACATATAGGAAAATATATAGAACTCCAATATGTTGGGATGAATTTAGAGATATAAATATATTGGGAAAATATCTTTCTAAAGATATTAGATAGATGATTCAAACCATTCAGTGACATATTAAATAAACACAAAGTCTAAAGAGTATTTTTAAGGATAATCATTGATAGTATCTATAGTTTGATGTTAGTGATAAAGTATTATATTTAATATCAACATGAAATAGGGTCATGATTTTCAAGAAGAAGAAACATTGAGTTCTACATCTACTAGCCCCTTCGAGAATATATATTGTTTGGGGATTATAGTTTGTCACCTTACACTTCTAGAGAACATGTCACAAGTGCACAATGTTTTATATGAATCTATTTTAAGGAAATACATATAAAATCCATTATAAAAATTTAACTAATAGTATTTAAAACTAGAACATGACCTATATTATGAATAATAACTAGTGAATATAAATGATCATAGATATACAATACTAAAAAATATGGCCAATAATCTTGTTAAAGATCTCAAGAGAAATCATAATCTCGAGGAAATGAATTGAGAACATGAAGATGAAATGAGGTAAAAGATCCATCATATGTTTTCATCTATGTAATGAAATTTCAAGGATGAGTATTTTTAAGGGAGGTAACATGTAAGACCCCATAATTTTATTTTATGGAAATGTTGAATAATATTTTCACATTCAACATCATACTTAAATAAAGAAATGTTATATTTAATTTAGATAAAATATTAAAATATGAGATAAACATTAATAAATTATGGGAATTATATACAAAAAATCATTATGAAAATCACAAGAGAATAAGAGAACATGTAAATAAGAATATTTTAAAATTGAAATCTCCATGAGCAGAGACTTCCAGCATGGCCATAAAACAATTATAAATATTTAATGAAGGAAAAACATTAGAAATATGATAGAATTTTGTGAAATAAATAAATGTGTTGGATGATTTATTTTTAAATAAGTGTGTAAGGTAATTCATATGAATTAACATGGGAAATATGACTGTTATCTGAGAATTGGGAATGTATATAACAAATGGGTACATTGGAAAAAATAATGGGAATATCAACCTCTTATTGAAATAAATAATGTATTATAACTCATATATATTTATTTGTTAAAGGTATAAGGGATTTCAAGAAATCTAAACCACACACGCCCCCAGGTATCCCATATGGGTCAAGCCTCATCCCTTACCACTAGGATTTTATAGTACTTACTAGACCTATTTTATTATGATACATATCCCAAAGGAAAAGTGTCTTAAGTCCATTACAAGTGTCTTCATTGATAACCCATAGGACTAAAGGCATGAAAATATGTTTCAGAGGACCCATAAACCAATGAACCCAAAATGGTTCAAAATCCCAAAGGTTTTTAGGCCCTTAAACCCCTAAAGGATGTGAGTTTGTACCACCCTATATCCTGCCTTTCCCTGTAGTTCCAGACCTGCCCATCAGGCCTACCGTGAATGATCCTAGCCTACCTTCCTACATTCATTCGACCCACCCATACATGGCCTAGACACACAAGTCCTCCCATAAACATATAACCAACCATCCAATCATGTCCCTGTTATAAGAAACCAAATCTTCATTTCAGGTATGGATCTTGATTTTAGGTTATTTTTGAGGAAAAAGGAAGAAATGTGGTTTTTCTAAGTACACTCAGTGTACTTCTATGGACATGCTGTGTACTCAGTTTCCACATATAGCTGCATACTATCCATGTAATGTCTAAGTATATAGTCATGTGGTGACCTAGAAGACCCCTTAATCCAGGGCTAGTTGAGGCTAATACACATCATGTAGTTTAAATGAACGCTCCATGTACTTTTCTTTTTAATTGATATATAAGAGCGGGGTCATGTCTCATGTCCAGAAATAACTTCTTCTTCCTGTGTTTTGTACAGGAGCACTCAAGAATGAAGAATGAAGATCAAACCCCTGATTCTCCATCCGATCTCTGATTGAGACATCGTTGGGTGTGTTGAAATCCCACAGGCGAGTTCTCAAATCCTATAGAGCCTTTATTCCCGATTCTTACTCTCTCGTTAGTTATTAGAGGTTGGGAATTTCTCACCGTATTTTAGATATACACCGATTTAGGCCGATTTAGGCCGATTCAAGGGCCAAAGTTTAGGGATATCGATCATGAGACATCGAGGTAGGTGGTTTGTTCCTTTCGTTGTTATTCTTTGTATTATATATGATAAAAGTGCCTCATACCCATGTTTGGGGTATTCTTTGATTTAGAATTTAACCCTATATATTACCTTCCATTGTTTGATTGATTAATTAAGGGTTATTTCTTATGATTAAGGTTAAATACCTTGTTATGGGACACCCCATGGGTGAGTTTCTCTTAATTGACTGTTTATGGCTATTTGGTCTAGGATGTCGGTTAGGCTTGCCTTGTTTTCCATGACTTGGTTGATTAGGATGGATTTTGGTTGTTTATATGAAATGAATGTGATATTCTTGTAAATTATTAGCCATGTAGTAGTTATAGATTATATAATATACTTTGATATGTTATTTGTTCCATGTATTTACATAAGACCATGAGATCTTTGGTGTAGATGTTGACCCAGGGGTATTGACCATGAGAGCTACCCAGGAGGTCATTTATACATTATTGATGCTATTTTGACGTAGGGGTATTGATCGTGAGAGCTACCCAGGAGGTCATTTATAATTTATTGATTCTTTGTTAACCAAGGTGTATTAGCCACAAGAGATGCCTAGGTTGTTGTTTGTTAATGTTTAGTGCTATGTTAGACCAAAGGGGTTGGACCGTGAGATATTCCCAGAGGGACATTATTTAATTAATGGGTACTATGTTAAAAAAATGGGTTATACTATGTTAGCTTCCCTAGAGGGTTGTTTTTGAATTATTGAATGATTGTGATGAGTCTGTCAAGGAAAAGCAAAATTTTGGACTCTGTCTTACTTGATTTTTAAGGTGGTCTTCTGAGATGTCTATTTTGTTAGATACATAGAGAATAAATATCTTAGTCTAGATCCCAAGGGTTAAAAGATTCAATAGATTGAATAATATCTTAATGTAAATGAATTCAATTGAAAACTGTAGGATTGTTTACTTTTGAGTACTTTATAGTTTATTACTTAATTTCTGCATTTTTCCTGCTATATATATTCATTAACATTTAGGAATATATGTTCTAGTGGTTGCCTACTGGGATTCATCTCACAACCTGTTTGGGTCATTCTTTTGGGCCCAAAAATATTATATGGTTGCAGGTATAGATAAGGGCAAATTCCCCTATTTATCAGGTACTTGATTGCTATTAGAGTTAGAGAGAATGGGACCAAGATAAGGATTGCGATGATGATATAATTTACTTGTTTCTTTTGTACTTTAGTTTCTATACTTCTTTCCAGAATTGTGGCTTTTTTGGATGATTTATTAGATGAATATTCTATGAATCATATATATATATATATATATATATATATTGTGGCCTCTGTTGGATTTACTTATAATCTTCCATTTTTTACTTTTTTTGGTATTATTGCTTCTACTATTTTTTACTATCTGTCTTCTGTTGTGTATACTCTTCCAATGAGGGAATAGTTTACCCATTATCAAAACATGTCCCTCACTTCTAGTCGGAAGCCTCTGGCGTTTGGCGAAATGTGCTTGAGGTTATGTGACCAACCGGGTCCAGGGCACCATTGGGCGGCACCCAGATCCAAGACGTTACAAAGCAATATCAGTGGAGGTTCTTTTATGATTTGACTTACTATTTGGAGCCAATAGACTGGGATATGAAGGAATAGGTAGTTGGTTATAATCTTTTCTCAGGAGTAACTAACCCGTGTATAGGGAAAATCCAAGTTACCCCGAATATTGTAATTTTTCAGGTTTTTCAATTGTTACATTTGATTTGATTTCACCATTGGGTGATTCACTTATTTTTGTTGTTGTTATGATTGATATCTTTGTTGTACTATTTCTACTTCAACCAGATGAGATGAGGTTATGTCGTCTCATGCATCATATAGGCACTTGATAGAGATCACATGTCATGCATTCGTGTCAGGCCATTTAGGGTGCATTACTGATTTCATGCTGTTGTGATAGATGTTGTGCTAGATATGCATGTTGTTGTGATAGATTCCATGACAAAAATACCTGTTATTTTGATAGTGTATTGGTATATGTAAATTTTCATTTGGATGGACACCAAGATTTGGTCCCCAGTGTGTTATGGGCCCTCTTGGATCGGAATTTGGTGGATCAAGTTTGAATTTTAATTGAATTTAGTCAAGTTATGATGTGAAAAATGATTCCAAAATTTGATTTGAGTGGAGTATGGGCTCTCATGGGTCAGAATTTTTCATGACTTTGAAGAAAATTTATGTTTTAAGGGTTTTGGAGAATTTTTAGAGGATTACTATCTGGAAACTCAAACAACACGACATGTTGTGTTATGAACACATTCCATGTATTCTTCTATTTTAGAAGAATTGACTTTTCATAAGTACACACTGTGTACCGTATGTACATGGAATGTAGTTGTTGACTATGTGACTGAATGTGTGACTAGAGACACGGGGTTGATAAATGTTTGGTAGAACATGCTGTGTACTAGGATTACACGATGTGATATAAAAGACCATGTATCTGGCCATGGGACTAACAACACGAGTGGATGAAAATAAGGTTTTACATGCCGTTTATATATTATACACACCGTGTAGTAGTCGACCGTATATCCATCCATGTGACTAATGACATAGGTGGATTGAACCTTTGAGTACACGTCGTTTCTAAGGTGAGAAAACCATGTAGTGTTACGCTGGTAGAACCAAGTAGTTCTATTCATGTAGGAGTACTTGGGTATGAGGGAATATTCAAGTACACATCGTTTCTTATGAAGAACACGTCGTTTGTATGGGGCGTTACACGACCAAGTTGGCATAGGTACACACCCATGTTTAAATCTTATGGGAACACACCGTGTAATAGTTATTCATGCCGTGTAACCATGTCTTGAAAAGCATGAATGCTTTCTTTATTTTATTCCATTCTTGTACTTCTATGTTGCAGTCCTTGAAAATCTTGAACTGAGGTGTGCACTTGACCTGGAAGAATTATGCCACCGAGACATCCTCCGATTGTACGCTAGGTACAAGGTGATTACCAGACACTAGAAATGGTATATTAGGGACTACTAGTAGACCCACTCGTTGTGCCCGTCTTGGAACCAGTTTTTATATCGGACGTAGGTGCTGATGAACAATTCTATGAAGGATTTTGAGGATGATTCATACATTTTAGTGAGCACCACACCCTTCCCCGACTATGATAGATCTAATTCAGGTGTTCCAACTGCAACATCCTCCCACTTTTTCAGGGGATAGAGGACCATAGGCTGTAGAGTCCTGGTTAGAGGCCATGATTTCTGCCTTCGAGCATCTGGAGACGCCTCCAGAGAAGAGGGTGAAGCTCACGACTTACAGGCTTCAGGACACCACCAAGAGATGGTGGGATGTTATATCATAGGTAGTACGTCATCAGGATATATATTGGGAAGAGTTTCAGAGGACCTTCTATGATTACTTCTACCCTAACACGTTGAGGGCCGATTGAGCCCGGGAGTTCATGCATTTAGAGCAGGGCACTCTTTCAGGGATGGATTATTCTTCTTGCTTTACAGAGCTTCATCGCTTCACACCTATTTTGGGAGGTGACGAGTTATCACTAGCTAGGATATTTGAGGATGGTATCGGGTATGAAATCCAATCACATGTTAATGTTTTCAGGATGACTTTGGTGACTGCTATAGTAAATCAAGTGCTGATTACCGAGAACAATATGAGAGATTTAGAAGCAGTGAGCCTAGGTGGTTCAGTATCCAGGGTTGGTACTCTTTTGACCGATAGGAAGAAGTGTCGTAGGGAGATTACAAGTTGTGGTTCTTCCAGTAGTAGGGATGTACCTTTAGCTAGCTAGGTGGTGTGCTATCAGTGTGGAAGGAGTGGGAACATGAGACCACATTGCCTAAGAGACCCAGTTGAATATCGATCTTGCAACAAGATGGGTCATCTACAGCATTTTTGCAGGATGTTCTCACCAGTATCTAGTGATAGGGGATATGTTATGACTCCAGGTTTAGAAGTGGGGCCACATTTTTCTCATCAGTTAGGGAACTGGATTTCGTTATGGTGTTCAGTCCTAGAAGGTGGTTTTGGTCGAGGTTTCTAGATGACAGGTTTTCAGCAACAATAGAGTGGATCAGCTTAGGGTAACTAGGCAAGGTCATAGGGTCGTGGTATAGGTCATACCTTTGCTATGGAGCAGACCTAGTCGGAGTAGGATCCAAGACCCTCCACGGTTAGAGGTACGATTCTAGTTTCCACAGTTTTAGCTTCTTCTCTTTTTTGATATAGGGTATTCCAATAGTTTTATATTGGGTTTTGTTGTGGAGAGACTTGGGGTCTGTATCTTTACGTCTGATGATGTTATGTTACTAGAAACCCTATTGGGGATTAGTACTACTAGTGTACTTCAGTGAAAGGAGTGCCCTCTTGAGGTTGGTGGGTGTCACTTCTTGTGGGACGTCTATGTAATAGAGATGATAGGCTTCAATGTCATGCTCAAAATGGACTGTTTGGTCTCCTTTCAGTCCTTTGTTGACTACTATCACTGCAGGGTGAGTTTCATGTCACCGGAGGGACGTTTTTTCTACAAAATGGTGAATGGGATATCCATGTGAGTAGAGCTGGACCTGAGCATCATGGGTTGGGAGGAATTACAACCCATATTTCTAGTTTATATCTGGATGACCAGGGGACTTCACCAAAGGACTTTCCTCTAGTTGTGGATTATTGCAGAGATGTTTTTCGAGAAGAATTTTTAGTTTTACCTCTAGAGAGTGAAATAGATTTATCTATTGAGATTGTTCCAGGAGTGGCACTGGTGTCCATTCCTCCTTATAGGATGGCTACACCAGAGTTTTAGGATCTTAAGAAGCAGTTAGAGGAGTTACAGACAAAAGGTTTCATACATCTCAGTAATTTTCCTTGGGGTTCGCCTATCCTTTTTGAAAAGAATGTGGATAGTTCCCTTAGAATTTGTGTGGATTATCGTAAACTAAACTAGTTGATAGTTAAGAACTGATATCCCTTACCTAGGATTAATTATCTCTTTGATTAGCTTTGGGGACCTAGGTGTTCTCAAAGATTGTCTTGAGATCTGGTTATCATTAGTTTCATGTTAAACCATCATATATACCTCTTACAGCCTTTCAGAATAGGTATGGTATATATGAGTATTTGGTTATGCCATTCGGTTTCAAGAATGCATTGGCAAGTTTCATGGCACTAATGAACCGAGTATTCCATCCTTACTTATATTCTTTTGTGGTAGTCTTCATGGACGATATGTTGGCGTACTATCACAATCAACACAACCATTCCATCTATCTTGAGATCGTACTAAGTATACTAAGAGAGCATCAGTTATATGATAAGATCTCAAAGTGTCACTTTTGGATAGACCATATTCACTTCCTAGTTCATGTCATCTTAGATAAAGGAGTATCAGAAGACCCATAGGAAGTGATAGTGGTAGTTTCCAAGGAGCATCTGAAGAACGTCTTTGAGGTACAGAGTTTTCTAGGGATAGATGGTTACTATAGGCACTTTATACATGACTTTTCATGATTATCAGCACCACTGACGGGCCTGACTAAGAAGGGTGTGAAGTACTTGTGGAATGATTCATACGATTCAGTCTTTCCAAAACTGAAAGGAAGATTGACGTCAGCACCGATACTTATTTTCCTGGAGCCTCGAAAGATTTACACCATTTACTGCGATGAACCAACTATCGGGCTGGGTATAGTGTTTATGAAAGGGTAAGGATTTGTTGCATATGGGTATTGGAATTTGAGGCCAAATGAGAGGAATTACCCAATGCATGATATTGAGTTGGCTGTAGTTGTTTATGATTTGTGTTGTTAGAGACATTATCTTTTGGGATATAATTTTGTGGCATTCACTGACCACAAAAGCCTCAAGTACATATTTACTCAGAATTATTTGAATTTGAGATAGAAAGGGTGGGTTGAGTACCTTCAGTCCTTTGACTTTGAGCTTGCCTATACGCCTGGGAAATGCAACACAGTGGATGATGTGTTGAGAAGGAGAACTCAGATACAGGTAGTTCAGGAGGCCAGCAGTGAGTGGTAACTTATGGATCTATTCTTTGAGATGAATTTGGAGGTGAAAGATATAGATGGGTAGGTGTTTCTTTCTTCTATAGTTGTTACCTCTACTCTACTAGATCGAGTGATAATGAGGAGGCTTTCAGATTTTGAAGGCCTAGTCCTACGGGAGAGTGTGTTAGGTGAGGACCCTAATCTAGGGTGGACCATAGGTGAGGATGAGGTTTTTCATTTTCTTGGATGGGTATGGGTGTCACCAAACATAATCAAGGATATGTTGTGATATTTTTATGCCTCATTATGGGCAGTTCATCCTGGTGTCACGAAGATGTATTGAGATCTACATCCTCAGCATTGGTGGCCAGGTATGAAGAAGGATATAACTGGTTTTGTTATGTGATTTCCCACCTGTCAGCCGGTGAAGGCAGAGAATCAATGACCGGAAGGGAATTTACAGAAGTTACACATTCTTAAGTGTAAGTGTAATGATTTTGTGATGGATTTTTTGATAGGGTTACCAAGATCGTCGTGATGCAGTGATGTTTTTTGGGTTGTTGTTGATAGACTCGCGAAGGTTATACATTTCTTTATGATCAAATAAACCTTCAGTGTTGATGATATTGTGAAGTTTTAAATATGAGAGATTGTACATTTACATGGGGTTCCACACTCTATCATTTCCGACAGAGATGCCCGGTTTACTTCACAAGTCTAGAAGGGAGTATAGAGGGATTTGGGTACATAGGTACTTCTACGTACAACTTACCATCCCCAGACAGATGGCTAGTCTAAGTGCATGATTCATGTTTTTGAGGACATACTTCGAGCATACGTCCTAGATTTTGGGGGGTATTGGGAGAGACACAGACCCCTGGTAGAGTTTTCTTACAATAATAGTTTTTAGGAAATAATTCATATGGAACCTTATGAGTCTTTGTACGGTATTCCATTCTGATCACCCCTATATTGGCTAGAGATAGAAGAGGGAGCTATGATGGGACCTAATCTGGTCCATGAGATCACTGAGAAAGTGGATTTGATTTGAAAGAGGATGGATACAACACAGTTTCGGTAGATATATTATGTTGATCGATGGATATGACCTCTAGAGTTCAAGATTGGAGATTAGGTTTCCCTGTGTGTCACACCGAGGTTAGGACATAGGAGGATTTGGACACAAGGAGATCTTTCACCTAAATACATTTGTTCATTTTAGTTTTCAAATAGATTCAAGCTGGTTGCTTATCAGTTGTAGTTATCTCAGACGCATCGGTCTATGCATGATGTCATTCATGTTTCTCAGCTATGACGTTAATTTTAAGACTCGTCTCATGTTTTTAAACCCATGGAGATTTAGTTAGAGGTGGATGAATCCTTCAAGGAGAACCCAATTAAAATTATGGATCGCATCACGAAGGTTATTTATGTATGATCGATTCCTCTAGTATGGGTGTTATGGCAGCATAGACGATTACAAGACGAGACATGGGAGAGGGAGGTCAATGTACGTTTACAGCGGCTAGAGTTGTTTGCAGATTTTTATTCACCACTCTTAGAAGGGAAATTCATGGGTGAATTGCTTTAGTGGGGGAAGTTTATAAGAACTCAGATCTTAATTTTAGGTATGGATCTTGATTTCAGGTTGTTTTTTAAGAAAGGGGAAGAAATGAGGTTGTTATAAGTACACACCATGTACTTTTGTGTACACGCCATGTAATTGGTTACTGCGTACCACCACATACTGTCCATGAAATGGCTGAGTACATAGACATGTGGAGACCTGGCATACCGCTTAAGTCAGGGGCCGGTTGAGGATAATACACAGGGTGTAGTTTAAATGAACACGCTGTGTACTTTTCTTTTTAATTGATATAACAGAGCGGGGTCACATCTCATGTCTAGAAATGACTTCTTCTTCCCATGTTTCATGAAGGAGTGATTAGGAATGATGAATGAAGATTAAACCCCTGATTCTTCATCCGATCTCCGATTGAGACACTGTTAGGTGAGTTGGAATCCCACCGGCGAGTTCTCAAATCCTCTAGAGCCTTTCTTCATGATTTTTCCTCTCTTAGGAGTTATTCATGGTTGGAAGTTTCTCACCATTTTTTTATATCTACACCAATTTAGTCCAATTCAAGGTTTGATGTACAAGGATATCGATCATGAGACATCTATGTAGGTGGTTTGTGTCTTTCTTTGTTATTCTCTGGATTATATATGCTAAAAGTGATGCATACCCACGTTTGGGGTATTGCTTGATTTGGAATTTGACACTATCTATTACCTTCCATGGTTTGATTTATTAATTAAGGGTTGTTTCCAATGCGTAATGTTAGATACCTTTTTACAGGACTACCCATGGGTGATTTTTCCTTGATTGAATGTTTATGGCCATTAGGTCTAGGATTTCTGTTAGGATTGCCTTGGTTTCCATGCCTTGGTTGATTAGGATAGAGTTTGATTGTTTATATGAAATTCATGTGATATGCTTGTGAATGATTTTATAGGTATTAGTTATAGATTAAATTAGATTCTTTGATATGTTTTGTGCTCCATGTATTTACACTGGACCATGAGAGACTTGTTGTAGATGTTGACCCATGGGTATTGACTGTGAGAGCTACCCAGGAGGTCATTTATACTTTATTGGTGCGATGTTTACCAAGGGGTATTGGCTGTGTGAACTACCCAGGAGGTTTTTTGTACTTTATTTATGATATATTGACAAATGGATATTGACTGTGAGATCTACCCAGGTGGTCATTTTTTAATGTTTAGTGCTATGTTTGACCAAAGGGGTTAGACCATGAGAGATTCTCAGAGGGTCATTATTTAATGAATGGGTGATATATTAAAGCAAAGTTGTTATACTATGTGAGCTTTCCCAGAGGGTTGTTTATGAATTATTGAATGATTGTGATGAGTCTTCCAAGACAAAGCACAAGCTTGGACTTTGTCTTGTTTGATTGTTAAGGTGGTCTTCTGAGACATCTATTTTGTTATGTACACAAGGAATACAAATATTAGGCTAGATCATCTGGGTTATATGATTCAGCAGATTGAATAATTGTTAAATGCAAATGAATGTAATTGAAAACTGTAGGATTTTTTACTTTTGAGTACTTCTTAGTTTATTGCTTCATTTCGGCATATTTCCTGCTATATATATATTCATAGACAGTTACGCACAGATATTTTGTTAGTTGCCTACTGGGATTCATCTCACACCCTTCTTGGGTCATGATTTTGGACCCAAAAAGATTATACAGTTACATTTATTGATAAGGGAAAGTTCCATTCTTCATCAGGTGCTTGATTTCTATTGGACCTTGAGAGCATGAGACCAAGCTGCAGCTTCCAATGCTGTTGGAGTTTACTTTTTTATTTTTTACTTTTTTTTATGTATTTATTTCTAGCATTGTAAATTTTTTGGCTTCATTCTGAGATACATATTCCATCCATCAAATATATATATTGTGACCTCTGTTGGATTTACTTCTAGTCTTATTCTGTTTAATTTTATTGGTATTACTACTTCCAATATTTTTTACTATTTGTCTTCTATTGTGTATACTCTACCAATAAGGGTATAGTTTCTATATTATCAGACCTTGTCCATCGCTTCTAGTCGGAAGCCTCTAGAATTTCGGGAAATGTGCTTGAGGTTATGTGACCAACCGTGTTCAGGGAAACTTTAGGTGGTACCCGGATCCGGGATGTTACATCTATCATTGAGGACACCTCCCCCTTTTTGAGATCTTTTATACAAGCATGTGTGGGAAGATAACCACTACCTCAAAAAATGAGGGGGAGATACTGCAGTCAAGATTCGATCATCTGGCCGCTTGTATATGGTTATTCCACCAAGTTTAACTTTTTTACAGAGTTATACTATATTATAAATAATATATTTTACCTGAATAATAAATATTTATCATATATTAGATAAATAATTAATGATAATAAAACATAATATAACCATTATTTATGTAAGGAATTTTTTTTCATGAAAAATTAGTTCTCTAAAGTATTATGTATTTTTAAAAATGTAACCTTGAACTATTTAGAGATTTAATTTTGAAAATAAATTTCATTTTGGAAACTAGTGAATCAAAAAAATGAAAGGTGGTCAATTTTATTTTTGGTGAAAAATTAAGTTAGCGAGTTGAATAGTTAACGACATTAGAAAACTGTGAAAATGGTAAAATATAGTACATGGATAAAATGATATATAAAACTCATAAAAATAAAAATAATGTAAATAATTGATGTAAAATCTGGTTTTATTAGTTTTTTACCCATACATTAGATAATTATAGATAAAATGACCTTCCTTAACCATCAAGAAATGAGAAAAGTTTAATATGGCACTTAAGGTCGTCTATAAAATGACCCCCTCACCCATCCCAAACCATTCCTATCAATCAATTTCTTCTTTATTACCAACCCAAATTCCCTTCCCTAAAATTATATTACATGTTGGGTAGCATCTAGTCCCACTAAGGGGGGATAAATATTTCATTATGTAAGGTGACTTTATGATAAGGAGTTATTCCATCAAAGTAAGTAACAAGTTTCTATTTATCTCTTTCATTTAAATTTTCCTCTATAATCATCGTAAAACCCATCCACCACTATAATGATGTGTTATTAACATCATTATTCTTCTATAATAATAATATTAATAAATTTTAATTATATATTCTTACTCATTATTTTGAATAACAAGTTCTTATTTTGGCTGGTTTAAACACATAAATATTTGATGTTATACCATATTTATAGTTTTAATCATGGATCCATATAAATAAATAAATAATATAAAAATATGACATAAATGGGTATTTTATATTATAATTATGGTGTAAAATCATGTAAATCATTATTATTATGTGACTTACTAATATTGGTAGTTTTTTATGAAATGTGCTCTCCATGAATTATATTAATGGGAACTCTACTACTATCTTTCCTCAAATGAATATTTGAATTTATGGAATCCTTATAATTATATAAATATAATAAAATTTATAGTTTTTTTAATGATAAAATTGATACCATATATTGATTATTGAAACTATCACACTGAAACAATCATTGTATAATCAAAACTAATAACAACTTTTGATGAAAATAAAATTTATCCATTTAACTTATATGTAGTAAGTTGGTATAAATTATTAACATAAGAGGTATTTAATATAATTAATATAATAAAAATATTATAAATATTTTTATTATATATGGGGTTAAAATACATCTATGGAAATAAGAAGCAAAGGCAGGGGTTTCTCTCCTAATCTCTCTACTCATTTTAGATTGTAGATACCTAAGATTTTATTGGGGTAATTTGTAAATGCATTCCATTTAAATCCCAACGTTTTTATTCACTTATGGTTATATTGGGGATTTTTATATCTTTTATTATTTTTCTTTCATTGATTCACACTTCACCGGTTAGGAAATTCAAGGGGAATGGTTATTATCTATTTTATTTTAGTTGGAATCTTTCTCTTCCTTGTCCATAATATTTATGATACTTCATTGATGTATAATATTGATTTTATTTTATTTCAATAATTGATAAGGGTATCTACCTAATGAAATTTTATTAATTAAAAAGGTGGTAAAAGAATCTTTTTATCTCAATTTCATTATGTTTTTCACTCGACCACATTCTACCTATATTTAATGGGTTTGTTTACAATGTTTTATTTCCATATTTTTATGATTTTACAAATTATGTTTTATTTTCATTCTTATTTTAAAAGAAATATTTATTTATTTATTATTTATAATCAAATTTTCTCAAATTTAAAAGATTATTTCTTCCAATTTTATAATAATTTTTTATCTTATTGTGAATAATTTTTAAACTATCTTAATATCCTTTAATGTTTTAATGATTTAATGGTGATATACATTGAAGGAATCATCAAATTTATTTATATGGATGATTTATTTTTTTATCATGAGAATATTTTTATGAAATATTTTTCACTGTCCTTGGTTAATTGGGATATAATAGATTTATTAAGACTTTCATATACATGTCACACACATTTGTAAGGTTTATCATTATGTGATTGGCGTGCCCAAAATTTTATGGATCATCAATGTATTAAGTAAATATTATATCAAATGAGAAGTTATGTTTCAATAAATACGATCTTATCCCTATCCACTATATTATGAGACATGTTTTCTTGCTATGTGATGATGGTATTGATAATGAGCCTCAATATAAGATACAATTTTCTATACTTATTCTTATTCCAAAATTATTATGTAATGCCAAATTCCAATGTGATTCCTTATATTTATGCTATATTTCACCTAATTATACATGACTCATAATACTTTGTGTATGATTTTATGATTATGATTCTCATTCCTGTAATTTTTTTATTTTTAATACTCTATGATATTCTTTATCATCTCATATTCTTATATGATTGATTTTTTAAATGTTTTATACATTTATAGGATTCTGATCTCACCCATTAACTTTAATTCTATTTTCTAGGATATGTTGAAGATTATAAAGTATGGTATGTTTAAGATTTATCCACATGTAGTTAAATCAAAGAAGATATATATAATGTGTCATAAAATATGGTGCATCTTTATCCAATATCTAAAGGCACTAAAACTTTGAGTACACATGGTATGATTTATTATAAAATATGATGTATAATAAAGTATAGGGACATAATATTTTTTTATAATATAGATATTTCATATCAGTAATGGATATGTTCAGAAATGTTTCACTTTAGGGGTGGGTATATTTGAGATATGACACCACAATTTACCATGATCTAGTAAAGAAAATGTGAACACACCTCAAGATCACCCTCCTTAATATCCATTACAATGAGATTACACATTCTTGGTAGGTTAAAGGTGATTTAAAGTGGAATTATTGGAATATTGGTTTTTAAATTTTACATTCAACAATCACTGGCCCAATATTGCATACAAATACATTGATTATAATATACTATGAGGGACCAAAGAATAAAAAGAACATGATAGTAATCATATAGAACTTCATCACCTTCTTATCTATTAATTCATTTTTTAGCCTTTGAGATTTTTTTATCATATAGATCATTTGGTATGTTCCAATTAATTTACTTTATTTTTTTTAAACGTGTGTTTTTTATAAATGGAGGGAGAAAAATTCAATTGTATGAGTATGATTTTATCAAGGAGAGGATGATGCTGATGGGGCCATTCACATGCCACTAGTAACCCTCAACCCACTACCACACCAAGAGTCAGACCTATTAGAGTGGAAACCACTTTTGGACTACTAGATACTCATTCTAAGAAGTTTGTTTTATTGAGAAATATTTTTTTACATCATGGTCCTATAATATAATATATTTTAAATACTAGAAAACCCATTTGACCCACCCCTTATACCCACTAATATCTCTATCTCAAGACCATAATAATCTCAAGAGTATCTCCCATTCCACATAACCCCACTAATTTTCATGAATAAACAACACCGTAAGATACCAAATCCTTCCACTGAGGTATCCCATTCCACCCTACATCAATGAATGATACCACTTACACCACACCAACTACCTCAAAGTCTATATTTTTTGGGGACATGTAGTCTTTAGAAGCGGTTCTTAAGATCCAAGATGACATGCTATAGAGAAAGGGGAGTTATAATATGGTATTATCACTTATGGAGATACATTTCATAGAACTATTAGTGATAGAAAAATCCTCCCACAATATTTTTAATAAGAAAATAGTAGAGGATGCACTATCCTAAGATACATAACATGAGTTTTTGTTGGGTAAGGTTGTTTAAATAATGCCCACTATAGAGATATGTTCTATATCCCGTATATACACTTCTATTTACTAGAAAAAATTTCATGTGATATACAGTCACGATATAATCACCATTTTTTTTTAATAAAAGGATTACCCAACCCTTAGTGACCATTATATTCTACAATAACCATTAGTTGCAGCTTCATCAAATAGTTTGTCAGAAGATCCTGAGGAAGTTATATTATGTGGGGCTAGTAATTTTTGTAGTCGTACTATATTATATTCACCCAATTAGAGAATATTGAGGATACTAATGGTGGACATGATGATCTAGGACCTACAAAGGCTTACACTACCCCTTGTTTTTTTTAATTTTTGGTCATTATTTGAGATTTATTCTCCCAAAGTCCATTCACCAAAGTATTTTTTTATATTATTATAAAAAATATTCTATTACTCTATACTAATATATATTGGTATATAATAACTTTTCCAATCTAAATTAATTTTTTTTTTATATTTTAAGATATATTCATTCCAATCCTCATTTGCTCAAAAATTTCAAATGTTGCATATTTTTTAATTATAAGAAATCACAACAACATAAATCTTCAAAATGAAGAAGTGAATAATTGATAATTCAATTTAATTTAATTTCAAGATCTAGAAATAAATAAATATTTAATTATGGATTAACTTGAATATCATTCACATTATTTAAATCTATTCTATTGCATAATTACATATATATCTGTGTGTGTGTGTGTATGTGTATTATTTTTGCATCTTTTTTCACCATGGATTAAAATTAAGGATGTTTTTTAATTCATGTGTAGAGGAGGTATATATGGTCCCATGTTAAATTGTATCACTTATTGGTTGAGAGTATATTATCAATCATGAGATATATTTTTTCTTATTTAGAAAAATTTTATTCTTAATGAAAAAAATATTAAACATGTCGGGAGAAATTATTAAATTATAAATAATTAATCTATTTTTGAGTTTTATTTTAATTGATAGTGGGTATTATATATTTTTATAGGATTTGTTTCTTAAAAATATGTATTGTTTAAACTGATTATTATACTTTTTTCCATGATGTTATTGACTAATATTAAAGTAAAATTATGGATTGATATTCTAAAAAAAATTGATTCTTTCTTATACCATACTTATTGAAAGAAACATGAGTCACGTCATATTTTAGAACTATCTTCGATTCATTATTGAAACTATAAAAATTAGATCACATTAAAATTATTGAGATCATATTTATTGATATATATCCCCTAAACCTTTCAACCCACCCATCTATTTATCTTTTAGTTATATGATTAGAGGTTGTGGACACTTTTTTAGGATAACCACATTTTAATCCTATATTTCCTTTCTTAGCCTACCCTTGGTATTATGTTTATAATTATTATGATACAATTATAGGAGAAAGATATGTTTTATAATATTTAATAGGAAGAAGGTAATTGAAACATGGAGAATTTAAATGTTATCATTAGAAATTCTAGAGAGGTCCATAAGATACCATTCCTCACACTTTTACGGTTACCCTATAAAATGTAATAACATAGATTTAATATTTAATTTCATTTATTTTATCATTTTTTATCTTATGAATTGAAAAGTAAAAGGAAAAAATAGTTTCCATGGGTTATTTCATCTAAAATGGAGCTATAAGGTCTGTATTTTCAATAACCATTAATTATAAATAATGATTTTTTCATAATAGTATAATATCATCTTTAAGACCTTACATATGGATTATATATCAATTAATTACCAACCTATAAAATTATAGCTATCATTGTTCAAAATTACTCATGATTAGTGTTGATTTTTTCTTTAAAAGTAGATATTCAGAATCCTTTCAAGCATATGGTCATAATGTATATACTTCTGTATTGAACATAAAAATATTAAAAATATCATTTAGTTATGAGTGAAATAGATTCTTGGGAATTTATGTCATTAATGAGCATGAATATTGAAAAAATGTTGAATAATGTGAGTGGAATTGAAGAGGTGTTAGGAATTATAGTCATAAAGGGGGAATGATTGAGTTATATTAATTAGATAAAATTATGATTTTAAAACATTTATTCATATCTTTATATTTATGATCACGATGAACTAGAGGATTAATTTATCAAATTATTTTTCTCTATGATTGAATATTTATATTTTCCATGGAGACAATAAGTTGTTTTAGGGAAAGTTAATTTGATAAACATAGTTTGCATATAAAATTTTTTCATGAATTTTATTTCTAATGAGACTCAATATTGATTAAATCCTATTTTTATGAGTATTGAAAAAATGAATATTTTGGTTGAATTCAGAGAAGATTTTGAAATTTTAAATATGAAAATAAAAAATCATACTTAAATTCATATTATTATGTTGTCAATATTTTGTAAGGACAATAGTTGGGAATCAAGAAATAATCATGGATTAAAGAATTAATAATCCACCATATTTTCCAAATATGAGTAAATTTTTTAATTATTTGAAGAATTACCAAATTCATAGTGATTCACATAACATTTCACCATATTTTTCAAATAATTTTGAAGATGAATATTCCAGGAAGCTATCAATCGACAAACAAAAGGGAAGAATGGATAGAGCTAAACTAATTAAATCTCACTGTAATTTCATACCAATTATTGTGTACATATTTATATATGGATATATGAAATTTCATACATAACATAATATTTGAAAGGATTATGGTTTGATTTGTAAATATTTTCAAATATAAATTAAGGTATCCTAAAATTAGAATGAAATTTGGAGAATCACACCATAATGTGAAAAGTTAAGGAATTCAAAAGAAGAGATAAAGGAAGTTTGGTTGAGTAGTGATTAGTGAAGCTAGGAAAATAAACTGGTTACAAATTAAAGGATAATATTATATTGTGATCTCATTAATAGAATAAAAATTTAATGTTTTTATTAAAATATCTTCAATCACTTTTAACTTTCTATAGAGATCTAGGAAATCATGAATTTTTTCATCAAAGACTCGGGTAGATCTATTAAAAAAAATTATTTCTCAAATTCTCCTCAATACTCTGTTTAATATTTTCTTCTTCTTTAAAGTTCTCTAGTTTCCTTCAGATATTTTATTCACAATTGATTTATTCTATATCACTAATTAATATGTATTCACCTTAAGTGATAGTAAACTATGAGTTACAAGATAAATATATATTGATTATTGAGTTTCTTATGGATGAGTTTTTTTAATTAGTCTTATACTGTGACTGATTTATTTATTCAATTATTTAAATTATTTTTTAATAAAACATTTTTAGGGGAAAATCCACATAATATTCTGGTATTCTGGTTATGAAGCTATCTTTGAAACTTCATTTTTCTTTTTATATTGAATTTTAATGAATTATGATTTGATTATTTTAATTTAAAAATAAATAATTGAAAATACAATGATAGTATTGACTAATGTTGAATAAATTGATCATAATTACATGATATTATTTTGAATAAAGAACTCAATTACATAGACAATTAAATGTAATATTATTTTGAAATAATGATGCATTGAAATTATTTTACCATATCTATTTTTTCATAGAAGTAATTTTTGATAGGGTTTTATTTTAATTACAAATTTGAATTATATATTTTTAGGATCTAAATTGGTGCTCCAAGGCCCTCAATAACAATATTTTCTACTTTGGTTCACTGCCTCATGGGTTTGTTCTTCGGTAGGGCTCACTGCCCACCAGGGTGGCTCACTGCCAACCACTGTGTCTCACTGTCACCCCCATTTTAAAAGTACTTGTGATGGGGAGAATATCATTGGGGCTTATATAACATGATCAACACCAATCTAAGCCATGATGTGGGGTAAGGGACTAGGTGTCTCAGTGTGACACCCATATGTCACATTGTGACACACTACAACCAGCAGTCCTTGACCTGTAGGCTACACTTAAATTGTTTGGGAATCAAACAATCTATCCCTCTATTCTTTCACTAAAAATCAGAGGATACATACATCCTATGATACCAAGTTTAGAAACTGATACTAACTCTAATGGATTCCAATATGATAGATGATACTATTAGTTGAATCTTTCTCAACTCCAAATGATGAAATGATGAGTCATTTGTTCAAATTTTGAGATTACTTCGTGACCTGTATTTAATAATTGATGTAATCTATCATCCATAATCTATATTTCCTTATTCATTGGGAATAAAATATATTATATTTTCATCTCAAAACTTGACCTCAGATTATCATATTTTTTAATTAATGTAGGATTTAAATTCTTCATGAGATTTATCCATCCATATCAGCTTTTGATATCCTAAGAATTGTTAGATGATATCACATGCTCGATCAAAAAAACATGAGAGATTATATGGTTTATACTCCAACATTTTTATATCTTCAAGATCTAATTTCAGATATATCAAATGATCTTGACATAAATTCTTCATGAATCTTGATACCACTTGAAATCAATTGAACTATACACTTTCAACTCCAGATGGAAGACATTTTGACTCCATGTTATTTGTCTGATTCTTCCTTTTTCACATTTTTTATAATTCCATATTTGAAAAAACTTCTATTTGTATTGATTTGAATCATTTGGAACTCTATAGTATGTCACAACACCACTTTGTATATCTTTCACTTTTCATATATTGATGGAAATTTCCTATGAAACATATATCCCCTAAAGAATGAATAACTTCAACAATAGTTAATAGCATTTATGAACATGTGTAGAGGGTATGTATCACATCCTCAAGTTGAGGAATGAGGTTTTTCATTGTAGAGCACCCCTTCAGTGTCAAAATTTCCATTACCCTTTTCAAATTCATGATGGGAATTCCATCACCTCATCAACATCTAATTATTCATGATCAATCTTGATGTAAATATTCCTCAGTTTCTTGAAAGAGTATCTCGTTTGAGTAATGTCACTTACACAAAATTCATTCATGATGTTTTCTTTAGACTTCCCCTTTTTTGGATTTGGAATTTCCTTTTCCTCATAGACCAAATCACAGACTCGTCTTCCTTGGGTACTCTTACCAATAAATATTTCTCAAATGTTATTGATTAGATCCTTTATATCCACATCTTCTATAATTTTTTATCCCCAATTGATTTATTAGCTTTCATGACCCCTGTCTTATTTCACGGTGTATCTTCCATATTAGTTACTTTTGGAGTCCTTTTATTTTTTCAAATATTCTTCTTTTCCTTTATTGAATCCTTCTATTTATTTCTATATTTGGAACTTCTCTTTAAATTACTATATTTCCCTTTTCATAGGAACTCCCAAAATTCTCTTCTTCTCTTTCCTTGTGGTATATTTTTCAATCCCACATAAGCCCTCTCAAATTATATCCTTTCTATTATGGAATAGATACATCTAAAAAAATTTCTTCCATGTTGGATCTTTCATCACATGCCCATCCTCCATTCTCACAACTAGAGAAGCTTCCTTCCTTTTCCTCTATATTTTTTCTTTCCAAATGGGATATTGTAAGTAAACTAATGTTGGGGCCCAATGCACCATTCATTGAATTTCATTCATTTCCTCCAGAATGGTAAATCTATTATATAGCTTAACTTGCATTATTTTAGTGAGAAAATTATTCTAATTAGTTCTGGGAAGGGAGAAATTCCATATGTTACTTTCAGTTCTCCTTTTTCTACAATGCCTATCCATATGAACATGTTTATCACGTATAAAGTATCTCCTATAAAAACCATACCTCATATTTTCATTACTTGTTTGGGGAGTTTTATATTGTATTCCCTTATTATGTTGATCACATGGGCTTCCAGTAAGACACTCATGGTACGTCCAATGATTCCATAGTAGTTGCACTTAGTGGCTACCTTCCTATGAGAGTTATCTTATACATGTTGGGAACACCAATTCAGCTTACCTGTTGACTCTGGAATTCAAAATTTGTGGAATCCACTTGTAAATTTTCATATAGGAGGGATTATTTTCTTCTCATTCCAGGTTTTAAGCGTCTTTTTGAGCTCTTTGATCTACCCATCCATCTCCTTCAATTAAGAAGTTTTCTTCCTCAGACTCGATGTTTCTTCTGTTCTTTATTTTAAACTCACTTCTAGTTTTTTTTAAGAGGGATAATTCCTTCTTTCTTATCCTTCTATGTGGATATCTATTTTTCAAGTCAAGTTTATGTTAATCAAGTAAGTGACTTTGACTCTTTAAATTTTCACCCATATTCACATTGTCATCATTCTAAGACACATTTACATTCCTCAGACTTTGGTTCTCCACAACCAACTATGTCATGTGTAGAACCATTTAATCATTATTTTCCTTCATATTTTTAACCGCAATTAAATCAATTCTATTTTTTTTGGGTAATCTTTACACTCTTTCACTTTAAAAGTCATCTCCACTAATTACTTTTCCTAAGTATCATTTTTATCCCTCAGATTTATGGCCATTTAAATTAGTATTTGGTTGAAGCACTTCAGTTTGTTAACCCCAATATTTATCACATCAACATAGATCCCTTGATATTAAATCATCTTCATTATCTCCATGTTTTCTTCCTTAAACACCTAATCAATATCCTCAGATATGTGAATAGATTTTACCTTTGAATATATTGAATTATCAATATAATCTGTTGTCATGAAATCACTCGGCATATCAATATCCTCCGATATACCTACATCATCATTGTATGAACAAGAATATTGATAATTATATTTATCCATACCTTATATGGGTGAGCCACTGAGATACTTTATCTTGATCACACACTTCTTAAAAACTATTATATTATATTGAATTACTTTGGTGTTCTAGTTCTTCTCAAAATTCATTCTATTTCCCATATTGTATGGGAATAAAATATTTCAGCTCTAAAAATGATCAGATTACATTATTTCAAAACAAAACCAACCAAAGAAACCTTCGCTCTAATACCAATTTATAGAGCCACATGGGACTTTAGTGAAAGCTTCCATAAGATGAGGGTGAATGAGGGTGTGAAACTTATTTGTGTATCCCTACATAACTATGAAACTATCACTGCCCTAATCAATATAGAACTCAATTATTAGTAGGGTCACTCATGTATTCACATGTTATATGATTATCTAATTAATTGGTGCAATTATCTTATCCTTCTTTAGATAAGTTCTATTATCACTTAATACACATGAACTGATTGTCATGCTATAAAATATAAAACAATTAAGCACAGAAGACACAAAATTTTAACTTGTTTCACCCACACTTGGATACTTCCAAGGCGCACACACCACCAATGTGTCAACATTACAAAATCTATTAATATTAATTAGTCTTGTGGATACAATTATTTGTTTACGGTCACTCCATTCTAGATCCACTACCTTTAAAAGATTAGGTTATGGATCACTTCTACTCAAAGTTCACTCCCTTTTTACTCTACCTTTTCATACTATTTTAGGAGGGCATACATTATGGATCATAGGCCAGTGAACTTCTTAATTTTCCGATAATTGATGCAATGATTAGTTCCCATTGATATTCACTCTTATCTTTAAAAAACTAGTGGTTTACATCACCTCTTAAGTAGCTTATACTTCTAAATTTAACTAGTATTCAAGTAATATCTCATTTTTCAATATCTTTAATAAGTAAAAGACACTTTCTTTGTCATGAAACGTAACACTTTCATTGAGCCTTTCCACAACATTCTCAAAAAATTATATTTGTTTGTGAATATTCAATATTTCATGAAACTCATAGTATTTCATGGATGTCACAACCTTTGAAGAATATATCTAAACCTTGTGAAACCCCTTGGTTATATTAACACATTTCCTTTTTATAGAACATTTGTCCACTTGAATCCTTCTAACAAGAGAAACCTTTACAAAACTCTTTCATGAATTAAAAGCCTTTGTATCTTCAAAAATTCTTCCTTACCCGGATGATAGAGGTAGTATTCCATTTATAGATATTTAATACCCTTTTTAAAACTTTTACAATCACCACCATATTTTCATGAAACTCTTCATACCTGTTCGTGAAACTCTCCGCCTTTATGAAAATTCAGAGAAGTTTTCCATCCATGAAACTTCTATTGATTGCATCACTTACCTCCATTTTCCACTCACAAAACATTTTGTGATCACATAACTTAGTACCTTTTCCATTCATAAAATTTCTTATAATCACATAAAATATGGCCTTTTTCTTTCATGGATTAGTAGCCTTTCTCAAAAAATTATTTCATGAATATCCAAACCTTCGTGAAACCAAAAATTCATGAATTACATTATATTTTCATATTTTTCATGAGGTAATCTTGGAAATCCATATTTAAAGAAACAAGTCCCTTCATTAAAATTTTAGAACCAAAAAAAATTTGTAAAACAATGGAAAATGACACCACCATGTATATACAATTTTATGTACCATTTATAGAGCTTCCATACCTCTATCCTAAATCTTTGTCAACATACCTAGTCAACAATCATGCTAGAACTTTACAACTGATAATTGCATGATTCAGCCCAATCTGGGGTCTATTTTTTCTTCAATATCTTACACCTATCTCTCGGTATTATCATGATTGACATTCCAGGCTTCCACATTGCTTCATGCAGTCTTCTACTTTCCCTTTATTAAGAATATCAGCATCTTATGTAGTCTCTAACATGGTGAAAAAACATCCAATGTGGTTCACCAATCTGTGTCAATGGAAACACCACATCTAACACACCAAATCCCTAAGGTTTACAATGATAGGGCTGAAAATGAATCCAACACACAACACATGGGAACATAAATTTTAATTTGTGTCTAACAATCTCCCACTTTTGATTTGTTGGAAACACTTTTGTGAATTCTTTGCTGCAATCTTGATACCACCCGATGAACATTTTTCAACACTGACTATCGATGAATTTGAATACCTCTTATTTATTACAATTGGTGATTGATATCCACTATTATAAACTATGTTGTATACGATAATACCACTTATATAACCCCCTTAGAAACTATTTTCAACAAAAGCTCCAACTGAAATTTAAATTTGTTAAATTAACATATTTAACATCATCATATTTATAGCATTCAATTTTTACTCCCCCTATAATGGTATGGGTAGGAACAAACATAGGATCACAATCCTTTATTTTTTAGATAGAAACTCCAAATGGAATTTTGATCCTTCCTACCCCCCTTTGAAATTAAATCCAAAGTATACTTAAGAACATATGTACTGATTATAGATTCATTGATACGATGAATTATGTCATTTAACTATATCTCTTTTATCAATGATGTGCATAAGGGTATTTCTACATCTTCATATTTGTCAACATGGTTCTTGAATCCAATAAGGAGAAATAATTCTCCCCTAATGATTTGAAAATATTCCTTTTTTAGGACCATAATTAGACACAAAAAATCACATTTCCCTTACATAATTAATTTAAATGTGAATTCAAGTAAAAGTAATCTTTCACTTTCAATATCATCTTTTAGTTGTTTCTACCTTCAAAAATGTTTTCATTGGATGAACTTACCACTTACCAGTGAAAATTCTTCTATCCTAACCAAACTTGAAATCACTTATTGGTAGGTTCATGCTTATATTCACTTATTTCATGATTTTTTATTAATTGGGTTTCTTATCTCGTCCTTATTTAGATAATATTAGTCATCTCTAAATCAACATGCATTAATTGTCATCCTATAAAATATAAGACAACCAGGAACATAAGACATGATATTTTTACTTAGTTCACCCACACTAGGATATGTCCAGAGAGAACACACCAACATTATATCAATGTACCAAAATCCACTAATCTTAGCTAGTATTTTAGATACAATGATTACACTATATTCACTCTATCAAAGGGTCCCTACCTTTAAAATATTTAGGGTCTACCTCACTGTCACCCAAGGTTCACTCCATTTTTCCTATACCATTTCACACTGTTTCAAGGGTGAATGGTTTTTTCTCATGTAACAATACACATATTCACTATATAATAATGTATGACTTGATTAGTTCCAATTAATCTCAAATCTTCTCTTTCAAAAAAAATGTGGGGAACATCACCAATGAAACAACTTATTTGTCCCTATTGAACTAGTATACAAGGAATATCTCATTTAGAAAGATCTTCATTAAGTACTAATAATATTATATTTCACAAAACATAACACTTTCATGAACCCTTTCTGATAATTTAATGAAATTTTTCTCTTCATCTCATTGTGAAACACTACAGCCCAATTTCCTCGACCCATATGACTACACTTTATTTGTTTAGGACTTAAAAAATATCCCCCTCAATTATTTAACTACAAATAAGTGGCTTCATACCTCCTTTGATTTTAATTTTAGTATCTATATTTGGGTTGTATCACCCTCTATCACAATATTTTTTTCTTTTGTTCACTGCCTCAACGGGTTTTTCCTTCAACAGGGCTCACTGGCCACCAGGATGTGCACTATCCTCCCCATCTAAAAAGGCCTTCTGATGGGGTGAGAATCACTGGGGCTTATATATTATCCCCAAAACCACTCTAAGACATGATGTGGGATAAGGGAAAATGTGTTACTACATGACACCCATATTTCATGACATGACACACTACAGCCTTCAGTCATTCACCCATAGGTCTATGCTTCATTTATTTGGGTCTCCAATAATATTTGATGGGGTGAAAATCAATGAGTTGCTATATTCTTTTATTTATGGATATTATGTTTTCCCAGTGGACCAAATATGGTGTATAAACTATATTATGCCTTTATTGTTAGTTTTTATTTGATAGGATATATAAATTTATATATTTATACCACCATCCTTTGAATTGACAATACCCATGGATAGGTAATTAATTAATTAAATGGTATAATTATTGAAGGGGAATTGAAAAATTGTGTTATAATAAGTAGTGATAATTATAAAGAGATGGTTTAATTATATATATATATATATCATTTAGTGAAATAAAATTAAGAGGATTAATTATGAAAATCTAGCATTATATGTTAATGATTTGAATTATTCCTTGAATAATAATAATTAACTCAGACATAAAAATGTAAATTTATAGTAATGAAGTTGTTTCTCCAAAATATTGGTTTGATAATTTAAAAAATAGAACATGATTATTTTTATGATAATGAGTAACACGATTATGAAAATTTTTAATTATGGTGATGAATTTGTTATAATACAATAGAAAAAATATGATAGCGATGAGGGATAGCTAAATTGATTTTTTTACCACCTATGATGATATGGACTATGCTATATGAAGTGGATATTTATTTTAATATTATTTCAACTCAAGGTGATGGATAATCTAATAATTTACATAGAATTGTTATTAAATTTTCAAGTGATAAGAATATGGAAATTTCTAGAGAGTGAGTGATGGATTTTTAGAATAATATATGATAATATTTTTATAATTCATAGAAGAATTTTTAAATAGGTGTTATTAATATATTTTTTCCTCACCTTATTCAATATGTGTAATATAGTTTATTTGTTGGTAGATGTTGATAAAGGTGTTTCACTATGGAGATTACTATTATAGATAATCATTAATATTAGTTAGAGTTATATTATAATATATATGAATTTATTTCCTTATCACCTACTACTTTTGGTTAGAGTCTAACAATGATATATAAATTTATTTATTCCAATATCCACAAATAACTCTAGGTTAAAGGCTATTCATTTTACACTTAAGTATTTGACCATAATATCTCCCAAATGATTATGTTTTGGCATGAAAATTATTCTCCTGAGTGTTTATTCACATTACCTCTCATAACATTAAATAAAAGTGGAAAATGGTAGACCAATTAATTAATCTATTCTTTCATATAAATTTGGGTTTAAGGTGGATAGACCATAGAGGTGTTACTACGATAAGAGAAAATAATTTTAAGATATTCAATAGCTTAAGATGGTATTATATATTGGGTGATTCATTGAACATGGGATTTATTATGGGTAATTACATTATATAATTATTTTCTAATATGAAATTTTATTACGTGACTTTCATTCATATGTGGAGTGGATGAGTTCAAATATCTATGAATGGATTTTTATAGTGATTCCCTATATATATATATTGTTATGACTATTAAATTTTTCTAGGTAATTAAGTACTGTATTATAGAATATTATAGATAAGAAATTGGGTAATATTACACCTCTTCAGGTGTGTTGGGAAACAATTGTATCATAGAAAGGCTGGGAGATGGTGTTTTCAAGTGATCTTTAGATGGGTGTATTTTCTTGGGACCGTTCTTATTATAATTTTAAATATGGATATTATATATATGTATGGATACATTATAATTTTTTAGCATCATAAAAGTGAGATAAAGGTAGCTTGAAAATAACTAATTATAAGTATTACTATTTTTATGGTGATCAATGTTATGTTAATAGATTAAACTATAATTTCAATATCAACAATCCATGTATACATTAGTAGTTTATAGTGGTCGAGTCACTGCTTGGGAAGACTAAATTGAGTATTATTTCTTACTATTGGATGCACACTCTAAAATATTTATCTATTTTTCATGTAGATCAGTATATATAGATGATGAAAAACCTTGGAGGCTTGGGATAAATAGTATATGTGTAATCTGAAGGTTTTTAGTCTGCATAATTCTGATAAATTTCATATCATCCACATTTATACTTATATTTTATTAAATCTGTTTGATACGTGGTATCTATATACTGTGATATATTTAGATAATTTCATTATATTATGGGGATACTAATTATGTATTTATGTTTGAATTTTTTATCATCATATATTATGGTTATGATGGATGATACTACTTGTATCAAGTGGAAGGTCATGTTTAAATGTAATTTCTCCCATTATATTTATGTGGATACTATAGTTCTAGTTTCTAACCCATAAAATATTATATGCAGGTATTTAGAATTTTCTAACCTATATTCTAGGAGGATAAAAATTTGTATCAATGTCTTTAAATGGAGTTTAATATAAAGAACATGTAATATATGGTTGGGGTAGTTAGAGTAAATTTTTCTAATGAACTAATGTTTATTTATTCATAAAAAAGATAATTTTCAGTGGTTATGACCGATAAATGTATTTCTTAAAAATGAATATTATTGATTACACAAGATTAAAAAATTAGTATAAAAATTTAGGTATAAAGGTGGGGAATATACATCATATAGATTCAAGAAAAGAGTTTGTGATTCTATATTTACTAGATTTGATTGAATTTTTGGATAGTATTAATGCAACATATGATTAGAAGATCAATCAATAAACATATCATATACTATTAAATCATTTGAGTATATTATTAAGGACCGTTTATTGGTGAGGAGATAGAGATTTCATTGTGGAAATATCATATAGTGTTCCAAAGATCTAGATATTTCATCACAAAAAAATGGTTGATGCTAATTTCTAAGACTGATTGAAAATTAACTTCTTTATTATCAAAACACTTTCAAGGAAAAGTGAGAAATCACAAGGTTCAAACAGGGTAAAAATTAAAAGAAACTGAATAATTATTGAAGGATAAATTGAGACGATTGGAATTATTCTCCCTAAAACATTTCTAGGAAATATTGGTTACCTAAAGGTCTGGATATTCCTTTAAAATTTCTTCATAGTGATACCCCAACTTGTCCCAAGATTTTATGTATTCTTCACTGCTTAGCTTCCCTTTATTGAAACCTCTTACTAGTATTAGGCTTTGATTATCAATCCATGTGCTCTGTACATCATTGGTATCCACCAAAAGTCGTCTCTCGATCATCTTGTCAGCTTCTTCATGCGTGGAATTAATCACAAGGAACTCTTACACCATTTATTCCTTTGAATGAATAATGAGTTCTATGTCCAAGTCACCCTCTGTGCCTTCCTTCTTTGAATTAGGTGCCTCTAGTGGGACCTCAACTTCTCCATGAAGATCATCCAACCTATTTGGAGTCTCAATAATATCCTTCACCACCAATTCACTATGTTTCCAGGTGTAGTCTCTTGTCACCCCACTAGAGAGAAAATCATCCTTAGAAACTCCACCTTCATGTTCCTTCACATTGGAGATGCAGACAATATCTTTTACCTTGGCACTCAACTTAGATGCAGATCTTGTCTCCATTGGCTTGGGGAGGGAAGAATAATCTTTCCATACATTAAATTTATTCTCTTTGTTAAGGATGTATTTCTCTAAGTCCATGCATCCCTTCCCCCTTTCTTCCTCCTTTGACTATGTAGTCCTCTATGGAGCTATCAACTTACAAAAACATTATAAAGGTATCTGTACTCTTTATCACTTGCTTTAGCTTCAAACTGAGCTTGTCCCTCTTCTAAAGATTCAATAGGCTCACTTGAATCCAGGATCTTCTCTTTAGCATCTAGCCCATCAAAATAATTAAATCGTTTTAAATTTGAAAAAATCCTCCTTGGGGTGGACCATTTTGTAACCATAATCCAACCATCAAGGTCCTGTAAGTGGTTCACCCCACCCTTAATACTCTACTAATTTTAGGGATGGGTTTTTTTGTAAAACTTTACTAGACATGGATATTAGTCATTCTATATGGTGTTACTAAATATTTTCTGAGTAGATAACGAAATTCATCTACTAACATTATTTATTACTCATGTTACAGATTGATTAGGGTTTTTAATTTTTTTCATACATTATAAATTAAATATTATATATTTTTACATGAATTTGAGGGGTTTAACCACTGAATTTTCCCTAGTTAGGGTGTTTTCTATAATTAATTATGACATAATGAATATTTTGGGATCCAATTATGGACTAATCTCACTAGTGACCACTTAAAAACCTATCTCTTTAAAGAATATTGAACAACTCACATTAGTGGAACATTTTATGAGTATAGTTTAATAATATGTGCTGTTAATAAAATCTAAATAATTTATCTGAGTTATTTTATCTTAATGAAATATAATTTTACATGGAATTATTTTCATAAAAGTATTACCTTGTAGTTAATGGAAAAAATTATAAGGGAGAATTATGTAGTGCACTTGTTATCAATTTCCGATAAAGGGACACCATATGAGGTGTGTTGTGGTGAATATAATTTAGCCATGGGATATCTATTGAAATAGGACTGTGGAGTTATAGATAAATTACAATGAACACTTGTGTTATAATAATGATATGATGAGTTATAAGTGTTTTGATAACACTTATTTAAGGTTTTCAATTAAATGAAATGAAATAGAAACATGATTTTGTTTATTTATTTCCTCTAATATGACGTAAAAATGTAATTTTTTTGAGGTGTGTACTGATAATAATAATAGTGGTTAATTTATTCAAATTTAAATATTATGTTTTTAAAATCATTCAGTAAATTTGACTCTGAATTTGATAATTATGACCTGATATCTATTGTGATTTGACAAGAAGTTGGATTAATAATTTCTTGGTGAACCTATTTAATTTTTTATATAACTGATATATAGTGAGGTATGATTGAATAGTATTGGAATATGTGATTCCTTTATCATAATAGTGTCTCTATGGGTTTTCAAATTGTTATTCTAGGGTATGGATATGATCAATCAAAGTCAATTTTATATATAATGTTGGAACAACATAAGATGTTGTAGTATAGGTCCCTGATAGACTAATAAACATTGTTTTACAATAAATTTATGTTATAGTGAGATTATTATGTATGATACCCGTTTTAAGTACCTTCTATAGTAGATTGATGGTTATTTTATTGAGACATATCCTAGATGTGATTAAATTATTAGCTAATTTATGTCACTAAGATATAATTTTTCAATAAGGTTATAATGATTAAAATTCTGGTGAAATCATTGAGTCTTAACATAATGTGATAATAATATAGAATAGATATAATTATTATTATTTTAGTAAAATTTCAATGATGTAATTTTAATCTTCGTTGTCATGTCTTTGGATAATTATAATGATCTTTAAGAAAAATAATACTATATTGTGTAATTTGAATGAGTTAGTGTCCTAGAGACATTATTAGATTAGGGTGATAATTTTTGGACTTATGAGTAACTGGATGTTATGATGTAGCTATGTGAGTTTTTGTGATAACTTATAGTTATGAGTGAGGATTGAATATATGGTATCCATTGGATGGAATAATATTCCATGAAATGGGAATTTATTTATGTTAAGTAAAGAGGAAATGATTGAATAGTCAATTTGGCTATCTATGATTAAATTATTTATCATCACCATTTGATATTTAAATATCCAATTATATTTTCTTGATTTAATATCAATAATATGGATTTTTGTATATGCACTTATATAGATATGTATTCAATGGTTCTATTACAAATATTTTTATTTCAGTCCTTACCTTAAAGTCTTTAACTTTAAGGCAAGATAACAATATAAGATTGGTGTTTGATGTTTTCATTTGAAGATAATTATATATGATGTTTGATCGTTATTGAGATCTTGTGAAATTTAAATTATTGGCCTATTTAATCAATCAAATGATGAATTTTCAGTTTCTGTTGTTAGGTTAGAACGTGAGAGTTTTCTGTTGACTAGATAGTGAAGTTACATCAAGTTTTATTGATTTTTAAGTTTTATTGTGATCTAATGAGAATAATTTTCTATTTGAATTCATCAATATAAGTTATTCAAGGGTAGAGAACATTTATGATCTTTACTATAGATGGATGGTAAAATTTGATAATGATATAGGGGGAAGTGTTTTCAATGTCTCACACTTTTGGATAATGACATTATGAATGTTTTGAATATGTAATTTTGAATTCAATGATTATATTATTTATAAGTTTTGAATATTTTTTTGATTTTATGTATTATTTATTAGTTATTTAAATCCACTAATAGGATAGTTTTCTTGACATATTGAGGAATTGACAAGAATTTATTTATGGCTCTATGATCTGAATTCTCCTATGGAATAAATTATAATCCTATAGATTCTATTTCTTATTCTATATCTGAATGACTAAAAATTACTTTTATATTATCAAAACACTTTTAAGGATAATTGAGAAACCATAGGATCTGAAACCAAACACAAAGCAACCAAAACATAAAAAAGAACATACGTAGGATCAGATCCTCCACAACAGTTGAACCATATTGAAGCCTTCATCAGATAATGACCATCCAGTGAACAGTCCCGTGCATAAATTCACGGGCACAGAAATGATGGCTAAGACATATCGTCTCAATGACCAAATCTAAAAGGAAAGCTCCGGTGAAGAATTCGTGCTCTAATCCCCATCTGGAGAAAATCTGCATGTAGTAATGAGTGAAAGCACAAGAATTTCAACATAACAAACCAGAGAACTGAACCTAACTCAGGAACAGCTCACACAACATTCCACTAAACCAACCAAGCCCAACCAACTAACTTAAACATAATCATAAAAGAGTAACTTAAGATCACCAGAGCCCACTTCCCTAAACAATTTCCATGATAAAGATGAGACCGGAGTGTCTGGTACCTTTGTCATCAGCTTTTCAAACTCAGAAGCTAGCGGGTCCTAGGACTGGATGTACTCCTCCATACTGATCAGACCTTTATTGAAGCCCCCTACCAAGATAAGATCATGTTTTTCAATCCAAGAGTATTTATCCTCATTGAGAGACACTCTTAGGGACCTTCCCATCGTCTTGGCTGTCTCATATTCATTTGAATTCAGAACCAAGACCTGCTCGGTCACTTCCTCGTTGGAACTTAAAAGCAAATATAAGGATTGATCACCCTAGCCCCCTATTATCTTATGACATGGATTTTCACTGGAAAATTTATTTCCATTTAACTTTTTTTCCCAAGCGGGTCTTCAAAGGAGGAGGTAGTGAGGAGTTATCCTTCATCCCCTTACTTCTCCTAACACTCCTACTACTCCTCGGACTTACTGCTTAATCTACCGAGAGTTCGGGTTTATTCCCATTGGGTTCCTCCCCACATCCCTCATCTCTATTATCAAGGATATCTGAATCAGATCAAACATCAGCCTCTAGGAGGCTTTCGAACCTGTTGCTCAAGTGGACTGGAGTCCGGTTTAGAAAACCCAAACCCCCTGCATCTTCTCCTCTATTTGAAATATTCGTTCCCATAGAAGGTCCCTACTTCTCCTTACTCTCATCCCCACTATCCACCCTTAACTCCTTAGCACACAAAGAAGTCGACACCACCTTTGCATTGCCTATCATTTGTTCTAAGACCAAATACCTCTTATTCCTCTGAATTTTCACTCGTACATATTCATACTGAGACCTTCCCTCACCTCTCTGCACACTACGGTTGGAAGGACCCATGAGATTTTCCCTTAGTCTGCTAAAAACCTCAGACACCCGTGGGTTCAACTGATGGACCATGGCCTTCTTCCCCACCTCAGAACCCGGAACAACATCAACATTCTCATTCCAGTCCGCTGAAGCGCTGACTCGTCGTTCCTTCTCCACCAGTCACAACAACTGAGGTTCCCCTCTACTATTATATCTACCCGCTTTCGATTGTTCGTCACTGCCCACCATCTTAGTCGCTATATAAACACCTCTAAAACCAATACCTATGTCCACCAGCTTTTCAGACCCCCATCGACATACATCAGAGTTATGTCCCAACTGCCTACAAGTTGAGAAAAAATATGACCATATCTCATAGACCACACACTATTTAAACCTATACTCCTCACTAATTGTGATCCATACTTAATCAAATGGAATTCAAGACTCGTACATCCCAACACACACCCGTGGATTCACCAGGTGATAAACAACTTCTGTGTGGATATCTGAGCATAGATATCTACTGATAAGGTTGCTGAGCATTTTTAACATAGAGGGATTTTGGAATGGTAGCAGGAGGTTGGGGAAACTGACCCAAATTGTGGTAGAAGGTGGGTCACATTTCATATGAAATTCAAATGACCGTCGAAAAAAATGAACCTGAAACTAGTGCAGCACCTGGGGGCCCTCGACCAGGCACTGATGAGTCTTCCTCTAATGAAAAACGGATCATGATTTGATGATTTCCAAGCAATACCACTGTCTCCCTTTCACAGAGGTCCAAGGAGTCGAAGAAGAATCTATTAGAGGAGTCTACTAAAGGCCTTTGATGCTTTAACCTTACAACCAAGGTGAGCTTCAGGAGTGCATAGATTTTTGTGAACTCTGAGGTTGAAATATTAAGATTTGGGAAACCATAAATGAGCTTTGGGACTTGAGGGATCAGCATATCTTTCACAAATGGAGGAAGAAAGAAGGGGTTAGAGAAGGGACAGAATGGGCCTCTCCTTTATTGATGGCCATTGAAGATCCCTCCCTCGCTGAGGGGGAGGGACCAGCACAGTAGCCATTGTCATCACCGGGAGAAGAAGACCCTCGGCCTAGGGTTCCTGAGCGCTCTAATCTAGGGGTTTTCTTCTACATATTAATAATGTATTGATGTAATAGAATATATATATATATATATATAATTGGTTTTCTTATAATTGAAATGGATTTACATTAATCTGAAATACAAATTAGGTTTAATCTGAATGATAAGTTAGAAAATCTTTTATTTCTTTGTATATTTTGATGGTATAATTAAGATATTCATGCTAAATGGATTAAATAATTTAATTATAGGTTTTCTTATGATATAATTATATAATGTTTATTCAATTATATTTTTTTAGTATAGAGATATCTTATAGAGATGTTTTGATGTATTTTTTTATTAAATTTTGGATAACTTGGAACAATGAATAATTATAATACAAATGATATTCCATTGTCTAGATTATGATAAGATGAATAAAAATAAACTAGTAATTTGATGATATAATTAAAAACTAATGTTATTAAATAGATAAATTTTTCTGAATTTCATCTTTTTTATATTATTTCATGTTTTAAGGATTATTTTCTAAATAAAAACATTTCAATGACCATCATAATGAGACGTAGATACTGTGAAACTTTTGCGATAATTAGGGCCTTTACCTCTCTAGAAAACCACCACATGTGGTGAAATTGAACAATAACCTTAGAAAGGTGTGGTGGGAAAAAAATATTTTATATAATCATCTACTGGACAAACATGGATTGACCAAATTTCACTTCCAATCATTTATGTTGTGATTTTGGCAGGAGAGACATAGGGCCATTTGAATTATGTAATGGGATGGATAGAAGGAGACGTGGTACATAGCTCAATTCCATGTGACACTTTGTAACACATTCCATCCAACATGTGGATCGTGAATATCAAATAGCTATATTGGAGACTACACACTGGTCATGGAGCCAATGTCAAAGGGATGTGGGGGTTTACACATGGAACCCCATGAATAGCTAAATTGAGAGTGGGTGATTGTAGGAACATTTAGGGTTTATTTTTAACATTCAAAAATTATTCTCAAAGTCATTAAATATTACATAATTACTAAAAAAACGTTTGAATCATTTTATATAATTTTTTTTAAACAAGGCACCAACATTTCATTAAGAAAGAATCATGAACTTTTGTTGACTTTATCTCATATCTACCTCAAGTAAAACTCTTTTTTGGTGATGTAGACAAGATATAGTAAATATTTTTATTTATTTATTTGATAATTAAATATATTTTTACACTATATGGTAAATTATAAATGATAATTATGTGAATTATTTATATTAAATTAATAATAATATAATTTATTGATATTTTATAATATTAAATTAATGGATTATAATGAGACATTGAAAATAAATAATGATGGTTACTAGAGTATTCTGATAACATGTATTACAAAAAATGGATGTGAATTTATTTTATAGATGATTATAAATATTAAGAGATTATTATTGAATAAATTATAGAGATAAAAGTGATTTATCCTTAAATTATGATAATTATTTAATGAAATTATTTACATGATATAAGTTATCTTGAAGTGTTGTGAACTAATTAATTTATTAATACTAATTATATATATAGGGATATAAAATTGTGACATGGGAAGTATCCATAATAGATAGTAGTTGATTTAATGATATGTGTGTGTGTGTATTTTTCTAATCTAAATATAAGAGGATATATTATGAAAAATTGTTGATATATATTAATTATTTGAAGAAAAAAATGAATATTAATAATTAAATTAGTTATGATAATGGAATACTCTAGTAGTGCTAAAATATCTCCTTGATGGTGTAAAAACAATTAGTAAATTTCATGTGATTCTTCTGAATATGATAAGGAATGAGGATGTGTGTCTTATTAGATTATATGATGAATTTTATTAGAGTGTTGTGGATAAAATTTGATAATGAAAGGGGATGAATGTGTTGTTTGTTTAGATCACTTGTGATGGTATGGGTAAGGTTTTGTGAAGTGGATATTAATATTCATATTTTTTTGAATTGGTAAAATGAATAATAAAAAAATGATATCGAATTTTTATTTGAATTTTAAGTGGTAAGGATATTTAAAATATTAGACAGTGATATAATGGTTTTTTGGAATTTTATATGTGGGATGTTTTAAAAAATTGATAAATTGATTAGTGGTTGGGTGGCGTATATTTTTTTTACCATCCTCATTTTGTATTTGTTTTAGAGTTTATCAATTAGTTGATATGTATGTTGGTGATGTAGTATGGTGATTACTCTCACACATTACCACCAACATGGTTTAGAGTTAGGAAAGGAAATCTATGAATTTAAATCCTTCTCACCCACTACATTTGGTTAGATACTGGTTATAACATACACATCTATATATTCTTATTCTCATCCATAACACTATGTTGGAGGATTTTAATGATAAATTAGATTATTTGACCTTAATACCTATCAATGACCAAGTTTTTATATGGATAATGATTCAATTAAGTGGTTAAAGTCTTTCTATATCACAACTTGTAACACCCTGAGATTTTAAAAGAATAACATTATGTTTGGTAGCTTAAACGACAAACAATTCTGAGCTTAAATGAACTATGAAATATTATTATTTTAATATGATTGTTATAAAATAGTCGTTGAATTAGAGGGTATGAATAAGATTAAACACATTATAAATATAATTAAATCTCCTAAAAAATACAAATTTATTAATTAATTCTTAATAAATAAAAACTCAATTTTTAGAAATGTAATTTTATTCTTTAAATTTATTTATTTTTTCAAAATTGATTTTTTTGTGAGGAAATATTATAATTATTTTATATAAATTTTATAAGACATTTAATTTCAAAAAATATATAATTTTTTAAATTTACATGTAGAAATTATGTTAGAGTGAAATTTTAGGCTTCTCTATAAAATATTGACTTTCCAGTGAATAGAGAAAATACTGAAGTTTATTTAAATTCGTATACTTATTTCAAAAATTTAAAAATTTTCGTTTTTTAAATGGTTTGAAAGTAAAAATAGTTCTAATATATTATTAATAATATAATTATGTTACTTGGAGTCAATTTTATGGTCCAATTTTATATAAAAACATTTTTAAACTTCAAATGGCATTTTTCTTAAAAATAATTTTTCGTTAAGAATTTCGTTTTAATTATATATTAATTTTTTCATCTTATAAAATTTTAATATTGAAGAATAGATTACATATATGGAATTATTAGGTTATAATATGGTAAATATGTCCTTTTTAATTTTTTCACCTTTTAAATTATTACATGAGTAAATTTTTGTTACGGTGTTAAGGGTAAAACGGACAATTAAGGGTACAAATAATTTGATAAGGACAAAAAATGACCCTAACACTTACATTTATGATATTGGATTAGTGGATTTCATCCATGTTCATCCCTGATTTGAAAATATGGCAACATGTTGTCATATTATATTTTTTTGACCTTTATAATATTTATGTAAAACATAAAGTAAAAATTGTCACTTTCTTGCTTTTAATATCTATAATATTTTTATAGGGATAAAAAAAGAACATTTTTAGCTGTAAATTTTTATTTTTAATGATATATGTTTAAAAAATATGGAAACTTGATATCGTATTACTTTGATTTTTACCGTTATAATATTTATGTAAAAGATAAATTAAAAAATGTGAATTTCATGCTTTTAAAATCTATAATATTTTTTATGGAAAAAACTCATATTCGGTTGTAAATAGTTATTTGAAGGATAGATGATTTTATTTTCATGGTATTTTATTTCAAATTTTTTATGCCAAAATAATTAACGTAAATGCCTATACAATGTCAACAATGCATAAATTTAATTTACAAAAAAATTAAATTAATGATCTTAAAAATATTAAAAGTAATATAATTTGAATTAGTTTTTTTTTCTACAGATTTTTTAAATAAGTATAAAATTTTATGTATATTTAAAAGGATTATATTCAAATTCATTTTATATCATGTTGTTTTTAAAGTCAAATTCAATCAATAGTATCCAAAAAAATATTAATGATATTTTATATTAAATCATATTTTATTAAATTATTTAAATATAATAAAAATATTTCATTAAGATAGTTATTATGATAAATAATCAAAATATCATAATATGTCCAGTTTTGAGATAATTTTCTCCATATAAGTAAAATTATAACCCTTTAATATTGAAAAAGTCATTACTGCGGTTAAGGTTGAAATTGGTTAGAAAAGGGTTAATCCAAAAGATATGGTTTAAAATGATATCAAAACCAGTAAAAATTTGTTTGGATGATTTTATCCGTACCATATATTCCTTATCATATAATATATTTAATTTTGGAACCATTTTATAGGAGTTAGATAGATATTAATATATAATATTTCATGTATTTCCAAAAATGAGATAAATGATATTTCATAATAATCAATATTTCATCTAATGATTTAAAATTTCTTAAAATCATATACTCATAAAAGTGATTATGATATAGTTGAAAATATTATCTATATTCCATTAAAGGTCCAATTATCCTTTTATAGTAACTATTGTTACCCCTAAAGTGTAGAAAACATTCTTATCACGGTAACCATTAAAATGACTAATGGAGTATTTAAAAAATATAATGGTGAAAACATCACCTAAATTTTACCAATTTTTATTGGGTGAGATTATTTTTACTCATCTTAATTTTATCTTTTAATAATATAAATTTGGTTCTATTTGAATAGGAAAATTAATTTATATTAATTTAATACATTAAGAAATTCTAATAATGCCTCTCCACTCATTATAAAGTGAATCCTCTCTCCACTTCACTACACACATAAAAAGACATTTTGATCATCGAATACCTACCTAAATACCTTCCTATAAACCCTACCCTCATTCTAGTGGGATTTTTTATTAATAATACCAACCTTAGTGGGATTAAGTATCAAATAAAAGGTGATTGTTTATAAAAAAAGGTAGAGTTTTTAACCAAATGTTCGAGTTTTATTTCTTCTTCCACCACCTACAAATATTCATCAACTATGTTAATATAATAACATCAGTGCCTCCCATATACATAAATTTTATTATATTAATTTCATAACCTAAACCCATCTCCTTATTTTTTTATATAGGAATTGAATCCATCATTTGTGTATACGGTGGACCACAACCTCACGAACCGATGTAATTAATTTTCTATCACCACCTCTAATGAATGAAAATAATGATTCATTTAATGTATTTAAATATTTATATAGTATTCATGAAATATTTATAATTATATATATATATATATATATTATCATCTACTTTCTTACCATTCTATTTATTGAAAAATGATAATGTCATTTATGAGTACGTGTTGACTACCACCTCCACAAAGCGATGTGATTTGTTTTTCATCACCAAATAATATAGATGATATGTATAAGTTTTTTTGAAGATATAAAATTATATTTAATATATAATGATCATTATGAAAATATAGAATAATAATTACCTTCTTTTTATCATGATCATTGTGACATGGAAACATTAATCATGCATACAAAGTACATACCCTCTCCAGCATTGTAACATAGTTCATTTTTCATTACCATATTTCATGGTTGGTTTTAAAATACATATTGCACTAATAGAATATGTTTTCTAGTTCACAATAATGTGGAGAACCCTTCTCTGGTCCATGTTGACAATCAAATAATTACTTACAGTTTTTCTAAAGGTGGTCATACCTTTTTATGATCAATGGTATATGATTTAAACAACTACAATGATTGAAGGATTATATGGATGCACATCAAGGACTTGTCCATTTCAATGTTGGATCCTTAGGCTATAATAGGGGATTTTAACTCAATGTTACATGCTAATGAGAAGATGGGTCTGGTTTCAAGCATACTTTCAATGAAGGAATTTCGAGCTTGTGTGGAGGAGTCTAAATAGACTGAGGTTAATTTTCTTGGGGCCAAATACACTTGGTACATGAGGAATTTAGATAGCATGAGGGAAATAATAATTGATCAAGAATTTTTCAATGAAATCTCTCTAGGAATCTGGTAGGCTATATCTTGTGTCTCCCTTTATAAACATAACTCTGACCATCACCCCATCTTGGTTAATCTTTCTGAATGATAGGACAATCATTTTATCCCCTTTAAGTTCAACATTGCTTGGACTGATCTCCATGAGTGCACTCAAATTTTCAATGATATTTGGGAAGTGTATGTTTACAATTCCAACCATGTGGACCGTATTATTAAACTCAAAATTCTCAAGGCTAAAATGAAGGAATGGATCAATAAGAAGTTCATCCTTCTTGATGAGGATATAGAAACACTCAAATGCTCTCTACATGATACTCAAGAAGCCATCAATAAAAGAAACTTTTTTGGTGATTATTTTCAAGAAGCTATGCTATCATATAAATTTCATCATCTTATAAGGATAATAGAAAATATTAAAAAATATCTCTTCAAAGTTAGGAGGCTCATAGATGGGGATATAAATAAAAAAAATTCAATGATCTTCAAAGTGTCAAAAAATCCAATCGACCCCTCTATTTACTAAAGGATGGTGAAACAATTATGGATAATAGAAGTTCCCTCTAAAATAATATTTTTCCTTCTATATAAACCTATTTAATGGACCACAAAGTCATTTTTAAATCATGGAAGGAATCATCCAAAAATTGATAACTGCATCTGACAATGACTCTCTCACCTTAGTACCCTTAGATTTCAAGATCAGGGATGCTTTTCTGGCCTCAAAAATGGTAACTCACTGGGACTGGATGGTTTCACCGACCATTTCTTTAAATTTTATTGGGATACTATTTAGAAAGATTTTTGTAGACTTATCATACATTTTTTCACAAGTGGATCTCTCTCGGAAGGCTTTAATGATCAATTCATAACCTTAATTCCCAAGGTGGATAATGCAAGTGATATTATCCAACTCAGGGAAATTTCCATTGACAATCCGCACATAAAATCATTTCTAGAATTCTTTCCAATCAAATTGTTCATGTCACAGATAGAATTATCTCTTGGAATCAATTCGACTTTGTTAAAGGGAGGAAAATATAGGATTGTATTCTCACAGCCTCTAAATGCGTGAACCTTCTTTAGAAGACAATCAAGGGGAAACATATCTTTAAAGATTAATATCTTGAAGGATTTTGATACCATGTATCGGGGATTCATTGGTCATATTTTTTATGGTTTTGGTATTAATATGAAGTTCATTTATTGGATTAAATAACTTCTTAAATCATATCACACATCAATTATCATAAATTGCTCCCTGGAAGGTTATTTAATTTGGTCTAGGGGGTTGAGATAGGGTGATACACTTTATGCTATAATTTTTTCTATAGATGAGGATTATTTGAGAAGGTTGATCCTCCAAATTACAAGAAATTGTGATCTTAAAACTATCAAAGCAGCTCGAGGTATCTTTGCTTCTTCTCACCTCTTATTTGTTAATGATGCTATTATTTTTACCTAGGTAGACATGTGAAACATAAAAAACTTCATGAAGGCCTTAATAAACTATGACTGTGTATCAGGGTAGAAAATCAATTGGAATAAGTTTTTTATCTACTTGGGTAAGAACATCTCAACCACTAGGACATCTTGCACGATGAATGAGATGGGTCTAAGGGAAGGAAATCTCCGATTCATCTAACTTATTGTACCAATGTTCTATGGGATGAATTTCCAATTTTACTTCATTTATGTCATGAGTAAAATCACAAGAAAACTCTCTAATTGTAAGGGTAAATCCCTCTCAATGGTAGGTAGAGTCTGTTTAGTTAAGCATGTGGTGGTATCAAAGCTTGTTTATTCCTTTATGGTTTACTATTGGAATGTGTCTGTCATCAAAACTATCAAATCCATTATGAAAAACGTTTTTTGGAGTGGTAGTATTCATGAAAGGAAAATTATAACAGTCCCTTGGAAGAGGTTTTGTTTACCACATGGTCTGGGAGGCCTAGGCATGATGAATATTGAGATCTTCAACCAGTCCCTACAATACCACTTCTCATGGAGACCCATTAATGATATGTTTGGTTTCTTGGGCATCCTGGTATCTGGGATCATGATCAAACTGATTTAAAGGAAATGGATCTACATCCAGTCCTCCATCTGGCCTGGTATTAAGAAAATATTTCAGAAGATTTTGGCACAGTCACATTGGTTGGCTAGTGTGAATTCCTCTCTTAAATTCTAGAAAGATAATTGGATTGGTGTTCCTCTAATTGATGGTGTCATCTACCCTGATCCATATATTGATTATAATACCTCCATTATGAATTAGATGGAAAATAGAGATTCATTTTCCATTTATGTTGTATAGGCTCTCTCCTCATACGATTTCCTGAACAATGAAGACATGATGATCTGGGAACCAATCCTGAATTTCATTATTGAATCTAAGAGTTTTTATAAGAACTTGATTCAAGGAAACTACAAATAGACTAAAACATTTATAAAAAATGGATTCTTCCCTCAAATTTCACCATGTTATAGTGATTATCCCTTAACAAGATCCTGGTAGATGCTAACTTACAACGCGTTGGTATCTATCTTTGCTCAAGGTGTGCCATGTGTCATCAACATGGGGAAGATGTGGACCATTTTTTCCTTTTTTATACTAATGCCTCTCTTTGGAGATAAGTGATTGATTTATTTTACTTAAATCAACCATGGACCAACAACCTAAATAGTTTTCTGCATGCCTTGATGGATCTTAAAATGTCTAGATAGGGTACTCCTCTTTTAAATGCAGCATGTGAAGAGATCATTCTTACTATATGGAAGAGCTAAAATAAGAACATACATGAGCATGTAGCCTTCACTTTTAGGTATGTAATTGTTGAGATTTTAGAGGTTGTTTGAAATGCTAACATGCTCTAGAAGGAGAAATGCAGCTATAAAATCACATATTTTTCTATTCTAAGAAATCTTGAAATCCAATGTAATTACCCTAAACCCTTGGGATCTATTGAAATATTTTGGTCTCCTCCTTTTGCAAGATGGATCAAATAAAACTTGGATGGAGCTTTGAGGGGAAATCCAGGACCAGTAGGCTATGGGATAATCTTTATAGATCTCAATGAGGATGTTGGGGAGTGCATCCATGGTCCTTGTAGACACACCATGAAACATGAAGAGGAGATGATGGGTGTTGGACCCTTCATGATAATGTATTTTTCATAATCACAAATAATTTTAATATACAGATTTATATCTTTCTTGCCAATTTTAATTTTTTTTATGTGAATCAATTTTTTCATACAGCAACATATACTCTAATAATTCAATTTCTTATAAGTCATGAATCAATATGTTTACAAGTGTTTCTTTACATATACTTTGATTAAAAATTCATCTTGTAATGATATATGAAAGACAGACTCTTCACAATATTTCTTGGATTACCTAAGACTGAAGGATGGCACACCGAAACCGAAGTCGACAAACCGAAACTGAAGTCGACACACCGAAACTGAAGTCGACACACCGAAACCGAAGTCGACACACCGAAACCGAAGGATGACACACCGAAACCGAAGTACGACAAACCGAAGAATGACACACTGAAGTCTGACTCATCTAAGTTTGACAAACTGAAGTACGATAGACCGATGTTATCAGACCGAAGTATGACACACCAAAGTTCGACAGACCGAAGGATGAATCACTAAAGGCGACACACCAAAACCAAAGATGACACACCGAAACCGAAGTACGAAAGACTGAATTATGACAGACCGAAGATGGCACACCGAAGATGACAGACCAATGTTATCAAACCGAAGAAAAAAGACTAAAGATTACTAACTGATTGATATAAATAATAGTTTTTATTTTATTAATTCAAATTTATTTCTAATAGTAATATGTAGACAAATTAATGTTTTTGACATTATTTAATGTTGACTGTAGGAAAATTTGTAGACAATTACGAGGTACATGCATGTGCGAAGATCCTTATGCATAGAGAATCATGGAGTATAAAAGGACCTCATCTTTTACGTTAAAGATACGATGATAGTAGCAGTACACACTGATACACAGACTGTGCCAATACAAAATGATAAGATCTAAGCACTTGATATTGCAAGAAGACCGCGACAAACTATCTTCACCAAAAAGGATAAATATACATCGAGACATCAATGAGCTGAACCTTTTCACTCCTTGAATCTAGATTACAGAAACTGTGATACTCTGTTTTGAAGAAAACTTCGAGAAGAAGACTCAAATACCATATTCTCAACATTCATTGAGTCAAGAGATTTAGTTCACAACACTTAGAGAATTATTAACTCTATTCTAATCCTTAACTCTATTGTGTTTTATATTTTCTATTTGAGAAATGTGAATATTTATTTGTATAGCACACAATGTCTCCTAATAATAACTATAGGATACTGAACTATCCTCATACTCAATAACTTATTACATTTTGTTTCCCATGAATAACTGTGGTAGAGGTCAAGTGTGACCTGGACAGCCGGGTGTGCTGTTGTAAACCCCGATCCAGGGTGTGGATCAAAAGTTTATTTATATAAACAGCTTGGTGGTAGGTGATCACCAAGTGAAGAGGATTAAGTCTCTACTTGAGACTGAACCTCTTATTTACATTGTTGTGTTAATCTTCAATTACTCTATTTTGTTTTATCCACTGATTAAATTTTCTAAAACATAAAGCTGTTTTTGCGTACACTTTGATAGTTTGTTTTGGTTAGTGTGTGTATTTGTTTACTTCAATATACTTGTTTAAAAAGTTGAATTAGTGTTCTAAATTGATTTATCTAAGGACTAATCACCCTTTGAGAAACCTGTTGACCAATTGAACATTTACATTTATACTGCCTAAATTAACTGGGCCATTTTTAAAATTGGGGTTTTCTTACCATAAAGTTTTTAAACAGAAATTTTAATTGGAACTCAATTCACCCCCCTCTTGAGTATCCACTCCGACCAAAATTTTTTATTAGAGGGATTATTTGTTTTCAAGTTTTTTAAATTATTTTCAACTGTGATTTTAGTTGTATCTTAAAGATCTTAAAAAAAATCATGTCTAAATCTTCAGTTATTTAAATTCTAAGTAACTATGGAAACTAGAGTTGTGGGTGCTTCTACTAACTTCCCACCTTTCTTTAATGGTAATAACTATGCTCAGTGGAAATTAAAAATGAAAATGTATCTAGAGAGTATGGGACCTGAAATCTGGGACACAATTGAAGAGCAACATATACTGCCTACTACTGCTAGGGATGCATGGTCTCAGTTGACTAAAGCTACATATAATAATAACTTTAAAGAAATGAATGCCTTATACTATTCTCTAGGTGATGATGAATTCAATAGAATATCTTCTTGTAAAACTGCATATGAAATTTAGGATACTTTACCTGTTTCTCATGAGGGAACAACTAATGTTAAATAAATGAGACTAAATACATACACTATTAAATATGATAATTTTAATATGAAGCCTGATGAACCTATCACTGAAATGTATATCAGGTTCAACGAAATAGTGAACACTATGAGTCTGCTTGGAAAACTAGTGGATAGCAAGGACTAGATTATGAGACTACTTCGATGCCTACCTGACAGATGGAGGGGAACTTCTGTTTCCATCTAAGAATCTTGTGTCATAAGCAAGATACCAGTGAAAGAGCTAATTAAAAAACTTATGATGTATGAGGAAGAAATTAAGGTGAATCAAGAAGTAGATGAGGAACCAAGGAAGAAGTAAGTAGCACTCAAGACTAGTACCTAAAAGATAAAAAAAGAAAAGAAAAGTTTCAAGCTCCTGTAGACAGCTTCACTAGTGAAGATTCATATTCAGACAGTGATGAGGAGATGGATCATCTTGCTAGAAGGTTCAAAAAGTTTTACCGAAAAAAGAAATTCTTTAGAAAGTTAAACTACAAGGGAAAGTATGATAGTAAAGGACAATGGAAGAAAGATAGAAAATGGAATGACAACTCAAATGAAATAATCTGCTATGAGTGCAAACAAAAAGGTCATGTGAAGGCAGACAATCCCAAGCTGAAATTCAAGAAGAAATATGAAAACAAGGGAAAAGGATATAAAAAGGCTATGAAAGCTACCTGGAGTGCTTCAGAAGATAGCTCCAGTGGATCTGATTCTTCTGATAGTGAACAGAACAATCATTCCAACTTATTTTTCATGATAGAGACATCTGAGGTAACACTTAACTCTCCTATACATAATTCCTATTATTCTGAGAATAAGAGTGAGTTACATAATGATGAAGATATGACTAAGGTTAAACTATTTGAATATTTTGAAATGCTTGAGGATAACTTTAATGAGATCAAGGAAAAGTATAAATAATTAAAGAGACAACATGATTTAAATGAAAATTATAAGTTAAGTCTGGATATTGAAAAAGAAAAACTCTCCCAATTGTTAAAGGAAAACATTGAACTTAAGTTATCCAATGAGCAATTAAGAAGAGACCTTGAGAATTTTACTGAAGGTAGAGATACCTTGACTCAATTTCTAGGAAAATAGATTGCCCCAAAATATACAACTGGTCTTGGATATCAGCCTGGACAAAGAAGGATAATTAAAACTAAATTTATTCCAAAATTTGGACAATTCACTGCTAGTTCAATTACTGGACCATTTCTTGAAAAAAATTATCTAAAGGACCAAACAAAGTGTTTATGTCTCAAAATATATCTGCTGATTATAGGAAATCTGTGAGACAAGTATGGGTTCCCAAAATGTTACTTGCTAACCTCTCAGGACCCAAGAAAATCTGGGTACCAATGTTACCCCATGTCTAATCTGTTTTGAAGAGATGTTGCCTAAAGAGTTCCAATAAAACTCTTTGGTATTTGGATAGTGGATTTTCAAGACATATGAAAGGAGACTACTCATGCTTCAAGAGCCTAATCAAGGTTGATGGTGGTCATGTAACTTTTGGTGACAATGCAAAGGGTAAAATCATCGGCTTAGGCTAGATCGGTAACCCTAATACAATATTAATTTCCAAAGTACTTTTTGTTGATGGATTAAAGTACAATTTACTTGGAATATCTCAGTTGTGTGATGATGGTTTCAATGTCAAATTTGAAAATGATGCATGTAATGTTTTTAATTCCAAAAATGATCTAATATTTACTACCCTTAGAAATGAGAATGTGTATGTTGTTGACTTAAATTCTTTATCTAGGGAAAATGTTTCTTGCTTAAATTCTTTTCATAAGGAATCCTGGTTGTAGCACAGAAGATTAGGGCACTGCAATGTGCACTCTCTTAGGAAACAGACTAGGAAAGGTTTAGTTAGAGACTTACCTAAACTGGAATTCCCACATAACAAAGTGTGCAATCCTTTTCAAAAGGAAAAGCAACACCAAGTTTCTTTCAAACCAAAGAAAGAAGTTTTTACATCTCAACCACTTGATTTGGTTCACATGGATTTTTTTGGACCATTAAGAGTTTTAAGTTTAAATGGGAAGCACTATGTTTATGTTCTTGTAGATGATTTTTCTAGGTACACTTGGGTATACTTTCTAGCTCACAAAAGTGAAGCTTGTTCTTATTTTATAAAATACTCCAAGTCTGTAGAAAATCATAGTGGACTTAGAATTAAGACCTTGAGAAGTGATCATGGCCGTGAGTTTGAAAATCAGGAGTTTGAATCCTATTGCTCACACAATGGCTATAGTCACAATTTCTTTGCTCCTAGAACACCTCAACAGAAAGGAGTCATGGAAAGAAGAAATAGGACCCTTCAAGAAATAGCTAGGAATATGCTTAGTGAATATAATTTACCTATTTATTTTTGGGCTGAAGCTATAAATACAGCTTGTTATACCATTAATAGAGTATTGATTAGACCTATTCTTAAGAAGACCCCTTATGAACTTTGGAACAATAGGAAGCCTAAGGTTAACTACTTCATAGTTTTTGGTTGCAAAGTATTTATCATTAACACTAAAGATAATCTTGAAAAAATTTCCTCCAAGAGTGATGAAGGAATTTTCCTAGGTTACTCTACAACCAGTAAAGCCTATAGAGTATTCAATAAGAATAAAAAATGTTTGGAAGAGTCAGTTCATGTCAAATTTGATGAGACTAATCCACATGAACTCAAAACCTCTCTTGAATATCATGAGGAAGATATGTCAATTCTGAACCTTAATGATAATGATGGTGAATCCCCTGTAAAAGTAACCAATTCTGGGAATCATCCAGAATCTACACCTGTTGAGTCTGGACCAATATACAATCATGAGGAGTCTAGTTCAACTCTTTCTAGAGGTATTCTAACTCTCAAGAATCATCCTTTAGATGCTGTAGGAGGTGATTTAAACTGAGGGGCACAAACTAGAGCTTCTCTAAGAAACCATGTTGAACATCAATATTTTCTTTCACAGCATGAACCCAAAAATATTAATGATGCTATCAATGATGAATTTTGGGTAATGGATATGCAAGAAGAATTAAATTAATTTAAAAGAAAAAAAGTTTGGGAACTAGTTGAAAGACTTAAAGACACCTTGACCATAGGCACTAAATGGGTTATTAGAAACAAAGTTGATGAGTCTGGAAATTTAGTTAGAAAAAAATCTAGGTTAGTTGCACAAGGATATAGTCAAGAGGAAGGAATAGACTATGAGGAGAACTTTACACCTATAGCTAGGTTAGAGTCAATTAGGATGCTACTTGCTTATGCAGCTCATCTGAATTTCATACTTTATCAAATGAATGTCAAAAGTGCTTTTCTAAATGGGTATATAGTTGAGGATTTTTTTGTTGAACAACCCCCTGGCCTTACAAATCCCCATTTTTTAAATCATTTTTTTAAACTTTCTAAAGCTTTATATGGTCTAAAGCAAGCTCCAAGAGCATGGTATGATAGACTTAGCTCCTTTCTTATTTCAAAAGGTTTTACTAAAGGAATAACAGATAATACTTTGTTTATTAAAAGGATTTCCAAATATGTTTTGATAGTAAAAATTTATGTAGATGATATAATTTTTGGATCTTCTAAAAATTCTTTATGTACTGATTTTTCAAAAATAATGCAAAATGAATTTGAAATGAGTCTAATGGGAGAACTTAAATTTTTTCCTTGGATTTAAAATCTTTCAAAATAAAGATGGTATTATTTTAAATCAAAGTAAATATACTAAATACCTTTTAAAATGTTTTCATTTGGATGGTAATAAAGGTAGTGATACACCTATGATTACCACTTGTAAGTTGGATGCTGATGAAGCTGGAGAATCAGTGGATCAAACCAACTACATAGGCATGATAGGGAGTCTGCTCTACCTTAGTTCTAGCAGACTTGATATTATGTTAAGTGTATGCATGTGTGCTCACTTTCAAGATAATACCAAATAATCTCATTTAAATGTTGTTAAAAGTATGTTCAAATATCTAAAATATACTCCCAACTTAGGACTATTTTATCCAAGAGGACAATCGTTTGATTTAATAATATATTCAGATGTTGAATTTTCTGTTTGTAAGCTAGATAAAAAAAAAAGCACCCCTGGGACATGTCACATGTTAGGAAAGTCACTAGTATCATGGTGCAGTAAAAAGCATAATTCTGTTGCATAATCTACTGTTGAGGCAGAATACATTGTGGCTGGTAGTTGTTGTGCACAAATTTTTTGGATGAAACACACTTTACTAGACTATGGATATCAATTCAAACATTTATCCATTAACAGTGACAACACAAGTGCTATTAAAATTTCTAAAAATCCATTATCTCATTCTAGAACAAAGCATATTGATGTAAGACATCACCTTTTGAGATATCATTATCAAAAAGGTGATATAACTCTTGAGTTTATTGGAACTGAATATCAGCTTGCTGATATATTCACTAAACCCCTAAATTCTGAGAGAATGAATTACATCAGACATGAACTAGGAATGATAAATCTATAAACCCAATCTTTGTAAAACCGATCTTTGTAAAACTGATATTTTTAAAACTGATCTTTGTAAAACTGATCTTTGTAAAACCAATCATTGTAAAACTGATCTTTGTAAAACCGATCTTGGTAAAACCGATCTTTGTAAAACCGATCTTTGTAAAAACGATCTTTTTAAAATCGATATTTGTAAAACCGATATTTGTAAAACCGATCTTTATAAAACTGATCTTTTTGAAACTGATTGTTGTGAAACTGCTCTTTTTGGAACCGACTCTTTGACACTGATACATTTAAGGGTTGTTTTGTAAATTCAATCTAATTTAAGTGAAATGACACTGTTTTATTTCTTTCAAATTATCGCGTTTAAATTTTATGTTTTCAGATTTATAATCCCTAAATGATATATTAAGTCCAATCCATCCCGAACTTTCACCTTCTCCATAGCTGTAAAGCCTCCTAAATTTAGTTACTCTCTCTATCGACTCTCAACCTCTCGACACAGTTAGAATCCACAGCTTCACCATGGCAAGGACTAAGTGCGCAATGGAAGAGCCTCAAAAATCTACTCCTGCTAAGCGTCAGAAGGGTGAAACTAGTGGGACTGGGAAACCAATCTTAGAAATTTGGGTTGTTACAGCTGAAAAGGAAGTGTCTGCTGAGTGGCTTCTATCAAGAAAATATTTTATGCTAAAGGTACTGGAATCTCAAGGATGGATCATTTGGTTATCAACAATAAAATTCCCTATTATCCCTATATTGTGCATGAATTCTATCATCATTTAAGTATATCACTGGTTGAAGTTGAGGAAGCAAATATAAAGTCTATAGTTAAGGGAAAGGAAGTGGTTTTCTATTCGAAGGAATGTGCTTAATTCCTGGAGGTACCTCATGAAGGTGTCTATGCTGACTATCCTGGTAATATTTCACCTTCATTAAAATTGTTTTCATATGAAGATGCTCTGAAGGAGATTACTAGAAATGAAGAATCCATGAGAACTGTTGCAAATGAATTTGAATGAGTAGTGAGATTTCTTTTTTAAGTTCATTCAACATCAAATCTGCCCTAGGAAGGGAGATATCTCTATGGTGAAATATCAGGATGTGTTCTTGATATTTTTTTTGAAACATGGAATAAAGGTGAATCTGTGAAGATATCTTATGGTACATATTTCTGAGTTGATTAAGCCATCTAAGAAGGCAACCTGCTTATACTATCTGAGAATGATTTCTGCCATGATGAAGAAATTAGACTGTGTAGAAGATAGAGATGAAATGATAACTACATATAGTGGTTTTTTTCTTCAAAAATACATTTTTAAAAGGATGAAGATTTTATAGAACCCATGGAAGATATGTTGAGTAGGATATGAAGAAATGATGTATAAGGAATTCAATCCGTTTGACCATCCTTCTAGACCAAAGGACCAAGTTGATCCTGGTCTCAAACTTGGAGAAGTTTCTGTATATTATGATGAGGAATCTGAGGTTGAAGTGACTAGGGAAGAAGGATCTCCTTTTGATGATAGGAGTGATACTGATATCGCTGAAAGTCCCAAGAATATGACTTATAGACCTGCTAGTCCACCTATGGAACTGCCTTCAAGAGAAAATGTTCTAGGTGATGAAGAAGAGGAAGAAACCGAAGTTACTGGAGTTGAAGGTTATGTTAGCAAATCAGATAAGGAATCTGATGATGATGATAATAATGATGATGATGATGGTGGTGAAAATTTTGATGAAGGAGGAAGTGTTGAGAATGTGAGTGACTCTCTAAAAGTGGGACAACAAGTGGTTGACAGATCCAGTGAGGAATTTGTTCATGGAGCTGGTGATGGAATAGAGCCTGCTGATCAACAGGCTGATGATCATAGAGATGATGGAAATGAGGACATACCACTCCATCCCATTGCTGAAAATCAAGAGATAATTCAGGAATTGAATGATATTATGGATGCTGGCCAGGAAGAAGAAGATGTAGTTCCACTGCCTCAAATTGAGGAAGTATCTAGTAAAACTGAAGAAGCTGGAGCTCAGGAAGAACCTGAAGTTTGATTGGTTCCTATCCTCAGACAAGGTATTATGGCCAGATACCAGGATGAAGAAATTAGTGATATTGATGTTATCCATGATCCTTAGGGAATAAGGCTAAGAATTGAAACCATTGAGCCAAAATATAGGACCTATGCTAGAGAGTGGAATAGTAATCTAGGATATATTCTTTTCGGTTTAGAATATGACTCATATGAGGAAATGGTACCTCCTCCACCTGTTCCTCAAGTCCATGCTGACCCAGAGCCTGCTACACCTGTTCCAATAGTTTTATCACCAACAGTAGACCCAGTTGCTCAGTCAGTTCCTAGTGTCTATGTCACTAAGGCTGATTTGGAAAAGTTTAAGAATGAGATATGTGAGTATATTCTAGCTTTAGTGGGATCCAAAAATGAATCCTCCACCTCAATAAGTATCTCGGATGATGATGCAGCAAAAATTGAAAGAATTGTGATTCAGGATATTCAACCGAATCTTATTACTACAGTAGAAACTATTATTAGACACAACACTTTGCTGAGAGAAGAAGTAAGAAAGATGAGAAATGAGATAAATTCCTTAACCTCTGACTTCAATACCTCCTTTAGTGGTGTTCTAGAAGTTATCAGGAACTTGGTAACCCATATACTTAGTGTAGATTTGAAAAAGTTGAAAGAAGAATGTGGAAAAATGTTGACTGGCCCATCTAGTTCCAGGAGTGGAATAAGTTCTGTTGCTGATTTAGAGTCTCTCAAGACTGTGATGAGAGAGGAGATTCAGAAACTCTAGATTGTTTTAGATAAGAAAACCCTTGAAAAGGTACATCGGAATATAGATCTTGTATAAAATATGGTCAGACAATGCACAAATGAAGCCCCTGCAGCTCAGAAGGAAATTCGGGAAGAAGTGGATAAGTACTTCACTAAGATATATACCAAGAATGACTTCATCAACAGTTTCATGTTTCTGGCAGAAAATCCTCGAATTCCCCCAGTCAAAGAAGCATTCAAAAAGAAAGTTCTTCAGTTAAATATTTTACACCTTTACTGAGTAAATTTATGGATAATAAAGATGACTTTGAGAAGGCAATGTAATATGGAGGAGAAGTCATCAATGACTTCATCAAACTGCTCAAACCTTATCTGCATGTTCCGGTAAAGGCTATTGTGGTCCCTCCAGCTGCTTCACTTGGTACTGCCTCTTGTCCTCCTACTCCAATGACTGTCTCTCAAGCTCTTACATAGATTTGACTGATCATTACTGAGCAGTCTTTCAGTCGTGTGTTATCAGAGAGAAGGTCTACTCTTGCAGCTACTGTTCCTACAGGTCTTGCTCTGCCTGGTGTTGTAATAAGATCAGCTCCATCCTCTTCCACTACCAAACCCTCTCCTTCTACTTTGGATCCTTTAGAAAAAGGAAAATCTCTTCTACATCCAAACCCTTAGTAATGATGGATTGTTTCTTTTTGATAGGGATTTTCTCTTTTCTGTTTGTCTTGTACTCTTATGATTTTGAATGAAAATTCTTGTGGTATCATTCTTTTATCTTATTTTTGCTTTTTTCTTTTCTCTTTTTGTTAATTCGAAAAGGGGGAGAAAGTCAGAATGACATATGAGAAAGGGGGAGAAAGTAAGGATGATGAGAAAGCAAGGGTGGAATATACTCTCATTAATCCATCCAGTGAGGGGGAGATGTGTTTTAAATACATTTTAGAAATGTCAAACTTTAGTTATATTGGAAAATTATATTCAGACATATTTATTCTATATATTTGAATATATGCCATAATTTGTGATTATCAAAAAGGGGGAGATTGTTGGACCCTTCATGATAATGTATTTTTCATAATCACAAATAATGTCAATATACAGATTTATATCTTTCATGCAAATTTTAATATTTCTATGTGAATTAATTTTTTCATACAAAAACATATACTTTAATAAGTCAATTGCTTAAAATTCATGAATCAATATGTTTACAATTGTATTTTTACATATACTTTGATTAAAAATTCATCTTGTAATGTTATATGCAAGATAGACTCTTCACAATATTTCTTGGATTCCCTAAGACTGAAGGATGACACACCAAAACTAAAGTCGATACACCGAAACCAAAGTCAACACACCAAAATCAAAGTCGACACACTGAAACCAAAGTTGACACACCGAAACCAAAGGATGACACACCGAAACCGAAGTACGACAAACCGAAGAATGACAGACCGAAGTCTGACTCGCCGAATTTTGACAAACCAAAGTATGATAGACCGATGTTATCAGACCGAAGTATGACACACCGAAGTTCGACAAACCGAAGGATGACTCACCAAAGGCAACACACCGAAACCAAAGATGACACACCAAAACTGAAGTACGAAAGACCGAAGTATGACAGACCGAAGATGACACACCGAAGATGACATACCTATGTTATCAAATCGAAGACAAAAGATTGAAGATTACTCACCGATTGATATAAATAACTGTTTTCATTTTATTAATTCAAATTTATTTCTAATGGTCATATGTAGACAAATTAATGTTTCTGACATTATTTAATGGTGTATGTAGGAAAATTTGTAGACAAGTACGAGGTATATGCACGTGTGAAGATCCTTATGCATAGATAATCATGGAGTATAAAAGGACCTCATATTTTATGTTAAAGATATGATGATAGTAGTAGTACACGCTGATACACAAACTGTGCCAATACGAAAAGAGAAGAACTAAGCACTTGAGATTGCAAGAATACTATGACAAACTATCTTCACCAAAAAGGCACAATATAAATCGAGAAATCAACGATCTGAACCTTTTCACTCCCTGAAGTTGGATTACAAAAACTGCGATACTCTATTTTTAAGACAACTTCGAGCAGAAGACTCAAATACCATATTCTCAAAATTTATTGAGTCTAGAGATTTAGTTCACGACACACAGAGAATTCTTAACTCTATTATCATCCTTAACTCTATTGTGTTTTATATTTTCTATTTGAGTAGTGTGAATATTTATTTGTATAGAACACACGGTCTCCTGATCATAACTAGAGGATATCGAACTATCCTCATACTCAATCACTTATTACATTTTTTCCCACGAATAACTGTGGTAGAGGTCTAATGTGACCTGGAGAGCTGGGTGTGCTGCTGTAAACCCCGATCCAGGGTGTAGATCAAAATTGTATTTATATAAATACCTTGGTGGCAGGTGATCACCAAGTGGATAGGATTAAGTCTTTGTTTGAGACTGAAACTCTTGTTTACATTGTTGTGCTAATCTTCAATTACTCTGTTTTGTTTTATCCACTGATTATATTTGATAAAACATAAAACTAATTTTTTGTACACTTTGATAGTTAGTTTTGGTTAGTGTGTGTATTTGTTTACTTTAATAAACTTGTTTCAAAAGTTGAATTAGTGTTCTACACTGATTTATCTGAGGACTAATCACTCTTTGAGAAACCTGTTGACCAATTAAACATTTACATTTCTACTGCCTAAATTAACTGGGCCGTTTTTAAAATTAGGGTTTTATTACCATACAGTTTTTAAACTGAAATTTTAATTGGAACTCAATTCACCCCCCTCTTTAGTATCCACTATTACCAACAATGGGATTTATTACAGCTATTTAATTTACTCATCAGTGAAACTGGAACAAAATCTTGTTTGAGAGTGATTCTATTACAATTTTCCAAGTGGTCAGAATGGAACAACCTCACATTTCATGGAAGCTAACAACTAAGTGGGTAATTGATATTCCAAGGATTGAATAACAACTGAGAAGGGGGGGGGGTGTTCAATCGTTTGTTAACTTTTTATAAGTTTCAAAAAATGTAGAAACATAACCCATAACACCTATTAATATTTTTATCATTATAAACTTTTATTAAATACTCTTTCAAGGAAAAGTGGTATGAAATGAAATCATGCAGTATTTACATGGTTCATCTTTAGTTTGAGTACCTATATCTTTTCTATAGAAACTCATGTGGTTCTATGGAAATATACTATTATTAAGAAGTGAATAAAACTTGTTCCAACTCTCGTTAAAACACTTCTCTATCTTAATACGAAAGATTATACCGACTCTCATCAGTTTAAAATGTTTTTTTAACATTTTATCCAAACAAAAGAATCAACACATTGTTAAAACTGCTTCACAATTGCTCAGTTTGAATCCGCTGTCCGATTTGGTCGGATCTGATTCTCTCAAACCAATGATGTTGGATCTTGATTTTCTCAATATAATGATGCTGGATTTTGGATCCTATTTATTTTAATATAGAAATTTTGTAATGTGGAACCAATTTATTTCAATACAATGTTGAATTAATATGAATCCAATTTCTTTAAATACAATGATGTTGTAATTTGGATCTAATTTCGTTCAATACAATGTTGTTGTAATCTGGATATGATTTCTTTCAATATAATGATGCTGTAAACTAGATTCGATTTCCTTAAATGTAATGATTCTGTAATCTAGATTAGATTTATTTCTATAAAATGTTGTGGTAATCTAGATTTGACTTCATTCAACACAATGTTTTTGTAATCTGGATTTGATTTATTTTAATACAATGTTGTTGTAATCTGGATCCTATTTCATTCAATACAATGTTGGTGTCATCTGGATCTGATTTATTTCAATACAATGCTACTATAATCTGGATATGATTTACTTCAAATACAATGATTTTGTAATTTGGATCTGATTTCTTTCAAAATAATGAACTCAAACTCAATCTGTAAATAACTCAAAATATTTTGGAATGCTCAAAACAATTCTCCTTTAATCTTATTAGAACATCCACCTAAATTTCTCCAATGCTCCACCTTTTATGAATAAATATAAAATTTGATAATGAAATAATGATCTACGGAAGTATTTATAAGAAACTCATGAATCAAAGGAAGGAAACTTGAAATCTTTCTCGCTTCATCAAATCTCAAAAATCCAAAAATCTATCACATTTAAACTTAAACTTTGAATTCATAAAACCTACTTAGATTTCTACAAGATTTATGCAAAAGTGAATATCATGTTTGACCAATTTAATTATTATTCTTAATCAGCTCATTATGAATTCTTCCTAAATAGAATAATGCGGGATCCTATTGTTGTGCAATTCTGGTGCCGATTTTTCTCAAAATGCTAGTTACAATTTTCATAGAATGTTGGTTATGATTCTCTCATAAAGATGGTTACAATTTTCATAAAATGTACGTTAGGATTATCTTAGAATGCTGGTTATGATTCTCTTAGAATGAATGTTATGATTCTCTCAGAATGCGGGTTTCGATTCTCTCATAATGATGGTTACAATTTTCTTAGCATGTAGGTTTCAATTCTATTAGAATGCCAGTTACGATTCTCCTCAGAATGAAAGTTATGATTTTCTCTGAATGTAGGTTACAATTCTCCTTAGAATTTTGATTACGATCCTCTAATTATGAAAACCTAATTAAGAAAATTTGATTAAGAAAATATGATTAAGGAAATTTAATTTCCAAAATCTAATTATGAAAATCTGATTATGAAAATATTATTATGAAAATCCATTTTTCAACTCTGAAATTCATTAAACATCTTCAACATTTCTTCAAAATATTTTATCATTTACGTTTTCATGATTTATGATAACTTCTTGATCCACAAAGCATCATCTTATTTTTGTGTAAAATTTATGAATCTTTTTAACTCCTGACTTCACACTCTTCTTTCAAAACCCATTAGAAGCTTCATTATTTCTCTGATTACAACAAAGATAGTATTCCCATAAACAATAAATTCTACCACCGATTATGTTGGATCTGATGTTCTAAATAAGATGAATATGGATCTAATTCTTGGAAAACAAAATTTTCTAATACAAAATTGTTATTTGTCAACAAATACTAAAACATTGTTATAACAAATTATCAAAAAGGTATTTCAATCTCCCCCTTTGGATGTCTTGATAACCATTATTAACAAATTTTTCAACTCTCATAATTTCTTCAAAACTCACATTTTTTGAATTTAATCAAAACATAACCTATCTCAAAATAGATTTTCTCAAAACCACACTACTGGATAAATTAATGCTTTTGAAGGAACTCCATCCCTCAGTGGAAAGAAAATTGTGTGGCCTTGTAAAGATAACCTCTCCTCACTTTTCTTTTCATACATTCTCTCCCTGATTCTTTATTTTCTCACTTTATTTTTCTCCAATTTTCCTTTTTCTCTCCCCCATTATATGATAACCACACCTTCAAATCCATAAAATTAAGATAAGTAAAAAACTTCTTAAAAAGTAAAATGTGGTTTACTTACTCTCTCCCATTGTCAACATAATAAAAAGCACAATGGGGGGAATTATTCCTTATGAGATTTAAGAAGACATAGGAGGAGGCTAAACATGAAGTTTCACCCTGAATTATACAAAACATTCATTCGTCATTGATTTTGTAACGATATCAGTAATTTGATAACTTGTTGAAAAGTATTCCACTAAAACTTCTCCGGCCGAAAATTTCTCTTCTATAAGGTGAAACTTTATATCAATGTATTTTGATCTTGAATGTTGGATATAATTATTATAAATATAAAATGTAATTTTATTATCACAACATATATTCAATGGTTTAGAAACTTTCACTTTCAAATATTCAAGCTGAACATTCATCCACAACATTTGAGTACAAGCATGAGTAGTTGCAATATATTATAATTCAGTTATGGTCAATGTTACTGATATTTGTTTCTTACTATGCCAACTCACAAAAAATTCACCCAAGAAAAATGGTCCTCCTAAGGTTGATTTTCTATCATTACAATCTCCATCCCATCAACATCAGTATAATAATGAAACATCATCTCACAATTTCTTTTTGTATAACAACCCATGTGATGTTATTCCTTAGACATATCCCAGAATTCCTTTTACTACCAACATAAGTGATTCCTTTGGATTACTTTGATACCTAACACACAAAGTCACAACATAATCAATATCTGGCCTTAAATTAAATTCTCTTTGGATTCTTCCATCCCAAACTTCTTCAATAATAACAAAAAACAAGAAAATATTATTCATAAGAACATAAGTATCACATGATTTTCTTAAAAAATCACCTTTAACTAAAAAATATAATTCTACGTGGGAGAACCCAGTATAAAAAACAAGAGTGTATAATAAAGGCTTTCATTATTGTCCATTACTCAAATTTCATATAATACATATTCATGTTTCCATCAACATTCTCATTCCTAGGGAAATCTTGAAAAGAATTTATTTAAGAGAAAAATAGCTTGCACCCATCTATACAAACATATCAAAAAGTTCAGGTTTATAAAGATAATATTCAGAACTAACCCTTTTGTAACCACATTACATTCTTTTTTAGGAATAATAATAGACTCAACATCACATTTCTTACTTCAACTCCTTCAATTCCCTTAAAATTAGTACAAATAAACAAATGTTTTAGGAGTAAGGAGGAACCTCAATGATTCTCAAAAGTAATGTTCTGACTGAGAGACTTCTCTCAGTATGGACTTTTTCTTCTTATTCTTGGATTTTTCATTGGATGTATTTTCTTCCTTCTGATCATCATTCTTATATTTTGTAACAAGTTTCTTTTCGTTTGTAGATTCTTATGATAAGGATTCCAACTTCTTTTCTTCTTCAGTGACATTTTTGTTATTGTGATTTTGTAACAAACCTCTAGTAGGAATGTTAAACAACTTTTAGTAACATTCCCTTCTTGATCGCATCTCTTGCATATTTTTTGAATGTTCAAACCACAATCTATTGATGTATTTTTATCAACTTTTCTCATGTATTCATTAACTTATTCCTTTACCCTTTCTTCAGCTAATTTTTGTGCTTCTTATAACCTCCTAGACATTTCAATTTGATCTAGAAAAAAAACTAAGAACTTCCTCTTTTCAGGCTCAGCATGAATACTTTTCTTAACTTTCTTAACATACTCAGTTTTAATATACTCAGATTTCTTCATCTTCTGAAAAATTATAGGAAAATTTGATCTTATTTTTTCATCATAGCTCACCCCATGATTTATACATGTTTCCTAGTAGATACATGTTATACCAGCATGAATAGGCCATGTGTCTAAAAACATTACAACACCAATAGTAACATTTGAATCATGATATTTTGGAGTGATAGTAAAATTGTTCAAAACTTTATTGTTGTTATTATTTATTCACAAATCATCGACCAATTTCCTCAAGACGATACATTCATGATGAATTTCTATCTTTCGGGGTGAAAGATTATTTCTCACATCCTTTCTGCACCTATGCTTTTCCAATAATTTTTCTAGAACCTGAAAAGTTAAAAGAATTAGAGGAAACATTATTTTGGGTAGGAGAAGATTTCACCTAATTCTCATATTGATCCCTCTCAACAACTTTAGATGTATTAGATTTTACTTCTAAAGATTTGTTTTAGTTTTCATTCATCTTTCTCAGGGTACTTTCAAACTCAAGACGTTTTGATTGAAACTTATTAACTTCTTCTTCCTTAGTCTCTAGCTTCTTACTAAGATATTCAATAATCTTACCCTATTTAGAAATTATATGTTTTTGAATCAAAATCCCCTTAATGTATTCTTTCTCCTGCTTGATGTCATCTTTTCTCCCATCGTAAACTTATTTACAATGTTTATTTATCATTTTGATTTCTTTCTTGAGAGATTTTTTTCTCAAGAAATGCAATAAGTTATATTCTGAGCTGATACTCTCAATAAGACTCTTCACCTCTTTCTTCACTCTATAAGGAATCTTTTTTATTCTAAACTTCTTCAATGATGTCTCTGAACTTTTTTAAACATTCATTTTAAGATTAATTTGTGTCATTTGAGTCTGATTCAACTTTATTACTCAACATAATCCTTTTGTTTCCTCTAAACTTCTTCTTTTATCTCTTATAAGACTTTTATTCTTTATCCTTTTTGTTCCACTTCTTCCATTGAAGTTTTAAATAGAAATCATCTAGATATTATACAACATTATTCTTAGAGAAATTCATAGAAAATTGTCATATTCCACCACACTCAAAACATTTGAGTGGAATCCTTCCTTAATAATTTCATCTTCCTCTTCAATAGTTCTTGGATATTAGTGACATGATTTTTTCATTCAACTCATCATCTTCCTTATCATTGGACTCACAAGGATCATCTTCACCAATATCTTGGATTTCCATATTTATCATAGCTTCAAAAGACATATCATCTTTCATCTTCTTTTTAAATATTGGAGCTTTCCTCATTTTATAATAAATAAATAAACTTATGCAACTCATCAAGATATAAATCATCCTTATCTTCTAAAGCATAAATTTTAGAATCTAACCTATCTAGAAAGTTTCTCATGATTTTCTTTACAATTGTAGAATCTTCCAGGACATATTTGAATCCTCTGATATTGAAAAACAATTCATTTAATTTGTTGAAGTATTCATCAATTGTTTAATCATATCTAATTTTGATGTCTTTATACTTACTGTACTAGATTTGTAGCTTTTTTTTCTTGACTTTTTTATTCCCTTCGAAGACACTTTCTAGTATATTCCACACACTTTTTAAAGTATTGAGACCCATAAACCTATGATAACCATTCTATGATAAGAACATAAGGATTTCATTTATAGACTTTTCATTAACTTCTATGTTTCTCTTATTAGAAAATTTCATGGGTGCATCTTTCTCAATAGGTGGAAAACCAATAATAGTAGCATCAACAACTTCTAGGAAAAGTGAAATGAGACAAGAAATCATCAAATTGTTTCATCCATAATAATTTTTTCCATTAAATGTTGGAATTCCTATACTGTTTATAGAATTGATATTATCCCTGATAAGGATTCAACAATGGAACCTAATGATATGATACTAATTGAGGTTTGAAGGATTGAATAATAACTGAGAAGGGGGGTTGAATTAGTTGTAAACATTTTATAAGTTTCAAAACTTTTTAAAACATAACCCTGAAAAACTTTTAATATTTATATCCTTATCAGCCTTTAGTAAATACTCATGCCTGAAAAAGGGGTATGAGAGAAAAGCACATAAGATTTACAAGGGTTTTCCTTAATGTGAGAACGTACATCCCTTTCATAGCCACTCCCATGGGTCTATAGAAATACACTATTATAAAGAAGTGAATACAACTTGTGACAACTATTGTTAGAAACCTTTTATCACCTAATAAGAAAGATTATACTGATACTCGTCATTTTACAATGTTTTATTTTAAAACAATTGAGCTAAAAAAATAAACAAGATTTTGTTTAAACTCCTCTATAATTGCTCAGCCCGAATCCTCTGTCCTGTTTGGATGGATCGGATTCTCCCAAACCAATTATGCTTGATCCTGATTTTCTCAATACAATGATTCTAGATTATAGATCTTATTACTTTCAATACAATGATTCTGTAATCTGGATTAGATTTCTTTTAATATAATGATTCTATAATCTGGATCTGATTTCTTTCAATACATTGATGGTGTAATTTGGATTTGATTTCTTTCAATACAATGCTGCTATAATCTAGATTCGATTTCTTTCAATACAATTATGATGTAATATTAATCCAAATTCATTCAACACAGTGATGCCGTAATCTGGATTAGATTTCTTTCGATATAATGATGCTGTAATTTTGATATGATTTTATTAAATACAATGTTGTCGTAATCTGGATATGATTTCTTTTAATATAATGCTATAGTAATCTGGATCCGATTTCTTTAAATAAAATTTTGTTTTAATCTGGATCCGATTTCTTTTAATGCAATACTACTATATTCTAGATCCAATTTTTTCAAATATAGGGTTGTTGAAATCTAGATCCAATTTATTTCAAAATAATGAACTCAGACTCAATCTCTAAAAAAATCAAACCCTTATGGATTGCTCAAAACAATTCTCCTCCAATCAGATGAGAACATCCCCTTTCATTTCTCCAATGCTTCACCTTTCACGTGTAAGTAAGAAATTCAACAATGAACTAATGATTTGAGGAATTATTTATAAGAAACTCAGGAAACAAATGTGGGTAACTTGAAATCATTATCACTTCCTCAAATATAAAATATCCAAGAATATATTGAATTTAAACTTCATCTTTGAATTCATTAAAACTCCTTAGATTCCTTTGAGATTTTTGAAAAAGTGAATGTCATTTTTGACCACATTAATTCTTCTTCGTAATTGTCTCATTACAAAGTATTTTTCAATACAATAATGTTAGATCCTATTATTTCAGATTCTGGTGCCAATTTTCTCAGAATTATGGTTACGATTCTCTCGGAAAGACGGTTATTATTTTTATAGAATGCATGTTACGATTCTATGAAAATGTTAGTTATGATTCTATTAGAATGAAGGTTATGATTCTATCAGAATACTGGTTACGATTCTTTGAGAATGTTGGTTAGGATTCTCTCAGAATGTAGGTTACAATTCTCTCAAAGTTCCAGTTACAATTATCCTCATAATGTAGGTTACAATTCTCCTAGAATGATAGTTACGATTCTATTCAGAATGCTGGTTAAGATCCTCTAATTATGAAAATATGATTACAAAAATTGGATTATGAAAACATGATTACGAGAATCAGATTATGAAAATCAGATTATGAAAATCCAATTTTCAACTCTAAAATTATTCAAACCTATTCACCATTTCTATGAAATATTTTCTCATGAAATTTTTCATGACTTATGAGAACTTTGTTTTCAAAAAATCATCGTTTGATTTTTTTAGAAAGTATGAAAAATTTCTATCTCCTAACTTCTCACTCTTCTTTCAAAACCCTTTAGCAACTTCATTATTTCTATGATTACAACTAATATAGTCTTCCATAAAACATCAAATTCTACCTCTGATTCTTTTTGATCTGATAGTCTAAAGATGATGCAGATAGATCTGATTCCTAGAAAACAAAACATTCTATTACAAAAAAAGTTAGTTTTCAACAAATAAAAAAAATTGGTTATAATAAATTATCTTAATGGTATTTCACTAGTTGTCTTGACATGCATGCCTAAATGAAATATATAATCACACATATTTTTCAAGAAGCTAATCAACTTGCTAATGGGATTGAAAATAAGGGTGTATCTGAAGAGGTATGCATGCTTTCATATGACATTCCTCATAACCTTCTTAATTTTCTTCAAAGGATCAAATGTAAATTTTTCTATTTCAGAATTGTGTAATCTTATTTCATTGTAATGTTAGAGACATTAATCTCTCCTTTTCTCAAAAAAAATTCAAAAAATTTTGTGTAAACTTAATTGATCAATTAATTGATTATAAAATGGTCAGGGGAACAATAAACCTAAATTTTTTTCCTAATAAGGGAAAAAATTAACATATTTTTATTTTTCAGGAAGATTAATAATGTATGTGCCGAGTCAGAATCAATGTAAGGGACAGTTTACTTTAAAAATATCATTTTAAATATGTTAATGATTTATTTTATAAATATTTATACTCAATGTAAATATTCTAAAACTAATTTAATGGGTCTATTTATATGGAAAAATGAACAATAAAGGAAATTTTAGGGTTTTTTACTTCCTTTTAATGGTTTTCAAAATGAATAATTTTACGTATTTTATATTGAATTTTTTTAAATTCTTTGAAAAAGATAAAAAGAATGTTTTATTTTAACGTATATGGAATAAATGGTAATTCTAGTTCTATAATAATTATTTGGTGATTGTATTACTTTAAAATAATTCATGTTTTCTTAAAATAAAAACCCTAATTCCCCTTGTTCAAGGTATTTTCAAAAATAGAATAGATATTTAAATATCTGAAAGTGTTTTCTTATGGGTTCAAAGAATATTTTTTGATTATGATGATGAAAATAAAATATTTCATGTTTTATGACTATGTTATAGTTCTTGTAAATGTTTCAATATATTGGTTGGTTCTATCATAAACCCCATATAGTTTTTTCTATTACAAATCAAGGATGAGTGGTTCCCTTAAAAACCATTTATGGGTTGTTAAGTTATAAAACATGCATGGGTTGGTCTATAATAGCCCCCCAATGAATTGGGTAATGTTCATGATGGAGTTTTACCATGTAGGTTATTCCATTTGTCAGAGTGATATGGAAATTATGTACTAAGCTACACGCATGATTTACTTATACAATAAATATTTTTATAGGAATCTTATGATTTGACATGGTAAGATAATGAGCATGTGTTTAAAGGAAAGTATTTTATACTTTTTAATGGAGAAATGTACAACATTTTTATAAGTATTTTTAATCTTTTCATGAAGGAAAAAAATTTATGAGTATTATTTTTTATTTAATATTTCATATGAAATGTTTTATGAAAATATTTGGGTATAGAAGATTTTTTTCGGGTAGGAAAATTTTTATTTTGACCACAAAGTTAATTTTTCAAAAAGGGTAAATAATATAATTATTCATGAATTAATAGGTTTCAATATTTGATTTTATGTTCCTTACTAATAATTTTTTTCTCATGCCATATTTAAAATGATTTTCAATGGGTTTTAAGGATTATTAGGGACAATTATGATGTCAAGACAAATATTTGGAAGATATTTCATGAAACGAAAACATATTATTTCATATATTTTTTGTTTTCTATAAAAAATGGATACTAAGTGGAAGTATCCACTTTCTGATGTAATATTTATTTATCTAAGGGTGATCATTTAATTATCTGAAACTAAAAAATATAAAAAATCTAATTAAAGAGAATGAATTATTAAATTAAAAATAATAATTTTGTAATGTCCATGGCCAGATTCCTATATAGTTTGTGATTGAGGTGGATAATGATCCATCAAGTACTTACTTCATTCTCACCCACAACTGTGGGTTCAATGTGGACTATCTTTAGTAGTGTTACTCTGGCATGAGACTATATGTTTTGATACTTCTCTAGACTAATACAATCATTCATCCTACATGAATCATTACATTTGGGATTTATAATAAGATTTTATTTTATATTTTTATTTTTTGATATGTTATTCAATTAAGGGATCACCATCAATTTATGAGGTAAAATATTTCCAGTGTTCATGGGATAAATTTTATCATAGTGGGGTTGAAAGGTATGATTTCATGTGACTATTGGAAGGATAATGTTTGAAAGGTCCCATATTATTATGATTTGAGATTTTAATTCAATATATATAAATATGAATGAAATTCTATTTTTTTTTTGTGATGATGGTTAAGTAAGTAAATCATGATAATACCTGATTATAAAAGTTATTATGCTTGATTAATGGTGTGAAAAGTGGAGTATTTGAATTTAATGACAAATATATCCGGTCACGTTTTATATGGTTAAAAAACTATAAACCACATTTGACACCACAAAAGGTGGTTTTCTAAAAAAACACAACATTATAGCTTAAGAAGGTATAAGTAGTGGGATAGTTTGGGTTCAACAAAATTTACATTAACATATAAAAATACATAAATGTTTTAATTCATATAATTAAATAATTTATCAATTGTAACACATCATTAAAATATCATAATTTAAAACTAATTATTTTTTAATAGTATCATATTTAACTATAGCTATTCAATGGAATAATTTCTTCCATATATATTTATTGAATGTTTCTGCTAGAATTTACTTTCAAGGAATTAATGTAGTGGAGGAGTTTTTTCTTGATTATTTGCAGTTCAAGTTGTAGGTCAGGATGTTCAGTGGATGTTATTATAATGAATTAATGATTTTGAGTTCTTATTTTTAACTTTCTAGATTATCCAATTTAATTTTTAGCTGGTTTTTTTATACATGCGGAATTACATAAAATTTCATTCCATTTCATAACTTTCAAAAACTATATAGTGAATTTGTGTTATATTGGTATTTAGTGATGGTGAGATATATTGGGATATTTATTACAGACTTTTTGAGATTTTATATTTGGTGTATGCATGGTTCTTGGCATCTACGCCTTTTTTTAAGAACACAGTGAAGATTTATTTTTATGGATAATAGTCACTCACAAATTACTTTTTATTAAAAATTAACAGTTAGGGAGGTCTAAAGTAATGAAGCCCTTGAGAATAACTGGTAACAATAAGATTACAATCATTAGGAAGAGAACTAAGGTCACAAAAAATAATGAGACTATCGTTGGGATCACATTTACAATGATAAAAATAAAAAAAATAAAATTTTAAAATTGAGGAAATAAAATAAGTTTATACATATGGTAGGTGGATCTAGTCAAAAATTGTAAAAATAATAATAACCCCACAACCCAAACTGACCTGAATTAAAAAAAATTGATCCAACTTATCCAAGTCAGTTTTGGGGTTTTGTTGTTTGGGAGGTGGTCAAATTTAGTTTGGGTGATTTGTTTTTGATTTTTTCACAATCATATTCTTGATAGAAATGTCTATTGAGTTTTTTCTTTTGAATAAAGTAAATAAATCAAGCATACATTAGAAATGGGTACATTATGGTGATAGAATCACAATATAGGATGAACATATTGAGCATTATTTTTTACATTTCATGCGTACTTGTGCATTTTTTTCCTTTTGTTTCTATAGATCAATGGATACAGATTGTGGATGACCTTGGATTCCTAAGAATAGTGGTATATATGGTAGTCGATATCATGGATAATTCATTATTATATCCATATTAATTTCATCTATATTTATAATTATATTTTTTTACATATTATTTGGATGTGTTATTTGTATGTGGGGTTTTTTGGTTACTTTATTTGTATTATAGAGATTCTTATTAAGTATTCTTGTTTTTTATTATCTTGTTGTTATATATTTTCATTCTGATAGATGATATTATATATATTTTATAGATAATAATATTTATATCTAATTCCTCCTAATATATTTGAGTTTATTCCACATATATATTCATTCTCCACTGATTACTTGGTTGTATGTTTGAGAAGTTCACTTATTCGAATAATGATATGTGAAAATATGTTTTCAAATTAGTTAATGGGAGCCCAGAATAATGCGATATAAGAATGTGACTAAAACTTAGTATGTAGGATCATGATTTTATTTCTATATTTGTATATATATTTCATACATTTATCACCTTTTTAATTTATAATGTATTTCTCTTTAAATAATTTCAATTTCTTTGACTTTTGCATTACACACAACACTAAGTTTAAACGAACACTGATATATTTCAACCTAAATGTAAAATTGATGGTTTTGAATAGGATTAACCACATTATATATATATATATATATATTACATCATTATAATATTTTAGTTAATGAATAATATATAAGTACTCATTTTTTTGTGTGTTCATTTTTTACTTCAAAAATATATTTTCCTGGAAAATGATTTTTTTGCATTATGTGTGTAAAAATTGTAATATATATTTTTTAAATTTTAGAAATGATAAATTGTAAATTTAATATCATTTTGGGAATAATCATATCAAAATTAACTTGGTTTAAAATTTTGGTATTTTTCTGAAATGATTGATTTTTTAGTGAATAGTGATAAATTCTAATTTCTCAATTACTGGCATTTATTTTTATTAAATCACAAAATTTTAAAGTAAAGTTATATGTTTTATTTATTAATAATGTAAAATATGTAAAATATGATTTAGAATAATCTAAATAATTTTATATCATTCAGCAGTTTTCATGATTTTGGTATAATTTTATTTTTATGCATAAAATGCATTTTTATAAAGACTTTTTTAACTTCATAATGTTTTTAAATTTTATTTAATTAAAGTAAAAAAGAATTAAAAATTATTTAAATAAAATTTATTGATTATATTAATATATATATATATATTAATTTAAATTCATATAATTAATATTAGTAGTCATAGATTAAATGTAAGGGCATCTTTTTCTTGAAAAATGCATCATCCAGGGAAAAAAGATTTTGTTTGTGATTTCCTAGTTTAATTTAAAATTATATTCCTAAACTTATAATAATTAAATAATGAAAAACAGATTCTATATTTCAAATCATGATCTTCAAAATTGGTAAATAGGTGCATTTTATTTTTAGGCATTATAAATAGTAATCATAGTAAAATTTATCACATCACTAAAGGATAAAATTGGGTTAAACCCATGGGTTAAACATTAAAATGTATCCAAAACATAAATTTATCACATTTTATGAGTATTTTTCGACCAAAGGCACAATTAAGGAGATTAATATTTTATTTTAAATTGTCATTTTGAATTTTATAACCCTAGATTGACTTTTGTGAAGGTAAGATATATTTAATTGAAATTAAAAACTATTTTTTAGGTCTTTTCATTTAATTTCATGTTTGGAAGATGAAATTTTCTTTTGGATTAATCAAAAAGTAAAACAAAATTCATTATTTTATTATTTAATTAGGTAAATTCATTTAAAATAATTTATTACATTATTTAAAGTTTAAATGATTTTTACTCTAAAATCATGTATTTTCTTAAAAACTATTTCTGATTCATTTTTTGTTCTTATATTAAAAGTAATTACTTCTTCATATAGAAATTGAATATGATACAATGGATTATAAATTTGGTGTCCTAAAGTAAAACTTTTTATAATGACCCTTTTAGTCTTTCTCTTATAATTATGATATCATGAAAATATAAAAATTATAACTGTTAAGGATAAAATAGGTTTAATGTGGTTTAACTAGTAGATAAGGATTAAAATGTATCAAAAAAATTACATATGTTATTAGTTGAGTTTATTTTATCCCTATCACATTCTATATTTCAATTTTTGGGTGTCGCGGTTCCATTTTTCTTTGATTGTGACCTTTATATTATTTTAATAATAGAATAAATACAAAACGTCACTCTCTTAACTTTAATATCTGTACAATTTTATATAAGGATAAACTGAGGATATGTTTAGTTATAAATGATAATTTTAAAGTATTGTTAATTTATTTGATTGTAATTTATTTTTAATTTTTAGTGATTGAATAATTACCTAAAATTTTAATACGACGCTGACACAATAATTATTCAATTAATAAAAAATAAATAAATGATTTTATTAATAATAAAATTAATAAAATTTGAGTGATTTATGGTGTACCAAAAATTTTATATTTAATTATAAAAATTTTTGGGTTTGTGAAAGGTTAATATTTGAATTTAAACTTTGTCTTGATGTTTATAATGTCAAATTAAATAAATAGTGTCAAAAAATTAAATTAATGATATTTTATGAAAAAAATATTTTATTAAATTATTTAAAATTCATAACAATAATAAAATTGGAAAATTTAATGGGATAGGGTTTCAAATATCAACCAAGGTACATTTATGGGTCACTTGATCTTTTCTTGATTCATTATTGAACCATAAAAATTAAGAAACTTTAATATTGTGGTAATTATCAAAAGGGTTAACTAGGGGTCAAACTAGAAGATTGAGGTTAAAACATAACCTAAATTTTACTAAATATTATTTTATGAGAATATTTTGAATTATACATAAAATGTATTAAATAAATATATCAATTTTGGTGCCACTTGATTATAAAAATTAATTTATATTAATTTAATACTTCAAGTAATTCCAAGAGTTCCCCTCCCCTCACTTATAAAACGGAATCTCTTATCCTCTATTCATCAATAATTTTCATCCCTCTAGATCAACCATATCTATAAATAATATCTTACGTGGTTCTCTACTAATGTACGAGATTTTTTTCTTTCCAATAGACAATCCTTTTAAGGCATAAGGTGTAATCCAAAAGAGGATTCTCAGTGAATCGGTGTAACTCTTAACCGAAGATTTTTTTTATTTCTTCTTATACATCCTCAAAATTCATGGTACCCATTATAAAATAATTAATTATGTATATTAACTATTATTAATTTTTATTATGATAATCTAAAAACCATTATCCACATTCTTTACATCCTTTGGAAAAATATAATGCCTCTCATGTGTAAGTGGGGACTACCACCTCCACAAAGTGATGTGATTCTTTTTTCACGTTATTTTTTTACATGGATAGAAATAAGGATATATTTAATGAATATATATGATATATATGATATAATAATGACTCTGGAGTGGATAATTATTATTTATCATTATTTATTTCCATCCGTCGAAAAGCGATAACATCGTTTATGCGTGTGTATGATTTACCCTATCGACTAATAATGTAATTTATTTTTCTATATCTACCTTTTACAGATGAATATATATATATATATAATGAATATATATATTATATTTATATCATTTTTAATTTTTGGAGATGATGTAACCATTTTCAATGTATAAGGATCGAGACTGCAGAATCAAAATATGTGTGAAAAATGAAGTAGTTATAACATGGAACTATAATTCATATAAGAAATTATTAATAAATGGGTAACAATATGTTATAAGTAAATAATATTTTACATTTTATATATTTTTATTTTTATGAAATATATTTTTAATAAATCTATATTTTTTGTACAAGATGTTTTTAACATGTACAAAGCAAGATAAGACTTGAGTTAAGGGATTTTCATCTCGCTTTTATTTCTTTGAGACACATGTCTCATTCACAACATGTTTCTTTTATGTGGTGTATATTCATCATAGGAATTTATTTTATAAGTATTAAAATTAACATTATAGTTTAATATATATCCACAAATGGCTATCTCTTTTATGGGTGTTTTATTTGAATGTAACAAAAGTGGTAATGGATTTATGTAATAATATCATTGTTTATTAGGATTATGTATGACTTAGTTTATGGTGCTAAAATTATATTATATGCCTCTCAAGAAACTCATTAATTTTTTTATCCTCTAGTTACTTATATATATTACATGTTTCCCTTCATTTTATTCACTTGAATAACTTAGAAAACCAAAAAAATGTTTTTTATGAAAACCAACTTTATTTCCCTCTTCGGTCAAAAATATATTTTCTTCAATATCGATGTTTTCTAAAAAAGTTTTCTATAATGTTTTTATTATTATAATATGATTTATAATGTAATTTTTACCCATTTTTATCTTTTAAAAAAAATTAAATGGAATATTATATTAATTTTTTAAATAAGGCACTTTTTGACATTTTTTACAAAAGTGTGAAAGGTACATATTATTTTATCATAAATAACAAGAAGGAAATGTTACACTATCATGACTGCTCAATGATATGAAGATTAATTTACAATTATCCAATGTTCTTTTCAAATAATTTTTTTTCTTTAATATTTCGGGAATTTATATATTTTTAAATATGTGATTTCAAAATGAAAAGGGTATGTTTCTCAAGAAATGTTCCAGGTGATCTTTTGAAGGAATTTTTCATCTATGATGACATCCTTTGATTTTATATAAGGTTTACTAAGTATATGATTCAATGATATATTTTTAATTTATTCACTATATAGTTTAGGATTATGATTACAATGTGTTTATAAAACTTTCTTATTTTACATAGGTTATTCAATGATTATACATTAGTGAAACCTATTTTTCTCCATATTATACTAAGATATAATATTTGTGAAGAAACTATATTATTAATGGGTTATGATATTATGATTTTTTATATTATTTTGGAATACATATGTATGTATTTTGAAATGTAATGGTGGTCTTGAAATTATATATCCCTACAATGAATTGGTTAAACATGGGTATCTCATGAGATAAACATGATTGAAACGGGGAGTGAACATAGTTCGGTAAGGGACTATGTCTAGTTAGATAGTCATGGGAGTTAACCTTGAATAATAATATAGAATTGTTAGTGAACCCAATCCATTATAATAGTCTTCTGAGTGATCCTTGAATACTAAGGAAATGATTTTATATACATATGTAGGTCAAAAACATATGCCTTATGTTAATGTTAAGCTCTCATGGATCATGTTCTTTGATTCCTTTATGATTCTTGTATAATCAAATTATAAAAAAATTTATATAACTTGATATTATATTAAATTATATATAGGGTGTGGTTTTCAAATGTTAACCTCATGTTCTCACACCCTTATGCTCATGTTATGTTTAAGTGATCCTTGATATTTTTCTGATTTACTATTACCGAGCATCTGAGATTTCACTTACTTATGTTTATTTTCAAGAGGTTATGATAAAAAAAATTTATGTTAGATATTCCAATTAAGGGTGATATTTATCACTAAAATAAATTGATAGTGTATCAGTGGTTTTTAGTGGTGGTTTAGTAATCTTTCACTACTATAAATTATGAGAATGTAGTGGTGATTTTTTAAAAACCGCCGCTAAATTTTATACATTTATTAAAAAAAATAAATTCCGCCCATGATCACTCCCTCCCTCGAGCACCCCCCCACCAACCCATGAACCCCATTTCCCCACACCCTCTCCACTCTTGTTCCCCCATCGTTGGTGCTATCCATCGTCGATGCCCTGTGGCTACCCCCAACCTTGATTGGTCATCTACGGTTCGGCCTCAAGAAACCCTATCCCTTCCTCCCTTTATCACCCCTTGGTTTGAGGAATGTTTTTTTTTTCATTTAGTGATTTGAGGCTAGTATCACACTATATAGACCTACCTTGATATTTTTATTAGTTATTTTTAATTTTTTATATGGTTGGGGACTTCTTTATAGATTCAAGAGGAGTATGGGTGAATCTCCCAATTATCTTGGGGTTTATGTTCAGTCTTGGTATAAGATATCATGGGGGGGGTTTATCATTAGTGTATTATAATTTCATTAAGGAATGATGTTCATGTGAGTTTCCTAAGGTTTTCTTTATTTTGTTTTTAATTTAGTTATGCACTAGGCATTTTTTTATTATGGATTTTTATATTTATCCTAAAAATTATTCTTTCTAGTGGGTGATCTCTTTATTCAAGCATCTAAAATATCCAAATATAAAAGTGACTGTATATTTTGTGTAGTTTTAAATAATATCTTTTAAATCAATGATTGAGGCATCATTTGAATAATTAAACTTGTGATCTCCCCCAGTTTCTATTTATTCATTTGTAGTAAAATTTTGGCAAGAAATATCAACAACTCATTTCTTTCAAAATAATTGTATGATCTTATCAGTGTATAAAAATAATTCTCTATGGTAGTTAATGTAATAAAAATATTTTCATATCATTCAATTATAAACATGTATTCAATAGAATTACAACATGGGAAGTTGAATATTATGTTTATTTCCTGAATAGAGATGTATTCTTTATCTTTCTTATTATCTTTATATTTAGATCATCAATGTCTATGAGGATATTGAATTCTAATAAGAAATAGATACATATTATCTTAAACTACAATTCATTTTGAATTCATAAATATAACCCATAACCAAAAAATATTAAACAATGAGACTATTGAGATTCCAATTAGAGGTTTATCTTTATAATATAATAAATATTGTTAGGATCACTTTAGGATTTTTCATACACTTATAGGGGTGAATCATCATAAGATAAATTGTTAAAAAATAAAATAGTATCCCTTATTTTATAACCATAATTGATTTTATGAATTATTATAGCATTTAAGATAAGGATCACATAGGTTTAAATTCTTTTTTTATTTATCCATGTTTGGATTGAAGTAAAGGTGATATTATTTGATTCATCCTTTTATATATTCCTATTTTTATCATATATATAATTTTGGAATCATATGATTTGATATCATGATATATTGATATGAAAATATTTGTTTCTATACATGGATTTACAAGTGAGACATGATAGTCTTATTTTTTTTGATCTTTTGATGTTTGGAATAGAAATATTTATGATAATCCTTAGGTATATAAGTGGGAGTTCTAGGTACAATTCTTATAATATATTGATTTAATTCTACTCATACCCATAGTTATGATTTCACTCTAGCTATTAGCATTAATGTATCAACCACTTATGTAGTATATGCAGTCATTCATTGTAATAGTTTTGTATATTTTTCTTGTCAGTATTGTGCACTAGTTATCATTTCTATATTTTTTTATGAAATAATGTTTTGAAATATATTATCTGAAGTAAATTTTATTTGATGAAATGATAGGAATTACAAGGGGGACTCATTTTACTAATCCCAGTAAACTCTTAGAAGATGTTCCCTCGACCACATGAATAGATGATGGTATATCATCCTCCCTCCCTAAAGCATCTGAGAAACCCTCTATCCACCCCCTGTACCATCTCTCATACCCTACATTCTATCATCATCTAGTACACCCTTCATCAGCATCCCGTCAACATCTATGGAAGCACATCCCCAATCATCATATTCAGTAGTGAGCGAGTAGTTCATGGCTCCTATTTCTTCATGAGGATATTAGAGGGTGATAGTTATAGGTAAAAATCTTAATTTGAATAATATTATTGCAATTTTTTTATACTAATAACTATTTTTCATAAAATATGTAAGAAATTTTTCTATGGTTACAAATATAAATAGTTTATATCTTGTAATCTAAAAGAATTGAATATAGTTGTCTCATTTGACTATTATAGGTTCCCTATAGATGATGTCATGGGTTAATTTGGCCAGATTCTAGGCCATCTGGCAGTATATCTAGTTACCCTTCTAATTACCTGTGTTAATTGGAGTCTTGTGCCTTAATCTTGAAAAAATGAAGTATTTTATTCACATATAAAGGTAATTTTAATACATTATGGTGTAATTGAATTTCATTATGTTATTAAATTATAATATTTTAGAAATAAATCTCTTTCTAAAGATGTTATTCCACTTTGTCTTATGGCCTAAAAATAGACATTCACTACTAGAAAAATGATCTATAGCCATAGGATTATAGACATAGTTTTATAATTCTGTGGCTATAACTTAATTTATAGACACAATTTAATTAAAAAAATCAATATGGGTATTTGATGCCACTATTATTAAGGACCATGGAAATAGGGATGATTAATTCAGCCTCCACCCTAACCCCTCCCATTATACCCTCTCCTCTGCGTGACTTCTTCCCCCGAGATCTCTCCTCACACGAACCCTATCCTCTACATAGACCTCTTCCTCTGTGAGATCTATTCTCCCTGACCCTCTTCCCCAAACTTTGCCTCTCATGAGCTCTTCTCACCCTCATTCATCCTCTCATGATGCTTCCCCTCATGACCCCACCTCCCACTGCCACCCAACAAGACCGAAAGCTCTCTCGCTATATTCCTCCTCCCCCAATGCAACTACCAAATATGAACACCTCACCCCACCACTGATGCTAAGCCTATGTGGCCTCCCCACCTCCACATCTAGTGTGCCTCTGACACTTCCCCTCGAGGCTTTTTTAGCTTTTGCATGGGTGAGGATTCCAGAAAATCCCTAAATACGTTGTCCCGACCAAGTTTTTTCTAGTATTTGGATCCTATAAGATAAAATACAAGCCCTATACAATCATGTGAATTGTTTTGTTATATAAAATCTGATTTTCTTCTATGTATCATGTTAATAATCTATGTATAACTACTTTTATAAACCTAATATGCATTGAATTTTCTTTCGAGTTTACATGATCTATGTAGTTTTCTCTCATTTCACTGTTGATTTCTACTATCTTGGTTTTTTATATCTTTATAGATTCATTACATGTATTAGAACAATATTATGGTTTTGAATGAACATTTTTAAATATGAAAATATCTCTCATTTTTTATGTTTTTTTATTATTGTTTAAAGAATCTTATTTTAGTTTTATAAAATTATTGCAAGCCTATTTTTTGTATCATCCACTACTCATGTGACTTTGATAACTAATTTATAATCATTTGATATTCTTGATATTTTGAATACTGTCATATGAACATGTCTACTATAATTGGAATTTAGTTTTCACTTGACAAATATGGATATTGTGACTGTATTTCAAATAGTCGCATTCCATCTTGTATCATTAACATGTATTATAGAGAGAATCATTACCTCCCAATTAAACTAACATGATTGAAAACCATCCATACTCAACATCGGTTAAGAGTTTTATCAGTGGTGTAATAATGAATGTATTGATTTCAAGGTTAATGGAATGATGTGACACCTAAAATTAATCTGTTTTACTACTTGGTTTCCAACTCAAACAAGATATCTTGTTTTGAAAACCGTCACTTGTTTCTTTTTCATTATTTCCTAGAGTCATTCTTGATCTTATGTAATGGATTTTTTTAAATAAAATGATTTTATAAAACCAATTCCCTTCTAAAATATGTTTTATACTACATTTTCTAAAATTACAGGGTTAAAATTAAAACTATTGATAACATTGAAAAATAAAGGTTTGTTCTCCCTAAAGTAAAATCTATGTATGAAAACCTACTTTTAATAGAATATTTCATTAAAATGGGTATCCTAAATTCATCAATTACACCACCATTAACTCTTTATCCCAGATTTTTTGGGTATGTATTGTCTATGAACAATACTATACATGGTCTATTACCTAGAATTTTATTAATTCTCCTTAGTTACCACCCATGAAATTATTGGAGACTTGTTTGGATAGGTATTAGAAAACCAAGAAAATGATTAACCCATATAGCATAGAAGTGGTTTCACCTTTATCTAATGTAAATAGAAAAGAGCGTTTTTTATAAACTCTGTTATGTTTCTATTAATTCTTTTTACCTGTTTAGAAACCATAATGTGATGTACATGTATTACATATGCTTATGTTATACTTGTGTAAAATTTCAATTATTTTTTGTTATGAGATATTCAATAATATAGCAGGTCTACTTTTTAATTTATTAATGGTATAAATTATTATGACAAAATTAGTTATCAAACAGGACTATAGATTTGAGATGTCCAACATGCCATTCTCTATTATAATGATCATAATGATTTTCATACAATGTATGCTTTGTTTGATAATGGCTATCTCTTTGATAGAAAATTAGAATCTTGGTACGGGTATTTTGATATCACATAAAATATATATAGGCATGTTACATGGGATTTTTTGTTGAAACATGTTTATGTATGACCCTTTACACTATCCATTGATTATTCATATACCTAGCTCTGGTATACACCTTCCCATTTATATGAGATGGGGTTTTACCTGTAACTCAACCACTAACTAAAATATGATGAGGTTAGCTCATTGGGGAGGGAATCTTAATTTCCTTATCCAATTCATATCATGTTAAAGTGTTATGATCGGAGATGGTATGTCAAGAGTGAGATGTAACACTTAACAAAGTAGTCTTATGGGATAAATATTAATGATAAAAATCAGTGTATATTTAGTAATTGGTTGTTAGAATGGATAGTTATAGAATATATAATTATATATAATTTATATTAAATTAATTTTTTATTGTGAATATATATTAATATAATAGAGGTTATCTAAACATATGAGTAAACTTATATTGAGTCCTAGAAATCTAGTATAATTAACTAGATAATTAAAGAAATTAGTGATTTTAATAATTAATGGATTCTTTTAAATGGTTATTTTTTTATGCATTGAAAAAATGTTATTATTTAATAATGTTTTATAAAATACCTTTAAAAGGAGAATCTCTATAATAGTTCCAATTAAAGTCCATTTTTCTTTTTATCTTTTCTTTTATCTCACTTTAATTTAATCTCATATTCCATAAGAGTTCCAATTAAGTAATTAGTACATAGTTTTTTTAATATGATTTGTATCAACTATAAATGTCATTTTAGATTCCAATTCTTTGGTTAGAATATATTTAACTTTCATTAATAACTGGTCATCTGATAAATCATTTTCATCAAGAAACTATAGACTATATACTATCATCGAAAATCTCTTATTAATTAGAGAAACTATTTCATTAATAATTAAATCAAAATTATTATAATCTTTCCTCAACATATCTTGCTTGGTTTCAAGAAATTTAAAAGTCTTGAAGTGATTAACTTCATGTTTCTTATAAATCCTATATTTAGTGTTGTGAAAAGATACTAAATTATAAATATTTATTTGGATAGGACAACAAAATGTATTGTTGACTCAAAAATTCAATTGAAATTTGACTTTCTCATCACATGAAAATTTTGAAATTTCCTTCTCTAGAATTTTATTATTATCAGTGAGAATAATAAAATTATCAACACCAATGTAAATAACGCATGTTTCTATTCAATCTCACCAATACCCATTATAATTTCCATAAACAATAGGTGGTCTGTTTATATTTTGATTCTCTAAACTTCCTGACAGTCATAATACCTTTCATCACTATAACAAAAAGATATTTAATTTACAGAACATTGGTGTAAGGAATTAAAAACTGAAAATATGATATATTAATAGAAATTAAAAATAAATAGCTCAGACTCAATCTCAAATGTTGACACATGATCTGATAGTAATTTTTTCCCCAAGATATGGATTTAAATGGCACTATTAGAGGGGTAAATTGTTGTTTAAAAAAAATAATCAATGTTTTCCCTCAAACATAAAATATATTGAATGTACAAATATATGATATACCCAAAACATAACCAGAGTAAAATAAAAGAAAACCTAGCAATAAAAGGAAAATTGGTATTTTGTATCTATCGATAAACATAATAAACATAGAAAAAATAAACAATATTTATTTTAACAATTATTAATAAAAGAATTAGTATATCAAAAATTAATTGTAAGTTCTATTTAATTTTTATTTATTCATATTTTATTAATTTTTTTAGTCATTAGTTTATTTTCAAGTATCAAGCACCTGAAATTATGTTATATTAATTTTAAGTTCTATTTCTTTTGGATTTTTTCATATATTATTCACGTTTTTGTTTATTAATTGGTTTATTTTAAAGTATGAAGATCCATAAATTATGTTTTATGTCTCTATTATCTCTACACTGATTATGATTTTTAGTTTTGTATCTAATATATATTGTTTCTTTCCATCTATAATTACATAAAATTATATATGAAAGTTCATGGTGTTTAAGTTTTTTTCACCTAACATGATAGCAATCCATATGTCTGACATCACACATACTCAAAATATACCACCCTCCTTTGTCAAGTGATTTTGTAGAAATGTATCACATTAGGAAATATCATTTTATGTCACTTATTTAAATAATGCATGTTTCAAAACAACTATTTAATGTTATTTATATATTCAATCAGACATGTTCTCGATAAAGTACTATGATTAATGTAAGAAGGTATATATTTTATTACAAAAATAATTTTTTATGTTATCTATATATTCAAGAAGTTGTGTTCTTGATCAACTACTATGATCAATTTGATCAGTTATATATTCAAGAGGATTTTTCTGTTATTGTCTCAATATATGTCATTTCATAACTACTATTTTCTAGGAATGTATGTTCTTGATAAAATACTATTTTTCAATTAGGTATCTATTCCTGATAAATAATACTTGTTGTTAAACCACTATTTTATATGGGGGTTTGGATATTCTATTTATTTATCAGCAATCATTATTCAAGAAATTCTATGCTTCTTTGAACCATCCTAATTATACCACACTATGACTTAGCTTCATCATGGTAAATTTGAGTGCTTTGAATTTTTTTAAATCTTCTTAGTGCATTTAGTGATGAGTATTGGATTTTCCTATAGACATATTTTGTGGGAAATCCAAATTTTATTTTTTATAATTATATGATACGTGCCCTTAAATCATATTTCAAGAATGTTGTTAGAATTAGGTGTGTGATATACCAAAAGTAGTATTTTTTTTAATTTCTGAAATTTCTAAAGATTATCTTAATTGGGGATTCCTAAAATTTCCAAATCTACTCTTAATTTGTGACATTTCAAGGATTTTTTAGTCTAGGATTTTTTATCATTGGAAAAAATGTCCTCCATTCTTAAAATGAATTAAGAAATATTATTTTGTTTATTTTGTTATTGACTGAGCTTATTCAATTGTAGTTGGTATCTATGGTTATTTTTGGTGGGTTTCTTATTCCTCGATGTTTATGGTAAGCTTATTATTTATTTCATGCATGATTCTCTTTATTATTTATTTCTCACTCTTTCTCCCTCACACATGAATGTACCAAAGTTTTCTAATTTAATATTCCTGAAACTAATTCAATTTCATGTTGTAAATATAGTAATCTTAGTCCAAGATAGATTGGAGTGGAATGGGTCTATATTTCAAACCTAAAACTGTTATGATTATGTATTCTATGATCTCTCATCTTCGCATGTAATGTCATATGGTTAGTTTAACACCAGATGTTGAAAAATTCTTATATCAAGTATCACTTATGATAATAAGTTATAAAAAATAAGTGGAATTTGTTCTATTCATAAAAAACACTTGAACTTAAATGGAAAATTGAATTGGGGTGTGAACAATAGAGTAGTGTGGAGGAAGAATTTTAAAACAAAACAAACAACTTCTTCCAATTATTCCACGTATGTATGTGTGAGATAATTCAATTGAAACTAGATAACCTTAATGTTAATAAAGATATAAAAGGATCAAATATAAAATAATGATATAACAAAATTAAACCCATGCACTATGATATGAAATCCTGGCGAATGTACCAAATATTAACTTTAGTATCTTCTTAAGGTTGGAAAAATCTTCCATTGCTCCAATAACCTTATGTTCAAATGGGAAATGTTGGGAAGCTATTGCTTTGGGTATACATTCTAATTAGATATTTAAAGGGTTTGAGCAGTCCATTTCATACAGGATCATTTGTAAGAGGATTTTTTAATTTAAAATTTATATTTTATATCATATTTTTGAATTGGATGAACATTATTTTAAAAATTCCAGTTTTAGAAATGATTTATCAAAGGAGAACCTGTAAGAAATTTTCATAATTTAACATTTAGTTTAAACATAAAATTTAAGAATCAGATGTCTGTTTCTTTGAAAATGTCACTATCTTTTACTAGGTCATAGGTGGATTGATTATTACTAATTATTAGCTTTCATTGGGTTATTCGTTGTCCTTATTTGATGTATGATGGTTGAAGGGTCTACGATGTTGAGATCCATGATATTTTCATGGATCATTCTTGTAAGTGGATTTTATGTTAACTCAGAATCTGATAGTGTCTTATGTTATAAAAGATATTATTATTTAGGTAATGTCTTCCCTTTATCATTCTCATTTAATTATCAAGTTTCACTACAATTTGTAATTATTATTTTTTGTTTTTTTAGTTTCATTATTATTTTTCGGGGCCTTTCAAGTGGAGTTAATGTTTTTTTAGTAGAGGGTAGTACCTTATGTCATCAACCATATTATTCCGGTAATTACCTATCTTTTTCATTCTTATTCTCAATAGAGTTTTAGTGCATTTTTCATTATTATTTTAAATTTTATTCTATGAGTATGTGTTTGATGCCTATGTTTTTAGTAGGTTCTGGTGAAGTACTTCTAGCCATGGTTGAACCTAGATTTCCTTATACCCCAGCTATTACTAACATTGTTTCACAGTTTGGTTTGGTTCAGTTTGTTCCATGATATGGCCAATTGTGTGTTTTTTTTAATTTTGGTTTTTATTCTAGATGTTTGTGACTAGTATTCATGAAATTTGTTATTGGCGGAGTTCTGTTTTCTAAGATTGAAGTATAGTACTCATAGAGGGACACTAGTGGAATACCATATTCAAGGAGTTTCTCTTCACAGTTTAAGTTTTTAATAGCCTTGGTGTCAAAAATTACATGTTATTAATTTCATATGCAGAGTGTCATGCATATTTTTTGACAGTCTTATGTTAGAAAACATATTATTCAAGAAATTCCCTTCCTTTTCATTATTATTTTTAGTAGAGTTTTAGAACCTTTTTCATTATTATTTTAAAGTTTATTCTATGGGTATGTGTTTGATACCAATGTTTTTTTATTAGGTTCTGGTGAAGGAATTATAGTAGTGGTTGGCCCTTGATTTCCTTATACCACAGATGTTTCTAACATTGTTTCACTATTTGGTTTTGTCAGTTTGTTCAAGGCTATGTTTAACTATGTTTTCTTTTTCATTAGTTTTGGTTGTCATTCTTGATGTTTGTGATTAGTATTCATAGAGTTTTCATTTATTGGAGTTCTTTTTTCCAAGATTGAAGTATGGTACTCACAGAGGGGCCCTAGAGGTAGACCATATTCTAGGAGTTTCTCTTCAAAGTAGATGTTTAGAATATCCTTGGTGTAAAAAATTATGTATTCTTATTTTCCTATGCAAGTTGGCATGCATATTTTTGGATGTCTGTTTTTCATAAAACATATTATCCAGGTAATTCCCTACAATTTTCATTCATTCATAGTAGAGTTTTAGTGCCTTTTCCATTATTATTTTAAAGTCTATTCAATGAGTATGTGTTTGATGCCTTTTTTAGTAGGTTCTTATAAAGTACTTTTAGAAGTGGTTAACACTGGAAGGAACTAAGGCCTCCAAATGGGTGGTGTGAATGGTGGCATAAGTGAGTCCATATCCCAATATGAGGAATTGAAATGGATAGGATGGTTCATTTAGAATATAATTCTATATCTTTGAGGCTTATTTTTTCTCTTTGATGTAAACACACTTGATGGATTGTAGGTAGAAAATATCAATATTTATATTTTCCCCATTATAAATGAACTTACATGAACAAATAACTAGATTTGTGCCCAATGTCTTTCCTTGAGTATGCTAATTGGATGATTTTTTTTGAAAAGTGAAGGCTATAGCCATAGTTTCAAAACATGGCTATAGATTTCAACTTAATTACTTATAAATGAGGTTGGAAACTATTGTTATAGGTCTACTACCATAGTGAATATCGTGGCTATAGTTGTGACCCTATTTCCACAGCAATAGGATCCACCGTTTTTAGACATATAGAAACTATTATAAACTGTGGCTATAACATGAATTTATAGTGGTGATTGAAATATTTTTCTTAGAAATGGAAGTATTTTAAATTTTGATTATGGAATGAATTCAATGATAATTTTTTGATAACTCATCAGATGTATTATAAGGTACCAAAGTGGTACTTAGGGAGTAATGGAAGGTTTTTGTTTATATTCATCATCAAGGAAAGCACATGGTATTGAAATATATATTATTATATTAATATCATTTTGTATATATATATGAATATGACAAGGATATGACATTTCATGCAATAATATTAAATTAAATGTTTTTTATTTCAGGATATTTCAAGGAAAAATGCATCAAGTCGACCTAAACAAATCACCCCTCACATTGCCATGTCAAAGAGTTTTTTTAGATACAGATCGACTCTGGTAATATTTTCATTAGTTTAAATATTTATATGATACCATTATATGTTTCATATACTAAATTTTATATTTATCATTGTTTAATAAAGTAAAATTATTTTTGGGAACCAAGTCTCCTGAACAGAACTATGGTTAGATGTTCATACAAAATCTAATAAGAGTTATGTTAATGAGCACTCCAAAGAAGCTAATCAAATCATCCCTCACACTACCGTGTCATAGAGTGTTTCTAGAAACAGATCGATTCTAGTAATATTTTCATTAGTTTAAATATTTATATGATAACATTATTTGTTTCATATATTAAATTATAGATTTATCTTTTTTTAATGTGGTAAAATAATTCAGGGAACCAAGTCTCTTGAACAGAACTGTAGTTGGATGTTCATATAAAATCTGATGAGAGTTATGTTAATGAGAATTCCAAATAAGTTGGGGTATGAATTCAGTTTTCATTGTAATAACTTTTTTTCATTTTTCATTGTATTAATATGTATTGATTAAAATATAACTAATATTTTATTTATAAGTAAATATAAAAGAACTATGGATTTCCAATCTAACACCATCCTTCTTGGCCTCCTAGGATGATCCAGTTGGTCAAGTCCTTGGGAAGGGGCATCCTGGTCGAGTGCATGGGATGGATTTGGGGTCATTATCATCTGAGGTCTTTGATAGGACACTATGGATTGCATCAGCATCTACTCCTAGATATAGTTACACCATAACTAGAGATACTCAGAGAGAGTCTATTTCAATATAAATCATAACTCAGGAACATGGGTCTCATATAAAGATGTGGGATGTAAAGGTATTCGCTTAGTAGAAAGCATTGGTTGAATTATATGAGAAGATGATTGGATCTATCCACGATGATATTACATTAATGGATGGTAGTGAATAGGTAAATCATACAACTTCAAAATCATTTAGTACACAAACATCTATTGGTTTTAAGATTAAATTTAAATATAAAACACTATTTAATTTTAGACATAATTGTTATAAAGGTTCCGATAATAGGAATTTCATATGCATATGGAGAGGGTGTCAGTTAAAGTTCAACAGTAAGTGATTAGGTTTCACATTGGATTCAGAGATGTTTTGTAATAAGTAACCTTTCAAAAAAATGTTCCTCTAGAATAATTTATATCATGACCAACTGGTTTTGAGCATTACCACTAGTATTCATTTGTTTAATACCATTTTTAGGTTGTGTACACCTTATTGGAATTTTTTTAATGAGTTCACTACTATATTCATTTATTTCTTCCAATGATGTATTATGAATTGAATATCCACCTGAATGTGTTTCCCTACTTTTATGTTGTAATGTATTCCTGGACTAGTCTATTAATTTCTACATGCTAGTAAACCATGTTGGCGACTTTCATGCTTATATTATCTCATAGTTGGTTGTGGTGTGAAAAAGGATATGATTTTAAACATATTTTTTCTTTACTATATCAAGCATGTTTTATATTTATTATAATAAGAATGTTGGATAATATAATTCTTAATATTTCTGTAAGTATGTATACAGTTTGTTTTATAGCATGGTTGTTGTTTTGATAATCAGTATATGTATTTCCTAGGTACTATATTTTGTTATTATAGATATCATGAGTAGGATCAATGGTTAGTATCATACAAATTGATTTTGTAGGATGGGCTTGAAACACCCTTAATCTATATACTTCATATGGGACATAAGATTTCCTTAACACATTATACCCATTTCCTTATTCCCAAATATGGGTTTCAAGAATATCCTTATTTTATATGACTAAATTTAATAACTAAATTTTTTCACTAGGACCCTGAATTATTTTTACACATCTATTCAGATGAGTGGGTGAATATGTGTACATGTGTGGGTTATTAAAATATATTCACATTTCCTCTCATAAGGGTTGTCCCATGATTATCAACTCTGATTCTGAGTTGAGGCTCAATAGAGGTAATACACATATGGATCATCCTGATATAGAGAGTTATCATATATATATATATGTGTGTGTGTGTGTGTGTGTGTCTGTATGTATATTATTTATCTTTTAATTTTCCTGTTATTGACCCACTTTTATATATTTTATATATACTAATTTCCAAACTAATTTATTGTATATCTATGAATTTTTTTGGTTGTTTTGTGGTTGCAGATTCTGTAAGTTTTTTAAGTGGTATATAATGGAAGTTTAAACTACCTCTATATGTTTTGAATTATTGTTTAGTGTCAATTTAAATAGACACTATTTAAGTTCTATATTTTCATAGCGGTGGTTTATCCTACCAAAAAATGTGGAGGATATAGCTATGATTTAAACCGCTATTATATCCTTGAAATTTTTTTGCAAGGGAAACCGCTGCTAACCAAACATTTTGTGACAGTTCCTATAAACCGACACTAAATGGATGGGAAAGATGCCAGTTGGATGTCAATTCCTACTTTAGCAATGGTTTTTGTAAAATGTCACTGAACCATATGGCGTCAGTTTAAACCACTGGAAAGTTAAAAAAACTACAGTTATCCCATGATTTTGTTGTACTATATGAAGAACATAATGGGAGATGATACATATCTCTTGTGAAAAAATTATTTTTGTATCCAACTTTCCAAATACACTAAACCTATATGATTCTATAATGGATCTTAAGGACAATCCGGAAATTGAGGTTACCTCTATTGAATTGAAGCTATTTAAGGTAAAGGATTCTATCCACTTTAAATTAGTATGGAATTTCTTAATAATTTCACATGAGGTTTGAATTTTCATGTATTCTAAACTTATTGGGTTCCCACTTTTCCTTAAAGTGATTCAAAAATAAATATATTTTATTTGGAGTATGAAAATTATGGGTCTCTATAATACTTCTCAAAAAAATTATATCCTGATTATATATCTCGTAAATACGTGGCTATCTAAAAAAATTTATTTGAATTAAATAGAAGTAATGACCAACATTATAGCTTTATATATTTTAATAAAATATTAAAAATGATCCATTGTTTAAGCCAAAATTCATACATTAATAAAATGAAAAAATAATTTAGTATAGAAAATTACAAGGTGGTATCTTTAACAATATCACATGAGGTGAGTCTTACAAAGGCTTAGTTTCTTTTTTACTTATGAAAAGAGGAAACACATGAATGAGATTCCATATGAATTAATTATATGATCAATCATATATTACATATTATATATTCATCATGATGTCTCTCATTCTATTAGATTAACTAAACAATTACCAATTCTAACCTCATGAAATCTAATAGTTCAACATCAAGAATATACTTGAGTACTTTTGAACAAATAAGGTTCCATTTCTAGTTTTTTAGGTCACAAATTAATAATTATAAATACTTCCGCTGTTTCAATTTTACATATAAATAAATATGAATCAATATAACATTCAGGTATTTTATTTTTTACTTTGTAGTGTAGTATTATTCTAGAAGAATTCTGAGAAAATAATTATATTAAATTATATAACAAAAATAGAGGATATCAAGATATCATATGTCGAGAATGAAAATATTTTGATAAGAATTCAATTTATGAACTAGGGAATTCACCTAGTATAAAAAACTACTTAAATATCTCTTATAACAGTAGAAATTTTATCAATCTATTTATGAAGAAAAAAATCATAGAAAAAATCTATGAATATACTTGAAAAATACCATCTAATTTGATAGGTAAATAATCATGTTTATTTAAATACTTTTTCTATGGACATAGATTAAAATTTAGAAGATCCTTTAACAGAACAACTATAAAAACAGAAGCATGATTCCATGTAAAGTCCACAAGTATTAAATCAATAGGGAATCACATCTAATATGCATGGTTCTATTTTTATATGTGTCCTTATATATTGATAAGATATAAAACATTAGAGTATACTTTGTATCATGATTTTAAGAGTAGCTGCAATTTATGAATTTTCATTCATTTGTGTATATTGAAATTATAAGATAAGATATGATATGATTTATAGCCAATTATTGGTATAATATTGAGAAAACCTTACTAAATTATTATCATGTACTATAATGAGTTGTGATCATACATTAACTTTAGTATAAGTAGGGAATTGTATGTAGATTTGGTGTTTAATCATGAAAAATAAGTAAGAATTATTGTCTATATTGACCCTTTTAGAGTATAACACCTAGAATATAATATATATATGTATTTCATTGGTATATATATGATATGTAATAAATATTAATAAAAAATACATAGGGTTACCAGTGTTCACTATATTTAAACATTGATACTCTGGTACTCATCTTATGATAGTCATGTGATTAACTCAATATTATATATTTTCCATTTTCAAGAAAAGCCACTTTCATGGATTGAATGAGAACACATAAAATTAATAAAAAAAAGGAATAAAAAATATTAGGTAATAATTAGCCCCGCCGATTCATTCCAAAATATACATTAAAATGATGGAACTATGCTACCATTAAAAAAATCCATTCAATACATAATATTTTACACTCTAAATCCTTTTTAATGAGATTCTCAAGGGTTGATCCCATATTCTCCCAATTTAGCATATACACTTCCAAATTTATCTTCCATCCATTAAAAATTCATTGTATTATCCGATCTTAACTATCAATCCATACCAATTGTTATTAATTTATGTTTTCTTTAATAATGAACTCATACGTCATGTAATAGTTCTATCCTAATGCTTAAACATTAAATATATATTCCTAATTTTTCACCTTGGAGTGAAAAAATACGGTCTATATCAGGTGAGGGGTTGAATCCTTCTTCCTTAGAAAGAGCTAGTTTAGATTATTCTTCCATCATCTTTTCCATTCCTCCTATATTTTTTGGTTGATGTTGAATAGAAATATCTTAACATTAAGATAGACCTTATCTATACATTTTCTATCTATATGCCCCACCATTAGTTAAGAAATTATTATTCATGGCCTCACCTACTATCAATAGACCCTTTTTCTAAGAGTGGCGACCCTAATTTTTAAAAAATCAGGTTTCATGGTGTTCGGAATATATTTAGTACTTGTCCCTTCTCCATTATAATACTTTTGATAATCATTGTTCTCTATCACTTTTATTTCCCTTATAGTGGTTAAGATTTCATGTACTTTAAATCCAATATCCTTACCCTCTTAACCGATAGTCATGGATTTGGGGACATGGAATAGTATTATCATTACCTATTGTTTCCCTTTATAGATGGAATATTATCCTAAATGAATTCCATTTTTTCTATTAATTCATCATACCTGAATGAAATTAACCATCTTACTATATATCCTAATTTCATTATAATGGTTCATGGGTTAGAATGATTCCTAAAATTTATCTAAAGTATCCCTCAATGTATGATTCTTCTCATGTTACTTGACACCCCATCTATTAGAGTACCAACATTGTATTAGACACACAAGAACCTTTTTTTTAATACAATATTTTACCTCCTTCCATTAAAACGAGAAAAAATGATTTGTTCTATTATTATTCATGTCCCTAGACTGATTACATAGTTCTACATCTGAAGAGGTATGCTTTGAAATTGGTATACTCATAGGGTCAACACTACCTACCATCTGAGACTCGTTAGACAACATACCTCTTAACCCCATTTGCATATAATGAAGAGTATGGTCTTTATAAATTGAGTATCCATGAAATATTACATGAATCGTGTAGTCTTTGTTCCCATCATTGATTTCCTCCATTAGCATCTTTGAAGGTGGTAAATTATTTATATTATAATCAACCATTCTGGTTAAGCAACTAAATCATATTGCATTAGAAAAATTAGGTGTAACCATTCCATGACCATTTAGTTTTCATGATATTTAAACTCCCACACACACCAAAACCACTAAATAAGGTGTTTCATCAACTATATTATAGTGTTATCTTAAACTATCACAAGGATGAGACATTGAAAAACTAGTATACAGGTCAAACTGATTATCATCGATTCTAGAACCATCTATAAAGCCTTCAAAACTAGCAATATAAAGGTATCAAAAAATATGTAACATGATATCATCATGATAATATGGTTTTGAGTGGCCCAAACAATTGCATGATGACCATAATTTAAGCCATGACTCAAATAATATGCTATTTTCGTCAAAATTATTATCCACCCTCAATCCAAAAAAATACACTATCAAGTTTGAAATGTCAACTTAAAAACAATATGCATGGGGTGATGGGATGGAATATTGATATAATCCTTTAATATGAGTAAAATTAGGGATCCAACATATTCCCTAAAATTATCAGTATCGATAGGTTTCAAAATACATGGGGAAATTGAAAAAAACAAACCCATAAATCCATGTTTGGTGTCTCGTTTCCTATGAATTCTATATGATGGGAGTTATGCCTAAGGATTCTATTAATATTGAGTTTAGGAATTCATGATCATTCTTATATAAGTGATATTTGATAAACCAATGTATTTTCCTGAATTAAATAATATATATTCATCTATTTTGGTTAATCTACATCAATGGAAGAGTTAAAAAATATGGGATAGGCATATCCCATGCATCCTGGATATACTTGATATCATTGAAAAAAGAGATTATTGGGATATAAAAGTTACAAATATAGAATCACATGGTTTATGAAGCTTTCACCTATTAAGGATACACATGTTTGATGGAGATCATGGAAAATAATTTATAACATTAAAAACAATTACATGTTTTGAGATACCAAACATTTCTTATATTTATGAATTATAAATTATTAATAAATATTAATACTACAAAGTATATCATGATCACACATAAGTCCACAGGAATGGTGATTCATACTTTATAAAATTTCTATCTGAAATTTTTAAAAAAATTATGATAGATTTATTCAAATAAATTTTTATATAATTTCACAAAAAAATTACATATTATATAAAAAAATGTTAAGAATCCATAAATTCTATAAGAATATATTAATAGTGATAGATTATTGGAATTATATGCTAAATATATCATGTTATTTCATATGATATATGACTATAAAATATTATGTAATATGTATAGATTAATACAATTTGTTACAGACTATTTCATAATCATATTATATAACATATATTTCAAATGAGTACTTAAATATTCCATATAGGATATAATTAATTGACTAATACATCATTTTATAATGTGTATCTGGTGAGTTTTAATTTTTAAAATTATTTATAAATATAATTTTTCATTTATAGATTAGAAAAAATTACATAGGCATTGGTAATATTTTAACATATTATTGTTACTCTATGGAAATTATTGTAACACCCCAGTCATATAGTGAAACCTTCATTTAATGAATACTATATGAAGAAAACTAGTCACATGATCATGATAATATATAGTTCTCACATTAATATCCATTCTTAGAAGAAACCATTTAATATTCAATTTGTTATTTTATTTTTATGATTCTTGTAACACCTTACGATTTTAGTTTATATTCTTTTAAATGAGTATTATGTTTTATTTCATGTACCACACATAATATCATGATTAAAACGAAGTGTTTTATATAATAAAAAAACTAGTAAACATCATAAAATAATTTTTCGATTAGCAGGTATGATAATGAATAAAATGATCATGAATTATGTTTTAGGAATTTTTCCGTAATAAAAATGTAATAGTTATTTCATATGAAACAGTGTAGTTGGGGTGGCACCTGAGCAGAAAAACCTGTAGTCCTATATCCAAACGACCGGGGTTCAAATCCTAGAATGCCCCTTTGGGGATGTATGATGAAGAAGGTGACACAGGAAGTGATTAAAGAAATCAGTGACGCAATCATGATGTAGACAGGTAGTGACATAGGCATGATACAAGCCCGGTGACACATGAAAGATGATGCAGACATGACATTGCATTAGGCCTTTGGGCCATGTTCATGGGCCAGTTGGTATTAGGATTATGGGCTATGTAATGGGTCTCCCTCTACCCATATAGGATGAGGTATTTTCTTTCATAATAAGAAGAGGGTTTCGCCCCAATTTTAAAGAAACTAAATTCATAAGAAATGGTAAATAAATTTTAAATTAGTTCATATGAGACTAAGAAATATATATTTCGAAAAACTTATTTATGTGCGCAATGTATTTTTATCAATGTAGTTTAAGTTAATAATTATAAATTAATTATTTTAAGGAAATTTCTAGATCATATATTTAATTAAATAAATTAACATTCATCTAATGGCGGTTATCAGATAAGGTATCATTATAAATTCATTTTATACTTTAAAATTACATTTTAATAAAAAAATGTTTTATTGCATTTTGTGTACATATATTATGATTAATTACTTCCACCTTTAGAAATTTTATTTTATAAAATAGGTATAATTTTTGAAATCATCTTGTAAAAATAATCTTAAGATAATATTTGTTTATTTTTCAAAAAATATTGAGGTTTGGGTGAATGATGAAAAATATCAATTTTGTAAAAACAATTATTAATTTCCATTTAATAAAAAATATTAAATATAACATTAGTTTATATATTTTTTTCATTGTTACAAATGATTAGTTTTACTATAAATACTCTAATTTAAGTCATGGGAATCAACATTATACTTGAATTTGGTTTTTATGATTAAATGTGTATTTTTATAAAAAATGTTTTTTGTTTCATTTCAAGAAAATATATTAAAAGTAATTTATACCACTTTTAGAAATTTAATCTTCAAATTGGATTTTTTATTTTGAATCTATATTTTAAAATTAAGTAATATATTCCCTTTGACTTTATTCCATAATGAATAGTAACCATGGTAAAACATGATCACCACGGTAAAGAGTATAATGGGTTAAATGTGGTGAAAATAATGTGTTAAGGTCTCATAATCAATCTAAAACATTATTATATTTCATTAAATGAATTTAATTATAGAATATTCATTATATCTTCAGAAACATGTCATTTTTATGGCACTTGGATTTGATTTAAACCTTTATATTTTTTTAAGTTAACTGTAATTACAAAATGCCACTCTCTCTCACTTATTATATTTTCATGATATAGATATAGTTAAAAATGATATACCAATGAATATAGATGATAAATATGATTTTTAATAAAATATATCAATGAGATTAATTTATTTATCATTTTTAGTGATGTTATAATTACTTATAATGTTTACACAGCTTTATTGTAGTACTTATTCAAGTAATAGAGATATCAATTAAATGATTTTAAAAATAATAAAGTAATATTTTTGGATGAATTATATTTTTAAAATTATTTTAGGGATAATTATATGGAATTAGTTGAGGTGAAGATATTTATATTCTAATTCCATTGTTTCCTTCTTTTTTTTAATGTCATTTTTAATAGTCTTGAAAGTGAACTAAAATGGTATTTAATGTCTAAATATTATTTTTAAATCATTAAAAAGCCATAAAAATATTAACATTACTCATGTTTAAGGGAAATATTTTATATTATCATTAATATTCCATATTTGTTCCACTTATATTTTATAAAATTGCATTCATGATCGATAAATATTGAAAAAATATAAAAATGGTACTGAATTTTTCGTTTAAAAAGGGAATCACTTTAACCATTTAAAAATTTAAATTAAATTTTATCTCAAAATCAACCCAAATACCTCTATAAACATTCATTAAAATACCCCAATAAAATGGAGACACCATAAACCCCTCCTTAAAAGTCCTTATTCTCAATCTAAAAGTTGATATCAAAAGATTAGGTATAATTCTTAACAGATTTATTTTATGTTTATTTATTATTCTACCTCATTAAAAATATATCATAAAAATTATGATATAATAACATAATTATATTCAATATACTAAATTTTTTTTATGTTTTGGTTAAATCCCTTTCCATTACCTTTTCCATCCAATAGAAAATGAACACTTACCTTATGCATAACTATAGACTACAACCTCCACAAAGTGATGTAATTTTTTTTCATTATTTTCGCACATGTATAGTTATAAAGGTATAATTAATGAATATATATTATTTTTATAAAATTATAATTATTCTCGAAATATTATATATCATCTATCTTCTTACCTTTCCATTTTTTGGAAAATGATAATGTCACCCATGCATATGTTTGGACTACAATCTCCATAGTGTTATATAATTTTTTTCCATTAACACATCACTTGGACAGTTTTATGGGTATAAAAAATGAATAAATATGAAATTTATATCATATATATTAATTTATAAAAGTAAAATATTGTCTACTTTATTCCATGCATATGTGTGAACTATAGTCTCCATGAAACAGTGTGTTTTATTTTTCATGGTCACTGTTCAGAGTTGGTTTTAAAAGTATATTTAATATATAATAATAATTATTATAAAATTTTCATATTTTGAAGATGACACAATAATAAACCCTCTGACCAAGGTTTGTGCACTAATGGTTTTTAAAGGAACGAACTCAAAACATATGACATAAACTTAATTGATTTAATAACTAAAAAAACATGGTAATAAATGAAATAAAATGAAAAATAGTAATTTAATGGAAACTAAAATGGTTTTTAAAAAATTATAAAATTAGTAAAATTTTATTATTGAGGAATGTAAACGATATATGTGGTGAGTTGAGAGATGGGGTAAGTTATTTTTCAATTAATTTTTTTAAACATTTTAACCTCTTTTTTCTCCATGAGAATTCTTTTTTTATGGTTTTATGAATATTATTAATTATAATTCGAATATTATTAACATGATTTCCAACATATATTGACTTGGTTTATAGTGGTTTTTAAAGTAACATTTCAAGTGTTTTCTAAATAAGTCATTGTTTTGATTTTCTTTATGATATGTGTGAAAATAAGTTTTTTAATGTATGCATCATGAACTAATTTCCCTCCATCATGTAATTTCTTAATTATCAAGATTACTCTGTACGTTTCCTCAATTTTTAAATGAATAAATTTTTCCTTTATTCTGGGAATTTTTTTTAGATTTTTATAAAAGTGACATTTCTTCTAATTTTTATGTGATAACTAAAAGTGGTTTATCATATGGGATGAAATGACAATTTTATGGATTTTATTATCAAAATTTTCTTTATTTAATGATTTGATTTTAAAACATTAAATTTTGGTGTTATTGAAAACAGTGTAAATGTTACGTGAATTCAAACACTTATGGGACTCTATCCATTATATGGTGAATGGGACTTTTAAATCCATTTAATGACTTACATAAAACAAAAGGAGTTAACTTTTATACTTTAATCCAAATATAATCTTTACGGAGTTAATTACTCTTATGAATTGATCGAGTAAATTTATTTATGGGACTCCTAATAGAATGTGAATGAATATAATTACTCCAACTAAGTGGAAGATTTAATTGTTATAAGTTTCCCTTAAAGAATTTTTGAATTCTCATGTAAGATGATTCTATGATGAAATCATTATGCACCAAATTTCCTATATAGATTCTTTTTTCCTAAAAATGATTTTTCATTGAAATATTTTAATTTCAATAGGTAAACAATAATTTTAATATTTAAAGAAAATTTTATGATTTTATAATGGGGAAATGTTTGTTTTCATGGTATATTTTTCATGCATTATTATTTATCCTTTATACTTTATTACAAAATGAATTGTGAAAACTTAAGGATTTTACTTTTATTTCAGGATTAGGTAAGTGAATATATTGAGATCAAAATTTTATTATATTAAAAGTGTAACTAACTTATGGTTTTTCATGAATCTCAAAGGGATTAATAAGTTTCCTTTCCTTTTATATGACTTACTAACCTTTTTTGACTATCTCATGTATTGAAATGTTTTTTATCGGGCATAAGGATGAGTAAGGACTATTATGAAGTCTACCATGGAATAAATGACTTCATTCTTGAACAAAGAATGTGTTTCATGAATGAGATAGGAATTTGAAACTCAGAATCTTGTTTTTGTAATAAAATTTAAAATGTATCCTAGTGTTACCTATACAATGTAAAGGGTTTATAATTTTCTAAAACTCTAAACCTAAAAGATTAATGTAATGTAATAATTTGAAACCCTTATCATAAATCATGTAATTATTCCTTTATTAGGTTATAGATCCTCATTGTTAAATAATGTTGTAGTAACTCAGGTAAATCCTAAATATAATATCTTTGATTGAATATCTAGTGGAATACCTAATTAAAGTGGTTTCTTTGGTTGTCTCTTAGTAGTGTTAATTAAAAATTTTAGAATAATGATAGTTCATCAGATGAAATTTTATATTTTATATTATTAATTTCTATATGATATTTTTTTAAACCCCTCTATGTTGATCCTGGCAAGGGGATTTTCTGATTTAAACTATGTTTTAGAAAAAATATATTTTTGAAATACCGATAAAGTTGAAATATTATATATGGAATGGTAGACCATGGTTGTGATTTTAAATTAGAGGGTATCGGTATGGGTGAAGTGGCTAGGTGTTTAGTTTCATAGACTATATCAACTAGGTTGAAGTGGGTGGGGGATGGTTACAAATATCCATAGCCTAAAGATACCCATCCTTATTAGGGGTTTTAAAATTATCCATTGATCTTATAACCATTGCATCTGATATGTTATAGAATATTTATCTATTTTAATATTCACACACTAACATGAACTTTTAGATGTAGAATGGGGATGAATTTTTAATATTATAATCTATAATGATGATACAAACTAGCACAATTTATTACAAACATTGAGTTTTGGCTGTCTATTATATATATTAAAAATGATATAACATTTGAATAAATTTATCATGATGTAGGTCCTATAGGTCGGAGTTGAGTAAAAATGAGAAGGCATTAATTTCAATTTAAAAAATAAAAATAAATAATCTAATATAAAAAAACAACAATATAATTTAATATAAAAGAGGAAGGATAAAAATTTAGTTATTTGAGAAATAAACTATTAAATATTTTGAAGGATTAAAAAATTAATTTAAAGAAAGTGATAAAAAAGGAAAAAAAGAAAAAAGTAAATAAGGAAACATATATGGTATGCAATTTTTGGGAAAATATAAATAAGGGAAACTATATCTACCACTATAATTTCTTAAGTATTTAATGTATTAGTCCCTTGTATTTAAATTTAGCCAAGGTATAAAAACTCCCTTGTGTTTTATATTGTTGTAAGAAACCATATTTATAATAGACACCATCCTTTTAATGGATATATAATGAAACCTTAAAGAGAATAGTCACTTGCATTTTAAAGGTTATGGAATGTAAACCCAAATCCATAACTTTAAAGATAGAGAGAAAATTATTGAAAGTAGGAGGAAGAGGAGAGGATTTATATGAAGAAATTACTTTTTAGTACAGTATTTATTTTTATAAAGAGTATAAAAGAATACTAGAAGAAAATGAGAAAATGCATGAGAGTGAGAAGATATTATAATATTCACACACTCTAGAATAGAGAAGAGAAAATTTAGAAAATAATATCACATGATAGAGTATTGTATATCATAGCACATTGGTATTTGACAATGGATGAGAAGGTTTTCATAGATTTACAAGGCCACCCTAGGTCTATATTTACTACCTGTAAATTTTTTTGAAATATTTTTCAATTCACTAGTGGAAATTAATACATTGAAGACCACATTCAATACATTTTTACCATTATAATTTCCAAGATCACATGCTCTGGTCTGACACCACCAATTACATGATATCATCTACTAGTTATCTGGGAGCACAACTAGAATTCCATGCACAGAGTCTTCTTCCACATTGTAGTCATTTCACCCCCACCAGTTGGCTGATATAATTTTCTACATTTACTTATACTTTGAATATACACTAGTTGGTTGGGGATTCTATAATTTGTGGTCGATGGACATTTTATACTTGAAGAATCTCTTGGGCCTACCATCAACTGGCCGGTAACACTGAACTGGCTAATAGGCATGCATGCTACCTTGGCCTTTAACAAGTAGCTCATCCACTTGTTTCATAATCCTTAAATGTTTCTTTTATCGTTAATAAAATGATTCAAAAAATTTATTAAGACTTATTCAAGAATCCTTCAAGGTTCTTAAAATAATATAACATGATTTTATCAAGACTAAATTCCAATCAATTAAATGATATTATTAAAAACATTAAAGAGTGTTTGTGGCCACTAAAATCAAAATATGTTGAGAAACATTACAATATACCACATTTTTATGATCATAAGAACTTAAATTATAGGTGAATAAAAATGAATATTATAATAAAAACATGATAATATTAAAAACATAATAAGTTTTTTACTTTACCAAGATTCTGAGAATTCTACCCCTTTCCCCAAAAAATAAAAACATCTCCCCTTTAACATAAAATAAAGTTACTTCCCCACCATAATAGTAATAATCTCCACCTTTGATTTTATCAAAATGGTTTCATATATGGGGATAGACTAAATGAAGAAAAATAAAATTTATAACAACATTTATAATCATTATTTATCATTCAATTAAGGTAAAAATAATATTTTTAAATATTTAAATGAGTAAAAATAAAATTATAAATTACATTTGGGATGAAATATTTTCCATGTAGCCTAAAAGAAATGATTGAAAATTTAACACCCCTGTAAGTGTGGTACTAAAAATTCTAAATTATTTTATCCATGTTAACAAGGTAAACCTTTCTTTTTGGGAGAATACCAGAGTCGAACTCCACAGTTAAGCATTTTTATCTTAGAGTAGTGGTTATGATGGGTGATCTCCTACAAAGTTTCTTATGGTGTGTGTGAGTGATGAAAAATCACATCAGAAAACATGTGTTGGCCTATGGGGATAGTCATTAGTCAAATAAGTGACCCTATTGGGTAATATCATGTTATGTGTTGGGATGGAAACCATGGTATTACAAAAGATGTGTGGGGTCAGATGACTAGGTTCATGGCCTAGAGTGTTTGGGTCACGAAAAATTGTGTAAGAGCTAATACCTAGCCTCAAGTGCATAGGAACTCCCTAGGTTTATTTTTTGGGGTCCATAATAAAGGCTTTATGATTTAAAGTTTGGAGATTTTAACACCCCCGTAAAAGTGAAAATTAAAAGACTAAATGATACTACCCATGTCAAAAAGGTGTATCGTTGTTTTCAAGGACCTACTTCATTATAACTACATAGTTAAAAAAACCATGGATTAGAGTAGTGGTAAGGATGGGTGACCTCCTTAGAATTTTCTTAAATAGTGTGTTTGTGAGGAAAAAAAAGAACACTGAAAGAAAATATAATGGTCTGTGGGGGAAGTCATTAGTCTGATTAGTTACCTCAATGGGTAATATCATGTCATTCTCTAGGAAGGAAACCAAGGTATTATAGGATACTTATGGGGTTATATTACTAGGTTCATGCCCTGAAGAGGTTGGGTTGTGATAGCTAAAAGGATTTTAAAAACAATGTAAATTAATTTTTTCAAAGTTACACTTTTAAATAAACTTTTGAAAAAAAAAATCAGAAAAATGTGTCTCTTCTAGGATCATTTGTTCATTTAAAATATTATAACCCCTTAAAATAATTCATTTAGTGAGATAAAGTGTTCATATTCAATAAATACGACTAAAGAAATAAATAATAAAATTTAAAAAATAGAAAATAATTACATGATCATAGTTTAGTAATGTTTATATTAATAAACTATAGAAAATTCATCATGATTGAAAATAAAGTGTGCAGTAAATTCCCACTACTCATTTCCAAGATGAATATTATATTACAAATTCAACCATCCCTTTTTGGATTATAACATCCAGGTGTATATTTTTCAGAACCCCATCCACTTGTTTATATCCAAATAGGAATGCATTTCTTGAACTATCATACAACCATTGCATTAAAAAATTATGAAAATATTGATTAATAATTTATTTAAATAAATAAAAGAAAATATATTTTTTAATGAAATTTAAAGATGATAAAAAATTGATGAATTCTGTTTCTTTTTTGGGATAGGATATATGTATCACAAGATAATCCTACCCAATTTACACTTAATGATGTAAAAGCGGTCAATTGGAAGGGTTTTAGTTAAGATATAGACAAGTTAATGGTTAATGCTAGTGATGTTAAGAAATATATTTCACTTTGAAAGGTGATCTCATAAAAAATGGTGTCTTGGATTAATGTTCTTAGTGAGAGAGTGTTGGATATATTTTTTTAGAAATAATAATCTCACTAGTGTTTTCTCAATATATGGGGATAATAGAATATATTTTTCCAAAGTATAAGGGAGTATGTTTCATCCACATTTTTGTAGTGAAATGACTCTCAATGGCTATATAATATTCTTTGGTTATAGAAACAACAACCATGTTTTTATTCTTGCTACTGTATGAGACAAGGTATTTTCTTTCTAAGTTCACAGCTTCACAAGTACTTTCCCCACCTAGTTGAAATCCTCTAAAATCATCATCCAAAAAATAAGTATGCTCAAAAGTGGATTTCTTAGGATAAAATAAAGAATGTTTTTTAGTTCCTTTCAATTAACTAAAAATTATTTGGAGAAATTTTAAATAATATTATCTTGGATTTTATTAAAAACATGTACAAAGTAATACACTATACTTGATTACCATTCAGGTCATACTAAGGTAAATTATACTTCCAATCATACTTTGAAAAATATTATTATTGAATGATTGGTCGGATTCATCCACTATTAGCTTACAATTTATACTCATGGGAATTATAATATCCATTGAATGATCCATGCCAAACTCATTTATAATTTCATCATTGTATATAATTTGGTTTAAAAAAGTTTAATATAAATTTTGAGAAATTTGAAAACTATATAATAATTTGAGTTCTCTAATAAAATACATTTTAAAATCCTTATTCATTAAATTATAAATTTTATTACAAAGTGTTTATTTAGTTAAACTAAAAATAACATCATCAATATAAATTTAAATGATTAATAAACCATTATAAAAATATTCAAAAAATAGTGGAATTATATTTTCCCATTTTTAAATCATTTGATAAAATAAATTTAGTTAAACTCTCATACTAATTCTGAGGAGATTTTCCTAATCCATATAGAGATTTGGTAAACATAAAAACAAGATTTGGAAAAATATAAATTTAAAATCTATGTGGTTAAACCACAAAACAAAGTTGGATATAAAACTAAATATAAAATAACATTTGATATCCATTTGAAATTTTCTAAATTTAAAATAATCAGTGAATTCCAATAATATCCTAATGGATTATAAACATGGAATGGGTGAAAATGTTTCACCATAATCAATAAATTATTTTTTATTATATCCTTTAGAAATTACTCAACTTATAGATGATAATTCCTTGATCATCAATTTCATTTTCGAAACCCCACTTAGTTTCAATAATAGGATGACTATCATGATGTTCCACGAGTGACCAAATATTGTTCTTTGAAATTATTTCAACTCCATCTCAATAGAAATTATTCAATTCATATCATTGGTAATATCATTTTGTAAATAGGTTCAAGGTGATAGAGAATAGTTTTATGTTAAACCTCATTTAATGGATTCCTTCTAGTATGATTTCTAGAATTTATTTCATATATAACATTCTGAAAGGGATGGTATATTGATAGAATCAATGCTATTTATAAAGTAATAGAAGGTTCATTAAGAACATCTTCACTTACTTTAGAATCTTTAGGTTTAGGACTGGTCAAACTAGATTGGTGAACATTATCATCACTATGAGTATGTGATTTAGGAGGACTTTAAACAAATTTGATATGAATTTCCACTTCTATGGTTATGGTCCTCTAATTGGAGACTTGAAAGACATTACTTAAGTTTGGGTGTCAAAGAAATATACCTTCATCATATTTAGTGTCAAATTTTTCTATATCTTCCTTGTTATTAAGGATAAAAAATTTATAAATAAATACATTAAAGAGGATAACTTTATAAAATTTTCCTTTCCGGAGTTCATAAGGGGTTTTTCTTATGATAGGTATTATGAGAACATGGTTGAGGTTAATGAAAGAGTTATTGATTACATCAAACCAAAAGAATCTATGATAGTTAAACTCATTCAAGAGGGACCTAGATATTTCTTGGAGGGTCCTAATTTATCTTTTAATGAACCCCATTTTTTTTAGGTGTTGCAGGTGTATGATTGATAAAAACATTGAGAAGCACAAAACTCATAAGAGTTTTTATTATCTTATTCACCACCACAGTCACATCTAATGGAAAATAGTTTTTATCCATTTTAATTGTTCAAATTAACTAAAAAGATAATAAATATAATATAAGACTCGTTTTAATGATCTAATAAGAAAAAAAATGTAAATTTAGTATAGTCATTAATAATTACAAAAGTGTAATTTTTACCTATGATACTAGAAACTTGAGTTGGTCAAAAAAGGATATGGTGGACTAGTTATAAGTATTTAAAAGATCATTGTAGGGTCCTGAAAAATCCTCAAAGGAGATTTTACCCAAATCCTACAAAATAATTGGGGGAAAGTAATCAAATAAGAGCCACAAAAGGGTCGGTCTGTGAACCGGTCCATGGAAGCGCAACGCGGCCAGACGTCGTGAAGCACCCCCTCCGCGAACCATTGTCATTCTCAAAATGGAGGCAGAGAGGCTCCGCGGTCGCAAGGCAGGATGGGCGCCAGTCTGGTTCATCATCGCGAACCGCCCCAACCACAGACCGTGTCGACCGGCTCAAGTTGCACCCGCTGTCGTTCGCGGAATGGCGGTGGAACCCTCCGTAGCCGCAGAGCACTCCCTGAGTTCGCCTCGCGGAGGAGGGGAGCGATCAATACCCACCGCGAATCACGGATTGACCAAGTCAGCTGTGAACAGGGTTTTTAGTTGTGGGCCTCTGCAAAAGGTGTTGCATGGCCACAGATACATTCCTTTCCCCACTCCATAAAAGGAGACCAAGGGGGAAAGAAGAAAAAATCGGAGAACTGGAATCGAATTCGAAGGAATAGGAGATCGGTTGAAGGAAGTCTTAGGATTTCGCAAACAGCGAAATTCCCACCTATAAACCACAGCAGGTATATGAATTAAGAAGGAATTGGAAAGCGCATAATAATTTGGTGAACCGCGAACCTAAATAATAAAAAAGGAGAATCGCGAACCATACCCCCTCTGCGGATGACTTCCCCACAGACCAAGGAATTTATGCCTCTTTTCCCATCCGTCGTACCGCGTGGCATCCTCCTTCGCGGGCGAAACCCCGACCGACGAACCTCCGATCGGCGCCGTCCTTGGCTGTCGTGGCCCGCCTGGAACCCTCCACTAACCACCCTGGTTCGCGGATTGAACCCGAAGCCGCGAACCACCCTGGTTCGCGGATTGAACCTGAAACCGCGAACCACCCTGGTTCGCGGGACGCCGATCAGTCCACGGACCACCCTGGTTCGCAGATGGCTTCTCCAGCCGCGTGGCACTTCCCCACGTGAAGGGCGCCTCCACCCACACCTCTCAGTGGCCCACCAAGTACTTCGGTGTTCTCAATTCCAGAGTCAGGTAAAATCTTTCTGATCCAGCCAGACCCTCTGCGACTCCCTCGTTCGGCTATTCATCGGCCCCGATCTGAGGCCTCCACCAGAGCCATCAGATCTGCATGGTATAAATTTCAGGCGCATCAGCGCGCCATTTTGAGTTCACATACCCACGGTAAATAGGGGCAAAGGGGTTTCCCCGAACCTTGAGCAGATTCCCAAAGCATTCCTGGGTTCGTATTCCCACGCTAATGTGGAGTCTGAGCTCAGGAATCCCTTTTCTGCCCCTCCACTTGTTGAGGGTTCCTCGAAGATGGTAAAATCCCCATCAGAAGGAAGCCCTCGGGCACTTCAAGAGAGGAGACAGGAACAGGAGCACCCCCCTTTCCCTCTCCCGCTAGGCTTTGCCACCCCGGGCTTCCATCTCGGAGTAAGACCCGACCTTTTGGGCCTCCTCAGAGTGTAAGCCCCAATCCATCACCCTGGGCTGCCTTCATGCGTAAGCCCCACTCTGCTTCTCACGGACGCACCATTCGCGACGTGATTGTCTGGTCCCTACTGCCTCTTGTTTCTCACACCGAGCATGACTCACGTGGGCTTAGAGTAAGCATATACCATGAAATCCTCTTATGGGACTCCTCATAGTGTAAGCCCCAACCCATCATTATGGGCCTCCTCAGAGTGTAAGCCCCAACCCATCATTATGGGCCTCCTTAGAGTGCAATCCCCAACCCATCATTCTGGGCTGCCCCAGAGCGTAAGCCCCAAGCCAAAGCGAACTACGGGGACTTTGATCCATGTCAAGGCATGGTACGTAGGAAGCCTCCACGACATTCAAGCCCACCACTCGGTCGTTTCTTCACGTCGAGCTCCACCCTCGTCCAGCACGATGTTAAACTGTCTATCCAAACTACGTGGACTTTGATCCCTGCCTCCTAGACAGGGTATGTAGGAAGCCTCCATGAGGTTCAAGCCCACCACCCATTGGACCACCTGGTCCCTCTTCACGTCGGTTCCCCAACACCTACCCGAATTACGTGGACTTTGATCTCAGCTTCCCAAGCAGGGTATGTAGGAAGCCTCCCTGAGGTTCAAGCCCAACAGCCGGTCGATCTGACCATCTCCACGTCAGTTCACTGCACCACTCCTAGTGCCACCTCAAGTGAGTTTCATCCCTTCGGGGTCATTAATCCAACGAGGGATGGTAAACCTCGGGCATAAATGATTCTGAACCCCTGCATCCAGCTGACCGTTGTCCACCAGGGTTGAATCTGTGGATACTATGTTTGGGTATAAACCAAAGATTCACGAACATATGAATACGTATTAAATCTATAAGAGAGTCCCGGAACATGCAATAATTTCCCCCCAAAAAGGGTGTGATGAGCCCGACTTCCCATCCTCTCGACCAATGTGAGTTATTAAGAGTCGCTGGTCAGACCATCCTGCAAACGCCTGCCTTTGGAAAGCAGGTCCATCAATCATTGGATATGGATCCATTGGGTGTTTCGTGGCCGAAAACCAGAACGGAACAAAAAATGGTGAACCCGACGTGAATATTTAACCAAACATGACAGATTCAACCTAATCTCACCCAGTGCCCCCTTATGCTCTAAAGGAGGGTCAGGCAAGGTCATTAATTATGCATGGGATTATGAGATGCTAGTTTGATGGGTTTGCTGCTTGTATTTGCTAAAATGTTTTCCAGGAACTACTTTCATAACTACCTTCGATCCAATGGCATCGCAAAGGAACTCACAAGTGCGCGCTTCCAACAACGCAAGGACGGGACTTCCTCAACAACGAAGGACCCCGTCACCCACCCAGCATCTTCAATGATGGGTCTCAGATGCACTGATTCAAGAGTACCATGTGAATGGTACTCTCCCAACAGTGGAGGTGACCATGCACGCCCTCCAATCTATCAAGGTACGCCGGTCTCCTGCCCAGCAACGAGTACAAAGGCGGATCCAGACAGCCCCTGTCACAGTCTCCAACCGTTTTGGGAGTCTATCCCCAGAACGGGACAATGCGTACCTCCCTTATCTTAGGGAGGTATATGAGGTCGATGTTGAGGACTTCATCCCTGTCGAACGGGGGTTCCGCTCTCAGGCCCCCGCCGAAAGGCATCATCATGGTCATGTCGCGACCCAACATCCTCATGCCGAGGAGGATGTCTCCCCAAGGATTCAGGCCCACGCTCCCCAAGATCCGTCCCCTCGGACCACCCGACGAGGGCGGCAGACATACAATCGGGGGCCGGTTATCACCCTGGCCCCTGAGGAGGAGCTCCGCTACTTAGCCACGGAGACATACCACGAACAGGCACCTACACCTGTTCGCTCCTCCCAAGCCCGCCATCCAGACATGGCAGCATCATATGATCCGGCGTGCATCCCTGCTGATCCCCATCAAGCCTGTTTCTCATGTAGGACGACACTTACCAGGCAGGCACCTCTCCCTGCCCAGGGTCTTGAAGCCCACCCGCTCGACATGGTGGCAACCTGGAACCTTCAGGACCAGCTCCTGGTAGTTGCTTCAAATGCCCGTCATCCTGATATGGGGGTGATCAACAAATCCCGCCACCCAGATGTGGCAGAAAATCATAGGCAGGCACGTCTCCCCACCAATAAAGGCCACCGACTCGATACAGTGGGAAATCAATACATACAGGGCCAACTCCCTGTGGATGCAATTAAAGTCCGCCGCCCCGATGTGGCGGCAAACGGAGAGAGAAACCGGCGTGTCCTGGTATAGGGGAAGATTCGTTCACCTGCCCCAACATAGGATAATCGTCAGTACCCACTGACCACTGGAGGACCAGAGTAGGATATTCCTACTCCGATACCGGAATGGGCCTTCATACCCGTTCTAGCCAAAGATGTCTCTCTACATATCCTGACAATGATGGAGGAGCAGGTATCGATCCCAGATCATATCTTGCAGACTTTCCAGCATGTAATTTCATCGGCGGAAACAATAAGGACTCGGGCCCGTGAGCCCGTCTCCCCAATTGAGGCGACTCATCTAAGAGATGAGATATCCACCTCAGAGCAGATCTGCATCCCTGCTTCAGCCCAGAAGGGCCGCCGGCTATATTCCGCAACGCAAGGGTAACCGGATCGAGCAGCTTCACTCATTCCAACTGGGGGACACCTATCCATCGTGGTGGATGCTCCAGAGCAGAAATATATCCCTGCTAAAAGTCAATATGTTCATCGGCATATCCCGACAACGTCACGGGACCCAATTAGACAGGTACCCAAAGGAGGTGAAGGCCGTTGTCAATAGCAGACGGTCCCCGCTGGCCGCAAAAGAGCGCCCTGAACACGCCGAAGGCAGACAGAAAATAAAGAGAGGGTTCATGACTCTGATCTATTGGAATCTGGGGTTCCCAATTCCGTTAAGCACACATCAAAGGCTCGAAACCCTTCCCACCCATTACCATATTATGGGAGTGGCAGAAGCAGTTGCGAAGGTCCTCCCTGCAATGTCGCTACCAGCAGCTCTGAAGGTCCTCCCCAGAGCACCCATGGGGGCCTCCCCCGCAGGCATATAATGATCGGTCACGAGAGATTCTCTCTTGATGAGAGTCATGGAATCCCTCCACGTGACCAGAAGATCGAGCAGCAATAAGGTCCTCCACTTGCTGCGGTCTACCCTGAAGGTCCTCCCCAGGGTATACACTGCAATCACTCTCCATGCATTGGGACCACAGATTATGATGGTAGTCCTTGCTATCATAGTCGAAACTATGGAGGCCCTCCCCGTAGTGACGTCTCATCATGACAAGAAGGTCCTCCCCTTATCGTGGCCTTCCCTGAAGGTCCTCCCCAGGGGTTACACTGCAACGGAACTCCACGCAACTAGGCATCAGGTCACGGTGGTAGTCCTCACCACCTTGATAACGGAGGTCCTCCCCATAGAGACGTTGAGCAATGAGAAGGCCCTCCCCTCGTTGCGGTACATTTTGGAGGCCCTCCCCAGGATGTATCCCGCAGATATTCTCCCTGCAGCAGTAGTAATGGAAGTCCTCGCCATTGCTGCAGCTGTGATGGTAGTCCTCTCCACCACGGCCGCCACTGTGAAGGTCCTCCCCGCAATGGCCCCAAGCGACAAGAAGGTCCTCCCCTTGTCGCGGCATGTCCTGAAGGTCCTCCCCAAGACGCGCGTCGAACATCAAGCCATGATGGTCATCCTCACCATAATGGTAGTTGTTGTGAAGGTCCTCCCCGTAACAACGCTACGCAGCCAGAAGGTCCTCCCCTTGCTGCAACATTCCTTGGAGGCCCTCCCCAGGGTGCGCACTACAAAAGTCCTCTATGCAGTGAGGCATCAAGTAATGATGGTAGTCCTCTCCATTACGGTCATCATTGCGAAGGTCCTCCCCGCGACGACACATTATTTCGATAGGAAGGCCCTCCCCCTGCCGAATCAAGCACCGAAAGGCCCTCGTATTCCGAGGCACTCAGAAGGATGGGATCGAGTATGTCAGATTCCCAGCGTGTCGCTAACGACGCCCTTCTTCGATCAGGAGACGGTCTGGGGCCGCGTTCATCTTCTAAACCACCTCGGAATCGCTTATATAATGATTCATCACCTACCGGTCCCACTGCCTCTGATCACACTAGCAGTGAGCGCCTCAGTTGGGCTGACCAGGAAGAGGAATCACTGGCGGAGGAGTATGCCGATATGCTGCACCTAAGGAAATGACTGGCCATGAATGATATACCAGTTATGTTTTGGCCTACGGCCACCTCTTAGTAGGACATACCCAGGGAGTTGTCAGAAGAATGCATGCACAACATCCGCCATAATATATGGACAACCCTCCACCGACTGAAATCGACCTTCCTGCCCTATGACGAGTATGTAGACCATATCAATATGATAGGGGACCTCCTACATCACATCGACCTGGAGGCCCTTTCATCGACACGACAACAATGCCCCGAGAGGTACAAAGTAAATATGGAGGCAGCTTGCCTCCGTGCACTGCACGAACTGTGCCGCCTCATCGGTGACGCTCTGACGAGAGTCCATATCAGGGGCTGGGGGGAACACAGAGCTCTTCATTTAAATCCGCTCCCCGACCAGAAAAACCCGTTCGGCATGGTATTGTGTAACGTCGTCACATCGAGATGACAATCTGGTGGACCCCCTGTTCAGGAAAGGCAACACACACAACAGAGTCGGGCCTCGAGTAAGTCCTAGAAGCGTCAGGCCCGGTGGGAAAGATACATTCAAAAACTCCTGAATCAGACCACTGAGAGCATACAGCAGGCCTCTCGCCTAAGAGAGGCCAATCAACGATCTCTGTCTGCCCCCCCAGAAGGGACTGATCCACAGGTGAATTCAGCACCAGATCCGGATCACCCCCAGATGGGGGCATGCGAGATCAGACAGGTTGCAATAGCTGCAGCCACTGCCACAATCCAGGTTCAACCCCAGCCTGTAGGACTGGGGGCATTTTTAACAACAAATTCCCCCGTAAGACCAATAAAATCGGGAAGAGACTCAACGTCCAGGGAACGGAGCCAGCCCCAGCCCTCAGGGCTGGGGGCATTATTACCCCCTCAACAACAACCTCCCCCACGAGAGTCGGTATTATCTCGTCTAGGGAGGACAATCAGAAGAGGGAGCTCCCGTCATATCTCATCATATGAATCATCATTCCCTCTTATAGGAAGGTGCACCATGAGGTCGCATCAAAGAACTATCCACGTCACCCTTCGCCAAGAAGTCCAAGGGCAATCCCAGGTCATGAGAGGGAAGGCCAGCAGAAGACGCGGGATATCCTCTTCCTATTTGGAAGATGACATCCCCTCCACCCCGCAATATGCGTTCATTAATTCCATAGAGTCTAACCCCGTGGGTGACACTGGAGAAAATTCAAATCCAGACGGATCGGGAGACGATGGTTCCGGTCAGACTGTGACTCACAATGAACCCCTAGGAGTGCACACCTGGAACCAGAGGGCCGATTTAAATATGGCCACCCCTTCAGCTAACCTCCCTCCACCTGCCCAGCGAGCTTCCAATAAGGACAAGAACAAAGGAACGGTTACCCTTAACCCGTCCCCCTATATCGATAAAAACGAGTCACTCACGCTCGAAGAGAGGTTAGCTCGACAGGAAGAAGAGATGAAAGAATTGAGGCGGCTTAACGCCAAGCTTCTTTAGAGGAACTGCCTTATTGAAAGTGCGTCCCAAGAAGAGCCACGTCATTCACTCCCAGCAAGTGCACCTCAAAGGCTAAGGCTTGCCTCGGAAAACGAAGAACGATCAGGGCTCTTGACCAATGAGGCGCCTGGTCCGTCCAACTACCTAAACGTGGATGATGAATACCAGGATTTCCCTCCTATTAGGAGGCAACCAGAGCAGGTACGCCCGAACCCTCCAAGGGTGCCCCGAACGGAATATACACCCTTGGTGCCGGCCAATCTGGATCCTCAGGCAATGCATCAGGCTACGCCTGCCCAGGACCGGGCCCAACAAGATGTAAACCAGGGACTCACCAATACCATCGAGGCATTAACAGCTCGATTGCAAGTGATGGAAGGTCGACGCGCTCTGATACAGCCAGAGCGGAAACCCTACCCAGATTGGGTGACCAACACACCACCTCCACCCAATTTTGGGAGCCCTGTATTCCCCATCTTCAATGGATCAGGCGATCCGGAGCATTATTTGATGCACTACGCATCCTATTGCGACCCTATGATGGGGACTCTAGAACAACAAGAAGCAGTGAAACTCAGATGCTTCGTGCGGACCTTGCAAGGATCCGCCTTCATCTGGTATACGAGTCTGTCGGCCCAGTTAATAAAGAGCTGGGAGGACCTCCGGTAGCAGTTCTTGTTCCACTTCAGCTCGACGTTGCCTAAGACAACGGTCAGCGATCTCATGAACTGAAAGCAGAGGGAGAATGAGAGGGTCTCAGATTTCATCGCTAGATGGAAAGGTCTGACCTATTCTCTGAACAGGCCAATGCCTCAAGATGAGATGCTAGCCATATGCATCAATAATCTTAGAGATGATCTGCGAACACCGCTCATACCGATGGAGTGCACCACTGGCTTCCGCCATCTCTCGGCCATTGCCCAGAGAATTGAGGACTCCCTGCAGCGGACTAATTCAAATTCCTGAATAGCCTTGCAGGCTCTGGTGAAAAGAGCTCCTAAAGCTGAAGCATCTGCTATCACACTCAAGCCAGCCCCTGTGCCCGCTCCACCGCTTAGGCCTCCACCAAATCTTCAAGGCCCCCTGCATATCAGTGGCCGCCCCCACCTAAAAAGGACGATCATAGAGGACAGAAGCGGAACCAGTTCGAGGAATGAAGACAAAAATTATATTCATTCTGAGACGATCAAGTCTGCGGCTACTTCATCGCTGGCATGAACTGTAATTTGCTCTGCCTCCCGGAGCCAAGGATACCTGAAGAAGTTGGTCGCGATGACAGGCAGATTACTTCCCCTACCATCGGATGTTGGGGCACAACATCCGAGAATGCTTCGTCTTCAAGGACCTCCTGCAGAAGATGGTAGATTCTGGACAAGTCGAGCTGGGACCCCCCCCCCCCCCCAGCACATGTGGCATGTATCTCTACCACCGACTCCGACAAAGAGGAGGGGTGGAAGAAAGTCACCAGCAAGCAGGGGCAAAAATTTGACAACTGGATGACTCGGAAGACTATCAACCGAGCCCAGGGCATACTCTGAGCTCAACTACAGCAGCCAGTGTCGCCACCAGTAGCCCCTGGAGCTACAAAGCCGACCACATCGGCCTCACAACCCTCCACAAGCCGGTCATCCGGATGGAGCCGAAGGAGGAAACAATCACAAGAGGAGCAGTCCGCGACGGGGCCAAAGTTAGTCTTGACCCTGGCGGATTTCATGCCTTCGAATCTGGTACAACGGGCACCGACCCACCAAACGGCACCATCAGAGACAACCGACCAGGTTGATCTGTCAGAAGATGAGGAGCTGATCTTTGGTTCTATCAATGTCATCCATCTCATGGAATCATTCCCTGACGAAGGGTATGACTACGAACCCGAGTTTCCTGCACGAGGAGCCGAGAGGAGGAATCGCAGAGGCAGGGGATACCAGGGGAGGCGTAGCCATGGCCGAAACCAACCCTATGGTTGGACCCCGGCCCAGACCGTCAATATTGCGGAAACCTATGGGAGAGCCCTTTAGAAGACTCAACAGGAGAGAGAATTCCCCTCCACCTCCACAAGCAGCCACTCTGGACCTGTTATTCTGCGATACCCACCAGAGGAGGAACAAGTGTTTGGACACCTAGGGAGCACAAATGGACTGGCCAGGCCAAGTCTTCAAAACATGGGAACACCATCAACACATGTCCCCGCGGCCGGTACCTCCTCGTCAAATGCTCCAGCTCCCAAAGCACCTGCTAAGACTCTCCCGCCAACGGAGAAGCGTCAACCGCTGGAGCAAAAATACGACATCCTTAAGCAGCTGGAATCAGTACCAGCCAAGTTGTCAATCATGGATGCCCTGGGTTTGTCAGCCGATATTAGGGAGTTTCTTATTTAATCTTTGATCAACCCTAGGAATTTCAAGCTGAGGTAGTTGCCGCCGAGATTTACCGGACGGAGACTGGCCCGGCTGAATTCAGTGTGGTGATTTCCTTCACCGATTAGGATGAAGATGTCATCATGCAGGAACACATCAGACCGTTGTATGTGTCTGGAACACTGAATGGTATTGAGATCCGAAAAGTCTTTATAGACAATGGCTCTGAAGTTAACCTACTTCCCCTACGAACACTCCGTAAGTTGGGCTGCAGCGAGGACGATCTAATTCCCTTATCCAAAACTCTATTGGGTTACGAAAAGAGTGAGCAGAAACCAATGGGACAGATTAAGCTAAAGACCCATTTTGGTGACCTGGTAGCCTACACAGAATTCCTGGTGGTCTAGCAGAGCACAACATTCAATGCCCTGCTGGGAAGGCCATGGCTCCATAAGCACATGGTCGTTCCTTCATCCTACCACCAGTGTATCAAGTACTAAGTCAATGGACAAAGAGGGACGTTGCATGCTGACAAGGCCCCTTTTGAGCTCTCCGAGTCACATTACATCGACGCAGGGTTCTATGAGCAAAAGAATAAGAATCCTTTGGTCAACGACATCATCTGGATCCCCGCTCCAAATAGCCTGGAAATGGTCCCCGATGACCCCCTCAGGCAGCTTGGTAGAGATTATGTCATTCCCATCAACCATGTTGAGAGTAGGAGTTTGAGTCCGGACATGCATGCGGATGTCCTCATGACTTCAGCCATGATGGCCGAGCATGACAATGCGGGAACGTCTACCAACCCTCGACTTGGGGATGAATACTCAAGAAGGAATGCTCATGATGCCTCTCCCTCAGACCCTCGAAGGATCAGACCGGAAACTCTCTCCTCACTAGACCAAGAAGATGAGGACTTGGGAGAAGAAGAGGGGGAAGATCTCAGGGATGCACCCCCTGCATTTGAGGAAGGTATCTCCACCACTATGGATGAGCTCAGGGAAATAAACCTGGGTATCGAAGAAGACCTGAGGCCCACTCTAATTAGCGCGGCCATGTATCCCGAGGAACACGAGGTATATACCTCCTTCCTAAGGCAACATTAGGATTTATTTTCATGGAATTACACAGAAATTCCAGGACTCGATCCCGAGGTAGCGACGCATCACCTGGGTCTTTCAGAAGACCACTGGGGCTAAAAATAGGCTGCCAGAAGGACACACCCCTCACATGCTGCCAAGATAGAGGCTGAAGTCGATAAGCTCATTAAGGCAGGATTCATCAGGGAAGTTCCTTGGCTTCGCCGTACGCCATCGCGACATCGATGTCGACCCTGATAAGACGAAGGTTATCCTGAGCCTACCACCCCCTCGAAATCTCACTGAGCTGAGGGGGTTCCAAGGACACCTAGCCTATATTAGGCGGTTCATAGCCAACCTGGAAGGAAAATTTTTTCCTTTCACTAGGTTGATGAAGAAGGGGGTCACGTACCAATGGACAAATGACTGCCAAGAAGTGTTCGACAACTTGAAGAAGTACCTCTTAAGCCCACCGGTGCTCATGCCCCCGGTCGAAGGAAGGCCTCTCATTCTATATGTGACGGACCTAGAATGGTCATTGGGAGCCTTCCTCGCACAGAAGAACGACGTTGGAAGCGAAAAAAGTCTATATTACCTCGGTCAAACCATGATTGATGCAGAGACTCGATACTCAAATATTAAGAAGAGCTGTTTGGCCTTGGTCTTCGTATTTCAAAAGCTGCGACATTATCTGCAGCATCATGAGGTCCATTTGATCTCATGGAGTAACCTGCTCAAGTACATCCTCAGTCGTCTGATGCTAACCGGACGCCTATCCCGATTGGCGGTCATCCTGCAGCAATTCGACATTCGGTTCGTGCCTCAAAAAGCCATAAAGGGCCAGGCATTAGAAGACTTTCTGGTAGAGTACCCTTCAACAGGGACCACTGCACCAGACGCTGAACTACCTGATGAAAATATCTTCTTAGTTCAAGAGGAGGTCCCAACATGGGAAATGTACTTTGATGGCGCATCCCGAAGCCCCACCGAGAAGAGGATGGAGGATCCCAGATTCAACAAAGTGGGTCTGGGGATAATACTCGTGTCCCTAGAAAAGGTAGTTTTGTCGTATTCCTTCCTCCTGTCAAAGGGGTGTACGAACAATGAAGTGTAATATCAAGCCCTCATTGCAGGCTTGGAACTCGCACTCCAGGCACGAATACAGCACCTTGAGGTAAAAGGTGACTCGGAGCTGGTCATCAAGCAAGTCAATGGTGACTATGCTATTAAAAAGGAGGAACTGATCCCCTTGTTTGACCATGTATGAGGGTTAATGGCCGAGTTCTCCATAGAACCGACATTGACTTATATTCCCTGGTCCCTGAACGCTCAGGCTGATGCATTAGCCAATGCGTCCACGACCCTAGCCGACCCAGACTGGGATGAAACGGTCATCAGTGTTGCTCACCGTCGAATGGTATTGCCATTTGTTTAAGCTAACATGGAAGAGATCCACGAAGTCAGTCCTGTCCCCGAGTCATATGCTCCTACTACCGGCTGGATGACTCCCATCACAAACTACCTTCAATGGGGAGAGCTTCCATCAGACAGGGCTGAACGAGAGAAAATACGGAGAAGGGCAATCAATTTTGTCTTATATGGCGGCATGGGTCAGCAAGAGGTCCTCTACAAACGAGGCCTCGATAAAGTGCTCCTCAGATGCATTGATGGAGAAGAAACTGCTACTGTCATGACTGAAGTACATGCAGGAGCATGTGGAGCGCATCAACCAGGGACCAACCTTTCCCATCAGGTTCGAAGGCTTGGGTACTACTGGACCACAATGGCATGAGACTGCGAGCATTTTACCGCAAAATGCCACTCATTCCAGATCCATGCCAACTTCATACACCAGCCCCCGGAGTTGCTTCATCAAGATAAGTACTCCTGGCCGTTTTTCGTCTGGGGGATGGACGTCGTGGGACCATATCCCCCCGCCACGGCCAAACAGATGAATTATATCCTCACGGAGACCGACTTCTTTTCCAAATGGACAGAAGCCATACCTTTCAAGGAAGTCGGGGCAAGAAATATTGTCAGCTTCATGAAGGCCAATATCATCACCAGATTTGGTGTCCCTCATACTATACTGACGGAAAACGACACCAATTTATGCTCTGCTGAGTTGGAAAAGTTATACCACGAGTATGGTATCAAGGCTAGCCACTCATCCCGCTACCATGCAGCGGCCAACGGACAGATAGAAGCTTTCAACAAGACTTTGTCCAACATCCTCCAGAAAATGGTGGACAAAGACAGGAAGTCATGGCCGGATAAACTCCTCCATGCATTATGGGATTATCGAACCACAATCTGTACCGCTACTCGGTCTACCCCATACTCATTAGTGTACGACACGGAGGCGGTCCTGCCCATTGAACTCCAACTTCCCTCACTCCGCGTTGCCATCTGTGATCAATTATCTGATGATGAGCAGTCAGAAAAGCGGTTAGGTGAATTGGAACAGCTAGATGAGAAGCGGCTGCACACTCTGCACCACCTGGAAGTGTACCAGAACCGGATCACACGATCCTTCAACAAAAAGGTCCGACTCCGGTCGTTCATGGAAGGAGAATTAGTACTGGTCCTCCGGACCCCAATGATACCCGGAAAGAAGCCTCCAAAGCTGGATCCCAAGTGGGAGGGACCATATGTTATACACAAGGTCTACTCCAACGGAGCATACGCCCTGATCTCCATGGATGGGCAATTCACTACGGCTCCTACCAACGTGAGATTCCTGAATAAGTATTTCGCAGAGAGACCGAGAAGTATCTATGTCCTTACAACATGACATTAAACTGCACGGATTCCAGAGAACTACGTATAGCTTGATTCCTGCCCTCGTAGGATACGTAGCAACATCGGGACTCCCTATCCTGGCCCAGCCACTTTAAAAAAAATGTCCCCTTTACCCCATGTACGGACCAGACCTGCACGGGGAGTATCATCTTTACAGAGAACTACGTATGGCTTGATTCCTACCCTCGCAGGATACGTAGTGACGCCAGAATTCCACACCCTGGCCCATCCACCTCAAAAAAAATAAATATATATATATATATATAAGTGCACATTCCCCTGTGTACGGACCAGACTGGCGCGGGGTGTATTCACATCCTCACCGCATGACGTTAAACTGCATGGAGTTCATCCTTACCGCACGACGTTAAACTGCACAGAATCTAATAATTTCCCTTGTCCTAACCACAAGACGTTAAACTGTACGGACTTATTCCTTACCGCATGATGTTAAACTACACAGATTCCAGAGAACTATGTATGGCTTGATTCTTTCCCTCGCAGGATACGTAGCGACGTCGGGATTCCTTATCCTGGCCTAGACATTTCAAAAAACAAATGTCCCCTTTCCCCCGTGTATGGACAAGACCTGCACTGAGTGTATCATCTTTACAGAGAACTATGTACGGCTTGATTCCTGCCCTCGCAGGATATGTAGTGACGCCATAATTCCACACCCTGGCCCAGCCACCTCAAAAAAAAGAAAAAAAGAAAAAAAAATATAAAAGTGCCCATTCCCCCGTGTACGGACCAGACTGGCGTGGGGTGTATTCACGTCTTCACTGCATGACGTTAAACTACATGGAGTTCATCCTTACCGCAGGACGTTAAACTGCACGGAATCTAATAATTCCCCTCGTCCTAACCACAATATGTTAAACTGTACGGAATTCATCCTTACCGCATGATGTTAAACTGCACGGATTCCAGAGAACTACTTATGGCTTGATTCTTGCCCTCGCAGGATACGTAGCGAGGTCGGGATTCTTTATCCTGGACCAGCCACTTCAAAAAAAAATCATGCCCTTTCCCCCGTGTACGGACCAGACCTGCACGGGGTGTATCGTCTTTACAGAGAACTATGTATGGCTTGATTTATGCCCTCGCAGGATACGTAGTGACGCCAGAATTCCACACCTTGTCCCAGCGACCTCAAAAAAAAGAAAAAAAGAAAAATATATATAAAAGTTTCCATTCCCCCATGTACGGACCAGACTGGTGCAGGGTGTATTCACGTCCTCACCGCATGACGTTAAACTGCATGGAGTTTGTCCTTACCGCACGACGTTAAACTGCACGGAATCTAATAATTCCCATCATCCTAACCAAAAGACGTTAAACTGTATAGACTTCGTCCTTACCGCATGATGTTAAACTACACAGATTCTAGAGAACTACGTATGGCATGATTCTTTCCCTCGTAGGATACGTAGCGACGCCGGGATTCCTTATCCCAGCCCACTACTACTAAAAAAAATCTAAAATCCCATTAGAGGCCCAGTCGAGGCCCTCTTCCTTGTACATTTTCCATGGAAAATAACCCAAGACCATTTGATATTCAAGGCTTCCTAATCCATCCCTTTTACCAAAAATCATCTCTAGTCTATAGAGGTTGCATCCTGAGGTCCTTCTGTATCCTGACACCATCATTGTCACCCTACATATCAAGGCCAGTCTCATCATTTCCAACATGATCCCTCATCGTAGCTGGAAGACTCTAAGATGTGATGATTAGTTTCATCTTGTAGGAATCAATTCACTTCTTCAAATGATTCTTCTTCCTTCCATTAAATGTTGCATACTTTGATAGCTTATTCCCATCCTTTGACTTCATTTATACAGTTTTTTTAATCTCCTCCACCAGCTTCCTCTCGGATGACTTCTTCTTGGTTAGATTCTTCTCATCCTTGGGTGTCATCGTAATCACATGACATGTGCAGCTTTTGAGGGAACTGCTCCATCCTGAGGTCACCTGTGTCTCAAGGTAATCAGATCCATATTTCCCAAGACTGAGGTCATCGTACACTGAGGACAATGCCAGTCATCCTAAACATTGTCTCCAAATGATAAAACTCTCACTCTCTTATAAATTTAACCATAATCGAACTGGTTCAAACACCCCCTTCAATCTCTCACAAAACTGAAACCACTTCATCACTCTCTCTCGCTTCCGCACTCCCTCATAACATTTTTTCCTCACCACCACTCTCCCTCCCTCACCATCTCTCTCCCTCCCTCTCTTATCTCCCTCCCCCGTCGTCATGCACCCTCATCGTTGCACCCTCCCCTAGCCGTTGCGCACTCCCCTCAATACCACTCTCTGTAACGACCCAAAGTATTTCAATGGAAAATTCCCTTCTTATATTTATGTCATAAAAACACAAAATAATGAACTACTAAGTGATAAGTGACCTCTAAACATAATTTTTTCACCCCTATGTTTGGAATTTTAAAAATCTGGCATACACGGTGGTGTTCAAGATAGTTTTTAGAGTCTAATGAAACAAAAATAATTTTTGGTGAATAGTAACCTACCCTTATGAATAGTAACCTACCCTTATGAATAGTAATATGACCCTTATAGTAAATAAGAGTAACATTACCTATGAATAATAAAATAAAATTTAGACATCATAGAAAGTGATAATTTGACCTTAGTAAATGTTTTTTGTATTTTATAAGTCAAAATAATTAATTATAATTAATTAATTAATTTAAAAGAATATTTATTTACCTGAAATGTATTCATAAAGTATTGAATCAATGTATAATAGTTTTTAGATAATTTTATAAGACCCTATGTAATTTTTGAAAGAACTACAAAATCAGTTTTAATTTTAAAAACTGTTTTTTAAGTAAATTATGATTTTAATTAAACATTAAATTAATATTATTTAGAAAATTATTTTTAAAAAATGGACATCATTTTTGGATTCTACATGTTGAAAACTGGTAGGGGTAAATTTTTGGGTTTATTCTGAAATACTTCAATTTTCGGGTGAATAGTAAAAAATACAATTTTTCGCATAATCGGTGTACACTAAATTGCATCATTAATGATGTAATGATGACATAAACATTCTAGAGAGTTAGTTTCGGCCAAATTATTTTAAATTTCATAAATTTTTCCTTGAAATACAATAAATCCAATTCTCAAACCTAAAAATAACTTTCCAAAGCCTAAAGTCAAAAGGTGATTTCTTAAAGTGTCTTTTTCTCTTTCTTTCACTTTCCTTTTAATAAATTAATGAATTCGAATTATAAAGAAGAGTTAAATCCTAAAACTAATTATATTATATTGATATATGATTTAGGATGTCAAAAAACTACTATTACAAGTCTAACTTATGATATATTATTTTATTTAATATTTTATACCAAAAACACCTCCCTCCTCATGTATAAATAAGCCCTCCCCCTCCTCTTGCCAAACCACACCTCTCAAGCTTCAATAATTGTCTAAGCTCTGCCCAATCATCTCCCCTAGCCCCTTCCCCACGTCCAAGAGCTTCTGGTCTCATCAAAAGACCAAGCTTAGGCCCTTAAGGAGGTTCTCAAGTGAAGGATTCAAGAGGTAATTTCCCTCCCTCTTCTCCTTTAATTTCCTTTCAAGTTCAAGTTCCTTTCTTGATCTCTCCCCACCTATCTTCATCCAAATTGTTTTTTAACTCTAGAATTATACATATACTATAATCTTATGATTCTAATGGTATATTATATCACCCCACACCCTTTACCTCTTCCTTTTATTTTATTAAAGAGAACGTTGTTCATGTGGTGATAATTTATCACCTTCAAAAACAACATGCTCTCTTCTTCCATTTCTACCTTCAGATATGGTCATGAAACCATTTTTATGGTTGAACCAAAATATTTTATATGTATTATTTTCTATTTTAAGTTCTATAAATAACCTATATCCATATTACTAAGTGAAAAGTTAAAACGAGTTCGTTGTGATCCAAAAACCGCTCAAATTAACCCAAATAATCTTCATTTAATTCTTATCTAATGATTCGTCCACATGGATATAATATAATTCATTATAAAAATCATTCAATATCCTGTAATATCACTAATAATATGTAATATAATTTCTGGATGTTTACGCATGATCTACCCGAACTTCAATTTAAGAATACAAGTGGACCGCTCAAGAAAACCATAAAAACGAACATCCCCAAACAACGTTTTTTAAACTCTATAAGTCATCCAAAGGTACATAATATGACATATTGAAACCAGAATGAACACTATTAATGTATAAAAGGTTCTGTAATTTCTAATTAATTAATATAATGTCATTATACAGGACATTAAAGAGAAGGAGGCATTCGGGTACAAGGTAAGGGGAAATCTTGAACCCAATTTTCTTCCTTCGGGTTCTCCCTCTTTCACTCCATTTTTGATATGGTTACTCCTCAAAGATAATTTTTTCATAATTTACTTTACTTTTATGGGATATATATGTTTTTCACTGGTTTTTATGTCCATCAAAATGTTTTCCAAAAGAACTCTTCTTTCAAGATCTCACCTTTTACCTCTCATTCAAGGATGATGGTTCTTGTATCAAGTATGTTGTTACCTCTTTCTTTTGGGAACCCAAAGCTTATGAATGTGTTATTATGAGATGAAACCCATTCTATTCCATGGGTTATTTATGTACATGTTTGATATTTGTTCTATGTGGCAAGCATGATAATGATAATGTTATGATGTGACGGATGCGCTTGGAATTATATAGAGCAATATGAATGATTAAATGTGACGGGTGCGCCCAGAATTATAGAGTGCTCAAATGCATTGGTTAAAGTGATGAATCTCATGAGTATATGTGAAATGATGTGTGAAAAAGATGCTAGATTGTTTCACAAGTATGTGTGGTAGTTAACCACTAAGACATGATGTTTCATTTTTATGCATTTCCACATTTCAAGTTTATTATTTATGCTCCTCTCATGTTCATGATCTTTTGCCTATGTCATGATTATGCTCACCCCATGATTTATTGTTCTTATCTATCCTCTTACTGGGCTTCTAGCTCACCCCTTTTGATGTATATCCTCCGGTGGCTACATGTACTAAGTAGAGGACAAGTGCCAATAAGAAGCTAGAGAAGATGAAATTAAATAAATGTTTATGGTTGATGTTGTATTTGTTATGTGTGGTCCTAGTTTTCCCAAGACACTAAACCTTTGGATCCTCTATGTGTAATACTATTATGTTGTTTATCTTTGAAATTATGTAATAGTAATGAAAGAAAATTCTGGGTCGCTATAGTTGGTATTAGAGGAAAGGTTTAGTTAATTTGGGAATTAGGATTAGTAAACCCTAGAGAAAACCTCTAGCATAAGAATAAGTAAAAATATGTACACACGAATATTTACCTAGGGATCCCATATGTTATGTTTTTGGTATAATTGTTTAAATTAATAAGTTATTCATTACTTGTTTACTTATGTTTTGTTATAACCTTTTATATTTTAGAAAATGGTGGGAACCAGGAGAAATCAGGCCAACAACTCTTACGAGGGCCAATGCAACGATTGCCCGAACGACATCCCCAATGATTTTGGAGGTGGAGTTCAAAACTTCATGGAGATGCTTACCCAATTATCTTATGTTATGAATAACAACCATGATAATGGGGAATATCCTCCTTCACCAAAGAGGGAGCAACTAGCTATTGAATGTTTTATGCGGCAACGACCACCGACGTTTTGTGGATCTTCCGATCCACTAGTTGCAGAACAGTGGGTCAACTCCATGGAGAAGATCTTTTCTATTCTTCACTATTCCGAGACGGAGAAGGTGACTCTAGAAGTTTATCGTCTAGATGGAGAATCTGATCAATGGTGGGCTTTGATTAAGAACACCAAGCCAAGGGATGGAATTGAAGAGATGGAATGGGAAGACTTTAAGATAATGTTTCTTAATAAGTACTTCCCACGAACTCTTTGCACGAAGATGGAGAGAGAATTCATAGAGCTCAAGAAAAAAGAAGGAGAATCTGTCACAACCTATGAAGTAAATTTCACAAGGCTCGCAAGGTATGCTTCGGGTTTTTTTATCAACAATGATAGAAAAATTGATAGATTATTTAGTGGATTAAAACCACACCTTCGAAAGGCTCTTGCAATTCGAGACTTTGGGAGTTATGAAGAAGTTGTTCGGTGTGCTCTCAAAGTAGAGATGGAGTTTGGAGAATGGTCCCATGGCTATGGTGATAAGAAAAGAAAGATGGAGTTTCAAGATGGTGGATCTAGTGACAAAGGTGGGAAGAAAAATCAACGACCCACATGCCAAAAATGTGGGAAGTTGCACCATGGGAACTGCCTCAAAGGTACAGGGAAATGCTTTAAGTGTGGGAAAGAAGGACACCAAGATCAAGAGTGTCGAAAAGACATGAAAAGGAAGGATAATGTAGCTAATGAAAGGAGAGAAACACTCGTGGTTCAATGCTACAACTGTAGGGAGCTAGGGCACTATTCAAACCAGTGCACTAAACCTTGAGCTCTCGAGGGTAATCAGCGCCAACAACCACCAAAGTCAAAGGAACAAGGGAAGGCTTATGCCATCACGTCTACAGAGGTGGAGCAAGATAATGAATTCGTACAAGGTACACTTCCTATTCACTCAATAATGGAAAAAGTATTATTTGATTCTAGTTCTACGCATTCTTTTATATCTTGCAAGTTTACTAGAACTATAGAATCGAAGCCCCGAAACCTTGAAGTAGAGATATCTATAAAAACACCAAGTGGTGCAATCATTGCAACCCAAGTGTTTGACTCTTCTCCTTTTGATGTATGTGGGAAGATTCTTCCAGAAAATCTCGTAATACTTCCCTTGGTGGAATTCGAGGCTATAATGGGAATGAATTGGCTCTCATTATATAGAGCACATATCAACTGTCAGGAAAAGGAAATATATTTTCATATTCCGAACCATACCATGCTCCTCTACAAATGCAAGGAAGATCATGAATATCCTTTGAAAAATCCTTCAATGGTGTGGGTGTTGATTCCCTATGAAGAAGCATACCTCGCCCAAATGGTTGAGTCGAAGGAAAGTGTCAACCTTGAGGAAATTCCCATCGTGAGGGAATACAGTGATGTATTTCCCGAAGAGTTACCCAGAATTCCCTCGGATCGTGAGGTAGAGTTCTCAGTTGAACTCATACCCGGAGCTACTCCTATCTCAAAGTGCCCCTATAGGTTGGCTCCTATCGAACTGGAGGAGTTAAAGAAGTAGCTGCAAGAGCATCTAGACAAAGGGTTCATACGCCCTAGTGCATCACCTTGGGGTGTGCCAGTGCTCTTTGTAAAGAAGAAGGATGGAACCATGCGGCTGTGTATCGATTATCGGGAACTCAACAAGATCAACATAAAGAACAAGTAGCCTCTCCCAAGGATTGATGACTTGTTCGACCAGTTAAGAGGAGCTCAATACTTCTCAAAGGTGTATCTTCGTTCTGGATATCATCAAGTAAAGGTGAAGAAGGAAGATATTCAGAAGACTGCCTTCCATACAAGGTATGGGCACTATGAGTTTTTAGTGATACCCTTTGGACTTACCAATGCCCCTGCAATCTTCATGGATTTGATGAATAGAGTCTTTAGACATTACCTTGACAAATTTGTGGTAGTGTTTATCGATGATATTCTCATCTACTCCAAGAGAAAGGAGGAACATGAAGAACATCTAAGACTTGTATTGGCGACATTGAGAAAGGAGAATTTGTACGCCAAGTTTAACAAGTGTGACTTTTGGATGAATCAAGTCACATTCTTGGGACATTTGATCACAATTGAGGGAATTTCTGTGGACCCTTCAAAGACAAAGGCGATTGAGGAATGGCCCAGGCCCTCTAGTGTCACAGAAATCCGTAGTTTTCTTGGATTAGCTGGGTACTATCGATGTTTTGTGAGAAATTTCTCACGATTGTCAAGCCCGCTAACTAAGTTAACAAGGAAAGGGGTAAAGTATGTATGGACGGAAGAATTTGAGGGAAGCTTCAAGGAGATAAAGAGAAGGCTGATCATTGCACCTATACTCACACTACCAAAAAGTGGAGAAAGTTTTGTGATATACAGTGATGCTTCAAAGAAAGGCTTGGGTTGTGTACTCATGCAAAATGATAATGTGATAGCCTACGCCTCACGATAGTTGAAAATCCATGAGCAGAACTACCCGACGCATGATCTAGAGCTGGCAGCCGTGATTTTTGCCTTGAAAATCTGGCGGCACTACCTTTATGGCGATAAGTGTGACATATACACCAACCACAAGAGCCTAAAGTATATATTCACACAAAAGGAGCTCAACATGCGTTAAAGGAGATGGTTAGAGCTAATCAAGGATTACGATTTCTCTATTCACTATCATCCTGGGAAGGCGAACAAGGTAGCTGATGCTCTAAGTAGAAAAGAACCTACTACTCTATCCATGTTGAGGATTGAGAAAGACCCTATCTTCTTGGATATGCAAAGAATGGATTTGGAAATCATAAGGGTAGGGGATACATCCTACCTTGCCCAAATGATTGCGCAACCATCCATCCAAGAGAATATTAAGGAAGCACAAAGGGATGATGTGGAGATACAAAAGAGGGTGAATGTAGTAAAGGAAGGGAAGCTGCAAGAGTTCCATATCGACGATGATGGTGTGATTCGGTTTGGAACGCAACTTTGTGTGCCTTCATCACCCAGGATAAAGAATGAGCTATTGGATAATGCACATAGCTCAACTTTCTCTATCCATCCTGGAAGTACCAAGATGTATCGTGATCTCCGAGATCACTTCTGGTGGGATAACATGAAGAAGGAGATTGCAGAATATATATCAAGGCTCTTGGTATGTCAGCAAGTTAAAGCTGAGCGACAAAAGTCCAAGGGTATGATGCAGCCATTGCTTATACCCATGTGGAAATGGGAAAATGTTACTATGGACTTTTTCACGGGTCTCCCAAAGACGTCAAAGGGGAATAATGCGATATGGTTTGTGATTCACCGACTCACCAAGACTGCCCATTTTATCGCTATTCGGGAAGACCTATCTCTTGAACAACTTGCAAGGATATATGTGAAGGAAGTGGTGAGACCGCACGGTGTTCCACTCTCAATTGTATCTAACCATGATCCAAGGTTCACATCTAATTTCTAGAGGAGCCTTCAATATGCTTTGAGTACTGAATTAAATTTCAGCACGGCCTATCACCCCTAAACTGATGGCCAGTCTAAAAGGACTATTCAGACGCTTGAAGATATGCTAAGAGCATGCTCTCTTGAATTCAAAGGTGGTTGGTATCAGCATCTCCCATTGGTTGAGTTCTCATACAACAATAGCTTCCATTCGATTATTCAGATAGCTCCGTATGAAGCTCTTTATGGGAAGCGATGTAGAACTCCAACCTGTTGGGATGAAGTTGGAGAACGAAAGCTACTTGGACCCGATCTTGTTCAAGAAATGACAGAGAAGGTTCAAGTCATCCAGAAACACATCAAAGCTGCTCAAAGTCGGCAAAAGAGCTATGCTGACAACCGTCGAAGGGACTTGGAGTTTGACGTTGGAGATAAAGTCTTCCTTCGAATATCTCCATGGAAGAGAGTCATGAGATTTGGGAATAAAGGGAAGTTAATCCCAAGGTACATTGCCCCTTTGAGATCCTTGACCGTATAGGAGCTGTGGCCTATCGTCTGGCACTTCCACCGAATATGGCTCAATTTCATGATGTGTTTCATGTATCACTATTGAGGAAGTACATATCAGACCCCTCACATGTACTAAACTTAGAGGTGGTGCAGCTGAAAGATGATCTCTCCTATGAGGAGCAGCCGGTAAAAATTATGGATCGGAGAGATAATGTTCTACGCAAAAAGAAAACCCGCCTTGTCAAAGTGTGGTTGAGGAACCACAAGTTTGAGGAAGCAACTTGGGAACCAGAAGAGGCAATGAAGGAGAAGTGCCCTCACCTTTTTTTGTAAAGTGAAATTTCGGGGGTGAAATTTCTTAAGGTGGGAAGAATGTAATGACCCAAAGTATTTCAATGGAAATTTCCCTTCTTATATTTATGCCATAAAAACACAAAATAATGAACTACTAAGTGATATGTGACCTTTAAACATAATTTTGTCACCCCTATATTTGGAATTTTAAAAATCTGACATACACGGTGGTGTTCAAGATAGTTTTTGGAGTCTAATGAAACAAAAATATTTTTTGGTGAATAGTAATCTAACCTTATGAATAGTAACCTACCCTTATGAATAGTAATATGACCCTTATAGTAAATAAGAGTAAAATTACCTATGAATAATAAAATAAAATTTAGACATCATAGAAAGTGATAATTTGACCTTAGTAAACGTTTTTGGTATTTTATAAGTCAAAATAATTAATTATAATTAATTAATTAATTTAAAAGAATATTTATTTCCCTGAAATGTATTCATAAAGTATTTAATCAATGTCTAATATTTTTTAGATAATTTTATAAGACCCTGCGTAATTTTTGAAAGAACTACAAAATCAGTTTTAATTTTAAAAACTGTTTTTTAAGTAAATTATGATTTTAATTAAACATTAAATTAATAATATTTAGAAAATTATTTTTGAAAAATGGAAATAATTTTTGGATTCTGCATGTCGAAAAATGGTAGGGGTAAATTTTTTGTTTTATTCTGAAATACTTCAATTTTCGGGTGAATAGTAAAAAATACAGTTTTTCGCATAATCGGTGTACACTAAATTGCATAATTAATGATGTAATGATGACATAAACATTATAGAGCATTAGTTTCGTCCAAATTATTTTAAATTTCATAAATTTTTCCTTGAAATACAATAAATCCAATTCTCAAACCTAAAAATAACTTTCCAAAGCATAAAGTCAAAAGGTGATTTCTTAAAGTGTCTTTTTCTCTTTCTTTCACTTTCCTTTTAATAAATTAATGAATTCGAATTATAAATAAGTGTTAAAGACTAAAAAGAATTACATTATATTTATATATGATTTAGGATGTCAAAAAACTACTATTAAAAGTCTAACTTATGATATATTATTTTATTTAATATTTTATACCAAAACACCTCCCTCCTCATGTATAAATAAGCCCTCCCCCTCCTCTTGCCAAACCACACCTATCAAGATTCAAGCATTGTCTAAGCTCTGCCCAATAATCTCCCCTAGCCCCTTCCCCACGTCCAAGAGCTTCTGGTCTCATCAAAATACCAAGCTTAGGCCCTTAAGGAGGTTCTCAAGTAAAGGATTCAAGAGGTAATTTCCCTCCCTCTTCTCCTTTAATTTCCTTTCAAGTTCAAGTTCCTTTCTTGATCTCTCCCCACCTATCTTCATCCAAATTGTTTTTTAAATCCATAATTATACATATAATGTAATATTATGATTCTAATGGTATATTATATCACCCCACACCCTTTCCCTCTTCCTTTTATTTTATTAAAGAGAATGTTGTTCATGTGGTGATAATTTATCACCTTCAAAAACAACATGCTCTCTTCTTCCATTTCTACCTTCATATCTGGTCATGAAACCATTTTTATGGTTGAACCAGAATATTTTATATGTATTATGTTCTATTTTAAGTTCTTTAAATAACATATGGCCATATTACTAAGTGAAAAGTTAAAACGAGTTCGTTGTGATCCAAAAACCGCTCAAATTAACCCAAATAATCTTCATTTAATTCTTATCTAATGATTCGTCCACATGGATATAATATAATTCATTCTAAAAATCATTCAAGCTTCTTTAATATCACTAATAAGATGTAATATAATTTCTGGATGTTTACCCATGATCTAACCGAACTTCAATTTAAGAATACAAGTGGACCGCTCAAGAAAACCATAAAAATGAACATCCCCGAACAATGTTTTTTAAACTCTATAAGTCATACAAAGGTACATAATATGACATAATGAAACCAGAATGAACACTATTAATTTATAAAAGGTTCTGTAATTTCTTATTAATGAATATAATGTCATTATACAGGACATTAAAGAGAAGGAGGCATTCGGGTACAAGGTAAGGGGAAATCTCGAACCCAATTTTCTTCCTTCGGGTTCTCCCTCTTTCAATCCATTTTTGATATGGTTACTCCTCAAAGATCATTTTTTCATCATTTCCTTTACTTTTTTGGGATATACATGTTTTTCACTGGTATTTATGTCCATCAAAATGTTTTCCAAAAGAAATATTCTTTCAAGATCTCACCTTTTACCTCTCATTCAAGGTTGATGGTTCTTGTATCAAGTATGTTGTTCCCTCTTTATTTTGGGAACCCAAAGCTTATGAATGTGTTATTATGAGATGAAACTCATTCCATTCCATGGGTTATTTATGTACATGTTTTATATGTGTTCTATGTGGAAAGCATGATAATGATAATGTTATGATGTGACGGGTGCGCCCAGAATTATATAGCGCAATATGAATGATTAAATATGACGGGTGTGCCCGGAATTATAGAGCGCTCCAATGCATTGGGTAAAGTGATGAATCTCATGAGTATATTTGAAATGATGTGTTAACAAGATTATAGCTTGTTTCACAAGTATGTGTGGTAGTTAACCACTAATACATGATGTTTCATTTTTATGCATTGCCACATTTCAAGTTTATTATTTATGATCCTCTCATGTTCATGATCTTTTGCCTATGTCATGATTATTCTCACCCCATGATGTATTGTTCTTATCTATATTCTTACTGGGCTTCTAGCTCACCCCTTTTTATGTATATCCTCAGGTGGCTACATGTACTAAGGAGAGTACAAGTGCCAATAAGAAGCTAGAGAAGATGAAATTAAATAAATGTTTATGGTTGATGTTGTATTTGTTATGTGTGGTCCTAGTTTTCCCAAGAAACTAAACCTTTGGATCCTCTATGTGTAATACTATTATGTTTTTTATCTTTTAAATGATGTAATAGTAATGAATGAAAAAGCTGGGTCGCTATACTCTCCCTCATAACCACTCTCCCTTGACTATTTTTTATATCACTCACTCTCCATTAGATGAATCGACACTTTAAAATCTCATGGTTTGTGACTTCTTATCTATTATTCAATATTTTATCATTTGTAGTTCTTATTTGGGTGTTTTTTATTTTCCCAAAGGATTTGAACAACGCATCACCTCCATCATATATACCTGATATAACACCATCATCACACACTACTTGGCTATCACCTGGTTCACCATAAAATTTAGAAGGAGTGTGAATGTTAGGGTGATTGATACTTTCCATACATGGCATTTATCCACCGAAAAGTGTTTGTCACCCAAAATTTACCAAACCTTATACATCTTGAGGTAATTTTGGAGTGAGGCCTTGGATCAAACTTCAAACACAAGGGATAAGAATCCAAGTTCCAGGTATCCTTCCTGCTCTTATGGATTAAAATAAAACAATTCTTCCCATTTTCTTCCATTAACATATAATATAACCCCAATTCTTTTAATATTCTTATTTCTATAAATATCTAATGATATCACTCAGAACTCATCATTTCACATTTTTCATCACCTTCATCACCATTATCTTTATCACTTGGGAACTCATTATCATTCAATTTTTAAAACAATAACCCCACCTATGATTTACTTAATATTTCAACTTCAATGTCATAATAACCACTTTTCTCATAATATAATTTAGATAATAAATAAATGTTTTTGAGTTTTCATAAATTCTTATACATTCTCTATGAGGGAAAATTTATGTTTCTAAACATTTTAGTTTTCTTCGTATGTGAAATTCTTGTTAAATCGTATTCATTTTAACTTTCTTTTTCTACAAAAATTAAAAAATTGTTAGTGAAAAGTACAATATATCCACATTTAAATCAATTCAATGGTATGTTATATTACTAATTTATTTTTCCTTTTCAAACACTCCTTAAAATATGGGTAAAAAATTTGAGGTTAGATTCTATATATATTTATAAATTTTTTATTTTTTTCTTTGATACTTCATCCCAGCCATGTAATTTTTTTAAATTTGAAGTATTCTTGAAACCTGATTAGATTGATCTTAAATTTTTCCAATAGCTTGAGAACCCCATCCCAAGACTTCTATGTATTTATTTATTTTATTAAATATTAATATTACTAAATAAAATAGGTTGTATATGAATAAAAAATGGATAGATGAAAATCATATAACAAAAGAGTATGAGGATGGGGTGAAAGAGCTCATCAAGTTTTCAAAAGATCATTCATATGAACCTTATCAAATCCTTTTTCATGTTTATATTGTTTTTATTCAAGACTAATTAGTCTTTGGGAGTTGTAAGAACACTTAATTTGTCACATGATAGATCAAAGTTATAAATTTTGGATTAAACATGGGGAAAAACTAAATATAATTAGTAACTGGGATAATAATACATTTTATGGATCATATGATATGATTATAGTTGTGAACAATGATGAATATTGTATTAAGGATATGATTACAGGTTTGAATGATGATGAATATCATATTGAGTAAATGAAAATGACAGTTAAATATGAACTTTGTGATTATACAAAATTGTTTGAAAAGTTAAAGAGTTGTGCAAAGATGTCATTTTATATTAGTTTTACTAAATATACAACATTTTCAACCATATTTAAGCTATATTATTTAAAATCAAGAAACAGATGGGGTGATTCTAGTTTTACTGAACTATTTGATCTCTTAAATAATATGCTCATAGAAGATAATGGGATTTCATTTTGGACATATGATGCTAAACGAATGCTATATTCAATGGGTATTATATCTAAAAGAATAAATTCTTGTAAAAATGAATTTATACTATTTCCCAAGGACAAAAAATCACTTAAAATTTTCCCAAAGTGTCATGCTTCTAGATATAAGAAAGTTGAATTGGGTCCTATGAAGGTTTTATTATGCTTTATAATCATTCTATGGTTTAAGAACCTATATGGAAGTGAGAATATTGAAAGGTAATTGACATGGCACAAAAATACAATAAATAAATATGGAAACCTTCATCACTTGGTAGAATCTTATTAGTGGAAGAAAATTGATCATGAGTATCCTGAATTTGTAAATTATCTGATAAACCTTCTTCTTGCTCTATCTATACATAAATTGTATCCTTTTGGTTTTCAAAGAAACACTCACAATATATGGTTGGTTATGTTGTAAAATTATAGCTTCACACTATGGTTATGCATGAAATAAAAATACATTATGTTATATCTACTTATATCATGACCAAAACAACTAGGTGGTGATATTGATGTTGATGGGCTCCATTGATCAAAGATTTGAAATTATTGTGGGATTCAGGTGTTATGTTGTATAATGTTTATAGAATTAAATATTTTATATTGATTTCTATGTTGTATGAGATGATAAATGAATTTCATGCTTATAGAAATTTTTCAGGATATAGTATTAAAGGAAATCAAGGGTGTCCCATTTGTGAACAAGGTATACAGACAATTAGGTTAAAACATTAATTGAAGACTATTCTTTTAAGAAATCGTAAATTTATACCCCAATGACATTAGTATAGATCTTGGATAACATCATTAAATGGGATTGCATAAGAATGTAAAACAATATATCCACTAACAGGTGATCAACTGTTTGAGAAAGTAAAATATAGGGACACTCCTTTTGGTAAACCTTTTATGAGAAACCTTATAAAAACTGATTGGAAAAAGAGTTAAGTTGTTTTTTAATTACCATACTAGAATTTTTTGTACTTCAGTAATTTTCTTGATGTTATTCATATGAAGAAAATGAATTTGATAGTGTCATTGGAACATTAATAAATGCACTCAAAAAAAAGTATGTAATTAAGGATAGTTTGTACATGATCAACATGGGGATATAGGAAGAGTTAGCACTAGTGAAGAGTGAAAAATATACTTTTCTTCATCCAACTGCTTACACTCTTTCCATGAAAGCAAGATATTAGTTTTGAAACTTCTTGAATGATGTAAAGGTTCCATAGTGGTATTCATAAAATATCAAGAATATCATGTCAATGGTTGATTTTGAATTTAAAGGGTCTAAAATCACATAACTGTCATGTTTTGATGCAAGATCTAATGTTTTTAGATTTACATTTCATTTTTACCAAGAATTTTTGTCATACATTAACCAAGATATATTTATTTTTTAAAATCTATATGCAGTAAAATTATAGACCCAATGAAATTTCCAACTATGGAAAAGGAAATTGTTGTCATATTATGTGAATTAGATATGTTCTTTCAAAAAGAATTATTTGATATGATGGTTCACTTGATAATTCACTTAGTAAGATAGATTCGATTATGTGGTCTTATAAATTATAGATGGATATACCCCATTGAATGTTATATGAATATTTTTAAAGGGTATATCAAAAATTGAAGTCATCCATAAGGTTTTATTATGGAGTAATATATTTTTGAGAAATCTATTTAATTCTATACTGAATACCTATCTGATGTGGAATGTATTGGTCTACCAAAATCTCATCACACCAGGCATCTTGTAGGTAAAGGTATTTCTGAAATATATGTTGTCACAATTACTATTACAGATTAGGAGCAAGATCACCTTTATGTTTTTTATAATAGTTTAGAGTTTGTACCGTATGTTGAAACTCAAAAATTAATTCTTAGGTATTTTAATCCATCAAGGGATTAAATATGGATATCAAATACACATAATAAATAGTTTATAAGATGATTTTGATACCATATTTTTAAGGATTCAACTACAAATATAGATTTGATTTTAGAACAACATTGATGGCTAGCCAGAGGACCAAGTGTGAATGTATTATCATATAATGGTTATATAATTAATGGTTATATGTTCTATACAAATGAACATGATGAATGTAGTACCATGAAAAATAGTAGAGTTACACTTATGGATAAAGCGATGCATATATCTAGTACTAAGGAAAAAATCCAATTTATTCTAATATTTCATAATTTGGCATCATCAAAAAAATATGGGAGTTTGATTATAAAATATTCCAAGTGACGAGTTTTCAATGAAAGTCGGTTGATAACATGAGTGCAGTTAAAATAAATTAATTTTGATTCATGAAATTAGATTTCAATAAGGGTGCAAAGAATAACCATTTATAACAAAATCACAAGAAGTACGAGTATTTTATGTTCCAAATTCTGAAAATCAAAAGTGATAAATTGTTCTGTTATCGACCAAAACCAATGAAGGGTCTTATGCCAATTCAATTAAGGATGAACCTTTCCTTGAAATGTCTCAATAATTTTATAGTTGTCCCAATGTATATGGGTCCTTTTATGTTAGTGGACACCATAATGATGGGATTTGGATAATCTATAGAAGGGTAAAATCCCTTCAACCTTTAAAAATAGATGTTTCAATAATCAAGTTATATATTTTTTTAATATACATTGTGTTACCTCATATTATTATCTATTCACTACTACATTTACATAATCTAAATTAAATGTTCAACCTCTTTTGCAGATAAGGAATTATACACATGTCAATGCTCCCAATCCCAAGGAACGATAGGTTTATCAATATGTTGATGCTCCTAATGAAAAATAACAATAATCTTCTTTACATGTTGATTCTACCAATCTAGAGGAAAGTCATATTGATGATATTGAAGTTGAAGAAATGGTAGATAGTGAACAACCTACATCCCAAAAAAATAGAAGTTTCATAGCGTGATGGTGTTAGGAAAAATTATTAAGGTGAAAAATAGATACATCCAATTCAAGGTTGGATTGAATGCAAATAGTTAGAATATTAACCCAAACATATACATGTTTAGTAGTTAAAATAGGCTCACCACTAGAATGCATGTTTCAATTGATGTAGATTTGTGGAACAATGTTCTGCCCATTTTTAAGGAACTAATTTGGAAAGATATTAGGGTAACATTATATGATATACTTTCTTTATTTTACTAAAAATATAATAAAATGTTGATTAACTCTTCATTATCCCTTATAGACTACATTTATAGCATATGAATCCAAGATGAAATTTTTATTCACTCTCACTAAAAGGCTCATAGAGGCTTTCAGATAATTCTTATGAAGTATCATCTCAAAGATTCTAAAGGAAAAATATAAAGTTACACCCACCACAGATGTATGAACACCTAATAAACCAAAAAGCATGAGATTCATTTATTATTCATCATGAGGAGACATATTTTCAGGTACATTGTGACTGGTAATACATTTCTTGATAATATGTTTATTAATCACTTTGATTAATAATTTTTAATTTATGAAATAGAAATTGAGTGCTGAAAATAAGCAATGTGTAGCAAAACCAACAAACCCCTATCGTAAAGCAAGGATGTTGTATAATTCACTTGAAAAGAATGGTATGTATTTTAAATCTATGGTAATACTTTTATGTGACCTAAAAAAGAATATAATTATGTTCCTTTTCTTATATTTAGATTGATGAATCAAAATCCAAAGATACTCTCATCCCACATCATGTGCTATAAAGGAAGGAAAGTGTAAATAAAGATGGATTTGTAATATATGAAAACACACAAAAAGTGTGGGAACCATGTGTAAATATGACATAATAAAAAATTTCTTTAAATTGGTATTAAATAAAAAAGATTACTTACTTTCCTATATTTTTTATCTAACTTAGACACAAGAATCATAATCAGGGGTACATGATGAATAAGTACTCTCAGTAGCCTTGAAGTGGTTATAACAGTATGGTCGCATCAAAGGTATGGGTTTTGGGGTGTCACCCCAGACATATTTTGAGAAAATAAATGAATAGTGGTATAAAAATAAGAAAATTTAAGAGATTCAGGCATGATTAGATGCTTTAGAAGAAAAAATTAATTAGTAGTTTGAGTTGTTAGAAAATGTTATGGGAAGGAATCGAAGAGAATTAAAAACAGAAAAAACAACCACTATGTGAAGATACCCTCCCCCCACCCTCCACCATCTTTGTGGTGAGCCATTTCCCTCAAAGGGTTGTCTTAGAAGGGGTAATCAGTATTTTCATAATTTGTTTTGTGAAATATGAAGTAGGAAGACACTTATACCTTTCATGTATTGATATTCTAAAGGGTGAAAATGATTGTGATTTATATCTATCAACACCCACCCATCATACTATTGTGAGGGGTACTATGTATAATATACAAGGATATATTGTACACAAAAAACAACTTATAATAAATCATGTGAGATTGGGGATTCACATAGCTCACAGGTTGAGCACTGAGATACCTATTCCACTTGATGGTGTGGATATTCATATGATTGAGATTTCTATTTGAACTTTTATAGAATGGATGTTTGTTATTTTAAAAATAAATGTTAATAAGTAGGTATTCTTTTCCAATTGATTTTTTATGATAAACCTTTACTAATTAATTAAAAAATGTATGAACTGATTAATGTTATTACAAACTGAAAAATGGAAGGGGTGAAAGGGAAGGTTGAATCAAAATGATCTAAAGGATTAACTAACCAATAAAAAATATATTCATAAAGTAACTTTACCCTACCCTTTCAACTTTCACATTTACTAACATTAAAGGTTCATGCGGATACAATGTTAGAAATTGGTGATATAGCCATAATTTATTTTGAAGAACAGATGTACGAAGATTCCATTACATACTATATTGGTCTTGAGAATATAAATAAAATCCTCAATCATGAATGGATAGGACTCTTCATTATAAATGTATACATTAGGTGTGTTTTCATGATTTATTTTTCCCATATCTAATCTATTATGTTAATTATGACTAAATAATATTCATAATTTTTACAAGCATATATATCAATAATATTTGAACAGAAAACCTTGTAAATAAAAACTTGGACTCATTTGTCCTTGCATCACTTCTACATAACTATTATCATTGGAACCAAAGTAATATGAAGTAATTGTGGACAAAATGGCCACAATTTTTGAAAGAAAAATTACAGATGATGGAATCTTATTAATATTCATGATGTAGGGGTAAAACTCTACAATTTAATTATATAAAATATATTTTCATTCCTTTCATTACTTATTCCTTTTTTAGGAAACATTGGTTACTCATTGAAATAAATTCAGATAATCCAATGATTTATTTTCTAGATTCAATGCATAGATACCCAACAAACTGACCACATGTGATGACATTTATCAATTTGTAATACACTACATACAAAATTTTAAAAATAAACTTCAATTTATACATTTTATATTATGTTTTAATTAAAATTATGTTATTATAGGGTGGTTTTTAAATATCAAAAAAATAATGGAATGGGGACATTCCATGTTCACAAAAATCCTATCAAATTCTATAAATAGATAATTATTAGGGTATATATAATAATATTACACTATCAAAATATATATCAAAACAAATTGATTATTTTTCTTAATGTTTATATAGTTCCTAGAACAAACTAATGTAAAATATTATGGTTATTCAATTTGAAAATTTATGAGAGACATTGTATTCCATCATAAAACTATAACCTCTAAAGAGGTATTTCTGATGATAATTACAATTTAATTTAAAATATTTATTAATCCTTTTTTATTTATATTTTTTCAGTACTACTAGAACTTTTTAAAATCCTCATATTCACAAGAGGAAATATATATTTTTTATAAATGAATGGGTAGATTACATGGCATCAGATTGTATACAGACACCATGAATAGGTTACTTCCTACTACTTATTTAGTGAATTTATTCATAATTTTGTCTACTTTTTATGTTAAATTATTTATAATTTTTATATAACACTTATTTTTAAAAAAATTCACATATATCATGCACTCAAAAAGACATACCTATATTAGACACTCCTCAATTCGATAAACAGTGTACTCGTTATGACTTGAAGTGTATGTTTTTAGTTTATAATTGACATTTTAGTTCAAAACACACATCACATACTCAAAACTAAGAAAAATCATTCAAATTGTTTTAATATTTTATGAAAATTATCCATAAATAATTTGTGACATGTAGGAATCATCCAAACCTCAATCCAATACATGGTGTGCTCATTATGACTCAAAGTTTCTATTATCGGTTTAAAATTGACATTTTAGTTAAAAATTTGTTTCACTCACTAAAAAATGAGAAAACACACTCATATTTTATATATACTTAAGTAAATTGATTCATAAGTCATTTTTGACATTTATTAATTAGTCTTAGATCAAACTGACACATGATGTGACCAGTATGACTCAAATTATGTGTTTTCAGTTTAAAATGACATTTTAGTAAAAAAATCACATGACATAATCAAAACCAATAAAACACATTGGTATTGTTTTGATAATTAAGTAAACAAATCCTTAAGTTGTTTTTGATATATAGGAATCAAAATCACATCAATATGATGCATGGTGTGATTGGTGTGACTCTAAGTGTGTCTTTTTATTTAAAATTGACATTTTAGTTCAAAGTACACACCACATACTCAAAAATAGTAAAACTCATTCATATTATTTTGATACATTAATAAAATGATCCGTAAATTTTTTTCTACATGTATGAATCATCATTACCTAAATCTTATACACAATGTGATCGGTATGACTAAAAGTGTATGTTATCTGTTTAAAATTGACATTTTAGTTCAAAATGTGTGTCACTCACCGAAAACTTATAAAATACACTCAGATTTTAATGTTAATTTATAAAAATGATTCATAAGTATTTTTTAATGTGTATGAATCAATGTCACTTAAAACTGACACACGATGTGACCTATATGACTAAAAGTGTATGTTTTCAATTTAAATTGACATTTTCTTAAAAAAGAAACATGACATACTCAAAACTGATAAAACACATTTTGATCATTTTTATACTTTAGAACAGCGATCCTTAAGTCATTTTTGATGTGTAAAAATTATAATCACGTCAATTTGATTCATGGTGTGACCGGTATGACTCCAAATGTGTCTATTTATTTAAAACTAACATTTTAGTTTAAAACACACATAACATGATCAGAACTAATAAAATGAATTCAGATTGTTTTTATAATTTAGGAAAATGATCTAAAACTCATTTTTAATGTGTAGGAATGCTCTACACCTCAATCTGATACATGGTGGGCACAGTTTGACTCAAAGTGTCTGTTATCAATTTAAAATTGACATTTTAGTTCAAAACTTGTGTCACTCACTGAAAATATAGCAAACATTATTGGGTTGTCGTGATAATTTAGGATAATGATTCATAAGTCATTTTTGAAATTTTGGAATCAATATCATATAAAACTGATGCATGATGTGACCGGTATGACTCAAAGTGTGTATTTTTAGTTTAAAATAACATTTTAGTAAAAAAGAAATTTGAGATAATCAAAACTAAGAAAATGCATCTGGATTAATTTGATACTTTAGAAAAATGATACTTAAGTCATTTTTGAAGTGTAAGAATCAATCAAATGTCAATTGTACACATAGTGTGATCAGTATAACTCAGAGTGTGTTTTGTTTAAAATAAATATTTATTTCAAAACATGATTCACCTACACAAAACTTATAAAATGTGTTTGTATTGTTTTTATACTTTTGTACAATGATCCATAAATTATTTTTAACATGTATTAATAATAAATATCTCAATCTGATATACTATATTCCTAGTATGACTCAAAGTGAATTATATCAATTTAAAATTGACATTTTAGTTCAAAACATGTTTACCTCATGGAAAATGGAGAAAACATGCTTATATTTTCTTGATACCTCATGAAAATGATTTATAATTCATTTTTGATGTGTAGGAATTAGTTTCATATCAAACTGACATATTATGTGACTAGTATAACTCAAATTATTTCTTTTCATTTTAAAATGACATTTTAGTACATGGACATGTGACATACTCAAAATAGAGAAAACACATTCTGATTTTTTTATGCTTTTAGAAAATGACCATTAAGTCATTTTTGACATGTATGAATCAACTGCATTTCAATATGATGTACGGTGTGACTGTTATGACTCTAAGTGTGTCTTTTTAATCAAAATTAATATTTTAGTTCAAAACACACATCATATACTCAAAACTGATCAAACACATTCTGATTGTTTTGATACTTTAGGAAAATAGTCCATAAATCATTTTTGATGTGTTCGAACTATCCTCACCACAATCTGATACACAATGTGCCTGATATGCCTCAAATTATATGTTATCAGTTTAAAATTGAAATTTTAGTTCAAAACATGTGTCACTCATTGAAAACTGAGAAAATGCACCCAAATTTTCTTGATACATTATGAAAATGATTCATAAGTTAATTTTGGAATTTAGGAATCAGTCTTGTTGGAGTCAGTGGATTAGAAACCAACTTCTTTATACTTTATGATAAACCTGTACTCATTGGATGAATATTTATAAACTCCTTATCACATCATGATTGTTCTTCTGCATGACATAGTATGTGATAATGTCCTAAGAATATATGTCTCACTAAAAGGTCATAGTAGATCCTTACTATGATGAGAACCTAGAACTTCCATGATACTATTCTTGAATATATGTTTTATGGTTAGATGATATCATTTTAAGGGACACAAATGATACAGGATATCAGGGGTGGGGACTCATGAAACTTTGAGTCACCTTCTCATGGTGTGTTCCCTTGGTAATATCCAGGGGGATATTATGAGAACAAGACCCGCCAGTTGGAAATATACATTCATAAGTGTCATTGGATGTTCCTATCTACAGATGTGTGTATTGATCCTTTTACTTTAATATTATTACTAATGGTTATTATGACTCACGCACTTAGATGTATTGATGAAAATTGTGATGACAGATGTTCGCAGTGAGGTAGGATATGTTGGGTGTGTCATGAGTAATACTGCATTAATGAATAATGTTAGAAAGGATATGTCAGTTCTACGGAAGTAGATATCTCAGGCCCTTTTATGGAAATGATATATCCAAACTAAATCCATGTTCATGGTGTTCTCTATGAAAGTTCAATTCCAGGAAGTCAAATAATGAGAAATCGAGCACATGGTTTGATGGAACTTGCATGTAACCCACTTGATTGGAGATATCGGGAAAAAAGGATTATATTACATAGTAAGCATTCGTATTAGGTGACATGTATTCGTGACATCAACTTCTTTCTCTTAGGTTCCTTGACCCGTTGCTAGACAGTAATATTGGACTTTAGTCAAGCCCGCCTAATTCCAACAAGAAAGAGGCCTAGAAGGTCACACACTAAGTGTAGCCAGTATCTCAGTTAAATTATTTATTTATTTATTTAACAATTTGAATAAATATTATTCCTGGTTTTGGTTTAATAATTATTAAATTATGTCTGACCACATTTATTTCATCTCTAATTATTCGAGAGAATATATTATGGATGGAATATTTATTTATCAGTGAATAATGCGGTTATATTTATTTAATAAATACATAGTCATTATTCGAGGCATGGTAAATATTAAAGAGGATTAGCAGACCAAGTTATGGGTCTAGTGAGAAATAATATTAAATATTATTTGGTTAAATAATATTCAAATATAACGTGAAAGTTAAGAATATGTCATGGAAATAATAGTACTGCTATTATTATTTGACATGGGGTTTCACATGGAATAATAAATTAAGGAACGGAACTTGTGATAATTATTTATTATTACCTAGTAAATTAAATTCCCCATGATGTTATTATTCTCTATATTAGCCAAGGGGCAATTCGATTGGATAATCAATCATTGTGTGCACAACAACCTTGGAGAAAATCTCTCGATCCTAGAGAACTCTTCCCTCTCCAAGAATGCTCTCAAGAACGAGATAGGTCCTCCTCCATGGGATCAAGGAGAATGCTTTGGAATTGATTCTCATGTTGATCAAAGGTAGACATCACAATTTCAAGGATCTTCCATGCTAGCACCCTGAGACTCATTCGGTGACATCTGGAGATATGTGGATCATGTGTGGATCACCGCTAGAGGATTCTTATCCTTGGATTCTACATTGCAATAAAGTCACACCTCATACCTGTGGTCATATTCTTCAATGAATAAAGAATCACCTTGGAGGTAATTCTATAATTTAATTAAATTAATTAAAAAAAATATTTCGATCCTATCTTCTCGGTTCTGGGTTCTCTCCTTTGTCTTTTTTCTTTGATTCAATTCCATGGATACTGGAGTTCATCGTCATATTGATCCCGAATGAATCATCGATCATGGAAATTTTCAAAGTTGGGTACATGCCCATATTGTGCTTCTATTGTGCCCAAAATCTACAAGTGGTACCATAGGGTTCATATTTTTGTTTATAATTATTTAAATAATCCATTTATGATTTACACTTTAATAATTTAGTTTGTCAATTAATGCTTAATCATTCTTGTAATATGAATTTTGAGATATATTACTCCCTTATCATTTCTCATAGATCTAATAAAAACAAATAATTTTATGATTAAAATTAAATCTAGGATCTCATCAAGAGGCACCAGCGGTTCTGTTCAGATAACACAAGAATACACCCTGTGTAGTCAGATCTACACGTCGTGTATTTGTGTTCAATTCATCAGGAGTAATTCATCAATTACTGAAGACGTGTGCAATAATAACATGCGGTTTAGTTAATTCTTACACCATGTGTTGACCAGGATAGATTGGCGCACAGTCAGTCAAATTACACACTGTGTGGCCCACTGGACATGGCGTGTAGTCCCTTTGGGTCAGGGTCAAGTCGTGTATCCCATACATAGCTTGCCCGGTTGGTGACTGTGTAACGTGGATTCTACACAGCTTGTGGCCCACTGGACACACTATGTACTCCAAATATTTCTGAGTTACACCTCACACATCGTTTCCCCAGGTGTGTACTTCGAAAGTACGGTGAAGAGGGTACACCTCATGTAGTCGGATCTACATTTCGTGTACTATTTCCATATTATGCACATTTAAAAATTTATTATTATATTATATAACCCTTGAGACATGTACCTTCATGTGGGAATAAAGATGAGACACAACATGTGATAGGTGTTTGATATATATATATATAAATGATTAATTAAAATCTTCTTAATGTTCAAAGATCTTCACATCATGTATGAGTTGTATTACAATTATAATTCTGCATGCATGCTACATGTCACAAAGAGTAAAGTGTATACAAGTATAAATACATGTTGGGTAGTTTTGGACAGGCATTCACCAGGTTTCTTCCAAGGTACAAGTTATGTAAAAGGTTATGAATGATAATCTCAAGGAAATTCAAAAAATTATTAAAAAAATGATTGATTAATTAAAGATAATGAATAATTGATTCCAGTGTAATTTATCTTAATAAGAATTATTAAATAATTGAATTCTAGTTTTATTAAATAAATAATTTGTTGCATGTATGTGGATGATCATGAGATAGACTAGACCTTTGTATGTGATTGGTCCCCTTTTAATTTATTTATTAAATTAAATTGTTAGCCTACGTGCCTTCTCCTAATTAATATGTAGGGCATGCATGCTTATAGTTTCTTTTATGTAAACCCCCTTTTAACCCTCACATGTGTGTGAGTTAAAAGCATATGTAATGGATGGATCTCTCAAGCTAGCAGAGGTGGTTCAAGTTATAATCTGAGGTGAAACCAATCCAAGGAGATACAAAGGTGGACAGGTGGACATCTGTAAACACAAACCTTAAATGGTTTAAGGTGTTTCTACCCTAGGTTAGGGTAAGTTCATCAACCGCTAGATAAACTAACCAATAGTAAATCTCATTACCATACCCTTCATTTTATTTTTGTCAGTTGTATAGTTATTCATTATGGATGTTTGATACGATCACATAATTAATAAACTAACAGGCATACAAGATGGAACTAAAATAAAAATGGATTATGCATAAATATTATCTATACATGGTTAATTACTTAAGTATATCCCACTTAACATTAACAAAAATGTGAAAAGATAATAAGTGGAAATTTATGCATAAATGATAAAATAGCTTAATTAAATATTAAGTTGGTATAGCCTTCCATTACTTCAGTTAGAATTGAACCATGGTTCAAAGTTCTTGACCAACCCTAGTTGGGGTGCTATACATTATTGGGGAATTATAATTTGAATTTTTGGGTTTACATAACTTAGTTTACATCAAGGTTTGACTTAACTAGAAGGAATTGGATTAACTAAGAGGGAAAGGTTGAGGAAATCCAAAATTGAGGATTTCAGGATTGGGGAGTCCACTCAACAGATCAAGGAGTTGTGAGTTAATGCAGTTGGTATTTAGAATGCCTACCTAAAACCTTTAAAGTTTCTTGACCAAACCTAGTTGGGGTAATATGAAGGGAAATATGGATCATTATCTCTAGAATGTCCCAGAAACATGATATTTCAAAGCCAATGGTGAGGGATATTGGGTTTCGAAAAAATAGTGGGAGACTAATAGATATTAATTTATTTATCTATCTATATTTATCAAGATAAAGTACTAAAACTTTTTTCATCTTAATTTGTAGAAATAGAAATAAAAATGACATTAAACATATCATTTTGGTCCATAATAGAGAAGTAAAACCTTCTCACCATCACTAATTTCCAAGAGTGGAAAAGGCGTCTTTGGGTTATCCTTTTCCATGAGTAGAAACTTTCTATGCTGGAAGATCCTTTACCAGTTGCGCTCAAAAATGAGTCAAGTGATGGGGAACTCTCTATGTATGAGAAACATCTGAATGATTCTACATATGTTCAGTTCCTCATGCTATCATACATGACCAATGAGCTCTTGAAGCAACATGAAGAAATGGATTCTTATAGCATGATGTCTCACCTTTGGGATCTCTATCAAGACAAGGAAAGACACGAGAGGTATGAGATCTCCAATTATTTGTTCACTACTATGCTTGGAGAGTCTATGTTAGCTAGACCACATGTAGTCAATATTAGTAGCTACATTGAGCATCTGGACATATTAGGTATTAAATTCCCATATGAGTTTCATACAAATCACATACTATCATCACTACCTAATTCCTTATCTATTTTTATTTTGAATTATAATATGAGAAATAATGAGAAGAGTCTATCAGAGATTCTTACCCTGATTCACCAAGTTGATAAGAACATGGGGCATAAAAAATCCACAGTCCTTATGGTGAATAGGAAGAGTAAGGACAAAGAAAATGGACATAAGATTTATAAACAATCTAAATACTCTGAGCACCGTCCGGCAAATAAGAAGAAGATCTAGAGGCAGGGCAAGGAAAAGGAGGTAGTATGCTTGGCATGTGGTAAGTCAGGACACTGGAAGAGGAACTGAACCCAAAGGCAAGGGGAATCCAAAGGTTCATTTGTTATCAAATGAAATATTTCCATTTATACATATTGGATATTATATACAACTTAAGGGTCTCACATCTATATTCAAATGAAAGGACCAAGTATATTTCTGAAAATTTCCAAAGGAGAGGTGGATCTGTGAGTTGCCAATGGTACGAGGATGGCTGCTCTTTCCATTGGTGACTACTGCCTCACATTGCTGACAGGAATGATTTTGGTTTTACATTGATGATATTATGTACCTAGTGTTACCAATAAAATAATTTCTATATCAAGTTTCGATACATGTGGATTTATCTTAAAGTTTGGAAATAAATGTTGTCACTTTTATACGGACACCATATGTTATGGTATGGAGCATTTAAATAATGGTTTGTATGTATTAAATTATGAGAACCAAGTGTTTTCAATTGATAATAAACCAAGTTAACATGACTCATACAAAACCCAATTGTAGCATCACCACCTTGGTCATGTAAACGAGAAGTGACTGAAAAAGAACTATCAAGATGGTTATTTAGACTCTTCCAAGCTAAAACCAATTGATAGATGTCACGCTTGTTTATAAGAGAAAATGACCAAACCACCATTTGGTGGACAAGTTTAAAGGTCCACAGAGCTTCTAGTATTGGTACACACTGATGTGTGTGGACCATTTTTAGTAGAAGCTAGAGGTGGATATTCTTAGTTCATTACTTTTACTGATGACTTGAGTAGATATGGCTATGTCTACTTAATGAGGTATAAGTCTGAGTCCTTTGAGAAATTCATGGAGTTAAAGAATTAATTATAGAATCATATTGGTAATAAGATAAATAATATTCAATTGGATTGAGGTGGATAATATCTTAACCAAGAGTTCATCAACCTTTTACAGGAGTATGGGATTTTATCTCAACTCATTCCACCTTATACACCATAGTGGAATGATGTTAGTGAAAGGAAGAACCATACCTTGTTGAACATGGTAAGGTCGATGATGATTCATGTAGATCTTCCATTATCCTTTTGGGGAAATGAATTGAAAAATATGGCATACACATTAAACCAAGTACCAAATAAGGTGGAAAATGGGATTCCCTTCTAGCTATAGAGTGGAAAGAAACCCACTTTGTTTTATACATGTGTATGGGGATATGAGGTGTCTGTTAAGGATTTCTCAAGAAACAAAATAGCACCTTGAGGCATGAAGTGTATCTTTATAGGGTATCCCAAGTAAACAAAGGGATACTACCTATAAAACCCCTCAGAAAAGAAAGTGATTGTTGCCAGACAGACTATCTTTCTTGAGAGGGAGAACATCCTAAAAAAGCATAGTTGGAGAAAGATTGACTTTGATGAAGTTGATTTTCAAGACACACATGAGTTGGTATAGGAACATGTTCCACAGGTCCTCATGGAAGAGTTAGTTCCTGAAACCCAAGTATTGTGTAGGAGCACAAGGGAGGTAAGGGAACCAGAGAGATATAGTTTCCTTGTCACCAAGGAAGGTGGCTCATTATTGTTGGAAAATTATGAAACTATCTTCTATAAGGAATCAGTGGAGATATCCGAAGCTAAAAAATGGATAGAACCTATTAATTATGAGATGTATTCCATGTATTAGAACCAATTCTGGGTTCTGGTCGATGTTCCAGTTGATGTAAATCATGTTGAGTGTAAATGGGTATTCAAAAAGAAACTATAAATGGAAGGTGAAGTTAGTACCTATAAAGAAAGGATAGTGGCTAAAGGTTTTAAACAACATCAAGGAATTGACTATGATGAAAACATTTCACTAGTTTACATGTTTAAATCCATAAGAATCATACTTTCCATAGCAGATTTCCATGACTATGAGATTTGGCAGACGGATGTCAAAACTACATTCCTTAATGGGAACATACAAGAAGACGTCTATATGGAAAAACTAGAAGGGTTTGTGACACCAGGTGATGCTAAAAGGGTATGAAAGTTATAGAGATCCATTTATAGATTAAATTAAGCATCAAAATCATGAAAATTTTGTTTTGATAAAGCTATAAGAGTATTTGGTTTCATTAAGAATGAATGTGATCCATGTGTTTACAAGAAATTTAATGGGAATGTGTTCATTATCCTAGTAGTGTATGTTGATGACATATTGCTTATTGAAAATTACATACCAGTCTTGCAGTCAGTCAAGGACTAGTTGAATAAGTGCTTCTCCATGAAGGAATTTGGAAAAGAATCCTACATTCTAGGGATCAAGATCATTCGTGATAGATCTAAGAGGCTGCTTGGACTAAGTCAAAGTACATACATTGGCCAGATACTAAAGAGATTTAGTATGGAAAAATTCAAGAGGGTATTAGTTCTAGTGTCACATGGTATACATTTTTTCAAGAAAATGTGTCCCCAAAAACAGTATGAGAAAGATAGGATGAGTAAGATTCCATACGCTTCAATGATAGGATTTATCATGTATGCCATGTTATGTACCAAACTTGATGTTGTCTATGCACTGAGCATGGTAGAACGATATCAAGCAGATCCAGGAGAAAAACATTGGACTACTTTCAAGACTATCCTTATGTATGTGGGAATAATTAAGGATATGTTCCTGGTGTATGGAGGAGACGAGGAGTCTATCATTAGAGGATATGTTGATGAATGTTTTTAGATAGATAAGAATGATCTGAAGTCACAATTAGGATACGTTTTATGTATCAATAGAGGATCTATGAGAAGAAAGAGTCCAAAGCAGCTAGTTGTCATTGATTCTACAATAGAGTCTGAATATATAGAGGCTTCTGATGTAGCCAAGTAATTTTTCTAGATTCTAGACTTTGTATAGGATCTTGATGTGGTACCTAGAAGTAAGGATCTCATTATATTGTATTGTGATAATACTACAGTGGTGGCTTTTGCAAAGGATCTAAGGTCACGTCAATAGAAAAATAACATACTCCAAAAGTATCACCTCTTAAGGGATTTTTATCAAAGGGGTGAAGTTGCAGTGAGAAGAGTGTCCACATAAGATAATGTGGTGGACCCCTTTACTAAAGGCCTATCTCAATAGAAGAATGACTATCATGTAAGATATAGCATACTGAAGGTTGTTAGCAGTTGGCTCTAGTGCAAGTGGGAGTCTGTTGGAGTTGGTTCCCTAGAAACCAACTTATTTGTACTTTATGATAAACTTGTATTCATTGGATGAATATTTATAAACTTCTTATCACATCATTAGTGTTCTTATGCATGACATAGTATGTGATAATTTCCTAAGAATAGATGTCGCACGAAAAGGTCATAGTGGATCCCTACTATGATAAGAACCTGGAAGTGCCATGACACTATTATTGAATATATATTCTATGGTCAGATGATATCATTTTAAGGGACACAAATGATACAGTCTATCATGTGTGGTGACTCATGAAACTTTGAAGCACATTCTCATGGTGTGATCCCTTGGTAATATCCAAGAGGATATTATGAGAAAAATACCCGTCAGTAGAAAATCCACATTCATAAGTGTCATTGGATGTTCCTATCTGTGGGCATGTGTATTTGTATTTAGACTTTAATATTATTATTAATGGGTATTATGACTCACGCACTTAGATGTATTGATGAAAACCATGATGACGGATGTTCGCGGTAAGGTAGGATATTTTGGGTGCATCACGAGTAATATTGCATTAATGAATAATGTGAGAAAGGATTTTTCACTTCTACGGAAGTAGATATCTTAGGATCTTTTATGGAAATGATATAGTCTAAATAAATCCATGGCCATGGTGTTCTCTAGGAAAGTTAAATTTCAGGAATTCAAAGAATGAGAAATCGAGCATATGGGTTGATGACACTTGCATGCAACCCACTTGATTGGAGATATCAGGAAAAATGGATTATATTACACAGTAAGTGTTCATATGAGGAGACATGTTTTTGTGACAAAAAAGTCTTTATCTTGGGTGCATTGACCCATTGTTAGATAGTAATATTGGACTTTAGGCAAGCCCTCCTAATGCCAATGACAAAGAGGCCTAGACGGTCACACACTAAGTGTATCTAGTATCTCAGTTAAATAATTTATTTATTTATTTGACATGTTTAATAAATATTATTCCCAATTATGGTTTAATAATTATTCAAGTATGCCTGATCGTATTTATTTTGTCTCAAGTTATTCGAGAGAATATATTGCAGATAGAATATTTATTTATCGGCAAATAATGTAGTTATATTTATTTAATAAATAAATAGTCATTATTCAAGGCCTAGTAAATATTGAATAGGATTTGTGGACCATGTTATGGGTCCAGTGAAAAATATTATTAAATATTATTTGGTTGAATAATATTTAAATATAACATAAAAGTTAAGCACATGTCATAGAAATAATAGCAATTCTATTATTATTTGACATGGGGTTTCACATGGAATAATAAATTAAGAAACAGCACATGTGATAATTATTTATTATTACCTGGTGAATTAAATTCCTCATTATGTTATTATTCTCTATATTATCCAAGGGTTCATTTGACTGGTGAACCAATCGTTGTGTGTAAAACATCCTTGGAGAAAAGCTCTCAAGCCTTGTGAACTCTTCCCTGTCCAAGAACGCTCTCAAGAATGAGAGAGATCCTCCTCTACTAGATCAAGGAGAATTATTTTGAAGCAATTCTCAAGGTGATTAGAGGTGTACATCGCAAGAGCAAGGATCTTCTGCATTAGCACCTGGAGACACCTTCAGTGATGTCCGGAGATATGTGGAGCACGTGTGGATCACCGCTATAGGATTCTTATCCTTGGATTCAAAATCTCAATGAAGCTGCACCTCAGACCCATGTTCAGACACATCAATGATTAATGAATCACCTTGGAGGTAACTATATAATTAAATTAAATTAATTATAAACAAAATATTTTGATCATATCTTCTTGGTTCTGGGTTCTATCCTTTGTCTTTTATCTTTGATTCAATTATATGGATACTGGAATTCATCATCGTATTGATCCCAGATTAATCATCAATCATGGAAATTTGAAAATTTTGGTACACACCCATCTTGTGCTTCCACTATACCTGAAACCTAAAAGTCTCATGTCAAACTAACACACGATGTGACTGGTACGAATCAAAGTTCATGTTTTTAGTTTAATTTGACATTTTAGTAAAAAAGACACATGACATACTCAAAAATGAGAAAATTTATTTTTTATTGTTTTTATATTTTAGTAAAATGATCCTCAAGTCAATTTTGGAATTTTGGAATTAAATGTACATCAATATGATTCACATTGTGATCGATGTGTCTCTAAGTGTGTTTTTATTTAAAATTGACATTTTAGTTCAAATCACAAGTCACATACTCAAAATTGAGAAAATGAATTAGGATTTTTTATTACTTTAGGATTAAAATCCATAAATCATTTTTGATATGTAGGAATCAACCACACCTCAATACGATACATGGTGTGGCCGATATGACTCAAATTGTATGTTATCATTTCTAAATTTACATTTCAGTTCAAAATGTGTGTCACTCACTAGAAACCAAGAAATCATGGTCGGATTGTCTTGATGCTTTATAAAAATGATTCATAAGTAATTTTTAACATGTAGGATTCAGTATCACATAAAACTGACACATGATGTAACCGTTATAACCCAAAGTGCGTGTTTTCAATTTAAATTGACATTTTAGTAAAAAAGACACATGGAATACTCGAAACTGAGAAAATGAAATCAAATTGATTTTATACTTTAGTAAAATGGTCCTTAAGTCATTTTTGAAATTTAGGAATCAACCACATGTCAATCCGATGTATGGTGTGACCGCTATGACTCCAAGTGTCTCTTTCTATTTAAAAATGACATTTTAGTTCAAAATACATGTTACATACACAAAACTAAGTAAATGCATTCAGATTGTTTTAATATTTTATGAAAATGATCCATAATTTATTTTTTACATGTAGGAATCATCCAAAACACAATCTGATACATGATGTTCCAAATATAACTCAAATTGTTTGTTATCAGTTTAAAATTGATATTTTAGTTCAAAACATGTTTCACTCACTAAAAACTGAGTAAACATGCTCATATTGTCATGATACTTTAGGGAAATGATTCATAAGTTATTTTTGAAATTTAAAATTTGTATGATATCAAACCGACACATGATGTGACTATTATGTCTCAAAATGTGTGTTTTTTAGTTTAAAATTGAATTTAAGTAAAAAGGCACGTGACATACTCAAAACTAAGAAAACACATTTAGATTGTTTTGATACGTTAAGAAAATGATCCTAAAGTCATTTTTATTGAGTAGGAATCAACTGCACAGTGTGACTGGTATGACTCAATGTGTGTTTTTATTTAAAATTTACATTTTAGTTCAAAACACAGGTCACATACTCAAAATAAATAAAATGCATTTGGATTGTTTTGATACTTTAAAACAACAATTCTTACTTCATTGTGATATGTAGGAATTAGGTGCACTTAAATCCAATACCAAATGTGCCTAGTATGACTCAAAGTGTATGTTATGAGTTTAAAATTTACATTTTAGTTCAAAACACACACAACATACTCAAAAATTAGAAAACACATTCAGATTGTTTGATACTTTCGGAAAACAGTCCATAAGTAATTTGTGATGTGTATGAATTAGCCACACCTCAATATGATACACAGCATGACTGGTATGACTCAAATTTTATGATTTTAATTTAAAAATGACTTCTTATTAATATATTATTTAACATTTATGTTTAATTTATTTATTTTCAGTATTATCAACATAAGAATTATTTTCTTATACATGTGGATTATTTTACTCGGATTTGGGTTGTTCTTTCAGTAACTAATACCATGATCGATCTTTTTTGATAGGGGATCTAGTGCTAAATACAATAAAACCATTGATTATTCTGAATGTTTGTGTTAAATTGTATTTTTTAATGTAATTGTGCAAAACAATGTCTGAAATGTAGTATAATATAGTGTTTTTTTCTTTTATTTATGATGTAATTTTTATTTTAATTAAATTATAAATTTTTCATATACCTGTATTTGCTGTTGCAGTGTGCAGTAATTTTAATAGCACATTATAGAAATATGTCCCTTCTCAACACTATTTCAAGCATTGATAAAATGGTCATTTATCAGCATTTTTCTAGCACTGATAAAATGGGTCCTTTTAAAGAAGTTTATGACAACAACAAAATTTAGCGCTGTTACAGGATGTTTCTAGAATTATCTTTAGGCCGATATATAATATTTTTTATTTCATCATTGATAATAATTTAATTTTATTGGTTATGACGTTTAAACCTTAGTAGGATGATTTTACTTTGTGATTATGTGGATATTTTATGATTGAGGACAAGAAAATCTTTAAGTGTGGGGTGATTTCATAGCTTAATTTGATGCATTTATTTTTTATTATTTATTTTATTTATTTTATTATATTTTTTGTATTATTTCCTAATTTTTATGTATTTTTATGATATATGGTAGAAAATGGTTTTATTTGGATTTTAGGTGAATTTTGGAAGATATGAAAAAATGGATGTTACATATATAGGATTAAAAAGAGTGGGAATCATGCTACGTTAGGAGAAACACATTGGTTTGAAGGTTCTTAAGGTGAAATGTGAGTTTTCAAGGCTCTTGTATGATTAAATCATAGTAGGAATCCTTGATTCAGAATGAAAATGAAGTTAGTTCAAGTTTACTTGTGAGTTTTAGGAGGTGGGTGATATTAAACTGGGTTGGCATGGGATTAACTCAAATTGTGCGCTGCTTGCATCAGATTAGCTGGAACCATGGCTACTTGAATATGATTAAATGGTAGGTGCATTCATGGGAAATGGTGATGATTGTAGGGAATGAAAGCATCATGAAGGCATGGTGGCAACAATGATCTAAACAGGAAGGGTTTTGTAGGAAGATGGAAATGACACATGGTTTATCATGGAGGTTGAAGGATAATATTTTTTAAATGAGTTTTAATATTTTTTAGAAAATAGGATATGGTATCTAAAATTTTAAAATAGGGGTTCACAGAAGCATGAATGGGGTTCACACTTCCTTCACAGAAGTCACAAAGGAGGCATGAACATGGTTCACAACTCCCGCCGGCCTAAAATCTATAAAAGGAGGTGCCTCCCCCTCCAAATTTCATTATTCTCCTCTAGATTTTGGTGCAAAGACTTGTTTTAGTTCTTTCTCAATATATTTTGTGGGTTTGAAGAAGGTAAAATTTCTATTTAAAAATTTAATTGTCTAATTGTTTTTATTTATTTTGCTTGTATGATTTATTTATTTAATATGTATGGATGCATGAATGTATGGAAGTATAAATTAGTGTCTTTTGTATGATTTAAATTCTGAATGAGTTATTATTTTTTGTATGATATATTTTATATTGAATGTTTAGAAAATTTAAATATGGTGTTTATATAATTGAAATGTTATGTATAAAATTTAATTTATATTTAGGGAAATAATATTGTTTTAAAAAATGTATATATTTGTAAATGCTGAGTAATTTGATTTGAATAGATTTATATGTATATAAAATATGTTATATTTAAAGTAACATAAATTTAAATACACGTAGGTAATTAGATAAATATTTTATTAAAAATATATTATTAAAAATATATTATTAAAAATATATTAGTTATATTAAGTATCATATTTAAATTTATTAAAATATATATATAATATTATTTATGTTAAAAGTGTAAAAAAATTACTATAAATTGTAATTTTTAATTATACTAAGTATAAAAAATTATTATTTCAAGTAATAAAGTATGAAATATAATTACATAAATTTTGGAAAGTAGAAATATGAAGAAAAAAAATTATAAATACATATTTAATTTCATAAAATTGAAAAGAACATTAGTTTACAATATTTTAATGGTTATTATATAAGTGTAAAGTATATTACTTTTACTTACTATAAATAATAATTTTAATTAATAAATTTAAATCATATTAAGTATAAATAATTATTCTTCCAAATAATAAAGTATAAAATATAATTACTTATATTTTGGAAAGTAGAATAATGAAAAAAATATTATATATACATATGTAATTTTATAGATTTAAAAATAAAATAAGTTTACATTATTTTAATTGTTATTATGTAAGTGTAAATTATATTAATTTTATTAATTAAATTTAATAAAAATTATTACTATATATATATATATATACATACACACATTAAAAATTTAAAAATTTGGAAATAAGGTGTAGATATTTATTATATATTACATATAGTTATTTATAAATCTATATAAAATGTAGAACATAATAAGTTTACCAAAAATCATGTTAGGTGTTGTGTGATGACTAATTTTGAGATTACCGACCAATGCATAATTGAAATTGCATGTCTTTTTTGTGTGTGTGTGGTCATATATTTTTTAATAATTATATCTTCTTTTTCATATTGATGACCTGTGAGTCATCCCTCTCTAAGTATGTAAGGACCTGCATGTCCTCTTAAAGAATATTATGTATTGCATACCCCTAGGTCCCCTCACTTTCATGTGAGTAACTTTGTAATAAAAAGGTGTTCGACAAGAGGTGTTCGACAAGAGGCATTGGTGTTTGAAAAGAGACTAGTGGTTGCTGAAATATGAGATTATAGAGACTCTAAGAGTTCACCTATAGGTTTTGGTTAGTTTATCAGATAATGATAAACTAATCTATAGAATAATTCTAAAGATCAAGTCATAGTTATTTATTCATAATTAATTAAAAATTTTGAAACATTTTATGATGTTGTATAAAAATATATAACATTTTATTAAATTTTCTTTGGTAATAATATCATTGTCAATATACTTCAACAGTGAGGTTATTTATATCAATCATGGTTTTAGTTATAGTTTGTCACATGTAATAGTGACAAATATTCGTGAAATAGATGTGTGTTTGTGTGTCTATATATATATATATTATTTTTTAAATATAGCACATAAAGTGACAAGATTTAGAACATAATAAATATCTAAAACAAACATGTTAGCAATCTGGAATGTTTACTGATCTTGAGATGGTCATTTAATGTATGATTGAAATTTAATGTTGTGTTTTTTTTTTGTATCCGGTTATTTAATTTATAATAATTGGATGATCTTGATATGATTGACCAATGTATGATTGAAAATGCATGTCTTGTTTTTTTAGTAATATAATTTGTAATAATTTGATTTTTTCCTCATTGATGACATGTGCTTCATCCCTCTCACTAAGTATGTAAGGACCTGCATGTCTGCTTAAAAAAATTATGTATATAAAACCCATAGACCCCCTCAATTTCATGTGACTATCATTTTAATAAAAGGGTGTTTGATAAGAATTGTTGTTGTTTAAAGTTGGATTTTTACACCATCCCTGAGAAGAGACTGATGGTAGCTCAAATCTAAACTAATAAACATGCAAGTATCCCCCTTAGGTTTTGGTTGGTTTATCAAATAATTATAAACCAATCTATAGAAAAAAGTATCAATATCAATTCAATTATTTAATCCTAACCAATTTAAATAATTTAAAAAATCCATGATGTAGTACATAATATTTTATTAATTATTTTTTTCTAGGTAATCATGTCTGCACAAATATATTGCAATGGGGAGGTAATTTATACCAAGTAGTATTTTAGCTACAGTTTTCCACCTTTAAGAGTGGAAAATCTTCGTTATTGTGTGAAATTGGATGAAATTCACAAGAAGATTTATAGTCGGTTAAAACTGAGGGTTGATCAATCAATTACTTCAATAATATATCGATATCTTCAATATCCTGAATGTTTATGGAACATTGAGTATCCTCTGGTCGATGATGAGGATTGGATAGATGCATCATTTTTATTCAGTAAATATTGTAGTAATGGTATAATGGAATTATATGTGGTGATTTCTGATATTGATGTGGTGAAACCTACTACTATAGAACCATGTTTTGTGAGCTCTATAGAAGTCGTTCCTTCACAACACTCTCATTCATTGCATGCTCGTATGAATCCTATGATAGAAACAAATTATGAAGAAGATGATCATCATTTGGAAGCAAATGTAGGGGACATCCCTATGTGTACTCCTAATATACTGAATGACAGTTTATCTAAGGATTAAGTATCTGCGGAGGCATCAATAAATGATGTGGGTGAGAGTGATGTGCAGAATGATCCTTATGGGGTTTCTATGATAGATAAAAATCCACCATTTAGTGGTATTCATCCTTCATTATTGACTTCCTTAGTTGAAGTAATTTCGTGTACACAAAATTTTGATTGATATGTCATTACACTGGCTACTGAATTCCCTGGAATTATAGAGAATAGATCTACATCAATTGATAACACCATCTATGTCAGGAAGGATTTTGAAAGTAAAGTTTCTAGGAAAAATGTGATAAAACAATACCACATAGAGTGTCATTTCAAATTTGTGGTTGATGATTCGAAGAAGTCAAAATATCTCATTTGATGTAAAAAAGTATGGTTCATAATTTAACTTTTGATTGAGAAAAATATATGATAATTTTTTTACATGTTGTAAGATAACCAAATTAGAAGACCCGCACACTTGTGTACATCCAAGCTTGTCACGGTATCACTCTTCACTTGATGCATAGTTTATATAAGCTATTATTGTAGAGATTATTTGAATGTGTCAGGATGTTCCCGTATCCCTTATTCAGGAATGAATACAACATTTGTTTAACTATAAGATATTGTATGAAAAATCTTGGAATGAAAAACAAAAATTATTTGTAAAAGCATATAGTGATTAGGATGAATCATATGCAATGTTGTCATGGCTTATGGAATTGATGTCTCTAAACAATAAAATTATTTATCATTTAGACACTATTGAGTATGTATCCCCCAATCACCGAGTTGATCAATCAAAGGTGAAGTTCAATAGGATGTTTTGGGCATTTAGTCCATGTATCACTGTGTTTCTTTATTGTAAACAATTCATTCAAGTTGATGTCACTCTCCTTTATGGAAAGTATATAGGTGTTCTACTTATTGTTGCCACGCAGGATGGAAATCATGCTCCTCTTCCACTTGAATTCTCTATTTTTGAAAAGGAGAATTTTAAATCCTAGAGTTAGTTTTTGACATGTATATGCATTCATTTCGCAAAAAACAAGGGAGTGGGTATGATATCTGATCATCATTGAGTGATTATAGAGGTTGTTAATAGTGATGGTGTTTTATGGAGAGAATTGAATGGTTATCATCGATATTTAATTTGATATATTTCTAGTAATGTGCATAAGAATTTCAGAGATGAGGTAATAAAGAAGGCGATCATCAAGTTTTGTTTGTTTTTCTAAACTTAATTTTTTTTAATGAAAACATAATATCCTTTTAAATACTTTATTCTCTTATGGTTTTAGCATACGAGCTCCAAAAATAAGGGTTTGATCAACATATTGAATAAAATTCAAAGGGATAATGAATATGTGTATGATTATATGATGCATATTTTATAGGATAATGGTCATTAATAGGTGGTGGTGACATAAGATATGTCCATATGACTACTATTATACTGGAGTGAATAAATAGGTTACTCAAGGGTGTGTAAAAACTATCGATCATAGGGTTAGTACAAGAGAAAATTTATAGATTTTTGAAGTACTTTGTTGAACGGTCCCAACAGGGCTATCATAGGATGGAAAATGGAATGCATTTTACTCAGCATTTCCCAAGTGGTATTGATCAGATACTACATTAAGAATCAAGATTTCATGTTCTAACCTTTTCCTGGGTACAAAACCATTTTCATTTAATAGAGTTCTATGACCGGGTCACATGCAATAGTGGTCGAGTGATGGTGGTCATGTTGGATAATAGGTACTTTGATTATGAAAACTTTCAGGCATTGAGATATCTTTTTGCACATGTTGTTGCAGCTTATGCATCAGTAAACATATCATGGGAGCCCTATGTTGACCCAGTGTATCACATGAGCACTCTGGTTAACTGTTATAGTCCATCTTGGATTCCTTTTGGTAACTTTCATTCTATCACATTTCTTGTTAATCATCCGACTATCATCCTTGATATTTCTAGGTTTCGTAATTTGGTTTTTTTTCATTTATGATTTTTTCAATTTTTATCATTTTTTAAATTATTGGATTGATATTACCAGGTTGCACCCCTGGGGAAGACCAAAGTCTACTCTAATGAGAAATGAGATAGACTGGCCTCGACAATAGAAAGGGGGGATATGATGCAACATTTGTCAAGTATAAGGGCATACTTGTAAGAGATGTCCCCATGTTGCAAGATAGATCTCTACTTCCCATCATCCATGGTCGAGTCTATGTATTTTTTCATGAATGTGTATTTTTTTCATATTCCGGTGTTTCATTAATGAATCCTTTTATTTTTGACTTTCTCCATTTCTGACCTATTTCAACTATGGTTTACTATAAATATTAAAACAAAATAAACAGACAACGAAAATGAATATATCATGCAGCCACATGTTCTAAGAGGGTTTTTCATCATGGATGTTTTATATAAAAATATTAAGAATAAATTAAACTTCATTAGAGATCAATTAAATAATAAATTCATAGAATTAACCAACAACATCAGCAACATATATTTTTTTACCACTTTTTTCATCATAATGTTGAATTATACATGCCAATTGACTACCTCATTTTTCTTATTGTAGTTTTTTTAAAATCTTGAAAATTTTATTGAATTAACTATTAAAAGTAACGATGATATCAAATGTATAGATGATAGGTCCTCTATTGCTCACATTCTAGGATAGGCATGTTTCACGGCTAGTTTTAGAGGAGTGTCCAGTGCCTCCTTTGAGTGTACGGAGATCTCATCATTTTCATCATGTCGCACCGCCTCCTGCTATATCCCCCGTCTTCATCATGTTGGGTTCTATGGGGTAATGAGGTGTGACTTCACCTTTGTCGATTATCAGATCTTTATTGTGCTCATAAAGACATAGAGTCCAAATACACATACGTTCAATTTTACAGAGGGGGAAATTACTATTACACTACATGATGTGTCCATTATGTTGGGCCTCCTCATTAAAAGTGTGGCTCTAAAAGGCTGAGTCGGATTAGATTAGTTTGAGCTGGTTCACAGATTACTAGGAATTGAGTTCCATGATGATGGAAGGTCTATCATTGGTAGTAGATTATGTGTGTCATGTAAAGACAATCACTTCACTCATCTAGTATAGGATACCGACGAGATCATCGTGCTACAATTTGCAGGTGCATACATTTTGAGGCTGATTGGTGGCACGATATTCATTGATCATTCCACTATATTTATACAATTGATGTATTTACCTTTGTTGGAGGACTTGGACAAGGCATACCGGTATTTACGGGGGTCTTCCTGTCTCGCATATACATATAGGGCGTTATGCAATGCATGTTGCATCGATAAGATGCAGATCACAGGATGCGCTATTCTTATATAGATGTGGATATGGGATCACATCCCTCTCTTAACTCCACATGCTAGTGCGCCATTACACAGATTGATGTTGACTAGTCTGACATGAATACTTTATTAGCCCTTGATTCACAGACATTGATAGCATAGCAGACATCTTGTTCTTATGTTGGCGAGGGTTCCAGCCAGCAGCCACTATCTATATAGGCAGGATAGGGTACAGGTGACGAGATTGTACATCCACCGCTTGCCACATGGGATGATGTGGAGGTAGGTGCCAAGGATTATATACATGAGTAGTGTATTCCAGAGTAGAAACGTAGAGAGACATGGCATGGACACATCATATATACACCGAATTGTGGCACAAAGGAGTATCCAGGCCACAAAAATAGATTATATTGATGATACATGTTGTATGTTTTTGAAATCATTATTTATAAATTATTTAAAAACATACTAATATATTACATAATGTTTCATAAATCAATTAATTGATATAATTTGAAATTCATACAAATAATTTTTAATAAATAAGAAACATTAATATTAATAACTGAATTAGTAATAATATTAATTACTATTTTTATTCATATTAATACCTATTATTATTATCAATATTATGTATAATAAATAATATTCTTAAATTTATTATTAAATAATAATAAAATTATTATTTTGAAATAAATAAATATTATTAATATTTAATAATTAATTTTAGATTATTATTATTTATATATAATATAAATTATAATACTACGTATTAATATATTACATAATCATCTTAAATTAATTATTAAATAGTAATGATATTATTATTTTCAATTCTCTAGGTATAATTAATATTAATAATAAATATTATCTTATTTCTTATATAAGTAATTATTTAATAATACAACATAATATATTAGTAAATATTTTTTAAATACAATTTTTTTACATTATTATAACAAATATATTTGTTATAATGCTATTAATTATTTTATATTAATTAATAACAAATAATACAATTGATATTTAAAAAAAATTACATATTAAATTATTAATAATAATTATATCAATAAAAAAATTAAACAAAGATTTATGAAGTGCCCGGATCAGTGATCATGCATTGTCTTAACAATGCATGGTCTTCAAACAATGTTGTGACATTGTATCTACTTGATACAAGTTCTTGGAACTTAAAGAGCAGCTCAACAATCGTCTGATGTTATGATTCTCCATCATCATTCATTCTTGAAGTGTTGTAACTTAGTATCACCTTGATACAAGTATTAAAACATTAAGATCAGTTCTACAATCGTCTGATATGAACATGGATGAATGTTTCAACCATAAACACTTATGCCACTTAGTGAATCTCCTAAGTGACATTCATCTTAACATAATGGCCATCCTCCATTCATCACCAACACCATCATAGCCTTTGTCATTCACATATTGACTCTCCTTGACATCCATTCATTCTTTGACATCTTCTGATCAACAACATACCTTATTGCAAACAAATGCAACACAGTGCACTTCAATCTCCCCCTTTGTATTTGTTGTCAATACCACTAGAGCACATATTGTCAATCCAATCAGTAGAACACATATGAATGGGTCAATATGTGTGCCACACATTTCTGGGGAAATATGTCAGCTTTTATCAGGTGTGCACGGTGCAACACCACGGGCGCACAAGTGCTTACCGCGCAGGGTGAATGACACAAAACGGCCACGCAAGCCTCGGGTGCAAGGCACCTCAACCACGGGGGCTTCAACCGTGGGCGCGCAAGGTGCTGCGGCCCCGGGTTCTTCTTGTCGTGAAACGGAGGCACACAGGGGACCTCCCTTTCTTCTTTCGCGCAAGAAGTGCGCAAAAGGAACCTCACGGAGCAAGGGGTGCTCCGGGCTTCACTGCCGCGCAGGGTGCTGCGCGGGGCTTCGACTTCGCGAGGCACAGAGTGCTTCTCACGGGACTCCTCAAATATTCAGCAAACAATTCTATGTCTTGGGTGCTCCTTTTATAGGCAGAGGAATCCTCAAAACATCCGCGGGATATAAATCTTGAACCACCAAGATTTTCGGTTCTTTGAAAATCTTTAAACGTGGGCCGAGAATCTCGTTTCTTTCTCTCTGTTCACACGCGAGTTCTTTCTTCTTTATTTTTCTCCTCCACGTGCATGCGACTTAGAACGCATGCACGGCCTTCGTCTAAGGGCGATCCATGCAAAATATTAACCCCGTGGCCTCGGCATATTCTTTTTCCTCGGCCGAACTCAAAATGCTCCCCTCGTTGCATGCATGCATATTTTTATGCATGTACGTGTTCAGTAGGCTCAGACAATCACAAAGGACACTTCGGCTCCTTCAATGGTAGCCGGGAACTCGAAATACGTTGCTCGGATGGTGCCTGGTTCTGCGGGAACGTCGGGTGGCCTTCGGCTGAGCTCGAGGAAGGAGACGGACGGGGAGCCGTCGGATCAGGCGATCAAATAACCTCGGACGGCCTGGATCAGATCGCGAATGGCGCGATTAGATGAGCGGCTTGGATCGCATGCGCGATCAATCATGCGGCTGGGATTCGCTCCGCGGAAAAATTCCGCATCCCACATCGAAGTCGCGGCCGGTTTTTCCGCGGTTTATCAAAGTTCCGCTCCCATGAACGGCCAGTTGAATCTCCTCCCCTCTCGGTGCCGCCCCGCACCGAGTTCTTCTGCAGGCGCGCTCTGCACCCACCCCTGCCACTCGGGTGCGCCATTGGCGCCCACTATACTTGTCACGGGCGTGCTCCTCGCGCTCACGCTGCGCGGACTTCATCACCGCGTGGCCTCAGGGGCTTATACACGGCCCCAGCCTCTCTCGGGCTGGCCCCATGGGATCCCCTTGGGCGTGGTGACCTAGTCCCACATGTGCCTTGGGTTGAACCCTTAAGGCTGGCCCTTGGTGGATTCTTTTTGCCCGAGTATAGAACAAGTCCTTTGTTTAAAAACAAAGTGACCAAGTTCAAATGCCAAATGCCACTTCTTCTTCCAAGCCATTCTTCCTCTATATTTCTTGTCTTCTTCTTCATTAGAATTCATCATTCTTCTTCAACATATAATCAACATTTAAGAATGGAATTCCCGAAGGTTCTTCATCTTCAACCAAGCTCCTTAATCACATAATTTCTTCCATGTGCTTTGTTGATCTAATCAGAGATCAAATTGGTTCTTCTTCTAATTCACATGCACTAAGAAATAGTATATGGACTTCATTAGCACCACTTCATCCACTTAGTGATTGTGGATGGATCACTTCATCTCCTCATGCATTGTCTTAACAATGCATGGTCTTCAAACAATGTTGTGACATTGTATCTACTTGATACAAGTTCTTGGAACTTAAAGAGCAGCTCAACAATCGTCTAATGTTATGATGCTCCATCATCATTCATTCTTGAAGTGTTGTAACTTAGTATCACCTTGATACAAGTATTGAAACATTAAGATCAGTTCTACAATCGTCTGATATGAACATGGATGAATGTTTCAACCATAAACACTTATGCCACTTAGTGAATCTCCTAAGTGACATTCATCTTAACATAATGGCCATCCTCCATTCATCACCAACACCATCATAGCCTTTGTCATTCACATATTGACTCTCCTTGACATCCATTCATTCTTTGACATCTTCTGATCAACAACATACCTTATTGACAACAAATGCAACACAGTGCACTTCAATTTATAATTAAAATCTTATAAATATTAGTTTTTTTACTATTAATTAATTAATAACATAATAATATAATATTAAATAATAATAAATAATACAATTCATTATTGATAAATATATAATTTTTCATAAACCGCTAATATTTTATATCAATAAAAAATTTAACATTAGGAATATTGAGAGAAATTAATATTAATAATAAATATTATATCATGTTAATGATAATATATATATATATATAAAAACAAAGAGGTGTGAATGAGGTTCATGCCTTCTTGGCTAAGAGGAAAAAGTGTGAACCTCGTTCACACTTCTCTCTCACAATGGAGAAGCGTGAATGTGGTTCATTCTTCTTTGGAACCTTTTAAAAAAAACCAAGAACCTTATCCATTTTAATAAAAAAATTGAAAATCCCTTTTAAAAAAAATATCCCAAGGTTGAATGTCATGGATCATAGAGAAATTATAAACTTCATGAGAAGGCTTTTGTCATGGTAAGGTTTCATATAGAACCTACAGAAAACATAGTCATTTTGAGAAGTACTGGGACCTATCGAGCAATATACTTCATGAGTTTTTGATGAAATTGCATGAATACAAAATAGAAAATGGATGTGGCATGCATTCACATGTTGTGGTACGAAGATATAGGGATTTTGAAAGTGAATATATTTTTAGAGATATATTTTTTTATGTCATGGAGGAAGTTAAAACAGACGTGGCCAAGAAAGGTTTTAGGTGAAAAAGAAAGTACCATGACATAATAGAAAGGATCAATTCGTTTTGAGCATAAATTCTAGAACTCGAACATATATCTTTTTCCCTATCTTTTGGGAACTTAAAGGATAATTTTTTATGGCATGTGGCTTGAATTTTGAAGCTTATCTTTGAGGATTTAGAGTTTAAATTGGTGATGGATATTGAAGAGGAAAGACGTAGCAGATATATAGAGATAAATTGTGGGCTTTCCTATAACAATAAATAAAGGTTGTTGCTGCCTCCTTGAATTCATCTTGGATTTTATGAATTATCCCACTTTCAACCTATCTGGACTTTGTCTGCTACTTTGGATAGGTTTTGTATTTATCATGCACTATCTCATGATTTGCATGAGGGGGTAATTCATTTTGTGTCAAGCTATGTATTGAAGGGTGGTTGTTTTTTGTAAAGTTAAATATTTTAATTATTAATCCATGTTGGGTTATTTCATTAACTTTATTATTATATATATTATCTCATTATTCATGCATGACTATTATGTTGTAAAATTGGGTGCCCTAGACCCAGCTTGAATAGTGATTTTTGATTACCATATCATTTATACAGTGAGTTATACAAGATGTACACTTATCATAATAGTGTTTAAATTTCTGCATCTACTATTTATATGGTAATTTCTATATATTACATGTCATATAAAAAGGTTATAGAAGTTCCCATGCTATTATGAGAACCTAGAGATACCATGATAAGTAATCTTGAACATATGTCCTATAGTCAAGATATATTATACTGACTGGATATAGATGATGTCTGACCATTAGGTTCTAGGGGCTCATAAACATTTAGAATTATTTCATAAAGTTCACTCTTGATGATCTCAAGTAGATAAGATCCTGAGGAATGACCCACCAATAGAAACACCACATGTTTTAGGTGTCATTGGTAGTTTATATCTATGAAAATGTGTAATGGTCTTCTAAATTAATATTATTATCAGTGTATACTATTTGATGGCATACTTTGATGCAAGGAAAAGACCTTAAATTTATGTTGTGGTGAGGTAACTTTTGGCGGGTGTGTCATTGGTGGAATGACGTTGATTGAATAATCAAGGCAAAAAAAATTCAATTCTGAAAGGATGTGATGTATTAGGCCTAGTTGATCAGGATGGTAGTACATTCACAAAATCCATGGACATGGTATTGGAAGGTAAGTCCATCTAGTAAGTTCAATGAATAATAAAGTAAAAAAATTATGATAACACGAAGTGTGCATCCTGATTTATGATATATCGCAAGACAAAGAGATTATATTCTGTAACATGTATTCATAGGAAAGGTTTTCATTGCTATGACTTTTCCTTATATCCTTAGGGTTCTTGATGGGTTTCTAGAATCTGGTCATGTATTGTGAATAATATTCACAACTATTGAGATAAGGGCACACTTACCATATTCAAAATCCTGTCATAATCCTATAAATAAGAATTTAAGAAATGGTGGGCCCCGCCATTGGGATTCGGTGGTGTCCAAGAATATACAATCGCCAAGAATAAATTAATTCATATTATTAAAGTTAAGAATAATTAGTATAGAATTTATTTATTAAAAGTATTCACAAGATAATAAGTGAATACATTAAAAAAAATATTTTCTGAATGAATATTATTTTAATATTCAAGGTTTGTATAATACTTGTGGGAATTATTATTCAAGTTAATATCTATACTTTATCATGTAATATATTTATTATATTACAAGTAAGTGATAAAAATATAAATGATATTTGTGACTTAGTAGGTTAGTCATAATAAGTTTTTTTATTGCTTATTTAGTAGGTAATACATATCCGGGGTTTGGGCATCCATTTCAGGGTGCTTTTCACATCACTATATAAGTGAGAGGAGGCTCTCATACAAGGTAATATTTACTTCATGAATTTGAGAGATACTATCTACTCCTTCCTATATCCTAAAGAGATAAACAGTTGATCTAAATAATTAGTACAAGGTCTTCTTCATGGATTGAAGGATTGGCGTTGTATTGATTCTCAGGATGTTGAAGACATCATTGGATCTCTATGCTAGCTCACATATTTTGATGATCGATGCTTCTGTAAACTTTTGAAGCATGTGTGGATGATCTAGAGAGTTCTGTCTTTGGTTCCTTTATGAAATTGTCATCGGAGAGGAGTGGTTGTCAAACATATATTTAAATCAAACAAGTTATTTTTCAATTTATTTTTCATTCTTAAACTCTTCACATGGGATCCACAGGCTTTCGTATCAGGATACACATTTTTTAAGATGATGTGGTTACATTGATCAGAGATTAAAACTTTTATGTCTTAGGCCCATTTTTTTATACTACGCACTCTAGTACCTTTAATTGGTATCAGATGTATCATGGGAAATTTTAATCCAAGAAAAATTAAGTTTTCATTAAGTATATTAGAAGGGAATCATTATGGTATCATCACATTAGATGATGATCCAATCCGATATCAAATGGTTAAAATAAGTCCATCCAAAGATTGAGAGATGGGTTAAAACCATTTTGATTGTAGGTTTAAATTAAAAGAACATTTATTTATATATTTTATATATATGTAATAATTTATTCAAAGGAATCAAAGTAAGTGATTTACAGAGATCCCCTTTGTAACAACTTTGACCCCAGTTGCCCAGAGTTAGTGGTAATTTTATTTTCATGGCATAGATACTAAAGATCACATCACCAAGGATTGATCAGTTTAGTAGTCTTTAAGAACTAGATACATACATGGATCCCTTATTACATTGGAAAAAACAAAGAACATAAAAAAATAAAATAAAATACTTCTTTCCAATTATTCAAAGATTTCATCTTCACAACCTATGGAAGGAAAACAAATAAAAGGGTTAGATCAAACGCTCAGTAAGGATTATATGAAAAAATGATAAGTGAAGAAAATTCAATAAGGAATAGTCATTATAGTAAGATAAATAATCTGAAAAACACATTCCATTAATACATAGAGATGAAAATGAAACCATAGGTTTTTTCATAGTAAAAATCTCATGGAAAGTAATAACTGAATATTGAATGAAGAAAATGATTATTTATTGGATGTCATTTATCTAGCACATTAATCATTATACTATTAAGACAGTTGAAGTATATGGTTAAAAACTCATATGATTCTTCTTGGAAACAAACATGAAGGGTTTGTCACCAACTTCTTTGTCTCATGAGACATGTCGATGCATCAAGGGGCTATCTATAACTGGGTCCCACCTTTCACTGCAATTCTAAAGCATTTTTCACACATAGATTCAATTCATAAACATTAAAATAAAACACTGTATGTAAAAATAGTGTATGGATAAGAAAATAATCACATCCATGATACAAGAAATATGGATATTTAATGAAATCTTCAATAAATGATGATCATAAATAAAAGTAAAGTATACATACACGACACACAAGGAATAGGTGGTCAATGGGAATATCATAATGGTTTCCATGAAAGAATGGATTTAAATCATATTTAGAAATTAATAAGAAAAAATAGAAATATATCATGAAAAATTATATCCAACTAAAGTAAAAACATGTAAAAATAGTTTTTAAGAAACTTTAAAAAAGAGCCTCTTTAGTGCGTTTTAAGGAAAAAGATCTAAGAGTATTTTAAAAAGGAAAAGGCATAATTGTTATTATAAAATCATAAATGAACAAAGATAGTTTTTCATGGTTAAATGAGGTATTTTAGAAAAATAATGTTGTCTTGAAACATATTATGGAGTGCACTTGAAAATGGGTAAGAAACTGGGAAGTTCCCTTAAATCGGGTTTGCTTAATGAGAAAAATTAAGAAAGGAACCTTATAAAACATACATTTACCCCATCAAAGGAAGAATAATTAAGCTATTAAAATATGTTTGGAACATAAAAATTGAATTTAGGAGGATTAAATAAGAATAATTAATAATTAAATTTGGTTAAATATAGAGAAAGTGTAACCCAAATGAAAATTGGGGGTTCGGGGAGAATCTCTTACCTTATGTCTAAAATTGTTATGCACTTGTACTTAATATCCAAGTTAATGAAATTAGATTTATTGATAATTTAATTAATATCCTCTTAAACATTTATTTGATTTAGTATAATTTTATTAAGTTCATTTATGTCCTTTTTTATGAGTTATAAGATTCAATTTTGTTGTTTGGAAGTGTTTGTTTCCTTGGTTTTCATGATTGGTTCCCTTGCATATAATTATGGAATTCATGTAAAATTGAAGAAAAACTCTAGAAGTAAAATTATTTAGTATTAATGATATTAAAAAATATTAAATGGTCTCATAAAGAATTTTTTTATATGTAATGATCATGATTCATTAGATAAAATCTTAATGATAACTGTTTAGATTATTTAGGCATGTTTTGATCACCACAAACTAGTTTGGTTTTATTAATTAATATTATGTACATATATACTGGTTCAAGAATGCTAAGTAAGTTGTAATATACATTTTAAATTCTGATTTAACCATTATAATGGTTTTATGACTAGACTTGAATGCGGTATTAGAAAATGAAAATGCATCATCCACAATGGCGGTAAATCGACACATCACAGATGATATTTTCATTTTTAGAATAAAAGGGAGAGGAGAATGGGTGTGATGATGGATTTTCCATTAAAATAATAAAATTACAGTATATATGAGATAATTGAGTTATATTTAATGCTTGGATATAGTAGTTGAGGGAATTATAATAAAATAAATGAAATTGAAAAAAAAATAAAGGAAAACGAAAGAGGATTTTACGTCTTAAATTTATTCTCATTGAGAACCTCCTTAAGGCACTAGGGTTTTGGTATTTTATTAATAATAAAAGCTCATATACGTGGGTGAGAGACTTGTTAAGAGTATTGGGTATGAATTGGACAAAGGCTTTATAGGTGTGAGGATAAGGGGTGGTGAGCGGTGGTATTTATAGTGGAGAAGAGGGGTGTTTTTTGAATATTTTATTCATTTGTTTATTATTTTAGATCAAAACTATGAAATTTTTTTATTATTGTAACTAAATACAGTAATAAGTGAATGTGAGTTCTAACTAATTGTTTATTACATCACGAATGATGTTTTAATTCATGTATTTGGCTTAAAATGTCAAATACTGTAAATTACAGTATTTCACTATTCATAAAAAATTTGACTATTTTAGAAAAATACCAAAAAAAACACCCCAACCATTTTACAAAATGAATAATTAATAAATGAACTCCATTTTATGAAAATAATTTTATAAATATGATAAATTTAATTTTTAATTGAAATAATCATTTACTTGGAAAATACCAATTTTAAAATTATAACTGGTTTTATAACACTTTGAAAAATTATATAAGGTCTCACAAAATTATCTTAAAATCATAAGAAAAAATAATAATAATTTATGAATACATTTTATAAAAATAAATTTTCTTTTAAATCATTATATTAATTATGAAATTGAAAATAAACACTTCTGTTTATAAAAAATATAAACACTTAATTAATAATTATTAAAACATTAATTTACTTATAATGTGATATAATTATATCATATTATCATTTATATGATTCCTAAATTTTATTTATACTTTCATAGGTGATTTTAATATTCTATTTCCCTAATTAATATTCCTAAGGGTCGCGTTACTATTCTAAAGTTTAAGTTACTATTTCATTGACATTTGTTCCTTAATTTCTAGAAAAATCCTCTTTTTTCATTCATTATTTATTTATAAGGTTTGTTTCATGTTATGAATGTGATTTTATATGATTTATACTATATGAAATAATTTTGTGTGCAATTTAAGTTATCGAATGAGTTGAATTTATTTAAAAGGATACATGCTGTAAAATCTTGAGGTGTTATATTCTTCCCTCCTTTAGAAATTCCATCCTTGAAATTTTTCATGTATATTACCCCTAAAAAGATGCGGGCGGTTCTTATTCATAACATCCTCAGGTTCCCAGATTTCTTCTTCCATTTTATGGTTTCTCTAAATAACCTTTACCAGTCGAGTCATTCAATTTCTCAATACTTGATCTCTTGTTTCAAGAATCTTGATAGGATCTTCACAGTAAGATAAGTCAGGTTCCATTTCTATTTCTTCATATATGAGTACATGCATTGGTTATAGAATGTACTTATTTAACAATGATATGTGTAACATATCATGAACTTTGGAGAGACTTGGCAGCATTGTTAATCAGTACGTTGTAACTCCAGTTCATTCCAAAATGTTAAATGGTCTGATATACCTGGGAATTAGTTTTCCATTCTTACCGAACCTTAAGAATCCATTCCATGGAGATACTTTTATAAATACATTATCTCCCACTTTAAATTCCAAATCCTTTCTCTAGATTTTAGCATAACTATTTTTATTACTTTGAGATCCATTAATACGAGCCTTAATAGTCATTACCTTTGTCATTTTCTATTTCCATATAATGCTTTATATGGAACCATTTGAATACTAGAATGGAAAATATTATTGTAGGAAAATTCTACCAAAGGTAAATAATGATACCACATACCCTGAAATTCAAGTGAGAATGATCTCAACATTTCTTCCAATGTTTGAATAGTCCTTTCAGACTTTCCATCAATTTGAGGGTGATAAGAAGTAATCATATAAAGCTCAGTATCCAAATCCTTCTAAATAATATTATAGAATTTTGATGCAAAATGGGGTTCTTGATCATACACAATTGATATAGGTGAACCATGAAGTCTTGAAACTTCATTAATATAGAGTCTTGTTAGGTTCTCAATAGGTAAAACGCCTCTTATAGAAATAAAATGTGTCATTTTTGTAAGATGATCAACAATTACCGATATTGCATCATTCCTTCCAGGTGTCCTTACTAGTATTATAAAAAATACAATCATAATTTCATCCCACTCCCACATATAAATAGGTAGATGTTTCATGAATCCTCTAGGATGTTGTCTCTCAGCCTTCACTTGTTGACAAACTAGGCATATTGACACATAGTCAGCAATTCCCTGCTTCATATTATCCCACAAAAAATGTTCCTTCGTATCTATATACATATTGGTACTACCAAGGTGTATAGATAAATTTGAGCTATAAGAATCATCTAATAGATCCCTTTTTAGCTCAGGTATTGATGGAACACATAACCTCTTTCCAAATTTTATAATTCCATCCTCCTACATGAAGTCTTCCAATCTTCCATCCTTAACAGCTTTAATTTTCTTTTGAAAATTCTCATAATCACATTAAGATATTTTTATCTTCTCTAGTAAAGATGGTTAAGAAATAATTTAAAAAGGGGGTGATGTTCAACTTTCTTCAACAATCCTCATATCCATCCTTACTAAATCCATGAATATATGATCTTTTTTAATCCTCATTTGGGTAATAAGTCCATGATATTTCCTACTTAATGTATCTTCTACCTTATTTTATTTTTATGGATGGTAGTGTATTAAGAAATCATAATATTTAAGTAATTCAAGCCATCTCCTTTTCCTCATGTTGAGTTCTTTCTATGTAAATATGTATTTCAAACTACTGTGATCTGTATATATCTCACATCTTTCATCGTCGATATAGTGTCTCCATATCTTCATAGCAAAGATTACTATTGCTAACTCAAGATCAGAAATTGGATAATTTTGTTCATTAGTCTTCAACTACCATGATGCATATATAATAACTTTATCATTTTTCATATGGACACAATGAAGTCATTTATTCTATGCATCACTATATATCACAAACCTATCATTTCCTAATGGTAGATTCAAAATCAGAGCATTGAATAATCTTTTCTTCAATTCATCAAAACTTTCTGCACATTATTTTTTCCATACAAACTTAACCCCTTTACTTGTGATCTTGGTTAATAGGTTATCCAATCATGAAAAATTATAAATGAAATGTTGATAGTAACCTACTAAACTAATAAAACTACCACTACTGGAAAATGTCCCTAGACCCACGGTTTTCCCAAAACCATGGGTGTAGGGATTTTTTCAAAACCAATACCCACGGTTTATCAAAACTATGGGTAGAGGTACCCTATAGCCATGGTTTTTCAAAAAATGTGGGTATAGGGTTCAGTTTAAGACCTATACCCATGATTATCCAAAGAACCATGGGTATAGGTAAAACCTATCCCTATGGTTTTCCCAAAACCATGGGGATAGGTCTGGGCTAAAAACCTATACCCACGTTTTTGACAAACCATGGGTATAGCTTTCCCGCATGATCATGGGGAACAAAATCTGTGGGAATGAAAAAAAATTGGCAGGAACACTTATACCCACAGTTTTTTTCTTTATATCCATGTTTTATATAAATATATTTATGTAAATATATATATACACATAAGAGATGTTGGGGTAGTGTTTAGGAACAGAGTTTGTGATGAATAGGTCATGGGATTGAAACCCGCAACTGCTTATTTTTTTAAAACCTATACCCATGGTTTTAAAACTATGGGTATAGGGTTATGAAATGGTAGAAAATACCTATACCCACAGTTTTGAAACCATGGTTATAGAATTTTCAAACTATTGGTATATCCTAGATATATAACAACTAATTGGTTTCCCACGGCTCCCAAAACTGTGGGTATAGCATATACCCACGGTTTTGGGGGTTATACCCACGATTTTGAACCGTGGGTATAAGGATATTTTCCAATAGTGAACATACCTTGGTTATGTTCATTGTTGTAGTCCATTCTTAGATTTCCTTTTTCTTCATAGGATTAAATGAGATTCCATCCTTAGAGACAATATGGCCAAGAAAAGAAATTTCATGAAGTCATAATTCACACTTGCTAAATTTACTATATAACTCTTTCCTTATGAGAGTCTCAAGAATGATTCATAAGTGATTCTCATAGTCTTCATTTTTTTTAGAATATACTAGATCATCATCAATGAATACCAAAAAAATCATCAAGATATTTCTTGAATATTCTATTCATTATATCCATGAAAATAGAGGGTAATTTAGTCAATCTAAATGGAATTACTGTGAAATAATAATGTCTATACTTCATTTGAAAATTTGTCTTCAGAATATCTTCCTTCTTTACTCGCAACTGATGATACCTAGAATAAAAGTCAATATTCATGAAATATTGATTCATGTGAAGTTGATCTAATAAATCATAAATGTGAGGAAGATGATACTTGTTCTTTATTGTGATAGAATTGATTTCTCTATAGTAAATTCACAACCTCAAGGATCTATATTTATTATTAACAAAAAGAACATGGGATCCCCATTGACAAACACTAGGGAAAATAAATCCCTTATTACTCAACTCCTCTAGTTGTTTCTTAAACTCCACCAATTCCACAGTGTCCATTCTATAAGGAGTCTTTAATATTGTTCTTGAATCAGATATTAGATCAATGGTAAACTCAACTTCACCCTCTGAGGGGTGTCTAGGTAATTCCTTAGGAAATACATCAATGTATTCCTGTATAATTGGTACATCTTCAATTTTAATATTACTTCCTTCATGTCTAGATGATGTTTTCTCTTAGTCCCCAATAATTTCAATCAATATATCTACTAGGGGTGGATCTAGATAAGAATAAGATAATGAAGTTTCTACTCTAAAGATAAAGGATTGTATTTATTCCTCACATATCGTAATTTACTTATTATTACAATAAATTATCACATCATATTTTGAAATCTAGTCCATACCAAGGATTATATCAAAGTCAACCATGGGTATGATGATAAGTTTAGAAAATAAATCATGTTTATGTGTCATAAAGGGGACTGAATGACACATTTCTGTTGCAATGAGACTTCCCTTAAGAGTTTTGACTGATAACTCTTTTGTTAAATCAAAAGGGAAGTGTCTAATTTTCTTGGAAAACTGGGTAGATATAAAAAAGGGAAATCATCTAGAATCAAATAAAATACTGGATAGATTTTAAGATAATATTAATGTACATTCCACCACATTATTTGGTACTTCTACTTTAGTTGTAGTGATTGAATAAGCTTTTCCATCTCCCCTTGGCCTCTTATATGTTAGATTTCCATGACGCTTAGGAAAATTGTTTGAATAATTCCCAATTTAATTGTAGTTGAAGCATTGAACATCATTGATTTCTTTCTTCCCCTTTCATTAATTTTCTCGATGAACCTTTTCTCCTTACTTATAAAAAACTCCCATGCCTTTAAAGCATTTACCAGGATGGTTCTTTCCACAATTTCCACATAATGAAAATTTCTTCATTCCCTTATTCTTCTTTGATGAATCACCTTTTCCATAGTTATCAAAAGACATCTTCTTATCTGAATTCCCCTTGAACATATAAGATATAGAAAATTCCTTCTCCATTTTAATGGAACTTAATACTATTTCATTATATGATGAAAATGTTTGAGAATACAGTGCCCTTAAGAGACTTGTCTTAAGACCTTCAAAGAAATTATCAATATTATCTTCAGAATCATGTATGTAATTTATAGCATTCCTAGATTGTCTTGTGAAGGTATCCTCAAACTATAAAACACTTTCTTCTTTCCTTTGCTTTAAGCTAAGTAATTTTCTCTTCATTTTAGTTCGTTTATCCCAAGGTAAGTATTTATAGAATAAAATTTCTTTAAAGGTTCTCAATTCCATGTATTTTATTTTTTATTACTCCTTAGTATTCTGGATCAAAGACCACCATTGATTAGCATTTCCCTTGAGAAAATATACTGCTAGTACTACATTTTCATTTTCATTGCATCCAAATGCTAGAAATATATTTTCAAGGGATTTTATCCACTGCTCAATTTCCACTGGATTATTGGTCCCATTAAAATATAGGGGCTTCTACCACATGAAATGATCCAACATAGGTGTATTATGGTTATTCATAATAACCTGTGTAAGATTTCCTTATATAGACATGATCTACTCTGCTCCAATACTAAATGTATTTACTTTCTCAGTAGGTAAATCCCTAAATTTTCTATGGGTATTGATTCCTTTCCTTTCATTAGTCTCAATCACTAAATAATGAAACACACTAAGTCATCTCATAGTAATTATGAGTATTGAGAAAACAATTCACCACAAGGTGTTATTATAATTCACATGTTTATTTAACATCTAATTCCCAAGGTTTCTACTAAGCTTGCTCTGAAACCAACTGTAACAACCCCGATCCTAGTTTCCCAAAGTTGGTGGTTGTTTTATTAAAATGGAATAGATACAATAGATCACATCACCAAGGATCGATCAGTTTAGTATTCTTGAAGAACTATATACATTCATGTTTCCCTTATTACATTGGAAAGAAAATATAGAACATAACAAAATAAAATAAACTACTTCTTATCACTTATTTGATTTCATCTTTACAACCTAGGGAAGTAAAAAAATAAAAGGGTGAGATCAAATGCTCAATAAGGGTTATATGAAACAATAATAAGTGAAGAAAATTCAATAAGGAATATTCATTATAGAAAGGTAAATAATCTGAAAAACACATTCCATCGATACACTGAGAATGAAAGTGAAACCATGGATTTTTTCATAGTGAAAACCTCATGGAAAGTAACAACTGAATAATGAATGTAGAAAATGATTATTTATTAGAAGTCATGTATCTAGAAAATGAACCATTACACCATCAAGATGGTTTAATTATGTGGTTAAAAACCCATATGATTCTACTTGGAAAAAACACAAAGGTTTTTCCAGCAACTATTTTGTCACATGAGACCTGTCGATGCATTTAGGGGATATCTATAACTGAGCGCCACCCATCACTGCAAGTCCAAAGCATTATTCATACATAGATTCAATTAAACAACATTAAAATAGAGCACCATATGTAAAAATGATATAAATATAATAAAATAATCATATCAATGATATAATAAATATGTATATTTAATTAAATCTTCAATGAATTATGATCATAAATAAAATGGAAGTATACATACACCACACACAAGAAATAAGTGGTCAACAAGAATATCATAATGGTTTCTATGAAAGAATGGATTTAAATAAAACTTAGAAATTCATGAGGTAAAATAGGTATAGATCATGATAAATTATTTCCAACTTAAGTGAAAAAATGTAATTTTTTTAAGAAACTTTATAAAGGATCCTCTTTAGTGTATTTTAATGAAAAATATATAAGAGTCTTTTAAAAGGGAAAAGGAATAATTGTTTGTATAAAACCGGAAATGAAAAAAGATAGTTTTTCATGGTAAAATGAGATATTTTATAAAAATAATGTTTTATTAAAAAAAATATATAGTACACTTTAAAATGGGTAAGAAACTGGGAAGTTCCCTTAAATCGAGCTTATATATCGAGAAGAATTGAGAAAAGAACCTTATAAAACATGCATTTACCCATCAAAGGAAGAATAATTAAGCTAGGAAAATATGTTTGGAACATGAACACTAAAAATAGGATGATTAAATAAGAATAATTAATAATTACATTAGGTTAAATGGAGATAAATCATAACCCAGATGAAAAATGGAGGTTTGGGGAGAATCCCTTATCTTATGTCTGAAAGTGCTATGAACTCATACTTAATGTCCTAGATAATGAAATTAGATTAATTAATAATTTAATTAATAACCTATTACATATGTATTTTATTTATTATAATTTTATTAAGTTCATTTATAGCCTTTTTATGAGTTATAAGATTCAATTTTTCATTCATAAGTGTTTGTTTCATTGGTTTTCATGATCGGTTCCCTTGCATATAATTATGGGAATTCATGTAAAATGGAAGAAAAACTCCAAAAGTGGAATTATTCAATATTAATGATCTTCTATAATATTAAATGGTCTCATAAATCATTTGTTTATATGGAATAAGTATGATTCATTAGATAAAATCTTAATGATATCCATTTAGATTATTTAGGCATTTTTCTGTCATCATGAAATAGTTTTGTTTTATTAATTAATATTATGTATATATATATACTAGTTCCAGAACAATAAATAAGTTGTAATAAACATTTTAAATTATTTTTTAACCATTATAATGGTTTTATGACCACACTTTAAGGAGTTATTAGAAAATGAAAACACATCGTCCACGATGGTGGTAAATCGACACATCACAAATGATATTTTCATTTTTAGAATAAAAGGGATAGGAGAAGAGGTTTGATGATATATTTTCCATTAACATAATAAAATTATAGTATATATAAGATAATGGAGTTATCATGCATGTTTTTATAGAGGAGTTGAGTAAAGGATAATAAAATAAATGAAATTGAAAGAAAAAAAGGAAAACGAAAGAGGATTTTACCGCTTGAATTTATTCTCCTTGAGAACCTCTATGAGGAACTTAGGTTTTGGTATTTTATTGACACAAAAGGATCCTGAAAGTGGGGGAGATGATTGGGAAAATTATTGGGTAAGAATTGTATAGGCTTCAAGTCTTTGGAGCTATGAAGAGAAGGGGTGGTGAGGGATGTTATTTATAGTGGAGAAGAGGGGGTTTTTTGAATATTCTATTCATTTGTTTATTATTTTTGCTCGAGACTATGAATAGTTTTTATTATTGTGACTAAATACATTAAGGAGTGAATTTGAGTTATAAATAATGTTTTCTTACATCATTAATGATGTTTCAATTCTTGTATTTGGCTTAAAATGTTAAATACTGTAAATTACCGTATTTCACTATTCATAAAAAAATTCAACTATTTTAGAAAAATCCAAAAAATTTAACCTAACTATTCTTTGATGATTAGAATTCAAAAATGAACTCTATATTATGAAAATAATTTTCTAAATATGAGAAATTTAATTTTTAATTAAAATCATCCTTTACTTGGAAAATACTAATTTTAAAATTATAACCAATTTTATAACACTTTGAAAAATAAATTAAAGTCTCATAAAATTATCTTATAATAATAATACAACAAAATATTAATTTATGAATACAATTTAGGAAAATAAATTTTCTTTTAAATCATTATATTAATTATAAAATTGAAAATAAACATTTATGTTTATAAAAAATATCAACAGTTAAATAATAATTTCTAAAACATTTATTTACTTGTACTCTGATATAATTATATCATATTATCATTGATAATATTCCTACATTTTATTTTTAATTTCATAGGTGAGGTTACTATTATATTGGTTGAATTACTATTCTGAAGGGTCACATTACTATTCCAAAGGTCAAGTTACTATTTCATTGACATATGTTCATTAATTTATAGAAAAAGCCACTTATTTCATTCATTCTTCATTTATAAAGTTTTTTGTCTATCATCTATGTGATTTTATAAGATTTATACTATATGAAATAATTTTGTGTTCCATGTAAGCTATCGAATGAGTTGAATTTATTTAAGAGTATGCATACCGTAAAATCTTGGGGTGTTATGTCATTGTATTCCGGATGGAATAATATTTTCTAGTCGAGTCAAATTCCACATAATTGTGGAATTTTGTTTTTTTGAAATCAAACCTATTTGATAGGATTTTGAAAATTTTTAAAAGCAATGAAAAATTTTAAAAACAGAGCACAGCACATGGTAGTGTTATATCTCAACTAAAAATAATAATAATAACTAAAGGATGGATATTGTAGGTGAAAATGGACAAACAAAATGGGGGAATTTTTTCTTGGGGCGGCAGAACTGCCACCCATCACTGCATTTCATCCCCACTTAGCTCGGTCGGGCTCCCGTATCATCACCAGCCTCCTCATTTCATCCCCACTATTTGGCCACCCTAGTGATGGCTAGATTTGTCACCACGTTGAACAGCCTCCCACTGGCACCTCACTGAAAAACCCCATGGACCCATACTTCATCGCAGCGCATCATTTTATTGTTGTCCCCCACCAAATTTCATGCCATACACCAGCCACACTCGCCCTCTCTTTCAAACTCTTAGCCAGCCAGACCCCATCAAATTCATTCCACTATCATCCCCCATCAGATCACGCACCAGCCACCTGCTGCACTGGCCCCCTCCATCAGCCTCTCTACTGGACAGACCCCATCGATGCCACCCCCATTTTTGGTCTCCCATAGATCAACCCGAATTGGAATGGTTCAGGGCATGTCGTTACCGAACTGGAACCTAAGTGAGTCATGTCTGACCCGCCCAACCCTATTTCAGGTCTAGAATAGGTCTGTAACCCCTTTCAGGGTTTTTTAGGATAGTCAAGGCCCAGACAAAAAATAAAACATTTCAAAAAATAATTTAAATTTTTATAATAAAATTAATTTAAATTTTAGGACTGAAAGAGATAAATTATTTTAATAAAAAAAATTAAAATGAGTTATTTTAATTCGTTTAATTTTCCAAATATGTTTTCCTTGTTTTGAGTATGGCACTTTTGTTTTTTACAGAAATTTTATTTTAAACTAAAAACACTCACTTTGAGTCATACCCCCTATATTGTGAGTCAGTTTGATGTGATACTAATTCGTATACGTCACAAATGACCTATAAATTATTGTCCTAAAGTATCAATAAAATCAGAGCATGTTTTCTTGGTTTTCAATGAGTGAAACATGTTTTGAACTAAAATGTAAATTTTAAATTGATGACAGACACTATGAGTCGTATCAAGAACCTAGTGTATCATATTGAGGTTCAGATAATTCATACACATCACAAATGACTTATGGATCATGTTCCTAAATTATCAAGACAATCTAAATGTGTGTTTTTGGTCTTAAGTAAGTCACTTGTCCTTTTTACTAAAATTAATATCAATTTTAAATAAAAAGAAACACCTGGAGTCATACTATTTGTATCATGCATCATATTGAGGTGTGGTTGATGTAGGTTCTAGGTGAAGCGGAAGTGTGGGAGGGATGGTGCCCAACTTTTATTTTTTCCATATTCAATGAATAATTTGGGATCTATGTGATGATGAACGCCATGATCCACTGAATTGAATCAAATAGATAGGAAAAATAAATAGAAACTCGTAACCAAGAGAGAGGATCAAAATATTTTGTTTATAATTAATTTAATTAAATAAGAATTACCTCTAATGGTATTCTTTCATCATTGATGCATTTAGCCATAGATATATAGGTGTAATTTCATTGCATTGTATAGGTCAAGGGTAGATCTTTCATCATCGAAAGAGTATTCAGGTGCTAGCACGAAATATCCTTGTGATTGTGATGTCCATCTTTAATCACCTTGAGAACCTCTTCCAAAGTGTTATCCTTGATCTGGTGGAGTGGGATCTCTCTCGTTCTTGAGAGAGTTCTTGGAGAGGGATGAACTCTTTAGGGTTGAGATCTTTTCTCCAATTTTTTGTGCACATCACAATAGGCATCGCTTGGCTTGCCCTTGGAAAATGAGAGAATAATATATCTGGCCATTTATTTCACTAGGGTAATAATAAATAATTTTCAAAAGTGCCTTTAATTATTTTATTAATCCTAGAGAAATCCCCATGTCAAATAATAACACTAACATTCTTATTTATTGAAATACACTAAACTTGCAAGTTATAATTAAATATTATTTAATCAGAAATTATTCAATATTATTATTTCTCATTGGACCATTAAACTTGATCTGCCAATCCTCTATAATATTTATTAATTATTCCGCTCACAATATATTCTCTCAAATAACTAGTGATGGAATAAATATGATCAAGAATACATGAATAATTATTAAACCATGACTAGGAATAATATTTATTCAACTTGTTAAATAATAAACTATTTAACTAAGATACTGGATACACTTAGTGTGTGACCCTCTAGGCCTCTTTCTAAGTGGCATTAGGCGAACCTGCTGAAAGTCCAAGGTTAGCATCTAAAAACATGACAAGGCACCCATAGAGAAAAAATTCATTGTTTTAATGACATTTCACCTCATATGAATTCTTACCATGTAATATAATCCCTTTATCACAATATTTATAATAGAGCAAGTTGCATGTCAATTCCATCAACCAATATTCTCGATATCTCTTTCTTTGACTTTCCAAAAATAGAAATTTCCTATAAAAAACCATGGAAAGGGATTTAATTAGGCTATATAATTTCCATCAAAGGGCCTGAGATATTAGCTTCCGTTAATGAATATAAGGGATAAATCTTGTCTCGCGTTATTCATTAATACAATATTACTCGTGACGCACCCAACATATCCTACCTCACCATGAACATTTTTCGTCACGGTTTTCATCAATACATCAAAGTACGTGGCTCATAATATCCATAAATAATAATCATAAAGTCTAAGGACCAATACACACATCCATATATTGGAACATACAATGACACTTATAAATGTATATTTCCCACTATCGGGTCTCGTTCTCATAATATCCTATTAGATATCAACAAGGGCGTACACCATGATAAAGTTCCTTAAAGTCCTATGAGTCTCCACACCTGATAGCATGTATCATTTTTGTCCCTCAAATGATATCATCTAGTCATATAACACATATATAAGAATAGTTTCATGGAACTTACAGGTTCTCATCATAGACGGGAACTACTATGACCTTTTAGTGTGACAGCTACTCTTGGGACATTTTCACATGTAATGTTATGTAGAAGAATAATCATGATGTGATAAGGATTTTATTGATATTAAAAAACCATGAATATAATTTATCATAAATTACATAGAATTTGGTTCTAGGGAACCAAATCTAATGGACTCTTACTTGCACTAGATCCGACTTCTAACAAACTCCAGTCTGCTAGCTCTCACATGATACTCATTCTTCTACTGAGATAGGTCTTTAGTCAAGGGTTCCACCATATTCTCTTCCATGGATACTCAGATCACTGCAACTTAACCCCTTTAATAAAAATCCCTCAAGGGGTGATACTTTTATAGTATGTTCTTTGTATGTTTATGTGACCATGGATATTTTTCAAGAGCCAAAACTGTAGTATTATCACAATACAATTTGATAGGATCTTTACTTCTATGTGACACATTAAGCTCATGGAAAAAGTTACAAATCCATACGGCTTCCTTTCCTGCATTAGAAGCCACTATGTACTTGAACTCTGCTGTAGAATCAGCTACAACTGGCTGCTTTGAACTCTCCCAGCTCATAGATCCACCATTGAGATAGAAAACATATCTTTATTATGACTTCAGATCATTTTGATCTGTCTGAAAACTAGCATCAGCATACCCTATGATGACAAGATCCTCGTCTCCTCCATATACCAGGAACATATCCTTAGTTCTTATTAGATACTTAAGGATAATCTTAATAAAAGTCCAATATTATTCTCCAAGATCTTCTTGATATCTTCTTACCATGCACAATGCATAGGCATCATCAAGTCTGGTATATAACATGGAATACATGATTGATCCTATCACCAAAGTGTATGGGATCTTACTCATTCTATCTTTCTCCTATTGTGTCTGGGACACATTTTCATAAAAAGATCTAACCATGTGACACTGGTATTAATCCCCTCTTGGATTATTTAATACTAAATATCTTTAGTATCTGGTCAATATATGTACTTTGGCTTAGTCTAAGTAGCCTCTTGGATCTATCACGAATTATTTGGATCCCTAGAATGTAGGTTGTTTCACCAAATTCCTTCATGGAGAAGCACTTTTTTAACCATTCCTTAACACATTGTAAGGGTTTTATGTCATTTAAAATAATTAATATGTCATCAACATATACTAATAGGATAATGACCGCATTCCCACTAAACCTCTTTTAAATACATAGCTCACATTCATTTTAATGAAACCAAATTCATTTATGGATTCATCAAATCAAATGTTCCATGAACTAGATGCTTGCTTCAATCTATAAATGGATCTCTATAACTTGAAAATCCTTTTGGAATCACCTGGTGTCACAAAACCTTCTGGTTGTGTCATATAGATCTTCCTGAAGGTTCCTATTAAGGAATTTAGTTTTAACATCAATCTTCCAAATCTCATAGTATTAGTAAGCTGCTATGGAAAATATGATTCTAATGGATTTAAACACAGAAACAAGTGAAAAGGTTTCATCGTTGTAGAGACCCGAAGATTGACGTACATGGACATTACATTACTTTTGCGGAATACTTAACACATAACAAAAACAGATACACAAGGATCATAATAGTTTAGTGTCTTTGGAAACTTGGAATATAAACTTCTAATCATGTTGAAAGATCTTCAACAAATCCCATAATGATCTTACCCTTTTTGTTTCCTTACCTAAAACCTTTATTTATTTCTTGGGGAAAATAAAACATAAAAAGGGTGAGCTCAAATGCTCAGTAAGGGCAAACATAGAGAACATAAAACAATCCATAAACATTTGAAAGCAAAAAACTTGAACATGAAATTTAAACATCAAAATCTTGAGCAATGACATAAACCGTGGAAGTACGTGAGGCATATATCATAATGGAACATCAACCATGATAAAATATAATGGAAATAAAACATTTAATTGTGGAAACCATTCAGCACAAGTTATGATTTCCATAGTAGCCAAGGCATTGCTGCCAAGATCATCTTAGTGGACAAAGTCCCTTTCTGAATCGAGTTCACTCCTCATTTCAGTCCTGTAACACTGAACCAGATTAACTTACCGTTCCAGCCATGTCTATCTCATGAGATATAAATCTTTACCCAATGCATTGGAGGGATATATAGGTCCCACCCATCTCATAATGAAATCATTCTTACTTGTGCCACAAAATAAACATACATCATTCATAATAACCCAATAAATAAAATGGGTTTCATAAACATCATTCCATCATCACATAATCCATATAAAAGAAATGGATATCATTTCACAATAAGAAAAGTGAAACCATGTAAATCATAGATACATGATACTTGAAACATACACATATCAAATAATGTCATCTTAGATGAAAAATGGTTTTGATAAAACACTTGAAATGAATTCTTGAGGAAAATATCCTTTCTTCTTCAAAATCATTCTCTTTCCACAAAATGTCATGAAATTTAAAAAGAAAAGGATTTTTTTGAAAATAGTCATGAAATATTTTGGAGGAATATTCATGAAAATAAGGCTTTATAAAACCGTAAAAATTTGTTCGTCCCGTATAAGTTAAAAAAACATTCTTCTCGTACTTTTGCCAGAAAAGTCAAAAAGTACCTCGTAAAAGAAAGATTCCATACATACCATGTAGTAAAAGTAAAAAATGGGTAAAAAGGATATTAAACATACATGAAAACATTTTTAGAAACAAGTAAATGGATGATAAATATAACCCCAGTAAATACTTACGAATAAACAATCTCGGATAAAAACGAGATTGGAAAAGTTATCCCTTACCATAGGTCTGATATGCTTCGTATGGATCCGAACCTCCTATATAATGATTTAAATAATGTCATTGACTTATTAAATAATCATATTCATTGTTATGATATCATATATGTTTCACTTATGACTTTATATTACCCGTTCTTTTGTAAATTTCATGTTAAAGCAGCGTTTTGGGTAAAATCATTTCATTTATCGTATGTGTTTCGACTTGTCGTTCTTGATATTATTACTTATATAGTGATTTACATAATTCCATAATGTAAAACATTATTTATATATAATATATATTCATCATATACATATATATTATAGATCGATAAAAGGAATGAAATACACCGTTCATGGAGACGGTAGGTCGTACGTACGCAAGAACGTTGTTTTTGTTTCCTTATTGAATTGAATGAAAATAAATAGATGACATACATATATATATACATAAATCCAGTAGAATTATTATTTTATATATTTCATTATTATTTATTATATAAACTTTATGATCATTCATGTATGGTTAACATGTAGAATGAATCTCATCGCGTCGTGGAGACGGTAGTCCGTACGTACGCACGAGCGATGATATCGTTTCCATAATTATTGAATAGAATTTGAGTGAATGGTATAATAAATCATAATTATTATGATGTTATAATAACCATATATAGTTATTCTTTACACAATTATACCCATCCATGTAAGGTGTTGGTGGAAAAATAGATTACACCACGGCGTGGAGACGGTATTCTGTACGTACGCGCGCGCGGTGATTTTGTTTTCTGTAGGATGGATAGAAGGTGAAATAGGGTTGTTTCATATTTATAATAACATATCAGTATATTAGTGATACTGATGTTATTACTTCATAATGAAACAACTAAAGAAGAGGGAGTAGAAGAAGAATGGAACTTGAAGAAAACGGTAGAAGGTATTACCTCTTTCTCGAAGTGCCTCCTTTAAACTTTCTCTTAGGGCACTAGAGTTGGTCTTTTGAGAATACCAGTACCTATAGTAGGTTTCTAAGGAATTGGGGAAGTGAAATGGTCAGGGTTTGGCCGAGATTGAAGGCTCAATGTGGTGTAAGTAGGAGATGGAGGAGGTGCCCTTTTATAAGGGAGGAGAGGGGCACCTTTGGAATCCTCAAAAATATTAGTTTAATATAAATTCAAAACCCACATAAAAACCTCAAAAAATGACTCAATTCTAAGATTAGATGATATAGGGTTTTAATATCATCAACCAATAAAATTTAGACATGTTTTGATCTTATTTTAATCCTTGTCATTTTGATTTATCCTTATTTAATTTATTTAAGTTTATTTGTGGTAATAAAATTCTAAATTTTAAATGGTTATAAATAATCACTTATGTGTTGTTAATTTTCCATAATTGGATAAGTTATTCCATTTTAGACTATATAAATATCAACTTATAATTTTTAAATATTTTTGTTATTTTTAAACAATTTAATAATATGTTATTTTTATAAAATAACAATAGTGTCAATTTTGACACTATTCATTTATTTGAATTTAAATAAAATCTACACAGAGAATATATTCAAACTAAAATATTTAATAGATTCCTAACATGTCAAATTTGTCTAGAAAATTCCTGGAGCACATTAAACAGTTCATATAATATTTATTTTAATTTTTTTTAAATCATTTATTTGGTATATCTCTTAATAAAATAATTAGTACAACATTTTTGTATAATTATTTAATATACTTATTTGTTGCATAAAAATTAAAAATAAAATCCTTTGATGAAGATAAATATCAAAGTTTTATAATAATAATTTTACTCTAATTTATCATCTTAAAATAACAACATGTAAATTGTTATCTTTATTAAATTATGAAGGTGACAACTTTGGAATCATTTAAAATAAAATATTATATGTGTCATAATCTCCTTAATTAGGATAAAAATGGTCAAAAATTCAGCCATTGGATGATTAGGGTTTATAAATACACTAATAATAAGTTTTGTGCAGATTTTTGGGCCTTTTGATGTGTATTACTATTTCAACAAAAAATATATTATTGATTTTTTACTAAATAAATAATTTCTGCATCATTAATGTATAAGATAATAAGGTAATTAAATAACTCTTAAAAATTAAAAATAAATTACCATGATAAAGAAAAACATTTTATCTTTCAAATGAGTATTTATATCCAAATTTATATTCTGTATAAACTTATATTAAAAATTCTTTAATTATTAAAGTTGAGTGAGACATATTTCACTTTCCTTTAAATAAAATAAACTAAAGGTCTTAATCACCTCCAAGTGGGTTCTAATGGATTCCATTTCGACCCAAATATGACTTATAAAGAAATATAATCATTCAATTGTATTAAGACTAGTATTAGGATAATTTAATTAATATTATATTTACCCTTAATTACCCAATTTACCTTTTACTATGGTAAATAAAATTTACCGTTGTTACTATTCATAAAGCCCAAAAATAAAAAGTAGTCTATTAATATAATTTGGACCCACTGATTCCAAATATGGAATCCATTTTTCAAAATTCAATACACAGAAGTTTCAGAAATTAAATTTAAATTAATCTCATTGTCGAAAGAAAACGAGTTTTTGTTTAAAACATTGCAAAAGATTGAATTTATTTAACCTATGAATTCAATGTAAAATCAATGATAATGACATAAATTATATTAAATGGTAAAAATATATTCTATTTATACTTTAAAACCATTCAATATTATAATTTAACCACATAAATTATTACGATGAAAGAAGTTGTTTTTAATTAAAATATAGCGTGTTTTTACTATTCATTAAAATATGAAAGTTATCAGAATAATATGAAAAATTTATCCAAGGTAAAATTTTATATCCTTATTCAAAAGAATAATTTTATTTTGTAAAATTGAACTTATAAACATGTCAAAAACTATATTTAAAGTTGGTGCGCCATCAAAAGGCGGTAAAACTGCATTTTTTGAAAAATACTTATTTTACCCGAAAAAATTATTTTGTTCTTATACCATGTTCTAGAAAATGTGTAAGATGAATAATAATGTTATAAAATTCAAAATATAGTTAATACTATTTATAACGGCTAGTTCATAATAATATTATAACAATATATCATTGTTTAGTAAAACCCGGTATTGTGTACAACACACGCTATCGAGGAAGGTCGCTATTGCGTGTAATGCAAGCCAAGTCAGGGTTGCATTTAGTGCATGACTCCTTTGTTGTTGCGTATAACAAAATCAAACAATATTTCATTAATAAATTGAATAAATATATATATACTCAATGTTGTGTAGAATAACTACTATCAAACAAACTTGAAATTGTGTGTAACACAATCCAAGATTAGTGTTGCATATACTGCAAGCTAATACGGTGTCGCGTATAGCGCAAGATAATCTTGGTGTAGCGTACAATAGAAGATATGTAAGAGATTAAAAGGAATATATCTTATAAAATCTCGGGTTGTTACATTCTACCCCCCTTAAAATAAATTTCGCCCTCGAAATTCATCGGGGTTATAAATCGTTTACTATTCATAGAAACCCACATCGTAAAAAGGAATACTAAAACTTAATTTTAAAAAATAAAGTATGAAACGTAATGATTACCCAAAGTAACTCGTCACTGGGTTTATATATAGGAGAACATAGGTTAAAATATGGATACGGAAGAAAAATCTAACCATCAAGTTCTGATGGAGAGTGGTAGAGAACATGGCTATGAAAAATCCATTAATCATAAAGTCATAAATTTGTGATGATCTAAGGTACCATCTGATTCATCAGATATAAGAACACTAGGAAAACATTTTTGGTTTTCAATATCATTTCCCTAATGTTGGAAAATTTTAATTAGAAGAAATACTTACTTGATTTTGGTACAATCTCACTGTTGTTCATGCTTTGAACAATTTCCACTTCATCTCTTAAAGAAATGAAGTTGAATTTGTTATTCATGAAGTGTTAATAGGTCATGTGATAGAATGATGGGTCATTCCATTTGTTTCAAACAAAAGGTCAGCAAAAGTTATCAAATATACATAAGTCCATCTATGGTGAGGTTAATCGTATACGATTCCAAAAATGAACTTATAATTCATATATCATACCGCTTAATAAAATAAAACTAGTTTCTACTAACCAGGGACTTCCTGTAGGCCAGTGGTAGGCAATAAAGGTCAGTCGCACTTCGGTTGTGGGTTCAATTCCCACAGCCTTGTCCGATGCGATGGGTTGTCGCCCGTCCTGCAGGTTGTCTTTTTTTTTATAAAAATACATTATTATAACTTTCCATCAATAATATCGAAAAAGTTATAGTCTGAAACAATACTAACTTATGTCCAACATAATCCATTCCAATCTTTAGCCTTATCCAAAATACTGCTATCCAATCTCATATTATAGTGAAAATGATTACCAGAGGGTTTATATAACAAGCATGTTAATACCATCATTGATCCCCATATATCATAAGATATGTCTTGTTAGTCACATTCCAAACATTCGAAGGCCTTAATCATGTATTATCTTGAAAAAAAATTAATACCCATTGAACCTTAGTGAAAACATGAATGCATTTAAAAGTTAACACTTTCCACATACCAAAATCCTCAAAATTATATATACTCAAACCATGATATCACTTAGTCCTTATATCAATCATGAGCTCATGAATACTATCAAACAACTCATTATCTCCTTATCCTTTCATTATACGCATATCATCTACTTTCTAAAAATATCTGAATAACCGTTCATGGTTACTGGTACCATTCAACATATACTTTCAAATACTTTAGGAAAAACAATAATGTAACAATCCTTAGATGATTCTTTATTCTATAGTACCATACATTATTCTTTATAAACATACAATCATTCCACTAACTTCTTAAACCACTGAATGAGCTTCATCATTTCTTTCATCTCATATTTCATTTGTAGTCTCTCCATCATCATCCACATAAATACTACTCATATGACCATGCTGATTCTCTTCATGAGATATTCCCTTAGGGTATTGGTTTGCATAGTTCCCATACATTCCACATTTAAAACATCTAATCATTGTTGATGTCGTAAAAATACCATTATCCTTGTCCATGGTGTTAACTGAACCTTTTCCTTTGCACTTACTGGATTTGTGTCCTTCTTTTCCACACCCAAAGCATCTTCCAGTTCCTTTGAAACAATCTCCCCGATTCCTCTTCCCACGTGATTTACATGAGGGAAATTGAACTTTTTTTCCTCTATGATCATCATGAAACTCCATATTTCTCTTATTATCTAAGTTGGTAAACTTACCAAAGTTGAGATTATTGATCATATTATGAGATTTCTGATTAGGAATAATAACGATGTTTGGACTTCCAAATCCCATTTCATTTGGTTTCTCATGAAGAATATCATTCCATTGTTCGTCATATCCTCCATTATCGTGAATCTTCCTATTTCCAGCCATTTTCTAAAACCCAAAAAGAATAGTGTGAGAGGCAAAAATCATGCTAGTGAAAACAACATAGTAAAGGGGGAGTACCCTCAATATCTAACATCTTAGGTTAAATTCTAAGATCATTACCATAGTTCTATGACTATATCCTATACGTATACTTATCCTTAGGGACATCCCTAGACATACCTTAGAAATATCTCTAGGGATCTCACTAATGCTTTCTCATCCTAGTTTCCAAAGGTTGACTAAACCTTTCCTCTGATACCAACTGTAGAGACCCGAATCTTGACGTACATGGACAGTACATTACTTTTGCGGAATACTTAATACATAACAAAAACAGACACACAAGGATCGTAATAGTTTAGTGTCTTTGGAAACTTGGAATATAAACTTCTAATCATGTTGAAAGATCTTCAACAACTCCCATAAAGATCTTCCCCTTTTTGTTTCCATACCTAAAACCTTTCTTTATTTCCTGGGTAAAATAAAACATAAAAAGGGTGAGCTCAAATGCTCAGTAAGGGCAAACATAGAGAACATAAAACAATCCATAAACATTTGAAACCAAAAACATGAACATGAAATTTAAACATCAAAATCTTGAGCAATGACATAAATCGTGGAAGTACGTAAGGCATATATCATAATGGAACATAAACCATGATAAAATATAATGCAAATAGAACATGTAATTGTGGAAACCATTCAGCATAAGTTGTGATTTATATAGTATCCAAGGCATTGCTTCCAAGACCATCTTAGTGGACAAAGTCCCTTTCTGAATCGAGTTCACTCCTCGTTTCAGTCCTGTAACACTAAACCAGATTAACTTACCATTCCAGCCATGTCTATCTCATGAGATATAAATCTTTACCCAATTCATTGGAGGGAGATATAGGTCTCACCCATCTCATAATGAAATCATTCTTACTTGTGCCACAAAATAAACATACATCATTCATAATAACCCAATAAATAAAATGGGTTTCATAAACATCATCTCATCATCACATAATCCATATAAAAGAAATGGATATCATTTCATAATAAGAAAATTGAAACCATGTAAATCATAGAGACATGATACTTGAAACATACACATATGAAATAATGTCATCTTAGATGAAAAATGGTTTTGATAAAACACTTGAAATGAATTCTTGAGGAAAATATCCTTTCTTCTTCAAAATCATTCTCTTTCCACAAAATGTCATGCAAGTTTAAAATAAAATAATTTTTTTGAAAATATTCATGAAATCTTTTGGAGGAAGCTTCATGAAAATAAGGCTTTATAAAACCGTAAAAATCCATTCGTGTCGTATAAGTTAAAAAAACATTCTTCTCGTACTTTTGCCGGAAAAGTCAAAAAGTACCTCGTAAAAGAAAGATTTCATACATACCATGTAGTAAAAGTCAAAAATGGGTAAAAAGGACATTAAACATACATGAAAACGTTTTTAGAAACAAGTACATGGATGATAAATATAACCCTATTAAATACTTACGAATAAACAATCTCGGATAAAAATGAGATTGGAAAAGTTATCCCTTACCTTAGGTCGGATATGCTTCGTATGGATCCGAACCTCCTATATAATGATTTAAATAATTTCATTGACTTATTACATATTCATATTCATTGTTATGATATCATATATGTTTCACTTATGACTTTATATTACCCGTTCTTTTGTAAATTCCATGTTAAAGCAGCGTTTTGGGTAAAATCATTTCATTTATCGTATGTGTTTCGACTTGTCGTTCTTGATATTATTACTTATATCCTGATTTACATAATTCCATAATGTAAAACATGATTTATATATAATATATATTCATAATATACATATATTTTATAGATCAATAAAAGTAATGAAATACACCGTTCATGGAGACGGTAGGCCGTACGTACGCATGAACACTATTTTCGTTTCCTTATTGAATTGAATGAAACTAAATAGATGACATACATATATATATATACATAAATCCAGTACAATTATTATTTCATATATTTCATTATTATTCATTATATAAACTTTATTATCATTCATGTATGGTTAACATGGAGAATGAATCTCATCGTGTCGTGGAGACGGTAGTCCGTACGTACGCACGAGCGATGATATTGTTCCCATAATTATTGAATAGAATTGGAGTGGATGGTATAATATATCATAATCAGTATTATTTTATAATAACCATATATAGTTATTATTTACACCATTATACCCATCCATGTAAGGTGTTGGTGGAAAAACAGATTACACCACGGCGTGGAGACGGTATTACGTACGTACGCACGCGCGGTGATTTTGTTTTTCGTAGGATGGATAGAAGGTGAAATAGGGTTATTTCATATTTATAATAACATATAAGTATATTAGGGATACTGATGTTATTACTTCATAATGAAACAACTAAAGAATAGGGAGTAGAAGAAGAATGGAACTTGAAGAAAACGGTAGAAGGTATTACCTCTTTCTCAAAGTGTCTCTTTTAAACTTTCTCTTAGGGCACTAGAGTTGGTCTTTTGAGAAGACCAGTACCTCTAGTAGGTTTCTAAGGAATTGGGAAAGTTAAATGGTCAGGGTTTGGCCGAGCTTGAAGGCTCAATGTGGTGTAAGGAGGAGAGGGAGGAGGTGCCCTTTTATAAGGGAGGAGAGGGGAACCTTTAGAATCCTCAAAAATATTAGTTTAATATAAATTCTAAAACCACATAAAAACCTCCAAAAAATGACTCAATTAGAATATTATATGAGATAGGGCTGTAATATCATCAACCAATCAAATTTAGAAATGTTTTGATCTTATTTTAATCCTTATCATTTTGATTTATCCTTATTTAATTTATTTAAGTTTATTTGTGGTAATAAAATTCTAAATTTTAAATGGTTATAAATAATAACTTATGTGTTGTTAATTTTCCATAATTGGATACTTTATGCCATTGTCTACTATATAAATATCAATTTATAATTTTTAAATATTTTTGTTATTTTTAAACAATTTAATAATATGTTATTTTTATAAAATAACAATAGTATCAATTTTGACACCATTCATTTATTTGAATTTAAATAAAATCTACACAACGGATATATTCGAAATAAAATATTTAATAGATTCATAACATGTCAAATTTATCTATAAAATTCTTGGATCACATTAAACAGTTCATATAATATTTATTTTAATATTTGTAAAACCATTTATTTGGTATATCTCTTAATAAAATAATTAGTAAAACATTTTTGTATAATTATCTAATATACTTATTTGTTGCATAAAAATTAAAAATAAAATCCTTTGACGAATATAAATATCAAATATTTTATAATAATAATTTTACTCAAATTTATCATCTTAAAATAACAACATGTAAATTGTTATCTTTATTAAATTATGAAGGTGACAACTTTGGAATCATTTAAAATAAACTATTATAAGTGTCATAATTTCCTTAATTAGGATCCAAATGGTCTACAATTCAGCCATTGGATGATTAGGGTTTATATATACACTAATAATAAGTTTTGTGCAGATTTTTGGGCCTTTTGATATGTATTACTATTTCAACAAAAACGATATTATTGATTTTTCACTAAATAAATAATTTCTGCATCATTAATGTATAAGATAATAAGGTGATTAAATAACTCTTAAAAATTAAAAATAAATTACCATGATAAATAAAAAAAATTTATCTTTCAAATGAGTATTTATAACCGAATTTATATTCTGTATAAACTTATATTAAAAATTATTTAATTATTAAATTTGAGTGAGACATATTTCACTTTCCTTTAAATAAAATAAACTAAAGGTCTTAATCACCTCCAAGTGGGTTCTAATGGATTCCATTTCGACCCAAATATGACTTAGTACGAAATATAATCATCCAATTGTATTAATACAAGTATTAGGATAATTTTATAATATTATATTTACCCTTAATTACCCAATTTACCTTTTACTATGGTAAATAAAATTTACCGTTGTTACTATTCATAAATCCCAAAAATAAAAAGTAGTCTATTAATATAATTTGGACCCACTGATTCCAAATATGGAATCCATTTTTCCAAATTCAATACACAGAAGTTGCAGAAATTATATTAAAATTAATCTCGTTGTCGAAAGAAAACGAGTTTTTGTTTAAAACATTGCAAAAGATTGAATTTATTTAACCTATGAATTCAATGTAAAATCAATGCTAATGACATAAATTATATTAAATGGTAAAAAATATATTCTATTTATACTTTAAAACCATTCAATATTATAATTTAACCACATAAATTATTACGATGAAAAAATTTGTTTTTAATTAAAATATAGTGTGTTTTTACTATTCATTAAAATATGAAAGTTATCCGAATAATATGAAAAAATTATCCAAGGTAAAATTTTATATCTTGATTCCAAAGAATAATTTAATTTTGTAAAATTGAACTTATAAACATGTCAAAAACTAGATTTAAAGTGGGTGCGCCATCAAAAGGCGGCAAAACTGCATTTTTTGAAAAATACTTATTTTACCCGAAAAAATTATTTTGTTCTCATACCATGTTTTATAAAATGTGTAATATGAATAATAATGTTATAAAATTAAAAATATAGTTAATAATATTTATAAAGGCTAGTTCATAATAATATTATAACAATATATCGTTGTTTAGTAAAACCCGGTATTGCTTACAACACACGCTATCAAGGAAGGTCGCGATTGCGTGTAATGCAAGCCAAGTCAGGGTTGCATTTAGTGCATGACTCCTTTGTTGTTGCGTATAAAAAAATCAAACAATATTTCATTAATACATTGAATATATATATATATATACTCAATGTTGTGTAGAATAACTACTATCAAAAAAAACTTGAAATTTTGTGTAACACGATCCAAGATTAGTGTTGCATATACTGTAAGCTAATACGGTGTCGCATATAACGCAAGATAATCTCGGTGTAGTGTACAGTAGAAGATATGAAATAGATTAAAAGGAATATATCTTATAAAATCTCAGGTTGTTACAATCGTAGTCAATTCCTTGACATTGTTTAAACACTTTATCCACTATCTTTGCTTTATAGATACATAATTTACCTTTCATGTCAAGTTTCCTCTTGAATACCCATTTACACCCAATAGGTTTTACATCAACTATTGAATCGACCAGAACCCAAACTTGGGTTTGATACATGGAATCCATCTCAAAAATTCATAGCTTCTAGCCATATTTTAGCTTCTAAGATCTCTGCTACCTTCTTATAGGAGAGAGGTTCATCATTGCCCAATAATAATGATTCACCATCCTTGGTGACTAGAAAACCATATCTCTCTAGTTCCCTTACCTCTCTTACACTCATATGCAGTACTTATGTTTCAAGAACTACTTCTTCCATGGGGACCTATGGAACTTGTTTCTATGCCAACTCATGTGTATCTTGAGCATCAACTTCATTGAAGTTAATCTTTCTCCCACTATTCTTTTTAAGGATGTTCTCCCTCTCAATAAAGATGGATTGTCTAGAAAAAGTCACTTTATTGTCTGAGGGGTTGTATAGGTAATATCCCTTTCTTTCCTTAGGATAACCTATAAATATATACTTCCTTCCCCATGGTGCTAGTTTGTTTCCTGATAAATCCTTAACAAACACCTCTCATCCCCATACATTTATATGTGATAAAATTGGTTTCTTTACACTCCATAACTCAAAGGGAATTCCATTTTATGCTTTGTTAGGTACTTAGTATAATGTGTATGCCACAGTTTATAATGAATATCCCCAAAAGGATAATGGAATATCTGCACGACTCATCATTGAACTTACCATGTCTAACAAGGTGTGGTTTCTCATTTCACTAAAACCATTCCACTGTGGTGTATAAGGTGGAGTGAGTTGAGATAGAATCCCAAACTCTCGTAGAAAGTTGATGAATTCTTGGTTAAGAAATTCTCTACCTCAATCCAATCAAAGATTCTTTATCTTCTTACCAAGATGATTCTCTCCTTCATTATTTAATTTCTTAAATTTCTAAAAGGAATATGACTTATACATCATCATGTAAATATATCTATATCTACTCAAGTCATCAGTAAAAGTTATGAAGTAAGAATATCCACCTCTAGCCTCTACTAAAAATGGTCTATACACATCAGTGTGTACTAATCCTAGAAGCTATGTGGTCCTTTCACCCAGTCCACCAAATGGTGGTTTGTTCATTTTCCCTTGTAAACAAGTGTGATATCTATTAAGTGGTTTTAGCTCATAAGAGTCTAAATATCCATCTTGACATAGCTTTGTCAAACACTTCTCGTTTACATGAACAAGACAGTGATGCCACAACTGGGTGTTATATGAGTCATGTGAACATAATTAATTATTGGTTTCCAACACTTAGTTTTTGTAATTTAGTACATAAATACCATTATTTAAATGTTCCATACTATAAAATATGTTTTCCTTATAAAAGAAACAACTTTTATTTCCTAACTTTAAAATAAACCCATCTGTATCTAAACTTGATAAAAAATCATGTTTTTGGTAATAGTAGGCACATAATAGAAATCATGAAAAACTAAAATCATTTATGTTGGAAATGAAAGGTGGTAGGCACCAATGGAAATAGCAACTAGCCTCACACCATTGGTAGCTCGTAGATCCACCTCTCCTCTGGAAAATTTCCAAAATCTATTTGGTTCCTACATTTGAATATAGATGTGAGCACAAAAATCTATATATAATACCCAATGTATAGAAATGGAAAGATTTCACTTGATAAAGAATGCACCTTTGGCTTCCCCTTGCCTCTGGGTGAAGTTTCTATTCGAGTGGCCTGACTTTTCACATGCAAAACACACTTCCTCCTTTTCTTTGCCTTGCCTTTGGATATTTTTCTTCTTGGTCAGATGGTGATTAGGGGATTTAGACTATTTATAGGTCTTAAACTCATTTTCCTTGTCCTTCCTCTTCTTATTCACTATAAGGACTACAGGTTTTTTACTCCCTATGTCCTTATCCACTTGGTGAATCAAGGTTAGAAGTTCCAATAGACTCTTATCATTATTTATCATAATATAATTCACAATAAAACTAGAGAAGGTATTGGGCAGTAATGAAAGTATGAAATATGTGCATAACTCATCTATGAATTTAATCCCTAAGATGTCCAGATGCTCAATGTAGCTGATAATATTGACTACATGAGGCCCAGCTAGTGCAGACTCTCCAAGCTTAGTCGTGAACAAAATGTTGGAGATCTCCTACCTCTCTCGCATTCTCTTGATAGAGATCCTAAAGGTGATACGTCATGTTATATGCATCCATTTTATCGTGTTTCTAAATATCTCATTGTACATGGATGATATAATGAAGCACTGAAAATTTGTAGCATCATTCAGATGTTTTCTGTACAGAGAGAGCTCTTCATAACACGCCTTATTTCCAGGCGCAACTGGTAAAGGTTATTCCAGTACATATAGTTTCCTTTCATAGAGAAGGATGACCCATAGGCACCTTTTCCACTCCAGTAAATTTGTTCTGGTGAGAAGATTGTCCTTCTCGAGTATGGATCACAACGATATGTATAATATCATTTTTGATATTGTTTCTACAAATAATATGATCATAATTTTAGTACTTTATCTAATTAAATTTAGATAAATAAATATATATTATATTTATTAGTCTCCCACTATTTTATTGAAACCCAATATCCCTCACCATTGGCTTTATAATATCTTGTTTCTTGGATATTCTAGTGGAAAGGATCCATATTCCATTCCCATTACCTAAACTTTTGTTGGTCAAGCAACTCAAATGGTTTTAGGTAGGCATTCCAAATTCCAACTACATTAACTCACAGTTCCTTGATCTATTGAGTGGGCTCACCACTCCTGAAATCATTAATTTATATTTCCTTAACATTTGCCTCTTAGTTACACCAAGTCCTACTTTGGAAATCAACCCTTGATGTCAACCAAGTTAATTCAACCCAAAACCTCGAATTAGAATTCCCTGATAATTGAAAACACCCAAAATTTGGTTGGTCAAGAACTTTGAACTATGGTTCGATTCTAATCGAAGTAATGGAAGGCTCTACCAGCTTAATATTTTATTGATGGATTTTATCCTTTATGCATAAATTTCCAATTATTATCTTTTCACATATTATTAATATTAAGTGGGATTACTTAAGTAATTGACCATATATTTAGATAATATTTATGTATAAGCTAGTTTATTTTAGTTCCATATTTTATTTATTGTTAATTCATTAATTATGTGATCGTGAAAAAACATATATAATGAAATAACCATGCAACTGAAAGAATTAAAATAAAGGGTATGATCATGATCTTGTTCTAATGGTTAGTTTATCTAACTATTGATAAACTAATTGTTTCCCTAAGGGAGAAACACATTGAACCATTTAATGTTTGTGTTTACCGATTTCCACCTATCCACCTTTGTATCTAATTGGATTGGTTTTTCCTCAGATCCTAACTTGAACCACCTCCACTAGCTTGGGATCTCCATCCATTACATATGCTTTTACTCACACACTTGTGAGGGGTAAAAGGGGGTTTACATAAAAGAAACCATGGGAACGTAGGCCCTACATATTAATGAGAATAGAAGGAATGTAGGCCAATAATTTAATTTAATAATAAATTAAAAGGAAACCAATCACATACAAAGGTCTGCTCTATCTAATGATTATCAACATGCATGCAACGAATTATACATTTAATAAAACTATCATTTAATTCTTTAATCATTCTTATTTAAGATAAATTGCACTCGAAATGATTAAATATTATCTTTAATTAATAAATCCTTTTATCTTAAACCTTTTTTGAATTTTCTTGAGATTCTCATCCATTATAATTTTAAAAAAAATAATAAATTCATATAAAATTAACTGTGTACATAACTTGTAGCTCAGAGGTAACTCTGTGAATACATGTAAAAAACTACCCAACCTATATTATACTTGTATATAATTTATTCTTTGTGAAATATAGCATACACATAGAATAATAACTGTAATTCAACTCATACATGATGTGTAGATCTTAAATATTACACAGATGTTAATAAAACATTTATATATATATATATATATTAAATACTATAACATAGCGTTTCCTAGATTTACACCTACATTCAAGTACATATCTCAAGGGTTACATAATATAATAAATTTTAAATCTGCGTAACTAGTAAAATTACACAACATGTAGATTCGATCTACATGATGTGTACATTCTTCACCATGTATTTGAAGTACATGCCTAGGGGCTCGGCATGTGAGGTGTACTTCCAAAATTTTGGAGTACACAACATGTTTATTGGGACACACGCTGTGTTGACTCCATGTTACACAGTCACCAGTTGGGTAGTCCATGTATAGAATACACAGCCCGAACCTGACCTGAAAGGGACTACATGCCATGTCCATTGGGCCACATGGCGTATAGTCCAGCTGACTGTGTGCCAGTCTGTCCTGGTCAACACACAGTGTAAGAATTAACAACACTGCATGTCATTAATGAACATGGGTTGAATAATTCCAAAACTACTCCTAATGCATTGAATATAATTACACAACGTGTAATTCCTATTACATGGCATATATTGTTGTGTTACCTGGACAAAATACTTGACACTTCTGGATGAGATCCTCAAAATAATTTTAATCATAAAATTAATTGTTTCTATTATATCTTAGAGAAATGACAGAGGAATAAATAGATCTCATCATTTAGATTAAAAAATAATGAATAAAATTTAATTAAAAAATAAATTATAAATGAAAAAATCATAAATTATTATTAAATAGTTACAAACAACAATATGCATGCTCTGATACCACTTGTAGGTTCTGGGTGCAGTGGAATCACGGTAGGGACGGTGACCAACTTTGATTTTTTATATATTCAATGAACAATCTAGGATCTATGCGATGATGAATGTCGTGATCCACATAATTTAATCAAAGAAATAGGACAAAGGAATAGAAACCCATAACCAAGAGAGAGGATAAAAATAATTTATTTATAATTAATTTAATTAAATAATAATTTCCTCCAAGGTGATTATTTCTTCATTGATGCATTCGGCCACAGATCCGCAGGTGTACCACCATTACATTGTATAGATCAAGGGTAGATCCCCTCTAGAGGTTATCCACACTTGTTCCATGTATCTCTGAATTTCACTAAAGGATTCTCCAGGTGCTAGCATGGAAGATCCTTTTGCTTGCGATGTCCTCCTTCGATCTCCTTGAGATCCGCTTTCAAAGTGTTCTCCTTGATCTCGTGCAGGAGGATCTCTCTTGTTCATGAGAGCATTTTTGGAGAGGGATGAACTCTCTAGGCTTGAGAGATTTTCTCCAATTCATTATACACAACACAATAGGTGTCGCTTTGATTTCCCTTGGTTAACGAAAGAATAATATATCTGGGCATTTATTTCACTAGGGTAATGATAAATAATTTTCACAAGTGCCTTTAATTATTTCATTAATCCTAGAGAAACCCCCATGTCAAATAATAACAGCAACATTATTATTTCCTGACATGAAATTAACTTGCGAGTTATAATTAAATATTATTTAATCAAATAATATTCATTATTATTATTTCTCATTGGACCATTAAACTCGGTCCACCAATCCTCCCCAATATTTATTAATTATTCTGCTCACAATATATTCTCTTTAATAACTAGTGATGGAATAAATGTGATTTGGAATATATGAATAATTATTAAACCACGACCAAGAATAATATTTATTCAACTTGTTAAATAATAAATTATTTAACTGAGATACTAGATACACTTAGTGTGTAACCCTCTAGACCTCTTTCTCTATGGCATTAGGTGAACCTGCCTAAAGTCCAAGGCTAACATCCAGCAACACACTAAAGCACCCATAGAGAAAGAAGTTAATACCAAAATGACATGTCACCTTATACAAATTATTACCATGTAATATAATACCTTTAGCACAATATCTCTAATCAAGTAAGTTGTATGTCAGTGCCATCAACCTATATGCTCGATATCTCTTTATTTGACTTTCTGAAAATAGAACTTGCCTATAGAACACCATAGACAAAGATTTAATTAGGCCGTATCATTTCCATCAAAGGGCCTAAGATATTAGCTTCTATTAGTGAACAGAAAGGATAAATCCTTTCTCACATTATTCATTAATGCAATATTACTCGTGACACACCCAATGTATCCTACCTCACCGTAAACATCTATCATCACATTTTTCATCAATACATCAAAGTACGCAACTCATAATATCCATTAATAATAATCTTAAAGTATAAGTATTAATACACATGTCCATAAATAGGAACATCCAATGACACTTATAAATGTAGATTTCCTACTTTTGGGTCTCATTATCATAATATCCTACTAGATAACACCAAGGGCGTACACCATGAGAAGGTGCCTCAAAGTTATATGAGTCTCCACCCCTGATAGCCTATATCATTTGTGTCCCTAAAATGATATCATATGGCCATAGAACATATATCTAAGATTAGTGTTATGGAACTTCTAGGTTCTCATCATAGCGGGGAACTGTTATGACCTTTCAGTTTGATAGCTACTCTTGGGACATTAATACATGCAATGTTACGTAGAATAATAATCATGATGTGATAAAGAGTTTATTGATATTCAAAAAAAATGAATATAAGTTATCATAAAGTACATATAAGTTGGTTCTAGGGAACCAACTACAACAGTTGATTCATATACATGAAAATGACTTATGGATCATTTTTATAAAGTATAAAAATAAGTTGAATTTGTTTTCTCGATTTTGATTATGTCACTTGTCGTTTTTACTAAAATTAATGTCAATTTTAAATAAAAAGACACACTTAGAATAATAATGATCATACCATGCATTTGATTGAGGTGAATTTGATTTCTATACATCATAAATGACTTATTGATTATTTTTATAAAGTATAAAAACAATTTTAATGTGTCTTGTCAGTTTTGAGTATGTCACTTATATATTTTATTAAAATCTCATTTAAAACTAGAAACACATACTTTGAGTCATACCGGTCACATCGTGTGTCATTTTCACATGAGAATAATTCCTACAAGTGAAAAATGACTTATGAATTTCTTTTCCTAAATTATCAATACAATCATATCATGTTTTCTCGGTTTTCAGCGAGTGAAACTTTTTGAACTAAAATTATAATTTTAAAATAATAATGGACACATTGAGCCATATCAAGCACATCATGTATCAGATTAAGGTTAAGATGATTCATAAACATCAAAAATAAATTATGGATCATTTTTATAAAGTATCAAAACAATATTAATGTGTTTTATCGATTTTGAGTATGTGAGTTTTCCTTTTACTAAAAATTTGTGTCAATTTTAAATAAAGACACGCTTGGAGTCATACTGGTCATATCATGCATCTAATTAAAGTGCGGATAATTTATACACCTTAAAAATGACTTATGAATAATTTTCATAAAGTATCAAAACAATATGAATGTATTTTCTCAGTTTTGAGTATGTCACTTGTTATTTTTAATAAAATGTCATTTCAAACTGGAAACATGTAATTTCAGTCATACCAGAAACATTGTGTGTCAGTTTTACATGAGACTAATTCATGTATGTAAAAAATGACTTACTAACTGTATTCCTAAATTATCAAGACAAACATAGTTCATTTTATCAGTTTTCATTAAGTGACACACTTTTTGAACTAAAATGTCAGTTTTAAACTGATAACAGACACTTTGAGTCATACCGGGAACATCGTTTATCAGATTGAGGTGAGGCTAATTCTTACACATAAAAAATACTTATGGATTACTTTTTCAAATTATAAAAACAATAAAAATGTGTTTTCTTAGTTTTTTGAGTATGTCAACTATCTTTTTTACTAAAATTAATGTTAATTTATAAAAAGACACACTTGGAGTCATATTGGTCACACTTCGCATTGGATTGAGGTGATAATGATCCCTACACATAAAAAATGACTTATGGATCATTTTTCTAAAATATAAAAACAATATGAATGAATTTTCTCAGTTTTTAGTATTTCAATTTTCCTTTTTACTAAAATTAATGTCAATTTTAAATAAAAAGACACACTTTGAGTCATACTGGTCACACTGTGCATTTGATTGAGGTGAAGCTAATTCTTAAACATCCAAAATAACTTATGGATTGTTTTCATAAAGTGTCAAAACAATACAAAAGTGTTTTCTAGGTTTTGAGTATGTCACTTATGGTTTTTACTAAAATTTAATTTCAAACTAGAAACACGCACTTCGATTCATATCAGTCACATCGTGTGTCAGTTTGACATGAGATTGATGCTTACACATCAAAAATGACTTATGAATTATTTTCCTAGATTATCAAGACAATCAGAGTATGTTTTCTTGGTTTTCAGTGAGTGACACACTTTTTGAACTATAATTTCAATTTTAAACTAATAGTGGATACTTTGAGTCGTACTGGGTACACCATGTATCAAATTGAGGTTTGGTTGATTCCTACATCTCAAAAATTACTTATGGATTATTATAATAAAGTATAAAAACAATCCAAATGTTTTTTTCTTAGTTTTGATTATGTCACTTTTCCTTTTTACTAAAATTAATATCAATTTTAAACTAAAACCACACAATTTGAGTCATATCAGGTACACCATGTATCAAAATTGAGGTGTGGTTGATTCCACTATGTATTTTTATCCTATAATTCATGATTATGGTACATGAGTGAATCATACTTGTTGAATAAGTCATTTATTTTTTATCTATGTGAAAATTAACAAAATAAGTATCAAATAAAAATGATATGGAAATAAAATAAAAAATTAGATTAAATGATGATAATATCAACTAATTAAGTAGTATTAGGTCACATGTTCATTATATATGTGTAAATCATGACACCAGGTATTCTACCCAGTCATTTCTAAACAAATCTATTTTATCTTGTGAATATGAGGACATTTAATAGTTATGGTGGTACCAGAAAAATATAAATACACAATGATTAATAAATATTTTAAATTAAATATTAATTATCTTCTAAAATACATCTTCATGGATACTATTTTGTTGATAGAATATGATACCTCTCATAAATTTTCAAATATAATAACCACAATATTATCCATTGGTTTGTTTTGGAAACTACAAAAGCATTGAAAAAAATGAGTAATTTGTTTTGATATATGTTTTTATAGTGATATATTATTATATATACCCTAATAATTATCCATTTTTATAAGTTTATAAGATCCATGTACACATGGACTGTCCTCGTGCCATGATTTTCATGATATTTAAACATTTCTCTATCATAACATAATTCTCATTAAAACATAATATAAAATGTATAACTTGAATTTTAGTTCTAAAACATTTGATACAGTGTATTACAAATTGAAAATTTTCATCATGTGTGGTCATTTTTTTGGGTATCCATATAGTGAATCCATAAAATAAATCTTTGGAGTATCCAAATTGATTGTAATGAGTAAACAATGTTTCCTAAAAAAGGAATAAGTAATGAAAGGAATGAAAATATATTTTATATGATTAAATTGTAGAATTTTACCCCTATATAGTTGGTAATAATAATAGTTTGTCTTCTGTAAGTTTTCTTTCAAACAATGCAGCCATTTATGCCACTATTTTTTCAATTTGAACTAAATCTAATGAGATTAGTTATGTATATGTGATGTGAGGACTAATAAGTCCATATTTATGTTAACAGTATAATCCCTTAAAATATTTTTGATATATATTCCTAAAAAATATGAATTGTATTTAGTCATAATTAACAGATTAGATCAGATATTGGAAAAACAAATCATGAAAACACATCTCATATATACATTTATAACTGAGAATCCTAGCCATTCATACTTGAGGGTTTCATTTAATTTCTCAAGAGAAATGTAGTCTGTAATGGCCTCTCTATACATTTCTTCTTCAAAATCAACTATGACATTACTACTGCTTTGTAACCTTATATCCGTAAGAACCTTTAATGTTAGTAAATGTGTATATTGAATGGGAGTGGTAAAGGTTATTTGTGATGATATTTTTTATTGTTCGGTTGATCCTTTATATAATTTTGATTTAACCTTTCATTTCACCCCTTTACCTTTTTCCATATATAATAACATTCATTATTTCATACATTTTTTCATTAATTGTTAAAGGTTTAGAATTAAAAATAAATTGAAAATGAATACCTCCTTGTTGGAATGTTTTTTTACAATATCTGAGGGTCATGATATGAATTGTTCAATAACTTTATTGATTGTATGAATATTTGTTCCATCAAGTGGAATATGTATCTTAGTGCTTGGATCATGAGCTACACTAATACCTCCTCTCATACGACCTATTGTAAGTTTTATATTGTATGTATTATCTTCTTAAATATTGTACATAGTATCCCTCACAACAAGGTGATGGGTGGGTATTAGTAGATATAAATCACAGTCATTCTCACCCTATAGAATATCAGTATATAAAATGTATCAGTGTCTTCCTAATTCACATTTCACAAAAACAATTATGAGAATATTGATTACCTCATCTATGATATCTCTTAGAGGGGAATGGCTCACCTCAAATATGGTGGGGTGGGGATGATCATCATATAGTGGTTTTTCTTGATTTGTTTCTTCTCTTTGATTCCTCTCCACAAAATTTTCTATAAACTCATATTTCCAATGAAATTTTTCTTCAAGATAAGGTAATTGTGACTTTATATCTTCCATTTGTTAATATTTATCCCCCTATTATTTTCTGTTCTCAAAATATGTTTAGGGTGTGACCCCAAAACCTACACCTTTGATGCGTCTATACTATTTTGGCCACTTCAAGGACACTGATAGTAGTTGTTCATCTGATATAGATGATTATGATTCTTGTTTCTAAGTTGGATAAAAAATATAGGAAAATAAGTAATAATTGTTATGTAATAATGATTTAAAGAAAAACAAATTTTTTTATGTCATTATTACACATATTTCTCATAAATTTTGTGTGGTTTCATCTATTAGTATCCCATATTTATTTACACATGCCTCCTTCCATAGTACATGATGTGGGATAGAAGTTTCTTTGGATTTGGATTCATAAATCTGTATATAAATAGAGTAATGTAATTATATTGTTGTTTCATGTCATATAAAATTATTATGGTAGATTTAAAATACATACCATTTTTTTCAAGTGAAGAATACCCCATCCTTGATTTATGGTATGGGTAGATTGGATTTTTTACCCATTTCATATTTTCAGCACTTATTTTTTGTTTTATAAATTAACAATTCTTAATCAAAGTGATTAATGCATTTATTTTCAAACAATTTATTACAAACCATAATGTACCTAAAAATATGTATCATTATGATGGCTAGTAAATACATCCCATGCTTCTTGGATTATTAGGTGTGCATACATATGTGGTGGGTGAGGGTTTATTTTCCCTTCATCGTTTTGAGATGAAACTTCATTATAATTATGATAAAAAATCTATGATATTTTACCACAAGCATTAATACAAATTTATTTTGGGATTCATCTGTTATAAATGTAGTTTTTAAGGGATAATGGAGAGTAATTCAGTGTTTCATTATTATTTTTGTAATAAAATAAAGAAATGATTTCATAATGGTATCCTAATATCTTCCCAAATCAGTTTCTTAAGCACGATCACAACACAGTGCCACAAATCTACATCAATCATCACACGCTGTTGATTGGTGAGCCTAATGAAACTACTAAACATGGCCTTTTTGGGGTTAACATTCTAGATGTGTTCATTCCACCCTACCTCAAATTTGATTTATTTGTCTCTTGCCTTCATAATTTGTTCTAACAGCATCACGCTACGATGCTCCTTTTTTAGGGACATCATTTTTTTATAATCTATCATTTCCTCAGGATTAACATCATCAATATGTTTCCTCTGGATTGGTAGCATTAGCATGTACATAAGGTTGTTGTTCCTCTGCATTGGGATCACCAGTAGGTTGAAAAACCTATTATTCCTTGGGATTGAGAGAATCAACATATGTAGAAGTCATTATCTACATAACTGGTTCAAAATTTAATTTATATTACATAAATACAGTAATGAAAAGATAATAATATGAGGTAATGCAATGTATACTACAAAAATATATAACCTGATTATTTAACTCTTTTTTTAAAGGTTAAAGGGATTTGAACCCTCTATCGAGTATCCAAATCCCTTCATTATGTTATCTTATGACATACAAGACCCTATCTACATTGGGACTAATACAAAATGATTACAACATACCAATGAAAGGGTCATCCTCAGTAGAATTTTTATCTGACCCTTCAGTGGTTTTGGTCGATAACAGAACAATTGACCACTTTTGGTTTGGGGGATCTAGAAAATAAAATTATTGTACTTATTATTATTCCATTATAAATGGTTTGTTTTTATACCCTTCCTTACTCAAATCCAATTTCACAAATTCAAATTCATCTATTTTAAAAAAACTCATATTATCAACCCACTTGAATTGAAAAATATTCACTTGGAATGTTGTATAATCTAACTACCATATTTGTTTTATGATTACAAAGTTTTATATATTTGTATAAGTTGGATTTCTATCCTTGGTACCAGATACATGCATTACTTCATAAACAAGTGTAACTCCACTATTTTTCATGGTACTCCCTTCACCGTGTTCATTTATATAGAACATATAACTATTAATTAAAAAATCATTATAAGATAATACATTCACACTTGGTTACCTGGATAGCCATCAAATTTGTTCTGGAATTTAATCTGGACTTTCACCTAACTTCTTAAAAATATGGTCTTGAAACCATCCTATAAACTATTTATTATGTGTATTTAATATCCAACTTTAATACCTTGATGTATTCAAATGAATAAGAATCTCTTTGTGGATTTAAATATATGGGGAAACCTATAAACTATTCTGAAAAATATAAAGGTGGTCCTACTCCTGATCTGTAATAGTTATTGTGAAAATATATATTCCAGAAATTCCTTCACCCACAAGCTACCTAGTGTGACAATATTTTGGTAGATCAATGCTTTCTACACTCGATAGGTATTCAATATAAAATTAAATGTCATTCTCAACAATATATTTCTCCAAAATACAACCTTATGGTCAACTTTAATTTTTGAAATCCCCTTTCAAAATATTTATATACCATTCAATGGGGTATATCTATCTATAATGTATAATACCATATAGTTGAATCTCTCTTACCAATTGAACCATCAAGATAACCATCATGTCAAAAAATGTTGGTGGGAATAACATTTCCAATTCACAGAATAAGAAAAAAAATCATTTCCCATAGTTGGAGATTTTACCAGGTCTATAACTTTGATTCATATAGCTTTGAAAAATAAATAAATCTTAGTTAATGTATGATGGAAATTCTTGGGAAAGATTCAATGTAAATATATAGTCTTTAGATATCTTATCAAAACATGATAGTCCTATGATTTCAAACCCATTAACTTTAAATTGGTCATTGAAACGATATTCTTTATATTTGTTGAATACACCTATGGAACCTTTACATCATTCAAGAAGTTGAAAAAATGATATCTCTACTTATGGTAAATAGTTTTAGCAGCTATAGGAAGACAATTTTGTTTTTCACCTTTCATTGGTGCCAACTCTTCCCGTATTCCCATGTTAATAATGTTCAACCTACCCTTAATTCCATCTTTTTTTTTTGCTAGGTTCATTTACTAACATGGCAATGACACTATCACATACATTTTTTTCAACATGCATAACATCAACAAAATTCTTGATGTAAAAAAATATCTAGTACGGTAATTCAAAAAAAATTATCTCTTTTTCAAACCAATTTTCGTAATGTTTTTCAAAAAATATTTTCCAAAAGTAGTGTGATTTCCTAGAAACATCATCTTAGATGAATGTTTCAACCTAATTGACTGTGTACTTTGTTAACAAATGGTACACCATTTAGTTCCTTTAATTCTATATCCTAAAAAAAATTATAATAAGGAAATTCATTTATCATCCCATACAATATCGTTCTCAATGTGAAATCTTCATTTATATACAAATTAAACAATGAAACACATGAATACCATAATAATTTTAAATATTTGATCAATGGAGCAAAATAAACATCAATATCATTTCCTAGTTGTTTTTTTCATGATATAATCATAGATAACATAATGTATTTTCATTACATGCATAACCATGGTGGAAAGTTATAATTTACCAACATAACTGTCCATGTACTGTGAGTGCTTCTTTGAAAATCAAAAGGAATGCCCCCAAACTTAGATAATATAAGATGAAGGTTTCTTGGATCATTTCCAAATTTAGGATACTTGTGATCAATTATATTCCACTGAGGAGAGTATGTTGGGTGATGAAGTTTCCTATCTTTATTTCTTGAATCTACATGCCACGTCAATTGTCTTATAGTCTCCTCACTTCTATATAGGCACCTAAACCTTGGAATGATTGTAAAATACCGTAAAAATTTTGTAGGATCTAATTTATATTTCTTGTATCAAGAATCACCACACCATGGGCATTATTTAAGTGATTTTTGGTCCTTAAAAATAGTATACATTCATTTGGATAGGCATGTATTCTTTTAGAGATTATACTCATTGAACATAGTGTTCGTTTAGCATCATATGTTCAGTTAGGAATCTCATTATCTTTTGGAATAATATCATTCAAGAGATAAAGTATTTCATTAAAATTGTCATCACTCCATCTATTTCCATATTTTAAATTATACAGCTTCAGTGTGACTGACAATGCTATATATTTATTACAAACAGCACACAATGGCATATTTTCACAACTATTTAACTTCTCAAATAATTTTGGATAATCATGAAGTTCATATTTAACTATCATTTTCATTTCCTAAATATAATCTTCATCATCAATTAAACCTATAATCACATCCTTGATATGGTATTTTTCATTATACACACATGTAATCATGTCAGATGATCTATAAAACGCATTGTTATCCCAATCACTAGAAACATTCAATTTTTTCCCATGTTTAGTTCAAATTTTATAACTTCGATATATTCCATGACATATCAAGTGTTCTTATAAATCCTACGGACTAATTAGTCTTGAATAAAAACATCATAAATTCATAAAAAGGATTTGAGAAGGGTTATATGCATGATCTTTTTCAAACTTGATGAACTCTTTCACCCCATATTAATACTCTTTTGTCATACAATTGGCATCCATGCATTTTTATTCATATCCATCCTATTTGATTTAGTAATAGTAATATTTAAAAAAAAATACACAAAAAGGGTCATTTCAAATATGGGGAACCCAACATTTGAATGTTTCAAATAATTTTAGCATGATTTGAAGGGTAATTTAATTTAAGAAAAAAATTAATCCACTGGTGGTAGGTGTTATCCTATAAATTCATCCAAAATTGTCATTGGTATCTGGTATGGGATGACTACTACTCAGGGTAGTTCAAGAATCATAGGTTCATGTCCAGAAGATATGGAGGTTGAGTCTTAAAAAATAAAATTCAATAATAACTGTTCAGGATATGAATCTAATGATGATGATAGTTGTCTCCTTAATTCTAAATGTTCTTGGGTTGGGGAGTTGGCAAAGCATCAGACAACATTTCTTAGTTTGATGTCTAAAGTTCAAAAAAATAGCATCAATAGTTTGATCCCTACAAGGGTCTCCTTGATTGGTGTGACCATGAGAGGGATCAGCTAGATGGTCTTATACACACTCATACTGAGATGGCCATTTCAGTTTCAACATTCAAATAATTTCTTTAATTACACCATGAAAATGAAAAGTATTTTGGTCTGAGGACTGAATTTTAGTAGCACTTATCATCTTTTGAGGCCAGGGTTATGGGAGTGGGGTCATGATGGATATCATATGGGTTGGATGGAGTTAGTGAAATTCCCTTTTGATGGTGTTATTATCAATCAGTGACAAATTACCATTGTCCTACAATTTTCAATGTTCCTTAGGTTTGGTTGGAGTGAATGTTTTTCTTGGATGAATCCAAGGTAATACATTTTTTACCTTTTCTAGTTTTGAAATTCATATAAAAAATAAACCAATCCCTAATTTTATGGATGTATTTTGATAAGATCTCAGTAAGAAAATTTGAAAATCTAATTCAAGTGGGTGATGTGGGAAATTCATTCAACTTACATCTTAACTTAGGAAGATAATTATGTAATAAACAACTTGATCGTCTTATCCAAAAAACATGAGTATAATCACTTAATGAGAAAATTTTTGTGACATTTCAATGCTAAAAAGAGAAAGGAATATTATTTTCTCAACATGATTAAATGGAAAAATTGTAAACTCTTCACAGAATAATTTAGAGATACAATCTACCCAATAACACAGGGAATAATTGGATTCATCATTTATGGTATGTGGTTTTAAATACCACCTTTGGTTTCCATTACCATGAATAATTATATTAATTTATTTATTTTCTTCATATAGATTATTTTTTTATTGATAATGAAATGTTTATAGTAATATCGTGATTTTACTTTGGTTTAAATTTTATAAATTGATGTTTTTATTTAAAATGAACTAATCTAATTTTTAAATAATGGTGCATATAAGGAACTTGATGAAATGAAATTTACTATGAAATTATTGATTATATTACTACAAATTATATATGGGTGTGTTATACATAATGGTATTTTGTATTCCTAACACTAGAACACATATCATTATTGTATCTCTACCACTGTATTTTTTTTAAACATGGTTATAATTTTTGATGATAAGTATTTGTCATTGATATATTATCTAATAATTAGAGTTGACAAGATAAATGTTTTCTAACATTTCATAATTCAAATAAATAATATTTTTATTGACTTATACCCCATAAGGCTCATCAAATACCAGTAAAGAAATATTTATAAATGAATAAATTTGTTATTATTTTTAATAAAACAATAATATATGTAAAATGAATGAAATATATTAAATATAGAATAAATACATAATATTGTTTCATGAAATCATCCTAGACAACATAATTTTTAGTCATATTTGAGTTATGGTATTTAATGTTCCTCCCAATGGGAAATCATGTACATAGAAATGACAAGTGTGTTACGATAACTTGTTAGTAATTAACAATTTTTTATTACTTATTAAAGCTTATATCATCTCAAAACAATAATTAAATATTTTTAAAATTAAATAAATAATAATAGATGGATATGATTCATTAAAAAATATTTGTATATGATGTTAAATGTTTTGAAATGTGTATTTTTAAAGAATACATAACAATTTCATGTAAACATAACACGTAGACAGAATTCAAAATTTATAGGAAAATGAGTCAAGTATTAATCCATGTTATATATATGTTTCATGAAATTATATATAGACATAAACATAGTATATTTATTTCAATATAAAAAGTGATTTTGAATTTCAATACTTTTAATAATAACTACATAACATAACAATTTTCAATACATTGGAAATCAGTGTATTCACTCTAAAACATTTATTAAAAAATAAAATAATATGTATCCAAGTGTGGATCAATGGTTTTATTAGTAAATTATTATTATTATATAAGTTAAAATGATAGTTTTTTAGTAAAAGTGTTTTTCATACAAATAAAAAAATACAATAAATATATAATATATATAAAGGTTGTGTAATGAAATTCAAAAAACTAGAAAGTTAGAGGGGTGTATGTTAACATGTTTGTAAAGACTATTAGAACTTGTAGAAGAAAATAAAATGAGTGGGGGATGTTTTTTTATTAGTATTTATGAATAAAACTTATTTTTAAATGGTATTGTGAACAAAAACCTATAAAATTTCATTTATAAATTATTTAGAATCATTCACATCTAATTGGAAAGAGAAGGATGAAATAATGTTTATGAGAAAGGTTTATATTTGGGGAAAACATAAAATTATTTTGTATGAATAGATTTTTTCTTGAATATAATTTTTAAAAATAATGTTTACTTAATTATGTTATTTATTTTTATCAATAATGAAACAAGTCATTCAATAAACCCCGTCCAATTATATAAATTATTATCACTTCCCCTTTTAAAAAAAATAATATCTACAACCATAGGATAAGTAACTTTTAAAAACCATTCCTCATTTCATAAGAATCTCATTAATTTATTGACACATTTATCCATATTAAGTTCCCATTCATTTACATATCGATGGTTGTGAAAATCCATTTCAGATCCATCGAATTATTCCAAAATTTCCTTTTAACCATTTTAACATAAGTATCCCTTTAACATATTCAAATTCTCTATCCATAGACAAAAATACCATTTAACTAGATGAGTCCAATTTTAAACTCATGACCTAATAACTTTAATATAGAATCTCTTTCTAAGGTTGGATTCATGTAAAAAGGGTCGTTGAATGTTAGTAGATGAAATCTTAAAACATTTAATTTTAATTAGGTCAAGGTATAGCAAGCCAGTATGACCGCACTACTCAAGCACTTGAAAAAATAAGAAAGACTATGGGTTAGTTCAAAGGGATCACCTACTTCATTCCCAAAAAATCCCACTTGTCCAATATCAACACCTAGTTTCATCGGAATTGGGAGAAATCACAAAAACAGAAAAATGCCCAGAAAATATGGCATATCAGTATGGGGAACCAGTTACAACACTAATTAAGATACCAATTAGGGGATTGTGTATCATATTTTACCTAATGATTTGGGCTCTGAGTTTAATATTGCATCCCCTGTGTCATATGCAACTCATGTAGTGCCACATTCCTTAGATTGGGGCATTGATTATAGGGTCCCGTACAATGATTTTCCTATCTTCGATCTAGTTATTTTCCATTTTCTTGTATACTCGAGTGGATGAGAGGCTATTTCAAGTACTACAATTAGAATCATAATTGAGGACATCACATCTAGACCTATAACAGAGCACACTCAAGAACCTACAGAATGAACTATTCATTATGGATGTATTATCAAAGAGCCAAGTTGTGGGATTGCAGGACACTTATGTTTACATCAACATCAATGATGTATTACCTTTCCATTTCAATGACTTTAAAATTATAATTATGTATCATATTATATATTATTCAAAATTCATTTGTTCTACTTATTATGTATAAAGGTATATTGACTTTATTTCTCTACTATTACTATCAAAAAATACATTAATATATATAATAATATTAAAAACTAAATTTTTAATTTTGAAAATATGAATAATAGTACACTATTTAAAAATTTATGTAAATAAAAAATTAAATAAGATAAATAAATAAATACTCAAATATCATATCATTCCAAAAGAGTATTTCTAACTTTGAAATTTTTAAAACAAATATGAAACAAAACTATAAATTAAAAAACTAATTAAAACAGTCATTCAATTTTATTTCTATCATTAAAACATATAAATTCTTTTAAAAATATACAATTTTTTTAACATCATTAAAAATATAATTTTTTTTTAAAAACTTACATTTTTAAATAAACTAAATTTATTATTATTATTTTAATATACTTAAGTGTGATTTTCTACAAAGTGAGTTCTTTAAAATATTTTATTAGAAAGTTTATTGTAGTAAAGTTTCTTCCTTAAAAAGAATTTGAAGAATACTATTTTTTATAAATTGTATTATTTTATATTTTTTTAATATAAAATCATTGTTTTAGTCATCACATTCTTTTAAACATATACAAAGAAGAAGAGGGTGTATTAAATAGCAGTCACCCTTGATGAAATTCCTAAAAATATTTTAAGCTAAACATTATATTCAGAAATGATTTATTTATTTTCATTAAACCATTATTATTGATGCTTAAATTCCATTTCCTCTCCTTTTTTCCTCGTCTCAGAAGGCAACAAGCAGCGGGGGTCATGATTTGTATCGGTGAAGAGGGAAAAGTGTTGTGGATGAGTGATAGGGGTGAGTATGGTTAGAGAGAGAGACTTTTGGGGTTTTTATAATCCTATCAATGCGATGGCGTGAAGGGATGAGGTTGGATCTACACCAGTGGAATTTATTGAAGTGTTTTGAATTTGGAATTTGGGGATAGATCTAGAAAGGTAAAGGGGGTGTGCGATACTAACATCCATCCCACATTGTCCAATTGAGATGGTTGTGACTAAAGAAACAAGGTCTATCTTGAAGAAGACATGAAACACGTGATGTGCCACAACTGAAGAACTGAGAGCAATGGGAGGCACTAACAAAATAAATCAGCACATACCTTAGATTTGGAGAGTATCAATTCGTCGAGAAAGTTGAGTGACAGTAACGGTAGGCTTCAGTGAGAGCATTGGTAGAGGTCTAGTTCCATGAGAGATTGAAGGTGTAGAGAGGAGATGACTTTGTTAGTGTTCTTTTATAAGAATGAATAAGGCTTTTATCAGCGCTTTCAAAAAAGCGTGGATAAAGAGTAGTTTTATCAGCACTAAAATAGAAAGCGCTGATAAAACTACTCTTTATCAGCACTTTTTTGGCACTGATAATGATACCCCTTTATCAGTGCTAAAAAATACTGATAAAATGATTTTTTATCTGCACTAATAAAGAATAGTTTTATTTGTGATTTTTAGCACTGATAAAGATGTATCATTATCAGTGCTAAAAAAGCACTGTTAAATATCTAATTTTAATAATATATTTATTTACTTATAATTATAATTATAAATAAATATATTTAAACATGTTTCTATATATTTATAAATATTTGTATATATTTATAATTATATATATTTATATAATTATATATAATTATATATATAATAAATATATTTATTTTATTTATTATAATTTTATAATTATTTAAATTTGAATTTATTCATTTAAAATTATAATTATAAATAAATATATTTAAAAAGTGTTTATATATAATTATAAATATATTTATCTAAATATATATATTTATTAATATATAATTATAAATACAATAAATATATTTATTATTTAAATATATTAATTATAATTTTATAATTATTTAAATATTTATTTATTTATTTATAATTCCATAAATAATTTTTCTAACTATATATATTTATATTTTTATAATTAAATATTTAAATTATAAAATTATTAAAAAATAATTTAAATTAATTAATTATATAAATTTAAAACATATTTTAAATGTTAAAACTTAATAAATAGAAACAAATAAATATTATTCATATAAATTACAAACATATTGAGAATATTACTTGCATAGTAAATAAATATTACAAAATAATTAAATTTATTTTAACATTATTAATTAATATATAATAATAAATGAATAAATTAAATTAAATAAATAACAAAAATATTAAAAATTGAATTCGTAACATTTATGTGAATTACAAACACAGATATGTACACATACACATCTACACACACATATACATGCACACATGTATAAACACACATACACATACATACTTTCAATTATACATGTACATATATTTTAAATTATTAAATATCAATATAAATATATAAATATAAATAAATATATTCATTTATATATTATATAATTGTTTAAATAAAATATTAATATATTATTTTTATTTTTATTATATACACATTTTGTAATTAATGTATATAAATAAACTATTAAACATTTTTACTAATATAGATTTGATAGTTATTTATATATAAAATTTTGAAAATAAGATTCATTTTTATTAAAAGTTATATAAATCATATTTATATATTAATTTAATAGATATATACTTGAAATGGAACAGACCATGGATAATACCCATGGCCCTAGAAAAATTATTCCAAAAGAGAAAGTACAATTAAGTAGATCAGGGTTTACAATGCTTAAGAGGCATCAACAACATTTAATCTACAATTACCTCCTTTTAAGTCTACTACCCCTTCAATAGGATCCACCATGACCCCTTGGATGTCTGCCTCTCTTGCACTATTTTGGAGTCTTCCAGTTGTCCTTCTAATCATCCATACTTGATGATCCATATTCTTCATTATATGGCTAAATGTCACCAGTTACATGAATATTTCCAAACTCCTCATGGAATACTTAGTTACTATTAGATTTATTTAAAATATCAAGTATTGAAAATTTATTAGTACCGAGACTAGAGATCGATGGGACCTCCTCAGTCACCTTCCCTTATAGAGTGCCATAAATAGTTGGACCACCCACTATATCCTCAATACCAGCATGCTCCTGATCATGTGCTTCTAAGACCACATAGTCAAATCCTTCATAGACATAGGTGAAGGAGTCATGAGTTTCCTAGAAGTAACCAACTGAAATCCATCTGTATCCATAAAGGTGTGCATCCCTTTAGTTGTGGTGAAAGAAACATTAGGATAGGGTTGTTGAGTATTTTCCCCCTTCTTGCACATCTACTCCCCAGCTTCCATAGGGAAAATCGTTTTTTCAGCATCCTGGGAGGCCCTACTTCCATTCTCTCCAAAAGAAACATCCTTATCATGAATATGCAGAGGATTGGAGGTAGTAGGTAAAAAACGTCATTTGGGGTAGTTCACTAAAGGTTCAGGATCCACAGGAGGGAACTTGCAACCTCCTTGGAGCCTTTCAGTCCACTTGTGTAGGAGACAGTAGGGTTATCCAACCCCTGCATGGTTCGTGGCTATGAATAGATCACTACTGAGGAATTTGTTTCCAAAGTGGAAGCATGTGCTCCTCTAACTGAAGGTGCAGACACACGCACATCAGGACCATTCTGACCACCCTAAGAATCTTGAGTGATATGGTTAGATTTTTATGGCATTATAGAATCCATTATATGATTTCCCTTGAGATCCCTTGAAATAATTATATTTTACTACATTAGATTTTGATCATCCAGCTCTTGGGAATAATCTTCATCAACGGGTTGATTTTCTATTTCTTCCTCATCAAAACCATCACCTCCAACATAGTGGTCTTCTAGATTTGCATTGTTCATATCCAATAACAAAGAGCTCACAACTAGGGAGTCCTTAAAGTATATACCCCCCTTTACAGTGGAATTCACATCACAAGGTTGTTGTGCTATGTACTTCTTGCCTCTTTTAAAAGTATCAATGAGCCTCTTCTCAATAGAAGCAACATCTTGGTTTTGTCTGGTCTAGATAACCAACTTCACAAGCCCCTGCTCACCTAAACCAGCCTCAGTAATATCACTATCATGTACCACAACATTTTGGTCACCTTTTTTATTTTTGTTTCTTCCTATAAATATAAATATCAAGACCGTTTTTTCAGAAGAAGGAGAAAACCATGGCCCTTCAGCAAGAGTCCAAAGAATAACCAATTATCCCTCACTCAGAATAGAATGAGGAAAATTTATTACAAATAATTTTAAGGTCAATTCATCAGATTTAGTTGATAGGATAACCTTATCAGTAAGAATCAGAATAAAAACCACCTATAAAAGAACTCTATAGAATTATCCATACCTATCCTTCTCAGTTTCTCTTTCCATCTAAAAAATGATTATAAAGGGTATACCTTTATCAATACTTTTTTTATCACTAATAAAAGTTACCTTATCAGTGATTTTAGATAGCACTGATAAAGCCAACCTTTTATCAGTACTTTCTCTCTAGTGTTGAAAAAAGTAGGTGTTGTGTTTTAAGAAATCTTTGGTAGTGCCTCGATATATATTTATAATAAATTTATTTATTTTATTATGTATTTAATTCTCTTATCGACTGATCATGAGCGATGACCAAAAATTTATTTCTGGGTATTGTTTATTAATTAATTATTGCATGTGGTTGATATTTGTAGTAATTAAATAATTAAATAGATGGTCTTTATATCATCCATATTCCTCATTATATGTATATGGGTCTGTGTGTCCATGAAAGTTGTATTGAATGTGTATTGGATATTCTAAGATCCTCTCACATGCATCTGAGTATTTGTGTATTATGATAAAGAAGAATGATGATATGGAAAACACTAATATGAGGTGGTATTTCAAATTATATATGGATACATTGGACCGGGATACGAGCTGTAATATGGGTTAGATCTGACTCAAGTATGTTACCCTTAGGGTCTCAGTTAAACCATTTATGTTGAATGGATCGACCAGTAATAAACACTCATGATCAATCATTTCTTTTATTTTATTATGCACTCATTATTATTATTTTTTGAGTATGAAAGTTAGTGTGATCACATAAAATAATAAACAAAATACATATATTAAAACAAATTCATAAGAGATGATTGTTTTCTATTTAATGAATTCTCAATATGTGGGTGTGATCACTAAGTATGGTAAATCTAATAGAAAATTATTTCATCCATTGAGAAATAAAAAAACTCAAAGAAATATTAAGTCTTAAAGTCTTACATCATTTGAATTTGAAAAAAATCAGGTGTACAGGATGCTCATCAGCCACAGTTGAGGGTGTTTCCAAACACTTAGGAGTTCATATGAATGTGATGGGTCAACATAACTAAATATAGTGAAAAATAAGTATTCATAGATATCTTGTTTTATATTTTCAGTAAAATATTGAGAAAATCATATTTATGATTTTTAGAAGTTGGGACTTCACTCAACAGTTCAAGGAGTCATGAGTTAATGTGGTTGGAAAATTAAACACCTACCTTGAAACTCTATGAGTAGTGGCATAGTAATATATTGGAATATAAAGGGAGGTTTTAGGGATCCTTACCACTAGAATACTCAAGAAACTGGGTATTTTGAATCTAGTAGTCAGGGCTACTAAGTTTCGATAAAATATTATGAGACATTTAATGATATAATTGGTAATAAAGATAGAATTATTAATATTATGGTGATTAATTTTTTAGAAAAATGAAAAGTAATACCATAAATACACTATGATTACTATTTGAAAAAGAACATGTCCTTAGTGGTGAAAATTTTCAATAGTAGTACATGTTATTGGTAAATATAATAAAATATAGGAAATTCTATATGCTAGAGTCCCCACTACCTATTGAGTTACCTCAAGAAGAAAGTGAGGGTGTGAAAGATGCTTATAGGATACACATGTATGACACATTTGATGCTTATAACATAATTTTATCATTAATGTCCAATGAGTTTTGGAGATGAAATCAGTATATGGATGATTTCACTTTTTGTATTATCTTCAAGAATCTTGTGAGGAGATAGTGGAACAAGATATGAATGGGGTGATGATTACACTAAATATGTGTAAATTTAAAGATGGATCATAATCTTTTAATAAATCCATTTATTATATAATTTTCACCCAATTACTTTAATTTTCACCCAATTACTTTAACTTTTAGGTAAGGTTCTCCAAGTTGATAATAACTTAAATAAAGATTAATCTTTAGTTCTTATAGTGAAAAAGTTAAAAGGAAATGAGAAAAGTTATAGAAAGTGTGATGCCAAAGGAAATGTAACATCATGTTACTGTTTTTAGGTACTCCTCAACCCCTATTTTGATCATGCTTCGGTTGGGTCTCATTTAGGAGTGCTTCATTATAAATTTTTAAAAAAAATTAGGTCTATTGGGTTGTGCATGGTTGGCATATGGTTTTTCCAAAATATGCACCCTACTAGGGAAAACCATGAAAATCCAGATAGTGAGGGTTTTCATGGTTGGCACACCATTTGAAAAACTGTGCACCCACCAAGGAGAAACTGTGTGACCCCACCTGTAGGGGTTCATGGTTACAGCACATGGTTTGACAAATCGTGCGGACCTTCCCATCTAACCATGTGTGCGGGATTTTATTATTCTGAAAATTATTCAAAAATTCCCAAAACCCTATTTTTGACCCCCTCTTGACCCTAACTCCGTTTAAAATGATTTCCTAGGTCTTTGGGGCTCTTAAGGACCAATTTAGGCTCCTCAAAACCCCTTTATAGGTAGATAAAAACACAAAAATCATGTTTGATCTCCTCCAGGTATGTGAATATTTCCCTATTCCTTCTCTTCTGCTCTCTTCTCCTCTCCTCCTTGGGGTTTTTTAGATCTCTATGTTGTTAAAGGATTTAATCCCCATTGTTTTAGATCTTGAATCTAGTCTTGATTCTTATATCTCCTTTACGAACATTATTTATTGGATTTTACCATTGCGGGCATCATGATTTGTGATCCTGAGGTAGGTGGTTTTGTTTAAAATTTTCTAATTGATTTAACTCTAAATTTATTGATTTAAATTAAATTTATTTATTTAAATTTAAATGCTTTCAATTTTTTTGTTAAAAATCCTAATTCCAGTGAATTGGGGATTTAAATTTGATTTGGCATGAAATTTGGGGAAAACCCCCAATTCCATTGAATTTGGGTGTTTTTATTGAATTTGATGGAAAATTTGTGAAAATTAAATTGTGAAATTTAAATTGTGGAATTTAAATCATGAAATTGAATTGTGAAATTGATTGGTGAAAATTATTTCTAGTTTGTATTTGATAAAAATGGCTTAAACGTTTTTGATAGAAACTCGTTGGTTTTATCCTAGAAAAATCCATGATTTGATTAAAACCCCATTTTGGTTTTTGAATAGAAATTTGAATGTTGAAATAGAAAAATGTGTTGATTTTATTTTAAATAGTTTTGAAATAAATTTCCCATTATTGATTGTTCTTTAGGAACATGCAAGCCTAGTTAGTTAGTGAGTTATTAGGGAAAACACGCTAAGATGGGAATGCCCTAGAAATGGATTAATGTTTTACAACTCTAACATAAACTTATTGGTAGATCTTATTACTAGTGGGATGTTGTTTAGTATTATTAGGACAGTGTTAGAGAGATGTGTGTGCACATTTTTGTTATCATCATATGAGTGTGTAAGGATCCCATAACATGGAACTATCTTACCTCTTAGAAGATGACCATGTTACTCCTTTAAAATTATTTATATTTATATATTCCAATTCTTGTAAACTATTTTACACATGAATTGTGAATTTATATAAAATTTTTATTAAGTCATTTTTTGGAATATTTACATAAAATTAAATGTAAATCATGATTTGGTTCAAATATTATTTTGTACTTCCATGCATGTTTATTTAAAATTGAAAGCTTTATTTGGTAAATTAGTTGTGGTATCTTATTATGTAATCTTTGGTGAGATCCTGCTGGGATTTTAGCTCATATACTATTTATTCATTTGGGAGTTTGTAGATTTCCTCTTGCCATGTTCGAGCAAACAGAAAGCACCATTGAGAGGTGGTAGTTGTTGTTGATATTTGGGCTTTGAGATTTGGTGTCTTTTGGAAATTGGGTTTTTTATCCTATTTTTCTAGTAAAATGTGGTTATACTTTGGGTTTTTTACCTATTTTAACTCTAGTAAAATTCTCCCTATGGAGTTTTCTTTTGTACAAACTAACTTGTATCTCTTGCTTTTATTGTGTTTGTGAAAAAATCATTCCCACTTTCATATTGTTTGAAGTCAGGAGCTTGTTGATAACCAGTGGGGATTAGGAATGCCCTTCAGGCTATGTTGGGATCGGCCTGGGTTTTAGGGTACCAGGGTGTTTGGGATGGTTCATGATAAAGTGTTATTAGAGGTGCAAGTTAAGCATCATTCCTTGATATCGGTATGCATTTGTGTAATCTTGTCGACACTTATGAGGTAGTCATGATTGAGTGTTTGATTAGATCTCACCGAAATGAGCCTTAAGTATCTAGGGGGGATTCGGAAAAGATGCCTTAAGGATTAGTTCTAGTATTTTCCTTGATTTTTATTTGGATATGTTGGAATCCAAATCTTGGTTATCTATCTGGTGGAATTAATTTCCCTTGTTTCTCTTGTTTGATAGTTGTTTTGTGTAGCCTTTATGATGTCTTCAATGTTGTCTACTGGTATTCTATATCATCATTCCTCTGATAAGATATGGGAATCATGTTTAGGAGGAAGTTGATGGTGAACCACAACACGCAAATCTTCTTATGGACCAGAACCTAATTGAGGTTATTGTGCATGTTGTCCAAGCTCTAGGATAAGCAATTAAACCCATTACCATTCATTATCTAGCTGTGGAACCTCAAAGGGATGTTTTACAAAATCGAACTTAGGATTTCCTTCTCCAAAATCCACCATAATTTTAAATCTATAGTGATCCTAAACTAGATAAGTATTGGCTGAGAGATATTGAGCTTTTGTTTGAATTCTTGGAAATTCTTGATGAAATCATGGTGAAATGTGTCACCTTTAAGCTATAGGGACCAAGAAAGAGATGGTGGGACATAATGGTGATACTAAAGAAGTATTAGGGATTACAGTGGAAATTATTTAATGTTATTTTCATTGACTAGTTCTATCTAGAGTTGACGGTGTTTTCCAAGGTAATAGAGTTTCTCAAACTCGATCAAGCTGACAGGATTATGATAGAATATGAAAATCACTTTGTTGATATTGTGCAGTTTTCACCTGAGATTAAATTGAATAAGAATATGATTACTCAATGGTTCAATATGGTACTTCAATCTGATATTCGTTCTCAAGTTTTCTTGTTGAAGTTTCCTTCTTATGATAATGTTATGGATAGAGCGTTGATGGTTGAAATGGACCTAGCTGGTAAGTCAGAGTTTTCAGGAGTTCTTTTTTTCTCCTAGTGGAAATTTTTTGAGTTCCAATAATGGGAAGTGTAATTGTAATGATTCCCATAGTTTTTCTTTATGGTAAGGTTTTTCTAGACCTCTTTTAGTTCCTAGAAAATTCCCTTTAATTTGTTACCAGTGTGGAAAACCTAGGCACTCAAAATAGGTTTGCACTAAGGCACTCAAAATATGTGGCTCCTGCGAACATTTAGGTCACTTGAAAAAGTTTTTCCATGTCTATTCTAGTCCACATAGTGTCATAGGATCATCAAAAACTACTAAAATTATGGTTCAATTAGATGATTCATGAACAAATTGGTTCCAGCCATAGGTGTCCGGAACAAAGCTTCTTTACATAGTGGAAGAGTCTCCAAAAGAAGTAGATATGGTTCCAGTGACTATAAGAGGTACCATCAATATAGATTCATTATTAGTGACTAATTTATTTTATAATATTACATATTATTAGTTTATTTCAACTCATATTTTTATTATTCTTAATCTTTATACAGATATTTTTTTCTTATGTGATGGATATTATTACACCCCTCAGAACAAAGAGACGGAAGGGTCATCATTGTCCCGCTTGTGTGTTCTCATTATCAGATGTTGATCTTACCTGGATTTTATGGTTATAAACATGAAACCACTTGAAATAATATTTGTTATGGATTGTATAATTTCCAATAAATCCATGATTGATTGTTATCTTCGACATGTTTCCTTTACTACACCTGTAACACCATAAAATTCCAAAGTAAGAACTTATATTTGATGGTATGCATGACACACGACACCAAGCACGTAAAGGAAAATAATACCCTAATAATTTAAAATATATTTACTATTTTAAATATATTTAATATATTCTCTATTTTTTAATGCACTCTACACCAAGTTACCTTGCATTACACGCAATAGTGACTTTTTTCGAAAGCTTACATTACATGCAAGACCGATTTTTACCAAATAACGATATATTATTAAATATATTAAGATATAACCAAACCTTTCAATTAGTAGTTATGAAAAGGGGTAACTAATTTATGAAAATATATGGTTTAAATAAATTTAAAATTAAATCATTGGTTATAAATTAATTATAAATTAATATGAAAACCGATTGAATATAAAAGAAAGTATTATTATTTTCACAAAGTTGTTTTACCCTAATGTATTTAATTAATAAAAACTAGTGGGTGATATTGATTTTATATATATATATATATATCATATATTCAATATAATATTTCTTAAGTTCATACAATATATTTGATAAGCATAAGATAAGAACAAACCAAATATTACACTTAAAAACCTGTATTTTTATAAAGACAATCTTACTGCCTTTTAGTGGAGAACCCATTTTAAATCTCAATTTTGACACTTTAATTGATTTAATATGTTAAAATAAAATTCATATTTGAAATAAAAACATAAAAATTAGTTTAGGGTGAATTTGTGATATTTTTCTGAAACATTTCATTTTTTTAATGAATAATTAAAAATACTAAATTTTAGTTCAAAACTACTTTTTCATAAAATTTATCTATAAGGTTAAAATAATTTTTCATATTGGTTTTAAAGTTTAATTAGATAATATTTTTATAAGTTAACCAAATTTCGTTCATTGGGATCAATTTCACTTTGAAATTGACTATAAAAACATAGTAAACTTTTGGAAGTTTTTACTTTAAAAATCTGCATTATCGTCCCGCCTGCGGGGTGAATTTTAAATTAATTCATGCCACTTATATGATTTAAATTTGAAAAAATGGATTCCATATTTTTAATAATAATAATTTATAATCTATAATAAGACCAAATTTGTTTTTGACCAAAACTATTAGTGAAAGTTATTAAAATTAATTATAATTAATAAGGTAAAATTAATCTTAATAAAAGATTAAACCTTTAATTTAAGGACCCAAATGACATATACACTTGTCTAACATCAATTTTATGGCCATAATTATGAAATTAAACTTCTATTATTTAGTTTGGTTTGTTTTTGAAGACTTTTTTTATTTAAAAACGTGGTTACACCTAACTTCTTTTCAAAAATACTAAGTGATTCATTTTCCTCCCTTATAAAAGGCCACTGCATCTCATCATTCCTCAAACCTCTAAAAAACTTAGGTTCAGCCATAATCTACCCATATAGATTCCCAAAATACATACCCTTTACCTTGAATCCTCACTTTTGGTAGAAATCATTCCAAGGAATCCTTTTGGTACAAACCAAAAGTAGTTACCTGATTAATAGGTAATGTCTTCTCTCAAACTCTCTAGTTTAATTTCCATTCTCCACCCCCAAAAATCTATTTATTCCATATTTATATAAAAAATAAAGTATCATAAATATAATATTATTTTTTTTATGGAAAGTTTTTTACCTAAACTTACACACACCTCCATCTAATCTATAACGAACATATTGTTTCTGTGTACAGAGAACTACTGCCTCATGAAACAATAATTGTTCATTTTTCCTTTAACACTTATCATGGTGGAAATTATGATGTAAAATATGTTTATATATGTTATATATTATATTTATAATGTATTTATTCTTCTGTAATTTTTATTTAGAACATACCTTTATGCTTTCCATCTTGTGTAAATATAATAATTTCATTTGAGGAAGTGTGGACTACTACCCCCTTAAAGTGATATGACTCGTTCATGCCATACATGGAATGTATAAAGGATGTTTTTAATAAAACTATGTAGAATATATAACATAGATATGATACTGGAATTATAATATACATATTTCTCATTTATTTTTCATTATTTTAGTACAATAAATAAATGAAATTAGTGTTCATGTGTACGTACAGCCTACCGTCTCCATGAATGGTGCACTTCATTTCTAATCTCCAAATTTTATGGAATACTAAAAATACATATATAATGAATATATATTATAATTAATTAATTCTTTAAATTATGTATATGATGAAATCATGATCTAATTAATAGGAAAAACAAATCACAATCCAAAACATACTTGAGAAAACTAGGTAATTAACACCTGAAATAGTTAAAATAATGAAAGAGTGTTAACAAATGGGTAATAAAATATTATAAGGAATTAATATATGATATTATAAACATTATTATTGTCTTGTTATTAGTTATTAAAATATTTTAAACCTCTATATATTATTATAAATACCACACAATGAAAATTAAGGATAAGGTAAGGGAATTTTCTCTCAAAATACATTCCATTGAGACTTATTTGTTATCATGTGCCAATTCACTTTTATTTGGTGTATATAGTGACTTTTTCATGTTATATCATGAATACCCTTATTATCATGATATTATAAGTTTCATTTAATGTCATACATTCTGGAGATTATGATTCAAATGTTTTAAAGTGGTATAAGACACTTTGGAATGTTTAAAGATTATTCTCTTCAAGAATGTTCTTAATGATAAACTTTTAAATATTACTTCCTTTTGTAATAAATTTTCATTGTAAATTTCCTTGAATGTCCATATTTTTATATGATTTATTTTAGTATTTACTAAACTTTATATCATTTTACATATAGTGTTTACTTTGATAGTTATTCGATTAACTAGGGAATTATTGATAAATGTGTATCTTTTATTCAATACGAATATTTGATAAGGCGTATTGTATGTTGATAAAATTTATTATTTGATATGAGGAATGATTTGTAAATGAAATTATGGTTGGATCCCAGACTTTACATAGATCCTAGATGCATTAACAGGTTCTCATGAGATGATTAAGTTGGCTAAATTAAACAGGTTTCTACTTATAGTTTTAAACTATCTGGAGGATGGATCTCGACAGTATAGGTACTCCTATTCCTAAGACATTATGTCCAATAATTAAGCATTTAATTTATATATATTTTATTTATTATTCATCCATGAGATTTTTCGTCAACATTTCTATGTATAGATTTCATTTCAGTTCATTGATTAAATGACATGTGTATCAGTTTCTTACCTTTACATATTGAATGTGCCTTATCTAGTTATTTTAATGGAATGTGTTATTAGTTATTTACCTTTCCATGTTAATTTATTTTTATTGATTCATTATTTATTCCACATTACTTACCCTTAATGAGCATTTTATCTCACTCTTATTTTGTTTCCTTTCAGGTTATGAAGAAGAAATATTTGAATAAGCATTCAAGGATGTAGTTTATTTAATTTTATTATGTATCATGTTTGTATTTTATATTTCCCAATGTATTATGGGTATCATGTGTATAACCTGAATTTCCAAGACTACTAAACCGATTGATCCTTCAGGATTTGATTCCTTGTAATTATTCTAATGTAATAAAATAATGCACCAAATACGAGCTTCTAGGGTCAAGTAATTACAGTTAGTATCAAAGGAAGTTTAACAACAACCTTAGAAACTGGATTTAGAAAACTTAGATTCTAGATCATAACTCTAAGATAGAAATTGAGGATAATTATACAAGAATATCCTATAATTTTTGGTAAGGTGGTGATTATGTGGGTATTCCTATCCATACATCCTTTTTTGGATACTACAATTGGAAGTGGTTTTGGAAAAGATGTATTGATGAGTAATAACTCTGAAAAGTTGTTTTGGGACTGACTCGGTGCAACCCGGTGCATGATAACGGGCCTTATTTTGCACCTAGTTTGACACTCTTGGGATATATGCTTAGTATAATTCACATTTTATTTACCTACCATTATAAAGGATTTGAAATTAAAGATTACCCCAAAGTAACCAAAGTTTATGATCTAGGATTCATGATGTATAAATTCATGTTATGTGCTATATTGTATTTAGAGTTATACAAAGTTCACAACTTTATGAGATAATCCAATGCATTACATTGTTTATAAATGGAACCTAAAAGGAATAATATTATCTGTACTCATGGAAAATGTAGATATTTCTCTACTTAGTAAACAAATACAACTAGTATTGGAACTAAGAAAGTTATGGATATATTAGGTAAGCTTAGTCAGGTTATGAAAAATAACATTTCCTGAATGGAGAAACCTATTCCACAGAGAGAATCTCATATGTTGGATGGATTTATGTAGGATAATCCCTTATCATTTAGTGGGACTACTAATCCAATTGTAGCTGAACAATGGATTAAGTCTTTAGAGAAGATATTTACTGCCTTAGAATGCTGAAAAAAGGTAAATTTTACACTTACAGTCTATTGTCTCCAAGGTGATGCTGAATAGTGGTGTTCTATGATCCAGAATACAAGGGAGGAAGAATAAATTGAACTCATGGAATGGATAACTTTTAAGGAGACATTATTTGATAAATACTTTCCTTTTGATTATAAAATTGAGATGAATAGGAATTTCCTTGGCTTAAAAAAAGGGAAGAAGAGAGTGTTTCAGATTATAAATATACCATTAAAAGGTTATCCAGGTATGTTATAGATTATATACCCAACATGGAGTGCAATATTGACTACTTATTTGAAGGTATTAAGCCAAGTCCCTAAAGGACACTATTTTCTCTAAATTTTTCTTCATATGATGAATTATTTTTATGTGCTATCAAGACAGAGAAATAATTTTCTAAGTAATATGGATTCAAGGGAAACCAAGAGAAAAATAGGTCTTCTAAACACTATGAAAAAGGGAATGATTCAAAGAAGATGAAGGGATAAAATGATTATCCAACTTTTGATAACTATGGAAAGATTCACCCTGGTAAATGCTTGAAAGGATTTGGAGTTTATTATAAGTGTAGAGAAAAGGGTCACCAGGAAAAAGAGTGAAAAAGAAAAGAAATAAAAGACTATTATTCAATGTTACAACTACAAGGAGATTGGGCATTATACAAATGAATTCCACAAGCACAAAGGGAATATACCTTCGAAAAAGATAAGGGATCAAGGTCAAGAATATGTTATTTACACAACTTAAGTGGAGTTATTAATGTACTTTTGTATTTTGATATAAGAAATATGTTGTAAAAATATTTTGTTTATGATTTTATCATCATATGATTTATGAAATATGTAAGGATTGTACTGCATTACTTTTTCATTAATAATTTAAGATCATATGTTGAATGGTACCAAGAAAATTTTTTCAGTATAAAGTAAAATTTTCAAGGGAAATAAAACCCTTAATATGTTCCTGATGTTGAGATAATGATGAAGAAATGATTGATTTGGACAACTGCTGACTACCTTAGAACTGATTAATGACTTATCAACAAGTGGTATATGATATCATTGATGGGGTTTACAAATTTTCTAGATTAAAATAATATATCCAATAATCGGTGTCTTACTTAAGGAATAATTAATAATTCATGTTTCTAATGAGTTTTTATGGTGATTCGAGTTATTACCATATTTCAAGAGGATACATGATGAAGTTATCCACATGTTTTGAATGTAAAAAATTTGACCTACTTCATGTTGATTAAAGTCTAATGATAAGTTCATTTTTAAAATTCAATGAATCTCCTTTAGAAGTGATTTTATCATAATCTTTTGGAAAATTTAACCATTTATAAAATAGTTTAATATGATCATTGGATGAGATTTTAGAGGTTAATATATTACTTCACCATATGATGCATTGTGTGCTAAGAGATGAAGTAGAAATATTTCAAGGAATAATAAAAGTAAAATATTATATTTATAAAAAAGTATATTTACTTATATTCTTATAGAGTGAAATAATTATTTAACTAGAGAAAAAAATGGTTTTGAAATAAAAAAAATCCAATTATCATCATTTTTTATGATATCAATGATCTTTATTCACACCTATGGTTTATGGTTTTATGGTCAAAATGTTTCATCTGAACATGTTCTCTAGAACTCTCCATCATAACTTGATTTTTGTACTTTTTCTTCCATATCCATGTTTCCATTTCCCACCTATGTTCTCCTACTAGGAAACCTAGTTACATGATAGTTATACTTTCCTTTATCTCTTATTAATAATATGTGATATTAACCCTTTTTATAATGTGGGTCTTTCAACAATATTTTATTTTCAATCCCTCTATCATTGATATCAAGTTTAAATTGCGAGGACACAATTTAATTAAGGTGGAGAGAATGTAACACCCCAAAATTCTAAAGTAAAAAAATTTACATTGGATAGCATGCATGACACACGACACCAAACACATAAGGGAGAATAATACCTTGATACTTTAAAATTATTTACTATTTTAAATATATTTGATATGTTCTATATTTTTTAATGAACTCAACACCGAGTTACCTTGCGTTACAGGCAAGAGCGGCTTTCTTTGAAAGCTTACATTACACGTAAGGACAAGTTTTACCGAATAATGATATATTATTAAATATAATAAGATTTAACATAACCTTTAAATTAGTAGTTATGAAAATGGGTAAATATTTTACGAAAATATATGGTTTAAAAAAATTTAAAATGAATTCATTGGTTATAAATTAATTATAAATTAAAATAAAAACTAATTGAATATAAAAGAAAATATTATTATTTTCACAAAGATGTTTTACCCTCATAGAATTAATTAATAACAATTATTGGGTTATATTAATGTAATATGAAAATATAATATATTAAATACAATATTTTTGAATTTTATCCAATATATTTTATAAGCATAAGATAAGAACAAACCAAATATTACACTTAAAAACCTATATTTTTATAAAGGCAATTTTACCACCTTTTAGTGGAAAACTCATTTAAAATATTAATATTGACACTTTAATTGATTAAATATGTCAAAATAAACTTAATATTTTAAATAAAAACATAAAATTAGGTTAGGGTGAATTTTTTATATTTTTATGAAACATTTCATTTTTTTAATGAATAGCTAAAAATACTGAATTTTACTTCAAAACTTATTTTTCATATAATTTATTTATAAGGTTAAATTATGTTTTAGATTAGTTTTAAAGTTTAATTAGATAATTTTTTTATCAATTAATCAAATTTAGGTTATTGGGATCAATTTTAATTTGAAATCGACTATAAAAACATAGCAAACTTTTAAACGTTTTTCTTTTAAAAACCCACATTATCATCCCGCCTGCGGGGTGAATTTTAAATTAATTTATGCCACTTATATGATTATAATTTATAAAAATGGATTCTATATTTAGAATAATAATAATTTATAATTTATAATAATTCTAAATTTGTTTTTTACCAAAAATATTAGTGAAATTAATTAAAATGAATTACAATTATTAATGTAAAATTAAACTTAATAAAGGACTAAACCTTTAATTTAAGGGCCCAAATGACCTATACACTTGCCAATACAAATTTTCTGGATATAATTCGTACATGAACCTTAAATTATTAAATTGTTTTGGTTTTTGAAGACTTTTTTTAGTTAAAAACATGGGTACACCAAACTTCTTTTCAAAAATACCAAGTGAGTCATTTGCCTCCCTTAGAAAAGTCCACAACCTCTCCCCATTCCTCACACTTATTAAACCACTTTTTTTTTGTCCAAGATCAACCATATAGCTTTCCAAAATCCCTCCCCTCAACGTTTAATCCTCCCTTTTGGAATAAATCCTTCCGAGAAATCCTTTAGGTATAAACCAAAAGTAGTTACTCAATTAAGAGGTAACGTCTTCTCTCAAACTCTTTAGTTTCATTTCCATTCTCCACCCCCTCAGATATCTTTATTCTATGATTATATAAAAAACAATTATCCTCAATATACAAGTATTTTTTTATTTAAAGGGTTCAACCTACACTTACATACACCTCCATATAATGGATAACAAACATACAGTTTCTGTGTATGACGAACTACTACCTCACGAAATGATGAATGTTCATTTTTCCTTTACCACCACTCATGGTGACCATTATGATAGAAAATATATTTATATATGTTATATATTATATTTATAATTTTTTTATTCTTATTTATTTTTTATTTATAACATACCTTTCTGCTTTCCATCTTTTGTAAATATGATAATCTTGTTTGAGGGGGTGTGGACTACCGCCCCCTCAAAACGAAATGACTCATTCTTACAATACATGGAATGTATGAAGGATGGTTTTAATAAAACTATGTAAAATATATATAATATATATAATACTTTAATTATAATATATATATATTAATAATTTAGTTTTCATTTTTTAATGCAGTAATGAAATGAAAGTAGCGTTCATGCGTACATATGGCCTACCGTCTCCATGAACGGTGCACTTTATTTATAATCACCAAATATTATGGACTACTATAAATAAATATATACTGAATATATATGATAATTAATTCATTATTTAAATTCTTGAGATGATTAAATCGTGATATAATTAATAGTAACAACAAATCACAAGTCAAAACATACTTGAGAAAAGTAGGCAATTAACACCCGAAATAGTTAAAATAATGAAAGAGTGTTAACAAACGAGTAATAAAATATTATAAGCAATTAATATATGATATTATAAGCATGATTATGGTTATTTTAGTAGTTAATAACATATTTTAAACCACTATACAGGAGGATAAATACCACACAATGAAAAACAATTATGAGGTAAGGGAATTTCATCTCAAATTACATTCCATTGAGACTTATTTGTTATTATGTGACAATTCATGTTTATTTGGTGTATAATCTTACTTTGTCATTTTATATCATGAATCAAATTATTCTCATGATATTATAAGTTTCATTTAATTTCATACATTCTAGAGATTATGATTCAAATGTTTTAATGTGGTATGGGACACTTTGGAATGTTTAAAGATTACTCTCCTCAAGAATGTTATTAATGATAAAATTTTCAATCTAACTTCATTTTGTAATAATTTTTAATTGTAAATTTCCATAAATATACATAATTTTATATTATGTATATTATTATTTCCTAAATCATATATCATTTCACATAGGATGTTTACTTCGATAGCTATTCGATTAACTGGGGAGTTACTGATAAATTTGTTATCTTTTATTAAATATGAATATTTGATAAGGCATATTGTATAATGATAAAATTGATTATTCAATATGAGTAATGCTTTGGAAATTCAATGATTGGTGGATCTAAAACTTTATATAGCTCCTCAATGCATCGACAGGTTAAGTTGTCCAAATTAAACCGGTTTCTACCTGTAGTTTTAAACTATCCAGAGGATGGATCTTAACAATATAGGTCCTCATGTGCCTAAGACATGAGGTCCAATAATTAATCATTTACTTCAAAGATATTTTAGTTATTATTCATCTATGAGATTTTTCATTGACATATCTATAGATTCATTTCATTTCTATTCATTGATTAAATGGCATGTGTATCAGTTTCTTACCATTCCATATTGAATCTGCCATATCTAGTTATTTTAATGGCATGTGTTATTAGTTATTTACCTTTCCATGTTAATTTATTCTTATTGATTCATTATTGATTCTACTTTACTTACCCTTACTGGGAATTTCAGCTCTATAACGACCCATTATTTACATACATTGATATTACTTGAGAATTGAAGTATATTTATTAAAACATATAACAAAACCATGACAGTGACATATAGGTATAGTGTCTTTAGAAACTAAGAAACATAAACAACTGGTTTATAAGACATCTACATTTTTACCCATTTATTTCATCATAACTATACTCCTTTCCATCATATCAAACTTAATACCTTTCTTCATGACCTAGGGAAAAAATATATAAAAGGGTGAGTGCAAATTCTCAGTAAGGGTAAACAAAGGAAATATCAATCAAATCATGTTTATAAGAACATAACATTTGAAAATTTTATCTTGCATATAAAAGATCATAATATCATGTCATGGGATAAATCTTAAAAGTACAATGTAATCCCAATATTCATAACATAAGACATGAAATTTTGTGGCATACACACATAAGCATAGAAAATCATTTCATATTAGTCAAGGCTCATTTCTAATACCATCATAGCAGACAAAGTCCATTACTGAACCGAGTTCACTCCTCATTCCTGCCCTACATCACTGAACCGAATTTACTTTCCATTACAACAATGTCTATATCATGAGATATAAATCATTACCCAATGAATTGGAGGGAGATATAGGTCCTACCTATCATATAATGAAACCATTCTTATGTGTTCCACAAAAAACATAAATACATTCACCATAGCATAACCCATGAAATAAAATGGGTTTCTTAAACATCATTCCATCATAATTGATATAAAACAAATAGATTTCCTCAATAACATTCCACCATAAATAAAATCAAATCATAGTAATAACAGGGATAGAAATATAACCCTATTTAAATATTTTCATCTTATATGGAAAATAATTTTGAGAAAACACATAAAAATTCATTCTTGATTAAAATATCCTTTCTTATTCAAAACTGTTTTCCTTCCTCAAAATACCACACAATTTTAGAAGAAATGATTTTTTGTGAAAATAACCTTGGAAACTTATATGGGAAGATTCAAGTAAATAAGGTATTATGAAATCTTAAAAATATGTTCATGTCGTATAAGTTAAAAAAATCTCCTCATACTTGTGGCGGAAAAGTCAAAAAGTACCTCGTATGGTAAATAAAAGATAGATTCCTTCCATACCATGTAGTAACAGTAAAAAATGGGTAAAAATGACTTTAAACATACATATAATAATAGTAAACATTTGATGAAAAAAAATTTAGAAAACATGGACATATATGATAAATATAACCCCATTAAATAATTACATATAAACAATCTCAGATAAAATGAGATTGAAAAATTATCCATTACCTTAGGTATGATATGCTTTATATGTATCAAAATATCCTTTATAATGATTTAAATAATGTTACTAATTTATTCCATAATTATAATCATTTTTATGATAACATTTATGATCATATTTTCATCCATTTTTTAGTAACATTTCATTGTTACTCGTTATTCGGGTATTAACTACTTTATGTTCTTATATATTTTTTGTCGGATAAGTTATTATTCCTATTTTTAGGTTATAGTTATATCATTTATAGAATGGTATTAGTATAATATATATCCTATTTATTCATTAAATTCATTTATATAGTCATGGTTTAATGAATATTATGTAGAATGAATCACATCGCACCGTGGAGACGGTAAGCCGTACGTACGCACAAGCGATGATATAATTCCCATAATTGTTGAATGGTATTGAAGTGGATGGTGTATAGTATATCAGAATTAGTATCATTTTATATTAATCATATATAGTTATTATTTCCACCATTATACCCATCCAAGTAAGGTGGTGGTGAAAAACAGATTACACCGCGACGTGGAGACGGTAAGTCGTACGCACGCACGCGCGGTGATTTCATTTTTCATAGGATGGATAGAAGGTGAAATTGGGTTGTTTCATATTTATAATAACATATCAGTATATTAGGGGTACTTATGTTATTAATTTATAATTAAACAACTAAATAAGAGGAAGTATAAGAAGAAATAAATTTGAAAGAATCGGTAGAAGAGATTACCTCTTCCTCAACGTGCCTCCTTTAAATTTCCTCTTAGGGCACTAGAGTTTGTCTTTTGAGAAGATCGGAACATCTAGAATGTAACTAGGGAATTTTAGAAGAGAAATTGGTAGGTTTTGGTTGAGATTTAAGGCTCAAAATGTAGTAAAGAGGAGATGGAGGAGGTTCCCTTTTATAAGAGATGAGAGGGGCACTTTAGGAAACTCTTAAAATATTAATTTATTATAAATTCAATTTCAATTAAAAATGATCCAAAACATATTTAATTATAATATAATATTATTTTGGTTCTAATACCCATCATCCAATAATTTTTAGACAAGTTTTGAATATATTATTTATCCTTATCTTTTTTGTTTAACCCTTATTTTACCCTTTTTAATCTTATTGTGATATCATGTTATTTACACATTGTGGGTTAATGTAATTATCATATCATGTCAAAATACCCAAAAAAAGTTATTTATAACATATTTGGACTTATATTAACCATTTTTCAGAATATTATATTTTTAGGGATTTAATATCATTTAATAAACTATTTTATTTTTTAAGTTATGAATTATGTCAATTTTGGACACTATTCATACTTGACTTTTTTTAAAAATTCATAAAAACCTTATTCCTTTGAAAAAAATGCACTAAATCATCCCTAATATGTCAATTTTATCCAAAAAAATCGTGGATGGTATCGAAATGTTCAAATTAAATTAATTTTAATATTTATAAATTCATTTATTTGAATCTTTCATTAATGAGGTAATCACTACACCATAATTATGTCATAAATAAATATATTTATCTGATGTCTAAAAATTATAAATAAAATAACATGATGGAGAAAATATTTTTATATTTACAATGACTATTTATATACATATATATCATTTATATAATCCTATATTAAAATATATTTAGTAAAAGATATATGTTTAAGTTATAATTATCTTTACTTTAAATTAATTCTTATAAAATGTCATTTTCACATCCAAGTGAATCCATGGGGTCCCAAAATCGACCCAAGGATGCCCATGGTTGATAATATCTCATCCAATAGGATTAGGACACGTTTCAGGGTAGTTTTATACTATTAAATTATTATCTGTACCCTTCTTTACCTGATTTACCCTTTAACCATCGTAAACAAAAATAATTACTGAAGTTACTATTCATAATGTCTAAAAATAAAAGTTACCTATTAACAAAATTTTTGCCTTCTGATTCTAAATATGGAATCCATTTTTTCAAATCCAAAACACAGAAGCTATAGTAATTAATTTAAAATTAATCTCGTTGTTGAAATGAGAAAACAGGTTTTAAAAGTTAAAAATTTACAAAAGATTGAAATATTTTTACCTATGAATTCAATGTAAAATTAATTCTAATGACATAAATTATATTAAATAGTAAAAATATATTCTATTTATACATTAAAACCATTCAATATTATAATTTAACCATATAAATTATCTTAATAAAAAAAATTTAATTAAAATTTAGTGTATTTTTACTATTCATCAAAACATGAAAGTTATCAGAAATTTATCTGAAGTAAATTTTTATATCCCACTTCAAAATAAAATTTTTATGTTGTCATATAGAAATTATTAATGTGTAAAAATATTAATTTAAAATGGGTTCTCCATTCAAAGGTGTAAAAATTAACCTTTTAAAAAAATAGGTTCTTATACATAAAATAGGGTTTTATTCATACCCTATGACTAAAATATCTATTGGATGAATACAAAAAATATTTTATTAAGTATATAACACATATATATCTCATTAATTTCATTACCAAAAGTAATTTACTCAAAAAAATACAAATATCTAATTGATTTATATTTTTCATAAATAATTAATATAAAATGAATTCATAATGCATTTTCATAAGCTAGTTATAATTATTCTCTTTAACATAATGTCTAGGATATAATGGTAATTTTATATTAAGGGAATCTCGTAATTTTTTTAAACTTGTGATTGTGTGAAAATAAAGCTATTGAAGAATAAAAATTATTTAAAGAAAATATTTCATAAAAACATCTGGGTGTTACATTATACCCCCCTTAAACTGAATTTCTCCCTCAAAATTTGTCACTTGGAAACAAATAGATGAGGATACCTCTCCCTCATCATATCCTCAATTTCACTTATAGATTCTTCAAATTAGTGTTTCCTCTATAAAAATTTAACCAAGAGAGTGGTCTTGTTTCATAGAACTTTTTCATTACGATCCAGAATATCTATCGGTTGTTCTTCATAAGAAAGATCTTGCTCCAGCGGTATGACTTCTGAGCTTAGTACATGTGAAGGATCGGGTATGTACTTTATCAGGAGAGATACATGGAACACATCATGAACTTGAGAGAGATTTAGTGGAAGCGTCAATCGGTAAGATACCTTCCCAACATGATCTAGTATTTCAAAAGGACTGATATAACTAGGGATCAGCTTGCCCTTCTTTAAAAATATCATTACTCTCTTCCAGGGAGATATTTGTAAGAACACCTTATCACCCAATTTAAACTCTAGTTCTTTTCTTCAGTTGTCAGAATAAATTTTTTGTCGACTCTGAGCTACTCTTATGTGTTTTTGAATAGATCTGACCTTTTCTTCCATTTCATCAACAAGATCAAGTCCAAATAGCTTTCTTTCCCCAACTTCATCTCAGCAATTTGGAGTTCTACACTTCTTTCCATAGAGGGATTCATAAGGATCTATCTGAATACTAGAGTGAAAGTTATTATTGTAAGAAAATTCCACCAATGGTAGGTGTTTATCCCAACCATATTTTAAATCCATAGAGAAATCTCTCAATATGACTTCTAAAGTTTTAATTGTCCTCTTAGACTCACCGTATGTCTAAGGATGATAAGTAGTGCTGAAACTTAACTCTGTATCCAGAGCATTCTGAAGACTTCTCCAGAACTTTTAGGTAAAACTCAGATCCTGATTAGATATAATGGAAAGTGGTACTCCATGAAATCTTACCACTTACTTTAAATATATCAGGGAAATATGATCAAGAGATAAATCCTCTCTAATAGCAATGAAGTGTGCCGACTTCATAATACAATCAACTATAACCCATATAACATTATTGCCTTTGGATGTTTTGGGAAGTTTGATGGCAAATTCCATAGTTATGTTTTCCCATTTCCATTCTGGTATGGGTAATGGTTTTAACATCCCCTTAGACTTCTGTCTCTCAGCCTTAAATTGCTAACAAACCAAGCATCGAGAGAGATATTCGATGACATCTCTTTTCATGTCATCCCACCAAAAGTACTCTTTCAGGTCCCTATACATCTTTATGCTTCCTAGGTGAATAGATAATGAAGAACTATGAGCCTCATCCAATACCTACTTCTTTAATTATGGTATGGGAGGAATACAAACCCAGTTTATAAACATTATTTTTTATCACAATCAAGGTTGAATTCAGGAACATTTCTCACCTTCTTTTGTAACTCGACATCTTCCTTTTGTGCCTATTTAATCTTCACTTGTATAGATGGTTGAACATTCATTTGAGAAAGATAATATTTCTCCCATTCCATTAAAATTTCAAGACCCATCCTTTTAAAATTCATAAATATTAGATCTTTTGTGATCCTCATCATGGATAAGCTAGCATGGTCTTTTTGACTCAAAGCATCTACCACCTTGTTCACTTTCCCAGGGTGGTAATGTATTGAGTAGTCATAATCTGTAATCAACTCCAACCATATTATTTGGTGCATATTCATCTCCTTTTGTGTGAAAATATACTTTAAACTTTTGTGATCAGTATAAATATCACACCTTTAACCATAAATATAATTCCTCTATATTTTTAACGAAAAGATTGCCACAGCTAACTCCAAATCATGTGTTATGTAATTTTGATCATGGATTTTCAACTATCGTGAGGCATAAGATATTACCATATCATTTTTCATGAGAACACACCACATCCCCTTATTAGATGCATCATTGTAGATCACAAACCTTTCTCCACTACAAGGTAGTGTGATCACAGGTGCACTAACTAACCTTCTTTTTAGCTCTTTGAAATTCTCTTCACATTCCTTCATCCAAATGAACTTAACTCATTTTCGAGTAAACTTGGTGAGTGTATTATATAATCATGAAAAATATTTCACAAAACGTCGATAATATCCAGCCAAACCAAGAAAAATTCAGATCTCATTTACTGTTGTTGGTCTCGACCATCTTTCAATAACCTCTGTTTTTGCTGGATCCACAGATATCCCCTCTCTTGAGATTATGTGACCCAAAAATGAGACTTTTAGAATCCAAAATTCACACTTGGTAAATTTGGAATAAATATTCTCCTTTCTCAGGGTCTTTAGTACAATTCTCAAGTGATCTTCATGTTCTTCCTTGCTCTTTTAATAGACAAGAATATCATCTAAAAGACTACCACAAACTGATCATGATAGTCTCTAAAGACTCTATTAATTATATCCATGAATATAGAAGGGGAATTAGTAAGACCAAAAGGAATCACTATAAATTCATATTGTTCATACCTTGTACAGAATTACATCTTTGGTATATCCTCTTTTTTTACCCCTAATTGATGATATCCTGAACAAAGATCAATCTTGTAAAAGTATTGAGATCTGCGTAGTTGGTCAAATAATTCATAATTGCATGGTAGAGGATATTTTTTCTTGATGGTGATCTTTTTAAGTTCTCGATAATCAATACAGAGTCTCATTGATCCATCTTTCTTCATAATAAAAAGAATAAGTGATCCCCAAGGTGACACACTAGGGTGTATGAATCCCTTATCAAGATTCTCTTAGAGTTACTTCTTTAATTCATGCAACTCAATTGGGGCCATTATATAAGGTGTCTTTGAAATGTTCATAGCACCTGGTAAGATTTCTATTGAAAACTCAACTTCGTGATTTGGTGGAAGACCTTGCAATTCCTTTATAAAGGCATCATCAAACTCATGTAAAATGGGAGTATTCTTAATTGTGAGTTTCTCCCCAACCATTTTAGATAAATAACATTCATTTATTAGAATCAAGACCCATAAGATGGAAGAAATTTCTACTGGAAGGTTATATTCATCCTTGCATCGATATATGATCATAGATTGATCTGGAATATGAAATGTGACTTACCTTATTTGGAAATTGATATGATCTTCATATAAATAAAGCTAATCCATTCCAAGAATCACATCAAATTCCACTATAGGAAGGATTACAAGATTTGTAGAAATCAATTTCCCATAAACCTCAATCGGAGAAGAATTATAAACTTTTGATGCAACTATTGTGCCATTAGGAGTTGTTAGATCTAACTCAACATCTAATTGTTGAGGTAATATGGTGATACCATTAGAAAATTCTTCAGAAATAAAATAGTGGGTGGATCCAGAATCAAATAAAACATTTTCTACTTTAGAGTGGATGGTAAGTGTACCTTTCACCACTTCATTATCATAATCCACATCACCGATAGTAATTTCATGTGTCTTTCCTTTATCTTTGGCCTTAAGAGTTTTTTGACGCCAATCATCATCAATAACCCTTGGATTAGGTAATTTATTTTCATAATTCCCCATTTCCTTGCACTTGTAACATTGAAGTGTAGGAGGTACATTATGTGTATCCCTTTCTTTGTTCGCATTATTAGACATATTTTTTCCATCACTTTGGCATTAAATTGCCCGATGATCTTCTTTTCCACACTTAAAACATTTACTAGTCCCTTTAAGACAATCCCCTTCATGTTTCTTTCCAAAATTTAAGAATAAGGGAAAACTCATCTTCTTTTCAATGTGGTCTTTATATTTTCCTATGAATTCCATTTTCCTCTTCTTATAAAACCCATATGACCAATGGGTTACTCCAATCTCTATCTCAACCTTGAGATAACATTGAAAAATTTCCTCATAGCTATTGAAGTCCCTTATGTCTAATGCCCTTTGGAGACTTGGTTTTAATCCACTAAAGAATCGATCAATATTACTCTCAGGTTGGATAATAATTCAAGAAGAATACCTTGCAAGTCTTGTAAAATTTTCTTCACAGGTACCAACATATTCATCATCCTTTTTCTTAAGTTCAAGGAAATCCTTCTCTATATTTGTTCAAAGAATACAAGGAAAGTACTTATTGAAAAATAATTTCTTGAACTTGTCTCATTCCATGGACTCAATTTAATCTCTTTGCCTCGTATTCTTGATAAGATTCAACCATTAATCAGCTTTACCTTCCAAACGATATATTTCTAAGATGACTTTATCATGTTCAGAACATTGTAAAACTGAAAATATCCTTTCAATGGTACTGATCCATTGTTCAGCCACTAATGAATCAGAAGACTCGCTAAATGAAGGTGGACACTGCCTCATGATGGATTCAATAGAATGTTGCTCCCTCCTTTTCTTGTTTGGAAGTAAATCATGATTTATATATTGATAAAGTTTTGTGAGAATGGATACAAGATTTTTCATTCCAGATCCCATAACATTTGGTTGCTCAGGGGGACAATCATTGCATTGCCTGTCGCATTCAGCATTAACGTAGTTCCTTCAGGTTCCAAACATTGACTAAAACTAAGAAGAATAGTGTGAGTAACACAAATTATAATAGGAAAACCACATAATCAAGAATAAAATTTCAATTTAGGAAACTTTAGGTTTTATCATAGGTTATTCAAGGTCATTTCTAAAACACTAGGATTGTATCCTATACTTAGACATATCCTTAAGGTTAACTATACCTTTTCTCTGATAACAGCTATAAAGACCCAATATTTGCATACATTTATATTACTTCAAAATTGAAGTATATTTATTAAAACATACAACAAAACCATGATAGGATTTTATAGGTATAGTGTCTTTAGAAACTGGAAAACATAAAAAACTGATTCATAAAACATCTACATTTTCTTCTGTTTATTACATCATAACTAGACTCCTTTTTGGTATATCATACTTAATATACTTCTTCATTACCTAGGGAAAATAAATATATAAAATGGTGAGCTCAAATTCTCAGTAATGGTAAACAAAGGAAATATTAATCATATAATATTCATAAGAACATAACATTTGAAAATATTATCCTGCATAAAAAAGATCACAATATCATGTCATGGGATAAATCATAAAAGTGAAATGTAATACCAATAGTCATAAAATAAGACATTAAATTTTTAGTCATACACACATAAGTATAGAAAATCATTTCATATTATTCAAGGCTCATTTATAAGACTATTATAGAAGACAAAGTCCATTACTGAACCGAGTTCACTCCTCGTTCCAACCCTGTATCACTGAACCAAATTTACTTTCCGTTCCATATATGTCTATATCATGAGATATAAATCTTTACCCAATACATTGGAGGGATATATATGTCTCACCCATCTCATAATGAAACCATTCTTACGTGTGCCACAAAAATATAAAAACATTCACCATAGAATAACCCATGAAATAAAATGGGTTTCTTAAACATCATTCCATCATAATTGATATAAAACAAATGGATTTACTCAATAACATTCCACCATAAACACAATAAAATAATAGTAATAAAAGTTATAGAAATATAACCCTATTTAAAGAGTTTCATCTTAGATGGAAAATAATTTTGAGAAAACACATGACAATTCATTCCTGCGGAAAATATTCTTTCTTCTCCAAAAATGTTTTCCTTCCTCAAAATACCACACAATTTTAGAAGAAATAATTTTATGTAAAAATAACCATGTAAACTTATAGGGGAACCTTTAAGTAAATAATTCATTATAAAAGCTTAAAAATCCATTCATGTCGTATAAGTTAAAAAAAATCTCCTCGTACTTGTGCTGGAAAAGTCAAAAAGTACCTCATATGATAATCAAAAGAGAGATCCCTTCCATAATATGTAGTAACGGTAAAAATGGGTAAAAATGAATTTAAACATGCATATAATAATAGTAAACATTTTATCAAAACAAATTTAGAAAACATGGAAATATATGATAAATATAACCCCAGTAAATAATTACATATAAACAATCTCAGATAAAATGATATTGAAACATTATCCCCTACCTTAGGTCTGATATGCTTTGTATATATTACAACTTCACGTATAATGATTTAAATAATGTTAATGATTTATTCCAGAATTATAATCATTTTTATGATAACATTAATGATTATATTTTGATATGTTTGTTAGTAACATTTCATTGTTACATGTTATTCGGTTATGAACTGCTTTATGTTCTTATGTATGTTTTGTTGGATAAGTTCTTATTCATCTTTTAAAGTTATAGTTATATAATTTACATCATGGTATTAGTATAATATATATTATATTTATTCATTCAATTCATTTATATAGTCATGGTTTAAGGAATATTATGTAGAATGAATCACATCGCACCGTGGAGACGGTAAGCCGTATGTACGCACGAGCGACGATATCATTCCCATAATTATTGAATGGTATTGAACTGTATGGTTTATAGTATATTAGAATTATTATAATGTTATATTAATCATATATAGTTATTATTTCCACCATTATACCCATCCAAGTAAGGTGGTGGTGAAAAAACAGATTACACCACAGCGTAGAGACAGTAAGTCGTACGTACGCACGCGCAGTGATTTCGTTTTTTTATAGGATGGATAAAAGGTAAAACCGGGTTCGAGTCCTCGCAAAGGCAACGTGCACCATACGCCAGCGATCCTCTTGTCCTCTCGACTCCGTGGGAACTGGCCCAAGCCCATGGTTGGCCACCATGGGCCTAGCTGGGGATGTGCGACAGGGGGTGGGGTAAGGCCGCCTCAATACCCTCTAAACCGACAACACGTTTCACCATACGCCAGCGATCCTCTCATCCCCTTGACTCCATGGGAACTAGCCCAAGCCCATGGTTGGCCACCATGGGCCTAGCTGGGGATGTGCAACAAGGGGTGGGGTAAGGTTGCCTCAATACCCTCTAAACCGACAACACGTTTGTAGTTGGGGTTTGGCTTAGTGGTAAGCACCCCATAATTCTACATGGAAAATGGGGGGTTCAAAACCCATTGGGTATAGGTACTGTAGCAGCACTGTAGCGGCGGTAGGGGCACTATAGCAGCAGAGGGTACTGTAGTAGTGTGGGTACTGTAGCAGTACTATTCACAGAATGGGATTTGGGCCAAAAAAATTGGGCCTACGGGCTATGTAATGGGCTAAATGCCCACTGGGCCTTCGGGCTATGTAATGGGTCTCCCTCTACCCAGTTAAAGAGGTCTTTGCTTTGTTTCAATAATAAAAATGAGGCTTAGGCACCAACCTTTTAAAAAAAATAACATATAGATATATTATTGATACTTATTTTATTACTTTATAATGAAACAACTAAATAAGATGAAGTAGAAGAAGAAATAAATTTGAAAGAATCGGTAGAAGAGATTACCTCTTCCTCGACGTGCCTCCTTTAAATTTTCTCTTAGGGCACTAGAGTTGGTCTTTTGAGAAGGCTGGAACCTCTAGAATGTAACTATGGAATTTTAGAAGAGAAATTTTTAGGTTTTTTCGAAGCTTGAAGGTTCAAAATGGAATTAAGAGGAGAGGGAGGAGGTGCCTTTTTATAAGAGAGGAGAGGGTCACTTTAGGAATCTCTCAAAATATTAATTTATTATAAATTCAATTTCGATTTAAAATGATCCAAAACTTATTTAATTAAAATATAAGATGATTTTGGTTTGAATACTCATCATCCAATTATTTTTAGACAAGTTTTGAACATATTTTTTATCCTTATCTTTTTAGTTTAACCCTTATTTTACCCTTTTTAATCTTATTGTGATATCGTGTTATTTACATATTGTAAGTTAATGTAATTACCATATCATGTAAAACGACCCACAAAAAGTTATTTATGACATATTTGGACTTATATTAACCATTTGGCCAAATATTAGATTTTTATAAATTTAATATCATTTAATAAACTATTTTATCTTTTAAGTTATGGATTATGTCAATTTCGGACACTATTCATACTTGACTTTTTTTAAAAAATTATTAATAACCTTATTCCTTTGAACCAAAGTAATTAAATCATACCTAATATGTCAAATTCATCCAAAAAATCTTGGCTGGCATCAAAATGTTCAAATTAAATTTATTTTAATATTTATAAATTCATTTATTTGAATCTTTGATTAATGAGGTAATCACTACATCATAATTGTGTCATAAATAAATAAATTTATCTAATGTATAAAAATTATAAATAAAATACCATGATGTATTAAGTCTATTTATATTTCTAATGACTATTTATATGCATAGATATCATTTATATAACCCTATATTAAAATAGATTTAGTAAAAGATATATGTTTATGTTATAATTATCTTTACTTTAAATTAATTCTTATAAAATGTTATTTTCACATCCAAGTGAATCCATGGGGTCCCAAAATCGACCCAAGGATTATAATGGTTGGAAATATCTCATCCAATAGGATTTGGACACGTTTTAGGGTAGTTTTGTACTATTAAATTATTATTTTTTTACCCTTCTTTACCAGATTTACCCTTTAACCATGGTAAATTAAAATAATTACTGAAGTTATTATTCATAATGTCAAAAAATAAAAGGCACATATTCACACAATTTGGGCCTTTTGATTCAAAATATGGAATCCATTTTTTCAAATCCAAAACACAGAATTTTCAGTATTTAATTTAAAATTAATCCCATTATTGAAATAAGAAAATGGGTTTTAAAAGTTAAAACTTTGCAAAAGATTGAAATGTTTTTACCTATGAATTCAATGTAAAATTAATGATAATGACATAAATTATATTAAATGGTAAAAATATATTTTATTTATACATTAAAACCATTCAATATTATAATTTAACCATGTAAATTGTCTCAATAAAAAAAGTTGTTTTTAATTAAAATTTAGTGTATTTTTACTATTCATCAAAACATGAAAGTTATTACAAATTTATCCAAAGTAATTTTTTATATCATGCTTCAAAATAACATGTTTATATTGTAATATAGAAATTATTAATGTGTCAAAATCTTAATTTAAAATGGGTTCTCCATTCAAAGGTGTAAAAATTAACCTTTTAAAAAAATAGGTTCTTATACATAAAATAGGGTTTTATTCATACCCTATAACTAAAATATCCATTGGATGAATATAAAAAATATTTTATTAAGTATATAAAACATATATATCTCATTAATTTCATTACCAAAAGTAATTTACATAAAAAAATAAAAATATCTAATTGATTTATATTTTTCATAAATAATTAATAGATAATGAATTCATAATGCATTTTCATAAGTTAGTTATAATTATTCCCATTAACCTAATGGCTAGGATATAACAATAATTTTATATTAAGGGCATCTCTCGGTTCGTTTAAACTCATGATTGCATGCAAAGCAAGCTAGTAAAGAATAAAAATTATTTAAAGAAAATATTTCATAAAAACATTCAGGTGTTACAAGCTCACCCTTATTATATTTTCTTTCCCCAGGTTATGAAGAAGAAATATTGGAATAAGCATTCAAGGATATAGTTTATTTCATTTTATTATGTATCATGTTTGTATTTTCTATTTCCCATTGTATTATGGTTATCATGTATGTAACCTGGATTTCTAAGACTTCTAAATTGATCGATCTTTCAGGATTTAATTCCTTATAATCATGCCAATGTAATAAAATATTGCACTAGCTCTAGGCTTCTGGGGTTGGAGCGTTACAACACTTGATGGGATGTGTCATATCTTTCAGGGATAATGGGGCCTGAGGTTGAATAGAGCTGGACCCTATTATCTAGAGTTGGGAAAATTGATATCAGTGTTTTATTTTGGTCTGGAGTGATAATCCTTGAGCGGCGATCTCCCTCTAGTTATCATCGATTTTCCCAACATTTTACCTTCTGGCTTCTCTAATTTTACACTGGTAAGGGAGGTAGATTTTTCTATCGATTTAGTATCGGGTACTGAGCCAGTATTTATTCCCTCTTACCATGTGGAACCATATGAAATGAAAGAGTTGAAGACTTATCTGGATAATATTTTAGATAAAGTATTTATATGACCTATTATATCATCTTGGGTGAAATATGATGGGTCATTATTCCTTTGTGTTGATTATCAAAAACTCAATAGAGTCACAGTGAAGAAAAAATATTTATCGCCACATATTGATGATCTGTTTAACCAATTAAAAGGGTTGAAGTGGTTCTTGAATATTGATTTTTGATCTGGTTACCATCAGTTGAGAATAAAAGAATCTAAAATTCATAAAACTGCCTTTCATAAAAGGTATAACCATTATGAGTACCTTTTCATTCCATTTTTTTTAACCAATTATCCTACAGTTTTTATGTATTTAATGAAAAGGATCTTTCACAAAGAATATTGATACTTTTTTAGTGGAATTTTTGGATGACATCCTTGTTTAATCTAAGTTTGAGGAGGATCGTGTTCATCATCTGAGATTATTTCTAGAATTTTTTAGAAATCATCGACTTTATTCCAATCTATCGAAATTTTATTTCTAGATTCGGGAAGTGAAGTTATTGGTACACATGGTGTTAGAACATGGTATTTTAGTTGATCCTGATAAGGTGAAAGCTATTATAACATGGGAACATCCACGAAATGTTTTTGATATTTGAAGATTCTTGGGATTAGTTGGATATTATCACCAGTTTTTAAAGGACTTCTCAAAGTTGTATTCTTTGATGACTACTCTAACACAAAAGGGGGTAAAGTTTTCTTGGGATGAAAAATTTCAGAATTATTTTGTTGAGCTGAAACATCTTTCGACTACTATATTAGTGTTGACTCTTCTAGAGTCTGGGCAGGGCCATGTGGTCTTTTGCAATGCATCAAGTTCAGGTTTGGGATGCATTTTTAAGCAAGTTGATCACATTGTTGTTTATGTCTCTTGATAGCTTAGGTCACACTAGAAGAATTATACAACCCATGACCTTGAACTTGAAACTATGATGAGTGAACTTAAGAGTTAGCAGCATTACCTTTTTGGAGAAAGGTTTACCATGTATTCCGACCACAATAGCTTGAGTTAATCTTCTCAAAAAATATATTTAAATCTCTGCCAGAGGTGTTGGGTAGAATACCTATAATCTTTTAACTTTAACATCATATATACCCTAGGGAAAGGTAATTTCTTCACAAATACTTTTAGAAGAAAAATTATAACCCATTCCATGAAAGAATAATCAAAAGAGTGGAACTTGATGGATATTTTTCCATAGTTTCATATTGGAGTTTAGAAATTAGGGTTTGAGGTTGCTTTGTCCAGTGTTTAGTTGACCTTTTCTCTTCTCGAGATGATTCTTTAGGAACAATAGCTTGATGATGAGTTCGGTTACATTAGATACTCTGTTTATGGTGGGGAGACCGTTTCTAACTGGCCTTTTTTCACAGAGGGAATTATATGTTATCAGAATCATTTTGCAATACCATTATCAGTCAGGATAGCTGTTATGGGGGATTTCAATAATTCTTAGTGGGTTTTCACCTAGAAATCATAAATATGTTCTATGACATGTGATAAATATTATAGTAGCTAGGTATGAGATGAGGCATTGCTGATTTTTGTCTCTCATTGTTATATATTCTAACTGGTCAAGGTCGAGCACCAGAAACCTTTGGGTTTTCTTCAGATACTTCTGATACGTAATTGAAAGTGGAATGATATCTCTATAAAGTTTTTGGTTAGGTTGTCATGTACCTAGATAAAGAAGAATGTGATATGGTTCGTGATCGATCGGCTCACTTTATACCCATTAGTGATACAATCAAAGTTGAAGAGGTGGGAAATCTCTATATGAAAGTGATTATTTGTTTTCATAGAGTTCCATCTGTTATAGTCTCTGATAGAAATCCTCGGTTCACTTCTCATTTTTGGAGAGGCCTTCAGGAGGCACTAGGATCTCAGGTCCGTTTAATCATAGCATACCATCCATAATCGAATGGCTAGACATAAAGAGCTATAAAAATTATTGAGGCCTTGTATGGTTAACCTTGTAAATATCTTTTGTGTTGGTCGGATATTGGTGAAAGTTTCTTGGTTGGACCAAGCTTGGTTCAAGAGAAAACAACAAAGATTCAATTGATTTGTTAGAGAATTTTTATAGCACAACACCAATATAAATATTATGTTGATCATCATTTCAAATTTTTGGAATTTTCAGTTGTTGATCAGGTGTTCTTGAAAGTTTCACCTTGGTTGGGTTATCGATGGCTTGGGAGGCAAGGAAAACTTTCTCCTAGTTTTGTGGGAACATTTGAGTTTATTGAGTAGGTGAGGAAAGTGGCTTACCATTTAACACTTCCATTGTAGTTTACGGTGATACATAACATGTTTCATGTATCGCAACTATGAAAGTATCTTTTTGGTCCATCTCATGTTCTGATCTAGATTGATCTTGATGCAGAGCCCAATTTATCTATGACGGGGCATCCGGTTAGGATAGTTGATTCTAAATCCAAGGTACTTTGTGGGAGGAAGATACCTTTGGTTTGAGTGCTATGGAAACACAGTTCTGATAATCATGAGACTTAGGAGAGGGAGGCACGGATGAGAGAGCATTGGCCTCATCTTTTTGACATGGAAGCTTCTTAACAAACTTTATGGGGATATAAAATTTATATGGTAGGTATCTTGTAACATCATATTACTATTATCAAGAACTCATCAACCCCTCTTTTTATCATGATTCAGTTGGGTTTCATTTAGGGGTTCTACGGGAGAAATTTTAAAAAAATTAGAGGGCTCTTGGGTTATGCATGGTTGGCGCACGGTTTTCCCAAACTGTGCGCCCTGTTAGTAAAAACCATGAAAACCTAGACTTTGAGGGATTTAATTGTTAGTGTGAGGTTTTACAAACCATGTTCCAACCAAGGAGAAACCATGCAACCCCACTAGTAGGGGCGCACAGCTAGGGTGCACGATTTGAAAAACTATGTAGCCCTGCCCAGATAACCATGCATGTGGGGTTTTATTATTCTGAAAATTCTTTAAAATTTATTAAACTCCTCTTTTGGACCTTTCTTAATCCCAACTCAACCAATAATTATTTCCTAGGTCTTTAAGGCTCTCAAAGGTCCATTTTGGATACTCCAAACCCCTTTATAGGCAGATCGAAGTGCATTGAATCACATTTGATCTTCTATGGGTATGTGAATCTTTCCATGTTCCTTCTATTATACTCTATTATCCAATCCTCCTTAGGTTTTTTTATATCTCTTTGTTGTTGGAGAATCTAATATCAATTATTTTAGATCTTCAATCTAGTTTTTATTCTTGTATCTCATTTTCTGACGTTCTTCATTAGATTTTCCCATTGTGGGCGTTGTGATTTGTGATCTCATGATCCTGAGGTAGGTGGTTTTTTTTAAGATTTTCCAATTGATTTAACCCTAAATTACTTGATTTAAATTAAATTGATTTATTTAAATTTAAATTATTTCTATTTTTTGTTAAAAACTTAATTCCAATGAATTGGGGATTTCAATTTGATTTGGAATCAAATTTGGGAAAAACCCCCCAATTCTATTAAATTGGGGCATGTTTGTAGAATTTGGTGGAAAGGTTTTGAAATTTAAATTATGGAATTTAAATCATGAAATTGAATTTCGAAATTGATTGGTGAAACTGATTTCATATTTTTATTTGATAAAAATAGATTAAATTGTTTTGATAGAAACTCACTGGTTTTATCTTGAAAAAATGCATGATTTGATTAAAAACTCATTTTGGTTTTTAAATGGAAATTGGCATATTGAAATGGAAAATTGGGTTAATTTTATTTTAAACAGTTTTGAAATAAATTTCCCATTATTGATTATTGTTTGGGAACATGAAGTCCTAGGTAGTTAGTGAGTTATTAGGGATAAACACACTAGGATGGGAATTCCCTAGCAACGGAGTGATGATTTACAACTCTAACGTAAACTTATTGGTAGATCTTATCCCCATTTGTATGTTATTTAGTCTTCTTTGGATAGTGTTAGAGAGACGTGTGTGAACATTTCCATTATTATCATATGAGTGTGTAAGGATCCCATAACCTGGAACAATTATACCTCTTGGAAGATGACCATGTTTCTCCTTTGTGATTATTTATATTTATATATGCCAATGTTTGTAAACTATTTTACACATGCCTTTTGAATTTATATAAAATGTTTATTAATTCATTGTTTGAAATATTTCCATTAAATGAAATGTAAAGCATGATTTTTTTTAAATATTTTTTTATACTTCCATTCCTATTTATTTAAAATTAAAATTTTTATTTGGTAAATTAATTGTGTCATCTTATTATGTAATCCTTGGTGAGACCCTACTAGGACTTTAGATCGCACCCAACATTTTTCTTTGGGAATTTTTAGATTCCCTCCTTCCAAGTTTGAGCATGGGGAAAGCACCAATGGGAGGTGGTAGTTGTTATTGATCTTTTGGCTTTTAGTTGCGGTGTATTTTGGGACTTGGGCTATTTGTCCTATTTTTCTGGTACATTTTGGTTGTACTTTGGGTTTTTTTACCTATTTAACTTTTGGAATGGTTCTCCCTGTAGAGTTTTATTTTTTGCATATTGACTTGTATATCTTGATTCCATAGTGTTTGTGAAAAATTCATTCTCACTTTCATATTGTTTGATGCTAGGTGCTTGTCATCAACCTATGAGTATTGGGAACTCCTTTCAATCTATATTGGGATCAACTTGGGTATCAGGGTATCAGGGTACCAGGGTGTTTGGGCTAGTTCATGATAGGAAACTTCACAACATCCTTCAAATAACTGAGGTAAATCATCATATAGGTTATGTTCTTTTCATGTCATGGGAAAATTCTATGTAAGATTAAATGAAATGAATTGAAGTAGAAGCAAGAAGAGGCTTCCACTTAGTGTATATTCATCATTGTGTGTGATTTTTCTATCATACTTTTTGGGTATTAAGTACAATATTCTTATCATATATATGTATTTAATTACATTAAACAAGTAAGAAAATAAGTTTTACAAGAATTAAGGTGAATTCTCTAAGTGACTGAGAAAGGGTTATTCATAAGTCGGTGATTAGAAGTGTGCAACTTATAATTTAAAAGTTTAATAATTCTTGTTAAACTTTTTTTGAGTATTACCAAAACATTTATCTCACATGTTAATTGGACACAATGATACATTATTACAGTTTTAAATAAATTTTTTTGTGGTCTCTAATACTCAATTAATTGTTTGTTAATGCTTGAATAATTAGAAATAATTGATGAATATAAATATGTAAGACTCGATTATACCCATTTGTGGCAAGATAATTCTTTATCGAGTAAAACTAAGTGGTTTTCAAATATATACCTTGTATGTTTTTATACTATTTGGTGATAAATACCTCAAGTATTATTGACACATTTACTTATTTATCATTAGAAAAAGAAACCTTTAGAAATAAAGTTAATCCATAAAGATTTTGGAATTAGTTCAAATAGAGAGAATGAACTATTCCAAGGTTAATCAAGTAGTAAATATACATAAAAAGATTCCTTTAAAGGTATTAATTAATATAAAATTGAAGTATTGTATATGCATGGTTATAATATATGAGTTTCTTTTCACCCGTGTGCCAAAGAATATCTTGAACAATCATTCATCAATCATGAAATGTAGAGTGGATTTATCCATAAACTAACATTTTCCTATACACATCAAAGTTATGATGTTAGCAAGTAGGATCGATGATGAGTCTCACATGCAATAATTTATCATTATAATGTAGTTTGAATTAATTCCTAAACAAAAATTTCCTTTTACACATCATAGTTATGACGTAAGTAAAAGAGCTTCAGTGTTAATATTCATATGCGTTGTAAATACTTCCATTATTTTTCAAGACATGTGCTTCAAAAATAAAGGCAATATCCCATAACCATATACCAACTATAATGAAAAATGGATATTATATGAGTTATAACATGATATAAATCCATAATTTCATAATAAAATTTGTTTATATGCAAAGAGTTTTTATGAATAAAAAAAACTTGAATCAAGAAAAAACACAATGTACACCTAAATTAATTATCCTAAAGTTTTCTCATGATATTATAGTAATCCCTGTGATAGAAAATTAATAGTAGATTAATAGACTATATTTTTATAAAGGGGTTAACATCTCTATTTGTGATAGTGGGAGAAATATTGACTTGGATTTAGTCAATGTCGAAGATTCAAAACTAGTTGTCATAGGAATAATTTCCTTAAGAGATTGTGGAAAGGAATGTTCTAGAGACACATATTGTGTAGGAAGGATAAAACCATGGTAATGGTTTTACATTCACCATGGTTGGTGATACATTATTCATTGATAATAATGGATCATATAAGGAATCATTAAATGGAAATAAAATATGATTGAAAAGTTTAATTAAAATTCAATAATGGATTCTATGTATCAAAGTACAGGTGGTTGGTATTTTTAATGTTTCAAATATTGATTTTACATTGGGTATTTAAGATAAGTAATACATGGATGGTCATGTTTTGACAAATGAGTCATAAAGAATATTCTAAAGACACAAAAATTCTAGACGTGGTCTATGGAAGAGCCTTTCACCAATTACCATTATCAGTCCATTATAATTTTACTTTTCATGGATACTTTTTATGATAATTTTTTGGAATTGGATGTCAATAACACCTTTCTTGGAAAGTTTCTATATGATACAAATAGAAATGTGTGACACCATAGAATAAAAATAAGGATTGAAAGTTACTAAAAAAAATTTAGATCGAATCAAGTGATAAGATCATAGAATATTCATTTGAAGTGATTTTTTTCCACGTGTCTACATGAGGTTAATAGGAGTTATACTATTTTCCAAGTAAAATATGTTGATTGACATATGGAAAAATATTATTAGTCTCATAGTAAGTTAAGACTAGAATGAAATTAACTCTCCAAATATTGACTTAAATTAGCTACATAAGTTCTAGGAAATGGTATCTAATAAGGTGGATTTAATGGTTTTCTTAGACTAAGTCAAAGTATATATATTGACAAGGTATTAAAAAATACAATTTGGAGCAATTCAAGAGAGAATTGTTTCCAATGTCACATGGCATAAATCACTCCAAGAAGACATGTATGAGACATAGGAGAAGATTAAATTAGTGAATATAAATCCATAAGTTCTAGATATGGATCAATCACATATGACATGATATGTACCACATATTATATAACCAACATATACTTTATGGTAGGAAAATATTAGTTATATTCAGGAGAACTGTATGGGAAGCAATCAGAAATATTCAATTGTACTTGAAAGGGTATAAAAGATATGTTCCCGGTATATGGATATGAAGGGACACTAGTTATAATAGGACATAAATAAGTCCTCATTTGGATCAATATGATATAATATCATAGTCATACTAAGGTAATTCAATCTAGTGGTGGCCATATCTACAAATATTGAGTACATTGTAGCTTCTAATGCAACTGAAGAAGCAGTGTAAAATACACAATGATTTGTTCTGTTTATTGGAATCACACCTAATGAGTAAATTTTTATCATAATATTAATTATGATAATCCTAATATTGGTACTATACAAGATGTCAAGTTTTGATGGTGGAAAAAATGAATACACTCGGGGGGTATCATCTCTTGAGGAGTCTTATTCAAGGAGGTGAAGTTACAAATAGCATAGTAGCCATGCAATAGAGACGTGTCATGCCTAATGAATAAACTCATAACTCAGCGGAAGTATGATCATATCATGTGACAGATAACAAGGATAGATAATAGGTTTTATCTAGTGAAAGTGGGAATGTTGAAAATTTTGGTGCCTTAAACCCAACTTGATCAGTACTTTTTTATTACCATATCATTTATAAAATGAGTTATACATGATGTAAACTTACCATAATAGTGTTAATATTTCTACGTCCACTATTTATATGTTAATTTCCATAGATTACATATTGTATCAAAAGGTTATAACAATTCCCAAAAAATTATGAGAACCTAGAGATATCATGATAATAATATTAAACATATGTCATATAGTCTAAATACATCATACTAACTGGAAACATATGATTTTTGGCCATCAGGTGATGAGGGGTCATAATCATTGATACTTCTTCTCATGAATTTCTCACTTGGTGAACTTGAGTAGATGAAATCATGAGAATTGACCCACCAATAGAACCCCCACATGTTTCAAGTGTCATTGGTAGTTCCTATCTATGAACACGTGTAATGGTATCCTAAATTGAGATTATTATCAGTGTATACTATTTGATCACATGATTTGATACAAGGAAAAAACTATGAAATGTATTTCATGGATATGTATATTATGTTGGGTGTATCATTAGTGGTATGACATTGATTTAATAATCAATATAGAATTTATCACTTCTAAAAGGAAGTGATACCTCGGTCTCAGTTGATCAGGATGGTAGTATCTTCACTAAATCCACGGTCATGGTAGAAGAAGGTAAGTTCTTCTAGTAAGTTCAATTAATAATAAATTAATAAATGATTATGACATGAAGTGTGCATCCTAATTTATGAGATATCATGGGAAAAAGAGATTATATTACACAGCATGTGTTCATAGGAATAGTTATCATTGTTATGACTTTTTATTATCTCATTAGGGGCCTTGATGGGTTGATGGGATTCACATATAACATATGAATAGTATTCAATGTTATCAAGATGAGGGCATATAGGGTCACACACTTAGCATTTTCAAAAGTATGACCTATTCTTATGAACAGGGGTTTAGGAAATCATGGGCCCCACCATTGGGATCTAATGGTGTCCAATAAAGTTTAGAATAATTGGTAAAAAATTATTTATTAAAATCATTCACAAGATATTAAGTGAATACATGGAAAAAATATTTAACGAGCAAATATTATTTTAATATTCTAGGTTAGTATAATATTTGCATAATGATAAGTCGAATTAATGGTTCACTTTTATCATGTAATATATTTATCATATTACAATTGATAAAAATATAAATGATATTTATGACTCAGTAAATTAGTAATAATAATTTTTTTATATATTATCTAGTGGGTAATACAAATCTGGAGGTTAGTGATCCATTTATCGGTGTTTTGTACCTCACTATATAAGTGAGAGGAGGCTCTCATACAGGGTTCTATTCACTATATGAATTTGAGAGCTCCTATATCCTACTTCTTATTAGAGTTTGTGTCCTAGTAAAATCTATTTGTACTTTGACTACATTTATATTTAATTTATTGAAAACTAATAAAACTTCTAATTACATATTTTTTGTTTTTCTGCATGACTCTAATGTAATGATGTCCTAGAGTATATGTAGCATTGATAAGTTCATATCAGTTCCCTAATATGATGATAACCTTGATGTGATATGATGATATTCTTAAATAATTTTATGTGGTTGGATAACATAGTATGATGGGACACATAGTACATAGACTATTGGTTGTGAGTACTCATAAGAAGATGAGGCTTCTTCTCATAATGTTTTCACTTGGTAATCTCCAAGATGAGAGATTATGAGAACAGAACCACCAAAAGTAGTTCTTCATGTTTTGGTGTCATCGTATATTCCTATATACAAGCATCTATAATGGTCCTTGGACATTAAGATTATTATTAATTCATGTTACAACTCGCATACTTAGATGTATTTCGTAAACCATGAAGAAAATAGTTCTTGGTGAAGTTGGATGTGATGGGTGCGTCATGAGTGACGTGTCATTAATAATTAAGTCGATGAAGGATTTGTCCCTTCCATATTTATGGGATCTTATATCTCATTCCTTTTATTGGAATAGAACCATTGCATTAAATTCCATGGTCATGGTGTAACGATGTGTTTATTTTAGATAGTCAAAAAAAGATATATTAAGCGTATAGGTTGGTGACATGGATTTGCAACCTACATTATGAGATATTCTAACCAAGGTATTATATTACACAGTGAGCATTCATATATGGTTGTTGATGCTGTGAAATTAAGTTTTTTATCTTGGGTGCCTTGACCTATTTCTAGATAGTAATTTTAGACTTTAGGCAAGCCCGCCTAATGCTAATGAGAAAGAATCCTAGAGGGTCAGACGCTAAGTGTTTCCGTTTACCTCGAATAAATTCTATTTGAGTTTAATTAATGGGATAAATATTATTCTCAAGTTTGAGGAATAATTTTATTCAAGTTATATTGATCTCATAAATTAAATAAATATTTATTCTCCAACTTGTGAATAAAATATTTATTTTATTTATTTAATATTTAAATAAATATTTATTCTTTAGATTATGAATAAAATATTTATTTATAAATAAAATATTTATTTGATTGTTCAATAAATTCTAGAGGAGTTCAAATGGACCAAGGCAGAGTTCTATGACAAATATTAATTAACAAGACCATTACATAATATTTGTTATTGTGAAATTTGGTGCATGCCACAAAATTATTATTATTATTATTATTATGTGGCATGGGGTTTATTAATGGTTATAAATGTTATTAAATGGATGGTATGTAATTAAATAATATTTTATCTTAAATATTAACTCTATAAATAGATGGTTGTGTTTATTATGTAGAGAATCCAAAAATTGAGAATAGAGAATTTTTGCATACAATGAATTCTCTCTCAACTCCTTTTTTTGTTTCCCTCTCAATAATAAGAAGTGAAAGAGATATTTCTTTAAGACTGGAGAATGAGCGGTCAATAATGAAAAATGCAGGATATTCGACTCTTTGAGATAGCACTCAGAGATCAAGTGGTGTTGCTCAGAGATCATAGGATCATGTGTGGATCACCTCTAGAGGGATTCTATCCTTGAATTCTCATAGTACAATGAAGGTATTCCGAAAGGGACTTTTTGAATGATAAACATTCACCAACGAATAAATTTTCTAAGCCTAAGTATTTATTTCTTCAAATATTAAATAAATTAATTATAAATTTGACATTCAAGATACTCTCTCTTGGTTTTGGAAAATGATTATTAAAATAAATTTTAATATATCTCCCACCTATGCATGCTTCCACTATGCCCAGAACCATCAAGTGGTATTAGAGGGGTCATGTTTAAATTTATAATTATTTATTTTATTTTTTATCTATGCGCAATTGTGGTTATATTTTCATTTCATGTGATTAATTATTCAATCCAATTTGAATTAACATAGTGTCAATATATTAATCATGTTTGTTCGGTGTTTCATTTTCTTAAAGGTTTAAGAACAAATGAAGAATGATCGGATATGCCATCAGGAAGTGTCAAATATTTCGATAGTAAAACTGTGTTACACAGCGTTCAGTAGGGGAACATACCGTATACCCATGTTCATTGTATCTAGGTGTGCTGAGCAATTAATTAAATACGGTGATTTTATTACACAGCGCATGTTTATTGGTCCAACCTGTCACACAATAAGTGGATACAGGGTGTGTAACTAGCATGTACACACTGTGTGGTCTGGTTGAGTTAGCACGTGGAAGCCCCAAGAGTGTGACTTGGATATATGGAAACTGAGGTACATGGAGTGTATTTATATGTACATGTTTTGTAGTCTCCCATTAATGGGAAAAATTAAAATTACATTAAATTTGAAAATTGAAAAATTAAAACCTTATTTTATTTATTGGAACATCGTTATGTGTTTGAAAATTTAATAATGGTTTTAAAAAAAATTAAATGATTAATTTATTTATTATAATTAATATTTCATTATTGGTTCTTCCATTTATTTTCCTTGAATTCCATTAATGATGGGTATCTCCAAATAAGATCAGATGATCATTAAGATGAAATAAAATTAATTAATTAATGTAAGAACATTTATCTTAAATAATAAAAGAATGAATAAATGAATGGATGATAGCCATTTACTTTTGTGTATTTTTCACATGTATGACTATACATGAGCTTGAACAAGACCAGTGTATATGTTGGATATTTTATTTTAATTTATTGCATGAGTTTGAAATTATTTAATATTAAATTAAATTATGGCCCTCAAGTCATTCATCCCTCAATTATTATGTAGGACCTATATGTACAAGAATATTTATGTAATCCCCTTTAAACAATCATTTGGTTCCCCTCACCTACATGTGGGTAATAAATATTTTTTATTTATAGAGAATCCCAAGGTGGGTGGAGGCGGTTCAAGATGGAACTACAATAACGTCAACCCAGGTGATACATAGGTGGACATGTGGAATGATTTAACTCATTCTAAGACCAGAAAATGGAGTTATTTCCCCTAGGTCGAAGGTTGATTAAATGTCTACTCATTAAATCAACCTTTAGATAAATCTCATGAATAGATCATCTAAAATTTATTTTTTTCTTTCTATGCAATTTTTTATTTTATGGATGAAATATTGTGATCACATAAATAAATGAATTAATTTGTAAAGACTAAAATTAAATAAATCAATTATGCTTAAATGTTTTATCCAACGTGGTTAATTAATTAAGTAACATCCACTTAATATTAACAAGACATGTAATGGATAAAACAAGATAAAATCTATGCATAATAAATTAAAATCCCTCAATTAAATATAAAGTCATACTAACCTTTTTATTAATTTATTTTGAATGAAACCATAGAACTAAGTGTAGTACATGGACAAATTCCGGACACTTACTTTTACCATGGAGTTCTCATGAAATTTTTGGGTTGACTTAACTAAAATTTTATTGAGTTTAATAGCCAAATTCGGTTAAATACAAATTTGGAAGAAAGTGTTGAGGAAATACAAGTCAGGATTTTAGGATAAGGGAATCCACTAAACAAATCAAGGAGTTGTAAGTCCGTAGTTGGCTAGACCGCCTACCTAATTACTTTTTTATGGTTTTCATGGAAAAAGTCTGGATCATTAAGAAAAGTAATAGGGATCCTTTCCACTATAATGTTAAATCCACTAGAAATTCTGAGTTCAACGGTGATGAATATTGAGACTTGATAAAGTAGTGTGAGATTTAATAAATAAATAAAAACATTTCATTTATTATATCTCACTTATTTTGTAATCAAGAAAATTACTAATAATATGCTTTTAAATTATAGAATAAAATGAAAATTTCATCATAAACACTATCCCTATGATAAATATTATAGAAATATTACCTCCTAACTAGAAGTAGCTTCCAGTAGTGGTTTAGACACCTTTGGGTTGTGCTACACCATGAATAGAAATCTTACGTGCTAGAATCTTCAATTCTCGTCATGCCTTCTAAAGAGGTGAGTGATGAAGAGTTCCTTATCTATGAAAAACATTTGAGTGATGAGGTCGACGTTGAATATTTTATGCTTTCATCGATGTCTATTGAATTAATGAAGTCTCATGAAAACATGGATGCGTATAGAATTCTTGAGCACCTTTGTGGTCTTTACTAGGAGAGAGCTAGACAATAGCTGTTTGAGATTTACAAGGTGATCTTTTAGAGAAATCTCATAGAGGGTTCCCCATATGGGACTCAAATATTCAATATCATTGGATACATTGACTTCTTAGAGGTTTTAGGGTTTAAAATCCCCAAATAACTAGGCACCTACCTCATTCTAGCATCACACCCTCAGAGCTTTTCCATCTTTGTTGTGGATTTTAATATGAACAACATTGAGAAGTATCTTATAGATCTTCTTAATATTATTTACCAAGTAGATAAGTATAGGAATCATGAAAACCCATTCGTCCTTGTGGTGAACAAAGAGAAAGATAAAGTGAAGAGATTTAATTCCAAAGCTTCTTTATGCCCTTCTAAGAAGCAAAAGATCAAGGGGAAAGCAAAGGAACATGATGATGTATATTTCTCATGTGGTATGAAGGGATACTTGAAGAAAAAATACACCCATCTATAGAACCAAGGGGAATCTTCAGGTTCATTTATTATCGAGTGGAATTTATTTGTTTCTACAAATTGGTTATTAGATACATCTTTTGGTTCTCGTATATGTATTCAAATACAGAAACCAAGTAGATTCAAAAAGATTGATTAAGGAGAGGTAGATCTTTGAGCATCCAATGAAGATAAAATTGTTTTTTTAGCTATCAGGGACTACCACCTCATGTTACTAACTATAATTATCTTGGTTTTAAAGGGTTGTTATTATGTACCCCCAGTTACCAAAAACATTATTTCTGTATCCAGACTTGATACAGATGGATTTATTTTCAAATTTGAGAATAAATTTTTCTTCTGTTATAAATACAGTATTTTTTATGGTAAGGTTCATTTAAATAACAGTATTTATGTGTTGGATTACATGAACCAAATAATGGAAATAGATAAAGAAGTTACTTCACATGACTTATACCAAACCCAAATTTGAAATCATCGTCTAGGTTATGTAAATTAAAATCGCTTTACTAAATTACATCAAGATGGATATTTAGATTATTTTGAACTAAAACCACTTGGTGTATGTTACAAATTTTTACAAGTAAATGTGACCAAATCTCCATTTAGTGGGAAAGGTGAAAGGGCTAAAAATATTCTTGAATTAGTTTATACCAATGTGTGTGGACCATTTCCTATTGAAGCAAAGGGTGGGTACTCATAGTTCATAACTTTTAATATTTAATTTAGTACATATGGATATGCCTACTTAATCAGATATAAGTTTGATTCTTCTAATAAATTAAAGTAATAAAATAATTTAGTTGAGAACCATCTTGGTAAAAATATTAAGAAGCTTCACTCAGAAAATGATGGAGAATATCTTAATCAATACTTCATTGATTATTTACGAGAGTTCGGGATTTTATCTCAAATCACTCCTCCTTATATGAATTAGTGGAATGGTGTTATTGAAAGGAGGAGCCACACCTTGTTAGACATGGGGATATCAATGATGAGTCATGTGGGTCATCCATTATCCTTTTGGGGATATGCAGTACAAATAGCAACATACGTACTAAAATGAGTTCCAACTAAAGTAATAGATTGTATACTATATCACCCCCATTTTCAATTAAATAAACCTTTATTTATGATTTTTAAGTATTTAAATTATATGGTTAAGATTTAGGATAATTTGGGGACCTTTAGGGATTTTTTGGGGCTTTTTTAAGGGTGCTTGGTTGGTGCATGATTTGGGAAAACCATGCAACACCTACAGAAAATTGTGCATAATGGAACATGGGATAAAGGGAAGGTACGCGGGTGGTGAATAGTTTTTCCAAACCATGTGGAAGACTAGGGGAACTTTTCATTTTGAGATAGTGAGATTTGGAATGGTTATAGCATGGTTTGCCTAATTGTGTAACTAATTGTGCACGGGTTAAAACTGAGATCCTAAAATTGTGGATCTCACATGTTTTGACCTCTAAGGCCCTATTTTTTTCTAATATGCATCCCTAACTCTATATTCTCTCTTCCCAAAGGCTAAGTAATTTTCTCCCATCGATCCATGGGTGATAAAAATTCTTCTCTTTGTGTTTTGAAGCCGAATTTTCATGATAAGTCTTCATTCTTGGTAGTTATTGGTGGTTTTTATTAGATATACTTATCTATCTATATTAGTTTCTTAGATATATGTATGATTTGGATATATCTAAGATATTTGATACCAAATATGATTATATTTGGTCTTGTAGATGATAGGGGAAGATATCTAAGGTAGGTTTTTGGAGTTTCGATTTGGTTTTGTTGGTGTTTGAGTGTCGTTCTTCATTTTCACCATAAAACCCGAGGTAGGTGGCTTCACTCTCAACTCCTCTTGCTAGAAATGATTGGATTATTTTCAAATTGTTTAAATTTATTGAAATTGATTGTTAAATTTTGTGTGAAAATCATGGTTCAAACCTTCTTTAGTGATGGTTTGGGATTTTGTGTGAAATTGTGGAATTGTTATACAAAGTGCATGAATAAATGATTTTAAAATTTTGGTTTTAAAATAGTTGCTTGGAAAATTTTATGGAAAAAGGTTTTCAATAAAAATGATATTTTATTAAAAAAATTGGCATGATTTTATTTTCATAGTTATTGGGCATACTTGGTGGTGTGTGTTCATGTTGCATTACGAGGCCTGGTTGAAATATGACCTTGTGCTCAGTGCCAAAGGTATAATGGAACATGGGATATAATTACCTCATGATAAATTGGTAGATAAATGAGAAACCACTCATGAGTATGGAAATTTCATAACAAAGCATGCATGTATATATGTGTGGATTTGTGGATTGGAAAGGGGTATGCCAAAAGTGGAATTTATGAAATGGTTTGAGAACATTGTTTGGTTGTTTTCTTTAGAACTTGATATTATTTGAGAAAAAAGTTTTATTATGGAACCTATTTATATTTTGATTTAAAATGTTTTATAAATTGTCTTATATAAACTATTTTATATAATGTGCTAACTTTTCTATCCTAGTGGCGTGAGTAGGGAAGTAATTTGGGGAAATCCTACTAAGTTTTAGTTATCACCCCTGCTTTGGAACTTTGGTGATTTTGAAGATATTGTTTACCAGAATATGGTAAAAGGTAAATTATCACACTTATCTAGTGGTTCTTAGTGATACATGGTCTGTTTTGGGGTGTTAGAGCATGGAGCTTGTTGGATCCTAGAGTTTTTTCTTGGATTCATTGAGCTTTGTTGGTTATATCTTCTGTTGTGCACTTGGTTGTTTTGTAGACTTCCACTGTGGTACTCTTGTATAGTTTCATTTTGATATAAATGGTATGCTTGAGTTGTCTTTCATTTATATCATGCATTATATAGTGGTTTATTTGGTTGTGTCTTGGTAGGTTAGTTTTTTTATTTTCAAAGGGGAAATTGTCCCCCACATGTTCATGAAGCCCTTGGAATTTATTTCCAGCCTTTGGAATCTTGGGTATATCACTTAAGGCCTAGTAATTCCCTTCATCCTTATTAATCCAATAAGAAAATGAGGGAAATTAAAAATGTCATCAGTTTTTTTCGATCCAAAAATATGTTTGAGACAACTGGTATTAGACTTGGTTGGTCTTTGACTTGGTATTGGTTGTTAGTCTTGGAGTTGAAAATCATTCAAGTCTATTCCTTGATTTGGGATCTTAGAAAGGAGTAGTATTTTCAAAACTTGAAATGTATACAATAAAATATTTAGCTAACCTTTTTATGCTGAAATTCAAGTAACTAGGTATTTGGGTACATAAGTTTTTTGGAGACACTTATAGGATTTTGAAATCTCATTGTCGTGGGTTTATCCAATGATATGAGCATGACATGCATTGTAAAAATGAATTCCCACTAAGAGTACATATTTCATTTTGAGTAATGATATATGATTTCATGAAATATGTTAAATTTTGAAAGAATTTGAAATTGTTTTCAAATGAAAGACTTTGAAAAGAGAATGGTTGTGGTATTTTGAAAATGGTTTGATTTTCAAAAGCAAGTTGAAATTTTTCAAAAATGTTTGAACATAGTAAATGTTGATTTTGGAAAGAACTATTGTGATAGTATGATGCAGTGAAATTTGAAATGTTAAGCCTTTAGTTACTAGAGAGTGAGACTTATGGAATTTGTTGTATGTATAGAAAATGGAACCCAGAAGGCGTCGTAGAAACCAACTGAAAGAAGTTGCAGAGAATGTGGTTACACCTAAGCCACAGGTGAACCAACGGCTAGTTTATAGTGTTGTCCAAGCATTTCAGGCTGTGGATTTGGGGAACTGAAAGGATGATCCAAGGTAAGTAGATCATTCCATACATTTCTAGAAGAATAATCCACCCATATTTCAGGGTGATTCAGAACCATAAATGGAAGAGGTGTGGCTAAATAGGGTGAATCAAATCATTGATTTCATTGGCACACCAATAGAGTTGAAAGTAAAACTGGCGACGTACATGCTGGAGGATCTTGCATGTTAGTGGTGGGATTTAGGTGTTCAGGATAAATTGGACCAAGTTTTTTCATATGAGGATTATGAATAATTTTTTAACAAAAAATTCTATCCTCATACTTTTCAAATTAAAATAATGATGAACTTCTTCATCTCAAAGCAGTAAAATATTTATGTTGCGGAGTATGTTGCTAAATTCATGAATTTAGTGTCATTTCCACTCAAGGTTGTTAGTAGTGCATCCTTAAAGGTGTGCATCTTTGAATAGGGGATGATATAGTATATTCGATTGAATATTTTTGTGATATATATCAAGAACTATATAGAGATGGTCAATAGTATAACACCCCAAGATTTCATAGTATGTTATTTCATCAAAGTAATTCAATAACTTGCACTGCGCACAACACCGAGTTCAAGCGCACCACGACTTACCAAACTAGCCGTTCAAAAGTGGTTATGAATAGTATTAACTAGATTTTAAACTTTATATAATCCTTATAATTTTATAATCCATATTATGAGTTTCTTAGACATAATGTAAGAACAAATTCATTTTTTCAGATAAAAGAAGTATTTTTCAAAAAATGAAATTTTACCACCTTTTAATGGAGAACCCTTTTTTAATCCAATATTTGAAACTTTTATATATTCAATTTCAAAAAATAAACTTCTTCTTTAGAATCGAGACATGAGAATTTAGTTTCAATAAATTTTTGGTGTTTTTCTGAAAACCTTCATATTTGGGTGAATAGTGAAAAATACTATATTTTAACTGAAAACAAATTTTTTAATCAAAATAATTTATAGTGTTAAATTATAAATTTTAATGGATTGGAAGTATATATAGATTATATTTTTACCATTTAATCCAATTATGGTCATTATAAGTAATTTCACTTTGAAATTGGACATAAACAAGTGTCAATCTTTTGATAGTTATTATTTCATAAAAACACACTTTTTGTTTTGACAACAGGAATTAATTTTAAATTAATTTATGCCACTTATGTGTTTTGAATTTGGAAAAATGGATTCCATATTTAGAATCAGGAGGTCCAAATTTTGTAAATAGGTAACTTTTATTTTTATACATTAGGAATATTTAATTCAGTAAATATTTTATTTACCGTGGTTAAAGGGGTAAATCCAGTAAATAAGGTTAAAAAATAATATTATAATAATATTAAATTACCCTAACATGTGTCCTAACCCTATTGGATGATACATGTCCGACCATGGGAATCCTTGGGTCTATTTTGGGACCCCATGGAGCCACTTGGGAGTGATAATGACATTTTATATTAAATAATCTAAAGTAAAGATAAAAATAACAAAAGCAAATATATTTTAATAAAACAATTTTTATATGAGGTTATATAATTTATCTATTCTACTAAAAATATTCATTAGAAATATAAAAAGATTTACTACCTCAGGATATTTTATTTATAATTTTTATACATAAAATGAATATATTTATATATGACACAATAATGATGAATTATTTTCCTTATTAATGAAACAATCAAATAAATGATATTATAAATACTAAAATAAATATAATTTTAAAGTTTTTATGTCATACACAAATTTTATAGAAGACTATGACATATTAGGGTTGATTAAATGTATTTAGTTAGAAGTAATAAAGTTGTTAGGACTTTAAAAAATCAATTATTAAATAATGTCAAAATTGACATAAATGGGTTTTTAAAACAAATACAATATTATTGGTTGATATGATAATCCTAAAAAATCTAAGGTTTAGACAAAAGACTTATATAATGATAGTTGTATCATTAATTAACCACTTGGGGTTCTCTTGGAAGTTTATAGTAAGTTTATTAACCATATAATATAAAAATACAGAGGCATGGTAAATGTCAAACTATTTAACTAAGAGTTAAATCTAAAAGATAAGGTTAATATAGTGACCCAAAACTATCTAAAACTTATTGGTTGAGTGTTTTTAGACCCATACCTACCTTAGAATTTAAATAATTCATTTTTGAGCCATTAGAGACCCTAAATGATTTTATTATAAAATAATATTTCAATCTTTTCCTAAGGTTCCCCCCACCCCTCTTATAAAAGGGCACTTCCCCTTCTCTCAAATTCACACCTTCAAAGCCATTTGGCTCAGCCAACCCCTACCCAAATATCCTCTCCACTATCCTCCCTTCATCATAGAGGCCTTCCTTTAGTTAGAAAGCCAACCTAATGAGCCCTTTTGATTAAATCAAAAGGAAAAAACCTGAAGAAGAGGAGGTTAACGTACCCTCGACCAAGGAAAAGTACAAGGTAAGGGTTAATTCTATAATCTCTTCATTATCTGAGGTTGTTTATACGTAATTATCTACTGATACATCTTTATAATCCACATCCATGTTTCTTAAAATGTATTTCAAAACATTTTTACTATTTACTAGACAATGGGTTAAAGTCATTTAAACCCTTATTTGACCTTATATGTTTTTAAAAGGAATATTTCCGTCATTTTCCAAACAAGGTACTTTATAACCTTTTCGACAAAATTAAGGTAAAAATGTCTTTCTTACCTTATACGGAGGGTGTGGCTATTTTCCGCTGTTATAACATTGTCTAAGCTTCCCTTACAATCTTATAAGAATATTTTCAAAATAAATATTTGCTTTATAATTATGTGACTCTAAAATGATTTCAAAATAGAAAGAGATATTTCTCTCAAATAGTTTTTATTTCATCTATGTCAACATCCTTTGATAAATTTTACACTTGTTTGAATTTGATTTATTATGATACAAATCTTCCATATTGTATTTAAGGTTTTGTGATATGTTTAACTATGGATGAGTTATTTTTATGCCTTTCACGGTTTATGGTTAAAGTATTAACATTTCCTATGCTAGTTTTAATACGAATGTTTATGTTATATTTCAACCACTTCTTAAGATGAATGTGTTAGACTAGTATGTTCTAGGTTGGGTACTGGTAAAAGTAAGCTTTCTGGGTTGGGGTCCGGTTACAGCAGACCCTCCAGGTTGGAGTCCAGTTATCGAGACTCTCCGGGTTGGAGTCCGATTACAGAGGCTCTCCGGGTTGGAGTCCGGTTACAAAGGCTCTATGGGTTGGAGTCCGGTTACAGAGGCTCTCTGGGTTGGGGTCCAGTTATAGTTATCCCCTAGGTCCTGGAATGAGGCCTTGACATAGAAATTAAAGTCCAATACTATACATTCCCACATTATAAAATTAGTTATTACATGTGATTATTCGACTAGTAGAATATCCATGTGCATGTTTATATGGTAATGTTTTATTTATTTTTTCCATATTATGTTAAAGTTTATATTTAAAAGGTTGTTGTTTTTATTACACATCTTACCTTAAAAGTTTATAGCTTCCGCTAAATTATTTACCCTTACTGAGAATCTGATCTCGCCCCTTTCTTATGTTTTATTTTCCCAGGATCCCAAGAAGTGTTTTATGTTTGAGATGCAGGGATAAGCTAAGGGAACAATGTAATTCTCAAAGGATTTTTTTTTGTGTTGTATATTAGAAAGTGTAATGTAACGTTCATGTATGTAATCTATTTTCCAATACTGCTAAACTGATCGGTCTTTTGGGACTTGAATCCTTGTAATCATGCCAATGTATTAAAATAATGCATCAACTCTGGGTAACTGGGGTCAGGGTGTTATAGTTGGTATAAGAAGAAGTTTAGCAATAACCTTGGAAACTATATTTAGATAAACTCTGATTAGAGCACATTACCCTAAGATAGACTTTGAGGATTAGTATAGAAGAACTTCCTATAATTTTGGTAATGTATAGATTTTGTGATTTTTCCAAGCAATACATCCATATATAGATATGAGCAGGTAGAGGTGGATCTAGCACAGATGTACCTAGGGGTAAAACCTGAAAACACCACTTTGATCTAGACTTGAACAGGAACTGGTGCATAACAACAGGCCTTTCTACACTCTTGGTTACGACACTCCCGAGGGATATGCTTAAGATAATTCACAGTTTCATTACAAGCCATTATGAAGGATTTAAGAGTAAATACTTCCTCAAAGAAAACATTTTTATGATTATGTATTATATCCATAAAATGTTCAATTTACATAAGGTATTTTACAAGTTTGGAATTATGCATTTCGATTCATAAACTGACCTAGTGTATTCTATTGTTTAGAAATGGCACCCAGTAGAAGGAATGAGAACTCCTGCAATACATTTGATCCAAAGAGTAAGAAGGATCATATATTTCATGGTATTAAGACAACATTTATAAGGGAAATAGTCTCCCACATATTCTCATAATATGAAGAAATAGTATCATGTGTTAATAAGATAAGTAAAGAATTATCTGAGTCCTATGGCTCTGAAGGTAAGCAAGAGAAGAAAAGGATGGTAGAGAGAATGATGGATAAAGGAAAGTGGGGAAAGAAGGATTTTCCCATATGTGATAACTGTGGAAAGAATCACCTTGGTAAATGCTTGAAGGGAATGGGAGTTTGTTATAAGTTTGGAGAAAAAGGACACCAAGTATGTGATTGCAAGGGTAAGAAAATGGTTTCAAATGTAAAATGCTTCATCTACAAGGAGTCCGGACACTATGCGAATCAATGTCCCAGTCATCGGAGTATACCACAAATGATGCTATTGTATAATAATCAAGTTATGATACTACCACAGATGAAGAGTAATGACTAGTGTTCTTATGTTGTTATTATATAATTATTTCATTTGAGTGTTGTATCAACAATATACTGGTTATATGTATTATAGAGATAAATAAGGATTGTACTGTAGTACTATTTTATTGAGGATATGAGATTATATGTTTCTAAAAAAAGTGACTTAATAGTAAGCTACAATTTTTGGAAAATACATGGTTGAAGTAAATTTAATAATTAATATGGTCCTGATAATGAGGTAGTGATTTTGGAATAAGATATGGTTGATTTGGATAAAATATACTGGATATTCTTGACTTCCTTAGAACTGATTAATAATTTGTTTATTTCATCATTGTTGGAATATTCAAAAATTTTGGATATAAGGAATATATCTAGTATTATATAAATGATAGGGGGGATGAATGTAATCAATAAGGTTTTATGGTAATTTAGGGTGTTACCATGTTTTAAAATAATACATGATGAAGGTATTCACATGCTATTACGTGGAAAAAAGGATCTTCATTGTATTTAACATCCTTATAAATTTTGGACTGTGAGTTTGGATAGAAGTATTTTGGATAAGTATAAAGGTTAGAATGGATTAATTTTGAAATTGGATAATATTGTTAAGGTTATTTTTGGATTGTTATAAAAAGTACAACACGCAGACCATGTGAAAATCCATCGCGTCGGACAAAGCTGCTGGAATCAAACCCACAACCATAGTGCGATTGGGATTTATCGCTTACCACTGGACTACGTGAAGTCCTTGGATTGTATAATGTAGTTTTTTTAATGTATCTGATAGGTGAATTATAAATTCATTATTTTTTGAACCCTATACAATTATGATAAATAGAATATATTTTTTGAAATCATTTGGAGTGAAAGATGACTTTGTGATAGGAATTAGTTGAATAATGAAACTCTACTTGTCAAGTATATATATATATATTCCTCCTATGCTACGGGTAAATTAATTCTTAAACTTTAGGGAATGGATCTTAAAACCAAAAAAGTTTTATCCTAATACCTTATGTTTTTTTGAACCGATGGTATTTTAAATCATCATATATTGATGGATTTGAGGCCCTCAATTTTACACTTGTTTTTGATTGATGACCTCAATAACTCCCTATAAATATTTTCGTTTTTCCTCCAATTATGTGTCTTTAATTCCCACCAATGTTCTCCTAATCGAGATCATAATTTTTTGGTGACCCTTTTATTTCCCTTTTCCTCTTATTAAGACTAAGTTTCATTAACCCAATTTCCGATGTGGGTTTTCCCACAAAGGTATTTTCTATTTTCAAACTTTGATTTTAAAAAGACAATTTCAAATTGCGAGGATTCAATTTATTGAAGTAGGGAAGAATTTAACACCCCAATATTTCATAGTACATTATTTCTTCAAAGTAATTCAATAACTTCCACTACACGCAACATCGAGTTCAAGCGCACCACGACTTACCAAACTAGCCGTTCAAAAGCGGTTATGAATAGTATTAACTGAATTTTAAACTTTATATAATCCTTATAATTTTAGAATCTATATTATGAGTTTCTTAGACATAATGTAAGAACAAATTCATTTTTTCAGATAAAAGAAGTATTTTTCAAAAAATGAAATTTTGCCGCCTTTTAATGGAAAACTCTTTTTAAAGCCAATATTTTAAAATTTTATATATTAAATTTGATAAAATAAAATTCTTCTTTAGAATCGGGACATAAGAATTTAGTATCAATAAATTTTTGGTATTTTTCTGAAAACTTTCATATTTGGGTGAATATTGAAAAATACTATATTTTAACTGAAAACAACTTTTTTAATCAAAATAATTTTATAGTGTTAAATTATAAATTTTAATGGTTTGTAAGTATAAATAGATTATATTTTTTCCATTTAATCTAATTATGTTCATTTTAAGTAATTTCACTTTGAAATTGGACATAAACAACTATCAATATTTTGATAGTTATTATTTCATAAAAACACGCTTTTTGTTTTGACAATGGGAATTAATTTTAAATTAATTTCTACCACTTCTGTATTTTGAATTTGGAAAATTGGATTCCATATTTGGAATCAGGAGGTCCAAACTGTGTAAATAGGTAACTTCTATTTTTAGACATTAGAAATATTTACTTCAGTAAATATTTTATTTACCGTGGTTAAAGGGGTAAATCCAGTAAATAAGGTTAAAAAATAATATTATAATAATATTAAATTACCCTAACACATGTCCTAACCCTATTGGATGATACATTTCCGACCATGGGCATAATTGGGTCGATTTTGGGACCCCATGGAGCCACCTGGGAGTGATAATTACATTTTATATTAAATAATCTAAAGTAAAGACAAAAATAACAAAAGAAAATATATTTTAATAAAAAAAATTATATGAGGTTATATAATTGATTTATTTGAATAAAAATAATCATTATAAAGATAAAAATATTTCCTACCTCATGATATTTTATTTATAATTTTTAGATATAAAATAAATATATTTATATATGACACAATAATGATGCAGTATTTTCCTTATTAATGAAACAATCAAATAAATGATATTATAAATACTAAAATAAATATAATTTGAAAGTTTTGATGTCATAAAAAAAATTTATAGGTGACTATGACATATTAGTGTTAATTAAATTTATTTATTTTGAATTAATAAAGTTGTTAGGACTTTAACAAAAATAAATTATTAAATAATGTCAAAATTGACATAAATGATTTTTTAAAATAAATACAATATTATTGGTTGATATAATAATCCTAAAAATATAATGTTCAACCAAAATACTTATATAATGATAGGTGTATCATTAATGAACCACTTGGTGTTCTATTAGAAGTTTATAGTAAGTTTATTAACCATATAATATAAAAATACAAAGAGGCATGGTAAATGTCAAAATATTTAACTAAGAGTTAAATCTAAAAGATAAGGTTAATATAGTGACCCAAACCTGTCTAAAACCTATTGGTTGAGTGTTTTCTGACCCATCCCCACCTTATAATTTAAATAATTCATTTTGGATCCATTAGAAACCGAAAATTATTTTATTATAAAATAATATTTCAATCTTTTCCTAAGGTGCCCTTCACCCCTCTTATAAAAGGGAACTTCCCCTTCTCTCAAATTCACACCTTCAAAGCCATTTGGCTCGGCCAAACCCTACCCAAATATTCTCTACACTTTCTTCTCTTCATCCTAGAGGCCTTCCTTTAGTCATAAAGTCATCCTAAGGATCCCTTTTGATCAAATCAAAAGGAAGAACCCGAAGAAGACGAGGTTAACGTACCCTCGACCAAGGAAAAATACAATGTAAGGGTTAATTCTACAATCTATTCATTATCCGAGGTTGTTTATATGTAATTATCTACTGGGACATCTTTATCATCCACATCTATGTTTCTTAAAATGTATTTCAAAATATTTTTACTATTTACTAGACAATGGGTTAAATTCATTTATACCCTTATTTAACCTTATATGTTTTTGAAAGGAATCTTTCTGTCGTTTTCCAAACAAGGTACTTTATAACCTTTTCGACAAAATTAAGGTAAGAATGTCTTTTTTAACTTATACGACAGGTATGGATATTTTCCACCATTATAACATCGTTGAAGCTTCCCTTACAAGCTTATAAGAATGTTTTCAAAATAAATGTTTTCTTTATAATTACGCGACTCTTAAATGATTTTAAAATAAAAAGAGATATTTCTCTCAAATAGTTTTGATTTCATCTATGTCAACATCCTTTGATAAATTTTACACTTGTTTGAAGTTGATTTATTATGATAAAAATATTTCATATTGTATTTAAGGTTTTGTGATATGTTTGACTGTGGATGAGTTATTTTTATGCCTTTCATGGTTTATGGTTAAAGTATTGACATTTTGTATGCTAGTTTTAATATGAATGTTTATGTTATATTTCAACCTCTTCTTAAGATGAATGTGTTGGACTAGTATGTTCCGGGTTGTGGATTGGTAAAAGTAAGCCCTCTGGGTTGGGGTCCGGTTACAGCATACCCTTCGGGTTGGAGTCCAGTTATAGAGGCTCTCCGGGTTGGAGTCTGGTTATAGAGGTTCTTCAGGTTGGAGTCCAGTTATAGAGGCTCTCCGAGTTGGAGTCTGGTTACAGAGGCTCTCCGGGTCGGGGTCCGGTTATAGTTAGCCCCTAGGTCCTAGCATGAGGTCTTGACACAAAAATTAAAGTCTGGTACTATACATTCCCTCATTATGAAATTAGTTATTACATGTGATTATTCGACTAGTATAATATCCATGTGAATTTTTATATAGTAATGTTTGATTTATTTTTTCCATATTATGTTAAATTTTATGTTTAAAAGGCTATTGTTTTTATTACACATCTTGCCTTAAAAGTTTATAGCTTCCACTAAATTATTTACCCTTACTGAGCATCTGAGCTCACCCCTTTCTTATGTTTTATTTTCCCAGGATCCCAAGAATTTTTTTATGTTTGAGATGTAGGGTTAAGCTAAGGGAATAATGGAATTATCAAAGGAATATTTTTTTGTGTTTTATGTTAGAAATTGTAATGTAAAGTTCATGTATGTAATCTATTTTCCAAGACTGATAAACTGATCAGTCTTTCAGTACTTGATTACTTGTAATCATGACAATGTATTAAAATAATGCACTAACTCTGGGTAATTGGGGTCTTGGTGTTACAAATAGAGTGACAGTTTCTAAACGGTGTATCTCAAGAGCTGTGGAAGGAGGAAGTATGTTGATACCTATAACAAACGATGGGAACTCTAATTCTGGGAGAAAGAGGAAGAGGGAAAAATGTTTCCAAGGTGGGATCATGAATCAAAATCAGATAGTTGGATCAGTAAACCTTCCCCCACAACCCAAGAGCCAAGGCAGATTTTTCTAATGTGGTTCATTCAACCACATTAAGAGAAAATTTATGGCACCACTGAGAGAGTGTTGTAATTTCAACAAGATGGGGCATCTTTAGTGCTATTGCCACAGTGCTCTACAGTCGGGTTTTTGGGACACTTCTCAAGTGTCGCAAGTTTTGTATGCTTTGATAGGACGAGGGAAGCATAATTAATCTCTTCAGTATAACAAATCTATCCATGGTGATTCCAAGAATACCATTACTCCTAAAGCAATGCAATCTCAATAGGGTTGTAAGGAGAAAAGTGCAATGACAAAGAAATTATATGGAGTTGAATAGGTTATTGTAGATTATCAGTCTGGACCATTGATGGTGAGAGGTACGATTTTTTTTAATTCTACCCTTATGAAAGATTTGTTTTATATGGGTGCTTCCCATTTTTTTATTGATTCTCATTCTATTGATTTGATAAGTTTAAAAGTTGAGATGATTCCTTCTATGATAAAACTTAAAACTCTTCTTAGTTAAAGAGAATGTCAATACTTCATGTGTAGAGCATATTTTATAATCGTTGATGGAGCCGAACTAAAATGGGATTTATCTATACTTGATATAGATGTATTTGATATAATCCTAGGTATGTATTGATTGACTATGTTCAAGGATCACATAGACTGTTATACCAAAAGGTTCAATTTCACAACTGAAGATGGTGTCAAGCATCTCTTTAAAGGAGAAAGGAATGTAGAGGTAGGTGTAATAGGTTTGTTGGAACCAGTAGTTAGAATGATCTTGTACCAGTTGTAGAGATTTACTTTGGCATCAATGGACAAGATCAAAAAGAATAGTTTTCCAATAGTGTTGGATTAGTTTCCAGATGTTTTTCCTAAATATTTATCAGGGTTTCCACCCATAAGAGAAGTGGAGTTTACGATTGATCGTCTCTTAGGGACCAGTGCTATCTCACTTATATCTTATAAAATGGAACCAATTGAATTAAGGGAATTTAAGGAGAAGTTGAAAGAGTTGTAAAGTAAAGGGTTCGTTCGGCCTAGCACATCTCTTTGGGCAACACCGGTCTTGTTTGTGAAAAAGGTTGATGGAACTCTAAGGATGTGTGTGGATTATCATAAGCTTAACCAAGTTATGATAAGTAATTGGTATCCACTTCCATGCATTTATGATCTATTTGATCAATTTAAAGGAGCTCAGTGGTTCTCTAAGATTTTATTATGATCAGGATATTACCAATTGCGAGTTCGGAAGGAGGGTATTCTGAAGACAGCTTTCACAAATAGATGTGAATATTATGAATATGTAGTTATGCCTTTCAGTATTATGAATTTACCATTAGTATTTTTGGTATTGATGAGTTGGATATTTAAATTATATTTGGATTCTTTTGTGGTGGTGTTTGTGGATGAAAAATTAGTGTATTCAAGGACAAGGTCAAATCATGATAAACACTTGGTGATAGTGTTGGGAATATTAAGAGATCATTGGTTGTATGTTAGATTATCAAAGTGTGATTTTTGGATACAATAGGTATGCTTTATTGGCCATGTAATTTCTAAAAGAGGTGTTTCTATGGACCCAAAAATATAGAGGCTATTATATCTTGGAAACCACCAAAGAATTTCTTCGAGATATGAAGTTTCTTGTTCTATCTATTTATTACCGATGCTTTATTCATGAATTATTATGACTAGCTTCGCCTATGGTATATTTGAAAAATAATAATGTTCTATTTTAATGGGATGAGGAATGTCAGAAATATTTTCAAGATCTGAAAGTTTTCCTTACATTAACAGCAATCTGGATTTTTTTAGAATTAGGATAAGGGTACTTGGTGTATTGTGATACTTTGAGTTCTATATTTGGATGTGTTCTCATCTAGGGAGATCACGTTGTTGCTTATAGCCCAAGCCAGTTGCTGTGCATGAGAAAAACCACACAACACATGATTTAGAGTTAGCTATCATAGTCCATGCTTTGAAGACTTGGAATTATTACCTATTTGGTGAGAAATTTACTGTGTTTATGAATCATAAGATCTTAAAACATATTTTCTCACAAAGTTATTTAAATATAAGACAAATAAAATGGATGGAGTATATCCAAATGTTTGAATTCGACTTGATGTATATATCTAGTAAGGGAAATTCTATGGTGGATGAATTAAGAAGAAATTCATATGCTCAGTTGGAAAAATTATCTTTATATGGGTGGTATTTGATGTCATTCCTAGCTAACATGCACTTAGAATGTGAAAACTGAGGTGATTTTATGGTTTTCTTTTCAGTTTTGTTTTTTCCTAATTTGGTAAAGAAGGTTAGAGAGGCATAGATATCTGATGTAGAATGTGTGGATATTAGGTCAAAACTCAATGGTGGGGTGATCATTGAGGGATGAAATATAGATGAGAGTTCAGTGTTGTGGTTCAGGAATCGGATGGTCGTACCTATGGTTTTTCATGAATAATTTCTTCATGCATACCACCATTAATGATGGGTTGTTCATCTTGGAATAAAAAAGATGTATAAGATGTTTAAATCATAGTTTTTGTGGGTTAGTATAAAAATAAAAGTGGATGAGTTTGTTTGAAGATGATTAACTTGTTAGCAAGTTAAGGTAGAGCATCAGTGACCAGTAGGTATGTTGAAATCTTTACCATTTCCTATTTGGAAATGGGAGAAGAGAGCTATAGATTTTGTAATAGGTCTCCCAAGAATGATTTGGAAACACATTTACATATGGGTGATAGTGGATCATCTCATAAATTTGACACATTTTATCCCTATTTGCGAATCTCATATGATTTAGGACTTGTCAAAAATCTATATCTGAGAAGTGGTAAAGAGGCATGGCATACCAGTTTCAATCGTATTAGAAAAAGATCTAAGGTTTATGTCTCTTTTCTGTAAATCCTTAAAGAAAGTGATTATCCACTGAAATAGTCTAATAGTAATTGATTATATATTAATATTTATGTGTTTCAATGTCCATAAACACTAATTTTAGTGCATTTCATAAATTAAACTTCATTTCACACCATTATGTAATTCATGTTTAAAGTGTCAATTTGGGCCTAATTAATCATTTACTTGTGTGATTAATTATTTTTATTATATGAATTTGATATTTTGGAATTTGATCGATCAATTTTTTTGTTACATTTTATCTTTTAGGATCAATGGATTAATCACATGGTAAGATGGATATTTTTTTCCATGAATGCAGAAATTTATAGATAGAGTAGAATGGGCCTTAGGCCTGTCAAATAAAAGTGGATCCCAAAAATTCAAGTCCAATGAATCTCAAATTTTAGCAATATATATATATAATTAAGTTTAATATTTCATTCAACTGTGATCATAGAAAATTTTGAGCTTTTCATGGTGATCTAGGCGGCCCAAGTTAAGGATTAAAGTATATGCTAGATTTGAAGGCCCATAAATTCAACCCACCAATTTCATTATAAATTCCAAATGAATGATCCAATTGGACTAAAATATTTAAATATTTTAGAGGAAACTTGGAAGAAGATATTTTTCTTCTACAACCCCTTCGTATTCATCCATCTTCAATGTCAAATTCTAACGTCCAAAAGGGGGATAAATGTGGTCCTATTTTTTTGGTCAAAGTTGAAAATTCCAATTTCCTTTGATTTCTATCCCACCTTTTACTATCCTAATTAAATGGGAGATAATTCTTTGTTAGGATCCTTATAATTGTGTAATTATTAAATATTATAATGATATTGTGTACTTGTCTCATTGATTGAATATCTCTTGAACTGGTGAATGGAAAATTCATAAGAAAACAATTGCATCCCTTCTTTCCCTAAAAACAACCTAGGATCGGGCCATCATCTTTAATTGTTTTAATTCAAGTCATTATGTTTATTTTATTGTTTTTTAAACTAACTCAATAGTTATTAAAATCAAATCAATCCAAAAATTTGGCCACTTCATAGACAATCCTCCATCAAATCTTAGTGTCTATAGGTTTCTTCTTCGGTACCTGTGGGTTCGATCCCTAAATATACTACAATGACTACTTCTAACTATAGGGTAAATTTGGGTGAAACCAAATTTTGGAATCATTGTTGGGGACCCAATTAAGTACCATAGATTTATCATTCTTTTCTTATCCTATTTCTCTTTTCTCACCTAAAATTCTCTCTTCTCACCCCCACATCTCTATTCTCACCCCTGATTTCACTCTTATGGAAGGAAATTTTAAAAAAACCCAAACATGGGGAAACACTACCTATATTGACTACCACAAATAAATTGTGACATAAAATGACCATCCTAGTTTCTATTTGTGGTAAAATCAACAACTGAATAAACCATAATGTTTTAACTCCTATGCTCCACAAAACATTCCAACCTATAATGACTTCCAATCCCAACAAGGCCAATCTGAATATCTTCCTATGCAATTCAATAAATATAATTATCCTCCAAGAATAGAACATTTGGATCAACCCATTTTCCATAATTATCCACAAAATTAATTTTAGAAACTATGTCAACAAATGGAGAGAATGACTTTTGAGGTTTCATCAATGAGGGTAGAACTACAATGTATTGAAATAGTTGTAGAACCCATTCCCACTCAGGTTGTCTCTTACTCGTCATTTCTAGAAGATCTTTGTTACACACAATATTATTATAAACAATGCCAAGATGTGAAAATTTCTATGAGTGTGGAAAATAATGAAAAAACTGAAGTAATGGTTCCCAAACAATTATAGGCTTTAAAATTAGAGGAAAATATTGAAGAATCTACTTTATAATTTAAGGAATCATAGCTAGATAATGAGTTTATTTGGTTAGGGAATTTTGAAACTCAATCTGAGGAACAGGAGGAGACTATTAATGAAAGTTTAAATCAGGAGGAAATTGATTTTTTTGTATTCAAAATAGACTAATTTCACATCATGGATTTATTTTCTTGAACATTTCTCCATTAATAATTTTTCAGAAACACTAATCACTAAATTATTTGGAGAAATCGCAAACTTTGAGACCTTACCCATTCCTAAAATTGATATGTCCAAAGAATTTGTATATAACCAACTCGTGTTGTGGGAATATGAGCTCACTGCTAAGGAGCTATCAGAATATGTTGATAACATCCCTCATTGTCGATAGGGATATAATCTTGTCCTAAGGTATGTACCACTATCACTTGGTGAGCCTTAGTCAAGATGGAGGCATGGGCCTGCTCTTGAGCCTTTGAGATATGCCACCAGACTTTGGTGGCATGAGTATGAGCCTTGCCCAAGGCATGTGTAACTCTCACTTGGTTAGCCCCAGTTGCATCAGGAATATACTCCTAGTTTGAAATATGAATTCCCTACTGAAATATGCAGAATGAACTTTGGAATGGGAGAAGGAATATGAGCCTCCTCCTGTGTTTCCTTGGAATGATGTTGGATTAATCATTCATTAGTAGAAGTAGGAATACGAGAATTACTTCTTTGATCAACTGGAGTGTGCCAAACAGATTCACTAATAGGAATATGAGCCTATCCCAAGACTTGTACCACTCTCACCTGGTTAGCCTCAGCCATAATGAGGATATGGGACCAATCCTAGGCCTCCAAATTATGCCATAGTACTTCTTTGACATTCATGTTCCCCTATCCCATGGCATGTGCTACTCTCACATGATTGGACCCATTTGGAACAGGATTATGAGCCCATTCCAATGTTGTATGCTTCATCAGGATATGTCGATAATCCTCCTGGGTGGGAGAAAGAATGTTTGATTGGTCCTGTACAACCACATGATCATGAGGATCAAAATGTTGTGTCATCTTGGCTATAGAGATAGGAGTGTGTTCTTATCCCTTGATCTTAAACAATTCCATAATATGCTGGTGGAGTTCTTTAGCTATTTCTAAGATGTGTTGGCATTTTAGAAAAGTGTGTGCAGGGATATAATCTCCCAAGTCTTCCATCTCTATGACATGTTGAAAGATATCTTCTATTTAATTGGGCATGTTCAACCACTTCTTTCCTCTATGTTCCATCAGGATATGCCAATGGGATTCATGCGCGAGGGTAGGAGTATGAGCCTCCCCCATGTTTTATGTAGGAATAAACCCACAGACGTGTTCTAAGAGAGCATGGAAATGAGTTTGTTGGCTAGTCCCTACCAAATTATACTGGCAGGCACTGTCAATAGGAGTGGGGATATTATCCCTTTCCTGTGTATCCAGCATATTCCTTCTCCGATAAGTCCTCCTTGGTGGAGCCCATTCATGGGTTTCCAAGGTGGCTGTCTGTCAGGTGGTACCCACAACATGTGGTTGATTGGTACCGGTATGATGATGATGGTGATGATGATTAGCAAGTGCCCTCTTTGGTGCTTCCTGAACCGTAATGGATCTAGATCTAGCTTCCTGATCCACCTTCATCAAGTATGGAACCTGGCAGTTGTCATGCTCCAGTGATAGTTTCCCAAAGCAATTGGACATGGAGATGGGGGCCAACGATTTAGTGGGAATCATTGTTGAGTGATGTGGACTCGCTGACTGTCGTGCTTGCAGAATCTAATGAGAATCTTCCATAGTCAGAATTTTACCATATCAGTGGTACTTTTAAATCATTGTGTTTTCTACCTACTTTAGGAGAAGTTTGGAAGGAGAGACTATTTTATGACTTTTGGGGTTTGCGGTGGTAAATGATGTACTCGAACAAGTGCTAGAAGATGAAGACATTCTATCAGATTGGGAGTTTGAAATCATGCATACAACAAGTAACAAGACCACCAATCAATGCTTTATTATAGGCATAATAATTCTCAATTAGGTATACATGGTTAACACAATTGTCTTACATTCCTTTTCTGACCATACTGCTCATGTGGACTTGTCAACACAAGGATGGAAATATAATAATCCCTATTTATGATGGTATTACTACTTTTTTGTATATTGTTTACAAAGAAAAGTGTCCTAAGAGGTTCACATCGAGCCTATCAATTTTGTTTGTGTATGAGGAGAAAGAAACCTATATCAATGGATTATAACCCAATCATATGTTATTAGAGAGATTTACATCAGATTAATCACTTTTTTTGCATATGGGAACAAATGGAATGGTTAGATGGATTATAACTTGATCATTTTGTTATTTTAGAGATTCATGTTAGGTTCACCATTTTTGTTTCATGTGGTATTTTGTGGTGTGGAATGGATTTCGATCATTGCATTACCATTTTCATTTTTCCCTAAAACTCCCAATGGTTCCCCTATCCATAGCTAGGCATGAACCTTATTGAAAATTTCCTAAAATCATATGGGTTTTTAGTCCTATCAACTCTTAGGGGATCACATTGGTCAAGAGGATGGGAGTTTGGGCTCATCGCACCCTTTTGGGGGGGAATTATTTCCTACTTCGGGACTCTCTTATAGATTTAAGTCATGTTCATGAATCTCTCCCCTATCCCGATGCAAGACAGGTTACCCTATTAAAATAGCTATGGGTTAACTCTCATTTACATGAGTTATAATGGCATCTCTTTTGTGAATCCATCTATATATATCTGAGGTTAATCATCATTTTCCATTAATGGGCATTCACTTATATAATGAAACCATATGACCAAGTGTTTCTGTCTATGCTCCTTCTTATGGAGGCAGTTGGTATTATGGGGATGGGATTGAGCCCTTATGAGGTGTCTTACATATCCTAGTTATTTCAGGAATGAAAACCCACATAGTTTTATTGATCTGTGCAGTTTAATGTCATGCAGCAAGGAATAATATGGGGGAATTCAAAATGCCAAATATTTGAGCTCGATTATAGAAGAAATATCCTATGTATCCTAGTTATTGTGGGAATCAAAGTTCTTGTAGTTATTTTGTGTTGAGAATTATACACTTTTTCTTCCTTGGTGAATGGGTGTTTGATGCCAAACATAGTGTTCATTTCATCCCCCTAAGCCCATGTGAGCCATGCTCATTGTGAGAAATAAGGGGGAGTTCATGATCAGACTCATGTCATATGAATATGGGATCTGTGTATTATGGAAGTCCTTGGAGTGTTTGATATAGATATCTGACCTTCAAGGAGGTATCCTACGTATCCTAGTTATTGATGGAATTAGAGTCCTCATAGTTCTCCTAGAGATTTTGGGGCTTACACACTAAGACTTTCCTAGTGAATGGGTGTTTGATTCATAATGAGGTATTCGTTTCATCCCCCAAAGACAACATGATCCATGATCATTGTGAGAAATAAGGGGGATTGAATGATCATCCTCATGGAATATGGATATGGGATCTGTGTATTGGGGAAATCCTTAGAGTGTTTTATATAGAGCTCGATCAATTAAGGAGGCGTCTTACATATCCTAGTTATGGCGGGAACCAGATTCCTCATAGTTCTTCTAGAGATATTGGGGATTACACACTGAGTCAGCCCTAGTGAATGGGACTTCTTATCTAGAAGTTGTTTCATGACCTTGTTGGAATACCCTGGAGGTAATCACGTGACTTGGATTGACACATGTGGAGGGTGTCACAAGACCCAAGGTGGCATGGTTCGAAGGGGTGTCGCATGTCTTGGTTAACACCTCAGGGGACATCGTGAGACTAGGTCGACATGTCCTGGGGTATCACATGTCTTGGAATACACCTCAGGGGGACACCGTGAGACTAGGATGACATGTCCAGGGGGTGTCTCATGTCTTGGATGTCACCTTAGGGAGACATCGCAGAACTGGGTAGATATGTCCAGGGGTATGCCATGGGAGCTAGATTATCATGTCCATATGTTTTGAAAAGTCTCGAATGACATGAGTGGGCATCGTTATGTGAGTCAGGAGGTATGTCCTAAGGAAATTTCACGTCCAGGGTGATGAACCTAGAGGGTTCATAGGATCCAAGTGGTGCTCGCGAAGGTTCCGCAAGTCTTTCCCCGGCATGTCTGGAGATTTCTGCATATCCCGAATGACATATAGAATGGATTTTGTGAGGTTCTGGTGGCATGACTTGCTATTGTCGCATATTTTTTATTGAAACATGTGAATCATACAAATATCCACGATCATGTCTTCTTCTTGGGTCATCTACTTTGAATCCTGGTTTTTTCCCTTATATTGCGAGTACCTTGGTTTGGTTCAATGTCAGCTTGTTTGGGTCTTGCGTGATCTAGAATACATGTGATATGGTCTTCATACTTCATACTCGAAGTCATTTTTGTGATCTATTATCAATAAAACGGAGGGATTTTATTCCTGGATCATCACTGCTTTGGTGGTCCGCCGCTGTATTACCTAGTGAAAAGTCCTGGTCACGTGATTGGATGTGTGCATAAGCTCAGAGTCTGAGTGCCAACGGGCATAGTACCAGTTTGTTTCAAAACTTCTAGTGTCTAATCAACCAACCAATGAACCAACCCCCCTTTTCAGAGTTTGAGTAGATAATTTATAGGCATATCCATATACATACTCACTGATTTGTGTGGGGCATCTGGCATGAGTCTATGATGGAGTCAATGCAGGGACTATCATTACACAATTTCGTGAGTCTCTATGGTGGACCATGTCAAGGGAGTTGCCTAATGTTCAACAGCCACATGTCCATCCATTCTTTTTCATATTATTTCCAACTATTGAGTACTTTCACTTCAAAGGAATTCCATGTCATCATTTCGACATGTCCATGGGTATTCGTGAGATCCAAATGATTGTCAAAAGGAATTTTTTATTCCTTAGATGGCTTGTCTCAGGGTATCATGGGACAACAATGAGGGTCTACAGGGTGTATTGCATTCCCCTCAGTGACCGCAAACCCTACTCACCTTCTCCTTTTCTATCTCCCTCATTTTATGTGATGAAGGTCAGGAGTCATGAATGTTTTTATGTATGGAACTAAGAATATTTTGTCTATTTTTTGGAGATGTGTTGAGTGAGAAGTATGGTTCATACGGTGGTGTGTCATCATCCCATGGTAAAACCTATTGGTTTGTCCTTAGAGTTCCACAGAGCTACATGGACATGCACAAGGTCTTCTGTGCAGTGAGGCTTACAAGCCAGAGGGACTTCGTGAGATGAGGTAGTCATGACACTAAGGTCTCATAGTGTCTCTTAGATCACTCGAGGTGTGCATCACATGTCATTCAGGGACCAAGGACACCACTTGACTCCTCCCTTTTGACCCCCTTGGTTTCATGTGATAAGGGTTGGGAGGTATGCAAGTTTTCTTGAGTAAAATTTGTGAATTTTACTCAACTTTATAGTGGTGTCTCATGTGAACAATGTGAATCATATGAGAGTGTGTAAGTATTTTTTAAAAAACCATGAATATGTCCTTAGAGAGCCATGGAAGTTTCCAAAGGTTTTCATGTGGCATAGCTAACGAACCAAAGGGGTTTCTTGAGGTCCACCAGACAGGTTGTGGTGTGTCACATGTATTTATGGGCACACCACATTCCCTTCCACAACCGTGAGCCCCTCTCTCCTCCTCTTAGTTATCTATTTTTTTATTTGTGATGAAGGTTTTGAGTTATCACTAGATATCTTGGACATCATCTAGGGATTTTATTCTTCCCAATGATGATTTGGCACGTGATTTGTGTGACCACCAAGGATCGCTTCCTTGGAATGTCACTTCCATTGATTTTCAAAGGATTATAGAGAGTTTTTCAGGTATATTCCAATGAAAAATCGTGTGGTATGGGGGATTCTTATCCATATATCACTGCTCGTCCATTGGTGAACAAGATTTCCTAATTATAAGGGCTCTACGGGGCTTGACGTGGGTTAGGCAGCTTGCGTGGAGACTCTTTGTGACCTTGAAATGGTCATATAATCGCAATTCTTTTATCGTCCTCTTCTTTCTTTCTCTGGTGTGGAAGATAATATCCACCTTTGGATGTTTTTTCCTTTGTTTTGTGGTTTTGATGATGCCTATTTGGCAGGCATTAATATCCTTAAATTCCATGGCCATGGTGTAATGATATGTTTATTTCAGATAGTCAATGAAATACGTATTAATCACATAGGTTGATGACATAGATGTGCAACCTGCTAGATGTGATATTATGATAAAGGGATTATATTATGAAAAAACCATTCATATGTGTTTTTCAATGTTGTAATATTAGGTTCTTTATCTTGGGTTCCCTGAACCATTGTTAGACATTAATCTTAGAATTTTGGCAATCTCATATAAAGCCAACAAGAAATAATCCTAGAGGGTCACACACTAAATGTTTCTGTTAACCTCTATTAAATTATATCTTGATTTAATTAATAGAATATATATTATTCTCAAGAATGAGGAATAATTATATTTATGTATCTATTGTTCATAAATATTAAATAATTATTCATTTTCTAGATTAGGAATATAATATTAATTTTATTTATTTAGTATTAAATAAATATCTTTTTCTAGATTGTGAATAAAGTTTTTATTTATGAATAAAATATTTAATTAAATATTTTTTTAGTTATTAAATAAACACAGAGGAAGAAGAGTGGACCAAGATCATTTTTGGTAATAAATATTAATTTTCAAGCTAGTAAAATAATATTTATCACTCTGTCATATAGAAAAATCCATAAAATAGTAATATTATTATTTTTATTATGTCATGGGATCAAGAATGGTTTATTTTATTATTTAAGGTCTGGTACAAAATTAAATAATATTTTAACCTAAACCCTTACTCTATAAATCAATGGTTACGTCTATTGTGTATATTTAATCGAGAATTTAGAATTTTTTTGAACTAGATGATTCTCTCTTGAATTCATCCTTCTATTCTCCTCTCAAAAATGAGAATAAAAAAATCCTTTTAGCCTAAATAATCTAGAAGAGATCAAGTGGAACAACACAAGGTGATATATCCACCACACTAGCATGTGATTTTCAATTAGTGATTGTTCAAAGATCAAAGTAGTATGTGTAGATCAACAATAGAGGGATTATACCCTTGGATCATTAAAGTACAAAGAATGTAATATTAAAAATGGTTTCATGTGATCCATAACATCATTGAATAATGATCATTAGACCATGTATTATTTATTAAAATATAATATAAATTAACTATAAATTTAATGTGAAAAATATCCTCTCCCAGTTTCGGTATTCTCTATGTTAATACCCGATGGAAAAATTTCATTGGTCATGAAATTTACATAATTTACAATTGGTGAATGATCCATAGAATAAAAAAACCCTTTACAGTTATCCACCCACTAGGTTCTTCTTCTACACCCAAAAAATTCAAGTGGCATCAGAGCAGTCACATTTTAAATTTATAATTATTTATTTGATTATTGATCGATTATGTGCATTAGTGGTTAGATATTTCATTTTTAGAATATTTATTCTTTAATATAATTTTTAATTAAAATTATTTTAAAATATTATTTATCATCATTCATGGATTCATTTTCTTAAAGGACTAAGAAAAAATAAATAATGATAAAGACGCTATCAGGAAGTGCCAAGAATCTTTTTTAGTGAGACTGGGTTACATGGTGTGTAGCCGAAGTACATGTTGTATACCCAAGTGCACTACAACTGGACATGTTGTGGGATACATGACATACTAATAAGTAACTACACATGATTCATTTATTACACACCACATGTAAACTAATCCAACCCTGCACACAACTTATTAGATTACACGTGTAGATAGCACACACTTTATGCAATTTACACAGTTTACAGTGAAATGCACACTAACTGTGTGGTCAAATACATAGTTTTTGAACACATGATACTAATATCCTATGTAATTAGTGAAAAAAACATTTAAATAGCATAAAAACATGTAATTATTTAAATTTCATATCCAAAATATACTATGAGTAATTTTGTTGGTTATGTGGACACACGATAAGTGAGATATATGATGTGTATCTGGTTAGTACATGATGTGTCATCCAACATTTGTAGAACATTCAAAGTTTATCAATGGGTTACACAGACACACTAATAGTGTGATACATAGAATGTAGTTGGTTAGTACATGTTGTAGATTCTGGTTGAGGTATATGTTGAAACCTCAGGTGTGTATCCCAGGTAAATGACTTTCAAGAAACAAGATATGTAACTCATATGTACACACCATGTTGTCACCCAATAAAGGATAGAATTAAATTAAGTTAAATAATTAACATTATAATTAAAAAATAATTACCCTGATTGGAACCAGATTTGTTTGAAAATGTAATAAAGGTTTTAAATAATTAAAAATGATCAATTGATTTACTGTAGTTATCTATAATTATTGGTTCTGTTGTTTATTTTCCGATAATTAATTTATGATGGGTATCTCTAAGAGAATTTGGATGTTCACTAATATTAAAAGTGAATTAATTAATTAATTAATTTAATCATATTTATCTTAATAATAATGAACGAATAAAAATGATTGATAGCTATGTGTACTTTTATGAATTAGTTTCACGTGTATGATTGGTCATGAGGTAGACCAAGGCCTTTGTATGTGTTGGTTTTATTAAATTTAATTTATTACATGGTTTTGAAATTATTAATTATTAAATTAAATACGATGACATGTGTGTCATCATTCCCTCCTTTATAATGTAGGACCTATGTGTCCAAGGACATTTATGAAATTACCTTAACCGATCCTTTGGTTCCCCTAACTCATGTGTGAGTTATAAAGACATGTAAGAAATGGAGTGTCCCAAGGAATGCTGAGGTGATTCAAGAAAAAACCTAGATGATTCCAACCCAGGTGTTACATTAGTGGATAGGTGGAATGATTAAACTTGTTTGAATATTGGAACAATGATTGTCCCTTGGTCATAGGTAGATTTATTTCCCGCTCAATAAATCAACTATTAGATAATCTCGTGACCGGTTCATTTATTTATTTATTTATTTATTTTTTATTTTATGGATACAAGATAGTTATCATATAAATAAATGAATTAATGTCTAAATATAGAATTTAAATAAATATATTATATTTAAATTTTTTATCAAACATAGTTAATCAATTAATTAAGATCATGTTAATATTAAAAATCCATGTAAAGAATAAAATAATATAAAATTTACACATAATAAATAAAATCCATAAAATATATATTAAGTCAGACTTGGTGAACCATAACTTGATTAGGAATGGAATCCATAGGACTTAGTGTTTGACCAACCCACATAAGGGGAATTACTTTTATATATATGTTCTTATGAACATTTTAGATTGACTTAACCAACTTGCATCCAGTGGAGTAGCCCATGATATACTTGATGTAATTTAGAGGCAAGTGTTGAGGAAATCACAATTAGGATTTTAGGATTAGGGAGTCCAATAAATGGATCAAGGATCTATAATACCATATATGGAAAATAAATTCCTACCTCAATAACATTAAGTATCTTGACCAACCCACATTGAGGTTATGCAAAGGGGAATATAGATCATTTCTACTAGATTATCCTAGATACTATACATTCTGAGTCAAATGGTTAGGGTTGTTGAGACTTTATAAAACTAAGGGAGAATTAATAAAATTAAATTCATTATGTCTCACATAAATTGTAATCAAGTGAAGTTATAATAATTTTATATTTTATAATTCTATAATTATGGAATGTTCTTCATCCAAATTATCCATGTAATCAATATTGGAGAAATATCATCTCCTTACTGACATTAGCTTCAATGGATGGTTCATACAACTTCAGGTTGTGTTGTTCCATGATTTGAAATCTTACATTCTATAATCCTCATTACTTGATCCACCTACGAAGGATTAAAGTGATGAAGAGTTAACTATCTATGATAAAAGTTTGAGCATCACATTTTGTGTTCAATTTTTAATGATTTTATCCTTGTATAGTGAACTCATGAAAGATCATGAAGGCAAGCATTCTTATAGCATGCTCTATCATATTTTTTGCCCATATTAGTAGAGAGATAGATAAGAACATTTTGAGATTTACAATGCCCCATTTCAGAGTAATCTTAGAGAGGGTTCTCATATGGGCCTCACAAAGTCAAAATTATTGGCTAAATTGAGCGACTAGAGGTTCTATGATTTAAATTTACTGAATAATTGTGGATGTATTTCATTATTTCATCACTCCCCTAGAGTTTCAATTTTTTTATTAATTTTAATATAAAAAAAATTTAAAAGTCTCTCCCAAATATACTCACTCTTCTTTTCCAATTTGATAAGGAGATAAAGTGTGAAAATCCTTCTGTCCTTATGGTGAACAAAAGGAAAGGTTAGGAGAAGAGATTTAAGATTAAATCTCATTTAAAATTCCATTTGAAGAAGAGGAAGATCAACTGGAAATCAAGGGAAAAATATGCTATGTATTTTTCATGTGTAAAAAAGGGTGACAGGAAGAAAAATTACACCAAGGAAAAATGTAGGGGATAATAAAAAAATCATAATTTAATCATCTCTTGAAACCAATAAAGTAGGAAAGATCATTTATGTATTATACAAGACTATAGAAGCAACCAAATCAACCATTTCTGATATTCCTTGGATTTTACTATTTATTGTATAATAAAGGGTTGTACTTGAAAAAAATTACAAACAAATAATAAATATTAATCTAGTATAAGTGGAGAAAAATAGAGTCCATAATATGTTTAAAGTTGGTGTTGTATAATTTGGGGGGTCCAAGTCGAGCTAATAACTTTAAACTAAGTTCTTCCTATGAGGTAACTTGGATTCTGAATTTTATTTATTTAAATATGTTATTTTTGTTTTTTTGTGTTTTTTTGTGTTTTTTTTGTGTTTTTTGTGTTTTTTTGTTAAGGGAACCCCCTTGGGGTTTCCAATGTGATCTAATGTCTCTTTTTTGTAAAATTTAATAGATGAAGAATTTAAGTATTTCTAAATAAAACCCTTTCTTTCTAAAGTTCAAACCCAGCCATCAATCATCCCCGAGGATTCTACATGTGATGTGAAGCTAATGGGATAAAATTTATATTGATAGGTAATAAACTTTAAACCAGGTGTTTTTGTTCCATGAATTAATTTCAAATCACTTAAACCCCTCTTTCTTACCAATCCTAGTCTCTATTTTCTCTTATCTTTTAGCACTAAGGGTGGTGTCATTCTTAGTTTGGGGGAGTGAAAATCTGGGATTTTGAAAAAAAATTGTCTTTTGTTATAAAAATTCAAATCAATTAAAAAATTCAGTTTATTATCCATTCATGAATTAATTTACTTTTTGAAACATGGAAACTTAATGTCAAATGATTTTGAATTCCTTGATTATGATTTTAATGAACATTTATATTCATGAGCATAGCTTTTGGAAAGTGCAGTTACCTGATGTGATTTTTTCAATGTTTACATTATCATCCTCATAATAAAAATTCCACAATGAACTTATATTTTATTTTGGGTGTAAGTTTTATTTATTTGGTCCCTTTCACCATAGCATGGGGTTTGGGGTCACTTTTAGTTTAATTTGAGTATCCAACAAAAAAATGAAAATAATGACAACATAGAGAAATGTTTTGTCCAAATATGTGGCATTCGGTACTTGGGGATCATGACTCCAAAGTTTTCTTGCCTAGAGTTAGGATTTACAACTCTATTTTAGTGTGTGTAATTGAAAAAATGCATGACATTTAGTACTTGAGGATCATGACTCTATAGTTATTGTGCCCAGAGTTGGTCTTTTCATCTCTAATGCGGTTCAAAAAAAATAAGAAAAAAAAGGAAAAAGGTAAAAAAATAAAAATAAAATAAAATGGATACTCATATTAAGTTTTAATGTGATCTCCAATATTCTATTTTTTCCCTTGAACAAGAAAATAGGCCCCATGTCTTTTGAGATACACAACACATCATCATGCTTAATTTAAATTGGATGAAATTTGGTGATGAATTTGAATAAACAAATGGGCTTGGGATTGGGTTAATCTTATGAAACTATCTTGTGTTAAATATTTTGAAAGGTTTCACGATTGTTTGGAATGATGTATTTTTGTGATAATTGTATGTTAATTTTTTTTGAAATAGTTAATTCAATTTCATATTTTTTTTATACTTTATGCTCGAGACTATAAAAACTCAAGTTGGGGGGTGTGATTATCCACTGAAATAGTCTGATTTTAATTGATTATATCTTAATATTGATGTTTTTCAATATCAATAAACACTAATTTTAGTTCATTTCATAAATTTAACTTCATTTATCATCATTGTGCAATTCATGTTTAAAGTGTCAATTCGAGCCTAATTAATAATATATTTGTGTAATTCATTATTTTGATTATTTGAATTTTATATTTTGTAATATGATTGATCACTTTGTTTATAAAATTTTATATTTTAGGATCAATGGATTAATCATAAGGGAATATGGATATGTTTTTCCATGAATGCAAAAATTTCTGGACAAAGCAGAATGGGCCATAGGCCCATCAAATAAAAGTGAAGCCCATAAATTCAAGTCCAATGAAGGTAAAATTTTAAATGTAGATATATAAAATTTTGGGGAACATTTAATTACACTATTAATGAAGAAAATTATGAGTTTTTCATGGTGATCCAGGTGGCCCAAGTTAAGTATTAAAGTATGGTCCATATTTCAAGGCCCATAAAGTCATCCCATAAATTTCATCGTAACTTCCGAATGGATGATCCAATTGGATTGAAATTTTAAAATATTTTATAGGAAATAATTAAAAATATATTTTCATTATACTACCCCTTTCTATTTTTTCATATTCAATGTAAAATTCGAACATCCAAAAGGGGGATGAATATTGTCCTATTTTGTGGTCAAAGTTGAAAATTCCAATTTCCTTTGATTTCTCTCCCACCTTTTACTATAATAATTAAATGGGAGGGAATTTATTTTTTGGGGTCAACCTAAGTCTCATAATATTCATATATAAGGATTTGGTGGTGAAGGGATTTAGGGTATCTAATTTTTTCTTTCAATTGTAATTTTAGGCTTTCATTTTGTAATCGAACCTTCATTTTTTCCATGTAATTTTTCTCAATAATGTTAATTTCTTAATAAAATTTGTTCTTAATATTAAATTATTATTTCTTATTTATTAACATGTTGATACTATTGAATAAAGGTGTGAATTTATTCAAACAAATAATTGTTAAATTACTCACACAGCGGTGGAGTGTTTGTTATTTCAATGTTTCTCTTCTTCAATCCCGCTTCTTTAAGTCAACTTCCACCTTCCATTGAGATATTTGCATCAATAGAAGGATAAACCTTTTATATTTTGATTATAGGGAGTTTATTAAGGTTGTAATGGATGTTATTTGTTGTTCTTTAAATATTTAATTCATTCTATGGTTTGAGAGTTCCATTCTTTGACTTATTTCTTCTTCATCTTCACTGACTTTCACAAATACACATTTTGAGTGCTAGTATGATCCAATTCCTTGGAGTGATCATTAAATTTTTACTCTAAGTGAATTATTGATTATCCTTGGAATTGTGTAAGGATTAAATTAGATAATGATATTGTGGACTTATCTCATTGATTAAATATCTCTTGAACTAATGAATGGAAAATTCATAAGAAAACAATTATATCCCTTATTTCCCTAACAACAACCTAGGATCAGCCCATCGTCTTTAATTGCTTTAATTCAATTAATTATTTTTATTTTATTGTTTTTTTAAATTAACTCATTATTTCTTAAAATTAAATCAATCTAAAAATTTTTCCACTTTATATCCAATCTTCCATCAAATCTTAGTGTCTGTAGGTTTATTATTTGGTCCCTGTGGATTCGTTCCCTATATATAGTATAATGACCGCTTCTATCTATAGGGTAAATTTGGGCACAACCAGAAATTTCTTGGGACTCAATTGACTATAATAATGATATATCATCCTCAGATGGATGTCCAATCTAATCAGACTATACAAACTTTGGAATACATGTTGTGGTCTATTGTAATGGATTTTAGTGTCCCATGGTAAGAGCAAATACCATTAGTGGAGTTCTCGTATAAAAATAGCTATCAAGCCTTGATACATATGGACCCTTTTGAAGAATTGTATAGGAGTCCTTATCATTCTCCACTTTTTTTAGTGAAAACAAGTGAGACTACTCTATTTGGGTTGAGCCTTGTCTAAGAGAAAATGGAGAATATTTAGTTGATCAGGAAGTAGAAGGAGACAACACATAATCATCAGAAATCATATGCGGGTCATTGTTGAAGATCTTTTTCATTTGAGGTGAGTGATAATGTGTTCTTAAGGATCTCTATGGGGCTTGTACATCGTCATTTTGGGAAATAGTTCAAGTTATATTCTTAATACATAGGCACTTTTAAGATACTTGAATATGTTAGTGAGGTGGAATATCGGTTGGCATTGCCACTACGGTTCAGTATGGTGCATAATATGTTTCATGTATCTCAGTTGAAAAAGTATTAGCCTAATCTTGACCATGTGATTCAATGGAATCATGTTGAACTAGATCTGGATGGTTCATTGGTACATATCTCAGTGTGGATTGTGGATAGGTAGGATAAATTATTGTGTTGAAAAAGCATCAGGCTTGTACGTGTTTTTTAGAAACATGGTTAGATTCAAGAAGATAATTGGGAATGGGAGAAGGAAATAAAAGAAAAATTGTCAGAACTCTTTTAGTACAATGATGGTTTTCTACTTTCTGGGGATGGAAAGACCAGTGGTAGGGAGAATTTAGCACCCTCAGTTTCAAGTAAAGCTTTATTTATGATTTTTAAGTATGTAAAGTATATGAGTGAAGTTTGGGAGAGTTTTGAGACCTTTTGGGATGTTTTTAGGGATTTTATAAGGGTTTATGGTTGGATAATGGTTTGGAAAAACAATGAAACCCATACAGGAAACCATGTACAGTGGAACAGGGGCTAAAGGGAAGGTGCACGGGTAGCACATGGTTTTTTTAAACTATAAGGTAGCCTACGAGAACTGTACTTTTTGAGACAGTGATATTTGGCATGGTTGGTCCATAGTTTGTCTAACTGTGTGGGATAAACATGTGATGTTCATTCTTGAGGCAGTGTCTAGCACACAGTTTGCCTAACCGTGTGACTAACTATGTACGGGTTAAAAGTGAGATCCTAAAATTTTGGATCTCACATGTTTTGACCTTTAAGGACCTTTTTTTTATTCTATGCATCCCTAACTCTATATTATCTCTTTACAAAGGATAAGGAAGCTTCTCCCATCAATATGGAGGTAATGTGAAGGATTCTATTGGTGTTTTGAAGCTAGATTCTCATGGTAAGTCTTCATTCTTGGTAGTTCTTATGGGTTTTTCTTAGATATACTTCTCTATCTCTCTCAGTTTCTTAGATCTATGTCCACTATGAATGGATATAAGATATTTTATTCCAAATATGATTATATTTTGTCTTGTTAATGATAGGTTAAGAGATATAAGGTGGGTTTTTTGAGTTTTGACTCGGTTTCGTTGGTGTTTGAGTGTCTTTCTTCATTTTTTCCAAAAAAACTCAAGGTAAGTGGATTCACTCTTGACTTATCTTACTATAAATGATTTTATTAGTTTAAAATTGATTAAATTGATTGAAATTTATTGTGAAATTTTTGTGAAAATCATGGTTGAAACCTTATTTAGTGATGGTTTGTGATTTTGTGTGAAATTATGGAATTGTTAGGCAAAGTGATTTGATAAATGATTTTAAAATAGTTTCTTGGCTAGATTTATTGGGAAAAAATTAAATAAAATGGTTGTTTTATTGAAATGTTTTTGGAATTTGAATGGTTTTGGCGTGGTTTTTGGGCATACTTAATGGTGTGTGTTCATATTTCATTATGAGGCCTAGTTGAAATATGAAATTTTGCTCGGTGCCAAAGGTGTAATGGAACATGGGATATAAGTTCCTTGTGACAACTTTGTATATCGACAAGAAACTACTCGTGAGTATGGAACTGTCATAATGAAGCATGTTGTATAGATGTGTGGATATGTGGATTGTAAAGGGGTATGGAAAAAGTGTAATTTATGAAATGGTTTGAGAACATTGTTTGGTTATTTTCCATGGAACTTGATTTTATTTGAGAAAATTGTTTTACTATGGAACCTGTATATATTCTGATATAAATTATTTTAGAAATTGTTATATATAAACTGTTTTATATAATGTAATAACTTTTCTATCCTAGTTGGATGAGTAGGGAAGTCATTTGAGAAATCCTACTGAGTTTTAGTACTCACCCCTACTTTGGAACTTTAGTGTTTTTAAATATATCATTTACTAAGATATGGGAAAAGGTAAATTATCACACTTCTCTAGCAGTGCTTAGTGATACTTGGGATGTTTGGTGTTGTTGGATCATGGAGCTTATTGGAGCCTAGATTTTTTTCTCAAAGTCTTTTAGCTTTGTTGGTTATTTCTTCCGCTGTGTACTTGGTTATTTTATAGTCTTCCACTATGGTACTCTTGTATAGTTTCATTTTGATATAAATGGTATGATTGAGTTGTATTTAATTTATATAATACATCGTATAGTGGTTTATTTGGTTATGTGTTAGTTAGTTAGTTTTTTTACTTTCAAAGGTAAAATCATCCCCCACATGTTCATGAAGCCCTTGGCATTTATTTCTAGCCTTTAGCATCTTGGGGGTGTTTCTTAAGGCCTAGTAACGGCCTTCATCCTTCTTAAGCCAATAAGAATAAGAGGGATGTTACATATACAATACCAATTATAGAATGGAAATAAACCCATGTTGTCTTACTTACATGTGTTGGGTTTCAAATCATTTATTAAGGCCTCTTCAGGTAACAATCTTACACCTCGAGGTACAAAGTGTATCTTTATAGGATATCCCAAAGAAATAAAGGGATTCTACCTATAAAATCCTTCAGAAAAAAAGGTTGTGGTTGAAATACATTCCACATTTTTAGGAGGATATTATCTCTAAAATAGATAGTGGGATCAAGATAGACTTCTATGAAGTCCAGGCTCAAGATACGCAAGAGTTGGTGCAGGAAGAAATTCCACAAAGCCCCATGGAAGAATAAATTGTTACATAGAAACAATTACTACGTAAGAGTACTAGAGAGGTTAGATAACCAGAACAGTATGGTTTTCTAGTCATTGGGGATGGTGAATCATTATTAGTCGATAATAATGATCCTCTAACCTATAAGGAATCAATAAGTGGCACGGATTTTTCTAAGTGGTAAGAAGACATGAATTCTAAAATGGATTCCATATATCAAAACCAAGTCTAGATTTTGGTAGAACCTTCAGTATATATAAAACCCATTGGTGACAAATGAGTATTCAAGAAGAAACTGGACATGAAAGGATAAGTCAGTACCTATAAGTCATGACTGGTTGCAAAAGAGTTTAAACAACGTCAAGTCATTGACTACGATAAAACATTTTTACTAGTTGCAATTATGAAATCCATTAGAATTCTACTTGTCATTGAATCTTTCTATGATTAAGATATTTGGAAAATGGATTTCAAAATAGTCTTCCTTAATGGGAACCTTCAGGAAGATGTCTATATGACACAACTCGAAGGGTTTGTGACTCCAAAAGATTCAAACAAGGTGTGAAAGTTACAAAGATCCATTTATGGATTAAAGAAATCATCCAGTTCATGGAATATTCATTTTTATGAGGCTATAATGGAATTGTATTTCATAAAGAATGAATGAAATCCTTGTGTCTATACATGTTTTAGTGGGAGTGAAATTGTTTTCTTAATATTATATGTTGATGAAATATTACTCATTGGAAATGAAATATCAGTCTTACAGTCTATTAAGGTATGGTTGAATAAATGATTATCTATGAAGTAATTGGGTGAGGTGGCATATATTCATGGTATCAATATCCATAATGATAGATCCAAGTGGTTGATCAGCCTAAGTCAAAGTACATACATTGATAAGATATTGAAGAGATTTAGTATGTAAAAATCCAAGAGAGGATTATTTCCAGCATCACATGGAATTCATATTTCTTGGAAAATGTGTCCTCAAACACATGAGGAAAGAAATAGAATGACAAGTATTCCATTCGCATCAGTGATTGGGTTAGTCATATATGATGTTCTATGTACTAGGCTAGATTCCACCTATGCATTAAGTGTGGTAGGAAGATATCAAGATGATCAGGTGACCTTTATTGGATGGCAGTCAAGACTATCCTTAAGTATTTAAGGTTTACTAAGGAAATTTTCTTGGTTTATGGAGGAGATGAGGAAATATTAATTAGAAGATATGAATATTCTGTATTTCAAACTGATCAAGATGACATAAAGTCACAAATGGGATACATCTTCACTTTGAATGGAGGTTTTGTGAGATGGAAGATCTCAAAGAAGGCTATGGTTGCAGATTTTACAGTAGAGTTTGAGTATATTGTGACATTTGAGGTAGCTAAAGAAACAGTATGGATGTGAAAATTCATCTAATAAATTGATGTGATATCTAGTGGTAAGGATCTTATCACACTTTATTATGATAATACTACAGTGGTGGATCCTTCAAAAGAGCCAAGGTTACATCAGTGGGAGAAGCACATACTTCGGAAGTATCATCTCTTGAGGGATTTTTCTCAAAGAGGTGAAGTTGTAGTGAGAATTATTTCCATGAAAGACAATGTGGCATGCCCCTTCACTAAATCCTTGACTCGGTAGAAACATGACTATCATGTGATGTTTAGCATACTTAAGGTCATAGGTAATTAGATCTAGTCTAAGTGGGGGTTTGTTGGATTTGGTGTCCTTGGACCAATTGTTTGTACTTTGATTACATGTATATTCTATGTATTGAATATTAATAAAAGATATTATTACATATTTTTTATTTTTTTCATGACTATAATGTAATAATATCCTAGAGTATATGTCTCATTGATAAGGTTATAGAAATTCCCTGCTATGATGAGAACCTTGATGTGCTATGAAGATATTATTGTTGGTTTCGGGTGCAGTGGAAGCATGTGGAGGTGGGAGATATATTAAATTTTCATTTATTAATTGTTTCCCAAAACCAAGAGTGAGGATCTTGCATGTCAAATTTATAATTAATTTATTTAATATTTGAAGAAATAAATACCTGAGTTTAGGAACTTTCTTCATTGGTGAATGTTGATCATCTAGAAATACCCTTTCTAATTACCTTCGTTGCTTTGTGAGGATCCAAGGATAGAATCTCTCTAGCGGTAATCTACACATGCTTCTATGATCTCCAAGAAACACCACTTGATATCTGGGTGCTATCATAGCGAGTAGAATATCTTTCATTGTTTGTTCTTGATCACTCATTCTTCGATCTTGAAGAAATCTCTCTTGAACTTCTCATTCTTAATACGAAGAGAGGAGGAGGATTTGAGAGAGGATTCATTGAGTGTAACAATTCTCTATTCTCAATTTTTGGATGCACTACACAATAGACATAGACATCTATTTATATAGTTAGGATTTAATTTAAAATGTTATTTAATTACATAATGTCCATTAAATAAATTTTATTACCTTTAATAAACCCTATGCCACATAATAATAATTATATTATTATTATTTTGTGGCGTGCGTCAACTTGCACAATAAAAAATATTATGTAACTGTATTGTTAATTGATATTTTTCATCAAACTCAGTCTTGGTCCATCCAAACTCCTCTATAATTTATTGAACGATTGAATAAATATTTTATTCATAGTCTAGTGAATAAATATTTATTAAAATATTCAATAAATAAAATAAATATTTTATTCACAAGCTATAAAATAAATATTTATTTAATTTATGCGATCATTATAATATGAATAAAATTATTCCTCGTACATGAGAATAGTATTGTTTCCTTTAATTAAACTTAAATATAATTTGATTGAGATTAATGAAAACACTTAGTGTGTGACCCTCTAGGATTCTTTCTTGTTGACATTAGGCGGGCTTGCCTAAAGTCCAAGATTATTGTCTAGCAATGGGTCAAGGCACCCAAGAAAAATAACTTAATGTTTTGACGTCAACAAATAAATGTGAACGTTCACAGTGTAATATAATCCATTTTTTATAATATCTCATCAAGAAGGTTATACATCTGTGTCACCAACTTATATGCTCGATATGTCTTTCTCTGAATATCTAAAATAAACACATAATTACACCATGTCCATGGAATTTAATGTGATGGTTTTCCTCTAATCAAAGGGATGAGATATCAACTTCCATAAAGATGGAAGGTACAAATCTGTCCTCAACTTATTCATTAATGACATGTCACTCATGACACACCCAATGTATCCAACTTCTCCATGAACTGTTATCATCATGGTTTAAAAAATACATATAAGTATGTGAGTTGTAACATGCATTAATAATAATCTTAAAGTCTAAGGACTATCACACACACTCGTAGATAGGAATATATAATGACACTAAAACATGAAGAATTCCTACTGGAGGGTATGTTCTCATAATCTCACATCTTAGAGATTACCAAGTGAAAACTTCATGAAAAGAAGCCTCATCTACTTATGAGTACTTTCACATGACAATCTATGTACTATGTGTCCCATCATAGTACATTATCTAATCGCATAACATTATTTGAGAATATCATCATAGCACATCAAGGTTCTCATCATAGCGGGGAACTGTTATGACCTTATTAATGCATCGTATAATCTAGGAAATTATTACATTATAGTCATACAGAACAAAAAACAATATGTAATAATAATTTTTATTAATATTTGATGCATCTAATATACATGTAACCAAAGTAAAAAATTGTTTGTCTTAGGACACCAACTCCAACAAAATACCAATTAGACTATAGCCAACTGCATACGACCTTCAGTCCACTAGACCTCACATGATAGTCATGTTTCTATTGAGTCAAGGCTTTAGTCAAGGGGTCTACCACATTATCTTCTATGGAAATGATACTCCCTACAACTTCAGCTCTCTGAGAAAAAACCCTCAAGAGATGATACTTCTGAAGTATGTGCTTCATCTGCTGATGTGACCCTATTTTGAAAGATCCACCACTATAGTATTATCACAATAGAGTTTGATAGGATGTTTATTTATAGATACGACATCAATCTCTTGGATGAAGTTGTGCATCCATACTACTTCTGTATTTTCCTCATAATTCACAATATACTATGACTCTGCTGTATAATCTACAACCATAGCCTTCTTTGAGCTCTTCTATCTCACAAAACCTCCATTAAAAATGAAGATGTATCCCATTTTTGAATTCATGTCATCTTGATTAGTTTGGAAACTAACATCTACATATCATATCATTACTAGTTCCTCATCTCCTCTATAAACTAGGAACGTATCCTTAGTACACCTCAGATACTTAAGGATAGTCTTGACTATCATCCAATAGTGGTCACCTGGATCAGCTTGATATATTCCTACCACACTTAATACATAGGTGACATATATCCTAGTACATATCATAACATAAATTATTGACCCAATCATTGATGTGTATGGAATCCTTGTCAGTTTTTTTCTTTTCTCATGTGTCTGAGGACACATTTTATTAGATAGATGAATGTCATGTGATGCTAGAAACAATCCCCTCTTGGATTTTTCTATTTTGAATCTCTTCATTATCTTATTAATGTGTGTACTTTGACTTAGGCCAAGAAACCTCTTGGATCTATCATGATAGATATTGATCCCAATAATATATGTTTCCTCACCCAATTCCTTCATAGAGATTCATTTATTCAACCATGCCTTAAAAAACTATAATACTAGTATTTCATTTCCAATGAATAATATTTCATCAACATATACTATTAACAAAATGATTTCACTCCCACTAAAATTTTTATAGGCACAAAGGTCTCATTAATTCTTTATAAAACCAAATTTTGTTATAGCCTCATCAAAATGAATGTTCCATGACTTGGATGATTGATTTAATCCATAAATGGATCATTGCAACCTTGTTGGAATCTTTTTTATTGGTAAAAGTGAGTAACTCAAGAGGGGGTGAATTTAGTTCCCAATAAAAATTTATGTTAGAGATTAAGTCAAAATAAAATCCCCTTAAAAAAACAAATTGGAAAATTAATCAAAATAGAATACTGATATAATATCTGTATTTTTAAAATATTTCTCAAAGTGTGATTATGTCTCAGTTAAAATAAGTTTAGAATTACCTTAACTTTTGAAATCAATGTACTTAGACAAAAAAACAAATATAATCACTAGTTAAGATTAATTATCAAAGTAATATTTTTTTATGGATTAAAAACAATCTAGGTTTTGATAATAAAACAAAACACAATAACACAATGGAATAAACAAGTGGTTTAGTCTCAATACGAGACTTAATCTCATTCACTTGGAAATCACCTATTTCCAAGAAAATTATAGTAATAATCAAACAAATCCACAACCTGAATTAGGTAAATAGACAACAGCTACAAGTTGTCCAGGCTAAAGATCCCCTTCTATAGTTATATGTGGGAAATAAAGATAGCACAGGCCACACAAGTACCTCTTCCACAAACAACGTGGGAAAATAGATGTAAAGGATGGAGAGAATAACAAGTATTATCCAGTTAGGTGTAGAAGACAGTGTGTGTTTGATAATAGAGAAACAACACACCGGTTAAAAGAGAAATCAATGAACAACAAGAGAAATAAATAAAATAGAGATGCTCATTCTGGTATGTTCAAAATGTTTGAAGTCCTCATATCAGTGATGGTGAGGAGTTCAAGATTCGTTCTTGAAAATTTTATCAGAAAAAAGGATCATAAGAATATGTGGGTGTTCAAGTTGATCTCTTTTTCTATATCAATCAATATTTGTAAATGAAGTTTTGATTCTGAATTGTTGATCATTACAGTAGATGAATCCGTGAGATTGTACATATTTAAGAATTTTATTGCGCAATTTTCCATAGAATTGTCAGTCAATAATCATTTTATATGTCATATAGATAGAGATATTTCCTTCATGTATATATATCATCATCAGTTGGAGTAGATACATAATCCTCATATCATATTTTATTAAGTCATTAATACTTGGTCAATTTATCCTTGAATAAAAATAGTCATTGACCTATTCCACTCAAAGTTCTTGGACAGTAATGGTAGCAAGAAGTCGGCGGTGTCTTAGTATCTAATGGTATCTCAGACTGGTGGTACCTTAGGCTGACGGTGACTCAGAGTCTAGCGGTAACTTAGAGTCTGACGGTAACAATCCTAGAGGTATCTTGTCTGGCGGTATCTCCTATGGTGGTGACAAGCCTGGAGGTGATAATTCTGACTAACGGTGACTCCTGCTTGGTGGTGACTCACCTCAGTGGTAGATCCTGGATAATAGTGACTCACCATAACACTTAGTTGAATTATCATAAAAACTTTATTACCATATAAAATGATATCATACAACATGTGAATCATTAATACTAAAAGAATCATGGTTTGTGATCATTAAAATAAGAGAGTTTTAAACATACTCTACATAAGGAGGTTCCAACATTCACTCCCTTTTTTATGATCACAAAACATGGAATTTTATAAGATATGTACTAAATAAGTAAACATAAATAATCAGATATGTATGTAAGTTAAATATAGTCTTCTTATCATTTCAGAAGATATATGTATGATATAAACAACTTAGATAAAAATTAGAAATATATACTAAATATATCACAAAATATTTAGAATTTTTAGGTTCTTTACCTATATTAAAATAAATTCCCATTTTATCTCCCCTTTTTATATTATCAAAAATAAAATAAGGATAAAATAAAAGTATATGTAAATGAGAAAAAAACACTAAGAAATTTCATTTAATAACAGCCAAAAAGTGTTTAGTATAATAAGGAAAAGGTAAAGAGTATAAGAACAAGATCCCTATCAAAAACTACATCTAATCAGATTCACTATTTAGAGATTGGTGGTAGATCAACTTTCTCATTCCCTATGTCCTTGTCTTTTTCTTGAGAGGTTGAGACATTAGTAGTGAAAGTTAGAGAATAGATGGTAATGGAAGGGAATGTTGTTGTGGGAGGAAGATATTCATGAATAAGAACTAGCCTTAGGTGTCTGATTGCATCAGTTGGTGATAAACCCGTAGGCTAAAATAGAGGAGGTAGAAAACCATATGACTGAGTAATCACTGTAGGTATGTATCTAATTTCCTTTATGGTTGTGGTTTAAATAAATTTTGTCACTGGAATTACTTATATTGTTATAACAGTTATACTATGGACATGTAGAAAGGGTTTCATGAGATTGATAAAATCCATAATTTTATTACCATCCCTTTCTATAGCACTTAAGAAATAATTTTCTATTCCATTAATCTCTATGATACTGGTGTGAGAACCTTTGGTTGACTCACTTTTTCTTTGAAAGCACTTGTAACTAGTAGAAAACTCAATTTCTCTTCTAGAAATTTGAAGTTATCATAAATATCATTATTTTTATAAATCCTTGAAAAATTATACTTGATAGCTTTCTTGATGATGTATTTATCAGTCCTAAGATCAATGGAATACTCCCTTATCATCTTATAAACAATTTCTCCGTGATTATGGGTTTTCCTTAATTTATCTTCATGTATTGACACATCACCCAAAGCAGTATAGATTTCTTCCCTGATAACATGTCTGAGTAGATCTATGTCAATTGGGACTGAAGCAGGAGGAGGTGTAGTGGATGTAGAGGTAGCAGCAAATATTCTTTCCAATTTCTGAAAGATAGAATTTAAAATTTCCTAAAAGGAAGATGTCATTCCCTATGTTGAGGTTTCAAAACTTTCTACTTTTGTTGACAATATTCTATTCTCCACTTCTATTTCTTGAATATGAAATTTAACTCCTGGTTGTAAATGAGATATAACCAACTCAACCAAATACTGAGTGCTTTATTCTCTGAGTTTGGCTGCAGGAGATGGTTGAGAGATCAAGGCATTTTTAAAATATGAAACTAAACTCCTTCTCAAGGATTCCAAATCAGAATTTACATTTATTTGTAAAGATTCTAAATCATCTTTTGTCACAAAATTAGTAGGTATAAAAAAATGATCATAAGTGTGATCTCTTTTCTCATGAGGAACTTTAGCATCATCTGATCTATCAGTCTCCATGGGAGTAAAAGGCTGCAACTCTCTAGTATGATCAATTTGATCCACTATGGATCCTTCTTCTCTGAAAATATTTTCATTTTCCTCGTCATCCAATTGATTGTAATCCAAACCAAGTAGAATAAAACCAGGATACTTTTCCCATTCTTCAAAAGAACTTAATTAAGGCCTTTTATATGGAGTAAGTGGTGACTGTATGGGAATGGAAGAAGTTTCACCAACATCAGGTACATAAGGGGTAGGTTTTGTATGATCTGTTTGTGTGAGATTTGTTGGATCTATGTGATCCACCGGTTATGACTGATTATAAGGATTGGGACTCTTCTCCCCCTCACTAGTAGATTCCATATCTTCTGCAGTAATATGTGGTAAATTATCTATCCCATTATCTTTAGATTTATTCTTATCTCTGTTAGAACTTGATACCACTGGTGATGAAGGATATATTTGAACTATTTCTTGACCATGATCAGTATAATCATCTCCATTATAATCAATGTTGTAATTTTGACTATCTCTATGATTCTCATAATCTCTACCATTACGATCATCTCCATGATTATCACCATGATCATCACCATTTTTACTATCATGGTTATCTTCATCATCATGATCATCATCTGCTTAGAATCATTTTCATCACTACCATTTCCATTATCATTCTGGTCACTTAATGTTTTGTAGGAAGATGTATTAAACTATGCTTCTCCAGATACTTCATTTTCCTCTTCATAATTTTCATCTAAAATATATTATCAGGTAGGTAGAGAACCTGGTGGACTGATAGATTCAAAATAAACTTGAGGAGTAGATTAAGGAATCTTTATATCACTCCCCGCTTCCACTGACAATTCTTATTCTTCTTCTTCTTCCACTTCTTTCTCAACTTTATCACTATCATCATTAAAGTATTTTACTAACTTATCAGGCTCAATAGAGGGATTCACCATGTCTTTAGGACTGGTTGTATGATCAATGGGGTTGAATTCATTATACAATTTGTCATTATCTCTTACCTATAATTTCTTCCATAGATTCCCACTCACTTTAACCCTTTTGAAAATTGTCTTTGATAAGAAAAAACTACCATATTTATCTTCATCTTATTCACCTTTTATGAAAAATACTTTAGCATATAAGATGGAAGATATCATATTAGGATATATTATAGAGTTCTATCTTGAACTTTTCTTGCACATCGCATACATATGAATCATCATAAATCTACATCGATTGATCATTTTCCCTTGTTTCATCATAAACAGGAAGTAAACATCAAAATATATCATTGTATTGAAATATACTTTTCTAGGACACAATACTTGATAGAAAAACTTAAACAATAGTTTACACTCACCATCAAGTTCAACATTTTTAGGTCTCCTTAGAGTACCATCTCTTTTCAACTGTAGAAGAGCCTCTTAATATTTGAAATTTTCATTGTCACATGGAATACTTCCTTGAAAATCCTCATATAACCCTTTATGAGGTACTTTTAGGAACTTTTCCCATTCATTTGAAGAGAAAGAAACATCTTCTCCATAAATGAAACTTCTTATAACATCCTCTTTCTTTCTGAAAACAAACTCATCATTCTGATAGAAATCATATACTAACCTCAGATAATACACATGGTGATTTGATGTGAACCAGTTCATCCATTTATGGTTTTTTATAACTTTAAATACTAGCATATTTCTAGATGGAATACATTGCAAATTGATTTCATTTTCTAATTTGACAACCTATTTTTTCATATTCTGGTTTTTTGAAACAATTCCAAACAGCTGGAAGATACTTTGTGTTTCATAGATTGCCTCATCTCTTCTATATTTGACTCTAATACTCGATTCACATGGGCCATTCAGATCGATTAAAGGCTGAGGTAGAATAAGTTAGGAAGTAAATATGATTGGTCTGAGAGGAAGGAAAAGGTTTGGGAGTTTAATGGTTTTAAGGGGTAGTGAATCGATTTGAATTAGCCCAAAAGATTTATCATTTAGGGATTCCAAACAATAAATAATAATAAGTTTAAAGCAATAAAAATTTAATCAGGAGAAGAATATCAATGGTAATAAAACAACAGTAATAAAAAAAGTAATGGTGACTCATTCAATGTTGAGTCATCAATGGTTAAAAATCAATGGTAACTCATCAACGGTGACTCATCAATGGTGACTCATCAACGGTGACTCATCAATGATGATTCATCAATGGTTACTCATCAATGGTGACTTTCCAATGGTGACTTATAAATAGTGACTCGTCAATGGTGAATCATCAATAATGACTTATCAATGGTGACTCATCAATAGTGACTTATCAATGGTGACTCATCAATGGTGACTCATCAATGGTGACTCATCAACGGTGACTCATCAATGGTGACTTTCCAGTGGTTAATTTCCAACGGTGACTTTGTCATCAAAAACTTATCATTCCTAATTCATGTTTAATGTAGTTTAATCTCTCATAATTCAAAGTCTTTGTGAAGATATAAATAATTTTATGTTTAGTTCTAATAAATTTCAAATTTATATCAATTTTTTGATAATAATATCTCAAAAAGTGATTTCATACATCAATTTGTTTTGTTCTATATTGAGATACTAGATTTTTATAAATGTTTATTTCACTTTTTTTTATCATAATTTATAGTTACATGTCTAAATTGGTATCCAAATTCTAGTAAAGTATATTTCATACACAATATTTGTGCATAGAAACTTCCTAGAGCTATGTATTTAACTTATGTAGTAGACAATGCAATGGAATTTTGTTTCTTACTACACCATGATATTAAAGATTTGCCTAAAAGATCACATGTTCCTAATGTGATTTTTCTATCTATATTACACCCAAAAAAATTATCATTTGAATAAGTTAATAAATAAAAAACATGTCCTCTTGGATAGAACAATCCTAAATTGGTTGTATATTTGAGGTATTTAAAAATTATTTTGACAGCTAATAAGTGTGACTCTTTTGGATTTTCTTGAAATAGAGTACACATACACACACTAAACATAATATCATGCCAACTAGTAGTTAAATACAATAGACTTCCAGTCATAAATCTGTAACTAGTTTGATCTACTAATTTTCTAGCTTCATCAAGATCTAGTTTACAGGTGGTACTCATGGGAGTATAACTAATGTTAGTGCTATCTAATCCAAAATGTTTTAAAACATATTTATTATATTTAATTTGATTTAAGATAATTCCTTCTTTATTTTGAAAAATCTGAAATCCAAGAAATAAATTGATTTTACCCATTAAACTCATTTTAAATTAATTTTTCATTAGTTTTGAAAAATTAGTACATAGGGAATCTTTAGTGGATCCAAAAATAATATCATCTACATATATTTGTACATTTAAAACATCTTTTGAAATTATTTTTATAAAAAATAGTTGGATTGGTTATACCTTTTGAAAAACTTTTTAAAATAAGAAAAGAAGTAAGCCTATCATACTAAGCTCTAGGAGCCAGTTTTAAACCATATAATGATTTTGTTAATTTAAAAACATTATTTGGAAAATGTGTATTTTTAAATCTAGGGGTTGTTCAATAAAAAACATATTAAATTATAAATCCATTTAATAAATCACTTTTAACATCCATTTGATATAATTTGACATCCAAATGTACTGCATAGGAAAATAGTATCCCAATGGCTTCAAGTCTGGATACATGTGAAAAATTTTCTTCATAATCAATACCTTCTTCTTTATTATAACCTTTTGAAACTAATCTAGCCTTTTTTCTTATTATAGTTCCTGAATCATCAACCATGTTTCAAAACACCCACTTAGTTCCAATAGTTAAGGTGTCTTCAAGTCTATCAATAAGTTCCCAAACATTATTTCTCTCAAATTGATTAAGTTCTGCTTGCATATCTATTACCTAGAATTCATCATTGATAGCATCATTAATGTTCTTAAGCTCAAGATATGATAATAAGGCTCAGTGTTCGATTTGATTTCTAAGGGAAGCCCTAGTTTGTGTACCTCTATCTAAGTTTTCTATTATAACATCTTAAGGGTGGTTTCTATAAGTCCTAATAGGTTTTTTAAAAGAGGGTTGGTTATCTCAAGATCTTCTTCAGGTTTGGTTTCTAGCAGTTCAATGGGTGAACTTTCTTCTTATTTCACAGAACTTTTAGAAGGTTTAGGATTGATATTCGGAGTTGAAAGATCACCCCGAAGGTTCTCTAAGATATTATTAGGTTCATCGGGATTGGTTTCATCAAATTTAATGTGAACATACTCTTCCATTTTTGTGGTTCTCTTATTAAATACTCTATAATATTTTATGTAATTTGAATATCCAAGGAAAATTCATTCATCACTCTTGGAAGAAATTTTTCCATATTATCCTTTTTATTTAGAATAAATACGTTGCAACCAAAAAAATTTAAATAATTAACTTTTGGTTTTCTATTATTCCACAACTCATAAGGTGTCATTTTTAATAGAGGTCTAATTAATACTCTATTTATAGTATAATGGGTTGTGTTAACAGCATCTGCCCAAAAGTAAATAGGTAATTCATACTCATTTAGCATTGTTCGGGCTATTTATTGAAGAGTCCTATTTCTTATTTCTATGGCACCATTTTGTTGTGGTGTCCTAGGAGAAAAAAAAATTATGGTCATAACCATTTTTAGAACAAAATTATTTAAAGTCTTGATTTTCAAATTATCAACCATGATCACTCTTTAAGTTCTTAATCCTAAGTTTGCTAAGATTTTCTATAGATTTCCCATAATTAATAAAGTAATAATAAGATTCACTTTTGTGAGCTAGAAAGAATACCCAAGTGTATCTAGAGAATTCATCTACAAGGACATAGACATAATGTTTTCCATTTAAAATAAAAACTCTATAAGGTCCAAAGAGGTCCATATAAACTAACTCTAGAGGTTAATAGGTTGAAACTTACTTTTTATATTTAAAGTAAATCTTATGAAGTTTCCCTTTTTGGCAGGAATCATGAACTTTATTATTTGAGAATTCACGCTTTGGTAGATCTCTAACTAATCCTTTCCTAGATAGGTTTCAAAGTGAATGAATATTTCAATGGACTAGTCTCCTATGCCAAATCTAAGATTATTTGTGAAAGGAACTTAAACAAGAAATATTTTTAGAATATAAAGAATATAAATCAATAGAATAAATATTATCATTTCTTAAATCCATAAAAATTTAAAAAAAATTATCATCAAAAACATGACAGTCATTGTTTTCAAATTTTACATAAAATCCATCATCACATAATTGTGAAATACTAAGAAGATTATATTTTAAACCATTTTCATATAAAACTTTATAAATTAATACTGAATAAGAATTACTGATTTGGCTAACGCCGATGATTTTCCTTTTAACATTGTCACCAAAAGTGACATGACCACCATCAAATTTGATTAAATTCTTTAATTTTTAATACTCACTAGACATATTTCTATAACATCCACTATCTAGATACCATAGGTTTTCTCTGGATGTTTCCAAACAATTTTCCTAAAAAATAGAGTTTATGACAAAAATGATTTTGGTACCCAAATCCTATTAGGTATAGTTATGTTAGTAATAATAGATTTTGGCACACATAATTACCTAATGGGTTTCTTATAAATAGATTGTAATCTTATAGAAATAAATACTTTATTAGGTCCAATTGAGTAGGTATTAGCAGTATGTGAATTTTCATAATTGGTACTGGATGTAAATATGGTTTTTGAAATTTTTCTTTGTCCTAGTTGATAACCTATGCCAGTTATATACTTGGGATCTACTTACTTTCCCATTATTTGAGTTAAAGTTTTCTTAGCATTGGTAAAAATTTCTATGTCCTTCTTTATATATTCATTTGAAAATTTTAATTTATTATTCTCTTTCAACAATTAATAATTTTCTCTTTTTCAATAGTAAGGTCAGTTTTAATATTTACTATCAAAGCATTCTATTTCTTAAGAGACTTATATTTATCTTTCAATTCATAAAAGGTATCTTACAACATGTTACAGTAATCTAAAAAATATTAATTGGTCATGTTTTCCTCAATATCATCATTATCTTCATTTTTAGAAATTTTTGGAATATTAGTAAGAGAAGTAGGAAGAATATTTTTTACCTATGATGTGCTTGTTACAACGAACATATTTTCCCTTTTTGAATTATTTTCTTGATTAGGGTCTTAATTGCTTGAGCTATCTTCTGAGGCACTCCATATTGATTTCATGGTTTTCTTTAATCTTCTATCCTTATCCTCATACTTCTTTTTATATTTCAATTTTGGATAGTCATATTCAATGTTTCCTTTCCTATTACATTCATAGTAGGTGATTTCATTTTGAGTATCATCCTTTTTCCAATACTTTTTTCACTTTCCCTTATTATCATAATTTCCTATGAAATTTGATTTCTTGAAGAAATTATTTTTCCTATATAAATCCTTGAATCTTATGGACATATGGGTCATCTCTTCATTACTATCATCATGAGATTCTTCTTCACTCATATTTTCATTTTTTACCATTTCTATTTATTTGTAGGTATTAGTCTTGAAGGCTGCTGATTTTCTTTTTGGTTCATCTTCATCTATTTACTTGTTTACTTTAAGCTCTTCTTCATACATCACCAGCTTTACTATAAATTCCTTGACAATTATTTTACACACATCACAAGATTCTCTAATTGACATAGATGTTCCTCTCTATCTGTCTGGTAAGAATCTAAGTAGTCTCATGACTTGATCTTTATTTGTCACTTGTTTCCTAAGTGAATACATAGTATTCACTATTTCATTGAACTTGAGATACATATCAAAAATAGGTTCATCATATTTCATTTTAAAAGTATAATACTTGATTGTATATGTGTTTATTCTCATTTCTTTAACATTTGATGTCCCTTCATGTGAAATAGATAAGGTATCCCATATTTCAAAATCAGATTTTCAAGTAGATATTCTATTAAATTCATCATACCCCAAGGCACAAAACAAAACATTCATGGATTTACAATTATTATTGTATGTAGTTTTTTTAGCATCACTCCATGTAATTCTAGAAATTTTTGGTATTTCATATTGATCTTATATTATAGTCCAAATTTCAAAATCCATAATTTCTAAATTCACTTTTATTTTTATTTTCCATTGAGCATAATTTGTACCATTAAAATAAAGAGGTATATTGGTAGCAGATCCTTCTTGTCTATTATCCATAAAGAACTAAAATTTAGAATTTATGGAAATTTGATGTCTTTAGAATAAAACTAAAATCACAGTTGAAAATTTAATTTAAAAACACCTTTGATACCAAATGTTGGTCGGAGTGAGTAACTCGGGAGGGGTGAATTGAGTTCCCAATAAAAAAAATTATTAAATATTAAGTCAAAATAAAATCCACTTAATAAAAAAACTTTCCAATTAATCAAAATAGCATATCGATATAAGATAAGTCCTTTTAAAATATTTCTCAAAGAGTCATTATGTCTCAATTAAAATAATGTTTAGAATTACCTTAGCTTTTGAAATCAATTTACTTAGAAAAAAAATAAACACTAGTTAAGATTAATTATGAAATTAATAGTTTTTTTATAGATTAAAAATATTCTAGGTTTTGATAATAAAACAGAACATAATAACACAATAGAATAAACAATAGGTTTGGTCTCAAGATGAGACTTGATCCCCTACACTTGGAAATCACCTGCTACTAAGAAGATTATAATAATAATCAAACAAATCCACAACTCGGATTAGGTAAACAGACAAAAACTACAAGTTTTCTAGGCTAAAGAGCCTCTTCCACAATTATATGTGGGAAGTAAATATAGAACATTCCGCACAAATAACTCTTCCACAAACACCATGGGAAAATAGATGTAAAGGAATGATAGAATAACAATTATTCTCTAGTTAGCTGCAGAAGACAGTGTGTGTTTGATAACAGAGTAACAACACACTGCTCAAAAGATAAAGCAATGAACAACAAGAGTAATAAAAAAAATAGAGATGGTTATTCTAGTATGTTCAAAATGTTCAAAGTCCTCAGATCAACATTGGTGAGGAGTTTGAACTTTGTTATTGAAAATTGTAGTAGAACAGAGGATCGTAGAAATCTATAGGTGTTCCAGCTGATCTTTGTTAGTATCTTAATCAATATTTGTAAAGGAATTTGTGATTTTGTGTAGTTAAAATTCATAAAAGATGAATTGGTGTGATTTTACAGATTCAAATATTTGATTACACAATTTTCCATAGACTTATCAGTTAATAACCATTGTATAAGTTGTACAGAGAGAGATATATCCTTCATGTATGTATAGCAGAATTAATTGGAGGATATCCACAATCCTCAAATCATATTTGGCTAAGTCATTAATACTTGGTCAAATTATCCTTGAATAGAAATATTTGTTGGGACATTCACATCAAAGTTCTCAGACAACAACGGTAGCAAGAAGCTTGTGGTGACTCAACATCTGATGGTATCTTAGACTGGTGGTACCTCAGGATGACGGTGACTTAAAGTTTGGTGGTGACTCGGAGTCTGAAAATAACAAGCCTGATGGTATCTCATCTGAAGATAGCTCCTTTGGCAGTGACAAGCCTGGATAATGGTGACTCCTGCTTGGCGGTGGCTCACCTCAGTGGTAGCTCTTGGCTAACGGTGACTCGCCATAACACTTAGTCGAATTATCATAAAAATAGTATTACCATATAAAATTCTATCATACAACATGTGAATCATTAGAACTAAAATAATCATGGTTTTTGATCATTAAAATAAGAGAGTGTCATACATACTCCACATAAGGAGGTGCCGACACTTTGGAGTCACAAACCCTTCAGGTTGTGTCATATAGACATATTCCTAAAGGTTCCCATTAAGGAAGGTTATTTTGAAATCCATTTTACAAATCTCATAATCATGGAAATATATCATGGAAAGTAAAATTCTGATGGATTTCAGCATTGCATCTAGTGAAAAGGCTTCTTTATAGTCAATGCCTTGATTCTGTTTAAACCCTTTTGAAACCAGTCGCGCCTTATTGGTACTGACTTATCCTTCCTTGTTCAGTTTCTTCTTGAATACCCATTTTCAACCAAAGGGATTTACATCTATTATAGGGTCTACCAAAATCTAGACTTGGTTTTGGTAAATGGAATCCATTTCAGAATTCATGACTTCTTACCACTTAGAAACATATGTTACATTTAATAATTCCTTGTAGGTTAGAGGATCATTATTATCAACTAATAATGAGTCATCATCCTTGGTGACTAGAAAACCATATCATGGGTTTCTTTCCATTCCATAATTGGTATGGTATATTGTTACCTGAAGAGGCCTTAACAAATGCTTTGCAACCCCAAAAATGTAAGCAAGACAACATGGGTTTCTTTCCATTCCATAATTGGTATGGTATACCATCTTTTTCTTTAGTTGGCACTCATTTTAGTACATATGATTTTGTTTATAATTCATATCCCCAAAAGGATAATGGAAGACTCGCATGACTTGTCACTGATCTCACTATAATAAGGTTCGGTTCCGCCTTTCGCTTACACCATTCCACTAAGGAATGTAAGGAGGGGTGAGTTGAGATAAAATCATGAACTCCCATATATAATCAATTAAATATTGATTAAGATATTATCCACTAAGTTTTGAGTGAAGTTTCTTAAACTTCTTACCAAGATATTTCCCAACTTCATTCTTGTATTCCTTGAATTTTTCAAAAGAATCTGACTTATACCTTATTATGTAGATATATCCATATATACTAAAATCATCAGTAAAAGTTAAGAAGTTTGAGTACCCACCCCTTTCTTGAACAGTAAATACTTCACTCACATCAATATGAACTAATTCAAGAAACTATTTAGCCCTTTCACCTTTCCCACTAAATGGAGATTTGGTCATTTTTACTTATAAATATGTGTGATATACACCAAGTGGTTTTATTTCAAAGGAATCTAAATATCCATATTGATGTAATTTAGTCATGCGTTTTTCATTTGCATGAACTGGCCAGTGATTCCAAAGTTGGATGTGGTATGAGTCATGTGAAATAACATCGTTATCGATTTCCATTATTGGGTTCGTGTAATCCAACACATAAAGACTGTTATTTAAATGTGTCTTACCATAACAAATGTTATCTTTATAAAAGAATCAACATTTATTCCCAAATTTGAAAATAAATCCATCTGTGTCAAGTCTATATATAGAAATAATGTTTTTTTAAATGAAGGAACATAATAAAAACCCTTTAAAACCAAGATCATTCTGGTCGGCAACATGAGGTGGTATTCCCTGATAGCAATAACAGAAAGTTTATCTATGTTGGTTTCTCAAAGATCTACCTCTCCTCGATCAATATTTTTGAATCTAATTTATTCCTATATTTGAATACATATTTGAGCACCACAAGATTTATCTAATACCCAATTGTATAAACAGATAAATTTCACTCGATAACAAACACACCTGAAGCTTCCCCTTTCTTCTTTGGTTGGGTATAGTTTTTCTTCTAGTGGTCCTTCTTGCCTCATGCGAAATAGACAGCATCTTGTTCCCTTGCTTTCCCCTTGATTTTCCTCTTCTTGGAATGGCATGAAGAATATTTGGGCTTAAATCACTTCACTTTCCCTTTCTATTTGTTCACCATAAGGACAGAATATTTTTCACACTTTGTATCCTTATATACTTAAAAAAGAAGTGTAAGAATATATGTAAGATACTTCTCAATGTTTTTCATATTAAAATTCACAACAAAACTTGAGAAGATGTGAGGGAGTGATGCCAAAATGAGTTCGGTTCCCAGATATTTAGGGAGTTTAAACCCTATAACCTCTAAGTTCTCAATGTAACCAATGAGCTTAAATACGTGAGACCCATATTGAGAACCCTCTAAAAGATTTCTCTGAAAGAGCAGCTTGGAAATATCAAACTTTTCTTGTCTATCTCTCTCCTAATAAATACCATATAGGTGCTCAAGCATGGTATACACATCCATGTTTTCATGAGACTTCATTAGTTTACTAGATAATGATGAAAGAATCAAACATTGAACGTCAACTGTGTCGCTCAAATTTTTTTCATAGATAAGGAACTCTTCATCACTTTCCTCTTTTTTAGGTGGATTAGACATTGAGGATTCTAATACATAAGATTTTCTTTCGTGGGGTAGCACAACCCAAAGGAATCTAAACCACTCCTAGAAGTTACTTCCAACTGGGAGGTTATGTTTCTCCAATATTGATCGTAGGGATAGTTTGGATGATAAAATTTTAATTTTATTCTAAAATTAAAAGGAGTATATTATTATTACTTTTATCTATTAAAAAATAAGTGATATATAATAAATTAAATGTTTTTTTATTAAATCTCTCAATATTTTATCAAGTCTCAATAAATCTCACCATTGAACTTGGAATGTCTAGTTGCTTTAACATTATAGTGGAAAATATCCCCATTACTTTTCTTAATGATACATAATTTGGCCATGAAATCCATAATAAAGTAATTAGGTAGGTGTTATTTCCAATTATGGAATTATATCTCCTTGATCCATTGAGTGGATTCCTCTTTCCTAAAATCATGACTTGGATTTCCTCAACACTTGCCTCCAAATTTGTATTGAACAGAATTTGGTCGTTAAACTCAATACAATTTTAGTTAAGTCAACCCAAAACTCTCATGATAACTCCTCGACAAAAGTAAGTGTCTAGACTTTGGTCATGTACTACACTTAGTTTTATGGTTTCAGTTTCAATTAACTAATGGAAGGCTTATTCTGACTTAATATTTAATTGAGATATTTTAATTTATTATGGATAAATTTTATCTTGTTTTATCCTTTACACGTCTTGTTAATATTAAGTGGATGTTAATTAATTAATTAACCATGTTGGATAAAACATTTACACATAATTCATTTATTTAATTTCTATATTTTCACATTAATACATTTATTTATGTGATCACGGCCTTGCATCCATAAAATAAATAATTGCATAGACAGAAATAAATAAATAATTAAATGGCCCATTCATGAGATTTATCTAATGATTTATTTAATGAGTGGATATTAAATCAACCTTTGACCTAGGGGAAATAAATCCTATTGTCAGTCTTGGCATGAGTTTTTAGAATTCCACATGTCCACCTGTGTATCACTTGGGTTTCCATCATTTATGGTTTTATCTTGAATCGTCTTCATACGCCTTGGGATGCTCCATTAATTATAAATATTTATTACTCACGCGTAGGTGAGGGGAACCAAAGGATTGATTAAATTGGATTACATAAATATCTTTGGACATGAAATTCCTACATAATAATGTAGGGAGGGATAACTTGCAGACCATCACTTAATTTAATATTAAATAATTTAAAACTCATACAATAAATTAAATTAAAACATACAACACATATACTGGTCTTGGTCAAGCTCATGAATGGTCATACATGTAATGAATACACAAAAGTAAATGGCTAGCATTCATTTATTTATTCATTATTTTATTATTTAAGATAAAGTTACTTGCATTAATTAATTAATTAATTCCCTTTCATTTTAATGATCATCTGATCTTATTTGGAGATGCCCATCATTAATGGAATTCATGGAAAATAAATGGCAGAACCAATAATGATGTATTAGTCGTAATAAATTAATTGAGAATTTAAAATTATTTAAAACCATTATTAAATTGTCAAATACACAAAATTGTACCAATAAATAATATAAGGTTTTAATGCTGTAATTTTCAAATTTAATGTAATTTTAATTTTTTTTCATTAATAAGAGACTACACAGCATGTGCATCCAGTTACACACCATGTACCTCGATTTCTGTATATCCAAGTCACACGCTTGGGGCTTCGGCATGTTGACTCATCCAGACTACATGGCGTGTACATGTCAGGTACACACCCTGTATCCACTTTTCATGTGATAGGTTGGCCTGATCAACACGCGGTGTGAAATAAAATAATTGCATGTAATTAATTTCTCGATGCATCTATATACAATGTGCATGGGTATGCGGCGTGTGCTCCGGCCGCACACTATGTAACATAGTTTTACCGACCAAAGATTTGGTACTTCCCAATGGAATCTCTGGTCGTTCTTCATTTGTTATTAAACCTTTAATAAAATGAAACATTGAACCAACATGATTAATATGTCGATAACATTTTAATTCAAGTCAAATTAAATAATGAATAACATGAAATGAAAATCTAGCCACAATTTCATATAGTTCAACAATCAAATAAATAATTATAAATTTAAATGTGACCCCTCTGATACCACTTGTTGGTTCTGGGTATAGTGGAAGCATGCAGAGGTGGGTGATATATTAAAATTTATTTTAATAATTGTTGCCTAAAACCAAGAGCAAGGATCTAGCATGCCAAATTTATAATTAATTTATTTAATATTTGAAAAATAAATACTTGGCCTTATGAACTTTCTTCGTTAGTGAATATTGATCATCTAAAAAGAACCTTTTGAATTACCTTTGTTGCACTGTGAGGATCCAAGGATATAATCTCTCTAGTGGTGATCCACAAGTGCTCCTATGATCTTTGAGAAACACCACTCAATATCTAGGTGCTAGCGCGGTGAGTCGAATGTCTTGAGTTGTTTGTTCTTGATCACTCATTCTTCGATCTTGAAGAAATCTCTCATGCACTTATCATTCTTGAGAGGGAGGGAGGACGAGGAGTTGAGAGAGAATTCATTGTGCAAAGCAATTCTCTATTCTCAATTTTTGGATGTACCACACAATAGACATAGACATCTATTTATAGAGTTAGGATTTAAGTTAAAATATTATTTAATTGCATACTAGCCATTGAATAACTTTTATTACCTATAATAAACCACATGCCACATAAAAATTATATTATCATTATTTTGTGGCATGTGCCAACTTGCACAATAAAAAATATTATGTAATGGACTTGTTAATTAATATTTTTCACCGAAATCAGTCTTAGTTCATTCAAACTCTATCATTTATTGAACAACCGAATAAATATTTTATTCATAAATAAATTTTTTATTAACAATCTAGCGAATAAATATTTATTCAATTTATGTGATCAATATAACATGAATAAAATTATTCCTTGTACTTGAGAATAATATTTATTCCATTAATTAAACTCAAATAGAATTTAATAGATATAAATGAAAACACTTAATGTGTGTCCCATTAGGATTCTTTCTCGTTGGTATTAGGCGGGCTTGCCTAAAGTCCAAGATTACTGTCTAGCTATGGGTCAAGGCACTCAAGAGAAAGAACTTAATGTTGCAATGTCGAAAACCATATATGAATTATCATTGTGTAATATAATCCCTTTTTCACAATATCTCATCAAGAAAGTTTCACATCTGTGTCACCAACCTATATGCTCGATATGTCTTTCTTTGACTATCTAAAATAAATATGTTGTTGCACCATGGACATGGAATTTAATGTGATGGTTCTATTCCAATCAAAGGGCTGAGATATCAGATTTCATAAATATGGAAGGGACAAATCCTTCCTTGACTTATTCATTAATGACATGTCATTCGTGATGCACCCAACGTATCCAAATTTTCCAAGAACTGTTATTGTTATGGTTTATAAAATACATCTAAGTACGTGAGTTGTAACATGCATTGATAATAATATTAAAGTCTAAGAACCATCACTCATACTCATAGATAGAAATATCTGATGACCCCAAAACATATGGAACTCCTACTATCGGATCTATTCTCATAACCTCCCATCTTAAAGATTACCAAGTATGAAATTCATGAGAAGAAGCCTCATCTATTTACTAGTACTTTCACCTGACATTCTATGTACTATGTGTCCCATCATAGTACATTATCCAACTGAAAAACATTATTTGAGAATATCGTCATAGCACATCAAGGTTCTCATCATAGCTGGGAAATGTCACAACCTTATCAATGCGACGTATAATCTAGGACATTATTAGATTAGAGTCATGAAGAACAACAAACAATATGTAATAAGATTTTTTATTAATATTCAATACATCGAATATACATGTAATCTAAGTACAAACTATTGGTCCTAGAACACCAACTCCAACAATTCTTAAATAATGTTCTGCAATTGGATAACGTACTATGATGGGTCATATAGTACATAGACTATCAGGTGTGAGTACTCATAAGAAAATGAGCCTTCTTCTCATGAAGTTCACACTTGGTAATTTCCAAGACGGAAGATTATGAGAACAGACTCACCAGTAGGATTTATGCATGTTTTGGTGACATCATATATTCCTATATACGATCATGTGTGATGGTCTTTATACTTTAAGATTATTATTAATGCATGTTTCAACTTGCGTAATTAGATGTATTTCTTAAACCATGATGATAATAATTCATGGAAAAGTTGGATACATTAGGTGCTTCATGAGTGACATGTCATAAATGAATAAGTCGAGAAAGGATTTTTCTCTTCCATATTTATGGAAGCTAATATCTTGACCCTTTGATTGGAATAGAACCGTTGCATTAAATTTCATGGTCATGGTGTAATGACGTGTTTATATCAGATAGTCAAAGAAAAACATGTCAAGCATATGGGTTGGTGACACATATTTGCAAACTACTTGATGTGATATTGTGACAAAGGGATTATATTACACAGTGAGCATTCATATGTGATTTTCGACGTTGTGAAATTAAGTTTTTTCTCTTGGGTGTCTTGACCCGTTGCTAGATAGTAATCTTGGACTTTAGGCAAACCTGCCTAATGCCAAAGAGGAATAATCCTAGAGAGTCACACACTAAGTGTTTCCATTGATCTCAATTAAATTCTATTTTATTTTAATTAATGGAATAAATATTACTCTCAAGTCTAAGGAATATTTCTATTCAAATTATATTGATCACATAAATTAAATAAGTATTTATTCATCGGATTGTGAATACAATATTTATTTTATTTATTGAATATTTTAAGAAATATTTATTCACAAGATTGTGAATAAAATATTTATTTATGAATAAAATATTTATTTAGTTGTTCAATAAATTCTAGAGGAGTTCTAACGGACCAACACTGAGTCTAGTGACAAATATTAATTAACAGTTAAATAATATTTGTTATTATGAAAGTTGGAATGCGCCACAAAATAATAATAATTATTATTATTATTATGTGGCTTGGGGTTTATTAAAGGTTATAAATGTTATTTAATGGCCAGTATGAAATTAAATAATATTTTAACTTAAATCCTAACTCTATAAATAGACGGTTATATCTATTATGTAGAGCATCCAAAAAATGAGAATAGAGAATTGTTGCACACAACGAATTATCTCTCAACTCCTCTCTCCCTCCCAAGAATGAGAAGTGCAAGAGATATTTATTTAAGACCAAAGAATGAATGATCAAGAATAAACAATGCAAGACATTTGACTCACTGCGCTAGCACCCATAGATCGAGTGTTGTTGCTCGGAGATCATAGGAGCACGTGTAGATCACCGATAGAGGGATTCAATCCTTGAATCCTCACAGTGCAACGAAGGTAATCCAAAAGGGTCTTTTCAGATGATAAACATTCACCAAAAAAGAAATTTATTAAGACCAGGTATTTATTTCTTAAAATATTAAATTAATTAATTATAAATTTGACGTGCAAGATCCTTACTCTTGGTTTTGGGAAACGATTATTAAAAGAAAATTTAATATTTCGTCCACCTCCGCACACTTTAATTGTGCCCGGAACCATAACTTCATGCATCTTAAAGAGTAAAACAGATGATCCTAGTGATCGATCCAAGTTCTTCTTCATGAATCGAAGGATCGGTGTTGAGGTGATCATCAGGACATCAAAGGCATCGTTGGATCTCTACACCAGCACCTCATATTTCGATGACCAATGCTCCCATGGACTTTTAATTCATGTGTGCATGGTCTAGAGGGTTCTGAATTTAGTTCTTTTGAGTAATGGTCACCAGCAACGTACGGTTTTTGAACACATCATCAAATAGAACGAGGTATTTTTTGATTTTTTTTCATGCTTAAACTCTTCACATGAGATCCTATGGCCTTCATATCGGGTTTCGTGTTTCCAGAGACAACGTAGTTACATTAATTGGTGATAAAAATTTAAAATCTCTGACTCCTCTTCTTTCATTGCGCACCTCGGTACCTTCATGTGAATTTTTATATTCCTTTTATTTTTTTAAATTAAAATGAAATTTTTAATTTGGTTTTCTGGTAAGTATGTTGTTACCCAGGTGATAAGGGTGAACCACCATTTTGTCCTCCACCAACCATGTGTCCCTTGTAGAGGTTCAACCCTCATTAAATTTATGGTTGCAGATCTTCGTTTTGTGTAGATTCTTCAAGATTTGGGGATTTTTGATTTCACCCTCGGAGCTAGAGAGAAGAGGGAGATATTACCCAGGTTTTCCGTGTTTCTTGGCCGAGAGTCTTGAGTGGGGAGGACTAGTTTCTTCCTAGGGAAACCTCTATATATATGACATGGGAGTCCCCCACATCTTCTCTGGTGTCCTTTTTTTGGCCCCTTCCTTGACCAAGAGAGAGGAGTGGCGTTAGTGGATTCTTGGTGATTATTTCAAAGGGAGCATTGCTTCAATAAGAGAGAGGTGTGCCTTCTGGAGTTGGACACTACTAAGGCAAGGCAGTTTTGGTTTGGTTTTGGTTCGGTCACAAGAGAGTGGAGAGGCGAAACACACCCCTGCTTTGGAGATTCTTTTTTTCCGAGAGAGAAGAACCAGTAGAACAGATCAATCGCAGAGAGGTCATGATCCTCTTAATTGGCCAATCCTACTCACTGGTGAAGAAGAGAGAAGATAATGGTGGCCTGCTCCTGGTTTTCTTGAGAAGGAACGGCAAAGATCAACTGCATAGATGTTGTTTTTTTCATGTTCTTGACCTCGAGGGGATGAAAAACCTGGATTGAGACACCCTAGCATAGCATGGGCAGTAAAATCGACCTCGATGAGGATAGACCTAGATGGCTCATACTTGATGATGAAGACTATTTTAGTGTCTTGCGACTAGATTCTTCCTCGACAAAGGTGAGACTGAGCCTGGTACGGGGGTCTCGTTCATGTTTATGTTTTCTTTGTAGATTTTTTGGAAGTCTTGTGTGCATTGTTTTGTTTCTCGTCGTGTGCGTCGTGTCTATTTCCTTTTCTAGTTTTTTTCTTGTCTCTCTCTACTTCTTGTACTCCTTTTCTTGCATAGTGAAAGCCTTGATTATTCTACCCCATTAATGTAGGAAATTAGTCGAAGCACATTACATCCTTGTGCCCTTTTACTGTTTTTCATTCTTTGTTTACCTGACCTATTATAGTTGAATGTTTGCTGCTTGCTGTTTATTTTATTCTAGATTGCTGATTTAGTTTTTATGTGAAAGAATCTTGATGTGGTTCTGGAAGTGTATATGTCTAAATATTCTATGTTAATTCCAATGTTCTGAAATTGAATACTCAGTTTCTAACCCTGTTTATTTTAATAAGCGTGTGTAGAATCGCATTTATGCGATTATGAGTATTGTACAAGCTTGAGTTTATGTAAATGTCGTTGTTGTAGTGTTTTGGTTTACTACTTTTGTATCATTATAATTCCTAGTTTTTTAATTCTTTTAAACAAATTATGTTCTATTTATTTGTTTCATTATTATGGAACTGGAAAATAAATATAGGTTTTCTAGATTTCATTTTTTTTAGTTTGCAAACCAAAATTAAACTCAATGGATCCTGACTTGTCAAATGAACACTGTCTTGCGCAGCGTAGCCCCCCAACAAGTGGTATCAGAGCCAAATTGGGTCTAATTTTATGTCGTCAAAATTTAGAATTGAATTATTTGTTGTTTTAAATGATTTTTTAGTGGATTTTATTGTGTAGTATGCTTTTTTGTTTTGCTCAACAGTGTTCTTTTACTTTTTTTGTTGTAATTTTACAATATGTTGTTGATTGTTGTTTCCTTGCCTAGTTTTCCCTTGACTATTTTCTTGTTGCAGCCCAAAAGATGCCTCTTGGTAGTTTCTACCTATGTGCGTCTCTTGTTTCAGGGTTAGGATAGGTTTGTGTGAGGTTGGTCTAGGTGAGAGTGTCTTGGTTAGTAGTGGGGTGTGTGGTGGAGTCTTTCTGGTTTTTTGATCTCCTGGTTTTGCCTTTTTTTTTAGGAGAGTGAGCGGGTAATTAGCTCAGGTTTTGTTCCTCTAGTTTGTGTCCTGGATAGGTCTGGTGTCTCTAGGTGTTGACCTGTTGCGAGAGGTGATTGGGTCTGGACAGCGTTTAGAGTGGCAGTGTCATGTGAATAGGTTCGATGACGATCGAGCTTCATGGAGGTTTTGTCAGGATCTCTTTAGCGATGTTGGGTAGTTCCTAGATATCATTAAGAAGCTAGACTAGGATGAGATTTCTTAGTTGGTAGCTTTTTTCCCTTGGATCTCTGGTGTCCTCGTGGGTTTAGAGTTTTTCCTTAGGGGTCTTGGGGCTGCATTGGATTTGTAGTGGTACCCAGTTGTTAAGGAACTTCTCATGTTGGTTGGGTTCTAGGCAGTGTCTTCCCTTTAGGTAGAGACTTTTCTGAGCCTGTGATGGTTTCATGTGGAGACCGGCTTTTCTTTTGTTATGATTGATTTCTCAGTGTTTATTTTATTACTACTATTTGCATTATTGCACTGGTTTACTGAGTTATATTCTTTATGTTTTTTTCTTAGTTTGGTTTTCCATGTTTTGTTAGAGAATGGGTATTGTTGTGTTCTGCCTTGTGTTGCAGGTATTGGTGAGCAACCCGGGATTTCCTCATCGGCATCGTCTCAGAGGTTGACTTAGGTAAGTGCAGGTATGCATTTTTTTTATGTTTAGAATTGTTTAAATTCTCAGCATGTTTAGCAGCTTTAGAATATCATTTAATTTGGGAAGCGTGTGTCACGTTGATGCATGATGGGGGGACTATTTGGGTCATACCTTGTTGTTGTTTCCTGTTTAGGATGTGTCGCCCAAATTGATGATGATAGGTGGTACAGAATCATCATGTGTTCGGGTTTTAATTTTGTAAGGTGGAGAGTGTGTTGTTGTTGCATATTAAATTTGTTCTTGCATTTTAATTTTCAAGGTGGAGATTTGTGAATTTTTATATTCCTTTTATTTTTTTAATTAAAATGAAAATTTTAATTTGGTTTTTTAGTGAGTATGTTGTTATGCAAGTGATAAGGGTGAACCGCCCTTTTTTCCTCCACCAACCACGTGTCCCCTGTGGAGGTGAGCCCCTCGTTACCTTTATGGTTGTGGCTCTTCGTTTTGTGAAAATACTTCATTATTTGGGGATTTTCGATTTCCCCCTTGGTGTAAGAGAGAAGAGGGAGATGTTACCGAGGTTTGGCTTGTTTCTTGGCCGAGAGTCCCGAGCAGCATTGACTGGTTTCTTCCTGGGGCGGTTGCCATATATATGATATGAGAGTCCCCCACATCTTCTTCGGTGTCCTTTTTTCGGCCCCTTCCTTGGCCGAGAGAGAGGAGTGGCGTCAGCAGCTTCTTAGTGATTCTTTTGAAGGGAGTGTTTCTTCAATGAGAGAGAGGTGTACCTTCTAGAGTTGGGTGCTACTAAGGCGGGGAAACTTTGGTTCGGTTTTGGTTCGATCGCAAGAGAGTGGAGAGGTGAAACACCCCCCCCCCCCCCCGCTTTGGTGATTCAGTTTTTCCAAGAGAGAGGAACTGGTGGGGTATATCAACCGCAGAGAGGTCGTGCTCCTCTTGATCGGCCAATCCTGCTCGTTGGTGAAGAAGAGAGGAGTTGTTGGTAGCCTTCTCCTTGTTTGCTTGAGAAGCGGTGAAGATCGACCATAGAGAGGCTGTTTTTTTATGTTCTTGACCTCAGGGGGATGACGAACCTGGACTGTGACACCCCTGGATAGCGTGGACAACAACATCGACCTCAATGAGGATAGACCTAGATGACTCGTACTTGACGATGAAGATGATTTTACTGTCTTGCGACCAGCTTCTTCCTCGACAAAGGTGAGACCGAGCTTGATAAGGGGGTTGTAGTCCTGTTTATATTTTCTTTGTTGGTTTTTCAGAAGTCTTGTTTGCACTGTTTTGTTTCTTGTCATGTGCGTTGTGTATATTTCCTTGTCCGGTTTTATTCTTGTCTCTCACTGCTTCTTGTAATCCTTTTCTTGCATAGTGAAATCCTTGATGATTCTACCCCATGCATGTATACAATTGGTCGAAGCATGTTACGTCGTTGTGTTCTTTTACTATTTTCCATTCTTTTTTTACCCGCCTGGTTACAGATAAATGTTTGTTGCTTACTGTTTTTTTTAATTCTAGCTTGCTGATTTAGTTTTTATGTGCAAGAATCTTGATATGGTTCTGGAAGTGTGCATGTCTAAATATGGTATGTTAATTCCAATTTTATAAAATTGAATGTTCATGTTACTAACCCTATAGTGAATTTATAAAGATTGTAAGTTTTCAATTAGTTTCTCAAGATATTGATTATTTCTCAGTTAATTCAATCTGAGGATTAATTAACTTTTGAAAATAACTTACTGACTAACAAAAGTTATAAACACTTTCTAGTTTAACTATCAGAGTTAATTTAAAAATAGATTTGTATTTAAAGTACTTAGCAGCAGAATATTCAATATAGTTTTAACTAAAATAAACATGCACAGCAGTTTTAACCAAGAGGTTCAGTCTCAAGCTGAGACTTAGTCCCCTCAAACAGTTCTATATATACTGTGATCCACACCCTGGATCGGGTTAAACAACAGTACACAAACTGTCCAGGTACTAAGACCTCTACCACAGTTCTTTGTGGGAAAAACAAAACAATAGAACACGGGCTATCCAGGTCACACTTGACCTTTACCACTATCCACAGTGGGAACTAAAAGGATTCAGAAGGTTTGAGTGAGGATTTTAGGTATCCTCCAGTTATGATCAGGAGTCAGTGTGTGTCTAAGATGAACAGAATCACACAGAGTACTCGAAAGGTAAATAAGAAAATCCCAACAGAGCTAAAAAGATATGAGATGGTTTTAGAAGGCTCTGTGTGATGGCAATGCAGCTTTGGACTCCTTTTGGATTGAGCAGATGTTGTTTGAGTCCTTCTTTGAATTTTTCTGAGAAACAGAGTGTTGTTAGTTCTGTTCCTTGACTTCCTTGTATTGAAGTTTAACTCGAGGTTGCAGTAGTCTTTGCAGCACAGCAATGTCCCTCATCTTCCAGCAAAATTTCTTCTCTTCTTTAAGATCTGGTGCATATATTCTTTTTGTATCAGATGCCTATCTTCGTATATCACCACACCCAGCAGCTTTTTCACTTCTTTTTCACACATACTTCTGGGCGGCTTTTTTCTTTCCTTTTATAGCTCAAGTGGTCCGACAAAAATCATGATTGCTTCTGCAGGTACGAGGTATGGTTCCTTGACATTCAGCAAACATTATTTAATTAATATCAGTTGCATTAAAAGCACAAAATATGACCGTTATTAATAAACAAACATAACTAGGGTTTAGAGATATAGTGACCGGTTTCCATCGGTAGCTCCTAGTATCAGTGATCTTGTATCGGTGGACTTGAGTCAGTAGGTCTATATCGGTAGCTGTTACTCTTTATAATGGTAGACTGCTTGAATCAGTATCTCCTTCTATCGGTAACTCCTTCTATAGGTAACTCCTATATCAGTGACCCATACTTGTGACATTCTTGTATCGGTAGACTTTGTAGCGGTATTCGTCTGTCTGTATTAGCAAACTCGTATCGGTAGCTGTCTGTCGGTATTTGTCTGTATCGTTAGCTTGTATCGGTAACTATGTACCAGTGACCTTGTGTCATGGGAATCTTGGTATATCAGTGACCTTTAATTATCGGTAGACTATGTACCGGTAGGTCTGTATCAGTCGACTTGTGCATACCGGTAGACTTCTATACCGGCGTACTTAGCCTTATCGGTAGTTGTCTGTATCGGTGGACCTTTCTGTATATCAGTGACTTACTCTATCGGTAGGTCTGTATCAGTGACTCACAAGCTTAACACTTATCTGTTCTATGAAAATCATATCCATATTGAGTTATAATTATTTCAAAGCATGTATAAACATAGATAAACATTGATTAACATATTCCAATGATTATTTTGATATTTTGTCAACATAATTTAACATATATATAGGATTATAAACACATATTAAAACATAATTAAGATTATCAAAATAGGTGAGGTCAGCAATCTCCCCCTTTTTGATAATCACAAATTGTGGTATTATAATCCAAAATAATCATTAAGATATCAGTATAAAATACATTGTCTCTCATTTCTCAGTGTGAGTAATGACATTTTCAAATGTATCAAAGAATAGAGTATTATATGCAAATGTTTCAGAGGTATGAAACAACTCTATCAGAGATATAAAACAAATGTACTAGAGGTAGAATTATATTATGGTAAAATTATATTATGCTCATATTTCTCATATTTCTCATATTTCTACCCCTTATATAAATTAAGCTATATTATGATCATTTATTTATCCCCTGTATATATTATTTCTCCCCCTTTGTGACTAGAAAAAAGGAGGAAACAAAGGAGAGAAAAGTAACCGAAAGTAAGAGAGAATGAAAGCATTTATATATTACTGGAGGCAAAAAATACATAGAAATACAGAAGTGAACCAAAAGGAATACAAGTGATTCCTATCAAAGGTCCTAGCCACTAATCAATCCACCTCCTGAATGTCCACTTTGGATTTGGATTTGGGTTCAGAGGTAGACTCAGGCTGGGTAGATTCAGTAGAAGGCTTGGTAATTCCAGAAAGAACTATTGGAGGTTGAGCAACAGAGACTGTTCCTGGCCTGTAGTGGGTACTCCTCGGAGTAATCAATGGTGTCAAGCTTCTGATAGCTTAAGCCGGTGTCATCTGAGGAATGGAGGCTGACTGAGCAGAGGCAGGCAGAGTTGTAGGTGCAATGATATAATTACTGTCTATATGCAAAAATGGCAGTAACAGATTCCTAAAGTCCATAATGATTCCTCCTCCTCTCTCCATAGCAGAGATAAAGTCATCCTTGTTCTCCACAAACTTGTCTAGAGCAGGAGTCAACTCCCTGAGCTTTCTCACTTTTTCTCTGAAATATTGAGTTACTAGAGGTAGTTTCATGTTTTCTAACATAATCTTGAAATGGTTGTTGAGCTGATGCTTGGTATAAACTTTATGAAAGTAGAGATCAATCTTATCTTTGATTTCTTTTTGGGCAGCAGTAGCATCTCTCATATGCTCCTGAACAAATTTTTTTATATCTATTGAGGTAGACAGTACCTGAGAATCAGCTGAGCTACTGGTACTAGCCTGACCAAGCTCCTCTTTCAGCACAGTTCTAAACTGATCAAAATCTACTGAAGCACTGAATGAAGCAAGAGGTTTAACGGTGAATGCAATAGTTTCCTTGAAATATTGGGTCAAATTACTTATCAGCTTCTGGACAACCAAATCCTGTGTACTAACATGCTCTTTGATATTCTTTTTAAAGGATTCAAACACATCCACAAACTACCTTACTACACTCTTGATATAATTTATGTCAGCAGCAACTTGGGTTTGGGAACTAGACAAGGTATGAAATGAATCAACAAATTGCTTCAAAACACTAACAACTTCTGCCCAAGTTTCAATCTGATTAAGACACACTTTGACTTCATTCACCATCTCTGTCATAGTGGTTTACATAGTACATCCAAGAGATATTTCAAATGATTTTTCCATTTTACTCAGCTGTTCAACAAAATAGCTCTGTAAGTCTGCAACAGATGCAGTCCAAGTCTCCTTAAACTCATCTTTTAAAGATTCAAGATCATCCTTAGTAACCAGATTTTCAAGCACAACTACGGGTGCTCTTTCTGACACAATACTAGCCACAGGGTCATTCATAACAGAATGAATGGATGATATTAAATAGGTTTCCATTCTTCTTAACTCTTCCACAAATGAGGTCTTAAGATCAGACTTCAACTGGTCTAGATAAGCTTTTCTTACCACATCCTCAGGTAAAAACTTAGAAAGGATATTATAGTTAACTTGTGGTCTATTGATGGGTGTCTCATCTTCAGAATCAGGATAGTCCAACCCACAAACTATAAAACCTGGGTCTTCTGCCCAGTCTTCAATCTCAACAGCTACTGAAACATTTCCAAGTCTGGTTGGATGCTCCCCCTCAATTTGTGCATTCTCCTATATATGTATAGCAATAACACCCTCAGCAGCTTAGTATTCCTCAGAAGAATTCTCCACAACCATTTTCATTTCTCCAACAGGAGGCTCATCAGGAATGGGTGTAGGTTCTACCATCTCAACCTAAACAGCCTCTATAGGCACAGCAGTACTTCCAATCAATGGACTCAAACTCAAGGTTTCCTCATCTGAGATATCAAAAACATGTTCTCCACTTTTATGGACTTCTTCCTCATTCTCTAGAGCATACCGGTCTTCCTCATTAATAGGGGTTTTTTCATTGCTTACTCCCAACACTGTTTCCTTTATAGATGATACAACTTCAACAACTGGACTTGGAGGCAAGTCGGGATCCCTTCCATCAGCTACAGAGGTATCCTCTTCATTAGTATCATCACTATACTGAGGTTCCTCTTCATCAGGTCCTAGACCTAGATCCCTCACATCCTTAGGCCTAGAAGGATGATCCATAGGATTAAACTTATCATACAGCTTCCCTTCATCACTGACTCATTCTCTTCTCCACGGATTCCAATTGATCTTCATGTATTTACAAACAGTTTTTGTAATACAAAAGTTTTCTTTCATAACCACTGTCTCATCCTGAGACTTATCCACACCTCTTACATTGATCATCAAAGAAATCAGCTTCACAAAGAATAGAGCATTAGTTTTTGACTTCGGACTGGTCATATCTTCAATTTGAATCATCAAAAGCCTACCCAAATTTACCTTGACACCATGCCTTAGAAAATGAAACAAATAAATATCTTGGTATTTTAGATTTGCAAAGTCCCCTCTTCTTGGACTTAGAACATGTTGGATGAACTTGAAGAGTAACTGGTTCTCTCCATCCATTTCTGTAGCAAATACTTTTCTTGGTGTCACATTTCCAGTTAGTTCTTCCAAAGCAGCTTCATATTCAAATATTTCACTAGTAGGAGGTACTGATTTCGAGAAATACCCAAACTCTCCTTCATGTGGAACTCTCAGGCACTCATCCCACTCAATAGAAGAAAAATATATTGTTCGGCCATTCACTACTGATACCATCATGTTCTCAACTTCTGATTTCTCAAAACAAACAAACTCATAGAATTCTTTTACGAGATTTGGATAATAAGGACCATTGTTATTCGAGAAGCACTCTACCCATTTCTGATCTTCTAGCACTTCTAGAACTAGAGACTTACTGGTTATCAACCATTTCACGCATAGCTCTTTTTCAACTACTATTTCCCTTTGGACGAGGTGCGGATTTGTAGGTTTCTTCACTTCACTTCCACCATTAGACTCTCCTCTGAGTCTCTTGGCATTCGGCTCATCATCCTTTTCGCTGACTGATGGTCTCTTCACTCGTGTCATTATGCGAATTGCGAGGCTTAGAGTTCGAGAGAAAAGAAGGTTTGGGAGCTAAGGCTTGAAGTTAAAGGGTTTGAGGTGGATTGAGATGAGGTCAAGACTTATGTTTTATCATTTAGGAATCACGAAATAAATAAATAAAGCATAATAATTATAGTACAGATGATACAGATTCAGGCGGCTAAAGATACAAGATTTTAAAAACAGCGCAATCCTAATGGTAATACATACTGGTGAGGATTCCTAACGGTGAGGTATTTTTATCGGTGAGGTCCACTAACAGTGAGTTATAGCGGTGAGGTTCATATCAGTGAGGTTCGTACCAGTGAGGTATAACAGTGAGGTTCATACCGGTGAGGTATAACAGTGAGGTTCATACCGGTGATGTATAACAGTGAGGTTCATACCAGTGAGGTATAACAGTGAGGTTCATACCGGTGAGGTATAACAGTGAGGTTTATACCAGTGAGGTATAACAGTGAGGTTTTGGCTAAAGGTGAGGATTTGGCTCTACAAAGTCTATCATTCCTAACTCATGTCTAATGTAACTTAACCTATCTGAACTTAAAGGCTTGGTGAATATGTCAGCCAATTGATGTTCAGTACCTATAAATTCAAGATTAATATCACCTTTTTGGTAATGATCTCTCAAAAAGTGGTGTCTTACATCAATATGTTTGGTCTTAGAGTGATATATGGGATTCTTAGAGATATTGATCGCACTAGTGTTATAACAGTTTATAGATACATGTTTAAATTGATATCCATAGTCCAGTAGAGTGTGTTTCATCCACAGAATTTGTGCACAGCAACTACCAGCAGCAATATATTCTGCTTCAGCAGTAGACAATGCAACAGAGTTCTGCTTTTTACTACACCATGATGTCAGGGACTTACATAGAATATGACATGTTCCAGAAGTTCTCTTTCTATCTAAATTACAACCATCAAATTCAGCATCTGAATAACTTATTAAATCAAATGATTGTCCTTTTGGATAAAATAATCCGAAGTTAGTAGTATGTTTAAGATATTTGAAAATTATTTTAACAGCAAGAAAGTGTGACTCTTTTGGATTAGCTTGAAATCTTGCACACATACACGCACTAAACATAATATATGGTCGACTAGCAGTAAGATAAAGCAGACTCCCTATGATACCTCTGTAGTTGGTTTGATCCACTGGTTTTCCAATTTCATCAGCATCCAACTTACAACTAGTACTCATAGGTGTATCATTTTCCTTAATACAATCTAAACCGAAACGTTTTAAAAGATCCTTTGTATATTTACTTTGATTTAAAATAATACCATTTTTATTTTGAAAAACTTGAAATCCAAGAAAATATTTGAGTTCTCCCATTAAACTCATTTCAATTTCATTTTGCATACTCTTTGAAAAATCAATACACAAAGTATTTTTAGAAGATCCAAAAATAATATCATCAATATAGATTTGTATTATCAAAACATCTTTGTAAATTCTTTTGATAAAGAGAGTTAGATCAGTAATCCCTTTAGAAAAACCTTTTGAAATAAGAAACTTACTAAGTCTATCATACCAAGCTCGTGGGGCTTGTTTTAAACCATATAAAGCTTTAGAGAGCTTAAAAACTCGATTTGGAAAATGAGGATCAGTAAATCCAGGTGGTTTTTCAACAAAAATATCTTCAATTATAAAACCATTTAGAAAAGCACTTTTAACATCCATTTGATATAACTTGAAATTCAAATGAGCAGCATAGGCAAGTAGAATCCTAATAGCTTCTAATCTAGCTACAGGTGCAAAGGTTTCCTCATAGTCTATTCCTTCCTCTTGATTATATCCTTATGCAACTAGACTTTCTTTGTTTCTAATGATATTTCCTGATTCATCAACTTTATTTCTAAACACCCATTTAGTGCCTATGGTCAAAGTGTCCTTAGGTCTGTCAACTAATTCCCAGACTTTGTTTCTTTCAAATTAATTTAATTTTTCTTGCATAGCCATTACCCAAAATTCATCATTGATTGCATCATTGATATTTTTAGGTTCTAACTATGAAAGAAAGGCTTGATGTTCAACCTGATTTCTTAAATAAGCTTTAGTTTGTGTCCCTCTATCAAGATTACCTACAATAGCATCTAAAGGACGATTCTTTAGAATCTTAGTTGATCTAGTAAAGGTAGGACTAGAAATTTCAGGTTCTTCTGTAGGTTCGATTCCAACAGAATCGGGTTTCGGAAAATTTACATAATTTCTTGGTTTTACATTAGGTTCACTGTTTTTACCATTAAGGTCCAGAATAGATAGATCTTCTTCAAGATTTTCAAGAGAAGACTTAGGTTCATGCAGATCAGTTTCATAAAATTCGACATGTACTGATTCTTCCACACATTTGGTTCTTTTGTTAAAGACTCTATAAGATTTACTGGTTATAGAGTAACCTAGAAAGATTCTCTCATCAATTTTAGAAGCAAACTTGTCAAGATTATCCTTATTATTGAGAATAAAGACTTTGCAACCAAAAACTCTGAAGTAACTAACTTTAGGCTTCCTATTATTCCACAGTTCGTAAGGGGTCTTCTTGAGAACAGGTCTAATCAAGAATCTATTTATAATATAACAAGTTGTATTTACTATTTCTGCCCAAAAGTAAACAGGTATGTCATACTCATTGAGCATAGTTCTTGCAATTTCTTGAAGGGTTTTATTCCTTCTTTCAACTACAACATTCTGTTGAGGTGTCTTAGGGGTAGAGAAATTATGATTGTAGCCATTGTGTGAGCACTAGGTTTCAAAATCATGATTTTCAAACTCACAGCCATGATCACTTCTCAAGGTTTTAATCTTAAGTCCACTAAGGTTCTCTACAGACTTGGAGTATTTAATAAAGTAAGAACAAGCTTCACTTTTGTGAGCTAGAAAATATACTCAAGTATATCTAGAAAATTCATCTACTAAGACATAAACATAGTGCTTCCCATTCAAACTAGAAACTCTAGAAGGTCTAAATAAATCCATTTGAATCAACTCGAGAGGTTGAGAAGTTTACACTTCTTTCTTTAATTTGAATGAAACTTTATGTTGCTTTCCCTTTTGACAGGGAGTGCAAACTTTGTCTGTTGGGAATTTTAGTTGAGGTAGGTCTCTAACTAAATTTTTCTTAGTCAGTTTCTTAAGTGAGTGAACAATGCAGTGTCCTAATCTTCTGTGTCAAAGCCAAGACTCTTTATGAAAAGCATTCAAACAAGTAACTTTTTTGTTTGGCTAAAGAATTTAAATCTACAGCATATACATTTTCATTTCTCAAGGCAGTAAATACTAAAACATTTGTAGAATTAAAAACATTACAAGCATCATTTTCAAATTTAACATTGAAACCATCATCACACAACTGAGAAATGCTTAACAGGTTGTATTTTAATCCATTAACAAATAATACTTTATAAATTAAAACTAAGTCAGTGTTACCAATCTGGCCTAAGCCGATGATTTTTCCTTTTGAATTATCACCAAAGGTGACATGCGACATCAACCTTGATTAAACTTTTGAAACATGAGTAATCTCCAGTCATATGTCTTGAACATCCATTGTCCAAGTACCATATCTTCTTATAGGAACTCTTCAGGTAAGTCTCCTACAAAACAGGTTTAAACAGAAAATGATTTTGGTACCCAGATTTTCTTGGGTCCAGACAGGTTAGCAAGCAAGACTTTTGGTACCCATATTTGTCTAATGGGTCTCATACAATCAATAGATTCAAAAGATTTTGAAAGATAAACTTTGTTTGATCTATAACTATGTGAATAGCTAGTTGAGACATAGGAATTTCCAAAATTGGAACTAGCAGCATACTGTCCAGATTTAGGAATAATTTTATTTTTAACAAGTTGTCTCCGTCCAGGTTGGTAGCCTAAACCAGTAGTATACTTTGGTGCAACTTGTTTTCCAATCATTTGAGTTAGAGTATTCTTTCCATTTGTGAACTTCTCTAAATCTATTCTAAGTTTCTCATTGGACAATTTAAGTTTATTATTCTCCTTTAACAGTTGAGCATTCTTTTCCTTTTCTACTTCTAATGCAGATTTGATAGTGCTAGTTAAAGAATATTGTTTCTTTAAGGTTTTATACTTATCTTTCAGCTCATTGCAGGTTTCCTCTAGCATGTTACAGTATTCAAATAACTCTTCACTAAACATGTTTTTAGAATCAGAATCATCTCTAGAATAATAAGAATTTAAAGCAGGAGTATCCAATGTTACCTCAGATGTGTTTGTCATGAAACACATATTAGCTTTTTGAGATTTTTCATCCTAAGTGAAGTCAGGATCACTTGAACTGTCTTCTGAAGCACTCCGTGTTGCTTTCATTGCTTTCTTATATTTGTTGTCCTTGTGCTCATATTTCTTCTTGTATTTTAACTTTGGACAGTCAGCTTTCACATGTCCTTTCCTCTTGCATTCATAACAGACTATGTCATCACTTTTATCGGTCATTTTCTAGTCTTTCTTCCAATGACCTTTATTGTCATACTTTCCCTTGTAATTGGATTTTCTGAAAAACTTCTTCTTTCTATAAAACTTCTTAAATCGTATGGCTATCTGAGTCATTTCAGCATCGCTGTCTGATGTACTTTCATCATAGCTTGAGCTATCACTTTCACTTTGAATTTTTCTTTTGTCCTTATTTTTGAAGCAGAGATCTTGAAGGCTACTGATTTCTTTCTTGGTTCATCATCTTCTTCCTTGTTTACCTTCAGTTCTTCTTCATACATCATTAACTTACCAATCATCTCTTTAACAGGCAGTGAACTTATATCACATGATTCTCTTATTGAAACTGATGTGCCTCTCCATCTGTCTGACAGACATCTGAGTAACCTCATGATTTGCTCTTTTGCTGGAGTAGTCTTTCCCAGTGAGCTCATAGTATTAACTATCTCATTGAACCTGAGATACATGTCAGAAATAGGTTCATCAGGTTTCATTTTAAAGTTTTCATATTTAATAGTGTAAGTGTTTAGTCTCGTTTCCTTAACATTGGTTGTTCCCTCATGAGAAACACCCAAAGTATCCCAAATTTCATAAGCAGTTTTACAAGCAGATATTCGATTAAATTCTTCATCTCCTAAAGCACAATACAGAGCATTCATTGCTTTGCAATTATTATTGTAAGTTGTTTTAGTAGGTTCATCTCAAGTAGTTCTTTCGGTTTCTGGGATCTTATACTGAGTCTCTATAGCAGTCCAGATATCAAATCTCATACTTTCTAAATGAATTTTCATTTTCATTTTCCATTGGGCATAATTAACACCATTAAAGAAAGGTGGCATGTTGGTAGCTGCACCTTCTAATCTATTATCCATAATTAGATTTTAGCAAATATATTTAAAGAGATAAAATTTAGAACTAACAGAAATTTAAGATCTTTAAGATACAACTAAAATCACAGTTGAAAAACAGAGTGTTTGGAAATCCTTTATTAAAAACCTCTCTTTGATACCAAATGTTGGTCGGAGTGGACACTCAAGAGGGGGGTGAATTGAGTTCCAATTAAAATTTCTGTTAAAAAGATTTATATTAAAATCCCCCAATTTAAATAACAAGCTAAACTATAGTGAATTTATAAAGATTGTAAGTTTTCAATTAGTTTCTCAAGAGATTGATTATTTCTCAGTTAACTCAATCTGAGGATTAATTAACTTTTGAAACTAACTTACTGACTAAAAAAAGTTATAAACACTTGCTAGTTTAACTATCAGAGTTGCTTTAAAAATAGATTTGTATTTAAAGTACTTAGCAGTGGAATATTCAATATAGTTTTAACTAAAATAAACATGCACAGCAGTTTTAACCAAGAGGTTCAGTCTCAAGCCGAGACTTAGTCCTCTCAAACAGTTTTATATAAACTGTGATCCACACCCTGGATCGGGGTAAACAACAATACACAAACTGTACAGGTACTAAGACCTCTACCACAGTTCTTCATGGAAAAAAAACAATAGCACACAGGCTATTCAGGTCACACTTGACCTCTACCACTATCCACAGTGGGAACTAAAAGGATTCAGAAGGTTTGAGTGAGGATTTTAGGTATCCTCCAGTTATGCTCATGAGTCAGTGTGTGTCTAAGATGAACAGAATCACACAGAGTACTCAAAAGGTAAATAAGCAAATCACAACAGAGCTAAAAAGATATGAGATGGGCTTAGAAGGCTCTATGTGATGGCAATGCAGCTTTGGACTCCTTTCGGATTGAGCAGATGTTGTTTGAGTCATTCTCTGAATTTGTCTGAGAAACAGAGTGTCGTTAGTTCTGTTCCTTGACTTCCTTGTATTGAAGTTTAGCTCGAGGTTGCAGTAGTCTTTGCAGCACAGCAATGTCCCTCAGCTTCCAGCAAAAGTTCTTCTCTTCTTTAAGCTCTGGTGCATATGTTCTTTTTGTATCAGATGCCTATCTTCATATATCACCACACCCAGCAGCTTTTTCACTTCTTTTTCACACAAACTTTTGCGCGGCTTTTGTCTTTCCTTTTATAGCTCAAGTGGTCCGATAAAAAGCATGATTGCTTCTGCAGGTACGAGGTACGATTCCCTGACATTCAGTAGACATTATTTAATTAATAACAGTTGCATTAAAAGCACCAAATATGACCGTTATTAATAAACAAACATAAGTAGAGTTTAGAGATATAGTGATTGGTTTCCATCGGTAGCTCCTAGTATTAGTGAGCTTGTATCGGTGGACTTGAGTCAGTAGGTCTGTATTGGTAGCTGTTACTCTTTATAACGGTACACCGCTTGAATCAGTAGCTCCTTCTATCGGTAGCTCCTATATCAGTGACCCATACTGGTGGCATTCTTGTATCAGTAAACTTTGTAGCGATAGTCGTCTGTCTGTATTAGCAGACTTGTATCGGTAGTTGTCTGTCGGTAACTATGTATCAGTGACCTTGTGTCACAGGAAGCTTGGTATATCAGTGACATTTACTTATCGGTAGACTATGTACCGGTAGGTCTGTATCAGTCGACTTGTGCATACCGGTAGACTTCTATACCGACGTACTTAGCCTTATCGGTAGGTGTCTGTATCGGTGGACCTTTCTGTATATCGGTGACTTACTCTATCGGTAGGTCTGTATCAGTGACTCACAAGCTTAACACTTATTTGTTCTATTGCAATGATTATTTTGATATTTTTGTCAACATAATTTAACATATAGATAGGATTATAAACACAGATTAAAACATAATTGAGATTATCAAAACAGGTGAGGTCAACACCCTGTTTATTTTAATAATTGTGTATAGAATTGCATTTTATGGAATTATGAGTATCATGCAAGCTTGAGTTTATGTAAATGTCGTTGTTGCAGTGTTTTGGTTTACTGTTTTGTATCATTGTAATTCCTAGTTTTGAAATTCTTTTAGACCAATTATGTTCTGTTTATTAGTTTCATTATTATGAAACTGAAAAATAAACATAGGTTTTCTAGATTTCATTTTTTTGAATTTGTGAATCAAAATTAAACTCCATAAATCCTGACTGGTCGAATGGGGACTACCTTGCGCAACGCAACCCCCCAACACTTCACATTGTGTGTAAATTAGAGATGTGCTTTGTAATGCATTAACTAATTGCTTTGATTTATGCATGACCCTTCTGTGAGTTGGAGTGAGTTGGAGTGATAAACCGAATTACTTGACCATAAGAAAAGGGTGTTTATGAGTTAAAGAGTGGATTCCAAGACCAATGATTTTCTTAGGCCCGATTATGACAACTTAGCTATTCATTTATTCTTTTCACTTCACTACTCCATGATCTTGGATTTACTATGCTTTGTATGCTTTATAGAGGCACAACTTTGAGTAAGATGTCGAAGCTTCAACCGATAGTTGCACTTTCAACAACGAAGGTAGAGCACGTTCCATTAACAGAAGCTGTGAAAGAATTGATTTGGCTAAAGGGGTTGTTGGAGGATCTTAGAAGAAAGCGGGAGATTGAGACGTTATGTGATTCACACAGTGCAATCCACAATATACTGACCAAGGTTGTAGTAGTTCAGGGTGCTTTGTCTTCCTTACTAAATGGCTAGGCAAGGAGGGAAGCTAAGCTGGTCATGGCAATGGAGCTTGTTCATCTGATGGCCTTGTTGCTTCCTATTGGCAGTGTCTATGGAAGCTTGATGTGCCAACAAAGGCGAAGATTTTCATTTGAAGGGGTCTCCATGAAGCAGTTCCGGTGAGTCTGGCTTTCAAGGTGGACTCTTGTTGTTGGTAGCGCCGGTCCATACTCGTTTTTTGTTCAAAGGGAAGGAATACCCGCCTGCTGCCTCTGTTTCGAAACAGCTGGTTTGGAGGTGTCCAGGGACTAGCTTTAATGTTGATGGCCCAACCTCTTAGAGCTTTGTTTCTTTGTTGTTCAGCTGATTGGTATATCACAAAAAAAAAACTACATCAAAAGACAAGGTTTGCTTATGAAAATCAACTTTTTAAATAAAAAATGTAACATGCCAAATCTCAGGAAATAACGTACGGTGTCAAGTACCAATATCCTCCAACGAGGATAAAAGACTCTCTTGAGAACCAAAAATACTTACTCAATTTGCACCATTGGCTTGAAATTGAGACGGCAGACCCACCAACCAGCCTACAAAAACTGACTAACCCAACGAAATAATTTATGATCCCATGAACATCTGCAATTCATTACAAATGCAGCACCACAATCGATTTAGTCGCGCACGAGGAAGCATCCAGCTCCTGACCCACATGGCTCCTCGAAACATGCCTCCACTCGCCACTTCCCCCACCAGACACATTGCAAACCGTAAAGAAATCCAGAACCTGACCAAATATTTTAAACATCTCAACACCAAATATCAGATGCCTCTCACCCACAAACGCTGCATTCCAGTCCATTGGAGCATCCGGGTGCACCGACACCTCCACCCAAGCCAGACACATGAGATCTAGCTCCCACAGCTTCCTGATGGCTTTGTTCCGTCTCCCGATTTGTCCCTCCCCTTCGCACCAGGACACCGACAGCATGAACAGACGGCTGTCACACGACACGAGCTTCGGGTGGTACTCGTGGACCCGAGGGGGAGGCGGTGTGGTCTCAATGCCTATCCAGAACCCCCTTTGGAAGTCAAACCCTGCGAGCCTATCTGCCTCAGAGTAAACATAGAACATCCTGTCACACATCACCCCAGAACAAACAATCCCAAAATCCACCGGCAGCCTCTGGATCTCAGTCCATTTGCTCAACGCTGAATCATAAATCTCCCCAGAGTCCAAAGGCTCGTCCCACGCTCCAAGCCCTCCAATGGCAATCAGCACGAACCGTTTGCCACCCTTTACATTTTTCGGTCTACCGGTCTTTCGATGGCGCAATGAAAGAACCTCATTTTCATCAAGAGAGTGTCTATGTTGCCGTCTTAATGACAACCTGTGAGGATCCTCATAAACATCTGATATCCAATCCACCCGCATTCTCGATGCGTGTTTTTCTTGCCAATTTTGATGGCTGTGAAGAATCAAACAATCTGCATTGACCTCACAAATCCCTAAAATAGGTGACGATCTCGCGCACTTCATTGATGCGACTTTATGCCATGATTTCGTCAAGGGGCAGAATCTGAACACAGTCTTGTGTATTTTGAATGAACCCCTGTCAACACTTCCACTGTGGGTCAAGCTAGAACACCCACCAACCGTGTAGATTTCATCGAAGATGCTGGCAACAGAGAAAAAGTACCTGCCTTTGAGAACCCCGGCATCTATTCGATGCCATTTATCACAAGATAGGTCATATGCGTGAACCATCCCGGAGCAGTATCCGTCTTTAACAGCACCGAACAGGAACAGCCAGGGGCTCTGATGGAAACCCTCTTGTCTCATTTGCATGAACCGAGGAGTTGTTGACAGCTTTCTCCATTTCCTGCACACGAGCCGAGCACTCATGAGACTGGTCAGCGGAAGCCTTGCCAAGCACATCTCCAGGATGTCGTCTGGGAGGAACACATCTATTCTGCTGTTTTGAGGTGATTCATGAAATTCTATGTACTTTCTGTGGTACCTCCTCCGCAACTTGTCCTTCACCCCATAAGAAAAGCAATCCATTCCTGCATCTTCCACGCCACAAAGTGTGCTGTATCCGTTTCTCCCATCTTCGCTGGCACTTGATCGCCGCCTGGTACAGTCTGCGCCCTCATCACTCGTGTCAGCACCAACTTTGCAGCCCCCACTCCTACCATACAAAACAAGGCATCGCAGGGATACTCCCCTTGCATTATCATCCTCCCGCTGCTCCCTGTCTCTGTGGTTCTTCTTCAGCTTCTGGCTAACGCTTCTGGCAAGGCGTTTTGAGAGGCTCAATGCCTCCAAATCCTGACTAAGGGATGCTTCCCCGATGAGCTCTTCAGTAGTCATTGTGTCTGGGATAATCAAGCCTTCTCTTTATCACTCATCTGCAACTGAAAGGAAAACAACGAACATTTTGCTACCAAAATGACTAAATAGGTTACAAGTAAACACAACCCATTTCAAAAAATGCCAAGCAAAAGCACAGCCACAGGGTGCATTTGAAGAATAAAAGACAAGAAGGGTCATGATAATATCTATATACACTCCCCTCCCCATAAAAATGCAGATGATTGCACACTCAGCTGTGAACATTCAAACATACAAGTAAATGTAATTCTGAATTGTCACTTTAAAGTACAAATTAGCAATGAACAAACCTCGTTAGGGTTATGGTTTATGTAGGAAAGGTGCACAGGATTACACGAAACATGGTCACATAATGTGGAGAAAACACTGAATTGATCACCGTTCTTCTAATAGCGTTCGAAAGGCAGATAAATGATACAGTTGTTTTCACCCGATATAAATGATACAGATAGAACAATAATAGGTGGGACAATACCCTGGAGCCAAGCATTGAAGACCAATAACCAGATCTGCACCCAAGAAATGAGAACAAAGCATGGAATCCGCTCGGCGGCCAAAAGCCTCAATATTAATCTAAATCACCCCATAAAAATTCGTCATTCAACGCACATTCAACGCACATTCAACATGTTAAAATCAAAACTAAAAGCAACAGACAGTGTAAAATCCAAGCAAACAAACGCGGGAGCAAAAATAAAAAAGGAAACATACAAATCATAGGCCGGCCAAAAAATCCCTCGTTACGGCCACGGCCAACCGCATCGGAATTGATAGGATTTTCAAGGAATTTCGATTCGGAAGAGAAAGAATCGAACTGAGTGAGGTGATAATACGGGATTTCAGGCATAAGGCCAAATCAAATCCAAAAACTGACGAGCGTTGGGATTAGGTTTCCGTGAATCTCAATGGAAACCTGAAAGAGACGGCAGCACACTCTGGAGTGTGCAGTTCCCGCATCTTGTCCATGTAAATCTCCATCGACGTCAGCGGCTCGGCGAGGCACCATAACCGCGACGTGATCTCCCGGGCCTCCCTCTCGCCCACGCATTGAATTCGCTGCTCCGCCGTTTATTTATTTATTTGTTCAAATCCCCTTTCCCCGGATTCTAGCCTTCGGGAATCGGTAAAAGGCCGCAACGGCCCTCCGACGCGTACCCTCCGGCAAGCGGACTCGCAGCCGTCGGATTAGATCGACGATTGTTATGCCACCAACCGTTTCCGGGCAAAACGGCAGGAAGCTTGGGGCGGCCCAGGCCCAAACTCAAAATTTGTTATTATTGAATTATTTAATTGTTTTATTGTATAATAAAACGTGGCCCATATGATATGTGATAATCATGGCATAAGAATCATAAATGGGATCATTATGGTGGAGTGGGGGCATTAATGGATGGGGTCCCTATTTCCCATGCATTGCGCGCCTACAGACATCATTAGACATGATAACTACAGCTTTATTAGAATCGTTATCTGTCAAATATCTCCCCCAAAATCTTTGATAATTACAATGACCTGTACTCTCATTTTAATTTGAACGTTATAAATTTAAAAGGGCATCCGTCAATTAAAACGGTAACTTTATTCAAATAAAATATGTAATCAATTTTAAACACATGTAATCAATTTTAAACAGATTGTGGACCCTGGCTCTTACCCCACTCATGTAGGCCTATAGGTTAACAGGTCATTCCATAACATGAGTATAATGAATAAGGAGAAAACGGTTACTTATGGCGCGTGTTCAAATGAAAAATCAGAATTGTACTGCTCAAAAAATAGGGATTTACATGTCTGGTTGGGGTGCTCAACCTGACCCTCGAGTTGGGTTTTGGCCAATGGATGGCCGCCACGTCGCTTTCCACTGGAAAATTCACAGCGTGGCGGCCATCCATTGGCCAACCTGACCCTCAGGTTCAACAGTGAACCTGAGACGATTTTTTCCCAAAAAATAGAATATACAAAAATATATAACCTTGCAACCTAAAATGCAAGTTCATGTTCTCCCCCAAAGAACGTACACCATCAAAATCATTAGAAACAACACCCTGAAGCATGTGAAGTCTCACGCTTTATCTGTGCAATAATAGATAGTCCAATAGTTAGATTTCAGTAGCCCGTGCTTTTTAAAATGAAATTAATTTAGTTAATCCAAAACAGGTAATACTGAAATTAGTACTGTAATGAAATTTGAAGATATTTGAATACAGTTTAAAAAAACATGCAATGCTGGAATTGGTAATACAATGAAAATGGAAACCTATTAAATTATAGGGCAATGTGATTAAAATGCCTGTACCAAACATACCCTAAATGCGATATCAAAGTGTAAAGAGAAATAGTTTAAAAATACTAACTGAAAAAAAAAATAGTTTCTAAAAATAAAAAGAATTACATATGTATTTTCAGAGCATTGTAAGTACATAATGTTATGGTTTTAAGTGAAATATATGGAATAAAAATAGATAACAATGGATTTAATAAAAGATACATTAAAGGATGTAAATATTAATTGATACAAAATCATATCTATATTTTACACAATTATCAAGGCCCATACCGACACTACCACAGATTCCGGCAAGAGATGCGCCGACTTTTATCAGCGCTAACTAGAAAGCGTTAATAAAAAGAGGGTCTTTATCAACACTAGTTAAAAGCGCTGAAAATTATACCATTTATCACCATTTTTAGCACAAATAAATGGTAGATTATTCAGCACTATTATTAGCACCAATAAAAGCTTTTAATAAAAAACGCATGTTTATAATTAACACATATATATATATTTTAATAATTCTAATATATATATAATGTTTTAGAAAGGTATTTACAAAGATTATGATTAAATAATATATATTTAAATAAATATAAGATTATAATAAATTTCATTAAATAATAAATATATTTATTATATTTATTATATTTATAATTATATATAAATAAATTTTAGATAAATATATATATATAATTATAAATATAAATAAATATATATTTTTTTAAATAAATACATGTTTCCAATGAATTTGATCAATAAATATATTGATGCGTGAATATAATTGACGTTCATATGTCATGAATGTTCATTTATATATTACACTATCATTACTATTCATGTTGTCCATATATATGTGACGACTCATTTCTTATGATTTATACTTTACTAGGTATATATCTATATATATATTTATAATTATATACAAATATTTATAAAGATATTTATAATTATAAATAAATATATACGTGTGTGTGTGTGTATAATTATAAAATTATAATAAATATATTTATTATACTTATAAAGTTATAAATATATATAATTAAATAAATATATTTACAAATATATGTTTTTTTCTTACTTTCATTAAAGCAAGTAACCTCATTTCGTGTTTCAAAAGTGTTTAATCACTAATTGGATTTTTCAATGGTTTTTTCTAAATAAATATAGATATATTTAAATAATTATAAAATTACAATAAAAATATTAATTATATATAATTATAGATATAACAAATATATTTATTATAAATTTATAATTATAAATAAATATTTATTTATTATATATATAAATATAAATAAATATATAGTTATTTATAGTTATTATTATTATATATATATATATTATTCATATAATTTTATAAATATATATAAAAATATAAATAATTTATTATCATTATAGTTTAATCAACACTTTTTTGGCGCGGATAAAGACATATTTTATCAGCGCTTTCTATTTTAGTGCCGATAAAACATACCTTTATCAGCGTTTTTTAGCTAGCGCTGATAAAAGGTTTACCCACTTTTATAAATAAACTCAACAGTCTCCTCCTCTCGCACGCTTCATGCTCTCGCGGAAGCCGAACCCTGTCGCCTCCTCCTCCTCATCAGTTGCCGCGAATCCATCCTTTGTCGCTGCGAAGCCCTCCTCCATCGTGAACATCACCTCTGCCATCAAACCCCATCTGTTGCGAACCTCACCTCCGCCACACACTAAACCCCACCTCCGCCATGAACCATTCCTTTGTCGTGAACCCACCTCCTCCGCGTACCCCACCTCTGTTGTCAAACCCCACCTCTGCTGCGAAGCCCTTATCCTCTACGAACCCACATCCACTGCGAACCCAGCTCCTCAAGTGCTACCACTGTGAGTATTCTTGTAATGCTCTTAGTATTTCCTTTGTATTTTCTCATTGTACAATTTTTCATGATCAATTATATGTCTGCAACTTTTCTATTTCCGATCAAGAATATTCATGAGCTTATAGGGCTAGAATATGTATTGTCCAAATCATCGTGTTTGATTAATTTTGGTGTAAGTTATCGTTGATGATTATATTGAAGTTGGTCTTGGTGCATTAGATGCCTATTTCCACCACTGAGATAATAATCAATGAATATTCGGGATTGGAACTTGATACCTTGCAATACGTATATGGTCAAGGATGTTTTGGATGTGGATCTAGGTACCCAGGATTAACTCTATAGATCTTCCAAATAAATTGGATAAAAGAAACATGTTCATTTGATTGAAATTAGATTGGTAATAAATATCTTTTTAGAATCTCGAGGATTTCCATTGTTGACTTCTTAATTTTTTTTTACATTGCATCTTTATTTCCACAATGTTATTATTTCTATTGGATAGTGCATCTCATTTGATCGATTTTTCTTTCCATTGAAAATGAACTACATAATTTAATTTTAGATTGATATACTTTTATTAATAAAAAAATATAATAACTGATTAATAATAATTTTGAGTGACATGAAAACTGTGAGTATAGTTTGACTACAATTAAAACCCCCCATGTAGTGATGTATCTGCTATATCAATTGTTTTCATCGATGGGTGGAATTATATTTTTTGAGGGTGACGATTATGTCTATATTGGAGAGTTGGATATGAAAACTAGTTATGTAGGACTTATATTTATGTAGCTGGGTAGAATCATAGCCCATTTTTCTAGAGTAATTTTGGATGATAGAGAGAAACATCAGTTAGTATGTCCTACTATCATTGAAAAGTTCCTAGATGTATTTCCCAAGGACTTCTCTAGGTTACCACCCAATGGATAGGTTGAGTTTATGATTGTGTTCTTACCAGGTGTGAAGCATATATCTATTCCACCATATAAGATGGATCATGTAGAGTTATGAGAGAAGAAGACTCAATTGAATGACTACAAGGTGAATGGGTTCATATGAATGATTATGTCCCCTTGGGGCGCCTTGGTTTTTTTCATAAAAATTAAAATGGATCATTGAGAATATGTGTGGACTATTAGAGGTTATGCTAAGTGATAGAAATGAGCTTATGTCCACTTATATGTATTGATGGACTATTTGATCAATTTAGAGGTGCTAAAGTGTTCTCTAAGATCGATTTGATATCAAGTTATCATCAGTTTATGGTGAGGTATTTTGATATACCACATACTATATTTAGGAGTACGTATGTATTGTATGGGTATCTAGTGATGTCATTTAGTTTGAAAAATACAATGCTAGTATTCATGATTGAGATGAATTGGGTCTTCCATCCTTATTTAGATAATTTTGTAGCCATGTTTTTCAATCATATCATCATGTATTCCCAGTTGAGGGCAGAACATGCTTGATATCTGGAGATCATTTTGAGAAAACTTAGGGAGCATCAACTATATGCCATGATCTCAAAGTGTATGTTTTGGATTGATAATGTACACTTCATGGGGAAAATGATATCAGTGGATAACGTATTTTTAGAACCTGAGAAGTTTAATGTTATAGTTTATTTAGAGAGGCTAAAGAATGTTTTTGAGATCCAAATCTTTTGGGGAATTTCTAGTTATTACCAGAGGGTCAACCACGACTCTTCCTAATTGGAAGCACTAATAAGGCCTTAGTGAAGAATGTGGTATGGTTCCTTTTCTTAGATGTTCATAAGAGATCCTTCTAAGATCTTAATTGGAGATTGATGAAAACACCAATCTTAACCATAAATGAGATGGGTAATGAGTATGGCTTATATTGTGATGTATTATGAGTCAGGATTTGAATAGTTCCAGTCCATGATGGTCATGTGGTTGCTTATGGGTCCAAACAGTTAGGGACACATAAGATAAACTTCCCAAATCCTTTCCTAGATTTGGAAATAGTGGTGCTTTCCATGAGGTGTTATTGGTATTATCTTCAGGGTGAGATATTTTTTGAATACACTAAAAAAAGTGTTTGAAATATATTTAACCACAAAGTGAAATAAACCATTGATAGAGGAGAAGGTTTAAGTACCTATAGTCCTTTAACTTTGACCTAATGCATACCCTCAAGAAGGGAAACATTTTTTCTAATGTACCATATTGGAAGGATCAAGCTTAGGTAGTACACGATTCAAGCATCAAGTGGAAGATGGTTGCCCACTTTGAAGAGATGTGACTTTATGTTCAAAAGTATCATGACCAAGTGACGCTTATGTCTTTATCTATCACTTATTCACTCCTTAGTAGTATTACAAGAGTAAACTATAGGATTCATACTATTTATTCACGAGAGACATGATAAACCTTTTACAGTTTTATATTTTATAAAATGTTGGTTTTTTTATTCATGTATCCATTGTAAAGTGTCTCTCTTGGGATTTATGTCATTGTGAAAATACCTAAGTGTCTCTTTTAAAATGATTCAAGTGTTTTGAAATGTTTCTTAAAAAATTATATGTGTTCAACATACCCTTTTTTGGGTTTAAATAGATTTAAAATGATTTAAACACTTGGCATGAAATTAGGTTGCATGCCAAGTGTTTTCCAACTCACCTGATTGAATTTCATAAAGGGATGTGAATGTTTTGAAAGTGTATTTAATGCTGGTTTCATTTTAAAAAGGGTGTGTTATTTTAAAGAGGAATTTTTGTAAATGGTTGGTTTTTTAAATTGGATTTTAACTATGATTTTATAAATAGTTTTTAAAGGAATTTGGTGTTAGATTTTATGGGGATGAGTCCTAGGCAACAAAATTCAATAATAACTATCATTCAAACGTTGAGTTCCCCTTATTTGAAAGACCCCTTTCATGTATTTATTTTGTTAAATATTACTATTACCGAGTCAAATAGGATGGATATAAATAAAGAATGGATGAATTCCAATCTCATGGCAAAAGAGTATGAAGATGGAGTGAAAGAGTTCATCAAGTTTGAAAAATATCATACATACAAACCTTCTCAAATCCTTTATCCATGTTTACACTTTTTATTCAAGACAAGTTAGTCCAGAGGAGTTGGAAGAACACTTGATCTGTCACAGAATAGATCAAAGTTATAAATGTTGGAATAAACATGGAGAAAAAGAAAATGTAGCTAGTTGTTGGGATAACACTGCATTTTATGGAGAATCTGATATGATCACAAGCGTGGACAATGAAGAAGACCATATCGAGGATGTGATTACAGATTTGAATGATGATTAAGATCTTATTGAAGAAAAGAAAAAGATAGTTGAAGACGAACTTCGTGATTTCCCAAAATTGTTTGAGTAGTTAAAGAGTTGTGCAAAGATGCCATTGTATGCTGGTTGCACTAAATATACAACATTGTTAGTCATACTAAAGCTGTATAATTTGAAAGTATGCGATAGATGAAGTGAAACCAGTTTTACAGAACTACTTGCTCTTTTGAATGACATGATTCTAGAAGATAATGAGCTCCCAAGAAAAACATACGACACCAAAGGAATGTTATACTTGATGGGTATGATCTATGAAAGAATACACGTTTTCCCAAATGAATGTATACTGTTTTGAAAGTACCACAAATCACTTATAAAATGTTCAAAGTGTGGTGTTTCTCGATACAAGAAAAATGAATCCAGTCCTATGAAAGTTGTATAGTATTTTCCAATCATTCCAAGGTTTAGGCGCCTATATGGAAGTGAGGATTTTAGGGAAATTAATGTAGCACACAGATACAAGAAATAAATATGGGAAACTATTTCACCCAAAAGACTCTCCTTAGTGGAAGAGAATTGATCATGAGTATCCTGAATTTGGAAATAAGCCGAGAAAACTTCATCTTGCGTTATCTATAGATGGAGTGAATCCTTTTGATTTTCAAAGAAGTACTCACAGTACATGGCTGATTATGTTGGTAAATTATAACTTGCCACTATGGTTATGCATGAAATGAAAATACATCATGTTATCTATGCTTATATTAGGACCAAAACAGCCAGATAATGATATTGATGTTCATTTGGATTCATTGATCGAGGATTTGAAATTATTGTGGGATTCAGGTGTTACGTTATATGATACTAAAAAAAATGAAGATTTCATGTTGAGAGTCATATTTTATAGGATTATAAATGTCTTTTCTGCTTATGGAAATTTTTCAGGATATAACATTAAAGGAACTCTAGGGTGTCCCATCTATGAACAAGGTACACAGTCAATTAGGTTGAAACATTCATCAAAAACCATGTTTCAAGGAAATCATAGATTTCTACCCTGATGACATAAGTACTAATCTTGGACGACATCATTCAATGAAAGTTTGGAATAATGTACAACACTATCTCCACTAATAAGTGATCAACTGTTTGAGAAAGTAAAATATGTGGACACTAATTTTGGTAAACCGTTTTTGAAAAACCTTACGAAAATCGATTGAAAAAATAGATCAGTTTTTTTTGAATTACCATACTATAATTATATGTACATCATAAATTTTATTGATTTTATGCATGTTGAAAAGAATGTATGTGGTATTGTCATAGGCACATTTTGAAATGCACTTGAAAAAACAATGGATTTAATTAAGGCTAGGTTGGATATGCTTGACATGGGAATGCGAGAAGAGTTGGCACCGGTGAAGGGTGAAAAACAGACTTTTCTTCCTCCAGCTACTTACATTCTTTCCAAGTAGGGGAGATATTAGTTTTATAACTTCTTGAATGATGTAAAGGTTCCAGAGGGATATTCATCGAATATTAAGTACATCGTGTTAATGGCTGATTTAAAGTTAAAGGGTCTGAAATCACATGACTATCATGTTTTGATGCAAGATATAATTATTATAGATTTACATTTCATTTTTTCCAAGAATGTCCATCATACATTAACAAGCTCTATTTCTTCTTCAATGCAGTATGTAGAAAAGTTATAGACCCGATGAAATTGCTGACTATGGAAAAAAAATTGATGTCATATTATGTGAATTGGAAATGTTCTTCCCACCAACATTCTTTGATATAATGATTCATTTGATGGTTCACTTGGTGAGATAGATTTGACTATGTGGTCCTGTACACTATAGATAAATGTACCCTATTGAATGGTATATGGAGATTTTGAAAGAGTATGTCAAAAATCGAAGTTGTTCATATGGTTGTATTGTAAAGTGATATATTGTTGAGGAAGTTGTTGAATTCTTTATTGAATACATGTCTAGTGCGGAAAACATTGGTCTACTAAAATCTCATCACACTAGGTGGATTGTGGGTGAAGGAATTTCTGTAAGAGATATTGTCACAATCAATATTATAGATCAGGAGAAGTCCCACCTTTACATTTTTCATAATAGTTTATAGGTTTTCCCATATGTTGAAACCCAAAAATAAATTATTATAAATTTGAATCCATCAAGAGCGGAAATATGGATATCAAATACACATAATCAACAATTTATAGGATGGTTTTGAGACCATATTTTTAAGGAGTCAGATGAAAATACAGATTCAATTTCAGAATGACTTGGATGGGTAGCTGGGGGACCAAGTGTGAATGTATTATCTTATAATGGTTATGTAATTAATGGTTATACATTCTATACAAATGATCACGATGAAGATAGTACTATACAAAATAGTGGAGTTACACTTGTGGATGAAGCAATGCATGTTTCTGGTACTAAGGAAAAACATCCAATTTATGTGAATATGTCATACTTTAGCATCATCAAAAAAATATGAGAGTTGGATTATACAAAATTCCAAGTGCCAATTTTTCAATGAAAATGGGTTGATAATATGAGTTCTATTAAAATAGATGAATTGAGATTTGTGAAAGTTGATTTTAGTAAGGAATGATACAAAGATAAACCGTTTATAATGGAACTACAAGTATTTTATGTTCCAGATCCCGCAAACCAAAAGTGGTAAATTATTCTGTTATCAACCCAAACCACTAAAGTGTCAGATAAAAATTCAACTAAGGATGACTCTTTCATTGATATGTCGCAATCATTTCACAATGGTCCTAATGTAGACAGTGTTTTGTTTGTCAGTTGATCCCATGTTAAAGGGATTTGGATAGTTTATAAAGGGGTCAAATCCATTCAGCCTTTAAGAGTTCAATAATCAAGTTATATATTTTTTAATATACATCATTTTACCTCATATTATTATCCATTTGATGCTATATTTATGTAATCTAAATTAAATGTTAAACCATTTCTGTAGATAATGACTTTCGCATGTGCTGGTGCTCTTAATCCCGAGGAACAACAGGTCTCTCAACCTACTGCTGCTCACAATGCAGAGGAACAACAACCTTATACACATGATAGTGCTCCCAATCCCAAGACACAACATGTATCTCAAACTGCTACTGTTCACTATACAGAGGAACAACCATCTTCATGTGCTGATGCTCTCATTCTTGAGGAACAATAGGTTTCTCAACTTGCTGCTGCTCTTAATGTAGAGGTACAATGACCATCTGCACATGATGATGCTACCACTCCAGAGGAACATATTGATGATGTCAATTCTAGGGAAATGATAAGTGAAGAACGACCGACAATGCAAAAAAAATAGGAGTGTCGTAGTTTGGCGGTGTTAGCAAAAATCATTAAGATGAAAGTCAAAAGAATTAAATATGAGGTTGGATGGAATGCACGGGGCCAACATGTTAACCCCAAAAAGGACATGTTCAATAGTTACATTGGAATCGTCACTCGACAATGCGTTACGATTGATGTAGATTTATGGAACCATGTTGTGTCTGGGCTTAATACACTGATGTGGGAAGATATTATAGTAAAATTATGACATCATTTCTTTATTTTACTAAAAAATAAAATAACTAAACATTTAATTACTCTTAATCATCCATTGTAGAGTGAATTTATAGTAGATAACTCCCATAATAAATATGTATTAATGCTTTCTAGAAGGATTCATAGAAGATTTTGCACAATTCTAACAAGAAATCATCTTAAAGATGCTAAAGGGAAAATAAACCCACACCCACCACTTATCTATGCACACCTAATAACCCAAGAAGTGTGGGATGCATTTATTGGCTGTCGTGATGATGTGTCTTTTCAGGTACATTGTGACTAGTAATACATTGTTTGATGATACATGTATTCATCACTTTGATTGATAGTTTTTTATTTATGAAACAACAAATGAGTACTGGAAATAAGGAACAAGCAGAAAAACCAGCATACCCCTACTGTAAAGCAAGGATGGGGTACGCTTCATTTGAAAAAAAATTGATACGTATTTTAAATATACTACAATAGCTATATGTGATATGAAACAACATCATAATTATTTTCCTATATTTATATGCAGATTGATGACTCCAAATCCAAAGTAACTTCCACCCCACACCATTTTCTATGGAAAGAGGCATGTGTAAATAAAGACGAGATACTAATAGATGAAAAAATACAAAAAGTATGGGAAACATGTGTAATTATTGCATAATAAAAATTTATTTTGCTTTAAATTTCTATTACATAACAATGATAAATTATTTTCCTATATTTTTTATCTAACATACTCACAAGAATCAACAACACATGTACCAGATGAACACATACCATCGGTGGCCTTGAAGCGGCTAAAACAGTATGGCTGCGTTAAAGGTGTGGGTTTTGGGGTGACACCACAAACATATTTTTAGAAAAAAATAAGAGTAAAATCAAAGTTAATTAATAAAATAGATGAGAGAAATAATAGCTACCCTTGAAGAACAATTCCAATGGTAGAGAGAGATGATTGCAAATTTTATGGGGGGGGGGGAAAGGAGAAGAACAAACTCAATAACAACCAATGTGTGGAGATACCACCCCACCCCCACTAGCTATGAGTTGGTCCATTCACCTCAAAGAGATGTCTTAGATGAGGTAATCAATGTTCTAATAAATGTTTCTATGAAATGTGAATTAGAAAGACACTGATACCTTTCCCGTACTGATATTCTATAGGGTGATAATGACTGTGATTTATATCTATCAACACCCACCCATTGCCTTGTAGTGAGGGTTACAATGTTAAATGTCCAAAACAACATGATACACAATAGACCACTTCCAACAGGTCACGTGCGAGTGTCGATTAGCGTAGCCCATGAGGCGAGCATCAAGCTACCTATTCTAATTCACGAGGAAGATATTCATATGGTCAAAAAATATATTGGAACATTCATCGCATGACCATCACATCTTGTAAAAAAACATGTCAATAAGAAGGTATTCATTTCCAATTTAATTTTCAAGCTAAAACTTTAACAATTAATGAAAAAAGGTTTGAACCGATGAATGTTATTACAGACAGACAAAGGTAAGAGTATGAAATGAAAGACCGACTAAAAAATATCTAAAGGATCGACCAATCGATTGAAAAGATCTACTGAAAGCACCATTATCCCACTCGTTCTATATCCAAATTTACTATCATTGAAGGTTCATGTGGATACAAAGTTAAAAGATGGTCATAATCACATAGTTGATTTTAAAAAAAATATATATAGAGAGAAAGATCATGACTTCATTAGTGTTGATAGTGTAAGTGAAATCCTCAACTATGATTGGCTAGGCGACTCAGTTGTAAATGTATACATGAGGTATGTTTTCATGATTTGATTTTCTAAAAGCTGATATACTGTGTTAATTATGACTAAATACATTTCATATTTTTGGAAGGAGTATATATGAAAAACAATTTAAGGAATTTTCCAATGATTTTTTTGGACTTGTTAGTCCTCACATCACCTCTACAGAACAACCAAAAATAGATACCAATAAAAAGGATGAAATAGTGGCATGTCTGATCAAATCATTTAAAAGAAAAATTTCAGATGACAGAATATTTAATACAAATGATGAAGGGGTAAAACTCTACAATTTAATAATACCAAATATATTTTCATTTCTTTCATTACTTATTAATTTTTGTGTTTTTAGGAAGTATTGGAAGCTCATTGTGGTAAATTTGGATACTCTAAATATTTATTTCCTAAATTCAATGCATGGATATCCAATAAACTATCCACACATGATTGTGTTTGTCAATTTTTAATACACTACATCCAAAATTTTAGAACTAAACATCAAGTTATATAATTTATATTATCTTTTAATGGGGATTCTATTATGATAGGGTAGTATATCAATATCGTGAAAAACAAGGAATGATGATAGGGGATAAGGATAAGAAAGAAGACAAGTTCTATGACTGGACAAGTATGAGGGTATATATAATAATATTTCACTATAAAAACACATATAAAAACAAATTACTTATTCTCCTAAATGTTTCTGTAGTGTCCAAAACAAACTAATGGAAAAGATTGTGGTTATTATGTTTGTAAATTTATGATAGAGATCATATTCCATGGACAAACTAATATCCATGAGGAGGTATTTTTGAAGATAATTACCATTTAATTTAAAATATTTATTAATCCTTTGTATATTTACATTTTTCTAGTACTACCATGACTGTCGAAAAGACTCATATTCACAAGACGGTATAGATGTTCTTAGAAATGAAATGGCATTACACTTGACGGAAGAATGTACACAAATAGCATGAATAAGTGACTTCCATAGAATTAGTGGATTTTTTCATATTTATGTTTAATTTACTAATTTTTAGTATTAATCACATAAGAATTGTTTTCTTATATAGGTGAATTTCTTTGTTCGAGTCAGGTTGGTTTGTTCAAAACTGATTATGCTTATGAGAGATTGGACTTCGAGGTTGCAACTCAGAATTCAATGATAAGGTAAAGTTTTTTTTAATATACTATGTTTTTCATCATAATATTATATATTATGTACTACATTAACATAATCTAAATTAAATGTTTGAATAATCATGCAAACAATGTCTTCCACATACTTATTCTCCCTCAAAACCTTGTCACCCCTGCATTGTCGGCATTTATCACTTTCCTTCAAAGGTAGTGGAGGGAACTTGCAGGAATGTGATAAATGTCAACAATGCAGTGTTTCCATTTCGAAAAATAAAGAAAATGAAAAGCATGGTAACACACGATGTGGAAGGTACGACTCAAAGTGTGTCTTTTTATGTAATTAATTATTTTTTTCATCATTTTATCTACTATTCGTAAGTTAATTTCCTTATCATTTTTATCTAATAATTATTTTTTTATACAGATCTTTTAGGAATTCATATTTTCCTTTCGACTATATACAACAAGCCATAAAATAAACAACATGTTTCTTTTAAGTGGAAGAGGAAACCCCATGTTTTATAAAAACTAAGAAAATGTATGGTGTAACTGGTATGACTTAAAGTGTCTATTATCAGTTTAAAATTGACATTTTAGTTCAAAACATGTCACTCACTAAAAACCAAGAAAACACACACCGATTGTCTTGATAATTTAGGACAATGATTCATAAGTCATTTGTGACGTGTATAAAGTATTCTCACATCAAACCGACACATGATGTGATTAGTATGAATCATAATGGGTGTTTCCAATTTGAAATTACATTTTAGTAAAAAAACAACAAGTGACATACTGAAATATGAGAAAACGCATTTAGACTGTTTTGATATTTTAATACAATGATCTATAAGTCATTTTTATGTGTAGAAATTAGCCACACCTCAATACGACGCATGGTGTGACTGACATCTCTAAAAGTGTCTCTTTTTATTTAAAATTGACATCGATTTAAGTAAAAAGAAAAAGTGGCATACTCAAAACTGAGAAAATTCATTCAGATTGTTTTAATATTTTAGGAAAATGATCCATGAGTCGTTTTTGATGTGTAGGAATCAACCCCACCTCAATAGGATTCACGGTGTTCCGACATAACTCCAAATGTGTCTTTTTATTTAAAATTGACATTAATTTAAGTAAAAAGAACAAGTGACATACTAAAAACCAATAAAACACATTAGGATTGTTTTTATAATTTATAAAAATGATTCATGAGTCATTTTTGACCTGTATGAATCAATCAAACCTCAATCTAATGCATGGTGTGACTGGTATGACCAAAAGTGTCCGTTATCAGTTTAAAATTAACATTTTAGTTCAAAACGTGTTTCTCACTAGAAAACAAGAAAAATCGCTCTAATTATCCTGATAATTTAGGACAATAATTCATAATTTATTTGTGATGTGTATAAAGTAGTCTCACATCAAACCGATTCATAATGCAACCAGTATGACTCATAATGCATGTTTCCAGTTTGAAATGACATTTTAGTAAAAACACTCAACTGGTGATTAGCCCCTAAAATAGGATAATATTAATTGTTTATAATATAATATTCATGTTCTTTATTAACCATATACACCATTATTAGTGCATTTTACACTTTGAACATTATTTCACATTATGATTGTAATTCCTTCTTAAAATGCACTATTACATGGTACCTTCTTGAACATATCATAAAACACATAATAGTCTTTATTTTATGTTTATATTTTATTTTCAGGTCTCCCATGATATAAGGAACAATTCATTCTTTTGGAGCACTTAGAGATTCAATTTTTAAGACCACCAAAGAGGGATTTGAACCAACCACATTCTGGGCGAAGGGATTTGGATAACAGCCCAATAAAAGTACTGTAGAGGACAGAATTGAAGCCCAATTATTCTGAAAATTTAAATGAAGATAGAGAATATAATTGGGAACATTTAATTTAACAGTGGAAAAATATAATTCAGATGTTTTAATGGTTTTCCAGGTGGACAAAGTTGATGATGAAATTCTGGGCCAGATTCTGAGGCCCAGAAAAATAGCCCACCATTTAAATCATATATCACGAACCGCATATTATTTTGGGATGAAATTTTACAAGCCTTTAGAGTAATTATGGGGATAAATTTTATCCTTATATGTACCACTCTAATTATTTCATCTAGAAGGTCCTTTTGGCACTTCTTTACGGTGGATGAAAGCTGGATGTCATTTTGGGGGAAGAGTGGAAAAGTCACATCTCTATTAATTGTCCACCCACCTTTCCCCAAAACAATTAATTAAAGGCACATGGGATTATATGGGATCATCCAAATACTTCCAAAATGCCTATTTAAGTCAGTAGTGGTGGGGGATTTGAAGAATCTTGGAGCTTTTTTTTCATTGTAATGTTATTATGCCAATTTGTCTTTGTAATGTTCTTCCTTCTCATGTAAGTTGTTCAAATCACCTTAGTTTTCAATAAAATTTCTTATTATTCTCTTATTCTGTTCTTATTAATATCACCTTGACACTGTTTCCTCAAGGTGTGAACTTTTTCACACCAAACCTTGTGATTTTGTTCACACAACGGTGGAGTGTTCGTTATTTTGTTGTTTTTACTTCTTCAATTCCACCCTCATAAGTCTATTTCCCACTTCCGTTGACAAAATGTCATCAATGTAGGGATAAATATTTTATGAGTTGATCCAATTGAGTAGAAAGGGGCTAGATTGGATGTTATTTATCACTCTCTAAAGGTTATTAATTTCTTTTATTTGAGTTTTTTTCATTCAATGATTTTCTCTCTTCCTCTTCCTTATTGAATTTATTCACCCCACTTTTATGTGCTAAGTAGATCCTTTACCTTTGAGTGCTCATGAAAATGACCCTACAAGTGTATATATTATTATCATGTGTTTGTGAAGGTGCTTAATCAGTAAGTGATGAGGTTATTTTGAATTCATTGTATGAATCCTTCTCAAGATAATGAAATTGAAATTGTAAAAGAAAAAAATAATTCATCCAATCTACCCCGAGCAATAACCTAAGATCAACTCATTTTCTCATAATTTTAATTCACATATATCTTTTAGTGCTCTTTTAAAACCATCTAAAATCAACCATAGTTGTCCACTTCATAGCCAAAAATCCATCTCTTTTTATTGAGTGTCTAAGGGTTCTTCTTAGGTCTCTAAGGATTCGATAACCCAAGCTACACTGCAAGAGACCGCTTTAACCTTAGAACTTGGGTAAATTTGGGCAAAACCAAATTTTGGCGCTATTTATGGGGACCCAAGTAAGTTACCTTAGACACTAGCATCCTCTTCTCACCCCAAATTCTCTATTCTCACCCTCATCTCTCTTATCTTTACCCCTTTCTATTTGTGTGTGTCCTGAAAATCTAGAATCCAACTTTCTATCTTCTCCAATGGAGTATCTTCCAAATTATCATGTCAAAAACTCATGCTATAATCAAATGGAAAATCAATATTGGGAAGCCCCTAAATTAGAAAATTTCTTTGATCAACCCTTGATTAATTACCACACAACTGGGGAGATGTATAATCAATGGGATGATGATTGTTTAAAGGATCAATTTCCAGCCCTCTAGAGGATGATTGAAGAGATCAAACTTAATGAAGGTCACGATTTACAAACTCCTATCTAGCCTAATCCTCAAAAACTGATTGAAAAATTGTGTAATCAAATAGAGATAATGAGTTCTGAGGTATCATCTTTGAGATTATAACTACAATCCATTAATACTTGTGAGAAACTCATCAATACACCAACTGTACCTTCCAAAACCTTATGTGAAGTGTCTAGTTTCCCAAAAACCTCTCATGAATTTATTGAAGAACCAACCTTTGGATTTGGGGTAGGGGAAGTGAATCAAGAAATTGTTGAAGGGTCTTTAAATCAGGAATAAATTGATTTCATGTATTTACAAGAGGGAAATTTGACATCATGGATTGAGTATCCTAAATATAACTCTATTGATGATTTTTCAAAAAAACCAATACCTAAACCATTTAGAGAAATAAGAAACATTGAGTCCATACCAATTCCTAACACCGTTCTTTCAAATTTTGTGGTTGAATCTTCTGTTCAAAATGAAACAATTTTGTTGAGAAATTTGGAAAATGAAACTAAGTTGGATTCAAAATCTCAACCTGTGTTTGAATGTCCTATGAAACCCAATATAAAAATTATTATCCTTCCTTCCCCACCCAAGTATCCATTCATAGGGTATAATTAGGACCTTTCAATTAAAATTCATTCTTCTCTTGAAACCAAAAAAGTTGGAATGATCATTGATTTCTTAGGAAAGACTACAGAGGAATCTAGATCAATTATTTCTGATATTCCTTGGATTTTCCCATTCATTGTAGAACATAGGTTTGTATATGACACAAATTTTGAACAAAGAATCAATCTCAATAAAGTATAAGTGGAGAAATATTGGGTCCTTAAAATGTTGAAAGTTGGTATTGGGGAAGTTAGGGGGTTCATGTCGAGCTAGCGACGTTAAACAAAAGCGTTGCATGGGAGACAACCTGTGGTTTTCATGTTTTATTTTATTTAATTAGTACTTCAAACTATTGTCCTGTTCTTATTTTATGAGTAAATATGGGTATGAAAGTGGAGCACCATATTTATCCGTGTCACATGGCGTGATCCCTGAGTAATACCTTACCTAGAAATTTAAGAGAAGACAATGTATCATCAGTTTGTTTTATATCTATGTGTTTGTATGTTAAAGGAAAAATACAAAAAAAATCCCTAGACTATTGACCTGTTCTTATTTTATGAGTAAGGATTTGTATGAAAAGGGAGCTCTATATTCACCCGTGTCACGTGGTGTGATCCCTGAGTAATACCTTACATAGAAATTTAAGAGAAGACAATGTATCATTAGTTTATTTTATTTTTATGTTTTTGTAGGTTAAAAGAAAAATAAAAAAAATAATAATTTAAATTGTTGACCTGTTCTTCTTTTATGAGTAAGGATGGGTATAAAAAGGGAGCACCATATTCACCCATGTCACATGGAGTGATCCTTGAGTAATACCTTACACAGAAATTTAAGAGAAGACAATGTATCATCAGTTTATTTTATTTTATTTTTATATTTTTTAGGTTAAAAAAATATACAAAAAATATATATATTAATTTTTTTTAAAGGCATGTCGTAGGTCATTGTGAAAAGCTGGTCACAACCATCTAAGACATTGGGACTCGAACCAGGACTGAAGGGAGACTGGGGAATGCATTTTCAACATCAACCACCAGGTGACTTCATTCCATGATTTTAATTTTCAATGTCTTCTTTGAACTTCTACCCTACCCCCTTCTAATTTTTCATTTCTTTAAACACTGGGGATAGTGTTATTCTATGTTGGGGGGAGATAAAATAAAATCATTGATTTTTTTTTCATCATAAAATGCGTGGAAGGAAAATTTTCATAAACCTTGAACATGATAACACACATTGAAAACTCTGAAATTGGATATCAAATAATTTTGAATGCCTTGATTCTAATTTTAATGCAAGTTTAAGTTCATGTGCATAGATTTTGGAAAGTGCAGTTGTCCAATGTAATTTTTCACCGTTTATATTTTCATCTATTTATTTAAAAAAACACAATGCACGTCCTTTAGATTGTGGGGTATTAGTTTGAATTATTGGGGTCCATAATAAATGGCATAGGTTTGGTGATCATTTTAATTTTAACATGAGTATTTAAACAAAAAATCAATTGCACGTAGATCAATGAATTGACCTAATGTGTGCCTTTCGGCACTTGGGGATCATGACTCCATAGTTGTCTGGCCCGGAGTTGAACATTTTATCTCTATTTGTGGTAATTAGAATTTGTTTTTGATTTAGTTAACTCGAGATGATGCCCGAGTATGTGAGCTTCACTTATTACCCTAAGTTCTTTGAGCCAGGGAGTCATCGGCAAAATCTTACTACATGGGTTGACTCGATTGAGTTCAATTTCAATTACCATGGCAAAATTGCAAAAAAAAAAAAACAAAAAAAAAACAAAAAAAAAACAAAACAAAAACAAAACAAAATAAAAAATGAGTACTCATCTTAATATTAAAATTTTATTTCTCCTAGCGCTTCCATCTTTTCTCCCTCGAATGAAAATGAACCCCCTTGTCTATTGTGACACACAACACTTCATCATGCTTAATTAAATTTGGATGAAATATGGCGATGAATTTGAAAAAAGGAATGGGCTTGGGCTTGGGATATGACTATGGACCTAGATTGTTTTAAATGATTTTGATGGGTTTCATTTTTTTGGTATAAGGTCTTTGGGTAAGAAATGTGTATTACAATGTTTTTGGAAAAGGGAATTCAAATTTCATATTTTTGAGAAATATTTTGCTCAAGACTAGAAAAACTCAAGTTGGGGGGTGTGATTAGCCCCTAAAAGAGGCTAATATTCATTGTTTATAATATAATATTCATGCGCTTTATTAATCATATACACCATTATTAGTGCATTTTACACTTGGAACATTATTTCACATAATGATTGTAATTCCTTCTTAAAATGCACTATTACATGGTACCTTCTTGAACATATCATAAAACACATAATGGTCTTTATTTTATGTTTATATTTTATTTTAAGGTCTCCCATGATATAAGGAACAATTAATTCTTTTAGAGCACTTGGAGATTCAATTTAGAAGACCACCAAAGAGGGCTTTGAACCAACCACATTCTGGGCAAAGTGATTTGGACAACAACCCAATAAAAGTACTTTAGAGGAAATAATCGAAGCCCAATTATTCTGAACATTTAAATTAAGATAGAGGATATAATTGGGAACATTTAATTTAACAGTGGACCAAGATAATTCGGATGTTTTAATGGTTTTACAGGCGGCCCAAGTTGATGATGAAATTCTAGGCCAGATTCTGAGGCCCAGAAAAACAGCCCACCATTTAAATCATATCTCTCCAACTGCATATTATTTTGGGCTGAAATTTTACATTCCTTTATAGGACTTACAGGGTTACATTTTATCCTTCTATTACCCACTCTAATTCGTTCACCTAGAAGGTCCTTTCGGTGCGTCTTTCCAGTGGATGCAAGATGGATGCCATTTTGGGGGAGGAGTGGAAAAGTCACATCTCCATTAATTTTATACCCACCTTTCCCCAACACAATTAATTAAAGGAACATGATATGATAGGAGCTCGGCCAAAGACTTACAAAATTATTATTTAAGGCAGTAGTGGTGGAGGATTTTAAAAATCTTGGAGATTTTTTTTCATTGTAATGTTATTATGCCAATTTGTCTTTGTAATGTTCTTCCTTCTCATGTAAGTTGTTCGAATCACCTTAGTCTTCAATAAAAGTTCTTCTTATTATCTTATTATATTCTTATTAATATCACCTTGATACCTTTGCCTCAAGTTGTGAACTTTTTCACACCAAACCTTGTGATTTTGTTCACACAACGGTGGAGTGTTCATTATTTTGTTGTTTTTACTTCTTCAATTCCACCCTCATAAGTATATTTCCCACTTCCATTGACAAAATGTCATCAATAGAGGGATAAATTTTTTATGAGTTGATACAAGTGAGTAGAAAAGGACTGGATTGGATGTTATTTATCACTATATAAAGGTTATTAATTTCTTTTATTTGAGTTTCTTTCATTCAATGATTTTCTCTCTTCCTCTTCCTTATTGAATTTATTCACCCCACTTTTATGTGCTAAGTAGATCATTTAACTTGGAGTGCTCATGAAAATTATCCTACAAGTGTATAGATTATTATCATGTGTTTTTGAAGGTGCTTAATCAGTAAGTGATGAGGTTAGTCTGAATTAATTGTATGAATCCTTCTCAAGATAATGAAATTGAAATTGTAAAAGAAAAAAAATAATTCATCCAATCCACCTCAAGCAATAACCTAATATCAACTCATTTTCTCATAATTTGAATTCACATAGATCTTTTAGTGCTATTTTAAAACCATCTAAAATCAACCCTAGTTGGCCACTTCATAGGCAAAAATCCATCTCTTTTTATTAAGTGTCTAAAGGTTCTTCTTAGGTCTCTAAGGATTCGACAACCCAAGCTACACTGCAAGCGACTGCTTTAACCTTAGAACTTGGGTAAATTTGGGTGAAACCAACTGGCATACTAAAAACTGATAAAATGCATTCATATTGTTTTCATACTTTATGAAAATGATCTATAAGTCATTTTTGACATGTAGGAATCAGACGAACCTCAATGAGACACACGGTGTGTCCAGTATCACTCAAAGTGTCTCTTTTTATTTAAATTTGACATTAATTTAAGTAAAAACAACAAGTGACATACCAAAAACTGAGAAAACAAATTCATATTGTTTTTATATTTTGGGAAAATGTTATATAAGTAATTTTTGATGTGTAGGAATCATCCAAACCTCAATACGATGTACAGTGTGTCTGGTATCACTCAAAGTGTATTTTTTTTATTTAAAATTGACATCAATTTAAGTAAAAAAGAACAAGTGACATACTCAAAACTGAGAAAACACATTTGTATTATTTTGATATTTTATGACAGAAATCCATGAGTCATTTTTGATGTGTAGGAATCAACCTCGTCTCAATAGGATGCATAATGTACCGATATAACTCAAAATGTGTCTTTTTATTTAGAATTGACATTAATTTAAGTAAAAAGAAAATTTTACATACTGAAAACCGATAAAACACAGTCATATTGTTTTAGTACTTTATAAAAATGACCCATGAGTCATTTGTGACCTATAGGAATCAACCATACCTCAATCTGATACACGGTATGGCCGATATGATTAAAAGTGTCCGTTATCAGTTTAAAATTGACATTTTAGTTCATAACATGTCACTCATTGAAAACCAAGAAAACACACTCTGATTATCTTGATAATTTAGGAAAATTATTCATAAGTCATTTTTGACATGTATGAAGGAGTCTCACATCAAACTAACACACGGTGCGACCGATATGACTCTTAATGCGTGTTTCCAGTTTGAAATGACAATTTATTAAAAAAAACACAACTGGCATACTAAAAACCAATAAAATGAATTTGTATTGTTTTGATACTTTAGTAAAATGATCTATAAGTTATTTTTGACATTTATTAATCATCCTTACCTCAATTTAATGCACTATGTGTCCAGTATAACTCAAAGTGTCTCTTTTTATTTAAAATTGACATTAATTTAAGTAAAAACAACAAGTGACATACTAAAAACTGACTAAACACATTCGGATTATTTTGATATTTCTGGAAAATGATATATAAGTCATTTTTGATGTTTAAGAATCATCCACACCTCAAAAAGACACATGGTGTGGCTGATATCACTCAAAATGTATCTTTTTATTTAAAGTTGACATTAATTTAAGTAAAAACAAAAAGTGATATTGAAAACCAAGAAAACAAATTCAGATTGTTTTGGTACTTTAGGAAAACTATCCATGAGTCATTTTTGACATGTAAGAATCAACCCCACCTCAATCCAATGCACGGTGTGACCGGTATGACTAAGAGTGTCTGTTATCAGTTTAAAATTGACATTTTAGTTCAAAAAGTGTCACTCACTGAAAACCAAGAAAACAAACTACAATTGTCTTGATAATTTAGGAAAGAGATTCATAAGTCATTTTTGACACGTATGAACTAGTATCACATCAAACTGACACACGATGCGATCAGTATGACTCATAATGGGTGTTTCCAGTTTGAAATGACATTTTTGTAAAAAAACACAAGTGACATACTGAAAACCAAGAAAACATATTTGTATTGTTTTAATACTCTAGGAAAATGATCTATAAGTCATTTTTAATGTGTAAGAATTAGTCATACCTCAATACGACCCACAATGTGGCTGGTATAACTTCAAATGTTTCATTATTTAAAATTGACATTAATTTCAGTAAAAAAAAGTGACATAATCAAAATTGATAAAACACATTTTTATTAATTTGATATTTTAGGACAACGATCCATAACTCAATTTTGATGTTTAGGAATCAACCCCACCTCAATAGGATGCACTGTGTGACTGGTATAACTCCAAATGTGTCTTTTTTATTAAATAACATTTTATTAATGTATTCTTTCATATTAATATTTAATTTATTTCTTTCTAGTATTAATAACATAATATTTGTTTTCATATATAGGTGGAATATTTTTATTGGGTTGCGATGATTTTTTCAGCAACTGATACCATGAGTGGAAATTTATGAGAGGGGATCATGAGAATCAAAAGATGAAACATTATTGTTTTTAAATATTTGTTGGATAATTATTTATGTAATTATATAAAACACTGTTTGAAATTTATATTGTAGTGTTTTTTTGTATAGAAAATGGGTGGAAATTTTTGTATTAATGGTGTTGCATTAAATGTATATATCATTGTTTGAAATTATAGGTTTTTCCTGGGTGTGTTGTTATATTCACATCACATTTCAGCCAGCAAGGCCTTTATAGGCGCTATTTCAAGCACTGATAAAGGGTGCCCTTTATCAGTGAGAAAATAACATTGATAAAGGGGGTCCTTTATCAGCATTTTTTTAGCAAGGATAAAGGACCCCTTTATCAGTGCTTTTTTAGTGCTAATAAAGGGGACCCCTCCTTTATCATCTCTATGATTAACAAGGATTTTTAGCACTATTGAAATCCATTTTGTGCGCTATCAAAGGGAATATGTGTAGTAGTGTGATATTTTAATTGAATTAATGCTTAAAAAAAAAGTAAATATTACTCATGTATATAATTTATAGGTGGAAGATAGATCTTATAAAATAAAATATTTCAATAAACCATTAAGTTTTTCATGCAAGGTGAAGGGAAAAGATTGATGTAAGTAGGAACAAGAAGGGTAACATAAGGGTTGAAAAAGATTGTTTTGACCTAGTAAGGGAAGGTACACTTTTTAATTATAAGAATGGGATTCTAGATTCTAGATTCTAGATGTGTCTATTGTTAGAGTTGGTGTCCTAGAACCAATTGATTATACTTTGATTACATGTATATTCGATGTATTGAATATTAATTTAACATCTTATTACATATTATTCATTATTTTTGCATGACTTTAATGTAATAATGTCCTAGAGTATCTTTTTCATTGATAAGGTCATACCAGTTTTCTACTATGATGAGAACCTTGAAGTGTTATGAAAATATTCTTAATATAGTTTTGTGGTTGGATAATGTACTATGATATGACACATAGTATTTAGATCGTTAGGTGTGAGTGCTCATAAGAGGATGAGGCTTCTTCTCATGAAGTTCGCACTTGGTAATCTTCAAGATGAAAGATTATGAAAATATACCCAACAATAGAAATTTCACATATTTTTGTATCATCGGGTATTCCTATATGAAAGCATGTATAATGGTCCTTAAAATTTAATATTATTATTAATGTATATCATGACTTGAACATTTAAATTTAATGACCAAAACCACCACGCCATTTGTTGGTGGGAAGTAGGGTATGTTGGGTGCGTCACGATTGACATGTCATTAATGGATAAGTAAAGGAAGGATTTATCCCTTACATCTTTATGAAAGTTGATATCTTGGTCCTTTGATTGGAATAGAACCATCACATTAAATTTCATGGCCATGGTACAATGATGTGTTTATTTCAGATATTCAAATAAAGACATGTTGAGTAAATAGGTTGATGACACTATCATGCACCTTTCTTGATGATTTGTTTTGATAAAATGATTATATTACACAGTGAACTTTCGTATATGGTTATCAACATCAAGAAATTAAGTTATTTATCTTGGGTTCCTTAACCCGTTGCTAGACAGTAATCTTAAACTTTAGGCAAGCCCACCTAATGCTAACGAGAAAGAATCCTAGAGGGTTACACACTAAGTGTTTCCGTTGATCTTTATTAAATTCTATTTGAGTTTAATTAATGGAATAAATATTATTCTCAAATACAAGGAATAAATTTATTAAAGTTATATTGATCGCATAAATTAAATAAATATTTATCCACCAACATGTGAATAAAAATATATTTAATTATTTTATTGAATATTTAATAAATATTTATTCATCATTATGTGAATGAAATATTTATTTATGGATAAAATTTTATTCGAGTGTTAAATAAATTCAAGAGGAGTTTGAACAGACTAAGACCGTTTCTGGTGAAAAATATTAATTAACAAGATGATTAAATAATATTTTTTATTGTGCAAGTTGATGCACACCAAAAAATAATAATATTATCATTATTATTATGAGTAATAAGGTTTATTAAAGGTAATAAATGTTATTTAATGACCAACATGAAATTAAATAATATTTTAACCTAAATCATAACTATATAAATATATGGCTAAGTTTATTGTGTAGAGAATCCAAAAATTGAGAATAGAGAATTATTGTGCACAAAAAATTATTTTTCGACTCTTCCAATCTCCCTCTCAAGAACAAGAAGCACAAGAGATATTTATTCAAGATAGAAGAACGAGTGATCAAGAATGAACAACGCAAGACATTTAACTCATTGTGCTAGAACTTAGAGATCGAATGACGTTTCTCAGAGATCATATGAGCATGTGTGGATCATTGATAGAGGTATTATATCCCTGGATCCTCACAGAATAACAAAGGTAATCCAAAAGGATCTTTTTGGAAAATCAACATTCACTAATGAAGAAATTTCATATTCCCATTTATTTATTTCTTCAAATATTAAATAAATTAATTATAAATTTGACATGCATTATCCCCACTCTTGATTTTGAGCAACGATTATTAAAAGAATATTTAATATATCGCCTACCATCACACACTTGTGATTCACCCATAACCAAAAAATGGTATCAGAGCAACCACATTTAAATTTATAATTATTTATCTGATTTTTGATCTATGCATAATTGTGGTTAGATTTTCATTTCATGTTATTTTTTCTTTAATCTGATTTGAATTAATATGCCATCAACATATTAATCATGTTTGTTCGGTGTTTCATTTTCATAAAGGTTTAAGAATAGATGAAGAATAACTAGAGATGCCATTAGGAAGTTCTAAATATTTGGCTGGTAAAACTAGGTTACACAACATGTAGCCGGAGCACACATTGTGTACCCATGTGCATTGTACCTGGATGTGCCAAATTGTTAATTACACATGGTGTATTTATTGCACACCATGTGTTGACTAGGACAACCTGACACATGACAAGCAGATACATGGCGTGTAACTGTCCTATACATTCCATGTAGTCTGAGCGAGCTAACATGCCAAATCCCCATGCGTATGACTCAGATACATGACAACCGAGGTACACAACATGTAGCTGGTCTATACACATTGTGTAGTTTCCAATTAAATGATAGAATTAACTATTACATTAGATTTAAAATCATAGTGTTAAAATATTATTTTGTTGATTGACACACCAATGTGTGTTTGAAAATTTAATAATGGTTTTAAAGAATATTAAATACTCAATTAATTTATTATAATTAATATTTCATTATTGGTTCTTTAGTTTATTTTACATGAATGTAATAAATGATCAGAATCTATAATTAATTTAGGATGAAAATAAATAAATTAATTAATTAATGCAAGTGCATTCATCTTAAATAATAAAGAACAAATAAAGAAATGAATGATAGACTATTACTTTTGCATATTATTTGCATGTATAGCCATTTATGAGTTTGACCAAGACCTGTTTATGTGTTGGATATTTTAATTTAATTTATTACATGATTTTTCAATTATTTATTATTTAATTAAATATGATGGTCTGCGTGTCATAACTCCCTCCATTATTATGTAGGACCTATGTGTCCAATGATATTTATGTAATCCCATTTTAACCAATCATTTGGTTCCCCTCACTTGTGTATGATTCATAAATACATGTAATTAATAGAGTATCCCAAGATACGTTGAGGCAGTTCAAGATGGAACCATTATGATGCCAATTCAGGTGATACACAGGTGGACATGTGGAATGATGTAACTCACGCCAATACCGAAAAAAGGAGTTATTTCCCCTAGGTCATAATTTGATTTAATGTCTGCTCATTAAATCAATTGTTAGATAAAGATAATGAATTAATCATTTAATTAATTAATTATTTATGTCTATGCAATCATTTATTTTATGGATTCATGGTCATGGCCACATAAATAAATGTATTAATGCTCAAATAAAAAATTTAAATAAATGTATTATGTGTAAATTTTTTATCCAACATGGTTAATTAATTAATTAACATACAATTAATATTAAAAAGACATGTAAAATACAAAAAAAGATAAAATTTATGCATAATAAATTAAATAAACGAATTATGCATAAATGTTTTATCCAACATGGTTAATTAATTAACATCCACTTAATATTAACATGACATGAAAATGATAAAACAAGATAAAATTTATGTATAATTAATTAAAATCCCTCAACCAAATATTAATTCATACATGGCCTTCCATTACTTGATTGAGAATGAAACTCAATAGAACTAAGTGTTTGACCAACCCTTATCAGGACACTTACTTTAATAAGGGGTGTTATTATAAAGGTTTTGGGTTGAATTAACCATTTTACATTAATAGGAGTATCCCTTGATAGACTTGGTGTAATTTGGAGGCAAATGTTGAGGAAATTGAAGTCTAGATTTTAGGACAGGAGAGTCCACTCAACGGATTAAGGAGCTACAAGCCCGTAGTTGGCAATGACCTGCCTACCTAAATACCTTCAAGTAGCTCGACCAACCATTATTGGGGTTATGTGAAGGGGAATATGGATCCCTTAAACTACAATTTTAGAGCATCTATACATTCTGAGTTCAATAGAGAGGGCTATTAGAACTTGATAAAATAGTGGGAGATTTAATAAAAATCAATTAATTTATTAATATCTCACCCAATTTGTAATAAAGAAAAGTACTAATAATATTCTATTTTAATTTTAGAATAAAATGGGAAGATCATCATCCACATTACCCCTATGATCAATATTGGATAAAGACAAACTCCTAACAGTAACTTTTAGGAATGGTAGAGATGCCTTCAAATTGTCCTACGCTATGAACAGAAATCTTACATGATGGAATCATCATTTCTTGATCTACCTACTAAGGAGGTGAGTGATGAAGAGTTCCTATTCTATGAGAAACATATGAACGAAACAATCTATGTTCAATTTTTGATTCTTATTGAACTCATGAAGTCTCATTAAAACATGAATGCGTATACCATGCTTGAGCACCTCTGTGGTATTTACTAGGAGAGAGTTAAATATAAAAAATTTGAGATTTCCAAGGCACTCCTTCAGAGAAATATTATAGAGGGTTCCCTAGATGGGCCTTATTTAGTCAAGCTCATTGGTTACATTGAGCACATAGAGGTTCTAGGGTTTAAACTCTCTGAAGAACTAGCCACCGATCTCATTCTATCATCACTCCCTCATAGCTTCTCCAAGTTTGTTGTGAATTTTAATATTAAAAAACATTGATAAGTCTCTTATAGATCTTCTCACTCTTCTTTGCTAAGTAGATAAATAATGAAGCACAAAAAGACTTCTATCCTTATAGTTAGTAAATGGAAAGGGAAAACAAATAGCTTTAATCCCAAAGCTTCTTCATGCCCTTCCAAGAAGAGGAATATCAAGGGGAAAGTAAGGGAATATGATGTTGTCTATTTCGTATGTGGTAAGAAGGGCCACTGAAAGAAAAAATGCACCCATCCAAAGAAGCAAGGGGAAGATTCAGGTGCATTTGTTATCAAGTATAATTTATCTATTTCTATAAATTGGGTATTAGATATATCTTGTTGACTGGAATGATCTTGGTTTTAAAGGGTTGTTATTATGTGCCTTCAGTTACCAGAAACATTTTTTCTATATCCAGATAAGATACAAATGGATTTATTTTCAAATTTAGGAATAAATTTTGTTTCTTTTATAAAGATAAATTTTTTTATGGTAATACACATTTAAATAATGGTATTTATTTGCTGGATTACACAAAACAAGTAATGGAAATCGATAATGAAGATATTTTGCATGACTTATACCACACCCAACTTTGGAATCACTGGCTATGTCATGTAAATGAAAAGAAATCGACTAAATTACATCAATATGGATATGTATATTATTTTAAACTAAAACCACTTGGTATATATCATGAATTTTTATAAGGAAAAATGACCAAATCCCCATTTAGTGGGAAAGGATAAAGGGCTAAAGAGATTCTTGAATTAGTTCATATTGATGTGTGTGGACCATTTTCTGTTGAAGCAAGGGGTGGGTACTCATACTTCCTAACTTGTAATAATGATTTTAGTAGATATGAATATGTTTAATTGATGAGGTATAAGTCATATTATTTTGATAAATTCAAGGAATACAAGAATAAAGTTGAGAACCAGATTGGTAAAAATATTAAGAAACTCTGCTTAGACTGTGGTGGAGAATATCTTAATCAAGACTTCATTGATTACTTATGGGAGTTTGAGAGCTTATCCCAACTCAATCCTCCTTATATACCTCAGTGTAATGGCATAAGAAAAAGGATGAACCAATCCCTGTTGAACATGGTGAGATTAACGATGAGTCATGTGAGTCTTCCATTATCCTTTTGGGGATACATGTTACAAACAAAAACACATATACTAAACCAAGTACCAGCTAAATCGATAAATGGTATTCCATGCGAATTTTGGAGTGGAAGAAAAACCATGTTATTGAATTTACATGTGTGGGGAAGCAAAGTGTTTTTAAGGCCTCTTCAGGTAACAAACTTTCACCCTGAGCCACAAAGTGTACCTTTATAGGATACCCCAAGGAAACAAGGGGATATTACCTATACGACCCCTCATATAAAAAGGTTTTAGTGGAAAGACATGACATATTCCTTAAGAGGGAACACATATCTAAAAGTGATAATGAGAGAGAGATAGACTTCAATGAAGTTGAGGCTCAAGGTATACAAGAGTTGGCATAGGAACAAATTCCATAAATCCCCATGTAAGATGAAACTATTCCGGTGACACAAGTACTACATATGAGTAAAAGAGAGGTTAGAGAACCGGAACATTATGGTTTTTTAGTCACCAAAGATGGTGAATAATTATTAGTTGATAATAATGATCCTCTAATCTAAAAGAAAGTAGTAAGTGGAACAAATTTTTCCAAGTGGTAAAAATCCATGAATTCTAAAATGGATTCTATGTACCAAAACCATGTCTAGATTTTGGTAGATCCTCCAGTAGATGTAAATCCCATTGGTTTCAAATGGGTATTCAAGAAGAAACATGACATAGAAGGGAAATTCTATACCTATAAGGCACAACTGGTTGTAAAAGGGTTTAAAAATCATCAAGACATTGACTATGATGAAACATTTTCACCAGTTGTAATGTTGAAATACATTATAATTATACTTCCCATTATGACTTACCATGACTATGAGATTTAGAAAATAGATGTCAAAACAACCTTCCTTAGTGGGAATATTTAGGAAGATGTCTATATGACACTACCCTAAGGTTTTGTGACTCCAAAGGATGCTAATAAGATATGAAAATTTCAAAAATCCATTTATGGATTAAAGAAATCATCTTGTTCATGGAAAATTCATTTCGATGAATCCATAAAAAAATTTGGTTTCATAAATAATGACTGTGAGACTTGTTTCTACAAATAGTTTAGTGGGAGTGAAGTCATTTTTTTAATAGTATATGTTGATGAAATATTACCCATAGGAAATAAAATTCCATTATTACAGTATGTTAAGACGTGGTTGAATAAATTATTATCTACAAAGGACTTGGGTGAAGTAGCTTATATTCTTGGGATCAAGATCCATTATGATAGATCCAAGAGACTGCTCGGCCTAATTCAAAATACATACATTGACAAGATACGAAGAGGGTCCAATTATAGGTTGGAAAGACAACCCATACCCACCAAATTTATTAGAAAAGGTAAAGTACAAGAAGGAAGTAAGGAAATTAGGATGGATAGGGTCAAACAAGGACATGCCCTCATCCATGAAAAACTAAATAGTGAGGAAGTCAGGATCATTCCCTTAATCGCTATTAGATCTATCATCCTCATTAGAAGTATCCAGCTCCGAGTTTGAATTTTTCTGATTTAAGATCACAACATACCTTTCCCTGATCTTTAAGTGCTATAGAGTGAGTTTAGTCTCATCTTCCTTATGAGAAGATCTTGTTAACATGCTTTGTCCATGCCCCAGGCTACAACCTAGTCTTCTCGGCCATGTACTCGACCACAAATTTTTGGGTGCCTACCTCATCTCTAAGATTTTTTATAGAAAATTCCTTTAGATCCCATCACAACATCAAGGGATTCACCACTGGGTTCAATGATACCATCAGAAGCTACATCTTCAATGTCCCTTACATCATGGAATGAATCATCATTATGTGAATCAAGCACACCAAATTTATTTGAAATTGTAACATCAATCCTTTAGTGTTCAAGACTCTGTATAGAACCAAAATTAATGAATGTAACCAAGTAAAAGCCTTCTTCATCCACAGAAGCCTTCCTCTATCTAGGCTTTAAAACCAATTCTACATCAGGAGAAAAAACATTAATGTTCTGCATTCCTTTACAAACTCTAGTGACTACCAATTTATCCTCCATCATCTGATGATCTACTAAATATTTAGCGGATCCTTCATCCATTGTAATATCAATAGATATATCTTATTTATCATTTTCTCTAGATGAATCATCACTATAATCATTCTTTACACTAGAATAAACATCATTAAGCAATAATCCACCACTATCCTGTACATGAGAATCAACTCTAGCCTATACATAAATAGTTAAAACTTGCTCCTCATCCTATAATATACCAGTAAAGGAATCCCTGAAAGAGTGTGAAGTCACCACCTTTGGTTTAAGCCAAGAAACCATTAGCTATGGGGGAGTAAACTCATCCATAATTGTATCTTCAGCACAATCAGCCCATGATTTCACATGGACACTTCTCTCTCCAGCTGGTGGCTTCACAAAAACCATTTTATCCTTTCCCTTTGGATTAGTTTTCTGAAATTTAAGATTTTCAGTAACATGCACATTGGACTTCTCAAGAAAAACATTATCTTGGAGTGTAGGCTATGTGGCATCAACTTAACAAGATACTGAAGACATTTAGTATGGAAAAATCCAAGATGGGATTGTTTCCAATGTCACATGACATTCATATTTCTAGGAAAATATGTCCTCAGACACATGAGGAAATAAATAGAATGACAAGGATTCCATACACATCAGTTAATGGTTCAGTCATGTATGAAATGCTATGTAGTGGGCTAAATGTTTCTTACGCATTGAGTGTGGTAGGAAAATATCAAGCTGATTGAGGTGACCACTATTGGATGGAAGTCAAGACTATCCTTAAGTATCCAAGGTGTACTAAGGATATGTTCCTGATCTATGGATGAGATGAGTAACTAGTCATCAAAGGATATGTATATTCTAGTTTCTAAACTAATCAAGATGACATAAAGTGACAAATGATATAAATTATACTTTAAATGGAGGTGTTGTGAGATGGAAGAGCTCAAAGTAGGATGTGGTCATAGATTCTATAGTAGAGTTCGAGTATATTGCGACTTATGAGGTAGCTAATGAAGCAGTATGGATGCGTGTCTTTGTCTAAGATCTTGACGTGGCACCTAGCAGTAAAGATCCCATCACACTCTATTATAATAATATTATAGTAGTGGATCTTGTAAAAGAGATAAGGTTACATCAATATATAAAGAACATAATTCAGAAGTATCATATCTTGAGGGATTTTTCTCAGAGAGGTGAGGTTGCAATGAGAAACATTTTCACAAAAGACAACATGGCATACCCCATGACTGAAGTCTTAACTCAGCAGAAACATGATTATCATATGAGGCCTAGCAGACTGAAAGTCATAGGAAGTTTTCTCTAGTAAAAGTGAGAGTTTGTTAGAGTTGGTGTCCTAGGACCAACTTATTGAACTTTTATTACATGTATATTATTTTTATTGAATATTCATTGAAATTATTATTACATATTGTTCATTATTTATGTATGGATTTAATGTAATACTATTTTAGAGTAATTATTGCATTGATATGGTTATAGTAGTTAACCACTATGATGATAACCTTGAAGTGATATGAAAATATTATTAATATAGTTTTATGGTTGGATAACTTACTATTATGTGACACAAAGTATTTAGAACATCAGGTACAAGTGCTCATAAGTGGATGATGCTTCTTCTCATGAAGTTCACACTTGGTAATCTGCAATATGGGAGATTATGAGAACATACCCGCTAGTAGGAATTCTGTATGTCTTGGTGTCATTAGATATTCATAATTAATGTATGTAATGACTCATGTACTTAGATTTACTGACCAAAACCATCACGCCATATGTTGGTGGTAAGTAGGGTATATTGGGTGCGTCACATTTGACATGCCATTAATGAATAAGCCGATGAAGGATTTGTCTCTTTTATCTTTATGGAAGCTAATATCTTAAACTTTTGATTGGAATAGAACCATCACATTAAATTCCATGGCCATGTTGTAATGACATGTTTATTTTAGATAGTCAAAGAAAGACTTATCGAGTAAATAGGTTGATGACACTGTTGTTCATCCTTCTTGATGAGATGTTGTGATAAAGGGATTATATTAAATAGTGAGTGTTTGTATGTGGTTGTCAAATTTACGACATTAAGTTATTTCTCTTGGGTGCCTGACCTATTACTAGATAGTAATCTTGGAATTTAGGCAAACCCATCTAATGCTAATGAGAAAGAATCCCAGAGGGCCACACACTAACTATTTTTGTTGATCTTGATTAAATTCTATTTGAGTTTAATTAATGGAATAAATATTATTCTCAAGTCTGAGGAATAATTTTATTCAAGTTATATTGATCACATAAATTAAATAAATATTTATTCACCGACATGTAAATAAAAATTTATTTATTTATTTTATTTAATATTTAATAAATATTTATTCACCAGTATGTGAATGAAATATTTATTTATAAATAAAATTTTATTCAGGTGTTAAATAAATTTAATAGGAGTTCGAATGGACCAAGACCATGTTTGGTGAAAAATATTAATTAACAAGCTGAATAAATAATATTTATTATTGCACAAGTTGGGGCACACCAAAAAATAATAATATTATCATTATTATTATAAGGTATGAGGTTTATTAAAGGTAATAAATGTTGTTTAATGGAAATCATGCAATTAAATAATATTTTAACATAAATCCTAACTTTATAAATAGACATCTATTTCTATTGTGCAGAGAATCATAAAATTGAGAATAGAGAATTGTTGTGCACAAAAAATTCTCTCTCAACTCCTCCTTCTCTCCCCCTCTCAAGAATGAAAAGATCAAGAGAGATTTTTTCAAGACCAAATAATGAGAGATCAAGAATGAAAAAATAAAGACATTCAACTCACTGAATTAGCACTCAAAGATCGAGTGATGTTTCTAGAAGATCATAGGAGCACGTGTAGATCACTGCTAGAGGGATTCTATCATTGAATCCTCACAGTACAATGAAGGTAATCTGAAAGGGTATTTTAGATGATCAAAACTCATAAAAGAAGAAATTTTATATGACCAGGTATTTATTTCTTCAAATATTAAATAAATTAATTATAAATTTGACGTGCAAGATCTTCGCTCTTGGTTTCAGGTAATAATAATAATTATTTTTAATATATTTACCACTACCGCAAGCTTCTGTTGCACTTAGAATCAACATCTATCATATATCCACCCACATGAAAAGTTTTTATACAAAAATATATTATAATATTAAAAATGTTCATATATGTAATGATGACTATTAAATTCAAGATGTATGACAATGGTGTTGGAGTTGGTTTCCTAGGACCGACTTTTTGTAATTTGATTACGTGTATATTTGATGTATTGAATATTAATTAATCTTATTATTACATATTATTCATTATTTTTAACAACTATAATGTAATAATGTCCTAGAGTACATGTCAAATTGATATGGTCATAGTCGTTCCCCGCCATGATGAGAAACTTAAAAGGATATGATGATATTATTAAATACAGTTCTATAGTCAGATAATGTACTATGATGGGATACATAGTATATAGACTATTATGCATGAGTACTCGTAAGTAGATGAGCCTTCTTCTTATAAAGTTCACACTTGGTAATCTCCAAGATGAGAGATTATGAGGACACACCAACCAATAAGAATTTAGAATGTTTTGGTGTCATCACATGTTCCTATCTACGAGCATGTGTAATGGTCCTTAGGCTTTAAGATTATTATTAATGCATGTCATGACTCACCTACTTGGATTTTCTGATGAAAATTGTGACAATATATGTTCACAGATAGGTAGGGAAAGTTGGGTGCATCACGATTGACACGTCACTAATGGATAAATTGAGGAAGGATTTGTCACTTCCATCTTTATGGAAGTTGATATCTCATACCTTTGATTGGAATAAATCCACCACCTTAAATTCCATGGCCATGGTGTAATGGTGTGTTTATTTCATATAGTCAAAGAAATACATATAAAGAATACAGGTTGGTGACATGGATGTGAAACCTGCTTGATGAGATATTAAGACAAAATGATTATATTACACAGTGAGCGTTCATATGTGGTTGTTGTCATTGTGACATTAAGTTATTTCACTTAGGTTCCTTGAACTGTTGTTAGTGTTGGAGTTGGTTTCCTATGACTAACTATTTTTACTTTTATTACACGTATATTCTTTGTATTTAATATCAATTAAAAATATTATTATATTTTTCATTGTTCTTCATGGATTTAATGTAATAATGTCCTAGAGTATTTTTCACATTGATAAGGTCATTACAATTCCTTACTATGATGATAACCTTGAAGTGCTATGAAAATATTCTTAATATAGTTGTGTGGTTGGATAACATACTATGATAGGACACATAGTATTTAGACTGTTAGGTGTGAGTACTCATAAGAAGATGAAGCTTCTTCTCATGAAGTTCTCACTTGGTAATATCCACGATGGGAGATTATGAGAACAGACCCAGCAGTAGGAATTCTACATGTTTTGGTGTCATTAGATATTCTTATATGTGAGCGTGTGTAATGGTCCTCAAACTTTAAGATTATAATTAATGCATGTCATGACTCACACACTTATATCTTCTGAAAAAATTGTGACTACATATGTTCACAGTGAGGTAGGGTACGTTGGGTACGTCACAATTAACATGTCATTAATGGATAAGTTGAGGAAGGATTTGTCCCTTATATCTTTATGGAATCTAATATTTAATCCCTTTTATTGGAATAGAATCATCACCCTAAATTCCCTATCCATGGTGTAATGATGTGATTATTCTAAATAGTCAAAGAAATACATATCAAATACATAGGTTGGTGATACATATGTGAAACCTGATTGATGATATATTATGATAAAGGGATTATATAACATAGTGAGCGTTCGTATGTGGTTGTCATCATTACGACATTAAGTTCTTTGTCTTGGGTTCCTTAACCCATTGTTAGACAGTAATCTTGGATTTTAGGAAAGCCTACCTAATTCCAATGAGAAAGAATCCTAGAGGGTCACACACTAAGTGTTTCTGTTGATCTTGATTAAATTCTATTTGAATTTAATTAATGAAATAAATATTATTCTCAAGATCGATTAATAATTTTATGTAAGTTTTATTGATCGCATAAATTAAATAAATATTTATTCACCGAATTTTGAATAAAATATATTTATTTATTTTATTGAATATTTAATAAATATTTATTTACTTGTTTATGAATAAAATATTTATTTAAGATAATAAAATATTTATTTAAGATAATAAAATATTTTATTCAGGTATTCAATAAATCCTAGAGGAGTTTGAATGGGCCAAGACCAAGTCTGGTGAAAAATATTAATTAACAAGTCAATTAAATAATACTTGTTAGTGCACAAGTTGATGCGCACCATAGAATAATAGTATTATTATTTTATTCTGTGACCTGAGGTTTATTAATGGTTATTATATTATTTAATGACTGTCATGCAATTATATAATTATTTTGACCCAAACCCTAGCTCTATAAATAAACGGTTATGTTTATTGTGTAGAGTATTGATCAGTGCAATACAAATATATAATTGTTGTTCAAAAAGAATTCTATCTCGACTCCTCCTTTTCTCTCCCTCTTAAGAACAAGAAACAAAAGAGATATTTTTTCAAGACCAAAGAATGAGCAATCAAGAATGAATAATTCAATACATTCAATTAACCATGCTATCACCTGAAGATTAATTGAAGTTTCTCAGAGATCATATGAGCATGTGTGGATCACCGCTAGAGGGATTATATCGTTGGATCCTAATAGCATAATAAAGGAAATTTTAAAGGGTCTTTTTAGATGATCAACCTTTATCAACGAAGAAAGTTTCTAAGTCTAGGTATTCATTTATTTAGATATTAAATAAATTAATTATAAATTTGATGTGTAATATCCTCACTTATGGGTTTAGGCAACAATAATTAAAATAAAATTTAATATATCTCCCACAACTGCATGCTTTCACTACACCCAGAACCAATAAGTGGTATCATAATGGTCACGTTTAAATTTATAATTATTTATTTGATTGTTGATATATGCATAATTTTTGTTATATTTTAATTTCATGTTATTCATTATTCAATTCAATTTAAATTAACATGCTTTGACAAATTAATCATGATTTTTTTAGTGTTTAATTTTCTTAAAGGTTTAAGAAAAGATGAAGAATGACCCAAGATGCCATTGAGAAACTTCCAATTTTTGGCCAGTAAGACAGGGTTACACGACATTTAATCAAAATTACATGTCATGTACTCTATTTCATTGCATCTGGAGGCACCGAGGGATACATGAAACATCACACAGTAATTACACACAGTGTACACCACGTGTTGACTGAACAACATAACACACATTTTTCAGATTACACGGTGTGTATCAGTGTACATGACATGCAGTCTACATGGGGTAGTGATGTTATTAATATTTTTATGAATTATTATATACTCCCTTTACTTATTTTATATGAAATGTGCATAATTTGTGTGAAATATTAATGATTTAATACTAAGTATAATTTTTGAGCATTTTTAGAAGTAGTCCAATTGAGTCAGTTTACTATTTTATTTATAACTATCACCCTAATTATCCAAATTGTATGGTTACTATTTTTTAGGATTCCTTATTCAATATAAAACATTTCATTATAAGGGATCATGGACCAATTCTTCCATTTGAAGGCCCATATGGACCACACAAGAAGTCCTACAGAATCTATGAAGAAACTGGACCATCCATGAAGATTGAATTACTGGGCTCAATCCAAAAGTTAAAATTCAATAATTATCCTCCAAAATTTGTATAACAATTCAAGGAGTAATTGATATGAATTTCAGGGCTCAAATCCAAAAACAAGGGGCCCAAATAATGATTTGAAGTCCAGCCCACCATTCTAGCCAGGAATTAAAATCCGGACACTTTTCATGAAATATATCATGATGTAATAATCAAATCAAGATGAGATTTTTCAGTGTGAAAGAGGAGACATAGGTGGCCGACGTTGTTGAAGAAAGCATTCAGATTTGAAGGCATATTCCTATTCTAAAACCCATTCACATTCTGGACTTCAAAAAGTTTGGATTGAAATGGACAGATTAACTATTTTTAATCAACCAGACATACCTTTGGATCCTTAAGTCCAATGGATGATAAATTTTCAGAGTATACGTAGAAGATATTTATCTACAACTTGTAAGAAGATCATATCTCAATATTTAGCTGTCTAATTTATCAAATTGGTGATGCAAGTGGAGGGAAATTTTTGGAATGCAAACAACCCACAACATTGGGCTATAAATTCATCCCCCTCCTCCTTCAAAGGAGTTGGCATTTCAGAAGAGAGGAGCACATATTGGCACGACCAAAGCCCTGAAAAGGGCTTGGGAGGACCTACCATACTCAATTTTTTACTTTATATATATTTCCTTCTCTCTTTGTTTTCATTTACTTTTGTGTTCTTCATTTTTGTAATCTTGTAAGTCTCTTTCTTTGTAATTCTGTTTTAATGAAAGTTTCTTCTTCAATATATCTTATTATCATCCACCTTATGTATTTTAATATTAATTTTCTTAAAATAGTTTAAATACAGTTGAATCCCCTTCCTTTTTTTTTCTTTCTCATTCAATCTAAAGTTCGTTTTTAATTCTCATCATCATTCGTGTGTGTGTGTTTGATGCAAAACTCTTTTCTTATCCCTTTATTTTTCTTATATTATTAATTTATCATCATAATAATTATAACCAGATTAATAATAATTTCAATTTATAAGTAAATCTCTCATTGGGGTGAGTTGTAATTTAGTTATGTTAAGTGATTGGGAGATTTTTCTCGATGAATATTATTCAAATTAACATTGTGTATGTTAAACTTAGCATGTCATGGATTAATGACTCGTTTTGTTTAAAATATGGATTACATGGATTATTGGAACCATAAATACACTAACACAATCAAGTACTGATTGAGATTATAATCCTAGTTAAGTTAAGGCTTGGATTAAAGCTTTAACACTTAGGAATTCCAATCAACGTCAACTTGTGATATGGGTGTTAATTTAATACAATATAAAGCAAATCTCAAGGATATCACAAGATTAAATACCTAATGATGAACTCACCCAAATCTTTATCAATTTGTTAAATAAAACATCATCCATAAATTATTTCATAATCTCTGCAAACAACCCCCCCCAATCAGAATACAATTAACTAAAAACAACCGACTATAAAAAATTATCATCGTCGAGGATTCGACCCGAGTGCTAATATACACATTAGCAGAGCACCAGAACCTTAACTGGTCGATAGGAGACAATCTTCCATGCTTTAAAATGACACCGTTGTCAAGGATGGTGATTTAAGTAGTCATTAGTTTCTGGTTATTGTAAAAAAAATCAAAATAAAAAAATCAAAAAAATAAATAAAAAAACAGAAATAAAAACCCACCTTCTCATAAAAATCATAAACTGAAAAAAATACAAAGCAAAACTCATCTTCCTCTTTCTTCCAACATCATTCTGAATGCCCCTTAGACTCCTTAATAATCCCTTGGATTTGTTTGACCCTAAAATTGAGCGAACTCTTCACCAACTTAGGAGAAACTTAAGAGATAGTCAACTCATTCAAGAACCAGTCCTTGTCCAACCTGTTGAATTAGATATGGATAATCCTAGGGAACAAACACTTAAAGAACTTTCTGACCTTGATATTAATTACCAAACTATTGGTATTCAATATCCAAACATAGAGGCTGACTTTGAACTCAAATCGGGTTTGATTCATCTTCTTCCTCATTTCCATGGGCTAGCCAGTGAGGATCTACATCCCCACCTTAAAGAGTTCCAAGTGGTGTGCTCTACCATGAATCCTCAAGAGGTTTATGAGGAACAAATCAAAATCTGAGCATTCACTTTCTCCATAGATGACACTTCCAAGTCATGTATTTACTACCTCCCTCCTGGTTCTATAACCACATGGAATGACATGAAGTGACTATTTTTAGAGAAATTCTTTCCTACTTCTCGTACTACTTCTATCCGAATGGAAATAAGTGGTATTCATCAATTCCCAAATGAATCACTCCATGAGTACTAAGAGAGGTTAAAAAATATTTTTGCAACCTGCCCACACCACCAAATCCCTGACCAACTCTTGATCCAATACTTCTATGAGAGGTTATTGGCTATGGAGAGAACCCTCATTGATGCCTCAAGTGGTAGTGCTCTTGTTGATAAAACTCCTGCAGCTACAAGAGATCTCATAAGCAACATGGCTGCAAACACACAACAATTATATACTCAAGCACATGCTCAAGTCAAACAATCCCAAGATAGTCAGTCAATAGATCCGAACAAGATGACATAGTGGATGAGTTAACTTACAGGTTTTGTACGAAAACTAGCTGTGGCTACCAAAGCCCAAACTTCATCTTCTCCACAATCAATGTTTCCTAGACCTGTCAAAAACTATGGAATCTGCAACTCTCCAGCTCATCCAACTGACACATGTCCACAACTTCAAGAGGATCAATCTGATTCATCTGGACCAATGGAGCTCAATGCAGCATATGCTCAGAGGAACACCAACCCTCAACAATCAGGTTAGTTCATTAGAAACTTCAACCAACCTCACTCTGAGCCCTTCTCTTCTTCCTATAACCAAGGCCTGAGGTATGGTAATTCTGTCTCTCATCCCCCTCAATTCCCTCATCAAAACCTAAACCAGTTCCAATATGGTCAAGGTGTTGGTAACTTCCAACAACCTTATCCTTTTATTCCTCAACTTCAAAGGAACAATCCTCCTCCTGGATTCCAATATCCTAGTGAGCCTTCCCAATTCCAAAACCAATACAATCTCTTTCCCAAGAACCAAAATCAAGGCAATCCCAATTCGGGACAGGCCACTTCTTCCAAGCAACCATTGGAAAGTGTATTTGAAGATCTTTCCTCCTTCACTCATTACAACCTCAAGAACATTGAAACCCAAATTGTTCAACTTGCATCCTACCTTAGTCAGCAACAACCATCCAATTCTTCCCAACTTCTAGCTCAACCATTACCCAACCCCAAGGGTAATGTAAGTGAAATTACACTTAGATTGAGGAAGCAAATTTCTATGCCTCAAGATAAGTCCTCCAACCCCCTTTAAATGTTGACCTAGAAAATGAAAAGAAAAAGAAACTTGAAAAGGAATCTGAACCCATTTCCTCACCTCCTTCTATTCTACTTAGGAACCCAATTCCTTTTCCTCAATCTTTTTCTAAACCAAGGAAGTCCTTTGAACCCAATCCTGAAATGCTCGATATGTTTAGACGTGTTAAAGTGAACATTCCCCTCTTAGATGCCATTAAACAAATTCCTAAGTATGCTAAGTTTCTCAAGGATTTGTATACCCATAAGAGGAAACTTAGGACCTTTGAAAATGTTTCCACTCAACAATCTATTCCCATAAAGTGAAAATATCTAGGGAACTTTATGGTTCCATGCCAAATTAGAAGTTCAAAATTTGATGATGCACTCATAGACCTAAAAACCCTCAATTAATGTCATGCCCAAATCCATATTCTCCAACCTTGGTCTAGGTCCCTTTCATCCAACGGGTGTTTTCATTCAGTTAGCGAATCGAAGCATAGCTAGTCCTAAGGGTATAATTGAGGATGTCCTTATTCGTATCAATGATCTTATCTTCCCAGCCGATTTCTATGTCCTTAACATAGAAGATGATACAACTTATTTCCAATCTCCTCTGATTTTAGGAAGAAATTTCCTCATAAAATCTAAAACCAAAATTGATGTCCATGTTGGCATCTTATCCATGGAATTTGGTGACGAACTGGTCAAGTTCAATATTTTTCAATCCATCTGATACCCATCAGAGAATCAATCTACATTCTCTATCTATTATTCTGAAACTCTCTCTGAGAGTGTGTTGAATCCCAATACATCATGTCCTTCTTGTTCTACTGATAGAGGAGTTTGTGAATATTACATCCTCATTAACCAAGTCATAAATGGAGTAGTTGATGTTGACATTATAAATTCAAACTACATTGATCTAAAGGATCTTGAAAATCTTTAGAATATCATCTTGCCTCTGACCTCCACTTATCCAGCTTGGATGACAATGAGAAAAATGAACTAGAATGTTCATTTGTTGATTCATATCAGTTTATCCAATATTCATCATTTCCTATTTGCGATTCTGAAAATTCTGTTATATGTGAGGTTAATCATAAAAAAATGTGTTTATCTTGTCCCAATGAGAGTGAAGGTTGTGTGATTTTTTCCCTAATTAATAAATTGATCACTGGTGAGGTTGAAATTGACCATTATTTGGTGAACAACATTGAAATACATGATATTGAAAATTTTATTCAGTCTTATGACTCCACTGATCCTCATTACTCTACATCGGTAAGTGATGAAATAAATGAGTCAAAAACATTTGGTATCTCATACTGTGGTTTTGTTTTATTTGATCCTTACATAAATGAACCATCAGAATTGAGACATATTCCTAAATTTCCAAGCATAGAAAACCATCACTTTGTGGATAAAACGATTCCTCACATTGGAGACCAAAGAGAGGACAATCATATTCTCTTTCCACCTCCATTTAATTGAAAGCACACAATCAAGGAAGGGAATAAATTATCCAATGAAAAATCAGGTATCCTAAACGAGAATTTTTTCTGGAATTACTCTGGAGTTGAGAAAATACTGTGGCCACCATCGGACTATGGGTAGTCCACTGCAACTGTATAGTTGTAGATAAATAAATTCAGTGCTTCTTGGGAGGCAACCCATGTTTTATTTTACTTTTATGAAATTTTAATTTCCTTTTAGTTTTTCATTAGATAAATAATGATTTTTCTTTTTCAGGTAATATCCCACAATCCTAGAACCACATCAACTTCCATCGAATCCTCAACTTCTACAATTGACCCACCACTGGATGGAGATGAAAACCCACCAAATCCAAACCAGGGGGAACCTCTTTCCCTTTAACTCTCTCTCTATCTCTTCATCTCTCTAACTATTTCTTCTTCTTCACCTCTCTTTCATTTTTTACCACTTTCTTTATCAAACCCTTTTATTTACTCTTTCTCTTTTGTGTGGGTGTATCTTTATAAAAAACTAAAACAAAAACCTAAAAAACAAAAAAAAACAAAAAAAATCACTTAAATATGGAAAAACAAGAGTCATGATTACTCACCTTCCAATTTTTAAATTTTGTCCAACCATTTTAGAGAGTTAAAAGACATGGTTTCATCTAAATTTTTTTTCGTTTTCATCATATATTTGTATAAGTAATATTGTGTCAAAACCAATAAATTTTTAATGCTCACTTTTTGATTTGGAAAATTATTTCCCCACCCGTGAGGAACACCATTTTATTTCATGCCAAGGCCAACTATGGCCATATTTTCAAAATGAGTGTTTTTTTCACCCCTATTTGTGAATATTGAATTTATAGACCTTCGATCTAAATTTCTTACTTTCATGTGAATTAATATGATAAAGGCATTTTCTGAACCACATGAGAATCACAATAGCCAAATAGCCTCCCATTTCCCTTACAATAATCCTCCTTTTGAAATCCCCTTCGAGCCTATGAAAACCTTTTATTTTTTAAACACATTATAATTCCAATACCTTATCCCACTAAATATCAACATATATTTTTTATAGCATATTTTTTTTGAAATTTAAGTGTGGGGGGAATGGATTTCATTTTGGGCACCCTTTGTTGATTTCACCATATTATCATATGCTTGAGTGAAAGAATCCATTTCTGTGTGGGGGATAGGTTGTAATTCAGTGTGTTTTGGGGAATGTAATGTACTTTAATTTATGTAATTTTGTCAATGTTATTGACAAGTGTTCAAAAAAATCAAAAAAAAAAAAAATCAAAAAAAAAAGAACAAAAAAAATGGGTTGTTTCTTGGGTAGGTCAAAAATAACTCTTCCTCAACCTTTGATCTTGTTATAACTATTACAATTAGTGTCATTAGGAGATCAATCATGGGTTGGGATATGAGTGTGAGATCTTTTCCAAGTTCAAATTTCAAAAAAAAAAGAGAGAAAAAGAAAAAAAAAGAACACTCGCATTATATTCTTATATCATTAGGAGAAGTTTCATGGTTTGTAAATATTTAATCTTCTCATCCAATGCAAATTTTATTCCTCTCTTGTTTCTTTATTCACACAATCATTCCCTTATAAATATTAGTTTTCATTTCCTTCCATGTTTTATTTCAAAAAAAAATGTGCATTGCTTTTTCCATGTTGGTATTTTACCCCCCTTTTTCCTATTTTTTGGATATCATCTTCCTACCGTCCCATAGACACAGAAAAACCCCTAAAAATACCTCTTGATTTTTGAGCACTTTAGGATAGGTAATGGAATCTGATATCTCTTTAAAACTATAAGATTTTCACTTTTGGTTGGTGAATGAGTGAAGCTCCATAAATTAATTTTATCATCTTGAGAGGAGTAAGTTTTGTGTGCCATCATTTTCCATTTCTAAATTTGAACATGAAAAAATGAATTATTTTTGAAACATTATTTCTATAACAACTTGTGGTGGAATTCAATATAGATGAGTGAAATTGTCTAAACCTCCCCTGATTGGGGAAAACAAAATTTTAATATTTGTTGGTGAGTGAAAATGATTTTGTCATGTTTTTATATTTTTTGCACATGAGGACATGCACATGACTAAGTGTGGGGGAGTTGATGTTATTAATATTTTTATGAATTATTATATACTCCCTTTACTGATTTTATATGAAATATGCATAATTTGTGTGAAATATTAATGTTTTAATAATAAGTATAATTTTTGAGCATTTTTAGAAGTAGTCCAATTGAGTCAGTTTACTATTTTATTTATAACTCTCACCCTACTGATAAAAATTGCATGGTTCCTATTTTTTAAGATTCCTTATTCAATATAAAACATTTTATTAAAAGTAATCATGGGCCAATTCTGCCATTTGAAGGCCCATATGGACCACACAAGAAGACCGATGGAATCTGTGAAAAAACTGAACCATCCATGAAGATTGAATTAATGTGATCAATAAAGAAGTGAAAATTCATTAATTCTCCTCAAAAATTTGGATAACAATGCAAGGAGTAATGGATAAAAAATTCAGGGCCAAAATCCAAAAAACAAGGGGCCCAACTAATGCTTTGAAGTCCAGCCCACCATTCTGGACGGGAATTAAAATATGGAAAATTTTCATGAAATATCTCATGATGTAATTGTCAAATCAAGCTGAGATTTTTCATTGTGAAAGAGGAGATATAGATGGCATACTTTTTTGAATAAATAATTTGTATTTGAAGTCATCTTCCTATTCAAAAACACATTCACATTTTAGACTTCAAAAAGTTTGGATTGAAATGGACAGATTAACTTTGTTTAATCAACCGAACATAACTTTGGATAATTAAGTCCAATGGAATCCAAATTTTCAGAGTAGATATATAAGATATTTATATACAACTTGTAAGAATATAATATCTCTATATTCATCTTTCTAATTTATCAAATTGGCGATGCAAGTGGAGGGGCAGTTTTGGAATGCAAACAGCACACAACATTGGGCTATAAATTCATCCCCCTCCTCTCCTTCAAAGGAGTTCGAATTTCAGAAGAGAGGAGAACATATTGTCATGAACAAAGCCTTGAAAAGGGCTTGGGAGGACCTTTAATACTCAAGTTTTTTACTTGATATACCTTTTCTCCTCTTTTTGTTTTCATTTACTTTTTTGTTCTTCATTTTTATAATCTTGTAAGTCTCTTTCTTTGTAATTCTGTTTTAATGAAAGTTTATTCTTCAATATATCTTATTATCATCCACCTTCTATAGTTTAATATTAATTTTCTTAAAATATTTTAAATACAGTTTAATCTCCTTCCCTTCTTTTGCTTTCTCATTCAATCGAAAGTTCATTTTTAATTCTCATCATCGTTCGCGTGTGTGTGTTCGACGCAAAACTCTTTTATTATCCCTTTCTTTTTCTTATCTTCTTAATTTATCATAATAATCATTATAACCAGATTAATAATCATTTTAATGGATGAGTAAATCTCTCATTGGGGTGAGTTATAATTTAGGTATGTTAAGTTATTGAGGGCTTTTGCTTGATGAATATTATTCAAATTAACATTGTGTATGTTGAACTTAGCATGTCATGGATTAACGACTTGTTTTGTTTAAAATATGGATTCCATGGATTATTGGAACCATAAATATACTACCACAATCAAGTACTGATTGAGATTATAATCCTAGTTAAGTTAAGGCTTGGATTAAAGCTTTAACACTTAGGAATTCCAATCAACGTCAACTTGTGACATGGGTGTTAATTTAATTCAATATAAAGCAAAGCTCAAGGATATCACAAGATTAACTACCTAATAATGAACTCACCCCAATCTTTATCAATTTGTTAAATCAAACATCATCTATAAATTATTTCATAAGCTCTGCAAACAAACCCCCCCAATCAGAATACAATTAACTAAAAACAACTGACTATAAAAAAGTATCATCACCGAAGATTCGACCCGAGTGCTGCTATACACATTAAGAGAGCACTAGAACCTTGACCAGTCGATAGAAAAAAATCAGCCGCACTTTCAGGTAGCAGCACAAATCGCGCAATCCGTTTGGTCATTATATATGGTCAAAACCACATGAGATTGAAAACCTAGATCATTTATGATATACACGACATCTATGTGGTGAAAACGATGTGTAATTAATCTATTACCATGTTTGAAACACATTCTAAAGACCCAAGAATGCATCCTGGACACACAACAAGAGGAACACATAGTGTGTAGTTGGTCTTTACACACCATGTAGTCCATCTGAGGTACACCCCATAGACCCAGGCATATACCCTGGATATAAGACAACCAAGATACGTGGTGTGTATCTGATCTGTATATGCCGTGTATTCTCCCATTAAAGGATATAATTAAAAAATACATTAAATTGAAAATTGCAGTATTAAAACCTTAATTTATTGATTGGCACAAAAATTTGTGTTTGATAATTTAATAATGGTTTTAGGTAATATTAAATGCTCAATTAATTTATTGTAATAAATATGTTAATATTGGGTTTTACATACATTTTCCATGAATTCCATAAATTATGGGTATCTCTAATTAAGTTTGGATGATCATTAAGATGAAAGGGAATTAATTAATTAATTAATTTAAGTGCGTTCAACTTAATAATAAATAATGAATAAATAAATGAATGCTAGCTAGTTATTTTTGCATATTCACTATATGTATGACCATTCATGAGTTTAACTAAGACCTACGTATGTGTTGTACGTTTTAATTTAATTTATTTCATGGGTTTGAAATTATTTACTATTAAATTAATTATGATGGTATGTGTGTCATCTTTCCCTCCATTATTATATAGGACCTTCATGTCCAAGGATATTTATGTAATCCCACTTTAACCAATCCTTTGGTTCCCCTCACTTGCACGAGAGTCATAAATTTATGTAATTAATAGAGCATTCCAAGGCATGTGGATGAAAATCAATGAATAAAAATTATGATGCCAAATCAAGTGATACATAGGTGGATAGGTGGAATGTTGTAACTCATGCCAAGACTGACAATAAGAGTTATTTCCCCTAGGTTAAAGGTTGATTTAATGTCTGCTCATTAAACCAACCATTAGATAAATATCATGAATGGGTCATTTAATTAATTAATTAATTCTGTCTATGAAATTATTTATTTTATGGATCCAAGGTCGTGATCACATAAATAAATGAATTAACATGAAAAGATAAAAATTAAATAAATTAATTATGCGTAAATGTTTTATCCATAATGGTTAATCAATTAGATAATATAACTTAATATTAAAAAGACATGTAAAGGATAAAACAAGATAAAAATTTATCCATAATTAATTAAAATACCTCAATTAAATATTAAGTCATACATGGACTTCCATTGCTTTATTAGGAATGAAAGTATTGATACTAAGTGTTTGACCAAACCTCGTTGGGATTATTAATTTTAATGTGGAGTTATTATAAAGGTTATGGGTTAACTTAACCATCTTACATCAAGAGAAGTATCCCTAGCTAGACTCGATGTAAATTAGAGGCAAGTTTTGAGAAAATCCAAGTCGAGATTTCATGATAGGGGAGTCCACTCAATGGATTAAGGAGCAATAAGCCCACAGTTAGTAAATAACTTCCAACCTAAATATCTTTGAGTATCTTGAAAAACCCTCATTGAGTTATGCGAAGGGGTATATGGATCAATTCCACTAGAATGTAATAACAAATAGACATTCCATATTCAATGGTGATGACTATTGGGACTTTATAAAATAACAAGATATTTAATAAAAATTAATAAAATCAATTGATTTATTATTTCTCACATAATCTGTAATCAATAAAAGTACTAATAATATTCTATTTTAATTATAGAATAAAATGAAAAACTCATAATCCACATTATCCCTAAAATCAATATTAGATAAAGAAAACTCCTCACTGATAGTAACTTCCAGGAGTGGTTTAGATGCCTTTGGGTTGTGCTATGCCATGAATGAAAATATTATGTGCTAGAATCTTCAATGCTTGATTTTACTACTAAAGAGGCGAGGGATTAATAGTTCCTAGTATATGAAAAATATTTGAGTGATGTAATCAAAGTTCAATGTTTGATTATTTTGTCTATGTCTAGTGAAATCATGAAGTTTCATGAAAATATGTATGTATATAGTATACTTGAGAACCTCTATGGTCTTTACTAAGAGAGAGCTAGACATGAAAAATTTGAGATATACAAGGTTCTCTTTCAGTGCAAGATTGGAGAGGTTTCCCCAACTAGGCCTCAAATAGTCAAGTTAATTGGATTTATTGACCACATAGAGGTTCCAGGGTTTAAACTCCCTAAATAACTAGGAACCGATCTCATTCTGGAATCAATCTGATCGCACCATGATTCAAAGTTTCATTTTCACCCTTACACCATTATGCTAAACTAGTTTTGTATTAAAAATTATAGAAATAATAACAAATTTCCATTCATGTTTGATTCAATTATTTTGTTTTTATCACTTTTAAAAAGGGAAATGCTACTTGTTTTGATAATTTCATTGTAGGTGGAGGTGATTTGGAGGTCCCATGTTGAAGTTCAAGAAAAATAGGCCTCACTATTTCATTTCCACCCTTACACCACTGTGCTAAACTAGTTTTGTATAGAAAATTAAAAAATAAAAAAAAATTCACTTCATGTTTGATTCAATTATTTTCTGTTGATCACTATTAAAAAGGGAAATGTTACTTGTTTTGATAATTTAATTGTAGGTGGAGGTTATTTGGAGGGAACTCGATGAAGTTCAAGAAAAACGAGCCAAACTACACAGGATCCAAGCACAATAGTTGACTCAACCACACACTTATACTAAACCATGAATCCAAATGGGATGATATTTTGTGGTCCAATAAAAAATTCAGTGGTATAAATATTTTATGAAAGAACTGAAGCTCAATTCTTCCATCTGGTGGCCCATCTAGATTGATCTATCCAAGACATCGAATCTGCCCAAAGTCAAAAGTGGTGTGTAGTGCTATGTCAATATCTTGAGCTATAGTTGTAAAAATGGTGAATTTTTTTGGTGGAGATATTAAGGAGGTGGGGATACAAATTTTCAGTGGATATAGTCAATGAAGAGTCATGCAAGTCTTCTATTATCCTTTTGGGGATACACATTACAAATAATAGTACAAATACTAAACCATGTGCCAACTAAAGAAAAAAATGGTATACCATGCCAATTATGGAATGGAAATGAACCCGTGTTGTCATAATTACATGTGTGGGGTTTAAAATCATTTTAAGGTGTTTTTAGGTAACAAAGTTTCACCCCAAGGCACAAAGTATACCTTTATAGGATATCCTAAGGAAACAAGTAGATATTACCTATATGAACCCTCATATAGAAAGGTTATAGTGGAAAGACATGCTATATTTCTTAAGAGAGAGCACATATCTAAAAGATAAAGTGGGGGTAGAGATAAAAATGGGTATTCAAGAAGAATCTAAAAATAGAAGGAAAATTCAGTACCTATAAGCCATGAATGATTCCAAAAGGGTTTAAATAGAATCAAGGCATTGACTACGATGAAACAATTTCACTAGTTTCAATACTAAAATCCATCAGGATTCTGCTTTATATTATGACTTTCCATGACTATGAGATTTGGAAAATGGATTTTAAAACATCCTTCCTTAAAAATAACCTACAGGAAGATATCTATATGACACAACCTGAAGGGTTTGTGACTCCAAATTATTCCAATAAGATATACAAATTGAAAAAAACAATTTATGGATTAAATCAAGAATCTCAGTCATGAAGCATTCATTTTGATGAAACCATAATCAAATTTGGTTTCATAAAAAATGGGTGTAATCCTTGTGTCTACAAATAGTTTAGTAGGAGTATAGTCATTTTATTAATAGTATATGTTGTTGGCATATTACTCATTAGAAAATAAATACCAGTCTTATAGTTTTTTAAGGAATGGTTGAATAAATTATTCTCTATGAAGGAATTGGGTGAGACAATATATATTATTTGGTTCAAAATTCACAGTGATAGATCCAAGAGGTTGCTCAAACTAAGTCAAAGTACAAGCATTGGAAAGATACTGAAGATATTCAGTATAGAACAATCCAAGAAGGAATTGTTGCCAATATCATATGAAATTTATTTTTCCAAGAAAATATTTCCTCAAACACATGTGGAAAGAAATAGAATGGATACGATTTTATATGCATCAATGATTGGGTCATTAATGTATGTTATGTTATGTACTATGATAGATTTCTCCTACAAATTAAGTACATTATAAAGATACCAAGATGATCCAGGTGATCACCATTGGATGGAAGTAAAGATTATCCTTAAGTATCTAAGTCGTACTAAGGACATGTTCCTAGTTTATGGAGGAAATGAGGAACTAGTAATTATAGGATATATAGATTCCAGTTTCCAAACTGATCAAGATGACATGAAGTCAAAAAGGAGATACATATTAACTTTGAACGGAGGTTCTATGAGATGGAAGAACTCAAAGCAGGTTGTGGTTGTAGACTCTATAGTAGAGTCCAAGTATATTGTGGCTTCTAAGGTAGCTAAATAAGCAATATGGATGCACAAATTCATAAAATATATTAATGTATTACCTAGAAGTAAAGATCCCATGACACTATACTATGATAATACTGTAGTGGTGGCTCTTAAAAAATAGCTAACGCCACATCAGTGGGAAAAGAACATACTTCATAAGTATAATTTCTTGAGGGATTTTTCACAGATAGGTGATGTTTCTATGAGTATTATTTCCATGGTAGACAACGTGGAGGAACCCTTGACTAAATAATTGACTCAGAAGAAACATGATTATCATGTGAGTTCTAGCAGACTGAAAGTAACAGGTAGTTAGCTCTAGTCCAAGTGAGAGTTTGTTGGAGTTTATGTCCTATGACACCAATTATTTGTACTTTTATTACATTTATGTTCAATGTATTGAATATTAATTAAACATATTATTACACATTGTTCATTCTTCTATATGGATTTAATGTAATAGTTTTCAAGAGTATTTGTCGCATTTATAAGGTCATTTTAGTTCTCTGCTATGATGAGAATCTTGAAGTGATATGACAATATTATTAATATATTTGTGTGTTTGGATAACATACTATGGAGGGACACATAGTATATAGATAATTAGGTGTGAGTACTCCTAAGTGGATGAGGCTTCTTCTCATGAAGTTCACACTTGGAAATCTCCAAGATAGGAGATTATGAGAACATACTCACTAGTAGGAATTATGTATGTTTTGGTGTCATTGTAAATTTCTATATATGAGCATTTCTAATGGTACTTAGGATTTAAGATTATAATTAATGCATGTCATGACTCACACACTTAGATTTTATGATGAAAACCATGATGAAATATGTTTGTGGTGAGGTAGGGTATGTTGGGTGCATCAAGATTGAAATTTCATTAGTGGATAAGTCCAGGAAGGATTTATCCCTTCCATCTTTATGGAAGCTGATATATCGACCCTTTTATTGGAATAGAATCATCACCATAATTTTATTGTCCATGGTGTAATGACGTATTTATTACAAATAATAAAATAAATACGTATCAAACATATAGACTGGTGATATGGATGCATAACTTGCTTGATGAGATATTATGATAAAGGGATAATATTACAGAGTGAGAATTTTTTATGTGGTTTTTATCATTGCAACATTAAGTTTTTTATCTTGGGTGACTTGACCCATTTCTAGACAAAAATCTTAGACTCTAGGCAAGCCCACCTAATGAAAATGAGAAAGAATCCTAGAGAGCCACACACTAAGTGTTTCTGTTGATCTTGATTAAATTCTATTTGAATTTAATAAATGGAATAAATATTATTCTCAAGTATATGAGGAATAATTTTATTCATGTTTTATTGATCACATAAATTAAATTAATATTTATTTACCATATTGTGAATAAAATATATATATTTATTTTATTTAATATTTAATAAATATTTATTTACAGGTTTTTGAAAAAAATATTTATTCAAGAGAATAAAATATTATATTTGGGTTTTCAATAAATTCTAGAGGAGTTTGGATGGACCAAGACTGAGTCTGGGGACAAATATTAATTTAAAAGTTGGTTAAATAATACTTGTTATTGTGCAAGTTGGTGTGCACCATAAAATAATAATAATAATATTTTATTATGTGGCATGAGGTTCATTAAAGTTCATTATATTATTTAATATATGGCATGAAATAAAATAATTATTTTAACCTAAAAAATAACTCTATAAATATATGGTTATGTCTATTATGTAGAGTATCAATTGATGCAATCAAAATAGAGAATTTCTGTGCACAACAAATTATCTCTCGACTCCTTCTCTCCCTCTCAAGAATGAGAAACACAAGAGACATTTCTTCAAGAGTGAATAATGAGCTATTAATAATTAATAATTCAATACTTTTGATTCGCCATGCTTGCACCTAGAGATCGAGTGACATTACTCAAATATCATAGGAGTACATGTGGATCACCGCTAGAGGGATTCTATCCTTGAATCCTCATAATGCAATAAAGGAAATTCGAAAGGTTCTTTTCAGATGATCAACATTCATCAATGAAGAAAGTTACTTATCCAAGGTATTCATTTCTTCAAATATTAAATAAATTAATTATAAATTTGATGTGAAATATCCTTACTCATGGTTTCGAACAATAATAATTAAAATAAATTTTTATATATTGCCCACCACCGCATGCTTTCACTGCATATAGAACCAAAAACTGGATAGTTATCTTATAATTTAGACAAGCCCACCTAATGCCAATTAGAAAGAATCCTAGAGGGTCGCACACTAAGTGTTTCTGATGATATCAAGTAAATTATTTTTTAATTTAATTAATTGAATAAATATTATTCTCATGACTAAAAAATAATTTTATTCACATTTTATCTATTAAAAATATTTATTTATAAATGAAATATTTAAATTAAAAATTTATTTGGGTGTTTAATAAATCCTAGAGGAGCTCAAACATACCAAGACTATTTCCAGTGAAAAATATTAACAAGCATGTTACATAGTATTTTTTATTACACAAGTTGTCACACACCATAATAATAATAATAATAATAATAATAATAATATTTTTATTATGTGGAATGGGGTTTATTAAGGATTATTATATTATTTAAGGGCAGACATGAAATTAAATAATTATTTTAACCTAAACCTTAGCTCTATAAATAGACCATTATGTCTATTAGTATTTCAAAAAAAAAAAAAAATCAAAACTTGAGAATTTCACACAATGAAACTCTCTATATAATCCTTCTTTATATCTTACTATCAAGAACAAGAAAGGTAAGATAGATCCCATCAAGATAGAAGTACAAGCGATAAAAAAAAACAATGAAATATAATAGATTCTCCATGCCAACACCCAAAGATTGATCGGTGTTTCTTAGAGATCAAAGGATCACGTGTGGATCACCACTAGAGGGATTCTATCATTGAATCCTCATAGTGTAACAAAGATAATTTGAAAGGTTCTTGTTGGATGATCAAATTTCACATCGAAGATGATACTAATCCCAGGTATTCATTTCTTCTGATATTAAATAAATTAATTATAAATTTGATGTTCAAGATCCTCACTTAGGGTTTTGGGTAACTCAATATTAAAATAAATTTTAATATATCTCCCACCACGACACACTTCTATTGTGCCCAGAACCAAAAAGTGGCATCGGTGGGGTCACATTTAAATTTATAATTATTTATTTGACTGTTGATCCATACCTAATCGTGGTTGAATTTTAATTTTATATTATTTTTCTTTAATATGTTTTGAATTAACATGTTATCAACATATTAATCAAGTTACTTTAGTGTTTAATTTTCTTAAAGGCCCAAGAAAAGATTAAGAACGACCAAATATTCCATTGAGAACTGCCAATTTTTTGGCTGGTAAGAAAAGGTTACTTAACATGTAGTCAAAGTACATGTTGTGTACCATAGTACGCTGCACCTTGTCATGCCATGTGATACACGACATACCACATAGTTATTGTTGGAGTTTGTGTCCTAGGACCAATAGATTGTACTTTGATTACATGTATATTTGATATATTAAATATTAATTAAACATCTTATTACATATTGTTCATATGTTCTATATGAATTTAATGTAATAATTTCCTATAGTATTTGTCACATTGATAAGGCCATAACAGTTCCCTCTATGATGAAAAACTTTAAGTGCTATGAAAATATTCATAATATAGTTCTATGGTTGGATTACACACTATGATGAGATACATAGTATATAGATTTTCAAGTGTGAGTACTCGTAAGAGGATGAAGTTTTTTCTCATGAAGTTTGTGTAGGTTCCAGGCGCAGCGGAAGCACAGGAGGGATGATGCCCAACTTTGATTTTTTCCATACTCGATGAACAATACAAGATCTATGCAAGGATAAACACTGTGATCCATGAAATTGAATTAAATAAATATGGAAAAGTAATATAAACCCATATCCAAGAGAGAGGATCAACATATATTGTTTATAATTAATTTAATTAAATAAGAATTACCTCCAAGGTTTATTATTTCTTCGTTGATGTGTCTGACCACAGATATACAGTTCACCACTATTTCATTGTTGAGATTAAGGGTAGATCACCTCTAGCAGTGATCCAAATGTGTTCCATGAATCCCTGGACATTGCTGAAGGAGTCTCCGGGTGCTAGAAGAGGAGATCCTTGCGCTTTCATCATCCACCTTCAATTGCCTTGAGAACTGATACCAAAGCGTTCTCCTTGATCTAGTGTAGGAGTATCTCTCTCATTCTTGAGAGCGTTCTTGGAGAGAAAATAACTCTCTAGGCTTAAAATCTTTTCTCCAAAATGTTGTGCACAACCGAATTGGCATCGCTTGGCTTGACCTTGACTAATGAGAGAATAGTATAACCATGCATTTATTTCACTAGGGTAATAATAAAATAATTTTCACAAGTGACTTTAATTATTTCATTAATCCTAGTGAAACTCACACGTCAAATAATAACAAAAAATATTATTATTTCCTGACATTCACTTAACTTGCGAGTTATAATTAAATATTATTTATTTCTCACTGGATCCTTTAATCTCGGTCTACCAATCCTCCTCAATTTTTATTAATTATTTCACCCATAATATATTCCCTCAAATAACTAGTGATAGAATAAATTTGATCAGGAATACATGAATAATTATTAAACCACAACTGGGAATAATATTTATTCAACTTATTAAATAATAAATTATTTAATTGATATTATGGATACACTTAGTGTGTGACCCTCTAAGGCCTCTTTCTCAATGGCATTAGGTGGAGTAGCCTGAAGTACAAGGTTAAAGTCTAGCAATATGCCAAGGCAACCATAGAGAAAGAAGTTAATGCCTAAAAAACATGTCATCCAATAGGAATGTTTACCATACAATATAATCCCTTTATCACAATATCTATAATCAAGCAGGTTGCATGCCAGTTCCATCAACCGATATGCTTGATAACTCTTTCTTTGACTTTACAGAAATAGAACTTGCCTATAGAACACCATATCCATGGATTTATTTAGGCTATATGATTTCCATCAAAGGGCCTAAGATATTAACTTTCATTAGTGAATAGAGGTGATAAATCATCTCTTTCATTATTCATTAATGTAATATTACTCGTGACACACCCAACATATCCTACCTCTCCGCAAACATCTGTCGTCACTATTTTCATCAATACATAAAATCACATGACTCATAATATTCATTAATAATAATATTAAATTATAAGGACCAATACACATGTTTGTATATAGGAACATCCAATGACACTTATAAATGTGGATTTCCTACTGTTGGGTCTCATTCTCACAATATCCTACTGAATATTACAAAGGGTGTACACCATGAAAAGGTGCCTCAAAGTCTTATGAGTCTTTACCCCTGATAGGATGTATCATTTGTGTCCCTAAAATTATATCATCTAGCCATAAAATATATATCTAAGAATAATGTCATAGCACTTTTGGGTTCTCATCATAGCGGGGAACTGTTATGACCTTTTAGTGTGACAGCTACTCTTAGGACATTATCACATACAATGTTATGTAGAAGAATAATCATGACATGATAAGAAATTTATTGATATTCAAAAATCATGAATATAAGTTATCATAAAGTACATAGAAGTTTTTTCTAAGTCACAAACTCCAAAAGACTCCCACTTACACTAGATCCAACTGCTAACAACCTTTAGTCCCCTTGATCTCACATGATACTCATGATTCTGTTGAGATAGGACTTTAGTCAAGGTGTCTACCACATTATCTTTTGTGGATACTCTTCTCACTGTAACTTCACCCCTCTGATGAAAATCTCTCTAGTGGTGATACCTTTAGAGTATGTTCTTTATCCGTTGATGTGACCTTGGATCTTTTTAAAGAGCCACAACTGTAGTATTATCACAATACAATGTGATAGGGTCTTCACTTCTAAGTACCACATCAAGATCATGAACAAATTTATGAGTCTAAATAGTTTCCTTGGCTACATCATAATCTGTTATATACTCGGACTCTGATATAGAATCAGCAAAAACTGGCTACTTTGAACTATTCTAGCTCACAACTCCTCCTTTGAGATAAAAAACATATATTGATTATGACTTCAGATTATTATGATCTATCTAAAAACTAGAATAGGAAAACCCTTTGATGATAAGCTCCTCATCTACTCCATACACTAATAACATATCCTTAGTTATTCTCAGATACTTAAGGATAGTCTTAAAAATAGTCCAATTCTATTCGCTTGTATCTTCTTGATATCTACCTACCATTCTCAATGCATAGGAAACATCAAGTCTAGTACATAACATGGCATACGTGATTGATCCTATCACCAAATCGTATGATATCTTACTCATTATATCTTTCTCTTATTGTGTTTGGGGGCACATTTTCTTAGAAACATGTAAGCCATGTGACACTGGAACCAACCCCCTCTTGTATTATTCCATAGTAAATCTATTTAGTATCTGGTCAATATATTCACTTTGACTTGGTCCAAGAAGCCTCTTGGATCTATCATGAATGATATTGATCCCTAGAATGTAGGCTGCTTCACCTAAGTCTTTCATGGAGAAGCACTTGTTCAACTAGTCCTTAACTGATTTTAAGATTGGTATGTCATTTCCAATAAGTAATATGTCTTCAACATATACTACTTGGATAATGAACACATTCCCACTAAAAATTTTGTAAACACACATACCACATTCATTTTTAATGAAACCAAATTCTCTTATGGATTCATCGAATCAAATATTCCATGACTTGGATACTTGATTTAATATATAAATGGATCTATACAACTTGAAAACCCTTTTGGAATCACTTGGGGTCACAAAATCTTCTAGTTGTGTCATATAGATATCTTCTAGAAGGTTCCCATTAAGGAATGAAGTTTTGACATTCATCTTCCAAATCTCATATTCATGGTAAGATGCTATGGAAAGTATGTTTCTGATGGAATTAAACATGGAAACTGGAAAAAAGGTTTCATCATATTCAATTAATTGATGATTTTTAAACCCTTTATCCACTATCCTTTCTTTATAGGTACTAAATTTACCTTCCATGTCCAATTTCCTCTTGAATACCCATTTACATCCAACAGGATTTACATCAATTAGTACATCGACTAGAACCCAAACTTGGTTCTGATACATGAAATTCATATTTGAATTCATATATTTTATCCATATTTCAGCTTATTATCTCTCCACTCCTTGTAGGAGAGAGGTTCATCATTGTCCAACAATAATGAGTCACCATACTCAGTGACTAGAAAACCATATCTCTCTGGTTACCTTACCTCTCTTACACTCCTACACAATACTTGTGTTTTAGGAGTTAATTCTTCTATGGGGACCTGTGGAACTTGTTCTTGTACCAAATCCTGTGTATCTTGAGCATCAACTTCATCGAATTAAATCTCGCTCCCACTATCCTTTTTGAGTATGTGCTCCCTCTCAAGAAAGACAGCTTGTCTGGTGATAATCACTTTATTGTCTGAGGGGTTGTATAGGTAGTATCCCTTTGTTTCCTTAGGATACCCTATATAGATACACATCATGCCACGAGGTGCTAGTTTGTTGCCTAATAAATCCTTAACAAATTCCTCACATCCCCATACATGTGTGTGCAATAAAACAGGTTTCTTTCCACTCCATAGCTCGAAGGGAATTTCATTTTCATCTTTATTTGGTAATCAATTTAATTTGTTTGCTGTAGTTTGTAATGCATATCCCCAAAAGGATAATGGAATATATGGATGACTCATCATTGATATTACCATTTCCAACAAGGTATAGTTCCTCCTTTCACTAACACCATTCCACTGTGGTGTATAAGGTGGAGTGAGTTTATACCGAATCCCAAACTCTCGTAAAAATTGATGGACTCTTGGTTAAGATATTATCCACCTTGATCCGATCGAAGCTTCTTTATCTTTTTACCAAGATGATTCTATACTTTATTCTTTAATTCCTTGAATTTATCAAAGAAATCGGACTTATAACTTATCAAGTAGATATATCCATATCTAATCAAGTCATCAGTAAAAGTTATGAAGTAAGAATATCCACCTCTAGCTTCTACTAGAAATGGTCCACAACCATTAGTATGTACCAATCCTAGAAGCTCTGTAGCCCTTTCATCCTATCCATCGAATGGATATTTGGTCATTTTATCTTGTAAACAAGCATGACATCTATCAAGTTGTTTTAGTTCATAAGAGTCTAAATAACCATATTGATATATCTTTGTCAGATGATTCTCATTTACATGACCATGACATTAATGCCACAACTAGGTGTTATATGAGTCGTGCGAACATGATTCATTATCAATTTCCAACACTTGGTTTTCATAATTTAATACATACATACCGTTATTTAAATGTACCATACCATAATATATGTTGTCCTTATAAAAGAAACAAATTTTATTTTCAAACTTGAAAATAAACCCATATGTATCTAAACTTGATACATAAATTATGTTTTTGGTAACAGAAGGTACATAATAATAATCATGCAAAACCAAAATCATTCCTATTGGCAATGAAAAGGTGGTAGTCACCAATGGAATGAGCAGCTAACCACGCACCATTGGCAGCTTACAGATCCACCTCTCCTTTGACAATTTTCCAAAATCTACTTGGTTCCTGTATTTGAATAAAAATGTGAGAACCAAAAGCTATATCTAATACCCAATGTGTAGAAATGTAAAGATTTCACTTGACAATGAACACATCTTTGGCTTCCCCTTGCCTCTAGGTGAGGTTCCTCTTCTAGTGGCCTAAGTTTCTACATGAAAAACATACTTCCACCTTTTATTTACCCTTCCTTTGGATCTTATTCTTCTTGCTCAGATAGTGCTTAGGTAATTTAGACTATTTATAAGTCTTAGGCCCATTTTCCTTGTCCTTCCTCTTCCTATTTACCATAAAGATTGTGGGTTTTTTATTCCTCATGTCCTTATCCACTTTGAAAATCAAGGTTAGAAGTTCTGATAGACCCTTTCATTGTTTCTTGTATTATAATTCACAATAAAACTAGAGAAGGTCTTGGGAAGTGATGATAGTATGAGATCTATATGCAACTCATTTGGTAATTTAATCCCTAAGATGTCCATATGCTCAATGTAGCCGATAAGCTTGACTACATGAGGCCCAACTAGCATAGACTCTCCAAGCTTAGTTGTAAACAAAGCATTGGAGATCTTATACCTATCTTGACCCGCCTTCTCTTGATATAGATCTCAAAGGTGATACATCATGCTATAGGCATCCATATCCTCATGTTGCTTCAAGATCTCATTGGACATGGATGATAGCTTGAAGCACTGAACATCTGTACCATCATTCAGATGTTTCTTATATAGAGAGATCTCTTCATCACTTACCTCATTTCTAGGTGCAACTAGTAAAGGTTCTTCCAGCACATACAATTTCCTTTCATGGTGAAAGATGACCCGTAGGTGCCTTTTACACTCTTGGAAATTAGTGCTAGTGAGAAGGTTTTCCTTCTCAAGTTTGGATCACAATGATATGTTTGATTTCATTTTTGACGTTGTTTCTACAAATAAGATGAGAATAATTTTAATACTTCATCTGATAAAATTTTGACAAATAAATAAATATTATATTTATTAGTCTCCCACTATTTTATCAAAACCTAATATACCTTACCATTGTATTTAGAATATATTATTTCTTGGATATTCAAGTGGAAAGGATCCATATTCACCTTCTCATTACCCCAACTTTGGTTGGTCAAGCAACTTGAAAGGTTTTAGGTGGGTATTATAAATTCTAACTATACTAACTCATAGTTACTTGATCCGTTGAGTGGACTCCCCAATCCTGAAATCATTAATTTATATTTCTTCAACCTTTTCCTCTTAGTTACCCCAAGTCCTACTTTAGCAGTAAACCCTTGATGTGAACCAAGTTAAGTCAACCCAAAACCTCATGTTATAATTCCTCAATAATTGAAAGCACCCCAACTTTGGCTGGTCAAGCACTTTGAACTATGGTTCAATTATAATCTAAGTAATAGAAGGCTATACCAACTTAATATTTTATTGATGGATTTTATCCTTTATATGTAAATTGAAAATTATTATCTTTATCACATGCTTGTTAATTTTAAGTGGTATTACTTAAGTGATTAATAATGTCTTTAGATAATATTTACACATAAGCTAGTTTATTTTAGTTCCATCTTTCCTTCTTGTTAATTAATTAATTATGTGATTGTGAAAAAACATCTATAATTAAGGACCATGAAAATGAAATATGGTATGATAATGAGATTGTTCTAATGGTTATTTTATCTAGCTATTGATAAACTAACTACTGACTTAGGGGAGAAACACTTGAACCATTTAAGGTTCACATTTATAGCTTTCCACCTATCCACCTTTGTATCTCCTTGGATTGGTTTCACCTCGACTCCTAACTTGAACCACCACCACTAGCTTGGGAGTTCTGTCCATTAAATATGCTTTTACTCACACGTAGGTGAAGGGTAAAAGGGGGTTTACATAAAAGAAACCATAGACATACATGCCCTACATATTAATGAGGTGATAAGGCACACATGCCAACAATTTAATTTAATAATAAATTAAAATGAAACCAATCGCATGAAAAGGTCAGGTCTAGCTCATGATCATCCACATGTATGAAATGAATTACACATTTAATAAAACTAGAATTCCATTCTTTAATCATTCTTATTTAAGATAAATTGCGCTTGAATCAATTAATTATTATCTTTAATTAATCAATACTTTTCTGAATTTCCTTGAAATTCTCATCCATTATAATTTTAAACAAATTAAAATTAATTTAAAATTAACCTTATACATAAATGTACATTGGAGGTAACCCAATGAATACCCATCCAAATTGACTCAATATGTATTATACTTGTATACACTTTATTCTTTATGACATATAGCATGCACGACTTATCAAGGAATTTCATGACGTGTACTTCACATTTGATTACATGAATTACATGAATTTTTGGTAACATGTCATTCTTTAATGCACATAGAATAATAACTGTAATACAAATTATACATGATATGCATATCTGAACATTATAAAGATATTAAGTTTTAATTCTGTGTAATTTTTTAAAAGTACACAACATGTAGATCCGATCTACACGGTGTGTACTTCCTTCACCGTATATCCGAATTATATGCCTAGGGACTCAACATGTCAGTCGTACTTTGGAATTCTTGGAGTAAATGGCATGTCCAGTGGGTCAAATGCTATGTTGACTTCTCATTATATGGTCACCAGTCGGCTAGGCCATGTATGGGACACATGGCCCGACCCTGACCCGAAATGGACTACACACCGTGTCCAGCGGGCCACATGACATGTAGTTCAGCTGACCATGCACTAGTATGTCCCAGTCAACACATAGTGTAATAATTAACTACACCGCCTATATTTAATGCACACGAGCTGAGTAATTACCTAATTAACTCCAGGTTCATTAATCACAACTACAGGACGTGTAACTCCGGTTACATGGCATGTACTGCTGTGTTATCCTAGTAGAATACTTGGAACCTCCATATGAGTTCCTCAATTTTAATTTAATCATAAAATTGAACATTACTATTAGATCTATGAGAAACGATAGAGGAAAAAATAGATCTCATAATTTAGATTAAAATAATGATTAAACTTGAATTGAAAAAATAAATTACGAATGAGTAAATCACCAATGAATTTATATAATTATAAACAATAATATACCCCCTCTGATACCATTTTTAGGTTTTAGGTGTAGTAGAAGTGTGGGAGGGATGGTGTCCAAATTTGATTTTTTCCATATTCAATGAATAATCCGGGATCTATGCGATGATGAACATTGTGATCCACAAAATTGAATCAAATAAATAAGACAAAGGAATATAAACCTAGAACCATGATATAGGGTCAACATATATTGTTTATAATTAATTTAATTAAATAATAATTACCTCTAAGGTTTATTCTTTCTTCGATGATGTGTCTGACCATAGATCTGCAGTGCACCATCTTTGCGTTGTAGATATCAAGGGTAGATCTCCTATATCAGTGATCCAAACCCATTCCATGGATCTCCAGACATCGCCGAAGGAGTTTATGGGTGATAGCATGGAAGAACCTTGCGCTTTAATCATTTGCCTTCGATCACCTTGAGAACCACTTACAAAGCGTCCTCCTTGATCTGGTGGAGGAGGATCACTCTTGTTCTTGAGAGCATTCCTGGAGAGGAAAGAAATCTATAGGCTTGATAGGTTTTCTCCAAAATGTTGTGCACAACCAAAATGGTGCCGCTTGGCTTGCCCTTGGATAATGAGAGAATAATATAACCAGTCATTTATTTCACTTGGGTAATAATAAAATAATTTTCACAAGTGCCTTTAATTATTTAATTAATCCTAGTAAAACCCCCATGTCAAATAATACCAACAATATTATCATTTCCTGACATGTGCTTAACTTGCGAGTTATAATTAAATATTGTTTATTTCTCACCGGACCCTTTAAACTCGGTCTACCAATCCTCCTCAATATTTATTAATTGTTCGGCCCATAATAAATTCTCTTGAATAACAAGTGATGGAATAAATGCAACCAGACATACATGAATAATTATTAAACCACGACTAGGAATAATATTTATTCAACTTGTTAAATAATAAATTATTTAACTGAGATTCTGGATACACTTAGTGTGTGACCCTCTAGGTCTCTTTATCAGTGGAATTAGGCAGAGCAACCTAAAGTCCAAGGTTCACATATAGAAACACGCCAAGGCAACCATAGAGAAATAATTTAATTCCACAGTGACATGTCACCTCATATGAACATTTATCATTTAATAGAATCCATTTATCAAAATATCTATAATCAAGTAGGTTGTATGCCAGTACCATCAACCTATATGCTCGATATCTCTTTCTTTGAATTTATGGAAATAGAACTTCCCTATAGAACACCATGTACATGGATTTATTTAGGATATATAATTTCCATCAAAGGGATTGAGATATTAACTTCTGTTAGTGAAAATAATGGATAAATCCTTTCTCACATTATTCATTAATGCAATATTACTTGTGACACACCCAACGTATCCTACCTCGTTGCGAACATCTTTCATCATAGTTTTAATCAATAAAAAAAATTACATGAATCATAATATCTATTAATAATAATCTTAAAGCCTAAGGACTAATAAACACGTCCACAAATAGGAACATCCAATGACACTTATAAATTTGGATTTCCTACTATCGAGTCTCATTCTCATAATATCCCACTGGATACCACCAAGGGAGTACACCATGAGAAGGTGACTCAAAGTCCTATGAGTCTCCACCCCTGATAGCCTATATCATCTATGTCCCTCAAATAATATCATCTTCCCATAGAACATATATCTAAGAATAGTTTCATAGCACTTCTGGGTTCTCATCATAGTGAGGAAATACTATGACCTTTTAGTGAAACAACTAATCTTGGGACATTATCACATAAAATGTCACATAGAAGAACAATAATTATAAACCATGAATATAGGTTATCATAAAGTACATATAAGTTTTTTCTAGGGCACCAACTCCAACAGTTTGAACTTGGTAATCTCCAAGACAAGAGATTATGAGAATATACATGCTAATAGGAATTCTACATGTTTTGGTGTTAGTGGATATTCCCATCTTTAATCATGTGTAATTATCCTTATAATTTAATATTATCATTGTTTTATGTCATGACTCGCACACATAGATTTACGAACAAAAACCATCACGTCATATCTTAGTGGGAACTAGGTTACGTTGGGTGCATCAAAATTTACATGTCATTAATGGATAAGTTGAGGAAGAATTTGTCCCTTCTATATTTATGGGATTTAATATCTCAACCCTTTGATTGGAATATAATAATTTCATAAATTACATGTCCATGATGTATCTACATGTTTATTTCAGATAGTTAAAGAAACACACATCAATCATATAGGTTGATGACACCATCATGAAACCTAATTTATGAGATATTTTGATAAAGGGATTATACGAACCAGGTTTTTTCTATAAAATACTATGGAGTATTCTTGATGTTATTTCAGAGCACCGCCTTCAGACGGCGTGCGATTCCGAGCCCCGGTGTGGTCAAAATTAAATTTTCAGTGCGTTCACACTAGACACGACAAATAAATGGTAGAACTCCTAAACGGCAATCCGGATCAAAAATATGAGTGTACATATGGGTCCGAAATGGGGTGTTTACCCTATGAACGACCTAGAACATGTCGGCGCGGGACGTTAAGACCCCTTGCCCGTTAACGGAACGTTAAACAGATAATTAAAATAATTAATTTATTCATTTAATGGATAAACTCAAGTATCTCCTAAATGGTGGCTCATATGGGAAAACTGAGGGAACTGTTGAGTCCGAAACATGCCGTTTACCCTAGGAGGGGTGTAAGTTTCACGGGCGCATGCCTTCTGTAGAAAATGCCACCAGGGGATTTTTCGCAATTTAGCGGCCTTGGTCATTAAATTTTATATCTTTTGAATGAAGCCTCAGATTAAAATTCTGAGACCGTCTTTGTGCTCGGGAGGTGGTGTTTACCCTAGGGGAGGTTTAATCTTGACCCTGCCAAGAGTTTCGGGTGCGGGTTAATTTGGAGGTTAAATTAATTAGAACTTTTTAATTAATTTTTCTATATTTAAACATAACTAACCCCCTCCTCTTTGTTTGCATCCTCTAGTGAAAGAAGATCAACCAAGGGATCTCCTACACCAGGTCCTCTCCTCCTCCTCCTCTCCATGTGCGGTAGCCGGCGGATCGCTGTGAAGCTTCGGGCTACGCCCACGAGGTAGGATTGTGTTTTTATCTTTTTTAATTACCGCAAATTCCTTCAATTGTTTTACTTGTGCCGAATTGCTGTCCGATTGTCAAACGAAGCCCATAAGAGAGGAGGAATCGTTATAAGATTTCTGACTCAATTTACAGTTTTGAATTCCGAGCTCCGAGGCGTCCGTGGCTGTCTGACGAAGTTCGGGTGAATTTCGGGGAAATTTCCGGCGGTCCAGGGCGGCGGCAGGCGGCGGCGGAGCGGGCTACGGTGGCGGTAGCGTGAGGCCGAGCGGAGGATGCCGGGGGTGTCGAAATCAGGGCAGAGGTCGAGCAACCGGGTGAGCGGGCCTCTCTGAGGGCGACGGTGGACAGCAGGGGCGCCGGGCGCCTGCCTGCGGGGGCGCTTCGCGGCGCGGAGCGGAGACCGGGGTCGCGCCGCACGACCCCACGGCCAGACCGAGACCCTCCAAAGGCGGATCTCCATGTGGAAGAAGTGACCGCCCTTGAGGCTGGTCAGAAAGACCGTGGACCGTGGGTCCACGGCCGACCCACGCGGCCGAACTGTGGGTCAGCCCAGGCCGGTCCATCCCAAGGGGCTTTGCCCCCTCGACTCAGATGCCCGTAATTTCTGCTACGGGTGTCCGTTTTGCATGCCATCTGCGGAAGTGTACTCCAGACGTCAAGGTAAACTTTTTCAGATGGTTTTAGAAATTTTTAATTCCCGAAATGAGGGGCCTCAGAGGCGCGACACGTCTTTAAGTGAATTGACGTTTTTCCGGGGGATAATGTTTTGGACGGCGCGGACGCGTCCGACGTCTGTTTTGAGCGCCGTCAGTGGCGTTACGACCCTGGAGTTGAGAGGGAGTTTTCCAGTGTGGTTTCAGGAATTGAAACCGGAGTTGAGGCGTGGGCCCCACGACCCGTCTTTTGAGCTGCATGCAGCTTTTTGCAACTTTTTCATCGGGCGTCCATTTGGGGCGTGTGAGCAGTCGATTTTGGGTGTTTTTCCGAGGGCATTTCAATGGCGCAACCTGGTCGCTTTAATTCTGTACGAGGGTGCGGGCCCCGCGTGGGCCATTTTGGGAGTTGACTGTGATTTCCAGCTTTATCACCGGGTGTCCGTTTTGGACAAGTGAATAGTCCATCTTGTTTACTTTTCCGAGAGGATCGCAGTGGTGTGATCCGTTGGCAGTGCTTCAGGACCGGGATGCGGGTCCCATGCAGCACCGCTCATGTTCGGTATGACGAGACACATCTTTTTCTCAGGATATCCGTTCCACTCATGTGATCAGTCCTTTTGACGTGTTTTCCCAAGGGGATCGCAATGGTGCGATGCACCCGACTATTTTTGGGGCCGAGGCTCGGGACCACGGGACGCCGTTCAGGCGTAAGGTGGTGTTGGTGACTTTTCTGTTGGATATCTGTTTGAGGCCATTGGATAGTCTATCTCGGATGTTTTTCTGTGAGGATTACAATGGTGTAATATGTTCAGGCGAGCGGAGCCTCTTACGTGATCTTATTAAATGTGGAAATATGAAGGGTGCTCTGGAGGTGGTTCGTCCTACTGTGTTTGTAGTGGACCCTTGGCATGTGATCGCATGCACTCCTGTGTGAGTGAATTAATGCTTTAATAGATGTTGTTGGCCGTGTCTGGGCCGATGAGGTGGCAAGTTGGAGTTGTTACGTTTACGCCTTCGCGTTGGCGTTGGGTGCTATGTGCACGATAGCCTTTGGGCTAGAAACGTGGTATACTCTGGGAGTATACGGGAACGCTTGGAGGTACATGTAGTTGTTTGTACCTGAGAAAGTTTGTGCGCTTGGTTGGATTTGACTTGGGGCCACACGTCGTGTGGGCCCCATGTGCGTGTCGTGTTCTACTTTGCATACCTTTGACCTCTCGCGACGTAGAGGGTCCCTCTGTTCTCATTTGTTTGACCAAAAGGGTTAAGTTTCCCCTGGTTCTGTTCTCATTTGTTTGACCAGAAGGGTTGAGTTTCCCCTGGTTCTGTTCTCGTTTGTTTGACCAGCAGGGTTGAGTTTCCCCTGGTTCTGTTCTCGTTTGTTTGACCAGCAGGGTTGAGTTTTCCCTAGTTCTGTTCTCGTTTGTTTGACCAGCAGGGTTGATTGGGTTTCCCCCTGGTCCTGTTCATGATGGTTTCGACCAGAAGTGTGAGTGGTTTTCCCCTGGTTCTGTTCTCGATGATTTGGTCGGTAGATTTGCTTCGTGTTCCCTGGTAGAGTTCTTGTGGATTCGGTGTGACCAACACATTACGTGGGCACCAATCCTCTACCCAGGAGGTTGTTTCCAGCAGGGCTGGCCAGGAGGTTGTTTTAAGTAGGGCTGGCCAAGAGGTTGTTTACAGCAGGGCTGGCCAGTGAAGTACCATCCAACAGGGGTGGCCAGTTGTACCATTCAGCAGGGATGGCCAGAGCGGTACCATCCAGCAGGGATGGCTAGTGGGTTACCATCCAGCAGGGATGGCCAGTACAGCGGTGTTCACCGAACAGTACCATCTAGCAGGGATGGCCAGAGCGGTTCCGGGTTTACCTCTAACGGGGCTGTGAAGTGGTCCCCAATGCCGGGTTTACCTCCAGGTGGGCTGGGAAGTGGTCCCCAATGCCGGGTTTACCTCCAGCTGGGCTGGGAATTGGTCCCCGATGATGGTTCCGAGCCTCCCTCCAATGGAGTACCCTTTTCGGGAATGGGCATTGGGACTCTTCGACAAATTTATCCGGGTCGCCCTCCAGTGGATTACCCTTTTACGGGACTGGGCAGTGTGGCACCCGTCGACTCTTGCCGGGTCTCCCTCCAGTGGGGACCCGTAGACTTCCAGGGATTACCCTCCAGCGGGGTTGGGTAGGGGGTCGCCTGTTGACTTTGAGGAGACCTCTCGACTGTGGGGCAGATACGAGGTGTGGTTGGATGTTCCCCCAGAACTCTCAAGTACAAGGGGCACTTTCCCCATCGAGACGCATCCTTGGGACGCGGCCTAAAACCGTGCGGGTGAGTCAGTGCCACCCAAAGTGGATAATGTCAAGGTGCGGTGATTTGAGCCCCTTGACTTGAAATTTGGGGACGATGTGCGGGATTCTAGGCATTGATGGTGTTTTCTTCTGGCACTGTTGGCTACTCACTTTCTTGGGCTGATCTACGGGGTGGATATCCCCTTATGATATTGTTTGGGTTTTTTGATTGAGCATATATATATGTATATACCTTATTCCAGTACCCACTTCTTGGGCTTGGTTACTCTCCCTCCAGGAGAGGCGAAGACGCACGGGGTATGCCACATGCTTTATGTGTCTAGATTCTCATGGTTGGACGAGTCTACTCTCCCAATATAGGTAGCGAAGACTCGATGAGAAGTTAATCTTCTCACCGTTTCGAGTTCCTTGTGTCTGGACGAGTTTAACTCCTTTCTCTTGTTGGGTTGAGCTGGACTCTCTACTGTTACTCTGCTGCACTCCTTATTGTACTCCTTTACTATTCCCTGTTTGATCTACCGCTCACCCTTTGGTACCTCCTTTGTTTCTCCCTTAAGACTTAAGGGTATCCTACTGAGTATTTTTATACTCACCCCTGCTTGGGCTTTGCCTGCACTTGGTGTGCCCTTGCAGACGACAGACAGGTTGGTCATGATGTTAGAGGATCTTAGGAGTTCAGGAGCTTGGACCGCGTGCGGTGGTCGTAGTCGGGTTCCAGGTGGGGGACCCTTCCAGCTTTTTTTCTTTTGTTTACCTGTTTCCAGGTTGTGGCACCTTTTCTGGTTGGGCGCGTGTTTGCCCCTTTCCTTTTTTAGTTTACATTCAGCACTTTCTTTGTACTGATTAGAGGTCGATGCACATTTTTGGTTTATTTATAGCAGTTGGTACTTTAATTCTTCTTTTACTCTGCACTTTGCATTGAGTGTGCTGCGTGTGTGTATACAGGTACTCAAGAAAAGGCCTCCCCGAGTTGTTGTGCCTTCGGTGCTGGTCGCCATCCCCTGGCCTATGGAGGCGGGCTTGGGGTAGTCGCGGCTCGAGCCCAGGTAGGGTTGGGTCATGACAAAGTGGTATCAGAGGTGGTTTGTTCCTTGGGACATTGTTCAGACATCCCTAAAAAGGAATTGGTTGGGATTTAGGGAAATAGTGTTAATGTGTCTCGAGAGTAGCTCTCTGGCCAGGGAGTCCCGTGATGGTGTGGCGGCAGACGTATCCATTCACCAGGACCTTGATAACCCGCTTGTCGACTCGGAATGCTGAGACACTTGTTGTAGGGAAAAATGGGTTTGTGAATCACATAGGATTGAGTCTTTGATCGTCCTTCTTGAGTCATCTCCCCATTGTTGATACTGTTATATACATATATGCTCATCTGACCGCGGAACTCCTTGATAATATTCAGGATGTTTATGCGAAGACAGCCAGCCAGGATACCAGCTTTGGTTCATGACGACCCTATGAGATACGAGGCCTCAATCCAGGACCCATCATGTGAGCCCCTTTTTCCGGGTGGGCTGGTAGCAGCACCCCCACCTATTGAGCAGTAGACAGCTTCAACAGAGCAGACGGGGCTTGAGCGCAGGTTGAGCGCGCACCGTGAGTTCCAATGGTAGAGACTGCTGAGGTTCAGTGGTGAGCCAGACCCTCAGGCAATAGAGGTTTGGCTAGAGACAGTGGTTCACCTTTTCCGTCTTGTGCAGACGTTGACATATCTTATGGTGGCTTTGGCCGCCAAGCTTTTCCACAGAGCATCTTAGCGTTGGTAGAGTCTGGTGACTCAGTTTCTTTATGAGTCATCGCTTTTGTGGGGAGAATTTTAGTTGTTGTTTCATGAGGAGTTTTGTCCCTCCTTCTTACGCTCTGTTTGGATTCAGGAGCTCATGTAGTTTCAGCAAGGAGGGATGACGGTGGCCGAGTACACGGCTAGTTTCGTAGACCGTGCATGCTTTTACCTGGACTTGGTTCATGATGAAAACTTCCGAGAGCGAAAGTTTGAGCAGGGTCTCCGCTGAGAGATTCATGTTGTCATAGTAACCTTGTGAATTTCCACATATTCCGGGGTGCTAGAGTAGGTGTTGGTGATAGAGAGCTTCCTGTCACGCTCTAAAGTTGGTGGTGGCAGTAGGCTCAATAGAGCCGAGACGTCTGCCATAGCTAGCAGGCATCGGCTGACAGAACCTCGACGCAGGTGGCTTTTCGATAACCAGACTCAAGGGCGTGGTCGTACACCAAAGTGGCGCCGGAGGGCACCAGGGAATCCTGGAGAGCATTGGTGCTATGCTTGTAATGGGTGAGGTCACCTGGCATGAGACTGCCCAACCAGGCATGCTGAGAATATCAGGCAGGCAGCAGGTGCACCACCGCGGCAGAGGCAGCGCCGTGATCGAAGTAGCGCCCAGAGAGGTGGTGCTAGCAGAGGAGCAGGAGGAGCTGGTAGTGGGGGAAGACTTTACGAGGTATTCCCATCACCACCAGTCGGTCCACGTCAGGCTCCGAGAGCTGACAGTTGGGACCACGGACATCCATGAGCTTTGGATGTCTACGATCCTGTAGAGCGTGAGGTAGTAGGAGGTACGCTCCACAGCTCTTCTAATTTTTTTAGTAGAACTGTTAGACTCTATATGTGAAAATATTTTCTCCATGCTCCTTGTTTGAGTTGTTACCAGGGTGGCGCGAGGCGTTGGTGTAACCCTGTGTTGGTAAGGTAAAAGGTGTGGGACCTTTTTCTTTAGTCGATGGTGTTGACTCCTTCGCTCTCCGAGTGTGTAAGAGAGTCTTGGTTGTGAGACATCAACTATGAAACCTTGCGTGACCAAATATCCTTGGGTATTTCACCATATGGATATTCTGAAGGAGGGAATCACCGGGCCTTGTTCCAGGTGCGGGAGATGATTCCAGTCGCGACGTGCGATATAGAGGTTCGATCGGGGAGGTGAGCTACCCCGAGATCCTTCGGCCCGTTTGAGACCGTGCGAAGGGATGAAGAGGTTCCCTACCACCTTGCCCTAACCCCAAAGGCTGGTTTGGGTGCATGACATCTCCCATGTGACTTACCTGAGAATATGTGTGTGTGCTTTTATGCACGTCATCGGCAAGGACAAACCTCGTGTGAATAGATCAAACCCTTTGGTCTGTGTGCGGTGATGCGGGACTGTGCAAGAGTTCTTCTGGGTACGGGAGAGCCAGGTGCGGGCTTAGTACCCTGAGTTGTTCCCTGGTTTTGATTTTCAGGGACGAAAAGCTTAAAGGAGGGAATGATTTAAGAACCCGATTTTTGCTATAAAAGACTTTGAAATATTCTGGATGTTATTCCAGAGCATCGCCTTTAGACGGCGTGCGATTCCGAGCCCCGGTGTGGTCAGAATTAAAATTTCAGTGCGTTCACACTGAACACGCCAAATAAATGGGATAACTCCTAAATGGTAATCTAGATCAGAAATCTAAGTGTACAGATGAGTCCAAAATGGGGTTTTTACCCTAGTAATGACATAGAACATGTTGGCGTGGGACGTTGGGACCCCTCGCCCGTTAAAGGAACGTTAAACGGATAATTAAAATAATTAATTTATTAGTTTAATGGCTAAACTCAAGTATCTACTAAACAGTGGCTCGGATGGGAAAACTGAGGGCACCTTTGAGTCCGGAACGTTCCTTTTACCCTAGGAGGGGTGTAATTTTCGCGGGCGCGGGCCTTCTGTAGAAAATGCCACCAGGGGCGTTTTTGTAATTTAGCAGCCTTGGACATTAAATTTTATATCTTTCAAACAGAGGCTCAGATTAAAATTATGAGACTGTATTTGTGCTCGGGAGGTGGTATTTACCCTAGGGGAGTTTTAATATTGACCCCGCCAAGAGTTTCAGGTGCAGGTTAATTTGGAGGTTAAATTAATTAGAACTTTTTAATTAATTTTTCTCTATTTAAATATAACTCACCCCCTAATCTTTGTTTGCATCCTCTGGATAAAGAAGCTCAACCAAGGGATCTCCTCCACCACGTCCTCTCCTCCTCCTCCTCTCCATGTGCGGTAGCCGGCGGATCGCTGCGAAGCTTCGGGCTACGCCCACGAGGCAGGATTGTGATTTTATCTTTTTTAATTCCCACAAATTCCTTCAATTGTTTTAATTGTTCTGAATTTCTATCCGATCATCGAGCTAAGACCATAAGAGAGTAATAATAGTTCTAAGATTTTCGACGCAATTTACGGTTTTGAATTCTGAGCTCCGAGGCGTCCGTGGCTGTCCGACGAAGTTCGGTTGAATTTCAGGGAAATTTCTGGCGGTCCGTTTTGCATGCCGTCTGCGACAGTGTACTCTAGACGTCAAGGCAAACTTTTTGAGATGGTTTCGGGAATTTTTAATTCCTGAAACGAGGGTCCTCGGAGGCGTGACACGTCTTTAAGTGAATTGACGTTTTTCCGGGGGATCTTGTTTTGGACGGCGCAGACACGTCCGACGTCTGTTTTGAGCGCCGTCAGTGGCGTTGCGACCCTGGCATTGAGCGGGAGTTTTCTAGTGTGGTTTCGGGCATTGAAACCAGAGTTGAGGCATGGGACCCATGGCCCGTCTTTTGAGTTGCACGCAGCTTTTTGAAACTTTTTTATCGGACGTCCATTCGGGGCGTGCGAGCAGTCGATTTTGGGTGTTTTTCCGAGGGAATTGTAATGGCACGATCCGCCCACTTTAATTATGCACGAGGGTGTGGGCCCCATGTGGGCCATTTTGGGAGTTGACGGTGATTTCTAGCTTTATCACCGAGTGTCTGTTTTGGTCAAGTGAATAGTTCATCTTGTCTACATTTCCTAGAGGATCGCAGTGGTGCGATCCGTTGGCAGCGCTTCGGGACTGGGATGCAGGTCCCACGTAGCACCGCTAATGTTCGGTATGAAGAGACACATTTTTTCTCCAGATATCCATTCCACTCAAGTGATCAGTTCTTTTGACGTGTTTTCCTAAGGGGATTTCAATGGTGCGATGCGCCGGACTATTTTCGGGGCTGAGGCTCGGGACCACGTGACGCCGTTCGGGCGTAAGGCGGTGTTGGCAACTTTTCTGTCGGATATTCGTTTGAGGCGAGTGGATAGTCTATCTCACATGTTTTTCCTCAAGGATTACAATGGTGTAATCTGTTCAGGTGAGCGAAGCCTCTTACACGATCTTATTAAATGTGGAAATATGAAGGGTGCTCTGGTGGCAGTTCGTCCTACCGTGTTTGTAGCGGACCCTTGGCGTGTGATTGAATGCACTCCCGTGTGAGTGAAGTAATGCTTGAAGAGATGCAGTTGGCCGTGCCTGGGCCGATGAGGTGGCAAGTTGGAGTTGTTACGTTTACGCCTTCGCGTTGGCATTGGCTGCTGTGTGCATGATAGCCTTTGGGATGGAAACGTGTTATACTCTGGGAGTATACGGGAATGCTTGGAGGTACATGTGGTTTTTTGTACCTGAGAATGTTTGTGTGCTTGGTTGGAGTTGACTTGGGGCCACACGTCATGTGGGCCCCATGTGCGTGCCGTGTTCTGCTTTGCCTACCTTTGACCTCTCGCGACATAGAGGGTCCCTCTGTTCTCTTTTGTTTGACCTACAGGGTTGAGTTTCCCCTGGTTCTGTTCTCGTTTGTTTGAACAACAGGGTTGAGTTTCCCCTGGTTCTGTTCTCATTTGTTTGACCAGCAGGGTTGAGTTTCCCCTGGTTCTGTTCTCGTTTGTTTGACCAGTAGGGTTGAGTTTCCCCTGGTTCTGTTCTCGTTTGTTTAACTAGCAGGGTTGAGTTTCCCCTGGTTCTATTCTCGTTTGTTTGACCAGCAGGGTTGAGTGGGTTTCCCCCTTGGTCTTGTTCATGATGATTTCGACCAGCAGGGTGAGTGGTTTTATCCTGATTCTGTTCTCGATGGTTTGGTCGGAAGAGTTTCTTCGTGTTCCCTGGTAGAGTTCTTATAGATTCGGTGTGACCAACACATTACGCAGGCACCGATCCTCTACCCAGGAGGTTGTTTCCTACAGGGCTGGCCAGGAGGTTGTTTCCAGCAGGGCTGGCCAGGAGGTTATTTCCAGTAGGGCTGGCCAGTGAGGTACCATCCAGTAGGGGTGTCCAGTTGTACCATCCAGCACGGATGGCCAGAGCAGTACCATCCAGTAGGGATGGCCAGTGGGTTACCATCCAGCAGGGATGACCAGTACAGTGGTGTTCACCGAGCAGTACCATCCAGCAGGGATGGCTAGAGTGGTTCCGAGTTTACCTCCAGTAGGGCTGGGAAGTGGTCCCCGATGCCGGGTTTACCTCTAGGTGGGCTGGGAAGTGGTCCCTGATGCTGGGTTTACCTCCAGCTGGGCTGGGAAGTGGTCCCCGATGACGGTTCTGAGCCTCCCTCCAATTGAGTACCCTTTTCGGGACTAGGCATTGGGACTCATCGATGACTTTATCTAGGTCTCCCTCCAGTGGATTACCCTTTTATGGGACTGGGCAGTGTGGAACCCATCGACTCTTTCCGGGTCTCCCTCCAGTGAGGACCCATCGACTTCCAGGGATTACCCTCCAGCAGGGCTGGGCAGGGGGTCACCTATCTACTTTGAGGAGACCTCTCAACTACGGGGCAGAGACGAGGTGTGGTTTGATGTTCCCCCATAATTCTCAAGTACGAGGGGCACTTTCCCCACTGAGACGTGTCCTTACGATGCGACCTAAAACCATGCGGGCGAGTCAGTGCCGCCCAAAGCAGATAGTGTCAAGGTGCAGTGATTTGAGCCCCTTGACTTGCAGTTTTGGGCAGACGTGCGAGATCCTGGGCATCAATGGTGTTTACTTCTGGGACTATTGGCTACTCACTTTCTTGGGATGAGCTACGGGGTAGAGATCCCCTTACGATCTTGTTCTAGCTTCTTGATTGAGCATATATATATGTATATACCTTGTTCCAGTACCCACTTCTTGGGCTTGGTTACTCTCCCTCCAGGAGAGGCAAAGACGCGTGGGGTATGCCACGTGCTTTCTGTGTCTAGATTCTCATGGTTGGACGAGTCTACTCTCCTGCTATAGGAAGCAAAGACTCGACGAGAATTTCATCTTCTCACCGTTTCCAGCTCCTTGTGTCTGGATGAGTTTACCTCCTTTCTCTTGTTGGGTTGAGCTAGACTCTCTACTGTTACTCTACTGCACTTCTTATTGTACTCCTTTACTATTCCCCGTTTGATCTACCACTCTCCCTTTGGTACCTCCTTTGTTGCTCCCTCGAGCTTTCAGGGTATCCTACTAAGTATTTTTATACTCACCTCTTCTTGGGATTTTCCCGCACTTGGTGTGCCCTTGCAGACGACGGATAGGTTGGTCATGACGTCATAGGAGCTTAGGAGTTCGGGAGCTTGGACCGCGTGTGGTGGTCATAGTCAGGTTCCAAGTGGGGGACCCTTCTAGATGTTTTTCTTTTGTTTACCTGTTGCTGGGTTGTGGCACCTTTTTTGGTTGGGCACGTGTTTTCCCCTTTGTTTTTTCAGTTTACCTTCAGCACTTGCTTTGTACTGATTAGAGGTCGATGCACATTTTTGGTTTATTTATAGCAGTTGGTACTTTAATTTTTCTTTTACTCTGCACTTTGCATTGAGTGTGCTGCGTGTGTGTGTACAGGTACTCATGCAAAGGCCTCCCCGAGTTGTTGTGCCTTCGGCGCTGGTCGCCAGCCCTTGGCCTATAGAGGCGGGCTTGGGGTAGTCGCGGCTCGAGCCCGGGTAGGGTCGGGTCGTGACAGGGATTATATTACATAGTGAGTGTTCGTATGTGGTTATCCATTTTGCAACATTAAGTTATTTCTCTTGGGTGTCTTGACCCATTTCTTGACAGTAATCTTGGACTTTAGGCAAGCTCTCTTAATGCCAACAAGAAATAATCCTATAGGTTCTCACACTAAGTGTTTACATTGATCTCAATTAAATTCTATTTGAATTTAATTAATGGAATAAATATTATTCTCAAGACCAAGGAATAATTTTATTCAAGTTACATTGATCACATAAATTAAATAAATATTTATTCACCGACATGTGAATAAAAATATATTTATTTATTTTATTGAATATTTAATAAATATTTATTCAATGATATGTGAATTAAATATTATTTATAAATAAAATATTTATTCAAGTATTCAATAAATATCTAGGAGTTTTAATAGACCAAGTTCACATTGGGTGATAAATAATTATTTACAAGATGGTAAATATTATTTATCATTTGTGCGAGATGAAACACACCAAAAAATAATAATTATATTATTATTTTATGACATGGGTTTATTAAATTTTTTAATATTATTTAATGGTCGACATGCAATTCAATAATATTCTAACCTAAACCCTTACTCTATAAATATCCCATTATGTCTATTGTGTAGGTAATAAAAAAATAGATAATTATTGCATACAATGAATTATCTTTTGACTCCTCCATATCTCTCCCTTTCAAGAAAAAAGAACAGAAGAGATATTTTTTCGAGACTGAGGAATTAGAGATTAAGAACAAACAAAAAAATACATTCGATTCATCACGCTTGCACCTGAAGATCGAGTGGTGTTGCTTATAGATCATTAGGATCATATTTGGATCACTACTAGAGGGATTCTACCCTTAGATCCTCACAAGTGAAATAAAGGAAATCCAAAAGGGTTTTTAGGATAATCAACATCTACTATGAAGAAAGAAACCTAATATGAGGTAATTGATTTCTTCTAATCTAAATAAATTAATTATAAACTTAACATGAAAGCCTGTATTTGGAAAATTCCTTTCTACCTAAATAACTTCATGTAGCTTGACCAACCCATATTGGGGTTATGGGAAGAGGAATATGTATCCTTTACACTCGAATGTCCTAGAAACTAGAAATTATGAGTTCAATGATGTGGGATATTAGGACTTGATAAAATAGTGGTAGTTTTAATAAAAACAATTAATTTATTATATCTAACATAATTTGTAATCAATAAAATTACTAATAATATGATCTTTTAAATTGTAGAAAAAATAGAAAGCTTTCCATCCACACTATCACTATGATCCATATTGGATAAATACTATCTCCTAACTAGAAGTAACTTCCACGAATGGTACATATGCCATTGGGTTATTTTTCACCATGAATATAAATCATATGAGTTAGAATCCTCACTTCCTAACCTGCTTTCCAAGGAGGCAAGTGATGAAGAGTTCCTATCCTATGAGAAACATATGAACAACATGGTCGACATTCAATGTTTGATTATTTCATCTATGTTCAGTGAGATCATAGAGACTCATGAAAAAATGAATGTATATATAATGCTCAAGCATATTCATGGCCTATAATAGGAGAGAGCTATATAGGAGTGGTTTGAGATTTCCAAAGTGCTCCTTTAGAGTAATCTTATGTAGGGTTCCCTAGATAGGCCACATATAGTCAAGCTCATTGGCTACATTTATCACTTAGAGGTTCTAGGATTTAAAATCCCTAAAGAAATGGACACTAATCACATTCTTGCATCACTACCTCAGATATTATCCAGTTTTGTTGTGAATTTTAATATGAACAACATTGAGAAGTATTTTCCATATCTCATCACTCTTCTTCACCAAGTGGATAAGGATACAAAGCGTGAAAATACTTCGATCCTTATGGTGAATAAGTGGAAAGACCAAGAAAAAATCCACATGGTTAAGGCTTATTTACAATAACATTCTAAGAATAGTAAGATCAAGGGGTAATCAAGGGAAAAATATGATATTTTTTTTTCATGTGGTAATAAGGGACACTAGAAGAAAAACTGCATATAGGTTATGAAGCAAGGGTAAGATTCAGGTGTGTTTTTTATCAAGCGTAATTTACCCAATTCTGCAAATTGGGTATTATACATAGCTTTTGGTACTCACATGTGTATTCAAATATAGGAACCAATTAGATTCAAAATAATTATCAAAGGGGAGGTAGATCTAAGAGCATTTAACGGAGTTAAACGTACTATTGTAGCTATCAGGGAATACCACATCACATTTCCAAATGAAATGATCTTGGTTTTGAAAGTTTTTTATTATGTTCCATCTGTTACCAAAAACATTATATTAGTATCCAGACTAGATATAGATGGTTTTATTTTCAAATTTGGAAATAAAAGTTACTTATTTTATAAATAAAACATTTTTTATGGTAAGACACATTTAAATAAAAGTTTTTATGTGTTGGAATGCACAAACCAAGTAATGGTAATTGATAATGAAACAAACTCTCATGAATCATACCACACCCAACTTTGGAATCACTAGCTAGGTTATATAAACAAAAAGTGTTTGACTAAATTACATCAATATGGATGTTTATATTCCTTTGAACTAAAACCAATTGGTGTATGTCATGCATGTTTACAAGGAAAAATGACCAAATACCCATTTATTTGGAAAGGTGAAAGTGACAAAGATCTTATGAAATTAGTTTATACAGACATGTGTGGAAAATTTCCTATTGAATCAAGGGGTGGGTACTCATAATTCATAACTTTTACTAAGTATTTTAGTATATATGGATATGTCTACTTAATGAGGTATAATTCATATTCCATTGAAAATTTTAAGGAATATAATAATGAATTTGATAATGATCTTGGTAATATGATTAAGAAACTACACTCCAACCACGCTGGATAATATCTCAATCATGATTTCATTGATTATTTATTGGATTTTGGGATTTTATCTCAACTAAATCCTCATTATACACCTCAATATAATGGTATAATTTAAAGGAGGATCCACACCTTCTTGGACACGGTGAGATCAATGATGAGTCATGCGAGTATTCTATTATCATTTTCGAGATATGTGTTGTAAATAACATCACATATAAAAAAGCAAGTACCAACTAAATCGATAAACGGTATTCCATATGAATCTTTTAATGAAATAAAAACCATGTTATTGAATTTACATGTGTGGAGAAGTGAAGCATTTATCAAGGCCTCTTCTGGTAATAAACTTGCACCTCAAGGAATAAAGTGTACCTTTATAGGATACCCTAAGGAAACAAGGGGATATTACTTATACGACCCCTTAGAAAAAAGGTAATAGTGGAAAGAAACACCATATTACTTAATATAGATCACATATTTAAAAGAGATAATTGAATTTAGATATACTTTGATGAATTCAAGGCTTAAGGAAGATAAGAGTTGATCCAGGAATAGATTCCACAAAGCCCTGTGGAAGAAGAAACTATTCTAGAGACATAAGTACTATGTAGGAGTATAAGATAGGTTAGAGAACCATAAAGTTATGGTTTTCTAGTGATTGAGGATAATGAATCATTATTAGTTGATAATAAAGACCCTCTAACCTACAAGGAAGAAGTAAGTGGAACCGATGTTTCCAAGTGGAAAGAATCTATGAATTCTGAAATTGATTCCATATTCCAAAACCAAGTCTGGATTTTGGTAGACCCTATAGTATATGTAAATCCTATTGGTTGTAAATAGGCATTCAATAAGAAACTAGACATAGAAGGCAAATCAATACCTATAAAGGGTTACTAGTTGTAAAAGGGTTGAAACAACATTAATGAATTGAATATGATGAAACCTTTTGAACATTTGAAATGCTTAAATCTATCAGAATTATACTTTCCATTATGACCTTACATTATTATAATATTTGGAAAATGGATTTCAAACTATCTTTCCTTATTGGGAACCTTCAGGAAGATTTCTATATGACATAACCCAAAGGGTTTGTGACTCCAAAGGATTCCAAAAAGGCATGCAAGTTGGAAATATCTATTTATGGATTAAAGAAAGCATCCAAGTCATGGAAAATTCATTTTTATGAGGCCATAATAGAATTTGGTTTCATAAATAATGAATGCAATTTGTGTATCTATAAACAGTTTAGTGGGAGTGTGGTCATTTTCTTAATAATATATTTCAATGAAATATTACTTATTGGAAACATAATACCAGTCTTATAGTTTTTAAAGGCATGGTTGAACAAATCATTCTCCATGAAGGACTTAGGAAATGAAACATATAATCTTAGGATCAATATCCATCATGATAGATCTAAGAGAATGATTTACCTAAGTTAAAGTACATATATTGACAAGATACTGAGGAGATTCATTATGGAAAAATCTAAGAGGGGATTATTTCCAATGTCACATGGCATTAATATTTCTAGGAAAATGTTCCCTCAGACACATTAATAAAGAAAACAATGGAAAGGATTCCATATACATCAGTGATTGGGTCAGTCATGTATGCTATGCTATGAACTAGGCTTGATTTTGCCTACATATTGAGTGCAATAGGAAGATATCAAGATGATCCAGGTGACTACCATTGGATGGTAGTCAAGACCATCCTTAAGTATCTAAGGTTTACTAAGGATATGTTCTTGGTCTATGGTGTAGATGAGGAATTAGTCATCAGAGGATATGCATATACTAGTTTCCAAACAGATCAATATTATATGAAGTCATAAATAAGATACATATTTACTCTAAACAGAGGTGCTGTGAGCTAGAAAATCTCAAATCAGGATATGGTCACAAATTCTATAGTGGATTTTGGGTATATTGCGACTTATGAGGAAACTAAGGAAGTAGTATGGAATGAAAATTCATCCAAGATCTTGATGTGGAACCTAAAAGTAAAGGTTCAATCACACTCTATTGTGATAATACTGTAGCAATAGCATTCACAAAGGAGTAATGGTCACACCGGTGGATGGAGCATATACTTAGAAAGTATCATCTCTTGATGGATTTTTCTTAGAGAGGTGAGGCTGCAATGAACAATATTTCCACAAAATAAAATAGGTCATAACCCTTGAATAAATCCTTGACTTAGAATAAACATGATTATTATATGAGGTCTAGCGGACTAAAGGTTGTAGGCACTTGACTTTTGTACAAGTGGGAGTTTGTTGGATTTGGTTTCCTACGACCAAATGACTGTACTTTGATTACATATATATTTGATGTATTTAATATTAATTAAACATCTTATTACATATTGTTCATTTTTTCTACATGACTTTAATATAATAATGTCCTAGAGTATTTTTCACATTGATAAGGTCATAGAAGGTCCCCGCTATGATGAGAACCTTGAAGTGTTATGATAATATTCTTAATATAGTTCTATATTTGAATAACATATTATAATGAGAAACATAGTATATAGACCATCAAGTGTGAGTACTCATAAGCGGGTGATGATTCTTCTCATGAAGTTTACACATTGTAATCTTTAAGATGATAGATTTTGAGAATAGACCCACTAGTAGGAATTTATCATGTTTTAGTGTCATGAAATATTCCTAATTGATAGCATGTGTAATGTTCCTTAGACTTTAAAATTATCATTGGTTCATGTCATGACTTTCTCACTTAGATTTATTGATAAAAAACACATGACATATGTTGTTGGGAAGTAGGGTATGTTGGGTGCGTCATGATTGACATTTAATTAATGGATAAGTCAAGGAAGGAATTATCCCTTCCATATTTATAGGAGTTTATATCTCATCCCTTTGATTGGAATATAACCATTGCCTAAATTCTAAGTAAATGGTCTATTAACATGTTTGTTTCAGATAGTCAAAGAAAGATGTATCAAGTATATAGGTTAATGAAACTGTCTTTCAACCTACTTGATGAGATATTATGATAAAGAGATTTTGTTACACAGTGAGAATTCATATGTGGTTGTCAAAATTATGACATTAAGTTCTTTATCTTGGGTTCCTTGACTCATTACTAGACAATAATCTTAGACTTTAGGCAAGATCGCCCAATACCAATGAGAAAGAATCCTAGAGGGTTACACACTAAGTGTTTATGTTGATCTCAGTTAAATTCTATTTGAATTTAATTAATGGAATAAATATTATTCTCAAGACCAAGGAATAATTTTATTCAAGTTACATTGATCGTATAAATTATATAAATAAAAACATATTTATTTATTTTATTAAATATTTAATAAATATTTATTCATTAGTATGTGAATGAAATATTTATTTATGAATACAATATTTATTTATGAATAAAATATTTATTTATGAATAAAATACTTATTTGGGTATTCAATAAATACTGAGGAGTTTTAACGGACCAAGACTACGTCCGGTGATAAATAATTATTTAAAAGTTGGTAAATATTATTTATCATTGGCAGAAGATGACGCATGCTGAAAAATAATAGTTATATCATTATTATTTTGTGGCATATGTTTATTAATGGTTTTAATGTTGTTTAAAGGATTACATGAATTAAAATAATGTTCTAACCCAAACCCTACCTCTATAAATAGATCATTATGGCTATTGTGTAGGTAATTGAAAAAGATAGAATTGTTGTGCACAAAAAATTCTCTTTTGTATCCCCCATCTCTCTACCTCTCAAGAAAAAAAACACAATAGAGACTTCTTCAAGATCAAAGAATGAGAGATCAAGAATGAACAACACAATATATTCAATTTTCTGCTCTAGAACCCAGAGATTGAGTGGCATTTCTTGAATATCATTAGTATCACATGTGGATCACCACTAGATGAATTCTACCATTGGATCCTCACAGGTGAAAAGGCAATCTAAAAGGGTATTTTCAGACAATAAACATGAACTATAAATAAATAAACCTAAGATTAGGTAACAAATTTCTTCCAATATAAATTAATTAATTATAAAATTAATGTGAAATATCCTTTATTGGGGTTATAATCAATTGAAATTAAAAGAAATTTTAATTATCCCATCACCCAACGCACACTTCCTTTGCACCTATAATCTTCAGTTATTATACACGATGTATGCCAAGTGTGGATCGGCCAACCTGGAACATAGTTATTAGATTACATGAAGTGTATAAGGCATACATACTGTATAGTCTATATAGGTTAGAGACAGAAATAACACAATCAGTGTGGTCATTATACATGGTCAAACCATGTGATACTGAAAACCTAGAGTATTTATGATGTATGTGGTGTACATGGAATGCGGTTCATTAATTCTTGTGTCCGATATACATGCCGAGTCCTCATTCTTGTTACCTGGAAACATGACATTAGAGATACACTACGTGTAGGTAGCGGCACACGACATGCAGTCTCTCACCTGAGATCATGCTGGGACTTTTGATAGGTTTCCTGAGCATGTAGAATTCAGACCACATAGCATGTAGCTAGCCTGTACACACTATTTAATCTACTGAGATACACACCAAAGACCCAAGAGAGTATCTCTGGAACATAGAAAGAATATACATAGTGTGTAGCTATCATGTATACACTATGTATTCTAGTTGAGTCAATATGATGAAGAACCAGGAGTGTAACCAAGGTACACGACAATAGAGGCACACTGTGAGTTATTGGATAATTCATGTCGTGTAGTCTCCTAATTACTAGCAGAATTAAATTACATTAAATTGAAAATTGAAGCATTAAAACCTTATTGATTTGATTGAAACTTTAAGTGTTTGAAAATTTAATAAGGGTTATGAATAATTTGAAATGCTCAATTAATTTATTGCAATAAATCTGCAACTATTGGTTATACAATTTATTTTCCATTAATGCCTTTATAATGGTTATCTCCAAATGAATTTGGATAGTAATTAAGATAAAAGGTAATTAATTAATGCAATATTAATAATAAATAAAGGATAAATAAATGGATGTTAACCATTTACATTCTCATATACATTGCATGTATGATTATTCATGACCTATACACAGAGTAGTGTATGTGTTGGTAGTAAATTAATTTAATTTATTACATGGGTTTAAAATTATTATTATTAAACTAAATTTGATTGTCCATGAGTCATCCCTACCTCCATTATTATGTAAGACCTGCATGTCCAAGAATATTTATGTAACCCCCTTTAACCAACCCTTTGGTTCCCTTCACCTGCATGTGAGTTATAAATACTTGTAATTATGGATTTTCCCTAGGTGCATGGAGGCAGTTCTAGATAGAACCATAATGATTCCAACCAAGGTGTTACATAGTTGGATAAGTGGAATCTTATAACTCATTCTAATAACAACAATAAGAGTTATTTCCCTTACTTTATAGGTTGATTTAATATCCACTCATTAAATTAACCATTAGATAAAGATCATGAACAATTTATTTATTTATTTTATTTATTTATTTATGTCTTAATTATTTAATTTTATGGATCCAAGACCACAATCACATAAATGAATGAATTAATGTGTAAATATGGAATTTAAATAAATAGATTATGTTTATTTTTTTTATCAAATATGGTTAATTAATTAACATCCACTTAATATTAACAATACATGTAAAGAATAAAAAAAGATAAAATTTATGCATAATAAATTAAAATCTCTCAATTAAATATTAAGTTATATTTAGCCTTCTGTTACTTAATTAGGAATGAAATACTTGGAGCTATGTGTTTAACCAACCCTCATTGGGACACTTACTATTAATGTTGAGTTCTTATGAAGGTTGTGGGTTGAATTAACTGTATTACATCAAGATAAGTATCCCTTGCTAGACTTTATGTAACTTAGAGGAAAGTGTTGAGGAAATCCAAGTTAGGATTTCAGGATAGGGTATTCTACTCAATGGATCAAGGAGACACAATCCCATAGTTAGCAAAGACCTTCCTACCTAAATACCTTTATATAGCTTGACCAACCCTCATTGGGGTTATGTGAAGGAGTATAAGGATCCTTGCCACTAGAATGCCTTGAAACTAGAAATTTTGAGTTCAATGGTGAGGGATATTGGGACTTGATAAAATAATGATAGATTTAATAAAAATAAATTAATTTATTATTTCTCACATAATTTTTAATTAAGAAAAAGTACTAAAAATATGATCCTTAATTGTAGAATAAAATAGAAAGATCGTCATCCAAATTATCCTTATGATTAACATTGAAGAAAGAAATCCTCCTCACTAGAAGTAACTTCCAGGAGTGGTTTAGATGCCTTTAGGTTGTGCTACACCATGAACAGAAATCTTACATGCTAGAATCCTCAATGTTTGACCTGCCTACCAAGGAGGTTAGTGATAAAGAGTTCCTTATCTACGAAAAACATTTGAGCAATGCGGTCAACGTTTAATGATTTATGATTTATTCTATTTCTAGTGAAATCATGAAGTCTCATGAAAATATGGATGCATATAGTATGATTTTGAACCTTTATGGTCTTTACTAGGAGAGAGATAGACAAGAATAATTTTATATTTCCAAGGTTATCTTTCAGAGAAATATCATAGAGGGTTCCCTAACTGGGACTCACGTAGTCAAGATCATTGGCTACATTGAGTGCCAAGAGGTTCTAGGGTTTAAACTCCCTACAGAAATAGCCATCAATCTCATTATTGTATCACCCTCTCAGAGATTATTTAGCTTTGTTATAAATTTTAATATGGACAATATTGAGAAGTATCTTCTAGATCTTCTTACTATCCTTCACCATGTAGATAAGGATAAAAAGCATGAAAATCCTTTAATACTTATAATGAAAAAAATAGAAAGGGAAAGAGAAGAGATCTAAGTCCAAAACTTCTTCATAACCTTCCAAGAAGAGGAAGATCAAGGGGGAAAAAGGGAACATGATTCTATCTATTTCGCATGTGGAAAGAAGGGCCACTGCAAGAAAAACTGCACCCAACCAAAGAATAAAGGGGGATCTTTAGGTGAGTTTGTTATCAAGTGAAATTTATCTATTTCTATATATTGGGTATTAGATATAAATTATAGTTCTCACATATGTATTAAAATATATAAACTAAGTAGATTCAGAAAAATTGACCACGGGGAGGTAGATCTACAAGAATCCAATGGAGTTAATGTTTTTGTTGTAGATATCAGGGACTACCACTTAACATTGCTAACAGGAAAAATATTATTTTTAAATGGTTTTTATTATGTTCCTTCAATTACCAAAAACATTATATCTATATCTAGACTTGATATGGATGGATTTATTTTTAAGTTTGTAAATGAATGTTGATTCTTTTGTAAATATAACATTTTTCATGGTAAGGAACATTTAAATAAAGACCTTTATATGTTGGATTATGCAAACCAAGTAATGAAAATAAATAACAAAACTGATTCACATGACTCATATCTCACCCAACAATGGAATCACTAGCTCGGTCATGTAAACAAAAATCACTTTACTAAATTATACCAAGATTGATATTTAGATTCTTTTGAACTAAAACAACTTGGTCTATGTCACACATGCTTACAAGGTAAAATGGCCAAAGAACCATTTAGTAAAAAAGGTGAAAGTTCCAAAAGATTTTTGAATTGGTTCATACAGATATGTGTGGAACATTTCCTATTGAGGAAAGTGGTGGCTACTCATAATTCATAACTTTTACTGATTATTATAGTATACATGTTTATGTCTACTTAATGTGGTATAAGTAATATTCTTTTGATAAATTCAAGGAATGAAAGAATGAAGTTGAGAACCATATTGGTAAGAAGATTAAGAAACTATACTTAGACTGTAGTGCAGAAGATATTAATCAAGACTTCATTGATTACTTATGAGAGTTTGGGATCCCATATCAACTCATTTCTCATTATAAATCTCATTGGAACGGTGTAAGTGAAAGGATGAACCACACCTTGTTAGACATGGTGAGATTAATTATGAGTCATGCAAGTCTTCCATTTTCATTTAGGCGATATGAATTACAAACAACATAAAAAATACTAAACCAAGTTCCAAATAAAGTAGTATATAGTATAACATTCCATTTATGGAATGTAAAGAAACCTATGTTTCCATACTTGCATGTGTGGGGTTACGAAGCACTTGTTAAGGCCTCTTCAAGTAACAAACTTTCACCCCAAGGCACAAAGTGTACCTTTATAGAATACCCCAAAGAAATATGGTATATTACCTATATTACCCCTCATATAAAAAGGTAATAGTGGAAATACATTTGATATTCCTTGAGAGGGATCGTATATATAAAAGAGATAGTGGGAGTGAGATAGACTTCAATTAATTTAAGCCTAAAGGTATACAAGAGTTGGAAAAAGAATAAATTCTATAAATCTATATGGAAGAAGAAACCATTCCAAATACACAAGTACTATGTAGGAGTACAAGATAGGTTAGATAGAAAAAATATGGTTTACTAATCATTAAGGATAGTGAATCATTATTAATTGATAATAACGATCCTCTAACCTACAAGGAATAAGTAAGCGACACCGATGTTGTCAATTTGAAAGAATCCATAAATTATGAAATGGATTCCATGTACCAAAACCAGGTATGTATTTTTATATATCCTCCAGTGGATGAAAAGACTATTGGTTTAAAATGGGTATTCAAGAAGAAAATTAAAATGAAAGGAAAAGTGAGTACCCATAAGGTGTGACTGGTTACAAAATGGTTTAAAAAAAATCAAGGAATTGACTATGAAGAAAACTTTTCACCATTTACAATGAAGAAATCCATCATAATTCTACTTTACATTGTGGATTACTATGAATATGAGATTTTGAAAACGGATTTTGAAGCATTATTCCTTAATTAGAACCTTTATAAATATGTCTATATGACACAACCCGAAGGGTTTGTGACTCCAAAGGAAGACAACAAGATATGAAAATTGAAAAAAATACATTTATGGATGAAAGAAAGAATCTGGGTCATGGAACATTCATTTTGATGAATCCATAATAAAATTTGGTTTCATAAAGAATGAGCGTGAGCCTTGTTTTTATAAATGGTTTAGTGGGAGTGCAATCATTTTGTTAATAGTATATGTTTATGACATATTACTAATTGGAAACAGAATACCAATCTTACAGTCTGTTAAGGCATGGTTGAATAAATGTTTATCCATGAAAGACTTGGGAGAGGAAGTATATATTTTTGGGATCAAGATCCATCGTTACAGATCCAAGGTAATTCTTGGACTAAGTCAATGTATATACATTGAAAAGATACTAAAGATATTTAGTATGGAACAATCCAAGAGGGGATTGTTTCCAGTGTCACATGGAATTGATATTTCCAGGAAGATATGTCGTTAGACACATGAGGAAATAAATATAATGGAAATGATCACATAAATGTCCATGATTGGGTTAGTTATATATGTTATTCTATGTTCTAGGATTGATATCACATATGCATTAAGTGTTATAGGAAGATATCAAGCTAACCTAAGTGACCACCATTGGATGTCAGCCAAGACTATCCTTAAGTATATGAGGTATAATAAGGATATATTCCTAGTGTATGGAGGATATGACTAGATAGTCATAATATGATATGAATATTATAGTTTCAAAATATATTAAGATGACATGAAGTCACAAATGGGATACATCTTTACATTGAATGGAGGTTTTGTGAATTAGAAGAGATCAGAATAGGCTATGGCTGCAGATTATACAACAGAGTCTGAGTATATTACAGCTTATGAGGTAGAAAAATAAGTAGTATGGATATAAGAATTTTTCCAAGATCTTGATGTGATACCTATTAGTTAAGATCCCACCACACTCTATTACAATAATACTACAGTAATGGTTCTCTCAAAAGATCCAAGGCCACATCAGCAGATGAATCACATACTTCATAAGTATCATATTTCAAGGGATTTTTCTTAGAGTGGTGAGGTTATAGTGAGTAGTATTTACATGAAATATAATGTGGTATAACCATTTAATAAATCCTCAACTTAGTAGAAACATGATTATCATGTGAGTTCTAGTGGACTAAATGTCGTAGGTAATTGGATATAGTCTAAGTGGGAGTTTGTTGGATTTGGAGTCCTAGAATAAAATGTTTGTACTTTGATTACATGTATATTTTATGTATTTAATATTAATAAAACTTTTTATTATATACTATTCATTATTCTCCATGAATATAATGTAATAATGTCCAAGATTATATGTCACATTGATAAGGTCATAATAGTTCCCTACTATGATGAGAACCTTGAAGTGCTATGAAGATATTCTTAAATATAATTATGTGGTAAGATAATATGATATGATATAAAAAATAGTATATAGACTATAAATTAATAGTAATCATAAGTATATAAGGCTTCCTATCATGAAATTTTCACTTGGTAATCTCCAATATGAGAGATTAGGAGAACAGACTTGCTAGTAGGAATTACGCATGTTTTTGTGTCATCAGATATTATTATCTATAATCATGTATAGTGATACTTAAACTTTAATATTATCATTAATACATGTCATGAATTGTACAATTATATTTTTTGATTAAAACTATGACAAAATATGTTTGTAGTGACGTAGGTCATATTGGATGCGTTATAATTAACATGTCATTAATGGATAAGCCGAGGAAGGATTTGTCCCTTCCATATTTATGGAAGCTGATATCTCTTCCATTTGATCAAAATATAACCATCACCATAAATTACATGGACCTAGTCTAATGACATGTTTATTTTAGATATTCAAATAAATATGTATAGATCATATAGGTTAGTTACATGAATGTGCAACCTTCTTGATGAGATATTGAGGCAACATGATTATATTACACAATGAGCATTTGTATGTGGTTGTTATTTATATGAAATTAATTTCTTCCTCTTGGGTTCCTTGACCCATTGTTAGATAGTAATCTTGGAATTTAGGTAATCCCTCCAATGATAATGAGAAATAATCTTAGAGAGTCACACACTAAGTGTTTCCAATGAGCTCGATTAAATTTTATTTTAATTTAATTAATTGAATAAATATTACTCTCAAGACTGAGGGATAATTTTATTCACATTTTATCGATCAAAAATATTTATTAATGAATTAAATATTTAAATTAAATATTTATTCACGTGTTTAATAAATTTTAGAGACGTTTGAATGGACCAAGACCGTGTCTGGTGACAAATATTAACAAGATGGTTATATAGTATTGTTTATTACTCAAGTTGGCATGCACCAAAATAATAATAATAAAATTATTATTATGTTTCATGGGATTTATTAAGGATTATTATATTATTTAAGGGCTGAAATTTAATTAAATAATTATTTTAAACCAAACCCCAGTTCTATAAATAGACCATTATGTCTATTGTGTATTTCATCAAAAATCAAAACTTGAGAATAGTTACACACAACATAAATCTCTCTCAACTATTCCTTTCTCTCTTCCTCTCAAGAAAGAGAAATATAAGAGTTACCCCTTCAAGATTTAAGGATGAGTGATCAATACAAATAATGAAATACAATCAATTTGTCATGCTAGTACCCGAAGATCGATTGGCGTTTCTTGGATTTTTTTTGAAAAGAAGGACAGATAACATTAATGACGAAGATCAACAGACGTACATAAGAAAAGCCATGAAGGGAAATTGTCCAGCCAGAGATGGTTATCATCAAAGGGTCCTGAGGCCTCCAGCTGATGGGCCGTATTGTTTTCTTCCCATTTGGTAAAGGAGAAGGTGCAACAAGAGAAGCCTTGGCGAAGTGAATGAATTCTTCTGATGATGAATCCAAATGACTGGAGTCCACCGTCGTTGTGGTTAATAGCATCGATAATGGTGAGGAAGTCAGACTCAATGATGATATCAACCCATCCACGTTCCACTATGAGCATCATACCTACAAGGATGGCTGAGGCCTCAACTACTGTAGGTTCCCAGAAGGCATGATGTGATTCATATTTTGCAGCAATGATTTGCCCCAGATGATTACTGGCCAGGAGACTGAGAGAAACAAGCCCATAATTGGGGAGAGGTGCGTCCACGTTAAGATTAAGAATCCATTCCGTTGGGGGATTCCAATGAGGAGGACATGAGGGGTTAACACCTGGCATACAATGTCCATTGTGGTCCTTCCAGCACTCAATCCATGAGGTGGCCCGTTCAATCCAGAATTGAGGAGGTTTATGAACGTCATGAAAAACAACATCGTTACGCTGAACCCAAATGATCTAGGCCAGGGTGAAAAGTGAACCTGAATTATACGATGAGAGATAGGAGCACCAACACATCAGAAGATTGAGGAGGTTAGAGGAAATGTCCAGTGATGCATCTGAAGCCGGGCCCCATTTATTCTAAATTTCCTTAGCTCCTGGGCAGTGAATGATGGAATGCAAAGGAGTTCCTGAAATATTTGGGCAGAAAGGGCAGGACTCCGCACTGGCCATGTGCCGGTAGACTAGCAGGATCATGGTAGGGAGGGTTCCCGTGCACACCTGCCACCAAAATTGGTGTATTTTTTGGGGGACATTGAGCTTCCAAAGCGATTTCCATGGTCCCTCATCCCAGCCGACAGAGTGATTTCCAAGAGCGAGTCTGTAACTAGATCTCACCGTGTAGTCGACCGATATGTCATTGGTCTAGAAAATATGGTCAGAGCCTACATCTGGGACCCATGGGATGCTCAGGATAATTCTTTGGTCTCTTTCATTAAACCAATCATGGATCTTTTCCATACACCACCCCGGTCCCTGGTCAGCTAGGTGGCAGCTGACAGTGGCATCATCAAGACCTGGTTGGGCGGGGGATTTAGCCTGCATATTATCCTTGTCGATCAACCATGGATTGGTCCAGATGTTGACATATGAGCCATTCCCAATCCTCCATACCAACCATTTTTCTAGGAGATTTCGGGCCCCCCAAATGCTTCTCCAGAGGAAGCTAGGATAGGGGCCAAGAGAGGAAACATGGAAGTCCGTGTGGGGAAAGTACTTAGCTCGGAGCACCCGCACACAAAGAGATGATGGACAATTAATAAGGTGCCATCCTTTCTTGGACAACAGTGTGTCATTGAAGAGAAGAAGATTCCGGAATCCCATCCCTCCCTCTGACTTGGGTTTGCAGAGTTTCTCCCAGGCCATCCAGTGGGGTCTATTCCTTCCATCATTTCCCCCACCATAAGTTGGCATTATGTGAATAGATTTGATTGTTGATGGCCGCTGGGAGCTTAAAAAGGGACATAAAATAGCTGGGGATAGACTGGATGACAAATTTAATGAGGGGTTCTTTTCCTGCTTTGGAGATTCTTTTTGGGGTCCAACCTTGTATTTTTTTCTCAATCTTGTCCATTAGAGATACAAAGAATTTTTTGGACCGGCCAATAACCGTGGGTAGCCTAAGATAATTCTGGTGTTTATCGACTATATGGATGCCTGCTGATGCACAAAGTTCATCTATCTTGGAAAGAGACACCTGTTGTACCCCACACTCTTTGATTTTCATGATCACAATCACTTTCATATGTGTTTAACTTTGTTTTTAAGTGTTGTGAATGATAGGCACAAGGTTGCCAAGAAAATGGCCCAAGAAAGAAGGAAAAGTGGACTGAAATTCAGTCCACCGGCCAACCGATGGAAGAGCACCGGCCAGCCGATGGAACTGGCAGAGGCATTGCCCACTGCCAGGTTCCACCGGTCGACCGGTGGCTCTGTCACCGGTCGACCTGTGGCATCCAGCCCAAATAGTGTTTGCTACTGTCTCCCCACCGGCCAGCCGGTGGCTCCTCCACCGGTCAGCCGGTGGTGCCTGGAAAAGAAGAATCAGCTACTGCAAAGCCACCGGCCAACCGGTGGCCCATCCACCGGTCATCCGGTGGAGCCAAGTCTTGAAATCTCCCAAATTCCTCAAGCACCGGCCAGCCGGTGGGACTGTACCGGCCAGCCGGTGGAGCCAGTCAAACTAGCCGTTGCAGTTTGACCAGGCTGGCCCACTTGGCTCCCAACGGCTCTTTAAGCCTCTCCAACGGCTCCAAAGGCCTCCAACGGCCATATGAGGGTTCCCCCTCTATAAATAAAGGACCTTGATCCCCCGGAAGCCGAAGGAACATTTCCGGAACAATTGTGAAGCCAACGGACACATTTCTCATCATTTGGCGAACCTCCGGCGGACTTCCTCCAAGGAACCCCAATCGCTCCAATTCAATTCCACATCCAAGGAGCTCCTTCAAAGAAGCTTGGGAGTGCACGTCTTCAACTCCAATCATCCATTGGCGCCCAAGGCTTCTCCCAATCACGGTTTTTAGTGTTTTATTTATTTTGAGCATAAAATTGGGTTTGTACCTACAAACCCCAACCTTTTCTCATCCTCCCTTTCTTTTGGGTTTCACATCACCACTAAGGTGTGAAGAGGTTTCTTCAAGCCTTTCCTTTTAAAAGGATTGAGTCATAGGTGAGCTAGCCTTCACCTGTAAGAAGGCTAGTGGTTTCTTGCTCAACCATCAAAAGCAAGTGGGTTCTTGCTTAACCATCAAAAGCAAGCTGTAATAGGTCCTAGTGCTACCTCAAAGCCTAGTGGGTTTCTTGCTAAAACCATTGAAAAGCAAGCGGTAGGAATCTCTCAACGGTTGAGTTGGGAGCGGAGACGTAGGCCGGGTTTTGGCCGAACTCCGTTATCAATTCTTGTGTCTTGCCTCTTTATTTCCGCTGCATTTTCAACTTTGATTTTAATTTGTTAATCATTTTTTAAAAGGCAATTCACCCCCCTATTGCCATCATTCCCTTGCTTTCTTCCGCCCAACAATTGGTATCAGAGGGCGTATTTGAATAATTCCCTAACCGGTTTCAAATCAAAGATCCTATTTTTTGATGGCTTCTACCGCTTCTTCCTCTCACGCCCCCGAAGGCTTTTCTTTGGATCGTGCTCCATTCTTTGATGGAACCGATTATTCTTTTTGGAAAACCCGCATGACCACCTTTTTAAAAAGTATTGGCTATTCGATTTTTAGAATTGTTATGCATGGTTTTACGCTCTCTTCTCCCGATGAGTCTAAATGGACTTCCGCCGACATTGCAAATTTTGAGCTTGATGGCAAAGCCATGAACGCTCTTCATTGTGGTCTTGACCGTAATGTTTTTAATTGCATTTCTTCTTGCACATCTTCTCATGATATTTGGAAGCTTTTAGAACTTACCCATGAAGGCACTAAGAAGGCTCAAAAGCAAGAACCCGACAATAAGCAAGAACCCGACAACAAGCAAGAACCCGACAACAAGCAAGAACCCGATGAAAAATCCGTGCCCAATTGCCCACTCAACAAGAAACGGGCCACGTCAAAGGAAAAAGGAAAGAAAAAGGTCCTCAAGGAGACATGGAGTGACACCTCCTCATCATCCTCCTCATCCTCCTCGAGCGACCAAGGTACAAAATGCCTAATGGCATTTCACGAGGTAACATCTTCCGACTCCTCCTCTTGCTCTTCAAATTCCAATTCTTTAAATCATCTTTCTTATGAAGAACTCTCATTTGCTAGAGACCAATTAGAAAAAGGTTTTCATGAACTCTCTTCTAAATTTGTCGCGTTGAAAAAGTCTTTCAAAAAACTTTCCTCCGAAAAAGAACAACTTCTCAAAGAGAAGGAGGAGATGTCCCTCAAAATCCAAAATTTTCCAAATGTTGATTATATGGAATCAACCATCAAAGACCTAAGGGAAACCCTAGCTAAGTTCACTCAAGGGGAACAAAATTTGAACAATTTGCTTGGTTCCCAACGTATATCTAGAACCACCCAAGGGCTAGGATATACCAATGTAGCTTCCTCCTCCCATGCACCCACTGTTTTTGTAAGGGGGAGCTCTTGTTTTAAATTTTGTAACTATTGTAAAAAACCCGGGCACATGATATATGAATGTAATTGCAAAAACGCCCGGTATGGTAGGCCCAAATCGATTTTTTATTCGGATGAATTTTATAGGAGAAGACCCGCCATGAGACAAGTATGGATTGAAAAATCCCTTCTAGCGAGTCTCTCCGGGCCAAAATTTATTTCCTCTCCCCGGTGATTCATTGTTTTTATTTAGGGGGAGTATTTTCAAAACCTTGTCTTAGTTTCAAAACTTTCATTTAAATTTTCAACACTTGGCATCAAAATTTATTTTCAAACTTTCAATTCAATTTTCAATTTTCAAAAGTCAATTTTCTTCAAAACTTTCAATTCAAACTGTTATCCAAATTTTTTAATTCAATTTTCAAAAATTTCAATTGTTTTTCAAATCTCATATCTTGATTTTCGATTTTCCTGCAATCAAGTTTTATGCCCCGTTCTATTTTGATAATCACAAAGGGGGAGAAATTTCTTGATTGATTGGGGGAGAATCCTTTTGATCATGCTTTGATTTATTTTCAATTTATCATTTAGGCATGCCTTTCATTTAAGTTTTTACATTGCTTTGATAAGTGATTGTGATCATCAAAATAGGGGGAGATTGTTGTACCCCACACTCTTTGATTTTCATGATCACAATCACTTTCATATGTGTTTAACTTTGTTTTTAAGTGTTGTGAATGATAGGCACAAGGTTGCCAAGAAAATGGCCCAAGAAAGAAGGAAAAGTGGACTGAAATTCAGTCCACCGGCCAACCGATGGAAGAGCACCGGCCAGCCGATGGAACTGGCAGAGGCATTGCCCACTGCCAGGTTCCACCGGTCGACCGGTGGCTCTGTCACCGGTCGACCTGTGGCATCCAGCCCAAATAGTGTTTGCTACTGTCTCCCCACCGGCCAGCCGGTGGCTCCTCCACCGGTCAGCCGGTGGTGCCTGGAAAAGAAGAATCAGCTACTGCAAAGCCACCGGCCAACCGGTGGCCCATCCACCGGTCAGCCGGTGGAGCCAAGTCTTGAAATCTCCCAAATTCCTCAAGCACCGGCCAGCCGGTGGGACTGTACCGGCCAGCCGGTGGAGCCAGTCAAACTAGCCGTTGCAGTTTGACCAGGCTGGCCCACTTGGCTCCCAACGGCTCTTTAAGCCTCTCCAACGGCTCCAAAGGCCTCCAACGGCCATATGAGGGTTCCCCCTCTATAAATAAAGGACCTTGATCCCCCGGAAGCCGAAGGAACATTTCCGGAACAATTGTGAAGCCAACGGACACATTTCTCATCATTTGGCGAACCTCCGGCGGACTTCCTCCAAGGAACCCCAATCGCTCCAATTCAATTCCACATCCAAGGAGCTCCTTCAAAGAAGCTTGGGAGTGCACGTCTTCAACTCCAATCATCCATTGGCGCCCAAGGCTTCTCCCAATCACGGTTTTTAGTGTTTTATTTATTTTGAGCATAAAATTGGGTTTGTACCTACAAACCCCAACCTTTTCTCATCCTCCCTTTCTTTTGGGTTTCACATCACCACTAAGGTGTGAAGAGGTTTCTTCAAGCCTTTCCATTTAAAAGGCTTGAGTCATAGGTGAGCTAGCCTTCACCTGTAAGAAGGCTAGTGGTTTCTTGCTCAACCATCAAAAGCAAGTGGGTTCTTGCTTAACCATCAAAAGCAAGCTGTAATAGGTCCTAGTGCTACCTCAAAGCCTAGTGGGTTTCTTGCTAAAACCATTGAAAAGCAAGCGGTAGGAATCTCTCAACGGTTGAGTTGGGAGCGGAGACGTAGGCCGGGTTTTGGCCGAACTCCGTTATCAATTCTTGTGTCTTGCCTCTTTATTTCCGCTGCATTTTCAACTTTGATTTTAATTTGTTAATCATTTTTTAAAAGGCAATTCACCCCCCTATTGCCATCATTCCCTTGCTTTCTTCCGTCTAACAACACCCTTGCGCTGAAGGAGATTTTTGATTTTCCGTTATTGATAGACTGTCCAGACGCCCTCTCATACTGCTGGATCGCATGGCTAATCACCCGACATTCATTTATAGTTGCTTTGGAGAAAATGAGGCAGTCTTCAGTGAAGATGAGATGTGAAACTGGTGGGCTTTCATGGTAGACCTTTTCCCCATGAATAGAATTAGAGGATACAACCCTGGAAATAAGGTTAGAAAAAACATCAGCCACCAAGATGAAGAGAAATGGGGAGAGGGGATCACCCTGGTGCAAGCCTCGGGTTGGGGAAAATCCTCGGGTGAGCTCCCCATTGACCTTGATTCTAAAGGAGATAATCGAGATGAAATGAATGACTATATATATCCATTTAGTGCAAAAACCCATTTTCAGCATCACGACTCTAAGGAACTTTCATTCCACTTTATCATAGGCTTTGGTCATATCCATTTTCCAGGCCATGGTTCCTATTTTCGCGGTGGAGTGTGTTTTCATAGAGTAGAACACTTTATGGGCCACAATTTTATTATCAGTGATCAATCTCTTGGCCACGAAGGCACTCTGGTTTTCGGAGATAAATCAGGAAGCCACGGGCGCAGCTGATTGACAAGGATCTTTGAGAAGATCTTATAAGAGACATTGCAGAGGCTGGTAGGTCTAAAATCAGGGATCACCAAGGGTTTCTTGATTTTGGGAATGAGGACGAGGACAATTTCGTTGATGGAGGAGATTCTTGTATTCCCTACCCAGATATTTTTTTATCATTTTGCAGATGTCGGGACCGATGATCTGTTAGTATTGTTTAAAAAATAGGGCGTGAAATCCATCCGGTCCCGGGGCCTTAGTGGGGTGGATATGTTTTAGAGCCAGGCGTATCTCTTCATTCATCACATCTTTGGTAAGTTGCAGATTGATCTCTTCGGTGATCATAGGTCTAATGCATTCTTCCCCCTCAGCAGACATGAAAGGAGTTATTGTAGAGAAAAGGTTCTGGAAGTAGCATGTCAAGGATTCATGAATGTGTGGATTATCGCTAGAGGTATTATATCCTTGGATCCTCACAGTACAATGAAGGTAATATGAAAGGGTCTTGTCAGATTATAAAAATTTACATATAAGAAATATCCTAAGCTCAAGTATTCATTTTTTTTGATATTAAATAAATTAATTATAATTTTGATGTGTAAGATCCTCACTTTGGGTTTTAGGAAACTAAATATTAAAGTAAATTTTAATATATCACCCACCACCACATGCTTCTGCTATGCCAAAAACCAAAAAATAGACAATGTAAGTTAAATTCAACCTTTTATATGTGACCAATAAAAAATTGGCCAGAATAAATTATGATATTAAACATTTCATAGTTGTAATGAAAGTATAAAAAATGTGAATTTATCAAATAAGTAGAAAGAAATTCTAGCTGAAGCTGTAACCTGTGAATTTTCAAAATCCAAAATTGTTCAAACTAAATTATGGAACATTATATTAGATCACATAGAACATTACATGAAATAATTTCACAAGAAATGGTCAATTTAATTAAATATCATGAAATCTAGTTCTATAAGTATTTTTTTATGCAGAAATAAACATCAAGTAATATTTAAAGAAGTATCACATACTTCATATTTTATAATAGAAATTTGAAGTGTATATATTTAAGCAATGGAAGATAAAAGTAGGGAACACAAAATAAAAAAGATATATATCTTAAAATAGACAATGACATTGAGTATAAAAATTCCAAGTTTCTAGAATTATGCATGAAAAAAGTTATTAGCAGAGATACCTCAATCAAATGGTATAATAGAGGGATTAAATAGAATAAATACGGAGATGATAAGAGATTACAAATAGGGTGGAATGTTCATCCATTATGAGAATTATAAATCAAAATCATATGAATCATACACCTAAATCTTAAAAATAAACAAAAATTTAATAATAATAAACAATACATAGTGAAAATGTGTACATGGTTTCATCATGTATATAAAAAATGAATATATAACAGTGACAACATGTACAAGGTGTAATCATGCATATGGTGTCAGTATATAAAATAAAAAAATGAATATATAATAGTGGTAGTTTCTTTATTTTTATCAAACACAAGAATATTACATTAAATATAAAAAAACATCTCCCTATAAAACAAAGTTCAACCGATGCCCTATTTGGAAGAAGAATGACTCATCAGGGCCACATCTTCAGTAAAAACTAAAAATAAATCTGCTTGAATTATCTTATAATGAGCATCAATTAAATATGTTATAATAAGTTTAGAAAAGGCATTATGGATGATAAATTATTACCAAATATTATAAATATAGAAATTATTTATATTTTTTACAAAATTATAAAAAATTATTAAAATCAAAGATTTCATTATGGGAAAAAAGAATGAAAAGTAAAAAAAATACATTTTATAGATTGAATTTTGACAATATTTTGAATAATTCTATGTAGATAACCATACTCATCCATAATACACAAAAAGGGACTAAAACATTTAAATGAAAATCATATTATATATTAAAATTTACATGACACTGTGTAGTAGATGCAAGTAATATTGTAAATACAAAATACATGGAATATAAATAATATAGTCTTTATTCACTATAGTTCCCAAGATTAATATTACAACTATATAGACTAGAATTTTCAATATATAACATTTAAATGAAAATAAAATTACATAAGAAAGAATTAAAAAAAAGAGCACAAACCTTCATGAATAACTGATTTGAAAATAGGTATCAGCTATGGACAAGTGATTATTTATTGAATTTTTGTTTCTCATAAAAGGTCATATAAGATATCGATTCAAGCAATAATTTTGTAACATGGATTTTTTTTATATGAAAACAGTGGAATCAATTTTCTAATAAATGTGATTATATAATCATATAATTCATGTGTTAGAATTTATGTTCACAATTGAGAAACTATATAAGATAAGACAAAAATTAATTAAAATCAAAACATATGGGAAATATATTTCTTTGTAAATCAAATTTAGTAGTTAAAATAATATAAAATATATTATAAGGGTAAAAAAAAGTACAGAAAAATAAAATGGGAAAAAATAAATATAAAAAAACTAATAACTTGACATATTAAATGAAAATAAATGACTAAAATTTTGGCCAGTGAGAATTAAATCTACAAAATTTTTTTATTTTAAATGAATAAAACATTTTTGTTGTTTTGTTAAGGGGCCTGATGAAATTTTTGAATGATGTATTTAGAGACTTTAAAAGACAATATCACCATTTTAGATTCCAAAATATTCAGTTCAGGTATAAATTCAAATGCATCATTTTCCTTCATTGGAAATAATTATAAGTGTAGTATAATTTATAAATATTGTTGGAGTTAGTGTCCTAGAACCAACAAATTTCTATTTTAGATTACTTGTATATTAAAAGAACTGAATATTAATAAATATATTATCACATATTGACTATTATTCTGCATAACTTTAATATGATAATGTACCAAAGTATTTGTAGCATTAAAAAGTTCATAGAAATTCCCCTCTATGACGATAACCTTGAAGTGCTATGAAAATATTCTTAAAATATATGTCCTATAGTCATATGACATCATATGACAAGACATAAATGATGTAAAATATTATGTGTGAGTACTCTTAAGTATCTGAGACTTTATTTCATGAAGTTCACACTTGGTAAGCTCAAAGACAGGAGATTATGTGGACAAGAATGCTTGTAGGAATTCCACATGTTTACGTGTCATTATATATTATTGTCTACGAACTTGTATAATGATTCTTAGACTTTAAGATTATTATTAATTCACATCATGATTCATGTACTTAGATCTATTATCAAAAACTATGACATGATATATTCATGAAGAAGTTGGGTACATTGGGTGTATAATGAGTGATATGTTATTAATGAATAATTAAAGGAAGGATTTGTCCCTTACATATTTATGGAAGTTGACATTTCAACCCTTTGATTGAAATAGAACTTTCGTATTAAATTCCATGGTCAGGGTGTATTGATAGGCTCATTTCAATAAGTCAAAGAAAGACATATCAAACATACGGGTTGATGAAACAAGTATACAACCAACTTAATGAACTTTCATATGGGGTTATCATTATTATGGCATTAACTTCTTCCTATTGCTTTACTTATATTGTTGCTATATGTTGATATAGGACATCAGGAAAACCCACCTAATGTCACTGATATAGAGGCCCATAGGGTGACACACTTAGTGCTTCTATTGATATCATTTAAATTATATTTAAATTTAATTATTGAAATAAATATTATTCTATAAATCTATGAATAATATTTATTTAGGATTTATCTATCCTAGATATTTAGTCACTAAATTTGTGTGAGTTAAATTTTAAAAAATAAATATTTATTCATCAGACCATCAATATTATATTTATTGATTTATCAAATGAATAATATTTATTGTTTGAGGTTTAATAAATACCATGAAAGGTGGATGAGCCAAGTAAGACATCAGGTAATATAAATGATATACTAAATATCATTTAAATAAATAATAATTAATTTATTGACATTTATTTTATCATTGAAACATTTTTACATAAAAGAAATAATAATAATAATATTATAAATGGGGTTTAATGAGGATTAAGAGATTCATAAAAGTCCTTTTTTAAATTACCAATACTCTAACCCTAGCTTTATATATACCTGATTATATCATTTCTATATAAATGTGAGAATCATTTGTTGTGCACAACATTATCCTATCTAGAAAATTCAATCTCAATAAAGAACTTATCTATTGATTTTCTCTCAAGATTGAGAGAATTTATTCTACCTTCCTCTTCTTCTCAAGAATAAGAGAATAATAATCAATCCTTACAACTTGAAAGACTGTGTGACGATCAAAGGAAGCGATGCATGACGATTGATACCTCCATGCTAGAACCTAGAGTAGCATTGAAGACACTTTGAGATTGAATGATCACATGTGGATCACCACTAGTGGGATTCTACATTATATCCTCTCGATGAAATGATGGTATAACTAAACATAGTTTCAAATGATCAAAATCAACATCAAAGAAAGATCTCAAGATTAAGGTATTCTTCTTCTTATTAAATAAATTATAAATTTAACATGAAAGAACCTATCTCTATTCAAGGATTCTTTCATTATGGTTCTTTGGATATAATCATGATACATTTAATTCTTCATCATGTTTTTTAGGACCAATAGGGGCCTATATACCCTAAGAGGGGGGTGAATCAGGGTATGGATATTCTTTTTCAAAGTTCTTCCTGCCCCACTAGATCTTGACCTCTTTATTACAAGGGTCACTTCGTTTGCACTTATGTGTTTATTATGATCACTTATTTTCTTCTTTATCTGATGATGATGCTCTAAATGCAACGCAGGGAAGTAAGCAGGCAGACACAAAGATTTTTACTTGGTTTACCCTCACTGGGCTACGTCCAAGGAGCATATACCGACAAGTTGCCAGTCGTACCTAATTCCACTAAACTTCACTAGATGTGGATACAATGGTTCGGGCTAGATCACTTCTATGCCTAGGCTCACTACCTTTACAAGTTTAGGGTCATATCACCGCTTTCCCAAGGGTCACTCCCTGTTTCTCTCTCTCCGGCTCACTGCCGGTGGAGAGGATCACCTTCTTTCTCTTCCTTTGCTCACTGCTCTGGAAAGGATCCACTCACAGTTTATAGATCTGCAGGTCTTTTCATTTGTATAAAAGAATGCATCTTCCTCTGTATGTAGATGATCTTTTGAAGTTCAACTTTCACCCGTAGATGAATAACTCTTTGCACCGAAGGTATCGGGAAAACATCCAGCTTCCACGTAGCCTGAAAATCACTACTGGAAATAAACCTTACTTGGCGCGCAAGTCTATCTCGGAATGCAAGTATCGGCGCGCAAGTCACAACTGGCGCGCAAGTCCTCCTTAGACACTTGCACAACACAAGCTTCCCCAACTCCAAACTTGCACGACTCTCTTCCTTTTACACCCAAACCAATATTGGCGCGCAACTGCCAACTGGCGCGCAACTTCTCACACTGGCGCGCAACTTCAACCACCGGCGTGAAACTTCACTTGCGTGACCCACACACCACTTGCACGACCACCACACCCGCACGACGGGAGCTTTGATTTCTCAAAGTGTTGAGCTCCGGTAAATAATGAAGAGGGGTGGTCCAGTATTTATAGGCAAATTGACCACCCTGTGCGACGGCGCACAAGTCAACCCTCGGCGCGCAAGTCTCGACGCGCAGGTCTCTTCCCCTGCAAGTCACTTGCGTGACCTACTTCCAAAATTGCGCGAACCTATTTCCTTTTCCATGTTTTGATCTTCTGATCTTGAAAAACCGTAGGCGCGCAAGTTCTCAAACTTCCAAGGCATCGGCGCGCAAGTATCTTTCATGGTGCGCAAGTCACCTGCGCGACCTCACCAAAACTTGCACGACCCTTATCCCTTTGCCATATTTTGATGATCTGATCTTGAAAAACATAGGCACGCAAGTTCTCAAATATCCAAGGCATCGGCGCGCAAGTATCTTTCACGGCGCGCAAGTCACCTACACGACCTCACCAAAACTTGTGCGAACCTTATCCCTTTTCCATATTTTGATGATCTGATCATGAAAAACATATGATGCACAAGTTTCTAATCCCTCATGTACACGGAGCGCAAGTCCCTTTTCCAAAAACCACTTTTCTTCATTTGTCGATTTTTAGGCCCAAAAATTTGGAAAACACTGGAAAACGGCGCCACCTTGTATCTGTTCTTTTTATGCCACCTCCAGATCATCCATTCATTTGTAGAAGTTATTGAATCAAATATTGACCGTTAACCACAACTCTTGAAATTGACATTCCACCATCAAATCCTCTTTGCCAACAAATTTGTATGTCATCTTTTTTGCTTTGTCAACAATCACCACTCAGATGTCCACTTTGTCAACAAACACAATCACCTCAAAAATGCTTCAATGATGCCTTGAGGGATTTTTTCCCAACAATATCCCCCTTTAGTTTTGTTGACAACTCTTACATAAAAGGATACATCATTGATTCTTCAGCAACCATTCTCCTTTTGCGATTCTGATAGCGATCAAGGATTTACTCAACACATACTCTAAGACCACATGAGCAATGCTCGGCGTGAGAAACAAGAGTAAATGAAAAGTTCATCAATGAATCACTTAAACTTTGACATCCACTGTTGACACCAAACTGATACCAATTACCAAATTGATACCAATTGTTGATACTTCACTGATACCAATTTTTGGAAATACCAATTGTTGGAAATATTCTTACCGTATTCCAACACTACCCTTCTGCACCACTTCTTTGCTTTTATCACGATCATCAGCTATCGTGATATCAAATCTTTGATCAATCACTTCTAGCATCGTCAGATTTTATACACTCCCACTTTATGGTCACAACTTCATCCCTTTTCAGCTTCAAAACCTCTTTAGCCCTATTTCCTGTGTTGTCCAAGCTAAGCTCTGGCTGAGCATGTTCAACTAGCTTCAACTCCCCCTATCTGGCTGCTCCACCTGTCAGCTTCTCCCCATATCATTCATGATTTATCAAGTCTCCACATTGTCTCCCCCTTGAACAATCACTATTTTCTCCCCCTTTGTCAACGAACCCAAAGGTCACTTCTTTGTAGTCTGTAACAGAGTAGAGAAAAAATCAGCACATTAGGGAAAAACACATCATACCTCAGGGAGGGGGTGGGGGGGGGGGGGGGGTTCCACATCCACACTATTTCAAGTGCGGGGAGTTAACTGAACTCCCAGAGCCAGTCGATGTCTCTCAAAAGCTTCCTTAGGTAAGGCCTTTGTCAGAATATCTACAACCTGTAGCTCTGTAGGCACATACTCCAACTTCACAAGCCCTTGCTCCACCTTCTCCTTGATGAAATGATAATTTATCTCAATGTTCTTTGTCCTTGAATGATGGACGGGATTTTTTCTAAGATTTATAGCACTTGAGTTGTCACACTAGATTCCGATCAGAGACTTCACTTCAACTCCCATATCTTCAAGCTGCTGCTTCATCCACAATAACTGTGTGAATTCTTGAGTGGCTGCAATATACTCAGCTTCTGCGGTTCTAAACGAAATGAAATCTTGCTTCTTGATTAGCCAAGAAATACACAATCCACCAAGATAGAATGCACCTCCAGATGTTGATTTCCTGTCATCGGATGAACCGGCCCAATCTGCATCAGTATATCCCAATAACTCTGTCTGAGATTTGTCATTATATGTCAAGATGAAGTCCACCATGCCTTTTATATACCGAAGTATTATTTTCACTGCGAGCATGTGACTTTCCTTGGGATTACTCTGATATCTCGCTGCTGGGCATGTGGCGAAAACAATATCAGGCCTTGTCGCGGTCAAGTACAAAAAACTTCCAGTAATTTGCCTGTATTCTGTGATATTAACTGCCTTGCCATCCTCATCTTTTGATAATTTCATTCGGGTAGCAACCAGAGTCTTCATTTACTTGGAATTCAACATTCCAAACCTTCTCATAACCTCCTTGACATACTTCTGAAAACAACCTTCACTATGCTTCATTTGAATCAGAGATTCTGCAAATATTGACTCAGCAATGAATTTCATTCTCTCAGTTCTTGTTCCAACCCATATAATGCCTTCTTCAGCCGACAAATCTTATTCTCATCTTTATGAATGAGAAAACCATTTGGCTGCTCAATATGAACTTCTTCCTCCAGAATCCCATTCAAGAATGCTGATTTGATGTCCATCTGGAATACATTGAACATTCGTTTCACTACCATGGATAGGAATAATCTGATTGTGTCCTGCCTTGCAATTAGTGAAAATGTCTCATCACCATCTATTCCCTCTATCTAGGAGTATCCTTTTCACACTAGTCATGCTTTGTTTCGAACCAATGTACCATCTTCGTTCATCTTGTTGTGAAAGACCCATTTAGTTCCGATGACGTTCTTATCTGCTGGCCTCGAAACAATCTCCCACATCTGGTTCTTCGCAATCTGATCAAGAACTTTATTTATAGCCTGAACCTAGTTTTCAACTTCATCTGCATCAGCAAAGAATTTCATCTCTACCTGAGATAGGAAAGATGTCTGCTGCAGTGACTCCATTATTCTTGTTTGAACAGGAGCTGCCTGATCACCAATGATATTCTATCTATCAGTTTCAGCTCAGCTCTATGGCTTCCTTGTAGGCACAGACTAGACACTTTCTTATTCATCATCGGTGTCTTCTTCTAAATCAGTATAAGCCACTTCTTCTTTCCTTGTGTTGCTTTCTTCCTCAACACATTTGTCAAGAAATTGTTCACTGACTCATTCTTCAGTGGATTCATTTATTTCAGCTACTTTTCTCTGTGTCATTGTTCAATGACGTCATTTCTTTGAACACCATATCTCAGATTTTTGTTGACACACCTTTGATTTTCTCTCGCAGCTTCTTGGTATCTTGAAAGCAGTTAGCTGATACCACATTGTTAGAACAAAATAGATAATCATGAAAACTGGTGTGTTTCTACTTTTCCACCAATCATTCTTCATGAGCATAGAAATTCATCCTTCCTATCATATTGAGATCATGCATCTGATTAGGATATAGAATGCTCCCCCTGTGTTATGCAACTCTTCCAGTTGTTAGGCCCAACAGTTTAGACCCATAACTAGTCTTTTCCTCCTGCATCATTTGTTCTCATCTTCCACTCAGAGTTGAGCCATTAACAAAATCTCTAAGCCTACTGAGTTGAAACTCGGTGTAGGAAATAAGAGATAAAGTTAATAACACAATCACTTCCTATTGTGCTCTGTTTCTCCCTTTCTTCTTCAACTGTTGTACCTGATTTGAGCCAATTAAAAATCTGGAGCACATCACTTCTCCACTTTGCATCTTTAGATGCCACTTCCCCTTAGATTGTATCTCCCTAAAACCTGAAACACATGAATCATTAGTTAATAACATTTATATACATAGGGAGAGGGGTTCTTCTGGAATCCTTAGGATGAGGATTGTGGTTGATCCTGATGGGTCAACCCTTTGATTGTTTCTTGCAGAGCATCACACTCTTTCCTTGCTTCTTCTAGCTATCTAGCCAATTTTAACTGCTCTGGCCATAAGACTAGGCATTCTTTACTCACATTCTGAGCCTTTTTCCGATATGTATATTCTGTAGGCCCATCCTTTCTCATCACATGGGGTATAGAACCACTAGTACACATTTCCTTCTTTGAGGTTCTACCAAAATTCTATTTTCCTTGATTAGTTCTCCGAGTAGGAATCTCCTTGCTTGTCATCTTCCCTTGTTTCTTCCACCATTGCATGGATTTTCCTTTTTCTTCCAGTCCTCTCTATGTCACATGACTTGTGATTTTTTCAACACATTATTTGTTTGTCTGCCTTTTATCAGATTTATGAGTCACCACCCTATTTTGCGGTGGTGGTGGGTCCTCTATTGAACGTACATTCTCCTTACTCATAGTTGTAGTGTTTCCTCCCTTTTTCTTCCAGATATGTTCATGTTCTTTCTTAGAGGATGGTTGTGAGTGTGACAGAGAAGGTGACAGATACACCTTTCGTTCAGCTCCATGTGATTCCACTGAGGCTCTAAGCCTATTCTTCACCTTACCAATTTGTCTTCCACTGTATAATTTCTCATTATGTGTCACTGAAGTTGAAATTCTCTTTTTGGGTTCCATTTCATTCCCTGCCTTCTTTTTGCTGCACTGTCTGGCCAAATGCCCATGATCAGAACATATAAAACATCTTATATTAAAGACATACCTCATTTAATCATTTTTATGTCGAGATTTTGATGTATCTTGAGTTCTTCCTTTGACATTGAGCTCCTGAGCTTCCTGACACATACTCATCGCGTGTCCCTTTCTACCACAATAGTAGCATCTGATGAATGTTTTCCTCTGAGAGACTCTTCCCTCTGATTTCTCCTGACGCTTCTTCATATTCTCATATTTTTTGTAGTTTATATTTTCATAGCATGAAATGTATTCATGAGATTCTAAACAGAAGCTTGATGTGTGGCCATGAATCCCGCAGAAATAGCACATGTCAACACTACTTTTTGTAACTGTCCTATTAGGCCTATCTCCAGCACCTATAGGATTTCTTTCACATATGTAACTATTCACAGATCTCTTTCTATCTTTCACGGGAGGGGATTCATCAAATCCGATACCAATTATTCCCAGAATGTATGGTCTTTGAGCTGAGAAAATTTGTTCTTGCCTCTTTTCAGAAATATCAAATTTTCTTTTCATTTCGTCATCACGTATCGAAGGATAATCAAATAGCAAGTGTAAGGCATCCTTCATTTTGGGATTTCCTTTAGCATTGGATTTCTCCACTTTCTTCTTCACTGATTCTAGCTCTTCTTACAACTTTTGAATCTTCATATCCCTTGATTCAATTTGGGCATTGAGTTCTCTTTTGAGATTCTTTACTCTATTCATCTCATCTTCTAGTTCATGTGTGAGCTTTTCCACCATGTCACTTTTCTCCTTCAATTTCAATTTTTCTTCTTCAACAGAATCTGAACAACATTAATTATCTTGTTGTAGCCTTTGATTCTTTTGAACTAGCTCAGACAGTTGTGTAGCTAGATCATCAATTCTGGCTTTCATATTTTGAACTTCATTAGAATTTTGATTTTATTCACAACCACCAGCCTTTTGTTTCACTTTCATTCTTGCCATTTCTTGTGGTTTATAACCTTGAGAATCATTCTTCTCTTCTAGGTCAGTAACCACATCAATAAGACTTTGATTTAATCCTCTTATCTTGTTGACCTCAATCTCCAATACTTTGATCTGAATATCTTTAGATTTGACTTCTTCATCCAACTTCTAGTCCAATATCTTTGTCATGTTGACAACATCTACTACTGGCCTCCTTCTTGCAACTTCTTCATCATCAGTTGTTTTGGTATCACTTTGATGTTTGAGTAATTCACTCATTCCTATATCATGATTGAGTAACTCAATATTTTCTCTGTCAGATTCATTCGGGCCTTCTTTCAGTAAGCTGTTTGATTCTTTTAACTGAATCACACTTTTTCCATACACACTTCCACACTAAGGAATACCACCTGACTTCTGATTCTTATTTGATGTTTTTTCCTTTTCCATGGCTCACCGAGATAAGAGAAGACTGATTCTTTAACCACACAGATCGACCACACCAAGTCAGAGTAAAAAAATCTGATAAAAGAAACCTTCCCTCTGATACCAATTGTTAGGACCAATAGGGGCCTATATACCCTGAGAGGGGGGTGAATCAGGGTATGGATATTCTTTTTCAAAGTTCTTCCTGCCCCACTGGATCTTGACCTCTTTATTACAAGGGACACTTCGTTTTCACTTGTGTGTTTATTATGATCAGTTATTTTCTTCTTTATCTAATGATGATGCTCTAAATGCAACGCAAGGAAGTAAGCAGGCAGACACAAAGATTTTTACTTAGTTCACCCTCACTGGGCTACGTCCAAGGAGCATACGCTGACAAGTTGCCGGTCGTACCTAATTCCACTAAACTTCACTAGATGTGGATACAATGGTTCAGGACAGATCACTTCTATGCCCAGGCTCACTGCCTTTACAAGTTTAGGGTCATATCACCACTTTCCCAAGGGTCACTCCCTATTTCTCTCTCTCCGGCTCACTGCCGGTGGAGAGGATCACCTTCTTCCTCTTCTTTTGCTCACTACTCTGGAATGGATCCACTCACAGTTTATAGACCTGTAGGTCTCTTCATTTGCATGAAATAATGCATCTTCCTTTGTATGTATATTCTCTTTTGAAGTTCAACTTTCACCCGTAGATGAATAACTCTTTGCACCGAAGGTATCGGGCAAACATCCAGCTTCCACGCAGCCCGAAAATCACTACTGGAAATAAAGCTTACTTGGTGCGCAAGTCTATCTCGACGCGCAAGTATCGGCGCGCAAGTCACAACTGGCATGCAAGTCCTCCTTAGACACTTGCGCGACACAAGCTTCCCTAACTCCAAACTTGCGCGACTCTCTTACTTTTACGCCCAAACCAATATTGGCGCGCAACTGCCAACAGGCGCTCAACTTCTCACACTAGTGCGCAAATTCAACCATCAGTGTGCAACTTCACTTGCGCGACCCACACACCACTTGCACGACCACCACAACTGCGCGTCGGGAGCTCTTATTTCTCAAAGTGTTGAGATTCGGTAAAGAATGAAGAGGGGTGGTCCAGTATTTATAGGAAAATTGACCACCCTGCGCGACAGCGCGCAAGTCAACCCTCAGCGCGCAAGTCTCGACGCGCAGGTCTCTTCCCCTACAAGTCACTTGCGCGACCTACTTCCAAACTTTCACGAACCTCTTTCCTTTTCCATATTTTGATCTTCTGATCTTGAAAAACCACAGGCATGCAAGTTCTCAAACTTTCAAGGCATCGACGCGCAAGTATCTTTCACGGCATGCAAGTCACCTGCGCGACCTCACCAAAACTTGCGCGACCCTTATCCCCTTTCCATATTTTGATGATATGATCTTGAAAAATATAGGCGCGCAAGTTCTCAAACTTCCAAGGCATCGGTGCGCAAGTATCTTTAACGGCGCGCAAGTCACCTGCGCGACCTCACCAAAACTTGCGCGAACCTTATCCCTTTACCATATTTTGATGATCTGATCATGAAAAACATATGACACGCAAGTTTCCAAGCCTTCATGTACATGGCGCACAAGTCCCTTTTCCAAAAACCACTTTTCTTCATTTGTCGATTTTCAGGCCCAAAAATTTGGCAAACACTGGAAAACGGTGCCACCTTGTATCTGTTCTTTTTATGCCACCTCCAGATCATCCATTCATTTGTTGAAGTTCTTGAATGAAATATTGATCATTAACCACAGCTCTTGAACTCAACATTCCACCATCAAATCCTCTTTGTCAACAAATTTTTATGTCATCGTTTTTCTTTGTCAACAATCACCACTCAGATGTCCACTTTTTCAACAAACACAATCACCTCAAAAATGCTTCAATGATGCCTTGAGGGATTTTTTCCCAACAATGTTCCTATGATTTTTTCATTTGATTCACTGAAAACCATCATTGGGCATGTAACAACCTAAGATGTTATGAATAAAATTCCCCCTTTTATTCAATTAAATATCTTATTTTATAATATGGTTATAGAAAAAACATGCACTTATTTTGTTTTATTATATCCAATTGAATTTTAATGACCGTTGAGTATCTTTACCATTGATAATATAGTTGTTGAATAGTGATCACATGATTAGTATAAATATAGGGTTTTAAAAAATCCAATCGATATAGATAAAGGAAGTGATGGCCTCAACCAGTAGGATTGTACCCTATGAAGCCCATTTATCAGAGATTATAAAATTTATAGTCTTTCCCTAGACCAATCCCAAGTTGATATCCAAGAACTTAAGCATGAAAAAAATCGTTTACAGGTGAAGTTCAAGATCATTGAGATCACAAACAAAACCATATTTGACGAACGACCCCATGAAATCCCCACCATCGCACACCTTACACTTAAAGATTATGATGATATATTAAAAGGATATGTATCAATACCCTAGAAATAGGAATATGCACATTATTTTGTATAAAATAACGAATATATTTTCATCTTATTATTTCTACTTTGTAAATGATTTTTAAAGAATGAATTGTATTTTTGGTTAATATTTAAATTCAATTAATGAATTTATGAATCAATATATTTTTGAAATTAATAATATTTTAATGTAATATTATTATTAGATAATATTTATCAAATATAAATGATCATAAAATTTTAATGATGTCAAATGTAATTTTTATTAGGGTTCAAAAACTATTATTGTCAAAAACCTATCATTTTCAATAAATGTTGGTTTTTATTTTAAAATTAAAAATTCAAATATTTAGAAAATTATTTAGATAAAATGAATATTATTTTTGAAATCAAGACATAAAAATTATCAAATGATGAATTTTTCATAATTTTATGGGACATACAAATTTTTAGGTAAAAATTAAATACGGTATGTAACATCCTGAACCTGGATGCCACTCAACAGTACTCCAAGCCAAGTTGTCCACATGGACTCAATAAAATCTCACAAAGTTTTAGAGGCTTCCAAATAGAAATGAGGGCCTAGGTTTGATAGTGGGGAGATATACCCTCATTAGCAAAGTGTAACACCGGGGAATACAATAACAGTTCAATAACGGAAGTAGTAAATCCATACAATATAAGTAAACAACAGAAGACTGATAGTATGAATAAACTAGAGAAATATCACACACAAGATGATGATACATATCACATGTTCTATAAAATATTCATAACAGGTTACACTATAGTAATATACAATACAAGTTCCAAAAGTACAAAAAAATCGAAAAAGAATCCTAGTAGAATCCCAAGCCTCGACTTGGTCCCATGATCCACTGATCCTAAGAATCATATCAAGTACCTGTAGGAGGGATATTAACCTTATATAAACCTTCAATAATATAATATATTTTAGTCCAAAACATGACCCAAACAAGTTTTGAGACTAAATCCGAGTAGGCAACCACCCAAGGTCTGTGCCAATCAGTTAGTGAATATATATAACAAGCAACGTACAATAAAGAAAGCAGTAAGCTAGGAAGTACTCAAAAGTAAAAAACCTACAAGAATTGGTTTCCATTTAATGTCTATTTCATCATCAATTTAACAATTCAATTATATTGAATTCATATGTCTCAGGATCTGGCCTAAGCCCAACATCCCCCATGTAGTTGTAAGCACAAAATATGCCTCAGAAGGCCATCTAAACAAGTATAAGTAAAAGAAAAAAAATCCAAACTTTTGCTTTGTCTTGGGAAACCTGTCATACACTATTTTATTTCAATATTCAAATATAACCCAATCCCATCCTTGAAATTCCTAATTTGGAAATCAAGTATCACTCCAGATGAAAATCCACCAACACCCTACAAGCCCGTCCTGATGAACCTCACAGGAGCGCGATATCACTCTAGGTGTGGTATAGGTCCATGTCAACTGATCCCATCCTTGGAGGTACTATAGGTAATCCCCAAGTACCACTCATGAAATATAATAAAAATGCCTCTTGAGACCATCCATGGTAGTCCTATAGGGATCCATGATCCACTCGACATTTAAGTACAACCTCTATGATCCCATCCATGGTATCCATGGTTCACTCACGGCTTATAAATAATTAACCCTTTGATCCCATCCAAGGAATTCAAATAGAATCCAAGTTTCACTCAATGTACAAGGTACAATAGTCATATGATCCCATCCATGGAATTCTAATCAGAATCCATGATTCAACCAATACTAATTACCATTTTATTATAACAAATTCAATTAAACATTTCATTAGCCATACTAAGGTAAAAACCAAAAGAATAAAATATAACTCATCACCAAGGGGTGTCTCAAGCAATGACCAACCTCAAAAGGCTTGGAATTTCATTTACTCACATGTGAATATTTCTCATAATAATAATCACATGTAAATTAAACTATTAAATGGAATAAACATTGATCAACTCACGTGGGAAGGTTCATAATTGGAGCAATTCAATCAAAAATGCTTAAACAAGCATAGGCATACAAGGGTCAAGGGGAAAGTCAACCATCCCATAAACTTATCCAATTCAATTAAAATTTAACACCATTGTAATTCCAATAAAAACAAATTTCATTTTCAACAACACATAAAAGGGAATCCAAGGCATGCCTCATAGGCATCCTAGGACAAATAAGCATAAACAATCATCTAATGGAATTCACCCATGGGTGACCCTTAATCAAGGTATATAACCTATTTTATTCTTTAAAACACCTATTCAAGAACCTAAACAATAATAGGAAACAATAGGGTTCAAATATAAATCAAGGAAACACCCCAAAAATGGACGCGCAATACTCTGACATATATAAATAGCTCTAAAATTAGTGAAAGGCATAATGACACCTACCTTAGGTCTGTGCCAGATAGCTCATCCATTATCAAGATCTAATTATTCCTGGTTTGGGAGAAATATGAAGAATGAATGAAGAATGGAATATTAGGGTATATGAGACTAAATAAAAATAGTTCAAATGGTAAATAGAAGAATCGAGAAAGGATAAAAAGGAATAAAGGCCTTACCGATATGGATCCGATGAGATAGATGTAACTCGAATCAGAGGTCGGACAGTGTGAGTAGCTTAAAGCATAGGATAGGCGTCAAAAGGGAGCTCCCACATGCGAGGCTACTGCACATTTGATGGAATATGATTAAATTTTAGGTTTCAACACACTAAGAGAAAATTTTTCAATTTACCCAAAATATTTGGGTCACATGGTTTAAGTGCCCATTTTGTCTAACCATGACCCAAGTTGCATGGTTTACTCTAGGAGGAATGGGAACTCACATGGTTACCTATCATAATTCAAAAACCATGTGCAAAGCCTCTTTAAAGTTATGAAAAAATTGCAAAACTGGTCGTATGACCATGCAACTCCTCCCACACAGTTTCATAAAACTATGTGGCCTATAGGCCCCCACTATTCATCCTCGCATAGTTTAGTCAAACTATCCGGCTTGCCCTGCATGGTTTAGACTAACCACTCACCAGGCATAACACACCTAAAATTTGGGTTTTGAGCTCCGAAACTAGCCCCAAACATCTCCAAGACTTTCATGACTCCAATGGTAACTCACATTAGGCCTTATTTAAGCATTTAAATTGAGAATTGGTGAAAAAACAAGATCCTTACCTCAAAGAAGAACTGGGTTCTTACACAATATAAATATACTTTATTCTTTATGACATCATAATGACCCAAAAATGATGTAATAAGTAATATAAATGGGATCTGCGACCAAATATATGTTTTCCCTTTAAAATAATGTTATTTTTTTATTTGATTTATTTTATAAATCCATTATGAATTCCTCCAAGACTTATAATATATTTTAAGATTTTTAAAATCATTTCTTTAAGAGTGTGACTCACCTCCACATCACAAGGGTAATATTTTAATAATTTCAGACTTTGTCCTTATAAAATAATGTAAACCACTCCCATTTGTTAGAAACCATGGGATGATTTGTGGTTTTGGATATTTTATTATATAGAGTCCTAAACCTAAATAATAAATAAATCCCCCTATTTTCCTATATAAACCTACACAAGATCCCATTTCTATTCACTCAAAATCCTTAGATCACATCCAAACTCTTCCCTCTACTCCCTAGATTCCTCCCAAGGTTCCCCAAGCTTTCAAGAATCCCCTCCCAATCCTTTGGAGTCACACACTCAAGTAAGGGAACCTCATCTTCCACTCTCCTTTTTATCAAGCATTCCTTTTTTGTTATGTCATTTACTTTTCATTTTATTATGATGGGATATGATATTCCATATTCCCATTACTATACATTTTATTTTTAAGTAATGAGAACTTCCTTTCACTCTCATTAAGCCTTCCATGATACTTTATGTATGTACACCCGTTACCATGCCAAAATTTCGTATGAATTCTTTTCTCTATTCATGTTTATTCATTACCTTATTCCTTCTATTTCCAAATTTATAATTTTGGGATATGTTTTCCATGTCCCTATTACTTCATTTTTTATTTAAAAATAATGTGACACCCCTTTCACACTCATCAACCATTTTTTTTTAATTTTTATCTAATGCCATTATGTTGCTGAAATTTCACCGTGATTTTCCATGCCAAAATACTTGTGTAGTGAATATCATAACCATTTTTCTATCAAGGGTATTCACCTTTATGAATATATAATTATTTATTGGGGACTTACATGTATTTATTACACACTCCTTGATCATGTAATAAATTATTATGTTGAATGAATCCATGTTGTATGATCTATGTGGAACACTTAAGCATGGGAATGAAATGATTATGATGGGTGTTCCCAGATAGCGCTCTAATGAATTGGGTAATGTTTATTATCATGATACATCATGTTGGGACATAGGTGTACCTGATTATTTTATGGTATTTTTTTCCACCATGAGGTCTTGGTGATTTATCCTTGACCTTTGTTTATAATTTAGTGTTTTAAGTTGTTTCCACATTTCCCATGTTATGATTATCATGCTATATCATGCCTTATTATTCAGGTTCTTTTTATGCTCCATTGATATGTCTATTGTCTAACATTTATTATCTTCTTCATGTTATTACTTATTTATTCCCTTATTGGGATTTATAGCTCACCCCTTGCTTATGTTTATCCCTAGGATATCCCATGTAATTTTAAGTTCGAAGGAGTATTTTGAGTATGTTAAAGAAGTTTTTAATAAGGCATGTTAAGGAATTTTTTAATATTGTTTATGTATCCTATGTTCAAGATGTTATGTTTTGTACCTAATTCTAAAAATACACTAGAATTATCAATATTTTGAGTTGTATTAAGTGTAATTTTATGTAATAAAACATGTATTAATGTGAAATAAAGATCAAGGTTGTTATAGGTCATGGGCTCGGCCGTCTTCCGTTGCACCTGAATCCTTTAAGTGGTATTAGAGAGGTCACATTCAAATTTATAATTAATTATTTAAAGTTGATCAATTTACACATTTTACATTTTCTTTTCATTTCTAGTTTATTCATTATTTAATTCAAAATTTGAGATATATTCTTTTTTCAACTTTGTATGACAAAGAATAGGTTTAAAAACATAAAGAACACACAAAGAACCCATCCAAAGTTACCGAAGATCCTAGCAAGATAACCTAAAACTACACATCATGTAGCCTAAAGTTACATGACATGTATCCATATTCATTGTACTAGGATGAGCCAAAAATTTATTCAGACACGTTGTGTAATAGACAACACGTGATATCATTACACACCACACATTGATCAGACTAGATCGACACATAACTTTCCAGATTACACGGTGTGTAGCAGGTGTACACATCATATAGTCCACATGTTTTCATTATGGAAATTGCATTATCAAATACATGTCATGTATTTATTACATGACACATAGGATTGCAAGTCATGAAATATGGAGGTTACACAATGTGTAGCTAGCTTGTATATGTCGTGTACCTCATAGATGTTCATGATGAAATACACACCCAATCCCTATGTGTGTATTATAGATAAATGGTGAGTGATATACATGATGTTTGAATGGTATATACTTGTCATGTATTCCTTACCTATTTATGTGGAAATAAAAATTAATTAAATACTCCATTAAACCTAATTAACATATGTTTGTGCATCATTAATTTACAGTACATGCTATATGATATGTTTTAAAATATATTAAATTCTTAATTAATTTACACATAAAATTTGGAACCACATTCCTTGTATGGTTGTTACACACCATATACTCTTCGAGAATTAAATTAGTACACACCATATAATTAAACATGTTTCCATGTGTCATTTATTAATAGTACACACCGTGTAATAACATGACATGCCATGTACTATACATTCCATGTGAGTACACAGAACATAAAAAGGACCATGACGAGCAGTTTGGACAGGTACACATCATGTTAACTCCATGTACACATCTTGTACATAATAAATTTTAAATAAAATTAATTAATTTAATTTATTTAAAATTAAAATTTATGGGAATCTCTAAAACTATTTGTATAGACATAAGATAAATGAATGAATTAATTAACAAGATAATTAATTAATTTGAGAAATTTATATGAATAAATAATGATAAAAATGAATGCTAGATATTTTTTTAAATGTGTATTAGTTTCTTGAGTGGATGATCACGAGATTATACTGACTAATGTATGTGTTGGATTTATTTTAATTTAATTGTATGAGTTTTATTTTTATTAAATTAAAATTATGGCTTTCATGTCATCACTGCCCCATTTTTTTTGTAGGAATGGTGTGTACATAGTTCCTTTTATATAAAACCCTTAACATTTCCAATGGTACCACTTACTTATGTTGAAGTAATCATATATAAAGGATATATCACTAAGGAAATGAGATAGTTCAATACCCAAGATAAGGTAAAATCAACCCAGAAGATACACAGGTCGATGGTGGAATACCGAAACTTGAGCTAAGACCAACTTAAGGAGTATATTATCCTAGGGTCATGGGTTATTTTATCATTTTCTTGATAAAACAACCATTAAAAATCTCATGATCATGCCATATTATTTATTTTATTTCTTCCAAGTTCATGCTTAATTTCATGGATACTTTATTACGATCACATAAATTAATGAATTAATAAGTATGAAAAATGGAATTAAAATAAATTAGATCATGATTAAATTGAACTTATAAAATTAATGGTTAATTAGTTATGTAAAATACACATAACATTAAAAAGACATGTATACTCATAATTAACAAGAATCGCTTAATAAAATATTAAGTTATACTAATCCTTCCATAGTATGAATTAATATACTCTCATAGTTAAATTATCGGTACATGCCTTCATTAGATGCACATTTAATTAATAGGAGGTCTTAATAAATATATTGGGTCAACTTAACCAAACTTATATTATATTTAATGACCTTATTATATTTAATATAAATCTGGAGGTAAGTATTGAAAAAATATGAGTTAGGATTTCAGGATTGGGGAGTCCACTCAATGGATAAAGGAACTACAAGCTAGTCTTTGAAATGACTGTTTACCTAAATAATTTCTTATAATTTTCATGGAAATCATCTAGATCATAATAAGGGAGATATGGTTAATATCCACTAGAATTTCCACACAATAAGACATTCTGAGTCTAATGGTAAGATCTGTTAGAACTTGATAAAATAGTGTGAGATTGATAATAAAATCAAATTATTTCATCTCACATTTTTTTATAATCAAGATAAAGTACTTATCTATGTTTTTATATTATTGTAGTAAAGTGGAAAGTTCATAAACCACATTATCCCTATGATCTGGAGAAAGACAATATCATCTCCATAAGTAACTTTTAGGAATGTTACATGTTCTTGTACATTATATATCACTATAAACAGAAGCTTTACATTCTAAAATCACTAATTCCTGATCCACCTATTAAAGAGGTGAGTAATGAAGAGAACACTATCTATGGAAAATACTTGAATGATGTGCTATATGTTCAGTATTTTATGCTTTCAATCATGTCCAAAGAACTCATGAAAGCTCATGAGAGCATGAATGCATATAACATGCTCAAGAATCTCTATGATCTTTATCGGTATAGAGATATACATGATCGATTATAGATCTAAAAGGAATTATTTACATAAAATACTAGATAGGGACTAGCAACTAGACCTCACATAGCCAAGATGGTTGGCTATATTGAGTGTCTAAATATTCTAGGGTTTCCATTTCCCAATGAATTTTTGCACCTCTTTCTCTCTCATGGTGTTTTCATGATAACAAAAACTCATATATATTTATAAGATTTTCATATAAGTGAATTAAAGTTTTTTTAATTATAAAATTATATAATTAAATGGAATCTTAAAGAAACTTTGAATCCTTGATAAAGGCTTAGAAATATCTCTTCATGATTAAAGTTCTTGGAAGCATCTTAAAAGATCCATGGAAGTCCTTATAATGAAGTAAGGAAGGCCATGAAAGTAGTTGGGTAGAATAATCCTATAATAGATGGCTGAGGCAGTGCACCATATACCCATCACTAGTTTCACGCAAATTTACTGAAGTTTTATGGTGTAAGAGGACACTTGTAGCACAACATGGGTTATCGAATCCTCAGATACCCAAGAAGTTACCTAAAGAAACACACGTTCTATGGAGGTGATTTGGATATTAAATAGACAAATTTGGTTCAAATTTATTTTATTATTAAATATTATTTATTAATTAAGTGAGTTCAATTTAAAAGAATGAGTTTATCCTAGGTTATCTTTTGGGATGTATTGGATGAATTCCTTTTTCAATTATTTTAATTTCATTAACTTGAGAATAATTCATTCAATGAAATCATTATAACCTAATAAATTACGAGTTTAACACCTTCAAAAACATATTCTAAAAATCTATACACTTGTAAGATCATCTCAACGATCACTCCAAGTTAAATGATCTTATTATCACATGAAAAGTGTGGTGATAAAATTTAATAAGGAAGAGGAAGAAAGAAAACCATTGAATGAAAAACTAAAATAAAATAATTGATTAAGAATTATTAAATGAGAAATAACATCCAATATATCCCATTTATAATCCCTTGGATCAAACCATTAGAGGTTTATCTCTCAGTTTATTCTATTCTATCAATGGAAGTGGGTAGTAGACTCATGAGGGAGGAATTGAAGAAGAAAAATAATAAAATAATGATGAATCCACTGTTGTATGAATAAATTCACAAAGATTGGTGTGAAAAAGTTCAAACTTTTATTAAATGGTATCAATTTTATATTGAAAATAATAAAAAAGATAAAATTAAGAATAAATTTTATTAATAAATGACGGTGAATGAAACATTTACATGAGAAAAAATGATGATGCAATTAAAAAATGAAAGAGGGAAATTAAAATTGAAAGAATAAAACATGAATATCAATAACTTCAATAAAATATCCTTATATAGTAATATTATGATCCTATGGTATATCCCCATTAATCCATTCCATACCCATAAATTAGTATAGTCAAAAAGAGAGTGAGAAATCAAAGGAAATCTGGCTTTTCAACTTTGACCAGGAAAATCATCCAGATTCATCTCCCTTTTTGGAGTGCCAGTATGTCTTTGAATATGGATTAATATTGAGGGGTATAGAATAGAAATACCATATTACATGTGTCATATAATATATTTCAAAATGTTAAGATTATTTTATTAGCCATTAGGATTTTATGATCGAAATGGTGGGATGATTTTATGGGTTTTTGGATCTGGCCCATAATTTACTCCTCAGCTTGGGATCCCTAGATCTCCACAAAAACTTCATAATTATCTATGGACACCGTTTAATGAAATTATAAAAATAAAATTCTCTATCTAAATTTAAATTTTGCACTTCATTAGGATGGAATTGTGGGCCCCACTTTTTTTTGATGGGCCTATGGCCCATTATGCTTTGTCCAGAAATTTATGCATCCATTCCAAATAATTTCCATCTTCCATTATGATTCATCCTTTGATACTAAAAGATAAAATGTTACAAAAAAGTGATCAATAATATTCCAAAATATAAAATTCAAATCATGAATATAATTTTTTCCACAAGGAGATGATTAATTGGGCCCAAAACGACACTTTAAACATGAATTGCACAATGATGCGAAATGTAGTTCAATTTATGAAATACACTAAAATATGTATTTATGGAAAATTAAACTCATCAATATTAAGATATAAACAATGAATATAAGCCTCTTTCGTTGTATAATCACACCCCAACATGATTTTTTCTATTACCAAGTAAATATTATCTCTAAAATATGAAATTTAATTCATTTTTTTAAAAACATTTTAACATACAATGCTCCCCAAAAATACATCATTATGAACATTCATAAATCCCACCAAAATCATTTCTCACAATCTAGGTTCACAAGAATATCCCAATCCCAAGCCTATTACTTTGTTCAAATTCATCACTATATTTAATCCAATTTCAATTAAGCATGATGATTTGATGTGTAACTCAAAAGACATGGGGCCAATTTTCTTATTCAATGGGAAACAAATGAAAGTGTTAGGTGGAAATCACATCAAAACTTAAGATAAGTATCCAATTTTTTCTTCTTTTTGTTTTTTTAACAAAAATATAGATGAAAATACTTACTATGTGAAAGAAAACTATGGAGTCACGATCCCTAAGTGATGAAAGCCACACATATTTTCAATTCCGTGCTATATAATAGAGATGTAAAGCCTAACTATGGGCAAGAAAACTATGGAGTCATGATCCCCAAGTTTCGAACACCATGCATTTGGACAAAAAATTTCTCTACGTGGTTATTATTTTCATTTTTTTGTTGGATACTCAAATTAAAATAAAAGTGGCCTCGAACCCTATGCTATGATTAAAGGTACCCAAGAACACAAACTTACACCCAAAATCCAAAATATATGAATTGTGACATTTTGATTAAAAGGATTAAAGTTTATCAATGAAAAATCGCATAAGACAAACTCACTTTCCAAAAACTATTCTCATGAACTTAAACATGCAGTAAAATCATAATAAAGGCATTCAAAAACATTTTACATTCAGTTTTTAGGATTCCCAATGTACATTAATTCATAATGAATTTAATTAATCACTAAAAACACAATTTTTTTAAAAAAATTCACGGATTTTCACTCCCCCCAACTTAGAATAAAACTACCCTAAGTTTTTAAAGAGAAGATAAAAGAAATATTAGAATTTAGAAGAAATAAGGGGAGAAGTGATTTTAAATGAAATCATGGAACAAAACCACATGGTTTGAAGTTGATGACCCATTAATAAAAATTTGATCACATTAGCATCAGGTCACAAGTATACTCCTTGGGGATTATTGATGGTTGGGTTTGAACTTTGTAATACATTCATTTTATTTGAAAATATTGAACTTCTTCAACTATTAAATCTTACAAAAAAAAAACATTAGATCACATTGGAAACCCCAAGGGGTTACTTTGAAAAAAAAACACACAAAATAAATTAAAATTAATTAAAAAAATACATAATCTGAGTTTCCTCCCAAAAAGCACTTATTTTAAAGTAGTTAGCTCGAATTGGACCCCCCAAATTATCCAATTACAACTTTAGACATTTTAAGGGACCCATTATTCTCAAATTTTACTTGATTGATATCATTTCCTTATTTAGAATTTGTTTTATATAATATCCTTTGTTCTGTATTAAAAGGAAAAATCCAAGGAATATCAGAAATGGTTGATCTAGTTTCTTATGTAGTATTTCCTAAGATATTAATGATCATTACTACATTGATTGTTTCAAGAGAAGTATTAATGAAAAATAAAAGATCATGGTTTTACCCAATGAAGGGATACTTAATAGGTGAAGGAAGGATTATAATTTTGAGGTTGGGTTGATTCAAATTTCTTAAAGAAGATTTGAAATTTTAATAAAAAATAGTTTCTTCTGCAAGAAATTTAGAAAGAATTTTTTTGTTATGAAAATATTATTCATCCCCAAAATTGGCCAGTTAAATGTCAGGAATGGGTATGGAATCTATGTTTATGATATCTCCCAGTGGTTTAATGATTTTTGGTCCTGAAAAATCATCCTTGGTGCCATATTTATAATATTCAATCCATGAAGACAAATTATCCTCTTTTGAATCTGAAAAAACAATTTCATCTTGATTTAAAGACCCTTTAATAATTTCTTGATATTATTTAGTTATCCTAGATTCAAATTTTGGTTCTTAAAAAATTTATAAGATGATTTTGGAAAACTTAGACACTCCACATAAGGTTATGGAAGGTCCTGTCAGTGTAGGGATGGGTTCCTCACAAGTTTTAATGCTTTTTAGTATAACCTAAAAGATGAAACTTCTGAATTAATTTTATCCATTTTTTTACCCATTTTTTCAAGAAGTTGTTGGGTATTAGGCTGTATAGTATTTTGGACATTAGGAATTCCCCAAGTTTGATCTCTTGAACAACCCTTGATAGGGATGTAAATATATCATTTAAATGTTCATCATCCCAAAGATTATACATGTCACAAAGTGTGTGGTAATCATTAAATGTTTTATTAATGAAATTTAATATGTGAGGAAATTCCCAATATTGATCGTCAATTTTTTTCCATCTTTGGTTTATGAAGGGTTAATAATGTTGATACTATATTGGAGTAGAATGAAATTATGATTCATAGTGAAGAAAAGGGAAAATATAAGAGAAACGGGGGATGGGAAAAGAAAATTTTGGGTGAGAAAATAAGGTGAGTGTCTAATATACTTACTTGGGTCCCTATAAATGACACCAAAATTTGGTTTCACCCAAATTTACCCAAGTTTTATGGTGTAATAAATCACTTGTAGCACAACATGGGTTATCAAATCCTTAGAGACCTAAAAACTAACCTACAGAAACACACATTATATAGAGGTGATTTGGCTATTAAGTGGTAAAATTTGGTTCAAATTGATTTGATTATTAAATATTATTTATCAATTAAGTGAATTAAATTTAAAATAATGATTTGATCCTACATTATCGTTGGGGTGGATTGGATGAATTAATTTTTCAATTATTTCAATTTCATTAACTCGATAAGAATTCATTCAATGAAATCAATATAACCTAATCTGGTACTCATTTAAAACATCCAAAAACATATAATAATCACTTATACACTTGGGGGATAATCTTAATGATCACTCCAATTTAAATTATCTTATTATATCATAAAAAGAGTGGAAATAAAATTCAATAAGAAAGAGAAATAAAGAAAATCATTGAATGAAAAAATAAAATAAAATAATTGATTAAGAATTATTAAATGAGAAATAACATCCAATCCATCCCCTTGATACTCCCTTGTAACAAAACAATTATAGGTTTATACCTCTATTTATGTTATTATATCAATGGATGCGGGTAGTAGACTCATGAGGGTGGAATTGAAGAAGAAAAATAATGGAATAATGATCACTCCACCGTTGTGTAAATAAATTCACAAGGGATGGTGTGAAAAAGTTCACACCTTGATTAAATGGAATAAAAATGATATTGAAAATAATAAAATAAGATAATATGAATAAGAACATTTATTAATAAATGAAGGTTAATGAAAAACTTACATGAGAAAAATTGATGATGCGATTACAAAATGAAAGCGGGAAATTTCAATTGAAAGAATAAAACATGGATCTCAATATAATCACCACCAGATCCTTATATAGGAAAATTAGGAGCCTATGGTCAAGAAAACATTAATACATTCCTTTCCCATGAATTATAAGATTCAAAAGGAGGGTGAGAAATCAAAGGAAATTGGACTTTTTAACTTTGATTAGGAAAATCATCTAGATTCATCCCATTTTTTGGCGTGCCAGTATGTCATTGATGATGGAAGAATATGGAGGGGTATTAGGATAGAGATATAATATTACATGTTTCCTCTAATATATTTAAATTTTTTGTGACAATTGGATCATCCATTTGGATTTTATGATCGAAATAGTGGGCTTATTTTTTGGGCCTTCAAATCTGGCTCATAATTTAATCCTCAACTTGGGCTCCCTGGATCTCTATGAAAACTTCAGAATTATCTCTTGGAATAGCTTAATTAAATTATCACCATAAAATTTTCTATCTACTGTTAAAATTTTATCTTCATTGGTCTAGAATTTTGGGCCCCACTTTTGTTTGATGTTCCTAAGGCCCATTATGATTTTTCCAGAAATTTCTGTATTCATTCCCAAACATTTCCATCTTCCCTTATTATTCATCCTTTGATCCTAAAAGATAAAATGTTACAAATAAAGTGATAAATCATATTAAAAAATATAAAATTCAAATCATGAATATAATATTTTCCACATGGAGATGATTAATTGGTCCCAAAACAACACTTTAAAAATGAGCTGCACAATGATGTGAAATGCATTTCAATTTATGAAATGCAGTTCAATTTATGAAATGCACTAAATTTTGTTTTTATGGAAAATGAAACACATCAATATAAAGATATAAATAATTAATATTATCCTCTTTAAATGGATAATTAGGTACCGTGATGAAAACTTCCTAGAAGTACAGCAGGACCACTAGCTACTCGATGAAGGATCACTAACTAATCGATGGATTATCTAGTGTAATTGATCTATGCTTTAAGGCCAACAACCAACCACTAGCTAGTAGTGGCTCAATGATGGAGGATCCCTAGAAATAATCAGCTCCAGGAATCCCACTGTCTACCTTATGGTGACTTTTGGGAACCTGGTGGTGTCGGGAAGACTCCAATGTCCGTGCATTTATTATGGTCAAAATGACTATAATTACAGTCTTTGACATCTTCAATACACCCAATGATTTCCAGAATCTTCTCAAGACTTTTGGATCCTATAAAAGTATGTTCTTGGCCCCTTTAAAGATTCATCTTGATCCCAAAAAATTCTCTTGATCTGAATCAATGTTGAATTTCTAGATCACTAAAAGCTTCACAAAGAGCTAACTCCAAAGTTCTAAATCCTTCAAAGTCACTCTACCTTTATCTAAAATCTCTCATATAACATTATAATTCATCTATAAAATTGATTTTTTAGAACCTTGTAAGAGTTTTTCCTAAATAAAACTTCTCTCTCCTCAACCTCCATTCTCTATTGATTCAAACTCCATATTGTGGGATGAGTTTTATGGATACCAAAAAAGATCAAGAGGGTTCTAAAAAACCACAATTTTGAGGGATAGGTTTCTTGATAACCATTGAGATTAAGGGATTTATATAATATACCTCTTAAGTTTAGGGGTGTCGACATGGGGGAATACATCATGCTTTAGCCAAATTATTTATCAAGTGTGTTTTTCCTCTATTTACTTTTCTTCATTACATATTTTTTATATAAACTCACATAATTCTATAATTTTAATTCGATCATTTTCATGTTTAAATAATTTTTATTTTATCTTTATAAACTCAAATTTAATTTAAAAACTATCATTTATTTGATTTCTCACATTATTATTTCAAAATTTTTTATTTTTGAAACTAACTTTTTATCCCGCTTTAATTTTAATAGGGAAATTCAGCCCCACTTACCACATTATTTGACCAATAATTGGTATTATATGAGTTCTTTGATTATTTTTAAAAAATATATTGTTTTCAAAAAATATCTTTCAATTTTGTTTTTCAAATCTCAATTGATTTCAATGCTTGATTTTATTATGGCATCTGATTATAATATGGATGCTCTTATTTTTTATTGCATTGACTATTACTATTGGAAGAATCATATGTCAACCTTTCTTGGTAGTATTTATTATCATGTATAGAAAATAGAAATTCATGATTATGTTCCCACCAAATAATATGAAGAAAAATGGACTCCTAAAGATGTTAAGAATTTTGAACTAAATAACAAAGTTATCAATGCCTTGTATTTTGGTCTTGATAGAAATGAGTTTAATCATGCTTCTTCTTGCAAAACTTCTTATGAGATTTGGAAATTATTATAATCTACACACAAAGGCGCAAATAAGTGAAGGAAAATATATTAGATATGTACCATCAAGATTTGGAAAGTTTCACTATACATTATAATGAATCTATTACAAGTATATTTATGATATTTATTGACATATGAAATGGTAGAAAGTACATTGTTGATGAATTATCTATTGAAATGATAATAAATAAAATCATTTGGGTTTTACCTAGATCCTAGGATCCTAAAGTCATGAGAATTCAAGAAGCCAAATATGTGAAGAAAATAGTGGTCTAGGAACTCATCGGCTCCCCAATGACACACAAAATCATGATGAAATGAAAATTTGGGAAGGAGGCCAATGAAACTAAAGAAGTCAAGAAAACCACCACCTTTAAAGCTACCAATGATGAATAATCTGATGGTGAGGTTTTATAATATGCTCATTTTTTAAGGAACATGAATAAATTTCTCAAGGAGAAGATAAAGGGAACATTTCCTAATGCCTTATATGTATACGTGATATATATATATATATATATATAATAAAATAGCGTATTGATGAAAATTATTATTTTCATGCCTATGAAATTTAAGATTGTTGAAAAATGATAAATAGTTATCATTTATTGATTCTCCAAAAAAGGATATCATTTTCACAAACCATTTCATAAGATGAAATAGTGAGGGAGAAATGCATTTATACATAAATTGGTAGTGTAATTAATTCATGTGTTATGAACACATGAGTTAATACCAGCTTCACCAAGGAGTGTCATAAAAGGATTTAAAATCTCTACCACTATATGATGGTGGTATGTATGATTTTTGTTGGTTGAGACTCCTTCACACCCATAGATCTTTTTCTACGACCTCCTTCACATCATGAGATTCTTACACATCATGAAGGATAGAGAGTCTCACATGTACTCCATGAAATTTAGATCAGCCCGTGGACACACCATAGAGGTGAGATGATTTTTTTCCACTCCTGTGAAATTTATCAAGAATATTTGAATATGTTCGAATGTGAGGGAGATGATACAATGGCTCTTTGGTGTAAGGTATGCCAGTTTCCATCAGTTATTTATTTCTATATTTTTAACTCATTTTCATACTTATTACATTAGAGATCCTTGGAAAAGGGTTTAATCACCTCCATTTAATTAAAAAATGTTTAAATAATAGAAATTGGATTATAAATAGTTTATAATTCATATAATATTTCATTTAAATAAAGTAGATTTATGAAATATTTCATTGAAATAAAGAAGAAACTAAAAAATAAAGTAGTGTTTTAAATTTTTAGAAATTTTATTTTTAAAATGGTTTAGCATTTCATATCCCTACTACTTAAGGGTAACTAAGGTGTTACCTTTATGCATATGGGTTCCATAAAATCTAGAATGTGATTTCCTATACATAGAAATTTCTGCTGATGTAAAGGTCTTTTATTTATTACCCTTACATAAGGAAGGAGACCCAAGGATTACCTTTATATAAAGGGTTCATGTAAAGGTAGTGTGTATAGTAACCCTTACCCAAATGGGTTGAGTAAAGGTATTACATGAGGGTATGTTATTGATTACATTTACACATAAAGGAAGTGTAGGTTTTTAAAAGGTGAACATCATGGTAACTGGTCACTTTTTAAAGGTCGTTAAATTTTTATCAAAGCCACATAATGGTAACCAACCACTTAACCTTAAGAGAAACACAACTATGTAAAGGTAACCAATCAGTTACCTTTACGTGAGGGCTCTAGAATTGGATTACCTCTATGCATAGTACCTATATAAGGGTAGAGTGAGCTTACCTTTGCACATGAATGGGTTACTGCGTAAGGGTAAAAAGTAAAAATTTTAAAAAATGTTTTTAATTTATTTAATGGTTTTAAAGGATTATAAAATATTTTTAAATCATTATAAATTTTATTTTGGGAATATTTAATTTATAGAGTGTTTATAAATTAATTAAATAATTAAATTTTTATGAAACTTTAATTTTACCTAAATATTAAATGTTTATATTTGAAATACCTTTCAATAAATTATATGACGATACTTATGATATATAAATATAAGTGTATATTTAGAAATCATAATAAATAATTTATAATGGGTTATAAATTGTTAAATAAGTCCAAAATATAAAATGCTTATATTTAAACTATGAATTGTTTATAATTAATTAATTTGAATTATTAAAATTAAAAGGACCTTATTTGGAACATTATTTAAGCCATATCAAAAAGTGTTTTGATGAATGATACAGATCGGGGTTCAAATAATGATTAAGTATATGATATTTTGATTATGTAAAATATTTAAATAATAGAAATTGGATTATAAATAGTTTATAATTCATATAATATCATATATTTAAAATAGAAATTCTATATAATGATAAATATGAAAGAGTTCATATTGGAATGAATATAAAATGTTTTCATTCAAAATATGGAATAATGTTAGAGATAAATTTATAAAATGTATATAATTATATTTTATTTATGAATTGTTCATATGTCATGACCCCCACCCTCTAAAGATACTATAATGAAGGAAGAGAGATAATGACCCTATGTCCCACCTCTAGTAGGCCCCGGGTTGGAGACAAGCATCAAGGGTATAAAAATATCACATATATGAGACATTACCCTCTATAAACAAAGAAGGATCAAGATATTGGATAAACAAACACATAGAAACTACAAAAAATAATACAAAGGTAAACCAAAAACCATTCCACAATACATGAGAAAAGATAATCCAATACAATGTCTTAAAAGTAAAGTACCAAAAGAAAATTCATACAATAGCTACTCAACAATAGCTCTAAAACAAGCTAAAAATGTCTAGATCAGTCCCCAAAGTACTCTTAAAAACCTGAATAACGGTTTATATATGTAGGGTAAGCATACAAGTATACTCAGTAGGACAATAGTCAAGGTTTCAAGTGCACATGTGAAAAGAAAATGCTAATGCACTAGTAACCAATCAACACAACCAACAACTACCTAGACATGTCAACTAACCAATCCCAACCTCACCATGGATCACTCACCAAATCATGCATCCAATATAATAATATAGAATCAAGACCATAACAAAAAAAGTCACCCCATTGGTGCTTCCAAACCAATTTGTCTCTCTCATTACCCAATGTCAAATGTCATGTGATATCATCTCTTATATACATACCACACCATATAACATCACATCTATAATAATTTGTTTTTATATTTATTAATATTTTTTAATTAAATAGTTATATTCTTAAGTTAAGTAATTCTTAAAATAAATAATTTATTATATGGCTATTTAATTAAGACATTAATTTTTAAATTATAGAATTTTAATTTGAAAAAAATAATTTCATTTTTGAATTCATAATATCAAAATTATCTTAGTATAAATTTTTGAGAATTTTTTGAAAAACATAATTTTTGTTGAATAGTAAAAAATACAGTCTTTTTATAAAATACAGTATTTTTTGTGGTGTTCTGAAGACATAATTATGATATAAAAATTTATTAAATTTATTTAATAAATAAATTTTAATTTTATAAGATAAATATAGTACATAAATATTTCAGAACATGTAAATTATAAATTATTTCATGATAAGTATAAAAATTATTGTCAGTGTCAATGTAGTGCCCGTAGAGCATTGAAAATGTCAAATTTGTTTCGTTAGAGTTGATAACCGAGTGATATTTTTTTTCATGAATTGTTTATTAATTATTATTTACAACTGATGTTTTTGGATGATAGTTTCATATTTTATAGTTATATAACATAAGTTTTATCCAAATGCCTATGAAATTCTTACGCAAGGTAAGAAAAGACAAAATTAACAAATTAAAGAAGTTTTCTTGACATGTATACAAGTTAATATACATAATGAATGAATATAAAATATTATTTTGAAACTAATTAATTTATTTTTATTATATTAGTTTATTTTTAATTTTTATAAATGAAATAATTATCTTTAATTCTTATGAAATGATGATGCAGTGGTTGTGCAAGCAGAAGAAAAATTAATAAAATATTTTTAAATAAAATTATAAGTACCATTAAATGACCCAAAACATGAATAAATATTTTTATATAAGAAAGTGTCTACAATTATTTTAATTTGATTCAAATTTGGGACATTTTGGATCCATATGAATCACTTTAATCCCTTTATAATATTTTATTTAAAAGAAACACAAGTTGTTTACACTATAGTTTTTAATTTGTGTAATATTTTAATATATGGTTTTACAGAAGTGTTTTCAAACCTAAATTTTCTTTTAAAAGCTAATAAAATTATCTTTTTCATGGAATTTTATTTTAAATTTTTAGGGAGAAAATATTTACCTCAACGGATTTCACAATGATGATGTAGTAAATATTTAATTAAGAATAAATCAAATTAATGATATTAAAAATAATAAAATAAATGTAATTTGATATTTTTAAGTTAATTAATGATTTATTTGGATTAATATGATATATATAGGATATAATAAAAAATTTGATTTGAATTCGAAACTTTTTTTGATGTTTTAAATTCAAAGTTATGAATAGTGTTTAATTTGACAAAAAAAAATCATGAATAAAATAATTTATTAAATTATTTAAAAATAAAAAAAATATTTAAAATGCCAGAAATTATAAGATTACTTTGAAAATGTAACTTCCTATGATTTTGAGGCCTTTTTAAAGTATTTAACCCTATATTAGATGAATTATATTTTAATAATTTAATTAATTCCTAAATAACCCTTCACCTTAATTATAAAATGATACTCATACCTTAACTACATTTCATCACCTTAAGACTTCTTGCCCGAAAAACCTCTACTAAAATCCATTCTAATCATACCTTGACACATTCTAGTGCTTATAGTCTCACAAAAATACTACTTCCAAGAGCCTAAGGAGGTTCTCAAGGAGTAATATTCAAGATGAGGTTTGGACACTTTTGAAGGAAGTCGAACCAGAGGTAAGATACTTTCCTTTTAAAATCCTTTTAAATGTCTCTTTTAGGAAATTAAAAAAATATTGTTTTTATGGAATGGATGGTTTCTCCCACTTTCATGATGCTTTATTAATATAATTTTTCCTTCATAAGTTTTCATAGTTATTTTTGAAGAATATTATTTTATTATCATGTGTGCTTTTTTATATTTTAAAAGTGATTTTTACAAAAATGGGTATTTTGATATCTAAATGTGTTTTACTCATAGGTTTAATTGAGTTATCAAGGGTTTATTCATGATATATTCATATTGATTTTTTTATTATGGTTTTATCCCATTAGAGCTCAAGATATGATGGGTTGAGCCCAATTATAGCTCAATATATGATGGGTTAAGCCCCATTATTGCTCAAGATATAATGGGTGAGCCCCATTATAGATCTCCAATGCATTGGATACTCTAGATATGGAAGTAGACTAAAAGGTTATTCCATTTTTAAAGGTGAATGTAAGAGTGATATAGTAAATATGTCCTAAGGAAATTGCATGGTTTTTCTATGCATGCTAATGAGTTTTTAAGAAAACAATTTTAATGGGTTTTCATGTTTTCACTAAACTAATGATTTTTTTTCTTTATACTTATTAGTGAGATTTGTTTTCTCATCCCAAGTTTTAAAATGTTTTTCACATGGTATAAGGATGGGTAAGAGAAATAAGGAAGTCATATTGAATGTTATAATATTTTTTTAGAGAGATCATGTTTTATTTTAAAAAGTTTCATATTGGAAAAAATGGACACTATTTTAGTAGTATCCTCTTTATATGAATGTGGAATGGTATATATATTTTATGAAATAAATATCTTAAATTCTAAAACTGAAAAGATCCTTAATGTGAAAGAAAGTTAGTTCACGACTAAAACTCAGGATTATGTAATGTTTTAAGGCCGAATCCTTATAGTTGGTATCAATGGATGGTTTAAATAACCTTAGGGGTTAAAATGATGTTAATAGAATAAAATAAATGATTTTTACCTTATAGATATGTTAAAATGATATATAATTTTAATATTACCATGTTTATTTATCTAAGATATGTAATTTAAGAATGGTTTTCCATAGAAGAAACAAGAAAGCTGAAGTAGGAAGGCACTGAGAGGGTGATATCTTTCTGAATCTGCAGCATAGAATGGTGAGAATTGGAACTAAGAAGTTTTTTACAATAATGGATCAATTTAATCAGGTGATAAATGGTGGTTTTATCCATTATATATAGGAACTTGATATACCATGAAGGAACATGTCTTTTATGGAGAATTTCATGAGGCAACATCCCCCATCATTCAGTGGATCATCTGACCTAGTGGTAGCCAAATGATGGATCAATGCTCTAGAAAATATATTTGATGTCATGGGATATTTTTAACATCAAAAGGTAACCATTATAATTTATCTTTTTTAAGTTGAATCTTATTGATGGTGGTATTCGGTTAATAATACCAGAGAGAAAGAAGATCTTGATTCCATGCAATGTGAGACATTCAAGGATATTTTCCTTGAGAAATACTTCCATAATGTTTTTTTATTATGAATGGGGAAATTGTTTCTAGGATTGAGGGAAAAAAATAAATATTATATATCTTCATATAAAGAAAACTTCACAATATTTTCCAGGTATGTTCTGAATTTTGTTCAGGATACTGATAGCAAAATTAACAGGTTTTACTCAGGATTGAAATCAGGTTTAGAAAGAGATTTGGCCATAAAAGAATTTAAATTATATTAGAAAGTTTTTCATTGGGATGAAAAGGTTGAAATGGAGTTTTTTACAACATATGAACCTCATGATGACAGGAATAAGAAGCAGTCAGGTTGGTAGGCTTTAGGGAAGAATTCATCAAATAAATTTGGAGGTAAGAAAATAAAATTCCCTTCTTATGAAAAGTGTGGTAAAAATAATCCTGTAGAATGACTTGTAAACTATGGTAAGTGTTATTGATGTGGAATTTTTAGAAATGTAACTCATGAGTGTAAGGAAAATGATCAGAAGAATAATGGGAAACTGATGGTAAAATGATTTAATAGTAAGTAGTTGGGTCATTTTGCTAATGGGTGTCCAAAGATAGTCACTCTGGAAGGAAACCAAGAAGATTGGAAATAGAAAGGTGTGTAAAAATAATTTTCAACTACTTTAGTAGATTTTAATCCATAAAATGAAGTTTTATCAGGTACATTACTTGTTTTTATAGAATATGCTAATATTTTTTTGGTTTGGGGTCTACAAATTCATTTATTTATGAGAATGTTTTTGATAAATTTGAAATTCCACCTCAATAAATGAATTTATAACTTATAGTGAAAACAATTGGAGAAAATATTAAGGCAAAACTAAATTATAAGAATCTTCCCGTCATTGTTTTTGGAAGGACATTACCTACAAACCTTGTTTTGTTTCCTTTAGTATATTTTGATATTATTATGGGTATAGATTGAATTTCTATTTACCGTGCTAAGATAGATTTTCGAGATAAAGAAGATGATTTTCATAAAGATTTTTAGTTTGTGTACAAGAATGAAACCATAACATTGGTAAAATATAAAAATATGCTAAACCATTAAAATATGGAAATGAAAGTTATCTTTCAAATTTTGTTTAAAATAAAGTAACTATTTAGATTAATGAAGTTCTAGTGTTAAATGAGTATCTTGATTTTTTTCTTGATGATTTTCCTAGTGTTATTCCTGAACGATAGGTTTTGTTTACTATTAACCTAGTTATAGATACTAAGATAACTTCAAAACCCCCTTATCAAATGTCTCAAGTAGAACTTCTAGAATTGAAAAAGCATTTATAGGAATTATTAGATAAATATTTCATCCAACCTAGAACTTCACTATGGGGTGATCCTATCTCATTTGTTAAAAAGAAATATGGTTCAATGAAACTTTTTATTGATTATAGAGCCTTGAATAACATAACTATTAAGAAAAAGTATCATTTTCCTCATATCGATTATTTTTTTATTAGCTCTAGGGAGAACAATATTTTTTGAAGGTTGACATGAGGTCAGCGTACCATCAGTTGGAAGTAAAGGAAGCATACATTTCAAATATTGCATTTCATACTATATATGATCATTATAAATTTGTAGTTATGACATTTGGATTATAAAATGCACCTCCTATATTCATGGATATTATGAATAAAATATTTCATTAGTTCTTAGATAAGTTTGTGGTTGTGTTTATTGATTAAATTTTGGTATATTCTAATAGTAAATAGGATCATGAAAGATATTTAAGGGGGTTTTTTGAAAACATTAAAAGAAAAGAAAATGTATGAGAAATTTTGAAAGTGAGAATTTTGGTTAAAAAAATTTCATTCCTTGGTCACATTATTTCTAAAGATGGAATAACTATTGATCCTACTAAAATGAAAGTTATTAAAGAATGGAAAAACTCACAAATATAACCGAGGTTCATAATTTTCTTGGTTTGGAAGGATATTAATGTAGGTTTCTTGAATTTTGTTTCCCAATTATCTATACCACTGACTAAGTTAACTTGAAAAGGAGTTAAGTTCACCTGGATGAAGGAATTTGATGATTTTGTAGGAACTGAAAAGAAGATTGGTGAATGCTCTGGTTTTGTCCCTACCTTACATAAATAGTGAATTTTTCATCTTCAGTGATGATTCATCGAAAGGACTTAGTTGTGTACTAATGCATAATGATAAGGTAATTTATTATTCTTCATTTCAGTTGAAACATCATGAGTTAAATTACCCTACACATGATTTGGAATTAGTTGTTATTTTTTTTCATTAAAAATATGGATTTATTATTTGTATGGAGTAAAGTGTGAAATATATACCGATCAAAAAGTTTGAAGTATATATTAATTATAAAAGAATTGAAAATGAGATAGAGAAGATAGTTGGAAATAATAAAGGATTATGATTGAATGATTATTTACTATCCTATGAAATAAAATAAAGTGGTTGATGTTTTGAGTATGAAAAATAATTATACATTAACCATGTTACATTTGGAATATGACCCCTTGGTTAGTGATTTGATAAATTTTGTTTTGGAAGTTGTTGGTGTAGGAAATTCATCTATTTTGTTTACAGTGTTAGTGTAGTCATCTCTATTAGACATAATTAAGTAAGCGTAGAAGGAAGACCGTGAGTTACAGAAAAAGGCATAATTGGTTAAAAGGGTAAGTTGATTGAATTTAACATTGATAGAGATTTTGTTTTGATATTTGGGAATAGATTATGTGTTCCTTATGATTCCCATTAGAATAAAGAATTGTTAATTAAATATCATAGTTATCCTTTTTTAGTTTATCCTAGAATCGCTAATATGTATAGGGATCTTCTAGAGTATTATTGGTGGGATGTAATGAAAGGAGATATTTATGATTTTACCATGAACTATTTGACATGTCAATAGATTAAAGTACAATTAAAGTTTATGAAGGGGATTCTTTACCCTTTTACATTTCTAGAGTGGAAATGGGAATATACATCCAAGGATTTCATGGTGGGACTACTAAAAACTTCTCTAGGTAGTAATGAGATTTGGGTTATTATAGATCATTTCACTAAATATACTCATTTTATTCATATTAGAGACACCCAATATCTAGGTCAACTTTATAAATTATATATAAAGGAGATATCTTGGTTACATGGACTTCCTCTATCCATTGTATCTAATCATGTTCTCAGGTTCACTTCTAACTTTTGTAATGGCCTTCAAAAGTAATTAGAAACTGAATTAAATTTCAGCATAGCTTTTCATCCTCAATCTGATGGATAGTCAGAGTGAACAATTCAAACATTGAAGGATACAATTTGATCTTGTTCAATGTATTACTTGGATATTTTGGATCAAAATATTTTATTAGTTGAGTTTTCTTATAATAAAAATTTTCATTTTAGTATATAAATAACATCTTTTGAGGCATTATATGGAAAGCGGTGCTGAACTATAGCATTTTGGGATGAAGTCAGGGAAAGGAAGTTGATGGGACCAGAATTAGTGGGGGAAGTGGATGAGAAAGTAAATATTATCCAATAACATATGAGGACAACTCAGAGAAGGAAGAAACGTTATGTATATAATAGGAGGAAAGACCTTTCTTTTGAGGTGGATGATCATGTTTTCCTTAAAATATATCCATGGAAAAGTGTTATGCGTTTTTGTATGAAATGAAAGTTAAGTCCATATTTTTTGGGACCTTATGAGATCCTAGATAAATTTGGAACAATTGCCTACTGAGTAGTCTTGCCTTTTAGTTTATCTCAGGTACACAATGTTTTTCATGTTTCGATGTTAAGAAAGCATGTTTCAGATTCATCTCATGTTTTTGAGCCTAGAAGTAGTTCAACTGGAAGAGAAAATTTCTTATGAAGAGAAAACTATTTAGATTTTTGATCACAAAGAGAAAGTATTGTAGAATAAGGCAATTAACTAGGTTAAAGTTTAATGGAGAAACCATATAGTTGAATAAGCAACATGGGAATCTGAAAACTCTATAAAGGAAAATTATACCCATTTGTTTAATAAGTGAATAAAATAATGAGGATGGAATTTCAAAAATTGTGGGATAATGTAACAACCTATGTTCAAATATAATAATTTGATTTTATATTAATTATTATTCTTGAATTACAAAGTTATATTCATTATTTTAAGTTATTATTAAAATAAATAATTTATTTTATGGTTATTTATTTAAAATATTAATTTTTTAATTATAGAATTTTAATTTGAAAAAAATAGTTTTATTTTTGAATTCATAATTTTGAAATTATCTTAGAATGATTTTTTATAATTTTTTGAAAAAGTTAAATTTCGGTGAATAGTCAAAATATAGTCTTTTTATAAAATACTGTATTTTTATTGTGACCTCATGAAGACATAATTATGATATAAAATTTATAAAATTTATTTAATATATAAATTCTGATTTTATAAGATAAATATTGTACATAAATAATTTCAAACATGTAAATTATAAATTATTTAATGGTAAGTATAAAAATTATTGTCAGTGTTGACGCACTACCTTATCAACATTGACAATGTAAAATTTGGTTCATTAGAGTTAATAATTGAGTGATAAAAATAATTTTAATGACTTTTTTTATTAATTATTATGTATAATTTATATTCTTGGATGATAATTTCTAATTTTAGAGTTATATAACATAATTATTATCCAAATGAATGTGCAATGCTTGTGTAAGGAAAGAAAAGGAAAAATTAATAAATTAAAGAAGTTTTCTTAACATGTATATGAGTACATACACATAATGAAGAAATCTAGAATATTATTTTGAAAGTAATTAATTTATTTTTATGATAGTAATTTATTTTTTGTTTTTTTAAATGAATTAATTATCTTTAATGCTTATGGAATGCTGATTAAGTGCTTGTGCAAGCAAAAGAAAAATAAATAAAATGTTTTTAAATAAAATTATAAGTACCATTAAATGACCCAAAACATGACTAAATATTTTTCTATAATAAAGTGTCAACCATTATCTTAATTTTATTTTAATTTGGTACATTTTGTGTCATTAACCAGCTTGGGTAACCTGGTAACCCGATAACTGAGCCAGTTTGGACATAGCCCAAAGGGCGTTCCCGGTCTCCACGGGTCGAATAATAGCATCTTACATCATAAAAAATGAAAGTGGGAATGATTTTTCTACTAACAATGGAGAAATAAAAGATGAAAGTTAGTAATTTATACAAAGAAACTCCACTGGAGAACTACACTAGAAGTCAAATAGGCATAAAAACCTAAAATACTATAAAAAAGTACTAAAGATTGGGAAAACAATCCAAGTCCCAACAAGGGAGAAACTCACCAATTCCATGGATCAATAGCTATAATCACATCCAAGTGGTTATTTACTCCTGATCGAACCTGGAAGGATATAATCTACAAACACCCGAAGACACAGGTAGAGTGTGAGCTAAAAAGCCTAGTAGGGTCTCAAAAACATTCCATAACAAGATGCCAATATAAAATTAACTGAATAAAGTGCTTTCAATTTAAAATAAACAGGTTTGGAATTTTAGAAGCATAATTAAAACAGCTCATTATTTACATTTCAAAATATGGAAATACTCAAAGAAAAGGATTTATTTTTCAATTTATGGAATATTTCTAAAACAATCACACTTTTCACAAATGGATTAAATAAAAAATTCTATATAAAAGAATTTATATAAATTAAAAAGACATGTAAAATAGTTTATAACAATAGAATATATTCCTTTTAAATAAAAACAAGTAAGAAACATGGTCATATGCCTAATAATGTATGATAGTTCTAGGATATATGGACCCCACACTCAAGGTGATATAGAAAATATGTACATACGCCCCTTTGAACCCATGATAAAGAGGAATCATCACCATCACCTAAGGGATGTGATGCACTGATATGATATTTTAGAACTTTGTAAGTCATAAAGTGTTGTCCAAATAACTCACTAACTAACTAAGTCTTGCTTGTTCTCTAAAAAAAACAATGATGGACAATTTATTTTAAAAATTATTAAAATACAATTAATCCCATTCTCTATTTCAAATATTCTAAATTTCCTTTAAAAACCACAATACAGGTTTTTAATAAAAAACCATATGGTTTTCATCAAACCATTTTCACAAATAGGGATTTAAAATCAATTCAGAATTCAATTTCTCAATCTAATTTTAAAAATTAAATTCAACAATTTAATTTTTCACAAAATTCCATCAATTCCACAATAAACCCCCAATTCAATGGAATTGGGGTTTTCGTAACTTTTCTATAAAATCTATTTCAAAATTAAATTAAAAAATTTAATTGAAATAATTTCCATTAAATCCACAATTTAAATCAAACAATTTAAATTTCACAATTTTCTATAAACACACCCCAATTCAATGAAATTGGGGGTTTTCTCAATTTTATGCCAAAATCTCATTTTTAAAACACCAATTCAATGTAATTGGGTTTAAAAAAATTAAAATAAATTTAATCAAAATCAAGAAATTTAATTTAATTCAAATAATTGAAATTAAATAAATCAATTTAGGGTTAATAAAAATTGGGCATCGTAACGGAACCACCTACCTCAGAATCTAATAGATCTCGAAATGTAAAACCCCAATCATGATTTTTCGATGAAGAAAAAAGATCACAGAATCCGAGAAAACAAGAATAAAACCTAGGTTTAGATCCTTAATAATGGGTATTAGATCCTCCAGAAATATACAAAGATCTAAAAAACCCTAGGTAGAAAGGAGGAGAGAGTGGGAGATTGAGAAAGGGTGAGAAGACTAACTAAGATGAGATCAAAAGGTGTTTTTGAACTTCAGATTGCTTTCTAGAGGGATCTAAGGGGCTACTAATCTATATTGGGAGCTCCAAGGATGGGATAAATTGTATGGGGTCATGCTAGGTCCATATTGTATCTAAAATGGGAGTTTTGGGAATTTAAAAAAAGATTTTCGGATTAAAGAAATCCTGTACATGATTTCCTGGGAAGAGGTGTACAATATAGAAAAACCGTGAACAATCCATGCACTTGTTTTAAATGGGACTCATGGTTTCTAAAAATAGGGCACAAAATTTATCAAATCTTTCACAAGTCGTGTTGAACACACTGTCCAGTTTTCCAATTTACTATAGTAGGGAACACGATTTGGGAAAACCGTGAGCCAACCATGCACTAGTCTAGAAACTTCCAAAAATCTTAGAATTTCATCTGATTAAACCCCAAATGAAACCCAACCAAAGAAAGACTAAAATGGTGGGATTAGAAATACCTAATAACAGTAACATGTTGTTATAACCTCCCCACTATAAAACTTCATGTCCCCAGAAATCCTATTAAGAAGCTTCCATGGAAAAAAGATGAGGCCACTACTCTCTCATCAGTGCCTCCCTCTCCCACATCTAATGATTATAAGAACCATGCTACCATAACACATGAACCAAAGGTATTTTCCTCCCAAGAAGTACCTTGGTTTTAGAATCAATTATTCTGACTGGTCATCTAGTCACAGATAAATCTGGTTCAACTTCAAGATTACTACATCTTAGAACATGAGATTGATCAGATAGATACTTTCAGAGCTGAGATACATTGAACACGTCATCTATTGATTCTAGTTGTGGTGGAAGTGATAAATGTTATGAAACTTTCCCCACCTTCTAAAAAACCTGAAAAGGTCCCACAAAATGAGAATCAATCTTCCCTAACCTCCCAAGCCATCGATGACCCAACCAAGGTGAAACATTTAAGAACTCATGGTCACCAACTGAGAATTCCAAAGGTCTATGATAAAGACCAACATAATAAATATACTAGATCTATTCCATCAATATCCTATGAAAAATATTTTTAATATTAGCTGTCATCTCTTGGACCAATATCGGTCCAACCAAGGAACTTTCACCAATCTCTGATCAACACAAAGAATATTTATAAGGATAACTATACAAGGCCTCAAAAGGAGCCATCCTAATTGAAAACTAGTAACTATTATAATAAGAAAACTCAACCATCCCCAAGTAATCATCCCAATCCCCACCATAGTTAAGAACATAAGTGTGAATCATATCCTAAAGAATCTATATAGCTCTTTCTGTTTGGCCATCTGACTATAGATGGTATGCTATACTCAAATGGATATGAGATCCTATTGCCTCTTAAAGGCCTCTCAAACAATGAGAAGTTAACCAAGGATCCCTATCAGAGACTATAGTAGATGGAATTCCATGAAAACAAACAATATATTTTAGATATATATTTCTCAACTCCTCAACTTTGGTTGTATAAAAAATGGTTATAAAGTGTTTGACGCACGCCTGTCGTAGGGCGTGATTTTTTTTAAATTTTCTAAGTGTAGTCTAGTGATTAACCCTAGGAAGTCTCCTAAAGAGGAGTGCACACAAAATAAAATTTTCACTTTAAAATGAGGGTAAAAATGTTGTGTTTTTGAAATGAAATTTGAAATTCAAATGATTGAAATACTATGATATTAAAAAGGGTGATTAGATCAGGGTCAGTTTCCTAATTATAATGCTATCATTATTCAATTTAATTCAATCCTCTTCTTCATTGTTGATTAAAGTGAGTTTCCAAAAACATTTCCTCTCACTTCCTTAGTGAAATTATGATGGTGAAAGAAAACCTTACCAAGATCTCGATTTGGTCAACTCTCCTTCCATGTGTAAAATAGTTGTATCAAATTTCCTTAATTGAAATGGGAAATACCTGATCGGGTTTTGTTTATCCCAAACAATCAAGAACATTTACTACACCTTTTACACGTACTGACGATCATCGAGTACTTTACCACTAATCCCTGGTCCATTCCATCATATATAAACCAAAAATTAGTGGAGAGAGATAATGATTATTTTACCAAGGAAAAAATCAATAATGGAATTAATATTCAAGAACGATTATACTTGATAATAAAATCTGCTATAATAAATTGAAAACAACTTTGAAGAAGAAAGAAATTTCATTCAATTACATCCAAGAACTCAAGCATTACAATGTAGAAAACCAACCCTTCCCCAACCACTCAAAATGTTTACCCCACCATGGTAAGGGTAATCAAGATGAATGGGGAAGAATAAGGCATTACAAAACTATGAAAAAGAAAATAAATAAAAGAGAATGCTGAAAAGTTCTTCTCTTTGGTGTCCCAGAAGGAATGGGATGGATTGAGAGATGCTTTGAGAGGGTGGAGGTCTCATCATTTTATAGCCAGAATTTATCCCCCGAATGTTGATGCATTGTATCCCCATTAAATGACTTCTTCACGCATTGAGCCCTTCTTGAATTTTGTTCATAATTCTCTGGGGCGTTTACCCTCAAAATCGCAGCAGATTTGGACAAGGAATCCGAGAGCTATGCCCGTTTTACTCTCACAATTTATTCTGTCTAGTCAGACACGCCAAATCACAAACCTCCAGATTAGGATGCTTTAATGACACTTAAAACGGCCAATTACTGCATCCTTCCCTTCATGAAATATGTTATAAAATTCTTGTCGCATCCACCCACCGAATATCACAACAATTGAGCCCACCAAGAATTATTTATGGACCCCACACCAAAACTCGGTAGAACTGCAAATAGTTTTCATGAGACAACTTGTGATCTTCTTTTGAGCTTCTATATGGTCGATTCAGCTTTTGGTCCAAAAATATTAAATGAAGCCCTAGATGTGTAGAATCTGGAAAAGAAAGAATTTTTAAATTTTGATTTTTGTAGAATATGTTATGTCCAAAATATATAAATAATTTAAAACAGTTTAAAATATGAAATGGACCATTTTTAATGTTCAGCTCAAAATAACACCAATATCATAAAAATGAAGCTATTCATCTTAGAGTAACAATTTTGTGGGTTTAGAACAATTTAATTCAATATAAATTTAATTGAAAATATTTGCTCTATCAATTCCCCCACACTTAGCACTTGGACTCCTAGATAAGTAAAAATCAAATCAAATCAAATCCAAAACACATATCAATGAGATCTACCAAATCCATACAAAGAAACAAAAAGATATCATACCTCATCAAAAAAAATTATTTCAAGTTCTCCATTTTAGATTTTAATATATTTCCACTTCATTTATTATCCCATGCACACAAAACACCTACCTCACATGAATTTTCTCTCATCTCACAAATGTAAATGATCAACAAGGCTTTTCTCATCCAAACTCACACAAGAGTCACCATGGGCTAGATAAATTCATACTTCTCCACCTGGTGTGTGTCAAGGACATGTGTTTCTCATGAGGACTTTTCAAGGTTGTTTTGTGGCTTTTGGTTGGTAGAATTTAGAAGTTAAAAATTTTAAGTTCGAAAAAAGAGGGCTTGACTCTTTATGAAGAAAAATTGAAAGATTCTAATTTTCACTCAAACATGGTCTCCTTCTCTTCCCCTTTGTAGAAAATAGGCTCCATCATCATTCAATCATCTCAAGATTTCAGCAGAAAATAATTCAATCTTTTCAAACATGATTTTTCTTGAAAGCTCCAGATAGGAACAACTTTCTTTTTTACATCGGAAGCTTTAGAAAGGCACAAATTCTCTTATCATGAATGATCCAGAAAAGGCACAACTTTCAACAGAATAATTTTTCAGCATCAAACACATATCTTCAACAGTTTATTTTCCACCCAAAGTATCACCAAATGAGGTAGCACAACACAATACAGCTTCCCCCAAACTTAAGTTCAACTAGATCATGTAATTTTACTTCAAGCGCAGGTTGGATAAGAAAAATTGGCTTGTAATGTGGCTAACCTAACAAGATATTCATGGCTACTAGGGTATAAAATGATTAATATATAAGGTATGCCATAATGAAAATGATTATTTTGAAAAGGGGGCTTCAAACCAAATAAATGCATCAATCATTTAAAACACACATACCCCAAACCCTCAATTTTTGAAAGGAATATATCAAATTCTGTTTAAAGAAAGTGTGGTCTAGTTCTCTTAAGAAATGAGGTGAATGAAAAGAATATGACAAAAAATGGTTCAAAAGCCTCACAGAAAAGTGATTTCAAAGATATAGATAGTGAAATATGGCATGGGATTCAAAAATCAGTGTACTTTTCATGAAATTCCAAAATATTTGAACTTGAAACAATGTCATTTTAGCATTCATTTATGCTCAGTTTCATGGAATAGATTGGTTCACTCACTGACATGGGTTTCAAAAATGGAAATGATAATCATTTCAGTTCAAAAGTTTCAAAAAAACACTCAAAATTTTATAAATAAACAAACAAAAATTCCAAAAAAACATTACAATTTTTTTATTTTTTTTATGTTTAGAAAACATTAAAACAAAATATAAATGAAAATACTTAACTAAAAAGGTTCCCTCCCCCACACTTAAATGATATAGTTTCCTCAATGCAGGATTCTTTTTATGTTTAGAAAAGATAGAGTAACTACATTTGATGAAGTGTTAAGGAATGATGTAACCTGGTAGGTCTTCATTTGTATTCAGAGTGATGAAGTGTAATATCCTCCACTGGTTCTTTTCTATTTCTTGGTAAAGACATGTTATACCAACAAGAGTCTAATTTGTGTCCATAGATACCACAACACCAGCAAAACCCCGAAAATATTGTTCTTCTAGAATGGTTTTCAATCTTTCTGGATATTTGTTTCTTACTTGTTTCAATGTGAACATAAATCATTTTAAGGGGTTGTGGTTTCCTTTGAAAATTCCTCTCTTCTCTTGAGGCAGGAGATTGACCCTCAATTTTCTTTACCCATACGAACCTAGTTTTGAGTTTTCCCTCTTTTTTCTTATGATCCACCCTTCCCATTGGTTTGAGAATATCCTTTACACTCTATAATTTTAATGAGGGTTTCCTTGACCTTCTTCAGCTCATGTTTCATTGCAAGGCATATGGAATTCTTCTTAGCTAGTTCTTCTTCCTTTGTAGCAAGTTCCTTCCAGAGAACTATGATAATATTTTCATGTTCGGCCTCCTTGAGTTTATACTTCTTGATCTCAACATTTTCTCTTGATTTTGATTCTCCAGCCTCTTCTAACAAACTATCCATGAATTTTAAGGTTGTCTCTTCTAAATTTTTATTTGGTTCTTTTCCTTCTTTATGGTAGATTGATTTAAGATAATGAACATATGACAAATTCTTCTTGGATTCGAGTATATTGAAATGCACTCGACAATCTCTGAGCTCCATTGAGAGTGTTCTCTCATGCACATTGATGATGGTCTTTGCAGTCTTTAAGAATGGTCTCCCCAAGATGATGGGTGAGTGTGATGAAATCCTATCTTCTTCCATTTTCATCACATAAAAGTTAGTTGGGAACAATAGATATTTTACCTTTACAAGAACATCTTCCAGAATACCTATTGGAAAAACTGTGGATCTGTTTGCGAGTTGGACCACCACTCTAGTAGGCTTCAATTTTCCAATATTCAAAGATATAAATACTGAGTGAGGGATAACATTTATTGAAGCTTCGAGATCACATAGTGCATCTGTAAAATTTAAAGAACCGATAGTGCAAGGAATATAGAAAGTCCCTGGATCTTGACATTTTTGCGGCATCAGTGGTGTGATAAATGTTGAGACGCTTCTTCCTAATTTGATTCATTCATTTCCATAAAACCTCTTTTTTGTACATAGATCCTTCAAATTTTTTTCATATTTAGGGATTTGTTTAATTGCATCCAGTAGTGGGATGTTAATCTCAACTTTTATAAAAGTTTCCTGAATTTCCCATTGAATTCTTTCTTCTTCACACTTCTTTTACTCAACAAATGCAGATGGGAATGGTGCTAGGATATCCTTTTTCTCCCTTTGTTGTTTTTGTATAGTTTTTTCTGTCCTTTCCTTCCTAAACCTTGTTCTTTCTCCATTTTTTTTATTGAATTCATATTTTGGTTGGATAGGAAGAGCTTCATGAGGTTCCCTAGAATGTTCCTCCTCACATTATTCTGGTGGTTGAGCTCTTTCCCACTTTAGGTGGTGATTTCACTAACATTATCCTTTGGATTGGGAATTATTTATACGGGAAGCTTACCTTGGTTCTTGGTTAGAATTTCCAAAACATTTTTTAACTGGTTGGATAAGTCTTTGAAATTTTTTTAAGCCCCTCAACATCTGACTGTAGCTATTGGTTCTCACTTTATGGGTGTGCACTGGTGGATGGTTTCTCATATGTCTTTCTTTGGAATGGTGGTGGCTGAAATGGTTGTTGTTGTTGAAAGGGTTGTTTATAGGACTGTTGGAATGGAGGGGGGTTCTAGTATTGGTGTTGAAAAGGAGGTATATCATGGGTCTGTTGGAATCCATATCCTGGTTGATTTTGGGGATGACGTGGTGGATTTATCTGGAATTTCCTTTGCTGATAGGTAGCAGCACAAAATTTGGTTCCCTGCACTTGAGGACACTAGTCAGTGAAATGATAATTAGAAGAGCATAAACCACATACCTGATTTGGTTCTTGTTGTTACTTCACTTGTTTCACAGCCATCTATCGCACTAACCTGGTGAGTTTTTCCATCTCGCTTCTAATTAATTCTGTTGAATAAGATGTTCTCACCTCATGGATTCCTCTTGTTCCCAACCCTCTTATTCAAAATTGTTTTGAGTTTTGAGAAATCTTCTCAATTAGTACTCTGATATCTGCAGGTGACTTGTCAATCAGGGATCCCCCAGATGAGGCATCTAGAAGATTCCGATCATTATCCAGAAGTCCTTGGTAGAAGAACACAAGGAATTGGTGTTCCTCCATTTCTTGATGTGGGTAGCTGGAACATAGCTTCTTGAAATGCTCCCAGTACTCGTAGAGGGTTTATCAAGTTGATTGTCGTATTATGTAGATATCTTTCTTGATGGATGTGCTCCTGGATGTGGGAAATAATCTTTGAATGAAACACCTTTTTAAGTCTTCCCAATCATTGATCTCCCCTGGTTGTAGATTGTAAAACCATTCTTTAGCCGCTCCTTCAAGTGAAAAGGGGAATTCCCTCCACTGAAATTGGTCTTCGGGTGCTCCTCTTGGCCAGAAGCTTGAGCAAATGTATCTGAATTCTTGCATGTGCCGATTTGGATCTTCTCCTACAAGACCATGAAACTTTGGAAGCACTATAATCATATTGACACGTAATTCAAAATCATTTGGTTCAGTGGGTGAAATGAGTTGGTTATTTTGAATGGAAAATTGAGGTGCACATAGATCACGTAGGGTTCGGTTGGGATTTCCAGCCATGATTTCAGGTTTAGAGTGAACACTAAGAGTTTCACTTGAATATGAAAGATCTATTTCTTCAAATATTTCTGGTAGGTTTCTTTTTCTTAGTTGTGTTAATGTTCTTTCTATTTCTGGATCAAATTAAATTAATGGTTCTTTTGAGTTACGAGTCATTTAATTTTGAATTTTTTTTGTTGCACTTCCTCCCCGGCAACGACGCCAAGTTTGACACATGCCTGTTATAGGGTGTGGCAAAACAATTTTTAAATTTTCTAAGTGTAGTCTAGTGATTAACCCTAGGAAGTCTCCTGAAGAGGAGTGCACACAAAATCAGTTTTTCAATTTAAAACAAGGGTAAAAATGTTGTGTTTTTGAAATGAAATTTGAAATTCAAATGATTGAAATAATATGATATTAAAAAGGGTGATTAGATCGGGGTCGGTTTCCTAATTTTAATGCTATCATTGTTTAATTTAATTCAACCATCTTCTTCATTGTTGATTCAAGTGAGTTTCCACAATCATTTCCTCTCACTTCCTTGGTGAAATTATGATGGTGAGAGAAAACATTACCAAGATCTCGGTTTGGTCAAATCTCCTTCCATGTGTAAAATAGGTTTATTGAATATCCTTAATTGAAAAGGGCAACACCTGATCAGGTTTTGTTTATCCCAAACAATCAAGAACATTTACTACACATTTTACACGTACTAGCGATCGTCGAGTACTTCACCACTAATCCCTGGTCTATTTCATCGTATATAAACCAGAAATTAGTGGAGGGAGATAATGATTATTTTACCAAGAAAAAAATCAACAAAGGAATTAATATTCAAGAACGATCACACTTGATAATAAAATCCGCTATAAGAAATTGAAAACAAATTTTAAGAATAAAGAAATTTCATTCAATTACATCTAAGAACTCAAGCATTATAATGTAGAAAACCAACCCTTCCCCAGTCACTCAAAATGTTTACCCCACCATGGTAAGGGTAATCGAGATGAATTAGGAAGAATAAGGTATTAAAAAACTATGAAAAAGAAAATAAATAAAATAGAATGCCGAAAAGTTCTTCTCCTTGGTGTCCTAGAAGGAATGAGATGGATTGGGAGATGCTTTGAGAGGGTGAAGCTTTCCTCCTTTTATAGATAGAATTTGTCCCCCGAATGTTGATGCATTGTAGCCCCATTAAATTACATCTTCACACATTGATCCCTTATTGAATGTTTTTCATAATTCTTTGGGGCGTTTACCCTCAAAATCTCAGTGGATTTAGACAAGGAATCTGAGAGTTATTCCCGTTTTACTCTCACAATTTATTTTGTCCAGTCAGACATGACAAATTGCAAACCTCCAGATTAGGATGCTTTAATGACCCTTAAAAAAGACAATTCCCGCATCCTTCCCTTCATGAAAGATGTTATAAAATTCTTGTGACGTCTACCCACCGAATATCACAACAATTAGGCCCACCAAGAATTATTTATGGACCCCACACCAAAACTCGGTAGAACTGCAAATAGTTTTCATGAGACAACTTGTGAGCTTCTTTTGAGCTTCTATATGGTTGATTCAGCTTTTGGTCCAAAAATAGTAAATGAAGCCCTGGATGTGAAAAATCTGGAAAAGAAAGAATTTTTAAATTTTGATTTGTGTAGAATATGTTATGGCCATACTATAGAAATAATTTAAAATAGTTTAAAATATGGAATGGACCATTTTTAATGTTCAGCTCAAAATAACACCATTATCATAAAAATGAAGCTATTCATATTAGAGTAACAATTTTGTGGGTTTAGAACAATAAATTCAATATAAATTTAATTTAAAATTTTTGCTCTATCAATATCCCCACACTTAGCACTTGGACTCCTGGACAAGTAAAAATCAAATCAAATCAAATCCAAAACACATATCAATGAGATCTACCAAATACATACAAAGAAACAAAAAGATATCATGCCTAATCAAAAAAAATTATTTCAAGTTCTACATTTTAGATTTTAATATATTTTCACTTCATTTCTTATCCCATGCACACAAAAGACCTACCTCACATGAATTTTCTCTCATCTCACAAATGTAAATGCTCAACAAGGCTTTTCTCATCCAAACTCACACAAGCATCACCATAGGCTTGATAAATTCCTACTTCTCCACCCGATGTGAGTCAAGGACATGTGTTTCTCATGAGGACTTTTCAAGGTTGTTTTGTGGCTTTCGATTGGTAGGATTTAGATGTTAAAAATGTTGAGGCCGAAAAATGAGGGCTTGACTCTTTATGAAGCAAAATTACAAGATTCTAATTTTCACTCAAACATGGTCTCCTTCTCTTCCCCTTTGTAGAAAATAGGATCCATAATCATTCAATCAGCTCAAGATTTTAGCAGCAAAAATTTCAATCTTTTCAAACATGATTTTTCTTAAAAGCTCCAGATAGGAACAACATTCTTTTTACATCGGAAGCTTCAGAAAGGCACAAATTCTCTTATCATGAAAGCTCCAGAAAAGGCACAAATTTCAACAGAATAATTTTTTAGCATCACACAAATCTCTTCAACAATTTAGTTTCCATCCAAAGTATCACCCAATGAGGTATCACAACACAAGACAGCTTTCCCCAAACTTAAGTTCAACTAGATAATGCAATTTTACTTCAAGAGTAGGTTGGATAAGGCAAATTGACTTGTAATGCGGCTAACCTAATAGGCTATTCATGGATACTAGGGGATACAATTATTAATATATAAGGTAGGCCATAATGAAAAGGATTATTTTGAAAAGCGGGATTCAAACCAAATAAATGCCTCAATCATTTAAAACACACGTACCCCAAACCCTCTAGTTTTTAAAGGAATAAATCAAATTATGGTTAAAGAAAGAATGGTTTGGTTCTCTTAATAAATGAGGTGAATGAAAAGAATATGAAAAAAATGGTTCGGAAGCCTCATAGAAAAGTGATTTCAAAGATATAGATAGTGAAATATGGCATGGGATTCAAAAATCAGTGTACTTTTCATAAAATTCCAAAAGATTTGAACTTGAAACAATGTCATTTAAAAATTCATTTAAGTTCAGTTTCATGGAATATATTGGTTCACTCATTGACATGAGTTTCAAAAATGTAAATGATAATCATTCCAGTTCAAAAGTTTCAAAAAAAAACACATAAAATTTTATAAATAAACACACAAAAATTCTAAAAACACATTACAATTTTTTTAATTTTTTTATTTTTAGAAAACATTAAAACAAAATATAAATGAAAATCCTTAACTAAAAAGGTTACCTCCCCTACAATTAAATGATACAGTGTCCTCAATGATGGATTTTTTTAAGTTTCAAAAAGATAGAGTAACTGTATTTAATCAAGTGTAAAGGAATGATGCAACCTGGTAGGTATTTATTTGTATTCAGGGTGATGAAGTGTGATCGCCTCCACTGGTTCTTTTATATTTCCTGGTAAATACATGTTGTACCAACAAGAGTCTGATTTGTGTCTATAGATACCACAACACCAGCAAAACCCCTGAAATCTTGTTCTTCTGGAATGGTTTTCAATCTTTCTGGATATTTTTTTCTTCCTTATTGCAATGTGAACATAACTCATTTTAAGGGGTTGTGGTGTCCTTTGAAAATTACTCTCTTCTATTGAGGTAGGGGATTGAACCTAAATTTTCTTTACCCATACGAACCTGGTTTTGGGGTTTTCCTATTTTTCTTGTGATCCACACTTCCCATTGGTTTGAGAATATCCTTTACACTCTACAGTTTTAATGAGGGTTTCCTTGACCTTCTTCAGCTCATGTTCCATTACAAGGCATATGGAATTATTCTTAGCTAGTTCTTCTTCCTTTGTATCAAGTTCTTTCTGGAGATCTATGATAATCTTTTCATGTTCGGCCTCCTTGAGTTTATACTTATTGATCTCAACATCTTCTCTTGATTTTGATTATCCAACCTCTTCTAAAAAACTATCCAAGAATTATAAGGTTGTCTCTTATAAATTTTTATTTGGTTCTTTTACTTCTTTGTGGTAGATTGCTTTCAGCAAATGAACATCTGACAAATTCTTCATGGATTTGAGTATATTGAAATGCACTCGACAATCTCTGAGCTCCATTGCGAGTGTTCCCTCATGCACATTGATGATGGTATTCATAGTCTTTAAGAATGGTCTCCCCAAGATGATGGGTGAGTGTGATGAAATCCTATATTCTTCTATTTTTAGCGCATAAAAGTCATCTGGGAACAATAGATCTTTTACCTTTACAAGAACATATTCCAGAACACCTGCTGGAAAAACTGTGGATCTATTTGTGAGCCGGACCACAACTCTAGTAGGCTTTAATTTTCCAATCTGCAAAGATGTAAATACTGAGTGAGGTATAACATTTATTGAAGCTCTGAGATCACATAGTGCATCTGTAAAATTTAAAGAACTGATAGTGCAAGGAATAGAGAAAGTCCCTAGATCTTTTAATTTTTACGGTATCGGTGGTGTGATCAATGCTGAGACGCTTCTTCCTAATTTGATTCATTCATTTCCATCCAACCTCTTTTTTTACACAGATCCTTCAAATTTTTTGCATATTTAGGGATTTGTCTGATTGCATCCTGCAGTGGGATGTTAATCTCAACTTTTCAGAAAGTTTCCTGAATTTCCAATTGAATTCATTCTTCTTCACCCTTCTTTGACTCAACCAATGTAGATGGGAATGGTGCTGGGATATCCTTTTTCTCCCTTTGTTGTTTTTGCAAAGGTTTTTCTATCCTTTCCTTCCTTAACCTTTTTCTTTCTCCATTTTTGTTATTGAATTCATCTTTTGGTTGGATAGGACGAGCTTCATGAGGTTCCCTAGAATCTTTCTCCTCACATTGTTCTGGTGGTGTGAGCTCTTTCCTTCTTCGGATGGTGATTTTACTAACATTCCCCTTTGGATTGGGAATTTTTTATGAGGGAAGCTTACCTTGGTTCTTTGTTAGAATTTCCAAAACATTTTTTAACTGGTTAGATATGTCTTTCACATTTTCTTTAAGTCCCTCAACATCTGACTCTAGATGATGGTTCTCACTTGATGGTTGTGCACTGGTGGACGGTTGCTCATATGTCTTTCTTTGGAATGGTGGTGGCTGAAAGGGTTGTTGTTGTTGAAAGGGGTTTTTTATAGGACTGTTGGAATGGAGGGGGGTTTTGGTATTGGTGTTGAAAAGGAGGTCTATCATGGGTCTGTTGGAATCCATATCCTGGTTGGTTTTGGGGATTAAGTGTTGGATTTCACTGGAATTGCCTTTGCTGATTGGTAGCAGCGCAAAATTCAGTTCCCTACACTTCAGGACACTGGTCAGTGAAATTATAATTAGAAGAGCATAAACCACATACCTGATTTAGTTCTTGTTGTTCCTTCACTTGTTTCACAACCATCTGTCTCACTAACCTGGTGAGTTCGCTCATCTAACTTCTAATTAATTCTGTTGAATCGGATGTTCTCACCTCATGGATTCCTCTTGTTCCCGACCTTCTTATTCCAAATTGTTGTGAGTTTTGAAAAATCTTCTCAATTAGTACTCTGATATCTGCAGGTGACTTGTCAATCAGGGATCCCCCAGATAAGGCATCTAGAAGATTCTGATCATTATACAGAATTCCTTGGTAGAAGAACACAAGGAATTGGTGTTCCTCCATTTCTTGATGTGGGCAGCTAGAACATAGCTTCTTGAAACACTCTCAGTACTTGTAGAAGGTTTCTCCAGTTGATTGTCGTATGATGTAGATATCTTTCTTGACGGATGTGCTCTTGGATGTGGGAAATAATATTTTCATGAAACACCTTTTTTAGTCTTCACAATAATTTATCTCCCCTTTGTTATAGAATGTACAACCATTATTTAGCCTCTCTTTTGAGTGAAAAGGGGAATTCCCTCCACTGAAATTGGTCTTCGGGTGCTCCTCTTGGCCTGAAGCTTGAGCAAATGTATCTGAATTCTTGCATGTGCCGATTTGTATCTTCTCCTACAAGACCATGAAACTTTGGAAGCACTGGAATCATATTGACATGTAATTCAAAATCATTTGGTTCAGTGGGTGCAATGAGTTGGTTATTTTGAATGGTAAATTGATGTGCACATATACCACGTATGGTTCGGTTGGGATATCCAGGCATGATTTCAGGTTTAGAGTGAAAACTAAGAGTTTCACTTGAATCTGAAAGATATATTTCTTCAAAGATTTATGGTAGGTTTCTTTTTCTTAGTTGTGTTAATGTTCTTTCTATTTATGTATCAAATTCAATTAATGGTTCTTTTGAGTTGCGGGTCATTTAATTTTGAATTTTTTTGTTGCACTGCCTCCCCAGCAACGACGCCAAGTTTGACGGATTCCTATCATAGGGCATGACAAAACAATTTTTTAAATTCCTATGTGTACTCTAGTGATTAACCCTAGGAAGTCTCCCGAAGGGGAGTGCACACAAAATTAGTTTGTCACTTTAAAATGAGGGTAATAATGTTGTGTTTTTTAAATGAAATTTTAAATTGAAATGATTGAAATACTATGATATTAAAAAGGGTGATTATATCAGGGTCGGTTTCCTAATTTTAATGCTATAATTATTCAATTTAATTCAATCCTCTTCTTTATTATTGATTAAAGTGAGTTTCCACAATCATTTCCTCTCACTTCCTTGGTGAAATTATGATGGTGAGAGAAAACCTTACAAAGATCTTGGTTTGGTCAACTCTCCTTTCATGTGTAAAATAGTTTTATTGAATATCCTTAATTAAAATGGGAAATACCTGATTGGGTTTTGTTTATCCCAAACAATCAAGAACATTTACTATAACTTTTACACGTACTGACGATCGTCGAGTACTTCACCACTAATCCCTAGTCTATTCCATCGTATATGAACCTAAAATTAGTGGAGGGAGATAATGATTATTTTACCAAGGAAAAAATCAATAACGGAATTAATATTCAAGAAAGATCACACTTGATAATAAAATCCTCTATAATAAATTGAAAACAACTTTGAATAAGAAAGAAATTTCATTCAATTACATCCAAGAACTCAAGAATTACAATGTAGAAAACCAACCATTCCCCAATCAATCAAAATGTTTACCCCACCATGGTAAGGATAATTAAGATGAATGGGGAATAATAAGGCATTAAAAAACTATGAAAAATAAAATAAATAAAATATAATGCCGAAAATTTCTTCTCCTTGGTGTCCCAGAAGGAATGGGATGAATTGGGAGATGCTTTGAGAGGGTGGAGCTCCCCTCCTTTTATAGCCATAATTTTCCCCCCGAATTTTGACAATTAGTAGCCCCATTAAATGAAATATTCACATGTTTAGCCCTTCTTGAATGTTGTTCATAATTTTTTAGGGCGTTCACCCTCAAAATATCTGCGGATTTGAATAAGGAATCCGAGAGTTATGCCCATTTTACTCTCACAATTTATTCTATCCAGTCAGATACTCCAAATCGCAAACCTCCAGATTAGGATGCTTTAATGACCCTTAAAACGGCCAATTCCCATGGAATTACCTTCATTAAAGATGTTATAAAATGACTTGAAAGTCCACCCCCTGAATATCACAACAATTGGGCCCACAAATAATTATTTATGGACCCCACACCAAAAAATGGCGGAACTGTAAACAGTTTTCATCAGAAAACTTGTGAGCTTCTTTTGAGCTTCCATATGGTCGATTCAGCTTTTGGTCAAAAAATATTAAATGAATCTCTGGATGTGTAGAATCTGGAAAAGAAATAATTTTTCAATTTTGATTAGTGTAGAATATGTTATGGCCAAACTACAGAAATAATTTAAAATAGTTTAAAATCTGAAATGGACCATTTTTAATGTTCAAATCAAAATAACACCAATATCATAAAAATGAAGCAATTCATCTTAGAATAACACTTTTGTGGGCTTAAAAAAATTAAATTCAATGTAAATTTAATTGAAAATATTTGCTCTATCAGTGTTCTAACTTAGTTATCCTTTCAATCACAACCCATATCGCATTCTTATTTCTCTAGGTATGAGGAAACCCAACCAAAAAGTCCATAAAGATATCATCCCACTTCCAAGTAGGGACTGGAAGTAGTTGAAGCAAACCCAAATGTTTATGGTACTCAGCCTTCAGCTGTTGGCATGTATAACAATGAGAAACAAACTCAGCAATTCCCCATCTCATACCTGAACACCAAAACTGCTACCACATGTTATAGAAAATCTTCATGGTTCATGGGTACACTGCCCCCTAGGAACTATTGAAATCCCCCCATAACAACTTTACTTATTGAATATGGTACTACAAAACAGTTCTAAAAGCATAGAATGGACTCTTTGGAGAAAGAACAATCAAGCATAGTATACCCACCATTAAGAGAGTCTGTAATGCTATAAAATTGATCATCAAGCTTCTATTCTTGAAGAATCAATTCGAGAAGAGTGAATTTCAACTAAATATTGGACAATGTAACCTCAACCCTGGATTATCATACTTCAATATGCAACTTTGCAAAGAGATCCATCAAGTTCCACTCTTTTGATGATTCTTTCACTTCATAGGTTAGAAGTTTCCTACTCAAAGCATCTGCAACAACATTACCTTTCCCTAGGGTGTTGGGAATGTTGAAATCAAAGGACTTTAGGTATTCCACCCAACACCTCTAACAAAGATTTAGATCATTTTTAGAGAATATATAACTTAAGCTCTTATGGTTAGAATACATGGTAAACCTTTCTCCGTAAAGTTAATGCCACCAAATTTTAAGTGCGTGAATCATAGATGAAAGTTCAAGGTCATGGGATAGATAGTTCTTCTCAAGTGGCATAAGATGATGAGATCCATAATTAATAACATGATTACCTTGCATAAGAATATAACCCAAGAATGATACTGATTCATCAAAAAATACCACATAGCCATGCCCACCCTCTAGAAGAGTCAACACCGACGAAATATTCAAAAGACATTTCATCACAACAAAATAATTCTAAAATTTCTCATCCCAATAAAACTTCACTCCCTTCCAAGTCAAAGTAGTCATTAGAGAATCCAACTTTGAGAAGTACTTTATGAATCAATTATAATATCCAGCCAAGCCCAAGAATCTCTGAATCTCGAAGACATTTTGTGGTTACTCCCAAATCATAACAACCTTAACCTTATTAGGATCAAATGATATTCCTTATTTTGAAATCATGTATCCCAATAACTTCACTTCTTGGATCCATAAATTATATTTCAAAAGATTGGAATAAAGTCAGTGATTTCTCAAAAAACTCAGAACTATTCTCAAATGATGCACATGATCCTCCTCAAACTTTGAGTAAACAAGGATGTCATAAAAAAAACCACTATGAGGGTATCAAGATACTCATGGAAAATACTATTCATTATATCCATTAAAACTACAGGATCATTGGTTAAGACCAAGGGCATGATAAGGTACTCATAATGGCTGTATCTGATCTGAAAGTCAATTTTCTAAATGTCATATTATTTTATCCTCAACTAATGGTAACTATATCAAAGGTCAAACATTGAGAACCACTTTTACCCTTTCAATTGATCAAACAGATCATCAATTCATGGCTAAAAATACTTTTTATTTACCATAACTCTATTGACCTTTCGATAATCAGTGAAAAGGTAAAGTGAACCACCAAATTTCTTAGCAAATAGAACCAGCGCCACCCAAGGTGACACACATGGGTGTATGAAGCCTTTATCTAAAATATTTTCAAACTGGGAATTCAAATCTTTCATTTCATATGGTTCCATATGATAATAAGTGATATAAACTTGTTGAGTACTATACATTAAGTCAATAGAAAACTTAACCTCCCTTACCAAGTGAAAACTAGAGAGGTCAGAGGGAAACATGTTGGGAAACTTGATGATGAATGGGGGGAGATCACCACTCAAAGATTCCCACTCTATATAAAAGGAAAATATAGATATCACTTTCCCAAACTCTAGATAAGAAGGTTTAACACTACTCTACCTCTGGTCCCATTCTCGCTAGAAGACATGAAACACACTATCGAGTGTAGTGAAGAAGACCCATTGAAGATAACAGTCAATCTGGGATTTATTGGCAATGAGCCAATCCATCCGGAAAATGACATTAAGAGATTTCATACTGAGAACCAAAAATGTCCAAGCAATCTCAACATATGATAGAGATAAAACAAAAGCAGGACTATGGAGACCCTATTTTCTCTTCATACAAAGGGGTGTAGTAATATCCATTTTATAAGATAAAAGCTCCATAGGAAGATTAAGAAGATTAACAATATAGGTTGAAATAAATGAACATGATGAACCGGTATCAAATAGAGTTGTCACTAATGAAGGAGCTATAGTAATGGAACCTCTCATAGTTGCAGGACCTGTATCCTCTTCCTCTAGAGACTCTTCCACTGCATGATGAAGCTTCATTCTGGATGTTTGTGGCTTGAACCCTTTTTCACGTGAAGCATTTGATTGCACCAAAATTTTAGAAGGTGTCGATGTCCCCATGTCACTATGAGGAGTTGAATAAACATGAAATAATATATAAAAGTTACCTGAGCATCTACAAGATCCACAGTTATTAGGTGCCTCAATTCAAACCCTCTTTGAATGCCCCAAATTTCCATACTGATAACAAACCAAAGGACCTCTTCCAGGAACTGCAGGTGGTTTAGAAAAATCCTATTGTTGAGAAAACCCATGAGAATAATCACACTTCCTATTTCACTTAGAGGAATGAACACTTCCAATAGGATATAAAGAAACTCCTGATAACCCTAACTTTCTAGCTAGGTACATCTAGACGATCAATGCACTATCCAATACATCAGCATAAGAAGGAAGTTTCCGTAGGAATACCAAAGAACAAATATCCCAAAGAAGTCCAAAATTGAAACTTATAGCCTTAATCTTCTCATTAGATACCATATTATGTGAGAAATGCATAAGCTCATAAAAATGTTTTTCATACTCTATCATGGTCCTGTTAGCCTTCTCGAGTTTGAAAAACTCAATGGCCTTGGAAAATAGTATCGACTCTGGATAGAACTGGTTAGTGAAAATAACCTTGAATTATTTCCACTCTAATACCACATGGTTCTTTACCATTACATCGTGTCCCACCATCTCTTGCTCTGTCCTTAAATTATGAAGGTGACACACTTCACTTTGATTTCATAGGGTGTGTCCAAAAACCAAAATAATCCATCCTAATCAACCACTTCCCAGTCTCTTGATTATCATTTGAGCATTTGAACAGTGCTATATTCTTGTGAAGTAACTCTTGAAAATAAATCTTGAGAACATACCTCTATGGTTCCACAGATGGAGCCTGAACATGAACTGGAGGTGGTGCTTTTCCTAGATCTTGGATAGTGTGCACATTCACCTCAACTAGGTTTGGGTCCACAAGATGATTCTCTTACTGAGGTTCAATAGTAGATTCCTTCCAGATATGATTCACATGTCTTCTCAGAGGAATGATGATACCCAACATCAACAGACAATAATGAAGACATCATCTTAAAACTCAATAGATAAATAGGGAAATTAATCCAAAAAATAGAAAAACAAGATTTGTGTTTCAATATACCCAAATCAAAAGTAGGGAAAATACTAGAACCAATCCTAAAGACATATTTCCCTAACCACCCCCGGTGACTTAATGTTCATTGCGGTGATATCTGGACAAACACTAAATCAAAACTACCTCTTAAGTCCCAATAAGATTTTAAAAATGCATACTGATTTCAAGAAAATAATCTCAACCTAGACCTTTGATACCACTTTTTCACAAACTAGACTGGGTACCGTAGTAACTCGATAACCGATATGGTACTGACATAGCCCTAAGGGTGTTCCTGATCCTCACGGGTCAACGACTAGCACCTAACATCATACAAAATGAAAGTGATAATGATTTTAACACCAACAATGTAGAAATAAAAGTGAAAAGTCCGTAATGCATACAAAGAATCTCTATTAGAAGAACGATACCAAATTTCCAACAAGAATAAAAACCCAACATACTACAACAAAAGTACCAAATATGGGGAAAATATCCCAAGTCCCAACAAGGAAACAACTCACCAAGTCTATGGATCAATTGCTAGAGCCACCTCCAAGTGGTTCCTTACCCCTGCTCGAACTTAGAAGGAGATAATCAAAAAATACCCAAAGTCACAGGTAGGGTATGAGCTAAAAATCCTTGTAGGATACCACCAAGTATTCCATAACAAGACGCCAATATAAAATTTACCAAATAAAGGACTTTAAATTTAAAACAAATAGGTTTGGTATTTCAAAAGAATAATTAAAACAACTCATTATTTATATTTCAAAAGATGAAAATACTCAAAGAAAAGGATTTGATTTTCAAGTGATGGAATATTTCTATTACAATGTAAATTTTCATAAATGTATTAAATAAACACTTCTATATAAAATAGTTTATATAAATTCACAAGGCATGCAAAAAAGTTTACAACAATGGAATATATTCCTTTTAAATAAAACCAAGTGAGTAACATGGTCATACGCCTTAGAAGTTAAGATAGTTCCAAGCTATAGGGACCTGACATTCAAGGTGATATGACAAATATGTATATATGCCACTTTGAAATCGGGCCAATGAGGACTCATCACTATCACCTAAGGGATGTAATGTGTTGATATGATCTTTTAGAATGGTGTAAATGGTAAAGATCCATCCAAATAACTCACTAACTACCTAAAGGTTGTATGTTCTCTAGAAACAAAAAAATGGGAAATTTATTTTAAGAATCACTAAAATACAATTAATCCGATTCTCCCTTTCAAATAGTCCAAATTCTCTTTAAAACCCATAATATGGGTTTTTAATAAAAAACATTCTTTTTCACAAAGATAAAACCCTAAGGTCTCTATCAAGACATTTTTAATCCATTTTCACAAATAGGTATTTGAAATAAATTCACAATTTAATTTCTAAATATAATTTCAGAAATTAAATTCAACAATTTATTTTTTCACAAAATTCCATAAATTTCACAATAAACCCTCAATTCAATGGAATTGAGTTTTTTCACAACTTTTACATAAAATACATTTCACAATTAAATTAAAAAATTTAATTGAAACAATTTTCATGAAATAAAAAATTTAAATTAAACAATTTTAATTTCATGATTTTCCATAAATACACCCCAATTCAATGACATTGGTGTTTTTTTGAATTTCATACCAAAAACCCATTTTTAAAATCCCAATTCAATGGAATTGGGTTTTTACAATAAAAAAATTGAAATAAATTTAATAAAAACCAAGAAATTACATTTAATTCAAACAATTGAAATTAAATAAAGCAATTTAGGGTTACTAAAAATCATGCATCGTAACGGAACCACCAACCTCAAAATCCAACGAATCTTGAAATGTCAGACCCTAATCATGATTTTCTAATGAAGAAAAGCAATAAAAAATCTAAGAAAACAAGAATAAAACCTAGGTTTAGATCCATAAAAATAGTATTAGATCCTCCAACAATATACATAGATCTACAAAACCCTAAGGAGAAAGGAGGATAGAGTGAGAGATAGAGAAAAAGGTGAGAAGACTAATCGAGAGGATATCGAAAGGAATTCATCAAGATTAATATCACTTATGGGAGGGATTTGAGGGGAAAATAATCACTCTTGGGAGATACAAGGAAGGGATAAATCATATGGGGTCGTGTTAGGTCCATCTGATACTTAAAATGGGAGCTTTGTGATTTTTAAAAAATATTTTCAGATAATAGAAATCTCATGCATGGTTTCCGGGGTAGAGGCACATGATTTAAAAAAACCATATGCAAGCCATGAACATATTTTAAATGGGACACATAGTTTCTCCATATAGGGAACATAGTTTATCAAACCATGCACAAGCCATGCGAAACCCACAGTTCATTTTTCCAGTTCACTCTAGCAAGATGCAAGGTTTGGGAAAACTGTGAACCAACCGCGCACTAACCTAGAAACTTCTAAAAATTTCATAATTTTATCTGATTTAAGCCCAAAAGAAACTCAACCAAAGAAAGAATAGGGGGGGGGGGTGGGTGGGTGGGTTAGGAATACCTAAAAATAGGAACATGATGTTACATTTTGGACCCACATGAATCACTTTAAGACATTTATAATATTTTATTTAAAATAAATACAAGTTGTTCATACTATAGTTTTTAATTTGTATAATATTTTAATATATGGTTTTCCAAAAGCATTTTTTGAACATAAATTGTATTTTTAAAGACAATAAAATTATATTTTTCATATATTTTAGTTTTTATTTTTTAGGGTGTAAATATTTACCTTAATGAATTGCACAATAATGATGCAGTAAATATTTAATTAATTTATAAATCAAATTAATGATATTAAAAATAATATAATAATTGTAATTTTAACTTTTTTAAGTTAATTAAAAATTTATATAGATTAATATGATATGTATAGGATATAATAAAAATTGGATTCAAATTTGAAAATTTGTTTTGATGTTTTAAATTCATAGTTATGAAAGTGTTTAATTTGAAAAAAAATATTTTTCACGAATAAAATAATTTGTTAAATTATTTAAAAATTCCAAAAATCTTGAAAAATTCCAAAAAATATAATATTACTTTGAAAATGTGATCTCCTATAATTTTGAGATCTTTTTGAAGTATTTATCCCTATATTAGACTAATTATATTTTAATATTTTAAGTAAATCCTAAATAACCCCTCACCTCGATTATAAAAGGAGACTCATCCCTTAACAAAATTTCATCACCTTGAACATTTTTGCTCGACCACCCTCTGCCAAATTACCTTATCCTAATTCCTTTCCACATTCTAATGCTTATATTCTCACAAAAAGACCACTTCCAAGAGCTTAAGTAGGTTCTCAAGGAGAAATATTCAAGAGGAGGTTTGAACACTTTTGAAGAAAGTCAAACTAGAGGTAAGGGAATTTACTTTTAAAATATTTTTAAATGTCTATTTTTTGAAATTCAAAAAAATATTATTTTTTATTGAATGCATGATTTATCACACTTTCATAGCACTTCATTACTATAATGTTACATTTATAAGTTTTCATAGTTATTTTTGAACAATATGATTTCATCATTATGTGCGAGATTTTTATATTTTAAAAGTGATTCTTATGGAAAAAGGGTATTTTGATATCTGAATGTGTTTTTCTCATGGATTTAAATGAGTTATAAAGGGTTTTATTCATGATATATTCCTTTTACATTTTTTATTATAGTTTGAGCCTGTTATAGCTCAAGATATGATGGGTTGAGCCCCATTATAGCTCAATATATGACGGGTTGAGCACCATTATAGCTCAAGATATGATGGGTGAGCCCAATTATAGATCTCCAATGCATTGGGTACTCTAGAGATAGAAGTCAATCGAAAAGTTATTCCATTTGTAAGGGTGAATGTAAGAGTGATATGGTGAATATTTACCCAGGAAACTGCATGATTTTTCTATTCATGCTAATGAGTTTTTAAGAAACGGGTTTTAATGAGTTTTCATATTTTCACTGGACTAATGATTTTCTTTCTTTATGTTCCTTACTAAGCTTTTTGTGCTCATACCAAGTTTTAAAATATTTTTCACAGGGTATAATGATGGTTAATAGAAATAATGAATTCATGTTGAATGTTATGAATATTTTTCAAAGAGATCGTATTTTATTTTAAAAAGTTTCATATTGAAGAAATGGATAATATTTTAGTAGTATCCTCTTTGTATGAATGTTTTATGTTATGTATGTTTTATTAACTAATTATCTAAAAATATAAACCTAAAAATATTATCAATGTGAAATAAATTAAGTTCTTGACTAAAACTAGAGATTATGTAATGTTTTAAGGCTGGTTCTTTATACCTGGTCCATCAAAACACATATTGCCTAATCACATAACCAGAGTAGTAGGGTATCATGAATGTGAAGGACATCAACCTAATTCCCTCCTCCTACCACAAATGAACCCCACCACACATCATATTACAAAATTGAATTATCACACATCATCTCTCCTGAAGACTCATGGGCCATTGTTTCTGAAGGAAGAGTGGAGAAGAGGGGGTATCCAGCCATCTATATCACCACTATCCTAGATATTGGGAAAACACTCAAAACCCAAAACCTCTGAATGTTGGTATGGTTATCCAACTCGAGCGAGGTGCATATAGATTTAACATAAAATACATTATATATTGATAACACACAATAACAAACCTATGGGTCCACTAAAACTGTACTAGCACACACCACATCACCTCCTATGTGCCACACATCTATCATCACAACTGCTGCCACCACTATATTCAATACACCAAACCACTAACACCCAAAACCACAAAACATTTCCCACTTTCATGAAAAAGTATCACCACTTTCTAGATATATAAATTTTCACTTTATTTTATTACTAATCCAATTAATTCAAATTTACACAGTCTATCTTTCATTTAATCCATTTACCACACATCAATTATCATCCCATTCTTTATTCATTAACCAACCCACATTATTTCATTCCAGCATCATAAATTATTCCAAGGATAACTGGGAAACTAACACAACTACACCACACAACAACTTTCCCATCTCATGCAACCATAACCACAAAACCACACATCCACCGTCGCCTATGTTCTACAACTACTTTGCACCACAACCTTTGTACTCTACAACCACTGTATTCCACCTCACACAAATTCCCACATCAAGTACCTGCCAACAAACCACTACATCAAATAATACCTCCACACATCACATAACCCATCCATTCACCTCCATCACCACACATCAACTCGGCCAAACCACATAGGGAAACACAAAAAGTACAAGAACCCATAAAAACAACACACATCGACTTCCCTAATTTATTTAGAGGATTTCATCACATTACTTATTTATTTATAATAAGACTTATCACACAAATAAGATTCCATAGGAAACCATTTTACTATCCATATAAACATTAATTAACTTTTTTATTCAGGGTGAGATCACACGAAAACATAGCAAGGGTCTTAGTACATATCATCTATAGTGCAAACAACACTCCCAACAACCATTTTTTTAATATTGGCAACAAGCATGCTTATTAACATTAACAACATATCTCAAAGATGTAAATAATGATACATCTCCCCCATAACCATCAATTCCATTTATGCCAATATATTATCTTAATACATCGACCCTTTATATCCATCCAATGGAAAGAAAAATCATGAAAATACCACACATATCATGTAAAAAGGGTGAGAACGAGGATCCCTTACCTCAAAGAAATATTTTTGATCTCACTGTGCACCACATGGTGAAGTAGAAACAACCCATAAAAAAAACTCAAGTTAACCATGGATCGACCTACACCCCATAAAGGGATCATAAAAAATACAATCCACACACATCCTGATCCAAATAACCATTTCCACAATGAATCTTCAAGAGAAGAACACAAGGGAAATGATGTGAAAGGAAGAAGAACTTACCAAAAATCACCATAACTTGACCATAATAACCCATATATTAAATTAGTAAGAATAGGGTTGATGTTCCTCTAAGGGCGCTAGGGTTTCACCGACAACCAATAGAAAGGAATGGCTGGATAAGGAGAAAATTGACTGAAGAAGGGTTATAAACAACCTATAACTTTTCCAACTTATGGTGTGAACCAAAATTTTATGACATAAAATCCATGAGCTCTGTAAAAATTACACTATAAAACCATTTTATGGGTTAAACTAAAAATATTTGGAAGTTTCACCAATTTTCATTTCACCTTAGCTAGCATAAACTTATGATGTAAACCCATTTATTATGGAGTAAAAAAATTTCACATGGTATCCTCTCACCATACACAAGCTATAAACTGCTATATTCTCAAGCTGTAAAACATAGAATTATGCTATAGATTCATCTTTTATGGTGTAAAAGTATTGTTGTAGTTCTAACTCCATCAAACCTCCTTTAACCACCACTGATCACTCTCCAACTAAAAAACCATAAAAGTAATAGAATGGGAAGGAATAAACTATTACATTAGATACCTCTCAAATGATTCTTTCCCTCAAGAATCAAAACCAAATCCAAAGAAAAAAGGGGTCAGAACAATCACCCTATGAGATACCTCTCAAGGTTCTCATTACTCCTCAACACCGCCACCAACCAAACACACCAAACAAAAACACTTAAAAAACATCTAACACTATCGTATCACCATACAACCACATTAAAACATCTCATCATACACAACAACACTCATCCAGTACCAGCCACAAGCCACTAATTTCCAGAAATATATACATATATACATCTCAACCTCCGCACAACCCAAACCAACCACCACGACAACCAATACACAAAACATTCCCAAGAACAAAAATCAGGGAATTCCATCTTCCATTTCAAGATATTATCCACTTTGGTTGGAACTAATTCACCCAAAAAATTTTAATCATGTTAAGGAATAACATGTGTTGATTATGAATTAGGTCTTCCCTTCCTCATATGTTGGGAGATTTATCACAAATCAATCATCAAGAAACCATCACATATTATAAAAAAACAACACCCAACATCACATCATCTAGTAAAACCAAAAAAATCAAGGAAAAACTCTAAAGAGATCTAGGTAATAGGAACATATCTACCACTCTCACTCCCATGTACTATCCTCCAGGCCACCATGCCTCCATACCATTCAAACCATATGAATGTTTCTTCCATGCGGCACTTTATCCTGATGATCCTTGATCTATACTAGACACTCTATGAATGTCTAATCGTCCTCAATATCCAACTATACATAAAAAATGACGTGAGATTCATCATAAAGATATCAATGAATTTGGGAAACATGGAATATATCATGGATCCTATCCAACTATGGTATTAATTCCAATTGATATGATACCTCACAAACACATCCCAACACCTAAGGAAACAAAAAACTTGGGAGAAATCTTACTTATATTTATAAATCTCCATTATCCATGTTGAGGGTAGACTCTAAATAACACATGGTCTCTTACCTTAAACTCTAAGGGCCTCCACCTACAATTGACATAGGTCAAATGATAGTCTTGTTCCACCCTCATCCTCTCTCAGATGAACTTTATATTATTTTTCATTACCCACACCACATTTGGAACAAGAATTGATAACTCCCCAATCTCTGTCCATCATAATGGAGAATGACACAACTTCCCATTCAAAACCTAAAATAGAGTCATGCCAATGTATGAGTGATATATTATTTTGTATTAAAACTCAACTAGAGAAAGATTCCTTACCTGCAATCCACCAAATTATCGGATACAAGATCACAACATATTATCTATTGTATGGATGATCTTCCCTATTCGACCATCCATCTAATGGTGGAAAGTAATTATTATGTGAAACTTGGATGAAAAATCATACTGTAATCCCCTCCAGATTCATAAGGTAAACCAAGGATTATGATCAGAGATGATAGTCCTCGGTACCAATTGAATCCTAACAACATAATTTATATACAATATCAATTAAAAATTAATGATAATAAACTCATAGATCTCTATAAAAAGGGATGACTATGATAGTTGGTCCACTAATACCCAAAATTCATTAAAACCTACTCGAGATCTGGGTAACCCTATGAAAAATTCCATCGAGATGTCTTTCGATTTCCACTTTGCAATATCTAAGGACTCTGACAAACCTCTAAGAACACAGTTCTCTTCTTTCACATGCTAAAAAACCAGACACCTCACCCAAAAATATTCTAATTATTGTTTTATCCCTTACTACCAAAGTTATCTCCTCAAGCCATGATAAATATTTTTTTCACTAGGATTTACCACTAAAGGTGAGTTGTGAATCTCATGGAGAAATACCTTATGCATTGCCTATAGAACAAACAACCTCCTCTAGAATAACATCAAGTTCAGAACATCCTTTGTGTTGGAGTTAGTTCCCTAGAACCAACTTCTGTATAATTTATGATAATGTATATTCATAGTTTTGAATATTAATAAACTTCTTATCACATCATGATTTTTCTTCTATGTAACATAGTATGTGATAATGTCCAAAGAGTAGTTGTCACACTAAGAGGTCATAACAGTTCCCGACTATGATGAGAACCTGAAAGTGATACGACACTATTTCTTAAATATATGTTCTATATCTAGATGACATCAGTTTTGGTACACAAATTATATAGTATATCATGGGTGGAGAATCATAGGACTTTGAGACACCTTCTCATGGTGTACGCCCTTGTTAATATCCAGTGTAAGATATTATGAGAACTAGAACCACCAATAGAAAATCAACATTTATATGTGTCATTGGATGTTCCTATTTATGAACATGTGTATTAATCCTTAGAATTTAATATTATTATTAATGAGTATTATGAGTTAGGCAATTTTATGTATTGATGAAAACCCATGAAGAAAGACGTTCGTAGTGAGGTAGGATACATTGGGGGCATCACAAGTAATATCACATTAATTAATAATGCAAGAAATAATTTTTTCTTTCTATTATTTAATAGAAGTTGATATATTAGGACCTTTGATGGAAATTATATAGCCTAAATAAATCAATGGCCATGGTGTTCCATAGGGAAGTTCAATTTCTAGGAAGTCAAAGAAAGATACATCGAGCATATAGGTTGATGGCACCAGTATGGAACCTAATTGATTATAGATATCATGATAAAGGTATTATATTACAAAGTAAGTATCCATATGAGGTATTATATTGTGGGGACATTAACTTATTTCTCTATGGGTTCCTTGGTGTGTTGCTAGATGCTAACCTTGGACTTTAGGAAGCTTCGCCTAATGCCACTAAGAAAGAGGCATAGAACATCACACACTAAGTGTATCCAAAATCTCAATTAAAAAATAATAATATTATTTATTATTTAACAAGTTTAATAAATATTATTCTCACATGTGGTTTAATAATTATTCATGTTTTCTTGATCGAATTTATTCCTTCACCAGTTATGTGAATGGAATATTTAATAACTATTTCTTTTATATTTAGTGAATAGAATATTTATTTATTTATTTACAAATAATGCAGTGATATTTATTTAACAAATAAATAGTCATTATTTAAGGCCTAATAAATATTATGGAAGAATGGTGGACTAAGTTTAATGGTCTAGTGACAAATAATAAATATTTAATATTATTTGATTAAATAATATTTAATTTAATTCTCAAGTTAAGCGCATGTCAAGAAATAATAATAATAATAATATTATTATTTGACATGGGGTTCTTTAGGGATTAAATAAATAATAAAGGGCAGTTGTGCAATTATTTTATTTTAACCCTAGCAGTATATAAACCCAATTATATTATTTAATAATAGATACAATTAATTTTTTTGGTTGTACATAATGGATTTGAAGAATCCTTTCAATCCCTAGAGAGATCCCTTCTCCAAGAATGCTCCCAGGAATGGAGAGGGATCATCATCCACCTCCCACTCTCAAATTAAGAGAGATTAAGGAGAATATTTTGGAAGAGGTTATCAAGGTGATCAAAGGTAGAAAAAGAAAGCAGTAAGATCTACCATGCTAGAACCCATATATTCCTATGAAAATGTTTGGAGATTTTTGGAACACATGTGGATCACCGCTAGAGGTAATATTCTATTTATTCCTATAACACAACACAAATAAAACACATTTCTATTTTCAGATCCATTAATAATGAAAAAATTCCAACAAGGTAATTATTTAATTAATTAAATTGATTATAAATAATATGTTATAATCCTCTCTATAGTTCTGGAATTCTATCCCTTGATTATATTCATTGATTCAATTCTATAGATCATGATGTTTATCATCGTGTAAATCTTAGATTGATCATTGATCATGATAAAAAGAAAAGTTGGTCATGATACATCACATGCTTCCACTACACCCAGAACCTACAAGTGGTATTAGAGTGTTCACATAATTATTTATAATTATTTAAAGATCTTCAATTGATTTACACATATTTTTTATTTAGTTTTCAATTCAAGTTTAATCATTCTTTTAATCCAAATTAAGAGACATGTTTCTTCTACATTCGTTTCTCATAGATCTAATCAATATGATTAATTTTATGAAAGAAATAATATTGAAGAACTCATATAGAGGTGCCAAGGATTTTGTCCAGATAACATAGTAGTACACACCTTGTAACTAAAGTTACATGCCATGTACTTGTGTTCAATGCATCAGGAATTAATTTTAAAATTAATTCAAACAGTGCGTATTAATGACACGTGTTGTATTTATTTCTTACACGAAATGTTTAATGGACCAGTGTGGCACACAGTCAGCCTGATTACATGCTTTGTAGCCCACGCACATGGTGTGTAATCCATTTGAGTCATAGATAGGCCATAAATTACCATACACAACCTACCATACTGGTGATCATGTAACCCATAGACCACATGCAGTGTAGTATCTTATACATGTCATGTAATCTAATTTTCCGAGGCACAATTTACACGCCGAGTTCATAAGAATGTGCCTCAGATACATAGTGAGAGATGTAAATGTTGTGTATCACACTTGTATATGCTGTGTACTTATACCAAATTATGTAGATTTAAAATTTATTTATTATACCATGTAAACCTTATCGACATGTGCTTACGGGCGGTCATTAAGTTGATAGGACACACCATGTGATAGGTTTTAATATATATATATATATATATATGATTAATATCTACATAATGTTCAGATATACATATCATGTATGAGTCTTACTACATTTGTTACTCTATGTGAATTAAAGCATGACATGTTACAGAAAAATCATGTAATTTGTGTAATAATTAAGTTGATACTATAGGTCATGAAAGTATGTGATAATTCATGTATTCTATACGTCATAAAGAATAAATTGTATATGTGTGTAATACATGTTGGGTAGATTTGAATGGTTATTCACCGTGTTGCCTCCAAGGAACATTTATGTACACAATTAATTTTAAATAAATTTATTTTTTTTAAAATGATTCGGGATGAGAATCTCAAGGAAATTTGGATGAGAATTAAGATAAAATAATTGATTAATTAAAGATGATAGTTAATTAATTTGAGCATGATTTATCTTAAATAATAACTATTAATAATTGAATGCTAGTTTTATTAAATGCATTAGTTGCTGCATGCATGTGGATGATCATGAGAATAGACCCGACCTTTGTATGTGATTTGTTTCATTTAAATTATTATTAAATTAAATTGTTAGCAAGTGTGCTTTCTCTCCTATTATTATGTAAGGGACCACATGACCATGGTTTCTTTCATGTAAACCCCTTTCCCCTTACCCATGTGTGAGTAAAATCATATGTAATGGATATAGATCCCAAGCTAGTGTAGATTGTTTAAGTTTGGAGATGAGGTAAAACCAATCTAAGAGAGATACATAGGCGGACAAGCGGAATCTATAACACGAACCTTAATTGGTTCAAGGTGTTTTTTCCGAAGGTCAATGATTAGTTTATCAACTACTAGATAAAATAACCATTAGTAAAATATCATGATCATACCACTTTATTATTTTATTTCTGTCAAGTTTCATGGTTATTTCATTATGGATATTTTTCCGCGCTCACATTAATTAATGAAATTAATGAGGATGCAAGATAGAACTAAAATAAATAATCTTATGCATAAATATTATCTAATACATGGTTAATCACTTAATTAAATAAAATTAATATTAAAAAGCATTTAATAAATATAATAATTGGATATTTACACATAAAAAGATAAAATCCCTCAATTATATATATTAAGTTAGTATATCCTTCTACTAATTCTCTTCAAATAAAACCATAGTTCAAGTGTTTGACCTACTAAAGTTAGGATGCTTTCAATTATCAAGGAATTGTAACTTGAAATTTTGGTTTGACATAACTTATTTTACATCAACGTTTGACTGCCAAAGTAGGAATTGGTGTAACTAAGAGTCAAGGGTTGAGGAAATACAATTTAAGGATTTTAGGATTGGTGAGTTGTCACGACCTGACCCATGCTGGGGCTCAAGCCACAACTACCCCAAGCCCGCCTCCATAGGCCCAGGGGTGGAAAATAGTGTGGAAGGCACAATAAACTTGGGGAGAAATTTTCCTAAGAACCTACATACACACACAACCAACTCAATGAAAAAGTGTAGAGGGAAATGGAAAAAAAGATTCCAGACTTCTATAAATAAACCAAGCATACATGGACCACTAAACAGTACAAGTACGATACAATAAACCGAATGGAAAAAGGGAAAAAATACACACCCAAACAGAAAAATTCCACAACCTGGAAGAAACTGAAAAGTAAAGTTGGTAAGAGAGCCCCACTCTTGGATCCCATGCTACAACCAACATAGTCGGTCCAAGCACTCGTATCCCTAAGCTCCTCTGAAGTCACGATCAACCTGTCCGTTGTCTGTATATGGCATGATAAATGTGGGAAAATCCCATGCAGGGGTGGGTATAAGAATACTAAGTAGGAAACCTTGAAAAGGAAAATGGGTAGTTGTAAGAGATACTCAAAAAAGGAAAGCAGTATATAGGACAAGGCATAGTAAAAGAAGTGGAGCTCAACCCAAAAAAAAGAGTGAATTAGGCTCATCCAAGCACAAGAATCTAGAAAAAGTGATAAGATGAACTTCTAATCAAGTATTTGATACCTATAGAAGGAGAGTAGAATTTTCCAACCATGAGAATCTAGAGACAGAAAGCACATGGCATACCCCACATGTCTTCACCTCTCTTGGAAGAAGAGTAACCAAAACCCAAAGAGTGGGTACTGGAAATAGAATATATATATATGCTCAGTTAATGAAACCCAAACTGGAGAGAGTAAGTGGATCTCCATCTCACACCTCATTCCAAGAAAGTGAGTAGCCAATAGTCTCAAAAGTAACCACCATTGATGCCCAACATCCCACATGTTTTCCTTGAACTGCAAGTCAAAGGGACTCAATCACCACACCTTGATACTATCCACTTTGGGCGGCACTGTCTCACCCTAAATATTTTAGGTCACATCACATGGATGTGTCTCAGTGAGAAAATCATCCATCTTACTTAAGATTCCAAAGGTATGTCAAAGTATTCCTCGTCACTATGTCACACAGTTAAGAGGGATGTCATGTATCAAGGTTGAGGACCCATGCCTAGCCTGGCTGGAAGGTTCCACTCTAGTCATTGGGTATCAGTGACCTAGTACGTCCGGGGGGATAATCACTTGGAAGTCAATGGGGACCCACTTCCTAGCCCTATTGAAGGGTAATACATTAGAGGGTACTTCCTGGAAAGCATCTTTAATGGGTCCCACTGCTTAGCCCCACTGGAGGGAATCCCAAAACTGCCATCAGGGACCACTACCCTGCCCAACCGGAGGTAAGAACAGAACTGCCCTGGCCATTCCTATATAATGGTACCACTCAAAAAGTAACGAGGAACTCCACTGGCCATCCCTGCTGGATGGTACCTCTTAGAAATAAACGAGGAACTACACTGGCCATCCCTGTTGGATGTTACCTCTCGGAAAGAAACAAGGAACTCCAGTGACCATCCCTGTTGGATGTTACCTCTCGTAGTAACGTAGCTACAGTCATCAGGTGTCTCATAGTATATATTTCACACCCATAACATCTTACATCATATCTTTAAAGCCACTATGAAAGGCACCACCAAATTCCACGCAGAAAAACACTCTCACAAGAGTCGATGATGACCTAAGTCATGAGTTCTCTTCAAAGAAAGTAGAAGGATCTTCCACTGATAATACTTTCATGTTTCCACAATTAATGAGATCCTAGAAAAGGATCCACACATCCAAACGGATAACACCATTACGATATTTGTAAAAAAACACACAAGATAGAGTATTCATTTTACTAAAACGGACATCCGATGGAAAATTCATATGTTGCTATATTGCACTCGAATGGAATCCCATGGGGCTCATGCCTTGATCCCAAAAATAAATATACAGATCACATCATTGTGATCCTCACAAAAAAACAAACGAGATTAACTGTTCATTTGTCCAAAATAGACACCCGGTGAAAAATTCGCATTTCACCATAACACACCCAAACTGGGCTTCATGGGTCCTACACCTTGACATCTATTTAAATACCCAAAATTGATCTGGAAACATCCACCTTAATTTCAGGGTCACAACGCTGCTGACAGTTCATCATACAAACATCATACTAAGAAGCTATGTTAGATACAATATTTCACAACAATAATAATAATGATATTATTATTATTCTTAGGAAACTTTTTCACTCAATACACCAGCCCGAATTAAGTATCCAGCATTGGTTTTGAAATGACCATCTCAAGGTTAGAGTCACGCTGCCGTAGGCAGCGCGCCAATCTGAGGTCTCGACTAAAAGATATAACCAAAACATGGATTTTAACCAATAATAATTATAATAATATATTTATTATTAATATTAATATTATATTATTATTCTTACTTGTTGAGATGAAAATGGATTTTTATGGTGGCATGTACAACACACCATTCATACCCCATACTAAGATTATTTTATTTATCATTATTATTTTAATAATAATAATACACTAAAAGGGATGGGATTCCATTTCCATGCCTTATTCAAAGGAGAGTACATGCAAGTCCTCCCCACCCTCCTTTCACCCTAGAAAATAGGTGCCTCCCCATCCGAATATCCCTAATTTTTTTTAATCTTTTTCATTTTATTATTTTTCTTTATTCTTACTCCCTCTATACTCTCTTCTTATTCTCCAATTAACGCTTCCCTATAAAACTTAACAAAGTTGATGCCAAAACACCCCCATCCTTCATGAACTATGCGCACCAGACACCGCTCGCCCCGGTCACTGATGCCACTCGCCCCAGACCTACATGTGCTACCACCTGGACCACAAGAGGCTACCTCATGGACCACCACACATCATGGCCTGGTTTGTCGTGTGCTACTGCCTAAACTGCCGAACGGTGTGAAAGTGAGGCTGATTGTCACCTATTGACTATTCAATCTTCTAATGCTCTGCTAATGTGTATATAAGCACTCTGGTCAAATCCTTAGTGATGATACTTTTTAATAATCGATTGTTTTTAGTTGATTGTATTTTGATTGGGGGGGTTTGTTTGTAGAGCTTATGAAATAATTTATGGATGATGTTTGATTTAACAAATTGATAAAGATTTGGGTGAGTTCATTATTAAGAAGTTAATATTGTGATATCCTTGAGCTTTTCTTTATATTGAATTTAAATTAACACCCACTTCATAAGATAATTTTGATTGGAATTCCGAAGTGTTAAGGATTTAATCGAAGCCTTAACTTAACTTAGGATTCTAATTTCAATCAGATATTGTTTATGGTAGTGTATTTATGGTTCCAATAATACATGGAAACCACACGTTAAACAAAACAAGTCATTAATCCATGATATGTTAAGTCCAACACACACAATGTTAATTTGAAAAATATTCATCGAGCAAATACTCTCAATCACTTAACATCCCTAAATTTTGACTCACCCCAATAATAGATTTACTCATCCATTAATATTAATAGTAATTTGGTTAATTATATTTATGATTATGAATTAATAAGAGAAGAAAAAGAAAGGGAAAAGAAATGAGTTGTGCGTCGAACACACACACACACACACAAAGGGTGATGAGAATTAAAAATGAACTTTAGATTGAATGAGAAAGTGAAAGAAGGGAAGGGGTTTTAAATTGATTTAAACTATTTTAAGAACATTAATATTAAAATACATAAGTTGGATGATAATATGAGATATTGAAGAAGAAACATGCATTAAAACAAAATTACAAAAGAAATACTTACAGGATTACAACAAAGAAGAATAAAAAAGTATATGAAAACAAAGAGAGGAGGAAAAGTCTCTCAAGTGAAAACTTGAGTATGGAAGTTCCTCCCAAGAATTTTTAAAGGCTTTGGTCGTGCCAATATGTTCTCCTCTCTTCTGAAATGAGAACCCTTTTGAAAAGAGAGGAGGGGATGTGTTTATAGTCTAAGGTGGTGGACTGTTTGCATTCCAAATATGACCCTCCACTTAAATCTCCAATTTGGATATTCAGATAGCAGAATCTAGAGATATATTATTCTTAAAAGTTTTAGATAATAATTTTTTAAGACTAATCTAAAAATTTAGATGTATTTGGACTTATGGAGCCAAAGTTATGGCCGTTTGATTAAACAATGTTAATCTATCCATTTCAATCCATACTTTTTAGAAGGCCGAAATGTGAATGGGTTTATCAATAGGAATATGCCTTCAAATACAAAAAATTTATTCAAAAAGTAGGAAATATATATCTACTCTTTAAAAATGAAAAATATCAGCTTTATTTGATTATTACATCATGATATATGTCACGAATAGTGTCTGGATTTTAATTCCCGTCCAGAATGGTGGGTTGTATTTCAAAGAATCAGTTGGACCCATTTCTATTAAAGTTGGATCCTAAAAGTTTTATCAATGACTCTTTACATTGCCCCTAGAACATTTTAGGATAATAAAGGAATTTGGAATTCTGGATTGAGCCCAGTAATTCAATCTTCATAGCTGGTTCAGTTTCATCACAAATTCTTTGGGTCTTATTGTGTGGTCCATATCACCATTAAACTGGAAGAATTGGCTCATGACCCCTTCTAATTAAATGTTTTATATTGAAAGAGGAATCCTAAAAATCAAGAACCATTCAGTTGGATCTGTATGGTGATAGTTATTATTAAAAAATTAAACAGACTTGAATCTGGATGAATTCAAATAGTGCTCAAAAATTATATTTAATATTTAAACATTAATATTTCACACAAATTATGAAAATTTCATAAAAATCAGTAAAGAGATTATATAATAAGTTATTAATAATTTAATAACATCATGGTGTCACCTATAGAAGGATGGTAGAACCACCCTTCACTATGCTGGTTGGTGTCTCTATCGCATCCGGTGCCAAGAACCCAGATCTGAGACTGTCTACACTAGATCCGAATCCAGTTCATGCTCTAAATTCAATTGCACGTCACCATGGTTTGATTATACCCAATATAAATCTTGATTTCTAAAAAAACATCCCATTGCAGCAATTTCTAGATATGCATTGAATTGTTTTCTTGGATCACCGATCAAACAAGGAAAAGAAAACAACGATTGATCGATAGCCATGTTAGTTTCACCATCATTGTTGAGGATCAAGAATGAGAAGAATCGACAAATAAATATTTATCATACTTCAATAATTTCAATTTCAAGATAAACAAGAATGGAATTGATTAAACCAATAAACAAATTTAATATGTGTTCTTTATGACAAAGAAGTCCATAAAGAAATGTTATACGTTGTTTTGATCCATTTTTCATCGAAAATGTGTTCTATATGCTTCCACTATGATCTACTTAAGATTTATTGAAGATTCATCATTCATCCCCCGAAGGGAGGCTGAGAGGATATCTTTCCATCAGTGGTGGGAGGGTTTTTAGGAAACCCAAGAAAATTCCTCACAAACCCATATTAATAATTTATGATTAGGTTAAAGTATCTTCTTAACCGCACCCACCAATGGTTGCGGGATGCAAACATCCTGCACCCTCTCACTTTAGGTTGAAATTAGGTAAAACACTATGCTAAAAACTCAACAGTAGTCTTGGATTTTCAATCCGAGTCCCTGTTCAGAAGTTATTGGATTTGAAATCCAAAATAAATAAATTAATTTATTTGAAAAAATTCCCTTGATAACTTTTTCCATAGGAGACCCATTCCCACAAAAGTTATACCCCACATATGGTAAAAGGCATGCTCTAGACTGAACCGTGGACTCATATTTCCAGTTCGAGCTACAGTTTGAGAGATATACTATTTCTTCCACATGCATATTATAAAATATACTAAATATATTTGTATAATTTATTCTGGGTATACCGGGCCTCAAAATTATAGGTCATCTCAGCGACTAGATCTGGAAATATATGTATAAATATTACAAAGCCTTTCTAGGAAAAAATGGATCTCTATATCATTCCATACTTCAAGATTTTCTTCCCCAAAAAGAAAAACTAGAGAAAAAACTCGGGATACTGAGTCCACACCTAGATCTCCCATTCCCAAGAAAACTTGTATGCTTCCATGCTAGTACATCATGAAAACTAAAGGGATGGTCCATCCTCATAAGGTATACTTCTGTCGATGATGTGTGTATGGACATGTACATATCTCCACACCTGCGACACATGGGAGACGTCGTGAACCCACTCTAGCTATTGGGTGTAGGTCAAGGTGATATAAAACCTCTCCAACCCTTTGCACGATCTTGAATAGCCCGGTGAAACATGGGGATAGTTTTCATTCCTGGCCAAACCTCTACACCCCACATCGTGACTAGAATCACTGCTTGTCTCTAGAATAGGGTCTCGTGATTCCCTCCTTCAGAATATCCATATGGTGAAACACCCAAGGATATCTAGTCACACAATATTTCATAGTCAATGCGTCATAATCGAGACTCTATTACATGATCGGTAAGCGAATGAGTCATCACCATTGACTAAAGAAAAATTATACCCTCTTACTCCACCAGGGTCAGCTATATGGAAGCTAAATGCTCCAAAACTCCCTACACTACGTGAGCCTAGGACTTCATGCTAATGGAATCTGTTACAACATTTTTATTTCCCGGAGTATAGGCTATCTCGAAGTTATATTCCTATAATAAGTTAAACTAGTATCGCCGCCTTAGGTTTAGGTCTCTCTAGGTGGAGACTCACTTGAGGCTCTGGTGGTCTATGAAAACCACAAAGCATTATCCTAGAAGGTAGTGTCTCAACATTTTCAGGGAGAAGACTACCACTATCATCACTAGGTATCAAGTTTCATAGTTCTATTCATGGGGTCTCCATCACCTCAACCTGTACTTGATAACTACAGTACCAAGGTTAATGTTGAGTATGAAAAGGCACCAACAAATAGGGAAGGTGAGTAAACTCATCCAACTACAAGAAGATAGACACAGAAATCATGTGGCATACCCCATGTGTATTTTCTTCCATTGGAAGGAGAGTAATCCTCAAACCAGATACTCTACTACAATCACTAGTAACATCCTGAGAAATAAGTTTCAAGCAAGAAAACTCAATTGGAAATTCCAAAACATGCTCTGAAACTCTACTACACAAATCCACCATGAACGAAAAAGTTATAGGGACTCATCCACCTCACCTCGATACTATCCACTTTGGTCGGCACTGAATCACCCTCACAGTTTTGGTCGCATCACAAAAATGTGTCTAACTAGGGGAAGAACCCTTCTTCTTCGTGCATTAAAAGCTATGTCAAAAAACAATGAAAAAGGGTTACACTGACGCCCCGCATCACCCCGATAAAACCTCAAGAAATAAGCAGGTAGAAAATAGTACTTCACATAGTGTCTAACAAGTTCTACTGAACAAAAAGTATAAAACACATAGGGAATAACTCTTATCATCTCGTGTGATGTAGGATCGTAGACATCCAAATATCGTGGCTGTTCGTGACCCCAGCTGCTGGATTCCTAAGTCTGACGTGGGCTGACAGGTGGTGGTAGAAATACCTCATAGCATCATCCCCTAGCCATAGATCCTCCTTATCCTCTTCCAGCACCACCTCCCTAGGGATCACCCTATCCTCGTCTGGGGGATCCCTGATCATAGTGTTGTCTCTATCATGGAGGTTCATCTATCATCTACCTATGATGCTCAGTACACCTGGTCGGGCAGTTTTGTGCCATGTAACCTCACCCGTCACAAGCATAACACCATCCATCCCCAGTCTCTCCCCGTGCTCTATGTTTCCTCAGACCCAAATGGCTATGTTCCTGAGACCAATTATGGTGAGGCCTCTTGCATCAAGATATTTTCATTTAACGCCTTATAGATGAAGAAGATGTCTCATATATATTGTTCCCACTATCACAACCAACTTTATGTCGCCCCTATCACAGAAATCTATCTATCACTAGCGCCTACTCCAGCACCCCAACATAGGTGGGGATGCACAAAGGTACTATGATATCATGGATCTATCTATGGAGTCCTTGTTAAAACCTATGTTCTCAGAGGTATCCATCGTAGAGCATATCCAAAGAGTACCAAGTTAGGTATGTGAACCTTTAAATATACTCAACCATTATCATCCCTCCATGTTGAAACTATAGGAGCTCCCGAATCCAAATGGAGCTCAAGTAGGAGGGGTAGTACTCCTCACAAAATAGCTACTGGAAGTCATCCCATGGGAGTAATTACTCATTAAGTATCTAAGTAAATAGGCTCTAACAATGCCCAACTACTCCATGGAAAAAGGATGACTACAAAAGATACCATCTGATTTGTTGGTTTCAGAACAAGACTGAAGAGGTAGACCCCCAAATCTAGCCAAACCTCTACTACCTAAGGGTCTAGCTCACCACAAAACCTCAATGGTCTCTATCACTGTAACTCATGAATCATGCTCATACTGCGCATGTCCTAAGCCTACTCTACAGAGGCTGTCTGCTGCTCAATAGGTGGAGGTGCTGCTTCCTGCCCACAAGGAGGAAGGGGATCAAATTATGGATCCTAAACTGAGGCCTCGTCGATCACAAGGTTGTCATCATGAACCATAGTTCTCTCCCATTATAAGAACCTTGAAATTCCATGATGATATTATTAAGCATTATTCTACGGTTAGATAAAATTCCATGATGTGACACATATCATGTTGAATTTCAGGTGCGAGTACTCATAAGAGGATGAGACTTCATCTCATGAAGTTCGTACTTAGCAATATTTAAGATGGTAGATTATAAAAACAGACTCGCCAGTAGGAAATCTATATGTTTATGTGTCATTTGATATTCCTATATGTGAGTATTTTAATGATCTTTATACTTTTATATTATTATTAATTCATTTCATGAATCATGAACTTTAATGTATTTCCATAAATCGGGACAACATATGATCACATTGAAGTTGGGTGTGTTATGAATAATATGTTATTAATTAATAAGTTTAGGAAGTATTTGTAACTTCCATATTTATGGAAGTTGATGCCTTATCCCTTTTATGGAAATATTACCATCACATAAGTTACATGGCCATGGTGTAGAGACAATATCATTTTAGAAAGTCAAGGAAAGATGTATTAAGAATATAGGTTGATGACACAATTGTGAAACTTGCTTGATGAGATATCATAACTAAGGGATTATATTAAATAGAGATAATTCATATGTGGTTTTGTTGTGGTGACATATATTCTTTCTCTTTGGGTTCCTTGTCCCATTACTATGTAGTAATCTTAGGCCTTAAGCAAGCCCACCTAATTCCACTGAGGAAGATTCCTAAAGGTCTACATACAAAGTGTTTCGTTTGATCTTAGTTAAATATTATTTATATTTAACCATTGGAATAAATATTATTCTCTATATCGAGAAGTAAAATTAATTCAAAATTTATTAAATGATAACAAATATTAAAAAAATATTTATTCTCAAGGTAATTGTTTAATTATGAGAATATATAATATTTATTTATCTCTTTTTATCTACACCAGAATAAATAAATATTTATTTATTAAACAAATGATTTATTTAGTTAAATGCATATTAAATAAATTTTTATTCTCTATATTATGAATAGAATTTTTATTTTATTTATTTAATAAATAATATTTATTTAATAATTTAGTAAAATTTAAGGAGAAGAGGAGACCAGAATTTGTCTAGCGATGAATATTTATTTACCATATTATAAAATAAACATTTATCATTGCTTGGGTTAGAACACACAGTAAAATGAGATAATAATATTATTTTATTACAAAACATGAAGTTCCTTTTGGATTTAATATATTATTAAGGGCATCTATGAAATTAATATAATATTAAACCCTAATCCTAAGTCTATAAATATACTACTAGAGAAAGGTTAATCATTGTTCACTATAATTTACTCTCAAGATCTCCCTCCATATTTCCCCTCAAGACTGATAAAAACAAGATAAAATTACTCCAATATTGTAGGAAGGTGAAGTGATCAAGGAGAACAATGAAATATGATCAATTAGTTATGCCAGCACCCTACGGTTCACCGGTGTTGTTCGAAGGTCGAAGGAGAAGGTGCAAATCACTATTAAAGGGGATCTGCATTAGGTCCTCGTAATGCAATTAAAAAACACCAATTAGGGTTAGAAGATCAAAAATCATCAAAGAATAAAGTTCTTAAGACCAAATTAATATCTCTTATTATATTTTTAAATTAATTATAAATTAATGTGAAGGATCCTCTCACTTAGTTCTAGTAAAATTATTTTTCAGTATTATTTAGAAAAAATTTCATTGGTCGTGATTTTCATGTCATGTACATTGTGAATGATATATTGAATTTGAAAAAATTAAAGTTATCCATAGGCCCAATAGGTTATTTTGATGCATCTTGAACCAACAAGTGGTATCAAAGGGGTTAAACTAAATTTATAATTATTTAATTATTATTGATCATTATACATATTTAAAGTTAATTTACAATTCATTCCTGAATATGATTATCAAGATATCTTCTTAATCCCTTTATTTATCACTCATTTAATCTATATCCGATTAAAATTTAATGAATAACATCCAAAGAACTCATCCGGATGTGCCGATAAGTCCATCCATACAACATGGGGTTACACGACATGTAGCTAGTGTGCACGTCTTGTATCCTAGTTCATTGAACCATGATTTAGTGTGAATTAATTTGGCACACCATGTAATGAAGAACATGTATTAAATTATCCACATTTTTAACAATTCAGTATAAAACACGACATGTGGGACTACACACCATTTAGTCCACTCATTTTCTTCAAGGAAATTGCACAGTCAAATACGCGTTGAGTAATAATTACATAATGCGTAGAGACTGATAACAATGTAACAAGGAGGTGACATGGCATGTACCAATATAAAAACTATGTACCCCACATATGTATATGTAATAATACATACTGATTAGCCATGTATGTATCACATATATACTATGAGAATGTTTCATGTTGTGTAGCTAGATGTACAGGCTGTATACCCAACCTATTTACACAAAAAAGTAAGGTTTAATTTATTACCCCTTTAAACCTCAACATCATGTGTTCTGTGTATCATTTATTGAACTGTACACACCATGTTATAGGTTATATATATATATATATTAAATTCTTAATTGATATATGCATAAATTTCTAAACTATATACCATGTATATTCATAATACATTTACAACTCTACACACATTAAAAACAGTATATGTAATATTAATTAACATGTTTTCTATGTGTTATTTAATTGAATCGTACATTCCATGTAATTACATGATAAAAATTGTATTCTAAATTCCATAAGAGTAGACTATATATGATCTCTATACAAGTTGAGTAGTTTGAACTGGAACATGTTGAGTTTCTTCAAAGTACAAGTTGTGTATTTATTTAATTAAAATTTAAAAAAATCAATTTATTTAATTTATTTAACATTACAGTGGATAGATATCTATAGGATATATTGGATAAAGATTAAGATAAATTGAATCAATTGATTAATTAGATAATTAATCGGATTAATTCACACATGTTTATAATAATAATATAATTAATCAAAATGAATGATATCTAATTATTTTAAATGTTTTTTCAATATACCAGTGGAAGATCATGATATTATATTAACCTATGTATGTGTATATTTTATTTTAATTTAATTATTTCATGGATTTTTTCAATTATTTTATTAAATTAAACTGATGGCTTATAATTCATCCTTCCCCCTTATTATGTAAGGGCCTTCATGTTCACAGTTTATTTTATATAATACCCCATTCTAGTTCCCTTCACCTACGAGTGAAGTGAAAACATTATAAAGATGGATATATCAGGTTCATGGAGTTGGTTAAATATGGATCCAAGGTGAAACCAAACTAAGGAGATATACTGGACAAAAGTAAATTGCTAGAAAATCGATCCCATACTAGCTCAAGGAGTTTTCCCCTAGGGTTAATGGTTATTTTATTTTCCTATTAATAAAAAAACCTCCAGTTAAAGCTCATGATCATGAAAATTTTTATGTATTTTATTTATGTCTATTTCATGATTTATTTTATGGATACATGACTATGATCACATAAAAAATGGATCAATATCCAAATATTGAATTAAAATAAAATAATTATGCATAAATATTTTATCAATACATGGTTAATCACTAAAGTATAATCCATTTTATATTAAAAATATATGTAAAAGATAAAATAGAAAAATTTATACGTAATTAAAAAAATCCCTCAAGTTAATATCTAGTCATTAGATCTTCCATTATCTAAATTAAGACAAACCATAGTTAAAGTGTCATTTCAGGCCATAATCAAGGGAAATTTTAAGTATCCTGAAATCTTAATTAAGATGATATGAAAACTTAACTAAACTTGAATTTAATTTAAATATTATAGTCTCATAATTATAAATTTGGAGGAAAGTGTTGAGGAAATCAGAGTTAGGATTTTAGGATTGAGGAGCCCAGTCAATAGAACAAATATCTGCAAGCCCATAGTTAGAAAGACCACATTTTAAACACCTTCTTATGGTTTTCATGGAAATATTATGGATCATAAGAAGGGAAATATGGATCCTTACCACTATAATGTATAATGTTATGGGAAATTCCATGTTAAATGGTGATGGCCATTGATACTTGATAAAATAGTTGGAGACTTGATAAAATTAAAAGTATTATGTATTAAATAATTTATAATCAAGTAAATTATTATTAATCCAATATCTTATTATTATAGAATAATTACAAGTTCATTAACCACATTATAACAATTATAAATTCTAGAGAAAGACCATATACTAACTGGCAGTAACTTATAGGAATTTTTCAACACCTATAGGTTATTCCATTCCATGAAAAGAAATCGTATGTACTAGAATCCTCAATCCCTAATTCTCCTGCTAAGGAGTTGAGTGATGAGGAGTTCACTATCTATCAAAAACACCTAAATTATGTGTTATATGTTTAGTGTTTATTATTTTCATCTATATACAATGAACTCATGAAGCTGCATGAGAACAATAATGCCTATAAAATGATCCAAAATATTTATAATATTTATCATGAGAGGGTCATACATGAATGATTTGAGATATATAAAGTTAAAATCATGAGAAAACTTGGATAAGGTGCACTAATTGGTCCTCACATATTAAAAACCATTAGATACATTGAGTGTATAAAGGTTTTAGGGTTTAAGCTACCTGAATAACTATATACTTATCTCATTATTTCATCACTCCCTTCGAGATTCTATATTTTTTTTTGTAAATTTCAATATGAACAACATATATAAGTCACTATTAGATATTATCACTCTAATTTTCCAATTTTAACTAGGTATAAATCATGGAAAACATTCCATTCTTATTGTGAATAAACCGGAATGTCAGGAGAAGAGATGCAATACTTGATCAAAGTCTAAAGATTCTTTATAATTCCCTTATAATAAGAAGATGATTAATGATAAAATAATAGAATAAGATGATATTTATTTTTCATATGATAAGAAGGGACGCTGGAATAAAAACTACACCCATAAAAATAATCAAGGGGAAGTTTCAGGTGCATTTTTATCAAGTTCAATTTATCTATTTCAAAAAATTGGGTATTAGATACAACATATGGTGCTCACGTATGTGTTCCAAAAAAATATCCAAGTAGATTCTAAAAAATTACTTGTGGTGAGGTGGATAAATGAGTAGCCAAAAGATCCATACTTGACAATGTGGCTATTAGAGATTACCATCTCAAATTGTCAAATAGAATGATCTTGGTCTTGAGAGATTATTATTATGTGACATCAGTAACCAAAAACATTATTTTTGTGCCCATACTTGATATAGATGGATTTATTTTAAATTTTTTAAATAAGTGTTACTTATTTTATAAAGAATAAATTTTTATGGAAATTAATAATTAAATAATAGTATTTACATATTAGATTACGTGAACCAAGTATTGGAGATCAATAATGAAGATAGTTTACATTAATCATGCCACACCTAACTATGGAATCACCGACTAGGAGATGTAAATGAAAAGTGTTTGATTAAATTGCACCAAGATGGATATTTGAATTTATTTGAAATAAAACCAATTAGTGTATGTCTTGTATGTTTTCCAAGGAAAAATGAACAAATCCCAATTTAGTAGAAAATGTAAAAGGGCCACTGAGATTATTGAGTTGGTTTATACCGATGTGTGTGGATGATTTCCAATTAATGATAGGGGTGGGTACTCATATCTCATAAATTTTAATAATGAATTTAATATATATGGATATGTCTACTTGTTGATATATAAGTCAGATTCCTTTGATATATAAAAGGTGTATTAGAATGATGCTGAGAACCATCTTGGTAAGAATATTAAGAAAATATAGTCATACCGTTGAATAAAATATATTAATCAATACTTAATTGAATATTTTTAAGATTTTGAGATATTATTTCAACTCACTCCTCCTTACACACCACAATTTAATGGTGTAAGTGAAATGAGGAACCACAACCTATTAGACATGGTAAGACCCATGATGAGTCATGCGAGTCTTCTATTATCATTTTGGGGATATGCATTATAGAAAAAAAATATACATACTAAATTGAGTTCCAAATAAAGTAGAAACTAATATTCTATATAAGCTCTGGTGTGAAAATAAACCCATGTTGTCACATATACGAGTGTGGTATTGCGAAACATTTGTTAACGCTATTTTTGGAAACAAACTTCTACCCCAAAACACTAAGTGTATTTTTATAGGGAATCCTAAGGAAACTAATAGATGTTACCTATATGATCCTTTAGATAAGAAAGTTATAGTTAAAAAATATCCCACATTTCTTGAAAGGGATCACATATCTAAAGGAGATAGTGGGAGCGAGATAGACTTCGATGAAGTCAAGGCTCAAGATACACAAGAGATGGTATAGGAAAAGATTTTACAAATCCCTATGGAAGAGGATATTCTAGAGATACAATTAATTTATATGATTATGATAAAGTTTAGAGAACTAGATTGATATGTTTTTCTAGTAACCAAGAACAGTGACTCATTATTAGTTGATAATAATGATCTTGTAACCTATAAGGAAGTAGTAAGTGGAAAAGAAGCTAAAAATGGAAAGAAGGCATTAATTATGAAATAGATTCCATATACTAGAAGCAAGTATGGGTTTTGGTATATACTCAAATGGATATAAATACCATTGTTTTCAAATGGGTATTTAAGAAGAAACATGAAATATATTGAAAATTTAATACCTATAAGGAATGATTGGTTACAAAAGGGTTTAAATAACATTAAGACATATACTATGTTGAAACTTTTTTTCTAGTTTCTATGAAAAAATATATCACAATTCTACTTAATATAGAATCTTACAATGACTATGATATTTAGAATACAAATGTTAAAATTGATTTCATTAATGGTAACCTTCAAGAATATGTCTATATAACACAACCAAAAGGTTTTATGTCTCCAAAAGATACCAACAAGGTGTATAAGTTATAGATATTCATTTATTGATTAAAGAAAATATACAGGTCATGTAACATTGATTTTGATAAAGCCACAATGGAATCTAGTTTCATAAATAATGAAAGTATGCCCTATGTATATAATTAGTTTAATGGGATTCTGGTTGTTTTACTAGTAGTTTATGTTGATGACATACTACTCATTAGAAATGAAATACTTGTATTACAATCCATTAATTTCTGGTTAGAATCTTTCTTCTCCATAAAGGAATTAGGAAAAGAAAAATATATTCTTGGGATCAAGATCCATAATGATATATTAAAGAGGTTTCATATACATATTAAAAGTATATACATTGAAAAGATACTAGATTAATTTAGTATGGAACAATCCAAGAGGTTATTGTTTCCAATGTCACATGACATTCATATTTCCAAGAAAATGTGTCCTCAAACACATGAGGAATGATAAAGTATGGAAAGTATTCCATAAATATAAAAAATTTATTAGTCATGTATGTTATGATATATACAATGATAGATGCCTCTTATGCTTTAAGTATAGTGGGAAGATGTCAAGATGACCTAGGTGACTGCCATTATATGACAATCAATACCATCCTTGTGTATTTAAGGTGTATTAAGGATATGTTCCTAGTCCATAGAGAAGATGAGGTGATAGTCAAAAAGGGATATGTAGATGATTGTTTTCCAAATAGATCAATACAATATGAAATCATAGTTGGGATATATCTTCACTCTCAATGGAGGTGATGTGAGATGAAAGAGCTCAAAGTATGCAGTGGTTGCTGATTCTATACTAGAGTCTGAGTACATTATAACTTCTGAGGTAGCTAATGAATCGGTTTGTATTTTAAACTTCATCCAAGATCTTGATGTGGTTCCTAGAAAAAAAACTATCATACACTATTGTGATAATATTGTAGTAGTTGATCTTTCAAAGGAGTGAAGGTCACATCAGTGGATAAAACACGTACTTCAAAAATATCATCTATGAGGATTTTAATTAGAGAGGTGACATCACCATGGGGAGATTTTCCATAGAAGAAAATATGTCTAACCCCTTAACTAAGGCCTTAAATTAGTATAAACATGACCTTAATGTGAGATCTAGAAAACTAAAATTCATTAGTAGTTGGATCGAGTCCAAGTGGGAGTCTATTGGCATTGGTGTCCCAGAACTAACTATCCGTACTTTATATTACATGTATATTCAAATAAGTGAATGTTAATTAAAATATATTATTATATATTATTTATAGTTTTGTATAAATTTAATTAATAATGTCCCAGAGTATCTACCACATTGAAAAATTCATTGTAGTTCCCTACTCTGATGAGAACTTTGAAATTCCATGATGATATTTTAAAACTTTTTCTACAGTTAGATAACATTCTATGATGGGGAACATAGTACATTGAATGTCTAGTGTGGGTACTCATAAGAGGATGATATTTCATCTCATGAAGTTAGTACTTGACAATCTTGAAGATGATAGATTATGAGAATATAACAGCCTGAAAAAAAATCCACATCATTAGGTGTCATTATATATTCCTATTTGTGAGAATGTGTCATAATACATAGAATTTATTATTATTATTATTATTATTAATTAATGTCATGAATCACACAATTTTATGTATTTCTATAAACCGTGATGACATATGATCACAGAGAAGTCAGGTGTGTTATGAATGGTATGTTATTAATGAATAAGTTGAGGAATGATTTTTTTCCTTCCATATTTATGGAAGTTGATGTCTCAAACCTTTTATTAAAATATAACCATTGAATTAAATTATATGTACATGGTGTATAGATGAGTTCATTTTAAATAGTAAAATAATGACATATCAAGCATATTGGTTGATGACATGGGTGTGAAACCTAGATGATGAGATATTATGACAAAGGAATTATATTACATAGTGAGTGATTGTATGTGGTTTTTTTCACGATGATATATCTTATTCCTATTTGGGTGTGTTGATTCATTTCTATAAATTAATCTTGGACTTTATGTAAGTCTACCTGATGCCAATAATGAAGTAGACTAGAGGGTTAAACACAAAGTGTTTCCTTTGATCTCAATTAAATATTATTTATCTTTAACAATTGAAGTAAATATTATTTTTTATATCGAGAAGTAATATTTATTCAAGATTTATTAAATTATTTATAATATTAAATAAATATTTTTTTCTCAAGATAATTATTTAATTATATGAACATATAATATTTATTTATCTCTCGTTATTCACATTGTATAATTTTTTTTCATTTATCAAATAAATAATTTATTTAGTTATGAAAATATTAAATAAATATTTATTTTATAGACTATGAATAAAATATTTATTTATTTAAATATTTATTCAATCATTCAATAAATGTTATAGGGGACAAGTAGACCAGATTTTGTTTTGTGATGACTATTTATTTACCAGATTGCAAAAAAATATTTATCTTTACACGTGTGAGCACAATCCATAAAATAAAATTGTAATATTATTTTATTATATAAGATGGGGTTCCTTTTACATTTAAAATATTATTAAGGTACATTTTTAAATTAATTAAATATTAAACCCTAACCCTAATTCTATAAATAAACTTCTATGTCAATCGAAGAAAGGTTAATCATTGCACACTAAAAATTCCTCTCAAGACCCCATGTATCTTCCTTTCAATACCAAGAAGAATAAAAGAAAATTAATTCAATCCAATAGGAATATGAAGTGATCAAGGTGAAAAAAAACAGGATGCTCAATTAGTTTCTCAATCACCCAACTATTCATCAATGTTATTAGAAGATCGAAGGGGTACGTGTAAATAACCACTAGAGGGGCACTACTTTGGGTCCTCAAAACACAATAAAAAAACATTTATTGGGTTTAGAAGATCAAATTTATCAAAAAATAAATATCTAAATACAATTTCAATATTTATTCTTATGTTTTTAAATTAATTATAAATTAATGTGAAATAACCTCTCTCTTGGTTCCTGTAAAATTATTTGTTAGTATTTTTCATAAAAATTTTCATTGGTCATGGAATTCACATCATGTACATTGTGAATGATCCATTCAATCTGATAAAATAAAAGTTTTCCATAGGACTAATAGGTGATTCAACTATGTCTGGATTCATCATACCTTTCCATATTTCATAGGATACCTAATAGAAGTAAGGGATAATAGACAAATTATGAGGAGGCTATACCCTTAATATCATTAAGAAAATATCAAATAAATCATATAAACATCCATAAAAAACTAACATTAGAGTAAAAGATATGGAATTATAGAAAAATAAATACAATAATAAATAACATAACCATGATATAACATAATAATACCCAACATATCATGTAGTAAAACATCGATGAAAGATCACCTGATGGAATGTTTATATACTACATGAAAAAAACTAAAAAAACATGGTGACCCAAATATATCCCCCATACTTACCTCAAACCCATTTCTATATCCCCACTAAGATACTCTAGGTCATCCACCCATAATTGGTCCATCTCCCTAAATTTCATATCAAACACATGGTCAACACTTAAACCAAGTTACACATTCAGAGTGTATGAATAAAACTCAGCAAACCATTTCCAATAGTACCCCTAAAAATAGCCTATATATATACATGTGTGTGTATTCATGTAAAATATTAATGAAATTGGTAAATAAATTACATGAATAACATAATTTATACCATCATGTGCTTGAAAATCCATCTTTACAGTCAAATCATACCTTATTTAGCTAATTCTAGATTGCGAGATAAATTTTCTTATGGTTTTTAAATATTAGTTAACAGAGTTGGGATAGAGTCTTTCAAGGTCCAATGGTAGGAATTAGGTGGAGCACATCAATCCCATGAAATCTTACTAGGTTTACCTACATGAATTGAATCACCAAGTCCAATCCGAACCTGAATGACTCATACTAGGTTAATATTCCACTACCGGACAACCATATCTCTACCCATAGAATGTGGATGATTTACACATTTTCCAATATAATAGCCCACAACTCCCCATTTAAGGGGTCAACCATGTCTCACCTAGTGTTCCATCTTTAGCTATTTATCATTTATTTTCGGAATTTAATTTTATTTATATTTTTCTAGGTCTTTTATTTTGAAAATTGAAGTTTTCAAGGAGACATAGGATGGTTCAAGATTAGGGGAAACCATGTTCCAACCTCTGAAAACCATGTGACTTGGGAAAGAGGCACCGAAGTTCCCACATGGTTATATTAACATATTAAAAAAATGTGTGACCCAAACCATGTATCCTCTTCCAATTGAGCTATAGGCACCCACAAAGTTGGTTCATGGTTTGGAAAACCATGAGTTCTACCAAAATTTTAAAATATTTGGATTTACTAAACTACCTCACACCAATTTAAAACCTATCACCCATCATTTTACCCCACTTCTGAATCCACTAACACTAGGCATGCCTTACTCCTACTCCTCTCCCCTCTTAGATAAATTTTGAGTGGATTTTAGCTTAGAATCTTTAAGGAAACTCTAATTAAGTGATTTATATCTTCTATCATGAGTTATTTATCTCTTATAGATTAGTTTTCTTACTACCTAATGGTTGTGATGTCCTAGAGTTTTTCTAATCTGAATATTATGGAATGGTTTTTGATGTTTGTATTTTATTCTTTCTTATGCAGGATCTCCTCTCTTATTGGATTATGGTTTGCAATCGGTTCTTGGTGATTTCAAGAAAAAAGGTAGGTGGTTTCACGTTGTTCTATTATTTTATGATTTAATCATTCTTTATTATAAATCCAATGATTTTATAAGTGGTTTGGTGTGTATAAATAGGTAGTTTTAAAGGTTATTTAGTGTGTGTAAAATGGTTTTGAACTTGATTTTCCCTATGGAAATGGTTATAAAATTTATGAATTAGAATTTAATGGTTTGATTATGTTGAAAGTTTATTTATATGGTTTGATAATGGGATGAATCACATGAGAATCCTATGCACCTAGGAGGGAATACTAGGATATGTATTCTTAACATGCCCTTCCCTACCTAGAAGGATTATGTTATAACACCAACTAAACTATTGGTGATGATTTGGTTTGGTGATAAATCAAGCATGGTAATGGAACTTTGAGGCCATGGTATGATTAATAGGAGTAAGAAGATCCTAGGTCCCAAATGACACTAGCTACCTAGTGATTTCTCATAGTTCTTGTTTTGTATTTTTACTTGGTTTCTAGTTACTTCTATTTTTCTCTAATTTCCTTATAAAGATAAATATATTTTTTTAAATTAAAAACTATTTTATTCATTTTTTTGAAAAACATAATTTTTATTTGTATTATAATGAATAATCATGGAATAATTGGTGGGATCCTACTGGTCATGTGAGTTCATACCCTATATATACCCAATGGGTTTATGTAGATCTTGTTTTGTGTGACTCAGGTAAAGGAGAGGCCTCATATGGTAGTATAAGATTCTCCTTATAGTGGTTTATTTTTGGGATAGGTGTTAGTTGTGACATTTAATATGGTTTTCCCCTATTTCATGAGAATATTTTTGACACTTTATTGGTCTCTTTTCCTTTTTGTTCATTTTGATGACTGGTTATGGATGTAACTATTAAAATTATATATATTTCCTTTTGTTCTAGTTTTGTTATAGATGGTTGATATCTTGATTTATGTTTATATTTATGTATTTGATGGGAAAACTATTCCCAAAGGTGTTCCTATATTCAAAGGCATTATTTTCTAGCCCATGGGGATTGAGAATTCCATTCAGGCCATGACATAGGTTAGGTTAGATGCTAGGTTAGATGAAATCCTAGGTTAGTTCAGGATAAAATGGTATTCAATCCAAGTTGGTTTTACCTTTCTTTAAGACATGATATTTGTGAAATTTACAAATAAACATGATCTAGAAATTTAAGGGCATGAGGTTCTAGTTTTGAGTGGGGTGTTTGGCCAATACACCTTGTGAAAGGCCTTGAGTCACCATGGGACATTGTTAATTTTGTTTGACTCCTTCCTAGGGTGTGATATATAGGCTGGATATGAGGAATTGGAACCAAGATAGGGTGGAGTAGTTTGGTTTATCATGATTTCATTATGATTTATGTGAATGTTTTATCATATTGTTTATTCGATTTCCCATGGTTTGGTGTATTGATAGTTTCCCTTTTGTTTGTTTTTATTTGAGTAGTATCAAGCCTCCTTGGAGACCTCTTGTATATACATGAGAGGGTTATGTAGAAAATTTATCATTTTTAAACCACTAGTTGATTTGAGATATATATAGGTAGAATTTTGGGTGGTCCGAGTAATGGATCAGGGAGTGAGATAAAGTCCTACACAGGATAGGGAAGAAAAACCAAGGCCAGAGAAGGACCAGTATTAAGAGTTCTTCAAGAATAACCCCCTTCCTTCCAAGGAAGTACCGACCCCTAGAAATGTTAGGATTGGGTGGAGAAAATAGAGAGGATCCTTGAGTTTCTTAGGACTCCTAAATCCATTATGTTGAAGTGGGATATGTTTATATTGGAAGGACCTTGTAACATATGGTGGGAGATAGTGGTTCATGATGAGAAGTATGAGAAGATGTTATGGAAGGAATTTAAGGCCATTTTCCTTGGGCAGTTATTCCTTGAGACCTTAGACCTCACTAATTCATGAGAGTTATTGGCCCTTTACCAGTAAGAACATTCAGTGTTAAAGTATACAAAATTCTCTACAGATATATTCCAATTTTATCCTGATATGGCCACCAATGACAAGATAAAATCCCTATAGTTTTAGATAGGGCTACATATAGATATATGATCTTGGGTATTATTATTTAATATGAAGAATTATTATGAGGTTTTGAATGGGATTTGATGGTGGACATATAATAGGTAGGCATTTTAGGTCTATCTAGGATGATTTTAGGGTTAGGATAGAGTGGGATAAACTCATCAAAAAACAAGATGAAGGATGAGGATCAAGGGAATAATGGTGGAAGTAAGTAGCTCTAGATATCCAACCCAACCACCTTCATTAGTAGCTATAGGTGGAAGGATTATTGTGTGCCATCAGTGCGATAGGTCTAGGAACATGCAGTCCATATGTCTGGTCTCGCCTAGGGAATTCCACCTCTATGGACCCATGGGATGTCTGTAATGTTTTTTTCAGAATTTCCCTCCTTCTCAAAATGGATTAGGTTCTACAGCCCCTAGAGGGATAAAAGCTCAATCTAATGCATCAAAGGATATAGGATCTCATTCTAGTGGACATTGTGGAAGGCTATGTCTTATTATGGGCTGAGTCAACTTAAAGTAGAGACATAGGTTAAAAATAGACCTCAATATCAAACAGAGATGAACTATCCTCATGTTATAGATCAGGAACCAGTGGAATATAATGTAGGTCCCATGATAGCTAGAGGTACTATTATTATTACATATTCTATAGTAATTTATTTATTTGACAAAGTTTATTCACACTCCTTTATATCTTCTCACCATATAAAATTAATAAAACTCTTGAACTAGCTTATCCTATATTCTATGGAGTTGGTTACACCCCTTGGAAAGAGGAATGAACAGGGTTTCTTAGGCCTATCTTGCATTTTCTACTCGTTAGAAGTTGGGTTGAAATGGGACTTCCTTGTCCTAGATATGGAAACTTTTGACATGATCCTAAGGATGTACTAAATGAATTTCTTTAAAGCCCATATTGATTGATACCATTGATGGTTGAATTTTATGACCCCCAATGGGAGAACTCATATTTTCAAGGGAGAATGGGATTCATGGTTGGGATGACTTGGAACTCTACTTACAAAGTTGGGTGGGATTTCTTGTCAATTATACTCACTTTTATTTAAAGTTGACATGGAAGGATTGGAGAGAAGGTTTCCCTATTTAGTTGATGAATTTCATGAGGTGTTCCTAGAGGATTTATTAGTTTTACCTTCTAAACAAGATGTGGAGTTCACAATTGACTTGGTTCTGGGGATACAACCAATATTTATTCACTCTTATCGAATTTCCCCCATCGAGTTTAGAGAGTTAAATCTTTAACTGGATGATTTAGAGTCCAAAGTTTTCATTCATCCAAGAATGTATCCATGGGAATATTTCTTACTCTTTTCTAAGAATGATGATGGTACTCTTTGATTGTGTATCAATAATTGGAATTTAAACTAGGGAAAAAGCAAGAATAAATACCATTTTACCAATATCGATGAACTTTTTGACCAAATCAAATTGGTGAAATGGTTTACAAATATCAACCTCAATTTAGGGTATCACCAGGTCAGGGTGAGAGAAGATGATGTCCCAAATAACTCTTTATGAAGTAGTTATGGTCATTTAGAATATCTATTATTTCCATTAAAATTAAAAAATGATCCTAAAATTTTTATGGATCTAATGAATTAGGTTTTCCATAGATATCTTGAATCCTTTGTCATGGTGTTTGTGGTTGAGATTTTGGTTTACTCAGAATCATAATAAGATCATTGAAAAAATTTGAGGATTTTTCTAGGTATGTTATGGGAGCATCAAATTTATTCCAATTTTTTGAAATAGAAATTTTGGATCTAGAAATTTAAGTTTCTGGGTCATGTGATATTTGAATGCAGGGGTTCAATTGACCCAGAGAAAGTTAATACAATGATGTCATGGGAAGAACTGAGGAATGTTTTTTATATTATAGGTTTTTTGGTCCTAGTAGGGTATTACAAAAGGTTCATCAAGGATTTTATTGGATTTCTTACCTATGAAAAATCTTACCAAAAAAGTGGTAAAGTTATCTTAGAGACCAAAATTCCAAGAGTCTTTCAAAGAGATAAATTGGTGGCTAACCACTGCCCCTTTATTGATCTTACATGAGGATAGACATGGTTACATGGTCTACTATGATACATTAGGTATGGTTTTGGGTTTTTTTCTTATGTAGGGTGATCATGTGGTGGCATGTGGTCTCACCAACTTTATCAGCATGAGAATAATTTCCCAAACCATGAACTCGATATTAAGGCTGTGATACATGACCTCTAGTGATTTTTCCATTATATATTAATAGAAAAGTTTATTGTTTATATGAATCATAAAATCATAAGATATATCTTCTCCCAAGAAAGAAATACGGTGGATATATCATCTCCAAGAGTTTGAATTCGACATAATCTACACTCTAGGAAAAGGAAATGTAGTTGATGATGCCCTAAGAAGAAAGTTTCCCACTCAAACTCTGGGAGAGTCTATATGTGAGTGAATTCTGATGGGGATTTTTAATAAGATGTAGCTAGAATATAAGGAAGATAAAAGATTTATGTTTTTGGTTAGTGTGCATTTTATTCCTTTATTTCTATAGTTCATACGAGATGAGATGCCAAAGTATGAGTTATTTTTTTACTCTAGTTATCTATTAAATGGTTGGGAGGTTCCCAGTGAGTGTTCTTTATATTCTAGAGGAGTTATTTTCTTCAGAGACTGTTCTATTGTGTAATTTTAATTGAGGAAGTTGGTGATGAAAGACTTTCATCGGTCTCAGTGATCCATTTATCATGGTGCCACTAAGATGTTAAATGTTGTTTGACGTCAGTTATGGTGGCCATGTATGAGGCACGACATCTCTAACATTGTTTCTTAATGTTATAACTTTCAGGAAGTTAAAGATAAACATAATAGGCCCCTAGGATTAATTAAACCTATTCGTATTCCTAACTTTAAGTGATAGGAGGTAGGTATGGATTTTATAATTGGGTTACCCCATACACTTCAGGGGTGGAATTTTATTTGGATGGTCATTGATCGTTTGACCAAGTCTACCCAATTTGTCCTAATCAGGGACACTAACAAAGTCAAGAAGATGGGTATGTTGTATGTTGAAGAGATTAGGAGGATGCATATATTTTTGTATGCTATTTTTTTCCGATAGATACCCCTGCTTTACCTATCATTTTTGGTAAGTCCTATAAAAGGAAATGGGTTCATAATTTGATATTAAAATGGAATACCGTCCCCAAAAAAAAATGGTCAAACAAAGATGATTTATACTTGCATGTTTTATTTCATTGGTTTATGGGATAACCATATAGGGTTAGTATATTTTTCCTATAATAATATTTACCAATCCTCAATCAAGATAGATCCCTTTGGGGCTCTTAACGTTTGACTTTTCAGTCCCCTCTGTGCAGAATGAAAGTGGGTGAGACTTACTTAGTGAAACCAAGAATCATGAAAGAAATATCCATAAATATTTATATGATCAAGATTCATTTGATGATATATTAGAGTTATTATAAGTCTTATGTCGTTCATCGATACCGAGCCTTGGAATTTTCAGTGGGTGACCAGATGTTTCTAAAGGTGACACCTTGTTTAGACCATCACCATCTTGGAAAGTAAGGGAAGCTTACCTAGAGGTATGTGGTACCTTTTGAGATATTTAAGAGAAATTTTAAAGTGATATAACATTTTTTGTTTCCTTCTCAGTTGTAATTGATTCATGATGTTTTCCACATCTCTTAGTTAAAAAGGTATAAAATGGATCCTTCACATGTGTTGAGTTGGGAGGTGGTTGTGCTAAAACCTGATTTGTCAGTGACTGAACAACCAGTATGAATTGTCAATTACCAAGTGAAATTGCTCTGAGGAAAATATATTCCACTAGTTAGGTTCTTATGGAAACATGGGAATAATGATCATGATACATGAGAATAGAAGTCTTGGGTAGAAGAGCAGTAACCTCATTTATTCTTCGATCAGACTATGGATTGAATTTTTAGGGTTTTAAAGTGACATGGTAGTGAGAATACTCAGACCCGTAGTTAAATTTTCAAGTATTTATCAATTATTTTTTGTATTTATTTTTATTCATATATTTTATGGGTCTTTTATTTTGAAAATTAAAGTTTTAGGGGAGAAAAGGGTTGAACCAAAGTTAGAGGTAACCATGCACCAACCTATGAAAACTGTGTGAGTTGGGATAGAGGCATCAGAGTTCCTAAATAGTTAAAAACATAATTTTGGAATTCATGAGACCCAAACCATGTAGCCACTTATAGTGGAGACATAATCACCTTCATAGTTGGTACACAGTTTAGAAAACCTTGTGTCAAAACCATATGGTCTGCCCAATTTTTAAAATATTGGATTTCCTAAATTGCCCCTAATTTAACCCCTCTCACCCCTCATTTTACCCCACTCTTGGATCCTCCACCTCTAGATGAACCATACTCCTCATCTCCCATATTGTCTATATTTTTAGTGTATTTTGGATTAGATTATTTAAGCAAACTCCAATTAAATGATTCATCTCTTCTCTCATTTGTTTCTTCTCTCTTATTTCTTAGTTTTCTCCCTACACGCTGGTTGTGATAACCTAGAGTTGGTCTAATCAAAACTGTATGGTATGGCTTTTGATGTTTGTGGTTTATTATTACTTCCATAGTATCTCCTATCTTGGATTTTGGGTTTCAACTAGTTCTTGGTGATTTCAAGGAAAGATAGGTAGTTTCATACTGTGCCATTACTTGATAATTTAATCATGCCTTATTATAAATCCAATGATTTTCAGTGGTTTTTTGTGTTTAAATGGTTGATTTAAATGGTGATTAGGTGTGTGTAAAATTCTTGTGAAATGAATTTAACCTATAAATATGGTTGGAAAAGTGGTTCTTTGGCATGATATGGTTTTCTCATGATGAAAGTGGATTTGTATGGTTTTATAAAGGGGATAAAGCAAATGGGAATCCTAGGTACCATGGAGGGTATACTGAGATAATAATGCTAGTAATGACATGACCTAACTAGAAATATTATATTAAAACAATAACTAAACTATTGATGACGACGTGGTTTGGTGATGGCTTGAGTATGGGAACAAAACTTTTCTTCCATGGTATGATCACTGAGAGTAAAAGAATCCTAGGCCCTCACTGACCCTAGCTACCTAGGGATTTTCCATGGTGCTTATATTGTATTTTCACCTAATTTCTAGTTAATCCTTTTTTTCTCTACTTTCCTTATAAATATAAAGCATGTTTTAAATTCAAAACAGTTTTCTTCTTTTATTTGAAAACTATAATTTTTATTTGTCTCATAATGGATAATAATGGAACACTTGGTGGGATCCTATAGGGAATATGATATAACACCCTAAATATACCGAATGAGTGTATGTAGATCTTGTTTTTTATTATTTAGGTAAAGGAAAGGCCTCATTTGTGAAGGTTCTGGGTGTAGTGGAAGCACATTTGATGGGAATTAATTGAAATTTCATTTAATTTAGAGTTTCCTAAAACCCCAAGAGAGGGTATTTATTATTTAATTTTTGATTAATTTCTTTAGATATGGAATAAATGATTACCTTCTCTTAGGATCCTTTCTTTGATGATGATGTTGATCTTCTAAAAAAACCTTCTAGAGTGCCTGTATTCCACTATAATGATTCAAGTCTAGAATCCCTCTAGTAGTGATCCATACATTCTCCTTTGATATCCAAGAAATTTCAGTTGATTTCTAGGTGCTATCATGATTAATTGATTGAATTTATTTGTTCGTCTTGATCACTCCAAGATCCTTCAGGCTCGAATGAGTTCTTCTCATTCTTGAGAGGAAGAGAGGAGGAATTAAAGAGATAGATAATTCAATTATGTGTAACAATTATCTATTCTAAATTTTCAATTAACCCTAATCAATATACATAACTATCTATTTATAGAGTTAGGTTTTTGGATAAAATATTATTTAATTCCTTATTGGACCTTAAATAATATAATTATATGTAATAAACCTCATGAAATAATAATAATAATATTTTATAGAATGCGTGCTAATTTTCACAATAATAATATTATTTTAATAGATTTTAAATTAATATTTATCCCTGGATGTATTCTTGGTCCGTTCAAACTCCTTGGAATTTATTGAATACCAGAATAAATATTTAATAAAATACTTCATTCATTAATAAATATTTATGATCAATAAAACATGAATAAAATTATTCATCAGTCTTGAGAATAATATTTATGCCACTAATTAAAATAAAATATTATTTAATCGAGATCAATGAATACACTAAGTGTGTGACCCTATAGGATTATTTCTTATTGGCATTAGGCAGGATCACCTAAAGTCCAAGATTACTATTTAGAAATAGGTTAAGTCAACCAAGAGAAAGAACTTAACATCACAATGAAGACAACTATATATGAATGATCACTATGTAATATAATCCCTTTGTCATAATATATCCTCAAGTAGGTTTCACATCCATGTCATCAACCTATATTCTCAATATGTATTTATTTTAATCTTTGAAATAAACATATCAATGCACAATTTCCATGGAATTTAATGTAATGATTGTATTCCAATCAAAGGGTATCAACTTACATAAATATGGAAGGAAAAAATACTTCCTCAAATTATCCATTAATAACACATCACTCATGAAAAACCCAATATATCCAACTTCACCATGAATTTTTATCATCATAGTTTACAAAATACATCTAAGTGTGTGAGTAATAACATGAGTTAATACTAATATTAAATTATAAGGACAATCACACACACTGAGAGACAAGAATATACAATGACACCAAAACATGGAGAGTTCATACTGTTGACTTTTTTCTTATAATCTCCCATCTTGGAGATTACTAAGTGCAGACTTCATGAGAACAAGCCTCATCCTCTTACAAGTAATTTCACTAACAATCACATTCTATGTGTCTAATAATATAATGCTATCCAACTATAGAAATATATTTAATAATATTATCCTAACACTTCAAGGTTCTCATTATAGCGGGGAACTATTATGTCCTTATCAATGTAAAATATACCCTAGTACATTATTACATTAAAGAAATGAAGAATAATGAACAATATGTAACAATACATTTTGTTAATATTAAAATTATCTAATATAAATACAATAAAATTAAAAACAGTTGGTCCTTGAGCACTAACTCCAAAAAGTTCCCAGTTGGACTAGAGACAACTTCCTATTACTTTCAGTCCACTAGACCTCACCTGATAATCATGTTTTTTATAAGTTAAGACTTTAGTAAAAGGGTCTACCATTCTATATTTTTTGGAAATTATACTCACTATAACCTCACATCATTGAGAAAAATACCTCAAGATATGACTCTTATGAATTATTTTCTTCATCTTCCAATGTGACCTTGGCTCTTTTTCTAGAGCCACCACTTTAGTATTATCACAATAGAGTGTGATAAGATCTTTATTTATAGGTATAACATCAAGCCCTTGGATGAAATTACATTTCCAAACTTCTTCTTTATCTTCCTTAGAATCTGTAATATACTCAGACTCTATTATAGAATCTATTTCCGCAATCATCTTTGAGATCTTATAACTCACATCACCTCTATTAAAAGTAAAGATATATACCATTTGACATTTCATATCATCTTGATCTATTTTGAAACTAGCATCTACATATCCTATAATTATTAGTTCCTTATCTCCTCTATATACTAGGAACATATCCTTAGTATGCCTTAGATACTTAAGGATAGTCAGGACTACCATCCAATTGTGATCAACTCACCCAACTTTATATCTTCCCACCACATCTAATGAATAAGTTAAATCTATCCTAGTATATAATATTTCATATAAGACTCACCCAATTAACAATTAAAAAGAAATCCTTTCCATTATATTTCTTTCCTCACGTTCCCAATGATACATTTTCCTATAAATATAAATTCCATGTGACATTTGAAACAATCCCCACTTAGAATGTTCCATAATGAATCACTTTAGTATATTTTCAATATATTTACCTTGAGTTAAGCTAAGAAACCTCTTAGATATGTCATGATGGATCTTGTTCCCAATAATATATAATGCATTGCCTAATTCCTTTATAGAGAATCATTTATTCAACCTAGACTTAAAATATTTTAATAATGGTATTTAATTTTCAATAAGTAATATGTTATCAATATACACTATTAATAAAATGACAACAATCCCACTAAATTTCATATAGGCACATGAATCACATTAATTATTTATGAAACCAATTTTTATTATAGCTTCATCAAAATGAATGTTTCATGATATGGATTCTTACTTTAATACATAAATGGATATTTGTAAATTTAATACATTTTTATAATCATTTGGATTCAAAAACATTTTAGGTTGTGTCATATAGAAATTTTCCTAAAGGTTCCCATTTAGGAAATATGTTTTTACATCCATTTTCTAAATCTCATAGTTATGAAAGGATGCATTGGAAAGTAGAATTCTAATGGACTTTAGCATTGCAACTAGTGAAATAGTAAATTCCTTAATAGTGTTTAAACCCTTTTGTAACCAGTCATGACTTATAGGTAATGGATAATCCTTCAATGCCTATTTCCTTCCTGAATACCCATTTACAACCAATAGGCTTTACATTCACTGGAGGATCTACCAAAATCCAAAATTGGTTTTGGTACATGAAATCCATTTCAGAATTCATAGATTCTTCCACTTGGAAGAATTTATTCCACTTATTACTTCCTTGTATGTTAGGGGATCATCATTATTGTATCATCCATGACCTGATTAACCACCCAAATATTTCTTTTAGGTTGGGTTCCACTGGCCTTAGGCATGCCTCCCCGTATGCCAAAGGCTTCCGACTAGAAGCGAGGGGGTAATAAGGATGAAAGTGGGTAGACTGTACCCTCAGGTGATGATAATGGTATGAGTATATATATAATAAAAAACCAAAGAAAAGACTCATAATACTTGAACTAGAACTATCCATGGTGGAAGCACAATCAATTACAGACAATTGGAGAAGAAAAAATAAACAACAACAATAAAAATGATTAAGGAAAACCAAAACATACCATTTATAGAAATTAAAATAGAGCATGCATACATTTCAGGTCATACATATCAATAAACAAGAGGGTATCCAGAAGATTGACTAGAATATATACATATATAAACAACATGATAGTATAAAATGAAAATAAAACAGGAACTCCAGCTGATGTTGGAACCTCAAGGTCCCCTTCCATCCATCCATGCCAACTCAAACTTGGATCCAACTCCATAGCTTGAACCCTTACCTAAACAAAAAAGCATAAAGTCTATACGCATCTTGAAGGTCCTATTTAGGGTATGAGAATGAGTCTTAGTAGGGTACCACCCACATGTGCATACCCAACATAAGTGTTTAAGAAGGTGTGTAATATAATAAAGACAATATCTCATGCCATTTAAATAAAAAACAATCTTCCGTAATTCTCAATATATACTAGGAAGATGTCACCTTCTTCATTCAATTCTAGAATCACTAAACATGAGAGGATTCTTGGCCCATGGGCCAAGCTATCCCCTAAAGTCAAATAGTCCTAGGTGACCCCTCCAGTTCGACCTCTAGTAATGTAACCTATCACCATGTTCCTCTCGACACCTCATGTCCAAAACAAGTCACCTAAGTCCCTAAGGAATGCCAAAATGATAAAAATTTGGTCCCTCTGACCCCTGATCGAAAGAACCCATTATCTCAAAGCCCACTATTCAAAGTCACATCGATATCTGTCCTCAAATTAAAATCATCGTTGGATCACATCCCGATGACCTGAGGAACAATGATTCTTGTCCTCTAAAATGATCTTGGTCCAATGATATCAAGCACAGTAGGCCTCGTCCCCCAACCGACACCCTCAACACTTTCATCCAATGGATCATCACCTTCCCCATGGATTTATACAACAAGAACCCCCAAATAAATTTTACCTAAGACACATTACCCGGTTCCTCTACCCACATGAGTGGTCAAAACCACATCATCACCGAGTCAACCTGTGTGCACATGACTCCAATGGTGATTTGGCCAATCACAGGTGTGTGGCATCACCAAATTAGTCCCTAAGCCACACCAACTCTGGAACCTCATACCCCTGTGACCATATCACTCAAAACTGATGTCCATTCCATTCAATATCATAGGCTATTCCCCTAACCTGAAAATATTTCTTCCTTAAACTGACATCCATGATGCCCAACTGATGATCAAATCACCCAAGTAAACTGGGCCTAGCCCAACCAACGATCACATAAACTCAAACCCACTGGATATGCCACCTCAATTCCTTGGGCCGAGCCCACCACTATCCCATGGATCATAAACGTATATCATAAGAAATTTATATATGTAATTCACTTCTATTAAACAAAAAAATTCAATGTAATTTAATTGTATAAATCAAATTATATAAAATAATTTAATCAATAAGAGAAACACACCCCAACTTAACTACCTAGGTGGTCGACGACCTCTAACCCAACCTCCCATGAGAGAATAAGGTTTGGGCATGCCCAAAAAAATCTCATAAGGTCATACAATTAATTTAACATCAAGTGTACAATTTTATTAGGGTCTCACTTATCTACCCAATGACACACAAAAATCCACACCTCTAAAAAACCAAAAAGCATGAAGAAAGTTATGAAACACCTACCTTGGAGTCATATATGTAGGCACAAATGATATTATCCTCTAACTCAGACCAGTTTAAAATAAATTGGAGTTTTTGATGAACACCCTGAAAATAAAGTAAAATAACTTTCACAAATTTAGCTATCTGTGAGGCAATATAAATGGAAAATAGAATCATGGGTGAAGAGATAATTACCTATATAGAACTAACAAAACTTACTATGGAAGAATCAGATCTTATATGAAGGATATACCTCACACCCTAGTTGGAAGAATAAAAGGGATAGGGCTCCCTATTGTGTGCAACCCACGAAGGAAGAATGAGGAGAAAAGAAGAAGAAACAAAATAAAAATGGAAATAGGGAAAAATTGATTTTCAAAATTTTTAAGGGCTACATGGTTAGATCACATGATTTCATAAACCATACGCAAACTGTGCATGCTGCATTGTGAGGGTACTGCCTAAGCGGCACTACCTGTGCAGCTTGTGCACGATTTTCCCAAATCGTGCGCAATCTATGAGAAATCCATCTACAAAAATTGCAGACTTCCTCAATTGAATGTATAAACCAAATCATATGGTTTTCCAAATGGTGTAGCAGTTCAAAATTGGCCAACAAAGTTTGTTGGAAATGGTCACACGATTTACTTAAACCGTGTGCCTTGAGCTATGACCTCCAAAGTAGGTCTTCAGTCCTCTAACACACTCAAAACCCATCCGAACAACCGAGAAACTTTACGAGCCTCTAAAACCATTAAAAAAGAAGATATAGGGTTGAAAAAAAAACTATAAATTAGATTATAATGATTGAAAAATAAATTTTCATACCCACCAATTCAAAAAATTCAAAAAGAGAGAGGTTTTCAATCCGCTTCAAAATACCAGGATGTTATAATATCCCAACCTTAGCATAGATCATCCATGAGCTATAAAATATAAATATGATATGGTACAAAACATAACCATCCCATTTAAAAAGACTTGGACTACCACATTAAAAAGGTTATAAGCCAACTACCTCAAGGGGGCTCCCCACCTTAGGAGTGACCTACCCTAGTCACATCCCAAACCAAAACTCAAATAAAAAAACTGGTCCACCAACCATCCCTAGATGCAAAATTCATCCCATGATGAATCATCACTCCTGTACCTCAATGGGTTCTCCTATTTTATACCCAATACTCATCCAAACCCCACACCACATCAGTGCCCACCTCATGACCATGTCACAAAAGGCACCAAAGGGGTCCCATATCTTATCAGATACTCAAATAAGTCCTAGTGCCTTACACATCAGTCAAGTCCTAAATCATAATTATTCCTTGATTCCAATACACCTCAAGTAACCTAAATATCCTCAATGACTTGATGCCAACACACCTCAATAAACATGCATCCTTCAATGCTCACATAGATCCTTATGCCTCGCACCTCGTATATATATATATACAATTCACTTGAGATGATCCAACCTACTAACCAACATTTGGTTAGTCCATATATACAACATGTACACCTTGTGCACCCAAAATGGAAATTCCTAAAAATGAAATTCCAAAATAAAATAGAAAACATGGCTACACCCATGGAGTACCTCTAACAATCATTGGCTCACCAGCCTTCTTAGAACTTGGCAGCTCTACGAAATTACCTGGCCTAAAGCTCAAATTTCTGAAGCTCAAATTCCTTGTGGTGCTACACTAGCCACCAACCACATACCCCACTGTTGGGTCCCTCTATCTCTTCTATAAAATCTATGTGCAGTTGAATCTTGGATACCATCACCTGGCTCATCTCACAGTTCGACCTCAGAACCCTAAGTCTGCCTCAGCCCCTGACTGCCGGCTATCCAAGAAGGCTTCCTACAGAATCACCTGAGATTCTTGACCTATCCACATGCCTAGAACTCCTTTGGAGGCCAGTCTCACTGAGTCCAAAAATTTCCTAGACTCCCACACTAAAATCAAATCGTTGAATACCCACTCTGAAGTGGTATACCCGAGTCCTTAGATTAAATTCCCTAGTGGAACTTCTATCAGACTCACTTCATACTATTCAAAACATCACCAATGAAAACACTTAAAGATGTTAACCATCTTGAGTAATACCTATCAATCATGTTTCCCTAGAATATGAGCACATGGTTCACCACCTCTGAGAATGAGGATAACCTAAAGATGTATACCTACAATAGAATGGTGTACTGTAAACCATCCTTGAAGTGCCTCATCCTTGAGGTGTCATCGCTCACTACACCAGGAGAAAAGTGAGAAAATTCGGTGAATGTCGCTGCATATTCAATGATAGAAATGTATCCCTAATGAAGGCTTAAGAACTCCCAAGCCCTTTCCACCCTTAGTGTATTCAAGAAAAAGTTCCTGAAGAACCTGGCCTCAAAATACCTCCAGGCTAGTCCCTCATGTCTGCCTACCTAAATATGCTTGTCCCACCAGTGCTTAGTTGGTCCTATGAGCATGTATGTTTCTAGTTTCACCCTCCTCAATGAAGGAATCTCTAACTGCTCATAGATCGTCTACATGGACTCAATCCAATTCTCAGCCACCTATGGACCAACCTCACCTTGAAACAATGGTGGGTGCTATGAATGAAAATACCGAGTTAGATACACCATCGAAGACTATTCTCCCTTATCTCCCATTATAGTAACCTAGATAACCCAAACTAGGCTCGCACTGAACTACTCTTCAATCCACGACCCAAAATCAATCATTTTTGGTGGATTCCCTACCTGTATTGAAATCTAAGCCTATGTATATTCCTTCAACTCAAGATCTACCTGAACCTTGGGGGCCTCAACTTGATCATGCCCCTATAGCACTAAACCATCACCCACCTGGTGCTCCATCCAAGCCTTCTAGGAGGAAACTTGCTGAATACCATTACATAGTCAGACAACCCAGATAACATATATAATTATCAAAGATAGGGAAATCAGTAATAGGTAGTGTCAACTCACTACCCTTACTCTCCCTCATCACAACCATGCCACATGGAATCCCAACCTCATGTCCTTACCCACCCTCAACAGAGACAAGTATGAAAAATCCCCCAATCCACACCCACCCCGACGAACCATGTCACCTCAAACCAATGACCAAATCTCCCTACTTGATGATTGACATCACCCCATTTCATAGCACCTGACTCCTTTTATAAGATCTATGCCCCAACACACACACACATATATCACATGTAATATCAAGTTTCAGAAGAATTTCATATCATGACACTGTGCCTAATCAAGCATAAACATGTGTAAAAACATCCATTTTCATACCGGTCCAAGGTTCTAAATCACATTACTTATCATACCAAGCTAAGGATGACAATCCATAATAAATAACAATTCACATTCCAAGTGAACCAATCAAGGCGGAAATCATATCATCTGTAAAATAATCAAAATATGACATTAATTCCCACTCATTATAACTTTGTCTATCCCTCATACATGCGGCTGCATGCACACAATCACAATATATGAATCCAGATCTGACCACATCCTAATCTATAACCAACCAAAACCCAAATAGTAATACTAGTAGAAAAGAAAAAAATTTGGTACCATTAGTAGCCATCCAAACACTACTACTAATTCCCAGTCAAGAACTCTCTTTGATACCATTTTTAGCATCCCCAACCCTATTATCTACCTAAATAGTTCTTTCAGGATGGGTGACACTGGCCTTAGGAATTCCCCCCATACATCAAAGGATGCTGAAAAGTAGTGAGGGTGTAATATGGGTGATAATAGGAAGACTATGCCCTCAAGTGATGATAATATAGTGGTCCTAGTATATATATAACAAACAGTGAAAGAAATGTATCAAAAGACTCAAACTAGATCCATCTATGGTGAAATCACATTAAATAACAGAAAATAGAAAAAGTAAAAACATACAACAATAATGTAAATAATTAAAGAAAACCAAAACATACCATTTATAGAAATTAAAAGAGAGTATGCATACATATCAATAAAATGGAGGGTCTCCAGAACATTGACCACAATATATACATATATAAGAAGAATTTTAGCACAAAAGGAAAGAAAAATAGGAACTCTAGTTGATATAGGATCCTCAAGGTCCCCTACCATCCATCCATACCAACTCCAAATAGTATTTATCTCTAGAACCCGAAACCTTACCTGAATGTCAAATCATAAAGTGTACAAGAACCCGAAGGGCTTGTATAAGGTGTGAGAATGAGTCTCATTAGGGTACCACCAACACGTGCATACCCAAAATAATTTTTTAAGTAGGTGTTTTATATAATGATAACATCTAAAGACATTTAAATAAGAAAAAGAGATTCCTCAATTCTCAAAATATACCAGGAAGATGTCACCTGCATTACCCAACACCGAAATCATTGAAGATGAGAGGATACTTGGCCCATGGACCAAAGTATCTTCTAAAGTCAAACATTCCTAACTTAACCCTTAGGTTTCACCACTAGTAATTTAACCTGGTACCATGGGTCTCCTGACACCTCATGTCAAAAAAAAGTCACTGACATCCCAGATACATGCCCAAATGATACAAATTTGGTCCCTTAGACCCTTGCTCGAAAGCACTAGTTGGCTTGAAGACCAACGTCCAGAGGCACAAAAATATCTTTCCTAAAAGTAAAATCATTATTGGCTTATATAACGATGCCATGAGGAATTGTGATTCCCACCCTCTATCTCTTTTAGAGATATGATCCTTCTCAAGTAATGTGGTACATATTTTAACCATCACCATTTTATCTTAAGGATTTAATAAGTAGTATCCCTCTGATTCCTTTGGATATCCTATAAAGACACACTTTGTGACTTGGGGTGGGAGTTTTTTTTAACTAAATAGGTCTTAACAAATGCTTTAAATCTCCACACATGTATGTATGAAAACAAAAGTTTCATTCCATTCCATAACTGGTATGTAATACCATCTATCACTTTAGTTGGAAATTAGTCTAGTATGTATGCTTCTTTCTGTAATGCATATTCCCAAAAAGAAAATGGAAGACTCACATGACTCATCATTGATCTCACAATTTAAAACAAGGTACAGTTCCTCATTTCATCTATACCATTATATTGAGGTGTATAAGGATGAGTGAGTTGAGATAGGATCCCAAAGTCCCATAAATAATCAATTAAGTCTTGAGTAATATATTTTCCACCATATTCTAAGGGGATTTTATTAATCTTCTTACCAAGATGGTTCTCAACTTCATTCTTTTATTATTTGAATTCATCAAAATAATATGACTTGTACCTCATCAAGTATACATAGAAATATCAACTAAAATCATCAGTAAAGGTTATTAAGTATGAGTACTCACACCTTGATTCAATAGGAAATGGTCCACACACATAATTATGAACTATTTCAAGAAGCTCTTTATCCATTTAAAATTTTACACTAATGGGATTTGATCATATTTTCTTATAAAAATTCATGACATACACTAAGTTCTTTTAGTTCAAAAGAATATAAATATCCATCCTTTTTTAATTTAGTCAAATGATTTTTATTTACATGACCTATCCAATGATTCCAAAATTGGGTGTTTTATAAAAAATGTGAATTAATTTTGTTATAGATTGATATTACTTGGTTTTCATGATCTAAGACATAAAGACCATTATTTAAATGCACCTTACTATAAAAATGTAATCTTTATAGAAGAATAAATAATTATTCCCAAATTTAAAAATAAATCCATATGTATCTAGTTTGGATATATAAATAATATTTTTGGTAATGGATGACACATATTAAGAATATTTTAAAAACCAAGATCATTTGAGTTGACAATGTGACATTATAGTCATTGATAGTCACAATAATAATTATAACTCCATTAGTTGATCATAGATCTACCTCCCATCAATAAATCTTTCTAAGTCAACTTGTTACTATATTTGAATACATATTTGAGAACTACAATATGTGCCTAATGCCCAATTTGTATAAACAGATAAATTAAACTCAATAAAAAACACACCTAAAGATTCCCTTTGCTTCTTAGGATGGGTGTATTTTTTGTTCTAGTGCCCCTTTTTTACACATGTGAAATAAATAACATATTTCTCCCTTTATTGACCATTGATATTTCTCTTATTGGAAGGGAATTACAAAAAATCCTCTGCCTTGGGGATCTTTTCTTGGCCTTTACATTTATTCACCATAAGGACGTAAGCCTTTTCAAACTTCATCTCCTTGGATAAAAAGGAGTGAGTAGATCTAGAAGATACTTCTCAATGATTTTCATATTAAAATTAACTACAAAATAGGAGAAGATACAAGGGAGCGATGAAATAATGAGATTGGTGCCAAGTTCTTCATGGATTTTAAACCCTAGAACCTCTAGTCACTCAATGTATATATTAATCTAGACTATATAAGGCATAGCTAGTGAACCCTTTCCATGATTGATTTGAAAAATAGCCTTGGAGATATCAAACTGCTCTTGTCTAAATCTCTCATGATGTATGCCATAGAGATGCTCAAGAATTCAATAAGTTTCCATGTTTTCATGAGACTTAATGAGGTCACTAGACATAGATGATAGAATAAAAAATTGAATGTAGACCACACCATTTATATGTTTTTAATAGATAAAGAACTATCCATTACTTGAATCCTTGGAGGGTGGATTATACATTAAAAATTATAGCACACAATATTTCCATTTATGGCGCAACATAACCCAAAGGCTTCTGAACCACTCTTGGAAGTTACTGACAGTGAAGAGATGGTCTTTTTCAAAATTGATCATAGGGATATTGTGGATAAAAAACTTTCCATTTTCCAAAAAATATAAAAGATTAGATTATTTTTAATTTGATTGATTAAAAATTATGTGAGAAATAATAATAAAAAATATTTTATTAAATATCCCACTATTTTATCAAGTCTTAAAGATCCTCACCATTGAATTCAGAATTTATCATCACAAAATTCATTCTAGTGGAAAAGATTCATATTTCACTTATTTACGATCTATAATTTGTTCATGAAAACCATAAGAAGGTATTTAGGTAGGCAGTATTTCCAACTATGGTCTTGTATCTCCTTGATCCATTGAGTGGACTCCCTAATCCTAATATCCTAACTTGAATTTCCTCAACACTTACCTCCAAATTTATATTGAACATGCATTGGATTTTAAATTCAATACAATTTTGGTTAAGTCAACCTAAAAATCTCTTGAGAACTCCCCAATAAAAGAAAGTTTCTAGACTTTGTCCATGTAAACACTTAATTCTATGGTTTCATTCCCAACCAAGTAATAGAAGTCATATTCTGACTTAATATTAAGTTGAGGGATTTAAATTTATTATGAATAAATTTTATATTATTTTATCCTTTATTTTTTTAATATTAAGCAGATTTTACTTAATTAATTAACAATGTTGGATAAAACATTAAGACACAATCCATTTATTTAAATTACATATTTCCTCATTAATTCATTTATTTATGTGATAGGATATTTTCATCCATTAAATAAATAATTCATAAGATAAAAATAAATAAATAATAAATGATATGATCACAATCTTATCTAATGGTTGATTTATTGAGCAGAAAATAATTTTACCTTTGACCTGGGGGAAAAATACTTGTTCTGGTCTTATCATGAGTTACATTATTAAACATGTACACCTGTGTATCACCTAGGTTTGCACCATTATGGTTTTGTCATGAACTACATCTATCTGAATTAGGATACTACATCAATTTCAAGTATTTATAACTCACACACATGTGAGGGTAACCAAATGATTGGTTAATTGAGATTACATAAATAACCATGTACATGTATGTCCTACATAATAATAGAGGTAGGTATAACATGTTTGTCATTGAATTTAATTAAATATTAAATAATTGAAAACCTATGCAATAAATTAAATTAAATCATCCAACACATGAAAAGGTATTGGAAAAGATCATGAACAATCATACATGAAACATATACATAAAAGTAAACCGGTTAACATTCATTTATATTCAATATTTATTATTAAGATAAATACACTTTCATTAAATAATTAACTCCGTCTAATATTAATGACAATCCTAATTAATTTAGAGATTCCCATAATTAAATATATTCATGGAACATAAATGATATAATCAATAATTATAGATTATTATAATAAATTAATTGAGCATTTAAAATTATTTAAACCCATTATTAAATTGTCAAACACAAATGGTGTCATTAAATAAATTAGTATTTTAATGATTCAATTATCAATTTAACTTAATTTAATTCTATCATTAATTGGGAGACTACTTGACGTGCACTATCCATCTATATATTGTGTACCTCAGTTTCCATGTATCTAGGGTACACTCTTAGGTATTCGAAGTGTTCCTCGGATGGACTACACAACATATACTAACCAGTTACACACCTTGTGTTTTTCTTACCATGTGTCCATGTAACCCACTAAGGACTCAACATGTTCATTGAATGCGGTGCTACACGATGTGTACAATACAGCTAAATGCCATATATGCGACATACTTTGTGTCTTCTTATCACACCAAATATCTCAATATGTACTTAGTAAATGGGAATTAGTGAGTTACATGCCATTTATTCTAGGTACATGTCATGTACTCTATTAATGAAACATGCTATCAGTCTCATGCAGTTTTGACCATGTATAATGACCACATGGATTATGTGAACTTTTCCGCTAACCTGTGTAAACTACACGACGTGTATTCTAGCTACACGCCATGTAATCCAACATTCCATGTGTTAGGTTGGCCAAGTCTACACACATTTTGAATTGAATACATCAAGTGTAATTATTTTCTGGTGCATCATGTATCCCATGATAGACCTAGGTGTAGTGCACTTGGGTACACGATGTGTACTTCAGCTATATGCTGTGAAGTCCCATGCAATCCAAATGAATTCCTCAGAACTTCTCAATGATATCATTAATTTTTCTTCATATATTCTTAGTCCTTTAAGAAAATTAAACACTAAACAATGATAATTAATATGTTGAAAACATATTAATTCAAATTGGATTAATGAATGAATAATATGAAATGAATGATTCAACCATGATTGTGCATATTCATTAATAATAAAATAAATAATTATAAATTTAAAATGTGACCACTATGATACCATTTGAAGGTTCCAAGTATAGTGGAAGTGCCTTTGATGAGAATTAATTAAAAATTATTTTTAATTTAGCATTTCTAGAAACCCTAAGAGAAAATCCTTCATGTTAAATTTTTAATTAATTTATTTAGATAAAGAAGAAATGATTACCACATCCTAGGATTCTTTCTTCAATAAAAACATTTATATTATGAAAAACCCTTTCAAATTACCTTTGTTTCACTATAAGGATTCAAGTGTAGAATCCCTCTAGTGGTGATTCACATGTACTCCTTTGATCTCTAAGCAATGCCAATTGATTTCCAGGTGCTATCATGGTGAACCGATTAACTTGAACTGTTCCTCTTGATCACTCCCAGATCCTTTTGTCTTGAAGGAGTTATTCTAATTCTTTAGAGGAAGAGATGTAGAATTTGAGAGAGAGAGAGAAAAAGGTTGTGTGAAACTATTCTCTATTCTCAATTTTTGACTAAACCTACATGATAGAAATAAACATATATTTATAGATCTAGGGTTTAGGTTAAAATATTATTTAATTATGTATCAGGCCTTAAATAATATAATAATATTTAATAAAAACCATTCTATAATAATAATAATAATAATAATAATAATAATAATAATAATTTGTGTCATGCGTTATTACTTGTGAAATAATAAATATTATTTTATCAGATTGTAAATTAATATCTATCATTGGACACAGTCTTAGTATGTTCTAATTCCTCATCATTTATTGAATACCCAAATAAATATTTAATAAAATATTTTATTCATCAATAAATATTTTCAACTAATAAAACATGAATAAAATATTTCCTCTATATTGAGAAGTGCACTTATTCCATTAATTAAATTCTAATCAAATTTAATCATGATCAATGGAAACATTTAGTGTGTGACCCTCTAAGATTATTTCTCTTTAGAATTAGGCAAGATTACCTAGATCCCAAGACTACTATCTAATAATGAGTCAAGGCACCCAAGAGAAATAACATAATGTCATAATTATGACAACCACCTATGAATGCACATTGTGTAATATAATCAATTTTTTACAATATATCATCAAGAATGTTGCACATCCATGTCATCAACCAATATGCTCAATACATATTTCGTTAACTCTCCGACATAAACACGTCGATGAACCATGTCCATAGGATTTAATGTGGTAGTTCTCATCCAATAAAAGGGTTGAAATATCAACTTTTATAAATATTGAATGGTTAAATCCTTCCTCAAATTATCCATCAATAACACATCACTCATGACACACTCAATGTATCCAACTTCACAATCAACTATTATCATAATAGTTTACAAAATACATCCAAGTTCATGAGTCCTAACATGCATTATGAATAATATTAAAGTTTAAGGACCATCACACATGCTCATAGATAAGAATATCTGATGGCACCAATATATACAGAAGAAGCCTCATATTCTTATGAGTACTCAGACCTGACAATCACATTCTATGTGTTCCATCATTGAATATTATCTAACTATAGAACTATATTTATGAATATAATCATAGAAATTAAAGGTTATCATCATAGCGGGGAACTTCTATGATCTTATCAGTAAGAAAGATACCCAAGACATTATTACATTAAAGTCATGTAGAACTATGTACAATATATAACAATATGTTCTATTAATATTAAAATGATTGAATATATATAAAATAAAAGTATAAATATTTGGTCCTAGGACACCAACTCAAATATTATGGAAGTTTCAGATACTTATACTAGTGGTTTCATTTTGGGATAGGTGTTGGTGGTAACATGTTGGTTAGTTTTACTCTATTTCATGAAGATATTTTTGGAAATTTGTTGGTCTCTTTTCCTTTTTGTTCATTTTGGTGAATGGTTATAGATATAAATATTAAACATGAATATGGTTCATTTTATTTTAGTTTTTTAATATTTTTATCCTTATTTTTGTTCATGTTGATGTATGTGATGGAAAAAACAATTCCCAAAGGATCTCCTAGATTCCCAAACACTTGTTTCTAGCCCACACTGATTGGGAATGCCCTTTGGGCCATGACATGGGCCGATTTGGGTGTCAGGTTGGATAGAAGATCAGACTAGTTTGTGAGAAACCAAATCTATACTAACCTACCCTACCCCTTTGATACCAAAATAAGAGTCTCATAGGGCCAACACATGAACCCGTATGCAAGTCAAGTCATACAACTTAATCCAAAAGTTGTAACATGGTAAGGACTTCCCACCTCAAGTTTAAAAGAGTCTACTCACTAAGTTATGGTCATGGATTCAATCCTAAACCAATGTAACCCTAAAATCATCCTTAAAAACCTAAATTTATGGTTTATACATGTAAAACTAAAAAATATAGAAAAAGGAGATATCTAAGGCTTAAATGGGATTAATATTACTAAGAGAGACTCTCTGCAATAAACGATGCTTCAAACTATCAAGATGAGAGGATGGAGGAGATTGAAACATCCAAAGTAAGTCCCAACATTCATACAAACCATATAGGATTCAATGGGAAAGGAGAGGGAGGAGAAAATAGGGTTTAAAGTGAAATTTATAATTTCCCCCTTTAAAAAAAATTACTCGACGAATTGGTCACAACATGACTAGGTGGTCACAATGTGATGCATCTTAGTGAGGGATACATCCTGACATCACCACTCTAGGTCATAGAGTAACCATGCACATATATATTTCCCATCCCCCTATTTAAATCCTCTATTATGTGATGTAGTTTTCCATGCCATGTCCTCACACCTTCCCTACCATTTCCAGATGAGGTGTCACACCATGATTCCCATCTTACACCATGACAACCTATCTAATAAAGAATTATAACTCCAAACTAGATCTAACTCCTCAAATACTGATACTAGACCACCACTAACACCTTTAATAGATCAAATTTATCAATATTAATTAGTATAAATAAAAATATAAACATAACGTATCTTCAAATTTGAGGGGTGTTACAAACTTTCCCTATAAGGACTTATTATCTTCGAGAAGTGTCACTAGGGGTCCTTACTAAAGAGATATAGACACCGAGCCTATATGTTCGATTAACACTACCAAGTATAATCATATATGTGATATTTTTTATAACATTATATGTTTTTAAAAAGAAAACTATGTTCAATAGCGTATAAAGCATGCAACACCGAGCCCAAACGAATCATAAAATATTATTATTTAAATATTATCATTATAAGATAGTTGTAAAATTGGGGGGTATTAATAGGATTAAAATATTAATGAAATATATATAAATATACTAATAAATATAAATTTATTGATACATTATTAGTAAATATGCACTCAATTTTTATTAAATACATTTTATTCTTTAAAAAACACGTTTTCTTCAAAAATGATTTTTATTTATTTTTTGTGAGAAAATATTATAATTAATTTATGGAACCTAAGGAAAATTTATTTTATAAAATTATATTAATTTTTAAATCATAATATCATAATTAAGTTATGGTGAAATTTTGTGGTTTTTTGGAAATGATTGATTTTTCAATGAATAGTCAAAATTATCAATTTTTAAAATAATGTCATTTCTATTCATTAAATAAAGTAATTTAAAGTCCCATTATATTTAAGATTTGGTATTAAAGTGAAATATGATCCAATGTTTTTTATAATAATATAATTCATTTAATCTTTATCAGTAATTTTCATGATTTTGGTATAATTTTATTTTTATGGTTAAAAATACAGTTTTCTACAAACGGTTTTTAAGTGAATAAAGTTTATCCATTTTAATTAATTAAAATAACCCCAAGTAAGGAAATATTTAAATAAAATTTATATATTATATATCTATTTATTTTATATTAAATTCATATAATTATTATTTCTATTCATAGATTTAATATATGTTCATCTACTACCAGAAAAATAATTTTTCCTAAAAAACTATTTTTGTCATGTTTTGCGGGTTTAATTTTAAATTAAATTATGTTAATTATGTGAATTGGATTTGATAAATTGGATAAAATATTTTTAATCATCCTAATTAATTTTATTTAATAATTTGAACTTAATTTTTGGTCATAACAAATAGTAAAAATAGTAAAAATATATTACTATAGTTAAGGTTAAAATGGGGTTTTGTGCATTACATGAGCTTGTGTTAAAGTTAATTTTCCACTCACCTAGGAATTTTATTTTATATATTGGATTTAATATTTATAATTTTTCAGTCCAAATTATATAATAAGGATCATTTTATTTTTCATCTTAAAGAATAAATTACCTAGGTAAAAACTAGTTATCATGGTGAAAACTAAAATGGTAAAATTGAGTAACCATACAGGTAAATAAAGTAAAATGTTTATTTTTTAATGGTGGTGGTTTTTATATAACTTATCATAAATAGAATATATATTTTATCAATATTGGAGGCACATGTATTGAGATTTACTTCCCATTATTGAATAGTTTTGGGCATTTAAAAAAATGAAACTTCTTCTCATATATAAATGGGAACCCCCTCTTATCATTTATTCACACTTAAAAATCATTTTAGTTTGGAAAATAACAACCAAAATACATTACTTATTTACCTTACAAAATTCTATATGTCTTTTTTTATTATAAAACCCTCATAGGAAGGATTTTGGTTCAAATATAATGAGGTTTTTCGAAGAAGAGGTATCATTCTTAACTGATCATTTTGTTTTATTTCTTATTACACCTCATTAAAATAATATTAAACAATAATTATATAATAAAATTAGCATCTTACATATATTTATATGTTATTATGTTAATTTAATAACCTACACCCATATCTTCTTCCATCACATGGGAAATAAAATCATCGTTCATGTGTACGACAGACTACCGCCTTATGAACCTGTGCAATTCATTTTCCATCATTACCTCTCACAACTATTTATGATGATAAATTTAATATATATGTATATATAAAAAATATTAATAACATATTTACCATTATGGAAAATTAATATATCATATATTTTCTTACCTTTCCATTCACTAAAAAATGATAATGTCGTTTGTGCGTACGTGTCGACTACTACCGCCCCAAAGTGATGTGATTCATTTTACATCTCTGAATCACATGGATGGTATATATAAGTGTATTTAAATAAATAATATTGTATTTATTATATAATTATAATTTTTAAAGGTAAAATAATACTTACCTTATTTTCATCATGGTCATTGAAAAATGGAAACGTTACTTGTGAGTATGTACGACCCATCGTCTCTATGATTGTAACGTAGTTAATTTTTCATCAAAATATTTAATAGTTGGTTTTAAAAGTATAATTATTTTAAAAAATGATAATTATTTAATTATTATTATTCTATAGATTATGGGACAATGAATTATTTTACGATTATTAACCTATCAAAGTAATTTTGGATATATGAACTGAATATCATCAAAACATCCAATATAAACTTAATGGATTAAGTAAATAAATATAACATGGTAATAAATAAAATAAAATGAATAGTATAATTTAAAAAAGTTCTTAATAAATTAAATAATTAATGTGATTTTCTTATTCAAGAATTTAAAGTACATACATGAAAAGTTGAACTCGATGTAATGGATTTTGTCTCAATTTACTTTCATTGAGGTAAATTTTAATATTATATTCCAAATTTATTTAATTTGGTGTATATAATTACCATTATAAATATTATATAATGTATCATTCATAATTCATGGTATTTTATGATACAATTAATTTTGATACATCCTATAGGATTTGATTCGAACTTTATCAAAGCGATAAAAGTTTTATGTTACAATTTATTTTTTTTGAGGTTTTTTATGTTCAAGGTTCCTTTATGGGAAATAATATAAAATTATTTTATTAAATAAAATCTCTTTTATTTTACTCTTTTCATAGATGTGTTTTAAATGTTTGGTTTCCATTTCCTCCCTTATTGAATATAGAAACTTTGAGAAAGTTGTTTGTATGTAATACCAATATTGTATCTTCTTTTAAATCAGGAATCGTGTTATTCTATGTCTATATTTTCCTTAAATTATTTTAAATATTTTTTTTACTATTTTTCAATTATTTTTTAAAGAATTTTTTACCCATGTATTAATATTTTATATTTTTTTTCAAATGATTTTCTTTTTTATTTTCCAAACAAGGTACTTTTTAATTTTTTTTACAAAGTTTGAATGTAATGATTTATTTTAACTTATATAGAATGTATTAAATTTACCACCATCAAGAAAACTAATTTATTTGAATATTAATTTACAATTTTCCATTTATTTTTTTTAAAATAAAGTGTTTTTATAGTTTTTTTTCATTTTTTTTACATTTTAAAGAATTGATTTCAAATTAAAAAGGATATTTTTATCAAGAAATATTTCATGTGGTATTTTAAAGAAATTTTCATCAATGAAGACAAAATTTTATGTAATTTATTGATTCTAAATTCTGCATATATGTCTTTTATATATATACCTATCTCATTCTCCATTCCTTTAATGGGGGTAATACATTCCTTATGTTCATTTAACAAATTCCTTCTTTATGAAATATCCTTTGATTAGGAAATGAGGAAAGATAATTTAACCCATTTCTTTCCATTGGTATTTATTATTTTTATACCTTATGATTTTTTTTCATTTTTTTGGTATACATAAGCATGTGAATGGTATGATGGATGCACCCAGATAGAACTCCAATGCATGGGATAATGTTTTTATTTTCACTAGACATTTTATATGGGATTGGGGAGTAAACATAATCCATTATAGAACTTTTTCTACCATGTGATGTTGTCTTGGTAGTTAGGCTTGAGTTATACTTAAGTCATGTTATATGTTTCCTCCAATTTCCAATTTTTCTATGATATTGTGATACTATTTTTTATGTTATGATTACATGTGATTACCCATTACCCTTCTATTTTATGATATCATGTTATAAATTTGACTAACATATTATGTTTCGTTATCATGTTTATTCCCTTATGTGTATTTTTAGCTCACCCCTTCCATTTATATATTCCCCATATTATCTTATATAGTTTTAGGAGATCAAATGGATTTAATATCTCATTATAGATAATGAAATAAGGATGTAATGTCTTTGTTTCCTTTAGATGTATTATGAATATAGTATTCCAAATATATCAGGACTCATGATATTTAGGATTAACTTATTGGATATTTATGTTTAAAAATCATGTAATAATATGTGTATAAGTCTTGGGTCACTATATTTCATATAAGATAAAGATTTAGTTATTCTTGGGGATTATGATTAGAGAACTTTAGAAACAACTTTGGTGACATGTCTAAGTATATACTAACATCCTAATGTTTTTGTAAGGAAGATATTATATAATTTTCCTAACAATATATCCTTGTATAGATACTGGAAGTGTTATTGTTTTGGAATAGATTCATTCGGGGATAATAACCCTGAAAAGATTTGGTTTGGTATATCACAACCATAATTCTGATGGATGGTGAGTGTTCCCTTACTGTGCACCTGGTTTGGTACTCATGAGGGATATGCTCGGGTCAATTCAAATTTTCTTTATGAATCAACATGAAGTATTTGAATATATGATATTCATGGACAACCTAGGTTAAACCTAAAGTGTAATTGACCGAAAATAATATTTGATGATTTATAAATATTATAAATTATTTTTAATGGTTATGATTATTTTTTATGACATTATGTTTTTTTTGGTTTAAGTCAATGGATGTAACTAGGATGAATGGTGATAATGATTAATGTGATAGAAAATATGGTGATTATGATTAAATAAATGGGATGATGACTGAAGTTAAAGATATTTTGATTATACCTAATTAGTTATCATGTTATATGATTAACAACCTGTACCTTAACCAACTTTCAGAATAACCAATGAAGAGAAGGATGGAGTCTACTAAGAGATCATGTGGAGGATACCATGAAAGAAATAGGGATCAATTTACTTCATGTCAGAAATGTGGGAAGATACATCCAAGATAATATCTCAAAGGAATAGTAAAATGTTTTATATGTGGAAAATAAGGGAATAGAGAAAAAAATTACCAAGGAAAAATAAATAGTTTATTATAGAGAAATAAATTCCATCCCAGATATTTATTTATAGTTTATTATCTTAAATTTGGGGATACTAATAATTATTCAAGTCAATGACCTCTTCTAATGGTTAACTCCTAGACCAAGGAAGGGCCTATATTATAAAAATCATTGAGGTGGAAGTATTTATGTTGTAGGATTTTAGAATTATGTTGTAGAAGTATTTTTATAAATGGTGTTTTGGTTATAAGAATCTTGAAACAAATAAGGATTGTGTTAATTTTTGGAAGAATATATGATTTTATAGTGTCTTTATATTGATTTAGGTTATTTATAAAAATGATTATCATATATAGCCAAGGAATATACATTTTGGTGGGAAATACTAAGAGTAATTGATTTTATTTGGAGATAAATATTAAATTTATCTTGGATGAAAATTTGATCAAATGAATTAAAGATTTGGGTTTCAACCTTAGTATAGAATATTTTGAAGAATTTTAAGGTTAGTTATTTTTCAAATGATCTAAGTTTAACTTTGGGTGTTATTGTTGAGGCTTTAGAGATTAATTTTTTATTTCATCATATAACGACTAATTCATTTTGATAATTATATTACCCTGTGATATTTTTTTGGTTTGGTTTATGTCTAAAGTTAGGAGGAATATAGTTTCATCCTTTTTGGATTATTTGATCTGCTATAAGTTGATTTTAGTGCTTCAGGAATAAAAAATCTATCTTGAATACTCATCATTTGGGAAATAATATGAGATTATGGTGGGAATTGATTACATGATTAAATTATTCTTATAAATTAGGTATACTTTCTTTATGTTCTTAGTATATATGTAAAGGAATTCCTAAAATATAGGAAAAATATCTTGAAATGAAATTTTTTTCCTTTTTAACTTTATTTTGATGAATTGATGATCTTTTTAACACCTCTTTGGTTTATAGTTTTGTGGTTGTTAACTTTCTCATGATCATTAAATTTCTTATGGTTAGTGATATTTATCACTCCCCATAATTATTTTTGAACTATTATTTTCTTCCATTTCCACATTTTCACTTACCACTAATTTTCTTTTATTTGGAAACCCAGTTATATGATTTCCTTTATATTTAATTTTCCCTCTTTTCAAGAGGAAGTTTTATTAAAACTTTTACCAATATAGAATTTCAACAAAGTTATTTTAAAATTTTAAACATTTAAATAAATATTTCAAGTTAAAATTTTGAGGAAACAATTTATTAAATGGGAGAGAATGTAACAACCTGAGTTTTTGTTTAAAAAAATATGATCGATAGCATATACAACACACAAAATATTATTATTTAATTGTTACTATTATAACCTAGCCATTAAATTGGAGGGTATAAATAAGATTAAATTCTTTATGAAATATATATATAGATACTAATCAATATAAATTTATTGATAATTTTTTTTGTAAATAAGCTCTCACTTTTTATGTAAGACATTTTATTCTTTAAAAAATATGTTTTCTTCAAAAATAATTTTTATTATGTTTTTTGAGAAAATATTATAATTAATTTTTGAAACTTTTAGAAAATTTATTTTATAATAATAAATTTAATTTTTAAATAATAATATAAAATTAAACTTATATTGAAATTTTCATATTTTTCTAAAATGATCAATTTTTCTATGAATAGTGAAAATTTATGATTGTTCAAACACTGCCATTTATGTTCATTAAATCAAGTAATTTAATAGTTAAATTATATTTTGGATTTGATATTAAAGTGAAATATTAACCATTTTAATTATAATAATCTAATTAATTTTATTTTAATTATCAATTTTCCTGACGTTGGTATATGTTTATTTTTATGCTTAAAAATGTAGTTTTCTATAAATTATTTTTAAGTGGATAAAGTTTATCTATTTTAATTAATTAAAATAAACCCTATTAAGTAAATATATAAATTTAATTTATATTATATATATATATATATTTTCATTAATTTAAATTCATATAATGACGATCACTAGTCATAAAGTTAGTAGAAGATCATCTATTGCATGAAAAATGAATTTTCATGAAAAAATGATTTTCGTCTTGTCTTGTAGGGTTAATTTTAAATTAAATTGTACAAATTATGTGATTTGAATTTGATAAAATGGATTAAATATTTATATTCATAATTATTAATATTATTAAATAAGTTCAACATAATTTTTAATAATAATGAATAGTAAAAATAGTAAATATTTATTACCATGGTTAAGGTTAAAATGGGGTTTTGTGCGTTGCTTGTGCTTATGTAAAAATTAATTTTGCACACACAATATATTTTTATTTGATAAATTTAATCATATATTTACAATTATTGGGATCAAATTATATAATAAGTCTCATTTTTTTAGTCTTAAAGGATAAGTTACCTAGGTAAAAACTACTTATTGTGGTGAAAACTAAAATGGTAAAAGTGATTTACCATAAAGGTAAATAGAATAAAATGTTTAAAAAATGTTTATTTTTAATTTTGGAGGTTTTTATAGATCATATATTCCTTAAACTATATAATTTATCAATTTTTGAGGCACATGGATTGAGAGTGACTTCCCATTATTGAATAGTTTTTGGTATTTACAAAAATGTCACACCTCACTTATAAAAGGGAACCTCCTATACTATTTTATTCACAATTAAAAAGAATGTTGTTTATAAAATGAATGAAACATGTCACGAACCAACCCGGGTCAACCCTGAACCGGTCACCCGAGCCGGTCCGCGACATGGCCCGAGAGGCGTTCCCGATCCTCCCGGGCTGGCGACAAGCGCCAGGGCATCAACAGAGGCTATGGGAACGATTTCGCCCATTATAAATAAATAAGACAGCGAAAATAATACAGAGCAGCAAAGAAAAGATAAACCAGATAAAGTGACTAAACAGGAACAAACAAGAAACAAACTAACCAAACACGACGTGCGAACAAACTCCGTGCGACCTCGCGGGTCGCTCTCCGACTCAACGATCAAGCATCGCCCTAGGCGAGCGCACTCAAGCTATAGCCTGCACAAACACTAAAAACAGAAAAGAACTATAGGCGTGAGTATTAAAACTCAGTAGGCTAGCCCGATATCTATTCCCAATGCACTACCTTTAAGATAAAAGAAACATCATTTCAAGTTTGAACTACAATTTATAAAAGTATGTCTTTCTAAGAATTTTACTTAAAAACAAAGTACGAACCATTGCCCTTAGCCATTTCAAAATCCGGGTTCATTTCATTAGTGTCAATGACATTTCAGGAAAGGGGGAAAGTGATGTTTAAATTTTCAAATTTGTACAAAAGGGATTAAACACTTTTATTTGAAAATAATTTTTAGAAACCTAATCAAAAGCAATTTACCATTTTCCCAAGAAAACAATACACCAGAATGCACAAAGTAAAACACACAGCAAGGGCAATGTAGGTATACATGTGAGCATCATAATCATTACTGCAAGCTACAAAAGCTGAATAGACATGGGTGAACCTAGGAGATCGAGAATAAACCAGAAGACACCAATACATGAGAAATCATCCTTATTGACATGTCACGATGAAATCAAAACGCACAATACGCTCGACCATCCACTCACAGGCAGGTCGAGGGCAAATCCCATAGTAATAAACCCAATATATCCACCTACTATGGGCCACTAGTCAGTACCATAACCAACCAGTGCAGCAATCGTTCTTAGAATATTCTCTCAATATGCCAGATTCCCATGTCTCAAGTGTTTAAGAAAAAGGGGGTGAGCCAACCGATGCCAACCGAGCATCCAATCAGATATATCTATATATAAAGAACAACAGGCATTCCCCGAGCCACTCCATGGGACAACCTCTTGCCTTTAACTACTCAAGTACCCGGGAGCCTCTAAGCGCGGCCTCCCAAACAATCAATTGCAACCAAGGCATAAGAGTCGTCCTAAGAGGGTTTTTATAAAAACATTTCCATCGCTTTCCATAAAGTGCCAAATGGGCATTTAATACATTTCACAAACACTACTCAAAGACAGGTACAACTTCTTTATGAGACAAAACCCAGTTTAAAACCGTTTAAAGAACCCCAAAACACTACGTCACAGGCTAACAATATTTTTATAAACCAAACCAAACCATTTTCTTTTTCCAAATAATCTTTAAGAGCCAACCGGGCAATTTCTCAAACGAACCAAAGTGTTTGTTCACGCTTCAAAAGAAATCATTTCTCATTAAACCAGAACTCTATTTTATATTCCATGAATTATGTTTAAAATCCAAACGGGCATTCTTTCATTATTGGGTGTCCGCCCGTCAAAAGGATGTTTTATGTGTTGTGTATAAAATAAACGGCTCCTTTTGACATTAAATAACCATTTAAAAATTAACCCTCTTATATTAAAATTTAATTATCGTACATTATCTCATATTTATTACAATAAATAAAATGTTGATTATGAACAATTAGGGTGCGCAAACAGCATGAAATAATATAACTTAAATTTTAAAAGCAGTGCAAAGGGGACCTACCTCAAAACCAAGCGCGTCGACACAACAACCTCGGATCCAAGGCGCGATGACACGACGTGTGTCCGAAACCACGTGACAAGGTCTAACACTCTGCATAGTTAGTACCAAGGACTCAGACACATACAAAAACTCACTAGAGCATTCGAAACCAAGCGGCGGGAATAAATGCTTACCTTGAAACTAAAGCGCGGCGACGACGGAACCTCGGAAACAAGGCGCGGCGGTGGCGCTCACTTGGAAACGCCCTGCGCGGGTCCTCAAACAATAATCCTATCAAAAGAAACATAAATTGATAACCCTCTACAGAGCAAAGGCCAAAGCAGGAATAATGATGATAATAATAATAATAATAATAATAATAATAATAATTTTAGTAATAATAATAATAATAATAAAAAAAAGTAATAATAACAATAGTAATAATAATAATAATAATAGCAAAATAATAATAATAATAATAGTAATAATAATAAGATTAATAGTAATAATAATAATAACAATAATAATAATAAAACAGCAATAATAATAATAATAATGTTAATAAGAATAAAAAGAATTATAATAAGAATAATAATAATAATAATAATAATAATAATATTAGTAATACTAATACTAATAATAATAAGAAAAATGATAATAATAATAATAATAACAAAATAATATTAATATTAATAATAATAATAATAATGATATTAATAATAATAATAATAATAGTATGAAAAACAATAATAATTATAATAATAATAATATTAACATTAATAATCATAATATTAATAAGATAAAACAAAATAAATAAATAAAAGGAAAAAAGAAAGAGACCTGGCCGGGAGGGGAGGCGCGCGGCGGACAGGAGGAAGGAGAAAGAAAAAGAAGAAGAAGAAGAAGAGGAAGAAGGAGAGAAGAAGAAGAAGAAGGGAAGGAGAAGAAGAGAAGAAGAAGAGGAGGAAGAAGAAGAGAAGAAGAAGAAGAAGGGAAGGAGAAGAAGAGAAGAAGAGGAGGAAGAAGAGGAAGGCCGAGCGGCGGGGGTGCAGTGCGGCGGACAGGGGAAAGAAAAAGAAGAAGAAGAAGAGAAGAAGAAAAGAAGAATAGGAAGGAGGAGAGAAGAAGAAAGGAAGAAGAGGAAGGAGGAGAGAAGAAGAAAGGGGGATGCGGGTCGCTGCTGCTGCTGCTGCGGAAGGAGGCAGGGAGGAAAACGGTGAAGAGAAGGCGGAGAGGGAGGTCGGGTCCAGGCCGGTGCTACAGGGGAAGGCGCCGTGCGGTGTGCTGAAGGAGGAGACGCGCTGGGTGGAAGCCGGGAGCTGGAGGGTGCAACGCATGCAGGGAAAACGGGAGGTGAGGGGGGTAGCGGCGCTAGGGTTCGACGCAGGAGGGGGGAGAAGAAGGAAGAAAAATGTGGGTGGCGGCGCTCATGGGGGCTACGGGAGATGAAAAGAAATGAGAATGGGGATCTAGGGTTAGAGAGAAGGGAAAGAAAAATAAAGAAAAGAAAAGAGATAAGAAAAAGAAATAAATAAATGAAACAAAAATAGTGATAATAATAAAAGAATGATAATAATAAAAATAATAATAACTTTAATCTCTAATAACAATAATTTCATTTCATAATAATTATTTTATTGAATAGCGCAACTGCGCGGTCCGCACATGCCTCTAGCGACTGTGCGCGAACTAAGCGTGAGCTTTTGTCTGATCCAGAAGTTGTCAGACCGGTGTCCAGGCTGTCCGCACAGTCTCTGCCAAACATGTAGTGCATGCGCACTAGTCTAAAACTCACCCCAACTCTCGAAAAGAGAAAATAAATAAATAAATAACCATAATAATTAATAACATCTTTATTAAGATCAATAATAATAATAATAATAATAATAATAATTATTATAATAATAATCATGATGATAAAAATACAAATGATAAAAAATACTCATTTCGTCTTAAATAATAAAAACAACTATGAACTGATAACAATAGATGTGCGCGTTAAATATAAAGACTATATTTAAAATTTTTCCAAAGACAACGGGATGCGCAAAAACACCGGGAAGGGACGCGCGGGGTTTCCAGAACAGGCTCCGCTCACGCGCCCAACGACGTCGCGTTAAAAAGTGCACTTTTTAACAAAAACTCAAAAATCTAATCCGAGACTGGACACGAACCCCAGCAAAAAAATTCAAAGTCAAAGAAATCATAAAATAAAATAAACGTGCGTGTCGGGGTGTGACAATTCTCCCCACCATAACGTTTTCCGCCCCCGGAAAGCCACCACACCAACCAGTCGATCGATCAACACCTAAGGATTTCACAGAACACGATCCAACCTCTTAACCAAGGATGTCACAACGACTACTAGCGGGACTGAACCTCATTGCCCAAAGTAAATCACCAACAGAGGTAAGGCCTGAACGGGCTCCCCACCATAATAACTCAACTAGAATTCAATAACGATTTAAGAGAAAACCCAAAGAGACTCATGGTGGGTCTCCCCACCATAAAGAACCGACCAACTAACGACCAAACTGGAAACCAGCTTAGACATGCACGAGACCTTACTCCAGCTAGAAAGAGCACAGCAAGGACCTTTAAACCACTTACTCACGTCCAAAAGGGATAGAAGCTTAAATGGATACTTAGCACAACTAAAAACCCTAACCCCATGGGCGGGGAGGGTGGGCCCAAGGATCATATCACTAAAACTACGACGTACGACTACTCACGACCCATCACTTCGGGATGGACCCAAACCAGGGCCGCAACTGATTTACATCAGTGGCCCATGAAAAGTCACTGGTCAGCAAATTACATGCAAGAGGCACGATTCCCGACACTACGTGAGGGATAAGTCCATCACGTGCTTTGCGACAAGAGGAAAACTACAACGATAGAGGAACCAGAGCAACAACACCAAAAATATCTTACCACGACGATAGAAGCACGACTTTCACCAGAATCTTTAAAAATCCCCGCCCCGGGGGTTCCTGACTACGCGCCGACTTCACTCCGAGACCTTTTGGCTGGAGCTCTGATGGATGAAGCATCTCCTGCCTCGCAGTCAGGTTCTGATAATCCCAATGAGATACATACATCTTTTGATCTGACAGATTGAAGGACAAGATTTGAAAATTAAAAACACACTAGCATTGAAATCCGAGGTTCGTCAAAAGACCCATGACATTCCCATACATTTCAAACCCAAAACAACACCCATACATAGGCCACGATAATAGATCACTTACACTGAAAGGAAACTAACACTAGAAACTTTGAACAAAGACCCTACAACACATTACTTCTGAGAACTTCCTCTGCGACGCTTCCTTGCAACACCCCGACAAAATCGTCGCAAGTGACCCAGGCATCCACATGCCCGGTAGGGCTTCGGAGTGCTTGGGCATGATGACTTCTTGTGACCCCGCTTGCCACACTGATAACACACAATAATCTCTCGTACCGAAGAGGTTGATGAAAGATCTCGAGGCCTCTTGATTGCACGACCTAATCCATCCACTCCCATTTGCTTACTCATTTCCTTTCCAGAATCTTCACGAGTGCTCATAGGGATCGAAGGAGGGAGAACTACTTCGAGCACTCCTGCCATCGCGGCTTCGATACGAAAAGCTTGTCTTGCCACATCGACAAAAGAAGTTAGGTTGGACTCTGAAACCTTCGACTGTAGATCAGGGCGGAGACCCGCCTCGAAGCGTCGAGCCTTCGCGGGGTCATTTGTGGCATACTCTGAATCATAAGGTACTAGCTCTACAAAGCGCTGGAAATATTCCAACACGGATCTGTCGCCCTGCTGCAGACAACACATTTCCATCCCCTTTCTCACCCAATCTTCCTTAGAGAAATACTAGCGAATGAACGAGGCCTTGAAAAACTCCCAAGTAACCTCTTGACGGGGCTTGTTCCGAAACACTGACTTCCACCACATCCACGGTGAACCTTCAAGCATGAAGGTCGCGAACTTGACCTTCAATGACTCGGGCAACTCAATGAGGTTAAAGTCCCTTTCAATCTTCCACATCCAATCCTCTGCCACGGATGTTTCTGCTTGACCATAAAAGAGAGGTGGATCCAACTTCCGAAACTCAAGCATAAAATCCTTAGGTTGATCAACCACACTACGATCACCCATTGAAGCTTCAAAGGGATAACCGCTGGACAAGGAAAAGTCAAAAACCCAGTCAACGCCAACTCAACGAATGAATAACAACCTCAAAATCAAACACTACATAGGTGACAAGTTCAAAATCTGAGAAAACAAGTTATCATAGCATCAAAAATTTTCTCTTTGAAAACATCTTTAATTTAAAACAATCTTGGTAACTTAAACCCTCGCCATTGGTATCCCTTAGAGTCTCACTCACATGCATGTATCTGTGCCACCCAGGGCATCCATCCACCATACCAGACATCCATCCACATTTCCAACACACCAAAATGCATGTGAGTACTCATCGGAACACCAAGGCCAAAACAAAGCAACTTCATTTTCCAAAAACAATTTATTCATACCACTTCTTTTAAAACAATCCACAAATTAAACATGTCATTTCAAACAACACTTTTTTTTTTCAAAACTAAATTTTCTAATTCAAACCACTTTCAAAAATCAAGGGAAACCCAAAACAGATCAAACAGGGGACTAGTGTCAGTGGGTGGCTTGACCATATGGTTGGCGGCCACATGCCAAACACGTCACTAACACAGAGAGCCTTCTTGGACCATGCCCCCAGCTCCACATGGCTTGCCAGGCCATGCGGCTTAGGACTATTAGCCCAACTACATTTGTCGTACCCCAATCGCAAAACATTTTTCCACAAAAAAAACCCAAACTAACCAATTAAACCGGACTTCCCATGGAAACCTGAGGATCAGTACGGGCAAGAGTCCGCGACGCTCTTCTCGCACCTACCCCTCAAGTCCCGACAATCCTACTCCATCTACCTTGACATCCCAAATAACAAAGGGCGCTATGAAAAGTGAGGTCTGATAAGAGCAAACCTGCTCTGATACCATTTTGTCACGAACCAACCTGGGTCAACCCTGAACCGGTCACCCGAGCCGGTCCGCGACATGGCCCGAGAGGCGTTCCCGATCCTCCCGGGCTGGAAACAAGCGCCAGGGCATCAACAGAGGCTATGGGAACGATTTCACCCATTATAAATAAATAAGACAGCGAAAATAATGCAGATCAGCGCAGAAAAGATAAACCAGATAAAGTGACTAAACAGGAACAAACAAGAAACAAACTAACCAAACACGACGTGCGAACAAACTCCGTGCGACCTCGCGGGTCGCTCTCCGACTCAACGATCAAGTGTCGCCCTAGGCGAGCGCACTCAAGCTATAGCCTGCACAAACACTAAAAACAGAAAAGAACTATAGGCGTGAGTATTAAAACTCAGTAGGCTAGCCCGATATCTATTCCCAATGCACTACCTTTAAGATAAAAGAAACATCATCTCAAGTTTGAACTACAATTTATAAAAGTATGTCTTTCTAAGCATTTTACTTAAAAACAAAGTACGAACCATTTCCCTTAGCCATTTCAAAATCCGGGTTCATTTCATTAGTGTCAATGACATTTCAGGAAAGGGGGAAAGTGATGTTTAAATTTTCAAATTTGTACAAAAGGGATTAAACACTTTTATTTGAAAATAATTTTTAGAAACCTAATCAAAAGCAATTTACCATTTTCCCAAGAAAACAATACACCAGAATGCACAAAGTAAAACACACAGCAAGGGCAATGTAGGTATACATGTGAGCATCATAATCATTACTGCAAGCTACAAAAGCTGAATAGACATGGGTGAACCTAGGAGATCGAGAATAAACCAGAAGACACCAATACATGAGAAATCATCCTTATTGACATGTCACGATGAAATCAAAACGCACAATACGCTCGACCATCCACTCACAGGTAGGTCGAGGGAAAATCCCATAGTAATAAACCCAATATATCCACCTACTATGGGCCACTGGTCAGTACCATAACCTACCAGTGCAGCAATCTTTCTTAGAATATTCTCTCAATATGCCAGATTCCCATGTCTCAAGTGTTTAAGAAAAATGGGGTGAGCCAACCGATGCCAACCGAGCATCCAATCAGATATATCTATATATAAAGAACAACAGGCATTCCCCGAGCCACTCCATGGGACAACCTCTTGACTTTAACTACTCAAGTACCTGGGAGCCTCTAAGCGCGGCCTCCCAAACAATCAATTGCAACCAAGGCATGAGAGTCGTCCTAAGAGGGTTTTTATAAAAACATTTCCATCGCTTTCCATAAAGTGCCAAACGGGCATTTAATACATTTCACAAACACTACTCAAAGACAGGTACAACTTCTTTATGAGACAAAACCCAGTTTAAAACCGTTTAAAGAACCCCAAAACACTACGTCACAGGCTAACAATATTTTTATAAACCAAACCAAACCATTTTCTTTTTCCAAATAATCTTTAAGAGCCAACCGGGCAATTTCTCAAAGAACCAAAGTGTTTGTTCACGCTTCAAAAGAAATAATTTCTCATTAAACCAGAACTCTATTTTATATTCCATGAATTATGTTTAAAATCCAAACAGGCATTCTTTCATTATTGGGTGTCCGCCCGTCAAAAGGATGTTTTATGTGTCGTGTATAAAATAAACGGCTCCTTTTGACATTAAATAACCATTTAAAAATTAACCCTCTTATATTAAAATTTAATTATCGTACATTATATCATATTTATTACAATAAATAAAATGTTGATTATGAACAATTAGGGTGCGCAAACAGCATGAAATAATATAACTTAAATTTTAAAAGCAGTGCAAAGGGGACCTACCTCAAAACCAAGCGCGTCGACACAACAACCTCGGATCCAAGGCGCGATGACACAACGTGTGTTCGAAACCACGTGACAAGGTCTAACACTCTGCATAGTCAGTACCAAGGACTCAGACACATACAAAAACTCACTAGAGCATTCGAAACCAAGCGGCGGGAATAAATGCTTACCTTGAAACTAAAGCACGGCGACGACGGAACCTCGGAAACAAGGCGCGGCGGTGGCGCTCACTTGGAAACGCCCTGCGCGGGTCCTCAAACAATAATCCTATCAAAAGAAACATAAATTGATAACCCTCTACAGAGCAAAGGCCAAAGCAAGAATAATAATGATAATAATAATAATAATAATAATAATAATAATAATTTTAGTAATAATAATAATAATAAAAAAAAAGTAATAATAACAATAGTAATAATAATAATAATAATAGCAAAATAATAATAATAATAGTAATAATAATAAGATTAATAGTAATAATAATAATAACAATAATAATAATAAAACAACAACAATAATAATAATGTTAATAAGAATAAAAAGAATTATAATAAGAATAATAATAATAATAATAATAATAATATTAGTAATACTAATACTAATAATAATAAGAAAAATGATAATAATAATAATAATAACAAAATAATATTAATATTAATAATAATAATAATAATGATATTAATAATAATAATAATAATAGTATGAAAAACAATAATAATTATAATAATAATAATATTAACATTAATAATCATAATATTAATAAGATAAAACAAAATAAATAAATAAAAGGAAAAAAGAAAGAGACCTGGCCGGGAGGGGAGGCGCGCGGCGGACAGGAGGAAGGAGAAAGAAAAAGAAGAAGAAGAAGAAGAGGAAGAAGGAGAGAAGAAGAAGAAGAAGGGAAGGAGAAGAAGAGAAGAAGAAGAGGAGGAAGAAGAAGAGAAGAAGAAGAAGAAGGGAAGGAGAAGAAGAGAAGAAGAGGAGGAAGAAGAGGAAGGCCGAGCGGCGGGGGTGCAGTGCGGCGGACAGGGGAAAGAAAAAGAAGAAGAAGAAGAGAAGAAGAAAAGAAGAATAGGAAGGAGGAGAGAAGAAGAAAGGAAGAAGAGGAAGGAGGAGAGAAGAAGAAAGGGGGACGCGGGTCGCTGCTGCTGCTGCTGCGGAAGGAGGCAGGGAGGAAAACGGTGAAGAGAAGGCGGAGAGGGAGGTCGGGTCCAGGCCGGTGCTACAGGGGAAGGCGCCGTGCGGTGTGCTGAAGGAGGAGACGCGCTGGGGGGAAGCCGGGAGCTGGAGGGTGCAACGCATGCAGGGAAAACGGGAGGTGAGGGGGGTAGCGGCGCTAGGGTTCGACGCAGGAGGGGGGAGAAGAAGGAAGAAAAATGTGGGTGGCGGCGCTCATGGGGGATACGGGAGATGAAAAGAAATGAGAATGGGGATCTAGGTTTAGAGAGAAGGGAAAGAAAAATAAAGAAAAGAAAAGAGATAAGAAAAAGAAATAAATAAATGAAACAAAAATAGTGATAATAATAAAAGAATAATAATAATAAAAATAATAATAACTTTAATCTCTAATAACAATAATTTCATTTCATAATAATTATTTTATTGAATAGCGCAACTGCGCGGTCCGCACATGCCTCTAGAGACTGTGCGCGAACTAAGCGTGAGCTTTTGTCTGATCCAGAAGTTGTCAGACCGGTGTCCAGGCTGTCCGCACAGTCTCTGCCAAACATGTAGTGCATGCGCACTAGTCTAAAACTCACCCCAACTCTCGAAAAGAGAAAATAAATAAATAAATAACCATAATAATTAATAACATCTTTATTAAGATCAATTATAATAATAATAATAATAATAATTATTATTATAATAATAATCATGATGATAAAAATACAAATGATAAAAAATACTCATTTCGTCTTAAATAATAAAAACAACTATGAACTGATAACAATAGATGTGCGCGTTAAATATAAAGACTATATTTAAAATTTTTCCAAAGACAACGGGATGCGCAAAAACACCGGGCAGGGACGCGCGGGGTTTCTAGAACAGGCTCCGCTCACGCGCCCAACGACGTCGCGTTAAAAAGTGCACTTTTTAACAAAAACTCAAAAATCTAATCCGAGACTGGACACGAGCCCCAGCAAAAAAATTCAAAGTCAAAGAAATCATAAAATAAAATAAACGTGCGTGTCGGGGTGTGACAATTCTCCCCACCATAACGTTTTCCGCCCCCGGAAAGCCACCACACCAACCAGTCGATCGATCAACACCTAAGGATTTCACAGAACACGATCCAACCTCTTAACCAAGGATGTCACAACGACTACCAGCGGGACTGAACCTCATTGCCCAAAGTAAATCACCAACAGAGGGAAGGCCTGAACGGGCTCCCCACCATAATAACTCAACTAGAATTCAATAACGATTTAAGAGAAAACCCAAAGAGACTCATGGTGGGTCTCCCCACTATAAAGAACCGACCAACTAACGACCAAACAGGAAACCAGCTTAGACATGCACGAGACCTTACTCCAGCTAGAAAGAGCACAACAAGGACCTTTAAACCACTTACTCACGTCCAAAAGGGATAGAAGCTTAAATGGATACTTAGCACAACTAAAAACCCTAACCCCATGGGAGGGGAGGGTGGGCCCAAGGATCATATCACTGAAACTACGACGTACGACTACTCACGACCCATCACTTCGGGATGGACCCAAACCAGGGCCGCAACTGATTTACATCAGTGGCCCATGAAAAGTCACTGGTCAGCAACTTACATCCAAGAGGCACGATTCCCGACACTACGTGAGGGATAAGTCCATCACGTGCTTTGCGACAAGAGGAAAACTACAACGACTGAGGAACCAGAGCAACAACACCAAAACTATCTTACCACGACGATAGAAGCACGACTTTCACCAGAATATTTAAACCCCCCCCGGGGGTTCCTGACTACGCACCGGCTTCACTCCGAGACCTTTTGGCTGGAGCTCTGATGGATGAAGCATCTCCTGCCTCGCAGTCCGGTTCTGATAATCCCAATGAGATACATACATCTTTTGATCTGACAGATTGAAGGACAAGATTTTAAAATTAAAAACACACTAGCATTGAAATCCGAGGTTCGTCAAAAGACCCATGACATTCCCATACATTTCAAACCCAAAACAACACCCATACATAGGCCACGATAATAGATCACTTACACTGAAAGGAAACTAACACTAGAAACTTTGAACAAAGACCCTACAACACATTACTTCTGAGAACTTCCTCTGCGACGCTTCCTTGCAACACCCCGACAAAATCGTCGCAAGTGACCCAGGCGTCCACATGCCCGGCAGGGCTTCGAAGTGCTTGGGCACGATGACTTCTTGTGACCCCGCTTGCCACACTGATAACACAAAATAATCTCTCGTACCGAAGAGGTTGATGAAAGATCCCGAGGCCTCTTGATTGCACGACCTAATCCATCCACTTCCATTTGCTTACTCATTTCCTTTCCAGAATCTTCACCAGTGCTCATAGGGATCGAAGGAGGGAGAACTACTTCGAGCACTCCTGCCATCGCGGCTTCGATACGGAAAGCTTGTCTTGCCACATCGACAAAAGAAGTTAGGTTGGACTCTGAAACCTTCGACTGTAGATCAGGGCGGAGACCCGCCTCGAAGCGTCGAGCCTTCGCGGGGTCATTTGTGGCATACTCTGAATCATAAGGTACTAGCTCTACAAAGTGCTGGAAATATTCCAACACGGATCTGTCGCCCTGCTGCAGACAACACATTTCCATCCCCTTTATCACCCTATCTTCCTTAGAGAAATACTGGCGAATGAACGAGGCCTTGAAAAACTCCCAAGTAACCTCTTGACGGGGCTTGTTCCGAAACACTGACTTCCACCACATCCACGGTGAACCTTCAAGCATGAAGGTCGCGAACTTGACCTTCAATGACTCGGGCAACTCAATGAGGTTAAAGTCCCTTTCAATCTTCCACATCCACTCCTCTGCCACGGATGTTTCTGCTTGACCATAAAAGAGAGGTGGATCCAACTTCCGAAACTCAAGCATAAAATCCTTAGGTTGATCAACCACACTACGATCACCCATTGAAGCTTCAAAGGGATAACCGCTGGACAAGGAAAAGTCAAAAACCCAGTCAACGCCAACTCAACGAATGAATAACAACCTCAAAATCAAACACTGCATAGGTGACAAGTTCAAAATCTGAGCAAACAAGTTATCATAGCATCAAAAATTTTCTCTTTGAAAACATCTTTAATTTAAAACAATCTTGGTAACTTAAACCCTCGCCATTGGTATCCCTTAGAGTCTCACTCACATGCATGTATCTGTGCCACCCAGGGCATCCATCCACCATACCAGACATCCATCCACATTTCCAACACACCAAAATGCATGTGAGTACTCATCGGAACACCAAGGCCAAAACAAAGCAACTTCATTTTCCAAAAACAATTTATTCATACCACTTCTTTTAAAACAATCCAAAAATTAAACATGTCATTTCAAACAACACTTTTTTTTTTCAAAACCAACTTTTCTAATTCAAACCACTTTCAAAAATCAAGGGAAACCCAAAACAGATCAAACAGGGGACTAGTGTCAGTGGGTGGCTTGACCATATGGTTGGAGGCCACATGCCAAACACGTCACTAACACAGAGAGCCTTCTTGGACCATGCCCCCAGCTCCACATGGCTTGCCAGGCCATGCGGCTTAGGACTATTAGCCCAACTACATTTGTTGTACCCCAATCGCAAAACATTTTTCCACAAAAAAAACCCAAACTAACCAATTAAACCGGACTTCCCATGGAAACCTGAGGATCAGTACGGGCAAGAGTTCGCGACGCTCTTCTCGCACCTACCCCTCAAGTCCCGACAATCCTACTCCATCTACCTTGACATCCCAAATAACAAAGGGCGCTCTGAAAAGTGAGGTCTGCTAAGAGAAAACCTGCTCTGATACCATTTTGTCACGAACCAACCCGGGTCAACCCTGAACCGGTCACCCGAGCCGGTCCGCGACATGGCCCGAGAGGCGTTCCCGATCCTCCCGGGCTGGCGACAAGCGCCAGGGCATCAACAGAGGCTATGGGAACGATTTCTCCCATTATAAATAAATAAGACAACGAAAATAATACAGAGCAGCGCAGAAAAGATAAACCAGATAAAGTGACTAAACAGGAACAAACAAGAAACAAACTAACCAAACACAACGTGCGAACAAACTCCGTGCGACCTCGCGGGTCGCTCTCCGACCCAACGATCAAGCGTCGCCCTAGGCGAGCGCACTCAAGCTATAGCCTGCACAAACACTAAAAACAGAAAAGAACTATAGGCGTGAGTATTAAAACTCAGTAGGCTAGCCCGATATCTATTCCCAATGCACTACCTTTAAGATAAAAGAAACATCATTTCAAGTTTGAACTACAATTTATAAAAGTATGTCTTTCTAAGCATTTTACTTAAAAACAAAGTACGAACCATTGCCCTTAGCCATTTCAAAATCCGGGTTCATTTCATTAGTGTCAATGACATTTCAGGAAAGGGGGAAAGTGATGTTTAAATTTTCAAATTTGTACAAAAGGGATTAAACACTTTTATTTGAAAATAATTTTTAGAAACCTAATCAAAAGCAATTTACCATTTTCCCAAGAAAACAATACACCAGAATGCACAAAGTAAAACACACAGCAAGGGCAATGTAGGTATACATGTGAGCATCATAATCATTACTGCAAGCTACAAAAGCTGAATAGACATGGGTGAACCTAGGAGATCGAGAATAAACCAGAAGACACCAATACATGAGAAATCATCCTTATTGACATGTCACGATGAAATCAAAACGCACAATACGCTCCACCATCCATTCAAAGGCAGGTCGAGGGCAAATCCCATAGTAATAAACCCAATATATCCACCTACTATGGGCCACTGGTCAGTACCATAACCTACCAGTGCAGCAATCGTTCTTAGAATATTCTCTCAATATGCCAGATTCCCATGTCTCAAGTGTTTAAGAAAAAGGGGGTGAGCCAACCGATGCCAACCGAGCATCCAATCAGATATATCTATATATAAAGAACAACAGGAATTCCCCGAGCCACTCCATGGGACAACCTCTTGCCTTTAACTACTCAAGTACCCGGGAGCCTCTAAGCGCGGCCTCCCAAACAATCAATTTCAACCAAGGCATGAGAGTTGTCCTAAGAGGGTTTTTATAAAAACATTTCCATCGCTTTCCATAAAGTGCCAAACGGGCATTTCATACATTTCACAAACACTACTCAAAGACAGGTACAACTTCTTTATGAGACAAAACCGAGTTTAAAACCGTTTAAAGAACCCCAAAACACTACGTCACAGGCTAACAATATTTTTATAAACCAAACCAAACCATTTTCTTTTTCCAAATAATCTTTAAGAGCCAACCGTGCAATTTCTCAAACGAACCAAAGTGTTTGTTCACGCTTCAAAAGAAATCATTTCTCATTAAACCAGAACTCTATTTTATATTCCATGAATTATGTTTAAAAGCCAAACAGACATTCTTTCATTATTGGGTGTCCGCCCGTCAAAAGGATGTTTTATGTGTCGTGTATAAAATAAACGGCTCCTTTTGACATTAAATAACCATTTAAAAATTAACCCTCTTATATTAAAATTTAATTATCGTACATTATCTCATATTTATTACAATAAATAAAATGTTGATTATGAACAATTAGGGTGCGCAAACAGCATGAAATAATATAACTTAAATTTTAAAAGCAGTGCAAAGGGGACCTACCTCAAAACCAAGCGCGTCGACACAACAACCTCGGATCCAAGGCGCGATGACACGACGTGTGTCCGAAACCACGTGACAAGGTCTAACACTCTGCATAGTCAGTACCAAGGACTCAGACACATAAAAAAACTCACTAGAGCATTCGAAACCAAGCGGCGGGAATAAATGCTTACCTTGAAACTAAAGCGCGGCGACGACGGAACCTCGGAAACAAGGCGCGGCGGTGGCGCTCACTTGGAAACGCCCTGCGCGGGTCCTCAAACAATAATCCTATCAAAAGAAACATAAATTGATAACCCTCTACAGAGCAAAGGCCAAAGCAGGAATAATAATGATAATAATAATAATAATAATAATAATAATAATTTTAGTAATAATAATAATAATAAAAAAAGTAATAATAACAATAGTAATAATAATAATAATAATAGCAAAATAATAATAATAATAATAGTAATAATAATAAGATTAATAGTAATAATAATAATAACAATAATAATAATAAAACAACAACAATAATAATAATGTTAATAAGAATAAAAATAATTATAATAAGAATAATAATAATAATAATAATAATAATATTAGTAATACTAATACTAATAATAATAAGAAAAATGATAATAATAATAATAATAACAAAATAATATTAATATTAATAATAATAATAATAATGATAATAATAATAATAATAATAATAATAGTATGAAAAACAATAATAATTATAATAATAATAATATTAACATTAATAATCATAATATTAATAAGATAAAACAAAATAAATAAATAAAAGGAAAAAAGAAAGAGACCTGGCCGGGAGGGGAGGCGCGCGGCGGACAGGAGGAAGGAGAAAGAAAAAGAAGAAGAAGAAGAAGAGGAATAAGGAGAGAAGAAGAAGAAGAAGGGAAGGAGAAGAAGAGATGAAGAAGAGGAGGAGGAAGAAGAGAAGAAGAAGAAGAAGGGAAGGAGAAGAAGAGAAGAAGAGGAGGAAGAAGAGGAAGGCCGAGCGGCGGGGGTGCAGTGCGGCGGACAGGGGAAAGAAAAAGAAGAAGAAGAAGAGAAGAAGAAAAGAAGAATAGGAAGGAGGAGAGAAGAAGAAAGGAAGAAGAGGAAGGAGGAGAGAAGAAGAAAGGGGGACGCGGGTCGCTGCTGCTGCTGCTGCGGAAGGAGGCAGGGAGGAAAACGATGAAGAGAAGGCGGAGAGGGAGGTCGGGTCCAGGCCGGTGCTACAGGGGAAGGCGCCGTGCGGTGTGCTGAAGGAGGAGACGCGCTGGGGGGAAGCCGGGAGCTGGAGGGTGCAACACATGCAGGGAAAACGAGAGGTGAGGGGGGTAGCGGCGCTAGGGTTCGACGCAGGAGGGGGGAGAAGAAGGAAGAAAAATGTGGGTGGCGGCGCTCATGGGGGCTATGGGAGACGAAAAGAAATGAGAATGGGGATCTAGGGTTAGAGAGAAGGGAAAGAAAAATAAAGAAAAGAAAAGAGATAAGAAAAAGAAATAAATAAATGAAACAAAAATAGTGATAATAATAAAAGAATGATAATAATAAAAATAATAATAACTTTAATCTCTAATAACAATAATTTCATTTCATAATAATTATTTTATTGAATAGCGCAACTGCGCGGTCCGCACATGCCTCTAGCGACTGTGCGCGAACTAAGCGTGAGCTTTTGTCTGATCCAGAAGTTGTCAGACCGGTGTCCAGGCTGTCCGCACAGTCTCTGCCAAACATGTAGTGCATGCGCACTAGTCTAAAACTCACCCCAACTCTCGAAAAGAGAAAATAAATAAATAAATAACCATAATAATTAATAACATCTTTATTAAGATCAATTATAATAATAATAATAATAATAATTATTATAATAATAATCATGATGATAAAAATACAAATGATAAAAAATACTCATTTCGTCTTAAATAATAAAAACAACTATGAACTGATAACAATAGATGTGCGCGTTAAATATAAAGACTATATTTAAAATTTTTCCAAAGACAACGGGATGCGCAAAAACACCGGGCAGGGACGCGCGGGGTTTCCAGAACAGGCTCCGCTCACGCGCCCAACGACGTCGCGTTAAAAAGTGCACTTTTTAACAAAAACTCAAAAATCTAATTCGAGACTGGACACGAACCCCAGCAAAAAAATTCAAAGTCAAAGAAATCATAAAATAAAATAAACGTGCGTGTTGGGGTGTGACAATTCTCCCCACCATAACGTTTTCCGCCCCCGGAAAGCCACCACACCAACCAGTCGATCGATCAACACCTAAGGATTTCACAGAACACGATCCAACCTCTTAACCAAGGATGTCACAACGACTACCAGCGGGGCTGAACCTCATTGCCCAAAGTAAATCACCAACAGAGGGAAGGCCTGAACGGGCTCCCCACCATAATAACTCAACTAGAATTCAATAACGATTTAAGATAAAACCCAAAGAGACTCATGGTGGGTCTCCCCACCATAAAGAACCGACCAACTAACGACCAAACGGGAAACCAACTTAGACATGCACGAGACCTTACTCCAGCTAGAAAGAGCACAGCAAGGACCTTTAAACCACTTACTCACGTCCAAAAGGGATAGAAGCTTAAATGGATACTTAGCACAACTAAAAACCCTAACCCCATGGGCGGGGAGGGTGGGCCCAAGGATCATATCACTGAAACTACGACGTACGACTACTCACGACCCATCACTTCGGGATGGACCCAAACCAGGGCCGCAACTGATTTACATCAGTGGCCCATGAAAAGTCACTGGTCAGCAAATTACATCCAAGAGGCACGATTCCCGACACTACGTGAGGGATAAGTCCATCACGTGCTTTGCGACAAGAGGAAAACTACAACGACAGAGGAACTAGAGCAAAAACACCAAAACTATCTTACCACGACGATAGAAGCACGACTTTCACCAGAATATTTAAAAATCCCCCCCCGGGGGTTCCTGACTACGCGCCGGCTTCACTCCGAGACCTTTTGGCTGGAGCTCTGATGGATGAAGCATCTCCTGCCTCGCAGTCAGGTTCTGATAATCCCAATGAGATACATTCATCTTTTGATCTGACAGATTGAAGGACAAGATTTTAAAATTAAAAACACACTAGCATTGAAATCCGAGGTTCGTCAAAAGACCCATGACATTCCCATACATTTCAAACCCAAAACAACACCCATACATAGGCCACGATAATAGATCACTTACACTGAAAGGAAAATAACACTAGAAACTTTGAACAAAGACCCTACAACACATTAATTCTGAGAACTTCCTCTGCGACGCTTCCTTGCAACACCCCGACAAAATCGTCGCAAGTGACCCAGGTGTCCACATGCCCGGCAGGGCTTCGGAGTGCTTGGGCACGATGACTTCTTGTGACCCCGCTTGCCACACTGATAACACACAATAATCTCTCGTACCGAAGAGGTTGATGAAAGATCCCGAGGCCTCTTGATTGCACGACCTAATCCATCCACTTCCATTTGCTTACTCATTTCCTTTCCAGAATCTTCACCAGTGCTCATAGGGATCGAAGGAGGGAGAACTACTTCGAGCACTCCTGCCATCGCGGCTTCGATACGAAAAGCTTGTCTTGCCACATCGACAAAAGAAGTTAGGTTGGACTCTGAAACCTTCGACTGTAGATCAGGGCGGAGACCCGCCTCGAAGCGTCGAGCCTTCGCGGGCTCATTTGTGGCATACTCTGAATCATAAGGTACTAGCTCTACAAAGCGCTGGAAATATTCCAACACGGATCTGTCGCCCTGCTGCAGACAACACATTTCCATCCCCTTTCTCACCCTATCTTCCTTAGAGAAATACTGGCGAATGAACGAGGCCTTGAAAAACTCCCAAGTAACCTCTTGACGGGGCTTGTTCCGAAACACTGACTTCCACCACATCCACGGTGAACCTTCAAGCATGAAGGTCGCGAACTTGACCTTCAATGACTCGGGCAACTCAATGAGGTTAAAGTCCCTTTCAATCTTCCACATCCACTCCTCTGCCACGGATGTTTCTGCTTGACCATAAAAGAGAGGTGGATCCAACTTCCGAAACTCAAGCATAAAATCCTTAGGTTGATCAACCACACTACGATCACCCATTGAAGCTTCAAAGGGATAACCGCTGGACAAGGAAAAGTCAAAAACCCAGTCAACGCCAACTCAACGAATGAATAACAACCTCAAAATCAAACACTGCATAGGTGACAAGTTCAAAATCTGAGAAAACAAGTTATCATAGCATCAAAAATTTTCTCTTTGAAAACATCTTTAATTTAAAACAATCTTGGTAACTTAAACCCTCGCCATTGGTATCCCTTAGAGTCTCACTCACATGAATGTATCTGTGCCACCCAGGGCATCCATCCACCATACCAGACATCCATCCACATTTCCAACACACCAAAATGCATGTGAGTACTCATCGGAACACCAAGGCCAAAACAAAGCAACTTCATTTTCCAAAAACAATTTATTCATACCACTTCTTTTAAAACAATCCACAAATTAAACATGTCATTTCAAACAACACTTTTTTTTTTCAAAACCAACTTTTCTAATTCAAACCACTTTCAAAAATCAAGGGAAACCCAAAACAGATCAAACAGGGGACTAGTGTCAGTGGGTGGCTTGACCATATGGTTGGCGGCCACATGCCAAACACGTCACTAACACAGAGAGCCTTCTTGGACCATGCCCCCAGCTCCACATGGCTTGCCAGGCCATGCGGCTTAGGACTATTAGCCCAACTACATTTGTCGTACCCCAATCGCAAAACATTTTTCCACAAAAAAACCCAAACTAACCAATTAAACCGGACTTCCCATAGAAACCTGAGGATCAGTACTGGAAAGAGTTCGCGACGCTCTTCTCGCACCTACCCCTCAAGTCCCGACAATCCTACTCCATCTACCTTGACATCCCAAATAACAAAGGGCGCTATGAAAAGTGAGGTCTGCTAAGAGCAAACCTGCTCTGATACCATTTTGTCACGAACCAACCCGGGTCAACCCTGAACCGGTCACCCGAGCCGGTCCGCGACATGGCCCGAGAGGCGTTCCCGATCCTCCCGGGCTGGCGAAAAGCGCCAGGGCATCAACAGAGGCTATGGGAACGATTTCGCCCATTATAAATAAATAAGACAGCGAAAATAATACAGAGCAGCGCAGAAAAGATAAACCAGATAAAGTGACTAAACAGGAACAAACAAGAAACAAACTAACCAAACACGACGTGCGAACAAACTCCGTGCGACCTCGCGGGTCGCTCTCCGACTCAACGATCAAGCGTCGCCCTAGGCGAGCGCACTCAAGCTATAGCCTGCACAAACACTAAAAACAGAAAAGAACTATAGGCGTGAGTATTAAAACTCAGTAGGCTAGCCCGATATCTATTCCCAATGCACTACCTTTAAGATAAAAGAAACATCATTTCAAGTTTGAACTACAATTTATAAAAGTATGTCTTTCTAAGCATTTTACTTAAAAACAAAGTACGAACCATTGCCCTTAGCCATTTCAAAATCCGGGTTCATTTCATTAGTGTCAATGACATTTCAGGAAAGGGGGAAAGTGATGTTTAAATTTTCAAATTTGTACAAAAGGGATTAAACACTTTTATTTGAAAATAATTTTTAGAAACCTAATCAAAAGCAATTTACCATTTTCCCAAGAAAACAATACACCAGAATGCACAAAGTAAAACACACAGCAAGGGCAATGTAGGTATACATGTGAGGATCATAATCATTACTGCAAGCTACAAAAGCTGAATAGACATGGGTGAACCTAGGAGATCGAGAATAAACCAGAAGACACCAATACATGAGAAATCATCCTTATTGACATGTCACGATGAAATCAAAACGCACAATACGCTCGACCATCCACTCACAGGCAGGTCGAGGGCAAATCCCATAGTAATAAACCCAATATATCCACCTACTATGGGCCACTGGTCAGTACCATAACCTACCAGTGCAGCAATCGTTCTTAGAATATTCTCTCAATATGCCAGATTCCCATGTCTCAAGTGTTTAAGAAAAAGGGGGTGAGCCAACCGATGCCAACCGAGCATCCAATCAGATATATCTATATATAAAGAACAACAGGCATTCCCCGAGCCACTCCATGGGACAACCTCTTGCCTTTAACTACTCAAGTACCCGGGAGCCTCTAAGCGTGGCCTCCCAAACAATCAATTGCAACCAAGGCATGAGAGTCGTCCTAAGAGGGTTTTTATAAAAACATTTCCATCGCTTTCCATAAAGTGCCAAACGGGCATTTAATACATTTCACAAACACTACTCAAAGACAGGTACAACTTCTTTATGAGACAAAACCCAGTTTAAAACCATTTAAAGAACCCCAAAACACTACGTCACAGGCTAACAATATTTTTATAAACCAAACCAAACCATTTTCTTTTTCCAAATAATCTTTAAGAGCCAACCGGGCAATTTCTCAAACGAACCATAGTGTTTGTTCACGCTTCAAAAGAAATCATTTCTCATTAAACCAGAACTCTATTTTATATTCCATGAATTATGTTTAAAAGCCAAACAGGCATTCTTTCATTATTGGGTGTCTGCCCGTCAAAAGGATGTTTTATGTGTCTTGTATAAAATAAACGGCTCCTTTTGACATTAAATAACCATTTAAAAATTAACCCTCTTATATTAAAATTTAATTATCGTACATTATCTCATATTTATTACAATAAATAAAATGTTGATTATGAACAATTAGGGTGCGCAAATAGCATGAAATAATATAACTTAAATTTTAAAAGCAGTGCAAAGGGGACCTACCTCAAAACCAAGCGCGTCGACACAACAACCTCGGATCCAAGGCGCGATGACACGACGTGTGTCCGAAACCACGTGACAAGGTCTAACACTCTGCATAGTCAGTACCAAGGACTCAGACACATACAAAAACTCACTAGAGCATTCGAAACCAAGCGGCGGGAATAAATGCTTACCTTGAAACTAAAGCGCGGCGACGACGGAACCTCGGAAACAAGGCGCGGCGGTGGCGCTCACTTGGAAACGCCCTGCGCGGGTCCTCAAACAATAATCCTATCAAAAGAAACATAAATTGATAACCCTCTACAGAGCAAAGGCCAAAGCAGGAATAATAATGATAATAATAATAATAATAATAATAATAATAATTTTAGTAATAATAATAATAATAAAAAAAGTAATAATAACAATAGTAATAATAATAATAATAATAGCAAAATAATAATAATAATAATAGTAATAATAATAAGATTAATAGTAATAATAATAATAACAATAATAATAATAAAACAACAACAATAATAATAATGTTAATAAGAATAAAAATAATTATAATAAGAATAATAATAATAATAATAATAATAATAATATTAGTAATACTAATACTAATAATAATAAGAAAAATGATAATAATAATAATAATAACAAAATAATATTAATATTATTAATAATAATAATAATGATATTAATAATAATAATAATAATAATAGTATGAAAAACAATAATAATTATAATAATAATAATATTAACATTAATAATCATAATATTAATAAGATAAAACAAAATAAATAAATAAAAGGAAAAAAGAAAGAGACCTGGCCGGGAGGGGAGGCGCGCGGCGGACAGGAGGAAGGAGAAAGAAAAAGAAGAAGAAGAAGAAGAGGAAGAAGGAGAGAAGAAGAAGAAGAAGGGAAGGAGAAGAAGAGAAGAAGAAGAGGAGGAAGAAGAAGAGAAGAAGAAGAAGAAGGGAAGGAGAAGAAGAGAAGAAGAGGAGGAAGAAGAGGAAGGCCGAGCGGCGGGGGTGCAGTGCGGCAGACAGGGGAAAGAAAAAGAAGAAGAAGAAGAGAAGAAGAAAAGAAGAATAGGAAGGAGGAGAGAAGAAGAAAGGAAGAAGAGGAAGGAGGAGAGAAGAAGAAAGGGGGACGCGGGTCGCTGCTGCTGCTACTGCGGAAGGAGGCAGGGAGGAAAATGGTGAAGAGAAGGCGGAGAGGGAGGTCGGGTCCAGGGCGGTGCTACAGGGGAAGGCGCCGTGCGGTGTGCTGAAGGAGGAGACGCGCTGGGGGGAAGCCGGGAGCTGGAGGGTGCAACGCATGCAGGGAAAACGGGAGGTGAGGGGGGTAGCGGCGCTAGGGTTCGACGCAGGAGGGGGGAGAAGAAGGAAGAAAAATGTGGGTGGCGGCGCTCATGGGGGCTACGGGAGACGAAAAGAAATGAGAATGGGGATCTAGGGTTAGAGAGAAGGGAAAGAAAAATAAAGAAAAGAAAAGAGATAAGAAAAAGAAATAAATAAATGAAACAAAAATAGTGATAATAATAAAAGAATGATAATAATAAAAATAATAATAACTTTAATCTCTAATAACAATAATTTCATTTCATAATAAGTATTTTATTGAATAGCGCAACTGCGCGGTCCGCACATGCCTCTAGCGACTGTGCGCGAACTAAGCGTGAGCTTTTGTCTGATCCAGAAGTTGTCAGACCGGTGTCCAGGCTGTCCGCACAGTCTCTGCCAAACATGTAGTGCATGCGCACTAGTCTAAAACTCACCCCAACTCTCGAAAAGAGAAAATAAATAAATAAATAACCATAATAATTAATAACATCTTTATTAAGATCAATTATAATAATAATAATAATAATAATTATTATTATAATAATAATCATGATGATAAAAATACAAATGATAAAAAATACTCATTTCGTCTTAAATAATAAAAACAACTATGAACTGATAACAATAGATGTGCGCGTTAAATATAACGACTATATTTAAAATTTTTCCAAAGACAACGGGATGCGCAAAAACACCGGGCAGGGACGCGCGGGGTTTCCAGAACAGGCTCCGCTCACGCGCCCAACGACGTCGCGTTAAAAAGTGCACTTTTTAACAAAAACTCAAAAATCTAATCCGAGACTGGACACGAACCCCAGCAAAAAAATTCAAAGTCAAAGAAATCATAAAATAAAATAAACGTGCGTGTCGGGGTGTGACAAAACAGTACCTCAATTTCTTTCTTTACCACATCCTAAAGTCCTTGGTTTTATTAGGAAACCCTCCTTGAAAGGATTTTGGTGCAAACATAAAGAGGTTGTCTGAGGAAGAGGTGTCATTCTTAACCGAGTTTTTTTGTTTTATTTCTTATTCCACCCCCTTCAGATATTATTCAACCATGATGATATAATAAATTCTGTACCTACCATGTAACAATATTTTATTATGCAAATTTAATAACCAAAACACATATCCTCTTCCATAAAATGGGAAACGAAACCATCATTCTTGTGTATGGAGGACTACCACCTCATGAACCAATGTAATTCATTTTTCATCATCACCTATCATGAATTTATATGATGATTGATTATATATATATATATGTATATATGTATATTATATTCATGAAATATTTATAATTCTAGAAAATTAATATATCATATATTTTCTTACCATTCCATTCACTGAAAAATGATAATGTGGTTCGTGCATATGTGTGGACTACCACCTCCATGAAGAGATGCAATTTATTTTTCATCATTGAATCATATAGATGATATATATAAGTTTATTTAAAGAAATAATATTTCATTTATGATATAACTATAATTTTGGATAGATAAAACAATACTTACCTTGTGTCCATCATGTTCATTGAAAAATGGAAATGTTACTCATGCATACGTATGACCTACCGTATCCCTGATTATAACATAGTTTATTTTTCATAACCATATTTCATGGTTGTTTTTAAAAGTATAATTAATTTATAAAAAGTATAATTATTCTATGGTTATTATTTTGTATATGATGGAATGATGAATTATTTTACCATAGTTAACCTATTTAAGTCAGTTTGGACATATGAACCGAATATCATCAAAACGTCTGACGTGAACTTAATTTATTAAGTAAATAAATATAACATGGTAATAAATGAAATAAAAGGACTAATAAACATGAAAAATTTTCTTAATAAATTAAATAATTAAAAAAAGTTTATTATTCAGGAATAGAAACTATCTACATGACGAGTCAAACTCAAGGTAAGGGGTTTTATCTCAATCTCCACTCATTGAGGCATATTTTAATGATATGCACCTAATTTATTTTATATGGTGTATGTGCTTCCAATTTTACATATTTGGTGATGCCCGCAAATAGGCATCAAAAAAACCACAAGGGAAGAAACATCCAAACATGGATATTATCTTCCCCACAAGAGTAAGGAAGAAGAGGATGGTTAAAGACTCATGATTGCATGACCATTGCAAGGTCAAATGAAGTCTCCATGAAAATATCCTGACCCATGACAAGTCATACTGAACCCTCCTCATCGAGCACCCTTGTTCACTCATGGACAAGGGGTGATAGCTGAATAAAAATCCCCCAGGCCATGCCGTTTATCATTGGAAAGTACCTAACAAACCTTTTGGAATCCTTCAAAAGTCAAGGGAAGCAATGTTCCAAGGAAGATACCCCCAATGGCCATGAATACCGTGAAACAAATCATCATTGGGAAGAATAAAATCCATAGATTATATCCAATACATCTCACAATACCTTTGAGCCTTTATCACAAAGAACAAAGGAGATAACTAGGAGGAGGTGAGAGGGGATCGCGGTCGCTGAAGGACATGCAACACACCCCTAAAGACATGAAAAAAAATCATGAACTGTCTGGTGTACCTTGTGAAACCCCTTCGGCTCGTCATCCGCACCTCTTCAAAGCCTCCGTGCGTGTCTGGAAAACTCCACAACATCCTAAGGACAAACACATAGTTTTTTCCACAATATACTTGAGAACTCTCATATGATTTATATTAATCACGAGAGGCACCACTAGAAAATAGAGTAAAAATCATAGATATTACTCAACCAAAATCAGATACCTCCCAAATTGTGTCTCATAAAATAAAGGGAATCAAAATGGATGAGGCGAGTGGTGTTTGAGGTCGCTGAAAGAGATGAGATGCGTGCCCTGAGTGACATGCAATGCACCGTGAGTCCCTAAAGACCTATCCAATGCATCTTGTGAGGCCCCTTTGGATTGTTAGCCTCGCTGCATGGAAGGCCTTGCGCATGTTTAGGAAACTTCATAGTGCTCTAAGGAAAAATAGATTGATTTGTATATGGGATGTTCACGCACCACCATGTGACCCATATTGGTCATGCGATGCATCTCCAAAAAATAAATGAAATACCCTCAGTACCATACATACAATATCGTGTGAATCCCATCCTTCGTCACATAAAATTAAAATGATAGGAAAAGATAAGGTGATAAGGGTTCACGGTTGCTGAAGGGCATGTGATGCGCCCAACGCACTCTCAGCGTGGCCCCATAAGACCCCGAGACAAGCCATCCAAGGACTAACGAATGCCTTTATTTAGTCATTTGGATCTTGAAAAGACCCTTGGAAATGTCGACTTTAAGACATGTAAGTCCTTTGAAGCACAAGTCCTCAATAGTCTATAATAATCCGATAAAGGAAATATGTATTTTTTATCGCTGAAAATAAGGTGGCGCCCATGACGCGGTCCACCACAGAGACTCACAAAACTGTGTAACGCCAGAACCCATGTCAACTCCAACCTGGAATCTCATCAGATTCCCCGCACAAACCAGTGAGTATGGGATGGATACACCTATAAATTCTCTACTCTAACTCAGAAAAAGGGTTGGTTGGTTCATCGATTGGTTGATCAGATTCTTGAATTTCGGACCCAGACCACCGCTATGCACGTCAGCGCTAAGACTCCGGGCTTCTGTACACATCTAATAATGAGAATGGTCGACTTTACACTAGTTAATATACTGGTGGAACTCTAGATCAATCATGTGATAAGAATAAATCCATACATGTGATCAATAAATGATCAAAAAAATTACTTCTAGTGAGACATGTGAAGAGCATATCACATGTCCTCTATATCATGTGAGACCCAAACAAACTGACACTAAAACGAACCAAGAAACTCTCAATACAAGGGAAACAAAACCAGGATTCAAAGTGGGATACCTAAGTGGAAGGCATGATTGTAGACCTCCATATTCTTCACATGTGTTAATCAAGAGCTCACAATGGTACCAAGTCACTCCACCTAGAGTTTGCGACTTCGCTTCAACATGTCATCTGGGATATGCAGAATGCTCTGGATATATCAGGATAAGTCTTGAGGAACCTTCGTGGGCATCACTTAGATCCAAAGAACCCTCTGGGTTCATCACCCCATACTTGAGATGTCCTTAGGATGCACCTATTGACTCATATAATGATTCCCACTTATTTCAACTGAGTCTCATGGAAACATATAGACATGAAAATCCAGCTCTTACGACATACCCCCCACACATGTCAGCCTGGTCCGTCGATGTCTTCCCAAGGTGTCAGCCAAGACATGAAACACCCCCCAGACATGTCATCTTGGTCTCACGATGTCCCCTGAGATTTCATCCAAGACACACGACACCCCTCAGACCATGCCACCATGGCTCTCATGACACCCTCCATATGTGTCGATCCAGGTCACGCGATGACCTCCAGGGTATGACAGTAGGGTCATGCAACGCCTTCTAGATAAGAAGGCCCATTCTTCAGGGAAGCCTCCTAATGTAATCCTGAACATAAGGAGAACTATGAGGAATCTCATTCTTTCCATAAATGAGATACATAGGATGCCTCTTCAAAGGACCAAGATTCATATCTAATTCTTCATGGAATACCCCAATACATAGGTCCCATATCCATATTCCATGATACTAATCATGCACTCTCCCTTGTTTCTCACAACAAGCATGGATCACATGGACTTAGGGGTATGCAATGAACACCTAATTAGACACCAAATCCTCATTTGTCAATAAAGAATCAGTGCGTAAGCCCCAACATAAAGAGAACTATGAGGGATTTGATTCCCACCATAATCAAGATAAGTAGAATGCCTCACTAAAATACCAAGCTCCATATCAAACACTCCATGGTCTGCCCTAATATATAGATCCCATATCCATATTCCATGAGGTAGATCACGCACTCCCCCTTGTTTTTCACAATGATTAGGGATAATGTGGGATTATGGGGATGTGATGAACACCTCATTAGGCATCAAACACCCATTCACTAGGGAAGCCTCAGTGTATAAGTCTCAACACAAAATAACTACAAGAAATTTTATTTCCACCATAACTGGGATACGTAGGATGTTTCTTTCAGTCTCGAGCTCAAATATTTTGCATTTTAAAATCCCCCATATTAGTCCTTACCCCATGATGTTAAACTATACAGATCTATCAAACTATGTGGTTTTTCATTCCTACAATAACCAGGATAAGTAGGACACCTCATAATGGCTCAATCCCATCCTCGGAATACCAACTACCTCTATAAGAGGAAGCATAGATCAAAACAGCTGGTCATATTATTTCAGTATTTAAGAAACCACTCATTATTGGAAAATGATAAAGAACCTCAGATACATACAGATGGATTCAAAAAATATATCCTTGTCTATTTCATGTAAAAGATAGTTAAACCATAGCCGTTTTTTAGGGTAACCAATACTGCATCTGGATTAGTAAGAGATTTATAAACATGTCTTAAATCTATTATAGAGTCTTAGAGTAGTCAAAAATTACCCCCCAAAAGGGTTAGATGAGCCTAATATCCCATCCTATCAACCAATTTGAGTCCCCAAGAGTCACTGGGCTTGAAAACCCAGATTACCACCAGCCTTTGGAAAGTATGTCCATGCCCATCTATGAATAGGGTATCCATTGGAAGTTTCAAGGAAAAGTGAAAATGGTAATGCAATAAGCAGAATCCATTCCATGCTATAAAATCCATCACAAAACAAAAATGGTGAACCCAATGTGAATATATGAAATAAAAAAATGACCAAGTTATAATTCATCAGAACATTACATTTGTCCCCATACATAAAAAATTGATGAATCTGACATGAATACCTCTAATAAAAGAAAATTGGGTTATAATATTTCAATCCATGTTGCTCGACCTTTATATGAAAACAACACTGATAGGCTCGACATGAACCTATTAAGAAACTTTTCTTTGTAAACCATATACAAAAAAAGTAGTAATACCATCATAAACCAGGATTCTAGTAAGTCCATCCTCTTGTTGACAAGTCCACATGAGCAGAATGGCTGGAATGGGAATGAAGGAAAATTGTGTTAACCATGCATATCTGATTGAGCATTATTATTCCTATGATATAGCACTGATTGGTGGCATTGTTCCTTATTGTTTTCATGATTTCAAACTCCTGATTTGAGAGAATGTCTTTATCTTCCAATACTCTTTCCGGTACTTCATCTACCGCCGTGACCCCCAAGCATCGTAAAATTGTCTCACCTTCCAAATAGTTCTAGTAGTAGGAAAAAACATGATGATTCAGTAGTACCAATGATATAGTACAATACTGACTATAGAAGCTACTCATGATATTTTTCAAGTGAGGTAGTCGGTGATTCCACATCACTCAACGAAGGTTTCCAAAAAACTAGTGCCCCCATCGGCATGACCAATTGTTTCGAGAGCCTATCCCCAGAGTGTGATAACCACCATATTACATACCTAATGAAGGTGGATCAGGAGGTCATATTTGGACCCCTTACAGTTCATGCACCATCAAGGAGGGAGCCTGCTAACCACCGTCGCCAGCATCATCATAATGGTACCTATAAACTGCCTACTGAGGGTACCTCCCAATAGATAGCCACATTGAACACCCATGTAAAAGCTTTATTGAAGAAGAATCATTAGAGAGGGAAGATGCTGGATACCAAGGAAAGGACTAAAATCCCTAATCCTACTGACTGCGCCTGCCAGCATACTCTGGTAGGGACCAGCTAGCAGACACATATCCCTACTTGCTTAGAATGATTCTATGGGTATATTCCTGTAGAAAACATTAGGGAGGCTCATACTCCTACCCCCATGCAAAAATCCCATATACATATCATTATGGAACATTAAAGATAAAGGTATCCACATGCCTTGCTTCAATAGAAGATATTTTTTAACAAGTCATCGAGACGGAAAAAATGTCAGCTTATATCGACACACACACTTTGATAAAATTCCAATACGTTTTAGAAATAACTAAAGAACTCCATCGACATATTCCAACTTTGTTACAAATCAAGAAACATGCACATACTTCTATCTCTATAGCTAGGATGACTCAACATTCTTATCGTCACAATCATGTGGTTTTACCAGAGTAAGCAAACATTCTTGCTCACACCTGGGAGGATTATTGACATATCCCAATGAAGGATGAGGCATTAGACCAGGATCGTAATACCATTACAACTAAGGAAAACCAGGTGAGAGAAGCACATGCCTTAGGAAAGGGGAAGATTCCTATCAAATAAGTCTTGCGAAATAATTTGGAGGCCCAAGATCAGGCCCATATCCCCATTCTGGATGAGGCTAACTAGGTGAGAGTGGAACAAGCCTCGAGAAAGGATCTTGTAGTTAGTGAATCTGCTTGACATACTATATAATATCATAGAGGCAAGGTTCATATTCCTACTTCCGCCAATGAACGGTTACACCAACATCATTCCATGGCAATATAGGAGGAGGCTCATATTCTTTCTCCCATTACGGAGGTATGTCAACATATCCTGGCATAAAATGCATATTCAGACCAGGCATATATTCCTAATCCAATTGGGGACAACCTAATGAGAGAGACACACACCTAGGGGGAGGCTTATACTCTTTCCAACAAAGACCGACGACATATCCCAAAGGCTCAAGATCATGCCCATACCCCCGTCTTGACTGAGGCTTACCACATGAGAGTGGCACACACCTTAGGACATGATCATATCCCTATCGAAAATGAGGAAACTTATCGAAATATTATAACATATCCTTATTTTTGGGATCATATCCCCATAGCACTAGGTGGTTATATACAAATTCCGATAACCGTTTTACAGTAGGCCCATATCCCTGTACAACTACAAAAGGAAGGTCAACATACTTTGACCACGAAACAAAACATGACTCATATTTATAATATTCTCAATGCTAGTGTCCTTTAGGTTGTTTGAGATACAATTACAACACCACAAGGGTCCTCCAACTCTTCTATTGAAGTGTAAGTAGGATATGTTCATTACCACGATAGTCCTCCTCGTGTTAATGTGGAGATGGATCGCAGGGACTCTACTCCTGACATCCACCTTGATCAACCTCCCCATGGTGATATCTCCCATGGGAAAGGTAGTCATCCATTTTTATAGAGACCTCTGTATAGATAGGTAAACCAAAAATTGACACCTTTTTATAGAGAAGTTCTTGAAACACCAGTGTCAACTGTATATAGTTCCCCATCAGCATCCAACAACAATCCACTCCCATCAGCTAGCGACCATCAGAGTCATCTTCTATGGTATGACCAGATGGAGGAATGAAAATCTGATGAAAAAGAGTCCAACATTGAAATATAGATATATTTATCTAGAAAAAACCTCCCCATCATGTTCTGCCCCCTCGCTACTTCTATCTATTTTATCCCTCACGAGCTAGAAAAAAAGTGCATTCCTTACCTATGCCATAATATGTGGGATACTCATCAGTGACTTAAGGATTGAAATCTCCATTATCCTGGATATGAGTGTCACCTTCAGACCATCGGGATACTCTTTTTCCATCTCGAACTAGCTTCTATATCTATGGATCGAGATCAAAAATCGGAAAAGCACAGTGCAAATTTACAACACGCTTGCCGCTATTGCATTATGACACTTCGACAACTGATCTCTTAAGCCACATCAGAAATCTGAATTTCATGATGGGGGTAGTATATAGCATTATACTTCACCACTTTCCTGGAATAGTATAGCCCCTCATACATGAGTTTTTTCAATGTTATAGCCTCTGGAAAATTCAGGGTACTGAGAAATGATCAGGATAGTTGGTCGCTGCAACAGAATTCCCCTGCTCCAATAATACATAGAAACCATAGAAGGGGAGAGAGGATAGATGACATGATTTCAAAATGGACCCATAAAGATAATAGGAGGACATTCCAAACATGTCAATCAAAGTTTTTATCACTTGGAAAGATACCCACTAGGAAAGATCCTCATCATGGGATGCTATCTCACCCATCTCTCAAGCAAGCACAACTATGCCACATCACGAAGAACATAGTAGTAGATGCAATAGAGGCTGTCTAGGAATAGACTCAACCCCCTAGGCTAGGAAAACATTTACCACTGCCTCCACCCCTCAGTTCATTAGTTCCCAAGAAAATTCATGACTTTCTTTCATAAGTCACAGGAAAACCCCAACCCATATGGCTGGGGGAATTTATATCTCAATTGCCATCTCCAAATTCATTATCCCCTGAAAAGGGATGGGATACTTCAGCAGTGATTCCAGATCACCTCAACCCTAATGGGATGGGGACAACTACATCTTCATGTCTAATGATATCCCTAGATAAAACCTAGCCCATAGGGCTATGGTAATTTTTATCATCATCAAAACTACATAGAGAATCATCATTATCTAGGTTGAGATGTATATATCAACAGTATTCATCCCACTGGTTCCTAACATCTGAAGATAAACCTCTATTGGTGGGTGCTCGTTTGGAAACCTAGACCAGAAATTATCTCAAGTTAACCATTCATAAAACAATATAAGAGGATATTATAGTGAAATTAATTAGTACCCACCAGGGTCGCAAGACAAAACAACCCAATAAGGCCAAGGGATTGAATACTAACCCTAATAAAAGCCTTATAGAACCAAATTTCCACTTGGAATGAAATGGAACAACCACCATTGATCGATATGCCTCTGTAAATGTCCTCACTATTAGCATGGAGGAAATGGATCAAGATCTAGATGCAAATGGTCTCAACAAGAAATACATACCCTAGGTGGAGGTTGATTTGGACACACCAAATGAGGGTGTGCATACATGGAATCAAAGAAGGCTCCAGAATTTGGTACCACCAAATAATGTGTTTCTACCTACTTAGCAGAACATATCTAAATATAAAAAGAAATAATAAACCACACCTAGGTTTCTATCTTCATAAGAGAAATTGTTGCAATATGAGAGTGAAATACGATCTCTCTAGTAGCTCAATGAGGAGATACTTAGGGGAAATATTCCCACTGGATATCATCTCCAACTAGAGGTGAATATCCTCTCTCCTATGGTTGATCCTCCAACTAGAGAAGTGTCTGAATATCATATTGGATTAGGGTCTAGACAACACATTCATATAAACACGGAATTTGGGAACAATTGGGACTTCCCCCACTATGGAGACAACCTATCCCTCACCATGGTAACTCCTTAGCTATAAAAAATAGAGGATCAGTAAGAGATGAAAGTGGGACCACCTTATCAACCCCCACCCACTCCCTATAGACGTGAGGCAGCTCAAACGATAGTGCCTATGGATTTTCTTGCTACTATTGAATCCTTGGATACTTGGATGGAAGCCATGGAAGGGAAACATGTGCTAGTGAATCTTGAGAATTATCTATATCTTGAATGTGTAGATGATACCCCGCCTCCACCCAACTTTGGAAATCCTACTTTTTTCACCTTTAACGATGTAGGAGATCCTGAGCAGCATCTCACACACTTTGTGTCTTGATGTGGGATGATGATGGGACCTTGATATTAGTAATAGGTGACCAAGATAAGGTGTTTTTTATAAACATTGATAGGTCCAGCCTTCATCTAGTATAGTAGTCTACCCATAGGATCTATCATGGGATAGGAAGAACTTTGTCATCGGTTCCTTTACCAATTTAGTTCAACACTGAGGAAGATGATGATCATTGACCAGAAGAACTGTAAGCAACATAAGAATGAGAGGGCGTATAACTCCATATAAAGGTGGAAGGGTCTGACCTATTTTCTCAGCATCCCTCTCTCGTAGGAACAACTGTTGGAACTTTGTGCTGAAAATCTTGGGGATGAGATGAAATATCTAAGTGGATTCATAGAGTTTGCTGAAATAGTAGGGAGGCTTGAATAATATATTAAAAAAACCCTATCCATTTCCAGGACCACACCTAAAATACAAGGATAAAATCCAAGAAGAGTGGAAGATGCAACTGTTTCCCTCAATCCTGCAATAGTCTAAGAACCCAGGAAAACACCGAACCACCCAACACCTCCTGCTTACCGAAGACAGCCACATAATATCCCTTTTATAAAAGCACAAAAAACTAGGTACACCCAAGATTTTAGGAATGAATGAACAAGGTGCACTACTTCCAAAATGATAAAGTCCCAAGATACTTCTTGGAATCCATGGACAACAATCTACTTACGCTTCTACAACCCAGGAAGCCTGATGAAGTAAACCTCATTGACCATCCCAATTACTAACCTTTCCATAGAAGGTTGCATCATAATATCCATAACTGTTTCATATTCAAGGACATCCTTCAAGGCATGGTCGACTCTATACATGTGATGTTAGATTATTCTTCAGAATAAGTGACTTGCATAACCATTTCCTGGTCATAGGGTGAGGAAGGATGGTAGAAAGTTCCTATCAAGAAAGCACAAAAGTTAGACAACTGGATGACTCATAAAATAGTTGATCAAGCCCATAGAACCCTCAAGGAACAATTTCAAAAACTCACAATAGTTCCATCACCCAAAAAGGAGAAGTCTAATGTACCTCCCAAGGGTGGGAGTGACCATTAGAATCAAGAATAAATAAGAAAGGAAGAGTCATATTAAACTCCAAAGCAGACTATAACTTGAAGATTTCTTCCCTGCAACATCTTTGGCATGGGTACTACCCCACCAAATGGAATCCTCATTAGGTGAAGATCTCATATTCATCTCTGTAAACAATATAAACTTAGAGAACCCCTTCTTTGATGATGAGTATGCCATAAAATATGGTTTCCCCATATATAACAGGGGAATGGGAGGCCGCATGCACCAAAGATGAGGATACAGGGGACATCGCGGATATGGATGGAGTTAGTATCATAATCATACCCCAAAAAAGATACATATACAGGAAAGAATCAAGTAAAATCACTCCAATAGACTCAAAGGAGTTAGGGAGGTGCCAGTAGAGACTCGAAGCTTGACTTACATGGACAATAAATTACTTTTGCAGAATACTTAATACATAACAAAAACAGACACACAAGTAACGTAATAGTTTAGTTTCTTTGGAAACTCGGAATATAATCTTCTAATACAATTGAAAGATCTTAGAAAACTCCCATAAAAATCTTCCCCTTTTTGTTTAATTACCTAAAACCTTTCATTAAATCCTGGGGAAAAGAAAACATATAAAGGGTGAGCTCAAATGCTTAGTAAGGGAAAACATAGAGAACATAAAACAATCCATAAACATTTGAAAGCAAAAACTTAAACATGAAATCTAAACATTAAAACCTTGAGCAAAGACATAAATCTTGGAAGTACATAAGGCATATATCATAAAGGAACATCAATCACGATAAAATAGCATGGGAATAAAACATGTAATTGTGGAAACCATTCAACACTTGTTATGATTTCCATAGTAGCCAAGGCATTAGTGCCAAGACCATCTTAGTGGACAAAGTCCTTTTCTGAATCGAGTTCACTCCTCGTTTCAGTCCTGTAACACTGAACCGGATTAACTTACCGTTCCAGCCATGTCTATCTCATGAGATATAAATCTTTACCCAATGCATTGGAGAGAGATATAGGTCCCACCCATCTCATAATGAAATCATTATTACTTGTGCCACAAAATAAACATACATCATTCATAATAACCAAATAAATAAAATCAGTTTCATAAACATCATCCCATCATCACATAATCCATATAAAATAAATGGATATCATTTCATAATAAGAAAAGTGAAACCATGTAAATCATATAGACATGATACTTGAAACATACACACATGAAATAATGTCATATTAGATGAAAAATGGTTTTGATAAAACACTTGAAATGAATTCTTGAGGAAAATATCCTTTCTTATTTAAAATCATTTTCTTTTTACAAAATGTCATGCAATTTTAAAAGAAAAGGATTTTGTTGAAAATAGTCATGAAATATTTTGGAGGAAGCTTCATGAAAATAAGGCTTTATAAAACCGTAAAAATCCTTTCATGCCATATAAGTTAAAAAAAACATTCTTCTCGTACTTTTTCTGAAAAAGTCAAAAAGTACCTCGTAAAAGAAAGATTCCATACATACCATGTAGTAAAAGTCAAAAATGGGCAAAAAGGAAATTAAACATACATAAAACCATTTTTAGGAAACATGGACATGGATGAGAACAATAACCCCAGTAAATACTTACGAATAAACAATATCGGATAAGAACGAGATTGGAAAAGTTATCCCTTACCTTAGGTCCGATATGCTTCGTATGGATCCAAACCTCCTCTTATTTCGACACGCCTTTTTGAAACCTCCTCTTAGGGCACTAAGATTGGTCTTTGAAGAAGACCAGAACCTCTAGAATGTTTCTATGGAAGTGGAGAAGATAAATTGGCATGGGTTGGCCAAGCATTAAGGCTCAAAGTGGTGTGAGGAAGAGAGGGATGAGGTGTACTTTTATAAGGGAGGAGAGGGGAACCTTTGGAATAACTACAAATATTATTTTATTATAAATTTATATTCGGTTTTTAATAGCTCCAAATTGAGTTATTTCGAAGCTAAGGTGGGGATGGGTCGAAATCCTCTCATCCAATATAATTTAGACAAGTTTAGGGTTCTATTTTAACCTTATCATTTAGATTTAACTTTAAGTTAAATAATTTTTCTTTTACCATGTCTTCTTGTTTTCTTACACTACAAGGTTAATAAACTTACTATAACAAGACAAACGAACCAAAAGTTGTTTATTATTAATATATATAACCTTATCTAAGTCATTTGGCTGAACATTATATTTTTAGGAATAAAATAACAATTAATAATATAATATTTGTTTTAAAAACTATTTTATGTCAATTTTGACACTATTTGGTAATTGATTTTTGTGAAAATCATAAAATAATGATTAGTTAGAAAAAGTTAACTTAATCAATAATAACATTTCATATTAACCTATAAAATTAGTGTAATTTACAAAAAGTCTCAAATTACATTTATTTGGGTATTTATAACATCAATTATGTCAATATTTCATTAATAAGATAATTACTACATCATCATTGTTTCATAAATAAATTAAATTAGTTAATGTATAAAAATTAAAAATAAAATACCATTATGTAGGAAATAGTTTTATATTTCTAATGAATATTTATAGTCTAATTTATCTTATTTATAACCCTATATTAAAAATGATTTAGTTATTAAACTTTGATTTTAACTATTTTAACCCTTCTTTAAATAAATTAATAATAAATGTCCTAATCTAATCCAAGTGGGACTAAATGGTCATATTGTATGCCTAAGGTTGTTTTTGGTTGAATTAAACTTATCCAATATAATTAGGACATGTGTTAGGGTAATAATAATATCATTTTTACCCTTAATTACCCTATTTACTTTTAACCGTGGTAAATAAAAGTAAAAAGTTACTATTCACAAAAAATTATTTTTATCTCATTGAACCACATTTTACTTACTAACATAAACCGTGTCTCTCAGATTTTTGAAATTCCATTCACAGAAGCGGTAAAATTAAGTTTTATGTAAATTTGAAAATTCTCCTAAGAGGTGGGTAAAAGACGGTGAGAAGTTCAATAAATTTTTTATATATCTAAAATTATTATAAAATGAATTCAATGAATTACATTGAACTTATATTGGTATTATGTATCAATGTTTACCTAAAATAAAGTTAAATAAAATAAATAATTATTTAAATAAAAAGTCGGTTTTTAAATAGTAACCCAGTGTTTTCACTATTCATCAAAAATTGAAAGTTTTCAGAAAAATACCAAAATTTCACCCTAAGCTAATTTTGATATTACGAATCCAAAAATGAAGTCCATTTTGAAAGATAAAATTTCAAAAAGTGGGTATTATTATTAATAACGGCTAGTTCATAATAATATTATAATAATATCTCGTTTAGTGAAACTTGGTACTGCGTACTACACACGCTATCGAAGAAGGTCTTGATTGCGTGTAATGTAAGCCAAGTCAGGGCTGCGTGTAGTTAAATCTCCATTTGGTGTTGCGTATAACATAATCAAAACTTATTTCATTTATACATTAAACAAAATCTATACTTAATGTTGCGTAGAATAATTTCCACAAAACGAACTTCAAATAGTGTGTAACACTAGCCAGGAATAGTGTAGCATATACTGCAAGCTAATACGGTGTTGCGTATAGTACAAGATAATCTTGGTGTAGCGTACAACACAAGACATCAAAGTAATTAAAAATAATATTTCTCATAAAATCTCATGCTGTTACATTCTACCCCCCTTAAAATGAATCTCGCCCTTGAAATTTTGTCAGGGTTGTAAATGGTTTACTACTTGAAAGTTTCTTTCATAGAAACCCACATCATAAAAAAAGGAATACTAAAACTTCATTTTAAAAAAGAAAGTTAGAAATGTAACGGTTACCCAGATTAACTCATCACTGGGTTTCCACATAGGAGAACATAGGTGAAAATATGGATATGGAAGAGAAATCTAACCATCATGTTTTGATGGAGAGTGGTAGAGAACATGGCTATGAAATAGCCAAAAATCACAAAGCCATAGATTTGCGATGATCTAAGGTACCATCTGATTCGTCGGATATAAGAGCACTAGGACAACATTTTTGGTTTTCAATATCATTTCCCTAAAGTTGAAAATTTTGAAGTATAAGAAATACTTGCTTGATGTTGGTACAATCTCACTATTGTTTGTGTTTTGAACAATTTCCACTTCATCTCTTAAAGAAATGAAGTTGAATTTGTTCTTCGTGAAGTGCTAACAGATCATGTGATAGAATGATGGGTCATTCCATCTATCTCAAAGAAAAGGTTAGAAAAAGTTATCGAATACATAAGTCCATGTATGGTGAGGTTAATCAGATATGATTCCAAACATGGACTTATACTTCATCTATCATACTGCTTAATAAAATAAACTAGTTTCTACTAACCAGGGGATTCCTGTAGGCCAGTGGTATGCGATAAAGGCCAGTCGCACTTCGATTGTGGGTTCGATTCCCACAACCTTGTCCGACGCGACGAGTTGTCGCCCGTACTGCAGGTTGTCCTTTTTCTAAAATTACATCATTATGACATTCCATCGATAATATCGAAAACAGTTCTAGCATTAAACTAACTTATTGTCACACACGATTTTTTTTTCTGTCTTTGTATTGATCCGGCCCATTATAAATCCCGGTCCTTTTCATGGGTATTTTATGAGATGAATCTTGAGTTTTGAAGTTTCATATATGTCTAACCACCATAATTTGGGATCCCCATTGCTTGTTTGGGAGTTTTTGAAGAAAGGGTGGTTACTTCATGATTTGGGCCAACCGTGAGCCCATTCCCAGTTTTAAAAACTGAATTTGTTTCTTTTATAACTCTTTTGTTTTTCATCCTTTTTCACCCAATAAACTTTCCACTTGTCCTATACTGATATATTAAAATTTATTTATCCTTTTGGACCCATTATAAATTCGTAAGCCGGGTGAATTTGGGTTACTTATTTAGGTATTGGGCCAGCCCATGGGCCCATTTCCTGTTTTAAAAAAAAATAATTTGTTTCATTTATATCTTTTTCATTTTTTAATATTTTTCGGTGATTCCACCTCCCACCAGAAGCCAATATCCCTATCCTCACCCCCAATATCGTTTTTAACTCTTTGGAGCTCATATGGGTCGCTTATTAGGGATATTATTCTCTGGTTTCCTCAAAACGTCCAGAATTGATAAGGTAAATTGTTTCACCCATAACTCATTCAATTCGTATTCTTTTGGCCACCAATTTTCTTCCCCTTGTTCGTCAAGATATTAGGAGTCTCTATATGAATTTTCAAGACATTCCCTTCCCTCTAGGGTTGCAGATCTAATGGAAGACGAAGAGTTTTCTAGGGTGAAAGGTCTGGTATTTATAGTTTTAGGGTTTATAAACCCGCGGCGGGTGATTTCGGGTGTGCGTTTCAATTACGCCAAAGATTTGAGGTAGGATATCCCTTGCACATGCTTTTATCATAGAAGTTTCATCATTTTAATATTATCCTATACTGATATTAATATATATTATTGTTTTAAATCCTTTTTATAATTTTCTTGGTGTGCAAAGTCGTTGTTTAATCACTGTTATGTGAAAGGTAGTGTTGTTTTGTCATGAAAGTAATCAACAAGTGTTTGTTTAAATGTTCCACTATCTTTGAAAATATTTTGTGAGGTTTATAATCTGGTTTATGATATTTTTAACATGTTACAGTATCTTTAATGAAAATATGACATTCAATTGGTGTTTTATTCCTTTTCATGTACATAAAATATATTGTTTTGTTTAAAAAGGGCATGACATGTGTTCGGTAAATTGCCCGGTTGGCTTTTATGTGTGATGTGTGATTTAAAATTTATTTGATTGGATTTATAAATGAATTTTAAGAATTATAAATGGTATTTTTGGGTTACTTATATTGATTTCCAATTTGGATTTTTTTTTACAAACAAGTGGGTTTTGATTTACAACATATTTTGGCCCGAGTTTCCCAAAAATGGACCGTTTCACATCTTTATGAAAATGGTTGTGTTTTGAATATGTAACCTGAGTATTATAATAGATTTATGAATGAGGTTTACTGCTATAAATGATGTTTATACAGATCCTTAATAAAATTAAAATGCATACCTTAATCAAATGTTAGTTTTGAGAAAATGTTTAAAGGCCCATTTGGCATTTCCTAGAAATGAAGGAGTGTTTTACTTGTATATAACAAGTTGTGCAATTGGGATTGTTTTATGGTCCATTACATGATTTTATTAAATGTTTATTGGGCTTCCAAATATGATTTGGTTTGGTTATGATGTGTGTTTATAATTTAAAGAGTGTTTTTGAAAGAGTTTTATGTGCAAATCCTCAATACACTTCATGAAATTGTTTTACCAAAATATTTAGCGGTTTGTTGATTAGTGTAAGAAATGTGAAGAAATATTAGGGGTTGTTTGTGTTTTTATGGTTTTGGAATGTAATGTGGATTTGAAATGTGTATTTGATAATATGTGTAACTTGATTGAGCACTAAAGGGAATCCCGGGTATCTAGGTGGGCGGATGTGTACTAGTATGCTAGTGATTCTGTGGGGGTTGGCCCCTGTTTCACATAGCAAGTTTGACGATGACAACACTAACAAAACTATGATGATGATGATGATTGGGGACCACTAGGTTATGGGTATGTTCCCTACTAGTGGCTCGTGCACGAGAACAGATATTTATTATGGTTACTTTTACCGAGATACGAGGTACCTGGGGCTCACAACTAACTAGTGCCTAGGGGTATTCCCATGACTAGTGCTCATTGGATATTTTGTACTCACCGTCGGCATACGGTGTGTTTGGTTGGTAAATTCAGTAGTATGTGTTATTTATTTGAATGTTAAAATTCTTTATAGCAGCCCTCTTGAAAACTATGTTCATTTTGAAGTTGCACCTCTTTGAAAAAAAATAGTTACTTGCATTTTTGTTTATTAAACATGCATGTTTTTGTCTGATAATTATTATAGCATGGAACCTCATTTGAAACTCATACTTACATATCTTGAATTTCAAACTATAAATTGATGTTTAATTTATTTTAAAGGAATGTGAATTGGGAATAGAATATCGGGCTAACCTACTGAGTTTTAATACTCACGCCTATAGTCTTCTTATTTTTTTAGCCCTTGTGCAGGTTTCATCTTTAGTTCGATCACCTTGGGCGACTTTTGATCATTGTGTTGGAGAGTGACCAGAAGTGTCACATGGAGTTAGTTGGTCATTGGGATTGTTCATTTGAGTTTTTGTTTTTGTTCTACCTTTAGTTTCTTGTATAAAAAAATATTTTGTTCAATTTTTATATAAATTCATTTTGGGCTGTCCGTTTATTTTCGCTGTTTGTTTGATTGTCTATATATGGGCGAAATCGTTCCCTTGTGTACTCTATTTATGCCCTTGGTGCTTGTCACCATCCCGGGAGGATCGGGAACGCCTCTCGGGACTTGTCGCGGGCTGTCCTGGGTGACCGGTTCAGGGTCGACTCAGGCTGGTTCGTGACAAAATGGTATCAGAGGAGGTTGGCTCTTAGCGGACCTTTCTTTTTAGAGTGCCCTTGTTATTTTGGGGATGTCAAGGTAGATGGAGTAGGATTTTTGGGACTTGAGGGGTAAGTGCAAGAAGAGCGTCGCGAACTCTTTCTTGTTCTAATTCTCAGGTTTCCATGGAAGTCCGGTTTTATTAGTGTCCATTGTTCTAGTTGATTGTTTGGTATTGGGATATGACAAGGGGAGTCTGACCAATGGCCTTCGTGAGCTCACAGGGCCTGGAAATCCATGTGGAGCTGAGGAATGGTCCTAATAAGTCTCTCTGTGTTGGTGTTGTGTTTGGCATATGGCCGCCAACCATATGGTCAAGTCACCCACCGACACTAGTTCCCTTTTTTTGGGTCTCTTGAACCTTTCATGAATTCTGAATTTTTGTTTTTAAAATCCTTGTGTGAGAATTGTGGAAATGGGTTTTAATGTAAGGATTAGATTTTGAAAAGTGAAAAAATGGGGTTTTCAATAATTAAATATAATAATGGTTTTGGATGGTTGTGTTTTTGTGAAAAAAAAATGAGGGAAGTAGAAATGATTTAAAGGGATTGGATTATCCATAATCTAAACTTGTGGTTTGTTGAAATAAAATGTTTTGAAATTGTGAATCATTTTAAAGTGATTCTGGATCTTTTTTTATTAAATGGGGTATTTTAGGATGTTAAAAAGTTTTTGAATTGGATAAATTAGTTTTGGCAATTGGTTTTGATTGGTTGGTGTTTTACTACAAACGGTATTGGTCTCAATGGACCTCAGATTATAAAAATATACATTGCTGATTTTTTTTAAAAAAAATGGGAAGGGGTTGTTTGGAGTGGCTTGGTTATTTAAAAAGTTTTTTTTAAAATGAAAAGGGGTAGGTTTTTAAGAAAATGTTTCTTAATGAATTGTGGTTTTTTTGTTTGTGGAATATGAAAAGGGTTTTTCACTTGGTGGTTGGTGTTCCTTTTGAAGGTACATGATTTTTGGAATGATGTTGTTTTGTTTTAGCCTTTGGTGTTTTCATGAGTCCTCACATGCATGGTTTTATTTATATCTGGAAGGATGAAATATATGGTCTGGTGGTTGGGTGCCTGGGGTGGCATGGAAATGTGCATGTGGGTGAGACTTGATGAAACACCATTGGTGAATGTTGAAACCCACCAAGTTAGTTTGTTTTTCAAAAGTGTTTTGAGTTGAAAAATGTTGTCCTTTTTTTTATAAACCAATGGTTATGTGGCCCGTTTTTTTTTCTATGTTGTAGAAGAGTTGTTTATTCAGTAAGCTCATTTGTGATCTACAATTCATACTCTTGTTGTATCTTGAGATGATATCTTGCTGGTGTCTTGGTTTTGGAGAAATTTTCATTGGGTTTCTAAAGATGTGTTTGATGTTGTGATGTGGCCAGGGATAGTTCTCCGTTGGAAATATTTCCTGCTGATCAACCTAAGGATTCATTTCAAATGTTAAATCCACCTCTTTTGATGATGCCTCAACCTGTTTGTTGGAATAGAGAGTAGTTTGGGATCTATTAAAAGTGCTTCTAGGTCGTGATAATTCTTTTGGACAGAGCAGTTGTGTTCAGTGATGTTGATGTATTTCGTCTAATTCCTCATCTATTATGCCCCTCATTTAGAGTGATAAGGAATTTTGATATGTATCTATGAGTTCCTATTTAGATGAAGGTTTTTGTTTGGTGATCAAGTGTGGTTTTTTTTGAGTGGTGTGATCCTTATCACCTGACTGCGGTGCAGCAAATGCTTCAAGAATCAGGGCTCCAGCCATAGGCCTCGGAGTGAAGCTTTTCACGCAGTCAGGAACTCAACAGAGGTGTGGAGTGCTAGATTAAGATCCTTACTCCTCTGTTTTGGTAAGTTAGTTACTATGTCAATGTTTTGGTTCCTCATTTCTATGAATTTCCCTTTGTCGCAACAAGCGTGGTGGACTTAACCCCTCACACAGTGTCTATGGTTATTCCTTCATGGATGTGGGTTTTCAATCAATGTCCCTGTGCGGACCGCCTATAAAAATCAGGTGCAGTCTTGGTGTTACCTATTCATAGGGGGAGAGTTTTGGGTAGTTTCTTTGTTTCTTTTGTTGTTTCAGTGGCCAAATTTTTGGGTCCTCTTCCCTCCCATCCCCAAGTGACGGGGGTCCAGAATTGTGATGAATGTGTCGACCAAGTTATTGTCCCCTCCATTCGAAAGTGAGTGGTTTATATGTTCATGTTGTAACTATATTAACTTGGTATAGTAGGTTTTTGTAGGAGGGTTTTTTTTGGGCTTGTGTGAGTGAGTCCCAACTCTAGCTCATGTTCAATTCTTGTCTATTCATTGCTAGTTGGTTTCTAATAGTGGGGAGACCCACCATGGGTCTCCTGGATTTTCATCCTAAGAACATTTTTAGGGATAGTTGATTCTTAATGGTGGGGAGTACATTCTGGAATCCTTAGGTGCTGTTTTTTTTCAGCCGGAAAGTGTTATGGCTTTCCGGGGGCGGAAAGCTTTAATGGTGGGGAGAATTGTCACACACAGTTTTTTTTTTCTGTCTTTGTATTGATCCGGCCCATTATAAATCCCGGTCCTTTTCATGGATATTTTATGAGATGAATCTTGAGTTTTTAAGTTTCATATATGTCTAACCACCATAATTTGGGATCCCCATTGCTTGTTTGGGAGTTTTTGAAGAAAGGGTGGTTACTTCATGATTTGGGCCAACCGTGAGCCCATTCCCAGTTTTAAAAACTGAATTTGTTTCTTTTATAACTCTTTTGTTTTTCATCCTTTTTCACCCAATCAACTTCCCACTTGTCCTATACTGATATATTAAAATTTATTTTTCCTTTTGGACCCATTATAAATTCTTAAGCCGGGTGAATTTGGGTTACTTATTTAGGTATTGAGCCAGCCCATGGGCCCATTTCCTGTTTTAAAAAAAAATAATTTGTTTCATTTATATCTTTTTCATTTTTTAATATTTTTCGGTGATTCCACATCCCACCAGAAGACAATATCCCTATCCTCACCCCCAATATCGTTTTTAACTCTTTGGAGCTCATATGGGTCGCTTATTAGGGATATTATTCTCTGGTTTCCTCAAAACGTCCAGAATTGATAAGGTAAATTGTTTCACCCATAACTCATTCAATTCGTATTCTTTTGGCCACCAATTTTCTTCCCCTTGTTCGTCCAGATATTAGGAGTCTCTCTATTAATTTTCAATCCATTCCCTTCCCTCTAGGGTTGCAGATCTAATGGAAGACGAAGAGTTTTCTAGGGTGAAAGGTCTGGTATTTATAGTTTTAGGGTTTATAAACCCGCGGCGGGTGATTTCGGGTGTGCGTTTCAATTACGCCAAAGATTTGAGGTAGGATATACCTTGCACATGCTTTTATCATAGAAGTTTCATCATTTTAATATTATCCTATACTGATATTAATGTATATTATTGTTTTAAATCCTTTTTATAATTTTCTTGGTGTGCAAAGTCGTTGTTTAATCACTGTTATGTGAAAGGTAGTGTTGTTTTGTCATGAAAGTAATCAACAAGTGTTTGTTTAAATGTTCCACTATCTTTGAAAATATTTTGTGAGGTTTATAATCTGGTTTATGGTATTTTTAACATGTTACAGTATCTTTAATGAAAATATGACATTCAATTGGTGTTTTATTCCTTTTCATGTACATAAAATATATTGTTTTGTTTAAAAAGGGCATGACATGTGTTCGGTAAATTGCCCGGTTGGCTTTTATGTGTGATGTGTGATTTAAAAGTTATTTGATTGGATTTATAAAGGAATTGGAAGAATTATAAATGTTATTTTTGGGGTACTTATATTGATTTCCAATTTGGATTTTTTTTTACAAACAAGTGGGTTTTGATTTACAACATATTTTGGCCCGAGTTGCCCAAAAATGGACCGTTTCACATCTTTATGAAAATGGTTGTGTTTTGAATATGTAACCTGAGTATTATAATAGATTTATGAATGAGGTTTACTGCTATAAATTATGTTTATACAGATCCTTAATAAAATTAAAATGCATACCTTAATCAAATGTTAGTTTTGAGAAAATGTTTAAAGGCCCGTTTGGCATTTCCTAGAAATGAAGGAGTGTTTTACTTGTATATAACAAGTTGTGCAATTGGGATTGTTTTATGGTCCATTACATGATTTTATTAAATGTTTATTGGGATGCCAAATATGATTTGGTTTGGTTATGATGTGTGTTTATAATTTAAAGAGTGTTTTTGAAAGAGTTTTATGTGCAAATCCTCAATACACTTCATGAAATTGTTTTACCAAAATATTTAGCGGTTTGTTGATTAGTGTAAGAAATGTGAAGAAATATTAGGGGTTGTTTGTGTTTTTATGGTTTTGGAATGTAATGTGGATGTGAAATGTGTATTTGATAATATGTGTAACTTGATTGAGCACTAAAGGGAATCCCGAGTATCTAGGTGGGCGGACGTGTACTAGTATGCTAGTGATTCTGTGGGGGTTGGCCCCTGTTTCACGTAGCAAGTTTGACGATGACAACACTAACAAAACTATGATGATGATGATGATTGGGGACCACTAGGTTATGGGTATGTTCCCTACTAGTGGCTCGTGCACGAGAACAGATATTTATTATGGTTACTTTTACCGAGATACGAGGTACCTGGGGCTCACAACTAACTAGTGCCTAGGGGTATTCCCATGACTAGTGCTCATTGGATATTTTGTACTCACCGTCGGCATACGGTGTGTTTGGTTGGTAAATTCAGTAGTATGTGTTATTTATTTGAATGTTAAAATTCTTTATAGCAGCCCTCTTGAAAACTATGTTCATTTTGAAGTTGCACCTCTTTGAAAAAAAATAGTTACTTGCATTTTTGTTTATTAAACATGCATGTTTTTGTCTGATAATTATTATAGCATGGAACCTCATTTGAAACTCATACTTACATATCTTGAATTTCAAACTATAAATTGATGTTTCATTTATTTTAAAGGAATGTGCATTGGTAATAGAATATCGGGCTAACCTACTGAGTTTTAATACTCACGCCTATAGTCTTCTTCTTTTTTAGCCCTTGTGCAGGTTTCATCTTTAGTTCGATCACCTTGGGCGACTTTTGATCATTGTGTTGGAGAGTGACCAGAAGTGTCACATGGAGTTAGTTGGTCATTGGGATTGTTCATTTGAGTTTTTGTTTTTGTTCTACCTTTAGTTTCTTGTATAAAAAAATATTTTGTTCAATTTTTATATAAATTCATTTTGGGCTGTCCGTTTATTTCCGCTGTTTGTTTGATTGTCTATATATGGGCGAAATCGTTCCCTTGTGTACTCTATTTATGCCCTTGGTGCTTGTCACCATCCCGGGAGGATCGGGAACGCCTCTCGGGACTTGTCGCGGGCTGGCCTGGGTGACCGGTTCAGGGTCGACTCAGGCTGGTTCGTGACACTTATGTTCAACATAATTCATTTCAAATCTTTAGGATTATCCAAAATACTTCTGTCCAAGCTTATAGTATAAAGAAAACAATTACTAGAAATTTCATCTACCGAGCATGTGAATACCATCATTTATCCCCGATATATCTTGTTGATCACATTCCAATCATGTGAATACCTTAATCATGTATTCTCTTGAAAAATGAATACCCATTTAACCTTAGTGAAAACATGAATGCTATCAAAAGTTAACTCTTTCCACATACCAAAATCCCAAAATTTCTATATACTCAAACCATGATATCACTTTGTCCTTATTTTAACCATGAGCTCATGATTACTATCATATTATTTTCTCCTTATCCCTTCCATATGTGCATTTCATCTACTTTCCAAAAATATTTTAATCACTTTTTCATGGTTACCAGTACCATATAATAATTGAAAACCAATACATAGATATTCCAAAATTCCACAATACCATAAATGAGATTCCATGATACTATTTTGAAATCCCATTACATAAACACTTAATCATTACAAAACATCATTTTCATACTCAACATCACAAATAGTGATCGCATGAGACTTCCCTTTATCCGTTACTTTAAGAGGTTGCTCACGTTGATCATCATTAACCCATGGATTAGGGAATTTATTAGCATAATGCCCCATTTCCTTTCACTTGAAGCATTGAAGTGTTGGTGGAGAGTTCTCTGTTGTCTTTTCTCTATTCACATCATTAGAAACATTTTTCCCATTACGTCGACAATCAACTGCTCGATGACCTTCTTTTACACACTTAAAACATTTCTAGTACCTTTTAGGCAATCTCCACCATGCTTCTTTCCACACTTTGAGCATAAAGAAACATTCATATTCTTTTCACCATTGTTCTGAGATTTCTCCTTGAACTCCATCTTTCGTTTCCTGTCAAAACCATGAGATGGATATGTAACACCAAATTCCATTTCTACCTTGATAGCACAATGCACAATTTCTTCATAGCTACTGAAGTCTCTTATAGCTAATTCCCTTCGAAGACTTGGTTTTAAGCCACTGAAAAATCGATCAACTTTACTTTCAGGTTGGATGATAAATCCAGATCCATACCTTTCAAGTCTTGTAAAATTCACTTCGTATATACCAACAGATTCATTATCCTTTTTATTTAGTTCAAGAAACTCCTTCTCTATCTTTGTTCGAAGAATACGAGGGAAGTACTTATTGAAAAATAAGTTCTTGAACTCGTCCCATTCCATGGACTCAATTTCATCTCTTGGCCTCGTATTCTTGATAAGATTCCACCATTTATCAGCTTCACCTTCCAAACGATATACTGATAAGATGACTTTATCATGTTCAGAACATTGAAGAACTGAAAATTTCTTTTCAGTGGTACTGATCCATTGTTTAGAAACAAGTGGATCAGAAGACCCCCTGAAAGAAGGTGGACGTTTCCTCATGAAGGACTCAATAGAATATTGTTCCCTTCTCTTCTCATTTGGAAGTCCAGAATGATTCATAGCTTGTGTAAGTATAGAAATAAGATTTTTCACTCCATCTCCCATAACATTTGTTTGTTCAGGAGGACAATCATTGCATTGTCCATTACATTGATCAACACAGTTCCTTCGGGTTCCAGCCATCGTCTAAAACCCAAAAATAATAGTATGAGAGGCAAAAACCATGCTAGGGAAAACAACATAATAAAGGGGGAGTACCTTCAATATCTAACATCTTAGGTTTAATTATAAGATCGTTAGTGCAATTCTAGGACTATAACCTATACATATACTTAACCTTAGGGACATCCCTATACATACCTTAGAAATATCTCTAGGGATCTCACTAAAGTTATTGCATCCTAGTTTCCAAAGGTTGACTAAACCTTTCCTCTGATACTAACTGTAGAGACCCGAAGCTTGACCTACATGGACAATACATTACTTTTGTGGAATACTTAATACATAAAAAAAACAGACACACAAGGACCATAATAGTTTAGTGTATTTGGAAACTCGAAATATAATCTTCTAATCCTATTGAAAGATCTTCGACAACTCCCATAACGATCTTCCCCTTTTTGTTTCCTTACCTAAAACCTTTCTTTAAATCCTAGGGAAAAGAAAACATATAAAGGGTGAGCTCAAATGCTCAGTAAGGGCAAACATAGAGAACATAAAACAATCCATAAACATTTGAAAGCAAAAACTTGAACATGAAATCTAAATAGTAAAACCTTGAGCAAAGACATAAATCTTGGAAGTACGTAAGACATATATAATAAAGGAACCTCAATCATGATAAAATAGCATGGGAATAAAACATATAATTGTGTCAACCATTCAGAACTTGTTATGATTTCCATAGTATCCAAGGCATTGGTGCCAATACCATCTTAGTGGACAAAGTCCCTTTCTGAATCGAGTTCACCCCTCGTTTCAGTCCTGTAACACTGAACCAGATTAACTTACCATTCCAGCCATGTCTATATCATGAGATATAAATCTTTACCCAATGCATTGGAGGAAGATATAGGTCCCACCCATCTCATAATGAAATCATTCTTACTTGTTCCACAAAATAAACATACATCATTCATAATAACCCAATAAATAAAATGGGTTTCATAAACATCATCCCATCGTCACATAATCCATATAAAATAAATGGATATCATTTCATAATAAGAAAAGTGAAACCATGTAAATCATAGAGACATGATACTTGAAACATACACACATGAAATAATTTCATCTTAGATGAAAAATGGTTTTGATAAAGCACTTGAAATGAATTCTTGAGGAAAATATAATTTCTTATTTAAAATCATTTTCTTTTCACAAAATGTCATGCAATTTTAAAAGAGAAGGATTTTGTTGAAAATAGTCATGAAATATTTTGGAGGAAGATTCATAAAAATAAGGATTTATAAAACCGTAAAAATCCTTTCATGCCGTATAAGTTAAAAAAATATTCTTCTCGTACTTTTTCTAGAAAAGTCAAAAAGTACCTCGTAAAATAAAGATTCCATACATACCATGTAGTAAAAGTAAAAAATGGGTAAAAAGTACATTAAACATACATGAAACCATTTTTAGAAAACATGGAAATGTATGAGAACAATAACCCCATTAAATACTTACGAATAAACAATCTCAGATAAGAACGAGACTGGAAAATTTATCCCTTACCTTAGGTCCGATATGCTTCGTATGGATCCGAACCTCCTCTTCTTTCGACACGCCTTTTTGAAACCTCCTATTAGGGCACTAATATTGGTCTTTGAAGAAGAAAAGAACCTCTAGGATGTTTCTAGGGAAGTGGAGAAGATAAATTGGCATGTGTTGGACGAGCTTGAAGGCTTAAAGTGGTGTGAGGAAGAGAGGGAGGAGGTGTCCTTTTATAAGGGATGCGAGGTGCACCTTTGGAATAACTAAAAATATTATTTTATTATAAAGTCATATTCGGGTTTTAATAGCTCCAAATTGAGTTATTTCGAAGCTAAGGTGCGGATGGGTCGAAATCCTCTCATCCAATAGAATTTAGACAAGTTTATGGTTCTATTTTAACCTTATCATTTAGATTTAACTTTAAGTTAAATAATTTTTCTTTTACCATGTCTTCTTGTTTTCTTACACTATAAGGTTAATAAACTTACTATAACAAGCCAAAAGAACCCCAAGTTGTTTATTATTAATATATATAACCTTATCTAAGTCATTTGGCTGAACCATAGATTTTTAGGAATAAAAAAATAATTAATAATATAATATTTGTTTTAAAAACTATTTTATGTCAATTTTGAGACTATTTGGTAATTGTTTTTTGTGAAACTCATAACAAAATATTTTGTTCGAAAAAAGTTAACTTAATCAATAATAACATGTCATATTAACCTATAAAATCAGTGGAATTTATAAAAAGTCTCAAATTACATTTATTTGGGTATTTATAACATCAATTATGTCAATATTTCATTAATAAGATAATTACTACATCATCATTGTGTCATAAATAAATTAAATTAGTTAATGTATAAAAATTACAAATAAAATACCATTATGTATTAAATATTTTTTTATCTTTCTAATGAATATTTATAGTCGAATTTATCTTATATATAACCCTATATTAAAAATTATTTAGTTATTAAACTTTGATTTTAACTATTTTAACCCTTCTTTAAATAAATTAATAATAAATGTCCTAATCTAATCCAAGTGGGCCTAAATGGTCATATGTTATGCCTAAGATTGTTTTTGGTCGAATTAAACTTATCCAATAGAATTAGGACATGTGTTAGGGTAATAATAATATCATTTTTACCCTTAATTATCCTATTTACTTTTAACCATGGTAAATAAAAGTAAAAAGTTACTATTCACAAAAAATTATTTTTATCTCATTGAACCACATTTTACTTACTAAAATCAACCGTGTCTATCGGATTTTTAAAATTCCATTCACAGAAGTGGTAAAATTAAGTTTTATGTAAATTTGAAAATTCTCCTAGGAGGTGGGTAAAAGACAGTGAAAAGTTCAATAAAATTTTTCTATATCTAAAATTATTATAAAATGACTCCAATGAATTAAATTGAACTTATATTGGTATTATGTATCAATTTTTACCTAAAATAAAGTTAAATAAAATAAATAATTATTTAAATAAAAAGTCGGTTTTAAAATAGTAACCCAGTGTTTTCACTATTCATCAAAAATTGAAAGTTTTCAGAAAAATACCAAAATTTCACCCTAAGCTAATTTCGATATTCCAAATCCAAAAATGAAGTCCATTTTGAAAGATAAAATTTCAAAAAGTGGGTATTACTATTCATAACGGCTAGTTCATAATAATATTATAATAATATCTTGTTTAGTGAAACTTGGTATTGCGTACTACACACGCTATCGAAGAAGGTCTTGATTGCGTGTAATGCAAGCCAAGTCAGGGATTCGTGTAGTAAAGTCTACGTTTGGTGTTGCGTATAACATAATCAAAACTTATTTCATTTATATATTAAACAAAATCTATACTTAATGTTGCGTAGAATAATTTCCACAAAACAAACTTCAAATAGTGTGTAACACTATCCAGGAATAGTGTTGCGTATACTGCAAGCTAATACGATGTTGCGTATAGTAAAAGCTAATCTTGGTGTAGCGTACAACACAAGACATCAAAGTAATTAAAAATAATATTTCTCATAAAATATCGGGCTGTTACTGCGCCTCAGAGACCTCTAGTAGTCTCCCGCACCCGATTTTCTTGCATGACCGCTTAGCAGGGGTTCAAACTGATCAAACCAGACAATGGGGAAGGCCGACTCAACCTATGACACTAGTGGAGGATGCTCCCTCAACCTCTACACAAGTCCTAATTCCATGGACCTCAGCCACCCCAGCTCCTGAGCTATATGCCCAAGAGTATCCCCATACCGAGAAACATTGACCTCTGGCACAAAAATATCATGTTCTGAAATAGCTAGATGTGGCTCCATCTAAGATCTCAATCCTAGATGTGCTTCATCTATCAAAATAACTATGGGAGTCACTTGTTGAAGCCCTCCAAAACCCATAAGAATTTGATATAGATTTTTCTGCATCCGAGGTCTATCGAGTGGAGACCATGTCCTTAAGATTTAATGTATCCATCTTATTCATTGATCAAGATCAGCAGGAGGCCATCATGGGACACATCAGACCCTTGTACATCTCATGAAAACTCAATAATATCAACATCCAAAGGGTGTTAATCAAAAATGAATCTTGGATCAATATCATCCCAGCATGAACCCTTCGACGTTTGGGGTATGGAGAAGGTGACTTATCCCCTACAAAGATGACTATCCAAGGGTATGATGAGCGTGAGAAAAGTCCCATTGGAAATATTAAGAAAGAGACCCAATTTGGTGATCTCACATCTATGGCTGATTTCAAGGTTATCCAATAAGATACCACATATAATGTCTTGCTTGGAAGGCCCTAGCTCTATATCCACTCAGTGGTACCATCAACACTCCATCAATGTTTGAAGTACCCCATAAATGGAAATGTCAAAATACTTTATGGTGACAATGCCCCATTATAGACTTGCAGAGCCATATATGATGAAGCAGACTTCTGTAAGAAGGGAGGAAAATAGCCAATGGAAGATGACATTATAAATGTTACCACCCCAATGGTTTAGGGAATGCCCCTGTAAATCCTTGTAGCATGCTCGATGATTATTATGTGCTCCCCATGAACATGGTTGAAATAAAAGACCCAGTCCTAGAGGTATAGGCCTCTCCTGTCCTCAGTGACAATCATCTTCTGCATCTCACTAATGAAACTCAGATGTCAGGAGATTATTATTTTTCTTCTAATAACCTCCCTCATCCTGATAGTGATGGAGATTCCCCCAAACTACCATCCTTATATGAAATTATCCCTACATACTCATAAATAGAAAAGGATGATCTCACCCCCCCAATATTTGAGGAAGGCGTTTCCACCACCATATATGAACTCCGAAAAATAAATGTGGGGACATAGGAAGACCCATGTCCTACCTTGATTATCAAAACTATGCCCCTTTAATAGTAGGATATGTATATCACATTCCTAAAGCAACACCAATATGTGTTTTCTTGGAACTATATAGAAATGCTTGCATTGGATGAAGATGTGGCTACACACCATCTCAGACTACCTGAAGAGCATCGAGTCTTCAAGAAGGTATCTAGGAGAATGCACCCCTCTTATGTCACAAATGTAGAGGTGGAAGTTGACAAGTTGAACAAAGCCAAATTTTTCTGAGAAGTGAAATACCCAAAATGGATTCCCAACATCATCCCCATCAAGAAAAATAATGGGAAGATTAGGGTCTACATTGAATTTAGAAACCTTAATCATCATTTACCAAAGGATGACTTCCCATTGCTGATCGTAAAACTCTTGATCGATGAAACTTATGGCTTCCAAACCCTTTCCTTAAATTAATGGGTACTTGGGGTACAATCAGATAAAAATGGATCCCAAGGATGAAAAATCTACCACCTTCAGGGTGCCTCAGAGAATTTTCTACCAGGTCATTCCCTTCAGATTAAAGAATGTCAATGCCACATATCAGCGTGCTATGAATTTCATCTTTAATATGTTTTTGGGAAGGATATTTGAGTATTATGTCAATGACCTGGTCATCAAATCCTAACAACAATGTGATCACTTCACAGATCTCCAATAAATATTTGACAAGTTGCAACAACATAGTCTAAAGATAAATCTGCTAAAGTTCTATTTTGGGGTAATATCAGGTAAATTCCTCAGTTTTGTGTTACGACACCATCGTATTGAGGAATATCCAGAGAATACTAGTGATATCCAAGCAATGTCTACCCCTAGGAATCTGATATAACTAAGGGGGATCCAAGGGCACCTCACCTACATTTGGCGATTCATAGCCAACCTGGATAGAAAATCCCTACCCTTCATGAAGGTAATAAAGAATGGGGTCTCCTACTAATGAGATGATGAGTGTCAAAAAGATTTCCAAAATCTCAAGCAGTATCTACTACACCCATCAATTTTGATGCATATGGTGGAAGATGTTAGTTCCGGGCACAATGGAAGTGTGGGATGAGTGGTGACCAACTTTATTTTTTCCATATTCAATGAACAATCTGAGATCAATATGATGATGAATTATAGCATCCATGGAATTGAATCAAGGATCTATACAAAGGAATAGAAAATCATAACCAAGAGAGAGGATCAACATATATTTTTTATAATTAATTTAATTTAATTGAATAATTACCTCCAGGGTGATTTTTTCTTCATTGATGCATTCAAAAAAATATCTGTAGGTGTACTGTCATTATGTTGTAGAGATAAAGGGTATATGCCCTCTAGTGGTGATCCACACATGTTCCAAGTATCTCCATATGTCACCTAAGTAGTCTCTAGAGAAACCCCATGCAAATTAACAATAACAACATTATTATTTCCTAACATGTGCTTAACTTGTGAGTTATAATTAAATATTATTTAATAAAATAATATTCAATATTATTATTTCTCATGGGACCCTTAACTCAGTTTGCCAATCCTCCACCATATTTATTGAACCTTGAATAATGACTATTTATTTATTAAATAAATATCACTCCATTATTCACCAATAAATATATAAATATTATATTCACTAAATAGAAAATAAATATTTATTAATTATTATGCCCACATTATATTCTCTTGAATAACTAGTGTCGAAATATATGTGATCAGAAATCCATGAATAATTATTAAACCACAACCAAGAATAATATTTATTCAACTTGTTAAATAATAAATAATATATTATTTCATTAAGATACTGAATATAATTAGTGTGTGACCCTCTTGGCCTCTTTCTCAGTGGAATTAGGCGTAGAAGCCTAAAATCTAAGATTAGAATCTAGAAACATGCCAAGGAACCTATAGAGAAATAAGTTAATACCACAAGACATGTAACCTCATATGAACACTTACCATGTAATATAATCCCATTGTATTGATATCTCCAATAAAGTGGGTTTCATGCAAGTGCCATCAACACATGTGCTTGATTTCTCATTATTTGACTTCCTAGAATTTGAAATTACCTATAGAAAACCATGTCCATGTATTTATTTAGGCTATATAATTTCCATAAAATGGCTTGAGATATCAACTTCCATTATGGAACAGAAGGGAAAAATCCTTTATCGCATTATTTATTAATGCAGTATTACTCATGATGCACCCAATATATCATACCTCACTGTGAACATATGTCATCACAATTTTTGCCAATACATCTAATTGTATGAGTCATAATAACCATTAATAATAATCTTAAACTATAAGGACCAATACACACATCCAAATATAGGAATATCCAATGACACTTATAAATGTGGATTTCCTACCAGCGGGTCTCATTCTCATAATATTATCTTGTACATTACCAAGGGTGTACACCATGAGAAGGTGCCTCAAAGTCCCATGAGTCTCCACCCCTAATAAAATGTATCATTTGTGTCCATTCAAATGATATCATCCAGCTATAGAACATATATTCAAGAATAGTGTCATGCCACTTCCAGGTTATCATCATAGAATGGATCCATTATTAACTTTTAATGTGGTAAATACTCTTAGGAAATTATCACATGAAATGTTATATAGAAGAACAATCATGATTTGATAAGGAGTTTATTGATATCAATCCAATGAATATATGTTTATCATAAAGTTAAATAGAAGTTGGTTCTAGGGCACAAACTTCAGAAAACTCCCACTTTCACTAGAGACAACTGATAATGACCTTCAGTCCGCTATCTCTCACATGATAATAATGCTTTTGCTGAGATATTCCTTTAGTCAAGGGGTACTCCATGTTCTCTTTTGTGGATACTCTTCTTACTGAAACTTTACCCCTTTTATAAAAATCCTTGAAGAGGTGACACTTGCAGAGTATGTGCTTTGTCCGTTGATGTGACATTGTCTCTTTTTCAAGAGCCACTACTGCAGTATTATCACAGTACAATGTGATAGGGTCTTTACTACTAAGTACCACATCAAGATCCTAGAAAAAGTTTAGAATCCATATGTATTACTTATCTACATCAGAAGCCACTATATACTTGAAATCCACTGTAGAATCAACGAAAACTGGATTCTTTGAACTCTTCCAACTCACAGCTCCTCCATTGAGATAGAAAACATATCCTAATTGTGACTTTAGATCATTCTAATATATCTAAAATCCAACATCAGCATACCCTCTGATGAAAATCTCCTTGTCACATCCATATACTTGGAACATATCCTTAGTTCTTCTTAAATACTTAAGGATAGTCTTAATAGTATTCCAATTTTATAATGCTAGATCTTCTTGATATATTTCTACCATGATCAGTGCATAAGAAATATCAAGTCTAGTACATAAAATTTCATAAATGATAGATCCTATCACTAATTTGTATATGATATTACTCATTCAATCTTTGTCAAGTTGTGTGTGGGGACACATTTTATTAGGTAGATGTAAACCATGTGACACTAGAACCAATCCCCTATTGGTTTTTTCCATACTAAATCTCTTTAGTATCTGGTCAATATATGTACTTTGACTTAGGCCAACCAGCCTCTTGGATCTATTAAAAATGATCTTGACCCCTAGAATATAGGCTACTTAACCTATGTCCTTCATGGAGGAGCACGTGTTCAACCCGTCTTTAACTGATTGTAAGACTGGTATGTTGTTTCTAATAAATAATATGTCATCAACATATACTACTAGGATAATGAACACATTATCATTAAACCTTTTGTAAACACATGACTCACATTCATTCTTAATGAAACCAAATTCCCTTATGGCTTCATTGAATCGAATATTCCTTGACTTGAATGCTTTCTTTAATCCATAAATGGACCTATACAACTTGAAAACCCTTTTAACATCACCTAGTGTCACAAACCCTTCTATTTGTGTCATATAGACATTTTACTAAAGGTTTCCATTAAGGAATTCAGTTTTGAAATCTATATGCCAAATCTCATACTCATGGTAAGTTTCTATGAAAAGTATGATTCTAATGGATTTAAACATGGAAACTAGTGAAAAGGTTTCATCATAGTCAATTCCATGATGCTATTTAAAACCTTTATCCACTAGACTTTCTTTATAGGTACTTAATTTACCTTCCTTGTCCGGTTTTCTCTTGAATACCCATTTAAACCAAATAGTCTTTACATCAACTTGCACATTGACCAGAACCCAAACATAGTTCCAATACATGGAATCAATCTCAGAATTCATAGATTCTAGCCATCTTGTAACTTCTGAGCTCTCTAATACCTCATTGTAGGAGAGAGGTTCATCATTTTCCAACAACAATGAGTCACCATCCTCGGTGACTAGAAAACCATATCTCTCCGGTTCCCTTACCTATCTTACACTCCTATTCAGTGCTTGTGTTTTAGGATCCACTTCTTCGAGGAGGACCTATAGAACTTGTTCTTGTACCAACTCTTATATATCTCGAGCATCAACTTCATCGAAGTCAATATTGCTCCTACTATACTTTTTGAGGATGTTCTCCCTCTCAATAAAGATGGATTGTTTGGAAACAATCACTTTCTTGTCATAGGGGTTTTATAGGTAGTATCATTTTGTTTCCTTGGGATACCCTATAAAGATACACTTCGTGCCCTGGGGTTCTACTTTTTTTCATGAGAAATCCTTAACAAACTCCTCGCATCCCCATACACATGTATATAATAAAATTGGTTTCTTTACACTCTATAGCTCGAAGGGAATTCCATTTTTTCTTTATTTGACACTTGTTTTAATGTGTATGCTTCAATTTGTAATGCATATCCCCAAAAGGATAATAGAAGATCTTCAAGAATCATCATCGAACTTACAATTTCTAACAAGTTACGGTTCCTCATTTAACTAACACCATTACACTGTGGTGTATAAGGTGGAGTGATTTGAGATAGAATCCCAAACTCCTATATAAATATGATGAACTCTTGGTTAAGATATTCTCAACCTAGATCCGTTTTAAGATTCTTTATCTTCTTACCAAGATAATTCTCTACTTCATTTTTGAATTCCTTGAATTTCTCAAAGGAGTCATACTTATACCTAATCAAGTAAATATAGCCGTATCTACTCAAGTCATCATTAAAAGTTATGAAGGAAGAATATCCACCTTTACCTTCTAATGGAAATGGTCCACCCACATTAGTGTTTCCCAATCCTAGAATTTTTGTGGCCCTTTCACCCTGTCCACCAAATGGTGACTTAGTCATTTTCCCTTGTAAATAGGCATGGAATCTATCAAGTTGTTTTATCTCATAAGGTTCTAAATAACCATCATGAAAGATCTTTTTCAAGCTCTTATTTATTACATGACCTAGATGGTGATTCCATAAATGGGTGTTATATGAGTCATGTGAACTTGATTCGTTATCGATTTCCAACAATTGTTTTTTAAATTTAAGACATACATACTATTATTTAAATTTTCCATACCATAACGTATGTTTTCTTTACAATAAATAACTTTTGTTACCAAATTTGAAAATAAAACCATCTGTATATAAACTTCATACATAAATTATGTTCTTGATAACACTTGGTACATAATAATAGTCATGTAAAACCAAAATCATCCCAGTCAGTAATGAAAGGTGGTAGTCACCAATGCTGAGAGAAGCCAACCTAAAACCATTGTAAGTTCGCAGATTCACCTCTCCTCTGGAAATTTTCCAAAATCTACTTGATTCCTTCATTTGAATACATATGTGTGCAACAAAAGCTTTATCTAATACCCAATGTGTAAAAATGGAAAGATTGCACTCGATAACGAATGTACCTTTGGCTTCCCCTTGACTCTGGGTGCAGTTCCTCTTCCAGTGGCCTAACATGCCACATGCAAAGCATACTGCCTCCATTTACTTTCCCTACATTTGGATATTCTTCTTCTTGGTAAGGAGGTGATCAGGGGATTTAGACTATTTATAAGTCTTAGGCCCCTTTTCCTTGTCCTTCCTTTCCCAATTCACCATAAGGACTATGGGTTTTTCTTTCCCCATGTCTTTATCCACTTCATGAATTCAAGTAATAAGTTCTGATAGACTCTTCTCATTATTGATCATATTATAATTCACAATAAAACTAGAGAATGTCTTGGGTAGTGATGATAGTATGAGATCTATATTCAACTCATCTAGGAATTTAATCCCTAAGATGTCCAAAAGATCAATGTTGCCTATAATCTTGAATACTTGTGGCCCATCTGGTACAATATCTCCAAGATTAGTGGTGAAAAAAGCTTTGGAGATCTCATACCCCTCTTGTCTCACATTCTCTTGATAGAGATCTTGAAAGTGAGACATCATGCTATAAGCATCCATTTCCTCATGTTGCTTCAAGAGTTCATTAGTCATAAATGATAGCATGAGGAACTAAAAATCTATAGCATCATTCAAATGTTTCTCATACACATAGAGCTCCTCATTACTCACCTCATTTCCATGCGCAATTGGTAAAGGTTCTTCTAGCACATATAGTTCCCTTTCATGGAAAAGGATTACCTGAAGGTGCCTTTGCCACTCCTATAAATTAGTGCTGGTGAGAATGTTTTCCTTATCTAGTATGGATCACAATGATATGTTTGATGCAATTTTTAAGGCCATTTATTCAAATAAGATGAACATAGTTTTAATACTTAATTTGATAAAATTAAGACAAATAAATAAATAAATAATCATTAGTCTATCACTATTTTATCGAAACCCAATATCCCTCACCATTGGCTTCATAATATCATATTTCTTGGACATTATATCAGAAAGGATCCATATTTACCTTAGAATTACCCCAAATTTGGCTATTAAAGCAATTTTAAAGGTTTTAGTTAGGTATTCCAAATTCCAACTACATTAACTAGCAGATCCTTGATCCATTGAGTGGGCTCCGTAATCCTTAAATCCTTAATTTTGTATTTCCTCAACTTTTGCCTCTTAGTTACACCAAGTCTTGCTTTAGTAGTCAACCCTTAATGTAAACTAAGTCAAGTAAAAAAAACCTCAAGTTATAATTTCCCAATAATTGAAATCACTCCAACTTTGGCTGGTCAAGCACTTTGAACTATGGTTTGATTATAAATGAAGTAATAAAAGGCTATACTGACTTAATATTTTGTGGTAGGATTTTATCTTTTATGCATAAATTGACAATTATTATCTTTATTACATTATTGTAATTTTAAATGGGATCTAACTAAGTGATTAACCATGTCTTAGATAATATTTACACATAATCTTCTTTATTTTAGTTACATCTTTCATTCTTGTTTAATTTATTAATTATGTGACTGCGTTAATACATCCATAATGAATAAACCATGCAACTGACAGAAATAAAATAAATGGTATGATCAGGACCTTGTTCTACTGGTTAATTTATATAGTAGTTGATAAACTAATTGTTGACCTAGGGGAGAAACACCTATAACCAATTGGGTTCGTATTTACAGCTTTCCACATATCCACCTCTGTATCTCCTTGGATTGGTTTAACCTCAAATCCTAACTTGAACCGCCTCCACTAACTTGGGATCTCCACCCATTACACATGATTTTACTCACACACATGCAAGAGGTAAAAGGGGTTTTATATAAAACAAACCATGGGCACACATGTCCTATATATTAATGAGGAGAGATGGCACATGGGACAACAATTTAATTTAATAATAAATTAAAAGTAAACCAATCACATACAAAGGTTTGGTATAGATCATGATCATCCACATTCATTCAATGAATTATTTATTTAATAAAACCAGAATTCAATTATTTAATCATTCTTATTTAAGATAAATCACACTTGAATCGATTAATTATTATCTTTAATTAATCAATCCTTTTATCTTAAACTTTTTCTAAATTTCTTTGAGATTATCATCCAATATAATTTTTAAAAAATTAATAAATTCATTTAAAATTAACTTTGTAAATAAATTTTACCTTGGAGGTAACATGGTGAATACCCATCTAAAACTACACAATATGTATTATAATTGTATACACTTTATTCTTTGTGACATTTATCATGTTCATAGAATAATAACTATAATACAAATCATACATGATGTGAAGATTTTTAATACTACACAGATATTAATTAATCATTTATATATATATATATTTATATATATAACCTATCACATATTGTATCCCAAATTTACACCCACACGAATGTATATTCCTCAAGGGTTACATAATATAATAATAAAGTTTAAATCTATATAATCTGAAAAAAAGGACATGATGTGTAGATTCGACTACACAACGTGTACCCTCCTCACTGTCCTTCTAAAGTACAGACCTAGGGAAATAGTGTGTGAGGTGTAATTTATTAAGAGTACACATTGGGCCACACGCTATGTTGACTCCATGTTACACGATCACTAGTCGGCTAAGTCGTGTATGGGATACACGACCTGAACCTAACCTGAAAGGGACTACACGCTGTGCCCAGTGGGCCAAAAATCATGTAGTCCAGCTCACCATGTGTCGGTATGTCCTGGTCTTCATACGGTGTAAGAATTAACTACACCGCGTGTCATTAATACACATGAGTTGAGTAATTTTTGAACTACCCGTGATGAATTAAACACAAGTACATGGTGTGTAGATCCAACTTCACAGTGTGTACTGCTGTGTTACTTAGAAAAAACCCTTGGAACCTCTGGATGAGTTCCTTGATTTAATTTTAATCAAAAAATTAATCATTAGTGTTAGATCTATGAGAAATGATAGAGGAAGAACTAATCTCATAATTTAGATTTAAAAGGAAGGATTAAACTTTAATTGAAAAACTAAATTATTAAAGTGTAAATCATCAATGAATTATTTAAATAATCATAAACAATAATATTTCTGATTTGATACCACTTGGAGGTTTCAACATAGGGAAAGCACGGGATGGGCGGTTCCCAACTTTTATTTTTCCATATTAAATGAACAATCCATGATCAATACAATGATGAATTCCAGTATCTATATAATTGAATCAAGGATTTAGAAAAATTAATAAAGACCTGGAACCAAGAGTGAGGATAAAAATATTTTGTTTATAATTAATTAAATTAAATTAAAGAATTACCTCCAAGGTGATTCTTTCTTCATTGATGTGTTCGACCACCGCTATGTAGGTGTATCATCATTGCATTGTAGAGATAAATGGTAGATATCCTGAAGCGGTGATCCACAGATGTTCCACATATCTTCGGACGTCGCTGATGGAGTCTCTGAGTGCTAGCATGGAAGATCCTTGCGCTTGTGATGTTCGCCTTTGATTACGTTGATAACCGCTTCCAAAGAATTCTCCTTGATCTAGTGGGGGAGGATCAATCTCATTCTTGAGAGAGTTCTTATGGAGGGATGAACTCTCTAGTCTTGAGATATTTTATACAATTCATTGTGCACAACCATAATAATCGTTGCTTGGCTAGAAATTGGCTAATAAGAGAATAAAAATAAACAGGCATTTAATTCACTAGGGTAATGATAAATAATTTTCACAAGTACCTTAATTATTTTATTAATTATAGAAAAATCCCCATGTTAAATAATAAAAACAAAATTATTATTTCCTAACATTGATTAAATTTTGAGTTATAGTTAAATATTATTTAATAAAATAATATAGAATATTATTATTTCTCACCAGACCCTTAACTTGGTCTGCCAATCCTTCACCATATCTATTGAAACTTGAATAATGACTATTTATTTTTTAAATAAATATCACTACATTATTCTCAAATACATATATAAATATTATAATCTCTAAATAGAAAATAAATATTTATTAATTATTCCACCCAAATTATATTCTCTCGAATAACTAGTGTTGAAATAAATGCGATCATACATCTATGAATAATTATTAAACCGCCACCGAGAATAATATTTATTCAACTTGTTAAATAATAAATAATATATCATTGAACTGAGATACTGGATACACATAGTGTGTGACCATCTAGGCCTCTTTCTTAGTGGCATTAGGAGGAGTAGGCTAAAGTATAAGGTTACCATCTAGAAACATGCCAAGGAACCCATAGAGAAAGAAGTTAATGTCGTAATGACATGTAACCTCATATGAACACTTACCATGTAATATCATCCCTTTGTCTCGATATCTCCAATAAAGTAGGTTTTATGCAACATCAACCCATGTGACTGATTTCTCATTCTTTGACTTCCCAAAAATTGAACTTGCCTATAGAACACCATGGCCATGGATTTATTTAGGATATATAATTTCCATAAAAGGGCCTGAGATATCAACTACTATTATGGAATAGAAGGGAAAAATCCTTTCTTGCATTATTCTTTAATGAAGTATTACTCATGACACACCCAACATACCCTACCTCGTCGTGAACATATGTCATCACGGTTTTTTCCAATACATCTAAGTGAGTGAGTCATAATACCCATTAATAATAATCTTAAAGTCTAAGGACCAATAGACATGTCTACAGATAGGAACATCAAATGAAAATTATAAATTTGGATTTATTATTGGTGGTTCTTATTCTCATAATATCCTCATAGACATTACCAAGGGTGTACACCATGAGAAGGTGCCTCAAAGTCTTATGAGTCTCCATCCCTGATAGCCTGTATCATTTGTGTCCCTTCAAATGATATCATCTAGATATATAATATATTTTCAAGAATAGTTTCATGACACATCTTTGTTATCATCATAGAAGGGATTTTCTATGACCTTTTAGTGTGAAGACTACTCTTAGGACATTATCACATGCAATGTTACGAAGAAGAATAATCATGATGTGATAAAGAGTTTATTGATATCCATATAATGAATATATATTTATCATAAAGTTCAACAGAAGTTCATTCTAGGGCACAGACTTCAATAGAAGGAAGGCCACTCATCTTATATGTGGCCTCCATGGAATGATCACTGGGCACCCACCTCGAATAGAAGAATGAGGTGGGGAATGAGAATAGTCTTTACTACCTCAGTCGGACTATGTTGGGTACCAAGACCATGTATTCTAATGTCGAAAAGAAATTCCTTGCACTCATCTTCATAATAAAAAAACTGATGCATTACTTTAAGCACCATGAGGTCAACCAAGTCTCTTGTATGAACCTGTTCAAGTACACCCTTGTTTTCCCTATGTTGACTGAGCACTTGGCTTAATGGGTACTCATTCTATTACAATACGACAACCATTTAAAATCCCAAAATTCAATAAAAGGGAAATCTTTGGATGACTTCTTGGAGGAACATCCCACTCCACAAAATACACTGGAGGACACCGAGCTCCCAGACAAAGAGGACTTCTATTCCCTTGACACTCCAAATACATGGGAGATGTATTTTGATGGAACCTACTAGAGTATTATCAACACAATAATGAAAAACCCAAAGCTTAATTGAGTTGGTATAGGAGTTATATTTGTTTCTACAAAAAAGGAAATACTACCATACTCTTTCTCACTATCCAAAGGTTTCACGAACAACGAGGCTGCATACCAATCCCTCATCGCTAGATTGGAACTAGATTTATAGCTGCACATATCCTACCTAAACATCAAAGAGGATTCATAAATAGTGATAAAGTAGATCAATAATGAATATTCCATCAATAAGGAAGAACTATTCCCCTCAATGGCTATGTCAGGGGACTAATAAAGGAGTTCCCCTTTGATACCACATTTCATTTTATCCCTCAATCATAGAATGATCATGCCAACACATTGGATAATTCAACAGTCATCTTAGTTTACCCTAATTAGGAGGAAGTAACCTTCAACATAACACATTGAAGAATGGTCTCATCGATCATCATATGTGATATAAAATAGATCAACACCACCCTAGAGAATGACAAACTAGTGACCTATTTCGGGTTAATGGAGCCCATATTCAACTATATTTTTGATAGAACTCTCTCAATGGATTGTGCTGGAAAGGAACAGATTCATCACCAGGAAAAAAACTTCACCTTGATGGATAGACCAAATAATCAGCAAATCTTATACAAGAATGGATTCTATGGAATTCTACTCAGGTGCATAGAAAAAGGATAAATCCTCACTATCATGGAATAATTCAATGCAGGATCTTACAGTGACCACAAGTCTAGAACTAAGCTCTCCCACCAGATCAGAAGGTTGGGGTATTACTGGAAGATCATGATATAAGAATGCATGTAATTCACCAGAAAATGTCATGCATGACAGATTCATGAAAGCTTCATCCATAAGTCCCTAGAATTACTACATACATCCAAATATTCCTATCCATTCTCTATTTGGGGGATGTATTTCATGGGGCCATATCCCCTAGCCACTGCAAAGTAGTTCAAGTACATTTTTAATGCTACCAACTTATTTTCCAAATGGGATGAGGTGATAACCCTTAAGGAAGTCGGAATGAAGAATAGAATAAACTTCCTAAAGTCCCATATCATCACTAGGTTCTGAGTCCCTCACAAGATATTGATGGAAAACGACACCAACTTATGTTCTGCAGAGTTGAAGAAGCTATAAGAGGAGTATAACATCAAATCCAAGCACTCATCTCACAATCATTCAATAGAAAATGGAAAGATAAAGTCCTTCAATAAGACCCTATGAAACACAATCCAAAATATGGAGAAAAATGATAATAATTATTGTTTATAAAAACTCCTCAATGCTTTATGGGCCTACCGTACCACCACACATACTGCTACATAAGCGACACCATCTCATTTGTGTATGGGACCGAGGCAACTCTACCTATAGAGGTCCATCTTCCATCACTATAAATAGATATTTCCAGGTAAATATTAGATGATGAACAAGTGAATAAATGACTGGATGAGTTGGAGTGTCTAGATGAGAAGATGTTGTGCACACTGCACAACCTTGAGGTCTGCTAGAACTGGATAGCGCGAGCCTTCAATAAAAAGGTTCACCTATATTTGTTCCTCCAAGGAGAATTGGTGCTAGATATTAGAACATCAATGATACTAGGAAGGAACCCCCAATGTTGGAAACCAACTGGGAGGGACCTTACGCCATACATAAGGTCTATCATAATGGACCCTATTCACTAGCCACCATAGATGGGGAGCATGTAACACCACCCACCAATGTGAGATTTCTTAAGAAATACATTGTATAATCTCTAGAAATAGGGAATCCATGTTGGTGTAAGTCCCATATTAATCCATTCCTCATGATTTTAAACTACATGGAATGTATTACACACAATAATAAACTATGTAGGTACATCCTCACTGCATGATGTTAAACCGAAGAGTCTCTCTAGAACTGCGTATGACTTGATTATCATTTTCAATGAGATATATAGGGATTCCTTGATCTTGTATCTTGGACTAGACACCACATAATATAAAATACTCTTATCCTATCCTCTATGACTATAAATAGTGTAAGGGACCCTTTTCATTCCTTGTTTCTTGCATGGATCATAGCTTATGTGAGCTTAGGAATTTTGGTAAGGGTTTACCTATAAAAAACAGGGCATGAAGGCTCGAGATGAGCTTGTTATTATCCTAAATACAAGGAGGTAAAGGGTATTAAACGAGTCCTCAACACATGATGTTAAACTTCATAGTTTAGGCTCCCTACACGACATGAAATTGTACGTTCTTGTGGATCTCATCCGAGAGGATCACCATTGTTGGGGTCAATATCCTACCGCACTCGCATCCCAAGAACTACATATGGATTGGTTCATGTCATCACAAGATACATAGTGATGCCCAAAACCCTAATTCTAGGCCCATCCATCGTATTATCTTCCTTTCACATAGGGTGATCAAATGTCCTTACCACATGACATAAAACTGCACAGACCCATGACATCTATCTCTACTCACGTTGGGTGACCCACATCCTTACCACATGATGTTAAACTACATGGAAATTCATCCTTTCCACATTATGTTAAACTGAATGGTTCTTCTAGAACTATGTGTGGCTTGATCCCCACCCTTGTGGGATATATAGTAACACCAGAACATTTAATCTTTGGGTCCATCCCCAAGTACCGCAAATCTTTCCTTATTTTTAGCCTATTTCCTGAACCCCTTTCAAGGATTTATGGAATGGTGTAGATCTATTTTATCCTCATTCATGTCAGGTTTGTTTTATCACACCATGAACATCCCCATCGAGACCTTGCTTTCCTACCTTCATCCTTATAGCATGATGTTAAACTGCATGGAAATAAGTCCTTAATGCATGATGTTAAACTACAGAGTCCTTTAAGAAATATGTGTGGTTTGATTCCTATTGGAACAAGATATGTAGTGACACCCAAACTTAAAATTGTGAGACCAACCACAATATCCCCATTAATTCACATTGTTCCACCTTCATCCTTACCGCATGACGTTAAACTATGAGAAAATACATCCGGACCGCATGCTGTTAAATTGCACAGAACTCTCAAAACTACATGTGGGTTGATTCTCATCCTCATGAGATATGTAGTGACACAAATGTTTTTTGTCTTCATTCCCAGCCATGGGTATAACCTCTTTTTTCCCATTATCTTGAGTTCTCTCAGAAAGATCTGTTGTGTGGCTGAGACCTCTTTGGTCTTCGTTCACATTGTCGCTTCATATAACCACATTGCGCATCTCCATTAGGGAATACATCTTATGGTCCAAATCACATGACCCTGAACTATCCACATATGTCCCTAAAACATGACATTAAATTGTTCCACATCATCCTTACCACATGATGTTAAACTGTATGGAAGTAAGTCCTTTCCGCATGACGTTAAACTGCACGGTCCTTCAAGAACTATGTGCAGCTTGATTCTCACTCCCATGAGATACATAGTGACACCCAAGTTCTCATAATTGGGTCCAACCACAATATTAAAACCTTTCATGTCAGTTCACACATCCTTAGTAGAAGACGTTAAACTGCATGGAGATGAATCTCCCCATCAATTCACAATGGGTCACCTTCATCCTTATTGTATGAAGTTAAACTACATGGAATCTTTCAATAACCATGTTTGGCTTGATTATCATTCCTATGGGATACACAGTGACACCCAAGTCCTCATCCTGGGGTCCAAACTCAATATTAAAACCTTTCATACTGGTTCTCACGTCCTTATCACATGACGTTAAACTACACAGAAGATTCCTCACCAAAATACGTTAAACTACATGGAATTTCATCTTTACTGCATGGTGTTAAACTATATGGAATTAAATCCAAATTATATGACAATAAACTATGTAGGTCATCATCCATCACCCCTCCTCTTCAAATGACCATAAGAGCCTTACCCTGGAAAAACAGAGAACAAAATGATTCCATAATCTTTTTAAGCACCTCAATCCATGTTCCACACTTCATATATCAAGTGTATTGGGTCATTGAAAACCATTCATTTCCCTTGAATAATAAAATAGGCCTCTCTTCTAGTCCATGCTATTGATGCGAGGGCTTAGACCCACCATCCAGAGACATCTTATCCCAGTGTAAATGGATTTATGATTCTTTTGAGCCTGACATATCCAAGGTGGAACCCAACACCACATTTTGTTATAGGTTATCCCCAGAATGATTGTACCATATCATCACTCATGACCCAAGAAACTTGATCCATCATTTATGGAACCTCCACCACCCAATCAGAGGGACATTGGCGTACTCTTGACCCTAGGTATCCTAATGAGCCTATTGTGTAACATCCCCATACCAGGTCCAAGTGGAATGACCTTAAAATGCTCACACATTGGTCAAAGTTGTACAATGTTAAAATATAGTACATAATGGTCCAAATCACAAGACCTTAAACTACCAATGAAGGAGACATAAAACCCATCAGGATGGAAACCCGCAAAAGGTGACCTAGGAAAAAGTTGAGACTTCAACTGCTAAACTCCTCATTCTTAGAGTTTAGGAAAAAATTAGGGCATAATTAAATAAGGCATAAATCTCATAGGGTCTAATCTATATCCCTAGTAAAATTAAAACTATGCTTGATGGACCCCCTGGTCTGGGAAAGAATTAGAGAAATGATTTTTCACATATCCTCACTGAGAGAATATGTTCAATAGGTTATGGAACAACTTTTAGGGTGCTCTAACCCTTCTTAGATTTTATATTTTCTATATGTCCTAGTTCATGATTTGATGTATCTCAATTTGTCACAAATCTTTCATTTCCCTTGAAGTGGAAAAGAAACCTCTCTGCATGGACATTCTATTGATGTGAGGGATCATATCCACCGACTAGAGACATATTATCTTGGTGTAAAGGGCTTTATTATTCTTGTAAGATTGACATCATCACAACAAAACCCAACACCCCATTGTGTTATATGTTTCCTCTAGGGTGACTGTCCCATATTTTCCTCATGAACTGAGAGTTTTTTCTATGATTTACAGTCCCCATATCAGACTATCCTAGCAGATCTGATATCCTTAACATTGCAGCATCATGTTTTTTACCCATCCTCAAAGTAAGAATGCAACCCTTTATTCTTGAACCTTTTTATGACTCGCGCATCATGATTCGAAACCATAAGCCATATGGATCGAGATGTCCAATTACAAAATAAGTTTTCCTAGGGTTCTAGCACCATTTATGGACATCCTTCCTTCCATAGCCAACTACATCATCTTGATTTTTGATCCTTAAAAAATATTTCATATCCCCTGGAAAGGAATAAATATCTCTCCACTTGGCCATGCTATTGATGGAGGGGCTCAGACCCACTAACCAGAAACATCTTTTCCCGGTATAAAGGTCTACCTAATCCTTGTGAGCCTTAACGACCCCATGGCGGAACCTGACACCCCCATAGTTTCAAGGGACATACCCAGAATGCCTACCCCATTTCGTATTATTCGGATCAAACTTTTGGGTTTTGATTTATATTACCCACACCCTAACTATCCAGGTGGGCCTATCTTCCCTAGTATTTCTCCCTCAACCATATTCACACCATGAATCTTCTATACCCCTTGGATATGTGTGGGGATTATATTTTTCTAGCCATTTTAATGACACACAAGAGACTTAAACTTTCAGATAAAATAATCTACCCATTTCCATAAAAGGAAATCCTATCCTCATGATCCTTGTCAGTACCATAGAAGAACTTAGCACCCCATAGTGTTTTGAGTTATTTCTGGCATGCCAACCCCATATTCCATAAAGTTCCAAGTTAAAAGACCCTAAACTAAAGCAATAGAAGGTATGAGATAAAATACCCTAAACTAAAGCAACAAAAGGTCCGAGCTAAAGTCCCTAATCTAAATATACAGAAGGTCCAATCTAAAAGACCCTAAACTAAAACAATAGGAGGTTCGAGCTAAAATAACCCAAACTAAAGCAACAGAAGGTCCGAGATAAAGAACATAAAATAAATAAATAGAAGGGATAAGAAAAAATAACCTAAACTAAAGCAATAGAAGGTATGAGCTAAAAGATCCAAAAATAAATCAACAAGATGTTCGAGCTAAACAAACCTAAAATAAATAAATAGAAAGTCCAAGTTGAAAGTCCCTAAACTAAAGAAATATGTGTTCAAAGCTAAATAACCTAAACTAAATCATGTGATAGTTGTTGTGAGGCCCTCTATATGGAACTATCACACTTGAGCTGCTTTCTGAGGATACAGAAAGCAATCGTCCTTCAAGACATATATCTTTACCTGATTATTTCCCCACACATCAAACATTCATGATATTATATCGTAATGTAAGAGATGTTCCCTTACAAAATTTCATAATGAAAAATAATTATAAAGTATCATATAGAGAAGAATATTGGATAGTAAGATAAACCAATCCATTCATAGTATGGAAAGAAGGGAGGAATCTCCACATATTGGAGTCTCTCTAAAGATATCAACAAAAAATGGGGTGTGGTGAAAAAGTATGGTTTTCAGTACAAGAAAACTAAATTATAGAAAAAGATTATAAACAATTCTAGCAAGATAAGAAATGGTTTGGCTAGATACATCAATTGAGTGTTGAAGTGTCATGCTCCAAACTTCCTCTACCTCTGTCATAGGATGATGAAATTTGACTAGAGTAGTTAGCTCTTCAACCATTATTTGAGCAGTGATCAAGGATGCCGATGATAAGGAAAGATTATACTTCAACTGAGAAATCATCTCTTCATGACTCCATATCTACAATGTCCAAGAATCCATCTATTCTTGCAATTCAAATGATAGTTGACGACCCTTATCTATTGCCTCCATCATCTATTTCAATTATTGGGAGAGGGAGGCCTCATTCACAAAATTGTTAAAGCTCCTCTCTTGTGAAACCTAGTCACTCCGAGTTAGAATGATCCATTGCATAATTTTGAATAGAGGCTTCCTATCAAAACCATCTGCCCCCAGATCATGGAATAGTTGGTGAAGATGCTCCCCTTGATGATAGAATGTCTCTAGAGGGGTCTTAGTAATCAAGGCCTAGATACGCTCCTAGACCAGCCTAAGGTATGACCGAGCCTCAGTGGATAATGAAGTAGGTATGGAAGAAGGATCACTAAATAGTCATATTAATGATGAAATATGAGGGGAGGCCCCATAAACCCCCCATTCAATAGGTGAATCATCTTTAGCCTTCATGGGAGAACTAATTTCCTCAACAGAATCTGGTTCGCTGCCTGAACACCTATCATCCGAGTGAGGTTGCCTCTGAGAAGCCTCATCCAAATCTTCGATCAGATCCATCAGTGCCATGGATATAGGAGTCAACAATTCAAGAGGCCTATATACAGGATGAAACAACTTCACCAATACACCATTGGGATAAGCCATCATCCAATCCCATGCATAATCCTAGGTGAGGCAAGCAAGAGCATTGGTAGGTGGAAATATAATCATAGCCCTGGTGTCTTCATGAGATAGCATCTTCCAAATTTGGAAGATGATGCCAAGATTCCATTCCCCATAGACACCGGACAAGGGAATGGGGGAAACCCTTTGCACATAACCAAATTTTCAAGCGAACCGATGTGGTGAGTATGGTTCATAGATAATAATCCCTTCTACCTTGGATATAAGGACCCCATCCTAAAGGGATACCATATAATATCTCCCATCTAGAGAGCTGTTGACATCGTCAATGATTGAACTAGCCAGTATACGTAGGATAGAGAAGTCAAAACTCTTAGACATACATAACTCCACTTTGACCTCTATAGGGGTTAGGGACATAGGCCCAACTCTAGAGATGTACAAAAATCTAGGGTAAAATATGTGGTTTGGAATTCAGGAAGTTTTGTAGTACTTTCAGCAATGAAAGTGATCCCCTATCCAACCAAACAGGAACTGTAGGGGATTTCCAACTCTGTAGGCAGTGTTGCTTTACTAGATATGGCCCGAAATATGGTAAAGGCATGCAAGTACTAGTACTTCCAAGTTGAGGCGTCACCCCTCTACGAGTCATTCCTCCATTAGCAGGGTGCTAACGCAGATTCCAGAGTGCACATCCCCAGTTGGGAAGAGCCACCCATTTAGAAACATAGTAAGAAAACCCACTAACCTAAGGTATGGAGAAACCTCTAGGTTCACTTAATATCCCCAGGAAGCATGATCCCCAACTTCCAGAATGGCCCAATATGAGCCAATGTTATCGCGAACTTGCTGGGAGGGACACCAAAGAGGGATAATGACACTTGGTTTGACACCACTACTATACATGAAAATTTTGATTCAGTCAGTGAAGGAAACAAGCTTGAACACCATCAGCTCTTTCCCTAGTTTCTTCCTTGTGAGAAAAATAATATATTTCACTAAAACTGTAGTCTACATAGGATCTTCCTAAACTTTTTTAGTAGGTAGAAACTCATAATATATCTCTCCAAGATGAGGGATGCCAAACAGTTGATATATTTCCCATAGGCTCACTTCGCTGTGGGGAAGGTGGAATGTGTTGGTCCTAGGGAACCAATGACTGATCATTTCTCAGAGGAGGTTAGGATGGTGGTAGATGATGAACTGAGATATCCACACAACTTCATATAGATGAACCCTATATAGATCATCGACAAATTCTGGATAGCTTTTTCGTACCAAGATGTCCATGCCTATTCATCGTAGAAGTTTTCATCGGGGCAAAGGTCTCACTTTGAGTACCACCCACTGACCGCGTTGTCGTGACATGTCAAATTGATAATGATTTAAATATTATTTTTTAGTCTAGGGAAGACCCTAGGTTTTCTCTCAAGGATATTTGGTGGTTTTATAGTGTGAATTTTTAATAAGAAGAACAAAAGAGGCAGTGGTTTGAAAATAGTTTTAAGAAAATGACTTGATTTAAAGAGTTTAATAGTTTATAAATAATAGTGGTGTTTTATAATTATGAGTTCATGAGATAATTTCAAGTTCACTACAAATCTTGGTGAGTTCATCATTATAAAAAATACACATGGTTTAATGGAATTCTTTGGTTGAGGGTTGTCAAGATCTCAACTTCCTTCTTGCCTCTTAAACGATGCTCAAAGAACCACCCCTTTACACAACAATCGGGTTGGAAAGGTTTTGGTATAAAACATATAAAATAGAGGATACAAAATCATACTGAAATCTTATGTATGTGTGAGATAAATAGGACTCTTGTCTTGTCCAATCAGAATAATACAAGATTCCTACTTGAAATCTCAACCCAATTAGTGTTGAGATAAAAAGTGTTTCACTTAATTATAACAAAAGAAATGTACTCAGAGGAAAAGCACATAAAAATTAAACATAAGTGAAATATTTATCACAAAAATTATAGAAATACAATAGAATATCAAGTGCTGTAACACCCTCCCAAGTTTGTGTAGCTCCCTCGAAATGATCGTCCACTGTTAAGCTCACCATCGAGAGGAGGAGGAGGCTTGGGTGGAACTCCTTCTTCATTATTGATCCCCCAATGAGGACAGGGGCCTCCAAAAATTCAAATATGAGGAGGATAATCCTATAAAACTCCAAATGTTAGAGCTTAACATCTGGTTTGAACTCACAAATGAGGAGCCCAAGGTGCCATTTTATAGGAAAATTGGAAGTTGGTTTTGAGGATCCTGATTTTGAGAAACCACTTAGTTCATGGTTTTTGATGTCCAAAAATTATTATATCACTTTTGAAAAAACTAAAAAGTTGTATCCCCACATCCTGACTATCTCCAACAATTTTTTTTCACCATTTGGACAATCAAAGTTTGAGATATTGACATATTACAGAATGTCACTTTTGACTTTTTGCATATTCATTGGCTTAGAAAGATCAATTCAGATGGTACCATTAGAAGACGAATCAGGATTGGTTTCCTTGAGATTAAATGTAGCCTATTAAGTATTGGACCAGACCAAAAAAGTTAATCCCATTTGAATTCACGGTCTAGTAGTAGTGTGTGGATTAATCCACAGGTGTGCTTGGATCCTTCAGAGTTTGGCCCATTTTTCTTGGACTTCATCACGGGTCCTCCAAATCACCTCTACCTTTAATGAAATTATCAAAATGAGTAACATTGACCTTTTTAACAGTGATAAACACAAAATAATTGAATCAAACATGAAGTTCATTTTGTTATTATATTTTTAATTTACAGTACAAATTCAGTTTAATACAATGGTGTAAGGGTGAAAATGACACAGTGAATCGTGGTATGCTCACACCCCCACACCTAAACATTTTCACTCCTAGGAAAATTCATATTTCCAAAAATTATGAATATAGATATTTAAAACTTTATAAAGATTTAAAATTCAATGAAAATCAATTCCTGATAGAAATGTGATCAAAGAAAAAATCACACTTAGGAGTTATTCTCAATAATCATTGAAAAAGGCGTCTCAAAAATTGTATCTAAATGAAATTCTAAGAGTTACATGATACCAATCGAATAAAATAATTCAAAAGTTAATCATGTCACTAATTCTCCACGTGTGTGTGTGAAAACCATTTCATGCTATTCTTTACACTTTCTATTGAGTAAATATAAGTTATTTCAATAATTGTCTACTTACAAGATCCTTTCCACCGAACTTTCCCCACATCCTTTGCAATCAAATTTCAAGACCCACTCACTTAAGAATTCCCAGAAGTAAAACCATAATCTCCTGACATATATATCCTCATATGTTGTACATTTCATCACTCCCCTCATTTATTATATTTTTTTTCAAAAGTTTCACTTGGAACAAATCTCACACTCTTCTCCCATACCTTGTTTGATCTCCTCACAAAACTGATTATAATAGTTATAACAAGATCAAAAGTTATGGAAGGGTGGTTTTTGACCTGCCCAATATACAAGCTTTTGTTTTTGTTTTTTTGAGGGTATACAACAGTTGGATAATAGGTACACACACACACAGGTCAATCTAGTACAGTAATGAAGTTGATCGGATAATAAATGAACATATGTAAAAATGATTTTTGAAAGTATAGAAAAATAAACCTAACTTATATTTACCTTCCATTAAGTAAGAAATTTTCACACATCATGTTTGGGTGAAAAAGATGTGTGGAGAGATTAAGTGACACAATTTTCCTTTAAACTATTCACAAAAAGGGAACCATTCTTCTCAAAGGTTTGAAAATGATTCAAATATTTATATCATTGAAAAAGAACTAAATTTTAAAATAAAGTCACACCATAGTATTGAATTCTTGTAGAAATGCACATTTGATCAGAAATTTTTTTGAATGTTAAAACAACATGAAATACATACATTCCACATGCATTTTCAATAACTCCCATGATTAAACGGGCATCATTTTCAATAATAAAGTGAAAAAAAAGAGTAATATTCTAGCACAAAGGTGAGTGGGAGGGAAATGGGGGAAAGTAACAATACTATTCAGCAAGATAAAAAGAGATAAAGAAGAAAGATAATGAAAATTCCTAACTAACCCCAGAATATACCAATCCCCCACACCTATAGTGTGCAGTGTCCTCACTGTAAAAATAGAATGCAGGAAGGAAGGATAAAACATGGTGGGTGTCATTTATAGACTGCTTCTTGAACTTGGAGTTCCTCCACCATGGACTCCGGAAGGGTTTCGTGGAAGTGCTTTAGCTGCTTCCCATTAACAGTGAAGGTTTTCTTGGTTTCTTCATTTTGAACTTGTAAAACACCAAATAGAGAGATATTAGTAATAGTGTATGGTCCAAACTAGCAGGAACAAAGCTTACCTGGATACAAATTCAGCCTTGAATTATAGAGGAGGGCCTTCTGACCAATGTGGAACTGAAGATGAAGGATGAGACAGTCATGGGTAGCCTTGGTTTGATCCTTATAAACCTTGGATTTCTTATATGAATCTCATATCATGTCCTCCATCTTCTGAATTTGAAGATTCCTTTGAGCACCTGCACTAGAAAGATTCGATTTGCATTATTTGATGGCCCAATAGGCTCGGTGATCAATCTCAATAGGCAGGTGACAAGTCTCCCCAAAAACAAGACTATAAGGTGACATTCCAATTGTGGTTTTAAAATAAGTAAGATTATCCCATAATGAATCATCAAGTCAAAGAATCCAATCTTTTCTATTAGTTGGACCATTTTTTCAAGAATCTATTTTACCTCTCTATTCGAAACAAAATTGATTGCATTATTTGGTTGTAGAAATGAGAACCCTGGTCACTTAGGATGAACCTAGGTAAGACAAACCTACAGAAAATTTGGGTTCTCAAAAATCCTACAACTACGTTAGAATCATCTGTCCTTTTATCTTGTGCCTTTACCCATTTTGACACGTAATCAACCGCGATAAGAATGTACAAGTTTTCAAATGAATATAGAAATGTCCCCATAAATTCAATACCCCAAACATAAAAAATGGTATGAAAGACCAATGGTTGTTGTGGAATTTCATTTCTTTTAGAGACATTACCTATTCTTTGAAAATGAGGACAAGATTTACAAAAGTCATGGACATCCTGAAAAAGTGTTGGCCAAAATAGACCAAAATCAAGGACTTTGAGAGCAATCCGTTGGGGAACAAAGTGGACCACACAAGTAAGAGTGTGGGAAAATCTAAGGACAGACTGAAACTCACTATCAGGAACACAATACCTAAGGACTTGATCACTATATGTGCACCAGATGTAGGGGTCATCCCAAATTTACCAACGAGACTCATGTTTTAGATGATTGGATTGGTTTTTGTAGAAATATGTAGGAATGAAAGATGCTACCAAATAATTTACAATTTCAGCATACCAAGGAATAACATCTTGCACTCGGTATAGTTGCTCATCAGGAAACATGTCATTTATGGGAATACAGGGGGATGAGACAATGTCCAAGGATGGGTGGATCCTCCTCATATGGTCAGCCACTACATTCTATGCTCCTTTTTTATCAATAATTTTTAGATTGAATTCTTGAAGGAGGATCATCTAGTGAATGAGACATTGTTTGGATTCTAATTTCTTAAGGAGATACCGAAGGGATGCATGGTCTGATAAAACAATGACTTTGGGCCCCAAAAGGTATGACTTGGATTTATCCTAGTCAAACAAAATGGCAAGAAATTCTTTTTATTTGTGGTGTAGTTTTCTTGGGCAGGGTCCAGTGTATGTGAAGCATAAGAAATGACATGTGGAGCTCTATCGATCCTTTGTGATAATACTTCCCAACTGCATAGTTAGAGGCGTCACACATGAGCTCAAATAGTAAATCCCACAGAGGTGGTTGGATCACTGGGGGTGATGTGAACTCCATTTTAACTTATTAAAATCTTCATCACGTTCTTTATAAAAAACAAATTATTTTTCTTTTTGGAGTAATCGAGAGAGGGGAAGTGCAATTTTACTAAAGTCACGAATGAAACAACGGTAAAATTCATCATGACTTATGAAAGACCACACATCCTGTACATTTTTAGGGAATGGTAAGGAATAAATGACATCTACTTTAGATTTATCTACTTGGATACCATCCCTAGAAATGACATGTCCTGAAACTATACCTTGTCTCACCATGAAATGAAATTTCTCATAATTTAATATGAGATTCCTTTCAATAATGTGACGTAGGACTAAACCAAGAATACTCAAACATTCATCAGAAGAGGATCCATAAACAGTGAAATCATCCATGAAAACATCCATGCAATTATCTAAGTAATCTGAAAAAAATACTAACCATGCATCCCTGGAAAGTACCCGGAGCATTGCATAGACCAAATGGCATCCTTATATATGAAAATGTGCCAAAGGGGAAAGTGAAGGTTTCCTTTTCCTGATCCTCAGGGGAAATATGGATTTGAAAGTATCCAGAATACCCATCAAGAAAACAGTAATGGGGATTCCCCGCTAGCCTCTCTAGAATTTGGTCAATTAATGGAAATTGGAAATGGTCTTTCCTAGTGTATTGGTTTAGTCGGTGATAGTCTATGTAGACATGCCAACTATTCTGCACATGAGTTGGAAACAATTCATTGTTTTCATTTTTGATTACTCTAAGGCCATTTTTTTAGAAACTACTTGAATGAGACTGACCCATTGGGTGTTATATATCGGGTACATGATTCCATCATCCAATAATTTTGTTACCTTCTTTTTCAAAACTTCTAGGAGGTTTGGGTTCAATCAACATTATGCCTTCCTCACTGGTTTAGCCTCATCATTTAACAATATATGATGTGTACAAATTGATGGGCCAATACCTGGAATGTTAGCAAGTGTCTACCCAAATTCTTGTTTATACTCCCTAAGGAGTTCAAGCAGTCTCAATTCATGCTCAGGAGGGAGTGAAATAGTAATGATGATGTGCATCTTATTTCCATTCTAAAGATATGAATATTTTAAATCTTGAGGTAGTTGTTTTAGTTCCAATTCAAGTGAAGTTTTTATTGATGGAAGTGTGTGTAAAAGTGAGAGGTCACTAATCTCATCTAACTACTCAATGGTTTCATCCTCAGATAAGGAATGATCTTTTACAATCTTAGAAGTATCATTGATGGTCATTGGATCCTCAGAGTTCAATAAATTATCAATTAATAAACATGCATGACACTTTTCTATATCACTACAAGAATCAATGCATGATTCATTACCAAGAATTTCAATCAAGGATGAAGACTCATAAAGGAGATTGGGGGAATGGACAGAAGTGTTTTTAGGGGAAGGGAGTACATCAATTGAATTTACTGAGAGAGATAAATGTTCTTCTGAGGGGTGCTTCATGGCATCAAGGATGTTGAAATGGACAATGTCACCAAAAAATTCCATAGATAATGTATCATTATAGACATTAGTTATGGTTTTGGAAGTTTTCAAGAAAGGTATCCCCAATATAATTGGGGAATGCCAATTCATCCTATCATATTCTATTTTAAGAACATAAAAATCAATAGGAAAAATTAAATTTTGAACACTCACAAGAACATCCTCTAGCACACCAGAAGGGTGTGTGGTACTCCGATTTGCGAGCTGAATGACTATCCCAGTTGGATTCAATTCTCCAACCTATAATGAAGAGTAAATGGAGTGAGGCATCACATTTATAGAAGAACCTAAATCAAGCATAGCATTGGAAAATGAATAATCCCCCATGGTGCATGGAATTGAGAAGGTTCCAAGATCATTGCATTTGGTAGGAAGTGATGGTTCTATCAATGTGGATAAATTCCTCCCCAATATTACCTTCTTATCACCATGAAGTCTCCTTCGATGTGTACACATCTCCTTTAAAAACATTTCATATCTTGGAATTTGTTTCACAACAACAATCAAAGGAATGTTAACCTGCACTTTTTTGAAAGTTTCCAATATTTCTTTATCAATTTTTGTTTATTTTTGTTTTCTTAGTTAGGTGGACCTTCGGGGAAATGGAAGAGGAATGGTTGGGATAGTGACTCATCGACATACACACTCTTTCCTTTGGAAGGACTTCTCTCATGAAAAGGATTTTCTTCTCTTGGACCATTTTTAGTAGTGGTTGGGATAGTGGTTTCCTCAGGAGGGGATGACTCTATTAGAGGGTTCATTTAGATTTGAAGATGAGTTCCACTACTAAGGGTGATGGAACTAAAATTTCCTTTATCCCTAGGGTTAACTATTGGCTGAGATGGTAGTTTACCCGACCCATGAATTTGAATTTTCCCCACCAAGTTAGAAAGTTCGACCAATTGGGTTTTTAGGTCTTTTATGGCAGCTTGGGTGGTTTTTTGGAATTGGATATTGTTTCCAGCCATTTGTTTCATCTTTTCTTCTAAGCTAGGCTCAAGTTTTAGAGGGGTTTTTTGGAAAGAACTTTATTGTGGTTGAGGATTTATGGGTGGTGGTGGTTGAATACTTTGCCCTGGTTGGTTCCAGGTTGTTGAGGTTGGTTTTAATACCCCCCTTTACTATAAGCTTGGTTTTCTTTCCACCCAATATTAGATGGATAGTATGGTTCTCACCTAAAGGGTTGGGTATAGGGGAATCCTAGAAATATTTTCCCATAACTCTCAGATGTTTCTCTTAATTGGGGGCATTGGTCAGAGTAGTGGGTGTTAGAAGAACATATAAAACAATGGATGGGAGGTGGATATTGAGATTTACCTTGGGAAAGAGCGAGTTGTCGAAGAAGGGAACTTACCTCCTCAAACTTCTTGTACACCTTCTTCTCAAATTCAGTACTTTTCACCTCATGGACACCTCAAATAGACACATTTTACCATGAACCAAATAGTTGAGTGTTCTGTTACATGTTCTCAATTAAGTTCCTTGCAACGATTGGGGTTTTATCCACTAGTGCACCACCTGTTGCAGCATCAATCATATTACAATCAATTGGAATTAATCCTTTATAAAAATACTGTATTAAAAGTTAATTTCTTATTTCGTGGTGTGGACAACTTGAAAATAATATTTTCAATATTTTCTAATATTCATGAAGTGTTTACCCTTGAGATTGTTTTATCCCACAAATTTCTTTCCTTATTATTGTAGTTCGAGAGGCTGGGAAATATTTTTCAAGAAAAATGGGTTTCATGTCCGCCCAACCTCTTATTAGCGAATTAACATAGTAAAGCCAGTCTTTTGCAGTGTCTTCCAATGAAAATTGGAATGATCTGAGCTTTACTTGTTCTTCATCCACATTAGCAGGTTTTAAAGTATAACACACAACATGAAATTATTTTAAATTCCTGTGTGGATCTTCTCTAGCGAGTCTATGCAATCTTGGTAACAAATGAATTAGACCGGATTTTAGTACAAAATTGGGTGCCTCACCTTGAATTTGAATGTATGTGGGTTGGATATAAACATTAGGTGAGGTTAATTATTTTAATGTATGGTTATTTTCAGCCATTTTATGCAAGTTTATTTCAGTTTTTATGTTGATTCTAGAAGAAGAAGAAGGATTAAGAAGAGGTCCAGTGTGTGGTGTGTCCTCCTTCAAAGTGTTGTTTTGTGTGTCTTGGTGTCATTAAAGTAGGATCCTCTCTGGTTTGGGTTCAAAAGGTGGTAAATCTACTATATTAGAACGTTTCATGCACCAAAACTACACAAGATATAGATCTTAACACAAAAGTATTGAAAAGGTAGAAGAGAAAAAAATGAATATTCACAAAATTTACAAATATCTTATCAATAAAATTAACTAAAAACCAAATAGATCCTCAAAAACGACGCAAAAATTTTACCATGTTTTCATGAAATGTCAAATTGATAGTGATTTAAAGAAGATTTTGTAGTCTAGGGTATACCCTAGGTCATCTCTCGAAGAGAGTCAATGGGTTTATAGTGTTAATTTTTAATAATAAGAACAAAAGAGGGGGTGGTTTGAAAATAGTTTTAAGAAAATGACTTGATTTAAAGAGTTTAATAGTTGATAAATAAAATTGGTGTTTTATAATTATGAGATAAGGAGATAATTTCAAGTTCACTACACATCTTGGTGAGTTCATCATTCTAAAAAATACACATATTTTAATGGAATCCTTTGGTTGAGGGTTGTCAAGATCTCAACTTCCTTCTTGCCTCTTAAACAATGCTCAAAGAACCACCCCTTAACACAACATTCGTGTTTTCAAGGTTTGGATATCAAACAATCAAAATAGATGATACCAAAGCATACTGAAATTTTATGTATGTGTGAGATAAATAGGACTCTTGTCTTGTCCAATTGGAACAATACAAGATTCCCACTTGAAATCTCAACCTAATCAGTGTTGAGATAAAAAGTGTTTCACTTAATTATAACAAAATAAATGTACTCAGAGGAGAATAACATCAAAGTTAAACATATGTGAAATATTTATCACAAAAATTTCAGAAAACCAGTAGAATATCAAGTGCCAAAACTCCCTCCCAAGTTTTTGTAGCTCCCTCGAAATGATCATCCACCATTTAGCTCACTATCAAGAAGAGGAGGTGGCTCAGTTGGAACTCCTTATTCATTATTGATCCACCTATGAGGATAGGGTCATCCAGAACTTAAAGGATTAGGAGGAGACTCCTCTAAGACTCCAAAATGATAGAGCTTCACTTCTGGTTCGAACTCACAAATGAGGATCCCAAGGTTCCCTTTTATAGAAAAATTGGAAGTTGGTTTTGAGCATCCTCATTTCAAGAAACCACTTGGTTCATGGTTTTCGATGTCCAGATAGTATTGTATCACTTTTGAAAAAACCAAAACGTTGTATAACCACTTATTTAATATCTCCACTGAAATTTTTGCACCATTTGGACAATCACATCTCGATATATTGACATATTACAGAATGCCACTTTTGACTTTTTTCATATTTGGTGGCTTGGACAGATCAGTTCGGATGGTCCCCTTAGAAGACAAATAGGGATTGGGTTCTTTGAGATTAAATGTATCCTATTAAATATTGGAACATCCCACAAAATTGAAGCCCATTTTAATGCACGGTCTAGTAGCAGTGTGAGGATTAATCCACTAGTGTGCTTGGATCCTGCACAGTTTGGCCCATTTTTCTTGGACTTCATCATGGGTACTCCAAATCACCTCCACCTTCAATGAATTTATCAAAAAAGTAACATTTACCTTTTTAAAAGTGATAAACACAAAATAATTGAATAAAAAATGAAGTGCATTTTGTTATTATATTTATAATTTACATTAAAAATTCAGTTTAATACAATGGTGTAAGGGTTAAAATGACACAGTGAATCATGGTACGATCACACCCCCACACCTAAAAATTTTCACTCATAAGAAAATTCATATTTCCAAAAATTATCCATGTAGATATTTCCAACTTCATGAAGATTTAACATTAAATGAAAATTAATTTCTGATAGAAACGTGATCAAAGAAAAAATCACACTGAGGAGTTATTCTCCTCCAAATGAAATTACAAGAGATGCATGATACAAATCAAAGAAAAAAATTCAAATGTTAATTATTTAACTAATTCTCCACATGTTTGTGTGATAACTATTTAATGCTATTCATTCCACTTTCTATTGAGTAAATATAAGTTATTTCATTAATTATCTACTTACAAGATCCTTTCCACTGAACTTTCCCCACATCCTTTGCAATAAAATTTCAAGACCCACTCACTTAAGAATTACTAGAATTCAAACCATAAGCTCCTAACCTAGATATACCCATATGTTGTACATTTCATCACTCCCCTCATTTATTATATTTTTTTTCAAAAGTTTCACTTGGAGAAAATCTCACACTCTTCTCCCAACCCTTGTTTGATCTCCTCACGACACTAATTATAATAGTTATAATAATATCCAAAGTCAAGGAAGGGTGGTTTTTGACCTACCTAATATAAAACTTTTTGTTGTTTTTTTTGAGGGCGTACAACAGTTGGATAACATGTACACACACATAGGTCAATCTAGTACCGTAATGAAATAGATCGGATAATTAATGAACATATGGAAAAATGATTTTGGAAAGTATATAAAAATAAATCTAACTTATATTTATCTTCCATTAAGTAAATTTTTTTCAAACATCATGGTTTGGTGAAAAAAAATGTGTGGAGAGATCAAGTGAAAAAAATTTCCTTTAAACTATACACAAAAAGGGAACTATTCTTCTCCAAGTTTTCAAAATGATACAACTATTTATATTATTGACAAAGAACTAAATTTCAAAAGAAATTCACACCACAATATTTAATTCTTGCTGAAATGCACATTTCATCAGAATTTGTTTTTTAATGTTAAAACAACATGAAATACTGACATTCCACATTCATTTTCAATAACTTCCATGATTAAAGGGGAATCATTTTCCATGATAAAGTGGGAAAAAAGAGTAATATTCTGGCATAAATGTGAGTGGGAGGGAAAGGGGGGAATGTAACAATAAAATTCAACAAGCTAAAAAGAGAAAAAGAAGAAAGATGATGAAAATTCCTAACTAACCCATGAATATACCCATCCCCCACACCTAGAGTGTGCAGTTTCCTCACTGTAAAAATAGAATGCATGAAGGAAGGATAAAAACTGGTGGATGTCATTCATAGACTACTTCTTGAAATTAGAGTTCCTCCACTTAGGACTCCATAAGGGTTTCGTGGAAGTGCTTTAGCCACTTCCCATTAACAGAGAAGGTTTTCTTGATTTCTTTATTTTGAACTTGGAAAACACCAAATGGGGAGACATTAGTAATAGTGTATGGTCCAAACTAGCGGGAACAAAGATTACCTGGATGAAAAATCAACCTTGGATTATATAGGAGGTCCTTCTTCCCAATGTGGAACTGATGATGAAGGATGAGACAGTCATGGGTAGCCTTGGTTCTCTTCTTTTAAATCTTGGAGTTCTTATATTCATCTCTTATCATTTCCTCCATCTCTTGAATTTGAAGCTTCCATTGAGCACCTACAATATAATGATTAGAGTTTCTTTGTTTGATGGCCTAGTAGGCCCGGTGCTCAATCTCAATAGGCAAGTGAAAACTCTTCCAAAAAATAAGCCTATAATGTGACATTCCAATTGGGGTTTTAAAAGTAGCATAATAATCCCATAATGAATCATCAAGTCGAAGGCTCCAATATTTTCTATTGGGTTGAACCATTTTTTCTAGAATATATTTTACCTTTCTATTTGATACCTTGGCTTAACCATTGGTCTGTGGGTGATATGTAGTAGACACTCTATGACTGACCCCATATCGATGCAAAAGTGACTACATTGTTCAGTTGCAGAAATGAGAACCATGGTCACAGATGATGATCCTAGGTAAGCCAAACCTACAGAAAATTTGGGTTCTCAAAAATTCTACAACTGACTTAGAATCATCATTCCTTGTATCTCATGCCTCTACCCATTTTGACACATAATCAATCGCCAAAAGAATGTACAAGTTTCAAAAGGAATTTGAAAATGGCCCCATAAAGTCAATACCCCAAACATAAAAAATGTCATGAAAGAGCAATGGTTATTATGGAATTTAATTTCTTTTAGATAAATTACCTATTCTTGACAATGAGGAAAAGATTTAAAAAAATCATGGGCATCCTAAAAAAGTGTTGGCCAAAAGAGACCAGAATCAAGGGATTTGCGAGCAGTCCATTGGGGACTAATGTGGACCCCAAAAGCAAGAGTGTGACAAAATCTAAGGATAGACTAAAACTCACTATCAAGAACAAAAACCCTAAGGAATTGATCACTACATGTGCGCCATAGGTAGGGGTCATCCCAAATGTACCAACGAGACTCATGTTTTATTAAACTCTCTTGGATTTTGTTGAAATTAGTAGAAATGAAAGATGATACCAAATAATTTACAATTTCAACATACCAAGGAATAACATCTTACACTCGGTATAGTTTCTCATTAGGAAACATGCCATTTATTGGAATATAGGGGGATGATACAATGTTCGAGGATGGGTGGATCCTACTGATATGGTCAACCACCACATTCTCTACTCCTTTTTTATCTCTATTTTATAGATTGAATTCTTGAAGGAGGAGCATCTAGTGAATGAGACATGGTTTGGCTTCCGGTTTCTTATGGAGATACTGGAGGGATGCATGGTTTGAGAACACAATGAATTTGGACCCCAAAAGGTATGACCTGAATTTTTCCAAAGGCAATCACAATGGAAAGAAATTATTTTTTAGTTGTGGTGTAGTTTTCTTGGATATGGTCTAGTGTACGTGAAGCATAGGCAGTGACATGTGGAGCTTTATCAACCCTTTGTGATAAGACTGCCCCAAATGCATAGTTAGAGGCATCACACATGAGATCAAATGGTAAATCCCACCGAGGTTGTTGGATCACCAGGGGTGGTGTGAGACTCCATTTTAACTTATTAAAATCTTATTCACATTCTTTATAAAAAACAAATTATTTTTATTTTTGGAGTAATTGGGAGAGGGGGAGTGAAATTTTACTAAAGTCACGAATAAAATGATGGTAAAATCCAGAATAATCTAGGAAAAACCGCACATCCCTACCTTTTTAGGGAATGTTAAGGAATAAATGACATTCGCGTTTGATTTATGTACTTGGATACCATCCCCAAAAATGACATGTCCCAAAACTATACCTTGTCTCACCATGAAATGGAATTTCTCATAATTTAATATGAGATTATTTTCAATATAGAAATGTAGGACTAAACTAAGACTACTCAAACATTCATCAAAATAGAAGCCATAAATAGTGAACTCATCCATGAAAACTTCCATGAAATTCTCTAAGTAATCCAAAAAAAATACTAACCATGCATCACTAAAAAGTACCTGGATCATTGTAAAGACCAAATGGCATCCTCCTATATGAAAATGTGCCAAAGGGGAAAGTGAAGGTTGTGTTTTCCAGATCCTCGGGGGAAATATGGATATGAAAGTATTGAGAATACCCATTAAGAAAATAGTAATGGGACTTCCCGATTAGACTCTCTAGAACTTGGTCAATGAATTGCAATGGGAAATAGTCTTTCTTAGTGTGTTGGTTTAGTCGACGATAGTCTATGCAGACACACCAACTATTCTGCACACGATTTGGAACCAATTCATTGTTTTCATTTTTGATTACTATAAGGCCATTTTTTTAGAAACTACTTGAATGGGAAAGACCCATTAGCTATCATAGATGGGTTAAATTATTCCATCAGCCAATAATTTTGTTACCTCCTTTTTCAAAACTTCTAGGAAGTTTGGGTTCAATCGATATTGTGCTCGCATCACTGGTTTAGCCTCATAATTTAACAATATATGATGTGTACAAATTGATGGGCTAATACCAGGAATGTAAACAAGTTTTCATCCCAAATCTTGGTTATACTCCCTAAAAAGTTCAAGCAGTCGTAATTCATGCTTTGGAGGGAGTGAACTAGAAATGATGACGGGCATCTTGTTTCCATTATCAAGATATGAATATTTTAAATATTGAGGCAGTTGTTTTAGTTCCAATTCAAGTGGATTTTTGATTTATGGAAGTGTGTGTAAAAGTTATCGGTCACTAATCTCATCTAACTTCTCAATGGTATCATCCTTAAATGAGGAATGAGATTTTACAATCTTAGCAGTATCATCGATGGTCATTGGATCCTCAAAGTTTGAGAAATTGTTAATTAATAAACATGCATGACACTTTTATAGATCACTAAAACAATAAATTCATGATTCATTACCAAGAATTTCAATCAAGGATGAAAATTCATAAAGGGGATTGGGGGAATAGAAAGAAGTGTTTTCAGGGGAAGGGAGTACATCAATTGAATTTACTGAGAGAGGGGAATGTTCTTCTTAGGGGTGCTTCATGGCATCAAGGATGTTGAAATGGAATATGTCACCACCAAATTACATATATAATGTATCATTATGGATATTAATTATAGTTTTGGTCATTTTCAAGAAAGGTATCCCCAATATAATTGGGTCATTTCCATTCATCCTATCATCTTCCATTTTAAGCACATAAAAATCAGCAAGAAAAATTAAATTTTGAACCCTCACAAGAACATCCTCTAGTACACCAGAAGGGTGTGTTGTACTCCAATTTTCTAGAGGAATGAATATCCCCATTGGCTTTAATTATCCAACTTGAAATGAAGAGTAAATAGAGAAATGTATCACATTTATAGAAGCACTTAAAGCAAGCACAACATTGGAAAATGAATACTCCCCTATGCTGCATGGAATCAAGAAGGTTACATGATCATTACATTTGGTAGGAAGTGATGGTTCTATCAATGCTAATATATTCCTCTCAAATATTACCTTCTAATCACCATGAAGTATCCTTCTATGTGTACACATATCTTTTAAAAACTTTTCATATGTTGGAATTTGTTTCATAACATCAATCAATGGAATGTTAACCTGCACTTTTTTGAAAGTTTCCAATATTTCCTTATCAAGTTATATTTATTTTTGTTTTCTTGGTTGGGTGTCCCTTTTGGGTAAATGGAATAGGAATGGTTGGTATAGGAGACTCATCTATATACACACTCTTTTTTTTGGAAGGACTTCTCTCAGGACAAGGATTTTCTTCTCTTGGACAATTTTTAGTAGTGGTTGGGATGGTGGTTTCCTCAGGAATGGATGACTCTATTGGAGGGTCATTTGGATTTGAAGATGAGTTCCACTCCTAAGAGTGATGGCACTAAATTTCCTTTATCCCTAGGGTTAACTACTGGTTGAGATGGTAGTTTACCCGACCCATGACTTTGAATTTCCACCACTGAGTTGGAAAGTTGGACCAATTGGGTTTTTAGGTCTTGTATGGAAGCTTGGGTAGTTTGTTGGAATTAGATATTGTTGGAAGCCATTTGTTTCATCATGTCTTCTAATCTAGGATTGGGTTTTTGAGGGGTTTGTTGGAAAGACCTTTGTTGTGGTTGAGGATTTATGGGTGGTGGTGGTTGACTACACTGCCCTGGTTGGTTCCATGGTTGTTGAGGTTGGTTTTAATACCCCCCTTTCCTATAAGCTTGGTTTTCTCTCCACCCAGGGTTGGATGGATAGTATAGTTCTTACCTAAAGGGTTGGTTATAGGGGAAACCTAGAAATATTTCCTCATAACTCTCAGAAGTTTCTCTCAATTGGGGGCATTGGTCAGAGAAGTGGGTGTTAGAAGAACATATACCATAATGGATAAGAGGAGGATATTGATATTTACCTTGGTAAAGAGTGAGTTTTCAAAGAAGGGGACTTACCTCCTCAAACTTCATGTCCAACTTCTTCTCAAATTCAGTACTTTTCACCTCATGGACACCTCGAATGGGCACATTGGACCTTGAACTAAATTGTTGAGTGTTCTTTGCCATGTTTTCAATTAAGGTCCTTGCAGCGATTGGGGTTTTATCCACTAGTTCACCACCTGCAGCAACATCAATAATATTAAAATCAATTGGAATTAAACCTTCATAAAAATATTGTATTAAAAGTTGATCGCTTATTTGGTGGTATGGAAAACTTCAACATAATCTTTTAAATCTTTCCCAATATTCATGAAGTGTTTCCCCTTGATATTGTTTTGTCCCAAAAATTTCTTTCCTTATTGTTGTAGTTCAAGAGGCTGGGAAATATTTTTCAAGAAAAAGGGGTTTCATGTCTTCCCAACCTCTTATTAGTGAATTAACATAGTAAAGCCTTTCTTTTGCAGTGTCTTCCAATGAAAATAGGAATTCTTTGAGATTTACTTGTTCTTCATCCACATTATCAAGTTTTAAAGTAGCACACAGAACATGAAATTCTTTTAAATGATTGCGTGGATCTTCTTCATCGAGTCTATGGAATCTTGATAAAAAATGAATTAGACTGTATTTTAGTTCAAAATTGGGTGCCTCGCCTTGCATTTTAATGTATGTGGGTTGGATATCGACATCAGGTGAGGTTAGTTCTTTTAATGTTTGGTTATTTTCAGCCATTTTATGCAATTTTATTTTAGTTTTGATGTTGGTTCTAGAAGAAGAATAAGGATGAAGAAGAGGTCTAGTGTGTGGTGTGTCCTCCTTCAAAGTGTTGTCTTGTGTGTCTCGATGTCGTTGACGTAGGATCCTCTCCAGTTTGGGTTTGAAAGGTGGTAAATCTCTTAGATTAGAATGGTTAATTCACCAAACCTACACAAGAAATAGATCAAAACACAAAAGGATTGAAAATGTAGAAGATAAAACAAATGAATATTCACAAAATTTACAAATATCTTATCAATAACATGCACTAAAAACCAAAGCGCTTCCTGACAATGACACTAAAATTTGACCACTTTGTCGTGACACGTCAAAATGATAGTGATTTAAAGATGATTTTTTAGTCTAGGGTATAACCTAGGTCATCTCTCAAGGAGAGTTGGTGGTTTTATAGTGTGAATTTTTAATAAGAAGAACAAAAGAGGGGGTGGTTTGAAAACAGTTTTAAGAAAATGACTTGATTTCAAGAGTTTAATAGTTGATAAATAAAATTAGTGTTTTATAATTATGAGATAAGGAGGTCATTTCATGTTAACTACAAATATTGGTGAGTTCATCATTCTGAAATATACACATGGTTTAATTGAATCCTTTGGTTGAGGGTTGTCAAGATCTCAACTTCCCTCTTGCCTCTTAAACGATGTTCAAAGAACCACCCCTTGACACAACAATCATGTTGTCAAGGTTTGGGTATCAAACATATAAAATAGAGGCTTCAAAAGAATACTTAAATCTTATATATGTGTGAGATAAATAGGACTCTTTTCTTGTCCAATTGGAACAATACAAAATTCCCACTTGAAATCTCAACCCAATCGGTGTTGAGATAAAAAGTGTTTCACTTAATTATAACAAAAGAAATGTACTCAGAGGAGAAGAAAATCAAATTTAAACATTAGTGAAATATTTATCACAAAAATTAACGAAAACCAAATGAATATAAAGTGCTGGAACTCCCTCCCAAGTTTGTGTAGCTCCCTTGAAATGATTGTCCACCATTTAGCTCGCCATCGAGAGGAGGAGGAGGCTCAGGTGGAACTCCTTCTTCATTATTGATCCCCCTATGAGGATAGGGGGATCCAAAACTTAAAGGATGAGGAGGAGACTCCTATAAGACTCAAAAATGGTATATCTTCACTTCTGGATCAAACTCACAAATGAGGAGCCCAAGGTTCCATTTTATATGAAAATTTGAAGTTGGTTTTGAGCATCCTTATTTATAGAAACCACTTGGTTCATGGTTTTCGATGGAAATATAGTCTTATATCACTTTTGAAAAAAATAAAAATTTGTATCTCCATATCCAAGATATATCCACTGAGTGTTTGTCTTCATTTGGACAATCACATCTCGAGATATTGACATATTACAGAATGCCACTTTTGAATTTTTTCATATTTGGTGGATTGGACAGATCAGTTCGTATGAGCCCCTTAGAAGCTGAATCAGGATTGGGTTCCTTGCGGTGAAATGTAGCCTATTAAATATTGGAGTAGACCACAAAATGTTAGCCAATTTGGATGCATGTTCTAGTAGAAGTGTGTGGATTAATCCACTGGTGTGCTTGGATCCTGCATAGTTTGGCCCATTTTTCTTGGACATCATCATGGGTCCTCCAAATCACCTCCACCTTCAATGAAATTATCAAAACAAGTAACATTTCAATTTTTAACCGTGATAAAAAAAATAATTTAATCCAACATGAAGTGCATTTTGTTATTTCATTTTGAATTTACAATAAAAATTCATTTTAATACAATGTTGTAAGTGTGAAAATGACACAATGAATCGTGGTACTATCACCCACCACTAGGAGTGTTTGGGAAAGAGGAAAAAAAACTTACACTGAACTGAACCAAGGAACTCACAATAAAATGGAAATAAAACCATAATTAAAAGCGGGATACCCAAGTGGAAGACATGATCGTGGAATTCCTTATGCTTCACATGTGTTAATCAGGAACACAAGATGGTACAATGTTGTGCCACCCTGACTTCGTGAAATCCCTTAGACATGTCATCTTGGATATGAAGAATGCTCTGGTCATGTTAGGAAAAGTCTTGAGAACTATTTGTGGGCATCACTTGGATCCTGTGAACCCTCTAGGTTTGTCACCCTAGACTTGAGACATCCTTAGGATGCACCGCCTAACTCATATAACAGTTCCCAATCATGTCAACCGAGTCTAATCAACACATCTGGACATGAAAATCCAGCTCTCTCGGAGTACCCCTCAGATGTGTTTACCAGGTCCTACGATGTCTTCCCAAGGTTTCAACCAAGACATGTGACAACCCTTAGATGTGGTAGTTTGGTCTGACGATGTCTCCCAAGGTGTCATCTAAGACACATGACACCCCTCAGACCACACTACCATGGCTCTCATGACACCCTCCACATGTGCTGAGCTAGGTCAAGCAATGAAATATAGGGTATTCTAATAGGGTCATGCGACACCTTATAGATAAGAAGGTCAATTCGTCAGGGCAGCCTCAACATGTAAGCTCCAACATAAAGAGAACTACTAGGACTCTAATTCCCACCATAACTGGGATATGTTGGGCATATCCTCAAAGGCCCAAGATCTATATCTAATTCCCTAAGGAATTCCCTAATAGGTAGGTACCATATCCATATGCCATGATGATGATCATAAAATCCCCATTTTTCTCACAATGAGCATGGATCACGTGGGATTAGGGGGATGTAATGAACACCTCATCAGGTACCAAATCCTCATTCGTCAGGGAAACCTTAGTTTGTAAGCCCCAACATAAAGAGAATTATGAGGAATCTGATTATCTTTATAACCAAGATACGTAGTATGCATCCTTAAAATCTTGAGATCCATATCAAACACTCCATGGATTGCCCGAATATACAGATCCCATATACATATTCTATGAGGCTGATCATGAACTCCCCCTTGTTTCTCACAACAGGTATGGATCACATGGGATTAGGGGGATGCGATGAACACCTTATTATTCATCAAACACCCATTAACTAGGGGAAACATCAATGTATTAGTCCTGACACAAAAAAAACTATGAGAACTTGGATTTCCACTATAATTAGGATATATAGGACATCTCTTCCAGACTCGAGCTCAAATATTTGGCATTTTGAAATCCCCCATATTAGTCCTTACGACACGATGTTAAACTGCACGGATCAACCAAACTATGTGGGTTTTGATTCCTGCAATAACCATGATATGTAGGATGCCTCATAATGGCTCAATCCCATCCTTAGAATACCAGACACCTCCATAAGAGGGATCATAGCCTGAAACACTAGGTCATATGGTTTCAGCATATAAGAAACCAATCATTACTAGAAAATGATGAAGAACCTCAGATACATACATATAGATTCATAAAATAGATCCTAATCTATTTCATGTAAAAGAGAGTTAACCGATAACTGTTTTGTTAGGGTAACCAGTCCCACAACTAGATTAGGAAGAGAATCATAAACACGTCTAAAATCTTTAAGAGTGTCTAAGAGTAAGAAAAAATTCACCCCAAAAGGGTATGATGAGCCTGACCTACCATCCTCTCAACCAATGCGAGTCCCCAAGATTTACTGGTCCTGAAAACCCAGATGAACACTGACCTTTGGATAATAGGTCCATTCCCATCTTTGGATAGGGGAACCATTGGGAGTTTCAGGGAAAAGTGACAATGGTAACCTAATGAGTGGAATACATTCCACACCACAAAATCCCAAACGAAATAATATTATATCATGAATTATTTATACTCAATTATTTCTTAAGTTATAATTAATTTTACTTCATCCAGGATGATTTGATTTGAAATTTACCAAAGTGGTAAAGAATTTATGTTATGATATTTATTCTTGTCGAGTTTGTTTATGTTCAAGGTTACTTTAGGGGAAATTATATACAATTATTTTATAGAATCAAATCAATTTTATTCTCATATGGTAATTAATTTTGTTTGCATGTTTGGTTTTCAATTCCTTCATTATTAAATAAATAAAAATCTTGAATGTTATTTGTATGTAATACCAATCTTGTATATTATTTTAGATCTAGAATAATTCTCTTCCATGTATATTTTTTTATTAAAATATTTTAAAGAATATTTTTTAAAATTATATAATGTTTTATTAAAGAATATTTTTCCCATGTTTTAATTTTCTTAAAAAGTAGTTGAAAAGGAATCTCTCTATTGTTTTGAGAATAGGGTACTTTTTGACTTAGATTTTAAAAAAGTGTGAAATGAATATTTTATTTTAACTTATATGGAATGAATGGAATTTACTGACATCATGAACACTCAATGATTTTAATATTTCTCTATATGTTTCCATGGTTATTTTTAAATAAAATTTTTTCTATAATTTTTTTTGTAATTTTTATATTTTAAAGAAGTGATTTCAATTTGAAAAGGGTATTTTTCTCAAGAAAATTTTCTTGTGATCTTTTAAAGATGTTATCATCAATGAAGAAAACCTTTGTTACATATTGCTTCGAAATTATGAATTTTTGTCTCTTTTACATATATACCTAGATCATTCTCCCTTCGTTTTATGGGTAATACATGCCTTAAGTTCATTTACCAAATTCCTTATTTATGAAATCTCCTTTGATTATGACATGAGGAAAGATTATGAAAACCATTTCTTTCTATGGGTAATTATTATATTTATACCATATGATTGATTTCCTTTTTATAAAACACATAATAATAGGCATGTTATTATGGGTGCATCCATATAGATATATAATGAATTGGGTAATATTTTTGGTTTCATGAGACATTATGTATGGGATAGGGAGTAAACCTAATCCATTATAGAACTTTGTCTACCATGTGATGTTGTCTTGAAATTTATCCTTGACTTATTCTTATGTAATTTTATAAGTCATTTCCAATTTCCTATGTTTCTATGATATTATGATTCCATGTTATTTTTGTAATGTTTCCATGTGATTACACAGGAGTTTTCTATTTTATGATATCATGATATACCTTTGAATCACATGTTATGTTTCATTATCATGTTTATTCCCTTACTATTTTTAGATCACACATTAATTTTTTGTATTCCATAAGAAATATTATCCAATTTTAGAAGATCAAATGCATTTAAGATATAATTAAGGATAACAAATTAAGGATGTTATGTTTTAGTTTCCTTTCGATGTATTATGAATCTAGTCTTCCAAAGATACTTGGACTCATGATGTCTGGGTTTCTCTTATTGGATATTTATGTTTAAAAATAATGTAATAATATGTGTAAAAGGATTGGGTTGCTATAGTGCTTGCATAATACTTGAACAAGATACATTGCCTTCCTACACAACACCTTAATCAGCACCAAGCACTCCTAAAATGAAGAATCAATATCCAACTAAACATCTTCACTATTGATCATGTGCATAGAATATGAATTTTACATTCATAGTTGAAATCCATGAAACAAATCAATAATACCCCAATTTCATGGAGGAAGGGCCAATAGATAATCCACCACTCTAAACCACTCTCGAATCTCTTGTAAGGTGATAAATTATGACAAAAACTTTCACTGCATTTTTAAACATTGATTCCCAAACCAATGTGATACCTGAAAAAAATACATGACCACCCACGGAAAACTCCAAGGGTTGTTACATCTGGTAAACATATGAGAAAATACTTCTCTGAGAAGTTACCAACTACTCATAAATCAACTCCACCCACTTGGAGGTATTTTAAATCAATATCATCCTGATCACCACTAACTCACCCACCTATGTTCGCCAAAATGGTGTGCAACACAACCTACCAAAAAGAGACTCAAAGGGTTCCATCGGGATCAATGATTTTTTTTATATGAAAATTCTTCTAAGTATAGATTGTATTCCCATGATCCACCAATATTAAGGACACATGAATCGAGTATATCTTCTAGCATCTGTATCATCCTCTCAAACCGTCCATCCATCTTTGAGTGATACGTTATACTCAGATTCAGTTAACTTCCCTTGACCTTCTACAATCCCTTCCAAAATCTCAATAAGAAGCATGAACCCCAATATGATACTATGCTTATAGGTAAACCTAAAACTTCATTATCTAACACACATATATCCTGCTTAATTCATCCGCGAACTGAGTATCCGGAATAGGAAATAAGTGGATAAACTTCGTTAATTGGTCTAACACCGCCCACACTACATCACAACCTATCAGAGTCCTAGTGTAACATCCCAAGTAAGTAATGAATAATATATATTTTTATCTATGTTTATTAATGAATTAGATAGTGTTTTAGAGGCTTAAAAAGAGAATAAATCCAATCTTAATCATGAACTACACTAATATTTTTAAAATATTGTTTTACTGCCTTTTGATGGAAAACCATTTTTAAATCAAAATTTTGACAATTTTATAATATCTATTTTTCAAAATAAACTTATTATTTATTATTGGGACATTGAAATTTACTTTGGGTAAATTTTTGGTATTTTTCGATAAAGTTCATTTTTTAATGAATAGTGAAAAATGTTGTATTTTAATTCAAAACCTCTTTATAATATAATTTATTTATATGATTATATTATCTTTTGAATTGGTTTTAAAGTGAAATTAGAATATATTTTTACCATTTAATCCAATAGTGGTCGTTGGAATTAATTTCACTTTGAAATTGGACTTAAACTAGTGTCAATCTTTTGATACTTATTGTTTCATAAAAACACGCTATTTGCTATGACAGCGGGAATTAATTATTAAATTAATTAATGCAACTTATATGTTTTGAATTTTGTAAAATAGACATCATTTTTGAATTTGGAATATCAAATATATCTTAGGGTGAATTTTTGGTATTTTTCTGAAAAACTTCAATTTTTGATGAATAGTGAAACCACTAAGTGGTACTTAAAAAACTGATTTTTCATTTAAATGAAATTTTACCACCTCTGTGTTTTGAATTTCAAAAATCCGACATAAATGGTTTTCATTAGGAAGTAAAATGTGGTTCAATGGGATTAAAATAATTTTTTGGTGAATAGTAACTTTTAAGTTTATTAATCGCGATTAGAGGCAATTAGTGTAATTTAAGGTAAGAATAATGTTTTAATAATATGAAATGAACTTGACACATGTCCTACCCTTATTGGATGTGTCATGGACGACCAAGAAAATCCATGGGTCAACTTGGGGACCCCATGGAGCCACTTTGGAAGGAGAATGACATTAATATCTTTTTATTTAATGTTAAAGTAAAAATGTCACAAACATGAGTTGTTTTACTAAAAAAAATTTTACATGGGGTTATACAATAATATTTTTGACTATAAATATTCATTGGAAATCTAAAAATATTTCCTACATCATATTAGTTTTTTTATAATTTTTAGACATTAAATAAATTAAATTATTTATGACACCATGATGATGCAGCGATTACCTCATTATTTAACGATTTAAATAAAATGAAAATATAATGTAAAATCTAAGACCTACACTTCTCAAAAACCTATTGAATGGGTGTATTTAGAACTCTTATAACCTTATACTAGAAATATATAATTTTTGGACCTTTTTATCCGAAAATCATTTTATAACAAAGTATCTTTTCTTAACTTTCCAAGAGTTCCCTTCTCTCCTCTTATAAAAGGCCCCCACCTCTACCACCTTACCCACACTTCCAAAGCCTTTGTCTCAGCCAAAACATTCCCATTTTGTCTCTACACATCCCTATATAACTCTTAGAAGCCTCTCTTTTGGAAGAAGTCTTCCCAAGGAAGCCTTTGAGCTCAAATCAAAAAGAGTTACCCGATTTAAAGGCAGTGTCTTCTCTTGTGTTCTTATGTTTTATTTTGCTTCTCCAACCCCCTAAACTCTTTTTATTCCTTTATTTTGTAACAAAACCAGTATCTTTAATATAATAGGATGTTTTTATGATAAGTATTAGAGCTACACCTACACACACATTCGTCTAATGGTTAAAGAACATACTGTTTCTGTGGTTGGTGATTTTCTACCTCATGAAAAGATGATTGTTCAATCTTCTTTTAACACCATTCATGGTGGCCATTAAGATGTCACTATATTTATATATGATATATATATTATGTTTATGTTTTCATTATGTTTCTTTATTTTTCATTTTTGGCATACCTTTATGGTTTCCATTGTGGGTAAACACGATAATTTCATTTTAGGAAGTGCCGACTACCGCCCCCTCAAAGTGATTTGATTCGTTAATGCCATATGTGGGACGTATAAAGGATGGAGTTAATGTTATTATATATGATGTCATACTAGAATTATAATATACCCTTATATCATTATGATTTCACTCCATTAAATACTAAATAGAAATGAAAGTAGCGTTCATGCGTACGTACGTCTTACCGTCTCTATGAACGGTGCATTTCATTTCTTACCTCTAAACGTTATGTAATATTATAAATGCATGTATATACTCGATATATATGATATATATGATATCTACATCATGATTATAACTCTGGATATACTGGATACATGAACAACTTGTAATTATAAAGAGCTTATTTTTGACTCAAGTACCAATGATCCTTAAAACGACCGTTATTAACTTAAATAATTACATAGTGTTCATGACATGGTAATAAGTGATATAAAAGGAATAATGAACTTGAAAAAGGTTCTTAAGAAAGTAGAAATTAACTCAAGTTTATTATTCCGGAGGTTAAAGAACGATCGAGTCAAGTCGGACCCGAGGTATGGGACTTCGTCTCAATCTCCTTTCATTAAGGCATATTTTGTTTTATACACAACCTTCTTTTATACAGTGTATAAACCCCTTTGACTTTTACGTTTATCCAAAAGGAATATTTTTTATACGAAGTGTTTTACTAAATGCCAAAGGGGAATGTTGTTGTCGTACGTATGCGGTGACAACGAATTCTCCGCCGCCGTGACCATTATTTAAGTTTCGGCTTCCTCTACAAGCCATAATTTTTTTAAAACAAAAATAAATACCATGTTCTACTTTTATTTTATTTTGGTATTAAAAATAGTTTTGATGATGTTTTTATTATATCAATGTGTTATTGATATCTTGTGATTGAAATGTGGAAATGTTATGTTTCCTTTATGCATGTTTTATGTGATACGATTATGTTATGGTTCTTGGGAATTATTATGAATACGGGTGGTTCCGTGATAAACTAAGGGCGGGTGAGCCCGATATAGCTCTCCAATGCATTGGGTAACATGAAGGAGTTAAACGTTAAGGTTTCTCCAAAGAGATTTAGGGAATATACTGTGATGGGTATTCCAAACGTAACCAAGAGGGTTACTATCTATGTAAGAATGTTATGAATTCCTCAAGTTAAATTTATGTCTTATGATTTCTTTGATTTATTCATGATTTGATGAGGTATGCTAAAGTGCTTATGTTTTATGAGTAGAGTATGATTTCATTGAATTCTTATGTATACATGTACTCATGTTTCCTTTCCATATTTTTATATCCATTACTGAGCTTTTTATGCTCATCCCAAGTTTTTGAAATGTTTTTCACAGGTCAAGGGATGGGTACATGATATGATGATAGTGTCAAAGAAGTGTCAAGAAAGAATCCATGTTTTATTTTAAATATGTTTCCATTGATGGGAAAAATGAATACTATCTTTTATGTAACCAATTTGTTTAAATGTGGAATGTAATCCAAGTTTTATGATCTAATTCTCTAAAACTCTAAACCTGAAAATATCCTCAATGTGTAATCTTGTAATAACTCAAGATTAAGTAATGTTTAAGGATGGGGCCTTATAGTTGGTATCAGAGGTCTGTTTAGACAACTTTAGGAGTTAGAATTCTATTAAATGATTATCCAAAAATATTTTTTTATGGTCAATTTTAATTGGTATAACATTTACAGATTACCATGTTGCTTCACCTAAGATATTTCTGTGTTAAGAATGGTTTTTCATAGAGGAAACAGAACAGATTTTTTGGGAAGGCATAGAGAGGGAAATGACCTTTCAAATCAGTATCCTGAGATGGCTAGAATCAGAACTAAACAGTTTGTTGCAGTGATGGCTCAGTTGACTCAGGTGAAAAATGTTGGTTGTTTTTATTGGTGATATTTTGGTGTTTTATAAAAGTAAAGAGGAGCATGAAAGACATTTAAGGGTTATTTTGAAAAACTTAAAAGAAAATAAATTGTATGGGAAATTCAGAAAGTGTGAGTTTTGGTTGCAACAAATTTCTTTCCTTGGTCATATTGTTTCTAAAGATGGAATAACTGTTGATCCTGCAAAAACAAAAGTTGTTGAAGAATGGACAAGACCCACAAATGTAACTGAGATTCGTAGCTTCTTTGGTTTGGTAGGCTATTACCGAAGGTTTGTTAGAAATTTTTCACGGTTATCTAGTCCAATGACTAAGCTAACTCGGAAGGGTATTAAGTTTATCTGGACAAAAGAATGTGATGATTGTTTTCAGGAGTTGAAAAGAAGATTGGTGAATGCTCCAGTTTTGGAACTTCCTAACAGGAATGGTGAGTTTGTTATCTGAAATGACGCTTAATTAAATGGACTTGGTTGCGTCCTAATGCAGAATGATCAGGTAATTGCCTATGCTTCACGTCAGTTGAAAACTCATGAGGTAAATTACCCTACACAGGATTTGGAATTAGCTGCTGTTGTTTTCACTTTAAAAATTTAGAGGCATCATTTGTATGGAGTAAAGTGTGAAATATATACCGATCACAAAAGTTTAAAGTATATATTCACTCAGAAAGAATTGAACATGAGACAGAGGATATGGCTGGAATTAATCAAGAATTATGATTTTACAATTCATTACCATTTGGGAAAAGCAAATAAAGTGGCTGATGCTTTGAGTCGAAAAAGTAATGCTTCATTAACAATGTTGCATTTGGAACGTGATCCTTTGGTTAAGGATTTGATGAACTTTGGAATAAAATTTGTTGGTGCAGGATGTCATTCTGTTTTGTTTTAGGTATCAGTGAAATCTTCTCTATCAGACAAAATCAAGCAAGCAAAGAAGCAAGACAGCGAGTTGCAGAAAAAGGTAGAGCTAGTTCAGAAGGGTAGGTTGCCTGAATTCAACATTGATAATGATTGTGTTTTGAGATTTGGAAAGATATTTTGTGTGCCTTGTTATTCACAGTTGAAGAGAGAGTTTTTATGTGAGGCTCGTAGTTCCCCGTTTTCAGTTCATCCTAGAAGTACTAATATGTACAGAGATCTGCGGGAGTATTACTTGTGGGATGGAAAGAAAAGTGATATTGCTGATTTTACAGTGAAGTGTTTGAATTGTCAACAGGTTAAAGCAGAGCGGCTGTTACCGAAAGGGATGATTCAGCCTTTACCAGTGCCAGAGTGGAAATGGGAAAATATATCCATGGACTTCATTGTGGGATTGCCGAAGACACCTCGAGGTAATAATGAAATCTGGGTTATTGTTGATCGCTTGACTAAATCTGCTCATTTCCTTGCTATAAGAAATACTTTTTCCCTAGATCAACTTTCTCATTTGTATCTTAAAGAGATAGTCAGGTTACATGGAGTTCCTCTGTCCATTGTATCTGATCGTGATCCCAAGTTTACTTCTAACTTTTGGAAAGGCCTTCAGAAGTCGTTGGGTACTGAATTAAATTTTAGTACAGCTTTTCATCCTCAATCAGATGGGCAGTCAGAACGAACAATTCAGACTTTGGAATATATGCTACGTGCTTTTTCGATGGATTATCATGGAAGTTGGGACCAACATCTTTCTTTGGTTGAATTTTCATATAATAAGAGTTTTCATTCCAGTATACAGATGGCACCATTTGAGGCGTTATATGGGAAGCGGTGTCGAACTCCAGCTTTCTGGGATGAAGTGGGTGAAAGTAAGCTGATGGGACCAGAATTGGTAGAAGAGTTGGTAGAAAAAGTTCAGCGGATACAAAAACACATGAGAATAGCTCAGAGCAGGCAGAAGAGTTATGCAGACAGCAGGAGGAATGATCTCTCTTTTGAGGTAGGTGATCATGTTTTTCTCAAAGTCTCACCATGGAAAAGTGTGATGCGATTTGGAAAGAAAGGAAAGCTGAGTCCAAGGTTCATTGGACCATATGAAATTTTGGAGAGAGTTGGATCAGTTGCTTACTGAGTGGATTTACCTCCGAGTTTATCTCAGGTACACAATTGTTTTCATGTTTTGATGTTGAGAAAGTATATGCCAAATCCATCTCATGTTTTGAGCCCAGAGGTAGTTCAGTTGGAAGAGAATCTCTCTTATGAAGAACAACCAGTCCAGATTCTTGACTGTAGAGAGAAAGTGTTGCGGAATAAGGTAATTCACCAGGTAAAGGTTTTGTGAAAAAACCATATGGTTGAAGAGGCAACATGGAAATCTGAAAATGCAATGAGGGCTAAATACCCCCACTTATTCGATAAGTAAATAAACTGCGAGGACACAATTTTCAAAAGGGGGAAGGATGTAACATTACAAGTAAGTAATGAATAATATATATTTTTATCTATGTATATTAATGAATTAGATAGTGTTTTAGAGGCTTAAAATGAGAATAAATCCAATCTTAAGCATGAAATACACTAATATTTTTAAAAGATTGTTTTACTGCCTTTTGATGGAAAACCATTTTTAAATAAAACTTTTGACAATTTTATAATCTCTATTTTTCAAAATAAACTTATTCTTTATGATTGGGACATTGAAATTTACTTTGGGTAATTTTTTTGTATTTTTCCGATAAAGTTCATTTTTAATGAATAGTGAAAAATGTTTTATTTTAATTCAAAACCAATTTTTAATCTAATTTATTTATATGATTATATTATTTTTTTGAATTGGTTTTAAAGTGAAATTTGAATATGTTTTTACCATTTAGTACAATAGTGGTCGTTGGAATTAATTTCACTTTGAAATTGGACTTAAACTAGTGTCAATCTTTTGATACGTATTGTTTCATAAAAACACGCTATTTGCTCTGACAACGGGAATTAATTATTAAATTAATTAATGAAACTTATATGTTTTGAATTTTGTAAAATAGACATCATTTTTGAATTCGGAATATCAAATATATCTTAGGGTGAATTTTTGGTATTTTTCTGAAAAAATTCAATTTTTGATGAATAGTGAAACCACTAAGTGGTACTTAAAAAACTGATTTTTCGTTTAAATGAAATTTTATCACCTATGTGTTTTGAATTACATAAATCCGACATACATGATTGTCATTAGGAAGTAAAATTTGGTTCAATGGTATTTAAATAATTTTTTGGTGAATAGTAACTTTTAAGTTTATTAATCGCGATTAGAGGTAATTAGTGTAATTTAAGGTAAGAATAATGTTTTAATAATATGAAATGAACTTCACACATGTACTACCATTATTTTATGTTTCATGGCCGACCAAGAAAATCTATGGGTCATCTTGGGGACCCCATGAAGCCACTTTGGAAGGAAAATGACATTAATATCTTTTTATTTAATGTTAAAGTAAAAATGACACAAACATGAGTTATTTTACTAAAACAATTTTTACATGGGGTTATACAAGTCAGATTTTTGACTATAAATAGTCATTAGAAAGATAAAAAGATTTCCTACATCATAGAAGTTTTTATATAATTTTTAGACATTAAATAAAGTAAATTATTTATGACACCATGATGATGTAGTGATTACCTCATTATTTAACGATTTAAATAAAATGAAAATATAATGTAAAATCTAAGACCTAAACTTTTCAAAACCTATTGAATGGGTGTATTTCGAACTCTTATAAACTTATCCTAGAAATATATAATTTTGGGACCTTTTTATCAGAAAATCATTTTATAACAAAGTATCTTTTCTTAACTTTCCAAGAGTGCCCCTCCTCTCCTCTTATAAAAGGACCCCACCTCTACCACCTTACCCACACTTCTGAAGACTTTGGCTCGGCCAAACCCTGCCCATTTTGTCTATAAAAATCCCTCTATAACTCTTAGAAGCCTCACTTTTGGAATAAGTCTTCCCAAGGAAGCCTTTGAGCTCAAATCAAAAAGAGTTACCCGATTTAAAGGTAGTGTCTTCTCTTGTGTTCTTATGTTTTATTTTTCTTCTCTAACCCCCTAAACTATTTTTATTCCTTTCTTTTGTAACAAAAAAAGTATCTTCAATATACAAGGATGTTGTTATTATAATTATTAGAGCTACACCTACACAGACCTTCGTCTAATGGTTAAAGAACATACTGTTTCTTTGGTTGGCTATTTTTGCCTCAGGAAACGATGATTGCTCAATCTTCTTTTAAAACCTTTCATGGTGGCCATTAAGATGTCACCATATTTATATATTATATATATTATGTTTATGTTTTCCTTATTCTTCTGTATTTTTCATTTTTGGCATACCTTTATGGTTTCCATTGTGGGTAAACAAGATAATTTCATTTTAGGAAGTGCGGACTACCGCCCCCTCAAAGTGATTTGATTCGTTAATGCCATATGTGGGATGTATAAAGTATGAAGTTAATGTTATTATATATGATGTTATACTGGAATTATAATATACCCTTATATCATTATGATTTCACTCCATTAAATACGAAATAGAAATGAAAGTAGCGTTCATGCGTACGTACGACTTACCATCTCCATGAACGGTGCATTTCATTTCTTACCTCTAAACGCTATGTAATATTATAAATGCATGTATATACTAGATATATATGATATATATGATATCTACATCATGATTATAACTCTATATATAATTGAAACACGAACAAATTGTAATTATAAAGAGCTTATTTTTGACTCAAGTACCAATGATCGTTAAAACCACCGTTATTAACTTAAATAATTACATAGTGTTCATGACATGGTAATAAGTGATATAAAAGGAATAAAGAACTTGAAAAAGGTTCTTAAGAAAGTATAAATTAACTCAAGTTTATTATTCAGGAGGTTCAATAACGATCGAGTCAAGTCGGACCCGAGGTATGGGACTTCGTCTCAATCTCCTTTCATTGAGGCATATTTTGTTTTATACACAACCTTCTTTTATACGGTGTATAAACCCATTTGAATTTTACGTTTATCCAAAAGGAGTATTTTTTATATGAAGTGTTTTACTAAACGACAAAAGGGAATGTTTTTGTTGTACGTATGCGGCGACAATGACTTCCTCGCCGCCGTGACCATTATTTGAGTTTCAGCTTCCTCTACAAGCCATACTTTTTTTAAAAGAAAAATAAATACCATGTTCTACTTTTCTTTTATTTTGGTATTTAAAATGGTTTTGATAATGGTTTTATTATATCAATGTGTTATTGATATCTTGTGATTGAAATGTGGAAATGTTATGTTTCCTTTATGCATGTTTTATGTGATACGATTATGTTATGGTTCTTGGGCATTATTATGAAGATAGGTGGTTCCGTGATAAACTAAAGGTGGGTGAGCCTGATATAGCTCTCCAATTCATTGGGTAACGTGAAGGAGTTAAATGTTAAGGTTTCTCCGAATAGATTTAGGGAATATACTGTGATGGGTATTCCAAATGTAACCAAGAGGGTTACTCCCTATGTAAGAATGTTATGAATGCCTCAAGTTACCTTTATGTCTTATGATTTCTATGATTTATTCATGATTTTATGAGGTATGTTAAAGTTCTTATTTTTTATGAGTAGAGTATGATTTCATTGAATTCTTATGTATACATGTAGTCATGTTTCCTTTCCATATTTTTATATCCCTTACTGAGCTTTTTATGCTCATCCCAAGTTTTTGAAATGTTTTTCACAGGTCAAGGGAAGGGTACATGATATGATGATAGTGTTAAGGAAGTGTCAAGAAAGAATCTATGTTTTATTTTAAATATGATTCCGTTGATGGGAAAAATTAATACTATCTTTTATGTAACCACTTTGTTTAAATGTTGAATGTAATGAAAGTTTTATGATCTAATTCTCTAAAACTCTAAACCTAAAAAGATCCTCAATGTGTAATCTTGTAATTACTCAAGATTAAGTAATGTTTAAGGCTGGGGCATTATAGTTGGTATCAGAGGTCTGTTTAGACAACTTTAGGAGTTAGAATTCTATTAAATTATTATCCCAAAATATTTTTTATGGTCAAATTTAATTGGTATAGCATTTACAGATTACCATGTTGCTTCACCTAAGATATTTATGTGTTAAGAATGGTTTTTCATAGAGGAAACAGAACAGATTTTTTGGGAAGGTATAGAGAGGGAAATGACCTTTCAAATCAGTATCCTGAGATGGTCAGAATCAGAAATAAACAGTTTGTTGCAGTGATGGCTCAGTTGACTCATGTGAAAAATGTTGGTTGTTTTTATTGATGATATTTTTGTGTTTTCTAAAAGTAAAGAGGAGCATGAAATACATTTAAGGGTTATTTTGAAAACCTTAAAAGAAAATAAATTGTATGGGAAATTCAACAAGTGTGAGTTTTGGTTGCAACAAATTTCTTTCCTTGGTCATATTGTTTCTAAAGATGGAATAACTGTTGATCCTGCAAAAAACAAAGTTGTTGAAGAATGGCCAAGACCCACAAATGTAACTGAGATTCGTAGATTCCTTGGTTTGGTAGGATATTACCGAAGGTTTGTTAGAAATTTTTCACGGTTATCTAGTCCAATGACTAAGCTAACTTGGAAGGGTATTAAGTTTATCTGGACAAAAGAATGTGATGATTGTTTTCAGAAGTTGAAAAGAAGATTGGTGAATGCTCCAGTTTTGGAACTTCCTTCCAGGAATGGTGAGTTTGTTATCTACAGTGATGCTTCATTGAAAGGACTTGGTTGCGTCCTAATACAGAATGATCAGGTAATTGTCTATGCTTCACGTCAGTTGAAAACTCATGAGGTAAATTACCCTACACATGATTTGAAATTAGCTGCTGTTGTTTTCACTTTAAAAATTTGGAGGCATCATTTGTATGGAGTACAGTGTGAAATATATACCGATCACAAAACATTAAAGTATATATTCACTCAGAAATAATTGAACATGAGACAGAGGATATGGCTGGAATTAATCAAGAATTATGATTTTACAATTCATTACCATCTGGGAAAAGCAAATAAAGTGGCTGATGCTTTGAGTCGAAAAAGTAATGATTCATTAATAATGTAGCATTTGGAACGTGATCCTTTGGTTAAGGATTTGATGAAATTTGGCATAAAAGTTGTTGGTGCAGGATGTCCTTCTGTTTTGTTTCAGGTATCAGTGAAATCTTCTTTATCAGACAGAATCAAGCAAGCACAGAAGCAAGACAGCGAGTTGCAGAAAAAGGTAGAGCTAGTTTAGAAGGGTAGGTTGCCTGAATTCAACATTGATAATGATTGTGTTTTGAGATTTGGGAAGAGATTGTGTGTGAATTGTGATTCACAGTTGAAAAGAGAGTTGTTATGTGAGGCTCATAGTTCCCCGTTTTCAGTTCATCCTGGCAGTACTAAGATGTACAGAGATCTGCGGGAGTATTACTGGTGGGATGGAATGAAAAGTGATATTGCTGATTTTACAGTGAAGTGTTTGACTTGTCAACAGGTTAAAGTAGAGTGGAAGTTACCGAAAGGGATGCTTCAGCCTTTACCAGTGCCAGAGTAGAAATGGGAAAATATATCCATGGACTTCGTTGTGGGATTTCCAAAGACACCTCGAGGTAATAATGCAATCTGGGTTATTGTTGATCGCTTTACTAGATCTGCTCATTTCATTTCTATAAGAGATACTTTTTCCCTAGGTCAACTTTCCCGTTTGTATCTTAAAGAGATAGTCAGGTTACATGGATTTCCTCTCTCCATTGTATCTGATCGTAATCCCAGGTTTACTTCTAACTTTTGGAAAGAACTTCAGAAGTCGTTGGGTACTGAATTAAATTTTAGTACAGCTTTTCATCCTCAAACAGATGGGCAGTCAGAACGAACAATTCAGAATTTGGAAGATATGCTACGTGCTTGATCGATGGATTATCAGGGAAGTTGGGACCAACATCTTTGTTTGGTTTAATTTTCATATAATAACAGTTTTCATTACAGTATACAGATGGAACCATTTGAGGCATTATATGGGAAGCAGTGTCGAACTCTAGATTTCTGGGATGAAGTGGGTGAAAGGAAGCTGATGGGACCATAATTGGTAGAAGAGTTGGTAGAAAAAGTTCAGCTGATACAGAAACACATGAGAACAGCTCAGAGCAGGCAGTAGAGTTATGCAGACAACAGGGGGAAGTATCTCTCTTTTTAGGTAGGTGATCATGTTTTTCTCAAAGTCTCACCATGGAAAAGTGTGATGCGATTTGGTAAGAAAGGAAATCTGAGTCCAAGGTTCATTGGACCATATGAAATTCTTGAGAGAGTTGGATCAGTTTCTTACCGAGTGGCTTTACCTCCGAGTTTATCTCAGGTACACAATTTTTTTCATGTTTCGATGTTGAGAAAGTATATGCCAGATCCATCTCATGTTTTGAGCCCAGAGGTAGTTCAGTTGGAAGAGAATATCTCTTATGAAGAACAACCAGTACAGATTCATGACTGTAGAGAGAAAGTGTTTCGGAATAAGGTAATTCACCAGGTAAGGGTTTTGTTGAAAAACCATATGGTTGAAGAGGCAACATGGGAATCTGAAAATGCAATGAGGGCTAAATACCCCCACTTATTCGATAAGTAAATAAATTATGGGGATGAAATTTTCTAAAGGGGGAAGTATGTAACATCCCAAGTAAGTAATGAATAATATATATTTTTATCTATGTCTATTAATGAATTAGATAGTGTTTTAGAGGCTTAAAATGAGAATAAATCCAATCTTAATCAAGGAATACACTAATATTTTTAAAAGATTGTTTTACTGCCTTTTGATGGAAAACCATTTTTAAATGAAACTTTTGACAATTTTATAATCTCTATTTGTCAAAATAAACTTATTCTTTATGATTGGGACATTGAAATTTACTTTGGGTAAATTTTTGGTATTTTTCCAATAAAGTTCATTTTTTAATGAATAGTGAAAAATGTTGTATTTTAATTCAAAACCTCTTTTTAATCTAATTTATTTACATGATTATATTATATTTTTAATTGGTTTTAAAGTGAAATTAGAATATATTTTTACCATTTAATCCAATATTGGTCGTTGGAATTAATTTCACTTTGAAATTGGACTTAAACTAGTGTCAATCTTTTGATACTTATTGTTTCATAAAAACACGCTATTTGCTCTGACAGCGGGAATTAATTATTAAATTAATTAATGCAACTTATATGTTTTTAATTTTGTAAAATAGAAATCATTTTTGAATTTGGAATATCAAATATATCTTAGGGTGAATTTTTGGTATTTTTCTGAAAAACTTCAATTTTTGATGAATAGTGAAAGCACTAAGTGGTACTTAAAAAACTGATTTTTCGTTTAAATGAAATTTTACCACCTTTGTGTTTTGAATTTCAAAAATCTGACATACATGGTTGTCATTAGGAAGTAAAATGTGGTCCAATGGGATTAAAATAATTTTTGGTGAATAGTAACTTTTAAGTTTATTAATCGCGATTAGAGGAAATTAGTGTAATTTAAGGTAAGAATAATGTTTTAATAATATGAAATGAACTTGAAACATGTTCTACCCTTATTTTATGTGTCATGGACGACCAAGAAAATCCATGGGTCAACTTGGGGACCCCATGGAGTCACTCTGGAAGGAAAATGACATTAATATCTTTTTATTTAATGTTAAAGTAAAAATGACACAAACATGAGTTGTTTTACTAAAACAATTTTTACATGGGGTTATACAAGTCATATGTTTGACTATAAATAGTCATTGGAAATATAAAAATATTTCCTACATCATAGTAGTTTTTTTATAATTTTTAGACATTAAATAAACTAAATTATTTATGACGCCATGATGATGTAGTGATTACCTCATTATTTAAGGATTTAAATAAAATGAAAATATAATGTAAAATACAAGATCTACACATGTCAAAAACCTATTGTATGATTGGATTTAGAACTCTTATAACCTTATCCTAGAAATATATAATTTTGGGACCTTTTTATCCGAAAATCATTTTATACCAAAGTATCTTTTCTTAACTTTCCAAGAGTGCCCCTCCTCTCCTCTTATAAAAGGCCCCCACCTCTACCACATTACCCACACTTCCAAAGCCTTTGGATCGGCCAACCCCTGCCCATTTTGTCTCTAAACATCCCTCTATAACTCTTAGAAGCCTCACTTTTGGCAGAATTCTTCCCAAGGAAGCCTTTGAGCTCAAATCAAAAAGTGTTACCCGATTTAAAGGTAGTGTCTTCTCTTGTGTTCTTATGTTTTATTTTGCTTCTCCAACCCCCTAAACTCTTTTTATTCCTTTATTTTGTAACAAAAACAGTATCTTAAATATACTAGGATGTTTTTATGAGAAGGATTAGAGCTACACCTATACACACCTTCGTCTAATGGTTAAAGAACATACTGAATCTGTGGTTGGCGATTTTTTCCTCACGAAACGTTGATTGTTCAATATTCTTTTAACACCTTTCATGGTGGCCATTAAGATGTCACTCTCTTTATATATGATATATATTATGTTTATGTTTTCCTTATGCTTCTGTATTTTTCATTTTTAGCATACCTTTATTGTTTCCATTGTGGGTAAACACGATAATTTCATTTTAGGAAGTGCGGACTACCGCCCCCTCAAAGTGATTTGATTCGTTAATGCCATATGTGGGACGTATAAAGTATGGAGTTAATGTTATTATATATGATGTTATACTGTAATTATAATATACCCTTATATCATTATGATTTCACTCCATTAAATACAAAATAGAAATGAAAGTAGCGTTCATGCGTACGTACGGCTTACCGTCTCCTTAAACGGTTCATTTCATTTCTTACCTCTAAACGTTATGTAATATTATAAATGCATATATATACTAGATATATATGATATATAAGATATCTAAATCATGAGTATAACTATGGATATAATGTATACATAAACAAATTGCAATTATAAAGAGCTTATTTATTACTCAAGTACCAATGATCGTTAAAACGACCATTATTAACTTAAATAACTACATAGTGTTCATGACATGGTAATAAGTGATATAAAAGGAATAATGAACTTGAAAAATGTTCTTAATCAAGTAGAAATTAACTCAAGTTTATTATTCAGGAGGTTAAAGAATGATCGAGTCAAGTCGGATCCGAGGTATGGGGCTTCGTCTCAATCTCCTTTCATTGAGGCATATTTTGTTTTATACACAACCTTCTTTTATACGGTGTATAAACCCCTTTTAATTTTAAATTTATCCAAAAGGAATCCTTTTTATATGAATCATTTTACTAAACGACAAAAGGGAATGTTTTTGTCGTACGTATGCGGCGACAACGACTTCCCCGCTACTGTGACCATTATTTGAGTTTCAGTTTCCTCTACAAGCCATAATTTTGTTTAAAAGAAAAATAAATACCATGTTATACTTTTATTTTATTTTAGTATTGAAAATGGTTTTGATAATGTTTTTATTATATCAACGAGTTATTGATATCTTGTGATTGAAATGTGGAAATGTTATGTTTCATTTATGCATGTTTTATGTGATACGATTATGTTAGGGTTCTTGGGCATTATTATGAAGACGGGTGGTTCCATGATAAACTAATGGTGGGTGAGCCCGATATAGCTCTCCAATTCATTGGGTAACGCGAAGGAGTTAAACGTTAAGGTTTCTCCGAATAGATTTAGGGAATATACTGTGATGGGTATTCCAAACATAACCAAGAGAGTTACTCCCTACGTAAGAATGTTATGAATGCCTCAAGTTACCTTTATGTATTATGATTTCTATGATTTATTCATGATTTGATGAGGTATGTTAAAGTGCTTATGTTTTATGAGTAGAGTATGATTTCATTGAATTCTTATGTATACATGTACTCATGTTTCCTTTCCATATTTTTATATACCTTACTAATCTTTTTATGCTCATCCCAAGTTTTTGAAATGTTTTTCACAGGTCAAGGGAAGGGTACATGATATGATGATGGTGTCAAGGAAGTGTCAAGAAAGAATCCATGTTTTATTTTAAATATGTTTCTATTGATGGGAAAAATGAATACTATCTTGTATGTAACCACTTTGTTTAAATGTGGAATGTAATGCAAGTTTTATGATCTAATTCTCTAAAACTCTAAACCTGAAAAGATCCTCAATGTGTAATCTTGTAATAACTCAAGATTAAGTATGTTTAAGGCTGGGGCCTTATACCTAGGTAGTCCTATGATGATGTATATGGTCAACTTATCCAACTTCCATATTATCACTGAAATGGGTTGGTATAACCCACATAATCATTGATGCATCACCTTCATCCTCTGATAGGTAAGGTAGTGAAATAAAAACCCCAATAATATTTCCCTCCATACCCAGCCACTAGAAACATTACATTATATCATGATACATATTGTTTAACCCTAGATTCACTTCCCATCATGAGTCAAGGGACTCCCTCATGAACTCCTCTCTCATGTAGGTAAGGATCACCACCAATCCATGGATGTAAAATCCCTCATACTCATCCGAAGACCATATCAAGACGGGTTTATCTCCCATAATCCATTCTTATATCACAATACAATCAGAATTAGGCTTCTAAATAGCCTTCACTTGGCCCTTTAATGAAGAGGTATTAGTCAAAGGATCATAGGTCATAACCTCTTGGTACTTTATCAAATCCATATGTTAATCCACAAGAAAAATAATTAGCTTACACTCCTCATTAGAATTCTAAACTCCTTGAACATAGGTATTCATACTAATGGAATCTTTGATGACATTACCCTTTCACAATGGATATTCTATCTCAAAATACAATACCTATAGGTACTTGACCCAACAACTCTACTGTAATTTTAGGACCCACTATGAGAATATATATCACAAAATTTTGTGAACTGTGTAAATGAAAAGCTTATCATTGAAGATATAATAATGCTAACACATTAAGGCATGAACCAAAACTACAAGCTCTAAGTCATGTATAGGGTAGTTATTCTAACATGGTCTTAGTTTTTGAGACCTATAGGTGACTAACTGATCTATCTATATCAAAATAGCTCCCAATTTTACTATTGAGGGATTAAAATATATGGTACAACTAATCCATGGGTTCTGAAGAATAAAAATTAGAGCAGATTATGGAATCCTATTCATCTCCTAGAAGCATTACTCACACTCATATATCCACTCAAACTTTATATATTGCTTAGATAGCCTCTTCTTAGGTACTGTCAAGAGAGAGAAGTTATGAATAAATCATTAACAATACCTATCCAATCCAAGAAAGATTAAAATAATTAATACATTCATAGTTCCTTATTAAGAAATCACAAACCCCACTTTCTATGTTTCAATTGATATTCCCACCTTAGAGATCACACGCCTAAGAAAAAACACCTCCTAAATCCATGAGTGACACTTTGAGTACTTGACATAAATATGATGTTCTCAAATAATACCAAGTATAATCTAAAGGTTATTGAAATGTGACTCATGGGTCCACAAAAACACTAATATATCATCCATAAACACTATGATTAAGTATTTTGAGTAAGTATGATATTTCTAGTTCATGATAGCAATGAAAACCTCCATCTTATTCATCAGGATGAATGGAATCACCATGTACTCATATAACCCATACATTCTCTAAAAGTCCATCCTCAGTAATTCCTCAACTTTGACCCTCAATTGATGGTATCCAAACTATAGTTCAATCATATAGAACCACCAGGATCCCCTAAACTAGTCAAAAATATCATTTATCCTTGAAAATTGATATATGTTCTTTATCATAACCTGGTTCAACTTCCTGTAATCTATGAAAAACATGAGACTAAAATCTGTATTCTCATAGAAAAAACCCAAATAACCCCAAGGAGAGGTACTTAGGGGAATAAAACTCTTGACCTTAGGGTCCTTGAGAAATATCTTTAGCTCTCTCATCTTCACCAGTTCTATATAATAAAGAAGAATTGATATGGGATTCACACCTATCATGAGATCAATAATAAAATCAATTTCATTATTAGGAGTGATTCATGATAAATTATTGGAAAATACATCATGGAAATGGTCCACTGCTAGATGAGAAGTATCTAGAACTGTTTCTTGATCTACTGTAATAATAATACCCACCATATGCACAATAACTTCTCTAACCTTACTGAAGTTAGGTCTTTCTCTATCTGCTTCCACATCCCACTCTCCCATGAGAACATACTCTTCACCCATAAGGGAGGTAAAATATATTCAACTCCAGTTAAAATAAATGTGAACGTGGAATCATTTGAAATATTTCATCCCAAATTTGATGTTTAATATCATCATATCTAAGATGTGGAAATTCCATAGATTCACATATCCACCCATCACTATGACACATATTGGGAACCATTGAATAAAGTCTTACTTCCTTCAAAGAGGCATATTAAGAAAAAATAAACCGTGTGGAAACTTTATGGTCAACCCAAAATTAGATAAAAATCGATCATTAATAAAAGAATGGAATCCCACAATATAAAATAAAGACACAAATAGCATTAAAGTAATGAATATCGTACCTCTGATAGTTAATGAATCCTATAATACATCCACCAGAACCTAGTACAAATCATATACTATGTTTTATTGGGATCCAAATCCCTAACCCCATGATCCATGGATCTCCTACAGAACTAACCCATAAGGAATTTTAGGATACTACTACCCCCAAGACCCTTGGCTAGCACCATGAACCAATCTCCTAGATGCAACCCTACTATCTGTTCAAGGTCCCCTTGACTAGGTCCTTGAGGCCTACATCTTCATTTATCCTCTTCCCATCCCTGATTGAGACATAATCATGTAAAAACACTATATATTCCCAATAATATAGTATACATGGAACTTAATTAGTGGAATAATTCATGATCTATGAATATTTAGGGCCTGTCCACACTAATAACATACAAGGGAAGATCCTCTCAAGAAAGGGGCCAAATAAAACTTACCTTAGAACAACCTACTCTCACCACCCTAGTGCATCATAAAAATTAATCTTCCTTCCATTGAAATATTAATAAAAAACCCCACTATAATGACCAAAACTCATCCCACTAAGAATAGTAATAAGACCCACTCTTCTTTCCTCCACTAGGACCTTCACGATATCAAGGGACTTGTGAAACATGTTTGAGTAAGTATTTATATCGAACATCCAGACCTAATATCTTACTTATATTTAGAGTCCTATCTTAAACCGCTTATCCTTTTATGCCTCATTCCCAGCCAATAATGGATCAAAATACATTATCTCACCAAACTAAATTGAATATTCCTCCACAAGCATTTTCCTTGCTAAATCTCTATGGAATTATAGGCTTGGTCTAACCTCTGTATCTGATGGAAAAAATTCCTTGAAGAAGAGGTATTTGATGGCCTCCAATGGTAATGCCTCATACCTCCTAACCTAAATCATCACTCCCCACCATCTCCTAGTGGGTCATTAAATCATTTATGCCATGGGATTCCAGTCCTTAGGTGTCTCCAAAAGCTCAAAAAAACCTAATCTCAATCTCATAACCTAATCTCAATCTCATCCTCAGTATCTTGAGGAGAACCTGTACTCTATAAGGTCAGTGGATGCTTTATTTAAAAGTCCCATGAAAAATTCACCATGTTAGGTCCTCCCTGATGGGAACCTATACCCCCACCAATACCAAATAAAAAACTTCAAGCTGAAGTGGATCCACTACCTGGACCACCAAAATAGACAATAGCACATGCTCAACCTCTCCATCTTGTATATTTATAGGCATAACAAGAGAGTTATCTACTTTAGGGACATCCTCAGCCATATCCTTGGGTAGAACCTTAAGGCATCACTAGGGATACGTTTTTATGAAATTAAAAGGAAAAGATTTATAAATTCCTTTAATATCCCAAATATTAACAATATTTAAAAAATTAGTAGGCACACACACGTGAGAACCATAGGATCATAACATAAGGGTCTACCCATGACTACCCCAGACCTAAGATCACATCATTGGTACCTTCATACTAGTAAAAATCATATAAAAAAATTAAAACATGATCATATTAGATTAATTAGATGTAACCAATAATGTATTTGGGAAAATGTCAAATATATTACTATTTACATTTAATTAATTTAAAAGTATATAAATCACATGAAACATTCTCATGACATGTGAACCTATGTGTATATCAATAATTCATGAACTCACCTAGTCTCACCACCTGGGGTAAGAAATAAATCCCATAAACTATAATTTCATTGTAACATTGAAAGAATAAGTTGAAAATGTAACAAAAAAACCAATAAAAGAAACCCAACTTTGGCAACATGATCGTCCACTACACAGGTGTTGTCCAGCCATAAAAATATCCCATGTTTCAAGTTTTAACCATCCTATCTACATTATTCCAAGACCCAATAGTAAATAAATAAAATGAGGTTTTGATTTCATTCTGTAATTTCCAAGTCTAGATCACTGGGTCTGAGCCATAGAGCCACACAGCCTCACGTGGGCCTCTTTATATGAAAGAGTTCATCAACTAACAGTGAGGGTCTAAGTCATAAAATATGGATACCATTCCCTCAATATAAGACAACAATCCATAATAAAAATAAAAATAAATAATAAATAATAAATAAATAATATATTAGAATAAATATAGTGGAAGACAGTAGACAAGAACATTAAATGAAATATTTTAATGGAATACAATCACCATTACAACTATGTTAAAGGGATCCTCACATATGGTGGATCAATATATATAATGAATAAAATAATAAAATAATAAATGATGAAAAACTAAAAAATATCCCAGAGTATATCCCAAAATCATCTAAATCCTCAATGAAAACTTCACGATCAATAGGTATACATAGGGTGGTTTCCCTTAGCTGGATCCCAGATAACAAAGTCTTCAAGTGCATTGGGGCTCCCATATAGGGTGTGAGTAATAAAACCCTATAGGAAACCACCAATTCATCCTTATGTTCATTATTTTTATATAATTTTCTAAAATTAAATAAGTAAATAAGTAAATATAAATGACCCACTAGGTTATTTTGCGCTAACCTGACCACCATAAACCTCAACAAAATCTGCTTTGAATCGATGTCATAAGTATGTGTCATGTAGAACTTAACAAATTCTCCAAAACATATCCAGTTCCTTTTCACTCAATGAAAAACCTCACATCAAGAATTTGACCATGTATTTATCACTTAAGGGAGGTCATCATCATAGAACATACCGTCTTCTCACTTAAGGTTTGTCACACCCTACATCTTTGACCTCACCTTCTCACACAAAACTGGTCTCACATCCCATCTAAATCCAAAACTTAACACTCAAGGTTAACCCAAACATCAAAAAATTGACCACACTTTCTCACTAAAAGAGGGTTACACAACACATCTAAATATACACCTTATCAATCAAGGTTGAACTAGACATCATAACTTTAACCAGTATTAATCATGTAGAAGAATAAATAAATAAGAAATAATCACATTCCCAAAAGATTCACCGAATATAACCTCTTAGGGTTTCCCAAAACTTTACCTTAACACACCCAAAACCATATCAAGTGTGGGTTTAATCACCATAATATTCATTTCAGCCTCATCTGAACCTGAATAGCTTACACTAGTCCAATATCCCATTAGAAAACAACCCTACATCTATCCCTATAATAAGGATAGTTTCCAAATTTTATAACATATTAACCTATATCTCTCCTATAAAGTGCTAACCACATTAATACTGATCTACCTAGTCACTTTGATATAAAAAATTCTCACATGGCCAATAAAACCACCCACATACAAGTCAAATCATACAACTTAATACAAAATATGTAACATGGTAAGGATTTTCTACCTCATGATGAAAATAGTTTACTCACTAAACTGTAAACTTTTATTTAATATCAAGCCATAAAAACCATAAAATCAACCCAAATACTCATATTTAGTGTTTAGACATGGAAAACTATGAAATAGAGAAACAAGAAGACATATAGGGATTATATGAGCTTAGTCTTACTAAGATAGACTTTTCTCCATGAATGATGCTTCAAATGATCAAGAGGAGGGGATGGAGGAGCTAAAAACGTCCAATGAAGATATCGTGTTCATAAAAACCATGTGGGGATCTAGGGAGAAAGAGGGGTAGGAGAAAAGGGGTTTCAATTTTAAATCCTTAATCAACCCCTTAAAAACTACCCAGTGAATAGGTCACAGTGTAACCATGGTGGTAATTCCATGAAACCTCCTAATGAGGGCTACATAATGATGGCCCCCCTATGGTTCAAGGAATTAACAACCATAGATATAGGTCTTTTACCCTTTTTTCCAAACCATGTACACACACCTTCCCAAATTCCTTTAGGCTATGCATCATGTTGTGACACCCTTTTCATATCATAACAACCCATCTACTATAGAATTATATCTCTAAACTAGTTATAACTCCCAAATTTATAATCTCAGGCCACCACTAACACCATTAACAAACTAAATTAATTAATATTCATTATAATAAATAAAAACTTAAAACATAACACACCTTGAAATTTAGTGGGTGTTACACTAGGATTGGGTGATCTATGACTATCTTATTTTGTCTCATATATATCAGATGGAAAAACTAAATCTCATGTGGTATTATAAGTACCAAGTGGACAATGATTATTGTAATGACCTTGACATTGTTTGTTAAACTTTTGATAAAACTTTGTTATGAAATTGTAGGATAATTTGATTTTTTCATTCTGATTGAGATGTGATTTTTTATTTTTACATTCATATTTGATGTTGGGTATTTTAGGATGAATACTTAACTGATTTCAGGTGTATTTATAGATTTTAGAATTGTTTTGGAGAGTTTAGGAAGGTTTTTGGTAGTGACATGTGTAGTATTAAGAGTACAGGTGGTAATGGGTTCCTAGTGGGTGTACATTGGGTACCCAATGTGTGAGGTAGTGGGGTGGCTTCCATAGGTCTTCTATCAGGTACATGGTGAACTAAAATGGGTAAATATCTCCATCCGAATTTGATTTTGAGAAAATTTAAATTTGGTAATTTCAAATCTATTATTTTATCCCACTTCTTTCTTTCCTTTTGTCTATTCCTCCTTCTCCCAATTGAGATCCCCTCCATGGATCTTCTTGGTCCCTTCATTCCTCATACTAATGATCACTCAATTCAAGGTAGTTTCATGAAATTTATTCATATTTAATCCAATTTAATCCTCCCTTATCCACTTATCTTTGATCTTTTTCTCTATTTATATAATTTATTTTCTATAAATAGTTCTCATGATTAGGTATTTCACCAATGTAATGGTGAATTCCATTGTTATGAATGTATTTACTCTTGTATGATTTAAAAGAGTCATAAGTGAGTGATTTCATACTGGTTGTTCATTGTTTTGGTGGAATATTGTTATGAGAAAATTTATTTTGTATTTTATTGATTTTAAAATTTGATTTAGTGATTATTAGGTCTTATTTAATTGGGACTTTCTTATGATTAGTGACTAGTATAATTATTTTTATATTATGCCTAGGTTTTTGATAGGTTTTGATTTGGTTTTTAATATGGTTATTTTGTTAAATGATTAATTGATTGTGAATGATAATGGAATACGATTTATTGGTGTTTAAGGGTTTTTATGATTCCATTAAATTATGAGTAATCTTCTATCAAGGCTTAGTAAATGTTTGGTGGTTCTGAACCATATAGAAATCCTTAAGGGTTTATTTGGATTTATCTACAACTATTTTCCTTAAATTAATAAATAAAAAATTTGTATGTTTTATGTAGCTATGAAATAATTTTTTTAGTGAAAATTTTGGTGGTTCAATCAAATAACGTTTCTATGAAGCATCTATTTTAAACATGGGGTAAAAATGTCTCAATTTACCCACTTGAACTTACATTTTTGTTTAAATGGTTTGTAAATAATTTATAAATTTTAACATGTGAATTAGGTATGGTTTGGTACTTTTTGTTATTGGAATCACCTTTATAAATCCAACATTAAGAGATCTTATTAAAAATTGGGGGTGGGATAAGCCCAAACAAGTCAAAGAGGCTAGAAATAATGAATTCTAGTGGAATCTGCATGAACAATACTAACACACTCTTTAATAAGGGATCCAATATGATTATAAATAATAAAAGTGTTACCTTGGGTTACATTGGAATCCAAATAACCCCTAACCATGTTTCCCTCTCACCAAATATGGGTAAGCATGGTATCATTGGGAAGTAACCTTCTATACTTACAAATTAGATAAATGATAGCCCAATGGATGGTGACTGATTATATAATGGACTTTTGAATAATAAAATAATCCATCTCTACCCAATATATATTTATACCATGAAGAGTGCACAACTCCAACCCTTTAAGCATGGTGATGGATTCCACCTTGAGAGAGTCTCCCTAACCAAGAAATAAACTGAAAGAAAAAAAACTGATCCATCCTAGTTCTAGACCCCCCTCGCATAGAACCATCATTGAAAAAATCATCAACATCCAAATTAAGGACTTTTTGAGGGGGATTATAACATGCCAATTTACCCTAAGCAGTGACTATATAACCCAAAGTAGATCTCTTTCCATCAATGAGCTTCCATAAAGAAGGAGAAAGTTACCAATATTTTAATATCCAAATGATATCGGACGCAAGAATTCTTGATCACGCCTTCATAGCCAATTTTGAGATAGAGACTCCATCATGCTTGTCCTTGTTACGAGCCTTCTAGATCTCCCAATATCCTATTGAAAACAACAATGTTATTGCTTTGTGATCATGAGAGTTATCTTCCAAACTGGGAAACCATGAGAGGAGGAAATCATCACCTAAAAGGATCTGTATGTTTGAACCTATGAGTTTGCTGAAGTCATTCCATATCATGACTTCCCAATCCCATTCAAATAATAAATATTGCGCTGACTCTTCTCTTGGAACGTGACAAAATGTGCACTTGGAAATGGTGGTAACTTCCTTATGTTGCACCCTCTTGTCTATAGGGATCGCTTGATTAGATAATTGATTTCTAAAATATATCCCCTTTGACTCCCTTGTTGAATTATTAAAGTAAAAAAAGAAACATTCCTCTTAGTTAAATTAATTGGTCATGACCAATAAAGATATTCCTTATCTTAATAAAACTAATGAGGTAATCATTTTGTACTTCTGATTTAGACATGCCTTTAATATATTTTAACCATTAAATATTTTTAAATTTACTAGAAATTTGGAATTTATATATTTTATATTATAAAAATTTTACTTGAAATGTGTTATCAATCTAAAATTTTTAAGTGGGTGGGACTTCTTACATGACCTTAAAGTTGTCTTTATGGACCTTTTTATACTTAAAAAGGAAATAAAATTCATTATATTGGTTTATATAAAACCATGAATAATGGATAGTGAGACTATATTTAATTAAAATTATTTACTTTTGTGACCCATATCATACTAAGACCATAATATCATTAATTTCTACGTTAACTCACAAGACTCACAATGAAATGATCCATTCTTAACAAAAGTTAAGAGGTTTCATCAATGGTGAGGTTATAACTGAGTTATTTTGGTGTGAAACAATGATATGGTTTAGATTCACACCTAGTTTCATTAATCCCAAGAAAATATGATTTTTCAATGAAACGTTATTCTATTTATTCTTCATATTTTTTTATTTTATTTTTTATAAAAATACTCAAAATATGTAACTTGTTTTTATGGAATTAATATTTCTTGAAAACCTAATTCACTATGTTTTTTAAAGGTATAAGTTTTAAGTAAAACTCCCATGGTCTTTGATCCTTTTATTTAAATGCATGATTTTATTAAAAAAATAATCTTCTAATAAGGATTTGTTTTGGAAAGAACTCAATTTTTAAAAGTTAGAGTTTCAAATTTAATACTTTAGCTATGTTTTATTGTTTACCTAAGTTACCATGGGCATGTATTGGTTAAGACCGATACTATACCTAGTTTTTTACTTAATATATCTCTAATATAACCTAGATACTTACCATTCTAGAGTTATAAACTTGTTTTTCTTGGTTTAAAAGAACCATAAATCACACCTCAAATAAATATTTTAATTGGTATAACCTGTCATTAAACTATCTTAGAGATGATAATGTTTCATAACCTATGATATGTCTGGATTAATTATTAGATACTTGTTTGAAATTTATAATTTGAGGTACATGTACATCAAATGTTTAAGATTTAATCATATTTAATGAAAATTAACTTTGTTTTATCATAATTATTATAGAATATCCTGTAATGTATACATTCTAATTTCTTGATTGTATTAGTTTTTATGATAGAATTTATATTAAACCATGAAGATTTAATTTTATAATATTTAGCATGATTATTTTTTATTGAAATATTTTTGAGCATGGTTATTTCTTTAATAGTTGATAAATATGTTATAAGGGGTATGTGTATATGTTTTTACAGTATGAACTATAAGAAGATATTTAGGACAATGAAGTATTGAGTTGAACAAGATGGGTGTTTCTACTTGACTACTGTATACCCCATCCCCCTTTCCACATAATTGGTAAAGAACCTAACTCTCGTATACCTCATCCCCTTCCCATAGAAAAAATCTTTGGCTTAAATTTTTCTTGTATTATACCTAGGTGATATAGGCTGCAAGATTTACTTACCTACAACTTGGAATTAATATCGGTCTTTCCCAAATAAAGTGAGCTTAGTTGAGGATCCTCTTGGTATAGGGGGTTATTTTGTTATAGTATTTTATTAATATGGATACATATTGTGTTTATCCATTCCATGTTTTATTCATAATTTTATATAAATATTTTTTACTATATATTTATATAAATGAGTATATTTATCTAAATAACATGCCAAAGGTTATTTTATATATGTTAGAATCTTGTTGGTTAACAAAGTATGTTATGATTATACCCTTCATATGCACTATGGAGGATATGTATCTTCACGATCTATTTTGTAAGTGTCCACTAGTACCATTAGATATCAAGATTATTGTTTTTTTGGTGCATGGTTATCATTGGTATGGGTTGAGTTCCACTCCATGATGGGGCTAGAGACCGGAGGTTTTGTTGGATCTTATCCTTGTGTATTTGAGACTCATTAATGCTATCAAATTTTACCCAGGATGCATATTTAAGTTTCATGATATGTATTTCATTAACGAGATGTTGGATACCTTTATTTATAGTTGACCAACTTTAGTGTGTAAATCACTCCCCAACTATACTTTGAGACCCAAGACACTAGTCAGCAACCTCTAGGAATCAGGGAGTGCTCTTTGGGTTATGTGGGGTCTTGATCTAGTTATTGTTCTGGTGATATAGGTCACAATCAGTATAATATGGTATCAGAATAGGATAGTGATGTCATTTCTCACATAGAGCATCCAATATGGTTGGGATTGAGAGTAAATAAGTGATAGGTTTTTCGGGACTTGATAAGTAACCCATAAAAAGGAATTAGAAACCTATTTATAAAGGAATATTTAGTTATCAACAATATCCAATTAGATAGGTAGGCACTAAAAATGTGGCTGAGGTGTTTATTTCAGTATCTCAACCATACGTAAGAAATAATATATAAAGTGTATAGTTATTAGATGAGAGGCATACCCTTCATGTTTCTAGCATCATGTGTAGGTGTTTATAAGTAGGCACCGTAGGGTTTCATTTTATATCATGTGCTTACATGAGTTTTTTTATTATAGATTGAATCAATTAAATATTTATATTAATTAAACCATAAATAATATATATAAATAGTTTTTCCTAGATATATATTTGTTATTATTAAGTTAATATGAATCAATATCTTGTTCCATTGACTATGATTGATGCGCTTATTATAATGGAAAAGTTTTTCTATTTGATTATATTATATTTTTAAACATTCTACTTGTTTCAGTATATATTTTATTGACAATAATGCTATTTTATTCTTTATTTATACTAGAAATGTTAATTTATATCAAGTATTTTATGCTTCCCTACCACTACTTATATGTGGATAGTTATTATTTATCTGATTATTATTTTTCCTTATACTTTAATCATGTTTTATAGTTAGTGTTTTTACTATAAGAATTTTTTTATTAGGATCACTGTCTAATCGTGTAATTTTTTAGTTTTTTTTTCACGATTTCTTATTTTCATAATCCCTTTCCATGTTAAAATGATAGTTTCATCATTCCAACTATATAAAGACTAATAAAAGTGATAAGGGAAAATTTTATCCCAATGATTTTTTTCTTAACAAATTAAAGAGGGGTTTTTTAGAAAAAATTAAATGAAATTTTGAATATTTAATTAGAAATGATTGTTATTTTGATAAATAAATTATTTAATTAAACAATTTTTGAAATGTGATTTTGAAATGTAATTTTAAATTGATTTCATCAAGTAAATGATGATCATAAACTAAAAAAAGTGGAATAAAAATATAAATAACTCATGTATAATCCTTGTAGAAGGTAACACCATAAGTTAAAGGTTAATTTGAGTACTAGAATTTTATAAGTCTTATCTTGGATAAATTGTTTTGGAATTTTATACAATATGTGTTGTAGATGACAGTTAGAATAATTTTTTTAAGAATTAAAATATTGAATGGGTTGTATTTTTATTATAGAATTCTAGAAATTAAGAATATGGATGTTTTAAATACTTGAAGTATTTTAGTATGATCTACTTGATTCTATAATTTGGATATTTTTTGGATAATTTAATTTTGGAGTTAGCAATATATGTATGTGACAAGAATTTTAGGTGGTGAATTTGAATTAGTTGATTAAGTTAGATGATTTGGTGACTAGGAAAATATCACAGGACATTGGTGGATTTTATTTTTCAGGGATAAAAATATTCTATAGTGAGGAGTTTTTAATGACTATAACCTTTTTCATAATATTGAGGGAAAATTAGTTAGAAACTTGTGGGTGAATTTTAATTTTTGGTTCCATGTAAGAGGTCATTTTTCTTTTTGATATTCAGATTTGATTTTTGGCATCTAAGGATGACTACTTAGATGATTTTAGGTTTGGTTTAGGGTTTCAATGTTGGTATAAAGTGTTCAAGAAGGTTCATGGTGTAATAACTTGTAGTTTTAGGACTAAAGATGGCATAGGGTACTCAGTGAGGGTAGAAAAGGTACACTTTATGTGAGGTAATGTGGTGGTTTTCTTATGGGTGTTTTCGAGTACCTAATAAACCTTCCGTGGGTACCTGATAGCTCCGACCCAATTTAATTTTAATAAATGGTTAATTTGGTACGTTCCCATACATTATTTTCCCCCTTCCTTCTTTCCTTCAATACTTTATCTTTATCCCAATTTAGAGCTCCTCCATGGTTCCTCTTGGCCCCTTCTATCTGCCTCCTCTTGATCACTTGATTCAAGGTGTATTCATTGGATTTCTTTGTTCTGAATCCAAAGTAAGCCTCCCCTACCCAATTATCTGACCTTATCCACCATATTTCCCTAATTTATTTTCTATAAATGGACCTCATGAGTAGGTATTTCACCAAATTCATGGTGAAATCTATTTATATATTATTGACTTCCTCTTTTATGGGTTAAAGGAGTACTAAGTGAGAAATTTATGGGTGGTTGTTTTCTATTTTTTTAGATTCTTATTGTGTGATGATTTTGTTTAGGATTTATTGATTTCATAACATTATTTAAGGTTTATTAGGTCATATTTAATGATTAATTTATTCTTTTTAGTGACTAATATAAATATTCTGGTATACTTCCTATGTTTTGGATAAGTTTTTATTAGATTTTTAATATGGTTATTTTGGTCACATGAGTAATTTATTTTAAATGATTTTGGAATTTGATTTAGTGGGGTTTTAGGGGCTTATATGATTTCATTGGAGTTTTCATAAAGTACTATAAAGGATAAGTAAATTTTATATGGTTCTATATTATATAGAAATCCTTTATACTTTCATTGAATCCATCTTCCACTATTTTCCTTAAATTAATAAATAAAAACTATGTGTTTAAAAAAATATGAATTAATAGTTTTTAGTGAACATTTTTTTATTAAATTAAATAAATTTTCTATGAAGTATCTATTTTAAACTTGGGGGAAGATTCTCCCAATTTACCCACTTGAATTTAATTCAAGTTTAAGTGATTTTTAAACAATTGAAAAAATTTTACATTAGAATTAGGCATGGTTTGGAACTTATTATTATTGGAATCACCTTTAAGATGTTCATATTTTATATACATGTTTGATTTTTGAAATTTATTACTTTTAACTCAAGTAAAATAGAAATCATTCCACTTAGTTAAATTAATTGACCATTCTCAATAAAGAGTGTCTTTGTTCTTAATGAAACCACTAAGGTAATAATTTTTTACTTAATCTCTAAAAATTACTTTGAGATAATCTATCCCTTAAAGATTTATAATTTTTTTAAATGTGTCATTTATATACCTTATAGTATATATAAATTACTTGAAATGTGCTACCAATATAACTTTTATAAGTGGGTGGGATTTATTTCATGACCTTAAATTTTTCCTTATAGACCCTTGTAATATTACAAAAAAAATGAAAGTCATTAAATTATTTTAGAATAAATGAGAATCATGGGAATAATTAATACATTTAATTAAAAGTATCCCCTCTTATTCCCTATATTATAAAAGATATAGAGATTATTAATTTGTACTTTAACTCGAATGGGTTACAATTAAATAATACAAACTTAACTGAGGTTAAGAGATTTCAATAATAGTGAGGTGATGAATTGGTTATTTAAGTGGTAAATAATGTCATGGTTTACAAACACACTTAGTTTCATTAAAATAGATCAGGATATATTTTTCAAGGAAACACTCTTATATTTATTTTTCATAAAATATTTTATTTGATTTAAATTTTTTTAAGACTAAAAATTTATAACTTGGTTTTATGTAAATACTACTTGAAAACATAATTCACACCATGTTTTTACAAGGTATAGGTTTTAAGTAGAACTTCCATGTATTTTGAACCTTCTATTTAAATGAATGTGTCTGTTAAAGAATATTTTTTTAATAAGAAAATTTTCTTGGAAAGAACTCTATTTTTAATTATTATTATTTTAAATTTAATAATCATGACTCATTTTATTCTTTACCTAAGTTACCATGGGTATATATTAGTTAGGACTGATAATGTACCTATTTTGTTACATAGTGTCTCTCTAATACACCCTTGATACAACCCATGATAGAGTTTGAACCTTGTTTTTATTTTTAAATAAACCCTAAATCACCCCTCATATGAATATTTTAATTGGAAGAGCCTATTTTTAAATCATATTAGTGAGGATGATATTGAATAACCTATGTTGTGTTTAGATTAGTGCTAGTATCTTTTTTGAAATTCAAAATGTGATGAACATGGACAACACATGTTTATGTTGTAACCATATGAAATAAAAATTCACTTTGTTATACAATAACTAATATAGAACATTACAACATGTTAGATTTAAAATTTGTTGATTTTATTAGTTGTTATGTTAGAATTACTGATGAAGCATGACTAATATTTTATGATATTGAACATGATATTTTTTTTGATTAAAATGTTTTTTATGGATATTTCTTTGATATTTGATAATAATTTTATAAGGGACATATGCATATGTTTTTTCTATATAGATCACAATAAGGTATTAAAATAAATTATGTACAGGGTTGAATGGGATGGGTGTTTCACCCTAACTATTTGATACCCCTTCCCCCATTCCATGGTATGGGATGAGATCTTAATTCTTGTATACAATTCCCCCTTCCCATGTGATAGGATATGACCTGACTCTTATTTGTGTTATACCTTGGTGGGATAAGATGTAAGATTGATCAAACTCTATATTATCATCAATATCAAGATTTTCTAAACTATTTGAGATCAAGTGAGTATCCTCTTAGTATAGAGAGTAATTTTTTATAGTATTTTATTGATCTATATACTAATTGTGAGTATCAACGACATGTTTTATTCATTATTTTTAGTAGAATAGTTTTATGATATATTTATATAAATGTGTAGATTGATATATATCACACACTTGAGGGTATTTTATATATGTTGGAACATTGGTGTATTCCTACTAAGTATATTATTCTCACACATTGAATGTAAACTTTGATGGAAATCAGACTTCATGATCTATTTTTATTATACCCAAATGAACTATTATATATCTAGATTATTATTTTTGTTGTGTATATTCATCATTGGAATAGGTTAAGATACACTTGGTATTAGAGATGGATATTGGATGTTATGTTGACTCTTATCCATGAGTATTTGAGATCTATTATTATTATTGAATCTTACCTTGGATATTTATTTTTGTTTCATGATATGTATTTCATTCATGCATTTTGGCTACATTTATTTATATTTGACTAACCTTAGTGGCCAAATTTCTTCTTAATTATACTTTGAGACACCTGAGGATTGGGGAATTCTCTTGGGGCCATTTTGTGGCATGATCTGGGTAATATTTGAGTGATTCAGGTTAGATTCATTATATCTATATTAGCCAATATTATAATCATTTGTGACCAACATCTATCACATGATCAGTCATAAGGATAATATGAAAAATGTTTATCTTATATAATATCATAATCATAAAATTGGTTAGGTTTATGATATATTAATTTATAATTCAGGTTCCCATCATCCATATTATCCCTTAACTGGAACTCATTAGTAATTCCCACCCTTGATATACAGATGGTATTCTAACATCAAACCTATCTATATCACTGAAGGATTGGATGACCTGATTATATCCCATAAAACTCCTAGATAAAACCATCTAGATGCATCCTTCTAATCTCAATAATACAAACAACTCCAATCCTTTAGTAATAACCTAAATAGAAGACCCATAATATATCCATCTTAATGGTTAATCAATATATCATAATAACCAATAATTCTCAGAAATCATAATCATGGGCATCACCCTACTTGAATCCAGTATTTTTAACACATCACATATCATGTAGAACATTCCCTAACATCCTAATAACTTATCCATATAATACTAATATGAATTAAATTTCATGTTTTGATAACTTTTACATCCTCAAAACTTGACTGACCATTCTTGAATTAGCCTACTACCATCAACATTCACTACTCTAGTGATGCTGGCTCTTAGGTCATAACTCACAATTCCCATGAAAAGGTCAAAGAGTTATCCCACCACTTGATGATTATATGATACTCTACCATTGATGATATATCAATCATAAAAAAACCATAAAATTATTGTTTTTATTCCATCAACTCAATTCCATCTCACTAGTAACCCCTAACATGATGAATTAGTCAAACTAATTTATTAGTATCCAAACCATACTCTAAACCATAAACATGAAACAATTACTAGGAAGTTAGTTCAATAGTCTACCCTTAGTATAACTCCCTTATAAAACATTTAGGCCTTATAAGTACACACTCAATAATAACAATTTAAAACCTAGGTTAATCCATTTTGTATAAACCATAACCCATATAATTTCTCCAATAACTATAAACTAGAATCACTCCTAGCCCGATGCTCTAGCTGAGAATTACACACCAACATGAGATACCACCCTAGGTCACTTGAGTGATCACTCAAGGTTGGAAACCCTATGTGGGTTCTAATTTCATTCCAATTAATACATTCCCATAGCTCACATAATACTTTATGAATTTGTAATGAAGAAAAGACACTTGGAGTATCCCCTACACGCCTAAAATACCTCACTCACTACACATGAAATATGGTAACCTAGATCGGTATTGTCTCGTATTTTTTTTTCAATTTCTTACCCACAATATTATTCCATAAAACATATGAAACACATATACAATAAATAAAATCAGGGACCACCTACCTTGAAATTGGTTTATTCTCTTATATGATTCATATTCCATCATAGACCAAGCCTATATTGGCCATCCCCATTATCTAGGAGTCATTATCTAATCTAAGGACTCAATAAAATTAATTATATAACAAATATAATCAATTTTTTAATTAATTTTCTTAGTAATAATAAGGTTATACCCCACCTAGTGACACATCCTTACTGAAATATTATTCAAAAAGGTACAAACCATCTCTAACATGCATCCATACCCGCTACAAAAAATTCCACAAAACCCCTCATTCATTCATCAAACAATTTATTCCATAATTTTTGAAATACAAGGATCAATTCATCAATTCGATCACCTCAATAGAGACAATATCCTATGGATTATAATTAACCTTTATTGGACACCTCTATCTTCAAAACATGAATTCCGCACAATTTTAATACTATTAAATATGATTTAGTGGAATCATTACCAAATCATTAAATTAAGATTCCCCAAATTAGAGGAAGTGGAAGTTCAAGAAGTGAATATGAATAAAGGGGAGATAAACTACCACCATTTATAAATAAATATGCCCTAATAGATATGGATAAAGGGTGCGAGGAGAGGAGGAATAATGAAAAAAAAGGGATGAATCCACTCCTATCCATCCATATGAAACTGAAGCCCAAATGAGTTTTATAATGAAAATGGGGAAATGACCAAACTATTTACACTTATGTGGGGTCCATGAAAGGTTACTAGTACCTCAATGACCCTCACCAAACCTCTAGTAGGATGGTTTATAGCCATTGGTTTTCCACTAGAATTCTTTTAGCCACACACCAGCCTTTTGGTGACCTACTATTACATTCTCTCAGGCCTCCTTATTTTCTCAATATTTGGCATTTTTCATTGAGCCCTTTTTATCCAACCTTTCACCTTAAAAATATTATTTTAATCATTTCAAACACACCCCCATTTTCCATTCTCCCAATATGAATTAAAAAAATTTAATTTCATTTTGGATCTAGTTACACTGGAGTCTATCTCTTTATCTCAGTACATTGATACCCTTTGATACAAATTGTTACAAACTTCCCACCACATCATTTCTAATTCTCACGAAAAATCATCCTTTATCACTATTAGAATGTGTTATTCCCCAAGATTAAATTTGTGTTCTCCTTCCAATACATATATTAGTTGTGGTCATTCAAATACCTCCCGTAAAACACTAAAATATCCCAAAATTTTCTTTCTTTCATTGATCCTATGAAATTATCATTCCTTTAATGATATGTGTTGATCCATATCTAATTTTTCACACTCAATAACACATGAGACATGCTAGATAGTACCTTTTTTCATTGACTATCACCAAACTCAATGAATTTCATTCAACAAAATTGACTATATTCATTAACATCATGATAATGTCATTCTTATAGTGTCTAAAATCCTGAAGTACATACATGTTTATAATTTTATGGATAATAAAATTTTAATGGTTGAGGGGGAACCTTACATGAATCGTAGGCCCAGGAGGAAAAAATATCCTCAAACATGAACCAGAGGGCCCTGTAAACTAACACCACAAGAGAAACCCCCCTAAGAATATATATATATATATATATATATATTATTTGATCAAAATCATAAATTTGAAAGTATGTATAGATAGAATTTCCCCATTCATGGATACATGATGGATAGTCTTGATGGTAGATGCCATACCATCTCAGTCATCCCAATTTAATAGACTTGAAAAGATGGATGTTGTTGCACTAAAACCCATTTGAATATGCATCAGTGGAGGAATATTCTCTTTTTTTTTCACCGTTATGACAACTGCTTCACCTTTCACTCCACCAAAATCCATGATGACTCTCACCATTGTATGGGGTCTCCCCACACCATCGAGTTCCATAATCGGCTGAAGCCCTTATGGATTTCCATCAACACACCAAACCTGACCCTACCATTCATTTGACCACCCTTTTCTTCCACTGACTGAAACTCATCCACATCAACATGCCTCCAAACTGGTCGCCTCCAACATAGACGGTTTCCGTTAGACCACACAATGTATTCATGAAATTATAAATCTCTAATTCCATACTTCTATTGTATATGTCATTGATAGTTACTAAAATATTACTTTATTATCACTGAATATGAGCATATTCTAATCATATTTGACTAGAATTTTAGTTTTACTCTTGATATTATATCAATCACACAAATCCTCACTTCATTGGGTAGATCATTACACTATTCAGGAGTACTAAAATTATCTAAACCTAATTATTATACTAGCCCATTTCATGATTCTCATACTTGGTTAGTTAGAAAATTTACTAGCCTCACTAGATCATCACAATTTAATAACCAAATCTAGTGTTCCTCAACCAATTAGATACATATAAACTTCTTGAATCCCAACATTTTCACATCCATGATTTTATTTTGAGGTATTACTTTGTTTATTTTTGGTCTTTTATTTTTCCCTTGGTTTCCCTAGGATTTTTTGGAGAAACAATAGTGTTTTTTGGGCTTAATAGTAGGTGGCTCATAGTTGGCACACTGTTAGGGGAAACTATGTCCCCTAGACAGTGGCACTATCCTGAACGCAAGGTTAGTCACATGAGCATCCACCCTCCCCCAAGAAACCTTGAAACCTCATTCCTCTTAGATAGAGAAGGATGCACGATTATTCCACAGTTTGGAAAACCATGTAGGGTAATCATGCGACCTGTTTAGGTCATTAAAATTGGGATTTTACCTTTCTGACCTCTCCTAATTTTAACCTCAAACCACCCCTTATTCAAACCATATAGGATTTGTAGCCCTAGTATCTTCCTCCACTCCATCTTTCCACCCTTGAACTCCAATTTTTGGGTGATTTGTTCCTTGGATCTTTAAGGAATCATCAATTAAGTCTCTTTTCTCTCAATTTATTCCTTCTTTTAGGGTTATTATTCCTCCCTCTTTGGATTATACTTTTCCAGTGGGTTTTTTGAACTAATTATTGTTCAATATTTAGTTGTTGGGTGATATATTGATGATTTTTGGAATGATCTTTCCTTTATAGGGTTTCTTGGTGGTGTAGTTGTGGGTTTCTACAAGATTCCATAAGTTTCCAAGATTGAGGTAGGGGATTCCATGTTTTAGCATTATTAGATGATTTTGGTATGCTTTATTTACTTCTTGAATGTGTTCTATGGATTGTGTGAAATGTGAGAAATGTGTTTTCAAAAGGTTTCCATGGTTCATATGATTTGAAAATTGGTTTTACAAATATAAATGTTTGGATTTCGTTTGTGTTTTCCTTATTGTTCTTCCAAATGGGTTTATTAATTCTGTAAGTGGTGTGAATCATGTTTTTAAATGGATTTGGTGTGCGTATGGACTTGATATGGATTTTACCTATGGAAAGTGGTGTCTTTTCATGTGTTTCCATGATGCTTGATGTGTGTATGTGAAAGTGGTGATATATGTGACATGTGGAATGGAATTTGAGAACAAAGGGAATCCTAGGTATCTTGGTGGACATACTAAGACTAGTACACTAGTTAGATCAGTGGGGCCAAGGAATAGTTTCTTCAAAAAGGATTGCAGATACAAGACTAAATAAATTGTTATGATGATTGGAGACCCCTAAAAATTGGGATGGATTCCCCTCTAGTGGATACTGCATAAAGACATTGTGGGTTATGATTTCTATACCTTGTTTCACCAAGATACGAGGTTCCCAGGGTCCCACTACTGCTAGTACCTATAGGAATTTCCTATTATGCAGTTCTCTCTTGTCACGTTATTCCCACCATTGGTATACAATGAACCTTATTTTCTTTATAATTTTAATGTATGTTTCCTTTGAAATTGTTTTCTTTAAAATGTTTTCCTTAAAGTTGTTTCTGTTATTTTTCTTAAAAACTTGCATGTTAATTTATATTTTAATGTTATGGTATGAAATCTAGATTTTGGACGGAATCATATCGGGCTTTAGTTCACATCCTACATACACCCTTGGGTGTATGTACACTTTGTTATGTATAACCTAGGTAAAGGAAAGATGTTCCATGGTGGTGATGGTGGATTTAGTTGCTAGTGGTCCTTTCTTGATGGTGCTAGTGGAGGTGGCTTGAGGGTGATAGCCCTCTTATTTCTTGGTGGTTTTTGGGCCGTGTAGTTGGTTAACCACCAGTTTTGATAATATGTTTTTTTCATTTTTTTATGTTTGTAAAATGTTTAACTTGAATTGTATTATTTATTTTGGTTACAGATATTTATCTTGGGATGATGTTTAATTTTGAGTATTATTCCTGTATATTTAGCATGGTGAAAATCATTACCAAAAGTGTATTTTTGATACCCAGGCACTAGTTTCCATCCTACAAGGATAAAAAATTCCCTTCTGGCCATACCATGGGATAGGTTAGGTGTCGGGTTTGATGGAAACTCAGTTTGGTTTGTGAAAAAATGGTATCATAACATGGTTTTTACCCTTTCCTTAGATCATGTTATTTGGGAAGAGTATGGATAGACATTATATAGGATTCTCAGGGCTTGAGGTTTGGTTACGAGTGGTGTGTCTAGCTAAAACACCTCATAACTGGCCTCGAGTCACTATGAGATGTTGGGAATTGGTTCAACTTCTACTCTAGGTGAGACATACATGATAAAGATTGTATATGGACACCAGATGGGGGTGGAGTAGTCTAGATTGGATTTTATTATGATGGATTTTTTTCTTTGATCTATGAAAGAATTTGGTAATTGTTGTTGTTGATGCCAAAATTGGAGGCGCACAAAATTTTCTCAAAGCATTAAGGCCTACCTCGAGAAGACAGATCGTGAAGCTCCTAGAGCCTGGAAGCAGAAACACTGGAGCTCCTTCACGAGCCCTTGCGAAGCAAGGAGGCAGGAACACTCCGTGAATCCCTCTGACATTCACGAGCCCTCATGAAGCAAGGATGCGAGACCGCTCCATGAAGAACTATGACGTTCGTGAGCCCTCGCGAAGCAAGGAGGAGGGATGCTCCACGATGACAGGTGACGTTCGCGATCCGCTGTGAAGCTCATTGCATTCCAAGCACGTGCTGCTTCATGGTTATGAGTACCTATAAATAAAGGGCACCCCTCGAGTTTGACAGATGGATTTTCTGGCCTTTCCTCTTCCTAGCTCCCGAATCATGAGGCACCTATGCTCTGTGAACCATGATATTCTCAAGGTACTTTCCGCTCCGCGAAGTATCTTCCCCTTGGTGTTAATTGAGCCCCTCTTTCGAGAGGGATGCCTTTCGCGAAGCCCATGGGTCTTCGTGAAGGAAGGAGATCCTAAAGGGGACTTGGGTCTACGAGGAGCACTTATGCTTCACAGAGCATGCCCCATGCACATGTAACCCAAGTGCCAAGGCCAGGTCACTATGCATTGCGAAGCACATGGCTTCCCGAGGCCCTGCTTCGCGGGGAATTGCTTCGCGAATGCCTTTCCACTTCGCGAAGCACCCCCCATGCACATGTAACCCAAGTTCCAAGGCCAGGTCACTATGCATCGCGAAGCACATCGCCTCCCCATGCTATGCTTTGTAAGGCACCCTTGCTTCGCGAGGCATTTCTTCGTAAATGCCTTCCCACTTCGCGAAGCTCCTCCCATATGCACCTATTCCCTATGCCTAGCCTAGGAAACTTCACATTGTGAAGAAAAACCCTTAACGAATCCCCTTCATTACCTAGAGTACCAGAGCCTCACAACACTTATACCTATGGCCCCTCTTGCTCTACAAATATTTTTCCCGTGCGGCCCTTCAGGTTTGACCGAAGCAACTTCAAAGTCTCTTCGATGATACTGCCCATTGCATTGCATTGCCTCATGTTTCTTCTCATAGGCACACTAATGGTTATTACTTATTTGCATAGCCATGCTAACATAGACCACCCAATGGTTCTCTCCATAACACCCCCTAGCCACGATGTTTCCTGTCACCTCTCTTCACCAAGGTGTAGAGGGTACTGGGTATGTAATCCCTAGGGGTGTGGAGTGAACCCACTTCATCCGAGCTGTAGGACGTTAAACTTCCAAGCACCATGGTCCTCAGCACATGACTTTAAACTATGATCTTGCCTCGTGCCTCGCACGCGGGGCACCCCCACCTTGGACATTCTGCACGCCCACCGGTCTCCATGGGAGTGAGATCATTCCTCACATGGAATGTGATCCTCTTTATCAGAGCGTATTTTGTTCATGGGGAAAGGGAAACCACCCTAGTGTAAGCCCCTATCTTTTCTTGGACGAGGCCGCATCCTTGCCCCTCCTTTATTCGGTGCCAAATCCCTCTCTCGCTGGGCTTTGTCATCACTGGGCCTCCATACTGGAGTAAGTCCCAGCCTCTCCGGGATGCTAACCATGCATAAGACCCTATTTTCTCTTTGGACTGCTAACTACATGTAAGCACCACTCCTCTTCCCACGGACGCACCTTTTGCGACGTGATCGTCAGGTCTCTCCTACCTCTTGTTTCTCACACCGAGCATGAATCACGTGGGCTTAAAGAAAGCACATACCATGAAATCTTCCATGGGCAGCCTAGAGTATAATCTCCACACCCATATCTGAACAACATGGTCTTTGATCCTTGCCAAGTTAGGGTACGTAGGAAGCCTCCCTGAGGTTCAAGCCCACCACCATCTACTAGTCCCGACCATTCACGTCGGTACACCAAGCCCACAAACTTGAACTACGTGGTGTTTGATCCTTGCCAAGGCATGGTACATAGGAAGCCTCCCTGAGGTTCAATCCCACCACACATTGGTCACTTAAACCCCATTCATGTCAGTTCACCAACACCTTGGGATGCCTTAGGGCGTAAGCCCCAAATTCCCCCATGAACTATGAGGTCTTTGATCCTTTCCAAGGTGAGGTAAATAGGGAGCCTCCTTGAGGTTCAACCCCAACATCTGGTCATTCTGACTCCCTTCATGTCGGTCCATCCCCATCCTACATGACGTTAAACTATGGACCCCAATCAGCGGTAAGCTGTTGTTTCCCCAACCAGTGGTAAACCATTGTACACAAAACCCATCCTAAACTACACAGTCTTTGATAATTTCCAAGGAAAGGTATGTTAGAAGCATCCATGAGGGTCAAGAACACCATCTACTTAGACCCCTGGTCTTTATTCACATCGGTGTTCCCTCCATGGGTTGCACCCATATGATCCACTCTAGTCAGTGTTCTAATCAGTCTGATCCATCTCTTCTGGATGTTAAACTCACAACATACCCCGTGTTAAACATGGGAAGCTGAGGAAAACCTCAGATACATTCCCATGTCATATTATTTCCAGCATTCGATGTGAGATTCCTTGGGCTTTCGTTCCCTCAAGAAGCCCTATAATAAGGGGAAGAAACCCAGACGCGCCAATGTACCAACGTCTAGACACATTAGTGATGCCCAACGTGACTACTCCCCTGACTAAAGGTTGCTTCCCGGACTAGAACCCTTGGAATGTACCGACAGTAGTAGTGTAATTAACTGGTGTCCATGAAGATATAGTGCTAGGAAGAGTTTCACGAACAACATATTAAATCTATAAGGGAGACCCGAACTAGGTGACGAGTTCCGAGGAGGAATCCATAGAAGGAAGAACTGACATCCCATCATCTCATTTCGATCAAGGAGAAAACATCCCTGAATAAGGAGAGAATACCACCCACCTTTGGAAAGAGGGAATGCGGGGCAATAGACAGTGCCACCGTCCCCACTAAAAGAGACGGATGCACACGCCCCAACGAAAGCGTCAGAAACATAAATGGTGAACCCGATGTGAAGTTCTTCTCCTAAATATGGAGATTAGTAGCATTTGAGGCATCAATGGATTTATGTGTCACTGGATCTAGTTATCCGACACCGGGTCCCACCATGATAATAGTGGGACTGGCGTGAAACTCACCAGAATTTGGGGCAGTAGAACGTTGGACATCCTGTTCTGCGACGTTGTCAGCATGGATCCCTCTTACCGGCCATGGAAGATGGGATGGTGTTGGGGAATTGGTCATCGATTCCTTTTTATTTCGGCACTGATGAGTTAATCTACCTGCTTCTTAGGAATCAAGTTGTTGCACTGGGGATGCGATCACCACCTGCCCATCGATGTAGGGGAAGAGGAAATGCCAAGACGACCATTCCACGTGGCTTCTCCTCTTCCACGTTGACCTCTACATCTATGACCATGGGGAACCCACACCACCTCTCCCCATCCTAGGTCATCCAAAAAAGGGTGATCAATGAACTCGTGCACCATTACAAGGAGGAGGGAATAATCCCAACCCAGGATATGGAATGCATGGGTCTGGAGGCGTTCGTGCCTTGCCGTTAACGCCACCCCTGAGGGACGTGTAGGGAGCCATTTTTCCCCACCCCGACATAAAACTGTTTTGGGATCCTATCCCCAGAACACTTCAATGATTCCCTGCCCTACGTAGATGAGGTAGGTGAGGTCCGGGCCAACTCGGTTAGAGTCCCATTCCAGGGGCTCCTAGTGAGGACTCCCACCCAGTCGCGTCAGCGTCACCGCTCGGTCTTGCTGGAAGAGGATAAGGTAAGCTACGTACCTACACCACTGGCTCTGGTTCATCCAACCCGATGCCAGAGTTAGGCACAAGGTGATGAGGATTCCCACCAAAGGGAGTCAATGTCGACGACTACTATGGCCCAAGACACCGCTGATGCATATCATTAGTTCCCTGCATACAATGAGCATGGCCACTTATACGGCCGACCAGGATCGATGACCGAACCGCCCCACGGGCAGGCTGGGTCGACTCTCTTGGTCTCCTGTATGAGGAGCGGTTGTCGTGAGCTGACCTGCAATGATGTCACCCAGTACGGAGGTCCTCCCCATACCACTACCATGGAGAATGCAGGTCTTCCTCTCTTCGAGGCTCTACATGGAGGTCTGCCCCGTGCCACCCTCAATCTGAATGAGGGTCTTCCCCGCGGAGGTGGTACTCGGTACGGAAGCCTCTCCCATGTCCATTACAATGGGTATGGAGTCATTTCTCCTGCCCCGACCACCAATGTAGGGAAATTTCATAGCCGGTCCCTACTCAACATGGGAATCCTCCTCGTGTCCTCTTAGCAGCTGGCAAAAGTCCTCCTCGCCTCATCAACCAGAGGGGTGAAGGCCAACCTCGCTCCACCCGCACCCAACATGGAGGTCCTACCCGTGTTAAGTTATACCGGTACAAGGACACTCCTCATGCTTAGTTCAATAGGGAAAACAATTTTGGAGGTCCTCCCCATGCTTCTTCCAGTTCCAGCGGAGGTTTACCTACTCTAGTGCTACCCATGGAGGTCCTCCACATGTCCCCTTTGACATTTTTCCTGGTTCTCCTCGCACCCCGACTTTCTTGGGTGGAAACCCTCTCCGCCCCAGCACTAGTGTGGCCAAAGGACCCAGTGTCAGAAATCTACCCTATCCTGAGGAGCCACCCAGGGGCAGGAAGGCGGGTCATCGCCGCCATAAGAGGAATTCTGGGAAGGTTCGGACAGAGATCAGACTATTCCACTTCTCAGACTCTGAGGCGGAGTACGACTCAGCGCGGGAACCCTCCTCTCGCTCATCCGTGTCAAGGGCTAGGTTAGGGACGAGGCACATCAGCCTGGTGCTCCCAAAATGTGAGGTCCATTGGATTCCTTCCTCCCTCCGTAGGTATATCCAGGAGGATGAAAATCTAGTGACCCTGTAGGTTACGGTTGTGCAATCACCACCATTGTCCCCGAAAGCACTCTCTACCTCCACAAGAGATCACAAGGATCTATTCTGGGGACCAATGGTGGTTAAGAAGAATTGTGGCCTATCAAAAGTATCCATAGACCCTGAGATAGAAACTACGACCATCATACCGTCTTATCACGACATAGCAGCCAGGTCACTACATTCTTTGGAGGATAGCCCAAGATTCGGTAGCCAGTCAGGCCGCTCGCCGTACTCTCCACTGGCCAGCCTGCCGTCCCAGCGGTTTGCCTCAGTACCACTACCAATTCCTCAGCCACCCCCAGTTGATGAATGGGGAAATAAAGGGCCAGAACCTGAATCTGAGTCGAGGAGCTTATGGAACATTCTCGCAACGGACCACTTCCCCAATATGTTCTGGCATGTGCCAACGCCAAATTTTCACATTCTAGAATCCCTTACCCCAGAAGAGGTTGAATGTTTCTACCAAAACCTGTGGGTGATGCACTTTTTCCTTTATCATCGATGAGTGGTTTATCCTAGGAGCCAAGTGCGCCTTGAAGAAATTGGCAAAAAATGTCGTCTGGTTGATCTGGCTGCGCTCCCTGTGGCCCAACACCCCGAGTCACCAGGCCAATGTAAGGCCCTCCAAGAACAATGCGTTCAGAGTTTCAAGGTACTCCACAAAATTATCAAGGAGGCATCCCCCCATGCACAAATATGTGGATGGGTGCAGTATGATGCCCTCCTCTTTAGTCCTATCCGGTGGCAGCCCAACTTGCTAGGCGACATCGCGGACATGCCCCCATGAAGGGTCACAATAAACATGGCTGACATAGTGGATGGGGAGGATGAGTTGGAGCTTCTTGATATATAATTACCCCCGAGGGAATTCCACCACTATTGGACCCATCGATAAGGATTACTCATCAGTAGAGGAACCTACTTGGTCTCCCTGCGCCCACCGAGTCATTGGTACTCAGCCGGAATTTCAGTAAGGGAAAGAGAAAGTCGGATCTACAAAGAACTCCAACCCATATGCCTTAGTGAAAAAGACGTAGGAGGACCCTGAGAAGGCTATGTTGTGCCAAAAACTTTCGGAGTAGAAGAAGTTGGTCGATAACCTCCTGGATGAATGCACTGTGAAGCAAAGACCTGACTACAGAAATCCTAGGGTAGTACAGCTGGGGTAGAAACAACTTCCCCTTGATCAGATGCCCCCAGGAAACCCCGATCATGCTGCTTCTATGGACAGGGTTGAATCCGGAGCTTATGGAAAGAGGGAATGGTATGTCTCACCAAACCCTCCTGAACGGCGCGACAATCCAAGAAATCCAGCACGGGTTCCCCCAGCTGCCCCACAAGTTACTCCACCAGCCGCTCCACGAGCCACTAAGCCTATTTACCATGTTGATGAACCTGCCAAAGCACTTTTGGTTAGGGATACCTATTAAGACAGGGACCCTTGGCTAGATGATCTAATGGAGTCACTCATTTCTTGCCTGGAGGCATTATAAATGTGACAGGTGGAAATCCCGCCTGATGGCAAGCCATATCCGACATGGGTTGATGATATGTCGACACCTCCATGTTTTGGGAATCCCACCTTCTTCCCCTTTAATGGGGTGGGGGACCCACCGTATCACCTAGACCACTTCAACTAAAGGTGTGGGCCCATGTTAGGGACTCCAGTGCAGTAGGAGGCTGCGAAGCACCACTGTTTTGTTCAAACATTGGAGGTGCTAGTGTTCGTCTGGTACAACTAGCTCCCTATCGGATCCGTAACGAGTTGGGAGGACCTTCAAATGCAGTTCCTCTACTTGTTCAGCTCCACCTTGTAGAAAACAAGAATCAAAGACCTTTTCAAGTAAAAAAAGGCCTGATGAGCGAGTCACAGACTTTATTGCCTGGTGGAAAGGGCTCACATACTCCTTTGACATGCCACTGAATCAGGATAAATTACTGACAATGTGTGTATGGAACGTCAATATAGAAATGGTTCCCTCTCTGATCACCCAGAACTACCCTAGAGGATTTCAAGACTTCTCTGATAAGGCCCAGCGCTTGGAGGAAGCTCTACAACAGGCCGGCCTGGCAAGACCGTTGCCTCCCGCAATTCTGGCTAGAAGAGATTTCAGAGCTGAGCCTACCGTGGTGGCCCAAATAGAGGCCCCCCCCCAGATAGATAGCATTATTACCAGTGGAGAAACCTCTGCAACCTCTCAGTGGACCCCCACCATAGGCACAACCTCCAGCCTAGTAGCGTCCGACCCAGAATTGGCAGGTGCCCCCGCGTAATGTGCCGCCACCGCTAAGGTGGGAAAATCAGGGTCTGCATCCTTGATAGGCTCCTCTAGTCCCTTGTTAGGTCCAGGATCCAAGGACCCCTTCCCAGATAGAAGAAAACAGACCTACTCGTTCAACAAAAATTAGGTTCTCGGTTATTTCAGAAGTTCCTTGGAACAAGGTATCATACGTTTTTCTGAGTATAGAAGGCCAGAGGAGGCGAACCTCATTGATCGCCCCAACTACTGCCCCTATCATTAGATCCTGGGGCACAGCCTCTAGCAGTTCTATGTGTTTAAAGACTGGATTCAAGAATAGGTTGATAACAATATAGTCAGGCTGGGCCCGGCCCCGACATAAGTGGCGGGTGTCTTCGTAAGGTTGGATAGCGAAAGCGATGACAAAGGTGAGTGGAAACATGTTTCTAACCGTGGGTCCCAGAATTATGATGACCAGATGGCTCGCAAAATGGTCACCCATTCCAATGGAATCATTCAGGCATGCCTGAAGCAGCCAGAGCCTTCAGAAGCTGCAACCACCACTTCCGCATCATCATCTCAGCCGTCCTCTTCCCAAAAGAGAAAGCATCGGCAGTGCAAGGGAAAGCAACACACCCCGCTAATGCCATCGTGATTATGCACTCTCGGTAAATTCATGCCCCCTGAGATGAGGATTCCCCCTTAAATCCGCCCAGTGATGGATGACTCTTCCAGTGATAGTCAAGGGTATGCTTCAGTTAATACCATGGAGTTGGTAAACCCCTATATGACTCCCGACGATGGGAAGTGCCAGCCGAACCTCCCCAATGTCCCCAACCAACGCCAATGTCGGCAGAGCCGCAGACATATGGGTCGTCGAGGCACATCAATCGACACCTCCAGGCAGGCTGTGCATGCCACTGAGACCAGACAGCAGGCCCATTGCAGAGCTCAGCATGCACAGCCTTTTCATCCGGTGTCATTGGGCCCGCCTCCACCACCATTTGTGCTACTGGATCAGGCAGATCTACCTCAAACATCCCAAGACCAGCCTCACCCTGCAACAGTCCGATCTCAGTCATTCGGTCCTAATCCAGAAGCTACTCTGCGGGCTTCGACTAGTGAACGGCGGGACATGCCCACCACCAGCCAACCGCCAGTCTAACCGGCAGGGACCTCCATGCCTCCTATCATAGAGCGGCCTCCTGAAATCAGAAGTTCGTGCCTGGTACAAAAATATGTTGTTCTGAAGCACCTTTCTAGCATCCCAGTGAGGCTTTCGATCCTCGAGGACCTTCACATGTCATCAGATTTTCATGAGGCCCTCACTGAGGCTTTAAGAATCCCCCTCCAGTTTGAGATGGATGTATCAGCTACATAAGATTTTCATGCAGAAGCATTTGAGAATGTTGAATATCAGGCCATCATTTTGTTCTCTAGAGAGGATGAAGGCTCTCCCATATAGGGGAACATCCGCCCACTATACATCACCGACCAATTTAATGGCATGGAGGTTCGCCGCTGTCTTGTTAACATTGGCTCTGGGATTAACCTTATCTCGACGCGGACACTGTGGAAGTTGGGGTTATCCGAAGATGACCTGACTCTTTCCGATCTAAGAATCTAGGGATATGATAGGACAGAGCAGAACCCAGTCGGTAAGATCTATTTGAAGACCCAGTTCGTTGGCCTAGTATCCAGCACCGAGTTTATGGTTGTCTTCATGTCCCCACGTACAATGCATTAATGGGTAGACCATGACTCCACCTGCACACGGTAGTCCCCTCATCGTATTACTAGTTCCTCAAGTACTCCCTTAATGGTCGAGTAGGTGTACTCCGAGGTGATTCATCTCCTTTCACCTCTTGTGAATCCCGCTACCTGGATGCTGACTATTACAAGAGCAAGGACATGCAGATTCAAGCCCGTGAGCTTGAGCCTGCCGCGGTCACAACAGACCCATGGGCAGGTCTGGATGAAACTTACGTCTTCCTGATCCATTGATTGGAGGCCATGACCCTCGACATGGGGAAATGTTTTTTTCCTTTGGTATTAGAGGGAAGCATATTCCCAAGTCCAAGCGACAGAGGAAGATCACCTCATACTCCTACACAAACTAGGATCAGGTGATCCCAGAGCCTCTTACCCCCATACCGTATTGGGATGTCCGCCCCATGGCAATGAAAGTACATCATACGTGTCTGTTTCAACAGTCTAGAATTAACCGGCTCAAGCCGATGTGCCAATATTTCTTTGATATCATCAAGTGTGGACCCTTAGGCCGAAGACTAGATGGGATCAGATCGACTGCCTTCGTTGCTACGATCTCAGCAACACGTGAATCTCCCAATACACTATCCACTGCTGCCCAAGCTGGTACCAGCTTCCTGTCAGGATCTAATGACCCATAGGAAGCTTCTCCCACTGGGGATCCCTCCTCTGCAAGCGAAGATGAGGATTTAGAGGATGCTCCCCCTGCCTTTGAAGAAGGCGTATCCACCACGGTCGATGAAATGGTACAGGTGAACCTTGGTAGTGAGGTAGAACCGAGACCCACATTGATCAGTGCCTCCATGTCCCTCGAGGAGAATAATTAGTACATAGGCTTCCTAAAGCAAAATCGTGATGTATTCTACTAGAGCTATGATGAGATGTCGGGAAAAGATCCTCAGGTAGCCATCCACTGCCTCGGTATCCCCAAAAATCATTGCGGGTTCAAGCAACCTCCCAGAAGGATTCACCCTTCTCACAGTACCATGGTTGAGGCTGAAGTTGACAAGCTCATCAGAGCCAACTTCATCAAGGAGGTCTATTACCCAAAGTGTCTAGCCAACATTGTACCATTCAAGAAGAAGAATGGATAGATCAGAGTCTGCATCGACTCCCAGGATCTCAATCGTCATTGTCTGAAGGATGATTTTACCCTTCCTATGACAGAGTTGCTGATTGATGCTACGGCTGGGTTCCAAGCCCTCTACATCATGGACGGGCACTCTAGATATAATCATATCTGGATGGCCCCTGAGGATGAAGAGTCCATAGCATTCAAGGCACCCCAAGGTACTTTCTGTTACCAGTTTCTGCACTTCGGCCTGAAGAATGTAGGTTCCACCTATCAATGGGCCATGCATCTCATATTCAAGCCAATCCTCAAGAAATTGGTGGAATGTTATGTGAAAGATCTTGTGGTCACATCTTGCTAGCTCTAGGACCATCTCAAGGACCTTGAGAAAATTTTCAGCTTCCTCCGTTCCCGCCACCTAAAGATGAACCCGTTGAAATGTGCCTTTGGGGTCACCTTTGGGAAGTTCTTTGACTTTGTTGTCAGGTACCGGGGCATCAAGATCGACCCAAAAAGATCAAATCCATCAGTTAGATGCCTTTCCCAAGCAATATCTGAGATCTTAGAGGTTTCCAAGGATACTTAGCATACATACACCGATTCATTGTGAATCTGGATGATAAGTGTAAGCCCTTTTCTCAGCTCATAAAGAAAGGCTTCGCCTATGAGTTGGATGAAGAGTGCCAAACCGCGTTCGAGGAAATCAAGTAGTATCTGCTCTAGCCTCCGGTCTTGATGCCACCCATCTCTGAAAAACCACTGATCATGTATGTGACTGCCTTGGAACAATCTATTGGTGCCCTTATCGCACAAAAGAACAATGAGGGGACGGAGAAAAGTCTTTACTATCTCAGTCATATACTCATCGATATGGAGACCAGATACCCCCCCATTGAAAAGAGCTTCCTTGAACTGGTATTCGCAGTACAGAAATTGTGACACTACTTGCAGTACCCTGAGGTACAGCTGGTGTCCCAGGTAGACCCCCTGAAGTACATTCTGAACCGCCCCATATTGACAAGCTGACTAGCATGGTGGGCAATAATCCTTCTACAGTTTGACATCAGGTTCATGCATCACAAGGCTATCAAGGGACAAGCATTGGCAGATTTTTTTACTGCCCATCCAACCCCCACGGACCAGTCCCTAGACCTAGATTTTCTCGATGAGGTAATCCTCTCGGTAGATTATGTCATCCCATGTTGGCAGATGCACTTTGATGGTGCTTCCCGAAGCCCCACTGGCAAGAGGCTCCAAGATCCAAGACTCAACAGAGTAGGCATGGGTATTGTCTTTATTACCCCGGCGCAAGCCATTCTTCTGTACACATTCCTATTGTCAGAAGGCCTCACCAACAACGAGGCATAGTATCGGGCTCTTATCACTGGCCTTGAGCTGACCCGCGAGATCAATGTGCCCCATTTGCATGTGAAAGAGGATTCTGAACTAGTCATCATGCAAATCAATGGTGACTACATTGTCAGAAAGCTGGAGCTTGTACCATTGTTGGAGCGCACCCTCCAGCTAATGGCCCAGTTCTCATCTCGCCCAAAAGTTACTCATGTCCCTCGATCTCAGAACATTCGAGTGGATGCATTGGCCGGCCTGTCTGCATAACTTGTAGAACCGGAGCAGGATAATATGATTATACATGTGGCACATCGGAGAGTCATTACTCCCGTCACCCCAGATAATGACGACAGCCTGAGGGTAAATCATCTTACCACTGGAGCCTCCACGTCAGGACCCCCAGGTTCCTCAGATGCAGTGGTTGAAGTGACTCTCGACTGGAGATCCCCCTTTGTGGGGTATCACTAAAATGGTTACCTCCCAGCTGATCGGGCCAAGCGCAAGCAAATCCGACGTCGTGCGCAGCAGTTTACCCTCTAGAATGGTCCCAGTCTTGAGTAGATCCTCTACAAGCGCGAGTTCGATGGTGTTCTCTTCCATTGCATCCATGGAGTCAAGATTTCTCAGGTCATGTATGAGGTTCATGCCGGTTCCTGTGGGGCTCAACAGACTGGGCTGAAGCTGTCCAATCAGATCTGGAGACTAGGGTACTTCCGGCCCTCTATAATCCATGATTTCATCAAGTTCACCAATAGATGTCACACGAGCCAAATTCATGCTAATTTCATGCATCGGTTGCTAGAACCTCTGAATTCCACCAAGTACTCTTGGCCATTTGCGATGTGGGGACTCGATGTCATGGGACCATATCCACCGGTGACAACACGCTAGTGCAGGTTCATCCTGACCGCTACAAATTTCTTTTACAAGTGGGCAGAGGCAGTTCCGCTCAAGGAGGTCAAGGACCGTTCTATCATTGACTTCGTAAGATCTAATATCATCTACTAGTTTAGAGTCCCACACGCCATCCTCACTGATAACGACACGAACTTATGAGAAACCGAGCTGAAGAAATTGTATGCCAAGTACAACATTTTTTCGAACCATACCTCCCGCTATCACGCATAGGAAAATGGGTAGATCGAGGCATTCAACAAAACCCTCTCTAACATTTTGTAGAGAATGGTTGGTCAGAATAAGAAGAGTTGGACGGACAAGCTCCCCAATACCCTCTGGGATTATCGGAAGACGACTTGTAATTCTACCTAGGTGACCCCATATTCCCTGGTGTACTAATCTAAGGTCGTCCTTCCCATCGAGATCCAGCTGCCTTCGTTACACACATCGGTCTATGACCAGCAGGTGCTAGATAAGGTAGCCAAAATTCGTCTGGATGAATTGGAAGCACTTGACAAGAATAGGCTTCATGCCCTGCACAATCTAGAAAGACAGGAAAATAAGATATCTAGAGCCTTAAACAAGAAGGTTCGCCTCTGCTATTTCTTGCAAGGTGACTTGGTTTTGGCCCTCCGAACAACAATGATACCTAGTAGAAAACTACCCAAGTTGGAGCCAAAATGGGAAGGAACTTACATAATTCATAGGGTTTACCCCAATGGAGCATACTCCCTGGTGACCATGGATGGTGAGCATATAACTCCTCCCACCAATTCCAGGTTCCTCAAAAAATACTTTTCCTAATCCTGCCGGTCCGGCATGACCCTAAACTATTTGGTCCTGCACGACCTTAAATTGTTCGGTCCCGTATGACCCTAAACTGCGTGCTGGTCTCACATGACCCTAATCTGCTTCATCCCGCATGATGTTAAACTGTATTTCATCCCACAAGATGTTAAACTGTGCCCTTAGAACTACATGTGGTTTGATTCCCATCCACATGGTATACGTTGGAACGCTCAAGTGTTTCATCTTGAGCCCAACCAACAAACTTTTCTCTTTGATTATCCCACCAGGGTATAGTTCTCTCAGAGGATCCTTGAATGATATGATGTAATCTTCGTTAGCCCCACTCATTCCAGGATTAAAATGGCCACACCATGTGCCCACTCCCCATTATTTTATCCTCCCATGTCCTCATCGCATAAAGTTAAACTGCATGGACTTCAAGAACTATGTATGGATTGATTCCCATCTGCATGGGATATGTAGGAATGACCAAACATTTTGTCTATTAGCCCAACCCAAAAGCCAGAATCTCTCCTCGGGTCAAGACATATGGTGTGGTGAATTTTTTTTCCTCAATACACGTCGAGCTCATCTCGATTCCACCGTACGTCCCACACCCCAGAGTTGTCCGCCTATTTCACCACCCTGTTTGACATTAAAATTTATCGGTATAACTATGCTTCAACCACTCCTTTGATTAGGACCCCATCATCCTTCCCATCCAAAAGGGTCCCCGAACGGTAGGGGTTCTAGGCCCAAGGGCTCTCCTACCACTTCGGGCCAACGCCCTTGAGGATGTTGTGCAACAAATTGATACAAGTCCCGCATTGTGAATATGGTCATAGGTCGATGCTCATTTGTTGTCCCATTCCAGGTCACTATAAGGACGCTGTGTTTCAAACATGGTCAAAATCTATCCTTTGTTGTTAGGGCCACCCCAAGATGTCCCTAATATTGAGTACAATGGTTCATTCTGCCCTATTGTATATCCAAGTGACGAACTCCCCTCGGGCGATGCCAGCTACTAGACCCCTATATGGAAGTGAGATCCAAATATGGCTCCTTGTTTCCCACACCGAGAACTTATCATGTGGGATTAGGAACTGTTATGTGGCGGTAATCGCAAAAGAGGTCGCATGGCTACCATTGGTCGAGACGCCCGACCTCAGGCCCCTTGGACTTTTCTGACCCCTTGGCCCTTTCTAGCCCCTAGCCCAAGTTCTCATTTAGGGTTGTGTGGTGTGGAGTGGACTTATGTCCTCATTCACGTAGGGCTATTTTTCCATGCCACACATATCCCCTTAAGACATCCTTCCCTTCATTAATTTTCCATACTTTGAGCACATGCCCTATTGTGCTTTACGTGCCGAGTTTCGGGCCCCCGGCCCAGGTTCTATCTTATGGGATTGTACGGTGTGGTATGTGATTATATCCTCATTCACATCGGGTTACTCGCCGTGCCGTACACATCCCTGGATGAGATACCTTATCCATAATCATCCTCACTACAAGACGTTAAACTGTAAACTGATCGGGCCTTTCTGACCGAGGCCCAGCCTCAGGCCCTCACCCTTTTCTGGCCCCTTGGCCTTCTCGGGCCCCGACCCAAGTTCTTACCCGAAATTGTATGGTTTGGTATGGTATTATGTACTCATTCACGTCGGGTTATTCTCCATGCATTACACCTCCTGTATGTGGGGTATCTTACCCATTTCTGTCCTTACTGTATGATGATAAACTGCACATTGCTCCATTTTAGAACTACATGTGGCTTTATTCCCATCCTCATGGGATACGTAGGACCACCTGAACGTCTAGACTTCAGGTCCAACCCCATATCTTAGAGATCTCCCTTTCACCTTGGCCCCTTAGCCTACCGTTTCTTAGGGAGGGGAGTATATGGTGTGGTATGGGACTATGTCCCCATTCACGTCGGGTTTGTAATGACCATTCCATGTACCTCTCCCTCCTGAGAGTTCTCTATCCACTTATTATATACTCATCCCTTAAAATTGGTTACTCTCAAGTTGAGAACCCTCCTCGACCCTCTTAGTTGATTCACCAATCTATCTAAGAGTACTCTGGTTCAGTGTTTGGAGTGTCGGATTTTACGTGGACATGTTTTTTCCCATTTTTCAGGATTCGTGTTCCCCTTCATTTAGGATTCCATAATCTTCCACACCTGAAGGGAACCCCAAATGGTATGGATTCTAGGCTTAAGGGCTCTCCTATCATCATGTACCAACGTTCTCAAGGGTTTCATACAAAAAATAGATACAAGTCCCACATTGAGAATATGGTTAGTGTCCGATGAAAATTTGTTTGTCCTCATTACAAGCTAACGTGATATAGATGTTGTGTTTCAAACATGGTCAATAGTCATCCTCCATCATCATGCTAGCCCATTTAACCCGTGAATGTTGGTTACATGATTCACATCATTGTCCACCCCATCAAGTCCAAGTGGGATTTTGATACTCCTGACACTATCCCTCAGTGTGAATTTTCATGTTAGGAGGCAAAGTCGTGGTAAAGGGATCATTCATGGACCTGCACTGATTTCCCCTTTCCATATATTCCATGTATTGCAAATAACTTACGTGACCTTGTTTCCTACACTGAGTTTGACTCACGTAGGCTTAGGGATCAGGGTAAGGTATGCACTTACTTGTAATAGTTTTTCTTCTCCTTGGTCCGAGCTCTAAGACCATAAACTAAGATCTATTTTAGAACTACGTGTGGCTTGATTCCTATACTCATGGGATATGTAGGAACACCCAGACGATTCGTTTTCAGGTCCATCTCAATTGGGAGTTAGTTTATCCTACCCCTTACCCTCTTACCTCTATTTTGGCCCCTTGGCCTAAGGTTTCTTTCTTAGAATTGCATACGATGTGGTATGAGACTATATCCTCATTCACGTCGGGTATGTTTTATTGCACCATGCACATTCCCCCTTTAGACTCGTCTTTACTAATTCTGTTCTACATGACATAAAAATGCACACATAGTCCCATAACATGACCCTAAACTATGAGATTTTCATCCTGGCTGCATGAAAAAAAATGGCACTACATCGTGATGTCCTCACTCAAGGGGACACCATGTTTGGTATCGGTAGCACACCATACCATTTGTCAATGCCTACATACTGCTTGATTCTTGTGGTGATGCCATGAATTTCTATCCTAGGCCTGCCACTTCACAAAAAAAACCATTCACCTTAAAGGAAAAACAAGATACATCAAATAGCACTTCTTTTGTTGCGAGGGCCACACCTGCACGCCCCTTTTATCCCTGGAACTGGTACCTTACTGTACCACCCCTTAGAACTACGTACGGCTTGATTATCATTCTCATGAGATACATATAAATGCCCGAGCACTTCCCCATGATCCTAGCCTATCTTTCGTGTTTGGTCCCGTGACCTAAACACTTCCCCAAGGAGCACATGGTAATTTGGACTCTGGGTCCTCATTCACATCAGGTTTCATAATCACCTTACCACGTGTCCCCTGAATTCCATACCGGTCCTTGGTCCGAGCTCAAAAACCATAAACTAAGACCTCTCTTAGAACTACGTAAGGATTGATTCCCATCCTTATGGGATATGTAGAGACACCCAGTCATTTAACCTCGGGTCCATCCCCATGAATCATCAATCCTATTCCTCCTCATTTACGACCCCCTGGCCTGACACCTTGTGGGAAACCATGTAACTGCAGTTGTGCCCTGAACAAGTTTGAGATGCCCCATGATGACATTGGGAAGTGATGGCTCCATCGCCAAAGAGGTCCTGTCTAAAAGTAGGAATGATCCATGATTAGACTAATGCTCCCATCCAATGTGCTTCCTCCACGGTGGCGTAATTTCAAGAGTATTGGATTCCGTTCGAACAAACCATCACTCTAAATTACACACTTTGTGTGCCCCTTATTCGAACCCTCATCCTCTTTCATGTCTAAGGTAACCCCCTAAATATATGGATGTTCGGCCTATGGACTGCCTATTGTCCTAGTCCAACTTTCCAGAAGACTCATGGGTGACATTTTGAGTCAGACCACGTGTTTTGAACATGGTCAACGGTCGGCCCTCATTTTCTATCCCCATTCTAGGCTAACACAATAAGGATACTGTGTTTAGAATGTGACCAATAGTTATCCTTCATTGTCATGCCACCCCCACAGTGTTCCGAATCCTGAGTATCATGATTCTCACCTTCCATTCCCATCTGTTCGGATTAATTCCAGCGCCCTTGGTGTTACACCATTCGTGCACAAGAGCACACTGGGAAAACAGTAATTCGACTGTTCTGATAGCTTCACTCTCCAGTCAGGGCTCTCCCTTCTCTCCCCAGGAATTTAGGTCAGTTGTTCAAATCCTAGATGCCTGAAACTTGGTCAACACTCTTATGTTTAAGAAAAATGACATAGCGGTTGTCCTTTGTTTCTCACGTTGGGCTCGACCCGCATGATCTTAGGGATCGATCACTGGGTGTTTTTTGAATATAACAGATGCGTGCAAAACCAATAAAAATAACATAATTCATGCAGTCTATGGAATCAAATGATCAAATCATGAAGGTGCATTTGAGGGTTTGTAACCATTACAGTACCTGAGGGTCATTCCCCCCATGGACGGGTTAACCTCGTCAAAAGAAAGTAACAGCTCTGCCACCCTCTGGCCTGTGGCATCCAGGAGTTGCTACCGCCTGTTCAGCTCCCACTCCTCCTTGGAAGCGATAGGGTATAATTTGTTGGCCTCAATCTAAGCCCTCTCCACTTCGATCCGGATGGTAGTCATCTCTTCAAAGGTTCAGTTAATTCCCTCTTCAACATCTACCAGCTGGGCCTTCAATCACAATATTAGCTCAGGTTGTGCATTGATGAAGTTTGAGTGCTCGTCCGCCCGACTCTACAGCCTATGGACCTCATCTTCATCCTCCTAGTGCCTCTTGAAGTTTACCGCTTTCCTCCGCTGCCAGCCCACATCGAGGCTGCGGTCATACTCTTGAATCTTTTCTTCCATAAGATTTCAGACGAGCATGTGAGGATGATGGGAATCCACTCCCCCAACACATAGTTCACGTAGTCACAAGCGAAGTCTGTCCATCTCGTCCAACCATAGTGCTTGGGGGGAGTCATCAATGAAGCTCTTGATCATCTTCCATGATTAGTGACAAACTATCTTTCTATCCTCTTCATCAGAGGCCATCTCGTCCCAGTCGGTGTGATTGGTAGGCTCATACATGGGGAATACCCCTTGGAACTCTTTAGTAGGGTCCACATCTGGTATTTGATCGGGCATGGCGGGAGCTGGACTATCTGATCGATCCTCATCATCGGATCCTACATCAATGATCTCGGGTTCAGCCCCACTGACAGTCCCACCAGTGATTGGGAGCACTGCCGCTTGGTCGATTTGGGCCTCCGCCTCTACGATCATCGGCATTCCCTTGGGAAGGACGCCGCAAGAATCCCCAACCAACCTCACCAAAGTGTCCCACACCATTTGAAGAAATTTACATGCCAAAAAAGGACATGGACATCTGTAAACATGGTTAGGGGATGACAGTCATAAACTTGGTAGAGGGGACTTGCAGAGATTGAATTCCTGGTCTCGTTCTTTTGCTGATGTTGTCGAGACCCCGAGGCATGGCCCCCATATATTATTGGAAGATCTGCATGCTCCAAAGGGGTCACCTCAGGTGTCCTAGCCCCGTTGGATGTGGAGGTTGATGCAAACACATGTATAGATTTTGAAGGTCCCGCATCATCATTCATTGAGGGATGGGAATGGGTCCTATGTATGAGGTCCTCCTGCATAGTTCAGATGTTAGTAAGTATTCCAGAACGACCTAGGAGTAGACCCTGAGGAAGGGGTTCATGGTTTTACCTCAAGCACCTTGGAAAAATATTCAATGTCTGAGGCCTGATCACTAACTCTGCCCTCCTCCAATGGTCTCCCTCTACCGACCTTGTCCCCCCAAGAGGACTCGTCTGATTCTTCTGGCAGAGGGAAGCGTTCTCTCAGTTCAGTAGCCGATAATTATAGAGGGATCGTACGATCCAGAAGCACCTTGACATAGTCTGTAATTGGATGAAAGAAACCCCAGGAATTCACAAAGTCCTCCAGCTCTGATAGGTACTGCTCCACCTCTGCTCGGGACACCGCAAAACCGGCCCTAATAGGGCCTATCCCCGAAAAGTGCATCCTGATATGGTTAAAATGTCTCCACATCTCGAGAGGGATCAGGAACTATCTATTGACTTCCTAGATATCCTAGGGCTCCAAAAAGAAAGCATCCTCCGACATGTCTATGTGACGCAACCGCTTCCCCGATGCCTGAGTGGATATTCTACAGAACCCTCTCAGTGGCCTCCCCTATGGATATTTCTATTCTTCTGAAATCACCAGGTCCGTTACCACTGCTGGATCTACCACTATTGCTTCACCCCTAACCAGTGCAGGCCTCCTATCCATGAGAGCCCCACTACTGTGGGACGTACCTTCCACCTTCTGACCTTGGCTTTGAGGTTGGGAAGGTCCACTGTCACCGGCCCAAACTGTTGGCCGCTTTAGCATTTCCTCAGGGTAGGCCACCTCTCAGCTTTGAGAACACTCCTTAACCAACCCAAAGGTAGTAGTAGGTGGAAGAAACTCATTCCTCATCTTCCCATCCCCATGAGTAAACATGATCCACATTTTCCTCATTACGCATGGATGCTCTTCAAGGTGCACCCCTAGGTAAACTTGGGGGGTCAGTCGCTGCATGCATTGAAATTTCTGGGAAAATCGGTGTGGGGTGTACAAATCACATAATGACTCACGATCCACCCTCACCACTAGGACTCCACCTCGAAAGGCCAGGAGATAAGACCAGTTCTCTTCTGTCCCTCAGCCATCATCCGTAAAGGCCCCCATTGGCAACAAGAACAGATGGAAGTGGAACTCTTCTACTTTCCCGACTCAATTTAATACCGATGGTATGGTCATCTTTGCCGGAAATCTCCCTGTGGCGTTCAGGATGGATGTGCGAAAGTTCGATACTGGAGGAGAAATAGGGTTTGGGTATTCATAAACCCCCCAAATGTGCACCGCTATCCACCTGTACAGAAGGTGGAACGACCCACATATCCTTGGTGGCCTCTTCCCCTCACTAATGTGCCATAACATTTTGTACATCTTGGAAAGCATAAGAATTCCAAGATTCACTCACCCTTCGGTCGCTAGCATGGAGGACATGATGAATGTGCTTGGTTGCACACCCATAATTGTATCCCTCACCGGCAAGATCCAACCACAGATAAGGGCCGCAATAAATGCAGCCAACCTAAATTTTGGCTGCTGTTCGGTGCTGATGCTGAATCCTTGGGTCTTCCACTGACTTTCCTCCATTAGCCTCCAGTATGAGTCCTCCTTACCCAGTTGATCCCCCTTTGGGAAAGTTCGAGGCCTCACCGGAAACTGCCTGTCTTTTGAGAAGTTCAAAAATTTCTTGAACCACTGTTTGAAGTGGATATCTCTCACCGATTCCTTGTCCTCTCCTGGAACCAGTCTCATCAATGCCATTGACAGTGGAAGCATCTTCTTCGGATCCTCCCACGCACAAATATAAGGGAAGAATTCATTGTACATCTCTCCCAGTATCTGGACCCTTGATATCTGATGCACATCCCATAAGTTGATGCCAACCTCCCCGTGATGCAGGTGGAAGGTGTTGGTCCCCGATGACCACCGGCTCAATAGCTCTAACATCAGCTGCTTTGGCTAGTAGATGTGAAATTGGGAGGCCCAAGCCACCTCATACATGCCTACTCTCCTCAACTCTGCCCCAAAATCTTCACACGAGGCGCTTACCCAGTAGGCCCAGGGCCAGTTGTCGGTGAAGTTGCCACCTTGGCGCAGGTCCCACTCATCAGACCATCCCTTCTTCAGGTTCTTTAGCGCCGCCTTTAGGATGGTTTGGAATAGAGGAGGGTACGTATCCAACAACAATGCTTTCCTGTCAATGTCTTTATGATGATTGTATAAACAATCAGCGATAGTGGGAAAAAATTCCTCCCGAGCGTGGCCGTTGTCTGCCCTAAACCACTGATGCCGGAACGATGTGCTTCTGAACCAGTAGGGAAGCTCATCCCTGCTTTCTCTAGGGATAGAGACGTCATCCCTCAGTCCAAATACATACAAGGGCAACCTCTTTCACAATGGGTAGTACCTTTGGATTTATGACAATATCTGCACCAGCAAATCATGGTCGGAATGACTCCGTACGAACTCCCCCAGACGCAATCTATTCGCCATCTCTTCCATGTGGGCAACATCCGCAAGGACCCCCTCTGATGAACTCCTGGTGAGCCATCCTGTTCTTAAAATTCAGATGATTTTAAGGCTGGATCGCAAAGCTCGGTTGTGAAGCTCAATCACGAATACCGATCGTGGAGCTCGATTTGAACACCAGAATCATAGAGCCTAGCACCGACCCTCAGATGCAAGTCACAGAGTGCACTAATGTGAAGTCGATGATTCGCTGTGCGCCGCGAAGAAAAGGCCTGATTTGCGGAGAGCGATCATGCAGTACGTGGAGCTTTGCAACTTGAGAGAGCCAAAAATTTGAAATCACGGAGGAGAGAAAAGGTAAAAAGAGGTGTCAGCCCAACTATTTATAGGCAATGACCCCGGGCACTACACGGTGCGTCCAGCTGCGGCGGACTTCATGGCGCGCCCTTCCCACACATCGGTTCTCCGCCTCGCTAGCTTTCTTCATGAGGCCACGGGTAACCAAGGAATTTTGGCGATGGACCCTCAGACTCAGATTCTCGCTTTTTACTAAACTCCCAGTCTGAGGGGGGGCATTTGTTGATGCCAAAATTGGAGGTACACAAAATTTCCTCAAAGCATTAAGTCCTACCTCGTGAAGATAGATCGCGAAGCTCCTGGAGCCTGGTGGCTGGTACACTGGATATCCTTCACGAGCCCTCGCGAAGCAAGGAAGCGAGACTACTCCATGAAGCCCTCTGAAATTCACGAGCCCTCATGAAGCAAGGAGGCGGGATGCTCTGCGACGACAGGTGAAGTTCACGATCCGCTGTGAAGCTCGCTGCGCGCCAAGTGTGCTCTACTTTGCGATGCCTCATGACTATAAATATAGGGCTCCTCTCGAGCCTGATAGAATGATTTTTTGACCTTTCCTCTTCCTAGCTAACGAATTTCAAGGCACCTGTTTTCTAAAAACCATGAGCTTCTCAAGGTACTTTCTGCTCCGTAAAGTACCTTCCCCTTGGTGTTAATTGAGCCCCTCTTCCGAGAGGGAATCCTTTCGTGAATCCCACGGGTCTTCGCGAAGGAATGAGATCCTAAAGGGGACTCGTGTCTTCACGGAGCACTTATGCTTCACCCTATGCATATGTAACCCATGTGTTAAGGCTGGTTCACTATGAATCACGAAGCACATGGCTTCCTGAGGCCCTGCTTCACAGGGCATTGCTTCACGAATGTATTTCCACTTCGCGAAGTACCCCCCATGCACATGAAACCCAAGTGCCAAGGTCGGGTCACTGTGCATCGCGAATCACATCGCCTCCCCATGATATGCTTTATAAGGCACCCTTGATTCATGAGGCATTGATTCTCTAATTCCTTCCCGCTTCTTGAAGCTCCTCCCGTATGCACCTATGCCATGTGCCTATCCTAGGAAACTTCACTTCACGAAGTAGAACCCTTCACGATGCCCCTTCATTGCATAGAGCACCAGAGTTTCATAAGGCTTCTACCTATGGCCCCACTCGCTCTACAAATCCTTTTCCCATGTGGTACTTCAGGTTCTCATGAAGAAACTTCAAAGTCCCTTGGACAATACTGCCCATTGCATTACTTTGGATCATGTTTTTTCGCATAGGCACACTAACGGTTATTGCTTCTTCGCTATCCATGCTAACGTGGACCCCCTAATGGTTCGCTCCATAATACCCCCTAGCCATGGCATTGCCTATCCCCTCTCTTCACCAAGGTGCAGTGGTTACCGGTTATGTAAGTCCTATGGGTGCGGAGTGAACCCACTTTGTCCGAGCTACAGGACGTTAAACTACCAAGCACCATCATCCTCAGCACATGACATTATATTGTGATCTCTCCCTGTGTCTCGCATGCGGGGAAACCCCACCTTGGACATTCTACACACCCACCAATCTCCACGGGAGTGAGATAATTCCTCACATGGAATGAGATCCTCTTTATTAGAGTAGCGTCTGTCCGTGGGGAAAGGGAAACCACCCTGGTGTAAGCCCCTAGATTTTCTTGCAGGAGGAAGCATCCTTGCCCCTCCTTTTTTCAGTGCCAAATCCCTCTCCCACTGGGCTTTGTTGTCACTGGGCCTCCATCCTAGAGTAAGTCCCAACATCTCTGGGTTTATAACCACGCATAAACCCCCATTTCCTCTTTGGGCCGCTAACTATGTGTAAGCCCCACTCCACTTCCCACAGACACACCTTTTGCGATGTGATCGTCAGGTCTCTGCTACCTATTGTTTCTCACACCGAGCATGACTCACATGGGCTTAGAGAAAGAAAAAACCATGAAATATTCCCTTGGTATCCTAGAGTATAAGCCCCACACCCATATCTGAACTATGTGGTCTTTGATCCTTGCCAATTCAGGGTACATAGGAAGCCTCCCTGAGGTTCAATCCCACCACCATCTATTGGTCCCGACCATTCACATCGGTACACCAAGCCTGCAAACCTTAACTACATGGTCTTTGATCCTTGCCAAGGAAGGGTATGTAGGAATGCACCTTGAGGTTCAAGCCCACCACTCATTGGTCACTCTGACCCCATTCACGTTGGTTCACCAAAACCTTGGGCTTCCTCAAAGCGTAAGCCCCAAATGCTCCCCATGAACTATGAGGTCTTTGATCCTTGACAAGGAGAGGTATGTAGGAAGCCTCTCTGAGGTTCAAGCCCAACATCTAGTCATTCTTACTCTCTTCACATCGGTCCATCCCCGTCCTGCATGATGTTAAACTGTGGACCCCAATCAACGGTAAGTCGTTGTTTCCCTAGGCATCGGTAAGCTGTTGTACACAAAAACCATCCTGAACTACATGGTCTTTGATCCTTTCCAAGGCAAGGTACGTAGGAATCCTCCCTAAGGTTCAAGTCCACCATCCACCAAGACCCTAGGTCCTTATTCATGTCAGTTCACCGACTCTTACCCCAAAACTAAACTACGTAGTCTTTGATCCTTGCCAAGGAAAGGTATATAGGAAGCTTCCCTAAGGTTCAAGCCCAAAATCCAGAGGTCGTCCCGACCATCTTCACGACAGTTTGACCTAATCCAGCGGCAAGCCATTGTACCCCATCTGGCGACAAGCCTTTGTACCCCATCCAGTGGAAAGCCTTCTTCACTCCATTCGGTGCTAATCTATTGTCAGACTGTTTCAGTGGTAAGCCGTTATAACTCCAACCAGCGGTACACCATTTTAAAGATGAATAATTTTCACCGAACTATGCAGACTCTGACTTCCTTCCATGAAGATACATAGGAAGTCTCTTCGAGGATCAAGCCTAACTTCACCATCACCCTTGCAACAGTCCCATCCCGTTCACCATCCACTTAATTCATCCACCCATCATCCATCCTAATTCTCACCTAGGCCACCACATCCTGGTGAGATCATGCCACCCCATTCTTCATTCCATTTAATAGCATTCGGAAATCCAAACACATGTTGGCCCCAATATTAGTGTTCCCTCCAGGGGTTTCACCCATCTGATCCACTCTAGTCAGTGTTCTAATCAGTCCGATCCGTCTCCACTGGATGTTAAACTTATGGCATACCCTATGTTAAACATGGGAAGCTAAGGAAAACCTCAGATACATGCCCATGGCATATGATTCTCCGCATTCAATGTGGGATGCCTCGGGCTTCTGCACCCTCGAGAAGCCCTATAATAAGGTAAAGAAACATAGACACGCCAATGTACCGGCGTCTAGACATGCCAGTGATACCCAACATGACTAATCCCCTGACTGATGGTTTCTACACTAACCGTACCCCTTGGAATTTCCCGAAAAAATAAGTGTAATTAACTGGTGTCCATGAAGATATAGCGCTAGGAAGAGCTTCCCGAACGACATATTAAATCTATAAGGGAGACCCGGACTAGGTGAAAAGTTCCGAGGATGAATACATGGAAGGAAGAACCGACAACCCATCATCCCATTTCAATTAAGGAGAAAACATCCTTGAATAAGGAGAGAATTCCTCCCACCTTTGGAAAGCGAGAATGCAGGGTAACAGATAGCACTGCCATCCCCACCAAAAGAGATGGACGCACGCGCCCTGGAGAAAGCATCAGAAACAGTTGTTGTTGCTGAAAATCTTCATAATGGTGTATTGATAGGTTTTACTTGTGGTTTTTAATTGATGTAGAAATATTCCTCCCAAGAGACCTCACGTCCAGCCTTGGGAAGAGGCTGGAGAGAATTCTCCCTAACCAATTGATCATAGTCTAGTGGAATCTATGGTTCAGGCTGTCCAAGATTTGGTTCAGGGAGTGGGCTTTGGACATGATCATGTTGAGGAAGATGAACCAAGCCCTGGAAAGGAAAAATATTAGGAGTTCCTCAAGATAAATCCTCATTCCTTCTAGGGTATCATATATCCCTTGGATATAAAGAAGTGTCTTTATAAAATAGAGAGAATTGTTGGGTTTCTTGACACTCATAAGGCAGTGATGGTGAAGTGTACTTATTTTTTTTGGAAGGTTCCAATCGAAGGTGGTGGGACTTAGTGGTTCAAGCCAGGAAGCATGAGAAGATGGGTTGGAAGGATTTCAAGGTCATCTTCAATGAGAAGTATTTCTTAGAGAACTTGAATTTTTCTAAGACTTGGGAGTTTTTGGATCTTCACCAAGGGAATATGACTGTGATGGAATATTCCAATCACTTTGCAGAGTTGGTTCGATTCTCACCCGAGGTGGTTTCCAATGAGTAGATGAAGGTTCAAAAGTTAAAAATGGGGTTGTGATCAGATATCCAATCTCAATTATTCTTATTCAAGTTTAAGACTTATAATGAGGTGGTTGATCATACTTTGGTGGTGGATATTGACCATGGTGGAAGGTCTAGTTTCTCTATGGAAGTGTCAATAGTGGTCCGGGGAAGTGGTATTTCATCTTAGAAGAAGAGGAAGCATGATGAATAGTAGAATAAGGGAGGTGGTAGTTCAGGACATCCTTATCTAACTCTATTATCTGTGGCTTCAATAGCTGGGTTAGTTCTATGTCATCAGTGTGGTGATTCAAGGAATATGTGGTCGTCTTGTTTAGCATAACCCATGACTTTCCATCAGTGTGGAATTAGGGAAAAATTACAATAGTTTTTCAGGGTGGAATGCTCATATAAGAGTGGGGTAGTATTTGTAGCTTCTAGGGGGATGTCAGCCTAGTTAAAACCAACCAGGACATTGGGTCCTCAATTTGATTATCATGGTGGAAAGGTTGGATCTTTTTTTAGGCATAGTTTGTTCAAGGTAGATCCACATGGTAGTGGTCGATCTCAGGTTCTAGAAGAGACAATACATCTTCATGATATGGATCAGGCACAAGTGGAAAATAATTTAGGACCTGTGAAATTTCAAGGTACCATTATTATTGCACCATATGTAGTTGTTTTTTTTGTTTGATATTGGTGTCTCTATTTCTTTTATCTCTTATCATCTTGTGAATGTGTTGAAATTGTCAACTAAACCAATTCTGTGTGTAATGAAGCTGGTAACGCCACTTGGTAAGAAGAAAGAGTGGTTTTAGGTGTCCTTATTGTGCACCCACCATGTTAGGGGTAAAACTAGAATGGGATTCTCTAGTTTTGGAGAAGGACCTCTTTGATGTGATCCTTGGTATGGATTGGATGTTGCCTTTCTAGGTGTACATCGATTTTTATCAATGACGAGTGAGTTTCATGGAACCTGATGGTTGTACCCATGTTTTTTTGGGTGAATGGGATCCATGGTAAGGATGCACTAGACCTCCACTTCTGGAGCTAGGAAATCTCATTCTTCATTTTTTTTCACTCTTATTAGATGATTATAGTAGTATTCATAAGGGAAAACTACCTCCTGTGGTGGATGCGTTCTGAGCAGTATTTCCAAAGTACTTTTTGGGTTTTCCTCTAGAGTGTGATGTGGAGTTAACTATTTATTTGGCACTAAGAATGCAACCAAAATATCTTCCCTCATATTATATTTCCCCACTGAGTTTAGGGAATTAATGGTACAACTGGACTATTTCGAATCCAAATGATTCATTCACCCAAGCGTCTCACCATGGGCTTCCCTTATCTTATTTTATAAGAAGGTCGATTGATCTATATAGTTGTGTATTGATTACAATAAGATGAATAAGGTAAAAAATAATAACAAATTCCATCCACCCCATATTGATGACCTTTTTGATCTGATTAAGGGGGAAAAGTGGTTCTCTAATATCTTCTTTCCTTCCGAGTATCCCCAGGTCAGAGTTAGGGAGGAAGATGTTTATAAAACAACCTTTCAAAGGAGTTATGGACATTTTGAGTATTTTTTCATGCCATTAGAGTTGAAAAATGTTCTATAGGTTTTCCTTTTACTCATTAATAGGGTGTTTAACTTGTATCTCAATTCATTTGTCTTGGTATTTGTAGACGTTATCCTGGTTTACTTCAAAGACAAGGAGGATCGTGAAAGACATTTAAGAATAATTTTGGGTACTCTTCAAGGTCATCATCCATATGTGAATTTTTCCAAGTGCACCTTCAGGATTAGGGAGGTGAAGTTTCTGGGCCATGTGATCTCAGAACAAGGGGTTTCAGTGGACATTGAGAAAATCAGTGTAATGATGTTATGGGAGTAGTGGAATAATTTTTTTGATATCTGAAGTTTAATGGGACTGTTAGGGAATTAAAAGTGGTTTATTATATATTTATTTTGACTTTATTCACCATTTATGACACTCAATCTAAAGGGGGTGAAGTTTGAATGGAGTTTATAGTGTCAAGTGTCTTTTGAAGAGCTTATGCGATGGTTGATCACACCCAAGTTTTGATTTTTACCAAGTTTGTAAAGGGTTACATGGTCTTCTTCGATGCCTCATGTATGGGTTTTGGGTGTGTGATAATACAATATGACCATGTAATGGCATATAGTTCTCTCCAACTTTTACCACATGAAAAGAATTACCCCACCCATGACCTGGAATTACCGGTTGTGATGTATGCCTTAAAGACATGGTGTCATTATATTTTTGGGGAGCAGTTTTTAGTCTATTCAATTCATAAGAGTTTGGATTACATATTCTCCTAAAAATATCTGAATCTAAGGCAATGTATTTGGGTGGAGTACCTTCATGGTTTTGATATTGATACCATATACACCTCAATAAATGTTAATGTGGTAGCAGATGATTTGAGTAGGAATGTGCCGGTGAAAGTGTTAAAGGAGTCCAATGATGATTGGAATGTGATGGGTATTTTCCCCATATGCATATTGAGACCAAGGAGTATAGTTGAGGTGTGTTCTTGGATAGTTTTTAGATTAAACTTTCCCGTCTAGAAGTGGTTCAGAAAGAGAAGATGAGTGATGAGTTGTGCTAATGTTTAATGAATTTCCTAAATGGTGGGGAGGTTCATACTGTGTGGTTGTTGTCTCCTGAGGGATTTTGGTGATTTATCGGTTTCTTCGTGGTGTTGTTGTCATTACGTAATGTGGTGATGTAGTATATCCACCAGTATTAGTGGGATATTGTTCATAGTACCACCAAGATGTTTTATGATGTGTGTTATCAATTCTAGTGGTTTGGTATGAGGTGATACATAAATGAATTTGTATCCTAGTTTTGTACATGTTAGCAGGTTAAATCAGATCCCTAGAGGCCCTCTGATTTGCTTCACCCCCTTCCCATTCCTACCTATAATTGGGATGAGGTCACCATGGATTTTATTTTTGTCTTTACTCGTACACCATAGGTATGGAATTACATTTTGGTAATGATCAATCTTCTAACCAAATCATCCCATTTCATTCTGATCAAGGATTTAGAAAAATGTGATGAATTGGGTTCATTTTATATTCAGGAGATATTGAGGCTTCATGGTGTTCCATCGACTATTGTTTTTGATAGGGACCTCAATTTTACCTTACAGTTTTGGGAAGGCCTTCAAAATGTAATGAGGTCACAGATAAAGTTGAGTACAACATACCATCCTCAAACGGATGGCCATATGAAATGGGAAAATAAAATATTCGAAGACATGATCTAGGTACATGTGTTGTATTTTTTAGGATCATGGGACAACCATTTGTGGTTGGTGTAATTTTCCTATAATAATAGTTACCAATACTAAATAAGAATATTACCATTTTAATCACTTTATGGTCAGTCGTACCGATCTCCTTTATGTTGGGAAGATGTGGGAGAAACCTCATATTTGAGACTGAGACGTTTTTAGGAAACGTCTGATAAAATTAGGTTGATCAGGAAACATTTGTTGATGGAATAGATTCACCACAAGTCTTATGCTGACCAAAGGATCCAAGATTTGTAATTCTCTATGGGTGATCAAGAATTTCTAAAAGTGGCTCCCCACTCGGGCCACCATCATCATGGTAAGTAAGGGAAGATAATTCCAAGATATATCATACATTTTGAGGTTATCTAGAAAGTTGAAAAGGTGGAATACCTATTAGATTTAACTTATTAATTAACATCAATTCACGACATTTTCCATGTCTCTTAGTTAAATAAGTATAATTCGAACCCATCCATGTGCAAAATTGGGAAGAGTTAGAGTTGGAATCAGATCTATTTGTGTTTGAGCATCTAGTAAAGATTATGGATTCCCAAGAGAAAGTGATTCGAGGGAAGTACATACCATTGGTATGAGTTCTTTGGAAGAATGGTAATTATGAACATGAAACTTGGGAGTGTATGTCTTGGGTTGAGGAGTGGTATCCGTTATTATTCTATAATCATACATCAGGATGAATTTTTGGGGATAAAAAGTTTTTAGGGTGGGGAGAATTGTCACATAAAATGATTTTATTTTGAGTTATTAATTTGTTTATTTTTATTCTTGTATTTCCCCTTGGTTTCATTGGGAATTTTTAGAGAAAAATTTAGTTTTTAGGTTGGACACTAGGTGGTTCATGGTTAGGACGTAGTTAGGGAAAATTGTGCACCAGCCCTAGATAGTGGCACTATTTAGGCTGCATAGTTAGCCATATAGGCATGAACCCTCCCATAGGAAACCATTCAACCTCATTCCTCCTAGATAGAGAGGGACACATGGTTTCTTCATGGTTTGGAAAACCATGAGGGCTAACCATACAACCTATCTAGGTCATTAAAATTGGGATTTGACCTTTCTAACCTCCCTAAATTTTAGCCCCAAACCACCCCTAATTCAAAAAATATGGGATTTTTAGCCTTAGGAGCTTCTTCCACTCTCTCTTGAACCCATTGAACTCAAAATTTTGGGTGATTTTGACCTTTGATCTTCAAGGAATCATCAATTAAGTCTCTTTTCTCTTGATTTCTTTCTTCTTTTAAGGTTCTTCTTCCTCCATCGTAGGGTTCTTCTTTTCTAGAGGGATATTTGATATCATGGGGGTCCAATATTGAGGTTTTTTTTGGTGAAATATTGATGTTTTTGGTTCAATATTTCTTTTCTAGGGTCTATTGGTGGTGCGGTTGTGGGTTTCCACCAGATTCTGAAAGTTTCCAATCTTGAGGTAGGTGATTCCATGTTTTAGAATTATTAGATTATTTTGGTTTGATTACTTTGCTTCTTGAATGTGTTATATGGATTGTGTGAAAGGTTACAAATGTGTTTTAAAAAGGTTGGAAGGTTTGTAGGCTTTGAAAAGTGGTTTTAAAAATGAAAATGTTTGTATTTCATGTGGGTTTTCCTTATTGGGCTTCCAAATGGGTTTTATGAATTATGTAAGTGGTGTGAAGAATATTTCAAAATGTATTTGGTGTGTGTATGTACTTGATATGGATTTTTACTATGTAAAGTGGTGGGTTTTCATGTGTTTCCATGATTCTCGATGTGTGTATGTGAATGTAGATATATATATGACATATGGAATGGAATTTGAGAATAAAGGGAATCCTAGGTATTTAGGTGGGTGGACTAGGACTAGTACACTAGTTGGATCGAAGGGGCCAAGGACTAGTTTCTTCAAGAATTATTGATGATACAAAAATAACTAAACTATGATGATTATTGGAGACCACTTGACCTTGGGATGGATTCCCATATATAGGATCGTGCATGAGGACACTATGGATTATGATTTTAATACCATCTTTCACTAAGATACGATGTTCCTAGGGTCCCACTAGTGCTATTAACTATAGGTATTTCCTATGAAGTGGTGATATCTTGTGATTTGGTTCCCATTGTTGGCATAATGGGGAACTTGTTTTCTTTGTAATTTTAAATCTTGTTTCCTTTGAAATTTTTTTATTTAAAATGGTTTCCTCAAAGTTTTTTCTATTCTATTTCTTAGAAACTTGCATATTAATTTATCTTCTAATATTATGACATAGTATCTATCTTTCGGGTGGGATCCTACTAGGATTTTTCTCACACCCTACACACACCCTTGGGTGTATGTATACTTTTTTATGTATGACCTAGGTAAACAAAAGATATTCTATGGTAGTGATGGTGGATCTGGTTTTTAGTGGTCCTTTCTTGTAGGTGTTGGTGGATGTGGATTAAGGGAAGTGGCCCTATTATTGCATGGAGGTTGTTGGATTTTATAGTTGGTTCCCATCCTGTTTTGATACTCTGGTTTGTTTTGGTTTTGGTTAAGGTTGTAAAATGTTTAACTTGAATTGTTGTAATTATTTTGGTTATGGATATTGATCTTGGTATGATGTTTCATTTTGATTATTATCATTTTTATATTTATTATGGGTGAAATAATTCCAAAAAGTGCATTATTGATACCCAGAAACTAGTTTCCTACCCGTGGGTACCAGGAACATCCTTTGGTCCTTTCCATGGGCTAGGTAAGGTGTCAATTTGGATGGAACCCTGACTTGGTTCAAGACAAAAATCGACACAAAACCTTAACTTACACTGATTTAGGTTCACCTTACACACCACTCTTGATGTGTATCACAAGTATACTAAAATGAGGGTCATCCTCTCAAGCAACACCAATGTTATCCCCACCAAAAAATTTCTATTATCCTCAATCAATGAACACCAACTTATCCAGATTCCATTTTTATGCAGATATCATCACCTACAAGCCTTGCTCAGTATAACCTATTGTACCCATCCCATGAGACTTAGTCTTAGGTTTATGACTATCATGATGCTTCATGATATCACTACCTAATACTACTAATTATTTTTACTATAATACTTGAGTCTTGATGAATATATTTAAAAACCAATGACTTCTATCATTTCCTCATGACTATCAAATTTAATCCTAATATAGATTCCACCTATACCCACTACTAGTTTTACTATTTCATCAGCAACCAACTCACTTTAGTTGAGTAACTATCTCAATTCTCTATAATTTAACCGAGCCACTCTTCCCCTCAGTGTTTCATAATTTTTTTGACCATATTATTTCCATTTATATGCATCAAATGGTCACAACTCATCATCCCCATTTTCTAAACATATCTATTTGATCATGATCCTTATGATCAATCAGTTATTTCACCATAACACTATGAAGAACTCCTCTACTACACTAGTTATACCTTAGTCCACTAGTTATCACTAGTTAATCCATATTTGACCATTCCCATAACATATCCTACTCAAAATGATGCACAATGTTTCATTTAAGGGCTAACACCTTATCAAATTCCTAATCCACAACTAGATATATCATACATTTCTATAACCATTTCATACCTTGATCACCACACATCATGATCATTCACCGGGTCTTACAAGAATTACCCGAGCTATCTCCAATATTTAGGAAAATACAGAGTTATTGACTCTATCATGATCTCATTTCCATTAGAATCATAATTACCCTTCAATCAATATGTCTCACATGTTATCTGAGGCAGATTATACCTAACTGATCACTAATATCACCGCCCTAATAAAGTGTGTAGACCATACCATTACCCATGAATACTCTCACATACTACCCCTATATACCATATCACTAATTTCATCATGAATTGTATCTAATATTTTATAGGCTCATACACACCTAATCAGCTGACCACACACCCTAAGAATGTTGGTCACATCTCTCACATGAAGCACTATTCACATTCTTATACCCAAGGTAATCTTGAATGCTTATACCCATCATTTGATCACATATCTCTCATATATCATTCCCATAACACAATGTATCTACCAATTATATCAATTTTATAAAGGTACCTATGTGCCTATATTAACCCCTAATTATATCAATGACCTCACTAATCAAAATCCATATAAGGAATGAATAGGAAAAGTGACCCATTATTCTTTTCATTTACCCAACTCACCAACATATTGAGATGCATCTCATCATTATTAGGCTCTTTTACCTAGTTTAAAGACCATACACCCCTATAGGCCACACCTTGTAAATAAATTTTCAAGATTCCTCCTCATAAAGTCCAAGGCATCTCACATTCCATTTTCCCTATTATAGTTTTCTCATATATATTAGGATCCCCATACCCTTACTACCAACTTTACTGTTGCCATATTCACATACATGTGTATCTTTTGATAGATATATTCCCTAAATCCACATATATATAATGTGTTTAAGATATATCATATATGATTATATGAGTGTGTCATATGGTATGCCATATGGGAAAAAATTTCATGTTGTATGTCTTGTTATGAGAATATCATAAGGCATCATTCAGAGATATCATACATTTTATTTGGCTAGTCGTAGTGTACAAATTAGGCATATCATAATGAAGTGATTCATATTATATGATAACCATGGAATTATATGATTGAAAGGTAGATAAATTCTAAATGTTATCATTATTTTATTTAGTTCTCTAGAACCAATTAACTTTATAATTTTGATTATGATAATATAAATAAATATCTTATCACATGATGTTTGTTTTTATGCGTAACAATAATGTTATAATTTCCCCATATTAGTTTTCATATCAAAGTGTTATAGCAGTTCCCCATTATAATAATAACCTAGAAATTCTATAATAATATTCTTAAAAATATATACTATGGTCTAGATAACATCTATTAGATAAGACACATAGGGTATTTTATTATTAGGTGCTCTAGGATCAAAATACATTGAGACTTCTTCTTATGTGGTTCGCAATTGGTAATCTCAAATAAGGGTAGTTATGTGGATAAGATTCCAATAATAATTCCACATGTTTATTTGTAATTATATATTTCTATCTGTAAACATGTTTATTGGTCCCTAGAATTGATATTATTATTATGTATATCATGAATCATGTACTTTAATGTGTGGATTAAAACCATGATGATATATACTTTTAATGACTTAATATTCACTGGGTGTGTTATAAATAATATGGGATTAATTGAATAATTCAAGAAAGGATTTATCCTTTATCAGTTGAAGGATAAAAGAATATTTTCATCTCTTTTATTTAAATAGAACTATTTGATTAAATTCCTGATCATGGTAGTTCATTAACTAGTTCATTTCTAAAAGTCAAAAAAGAGAAATCAAGCATATAGGATGATGACCTGAGTATGCATCATACTTGATGAGATATCAATACAAGGGGATTATATTACACAATAGAATTTATATAACTGTTTTTTTAATTGCTACATTAACTTATTTTTATATGGGTGACTTGACATGTTTGTAGATAAGGATATTTAAATTTAGATAAGTTCACCCAATGTCACTAAAAAATAGACTTATAGGGTCACACACTTAGTGTATAAACAATCTGATTAAATTCTATTGAATTTGTTATTAATAATAAATATTATTCTCATCTTGTAGAATAATAATTATTCAATTATTATTGATCGCATAAATTCAATCAAAAAATATTTGACTTTAGAATATGTGAGTGGAATTTTATATCTTATTTATTATTTACAAGGTAATACAAAAATAAATATTTATTCACCAGCTTAGTGAATAGATTAATATATAAATATTTATTTATATATGTGAATATTAAAATAAATAATTATTAATATGTTGATTTAAATAATGTTTATTTATTTATTGGATTAATAATATTTATTTTGATAAATATTTTATTATTCAAGGGTTGATAAATTTTTAAGAGGAATAATGATCCGAGTTACGGGCCCAATTGAAATGATATATTTTATTTAATATCATTTAAATAAATATTGATTGATTGATTTAATAAATGAAACTTAAATTAATTCATTTCATGGAAATGATAATAATACTATTATTATTATACATGAGGAATTACTTAGAATAAAAATTTTATAAATAACCATTATGTAATTATAAAATATTAACTCAAAGTATATATTATAACTTATATCATTTTAGATAATATGGTTTTTATGCATAACAAAGGAGCACTCAAGAAATTATCTCTAGAACTATAGAGAACATCCTATCACATCCCTCACAAGAACAAGAGAGAACAAGAGAATCCTCTTATCATGATCAACAATGAACAATAATAAGAACTAGGTTTCTCCATGCTAGTACTCAGAAAACTAAGAGTGTGGTTTGGGGATTCATGGAGAACACATGGATATAATTTGAGGATTGATCACTTGGAATCTCCACTGTAATGATGAATCAACAAGAGTTACATCTGAATTGATCAATAAGAACTATCATATTTTAGGTAATTATTATTTTAAATTAATTATAAATTTAATGTGAAAAATAATTTCTTGGATATTTTGGGGTTTATTTCATCATGTTCTATAGATATTATCCATTAAAACCAATAAAAAATCTAGAGTAAATAGTATTTTTATATGTTAAGATTTTATGAGAATTTATTAAATCTATAATAGATTCTAAAACTATAAAATATACACCTTTTTTATGATTTTATCTACCATCCTCTTGAAAGATAAATTTGTACCTACTCTATTCCAAGAAAATGATTAGTTGAGGAAATATTGAAAATAGTTACATTCATTACTTGACTATGAAAAATATTCTTGTGGGATTTTAAAGGCCCTAAACATATTAGCCCATAGTTGGTGGTTAATTATTACATTGGTATTAGATACAAGAAATCACATCCTAAAGGACCAAATAGTTTAGTATTCTTGGAAAATCAGATGCATATATGAATTTCAAATTACATTTGAAAACATGAAATACAATATACTGTTTTCTTCAAACATGCCATTTTTTTCTATTATAACCATTCATATCAATCATAATATATTTATTAACATCCTGGGAAAAAGAAAAATAATAAAGGGGTGAGCACATATGCTCAGTGATGGTATGTATACATCAGAAGCTAAATAAGGCATGAATAATATGGAAAGAATAAATGAAAATTAAATAATGCCATATAAATAATCACATGAGTTATAGAATTATACATGTACATCACAAATAATAAAATAATAACATGGAAATCAATAAATGATTTCATAATAAGGGAATGCATAATTTCAAAAACTAAAACATTCCATCAAGGCCTTGTCCAAGACATCTGAAAATACCATCAAGGCCTTATTCCATGACATCTATATAAATTGGTAATGCATCGGCCAAAAACCAATCTAATTTATCACTTGAGACCTACCGGTGCATCGAGGTTCTATATTGGGCCTCTCCCTTCACTTAATAAGTCCAATTAATTCCCCTTAAAAATAAATAATACAACTTAATCAATAATATTTAAACATCAATAACTGTTCATATAGGAATAACTATTATACAGAATGTCAACACTTTACCCTAGTAAAAATGGACATAAATAATACAAAGAAATATGGTGGATTATATTATTAGAGTATATACTCAACATATAATTCAACAAAAGATGTTTATATATATGAAAATTCTTAAAAAAATTTCATAAGAAAATTTCATGAGGTAAATACCCTTTCTACATTTAAAATCTAAAAAATGTTCGCATAATAGAGAAATAATTTTATTTGAAAAGAACACTGTAAAATTTTAAAGTAATCTTTAAATCATTGAGTTTTCATAATTTTTGGAAATTAAATTCATTAAGTATAAGTTTAAAAAACACCCCTTTCACTCTATTATAAGAAAACTCAAAAAGGAGCTTGTTCAGAAAACGATAGGAAGATTATTTTTTTTTGTAAAAAGTAAAAAAAAGGTAAAAATAACATTAAAAAATAATTTGAGAATATTAGAAAACCTTTTGAAAACATTTTTATAAAACATGTACAAGGAAGATAAATATACATCACTTGATACTTAATAATAAATAATCATGAATAATGATGACATTGTGAAATAAACCCTTACCACTTGAGTATCTTTTGAATCATAAGTCCCATGAAATAAATAACTTCAAAAGAAACTTTAAATATCATTAATAAAATAATATTAATGATATAATATATTAAAGGGGTAGTATATGTTCTACACAAAATAAATAAGTGGTGATTATTGAATTTTTCTAACAAAAGTAAAATTGAGATGAGAAACCCTTACCTCAGCTCTGAATTCCTTTATACACGTTCAAACCACCTGAATAATAAATATAAATTTATTATACATATATTATATAAAAATAATTTAATATTATATATATATATATATATATCTTTTATGATTTAATTATAATATTTTATCCCCGTTTTATTAACAATTATTCATTAAAACATTGTTCCGGGTGACAACTGCTTCGTTTTTCATGTATGTTTTGATTTGGTAGTTATAGTCCTTATAATTTTATTTTAGTTTTATAATATCTATTATATTATTCATGGTATAAATATAATATATTTTAAATTTATAGATATTTAGATACATCAATAAATATTGAGATAAAAAAATGAGTTACATTGTTCGTAGTGACTGTAGGTCGTACATATGCATGAACACACTTTTCATTTTTCAATGGATGTAATTAAATAAAGGTAAATAGTATATAACCATTTTAGAATAATTATTATATCATATATATTCATTAAATATATCCTTATTACCATTCATTTAAAATAAAAATAAAAAATGAATCACATTGCTTTACGAAGGTGGTAGTCCACTCATATGCACGAGCAACGTTATCATTTCCCAATGGTTTAGAAGATAATAAAGTAGTTATTATATTATAATTAAAGAGGTATAATTAAATAATTACTATTATTTATAATAATTATTTCCATCCTTATAACTATAAAAGTAAGGGGGTGATGAAAAACAAATTACACCTCTACATGGAGACGATAAGCTGTACGTACGCACGAGTGATGTTTTCACTTTTCTTAGTATGGAAAAGTTATTTAATATGGTCATTACATAATAATAATAACAAAAAATTATATTTTTTATACTGTATTTAATATTTTTTGGGTACAACACATTAAGAGTAATTAAAAGAAGAATTGTTTTTGAAAGAGTCGATAAAGACGATTACCTCTTCATTGGTGGATTATTTTTAGATTTATTATTAAGGGACGTAGGGTTACTATTTTGGAAGTGAAATAACCTTATAAAATTTTCAAATGATTTTTATAAGAGTAATTTTAATGGTTTGGTCGAGCTATAAGGATCAAAGTGGTGTAAATAAGTAATGGAGTAGGTTTCCTTTTATAATTGTGGTGAGAGACACTTTTGAAATTTCTTAAAATATTGAATTAATATAAATTATTTATCATGTAAAAATAACTAAAAATTGATATAATTCGAATATAATGTGTATATAATTAAATATAAATTCATTACATAAAATTTGGACAACTTTTGGTTATGTTTTCATGCTTCTATTTTACTTTTAATCCCATGTTAACCCTTTTCACAATTACCGTAATATTAAACATCTATACTCTCCAAGGGTCAATAATATTACTATAAAATTAAAAATAACCCATAAATGGATCATGGTATATGTAATTAATGATATCACAATAATTTTTCAGAATCTTAAATTTTTATTAATTTTAAATCATTTAATAAAATATTATTTTCATAAAATATTAATAATGAAAAATTTAGAACTATTCATTTAGTTTTACTTTAATAACAAAAAGAAAACAAAGTATTTAGAATAAACTAAATCAAAATTACTAAAATATGTCATTTTTATCTATTAAATTATTTTTTCACATTAATTATTTAAAATTATACAACTTTTAATGATTTTCATATCATTTATCATATTTTTACATTAATTAAATAATTAATACGTCAGTGTTGTGAAACCATTTAAAGTAATTATTTATTCACAAAAAATTAAAATTAAATTACCATAATTAATAAAAATAATTTATATTTCAAAATATCATTTATAAAAAAACATATCATCTAGTTATCTATATGTTAAAAATATTATAGTTATTAAAAACAAGAGTGTGACATTTTCGATTTTTCTTTACATAAAATATTATAAATGTAAAAATCTCATAAAAATAGATAAAAATGACATATAAACGAATATTGGATGATTAATGATGAAATATAATCATAAAATGAAATTAAGTAAAGTGTTAGGTTCATTTTATAGACCTTATCATATTATTTGTAACCATTAATTTCCTGATATACCGTTTACCATGTTAAAACAAATTACTAATGTTAATATTTATATTGACCAAAAAGAAAAGGAACATATTTTATAAATTTATAATTATTAAATAAAAATATGTTATCCATTATTTAATATTAAATTTAAATAATCAGCATAAATTAATTTAATATTAAAACGCAAAATCCAACAAAAAGCAGTTTTTTAGAAAAATTCCTTTTTATTTATAAAAATGTTTTTATACGAAATTAAACCATAAAATAGATTAAACTACACTAAATTGGATTTTTAATAATATAATAGATCTAATTTAACTTTTATCTCATTATAAAACAAAATGTAACTTTTAAATGGTTCAAACAAAAATATAGTTTTCAATAAAAATTGGTATTTTCACTATTCTCTAGAAACTAAATGATTTCAAAAAAATTAAAAAGTTTAACTCCAAGATAATTTTGATATGATGATTTTAGAAATGATATTATTTTTATAAAATGTAATTTATATAAGTTACATATATTAATTATATTATTTTCTCACAAAAATAAATAAAGTCATTTTTGAAAAACAAGTATTTATGAATCATAAAATAAGTTTTTTGAAAATTAAGTACTTATTTCCAAAGATTTAATAAATTACTTATAATTTATTATGTCCTTCATATATATATATATATATCATATTTTTTTATACTATTCATAACCTCCAATTTAAAGCTTGGTTATATCGATCATATTTATATAATAATATTCCACGGTTCGTTGACGTTCGGTGTTGTGTGTTGTATATGTAATAAAACATAGTGATTTAAAATACCAAGTTTTTGTAAACTATAAGCTTTAAAAGAGATTAAATATATTGAAAAATAAAAATATCATAAAATATTAGGTTTTTATATTCTTCCCCTACAATAAATTATATCCTCACAATTTGAATTTGTTCTCAAAAATGAAGGGTTTGACATTTGAAAATTGATTTATCATAAACCCACAACATAAAACGGGTTAATAAAACATACTTTTAAAAATAAGGAAAGGGAAAGAATAAGTTCATCACAAAACTAGGTTTCTAAATATTAGAACATTACTGGGAAGTGAAAAATTGGATTTTGAATAGAAAACTAATACCCAAGGATTAATAGAGTGATAAATAACACGTTTATGAGAAAGTTAACCATCACAAAACCATAAATATATGATGATTTAAAAGACCACTGATTTATTTGTAAGAAATGTATATGGATGATGTTTTTATTTTAATGTATTTATCCTAAATTTAATGGATTGTTTTACTATCTGAATAAATCACTCAAGAAAATAAACTTACTTGATTTATTTCAATGTTATAACCTCAATATCATATTTTAGTTGTGTTTATATCTATTTACACTTCGTCTCTTATTATAGGAAAAGGATATTTGAGATTATTGTTTTATGCCTGAAACACTTTTTAATGAATCAAAAGATCAATAAATCATTCCTTTAGCTTCTAAATATTTACCAAAATAAAAATGGTTATAAAAAGTTATTCAGTATAATAAATCATAGTTTAATCATAAAAAATAATACAAAAAGCTCAAATTAATCTATTACATAGGTAATTAGCCTTAAGAATTCCTCCGAAATATTACCAAAAATATTTAAAACACAGATATTTGATCAAATATTTATCTCTAAACAATATAAAAATATTGATAATGTCACATTCCAAACATTTGAATTCCTAGATCATATATACTAATTACTCAGATCACCATTAACTTTATCCCTATTCCTTATATCTCATAAATCCAAAAAAATATTAAAATCTATCATAAATTAATATGTTATAAAATCACTAACCATTTTCATTATAACCAATACCATCTCATTTTCCTCCATCTCAACATCAGAAAAATATTAGGGTTATCTTTCCCTTTTTATCTATTCCCCCAAAATAATACATTTACACTAATTAATTTTCTTAGTTATTGGTACCATTCAACGCATACTTTCAAATACTTAAAGAAAAAATATTACAAAATAATCCTTACATGTTTCATAATTCTTATATCCAAAATATCACAATACTTATAAAATGTAATTATCATGTTCCAATACATAGGAAATTCTGTCCTTAGACTTCATTGATTTACATAGCATAAGTCCATATTTAGTCTAGGAGTTAACCCTTTTATTAAGGCATTGACTCAGATAATTCCCATAATCTCCACACATAATACATTAAACTAAAAATGGTTTTATGGGACTTAATTTATTTATTTATATTATAATATTCGCTTTTCCTAAAAAAATATTGATTTATGCCCTTATTTCCCAAACATAAAACATTTTCCCATTCCTTTGATACATTCTCTAAGATGTATCCTTCCACATTTTCTTCATGAAGGAAATTTTTCCTTCTTTATTCTATGGTCTCCACTACCCATGCTCTCATTGAACTCTTTACTTCTCTTGTTTAGTGAGTTTGAGAGTTGATTAAGATGAAAGTTGTTAATTATATATTGTGATAACTTATTAAGCATAATCAAATTATATTTCACTCCATTCACCATCTAATTTGGTTGTTCATAATCACCACATTGTCCTTTACATTTAATATTAGCATGATTCCTCCTAGCTCCGACCATTGACTAAAACCAAAAAGAATAGTATGAAAAACAATAATCATAGTGGGAAACCGCTTAATTTCTACTCTATTAATGTTTAGGTCTTTATCCTATACTTAAAAATATAGTTATAGAAAATCACAGGGTTATGTTCCCCAATTGATGTTTTCCTAAATCTATTTCCCAAGGAGTATGATAAACTTAATCTGATACCTACTATAAATACCACAACCCTTGTAGAATAGATTTGGTGGTTACTTTATCACATTAGAATTATATATAATAAATCACATCCCAAAAGTCATAAAACTAGATACATACTTGAATTTCAAATTACATATGAAAACATGGAATACAAAATAATGTTTTATTTGAGTAAAAAATTATTTATTCTTTTATAAGCCTTTATATCAATCATAATATATTTTTTTCATCTAGAGGAAATTAAACATAATAAATGGGTGATATCAGATGCTTTGTAAGGGTATGCATACAATAGAAGCTAAATAAGACATGAATAATATGGAAATAATAAATTATTATCAAATAATTCCATATAAGTAATCACATGTGATAAAAACTTATCCAAAAATATCATAATGAAACATACTGACCCAAGAGCTAATAAATGGTTTCCTGAGCTGGTGGGTCACATAAACTCAAGTGCGCCTCCCTATATAGTAAAGGATGTCGACTAGCAGTGAGGGTCTAAGGTGGTACAATGGGGTGACTATACCCTCATTATCAGAGTGTACCATAATGATATAATAATATAAATCAATTGAAAATAAATATTAATAAATGATCATAAAAATAACAACATCCAAAAGTCTAAAATAAATATCAAAATTAGAAGTGGTTTCATATACAATATGATGATCATGTGACACATCTATATAAAATGGGAGGAAATGCTTGGAAAAGGAAACCAATATAGTACATGTATCAAAATAAAAAAAGACCCAAAAAATAACTATCTCAAACTAGAATTAGGAGCATAAATTGGTCCTATACTCCCTTGATCCCAAGTAATGATCAATTCAATCATCATTAAGTGGGCACTTGCCTTGGTTTCTACTTGCATCCATGAAGTCTGTTTTGGGTACCCAAAGGCATCCAAATAGGGTTTCAGATAAAACTTAGTAGGTCACCACTGATGTTTTCTATAACAATTAAAGTCTGTGTATATAAGAAAAATTAGTGTGCAATATATAACAATGATATAAATGAATAAGAAGGAGTTATACTGTCCAGTTTACCAACTTTTATCAAACATCTTTACTGGGACTATATAAAAATCAGGATATACATCCACTGTGGCCTACATCGAGTAATCCAGAGTCATACCCCACGGACTGGATCCAAGGTATAAATACTTATGAATCCTCACCATGTCAGGATGACATGGGTTGGATCCAATGTATAAATAACCAAGGTATCCCCTTGAGCCCTATGAGAATCTCCATAAAAACTCAGTAATGACTTGGGTGGATCATAGGGAGAATTTCCTCAAAGCTTCTCCAAGGAGGTATAAGAAAGTCATATCTAAAGAGTAGTAATTTCCTTGTAATCCAAGTGAAATGGATCCATGGAGTATAAATGTCCATAAAATCCTATGGAATTAAGATCCAAGGAGTATAAATGTACAAGACATCAACTACTATAATCAACTTATCATCTCAATATCAAGTCATAATCCATGAGTTTATCCAACCCATTTCAAATTTCCCATATAAACCTATTTAACCAATTCATTCTACATTTCAACATTTAACAACATGTAATCACATGGAAAAGGAGGCATAAAAAATCACTTATTCAATAATTGAATTATCACTTAATTAAATAAGTCTCCCACTAAAATGGCGAGCTCACACACACCCAACAGGGTGGTATAACAAGGAAAGATATGATAACACACATCAAAGTTGGTTTTATCGAGGGCTAACAACATCCAACCATAAAATGGAACTATGTGGGAAACCTAATAATGTTCCAATAACTTATTCAAAGATGTTCAATTAATTTTAGGAGCAACACCAGAAGGTCTGGCATGTGTCACAATGAAAAAAAGGTATATAAAACAACAAACATTAAGGGAAAGGTATATACCACCTATTGTATACCCATGGTAGAACAATCATCTAGTATTGGTTCCTAGATCAAGCCAGATTAGAAGAAATCTCAAGATCAAATTATTACCCATTGTATATCCAATGCCTAAAATGGTGTTTGAATCAGAGTCCATATGTAGAATTGACACCAAATATTAGGTTCAGCTTGAAGAAACTCAATAGGAGAAGTAAAATCTACCCGCTAGAGGAATTAAGAGAAGGGGTTTGATTTATTAAAGAGTTAGGGAAAAAATAGACAATTCCTAATTTTTAACCGGGACACACAATTTAGCTGCATGGTTGGACAAACTCTATGCCATCCATGCACCCTTAACTGTCTCCAAACTCACCTCACATGGTTCATTCACACATTTTGGGAAATCGTAAACATACTTTTCTTTTATCCTCTACTAAAAATTGTAGGTGGCTCACACAGGCATGAAACTCTAGCCTCACAGATTCATAAAGCTATTCGGACCTGGATAGAGGCTTAGAGCACCTCACATAGTTACTCTTGACCATGCGTCCTGGGTCACAGTGTTTCTACTTACCATACAACCTAGATTCTATTCCCAAAAAATGATCCTATGGGATCTGAACAAGCCCCAAACGCCTTACAAACTCCCATAATCTCATTAGGTACTCACACTAGGCAAAAAACAATGCATTAAATTGAAATTCAAAAGATCCACACCTCAAAATAACCCAGGATCTTATTATCTTTTTACCTTAAATAAATTCATCACCGAATTTTTCTTTCATGTTCTATAAATCATAGTTTGAAATAAAATACATCCATTGAGCATGAATTTCTACCTCACACTCCCAAGTCTCATCCTATGCATAGCCGTGTTTCCATAAAACCCATAATAGAGGAACTGACCATCATTGGAAAGCCTTCATGATATGATTGATGATACATATAGGATTATCCTTGAAGTACATATCTAACTATAAGTCAAAATCATTTGGATGAAGCGTATGAGATGGGTATGAGTGATAATGATGAAACTAAGATAAGTGGAATATTTTGTTCATGGATTGACACCTCTAAGGCAACTACAACTGATAAGTTACTGACCCGACTCTCTCCAAAATATTGAATGGCTCAAAATATCACGGTGAAAGATTATGCTGTCTCCTAATCCATATATGTCCCATATTTTGAGAGGTACATAAAAATAACTAATCCCCAACATTGATATATATAGGTCATTTAAGATGATAAGCATAAGATTTTTTATAGACTATGCAATAACCATATTATTTCTGATCAACTAAACCTACTCCAAAATATCCTCCACAAGACGTGGTCTGAGTTATACTGCCTATCCTTATTCTGACTAGTATAGGGGTGATCAACATGGGTTACCATACAAATCCTCATAAAATTACATCTATATAGTATCTTGATATCTATTATTGTAGGAGATTTTGACCGGGGGTATATGCCTCTCCCAAGAGCCTAAAAAATTAAGGACTCATGATCTAATCATGTCCTCCATAGCCTATATAGTGAGATCTGAATGTGCATCAGTCTAAGGGTGGTGTGCCATGCTCAAAATAACATGGTTACCCAATTCCCTTTGGAATATTTTCAAGAACCAAGACATAAAAAGAGCATCCCTATCTAATACCACAGTACGAGGAACCCCATGAAGGTGCACAATCTCAAAAATATAAAGTCTCCCAAGATCATCTATCAAAAAGGTATTCCTGGTCGATAGGAAATGGGTGACCTTTGTAATCCTATCCAAAAAACCCATACAGTATCAATAACTCGAGGTGACATTGAAAACCCGATTATGAAATCCATTGCAACATAATCACATTTCCACTTGAGAATGTATAACTATTATAAAAACCCTACTAGTTGCTGGAATTATTCCTTCACCTTCTAATAGGTGGAACACCTCATTAAAAAACCATATACCTCTCATTTCATCCCTATACACCAGTATTGACAACGTAAGTCATGATACATCTTGGTAATGACATTGTATAATTGTCAAAATGAGGAATGAAACTCCCACACCAAATCCTAGCATATGTCTGCTAGAATATAAACACGACCAGGAATGTGTAGAATTTAATCATCACCAACAGTCCACCTAGAGGTGGGTCCTGCCCTACCACACTCTCCCGTAAGACTAATCCCTCAAAATCTAAATGTTGCATCATCCTCAAACTATCTAGAATAGTATAAGTCACTACTAATGATAAGATAAAAGTATACCCTATACTATCCTCCAAGTCCAAGTGCATCTATAAAAATAATACCATAAGATTATACTCATGACTGGAATCTTGAACTACCTATAACTGATTCCTCCTAGTCAGTGCATTGACAATTGCATTTCCATTTCTAGGCATATAGGAAAGATTAAAGTCAAAAGAATGTAGGTATTCAACACACCTTTTTTTCCTAAAATTTAGGTCATGTTGTGTAAATATGTAATTGAGGATTTTATGGTCTGTGTACAATAGAAAATGCTCTCCCAGTAAATAATGTATCCAACATGATTAATCATGTACAAAATTAGATAACTTGAGGTCATCTATTGGGTGATTCTCTCATATGGACTCAATTGATGAGACCTTCATGCCACAACTCTCTCCTCCTGCATCATAAATGATCCTATATTGATACCTGATGAATCATAATATACTGTATAGATTCTACCCATATATAGAAGAATCAATAACGATGCTGATTTCGGTCTCCCTTTTAGCTCTTTAAATGATGTATCATAGGCATCTTGTCATAAAAACTTCACACCCTTCTTATTCACACCCATAAGAGGTTCTTCTAAGTGTGAAAAATACTTTATGAAATACCTGTAATAACTAATTAACCCCCAAAAACTTAGAATATCAAAGATGTTATTGGGATAGTCCTAGGAAACTATAGATATTACCTTCTTTGGGTTAATTGATACAATTTTCTCTAAGATAATATAACCCAATAAGTTAATATTATCCATTAAAAAGTGTAACATTGTAAGCTTTACATATAATCAACACTCTCTCAGTGTATCCAATGTGATCTCAATATGTTTTTCATATTTGTGTCGAGTATGAGAATACACTAGGATATCATCCATAAAAACCACTAAAAAAGATAACAGATAAAGATAGATAATTTTTTTCATCAAGGCCATAAAAAATAATTGTGCATTAATGAGACCAAATGTCATAACTGAATACTTGTAAGGACTATACTTGATATGGAACACTGTACGAGGTATATCTACTGGTCGAAAACACACATGATGATAACCCAATATCATATCAATCTTCAAAAACACTTGAGATCCTCATAAATGGTTGAATAGATCATCTATATGAGTCAAGGGATAACATTTATTAATTGGCATATAGTTCAATTTATTATAATCCACACATAGCTTGAGGTTTCCATCTACCATTTTTGAAAAAAATGATTGGAGAACCCCATGGAGAAGTACAAGGTCATATAAAATCCTTTTCTTCTAAGTCTTGTAACTATCTACTAAGATCATATAACTCAATAGTAGCCATACTATAAGGAAGAGTAGATACTGATGCAGCTCCTAGAACCACCTTAGTCGATAAATCCACCTCTCACTCAGTAGGTAAACCAAAAAATTCATCCATGAAAACATCCCTAAAATGATATACTACTAAAGGGAAGTCAATCTGTCATATATCCTAATCATCTAGATAAAAAATAAAAAATGTAGGCTATCATCCTATGCATCCCAAGATTCTCTGGTCTAGATATATCTTTTTGTACACCCCATTCACCATTTTGAATAAAAACCCTTCCCTCCAGTGATGTGAAAGTCACCATATCTTGATATAAATTGACATGGTCATGATAAAAAACTATCCAGTCTATCCCAATTATGTTGTCAAACCCTGTCATCCTCAGGAAAAAAATATTCCATATGAAGTGACACCACCTATCTCATGGGATCATTCTTTAAACTAGAATATATCCTCTGATCTGATTCCCAATGGAGTACCAAGTAATATAACACCATCAGAAAACTGAAAATTGAGTCTAAGACTCCAAAAAACTAAAAAAAGTATGAAATAATTAGAAGAAATTATATCAAAAGTGTAGATAATAGATTATAGGCTACTAAGATCATAACTCTCACCATAGATAGCCTAAAACTCTGTTCGTTAGGTGTAGGCTATACAAAATATATCTGACCTGAACTACGACTTGATTAAACAACCTCACTACCTAAAGTAGGACCACTCTATTATTGTGGTACAACTGGTACCTAACTACCTCAACCATGAACACCACCACATCCTGAGAGACTGACACTACTCCATATCCCAGCCTATCATAGAGCTATGAATCCTAATCCTGAACCTGGAGTTAGATTTGAATCCCTTCCCCCAACTGCTAGAGGGAAGGTATGGTAGAATCACTATATATAACCCATCCTACCGCATGCTCGAAAGTCAACTGGTTCTCTATCACACTGAATCCTCATGTTTACCCATATCTCACACTGATGATAGAAGATATAACTATCATCACTCAAGATCTGGATGGTATTCACCTCACACGAAACCTCAAAATTTCCTTTTCCACCACTAGACACTAAACCATTAGTTCGAGAGGTTGTACAACATTACTCTAAACCCCAAACTTCCCTTAGGTAATGTTCTTTAATAAAAAGTCAATTAATTATCTTTGTTATAGTATTAAATTGAAACACATTGACATGTGATCAAATGACATGTTTGAGACCCTCCTTGAAGAATGTTTCCATTTATGAATCATCAACAAGATAAATTAGATCATAATATTGAATCTCTATAAAGCATGATGAATAATCCATGACTATCATAAAACCCTACTCCAGATGCCAAAACTCATTATACTACTCATCTCTAGGAGTCTCAGTAAAGAACTAGTTGTAAAAACTAGATTGTAAATCCCTCCAAAAAATATTTTTATGGAAATCATCCTAGTTCAAAACATCCCACCAGTTTTTAGATAACCCTTAAGAATATATGTCATTAGATTAACTATACTCTTAGGAGGTGTCTCATGATGATTAAAAATAAATAAAACTATCTCAAAAAAATATCAACTACTTTTGGACCACTATACCCTGTAAACGTGGGTGGATGCTGCTACTGTAACACCTGCATCAGCTCTTCCATAGATGAAGAAGGCTACATGGATCCTTAAATGGTTTTCATAAATCATAGGAAACCCTCTCGAAACTGGGCATTGACATCCATATCTAGAACTATAGTATGTGCCTCAAGTGGAACTACTAGAGGTTATAATAGAATCTCATGGACCACTACCTACAGGGCTTGGTCGTCGCTAGCCTCCTGGAGCATGATTAGAGGTCATCGTGGCGAAATGTCTTTACAATACCAATCATATACCTCATAAGAGAATCTAGTAGTGACCAAGTCACAAATATAAAGCATAGGATAGTTTGAAGCCTTTATATAAACAATCCACACCCCTATTCCTACTCCCAAATCCATTTCCAGGTAACATGATCTACTATAAGAAGCATCAAATACACTGCATAAAACTCACTCTAAAGTCAGGTCTGGGTCATGCTCTCTATTTCAAAACATAGGCCTCTGTATATAGACTACCAAGTGAAATTGAAAATCCAGTGACCTTTCTATATCATAATTTCAATTTATTTTTTTATAGATTTTTTAAAATATTATTTTAATTGTTGAACCAAATGGATTAGCACTTCAAATCCATAAGGGGCCATATATCTTATAAAATGAAATATGGAATCTATTTAATCCTTACCATAACACGTTCTAGGCCATATGACCAATGATCCATGACTCAATGTGAAATAATTGACTGATTAGGGTGTCTGTTGTAGCCTAAGTATGAAAAAATTGTTTAGGTTACATCATAAAATCTATGTACCAACTATGTTTCTCATTACCCTATACAAAGTGTTAATCAAATAATAGATATATCATGCAAGAAACACGTAATAATGTTATGTAGTCAAGAAATACATCCTATATGGAATGTCATATACATGGAATGTGAATCCTATAAGGTGCCTAAAATTATGCATGAGATGGAATACCTTCATATAATTGGGTAGTGGTAAAATACATAATCATAAAAAACATAAAAAATAAAGTGCTTCTACCAATGGTGAAGTCAAATAAACTATAACAAGTGAAATACAGAACGTCAATCTCATTCTAGGAAATTTGGATTTTTCTTATTTATGGGTTGGCTACTACCAAGAACAACTCATTACTAAATTCCAATTTATTCTTAGTCCCATGTCTAACAATCCCAAATAGTAAGACAATCAGAAAAGAAAATTATTTGACACCACTTTGTAATATCCTGAGCCTAGATATGCTAAATAGTACCCTGAGCCGGTGGGTCACATGACCTCAAGCATGCCTCCACATATATTCTAAAGGTTGGTGACTGCCAGTGAGATTCTAAGGTGTTATAGTGGGGATAATATAACCTCATAATTAGAGTGTATCATAATGATATAATAATATCAAGCAATATCAAAATCATATGAATAACTGAGCATCGAAATAATAGCATCCAAAAGACTAAAATAAATATCAAAACTAGAAGTATTTCCCTATACAATATGAAGACCATGGAATTTATTTATAAAAAATGGGAGGAAATACGTGGAAACAAGAATCCCATAAAGTACATGTATCAAAATGACAAAAATACCTAAAAGGAACTATCTCCGGTAAGAATCATGTAAATAGATCAGTCATGGGACCCCTTTCTCCTAAGAAACGATAAAATAAAGCATCATAAAGTGGGAACTTTCCCCAGTCCCTATTGGCATCCATGAATTCTTTCTAGGTACCCAACATAGGCGTAAATAGGGTGTGAGATAACACTAAGTAGGACACCCCCAATGGTGTCTATAACAAGTCTAGTTTGTGCATATAAGTTGAAGTAGTCTTCAATATATAATAGGGAGTTAAATGAATAAGAAGGAGTAATACTATATAGTCTACCAACTGTCACGAACACCCATACCAGGGCTATCTGTAAATCTTGATAAACATCCACTATGGACTACACCTATTAATCTAGATTCAGACCCCAAGGGTTAGATCAAAGATATAAAGACCAATTAATCCTCCTTGTTCTAGGTAGACATGGGGCCGATCGAATGTATAAATGACCAGGGAATTCCCTCGAGTCCTATGAGCTTCTAAATATAAGCTCAACAAAAACCTAGGTGGAGTCCAAAGAGTATGTCCTTAGAGCATGTCCTTAGAGCATGTGCAGTGTGGTCCAAGCAAGTTGGATCCAAGGAGTAGAAATGTCCTTGGAATCCAAGTGAACTGGATCCATATAGTCTAAATGTCTATGGAACCCTATGGAGTCAGGATCTAAGGAGTAGAGATGTCCAAGTCATCCACTGCCATAATCAATTTATCATCTCACTATCAAGTCACAAGACATGAGTTCATCCAACTAATTTCATATTTCCATATAAACCCATTTAACTAATTCATTCTAAATTTCACTATTTAACAACTTGTAATAACATAGAAAAGGAGGAACAAAACTTATCTTATTCATCATTTAATTCTCACTTAATTCAATAAGGATCCCAATGAAATGGTGATCTAACACACCCAAAGGCGTGGTATAAAAAGGGTAGATATGATAAAACACCTCATGGGTGGTCCGAGTTGGGGATAACAACCTCAAATTAAAAAATGGCACTAAGTGGGAAACCTAATCAGTTTGTAATTTTTTTTCAATAGGTTCAATTAATTTTAAGAAAAATTCCAGAAGGTTCGGTGTGAGACACAATGACAAAAAGGTATATAAAATACCAAAATTTAAGGAAAAAATATAGAACACCTACTGTATACCCATGGTAGAACACTCATCCAATATCAGCAACTGACTCGATCCATATTGGAAGAATAAACAATTACCCAATGCATATCCAACGAGAAGACCAATGTTTGAATCGAAGTCTATTTTATGAATATAGAATAAAGTCTTGGTTAGGATTGAAGAAACTTAACATGATACATAAATTATTTCCTCTAGAGGAAATAAGAGGAGGGGTTTGATTTATTAAAGAGATAGGGGAATATAGAAATTTCCCACTTTTTAACTAGGTCGCATGGTTTGGCCACATGGTTGGCCAAACTGTGCACCCTTAACTATCTCCAAACCACCTCACTTGGTTCATGCACACAATTTGAGAAACTGTGTGCAAAATGTGATTTTTTTCATTTACTTAAAACTATAGGTGGATCACACGGGCATGCAACCCTGGCTTTATAGTTTCATCAAACCTTACAAACCTAGATAGAACCCCCGGGCACCCATCACAGTTATCCTAACCATGCGGTCTGGGTCACACATTTTCTAATAATAGTGAAAAATAGATTTCTTTCCTAAAAAAAGAGCCTTCGGGCTTCAAACAAGCCCAGTACTCCCCCAAAATTCCATGACCTCATTAGGCACTCACACCACTTCAAAAAAGGAATTAAATTGAAATTAAAAAGATCAGTACCTCATAAAAAACAAGGGATCTTACAGAAAAATAATCAAATAATCACATGGATATCAACACATGATTTCATATTGAGGAAATTCATAATTTTGGACATCTGATGTAACGCCCCGACCCCAGTTACCCAGAGTCGGTGCATTATTACATAACATTGGCATGATCACAAGAAAGATCAAATCCCGAAAGACCGATTGGTTTAGTAGCCTTGGAAACACTAGATATAATCATAAAGTTTTACATTACATTTCAAAGTGAAAAACTACTACAACAACAAAGTCTTCATATCCACACTATTAACCCCTCATAATATCCCTGCAAGTCATTCATAATTTACTTCTTCACTACCTGGGAAAAATAAAACATAGAAAAGGGGTGAGCTCAAATGCCCAGTAAGGATAACAATATAGCGGAACATTCAAAATAAGCGTAAACATTTAAGGCAATGAATTACTAAAACAAAAGCCTTTTAAAATTGAACTTCAACATAGTATGGCAAAAGTAAAATGAAATAATGCCATTTACTTGTTCACATGGATATTCTACTAATCGAATAATCACATGCAATATCGATAACCACTTTCATAATGTTGGAATGCATAATGCTAAACGTTAATTTCTTTGTCTAGGCCTCATCCCAAGACCTAGGGGTTACTTCTAACCGGAACCCAACCCGGAGTGCCTCTAATAACCGGACACCAACCCGGAGTGCCTCTAATAACCGGACACCAACCCGGAGTGCCTCTAATAACCGGACACCAACCCGGAGGGCATACTTTTACCAGTCCCTAACATGGAGGGCTTACTTTAACCAGTCCCCAACCTGGAGGGCTTACTTTTACCAGTCCCCAACCTGGAGGGCTTACTTTTACCGGTCCCCAACCCGGAACATACTTGTTTAGCACATTCATCTGAAGAAAAGTTTGAAATATAACATAAACATTCGGATTAAAACTAGCATACGAAATGTCAATAGTTTCACCATAAACTATGAATGGTATAAAATAGCACATCCACAGTCAAACATATCACAAAACCTTCAATACAATATAGAAGTTTTGTATTATAATAAATCAACTTCAAATAAGCGTAAAATCCATTAAAGGATGTTGACATAGATGAAATCAAAACACTTTTTAGAGAAATATCTCTTTCTATTTTTGAAATCATTTAAGAGCCATATAAAATAAAACATTTTCTTGAAAATATTCTTGTAAGCTTGTAAGGAAAGCTTTGACGATTTTATAACGGCGGAAAATAACCGCACCCGCCGTATAAGTAAAAAAAACATTCTTATCTCAATTCTGTCGAAAAGGTTAAAAAGGACCTTGTTTTGAAAACGACGGAAAGATTCCTTTATAAACCTCTTATAAAAAGTCAAACAAGGGTATAAATGACTTTAACCCATATTCTTGTAAATAGTAAAAATGTTTTGAAATACATTTCGAAGAAACATGGATGTGGATGATAAAGAGATCCCAGTAGATTATTACGTATAATACAACCTCGGATAATGAAGAGATTGTGAAATAACCCTTACCTTGTACTTTTCCTTTGTTGGGGTAGGTTAACCTCCTGTATAATGGTGAAATAATTGTTATTAAATTATACAAGAATCATTTACATTAATATGATATCATATATGATCTTTTAATATTGATATCTTAGTATTATCGTTGTTTCGGGTGTTAACTTACTTGTTTTCTTTCATATGTTTTGTTACATAAGTCATGTTTGTTGTATCTTATTCATATCCAGAATGATATCAAGTCCTTAAACATCATTTTTAAATCATTAAATGATAATTATACTTGAATGGATACGATGGAGAATGAATCTCATCGCGTTCGTGGAGACGGTAGTCCGTACGTACGCACGAACGCTACTTCCATTTAATTTTTATTTTAAAAGAATCGAATCCAAATGATACATAGGTATATTACTATTCCAGTATAATATAATATTTTATATATGTTACTTATGTTCATTAACACCATCCTTTATACGTTCCATGTGTGGTATGAACGAGTCATATCATTTTAAGGGGGCGGTAGTCCGCACTTCCTCAAATGAAATTATCGTATGTATATACAACATGAAACGAATAATGGTATGAAATAAAATGGAATTACAGAAGCTTATATATAAAATATATATCATTAATATCATATTTAATTACAGTTCCATCATAATGGCCACCATGAGAGGCGGTAAGATGTTTTTGAACAATCATCGTTTCGTGTGGCGTTAGTTTGCCATCCACAGAAACATTATGTTCATCATCCATTAGATGGAGTTGTGTGTATGTGTAGTTTGAATACTTCTTATAACAATATCCTAGTATATTGAGGATACTGGTGTTGTTACAAAAGAAAGGAAATAAAAAGATTTTGGGGGTTGAAGAAGCAAAATAAATGAAAATAATTTAAGAGAAATCGTTACCTTTAATTTAGGTAACTCACTTTGGTTGGAACCAAAGGACTTCTTGAAATGCTTTCTGCCTAAGGGTAAGCTTCAAGGAGGAGGAGAGGGATGTGGGGAGCTTAGTTGGGCAGAGTTTGGACGAGCCAAGTCGCTTGAGAGGTGTGAGGAAATGAGAAGGAGGAGTGCCCTTTTATAAGTGGGGTGAGGGGCACCTTTGGAAAAGCTAGAAATATTAATTTATAATAAATTCATATTCGGTTTCTAATGGCTCCAAAGTTGACTATTCAAAGGTTAAGGTGGGGATAGGTCGAAAACCACTCAACCAATAGAATTTAGACAGGTTTGGGTACTTATATTAACCTTATCTTTAAGTATTAACTCTAAGTTAATTAGTTTCGCTTTTACAATGTCTCTTTGTATTTTTATATAATATGGTTAATAAACTTACTATATACATCCAAGCGATCCCCAAGTGGTCCATTAATGATTAACCTATCATAATATAAGTCTCTTGGCCGAACCTTAGATTTTTAGGAATTTAATATCAATTAATAATATAATATTTGTTTTAAGAATTCTTTTATGTCAATTTTGACACTATTCAATAGTTGATTTTTGTGAAACTCATAACAGATTGATTACTTCGAACAAAGTCAATTAAATCAATCCTAATATATCATATTATCCTAGAAAATTAGTTTAATTCATTAAAAGTTTCATATTATATTTATTTGGGTATTTATAATATCAATTATTTTAATTTTTCACTATTATAGTAATTACTGCATCATCATTGTGTCATAAATAAAATAACTTATTTAATGTCTACAAATTATAAATAAAATATCATTATGTAGGAAATCTTTTTATCTTTCTAATGAATATTTATAATCGAAAATCCAACATGTATAACCCTATGTAAAAATTGTTCTTCTAAAAGATGTAAGCTTATGCCATTTTTATTTTTATTTTAACTTTATTAATATAATGTGTCATTATCACTTACAAGTGGATCCATGGGGTCCCAAAATAGACCCAAAGATTCCCATGGTCGACCATGTATCAACCAATAGGGTTAAGACACATTTTAGGGCAATTTATTATTATTATAATTTTATTTTTTAACCCTTATTTACCGGATTTACCCTTAACCATGGTAAATAAAATATTTACCGCAGTAATTATTCAAAATGTCTAAAAATAAAAGTTACCTATTTAAACAATTTGAACATACTGATTCCAAATATGGAATCCATTTTCCTAAATTCAAAACACAGAAGTGGAAGAAATTAATTTAAAATTAATTCCCGCTGTCAAAACAAAAAGCGTGTTTTTAAGAGATAATAACTATCAAAAGATTGACACTTGTTTATGTTCGGTTTAATTGTAAAACTATGTCCAATGACCAACATTATATTAAATGGTAAAAATATATTCTAAATATACTTTAAAACTACTAAAATTCATAATTTATCACTATTAATTATTTTGATTAAAAAAGTTGTTTTTAATTAAAATTTAGTAATTTTCACTATTCATCAAAATATAAAAGTTATCCGAAAAGTACCAAAATTTCACCCTAGGATAATTTCGATATTCCGAATCCAAAAATGAAGTCCATTTTGAAATATAAAATATATATGATTTCAAAAAGTAGGTATTACTATTCATAACAGCTAGTTTGATTGGTTACGGTGTGTTAGAACTCGAAGTTGCGTACAACACACGCTACTGTTTTATTCAAAGGAAAGCGTACCGTGGAAGCTTGGGATGTTTCATTTTAAATTTTTTGATGTCTCCATTTAGTCAAAAAGTTTAAAATATTGTATTTAAAAAGGTTTCACTATCAAAAGTTGATAAAAGTGCAATACTGAAAATGAATCTGTTCTTGCATTATGACTAAGAAACTCATAATATGGATTCTAAAATTATAAGGATTATATAAAGTTAAAAATGTAGTTAATGCTATTCATGACCTCTTTTAATGGCTTTTTTTTGGTAAGTCATGGAGCAATTGAACTCGGTGTTGCGTGTAGTGCAAGTTATTGAATTATTTTGAAGAAATAACACACTATGAAATCTTGGGGTGTTACATTCTCCCCTCCTTCAATAAATTGCGTCCTCGCAATTTGAAATTGTTCTTTGAAAATAAAAGGTTGAAAATAGAAAATATATTTGTGGGAAAACCCACATCGGAAATTTGGTTACTAAAATTTAGTCTTAATATGTGGAAAAGAGAAATGAATGGGTCACCACCAAATTATGATCTTGATTAGGAGAACATTGGTGGCAATTAGAGAAATATAATTGGAGGAAAAACGTAAATATTTATAGGTAGTGATTGAGGTCATCAATCACAAAAAGTATAAAATTTAGGTCCTTAAACTCATCAATCTATGATGATTTGAAGTACCATCGGTTCAACAAAATATAGGGTATTGGGATAACACATTTTTGACATTTCAAAATATCTTAGTTGAAATCCCACATCGAAAAATGAATTAACGAGGCCTCTATTTAAAATAAAGAGTGGAAAGTATGAAGATTACCGAAAATAACACATACTAGGGTTCCATGTAGGAAAATATGGATATGGAAGAGAAATCTAACCATCAATTATCTGATGGAGAGTGGTAGAGAACATGGCTATAAAAAGGCCAACAATCCCAAAGCCATAAATTAGTGATGATTTAAGGTACCATCTAGGACAACATTTTTGTTCTAAGTTGCTTTTCTTAATATTGAGGAATTTATTTATGATATTGGCTAAGATCATAAGGAGATATACTTACTTTATAATTAGATTTTTGTCCATTAATAAATTTCTACCATAAACTCATCTTTCACTCGTAAAAAAAATTATATTTATACTATTCGTACAGGGTTCCAAAATAAATGAATTTATAATTCATCTACCAGATCTTTTAAAAAAACTACATTATTTAATCCAGGACATCTCTTGGGCCAGTGGTAGGTGATACACCCTTGTCGCCCTTCGGTTGCGGGTTCAAGTCTCGCAGCCTTGCCGGACGCGACGGGTTGTCGTCCGACCTCCGGGTTGTCCTTTTATGGCAATCCAAAATAATCCAAACAAGAACTATCCAAAATAATTCTATCCAAACTCACAGTCCAACTTTTATAAGGAGGGTAAACATAATATAGATCCTTTTTACCCCGTAATAGCATATGAATACCTTCATCTTGTATTCTTTTAATAAACTGAAACATCTTGAATTACCATATTCCTTATTGATTATATTCATGCTCCCCTATTCCATATAGAATGCTGTATATACTTCATCAATCCAAAAATGTTTTAAACCCCAAAAAAAATGATGGAATATACAAATCATTAATCAGTTTTAAGGTAGTCAAGAATATCCAACATAATTTATCCAAATCAATCATGTATTATTCTAAAATCACTAACTCGGTATCAGAACCATATTATGGTTTATATTTCTCTCAACCATATATTTTCCAAAAATTTATCCTACTATTGAGTCACTTTTCTTTGTTCCACACAATCTCAAGTCCTTAATGAAATAGTACTGCAGTACAATCCTTATATACTCCATAATTATTATAACAAGTACATTGTTGATACAACACTCAATTGACATAATCAACATAAGAACTCTAATCATTCCTCTTCATCTGTGGTAGTATCATAACTTGATTATTATCCAATAGCATCATTTGCGGCATAGTCTGATGACTGGGGCATAGGTTCGCGTAGTGTCCAAACTCCTTGCAAATGAAGCATTGTACATTTGAAACCATTTTCTCACCCTTGCAGTCACGTACTTTGTGCCCTTTTCCTCCACACTTATAACAAACTCCCATTCCTTTCAGGCAAGTTCCAGGGTGTTTCTTCCGACAGTTACCACATATGGGAAAATTCTTCTTTTCCCTCTTCCCTTTATCCATCTTTCTCTCTTCCATCCTTTTCTTCTCTTGCTTCCCTTCAAAGCCATAGGACTCAGTAAACACATGATATTATTTCTTCATATGATGATAATACATGGGAGACTATTTCTCTTATCAATTCTAGCTTAAGACCATGAAAGATATGATCCTTCCTTCTCTTTGGATCATGTGCATTTCTGGAGTTCTCATTCCTTCTACTGGGCGCCATTTCTAAACAATGGCATAAACTAGATCAGTTTATGAATCAAAATACATAATCCCATACTTATAAAACACATAACATAAATTGAACTATTTATGGATATAATCCATAATCATAAAAATGTTTTCTTTGAGTAATTATATACTCATAAACCCTTAATAATGATTTGTAAAAAAATGAGAGTTATCCTAAGCATATCCCCCGGGAGTGTCGTAACCAAGAGTGCAGCAAGGCCCGTTGTCGTGCACCAGTTCCCGTTCGAGTCTAGCTCAAAGCGGTGTTTTCGGGTTTTAACCCTAGGTACATCTGTGCCAGAGCCGCCTCTACCTGCTCGTATCCAGACAGGGATGTATTGCTCGGAAAACTCACAAAATCTCTACAATACCCAAATTCTAGGAAGTTCTTCTATACTAATCCTCAAAGTTCATCTTAGGTCTACGTGCTCTAATCAGAGTTTATCTAAATCTAGTTTCCAAGGTTTGTACTAAACTTCCTCTGATACCAACTGTAACGCCCCGACCCCAGTTACCCAGAGTCGGTGCATTATTACATAACATTGGCATGATCACAAGAAAGATCAAATCCCGAAAGACCGATTGGTTTAGTAGCCTTGGAAACACTAGATATAATCATAAAGTTTTACATTACATTTCAAAGTGAAAAACTACTACAACAACAAAGTCTTCATATCCACACTATTAACCCCTCATAATATCCCTGCAAGTCATTCATAATTTACTTCTTCACTACCTGGGAAAAATAAAACATAGAAAAGGGGTGAGCTCAAATGCCCAGTAAGGATAACAATATAGCGGAACATTCAAAATAAGCGTAAACATTTAAGGCAATGAATTACTAAAACAAAAGCCTTTTAAAATTGAACTTCAACATAGTATGGCAAAAGTAAAATGAAATAATGCCATTTACTTGTTCACATGGATATTCTACTAATCGAATAATCACATGCAATATCGATAACCACTTTCATAATGTTGGAATGCATAATGCTAAACGTTAATTTCTTTGTCTAGGCCTCATCCCAAGACCTAGGGGTTACTTCTAACCGGAACCCAACCCGGAGTGCCTCTAATAACCGGACACCAACCCGGAGTGCCTCTAATAACCGGACACCAACCCGGAGTGCCTCTAATAACCGGACACCAACCCGGAGGGCATACTTTTACCAGTCCCTAACATGGAGGGCTTACTTTAACCAGTCCCCAACCTGGAGGGCTTACTTTTACCAGTCCCCAACCTGGAGGGCTTACTTTTACCGGTCCCCAACCCGGAACATACTTGTTTAGCACATTCATCTGAAGAAAAGTTTGAAATATAACATAAACATTCGGATTAAAACTAGCATACGAAATGTCAATAGTTTCACCATAAACTATGAATGGTATAAAATAGCACATCCACAGTCAAACATATCACAAAACCTTCAATACAATATAGAAGTTTTGTATTATAATAAATCAACTTCAAATAAGCGTAAAATCCATTAAAGGATGTTGACATAGATGAAATCAAAACACTTTTTAGAGAAATATCTCTTTCTATTTTTGAAATCATTTAAGAGCCATATAAAATAAAACATTTTCTTGAAAATATTCTTGTAAGCTTGTAAGGAAAGCTTTGACGATTTTATAACGGCGGAAAATAACCGCACCCGCCGTATAAGTAAAAAAAACATTCTTATCTCAATTCTGTCGAAAAGGTTAAAAAGGACCTTGTTTTGAAAACGACGGAAAGATTCCTTTATAAACCTCTTATAAAAAGTCAAACAAGGGTATAAATGACTTTAACCCATATTCTTGTAAATAGTAAAAATGTTTTGAAATACATTTCGAAGAAACATGGATGTGGATGATAAAGAGATCCCAGTAGATTATTACGTATAATACAACCTCGGATAATGAAGAGATTGTGAAATAACCCTTACCTTGTACTTTTCATTTGTTGGGGTAGGTTAACCTCCTGTATAATGGTGAAATAATTGTTATTAAATTATACAAGAATCATTTACATTAATATGATATCATATATGATCTTTTAATATTGATATCTTAGTATTATCGTTGTTTCGGGTGTTAACTTACTTGTTTTCTTTCATATGTTTTGTTACATAAGTCATGTTTGTTGTATCTTATTCATATCCAGAATGATATCAAGTCCTTAAACATCATTTTTAAATCATTAAATGATAATTATACTTGAATGGATACGATGGAGAATGAATCTCATCGCGTTCGTGGAGACGGTAGTCCGTACGTACGCACGAACGCTACTTCCATTTAATTTTTATTTTAAAAGAATCGAATCCAAATGATACATAGGTATATTACTATTCCAGTATAATATAATATTTTATATATGTTACTTATGTTCATTAACACCATCCTTTATACGTTCCATGTGTGGTATGAACGAGTCATATCATTTTAAGGGGGCGGTAGTCCGCACTTCCTCAAATGAAATTATCGTATGTATATACAACATGAAACGAATAATGGTATGAAATAAAATGGAATTACAGAAGCTTATATATAAAATATATATCATTAATATAATATTTAATTACAGTTCCATCATAATGGCCACCATGAGAGGCGGTAAGATGTTTTTGAACAATCATCGTTTCGTGTGGCGTTAGTTTGCCATCCACAGAAACATTATGTTCATCATCCATTAGATGGAGTTGTGTGTATGTGTAGTTTGAATACTTCTTATAACAACATCCTAGTATATTGAGGATACTGGTGTTGTTACAAAAGAAAGGAAATAAAAAGATTTTGGGGGTTGAAGAAGCAAAATAAATGAAAATAATTTAAGAGAAATCGTTACCTTTAATTTAGGTAACTCACTTTGGTTGGAACCAAAGGACTTCTTGAAATGCTTTCTGCCTAAGGGTAAGCTTCAAGGAGGAGGAGAGGGATGTGGGGAGCTTATTTGGGCAGAGTTTGGACGAGCCAAGTCGCTTGAGAGGTGTGAGGAAATGAGAAGGAGGAGTGCCCTTTTATAAGTGGGGTGAGGGGCACCTTTGGAAAAGCTAGAAATATTAATTTATAATAAATTCATATTCGGTTTCTAATGGCTCCAAAGTTGACTATTAAAAGGTTAAGGTGGGGATAGGTCGAAAACCACTCAACCAATAGAATTTAGACAGGTTTGGGTACTTATATTAACCTTATCTTTAAGTATTAACTCTAAGTTAATTAGTTTCACTTTTACAATGTCTCTTTGTATATTTATATAATATGGTTAATAAACTTACTATATACATCCAAGCGATCCCCAAGTGGTCCATTAATGATTAACCTATCATAATATAAGTCTCTTGGCCGAACCTTAGATTCTTAGGAATTTAATATCAATTAATAATATAATATTTGTTTTAAGAATTCTTTTATGTCAATTTTGACACTATTCAATAGTTGATTTTTGTGAAACTCATAACAGATTGATTACTTCGAACAAAGTCAATTAAATCAATCCTAATATATCATATTATCCTAGAAAATTAGTTTAATTCATTAAAAGTTTCATATTATATTTATTTGGGTATTTATAATATCAATTATTTTAATTTTTCACTATTATAGTAATTACTGCATCATCATTGTGTCATAAATAAAATAACTTATTTAATGTCTAAAAATTATAAATAAAATATCATTATGTAGGAAATCTTTTTATCTTTCTAATGAATATTTATAATCGAAAATCCAACATGTATAACCCTATGTAAAAATTGTTCTTCTAAAAGATGTAAGCTTATGCCATTTTTATTTTTATTTTAACTTTATTAATATAATGTGTCATTATCACTTACAAGTGGATCCATGGGGTCCCAAAATAGACCCAAAGATTCCCATGGTCGACCATGTATCAACCAATAGGGTTAAGACACATTTTAGGGTAATTTATTATTATTATAATTTTATTTTTTAACCCTTATTTACCGGATTTACCCTTAACCATGGTAAATAAAATATTTACCGCAGTAATTATTCAAAATGTCTAAAAATAAAAGTTACCTATTTAAACAATTTGAACATACTGATTCCAAATATGGAATCCATTTTCCTAAATTCAAAACACAGAAGTGGCAGAAATTAATTTAAAATTAATTCCCGCTGTCAAAACAAAAAGCGTGTTTTTAAGAGATAATAACTATCAAAAGATTGACACTTGTTTATGTTCGGTTTAATTGTAAAACTATGTCCAATGACCAACATTATATTAAATGGTAAAAATATATTCTAAATATACTTTAAAACTACTAAAATTCATAATTTATCACTATTAATTATTTTGATTAAAAAAGTTGTTTTTAATTAAAATTTAGTAATTTTCACTATTCATCAAAATATAAAAGTTATCCGAAAAGTACCAAAATTTCACCCTAGGATAATTTCGATATTCCGAATCCAAAAATGAAGTCCATTTTGAAATATAAAATATATATGATTTCAAAAAGTAGGTATTACTATTCATAACAGCTAGTTTGATTGGTTACGGTGTGTTAGAACTCGAAGTTGCGTACAACACACGCTACTGTTTTATTCAAAGGAAAGCGTACCGTGGAAGCTTGGGATGTTTCATTTTAAATTTTTTGATGTCTCCATTTAGTCAAAAAGTTTAAAATATTGTATTTAAAAAGGTTTCACTATCAAAAGTTGATAAAAGTGCAATACTGAAAATGAATCTGTTCTTGCATTATGACTAAGAAACTCATAATATGGATTCTAAAATTATAAGGATTATATAAAGTTAAAAATGTAGTTAATGCTATTCATGACCTCTTTTAATGGCTTTTTTTTGGTAAGTCATGGTGCAATTGAACTCGGTGTTGCGTGTAGTGCAAGTTATTGAATTATTTTGAAGAAATAACACACTATGAAATCTTGGGGTGTTACATCTGAAACATACTGTCAAGGCCTCGAACAAGAAATATGAAAATGTCATCAAATATTTGTTCCATTAAATCTATAGAAATGGTTAAGGACTCAACCAAAACCCAATATAGTTTTTCTCATGAGACCTACTGATGCATTTAAGGGATACAAAGGGACCAACCCATAACTTACTATGTCTAATTCATTCCTCATATAAATAAATAATAAAATTGAATCAACATGCCTTAAAAATAAATAATAGTCCATATTGGAAGATTTATTATAGAAAATGTCAATACTTTACCCAAGTAAAAATAATCATAAAAAATATGAATAAATATGATGTATTGTATCATTAGAGTATATATAACCATAATATTCAACAAATTATACTCATATAGATGAAAAAACATTAAAAATTTCGTAATAAAATTTATTGAGGAAAATACCCTTTCTACTTTGAAAATTACTTTTTAAAATCTAAAAACTAGACCCATAATAAAGAAATCATTTTATTTGAAAATAACATTCTAAAATTGTACAGTAATATTCTAGGAATCAAGGCTTAATAATGGTGGGAAATTATTTTCTTGTTGTATAAGTTTAAAAAATATTCCTTTCACACTTTTTTTAAGAAAAGTCCAGAAGTATCTCATTCAGAAAATGATAGGAAGATTCCTTTTAAAACATTTTTTAAAAATTCAAAAATGTGTAAAAATGACATTAAACAATAATTATAGAATAATAAAAACATTAGTGATTTATTTGGAAAACTTAGACATGGAAAATAAATATTCCATATCTGATACTTAAAATAAACAATCCTAAATAATGATGAGATTGTGAAAAAATCCTATACTACTTGAGTATCTTTTGAATTGTAAGCCTCATGAAAGAAAAAATTCAAATGAAACTTAAAATACCATGAATAAAAATATATTAATGATAAAATATATAAAAGAGTAAATTTACAGACCAAATAAAAAATAAGTGGTGAATATGTAATATGGATCACAAAAACAAAAGTGATAAGAGAAACCCCTACCTCAAGTCCAACTTACTTCTTACGTGTTCGAACATCCTGTATAATAAATATAAATTTTTTATACATATATTACAGAAATATATTATATATATATCATAGTATTTATTATTTACTTATAATCTTTCATCACCCATTTTTAAATAATTATTTATTAAAGCATTGTTCTAGGTGAAAATTGCTTCATTTTTCATGTATGTTTTGTTTCGATAGTTCCAGACCTTATATTTTATTATGGTTCCATCAAATAAAAAATAATATTCATGGAAAAAATATAATAAATACTGAATATCTATATATATATTTATAGTCTTCTATAAATATTGGGATAGAAAAATGATTTTCATCATTCATAGAGACAGTAGGCCATATTTATGCATAAACGCTGTTTTTATTTTTTAATGGATGTAATTAAATAAAGGTGAATAATATTTCAACTTTAAAGATTAATTACTATATCACATATACCATATATTCATTAAATATATCCTTATTAACACCCAAGTAAAATGATAATGAAAAACTAATCACATTGCTTTGTGGAGGTGGTAGTATACACGTACACATGAGCGATGTTATCATTTCCAAAAAAAATTGAAGGTTAGAAGGTAGATATTATTTTATAATTATAAAATCATAATTATTTTATAATTATCTTGTATACCCATTATTTACATCTTTATAATCATCTAAGTGAAGTGGTGATGAAAAAATAATTACAACGCTATGTGAAGACGGTAAGCCATATATACACAAGAGCGATGTTTTCCCTTTTAATTGGGTGGAAAAGAGATGGAATATGATTTTACCATAATTATAATAAAATATCATTATATTTATCATACTCTAGTTTTTATTTTTGTGTGGGTCCAACACCTGAAGAGGGAGTAGAAGAATAAATAAACTTGAAAGTGTCTGTAAAGACGATTACCCCTTTTTTGGTGGATCCATTTTAGATATCTTCTTAAGGGACCAATGTCAATTATTTTGGAAGGGATAAAACCTCAATAACTTGGATATGTATGTTTATAAAAGTAATGGATAGGGTTTGGTTAAAATATATGGCTAAAAATGGTGTAAATAAGTAATAGTGGATATTCCCTTCTATAATTGAGGTGAGGGGCACTTTTGGGATATACAAAAATATTGAATTAATATAAATTACTTATCATATTAAGATGGATTGAAATTGATATAATTAGAATTTAAGTTGGATATAAGTCAAAATAATTTAATATAATAAAATTAGGACACGTTTTGGATATGTTTTTACCCTAATCTATTATTTTTAAACCCCTGTTAACACTTTTAACAATTATCATATTGTTAAACGTTTCGACACTATAAGGGTCAACAAGTTTACCATAAAATGTAAAAAACCCATAAATGGACCATATTATATGTTATTAATCATATCACATTCATTTTTATGAATAAAGTTTTTTATAAAGTTTAAATAATTTAATAAAATATAATTTTTATAAAATATCCATAATGTAATTTTAGAACTATTCATTTAGTTTGACTTTAATAACATCAAGAAAACAAAGTAATTCTAATAAAATATATAAAAACCTATGTAATATTTTATTTTTATCTATAAAATTCATAGGTACCACTATTTATTTAAAATTATATCACATTTAATGATTTTAACATCATTTATTTTATTTTTCCATCAATTAAATAATTACTGCATTAGTGGTGTGTAAGAATTTAATGTAATTATTTATTCACAAAAAATTAAAAATAATTTACCCTGATGAAGAAAAAAAATTATATCTCAAAATATTTTTTTATAAATGAAAATATCAGCTGGTTATCCCTATGTTAAAAATATTATATTTATTAAAAATAAGAGTGTGGCATTTTTGACTTTTCTTTACATAAAATATTGTAAAGGTAATAATATCACCCAAATAGATACAAAAGGCCATATAAATATTATTGGATGGTTAAGGATTAAATTTAATAATAATATAAAATTAATTTAAGTGTAATGGTGATTTTATATTCCTTATCATGTTAATTTTAACCATCAAATACCCGATTTACCCTTTATCATGATAACAAAAATTACTAAAGTTACTATTCATATTAAAAAAAAATGGGGCCTATTTACAAAAGTTTTGAATTATTATTAAAACTATTTTATCATTTTTTAATATTCAATTTTAATAAGTGGACTAAATTAATTTAATATTAAAACATAGAAGGTAATGAAAAGAAGTTTTTCTGAAGCATTTCTTTTTATGTATAAAAATGTGTTTATACCAAATTCAACCATAAAATTGATTCCAATGAACTAAATTGGATTATTAATAATATAATAGAAATAAATTTTCTTTTTAACTATTTTAAAACAAAATTTATGTTTGTAAATGCTTGAAAAGAAAATACTATTTTGAATAAAAATTGGTATTTTTAACTATTCACCAGAAAATAAATCTTTTCAGAAAATTAAAAAAATTTCACCACAAAATAATCTTGATATGATGATTTAAGAAATTATATTTTCTTTATAAAATAAAATTTATATAATTTACAAAAAAAATTATATTATTTTCTCACAAAAATAAATAAAAAATCATTTTTGAAGAACATGTATTTCTGAAGCAAAAAATAACTTTACTGAAAATTGATAACTTATTTCCTAAGAATTAGTAAATGATTTTTTATTGATTTGGTACTTTATATATATTTCATAATTTATTTAATACTATTAATAACCTCTAATTTAACTACTAAGTTATGAAAGTCATATTTAAATAATATTACATCACGGTTCATTGAAGCTCGGTGTTGTGTGTGGTATAAGTTATCAAATATAATGTTATTTTAAAATATCTTGGTTTAATTGACTTAAAGCTATCAGATAGATTAAATTTATTTAAAAAGAAACGTATCGTAAAATCTTGGGGTGTTACGGGGATAATATTTGTTTTTTTTAATTTATTAGTTTTAATCAATTATACTAATATTCTAAGGAATGATCATAGTATTTTTACCCTTATCCTTATTTATTTGAATATGAAATAGAGTCTTGGGGGTAATTTATGGTGATAATAATGGTTCTGAGAGGTTTTAATCCCATTCATATAATAAAAATGAAGAAAAAATGTATGAATAAATAAAAATAAAAATAACAAGAGTGTGGTGTGTGAATTCCAATTTTAATGATGAATTGAAGATAAATATAATTTTATAACTCAAATAAAGAAGAATTAATATATAATATAAAGTTATTTTCATAGGATTGTAATTTTTTAGAAATTTAACTTGTAAATTGAGTGATTATTTAAGGATATAATGGTTAAGAAGATGTAATTCATGTAAACTAGATAAGATATAAAAACTATAAATCATTTAGAATTCATTAAAATATTACTCAAATTGTTAAATAATGTGAGTTATTTTTAAATGTTGTTGAAATATTTACTTAATGAAAACTCAATATTTATGTGTGGGGAGTGTTATTAACACAAAAATGAGTTACTTTTTTGTGATGATTTTTTTATTATTTATATAATTTAATGGGAAATACCGTTGAATTCAGGTAAATAGGTGTTCCTTGATTTTTTAAAAGATATTGAAACATGTGATAATACTTATGTATTTTGGGAATGTTTGGATATATTATTTATTAATTATTGTGAACTAATTTTAATTACTATGATTTAATAATCATTAGGGTTATGTGTTGTCACAAGAATGAAATCAGGTGATGAAAAGAATTTTTTTGACCAAGTATTGATTTTTATTGATGTTTTAGAGTCCAAAATATATTTACTATCACCACCATGGATGTTGTCAATCAAACACAAAGAAAATATGAAATAAATGTGAGAATAAATACTCAGATACCATGAATTCAACTGTACTAAAGTATATATAATAGTCATGATAGGCTATACCTTCCATTATTGATGATCTAAACCAACCACATTTTTCATTAGGATTGATCATGGATCATATCATCATTTGACCATGAATACCATAACTAAATAACTATGATCATGAATATTATTGACCATGGATGAATCCAAACTAACTATGAATTTATGGAAGCCTCAAAAAATGATGTAGTGGGATAAGAAACATAAAATAATTTAATGAAAGGAATAAAGTTGGGAGAATGGAAAAACTATAATTAAGAGGAGAATACCCTAGAATCTATAAACAAATATCTTATGATAGAAAGTGAATATTGAAGTTTCAGTTGAGGTATAACTTTGAGGGATGATTTGAAGCTACAAGAACTTCAAGTAAATCAAGAAAATAATTCCATTGTATCTATGAGTAACTTTATTGATATTTTTTCTCTAGTTATATTTATATATTTTAGTTTTATCTTTATTGTGAATTGTATATTGTGAGATCATAATTTAATCATTATAATTTCTATTTGTGAATTAATTATTATTTTATTTAGTTGATTTTATATATTCACACTTGATGGTTATTCAATTATTCCCCATGCAAGTGGTCATATGGACTAAGTTAAGTTGTAATAATGGAATCTTCAATTAGGAATTAGGAAATTATTTCACCATTACTGAAAAGGATGGTTGTAAATTATTAGCATTAACCACTATTAATAAGAATTGTAGGAAACATTACTGATATATATGTTATTATATATAACTTCTTTGTATCATAATAAATTATATTTAAATATAGTGGTTTCTTTATAAATATGAAAGAAAAATTAGTTATTATGTTTAGGTTCACTAGTTGATTCACAAGTCCTTACAAAAGTGAGTCACTACATTGGAGTTTGTACCTTAGTTATAAAATCATTATTCTATTTTGGATTTATTTATTATTTTCCCACAAATATAGTTCATCATAGCACAAATCAAAAAATCTATATCTTCTGAAATTTTATAAAAATAAATTAAATCAAATCTGTTACCCAAATAATTATCCAGGTGGATTTAACCAATTACATAGTAAGTTTAATGTTCTATAGTTGACCTATTTTACTTATAGGGTATAAAATAAATCAGTCACTCCAACACTAAAAAGGGGGTTGAATAAGTATTGAACAGTTTTTACCATTTATTATAAACAAACCTACACCACTATTTTGAGTGATTTAATCCTTTAAACCTACTATATTCTCACCATGATAAATATTAAATTAAGGAAAGAAAACATAATAATGCACACAAGATGTTTACAAGGTTCACCCACAAGGTGGTGACTACATACTTTCTGTGAAATTTATCTTATAGAGAACAAATTGATTCACATATTTGAAAATGAAAATTTTAAATAGCTTTATAATAAGGTTTAATACTTAAACCACAATAAATATAATCCCAAAATATTACATGAATACCTCTTATTTATAATGAAATAATTAACCATAATTGAAATATTCCTATTAAAATTTTTGATATCCTTTTATTAATTACATATCTTATTCTCCCAGTGTTTAGAACTCCAAAAATAGTATCTAACTACAGTGCTAATAAATTTATCAAACATAGTTTCCTCTAAAGTCATGAATTCTTCTTGTTTTATATTTTTGTATCTATCTATAAAATATATATTGAGTTCCTACAATACTTTATTAAATTAATAATTGATTTAAATTTATCATTCAATTACTTAATTTAAATTACTTCTAGATTCAGATATGAATCAATCTCCATTTATTATAAATATATAATAAATTTAATTTTATATTTATATCACGAAGAATCTCAATCAAATTAATTAATTAAATATCTACACATCTTAAATAATTAAATTCATAATACCTACATAAATATACATATATTTTAACATGATATCTATAAAAATTTCTGTAGAAACTATCCCTATATCTAACTTAAACATGGAAAGAAATTATCTCCTATTAAATCAACAAATATTTAGTAAAGATATCTTAAAATATTTATTCTCATCACTTAATTATAATCTTTCACATGCCAGTATTCAATGAGAAGACATTATATGTAAATAAGTTTTTTATTTCAAATCTTTTTGATCAAAATATTCTATGAATACATTTTATAATTATCAATATCAAAAAAAAATGTTAAGTGATAATATTGAATAAATTTTTTTGGGAGACATGTTTTTTATATCTATTTTAATTATTTATGTATTATAAATTATCTATAGACAATTTTTCATAAAATATTCTATTAAAGACTATATGTTTTATCTAGTTTTGCATTTAAATATTTCAAATATTTTTTCTATGAATAAATGTTTTGAAAACTTATACTCTTCTAAATATACAATATTGTTTTATGGATTTGAAATTATTTAATGAAAATATCAATAGTATCAATATACAAAAATAAAATCATGCATTCCATTTAAGAAAAAAATTATATTCTAAAATGTTATATCTATAAAAATTTCAATATAGTATCATATACCCATGAAAACTATTTATATAATCCATTGAATTATGTATCATTGAAATATTAAATCCATGTTATCCTCAACACTTAAAAAACTTATCATAGAATCTCAAATATTTTTCTATAGTAAATGTTCTAATACAAGTGTTCAGTGTAATCCAAATACTATGTGACAAAATTTCCTTTATAGAGAGTGTATCAACTATAATTCAACATATAATTTGAGTTATGTTTTATGATTTACCTTTTTCTATACCTTTTATAATAAAATTTTACATGAACCTTTAATATATGTCTTATTAATATGTATGTTCTTTCCTTTAATTATAAATGATATATTTAAGATACATCAATATTACCTCATTACACATATAACAACAAGTATTATAAATTTATCATTAAAAGTTTATTAATTAATTTTTTTAAATATCATGAAAATATATTTTTTTCATCTCCAAAAGACACTATATGTGTTTCATGTGTTTTCCTTTTGAGAGATAATTATAATGGTATTTTTAAATAAAATTAATGCATGTTTTTATGCAAATATTTTTATAAAAACATTAAATGGAATGATAAAAATATTTTAAACACCTTTATTATAGAGGAGATGAATTTATTCCTAAAATGGGGGTTCCTAGATTTCATCAATATGTTTAACGGTGAAGATATATCGAATAGAGAATGTTGATTGAAGGTACCAACCATGAAGTAGACCATATGGAAGGATGATAATGACAACTACATAAAATTAATTATTATATACTCTGAGAGAAAAATCATTTAGGTGAAATATTTTATATATGATAAAGTGTTTTGGGTGATAAATTACATTAGTTTATATAATACTTCAAGTGTAAACATTACTTTGGGTATAAAAATATCATACAGGTGAAAATTAGTTTGGATGTAAAATCCATTGTGTGTGGGGGTGAGAGAGATATTGAGTCTTTGTGGGATTATAAAACTCCTCCAGTAGTGGAATTACATAGTTTCTATCCAGGGAAGTAGGTTAAAATTTCTGAACCATGTAAGTATCAGTTTTCGATATCTTTTCTTTTTATATCATTTTTAGTTTTTATAAGAGGTGCTATGAGTTGTTGGTTGGGGTTCAGAAGATGGAAATTGATCCTTGAATAATGAAACCAGAAGAAATAAATTTGGAGATAGATTGATATTAGAGAAGACTTAGGGGATAAATTTCATCTTTGTTAATATTTCAATGATAATGGTGGATACAATAGTTCATTCATTTGTTATCTCGAAAGTCTTCCAAATATTCTGATATCCTAGAACCATATCACGTTAATGAAAAATTGTAGTACTATTTGATTAGATAATATGGATCCAATAATGTTGAGGTTTATGATGGTCTAACTAATGAATGTGGACTCAATGATTATGGAACATTCATATTTTATTTCAAGGTGGAGATTATTAGAATTTTCCTAATAAATATGAATGTGTAGAAAAATATTATTTATATTTAATGGTGAGGCACCTTAAATGTAAAGATAAGAACATTTTATTCACTTTTATTGGATGTAAGATGAAATTATTTAAAGAAATGTTGTTTTATGGATTTTTTCAAGATGTGAAATGGTGAAGATGTATCCCTTTGAGAGAAAAAAATAAAAGGAGCCATTTTGGATCTAAGATTTAACATTTCTTTTTTTCCATAAGTATAATATATTTTTATTTTATGTTTACTTTTTATTTTGTTCACCGAGTGAGGAATGTATAGAGATTTAAATGAGTTAAGTGTCACTTCCAAGGATTGTTCTTAAAACAATGATACCAATAAGTAATCTTGAGGCAGATTCAGAGTGTATCAACCTATTCATTATAATGAAATTTTTAGTGTTCTTATTGAATAAAGTATTGTGAATGATTTTTTGTTTATAACCTATTTCTAATGTTAATAAATTTATTCTTTGAGTTTTTTTATGTGTTAAAGATAAAAAAATCACTAGAAACCCTACATTTTTTAGATTAATAAAAATATGAAAGAGATGATAAATATTCACTTATTAGGGTAAAAAATGTCTACACTACCTTAAGAACTAACTAGTAATTATATGAACTCAATGAATTATATGTTACCATGTTTTATTTGTTTTTTAATCTACAATAACACCAAAGAGATAATATTGAATTTTATTAAACATAAGAAATAAAATTGGACTTAACACTATAATTTTATTTTCTAGGGAACAATGGACTAAGACAATGCTTAACTGATTAAGAACACATGAATGTGAAATTATCAAAATACTAAATGATTATTTCATATTAGGGAAACCGTGTTGTTTAAATAGTTATCAATCAAAAGGAAACTCTTTATTTTTTAAATCATATGATATTACCATGGAATGAACGTAAATATAAAAAAATAAGATTAATGAATAATTGGAGTTGAATTTATACACCATTTGATCATGAAAAATTTATTCTTATGACATTAATGTTTAAGTTCTTACTTGGAGATACTGTTAATTTCTTTCTAGTTCAATTTTTAATTTTCTACTATAATTATTTTATATATTTTACACAATTAGTTATAATGAAATTCCTTCTGTAGGGTTTTCCATTAAAAAACAAATGTTTGGTAAATAGGATACTCCTTTTTAAATGGTACATTGTATTAGTTTTTCTACTGAACCAAAAAGTAAGAAGGTTTTTATTAGGCCTCACTGAGAAAAGTTATATTGCAAAGGGTTATGACTTCTCTTACAAATTTAAAAATGTCTAGTGATAACTTCACTTCTCAAGTAACAATGAATGTGAAATAGGTAGAGTATAATAAAATTTATTTGAATGACATTAAAAATACATGTGACAATTACTTTAATATTTAATCACATTAAATCTTTTAACTACTAATTAATCACCCACTTGATATTCTACTTATTATAATTTAGGAAAAGAATTGGTATCATAACATAAAATAAATTTTATTTATTTTTTATACTAAAATTTATACTATACACAAACCATTATAAGGGAAAGATCATTGTTTCCTAAATTTTCAAGAAATAAATTATAGATGGATACCATAATGGTCATCTTACTCTGATAAATATGTTTATGAATATTGAAAAAATTGAATGTAGTCTTACACAAATAATTTAAGTATTTATCATTGTAGTTTTATATTAAAATATTATCAAACTTTCTAAAGAAGAATTTTATATTTTTACTAGTAATGATGTAGAGGGATATGTTTTGAATTATAAAGTTAGGACTATATTAATTTTCTAAATTAGTATAAACAAGTTTTTTCATTTTTACAATTTATGAAAACTTATGATATTTGAAGAATACACAAAGATACACACTATAGATATAATAAAATTAAAATAAATATGCTTTAGATATTCATTTCTGAAAATTAATACTTTAATATGGATGAAATTGACATTTTTATCAAATATACCATTAGTTAACTGATATGGAATATGATGAGTGGCTTTAGAGAATCTTTTGGAAAACTTTGTATTAATTTTCAGAAAAAATATAATTTATAAGTAAATGTAATTAAAATAACATAACCATTGGTAAAATAAATAGTTTTTATGAATACATTATCAATTAACTCATTGGTTCACAAATACAATATAAACATGGGTTCAAGAAAAATGTTTAGTAGGAGTACACTAAGAAAAACAATATTGCATTTAAAGCTTATAATATTTTATTTTTCATCTCTTATGATATTTGTGAAGTATATATGATTAATGAATAATTGGAATATATTGATAAGAAATGAAATTAAAATTCAAGAAAATTAAGGGTTTCAAAAAATTTCCAACTTAGATGATAGGAAAGATGATAAGAGAAATGATCTAAGAGGTAACACATCTAATTATAATTTTAATTCCTTTGGTGTGGCATTTTATGAGTGAATAAACAAATACCAAATCAAGTGTCACTATTAGAAACTAAATAATGATAAGGATAAGAACTAAAATATATAGTAAATAAATTCCATGAAAGATTCATGGAGTTGTAATGATGATAATTTTTCCATTGAAGAATCTTGGCAAGAAAAGGAATCAAAAAATAATTTTCATATAGTGAGAGATGATCACCTAATTTTTTTTGAAAATTTTTATGAGCATGGAAATACTTCTATAAAAGTTATTCATTATGTTTGTGATAAAATTTAATTATAATTTTATCATATTAATAGATTTTTTAAAACTCTGAAAGAAATCCATAATAAATATGTAGAAGAAAATAAGAGTTTTACTCAATAGCTTGAAAATACAAGTAATAATTATTTTTTAAGTAAATATTATAAATAAATTTAGGCTGATAAGCTTAATTATAAGGTCAAAAGGATGAATAAATCCTTTATGAAGTTCAATCTTGGTAGTGAAAACATGGAAAAGTTTATAAATTTGTACAGTCCGACTAAGAAGTGGAATGGCATTATATACATTAGAAAATATATTAATATGTATAGATTTTTTTTATAAAAATTAATATTTGAAGTGTTTCTTATATTACATGTTTTGACTATAGTATGAGTAAATATCATGCTAGTGGATGTAGACTAAGAAATCCATGATCTTTAGTTCATACCAAAGTTTTTAATTCAAAATACTTGCCATGTAGTATCCTATTTAATTATTCTATTAAGTATACATGGGTAACACAAAGTTTTGTTTCTAATATGGTTAGAACCAAAGTAGCATGAGTACAAAAACATTATTTTGTTTGATAATTATAGGAAAAATTCCTTAGAAGACTCAGGAGTGAACATTGCTACATGTAGAATGAGTGATCAAGACACATGAAAAGAGGCAAATAAATATTGAAAAAATTAATAAATATTATGGGGGCCAAATAAGTATTTTGAAAAAATTATAAATTAAAATAAATATTTTTAGAGAAGTTGGTTTCACTAACTTGTCTAATAAGTAAGGTTCTTTAAATTTTTTATTTACAACAAAAAATTATTTTTTTCTTATAATTAAATCTGATAATGTTAAATTTCTTATGTTGAAACATGATTTACTTATTTTTATTGCTCATAGAATAGATAATTCTTATAAAAAATAATTTAAATGAACTTACTATATAGAATATTAAAAGTTTATATGATTTATAATCAAATTATTATTTATAGAATATAATATTGGGTTGAATGAATTTCATATTATTGTCCATTCTTTCTAATCATGATAATGTTTTTCAATAATTTGATCATAAAGTGGATAAAAACATGTTTTTTGATCCCTGTATTAAAGGAAAGAAACATAGGGAATGTTTTTCATTGATCAATGAAGTTAGTGATAGTAGATTATTATATATTTTTCATTAAGAATTATTTACACCTAAACAAGTAACCAATTTAGCTGAAAAAGGTATATTTTTGATATTGGGGATGACTACACTTGATTTTCTTAGGTTTACTTTCTATCTCATAAAAATGTTAATTTCACTATGTTTTATTCATATTATAATTTAGTTTTAAATTAGAAAGTAATCATGATTTTTTCTATGATATATGATCATGGTGGTGAGATTTAAAAATATGATTTTTAATAAATTTGTAATGAAAATGGATATTATAATAACTTCTCAACTCCAAGGACACCACAAGATAATGGAATTATAGATAGAAGTTATAAAACCATTTATGTGATGCCTGAGACTATGTTTAATGAATATAATCTTCCTAAATAAATTTATATAGAATATATAAATACTTTTTATATGATGACCATGATTTTACTTGGGCACGTCCTTAATAAATCACTATATGAATTACAAAAATGGGGGAAAACCTAAAGTTAGATATTTCAGAGTAATATATGAAATGTTTTAATATTAAAAACTAATGAGAGTTTTGATAAATTTGATGCTATGTTTGATAAATGAGTATTTAGGTTATTCTAATAATATTAAAACTTATAATATTTATAATAAAAGGCTATATTATTATGGAATCTTCACATATTAGGTTTGATGAAAATATCCCATTCAACAAGCTTGTTATTCTAGATCATATTGAAGATAAATTTGAATAATTTAATTAGAATGATTATTAATCTATTAAAAGAGTGGTTTAAATAGGATATAATACAACTAATGGGGAGTCAAAGACATCTCAACCCATTTTATAGAGAACTCTTAAATATCAACCCATTAATAATTCCATTAGATATTTTGACTCAAGGATTCATATAAGGAATATAGTACGAAATATGTGTGAGAATACTTATTTTATATATAAAATATTTTTGAAGGATATTTTTAAATAATAATCAAATTATTTTTGGGTAATTTATATAATAGAGTATTTTATATGGTTAACTAATAAAAATTTATGGGAATAACTGATCCATCCTATTGATGAATAAGTGATCAGATCTAAGAATATTTTAATGATAATCATGATGAATAATGATAGATTTTCAAAGATAAATAAAAGTTGGTAGCTTTAGTATAAAATCAAGAAGAAATAATATACTATAGAGACATATTATCCTACTACTACATTTTAAGAAATTTGAATTATATTGGATTATGCTACTCATATAATTATTTTATTTATATCATATGGATGAGAAGATTGATTTATTAAATGGATTTGTTTAGAGGATGTGTTTATAAAACATGATCTAGGTGTTGAAAAAATAATCAATCCCATCTTTTTTATAAGATGACTAAGGCCTTATATAGATCAAAACAATCCCCTTGTACCTAGTATGAGAGAATTTGAAATTTTATATTTCAGAATAACCTTCAAAAAGAAAAAGTTGATCCCACCTTATTCATTAAAATAATTTTCAAGTATATTTAAATTATATAGATATATATGGATTCCATAATCTTTGGATCCTTAAATAAATACCTCTGTAATGAGTATTCTATACTAATGGACCACAACTTTATGACGATCCTGACAGGTGATATCAAGTTCATTCTTGGTTTTCATACTTTTCAAAGGGATGGAGTTATTTTAAAATAGTTTAAGTATTTAAAGGAATTTGTTGAAAAGTTTTGTTAGGATTCTAATTAAAGCATGAGTAAAACCATGATTTTTTTATATAAATTAGGTAAGAACTTTTCATGTAATTATATGGATTAAAATAATTATACAGGGATGATTATAAGGATTTTATATATCTCTACAAATGTACTTTATTTGATATTCAGTGTTGTATGTGTTCAAGGCTTCAAGATAAACATGCAAGAGTCTTATATGCTTTTAGTAAAAAGGAATTTCATTTATATTTGAAGAATAATTAATCTTGGACTATTTTATCCTTGAAGTAAAAATTTTATGATTGGGATTTACTAAGATTTATATTTCATAGGTTATAAGATTGATAGAAAGAGTATAAGTGGAATGTAACATTTTTTTGGGAAAATCCTTTGTCTCTTGGAGTTTAAAGAATAAAAAAGTAGTTTGTTTATATATAACTAATTTGATTACATGGTTACTACTAGTTATTGTGTACAAACACTTTAGATAAGAAAAATTATTAATGACTAGTATTTCCCATGATAATATGCCTATGATGTGTAATAATTATTCAACCATATCTATCACAAATAACCCTTCAGAGTAATCAAGGAAAAAATATATAAAAATGATCCACCAATTTAATTGAGATCATGTATAAAAAGGATATATAATTTTTAAATTCTTATATATTGAGAATTTATTAGAAGATGTATTTACAAGACCTTAGATTTAAACAAATTTGGTGGGAGTAAGGTTAATATTGAATTTATGGGGACATGATGAACATACATTTTTAATATTTGAAATTGAAATGGATTATGATTTCAAAGTTTCTAGAAATTTTGCATATTTTTAATAATTTTGGTTTCAAAAATCAATGTTTTATGTACCATTCCACAATAATATATAATATTATGGACGTTTTATAGGCTTGGTTTTATATTGGTGAATATATTTCACACTATAAGTGTTAGAATGTAAGAGCACACTTTGATTTTTTTCTTTTTATGCATCAACTACGCAACACATATCCAGTTTGTAATGTTGAGTGAGAACTTAATCACATGGTTATTCCATGATAATGAAAAATTTCCAATTTTGAACAAATACTTAATTATAAGCGAAGCAATTATTCTACACTAGAATAAGTTCAGGAACAATACAAACCAAAAAAACATCATTGTACTAGGTTTCAGTGCATAAGACAACTTTTCAATTACATCATCTCGTAACCACACATATCAAGAATATTGATCTTATTTTCAAATAAATGTTTCAATATATCCTTTTGAATATTATTATTTTTGAATAATTTCAACTTTCATATTTGAACTATTACGTCATTTTATGGGGTTAACTTTATAAAATTTATTGTTTGATAATCTAAAAAGGAAAACTTTACTATCTTCAATAAAGATTGTTGAGGTTATAATGTGATTTATTAGAGAAATATGTAATTTTTTGTTTGTATAGGATAGGAAAAAAACTGATAGGTGAACAATTTAAAGTCACGAAATGTTCAACCACTAGATATTGGATCTTCCATTCACTAGAAATTAATCAACCTAGACATCATTATTTACTCTGGAAATGGGGATGACCTCATTGGTTCAAGGTTCAAACATTCCAATTGGTTTCTAACGGGTTTGTTCGTAGAACCAGAAACATCCAATGATCCTAAATCCATTTGGACCTACTTTCCAAAGGTAGGTGCTCATTAGTTGTGAACTGATGAGGCTTATGAATTTTCATTGGTCGAGAGGATGGGAGGTCAGACTCATTATACCTTTTTGAGGGGAATTATTGTCTACTTCGGGACACTCTTTATAAATTTGAGTTATGTTTGTGAATCCTTATTAAATTACCAAGTATGAAAATGATCTTTCCATTAGATCTAACAATCAATGATTGATATGTATGAGATTTAGAGAATCTTTTATATGTATTTGAGGTTCTTCATCAATAGAGAATCGTCTGTATTTGTTAGAGATTCTTGCTCAATGGTATCCTTCAACACATTATATAGAAATCTCTTGGTCATTATGATAACCATACTGGTTTTAAATCCACTCAGCGGGGCACTTAAAGTTTATTGTCATTTAGAAGGATATGGATTATTTCAGAGTTGGGATCATACCCATAGACGGGCCACCTACATATCCTTATTTAGAAAAGGAATCAGAACCCACGTAGTTTGAGTAAAGAAGTATGAGGTTAATGTATGATTGATGGATCAATGAAAGATTTCATAATTACTTTTATGCTCTAAGCTCACATGAGTCATGCTCGGTGTGAGAAACTAGAGGTATTGGTAAAAAATGTCGATTGTGCCATGAAAGATGAAATCATAAGAAATGATGTGGGGCTTATGTATGTATGACTACCCAAGATAAATGAGGATTGGGATTTACTTCAGGGAAGAAACCCAAGAACAAGGTCCATAAAGGTATATGTGCTTTATGGAGATTTGTATACTTAACTTAGGACTTAAATCCTGATATGGATGCCCAAATTAGAGGGAACTTATGATTGGGTTTTATTCCTGAGAAGGAATTCCAAATCAAAAGAAATTAAGACTGGTTAAGAGAAATTATGACTGGGACTTAATCATGAGAAGGAGGCCCAGGTTAAAGGGAATTATGACTGGGGATTACTCCTAAGGAGGATGTCCATGTTAAGGGAATTTGGAATTTGGGGCTTACTCCTGAGGAGGATGCCCATATTTGGAAACTTGGGGCTTATTCTTGAGGAGGATTCCCATGTTTGGGAACTTGGGGCTTACTCCTGAGGAGAAGGCCCAGGTTAAGAGAACTTGGACTGGGGATTACTCCTGAAATGGAGGCCCAGGTTAAGGGACTTGGGGCTTACTCTTAAGGAGGATTCCCATATTTGGGAATTTGAGATTGGGACTTACTCCTAAGAAGGAGGCCCAAGTTAAAGATCCTCTCATCTTAAAGGATGAGGTTGAAGGAATGAAATCTCTAACCTTAGTGATATGCAGATTTGTAAATCACTAGGTTTTAAGAGATGTTCCACAGAATTCCTTTCAGATATGGAAGCCAACAAAAGAACCATGCCAAAAATGGCTTTGAAGAGGGTTTTGAAGGCTAAATATTGAATAAGAGAGGTGGATTTGAAGAAGAAAGTTGAAAAGGCAGGAGGGGCACCCAAATAGAGGTAGGCGCACATGTCATGTTGGGGCGTGCAGGTACTGGTCGCACAGGTATACCTGCATGACACATAGGTACTTGTGTGACGGTTAACCGATAGGGTAATACTTGGGCGAGGCTTGGCTCAAGCCCTTAGTATTATCCCTAGAGGCTTCCAAAAGAGTAGCGCGCAGGTTCTGTTGAAGGGATATGGTGGCGCGCAAGCGTCTTCATTTCCCTTAAGGTTTAGACACTTAGGTGCGCAGTTGTTGATGAATTTCAACACTTAGGCCTTGTCCCCCTTCTTTAGATCTTCCATTCTAGGTAAGAAATTACCTAAGAAGTGTTCAGATGACTTCAAGAAGAGACTAGGGTGCCAAAAGCTGAAATCTGAGTTTCTGGATTTTTCGTCCTCGAAATGGGGGGCCCACAAGGGGTATTTATTAGCTAGTGAAGACTCTGGGCGAAAATCAAATAGGGCGCTCAGGTCACCTATGCGCCCAAAATGTGGCACGCATGTATACCTAGACGACCATCATGGAACTTGCGCAACCAATGTTCAAAGAAAACCCCTTTCATGCCTTTGTCTATTTTTTATGTTTCTTAAAAAGATGAATCACTTTGTGTTCCAAGTATTTCCCTTTTCATTAATTGGACTATGTGACGGAACGAAGCATAAAAAAAAGTCCCCCCTCAGATTTGGATCCGAAGGGAAATAGGATGTGAATCTGAGTTAAACAAGAAAACCAAGGAAGGGTGGCACTCAAGTTTTGAGCGCGCAGATAGCGGCGCGCAGGTGAGAGGTGCGTAGGCTTATGTGCGTAGGGGTGCGGCCTGGACTATAAATTTTCACCTCATTCTCCCACAAATCACCTGGCTTTGAACACTTCTGAGCTCTCACTGTGTAGGTTTCTCTCATCACGCAGGTTGCTGTTTTTTCCGCAGTTTCATTGCTTCTGTTCGTGTCGCGCTGCTGTAGAGGTATTTGGACTTGTGCGGTGATACCCGCACTCCAAAAACATGTGTGACATATTTACACTTGCATGCCAACATTGGACCTGCACGCCTTAATACCTTAGCCATTTTTTTACTTTTGTTCACAAATTTTATGAAAAATCAACTCACTTAAGAGTTAATTATTCGACCATTGTGCAGATTCAATGGATCCTAGAAGAATTGGAATGGATGATGAACTGGATAGAAAGCGAATTGATGACATGATGAATGTTGTTGGCCATGATTACTATGATATCTGTAATAACACTTTTCCAGATTTGGCTAAGTACTTGAAGAAGTATCATCTTAACATTCCACAGAGCATCTACTTGCCTCTGTATAGGAATGTTCATCTGCAAGATGTTAATATTCCAGAGGTAAAGAACTATCTCCCGCATTATTGGGTTCAGAATTACACCAATTTTTCTTTAGAAAATATCTCAAATGGAGGAGAATTTTTTAATACTAGAATAGTGGAGAAGGCCTACATAATGTATCATATCCCTTGTTCCCCAGATCTGAAACCTCACAAACCTGAGCTGCAACCACATTGTTATCCTTCAATCTTCTGAAATTCTCAGATGGATCAATAGAAAGGCTGGAGGAAGAGTTGGGACTTCCATCTTTGAGTAGGTGTGAAGACAACTTGGATGTGGGCATATTGGGGGCGACAAACCTGTGCAGAGTTTGTCGAGGATTTGAAAGAGCTGTGATATATGAATTCATCTGGGTTGGGCAGACATATGTCTACAGGAATGATGACTTTGTGCTGAATCTAATCAGCCACTGGATCCCAAAAACCAATTCATTACATCTGACTCATGGAGAAGTAGGCATCAGTTTGTGGGATGTCTATAAGATCTCATGGGCTCCAATTCTAGGCGACATGTATGATGAATTCATTCCCCCCAAGGTGACTTGGAATGATTCGGAGAAGACTCTGGATTTGGCTTGGGAATTATTGAAAATTTTCTACAAGATCAAGAACTTAAAGACCTCCAAAACTCATTCTAGAAAGGATATTCATCCAGAGGAATGGATGGATATTTTCCTTACCAAGAAGGAGGTGAAGGGTCCTACATGTACTCATCCTACTATTTTCCCCAAAATAGATAAGAGGGGTGCTTCTAGCACATTCTGGTCGACTCTAGAAGAAGGATAATTTGGTAAGTGGGGGTATGAAGTGGATCAGATAATCCCAATAAAAATTCATCTGGTGGGATTCTTAGCCTTGTGGCTCAGTGTTTATATTTTTCTAGTCCGGGATTCGAAGGGAGGCCTCAGGCCAGGGACCTTCATTGTTGTAGCCAAGTTGGCTGAGAAGAAAATGGTTGGGTTGGCCACCCTCATTTTGGTGAAGATTCATAGGAGCTTACTCCATGTTTTTATGGGTAAGTCTTTTTTGAGAATAGCGGGACCATTCCAAGTTTTGTGGGGATGGGTCGCCACTCATTTAAGGACATATGCTGTACAGAATGGAGTACAGATTCCTGAAAGCTCTTTCAGACTATCAGTGCAGGAATTTTGTGGAGTTTCTCCGTCAGCTCTCAACATCTATGATATGAAGGTGAGGCTGAGCATGTACAAGGAATTAAATTTATTTCTGTATAGAAACCCGCCAACGGGGCGGTTTTTTGATGATGGAACCGCCGGTCTGGAATTGAGGTCTTACATGCTGGCTTGCAGAGATGGTGTACTGGCCACCAGGATTGATGGAGAGATTATATGCGGGGCCTATGCTCCATAGAGATTTTCACGCCAATTCAAGTGTCTGTAGCAGACTGTTGGATCCCCTCCTATGCATGTTAGGTCAGATCAGTATTTGATGGTTGCCTAACAACTATGGTTGCTGACATCTATGGAGAAGACTGGGGTAGTGTTTGATCTACCAGTTGATAAAGCGATGAGTAACTTGACTACATCATATGCCGAGAACTGGATAGCATCATACCCTGAAGGGGTGTTGAACCATCTGGTTTATCAGGTGGGAAAAAACAAAAGAACTGTAGAGAAAGAAACCCCTCTTCTGGAAGGTGACGCTTCCCCACCTAGATCTGATTCACCAGGTTCTTCACCTAGGGGTGACTCACAGAATTCCCAAGATGAGTATGATGAGGCACAACATGCAGAAAAGCGGCCTTGTGCCAGATATAATCCTTCTGTCAGAATCAAGAGACCCACTCCATCGACTCCTAGTGTGTTACTTCATTGAGGAAATTTAATCTCCATTACCTTATAAAGAAACAAATCTTATTTTCTTATCCTTTATCTATAGTTTTAGGATCTGGGAAGAAGATGAACTCTAAGATTGTAGGACCCTCCTCGCAGCCTTCTGGTACACATGTTGAATATTTACAACCATAGGCTATCTAGACATGGCAGAGTTTATATTGCAATACTGAAACCGCCTGGATGGATTTATGTGAAGGGCTACACATCCCTGGAATAGGGAATCTTCGGGCTTCTACTGATATCTTTTTTGAGGATAATCCCTATGAAGTGCGGGCTTACATCAGAGATCTAGAGATGCTCATATATGCCATCGACGATTCCATTCCTATCACCAAGCGGGTGAAGGAAATGACAGATTGTGGAACCACTGAGAGTACTGGTGGTTCCAGAGATGAGGAGTGGCAAAATTACGTGGCTCCTAAAGATGCAAGTCCCTTTCCTTATTTTATTTGTAACTTGATTACAGTTAAAGCATTGTTACCCAAGGAAATTATTTTCTTCATCCTGCAGCTTGAAAAGAAAGGAAATGCTGAAGTTCCTTCACCACAGTATAGCCCTCGTGGTACTGCCATTGGGGCTAATGAATCTCCTCGTGAGACGGGTGAGATATCACTAGGCCAGCAAGCCATGGATGAGGAGTTAAATAGGTATTTTCACTCTCCAATACCTGTATTTGGAGAGGACGATGTCAACACTCCCAAAAAACCAAAGAAGCAAAAGAATCTAAAGAGAAAGTCCATAGCTAACCGTTTCATTAGTAGCGGTATGTCCTTTAGATAGTCATGAGTCTTAACCCATGAAAAGGTTTCTCATACTTCTTGGGATTTCAGGGGCTTCTTCAATTTTCCCTTTTAGGGAGATTATTGACCCTCCTTTGAGGATGATGGAGGGTACTGGTGAACATTCACAAGTTTATGTTGGCTTGGCTGCTCCTGAAGAGGAGCCATCGTCTGTTCCCAGTACCACTCCTGCTGCTACTGCAAGGAGAGAAGAGTCTGCTTCTAGTAAATTAACAATGCTTTATAAGATGTTGAATGAAAACATCAACTGAATTCCATTCTGTGATACTTTAGGTTCAACCCCTGCACCAGAACATTTAGAGGCCACTGAAACTGACGCCACAATTTTATCTGAAGACGATGTCTGGGGTCAGAGGCCGCAACATGAAGGTCGCCAAGAAAACATATCGAATGCTCCCACTGGTGAGACTAACCAGGAATCTAAGATTACATTGGATGAAATGATGGAACATGGCGCATCTTTTGAAGGTTTTTTAGATCATGTTAAATTACCCTGTAATTTAGAAGATTTTGGACGTGAGTGTTATCCTTCATCCTGTTAAAATAACTTCTTATTACATCTCTGACCATGATTGGTTCAAATGTACAGTTCCATATGAGCAATCTGTTGAACTGCCAATGCCTGAAGGGGGTATAGACAACCCTAATATTGCAGAGAAACTGGCTCAAGTGGAGCTGAACCGAGTATAGCTTCCTCAAACTCATCCTGAAAATCCTGTTGAAGCTAGGAAAGATGGGGAGGAGCCTTCTCCTGCTGTTGGTCTACCGTTGGGTAAGAGATAACAAAATTTGTGGCTGTACTTAATTTGAAAGACAACTTAATCAAATTTTTTCATCCTTTGAAACTAACCAAAAACTTTCAATTGACTGTACAGGGACATCAATTTCATTGGATAGATCTGGAGGTGAAGCCTCATCCTCCTTTCCAACGGTAATAGAAAGTGAAACAACAAGGGTCCAGGGGGAAGGAGCAGAATATGGAACTTCTCTAAGTGCATTAATCCCGGATTATATTCCCCCCTGTGACAGTGATGCTGAGTCAGACCCAGAAGTACAAAAGGAGCTCCAATTTTCATGATTCAAGGCATGGAAGAATATATGGAAGATCATATCTGAAGTTCCTCTTGAAGAGCTGTCATCGAAGATCCCGTGACTGTCATCCCTATTCGTCATGTTGGGACTTGGTGGTTTTGGATAACAAGAGATCCATGCTGCAGTGAAACAAGTCATTCAAAGGAGGGAGCAAGATCAAAGGTGTTGTAAAGACCTGATCGGAGCTAGATTTCTAATCAATATTAGTGAATTTTAGGCTGCAGTGTCCTGAGCAGAGGCTGATCATGCTGCAAAGATGAAGGAGCTGAAGCAAAAGATCAAGGAGAATATTGTCCAGCAGATGCACCTTCAATAACTATTAGATGCTGTTACTGGGTAACTCGACCAACTTAATAATTCATTGGAAGGAGCTCAAATTAATGGTATGAAAGCCATTGCAGATGCCAAGAAAGCACTCCATCAAGATGAAAAGAGTGAAGTTGGTCGAGTGCATGAGCTTCAAGTGGCTTCTGATGAAGTTCGGGATGCTGTAAATCAAATGAAGATTTATGTTGAAAGCCTTTTGTAATTCTTGGAAAAGAGAAGAGACTCTAGTCTGTGGACGTCCTTCTAACTATTGTGCATCAATGAAATACATTTTCATCTTAAATAGTTTGTGTCTTTATTCCTTTTCTACTTACTTTAAATTTTTACCTAAGACAATGGGCCTAGTAAGCACAGTTTGATTTTTACTAGGATTATAAAAACAACCCTACAAACTTTGAATCTTTAATTGCTCAATATTACCTAAATCATAAAAAATGTATGTTTAGTGAGCTGGAACTTGAATTTTGTTCAGAGTTCCCTTGTCCTTTGTAGGCAATTTAAATTCATGCACTTTGGACATAAAAAGGCTAATGTTTTAAGGTCAAAATAGCTTTGACTGAATGAATTAAAATTGACTCAAGTCCTTGATAATTTATCTGAAAACATATTACCATATTCAAGTATAGAGGAAAACATGTAAACTATGACTTAATAAATTTTGATTCTGAGGAATGATATGAAAAAGGGCTAAAAGGCATTAGAAGAAGTATTTCCCAAGAATTAAGTTACTACTATTTAACAAACCCGTTAGGGGGTTGAATTATGCAGGGCCACTTAAGGTCATTGGATGCATAGTCAAATAATAGCATCTTTTGGCGGACAGGTCTGTTATGTAGACTACTTATGCAAGGCTGCCTAAGGGCACGTGCTGCATAGTCAGGAAAAAGAACTGTCAGAAATTTTACTTTTCTATTGCTAAAAGATGGTGAGAGTTTATGGAGATTCAAATTTTCCAAACCATAGAGTCTTCTGTATGGAGAGAGGTACTTGAATATGGAGAGGATATTTCCAATCAAGATTTTCTAAGAATTGGATGAATTTTACTCCTACGAAGGTCTGACCAAAACGTAGGGAAGGAAAATATTAGACATAGACTTAAATACTTTCAAATCATGAAAAAGAGTATGGGAAAAATATGTTAAGGATGGATATTTTTGTGGTTCGCTACATATTTTCATTAAGAGAAATAAGGAGAAAAGAGTCATTCCTCCCAAGAATGAAGTTACCACTATTTGACAAACCCGTTAGGGGGGTTGAATTATGCAGGGCCACCTAAGGGAATTGGCTGCATAGTCAAATAATAGCATCTTTTGGCTGACTGGTCCGTTATGTAGATTGTTTATACAAGGCCGCCTAAGGGAACGTTATGCATAATCAGGCAAAAGAACTCTTGGGTATCAGACATTTTATTAACAGAAGTAAAGAAAAAGGGTTATGGAGATCTGAAAGTATTTGAGGTTAGGAGTATGACACAAGAAAATGAGTATTGTTCAATGCATGAAGGAGATACACATACCAATGATAACCATAATCATGTTGTGGCTGGGTCCTGAATTGTGGTGTTGGACTTTACTACGTATCCCATAAGGATGGGAATCAAGCCATACGTAGTTCTTGAAATACAGTTTAACATCATGTGGGACGAGAGTGTAGGATATCTTAGTTTAGGGTCATAGATCTCAGACCATTATAAGGAGTACACAATGTGTTTTATAAACCTGATGTGAATGAAGAATAGGGTTTCCATACTACATTCATGTTTTCATAGGGGGACTTTTCAGCCAAAGGACTGAAAGTGGAATTTTGGGTTAGGCCCAAAGACTTGGGGCTATATTCGAGGGACGCTCGAACATTCCTACGTATCCCATAAGGATGGGAATCAAGACACACGTAGTTCTTGAAATACCCTTTGTATAGATTTGGTTTGTACAAGTGAAGGGTGAAAGGGGACTTTAGTGCAATGATGGTTTGACCTAAGATAAAAGGTTCGGGAATTTCCATGTATGCACGTAGTCTTTAGAATATAACATGATTGGAGATCAATGTAAATAATGATTCCCTCATAGGTGAGGGTGTCAAAGAATTTTGTTGTTTATTTTCATGCAGGAAAAAAGTGTGAGCACTTTAACGTCATATATCAAGGATGATAGTTAACCAATGTAAAAAATATTGGTTCTGGGGACGATTTCATGAATCAACATCATATGAGACGAAGGTGAACCGATGTTAAGAGATTTATTTTGGGCTTGAACCTCAGGGGGTTGCCTACGTACCCAGCCTAGAAGGCAAGGATCAAAGTTCTCGTAGTTCGATTGAAGAATGAATTGGTGATCAAGTTGTTTTTGAGAAAAATGACCTAAAAAATGGTGTTGGTACTTACGCATGGTTAACGTCCCAGAGAAGGTGTTATGGTTGAAGTTTACTATAAGCTCACGTGAGTCATACTCGGTGTGAGAAACAAGATGTAGCAACAACCCTAACGATGCACAGTTTAACGTCATGTTGGACAATGGGGGAATATGCAGTTTAATGTCATGCAGTAAGGACAAAAGAGGGGCTATATAATTTAATTTCATATAGGAAGGATGGGTGCTGTACAGTTTAGTGTCATGTAACTAAGATGTATGGCTATGCAATTTAATGTCTTGCAGTGGGGAAAAAAGAGGGACTGTATAGTTTAATGTCATATAGCAAGGATGAGTGCTGCATAATTTAGCATCATGTAGCTAGGACGTATGGCTATGCAGTTTAATGTCTTGCACTGAGGACAATAGGGACACAGTTTAACGTCATGTTGGACGTATTAGGGATTTTTTCACAGTTTAATTTCATGTTGGACGTTGGGGTGCTGTACAGTTTAGCATCATGTATCTAGGACGTAAGAGGGACAATACAATTTAACATCATGGTGGACTATGGTGTGAATAGTTTAAGGTCATATTCATGGACCAGTGAAGTATTAAGGACTGTGTAGTTTAAAGTCTTGCAGTAAGGAATTAGGGTCCTATACCTCTATCTCTTCCTCTAATTTCTCTATTTAGATACAGGGAACTTAGGCTCATTATGATCGAAATTTTCATTGGCCTAGGGATCTGTTAAGTGAATCATATTGACAGAACCAAAGATCAATTCTTCATCTGATGAAGACTCTGCCTGATTATCCAATCTAGGCCATTCTGTTTGGTGAGGTGGTGCCTGTGGCTTTGAAATAGATGCTTCTTGTATCGGGATAGGAGTTGGAAATACTCCTGGATTTGGAAGATTAGACCGATTAAGTCTATTTACTTGCTGAGAGGAAGAAGGTGTAACCTCCAACCCATCCTCTAGAATAATTGTGCCAGGACTGAATCTGCCATGCATGGAAGAACTTTATTGTTCTTGTTGAGCTCGCTTAAGGGCTCTGCCATGAGTTTCTACTGCATACATAGTTCTATCAAGGTTAGAATTGGAATAGTGGCTTCCGGGATATCCACATATTCCTCTATATCTCAGACCTCTGGAACTCCCTCTAATTCCTCTATTTGATACAGGGAACTAAGGCTCATCAAGATTGAAACTGTGACTGGAATAAGGATATGTTATGTGAATCATGTTAACAGAACCAAAGATCAACTCTTCATATGATGAAAACTCTACCTGATTAGCCAATTTAGGCTGTTCCGTTTGGTGGGGCGGTGCACGTGGATTTGAAGTAGATGGCATAAAATCTTCCAGAGTCAAAGAAAAATTGGGATTTAACATGATCTCATATTCTTCTTATTGTTCCTATTTGTTTGAATTATTCCATTTCTTTGAGTATTTTTCCTCTGATGAAGAGGGGTTTTTTGTGGCATTCATAGAAGAAGACACAATTGGTTTCTTCAATTGCATTCGCAAAATGGCATGAGTTCAGTTGATAGTTTTTCTGACCATCCAATCATCATATTTCTGCACATTTTTGTTTTTTACTTCCTTCCACTTGCCTTATTACTCTGGATCTGTAGCAGTAACACATGCTACCTGAGTTGAAGAACCTTTCAATTTGACTTTTCCTGAGTACACCATTTTTTGTAGGAGGTCTTTGAAGACAAAACACTCCTGAATGGGATTCCCCAACATCTAATGAAATGTGAAATAGTTGGGATGGTCTTCATCTCCTTCTTTGTTCAGCCTTTTTGGGCCTTGGCAATTGAACCAAATTATTTTCCAGAGTCGAAATGAAGTAACCAGGAACTTGTTCATTTCGGAAAGAATAAAATTTTCTCTTCAAATCCTCAAACTGTTTTTTTCTTTGATCTCTTTTATCATCTTGATGAAATGGCCTCTGTTTTTGACGCTCAAGAGGTGGATCCCTTCGATAAGATGAAGGTTTTGAAGTAGAAGCAGGTACATGTGCTTGTTTAAGTGTAACTGTAGCAGTCTCTGCTTTACCCATTCTCCTTCTTGGAGCTGATGGAATTACATGAGTTTTATCCTTAGTATTTGTAGAAGAGTCTTTGATCTGCTGAGTGATCGAAGTAAGGTCTCAAAACCCTCCTATTTATTTCATAGGAATCAATGGTGTGCGCAAATCATCAAGAAAATTTTCCACACATATTGGAAACAATTATTCTTGAGGGAGTGCTAAGCTTAGGGAATATGTTAATACCTTCCAACGAGAAATGCAATCTGAAACCCTTTCATTCCCCCTTTGCTTACAATTTGTAATATCAAAAACTATTATCTTTGGAAATATTGAGCTGAATTGAAGAAGGAATCTTTGGCAGAGAACCTCCCATCTGGTAATTGACAGGGATTGCAAGCTTGTATACCAGACAAAACCATGCCGTTGTAATGACTATACAAAATACCTGAGCTTAACTACTTCTTTTTGCTGAGGGGTTCCCATCATAGGATCGCAACGAGAAACAAAATGTGTTAAGTGTTGCTCTGGGTCTCCCGAACCATTAAAGATTGGGAATGTGGTACTTGAAAAATTTGATGGGGGAGGAATTGCATCAACCCATTCAGGGTAAGTTCTCTTTTCTGGATGAATTTGTGCACACTTTCCCTCTATATCTTCCAACCGAGCTGTTAATGACTCAATGATAGTTATTAACTATTGAGAAACATTTGGTTGAGCTTGGACCTAAGAAGGTGCAATAACTGGATCTTGGAGAGGTGTGGTGGTTGGTACTGAAACTGATGGTAGCACCACCGATTGTTGTTGCACATGACCCATAGGACCAGACCTATGAGGGTGTACTGGTAAAGGAGGATACTCTTGATCCATCTCAGTAGCTGCAACAAATTCCCTTGGCAGAATGACTCCAGCACGCTTAAGAGGAAGACTACCTTGAAGTAGTTCTGCATTCAACCTCCTTAATTCCTTCATTTCTTCCTCCTGTTGTGAAAATCTTTTCTCTAGTGAGAGTGATTGGCCTTCTCTAGATGGAGGGTGGAATGTAACTTTATTATTTCATTTACCCTTGTTGGACGCCTTTTAGAGAGGGGGAAGTTGGTTACTTGAAGGAATACCTAGATTCTGGGTAAGCCTTTGGTTTCGTATACACACACCTTCTTCATTTGCATCTATGTGCACAGCCTCTTGAGCATGAACTTCTTCATCTGATCCCTTTGAGTGAACCTCATCTGGGGGATCAACAACAATGAAATTGATGACATTAATTGATGCATAACGCATTGCATCCCTTCTATCGGAATTTCTGTGATATTGTCTTCTTCCATGTCCTTGATGAGACATTGCCTTTTGTAGATTTAACCCCTCAAGAACTTCTTGATGAACCGTAATTTGTAAGGAATCTCATGATAATTTGGATCTTTATTCCTCTTGTGGCTTATTCCCTAATCGAGAGAAGGCTGACTTTCTCTGAAGAAGAGATTGAGGATTTGAAAAAGTCCCCAGTCCGATGGACTGGGTCTGTTCCTGCTCAACTCCTCAAATCCTATTTGTTGATTCTGAGGGTTGGGCTAAAAGAGTCCCCATTATGGAAAGTTGGGATGGTTCTTGAGTTTCTATATCTGAGACTTTCTTAAAATCTCTCCCGATCTTGCAGAATTTAGTCTGAAAATAGGCTGGATGCATAAACCTACATCCACTCAAATCACCTAGCTCAAAAGACCGTTGGATGATTTCTGACACTTCTGTCACTTGATGATGTTCACTCTCTAGACGAGAATCCTGTTCGATATTCTCATTTTCCTGATACAAGAGTAATTTTACAACTTGTTCTCGGTATGCCTGATTTTGAGAAGAAATAGTTGAGGCCTGTTCTTGAGTGAGCCTTTGATTACAAACAAAGCCAATTGGTTGTGTCTATCCATGGGAAATAACATTGCATGAGACCATTTTTGGTGGGCTTTGTTGGCTGGAGAGTGAAGTGAAATATAGTGCTCCATGAACAACCCATCCCCTGATATGAATATCAGATGGGGAATTTCCAATTAACTGACGCAACCTTTTTAGTGCGCCAAGGCATGAACACTGAAGGGCTCTCTGCTTCTTTTTAGCCTTCAGATATCGAGAAATTGAGAGAGAGGCCAAATCAATTTGGAATTGTAACCCTTCTGTTATCTTGACATGATTTCCATATTCATCATAAGATAATATTTTATTTTTCAATTGACAAATATTTTCCACATGTTGAGACGAATGTCGTGAATAAAATCTTCCAACAACATCTCTGGAATGTCATACTGAGAGTCAGCCAAAGGCCAAAACATAACTGGAAATTCACCTTTCCCCAGTTGTTTTCTCATATTCAGCACTTCCTCTTTATCATTCAATGAAGATTCTTCTACATGATTAGACCCAAGATAGTGCTTCCTTGTTACTTCATCGGATTCAACAAGATTGGCAGAGAATTCATTTACCAGACTAGAAGATGAATGACCCAGGGGTGGTTCGGAGAATGACTTACACCCCAGGCTATCTTCTGATTGAGAAAGCATTTCACCTACTAGCGGTAAAGCATGAGACATGACTGGATTCAAATTTTCAAGTGCCTCAAGATAAGAGGTCTTTCTCGTTACTGCATTGAATTTTGAAGAATTTTCCAGGCAATGCGAATTACTACTGCGGAGAGGAATTTCACAGCTAAATTCATCATCATGGGGAGGACCAACATGGTGGGTTACAACAAAAGATGAAACCTCTTGCTCCTTAGTCTTCTGGCCACGCAGAGGGTTATTGTGGCTCTCATCTTAAGATGATACTTAGAGATCGACCGAACTATCATGAAGCATTCCTTCATGATGAAGTGTCTGATGCAGACCTTAGGAATTCCCACTATTGGTAAATGAGTGAGTAGAATCTTGAATTCCAACAGATAATTATCTGAGGGGTTCAAGAACTCTAGCATCGAGCAATGCCTTATTACAAATTGTCCCTTGATTTCTTGGCTGTACGGGATGGGTCTTTTTATTAGATGACTTTTTAATCACTTTAGGAACCACTTGTTGACAAAAGTGGTTATTATAGGAAGGTGTATGTGCCTTCTCAGGAGAAATATTTAGGTTAGGCTGATTATCTCTACTCAAATCAGGTGTATGTGCCTGACTTGGTTGTCCGTGTGACATAGGGGAGTATGCCCCACAACCCTATTAGACTGGAATAGAGGTGCGTGTCTATTCAGGAGTGAACTATTGATGTGTCACTCCACTGGTAGGGATAGATTTTCATTTCTTTCCCTCTAATGCTGCTGAAGCTGTTATAATATTCTGACAGGCATCCAGAATATGAGCAGGGATTTGCTTCTTCTCTTTCACCATTGTCAAAATGTGGTTTGTGACTTCAACTGTCGGAACGGAAATATAAGTCCATTCCATGCTTGGAGTAGGTGTGTATTCATGCTCCTGTCCTCCTTTTCCTATCAGTGAATTTTGACAGTACTCAAGTGTGGGGGCAGAGAGTTGAGTCTGCTCCAAATTTGTCGTCATAGCTTTCCGACTGACTTCTCCGAGTGCTACCAAACGAGACTGTTGGGAGGCTTGATTAACACTGGTAGGAGTATGTTCCTACTGTGTATTCCTCATCAAGTATGGTTGATGATTTTCCTTCAATACTAGCAGACGAGACTGCTGACAAAATTATTGATTGTAAACAGGTGTATGTTCCTTCTTATCAGTTTCCACCATATTAAATTGGTGACCTTTTTTGGTTGTAGTTAGACGAGCCTGCTGACTAGATGATGAGTTCTAAACAGGTGTATATTCCTTCCTATAATAATCCACCAGAATTGCCTAGTGGGATTGGTGTGTTGCTGTTAGACAAGTCTGCTGGGCAACAACATCAGGACGAACAAGTGTATCTGCCCGCTCGTTATTTTCCATCAAGTTGGATTGATGGAATTCTCCGGTAGGGGCATAAATAATAACCTTCTAACTATTGACCAGATTTCACCTCTGGTGGTTCATCTTATAGACTTGGGTCTGAGGAACCTAAGCTGAACCCCCTGAAGGCGATACCCTCATCATGTTGAGGGCGCATTGCTGCACGATTCTGGCGGCGATTGTTGATGGGAGCCTTCGGGAAGGACTCCTGTATTCTTGAATTAAGGCCTTGAGTGACCTTCTCATTCACCTCCCTAGAGTATGGGAGGGACTGGTGATTTTGTTCTTGGGATAACGACCCGAAATAGTTGGAAATGGTGGTTGGAACCACCTGCTTCTTGATTGCTGGTTGTCGTTGTCCGAACAACCAGGGTGAATTATTGACTTTGAGGGCTTGTCGTGCTGGCTCCAGAGTCAGAATTTTACCGTGTTGATGGTATTCCTTAACCAGTGCATTTGATACCCAGCGTTGAAGACGTTGAGTAGGTGATTTCATCCTCAGATCGGACGATGATCCAACAGGAGTAGCAGCAGAGGTATTCATAGCATAGGCATTCACAGGTGTGAACTTTAGAGAATCCATTTCTGTAACGCAGAAGATCTTTGAAAAGAGTGCCTGTTTGATATAACAGACATAATCAAGATAAGTTCGGCCAATACATCTTTTGGATGAGAACATATGTTGTTGATTGTTTTGTTGGCCTGCTCATTGAGTTTAAATAGGGGTCTAAAAAATAAGTAAAAAATCATTTTAACTTGGTTAATGATTCACGTCGGGTTCACCATTTTTTGTTTCCTCTCGAAATGGGGATAACCTCATTGGTTTAAGGTTCAAACATTCCAATCGATTTCTAACGGGTTTGTTCATAGAACTGGAAAAATCCAATGATTCTATATCCATTTGGACCAACTTTCCAAAGGTAGGTGCTCATCAGCTGTGAACCGATGAGGCTTAAGAATTTTCATTGGTTGAGAGGATGGGAGGTCAGACTCATCACACCTTTTTAGGGGAATTATTGTCTACTATGGGCCTCTCTTTATAGATTTGAGTTATGTTCGTGAACACTTATTGAATTACCAAGTATGAAAATGGGATTTCCTTTAGATCTAACAATCAGTGATTGATATTTATGAGATTTAGAGAATCTTTTATATGTATTTGAGGTTTTTCATCGATAGAGAATCATCTGTATTTGTTAGAGATTCTTAGTCAATGGTATCTTTCAACACATTATATAGAAATCTCTTGGTCATTATGATAACCATACTGGTTTTAAATCCACTCAGCGGGGCACTTGAAGTTTATTATCATTCAGAAGGACATGGATTATTTCAGAGTTGGGATCATTCCCGAAGATGGGCTACCTACGTATCCTTGTTTAGAAAAGGAATAAGAACCCACGTAGTTCGAGTAAAGAAGTATGAGGTTTATGTATGATTGATTGATCAAAGAAATATGTCATAATTACTTTTACGCTCTAATCTCATGTGAGTCATGCTTTGTGTGAGAAACAAGAGGTATTTGTAAAAACTGACGATTGTGCCATGAAAGATGCAATCATAATAAATGATATGGGGATTATGTATGTATGACTGCCCAAGATAAATGAGTATTGGGATTTACTTCAGGGAAGGAACCTGCAAACAAGGTCCATAAAGGTATAAGTGCTTTATGGAGATTTGGATACTTAACTTGGGACTTAAATCCTGAGAAGGACGCCCAAATTAGAGGGGACTTATGATTGGGTTTTATTACTGAGAAGGAAGTCCAAATCAAAAGAAATTAAGACTAGTTAAGAGAAATTATGACAGGGACTTAATCATGAGAAGGAGGCCCAGGTTAAAGGGAATTATGACTGGGGATTACTCCTAAGGAGGATGCCCAAGTTAAGGGAATTTGGAATTTGGGGCTTACTCCTGAGGAGGATGCCCATATTTGGGAACTTGAGGCTTATTCTTGAGGAGGATGCCCTTGTTTGGGAACTTGGGGCTTACTCCTGAGGAGAAGGCCCAGGTTAAGAGAACTTGGACTGGGGCTTACTCCTAAAAAGGAGGCCCAACTTAAGGGACTTGGGGCTTACTCCTAAGGAGGATGCCCATATTTGGGAATTTCATATTGGGACTTACTCTTGATAAGGAGGCCCAGGTTAAAGATCCTCTCATCTTAAAGGATGAGGTTGAATGAATGAAATCTCTAACCTTAGTGATATAAAGACATGTAAATCACTAGGTTTTAAGAGATGTTCCACAGAATTCCTTTCAAATAAGGAAGCAAACAAAGGAACCATGCAAAAAATGGCTTTAAAGAGGGTTTTGAAGGATGAATCTTGAATAGGAGAGGTGGATTTGAAGAAGAAAGTTGAAAAGGAAGGAGGGGAACCCAAAAAGAGGTAGGCGCGCAGGTCCTGTTGGGGCGAGTAGGTACTGGTCGCGTAGTTATACCTGCGCGACACATAGGTACCTGCACGACGGTTAACCCATAGGGTAATAATTGGGCGAGGCTTGGCTCAAGCCCTTAGTATTATCCCTAGAGGCTTCCAAAAGAGTAGCTCGCAGGTTCTATTGAAGGGATAAGGCGGATCACAAGTGTCTTTATTTCCCTTAAGGGATATACACTTAGCTACATAGGTGTTGATGAATTTCAACACTTAGGCCTTGTTCCCTGTCTTTAGATCTTCCATTCTAGGTAAGAAATTACCTTAGAAGTGTTTGGAAGACTTCAAGAAGAGACTAGGGCGCCGAGAGATGAAATCTGAGTTTCTGGATTTTTCATCCTCGAAATGGGGGGCCCACAAGGGGTATTTATAGGCTACTGAAGACCCTGGGTGAAAATCAAATAGGGCGCGTAGGTCACCTGTGCGCCCAAAATGTGGTGCGCAGGTACACCTGAGTGACCATCATGGAACTTGCGTGACCCATGCTCAAAGCAATCCTTGTTCATGCCTTTGTTGATTTTTGATGTTTCTTCAAAGGATGAATCACTTTGTGTTCCACTTATTTCCATTTTCATTCATTAGACTCTGTGATGGAAAGAAGCATCAACAATCATGCATAATAAACATGCCAAAACTTTCTAGAATAATATCTCTAGAACTTAGGATTCCTAAATTCACCATAAATCTCAATAAAATAAATCTTCTAACAAAGAAAGACCTGCATATAAATAAACAAAATAAAATATAGAAAAGTAAAGATCACTTTGATTTACATCATTTTGATTTTCATGCTATCCACATGGTAGAAAATTTCAAATTATTATTTCTATGGAAGTATAAAGATCAAAATTGAGTGACTTAGCATCCATATGGATCACTCTTAATCCGAAATCATGTTATTTATCAACAAGTTATCCCACAACATATATATATTGGGGTCTATTTGGTCACTTGGTTTCACTGATCTCATATATTTGTGGGCCTCTATCCATTGGAAACAGTAACTTTTTTATCTCTTATATCAATCATAAACATGAAGAGAAACATCTGGTAGATTGAGAACATCACCATCTTCCATAAAACTAATAAAACTAAATAACCCAAATTCTATTGAATTGACACTTCCATCAGACCCCCTGATTTATTTTCCACTAGTTTGAAGTCCACACTATTATTTCCTCTTTCCATTGAACTGAATCCAGAGACTTGAAGAGGCTTTAAAATCCTAAAAATCTATATATTAATAATAATTTAGGGATATATTTGAAACCTAATTAAATGAGATATATTTTAAATTTTCACCCTCCTTAATCATACATGAAGTTATCTCCACCACCATTTTACTACCCAAATCCTACCAAGGAACAATGCTACCTTAGACTTTCTTATCCATCCACCATTACCAAATTTTATTAATAAAGGGGGAAAATCCCCAACCAAGTCACGAAGGTTTGAAATAATGAAGACCAAGAGAATCATACCTTACAATATTAACACACCCTAGGGGGAGAGAATCAATAGTAGTGAAAATGAAAAAAGATCGAGCAGGCATGGCCCAGGAGGCCAGGAAATCCGCAACCATATTCCCTTCCCAATATGTGTGAGAAAATACCATGTTGGTCAAGAGAAGAGATTTTCATCTATGAACCAAATAGGTGATAGCCCCTAGGGATGGAATATCCTCTTTGATGGATCTGAGTAGAAATAAAGAATCCATATCCACCTCACTCAGTAGAAAACCAAGATAACAACACAACTCATGCCCCTTGAGCATGGTATAATCTTCAACAATATGTGAATCACCATACCCAAACAAAGCACTGAAAGTAAAAAGAATAGACCCATCCAAGTTTCGAACAACCCCACCACCCCTCATACTACCATCAGTACAAGACTCATCAAAATTAAAATCGAGGAAGTAGCCAGGAGGGGGAATAAACCCACTTGCCTTATGGAATAGCCCTGTGAACCGGGGAATAAAAACACCTAGACATGATCATCTAAAGTGAGGGAGATAGATTCAACTACTTGAGAAGGGGATACACGAATAGAATACCAGATTGTTTTTCTAAGTGAATCACACTTTGGCTATCAATGTAAAGAAATCCACTTTCTTGATTCCTTTATAATTACCCTAATAAACATTTATACCAAACAATATCATTTTCAACTTATATTATGACATCATATTCTTCCAACTTAGTATATATATCAACAAATAAATACAAATTATACATCCAACTGATTAGTATTTTATTAAATATAAACACAAATCCCTTTGTACTCTTGAGAGTGTCAGAATCACCACCAAAATTCACATAAATTTACCTTGAATTGCTTTAGATATCTCAAAGCATAAGGAAACATACTCTATAGATTTTATATATCTAATTATCTAATTAATATCTTCCTGATGTTATTTCCCCAGATTTAATATATATCAGCTGATGAATCCCACTACAAATTCAATGTTAGTGTGAGTTCATACCATCACATGCCTCAAAATTATAAATAATTAAGACTTTTCCATGTATATTACCTCATATTTAATTAATGGTTACCTATTTGAAAATTTAAATTTCCCTCCCATAGGAGTTGAAATTGACTTATATTCAATCATTAAAAACTACTTGATGACCTTCCATATGTACTCCATTTGAGATAACACCAAACTATTATCACTTATATATCTTTTAATTATCTTACTAATAATACTAATAGAAACCCAAAGTTCCTTAATTTTAAAAGTTTTGGATAACTCACGCATCATTTCTTGTATCCTTTGAATGTTTGGACCCACATTAAGAAAATCATTATCATATAAAAAAAGATGATAAATCAATATTTCTCTATAAACTATGATAAAAAATGACCTAAGTTTCTTTGCATGAAACAATTTTTAATCATAAATGTCTCAAATTTATATTTCCATTGATTTGGTTATTGTTTCAAGATGTAGAGTCTACATTTAAGCTTACAAAACAAGTCATTCTTCTGATTATCCTTGAAACTAGTTGGTTGGTCCATATAATTAATTCCTCAAAATCACTATGAAGGAACATATTCCTTATTTCCATTTTTTATAAAAGCAAATTATAGGTAACAACCAAGATTATGACCATTTAGATGGTAGTACATTTTACTATTGTTGAAAATATTTTAGAGAAATACACACCCTATTTCTATTGAAATCATTTTACCACTAGCCTAACTTTATACCTCATACTATTAACTTCTTCTTTTAATTAGTAAATCCATTTATTATTATGAACCTCATTTATCTATGGTAAACCTGTTAGCTCCCAAGTCTCATTAGAATAAAATGAATCTATTTTTTATTCTAGAGACAACTTACACTTATTTTAATTGTAGAGTGATGCCACTTATTCTATGATCACAGGTTCTCCTCCATTAGTTATAATTAAGTAGTAAAATTCATGACCATATCTTTTTACTAATCATCTAAATCTATATGATCATTAAAATTAAGTATTTGATTCTTCTTCTTATTATTCTGATATTGTATCTTTTAGTGTCTATTATTTTGGTGTCTAAATTTCAAAATTTACAATTCAGACCTCCATAAACCTTGATCATTTAGGTATATATTCCAATGGCCTATCTTCTATAAAACTAAAACTAATATCTAAACTCACTATAATTGGTGTAATTTTGGTTCTCCCATCTAAATCAACCCATGTTTTTCCTATTGATTCTTTAAAATCAACTTTATCCTTTTTTAAATTCATGTATTTATATGACACCATTTCGTTAAAGAGAACATTTTGAGATTTGAAGATATTTTAGATATTTTCTTCACAAAGTTTATAACCAAAGTTTTCATCTCCATACCTAACAAATAAATAAATTCAGGACATAACACAAGCCTGTACCTCTCCTTAACATCAATTTCATTTTATTTTAGTCTTATAAAAACATTTAGATGCTGCGTTTTTATTGGATTACTGAACCAAAAATGCTGAGGAATCTCTTACCTCATTGGTGTCAATGGATTTATATTAACCAAGTACACTGTGGAATAAAGTGATTTAACCCAAATTTATTTAGACATAAAATTGTTAAACCTCATGCTACATGAATTCCTAGAAAATGTTTTACTCATCCTTTTAGCTACACCATTTTGTTTTATTGTTTATAGTCTTATTTTATCTTGTATGATTCCTTTATTCCAATAATTATTTTTGAAGTTACTTCCATTATATTCACCACCATTATCTAACTTAAAGAATGAAGTCCCTATTTTAGTCTCCCTTTCAACCATCAATTTCCATTGAGTGAAAAAACTAAATATTTTTAAAATTTTATTCAGGAAATATAATTAAAATTTTCTTGTGGTGTTATAAATAAAATAAAAAAATATAAGGAACCTCCATGAGAATGAACTAGGGTTATCCCCAAAACATCAAATTGAACAAGTTAAATATTATTGCAGTGAAGATCCCTTCAATTCAAATTAAATAAAACTTTCCTCCATTTACCTAGTATATTACTTTGAAATTTTTTAAAATTGGTATGATTGATCTTTAACATGACATTTTCTGCTAAAACCTTCATGTATTTCTCAATCAGATGACCAAATCAATTGTTCCATTACTTAGTAATTCTAAAATTTATTGTTTTAGCTATCAAGCTTTCATCTAAACTTCCAATTAGATACAAGGTACCATCCTTTACTCTTATTACCACATCCATTGATCCTATAGTAATTTTCCCTACACCACTAATGATGTTTTTCCATATATTCATTCATCCATTTGTTCAAAAAAAATTCCCATGACCTCGAGACGTGTCTTGCACCCTTCAATTTTAGGAAGTTCCCATTTATAATATGAATATTCACATCACCCTTTCTAAAAAATTCAAGAGCCTCATAATCCTCTAAGTTTAACTTTCTAAATATTAAAGATACATAATTCTATATGTAACCCTACTCTAATATAGATTACAATGATTCTCTAGAATCAACCACCCATGATTCTAATAGAACATTAGCACTCAATAACAAGATGATACTATTTTATGCCGAATTTAAAGAACTTGAATTTCTAGATACTCTTCTTCTAGAACTCACTTGATGGTCTTTACAATATTAATTGATATGATTTATCTTACTATAGTTTCAATAATAATTTCTAGGTCTGGTAGATTTATATACAATATCATCTTTACACTTGTTTTCTTTCTTTTGACTTATCTTTTGGTTGGGTGATTGTCCTCTACATTATCTACTTAATGAATTACCTACAGGTTCTTGTAATTTCCATTTATATAGATCTTCATTCAGGATTATGTTCATGACATATTCAAATCCTGTGTAATTTTTTTGATATAATTACTGATAGTAGTGACCATCTCTAATAACTTTTTGGTAGCAACAATAAAAAACGAAATTCCCATTCATGATATGTGAATGTGACTTTCACTAACTTGAGATGACCCATGATCATGTTGAAATAATTAATATGGTCAATAGTTGGTCTTCCGTTTTTCAATACCATAATGAATAACCTACACATCATAATTTTTTTTAAAGTAGTAGGTTTTTCATAAATGCCTATCAGGGCTTACGAAAATTCTTCTATTATTTTATTCTCATGGATTTTAAAATCCTCATTTTGTGCCACTAAAATACACACCAATATGAGTTCCTTAAGATAAAAAATATCCCATAAGACTTTATCCTTATTCTCTAGTTTAACTTCTATTAACAGAATAGTTAGAACCTTTTGGATGAGTTAATATTCCATATGCATCCTCTAGAATCCAAAACCATTTCTATAAAACTTATTAATCCTAATATTTTCATATTCCTAATCCATTAAAATGATGAAGTAACTCTCATTTAATCAAATAAAATCACATAATAAATGAAATGAAGATATCAGAGTATGCTTTGTATGTCTTGAACCAAGATTTAATACCACTTATTGGGAGAGGATGAGAAAAAAACCCAACATGAAAAAAACATAAAGTAATTAGATATTCAGCCACCAAAAGAAGTATATTTCATTCATCATAAATTAAACCACTATGAAATAATGCATACCATACACACCAAAACTTCATAGAGAAAGATCTATAGAACTTAGGAATCTTGAATGCACTCTAAATCATCACGAACTAAGTATTCTATAAAATATACACATGTATACAAATAATAAAAATAAAATATAGAAAATTAAATAACACTTTGATTTTTATAGTTTGGATTTTTATACTATTTACATGGGAGAAAATTGCAAATTATTATTTCCCTATAATTATGAATATTACAGATCAATGAATTGTTGACCACATGGATCACTCTTAATAAGAAATCACACTACATCTAGGAATGTGGTCCCAACCTATATATGTATTGGTATCCAACTATCCACATTATTGAACTGACCACCAAAATATATGGGCCTCAATCCATTGGAAAAAATAATCACTAATTTCCTATAGAAATATTCAAGATAACTAACTACATATAGTAGAATGAGTGGATCACCATCCTCTAAAAAATTGACCTTACTAAATGATCTAAAATCCTCTAAACTGAAAATTACATTGGAATGACCACCACCATAATTCATTTAACAACATTTTAAAGTCTATTCTTCTATTGTCTCCTTCTGGTGAACTAAATCTAGAGACCTAAAGAGGCTTCAAAATCCCAACAGTTCTATCATTTATTTTTTCTTCATTCTGCTTTGATAGAACTGAGAAAAGAGAAGGGTCTAGTGATTCAATATCCAATAGAAACCCTTGATACAAAATCACATTATACTCCCTCTAGAGAAATAAAATAGAAATTTGGATTTGATTCTAATAAGAATAAGGAATCTGATTCATCACTATCTTATACCCCATTGATTACACTTCAACCTTCTATTTTTATGGAACTGTATATTGAGAAATAGTTTAAGAGGGAGATTATTTTTGGTAGGATTATGGACTTATAATATTTTAGTGATAGTAATTTTATTTTAATGGGAATTATAAAATTTAATAATTGGAAAAGAATTTTATATATTACAAATGAATAAGTTCTACACATAAAATTAACATATTTTTATGTATATGTTTTCTTTAAGATAAGGAAGGTTTTATGTGATGAAATTTAATGTGAATAGAGTTGAAACTAAGTTTAATTACATTGAAATAACCAATATATTTTAAAATGGAAGACATGGAGAATTATTGAATGAGTTTTAATGTCTTTTCACATGAGGAATAATTCTTTTTAGATGATATTGTAAAGGTATTTATTAGAAAAACTCATCTTGAGAGAGTCCAAATGTTATAGTTAAATATATAATACCATTTCTTTGAGAATTTTAATAAATATTTAGTTTTTATAAGGCTTTAAGTTTGTGACAATCTAAATATACAATATGTTTATATTTTTAATTTTATGTTTCTCAAAAATTGATTTATCACAGTGAAGATGATGTTTAGGATTATGATGGTTATTGAATCTGACTAAAGGAGGGATTCATAAGATATAATATATGATAGATTTATTTATATGATTATTTATAATTTTAAATTTACTATTAATAATATTAAATGTATGATTTTAAAGAAAGGAAATATTATTGTTGAGGGCTAAATTGGTTATATGAATATCACTTGAAAACTTTAGACTAAATACCATATAGATGATATTACTTGACTATTTGAAGAGTATAATTTGAAAAATATTCCATCACCTCTTAAATAATTGTAGAGGATAGAGTTTACTATAGGATAGCCTATGAAATAAGTTACTATTTATTTATATACTCAATAATAGTGGCTATGTAAAAAAAGTTGAAAATCCCAGAAGTACTTAAATGTTTTGTTTCAAAATCCTAATTTGAATGAAAATTGGAAGAGGTGAAGATTTATCACAAGGAAGAGTTAGATAGGTTCAAATTAGAAGTGGATTTATCATATATAATACCTAGGGAATTTACTATCCATATATAAATAACCTTTTTATGGAACATTGAATCATATTGGTTTTAATATGGAAGATATGTTAAAAATATAATACTAATAGATCATTAAGTGTCAATGATTGTTTTTTATCAATGAAAAACAATAAATATTTTAGTTTTTTATATTAGTAACATCCTATGTAAAGGAACCCTTTATGATATTTCCTTTAATTCCTATTAGAACTACCAATTTACTTAAATAGAAAGAAGTTTGAACTAATCAGATTTTGGTTGGTACTTATTAAAGAGATCTTATAGTATCTTCGAAATAGAATATGTCTATACTGAAATATATAAAGTTATTATAGAAGTAATACATGCTATTATAGTATAAATATTCAAAATAAATATATTTAATTGGATAATTTTGGACTGGTATATCACCATTGAAGGAAATAGCAGAGTAATTAAAGTAGAATGTGTGTAATATTAATAAATAAAAATATTTAGATTAGACTATTACATCCGGAAATTCTTCAAGTGAACAGAGATATAGAATTTGAATAAATATATATATTTTAGATGACCCAACTATGCCTATGAGGTATGGAGAAAATTGGAACCTAGTAGGAGGGGGTTTTATCCCTTATACTCCCTTATTCATGCCCCTATTTTGAGGGATTTTCCATTCGGTATATTTTACACCCCAACCCAAATGACATACTTTCCAAAATATACCTACCCCTATTATTATTTCAAAAAAAAATATCATATTTAGGAATTATAATTTCCTTGGTTTCACCTAATTATCAATGGGCCCAACACCCTCGATTTTTGGAGGTTTTTTCACACATAGGTCCCCTCCCAAGATTAAGATCCCTACCCTAGTTCATATTGTCTAGAATCTACTACCCCGATTTACTACGTCTAGGATATGTCACTAACCCATTATTTATAATATCCTTTTCTCAAGCTATTTATTTCAAATAATCATATAATCTACTGAATTGGGTAACCCCCCATGTGTCGTAAGTTGGAGGGCTACATGACTCATGCATACCTCCCTATATGTAAGAGGACACAAGCTAACTATAGAGGTTAAGTAATACCACATTTCGTGATTATACCCTCAATATTATTGTACTCAAGAATATATAAATCACATAATAATCTATAATAGGTATAAAATAAAATCAAAATGATGAAAAATTAATGTATTCATATAATTGGAAAAAAGAACTCACTATGAAATAACAAATGAAACTCAGGCAATTTCATACTACTCATACATCCCAAAAGTGATCTCCTAACTGATTGTTGATGAAAAATATAGAAAAAAATAAAAAAACAAGGAGAACCAACTACCAATACATGGTATAGGCTTTGAATTGTCACCATTTCCTAGATGATCTTCGGACATTAGGGATTGTTCCCTAATTTTCATACCAAAATTAAGGTCTACACATCCACTAAGGTAATCCTGACCTGTATTCCTAGTCTGCATGTTCATAGAGGTACACATTAAGGGTGTTTTCCTAAAACCTAGTAGGACACTCTCAATGGTATCCCTAATATCAAACTATATATATGTGTACATGAATGTAAAAAATGAAATGAAATTCATAAAAAATCAAATACATATATACACCTGTAAAACCCATGGGTACTCAATAAGCCACCTTGAGGGTTGAATTATACGATCATCAATCTGTGATAGAAATGGGATAGGATTTCCCACAGTGTGATCATATCATCAAGTAAGGACTACCATATAATGACCAGTCTTCATAGTAGTACAAATTATCTCAATTTTTCTAGAAATGTTTCTACCCAAGTCTCAAGGTTGTGAATGGTTGATCATAAATCAAAAAATTAGCCTAGTTTAAAATGTAAAAAACCCTAACTAAAACTAGTATAATTTTACAAGACAACATCATGATATTGGTACTCAAACAAATCTTGGTGTTGAATAGTGTAACACCATTGGTTAATGGTATATCACCTATTTCAATTAGGTTAAACAATTATACCCTCTCAGTGGTGAATAAAATATCACCAATTATTGAATTTATATCACTTGGAATTAAACAAGACAATGGTGAATAGGTTATCATTATTCCTAAAGGTAATTACGATTCAATTATCATAATTCCTAAAGTAAAGTAATAGTGAATTTTTTACCTTTAATAAATAAATTTTTGTAATGGTGAATGGGTTCTATCTCCAATTATAAAGAAATAATGGTGATCAAACTATCACTAACCATAAAACACAATAATGGTGAACATGTTATCACTAATAATAAATTAGGGAATGATTGAAAAATATATAATTAATCCTGATAATTAATGTATTTCAATAATAAATAATTATGGTGGGTTAGTTGTGTACTCAACCTATTATGATCTTATGATGTGTTGAGCTTGGTACATCATCATTCCATCTCACTACTTCTTTCCAATTATGACAACATACATGATCAACCTCCATCTACCCCTTGTGTTGATCAAAAAATTACAATTAGTTAAATGTTAATAAATTACAATCACAATAAAGTTATTACCCTACTGAAAACCAAGATCTCAACTATAACCCATCACACCGTTTGTATATCATAACCCGACACAACCCTTTCCCATCCATATTTTAATTTTATTGATCACATCCCAAGTATTGCTGAAACAGATTCTCAGTAGACTCTCTCATCCTTGTATTATCCATGTATACTTGAAAATCACCCCTCTAGTGAGAGAGTCCCTTATTAATAATTTACTAGTCCATCATATATAATGTCACATCATAATAATTTCATCTATCAATCACAATTTTTCATACCCTTAGTTTTTTATCACTCATAATGTCACAAAACTAATCTTGGTCTAATCCATTAGCTCAATTCCAACTCACTAGTTAGCCCTCTATCAACAACAAAGTCAAAAAAGATGATTACTAGAATATAATTCAGTATAACCCCTAAGATGAAACAATTTTTTTTGTAGTTATCTAACCAAGAAAATTTCAATGGAACTTACTTACCAAACATTAACATATCTCAAGGACACACTTGATGATCCTAATTTAAAACTAAGGGTCCTACCTCTCAAATGACCCATAATCCATACATTTTCTCTAACAACTATTCACTAAACTCACCCTTATCCCAATAATCAAGGGATATACATAAGATATCAAGTTAGGAATTTAAAGGAACAAGAAAATTATATCAATATTCGATAACTTTTGTTGGTTCCAATATCACTCCAACCAATATGAATAATAGCTCTCATTGGTTATATAATTTATAGATAATCCCTGAGGGGTACACTATGTTTCTAACAATAACTCACTATCCTTGAGTCAGATTTGGTAACCCACTTATGTTGCTATCCAATTTTGTTGAAATCCATATACCCCTACTTATAAATCACACAATATATGAAATTATATAATATTGATGCTGAAAAACATGTGTTACGAGAAAATTTGAAGAATGCATGGATGGTTCAAGATGAATAAAGACCTAAAAGGGCTCAAAAGTGACCCAAGATCCTCAATTTGTGAAGGCGTAGACCATAGATAAGGGATATATCTTGTGAAAGTCATTAGAGTTCCATATAATTACACATTACATGATGATGTTAACTTTTGCACAATGTTCTTTTTCTCATGAAGCTCGCCAACCACCAAGAAGGATTATTTTCTTTTTTTTCTTACAAGAAGATAATATATTTCACAAAAAATATATCCCCACATCCAAATCACCTATAAATACCCCCTTATCCAGATATTTATGGGGAAATGAACTTTGGAATCCTCTTAGAAGCTCTGAATTTGCAAACCTTCATCCTCTGCGATCCAAATAAGACATGGATCCTTACAAGTGTCCATTTTCATGAAAAACCTTCCATGGATTTTTGAGACTCTTAGGAAATGTTGGAAATGAATTTAACAAGGGTTCACAACCATCACGCTAGAGAAAAACCCCTCAAACTTCTCTGGGTTTCATGATATTTCTATCCTTTGTGAAAACTTCCCTATAGGAACCAAGACTTTTCCTCGAGGAAGGGAATCCACCTTCATGAAACCCATGAACTTTGTAAAGCCCACATCAATGGACCCTCTATGATTCCTCCTTTTAATAGACATAACTTTTGTAAATGTTGAGTGCTATAAAACCTTGTACCCAGAAAAACCTGATTTATTCATGCCTCGACCTTCTACACAACTGATATCATCAACCCTCATTTACAATATATTTTCTCTAATCAAGTCCTAAATATTTGTGTTGAAACTTTCTCCTAATAATAGGCACCCTAATGTTGGTACCCCATGTACTGCCTCACCTTGTAAGTGTTGTTCCATCCAAATTTACCTGCATAGTAGGCACGTAAGCCCTAAGGGCGGTATTATCAAGGGAAATGACTCACCTTTCCATGTGCGGAGAGATAGTGTTTTATAATCCTCTCTTTCCTGGAAATGGTCTCCAAGTGTGTAGGTCCCAAAATTCCAAGCTATAAGACTTTGAACTGCACATCCCAATATCCTAGTCATATTACATTAAATTTCAAAATGACATCCTCATCACATGATGTTAAACTATAGACTTATGTTGTAAAATGAACATAGGATGTCCCATGTTTGACTGGAATGGGATAAAACCCCAACTACACCATGAATATCATATGTGTAATCCCCACCCCATCATGGGATGAAACCCCTACACCGAGCATCCTATATACACAATCCCTGTACCATCATGGGATGACCCCCCAACACCTGGCATCCCATATGTGTTTGACCCACACCATCATGGGATGAACCCCCTACACTAGTTATACCATATGAATATGCCCTAAACCATCCCTTATTGTCTCTCCTTCCATTATGTAAGCATCCTTATCAGACTATGTTAAATTTCATAGACCTATCCTATCATATAAACTTAAACTATGAACTTTAATTACATGGGTTTTGATCCCTATATCATAACAAGTTATGTAGCATGCTTCCCTAAGTCCCAATCCCAACACACCTGGGACACCACCCTAAGGCTCAATCCTGAATCCCCTACACCACTATTAAATTTTCACGTCTTCCCATTAGAAGGTAGAAACCCTGTGGTTTTATTATCTCCCACTAGGACACACTCAAACTCACTAACCTATTATCACAAGATATTAATTCTATGTCCAACCTATCCCTACAAGATGTTAAACCTATTACTAACCCATCCCCATAATACACTAAACCTGGGACCCACCAAAAGAATTAGAATCTCTACCTCATGCAATGAACATGATATACCTAAGGTAGTGAGCCTCCAATTCCTTATTCTCCTAGAATAAATTACCCCATAATAGACATGGTATTTATTGGGTTATACACCTAAGATGAATCATATATGATATTACCTAGAATTTAAAAGAGTAATACTTTATAGGTGTCTAACACACCCAACACCCATAGATGTCTAGATGTGTCTAATGGAACCATCAAATCTAACTATAGGTAGCTTCCCTATTATGAAATAAACAATGTAATTAAATAGAGTAATCCTAGATATGGCTTTAGGAATGAGGTTCATGAACATAACTCAAATATCCTAGGGAGACCTAGACTAAGAAATGAGTTACAAAGAGGAATCCATAATATCCCATAATCATATTTCAATCAAGGAGACAACATGAGAAATCATGGTGGTAGAGGCCTCCAACCTTTTAAAGTCATGTATGTGGGGAAAATGAATATACAACTTAGAGGTGGAATGACCAAATCCATGGAATAAAAGTACTTCAGGAGAGGAAAGGAAGGAATAACACATCACCATGCCTGATGCACACCCTAATCCAATAGTATCGAAAAACAAAATGGTCAAACTGACATGAAACTATTCTCCTTAAATCGTGAGTAGTTTATTAATGTTGGAAACTTCCATATTTGAATTCCATCATATCCATTTATTCGGTGTTAAGTCTCACCAAATAATATAGTGATCCTAACATCAAACCATTCTCCTACAACTAATGAAAAAATAAGGATGCTATGCATCTATGATTCAAGACATTGTCAATGTGGATCCTTCCTCCACCTTGGAGAGAATGAATAACATATGGCACATTAGGATTGATTTCATCCAACCTATAATGATGGATGAATTCATGTATCCTATATAAATCAAGATGCTTAAATTTTTTGATGAATCCCTACCAACATGAATGGGGGCATGAGAACTGGTGGCGCAACAATCCCTTATGACTATGATCTTTCCACAATTACCACCACTTTTGCTGCTATTGGGTGCCCATGCCCCATCCCCACCTTCGTACTCATCCAAGAGAGGGTTATCGATGCCCTGGTTTATTATTAAAAATAGAAAAAGGTCATCCCAAATAGGGAAATGGACATACAAGACTTGGATTCATCGACACCCCACCGACTCTGCCTCCCCCAATGGTTGTGTCAAGGGTGAAAGCCCCTAGTCACTATGACAATTCTTCTAGTGAACCTCTCTTTGGAGATGTTTGATGGATTACTCCCCTATTCAAAGGAGGTAGGGGATGTTTGGGTTGTACCCATGACTATAACCACTAATGAGCTACTTATGAGGACTCTGACCCATCCATTATGACAACACCAACTGAATCCCTAGGTTAATGATCAGGTCAACCTCATCCATTATCTGCAAGCCCTGATCAAGAGAACCTAACACCAGTGTTGGGGGTAGGTCACCAAACCTTCCTGATAGAAGTTATCTACCTTATTTCTAGTGACCACTTCTACCATTGGCACATATTACCCTTCCATAACAACTATTAAATCAGGGTCCTTCTTTGCTTGATTGGGATTGAGATCCTAGCCACCCTGCAGGAAGGTTGGGTTGAATCTCCCCATCAGGGGTGCCATCAAAAACTTTCATGGGATACCCCATAATGAAAAATACCCTTATGGAGATGCTCCTAATGACACTACCAATCGACATGGAGGTCCTCTCCATGCCAGATACTTTCCATTCTCTAAAGATCCATCCCAAGTAGGAAGGATGAATGACCACTGTGGGGGTCCTACGCATGACATTGGTCATGGTGTACACATTTGGAATCTCTATGACCTTTAGTGGATTTCAATCAGGGAAATCACAGACCACATAAGGTATTAATGAGGTAAGTTCCACATTACCATCGACCTTCTAATATTTATGATGAAGGATAACTTGGTAAAAGCACCTCCACTTCCATTGACATAACTAGGGGAAGAATCCCATATTCTACAACTAATGATCCATGAGGATAAGGTCAATAAGTTACCCAAATACCTCCATATATACATGAATATATATAATGTTTTTTACTCCTTCTAAGGACTCACTTTGTAACCATATCTTCCACCATATACTTTCCTCTTCTAAACCTCCACCTTGGAAGTAGGAGAGATATCATGATCTATATTGGTACCCTTAGATGATGGTGAACAATCCACTATATAATAGGAGGAATATGTTATTCCCAATCATTAGGAGTCCATGGATACCAAATCATATATGGATAGGTTAATGAAGATATCCCCACATTTTAAAGACACTCCAACATTCTGGGGATGGTTGGCCTGTGTAGCACTTCCTCTTACAAAAAATCAGATGTTGAGTAGGTGGTCATCACTATTTACCTTAGTCTCTAAACCAGTACTGATTAGAGTTTGGTGTGATTAGGAAAATTATTATCCTCTTCAATATGATCAAGAGGAATACTTGTGGGAAATATTGGTCATCAACCAGCTACCAGTTATATTCTGGCCACTCAAAAAACTACACTATACCATCCAGAATCCCTCATAAGGAGCCAATAATCATGTCTAAACTAAAATTATTTGGTGACATTTAACTTCCTATAATATCACCAACTGATCTACCCAAGGAGCCACAAGCATCTCAAGGCCATCCATCACCAATGTTAGAGGGTCAATATCACAATACTCCTGTTGGCTCAACACCTTGATTCCAATGGATACCAACAAATGTTTTAGTGGAATAGAATATGGAGCCTCACTATTCTCTTGAAAATAATATAGAAGTAATACCTCTATTAAATAATAAGGGGTTGGAGGGGGGGGGGGGTAGTACACTTTCCTTCACTTTAGTCCCCTTCCAAGGAAACATTGAGATCCTCAAGTTTTCCAGCTCACCTATGGTAAAACATTTACCACCAACCACTTCTAATGTAAATGTAGTGATGATCAATATCATGGTAGATCATAGAAATATGGCTTATAACATAAGAAATGATAATGAAAACCCAAAATTATGGTAAATTAAGTATGATACTGTAATTCTAATAGGCTCCCACACTCATTAGAAGGGAAAAAACTAGGCCTGGGAGTCCCCCCAATGAGGTACTTCTACTTTCCCATCAATATATCAACAAAGGAAAAGGGATCTATGACCCTATCAGACCATCTAAAATGGTTCCACAAATTGAGTCATATTACAGGTTGGATACTTTTCTCTAAGAGATTTAAGGCTACAAGAGGCTTACTATAAATCTCATCACTGAGTAGTGCCCAAGGTATGATAATGTCAGAGTGGACCCCATATCCCCTCTATTAGAGAAACCAATTCTCATTGGTTTTTTTTACTTTGTGTCATGGTAGGTGGTCCTTCAGATCCAATCAGGGTAGAGGTCGATGGATTTGGAAAAAAGGACAAGATATGACCCACCTACCCTGTATGAACAACATGAATTCCTCCTTTAGAACAACGATCAATTATCCTCATGGGATACCAAACTAGTCAAAGCATTGATAACCACCAAACCTCACAAAAATTATGTGAAAAATACTCTCATCTACCACCTTGATTCTCTAGAAACATATAAAGGTGTGATATTTCTATAGTGGAATTCGTATCCAACATGGGTAGAAAAGATGCACCTTCCTAAAAAATTTGGTAATATGAGGTTTTTCCAATTCAATGAAATGGGTGATATACTATATCACATGGCCCATTTCACCTCATGTTAATACCCAATGTTAGGGAATCTTGAGTAGTAGTATAATTACAAACTCTAATGTTTTTTTCCCGAATTTGTAAGGGTCGGCCTTTGTTTGGAACAACCAGCTGGATTTAGGATCCATCGCTATTTGGGAAGATCTTCATAGGTAGTTCCTCTACCACTTTGACTCTACCATGTGCAAACGCAGTAATATTTAACTCTCAGAATAAAATAATTTGTCTGAAGAGTGAGTTTTTGACTTCATTTCTTGATGGAAGGGGATCACATAGTACCTCAATATATAGATTTACTTAGAGAAGTAGTTAATGGTGTTCATGGATAATTTCAAATATAATCTAGTCCCTACTATCATCTCCATATTTTATCTAAGTGGGATTTGAGAGTTAAAAAAAAGAGATAAGAATCTATAAGAATCTTTTTAGTGGACCAGACAACAATCATTCCCATTACCTCTTCCAAATCACATAAAAAAGTTTTAAGGCATAAATAACCACTATTGCCCAGACTAAGGACCTGTAGGAGATCCACATTCAGGGACCTCTACCAGATAGGTATCTCTAACCACAACCTCATAAAGCATATCCACTCCATGAAATTTTTCCCAAACACCATGTTGGGTCTAGGAACCAAGGATTCCATTTAAAGGGAGGGAGAACAAGACCACATACTTTAAGGACTTGAAGGTCCCATGGTACTTCATCTAAGACTTGTAAAATAATATCATTAAGTTTACATAATAGAAAATTCAAGAGGAAGCTAACCTCATTAGTCATGAAAACTATTTACCATACCACAGGGTTAATTGGGATACCATCAAGTAGTGTTTTGTGTTAAAATATTTCCACAAGGAGCATGAATAACAAGGAATTGTTACATTAAGAAATGCACTAGAACTTGTAGCACATGTTTCTACTGATGGAGAACATGAATATGAATTATTGAATTCTATTAGGATGTTATATCATTGTAGGATAGTTAGTGATGATAAATGTTTGGGTCTTCCTTCAAGTACCACTTTCTAATGCCATCAAATGAGAGGAATATGTCACACTAACCAGAAGGGTGCCCGGGCTAGTGCCCTAGAAGATACTATTCAGGATGTTAAAACCGAACAATAAAAATTTCATAGGGATCACCAGGAAAAATACTCTTAGGTTTCATTATTTCTGTATCCTATGAAGTTGGTTGTATTGGTTGATTGGCTAACCTAGTCACAACAACATCAGGCTCATCCACGGATGTCTAGGGCTTGGCCTTATCTATCTAGTGCTAAGCCTAAACCATACAGTTGGTAGTGGAAAATGGATAGCACTATCCAAGCCCCAACAAATAAACTAAAAACACCCACTACAATTCATACTAATGACAGACACATAGAAAGAATATGTATTCCCCTTTCTTAGAATTATAATGTGCCAGAGCACCTCACCAGTTTACCAAAAGGTCTCTCAAACCTTGATGCACTTTTCCTATTAGAGGTGATGCATGGGGACATTATCAAAAATCTAAATATCCCTCTATGGTTTGAGTTTACTATGTAAACTTTTGAGGACCACCATGTAGAGGAAACTAGGTAAAAATAATTCCAATATATTATTTCCTTCTCCAAAGAAGATGAATGTGTTACTGTATAAGGGAAATTTCATCCGTTTTCTATTTCATGATAGTTAAATTCTGTAGAAATACACTACTGATTAGTGAATACTATATTTATAATCAATATCATCTTGACACAGATTCTCGACTAGATGGTGCTTATGAAATCTGATATAACTCCCTCTATCCTAAAAATGGAGGGGTAGGATAAGAGTGAGATGAAACTGTGTGACAAGATATGGAAGAAGAATCAATTCAGTGGCCTGATGGGAAGAATTGAGTTTATGGTTTTCTCCTAGGAAAACACCTATAGTGCCCTATTGTTAATGACCTAGCTATATATTCATGTGGTGGTACCTTCTTCATACCATCAATGCATTAAATACTCACTAGACAATCAGGTTTGGGTACTTCAGGGTGGTGCTTATCCCTTCAACTCATGTGAAACTGACTACCTAGATGTTGGGTACAACAAAAGGAGGGTAAACTACTCCATAACAATGGGATTGAGGATATAAATTCACCAAATTATATAATAACTACTTTAATAGATCCTTGGGTATATTTTAAAGAAAACTCCAATTTTCTAATCCATAGATTAGAGACAACGAACCCAGAATTACTAAACTTCTTCATCATATCTAAGAAGAAGTATTTCTCATATAATACCTTACACTCCTATATGGAATAGTCTCAACCGATACTAGAAATCCCTACTCTAACGGAATACTGATGGATACACCCCCATGGAAATTGATTCAATATACACCTGCATAATTAAGAAAGTAAGGCTGATGCTCCTAAAGAGAAAGAATCCCTTGGAGAGGGTTCCATCCTTTCTAGTTCCACCCCTAGGTCCATAGATCTAAAAGAGTCATCTCCTCCCTATGATCCTCATATTTTATATGATGAATAGTATTTGGATGATTCTACTCTAGCATTTGAAGAGGATGTCACCAACATGGTCATTGAGATGACCAAGCTAAACATTAACAACAAAATACCCTAGGCTAAGGTTGATCAGTGAATTGATGTCTCTAAAGGAGTAAAAATAGTATGTGACTTTCTTAAAACAACATAGTTACATGTTCACCTAGAGCTATAGGGAAATTCTAGGGCTCGATCCCTAGGTTTTCGTTCATTACCTTGGCCTCCTAGTGAGAAAATGTGGGCTCAAATATCCTCCATTAAATATGTATCATTCTATTGATGTCATGGTCAAGACAAAATTTTACATGATAATCAAGTGAAACTTTTCCCGAGAGGTTTAGTAACCCAAGTGGTTGACCAATACTATTATAGTTGGGAAGATGAATGGGTAGATAAGAGCCAACATCAAATTTAAAGACATCAACCACCATTTTCAAAAGCAAAACATTACTATGTAAGTAATGGACCTTATAAATGACATGATATATAGTTTCCTAGAGAACTACTTCATGGATGGATATTTTGGGTATAACCAAATTTGGATATCCCCTAAAGATGAGGAGGACACCAATTTTAGATCACCCCAAGGAACCTATTTCTACTGAGTGATTCCATTTGGTTTAAAGAATGTGAGAGCTACTTAACTAAGTTCCATGAACCATATCTTAAAACCACTCCTCAGGATAATGGTAGAGTGATAAATGGATGATTTAGTGATAAAATACCACCCACGATAATACCATCTCAAGGATCATTAGAAATTCATTGACTTCCTACACTCCCATAACTTAAAAGTTTACCCCTTAAACATTTCATTTGAGGGTACCTCTATAAATTTACTTGAATTAATTGTTAGGTATAGAGGTATTTATATACATCTATAGGATATTAGAGATGTCATTAATATTCCCCATCCATGAAACCATTGGGAGTTACAATGCCTCAAAGGATACTTAACCTATATTCGATGATTCATTATGAATCTGAACAGAAAGTGAGATATTATTTTGAGAATCATGAAGAAAGGAACCATATAACAATGGGATGAAGATTTATAGACCCCATTATAGGACATTAAAAATCATATTCTATATCCTATAATCCTAATGCCACCCATTCTAAGGAAGCATCTAGTCCTTTATGATAATTCCTTGAATTTTTCCCTTAGTGCCCATCTAGATTTGAAGAATAATGAGGGAAAGGAAAAATAGGATGCATTATCTCATTTCCATACTATTCATCATGGATATGAGATATTATCTCATCCATAAGAGTTCCTCACCCTGGTATTTGAAATTATAAAGTTACAAAACATCCTACAACATCACGAGATACAACTAGTATCTCGTGTTGATCCACATAAGTACATTATCAATCACCCCATACTTACAGTCCAACTATCATGTTGGGAAGTAATTTTGTATCAGTTTGACATTAGGTTTCCCCCTAGCAAGTTTTCAAGGTCCAAGCATTGGAAGATTTTATAGTTGAACATATGACCCCTAAATATCTACCCCTGGATGTAAACTTCTCAGATGAGTCCATCCACTCCATGGATCAAGAAATCCTATAGTGGATGATGCATTGTGATGATGCATCCCGTAGCATGACAAGTAGAAGTCTCAAAATTAGAAAACTCAATAAGGTGGTCCTGGTGTTATCTCCATCACTACCACATAGGATGTTTCTCTATACCCATTCATATTTTCCAAAGGATACATCAACATTGGGTTTAAGTACAAGGATCTTATCAATGGCCTCAAGTTGGATTTTGAGATTGATTTACCATATTTTCATGTGAAGGGAGACTCAAATATAGTCATCAAATAGATCAATGGTGATTGTATCATCAATAAATAGGAGATCACCCCATAATAGACTGACTTCATGATCTGATATTCTAGTTCACTTCTAAGGAAAAGGTAACTCATGTTCCCTCCCACATAATTACTGAAGCAATGCTTTTTAAATCATAGATACATTTCTAGATGAGCCTGACCAAGATGAATACGTAATTCATTTAATTAATCAAAGGGTCATCACACCCATCACTTATGACAATGACGAACAATAGGTAAATCACATGGACTTCATAAATTCTAAAGAAGATCCATCAAATGCCCTGATATCCAAATAGGCACCTGATTAGATGACTCCCTTTATTGAGTACCTCAAACAAAAAAATCTCCATTCAAAAAGAGTCGAGTGTGAGTGAATCCATTAGTGCAATTCACAATTTACCCTTCAGGATGGAACCAACCTTGAACAAACCCTTATAGGTGAAGATTCGATATAATCCTCCAATATTTTATCCAAGGTAAGAATATCCATAAATCCTTGTAAGAGGTACATGATGGGTCATGTCGGTCCCATCAAGAAGGATTGATGCTTTCCCACCAGATCTATAGATTGGGTTACTTTTTTCCCACCATTGTGCATGCCAACATTAAATTCACCAAGAGGTTTCATGTATTCCAAATCCATTCCAACTTAATATATCAACCCTAAGAGATTCTCTATACCACCAAGTACTCCTGTAAATTTTCTATATGGGGGATTGGTATTGTGGGACCCTACCCACCAGTAATAACTCAAAAAATGGAGGTTCATTATGACTGCCACCAAATTCTTTTTTAAGTGGGTGAAGGCCACCCCCCCAGAGAGGTCAAAACCCAACTCATGATTAAGTTTGTCAAGTCCCACATCATATATAGATTTAGGATTCCTCACACCATTTTTGTAGATAACGACACCAATATTTAATCCATTGAGTTAAATAATTTTTATTCCAAGTAAAAAATATGATCCAACTACATCTCCCACTAACAAATGTAGGTGGATGGATAGATTGAATAATTCAAAAAACTCCTATTTAAAATCATATAGAAGATGGTATTCTAGAATAAGAAACGTTATCCTGATAATATGCATAATTACCTCTAGGAATATCAAAATATGACTCAAAATTCAACCCTGGAGACCCCATACTTCCTATTTTATGGGACCTAAGAAGTTATAATGATATATGGTCATATTGTATCTCTTTATATAGCCATTTATAAGAAAAATATTATAGATAGGAGTAAAGAGGTCTGTTTTTCTAAGTTAGAAGACCTTAATGAAAACATGATCTAGGTGTTACATATTCCAGAAAGGTATTTGAACCAGGTGGTGTGAGTATTCAATAAAAAGTTCTTCCTCCACACCTTTATTTATGGTGATATGTTGTTGGATCATAGGATTCCATTGATACATAGAAGAAGGAAACCAAAACTAGTAACCAAATTAGATGGGCCATGAATCATATATAAGGTATACTATAATAGTGAATACTCATTGATCACCATGGATATAGATAATATCACACCTCCCACCAACATCAGGTTATTCATGCAGTACTTCACATGAATTTTTCAGTACAAGATATATTAATTTAAACTTAAAAGGATATAGTCTTAGTTTATTGTTTTAAAACTTCAATACAAAATCCTAGTCACATGTAAAAATGTATGAAATCTTCTAAGCTACATGATGTGAATCTACAATGTACCATATATGAAAATCATAGGATTCATCCTACAATAAAAAGGAGATGAAATATATTTCCAGTGTAGGATTAATCATGTAATGATCATGATATGATCCCAAGAAATCCCCCTAGGCCTCCTCCAGATGTCTAAGACCCAATCATATTTTCTATTCCTATCAATAGGCTGAGAACCCCTTATAGAACAACATGAAGAGGGAACAATGGGTAACCCAAGTGCACATACCCAAATATGTTCCCTTAAATCCCAACAAAACCCCTTATGGGTGTAAGTGTAAATCATATTCCTTAACCTATAAGCGGGTTAAAATTCTCACATGTACTAACTTGAGGAAGAAATAATGAGAAACTCAACATGTAAGCACCACACATGTCTTCATTTCACATGATGTTAAACTATGGTATACCTTATATAGTGAGCATAGGATTCCTCACATGATGAGCATGACATGCCTAATGTAAACATGCGACCATGCCTCTACCCATGGGAATCTTCCACGTGTCAGCCCCAATCACACCATCCTCAGTCCTCAACAGTAATAGTCAGTCCCTGGAGTAATCCCACCATGGTCAAATCTATATGACCTTAAACAGAATAAACTATGCATCATCATATTATGATATTAAATTTTGTGTTAAATATATTTTCCAAACATTTTTAAACTACATGGTATATTTACCTATCACAAAACATGAAACTATGTGATGAATTGAGCCCCCATTTGAGAGGGAACCCTCCTTTATGGTGTTAGTCATCTACCACACCACATTTAAAATCTATTTGTGGCTTGATTCCTTATTCCATGGGATATGTTGCAATACACAGATCTCATATACAAGGTGTATCCCAACCACTAGCTTATTATGGGGTCTCTCTCCTTGGTAATATGCTCAGTCCTCACCTACTGATATGTTTATCCAAGCACATTTGGGCACATAATAGAATAAATCCTAGAGTGTTTACCTTACCCCTAAGTATCCATACATTTTAACTTCCACACTTCACACCTTCCTTGATTTTTATCCTCATCACCCTCTTAGAATGAACATGACCGATAATGTTATTGGTTCATAGTCAAACTGGCTCACCTACCATCCTGAGCACACACCTCAAAGGATCCTTGATGACGGGTGATGGTTTCCATGTTATGAACATGTCAACAGTTGATATCATGTTTTCCCCATACTTGGAATATGTATTTTTGTAACCTATATTTTAAACATGGTAAATAGTTATTATTCTCCCATTATTCACCCATTCTCACAGTGCAAATCTCAGAAATAATGATTTACCTACCTTTTAACCACCCTTTGTTCTGGTGGAGTTTCAACACCCTTAGTGTTTTCCTACATTCAATCCTGTATGATGACCAAGAAAGTTCGAAACATTAGAAAATTCCTAATCTAACATCTTCTTCCCCTATTTCCACCCATTGGGATAAGGGGAACTCCCTACCAATATTTATTTCTCACATAATGTATTGATCCTGAGGGATTATGAGTTGCGGTAGAATTTACCCAAGAATGGTTGAGATGCACATGAATTCCCTAAATGGAACGTCTCTCCCCTTTTTTATTTACTCTACACCATTAAACTAGGATCCTTGGTCTAAGAATCATAACCATAAATTGTGTGAAAATTTTATCAGAGATGTTTCATATAGAACTGGGCCTCCTTCTCCCTCTTTTAATGTTGGGTTTCTACATTTTTGTGCCGCACTAACACCCCCCAGAAACAAACCCCTTTGGTCTAAGCATCATGACCTTAACCTGTTTGAAAGACCATAGTCTAAGATCCATGAATATAAACTAGAATTATCCCCCTCTTGGTATTATTATAATGAAATTAAACTTTATTTCTAGTGTTTTATGTATAAAACTCTAAAATTAAGATCCTACTTATGATCCTCGCCTAATAGGATGTGCCCCTTTTTGGTGTTTTTATCTCACCATGCCATGTTCTAAAACTATGTGTGGCTCTATTACTAGTTTTGTAGGATACATAGTGATGCCAAGATCCCTTTCCACTGGACCAACTAAAAAAATATCCCCATCATGTGGGACCATTTTTTCTATCATTCACCCCCAAAACCCCATTCATGTCAGGTTTGGAAGTGAATGGCTAAAAGAACCATCTCACCAATACCCACAGTCAAAATTTATATGACCATAAGCTACAATGAACCTCAGTCCAATCAGTAACACATTAAATTGTGTGTAACCTACCATAGGACCATTAGTTTGGAATAAGGCATCCTTTTTCCCAATTCAAGTTGGGTTTTAAACTCTTCATTACCATAAAAATACTCATATATTACCACTATTTGGTCTAATCTCTATGACCTTAAACTGATAGAAGCCTTATTCCTAGCATTATGACATTAAATTATGTGAAACTATCCCCCTATGGCCTCCAATATGCGTTGATCCTGCATCACCCCTAATTTATTATCAAATTAATGACCCTATTTCTCTACATCCACACTTGAGAGGACAACATGCTTCCATCATTGGTATCACACCATGTTATGATTACCCATTCAGTGCGATATGTAGTGACACATGAATCTCTTATATTGATCCCAATCACAAATCCACTCACTCCAAACACCTTGTATTGGCGTCCATTTCCCCACGATAGACCTTATCTCCTTCACACAATACTAAGGCATTTTGGAACTCTGGCAGAGGTGGTCTACACATTATGACCTTAAAACTATTTACATATTTGTGTGGTTTCAATTCTTCTTGGACCTATATTCACATCATGTTTATATTTCCCCCCTTCCACATTATCTTATCCAATGATATAAACTCTATGAAATTAAACTAGCATCTTTGATCCAAGAATCAAGACATTAACCTATATTTAGTAATCTCTACATATATCCCTAAACATAAACTCATTCGGTCCAAATAAAATGACCCTAAAATTCCCTATGAAATATGAACAATTGTCTTTTAGGTTGAAAACCCATAGGGGAAACCTGATATAAAGTCTGAATTTTACTTTCTATGTCTCACTTTAATCTTGGAAAAAAGTAGGGGTGTGATTGGGATAGGTGAGAAAGATGGAGGGACCCATAAAAAATTTGGATGTGCTTTATGGACATACTAGTTTAGGAAAAAGTTAGAGTCAAACCTACACCCCCTACTTCATAGGGTCCTCCATGAGATGCGACCCCTTGTTCTTCCTTTTCATACAAGTATTGCATTCACATAAATTGAAATGTCTTGGATAGATTAAATTGAACTATGAAACACTATGGTAAAATCTATATAAACTTAAACATAGTAATCATGTGTCCTCACCGTATGACATTACACTGCATGTTCAAAATCCTTTCCACAAGATGTTCAACTACACACCTTTCATGCAAATTATATGATCTAAAAATGAAAAATGTTTTAGGCTCGTTCCTGTGGGGGCCTCTTCCCACTTCTTCATAGGTCCCCTATTAAACCAATCAATTTCCATAACCATTACTTGACAACCAAGATGACACTCCCCTTAGGAGATTCTGGCACTTTATCAGACCAATATACCTTCCCAATGCACTTGTAACCACAATGGAGTAATCTCGAGAGTATTGAAATCCATCCTAAAATTCCCTTAGTACACCCCCCATGATTTTCATTTTCCTTGACTTGGATCCATACCATCTTCCACATATGAACAAGCCCTCTAATGATGATTATTCCTAGCCAAAATAGATCACCTCCCATCATGGGAACATTCCCTAAATGACTTTCGATGATAATTGGATAGGTGTCATTTTTAAAACATGTTCAAAGGTTGAACCTTATTTATTTTTACCCACTATTAGAAGTATGATAGTTGAATATTCATTTTAAACATGGTCAACTATCATTCTCTATTGGTATGCTACTCCCCATTATGTTCAGAATCCTAGACATACCAATTCACAATATCCATCCCCTTTGCTTGGGTATAATCCAATTCCCCTAGAATTACCTCACTCATGAACCTACACATAGTGGGAAAGTGAATCTAATGTGCATAGATACATTTTCCAACCAAGGATTTCCTAGTTAGGACACCCCTGGTGGTCAATGGATCATTCTGACCCCACCTTTCCTGACACTCTCATATAAGTGAGTGGTCTTTTATTTATCTCTTTTTTCTCACACGAAGTATTAATCATGTGGGGATATGGGATTATAGTTTATTTTCATGTTATTATGATTGAGATGGAGAAAAATTAGATATACACACATATGGAATTGAAACAAACAACTTTGAAGTTCTAATTGGGGAGGGTCATACACTGGTGAGAGCCTCTCCTTTATTTCAATATGAGAATCCCTCTACATCTCAGTGTGGGTAGATACTAATCTATTCTAGACAACATATATTGGGTGGTCTCATGGGCCAACATATACTAGGTAAGCTCTTATGTTTCCTCTTCTGAAATATCACTAACCTTGTGATCTTGGATCTGCACCTAACCATGTTCATCCCAACACTTTTCCACTAAAGAGGTCACCTCTACAACTTCATCCTTGGATTCTTCCATATGCACCCTCAAATGATTGTTCTTCTATCCCATGGTAGTGATGGTGAACTCATATTACTCCACCTACCCCTCCTTCTAAGCAAGAACCTATTCATCCACATTGATTGCCTTGGTGCAATTATATTTTCCCATATACTAGGAGGCATCAATCTCTTTACACTCCATCCTCACTCGTTCGATGAGGAAGTCTCGAGCTAAATCATGAAGAATGTGAGATTAAACACCTCTAGTCACTAGTATAACATTCCAGAAATGAAGGCACCCCATATAGATTTTCAAATCTGCCCATTGGGTACGGGTGATGAAGCCCCACACGCTCCTCTATGCCCTACACCAAAAAACCCATTTCTCCTCATCCACATCAAAGATGAAGTCCTTGAATTCCTCAGAAGGCACATTCATGTAATTAGGGATTGATTCAAGCACATCAGCCACAATGTCATCCACATGCATCTACTTAGGATGTCTAGGATCAACATCCAAAAGAAATTTTTCTTCATTTGTATCTTTTCTCAAAATAGAGGCCTCACCAACCTCCTAATGCACCTCTAGAGAAGGCCCGACCACTATAGCCTCCTAAGTCAGTGCTATTGATCACAAATATTTGGCTACCACAATTTTATAAATCTCTAGAGAGTCTTAATTACCACATACTCCTCATCCACCCCTTTGAGGCCATAACTTTGACCATCCCCACCTCAGTTTTAGGCTCCACTGGTCAAAGATTTACTATTGGAAGCAGAACCACTAACATGTTTTGCACTACCATTAAGACATAGGGTTAGCATAATGTAACTTATGGGAGACAAATAAAAAAGGAAAGTTTAAAAGGGATAAGTTTTATAGGAAGCTTAAAGACTTTCTAGTAGGTTATTGATGTTCACCAAAATCCCTGCCAACGATAGCACCTCTGTGGTGACTGATGCCCCAGTTGGTTGAAATTAATCAGTAATTGGGAACATTATATATATTTAAAAGGAACAAACAAGTCATCAAAAGTTTTATAATTTGAATCCTTAAAAAAATAGGGAAATTAAAGAACTATAGACTACCAGGGGACACTTAAGGTTGTTGATTCATCACCTCAGTCATGATCTCTACCTCAACAACAAACATCTGGCTGTTGGTGACCACAACATCAAAAATAGGTATCATGTCCACACTTCCAAGGGTTGGTTATTTCTAATCCTTCATCATAGGTTCATCATGAATCCCCCCCCCCCACCGCCATGCTATTTGGTTCCTACAAAGTTCAAAATGGAGTATGATAAAAATTGAAAAGGGTTAAAATATGGATGAAACCCATGAACCCTTGAAGCTTACCTCATCACTAGTAGAGTCTCCTATCCCAAGGGAGTACCATGAAAAATCACTTGCTCAAGAATCCTCATCCAAATTTTCCTTCCCAGTCATGCATGTATTCAATTGAATATTGGGGAGGTATATGGGGGTTGGAATATCCATAAGTATTCTCACTCGGTCAGTTATAGACCACATAAAATAGTAAGAGAGGATCACCTACTCCTAATCCTTTAGGTATTGTACCTCCTCTACCCATAGATCATGGAAACTTACACTAGCATGACCTAAATCAAAGTTGTGAATTGCGACATCTTGGAGATGCATACATATTGCTTGGTGGGAATTGATTTTATAGAAGATCTCCTAATCCCTCTAAGAATCAGGAAAGGCAACATCATCATGAATGTATGAATGGTAAAAATGCTTCCCCAATGCCATAGAATCGGTACTTTGGGACACATATAGGGTTTTAACTTCTCCTAAAGTTGATTTATTGGGAGTTGTAGACCTTCCACTACTCCTCCCTCTAGATCTACAACTCACATAGGGATAAAAAAATCCCTAAGCCACATCAACCACCCCACTGACCAGAATAACTATCCCTCTTCAACAATCTCTCCTAGTAATAGAACACCCATATCCCCAAGGTTACATGAATCCTTATTTGTACTATTATAGTGTGTCTCATCACCTTGGAAAATTCGTAAGGTACACGCTCTCCTAGATCAACTCATACCCATGGAAGAGATCATATGGTGCATCGGCCGGTGACATATTTTTCCTCACTATACCATCCTATCTCACAAAAATACTCCATATTTTATGAAGTATATAAGGGTGTGTCTTAAAATTTAACTCCTCAAACACCTTTTGGGTGAGCTATTAAAGAAACAAGAATTCCTTGGAAAACTGGTACAAGGCATATGGTTCAAAAACCACCTTGTAGTCGACCCTTACCACCAGCATGCTGCCTTGAAAGTCCAATGGGTGTGATTATTGATACACTATACCTAAAACTTAATCCATAACCATACCCATTAGGATGGAGAATATATGTAATATAAATCACTCCAATACCCCAATACTCACATGCACCCTGATTGGATCCAACTATAGAGGTTGACTCCCAATAATGTTCAGTTTCGACGATTGGGAGTTGGTTATAGGGGGACTGATGGGGGTTGGGTACTCATAACCCCTCATGTGTTAAATAATAAATTAATACAAAAATTTGAAGGATCTACACACATGGATATGGTTCTTCCTCTTTTTGATGTTCCCTAAGACCTTACACAACTTTTCCAGCACCCGCATAACAAGGTTGATATGCTTTCCCATCACCAGCATTGCCGCCATGATAAGTCTATTGGGACATACCCCAATGTGTTCATATAAAGTCAATATAATCCATTATTAGATGATAACCTTGATAAATCCCACCATTATGATTGAGGGGGACTCAAGATTGACACTATACCCCCATATATTCTATTGGATTTCCTCTAGGATCACCTGATAGGGGCATTCCTTCCTACGCTGTGATGCCTTTAGACACTGGAGGAGTATCCAAGGTATCCATTTCTTGTAGAGAAAATCTAATCCAATACTTGAAATGTAAATCCTCCATCCCCAACTTATTCTACTTCTCCCCTTTCACAAGGCACAATAGAGAACTTAATATCACTGACACTTATTCTCAACCCTCTTATAAATTATCAACAAAAAGGAATTAATTGTAAATTTCCCCTTTGATAAGGATCCCCATGATATGATTGAATTATCATAGGCTGACACTAACATCCCCATGATGATAATGTAATGTTTTGGTCCCTGGTGATCACCTTATCAGTAGATCAGTCATGATCTCTGGGTGGGGATAGATGTTGAACTATGAAGTCCACCCTGATTCATAAAACCCCACTCTTATATTTTATAAAAAAATCATCATAGGACTAGCATAACAAATATTCCTAGTCACATTAATATATAAATTTTACTCCCTAAAATAGATCCCACTCCCCCATCCAACCTTAGAGATGGTTCTCCAGGACTTGCATGATGAAAATTTGGTATTGAGGAGGAGATGTCTCTACAATAAAATCATCCATGGTAATTTTTTCATAAGGTTCCATAGAAAATGGGTGGTTATTAACACATGGTCCTTTATAAAGTGACCCATAATAACCTTGTTCTACTGATATAGACCATGAAATATTTTGAAACAATATGTAAGGGTGCCTCTTTCAAGATTTGGGGTGAAAACAACACCCCTATGTCCAAATACATATAACATAATCCTCTGGCATAGTGGATATTAATTTTGATCACCTATCAGTAAATTAGTGATTGTGTAATGATTTTATTCATCCTGAAATTTATATTCAATAATTATATTTCCAGTCATCTCCTTACACTTGGAAGTAGTTGGTTTAGAACCTTCTAAGGCCATCACAGAGACATTGTATGGTTTTTGAAAGTTGGTTCATGAAAGTCTTACTCAATAAATTCTTTTTCGTGAAACTTATTAGTATAATAAAATATTGATTGTAGAATAACCATTCATAGAGGTTTCAAGATTCGTGAGTGCAAGTTATTGAAATCACGTAAAACTTGTGAAATTTATATGTTTCATTAAAAGAGATACAAAAAATATTACATGAAATGCTTATAGTCCCCATGGGACCCCTACACCTATTAATAGGCCTAGGTTAGGACCATGTTTCACATATTGGAGTCCCATACTTATAATTTATGGTGATTTCACCTCAAAATATGAACGACATCTCACACATTGGCTCCCATTCTAGGGGGGATTTATTAACACTAAAAACATGTGTTATGGGAGACGTTAAGGAATATATGAATGGTTCGATGTAAATACATGACAAGATGGTCTCAAAATATACCTAATGGATTATATTTATGATGTTCTGGACCTTCATGAAGAAAAATTTCACCAAATATTCATCGTAACACTGTGTAAGTGAACCTTATGTGATGATGGTAAATTCCATGCAGTGTATATCTTCACACAAAGCTCATAACCACCAGAAATGTTTTTTTCTTGTATTTTTATTATGAATAGAAAAAATATTTCATGAAATGTATCTACTAGCCTTGGAAGTTCATATAAATACCCCCTTTTCCAAAAATTTATGGAAACATGACATTTTTACTTGGTCTAGAAGCTATGAATTTATGAAACTTCATCCTTCATGAGCCAAAGAAGATATGGATCCTTACAGGTATCCATCCTCCAATAATAGAATCAAATGGGTTCCTGAGATTCTCTGACCATGGTTGAGCTGAATTTCATGATGTTCCATAACCTCCATGCTAAAGGAAAACCTATCACACTTCTTGGGGTTTCGTGAGATACCTATCCTTCATGAAACCTTACCCATGGAAACCAAGACTTTACCCCAAGGTAGGGAACCCACCTTCATGAAACCATTGAACTTCATAAAAATCTTGAACTTTGTAAAACCCACCTCAAATTACCCTCTGTTATTCTTCCTTTTAGAAGAAATACCTTCAAGAATGCTGAATTCTAGAAGACCATATACCCATTCAAACAATGTTTATTCATGAACTAACATTCTTCATGACCAATATCATCAACCCTCTTTCAACTAAGCATAGTAACCCTAATGTTGGGACCCCCATGTGACACCTCACCATGGTAGGTTTTATGCCTTGTTACATCCAAAAGCACTTTCACAGTAGACACATCCCTAAAGGTGGAATCATAAAGGGAAACGATTCACCTTTCTATGTGTGGAGAGCTAGTTATTTAACCTTTTCTCACAATTTTAAATGGTATCCTTGGGTGTAGTACCAATAAGGTCTAGGATATAAGTCTCGCTACTATATATACCAACATCCCATTCTTACAACATTAATATGAATGAAAATTTCCTCCACACATGATGTTAAACTATATCCTTACCCTATGCAATGAACATAGGATTCCCTGTTTATGACTAGAATGTGATGACACCCTTCTTACACCATTCAACCCATATTCATAATCCCTACACCATTATAGGATACACCACCTATAATAGAAATCCCATATAAGTAAGCTCCACACCATCATGGGATGAACCCCATACACCAAGAAACTAATATGCGTAAGACCCACACCATCATGGGATAAACCCCCTATATTGAGAAACCCATATGCATAATCCCCACATCTTCATGGTATGACCCACCTATACTAGGAATACCACATGCGTATGACCCATATTATCCATTATTGTCACTTTTTCTGTGACACAAGTGTCCTTATCTCACAATTTTAAACAACATAGACCAGTAGTATTATACGAAATTAAAGTATGCACTCAAACTATGTGGGTTTTGATCCCTGTCTCATAACATGGTATATAGGAAAAATCCCTAAAGACTAATACCAAAACACATAGGATACATCTCTGATGTTCAATCCAAAGTCCCCAAAACACAATTAGATCTACATGTATTCCCTTGGAAGATGGAAACTCTATAGTTTAATCATCTCCCCCCCTAGGACACACTCAAAATTACCAACCTATCCCCACAAAAAATAAACCTATGACCAAACTTTCCAAGAAGAACATTAAAAATGTTACGAAACCATTCCCACAAGACACTAAAACTGTGAATCCACAAAAAGAATCATAATATACAACTCATTCATTTAACATGAGATGATTTAGTCAATGATCCTAAATTCCTTATTCACCTTGTGAAAATTACCCTGCCAAATACAAGGGATTACTTGGGTTTGATACCTAATATGCCTCACATATGAGATGAACTCTACCTTGAAATAGGAATACTTTATAGGTTCCCAATACACCCAACATCCATATATGTCTAGATGTGTCCAACATGACCATTATCTCTAACTATAGGTAGATGCCTTATCGTAATAGAAGCAATGAAATTAACCAACGTCCACCTCAAGATGTCATTGGGAATGAGCTTCCCAGATATGACTCAAATATATGAGGGAGACCCAGCATAGGAAGTGAGTTCCAAGGAGGAATCCATGTATGTAGGAACCAATATCCCATCATTCTATTTTGATCAAGGGGATAACATCAACAATCATGGTGGTAGAGGCCTCATTCCTTTGTAAAGTGAGAATATGGGGAAACTGACCAACTACCCTAGAGGAGTAATGACCAAATTCATAGAATCAAAATAATTTAGGAGATGAAAGTAAGAAAAAGAACATTATCATTCCCAATGATCTCCCCAAACCAATATCATTATAAAACATATATAACATGGTGAAATTATGGTCCAAATACCTTTAACTAAGGAGTTATCCCTTCTTTATACAGTGTCTATAATCCATCCAAGATCTCCTTAATGACCCTCGACTAAAAAAATTATCCATGAGTCCCTATATTTATAAAGGACCCAACTAATTAATTTCAAACCATTAAGAATTTATTTAATTATTTATTAATTATTAAGTTATGAGGTATAAAATGTAAATTTATCACTAAATAGTGTATCAATGTTGAAACTCCATAAAAAATGCTTCATTCCATCTCTGACATGAATTTTAACCCACTATAAGAAAAATAAACAAAATACTCCTATGATTCATCAAGAAAATTCCTTGGTAATTGATGAAAATCTAATAATAATATAAGAAATGTCTTACTTCTTGTGAAAATTTATGGAAACTCATGTGTTCCTAAATCCTCAATAATATTTATCCATACTATGTGGAATCCTTATTATCTTGATGAAATTATACCAAACTCTAGAAAAATTTCATCTCTAATCTCTGGGTGTATCAATATAAAATGTCAGAGAAGATGAGAATAATAGAGAAGGATAGAAGGGAACCATATTATTTTGGTTTTATATCAAAAAATAATTTATATTTACCTCCAATAATAATGAATAAAAATGGATTTATGGGGAGAAAACAAGGGTGGGGATGACCAAAATTCATCCCTTGTAATCCTCTAACTTTTAACCCCATGGGTGGTCAATCAGTAAGGACCCGACCCCAGTTGGACGGAGCTGATGCCTTATTTTATTACATAGGTATATAAAAAAGGAATATGTATCCCAAAAGGCCAAATAGTTTAGTATCTTTTGGAAACAAGATGTATATATAAGTTTAACATTACACCATGAAAATAAATACAACACTAATTTATTCCCTTAGAAACATCCATGCCTCATAGATTATGCCTACAAGTCACTCATAACTAGATTCTTCATATTAAAGGAAAAATGAAACATAAGAAAGGGGTGAGCTCAAAATCTCAGTAAGAGTAAGCAATACAATGAAAGATAACATATATATAAACATTAGGCATGGAGAATAATTGAAAACAAATGCCTTTAAAAATAATAAACTTGAACACATTATGGAATGAATATGAGTTGAGTAAATAATGCCAATATAATCATGGGTATTCTAATAATAGAATATCCAAATTAAATTTCAATTAATAGCTACATAATGAGATAAGTTCATATGTCGGACATTCTAAAAAAAATTTCATGTCTTCAACCAAAACATCTAAAAATGATTAAGTTCTCGACCAAAACCATATCTCAAATTGGGTCAAGGCCTCGGCCAAGTCCACATCTATTTGTCTCATGAGACATACCGATGCATCGAGGGTCTATATAGGGACCCAAACATCACATAATAAGTCCAATTAATTCCTCATATGAGTAGGGATAAACATAAACAACATATACATTCATATTGAAAATAACATATGAAATTTAAATAACTTTCCCTGAACATTAATCTTAAACACTAACAATTCAAAGTAAATTGGTTAATGGTTTTAGGATAGAACATCCAAAATAAAACTATTCACAAACCCTCCAATTAAATATCATAGATGATATCATAAAATCATAATCCCAACAATACATAATAATCAACAAGAGTGTTGAAACATATGAAAATACTCTTATAAAAGCATTGAGTAATTCTTGAGATAAATGCTCTTTTATTTTGAAAAGAAGATTTCTTTTGGAAATGTATTTGTATAAAACCATTACTGAAGTAAGATATTATTTTAATTATAAAATGAGTGATTTTATAAAGGTAATGGTTTCTAAAAAAATATTATAGATTTCCCTTTAAAATAGATAATAATTTGAGAAATTCCTTTGAATCAGGCTTGTATTTCGGAAATAATTTTGAAATTTCCATTTAAAATGTGTAACACTCCATAAAATAAGGAAGCATTATGGTTGGTAAACATATATAAAACACTAAAACATAATTTATTAGGAGTAAAAAATAATAAATACAAACCTTATTGAGGTAAGAAGACAATAAATGTAACCTGAATGAGAATGGAGGTTTAGATAAAAAACCCTTACCTTAAGTCCAAATGTGTTTCGCTCCTAACATTAAGGTCCTGGAATATGAAATTATACTTATTAATAACTTATTTCAGAACCTATTAGACATTTATTTAGTTTATCATAATTATGTTTAGTTCATTTATGTCCTTATTGATAAGTTATTATATCGAATTCCATCGTTCCAGAGTGTTTGTTTTCTTGATTTTCATAATCGTTTCACTTATTTTTAAGTAGTGGAGTTTGTGTGGAATAGATGTAAATATACAGAATCTAAATTAAATATTCTTTATGAAAATTAAGAAGTGTTAATAGTCATTCCAATCATTTGGTTACATGTAAAGAGTATGAATCGTTAGATGAAATATTAATGACATTCACTTAGATTATTTTAGTGGTATTTTGTTTATTAGGAACTAGTTTGGTCATACGATTTAATAATATGAATGTATACTGGTTCCTGAATATTAATTAGATTATAATAAATATATTATATTATGGTAAATAATTAAAATGTATTCATGACCAATAATGAAGGATAAATTTAAGAACGAAAATTTGTCGTCCACAGAGGTTATAAATTGGAACATGATGGATGTTGATTTCGTTTATAAAATAAAAGGGAGAGAGAAAAAATATTGATGATGGTTATTCCATTAACATGATATAATTCCCATATATAGATGATACTAGAGTTATCATGGTCATTTGGATAGAGGAGGTTGTGAGAGGATAATAAAAGAAGATAAATTGAAATGAAACTAAATGATAAAGAAGGGTGCTTTACCTCTGGAAATAACCTCCTTGAGAACCTTCTTAATGGAAGGGGTTTTGGTCTTTTGGAAAGACCAATAGATTCTTGGATGTGGGGAGTTACTAGGGAAGGGTATTTTGGAAGAATGTTTAAGATCTTAAAGGATTATAGGAGTGAAGAGATGAGGGAGTGATGGGGGTTTTATAGTGGAGGAGAGGAGTGAATTTTGAATATTTTATTCATTATTTTATTAATTTCCTCAAGACAGCCAATAGTGTTGGTTCATGTGACCCCTAATAGTAATAAGTTAATTTTATTTCTAAAAAAGTGGCCTTTCAGCACTAATGATGTCATAAATAGTGTATTTGACTTATAATTTGTATATATGGTATTTTACCGTATTTCACTATTCATCAAAAATTCAGGAATTCCAGAAAAATCCCAAAAATTCACCCCAACCATTTTTCGACAAGTAGAATTCAAAAATGAACTCCATTATTGAGAAATAATTTTCTAAATATTATTAATTTATTTTTTTTAAATAAAATAATAGTTAATTTGAAAAATAAAAAATTTAAAGTTATAATTAGATTTATATCACATTGAAAAATTAATAAAGATCTCATTATCTTATTACCTTAAGAAAATAAAATAATATCATTATTTTCTATTCATAAGGTTCATATTAATATTCATATTACTATTCATAAGGGTATGTTACTATTCACCAAAAAATCAACTTTGTTCTATTAGACTTCAAATGACTTACTGATCACAACTCTAGATGGCAGTTTTTCAAAATTCAAAACATAGTAGAGGCAAAGTTGTGTTTAACAGATAGATTATAAAATGTGTTTTTTTTTAGGGACTCAGTGTTTCATGCATTCAATATTTATTTTCAAAACCTTGGGGTGTTACATTCTCCCCTACTTACAAAATTTTTTTCCTTGAAATTCACAAAATGTTACCTAAAAAGATTCGGGTATGTCTTCAACATAAGCTCCTCAGGATCCCATGTTACCTCTTTGATTTTATGATTTATCTAATGTAAATTTACCAGACGAGTCATACGATTCCTCAACACTTGTTCTTTAGTGTCCAGAATTCGGATAGGCTCTGCCCAGTAAGATAAGCCTGGTTCCAACTCTATACCTTCAGAAGTGAGGACATGCATTGGGTCTATCTTATACTTTCTCAGCAATGAGACATGGAACACATTGTGTACCTTGGAATGTCTAGGTAGAAAATCCAAACGATATGAAATGACTCTAATCCTCCCTATAATTTCAAAAGTTCCAATGTACCTAGGGCTCATTTTCCCTTTCTTTCCAAATCTTATAACGCCCTTCCATGGTGATATTTTCAAGAAAATGTGATCTCCCCTTGAAATTATAGATCCTTCCTTTGATTATCAGTATATCTCTTCTGTCTACTTTGAGATGCTATGATATGAACTTGAATGGTCTTTACCTTTTCTGTTTTTTTCTCCAAAAGCTCTGGGCCGACAAACTTCCTGTCTCCAACTTCATCCCAATAAGTTCATGTACGACATCTCTTTCCATAAAATAATTCATATGGTGCCATTTGAGTATTTGAATGGAAGCTATTATATAAGAAAACTCCACTAAAGGAAAATATTGAGCCCACATACCTTTAATTTCAAGTGAATATGATCTCAACATGTCCTATAAGGTTTGGATCATCCTCTCGGATTGCCTGTCAGTTTTTTGGGTGGTAAACAGTACTCAATCGAAGTTTAGTATCCAAAGATTTCTGAATAATTTTCCATTATTTCGATGTAAACTATGGGACAAAATTAGATACAATTGATAGTGCTTCCCCATTAAGTCTCACAACTTCATTAATATAGAGTCTTTCTAATCGCTCTAGTGGAAAATCCTCTCTTATAGCGAGGAAATGTGTTAATTTTGTAAGTCGATCCACAATTACCCAGATCGCATCATTATTCGTTAGAGTTTTTGGTAATCCAATGATAAAATCCATGGTGATGTTATACCATTTACACATAGGAATAGGTAGATATTACATTACAGCTTTTGGATATTTCTTTTCAACCTTCACTTGTTGACAGACTGAACATCTTGATACATAATCCACAATTTCCCTCTTCATGTTGTCCCACCAGAAATGTTCCTTCAAATATCTATACATTTTAGTGCAACCCAGATGTATAGAGAAATTTGAACTATGAGAATAATCCAATAACTCAATTTTTAGCTCAGGTACAGCTGGAAAGCAAAGACTCTTCCCAAAAATTTAGAACACCATCTTCACACACAAAGTCAGCCATCTTCCCATCTTTTACAGCATTAATTTTCTTTTAAAGGTTATCATCACCAGGATGATAAGATTTAATTATTTCTAATAAATATGGTTAGGCAACCATTTGAAAAAGTAATGATTTTTCACATTATTTGATAATTCCCATATCCATTCTTACTAGATCCATGTATAAAGTATCCTTGTCAATCCTCATTTTGTTGAGAACTCCATGATCCATCCTACTCAATGCATCAACTACCTTGTTTGCCTTTCCAGGGTGGTAGTGTATGGTATAATCATAATACTTAATTAGTTTTATCCATATCATTTGCCTCATGTTGAGTTCTTTCTGTGAGAATATATACTTCAAACTCTCATGATCTGTATATATCTCACATTTTTTCCCACAGAGATAATGTCTCCATATCTTCAAAGAAAACATTACCACTACTAAATCAAGATCATGAGTGGGATAGTTTTTTTCATGAATTTTTTATTACCTTTATGCATAGGTAATAACTCTATCATTCTGCATAAGGACACAACCAAGTCTTTTATTTGATGCATCGCTAAAGATCACAAATCCATCATTCCCTGATGGTAGGGTCAGGATCAGAGCATTAACTAATATCCTTTTAAAATCTTTGAAATAGTCCTAAAATTATTTTTTCCATATGAACTTAACCCCTTTACATGTAATCTTGGTCATTAGGTTGTCTAAATAGGTGAAGTTCTGAATGAAATGCCAATAATATCCTGCTAAACCAATAAAACTACATACCTAAGTTATGTTTTTTGGAGTAGGCCATTATTGCATACCTTTTTCTTTACAGGATCAACAAATATTCTATATTTAGAGACAATGTGGCCTAGAAAGGAAACTGATTGAAGCCAAAATTAACACTTTCTGAACTTCCCATATAATTCATTTCTTCTAAGAGTCTTCAGGATAATGTACAAGTGATTTTCATGATCTTCATATATTTTAGAGTATACCAAGATATCATCAATAAATACAACCACAAATTCATTAATATATTCCTTGAAAGATATATTCATTAGATTCATGGAAATAGAGGGTGCATTAGTCAGTCCAAAAGGCATTACTGTAAACTCATAATGCCCATATCTGGTTCAAAATGCTGTTTTTGGAATGTCTTCCTTCCTCATAAGCAACTAATAATACCCATATCGAAGATCAATCTTTGAAAAATATTGGGCTCCATGAAGCTGATCAAATAAATCATCAATACGAGGTAGGGGATACTTGTTCTTTATTGTGATAGCATTGATCTCCCTATAGTCAACGCACAACCTCATGGATCCATCTTTCTTCATAACGAAAATACAGGGGCTCACCATAGGGAAACACTAGGGAGAATAAATCCTTTATCACCCAATTCCTCTAGTTGTTTCTTCAGTTCCACTAATTTTATAGTGGACATTCTATAAGGGGTATTTGATATGGGCCTTGAACCAGAAACTAAGTCAATGGGAAACTAAATTTCCTCTCTAGAGGATGTCCAGGTAAGTCCTCTGGAAACACATAAACATATTCTTGTACAATTGGTACATACTCTATCTAAACATTCTTCTCCTCACCCATAGTTATTGCATTCCCTTCCTCCATAATAATTGAATTTAGTATAGATATTGGGGGTGGATCTATATGAGAATCAAATGGTGATGTTTCTTCCCTAAAGATAAGGGATTCCACATCGTCTTAAAAAATTGTAACCTCTTTCTTCTTGAAATATATTTTTACATCATGGTTTGAAATCCAAAACATACCAAGGATTATATCAAATTCAATCAGGGGTATGATAATTAAATTAGCAGATAAAGGACGTTTATACACCATAATGGGTACTGCCTGACACAACTTTTTTGCAATGGTACTTTCCTTAGGAGTTTTAACTGAAAACTCCCTTATTAAATAAAATTTTAAATATCTAATTTTCTTGGAAAACTATGAAGATATTAAAGAATTCAATGATCGAGAATCAAATAAAGCATTGGATAAGTTTGAGGAAACAATTAAAGTACTTTCCACTACATTATTCAGAACTTCAATATCAGTAGTTGTGATCAAATAATCTTATCCCTACTCCCTTGGCCTTTTCTATTTTATATTTCTTTGACACTTTGGAAAATAATTGGAATAGTGTCCCATATCCCGAAAATTATAAAATTGAACATTAATATATTATTTCTTACCCATTCAATCACCATCAATATAGCCTTTCTGTCCATATTTGTATCATAGTCCTTTTCCTTTTAAGCAGGCACCAGGGTGTTTACTTCTATAATTATCCCAAGGTGGAAATTCAATTCTAACCTTCTTTCTCATTTCCTTATTTCATTTTCCAGAGTTTTTAGTAGCCCTCTTCTTCTCTTACTATCCCTTAAATTCATAAGACTTAGAGAATACTTTTCTCGTCTTGATAGCACATGAAACTATATCGTCACATGATGAGAAACACTGGGAGACCAGTGCCCGCCAGAGGAATTGCTTTAGTACATTGAAGAATCGATCAATATTTCTCCTAAGATTTTGTATGTAGTCCAAAAATTCCCTTTCTAACCCTGTGAAGTTAGCTTCATAATTTACATCATTATCATCTTCCTTTTGATTCAAATTCAGAAACTGCCTTTCCATATCCTTTCGCTATTCATGAGGAAAGTATTTCTATAGGAGTATTTCTTTAAAGTCCCTCCAGTACTTATCTTCTATCAATTTCCCCTCCTTTATGTTTTGGATTAATGACCATCGCTGATCCGCATCTACCAATAGATGATAAAGTTCCATGATGAACTTCTCTCTTTTGTTACATCCCAAAGCAAGAAATATCTTCTCTAGGGAACTTATCCACTGCTCAGCTACAAATGGGTTTGTAGTCCCATTGAATTATGGAGGCTGTTGTTGCATAAATAAATCTAACAAATCTCCTCCATGTGGTGGATCCAGATGCTCTATAAGGGTAAGGTTATTGTTCATAACCTGAGTAAGTTGTCCTAGTATAGTTTTATGTTGCTCCACACTAGTTGTAACTCCAGATCCAACATCATTATCTTTCATAGTAGGTCAATCCCTACATGGGATACGCGTGTTCATGAAGTTTCAATTTATTCCACTATGCACCATTTCTAGATAATGGCATACAATAGATTAGGTTATGAATCATAATATATAATCTTAACTTAGCAAACTACTTAGAATAAATTGAAATCCTATGCATGGCTAACCCCATAATCACAAAAATGGTTTCTTTGAGGAAAATTTACATTTAAATCCTTTATAATGGCTTGTAAAGAAAATGTGAATTATCCTAAACATATCAACTGGGAGTGTCAATACCAAGAGTGCAACAAGGCCCATTGTCATGTACCAAGATACACCAGGTCAAGCCCAAAACTGCTTGTTAGAGATTTTACTCCTAGGTACATTGGTGCCAGATCCACCTCTACCTATTTGTATCCAGAGAGGGATGAATTTTCTAGAAAGATCCACATAATCTATTCCTTACCAAAATTCCTGGACATTCTTGTATGTTTTTCCCCAAATACTACCTTAGGTATTTGTTCCCCAATCTATATTTTCTAATCTAGTTTCCATGTTTTCTACTAAACTTCCTCTGATACCAACTGTAAGGATCCGACCGCAGTTGGCTGGAGCCAGTGCCTTATTTTATTTTATTGGCATATAAACAAGGAATATGTTTCCTGAAGGACCAAGTAGTTTAGTAGATTTTGGAAACAAGATACATATATAAGTTTAACATTACATCATGAAAGGAAATACAACACTAATTTATTCTATTAGAAACATCCATGCCTCCTAGATTATACCTACAAGTCACTCATAACTAAATTCTTCATATCCTAGGAAAAATGAATCATAAGAGAGGTGTGAGCTCAATATCTCGGTAGGAGTAAGAAATATAGTGGAAGATTACATAAACATAAACTTTAGGTGTGGAGTATAATTGAAAACGCATTCCTTTACAAATAATAAATGTGAACACATTAGGGCAGGGATATGATATGAGTAAATAATGCTAAAATAATCATGGGTATTCTACTAATCGAATATCCACATGAACTTTCAATTACTAGATTCATAATGAGGTAAGTACATATACTGAACATTCTAAAACATATTTTCAGGGCCTTATCTAATATTTCTAAAAATAATTAAGTTCTCGGCCAAAACCATATCTCAAATTGGGGAAAGGCCTCAGCCAAGTCCACATCTATTTGTATCATGAGACCTACCTATGCATAGAGAGGATATAAAGGGATCCACCCATCACATAATAAGTACAATGAATTCCTCATATGAGTGGGGGTAAACATAAACAACATATACATTGATACTAAAACTAACATATGAAATGTAAATAACTTTCCCCGAACATTGATCTTAAACACTAACCATTCAGAGTAAATTGGTGAATGGTTTTAGGATAGAACATACACAATAAAACTAGTAATAAACCATAAAATTAAATATGGTTGATGATATCATAAAATAATAATCCCAATAATACATAATAATGAACAAGAGTGTTGAAACAGATGAGAATACTCTTATAAAATCATTAAGTAAATCTTGAGATAGATGCTCTTTTATTTTAAAAAGAAGAGTTATTTTAGAAATGTATTTGTATAAAACAAGTACTAAATTAAGATAGTATTTTATTAATAAAATTATTGATTTTATAAAGGTAATGGTTTTTAAAAATATATTATATAGTTCCATTTAAAATAGGTATGAATTTGAGAAATTCCATTGAATCGGGCTTGTATTTCGGAAATAATTTTAAAAGTTCCATTTAAAATGTTTAAAACTCCATAAAATAAGGAAGGATTCTAGTTCGTAAACAGATATAGAACACTCAAACATAATTTATGAGGATTCCACAACAATAAATAAGAATCTCATTGAGGTAAGTAGATAATAAAAGTAACTGGAATGAAAATGGAGGTTCGGGTGAAAAAACCCTTACCTTAAGTCCGAATGTGTTCCGCTCTTGAACTTAAGGTCCTTGAATATGAAATTAGGCTTATTAATAAATTATTTCACAAACTATTAGATATGTATTTAGTTTGTCATAAATATGTTTTGTTCATTTATGTCCTTATTGATAAGTTATTATATCGAATTCCGTCGTTCCAGAGTGTTTGTTTTCTTCATTTTCATAATCAGTTCACTTGTTTTCAAGTAATGGAGTTCATGTGGAATGGATTTAAATATATAGAATTGAAATTAAATATTATTTATGAACATCCAGAAGTGTTAATGGTCATATTTTTCACTTGGTTACATGGAAAGATGATGAATCATTAGATGAAATATTAATGACATTCACTTAGATTATTTTAGTGGTATTTTGATTATTAGGGATTAGTTTGGTCATAAGATTTAATAATATGTATGTATACTGGTTCCTGAAAACTAATTGGGTTATAATACATATATTACAGTCTGGTTAAACCATAAAATGGTTTCATGACCAGTAATTAAAGATAAATTGAAGATTGAACCATCGTCATCCATGAAGTTTATAAATTATAATCTCATGAATGTTGATTTCGTTTATAAAATAAAAGAAAGAGAGTAAGAATATTGATGATGGTTCTTCCATTTACATGATATAATTCCAATATATATATGATAATAGAGTTATCATGGTAATTTTTACAGAGGATGTGAGGATAGGATAACAAAATAAGATAAACTGAAATGAAACTAAATGAAAAAGAAAGGTGCTTTACCTCTTGAAATAACCTCCTTGAGAACCTCCTTAACAGAATGAGTTTGGGTATTTTGGAAAGAAAAAGAGATTATTAGACGTGGGGAGTGACTAGGGAAGGGTATTTAGTCAGAACATTGAGGAGCTTCAAGGATTATAGGAGGGAAGAGAAGAGGGAGTGATGAAGGTTTTTTTATAGTGGAGGAGAGGAGTGAATTATGAATATTTTATTCATTATTTTATTAATTTCCTCAAGAAAACCAATAACGTTGTATCATGTGACCCCTAATAGTAATAAGTTCATGTGATTTCAAACCAAGTGGCCTTGAATCACTAATGATGTCATAAATAGTGTATTTAACTGATAATTTGTATATATGGTATTTTACTGTATTTCACTATTCATAAAAAATTCAAGAATTTCAGAAAAATCCCAAAAATCCACCCCCACCATTTTTCGATGTGTAGAATTTAAAAAAGAACTCCATTTTTTCAAAAATAATTTTCTATATATTATTAATTTAATTTTTGAATAAAATCTGAGTTAATTCGAAAAATAAAAAGTTTAAAGGTGTAATTAGTTTTATATCATATTGAAAAATTAAGTAAGATCTCATTATCTTATTACTTTAAGAAAATAAAATAATATCATTATTTACTATTAATAAGGGTCATATTGTAATTCATATTACTATTCATAAGGGTATGTTACTATTCACCAAAAATCATATTCGTTCTATCAGACTCTAAATGACTTACTGATCACATCTCTAGATGACCGTTTTTTGAAATTCAAAACACAGTAGAGGAAAAGTTGTGTTTATTAGCAAGATTATAAAATGTGTTGTTTTTATGGACTCAGTGTTTCATGAATTCAATATTTATTTTCAAAACCTTGGGGTGTTACACTATCCATGAAATGAAAATCATTCCCCTCATTTTGAAATAGTGCTATATTCATATTAATTACTCAATACATCCTCATTGGGTATTGAGTGGCTATCCAGGGAATCACCTCCCATCAATCTAACTCATCATCTGACTAGTAGACCACCATCAGGTACCTAATGAAACTTGACTTATTTTTGATAACCACCAGGATCCATCAGTTACCTGGTACACTACAACCATGTATCTAGTGGCATATATTTCTCTTGGAATATATTCCACCCCTTAAATTTTTTGTTGAAACTCCAAAATTCATCCAAATATTCTAAAAAAATTATTGAATCCAAATCTATTCAATTATTATTTACCAGAAATTTAATGCAAACCAATTAATTCAAATCCACCCAGGATCTATTTCTATTAGAGTCTATATATCCACTAATTCCACTAACAATCAAAAATGAATGTTGTTATAACCTCTAACCCACATCATTTCTATAGCTCTAGAATCATCATATTGCATCTTTAATAGACTAATATAGTCACTATGATCCACTTCACAATCATAAACTCAGAAATTATACAAGTTATTGCATAACACCACCAAACCCGAACTAGAGAAAACATTATACCTATAAGAAACTATTGTTCTTATCTATTATATGTTCCACTTATTTCATAAATGATGTGTCCATATAAAATTCCACCTCATCATCATTAGTTATCTGTGAAACTTTTCAATTATCCCCCATTGTACTAAGTGCCTCCTTAAACTCAATGACCAATGAAACATGAACTGAATTAATTCACCAATTCAATTATAATTCCCTAAATACATAACACATTCATGATTTTTTCCAATGATTGAAATCATGAAAAATCAGTTGAAATCATTAGTTTTCACTAGCCCACTACACTCTTAGCGATATACTGAAGAATATCCTCATCATATGAGACCTGAATTGTGATCTCACTTTTGAGATTTTTAATATCACATGAATCCCTACTTCAATTAACAGATAATCATACTCACTATCAGTATGAAATTATTAAAATATATACTATCCCAATGATATGTTTCTTAAATCCCAATACTGGTTCATTAATAAACTTATTGACTTACCAGATCATCCCAGATCAATACTTATACTATGGTATTTCAACAAACCCAAAAAATATTGGAAACTTATATCCAAGAACCTATGTGTAACCATAACATCCATAATGTTGGGTTCAATACACACATAACCATTTACATCCCTATAAATCCATACAAATATGGGTGAGAACCTCAAACAATTGATGTTTTATCAGCACCATATGACTCACATTATCCTCCATCAATAAGAATTGAATTATCTAATTTCATCATTTTTAGACTACTAATGTTGTTCCAACATATCCTATGAGTCCTATGTTTTTTATCCTCATAAAAAACCTTCCTAAATTTCTAATGGATCTCTATTTAAGTGTTTTCAAATAGTTTTTAATTAAATTTTTTTTATTGAAATAAAATTTTCCCCTAGCTGAAATTTTTAGAAGTCTATAAAAATCAACTTACAAGAATATTTTGGCTATTTAAAATCACTTATGTGAATAATATTCTGACATGAAATCAAATTCATAGAGAGTTCAAGTACATAAAATTCATTAAATTAATACATTAGATACAATGAATAATTCATGTAAATACTTTAGTTACATGGAAACAAATTCATGATATATTTTAGAAACATGGTTTATATGGCTATGTGACACATCTAGATACTCCATGTTGGATAAGTCAACTAGTCACATAAGTAGTTTAAGATCCGTGGATACATTTTTTCTACTTTATATTGGGTATGTGAATTTTTCATATGTAGATCATGTTTTTCATATTCTATACTACTACTCAAGGTATCCATTACCATTGGAGTATTTTAATGAAATATAAGTGTTTTTTCGAATATTTAGAGTAATAACTGTGTAAATAAGGTATGAAAAACTTATTTAAAGATGAAAGTTACAATAATAGTAAAATTTTAGCTTATTTATGATTTTATGATTCTAGTCAAGAAAAGGAATGAAATATATATTTAGCACCTCCCTTGAGGGCGCTCTCCGGAGATCTGCTCTCGGAAGCGCCCATGTAGGGTTTCAGAATCTGGTGGGGGTGATGATCTTCATAGTTTTTTATCATAATGGCAGTGGATTTATTCCTCATATAAATGTCTGATCTGGTCTAGATCTAGTCTCTTTTTTACTATTGGTGTTAGTCTTGCGGTGCTCCAGATATGGGGGCACTATTTTTGTGGTCGGATCTCACTCTCTCATAGGATTATTCCTCATAGTGCTGGTTTTATTATTCAGGCATGGGAAAATGTGTGGCACTATGTATACGACAAAGTTTGTCTTTGTGGAATGGTCAGTGGTGAGTTCTTCGGTAGTGATGGAAGGTCATGGTATCCCTTAGCGGTGATAAAATTGAGCATCTCGGTAGAATGATTCATGAGGGGTGTGATGCTACACCTTTAGGATTTCTTTGGTTGGATGGTGGGTATCTTCTTAGTGGTGGATCTTGATGAAAACAATGGAAGTTAGCTCAGGTGGAAGGGGATAGTGGTGGGTCCAGTATTGTGTAAGTAAATTCGGTGGTAGTTTGGGTGAAGGTGATCTTGGCTACGACGTGTAATAGCATCAGTTGTGGAGTGGTCCTCTTCGGTGGAAAGTGAGGTGATCTTGGTGATGTTGGGTGCTGACTTTGGGCTTTGTGGGGCCAGTGAGGACCCTGGTGGAAGTGGGTAGCCCTTTGATGGTGATTGTAATTTGGGTGGCAGCTGTGTGTTTTCCTGTTTGGGGTTGCCTTTCGTGGGCCCTTTGGTGATGTATTGAAACCTCATTGGGGATATTTGACCTCTAATTTTATAGTCTATATGCCTTCAGTAATGTAATGGTTTCCTCTTCACTCATTTTAAAAGGGTATTCTATTTTTATTTTTCACTTTTTAATAAATGGTCATAAGTGTTTGCTTCTGACTAGACTTTCTTGGGTATATATCTATCAATGTTTTCTCTTATAAAAGGATTTAAAATATGTATGGAACCCAATATCTTGATATTATGTTTTTTATATGAGAATATAAAAAATATAAGTATTGTAGATGAAATATACAGAATAATAGAACTAGAATTATCTCTTCCAAAGTTCTACAACACTAATTTGTCTTCATAAAGAAGAAAGATAACTCAAACATTACTATATATGTGCTTTCAAGGATAATTATTTCTCATTCATAAGTTCCCAGTCAATGTTTTATATAATTTTTACTTATTCTCTGATAGTATTCTCATCCATTAGTTTCTTCTCAAAATTGTGCGAAAATATTGGAAACCATCTCTAATATGTTTCTTTACTAAAGCGGAGTGTTAAATACATATACTGAGTTTGGTTTGAGATTATATTTGGTATTGGTTTTGGAGCCTTATAATTGATCCAAAAATATTGTAACAAGTAAAGGATTCTTGTACTCAAATTGTGTAGTCCCTAGGAAAAGTATTGAACATAGAAATAATCATCAAGATCTTAGAGAGAGAGTGTGTGTGTGTGTTGGTGGAGTGGACTAGGGGATCTTTGTTCCCCAAAACACTATATATTATTTTTTTTTTCATTTAATTTTTATTTTTTCATCTCCATAGTTTTTATTATAAGATAATAATTGGTTTTAAAGAACATTCTAATAGTAGTTTTAAGTAGGGAATTGAATTTTAGATCTTAATTCACCCCTAAACATGAACCATTTATCACATTTATCTTGGGAAAAATTTGGTTTCTGAGTAGTGACTAGGAGTTCTCAACCATCGTCAAGTTAAAGTCTAAATATATATCTTATCTAATAAAATGGATTACATGAAGAAAGGAAAATACATGGTTAGATAACCATACTTCAATGGAGAAAAATATAGATTATGGAAGTATAGAATTATTATCCATCTAGAAAATATTTTTTTAATTATATTTGAAAGTAATTATACCTTATAAGTTACCTACTAGAGATCCAAATCTTTGGAGTGTTGAACAAGAGGATGAGTATGATATAGAATCAAAAAATATGAATTATATTCTAGATGGTCTTGTTCTAGTTGATTGAAATATAGTTTCATACTGTGTTACTACTCATGTGATTTGGAATCTATCTCTGTTTCTTATAAAGTAATGGATAATTTCAGATAGTTAAGATGCAATACTACCAAGATAATGTTTGACATATTTAGAATGATAGATAGTGAGAGTATAACCCAGACGAATAGAACACTTAATAATATTTTAAATAATTTGGATTCTATGGGAACACCTATTTATAAACCAAATCAATATCTAAAATTTCTCATAGTTCTACCAACAAACTATAATGGCTTCTCATCTTCCATTGGATAATCAAATTCTATTAAAGACCTAAAAATGAAGGATCGTATTGTCACACTAATGATGTATGAATCTAAAATGGTAGTCTAAGATAGAAAATTTAATCAATTTAATAAGGAAAGTGATTATTTGAAATATTCCAAATAAAATGATGAAAATAAGAGAAACAATATATCAATTTTAGTGTCATATGATGAGGATATGAAAAATAGTTTAGATTATGATGGTGATCTAGCTCAATTTTTTTTAAAAATTCAAAAAATTATATAAAATAAGAAGAGTATTTAAGAAGTCTTTCAACAAACCCAATAAGTGTTATGGATGTAGAGACCCAAAGCTTGAAGTACATGGACATTACATTACTTTTTCGGAATACTTAATACATAAAAAAACAGACACACAAGGACCGTAATATTTTAGTGTCTTTGGAAACTCGGAAAAATAATCTTCTAATCATGGTAAAAGATCTTCAACATCTCCCCTAAAGATATTCCCCTTTGTTTTATTACCTAAAACCTTTATTTATATCATGGGGAAAAGAAAACATATAAAGGGTGATCTCAAATGCTCAGTAAGGGTAAGCATGGAGAAAATAAAACAAACCATATACATTTGAACATAAAAACAAGAACATAATGTTTAAACATCGAAATCTTGAGCAATGACTTAAAACATGGTAGTACGTAAGGCATAGATCATAATGTAACATAAATCATGATAAAATAGATTGGAAATAAAACTTTTAATTATGAAAAAACATTAAGCACATGTAATGATTTCTATAGAAGCCAAGGCATTGCTGCCAAGACCATCTTAGTGGACAAAGTCCCTTACTGAACTGGGTTTACTTGTCATTCCAGCCCTGTATTACTGAACCAGATATACTTACCATTTTAGCTATGTATATCTCATGAGATATAAATCTTTACCCAATGCATTGAAGGTAGATATAGGTCCCACCCATCTCATAATGAAACCATTCTTATGTGTGCCACAAAATCATAAATCCTACGTCATAGCATAACCCATGTAATAAAAATGGGATTTTTAAACATCATGCCATCATAACATAACCCATGTAATATAAAAGGACATAATAAATTTAATTCCATCATAAAACAATCAAATCAATGTAAAAATAGGGATAGAAACAGAACTCTATTTTATCTTAGATGGAAAATAATTTTGATAAAACACTTGAACTCCATTCTTGAGGAAAATATCCTTTCTACTTCAAAAACATTTTTCCTTTCTTAACATGTCATAAAATTTTAAACTAAAATAAGTTTATTAAAAATAAACTTGAAAACCTATAAAGGAAGCTTCTTGGAAATAAAGTTCTAAAAATACATTCATGCTGTATAAGTTAAAAAACATTCTTCTTGTACTTTTGTCGGAAAAGTCAAAAAAGTACCTCGTAACGTAAACAAAAGAAAGATTCCTTACACACCATGTAGTAAAAGTCAAAAATGGGTAAAAAGGACTTTAAAAATACATGAAACCATTTTTAGAAAAAGGGACATGGATGATAAATATAACCCCAGTCAATACTTACGAATAAATAATCTCGGATAAAAATGAGATTGGAGAAGTTATCCCTTACCTTAGGTCCGATATGCTTCATAAGTATCTGAACCTCCTGTATAATGATTTAAATAGTGTCATTGACTTATTACAGAATCATATACATTGTTATGATATCATATATGGTTCACTTATGACTTTATATTACCCTTTCTTTTGTAAATCCCATGTTAAAGCAATGTTTTGGGTAAAATCATCTTATTTATCATACGTGTTTGGACTTTTTGTTTTTGATGTTATTATTACTTATATCACGATTTACTTACTTCCAGAATGTAAATAATGATTTATATATCATATATATTCATTATATATCCAGAATATACATGTATTTATAACAGTACATAACATATGGAGCTAAGAAATGAAATGCACCATTCATGGAGACGGTAAACCGTACGTACGCATGAACGCTACTTTCATTTCTATTTATTATTTTAATGGAATTAAAACATAATTATACATAGGTATATTATAAATATAGTATAATATCATATAAAATATCATTAAATCCATCCTTTATACATCCAACATAAGGCATTAACGAATCACATCACTTTGAGGGGGCGGTAGTCCGCAGTTCCTCAAATGAGATCATCGTATTTACCCACTATGAAAACCATAAAGGCTTGATATAATTGGGAAGTAAAGAAGAATAATGAAATCATAAACATAATATATATCATATATAAATATAGTTCCATCATAATGGCCACCATCAGAGGTGGTATGAGAAAATCGAACAATCATCGTTTCGTGAGGCGTTAGTTTGCCATCACAAAAACATTATGTTCTTCATCCATTAGATGGAGGTGTGTGTAAGTGTAGTTATAATACTTTTTATAACAACATCCTTGTATTTTGAGGATACTATTTTTTTCACAAAAGAAAGGATTAAAAAGAGTTTATGGGTTGGAGAAGTAGAATAAAAGAAAACAACTTAAGAGAAACTATTACCTTTAATTTGGGTAACTTCCTTTGGATTGAAAAAAGGAATTCTTGGAGTTTATTCTGCCTAATGTAAGGCTTCAAGGGGGAGTATAGGGATGTAGGGAGATTAGTTGGGCAGAGTTTGGACGAGCCAAAAGGCTTGAGAGGTGTGAGGAATTGCATAGAAGTGGTCTTTTTTTATAAGGGAGTGGAGGGGCTCTTTAGGAAAGTGTGAAAACATTATTTTATTATAAACTTATATTCGGTTTCAAGAGGTCCAAAACACATTAATGTCGAATATAAGATGAATAATATTGAAAATAAAATTATCCAATAGGAATTGGAAAGGTTTTGGATGATATTTTAATTATTATAATCCTATTTATTTAAATCATTTATTAATGAGGTAAATATTGCATCATTATTGTGTCATAAATAATTTAATTTATTTGATGTATAAAAATTATAAAAAAAATACCAAAATGTATGAAATAGTTTTATATTTCCAATGAATATTTATAGTCTAAAAGATAATTTATATATCCCCTTATACAAATTAATTACTAAAGGATTTTTGTTAATGCCAATTTTGTCTTTACATTAAATTAATTAATCTAATGTGTCATTGTCTTTCATAAGTGGCTCCATGGGGTCCCTAAATCGACCCAAGGATGCCCATGGTCAGAAATTACTCATCCAATAAGGTTTGGATAAGTGTTAAGGTAAATTTGAATTATTATAATATTCTTTTAACCTTGAATTACCCTATTTACTTTTAACCGTGGAAAATAAAAGTAAAAAGGTACTATTCACCAAAAATTATTTTTATCTAATTGAACCACATTTTACTCCTTCATATTAACCATGTCTCTCAGAGTTTCGAAATTCAACTCACAGAAGAGGTAAAATTAAGTTTTATGAACAATTGCAAAAGCTCCTAGGAGGTGGGTAAAAGAAGGTGAAAAGTTCAATACAATTTTTTATAATTATAAATTGATTCCAATAAATTTAATTGAACTTATATAAGTATTATATATCTATTTTGACATAAAATAAATTTAAATCAAATAAATGATTATTTAAATAAAAAGTCGGTTTTAACCAAAAACTCAGTGTTTTCACTATTCATAAAAAACTGAAATTTTTCAGAAAAATACCAAAAATTCACCCTAAGATATATTTGATATTACAAATTCAAAAATGATTTCTATTTTTCCAAATTAAAAACATAGAAGTGGAATTAATTAATTTTAAAATTAATTCTCGTTATAAAAACAAATAGCGTGTTTTTAAAAAACAATAACTATCAAAAGATCATCACTTGTTTATGTCCAATTTCAAAGTGAAATTAATTCCAATGACCAACATTGGATTAAATGGTAAAAATATATTCTAAATACACTTTAAAACCAATTAAAATGATAATCTATCCTTATAAATTATTTCCATGAAAAAATTTGTTTTTAATTAAAATATAGCGTGTTTTTACTATTCATCAAAATATGAAAGTTATCAGAATAATATGTAAAATTTATCCAAATTAAATTTTTATATCCTGATTCTAAGGAAGAATTTTATTTTGTCAAATTGAACTTATAAACATGTCGAAAACTAGATTTAAAGTCGGTGTGCCATCAAAAGGTGGCAAAACTGCATTTTTTTGAAAAATACTTATTTTACCCGAAAAATTTATTTTGTTCTCATACGATGTTCTAGAAAATATGTAAGATGAATAATAATGTTATAAAATTAAAAATTTATTTAATAATATTTATAACGGCTAGTTCATAATAATATTATAACAATATATCGTTGTTTAGTGAAACCCGGTATTGCGTACTGCACATGCTATCGAGGAAGGTCGCGATTGCGTGTAATGCAAGCCAAGTCAGGGTGGCGTGTAGTGAAAGACTCTTTGGTTGTTACTTATAAAAAAATACAACCATATTTCATTTATACATTAAACAAAGTCTATACTTAATGTTGCGTAGAATAATTTCTATAAAACGAACTTGAAATTGTGTGTAACATGAGCCAAGAATAGTGTTATGTATACTACAAGATAATACGGTGTTGCGTATAGTGAAAGATAATCTTGGTGTAGCGTACAACACAAGACATCAATGAAATTAAAAGAATATTTTTCATAAAATCTTGTGTTGTTACAATGGATGTTCTAAATAAGCCATATGTCATGAGTGTAAAAACCTTGTCCACATCATTCAAGATTACTCTAAAAAATAAGAGAAAACTAAATATGAAAAAAAATTATAAGAAAGGAAAATTTTAAAATAAAACGGAAAACAACTATAGATGCTACTTGGAGTGATTTAGAATATTCTAGTAACAAAACATCTTCTGAATCTAAAGATAAACTATCAAAACAAATGGACAACAAGTTTCTTATGGAATAATATAATGAGGTATATTCCTTTTATTCTTCTAAGAGTGAATCTAATTTTTAAATTGGAAATTACTCTTTTAAAGAACAAAATTTTTATTTTACCATATTTGAATACAAATACGAGTTCCTAAAGGAGAAGATAAATCTCTTAAAAAATTATACGATGTTTATATGAGTGAAAAATATTCCCTAATCAAGAAGATTACATATCTAAATAAAACTAGATAAACCATTTTCTCTTTTTATGATCATAATGAAAAAATTAAAATCTTAAATAAGGGGAGAATTATATCAATCAAATCCATAATAATAATAAATTTCAAAAGAAATGTTTGTAATTGTCAGTGATAGTGAAAATACAAAGTTGTAGAAAAATTATTTTGTGCCTTTTTATTATAACAAAGGCTTGTAAAAAGTTATATTTTTTTTGGACAGTCTAGATATTATTCCAATGATTTTAGTCTAATAAAATTTCTGTTTTATGGTGTTAATCATGATTTTATTTTATGGAATATGTCTAAATTCAGTACTTGAGTTTTTGAAAAGAAAAATAATATTTTAGTTCCCATATCTTTAGTTTCTAACACAGCTGGACCAAAATTCAAATGGGTAGAAAAAAATATACTCATTTGATTTATCTTGTAGGTAAAAAAAAACATAAAAAATAACAATAAAGAAGTGGAATTTGGATAGAGGATTCTAAATAAATACCGTTGGGTATTTCTAAAAATTTCATTCATCATCAAAAATTGATGGAGGCTTTGTCACTTTTGGTGGCAACAATAAAGGAAAAATTATTAGAGTTGGATCTATTGAAAATACAAATTCAGTTTTCATAAAAACAATTCTCTATGTGTAAGGCATGAAAAAGTACCTGAAAAGTATCACTCTACTTTATAATGAAGGTTAATTTTTATATTTCACTAACATTGAATGTTCTTTTTTTAAAGATAAGTCCCATAAGTTTAAGGAACATATAATTGAAAATTTTTACACTCAAGATCTAAATTCCTTGTATAGAGAATATATAAATGATTTGGATGATGAAGTAAATAAATATTGTATTTTTCATATAAGACTTGGACATTTCGATATTTATTATCTAATAAAGTTATCTAAAATAAATATGATTTCCAATATGCATCAACTAAAACTGGATAAAAATAAATTTTACGATTCATACTAAATGGGTAAGAAACAAAATTTATCCTTTAAACCAATCAAGATTGTTACTACCTCTAGAACTTTGAAAAATATCCAAAAGTATTTTTTGACTATCCAAAATAATAATACTAGGAGGCATTTTAATATGTTTTAGTTGATGACTTATTTATATTCACATGGAGTTTCTTTTTGAGTCTTAAATTTAAATCTTGTTATGTCATTATATGTTATTTTAAGCTAGTTCAACAATAAAAACAAGTCAAAAAATTTTCTTTAAGAATTGAAATTTGGGGAGAATCTAAAAACCATGATTTCAATTACTTTTTTCAAAGCATGCTATCAAACAGACCATTTTTCCCTAGGATACCTCAATAGAATAATGTTATTGAATGGATGAATAATAACTTTCAAGAAATTTATTGAACAATGTTATATGAGTATAAAATTCCAACTAATTTTTGGTTTAAATCTATTCTCACTAAATTCCATGTCATTAATGAAGTTCTAATAAGGATTATATTAAATAAAAAACCCATATCAGCTATACAACAATAGAATGAAAAAAGTTTGAGGCATCAATATTTTTGGATGAAAAGTTAATTTTCTTAACACATAGAATAATATTGGTAAATTTGAAACAATATCTAACAAAGGAATATTTCTTAGTAATTCTATAACTTTTAAAGCTGATAAAATCTTCAATAAAAGTTAAAGGATTGTTGAATAATCAATACATGTGAAATTTTATGTAAGTGATCCTTTAGATCATAAAAGGAATAAAGTTTATCAGTTAAGTGATTATTTAAAAAACATGAGACTTAATACTTTTTTGAAATCAAAGAAGATGATTATTTGGAACTTAATTTTGGGGAAAAAATTCCTGAAAGGATATAAACCAATAAACCTTAAAGTGTGACACCTAGAAGGTTCATAACCTTGGAAAACCATCCATTAGATATAGTTAACGGAATATTATAAAATTATTTTGAACTATAATAAGTACAATACCTTTTTTAGTTCTTAAATTTTATATGTCAACTTGAACTAAATACCATATAATAATCCTTTGATTTAGAGAGTTTGATTTTATTCATTCCTGAAGAGATAAACTAGTTCAATAGGAATAAGGTTTTTGAATTAGTAGAAAGACCCTATGATTACCCAATCATATGAACTAAGTGTGTTTTTATGAATAAACTATATGGTCATGGTGTTATACCTAGTAATAATTCTATATTAGTTAAAAACATTTACAACCAAGAGGAAAGAATTGATTATGAGGAAAACTTTTCTCCAATAGGTAGATTACAAGATATTTGGATATCCTATCCTACACATATCATTATAACTTTAAATTATTTTAGATGGATGTAAAATATTATTTTCAATTTTTTTCCTTATGGTGGAAGTTTATGTTGAACAACCTCCTGGATTTGAAAATTCCTACCTTCCAAATTATGTTTTTAAACTTACCAAAGCTATTTATGACCTTAAACAAGATCCTAGATCTTGATATGGGCATTTTAATTCTTTTATTTTATCAAATTATTTTATAGTAGTTTTTCAAGACCCTATTAATTTTAAGAAAACTATATATTTATATATCACGTTAGTTCAAATATATGTTGATGATGAGAAATTCAGTTCTACAAATCAGAAGATGTGTCTTGAGTTTTTAATGTAGATGAAAAATGAATTTGAAATGTGTATAATGGTTGAGTTAAGTTTCTTTCTTGGTTTTATAATATTTAAAAAGGTTTTTTCGAATGTGTTAAATAAAATAAAATAAATACTATAATTACTTATGAGGTTTGTACTTGAAATCACTAAGGTACAAGAAACTCCTATGAGTTCTAATATAAAGATTTCTTTGGATGAATCTGGGAAACTAGTTGAAAACATGAGGTATAGAGGAACAATTGTGATCTTACTATATTTGACTGTTATTTGAACATACATTATATTTTCACTATTATTATGTGCTAAATTCCAAGAAAATTCTAAATAATACCATTTGAAACTTTCCAAAATTATTTTAAGGCATATTAAAGGTTTTTTCTCTCTATTTTTTTGTTTCCAAAAAACTCTAATTTTAATTTATATTCATATTATTATACCGACTCTGAAGATTCTATATTAGATTGAATAATCACCTTAATAACCTAAAACTTTCATAGAAAATCCTTGGTTTCTTGGTTGATTATTAATAATCACTCAGTTGCATTATCAACTGGAAAAGAAGAATATATAATAGTTTATAGTTGTTTTTCACAAGTATTGTGGATGAAACATACCTTGATGGACTCTGGTTTCATCTTTAATCAAGTTACAATAAAATATTTTAATAGTAGTGTTATAAAAATTTCTAAAATTCAATAAATAATTTTATAAAAAATAAAAAATATCTAAGGGATCATTTCTTGGGATATCATACTCAAAAGGTGATATTTGTCTTGAATTTAGTTTTTTTAAAATTAGTTAGTGTATATATTTAATGATCTTCTCTTTTCTAATAAATTTTTATTTATTAAAATATTATTAGGTTTATTTGAGTTTAAATGTTTTTATTAATAATCTTATCATGTTTCAGGGAAAATATATTATTTTCTTCAGTTTAAATTACTTTACATATTCATTCATATTTTATAAATTTGTCTAAAGTTGTTCTATTTAATGTTATTTTATAAAATTTCATTTTAATATTTTTGAAATATTTATTTTTCTATACTATAGCCTCAATACTCCAGACCCTAAATTTTATTTTATATTTGAATCTAGGACTAAAACCTCAAAAACCCTACATAGAAAAACCATTACATGTTTTGGCCAAACTTGTTAACTCTACCCTCACTCAATTTTCTTAAATGCAAGATCCCTTGACAAAATATCTTGAATATTTCAATAGATCCATAAAAACCCAATATTGATGAATCCTCTCCCTAATTTGAGTATAGGGAAATCTAATAGAGAAGAGGAAGGAATATTAGGACACTCTAAGAAATCTAAAACTTCTAGTTCATGGAATCAAGTGATTTTTGGTAAGTTCATTGATCTTGTATGGTAGAATAGTTTAAAGTTTCTTATAAATAATGTATTGATATTTAAGGTTAATAATATGAGTTTTATGAAAAAAATGGATTTGTTTTTGAAATTAATTGTGCGAGTTCTATGTAAATGATTAGTTTTAGTTCAAGTAGAATGGGGATATTATTTCCACAAAAGTGAATAAAAATTGGTTCTCAATATCCTCTAATGAAATGGTATAAATCTTTCACTTTTCTCCTGAATGTATCTATAAATTCATCTATACTTTAGTGAGTAATGATGTGGTTAGAGATGTTAAGATTATGAAATCCCTGTTTGGTAAAACAATAGTTGATAAGAACTTAGTTATGGACCTAGAACCTAATAGAAAAGTTTTGTGAAAGTTCATTCATATCGGTATCACCCAAAGGTATAGAGAGATTGAAATTATACTCTTCCAGGATGGGTATATACTATATCTCATAGGGAACTATGAAATTGTTAAGTTACTGAGATACATGTTGTGATTTATACAACATTTATGGTAAGGAAATGGTAGAGTGAACTATTTGTTTGGTAGGATACTATATTTCATATTTTAAAAAAAATTAGTAGAAAATCATGTGGGTGAATGTTATATGTTTCATAAGACTAATACCTTAAAGCCCACTCTTCTGAATACCTTTGTATACTCTTGGGACTCATCTTTAAGTATTATTGTGGGTAAGGGAAAATATGGAGAAGCTGGTACAACAAGAACACCTCCTACACCTATTGAGGGGGATCTACCAAAATTTTATCTTCCTCATCATGAAACTCCCAATAAGGTTGGAGACTTCTTAGAAAAAAGGTGTGGAACCTACTATAGAAAATAGATATAAACTAGTCGAAGATTCTAGTTTTGTAGTGGGAGAGAAATAAGATGTTATCACATTTATTGAGCTTGATGTTCATGAAGTCAGAGTAATTGATGAAGTAATAATGGATGAACCTGAGATGGTGGATCCTACCTATACCCAAGTTGTATCTATTTAAATTCATCTTAATCATATTGACCTTGTATACTTATCGTATCACTTAATAATATTGGGAATACTACTGATAATATCTCTATATTTGAAGGATCTTCCAATATAGAAGTTGTACTAGGATCTCACATGATCATATAATTAAAAATACTAAATAGATTAATGATGATGCTATTTTATCTCACACCCATGAGGATAAAACTTAATTGAATAAGGATGAAGGTAACATAGGCTTTAAAGTTCATGTTCAAACATTTGATATAGAAATATTCAATGAGTTTGAATATATAAATGGAGACCTTGATGAGATCAAGTATAAGATACAGGACACTAAAACTGAATTGAAGATCATACAAGAGAATCAAGTTTCTAAAATTTATTATAATAAGATGATAGAGTTAATAAATACCCCAAATGTGATGATTAGGTAGGAAAAACCTGTTCAACTAGGTTTTTATACTTCATAAAAAAGTATTTTGATTCCTTGAAGAGTTAAGAACTTGAGATAAAGGAAATTTGTGTTACCACATTAAAGTTTAACAAGTTAAGCATATTGGTGGAATCTAAATCCAAGATAATCAAGAATATACCTCTGGTGAAATCAAACATATATGGAAAAGTTCTTAATGAAACAGAAAGAGTTAGGTCTAATTTGAAATATGATTTCACCTGTTGAAAGGTATAGTGAATAGTAAGTTCGAGTTACTCAAGAAGTTTCCATCAAAAGTTATTTCTTCTGGTCCCATACTTATTCAATATCTACAATCACTATTTAATTAAATCACTTCAGTTTTAAGTTTCTTGAATGAGTAGATATCATATCATTATTATGACATGTTCTCACAAATATTTCTCTAAGATATTAGGAAATATTTTCTCATAGAGTTTCAATAAGTGATAAATACAGATTGAAATGGAAAATTTGGTACATACCACCACCAAGATATCATTTTTGGATTCTTTGAGGTGTGTATTCCCTCAATTCATTCTAAAGTGAACAAATCCAATGATCTTTTCAATAGTTTCCAAAAGTAGTTAGATAATTGGATAGACCCTGTGAAGAATAATTTCGCCATCTTTCACACCCACATGAATGAAATTATATAGTATTCTTAGAATGTGTCTTCTTATAAACCCTCTCAAGTAGTACCAAGTGCAGAAGTTTCTAACATGGTTAAATAACTTTTGATCTAAAAACCCCCTTCTAGTTTACCAGTGCCTTATGTGCCTGCTACTCCTTCGATGGTTTCAATTAAAAAAATTATTTTATTATTTAAAACCTATATCAAATAGTATTTTTCCTCTTGGTTAGGTATTTATTAAACAACTTTCTAATGTTGATTAGAAAATAGGATCCTATGATTCTAAGTTGGTATATCTTTATTCTTGTGTTGAGGAGGTCAGAAGAAATATTCCTAGATAGTCTGGTATAAAAAATATAGATATTCATAGCCTGTTTCTATACCTTCTCAAATGTTTTTGAGTATCTCATATAGAAGATATTAAAGGTGTGTTGAATAAATATCATGTAGTACTTTATTAGTATAATTTCCAAGGAAATATGGACATTCTATATTTTTATAAAAAGGTTATCATCAAGAGGATTGAAATGTTTGAAGATTACCAATTTCAAATCAAAGGAATAAGATCTATTATGAAGATACCACCTTCTAGATATAATGGTTATAGATAGAAGTTGTATGAATTTTTCAATCCTTCCATATTTCAGCAGTAAGATGACTAGAAGTTAGCTGATCTTGCTATACCAAAATCACATCCTACTACTTTCAGATATTTGTTGTTCACTACCTCTGATATGTATGAATTTAGTGTATCTTTAGGGCCTGGTGAGAAAATCCTAGTTACTTTTTTGAGTATCTCTAGTCATTACAAAAAATAATTGGATGAGAAAGTAATTTTGAAGTTGATGTTGGTAGAGATGTCCTTACTCCTATCATAGAACCTAAATATACTTTATCCTCCCCTCCAACCATCAAGAAAAATGTACCTCATCTAGTACCGATCTTTTTTCATATCCTAAATTATTGAGACATACTATATTAATATTTAATGATTTTAGATATTTAAGGAAATTCATGTTTCCATATTTATTTTGTGGATGTTGTAGTTTTTATTTCCAATTTATTATGTTATTTTATTCTCTTCTAAGTTAATGTGTAGTTTATATTCAATTCGATACCATTTTATTATAGTATAATATACTTGTGTTACATATTTATTGTGTATTATCCAATAGATTTTCTTCCTTTATAATATAAAAAAATGGTGGAGTATAACTGGAAAATAATTTTTTTTAAGAATACTTACTTCCTTTTAAGATTATATCTAGAAATCAATTTTTTTAGAAATATTAAGTCCTTTTAAGTTATGTTTCATATATATTTAACATATCGAGCCCTTTGAAATTTTATTATTTTTTTCATGGGTTTTTTATCATAAAAAGGGGGATATTATTAGACTAATAATGTTGTTTCAATGTATCCCATTTATCATATGTTTTGATACTCACAAAAACTACTTCCTATGTTTCTAATGGATCTCTATTTAAGTGTTTTTAGAAATGTTTTAATTATATTTTAATTATTGAAGTAAATTATAACGTTACCTGAATTTTTTCAAAGTCTAGAAAAATTCCATTGCATGGATATTTTGGCTATATAAAATCACCTATATGAAAAAGTTTCCTATGTGAAATTAGCTATGTTGCGAGTTTGAGTATTTAAACTTCCTTAAATCATTACTTCAGCTACATAAAGACATTGATTACCTAGAAAAAATCCAAAAATATATTTTAGATACATGGTTTATATGGATACATGACACATATAGATATGATGTTTCATCTATTTGAACAAGTCACATACTTTGTTTTGGATATGTGGATAAATTTTCCTATGTGGTATTAGATATATGGATTTCACCAACATAGAGTATGTTTTGTATATGTGCTTCTTCTACTTAAATCATCCATTTCTATAAGATTATTTTAAGGAAAATTAAGTTTTCTTTGGAATATTTGGAGTAATATTTGTGTGAATAAGGTTTGGATGACTTCTTCATATCTGTAAGTCCCAAGGATGGTAAAACTACTTCCCTATTTATTCTTCCATGCTTCTGGTTGAGAAATTAAGGAAATATCTATATGGAATAGTTTATCTATTTTTTAAGGATTTAAAATATTCATGGAACATAACTTATTGATATTATTTTTTTCTTTGTGTGAAGATGAAAAGGGTAAGTGTAATTTATGGAAGATACAGACCAATATGACAAAAGTATCTCTTCTAAAGTTATGAAATTATGCTCTATTTTCCTAAAGAAGAAATACTACTTGAATTTTACTACATCCATGCTTTAAAGTATCATTATTTTTATTTAAAAATTACCCCTTAATATTCTATAGAAGTTTTAATAATTATCTTGGAGAATTATCATCTATAATTTTCTTCTCAATATTGTGTTCTGAAACTAGAGACCCTCCCTACTAATTTTCATTATTATTGTTGAGTACCCACTCCTTATACTTGGTGTGGTTTATGAATATGTTTGGTCTTGTTTTTTGGGTCCCTATAAAATCTCTATAACTCTTGTAACAAGTGAAGGATTCTTTAAATCATGTTAGCAAGTACCTAGGAAAAAGATTATACACAGTAATAATCACCAAGATCTCAGAGAGAGAGTGTTGGTGGAGTGGACTAGAGAATCTTTATGGTCTGAACCACTATAAATTGTTTGTGATGTTTTTTGTTTCTTTTATTTGTTTTACACTACATAGTTATGATAAAATATATTAATGGGTTTTTAATAACCCTTTGAAAATAGTTTTAAAAAGGGAGTCTAATTTTAGAGCTCAATTCACCCCCACTCTTGAGCCATTATTTACTCTTATCTTAATAAGCAATCACTACTCAAATATTATCACTCATGATCCATGAAAATTATAACCTAATAAATACATACTTGCACCTTATAAGGTCTATATATATTAAATTTATCTATGTCAGAATAGACTAATTCCATTGATAATCAATCACCATGATGCTAAAGTATGAAAAGTGTCTCTAAAGACTGGTGATCCCACTCACTACCAAACAATTCTAACATTAAACTCATTAAAAATTCTATAATATCCCACTATAAATTTTATAATTTACAATGGTGATTAATTTTATAGTTTAAAATCTCTCCATATTCTTAAATAATCATGTCAAGACACTAAAATCCTTAGTATTCTGTTAAATTCATCAGTCATTCAACTGCTTTTCACATTAATTAAAGATTACTTATCATCACTAACATATCTTGTCCATATTTTATTTACTATGATACTCAAAATTATATGGGAATTACAATATTATACTATATATACCTCATATATCACAGTAGTTATACCTCAATCCACTCATCCTCCCTAGTCAATCCACATCCAACCATTCCCAGGCCATCATGTACTCAGTATAACGCATGACACAACATAAAAGTATTGACTTCCCTATCAATTTATAAGTCATATAAAAGTGTATTATACCTTTTACATTATTTTATAATACTAAATAACTTCCCATGTTTTATCATTCATTTATTCTCAATATAATACCTAGACTTAACTACAAGTAGTCAGGTAAAACTAAATAATCCTTGACTCTTATCTAATCTCTCATGATATACAAGATTGTCCACACCTAACTGATCACTAAGATTACCATCTGAATGATAATATTAGGTTACAAAATCAAAAATGAAACCCATGTATCTTGAAAACCACTATCTTATTCACATATAAAGATAGATATTAAAATACCACATTCACCAAAATATATAACTGGTATTTTTTTATAGAATCATATTCTTGAAGACATTTAAACCCTAGTGATACCCTTTTATACAACTTAATGCATGCCAGTATGAGGAATATCTGATCAATATTATGATAACATGCTTAATTACAAGACCAAACCTCCCTTCATTCCTATTTAATCTCATATGAATCATTAGTTGTTATTTCATATCCAATATACCCAAGTCACCCACATGTCTATATTCACCACGCAATACCAAATAATTTCTATGGCATCTTCATAGTAACAAGTGTAGGTTAGAGATAATATGGGAAGATGGGGGGTGAATTAACTTTAAAATCAATTTTAAAAATATTCTACAAAATAAAAGGAATTATCATGGAACCAATCAATTTATGTATAAAAAAATAAAAGTATAAGTGAGTGTAGTTTAAATTAAAACTTTAGGTGTAATGGATAATTAATTGTGGAAATTAAAAGGAAATATTTGATAATATAATTTATAAATACCTCAAAAAATGATCCCCTACATAACCTCCACTCAATAATACTTGAGAGGGTTATACAAATACCTTGGTTTTAGTGGAAACCAAGAAACAAAATAAGAATAAAATAATCCCTTTTTTTAATGGAAACCAAGAACCAAAGAGAATATCCTTGGTTTTAATGGAGATCATGAACTAAAAAACAAGACCCTTGGTTGTAATAGAAACCAAGAACTAAGAACCCATACATTAACTATGGTGATCACTAAAAAAATTATATTAAAGAGACCTTGGTTGCTTTTTACAAGCCCTTTATAGGCACTCAACTCTCTCTAGAATATTTATAAGAATACGAAAAAATGAAATTTCTTCGATGGATTGGATTGTACACTACACCATGTTAATATTTATCTAAAAAATTATGACTATATTGAGGTATATAGAACATTTTTTTATATTTAATTACATTCAACACCAAGCTTAGCTTACATTACATTCAATACGAAATTTAAATGAAACATGTCATATTATTAAAATATTACCATTTAATATGATAGTTGTCACCTAGCTGTTAGATTAGAGTTTAAGAATAAGATTGACTAAATTATGAAAATTTGGTTTACAAATTTATATAAAATTAATTATTTTTGTACCAATTAACTATAAATTAATAGAAAACCCATTTGAAATTAATAGGAAATATTTTTCGGAAAAAACTATTTTTATGCACACAAGTGTGTTTTACAAAAATAAATTAAAAAATCACTTTAATAAAATATATTAATGATATTTCTAAATTATATATCTAATATAATGTTTAAAATTTATATTATTTATTTTCTAGACAATAGATAATAATAAACCAAATGTTATGCTTAAAGATAGTATTTTTCTAAAAAACATTTTTACCACCTTTTAATGAAATAATTATTTTAAAAATAATTTTTTGATACTTTTATAAATTATATTTGAAAAAATAAACTTAATTTTTTAAAAAATAATGTGAAAAGGGTTATTTTTTTGGGATTTTTTGTAAAATATTCAGTTTTTATTAATAGTGAAAAATAATGAATTTTAATTGAAAACTCCATTTTTTGACTTATTTATATAGTTAAATTATTTTTAAAATTAATTTTAAAATAAAATTAGATAAATTATAAATATATTAATCTAATTTATATAAATTTAATCAATTTAATATTTAAATTGGATATAAAACATTTTAAACTTTTTAAAATTCTCACTTTAAAAAACTCGATTTCTCATCGCATCCGTTGTATTAATTTAAAATTAAATTATGATAATTATATTATTGTAATTTGGAGAAATTAATTCCATATTTTTAATAATAATAATTAATACTATCTAATAAATTTAACTTAATTTTTTACCATAATTATTAGTGAAAATAGGTAAAACTGATTAACATGATTAATGTTAAAATGAGGTTTTGCGCATTACATGTGTTTGTATGAAGATTATTTTTACACAAAAATAAAATTTTTATTGAATGAATTGTAATTTATATTTATAATTAGTGGGTATAAATTATATAATAAATATATATTTAATTATAACATTAATCGATAAAATACCATGGTATATAAAAAGATACAAGTTACCTTGGTAAAAACTATAAAGATAAAATTGATTAAACCTAAAGACTAAGGAATAACTTGATAAAAATGTATTTATTTTATATGGTGGATGTATTTATTGACCACTTATTCCCCACCCTACATTATTTATCTATTTTTAAGGAACACTAGGCAAGGGATACCTCCTAATTGTGAGTACTTTTGGGTATTTACAAGAGTGCCACTCCTCCTCCATTATAAAATAGATTTCACTCTCCCCCCTTCTTAACACCTATCATGCCATTTGGATAAAACAAAACCAGAAAAATAATTTCCCAACATCCCTACCCTCATCCTAGAAGCCTTTATTTTGGGATAAATCTGACCAAGAAAGACCTTTGGTGTAAACTAAAAGGAGATACCCAAAGAAGAGGTAATGTTCATCAATTAATGTTTTTATTTTATTTCATACTCAAACCAATTAAATTATTTTTATATCATGATTATATAATAAAATAAGTATCTCAAATATACTGACATGTTTTTTTATTAAGGTTATGATCTAAAACCATACACACTTCCATAAAAAATGTTATGAATTCACCATTCGTGTGTACGACAGACTACCACCTCATGAACCGATGTCATTCAGTTGTCCATTTTCACTTTTTTTTGTTAGGAATAATGATGGAAATAATATTTATATATGATATTTATGATATTTGTGTTGTATTTATGGTTATGTAATTATTATATAACACATACCTTCATGATTTCTATTTTTTGGGAATATGAAAACTCCGTTCATGTGTATGGAGGACTGCTGCCTCACGAAATGATGTGATTGGTTCAAACTTTACATGGTATGTATTAAGTTTGAGTTTAATAAAAATATGTGATATATAATACATAATAGTTATATTTTAATTATAATATATATATATATATACATAAATCTTTTACTTTCTTTCTTTTAATACAAGAAGAAAACAAAATCAATGTTCATGCATACGTACGACCTATCGTCTCCATGAATGGTGTATTTCATTTCCTATCACTAAATTTATGTGTTATTATAAATACATATATAACGAATATATATGATATTTATATCATGATTCAAATTCTATAAATTATGAAATCATGATCAAAGTAAGCAGACCATAAATAAAAAATCAAAACTTAAAAGAGAAAAGCGGTTATTACCCAAAATGTAACTTTAACATGGGATTGTTAATAAAATGGTAATATAAAGTCATAAGACAATCATATATGGTAGGATGTTTATGAATATGGTTATTTTGTAGATTTATAATAAATATAGATTTATTATAAATAAGGTTTGTGTAGGTTCCAGAAACAACAGAAGCATATGATGGGTCGAGCCCAACTTTTATTTTTGTCAGGATAGATGATCAATCAAAGATTTACATGACAATAAATTCCATAATTAGTGGAATTGAATAAAATAAAATAGAAAATGAATATAATTCTAGAACTAGAGTGTAGGATCATCATATATTATTTATAATAAATTTAATCAATTAAATAATTACCTTGTGAGAATTTATGGATAAAAAAACAGATCTACATTGTACCATCATTATTGTCACGACTCGACTTCACCAAGATGAGGGAAGGGATAGTGGATTTCAAGAACCTTCCTTCCTCAATTTTAAGGAGAGATAATGACCCCCAAAACCTGCCTTCAATAGGTCTCGGAGTGGCGACTAGCACCAAGGGTATATAATCACACACAAAATGGAAGGCATTTCACTTTTTCTTTAGTAGGATCTGGAGATAATATAGTAAATCCCAGAAAAACCAAAACTAGGGTAAGAGGTAAATCCAAAACAAACCATTCCCATATTCATGTTCCAAAATTAAGTGCTACAAAAGTACAAGAAAAATCCAAAGGAAAGTACCAAAGAAAAGAAAAACAACAACAAAAACTACCCCAATGTTCGAACTAGTATGGTCATGTACAGTTGTTGAAGTCCTCCTGGAAACCTAAAATCATATTTATATACATAGGGTGAGTATACAGGTATACTCAATAGGGAAAACCAATAGCTCTCGTGCACAATTGGGGAGGCATACTAATGACCCGTGAGAAAATGTGATAACCAAAGCACCTAACAAGGAAACTATCCACCCAAACCTCACCAAGGCACAATCCACAAATAACACAAGTCAAGTAAAGAAATAGTAATAACACATTAATGTTTAGGTACCATGCACCACTTTCCCACAGGTTATTAAAGGCATCCTACGTGTCATACCTTCCCTGCCATTTCCACCATAGTCCCACTGCGATACCCTATCCACACACACCTAGGCTACCAAAACCACATATACCACCCGCAAACACCTAGGCCACAACCACACATAACCACACCTACAAAAACCTGGGCTACAACCACATGTCACCACACCCGCAAACACCTGGTCCAGAACAACTACTGCCATGCCCAAAGACACCTGGGCCTCATCCTGAAGATACTTAGAAAAAAACCTACCCGTACACACCTAGTCCAACCACCAAAACTACCCTACCAGAATAATATTGGACTATAATAGACCTTAGGTCGTCACAGCCTGCTCTAAGAGTCTTGGGATACTCAGGAAAGGGAGTATAAAAGGAGCTAACAACCAGCCACTCATAAGAGTGTTGGAAAAAAACACCCTCCCACATGAAGTGGGGGTGTTCTAAATGAAAGTGCTCGACTTGAGTGGGGCGCAAATAAGAATATAAAAACTAAATTATACATATAGGTAACAAGAAATCATCCCATCCAGAGGTTCAAAAACTAGCCTATATAAAAACACCCTTGTGACTATTCATTCATAAGAAAAATACCACAACCACAACAAGTCACACTCATTCCCAGAACACAATTCCCCAATGAACCCATTTTTGTTTTCGTATTCAAGTGATCTTATTTTAACAATTCTTCACTACCAGGAAACTAATAGGAAAATCCACAAGCCAAGGAAGGAAAAACAATCAAACAACAATTTAAGCATCCACACCCAGTTCTCTTATAAAGTCACAACAAAAAAGGGATCAGTGGGATCCCTCAAAGTACTGGAACCAAACCAAGCCCCAACATACATCCCCACACGGCCTTAGGTTCACAAACCAACGACTGCACAAAAATAGAGGATCCCATCCCCATCCACCTCACCCCACAAGCATCAAGTAGAACAACCACACCACACCAGAACAGAGCTAGAGAGTTTTCTGATTTAAAAATTCCATTAATTTAGCCACGTCTTTCTTTTGGGTTAACCGAGGTAACCAAACAAGGATTCTTATTCATCAGGAATCCATTTAATCAAATGAGTTCACATGATTAACCAATTTACATGTTACTACCATTCAATCACATGATCATCCAGAAAACAGAGGTTTATCAGTGCGCAATAAAGGACCACCAATGACCACAATTTTTAGTGGACATAATCCCATTCAATTGACAACATATATGAAAATATAAAAGAGTACATCAACATTATCAAACACACTCCTTCATTCTTTTAAACAATTTATTATCTTTGTTACGGTTTGGTGTCATCCACCCCCACATGAGACACTATCATACCCACCTCGCATGATACACAGTTAAGAGATATGAAGGAAAAACCCTACTTGGATGACCAATGATCAACATTTTTCTCCTCACGCCAATAAATGGGATGCACGACTTATAGGGGATGAACTCCAGGGACTCCAAGAATGAGAAGGAAAGGCTCTGGCATAGGTGCACCACTAGCCTCCAGAAAGTGGACTCCAAATGCACCAAGGAAAGAAAGAATCCATCCAAGAAGAATAAAGAAGGAATTCTCATGCGATAAAAAGGTGAGATCCTAGAGTTACGGGATATGAATTTTGAATGTCTTTAAAGGAGGATCATGGTTTCACCACATAGTTGGATGGTTACACACGATGGGATTAATTGTTATTTAATAATTCTCATTGGTGGGGTGGCCAATACAGCTGTGTGTTAAAGTATTTCATTTAAATAGGAAAAAACAGGTCTGTTGAGGTTATCCCCACTCCAAGGGGATTAAAACGTTGTTATGGTGCTAAAAATGGACGTGAAATACTTTAAAAAGGTTAAAAAACTCAAATGTATCATTAAGGGAAAAATTGGAGAAGGAAAACCCAACAAGCCCTTGTGGCACCGATCGGTTGCCCGCTGATCAGTGACACACCGATCGGTGTCACGCCGATCGGTGACACCACAGTGACATACTTCCACCCACACACTGCCAATCAGATCTAGACATACACCCAAGGCATCTCAAGCACCAGAATTTGGAAAAGTAATGGACCAGGAGGGTCTGGGCCATTACATCAGATACCTCTCAAAATTATTCTCTCCCTCGAGAATACAAGAGTAACCCGACCAACCACTCGAGAAGATACCTCTAGGGGAAAAACCACCCCAAACAGCCATATGAAACCCAAGGATCACATTGTCCCTACACATGGATTAGGGAGTTCCTTCCTCCATGTCAAGATATTTTCCGCTTTGGGTGGCACTGACTCGCCCGCATGGGTTTAATCGCATCTGTGCTGATGTGTCTTGATTTGGAATCAGGTTCTCCCTTCCCCACATATTAGGACTTTTCATTAACATTCACAAGGTAGGGAAACAAATCATCTCATAAACCAAAAAGGTCCACATTAAATTATAGTAGGTCAAAAAACAAGAACAACAAGGAAGGCTCAGATCAACAACTCAAAACAGCTTTGGGTACTGGGCACACATTTGAGCTTCTATCTCCCAAGTACTCTCCTTGAGGCTACCGTGTCTCCATGACACATGAACCAAAGGGATGGTTCTTCCATGAAGCACATTCTCCTTTCTATCCTCGATCCTCACTGGTTTCTCCACAAACGTAGCATCATCCCCTATATCCAACTCTCCCCAATCAATGACATGGGAATCATCATGTAGATATCGACGAAGCTGGGAGACATGGAAAACATTGTGGATCCTTTCCAACTAAGGCAGTAATGCTAGCTGATATGCCACCTCACCGACTCACCCCAACACTTTGAAAGGCCCGATGAACCTAGGAGAGAGCTTTCTCCCCTTTCCAAACCTTCGCTTCCCACATTGAGGTAAACCTTCAAGAACACATGGTCTCCAACATCAAACTCTAAGGGCCTCCTCCTATGATTAGAATATGACTTCTGCCAGTCCTGGGCTACCTTCATCCTCTCTTACAAAAACTGAACCATATTTGTTGTGCTCGGAACTACCACTAGGCCAAGAAAAGCTGCCTCCCCAACCTTAGTCCAGTATACGGTCGGATGACATGACTTCCCATACAAGGCTTCAAATGGTGTCATGCCAATAGTAGAGTGATAGATATTATTGTAGGAAAACTCTACTTAGGGGAAATTTTATTCCCATGATACCCTGCAGTCCAATACACATGCTCATAGCATATCCTCCAATATCTGGATGGTTGCTCGGTCTACCCATCTGTCTATGGGAGGAAAGCTTTGCTAAGACATAACTGAGTGCCAAAATCATGCTACAATCCCCTCCAGACTCATAAGGAAAACCATGCATCCCTATACAAGACTATGGACATCGGAACTCAATGAAAACACCCCACCTCATCCATGTATCTTCGTGCTAAGGCATCCACCGTACTTGACTCCTTGATTTCCAGGAAGTGTGATGATTTCGTCATCCTGTCTACCACTACTCAGATATCTTCAGAGCCACCTTGAATCCTATGTAATCCTGTGAAACAAATCCATCAAGATGTCATCCCACTTACATTAGGGGACATCTAAAGGCTGCAAAAATCCTCCTGGGATGCAGTGTTTAGCCTTCATCTACTGACACACCATGCACCTTGCCACGACCTATGCCACTTCCCATTTCACCATGGGCCCTCAAAACGGTTACCTCAAGCCTCGATACATCTTTGAAACTATAGGGTGTACCACTAAGAGTGAGTTATGGAACTCATGTAGAACTCCCTCGTGCATCACCTCTAGAACAAATAACTTTCCTCAGAAAAGCATCTGATTCTGACCATCCCCCGACCACCCTTCTGGAGCATTTCCTTGGTTAACCCGATCATGCACCACTTCACTCTCTATGTCTCCCCATTGAGACTCCTCTACCTACCATAATAGAGAGGACTAAACTTTCATCTAAAATAGACAACCTCTACCACCATCCACCTGTGTATCCAAGTGTAGGGCAGCCAACTCCTCCATTGCCTTCCAAGCATCCACAGATTCTTGAACAACTTCCCTTCATGACTTCCTGCTCAAGGAATAAGCCACAACATTCCCCTTACCTTCAGTTTAATAAATCTTGATGTTTTAGTCCTGAAGATAATCCACCACCATTATTGTCGCAAGTTCAGGTCCTGTTGGGTAAAGATATACCTCAAACTCTTGTGATCCGTGAATACCACAATGTGCTGCCCGATGAGGTAATGCCACCACAACTTCAATGAGAAAACTACTACTACAAGATCTAGGTCATGGGTGGAATAGTTACATTCATGAGTACGTAACTACCTAGACCCATAAGATATCACTCCTCATTGCTGTATTAACACACACCCCAGGCCAAGTCCAGAAGCATCAAAAAAATACCTCATACAATACTCCTTCCTTTGGAAACCTGAACACTAGAGTGCATACCAACATTTCTTTTAGACAGTTGATAGCTGCTCAACACTTCTCACTCCATACAAAGGCCTGGTCCTTTCTAGTCAAAGCTATCAAAGGAGCTTCAAATCAAGAGAATTCGATTACGAACCTCCGATAATAGTCTACCAGACCCAGAAAACTACAAACCTCCATCACATTCTTGGGTGCTTCCCAAGAAACAAATACTTCAACCCTTGAAAGATAAACTACAAACCCTTGTTGAGACACCAAATTTCCAAGAAAATTCACTTCTCCTATCAGAACTTGCACTTGGTCAATTTACCATAGATCTGGTGATGTCGAAGGATCTCCAGGACCATCCTGATGTGATTAGTATGTTCCTCCTATGATCATGAGTAGATCAAAATGTCATCGATGAACACAATGATGAACCTGTCCAAAAACTCACATAAAACAATGTTCATGAGCCCCATGAACATAACAGGTGAATTCATAACACCGAATAACATGACTACAAACTCAAAATGCCTACACGTGCACTTGAAAGAATTATTCGGGATATCACTGTACTTCACCGTTAACTGGTGATACCCATAACGATGATAGATCTTAGAGAACTGACCTGCACCCCCTAGCTAGTCAAAGAGATTGTCTATCCTCGGGAGAGGGTAACCGTTCTTGATTGTTACCTGATTCAGTATCCAATAGTCTATGCATATCCTGAGACCACCATTTTCCCTAACATTAGTCTGCATCCTCGACAAACATTAAATAGGCTGGTATGACGCCTCAACTTGTCTGCTCATCCCCAGGGGCATAGAGAGTCTCTCTATGTCTATTCCTAAGGAATGGTCTAGACCGAATGTAACAAAGGAGTAAGAAACTCTTGAATCAAACAAGGCACAAACAAGAGTGCTAAATAAGCTGATCGTACCATGAACTACTTTCGACCCTACTAGAACTACTGCCACTATGGCGTGCAACTACCCATGCCCAGCTCTTATGACCCTTTGCTATTGGCCGCATCCACGACCACACCCTAGTCGAGGTCCTTAAGGAGAACCCTGGGGTCGGCCTCCCCTTGCAAATTCTGCTCTCAGATGAGTGGGAGCTTATTTTCCTTGTTTTTTTTGATGAAATGTCCTGGATGAAAACAACTACTACTGAGGTGGGCGCTGAACTTACCCACCCCCACTGTACTACACTCAGTCCGGGCATTGATTATGAAGGTTTCCACGGCTGCCACAGATGAAGCACCTCAGTCCTGGACCGATAAGGAAAGGGAGAGGATCAAGATATCGAAACTAGAACTATTGGGGTCTACTCCACACTAGCCGAAACCTAGAAGGTCCTGATGCTAGAGGCCTATTGCTGATGGCCTTCCCCTTTGACAAGACCAACTGGCCCCCCTCTCGCGGTACACCTCCCAGCATGTGCATCCTCTCCACCACTTAAGCCTTGTTTTGGACCTCCAAGTACGTCGGTAGTGTGAAAGAAGTAACAATATACCGAAGAGTAGGTCGGAGTGCCTCCTCTAAACGTCTCACCCAAAACTCCTCATCTAGAAAAAGGTCCAGAGAAAAACAAAGGAGATCCTTGAACTTGACTCCTAGTTCCCTCACTATCATGCTCCCCTATTGAAGGGAGTGTGGATCTTGCCTCTTTTCTGCCTTCATTGTGGAAGGTAGGAATTCTTCCTGGAATTCTTCCTGGAATTCCCTCTTGAAGTCAGTTCATGAAACCTCAGCCTCCCTCTTCTCCCCAAGATAGAGAGTCCACCACTAACGCAATGCTCCCCGAATTTGGATTACAACCAGGGGAACCTAGTACTCCATCGGAGCCTAGATCAAGATGAAAGATATCACTAGCTCCTCGAGCCAGCTCTCTATCTCCATATCCGAGATGCTTCCCTCATACTTCCCAAGGGTCTTCCGCTAAAAGGCCCGAAGCATCCTCTGCCACTTGTCATCCTCCTACTCTCGACCAGCCCTTTGCAGATTAGCCAAAACATCCTCCTGGGCCTCAATCATCTCCACTACCCATGGTCTCCATCAGGGTACCATACCTCTAAGGTAATTAAGGAATGACTAATATTGAGTAGTTTTGAATATTTCCTTAAATATTTGCATAAAACTATTATTTATTTATTTAAATTCCTAGAAAACCTAGATTACATAAAAACACAAGTCATTATGATGAATGTACCTTTCCTAGGGTCTCTACCCTACAATCAGTGTAGCCTCACTTGGTCATTCGGTAGGTCCAGAGTCCTTGCATCAGATCATGGGGGCCCCTAAAATACCATGTCCTTGCCAGTGTTCCCTAGGCTATTTCACGCACCAAGATTTCATAACACTGTTTCCCGACCATCCCATGAAATCCTCACTGTGCCTAACCCTGAGATCCATCCTATCTCTCAACCAAACTCTCCTATGATTCCATTCTGTCATGACCCACCTTCACGAAGATGAGAAAAGGGACAACAGATTGCCAGACCGTTCCTTCCTCAAGTTAAAGGAGAGATAGTGACCCCCGAAACATGCCTTCAATTGGTCATGGAGTGTTGACTAGCACCAAGGCTATAGAATCACACACAAAATGGAAGGAATTACCCTTTTTCTTTAGTATGATTGAGAGATAAGATAGTAAATCCCAAACAACACCAAAACTAGGGGTAGAGGTAAGGCCAAAACAAACCATTCTCATATGCATGTTCTAAAAGTATTTGCTATAAAAGTACAAGAAAACTCCAAAGGAAAGTACCAAAGAAAAGAAAAATATCATCATCAACTACCCCAAAGTCTGAAATAGTAGGTTTCAACATAGTCCTAGAAGTCCTCCTAGAAACCTGAAATCATTTTTACATACATAGGGTGAGTATACAGGTATACTCAGTAGGGAAAACCAAAAGCTCTCGTGCACAAGTGGGGAGGAATACTAATGACCCGTGAGAAAAGGAGATAACCAGATCACCTTGCAAGGAAACTATCCACCCAAACCTCACCAAGGAATACTCTCCAAATAATACAAGTCAAGTAAATAAATAGTAATAATACATCAATGTTTAAGTACACCACACTAGTTTCCCACTAGTTACTAAAGTCATTTTATGTGTCAGAGCTTCCCCTCCATTTCCACCAGAGTCCCACTGTTATACCTTGCCCACACACACCTGGTCTACCACAACTACACATACCCCTTGCACACACCTGGGCCACATCCACACATAACCACACCCGAAGACACCTAGGGCACAACCACATGTCACCACGCCCGCAGACACCTAGTCCATAATAGCTACGAGCACATCCGAAGACACCTGGGCCTCATCCCAAAGACACTTGGGAAAAAACCTGCCCGCACACACTTGGGCCAACCACCACAACTACCATTCCCAAAGAATCTTGGGCTATAATAGACCTTAGGCCATCATAACCTGCCCCGATAGTCTTGGGATACTCTGGAAAGGGAGCAGAAAGGGACCAAATAACCAGCCACTCATATGAGTGTTGGGAAAAGCACCCTCCCCCATGAAATGGGGGTGTTCGGTACGAAGTTCTCAACTTGGGTGGGGAGCGAATAAGAATATAAAAACTAAGTTATACATATAGGTAACAATCACTCATCCCAACCTAGGGATTCCAAAACTAGCCCATATACAAACACCCTTGTGACTATTCATTCATAAGAAAAATACCACAGCCATAACCAAGCCACAACTCATTCCTAAAACACAATTGTCCATTAAACCCATTGTTGTTTTCATATTCAAGTGATCCCGTTTTAACAATTCTTTCCTACCTGGAAACTAACAAGAAAGGCCACAAGCCAAGGAAGGAAAAATAATCAAAACAAAAATTTAAGCATTCACGCCCGATTCTCTTGTAAAGTCACAACAACAAAAGGGGATCCATGAGATCACTCAAAGTACTAGAACCAAACCAAGCCCCAACATATGGCCCCACAAAACCTTAGGTCCAAAAACCACTGACTGCACAACAACAGAGGATCCCATCCCCATTCACATCACCCCACAACCATCAAGCAGAACAACCACACCTCACCAAAACAGAGCTAGAGAGTTTTCAGATTTTAAAACACCATTAATTTAGTCTCATCTTTCCATTAGGTTAACCTAGGTGACCACACAAGGATTATTATCCATTGTGCATCCATTTTATCAACTGAGTTTATGTGATTAACCAGTTTCCATGTTACTGCCATTCAATCACATGATAATCCAGAAAACATAGGTTCATCAGTGTGCAAGAAAGGACCACCAATGACCACAATTTTCAGTGGACAAAATCCCATTCAATTCACAACATATATGAAAAGAAAAAAGTGTACAACAACATTATCATACACACCCCTTAATTATTTAAAACCATTTATTATATTTGTTACAGTTTGGTTTCATCCATGCCCACATAAAACATTATCATACCCACCTCACATGATACACAATTAAGAGAGACGAAGGAAAAACCCTACTTGGATAATGAAAGATCGATGTTTTTCTCCTCAGACCAATAAATGCGATGCGTGACTTATAGGGGAGGAACTCCGGGGACTCCAAGAATGAGAAGGAAAGGCTCTGAAATAGTCACACCACTAGCCTCAGGAAAGTGGACTCCAAACGCACCAAGAAATGAAAGAGTCCAACCAAGAAGAAGAAAGAAGGAATTCTCATGTGATAAAAAGGTGAGATCCTGGAGTTACGGGATATTAATTTTGAATAGATTTAAAGTAGGATCGTGGTTTCAACACATGGTTGGACAGTTACACACAATGTGATTAACTGTTATTTAATAATTCTCATTGGTGGGGTGGTGAATACAGCTCTTCATTAAAGGATTTCATTTAAAGATGGAAGAATGGTTTTGTTGAGGGTCTCCCCACTCCAAGGCAATTAAAACATTTTTATGGTGCTAAAAATAGCCTTGAACTACTTTAAAAAGGTTAAAAGACGCAAACTTGGTATTATGGGGAAAATTGGGGAAGGAAATCCTGACAATCTTCTATGGCACCGATCAATGACACGCTGATCGATGTCACACTGATCGGTGTCACACTAATCGGTGACACACCAAGTGGATTAAAAAGTTTTTATGGAACTAAAAAAAGCCTTGAACTACTTTAGAAAGGTTAAAAGACTCAAACATGGAATTATGAAAAAAACTGGAGAAGGAATACCCGATAAGCCCCAGTGGTACCGATCGGTGTCCCACCGCTCGCTGACGCACTGATCGGTGACACACCGATCAGTGTCATGCTGATCGGTGACACCATGGTGACATCCTACCACCCACATGCTACCCCTCAGATCCAAAATTACGTCCATGGAATCCCAAGCACCAGAATTTGGAAAAGTAATGGACCAGGAGGGTCTAGGCCATTAAAATTATGTTTTAGGAATCAAGAGAAAATTCCCTATAGTGGTGGTCCACACATGTTACACAATTCTATGAACATCGCCATAGGAATCTCTATGTGCTATCAAGAAATATTTTATCGCTTGCATCATTTTCCTTTGATCACCTGAAGAATTACTTCCAAAGGATTCTATTTAATATCTCGTGAATCAAGAGTGGGAGGTCGAGAAAGATTGATATCTATATTTATGACAATTATTGGATAAGGGATATCTTTAGGGCTCTGAGTGTATTCTCCAGATTCGTTATGCATAATGAAAAATGAATTGGATCTCCTAAAAAATAATATAATTGGGTTTATAAAATCCTTGTGTTTAGAAATAAATATTTTCATAAGTTCTATTTAATATTTTTTTAATCCCTGTGAAAAACCCATGTTAATAATAATAATATTTTTCAACATGTTCTAAACTAACAAATTACTAAAATTAAATATTATTTATTCAAATAATATTAAATAGATATTATTTCTCACGAGACCTATACAATTTCTCTACCATTCGTCAATAATATTTATCAAGCCTTGAATAATGACTATTTATTTAATTATTAAATATCACTACATTATTCAACAATAAATAAATAAATATTATATTCACTAAATAGAAAATAAATATTTATTAAATATTTCAATGGTAAAATATTCTCCCAGATAACTCATGATGAAATATATGCGATCAAGAAAACATGAATGATTATGAAACCATGTGCTAGAATAATATTTATTCATATTTTTGAATAATAAATAAAAATATATTACTTAATTGAGATTCTGAATACATGTAGTGGGTGAGCATCTAGGCCTCTTTCTTAGCGGTATTAGGTGAACCAGCCTAAATTCAAAGGTTAGCATCTAACAACACACCAAGGTACCCCTAGAGAAAAAAATTAATTCCAAAATGAAATAATACCTCATACGAATACTTACTATGTAATATAATACCTTTATCAATATTTCTCTAATCAAGAGGGTAGCATACTGGTATCGTCAGCATACGTACTTGATGTATCTTTCGTTGAATTTATGAAAATTGAACTTACCAATAAAATCCCATTGGCATGGATTTATTTAGGACATATCATTTCCACCAAAGGGATTGAGATATCAACTTCCATTAAATAATAGAATAGAAAAATCCTTTCTTTCATTATTCATTAATGCAATATTACTCATGATGCACCCAATACATCCTACCTCACCCTGAATATATTCCATCATGGTTTTCATAAATACTTCAAAGTATGAAACTTAAAATACTCATTAATAATAATATTAAATTGTAAGGATCAATACACACTTCTGGATATGGGAATATCCAATTACACTTATAAATTTTCATTTCCTATGGGAATTTCTTATTCTTATAATATCCTAAACTAGATATTTCCAAGGGAATACACCATGAGAGGATGCCTCAAAGTCCTACGAGTCTCCACCCTGTACAGCCTGTATTATTTGTGTCCGTCAAATTATTTCATCCATATATAGAACATATATTTAAGAATACTATCATGTCACTTCTGGGTTCTCATCATAGAGGGGAACTTCAACATCATTTTAGTGTGACAACTACTCTTAGGACATTATCACATATAATTTCATGTAGAAGAATAATTAAGTTGGTTCTAGGGCACCAAATCCAACAGACTCTGACTTACACTAGATATAACAACTAATAACCTTTAATCCGCTAGCTCTCACATGATAATCATGCTTATGATGATATAGTACTTTATCCAAGTGGTCCCCCTTGTTTTCTTCTCTGGGAACCTTTTTTTTTTTAAACTTAACCCCTCTAATAAAAATACCTAAAGAGATGATACTTCCGGAGTATGTGCTTTCTCCATTGGTGTGATCATGGATCTTTTGTAAGAGCCACCACAATAGTATTATCACAATATAATTTGATAGGGTATTTAATTTTTGGTACCACATCCAGATCCTGGACAAAGTTTCGTATGAATAAAAATTAATTGGATGCATAAAAATATGATATATACACATAATCCATTGTATAATCAATGAAAACTGGATCCTTTGATCTTTTCCAACTCACAAATCCTCCATTGAGACATAAAACATGTCTTGATTGTGAGTTTAGATTATTCTGATATGTTTGAAAACTATCATCAATATAACCCATGATGACTAGCTCCTAATCACCTCCATACACCAGGAACATATACTTATTCTTAAATACTCGAGGACAACCTTAACATCAAAACAATGTTTTTATTGGATATTTTTAATATCTACCTATCATGATCAATTCATAGGCAACATCAAGTTTAGTACGCAAAATGGAAAAAATATTTATCCTATCACTGAAGGCTTTGTAATCTTACTCATTCTATCTTTCACATGTTCTGTCTATTGATACATTTTCTTAGAAATATTTATACCATGTGAAATTGGAATAAATACCCTCTTTGGTTGTTCCATACTAAATATCTTTAGTAAATAGTCAATATATGTACCTGTACTTTGACTTAGTCCAATAATACTCTTGGATCTATTACAAATGATCTGCATCCCTAGAATATAGGCTTCTTCACCTATGTTCTTTATGGATAAACACTTGTTCAACCATTCCTTAATAGACTGTAATATTGTTATTTCATTTCCAATAAGTAATATTTCATCTACATACACTACTTGTATAATGACTGTATTCTCACTGAACCTCTTGTAAACACATGGATAACATCCATTCTTCATGAAAAAGTAACTTTCTTATAGTTTTGTCAACTCAAATATTCCATAACCTAGATTCTCACTTCAATCCATAAATATATATATACAACAAGAAAATTATTTTGGTATCATATGGACTCACAAACCCTTATGGTTATGTCATATAGACATCTTCCTAAAACTTCCCATTAAGGAAAGCAATTTTGACATCCATATTCCAAATTTAATATTTATAGGAAGTATAATTCTAATAGATTTAAAAATGAAAACACTTGAAAAGTTTTTGTGATAGTCAATTCTGTGGCATTTTTTAAACCCTTCAACCACTATATTTTCTTTATAGGTATTTACTTTACATTCCATGTCTAGTTTTCTCTTGAACACCCATTTGCACCATACGATATTTACATCAACTAGAGCATTGAACAAAACCCAAACATGGTTCTAATACATGGAATCCATTTTAGAAATCATGGATTTATTCCACCTTGTAGCTTCTTATATCTCTAAAACCTCTTTATAATAGACAGGTTCACCCTTTTCGACCAATAAGGAGTCACCATGTTCGATGACTAAAAAACCATATCTTTCTGGTTCTCTTACGTATTTTGTGATCATATTAAATACTTGTGTTTTATGAACTACTTATTCCGTGGGGACATATGGAATCTATTCTAGTACCAACTCTCGTACATCGTGAGAATCAACTTTATCAAATTAAATCTTTCTCCCAATATCCTTTTTGAGGATGTGATCCATCTCAAGAATGAAAGCTTGTATGTTGACAATCACTTTCTAGTTTGAGGGGTTTTATAGGTATTATCCATTTTTTCCTTGGGATAACCTATAAAGATACACTTTGTAAACTGGGGTTCCAGTTTGTTACCTAAGAAGGACTTAACAAATGCCTCGCAACCCTATAGGCATTTATTCATCAAAACGGTCATATTTACATAGGAAAACTTGAATAGAATTCTATTTTCCACTTTAGTTTTACTCGGTTTAAGGTATATACTACAGTTTGTTATGTATACCCCCAAAGGATAATGGAATATCTGTATTACACATCATCGACCTTACCATGCCTAATAAGGTACAATTTATCCTTTTACTAACACAATTCCACTATAATGTGTAAGGTAGAGTGAGTTGAGATAGAATCCCAAAATCCAATATAAATTTTATGAACACTTGGTTAAAATATTCACAAACCTAATCCAATAGAAGATTATTAATATTCTTTCCATGTTTATTCTCTAATTCATTCTTTAATTCTTTGAATTTATTAAAGGACTCAAACTTATACCTCATCAAGTAGAAATAACCATATCTAATCAAGGCATTAGTAAAAGTTAGGATGTAATAGTACCCACCACTAGATTCTACTAGAACACATCAGTGTGAACCAATCCTAGAAGCTCTGTGGCCCTTTCACTCATTCCACTAAATGGTAGTTTAGTCATTTTTCCTTGTAAACAAGCATGACATCTTTCATGTGGTGTTAGCTTAAAAGAGTCTAAATAACCATTTTGATAGAGCTTTGTTAAATGATTCTCATATATATAACCAAGATAGTGATGCCATAGCTGGGTATTATATGAGTCATGTGAACATGATTAGTTATCTATTTACAATACTTTATTTTCATAATTTAATACCTAAATACCTTTATTTAAATGTTCCATATCCTAACAAATGTTGTCCTTATAAAAGAAACAAATTTTATTTATGAACATGAAAATAAAACCATCCGTATCTAGACATGATAGATAAATTATATTCTTGGTAATAGTTGGTACATAATAACAATCCCTTAAAACAAACATCATTCCTATTTAAAATAAAATATGGTAGTCACAAATGGTGAGAGCAGCCAGCCTCACACCATTGAAAGCTCTCAGATCCACCTCTACTCAATTAATATTTCAAAATATACTTGGTTCCTATATTTGGATACTGATGTGAGCACCACATGTTGTATCTAATACTCAATATATATAGATTGAAATATTACACTTGATAAAAAATTTACCTTTAGCTTCACCTTGCTTATGGGTGTAGTTCTTCATATAGTGGTATTTCTTGACACATGTAAAACAAAACACCTACTATTCCTTTCCCTTCCTTGGATATTCCTCTTCTTGGAAGGGAGGTTATTGGGAACTTTATTATTGTTATGAGTATTGGACCCCCTATCCTTGTTCTTACATTTCTTATTCACCATAAGAACTACGAGTTTATCATTCCCCATATCCTTATTTACTTAGTGAATCAAATTAAGAAGTTACAAAATAATATTCTCATTATTTATCATATTACAATTAATAATAAAACTTTATAAGGTCTTGGGTTGTGATGAAAGTTTGAGATCTGTGTGAAACTCATTCAAGAATTTAATCCTTAAGTTTTATAAGTGTTCAATGTATCCCATAATCATGACTTCATGAGTCTTAGATTGAATAGAATCTCAAATATTAGTTGTAAATAGATCATTGCAGATTTCATATATCTCATATCCCACCTTATCTTGATACTGATCCCAAAGGCAAGACATCATGATATACACATCGATGTCCTCATGTTGCTTCAAAATATCATTTGTCATGGATGATAACATGAAAAACTAGACATATATGGAATCATTAAAATGTTTCTTATAGAGAGTTAACTCTTAATCACTAGCCTCATTACTAGACACATCAATAATAGGTTCTTCCAGCACATAAAAATTCCTTTGATGAAAATGAATTACACATAAGTGTCTTTTCTACTATTAGAAATTTATGCCAGTGAGATTTTTATCCTTCTCATATATGGATCACAATGATATGTTTTAAGTAATTTTTTACTATTTCTTCAAAAATGATGAGAAAAATTTTAGTACTTTTTTTTGATAAAATATAGGCAAATAAATAAATATTATATTTATCAATATCTCAATATTTTATCGAATTCTAATAGCCATCACCATTGGATTAGGAATATCCTATTTATTTTACATTCTAGTGGAAAGGATCCATCTTCCCCTTATCATTACCCCAATATTGGTTGGTTAAGAACTTGAGTGGTTTTAGGTAGTCATTCCAAATTCTAACTGCATTAACTTATAGTTTCTGGTCATGTTGAGTAGAATCCCCAATCCTAAAATCCTAAAATTATATTTCCTTAACCCTTACATATCAGTTACACCAAGCCTTTATTTGACAATCAACCATTGATTTGGACTAAGTTAAATCAACCCAAAACTTCATGTTAGAATTCCATGATAATTTAAATCACTACAACTTTGCCTGATCAGGCACTTTGAACTGTGGTTTGATTTTAACTAAAGTTGTGGAAGGCTACACCAAATTAATATATATTATTGAGGGATTTTATAGTTTTTATTAATAAATTTCCAATTATTATATGTATTACTTGATTCTTAATTTTAATTGGATTTACTTAACTGATTAACCATGTATTAGATAATATTTATGCATAATACAGTTTATTTTAGTTCTATATTGCATTCTTGTTAATTAATTAATTCATGTGATCGTGAAAAAACATCTGTAATGTAATAACCATGAATCATGACCGAAATAAAAAAATAAATTGGTATGTTCATGAGCTTTTACGAATGGTTAGTTTATCCAATAGATGTTAAACTAACCCTTGACCTAGGGGAAAACACCCTGAACCATTTAAGGATCACATTATAGTTTTCCACCTTTCCACCTGTGTATCTCTCTTGGATTGGTTTCACCTCAGATCTAAAATTAAACAACCTATACTAGATTAGGAGCTCCATTTATTTTATATTCTTTTACTCACATGATAGTGAGTGGAAGGGGTTTTTATGAAAGAAACCATGAGCATGTAGGGACTTACATAATGAGATGGTAGATGGAACAAAAGCCAACAATTTAAATTAATAATAAATTAAATGAAACCAATCACATACACAAGTATTTGTTTAAGCTCACAATCATCTATTAGAATGCAATGAATTATTAATTTGGTAAAATTATCATTAAATTCTAATCATTCTTATTTAAGTTAAATCACATTCGAATAAATTAATTATTTTATTTAATTATTCAATTATTTTATCTTAATTCTCATCAGAATTTACTTGAGATTATTGTCCATAATAATTTTAAAAAAATTAAATTAAATTATTTAAAATTAACTGTGTAAATAAATATACCTTGGAGGTAACATGGTGAATACCCATTAGAATCTACCCAACATGTATTACACTTTTATACTGTTTACCCTAACTATATATGGTATACATGAATTATCACATACTTTCATGACGTGTACTATCAAATTAGTGATTAAATATATTACATGATTTTTCTATCATGTGTTATTCTTCAATTCACATAGAGTAATAATCGTAATATGAATCATACATGATATGAAAATCTGAACATTAGAAAAAAATTAATTAACCATTAATATATATATATATATATATATATATATATATATATATTACAACCTATAACATTGAATGTCCTATAAAATTAATGACCAAATATAAGAACATGATGATAAGGTTTTCACAGTATAATAAATTAATTTTAATTCAACAGAATTTGGTAAATTTACATGACATGTACATTTGAGCTACATGACATGCACTATTTCTCACCGTCTATCCACAACACACACTTGGGGACTCTACATGTAACCATTCCATAGAAAAATTTATATTAAGTGGAATGTACATGGGTTAAACATCATGTGGTCTTCTAGTTACATGTTCACTAGTATGGTCAGCTATGTAACAATATACACGTCCCATCTGGGAAAAAAGGACTACACTCCATGTATGGAAGTTACATGGCATGTATTCTAGCTGACGGTGTAGAAGGATTTCCTATTCAATATGCAGTGTGTAATTAAATAAACAACATGTAATAAATTCACATGCCTTCAATTAATTCTAAATTAATTCTCCATGCATTGAACACTAGTACACAATGTATAGCATTGAGTTACACAACATGTACTCTTGTGTTATCTATCTAGATTCCGCAACACCTCTAGATGATATATTCGATTTTATTTCATTCATAAAAATAATTGATTTGATTATATTTATGATAAACTAAAGGGGATGAAGAATATCTTGAAATTTGGATCAAATAAAATTTAGACATAAATTGAAAACTAAGTGAAAAATGCATAAATCAATCAGTAATATTTAAATAATTATAAATAATTATGTGACTAATCTTATAACACTTAAAGGTTTCAGGCATAGTGGAAGCATGTGATGGGTCAAGGCCAGATTTTTAATTTTTCAAGATTTCTCATCAATATGATATTTACATGACCACCATGATCAATGGAATTTAATAAAATAAAATATAAAATTGAAAAAAGGATGGAACCAGAGTGCAAAGTCATCACATATTATTTATAATTAGTTTAATTAATTAAAGAATTACCTTTTGAGAATTATTTCTTCATCAATGGATATGAAAACAAATATATGTTGTACCATCATTGCATGATAGGAATCCAGAGAAAATTCCCTCTAGCAATTATCCACACATGTTCTAAAAATCTCCAAATGTTATCATATAAATCTATAGGTTCTAGAACGAAAGATAATATCACTTGTGTTGTTCACCTTTGATTTCCTCGATAATTTCTTCAAAAGGATTTTCTTTGATCTCTCTTTAATTGATAGTGGGAGTTATAGGAAGATCGCTCTCCATTCTTGGAAGAATTCTTAGAGAAGGGAGATCTCTAAGGATTTGAGAGAGTTCTATATATTCGTTATGAAGAAGAAAAAAATGAATTGAATCTCCTGAAAAACAATATAATATGGTTTATACACCTCTAGGGTTTAGAAATAAATATTTTCACAAGTAAACTTTAGTACTTATTTAATCCCTTCCAAACCCCATGTCAATAATAACAATAATAATAATATTTCTCGACATGTGCTAAAATCGTGAACTAAAAAATTAAATATTATGTATTCAAATGATATTCAATATATATTATATATCACCAGACGTATAAATCTGGTCATTAATTCCACCATAATATTTATAGACCTTAAATAATAAATATTTATTTAATAAATAAATACAACTACATTATTCTATAATAACAAAAAAATATTCACTAAATAAATAATAAATATTTATTAAATATTCTACTCACATAATATTCTCTCAAATAACTGGTGACATAGTATATGAGATCAAGAAAATGTGAATAATTATTAATCCACATGCATGAATAATATTTATTCAATTTGTTAGATAATAAATAATAATATACTATTTAATTGAGAATATGGATACAATTATTGTATGCCCCTCTAGGAATATTTCTTAGCAACATTAGGAGAAGCAACATAAATTACAAGGTTAGAATCTAAGAACACCCTAAGGATCCCTTATAGAAAGAATTTAATTATTCAGGAACATAATACCTAATATGGACACTTAATGAGCAATATAATATCTTTATCATAACATCTCTAATCAAGAAGGTTGCATACTGGTGCCATCAACCTCCATCCTCGATGTATCTTTCTTTGAATTTAAAAAAATAAAACATGCCTATTGAACACCATGGACATGGATTTATTTAGGATATATCATTTCCATCAAAGGTCCCAGGATATCAATTTTTTTTAAAGAACAAAAGTGAAAAATCATTTCTCTCATTATTCTTTAATGCAATATTACTCATGACACAACCAATATATCATACCTTTCCGCAAACATATTTCATTATAGTTTTCAATAATACATCAAAGTAACAGACTTATAATACAAATTAATCAAAATATTGTAGTCTAAGTATTAATAAACAAATCCCAAGATAGAAATGTACAATGACACATATAAATTTTTATTTCTATTGGTAGGTCTTGTTCTCATAATATCCTATAATGGATATTACCTAGGGTGCACACCATGAGAATGTATCCCAAGGTCCTATGAATATCCACCCCTAAAATCCTATATAATTATTTTCCCTTAAATGATTTCACCTTGATATAGAACATATTTTTAAAAATACTATCATGGAACATATGGGTTCTCATCATAGTGGGGGAACTACTATGATCTTGCAGTGCGACATCTACTCATAGGAAAATATCACATACTATGTCACTCATAAGAACAATAATTATGTGATAAGAAGTTTATTAATATTAAAAAAATGAATACAAGTTATCATAAAGTACAAAAAAGTTTGTTCAAGGGAACCGACACCATCAGATTGAAAATGTATAGGGGAATTCAAGACTTAAGGTAAGGGATTTCCATCTCAATTATATTTCCCTTGAGACAGAAGTAATGTTCACCAATTATATATTGTATGTGGTGTGTATAATTCCCATGGATGTATTTTATGATTCTTCTACTGATAATTATGTTGATTTACATATCTATTTTAGGATATATATTTCATGGGGTTTATAGTTTAAAATTTACCAAATCCGTAAATGTTTTTTTGTCTCAATTTTCCATCTTTGAGACATAGGTTATGAAATGATCATATAATCTAAAATCAAGTGTATATACATCCCATTTGATATCTAATATCATAAATTTATCTATCCTCGCTGTATTTTATGTTATTACTCTATGAGGCGTATGATTTAATGCTACCAAGTGATAATTATTTTATATTATAATCTCATCATTTATCAGTATTATTTATGATTAATCTTACAATGATGAAATATTATGATCCATATCTTAATAATTATAATGAATTTTATCCTCCTCTATTTTTTCATGATATCTTCAGGTACTGGTACCATTTTCCCACTCTTTGGTACTTATGATAATTTAGAAAATGTTTTTAAAAAAATCGAACTTCATTTCTCTCTTCAGTCAAAAATATGTTTTCCTCCAAAACCATATTTTCAAAAACTATTTTCAAAAATTATTTTAAATGTTATTTTAACGTCAATTTTCAAGGAAAAGGATTTTTAAATTTTTTTATGATTTAAAAAAAATCTTTAAATGGTTTTCAAAGATTCTATATAAATTTTCAAGGTTATTTTCAAAGAAAAAGGTTTTTAAAATGTTTTATGTTTCAAAAATAATTTTTCAAAGAGGAAATAATATATTCCTCAAGAAATGTTTTAAATGATCCTTTAAAAATTATTTTCCATATAAGATTAAATCCATTGGTTTTACCTATTTTTTATGGGGGATATGATCCAAGGATACCATTCATATTATTTCTCTAAATGGTTTATGTTTTGATGGATTGATGTTTATAGAACCCATTTACTTTACATGGTTCAATAATGTTTCAAATAGATTTATATGAAACCCATTTATTTTCCATGGTTTTATCATGATTCAAATATATTGACCTGGATCCCATTTATTTTCCATGGGTTAATCAGGTTATGAAATAATAATTATTGTAGTTATTAGTTTTTTGATGGTATGTAAGATCTTTATACTTTATTCATTTTGTGGTTAATGGAAAGTACATATATGATGGGATGGACCAGATAGCACTTGGTAATCCGGTAAAATATTATACAATGGGGAATACTAGATAGCACGGGGTAATATCTCTACAGATTATAAGATGTGGTGGCTTAGGTAGCATCGATTAAGACCATTAGAGCTTATACGATGTGGAAACCCAGATAGTTTAGGATGAGCCTGTTGTATCTTACATGATGGAGGCACCCAAACAGTGATCTAATGAATTGGGTAAAGATTTACATGTATGGAATAAAGAGTGAACTTGGTTCAGTAAGTGAATTTGTTCTCTATGATAATTTTGGTCATGAACCTTGACTACTATAATGGCTTCAAGAGTGAACCCATTCCAATAATATAGCCTTGAAAGTGAGCCTTGACTACAATGGGAATAATTTTATATTTTTATGTGTTCTACACAATTCCATGTCTTATACCTATGTTATTATCACATGGATTATGAACTTTGATTCCCTTATTATTGATGTCTTATGAATGCCAATATTTATGTCATGATTCAAGATTATGATCTTTGATATGTATGATATGATCTTATAATGTTATGATCATGTTATAATATTATAATGTTAATGTTAATCTTATATATATCCTTTATTTACCCTTTCTAAGCATCTGATCTCACCCTTTATTATGTTTCCTTTCCCCATGTTATGAAGAAAGTTTTTAATTAATATTACTAAAGGGGGAGATATTTTTCGGAAAAATTGAAGATCCTTCAACAAAATAGAAGATTGTACTATATATTTCCAAAGGCCATAAACTATTATAATCCTCGATCATGTGTTTATGTAATGTATTGAATATTTATCTAAAAAGATGTAATATCCTTATATGTGAATCCGAGGTTTCTATAGTTTGTATCAAAGGAAATGTTTAGTTAGCCTTTGGAAATTTGGATAATAAAAATTTAGTGAGATCCATTGGGATATTTCTAAGAATATTTCAAGGGAATGACTATGAAAAACCTAGGATAGACCTAATGTGTAATAGATTAAAGAAAAATGAATCATTATTTAGACATCCTATAAGTTATTTTTCATTATTATGTGGTCCACACTATTATTAGGGTTTCTTATAATATGTTTTTTTGTTTTACTCAATGTTTGAAACCCGAAGGAACTATGTTAATTATAAATAGAATTAAAAATGTGATAATTTTTCTACTGAGAAACCAAATGACATGGTAGATGGAATAAAAAATATTTTTTATATGATGAAACAACGTTCTAAAGCTATGAATGATTTTTAACTTCCAAATGAGAAAAATGAGTCAACAATGTTATATTAATTCCTTAATGAGGCAACATCCACCTTCTTTTAGTGTTTTCAATGATCCTTTTTTTGAGATGAAATTAATCAGTACCACTAAAAATAAATTTTCCATTATTCATTTTTTAGAACATGAAAAAGTAATTTTCTATATTTATCATTTGTAAGGTGAAGTAGATCAATGGTGGACTCTAATTAAGAAAAAAAGGGAACAAGAAAGAATTGATTCTATAGAATGGGAAATGTTTAAGGGGATAGTTTTCTATAAGTACATCTCTCTTATTCTATTAAAACATATGGATAAATAATTCATTGATCTTAAGTAAAAGGATGATGAATCTATTGACACCTACGAAGCTAATTTTACAAGACTTGCAAGGTACTCTTTTGGTTTGATCATTTCCCCTAAAGAAAAAATAGATAGAATATTTGGGGGTATGAAACCGAGTCTTGTAACGGCCTTGGATATAATATACTTCAGTAGTAACAAAGAATTTGTTCAAAGTACACTGAAGGTAGAAATGGAAATTGGATATTCACACTATCACTCTGGTTTTAAAAAAAAGTATGATTTAATATCATGGAAACTTAAATAGTGGAATGAAATTCTAGGAATCTGTATACCAAAAATGTGGGAATGAGCATAAATAGAATTTATTTAATGAAACTATAAGGTGCTTTAAAAGTATAAAGGTAGTTTATAAAGTTCATGAATGTTGAAATATGATTAATGGAATTGTTAATGAAATGGAGGAGAAGAGGATTCCAACTAATGCACCACCCACACTCTATGGTTTCAAGTGCAAGGAGTTTGGGAATTATGTAAACCATTGCCCAAAAGTAAGAACTATTGTGGATTATATGACACCAAAACCACTATAGAAAAGGAAAAACATGTAAATATTATGAAATCACAATGAATTAAGTTAATCATGATAATTAGGGCACACTTATCCACCTTGAATGGGAATTTCATGTTTTTGTTGAATAAGATGTATGAAAATATTATTGTTCTTTATTTAGTGAAATTTTGTGCTATTATCTCCCTCTATATGGATTTTGGAGTAATAAAATCACATTTGATATTATATCTGTACTAGGATAAACCCAATATTTAAATGAAAATATTTTTTATATAATATAAGGCTTATTTTAAGATTAAAGGGTGAATTATATTTTTGGAGCATATAAGTCTCTAGGTATGATTAACATATGTATTATGGAATCCATCATGGGTTTATGAGTTTAATGTTGATTATAAGTTCAGTGTTTTTAACACCACCTTTTAAGGATTTATATGATAGAATATTATCAAGATTAAGAATATTTTAAGATAAATTTATGGTAATGAAACCCTTTAGAATTATATGTAGTGAAAAAGTTATTTTAATAGGAATACCTTTACAACTTGTGGACAAATGATTAATGGTTACTCAAAGATATTATCCTTTGGATTTCAAAGTTGTTCTAGATTAAAACCTTCAATAAGTTAAGATTTAACAAGATGACATATTCCACTTGAGAATTTTTATGGCTCCTTATGAATCCATTTTATGGAATCATGTTTGTATCTCCAATGTACTGGAATGAAGTTACAAAAAAAGCTACGGGGACCTGAGATAACTGATGAGATGAAGGAAATGGTTAGATCCACTCAACACCATGAAAGGATAATAGAAATTATACAGATTTTTTGATGATATTCATCATAATGCCATAGAATTTGAATTTGATGAGATGGTATTTCTACAAATTTCTCTACGGAATAATATAGGGTAAACTAATCCCTAGGTATATTCGTCTCTTTTAAATGATTGATCATATCAGGATAATAGATTATAATTTTGTGCTCTAATTAAGACAATCTTATGTTCATGATGTGTTCCATATATGAACCATGAGAAATTAAATACTTGATCCATCACATGTACTAAACTCATAATTCATTCCATGAGAGCTTGATCTTTTTTAATAGGAATGCCTAATTGAGATTCTAGATCATACTAAGAATGTTTGACAAAACAAGACCACTCAAATGGTCAATGTTTTGTGGTGAAACCACTAGTTTAAGGAATATATATGGGAACTTGAGTATATAATGAGGCAAAATTATTGTCATTTGTTTGTATCATAGTGAATAATTTCTAGGGAGAAATTCATTTTAAGGGCGGAAGAATGTAACACCCTGAGTTTTTTAGGAATTAATTTTTTCAAATAAAGTAAATTTATTTGTTGGATTTCGTTATATGATACACCATGTTAATATTTTTCTAGATGAAATACTCTATTTATCTTGAGTTACATGCAACATGGAGTTTTTATTGTTTTACATTCAACACTGATCTTAGATTTATTTACGCTCAACACTTAGTTTTAATGAAACATAACATATTATTGAAATATTACTATTTAATATGATAGTTGTCACCTAGAAATTGGATCTGAGGTTATGAGTAAGATTAAATAAAATATTATAATTTGGTTTACACATGTATATACAATTAATTATTTGGTTACAAATTAACTATAAACTAATATAAAACCCTTTTGAAAAAAAATAAGAAATATGATTCTGAAAAAATATTTTTATACACAGAAGTTTGTTTTACAAAAATAAATTTAAAACTTTTCATTAAAGAATTATATTAAGTATATTTCTAAATTATATATCTAATATAATTTTGATAACTCATATTATTTGTTTACTAGACAAGAGATAAGAATTAACTCAATTTTACTCTTAAAAACTATATTTTTTTAGAAAACAGTTTTACCACCTTTAAATGGTGTATTAATTTTAAAAATAAATTTATACAATTTTATAAATTATATTTTAAAAATAAAATTTATTTTTAAAAAATAATTTAAAAATTATCATAGGTTGAATTTTGGGTATTTTTTATAAAAGAATCATTTTTTTGATGAATAGTAAAAAATACAAAATTTTAATTGAAAATTGACTTCTTTTTAAAATTATTTATATAGTTAAATCATATTTTAAATTTATTTTAAAGTAAAATTAGATAAATTATACATCTATTAATCCAATTTATTCAATTTTATTGAATTTTATTTTGAAATTGGATATAAAAAATTTATAAAATTATGACTATTTCACATTAAAAACATGTTTTCTCATCATGTATGCGAGATTAATTATAAATTCAATTCATAAAATTATGTAAATAGATTTTGGAAAAATGAATTAAATATTTGGAATCAGATTAATTAATATTATATAATGATTTAAAATTACTTTTTAGGATAATAATTAGTGAAAATAGTTAAAATTAATTAACATGATTAGCGTTAAAATGAGTGTTTGCACATTACACGTGTTTGTATAAAATTTAATTTTACACACACATATAATTATTATTTAATGAATTTAAGTTCAAATTTATAATAAATGGTTCTAAATTTTCTAATAAATATCATTTAAATTATAACATTAATGTATTATATACCTATGTAAATACAAAGATACACATCACATTGGTATAAACTATAAAGATAAAATTTAGTAAACTTAAAGACTAAGAAATTAATTGAAAAAAATATTTATTTTTTATGGTGGATGTATATATCAACCAATAATTCCGTCCCATACATTATGTTTCTAATTTTTAGGCACATTGGGCAAGAAATACCTCTTAATTGTTAATACTTTTGGGTATTTACAAGAATTCCACTCCTCCTCCATTCTAAAAGAGAATTCACTATTCCCCCTTCTTCAAAACTCTAAAGACATTTTCATAGACCAAAAACTAGAAAAATAACTTCCAAAATTACCTAACCTTATCATAGAACCCTTACTTTGGGCATAAATCCAACCAAGGAAGGCGTTTGGTGGAAACTAAAAAGAGAAACCCAAAGAAGAGGTAACGTCGATCAACAAATGTTTTTGTTTTATTTCTTCCTAAAACCCCTTAAATTATATTCATATCATGATTATATAGTAAAATAATTATCTAAAATATAATTATATGTCTTTATGTTAATGTTTCATCTTACAACCACACACAGTTCCATCAAATGGATTTTAAAATCATCGTTTGTGTGTACGACTGATTACCACATCATGAACCAATGTCATTTATTTTTTCATTACCACATTTCATGGTTGGAAATAATAACATAAATACTGGTTATATATGATATATATGATATTTCTGATGAATTTATGCTTCTAGAATTATTATATAACCCATATATTAATTCTTTTGTTTTTTTGGGAATACGATAACTACATTCATGTGTATGGCAGTCTACCGCCTCGCAAAGCGATGTGATTCAGTCATGCTTTAATTAGAATGTATTAAGGATAAGTTTAATAAAAATATGTTATATATATTACATAATAGTTCTAATATAATGAAATATATATATATACATCATTTACTTACTTTCATTCAATACGATAAGAAAACGGAAACATTTTCCATGCAGACATATGACCTTCCATCTCGATGCATGGTGTATTTCGTTTCCTATCACTATTTTTTGGGTTACTATAAATTAATATATAATAAATAAATATAATATTTTTATTATTATTTGAATTATATAAATTATTAAATCATGATAAAAGTAAGAAGACTAGAAATAAATAGTCAATACTTTTATGGAAAACAAATCGGTTATTAATTGAAACGTAACTATAACATGAGACTATAAATAAATGTGTAATATAAAATCACAAGGAAATAATATATGATATTATGTATTTGAATATTTTTTTATATAAATTTATAATAAATTCATATCTATTATATATGAGTTTCAAACATGTACGAAGGAAGTCAAGACTTAAGGTAATGGATTTTTTCCCCACATTTATTTTCTGTGTGATACAAGCCATGTTCACCACCTATTTCTTATATGTTTCGTTTATAATACCCATGTATGTATTTTATTATTCTTCTAATAATAATTATTTGGATTTAAATATCAATTTTATGATCTCTCTTATATGTGGTATATGGTTCAAAAGTTAACGAATCAGTAAAGGATTTTTGTCTCAATTTTCCTTTATTGAGGCCTATGTAATAACATGCTCCTATATTCTATTAGGAGGATTATATATAGACAGTTTTAAATGTAATATAATTTATTTATATATCCTCATGATATTTTATTTTCCATTTTATATTATTCCTTCATGGTTTGTATTATTTAATGTCATCAAATTGGTATTGATTTTATGTTTCAATATCATCGTTTATTGGGATTGTTTATGATTATTCTTTAAATGAAAAACTATTATGATCTAAATCTCAAAAAATTTCATGAGTATTATTATCCTATATTTTTTCATGATATATTCAATTAATGTTTCAATTTTTCTACTCTTTGGTAATTATGATAATTAATATTTTTTTAATAAAATCTGACTTTATTTCTCCCTTCAGTCGGAAAAATATTTTCTTCCAAAAAGACATTTTATAAAAATGTTTTCCAAAATGTTTTTAAATGTTATTTTAATCTAATTTTAAGGTAAACAGAAATTGAAATTTTTTTATGATTTATAAAATTATTTTAAATTATTTTTAAAGATTCCTTTATATGTTTTCATGGTTATTTTAAAAAAAAAATTCAAAATTTTTTATGTTTTACAAATTGTTTTTCAAATAGGAAAAGATATTTTCCTCAAGAAAATTTTTAAATGACCCTTTAAAAATTATTTTAGATATAATATGTCATATTTTGGTGTTACTTATGGATTATGGAGGATATTATCCAAGGATACCATTCATATTCTTCCTCGGAATGGTTTATATTTTGATGGCGTGATGTTTATGGAACCAATTTCGTTTCCATGGTTCAATAATGATTTAAATATATTGATATGAAAACCATTTCTATGGGTTCATCATGTTTCAAATATATTGACATGGAACCCATTTATTTTCCATTGGTTAATCAGGTTATGCAAGAATAATAATTGTTCTTATGAGTTATTATAATGACATTCAAGATCTATGTACTTTATTCATGTTGTGGTTTGTGGACATTACAAATACAATGGTGTGGCCCATATATCAATAGGTAATCCCATTGAAACTTATAAGATAGGTTAGCCTATATATCATTGGGTAATCCTGTGACAACATATACTATGGGGAAACCTAGATAACACTAGGTGAGCCCGTTATAGCTTTCATGATGGGTTTACTTAGATAACACTCCAATTATTTGGTTAAAGGTTTATATCTCATGATATAGGTAAGGATGGAATGGGGAGTGAGACTAGTTTAGTAAGGTACTATATCCACTAATATGGTGTGGGGAGTGAACCTTGACTACTAGGATTGTATGGGGAGTGAAACCATTCCACTAAGATAGCCTTGGAAGTAATCCTTGGCTACTATGGAAATAAATTTATGTTTTTATATTTTATCCAAAATTCCATGTCTTATGCCTAGTTTATGCTCACATGGATTATTCTATTTTATTCCTTTATGATTCATCTCATATGACTACCAATCCTTATTTCATGACTCAAGATTATGATCTTTGATATTCATGGTATGATCTTCTAATGTTATGATCATGTTCATATACCCTTGTGTTAATTTTGTGATTAAGTTTCTCCTTTATTTACCCTTATTAAGCATCTGATATCACCCTTTCTTATGTTTCCTTTACTTATGTTATTAAGAAAGGTTTTATGTAGGATTAATAAAGGGATATATCTTTATGGGAAACATTGAAGATATTTCACCAGACTAGAAGATTATATTCCATGTTTCCAATGGTATTAAACTATTATGGTCCTCAGGCATGTGTTTATGTAATGTAATGAATATTCATCTATAAATATGTAATATCCATGTATTTTAAGCCTGATTCACTATATTAATGGTCCTAAATTCCCTTATTTATGCCTTTTTTATTCCAATGTATTTATTTAATGATATTAAAATAATATAACTAAGTTACACTCAAAAAAATTAAAAACACCTTATATTATTGTGATCATAAGAAAACAATAGGTTCAACAATTTTACCCTTTATGATGATCATACAAACTCATTTATGATTAAAAATAAAAATAAAATATAAGATGTATGTGAAGAAGAAATATGAAAGAAGAAGAAGTAAAAGATAAAAGATTTATAAATACCAAAATACTATTTAAGAATATGTCTCAACTTGAAACAAAATCCCTCTCTTTGTGGGAATTAGTGTTCTAGAACCAACTGATTATAATTTGGATTAAATTTTTATTTGAAGATTTGAATATTAATAAAACATTTTATTACATATTTTTCTTTTCTTTCATGAATTTTATGTAATAATGTACTAGGGTATATATCGCATTTATAAGGTCATAGTAGTTCCCTTATTTGATGAAAAACTTGAAATTTAAATATGGTATTCTTAAATATAGTTCTATGGTAGGATAAAATAATATTATGGGGATTGTGGTAGGTTGATTGTCATTAGATAGTACTTTTAAGTGTATGAAACTTCATCTCATGAAGTTTACACTTGATAATATCTAAGATGGAAGATTATGAGAAAAGACGCAGCATTATAAATTCCACATCTTTATGTGTCATAAGATATTAATATATGACAGTGTGTGTAATGATCCATGGAATTTCCGATTATCTTTAATGTATATGATGACTCACATAAATAGATTTACTAACCAAAACCATGATGACATATGTTCCTGAGAAGTAGGGCACATTTGGTGCTTCATGAATAACATGTTATTAATGGATAAGTTGAGGAAGGATTTTCCCTTCTATCTTTATAGAAGTTGTTATCACAACCATTTTATTGGAATGGATCCATTACATTTGTTTTATGTGGGATTTTGTGGAATGGAATAGATTCTTCTAATTGTGATACCATTTTCACTTTTCCATGAAACTACCAATAGTTCCCCTATCCATTGATAGGCATGGACCTAATTTCTAAAGGCTAGTGGTCATATAGGTTTTTAGTCCTAGTGACTCTTGGGGACTCGCATTGGTCGAGAGAATGGGATGTCGGGCTCATCAAACCCTTTTGGGGGAAATTACTTCCTACTGCAAGAATCACTTATAGATTTAAGACATGTTCATAAATCTCTCCCTAATCTCGATACGGGACCAGTTACCATAAAAAATGGATTCGGGTTAACTATCTTTTACATGCAACAAACTGTGATCTCTTTTGTGAATCCATCTGTATTTATCAAAGGTTCTTCATCATTTTATAGTAATGATCATTCAATTATATGTTGAAACCATATGAAAAAGTTTTTCAGTCTAATCTCTTTCTTATAGAGGTGATTAGTATTTCGAGGATGGGATTCATCCATTATAACGCATCCTACATATCCTGGTTATTTTTTGAATCAAAACCCACATAGTTTGGGTGATCTATAGAGTTTAACATCATTTAGTAAGGAATAATATGGGGGATTTGAAAATGCCAAATATTTGAGATCGAGTCTAGAAGAGACATCCTACATATCCTAGTTATGGTGGGAATCAGATTTCTCATTGTTCTTTTGTGTTGGGGCTTATACATTGAGGTTAACCTGGTGAATGGGTGTTTGATTCCTAATTAGGTGTTCATTTCACCCCCTTAAGCCGATGTGATCCTTGCTCATTGTGAGAAACAAGGGGGGGGGGGGGGGCGTGATCAACCTCATGGAATATGGATATCAGATATGTGTATTAGGGCAGTCCTTGGAGTGTTTGATATGGATATCGAGCCTTTAAAGAGTGTCCTACGTATCCCAGTTATGGTGGGAATCATAGTCCTCGTAGTTCTCCTAGATATTTTGGGGATTACACACTAAAACTACCCTGGTAAATGGGTGTTTGATTCCTAATGAGGATTTCATTGCATCCTCTAAGCCCACACGATCCATGCTCATTGTGAGAAAGAAGGGGGAGTGCGTGATCAGCCTCATGGCATATGTATATGGAATCTATGTATTGGGGAAATCATTGTAGTGTTTGATATGGAGATCAGACCTTTAAGGAGGTGTCATACGTATCCTAGTTATGGTGGGAATCAGAGTCCTCATTGTTCACCTAGAGATGTTGTGTCTTACACACTAAGGTATCCCTGGTGAATGGGCCTTCTTATCGAGAAGGTGTTGCATGATCCTATTGGCATACCCTACAGGTCATCATGTGACATAGCATGACACATGTGGAGGGTGTTGCGAGAGACATTGTGGTGTGGCCCGAGGGGCGTCAGGTGTCTTGGCTGACACATTGGGGGATATCAAAATACTAGTACGACATGTCCTGAGGGTGTCGTATGTCTTGGATGATACCTCAGGGTGACACCGCAAGACCATGGTGACATGTTTGGGGGGTATCCCATGTATTGGACGACACCTTGGAGAGACATTGTGGGATCAGGATGATATGTCCAAGAGTTATGCCATGAGATCTATATTTTCATATCCATATGTGTTGATGAGACTCATCTAACATGAGTGGGTGCTGTTATGTGAGTCAGGTGGTGCATTCTAAGGATGTTGAAAGTCCATGGTGATTAACCCAAAGGGTTCGTAGGATCCAAGTGGTGTCTGTGAAGGGTCATCAAGACTTGTCCTGACATGTCTGGAGCATTTTTTATATTCTAGATGACATTTCAAATGGATGTCATGATGTTTGGGTGGCGTGACTTGGTACCATAACTTATTCTTGATTGAAACATGTGAAGAATGAGGAGGTCCATGATCATGTCTTCCACTTTTAATCCTACTTTTTTCTACCATTGTATTGTGAGTTCCTTGGTTCGGTTTAGTGTTAGTTTGTTTGTGTCTCGTCTAATATAGAGGACATGCAATATAGTTATTTCATGTATCACTAGAAGTCATTCGTGTGATATTTTATTGATCATGTGGAGGGATTTTAGTATAGGAGCATGACTGCTATATCAGTCCACCGGTGTATTACCTGGCGGAAAGTTGACCAGTTGCGTGATTGGATGTGTGCAAATTCCTAGAGTTTGATCTCCAACATGCATAGCGGCGGTCTAGGTTCAAACTTCTAGAATCCGATCAACCACCAAAGAACCTACCAACAAACCAACCCCCCTTTTCCTGAGTTAGAGTAGAGAATTTATAGGCATATCCATCCGCATACTCGCTGGTTTGTGCGGGGAATCTGGTGCAAGTCCAATATGGAGTCAACACGGGGCCTGGCATTATGTAGTTTTGTGAGTCTTTGTGGTGGGCCACATCAAGGGAACCACATGATTTTACCTACCTCAAGTCCATTCATCATTTATCAGATTATTGATGACTATTGAGGACTTTCACTTCAAAGGAATTCCATGTCATCATGTCGACATTTCCAAGGGTCTTCGTGAGATCCTAATGACTATCATAAGGAATTTTCTATTCCTTGGATATCTTGTATCTAGATCTCATGGGACCACACTGAGGGTGTTCTGGGCACATCATATTCCCTTCAGTGACCACAAACACCACTTGCCTTATCCTTTACTATCTCCTTCATTTTATGTAACTAAGGTCGGAATTCATGAGAGATTGTATGTATGGTATTGAGGGTATTTTGTCTATTTTTTGGAGATGCATCACATGAACAATATGGGTCGTATGGTGGTGCATGAGCATCTCATGGGAAAACTTGTTCCTTTGTCCTTAGAGTTCCATTAAGATCCTTGTACATTCATAAAGTATTCCATGCAATGAGTCTAACAAACCGGTCAGACTTTGTGAGTCAAGGAAGTCATGGAACCAAGGTCTTGAGGTGACTCACGGATCACTTGAGGAATGTGTTGCATGTCTTTAAGATACCACATGCACCACTCACCTCCTCCCTTTTAACCCCATGTATTTAATGTGATAAGGGTTGAAAGGTAGAAGAATTTTCTCAAGTAATATATGTGACTTTTACATGATTTTCATGTAGTTTCATGCATGAGCAATATGGATCATATGATATTGCCCAATTATTGTGTACAAAACCATGCGTTCATCATTATAGCACCACAGAATTTTCCGGAGGTTTCCATGTGGCGCGAATAACGAGTCAAAGGGGTTTCACAAGGTGCACTAGACATTTTGTGGAGCATCACATGTATTTAGGGGCATGCTACATGTCCTTTAATGAATGCGAGACCCTCTCTCCTCCTCCTATTTACCTCCTTCGTTCAATTTGATGAAGGTTTATAGGCTTCACGATATGTCTTGGACATAATCTAGGGACTTCATTCTTACCAATAATTACTTAGCACGTGATATATGTGACCACTGAGGTTATCTTTTTTCTTAATGTCACTTCCCTTGATTTTTGAAGGATTCCAGAAGGGTTTTTAGGTACTTCCCAATGAAAAACTACATATCCTAGAGGATTCTTATCTATCTATCATCACTGGGACACTAGTGAACATGGGTGCTCATTGAGGATGGACCCACCGAGAATTTTTTTGGGTTAGGCACCTTTTGTGGAGACTTCATGTTATCTTACAAAGGTTAATCAATTATGAGTCTTTAACCACCCTATTTTTCCTTGCTCCGATGGGGAAGATAATATCTATATTTGGATGTTTCTCTCATTGTTTTGTGGTTTTTCTGATTCCTATTTATTGGGCATCAACAAATGCCCCCCATCATGAGAGATGCCCGATGTGACAAGGACTCAGTCCCAAGGAAAGATAAATCCCTGCCAGAGTCCTTGGGTCATATCAGTAGGGACAACTAAAGTTTATGGGATTAAAATTTATGAGGTACCCCCTTTCATACTAATCGAAACTCTGTGGGTTTGGTCTTACTGATAAAGAATCCATCTATCCACTGAAGTCTTCATTTATACCCTCTTCTTGGATCTGGAGAGCATAGAATACATTATGTGCTAATATTTCTCCAGGGGGCCATTTTATCTCAAAGGGAAACCATGAGGATAGTCATGTGTTGATGTTAATTCCAACGAAATTTTATGGGAATGATTGGATATCTGATTGGGACATCCATATGTATCACTCAATAATATGACAATCTTATGCAGATTGAACATATGGATGGATCTCCAATTGAGACTTCCGATCGGGGGGAAGCTATGGAATGGATTGGGGATGGACTTTCTAGTTCCAGTATATCACTTCTTAGTACCATAAGGAGTTTAAGGTAATTGGGATGTAAAAATCTATATAGATATCACAGACATTGACATATTGTAACAATAACTTGTTGGTGGAGTTACTTAGACATTAGATCCCAAACACAAACACCTTCCACCTCACACATGGTGAAGTCAATATCAACCTTTTGGATATGGAGAAGATTTGCGGTGTGACCATACTTAGTGGCATGTATGATGAGTTCTTTCCTACCTAATCCATATGGGATGACATGACCATGACTACTCATTTAACTCAGTAACTGATCGTGTTAGCTAAGAAGACCCACCCAAAAGAGGTGTTCCCTAGGGATATATCCTCTTCCAAACATGGGTTGAATATTTTATTCAACAAACTAGTGTTGAGATAGATTTCAAGTATCTGAGGGCCCAGATTACCAAGGATTCATGTAGTGTGACTGGTGCTTACCGATCCATGATCGAAGGCAGTAATTACAAAGATTGGGGATGGGAGGTCATCCCTAGTATTGACTGGCTAGTCCAACTAGATGGATTCCTTGAAATGTTCATGAGTGGGTACTTACTCCCAAAAAAAGTGAAAGGTGGACTTAGAGTTTCCACTTTTTCAATAGCCACTAAGATGGCTAGAGAGGAGTGCATCGGTATGAAGATCCCTATGCTGAAAAAGCTCTACTGCATTCGGTATCATGTCTATAAAGAAGAATACCCTTATAGGATTTTGGGCCCCTTCTAAGTGTTATGGGGTTGGATAGGGGCTCATCTAGGTAGTTACAAGTACATGATCATCTAGGAAATCCCCAAGACCACTTTTTACCACATCTGTAGTGCCTTAATGAGGTGAGACCCATTGCATCGAAGGATTGGGAAATCATGGATTTTTTGAAATTCCATGAACATTTCTCTTTTAGGAAAAATGATCCTATGAAGATAGGAAATTTTGTCGATGATGGTGCATCTTTCCTTCGGGAATGTGCCTATATGATTTCCCTTCAAGCGGGGGTTCTTTACAATCACATTAATGGGGATCTTATTTGTGAATGGTACGCACCATGTCCGTTCAACCATCATTTTTTGTGTGTCCGAACAAGGTGTCACGACACTGTCCATGTTAGAGCCAATGAGTACCCAATGGTGGACCATCGATTCTAGTTGATGTTCACTAGACAGGATAACGGTTAAGAATTACACCATACCCCTATTGATGCAGATATATGTCTATCACAGAGTTATGTTGATTTTTGGATCCACTCATATCCTAGCAGGAAACTGTCCAAATTGGTGAGTGAGGCCTGATTTCCTCCAATAGTTCAATATAATCCTTGGAATGGGAATTAGTTAGCCTCCAAGAGGTCTAAATATCTAATATAACCACCCAATAAATTTAAGCACTTACCATTACCAATAGAGGCATCTACTACCGCATATAAAAGGGGTACACGTGACATGATGTTCACAACCACGTCTCAGTTGTGGATGACCTGGAAGAAAAAGTGTCATGAGGACACCCTCTTGATCATACTAATCCTATCAGAAGTACTTTTGGATGTTTTTTTCCTCGTGGTATTACCTTTGAAGAACACCCCGAGGAAGTGAGAGACTTCCTTGGAAGCATCAGCACGGTTTTGGCGATCCCCCATGGTCAGATATTTTATTCTTCTGAAGTCCACCAAATGGTCCTTATGGGATATCTCCAGGTTACTACGGATGTGCAGGGTTACCCTATAATTAAAGAAGTGATGATTATGGGTTTATTTTGGGCCTTAAGATTATATAATACCTTCACAATCATGTTGACATCGATTATATGTGTGGATACAGGAGGAGGCTACAAAAGATTGCCTAGACCTACTGTCTTTGGAATATTCCCCTCAAGGAAGGGTCCTAGGAGAGAAGTTTTATCATTATCTAGGGGCTAGTGATAAAGGGTACCTAGGTAAAATGGATCATATGAGATTGTTGATTTCTTCTAGTGAGGGGGTGACCTCGACTTCAACAACTTTCAGATCCCCTTACTTAGAAATGAAGAAAGAAGAATAAGTGGAATTGAACTATATTGTGAGATCCTTATCTCCCAAAATCCTCATTTAAGCTAGGTATCCAACTCCCTACATTTCATCTTGGGTTACCCTAGTTTTGTATTCCTAATTCATCGAAAACATATAGGTTTCTTCCGGAATCAATTAGAATAGAACACACTTATTTCTGAGGATGTAGATGGGTGTTTGGTGGATCCAGAAAATCTATTACTACAAGACTCGATCCATCAAGGAATAGGTATACCCAAAGGGCCCATGAAACTGAATCCATTTCCTATTATAGACACTTCTACAAGTGTTCCTTTTAATCTAAATCAAATGGAGATAATTTTTGAGGGCATTGATATTGGTGGATATTCTTCTACTATGTAGACCAATGTAGAAGCAAGATTTGAAGAAGGTAAAAAATTTTTAAGGGATGGAACCTTTTTTCCCCTTTTCATACACCCTAAAATTATATTCAACTTTCATAGTCCTTAAATTTGGTGATAATAGACCTCCTGCAGATCAAGTGTCGATGGTAGTGAAAAAACCTTCATCGTAGGAGGGAGTTGCATCTCCTACTGAGGATGGGATTGATGTAGAGCATGTTTTCGAAGTTTCTGCTGAGAGAGGTATATTTCCCATCTTAGTCATATATGATGAAATTTTTTGGTGCCTCATTATTCATCATGCAACTGACATACCCGTATAGTTTTTATTTTAGTGCCTTCACCTCAACGTTCTAAGGCATTGGTGACTTTCCCTTATGGAGTCCCTCCAAATGAGTCTAAAAATGCTAAGGTAGGTTCTCTCCCTTCATTATCGAATAATATGGGTAAAAATATACCTTTGAGTGATATTGTTATAGAATATGTTCCCATTCCAATGATAGGCCTAGATCACGGCCTTGGGTCGGTAGTGTTCTATCAGTCGATGCCTCAATTGATGTGGAGCGAGATCTAGATCTTGGTTTCATAAACACTGTTGGACAAGTTGAATTACTATTCTTCCCTTCATACTCAGTAAAAGGAGGTAATCTCTGTATGAGAATAGAGAGGGGACCTTGAATTGATAGTGGAAGCTGGTAAGGCCTCCTCCTTAGGGAAGTATTACTAGAGAGAAGCTGTGAATGAAGCTACTCAATAACTGATGGAGGATGCTACTCATCAGGGTGTGATTAGGGATGGGGAGGCTCAGATTTTTCACCTCCAGTCCGAAATTGGTCATCTTCAAACAGAGCTATCTCAGTTTCAGTATGCGCTTAAGTTATTGGAAAATACCATGATAGAGTAGCAAGGGATTCTGGATAAGGAATTGAAGGTTAGGATTGATGTTGTTTCCAAAGAAGAGTAATTTTTGTACACTGTGGAGGTAGAGACTAAGTCTGCTGATCACCTGTTTCAATTTGTAGCTCTACTGGAGAAAATAATTAATGATCTAAAATAATACTCTGAGAATATTTTATAATGGTAGAAAAAAATTTCAATCATAATTTGGTTTATAGGAGAGGCTATAGTGTGTAGAGATCTCTCCATTTATATGGAATTTAATGAACCAATTTGTTGGTATTCATATGATGTTGATCACCTTTTATTTTATCTATATTGTGCTTGACATTTCATTTTTTTGATATTTCACAAATTACCGATGATATCAATCCTTTTCTTTGTTGTGAATGAGAACATATGTCATGTGTGCAAGGATATCATCTAGGTAGGAGATATGTCTTGAAGGATGAGTGCTTTTTCATATTCGTGGAGAGAAACTCGAGTGTGATAGGTTCATATAGTGGGCCTCAAGAAAAGTTTTAGATGCTTTAGGTTAGGGTGTTTAGATAAAACCACATATTTCTTTATTTTAGTGTGTTTTTGATCGAACCTTCTGTTTCTTTAGTTTTGGGTCATTTAGCTTGGAAATTTTATTGCTTTAGTTTAGGGTCTTTTTACTCCAAGATTCTGTTGGTCCAGTTTAGGGTCATTTATCTTGGACCTTCTATCACTTTAGTTTAGGGTATTTTAGATAAAAACTTACATTTCATTAGTTTAGGGTCTTTTATATTGGAACATATGTTTCTTTAGTTTATGGTATTTTATCTCAGACCGCTCGTTGATTTATTTTAGGGTCTTTTATCTTGGACCTTCTATTGCTTTGGTTTAGTGTCTTTTTGATCGAACTTTTTTGTTTCTTTAGTTTAGGGTCTTTCATCTCATACCTTTACGGAATATGGATTTTTTAGGTCAAAAATGACTCAAAAAACTATGCGTTATTGAGTTATTCCATGGTACAGACATGAATCATGTGTATTGGAGTTCCTTTTATGTTAATGGGGAGATTATTTTAGTTGGCGGGTTAAGTACCTTGTGCATCAGTAGCATGACCAGGAAAATCTAACCTCCACTATTATCCAAAGGATAAGGAAAATTCATGTGGTGAATATAGTTGAGGGAAAAATACTAGGTCAGCTAGGCCCACCTGGATAGTTTGGATGTGGATAACGTAAATCACAACCCAAAATCTTGATCTGAATGATATGGAATGGTGTAGAAACACCAGGTATGTCCCTTGAAACGATGGGGTGTTAGGTTCCGCCATGGTTTTGATGAGGATCACAATGATTATGAGACACTTTATGTTGGGCAAATATATCCTCAATTGGGGGTTCTGAGCCCTTCTGTGGTCATAACATGGCCTAGTAGAGGGATCTCTTTTGATGAGGTTGGGTATGGAAGGAAGGATATACAGGATTGGTTCTGACACCCTAGGTCAAATTATATCTTAATTGAATAGCTCGAGCTCTATTCCTTTTGGTTTCAAATCATTAGCTGTGAGCCATAAAAAGGTTCAAGAATGAAGGGTCTCATTCTGTCTTTGATAATGGCTACAATACATGGTCATGAAAATTGAGGATATTGGATCTTCATGGATTGTCTGATATGGAGTCTATAAATCATAGTCCAATGCACTCAGGTCATGAGGAAGGTATGGGAAAATCACCCCAAAGGGAACCTATAATGCAATGGAGTGCTGGGTTCTTCCATGATGATATCTGGCTTACAAGAATAAAAATCCCTTTACACCGGGCTAAGATGTCTCCGGTTGGTGATTCTGAGCCCTCACATCAGTATCATGACCAATCAGAGAGATCTATTTTTTATATTTGGTGGAAATGAAATATTTTCAATGACCTAAGATTATTCAGATCGTGAAGTGGGATATATAGAAAATATTAGATCCATGATGGTTTTGAGCACCCTAAAAGTTGTGCCACCACCTATCGAACATATTATCATGGTGAATATATGTGATTAATCAATGCTCTACTTCTTTATTGTACTAGGGGGCCCAGTGAGAATATATTGGATTCTACTAGGGATAAAGAGTAGACCCTATGAGATTTATTACATATTTAATTGTGCCCTAATTTTTTCCTAAATGATGATAATGAGGAGTTTAGCGGGCAGAGACTTGACTTTTTCCCAGGTCTCCCATTGCGGGTTTCTGGCCTGAGAAGTTTTGTTTCTATTTTTTTGGTAGTTTAAGGTCTTTCAATTTTGGCCATTATGTTCTAGAGTTTAAGTTCGTACATATTTGACCAAGTTGTGAGAAGTTTAAGGTCATGATACTTGTACCTAGTATTGGGATGATGCAAAAGAGGCTCATTAGGATATCTAGGTTCAAGATTAATCACACTTCCCTTTGAGAAGTTGATGGAGGTGTCATAAATAATGCATCAAGGTTCTCAGGTCATGAGTGATGATATTGGACAATCATTCTAGGGATAAGCAATAGAAAAATGGGGTGATGGGTTCCACCTTAGTGATTTTAGGCTCATGAGAATTAGAAATCCCTTTATACCGGGCCAAGATGTATCCGATTAGTCTGTCTGACCCTCACATCAATAGAATTTCCAAGAGAAAACATCTGTTTTCCTCATAAAGGGTGATGAAAGGTTTGTGACAACCCAAGATGCTTGAGACATGAAGAGAAGGACATGGATTGAGGTACTTAAAAAGATCATGTAAGCACTCTATTCTCTAGTTGGAAAGGGTTAGGCTCTCATGGTCCTTTGATAAGCATGATGATGGAGTTAGTCTGAATAGTTTATAATCATGTAGTGGGGAAATTCATCTCCATGTAGTTTAACATCAGTCAGTAATGACATGATAATCAATTTTAAATGTTTTAATGTTGCGGCTGGGCCTAAGGATGAGAACATGGGAGTCACTAAGTATCTCATGGGAGTGAGAATCAACCCACACTTAGTTTTTGAAGGACCATGCATTTTAACATCAGGTTGGAAGAACTTACATCCAAGCAGTTTAACGCCATGTGGTATGGAAGATGCAACAGAATTTAGTTTCATATTATCGGGACATTTGTTGAAAATTTAGGGTCATGTGATTCAGAACGTAATATGGAGTCATAGATGTGGATGCCCAATGTGGGGATATGAAGTGACCCGATGTGACTGAAGACCAAAGAGGTCATATCCACACCACACATATTTACTATAGAACTCAATCCAATGGGGGAAAAGGAGGTTATACCCATGGTTAGGTACAAATAAAAAGTGTATGGGTGTCACTATGTATCTCATGATGATGAAAATCAATCCACATGTAGTTCTGAGAGTTCCATGTAGTTTAACATCATGTGGTGAGGATGTATTTCCATATAGTTTTAACATTGTGTGGTAATGATGAAGGTGAAATAACATGAATTAATGGGGATATTTTTGTTGGTCCCATGAGTGGAAGTTTGGTTGTCACTACATATCCTGTACTGATAGTAATCAAACCACACATAGTTCTTAAAGACCATGTAGTTTAACATCTTTCAGTAAGGAATTACTTCTATATAGTTTACAATCATGTGGTAAGAATGAAGGAGGGAGAAAAAGGTCTAGAAGGGGATGTTCATGGTGTGATAAATAAAACCTAACATTAATGAGGAATAAATAGATATACCCCATTCCATACACCCCTAAAAGCGGCTCTGGGTAAAGGGCCAAAAAAAGGAAGTATTTTCTGCACCTAGGGAAGGACCTGAGGATTAAATTATTGAACATGCCTACATACCCTATAAGGATGAAAATAAAGCCACACATAGTTATAGAGGCACTGTGGAAATTAATTTCATGTGGAAAGGACGAATTTCCATGCAGTTTAACATCATGTGGTAAGGACGTGGGTCACCTAACGTGAGTGGAGATGGATATCCCAGGTCTGAGTAGTTTTATGTCATGCGGTAAGTAAATTGGATCACCCAATGTGAAAGGAATATAATCCTATGGTTGGTCCTATAAGTAGGGTTTAAGGCATCACTACTTATACCATAAGGATGGGAATCAATACATACGTAGTTCTTGGAATGCTAGTGTGGTAGGAGACTAACACCAGTGATGGTGCTCCTCTTGGAGGAGGTCTAAAGGAACTTATAATTTCATTTCATGAAGGGGAAATTGACCATGAAGTTTAATGTCATGTGATGAGGACTAATTGAATACCCTTTACCTCCTTGTATTTAGGACGATAATGAGATCATCCCAAGCCTTCATGCTATGTTTTGTGTGGTAAAACCCTTACTGGAATTCCAAAGCTCACGTGAGCTATGCCCGGTGTGAGAAAAAAGGAATGAAAGGGTCCATTCCACTATTTAGAGGGATGTAGTATAGGATAGAAGAATTTTATATTTGTTTTGGATGGGTGAAGATATAGGATCAAGTAATCACTACATATCTAATTGAAAAGTAGAATCAATCCATACGCAGTTATCAAGAGACCGTGCAGTTTAATGTCATGCGGTGAGGACATTCCTACACAATTTATTGTCTTGTGCAAGACATTCCATGCAGTTTAACGTCATGTATAAAGGACAAATATGACACTTATGTGGGTGGTGTGACATGTTCCCCATCCATGGTGGCCAATGAATAGGCTCCATTATGTAGATTTTATGTATGATATAAGGTCCCTACCACTTGGGTTCCAAATTTGGGGGCTTCTTTCCCACTACCATTGGGGCTCTGAGAGCTAGTACCAGTTCTCCCTCAAGGAATGAATGAAGGAAAACATTTTTATTGAAGGCACATGATATCCAATTCTGGTGGACCTCAAGGTTGTGCATTGTGCACAACCTCTTCTCATCTAGACACTCCAAATCATATAGCCATTTTTGTTCTTTTTCAACATCAGAGAGTTTCAAAAAAATGGCTATTAAGAGTGTTAGAAACTGGACCTCTATGGGTAGCACTGCCTCAGTCCTGTACACTGAAGAGTTTAGCGTTGCTTGTGTAGCAGTACGCATGGTGGTATGGTAGGCCCATAAAGCATGTAAGAGTTTTTTGGGCTAAGAATTCTTATCCTTATTCACCATATTCTTGAGTATGTTTGATAGGGTCTTATTAAAGGCCTTTATCTATCCATTTTCTGCCGTATGATAGAAAGATGAGTGATTTGATTCAATGTTAAACTCCTGGTATAGCTTCTTCAGCTCTGTAGAATATAATTTGGTGCCGTTGTCCAAAAATATCCTGTGAGTGACTCCAAACCTAGTTATGATATGGTAATTTATGATGTTTATGACATTCTTTGTTCTGACTTCTTTGAGGGGTATCACCTGAACCCATTTGGAGAAGAAGTCGGTAGTAGTAAGGATGTACTTGAACTAATTTTTGGTGGCTGGGGGATATGGCTTCATGACATTCATTCCCCAAATAGAGATTGGATAGGAATATTTGGTTGTATTTAGTAATTTTGAGGGTTGATGGATGAAGTTTTCATGAATCTATCATGATCAACATTTTTTGGTGAATTCCATGCAGTCTTATGTCATAGTCTTCCAGTAATACCCCAACCTTCTAATCTGGTGGGATAACCTTGTTCTAGCCTAGCAGGAAGTTCTGGAGCCTACGTGGAATTCTTTCATTCTAGTGAGGATTTATTCTTTTTCTATGAACCTAAGTAAAATTCCATTGAAGCCACACTTTTATTGGATTTTATGATCATTTGGGCCATCCTACAAGGTGAAGTATGCTACCCAACATCAAATCTATTCCTTTCTAGTGCAATCCATTAGTAGAGTTACATCTCAAAGATAGATGATTATGGGCTCCATCCATCCAGAGGAGCCCGCTGGTTCATTGCGCTTTAGGGTGGTGCTGGCTGAACTGATCTCTTTGACATCACATATGACGATCTATGAGACTATTCTTCGATGTGTTATGCAGAAGGTTTCTTCCTCTTGATCAACTTTTTCCAAGATAGCCACTACATTATCCAGTGAGTCGACATGAGAATTCTGTGATCAAGGGATATAATGCAATGTGGGCTCAAAGGGGAACTCTGTCATTTGTCCCCTAACGAAGCTACTGAGGGGGGATAGTTCTTCTTTATTGATTGAATATTTTCCATTGATCTACATTATCACCAGTTCCAATTCTACATTGATGTTCAAGTAGGCTATGTGGAGCTATAAAGCTAGCTCCAAACCAGCGATAAGGGCTTGGTATTTATACTCATTATTCCTATAACATTCAGATAGTGAGAAAGAGTAGGGAAGAAGTGATTAGTCTGGGGATACAAATATAACCCATAGACCAACATTATTGAGCTTTGGGTTTTCCATTCTTGTGTCGATAGGACTCTAGGAGGCGCCATTAAAATACATCTCCCCTGTTCGGGGAGTATCATGGGAAAAGAATACCTCTTAGTCTGGGAGCTTGGGGTCCTCTAGTGTATTTTGTGGAGTGGGACATGCCGCAAGGATGTCATCCATAGATTTCCCTTTTATTAACTTCTGGGATATGAATTGGATGTTGTATTAATATATATTGAACAGCCATCGAGCCACACTTCCAATAAACATAGAGAGAACAAAGATGTACTTGAGAGGGTTGATATGAAAGACTAGGTGGACCTCATAGTTCTAGAAAGTAATTCCTTAGCTTTTTCACTATGAAAATGTTCATAAAGAAGTTCTTTTAGACATAATAATATCTTGTCCCGATACCCATAATAGCCCAAGTGAGGTAGTAAAGACTATTCTCACTCCCCACACCATTCTTTTATGCAAGGATGGAACCCTGTGAGCTTTCCATGTTGGCCAAATATAAGATGAGTTGCCTCCTTTCCTATGGAAGCATCAAAACATGTGGGTGTAGTAGATAATTATTGAGATTTTTGAATGATTTTTAACACTCATCATCCCAATGATAAGACACACCCTTCTTTATTAGTCTTGTGAAGGGGAGGGATTGTCTGACTAGGTTGGCTACAATTCACCAAATATAAGTGAGGTTTCCTCAAATCCCCTTAGATATTTTAGATTCCCAAGGGGAATAATTTCTTGGATAACACTGACGTTCTCTGGGTATGCCTCGATACCACGGTGGTGTACCACAAAACTAATTAATTTACCTAGTGTTAACATAAAATCTCACTTTACTCGATTCATATTTAGACTATGCTGTTACAACTTGTCAAATATTTCTTAGAGATCCGTGAACTGATCACATCGATATTGGGATTTGATGACCAAGTCATCGATATAACAATGGACTATCCTTCCCCTGAATGGATTAAAGATATAATGCATGGTGCACTGATATGTGGTGCTTACATTATTTAATCTAAAGGGCATGACCTGGTAGTAGAATATTCCCTGTGGTTCCCTAAAGGCAGAAGATTCTTTATACTCAGGGTCCATTTTGATCCAAACGTACCTAGAGTACCCATCCTTGAAGGAAATAGCTTGGAAGACAACAATTTCATCAATTAAGAGTTCTGTTATCAGCAATGGGAAGTCTTTCTTCACGTAATGGAGATTATGGTCTCTGAAATCTATGTAGACCCTAATCTAACCATTCTTTTTCATTACAGGGATGATGTTGGGAATCCATTTTGGGTATTTAAATTATCAAAAAAAGTTAGATTCGATCAACTTGTCAACTTATACCTCCACATTTTTAGCAGGAGAGGGGTGAATTATCATAGATTCCTACTTGGAGCCTCTATTCTCTTTTGGTAGTCCAAGATGGTGCGTTTATAGATCTGGCTTCAGCCTATGAATTTCTGTATATTTCCAAGAAAACACATATTGGTGGTGCTTTGGGAATGCGATATACATCTCTTTCTCTTCAAGGGGTATGGATGATCTAATCAAGGAAGGCCATGTGTCTTCCTTTTCCCCAATTTTATCTTCCAGAGATCATCTTTGGTGGTGGAAACACATTCCTTGAATTATGGAGGGGAATTTCTGAGATCATACTCATATTATTCTATTTCTGATTCTGTAGGGACAATTTTGGATGTGGATTTCAGTTTTGGGGACTATCCATTACTATCATGGTGAGGGAGGGAATCCAAAAAAATATCATTAACACTTGTCATTTGTGTTTCGACAGAGTGATACTGAAGTTGATTGTTGCTGAGTGTAGGAGAGGCATGGACCTATGGGACTGGGTATGCTATTTTGACCATGTTTATGGGGAGCACATAATACTCATCGATCATGCTCCAGGGATTTACAGGGGTGGTCCCTAAACCATAGGGGACAGAAACCAATATAACATCATCTACCATAGGTTTCTTGACTCCCTTCTTGTAGAAGTCTTCCTTATCATATATGGATCTGCATGTCTTGAAGGGGTAATCGTCGCCCTAATGTATTACGAACATGTTGTTGATAGGGTACATCAAACATTAATGGAATGTTGATGGTACCGCCGAGTGGTGATGGAGATAGGGTCTTCCACGAAAGACATTATATGCAGTTTCTTACTGGATAAACCTGAAATTGGTATTAGATGTGAGCTCCCAAAATTGGGTCTCTAGCTTAATCTTTCTGTGGGGCCTTTGCTCAAACTTATCATGACCATGGATGGTTAGATTTATAGGTGATAAGTCGCCTTCTCCATACCCCAAACATCAAAGGGTTTAGGATAGGATGATATTGATATAGGATCCATTTTCAATCAACACCATTTGTACGTTGATGGTATTGATTGTTCCTGAGACGTAAAAGGTTCTGATGTGTCCTTGGATGGCCTCCTCCTGATCTTGATCAGTTAATGAGATGGCAACATGACATCCTAAAAACATAGTCTCTACTCAATAGACCATGACTCCAGTGACTTATTTCTGAAATTCCTATGGGATTTGGAGGGATTTAAAAAGTGACTCCCTAAGTTATTTGGAAATACTAATCACATAAAGGATTGAGATCTTGGCTGGTGTCATGGTTAGATATTTAAAAAAATATTTCTTTTGTGCCTGAGCTCTCCATTTCCCAGTATGGGGCTACTCTTGGGCATGTGACTTAGGAGCTAGGGTGGTTGAGGTCGATGGACCTGGGACTTTCACATAGGTTGAGGGAGTATCTTCCTCTAGTGGCATTGGTTTCAATGACCTTTGTCATTTCTTGGGGTGATTAGGTTGAACCACCGTTAAGCGGTCATGTAAGACAATCAGGTGTTAGTGATTGATTGAGGGATCTGAGGCACCTACCTACCTCCTTTGAGATAGATGAAGATCTTGTACATGATTCTCAGCTGCATATGTGTCTTCTGGGGTGATATGACCAGGATAATGACCCCAAACATATTCACGATGCCTCATGTATCCTCAGCTTTGGCACATGTGGCATCTTGTTCCTCTGTTATATGTAGGAAAACAATACTCTAAGGCTTAATATTCATTATATAAGGGTTTCATTAAGTGTATTGGTTTTACATAACCAAGTATGAGCTCTTCACTTGATTATGATTCCATTTGGTGCGGTGGTGCCCATGCCATAGAAGTTATAGGGATGAAATCTACAATAGTTAGAGTCTGCTTTGGAGAAGAATATGAATCATCCTCTTCTGTTTCTTCCTACTTTAGGTGGTCACACCCATTCTTTGGATGTACATATGACTTATCCTTTTTTTTGGAACTATTTCATGTTTTCATAACTCTGCCTTGAGGGAACCATGGGCTCGATCAAATATTTTATAAGTCATCCAATTGTCAAACTTCTATGCTACCCTGATAGGAAGTTTCTACCATCCTTCATCTTCCTATGACTAAGAAATGGTTATTCAATCCACTTGTTTTAGTGAATCATCTAGTCTCACTTGTCCATTGTCGACCATGCCATAAAGGACATCCTTAAGGAGAAAATGGTTCTAGATATTATGACTCGATCCTTTATATAAAGGGAAATAGTCACGATGGTTGGTGAGGTTGAATTCATCAGACTTCCTAGGCTCTAGAAGTGTGAGTTGGTTGTTTTCCATGGATGATAAGAAGTATCCCAGTACTTTTTCATTTTAAAAATAGTACACCTTATTCATTCATGATTAAATCTTAGTAGTCCTTGGTTTCTATATGCTTCCAGGTGAGGGAAATTCAATGGTTGTTGTCGGTCAGCAGGAGGTTCTAGGTGGTTTAGAGTTTTCCTGGGTTCTTGGACTTTTGTGGGCTTGAGGGTGATAAATATAGATTCTAATATTCTGGTATTTTTTCCTCGTGCTACTGGATTGGGATGATACTTGGATAGCGTTTGTTGAATATCCTCTATAAGAATATATTATATTTTAGAGAACTCTCTAAATCCACCAAGATATTTCATATGCATTAGGGGTGTATGCATCTCATCCCTAATATTTTCAGCATAGAGTCCCTACAGTTGTTCCCATGAGATAGGGATGATGAGAGAATAGGCTAGACCCACCCACCTTGCTATGATGTCGGACACCCTCTCATTATCACGTTGCTTTATGTTCATGAGGTCAACAATCATCATCTTCCTCAGTGTTGAACTGAATTGTTAAAGGAACTGACAATGAAGGTCTTCACATCATGGGATAGATCCTGTTGGTGGATTGCTATACCAGATGATGTCTGGTTCTATCAATGTCTCTATGAAACACCTTATCTTGTTCACCTCTTGCTGATCCCAAGGGCCCAAGATCAACCTGCATCGAGACATGAAGTGTGTGATACACTGCTCAAGATCATCTACACCATTGAAGGTGGAAAAGGTAGGATTACCAAAGTTGTGTGGAGGAAGGGTATCATCAACCCATTCGGGACATTACTTCTTCTTAGGATACACTGGCATCTGTCACCCTTCCATAGATTCCATCCCAGTAGCCAGGGGTTCAATGTCAGTGAGAAACTCTAGAGGCACTATTGTTTAAGTCACCTCCTATCAATACGGAGCATGTGGCGGCTGATAATGTGGTTTCACTTTCATATCCCACTGATCATATGATTTTCCTATGACTCAGGATTTAACCTTATGAGGGAGAGGCTATCTCCATAGTGGGGGAAGTCCTGATCATTCCTATATTCCTTGTTTATATGGATGGGTTGTCTAGACCCAAAACTAATATGATATTCAGATTCTTCTATGGTTGGTAGATCAACTATAGGAGGGAGAATATCCACCTCTGGATGGAGATGATACCCAACAGGAATATTTCCCCTAACCATCTCCTTATTGAGCTGACAATGAACTTTTATTTCACTATCTTATTATGACAATTTACCTTCTAGAGATGGAAACCTAAGTAAAATCACATTTTCTCTTTATTTTTAGATACATTCCACTAAGGAGGTGGCAACTCATTATTTGTTCGTGCCAAATTTTGGATTTTTCTTTGATTCCAGGTGCACACACCCTCATTTGGTGTGTCCAAATCACCCTCCTCCTGTGGCATGTCTTCCCTGTTGTGACCCTCAACATACAGATCTTGATCCATTTCCACCATGTTAACAGTGAAGACGTTCACAGAGGAATATTGAGAAATGTTTGTTTTTCTATTGTTTTCCACATGTAAATCCTATTCTATAAGTCTTTTATTAGGGTTGTTATTTAAACACTTTGTCTTATTGGGTCATTTTTTCTTATGACCCTAGCAGGGCCTGATTTCTTTCACCATACGCTCTTCTCCTCTTATTTTATAAATTAAGAACTTGAGGGATTTTCTAGTCGGGGTTTTTGAATGAGAACTAACCAAAAAAGGGGTATCTTTGGGTTGGAGGAACTGGTGGGATTCTGACTGTTGATCTCTTCCTCCCAACCTATATAATAATGATTCTCTCTGTGGTGCTGATGATGATAAAAATTCCCCCAGCCCTATGGGATGGGGTTTATCTGGGGTAGTCAGGAGACATGAAGATGTAGCTGTCCCCAGCCCATTGTGGTTGAGGTTATCTTGAATCACTAGTGATTACTCTCATCACTTTTATGGGATAATGAATTTGGGGATGGAGATTGAGATATAAATTTTCCCAGAAATGTGGGCAAGGGTTTTCCTGTGGCTGTTGCAAGCACGTCCAAATTTTTTCAGGAATTGATGACCTGAGGTGTGGAGGCAATGTCAAATTTTCTCTTAGACTAGGGGGATGATTCCATTTTAGGAATTCCACTATGTCATCTTATATTGTGGTCTCCGTGATGTGAAGTATCTAAGCTTTCAAGAGAGTTGGATGCGATGGCAGCCCAAAATGAGGAACGTTCCTTGAAGGTAGTGGTCCAAGTGATCAAAAAATCTATATACATGTTCGGAATGTCCTACTATTATCTTTAAGAGCCTAATTTTATGTCATGTGGGATCTCCTCTCTCATCATCTGTGATTTCTATTAATTGTTATAGCGGGGCCATTCTGTTGCAACGACCAACTTTCCCAAGCATTTCTCAGTCCCCTAACTTCACTAGAGGCTATAAAATTTCCAGAAATTGTGTCTGAGGGGATATCCTATTCTAGGAGAGTGTCAAAGTGTAACACTCCATACTTTACCTATCCTCAAATTTTGATGCCAGAGATGGATTCAGAGATCAGCTACCAAAGTGTCATGATGAAATGGAGGAAAGCGTGTTGAAAAATTGCACTGTGATCTTCCAGTTTTGGATCCTGGGCCATGGAGATAACAATTAGGTCAAGATGGAAATAGAGTCTCTTGATGGTATGAATTTTACACTCATATCCTAGATAAGGGATATGTCGATCCTTCAGTCACTGATGAGTATCACACAAATTATGGAATATATAAGGAATTTACTCCTTTCTAGCACATTGGGGATCTCATAGCTAGAAGTAGTGAGTGGATATAACATTATGGGGAGGTTGTTTCTGGTTAACTATCTCTATTTATTAATGTCAGACTCTTACATGCATCCATATGGTAAGAACATAGAATATGACTCTAATGGTCACCTACTGATAGGAGTGGTGTGCTGCTGGATGCTGATGGGGAACTATATACAGTTGAACCTAGTGTTTCGAGAACCTCTCTATATGATGGTGTCGGTGTTTGGTTAACCAATTTAGAAAGAGGTGTCTGGACAAAGGGAGGACTACCTTTCCCATGGGAGATATCACCGTGGGGTAGGTTGACCATGGTAGATGTCATGATTAGAGTCCCTATGATTCAACTCCACATTAACACAAGGAGGACTATCGTGGTAATGAACTTCTCTAACATCCACTTTGATAGAAGAGTCATAAGACCCTTGTAGTGTTGAGAGTGTGTCTCGAACAACCTCAAGGACATGAGCAATGAGCATATTATAAATATGATTCATGTTCTACTTCATGGTCAGAGTATGCCGACCTGGATTTCGTGGTTGTGCAGGGATACGAGCTGGTTGTACGACGGTTTCCAGGATTTGTATATAACCAACTCATGTTGTGGGGATATCAGCTCACTGCTAAGGAGCTATCAGAATATGTTAATAACCTGCCTCATTGTCGATAGGGATATAATCTTGTCCTAAGGCATGTACCACTATCACTTGGTGAGCCTTAGTCAAGATGGAGGCATGGGCATGCTCTTGAGCCTTTGAGATATGCTATCGGACTTTGGTGGTAGGAGTATGAGCCTTCCCCGAGGAATGTGTAACTCTCTCCTGGTTAGCCCCAGTTGCATCAGGAATATACTCCTAGTTTGAAATATGAATTACCTACTGGAATATGCATAATGAACTCTAGAATGTGAGAAGGAATATGAGCCTCCTCTTGTGTTTCCTTGGAATAATGTTGGCATAGTCATTCATTGGTAGAAGGAGGAATAAAATCATTACTTCTTTGATCAACTGGAGTATGCCAAGTAGATTCAATGATAGGAATATGAGCCTATCCCAAGACTTTTACCACTCTCACCTGGTTATCCTCAGCCATAATGAGGATATGGGACCGATACTAGGCCTCCAAATTATGCCATAGGACTTATTTAACATTCATGTGCCCCTATCCCATGGCATGTGCTTCTCTCACATGATTGGACCCGGTTGGAACAAGATTATGATCCCATTCCAATGTTGTACGCTTCATCAGGATATGTCGATAATCCTCTTGGGTGGGAGAAATAATGTGTGATTGTTCCCTTACAACCACATGATAATGATGATTAAAATGATGAGTCATTTTGGCTGTAGAGATAGGAGTATTTTCCCATCCCTTGATCTTAAACAATTCCATAATATGCCAGTGGAGTTCTTCAGCTATTTCTAAGATGTGTTGGCATTTTAGATAAGTGTGTGATGGGATATAATATCCCAAGTCTTCCATCTCCATGACCTGTTGAAATATATCTTCTATTGAATTGGGCATGTTCAACCACTTCTTTCCTCTATGTTCCATCAGGATATGCCAATGGGATTCATGCGCGAGGGTAGGAGTATGAGCCTCCCCCATGTTTTATGTAGGAATAAACCCACAGACCTGTTCTAAGAGAGCATGGAAATGAGCGTGCTGGCTTGTCCCTTCTAAATTATGCTGGCGGGCACTGAAAATAGGAGTGGGGATATTATCCCTTTCCTGGGTATCCAACATATTCCTTCTCCGATAAGTCCTACTTGGTGGAACCCGTTCATGGGTTTCCAAGGTGGCTGTCAGTCAGGTGGTACCCACAACAGGTGGTTGATTGGTACTAGTATGATGATGATGGCGATGATGATTAGCAGGTGGCCTATTTGGTGGTTCCTAAATCATAAGAGATCTAGATCTAGCTTCCTGATCCACCTTCATCAAGTACAGAACCTGGCAGTTGTCATGCTCCAGTGATAGTTTCCCAAAGCAATTGGACATGGAGATGGGGTGCAACGATTTAGTGGGAATAGTTTTTTAGTGATGTGGACTCACGGACTGTCGTTCTTGAAGAATCTAATGAGCATCTTCCATAGTTAGGATTGTACCATATCGGTGGTACTCTTGAATCATTGTGTTTGCTACCTACTTTAAAAGAAGTTTGGAAGGAGAGACTATTTTACGACTTTTGGGGTTTGCGGCAGTAATTGAAGTACCCGAAAAAGTTCTAGAAGATGAATACATTCTATCAGATTGGGAGTTTGAAATCATGCATACAACAAGTAACAAGACCACCAATCAATGCTTTATCAAAGGCATAATAATTCTCAATCAGATATTCATGGTTAACACAATTTTGTTACATTCCTTTTCATACCATACTGCTCATGTGGACTTGTCAACACAAGGATAGACATATAATAATCCCTATTTATGATGGTATTACAACTTTTTGTATATTTTTTACAAAGAAAATTGTCTTAAGAGGTTCACGTCGATCCTATCAATGTTGGTTGTGTATGAGGGGAAAGAAACCTGGCTCGACGGATTATAACCCAATCATCTGTTATTAAAGAGATTTACATCAGATTAATCACTTTTTTTTCATATAGGAACAAATGGAATGGTCAGATGTATTATAACTTGATCATTTCGTTATTTTAGAGATTCATGTTAGGTTCACCATTTTTGTTTCATGTGGGATTTTGTGGTGTGGAATGGATTCCGCTCATTGTATTACCATTTTCACTTTTCCCCGAAACTCCCAATGGTTCCTCTATCCATAGCAAGGCATGAACCTTATTTAAAAATGCCTACAGTCATATGGATTTTTAGGCCTAGCTGCTCTTAGGGCCTCACATTGGTTAAGAGTATGGGAGGTCAGGCTCATCACACCCTTTTAGGGGGAATTATTTCTTACTTCGGGACTCTCTTATAGATTTAAGTCATGTTCATGAATCTATCCCCTATCCCGATGCAGGATTGGTTACCCTAATAAAATAGCTATGGGTTAACTCTCATTTACATGAGATAGAATGGGATCTCTTTTGTGAATACATCATATATATATATGAGGTTATTCATCATTTTCCATTAATGGGCATTCACTTATATAATGAAACCATATGACCAAGTGTTTCTGTCAATGATCCTTCTTATGGAGAAAGTTGGTATTATGAGGATGGGATTGAGCCATTATGAGGTGTCTTACATATCCTAGTTATTTCAGGAATGAAAACCCATGTAGTTTGATTGATCTGTTCAGTTTAATGTCATGCAACAAGGAATAATATGGGGGAAGTCAAAATGCTAAATATTTGAGCTCTATTCTAGAAGCAATATCCTATGTATCCTAGTTAGTGTGGGAATCAATGTTCTTGTAGTTCTTTTGTGTTTAGAATTATACACTTTGGCTTCCTTGGTGAATGGGTGTTTGATGCCAAACATGGTGTTCATTTTCTCCCCCTAATCCCATGTGATCCATGCTCATTGTGAGAAATAAGGGGGAGTTCATGATCAGCCTCATGTCATATGGATATGGGATCTATGTATTGGGGAAGTCCTTGGAGTGTTTGATATAGAGATTGGGCCTTTAAGGAGGTATCCTATGTATCCTAGTTATGGAGGGAATTAGAGTCCTCATAGTTCTCCTAGAGATGTTGGGGATTACACACTAAGACATTCCTAGTGAATGAGTGTTTGATTCCTAAGGAGGTATTCATTTCATCCCCCAAAGACAACATGATCCATGATCATTGTGAGAAATAAGGGGGAGTGCATGATCATCCTCAGGGCATATGGATATGGGATCTGTGAATTGGGGAAATATTTATAGTGTTTTATATAGATCTCGAGCATTTAAGGAGGCATCTTACATATTCAAGTTATGGCAGGAATCAGCGTCCTCATAGTTCTTTTAGAGATGTTGGGGATTACACACTGAGGAAGCCCTGGTGAATGAGCCTTCTTATCTAGAAGGTGTTGCATGACCCTATTGTAATACCCTGGAGGTCATCACGTGACCTGGATTGACACATGTGGAGGGTGTCGCAAGATCCAAGGTGGCATGGTTCGAAGGGGTGTCATGTGTCTAGGTTGACACCTCGGGGGACATCGTGAGACTATGTCGACATGTCCTGGGTTATCAAATGTCTTGGAATACACCTCGGAGGGACATCGTGAGACTAATATGACATGTCCGGGGGGTGTTGCATGTCTTGGTTGTCACCTTAGGAAGACATCGCAGAACTGGGTAGATATGTCCAGGGGTATGCCATGAGAGCTAGATTATCATGTCCATATGTTTTGAAAAGACTCAGATGACATGAGTGGGCATCGTTATGTGAGTCAGGAGGTGCGTCATAAGGAAATTTCACATCCAGGGTGACGAACCTAGAGGGTTCATAAGATCCAAGTGGTGCTCGTGAAGGGTCCGTGAGTCTTTCCCCATCATGTCTGGAGATTTCTGCATATCCCGAATGACATATAGAATGGATTTTGTGAGGTTCGGGTGGCATGAATTGCTACTTTAGCATATTTTTTATTGACACATATGAAGCATACAAATATCCACGATCATGTCTTCTTCTTGGGTCGTCCACTTTGAATCCTATTTTTTCCCTTGTATTGCGAGTACCTTTGTTTGGTTCAATGTCAGCTTGTTTGGGTCTTGCATGATCTAGAATACATGTGATATGGTCTTCATAATTCTTACCCAAAGTCATTTTTGTGGTCTATTATCAATCAAATGGAGGGATTTTATGCCTGGAGCATCACTGATTTGGTGGTCCGCCACTGTACTACCTAGAAAAAAGTCCTGGTCACTTGATTAGATGTGTGAAGAAGCTCAGAGTCTGAGTGCCAACAGGCATAGTACCAGTTTGTGTCAAAACTTCTAGTGTCTGATCAACCAATCAATGAACCAACCCCCTTTTCAGAGTTTGAGTAGATAATTTATAGGTGTATCCATCCGCATACTCACCAATTTGTGTGGAGCATATGCAATGAGTCTAGAATGGAGTCAACATAGAGAATAGCGTTACACAATTTCGCGAGTCTATATGGTGGACCACGTCATGGGAGTCACCTAATGTTCAATAGCCACGTGTTTATCCGTTATTTTTCATATTATTTCCAACTATTGAGTACTTTCACTTCAAAGTAATTCCATGTCATCATTTCGACATGTCCATGGGTATTTGTGAGATCCAAATTATTGTCAGAAGGCATTTCTGATTCCTTAGATGGATTTTCTCGGGGTATCATGGGACCACAATGAGGGTTTACTAGGTGTATTGCATGCCCCTCAGTGACCGCAAACCCTACTCACCTTCTCCTTTTTTATATCCCTCATGTTATGTGATAAAGGTTGGAAGTCATGAATGTTTTTATGTATGGTACTAAGGATATTTCGTCTATTTTTTGGAGATGTGTCGAGTGAGAAGTATGGGTCATATGGTGGTGCGTCAGCATCCAATGGGAAAAACTATTGGTTTTTCCTTATAGTTCCACAGAGCTGCATGGACATGCACAAGGTCTTCTGTGCGGTGAGGCTTAAAAGACAATGAGTCTTTGTGAGACAAGGCGGTCATGACATCAGGGTCTCGTAGTGTCTCTTAGGTCACTCGAGGTGTGCATCACATGTCATTCAGGGACCAAGGATACCACTTGACTCCTCCCTTTCAACCCCCTTGGTTTCATGTGACAAGGGTTGGGAGGTATACAAGTTTTCTTGAGTAAAATTTGTGAATTTTACTCGACTTTATACTGGTGTCGCATGTGAACAATGTGGATCATATGAGAGTGTGTAAGTATTTTTGAAAAAACAATGTGTATGTCCTTAGAGAGCCATGGAATTGTCTAAAGGTTTCCATGTGGCACAGCTGACGAACCAAAGGGGTTTTATGAGGTGCAACAGACAGGTTGTGGTGCGTCACATGTATTTATGGGCACGCCACATTCCCTTCCACAACTGTGAGCCCCTATCTCCTCCTCTTAGTTATATATTTAGTTATTTGTGATGAAGTTTTTGAGGTATCAGTAGATATCTTGGACATCATATAGGGATTTTATTCTTCCCAATGATGATTTGGAGCGTGATTTGTGTGACCACCGAGGGTCTCTTCCTTGGAATGTCACTTCCATTTATTTTTAAAGGATTCTAGAGAGTTTTTCAGGTACATTCCAATGAAAAATCATGTGTCACAAGGGATTATTATCTAGCTATCACTGCTCGACCATTGGTGAACAAGAGTTCCTAATTAGGAGGGCTCTACGGGGCTTGATGTAGGTTAGGCAGCTTGCGTGGAGACTCTATGTGACCTTGAAATGGTCATATAATCATGAGTCTTTTACCATAATCTTCTTCCTTTCTCTGGTGTGGAAGATAATATCCACATTTGGATGTTTCTTCCTCTGTTTTTTGGTTTTGCTGATGCCTTTTTGGCAAGCATCAATATCCTTAAATTCCATGACCATGGTGTAACAATATGTTTATTTTAGACAGTCAATGAAATACGTATTAAGCACATTGGTTGATGACATAGATGTGCAACTTGCTAGATGTGATATTATGATAATGGGATTATATTATAAAAAAACCATTCATATGTGTTTTCAACGTTGTACTATTAGGTTCTTTATCTTGGGTTCCCTGAACCATTGTTAGATGTTAATCTTGGAATTTAGGCAATCCCATATAATGCCAACAAGAAATAATCCTAGAGGGTCACACACTAAATGTTTCTGTTAACCTCTATTAAATTCTATTCGGATTTAATTAATAGAATATATATTATTCTCAAGAACGAGGAATAATTATATTTATGTATCTATTCTTCATAAATATTAAATAATTATTCATTTTCTAGATTATGAATATAATATTAATTTTATTTATTTAGTATTAAATAAATATTTTTTGCTAGATTTAGAATAAAGTTTTTATTTATGAATAAAATATTTAATTAAATATTTTTTAGTTATTAAATAAACACAGAGGAAGATGAGTGGACCAAGATCATTTCTGGTAATAAATATTAATTTTCAAGCTAGTAAAATAATATTTATCACTGTTCCATATAGAAAAATCCATAAAATAGTAATATTATTATTCTTATTATGTCATGGGATTAAGAATGGTTTATTTTATTATTTAAGGTCTGGTAAAAAATTAAATAATAGTTTAAGCTAAACCCTTACTCTATAAATCAATGGTTATGTCTATTATGTATATTTAATCCAGAATTTAGATTTTTCTGAACAAGATGATTCTCTCTTGAATTCATCCTTCTCTACTCCTCTTAAAAATGGGAATAAAAAAATCCTTTTAGACCAAAGAATCTATAAGTGATCAAGTGGAACAACACAAGGTGATATATCCACCACACTAGCATGTGATTTTCAATTATTGATTGTTCAAAGATCAAAGGAGAATGTGTAGATCAACACTAGAGGGATTCTACCCTTGGATCATTAAAGGACAAAGAAGGTAATATTAAAAATTATTTCATGTGATCCATAACATCATTGAAGAAGGATCATTAGACAATGTATTCTTTATTCAGATCTAATATAAATTAACTATAAATTTAATGTGAAAAAGATCCTCTCCCTGTTTCGTTATTCTCTATGTCAATACCCGATGGAAAAATTTCATTTCTCATGAACTTTTCATTATTTACAATTGGTGAATGATCCATAGAATAAAAAACCCTTTACAATAATCCACCCACTAGGTGCTTCTTCTATGCCCAAAAAATTCAAGTGGCATCAAAGCAGTCACATTTTAAATTTATAATTAATTATTTGATTATTGATCGATTATGTGCATTAGTGGTTAGATATTTCATTTTCAGAATATTTATTATTTAATATAATTTTTCATTAAAATTATTTTAATATATTATTTATCATCATTAATGGATTCATTTTCTTAAAGGACTAAGAAAAAATAAATAATGATAAAGACGCTATCAGGAAGTGCCAAGAATCTTTTCTACTGAGACCGGGTTACATGGTGTGTAGCTGAAGTACATGTTGTATACCCAAGTGCACTAAAACTGGACATGCTATAGGATACATGAAATACTAATAAGTAACTACACATGATTCATTTATTACACACCACATGTAGACTAATCCAACCCTGCACACAACTTATTATATTACACGTGTAGATAGCACACACTTTGTGGAATTTACACGGTTTACAGTGAAATGCACACTAACTGTGTGGTCAAATACATAGTTTTTGAACACATGATACTAATAACTTATGTAATTAGTGAAAAAAACATTTAAATATCATAAAAAAACATGTAATTATTTAATTCTCATATCCAAAATATACTATGAGTAATTTTGTTGGTTATGTGGACACACGATAAGTGAGATATATGATGTGTAGCTGGTTAGTACATGATGTGTCATCTAACATTTGTAGAACATTAAAAGTTTATAAATGGGTTACACATACACAAAAATAATGTGATACATATCATGTAGTTGGTTAGTACATGCTGTAGATTTTGGTTGAGGTACATGTTGAAACCTCAGGTGTGTATCCCAGGTAAATGACTTTCAAGAAACAAGACATGTAACTCATACGTAAACACCATGTTGTCACCCAATAAAGGATAGAATTTAATTAAGTTAAATAATTAACATTAGCATTAGAACATAATTACCCTGATTGGAACCATATGTGTTTGAAAATTTAATAATGGTTTTAAATAATTAAAAACAATCAATCAATTTACTATAATTATCTATAATTATTGGTTCTGTTGTTTATTTTCCAAGAATGAATTTATGATGGGTATCTATAAGAGAATTTGGATGTTCACTAATATTAAAAGTGAATTAATTAATCAATTAATTTAATCATATTTATCTTAATAATAATTAATGAATAAAAATAATTGATATCTATGTGTACTTTTATGAATTAGTTGCATGTGTATGATTGGTCAAGAGGTAGACCAAGGCCTTTGTATGTGTTGGTTTTATTAAATTTAATTTATTACATGGTTTTGAAATTATTAATTATTAAATTAAATATGATGACATGTGTGTTATCATTCCCTCCTTTATAATGTAGGACCTATGTGTCCAAGGCCATTTATGAAATTACCTTAACTGATCCTTTGGTTCCCCTAACTCATGTGTGAGTTATAAAGACATGTAATAAATGGAGTGTCCCAAGGAATGTTGAGGTGATTCAAAAAAAACCCAGATGATTCCAACCCAGGTGTTACATTGGTGGATAGGTGGAATGATTAAACTTGTTCGAATATTGGAACAATGATTTTCCCTTGGTCATAGGTAGATTTATTTCCCACTCAATAAATCAACTATTAGATAAGCTCATGACCAGTTTATTTATTTTTTATTTTTTATTTTATAGATACAAGATAGTTATCACATAAATAAATGAATTAATGTGAAAATATAGAATTTAAATAAATATATTATGTGTAAATGTTTTTTAAAACATAGTTAATCAATTAATTAAGATCATGTTAATATTAAAAATCCATGTAAAGAATAAAATAATATAAAATTTACACATAATAAATAAAATCCATAAAATTTATATTAAGTCAGACTTGGCCAACCATAACTTGATTAGGAATGGAATCCATATAACTTAGTGTTTGACCAACCCAAATAAGGGAAATTACTTTTATCTTGATATTCTTATGAACATTTTAGATTGACTTAACCAACTTGCATCCAGTGGAGTAGCCCATGATATACTTGATGTAATTTGGAGGCAAGTGTTGAGGAAATCACAATTAGGATTTTTGGATTAGGGAGTCCACTAAATGGATCAAGGATCTATAATACCATATATGGAAAAGAACTTCCTACCTAAATAACATTAAGTATCTTGACCATCCGACATTGAGGTTATGCGAATGGGGAATATAGATCATTTCCATTAGATTATCCTAGATACTATACATTCTGAGTCCAATGGTTAGGGTTGTTGAGACTTTATAAAACTGAGGGAGACTTAATAAAATTAAATTCATTATGTCTCACATAAATTGTAATCACGTTAAGTTATAATATTTTTCTATTTTATAATTATATAATTATGGAATGTTCTTCATCCAAATTATCCATGTAATCAATATTGGAGAAATATCACCTCCTTACCGAAATTAGCTTCAATGGATGGTTCATACAACTTCAGGTTGTGTTGTTCCATGATTTGAAATCTTACATTCTATAATACTCATTACTTGATCTGCCTACGAAGGATTAAAGTGATGGAGAGTTAACTATCTATGATAAAAGTTTTAGCATCACATTTTGTGGTCAATTTTTAATGATTTTATCCTTCTATAGTGAAATCATGAATGATCACAAAGGCATGAATTTTTATAGCATGCTCTATCATATTTGTGGCCCATATTAGGAGAGAGATAGATAATAATAGTTTGATATTTACAATGCCCCATTTCAGAGTAATCTTAGAGAGGGTTCTCAGATGGGCCTCACATAGTCAAAATTATTGGCTAAATTGAGAAACTAGAGGTTCGATGATTTAAATTTACTAAAGAATTGTGGATTTATTTCATTCTTGCATCACTCCCCTAGAGTTTCAATTTTTTTATTAATTTTAATATGAAAAAATTGAAATGTCCCTCCCAAATAAACCCACTCTTCTTTTCCAATTTGATATAGAGATGAAGTGTGAAAATCCTTCTGTCCTTATGGTGAACAAAAGGAAAGGTTAGGAGAAGAGGTTTAAGATGAAAGCTTCTTTGAAATTACATTTTAAGAAGAATAAGATCAAGGGGAAATCAAGTGAAAATAACGCTATGTATTTTTCATGTGGAAAAAAGGGAAACAGGAAGAAAAATTACACCAAAGAAAAAATGTTGGGGAAATGTTCTATTGTGTTTGTAATCGATTGCAATATATCTTTTTATAAAATTTTATTCTCTGATATATATTGTGGTTCTCACATATATATTTGAATTATATAACCAAGTAGATTCAATAAGAGTTACCAAGGGGAGGTATATCTACGAGTAGAAAAAAATCCAGACTTGTGTTGTGGAAATCATGGAATACCACCTCATGTTGCCGGTGAGAATGGTCTTAATTTAAAAATATTATTATTATGTTCCATCTCTTACCAAAAAATTATTTTTTTATCCAAAATTAATACAGATGGATTTATGTTCATGGTCAGGATTAAATTTTTATTCTCTTATAAAGATATCATTTTTTATGGTAATACATATTTAAATAATGGAATTTATTTATTAGATTATACTAATCAAATAATAGAAATCGATAGAGAAACTATATCATATAACTCATATCATAACACACTATGGCATCACTATCTTGGACATGACAATAAAACTGTTTGAGTAAATTACACCAAGTTGGATATTTATATTTCTTTGAACTAATACCACTTTGTTTGTCATGAATGTTTACAAGGTAAAATGACCAAATATTCATTTAGTGAAAAAGATAAAATGGACAATGATATTCTTGAATTAGTTCATGCCGATGTCTGTAGACTATTTCCTCTTGAAGCAATGGGTGGGTACACATAATTCATTATTTTTTCTGACGACTTTTGTATATATGGATAGTATAATTTATGATGAAAAAGTCATATTCCTTTTATAGATTTAAGGAATAAAATAATAAAGTGGAGAACCATCTTGGTAAGAAGATTAAGAAACCCATGTTATAATTCATACATATATTGGCTTGTAAAGCATTTGTTAATGTCTCTTCAGGTAACAATCCTACACCTCGTGACATAAAGTTTATCTTTATAGGACACCCTAATGAAAAAGTGGATATTAGCTATACTACACCAAAGAAAAAATAGCTATATTGGTGAGAAATTATTTATTACTTGAGAGGGAGAAAATATCTAAAATAAATAGTGGAGTGATATAGAAATTGATGAATTATAGGCTCAAGGTATAAAAGAGTTGGGTAAGATAAGATTCTATAAATCCTCATGGAAGAATATGTTTGAAAGGCATAAGTACTACATAGGAGTACAAGACAGGTCGGAGAAGTAGAACAATATGGGTTTACAGTCACTAGGGATGGTGAATTATTATTAGTTGATAATAACAATCTTATAACTTAAAAGTAAGTAGTAATTGGCATAAGTTTTTCCAAGTGACAAGAATCTATAAATTCAGAAATAGAATCATGTACCAAAACCAAGTCTATACTTTGGTATATCCTCTTGTGGATAAAAAGCCTATTAGTTGTAAATGGATGTTCCAGAAGAAATTGGACATAGATGGAGAATAAAATACTTAAAAGGCGTGATTTGTTTCAAAATGGTTTAAAATACATCCTAGAATTGACTATGGGGAAACCTTTTCACTAGTTTCTATACTAAAATCCAAAAGAACACTACTTTCCGTTACAGCTTTCCATTATTATGATATTTGGAAAATGGATGTATAAATAGCCTTATTTGATGGGAACCTTTAAGAATACATCTATTTGATAAAACATGAAGTGTTTGGGGTACTAAATGATACCAGTAAGGTATGAAAATTTAAAATATCCATTTATGGATTAATATAACTCTTTAGTTCATGGAAAATTCTGTTTGATGAATCCATAATAGAATTTGGATTTATATAGAATAAATGTGAGCCTTGTGCCTATAAGATTTTTAGTGGGAGTAAAATTGTTTTCTTAATAGTATACATTGATGGCATACTATGTATGATATATTCTTTTTCTAGGTATATCCCGATTTTAGTATTGGTTGAAACTATTTTCGTTTTGATTTCATTCTCTCTAAACCTTGGAAGTAAAGTTCCTTTTTTGGAAAGAATATAATTTAATGTAAAAATGGATTAAATTTTAGGGATGTATGTTTATTTTAATTAGTGGTGTCTAGGTATAAGTGTTATAAGTGATTATGAGGGTTTTCTAGGGTTTAGAAAGCTTTGGAGGCGGTTTAATATTTTCTTATAGAAGCTGGGTTGAAATATGTGTACTAGAAACTTTGAAATCATGAAAATGTTACAAGACATGAACTTGTTTCCAAGAAGACATCATGAAATGATTCAAAGTATGAAATAGTTACACACTATGAAACTGGTTCACATCATGAAACGGTCAACTAGGGTTATTTTAACCTGAAGAAATGAATTTTTCTGTATATCTTTTAAATCAATAATTTAACATCGTGAATGAGTTTCACACCATGAATTTCTTGTGAGAAACATATTTAAAACACACAACCCATATGATTTTATTTCATCCATGGTAAAACTCTATCCATCGAACCCTAGGATGACTCTAGGTGATTTTGGAGAGATTCCATCCCTTTTGGACATCCTAATTAATAGTTTTATCCATAGTGAATTACTTAGTTTTGGTTTCCCCATATCTTATTATTATTATCTATTATCATTGTGTGATCTTTTGAATATCATAAAATCAAGTTTTGATCTGGATGTTTTTTGATCTAGGTATTCTTTAGGACCACCATTACCTTTATTCTTATTGGTGTTACCTATTGGAATCATTTCATTAATCACCAGATTAATGATCAGTGGTATGAAAAAAATATCTATGGTTTGTTTCTATTTGTTTAAGTGTATGAAATATTATACAATTGCACCGACACAACATGTGGATTAAAAAATAGAAAAATGGTTATAAGAATCATTTATTTGAACTACCCATTAGATCCTTTTGGATTCAATTATGTTAAGACATGGCTTGAAGCTACTCATAGGGTGATCCTACACTAGAATAATAATGAACTATCTAATGGATTAAAGATATGTTTTAGCATTAAATGAGACCTTAGGTGATGGGTTGTGATAGGTTTACTTTGGATAATTTATTACATGATTATTAACTGAATTCTTAATTGAAAGAAAAATGGTAATTGGTTAAATTGACCATTGTGGATTATGACATTATGTTGTGGTATTCTTTCAGCAATGACCTAAGTTATGATTTATACTGAAATTAATATCTAAAGGGATTTTCTTGGTGATGATTAAATGCTTATTTAATGGTATTTAACCTGTGATGCTATAATGAATATGAAAATAGATTCTGTTGGTGATTCTAAAATTCTTATATAAATGTATTTTACTGGTGATGTTGAAATGAAAATATAAAGGGATTGAATCGGTTATGCTATAATTCTTATAGGTATTGACATGGTTATGTGATTATTCCATGGACTTGTGGTTATAGTTGGAATGGTTTTCAAACATGATTAGAGTTATTATGACATTTTACCAAAATGGGTTAACTATTGTGTTATATTAATTGATTAATTAATATACTTTTTATCGATTTATTGCATGCACTATTGTTAGACTGGTTTTTTTAGACATGGTGGTGTCAGCCTAATGAGTTTAACTCACACCCTATTTGGTACACCATTTTGTACCTGAGAAGATTACATCTATGTTTGTTTGAACAAGGGAAATTAAAATTTATTTTGATTTTACCATTCTTGATAGGCTGGAGCTTGGAGATGGTAACAACATGGGATTCAGGACTTGGGTCTTTTGAGTATATTTGTGTCAGCATAGTCTTTTATTTATATATATATTTTTTGAATTTATATACATTCATCCTATCATTACATTATTATTTTATTATTATTTTATTATTCAATTAATATTTATTGTTTGGTTTATCCAGTTTGATGCACTATTTATGCTATTTATATTACTCTAATATTTTTTTTCTTTATACTACATTGTAATTATGTACCAAAGAGTATTGTATCACCACTGTGGTCTATAAACCCCCACTTCTAGTTAGCATCCTCTGGAATATTGGGAGGCGTAATTGAGGACTAGTAGCCAACCTGATTTGGTCATGCGAGAGAGTGTCAGTTCAAGGGATGTTACAAATTAGTATTATTGGAAGTAGGTTTTTATTTTCTATTTGTTTACAATGTGGGATAGCTAAAAAGTTGTTACACCGAAACCCAAAACTTTCTTGTTATTTTATTTATTTTTGAGTCCTTTTTAAAGATTAAATTGATTAATTTAAAGTTAAATTAAAATAAAATTAATTAAATAACAACCAAAAAACCCTAATCTATCTTTTCATCCCCTTCCTCGTACGCTGCCCCCTCCTTTTCACACAGACGAAACCCTCCTCCCCTTCCCCTTGGATCGCGCATGACCCCCCTCTACTAGATCTCTTCAGTGCACCACCACCCTCTATCGACCATTCCTCCTCCCTCTCTTTGCGTGACACCCTCCCCTCTCTCGCAACCCCCACTAGTTGAGGCCCACTGGCCGCACGCTTCCTCCTTGTAGTGAGCACTCCCCCTTTTAGTGATCCTCCCTTATACATGGTTCCCACCAAATTTCTTTGTGTTTTAGGCTTGGCTCACCTAGGTAAGGTCGCTGCTCCCATATCTTTGTGTTATCCAATGACCTCCTTCCTTATTGCCCCTCGTATCTCAGCTGAAACCCTAGGACATGCTTGATCAGATTTTGGTTCCTTCTCCCATTTTTTGGGCATATGGTGGGTCTCCTGGGTCTTCTTCGTGCAGGTTTTGGTATCCTCCATAAAAGGAAAATCACTTTGGTTCATTCTGGTTCATCTACTACCATCTGAGGTTGATTTATTTAACCCTTTTAGTTGTTTAGTTAATTTTAATGTGTTTAAAATTTTATTTCGGTAGTTCAAAGTGTGATTTGGGCATGTTTTAACATTATTATGGGTTGTAAATGAGTTTCTTCCAAATAAATGGCTATGTGTTGTGCATATTGTATTTTAATGTTTATTGAAATGAGTTTTACGCCTTGTTTGGAATGTGGGAATTGTATTTTCAAAGTCATTTGAGGTGCGTATTTGTTCGAAATGAGTTTTTTACTGAATAATGGAGTAGTGTTGGTATATAGGCCTTGTTGTTTATTTTTATGTATGAATTTTAATTTGTTTAATAATAAATGTGGATGTTTTGGAATTTTTTTTGTTGTGTTAAGATTTATAAAATGGGGCTTGTCGGGGAATTTATAGAGAAACTATGTGTTTTTCTTGTGTTTGTCCAAGGGGAATTTATAAATTGTGTAAGTGACGAAAAAATAATTTAAAATGGGTTTTTTGTGTGAGTAAAATGGAAAATGGATTATTATTGAATTGTAGTAATTTTTGTGTATGTTTTAGTATGAGTTGTGAATTTTTTAAATAATGAGATGCTTGTTTTGTAAATAAACTTGTTTTGTGTCTGGGTTCCCTATAGGTTAATTAAATTGTTAAGTGACTCCTCGAAGGGTTGTACACACATAAATAAGTATGTATATCTATATCTATATATACAAATCCTCCTTGAAAATATTCCCTTGTGGAACAAGGAACATGTGTATTGGATTAAGGGGTAAATATATATAGGAGTGTATGTGTGCAAAATTGTGGGGAAATATTCATCAAAGGTGTCAAGTGCCAAATTTTTCATCTTCACTTACTCCCATTTTGATGTATGTTTCCCTATGAACTAGCCTTTAAATTTAAATAATTATTGATTTCTTTCTTTTCAAACCCTTATTAAATTCTAGATAGTGATATACAGTTGTTTCTAGTATAAATGTATGAAGCAAAATGCTGTTAAATCCTGTTTGTGTTAAATTTATGGAAACTATTTTATTAAGTGTGCATTCTAAATGTTTATCAAATGTTTATCAAATTTTACGATTTTACTTTGTAAGTAAATTTTGGTTTTTAAACGATGGATTGTGTTGCAAATGTGTTTGGGTTTCTCAAGTGGATTTCTTAAATGGGGTTCAAAATGTATTTAGATTAGAGGTGATGTTTATTTGATTCTTTAGGAATGAGTTGGCATGAATTGTTTCTTTGGAAATGTTTTATTGTTAAATGGTTTCTTGAGGATAGTTTGGTACCTTTATAAAATATGTTTCTTTAAAAAACACTCCTTGGGATGCAATTATTGCCTTGTCAGATGATAGTGGAAGGGGTTGTCCTCATATGGGACTTCCCTCATGTATTTTTGGTCGATGGAAAGAGGGGGAAAAGTACCTTGAAGTGATTCAAGGGAAACCTTTGTGTTTTTTTGATTCATATATATGTGATTAATTTCTAGTTTGAAATTGGTATTTCACCCCATTATTATTCGTGATTTGTGAACCTAGCATAGAGTGAATTTTCAGTGAAGGATTGTTGTACTAGTTTAGATTAATCATTGGATAGTGTCCCAAAGAAGGGGGTATTTTTGTATTATTTCTATGGGATTTGGCCCCTAAATCAGGCCATGTAGGGTGATGATCAGGCGTTTGGGCGTTATGATGTCATCGGGTAGGGTATTCATTTGGGATGAGTCACATGTATTGTATATTCTAGATTATTCACAAGATCCTAGGTTTCACCCATGTCTATTGGTAAAAATGTTTTGATGCATTGTTGGATAAATACTCTTATATATTATTTCCCATTTACCTTATTGTATTATTATTGATCTTTCTTCTAAAAAAGTGTGGATTATTGTCTAAAATGATAAAGTGTTTTCAAATGGTTATAGAAAAAAGTTTTGGAAATGATTTATACTCACTCTCTCCTTTATAACTGAAATATAATCACTCTTTTAAAATGAATACAGTTCCTCCTTGGGAAAGAATATGATTTTGAATGGAAAAAAGATAAATGGACCATGATTTTATTTAAAGGGAAAATGTGTGAAAAACATAATTTTATATATTGTAGTTTAGACCTGGAATTGATGATTCTTTTATTTAAATGAAATACATTTGGGAATAGATTACTTGGGTATGCCTACTAAGTTTTAACACTCACTCCTATACATTATTATTGTTTTTATTCTCAGGTGTAGGTTTTAGTTTGATATCGACTACCATGAGGTATGTTGAGTGTTGGGATCAGAGTGTGACCTGCAAGGTCACGTGGATTTTAGTGGTCATCAGGTTTGATTAGTTTTATTTTTTAGTTCTTACTAAATCATTTTGTCTTGTTTATTTATTTTGGGCTACTCTTTTATTATTCTTATAATTTATATTTATTTATATTAGGAGAAATCATTCCCATAATCACTCTATTGATGCCTTTGGCACTTGTCGCCAGCCAGGGAGGATCAGGAAAGCCTCTCAGGCCTTCTCGCGGGCCATGTTGGGTGACCAGTTCAGGGTCAACCCAAGTTGGTTCGTGACAAAATGGTAGCAGAGGCAGGGTTCTTTAGAGGGCCTAGATTTTAGAGCACCCTTTGTTATGTGGGATATCAAGGTATATGAAATAATACTATCAGAGCTTAGGGTATAGGTCTGGGGGGCATGTATGGCCAACACTTTCGGGACTGAACCTTGATTTACCATGGGAATTCTGGGTTTTCTTGTTTTATTTGGTTCTCGTGGGTTGATTGGTATATTGGAAAATGAAATAAGAGTTGGGAAGATTTTTTCAGTGAGCTTACAGGGCCTGGAAAGCCATGTGGAGCCATATTTATAGTCCTGAGAGACTCTCTGTGATAGTGGTTTGATTGGTAAATGGATTCCAACCATATGGCCAAGTCACACATCAGCACTAGTTTCCCCTAGTGTTTTGTTTTGGGGCCTTTTGATATTTTGAGATTTTTGACCTGTAGAATAGTAGATTTCTTTAATTGGTACTGTAAAGACCCGGAAATTTCAATTAAATTTTTTTCTTAAATATTTTTGAATTTTACGAGTCTATGGTTTCTGACAACACTTGATTCTGAGGGTCAGTGTGCTCAGAATCAAATTTTAAAGTGTTGTTCAGGTACGTTCAGTAAATGTATGAGCGGGTTTTTCTATCTTTTGAACCGGTGCTTAGAATTGAAATTTGAGTACATCGATGAACTTGCAGCGCCGATATTCACTTAAGGGGACCTTCACCGCAGTTGCGTTTTATGCGGGTTGAATGTTAATTATTGGGGATTTAGAATAAATTAAATAAAATTATTGTACACAATTTTATTTTTTTTGGTAGTTATAACATACAAAAGGAAGTTAAGGGTGGGCCCACACCTCACATAACCTCCCCTGGGAGGATTTAGTGTGGTGGGACCCACCCGAACCCGAAACCTTCCAACTCCCCTCAACTCCCCAGTAATTACCTACTATTTATTTTGACAATTCCTCATTAATGGTGGAGCCTCTCCACCTCCTGCCCATTAAATGTGCCAACCTATCTAATTATTATCAAGGTCAATTAATTGACGCCTCTTTTGAATTTATATGAATTGTATGAAAATTCTATTAATTTGAGAGCCTTATTTCTTTTTGCGTTAGAAAATCTCTTTTGGGGAAAGGCTGAGGAGAATTAAAAGAGAGGAGATCCTTCTTCGACTAAGAACATCGTTCTTCAGCGAAGAACATCCTCGATGAAGAACGTAAAGGACTTCTTCCAACGACGCTTCTTCCTCGGATGCACCTAGACGTCAAGGAGTTTACGTTGCCGACGACAAAGACTCTTCCACCATCGTTGATGGGACGACACCATTCTACCACAATGATCGTCTTCCATGGCTCGATGACGTGCGGCGTCTTTTGTGAGGTAGGGGTTTTTTATAATTTATAAGTGAATAATTTATCTCGATTGTGATGATTCTTTGGAATAATCTTGGCCATATGTTACCGCCTAACGCGGAGGGTGTGGGCTGAACGAACATGGCCCGATGACCCTCCGTTGTTCTTGATTTTTGGTTTGCAATCGAAATGCGGTGACGATCAAAGGCGAAATCCGTGCGCCGGTCGGGCCGAAAGAGGACCGTGATGCCACAAGGGGAGCCGCGCTGCAAAAAACAACGACCTGCATTCTGCGGGATGCTCGACATGCGTACCGTCAGGTAGGGGGTCGGCCGGGCTGAGAAGAACCGCGGTGCTAGGAGGGCGCCACACTGGAGGAACAGCGGCTGGCCCGAGCGGACCGCTTGCACCGGGAAGGCCGGCCGGCTTTGGCCAGCCGGTTTGGGAGGGAAGTGCCGCTTGGTGCCATCGGTTCGGGAAAGCGGGGGGCCGTGACCCCTCCACCCTCCCCCTCAGACCGCTCCGCCTTCGGGCCGAGCCGCTCGGCCCGCTCGGCCGAGCTGCGACCATCCGGGCCGCGCCATGTCGGGCCAGGGCGCACCTCACCGTGCTGGGCCGCACACTATCATGCCGGGGCGCGCCCCCTCGGGCCGGGCCGTGCCCCTTCGGTCCAGGTCGCGCGATTTACCGAGCCGGTCCGACCCGCTGCCATGTCGTACCCTCCAAGACATGGTTGACCTGACCTGACGGCCCACTGGGCTTAATAGGCTGGGCCCGTTTCTACTTAAAGATGAATGTCTTGAAGACCGCGCGTCTGATCGACGCGCCGTCTGTGGTACTAGGATCCTTGCAACGTGGCGGTCCTTTTGGAATACTATAAGTGAGTTTTGGAAGAATTTGGAAAATGGTCGGGTTTGGAGCATGCTTATATCTAACCAGGCCCCTGGAACGGAAAAGCCAATATCTTTCAGACCGGGCGTCCGATTGACGCGCCATCTGTCGCGTCAGGTTAATTTTGACGAGACAGAACTTCGGAATACATCAACTCTAGACTTCGTGACCTTTGATGTATCGACCCCTTAGCTCGAGGAGAGGACCCTCCCAGAATCGAGCGTGCTGTGTGCGGGAACCCTAGAGCTGGCTGTGACTACCTCGACTACTGTACTGGAATCCTCCGTGGGTTTGACAACGACGAATACGGCACTGGAAGCCTTCGTGGGTTCGACAGTGACGACTACCATACTGGAATCCTCCGTGGGTTTGACGGCGATGACTACTGTTCTTGTATCCTGTTACGCCCCGACCCTAGTAACCCAGAGTCGGTGCATTATTTTAATACATTGGCATGATTACAAGGAATCAAGTCTCGAAAGACCGATTAGTTTAGCAGTCTTGGAAAATAGATTACATACATGAATGTTACATTATACTTCATAACATAAAAAACAACATAAATAATACTTTATGAATTCCATTATTCCCTTGTCTTAACCCTTCTTATCAATCACAATATACTTCTTGGAATCCTGGGAAAAATAAAACATTGAAAGGGGTGAGCTCAAATGCTCCATAAGGGTAAGCAATACAGCGGAAACATTTATAAATAAGCATAAACATTTAAGGTAATGTATAACTAAAAAAGCCTTTTAAACTTGAAATTCAACATAGTATGGCAAAAATAAAATGAAATAATTCCATTTAATTATTCACATGGATATTCTACTAATCGAATAATCACATGCAATATCAATAACCACTTTCATAATGATGGAATGCATAATGCCATACTATCATAACCACATAGCGAAGGCCTCGTGCCAAGACTACAAATAAGATTTTTCCAAGGCCTTGTGCCAAGACACTAGTTTGTCTCATGAGACCTACCGATGCATCGAGGAGCTATAGCGGGCTCCACCCGTCACATATTAAATCCAATGCATTCCCATATGAAAAGTTTTAAACATAACATAAACATTCGTATTAAAACTAGCATACGAAATGTCTATACTTTCACCATAAACTATGAATGGTATAAAAATATCACATCCACAGTCAAACATATCACAAAACCCTCAATACAATATAGAAGTTTTGTATCACAATAAATCAACTTCATATAATCATAAAATCCATAAAAGGATGTTGACATAGATGAAATCAAAACTATTTGAGAGAAATATCTCCTTTTTTTTAAAATCATTTAAAAGTCACACATTTATAAAGGAAGTAATTAAAAGAGATATTTAAATCAAAGTGTCCCATACCACTTTGAAACTTTTGAAAGGAATCAACATTTTAAAAACATTCATGTCCATATAAATAAATCCTTAAAAACCATTTTGAAGACATGGAAATTTATTAAAAAGATTTAGAAAGATAAATCTTTAAAACATTTAAAATTATGATTTTGATAAAGAGTACCTTTCCAAAATTCTTAAAATATTCATTTTGAAGTCATTTAAAAGTCACATAATTATAAAATAAAACATTTCCTTTGAAAATATTCTTATAAGCTTGTAAGGGAAGTTTTGACGATTTTATAATGGCGGTAAATAGCCGCACCCGCCGTATAAGTTAAAAAAACATTCTTACCTTAATTCTGCCGAAGAGGTTAAAGAGCACCTTGTTTGGAAAACAAAGGAAAAATTCCTTTATAAACCCATAAGGGTATAAAATAATTTAACTCATATTCTTTTTAAATAGTAAAAATGTTTTGAAATAAATTTCGAAGAAACATGGATGTGGATGATAAAGAAATCCCAGTAGATAATTACATATAAACAACCTCGGATAATGAAGAGATTGCGAAATAACCCTTACCTTGTACTTTTCCTTGGTTGGGGTAGGTTAACCTCCTGTATAATGGTGAAATAATTGTTATTAAATTATACAAGAATCATATACATTAATATGATATCATATATGATCTTTTAACATTGATTTGTTAATAATATCTTAGTATTATCGTTGTTTCGGGTGTTAACTTACTCGTTTTCTTTTATATGTTTTGTTACGTAAGCCATGTTTGTAATGGATAGGTTGTATATTATTCATATCCAGAAAGATATAAAGTCCTTAGATACTATTATTAATCATAAAATTAGAATTATACTTGAATGGATACGATGGAGAATGAATCTCATCGCGTTCGTGGAGACGGTAGTCCGTACGTACGCACGAGCGACAATATCATTATTTTGATATTAAAATAATATATAAATGGTTTTTATATCATATATACAGAATCATTAACATTTTATATTTATTATTTACATGAGTTACATATAATTATTATACCCATCCAAATAATAATATATTGAATAACAATTACACCACGACGTGGAGACGGTAAGCCGTACGTACGCACGTATGGTGACATGTTATTCAAAGGGTGGATAGAATACTGAATATGGTTGTAACATATTTACAATAACATCACAGTATATATATGATACTGGAGTTATTATTTTAGAATGGTAACAACAAAGGAAGAAGAAGTGGAAGAAGAAAGGAACTTGGAAAAGGGTGGTGAAATCATTACCTCTTCTTCGGGTTCTTCCTTTTGATTTGATCAAAAGGGATCCTTAGGTTGACTTTCTGATCAAAATAAGGCCTCTAGGTTGTAGTGAGGGATGTTGGGAGAGTATTTGGGAAGAGTTTGGCCGAACCAAAAGGCTTTTTAGGTGTGAAGAATTGAGAAGGAGGAGTTCCCTTTTATAAGAGGGGTGAGGGGTACCTTTGGAAAAGCTAGAAATATTAATTTATAATAAATTCATATTCGGTTTCTAGTGGCTCAAAAGTTGATTATTCAAAGGTAAAGGTGGGAATAGGTCTCAAAACATTCAACCAATAGAATTTAGACAGGTTTGGGTTACTATATTAACCTTATCTTTTAGTTTTAACTCTTAGTTAATTAGTTTGACATTTACCATGTCACTTTGTATTTTTATATTATATAGTTAATAAACTTACTATATACATCCAAGAGACCCCCAAGTGGTCCATTAATGATACACCTATCATGATATAAGTCTCTTGGCAGACCCTTAAATTTTTAGGAATTTAATATTAATTAATAATATAATATTTGTTTTAAAAACTCTTTTATATCAATTTTGACACTATTCAAATGTTGATTTTTGTGAAACTCATAACAGAATGATTACTTCAAAAAAAGGCAATTAACTCTATCCTAATATGCCATATTATCCTAGAAAATTAGTGTAATTCATTAAAAGTCTCAAATTATATTTATTTGGGTATTTAAAATATCAATTATTTTAAAGTTTCACTATTATGGTAATTACTACATCATCATTGTGTCATAAATAAATTAAATTATTTAATGTCTAAAAATTATAAATAAACTTTCATATGTAGGAAATATTATTATCTTTCTAATGAATATTTACAATCTAATTTATCTTATGTATAACCCTATATTAAAAATGTTTTAGTAAATAAACTTTGATTTTAACTTTTTTAACTCTTCTTTGAATTAAATAATAATAAATGTCCTAATCTAATCCAAGTGGACCTAAATGATAATATTTTATTCCTAAGGTTATTTTTGGTCGAGATAAACTTGTCCAATAGAATTAGGACATGTTTTAGGGTAATATTAATATAATTTTTACCCTTAATTACCCTATTTACTTTTAACCGTGGTAAATAAAAGTAAAAAGTTACTATTCACCAAAAATTATTTTCATCTCATTGAACCACATTTTACTTCTTGATATTAACCGTGTCTCTCGGATTTTCGAAATTCCAATCACAGAAGTGGTAAAATTATGTTTTATGAAAAATTCAGTTTTTTAACTACCACTTAGTAGTTTCACTATTCATCAAAAATTGAAGTTTTTCAGAACAATGCCAAAATTTCACCCTAAGCTACAATTGATATTCAGAATTCAAAAATGATGTCTATTTTACAAAATTCCAAACATATAAGTTGCATTAATTAATTTTATAATTAATTCCCGCTGTCACAACAAATAACGTGTTTTTAAGAAACAATATATATCAAAAGATTGACAATTGTTTAGGTCCAATTTTAAAGTGAAATTAATTCTAATGAACACCATTGGATAAAATGGTAAAAATATATTCTAATTAAACTTTAAAACCACTCAAATTCATAATTTATCACTATTAATTATTTTGATCAAAAAAGTTGTTTTTAATTAAAATATAGTAATTTTCACTATTCATCAAAATATGAAAGTTATCCGAAAAGTACCAAACTTTCACCTTAGGATAAATTCGATACTCCGAATCCAAAAATGAAGTCCATTTTGAAATATAAAATATATATAATTTCAAAAAGTAGGTATTAATATTCATAACGACTAGTTTGATTGGTTGTGGTGTGTGTTAGAACTTGAAGTTGCGTACAACACACGCTACTGTATCATTCAAAGGAAAGTGTACCGTGGAGGCTTGGGATAATTCATTTTCAATTTTTGATGTCCCCATTTAGTCAAAAAGTTTAAAATATTTTATTTAAAAAGGGTTCGCTATTAAAAGTTGGTAAAAGTGCAATACTGAAAATGAATTTGTTCTTACATTATGTCTAAGAAACTCATAATATGGATTCTAAAATTATAAGGATTATATAAAGTTTAAAATTTAGTTAATACTATTCATAACCTCTTTTGAACGGCTTGTTTGGTAAGTCATGGTGCGCTTGAACTCGGTGTTGCGTGTAGTGCAAGTTATTGAATTATTTTGAAGAAATAACACACTATGAAATCTTAGGGTGTTACATTCTCCCCTCCTTCAATAAATTGCGTCCTCACAATTTGAAATTGTTCTTCGAAAATAAAAGGTTGAAAATAAAAAATATCTTTGTGGGAAAACCCACATTGGAAATTGGGTTACTAAAATTTAGCCTTAAAATGAGGAAAAGAGAAATGAAAGGGTCACCACCAAATTATGATCTCGATTAGGAGAATATTAGTGGAAATTAGAGACATATAATTGGAGGGAAAACGTAAATATTTATAGGTAGTGATTGAGGTCATCAATCACAAACAAGTTTAAAATTGAGGTCCTTGAATTAATCAATCTATGATGATTTAAAATACCATCGATTCAACAAAACATAAGGTATTAGGATAACACATTTTTGACGTTTCAAAATATCTTAGTTTAAATCCCACATCGAAAAATGAATTAATGAGGCCTCTATTTAAAATAAAGAGTGGAAAGTATAAAGATTACCGAAAATAACACATACTAGGGTTCCATGTAGGAAAATATGGATATGGAAGAGAAATCTAACCATAAATTATCTGATGGAGAGTGGTAGAGAACATGGCTATGAAAAGGCCAACAATCCCAAAGCCATAAATTAGTGATGATTTAAGGCACCATCTAGGACAACATTTTTGTTCTAAGTTCCTTTTCTTAATGTTGAGGAATTTATTTATGAGATTGGATAAGATCATAAGGAGAAATACTTATTTTATAATTAGAGTTTTATCCACTAATAAATTTCTACCACAAACTCATATTTCACTCTAAAAGATAATAGAACGTAAAAAAAATTCTATTTATACTATTCATACAGGGTTCCAAAATAAACAAATTTATAATTCATCTACCAGATTTTTTAAAAAAACTACATTATTTAATCCAGGACATCTCGTGGGCCAGTGTTAGGTGATACACCCTTGTCTCCCTTCGGTTGCGGGTTCAAGTCTGGCGGCCTTGTCGGACGTGACGGGTTTTCGCCCGACCTCCGGGTTGTCCTTTTATGGATATCCAGAATAATCCAAACTAGAACTATACATCTGTCCAAACTCACAGTCCAAAATTTATAAAGAAGGTAAACATAATGTATATCTTTTTTACACTGTAATAGCATATGAATACCTTGATCATGTATTCTTTTAATACACTGAAACATCCTGAATTACCATATTCCTTATTGATTACATTCATGCTCCCTTATTCCATATAGAATGCTGGATATACTTCATCAATCCAAAAATGTTTTAAACCCCAACAATGATGGAATATACAAATCATTAATCAATTTCAAGGTAGTCAAGAATATCCAATATAATTTATCCAAATAAATCATGTATTATTCCAAAATCACTACCTCGGTATCAGAACTATATTATGGTTTATCATTCTCTCAACCATATATTTTCCAAAAATTTATCCTGCTATTGAGTCACTTTTCTTTGTTCCACACAATCTCAAGTCCTTAATGAAATAGTACTGCAGTACAATCCTTATATACTCCATAATTATTATAACAAGTACATTGTTGATACAACACTCAATTGACATAATCAACATAAGAACTCTAATAATTCCTCTTCATCTGTGGTAGTATCATAACTTGATTATTATCCAATAGCATCATTTGCGGAATGGTTTGATGACTGGGACATAGGTTCGCGTAGTGTCCAAAATCCTTGCAAATGAAGCATTGTACATTTGAAACCATTTTTTTACCCTTGCAGTCACATACTTTGTGCCCTTTTTCTCCACACTTATAACAAACTCCCATTCCTTTCCGACAATTTCTAGGGTGTTTCTTCCCACAGTTATCACATATGGGAAAATTCTTCTTTTCCCTCTTCCCTTTATCCATCTTTTTCTCTTCCATCCTTTTCTTCTCTTGCTTCCCTTCAAAGCCATAGGACTTAGTAAAATCTTTTCTTATCTTATCAACACATGATATTATTTCTTCATATGATGATAATACATGGGAGACTATTTCTCTTATAAATTCTGGCTTAAGACCATGAAAGATATGATCCTTCTTTCTCTTTGGATTATGTGCATTGCTGGAGTTATCATTCCTTCTACTGGGTGCCATTTCTAAACAATGGCATACACTAGATTAGTTTATGAATAACAATACCTAATCCCAAACTTGTAAAACACATAACATAAATTAAATAGTTTATGGATATAATCCATAATCATAAAAATGTCTCCTTTGAGGAAGTATATACTCATAAACCTTTAATAATGGTTTGTAAATAAAATGAGAATTATCCTAAGCATATCCCCCGGGAGTGTCGTAACCAAGAGTGCAGCAAAGCCCGTTGTCGTGCACCAGTTCCCGTTCGAGTCTAGCTCAAAGCGGTGTTTTCGGGTTTTACCCCTAGGTACATCTGTGCCAGATCCGCCTCTACCTGCTCGTATCTAGACAGGGATGTATTGCTCAGAAAACTCACAAAATCTCTACAATACCAAAATTATAGGAAGTTCTTCTATACTAATCCTCAAGGCCCATCTTAGGTCTATGTGCTCTAATCAGAGTTTACCTAAATCTAGTTTCCAAGGTTTGTACTAAACTTCCTCTGATACCAACTGTAACGCCCCGACCCTAGTAACCCAAGGTCGGTGCATTATTTTAATACATTGGCATGATTACAAAGAATCAAGTCTCGAAAGACCGATTAGTTTAGCAGTCTTGGAAAATAGATTACATACATGAATGTTACATTACACTTCATAACATACAAAACAACATAAATAATCCTTTATGAATGCCATTATTCCCTTGTCTTAACCCTTCTTATCAATCAAAATATACTTCTTGGAATCCTGGGAAAAATAAAACATTGAAAGGGGTGAGCTCAAATGCTCCGTAAGGGTAAGCAATACAGCGGAAACATTTATAAATAAGCATAAACATTTAAGGCAATTTATAACTAAAAAAGCCTTTTAAACTTGAACTTCAACATAGTATGGCAAAAATAAAATGAAATAATGCCATTTACTTATTCACATGGATATTCTACTAATCGAATAATCACATGCAATATCAATAACCACTTTCATAATGATGGAATGCATAATGCCAGACTATCATAATCACATAGCCAAGGCCTCATGCCAAGACTACAAATAAGATTTTACCAAGGCCTTGTGCCAAGACACTAGTTTGTCTCATGAGACCTACCGATGCACCTAGGAGCTATAGCGGGCTCCACCCATCCTATATTAAGTCCAATTCATTCCCATATGAAAAGTTTTAAACATAACATAAACATTCGTATTAGAACTAGCATACGAAATGTCAATACTTTCACCATAAACTATGAATGGTATAAAAATAGCACATCCACAGTCAAACATATCAGAAAACCTTCAATACAATATAGAAGTTTTGTATCACAATAAATCAACTTTATATAATCATAAAATCCATCAAATAATGTTGACATAGATGAAATCAAAACTATTTGAGAGAAATATCTCTTTTTTTTGAAATCATTTAAAATTCACACATTTATAAAGGAAGTAATTAAAAGAGATTTTTGAATCAAAGTGTCCCATACCACTTTGAAACTTTTGAAAGGAATTAAAATTTTAAAAACATTCATTTCCATATAAATAAATCCTTAAAAACCATTTTAAAGACATGGACATTTATTAAAAAGATTTAGAAAGATAAATCTTTAAAACATTTAATATTCTGATTTTGATAAAGAGTACCTTTCCGAAATTCTTAAAATATTCATTTTGAAGTCATTTAAAAGTCACATAATTATAAAATAAAACATTTCCTTTGAAAATATTCTTATAAGCTTTTAAGGGAAGCTTTGACGATTTTATAACGGCGGTAAATAGCCGCACCCGCCGTATATGTTACAAAAAACATTCTTACCTTAATTCTGTCGAAGAGGTTAAAAAGAACCTTGTTTGGAAAACGACGGAAAGATTCCTTTATAAACCCATAAGGGTATAAATTACTTTAAATCATATTCTTTGTAAATAGTAAAAATGTTTTGAAATACATTTCGAAGAAACATGGATGTGGATGATAATGAAATCCCAGTAGATAATTACGTATAAACAACCTCGGATAATGAAGAGATTGCGAAATAACCCTTACCTTGTACTTTTCCTTGGTTGGGGTAGGTTAACCTCCTGTATAATGGTAAAATAATTGTTATTAAATTATACAATAATCATATACATTAATATGATATCATATATGATCTTTTAACATTGATTTGTTAATAATATCTTAGTATTATCGTTGTTTCGGGTGTTAACTTACTTGTTTTCTTTTATATGTTTTGTTAGGTAAGCCATGTCTGTAATGGATAGGTTGTATATTATTCATATCCAGAATGATATCAAGTCCTTAGATACTATTATTAATCATAAAATGAGAATTATACTTGAATGGATACGATGGAGAATGAATCACATCACGTTCGTGGAGACGGTAGTCCGTACGTACGCACGAGCGACAATATCATTCTTTTGATATTAAAATAATATATAAATGGTTGTTATATCATATATACAGAGTCATTAACATGTTTCATTTATTATTTACATGAGTTACATATCATTATTACACCCATCCAAATAATAATATATTGAATAACAATTACACCACGACGTGGAGACGGTAAGCCGTACGTACGCACGTATGGTTACATGTTACTCAAAGGGTGGATAGAATACTGAATATGGTTGTAACATATTTACAATAACATCATAGTATATATATGATACTGGAGTTATTATTTTAGAATGGTAACAACAATGTAAGAAGAAGTGGAAGAAGAAAGGAACTTGGAAAAGGGTGGTGAAATCATTACCTCTTCTTCGGGTTCATCCTTTTGATTTGATCAAAAGGGCTCCTTAGGTTGGCTTTATGATCAAACTATGGACTCTAGGTTGTAGTGAGGGATGTTGGGAGAGTATTTGGGCAGAGTTTGGCCGAACCAAAATTCTTTGAAGGTGTGAATAAATGAGAAGGAGGAGTGCCCTTTTATAAGAGGGGTGAGGGGTACCTTTGGAAAAGATAGAAATATTAATTTATAATAAATTAATATTTGGTTAATAATGGCTCCAAAGATGATTATTCAAAGATAAAGGTGGTAATAGGTTGAAAACCATTCAACCAATAGAATTTAGACAGGTTTGGGTTACTATATTAACCTTATCTTTTAGTTTTAACTCTTAGTTAATTAGTTTGACATTTACCATGTCAGTTTGTATTTTTATATTATATAGATAATAAACATACTATATACATCCAAGAGACCCCAAAGTGGTCCATTAATGATACACCTATCATTATATAAGTCTCTTGTCCGAACCTTAGATTTTTAGGAATTTAATATCAATTAATAATATAATATTTTTTTTAAAAACTCTTTTATGTCAATTTTGACACTATTCAAATGTTGATTTTTGTAAAACTCATAACAGAATGATTACTTCTAAAAAAGTCAATTAAATCCATACTAATATGCCATATTATCCTATAAAATTAGTGTAATTCATTAAATGTCTCAAATTATATTTATTTGGGTATTTAAAATATCAATTATTTTAAATTTTCACTATTATGGTAATTACTACATCATCATTGTGTCATTAATAAATTAAATTATTTAATGTCTAAAAATTATAAATAAAATTTCATTATGTAGGAAATCGTATTATCTTTCTAATGAATATTTAAAATCGAATTTATCTTATGTATAACTCTATATTAAAAATGTTTTAGTAAATAAACTTTGATTTTAACTTTTTTAACTCTTCTTTGAATTAAATAATAATAAATGTCCTAATCTAATCCAAGTGGACCTAAATGATAATATTTTATTCCTAAGTTTGTTTTGGGTCGAGATAAACTTTTCCAATAGAATTAGGACATGTGTTATGGTAATATGAATATAATTTTTACCCTAAATTATCGTATTTACTTTTAACCGTGGTAAATAAAAGTAAAAAGTTACTATTCACAAAAAATTATTTTCATCTCATTGAATCACATTTTACTTCTTGATATTAACCGTGTCTCTTGGATTTTCGAAATTCCAATCACAGAAGCGGTAAAATTATGTTTTATGAAAAACTCAGTTTTTTAACTACCACTTAGTAGTTTCACTATTCATCAAAAATTGAAGTTTTTCAGAACAATGCCAAAATTTCACCCTAAGCTATAATTGATATTCCAAATTCAAAAATGATGTCTATTTTAAAAAATTCCAAACATATAAGTTTCATTAATTAATTTTATAATTAATTCCCACTGTCACAACAAATAGCGTGTTTTTAAGAAACAATATATATATCAAAAGATTGACAATTGTTTAGGTCCAATTTCAAAGTGAAATTAATTATATTGAACACCATTGGATAAAATGGTAAAAATATATTCTAATTATACTTTAAAACCACTCAAATTCATAATTTATCACTATTAATTATTTTGATTAAAAAAGTTGTTTTTAATTAAAATTTAGTAATTTTCACTATTCATCAAAATATGAAAGTTATCCGAAAAGTACCAAAATTTCACCTTAGGATAAATTCGATACTCCGAATCCAAAAATGAAGTCCATTTTGAAATATAATATATATATAATTTCAAAAAGTTGGTATTAATATTCATAACGGCTAGTTTGATTGGTTGTGGTGTGTGTTAGAACTTGAAGTTGCGTACAACACACGCTACTGTATCATTCAAAGGAAAGCATACCGTGGAAGCTTGGGATGTTTAATTTTAAATTTTTGATGTCCTCATTTAGTCAAAAAGTTTAAAATATTGTATTTAAAAAGGGTTCACTATTAAAAGTTGGTAAAAGTGCAATACTGAAAATGAATTTGTTCTTACATTATGTCTATGGAACTCATAATATGGATTCTAAAATTATAAGGATTATATAAAGTTTAAAATTTAGTTAATAATATTCATAACCTCTTTTGAATGGCTTGTTTGGTAATTCATGGTGCGCTTGAACTCGGTGTTGCGTGTAGTGCAAGTTATTGAATTATTTTGAAGAAATAACACATTATGAAATCTTGGGGTGTTACATATCCTGTGTGGGTCCGGTAGTTTGACCTCTGTACTTGTATCCTGAGTGGGTCCGGCAGAGTAGCTGGTCTTGTATCCTTTGTGGGTCTGACAGCTTAGCTGGTCTTGTATCCTGTGTGGGTCTGATAGTTTAGAAGAATTAGTGACTACATCTGATCATCTATATCGCTATACGAATGATGTGTACCTGGGTGATCTGAGTCTTGACTTCCAATCCATATCATTGATGTGATTGAATTATTTACTGTGTGGACTGGGTTGTGCTTGTGCTCGAGAGTTGGAGTCGAACTGAGATTGATGACTTAGGTATATGTATGGGCATATGCCTAAGTAGAGTTAGTTGATACTTCGAGATTGTATCTTTTCTTTGTGGTTTATCCTTCATGGATTTAGGTAGACTTTCGGGGGTCTTGAGGTCCCTAATTAGTATCGTTATACTCACCCCTGCACGGGCAATGCCCGCACTACGTTGTGTTAGATGTAGAAGACGAACAACGCTGATCGTGGTAGAGGCTTGTAGAGCTGGACGGTACCTGGAGGTGGACCACTTGGTGAGACGTACACGGAGTAGACAGACGGACCCATGGCACTGGGGAGACTATCTGTACCCACCCTTCAGGTGGGATTCCTGGACGATGACTCGGTGGTTGCTGTTTTACTTTACTATATTTGTGCTAGCTTTCAGTTGTAATGTACTTTCAGTTGGGTTTGTATACTGACCCATTTACTTTTCGGGACTTACTTTTGTACTCAGTTTACTCAATGCTTACTTCAGTTGTGTACTCTGTTGTGTTGTTTAATTTTATAAAGGCAATGCCTTCCCTTTTATCAGTATTTACGCCTTTGGTGGTAGTCTCCAGCCCCTGGACTTTGGAAGGTGGGCTTGGGGTAGTCACGGCATGGGCCCCAAGGATAGGTCGTGAAAAATTGGTATCAAAGGAGTCAGTTCTACCACAGAACTCAAGACTCTAATTATTCCTTTCTATGAAGCAATAGTGTTAAGAGTATTGAGTGTGGTTTTTAGTCCATGGAGTATAGTGTTAGTGAGGCGGCCGATGTATCCATACACCAGGACCTTGACCTCTGATTTCTAACTCAGTGCACGAAAACACTGATTGCGTGTGTGTTTCCTTTGAAAAGTTTTCTTTGTGATTAATTTGTGTTAGCTCACCAAGTATACTGTTTTGACCGTGACACAACTGTTTCTTTGAAGGATAGACCCATGAAGGCATCCATCTAAGGTTCCAAGTCGCGTACGAGATGGCAGCCCACCGAGCGATGAGGCCTCGGTACTGGGCCCCATCACAACGGAGGCACTAGCGGTACTACTACTCGCTGAGCCACCGATACTACTAGCCCTAGTAGCAGAGAGTGCACTCCACCTGAGTGTGTTGCATGAGTTTCAGCGATAGAGGCCGCCCAAGTTTCATGGAAACACATACCCTCAAGCAGCCAAGGATTGGCTGGAGGCTTTCATTAGGGTTTCCAGATTAGTATGGACACCATCTGATCATATGATGATCCTTGCCGCGAGTCTCCTTCATGCAGCAGTAGGTAGATAGTGGAGCTTGATGCTCCAAGTGCATGACGAGACATCACTTCTTTGGACAGACTTTGAGAGTCTCTTCCGCTCAGAGTTTGTTTCAGCCACCCTTCGTGCAGTACAGATCTAGGAGTTACTACATCTGAAGTAGGGCAACATGATAATAGCTGAGTACTCAATGAGGTTTACTAACCTCTCATACTACTCCACAGATATGGTACGAGACCCATTCTTCAGTGCCGGAACTTCGAGCAGGGACTAAGGCACAAGACCAGGGCTTCAATGATTCCCCTCAGCATCCCGACGCAGGTATGGGTGATGGAGCGAGCTCTTCTAGTGGAGAGATTTCTCGCTGAGCAGTCACCATCGGTAAGACCCACCATAGGGCGACACGTAGTTGAGTCTTCTTGTAACGCCCCGACCCCAGCAACCCAGAGTCAGTGCAATACTTCGTAACATTGGCATGATCATAAAAGATCAAGTCTCAAAAGACCGATTAGTTTAGTAGCCTTAGAAACACTAGATACATTCATAAGTCTTACATTACATCATAAAGTGAAAAACTAATAACAAAGTCTTCATAGTCCACACTTATATCCTCTTCTGACTATCCCTGCAGGTCATTCATAAAATACTTCTTCAATCCTGGAAAATATTAAAACATTGAAAGGGGTGAGCTCAGATGCTCAGTAAGGATAACAATATAGCGGAAGCTTTCATCAATAAACATAAACATTTAAGGCAATGTATAACTAAAACAAAAGCCTTTTAAACTTGAACTTCAACATAATATGGCAAAAGTAAAATGAGATAATGCCATTCACTTCTTCACATGGATATTCTACTGGTCGAATAATCACATGCAATATCAATAACCACTTTCATAATGAGGGAATGTATAATGCCAGACATTCTGAAACATTTTGTCAAGGCCTCGGCCAAGACGTCTAAAATGATTAAGGCCTCGGCCAAAACCATAAATCAAATTGGGAAAGGGCCTCGGCCAATTCCACGTCTAGTTGTCTCATGAGACCTACCGATGCATCGAGGAGCTATAGCAGGCTCCACCCATCACTTATTAAGTCCAATACATTCCTCATATGAATAGGTTTAAACATATCATAAACCATAACATAATCGTATCACATAAAACATGCATAAAGGAAACATAACATTTCCACATTTCAATCAAAAGATATCAATACAACACATTGATATAATAAAAACGCTTTCAAAACCATTTTCAATACCAAAATAAAAGAAAGCTAAAACTTTGTATTTATTTTTCATTAAAAAAAATGATGGCTTGTATAGGAAGCCGAAACTCAAATAAAGGTCACAGCGGCGGAGAAGTCGTTGTCACCGCATAAGTACGGAAAGAAAAAACATTCCCTTTTGTCGTTTAGCAAAACGCTTCGTATAAAAAATATTCCTTTTGAATAAACATAAAAGTCAAAGGGGTTTATACACCGTATAAAATAAAGTTGTGTATAAAACCAAATATGCCTCATTGAAAGGGGATTGAGACGAAGTCCTTAAAAAGATCATTTTTTTAATAAAGTACATCTATAATGTGTATTAACTATAAGTACACATAAATAATGTAAAAATACAAGATAGGACATAATAATAACATGAAATAATTTGAAAGTAGGAGATTAACCCAAAGAATAGAAATTGGGTTAAGAAGTTCCCTTACCTCGTGTCTGACTTGACTCAACCGTTCTTTAACCTCCTGAATAATAAACTAGAGTTAATATATACCTTATTAAGAACTATTTTCAATTTCATTATCCTTTTTATATCACTTATTACAATGATATGAGCATTATGTAATTATTTAAGTTAATAACGGTCGTCTTGTCGATCTTTGGTACTTGAGTCAACAATAAACTTCTTATAATTACAAGTTGTTTATGTGGTAGAATATCCATTATCTCCAGAATTATATTCATGATTTATATGTCATATATATCATATATATCTAGTATATACATTCATTTATAACATTACGTAACATTTAGAGGTAAGAAATGAAATGCACCGTTCATGGAGACGGTAAGCCGTACGTACGCATGAACGCTACTTTCATTTCTATTTCATATTTAATGGAATGAAATCATAATGATATAAATGTATAATATAATTCCAGTATATTATAGTTTATAATACCATTTACTCCATCCTTTATACATCCCACATATGGCATTAACGATTCAAATCACTTTGAGGGGGCGGTAGTCCGCACTTCCTAAAATGAAATTATCGCGTTTACCCATAATGGAAATCATAAAGTATGCCATAAATGAGAAATACAGAAGCATAAGTAAAACAGAAACATATTATATATCATATATAAATATAGTGACATCTTAATGGCCACCTTTTAAGGTGTTATATGAGTGTTGAACAATCATCGTTTCGTGAGGCAGAAATTCACCATCCATAGAAACCGTATGTTCTTTAAACATTAGATGTAGGTGTGTGTAAGTGTAGCTTGAATCCTTCTTATAAAAACATCCTAGTATATTGAGGATACTAGTTTTGTTACAAAAGAAATGAATAAAAAGAGTTTAGGGTGTTGGAGAAAAAAAATAAAACAAAACAACATTAGAGAAGACATTACCTCAAAATCGGGTAACTCTTTTTGATTTGAGCCAAAGGCTTCTTTGGAAAGAGTTCTGCCCAAAGGGAGGCTTCTAGGAGTAAGAGGGGGAAGTTGGGAGAGTATTTTGGCAGAGGTTGGATGAGCCAAATGGCTTGAAAGTGTGAATGAGGTGGTAGAGGTGGGGGCCTTTTATGTGTGGAGAGGAGGGGCACTCTTGGAAAGTAAAGAAAAGTCACTTTATTATAAAATGATTTTCGGATTTTAGAGGTCCCACACTTATATAATTCGAGGATAAGGTGATAATGGTTCGAAATATCCTCATCCAATAGGCTTTGGACAAGTGTAATCCTTGGATTTTGCATTATCTTCTCATTTTATTTAAATCGTTAATTAATGAAGTCATCGCTGCATCATCATGATGTCTTAAATAATTTAATTTATTCAATGTATAAAAATTATAAAAAAAATACTATGATGTAGGAAATCGTTTTAGATTTCTAATGAATATTTATAGTCAAAAGTTGGACTTGTGTAACCCCACTTAAAAACTATTTTAGTAAAACATTTCATGTTTGTGTCATTTTTTACTTTAACATTAAATAAATATATATTAATGTCATTTTCCAACCAAAGTGGCTCCATGGGGTCCCCAAGTTGACCCATGGGTTTTCTTGGTCGGCCATGAATCATCCAATAGGAGAAGGACAAGTGTCAAGCTCCTCTCATATTATTAAAACATTATTTTTACCTTAAACTACACTAATTACCTCTAATCGTGATTAAGAACTTAAAAGTTACTATTCACCAAAAAATTATTTTAATCTCATTGAACCACATTTTACTTCTTAATGACAACAATGTATGTTGGATTTTTGAAAATCAAATCACAAAAGTGGTAATATTTCATTTAAATGAAAAAACAGTTATTTAACTACCACTTAGTGGTTTCACTATTCATCAAAAATTGATGTTTTTCAGAACAATGCCAAAATTTCACCCTAAGCTATAATTGATATTCCGAATTCAAAAATGATGCCTATTTTACAAAATTCCTAACATATAAGTTGCATTAATTAATTTTATAATTAATTCCCGCTGTCACAACAAATAGCGTGTTTTTAAGAAACAATTTATATCAAAAGATTGACAATTGTTTACGTCCAATTTCAAAGTGAAATTAATTATAATGACCACCATTGGATAAAATGGTAAAAATATATTCTAATTATACTTTAAAATCACTAAATAGTATAATTTATCACTATAAATTATTTTGATTAAAAAGGTTGTTTTTAAGTATTTTTCACTATTCATAAAAAATTAGAAGTTCTCAGAAAAATACCAAAAATTCAACATAGGCTAATTTAGATATTCCGAATCCAAAAATGAAGTCCATTTTGAAATATAAAATTTCTATAATTTTAAAAATTGGTTATTACTATTCATAACGGCTACTTTGATTAGTCACGGTGTTTTAGAACTCGAAGTTGCGTACAATGCAAGCCATTGCATTATTGAATGAGAAGCGTATCGTGGAAGCTCGGGGTGTTACATTCTCCCCTCCTTCAATAAATTGCGTCCTCGCAATTTGAAAAAAAATTTCTTTGAAAATAAAAGGTTGAAAAGAGAAAATACCTTTGTGGAAAACCCACATCGGAAATAAGATTAATAAAATTTATCCTTAATAAGAGGGAAATGGAAATAAGAAAGTCACCACCAAATTATGATCTCGATAAGGAGAACATTGGTGGAAATTAGAGACATATAATTGGAGGAAAAACGTAAATATTTGTAGGGAGTGATTGAGGTCATCAATCACAATCAACTGTCAAATTGAGGGCCTCAAAGCCTTCAATCTATGTTGATTTAAAATATCATCAGTTCAACAAGACATAAGGTATTAGGATAACACATTTTTTGTTTTAATATCCCTTTACTAATGTTTAAGAATTAATTTATTCATTGAATAAGAGATAGGTATATATATATTTATGCTTGACAATTAGAGTTTCAACCTTCAACTCATCTTTCACTCAGAAAGATAATAGAACTCAAAAATATTATACTTATCCTAATTGTATAAGGTTAAAAATGTTAACACATACCATTTAGATTAGTAAAATTATTTTGTAATAACCAGGGACTTCCTGTAGGCTAGTGGTAGGAAATAAAGGCATGTCGCACTATGATTGTGGGTTCACTTCCTGCAGCTTTGTCCGACGCGACGGGTTATGCCCCACCCTGCAGGTTGTCCTTTTCCTAAAACTATAGTATTATAATATTCCAAAAATAATCTTCAAAATTTTTTAACCTTAAACAATACTATCCAAAGATCAACTTAATCCACTCCAACCTTTATAGTTATCCAAAATACCTCTGTCCAGACTTTCTCTAAAAAGACTCTTAATTCCAAAATCAATTTATCAGATTCCCCAAAAAAAGTAAAGTTTCCCTTATTGTCACATACTAAAAATATAATTACCTTCATCATATTAAAACCCTACTGAAAACAACATGTACTGCAGTACAATCCTTATATATATCACATTATTTTTATAACCATAATCTAGTTCTTGAGTCCAAAAACACAAATACAATAATTATTCCGCTTCAACTGTAGTAACAGCCTAAGATTTTCCTTGATCCCTTGGCCTTTTCTGAGGTAAGTTTCCCTGACGCTTAGGACATTCATTTGCATAATGCCCCATATCCATATAATTGTAGCATTCAACATTGATAGCCTATTTCTTTCCCTTGCAATCACATGCCTGGTGACCTTTTTCTCCACATTTGTAACAAACTCCCATTCCTTTTAGGCAAGCACCGGGGTGATTCTTTCCACAATTATCACATAATGGAAAATCCTTCTTTCCCTTTTTCCCTTTATCCGTCTCTTGTTCCATCATTATCTTATTTTCTTGCTTTGCTTTAAAGTCATGAGACTTAGAAAATTCCTTTTCCGTCTTGATTGCACACGAGACAATATCTTCGTATGTTGAGAAAGATTGTGATTCTAAAGCTCGACGGAGAAATGGTTTTAACCCATTAAAGAAACGATCAATCTTACTTCTTGGGTTACGTATATAATCTGCAACATACCTCGCTAACCTTGTAAATTTGGCCTCATACTTTGCGACATTCTCATCCTCCTTCTGCCTCAGACTCAGAAATTGCCTTTCCATATCTGCTCTATGGTCACGAGGAAAGTATTTTTCTAAGAACAGCTCTTTGAACTCCCTCCATTCCATATTCGATACGTCATCATCTTCCTTTGTGTTTTGAATCAGCGACCACCACTGATCGACATCTCCAGTGAGGCGGTAAACTGCCATGACAACCTTCTCCCTTTCGCTACTCCCCAAGGCATGGAATATTTTCTCTAAGGAGTTTTTCCATTGCTCAGCTACTAACGGAATTGTAGCCCCATTAAATGTTGGTGGTTGTTGCCTCATGAAGCGGTCTAACATTGATCCTCCACGTTGTGGATCAGGGTGATCCATACGAGTAAGGTTATTATTCATAACTTGAGTGAGTTGTTCCAGTATGGTAATAAGTTGATCAGCACCAGTAGCATCTCCAGATACACAATAATTATCTTGAGCAGGAGGGAAATCCCTACACGGAGTGCGTACATTGATACGGTTTCCATTCCTTCCACTAGGTGCCATTTCTAAACAGTGGCATAAACTAGATTAGTTTATGAATCAAAATACATAATTCCATACTTGTAAAATACTTAACATAAATTGAACTATTTATGGATATAATCCATAATCATAAAAAGGTTTTATTTGAGGAAGTATATACTCATAACCGTTCATAGTGGTTTGTAAAGAAAATGGGAATTATCCTAAGCATACCCCCTAGGAGTGTCGTAACCAAGAGTGCAGCAAGGCCCGTTGTCGTGCACCAGTTCCCGTTCGAGTCTAGCTTAAAGCGGTGTTTTCAGGTTTTACCCCTAGGTACATCTGTGCCAGCGCTGCCTCTACCTGCTCGTATCCAGACAGGGATGTATTGCTCGGAAAACTCACAAAATCTCTACAATAACAAAATTCTAGGAAGTTCTTCTATACTAATCCTCAAAGTCTATCTTTGGGCTATGTGCTCGAATCAGAGTTTATCTAAATCTAGCTTCCAAGGTTAGTACTAAACTGCCTCTGATACCAACTGTAACGCCCCGACCCCAGCAACCCAGAGTTAGTGAATTACTTTGTAACATTGGCATGATCATAAAAGATCAAGTCTCGAAAGACCGATTAGTTTAGTAGCCTTGGAAACACTAGATACATTCATAAGTCTTACATTACATCATAAAGTGAAAAACTAATAACAAAGTCTTCATAGTCCACACTCATATCCTCTTCTGACTATCCCTGGAGGTCATTCATAAAATACTTCTTCACATCCTAGAAAATATTAAAACATTGAAAGGGGTGAGCTCAGATGCTCAGTAAGGATAACAATATAGCGGAAGCTTTCATCAATAAACATAAACATTTAAGGCAATGTATAACTAAAACAAAAGCATTTTAAACTTGAACTTCAACATAATATGGCAAAAGTAAAATGAGATAATTCCATTCACTTCTTCACATGGATATTCTACTGGTCGAATAATCACATGCAATATCAATAACCACTTTCATAATGAGGGAATGTATAATGCCAGACATTCTGAAACATTTTGTCAAGGCCTCAGTCAAGACGTCTAAAATGATTAAGGCCTCAGCCAAAACCATAAATCAAATTGGGAAAGGGCCTCGGCCAATTCCACGTCTAGTTGTCTCATGAGACCTACCGATGCATCGAGGAGCTATAGCGGGCTCCACCCGTCACTTATTAAGTCCAATAAATTCCTCATATAAATAGGTTTAAACATATCATAAACCATAACATAATCGTATCACATAAAACATGCATAAAGGAAACATAACATTTCCACATTTCAATCACAAGATATCAATACAACACATTGATATAATAAAAACGCTTTCAAAAACATTTTCAATACCAAAATAAAAGAAAGTTAAAACTTTGTATTTATTTTTCATTAAAAAAATGATGGCTTGTATAGGAAGCCGAAACTCAAATAAAGGTCACGGCGGTGGAGAAGTCGTTGTCACCGCATAAGTACGGAAAGAAAAAACATTCCCTTTTGTCGTTTAGCAAAACGCTTCGTATAAAAAATATTCCTTTTGAATAAACGTAAAAGTCAAAGGGGTTTATACACCGTATAAAATAAAGTTGTCTATAAAACCAAATATGCCTCAATGAAAGGGGATTGAGACGAAGTCCTTAAAAAGATCATTTTTTTAATAAAGTACATCTATAATGTGTATTCACTATAAGTACACATAAATAATGTAAAAATACAAGATAGGACATAATAATATCATGAAATAATTTGAAAGTAGGAGATTAACCCAAAGAATAGAAATTGGGTTAAGAAGTTCCCTTACCTCGTGTCTGACTTGACTCAACCGTTCTTTAACCTCCTGAATAATAAACTAGAGTTAATATATACCTTATTAAGAACTATTTTCAATTTCATTATCCTTTTTATATCACTTATTACAATGATATGAGCATTATGTAATTATTTAAGTTAATAACGGTCGTCTTGTCGATCTTTGGTACTTGAGTCAACAATAAACTTCTTATAATTACAAGTTGTTTATGTGGTAGAATATCCATTATCTCCAGAATTATATTCATGATTTATATGTCATATATATCATATATATCCAGTATATACATTCATTTATAACATTACGTAACATTTAGAGGTAAGAAATGAAATGCACCGTTCATGGAGACGGTAAGCCGTACGTACGCATGAACGCTACTTTCATTTCTATTTCATATTTAATGGAATGAAATCATAATGATATAAATGTATAATATAATTCCAGTATAATATAGTGTATAATACCATTTACTCCATCCTTTATACATCCCACATATGGCATTAACGATTCAAATCACTTTGAGGGGGCGGTAGTCCGCACTTCCTAAAATGAAATTATCGCGTTTACCTATAATGGAAATCATAAAGTATGCCATAAATGAGAAATACAGAAGCATAAGTAAAACAGAAACATATTATATATCATATATAAATATAGCGACATCTTAATGGACACCTTTGAAGGTGTTATATGAGTGTTGAACAATCATCGTTTCGTGAGGCAGAAATTCGCCATCCACAGAAACCGTATGTTCTTTAACCATTTGATGTGGGTGTGTGTAAGTGTAGCTCGAATCCTTCTTATAAAAACATCCTAGTATATTGAGGATACTGGTGTTGTTACAAAAGAAATGAATAAAAAGAGTTTAGGGGGTTGGAGAAGAAAAATAAAACAAAACAACATTAGAGAAGACATTACCTCAAAATCGGGTAACTCTTTTTGATTTGAGCCAAAGGCTTCCTTGGGAAGAGTTCTGCCCAAAGGGAGGCTTCTAGGAGTAAGAGGGGGAAGTTGGGAGAGTATTTGGGCATAGTTTGGCCGAGCCAAATGGCTTGAAAATGTGAATGAGGTGGTAGAGGTGGGGGCCTTTTATAAGTGGAGAGGAGGGGCACTCTTGGAAAGTAAAGAAAAGTCACTTTATTATAAAATGAGTTTCGGATTTTAGAGGTCCCACACTTATATAATTCGAGGATAAGGTGATAATGGTTCGAAATGTCCTCATCCAATAGGCTTTGGAAAAGTGTAAGCCTTGGATTTTGCATTATCTTCTCATTTTATTTAAATCGTTAATTAATGAGGTCATCGCTGCATCATCATGATGTCTTAAATAATTTAATTTATTTAATGTCTAAAAATTATGAAAAAAATACTATAATGTAGTAAATCTTTTTAGCTTTCTAATGAATATTTATAGTCAAAATTTGGACTTCTGTAACCCCATTTAAAAACTATTTTAGTAAAATATTTCATGTTTGTGTCATTTTTTACTTTAACATTAAACAAATATATATTAATGTCATTTTCCAACCAAAGTGGCTCCATGGGGTCCCCAAGTTGACCCATGGGTTGTCTTGGTCGGCCATGACTCATCCAATAGGAGTAGGACAAGTTTCAAGCTCATCTCATATTATTAAAACATTATTTTTACCTTAAACTACACTAATTACCTCTAATCGTGATTAAGAAATTAAAAGTTACTATTCACCAAAAAATTATTTTAATCTCATTGAACCACATTTTAATTCTTAATGATAACCATGTATGTCGGATTTTTGAAAATCAAATCACAGAAGTGGTAATATTTCATTTAAACGAAAAAACAGTTATTTAACTACCACTTAGTGCTTTCACTATTCATCAAAAATTGATGTTTTTCAGAACAATGCCAAAATTTCACCCTAAGCTATAATTGATATTCCGAATTCAAAAATGATGTCTATTTTAAAAAATTCCGAACATATAATTTGCATTAATTAATTTTATAATTCTTTCCCGTTGTCACAACAAATAGCGTGTTTTTAAGAAACAATTTATATCAAAAGATTGGCAATTGTTTACGTCCAATTTCAAAGTGAAATTAATTATAATGACCACCATTGGATAAAATGGTAAAAATATATTCTAATTATACTTTAAAATCACTAAATAGTATAACTTATCACTATAAATTATTTTGATTAAAAAGGTTGTTTTTAAGTATTTTTCATTATTCATAAAAAATTAGAAGTTCTTAGAAAAATACCAAAAATTCAACATAGGCTAATTTCGATATTCCGAATCCAAAAATGAAGTCCATTTTGAAATATAAAATTTCTATAATTTTAAAAAGTGGTTATTACTATTCATAACGGCTACTTTGATTAGTCGCGGTGTTTTAGAACTCGAAGTTGCGTACAATGCAAGCCATTGCATTATTGAATGAGAAGCGTAGCGTGGAAGCTCGGGGTGTTACACTTCTATAGCCGAAAGTATACAGATGTCACAAGGGTCCAAGAGGACTAGGCCATCAGGTGGGAAACCTTAGGATATAGGTTCGGTTGTGCGGGGCACACGAAACAGAGCCAGCCTTACGAGGAGCAGGCAGTGCTATGCATGCAGTGCGCAGGGACACAGGGCTCGTGACTACCCGACCTTCCATCTAGATGAGTAGAATATAGTAGAGGTACCTCCCAGGTAGAGGTAGAGGTTTGACCATGGTGGTCCGCCGGGAGCGGGCAGACGAGGCAGAGGAGCTGGCCGAGCAGCGGGTGGTGGACGACGTTTCGAGGCTCTACCACTACCACCACCAGGAGGTCCACCCCAACCATAGGGAGTTGGCGGATAGAGGTGGGGACAACTCTAGGAAATAGAGACCTAAGACCCCGACACACCTAAGATGATTCGAGGTACTATCTGTGTCTACTCCACCCTTTCTGCAGTTCTTATAGACAAAGGTGCGAGTCATTATTTTATTGCCGCTGCTCTTGTTCGGAGCTTGGAGATTCCAACAGAGCTGTTGGCTCGATCCTTATGTCTAGAGACTCCTACAGGAGCAGACTCGGTGATTACGTACTGGTGCTGGTAGTGTGATATTACTCTAGGAGGAGAGAGCTTCGGTTGGGATCTTCTTGTAGCGGCGTTGAGGCCTTACGATGTCATCTTGGGTATGGATTGGTTATCTAAAGTCCATGCTCAGATTGACTGTATTAGGCACAATGTGCGGTGTGTATGCATGGATGGGAGAAGGTTCACTTTCACCGGAGAGAAGGGAGCCTTTGTAGCACATGATGGACTTACGCAGAGGAGAGGGTAGCTGATCACACATCAGTTAGCTAGTCTCCTCATTGGAGCAGTTGATGTGTGCATTCCGAGTTTTCCTTCTGTGGTGGATCAGCATGCAGATGTTTTTCCTGACGACATTTCAGGACTACCTCCTCATAGAGAGGTAGACTTCTACATTGACCTGTACCTCAGGACAACACCGATATCTACTACAACATATCTAATGGCTCCCACCGAGCATTCTGAGTTGCGGGTACAGCTGGAGGACTTGCAGGGAAAGAGATTCATCTGACTGAGTGTTTCACCCTGGGATTCTCCAATTTTGTTCACCAAGAAGGCGAATGGGAGCTTGCGACTGTGTGTCGACTACCGTCACCCGAATCAGGTGACCGTAAGGAACAAGTACCCACTTCTGAGGATTGACGACCTCTTCGATCAGCTCAAGGGAGCACGATGGTTCTTAAAGATAGACCTCAGGTCAGGCTATCACCAGCTCAGAGTTCGAGATGAGGTTGTGCAGAAGATGGACTTCAGGTGTTGGTACGGCCACTACGAGTTCTTGGTTATGCCCTTCGTCGTATCCAATTCTCCAGCAGTGTTCATGAGTCCCACGAACAAGATCTTCCAGCCTTACCATGATCATTCTGTCATAGTTTTCATCGAAGACATACTAATTTACTCGAATACTAAGGAGGAGCACGCCTACCACTTGCGGGTTGTACTAGACACACTCCGAGAGCACCAGCTTTATGGTAAGCTCTCGAAGTACCAGTTCTGGATTCGAGAGGTTCACTTCTTGGGACACGTCATCTCTGAGGCGGGGGTAGTAGGGGATCTAGAAAAGATCGAGGCAGTGCTTGTTTGGGAGCCACCTAGGGGTGTGACAGAGGTTTGGGGTTTCTTGGGCCTAGCTGGTTACTATCGAAGGTTTGTGCTAGACTTCTCCAAAGTTGCAGCACCACTTTCAGCCTTGACAAAGAAGGGGAATCCCTTCGTGTGGTCAGATAGTTTCCAGAAAAGCTTTTAGGAGCTGAGATGGAGATTGACCAGTGCGCCCATCTTGAGGCTACTGGAGGAGGGAGTTGGATATGTAGTTTACTGCAACACATTAGGGACCATAATCAGGTGTGTCCTGATGAAGGAGTGAGCAATGATCGCATATGGTTTGCGGCAATTGAGACAACAAGAGCAGAACTACGCTACCCATGACTTGGAGTTAGCAGTAGTGGTCTTCACCTTGAAAATGTTGCAGCACTATCTGATGGATGAACGCTTTACAGTCTACTCTGACCACCAGAGTCTCAGGTACATCTTCTCGTAGAAGGAATAGAACCTAAGACAACATCGTTGTATTGAGTTCCTCCAAGACTATGACTTTGAGAAAGTCTATACTACTGGGAAGGGGAACGTTGTATCTAATTCTCTTAGTAGGAGATCGGGCATTCAGCTGCTAGGAGAGGTGACAAAGCAGCTAGCTGTGTTGTAGATATCCTTTGTGGATACAGATGGAGTAGTCTTTCTTCAGTCTCTCACAGTCACTCCTCCACTTCTTCAGTGAGTTATAGAGGCACAGTGAGGAGATGCTGACTGCGAGACACGACGTGCTCAGATATCCTCAGGGCTGGCACCCGATGGATTTTCTGAAGGAGGGTAACATGTCATCCTCTTCAGGGGACATACGATGGTACCAGTTTAACTTCAAGAGGAGGTGCTGAGGGAGTTCCACACTTCCCCTCTAGCGGTATATCCAGGAGTAGCGATGATGTATCAGGACCTCAGATGACAACACTGGCGGCCGGGTATGAAGAAGGTTGTAGCAGAGTTCGTTTCACGATGCCTCACTTGTCAGCAAGTGAAGGCGGAACACCAGGTACCAGCAGGCTTGGTAGAACCCTTAGAGGTCCTAGAGTGGAAGTGGGATTATATCTCAATGGATTTCTTGACGGGGACTCCATGTAAATCCAGAGGACACGACTCTATCGGGGTGATCGTAGACCGACTCACCTAGTCGGCCCACTTCCTACCGATCAGAGAGCAGGGCTCAGTAGAGATCTTGGGACGCCTCTACGTATAGGACATCATATGGCTTCATGGTGTGCCATAGACGATCGTCTCCGATCAGGATGCATGATTTACTTATCGGATTTGGAAGGGATTATAGGAGGCATTTGGTACGTAGCTGCGTCTGAGCACCGCCTTCCATCCTTAGACTGATGGCCAGACTGAGAGGACCATTCAGACTCTCGAGGACATGCTCTGTGCTTGTTTCCTTGACTTTAGTCGCAATAGGGAGGATCACTTACCCTTTGTGGAGTTTGCGTACAACAACAGCTACCACTCCACCATCAGGATGGCACCATACGAGGCACTGTACGACCGACCTTGCAGATCACCTCTGTGCTGGACTAACCCTGGGAAGTCAGTACTCGTAGGACCAGAGATAGTTCAGGCTACAACGGAGAAGGTGAAGATTATATAGGAGCGGATGAAGACTTCCCAGAGCAGACAGAAGTCCTATGCTGATAGGAGGCAGAGACCACTGGAGTTCGAGGATGGCGACCACGTTTTCCTACGGGTCTCACCTTGATGAGGTCTATGGAGATTTGGCTGGGGTGGGAAGTTATCTCCAAGATTCATTGGACATTTCCAGGTCCTCAACAGTGTAGGCGAGGTGTCTTACCGCCTGTCCCTTCCACCTCAGTTGCATCAGTTGCATGACGTCTTCCACGTATCTCAGCTGAGGAGATACGTGCACGACCCGACCCACATCATCGATCACGGGGAGCTGGACATTGATGATGGGGTAACATTCATGGAGGTCTCGGGGGAGATCGAGGATCGATAGGAGCGGGTCCTATGTGGATGGTCAATTCCTCTGGTGCATGTTTGCTGGCAGCACGAGAACCTCCAGCAGAGCACTTGGGAGCGGGAGACTAAGATGCGTGCTTAGTACCCCCATTTGTTCTGCTAGTGTCTGTTGTATCTTTACGGGGACGTAAAGCCCTGAGGTGGGGGTAATGTAAAGACCCTGAAATTTCAAGGATTTTTTTTTCTTAAATTATTTGGAATTTTACGAGTCTGCAGTTTCTGACGACACTTGATTCCGAGGCCCGGTGTGCTCGAAATCAATTTTTGAAGTTTTGTTCGGGTACATTCAGTAAACGTACGAGCGGGTTTTTCTATCTTCTGAACCAGTGCTTGGAATTGAAATCCGAGGACACCGATGAACTTGCAGTGCCGATATTCACTTAAGGGGACCTTCACCGCAGTTGAGTTTAATGCGGGTTGAAAGTTAATTATTGGGGATTTAGAATAAATTAAATAAAATTGTTGTACATAAATTTATTTATTTTTGGTAGTTATAACCTACAAGAGGAAGTTAAGGGTGGGCCCACACCCCACATAACCTCCCCCGAGAGGATTTAGTGTGGTGGGACCCACACAAATCTGAAACCTTCCACCTCCCCTCAACTCCCCATTAATTCCCTGGTGTTTATTTTAACAACTCCTCATTAATGGTGGAGCCTCTCCACCTCCCACCCATTAAATGTGCCAACCTATCTAATTATTATCAAAGTTAATTAATTGACGCATCTTTTGAATTAATATGAATTGCATGAAAATTCTATTAATTTGAGAGCCTTATTTCTTTTTGCGTTGCCAAATATATTTTGGGGAAAGGCTCTGGAGAATTAAAATAGAGGAGATCCTTCTTCGACGAAGAACACCGTTCTTCAGTGAAGAACATCCCCGACGAAGAACGCGGAGGACTTCTTCCAACGATGCTTCTTCCTCGGACACACCTCGACGTTAAGGAGTATATGTCACCTACGACAACGACTCTTACACCATAGTTGACGGGATGACACCATTCTACCACGATGCTCGTCTTCCGTGGCTCGATGACGCGCGACAACTTTTGCGAGGTAGGGGTTTTGTATAATTTATAAGTGAATAATTTATCTCGATTGTGATGATTATTTGGAATAATCTTGGCCATATGTTACTGAATATCATGGAGGACACGCTCCACACTAACACGGACCGAAGACCCTCCATTGTTATTGATTTTATATTTGCAATTGGGAAGTGGCGATGATCGAAGGCGGCGGCCACGCGTTGGCCGCAGGCGTAGGAACCGCGGCCCGCAACCGTGGGCCGCTCGGCTGAAGGAGAACCGGCCGACTAAAGCCGGATGGGCCGAAGCAAGACTGCAACACCACATGGGGCATCGTGATGTGGAAGACTACAGCCTGCATTCCGCGGGCCACTCGACGGGCGAACCGGACTGCAGGCGGCCGACCGGGTTGAGAAGAACCACGGTGCCAGGGGTGCCATGCTGGAGGAACAGCGGCCCGCTCGAGCGGGCCACTTGCGCCGGGAAGGCCGGACGGCTTCTGCCAGCCGGTTTGGGAGGGAACCGCCTCTGGTTTGGGAAAGCGGGCCCCCCCCTCGGACCGCTCGGCTAGCCAGCCGAGCCGCGACCATCCGGGCCGCGCCCTGCCACGCCGGGTCGGGTCGTGCCGCGCTGGGTCGGGCCGCGCCCCCTCGAGCTGGGTTGCGCCCCCCGGGATAGGCCGCACCCCTCGGGCCGGGCCGAGTGATTCACCGGGCTGGTTTTAACCTCTCCTAGGTTGGACCCACCAAGAGAGGGTTGACCCGACCCATCGGCCCATTGGGCTTAACGGGCCGGGCTCGTTTCTACTCAAAGGTGAATATCATGAAGGCCGCGCGTCCGATCGACGCACCATCTGTGGCACTGGGACCCTTGCAAAGTGGAGGTACTTTTGAGATACTTTAAGTGAGTTTTGGAAGACTTTGGAAAATTTATAGGTTTGGAGCGTGGTTATTTCTAACCGGGCCCCTGGAACAGAAAAGCCAATATCTTTCAGACCGGACGTCCGATTGACGCACTATCTGTCGCGTTGGGTTCCTTTTGACGAGACAGAACTTCGAGATACATCAACTCCGGACTTCGTGACAATTGATGTATCGACCCCTTAGCTCGAGGAGCGGACCCTCCCAGAATCCAGCGTGCTGTGTGCGGGAACCCTAGAGCTGGCTACAACTACGTCGACTACTGTACTGGAATCCTCCGTGGGTTCGACAGCGACGACTACTGTACTGGAATCCTCCGTGGGTTCAACAATGATGAGTACCGTACTGGAATCCTCCGTGGGTTCGACGACGACGACTATGGTTCTTGTATCCTGTGTGGGTCTGATAGTTTGACCTGTGTATTTGTATCCTGTGTGGGTCCGGCAGAGTAGCTGGTCTTGTATCCTGTGTGGGTCCGACAACATAGCTGGTCTTGTATCCTGTGTGGGTCTGACTGCTTAGATGAATCTGTGACTACATCTAATCATCTCTATCGCTATATGAATGATGTGTACCTGTGTGAGTTGAGTCTTGACATTCAATCATTATCATCGATGTCATTGACTTATTTCCTATGTGGACTGGGTTGTGCTTGGGCTCGAGAGTTGGAGCCGAACTGAGATTGATGACTTAGGTATATGTATGGGCATATACCTAAGTAGAGTTGGTTGATACTTCGTGATTGTATCTTTTATTTTTATTTTATCCTTCGTGGATTCTAGGAGACTTTCAAGGGTCTCGAGGTCCTTACAGAGTATCGTTATACTCACCCCTACACGGGCAATGCCCGCACTACGTTCTGTTGGATGCACACGAAGGATAGTGCTGATCGTGGTAGAGTCTTGTAGAGTTGGACGGTACTCGGAGGTGGACCACTTTGTGAGACGTACACAGAGCAGACGGACGGACCCGTGGCACTGGGGAGACAATCTGTACCCACCCTTCAGGTGGGATTCCCGGAGGACGACTCGGTGGTTGCTTTTTTACTTTACTATAGTTGTTCTAGCTTTCGGTTGTAATATACTTTCAGTTGGGTTTGTATACTGACCCATTTACATTTTGATACTTACTTTTCTACTCAGTTTACTTAGTGCTTACTTTAGTTGTGTACTCTGTTGTGTTTTTTACTTTTATAAAGGCAATTCCTTCCCTTTTATTAGGATTTACGCGTTTGGTGCTAGTCGCTAGCCCCTGGCCTATGGAAGGCGAGCTTGGGGTAGTCACGACACGGGCCCCGAGGATGGGTCGTGACAGGTACTTAATGCTGTCTAGGATGGTTTAGTGGTATTATTATTTTAATTTTAAAATGATGTTTGGTTTGACAAAAAATTATGATTAGTTTATCAAAAATTAGGTTTCCAAAACCAAAACTTGGAATTCTTTGGAGAGTGAAAGGGGTTGTTTTGAAAATGGTAGTCATTTAGAAAAATGTTTTGGGGGGGTTTTGAAGGTTTTTTTGGAATGTTAAATTGGAACCTGAATATGTAATTTGAAAATGTTTTTCTTTGATGATAAATTGGTTCTGAGATTGGTTGGGGTATTTTTTTGAAGCTATTTCGAAAGTGATAATGTTTCTTTTATCTGGATCTTAGTATTCCTATGAGTTCAGACACACACACACACACACACACACATATATATATATATATATGAATGCATATATGTTGTATGTTGAGGGGTGATTGATCTATAAAGGGAATATATATATGAGACTTCATGGAATACCAATGGCGGGTGTTTGGCTTGTAAGGCTTGTTGTGTTTTCAAAAAATGTTATTCAAGAAGGGAGGAAATTTCAATGCTTTAAAAAGTGGGAGAGTGTGATAATAACTTTTTTGTGTTTGGATTTTTACTTTTTAGGCCTTGGATTTGATGTGTTGGAGGTGTGATTGAAATGATGTTTCGATTTGTGGTAGTTTATTTGAAAATGAGATATAGAATTTTGATTTATGATATGTTCCGATTTGGTTTTGTGCTCCCTATTTTCAAATTATGTCCCCACTGAGTTCTAAGGCATTTTGAGAAGAATCTAGTGGTAGTTATTTAATCACATGTCTTTTAGTTGATTAGGGTTTGGGTTTATCCATTTTAGATATGGATCTTGGTGGTTCTCAATATCAGTAATTCATTCAAATGTTCTGAGAGTCAAACCCTCATTTCCTTTGGCAACTGGGACCTGGGAAAGCTGAGGAATGGCTTTGAAATTTGGAGGAGATATTTGTTTAGCTATAATCTCCTAAACTTCTAAATATTGATCTTGACACCTCCACGTTGGATTTCTAAAGTTAGGAATGGTGGAAATCTATTCTTTAGGCTTAACTACCAAAGAATTTGTCATGGGAATGATTTAAAGCCTTGTTCATCCAATATTAATTCCCTGATGACATGAATATACTGATGGGTTAATGGTTTTAAAATCTTGATATGGGTGATTTAATTGTGTTAGAGTATGATAGGAACTTCATTGAGTTGGTATCGCATCTCCCAAACCTTTTCGGGGATGAATTTTGGAAATCTCGATTCTTCAAAAGGGGTGTCCAATCAGAATTCCATCAGGAAGGGTCTTTATTCCCTAAAGATTATAAATAAGTAGTGAGGTAGGATTTTCAGGTTGAATATGATTTAACAGCATCTGGTTAGTTGAGAATAGGTAAAAAATTCCATTATTTTCCACCTCATCGGGTTCATCTGAGAGGATGTTTTGGCTATGTTTCCAGTGTGGGAAGCCTAGAAATAAGAATTTTTCATGCCGTGAAACACCTATGATCTATTATACCTATGGAAATTTAGGTTATTTTCAAAGGTTCTACTAGGGTGGTTCTAGGAAGTGACATGGATCAAGATCCACTCCAATGTATGACCTTCTAGTTCAGTTTGATGAATGTAGCACTAAAAAAGCTCAATTAGAAGCTTCTTTTGTTTTGAATTCTCTTGTTGTTGTAATTAATGTAATATGTTGTGTTGTCTTTTTTTGGGTGTGAAGAATGGTGTTGCATTTCCTTTTGGAAAATTGTTTTAATGGAAATGTATTTGTAATGGTTTCAATGTTGTTGATGTAGAATGTTGGTGTTTGTTGTCCCATGCTTCATTTATTTGGGCTTTTACGGCCTTCATTAGGTTTCGAGAGTTATTATGGCTTGAAAAATCAACACTTATCTACTCTCCTAATATGGCGGGGAGACCATAATGAGAAGAGATCATGATGAATCCATATTCCAAGTTGTCTTGACTGAGCACTTTATTGTTTTTTCTCCGCTCGATCATGATCATAATAGTTGGGTGACTTAGATAGTGTTATGTGTGACAAATGTTCATGGAAATCCCAAATAGACCATGACTAGTTTCATTGATGGTTACTATGTTGAGGGTTAGGGTGTTCCTTGTTTGGTAATGTTTAGAGAAGAATGATCTTCTTCTTTTCAATCTATTTATTTTCGTTCGAACTCTTTGGTCTTGTGTAATGGTTTCCTTAGATATGTGGCTTCTTTTTAGGATGGTCTCATAGTTTTTTTTGAGAATTGGTGGTTATGGGTTTTTAATGGAAGCGAGTGTTGGTTCTTTGGAATTCGAGTTTTTAGAAATTTCCTTGAATGTAATTCATCTTTTCTTTGGTTTTGATAAATTGAATATCTTGGGACTTTCTAGGGGTAGAAAGTGTCATGGTGGGGAGAATTGTTACACCCGAACCCAATAGTGTCTCATTATTTTATTTATTTTTGAGTCTTTTTTTGAGTTTAAATTAATTAAATTAATTGTAAATTAATTTAAAATTAAATGATTAATAATAAAAAAATATAAACCCTAATCTATCTCCCCCACCCCTCCCTTACAAGCTTCCCCCTCCCATTCACATGGATGACCCCCTCCTCCCCTTCCCCTCTAGTTGCGCGTGACCTCCCTATTCTAGAGCCCTTAATCATGACACCTACCCTCTGCCATCCATTCCTCATCTATATTCTTTCACAAAAAACTCCCCTATCTTATAACCCCCACCGGTTGAGGCCCTCCGACCACATGCTCCCTCTTTCCATCGAGCGCTCCCCCCTTCTGAAAAGCCTCCCTTCGCTGCAGTTTCCACCCGATATCTTTAGGGTTTCGGCTAGGATCTCCTAGGTAAGGTTGTCGCTCCCCTCTCCTTGTGTTTTCTAGTGATTTCCCCCCTTCCCATTATCCCTATTATCTCTAACATAACCCTAGTCCATGGATGATCAAATTTTACTCCTTTCATTTTTAGGGAATGTAATGGTTCTCCCGGGTCTTCCTCATGCGGGTTTCATCATCCATCGCCGAAGGGGAATCAATTTAGCCAATCCTGATTCATCATCCACCCTTTTAGGTTTCTTGGTTTTATGCTTTTGTTTGTTTAGTTAATTTTAATATGTTCTAAATTTTATTTGGGTAGGGAGAAGTGTGATTTGGTAATGTTTTAACATGCTTATGGGTTAAAAAAGAGTCTTTAAAAAATAAATTGCCATGTGTTGTGCATATTTTATTATAATGTTTCTTGAAAAGAGTTTTATTCCATGTTTGGAAATTGAGAAATGTATTTTCAAAGTAACTTGATGTGCCTATTTTTTCAAAATCAGGTTTTATTGATAAATTGATTAGTGTTGGCATATAGGCATTGTTGTGTATTTTTATGTATGAAATGTAAATTGTTTAATCCTAAAAGGAATGCTTTGGAAATGATTTTAGGTTGTGTATAGATTTATAAAAAGGGGATATCTGGGTAATTGGTTGAGAAATTTTGTGTTTTTCTTATGTTTTTCAAAGGTAAATTTATAAATTAGGTAAGTTATGGTAAAAGCATTTGAAATGGCTTTTTGGTGTGAGTAAAATGGATACTAGATTAGTATTGACTTGTTGGACTTTTGTGCACTTTTTAGTATGTGTTTTGAATTGTTTAAATAGTGGGAATCTTGTTTTTGGAAATGAACATGTTTTATGTGTGGGTTCCCTATAGGCTAATAATTTTTTTGGTGGCTCCTCGAACGGTTGTACACACATACATAGGTACAAACACACACACACACACATAAATACTCCATGCATATATTCCCTCATGGAATGAGGAATACATATATTGGATTAAGGGGTATATATATGAGAGTTTATGTGTGCACAACTATGGGGTGATCTTCATCAAGGGCATCGAGTGACAAATTGTCCGTCTTGGTCTCCTCTCATTTTGAGGTTGGTTTCCCTATGAATTAGCCTTTAAATTTAAATAATTATTGATTTCTTGATTTTCTCACCCTTATTTAATGTTGTCTAGTGATATATGGATATTTATAGTATAAATGTCTGAACATAAATAAAGTTAAATCCTCTTTGTGTTCGATTTAATGAAACTGTTTTATTAAGTGTGCATACCAAGTGCTTATCAAATTTTTATCAAATTTCCATGTTGGATATTGTAAGTCAATTGTGGCTTTTAAAGAATGTATTGGGTTTAAAATGTGTTTGTGTTTCTTAAATGGATTTCTTAAATGGGGTTCCAAATGGCTTTAGATTGAAGGTGATGTTTATTTGATTCATTAAGAATGAGTATTCATGTGTTGGTTCTTTGGTAATGGGTTAGTTTTAAATGGTTTCTTAAGGCTAGTTTGGTACTTTTATAAAATAATTTTCATTGATAAACTCTCCTTGGGATGCATCTCTTTCCTTGTTATATGATGATGGAATGGGTGGTCATCAGATGGGACTTCCCTCATGTGTTGTTGGTCAATGGAAAGATCGAGAAACGTCCCTTGGAGTTACTCAGGGGAAAATTTTGTGTGTGTTTCTTATGTGTGATGCATGTACATGTGATGAATTTCTTATTTGAAATCATTGGATCACACCCCTTATTCTTCGTGACATGGAAACCTAGTATAGTGAGCTAATTTTCATTGAATAATTAATGCACAAGTTTAGATTACACACTGGATAGTAGCCTATAGTCAGGGGGTATTTTTTTATTATTTCTATGGGATTGGGACACTCAATCAGGCCAAGTATGACGTTGATTGGGAGTTAGGTCATTATGATAACATTGGGTAGGGCATGCCTTCAGGATGAGTCACATGTACAGTACATTATAGATTATTCACAAGCTCCCAGGTTTCACACTTGTCAACTAGAACAATTTTTTTGATTCATTGTTGGATAAATACTCTGGTGTATTATTTTTCATTTCCCTTGTTGTGTGATTGTTGAGATTGCTCCAGAAATTGTGTGGATTATTGGCCGAAATGATATAGTGTTTCAAATAGTTATAAAAAATTATTCAGAAATGTTTTATACTCATTATCTCCTTTATAACTGAAATGTCATCTATATTTTAGAATACATATGTTTCCTCCTTGGGATATAATATGGTTTTTAATGGGAGAAAATGGAAATGGACTATGATTTTATTTAAAAGGAAAATTTGTGAAAAACATACTTTTATATATTGTAGTTCAAACCAGGAATTGATAGTTATTTTATTTAAATGAAATGAATTTGGGAATAGATTAGTTGGGTATTTCTACTAAGTTTTGAACCTCACGCCTATGCTTCATTTTTGTTTTTATTATCATGTGTAGGTTTTAGTTTGATCTCAATTGTTGTGGGCAATGTTGAGTCCTGGAATCGGAGTGTGACCTGTGGGGTCACGTGGAGTTTAGTGGTCATCAAGTTCGGTTAGTTTTATTTTTTCGTTCTTACTTAAAAAGTTCTATATTGTTTATTTATTTTGGCCTGATCTCTTATTATTATGCTGCTTTATTTTTATTTATATTAGTATAAATCATTTCCATCATCACTTTATTGATGCCCTTGGTGCTTGTCGCCATCTCGGGAGGATCGAGAATGCCTCTCGGGCCTTGTCGCAGGCCGACTCGGGTGACCAGTTCAGGGTTGACCTATATTAGTTCATGACAAAAGGAGACTAGGATATTTTGGGACTTGGTAATAAGATTTTTTATGGGAGTATCAAACTTATGTATGGGGGGAATTTGATTACCCAAGGATGGTATTTCTATTCATGCTGTTTTTGGTAATGTTTTTTTGTTATTTTATCTTGGTGATTCACATATTGTGTGATGTTATTGTTTCTTGAGATTTATACTTGTGGCCCGATATGAAAAAATATGAGTATTAATGCATCATGATAGGCACATAGGTATATATATTGGAATGCATTGTTCATGATAGAAACATATTTATTATATGTGATATATTCACTATATGAATTGTGAAATGAGTTAACTGTTGTATATGATAAATGAAATGAAAAGAACCATTATGTCCATCGAATTCACTTGTAAATCCATTTTTAGAGAGACCATGAGCCAATTTTCTATGTTTTTGTCCCATATTGATGTTTCTCTTATTTTTATCCATTGTTCTATGGAGTGAATATTTCCTGTATAGTAAAATTATCCTCATTATCTTCGAATTGAGGATCAAGAGAGTGGAAATCAACACAAAAATAACACAGATAATCTATAGATTCATGTAGATCCTAAGGATTAGATGGATTTTATACTTCACAACAACATTTTTAGGGTCATGTGATCCATAGAAAGAGAGAATATCTGAATCATTCCTTTGATGTCTCAGCCAAAGAGAGAGTTTTATATATAGAATCCACCAATGTTAAATAGAGAGGGAAGCCCCTAGGATGCTGAGTTCTGGATCAAGTCAGTCCATATGATCTTAGAAAACCTCAAGAAACTCGTATATAAGAGGGTAAATCTTGCTACATACATTCTATATAGACCAAAAAAATATTGGTGGGTCACTATAGAGCAAGCTAGGTAGTAATAGGAGTTATCCTAGAAGGAATTCAAGGAAAGTTATTGAGGAACATCTATATTGAGACATGGAGAGATGAAAAGGTTTGTGAGTTTATGTATCTGAAATAGGATATCATGTTAGTAATGGACTACTCTATAAATTTCACTAACTTATAGTGATTTTCACTATTTTTAGCAGTTGATGATATTTCCATGGAGATGTGTTTCTAGGATGGGATTCACTATGAGATCAGGTAATATGTGAGAATATTTCTTTTGATAATATTTTAAAATGTGATGAATTAGGATCTCATCATGGAAGAGACCTTGATAGAGGCCCCAATTATCAGATAATATGTTTTAGCAGGGTAAACTGGGATCCCTTCCTCTGGCGAAAAAATGTGCCACTATAGTAGTTATCACTAAGGAAATAGAAGGAAAATCAGTTATGGAAGTGGGAATCCAACCCATGATTGTGTTCTATTGTAATGATATAAATGAAAAACGTTTTATCCATAGAAAGCCTCAATGTCCATACTTTTCTTTGGAGTACCATTATTGGGGTAGTTTGGGTCACCTATCATGTTTTTTTGGGGCATGTAACAAAAGAGTAATGGAAGGGGATCGAGGCAGATAGTAGAGTTTGGGAAGGACATAACTTCCCCTCAGTATACTGGTACCGAGAGTTCTACTATAAATATAGGTTGAGGTAGGAATGTGGTACCCTAGTGTAGTAGGGAATGGGGAAAGAAGAGGGAATATCACTAGGGAGTTATACTAGAGCACAGAGAAGAGGTGCAAGTTAGATCCACACTATGTAGTCTACTCGAGCTAGTTTATATGCATGAAATTCTACCATTATAGATTCGATTCTTTTATATTCTACCTTATATTTCATTTATTTTGATAAAATATTATCAAATTCCTTTTTAGATACACCTTTTCGAATGGTTTGGGATTTGTTGTTGAAATATTAGATGGTGTTTTGACCATTAATACACTATTGGGAGTCCGGTCAAAGAATATAAAATATTGGAAGGAATGTTCTCTAGATATTTTTTGTTACCATTTCTTTTTGGAATCATTTTTACTAGAAATTATAGGTTTCAATTTGATTATTGTTATGAATTTTCGAGTTTTATATGAGGATTATATTTATTTTTATTGGAAGAGATTTTTATTTATATCTCTAGAAGGAGGCATCTATTTCCACTAGGGTGAGTGAGATCTTTAGGTTGGTCATGAAGGACCAATTCAGTGAATATTGGATTGTCTCATGAATTAGATTGTAGGTATTGCACTAAATGGTGGTGGAATGTAGTAAGACACTTTTCCTCTAGTGGTAGTATGTTTTTAGGAAGTTTTTACTGATGAGTTGTTTGGATTACCACCTAAGAGAGAGATCGATTTGGTGTCAAGAGTAGAGCCAGTTTATATTACACCTCAAAGGATGAAATTCGTAGAGATTCATTAATTGAAGGTTCAGTTGGAAGATATGGAAGCCAAGGGTTTTATATTACCCAGTATGTAACCTTGGGATTTTATGTTTATTTTCTATAATAAGGTTTATGGGACTTTTGACTTGTGTTTGGACTATCAGACATTGAACCAGATGACTGTCAAGAACTAGTATCCTTTTCAGTGAATCAAAAATATCTTCAATCATATAAGAGGTTCCTAGAATTTTTATAAGATTAAGTTTATATTTAGGTATCATTAGTTGAGATTGAGACCATTATACAGACCTCCGACTAATTTTATAAGCAGTTATGGCTTGTAAGAATTCGTGGTAATGCCATTTGGTATGACTAACACACTGATGTTATTCATGGACTTGAGGAATTGGATCGTCAATCCATTTTTGGACTATTTTGTGGTGTTTTTTATGAAATATTAATTCCCTCCCATTCAATTAATGATCCTGAAAAATATCTTGACATCATCTTGAGTATATTGAGAGATCATCACCTTTACACTAAGTTAACTAAACCCAGTTTATAGATTGTTAAATTGCACTTCTTGGGTCATATCATCTCAAGGGTTGGAGTGTTAATGGATTCATAAAATTTTTTATTCATTGTATCTTGGGAGTGGCCCGATATCGACATCAATATTAATCGTTTATAGGGTAATAAGGTCATTATCGTTGTTTTATCTAGGACTTCTCCCATCTAGAAGCACCAATGTTTGGGATGACCAAGAAAGGGGTGAAGTTTGTTTGTTCAGACGTTCATAAGAGACATTTTCTTAAGTTGAAGGGAAGGATGACCTCATTATTGATATCAACATACCTGTTCTGGGTAAGGAATATACCGTGTACAATGAATCATATGAATTTAGAATCATAGTAGTTATGATAAAGGAGGACTGGGTGGTTACTTATGGAAGTATAGAAATAAGACTACATGAGAGGAATTATCCTACACATAATCTATAGTTAGAAGTGGTATTATATTCCCTATGATGTTAGAGAAATTATCTTATGGGTGAGTGAATTTTTTTACATGGACCATACGATCCTCAAGTCCATATTTTATCAGCGGGACCTAAACCTTCAGTAGAGGTGGTAGGTTGAGTATCTGTAGTCTTTTGAATTTTTGTTTTCTTATTCATTGAGAAAGGGAAAAATTGATTCCAATTCCTTGATCTGAAATATATAAGAAGAGGTATTGCAAGAGTCATGCGTTGAGTAGTGGATGATGGCGGTCTTTGCCTATATGAATCAAATTTATAAGAGTCCCATATACGAGTATCCCTGACAACGATATCTGTTATATGCATGCTGCTTGACTAGATCAAGACATTGTAATTATTGGATCTGGAGGGATTATCTATGAGGAAAAACATATATGGTGGGGATAGACCATAAGTATGGTCTTTTGGTTGTAGATATTATCTTATTTTCAGTGCCTGAGTATAGGTTTATATGGTCTTGAGTGGGGTGTTGACGAGAGAGTTTCATGCTTCTAGATGGGTGGTACATCCAGGCCTAAAAAATATTTATCATGATCTCTATATACAATACTAGTGGACAAGAATGAACAAGGTGGTAGTGGGTTTCTTGGTGAAATGTTTTACATGTCAGCATGTGAAATTTGAGTATTAGAGGCCTGTTGGGCTCTTGCAGCCTCTTCTTATTCTGAAATGGGAATGGTATGATCTAACTATGGATTTTGTGACTGTATCACCTAGGAAACCTAACAATAATGATGTAGTATGGTTGATAGTAGATCAATTAATGAAGTTATCCCAATTATATCCAATTATAGAGACCATCACCATTGATGATATGGGTATTCTTTACATGTAAGAAATAGTTTGGTTTCATGGTGTTTTGAGGAGTATCATTTCTAATAGAGATTCTCATTTCAAGTATCTTTGCAGTAAGGGTATTCAGAAGGCTCTAGAATTGAAGGTTCTTCTAATTATGCACAATAATCCATATATAAAAGGCCAATCTGAAGGGGTTATTTAGATTCTAGAGGATATGTTACAAGACTATGTTTTGGATTTCAATGGTTCATGAGAGATAAATTTATAACTCATGGAGTTATCTTAGAATAACATCATCTAGGAATCAATAAAAATATAACCTTTCTTGGATTGGTATGGAAGGAAATCCCATTCACCTCTTTGTTGGTTAGATTAAGGTTAGTTAGTGTTTCTTAGACCAAGTATTATGTAGGAGATGTCTACATGTGATCAATTGATCAGGATACAGTTTGTAACTATGAAGACCAGGACAAAATCTTATGTTGACCATCAGATATGACCTCTGGAGTAGAAGTCCGGTCATCATATTTTCCTTTGGTTGTATCTTATGTTGAGTAAATACTATATCAGGAAATTGGGAATGATATCCCTAGGTTTGTTAGGTCATTGGATATAGTTTAAAAGGTCTGTCTAGTTTCGTACTGAGTGGTCCTTCCACAGTTCTACAATGCCATTCATGACATGTTTCATGTGTTACAGATTCAGAGATATGGTCCTAGCCCTTCTCATGTGGTAGATATTGATGATGTTGATCTTGGTCTAGATGAATTATTTGAGGATAATCTAATATAGATTGTGTACAACAATGATAATAATATATAGGTAAAGACCATACATCTAGTTCACGTGATGTGGCAACATGGGAATGTTCAGGAGGAGACCTAGGGGAGAGAATATGATATAAGAGCATAATTTCCAAAATTCTTCACTAAGACACCATAGTGATTCATAGAGAAACTTAGGGATGTGATTTTACATGGTGGGTAGGTTATAATATTCCAACCTTGTCCAAGTACATCCTTCTTCGAGTTTTTATCCTATTTTAGTTGGGTTTTCCTTCCCTTTAAACCATGGTGGCTGAGTCCTTTTTTGGGGAAGAGGATCATTTACTAGGGAAAAAGACCTAAACTTCAGGGATTTTTTTTAAATTAATAGACTTTAGGTATAAGTTTTTCAAGGGATTAAGAGTGTTTTCTATGGTTAGAAAGGATTCATAGGTGGTTCTGGATTCTTCTATAGAAGCCGAGATGAAAGTTATCTGTGGGAAACTTTCGCATCATGAAAAACTTACATAATGTGAACCTGTATCTTGGTAGATGTTGTGAACTAGTGTAGAGTGTGAAATGGTTACATGCCATGAAACTATTTCACTTCGTGAAATAGATAATCGATGTTATTTTAACCCGAGGTTATTTTTTTCAGCATATCTCATAAATAAAAAAGTTGATATCATCAAAGTGTTTTATGATATGAATTTCTCATGACTATAAGTTTTAAACCATGTGGACCATATGATTTTATTTCATTAATGGTACATGTCACTCTCTATATCTCTCAAACCCTAGGATGACTCTATGTGATTTTTGGTTGATTTCTTCCTTTTTCGACACTCCGATCTAGTGTTTGATTCCTGGTGAGTTTCTTTGTTTTGGTTCCCCCTCTCCAATGCGTGTTCTCCATTATCGTGGTGTGATTTATTAACCACCATTGAATTAGGTTTCTGTATTTATGATTTATGATCTAGGTTTTCCTCGTGATCACCATCACCTTCGTTCTTTTTGGCATTACCTATTGAAAGCATTACATTAATCTCCATATTAAATATAGGTGGTCTAAAAAAATCCCTATGGTCTATTTCAATTTTCTTAAGTTTGTTAAATATTATTCGATTGTGTTAAAATAATGTGGGAATTAAAAAACATAATAATGGGTGATGATAATCATGTTTTTGGACTACTGTTTGGATCCTTTTGGATTCTATGACTTTTTGAGCTAGCTTACAGCTAACCATTGGGTCAGCCTACTCTAGAACAAGAAATAATTGACTAATAGATTAAATATATGTTTGTGCATGAATTGAGACCTCAGGTGATTGTTTGTGATAGATTCACCATGGATAATGTATTATTTGATTATTTAATGAATGGGTAATTGAAAGAAAAATGGTAATTAGTTGAATTAACCATTATGGATTATGATGTTAGGTTTTTCTATTCTTACAACTATTACTTATGTCATGATTTATGATGAAATGATTATATAATGTTCTTTCTTGATGATTCTAAAATTCTTAAATAAAGGGATTTTAATAGTGATATTGAATATGCTATATAAATGGATTTTTCCAGTGATGTTGAAATGCTTATATAAAGGGATTTTCCCAGTGATGCATAAATTCCAATATAAATGGATTAGTTTGGTTATTTTTAATGCTTATTAAGATTAAAATAATTATTTAATTATTCTATGTACTTTTGGTTAAGGTTATAATGGTTGTGATATATGCTCAGAGATATTTCAACATGGTGATGAAGCATGTTGATTATTGTATTATATTAATTGATTTATTAATACACCTATTTATTTCTTTATTTCATGCATTTTTATAAGATGGTTTGTTATAGACATGGTGGTGTTAACCTACTGAGTTTTACTCACACCCTAATTAGGTCTATTTTTGGTACGTAATAATATTACATGGATGTGGGTTCAGACAAGGGAAAATGACCTCATTGTTGATTATTGTTTGTTGGATAGGTTGGATCTTAGAGATGGGACTAACATGGGATTAAGGACGGAGGTATTTTGAGTTTAGTGGTGCCATCATATACTTTTATCTGTATTTTTTTCATTTAGATACAATCTACCATAACAATAAATTATCATTTTATTATTATTGGATTATTCAGTTGACATTTATTTTTTGGTTTATCTACTTTGATGTACTATTTATTATATTTCCATTACTCTGATATTTGTTTATTTTCATTGTATTATAACTCTATACTGGGGGGGGGGGTATAGTTTACCCACTATGATCTATACACCCTTAATATTTGGAATCCTCTCGCATATAGGGAGGTACAATTGAGGTATAGTAACTAGCATGATTTGGCCATATGAGAGAGTTCTAGATCAAGGGACGCTACATACTACTTATTGGAAATAAAATACTAGTATTATAGTCTATTAAATCCTGGTGGAATATATGATCCTCCATGAAGGACATGGGTGAAGAAGCATATATAGTTTTTAAGATCCATTGTGATAAATCCAGGAGACTTCTCAACCTAAGTCAAGGTACATATATAGTCATGACACAGAAAATATTTAGAATTGAATAATCTAATAGGGGATTGTTATCAATTTCACATGGTATTAATATTTCTTGGAAAATGCGTCCTCATAAACATGAGTAATGATAATGTATAACAAGGATTCCATATGAATTAGTGATAGGGTCTGTCTTGTATGCTATGATTTGTACTAGTCTAGAAGTCACATATGCCTTAACTGTGGTAGAAAGATATCAAGATAACCCAGGTTACCACTATTGGATGAATATTGAGACAATCCTTAAGTATCTGAGGCATACTAAGGATATGTTCCAAGTCTATGGAGGATAAGAGGAACTATTCTTAACAGGATATATAGATAATATTTTCTAAAAGTGTCAAGATGAATTGAAGTCATAGATGGGATACATATTCACTCTAAATTGTGGTAATGTGATCTAGATAAACTCAAAGAAAGTTGTATTCACATATTCTATAGTAGATTTAGAGTATATTGTGTCTTATAAGGTAGATAAATAAGAATTTTAATACAATAATTAATCCAATATTTTGACGTGATACATAGAAGTAAAGACCATATAACTATATAAGATGATAATACTATAGTGATGGATCTTTCTAAGGACCCAAGGTCCCATCATAGGATGGAGAATATACTTCATAAGTATCATTTATTGAGAGATTTTTATCAAATATGTGAATTTTATATGAGAATAATATGGAAGGCAACATGGAAGACCCCTTGTCTAAATAATTGAATCAATAGAAACATGATCATCATGTGAGGCCCAACTGACTAAAATTCATTGAAAGTTGGCTCTAGTCTAAGTGGGAGTCTATTGGAATTGGTGTTTTAGAACCAAATGATTGTACTTTAGATTACATTTATATTTGAATTTTTAAATATTAATAAAACATTTAATTACATACTGTTAATTCTTCTATTTAAATTTGGTGTAATAATGTACTAGGTTATATTTTTCATTGATAAGGTCATAATAATTTCCCACTATGACAATAAACTTGAAATTCCATGATAGTATTCTTAAATTTAGTTCTCCAGTAAGATAGAAATCTATGACGGGGAACTTAGTATGTTGACTGTCCGGTCAGAGTACATGTAATCGTATGAGACTTCATCTAATGAAGTTGACAATTTATAATCTATAAGATATAAGATTATGAGAACAAACCCACCAATTGGAATTGTATATTTTATGAGTTAATAAATATTCTTATTTGCGAGTTTGGTTAATGTTCCTTGGACTTTAAGATTTTAATTAATGCATTTCATGACTCACATACTTATATTTACTAACCAAAACCATGATTGCATATGTTCTTGGGAATTAGGGTACATTGGGTGTGTTATGAATGAAAGATTATTAATATATTTTTTAGGAAGGATTTTCCCTTCCATTTTTATGGAAATTGATATATTAGCTCTTTGAGTGGAATGGATTCATCACCTTAAATCTCATGGCCATGGTGTAATGATGTATTTATTTTAGATAATCAAATAAAGACTTATCAAGGATATGAGTTGATAATTCAGATGTGAAATGTACTTGATAATATATTTTGATAAAGGGATTATATTTCATAATAGGCATTATTATGTTGTTTTCTATGTTATGACATTAAGTTATTTATCTTGGGTTATTTGACCCATTGTTGGGGGGTAATCTTGGAATTTATGAAATACCACCTAATGAAAATGAAAAAAACATCCTAGAGGGTCACACAATAAATGTTTCTATTGATCATGATTACATTCTACTTGAATTTAATTTATATAATAACTATTATTCCCAAGGATGAGGAAGAATTTTATTCATGTTTTTTATCAATAAAAAATATGAAATAAATATTTATTTACCAGACTATGAATATAATGTTTATTTTATTTATTTAATATTTAATAAATATTTGTTTTCCAAATTTTAAATAATTTATCTATTTATAAATAAACTATTTAATAAAATATTTAGTTAGGCATTTAATAAATTTGCAGGAAGATGTGGAGACTGATATCTTTTTTGAAGATAAATATTAATTTTTATTGAAGTAAAATAAAATTTATCCTTTCACTTGATAGAAAAATACATAAAATAATAATAATAATAATAATAATAATAATAATAATAATAATTCCTGGGGTCAGGAATGGTTTATTATATTATTTAAGGTCTTCTACACAATTAAGAAATATTTTAAATTGAACCCTAACTCTATAAATATATTGTTATGTCTATTGTGTTCGGTTCATCAAGAATTGATAATTGTTGTGGACAATGATCTTATCTCTCAAATTACCCCATGTATTATCTTCTCAAGAACAAGAAGAACAAAAAATAAAGAATCCTAAAAGATTAAAGGAACTAGAAGAGATCAATATTAACAAAACAAGATGACAGATCCATCATGATAGTAGCAATCATTCCATTGGTGATTTTTTGGAGATCAAAGGATCACATGTGTATCATCACTAGAGGTATTCTACAATTGGATCCTAAAATTACAATAATGGTAATCTGAAAAATATTTTCTGGTGATCAATAACTTCATCAAAGAAAGATCCCCAGACCATGTATTCTTTCTTTAGATCCAATGTAAATCATTATAAATTTAACATGAAAAAGAGCCTATTTTGGTTTTTCGATTCTCTATGTCAATATTTTATGGAAATGCTTTATTAATATTGATGTTTACATCATGTAAAATTAGATAATGATACATATAATTTGATAAATCCTTTATGGTTATCTTTCCACTAGGCTCTTTAGATGTTCTTAGAACTTCACTCTTCCTTTGAAAACATATTTCTCTAGAATTAAGAATCTATTTATACATTAAAATTCATCCCTATAAATTATAACATTATACCACATTGTGATTGAAAAAATACTTAAAAATAAATGAGATTATATAGAAACATGGTAAAACATAATATAATCAAAGTGATCATGAAAACAAGATTTTAAAATTTTAAATAAAAAATAACAGGTTAAAAAAATAAAGATTTGAAAATAGAAATAAAAATAGAAAGGAAAAATAAATACAAGAATGGCATTCCTAAATCCCTATTAAAAAAATTAAAAGAATATAAATCAAGGGGTTTTGTGAAGATATCATCGAGTTGAAGATTCATGCTAATGAAATCTAGTAGGATATTTTTTTTATAGGGGTCTCTCAAAATGATTTAGAATATTAATGTACTTAGTGTGTGCATGCTGAAAAGGATTTCTAGAGAATAATAATTGACTTGAACTATAACATTTAATTGGGACATGAAGAATTGTTTTTCCAAAATCTAAGAGAGTTTTTTTATCCATATTATTTGGATACAATAACTCCTTGTGGTTATATATTTCACTTTGTATATAGAAATAACACCTGATTTTTTCTTTTTTGTATTCCAAGAAATTATGGAATTTCCAAGAAGATGAAAATTCCCACCTATACTTTTCTTATCTAGTTGAAATCCTCCAAAATCAACACTAGGAAAACTTTAAAGATTAAAATATTTTCTATAATATTAACTAAACCATGAATTTTTAGAAACTTTTAAAAAACAAAAAAAATCCTCTTAAGATATTTTAAATGTAATTTATTAAGATTTTATTAAAATAAAACACAAATATATACACTAAATATATTGTCAGGTTAGGTCAGGGTATGGAAAATATGGTTCTCAAGCATACTTCTATAAATATAGTTTTCCTATTTTACCGGATTCAGCCAACATTACCATCAAATAAATACTCATAAGTGTATTAATCTCATTAGCTTACTCAATTCCAAAAAAGATCTGTAGTTTATTAGTGTATTTTATTTTTATTAGAAAAGATCTATCCTTGTATTTATAGATTTGAAAAAATAATAATTTTAACTCAACAATAAAACTCATTTCAAAGTATTTTCTAATTAAATTCTAAAATTTATTACCAATATATTCATTTTAGGATCCAAAAATCACATCATCAACATAGATTTGAACAATTAATAGATCATTTGAAACATTTCCTTAAAATATTATTAAATCATATTTTCCATTTTTAAATCATTTGATACAAAAAAAATGGTTGACCATTCATACTAAGCTCAAGGGGATTGTTTTAAACCATATAAGGCCATGTTTAACTTAAAAAACGTATTTGGAAATTTTTGATTTTCAAAACAGGATTATTGTTTAACAAAAATATTTTTAGAGATAATACAATTTTAAAATGAACTTTTATCATCCATTTAAAAAATATTGAAATTAAGATGAGTGGTTAATTTCAATAAGATTCCTACAGATTCTAGCTGAGAAGTAGGGTAAAAGGTTTCACCGTAACCAATTTCTTCTTCTTGATTATATCCTTTGGCTACAAGCCTAAACTTTTTTTGTGTTATGTTACCTTTCACATATAATTTATTTATAAAAACCTATTTTATACCAATAATCGGATGATCATTAAATCTTTCATCAAAAGTCAAAAAATTATTACGTTGGAATTTATATGACTCTTATTGCATGGAAAAAACCCAATTTTCATCATTAATAGATTCACCAAGGTTTTTGGGTTCTAGAAAGTAAATAAAGGAAACAATTACAACATCATTGAGGATAGAATATCTAGTATGAGTAAAATCTTTCAAATAATAGATAATATTTTTGAAGGGATTGTCTTTTTAATTTTTCAAATCTTTGGGTTATGGATTATAAAGAGTTTAAACTTTGATAATGTTTTAGTATAATGTGGATCATTTAAAATAAAAGGTTCAAGGATAATAATATATTTTAATTGGGATGGTGATTTAATAACATTTTTATTAAATTTAATATGAATGGATTATTTAGTGTATTTGGTTCTTTTATTGAAGAATCAATATGATTTATTTGATTTTGAGTACCCAATAAAGATTTTTTCATCATATTTTTAATCAAAATTTTATAGGTTTTCATTAGTGTTAAGAAGATAATATTTTCATCCAAAAAATATGAAAAAACAAACTTTTATAATTTTGTTTTTATATAGTTCATAAAGGGTTTTTTCGAATGTGTCTTAAAATAAAAAAATTTCTAATATAAAAATTAGTATTTACTTCCTCATCCTAAATGTATTGTAGGTGTTTGAAATTGTTCAAGAGGTATCTTGAGATATCTTAAAGTGTTTGATTATCTATTTTGAAAACGTTGTTTCATTGAGGTATTTTTGGAGAGGAAAAGTATGATTGTAGCCTTCCAAAGAAAAAAATTTCATCAAATTATCTATTATAAATATCCTTTATGATTTATTCAAATGGAAATGATTTTATGACCTTTTTAATTTTCGACCCTCTTGGAAAATCTTATGAGGAATTTACAAGACTCACTTTTTTGTGCCAAGAAAATGACCCAGTTTAATCTTGTATAATCATAAAAAATCACAAAATAATATTATTTTACTCTGATACTTTCAACTTGAGTTGGTCCAAAAATTCCAAGGTGAACATACTCATGGGATTTGAAGGTTGATATTTTTTTATGTTTAAAATAAGTTTTGTGTTTCTTACCAAGTGGGAAACATTCACCAAAACATTATATTTGAAATAAAATTTTGTTAAATCATGGACTAGATAATGTTTTTTGAGTTTAATGAGTGTGTGTGCAATAGTAACCATGAAGTATATACTAAATTAAAGACAAACTATCCTTATCACTGGAAAATTTAACATTTTCGGAAGAAAGATATTTTATATTAATAATATAAAAATTTAGAAAATGAAAAGTTGTATACACAAGTTTTCCTTTGATATTAAAAAATTTACAAAAAAATTGCTGAAATATATATTAAAAAAATTGTTTAGAAATTTGATAATTCTTAGAATTTTTTTAAACCATTAATGAATAAAACATAATTTATAAGTTTGGAATTGAGAAAACTTTTTATACATAAATTGGTGATTTTACTTCTTGAATTTTCATTGAAAGTAACATATCCACCATTAGGTTTTTCATGTTGATTAAATTTAGATGGGTCACCAAACATGTGTTGGGATTATCCAATAACCATGTAACATGTTTCTTTTTTTATTTAATCTTTAGACATGTTTCCTAGATAATTATGAATTTAATGGTTTTGGTACCCTGATTTTGGGTCTAAATATATTACCTAAGAGGGATTTTGGTGCCCAAAATTATTTTGAATACTATTTTTGAGTTGTTATATGGGATGAAATATGGATATTTTATTGGATTACTATGTCATGTTTTTTTTTGAAATTATATGCTTGAATTAGATATCTATTTTTATGAAAATAATTACAAAATGTGTTTTGTGATATCACTTCTACAAAATTAATATTTTGGTAATAAATATAATTGTTTAGAAAACTGAAACCAAAATGAGTTTTTACATGTGTTTGAGAACCAAAAATCATATTTATATTTTTTTCAACTCGGATGAATTTTTTGAGATCCTCGATAGTTGATTATAACTCTTTCAAATTTTGTTAATCCTTCAATTTTATTGATAATTTTTCTTTTTCATTTACGATTTGGACATTTTCATTGACAAATAGATTATAATTATTTTCAAGAACTTCATACATTGAATTTAGTTTTTAATAAACTTCTTTAATTAGATTAAAATATTTTATAACTTTATATCTTAGGAGATTGGAATAAGAAGAGGAAGAATATGAACTTAAGTAGGAATAAGAAGAGGAGTTTGTGTTTACTTTATTACTAACCTTGACTTCAACTGTAACACTCCAAGATTTTGTGAATTATTTTTTTGAATTAATTTTATATTTTTTATATTTATCATTTGACACAACACTGACAATTTTTTATTTTATATCAAAGAACTATGTTTGGCTTCTGTTATGTGAAACACAATATTGATTTTGCGCTACTTGCAACACCAAGAACGCAGGGGAATATAATATCCTGAGACCTTAAAATATATTTAATATTTTAATTAGATTTGATATATTATATACAACATTAAATGAATGTGATACCAAGTTAGCGTGAATCTCACACAAAAAAAAATTTATGCTATGACTTGCATTGCACACATTATCGAGTTTAACCGAACAACAAAATATTATTAAAAATTTATTATTTAATATAAGAAGATATAACTTAGATGTTAAATTATAGGTTATAAATACTATTAAATAACTTAATATTATATATGGTTTATAAAAATTATATATTAAATTCTTTGTTTACAAGTTAATGGGAAATGAAAATGTAAACCAATTGAATATAAAGAGATTTTTCTTTATTTTTATGCTTACAAAGATATTTTATCCAAATAAATTAAATTAATTACAATTATTGAGTGATATTAATATAATGTATATATATATATATATTAAATATCTAATAAACTATTTTTTTGGTTCATTAAATAGATTTGATAAGCTTAAGATAAGAATAAACCGAATATCTTTCCAAAAAATAAATATTTTTATAAACGTTGTTTTACCTCCTTTTGATGGAGAACCTATTTTAAATAATTTCTTTGTAAATTTAATAAATTTATTATGTAAAAATAAACTTCATATGTTAAATTTAAAAGAAAAAATTATGTTAGGGAAATTTTGTGGTATTTTCTATGATGTTTCATTTTCAATGAATAGTGAAAATACTGAATTTTAATTCAAAACTATTTTTTTATATAATTTATTATTTTTAAATTGAATTTTACTTTTTTTATAGTCATATTATATATATTATTTGTCAATTAATCAAATTTAGGCCATTTCAATCAATTTCACATTGAAATTGAATATAAAAAACATAACAAACCTTTTGATGTTTTTACTTTATAAACCCGCATTCTTATCCCGGTTGTGGGGTTAAATTTAAATTAATTTATTCCACTTATGTGATTAGAATTTTAAAAAATTGATTACATATTTTTAATAAGTATAATATATAATTTATAGTAATATTTACTTAGTTTTTTACCAAAAATATTAGTGAAGGTAATTAAAATTAATTACAACGATTTAAGTGAAATTAAGCTTAACATGGGACTAAACCATAAACTTATGGTCCCAAATAACCTAAAAATAGTAAAAAAATCATTTTATATCCAAATTTTGACCTTTTCCTCCATTTTATAGACTTTAGATTCTTATTGGAGCCACATTCAGTGGAAAAAACATGGATGTAATTCCCTTTTAAAAAATTTACTAGAGTGTCACTCTTACTCCAATATAAAAAGTAATCCAATACTCCCACTTAATCACACATCTCAAGCCACTTTTGATCAAAAAAATATCTACCCAAATATCTCTTTAAAATATCTCCCCTAATCCTAGAAGCCTCCCCTTTGGAAGAAATATAACGCCTTAACCCCAATTTCCCATAACTAGTGCATTATTTTAATACATTAGCATGATTACAAGGAATCAAATCCTGAAGGGCCAACCAATTTAGTTTTCTTGGAAAATATATTTCATACATGAAATTTACATTAAAATTTCTAACATAAAATACATCATAGATAATATTTTGATAATTCCATTACTCCCATAGCTTAACCTTTAATATCAGTCATAATACACTTCATGGAATCCTGGAAAAATAAAACATAATAAATGGGTGATCTAAGATTTTTAGTAAGGGTAAGAATACAACAAAAGAAATTATGAAAAAAATAATAAACCTTAAGGAAATATGTAAAACTAAAACACATTCCCTTTAAACATAATCTTGATCACAATATGGCAAAAATAAACAATACCATATCAATTAATCATAACCATGGATATAATAATCATCAAATAATAAAATAGAATATTCATAACTAATATAATAAAGAAAGAATGCATATTTATGGACATCTAAACTATCAATATATATCCTCAAGATAGCTACTTTCATGATCTATCTTCATGATAGTTTAAGTTTGTGGGTAGACACCCATCTGATTTGTGTCAAGATCTATCCTCCTGACAATATAAAACTACATTGAAAAAAAATGTAAAGTGTTTTTTGCCAACTAATTTCATCGCATGAGACCTACCAATGTATCGAGGGGATATAAATGTCCTTTCTTATCACTTACTAAGTCCAATGCAGTCCCCATATGAAAATTTTGAAACATAACATACACATTCGTATTAAAACTACCATACAAAATGTTAATACTTTCACCACAAACTATGAATGGTGTAAAAATAGCCCATCAACAGTAAAACATATCATAAAACCTTTGATACAATATGAAAGATTTTATCATAATAAATTAACCTTAATGAAGCATTAAATCCAGCAAAGGATGATGGCCTAGTTGAAAGTGATTAAATAAATTCATTAATACTTTTTGAGAGAGATAAACCTTTTTTACATTGAAATCAATTAGAAGCTATACAATTATAAAAGAAAACATTTATTTTGAAAATAACCTCATAATATTGTAAGAAAAGATTCAAAAAATCAAGGTGTCAAAATGACAGAAAATATTTGCTTGCACCGTATATGTTAAAAAACATTCTTTCCTTAATTTCTTGAAAAGGTTATAAAGTACCTCATTTGGAAAATGATAGAAATATTCCTTAAAAAATGTTTTGTAAAATATAAAATATTGTTAAAAATGGATTTAATTTTTTTTTACAATATTGTGAACTAAATTTTATGAAACATGGACATGGATGATAAGGATGTCCTAGTAGATACTTACGTATAAACAATCTCGGGTAAAAATGAGAGTATAGAATTAACCTTTCATTGTAATTTCCTTCAGTAGAGGGCATGTTAACCTCATATATAATGGTTTAAGTATGTTATTAAATTATACCATAACCACATACATATCTATTATATCATATATGATCCTATCATGTTGTTTTGTTAATAATCATTCAGTATTAACATTATTTCAGGTGTTAACTACTTAGATTCTTGAGTAAGTTTTGACTTATTATTTGTTATATATATTAAATATATCATGGTTTAATCATATAAAAAATGTAAAACATTACTATATTATCTTATATATTCAGTACAATGGTATTTAGAATAGTCAATATTATTTGGATATTAGAAATGAAGTTCACCGTTCATGGAGAGAGTAGGCCAAATGTATGCATGAATGCTACTTTCATTTATTTGTTGTATTAAAAGAATTAAAAATAAATGATAAATATGTATATTATAATTATAATATCATATTTATGTGTAATATTTTAGATAGTTTTATTAGAACCAACCTTTATATGTTCCATGCATGGCATGAATGAGTCATATCATTTTGAGGGGACAATAGTCCACACTTCATCAAACGAAATTAAAATATTTAGACAAATTGGAAAGCATAAAGGTATGTTCTAAATATAAATTATAGAAACATAGAGATAAAATTAATATAATATATATCATATATAAATACAGTGTTCATCATAATGGCCTCCATGATTGGTGGTAAAGGAAGAAATAACAATCATCATCTCGTGAGGCAGTAATTCATTGTACACAGAAATAATATATTAATATCGATTAGATGGAGGTGTGTGTATGTGTAGGTCAAAATATTATCATAAAATCTTTTAGTACATTGAGGATATATATATTTTCATAAAATAATTGAATAATTAGAGATCACGGGGTGGATAATGAAAATTAAGAGATGATCTTTAGAGAAGATGTTACCTCTTAATTGGGTAACTCCTTTTGGTTTGTGCCAAAGAGCTTCCTTGAGTTGCCTTCTATCCAAGTTAATACTTCTAGGAGTATTGGAGGTATTTTTTGAGCTTAAATTAGTAGTGTTTTGTTGATACAAGAGGATTTAGAGGTCTGTGGAAGTGGGTAGAGGTGGTGGCCTTTTATAAGAGGGAGGATGTGCACTTTTGAAAAGTCTTGAAATATTAATTTATTATAAATTTAATTTCGATTAAAAATGGTCCAAAAATAATTTAATTCCAATATATTATGTGTAATTTTAGAAATTATCTCATACAATAATTTTTATACAAGTATTTAATATTTTTTTAATCCTTATCTTTTTTAACCCTTATTTTACCATTTATAATCTTATAGTGATATCATGTTATTTAAAATTTGTGTGTTAGTGTAATTACCATAACATGTTAAACGACCAAAAAAGGGTAATTTAATAAATATTAGGACTTATACTAAACAATTGGTCGAATCTTATATTTTTAGGGGTTTTATAACATTTAATAAAATATTTTATAATTAAAGTTATGAATTACATTAATTTTTTATATTATTCATACATAAAATTTTATCAACTCGTAACAACTTTATTCCGTAAAATTTTTTTTAATCATTCCTAAAATATCATATTCTCCAATAAAATTCTTGGATGATATAAATTAGGTCACATAAATTTATTTTAATATTTATAATATCATTTATTTGAATCTTGTATTAATGATGCACTCACTGCATCATCATTATGTCAAAATTAAATTTATTTTTTTAATGTAAAAAAATTATAAATACAATACAATTATGTAGGAAATTTTTTTAGATTTATAATTACTATTTATAGTTGAAGAGATCATTTATATAAACCCCTTTTAAAATTTTTTTATTAAGAAGATACATGTTTATGTTATATTTCTCTTTAGATTAAATTAAGTGTCATAAAATGTCATTATCACACCAAAGTGGCTCCCAAAGGCCAAATGTGCATCCCAAGTTTCTTATGGGTCACCTGTAACTCATAAAATAGGATTGTTACAAGTTTGAGGGTTGTGTTATATTATTATAATATTATTTTTACCCTTATTTACCCTTTAACCATGGTAGATAAAAATAATTACTAAAGTTACTATTCATGATGTCCAAAAAATAAAAGGTCTATATTTAAAAATATTTTACCTTATGATTCCAAATATGGATTCCATTTTTATGAATTAAAAAAATATAATTTTATGTAATTAATTTAAAATTAAACGCCGTTGTCAAAAGGAGAAAACATGTTTTTTAAAAAGTAAAAAACCATCAATAGATTGACACATGTTTGTATCACATTTCAATGTGAAATTACTTTTAATGTATTAAATTATATTAAATGATAGAAACATAATCTAATTATACATTAAAACCAATTAAAAATATAATGTGACAATATAAATAAATTAGATGGAAAATAAGTTTTGAATTCAAATGCAGTATATTTTACTATTCATTAAAATATGAAGTTTATCAGAAAAACATCAAATATTTATCCAAAATAAATTTTTATATACCTATTATGAAGAAAAAGTTAATATTATAAAAGTTAATATAAAATAGTGAAAAATATTGGATTTTAAAATGGTTTTCCATTTAAAGATGGAAAAACTGTATTTTTTTAAAAAATAATTCTTTTATCTGATAAATTCAATTTGTTCTTATATTATGTCTAAGAAATACATAAATTAATGTTAAAATTATATAGAATATATAAAATTTAAAATTTTGTTCATACTATTCATTACCGCTTTTTAAACGGCTAGTTTGATCGGTCGTGGTGTGCTCGAACTTAGTGTTGCGTGTAGTGCAAGCTAGTAAATTACTTCAAAAGAAGAATGCCATGGAAGATTGGGGTGTTACATTCTCCCCTTATTCAATCTATTTCATCCTCAAAATTTAAACATGGAATTTAAAACTATGGGTTTTACTTTTAAAAATATCTTTATTGAAATCCCACATCGAAAAATGGGTTAATGAGACCACTATTTTAAAATAAATAAAGGGAAGTATGAAGGTTACCAAAGATAACATATACAATGGTTTCATGAAAGAAGACATGGATATGAAAGAAAAATATAACCATCATTTTTTGATGGAGGGTGATAGAGAACATGATGATGAGAAATTTAACATTCACAAAGCTAGAATTCAGTGATGATAAAGGGACCATTAGATTCATATGAAAAGAAAGTACTAGGAAAATATTTTTGGTTTTAACATATTTTACCTAATGTTTAAGAAATAATTACTTTGTAGAATAAGAACAAAAGGAAGTATACCTAATTGGAAAGTAGAGTTCCATCCTTCAACTAATTTTTAACAAAAAAACCATATAATTCAAAAATATTCTATTTATCTTAATCGTATTGGGGTCAAAAACGAATATATAACCCATTTATCATAAAAAAACAACATTATAAAAACTAGGACATCACGTAGGACATTGGTAGTTAATAAAGCCTTGTCACACTTCCTTTGTGGGTTCGATTCCTGCAACCTTATCGGACGCGATGGGTAGTCACCCATTCTATGGGTTGTCCTTTTCTTAAACTATATTATTATAACATTCCAAAAATGAACTTAAGAAATATTTAATCCTTAAACAATACTATTCAATTTACTTTATCCAAATCAATCATCTCTTTATTATATTATTATTTAAACATATTAATAGTTATCTTTCCACCAACTATATATTTTCAAAAATTATTAACTTGCAACTATTCCACTTTACTAGGTAGCATAAAATCTAAAATCGTTAATAAAATAGTACTGCAATACAATCCTTATTTACCCCGAAATTCTTTTAACTGGTACATTGCTAATAAAATATTCAAATTACCAGAACTCTTGAATCCTAAAAAAAAAATACATTAATTATTTGGATTCAAATATAGTAATAACATAAGATTTAACTTAATCCTTTTGATTTTTATGAGCTATATTTCCTTGACGTATAAGAAATTTATTTCCATAGTGCCCCATTTCACTATAGTTAAACACTGAATATTAGTCCTTTTTTTCTTCCCTTTGCATTCTTTTTTTATGGTGACCCTTTTCTCTAGACTTATAACAAACACCCAAACCTTTCAAGAACTTCCCAGGGTGATTCTTTCCCTAATTATCATAAGTTGTAAAATCCTTCTTTCCCTTATTTACTTTATCCGTCTCTTACTCCACCATCTACTTATTCTATTTCTTTACCTTAAATATATAAGACTTAGATAATTCTTTTTCTATCTTGATAGCACATGATACTATATCTTCATTTAATGAGAAAGACTTTGAGACCAATTCCTGTCAAAGGAATGGTTTTAACCCATCAAAAAATCAATCAATATTACTTCTTGGATTACGTATGTAGTTTGTATCATGGCTTTCTAACCTTATGAATTTAGCTTCATACTTTGTAACATTCTTATCCTCATTATTTATCAAACTCAAAAATTGCCTCTCCATATCCACTCAATGTTCACAAGGAAAGTATTTTTCTAGGAATACTTCTTTAAATTCCCGCATTCCATGTTGGTTATTTCCTCATATTCCTTCGTGTTTTGAATCAATGAGTACCATTGATCCGAATCTCCAGAGAGAAGAGAAACTTCCATGACAACTTTTTTCCTTTTCATTACATACCAATGAAAGAAATATCATCTCTAAGGAACTTATCCATTGCTCAGTTATAAAATGTTTTTTAGTCCCATTGAATGTTTGAAGATGTTGTCTCATGAAGTAGTCTAATATTGGTCCTCAACATTGTGGATCAGTGTGCTCCATACATGTAAGGTTATTATTCATAACCCGAGTCAGCTATCCCAGTATGGTTATAAGTTGTTCTACACCAGTTTTATAACCAGTTCTAATATAAATATCTTTCATAGAAGTGAAATCCCTACATGGATTATATCCATTGATACTGTTTCCATTCCTTACACTAGGATTCATTTCTAAATAATGGCATATACTAGATTAGGTTATGAATCATAATGTATAATTCCAAACTAGTAAAATACATAACATAAATTGAAATTTTTTTAGATATCTAATATCATAATCATAACAATGGTTTTTTTGGGTACATGTATACTTTTAAATCCTTCCTAATGGTTTGTATAAAAAAACTTAATTATCCAAAGAATTTCCCCCAGGAGTGTCAAAACAGGTGCGAAGTAAGGCTTGTTTTTGTGTACTAGGTTACCCCAAGTCAATACCAGAACACCTTATCAGAGTTTTCACACCTAGGTATTTATGTTCCAGAACCATGTCCAGTTGTAGTATCCAGACAAAGATGCATTTTTTAGGAATTCCCACATAATTTATACATTACCAAAATTCTAGGATGTTATTCTATACATATCCTAAAATTTAATCTTAGGGTAATGTTCCATAATCAAAGTTTTCTAATTCTATTTCCATGGTTATTGCTAAACTTCCTTTGATACCAACTATAATTTCCCGACCGCAGTTTCCCAGAGCTAGTGCATTATTTTAATACATTGGCCTGATTTCAAGGAATAAAATTTCAAAGGACCGATCTGTTTCGTAATCTTGGAAAATATATTATATACATGAAGTTTACATTAAAATTTCTAACATAAAATACATCATATATAATCCTTAGATAAAACCATTATTCCCCTAGCTTAACCATACATATCAATCATAATACACTTTATAGAATCCTGGGAAAAAAACATAAGAAAGGGGTGATCTCAGATACTCAGTAAGGGTAAGCATAAAACTTTAGAAATTATAAAAAAATAATCCCAAACCTAAAGGCAGTATGTATAACTGAAACATAATCCCTTTAAACATAATCTTGATCAAAATTTGGCAAGAATAAATAATACCAAATCAAATAAGTAAAACCATGGATATATTACTAGTAAAATAATCACATAAAATATTCATAACTAATATCATAATGATGGAATTAATATTTTGGGACATCTACACTATCATGATAAATCCTCAAGATAGATACTTTCAGGATCTATCCTCATGATAGTTTAAGTATTTGGGTAAAAACCTCTTTTATTTGTGTCAAGATCTATCCTCCTAACAATCAAAAAATGCTTGGAAAACAAACATGAATGGGTTTTCACCTATTAATTTCATCTCAAGAGACCTACTGATGCATCGAGGGGCTTTAGAGGGCCCCACCCATCACTTAATAAGTCCAATGCATTCCTCATATGAAAATGTTGAAACATAATATACCCATTCATATTAAAACCCGCATACAAAATGTTAATACTTTAACCTTATACTATGAATGGTACAAAAATAGAACCTCCATAGTCAAACATATCAAAAAACATTCAATACAATATAGAAGATTTTATCATAATAAATCAACCTTAATAAGGCATTAAATCAAATAAAGGATGATGGCATAGTTGAAAGAGATTTAATAAATTCATTAAAACTCTTTGAGAGAGACATCCCTTTTTTACATTGAAATCAATTAGAAGCCGCAAAATTATAAACAAAAATATTTATTTTAAAAATAATCTTATAATATTGTAAGGAAAGATTCAAAATTTTAAGGCGTCATAACTATTGAAAATAGTTTCTTATGGCCTATATGTTAAAAAACATTATTTCTCAATTTTTTTGAAAAGGTTATAAAGTACATCGTTTGTAAAATGATAGAAATATTCCTTTTAAAATATTTTGTAAAAGTAAAAAATTGGTAAAAATTAATTTAAACACATTTTGATAATATTTTGAATTAGGTTTTAAGAAACATGGACATGGATAATAAGGATGACATGGTATATACTTACGTATAAACAATATTGGATAAAAATGAGATTGTAGAATTAACCCTTACCTGTACTTTCCTTTAGTTGAGGGTGCATCAACCTCCAGTATAATGGTTAAATTATGTTATTAATTTATCCCAGAATCACATAAATATCTATGATATCATATATGATCCTATTATATCATTTTTTAATAATATTTTAGTATTACAATTATTTTGGGTGTTAACTACTTAGATTCTTGAGAAAGTTTTGACTTGTTAATTGTTGTACTTATTAGATATATCATGGTTTAATCATATCTAGAATGTAAACAATTACTAAATTATATTATATATTCAATACATAGGTATTTAGAATAGTCTATAATATTTGGATATTAGAAATTAAGTGCACCGTTCATGGAGAAGGTAGACCGTACGTACACATGAACACTACTTTCATTTCTTTGTTGTATTATAAGAATTAAAACTAAATGATATGTATGAATATTATAATTATAGTGTCATATTTATGTTATATATTTTACATAGGTTTGTTAGAACAATCCTTTATATGTTCCATGTATGGAATGAATGAGTCATATCGCTTTGAGTGGGCGGTAGTCCACACTTCCTCAAATGAAATTGTTCTATATATACAAATTTGAAAGCATAAAGGTATGCAGTAAATATAAATTACCTAATCATAGAGTGAAAATAAATATAATATATATCACATATAAATATATTTTCCATTATAATGGCCACCTTTATTGGTGTTAAAGGAAGAAAGTATAATCCTAATTTCATGGGGCAGTAATTTTCCACACATAGAAACAGTGTGTTCGTATCCATTAGATGGAGGTGTTTATATGTGTTGGTCAAACTATTATAAAAAAAACATCCTATTATATATAGGATACTTTTTTTTATAAAATAATGGAATAAAGAGAGATAATGGGGTGGATAATGGAAATTAAGAAAGGAGATTCATAGAAGACGTTACCTCTTAATCGGGTAACTCTTTTTGGTTTGTGACAAAAGGCTTCCTTGAACCGCCTTCTATACAAGGTAAGGCTTCTATGAGGAAGGTATGGATTTATTGATCTTATATTTCTAGAGTTCTGTCGATCCAAGGTTTTTTAGAGGTGTGTGGAAGTGTGTAGAGGTGTTGGCCTTTTATAAGAGGGAGGATGGGCACTTTTAGAATGTCATGAAATATTAATTTATTATAAATTCAATTTAGGCTAAAAATGGTCCCAATATAATTTAATTAAAAGATAAGATTCAGGTAGTTATAAATACTCTCATAAAATAATTTTTATACTTGTATTGAATGTTTTTTAACACTTATCATTTTGGTTTAACCATTATTTGACCCTTTCTAATCTTACTGTGATATCATGTTATTTAAAATTTGTGTGTTAATGTAATTACCATAACATGTTAAATGACCAAAAAGGTATCATTTATGAAATATTAGGACATATAATAACCACTTGTTAGAAACTTATATTTGTATGGATTTTATAACATTTAATAAACTATTTTATATTTAAAGTTATGAATTATGAAGGTTTTTGACACTTTTCATACTTGACTTTTTACAAACTCATAAAAACTTGATTACCTATAAAAAATACATTAATCAATCCTAACATGTCATATTAACCAATAAAATTTAGGGATGACATAAATTATTTCAAATTATATTTATTTTAATATTTATAATATCATTTATTTGAATATTGTATTAATGAAACAATTATTGCATCATCATTATGTCATAATTATATTTATTTGTTTAATGTCTAAATATTATAAATAAAAAACCATGATACAAGAAATAGTTTTATATTTTTAAATAATATTTATAATCTAATAGATCATTTATATAAAACTATTTTAAAATTGTTTTAGTAAGAAGATACATGTTTATGTAATATTTTCCTTTTTATTAAATTAAGTGTTATCAAATGTCATTATCACACACAATTGGATCCCAAAGGAGAAATGTGAATCCCAAGTGTTTTTAGGGTCTCCCATAACTCATAAAATTGGATTAAGACAAGTTTTAGGGTTGTTTTATATTATTATAATATTTTTACCCTTATTTACCTTTTTTGGTGTTTAACCATAGTGGATAAAAAAATTACTATAGCGAATATTCATAATGTCCTGAAATAAAAGTACCTATTTACAAAATTTTTCCCTTATGATTAAAAATATGGAATTAATTTTTCCAAATTAAAAACATAGAATTTTTATTAATTAATTTAAAATTAAATCCTGTTGTCAAAATGAGAAAACGAGTTTTAAAAAAACAAAAAACCATCAAATGATTGACACATGTTTATATAAAATTTCAATGTGAAATTACTTCAAATGAATTAATTTATATTAAATGATAAAAACTTAATATAATTATACTTTAAAACCAATTAAAGGGATTATCTATCAATATAAATAAATTATATTAAAAAGTAGTTTTGAATTAAAATGGAGTATTTTTCACTATTCATTGAAATATAAATGTTATCAGAAATACACCAAAAAATTATCCAAACTCAATTTTTATATCCTGATTAAATAGAATAATATTATTTTATAAATTTTAATATATAAAAGTGTCAAATATTGGATTTTAAAAAGGGTTCTCCATTAAAAGGTATAAAAACAATATTTTTTTTGAAAATTTCTTCTTTTATCTGAAAAATTGAATTTTTTCTTCTATTATTTCTATAAAACACATCCCAGGAATGTTAAAATTATATGGAATATACAAAATTTAAAATGTGGTAAATAATATTCATAACCACATTTTAAATGGTTAGTTCGATAGGTCATGGTGTGCTCGAACTCGGTGGTGTATGCAGCACAAGTTGTTGAATTATTTAAAAAGAAGCATACCATGAAAGCTTGTGATTTTACAAGAAATTCATCCAAGTAATCCCTTTGGTGAAAAACAAAAGTAATTACTTGATTGATAGGTAGAATCCTTCCTCAAACTCTTTAGTTTTATTTCTCTTTCCACTATTTAAATTCTCCTTATTATATTATTATATAATAACACCATAATCGTAAATATATTGAGATATTTTTATATTAAGGGTTCAACCTATACTAACACACACTTCCATCTAATGGGTAATGAACTTATATATTATGTGTGTGGTGAAATCCTGCCTCACAAAACGACGTCATTCATTTTTCCTTTACCAATTCTCATGGTGGGAATTCGGATGGACAATCTATTTATATATACTATATATGATATTTATTATCACTTTGTGATTTTTTAATTATTCTATAACACATACCTTTATAATTTTCATTTCTTTTAAATACGATAACATCATTTGTGGAAGTTTGGTCTACCGCCTCCTCAAAGCGACGTGATTCGTTCGTTCCCATCATGGGATGGATAAAGTATGGTTTTCATTAAACATAAATGACAAAAAAACATCTATATTATATTCATTACATAATTACCTTTTTTTTAAATATGATTGAAATTTTTATTTATTACCCTTTTCACACACTAAAAGGTGACAATGTTGTTTGTGGGCGTGTGGACTACCACCTCCCCGACGCGATGTGATTCATTTTACATCACAATAATTCTATATATAATAATATATGATTAAATAACATAGTATTTATTATATAATTATTATTGTGTCAAGATAAAATATTACTTAACTTCTTTCCATAACAATCATTGAAAAATGGGAACATTACTCATGTGTATTTACGACTTACCATCTCCATGATTGCAACGTTAGTTAATTTTTTATATCCATATTTAATGATTGATTTTAAAATAATAATTGATATATATATTTATGATAATTATTTAATTATTATTATTCATTATATGGTTATATAATTACCCCTTTGACCATAGTTGAACTAACAAATCTGTTTTTGACACACAAACAAAATTTCGTCCAAACACATGACTTAAACAATTGTTTAAGTAGTTCTATCAAATAATTGTCATAAGTGAAGTAAAATTAATAATAAACATGTAAAGGTAATGAATAAATTAAATAATTAATAAATGTTCATTATTCAGTAATATAAAGACATATATGACAAGTCAGACTCATGGTAAGGTAATTTCATCTCAAATTTTATTTCTGTGAGATATATACCTTAATCACCACTCATTTATTTTTTGTAGTGTGTATACTTCTGATGAATGTATTATAGGATTATTATACTTAAATTTAGGGTTATTTAAATATTCATTTTATGATCTTTATTTCATGGGGTTTATTTTTCAAAACATAATAAACGGGTAAAGTAATTTTGTCTCAATTTTCCTTCTTTGAGAGACATGCCATGTTATGCACCTATAATTTTCCATGAGGTGTATATACTACCTTTGACATGTTATATCATGAATCTATTTATTTTTTGATATTTTAATCTTCATTTAATTTTATTATTTCCATTGTATTATTATTCAAGGTTACAAAATTGGTAATGGATTATAGCAACAATCTCACAGTTTATTAAGATTGTTTATGATTATACTCCCATTGATGGAATCTTATGAACCATATCTCAATAACTCTCATGATTTTATATAAAATATGGTTAATCATGTTATATCCTAGTATTGGTACCATTTTACCACCATTTGGTACATAATATAACCAATAAAGTGTTTTTAAGAATGTTTGAATTTAGATATCTCTTGCGTCGGAAATCTGTGTTCTTTCAAAACTACATTTTCTAAAGAAGTTCCCAAAAATATTCAACTATTGTACTATGATATTTTAAAATACATTTGTACCCATATGTGACATTTTTAAACAAGAAATGTATTTTTAAAAAGGAATATTCTTGTCATTTTCTTATCAAAGCAATTTTCTAAATGTTTTACTATGCAAAAGGACTATTCAGCATGTATGGATTTACCCATCATCCTATTCTTCATTCCCTTTAATCTTCCTTTAAAATATTAAAAAGTTAATTTTTTTAAGAAACCTTTTTCCTAATATTTGATAAATTCATTGGTTTAAAGTGGTTTTCAATGAAAAAGTTTATCAAAAATATTTTATGTTTAATTTTTTTAATGATTTCGAAATATTCTTTTATATGTTTTCAAAGTATTTTCAAAGAAATGTTTTTCAAAATATTTTGAAGTATTCTTTATAAGTATTAAAGTTTTTTCTAAATAAATTATTTTTAAATTGTTTTGAATCTTTTTTATAAGTTTTCAAAGAAAATGGGTTTTGAAATTTTTCCAAGATTATTTAATATGTTTTCAAGAACAAGGTTTTAAAAATTATTTCTAGACTTCTTTCTATGTTTTAAAAATAGATACAATTGAAATGGATTCAAAACTTTTTTATGTTTTAAAAATCAATTTTTAAAGAAGAAATGATATTTTTTTTCAAGAAAAGTTATTAAAAAGATCTTTCCAAATTATTTACCATCTAAGATGACAACCATTTCTGTTACTCATAAATTTATAGAAAATAATATAAAGGTTCCATTCATATTATTTCTCTGAATGGTTTATGTTTTGATGGAATGATGTTTATGAAACCCATTTCTCTTTCATGGGTTATATACTTTTGAAACCATATTATTTTCATGGGTTTTGTTTTTGATGAAATGATTATAAAACCTATATATTTATCCACATGTTATGATATGATTACATGTTTACGATACCCATTTCATTTCAAGGGCTATGATACGATTGTTTATGATTTTTTGGTACATGTATGCATTATTTTATTATGAGATGGTTGAGACTTATATCTCCCTTCAATACATTGGGTAATGATTTATATCTCATGAGATAGACTAAGATTGTCTTGGTTGTGAACCCTGACAACTAAGGTGTCCATGGGAGTGAATAATGACTACCAAGATGGTATAGGGAGTGAACTCATACTACTACGATGGTTTTGGGAGTGAACAATGACTAATAATATTGGAATGGGAGTGAACCATGACTAAAACTATGGAATGGGGAGTGAAATCATACTAATAATATGGAAATGAGAGTGAACCATGACTACCAAGATGGTATGGGATGTGAAACAACACTAACAAGATGGACTTGGAAATGATGCCTTGACTACTATGGAAATCATTTTATATGGCTATGTGTCTACAAAAATTCAATATCTTATTACAATGTTATTCTTTCAAGTATTATTTTATTTTATTACTTATGATTAATTTATTTTTAATTTTCATTATTTATGCCATGATTCATGTTTATGATCTTTGATATATAGGGTATGATATTTGAATATAATGCTCATGTTCTCATACCCTTATATTCATGTTATGTTTAGGTATTTCCTTTATGTACCCTAAATTAGAATTGAAGCTCACCCCTTATGTTTTCTTTCCCTAGGTTATAAATGAAGGTTATAAAGTAGATTTTCTAAGGGTAATATCTCTGTGGTACGCATTTAATATCTTTCACTCAATTATAAGTTTTTCATTCCAGTTTTCCAAAGGAACTAAACTCACATAGTGTTTGGGTATCTATTTTGTTAAATGTATTATGTATTCTACAAAAATGATGTAATATATATATACATTAATATTGGGTTTTTATAGTTAGTTTCATAGTGAAGGTTTAGTCAACATTTGGAAACTAGGATGAGAAAACTTTAGTTAGATCCCTAGGTATATTACTAAGGATATGTCTAGGGATGTATTTAAGGATAATTATAAGGATGAGTTAATGTTTATGAAAATGTTATGGAATTTTTGTAAAGGAAAAATTAAGTAGATTCCTAGAAATACATCCATGTCTGGATACTACAAGTTGAAATGGTTCTAGTACAAATATACATAGGAGTAACGACTTTGACAAGGTGTATCGGGCTAGACATGTTGAAACCTGGTAGAGGAAAATGGGCCATATTTCCATCTTATTTTTTACACTCTCAGGGATATGATTTGGGAATTAGAAAACTCTTCATAAACTTTCATGAACGATTTAAGTAGAAGATAACTATAAATATCCCCTAATAACCCTAATGTGTCATATATTAAACAAGTAGGTGTTTTTATATAGTCATCCTATGAGTATTTGTTTTCATGATTACGGTGTTTTATGCAATGATAAATGTTTATGACCCTATAATTATTGGTTTTAATCGATTGAGAGTACTAGAAGGAACTATGTTAACATTGAATGTTTTATATAAGGAAATTATAGGAATCATGGAAATTGATTTCCTAAGTGGTAATCTCATGAAGATAATATAGAAGGACAATGTGTATTGGAAATACTTTTGTATGTAAGGAGACCAAAAATGACATGTGAATGGTATGTAATATTCTTCTTTTATTTTTTACATTAAACACAATAAGAATTATTAGGTTAAGTTTTAGGAACCTTGAGACATGATTCATATTTTATATTCTAGGAAATATATATGAAGCAAAAAATTTGATGAAGCGTGAGTAATGGTTTAAGAATAAAGTTGTATGAATTAAGTATTTATATTTTGGAATTCAAGGATTATGTCACAAGAATCATAAAATATAAAATTATTTTTTGTATAATATTTTCATTAAGGATTTTAAAGGACATGTTGAATGGTTTTGGTTAATTAGAAAAGTTATTTCAAGGAAAGGTGATATTTTGATAAAGGTATGGTAACCCTTAATTTATTGCTGATGTCGATATAATGATGTTTGGGTAAAGATATGTTGGATGATACTGATTACCTTAGAACCAATAAAGGATTTTTTGAAAAATTACTCTATGTTATCATGGATGTAGATAAAAACTTCTTAAATTTAAGGAATATATTCAATAATATTTGTAATAAGGAAGAATGCATGTTTTCTAAAAAAAATTATGGTAATTCAGGTTATTTCCATGTTTTAAGAGAATATATGATTAAGGTATTCAAATGTTTGTAAAATGACAACCAAGAGAAACTTGTTTATATATGGGGGATCGATGTTAATATGATTTCATAAAATTATTTATATTATTTTGGATTTTCATCTTTCAGAAGGGTTATAAGGTTAACCATTTATGAAAATATTAAGTTAAACTTTAGAGGAAGTATTTAGGTATTGATGTTGTATTGGAAACCTTAGTTAAAATTATATTTAGTTATTATAATTATTTCAAGGATATCTATCACATTTATTTTATAAATTATATTGATGTGGTTTTTGGAAAGGAAAACATATATGCTTCATGAAAACTCATTATATCCGGCAAGTTCACGGGTCTTGAAACCATGACCGAAGGATAATAATGGTTTTATACCTACCACTATCCTATGGGTTTTCCTAGTTAATGGGATATTTTTTTATTCAAACAATTTTATTAACAAATATTATTAATGAACCAATATTTTTACTTTTTATGTTTACAGATTAATTAACCATATTGATTTTGAAGAATCTTTAGAGACAAATAGTTATGATTTTCATTATTTTATTGTCCTTAAGATCTATTAAAAGAGTATTTTAGTGCTACAGGCATAAAATATAATTTATTTATATCCATTTCTTGAAGTAATGGGTGATTTAAAAATTTATTTAAGTACAACTAACTATTGAAATTGTGTTTAAAAAAATATACCAATCAATATATTTCTTTATATTCTTGGTCAATAAAATAATTACACAACATTAGGAAAATAAACAAAAATAATGTTATTATAATACCTAAATTTTTGTTGAACTTATGGCCTTTCAAATCATATTACCTTTTGGACATCAAATTTTCATTTATCATTCAGTTTTTTGTGATTGATGACCTCAATAAATCCATATCAATAATTATTCTTTTCTTCTAAGTCCATGTTTTCACTTCCCACCCATGTTCTCATCTGTGGGAAGATAAGTATGAGTTACTTTGGGTAACCGTTAGGTTTTCAACATTATTTTTTTGAAGGAATTTTTAGTATTAATTTTTATGATGTGGGTTTCTATGAAGGGAACATTAAAGTATTAAACCTTTGAAAACCAAAATGAATTTCAAGGGAAAAATTCATTTCAAGGTGCGTAGAATGTAACACCATGAGAGTTTTAAAATTATTATTTTTTAATTAATTAATTATTTTTGATATTTATCAATTCCTAAGACACTAAATATAGTTTATTTTATATTAAAGAACTAAGTTTTTCTTATTTTATATGCAACACCAAGTTAAGTTTAAGCTACATGCAACACCAAGGGCATAAGGGAATATAATAACCCAAAACCCTAAAATATATTCAATATTTTAAATAGGTTTGATATATTATATATAGATTTCAATTCACTTGATACAGAGTTATCATCTGTTGCACACAACATTGAGTTTCTTCTATGACTTGTGTTATATTCATTTCCGAGTTTAACCGAACAACAAAATATTATTAAATTATTATTATTCACCATAATGAGATATAAACTAGTTGTTAAATTAGTGTTTATGAATATTATAAACTAACTTAATAAAATATATATTTAAAAATAATAATATTAATTCATTAGTTACAAATTAATTAGAAACAAAAATTTAAACCAATTGAATAAAAAGGGAATATTTTTATTTTTATGCTCACAAAGCTATTTTATCTTAATAAGTTAAATTAATTACACTAAGTGAGTGATATTAATGTAATATATATATATATATATTCAATTAAATATTTTTAGGTTCATACCATATGTTATATAAGTATAAGATAAGAACAAACCCAATATTTGGCATAAAAATCAATAATTTTATAAATTCACTTTTGTCGCCTTTTAATGAATAAACTATTTTAAATCCAATTTTTGGAACTTTTATAAATTTAATATGTTCAAATAAAATTAATTATTTCAATAAAAACGTAAAAATTAGGTTTGGGTAAATTTTTGGTATTTTTCTGTGAAGTTTCATTTTTAATGAATAGTAAAAAATACAGAATTTTAATTCAAAAATATTTTTCATATAGTTTATTAATATTGTAAAATTATATTATAATTTTATTTTAAAGTCAAATTATATCAATTATTTATCAATTAAACAAATTTATTTCACTGTAATCAGTTTCACATTGAAATTGAATATAAAAACATAACAAAATTTTGAATGTTTTTACTTAAAAACCCTGCATTGTCGTCCCGTTTATGAGATTAAATTTTAATTAGTTTCTCCCACATATGTGATAAGAATTTGGAGAAATGTATTACATAATTGAAATCTTAATAATAAATAATGTCTAATAATTTATAATTAGTTTTTGACAAATACTATTAATGAAAGTAATTAAAATTAATTACAATGATTAAAGTGAAATTAGGTTTCACAAGGGACTAAACCTTAAACATAAGGGACATAATTACCTAGAAACGTATCAAAAAATCATTTTATGTCCATATTTATACCCTATAATCCATTTTATATACTTTTTTCATTATTGTATCAAATTTCAAAGGGGAAAACTTGGGTGGAATTCCATTTTCAAAAATTTACAAGGGTGTCACTCCTTCTCCACTATATAAAGGAATCATATTCTCCCACTTCATCACATATAATGACAATTTTTTTCAACCAGGATCTTCAAAAATAAATATTAAAAATACATCCCCTCTTCCTATAATCTTTCCATTCGTTATAAATCCATCTAATGAATACCTTTGGTGAAAACCGAAAGACGTTACTCGAGCAAGTGGTAACATCCTTCCTCAAGCTCCTTAGTTTTATTTCACTTTCCACTCATTAAATTATACTTATTAAATTTTTATATAATAACACTAGTATGATAAATATACTGATATGTTATTACATTTAGGGTTCAACCTACACTTGCACACACTTCCATATAATGGTTAATGAGATTATCGTCTATGTGTACGATGAACTCCCGCCTCACAAAATGACATCGTTCATTTATCCTTTACCGCCTATCATGGTGGGAATTGTGATGGAAAATATGTTTATATATGTTTTATATGATATTTATTATGTATTTATTCTTCTATAATTTTTTTTATAACACATACCTTTATGCTTTCCATTTTATGTAAATATGATAACATTGTTTGTGGAAGTGTGGACTACCGCCTCCTCAAAGCGATGTGATTCATTAATACTATACATGGGATGTAAAAAACAAGGTTTTAATTAAAAATATGTTAAATAAAAAAAATATAATATTAAAGAAATTATTATTATTTTAAATATAATAAATAGTTTTATTTATTTCCCTTTTGAAACACTAAAAAGTTATAACGTTATTTGTGGACATTTGGACCTGTGCCTACCCGACACGATGTAATTCCTTTTACATCACAAGAATTATATATATAAGTATATATGATTAAATAAAAAATTATTTATTATATAATTATAATTTTGGAAAGACATGATATTACTTACCTTCATTTCGTAATGATCATTGAAAAATAGGAATGTTACTCATGTGTATGTACGACCTATCGTCTCCATGATTGTATTGTTGGTTAATTTTTCATATCCATATTTCATGATTCATTTTAAGAGTATAATTTATGTCTAATTAATTTAATTATTTCGTGATTATTATTATTTATATGTTTATATAACGACCACTTTGACCATATTTGACCTACCAAATTCATTTTGGACACATAAACTGAATTTAATCCAAACACCCGACGTAAACATAATTTTTTAAGAAGTTGTATAAAGAATTTAAATAAGTGAAGTAAAATCAATAATAAACATGATAATATTTAGGAATTAATTAAATAATTAATATAAGTTTATTATTAATAAATATAAAGACACACGTGACAAGTCAGAGTCATGTAAGGGAATTTCATCTCACTTTTTTGTGTGATACACGCCTTATTCACCACACATTTATTTAGTGTGGTTTGTATAATACCCATGGATTTATTATATAATTATTATACATACATTTATAGGTATTTACATATCCATTTAATGATATTTCTTTCATGAGGTTTATGTTTTAAATGATACCAAGTAGGTAAAGTAATTTTGTCTTAATTTACCTTCTTTGTGATACATTCCATGTTATGAACCTATTATTTTCCATGGGGTTTATATACTTTGACAAGTTATAGAATGAATATAATTATTTTAATGATATTTTAATATCCATTTAAATTTATTCTTTCCATTTTATTATGATTCATAGTTACCAAATTGGCAATGAATTATAGCTATAATATCAATGTTTATCGAGATTGTTTATGATTATGCTCCCATTGGTTGAATATTATAATCCCTCACTCAAGAACTCTCATTAGTTTCCTTACCCTATGGTTACTCATGTTATATCCTAGTATTTTTACCATTTTTCACACTTTGGACCATAATATGATCAAGAAAGTGTTTTTAGAAATGTCTGAGTTTACCTCTCTCTTCAGTCGGAAATCTGTGTTCCTTCAAAACCATGTTTTCTAAAAGGGTTTCCAAAAATATTATAATATTATCATACAATATTAAAAATAATTTTTTACCCATGTTTTACCTTAAAAAAGGTTTTCTTAAATAGGAATTTTCTCTTCGTTTTCCAGTTGAGGCACTTTTCTAAACTTTTTTATAATGCAAAAGGAATGTTTAGAATGTACAGATTTACCTCCCATTATGACCATAATTCCCTTGAATAATCATTTATAATATTAAAAAGTTAATTTTTTTTAAGAAAAATTTTTCCTAATATTTTGAAAATTCATTTTTTAATGTGGTCTTTAATTAAAAAGGTTTTCAAATATATTTTATGTTTAAAATATGTTTTAAATTATTTTAAATGATTATTTTAGAAGTTTTAAAAGTATTTTAAAAGAAATGGTCTTCAAAAAGTTTTCAATATTTCTTTATATGTTTCAACATATTTTCAAATAAATGGTTTTAAAAACTTTTTCGAGAATTCATTATAAGTTTTAAAAATGTTTTCAATGAAAAATAATTTTAAAATGTTTTAAATATTATTTTATAAGTTTTCAAAGAAATTTTTTTAAGAAATATTTTCAAGACTTTTTTTAATTTTTAAAGGAAAATTGTTTTGAAAATTATTTTAAGACTTATTTCAAAAAAATTTATGTGTTTTACAAGAAAATGGATTTCAACATTTTGTATGTTTTAAAAATCACTTTTGAAAGATGAAGGGATACTTTCCTAAAGAAAATTTGTTAAAATGATATTTTAAAATTATTCCTGATCTAAGATGACATAAATTTGAATTAGTCATGCAATTTTAGGAAATTATGTAAAGGTTCCAATCAAATAATTTTTCTGAATTGTTTATGTTTTTAGGGAATGATGTTTAAGAAAACTATTTCTATTTCATGGGTTATATGCTTTTGAAACACACATTTTTCACAGGTTATGTTTTTGTTGAAATTATTATGAAAATTGTTTCTTTATCCCAATGTAATGATATGATTACATGTTTATGATACCAATTTCATTTCATGGGTTATGATATGATTGTTTATGATTTTTTTGGAACATGTATGTATGATTTTAGTATGAGATAGGTTGGACCTATATCTACCTTCAATGAATTAGGTACAGATTTGTATCTCATGAGATAGAATAAGATGGTATTGGGAGTGAACCTTGACTACTTAGATGGCCATGGGAGTGAAACATGACTACCATGATGGTATGAGGAGTGAAATTATAATACTAAGATGGTATTTGGAGTGAACCTTTACTACTAAGATGGCCATGGGAGTGAACCATGAATACAAAAATGGTATTGGGAGTGAACCCGTATTAATAAGATGGCCAAGGAGTGAACCAAGACTACTAAGATGGTATAAGAAGTTAAACAACAATAGAAATATGGCCTTGGAAGTAATTCCATGACTACTATGGAAATATTTTATATGCTTATGAGTCTTCTATAATTTCATGTCTTATTCCTATGTTATGATTTCATGTCTTATACTCTTTATTTTATTAGCATTAATGTGTTTTTAATTACCATTATTTATGCCATGATTCCTATCTATGATCTTTCTTATGAAGGGTATGATATTTTAATGTTATGATCATGTTATAATACCCTTATGTTCATGTTATGCTTATATATTTCCTTTATTTACCCTTATTAAGAATTCAAGATCACTCATTTCTTATGTTTTCTTTCCCCAAGTTATGTAGAAATGTTTTTATATAGATTTACTAATAGTTAAGATATGTTTGGGAAAAATTGAAGAAATTTCACTAAGTTAAATGATTTTTTATCCATGTTTCCAAAGGCACTAAACTAACACTGTCTTTGGGAATCTGTTTTTGTAATGTTTTAAGTATTCCAAAAAAATGATTTGATATATATGTATGTTAAAACCGGATTGTTATATAAACCATGATACACTTTGTGCTTTCATTTCATGATTACTGAGAGGATATGGAATCATCGCTTTCACTCCTGGTTGAAACCATTATGGATTTATTTCTTTTATTCTTATTCTCCTTAATTTTATTTTTGATCATTGTTCCTTATGTGTCCCTTATTTTTTCATTCAAATAACTACACTACTTATTTAATTTTTTCATCCTCGATTTCTTCATGTTGTTAGTATTGTTTTATTTTGAAATTTTTTTCATCTTCTTGGATTGAAGATCCATTTAATCAACATCATAAGATCCATTATTAATTAATTGGAAATAAATTAATATTTTCTCCTAGTTTTTTTGGATTTTTTTATATATAAACCCAATCCTTTTACACATATTGTTATATAACTTTTAACATAAATATCCATAAAATTTAAATGAATTATCAAAAGGCCTAATGACTTTGAAAGACTATGTACATTAAACAACAACATGAATCTAAAAAACATCTTAATAATAATATCCATAAAGAGATTCAAAATCCCACTGATATAGTAAAACTATATAGGATAAACTAGGGAATACATAAAAGAAATGGGAAATATATAAATCCTAGTATCGTAATAAACATGATGGAGAAGAATAACATATAAATCAAAAGGCATAACATGATATCATAAAGAAGTAAAGATCATGGATATTAATATTGAAGCATAGCATAAAGATAGTGGAATCATAAGATCATGGAATCATAATAATGTTGAAGAAGAATAAAAATTTAAATATTCATAAGTCAAGGTGAACCAAAATTACAACATTACATGGTGGATAGAGTCCCATAATGTATTAGGTTTACCCCCTAACCTGATACTTAATTTCTCATGAGACAAAAAAATTACCTAATGCCTCGGAGTGGTATCTAGGGGAAAAAATCATAAAATTTACATACTTACATGTTCCAAGAAAGGAAATTAGTCATAAATAATAAACATAATAATTACCCATGTAAAGAAATTGATTGCATAATCTTTCCTAATATCATAATCATGAAGATTTCATAAAGAATTATTTTGATAAGTAAACTTGAGGGATATATTAGCTCATAAAAAATGTGGAATAATCTAGTTATATATGTAAGATATAGATATATATAATTTATAATCATTCCATGAAATCAAAGAGGGATAGAAAGTGGGTTAGATAGAGAAACATCATAACCCAAAAAAAGGGTGGTTTAGAGAGATCCCTAACCTGATATTCTATAATTTTTATGTATTTTAATTTAATGTCCTAAATAATAAAATTGTACTAATTAACTACTTAATTAATATCCTTTTACATCTATATTTTATTTATTATAATTTTAGTATGTTCATTCATTATCATTTCAATGAGATATAACGTTTAGTTTCATTGTTCTGAGAGTGTTCATTTTATAGTTCCATGGTCGAATCAGTTGTGGATAATTATTGATGTTATTGTCAAAAGAGAATAAAACTATAGAAGTGAAATAAAATTATATTCATATCCTTATATAAATTTAAATGTTCCAATTATCGTTTTGTGTTCCGACATAGGGATGCCTCACTTAATAAAAATGTTAACGTTATGTGGTTAGTTCATTTCAACCATTTTACTGAGCATCAGAAACATGATTTATTTTATTTTATTTATTGATTATTAAAACATTACAAAACTTTATTTAAGTTATATTATTATTATTATCATCATATTTATCCATAATAATGTTTTTATAACCATCCTTGACGGTGGTGGAGAAAATGAAATACGCTGTTCATGGAGGTGGTGGACCAACCAAATTTTAAACAACGTTTTCATTTAAGAAACATGATAAGGGAGGGTAGAAGATGGATATTATAATATAATAATAACATATCAGTATAGTTATGATATTTATATTACCATTTTTAAGTGGATGGAGAAAATAATTTGGTGGTAAAATAATAATAAAATTTAAATAGTATAGTCGATAATTTTACTTCTTCCATTAGTCACCTCTAATATGGCTACCCATTAAGGATCTATGAAATGATATTTGGATGAGACAAGTTGTACTAAGATGTGGAGGAGAGGACTGGATAGGGTATTGGGATCAAATTTGGAAAGATCCAATGGTTAGAAGGTGTGAGGAGAAGGGTTAGAATTTATATTGGAAGAAGATTAGTGTTTTTAAATATTATATTCATAAATTTATTATTTTGACTCATGAATATCAATATTATTTATTAATGTGTGTATATAAAGTAAATAATTCAAGTTATTTCAAAATAGTGTTCTTTTACATTATATGTGACTAAAAAATTCATGTATTCAGCATATAATGCTAAATAATATATTTTACCATGTTTCATTATTCCCAAAAAATTCAATTATTTTAGAAAAATAAAAAAAATTAATCCTAACCATTTTTTGAGGTTCAAATTTAAAAAACAAAATCCATTTTATGAAAATAATTTTCTAACTATGAGAAATTTAATTTTTAATTAAAACCCTCATTTATATGAAAGATACCTATTTTAATATTATGATCAATTTATAACACTTTGAAAAATTACTTAGGTTCTCATAAAATTATAAAATCATTATAATAAAACTAAATATTAATTTATAACTCCATTTTATGAAAATATGAAATTATTTTAAATCATTATATTTATTATAAAAATGAAAATAAATCATATATGTTTTACAGAAATACAAATGCTTATTTTATCATTTTAAAACATATATTTACTTGTGTCATCAACAAAATATACTATATTTTAATTCTATAAGATAAAAAAATAGTATTTTACATTTCCATAGGTGATTTTACTAAAATAATGGCCAGTTTACTATTCTTAATGGCCAGATTACTGATACAATAGTCATTTTACCATTCCAATGGTCTGATTACTATTATAATATTCAAATTTATAACAGTCATGTGAGATCCCTACTTAATATAAATAACTCATATTTCATTCATTCTTTATTCACGTTTATTTTCTCTAAATATTACATATATCTTAATTTTCAAGATGAATATTTATTACAGATATTTTTTATCATTTCTATCACATTGTTCGTGAGTGTAGTTATTATAGTGGATCTAACATATCTGTTTTTTTGTATTTTAGTTATATTATTTTATATTTTTTATTCCATTGAAATATTTTCAAATTTTATCTCCATTTTATTGACTAAATTTAATGTTTAAGTTCATATAATAAAATGCAGTTGGTTTTATCATGTGGTGTGTGTGAATTATATAATTTTATATTACTAAATATGATATAATTATGTATTCTGAAGAGAAATTTCATTGATATAATTCTTTTTTGTTACATTCTTCCTACATTAAAAATTTAACCCTAAAAATCTCATTTTATAAGATAAGGTGAAAATAGGTGATGGTACTTCTTCTTTATAGCTTCCCTGAGTTCCCATGTCACCTTTTTATTCATATGATTTCTCCATAGTAATTTGACAAGGTGAGTTATCTTATTTCATAAAACTTCGTATCTGTGATCCAAGGTCTTTACCAAATTCTCCTCATAAGAGATATTATTTTCCATCTATACCACCTATGAATTCTCAAAATGTGAGGGATCGAGTATGTACTTCCTTAAGATAGATGTGTGGAACACATCATATACTTGGGAGAGTGTTGGTGGGAGTTCTAGTAGATAAGACACAACTCTGATTCAATAAAGAATCTCAAAGTGGTTTATATACCTGGGAATTTTATTTCTCTTATTCCCAAATCCCAATTCTCTCTTTATTTAAGATATTCATATGAATAATTTATCTATAACCTCAAACTCTATGTTTTGTCTACAGTTATCAACATACCTCTTCTATCAACTTTGAGCATACCTGATGTACTACTGAATGGTATTGACCTTTTTTACCATTTCATTAGCCATTTCATGTCCTAGAATCTTGTGTTCACAATCTTAATCCCAACACACATGAGTTATACTATTATTCCCACAGTGTGATTTATGTGGATCCATTTATATTTTTGAGTGGAAATTATTATTCTACAAAAAATAAACTAGAAGAAGATTCTGATCCCATACTTCTTTAAAGTATATCCTGAAATCTCTTAACACGTCTTTAGGGGTATGGATAGTTCTTTTAGACTGGACATCAGTTTGGGGGTGATAAGTTGTGATGAAGTTCAACTCTATGTATAGGGCTTGTTTATAATGACTAGAACTTTAGAATAATATTTTTTTTCATGAAAATGTATGTTTTATAATATAATAATAAATAAAAATGTATAATTATAAATGAAATGTGACCATCAAGTTTTTACTATTGGTTAATATGAATGTTGTAAACAATAATAATTTTTAATGTTATAATAATTTTTTATAAATAGAAATTATAATGGATAATTAATGTAGAAACAAGAGTTGATGGCCTCATCCAGTAGACTCGGGCTATGCAAAGCCCATTTATCAAAGGCTGAGAAGGAGGTAGAGTCACTGGGATTTTCTTTGGACCAAACCCAAGTTGAGCATCAATAGGTTAATATTGAACGAAATCACATACGAGAGAAGTTCATGTTAGTGGAACTCTGGCAATGTTATCCGAGCTGACCCAGAGTCTATCCCTATTTCACAGCTTACTCGTAGGTCTTATGTGGGTGTTATAAGGGGTTATATAACCAGGTCTTAGTTATTTTGTGTAATCCCTTTATACAAATAAAATTTATATTTCATCATTTCCATTTTTAAGAATAGATTTTCTTAATAAAATATATGTTGAATTCAGAAATAATTGACAAACAATTGTACTTTTTAGAGATCTCTCATACTTATAGAATTATTATCGTAAAATAAACTTCATTTTTGAATTAAAAATTTCAAAATTAATATAAGGTGAATTTTTAGTAGTTTTCTAGAAAGTTCCAATTTTTTTATAAATAGTATTTTTTGATGGATAATATTGGATGAATAATAAAATAGTTTTTAAATAACGAATTCTATGAAATGATTTTCAAAAAACGGACATACACAATTGCGATCAGTAAGATATTTAGAGCCTAATAAGACCAACTTAATTTTTTAGTTAATAGTAAATTAACCCTTTAGAATAGTAATGTTATCCATATGAATAGTAATTTTAATAATGGAATAGTAACCTCACCTAAGGAAGTATATATATACTTTAGTCATCTTAAATGGTAATGTGATATAATTATATCATAGTATAAGTAAGTAAATGTTTTAGAAATGATTAGTTAAGTATTAATTTTTTTAATATTTTTATTTAATTTAAAATTAAATTCTTTTTTATAAAATGGAGTTTGTTTTTGAATTAAAACATCTAAAAATGGTCAGGGAGAATTTTTGGGATATTTCTAAAATAGTTGAATTTTTAATGAATAGTAAAAATACGGTTTTGAGTTTTCTGTATGTTTAATGAAATCATAACTATATAATAATGATGTAATGAGTAATATAAGATTTTGGTAGACTATTTTGGGTTAAAATATGATATTAGGTGTCTCAAGTGGCCAATACCATGGGGAAATACCATGTTCAAGCCCATGGTTTTTCAAATACCACTAATGAGGTGTCCTTTGAAATTAATAAAAAAACTCCCTCTCTTTTACTATAAATAACCACCAATTAAATCATTTCTATTCATTAAAAATTCATCCTTCACTAATTTATGATATTTATACCTCCATATGATTCCTCCCAAGGTGTTACCAATCCCTCAAGGTCCCTATCTTTGAGTTTTAGAAGTTACTCTTCAAGGTAAGGGAATTCTCAACTTCTCTTTTCTTTTCAAGTTCTATTTTATGTGGTATGTCTATAAAATTTAAATATCATGTTCTTATTTACATTTTATTTTGTACCTATACATTATTATTATTCTTTTAGTAATGGTTTATCCCTTTCCCAACTATTTTTAATTTTTTTATAAAATCATGTTTCATAACCGTTATGCTGCCGAATTTTCATCTCAAAATATCTCTCTTTTTATCAATAAATTATTTTGTTTTATTTATGTGAATACCCAAAACTCTTTCATTTCTAAGGGTATTCATCACAACTTAAAAAAGGTTTATTTTATTTAGTAACTTACATACATAAAACCTTCATTCCCTTTCCATGGGTTATAAATGATATAATGAACATGTTTTTAAGCGCTTTTTAAAACACTGTTATTTTGATATAGAACCTATTTCTTTTATTCTATTTGGATTATTTATTAATTTTTTGATTATGATCTATGTGTATTATATTAAAATAATGACTTATTTAGGGTGCACCCGGATAGTTCTACAATTCATTGGGTATAGAAATTGATATCTAGAGATGATAAGTTTTACGATACCTTGGTGAATAACCTCGATAATTCTTATGACACCTTGGGGATGTAACTTGGTGATATGATTATGAATGTAGAAATTAAATTTTGTAGAAACATTTTAATGTTATTAATAAATATATTATTATTATATTTATCTTTATCATTCTTTTACTATATTCCTCATGTTCTTATTGATATTTCTCAAGTTCACATATAAACTGTTTCATATGTTTTCCCTTACTAGGACTTCTGCTCATCCTTTCCTTTGATGTATGTCCCCATGTCATGAGACGTGATAAATGTAATTAGTATGAACTATTAAGTATACTTTCATGTGGAATAGAATAATTTTTTATGTTTTCATTTATTATATACCTTATTTCCCAAACACTAAACTTCAAAAGATCCTCTATTTGTAAATTGTCATGTAATGTTATGTAATAAAAAAGAAGGATGTCATAGTTGGTATCAGAGAATAGTTTAGTTATCTGTGGAAGTTAGGATATGAAAACGTTATGAAGAACCCTATAGAAAAGTTTAAATATAGGAAAATTTATTTGTATTTTGGTGAAATATTAAGTAAGTGGTTTCTGAATAAATAATTCTCTATCTGGATACGAACAAGCGGGTGTGGCTATGGAATAGAAGTACCTAGTGGTAAAACCCAAAACACCCCTTTGGTCTAGATTTGAATAGGAACTAGTGCACGACAATGGGCCTTATTGTACTCCTAGTTTTACATTCCGGAGGCATATGTTTGGTTAATCAAAAACTTTTTATGAACCATTATGAAGGATTTATAGAAAATATAATTGCGGATTATGAATAACATGTTTAAGCCTGATACTTTAAGACATAAAAAATCTTTTAGAGATATAAGATTCTTAAATGAAACAAGTTTCTCGCTAAGTTTTTATTCTTTTAGAATATGGAGGGAAATATCATTAATTGTGAAATTGGTGACTGTAATGGACCATGCACTAACAACCCTATGATGGAAGCTGAAATGGAAGATTTCATGAGAATAATGAATTAAATAACTAAAATTATGGTAAATAAATTAAATCAAGATGAGATAATGATTTCACAAGAAAGGAACAACATTCCATTTTTTCCATTATTCATAAACAACCACCAATGTTTAGTGGATCTACCAACCCATTGATTGTAAAACAATGGATAAGCTCTGTAGAAAAGATCTTTTCAATATGTCATAGTTCTAAAAAAGAGAAAGTCACATTGGCTATTTACCTCTTATAGGGAGAAGATGATTAGTGGTGAGAACTAATTAAAAACATGAGGCCAAGAGGGGATATTGAATCTATGGAGTGGGAAGAGTTCATATGGATCTTCTTCAATAAGTATTCCCCTCATTTGATAAGAATGAAAATGGAGAAGAAATTTATCAAGCTAAAGTATAAGGAAAATGAATCTCTAGGAAGCTATGAGATTAAATTAAAAATTATTTCATGTTACACCTCTATCTTTGTCATGAATCCTAATGGTAAGGTTGTTAAATTCATCAATGAACTAAGACCTCATCTACAAACAAATTTAGCCAACTGAGACTATAACACCTATGAGGAGATCATACGAAGTGCTATGAAAGTTGAAATGGAATTTGTTGAGATGTAAAGGTCCCATAAATCCAATGAAAATAAGAGATCAATGTATCCAAGCTTGGGGGGATCTTTGAATAGGGAAGAGGTGGAAAGAAAGTGAAACTTCCCATGTGTAATAAACGTGGGAAGAAGTATTCTGAGAACTAATTTATCGAGAGTGAGAAGTGTTACAAGTTTTGAAGAGTGGCCATATCACTTGGAATTGTTTTATTGAGGGGAATCCTCAACATCCCAACACTAACGATAAAGAGAAGATAGTGGAATCGCTTCCTGAATTCCAATGATTCTCATGCAGATATCTTGGGCAATTTTACAATCACTATCCAACTATGAGGATTATAGAGGGGAATCACCATCAGACTCAGCATTGGTGAAGAGAGAAAGGTTATCCTTTTTCTATCATGATGAATGAAGTTGAATCTCAAAATGATGTGGTGGAAGATACTCTTGTTGTCCTCTCAAAGATAGAATGTACATTATTTGATTCTAATTCTACACATTCTTTTATTTCCACCATTTTTCAAGAAACATAGAATCAATTTCTAAACCACTAAAATTAGAGTTATCAGTCAAGACTCCTGGAGGGATTATCTAAGCATCAAAAATATTTATAAACACGAGTAATTATTTTCACAGGAAAAATCTTATCGCAAATATAGTAGTCATTCCTATTTCATAATTCAACATTATACTAGGGATGGACTGGTTCTCAAAGTATAATGATAAGATCAAATGTATAAGCAAGGAAATTTTAGTAGTCTTGAATGGATGACCTATAGTTATATTACAAGGAGACATATCTCAAATCTATCTTTGTTTAGAATCACAACATATATCCTTGTTTATGGATTTGATCAGTGAATAAGAATAACGAAATGAGAGTATAAGTATAAAAAAACTTCCCATCATTCAGGAATAAATTGACATATTTCCATATGAGTTACCTTGGCCTCCACAAAAAAGATAGGTATGTTCTTCGTTAAACCCATTCCTGGTTCCAAGATGATTTTGAAAAGCCCATATAGAATGGAGAACGTGAACCTAGTTGAATTAAAGCAGAAACTCCAAGATCTTTTGGAGAAGGGGTTTATCCGTCCATGTGCATCTCATTGGAGAGAACCTATTCTCTTTGTAAAAATAAGGATGGATTGATGCTGTTATGCATTTATTATAGTGAACTAAATGAGATCACAATAAAGAACAAATAACATCTTCCAAGAATTGAGGACTTATTTGACTAGATTCATGGGGCTCAGTTCTTCTTCAAAATTAATATTTGATCTGGATATCAACAATTGAGTGTGAAAAAAGAGGATATTCTAAAAAACTTCATCTGATCAAGATATGGGAATTATGAGTTTGTTGTTATGGACTAATGTCCCCACACTTTTTATGGATTTTATGAATAGAGTCTTTAAGGACTGCCTTGATAATTTTTTGGTAGTTTCTATTGATGCTATTTTGATATATTCTAAAAGTAATGAAAAGTATGAGGGTCATCTAAGGGATATATTAAAAACTATGAGGAAGGATAGGTTATTTTGAATGTTTAGAAAGTGTTAGTTTTGGTTATAACTAGTTTCTTTCTTGGGTCACATTTTAACTAGTGAAGTAATCTTAGTTGACCCTACAAAGACAATAGTTGTAGGGGAGTGGACTCATCCTACAATAATAACTGATATTCGTAGTTTCCATGGATTGTTGAGATATTATAGGAGGTTTTTGAAAAAACTTTCTTGACTTCCCAATCCATTAACCAAGTTATCTTGAAAAGGGGTGAAGTTCATCTGGACAAAAGAGTGTGAAGAAAGTTTCCAAGAGATGAAGAAGAGATTGGTTCCTACACCAATGTTAACTCTACCCTCAATTGGAGAAGGATTTATTATTTTCAATGATGTATCTTTAAAATGGATTGGGTGTGTCCTAACGAAAAATGACAAGATGATTTCTTATGAATCTCAATAGCTAAAGCCTCATGAGAATAATTATCCTACACATGATCTGGAGTAGGTTGTGATTGTTTTCTCTATAAAGATAGGGATTCACTATCTTTATAGGGAGAAATGTGATATATACACAGAGCAAAAAAGTTTTAAGTATATCTTCACATAAAAGGAAATGAACATGAGACATAGGAGATGGTTGGAAATTCTTAAAGATTAAGATTTTTCAATTCATTGTCATCTTGGAAGATCAAACATTGTCACTAATGGATTAAGTAGTAAATACCATGTTGTGATGGAAATGATGAGGATTCGAAGAGATCCTTTGATCAATGAACTAGTAAAACTGAACCTGGGAATCGTAAGGGATGGGACATCATCAAACCTATACCAAATGATTTATCAACCATCATTACTAGAGAAGATCAAGAAATCTAAAAAATAAGATCCTTTTTTATAGAATAAGTTAGAGACTATGAAGGATGGGAAGTTTCCGGAGTTCAATATTGATCAGGAAGGTGTACTGAAAGTTCGTACTAGACTGTGTGTTCCATATATTCCGAAAATAAAGAAGGAGCTGATGGATGAATCTAATATCTCTACATTTTCTGTACATCTTGGAAGAATTAAAATGTACATCGAACTTTGTGATCATTATTTGTGGGATAACTTCAAAAGGGAGATTGTTGACTACACTACAAGGTGCCTGATGTGTCATCAAGTGAAGGTAGAGCGATAAATTCCTAAGGGGTATAACAACCATTACCCATACAATCATGGAAATGGGACAATATCACTATGGAATTTGTCACTGGTCTCTCAAAAACATCCATATGAAATAATTTGATATGGGTTATAGTGGATCATCTCACTAAGAATACCCATTTTATCTCTATTCGGGAATATGTCTCTCTTGATCATCTTGCCTGGATTTACATGAAGGAAGTGGTTAGGCTGTATGGAGTTACACTTTCTATCATATCTAATTGTGATCCATAGTTCAAAAAATATATATATAGAAGTATTAAACATGTACTCTGTAGAAAATTGAATTTCCGTCCGGCCTATTACCCCCAAACTAATAGAAAATATAACAGGACTATTCGAAAAATCCAGGAAATCCTCAGAATATTCTCAATGAAATTTAAAGGTTGATGGGATCAACATCTCCCATTTTTTGAGTTCTCTTACAAAAAAAAACTTTCACTCGAGCATTCAAATGGCACCATATGAATCTCTATATGGTAAGTGATTTAAAACTCATACTTGTTGGGATGAAACTGGCGAGAGAAGGATTCTTGTGTCTAATATTGTGCAAGAGAAGATAGAAAAGGTTCATTTCATCTAACAACACATTTAGAAAGCTCAAATTTGGTAGAAGAGATATGTCATCATCTGTCAAAGGGACTTGGAGTTTGATTTTAGTGATAAAGTCCTCCTTTTAATATCTCTATGGAAGTGAGTCATGAGGTTTGGGAAGAAACGGATGCTTAAACCTAGGTACATTGGCCCCTATAAAATCCTTGATCACGTAGGTGCAAACACCTATCATCTTACACTTCCTCAAAATCTATCTCAAGTTCATGATGTAATCCAGATATCCCTCTTAAGAAAGTACATACTTGAGCCTTCACATGTAATGAGTCCAAATGTTATATAATTGAATCATGACCTCTCTTATGAGGAGAAGCCAATAGAGATCTTTGATCAAAGAGACAAGGTTCTACGTAACAAGACAATCCACCTTGTTAAATATTTTTGGATGGACTACAAATATGACGAACCCACATGGGAACCAGAGGATACTATGAGATAGAAACACCCACACATTTTTTCTTATTAGGGAATGAGATGAAATTTTGGGGATGAAATTTCTTAAGGGGAGAAGAATGTAACGAACCAAAATTTTGAATAAAATTTTGTTTCCTAAAAATTTATGTTTTAATATGTAATAATCAATTAAAATGTATAAGTTCAAATTAAATGTGAACATTGATTTTTGACCATTGGTTAATATGACCATTAGAAACAATAATAATTTTTAATGTTATAATTATCATTTATAAATAGAAATGATATTGGATAATTAATGCATAAAGAAGACTTGATGGCCTCATCTAGTAGACTTGGGCCTTATGAAGCCCATTTGTCGAAGCTTGGGAAGGAGGTAGCATCACTGGGCTTGGATTTGGACCAAGCGCATGCCAAGCTTATACTTATTAATATTGAATGAAATTGACTATAGGATAAGTTCATGTTAGTGGAGATTACCACTCAAGCAATGCTATCTGAGTCTCCAAAAGAGGCCATAACCATTTCACACCTTACTCTTAGGTCCTATGTGGGTGTTATAAGGGGTTATATAACTAGGCCTTTATTACTTTGTTTAATCATTTGTATGAATAAATTATTTTATCATTTCCTTTTTAGGAAAATAATTACTTAAAAAAATATATGTTTAATTGAGACAAATTTGATAAATTTATTTTAGAAGTAAAAAATTTGTATTTTTAGATATTTCTCATACTTAGAGAATTATTGTGGTTAAATAAACATTATATCTGAATCCCAATTTTCAAAATTACTTTACGGTGATTTTTTATTTGTTTTATAAAAAGTTTCAATTGCCGATGAATAGTATTTTTTTTTGATGAATAGTATTGGATGAATAGTAGTTTTTTATTAATAGTAAAAAAAAATTTAAAACAATTTATTAAATATTTAATTCTGTGAAATTATCTTTGAAAAATAGACATACATGATTTTGATTAGTAAGATATTTAGAGTCTAATAAGATCAACTTAATTATTTGGTGAACAGTAAATTAACCCTTTGGAATAGTAATTTTACTCTTATGAATAGTAATTTTACCAATGGAATAGTATCCAAACCTAAGGAAGTATAAACATATTTTAGTCATCTTAAATGGTATTGTAATATAATTATATCATAGTATAAGAAAATAAATGTTTTTGAAATTATTAGTTAATTATTAGTTTAATGAAATTAATTTTTATAAAATGGAGTTCATTTATTAATTTTACACGTCAAAAAATGGTTAGGGTGAATTTTTTGGATTTTTCCGAAATAGTTGAATTTTTGATGAATAGTAAAAACATAGTTATGAGTTTTCAGTATGTTTAATAACATCATAACTATGTCATAAGGATGTAATGAGTAAGATATGATTCTAGTCAACTCTTTTGGATTAAAATATGATATGAGGTTTCCCAAGTGGCCAATACCATGGTCAAATACCATGGGAACGCTCATGGTTTTGCAAATCCACTAATGAGGTGTCCTTTCAAATTAATAAAAAACTCCCTCTCTTTTACTATGAATACCCACCCATTACTTCATATCTGTTCATTACAAAATTATCATTAACGAAGTTATGCTAGTTCTACCTCCCAAGGAGTCCTCCCAAGGAGTTCTCAAGCCCTCATAGTCCCGATCATAGAGTTTTTGAAGTTACTCTTCATGGCTAGGGAATTCTCAACTTCTCTTTTCCTTTCAAATTATCTTCTATGTGGTATATATTTCAAATTTAAATACCATATTATTATTTCTATTTTATTCTATACCTATAATATATTATGAGTCCTTTATGAATGGGAGACCCCTATCACCTCTCTTTTTTTATAAAACCATGTTTTCTGCCCGTTATACAGTAGAATTTTCATCTCAAAATATATCTCTTTTTCTCAACAAATTCTTTTATTTTATTTATGTGAATACCCAAACCTCTTGACTTTATAGGGTTATTACTAATATATAAAAAATATTTATTTAATCTAGAATTGGCATACATAAAACCATCATTCCCTTTTCATGGGTTATAAACGGAATAATGATCTTGTTTTTAAGAACTTTTTAAAATTCCATGATTTTGATATGAAACTCATTTCTTTTATTCTATTTGTGTTATTTATGATAAGTTTGATTATTATCTATATGTTTCTCATGAAAATAAATACATATTAAGGGTAAAACCTGATAGCACTCCAATTCATTAGGTAAACAAAGTAATCTTTAAAGATGGATTGTTTTACAATACCTTAGTGAATATCCTTGGTAATGTTTAGGATACCTCAGTGATGGACCTTGGTGATATGATTATGGATGTATATATTAAATTTTTTAGGAAAATTATCAATTTATTACTCAAGATTTTATTATTATGATATGCCTATTTATCAACCACTTATGATATTCCTCATGTTCTTATTGATATTTCTCAAGTTCACATGTAAATTGTTTCACATGTTTTCTATTACTGGGCCTTCTAATCACCTTTTCCATTGATGTATATCCCCAGGTTATGATATAAAATTTATGTAATTAGGATGAAACTTTAAAAATCCCCTCACATGTAATATAATAAGGGTTTATTTTTTCATGTATTAGGTACCTTATTTACAAGACACTAAACTTTAAAAGATCCCCTGTTTGTAAAATGTCATGTAAAGTTATGTAATAAAAAGGTGGGATGTCATTTTTTTGGAGACTCTTCTAAATATTGGAGGTATATATTGGGTCTTAGTCAGATAAGATAGATAGCGGTGTTCCATATTACCTCCCCACTTATCCAATGTATATCCCTGAAAATTGATTATGTGAGAAATCCTCTCGAATTAAAATGAAGTGTGAAGTCTTTGTAAGATGATCCACCACAACCCATATATCATTATTTTAACTTGATGTATTTGGAAGACTTGTGAAAAAGACTATGGTGATGTTTTCACATTTCTATATAGGTATGGGTAATATTTTTATCATCCCCTTGTACTTTTTCTTTTATCCCTCACTTGATGACATATCAAGAACAATGTTGTATATTCCATGATCTCCTTCTTCATATTGTTCCACCAATAGTTCTCTCATAGATCTTGATACATATTTTTTCTATCTGAGTGGATAGATAATTTTAAGCTATGTGGAACATTCAATAACATCTTCCTTATCTCAAGATTTTATAGTACATATATTTACGACTCAAATCTTACAACTCCGTTAATTTTGAACTCTGAGGATTTAACTTTTCTTATTGTTTCCAAATTATTTTGTATTTACACATAATATCATTGAGGATTATTTATTTTCTCTAAATGGATGGTTGAGAAATAATTTGAAAAAGAAATGATGTATTTCCTTCTATTATGACTCTAATGTCCATACTTTGAAATTATAAGAATATTGGATTCATCTCAACTCACATCATTGATAAGGCCACATGATTCTTTTTACTTAGAGAATATGGCACTTTAATTACTTTCCTATGATGGTAGTGAATTGACAAGTCATAGTATACTAGCTCTAATAGTATTCACTAGTGAATATTAAACTCTTTATATGTGAATATATATATATATATACATATTTGAGACTCTTATGATCCAAATATATTTCACACTTCTTCCCATAGAGATAATGATGCTATATTTTCAATGAATAGAATACTACAACCAACTCCAGATCGTGTGTTTGATAGTTCTTCTCATAAAAATTCAACTACCTTCAGGCATAGGGTATTAATTTGTCATGTTTCATCATTATATATCACAAGCCCTTCTTTGAATCATTTCTACATACCACTAAATGTTCCCCACTTGAGGGAAGTGTGAGGAATGATGATTTGATAAGACTCTTTTTCAATTCCATGAATATCTCTTCACATTCATTTATGTATTTGAACTTCACTCCCTTCTGAGTCATCTTGGTTAGCGGGTGTGATATTCAAGATATGTATCTCACAAATCATCGGTAATACCCACCTAATCTAGGAAAAACAACAAATTATATTACCGATGTTGTTATGGTCCACTCTGCAATTTCCTTTGACTTATAAGGGTCCACAGATATCCCTTTCCTGGTGATAACATGCCCCAAGAATGATACATCATCCATATATAGATCACATTTACCTTAATTTTTATATAGTTTCTTCTTTTTCAAGTTCTTTAGTATAGTATTAAAATACTCATCATGTCCATTCTTTATTTTCGAGTATATTATAATATCATTTATAATGATTTCCAAAACTTTATCAAGGTAATATATAGAGACTCAATCCATTAAGAAAATAAATATTGATAGAGAATTATTGAGTCTGAAGGGCATCACTATGAACTCATAACATCCATACCTTGTTTGAAAGGTAGTATTGGGAATATATTTCTTCTTTACCTTTAATTTTGGATGTCCCAACTAAAGGTATGCCTTAGATAAATACCAAGAACCCCATAGTTGACTAAACAAGTAATATAACCATGGTAGGGGATACCTATTTTTATTGTGATTTTTTTGAGTTCCCCAAAGGTTCATTGACACATCCTTCTTGATTAAGGGGAACAATGCACCCCATGGTGAAGTACTCAGGAGTAAAAAACACTTTTCTATATTCTCTTATAAATAATTACTTAGTTATTATAACTTAATGGTCTCCATTATATAGGGATTCTTGGATATGGGAAGAGGTCATGCACTACAGTCACACAAATATGTCACACACATGGAAGTAGGGAAATAAGGTGGCTGAATTATTGGCCTCTTGGACAATTGCTAAAAGTTCTTATTCCATATTTACTTCCCTTGGTTACCTTACCCATGAGTGCATTAGCTTTTTTCAAGGGTGATGTGATTGGTCTCCATTATTTAGGGCCTCCTGGAACTTTTAGGACTATTCCCTTTCTATTAATAAAAAATTCGTAATGTTGGATAGACAGAAGAGATCCTGGTATAATTTTAATTGATAACTCAACCTCCAAGTTTGGAGGAATACCATGAATCTCTTTAGGGAGTAAATCAGTATAATCCCTCATGATGGACATTTCTTCAGCATGATTCTCTCCTTGGTCTCAATCCTTTAATATATATATTCTTACTCATAAGGAAATAATATCCATACTTGAGAACAATATTCCAATGTAGATTCATCCTTCTCCTTACACTTTTACATAATCAAAGGATGATTTGAGATGTGATGATTAATATCAATGCCCCAAATTTTTTTGTTTGATATATATAAGGACATCCAAGCCATGCCTAATATAACATAAAACTTCACTAAAGGAAGTTGGAAGATATTTACTAGTAGGTTCTCTCCACAAAATTTTACTAAGGATGAGTTATACACTTGGGATGAAATAATAACTATGTTTATTATTTTCATAGATATCGCAACCCCCATGTTTTGAGGTTATTTGTTTATATTTCTATTGTACTTGAAGATATTAAAGAATGTGTAGAACCAAAATCAAAAATTACATTCACTATTATTAATTGAATAACCCGTATACCTTTCACCACATCATTGTCCAGATCACCCTCAAATGTAGTGACATTATATTCCATTCATTTCTCTATAATACTAAGAGGGGTTTTATTGATAATCTATAAAAACCCTTAGCTCAGGGCATTGGATTATAAATTCAAATGTTCCTTGTAGTAAAATAACTATACTATAGGTTGTGTGTGAATATGAACCTTATTTTTTTCCCTTACATTTGTGAGTTTCTTTATCTTTATTCAGCATTGATTATCCTGATTCCACTCTTATCCAAACTTTAAGAATATCTTGATTCCCTTTAAATAGTTTTGGATATTCTTCTTTTGACACTTTTAACACATGGGATATTGTTCTTTTATTCCACCAAAAGATTCACCCAAAAATCATCCTAAAGAAGAAAAATTAATTTTATGCTTTTTTCACTTGAACCACATGACCAATGAGAGTATATGATCCCCACCTAAACTTTAAGGGCATAACGAACAATATATTAATAGATTTTAATGACTAGAATAGCTAAAGGTTTTCATTGAATCATCTTTTAAATAGTAAAGAAACGTTTTACCTTACTTTCGTTGTTGATGACAAATCTAGAGGTATACCATACAAGACTTGTGATGTTTTCCTTATACAACATGAAATATTTATCTTCCTTTTTCTTCAGTATGAGGAACTCCCTCTTCATTTTAATATGGATAGTTTGGGGAAATATTTATTCAAAATTATTTTCTTAAATCCTTCCAATTACATGGAATCAATATCCCCTTTAGACTCCATGTTATTGATAAGTATCCATCACTGAATGGCTTATCCTTCATTTTTATAAAAATCCATCACGACTTTCTCTTATTCTAAGAATTGGAGGATGGAGAATAAATTATCGATGGATATTATAAATTGTTCCATGATGAGGGGATTAGAATATACACTAAAGGTATGAGGTCTTTTTTGTATAAAGGACTCAAACACAACTTTCTCTTTTTTAGGAGAAGGAGGGTATTTCACATGTTACAACTTATTATACATAGCTTGCGTCTGTTGATCCAATACTAGCATGATTTTTCGTCTCTTTATCCCATTAGGACAGACATATCATTAGCAAAATAATCACATTTACTATCACATTGGTTGTTGGAGCAATTCCACTTATTTCCCTCCATTATCTAAAATAAAGGAAAAAATGGGATGATAATATTTTATGTAATAAACATATAAAAGGAAAACTATAAAGTTATAAATAATAACTTATAAATGAAATTTAAATCCTAAGTAATGTGTTTATAGGTTTCAATATATTTTATATATAGTAATGTTTCCTATTAGTTTTTCAAACCTAACAATCTATTCATGTACTTCATAATGGTTTGTAAAGAGTTTTTGAATTTTCCAAATCACATCCCTTATGAGTTTCAATCAAGATTTACAACAAGGCCTGTTTATTGTGAATATGGTGATGATTGAGTTATTACCCAATGCACCCTTTTTGAGGTTAATACCCATAGGTATAATGGTTTCAGATCTATATCCTCTTGTAGTATCTAGAGTGGGATGTAATTTTTTTTAAACTACTCTCTCTATACTTCAAAAAAATTCCAAGACATTTTCCTCTTATTAGACTTATACCTAGGGTTATCACTTAATTATTCTTGTTATAGTTCCAAAAAATAACCCGACCAGCCTTTGATACCAACTTTTACTACCCAGGTCTTTAACATATATTATTACACAATTTTTAACATAAATATTTACTAAATACAATCAAAGGATAAAAAAATCCAATTTTATTTGGAAGACTAGGTACATAAAACAATAACATGAAACTAAAATAAGACGTGTTTATTTTAATCTCAATAACAAGATCATGTATCCCTTTGAGTTCTGAAAACTATATAAGATAACTCGGGGGAATACATAATATAAAGGCGTGAGAAATAAAGTCCAGTAATAGAATAAACATGATAGAGTAGAATAACATATCAATAAAAATGACTAACATGATATCATAAAGAAGTAATAACCGTGAATAATTATATGGAATCATATCATAAAGATCATGGAATCACAATATTAAGGCATCATATGAACATGGTAGAAAAATAAAAAATACCTTAAGCATAAGTCAAGGCTAAACACCAATACAACATCACATGGTGGATACATATCCTTAATGTATTATGTTCACTCCCTAATCCCATAAATAATATATTACAAGACAAAAACATTACCCAATATATTAGAGTGCTATCTAGTAACACCCATGATAACATATACATGATTATGTGTGTCAAAAAATGTAATTAATCCTAAGGAATAGATATAAGAGTTAATCATGTAATGAAATGGGTTGAATAATATTTCATCATATCATAATTAAGTAGATTTCATAATTAAGGTGTTTTGTAAATAACATTGAGGCATGTATTACCTAATAAAATGTGTAGTGACCCATTATTTTTACACATATCATCACATGATTATTAATAATAAATATCCAGTAAGTACAATCCCATAGACCTTGATGCCTAGTGTTTTTATCATATTAGGATCATGATACATCAATGGAAACTAAAAAATGAATCCTTATTTTATTCTTTTCCTTAGGGAGATTTTAAATCAATTTGACCACCAATAATTTCATCGGATAAAATTAAGAATATGTAAAAGGAAGGGGTGAGATAAAATCCTAATAAGGGAATAAACATGATAACGAAACATAACATGAGAGTCAAAGATATAACATGATATCACAAAAGATAAATAAAATCAGAAATAATATGGAAAAATTAAATAAATAACATGGAATCATTAAATTATTGTAACATAAGAAATGTGGTAGCAACACAAAACATGAAATAAACATGAGTCAAGGATAACTGCCAAGAAAATATCACAAGGTGGACAAAGTTACATAAATGATTAGGTTAACTCTTTAATCCTCTACTTGAAACCTCATGAGACAAAGACTTTAACCAATTCATTGGAGTGAAATCTGGGTGCTCCCATCATAACATGTTCATGGTCTTTGTGTAACATATAAAGGAAATCAATCATAAGTAATAACATAAGAATTATCCATGGAAAGAAATGGGTTGTATAATATTGTCTCATATCACAATAAAAGTAAATTTCATAATGAAGGCATTTGGGAGCTTAACATAAGGCATATATTACCCCCATAAAATTAAGGGATAGTGATAACGGTACACATTTAAGATACACATATTTTTTTTAAAAGGTTGGGGCCAAATCCATTCAAGATACACATATATATTATTTATAATCATTTTATAACATTAAATGTTATTGTGGATGATTAATATAAATAATTTTAAAATGATTAATAACATTCATGAATAAAATAACCTTTACACTTTGAAAATAACTTTTGAAAAAATAAAGTTATAAAAGCATTGTGGAAAAAGTTCCTTTAAAAATAACCTTGGAATAATATAACGGATTGTTCAAGGAAAATAATGGTCATACAAGTATAAAATACTATTCTAGATGTACACATTAAAACAAAGATTCCTTCCCCATTTTTGGTAAAAGTCAAGAAGTGAATTATTTGGAAAATGTTAAAAGGAATCATTTTAAACCATTTTTAAAAAATGAAACAAGGTTAAAAATTAATTTTAAAAAATCATAAAATAATATTAATATACCTTTTTAAAAACTTTAAAGGAAACATGCACATGGAAGATAAAATGGTTTTCAACCGAAGAGAGAAATGAAGACAAATATTATCCAAAAAAATTTCTCAATCCTTTAAAGAACCAAGGAGAAGAAAATTGTACTATTGCTTGAAAATTTATAAGTATATAGAGGATAATAACATTTATGGGTTTTATTATGAAATGTTCAAATAATTTATTACAATGGAGATTCAAGCATACACAATCCCAATTAAAGTTAAATTGAACATAAACCTCTACCGCTTTTGTAAAATTTGAATCATAACTCCCAAAAATTAAGTAAATGAATTTCCAATTAAAATATTATGACATATAAATTATTCATGATATAATAGGTAAATTTACAATATATAAACCTTATAAAAGAAATTAGGATCATAAAAGAACATGAGTCTCAAAGAAGGATGTTTTGATATGAAAACCCTTACCTCGACTTAAATCATCAAGTGTGTTATTTATCTTCTGTAATAATAAAATTATATTAATTAATTACTTGAGTAATAACCTTTTTAAACTTTATTTTTACATTTAATTTATTTTCGAATATTTTAAATTCAATTAAATAACCAATTAATTCCACATCATATGTTTTAAGGATAATTAACCCATATGTCCAAAATCACTTTGGTAAGTTTGTTAGTTCAATGAGATTATTATTTAATAATCATATTAATGGTAATCATGAAATAATTATCATTTTATAAATATTTAATACTTTTAAGACCAACCATGAAATATGGTTATAAAAAATGATCGATGTTACAATCATGGAGATCGTAGGTTGTACAAACGCATGAGTAACATTTCTATTTTTTGTCTACCATGATGGAAATAAATTAATTGATATTTTATGTTTATAGGATGATAATTATAACATAAATTTCATATTATTTCCTTAAATACCCTTACATTCTTTATCTATGGGATGCAGTAATAGAAAAGAATCACATCGCTTTACTAGGAAGTAGTCCACCATAAACACGAATGTTATTATCATTTATTAAATGGACGGAACAATAAAAAATTATACGATATTTTTATTTTATATAATGATATATATTTCATTAATATAACATATAAAAAGAATAACCTTTTAATATTACAATTAAATCATAAGTCAAAAACAAATCACATCACTTCGTGAGGCGGTAGTCCTCCATACACATGGACGATGTTATCGTATCCCCAATAGAATGAAAAGTTAGAAGTTTAATATAAAATTATAATTATTGAAATGTAATTACTTCATAAATATAATATATATAAATTAAATACATAGCTATATACAACTATTATAAGTAGCGATCGAAAATGAATTACATCGGTTCGTGAGGTGGCAGTCCACTGTACACACAATCAACAATTTCATTTATTATTTGAGGGAGGAGAAGATGTTTGAATTTCATTATCATAACATAAAAAAGCATATTTAAAATTTTTATGATACTATTTAATCATGTCTTAATAATATTTTAATAAGACACAATAAGAAATAACATAAAATGCTCGGTTAAGGATGTCACCCCTTCTTCAAATGACTCGTTTAGGTTTGTATCATAAGACTTTCGAGGTTGAATTTATAATAAAAAATTGGATTATAATATGGTTATATGGAATTAATAAACTTATTTATGAATTTATTGGCTTAAAAATCAGTTTTAGAAGTGTGGAAAGGGTATGATTGGGTGTGGCCTTTTATAAGCTGGGGAGAGGACAAACTTTAAATTTTTTGAAAAGAAAGAATTAGAACCACAATTTTCACATGAAAAAAGGATAAAAAATGTAATATTTATGAACTTAATAAGACATGAGGTCAGAATATTCCATAAAATATGAATTATATAATTTCAGGGTAACTTTGAACCCTTATCATTTTAGTTTGACCATTTGGTAAACCTATTTTTACCTTAAACACAATAATTAAATTTTACAATGTTTACTAATAATTATGTTAAAAAACTTTTTTTGAATTTTTTAAATAATATAAATTATTCTGATTCAAAATATTTAATCCATCTTCGAAACATGACTCACAAAAGTGTTATAATTTAATTTTAAAATGAAGTCCCCTAACGTGTCAAAAAAATCATTTTTAAGAAATGTTTTTTAAGCATAAACCGATCGTATAATAGCTATATGACAAATAATAATAATTAAATGGATTTAAATTAATATGTATAGATATATAATTTATAAATTTAATTTAAATGATTACTCATTAGGGTTTTTTTAATTAATTAAACTTGGGAAACATTATGCAATTGAAAACAGTTTAAAAAAAGGAATTTTTAAGCCTAAGAATAAACTTATACTAAAATCTAGTATACAGATGATTTAAATGAAATTAATTCGATTTAATATAACTAAATGAAACTTATATTAGTTTAAAAAAAACTAAATGAATAATTGTTGAAAATTTATAAAAGGGTAATAATTTTTTAAAAAAAATCAGAAATTTTCACTATTCACTAAAAAATTAATATTTTCCTAAGAATAACAATATTTCATGATAAGTTAATATCAATATGATTATTTAAATATTTATTATCATTTTATGAAATAAAATTTCTATAGTTCCGAAAATTATTTAAAATTTTTTGTCACAAATAACAATAAAATTATTCTTCAGAAAATGTTTTTATTATATATTGAGTGCTTATTTCCTAAGAGTTTATAAATTTATTTATATTTATTAGAACTGTTATATCTATTTCATAAAGTATTTTTTCCTATTCATACCCTTAAATTTAATATCATGGTTAAAGTGAACATATCTAAATATTTATATTTTAATAATTTTTCATGGTTCATTTAAACTTTGTTTTGTGTGTTAATTAAACTATTGAATATAGAGTTCATTTAAAATCCTAGGGTGTTAAAATCTAAAATATTAAATAAATTTCATCTTCACTATTTTAACTTGTTATCAATAATCAATGGTTTTACATTTTAAAATTTCATTATGGAAAAACAAACATAATAAAGAGGGTTAATAAAAATTTCTCATTAAAAGAGGGAAAGTGAAATATGAAGGTCATCACATAACTAAATTTCCACATATTATCCAATTACTAGGAAGTGAAAATATGGACATGGAAGAAAAGAATAAATAAATATGAATATTGATAGTGATCACTGATCACAAGAAATTTAATTATCAAGAGAATATTAACAATCAAGAAACCATAAACCTCATATGAATTAAAATACAATTGATTCATTAGACATGAATGCAATAAGATAAGTGTTTTATTTAAATATCCTTTTTTATAGTTGAGGTATTCTATTTGTAACACCCGAGACTTTTATGTTATATAAATCATCAAAGGAATCTTTTCTACACAACACTTGCTTGGCTTGCTTTACACGAAATCGTGACCTTCCTCGATAGCTTGCGTCGTACGCAATACCGAGTTTCACTAAACAACGATATGCTTGAAACTAGCCATTATGAATAGTAATAACCACTTTTTAAAATTTTATAAATTTTATTTTTCAAAATGGACTTCATTTTTGGATTCGTGATATCGAAATTAGCCTAGGGTGAATTTTTGGTATTTTTCTAAAAACATTCAATTTTTGATGAATAGTGAAACCACTAAGTGGTAGTTAAAAAAAACTGAATTTTTCATAAAACGTAATTTTTCCACTTCTGTGAGTGGATTTTCGAAAATCCGAGAGACACGGTTGATTTCAGTAAGTAAAATGTGGTTCAATGAGATGAAGATAATTTTTTGGTGAATAGTAACTTTTTGATTTTTTTACCACGGTTAAAAGTAAATAGGGTAATTAAGGGTAAAGCTCATATTATTATAACCCTAACACATGTCCTAATTCTATTGGATAAGTGTAATTCGACCAAAAACAAACTTAGGAATAAAATATGACCATTTAGGCCCACTTGGATTAGATTAGGACATTTATTATTAATTTATTTAAAGAAGGGTTAAAATATTTAACATCAAAGTTTAATAAGTAGATAATTTTTAATATGGGGTTATACATAAGATAAATTCAACTATAAATATTCATTAGAAAGATAAAAAGATTTCCTACATAATGGTATTTTATTTCTAATTTTTAGACATTAAATAATTTAAATTATATAGGAACAAAGATGATGCAGTATTATCTTATTAATGAAATATTGACATAATTAATGTTATAAACAGCAAAATAAATGTAATTTGAGACTTGTTATTAATTCCACTAATTTTATAGGTTAATATGACATGTTAGTATTGATTTAATTAACTTGGTTAGAACTAATAATTCTTTTATGATTTTCACAAAAAATCAATTACTAAATAGTGTCAAAATTGACATAAAATAGTTTTTAAAACAAATATTATATTAGTAATTTTTATTTTATTCCTAAAAATCTAAGGTTCAGACAAATGACTTAGATAAGGTTATATATATTAATAATAAACAACTTGGGGTTCGTTTGGCTGATTATAGTAAGTTTACTAACCTTATAGTATAAGAATACAAGAAGACACGGTAAAAGTAAACTTATTTAACTTAATGTTAAATCTAAATGATAAGGTTAAAATAGGAACCTAAACTTGTCTAAATTCTATTGGATGAGATGATTTCGACCCATCCCCACCTTAGCTTCGAAATATATCAATTTGGAGCTATTTAAAACCGAACTTGACTTTATAATAAAATAATATTTTTAGTTTTCCCAAAGGTGCCCCTCTCCTCCCTTATAAAAGGGCACCTCCTCCCTCTCTTCCTCACACCAATTTGAGCCTTCAAGCTCGGCCAAACCCTGCCATTTTCTCCTCTACACTTCCCTATAGACATCCTAGAGGTCCTGGTCATCTTCAAAGACCAATTTTAGTTCCCTAAAAGAATGTCTCAAAGAAGCACTTCAAAGAAGAGGTAATGTCCGTTACCGATTCTTTCATCTTTATTTCTTCTTCCACTTCTTCTTATTTAGTTGTTTCATTATTAAGTAATAATATCAGTATCACTCATATACGGATATGTTATTATAAGTATGAAACAACCCTATTTCACCATTTATCCATCCTACGGAAAAAGAAATCACCGCGCGTGCGTACGTATGGAATACCGTCTCCACACCGTGGTGTAATCTATTTTCCACCACCACCTTACTTGGATGGGTATAATGGTGTAAATAATGAATATATATGACTATTATAAAGTTATACTGATTCTGAAATAGTATACATACACTCCAATACAATTCCACGATCATAGTAACGATATCATCACTCGTGCGTACGTACGGAATACCGTCTCCACGATGTGATGCGACTCGTTCTACATGATCTTCATTTCATAATGATTATATAAATGAATTGAATGAATGAATATGATATATATTACACTAATACCATTATGGAAATGAGGTATCTATAACCTAAAGATAAGAATAAGAATTTATTCGACAAAACACGCATAAGAACAAAAAGTTATAAACACCCGAATAACAAGTAGCAATGAAATATTACTACTAAGAAGCTAAGAAAATGACCATATATGATATCATAAAAATAAGTATGATTCTGGAATAAGTCAATCACATTATTTAAATCATTATACAGGAGGTTCAGACACTTACAAAGCAAGTCGGACCTAAGGTAAGGGAAATATCACAATCTCATTTTTATCCGAGATTGTTTATACTTTGGCATTTACTGGGGTGTATTTTATCATCCACATCCATGTTTCCTCAATATGTAATATTATTTCCATTCACCTAAAATTGTTTAAATCCTATTTTACCCATCGGTGAGTTTTTAGTAAAATATATGAAAGAAATCTTTTCTCGTTTTTCGTACGAGGTACTTTTTGACTTTTCCGAAAAAAGTACGAAGAATGTTTTTTTAACTTATACAGCATGAATGGATTTTTAAAACATTATTTCCAAGAATATTCCTTTACAAGTTTTCAAGTTTATTTTTAATCAACTTCTTTTAGTTTAAAATTGTAAGACATGTAAAGAAAGGAAAATGTTTTTGAAGTAGAAAAGATATTTTCCTCAAGAATGGAGTTCAAGTGTTTTATCAAAATTATTTTCCATCTAAGATAATAAAGGGTTATGTTTCTATCCCTATTATTACATGGATTTGATTATGATGTGATGGAAATATTTTTATGAATTCCTTTATCTTATATGAATTGTTTTATAATGTCATGTTGTTTAAGAATCCAATTTTTATTACATGGGTTATGCTATGATGTATGGTTTATGATTTTGTGGAACACATAAGAATGGTATCATTATGAGATGGGTGGGACCTATATCTTCCTCCAATTCATTGGTTAAAGATTTTATATCTCATGAGATAGACATGGCTGGAATGGTAGGTTATACCGGTTCAGTGAAACAGGACTGAAACGAGGAGTGAACTCGGTTCAGAAATGGACTTTGTCCACTAAGATAGTCTTGGAAATGAGTCTTGACTAATAAGAAATGATTCTCTATGATTATGTGTGTATGCCACAAAGTTTCATGTTTTAAGTTATGATTATTGGGATTACATTTCACTACTACGATTTATTCCATGTTATGAAGTTATGCTCCCTTTTTGCAGGTTAAGATTTCCAAAATGTTATGTTCTTATGAATATGATGTGATTGATATTTCTTTTGTTTACCCTTACTGAGCATTTGAGCTCACCCTTTTGTATGTTTTATTTCCCCAAGTCAGGAAGAAGGATATTAAGTAGAATATGCCAAAAAGGGACTCTAGATATGATGAAATAAATGGGAGGCAAAGTAGATGCTTCATGAACCAGTTGTTTATGTTTCCCAGTTTCTAAAGACACTATACCTATACGGTCCTTTCGTGGTTTTGTTATATGTTGTAATAAGTATGCTTCAATTTTGAAGTATTAACAATGTATGTAAAGTATGGGTCGTTATAGTTGGTATCAGAGGAAAGGTATAGTCAACCTTTGGAAACTAGGATGTGAAAGCCTTAGTAAGAACCCTAGGGATAATTCTAAGTATAGAACACAATATTAGTGTTTTAGAAATGGCCATGAATACCCTAGGATAAGACCTTAAGTGTGAAAATTTATTCTTGATTATGTGGTTTTCCTATTATAATTAGTGTTGCTCACACTATTCTTCTTGGTTTTAGTCAATGGCTGGAACCCGAAGGAATCGTGTTAATGCGGAATGCGACGGGCAATGCAATGATTGTCCCCCTGAGCAACCAAACGTTATGAGAGCTGGAATTCAAAATCTTGTAGCCATGATCACACAACTTTCTCAAGATATGAATCATGCAGGACTTCCAAACGAGCAAAAGAAGGAGCAACATTCTGTTGAATCCTTCATGAGGCAGCGTCCACCTTCTTTCAGCGGGTCTACTGATCCATTAGTTGCTGAAAAATGGATTAGTACTACTGAAAAGATATTTTCAGTTCTTCAATGTTCTGAATATGATAAAGTCATCCTAGCAGTGTATCATTTGGAAGGAGATGCTGATCAATGGTGGAATCTTATTAAGAATATGAGGCAAAGGGATGAAATTGAGTCCATGGAATGGGATGAGTTCAAGAACTTATTTTTCAATAAGTACTTCCCTCGTATTCTCCGAACAAAGATGCAGAAAGAGTTTCTTGAACTGAAGCAAAAGGATGATGAATCTGTTGGTACCTATGAAGCAAATTTATACAAGACTTGCAAGGTATGATTCTGGTATTATTATCAAACCTGAGAGTAAGATCGATCGATTCTTTAGTGGCTTAAAACCAAGCCTTCGAAGGGCGTTATCCATAAGGGACTTCAATAGCTATGAGGAAATCATTTGTTGTGCTCTCAAAGTTGAGATGGAGATTGAAGTAACCCATCAGTCATATGGGTTTGATAAGAAGAGGAAAATGGAAGTCAAAGGAAAATCTAAAGAGCACACCGAAAAAAAGATGATCTTTCCCTTATGCTCAAAGTGTGGAAAGAAACATAGAGGGAGTTTTCTTAAAGGGACAAGTAAATGTTTCAAATTTGGAAAGGAAGGTCATAGGGCATTTGAATGCCACGATGATGGGAAGAAGATGTCTAATGATGCAAACAAAGGAATGGATACACAGAATGAACCTACTACACTTCAATGTTTCAAGTGCAAGGAGATGGGGCATTATTCCAATCAATGCCCAAATACAAGGGTTGATGATGATGGTCGACGTCAACAAACTCTTAAGGCTAAAGAAAAAGGAAAGTCACATGAAATTTCTATTAGCGATGTGGAGTACGATAACGATGTGGTGAAAGGTACACTTACCATCTACTCTAAAGTAGAAAATGTTTTATTTGATTCTGGATCCACCCACTCCTTTATTTCTGAAGAATTTTCCAAGGATATCACCTTATTACCTCAACAGTTAGATGTTGAGATAGCTGTGACAACACCTAATGGCACAACAGTCGCATCAAAAGTTTATAATTCTTCTCCGATCGAAGATTGTGGGAAAGTGCTTCCTGAAAATCTTGTAATCCTTCCTATAGTGGAATTTGATGTGATTCTTGGCATGGATTGGATTTTTTTATATGGAGCTCATATCAATTTCCAAAGAAGGGAAGTCACATTTCATATTCCAGATCAATCTATGATCGTCTATCAATGCAAGGATGAACATAACCTTCCAGTGGAAATTCCTTCTACCTTATAGGTCTTGATTCCACTAAATGAAGGTTATTTATCTCAAATGGTTGGTGAGAAACTCACGATTAAGAATATTCCCATTGTATGGGAGTTTGATGTTGTCTTTCCGGAGGAATTACCGGGTCTTCCACCGAATCGTGAAGTTGAGTTTTCAATAGAACTCGTACTGGGTGATTTTCCTATTTCAAAGACACCTTATAGAATGGCCCCAATTGAGTTGAAAAAATTGAAGAAGCAACTCCAAGAGAATCTTGATAAGGGATTCATATGCCCTAGTGCGTCACCTTGGGGAGCACCTGTTCTATTTGTTAAGAAGAAAGATGGATCAATGAGACTCTGCATTGATTATCGAGAACTTAATAAGATCACTATCAAGAACAAATATCCTCTCCCATGCATTGATGACTTATTTGACCAACTACGCGGAGCTCAATACTTTTCCAAGATTGATCTTCGTTCAGGGTATCATCAATTAAGGTTCAAAAGGGAGGATATACCAAATACGGCTTTCCGTACAAGGTATGGACACTATGAATTTATAGTGATTCCATTTGGTCTTACTAATGCCCCTGCTATCTTCATAGATCTAATGAATAGAGTCTTTAGAGACTATCTTGATCAATTTGTGGTAGTCTTTATAAACGATATTCTTGTCTATTCAAAGAGCAAGGAATAACATGAAGATCACTTGAGAATTATATTGAAGACCCTGAGAAAGGAGAAGCTTTATGCCAAATTTACCAAGTGTGAATTTTGGCTTCAAAAAGTTGCATTTTTGGGTCACATAATCACAAAAGAGGGGATATCTGTGGATCCAGTAAAAACAGAGGTTATCGAAAGATGGTCGAGACCAACAACAGTGACTGTGATCCGAAATTTTCTTGGTTTGGCTGGATATTATCGACATTTTGTGAAAGATTTTTCACGATTATCTAATCCACTCACCAAGTTGACTCGGAAAGGAGTTAAGTTTGTTTGTACGGAGGAATGTGAAGAGAATTTCAAGGAGTTGAAAAGAAGGTTATCCAGTGCGCCTGTGCTCACACTGCCTTGTAGTGGAGAAAGGTTTGTGATCTACAATGATGCATCCAAGAAGGGATTGGGGTGTGTTCTTATGCAAAATGATATGGTGATAGCTTATGACTCATGACAGTTGAAAATCCATGAGCAAAATTACCCAACACATGATTTGGAGTTAGCTGCGGTAATCATTGCATTAAAGATTTGGAGGCATTACCTTTATGGTGAAAGGTGTGATATTTATACTGATCATAAAAGTTTAAAGTATATTTTCACACAAAAGGAGCTGAATATGCGTCAAAGAAGATGGTTGGAGCTGGTTAAGGATTACGACTGCTCAATCCATTACCACCCTGGGAAAGCAAACAAGGTGGCAGATGCATTAAGTCGACAAGACCATGTTAGTTTATCCATGATGAGGATAACAAAAGATCCAATATTTATGGATTTACAAAGGATGGATCTTGGAATTATAATGGAAGGGGAAAAATCTTATCTTTCTAAAATGAATTTTCAACCATTTATACATGTGAAGATTAAAGAGGCACAGAAAGAAGATGTCGAGTTACAAAAGAAGGTGAGAAATATTCCTGAATTCAACCTTGATTGTGATGGGATAATAATGTTCAGGAATCGGGTTTGTGTTCCTCCCATCCCCGAATTAAAGATGGAGCTGCTGGATGAGGCTCATAGTTCTTCATTCTCTATTCATCCTCGAAGCACGAAGATGTATAGGGACCTGAAAGTGTACTTCTGGTGGGATGGCATGAAAAGAGATGTTGCTGAATATGTCTCCCGATGCTTGGTTTGTCAGCAAGTTAAAGCTGAGAGACAGAAGTCTAAGGGGATATTACAACCATTACCCATACCCGAATGGAAATGGGAAAACATCACTATGGACTTTGTCACAGGAATTCCTAAAACATTCAAAGGCAATAATGCTATCTAGGTCATAGTTGATCGTCTTACAAAGTCTGCACACTTCATTGCTATTAGAGAGGATTTCTCTCTGGATCATCTTGCCAGGATATATGTAAAGTAAGTGGTAAGATTGCATGGAGTACCACTTTCTATTATATCTGATCGGGATCTGAGATTTACCTTGAAGTTCTGGCGAATTCTTCAGTATACTCTGGATACAGAGTTGAGTTTCAGCACTGCTTATCATCCTCAGACAAACGGTCAGTCTGAGAGAACAATTCAAACTCTAGAAGATATGTTGAGAGCTTGCTCTATGGATTTCAAAGGTGGTTGGGATCAACACCTACCTTTGGTGTAATTTTTTTATAATAATAGCTTTCACTCCAGTATTCAGATGGCTCCTTATGAAGCTCTCTATGGAAAGAAATACAGGACTCCAACTTGCTGGGATGAAGTTGGGGAAAGAAAGATATTAGGACCTGATCTCGTTGATGAAATGGCAGAAAAGGTCAGATCTATTCAACAACACATAAGAGCAGCTCAGAGTCAACCGAAAAGTTATGACGACAGCCGAAGAAAAGACCTAAAGTTTGAAGTGGGCGATAAAGTGTTCTTACAGATATCTCCCTGGAAGAGAGTCATGGGATTTTGAAAGAAGGGGAAGTTGAGCCCTAGATATATCGGTCCTTTCAAAATGCTGGATCGTGTTGGGAAGTTAGCTTACCGATTGGCGCTTCCACCGAATCTCTCTCAAGTTCACGATGTGTTCCATGTATCTCTCCTGAGAAAGTACATACCTGATCCTTCACATGTACTTATCTCAGAAGTTGTACCGCTGGAGAAAGATCTTTCTTATGAAGAACAACCGATAGAGATTCTGGATCGTAGCGAAAAAGTCCTACGAAACAAGACCACTCGATTGGTGAATGTTTTATGGAGGAACCACCAATTAGAAGAAGCTACATGGGAGCTTGAGGATATGATGAGGGAGAGGTATCCTCATCTGTTTGTTACAAAGTGACGAATTTCGAGGGCGAAATTCATTTTAAGGGGGGTAGAATGTAACACCTGAGACTTTTATGTTATATAAATCATCAAAGGAATATTTTTCTACACAACGCTTTCTTGGCTTGCTTTACACGAAATCGCGACCTTCCTCGATAGCTTGCGTCGTACGCAATACCGAGTTTCACTAAACAACGATATGCTTAAAACTAGCCGTTATGAATAGTAATAAACACTTTTTTAAATTTTATAACTTTTATTTTTCAAAATGGACTTCATTTTTGGATTCGTGATATCGAAATTAGCCTAGGGTGAAATTTTGGTATTTTTCTAAAAACTTTCAATTTTTGTTGAATAGTGAAACCACTAAGTGGTAGTTAAAAAAAACTGAATTTTTCCTAAAACTTAATTTTACCGCTTCTGTGAGTGGAATTTCGAAAATCCGAGAGACACGGTTGATGTCAGTAAGTAAAATGTGATTCAATGAGATGAAAATAATTTTTTGGTGAATAGTAACTTTTTACTTTTTTTACCACTGTTAAAAGTAAATAGGGTAATTAAGGGTAAAGTTGATATTATCATTACCCTAACACATGTCCTAATTCTATTGGATAAGTGTAATTCGACCAAAAACAAACTTAGGAATAAAATATGACCATTTAGGCCCACCTGGATTAGATTAGGACATTTATTATTAATTTATTTAAAGAAGGGTTAAAATAGTTAAAATCAAATTTTAATAAGTAGATGATTTTTAAAATGGGGTTATACATAAGATAAATTCAACTACAAATATTCATTAGAAAGATAAAACGATTTACTACATAATGGTATTTTATTTGTAATTTTTAGACATTAAATAATTTAATTTATTTATGACACAAAGATGATGCAGTAATTATCTTATTAATGAAATATTGACATAATTAATGTTATAAACAGCAAAATAAATTTAATTTGAGACTTTTTATGAATTACACTAATTTTCTAGGTTAATATGACATGGTAATATTGATTTAATTAACTTGTTTAGAACTAATAATTCTGTTATGAGTTTCACAAAAATCAATTACTAAATAGTGTCAAAATTGACATAAAATAGTTTTTAAAACAAATATTATATTAGTAATTGTTATTTTATTCCTAAAAATATAAGGTTCGGCCAAATGACTTAGATAAGGTTATATATATTAATAATAAACAACTTGGGATTCGTTTGGCTGCTTATAGTATGTTTATTAACCTTATAGTATAAGAACACAAGAAGACACGGTAAAAGTAAACTTATTTAACTTAATGTTAAATCTAAATGATAAGGTTAAAATAGGAACCTAAACTTGTCTAAAATCTATTTTATGAGAGGGTTTATACCCATCCCCACCTTATATTCTAAATATATCAATTTGGAGCTATTTAAAACCGAACTTGACTTTATAATAAAATAATATTTTTAGTTTTCCCAAAGGTCCCCTCTCCTCCCTTATAAAAGGGCACCTCCTCCCTCTCTTCCTCACACCACTTTGAGCCTTCAAGATCGGCCAACCCCTTACATTTTCTCCTCTCCACTTCCCTAGAGACATCCTAGAGGTCATGGTCTTCTTCAAAGACCAATTTTAGTGCCCAAAAAGAAGGTCTCAAAGAAGTACTTCAAAGAAGAGGTAATGTACGTTACCGATTCTTTCATCTTTATTTCTTCTTCCACTTCCTCTTCTTTAGTTGTTTCATTATGAAGTAATAACATAAGTATCAATCATATACGGATATGTTATTATAAGTATGAAACAACCCTATTTCACCATCTATCCGTCCTACGGAAAAAGAAATCACCGCGCGTGCATACGTACGGAATACCGTCTCCACGCCGTGGTGTAATCTATTTTCCACCACCACCTTACTTGGATGGGTATAATGGTGTAAATAATGACTATATATGACTATAATAAAGTGATAATAATTCTGAAATAGTATACATACACTCCAATACAATTCCACGATCATAGGAACGATATCATCACTCGTGCGTACGTTCGAAATATCGTCTCCACGATGTGATGCAGCTCGTTCTACATGATCTTCATTTCATAATGATTATATAAATGAATTGAATGAATTAGTATGATATATATTACACTAATACCATTATGGAAATGAGGTATCTATAACCTAAAGATAAGAATAAGAATTTATTCGACAAAACACGCATAAGAACAAAAGGTTATAAACACCCGAATAACAAGTAGCAATAAAATATTACTACTAAGAAGCTAAGAAAATGACCATATATGATATCATAAAAATAAGTATGATTCTATAATAAGTGAGTAACATTATTTAAATCATTATACAGGAGGTTCAGACACTTACAAAGCAAGTCGGACCTAAGGTAAGGGAAATATCACAATCTCATTTTTATCCGAGATTGTTTATACTTTGGCATTTACTGGGGTGTATTTTATCATCCACATCCATGTTTCCTCAATATGTAATATTATTTCCATTCACCTAAAATTGTTTAAATCCTATTTTACCCTTCGGTGAGTTTTTAGTAAAAGTTATGAAAGGAATCTTTTGTCGTTTTTCGTATGAGGTACTTTTTGACTTTTTCGACAAAAGTACGAAGAATGTTTTTTTTAACTTATACGACATGAATGGATTTTTAAAACATTATTTCCAAGAAGATTCCTTTAAAAGTTTTCAAGTTTATTTTTAATCAACTTCTTTTAGTTTAAAATTGTAAGACATGTTAAGAAATGAAAATGTTTTTGAAGTAGAAAGGATATTTTCCTCAAGAATGGAGTTCAAGTGTTTTATCAAAATTATTTTCCATCTAAGATAATAAAGGGTTCTGTTTCTATCCCTATTATTACATGGATTTGATTATGTTGTGATGGAAATATTTTTATGAATTCCTTTATCTCATATGAATTGTTTTATGATGTCATGTTATTTAAGAATCCTATTTTTATTATATGGGTTATGCTATGATGTATGGTTTATGATTATGTGGAACACATAAGAATGGTATCATTATGAGATGGGTGGGACCTATATATCCCTCCAATGCATTGGGTAATGATTTTATATCTCATGAGATAGACATGGCTGGAACGGTAGGTTATACCGGTTCAGTGAAACAGGACTGAAACGAGAAGTGAACTCGGTTCAGAAATGGACTTTGTCCACTAAGATAGTCTTTTCAATGAGTCTTGACTAATAAGAAATGATTCTCTATGATTATGTGTGTATTCCACAAAGTTTAATGTTTTAAGTTATGATTATTGGGATTACATTTCACTACTACGATTTATTCCATGTTATGAAGTTATGCTCGCTTTTGCAGGTTAAGATTTCCAAAATGTTATGTTCTTATGAATATGATGTGATTGATATTTGTTTTGTTTACCCTTTCTGAGCATTTGAGCTCACCCTTTTATATGTTTTATTTCCCCAGGTCAGGAAGAAGGTTATTAAGTAGAATATGCCAAAAAGGGACTCTAGATATGATGAAATAAATGGGAGGAAAAGTATATGCTTTATGAACCAGTTGTTTATGTTTCCCAGTTTCTAAAGACAATATACCTATACAGTCCTTTCATGGTTTTGTTATATGTTATAATAAGTATGCTTCAATTTTGAAGTATTAACAATGTATGTAAAGTATGGGTCATTATACTATTTATATAAAAATATAAAACACTATAAAATATAATTACTTGATATCTTTTTATTTCATAAAAAACATCATCCTCTGGTTGTGCCTTGATCTCTTTGCACTCCACCGCTTAATTGAAGGAATAAATATCCAATATGAATTTTTTATATGTTTGAATCACTAAAATTAACTTTTAACTGATCATAAGATCCATAAAATTTTAACAAGTTATTAATTATATCATTATTAAAACCAAAATGATTAGTATATAGAAATATAATACCCAAAATTATTATAAATGTATTAATCTATAAAATTCAATAATGAACACAAATGTTTAACAAAGATCATTCCTTAAATAAATAATTATATATCCCAAATAACATCAATAATCTCAACATTAAAGAAGTTTTCAAACTCAATGGTTATCTTATATCCTTTCAACTTACATCTCAAAAAAATGATATAATTCATCTAAAATAATACTTTATGTTAAACCCATAGGTTATATATAATGAACTGAGCCCAAGATATATGACTCAGCCCTTATAAAATACTACACATTTTTTTATACAAAGAAATTGAATAAATACACAACATTTTAATTTCATATGAGGATATCTCACCAGTCTAGGTTTTGGAGAATTAGAATCTATAAATACATATCAATACAACTGTGAAAAAATTTGAATTCACTAAATAATAAATCATCATCTCACTCCTTCCATTTTAAAAATTCATCATAGCATGACTTTTAAAGCTGTAAGAGTAATTACAATACATAGCGTGAGCGCAAAATTCCCAGTAAGGGGTTTAAAAATTATTAATAAATACATTTAAAACATTTCCTAAAAATTTAAATAAACCTACTTGAGAAAAACATATTTTTTTTAAAAACACACATGAATACCTTTACCAAAACCATTATTTACCACAAAAATGATAACAGAAAATTTGTTGGGGATTCCTCTAAAAAATAATAATTTTATGTGGGTTATTAATGGTACTTGGAAGAGCATGTCCAAAATCCATACCTAAGGTCACTGGTCATTTTTTAGACTTACCAGTTAACTTCCGGTAACGCCTCTTAATCTACCAGTGCCAAATTTTCAAAAGACATTTTCTCATAGTCCTGTCTTTCTCATCTATGTCCCAAAACTTTTTTCAAATTCTATATTTAGTAATAATTCCTCCAAAAATAAAGTTATATACATACTCAAGAGAGTTTCTTAAATCATTTAGAGAGATAATCTCATTCTTTAGAAAACCCATTACTATTTGAAACCATAAATGATATAAGTTCGTGCAGGATCTAAAAAAGTTTGGAATATCGCATATGAGTTATATGATGGTCATACCTATTCATGCATAACATGGTAGATGATGCAGATGCGAGTAAACACATGAAATGATAACTTATTTCATAATTTCACATAAAATGGTAAAATTTATCTCAAGAATTTGATCAAACAATATGATTATAGGAATTGAAACAAACATATATCCTCTAAAATAGGGTTGGAACATGATAAACACTATTTATAAATTCTAAATAAATGAGAATGATTTACCATACATGAGTTGTTTATACTTAAATGCATATATATGTATACTGAATGTTTTAAGCTATATATGTGTGTATACGCATGTATATACACATATATATGTAATGATTTGTATAAAAATCATAACTCAATAAACCAAAATCACACCCATACAACTATAAGATTTTAAAACTAGATATTTTAAATCAAGAAAATTTATCATATTTGAAAATTGAATTAAAAATATATGATTTTTCATATATATATATATACACACAAAATCAATTCAAAATAATAAAATTGATTAAAAATTCTAATAGAAAAAAATCACTTACAAAGCAAGAAAAATCATACACTTGCACTTATAAGATTCTAGGAAAAGTTATAGTTTTACACAAATATATATATATATATATATACCATTGTATATACATATATTTAAAAAAATAACACATAAATAATAGAAACCCTTACCTTGATTTTGAGAAAGTAAGACCAGTGTTGATGGAAGGATGATAATAAGAATGTTGGTGTAGGGTGTTTCAAGGTATGCAAAGGAGGATTATACTTATATATTTAAATTGAGGCTTGTGGAGGAAGCCTGGATTTTGAATTGTAAGGTAATCTTATTGACACAACACACACCCAATATTTTTTTTAAAAACTAACAAAAACAATCTAAAAATGTGTGTTTATCTCTTCTTTTTTTTCAATTATCCATTTTTCATAACATAGTTTTTATATTGCAAAACAATCCAAAATGGTGAGACGTTACCCTTATTATATTTATTATATTCATTATCTCATTTTATATAATTTATCATTTCCTAACATATCTATCAAGTATTCAAGATATTCTCCATTTTTTATTTTTATTTTATTCACTCATTTATTATGGTTTGATTTTTTGTCCATCTTTTTGACTTTTTTGTATTTTCTCTTTTCTTTAATCATTGTTTTTTGATATTTTTTTGGGAATCATGTTTTTCCTTATTTTTCTAATATTTTATCTCTCTCACTTTTACAACTCATGATTGTTTTTTCATTATTCATATTTTAACCTTTTAATTTTAATACACCTCATGTTTTATTACTCAAAACGTTTCAAAATATATTTTTTAATATGTTTCTCTTTTATTTTCATAAAAGGTTGAATTTTTTTTAACTTTTATATAAAAATTCATTTTTTTGTAATAACTAAATTAAATCACAATTAATCATATATATATATAATATCAAAAAGTGATAATTAGATATATTTATAAAATATTTTAATTTAAAAATAATAATAGTTTTTATTTTAAAAAATGTCTTTCAATTAATTTTATTATTATTATTATTATTAACATCGTTAACAGATTATAACTTCACGATTTTATTTATGTAGAAACACCTTTTAAATAAATTAATACCGCATTAAAAAAATTATAATAATATATTCGAAACATTAAATATTAAATAATACATTTAAATAATGAATATATGTTACCCCATTTTCATTAAAATAAAATAAAATAACTTAATGTAATTATTTCTTGAAAATAATATTTTAGTTTTATAAAAAAAATATTTTTTTAAATCTTTCATGAAAAAAATTATCAAATAAATAATTGATTAAAATAATATACTATTTAAGTTTCTGGGGGTGTTACATTATATATATATATGAACCACATAAAATATTTCTCAACATAACATTAATTTCCTCAAAATCCTAAATATTTAGAAAGACATGGTGGTCTAATATTTTTTTTCTAAAAATTATATTAATATTTATCCACCAAAACATATATGTGATGAAAATTCCATACTAACTAGTACATCACATATTCCATTGTTTGGCACTACACCCTTATCACCCTTTGGTTATGGGTTCATGCCTTGTAGCCTCACTGAATGAAAAGGGTTGTCACCCAGCTTATAGGATGTCCTCTTTCTCAAAATACAGAAGAAAATAATGTGATAATAACATTCATAATTATTATTGTTCCATTAATAATATTAATAATATTATTACAATCTTCACAAATGATATTAGTAATCAAATCACTTTTTTTAACATGTTTTATTTTCAGTCCAGCTTATTATTTTCCATAAAATAAACAAATTTTAATTGAATATAATTACCAAAAAATCAAGAAATTATCTAATATTATATTTTACTCAATCATGTGTTTTTATATATAATATCACCTTACTATTAAATCACCTTTCTAGGTCATTAGTAAGATTCAACATATTCTTGAAACTCATTAAAGAAAACTACTATAGAAAAATCCATAGATGTTTCACAATTCTTGTAACTAGAATAATATTGATAAAAATACTTCAATAATAAAATTATTTAGTTCCAAGACCTAAAAACTTTAATAATTACACTTAAATGGATTTCATAACATATTCTCTTACTTGATCTTTGCAATATGGAATTGAATCAGATAATGACAAATCCCCCCACATTTGTGAAATTGAATTGTTAGTGGTCCCTTAGGTTGAACTTTATTTCCATACATATTTTTATCTAGGTTATTCATTTTTACTTTATTTAGTTTCTTAATTCCCTCCTTTTCAAAATATAAAGCATCTTATTGTTTCTTTAAGGAATTTAGTATGGAGTCTCTTCCCAAATTTTTGATATGTATAAAGTTTAATCTTATTTTATTTTTCATCTTTAATACTTTAACTTCCATGAGACTCCATCCTTATCTTCTTTGAATCTTTTTTAAATTCAACTATGTTCAAGTTGTTAATAATAATTCGATATAACTCATTTGGCATGATCAAAACATATCTAACTACTTTTCCCATTAGGTTAAGGATATCATTAAAGAAATCATTACATTTTCTATCACATTGGTCATCAACATTGTTTCTATTATTTCATACCATGAACTAAAAGAAATAAAAAACAATATAAATAATTTAACATAAATAAACAGAAACATAAAAAAATAAAAGGAAGAAATTATTAATGATAAGTATATCACAAATTATATGTCTTTAGGTTTCAATTTAGGTTATCCATGATAATTATTCCAATTGGATTTTCTAACCTAAAAACTTTTTAAAGTTCTTATTAATGGTTAAAAAAGAGTTTTTGAATTTCAAAATTACATCTCTTGGGTTTGTTAAACTAGGTCTGTAGTAAGACCTATTTTTGTGTACCAGGTAATTCTCGATTCAAGACCAATGCACATTTTTCCGAGTTATTACCCTTGGGTACACCTATTCTTCAACCACGTCCACTTATAGTATCAAGATATGGATTTAAGGACCCAGAAATCACCTACTCTATCACTCACCAAGATTCTAGTATATTTTTATATAATCAATCGCATCCTTAGACTTATTCCTATGGTTCCCACTAAAGTGTTCTTTTTGTATTTTCTAAAGGTTAAATAAAACTTTTTTATATCCCCAACTATAGTGACCCATTCATTTGAGACATATTATTAAATAATTTTTAGTCATAATATCCAATAAGTACAATCCTAAAGACCATGATACCTAGTTTCTTTGGAAGAATTGGTTCATAAAATACCAGTGAGAACCGAAACATGGAATCCTTATTTTTTTTATTTTCCATAGTGAAATGAAAAAATCCATTTGATCTTCTAGAACTGTATAGAATAACCTTTGGGAACATATAAAATAAAGGGGTCATCTAAAATACAAGTAAGGAAATAAACATGATAGGGAAATGCAACTTGTGAATAAATGATATAACATGATATCATATAATATAAGCCACATGAGTAATCACGTGGAAGCATAAAATAAAGATCATTATATCATAAGATCATGTTAAAAATGGAAATGTGAAAACAATAAAAAACATGAAAGGCACACGAGTGAAGGCTAACATCCAAGATAATATCACATGGTGAAAACAGTCCTATAATAGATTAGGTTTATTCCTTAACCCTATACTTGAAGATTCAAGTGACTTAATATTTACCCAATTAATTAGATCACTATCTTTGTGCATCCATAATAACATGTTCATGATTTATGCGTGCCACATAAAGGAAATTAATCATAATTCATAACATAAGAATTACCCATTGAAATTAATTAGTTTCATAATCTTTTATAATTTCATAATCAAATGAAATTTCATAATGAAGGAATTTGAGATATGAAACTAAGACATGTTTTACCCATTAAAATAAAGGTAGAGTGAGGAAGGTATATATGTAAGAGACATAAATACAGTATTTAAAATAATTTTATAACATTAAAGGATGTTTTCCTCAACGAATAGAAATACTTTTTAAAGGATTAAAAATATTTTTGATGAAAAGAAACTTTTCACTTTGAAAATAACATTTTAAAATATAAAATTCACAAAATATTATGAAAACAATTTTAGTTGAATGTAACCTTGGAAACTTATAAAGTAATATTAAATGAAATTAATGGTCCTAGTGGATTAATATTTTGTTCATGTTGTGCACATTAAAGCAGATATTACATTCTTATTTTCAGTAAAAATTCAAGAATATACTAATTTAAAAAATTATAAGAAGATTTATTTTAACCCATTTTTTAAAAATTAAAAAGGATAAAAATTACATTATAAAATCATAAAAAAAATTTAAATCTTTTTTGAAATAATTTAAAGAGAAAATGAACATGGAAGAGAAACAATTTTCTACTGAAGAGACAAATGAAGTCATCTTTTCTTAAAACAAATTTATAAATATTTTTAAGTACCAAAGAGAGTAAAATAGTACTATTAGTTTAAAATTTCATGAATGATAAAAGGATAATAAAATTTAATGGTTTTATTAATTAATAAAAAAAATGTAAATTCAAACTTAAACCATCTTGATTATAGTTAAATTGAGTAAACCCTCACCGTTTTGGTAACTTTTGAATCATAACTTCCATGAATAGAGTGAATGAATTTTAACTGAAAATTGTTGAAACCATGGTCATCTATTCATGAATTGGAGAATGGTTTGTGTTTTTTGTCAATCCTTAGAAGAAGTTCAGAATGTGTGCTAGCAAATTAATCATACTAGTCAATCAGATAACAGTATTGAATGTGGAATTGTTTTCTAGTGTTTTCCAGATTTCTGGATCTCAAATTTGACGAAAGGGGAAAAAATTGTTTCTTTGGTAAAGGGACTTACGCGCCGGACATGTGTCATGCATGTGACTTGAGCGCCGAGAAAGGACTTGCGCGTCGGTACCTAGGCGGATTGGAAAGTTGCACTCCATATGTTTTTCAAGATCAGAACTTTGAAATATGGAAAAGGAAAGAGGGTCGCGCAAGTATTGGTTTGGTCGTGCAAGTATGTAGCGCGACAGAGGCTAGGGTGGTTGGTGCTGCGCACCAGAACTTGCGCGTTGAGAGGAGGCATGCACGGAACCATGCAGGGTATCCATTTTACCTATAAATAGAGGACCACCCCAACTCATTTTTAACAAAGTTTGAGATTTAGAGAAATTAGGTTCTCCCATCACGTAGGTGTAGTGGTCGTGCAAGTGGTTGTGGGTTGCGCAAGTATAAGGTGTGTGACAGTTGTTTGCTGCACGTCAAAACCGGTATGGGTGAAAAGGAATGTGAGTTGTGTAAGTTTGAAGTTGTAGTAGTGAGTGTCGCACAAGTGGTTGAGGAAGACTTGTGAACTAGTTATAACTTTCATGCCGTATTTTAAAATTGCGCACCGTCCTGGGGAAGCGCACCTAGTTTTATTGAAGTACGCCTGTCTTTTTGAAGCTGCACGAAAGCTGGAATATTGCCCGATACCTTTGTTGCAACGTGAGTTTAGTATACTGGTGAGAGTTCGACTTCAATAGAGCATATACATACAATATAGGATGCATTATTTTTCAATGTTGAAGAGACCTTCATGATTATAAACTGTGTGGGACATAACCAAAGGCAGTGAACCAGGGGGAGTCAACGGGAGTGACCCGAGGGACTCAGTGAGCTATCCCTAAAACTTTGTAATGGTAGTGAGTCTAGGACATAGTGACTGTGCCCGAACCATTGTAATCCACAACTAGTGAAGAATAGTGGAATTTGGTATGATTGACAACCTGTCAGTGTATGCTCCTTGGGCGTAGCCCTTAGTGGTGAACCAAGTAAAAAGTGTTGTGTCATCTCTCTGCATGTGAATGTTTTTCTTTCTTTATCATTTTCATCATACAGGTTTAATAAGTTACTACCAACATGTGAAAAATATCCATCTCTTTAAATGAAAATTTTGACACCCTGATTCACCCCTCCCCTCTCAGGGTGTCCTAGGGTCCTACAAGTGGTATCAGAGGGTAAAGGTTGCTGGTGTTGAATCTGTTCCTTGTCGTCATTGAGAATGCAGTCAATGTTAGGGGAATCCATCTCTTTGATGAAAGTAATTTTCAGATTTGGAAGAATAGAATGAGATCTCATCTAAGACCCCTTGGAATAGATGTTCTGTTTTCCACCATGCAAGGTATACATGTTACTGATCCAATAGGGTTGGCTATGATTGATGCCGATAAGAAAATTCTTGATGCTGATGCTATAGCACAGAATGATCTCACCAAATCCCTTTCTAATCAGATCTATCTAAAGGTAATGAGTTGCACCTCAATAAAGTCCATGTGGGATAAACTTGAAAATATTTATTAAGGAGATAGCAAAGTGAAAAAGGAAAAACTACAAGCCCTACACAACAGTTTTGACAATCTAATGATGCATCCTAATGAGAATGAAGATTCATTCTTCAATCAAATTACTGAAGTTATAGGGGAAATTAGAGGTCTTGGAGAATAAATCAAAGACATTGATATCATAAATAAAATCTTCAGAAGACTTCCTCCTATATACAATGCAAAGGTGTCAGTCCTTGAAGAAAGTGATTTATCTAAACTATCTATGGATGATCTTTTAAGTAGTCTAGTGGCATATGAGATGAGAGTCAAACCTAAAGATGCCACAACTCGTGTAAGCAAGGAAATGGCATTCAAATCCATGGAAAAACTGAAAATTTCATAAGATAGTGGTGGTGAAGATGAATAGGAATAGGAAATTATTTCTCTCATCGCCAAGAATATGAAGAAGGGAAAAGGTAAGTTCAAAGGTAAGCTACCTCTGGCATGTTTTCTTTGTCTAAGAGTCGGGCAAATTTCCTCTCAGTGCCAAAGAAAGTTTGATGATGATTAAAGTGAAGCAGAAGACATTGAGAAACCTCAGAAAATGTTTTTCAAAAACGGAGACTTCAAATCTGGGAAGAAGATATAGAGGAAGAGTTTTGTTTATAAAGAGGAAGATAGTGATATTGAATTCTGTGATGAAGAAGAACCAGAATTTAAAACTGGGAACCATTCATTCATGATAGCCACTGTTGAAAAATCATAAGATAATGGTGGATAAAATCTATTGAAAACTAGTGTACATCCCGAGTTGCAACTTAAGGATAATGTTAGTAAGTTAAACATTAAATGTAAGAGTTGCAATAAGTGGAAATCAATTGTAGAAGAATCAACTGAATATGTTGATCAACTTGAAGCTGAAATTGAACGACTGGAAGAATTGGTGAAAGTACATTCTAAAGTACTTGAAATCAATGATGATGTAGTGGATCTAAAGCTGAGAATTGAAGGGCAGGAAAATGTCATCAATGACCTAACCACCAGACTAGAAGAATAGTCCAAGACTGCAGAGTGTCTTGAAGAGGAAGTTGTTACTATTAGGAGTAAACTTGAAAAAGATTTAATTTAAAAAGAATCTAAGAAGAAAATACAGTTTGGAAGGTTCTCAGATGTTGAGCTGTTGGAGAGAGAAAAACATGGCTCTAATGGAGTTGAAAATATTTTAAATGATCAAAGTCCTACCTACATGGTAAATAGTGGAATTGGTTGTGAGGCAGAATTGTCAAATGCTGCAAATAAAGGTGACAAAAAAAAGGCAAGATGAAAGTGGGTAATGTGGGAATGTCTTCTGAAGTGATGAAACAAAAAACCCCAATTCAATTTGAAATAATAAAAGAAGATTATCCTAGAGCCTCATGGAAAAAGGAACCTTCATACTATTATCTCACAGAAGAAGGTATGAGGAGAAATTCAAGTGAGAAGACATTTCCTCTCATGAAGTGTCAGTTCTGTTGATATTTGGGCCATACCATGTCATATTGCAAAGAAGTAAGGAGCTAATTGAATGGGGAAGATCTTGGAAGTCAACAAAGGAGACCGATTTCATATCCTACATCTTATAGAAGAAATAGATTCTATGGTTACTGTTTTCATTGTTTTAACATTGGCCAGAAATCTATGTATTGCAGGCATAGGTACGACAAGAGAAACTCATACAACTCTCAGAAATGGGCCAGTTCTCACCCTCCTGATGGTATTTTTCTCATTAACAGTTTTTATCCTCTAAAAGAAGATTATGGGTATGAAGAATCAGATTACGTGGACGAAAGTATTAGAAGGACATCAGTATCCTATAATCAATCCAATATCTCATGGAAAGAAAAGAAGAAGATCAATTAATCCAATCATGAAAAAGTATCCCTCAAAGCTACAAAGAGCAGCAGCACCTGTATTCTCGATAAATCTAATCAGGTTGACAGTAAAGTGAACTCTTGCTATTTTTCTGTTGAAGAAGAAAACAATTTGTGGCATCAAAGGCTAGGGAACATTAACCTAAAAGACATGGAAAAAATATCTATGCTGAAGATAGTCATGGATATCCTGATTCTGAAGTGTGAGCGCAAAAAGTCTTGTGATGCTTGCATTCGTGGGAAGCTGGTCTGCAGTTCATATTGGACAAAGAAGAAAAGAGCAACTCATCTTCTTGATCTAATTCATACAGATGTATGCAGGCCGATAAATGTTGTCGGAGCTCATGGAGAAAGGTACTTTGTCCTTTTCATTGATGACTACAATAGAATGGCATGTGTTATGGTCATTCATAGGAAACGACAAGCGCCTGACTGCATGAAAACATATCGGTGAATCACCGAGAATTATACTGGAAGAACAATCAAAGTGTTGTGATCTGACAATGGAGGGGAATACACACACATTGAGTTTTAGAATTACCTAAAAAAACATGGAATAAAACATGAGGTAGCTGCTGTGAGAACCCCACAACAAAATGAAGTTGTTGAACGCCAGAATTGATAGGTCAACAATATGACTAGGACTATGATGATTGAGAGTGGTATCTCTCACCATTACTAGAAGGAAGCTGTTCAATCTGCAGTGCACATTTAGAATCGAACAGGGCTTTATATGGGAGAAACGAAGACACCATATGAATTGTGTCATGGAAGTAAGCCTTCATTAAAATACTTTCGTGTTTTCAAAATCAAATGTTTCATCCGAAATAAATAAGGAAATCAAGGGAAGTTTGGTGACAATGCTGATAAAGGAATTTTTCTTGGATATCCAATGAACAAAAAAGCATACAAGTGTTTCAACAAGCGATTAGGAAGGATTGTAGAAAGTAGTGATGTTAAGATAATTGAAGAGAAAACCACAAATGCTTCAAGGATGTCGTATGTTGATGAGATAGAAATTGAGGAAGAAAGTGAACGTGGAGAAAATAAAAATATATAAATAAAGGAAACTGTACAAAACACTCAGCAGTCACATCATGATGTAGACTCAGAAGAAGAATATGAAGAAGAAACTATGGCTAGAGAGAATGCACCTGAACCACACAGAATAAATCGTAGAGTTGAGATTGATCCATACAACATAATTGGGGATAGGAGTTCACCCACACAAACAAGGAGGATGAGTAATAACACACAATCTACATTTCTATCAGTTGTGGAGCCATCCTCATTTGAAGAAGCTGTAAAGGATGAATCATGGGTGAAATCCATGAATGAAGAGTTAGATCAGATTGACAAGAATCAGACCTGGGATCTTGTCAAGAGACCCAAATGTCACAATGTGATTGGTACAAAATGGATATTCAAAAAAAATTTTGATGAGAATGGAAGTGTTAACAAAAACAAGTCATGACTGGTATGTAAAGGATACTCCTAGATTGAAGGCGTTGATGTTGAAGAAACCTTTTCTCTAGTGTCTAGAATGGAGTCAATCGGGCTTCTCCTTGTCATGACACTCCAAATAAGATATAAAGTATATAAAATTGATGTCAAGACAATATTCTTGAATGGTGTACTCGAAGAAGAAGTATACATTGAACAACCAGTGGGTTTTGTTCTTGGTATTGATTAAACAAAGGTCTGCAAACTGAAGAAAGCTCTATATGGTTTGAACTAGGCACCATGAGCATGGTATTCCTAGCTGGAATAGTATCTCAAGACGCTGATGTTCAAAAGAGTAGGAGTAGATCACAACCTATATGTGAAGAATTCTCCAAAAGATCAATTCATGGTTCTAGTCTATGTTGATGATATCATATTTGGTGGAAGCAGGCAGAAATCAGTGGATGAATTTTACAATCACATGAAATCAGAATTTGAAATGTCTTTGATTGGGGAGCTCACGTATTTCTTGGGGCTGCAGGTGATTTAAAAGAAGGATTACACCTTCATTTCTAAGGAAAAGTATGTAAGAGATCTGCTAAAGAAGTTTAATATGCAAGACTCCAAACCGATGTCAACTTCGATTGCAGTTGGAACTAAACTTGGAAGGCAAGAAGATGGGACCTCTTTAGATCCCATCATGTACAGGAGGATCATTGGGAGCCTACTCTACCTGATAGAGACACGACCAGATATTTTCTTTGCCACATGTCTTTCAGCCCGCTTTCAGTGTAATCCAAAAGAGAAACATATGGCAGTAGTAAAAAGAATCATGAGGTTTATTCAAGGTACTCACAATTGTGTCTTATACTTTGTTGCAGGAAGGAATAGTGAATTATCAGCATTTTCTGATGCTGACTGGGCTGGAGATGTTGTGGACAGAAAGTCCACCAGTGGTGGAGCATTCTATATTGGGAATAAATGTGTTGGATGGTTGAGCAAGAAATAAGAAAGTACTTCTCTTAGTACTGCTACAACTTAGTGTATCTCCGCCACAAAGGCATTCAATCAACTGATATGGATGAAGCAACAATTAACAGATATTGGTGATGAGGTGAAGCAACCAATGGTGATTTACTGTGATAATAAGAGCACGATTGATCTTATGAAGAATCCAATTCAGCATTCTTGTACAAAACATATTGAAATTTGGTATCAGTTTATCAAAGAGAAAGTTGAACAAGGTGTGATTAGAATGGATCATGTGGGAACTGATGAGCAAGTGGCCCATATCCTGACCAAGCCACTGTCAACAGATGTATTTGTGAAGAATCAGTTGAACCTCGGTGTTCATCCACCTCCCAATGCACAAGGAGGTTTGTGGGGGCTATACTATCGAGGGGGAGTGTGGTTTGAGCTGAACAAGGAACAATTATCGGTCTTTGGATTTATTGTCAGTGGGGTAGAAAGTAATAAATTATGGCATGTAATGCTTCTATGACATGATGAGATTCAGTGTCAGTGATAGGAAGGGAAGGATTAGTAGGAATACATTGGAATTTTAATGCTTCTGTGATATTGTAGGAGAATTTCATGGCTGTCATTGAGAATTCCAAAACACGAGAACCCAATTCAAGCTTCCTCTCTTATTTTTTACACTGAGCATTGCTCACGTAAACTTAGAGTATTGTCTGAGTTGATTCTTTCATTTTTGGTTTTCATGTGGATGGTGATCTATTGAATTTATTTTTGGATTTCCAACAAACCCAAAGGGGGAGATTGTTGGAACCATGGTCATCTATGCATGAATTGGAGAATGGTTTGTGTTTGTTGTCAATCCTCAGAAGAAGTTCAGAATGTGTTCCAGCAAAGTACTCATACAGGTCAATCAGATAATAGTATTGAAGGTGGAAATGTTTCCCATTGTTTTCCAAATTTCTGGATCTCAAATTTGACAAAAGGGGAAAACAATGTTTTTTGGTAAAGGGACTTGCGTGCCGGATATGTTTCATGCAAGTGAATTGCGCAACGGTACGTAGGAGGATTTAAAAGTTGTGCGCCATATGTTTTTCAAGATTAGAACTTCAAAATATGTCAAAGGAAAGAGGTTCGCACAAGTATTGGTTTGGTCGCGTAAGTAAGTAGCATGACAGAGGCTAGGGCGGTTAGAGCTGCACGCCGAAACTTGCATGCCGAGAGGAGACTTGCGCACCACTGCATAGGGTGTCCATTTTTACTATAAAAAGAGGACCACACATTATCATTTTTAATGATTTTTGAGAGTTAGAGAAATTTTGTGCTCCCATCGCGCAGGTGTAGTGGTCGTGGGCGGCGCAAGTATAAGTTGCGCAACGGTTTTTTTGTTGCACGTCAAAACTGGTTTGGGTGAAAAGGAATGAGAGTCATGAAAGTTTGAAGTTGTAGAAGTGAGTGTCGTTCAGGTGTTTGAGGTAGACTTGCGCACCAGTTACAACTTGCACACCATCTTTAAAACATTCGCGCAGGCCTGGGGAAACGCTCATGTTGTTGTTGAAGTACGCCTGTATTTTTGAAGCTTCCCGAAAGCTGGAAGATTTCCTGATACCTTCAGTGAAATGTGATATTAGTCTACTGGTGAGATTTGGACTTCAACAGAGCATCTATATACAATAGAGGATGCATTATTTTGCAATGATGAAGAGTCCTTCACGTCTATAAACTGAGTGGGACTTCACCAAATATAGTGAGCCCGGGGGAGTCAACGGGAGTGACCCGAGGGATGTAGTGAGCTATCCCTGAACCTTTGTAAAGGAAGTTAGCCTGGGACAGAGTGACTGTGCCCGAACCATTGTAATCTACAACTAGTGAAGAATAGTGGAATTTAGTACGACCAAAAAACTGTCGGTGTATGATCCTTGGATGTAGCCCTTAGTGGTGAACAAAGTAAAAAGTGTTGTTTCATCTCTCTGTATGTGAATGTTTTTCTTTATGATCATTTTCATCATACAGGTTTAACAAGTTCCTACCAACGTGGGAACAATATCCATCTCTTTAAAAGAAAAAGTTGACACCCTGATTCAACCTCCCCTCCTAGGGTGTCCCAAGGTCCTAAAAAAATATAATGATGTATAATATATTCATGATATAATATTTAAATCCTAATTATATAAATCTAAGAAAATATATATAGGGTATAAAAGAACATGTGTTTGAAAGAAGGATATTTTGAGATGAAGACCCTTACCTCATGCACGAATCATCAAATGTGTTATTTGTCTTCAAAAATAAGAAAATATGTTAATTATATACTTCTTAATGACATTTTTTGTTTATTATTAATTTTATCTTATTTTTACCTTTTTTATATTCAATTACTTAACCAATTAATTTTACATCATACATTCTAACAAAAAATGACTCATATGTCCAAAATAACTTTAGAAAGTTGACTAATGTTTAAGATATTATTATTCAATAATATATATCATGGTAATAATTATATGATTATACTGTTTATAAAAAAATAATACTTTTATAACAAATAATTAAATATGATTATAAAAAATTAAATATCATACAATTATAGAGATGTTAGGATAGATGTATTCACGAGTAATGTTTCCATTATCTGATGATCATGATGGAAAAGGGTAAGTATTATTTTACCTCTATATGATTATAATTATATCCTAAATATCATATTACTTCTTTAAATACCCTTACATATACAATCCATTTGATTCAATAATAATAACGAATCACATCACTTCTTGAGGCGGTTGTCTTCCGTACCCACGGATGACGTTATCATTTATTCATTGGATAGTAAGGTAAGAAAGTTTATGATATTTTTATTTTAAGGGATTATTAATATTAGATTAATATCATATATAAAATTAAAATTAATCCCCATTACCATCCATGTAAATAGTTTGTAAAAAATTAATCACATCACTTCCTGAGGTGATAGTCCACCGTATACACGAGCATAATTATCGTATTCCCTACTGAATGAAAAGTAATAAGGATTATATAACATTATAATTACCTAAGTATAATTATATAATAAATATAGTATATAAAAATTAAATACATTATTATATATAGTCATGATAATCTATGATGGAAAATGAGTTACGTTGGTTCAGAGGGCAGTAGTCTGCCGAACACACAATCAATAGTTTCATTTCTCGTTTTTGAGAGGAGTAGAGGGTTTTAGTTCATTATATTAACATAAAAACATCTCATTATATTTAATATATTTATTTTATTATATAAAAATGGTTAAATAATATTTTTAGAAGGAATAAGAAGAAATAAAATAAAATTCTTGGTTAAGGATATTACCTCTTATTCAGCAAAATTTTTAAGGTTTGTACCAGAAGCCTTTAAAGGTTGGATTTATGATAAAAACTAGGATTCTAGAATGAGGGTAGGTATTAAATAAAGTTATTTGGGTAAGTATTTTATGAAATAATGGGTTTTGAAATTGTGGAAATGAGACGAGAGGTAGTGTCCATTTATAAATGGATTAGAGGACCCACCTGAAATATTTTGAAAAGAAAGAATTACATCCATTTTTTCACATGAAAGAAGGTTAAAAAATGGACCATTCTCAAACCTTATAAGTTATGAGGCCTAAAAATGACCATAAAATATTAATTATAGAAGATATGTGTCACTTTTAAAACTTATAATTTAATTTTAACCCTTGGTAAACACATTTTCACTTAAAGACAGTAATTAATTTTTTCTATTTTTTACTCTTCATTACAGTAAAAAATTAAGTTTAACGTTAAATTTTTATGATTAAAAATATAGAATATATTTTTTAAAATTTATCTCATATAATTTGAATAACATAATTTAAACTTAAACTCACAAACATGTCGAAGGAACATTTTTTAGGAAATTTATTTTTCAAAAATAAGATTAACTTATAATAACTATATGACGATTAATCAAAATTAAATAAATTTAAATTAATATTTATATATATATATATAATCCATAAATATATTTTAATAATTCCTCATAAGGGGTTATTTTAATTAATTAAAATGGATAAGCATTGTGCACTTCAAAACCATTTTCAAATAATACATTTTTTAGCCTAATAAAAAACTTATACTAAAATCTAGTATAAATATGATTTAAAAAAAATTAATTGTATTTAATATTAGTAAATAAAAATTATTTTAATTTCAAATAAAATTAAAATAATAATGGGACTTAATTTATTAAAATAAAATGATAATTTTATAAATATTTGTATTTTCACTATTCACTAAAAAGTTAATATTTTCTGAAAAATAAAAAACTTTTACCCTAAGTGAAAATTAATATTCAGATTTAAAAAATTGATTCTCATTTTATAAAATAATATTTATAAAATTTCCAATATTTTACTATAATATTTTATAACAATATAAAATAAAAATCCATTTTGAAAAAAAATATTAAAAATTAAGTCCATATTTCCTAAGAATTTATAAATACATTAATATTTATTTAAACATTTATACACAATACATAAAGTAGTTATTCTTATTAATACCCACTAATTTAATATCTAGGTTTAAATTATCATCTTTAAATTATAATATATTATTAATATGTTTTGGTTCATTTAAACTCAGTGTTTCATGTTGAATACACTATTAAACATATTGCTATTTTAAAATTTTAGGTTTTTACATCATACCCTCATAAATAAATTGTGCCTTAAATTTTGAACTATTTATTAGAAATCAATGTCTTACCATTTGAAAATTTTATTGTGGAAAAACCCACATTATAAAAACATCTAAAAACTATCTTTTAAAAAGATAGAAAGGGAAATGTAATGTTCATCACAAAACTAAGTTTCCACATAGGAGAACATCGTTGGTAACTAAAAATATGGACATGGAAGAATACTAATAATAATTATGCAGAGTAGTAAATACAATTAATCATAAGAAATTTAATGATTAATAGAAATTTGACAACCACAAAACCATAAATATGTGATGAATTAAATAACTATTTATTCATCGACTGTGAAGGAAATAGGATAGCATTTTTATTTCAAGATAATTTCCTAGAGTTATGGTATGATTTTTATATCAGGACAGAGAACAAAATAAATTATACTTACTTGATATCCTTTTATTTCATAAACACAATTTCATTATTTGGTTGTGATTTGATCACATTACACTTTACCTTTTAGTCTAAGGAATGAATATCCAATATGAATTTGTTTATTCCAAATGTACTAAAATTTACTTTTAACAGATAATAAGATCCATAGAAAGTAACAATATATTCTTCCTATCTTTATTAAAACCAAAATGGTAGCACAAAGAAGATAATACCCAAAATAAATATGAGTATATTAATCTAAAAAATTATACAATGAAACCAAAGGTTTACCATAGATCATTTCGTAAATAAATAACACTATATCCCAACTAACATCAATAACCTCAACATGGAATAATGTTTCAACCTAAATTTTTTTCTCATAACCATTAAACTCACATCTCCAAATACATGGTAGAATTATTCTCAAATAATAATTTATATTAAACCCATAGGTTATATATATATCTTAAAATAATAAAATGTTTCAAAAAATATCATTAATCACCTAAAAATCCTAAAAATTCAAAAATACATTATCTTTTAATATTTTTACCAAAATGAACATAATTTTTATCCAAAAACAATTATGAGAAGGTAATTAAATTATTACTAGTATATCATGTAGGCCCATGGTTGACACTACATCCTTATCATCCTTTAGTAAGAGTTTCAAGCCATGTGGCCTTTCCGGATGTGATGGGTTATGACCTGGTTTTGTGTCTTACATTTTTATAAAAATATGGAAAAAACTTATGTGACAATCATATTTATAATTATCTTTTATCCTATAAAATTCTACAAAATATTATATATATATTTAAAAATATCATTAGTAATCAAATCTCTTTTTAAACCTCTATGATTTTATATCCATCTTATTATTTTCCACAAAATCAAATAATTTTAATTGACTATAATTATCTAAAAATCAATAACTTCTCCAAGATTATCTTTTATACAATGATGTATTTTTTATAGAGAACATAAAAATAACATTAAATAACCTTTCTATTCTATTAGTACCATTCAACATATTCTTGTAACTCCTTAATGAAAATTATTGTAGCACAATCCTTAGAAGTTTCATGATTCTTATAACTAGAATACCATTTATAGAAATACTTCAATGGCATGATTCTTGAGTTAGAATACCTAGACACTTCAATAATTCTACATAATGATTTTAATAACATATTCCCTCAGGAATTAATCATTGGATTAGGGAATTGACTGGGATAATGAAAAAGTTCTGCACATTTACAACATTGAACTGTTAGAGGTTCCTTAGGTTGAACATTATTTCCCAAAATATTTTTAATCAAGATCATCATTTTTTAAGAAATTAGATGCTTTGTTCCCCCCTTTTCTAGAAATAATTAATCTTCTTGTTCCATTAAGTTATTTTCCATATTCCATGTTCCCAGATTTTTGAAAAGTATGAAATTTGATCTTCTTTTCTTTTTCATCTTTAACAATTAAAATTCCATGAGATGCCATCCTTATCTTCTTTTATGTGTTTTTAAATTGAAATATGTTTTAGTTGTTGATCATAATTTTTTATAACTCATTTTTCATGATACTATATTTCTAACTTCTAATCACATTAGTTTAGACATCACGATAATGAAATTATAACATTTACTCGTAAATTGGTTTTTATCATTCTTTCTCATATTTCCCACCATTAAATAAATGAAATGAAAAAATATCATAATATCTTAATGTAAAAATTTAAAACTTATAAACATAAAAGGAATAACTTATAAATGATATAAATACCCAAAATTATGTATTTCTAGGATTCAATTTAGGTCATCCATGATAATGAATCCTCTTGGGTTTCCTAACCTACATTGTTTTCAAGTCATTCATAATGGTTTGTAAAGAGAATGTGAATTTACTAATAATATCCCCCTGGAGTATCAAATAAGGTGACAAATATATCCCATTGTCATATAATAGGAAATTATTGATTCACACCTAATATTTATGATACTTTCATATAAGGGGTGTGCAACATCGTTGCAACAAATATTTCTTTCTCCACATTAATACTTTCCAAAGGATGGCAGTCTCCACCACTGTGGTTGATGGTGTTAGCTCCTAGATAGAAATGATATGATGGGTCGTCATTTTATCCTTTCATGGATTCCTCATTGGATATATTCTCTTATTCTGGGTATCCCTCATATATTTAAGTCATTTTCATAAAACTCATACTTAGTTCCATATCTAGGTGGAATTTTGTTAATTACTCTTATTTTATCTCAATAGGGAAACAACCAACGGTCAGAGTTGATGGTAAATTATGGAATATCTGAGAAACTCTAGATATTGGGTGTTCTTGAAACCTATAATGTTATCCTATTTTAGAAGGAATATGATGTTTTTGTAATATTATGTGTAGAACCCATGGCATCCCGTAATGGTCATGCTATAGTTGACGCAAGAGGCATATATATTCAAAGGATTTTAACCTTAGGCACACCATTTCCATTTAGTAGGATAGGGATTTTAGATTAGGTCATGAGTTTAAAGTCTTATGGAGTTGTTAATAGGATTCATTTATTGGGTAGATAGATTAGGTCATGTTTTAAATGTATTGTGGGGATAAATAGTGGAGTGCATCCCTGTTGGGGCCACCAAATCAGCATCAAAAATTTCAAAATGGAAGAAATATCTAAATTTGGGAATTATTTTTCCCATAAAGGTAAAAGAAGAAGAATAACTCTGAGTCCTACAGATTGCATGTTCCCTCAGGGGACTCATGATCACGTGACCATCATAAGGTCATGTGAAGACCCCACACACAATACATAGCCTACAACAGGTCCCGTGAATCCCGCATTGACAAGTCCTTCTCCTCTCACAAAGGCACTTCAGACAATAATTTCCCATGTGATGGTATCTGGATAACCTCCCCTAGGCCATGTGGTTTGTCATCGACAAACAAATGGAAAATCCATCTAAACAATTCATTGAAAATAGGAGGAAAATATCCAAAGGGTGGAGGCCTCTGGTAGTCATAAACATCATGCGGCTCATCACCAAAAGGGAAGGATAGTTGTCCTTGAAAACATCCATGAAATCTCACATGACCCTTCAACTTTGTAGAAAATAAAATAAAGGAAATAAAAGGAGTGGATGTGGAGACCACTCACAGTCACTAAACATTATGCAATGCACCCCTCGATATCCACAAGAGACTGCGAGTCCCTGAAGACATACCCACCTTATCTTAGGAAATCCCTTTGGGTTTTCATCCTCATATCATGGAAGTCCTTGGGTATATCTAGGAAACAATTAAATTCTCTTCTGGCTCTTTAATGAAACAATGAAGGGAATTTTCTATAAAATGACCACACACCTCCATAGGACCCCTATTGGTTACGCGACACATCATAAAAAAATGGAGCAATTGACTTTGAAACTACTCATGTAATCTCATATAACTCCCCAAACTTTCTAAAATAAAATAAATGGAATCAAATAGAGAAGAGGAGGAAGACTATCTGATTTGTAAAATTATTTCGAAGCACTAAGGAAGCCTGTAGAATGGTCTGGAGATAATCTTTGACAAGACACCATGATTTTATGGAGTCCCCTAGAAAAACCACCCTTGCTTCATGAAATGTCCCATGCAAGGCATCAAGAATCTTGCCAACGCATTTCAACAGGAACTTTCATCTCACGAAGGCCCTTTTACATGTTAATATTATAATATTGAAGTCCTTAGACATGCCCATTTGATAAAAAAAGTCCTCATTAATTATTGACATTATAATAAAGGTGGCATTGGCAGGAGGGACTCATAGTCACTGAAAATTAGTAACGCTCTTTGAATAATCTCTAGAAAAGGCTCAGAAAGAGGTGTGACATTAGACCTATTCACCAACTCCATCTTGGATCTGTACAAGATGCTCCGTGAATAATGATGAACAATTAGGGTGTTGACTCCTATAAATTCCCCCACACCAGCATCAAAAATTCTCAATGACCAATCACGACCATAAGGATAAACTCAGGGAATTTCACAAGATCACCAGAGTGGATTTATCAGAGTGACTGATCTCGTGATCAATAAGTATTCTGTCATGTAATATGGTGGTGAATAGCTAGAGCGATCATGCTCCAAGAATAAATAACTTCACATGAACATTCATATATCACATGAAGGACTTCTTACAAGATGTGAGAAGAATATACCACATATCTTCTATATCATGTGTGACTTGAAATAAACTGATATTGAATAAAGCTAAGGAATTTTCAAGATAAATAATAGAACAATGATTAAAGGTGGAATAATTAATAAAAAAACATTTTTTATGACTCTCATGTGATTCACATGAGTCATCCAAGACATGCGACAACACCAAGACTCGTTGCCTAGATCTCATGATGCTCCTTAAACATGCTATTTGGGTCATGAGAAGTTTTACAAAACTGTTATAGAAATTCACATGGTTTCCCCTAGGCACACCACTTTAGTCTCATAAATCCCACTGGGCATGTCTCCCAAGCCTCACAATATCCTTTAAATACATCGCTTGACTCATATAATGTCACCAGCTCATGTTAGCTAAGTCTCTCAATTGCATCTGTTCATGTCAACTAATCTCTCACGATACCCTTGGGGAAAGATATCTGATACTCATAAATCCCACCAGAAATGTTAGCAAGGAATTGCGATGCCAACTGGTGATGTTAAAAAAGACATTAAACACCATTTGAGACATATCGTATTGACTCTCACAAAACCCTTTATATGTGTCAAGCCAACTCATGCAAATGACTTTATGGTAAGTATGTTAGACCATTCAATGCCCTCCAGATAACCCAACTAGGTAATGCGATGGCTTCCAAGATGGACCACATGGATCTTTCGATGTCCTCTAGACATGTTAGTGTTGATCTTCAGATATCCCACCCGATTTATGAGAAGTCCTTTAGAAATACCAACTACATCATTTAAATGTCTTCAAATATTCCAGGAAGATACTATACTACATATTAGGAAAAGAGTAAAATCAATGCATGCCACCAAGGAAAACACATCAAAAGGGAATCCTAGGAGTGTAAGACCTAACCAATTTGGAATCCTCAGTGCATAAGCCCTGATTACCAACATAATATAACATCTCCCTAATAAAAGGGAGATGGGGAATACTTTATAGAGTAAGACCCTATCATCCTTAAACCATGAGGATAATAATAATATATCTGAGTGTGATTATCCACTTTAGAATATAAGAGGGTTAAGGGATAATTGAACAATGATAAATCATATTCCCTCTATAACTAGGATATGTAGGACTTCTTATTAAGGTCTAATATCTATACCATATCCTCCATGAGATGGGTAAACTTTACTTTCAAAGGGAAACCCCAAAGTTGAAGCCCTGACCTGTGACATAACATGATATTTCCTAATAACCAGGGAGACCTCAGGGTGTAATTCCCAACCCAAGGAACTATTATAACTCTGATTCCTACCATATTTGAGATACATAGGCCACAAATTCAATATTTGATCTCTACAGGGAAGTCCCATCATATAAGTCCCACATCCCAAAGAAATGAAATTTATTATCTATCATCCCTTGTTTCCCACCCCGAACACAGCTCATGTGGTATTAGGGAGCTACCACAATCATATTATTTACACCATAATCCTCTACAAAGGAAAGGGAAACCTCAGAGTGTACGTCTCAACCCAAGTAACTACAAAAACTCTAATTCATGCCATATTAAAGATATATAGGCAACATATTAAAGGTTCAATCTCTACAGGTTTTACCAAATACATAAGTCTATAACTATCCAGAAGATGATGTTGACTATTTTCATCCCATGTTTCTCACACCAAGCATATATCACATGAGATTAGGGGGCTTCAATAATCATATAATTCATATAACAATTCCTACCAAATGTCATGTCACACTCTCCTCAACTCAAGGGAATCTACTTTGGCGCAAATCTAAATGATGAAATTGAACTATAAAAACTTTGATTTCTGAAATAACCAGGATATGTAGGATGCCATTCTAAGGCCCGAGCTCAAATAAACATCCATTATCAATGAAATCCTTATGAAAATTACATTTTTTACTATTGGGACCCAATCATTCTGATGTGATGATTAATCAACCTCATCCATCAGTATATAGAGAAATAAACTGAACTATAATGACTCTGATTGGTACTACAACCAGGATATGTAGGAAATATTTTTTAAGGCTCAAGATCAAATAAACACCCCTTTAAGTGAAAGTACTTTTATGATTGAAATATATCAACCATTTGGACATAATAACTCCAATGTGATGATCATATACATCATCTATAAAAGGACTAAGAAAACATATGAACTATAAAAAATTAGATTATAACTATAATTAGGATACATAGGACATCCCCTACGGACTCAATCTTGATTTCCTGGTGTTCCAGAGCACCCATATACGTCCTCTCTTCATTATGTTAAACTACATGGGTTTGATGATCTATATGAGTTTTGATTAATATCCTTACAAGGATATATGGATCAATTTACTCCTTGGAATATTAACCACCTCCTTGTGTGGTAGCAAATTTCGAAGATCTTAGTTATAAGACTTCAAAAAAAAAGCAACCATCCATTACTGAAAATAGATGGAGAAAAAAATAAACATACATATGGATTCATAAATGAGAACCTATTATTTTTCACAAAAAATAAAATTAACCTATAGTCATTTTGTTAGGGTAAATGGTCTTGTAATAGGATTAGGTAGAGATTCACTAATATATCTTAAATCAATAATAGAGTCCCATAGTAGGAAAAATCCCCCCCCCCAAAAGGATTAAATGAGCCTGACATTCCATCATCTCAACAAATGCAAGTCGCCAAGAGTCATTGGGCCAGAAATCCTAGGTGATCTATTACCTTTTGTATAGATGATGGAACCATTGGGAGGTTCTGGTAAGAGAGAAAATGGTAAAACGATGTTAATTATTGTGAACAACACAAACCCCCCAAAGTAAATCTATTAGGTGGATCCCATCGATGACTCTATATATCTAATATTGAAGAAAAAACATGGTGAACTGAATGTGAATCTATCTAATAAAAAAATGATTGGTTATTATCCTTCTGACCATTTTTTCCCACTATCTGAAAACAAAAATTGTGAACCTAATGTGAATATATCTAATTGAAAAATGATTGGGTAATAATCTATGAATCCATTTTATTTCACACCATACTAAAAAAACTAATATTCCCAATGTGAATATCAAAAATTTAAAAATAATCATGCATCAATCCACTTTGTTTTGCATACCCTATAAAACCAAAGAAGTAAGATAGACATAATCTTATAGATGATCCTCTATAATTGGTGTTACTATAAGTTCATCCTCACATTGAAAAGTCCACATGGGAATAGTGTAAATATCAATAAAATATGAAAAATGTGTTAACCATGCATATCTAATTGGGAATATCATACCTATGATATTGCACTAATTAGCAACCTTGTTCCTTGTTGTTTGAATGATTGAAGATACCGATGACATCCCAATCTAAGACAATGTGTTCATTATCTATAATTTTCTCTGGTAAATCATCTACAGCTACAACCCCCATGGGATAAAAGTGATTTGATGTGCTCGACATCTCCAAAGATAGGTGTAAAACACAATGGTTAGATAGTACCATCAACGTGGTATGATACTAACCATGGAAGTTTCCCATGAGGTTCTCTATGCACAATAGTCAATGAGTCCACATCACCTGAGGAAGGCTAATGCTAATCTAGTAGACCTTATCGCTACAACCAACCTCTTTGGGATCTTATCTATGGAGCACAAAAACTGCCACATTCATTCTCTGATGAAGGTGGATTAGGATGCCAAATATGGCTCCCTTTTAGTTCAGGTGCCTCGAAGGAGGGAATCTATCAATCTCTATCACAAACACCATCCCAACAGTACCTGCAAGTCACCTGCTAAGGGTACCATCCGACATGATGCCACCTATGATTCCCATGAATGGGAAATAATAAAGGCTCATCAAAGGAGGAAGATACTGGATATCTTGGAGAGTTATCATATCCCAACCCTACTGAAGATACCGATTGGAATATTCTAGTAGTAACCATCAAGCAAGACTATATGCCTACTAACATAGAATAAGACTGTCAAAATATTCATGTAGCAGGAATGTGGGAGATGTATATCCCAACCCCCGTCCATGAAGCTCATTGTCATATTCCAATGGAATAAGGAGGATCGAAGTGGGCACAAATTTACAATTCAATAGAATACATTTGTGAGTATATAATGGAGATAGAAAATGTTTAGGATTATATCCCTACAAACAAATTGATAAAATGACAATATATTTTAGAAACATCTGAATAACTCCACCAGAATATTCTACCTCTATTGAAGATAAAGGGACAGGTTCATACTCCTCTCCCTACAACCAGGGTAACTCAACACTCTAATCATCGTGAACAAGTGGTTGTTTTAGATCAATTGAACACTCTTTCTACAGTCAAATAGGGTTATCATCATATTTCGATAAAGGATGAAGAATTATTCTGGGATAATATTCTCATTCCAATTGGGGATCTCTAGGTGAGAGTGACACATGTATCAAGACATGGGCACATTCCTATAAAAAATGTTCGGTGACATATTCCAAAGGCCCAGGATCAGGCTCATATACTTTCTCTGGATAGGGTTCACCACATAAGAGGGGAAAAATCCTTGGTACCAGATCATATTACTATTTACGAATTCCAACAACATAATCCAATGGCCTAGGATCATGCATATATCCTCATTTTGGATGGAGCTAACCAAATGAGAGTGGAACAAGCCTCGTGACATACTCATATTCCTTTTAGTGAATCTACCTAGCATATTACAAGAGATCATGAAAGACAAGTGCATATTCCAACTTCCACTAATGAACAACTATTCCATCATCATTCCAAGGAAATACAAGAGGAGGCACATATCCCTTGTCCCATTCAGGAGGTCGGTCGACATATTCCACTTGGGAATGTATATTCGAACGAGGCTCATATTCCTATTCCAATCGGGGCTCACTAAGTTCGGGAACAAGATTCTTTGGGGTAGGCTCATACTCCTACAAATAAAGACCAATGAAATTGTTTTTGACACTTTTATCAGGGAATGCATCCATATTTCGAGGATGCGTAGCTGTTTCCCCGCATTCCAAATTTCCAAAGGTGTCTGACATCTATCATTTCTATAGGGACATTTGATACTTGATCCAAATGGGATGATGAGCATCGGCCTTTCATTATAGGGATTTCTCCTCAAAATTTATTTCCTAGTCTGGGTCTTTCTTAAATATTAAGACGTTGTTCATGAAACTCTTCATGGTGCCATATATTTTGGATTTCAGTTAATTACACTCCTTCTGTCAGAACATTCAATGGTGTCAAGTCATGGTAGAAATCATTATTCAGGGGAATAGTCACGTTGGGCATCGTTGGCATGTCTGAATGCTGAAACACCAGTACAAATGGATTTTCCCCTTATTATAGGGTTTCTCGAGGGCATGGATTCCCAAGGAATCCCACATCGAATGCAGGGTATCTTATGAGAGAGGCATGTCTCTGATATTTTCCTCAGCTTCCCATGTTTAACACTAGGTATGTCATGAGTTTAACATCTAGAAGAGATGGATCAGACTGATCAGAACACTAATGAGAGTGGATCAAATGGGTATATCCCTGGGAGGGAGCACCTGGAAGGTTTACCAGATGGATGGATTAGAACAACCAAAAAGAATAGACCAAGGGTGGTTTGTCCCATAAACGGAAGATGTATCACCATGACGGTACATCCTCAAAAGGTATTTCTAGATGGATACATTATAATTCCCAAAAAGAGAGGACCCAAGGTGGTGTGTCCCATAAAGGGAAAATGTCACACCATAATGGTGCATCCTAAAATGGGAGTACCAAATGGATAGATCAGAATGGACAAAAAGGAGAATACCCAGGGTAGTATGTCCCATAAAGGGAATATGTCACACTGTGAAGGTTGACCTGGACACCTCAAATGGGGGATTAGTGGAAGATTATGTCCTAGAAAATGGGACACTAAGGTTTAGCATTTGGTGGGATTGCACCTCAAGGAGGTTTCCTAAAAGGGATAAAAACCCATGTAATTACTGTGGGTAAGACATGGAATTTGGACTAACATATAGGAAAAAACCTGATAACATGTTGCGACTTAAGAATGGTTAGCATCATAGGTGCTACAAAGAGAACTAAGATGAATGATCTGATTTCACCGGGATGTGGTAGCCCAGATGAAATGAGGATGGATATGGATTAAGTGTCAGGGAATAGAATGAATGGATATGGGAACCGATGTGAGGATGATGGTGTTGGGATTGAACCTCAGGGAGGATTCCTACATATCCCCATGAAAGGTAATCAGAGTCCACGTAGTTCTAGAAATGGGGTGATGAGTCACCTAATAAGGCATCTCATGAGAATGGATGCATAGATGGGACCCGAAGGAAATGGAACCTCTAGTACTGGGAAGGATCTTCCCAAAACACAAAATCTAGAAGGAGAGGCCAGGATGGGACGTGAGATATGGGATTAAAGCTCAAGGAGGCTTCCTATGTACATTTCTCAAAAAGGGAAAAGGTAAAGTTCCACATGGTTTTAGAAGAGGGGGAATAGAATCAGTGTGTACATAATAGAAAACAACCCGAAGACATTATTAGGGATTATGCATGGGTTAAAACCCATCATAAGAGGGGAACTATTGGTTAAAAGAGTGTGGATTGGGTGTGGGGCTTATTCCTGGTTATCTGCCCGGAAAGATATGATGTGTGTTCAGGGTGTACACAAAGGGAAACCACCTGAATGGGTGGATCGAAACACAGCAGGGAGGCAGATCCATGGTGATGTGTCCCAAAAAGGGAAGATGTCACATCAAGAGGGAGCACCCCTAGGAGGGATCACCATTGTTTACCCTTGGTTGGGATTGAACCTTGAAGGGGATTCCTACATACCTGAAAGGGATCAAAAACCACGTAGTTTGAGAGAATACAGTTTAATGTCATGATGGACAGAAGTGAATTGATGTGAAATGATTTAAATAGAGGGATTATGAGCTTTAACATCAAGGAGTATTCCTACGTAACCTTCATTAGAGATAGGGATCAAATTCTATTTAGTTCAAGTGAGAGGGGTATGGGGATTATGCATGGTTAACCTCTCATATGGATATCATTATATATGCTTAATATAAGCCCACATGAGTCAGGATCAGTGTGAGAAACTATAGGTATAATCAGGCTTGATGATCGTGTTGCGAATGGTGTGGTCATGATGAATGGTGTCGGGCATACGCATGGATAGTGGCCGAAATAGGATGCAATGGTCAATGATTACTCTTAGCCCATGTGAGTCATGCTTTTTGTGAGAAACAAGAGGAAACAAAAGACCCGATGATTGCATTGTGAAAGGTGCGTCTGTGAGGAGTAGAGTGGGGATTACACATGGTTAGTAGGCCAAGTGTAAATATGGTATTACATGTGGTTAACAGACCCAGGAGAGGGATATTGGGAATTACTCCAGGAGGGAAACCTAAGGATGGTGTCCTACCGTACGATAAAGATGTTGTTCCATTAAAGGAAGTACTCATTCCATGTCAATCGTAGAGGGATAACCCTGTCATGGTGGGTCAAGTATTATATAAGGTCCACATGAGGTGTGCATGATTTCAAATCCCAAAGGGGGATAGAGAGTAGGAGGGAACTGGTGTCTATCCCCTCTCCTCTCCTCTCAGACCTGCCACACATGCGGTAATCATAGTTTAACTTCATGTGTTGAGTACATGTGTTCTTGGTAGTTTAACATCCTGTAGCTCATATGATGAAGACTAACTCCTCATCCCTTGTACTTACATGACGTTCACCGACCAATGCTTTGGGGTGGGAAGGTAGAAGCAATGCCTTGTGGTAATGGGGTTGTGGAGTGATCAATTGGGGGGTCCACGCTAGCATGTCTATGCGATGAAGCAATATCCATTAGCATACCTATGTGAAGAATCATGAGGAAAATCAACGAAACATAGAGCACTACTTGAGGGACTTTGAAATAACTTTGTAAATGCATGGAGGGACTCACGTAATAGGGGTTTTCAAAGCATGAGGCCTTGAATAGAGGTGATTTTCAAAGCTCAGGGGCTCGCAATGGATTGGGGATCATAGACCATAGGGATTAACAGAACTCAGGTGATTTCATATCACGAGGCTTCATAGTGCACATAACTCTATAGAGAATAGGGTCTCACAGAGCACAGAGCTCATAGAGGATAGGGCTTCACAAAGGAGAGATTATAGTGAAGCATAATGACCCAACCTAAGCATGGATTTCACATGTTCTTGGAGGGTAATTCACAAAGTCCCAGGTACTCGAAGGGGTATATTTCCTTTTTGATTTACCAAGGGATTCGTGAAGGGAATCCTTCTTTTAAGAGGGGGTAATTTGGAGCAAAGGGAAAAGGGTTTCACAATGCTCAAATACTTTAGATGATTCATTTTCCCAGTCATTTCAAAGAGGATATAATGATTCACAATCTGGGAATTTGGAAGGTGAAAGGTTGGGGTTTTGATCCTTTAGAGTGGGGGAGATGGTTATTTATTTTCTCCTAGGGTATAGATGGGCTGAGGGTGCACCGTGAAGAAATTCACACTCCACTACTAGTGGTAGACTCCGTCAAGTTCCTCAAAATCGCAAAGCCGACCGTCACTCCCTCTGGGGTGGTCATAGTGGATTCTGTCTTCCTTCAATTTTCTCAGAGTCATAGAGGAAACCATAACTACATCCATGATGGTAACATAGAATTTATCCCCCCTTCAATTTCTTTGAATTTAGGGATTCGATCATCATTTTCTCTCCATAGCGGTTGTAGAGAAATTGGTATCTTTGCGTCGACCATGGTGTCAGAGGTATTTGAAAATTTGCTTCGTAATGTATCCATTTTTTCTTTGTTTTACTATTATTCACTTATTTGTTTCAGAGGAATGGATTTTGGAACCAAAAAATGTCCCCCCCTTATAATGGGATCTGAGGAGAAAATGAAGATCGGGTTCTGATGGTTGATCGCCTAGGCAAGTTTCGAAGTGAGATTGTGAAGCCATATCACGATATGGGTAGGTGGTTCATGGGTTGAGAATGTCGTGAAGTTCTCCATAGCCAAGAATTATATGATTCATGGGGTTTGTTTCATATAAACAAATTATTATGACACTTCTTTTTTCCTTGCCGGTCTCTGTACATCTGTTCTTGAGCTCTTGAATTTGCGAATCTCCACACGCTCCATGAACAAGCTTTGTGAACCTAATTTCATAGACCAGTGATTCAAAAACGATACTCAGTGAATTATTGCACCACAATACTTGGATACTTTGTCCCTTTCATTGATTCCTTAGACTATGAGACCGTACACTGCATGAGACATGTTGGAAAATGATCTCTGCAAGATGAATTTGCAACTAATCTCTACGACTGAGCTCGACAAATGATCTTTGTGAATCAGATATGAATATGAGATCTGTAGATAATAAGAAAAATACAAAAGAAAATATTTTTAATGTAATTTCCAACCAAGAAGTCTCTCTTGAATTCCACATAGATTATTCCTGAAGGGAATAGATGGAAAATAATCTGGGCCTTGGGGAATATGTGTGAAGCCACTCAGATCATGAGTCCCTGGTAGAGTTGCTAATAGAATTACAAAGGAACTATCCACTCTTAAAGATACTACCACTATATGGATTAGTTTTTTAGGGATGATTTTTTCATCCCTTATTCAAGTAGGGATGAGCCAACTCACTGGTTTAGGAGCACTCCCTGCCAACACCAGTGGTTTAGGACTACTGTTGGCCATACATGGGAGGGTACCACGCCTATTTACACTGTCTGTCTGTATACCATGTTAATGATGTTAAAGGGAAAGCACTATAGAATGAGGTATCTCCCCCCCAATACCATTCCATTCTGAAGGTAGATTTGGAAATCCCAGAAAAGGGGTGGACCAACTATTGGGACCTACGCCAAGGCAGAAACTTCACGTAGTACTGGGCATGGTATTAGTATGTTTTTGCATCCTATGATGAATTCATGGAAGAGTTTAAGCAAGTAGGGTTGTATGAAACTATGTGGACCTCCAAATTCCATATTTAATAGATGAAAGACATAATGCTAGAGATTTTAAGAAGGTGGTTGTCGAGGACCCACACTTTTCATATTCACCATAAGGAAGTTGACATCATCCTCTAGGACCTTAATAAGATATCAGGGATTCCATTTTTGGGTGTGATGTATGATGTGTTCCTCCCTGTAGAGAACACATGTTTGGATCTGAAGCAGATGTCACAGCTGACAAAGGCATTGATGGCTCTCGTGTCAGGCGAGGTCAGGTAGTCGGTGAGGGACATCCATTTCAAGTTGTGGTTTGGGGATTTCATAAACTTCCAACCAAATCATTCTACTAAATGGGATGAGGAACCCAATAAGCTACTATTTTGTCCTCCCACTTGTCCAAAGGAATACTAGTATAGTAAATAGAATTCCTACTGGATAATCCTGGAGGAAAACCAATGGAATCTACAAGGGTACAATGTCAACACCAAGAAGCAACCAGTTTTTAGGCTGGATGGGTTTATCTCTACAATTATATACAGATGGATACTACTATTCAGGGACACAAACATGGGTGTACGATTAGGCACATTCATTATGGCATCCATGCCAGTGATGGAGAAACACGTCAACTTAGGGATCCCAGTGTGTTGACGCTCCTTTCGTCACAGAATCTAAAGTTCGGAAAAGGGAATATCTGAGCTAAAAAGTGATTAATCCTTTTTAAGAAACATCAAAAATCGACAAAGGGATGGAAAAGGAGAACATTGCCCATGTATCGCGCAAGTTCCATCTTAGTCGCGCAAGTACACTTGCGCGCCGCCTCAACACTTGCGCGACCCCTCATGGTCGTGCAAGGGACTTGCGCGACAGATCTGGTAACCGCCCAGTAACCGCCCGGGGTCTTCTTTTGCCTATAAATAGACCCTGTGGGCCCCCCATTCGAGAAGATCTCTTCCTAGAAACTCGGATCAAAGCTCCCGACGCCCAAGTCTCTTCTCAAAGCTTCCAGAACACTTCTAAGGTAATTTCTTACCTAGAATGGAAGATCTAAAGGGAAGAAGGAAGGCCTAAGTGTTGAAACTTATCAAACACTTGCGCGCCGACTTAATTCCTTCAATATAACTTGCGCGTCCCTCTTCTGGAAGAACCTCAAGAGGATGGGAAAGGGTTTAATAAAGAGTCGCTCAAGTAATTCAACTCTGGTTGAAAATCGCGCAAGTATCCCTTATGTCGTGCAAGTATACTTGCGCGACTAATACTTGCGCGCCGCCGCAGGACTTGCGCGCCCCTATCTTTTTTGGGTGCCCATCTTGCCCTTTTTCACCCCTCTTAAGCCATTTCACCCTTCCTATTCAAGATTCAGTCTTCAAGATACTCTTCAAAGCCATTTATGGCATGATTTCTTGATTTGACATCCTTATCTGAAAGGAATTATGTGAAATATCTCTCAAAACCTAATGATTTAAACATCTTTATATCACCAAAGATTGAGAGTTCATTCATTCAACCTCATCCTTTAAGATGAGAGAATCCTAACCTGGGTTTCCTTTTCAGGAATAAAGACTCAGTCATAACCTTGGGCTTCCTTTTCAGGAGTAAGCCCCAAGTCCCCTAACCTAGGCTTCCTTCTCAGGAATAAGTCCTAGTCATAAATCTTGGGCATCTTCCTTAAGAATAAAGCCCCAATCAAAATCCTTTAAACTTGGGCATCCTCCTCAGGAGTAAGCCCCAAACCTTAATCCCTAACCTGGGTCTCCTTTTCAGGAATAAAGACTCAGTCATAACCTTGGGCTTCCTTTTCAGGAGTAAGCCCCAATTCCCTTAACCTAGGCTTCCTTCTCAGGAATAAGTCCTAGTCATCAATCTTGGGCATCTTTCTTAAGAGTAAGCCCCAAGTCTCTTAAAATTTCTCTTAACCAGTCATAAATTTCCTTTTGATTTGGGTTTCCTTTTCAGGAATAAAACCCAATCATAAGTCCCCTCCTAACTTGGGCATCCTCCTTAGGAGTAAGCCCCAAGATTAGAGTATTCAAATCTCCATGAAGCACATATAACTTTGTGGACCCTCTTCATGGATTTTCTTCCTAAAAGTAAATCCTAAACCTTCATCTATCTGGGCAGTCATCCATACATAAGCCCCAAACAAAATTCTTATGATTGCATCCTTCATGGCACAATTGTCTAAATTTTACCAATACCTCTTGTTTCTCATACCGAGCATGACTCACGTGAGCTTAGAGTGTAAAAGTAATTATGACATTCATCTTTGAGCCATCAATCATAAAACATCATATCCCATTCCTCGAACTACGTGGATTCTGATTCCTTTTTCAAAACAAAGGATACGTAGGTAGCCCATTCATGGGTTCGATCCCAATATTGAAATAATCTCTGTCCTTCTGAATGACGATAAATTTCAAGTGCCCCACTGAGTGGCTTTAAAACCAGCCTGGTCATCAAAATGACCAAGAGACTTTTATATAAATGTTTTGAAGGATACCATTGACCAAGAATCTCTAAACAAATATAGATGATTCTATATTGATGAAGAACCTCGAATACATATAAAAGATTCTCTAAATTTCTTGCATATTTAATCATTGATTGTTAAAACTAAAGGAAAGCTCATTTTATACTTGGTAATGTAATAAGGATTCACGAACTTAACTTAAATCTATAAAGAGAGTCCCGGAGTAGACAATAATTCCCCTCAAAAAGGTGTGATGAGTCCGACCTCCCATCCTCTCGACCAATGCAAATTCCTAAGCCTCATTAGCCCACAAGCTAATGAGCGCCTGCCTTTGGAAAGTAGGTCCAAACGGATGTGGAATCATTGGATGTTTCCGGTTCTACGAACAAACCCGGTAGAAACCGATCGGAACGTTTGAATCTCCCGTCCAGGAGGTCATCCCCGGATTCCGCGCGAAACACAGTGCTGGACAAATAATACAATGTGTTGTGCCACATCAATGAGGGACAGAATACACAACGGGTGTGAGGACTAATACATTTGTTTATGGATGGATAAAAACACATATGAGAATCTATGAATATTCGAACCCTATTTATCCTCCAAGATCATACTTCCAACTAGTCATCCTGAATGAAATGGGGAGCTTTCAAGCCAATATGACTACACCACTCATGATGAACAGTGTCGGGAAGGCGGATGAATTCAAATTCAACCTATTTTCACTTCCAAAATGGTTATTCACTGATGAAGGCCAGGGAACTTAGGAGAATTAGTCTTATCTCATGGAATTTCATGGTGTAGTTCTAGTTGAATTAGTGGAACTTGAGCCTATCTACAAGCCATACACCCTGCACCGCTTTGCAAGGAAGTTTTAGTGCGTGCATATATTGACCCACAAGTCTAACTGGGAGTATTCCATGAGGATCATTCATGCTTGATGAGGCGGATGTGGCTCATTTTCATGTGAGAGGATGAAAAAATGCAGAATGAACCACCTCCACCCACTTCTACATATGGGTTTATCAAGGAATATCCCATGAGCTAGGAAGTAGAGTACCTGCGGGAGATGCTGAAGTGATGAACTATTCTTTCCGATGATGGGGTGAACCGTAAACCTCAGGGTTTTTGTCAGAAAATAAAAGTGACATGTCATGGTGGCTGAGCTGATGCACATCTCAGTGTCAGGGATGTGGTAGATCCAGTGATATTAAGGCCTACGCTGAGTGGAGGGTTGACAACATCGATAGACCCAGTGGCCCCAACTATGCAGGGCCAGAAGAAAAGGAGACCAGCCAGAGTGTTTCATAGGATACCCACCGAGGCTCCTAGGAAGCGGCTGCACCACATAGATATGCCTCTAGATTCTATCTTTATGAAGGCTTGGGATAACTAGGAATTCAATAGAAAATATCTCAATCCTTCCTAGATGTGGGATCACATCAATAATAATGGGATAGATCTATCAGAGATTGGTCATGTCGAGGCTGATTTTTGGTGTCTCAGGTAGAAGGGGAACAATACATCATTGAACTGGAAGAGATTGTGCATTCTCAAGGTACTCCACATCCAATGATGGACTAAGTGAAAGTACATCTCTATCAAATAGTCTCACCCTAACTATATTCCACCTATTTGAGCGATAATTTACCTTTACTAAGGGAATCTGAGGGGTCCTCCTGGGGAGAAGAGGTATATAGAGGATCCCTTGGATGAAGGCGAGGTTGTGACCTTGGAGCTGTAAGAGCTTTTCAAAACTCTTGATGTAAATTATTAACTCTTTTGATGTGGCACCTACTCTTCTTGTATTGGTTTCTCAAATAACATTTGTTCTATGCAGGAGAGCCTCATAACCAATATCCCTTCCCATACGACCATGAGTTCATCATTGGGACCTATGCCTGGGAAGATGGTTATTACAGAATCTAGAAGATCTGTGACACCTATACTGGTTCTCACATAGTATTTAGAGTTCCCAACCATATATAGGGGGATATTTCTTGGGATTATGACAATAACTGCTCTTGTGTGGGGCCCATTTTTTGACCTCTGTAAGTCCTATCCTTCACAAGATTCATAATGGTTTTCTATTGTTCCTGGCCCATTGAAAACACAGTTCTGTTTGAACAGTACTTCAAATGGCATGGTCTATACTGGTGAGGATGGATGGGGCTCTTGATATTCCTTTCCTAAGGGGAACTCCGGTTATCATGGAATAAATTACGACAACTATGAATACAGGTTTGGTTACTAGCAAGACTGAAATAGACATCATCAAGGTGGAATCCAATGACGAAGACTAGCCACATGATGGGGAACCCATCCTACATGTCAGGACACTAGAGGAAGATCCTACTGCAAAACTTCTACAAGCATTCCCAACATAAAAACCAGCCAACCCAAAGGACTAGGATGAGACTAATTCTGATGAAGAGGATAACAAATCCATCCACCACTAATCATGTAAATTGATCATGATCTTCAGTGAAAAAACCCCATTATTAGAGTTGGTAATCTAGGTAGGAAGACTTCATCTCCAGTTACACGAATAATGTGCTATATGAGTATATTCCAAATTCACTAACATGCTAATATGAGATTACCTTGCTGAGAGGGTTTGGTAGTACGCGTGTAGCCTCAGTGTAGGCTGGAAGCAGAGGATGGCAGTCATTTTATAGAGGCTTCTAGAGGTTGAACAAGAGATCCAACTCTTAGGAGTGCAACCAGATGGGTGAACCTCTTTCATTGATACCCAAATAGGGTTTATATCGCAATTACAGACTCTATTTGTAGAAACCGTGGAGAAGCTAGGGCAAGCATCCTGTGAAATGTAAAACATATGAGGTGAGAGAGATTGTGAACTAATCAGGGCTAACAAACTGCGCCCTACAACCATTGAGGAAGAGAGGGATCTTGGTAGATGAGAGAAAATTCTGGAGGCCACACACCAAAGTGGTGGAGCTAGAATGCTTTATTGAGTAGGTCAATCCATCCATTAGAGGTTAAAATCTAGAGGTGATATAATTTGCATGAACTCACAAACGTACATTCATGGTTTCTTGCTTATTTTAATTGGGTGCATGGAAATATTGTTTCTTGTTTGTTTTAATTATAATAAATCAATCATAACTTGTGAAATAAGTAGTGATTAATCCCTAATCTCATGTAGGCCATACCCAGTGTGATAAACATGGGATGAATACATAATCAATCACTTTTTGTATGAGAGTACCAACCAATTTTTGGGAACTCGGGGATCAGATGACCATCTGGTATATTTGGGATTGGGAGAGGGGTTAAAATTGGGGAATAGGGTTCTTGAAGCAGTGAAATTACCTTTCTCATTGCACTCTAGTACATCAGTGGGATAACACTAGGGGAGTTAGAATCAATCTGAACAAAGGGGATTGAGAAGTGTGAAGAACAATACCCAAAATTAGTAACAAGGTGAGAGGTGACATAATGATGGATGATACATGTTGAAAATATTCAAAACATAGTATCCATATCACATTATCCTGAAATAGGGACAGAAAAACAAGGGCCATCCATTGAATATATTTGAAAACATCGGAACTAACTCTAAAATTCATCCACTATCTTCTAGAACATTGTCCCTAAATGGTAGGTGAGCCAAAAGGCTGAGAATCCATGCAATTTTGGGGTCCTTTAATATGTGAAAGAGGATAAGGATATGAATAAGGGGCAAAAAAATCATGGGGTGAAGTGATGGGATGTTCAAATGGAATTCAATACTTCTAGAATTACACCACCATGAAAAAAATGCATCGGGTTAGCATATTGGTCTGAATCGATATCAGAACTACTTCTATGAGGGACCTATCATGTGAGGGTCTAGGATGGATTATTGTTTTACACTTTAAGAATGAGGAAGATGCATGGAATAGTTTAACATCATATGACTAGGATGTTGCACACAGTTTACGGTCGTACTTCCTAGAGCCTACCAGACAGTTTAAAGGTGTGTTACATGGACATGGAACTCCTAGTTTAAGGTCATAGAGTTAAGACCATTATTTGGGGAAAGGAAATAAGAATGTTAATGGTCCTAGGGATGGGCCTGAGATAAAATGCCCGAGAATCTCTAAATATCCCATAAGAATGAGAATTAGGCCAAGCGTAATTATTGAGAATAGTGTGGTTATAGACCAACACTGGAGAGGGAAATTATCTCTAGTGAGGAGGGAAAAGTATCACATAATTATCATGGGTCATCATTAACTTGTTCTAGGTAGGTCCTTTGTTTAACGTCATGCATCGAAGACATGGGTACCCCAAAAAAGAAATGTGTGGCGTGGTTCATAACTCGACGTGAATGATGAGCAAAGAGGTCCACACCACACTACACATTCCTAAAAGGGAAGTCGAGGCCGAGAAGGCCAAGATAAGAAGTTTACAATTCAGTGGATATACCCGAGGATCAGATGACCAAATGTATCTACATATCCTACAGGGTCACGAATCAATCCTTACATAGTTATTTATATTCTGAACAGTTTAACATCATGAAGTTAAGATGATAGTTTCATAGTTTAAGGTCGTATGGTAGGACCAATGGGTCACATAGTCTCATATATGGATATTACCATACCAAAACCCCTAATCCATGGTAATCCATGCTACGTGTAGGAAATAAGGAGCATTTGTTGGCCTTCCCCATCTAAAAAGAGTGTGAAATGGTGGAAAGGAAATTTTGGGTGGGGAAAATCCCAGATGAACCAACATTCCTACTCGATGTGTGAGAATGCAAAAATTTACAACACTAGGGGTGTCGAGGATCCGTAAAATGGAAAGGGGAATTAAATGTGTGATTCAAAACATCATAAATTTGGGATGAAATGGGAGAAGTATGAAATTGTCGAATAAATATTGACCATTCTCAAAACAGATCATCCATTCCACATTATCCTAGAATGGGAATAGAAAAACCAGGGTCAACCACTAAGCATTTTCGATACACAGAACCTGTCTCATAATTTCATTCGAAATCCTCGAGGACGTTGGACCAGGATGGTAAAAGATAAATGAGTCCTAGCATAAATGTTGTTAGGGTGTCCCTTTGGATTTGAATGATAATGAAAACCCAAATTAAGGATTTAGCGAAGCACAAACATTACCCATGAAATTTAAGAATCATGTAGGATGAGTACAATGAGTGGTAATCTCGAAGGAAGTACGTGGCACAATCATTATAATCCCGACATGAATAAGGACCAAAGAAGTCTGCACCACACCACATATGCCTGGGAGAACCCAGGATAGAAGGGGTCATGGAGGCAAAAGTGGTTGTGACTAGAACACAAACAGGAAGTCTGGGTGTCACTGCATATCACATAAGGATTGGAATCCAACCACACATAGTTCCTGGAGGTGGTATGGTAGGAATCCAATATCAAAAGGGGTTGATATCCTCTCTTAAATAGAAATATCATAATCCTTATGTAGTTTAATGTCATGCGAACATAGATGGGAAGAATCCTAGCTCAAGGATGTAGAGCTCAGACCATAAAAGTGCCTAGTTTAATTTCATTTATGTGGAACATTCCTATGCAGTTTATCATCATGTGGTATGGATGAAGGATGAAGATCTCTTAAAGGTGTTATACATTGTGGTTATTGAAAATCCAATGTGAATTAAGACAGATAAGTCCACCCCACCCCACACACTTCTGAACGAATAAATTTTTTTAAAGTCATGATAGTTGGACTTTCCAACTAAGGATCCTAGTTTAAGGTTGTAGAGTTCGGACCGTAAGGTGTAGAGAGGTGTCGCATAGCACCATGAGGCAGAGACAACATTGGTAGGATAGAATAAATCCATACCAGATTACACATTTTTTAGAAGAAATGACCCACACCCAAAAAATGGGATGGATACAGTTCATAAATCTGTGGCTAGACTGAAAGGAAAAGTACCCCGACGTCGCTACATATCCCACAAGTGTGAGAATCAAGCCACACGTAATTCATAAACATGGAATAGAAAAAGTATAATATGAGAGGGTAAATATCTTCTCAAATGAAAGAATCATATGGCTGGGTAGTTATCAATATAGAACCTAGATGAAGAAGGTGCAGTTTAAGGTCATACAATAAGGATATTAGAGATCTTAGTTTATGGTTGTAGAGATCGGACCAAGAGAAGTGTGGTTCTTCCATGAAGGTACAAAACTTACCCATATTCCTAAGCCCACATGAGCTATGCTCAGTATGAGAAACAAGGGTGTGGAATATATTTATAACAAAAGGAATACTCAATAGGGGGGATGATGCGGAGTCGAAGATGACCCTATGACACTAATCCATCCTTTTAATTCACAAAGGTACACAGAGGGACAACACCATGGATGTCGAAATTCCAATTGAACATGATGGAGTGGAAAGGGATATGAATCATGAGACCCATATTTTGGGAATAATGGGGGTGGAATAATGATGGAAGATAACTATTGACTGTATTCAAAACATAGCATCCATATCATGTGACCTGGGATGGGAACAAGAAATGTGAGGGTCAACCTCTAACCATATTCGTGACATGGGAATTGTGTCAAATTTCGTTCGAGATATTCAAGACGATGACCCAAAACAATAGGTGAGCCATAAGGCCAAGAATCCACACCGTTTGGGGGTCCTTTTAGATGTGGGGGATTATGGAGACCCAAATAAAGGGACACATGAAGCTTGGAGATGGAATGAAGTCATGACCGTGTATAACCTAACAATATAGGTTCTAAACCGTTTTACATTTGAGTATACTGATGAGGCATAACAGAGTTTGAGGGGTCCAGTTAAGGGTGGCCGACTCAAGAAGACAATTAGAGTAAAGCTGGAAAATGGGTTGATGAACCTAGGGTTGTACCCGAAGACAAAGTGTCTTGGCATTACTTTATATCCCATAAGGATGGGAATGAATCCATTGAAGTTCTAGAAATGTCGTGCAGTTTAACATCATGTGATGAGGACAATGATGAAAGTGGAATTCCCATAGGGGGGAGAGTACATGGTACGACTATCATAGACCCAACGTGAATGAGGACACAAGAAATACACACCACACCATATTCTTCCAAAAAGGAATTTCAGGCCATAAGACTAAAAAATAAGGAAATTGGGGCTAGACTTAGAGACAAAGTGTACGAGAATTCCAAGGTTTCCTTTGAGGATGGGAATTAAGCCATACATAGTTCTTCAATTCCATGAAGATTAATGCCATGTGGTGGGGATGTGACTGGAATGGAATAGGTTCTAGAGGGAATGGGTATGGCATGGCAAAGAATACTCGATGTGAATGGGGAAAAAAGAAGTCCACACAACACCATATATAGCCCCTAGGGGAAACCTCTAGCCAAAGGGCCGGAAAACATCAATAGAAATAAGGTTATCCCCAAATACAAAATTTCTGGGCATTCCTACATATCCCATGAGGATGATAATAAATCCATACATAGTTGTTGAATTCTGTGAAGTTTAAAGTCATACAGTAAGGATGTGAATGGAAAGGAGGATGTTCTGGAGGGAGGGGTATATAGTGCAACCATTGTAAACCCGATGTGAATGGGGAAAAAAGAAGTCAACACCATACCATATGCAGCCGTTGAAGAGAACTAAACCTTTGAGGAAACCAAGTGATGGAAATATTTGATGGGACAACCCCAAAGACAAAGGGTTTGGGCGTTCCTACATATACCATAAGGATGGAAATCAAGACACATGTATTTTTGAAAATATTGTGTAGTTTAACATCATGTGGTGAGGAAAAAGTTGGAAGGGGATATGCGACATGGTGGTTGTAGGATCAATGTGAATGAGGAAAAAAATTATCATATGACACACACTTCACAATTCTAGGAGAGAACTCAGGCCAAGGGGGTGAGAGAAAGAATAGATGAACCTAGGATAGACCTGAAGACAAAATGTCTTGGAATTACTCAATATCTGATATGGATGGGAATCAAGCCATACGTAGTTCTTGATTGTCATGCAATTTAACATCATGTGGTGAAAATGAGAGAGATATTATTTTAGGTTCATAATGATCAGACCATGTCATGTTTGCGTCTATATTTTAAAGTCTTGCAGGATGGGTGGGGTCTTAGTTTAAGGTTATAGAACTCGAACCATTTTTCAGTTTATCATCATACGGGATGAGTTATGGGTGGTTTTAATGCCATCAACCCAGATGGATCATGAATTTTAATGTCATGCGGTAAATACATATGTAGGTATTCTTAAGTAAAATACTACTGGGGGAATTTAGAATTGGTGGGAGGAGTAATACGATAATCATCCATAGTGACTAGGGAGTATGTGCCATTGGGGTAAACCTTGTGAATGATATAAGATCCCTCCCAGATAGGCTCTAACTTTGGCAGCTTCCTACCAAGTATGATTGGCATTCTTAGGGCCAATACCATGTCACCTTGAAGGAAAGAATGGAAATGAACATTCTTTTTGAAATATCTGGCTATCAAGTTTTGATACCTCTCTAGATTGTTCAAGTCTCAGAGCCTATTCCCATCAATGGATTCAAATTCGTCCAGACGGACTTCTACTACTATGTTTTATATCTTATGATTATAGAAGACTTTTTGTAGTGAGGTTAACTAAATCTCTACGAGAATGAATACCTCCATTCTATACACCAGTGAATATAGAGTCACATGGGTGGAATTACAAGGTGTTTTCCTGTAAGCTCAAAGAGAATTGGGGAGATTTTCTAGCCAAAGTTTCTTGTTTTGACTGACCATCCTTTTCATAATATTAGACATTATTTTTTGGAACACCTCAATCTACCCATTTTTTATGCACAAGATAGATAGATATATGATTATAATGAATATTGTACTTAGTGTACAACTTATTCAATTTTTTTTCCCATATGTTGATTCCATTATCAGTGAGGACAGTGTGAGGGACTTCAAATCAAAGGTTGATGTTGGAGTTCACGAAGTCAACGATAGAATAAGCCTTCACTTCCTTGAGTAGAATTTCCTCTTCCCACTTGGAAAAGAAATTTGTAGTGGTTAGGATGAACCTACATTTATGAGTTGTCACTAGTGGATATGTCAACACAACATCAAGTCTCCAAACCGCAAATGGAAAGAGTACATGGTGGTATGAAGGGGATCTGGCAGTCAATGAAAAAAATTAGCATGGATCTAGCAGGCATGACACCTTTTGATGAACTTGATGCAGTCATGGATCATGGTGGGCCAGAAGTAGCCCAACCATCAGATTTGGTGGGAAAGATTCAACCTATCTTGATTAGCTCCATAGGAAATGACATGAACTTCTTACTTAACTGAGGGAATCCCATCTACTTGAATGAAAAAAGGAGAACTCCATCGAACCCATGTTTGTAGAGGATCCACTCAAGGATGGGACCACTTTGGAGGGTGAAATGCACTGTGTACCAACAAATTCATTCACATTTGGATCTATCTGTTGGGAGATCACCGTGTTGGAGGTACTCGACAAATGGATTTGTCCAATTGGGGGTATCTTCTAACATAATAAGAGGGCCTAGGGCTCCTGATATGGATGAACCAATGGTAATATGACTTACCTATTGGTTGTTATCATCATCCAGAGTGATGAGTGCAATGACTCTCTGATGCTCCACATGAATGATCATGTCGTCTTGGTCGGTCTCTGTAATAGAGGAAGCAAGGATGGACAAGGCATTAGCTCAATTGTTCAGTGATTGGGGAACATGAGTGATCTCAAGTGGGGAAGGGAACTGGGACATTAGCTAGTGACTGTGCTCTAACAAAGGTGTGAGCTACAGATTCCTAACAACATAACAACTATTGATCTATTTAATGACTAGCTTGGAATCCCCCTTCACATTCAGATGAGGAACATCAATCTCAAGGGACAGCTTGAGGCCAATGATAAGAGCCTGATACTCCACTTCATTATTGGTGAAACCTTATGAAAATAGTAAAAAATAGGGAAAGACAGACTATGTAGGCATGGTGAACATGATAACTAGGCCTACCCTATTATTTTTTGGATTTTGATCCTTCTTCAAGTCAGACCACACAGAGCACCGTCAAAGTGAATCTTCTAATGTGGCATGACTTGATCCATAGATTGGATTGCCTAATATGAGAAATCAGGGTCCAGAGACTGCTTTTCATGGGATGGATGGGTGGCCAGAAAGTTTGCTAGTGCCTGACCCTTGATAGCCTTATAAGAAACGAACCTGGTATCGAACTATTGAAGGATCACTACCCACCAAGCTATATAGACTTTCAAAATTGGATGGTTAAGGATGTACTTTCGTTGATCCATATAGGGCACCAATTGTATCTCATGGGTGGCAATAAAGTCTTCCATTTTCTACCCCTTTATCCCTTCATTGTTCTTATAGGTTAGAAGGACGTCGAGGAATCATTCCAGCATGGTCACATAAAGAACAAGCGACTTCCCAGAGACATGTTGCATCAAAACCAGAGGTTTTAGTAGATACTTTTAGATTTCCTCAAAAGATGTCTGGCACTCCTCATCCCAATTATAATTGGAACCATTCATCATGATCCAGGAAATATGATTACACTTGCCAACCAAATTTTGAATGAATCAACATATATAGGCTATGTGGCCATAAAAATCTTAGAGTTCCTAAAGGTTTCTTGGAGGAGGAATCTAGATGATAGCCTTGACCTTATCCAGATCAATCTCAATGACTCATTATCTTACAACGAAGACATGAAAATTTCTAGAGGTGACCCCAAAGGCACATTATAAGGGGTTTATCTTCAGGTGGAGGAAATATAATAATCCATATATCTTCTCAAGATCTTTGAGATGGTCCTCGTGTTGGTGAGATTTGACCACCAGATCGTCCGCATAGTATTCCACCAATTTCTTGAGGATTTTCTTGAATATGAGGTTCATGGAACGCTAATAGATGGCTTCTACATTCTTCAGACCAAAAGGCATTACCTAATAGTAGAAGGTACCTTGTGGTGCCCTGATGGTGGTGGATTCTTCATCCTCAGGGGCCATTTGAATTTTATTTTTTATGAGGTACCCATAAATGAAGGAAAGAGGTTGGTATACAATGGTAGCATTGATCCATAGATCTATCATGGGGAGGGGAAAATCATCCTTAATACAGTGATGATTGAGATCCTAGAAGTCAATGAAGACTTTTATCTATCCATTCATCTTCCTAAAGGGAAAAATGTTGGCCAACCATCTGGGATACTGGACCTCCTTGATAAAGTTGTCTTTAATGATATTATTAACCTCAGCTTCAACCACAACACCATGAGAAGGGTGAATTTTTCTGGGAGGCTATTTGAACCCGCAATGATTTAATGGGAGGCCGAGATGGTGGATGGGAACCATAGGATCTTTCCTTGGCATCTAATTATAGCTCAAGGTAAATACATCATGATGCTGCTTTATAAAATCCATATATTGTTGCTTTTGTTCTACAGACATGGATGAACTGATCAATGTTGGTTTCAGATCTATCCTGGTACCGAGATTCATTTTTAACAACTCATCAACAGTTGTGGAGACACCTTCCATGAATGTGGGAGGGGCGTCTTCCAAATCATCCTCATCAACCACCGTGATAGTATCATCAACAAGAGGAAATTATTCAATGTTGTCTGATCCTAACAGACTGTTGGTGCTAGCCTAAGCAGTAGTGAGAACCTCATCGAGGAACTCCTGCACTACTAAAACCATGGAAATGAAATCTGTCAATCTGATTCCATCAGGCCATCGAACTTAGGGTCCATGGTTGATAATATCAAATCAATAGTGGCACGTCATCTTGAGCCTGTTTATCCCATCATAGAGAAACAAATAATTATCATGTATTTCTGTTACCATGGAGAAAACATCCCAATATCTCACAGGGGTAAGGGGCTCTGGGATTACTCAAGCCTGATTTGTCTAGGAGTACGAAGTGATCTTCCTATACTCCTTAAGTCAAGGAATGAGCTTTCCCCTTATCCTAGAGATAACGAAATAGTGCTCCATGTATGGGGATGTGGCCTCCAATTGGTGAATTAGGTAAATATAGGCATCTTTTAGGTATTCCCATATGTCAAAAACAATGATAGTATTCTCAACCTCCTCAGCCTGATTCTGCCTGTCCTTACTCTTGTAGTATCCATAATACATATAGCAATCTTCACAAGAGGAAAAGGGAGAAACATCACCTTGGAGTATGCTTACTTGACCAGTAATGGAGTACTTAAGGCATTGGTGATATGGTGAAGGGACTACCACATGTAGGTGGAGCCATGGTATACCCATTAATGCATTGCAAGTAGTGTCATGTGAGATGGCCACTAACTGAGTAATGGAAAATAGGCCACCAAACTGGGTATTCAAGTGTATATTTCATAAGAGTGTCTACTCCTTTCTATCATAACCATTAATATTCAAGTTATAGGGACTCAGATCTATTTTAGAAATCCACATCTTGTAGAGTTTTCATGTCCAGATAAGATTGACCCTGTAACCCGAGTAGACAAGACAATAGCTGACCTCCACACCATTGAACTAGCTAGTGACGTGGAGTGGAAAGATGTTCCCCTCTATATAATAACCACCATCTTCTCCTATGAATTAAATTATGGAATAACACTCTTCCAGTTTGACTACCTTAGTATAGAAGGCTTCGACAGTTGAGCCCTCCATTTCAAACTAGAGGGGGCTTCTTAAGGCCTCTGTGAGGGTTTCATGCATATATTCTAATAGATGGAAATCCTCAAGTATCAAAATTCAAGAAGGGATTATGGACATATTCATGAGGAAATAATAGTTCCATGATAGGCATATAATTCTACTGACAGGGGTCTGATCAGTAGCAGGAGGTATGGTAGGCATTGTTGGTCGAACTGACATATGTTTGATAGTGTTGGGAATGTCCCGCTGCTCACTAGTCAAACTACATAGAGTGACTATTGAATAACAACTAGATCATTATGGTCCATCCACAATGAAACATGTATGATCATATAGAAATCATGGTGGCTCTTCCTAATCAAGAAGTACACATGACAGTTGGGGTGAATCTGATGAAATGAGATGAGAAGGTTGCGCGTGATAAGCTCTTTTATGGGCCTACTTTCTAGTATCAGTGGCATGCATAGCTTGGATGGAATCAATGGGAAGTGAATTTTGAACACTTATATACCCATGACTTCTTTGATATTGCCATTGACTGGGGACATTGTGAGGGTCCGCCTAACACTCTTCATCATCAGGAACCATGTAAGGGTTCACCAGTTTGAAGGTATTGACCAAAGTGTACTCCTAGTCATCGCATGAAGAATCCTCCATTGTTTGGAAGATTTTTGGGTCAATACCCATATCTAGGGGCATGAAATCATTGATATTATGGGAAAACTTCATCACAGGTGGAAGGATTTGTTTTCCCTTGCGTTTTCGGTGCTCACTCCCCTGAGAGGAAGAAGGATGAGATGTTGATATAGAGGTAGTAGCTGAAGGTAGAGTAGATAATTATAAAGGATCAATCCCATTTAAACATGCATGGATAATACCATGGGAACATGTGACTACCTTTATAGCTATCCAATCATCATACTTCTGAGATCTATAGTTAGAAACCAACTACCATTCACCCTCGCTGTTGCTGTTAGGCTTTATAAATAGATATTCCACCTGTGTTGAGGAGGTACCCAATATGACTATGTTTTATCGAACTGGTCTTGGAGACAATCTTTATAAACATATCACTACTTGAGGTTGTTCCCAAGGAACCAGTGATAATGGAAGTAATTGGGGCGATCAGTGAGATCTGCCTCTTTGGGCCTCCTGTATTCTTGCAACCATAAGATTACCTGGTCCAAGGTGCTTAAGAAATAACTAGGTTCCTGAGCCTCATTAAATGATTAGGTCTAGTTCCTCTGATTCAAGAAAGGATCTCTGGGGGCCTGTCCCCAAATAGGGGATGAAAGAGCCTAACGTGGAGGTAAAACCTGATTATCTGGTTAGGGAAGTGCTGGTGCGTTATGCAGGGGTACTTTCTGATTCTGATGCAGTCGCTGCTGAGCAAGAGGTTGTGCTTGAGGTGGTGGGCCTCAATGAGGATATAGAGGTGTCTCTACCGGTAACAATTATAGCTACCTAGGTGCCTCTATTTGTGCAATATTAGTGGTCTTGGACTTGACGGATCTTCTTACGGGATAAATATGAGGCAAAAGACGTGTCTGCTTGACATACATTAAGGCTTATTCTAAATGTGGATCTATTTCAATGAAATCCCAGAACCGAACTGGGATGTTTTGTGTGATGAGAGAATGGAATAGTTCAATATTCACATTCCCCAAACATATTTTTAGTAGTTGTTCCTGATTTATTGGAATATTGAGTGAATATGTGAGGCCCTTCCACTTGGTGACAAAGTATGTGACTCTCTTATCTGGCATTTTCTTTTTACTTGAAGAGATTGTTGATGCAAGTCTTCTGGGTGGTGGAAATGAACTTGTAGAGAAACTTCATGTGATGATCCTCCCAAATAACTATTTACCTAATGTGTAATTAGCTATACTAGACAAACGTGGGCCCCTCTAATGTTTGTATGAGACACCAGAACGTAGTAGCTTCTTTTTGTGATAGAGTTTACAACATGGGTCCACACCTTTAAATAAAGTGGGTCAGGTGCTATAATGGATCTCCCTTCTCATTTAAATGAGAAAAGGCAGGATTTCTGAAACCCAGGGGTGTTATAATATCATCCACCCATGCCAGATATGGTTTTCCATCAAGCAGGATTTCCACCTACCAAGTTCCCAGAGCCTTGAGGTGAGCAATAAGAGCAGCCATCGAACCATCTTTGAGAGGGTTCCTATCTGGATGAGGGTCCATTTCCACCAATGTGTTGGTAGGATATTCAAAATTGTAAGAGGGTCCATTGGATTGTGTAGAGATTTGTATAATTACTTAATGATCTTAGAGAATAACCTATGGGGCCACTGGAGGAAATTAAGGAGCGATCGATGGAGCCTGCGGAGTGGCTGGTGGAACCTAATCCAGGTCCTGTGGTAGGTTGTCATGCAACTCAGGTGGATTTATTGAATTATATCATGAACTCTTAACTTAAATACTATCCTCTACCATGTCTAAATAGGAAGGGTTGTTGAGATCACCAAGAGGAAACTCACTAGGAGGAAGTTGTACCAGCCCCTTCCCCTACTGCTCTAGTCGAGGATTACCATAATCTGGTCATCGTTCCTCTACATGTTCAGCAAGGATCTCATCAACCATTATTCTCTATTCAGAGAGATTTTGACACAATTCTGTCTCTTTAATATCATCCTCCATATTATGTGCTGAGCCATATGGGTCGGGGGGTTTGATAGTACCATCATTCTCTTTACCCTTACTGGGGTACGACTGAGAGGTAATGACTAAGAAGGTGCAAGAGGGCCAAGAAATGTTTTTTGTTGGTGAGTATGGACACCTGCAGGGTCTTCTAGGTATTGAACTTCCCTAGTAGGTTGTTCCTATTCTCTAGGCCCAATGATAATCCCCCCTTCAGGGTATATTTCTAGAACAACCAATGTTCACTATGAAGATGCCAGAAGGCATATCCTTGATATCACCAGGTGAACTAAGTTGATGTTGGATTGGACTGAAATGTAATGTAGTGTACTCCCCTCTGCCATAGATCTGTACATGTGGGGAAGCCTCTTTAATAAATTTATGGAGAACTATAAATCTATAAAAAAAAATTAGTGGGTCCGATGATAACTAGGTGACAAAGGGTGCTGAGTGACGAGAAGTGCATCTAACTCAACTAGATGACAGTACTGACCAATGTTGTCAAAGTGTTCCCAACTTTTTGGGTAAACCAAAAATCGATGAAATAGGTGGAAATGAATCATACCTAAGGTTTGGTGGAAGCACATAACTGTTTCATAGATGAGGGACCCTAGAATTTTGAATTTTTAATTTGCATTTGGCCAGAACATCTCTAGGGAAACGGTCCGTGGTGAGAATTTCCCACGAACTTATCATCTCAGACTCGGGATCTGACACTTGATTTCCCCATTAATCAACTAGGAAGGTTGAGTGATTGGTAATAGCACTGATACATATTAATTCATTAGTAGGCTGGTCGGGGGAGAGTATGACGCATGAGCCGACAAACTGCTAAATCTTGGGCTACTTCTCGAAGAATGAAATTATTGCACAACCACATCCCATTAAGATGGAATAATAACCAATTCTTCCTTAATAGGGGATTTGGTCATTGGTGATGGGTTACACTATTTCTCATCCTCTATTTCTCCCCAGAACAACTCTCTGTGATCTTTGGTTGAGGTAGATAATGATCCTTTTGACAATAAATTGGATTGCATGGCTAGTCCCTAGAAAGAAGAAAAATATTACTCCTCCTATATGTATCCTCATAGGGCCTCAGGCATCTAGTGAATCTAGATTTATAGGAAGAAAAAGATGATATACCTAGTTCCTAACCCAATTCATGACACAAAGGATAAGGGTGAAGGTTACATCATCGAATCATACTCCTCTTTTGAATACGAAAAGTTGATGGGTTTGATTGCAGTTTGAGGATTTTTAGGGTTCTTCCTCTAGTAGTAATGACCCACCCTCCTACCATAAGATGGTTCTTCAGGGTAGGGTAGATCTTTGACATGGAGGTGATCTTCACTTTGATTGGTTGGGGTGTGATGGGCACCTGAGAAGGTAAGGACATGGGGGGGGACCTCCATGGTGGTTTTCTGTAGCATGGGGGGGACTTTTTCATAAGTCGGATCTGGTAGTATTGGTATGAGGAGGGCCTTCATGACGACGGTCAATGAAGCGTGGAGGGACTCCAATGGAGTCAGTGAGAAAAATAAAAGGATCTCCATACAGGTAAGTTATAGGAAAATGAGGATCCTAAAATTAATAACCTAGTAGGAAAGTGAAATTTTCATACTTGAGACCAAGGGTGTGTGGAGGACCTTCATGATGAGCATCAAAAAAATGAGTAGGGCCTCCACTCGGGCTGATAATGGTGGCATGGGGAGGACCTCCATGCTGGATGCGAGAGAATGGAGGACCTCCATGTTTTTTGATAATGGTATGGGGAGTAACTACACACCAAATTTCATCATCGTGGGTTGTCCCATGAAAGTTTCCACTTGCACCGGTTACGAGAGGAGTAAACTCTGCCTACTTGTGGGGTGGTTGTCTCACACCAAACAGGGCATAAAAGTGCTCCTCTGTTGGGATAGGGAAGTTCCCATGATTCTTAACAACAAATGGGGGATAATAATGCACACCAGTGGTGGCTAGGTACATAGAATCCATGGAGGATGATGCCCCCTAGTAGGCATCTTTATGAGCTTGCACCCGACGTTGACGTCGGGTCATCCAAGCTGGCTATGAAGTGGTATGGACTATATGATCCTCAGTCTTTGGGACCGAATGACCTTGCTAATGCAGCTGGGTGGTAGTCCTCTTTAGTGGATCCCTAGATGAATTCATAGCAGGGTGGAATCAGTCATACCTTACTTTATCTGCATAAGGGAGTGAGTTGCAAGAGCACTCCGGGGATAGGATCTCAAAGCTGTTGAAGGTCAGAGTGAGGAGCAATGGCTCCCTGCGTGGTCCCTGGGGGGGGGGGGGGTTGAAGGGGCACATAGTCCTCTAGGTCTTGATGGGCCATATCACATTCCAAGATAACCCCCTCTTATTAGTATTGATGGAAAAGAGTATTAATCACCCTCTTTTGATTAAATTTGGTGGGTGATATGAGGCGTGGTAACCCAAAAAATGTGTTTGTAAAAGTTGTCACAGAAGATATGAAGTCGTGTGGGACTGCCATGTTGGAATTTCCCCTACCCCTACATTCATAGATAGGAGGTGATTGGTTTCTTATAGCTGTAACCTATGTCCTGCAATGTTGGAAAATTATGCCATCAGCACATTCAATAGGAAAGCGATGCCCAGTACCCTAAAACCATTCAATCATCCATTGCCTGATAGAAAGTTCAATGCTGAAAACAACACAGACCAGAATTCCCAATGATTAACTTCCCCAAATCCTAGTGATCTTCATTCCATGACCACTATTTTCTTGGTGGGACTTGGTGCCGAATAACTAGATCTGGTGACATGTTCATCTGTTGATGTCTTGAACGCTACTAATCCCCTTATTAAGGATAAGAATTTCACATTAGGTTCACCATTTCTATTTCCGACAGTTTCGTTAGGGTATTCATCTCTCTATCAAGGACGTGCATAAATTTCCCCGCATTCCTATTTTCCAAAGGGTAGAGGCTTCTGAAACTTCTTCAAGGATGCTTTTTTCCTTTATCAAAATAGGATGATGGGATGTCATCCTCTCCTATTGGGGATTTCTCCTCAAAATTCATTTCCTAGTCTGGGTATCCCATAATGATTAAGACATTGTTCATGGAAATCTTCCTTATGCCATATCTTTGTGGATGCTAGTTAATTACAATTGTTTTATCAAGTCATTCCCTGGGGTCAAGTTAGGGTAGAAACCATTGGTTAGGGGAGTAGTCATCTTGGCCATCACAGGTGTGCCTGGATACTGAAACACTAGTACACCTATATTTTATCACCTTATGATAGGGCTTATCGAGGTTGTGGAATCCCGAGGCATCCCATATTGAATGATGGGTATCTTATGCCATAGAAATGTATCCTAGGGTTTCCTTAGCTTCTCATGTTTAACACGGGGTATATAGTGAGTTTAATTTCTATCGGAGATGTATCACATATATCATAACACCGATGAGAGTGGATCAGATTGGTATATCCCTAGGAGGGAGCACCTGGAAGGTTTACCAGATGGATGGATCAGAACAACCAAAAAGAGTGGACCTAGGGTGGTGTGTCCCATAAAGGTAAGATGTAACACTGTGAAGGTACATCCCCAAAAGGTAGTACTGGATTGATGGATTAGAACACCCAAAAAGAGCAGACCCAGGGTGGTGTGTCCAATAAAGGGAAGAAGTCACACCATGAAGGTGTATCCCAAAAAGGGAGTACCGAATGGAGAGATCAAAATGCCCAAAAAGAGTGGACTCGGGTTTTTGTGTCCCATAAAGGAGAGATGTGACATTGTGAAGGTTTATATAGACACATCAAAGGGATGATCAAAGGATGATTGGGTACTAGAAAAGGGGACACCAAGGTTTACCATTGGCTAGGATTGCACTGCAATGAGGTTTCCTACGTACTCAAAATGGATAAAAACCAATTTAGTTCGGGAGGGTAAGACATAGAATCGAGGTGAACATGAAGGAAAACAACCTGAGAACCTATTGGGACTTAAGCATTATTAGCAGCCCGAGCGCTACAGAGAGAACTATGATGAATGACATGATTCCACTGGGATGTTCCAGCCCGAATGAAATTCGGATGGATATGGATAAAGTGTCCAGAATATAATGAAAGGATATGGGGGCTGATGTGAGGATGACCGTATTTGGATTGAACCTCATGTATTATTCCCACATATCCCCATGGTAGGGAATCGAGTTCTACATAGTTCTGGAAATGGGGCGATGAGTGAACCGAGAAGGAGGATTGTGAGAATAGATGCATGGATGGAACCCGAATGAAGTGGAACCTTCAGGCTAGGGCATGAACTTCTAGAAACCAAAAGGCTCTAGAGAGATACGAAGATGGTAAATGGGATAAGGGCTTGAACCACATGGAGGATTCCTAAGAACCGTTCTCAAAAAAGGAAAAGATCAAATGCCATGTTGTTCAGGAAGAGGCGGCATAGAATCGGGGTGTACACAAAGTAAAAAACCCCAAATACATGATTGGGACATCGGTGTGGTTAACAACCCATCACAATAGGGGAACTCTTGGTTATAGGAGTGTGGATTGGGTGTGGGGATTATGCATTGTTAGCTTCTTGGAAAGATAGTATGTGTGGTCAGGGTGTACACAAAGGACAATTACCAGAATGGACAGATCAAAACACCGCAGGGAGGTGGATCCATGGGGATGTGTCCCAAAAGTGACAATGTCACATTAGGAGGGATCACCACAAGGATGGAGAACCATAGTTTATAATTGATTGGGATTAAACCTCGAAGAGGCTTCCTACATACCCAAAAGGGATGAAAACCTGCATAGTTCGAGACCATACAATTTAATGTCATACAGGGTGGAAGTGAACCGATGTGAAATGATTGGTATAGAGGTATGATGGGATTGAACCTTAAGGAGTCTTCCTATATACCCTACATTAGAGACTGTGATCAATGTCTACATAGTTCGAGTGAGAGGGGCATGGGGCTTATGCATGGTTAGCATCCCATATGGATGTCATGGTCGATGCTTACTCTATTCCCATTTCACTCATGATTAGTGTGGGATATAAGAGGTTGCATCAGGCCTAACAATCATGTTGTGAAAGGTGTGTCCACAAATAATGGTTTAGAGATTACGCAAGGTTGGCGTCCCAAATAGGATTCCATGGTAAATGCTTACTGTAATCCCACACGAGTCATGCTCGGTGTGAGAAATAATAGGAAAAAAATACCAGACGATTGCATCTCAAAAGGTGCGTCTACGAGGAGTGGAGTAGGGCTTAAACATGGTTAGTATCCCAAGAGGAAACATGGACTTACTCATGGTTAGCAGACCTGAGAGAGGGATATTGGGAATTACGGAAGGAGGGAAACCTGAGGAGGGTGTCCTGTTATACAAGAAAGATATCATTCTGTTAAAGTAAGAACACATTCCTTATTAATTGTACAAGGAGAACCCTATCATGGTGGGTTGGGGCTTGTATAAGGGACTCCTGAGGTGAGCATGGTGATAATGTCCAGAGGGAAAGAGAGAGGGGGAGGGCACTAGTGACTATCCCCTATATGGTCCTCTCAGACCTGAAACACAAATGGAGATCACATTTAAACATCATGTGTTGAGGATATGGGTGTGTGGAAGTTTAACGTCCTGCAACTTGGATGATGAGGATCCACTCCTCACCCAAAGGACTTACATGACTTGTACTGACCGACACTTGGGGGTGGGATGGAAGAAGAAATGTTGTGTGATGACGAGGTTGTGAAGTGATCAATTGGGGGGGGTCCATGTTAGTGTGGCTATGAAAATAAGCAATATCCATTAGCATGCCTCTGAGAAGTATCATGAGGCAAAGAAACACAACATGGAGCATTGCACGAGGGACTTTTAAATCACTTAGTACAATCCAGGTGGGATGAAAAGAAGAGGGGTTCATGAAGAAAGAGGCCTCATAGATAGGGATTTTCAAAGGTCAGGGGATCTCAAAGGATAGGGGATCATAGAGCATAAGGCTTCAATAAGATCAGCGGAACACAGATCACAATGCTTCATAGAGCATTGATTATTGTAGAGCATGTGGGATCATAGAGTAAAATGCTTGCAGAGGATGGGGTTCCACAAAGTAGAGAGCTTTGCGAAGCATAGGGACCCAACCTAAGCATGGAGTTCACATGTTCTTGGTGAGTGATACGCAAAGCCTATGTTATTTTTAAATCCCTGAGTACCTAAAGGGGTCTCCTTCCCTTGAGATGGCCCGTAGGCTTTGTGAAGGTCATACCTCTTTGAAGAGGGGGTAATTTTGAGAAAAGGGAAAAGGTTTTCGTAATGCTCAGATACCTTGGATGATGCATTTACCTGATCAGTTCATAGAGAAAATAATGCTTCAAAATTTGGGAATTTATAAGGTTAAAGGTTAGGGTCTCGATCCAATGGAGTGGGGTATCTGGGTATTTATTGGCTCTAAGGGGGCACAATGGGATGATGGTAGGCCGAGAAGAAATTTGAGCTTTGAAACTATACCCAAACTCTGTCAAGTTCCTCGCAATCACAAAGCTGAGTATCACTCCCTCTACTATGGTCACAAAGTATTTCGTCTTTCTTCAATTTTCTTAGAGTTTTATAGGTAACCATCTCTACCTCCACGGTGGTCGTAGAGACTTTCTCTCTCTGTCAAGTTCATTGAAGTCATGGAGTCGACCTTCATTTTACCTCTGTGGTGGTCATAGAGGACTTGGTATTTGTGCATCGGCCACAATGCTGGAGGTATTTGTAAATTTTCTTTGTGAAGAAGACCCTTTTTATTTATATTAGTGTTCTTTGCTTATTTTTTACCATGGAATAGATTTTGGCTCCAACATATATATCCCAAAGGCACAAGATCGAGCTCATAATTCTATCTTGATTAAGTCTCACCAATTGAGAATGACATAAGACTTAGGGAAGGATCATATTCATATCAATAATGAGGCATCTCATTGGAATATTCAAATTGTTTCTCATTAGTGGGGTTATACTCCCACAACACCAGGATGTTATATACAAGTTATAGAAATTTTCATACAACATGCATATATCCATTCACAATTTCAAAAGGCATGTTAACATATTCCAACCATGATGTAGAACATGGCCCATATTTCTAATTTTCTCAATAACAGTGTCCTTGAGGTTGTTCGGGTCATATTATCAACCCACAAGGGTCCTTCAACTCTTCTAGAGAAGCAAAAGCCAAAGAAGTTCATTTCCAAGATATTTCTCCTCATGGTAGTGTAGAGATGGATCACAAAGACTCTACTCCTAACATCCACCATTATCAACCTCTCGATGAAGATATCTCCCATGGATAAGGATATCATCCCCTTTCCTAGACACCTCCTTATAGAGAGGTGTCCCAAACTCTGACACCTTCATATAAAGAGATGCTTGAAACATATGGGTCAACTACACATGGTAACCCATCAAATTACAAGATCACCCCACTCTCATCAACATGTGACTATGAAAGAAATATTCTATGGTCTGACCAGATGGAGGAATGTAAGTCTGATTAAGAGGAGGCCAATATTGACATATGGAGAGATTTATCCATAAACAACCTCCCCATCATGTTATGTCCCCTCACTACTTATAATTATGAGATCCAAGATGAGATAGAAATGGAGTGTGTGCCTTATCAATGGAAAAATATGTGGGATACTCATCAAATATTGAAGGCTCGAAATCCCCCTTATATACGATACAAGTTTCCTATTCAGAAAATAAAAATAATCTATTATCATATAGACCAGGTGGCTATCTCCTTGGATCGATACCCAAAAATCAAAAATCACAACACAAATATACAACACGCTTTTTGATATTGCATCATTGATCTTCAGAAACTATTATCCAAAGCCACATAATTTATACAAATTCACGGATCAGGGATTGTATTTAGAATTACACTTTTCTACTCCCCTATAATAATAGGACCATTCATATTTGGAATCCTATAATGTTATAGCCTATGGAGAAATTAGCAGACCATGTAACAGTTGGTCCAACTGGCCACTACAATGGAATGGAACCACTTCAATGATGAAAAACATCAAAAACAGAGGGGGAGGATAGCCAACATGACATCAAACTGGGTCCCTCAAAGCAATTTGAATAAATTTTGGACGTGGATACTAAATTTTTGATCATCTAGATAGATTCCCATAAAGAATGGTTCTCGTCATGGGCTTCCATCGCACCCAGAACCTACATGAACATAGCTGCGCCACATCAAAAAGACTGCAGTAGCTGCTGTGATAGTATCCATCAATGAGTCAACCCAGCCCCATGGGCTAGGAGAATATCCACCACTGCCTCCACCTCTCAGATCTTCTATTCAAGAGAGAATTAATGAAATATCCTCAGCAGCTATGAAAAAACTCCAGCCCAATGGGCTGAGGGAATTTATATCTCAATCATCATCTCTAGGTTCATCATCCCCTAAGAGGGTCCTGTAAGAAGGAGTGGTGATTCAAGATCACTCCCATACCTCTGAGTAGGGGGAGTTTATACCAGCATGTTCATCCCAACAATCATATATCCCCTAATTGGAATCATTGGATCATCAAAAATATGAAAAATCACTGCTAGTTTAATTCCCTAATGAATCCCACCCCATAGGACTGGGGGAATTTTTATCATCATCATAACCACAGAAAGAATTGGCCTTCTCTATCTTAGGAGGGAAATAGTCAATGTCCCAAAATTCCCTCCCACATTAAGATAAAACTCTGCTGGTTGGGGCCTGTTCCAAAATCAGAACTAGAAAATCCATCAAGGTCAATTAACATTGGCCAAGATAGGTGGAACATATGAAAAATGAAATCAGACCACTTTGGGTTTGCAATCCCCAATGCGCCAATGTGGCCAAGGGCCCAAATAAAATCCCTAATGTGCGTAGTATATAATTAAATTTTTATATTGAATGGAATGGAAAAACCACCATTACTTTATATTCATCTATGAATGTAGTCACTATCAATATGGAATACATTGATCAAGAAAAAAATGCAGAGGTGCATGAAATGGAGAACCAACCCTGAGAGGAAAGTAATTTGGAAGCACCAAATCAGGATGCACACACCGAGGAACAATGAAGGATCTAAAATATGGCACTACTGAATAACAATTTTCCACCTCCATGGTGGAACACTACCAAGGGAAAAGGTACAACTACATCTTGATGACCTCCCATATGAATTGAAGTTCCTTCCCTGAAGTAACCATTGTTACAATATGAGAGTGAAATATAAACTATTCAATAAATCAATGAGGACCTACTCTGGGGAAATATTCCTACTGGGTATCATATTTAGGAAAATAAAAATATTCTCCCTCATATAGATGATCCTCTAGCAAGAGTGGAATTTGAGCATCAAACTGGCTCCAGATCTAGGGATCCAATCTACATAAATGAGGAATTCTAAAATGACTGTGACTTCCATCCGTTTCATCGAAAACATCTCCATCAAAATGGAAATCATTCATTTATAAGATTAATTTAGAATCAAAGGGATATGAATTTAAGGCCACACCATCAATCCTCACCATTTCCCTAAAGATTAGATATATCTCAGAATGTAGTGACCCCATATTTACTTAACGTCATTGGGTCCTTGGCTACTCATATTGAGTCCACGAAAGGGTGGCATGCACCTATCTGGCTTCAGAGGAAGCCATACCCCTAATGGATGGATGATACTCTACCTCTATGCAACTTTGGAAATCCTACCTTCTCTACCTTTGATGGTGCATGCTACCATAAACAAAATATCACACACCTCATATACGAATGTTGGTCGATGATGGTACCTTGAAATCAATAGGATGAAATAAGGTGGGGGTTTCATATAGACTATATTATGGTAATCCTTTATTTGGTATAGCATCCTACCAGTAAGATCCATTGCAGGATAGGAATATCTTCTCCATAAGTTCCTTTATCAATTTATATCCATACTAAGAAAGAAAAAAATGATCAACCTGATAAACTTCAAGCAATTATAGAATGAGAGGGTCTCTGATTTCATAGTGATATGGAAAGGATTCACCTATTCACTCAGTATCCCTCTCTCACAAGATAAAATGCTAGAAATTTTGTTGAAAATCTCAGGGATGAGTTGCAAACACCTCTGATCCCCATGAATTATCCGTGTGGGTTCCGTGAGTTCACTAAAATTACACAAAGTCTTGCGGAATCCATTCAGACAACCCGATTGAAAAATCATCTCATGAACACAACACATGAAAAAGGGAAGTTAAATCAGAAGGTACATCTATCAATCTCAAAACCATAGTGGTGACCGTCCAAACTCCATGGTAGGCCCCAAACTGGCCAACACCTCTTCTCAAGCAGTGACTTCCATAGAATCTACCTCATCTAGAAGAATATAGAAACCAAAGGTTTCCCATTATTTGAGGAAAGGTCAAAAAAATAATACTCATTCTGAAATAAAAAAGTCTGTAGTTATTTCATAGCAGCCACAGAAAATAACCTACTCATGCTACCATAGTCTAGGAAGACTTATGTTGTCAACCTCACTGAACATACCAATTACTACCCTTTTCATATAAGGTTTTGTCATAATATCCAAAAATAATTCATCTTAAAATAATTACTTAAAGGCATGAACAATTATATACATGTGGTGTTGGATAACTCCTCAGTGTAGGTGGCCTATATAACCATTGAACGACCAAAAGAAGAAGGTTATTGGAAAAAGGTTCTGGCCTGGCGTGCGCCAAGGTTCAAAAACTGGATGACTTGAAAAAAGGTTGATGGAGCTCAAAGCACCATAAAAGGAATGTTGATAAAACACATAATAACTCCACCACCCAAATAGGAAGCATCAAATATGCCTCCCAATAGTGGTAGAGACTACCGAAAGCATGAAGAAATATAAGAGGAAGAGTCATACTCTCTACAGAAAATCACTAACTCTTGCAGATTCCTTCCCTCCAACATTTGTAGCACAAGAATCTCCCCAAAAAATAGAATCCTTCTCATATGAAGAGATCATATTTGGGTCTGTCAATGGGATGCACTCGGTATAACCCTTCTCTAATGATGAGTATTCCCAGAATAAGAATTTTCTGCACATAACCCAGGAATGGGAGACTGCATGCACAAGAATTGAGGATACAATGGATAATATTGATGTAGTCGGGTACAATATTCTGGTCACATCCCCATAGAAAAAATATATGAAAAAGAGACACATGATAAAGAACTATAGTAGGACCAAAAGAATCACAGAGGTTTCACAGAGTCTTCTAGAAGTCACCCGAATCCAATTATCTTGCATGAACACCTAGAAGGGGTTCAATCCAATTAAAACAGGAAACAAGAAAGGATGGTGAGACATTCACCACTATCATCAGATAACCCCTCGAATTATATACAAGAACCAATCCCATACACCTCATATGCCTCATCTTTTGAAATTCATGCCCAGAAGTAGCCCCATATCAAGAAATTCCATTCATTGGCATAGAAGGATGATTTTCTGAAACCACTGGTTATTGTCCCAGACAAGATCTAAATTCTTATCAAAGTCTATCTTTCAAAAGAACTCATGTAGTCACTTATTTAAGCTCTTCGGAGCCCACAAGTGTTTGAGATAGAGTTCATTGTGGTCGAGGTCTATCATGTGGAGACCATGTCCTCAGAATGTCTTGTCTCCATCTCATTCACTAACTAGGATTAGGAGAGGTCCTTCAAGGGAACATCAAACCCCTATATGTCTCAGGTAGACTCAATATTGTCAATTTCCAAAGGGTTTGGAATGATAATGGATCTCGGATCGATCCCTTACTAGTTAAAACCCTCCTACATTTGGGATATGGTGAGGGTAACATATCTCCCACAGAGCTAAACATTCAAGGGTATGATAAGCGTGATCGAAGACCTCTTGAGAAGATCAAACTCAATGTCCAGTTTGGGGAACTCACATATGACACTGAGTTCATGGTTATTCAGCAATAAACTACATATAAATCTCTTCTCAAAAGGCCTTGGCTCTATAGCCACATGGTGGTACTATCAAGATTCCATTAGTTTCGGAAGTTCCCCATTGATAGAAAAGTCAGCATACTACATGGTGATAATGATCCCTTTGATACTCTTGGAGCCAAATATACTATTGTAGATTTCTATAAAAAGAGGAGGAAAACAAAAAAAATTGTGGATGGTGATATACAGGCTGCATCCCCCAATGGCTTGGGAACTGCCCCTGTGAATCCTTGGAGTATGCTTGACAGTGACTATGTACTCTCCATAAATCTGGCTGAGGTAGCAAATCTAATCCAAGAGGTTGATGACCCTCATACCCTCAGTAGATGTTTAAAATATAATCACCCCCAACAACTCTCTCTTTGATGAATCATATATAAAGGGATGATAATGTATCTCATCATCACCTCTCTCAGACAAATAGTGATAGGGAAGTCCTAAAATTGTAAGCTTTATCTGAAAATGACTCCATAGAATCACAATTGGATGAAGATGAGGATGATCTCAGGAATTCCCCTCCATCATTCAAAGAAGGCATCTCCACCACTATAGATGATATCAGAAAAATAATTCATAGAACAAAAGAAGATCTATGACCTACCATGATTAGTGAAACCATGATCCTCGAAGAGAAAGAGATGTAGATTGCAATTATAAAGTATCACTGATACGTGTTCACCTAGAACTATACTGAAATGACCACATTGAATCCAAATGTGGATATGAACCATCTAAGACTTCTCAATTAGCATTGAGGCTTCAAAAAGGAATCTAGGATTATTCACCCCTCTCATTACACAAATATAGAGCCATTTGTTGAAAATTTCATCAAAGCCAACATTTTAAAAGAAGTTCAATACCCATGATGGCTTACCAACATCATCCATATGAAGAAGAAGAATGGATATATTAGGGTCTTCATTTAATTTAGATACCTTAATCGAAATTTCACAAAATATGATTTACCATTTCTGATCACAAAACTCTTAGTCGATGAAACTATTGTTTTCCAATCGCTTTCCTTTATGGATGGGTACTTGTGGTAAAATTATATCAAGATATCCCTTGAATATGACGAAGCCACTGACTTCAAATCACCTCAATGGATCTTCTACTAAAAGGTAGTTCCCTTTTCATTAAGGAATCATGGATCCAAATATCAATGTTCCATGCATTATATATTTAATACATTCTTGGGAAAGTTAGAATAATGTTTTGTTGATGAATTGGTTGTTAAATCCAGATAGAGATTTGATCACTTCACGAATATCTAGATAGTCTTCCACAAGTTGTTACATCACAGTTTAAATATGAATCCACTAAAATTTTCTTTCATGGTAACTTTAGGAAAGTTACTTGGAATTTTGGTATGACACTATAATATTGAGTTTGATTCAGAGAAGACTGGTGCAATTTTAGTGATGTATCCCCCAAAAAATCTTAAATAACCGAGGGGACTCTAAGGGAACCAAGCCTACATTTAATGAGTCATTTCTAACCTGGATATCAAGGATATCCCATTCACCCATACAATGAATAAGGGAATCACCTATCAATGTGATGACGACTAAAAAATGATTTAAGAGTATCTACCAATACCTGCTACACCCAGCAGTTCTGATACCTCTAGTGGAAGGGAGGCCACTCATATTATATGTTTCGACTATTGAACTCTCATTGATAACCCTCCACACATATAATAATGATGTGTGGAGTGATAATATACCATACTACCTCATCCAGACAATGCTTGGTACTAAGACTAGTTATTTTGATGTCGAGAAGAACAGCCTTGCACTCATCTTTTTAGTGAAAAATATGAGGCGTTAATTGAAGCACCACAAAGTCCACCTGGTCCCTTGTATTGATCCACTAAATTACATCCTTGGTCATCCTATGTTGACTGGGTGCTTGGACCAATGGGATTTCATTCTTCAGCAATATGAAATTATGTTTACATCATATAATTAAGTGAAAGGGCAAGCCCTAGATGATTTCATTATAGCTCATCTTACCCACGAAAATAAACCACTGGACACCGATCTTAAATATGTGGAGGTATTTTATGCTTAGGACACTCCTCGAACATGTGTGATGTACTTTGATGGCACCTTCTGGGGTCCTGTTGGTATAAGGATGGAAGCCCCAAATCTGAATCTAGTTAGTCCAGGGATTGTATCTATCTCTCAAGACAAAACATTTTTTCCCTACTCTTTATCACTATTCTAAGGCTACAAAAATAATGAGTCTAGATATCAAGAACTAATATCTTGATTGGAACTATCCCTAAAATTGCACATAATCTACCTAAATATAAAATGGGACTTAGATTTGGTGATAAAGTAGATCAATGGCGAATATTACATCAGAAAGGAGTAACTATCCCCCCTTACTGGTTGTGTCGGGGGAATGATGGAAGAGTTACCTTTTGATCCCCCATTTCATTATGTTCCCCAATCATAGAATTTTTGAACCAATGAACTGGCTAATGAAAACACCATCCTGGATGACCTTGATTAGGAGGAAGAAATATTCTATATCATCCATCGAAGAATGGTCTCATCAATCGTTATATGCGATATGGAAGTAATGAATCAGTTCAGAACTATCCTAGAGGCTGATGAGACAATGACCACCCCCATATGGATGGATCCCATAATTTTCTATCATCAAAATGGGATTTTCCCAACATATCATGCCAGAAGGAAATAGATTCGGCACTAGGAAACAAATTTCACACTATAGGAAGGTCTAAATTATCATAAATATCTCTAAAAATAATGATTTGATGTAATCCTTCTTATATTCATAGTATAAGGAGAGATTCTTGTTATCATGGAAGAAGACCATACAATCTATTTTAGCGCCCAATAAATCGGGACCATAATCTCCTACCAAATTAGGATGTTAGGATATTAGTAGAAAAATGTGATATAGGACAATGTATAATTAAATAAGAAATTTCATGCATGATAGATCCATGAAAACCTCATCCATAAGCCCCCTATATTTATAAATACTACTAAATATTCCTGGCCATTTTCCATTTGGGTAATGGATGTTGTGGGGTCATATTCCCCACCCACAACTAAATAGTTTGAGTACATCCATACTGCTACCAACTTATTTTCCAAATGGGATAAGGAAATACCCCTAAAAACATTAGGATTAAGAACATCATCAAATTCATAAGGTCCCATATCATCACTAGGTTCATAGTCCCTCACATAATATTGAAGGACAATGACACCAACTTCAATGCTTCAGAGTTAATGAAACTATACCAAGAGTATAATATAACATCAAATCAATCATCTCACTATAATGTGGTAGGAAAAAGATAGATAAACACCTTAAATATTAAACAATAAAATATTCTCCAAAATATGATGAAAAAGGATAAGAATTATTGACTGGAAGAACTTCTCTATACCCTATGGGCCTACCGCACCACCACACATATTGCCACAGAAGCAATGCCATACTCATTTGTATATGGAACCGAGGTAGTGTTACCCAAAGAGAACCATCTAACTTCACTCCAAATATCCATTTGTGAATAAATCTCAGATGATGAGTAATCACAAAGGAGACTAAAAGAATTTTAATGACTATATGAGAAAAAATTGTGCACACTGCACAACTCAGAGGTCCATCAGAATCAGATAGTATAGGCCTTTAATAAAAATGTTTGCCTTTGTTCACTCCTCAAAGGAGAAATAGTGATGAATGTCAGAACCCTAATGATATTGGGAAAGAATCCACCAAAATTAGAACCCAAGTTGGAAGGTACATATGTCATACATAAGGTTTATCAAAATGGATTTTACTCATTGGCCACCATGGATGAGGAGAATTTCACACCACTCACCGATGTGAGATTTCTCATGATATAATTTGATTAAATTTCATCAGATGGGAATCCACATTAGATTATTTCCTAGGATTCATCCTTATTACACAAGGTTAAAATATACAAATTCAACATATGCATATGACGATAAACTATACGGATTTAATCTTAGTTATGTGACGTTAAACTACACGGTTCTTGAAGAACTACACAATGCTTGATTCTTGCTATCATAGGATACATAGTGATGACTGAACCAATATCCTTTTCCCCAGACATAGGATTAATTTCCTTTCATGTTGGGCGATCCAATGTCCTTACTTTATGACATTATACTAGAAGGAAAATTTCCTTACAACATGATATTAAATATTAAGGAAAATTTCCTTACCACATGATGTAAAATTTTATGGATATAAAACTTCCTTTGGCCTTCACATAGGGTGATATACATCCTTAACACATGATATAAAACTACAAATATCCATAATATCAATCTTAATTCACATCGAGTCACCCACATCCTTACCAAATGAAATTAAACATCACGAGTTTCCTAAAAATATGTATGGATTGATTCAAATTTTCAATGAGATACGTAGGGATTCCTCAATTCTATATCATGGTATATCCACCAAATGATACTAAATTCCCCTTGTCCTACTCTTAAATTCATATGCATTGTGAGAGGAACCCTTTCGGTTTCTTTTTTCTCACACTGAGCATAGCTCACGTTGGCTTAGGAGTCTCGGTAAGGGCTTCCCAGCACAAATAAGGCATAACAACTTTCGACAGACCCATATCAGTCTTGAATCCAAGACCATAAAAGGCATACCAAGAGTCCTCACTGCATGAAATCAAACTACATAGTTAATGTCCCATTCATGACATGAAACTACACACCCATGTGGACCTTTACCAAGGGGACCACTACAGTCGGTGTTAGTCTTCCACCAAATCTCAATCCCCTCTACCCCTATTCTTGTTAGGTATCCCATTTAATTTCCCCATGATGTTAAAATTCATGGTCTACATGTGGATTTATTATCATTTTCGTGATATATGTTGTGATTCCCTGACTTCCATCATTATGACCTACCACAACATCACTTCCTTTTTCACATAGGCCCATCTTCATCCTTGTTGCATGGCATTAAACTACATGGTTCCTTATGAACTATAGGTGAATTGATTCCTATCATCATAAGATATGTAGTGACACCTGGGTATTCAATCTCGGGCCTAGATACAACAATTAAAATAAATAATTCCCATCAATATGTCATGGTTAGACCCACGTAGAGTATTTCCCACTCAAGAACTACCTGTGACTTGATTCTTATCCTCACATGATACATAACAATGTCCAAATTTCCAACACTAGGCCCAATCACAAAAAAAATAAATATAAATATGCCCCCTCTTTGCATACAGGTCATAATTGCATAGAGAATTTCATTAAGAACTATGTGTGTCTTGATTCCCATCATATGGGGTACGTAGTGACACCCACAATTTCATTCATGGACCTAAACATGATATCATCATTTAATAATGATGGATCCACATCCTCACTACATGACGTTAAACTTCAAGACTCTTTAGAACTATGTGTGGTTTGATTCTCATTTTTATGAGATACATAGGGACACACAAACTTATACCCTTGGACACATTTACAAAATTTCCATCCATTCATGCAGGTTCATCTCCTTCATTACCATATGACATTAAACTGCATAGGAATACGTCCTTACTTCATAACAATAAACTACTTGAGAATAAATACTTACCGTGTGATATTAAACTACATGGGAGAATGTCCTTACCTCATGATGTTAAACAAAAAGGAAAATGTCTTGGTCTCATGATGATAAACTGAACGAAAAAAATACTAACCATGAGACATTAAACTACACAAAAAATACCCCCACTTCATGATGATAAACCTTTCAAACCATCACTCATTTTTTATTCCTTATCTAAGGACCATAAGGGTCTTACCATGGTGAACCAGAGTACATGATGCTTATTCAAACTTTTAAGGTACTTGAATCCATTTACCATACTTCAAGACTCGAGCCCCTCATGTTTCCACAAATATTATATACCCTCTAGAATGGATAACCGGCTTTGATAGACCATTTTCTTTACCATGAATGTAAGCCTATGGCGCTTATATATTCACATATGGTCATAAACCAAATGTGTCACTATGAAAAAGGAAATTCTAAACCTCATGACCCCAGAGATCACTACAACATCACTCAACACCTCAGTGTGTTAGTACTACTCCTAGTATAAATATTTCATATCATTATTCATGAATTGAGATCCTTGAGGTATTATTTGAAATATCTTCATCTCCAATCAAATGGTTTTTGGAATAGTCTCAGCCCTAGATATCCTAATTAGGATCTGGTGTATCATTCTCCCATATCAAGTACATATTTGTCCTGACTTTAAACTACCCATACTTTGGTCAAATATATATGTAATTAATCTCTATCCTATAATGGTCCAAATCATAATACCTTAAACTGCTAGAGAAAGAGACACAAAATCTTGTCAGGTTGAAAACCCACAAAGGGTGGGCTAAGAAAAATTCAAGTCTTTACTCGATAAGATATTCATCTCCATATTTTATGAAACATTTTGGTTGAAAGTGAATAAGGAATAAACCTTTTAGGGCATACTCTATAGCCCTACTAAAAGAAAATTTATTCTCACCAGACCCCATAGTCTAGGAAAGAGTAAGAGTAATGATTTTTCACTTGTACTCACTAAAATAATATATTTTCTAGGCGGTGAAACAACCATTAGGGTGTTCGAACCCCTATCAGATATTAAATTTTCCATAATTCACACTACATGATTTAGGGTGCCTTATATCACCATAAAACTTCCATGTCCCTTGAAAAAATATAACTAGCTTCAAGGGACCCTTTTCTTGAATTTTCGTGTATGCCTATTGCTCCTACATATGCGCCTAATGTCATCAACCAAATGTGTCACTCTGAAAAACAAATTCTGATCCTTTTGAGTGATGACATCACCATGGGAGCACACAACACCTCAGTGTTTCTAAACAACTTCATGTGTTATTATCCCATATCATCCTCCTGATCCGAGCACTTCTGACCATGACTTATAGTTCCCATAACAAGCTATCCAGGTCGATTCAAAATCCTCATCGTTATGTCACCATGTTTTTTACACTTTATAAATTCTAGAATGATACACACCATTCTCGAACCTTTGATGTCCCACAACTCATGATTTGAAACCATAGGGAATGAGGCTTGAGCTTCATAATTCAAGATCTAACTGCCCAGGGGTGCCAGAACCCTTCCAAGATATCCTTCCTCCATACCCAACATTAGAAATTGGATGTTTGATTCTCCAAACATATTTCATGGCCCTTGAAAATTATTGGAGGTCATCTCTTTCTTGATCATGATACTGATACATAAGGGCCTTGAACCACAAAATAAAATCATATCATCATTTCCGGAAAGGAGATTCAATTCTAGTGAGCCCTGGGAACACTGTGGCAGAACATGACATCTCAAAATTTCATGGTACATACCCAACTTGTCTGGACCATCTCATATTCATGAACTCGGACTTTTGGGTTTTGAATTACATCACCAATATTCCAACTATTCAGATGGTCCTAACACCCCTATTATTTTCTCCCTCAACCGATATTACCTCCATAAATCTTTCACATCCCCTTAAAAAGATACCTTTCTTTGGGGACCTTTTTCTCGACTATGAAAGAATGTCTATGGCTCCTACATATGCACCTATGGTCAACAACCAAACGTGTCAATCAGCAAAAAGCGATTATTTATCCTTGTGAGCCTCAACCACACCACAACATAACCCAACACCCCATAGTTTTTTGGGTTACTACTTGTAGGTGAAGCATATTCCATAATAATTTATCAGGTCTGAGCTAAAAGACCCTAAACTATAGAGATATCAGGTCCGAGAAAAAATCCATTAAACTAAAACAACATAAGGTTTGAGCTAAAGGAACCTAAACTAAAGAGATATCGGGTCCATGAGAAAATACCGTAAAACAAATGTAACAAAAGGCTAGATCTAAAATACCTTAAACTAATGAAACCAAAGGTATGAGATAGAATACCATTAAACTAAGGAAACATCAAGTCTAATCTAAAAGATCCTAAACTAAAGAGATATCAAGTCCGGGCTAATGACCTTAAACTAAAGTAATATAATGTCTGAGCTAAAAGTCCCAAAAATAAACCAATATTAGATCTGTGCTAAAAGAAGCTAAACTAAAGCGATATCAGGTTTGATATAAAAGACCTTAAACTAAAGAAAACAAAGTCCAGGATAAAATTAGTCAAACTTAAGTAATATAATGTGCGATCTAAAAGACATTGAACTAGATCAATAGATGGTCTAAGCTAAAATAACTTAAGCTAAACTAATAGAAGGTACACACTAGAAGACTCTAAAATAAAGTGATATTAATTCTAATCTAAAAGAACCTAGACTAAAGTGAAATTAGTTCTAAGCTATAAGACCACAATCTAAAGTAATAGAAGGTATGAGCTAAAATACCTTAAACTAATGCAATGGAAGACCTGATATGAAATACCATAAACTAAATCAATATAAGGTTCGATCTAAAAAACCACTAAACTAAAGAGATATCTAGAATGAGATAAAAGACCTTAAAATAAAGCAACATCAGGTCTAAGGTAAATGACATTAAACTATAGAACAACAATAATTAATCTAGTAGACACAATAAGACCCTCAAGACAACCACAATCCTCACTGATGATGATCAATAAATTACTGAAGTATGGTTCATGTTTGGACTGGATTGGTGCCTGAGTAAAGGTGGCCTTTTAAGGAGTTATCATGATATAGGGTCTCAAGATAATGTCTAGTGAAAATTTCTAATGATTAGGGATTTATAAAAAGTATTTCAATAGGGGTATGCGATAGAGGAAAAATTTAGAGAGCTCTTGAGAAATGGTAGCTGGTGGATAAATCTTCCCTCCACCCACTATAGAAAGGGTGTTTCACAGAATACCAAGAATCACCCAACATAACTAACATCGCCCAAGAAACAGATTTATGACACTTCTAGAGACTCTAGGGGGCGTTTAATTTCCTTATAATCAACCCCTTTTCCCCTCGAATGTCGCTCCCGAGGGGGGGCATTTGTTGACTCCCACCAGATGAGCATCAGAAAATTCACAAAGTAAAAAATAACTGAATTTGTGTATTGTTTTCCCTACAAAGGCAAACGAAGAAGAAGATGGCTGAGACCTATGGATTTCATGAGTCCTTAGGGGACTCATGGTCATGTGACCCTTAGAAGGTCATGTGAAGACCCCACATGCAGCATATAGCCTATAGCAGGTCCCGTGAAGCCCCCTTTGACAATACCCTATACTCTCACAAAGGTTCTTTGGATAACTATTGGTAATGTGATGGAATCAAAATAAGATCCACTAGGCCACTCAGTTTTTCATTGGAAATTTTAGGAAAAAAACATCTAAAAACTCCTTTTAAAATAAGAGGGAAATATCCAAAGTGAGGAATCCTATAGTAGTCATAAGCATCAGGAAACTCATAGACAAAGGGAAGGATACCTATCCTTGAAAACATCCAAGAAATCATACATGACACATAATCCTTTTAGAAAATACTCAAAGGAAACAAAATTATTGGAGGCAAAGACCACTCACAGTTATTAAAAATCTTTCGATTCACCCCTAGTGATCTACAAGACACTGCAAGTCACTGGACACATACCCACCTCATCTCACAAAATCCATTTTCCTTGTAATCCTCATCACATGAAAATCCTTGAGTATGTCTAGGAAACCATTTTCTTCCCTTCTAGCTCTATAATGACAAAAAAATGTATTTTTACACAAAATCCTCACACACCTTCATAGGCCCCTTGTTGGTCACACGACATGTCATCAAAAAACTGAGTAATTGTCCATGAAATTACTCATGTAATCTCAAATGTCTGTACAATCATTGTAAAATAAAACAAAGGGAATAAATGAGGGAGGATTAAGAAGCCTATCATAGTCGTAAAATGATTACAAAATGCTAAGGAAGCCTATAGTACGGTCTAATGAGACTCTTGGACAAGCCACCCTGATTTTATAGAGACCCATAGACAAAGAACACTTGCCTCGAGAAGTGTCCCGAACAAGGAATCTTGAATCTTACGAACACCTTTCAAAATGCACTTTGATCTCATGAAGGCCCTTTGACATGTCAATATGATAATATATAAGTCCTTCGACATGCCCACATGATCAAACAAAGTCCTAATTAATTGGTGAATATCCAATAAAGAGGCTTTGATGGTAGGGACTTGCATTCACTAAAAATAAGGTGACACCCTTAGAGAAATCCATAGAAAAGGCTTGTGAAGATGTGTGGTTCAAGACTGATTTTCTGACTACAACCTGGATGATGAACGGATACAACATGAAAACTAGTGACAAAAAGGATGGTAAGGCCTAAAAATTCCCCACCCCATTATGAAAAATTCATGAATACAAATCAAGACCATGAGGACTAACTCTGTGAATTTCACAGGATCACCCGAGCAGATTTCTCAAGGTGATTCATCTCATGACCAACAAGTATTATGTCAAGTTATATGCTTGTGAATATCTAGAGTGATCATTCACCTTGCATAAAGAACTCTGTATGAACATTCATAGATCACGTGAAGGACTTCTGGAATGACGTGCGAAGAATATACCACATATCTTCCAGATCATGAAAGAATCAAAATAAAATTACATTGAATAAATTAAAGGCATTCAAAAGATAAGGGATACAAAATATTAAAAGTGAAAGTACTAAGAGAAAAAAATGCTCTCTAACCCTCACGAAATTCACACGAGTCATCAAAGACACACAATAGCACCACAACATATCATCTAGATATCATGATACTCTTTCAACAAGATATTTGGGTCATGAAAAGTACTTCTAAAATGTCATTGTAAGTCACATGGTTCCCCATGGGCACACCACTTTAGTATCATGATTCCCTCTAAGAAACTCCCCCAAGAATTGCAACATCATTTAGATAAATCACTTAACTCATATAACAACCAAAAAAAATGTTATCTAATTATCATGGGTGCATATGATCATGTCAATTAAGTTCCTATGATAACCTCAAGGAAGGTCATTTGAGAATTGTGATACTATTTAGACATGTCATCCAAGTCTCTCAATTCCTACTAAGGATGTTAGCTAAGACCTAAAACACTCTTTGAGACATATCATATTTACTCTCATGACACCCTTCATATGTGTCTAGCCATGTCTTGTAAATGATGCTAGAGAATGTCATCTAGATCACACCATGCACTCTAGACAATCTATACAAGTCATGCAATGGATTATAGGATAGACCACTTAAATCTTATAGTGATCTCTAGAAAAGTAAAATTTTATCATGAAACAACCTTTAGATATGAAACCCAGGTTACATAAGATCATTTTAAAAGACCAAATGGATCATTTAGATTTCTTCAGATATTCCCGGCAGATACTCTCATACATATCAAGAAAATCGGACAATAAATGCATGTTAGGAAGGCTAACCGGTCCAAATGGAAGCATTAGAGGGTAATCCCTGACCAATTGGGTAGCCTCAGTGTGTAATCCCTGATTACTGACATAATATAATATGTCTCCAACCAAAGGGAAGACATAGAATGTAATACCCAATAAAATGGAATCCGTCTTTGAGTAATCCCCTAAAATTCTGAAACCATGGGGATAATAATAATATATTCGTGTGTGATTATCAATGTTATCCTTTTAGAGGGTTAAGGGATAACTGAACTATGATAAATATGATTCTTGCCATAACCAGGATACGTAAGAAACCTTATTATGGCCTGAGATCCATACCATATCTTCTATGGGATGGGTAACCATGCCTCTTAAAGGTAAAACTCAAAGTGTAAGCCCCGACTAGTGACGTAACATGAAATGTCCAAATAACTAGGAAAACCTCAGAGTGGAATCCCAAACCCATGGAGCTAAAAAAGCTAATTTCTACCATATTTAGGAGATATAGGCCACCTCTTCAAGGTTGTAACTCCACATGAAAGTCCCAACCTAGAAGTCCCACATCCTCAAGTAATGAAATTGATAATCTTTAATCCATAGTTTTTGATACCGAGCATAGATCACGTGGGATTAGGGAGCTAAAATAATCATATCATTTACACAATAAGACTCTATAAAGGAAAGGGAAATCTCAGAGTGTATGCCTCGACCCAAGGAACTATGGAAAATATGATTCCTACCATATTTAGGATACATTGGACAAATCTTCAAGGTTATAGATCCATAGGGGTATCCCAAAATGCATGTCCTTCACTCTCCATGTGATGATATTAATATTTTTTCATCCCATGTTTCTCACACCGAGCATAACTCACGTGATATTGGAGAGTTTCAATAATCATATCATTCACACCACGAGTCCTAAAAAATGGCATGACACAGTCACCTCACCATAAGGGATTATTCATTGGGTTTAGAACCAAGGAAAAAATTAAACTATAAGAAATTTGATTCTTGAATTAACCAGGACCTGTAGGATGCCGTCGTAAGGCCCGAGCTCAAATGGACATCCATTCTAAATGAAATCCTTATAAAAATACCATTTTCAACCATCGAGACCCAATCATTCCCTGGGAATGATTACTCTACATCATCCATCAATGGATAAAGAAATAAACTAAACTATGATGACTCTAATTCTTACCATAACCAGGATATTTAGAAAATATTTCTAAGGATCAATCTCACATAAATACCCCTTTCAGTGCAAGTCCTTTTATGAATCTGAAATCTAAACCATCAGGCCCCAATAATTCACATGGGATGATCATTCTACCTCATTCTTTAAAGGACTGATAAAACATAAGAACTATTTAAATTATGATTTTCTCTATAATTAGGATACGTAGGACATAACCTAGGGAATCACGCTCGAATGTGTAGTGTCTGGGAGAACTCATAAATTTTATCTCCACATGATGTTAAACTACATAGGTTTGATGAACCAAATGTGTTTTGATTCCTTCCATAACTAGGATATATAAGATACCTCATAATGCCTCAATCCCCTCCACATAATATCAACCACTTCCTAATGTGGAGGCAAATTCTGATGCTCTTGGTTATACAACTTCAGCACATGAGCAACTGTCCATTACTGGGAACAGATCTATAACCTCAGATACATATAGATGGATTCATAAATGAGAACCCATTCATATTTCTCATAAAGAAGAATTAAACTATAGTCATTTTTTAGGGTAATGGGTCCTATACTAGGATTAGGAAGAGATTCATGAACATATCTTAAATATACAATAAAGTCCCATAGTAGGCAATAATTCCCCCCAAATGGCTGTGATGAGCCAAAAATCCCATCCTATAGACCAATGAGAGTCCCCAAGACTCATTGGGACTGAAAATATAGGTGATCACCTACATTTGGATAGTAGGTATATACCTAGTTACATATAAGGGAACCATTGGTAGTTTCTGGTAAGAGTAACAGTGGTATCCTGATGGTTATGGTTTTGCACAACACATACCCCCCCACACAATAAAACCATCAGGTGGATCCCTTACGTGATTATCTATCTTGAATCCTTACAAAATAGTCCCAATGGGAGAAGATTTCAAATATGGATGGAAGAGTGTGTCCCCACCAAAGGGTGTAATTTCACATAAGATGATATAGTGTGTCTCCCACTAAGGTGGATGATTTCACACAGGATGATGGAGTGTGTCCCCCCCAAGGGGGATAATTTCACATTGGGCGGTATCAGTATTAAACCTATGGAGTTATCATATGTACCATATTTAGGAAAAAAGGATCAAAACCCACGTAGTTTGATGTCCCAATTTATGTTTGTGTTATTAGAACAGTCCTTTAAGTTTAATGTCAAGTTATAAGGGAACACATGTCACATAAGGATCATCAATGAGGGAAAGTGTGAGGAATAAGAGTGGAAGACACTTGGGAACCATAAGGATAAGTGATTATGTGGGTGGGGATTATGCTTGGAAGCTTCCCAGGTTTTACTATAGGGAAGAGATGATGTGAATGTGGATTACACATTGGAGCTTCCTAGGTGCCACTATGGAGCGAAAATAATGTGAATGGGGATCGCCAGTGGGAAATTTCTAGATGCCTCTATAGAGAATAAAAGATTTGAATTGTTATTACCAATGAGATCTACCTAGGTGCCACTATATAGTAGTAGTGATGTGAATGGGGCCTATGTGTGGGAGCTTCCAGGGGTGCTTCAAGGAGCAGCAATTCTGTGAATGGGGATACGTGTGGGATCCACCTTCGTCCCACTATGGTGTAGAGATGATGTGAATAGAGCCTACAAATTGGATCTAACAAGGTGACACTATAGAGAAGTGATGATGTGAATGGGGCTTATTCATGGGAGCTACCTAGGTTCCACTATGAGTAGTGATGCTAGGATTGTCTCATACTTAGCACATAAGGTATCTCTTTCTCATTGCAAGAGGAATCATAATATTATTACATTAAGAATCCCATATTTATTTCATAGGGTAAGACCATAGTGTAACATAATGGGAAAGGATGTGGTGTGAAGTGATTATGTATTTATCTGACCATCTTTTCTTCCTCATGTCTAGTTAAGAGGGAATCCCTTGTTCCTAGAATAGGGTAAGGTTACTGTTTAATGTCTTGTGAAAGGATGTGGTGCGTGGGACATATGAATTGAGATGAACATACTTCTTTCCTCATGTATGGTTAAGAGGTAATCTTGAACCAGTTGTGGGTTGATGAATATTATTGGGGCTTACACCTGATGAGGGATCCCATGGGGGCTGTATGGGAGAAGCAAGGATACATAAGGGGCTTTCACTATATGGATTCCAGTTCATCTTCCTCATGTATGGTCATATGGGAATCTCAAATTGATGATGGGTTTTGGGATATTATTGTGGATTACACATAAGGAGGGGGGACACTATGTTTGTTTGGTGTTTTTCTCATTATCATTTCAGTGGACATCTTATTCATGGAAAATAACGAATCTTTATATTTTCACAGGAGACATCCAATTCTTATCACATAGGGTATAATAAATTTTAATGTCATGTAGTGAGGAATACTAGAAAGAAGATACCAAAAAATGGATGGTGAGGGACATGCGCAAGAGTGGCCCTCTATGGTTCAACTTTTCATAGGAGTTAGGTGATGGTGCTTGAGGAGTTTTTTTAGGAGTGTATAGACTCAATGTATTTAGGGAATCCAAGAGGATAGTATCAACTCATGACATGATAAAGGGACTAAGAGTATCATGTCTTCTCACGACATTTCAATGAGTTTAGAGGATTATATAAAATCATGGTATTATTTGGGTTGAATATCGGGACTGTATAGGCCGTAACTGAAAATTTCATCACCCTGACCCAAAACATTCATTGTGAGACTCTCCATTTTTAGTGGGGGTGAGTGATTGCAATGAAGGGATTGGGATAGAATCATGCGATAGTAGTATGAAAATAATCTCATGTTGGGGTGTTGGGAAACATCCCCCATGGTATAAAATATTTGGAACCTTTTTGAACCTTGTTTTCCACAACTGTGCACGTAGCTGCACAACTTTTCACTATGTCAGGAAACTATGTCGTTACATGCAAAAATAGTATCTGAGATGCATTGCCAAAAAGGGTGATTTTGAAAAACATTGTGTCAAAAAATATTGAAGTTGTGCAAATATGTAGTTATTTGAAAGATTATAATTTTCATGAAATTATGTTCCTCATGGATACAGTTGTGTGAAAAATTCTAAGCAGAAGCTTGTGCTTTGAGGGAATTATCCACAACAATTTCTTGGTAGTTTGATAATTTTGGGTTACATGAAGTGTGAATATTTTATTAGAACAAGTGATAGATCCAAAAATAAAATCCTAGAGTTCCTCCTCTAAATTATGTCTTGATTTAATATATATAGGCATTTACACTATGTCTTACAACCTAGTTTGTGTCAAGAAACTTTTGACTGTGTTACATAACATTATGGAGTTGCATGAAAATTATTATATTTTGGGGTCTAGCTCACATATGGCTAGATATTCTCTATTTTATATATCCTTTCTCTGGATACATTTTTTTTTAACGCAAATGAGTTTCACACACTTTTTAAATGTTGCATGCAATGCAATACTTTGTACTAGAATCGCCCAATATGTTTTTTTAGAAGTATAAATTCAAATGGCCATATCATTTGATATTTAAGTCCTTTTGAGATACAAAAATATTCACATAGAAGCCTGAGAAATGATCTATCCTACTAGATCATGTTTTTTTAGTATTCATTCAATTATTGGCCACCTTTTTCTACACCAACACTCATTATTCATTTTCCATATTTATAACCCCCGGTATATTTGTGCCAAAACTACAGGCACTTATAGTGTCTAAAGTGGGATTTAATTAACTAGAAACCACTACCTTTGTCCTTTAACAATATTTCATAAAAGTTTTCTATACTCAGTCTTATACTTAGACTTCTACTTGGACTTATACTTAGGATTATCCCTAGGGTTTTCACTAAAATTATCTTATAATAGTTTCCAAAGGTTAACTAAAACATTGCGCTAATACCAATTTTAGTGGCCCATGACTTTTACACATATTATAACATGTTTTTTATTCATAAATATCAATCAATTATAATCCCAAAGATTGTAAGGCATGGTGTGTTTGAAAGAATAATATCATAATACATCAATAGAAACTAAAACATGGCATAATTATTTTTTTTTGTTTTCCTTAGTGAATTCCTAAATCTATTTGAGGTCCTTGAACTACATAGGATAACCTATGGAATAAATAAAAGAAAGGGTTGAGATAAAATCATGGTAAGAGAATAAACATGATAATGAAACACAACATGTGAGTAAAAGATATGACATGATATTATAAAAGAGAAGGCATGTGACTAATCACATGGAAGAATGACCTAAAGAACATTATATCATATGAACATGGTAAAATATGAAATGTGATAGAAATAAAATACATGTCACAAAAATTGTTCAAGGATAATTTCCTAGACAATATCACATGGTGGAATAAATATCATAATAATTTAGGTTTACTCATTAATCCCATATGTGATGCCTCATGAGACTAAAGATTTACCCAATGAATTTGAGAACTATATGGGAACACCCAAAATATCATGTTAATTATTTATGTGTTCCACATAAATTAAATCAATAATAATAAATAATCTAAAAACTACCCATGAAAAAAATGTGTTGCATAATATTTTCTCATATGATAATCAAATAAAATTTCATAATGAAGGAATTTGAGAGATGTAAAAAAGGTATTTATAACCCATCAAAGAAAGGGAGAGTGAGAATGTTATATATGTAAGAGACATACATAAATTATTGAGAAGTATTCCATAACATTAAATTTTGTTTTCATTGTTAAATAGAAATACATTTAGAAAGATAAAAAACCTTCTTGAGGAAAATAAACTTTCTACTTTGAAAATCACATTGGAAAAAAATCACAAAATATTGTGGAAATATTTTTCTTTTAAAATAACCTTTGAAGTTATAATGTCATCTTAAAGGAAAATAATGTTCATGAGGACCTAAAATACCATTCATTTCAAACATATAATGAATAATATTCCTTTCAAATTTTTGTAAAAATTTAAGAATCTCCTCATTTAGAAAAATATAAAAAGATTCCTATAAAACCATTTTGTAAAAAGTAAAAAAGGGTTAAAATGAATTTAAAAAATTATAGAATAATATTTATTTTTCAAAACAATTTAATGAAAATATAGAAATCGATGATAAAGAGTTTTCAACTAGAGAGAGAAATGAAGTCATATTTTCGTAGAAACATTTTATTAATATTTTTAAGTACCAAAGATTGGAAAGTGGGAAAATTACATTAAGATTTCATGAATAAATATAATATATTAAAAAAATAATGGTTTTTATTAGTAAAATATAAAATAATTTCAAATTAAATAAATTCAAGCATATACAATTTTGGTCAGATTGAGACTGAAAAAGAAACCCTTACCTCTATGGTAACTTTTTAATCGTGACTCTCATGAATGAATTAAATGAATTGTGACATAAAATATCATGAATTATATAGTATTTATAATATAATATGTAAAGGGGTAGTATATACACCTTATAAAATAAATTATGTGCATAAAATGACATGTGTCTCAAAGAATGAAGTTTTGAGTAAAAAACCCTCACCATGATACCAAATCATTACATGCATTCCTAATCATATGAAAAAATAAACTTATGTTTATTATTTAATTTATTATGAATTTTTTAAAGTTTATTATTCATTTTATTTTATTTTTTTACTATTCAATATTCAATTACTTAACCAATTAATTTCCCGTCAGACGTTTTAACGTTAAATGACTCATATGTCTGAAATAACTTTGGTAGGTTGAATAAAGTAACAATGACTATTATTTAATCATATATGGAATTATAATCATTAAATAATTATAATTTTTATGCATATATTATTCTTTTAAAAATAACCAAGAATTATGGTTATGAAAAATGAACTATGTTACAATCATGGAGGCGGTAGGACATACGTACAATGAGTAACATTTCCATTTTTTGATGATCCTAATGGAACGAAGGTAAGTTTAATTTTTTATTTCTTGTATGATAATTATATCATAAATATAATATTATTTATTGAATAATATGTACAAATACCATCCATGTGATTTGGTAATAAAAACGAATCATTTCGCTCCATGGGACGATAGTTTACTATACACATGAACAACATTATTAATTATTTGGGTCAGTAAGGCTTTCGGGCTACCTCAAGGCCTTCGGGCCACCTTAATGCCTTCGTGCCACCTTATGTTCAGATGCAAAACAGACGACCTACGAGGAACAAGCTCTACAAGGAGGTTGAGAAAGGAGCTTTCACCAGAGCAGAAGCTAAATGGATTGCAAGAATGAGAGGGTATGACATCTTCCATCGGGGCAAGCCTGTGCATGCACAAGAATGCCTAGCCGAACAGCCATGCGAAGGTGGAGAGCTGATTTCACGATGAAGATGTTGAGGAGGAGCAGTTCTAAGTAGTTATTTTGGGTTATATGTAATGTTTGAAGCCTATGGGAAAATTAATTCCTCTAAGGCCTACGGTCCATGTAATAATTACACCTACGGGCCTTGTAAGGGTTCCGCCACACCCCTTGAAAGGTGGATTATCAAAATCAATAAAAAATGAAGGCCTTCAGACCATCGGAGAAGGAATTATTCAATGGATGTTAATGTAAGGAATTATATGAAATTTATATTCTACAGGATTATTAATATGTAAATAATATAATATACAAAACTAAAATTAATCCTTATTACCTTCCATGTAAATCATAAGTGTAAAACTAATAAAATTTCTTTTTAAGGTGGCAGTCCACCGTACCCATGAGCGACGTTATCATATTCCATACAAAATGGAAGGTAAGAAGGATTATGGTACATAATAATTATAGAAGTGTAATTATTTCACAAATATAATATATAAACACTAAATATATCATTATATCTATCAATGATAAATTTTTATTGAAAACAAATTAGGTCAGTTCAGGAGGTGGTAGTCCACCTTACACACAATCACCAGTTTTGTTTCCCATTTGAGGGAGGAGGAGATGGTTGTAGTTTATTCCCATAACATAAAAACATATAAATATATGTAATTTAACGAGTTTTTTATATCAACATGGATTAATAATATTTTTAAGATGTGGATGAATAAACAAAATAAAACACTTGGATACGGATGTTACCTCTTATTCAAAAAAACTTCTTAAGGATTTCACCAAAAGGATTTCTAGGATGGATTAATGATAAAAAAGGATTATTGGATGAGAATAATGAATTAATGGGGTTATTTTGGATGTTATTTTCTAAAAAAATTGGGTTTTTATGTTTGTAAATGAGAGGAGAGGGGTGTCCTTTAATATAAGGGGGAGAGGACACACTTTCAACGTTCTGAAAGGAAAGAATTACACACAAATGTTTCACATAACAAAAGGCCCTAAAATTGAACATTTTTAATATTATCAGCTAAATATAACCATTAAATAGTAATTATACATGTTTTGGGTCATTTTAACACATATATTAAGTTTAACCCCTGGTAAACCCGTTTTTACCATAACTGTGGTAATGAATTTTTACTATTTTCAGTGTTCATTATGATAAAAAAAATTAAGTTAAAAAAATGAGATAATATAAATTATTAAAATTAAAAATATTGAATTTATTTTTCCAAATTAAAATCATATAATTGGTAGAATTTAATTTAAAATTAAACAGGCATACGTGTCAAAAAATAGGTTTTAAGAAATGTATTTGTGAAACATAAGCTGATCTTGTAAAAACTATATGAAAATTAATAATAATTAAATTAATTTCATTTAATATTAATAGATATATAATATATTAATTTAATTTAAATCATTCATCATTAGGGTTTATTTTAATTAAAAAATATTTAGAAACACTATGCACTTTACAATAGTTTTTAGAATAATGCATTTTAAGCCTAAGAATAAATGTATACTTAAGTCTAGTATAAAGATTATTTAAATGAAATTAATTGGATTTAATACAAATAATTAATACTTATATGAATTTAAAATCAAATTAAAATAGTAATGGGACTTAATTTATTAAATGGAAGTGATAATTTTATAATAATTGTTATTTTTCACTATTCACTGGAAATTTTATATTTTCCAATTAATCAAAAACCTTCACCCTAATTTAATATCGATATAAGTATTTAAAAAAGTATTTTAATCTTATGAAAAAAATTTATAAATTTTTTAAAAATTAATTATAATATTTTCTCATAAAAAACTATAATATTTTATATTTGAAAAAAATGTTTTTATTTAAAATTGAATGTTTATTTCTTAAACATTTATAAATACATTTTTATTGATTAGAATATTTATATATATTTCATAAAATATTTAATTATATTCAAACCTTAATATTTAATGTTCAGGATGAAATGATCTTATTTAAATAATAATATTTTTTTAATATGTAACTATTCTTTTGAACTCAGTATTGCATGTTAAATATAATATCAAACCCAATGCTCTTTTAAAACATAATAGTGTTACAAAAGGAATGGATAATAAGATAGGTATATGTGTAATATAAATATATATAGGATTTATAATCATTCTATAACATCAAATGTGTAGAGATAAAGTTGGTTAAAGGGAGAAAGGTCATAACCCAAAAATGGTGGTTCAGAGAGATCCCTTAAATTATTTTCCAGAATTATACAGTACAAAAAATTAATGTCCTCTATAAAAAAATTATATTAATTAATCACTTAATTACTAAAAGTTTACATATATATATATATTATAATTATTTATGTACATTGATTACCATTTCAATGAGATATAATGTTTAGTTTCATTATACCGTGAGCATTCATTTTATGGTTCTAAAGGTGGATCACTTGTGTGTAATTATTGATGTTATTTTATAATGGGTATACAGGTTTGGAAGTGAAATTAAACAGTATTAATATCCTTCCAAAAATTTAAATGGTCCCAAATATCATTTTATGTTCTCACATAGGTATGATTCACTTAATAATAACATTAACTTTATGTAGTTAGTTCATTTCATTTTGTTTACTAACCATCATAATCTAGATTAACTGTATTTAATTAAAAAATTAATAAAACATAATTGAACATTAATTAAGTAATATTATACTTATTATCATTATTTAACCATAATAATATTTTTATAACCATCCTCGAAGGTGGTGTAGAAAATGAATTACATTGCTCATGGAGGTGGTGGACCAACCAAAAAGTAAACAACACTTTTATTTGAGAATCAAAAATATGAGGTTATATGAGGAATATTACACCATAATAATACCATATAATTATAATTAGGACACTTAATATTTTATGGTTTATGTAGTACATAAGTGGGTGGTATAAGAAGGATAAAACTAAAAGAGTAAAGTTAAGAATTTTACCTCTTTCTTTGGTCACCTCCTCTTAAGCTACCACTTAAGGCTCCTTGTAATGGTCTCTGAATGAGAAAAAAAATCACTAGTACAAGAGAGAGATGATCAGTAAGGGAATTATATATAAAATTATAGAGCTTAAATTCTTTTGGATGTGTGAGTAGATGTGGTGGTGAGGGGTGATATTTACAAGGGGAGGAGAGAGTTTTTTTTTGAATATTACATTCATTAGTTAATTATTTTTTATTAAGAATATCAAAATTATTTATTATTTTAACTATATATTGTATGTTATGAATTTTATTTTAAACTTTTTGGTCTTTACATCATTCATAACTCAAAAATTCATGTATTTATTGGATAATGTTAAATTTCATATTTTACCGCATTTCACTTTTCACCAAAATTCATCTATTTTAGAAAAATAAAAAAATCATCTTGACCATTTTTGACATGAATATTCAAAAAATAAAATCCATTTCATGAAAATAATTTTCAATATATTAGAATTTTTATTTTTAATTAAAATTCTCATTCATTTGAAAAATTCCATTTTAATATAATGATCAATTATCTTATATTTTGAAAAATTACTTATGGTCTCATAAAAGTATCTTTTCATTATAATAAAACATAATATTAATTTATAAATCAATTTTATGAAAATAAACTTCATTTTATGTTAAAATATTAATTAAGGAAATGAAAATAATGTAGATATGTTTTACAAAAATATGAACACTTATTTTCTCATTTTTAAAACATTTATTTACTTTTATCATGATATGAATATGATATATTTTAAATTTATAAGGTACCTAAATATTATTTTACCTTTCCATAAGTGAGGTTATTATTCTAGTGGTTATGTTATTATTTATAACAGTCATATTACCATTCCAATAGTTAGGCTACTATTCTAGCGGTCAGATTACTATTCCAACAATCAGATTTGAAATAGTTATATGGGATCTGTAAATTATTTAAATTAAAAATATTTCATTCACACTTCATTGAATTTTATTTTCTCTCGAGGATACATATATTTTAATTTTAAGATTAATATTATAGTACCAATATATTTTTTCATTTCTATTATATTACTAGTGAGTGTAGTTATTTTTGTGGATCGAGAAGATCCAAATTTTTATAGTTTAGTAATCTTATTTAATTTTTTTGACCTATTATAATATTTTAAATTATTATATCCATTTAAATAATATAAATTTAATTCTTAAATTAATATAATAAAATTCATTTGGTTTTATCTTGTTGTGCGTGTGAATTATATAATATGATATTACTAAATATGAAAAAATTATATATTCTGATGGGAAATTCAATTGATATAATTCTATGTTATTAAATTACTATATTTTCACTTCATTTTTATCTTATAAGTCATTAAAGATCCTATTTTATCCTCATCCATCATGATTTTTATATCCATCAATTATTATATTTTTGTCACCTTGGGTTCCCAAGAACTAGATAAAACCCAAAATATTTTCTTAACTAAATTTTATAAAGTAAAAGTGTCACCAAGATACTTTTTTCTATTATATATTTCAGTAAATAATGTGAATATTTCATTAATATAACCATTAGGATGTATATTAAAAAATTTCTAATCTTATCTATATATATCAAGTCTAGTATCTTTAAATTTATCTTTTCCTTCATGAGTAACTTCAAGGTGTTTTTAGATTTAATGGGTAGTTTTTCATATAGAAATTTGATTATACTAATTTTTAACTAAACCCAAATTAAACGAATTCATTTATTTATAATATAATTCAAAATTACGAATATGCTTGAGTGTCTATTTTTATTCTTTTTCGCTAATAGGAATATAACCATATGTTACAATTTTCTATGGACGATAACCATTATATATATATATTTGAAATTTTGACATATGATTCATCCAATAACTATAGTTTAAACCAAAAAAATAAGCTGCATGATACATATATTCCGTTTTTAAGAACTTTTCCTATTTTAAAAGATTCTATAAAAGATTGAATATTAAAATCAATTAAGATGTTGAAAACAAAATTAAATTTCTTTAGAACAAGGATATTTTAAAGAAAACATATAGATTCCTTTGATACCAAATATAATTTAGATATAATATAGAAAGTGGTGGTGAATTTAAATTTTTTTTAAATATTTCTATAATATAAAATATATTAACATGAAATCAATCAATTTATGTATAAAACATTCAAACTATTAGAGATAATTGCAGGAATTAAATTTTTAATTTCAACAGAAAATAAATTAATGAAATTAAAAGGCACACTTTAATAATGGAGTTTGGTAATATCTGATGAATTTTATACTATGTATACTCCACTCAAGATGGATTTATAGGGTTATAGTTCTCCAATTATTTTAGCTAATATAAAGAACTTAAATAAGATGAAAATAATCCCATTGTTTTAATGGAGACTGAGAACCAAATAGAATACCATGGGTTTTAAAATAAACCGAGAACCTAAAAGAATACCCTCAATTTTAATATAAACCAACAACCAAGAACCCTCACATTAATGGTTGTGACTAACTAAAAAAAAGATAAAGGAAAATGTAGTTTTTTTAAATACCCTTTACAAAGAACTCAAATATCTATAGAATATTTAGAATAATATAAGATATAGAGGGAGAGAGAAGGTAAAATAAGGTCCTTTTATAATTAAAATAAGGGAGAGATGTGGATAAAAAATAAAATAGAAAAATAAATTGTATTATATTTGTTCGGGCTTGGTTACTTTGTTAGGATTGGATGATTTCTTTGAGTTTTATTGAAAAAGAGCATTGGGGATCGATCAAGATTTTTTGGTAGATAGTAATAGTTGTAGATTTTCACAGTTGAGATCCAATAAAACCTTGATATCTATTTATATCCATTATATATAGAGACCCTATATCAATATACATGGATTTTACATCATTTTCGATGAATATTCATCACATTACAAAAGTTCATGCCTGAGGACTATAATAGTTTCATGGATTTGGAGACTTGGAACACATTATTTTAATTTTTTGAAACATATTAAACATCTCCATAAATTTTTTCCACTTTAATTATCCTACTTAAAAACCTTTATTCATAACCTGGGTAAATGAAACATAAGAAAGGGTGAACTAGGATGGCCCGTAAGAGTAAACAAAGGGATATGTAAGCATAATCATGGGAATAAGGTTATGAGAACAAGATAATAACATTTGAATATCACAAACTACATGAAAAGATCATATTCATGATACATGGAATAAATATTGGTAGTTCATAATACATGAATCATAAGATAATCAAGAACATGAACCATGTGATCATATTAAATGCATAAGACAGAGAATTTGTGGTAGATACATAAACATGTAACATCATTACCTATATGTCAAGGGCCATTTTTAAAAAAACTTATAAGGGACATCATGGGGAATATCCCTACTAGGAGGGACAAAAAACTATCACCAGTAATAGCATATTATTTTTAAGGGACTGGGTTTCCCTATTTTTCCATAGTGGTTTGGGTTTTGCCATCTTCCCATAGTGGATCAGGATGCACCTATTTATCATTTTGGACTATGACACACCTATTTAGAATTTTCGATCAAGACTATTGACTTGTTTCCAATCATTATTTTATGAGATTTAAATATTTACCCAATTCATTGGGGGGATATATAGGACCCACCCTTCTCATAATATAATCATACATAAATATGTCAAAAAATAAAAAGCAACCATATCATAACCTACGAAATGAAATAAATTTCATGAACATGTAATAATAACTTAACCTATGGAAAATACACATTTCATAATAATTTTATAAGATTTTAACCCATTAAAAGAAGTGTGTTTTTTTAAGAATATAACCTATGAAAGAGAAATGGGTTTCATAAAAATATTTCCAACAAAACATAAACCGTTCAACAAAGAATATGAATTGTATTATTTGATCATATCCCTAGTAAAGAATAACTATAACAAAGTATGTCAACTTCGATTGATAATGATTTAGAAAGATCACATGAAACATTTCTTAAGGATAATATCCTTTATTTGAAAATCCTTTTTATAAGCTATTTAAAAATCCTTTTCTTATAAATAAATATTTACAATTTCATTTAAAACATTTCCTGAGTATGTCATCATTACCTATATGAAAAATTATTTTTAAAACATAGAAAATTTTGAAAACATTTATCTTTTAAAATACCATTGAAAAAATCTATAAAGAAAGATTGAAAATCTTTTGAAAATATTTTTCTTTAAAAATATCTTTGAAAACATATAATAGAATATTGGAAACACCATGATAACCTTTTTCCATGAAAGAATATAAAAGACTATTGAAAACATTTTAAAACAATTTTTAAATACAAAACCTTTTTGAAATTTTTTTTCTTTGAAAATAGAATTGAAAACTTTTAAAATAATCTTTAAAAATAACTTAAACACTTCTTGAACATAAATGATTATTGGAAAACATTTTCATTAAAAACCTCTTTAAAAAAATGAAATTCCACGTTATTAGGATTTTTTTAATTGAAAATATTAATATTGTAAACATTCATAGGAATCATCAAACAATGATGGTCATGATAGTGGATATATCTGTACTTTCCAATAATTTCCTTTGTGCTGTAAAAAGTTTAGAAATGTGCATCGATCCTAAAATGACAGGAAGATTCCTTTTTTAATAAAATTTTGTTCAAACCATAAAACATGGTAAAAGATTTATTTCATGGAACATATAAGAATAATATTACATGTTTTAAATTTTTTTTGAAAACATGGGTTTTAATGAACACCGATGTCAAACGAAAAAGAGAAATAAAGTCAAATTTTCATAATTTGTTTGTTCAGTTATCTTAAGTACCAATTACTGGAAAAATGGTACAATTACATATATATTACATCAATAAATAGATTTTAAGAAAATTAATGATATTTATTGAGATATGTATCAGAATATTTTAAAAATGGAATCACAATCACAAACTATCTCAATAAACAATGAGATTGGCACAATAAACCATTACCACTTTGGTAACTTTGAATAATAAAACAATGGAATGAATAAAATTAAAAGAATATTAAAATATCATGAAAATAATTATATTCATTATATAACATGTCAAAGACAGCATATAAACCCCATAGAAAAATATAGGTGCGTAATACATCCATGGGAAGTATACAAACCATATATAAGAAACAGGAAGTGAACATGACTTGTGTCTCACAGAAAATAAAAGTGAGATGTAAAAACCATTTATACACGAGTAACTTTCAAATAATGATCCCCAAGAAATAATAAAATAAATTGAATCATATAATATAATTTAATAAATTTTTCTATGGTATAATTATAATAAAATTATATTTATTATACATGAGATGAAATTTTCTTACATTGAGTCTTGATTTTCTTTATACAAGTTCAAACCTCAAGTATAATAAATATTATTTTATTATAAATATACCATATACAAATATTATTATATATAATACCATATATTTTTAGGTTTTGACTTTATATTACTCATTTATTAGTAACTCAATGTTATTGTTATGATTCACGTAAAATCTTCTTTGTTTTTCATTTAGGTTTTCGATTGTTATTCTTGATACACTTACTTAGATCACGATTTGATTATTTCTAGAATGTAAATAATTTTATAAATATCATATATATTTGGTATATATATATTTAAAATAATATATATAATATATAAATAAGAAATGGAATACACCCTTCATGGAGATTGTAGGCCATATGTACGCATGAACACTGCTCCCATTTTATTATCATATTAAAATAAAGAAAGTAAATAAAATATAGTTTTGTATATAATATCATTATAGTAGAATTATTATGTCATATATATCACATAATTTCACTAAACCAATCCTTAATACATTCCATGTAGAGTGTGAATGAATCACATCGCTTGGAAGAGGCGGTAGTCCACACTTCCTTAAAAAAAAATTATCGCATTTTACAAAAAATTTAAAACATGAAGGTATGTGTAATATATAATTATAGAAGAATAATTATATCATAAATATCATAAATATCATATAAAACCTATAGTTTCCATCATAAATTCTATCCATGAGAGGTGGTAACAGAAAATAAACAACATCATTTCATGAGGCATTAGTTTATCATACACAAGAACGGTAAGTTTGTTAACCATTAGATAGATGTGTGTTTAATATTATGTTGAAACCGTATAATAAAAAAAATATTAGTATATTGAGGATATTCAGTTTATTATATAATCAGTGAGTGTGAAGATTTTATGGGGTGGAGACTGAAAATAAAATAAAAGTTCTTGAGGAAGTATGTAACCTCTTATTTGGGAAACTCATTTTGGTTTTCACCAATGGGATTATTATAATGGATATATTCACAAATAGAGGATTTTAGGATAAAGGGAGTAATTTTGTGACATTATTTGAGTAGATTTTTGAAGATAAAATTTATTTTGGACAAGAGTCATAGACATTTTGGCCCTTAAGTGTAAAGTTTAGTCCCTTGTAAAGATAATTTTCTTATTAATCATTGTAATTAATTTTAATTACTTTCACTAATGTTTTAGTCAAAAAATAAGTTAATTTTTTTAAATTGTATATTATGGTGATTAAAAATATGGAATCAATTTTTCCAAATTCCAATCACATAAGTGACATAAATTAATTCAAATTTAATTCCATAGAGAGGATGATAAAGTAGTTTTTAAAGTAAAAATGTTCAAAGGTGTTATAAGTTTTTATATCCAATTTCAAAGTGAAATTGATTCCAATGATTAATATTTTATTAATGGATGTATAATTGATCAAAATTAACTTTAAAACCAATAAAAAATTTAACCTCATAAATGAATTAGATGAAAAAGCGGTTTTGAATTACCATTTAGTAATATTCAGTATTCATCAAAAAAGAAACTTCATTGAAATATATCAAAAATTCACCCGAATATTATTTTTATGTTACACATTAAAAAACTAGTTTATTTTTTCAAATAAAAATTATAAAAGTGACAAAATACTAATTTAAATTGGTTTTTTCATTAAAAGGTGGTTAAATTACCTTTTAAAAGAATACATCATTTTATTAATAAAATTGGATTTATTAATATATTATACCTATAAAATATATTGGATGAGTAATAAAAATATTTTATAAATATATAACATGTATTTTTATTCAAAAATGTAATCAACAATGGTTTTTTTGTTGAGATAAAAATGTGCTTGTACATAGAAAAATAGTTTTCTTAGAAAATAAATTTCAGTATTTTAAAATAGTTATTACATTAAATTCTAGTAATTTATAATAGAAGGATTTATTTTTTAAAAATATATGTATATAATATTTTCAATATTTGATTAATCTAATTCATGAATTATATTCCAATAGATATGTGGTAACTCTAAAAATACTTTGATAATAATATCAATAGTATATTGGAGTTCGGTAAAAATTGGCCTTGCGTGTAATGAAAGATATCAAAGGGACTCAGTATTGGGTGTAATACAAGAAAAAAATTTGTGGTTCATGTACCACAAGCTAATATATATATTTAATTTAGTGGAAGATTAACTTTGTGTTGTGTATAATGGAAGCAACACATCCTTCTTTCACATAAAAAAGATATTAAGTGTTTTGTGAAATTAAAAAAATCAAAAGATTAAATTAATTTCAAAAAAATAATTCCCTAAATCATGGGGTGTTACATCATATGTTCTGGGGGTTCCTTGAGTAAAGAAAATCAATTAGTGAGTTGATTAAAGTCATTAATTTCCCCTAATTAAGGTACCATGAATTTTCTATATTGAAGACATCGACTAGACGCCCAATGCCACCGGTTAGACAGTGACATTGCTATAGCATTCTAGATCTATCTATACTCTATTGGCTATATAGTGAGCTCCAAATGCTAGTTGGTTGGATTATTGGTAGTATGATGGTTTTTCCCTCACTATCGGCTAGTTAGTTCACTCCCATCTGGTAGTTGGCGCATCTTAGAATTGAGGACCTTGTAAATAGTCCTCCATGATCTTCTTGAATACTTCTCTCGGTCAAATGACATCCTTGGATGATATTTAAATACTATAAATAAAATAAACTAAAAAAGGCTTAAAAACTTAAGTGATTGTGTTCCTTAAAAAATTAGTGGTTCAACACCAACCATGCACCTATAATGAAATCTAGGCATGAGTTAACCCATATCCTAAGAGATACTAACACTAATATTAACCCATCTTAACCATAGTGAAAGAGTGACTTTCTACTTTTCTAATGTAATCAACTCACCATTATCCCAAGTTGTATTTAATCACCAATAAGATATCTAACAAAGTCTATGAATCATACTTCATTATAGGCCTCAACTCCTAAAGTAATGTATATGCTTCAATATAATACATATCAAGGTATCCCATGTGAAAATAAACCCACAACAAGACTCTCATCCATACCAGGCTTCCCGATACTTATAAAACCCCCTCTAGTGTGAATTTAATCACACACATGTCTATATTAATGATATCCCTATCTAGTTATTTGTATCTAATAAATTATTTTCGTTTTTTCTTCTCTAAGTGGAGGAACACCTATAAAGTTTCTAAAACATGAAATAAGTTATTATTGACGTTTTAAATAAATTGAGAATAATTATTTCATAAAAACCATATTAGTAATAAATAATAAGAATGGAAATTTCATGTGAACCTACATAGAAAATACGATGCATGATCACAAACCAATTTCCACCTTGGGACATAAAAAATAAATCAAAATAGAAACTGTCATACTTATTAAAATAAATATGCTGCAATCATTAAAAAATGAATCAATCAATACTACCTTGAAACTTGGATTTCTACCCAAACTTGTGTTGTCCTGATACAAATATGGATTCTATCCCAAGTTATAACTAGTCATATCATTGTCTACCATGACCCAAATATTAATAAAATAAATAAAATTATTTGATACCACATTTATAAATTCATGGCCAAGGTAACTACCCATAGAGCTTAAACTGGAGTGATATATCCCTCAAGCACACTGCTCTATATGCTAGCGACTATGAAGTAGTAGTATAAACCATAAGGAACTGGACTTTTTTAAATTAAATTTCCTTTCTGAATGAATTTTTGTCATATATAGTATTTTTAAATATAAAACACATTATCCACACTTTTTTATTATCTTGGAACATTATAAAATATACCCATAATATGACCATTGGTCATAATGACCATTAAGACTTATGACCATTGGTAATATAGTTATTATAATGTGATCATTATGATTATAATATATTAACAGTAATAATAAAAGATAATTAAAGAATAAGAAAAAATTTATGGCCTCAACCCATAGGATCATACCTTATGATTCTTATTTATCAGAGTTTCCAAGGGAGATGACATCACTGGGGTTCGACCTTAACCAAGCTTAAACCAAGATTCAATAACTAAGACTTGAGTGGAATCAATTATGATATAAATTAAATCCTATATAATTCACTACCCCTGAGGATAAATGGGAAAAAATACACACTTAATTTATTATTTGACATCAATAATTTTATTATCATACAAATATTGACACAATCCCAAGAACCATAAGTTTATTTTTTTTATTATATTAACTATATAAACAGTTTATTTTACATTAATCATGAACTTTTCTCCATAATCATACAACTCTAAAATTACTTTTATACATCTCACATGAAATACTCATCTTCATAACCTAGGGAATATGAAAAACATAATAAATGGTTAATATCAATTGATCAGTAAGGGTAAACATGTGATGTAAAAATCATATCACATAAGTGATCATAAGATAATAAAAGGTTTATAAGAACATAATAATAATACATGATCATACATAATAGAAACATACCTAGAAAAAAATAGCTCCTAAAAAATTGGGGCATAAAACTATGACATAACATGGAGAATGGATAATAAGGGAGTTGAAACATAATCCAATAATAAAGGTTATTTAAAAAAACATAAAATAGTAATGTGGCATAACATACAAATATATGTCATGGAAAATTTTCATATCATATAAATAAGAAATGCCATAGAATTGTGAAAAAACTATTGATATTGGAAAATATCACCTTCATGATCCACACACTTGAACCCAGGCTTGAAAGAAACTAAATTGGGTTTGCTTATATATTTCTCATGAGATATAAAATTTTAACCAACACGTTGAAGGAAGATATAATACCCCACCTATCATTAATCCATACTTACATGTGCCACTTAAAAATTATTCAATTATTATATCATTTTTGGGAATATTCCATAAAGCTATATATATACTATATATATATTGGATATTGGATTTCATATAAATGTATTGGGAATATTATTTGTGTATTACACACCCAAATTATTATCCATTGAGGCTATAATTAAAATAATCATTTTATAAGATAATATGAATGGGACTTAAATAAATTCATGTATATGAATATGGTGAAACATTAATAAATGGATTATAAATTCACAAATTAATGTATTATTCATCATGGAGAATCCCTATGTGATGTATAAAAACACTTCTATAAAATGGAAGTGTATGGGGAATTCCATTATGCTTCACTGAACCTCCATGAACCCATTTTATCTTTATTATTCTTCATTTTCATGCTGATATTCCAGTACATCTTAGGAGAAAGAGAATCTTATATGCATGACATATGATTCATTCGAATCATGGATACACTACAGAAGTGGGACGTCATTCTACTTCCACTTTGAAATCTGTTTCAAGCATATCAAATAAAGATTTAATGGTTACAAATTATCTTCAGTGTAAGGGATTCAAAGTTTAAATCATATTATTCATTTTTGGTTTTATCACAAATTTTAAATTTCATACATAGATATCCTTGGACAAGTTTTTTGGTCACTTCTCCTTGATCTAAGAATGTTAATAATATCTAAACAATAATTTAGTGCTATTAGATGGATCCATGATTAAGTTTTATAAAATCATGCGATGAAATAAATATGAATAAAAAATATAGTATTATTTTTTATAGTTTTATTTAAATCTTTATTAATGGTTTACCCTTATATATTGGGATATATAGACTAACCCAATACCTACCACTATACATATGGTGTTGTGTAAGGGTAACCAAATAATTTACCTTACACAAGGAAGGGTATATGAGGATTACATTTATGTAAAGGTATCACATAATGGTAGTTGTTTCTGACGCTTTCATCGGGGCGTGCATCGTCTATGTGGACACGCTGATTGTTTCCCTGAATTCCCACATTCCAGAGGCATCCCACATTCATCACTTCTTCATAGATGTTTTTTTATTGATCGAAATGGTATGATGGGATGTTGGTCTCTCCTTACACGGATTCCTCCTCAGAATTCATCACCTAATCAGGGTCTCCCTTAAAGATTAATACATTGTTATTAAAACTCTTCCTAGTACGATATCATTGTAGATGATGGTTAATTACATAACTTCTATTAGGAAATTTCCAAGGGGGTCAAGTTAGGGAATAAACCTTCAGTCAAGAGAGTAGTCACATTGGGGCATCCCTGGCATGTCTAGATACTGAAACACCGGTACACATGGATTTTTCCTTATCAGATTGGATTTTGGAGGGCACGAAAGCCCAATTCATTTCATGTTCAATTCAGGGAATTATACGACAGAGGCATGAATCTATGGTTTTTCTTAGCTTACCATGTTTAACACTGGGTATGTAGTGAGTTTAATTTCTAGAAGAGACAGATTGGACTAATCAGAACACTGATAGGAGTGGATCATATGGTTACATCCCTAGGAGGGAGAACCTATAAATTTTACCAGATGGATGGGTCAAAATTCCCAATAAGTATGGACCTAGGGTGGTATGTACCACAAAGGGTAAGTTTTCACAATGTGAAGACTGATTTGGACACTACAAAGGGTGGACCAGAGAAGAGGATGCGTCCACACAAATGGGACACCAAGGTTTACCATTGTCTTGGATTGAACCCCAAATAGGATTCCTTTGAACCCTATTTACAAGGAAGGGATCAAAAACCTTGTAGTTCATATGGGCAAGCCATAAAATTAGGGTGTAAAAAAAGGAAAACGACCTAGAGATATGATGGGGCTAACACATGGTTAGCATCCCATACCGGTGGCATGATTTTACGAAGATGTGGCTGCCTGTGTATGATCAGGATGAATGTGGATGAAGTATCAAATTGTCGAATGAATGGGTATGGAAGCAAGAACTTGTGTGAAGGTGAAAATATTGGACTTGAACCTCAAATGTTTTTCCTACATATCCTCATGGAAGGGAATAAAAGTCCACATAGTCATAGAAATGGGGTGATGATTCACCTAAGGAGGTAGCTCGTGAGAATGGATGCAGGGATGGGGCCCCGGAAGAAATGGAACCAATGGGTTAATGAATGATCTTCTCGGGACACAAAGGCTTGAGGGAGAGAATATGATGTGACATTGGATATGGGATTGAACCTTAGGGTGGCTTCCAAGATACCTTTCTCAAAAAGGGAAAAGGTTAAATTCCATATAGTTTAGATAGGGGGTATATAATGAGAGTGTACATAAAGGACTACAACCCATAGACATGCTTGGGGATTACAAATGGTCATTATCTGAGGTGCTACAAAGATAAATGAGATGAATGGGGATTACACATGGTTTGCTTCCCAAGAAAATGGGATAAGTAGTCGGGGGTGCACACAATGGACAACGACCCGAATTAGTGGATGAAAACACTTTAGGGAGGTGGATCCATGTGATGTGTCTCAGAGAGGGAAGATGTAACATCAGGAGGGAACATCCCCAGGTGGGTGCACCAGAGTTTACCATTTGTTGGGATTTAACCTCTAAGAGGCTTCCTATGTACCCAAAATGGATCAAAACCCACATAGATTAGGATAGGTGATACAATTTAACATCATGTGGGATGAAGGTGAACCAATGTGAAGTGGTCAGGACCAATGGGTGATGGGATTAAACCTGAAAGAGGATTCCTACATACCTTTATTGAAAATGGGGAAGGATCAAAGTCCATATAGTTCAGTGAAGAGGGTAATTAGGCTTACACAATAAGGTGGCCCAAGAGAATGTCATGGTCGATGCTTACTCTAAGCCCACATGATTTATGATTGATTTGAGAAATAAGAGGCAGTAATAGACATGACGATCATATGAGGAAAGGAACATCTACAAGTGATGGTGTAGGGATTACATGTGGTTAGTGTGCCAAATCGGAAATAGGGTCTTACACATGGTTAGATTCCTATGAGAAGAATATATGGAATTACTCCAGGAGGGAGGATAGAGGGGGATGTATAGATGCATGAGGAGGATATGGTCGTCATTCAAGGGGCACCCCTATGAAGGGTATCGAGGCTTAAACAAAGGCTTCTCGAGGCACACATGGTGAAAAAACACAGTAGGAGAGGAGGAGTGAGAGGGTGTTTTTTTCCATCACCTTCACGGTCCAATTGGGATTATCACTCATGTGGTGTTCACAATTTAATGTTGTGTGTTGATAATGTGGGGTTGCTTGGTAGTTTATTGTCCTACAGGTCAGTTGATGGTGACATTGTCCTTACCCCTATGACTTATATAATTTATACCAACCCAAACATGGATAAGGGAAGGAAAAGGAAACACCATGTATTAATGAGGTTGTGGAGTGTTCTATTGGGTGGTCCACGTTAGCATGGCTACGCAAAGAAGCAATAGTGGTTAACATGCCTATGAGAAGAAGCCCAAGGTAGGGAAACTCAACATATATAACCACTTGGGGAACCTTGAAATCACTTCATAAAAGCCTAGAAGGATGCATAGAAGAGGGGTTTTCCAAGAAGGCTCCCTTATAAAGAAGGGTTTCATGAAGATTTGGTGCTTCACAAAGAATATGGACATTCTGATTCTCTAGTGATTTGTGAAGAGTATTATCTTCATGAAATAAATACTCTTCATGAAGGATTGATTCTTCATGAAGGGTGGTTTTCAATGGAGTGTAGCTTCCCCTTAGCAAAGGACTCTTTTTTGGGGAAGTGCTTCATGAAGGCTTCTTGGTTCATGAAACATCATGCACCCATAGGGGATCACTCCTTTGTGAAGGGAATATGCCTTCTAAAAGGGAATTCCCACCATAGGCGGGGGCCTTGAAGAGTGCAAGTAGGCATGACTGAAAGAGGCCAAGTACCTTTGGAAATTTGTTTTTGGACTTTACAAAGGTCTTTTTGATATGGGAGTGTGGACGGTGTAATGTTGGATTAACACTGGATTGAAAGGGTGGGAGCCCTTTCTTTATAGCTAATGAAGGTCATCCATGGATATAGATCTCGCTATGGAGAAAATATGGGCACTGCAAAGGGAAGGTGACTGTGTCAGACTCATAGAGGGTCTGTCCCAAGGACGATTGTGGAGTCTACCATGAAGATCAGGTAATGCCACAGCAAAGTAGGGCTCCATTGAGGCACAAAGGGGGATCACTGAGGTGAAAATCATGGACCATGCCATGGATATAATTTTATGCCATAATGGTGTTGGGATTCATTATACTCATAGACAGGTCTATCACAGGATGCTCGTGATCATGGAGGTGGGATGGCTCTATAAAGTTCTACATAAACCAGAAACTTTTGGATAGTTTTGATAGATTTTAAGGCCATTTTGAGTCTCAATTTACTCTGAACTAGCCACGACATTGTTCATGCCTCAAGGGGAACAAATTTCAGAACCAAAAAATTCCCCCTCCCCTCAGAATGGGAGCTGAAAGAATAGAGGGTCATATTTTGAGGGTAAGTCATCAAAAAACTAGATGGATTTAAAAAAGGAGGATCACAATGCCAGATTGTGGAATTGGATCATAAATCCTGACTTCAAAGTATCATTGTGAAGTGTAATTGCAAAGAGGCATCACGAAGCCGAACTGAGAAGTGGAATCACAAAGAGGTGTTGCCAAAAGGGTGTCGTGAAGTGTAGGTGACAGTCATCGTGAAGCCCGATAATGGGTCACCAAAAAGCCTCAGGATACCATGCCTATAAATAGGTGAACATGGGTATTTTTTCCATACATGGATATCCATAAAAGACTTCACTATTTCTCTCTCTTAATGATGAAATCTTCTCCACGAACACAACTACGTGAACTGGGTTATTTGGTTTGGTGTTGCATGAATGATTTAGCAAACTCGTGCATCATGATCTACTGCTTCATTTTCGACGTAGGATGAGATCAAGGGTGTTTCTCAGAGGGTTGTCTCTTTGGTAACCATATGTGTGAAGTGTCTCTACAAGTGTCTTAATGACCCGAACAATTTTTTTTCTAATCCTTAGGCCAATGGATGATCAGGAGGCTACTAAAGAGGTCCGTGATGACGCTGCTCAGAGGTATGCCAGGGAGAATAATATTAATATAGGGGAATACATCTGAATCACCTTTGATTACCAATCATTGATGGTTCTATTGATGGAGGTGAAGAAGTAATATCCACTATGCAATCACTATACACTATACATCTTCGGCTTACATTATGATGTCTTCATTCCAGTGGTAAATAGTGATGAACCGACTTACTGGTTCCAAAGAACTCCATAACAATATCAATGGTATAGTGATGTGAATGACCATACTGGAGAGGATCATACTCCAGTAACAACATTTTTCATTTACAAACACATCAACAACATAGACTGAGAGGAGATAGTGGAAGATATGTCTCCCCCTCTGTATAGTACCATTATCAAGGCATGGATTGGAAATACAGATAAGGGATGGCTCATAAGCTTAGACTTGTGCCAGGGAAGAAACTTTACCGATGAGTGGGCCTTGGCCTACTTGGAATGCACATCCCATGAAGAGTTCGAGATTGTGCTGAGTTGGGTAGGCACATAGGAAGTATCATTGTATTCTTAATTTATCATTTCCCAACCAAATGAGTTCATACTAGAATTATGAAGCCAATGGTTTTCATATACCAAAACATGACATCTGTAACATGGGGAGGTTGGTAAAAACATATGGGTCCTTTATCATGTTGCATGCATCTCAATCATGGGAGGGATGCATGATGAGTTCTTTCTTACGATGTACATCAGGGGGTATGTGGAAAAGATTCCACCTCTATGAAAGGAACTTCTATATTTAGTACCAGGCATGAATAATGTTAAGTAGAACACCAGAGATGTCCACTTCAAGCAGTGGTTCAACTACATTATGAACTTCCCACTAGAGGACGGGACTCTACCAACAAGGCCCCCACATGCCAGAGAGGATATCAATGGGGAAAATAGGGATAATACTGGTGGATCCTAGAGGATGGATAATTGAAGTCATGGGTTTACAGTATCAAAATTGAGCAGAAACCAATAGTCAGGATGGATGAATTCATCTCAGTGTTGATCTGTGGGTGGGTACTACCGATCATAAATACTCACATTGGAGTATGAACAAGCACGTTCATTATGGAAAGGCAACAGTCTGGTGGACAATGTATGAACTTTGGCATACCGGTGTTGGTGAAGTTATATCATTTACTTTGGCACATCAGTGAGGGAAAGAGGCTATTGTGGGTATACATGCCATTACATTTCCTATATAGGTGAATTATAGCATATATTGTGGGTACGAATATCTCAACCCCATTGATTCACCTAGGATACACTCTTGACCATCAATTTTGAATATTTCAAGGAGTTCCCCACTAATATTAGACACATCATCCATGTTAGGTAAGATGGGGCGTGCAAAAAAATTGATCTTACACCCACTCCCTCTACCGACTAGAGAATATAATGATGATAGCACTAACACCACCGATAAATGATCATAAATGTTGTCTTTTTGAGGTGGTGTGCTGGTGGCGCGGGTAGATTGTGAACCCATATGTGAGTTATACATTCTACATAGGCTCACAAGACAATTCAGATGAATGCAGATATTGACCCCGAAGGTGTATCTAGATGTGCTCCCTGGGAATCATCTCTGCTTAATGAGGTAGTTACGGTTGATGTTTACAAGCGAGGATGGGAAGTTGCAGAATGAGGTTCCACCAACAACCACCATATTTGGATTGGTTCACAGATATGCCCTGAGTTTGGCAGCTGGCTACCCAGGAAAGATGCTGAAGCAACCTACCATCCAAGATATAAATACATTGGTCCCCATTCCTCAATGTCAGAGAGTGGAAACTATGGGACATTATGAGGGTGGTGAAAATGTATGCTAGGGAGAAGAGGTTGTAACATTAGGGGAAACATGCCATGATCTGCTCTGATGGAAGGTGAAGGAAGGGATTGTCCAAGGCCAAGCCTAGCTGTTCTTATCAGAGGAACCCATGAGAGAGGAGAATTGTCAAGGGGATTACATGGGAAGTCACCTCAGGCCCCCGGGAAGAAGGTGCACAAAGTAGTGATTCATTCGGATGTTGTTTATCCAAAGGCCTATAAATACTTGGAATTATGTAAGCGTTACCTTAGTACTAGTGACCTTTTGGAGATTTTAAACAAGCATGGAATAGAGTTGGGGGGAACTTTGTCTTGTGAAGGAAAATTTTAATATGGATAAACCCAAGGGAATAAAATTTTTATGGGAACTCGATAGACTGGTGCACTTTAGAGGTACTCTACAACCATTGATAGAGCGGGTAATGGTGTTTTGGAACAAGTCCATCCCCCCCCCCCCCCCAATGGAGTCTGTAGCTCAATTGGTGGAATTCTTTCCACTTCCTAACAAATCATATAGTTCCTGGGTTGAGAAGGTTGTGAAATAAGACCTCATGAAGGACGGCGGGGAAGTGGGTTCAAAGAGGGTCTCTCCAGCATAAGGTGAAATAGTGGCCTTATAGGGGACTTCTCTGAGCAAGTCTACCATAACTCTTGAAGTAATCTCTTACTAAAATTAATTATTTTATTTCCCTTTTTTACTTTATTTTTGTCTCTCAACTGAGAATTATATGTGTAGGAGGCTCTTGAACCAAGTGGTCTCACTGATGGGGATGAAGGCATGAGGACATGTGTGGAGAATAGAACACCAAAACCTACAATCAGTGAGATGATAGTTACATAGTTCAGTAGTGATGGTGAAGTGAGGTTGGTCTCCTTGGATCCTTTGGAGTCAACAACCATTTATGGAGGACCACACCCTGGAATCCTAACATTTACAGGATCGAGGTGGGATCGTGTGGCTGACTAATGTAAGTTCCCTACCTTCAGGGCCACATCTATTATCTGCCTAATAAAACTGGCTAACATGACCCATATCTGAATAGTTATAAATATGGAACACTATCTTTTAGTGCAAGTGGTTTGATGACTCGAGTCTCCTCTACAAAGAGGGATTCTGATCTATATAGAACCAAGTGCCTGAGATTACAGGGTCATAGTTCTTTATGGGAGACTGATGGCGATGAATGATACTACTATAAGAACAGAGTCTCGACTTGTCTAGGTTGTCATCATCGAATTAGAATCCACCGATGAAGACCAACCCAGATAAGATCATGATACTATTCTCTTAGTGGAATTCTTTGAATAAGATTTGTCTGGTCCAATAGAGCAGGAGAAGACTACTTCAGATGAAGAGGATAATAAGGTTGTCCGCTGCTAGTCATGGAAGATGATCAAAATTTTTATTGATAACACCCCACAATAAAAGTGGATAATCCAGATGGGAAAACATCGCCCCTGACTACGCAAACTATGAACTTGAAGATTGGATGCCTAGCACCCTCATGTGATCATTCGAGATTACCTTTCCAAGAAGGTGCGAGAGGACAAGCATGGACTCAGTGTAGAATTGCATCGGAGAAAGGAAATCAAAAACTAGAAGCTTCAAGATACTGAATAAGACATCCAGTGCCTAGTAATGTGGTAAGATGAGAGCTCCTATTTCATTGACACCCAAACAGAGCTCGTATCACAATTACATGCTTAGTTGGCAGAAGCTGAAGAGAAGATAAGGAAAGTATCTTGTGAAATGGACAACATATAAAACTATAAATATCAGACACTAAATAGGGATAATGAACTATGCTCCATGACCTTAAAATAAGAGAGGGAGTTTAGCAGATGATAGTAACTCCTTGAGGCCACACACTAAAGAGTACTGGAGTTGAGACGTTCCATTTAAGAGGTCAACCTATCTATTGGGGGGGGATCCCTGGGGACTATAATTTTCATGGACTAACAACCATACTTTTATTACCTATTACTTATTTTGGTTGCATGCATGGGTTTCATTATCTTCATTGATTAGTACATCTCAAACATACCTGTGAAACATCTAGTGACCAATTCCTAAGTTCATTTGGGTCATTCCCTGTGTGAGAAACAAGGGATGACCATGGAATCATTCACCTTGAACAAGAGAGTGCCAAAATATTACTAGAAACCTAGGGTCTGAATGACCAATCAGAGATTACGGGAGAAGAGAGTGGGGCTACGACTAGATAATTGAGTTCTCATAATAGCCAAATCACCCTCTTTCAAACATGCTATAGTGCATGAGTGGGATAAATATAGGGGCGTTGGAATCCATCTGAACTAAGGGGAATGAAAGATGTGAGTTACGATACCCGAAGTTCAAAATACAATGAGGGTGGCATGATAATGGAAGATAGTTACTAACCAAATTCGAAACATAACATCCACAACACGTTAGGCTGAAATGGGAAGAAGAAAACTAGGGCCAACTACTGAACATATTCAAAAACATGGGGATAAAATCAAAGAGCCATATGATGTACTTGGGAATGTTAATCCAAAATAGTAAGCGAGCCGTAAGTCCTAGAATCCTAACCGTTGGGGGGTTTCTTCAAACGTAAATGGGAATAAGGATATGTAATAGAGGGCATGCAAAGCATGGTGACAAAATGATGGGATGTTCAAATAAATTCCAACACTCTTGAAATTACACCACCATGATGAAAGTACATTCAGTGAGTCTATCATTCAGGACAAAGAATAGAAATACTCCAAACAGGACCTCTATGGTGAGGGCCAAGCATGCCATGCAGTTTTATGTCATGAAAATGAGGGAGATCAACACGTAGTTTAGAATTTGATGACTAGGAAATTTTATATAGTTTAAGATCATAATTCATAGACCGTAGTTAATAGTTTAAGTTCATATTTCTTGGACTAGGGATTCCTAATTTAGGGTTATATAATTTGGACCATAATTAGGGGTGAAGAGCTGGAAGAGTTAATGAACATGTGGTTGGGCCTGAAGTGAGACACCTGAGTGTATCTACATATATTGTGAGGGAATGAATCAAGTTGAACATATTTCTTGAATCTCAACATGGTTATAAACCTACAATAGTAGGGGTCATCCTCTATGGCAAGGAAACAAAATAGTCTCATAATTGTTATGGGGCATCATGAACTTATCTAGGGTGGGGCTGCAGTTTAAGGTCATGCGTTGAATGATATGGTAACTCCAAGAGAATGTATGTTGTGCATTACATAAACTTGATGTGAATGAAGAAGAAATAATTCCACACCACACCACACATTCTTTAAATGGGGATAGGGCCAAAAGGCCAGAAAGATGAAAGTGGTTGTGGTTGAACCTTACATTCAGATTATGGGCATCACTATGTATCTCATGATAATGAGAATCAAGACACACATATTTCTTGAGGACGGTGTGGTATATGGAAAATAAAAAAATAGTTAAATTATCTCAAGAGAGAAAAATTGTAGTTTTTATGTAGATTAATGTCATGTGAACTAGAAAACCAGAAGTCTTAATTTAAAGGTCATAGAGTTTAGAATGTATGGGGTAGAGAGTTTTAGTATAGCATCATGGAGAAACCCAACACGAATGAGGTTGAAGGAATCCCACACCAAACTACACCCTTTCAAAGAGGAAAAACTAGGCCAAGAAGGGGATAAAAGGTTCATGACCCTGCGGCTGGACCCTGAGGCAAAGTACCCGGGAATCACTATGTATCTCACTGGGGTGAGAATAAGGCCACATGTATTTCTAGAATGTGTCTTGGAAAAGGTCCAATACCAAAGGGGGAACTTATCATCAAATGAAGACATCATATGGCTCATTAGTTTATGATAACATAACCTAGATGTGAGGGGAATAGATTTACATCAAATAAGAAAGACATGTGGGATCCTATTTTATGGAAATATAGCTTGGTCTAAGAGGATGTGTGATTATTCCATGTGGGTGGAAACCTCACCTATATCCCTAAGCCCACTTGAACCATGCTGGGAGTGGAAAAAATGGGTAGAGAAGATATTTAAAACATAGGGAATAACATGGTAAGGAATGTAGGTGGAGAGTCATTGATGAACCCATGATGCCATTTCGTCCTTTCAACGTGCAAAGGTGCATAGAAGAATAACACTAAGGGTGTCAAGATTCTGTCTAAACATGATGAAATAGAAAATAATTTGAATCAGGAAAACAATATTTTGGGAATATAATGGTTGGAATAATGATGGAGGATAACAATGGGCTGTATTCAAAACACAACATACATATCATGTGACATGGGATGGGAATAAACAAGTGAGGGTCAGCTGTTGTCCAAATTCTTAAGGCGGGACCTTCCTTAAATATCATTCAAGATCTTCTGGGATGTTGGTCCAAAATGGTAATAGAGCCATAAGGTCAGAAATCCATACCACTCAAGGGTCCTTTATGATGTGATAGATGATGGAGGCCCCAAAAAAGAGACACATTAAGTGTGGAATTAGAATTAGAGAATGTCCATAAAGAATCCAACACTCCTAGCCATAGACCATAGCATATCTATTAATGTTGATGAGGCAAGACATAGGTCAAAGGGCTCAACTCGGGTAAAATGAATTGAGGATATGATCAAAAGAAGGGGTAAAATGGGATAGTGAACTGGGGGCTAGACCTAAGGAGAAATGACCAAGAATTCTTACATATCCCATAAGGATGGGAATCAAGCCATACACAGTTTTGTAGTGCCATGCGGTTTAACATGATGTGGTAAAGACATAAATGAAGGGAATTTTACCAAAGGGGAATGAGTATGGTGTGGAAAAAGTATCCTAATGTGAATAAGGAAAATGAATTCGACGCCACACTAAACACTCCCAAGAGATGACTAAGACCAAGGGGCCTGAAGAATGGGATTTTAACAATGTACTATTCATTTTAACATCACGAGGGATGAAGTGGTACTTAAATTTTGTAGTCACACTAAAAGGACCATGAATGATTTGCAGTTTAATGTCTTTAAAGTAGGATAGAATAGTTTAATGTCTTGTAGGATGGGTGAGATGTTAGTTTTAGGTCATAGAACTCAAACCATGGGTATGGCAGAAAGTGCCGAAAAGGTTGAGGAACCTCAGAATAGACCCAAAGATGAAATGTTTGGGTGTTCATATGAATCCTGTGAGGGTAGGAATCAAGCCACATGTAGTTATAGAATCCTGCATAGTTTAATGTCATATGGTAAGGACATAGAGGTAAGGGAGATATTAATAGGGGTGGAACACAGTGCGACTATTGTAAACCTATCATGAATGGGGACAAAGTCCACACCACACCACATTACTAGAGAATTAATCTCATGTTGTAAGGCTTAAAATGGGAAATTTTGGTCTCGACCTGAATACAAAATGTCTAGGAGTTCCTACATATCCCATAAAGATGGAAATCAATCCATACATAGTTCTTGAATTCTGTGTAGTTTAATGTAATATAGTTAGGATGTAAGGTAAAAGGATACGTTTTGGATGGAGGGGAACATGGTGTGGCTATTTCAATCCCAATGAAAATGAGTGAAAAAAAGTCCATATCACACCATATGCATCCCTTGAAGAAAACCAACCCCAAAGGAGGAAACCAAGGAGATGGGTAGATATGTTGGGCTAGACCTGAATACAAAATGTCTAGGTGCTCTTATGTATCTTACGAGGGTAGGAATAAATTCATGCATAGTTATTAATACACTGTGTAGTTTAACGTAATGTGAAAAGGAAAAATAGAGGATATCCTTGAAGGGGGACACCATGTCACCTTGAATGATGAAATCGAGGAAATACTTATTATTCAAATCTCAAGATATCTTGTTCTGATGCCTCTGTAGATTGTGTAAGTCATAAAGACTATTCTCATAGAGGGCTTCCAGTTCATCTATATGGACTTATGCTACTTTTTCTGATTGTTTTTATCGTAAACAGCTATGTGTAGTGATGAAAACTAAATCTCAATGGGATGGACTGCCTCTGTTCCCTACACTAGGGAATATGGGGTATCCTAGGTGGAATTACAAGTCATCATCTGGAAATCCCATAGATCATTGGGAATATTTTCCTATGAGATCTTCATATTTTGACCAACCATATTATATAATATGTTAGAGAGGGTTTTTTTGAATACCTCGATCTACCCATTTTCTTTTTCAAGATAGGGAGAGGTATGATTAGAACAAATATTGTACTTGGTGTAAAATTTCTTTAGTTGAGATGAATAGAAGATGGTACTATTATCCGAGAGGATGGCGTGATGGAATCCAAATTTATGGATGATATTGGAGCTCATAGAATCAATAATAGAACAAGACTTGACTTCCTTGATCAGAATCTCTTCTGCCCATTTGGAAAAGAAATATGTAGCTGTTAGGATGAACCTGAAATGGCGAGCTATTGCTGGTGGATATGATCCCATGACATCGAGTCCCCAAACCTAAAAGGGACAAGAGTACTTGTTAGTATGGAGAGGATCTGGTGGCCGATGCAAAAAATTAACATGGATCTGGAATGTATGAAACCTTTTGGTGAAATAAATACAGTCAGATACCATGGTGGGATAGAAGTATCCATTTATTCATATTAGATGAGAGAGTTTTGGAATTACAAGATGGGATATATAGGAACTAGTATGAACTTATTGAATGAACTGGGGAATATCATCTCCTTGAATGTAAGAGAGGACAATCCCATCAAACCCACCTCTATAGATGATCTTCGCAAGATTGAGGCCTCTCTGGAGGGTGAACTGTACTATGAACTGACAGACTCGCTCACGTTCGGCTTTGTATGTCAGGAGATTATAGTGCTTTAGATACTTGATAAATGGATCTATACAACCTGGGGTCCCTTTGAATACTATGGAATGGGGTTCTAAGGTCCTGATGTGGATGTGGCGGAAGTGACATGACTTACCTTATGGGTATCATCATCATGTGGAGTAATGGGAGAAATGAATCTTTGATGCGCCACATGGATAATCAAATCATCATGTCCAGGATCTTCAAGAGATGCGAAAAATCTGGCCAAGGCATCAGCTATACCATTCTACGACTAAGGGACATGAGTAACTTTTAGAAGAGAAGGGAACCGGGCTATTAGTTAGTGAGTGTGATCTAGCAAGGGTAAGAGCTATGGTTTTCTAACGACATAGTATTCGTTGATCTACTTGATGTCTAGTTTGGAGTCCCCTTTCACATGCAGGTGGGGAACATTAATATCAAGGGCTAACTAGAGAATAGTGATGATGGCTTGATACTCAGCGCCATTTTTGGAGCAACCTTTTAAAAAAATGAATAAGGCAGGATATCTTGTGCAGTCGTTGTGATGATGATACCCAGGCTAACTCTATTGAGTCTGGGATCATTGCTTCTTCTTCCAGTAGGGATTCGCGAAGCGCCATCGAAGTGAATCTGTCAACATGGCGTGACCTAATCCACTAAGAGGATTGCCTCATGTGGGGAATCATGATCTAGAGACTACTTTGAGGGGGATAGATAGACATAAAGAAAGTCTTCCAGTGCCTGACCGTTGAACTATTTTTTCATAATAAACCTAATATCAAACTACTCAAGGGTCACTGACCACCGAGTTAGATGACCTATCAGTATGGGGAGGTTCAGAATATACATTAGTGGATCTACACAAGACACTATATGTATCTCATTTTGCTTCATGTAATGTCGCAACTTCTGTACTGTGAATACTAGCACAATGTATCTCTTCTTGATATTGTAATATCTATTCTTAGAACCAAGGAGAATGTAGATGATATAGTATAAACTGTTCTATGTCCTCTAGTTGTAATTCTGAGTGAGAAGAGAACTAAGGAACTATTCCAGGGTGGTCACAAAAAGGACTAGTAGCTTCCCAGATATGGGAGGCATCAGAACTGGAGGATATAATAGGTACTACCTAATATCCTAAAAATTATCCTGACACTCTTCATCCCATTGGTATTTGGAACCTTTTTTCAGGATCCAATAAAAGGACTTACAATTGCTGGTGAGATTTGAAATGAATTGATATATGTAGGATAAATTTCCTTGAAAGCCTTAAAGATCCCAAATGTTGCTTGGACGAGGCATCTGACCAATGACCTTGATCTTCTATGGATCAGTCTTTATTCCTCTATATCTGAAGAGAAAACCGAGAAACTTTTCAGCGGTAACCCCAAAGGAACACTTCAAGGTGTTCATCTTCAGATGGAGGGAGAAGATGGAACTGAACACTTTCACAAGATCTCTGATATGGTCATAGCACTAGTGGTATTTGACCACCAAATCATCCACATAGATATCCACTAATGTCTATAGGATTGGAATAAATATGCGGTTCATGGAATGCTGATAGGTGGCTTCTAAATTCTTCCAACAGAAAGGAATTACTTTGTAGAAAAATGTACCTTTTGGGGCTCTCAAGGAATTAGGTTATTCATCCTTGGGATCCATTCAGATTTGATTATATCTATAATATCCATCCATGAAAGGGAGAGCTTGGAATCCCGTGGTAGCGTCGATCAATAGCTCTGTCAAAGGAAGGGAAAATCATCCTTTGGACAGTGATAGTTTAGATGCTAGAATTCGATGAAGACTCAGATATTTCCATTCTTCTTTTAGATAAGAACAATTTTAGATATCCATTTTGGTTATTGGACTTCCATGACAAAGATGGATTTAATGAGCTTATAAACTTCATCCCCAACCATAGAACCGTGAGAAGGGTGCATCTTGTCATCGGATTGCAAGAATGAGAGGGTATGACACCTGCCATCGGGATAAGCCTGTGCATTCATGGGAATGCCTAGCCAAACATCCATGCGAAGGTGGAGATCTGATTTCACGATGAAGATGCGAGGGATGAGTAGTTCCAAGTAGTTAGTCTAGGTTGTATGTAATGTTTGTGCCTACGGGAAATGAATTCCTATAAGGCCTACGAGCATGTAATCTTTCGCCTATGGGCATTGTAGGGTTCCACCTCATCCCTTGAAAGGTGGATTACCAAAGTAAATAAATAAATGAAGGCCTTAATGCCATTGGAAGAGGAGATCTATCTCAGTTTTGAGGTTCACTTGTACCCAATCATAAACGGTGGGGGATACACCTTCCTCAAATTCATGGGGAGCATACTCTAAATACTCTTCATTATCTGTAGTGAGATGATCATCGATATGGGGAAATTCTTCTAAGTTGGCTGACCCTGACAGGACACCAGTGCCAGCCTAAGAAATAGTGGAATCCTTACCAGAGGGCTCCTGAATTACTAAAACCATGACAAAAAAAGATGTTGATCCAATCCCATCAGGACTTTCACCCAACGTGATGATATTGATAATATAAAAGCAATTGTGTCATGTTATCTTGATCTGGTTCAACCCAACCCTATAACACATGCAAGTATGATGTGCTGTCATTTCAATGGGGGTGAACATCTTGATACCTCATAGGGTTAAGGGGATTTGGGATCACTCGATCCTGATTCATGTAGGAGTAATAAGTGATATTCCTACACTCCTTGCACTAGAGAATGAAATTTCCCCGTGTACTAGAGATGAAAATATAGTGTCCTATGTTTGGGGTTGTGGCCTCCAATAGGTGAATTGGGAAAATTTAGGCATCATTCAGGTCTACACATGGGTCCTCCATAATGGTAGTATGCTCAACCCCATTGGTCTAAACCTGATTTTCCTTACTCCTATAGTAGTCAACATCCAGGTAGAGGGCTTCACAAAAGGAAAAGGTAGATTAATCACCATGTAGAATTCCAACTCAACCATTAATGGAGTACATGAGGTACTAGTGATATGAGGAGGGGACCGTAGGGTACCGATGGATCCAGGGTCTACCCATCAGTGCATTATAGGCAGCGTCCTATGAGATAACCATGAACTCTATGTTGGAAATCGGGCCACTGAATTAGGTCTTCAAGTGGATTTTTCCAACATGAAATACTCTATCCTACCATAACATTGAATATTCAAGTCATATGGATCCATATCTACTTCAAATATCCCTAGCTTGTGGAGCGTCTGAGTTGAGATGAGATTAATCCCAAAACCCATGTCAATGAGTCATGGGTGGACTTCCATTCCATTGAACTGGCCAGTGATATACAGTAGAATAATGTGCCCCCATATGGGAGAACCTTCATCTTCTATAGAGAATTAAATGATGGCCTAACATTCTTCATGCTCGACTTCCTCAGCATTGAAGGCTTCATCAGCTGCTAACTCTATTTCAAAATGGATGGGGAATCTTAAAGACTATGGGAGGGATTCACACATTTCTGTAGATAGGCAGGGAGCCTCAAGGATTGATAAACTTGAGGGAATGAGAGAAACGTGCTTAATTACATCATACATTCATGATGGGTGCACACTTCTACTAACAAGAGGATGCTCTGTGGAAGGAGGTATAACAGACGATATAGGTCGAACCAGGGGATTTCAGCTTATGCTAGGGATATCCTACTTCTCATATATTGGTTCACGCAGAGTGAACACTAGCTAACATCCATATGACTGATCTCTTTCCATAACTGAACATGGATGATCATAACATGGTCATGATGGCTCTTCCTAATCAAGAAATACGAATGGTGGTGGGTGTGAATATGATAAAATAGGATGAGAGGGCTGTTTGTGTGGATCTCTACGCTTGGCCTACTATATGGTATTAGTTCCATGCACAAAATGGCTGGGGGGAACTGGATTGAACATTCTGTAGATTCTCATACCCACGACTCTGTCAATGATGGTGTCTACTAAAGACATTAGGAGGTTTTTTCAGGCATTCCTCATCTTCAAGAACCATGTAAGGGTCCACCAGTTCGACAATATTCACCAAGGCGTACTACTGACCATCACATGAGGTATTCTCTATTGCTGGGTGAATTCTGGGAGAAATCCCCATCTCTGGGGCCTGATATCGCTGAGAGTATGGTACTGATTTTGCATAGGTGGAGGGCTTCAATCTCTCTTGCATTGTCGGTGTTTGCTCTCTTGAGATGGTGAATGATGAAATGTCGTGACAAAAGTAGTAACTGGAGGTAGAATAATGACATTGGATGGATCGAGTTGATTCAAATGGGAACAAATAATACAATGGTCTTGATTGACTTCCTTGCGCACTATCTGATCATCATATTTGTATGACCCCCAATAATATACCTTCTTCCATTCACCCTTAGTGTTGCTATATAGCTTTTCAGACACAAATACCACCTGTGCTAGGGCTGGACCCAATATGAATATGTTGTTGTAGACCTGATCTATGATAAAGTCTTCAAACACATAGCACTACTTGAGAGTGTGTACCAGAAACTGATGATAGCAGTAGTAATTGGTGTGATCAGTGAGATCTGCCTATTTGGGATTTCGGCATTCTGTAAACTATAGGATTCCTTGATCCAAGGCACTCTGGAAATAACTAGGGACCTAAGCCTTGTGGAATGACTAGGTCCAGTTTCTTCAATCATAGAAAGCGGCTCTAGGAGCCTGGACCTAACGAGGGGATGGATCTTGGTGAGTTGGTGGAACCTGGTTGTCTTAACTAGGTGACGGTGGGGCATCACGTGGTGGAGCCTGCTGATTCTAAGATAGGAAATTTTGAGCTGAAGTATAAGCCTGAGGTAGTGGCCCTCGGTGTGGCTGTGGAAGTGGCTATGTCGATAATAATTCCAGCTCTCTAGGGGCCTCTATCTGTGCAACATCAACTATCTCAGACGTAGAGACTCTTCTCTTTGGATTTGAGGGAGGCTATAGATTTGCCTTCTTGGATTTATACAAGGCTTCTTCTAGATGTTGATCTTTGTCATAGAAATCTATAAATCCACCTGGTAAGTTTTGAGTGATGCGATAAGGGACTAGTTGAGTCTTTACATTCCCAACACACATCATTATGGGTTGTTCTTGAGTTAGAGGAATATAGAGTGAGTATGTTAGGCCCTTCCACCTGGTGACAAAGTCTGGGACTCACTCATCCGACCTTTACTTACACTTAAACAGGTTGACAATACTAGTCATGTGGGTGGTTGAACTGAACAGATATAGAAACTACATATAGATATCCTCGCAAATAGCTATAGACCCAATGGCCAACTAACTATACCAATAGAATGCATGCCCTTCTAGTGTTTGTACGAAGAACCATAGTTTAGCAGCCTCTTACTGTGCTGGATTTCCCAGCACGGGTCCACATCCTGCGATCTATTGATGTATTGTGACCTTTTCAGAATCTTCTTCTATTTTATTCACTAAATCAGATGGGTTATAGGGATTGACAATCCTGACATGTTCTTTTCCCTTACTAGGATCTCAACCAAGAGGCAATGACTAGAATGGTCCAAGAAGGCCAAGTGTCTCTCTTTATTGGCGAGTTTGGACACCTAAATGATCTTTTGGGTGTTGTGTTTCCCCAGTGGGTAGTTCAACTTCTCCAGTCCTTGTGCTGTGCCCCATTCCAAGTATATCTCATGAATGACCATGTTTACTATGACGATTCCTGAAGGAATATCCTCGATATCGCTGGGTGAACCTGGTTGGTACATGATATGACTGAAATATAGGGTAGCATACTACCCCCAGCCATGGATCTGGACATGTAGGGAAGCCTCCTTAATATCCCTACAGAGAAATATAAATATCTGAATGCATATTTTCTGGAGGGTCTAATGATAACCAGGTGATAGAGTGTTCTGATCAATAGGGAGTGTGACCAACTCAATTAGGCATCACTCCTAGCCAATTTCATTGAATTGTTCCTTATTTTTGGTGTAAGATGGCCATAAATGATGGAGAGATAAATGCATCTTCTCTATGGTCCGATGGAATCATGTAACCTCACACCAGGTGAGGGACTCAAGAATATTGAAGCTTGTAGTTCCAGTCTGCCAGATCGTCTCGGGGAGATGTTCCTCTGTGAGAATTTCCCATATACTTCTCTCCTCAGACTCTAGATCTGACCCTTGGTTGCTAGATTCATTGAATAAGGGTGGTTGAGGGATCGATAATGGAACTGATGTAGTCTATTACAATAGTAGGCTGGTTTGGGGAGAGTACAATGCACAACATAACAAACCACTACATCATATGTTGTTCCTAGAGAATGATATGAATGCATCCCCACACCCATATAAGACTGGGTACTGACCACTGCTTCCTACACATGGGTGGTGGTCGTTGGTAGTGGATTAGGATGGTGCTCATGGTAGACCGGTCCCCATATCAATTCTCCATGATCTATTGTCGACGTAGAGAATGATCCTGGTTATGACAGGAAGGATTGCACAACAAGACCCTAGAAAGGTTCCAAATAATACTCCTCTTATATGAATCTGTAGAGGGATTCATAGATCTGATGCATCTCACTTTATGGGAGGAAAAAACTAATATGTTGAGTTCCTACCCCAGACCCTGATAGAGAGTATTGGGGTGAGGGTTCCATCACGGAGTCACACTCCACTTCAGAGTTTGAAGAGAGGATGGTTTTGACCATAATATGAGGTTTCTCAGGGCTCTTAATTTGGTGTAAATGACCCACCCTCCTACCTTAGGATGGTTCTCTAGGGTTTGGTATATTTTCAACACGGGGAGGACCTCTGTGTGGGTTGATTTTGGTGCTGGGAGGACCTCTGCATTGATAAGATGGGGTGCGAGGGGCACTCAGGTAGATGTCAAAGGGAACATGGGGAGCACCTCTATGGTTGGGAATGCTAGAGAGTGGAGGAACTATACATGAGGTGGTGATGATTCAAGGATGAACTTCACATCTATAACCTAAAATATGGGGAGAACCTTCATACCTGAGACCATGGGCAAGAAAAGGATCATCGTATCAGGTGTCCATAAGATGGGGAGGACCTTCACCATGATTGATGATGGTAGTATGCAGAGGACCTTCATACTGAGCATGGGGGTGGGTATAACCTCCACTTTGGTCAAATACAGTACATGGAGTACCTCCATAGTGAATATCATCATCATGGTTTGACCCGCAATAGCCCCTGCTGACACCTGTAAGCAAGATATTCAACCCAGCCTGCCCATGGGGTGACTGAAGCCTCAATATTTATTGAATATAGAGATTCCCTATTCTGAAATTACATAGAGGTTATTGTACATTTCCATGGTTGCTTGTTCCACTTATATTGTATTAGATGATTCCTAATCGTACCACAATTCACTGTGTCATTTTCACATTTACACCATTGTATTAAACTAAATTTGTATTGTGAATTCCAAATATAATAACAAAATTCACATAATTATTGATTCAATTATTTTGTTTTTATCTCTGTTAAAAATGGAAATTTTTTCTTGTTTTTATAATTTCATTGAAGGTGGGGGATATTTGGATGACCTATGATGAAGTCCAAGAAAAATGGGCCAAACTGTGCAGGATCCAAGCACACTAGTGAATTAATCCACACACTTATCTTAGAACATGCATACAAATGGGATTATTTTATTGGGATGGTCCAATATTTAATATTCTACATTTCATATCAAAGAACACCATCCCGATTCGGCTTCTAAGAGGCCCATTTAAACTGATCTATCCAAGCCACTGAATATGCACAAAGTCAAAAGCAGCATTCTGTAATATGTCAATATCTCGAGATGTGATTGTCCCAGTGGCGCCAAAAGTTTGGTGAAGATAGTTAGTATATGGGTATACAACTTTTTAGTTATGTAAAAAGTGACATAATAATATATGGCCATCGAAAACCATAAACCAAGTGGTTTCTCGAAATCATGATGCTCAAAACCACCTTCCACTTTGCCTATAAAATGGAAGCTTGAGCTCTATATTTGTAAGTTCTTCCAGGAGGCAAAGATCTTGTATTTTGGAGACCCAAAAGTTTCCTCTCATCATCCAAGGTGTTATGGAGGACCCTATCCTCATATGATGATCAAGGATGAAGGCAATGTTCCACCCGAGCTTCCTCCTCCTCCAGATGTCGAGCTAAACGATGGACGATTATTTCGAGAGAGCTACACACACTTGGGAGGGAGTTCCAGAACTTTCACTTATACTGGTTTTGTGTAATTTGTGTGCTAAATATTTCACTTATTTGTTATCCTAACATGATTCTCCTCTGATTTCGTTTCTATTATTATAATTAAGTGAAACACTTTTTTATTCCAACACTGATTAGGTTGAGATTTCAAGTGGGAATATTGGGTTGTTCTGATTAGACAAGACAAGAGTCCTATTTATCTCACACATACATATGATTCATGTATGCTTTGGTTTCATTTATTATATATTCTTGATATCCAAAACTTGACAACACAATTTTTGTTTCAAGGGGTTGTTCTTTGAGCATCGTTTAAGAGGAATGAGGGATGTTGAGATATTAATAACCCTCAACCAAAGGATTCCCTTAAACCATGTGTATTTTTGATAATGATGAACTCACCAAGAAGTGTAGTGAACTTGAAATGATCTCCTTTTCTCATAATTATAAAACACCACTTTTAATTATCAACTATTAATCTCCTTAAATCAAGTCATTTTCTTAAAACTATTTTCAAACCACCCCCTCTTTTGTTATTCTTATTAAAAATTCACTCTATAAAACCACCAAATCTCCTTGAGAGAAAACCTTGGGTCTTCCCTAGACTAAAAATCAACCTTAAAATCATAATCAATTTGACATGTCACGACAACACGGTCACATTTTGGCACTATTTCTGGGGAGATATTTGGTTTTTAGTTCGTGTTTTTGATAAGGTTTTTGTACTTTTTATAAATATTTATTTGTTTTTTCTTCTACCATTTCAATAAATTTTTGTTATGATCTATTTTTTTTGTAGATTTGGTGGATAACGTGTTATACTTAGGGAGATTTAGAACCTTTCGAACTTGAACCAGAGAGGGCCCTACGTCAATGACACCGAGACACACAAGACAACACTTTGAAGGAGGACCCACCACACATTGAAACTATTCTTCTCCCTTCATCTTCTCTTAGAACTGACATCATAAAATAAACATGTATAACATGGATGAAAATAGTAGAACACTAAAAGAACTAACCTCACCGGATGTTGATATCCATCCAACATACATTCATTTACAAGGTGATGAACACAATTTTGAACTAAAATCTGGTTTAATTCATCTATTACCAAGATTCCATGGACTTATTAGAGAGTATCCACACAAGCACTTAAAAGAATTTCATACTTTTGGTTCGACATTAAATCTTGATAATGTTGATGAAGAATAAGTATAGTTAAGGGCATTCACTTTTTCAATAGAATACACTACAAAAGACTAGCTTTATTATGTCAATTCCCCTATAAGAGGTTGAGAAGACATTAAATGCCTTTTTCTTGAAAAATATTTCCAAGCCTCTTGCACTACAAGTATAAGAAAAGAAATTTCTAGTATAAGACAATCATAAGGGGAAACACTACATGAATAGTGGAAATGCTTTAAAAGTCCTTGTTCACATTTCCCACACCACCAAATAAGCGAAAAACTTTTAATTCAGTATTTTTATGAAGTTCTAATCCTTATTGATAGAAATATGATTGATGCTGCTGCAAGTGGTGCACTAGTGGATATGAACCCAATTGCTGTAAGAACCTTGATTGAGAACAGGGCGCAAAACACTCAACAATTAGGTAAAAGGTCCAATGTACCCATTCAAGGTTTCCATGAGGTGAAAAGTACTGAATTTGAGAAGAATGTGGACACAAAGTTTGAAGAGTTAAATACCCTTTTATGACAAATCTCTCTCTCTCCCAAGGAAAATCTCAATCTCCTCCACCCATCCATTGTATAATCTTCTCTTCTGACTCTCATTATTCAATCCAATGCTCCCAATTGAGAGAAACTTCTGAGATTTGTGAGTCAATCTTCCCAGGATGCCCCAATAACTAACCCTTTAGGAAGAGATCATACTATCCTTCCAACTATGGGTGGAAATAAAACCAAGATTATATGCAAGGGGGTATTCAATCCAACCTCAACAACCATGGAACCAACAGGTTAAGGGTAGTCATCCACCACAACCACCCAAAAATCCTTAACCACCCCAAAGACCTTTACAACCGCCCCCTCTGAAACCCGAGCCTAGCCTGGAAGATATGACGAAAGAAATGGATACCAACAATATCAAATTCCAAAAAACCACACAATCTTACAAATAGGACCTCAAAACCCAATTAGGCCAACTACCTAACTCGGTGGGGAAAATTCAAATTCATGGGTCAGGTAAACTACCCTATCAAACAGTAGTTAACCCTAGGTATAATGGGAATGTTAGTGCCATCATCCTTAGGAGTAGAACTCATATTCGAAGCCAAATGACCCCTCCAATAGAGTCATCACCTCCTGAGTAACCCACCATCCCAACCACTACTAAAAATGATCCAAGAGAAGAAAAGCCTTGTCCTGAGAGAAGTCCTTCCTAAGGAAAGAGTGTGTATGTCGGTGAGTGTCATATCCCGGCCATTCCACTTCCATTTATCCAAAGGGACACCCATCCTAGAAAACAAAAGGAAACTGAACAAGATAAAGAAATATTGGAAACATTTAAAAAAGTGCAGGTTACCATCCCCTTGATTGATTCCGTGATGCAGATTCCATGATACACCAAGTTTCTAAAGTAGACGTGTACACACTGAAGAAGACTTTGAGGTGACGAGAAGTTGAGATTGGGGAGGAATGTTTTAGTATTTATAGAAAAAAAAATTCCCACCAAGTGAAATGATCTTGGAACATTCTAAATTCCATGAACCATAGCAGGGTATTCTTTTTCTGATGATATTATTGATTTAGGTGCTTCTATAAATGTGATTCCTCATTCCATTTACACTACATTTCTTGTCGGGGAACTGAAGCCCAGTGGAATTTTTATTCAACTAGATAACCGGAGTACCGCACACCCCTCTGGTGTTTTAGATGATGTTCTCGTCTGGGTTAAAATTTTAATTTTTCCTGCGGACTTTTAATGTCTTAAAATGGAGGATGATAGGATGAATGGATATGAACTGATTATATTGGGGAGACCCTTCTTGAAAATTTCCAAAACCGTAATTAATGTCCACAATTGTATATTATATATGGATTTTGGTGGTGAATTGTCCACTTAAATATATTTGATTCCATGAAGAAACCCTTAGAAGAACATTCCTCTCTCTGTAAATTCAATTGATGTACTCCCTTCTTATAAAAATACTTCCTTTTCATTAACCTGATCCCCTTTTAGAGTTTTAATTCTTGACTGAATTTTATGTTAATGAATCATTAATTGATTGTTGTGGTGGTCTAGAAAAGTGTCATGAATGTTTATTGATTGATAATTTCTTAACAATGTGGATCCAATGACCATCGATGATACTACTAAGATTGAAAAAGCTCATTCCTCATATGAGGATGATACCATTGAGCAATTAGATGAGATTAGTGTCCTCTCACTTTCACACACACTTCCATAAATAAAAAATCCACCTAAATTAGAACTGAAACAACTGCATCAAGATTTAAAATATTCATATCTTAAGAATAGAAACATGTTTCCCATCATCATTTCTAGTTCACTCCATCCTGAGCATGAATTACGACTGCTTGAACTTTTGAGGGAGTACAAACAAGCTTTGGGATGGACACATGTTGACATTCTTGGTATTATCCCATCAATTTTCACACATAATATTTTATTAAATGATGAGGCTAAACAAATGAGGTAGGAAAAATGTCGACTAAACCCAAACATCCTATAAGTTTTCAAAATAGAAGTAACAAATTTATTAGCTGCTGGAATCATTTACCCCATATAAGAGAACTAATGGGTCAATCCCATTCAAGTAGTTCCCAAAAAATGACCATACAATAATTAAAAATGAAAATAATGAATTTGTTCCATATCCTGTGCAGAATAGTTAGTGTGTCTGCATAGACTATCACCAACTAAACCAACCCACTAGGAAGGACCATTTCCCTTTTCCATTCATTGACCAAATACTGGAGAGGCTAGCGGGTAAGTCCCAATACTATTTCCTTGATGGATATTCTGGATACATTCAGTTCTATATTTCCCACGAGCACTAAGAAAATACTATCTTCACTTGTCCCTTTGGCACATTTTCATATGGGAAGATTCCATTTGGTCTGTGAAATGCTCCGGGTATATTCCAATGATACATGGATAGTATTTTTTTAGATTACCTAGAGAATTGCATGGAAGTATTCATGGATTATTTCACTACTTATGGATCCTCTTTTTATGAATGTTTAAGTATTCTTGGTTTAATCCTACATCACTATATTGAAAATAATCTTGCACTAAATTACGAGAAATTCCATTTCATGGTTCGACAAGTTATAGTTTTATGGAATGTTATTTCTGGGGATGGTATCCAAGTAGATAAATCAAAAGTAGATGTCATTTCTTCCTTACCATTCCCCAAAAATGTACGGTATGCGCAGTCTTTCCTAGGTCATGCTGAAGTTTATTGTTTTTTCATTCATGAAATTAGTAAGATTTCACTACCACTCTCCTGATTACTCCAAAGAGAAAAAGAATTTGTTTTTGGTAAAGAATGTGAGGAAGCTTTTAATAAGTTAAAATGGAGTCTCATGGAACCCCCGATAATCCAACCACCTTGGTGGGATTTACCATTTGAGATCATGTGTGATGCCTCTAACTATGCAGTTGGGGAAGTCTTATTACAAAGGGTTGATTGATCTCGACATGTAATTGTTTATTCCTCATGTACTTGGGACCCTACCCAAGAAAACTACACCACAACTGAAAAATAATTCTTTTCCATTGTGTTTGCCTTTGAAAAATTTAGGTCATACCTTTTGGGGTCCAAATTCATTGTGTTCATAGATAATGCATCCCTCCAGTGTCTCCTTAAGAAACAGGAAGTCGAGCCACGTCTCATTCATTGGATGCTCCTCCTTCAAGAATTCAATCTAGAAATTAGAGATAAAAAAGGAGTAGAGAATGTGGTGGCCGACCATATCAGTAGGATTACCCCATACTTGGACATTGACTCATCCCCCTGTATTCTATTAATGGTATGTTCCCTGATGAGCAATTTTACTGAGTGCAACATGTTATCCCTTGGTATGATGAAATTGTAAATTATTTGGTAGCATCTTGAATTCGTGCTAATTTCAACAAAAACCAGGACGACCATCTACAACAAGAGTCCCGTTGGTGCATTTGGGATAACCCCTACCTTTTCCACACATGTAGTGATCAATTCCTTAGGCGTTGTGTTCTTGATAGTGAGTTTCAGTCTATCCTAATATTCTGCCACACTCTTGCTTGTGGGGCCCACATTGGTCCCTAATGGACTACTTTCAAGGTTCTTGATTCTGGTCTCTTTTTGCCAACACATTTTCAGGATGCCCATGTTTTTTGAAAATATTTTTCTCATTGTCAAATAATGGGGAATGTCTCTAAAATAAATGAAATGCCACAATGACCATTGTTTTTTCATGGCATTTTTGATATTTGGGGAACTGACCGTATGGGTCCATTTCCCAATCACTTTGGAAACTTGTACATTCTTCTGTCGGTCAATTATGTGTCGAAATGGGTAGAGGCCCGAGCCACAAGGACAGATGATTCCAAAACAGTAGTGGAATTTTTGAGAACTCGTATCTTTTGTAGGTTTGGATTACCTAGGTTCATCATTAGTGATTGGGGTTCTTATTTTTGCAACTATACAATGCAATCACTTTTGAGTCGGTATGGGGTCGTTCATAGAGTGTCTACTGCATATCACCCACATACCAATGGTCAAGCTGAGGTGTCAAATAGAGAGGTAAAACAGATTCTTGAAAAAATGGTACAAGCCAATAGAAAATATTGGATTCCTTGACTTGATGATTCATTATGGGCCTATCGTACTCCTTTCAAAACTCCCATTGGAATGTCACCCTATCAGGTTGTGTTTGGAAAGAGTTGTCACATCCTTGTTGAGATTGAGCACTAGGAATACTGGGCCATTAAATGCTGAAGTTGAATCCAGGTAAGCTTGGTTCCCATTGGTTTGGACGATACACTATTACTAACATTTGTCCATTGGGTGTTGTCGAGGTTCAAAATGAAGAAACCAAGCAAACCTTCACTGTCAATGGGCTGTGGATGAAGCACTTCCACAAAGCCCTTCTAGAGTCCCAAATAGGGGAACTCCAAGTTCATGAAGCAGTCTATGAATAACACCCACCATGTTTTATCCTTCCTTACAACATTCAATTTTATTACAGTGATGAAACTTCACACTCTACGTGTGGGGGGATGGATATATTCTTGGGTTAGTTAGTAATTTTCATCATCTTTCTCCTTTTTATCTTTTTGGCTTGCTGAATAGTATTGTTACATTCCCCCTTTCCCTCCTAGTCACCTTTATGCCCGAATATTTATTTTTATTCCCACATTATCATGTAAAATGATACCCATTTAATCATGGAAGTTATTAAAAATGCTTGTGAAATTTATGTATTTCATGTTGTTTAAGCATTCCAAAAAAATTTGATGCAATGCGAATTAGAGAGAAAATTAAAAATTGTGGTGTGAATTTATTTTGAAATTTAGTTCTTTGTCGATGATATTAGAGGTTGTATCATTTTGAAACCTTTGAGAAGAATGGTTCCCTTTTCTGTGAATAGTTTAAGGGAAAATTGTGTCACTTATTTTCTCCACCCAACGTTGCACCCAACCATAAAGTGTGAAAATATTTACGTAATAAAAGGTAAATATAAGTTAGGTTGATTTTTCTCTACTTTAGAAATTTATTATTTCATAGGTTCGTTCTTTATCCGATCTATTTCAGTACTGTACCAGATTGACCTATGCGTGTGTACATGTTATCCGACTATTGTACACCCTCAAAAAAAAAAATAAAAAAAATAAAAAAAGGGTTATATATTGGGATGGTCAAAAAAACACCCTTCCTTGACCTTTTATCTTCTTATAACTATTACAATTAGTGTTATAAGGAGACCAAACATGGGTTGAGAGAAGAGTGTGAGATTTGTTCCAAGTGAAACTTTAGAAAAAAATAATAAACGTGGGGAGTGATGAAATGTAAAAAATATGGGGATATCTAGGTCAAGAGCTTATGTTTTGACTTCTGGGAATGCTTAAATGAGTGGGTTTTGAAATTTTATTTCAAAGGATGTGGGGAATGTTTGGTGGAAAGAATATTGAAAGTAGTGAATTATTGAAATAACGTATATTTAATCAATAGTAAGTGGAAAGAATAACATTAAATGGTTTTCACAAACAAACGTGGAGAATAGTGAAATGATTAATTTTTTAATTATTTTCCTTGATTGGTATCATACATCTCTTGGAATTTCATTTGGATATAATTTTTGAGACGTCTTTTTCAATGATTTTTGAGAATAACTCTTCGGTGTGATTTTTTCTTTGATCACATTTCTATCAGGAATTATTTTTCATTGAATGTTATATATTTATGAAGTTGGAAATATCTACATGCATAATTTTTGTAAATATGAATTTTCCTAGGAGTTCAAATGTTTATGTTTGGGGGAGTTATCATACCATGATTCACTGTGTCATATTCACTGTTACACCATTGTATTAAACTGAATTTGTATTGTAAATTCCAAATATATTAACAAAATTCACATCATTTTTATTCAATTATTTTATGTTTGTCACTATTAAAAAGGGAAATTTTACTTTTTTTGATAATTTCATTGATGGTGGAGGTGATTTGGAGGACCCTTGATGAAGTCTAAGAAAAATGGGCCAAACTACGCACTATCAAAGCAAACCAACAAATTAATGCACACACTTATATTATACCGTACAACCAAATGGGCTGAAATTGTGTGGATAGGCCCAATATTTTATAGGCTACATTTCATCTCAAGGAAGCTAATCCTGATTCGACTGATAAGGGGCCCATCTGAACTGATCTTTCCAAACCACCAAATATGCCCAAAGTCAAAAGTGAAATTCTATAATATGTCAATATCTCGAGCTATGATAGTCCAAATGGAACAAAAAATTTGATATATATATTCAAGAGTTGGGGATACAACTTTTTAGTTTTTTAAAAATTGATATAAGACTTTGTATCCATAGAAAATCATTAACTAAGTGGTTTCTCGAAATCCGGATGCTCAAAAATACATTCTACTTTGCCTATAAAATGGAATCTTGGGCTCCCCATTTGTAAGTTCGTCCAAGAGGAAAATATCTGATATTTTGGAGACCCAACAGAGTCCTCTCATCATCCTAGGAGTTCTGGAGGCCCTTATACTCATAAGGGGATCAAGGATGAAGGAGAAGTTCCACCCGAGCTTCCTCCTCCTCCTGATGTCAAGCTAAACAGTGGAAGGTCATTTTGAGGGAGATACACACACTTGGGAGGGAGTTCCAGAACTTATAATTCTATTGGTTTTGTGTAATTTTTGTGCTAAATATATCAATTATTTCTTATCCTGACCTGATTATCCTCTTATTTCATTACTATTTTTATAATTATGTGAAATGCTTTTTATTTCAACACCGATTGAGTTGATATTTCATGTGGGAATCTTGGGTTGTTCCTATTGGAAAAGACAATATTCATATTTATCTCACACATAAATAAGATTTAATTATGATTTTGTATCCCGTATTCTCTATTATTGATACCCAAACCTTGACAACACTATTGTTGTGTCAAGGGGTGGTTCTATGAGCATCGTTTAAGAGGTAAGAGGGATGTTTAGATATAGACAACCCTCAACCAAAGTATTCCATTAAACCATGTGTATTTTTGAGAATGATGAACTCACCAAGAAGTGTAGTGATCTTGAAATTATTTTCTTATCTCATAATTCTAAAACACCATATTTATTTATCAACTATTAAACTCTTTAAATCATGTCATTTTCTAAAAACTGTTTTCAATCCACCCCCTCTTTTGTTCTTCTTATTAAAAATTCAAACTATAAAACCACCAACACTCCTTGAGAGATGACCTATGGTCTAACTTATACTAAAAATAAACCTCAAAATCATAATCAATTTGGCATGTCATGACAGTGCAGTAAATTACCCTTGTATGACATCATCTTGAGGTTACATCTAGCATTGTCTTCGGGTCAACCAATCGAGGGACAACTATGCAGGGGTATGGAACACCTACTATTCAGTCTTTAGGACTGACTAACGACACTGACATGGCCCATGGGAGACCTCCTTGGTTGTCCCATGGATGATTCCACAACTGGGAGGACTCATAAACCCCTTACTTCATCAGCATAAAAAATTGAGTCATAAGAGAATTCCAAGGAGAGGCTCCTGAAATGATTAAAAGTTGGATTGTGGAGTAGTGGATCCCTGTGTAGACCTTGGGGGAAGGGGTGTCAGTGGGGAAAAAAGCCTCCAAATTGTGATAGGCTATATAACTCATTGAGATTACCCCTTCTGTTTGTACCATTGAACAAGAGTATCAATCATCCTCCATTTAATAAATTCATAGGATGAGATGGGGTGTGGGAACCCAATAGCTGTAGTTGTGGGAGTCTTTGAAGAAGAGGTAAATCAATACGACATTTCTCCATGTGTATTTCCTTTTCCCCCACGTCTGTGGGAGGGAGGTGATTGGTTTCTTACACCTGTAGCTTTGTTCATGCAAAGAAAAAAGATTCATCCATCAATATTTATTGTAGGAAAGTGATTCCCAGTGCCCCGGAGTCATTCAATCATCCATGGATGGACAAAAAGATCCACGCAGACAATTTTGAAGACCATGATCCCCAATAATTAACTACCACAAATCCTGGTGAGTTTTACTCAAATCCCACTATTTTCTTCAAGGGACCTAGCACTAGATAGATGGATATGATGATACACTCATCTGGTGATGTACTAAACACTACAAATCCCTATATTGAGGAGAACAATTCATGTTGGGTTCACCATTTATATTTCCACCGCTTTCATCGAGGTAAGCATCACCTGTGTGGAAATGATGATTTTTCCCCACATTATTGCTTTCCAATGGTGGCTGACATTCATCACTTATTCAATGATGTTCTCTCCTTGATCGTAATGGAATGATGGGATGTCGATATCTCCTTCCATAGATTCCTCCTTATAATTCGTCGCTTAGTCTGGATCTCCCTTAAAGATTAAGGTGTTGTTTGTGAAACTTTTCCCAGTTCCATATATTTTTGGATGATGGTTAATTACACTACTTATGTCAAGACATTATCAAGGGGGTCAAGTCAGGGATGTAACCTTAGGTCATGATATTAGTCACGTTTGGGAATCACTGGTTTGTCTGGATGCTGGAACACTGGTACACCTAGATTTTCCCATATCATAGGGATTCTCAAGGGTGTGGAATCCTGATGCATCCCACATAGAATGTGGGGAATTATATTATGGGGGCATGTCTATGGGGTTTTCCTCAGCTTCCCGTGTTTAACACGGGGTATGCTATGAGTTTAACATCTAGAGGAGATAGATCAGACTGATCAAAACACTAATCAGAGTAGATTAGATGGGTACATCCCTAGGAGGGAGAACCTAGAAAGTTTACCAGATGGATGGTTTAGAATGAACAATAAGGAAGGACCTAGGGTGGTGTGTCACACAAAGGATAAGGTTTTACACCATAAAGACTTATTTGGACACCACAAAGGGCAGAATAGAGAGGAGGAGGTTTCCACACAAAGGTGACACCAAGTTTTTCCATTGGCTGGGATTGAACCTCGAGGAGGCTTCATACATACCCTATTAGAAGTTAGGGATTAAAAACCATGCATTTTTTATGGGAGAGGCATGAAATTGGGGTGTACACGATGGAAAATGGCCTGGATATATGTTGGGGCTTTCACATGGCTAGCTGCCCATACTGGTGGCATGATTTCACCAGGATGTGGTGGCCCAGGTAAGATCAAGATGAATATGGATGAAGTATTGAAGGGTGGAATGAATGGGGATGAAATAAAAAACCTATGTGAAGGTGAAAATATTGGTATTTAACCTCAAAGAGGTTTTCTATGTATCCCCATGGTAGGGAATCAATGTACATGTAGTTCTGGAAAAGGGGAGATGAGTCACCTGAGGAGGCGGCTCATGAGAATGGACATGTGGATGGGGGATCAGAGGAAATGGAACCACTGGGTTAAGGAATTATCTTCCTGAGACAAAAAGGATCTAGCGAGGGTCTAGTATGGGACAAGGGAGATGGGCTTGAAACTCAAGGAGGCTTCCTATGTACCTTTCTCCAAATGGGAAAATATTAAAGTCCACATAGTTCAGATATGGTGCATAGAACCAGAGTGTACCCAAAAGAAAACAACCTGGAGACATGCTTGGGGATTACACATGGTTAACAGACTGGGTGCTATAAAGTGCAATGAGATGAATTGGGATTACACATTCTTATCTTCCTGGGAAAATGGGATAAGTAGTTGTGGTGAAAACAAAGGACAATTACTTGAATGATTGGATCGAAATGACTTAGGGAAGAGGATTTGGGAGATATGTCCCATATAGGGAAGATGCCAATCACGAGGGTACATCCATAGGATGGATCAAAAGAGTTTACCATTTGTTGTTATTGAACCTCGAATAGGATTCCTACATTCCTAAAATGAATCAAAACCCATGTAGTTTAGGATGTGTCATATAGTTTAACAACATGTGGGACAAAGGTGAGCTGACATGAAGTGGTAGGGACCGATGGGTGATGGGATTGAACCTCAAAGAGGCTTCCTATATACCTTTATAGAAAAGTGGAAAGTATCAAAGTCCATGTAGTTCACTGAAGAGGGAAATGCGGCTTACAAACTAAGGCATCCCAAGAGAATGTCATGATCGATGCTTACTCTAATCCCACACGAGTCATGCTCATTGTGAGAAATAAGATGCAACAATTGAGCTGACGATATTGTGGTGAAAGGAATGTTTGTTAGGGATGGTGTGGGGATTATGTGTGGTTAGAGTCCTAAAGAGGAAATAGGGGCTTACACATGGTTTGTGGCCTATGAGAAGAATATTGGGACTTACTCCAAGATGGAAGCCCGAGGAGGATGTCCAGATGTTCGAAGTGGATATAGTCATTGTACAAGGGGAACCCTATCAAGGGGTGTTAGGTATTATCCAAGTGCTACCCAAGGCACACATGGTGAAAAAACACATAGATAGTGGAGGAGTGAGAGGGCACTAGTTCCCATCCCCTTCATGGTCCTCTCAGGCCTGCCACTCATGCAGTAATCATAGTTTAATGTCATGTGTTGAGGACATGGGGTTTCTTGGTAGTTTATCATCCTACAACTCAGATGATGGGGACTTTCATTTTACCACTAGGACATACATAACATGTACCAACCTATATGTGGGGAAGGGAAGGCACATGCAACACCATATATTAATGGGGTTGTGGAGTGTTCCATTGGGGGGGGGGTGTCCACATTAGTGTGTCTATTCAAAGAAGAAATAACCATTGGCATGCCTATGCGTAGAAGCACAAGGATGGGAAATGAAACATGAATCACCACTCGGGGAACCTTGAAATCACTTCATACAAGCCTAGAGGGCCGCACGAGAGAGGGGTTTGCAAAGTAGGAGACCTTTCAAAGAAGGGATTCACGAAGCTTTGGTGCTTCATGAAGAAGATGCAATTAACCAATATTAGGTGCTTTGTGAAGTGGATGGTCTTCATGAAAGAAAGAATCCTCATAAAGGACTGATTCATCATGAAGGAAGGGTTTCAATGGAGTATAGCTTCACCTTAGAAAATGACTCTTTATTTGGGGAGTCTTCGATAAGGCTTCCTGCTTCGTGAAGCCTCAAGGACCCCGTAGGGTCTCCCTCCTTTGACAAGGGCATAGGTCTTTGCAATGAGAATCCCCATCATAGTCAGGGTCCATGAAGAGCACAATGAGGCACAACTTGTAGAGCCCAAGTACCATTGGTGAAACATTTTTCAACTTCCTGAAGGCCATTGTGAAATGGGAGTGTAGAAGATGAATGGTCAGAGTAACTGTGGTTTGAAGGGGGGGGGGGGGTGAGACTTCTATTTATATGTAATGAAGGTCTACTGGTGTCACATATCTTGGTGAGGATAAAATATGGTTTCCCAATAGAGGAGGTGACAATGTAGGACTCACAGAATAGACATCCCAAGGACGATCATGGAGTCATCCATGGAGACTAGGTGACACTGGGGAGAGGTAGGGATCCGTTGAGACATAAAGGGGGATTGTTGAGGCAACCATCATAGAGTGGGCCTAAGATATCATGTGACCTCAAGAAGGCGTTGGGATTTTTCAGAATAATAGAGCAACCATCACAGACGATCAAGATCATAGTGGCGGGATAGATCTACGAAGGTCTTTGCAAACCAGAACCTTTGGGATAGTTTTGATGGATTTTAAGGAAATTTTGTGTCTTTATTTACTTTGAATTGACCATAACTATTTTTGTGCCTCAAGGGGAAAGAATTTCAGTGCCAACAGTATTCTATATTATAACCCTTACACAAATGGTTTTGTAGCATCAGAGACTTTGATCACACATAAGTAACCTAACTTGATTAGACACATGACCTCATGTATGCTTCTCGGTATACCAAAGGTTAATGACTAGTAGCGAGAGTCAATGATGGTATAATGTTTAGACTATACCATTATTATCATAGTGTTGTAAAAAAATATAATAATGGTAAGAAAAAATAATAATATAATAATGAAATGAAAATTCATTATCATCCAGACATAATATATTGTAAGAAGCATGATAAATATAATGTATAAAATAATGATCCTGTTACGATACTATACAAAATAGAATACATAATGTAGAACGTAAGGTGAATGAAACAAGATATAAAAATGGGAAAAAGGCTAAAAGATGTCTCCACTAGTATCATGCACATAAGCTTGGTTATTATCTCATGTACTCCCTCCTAAGAAGAAAATCAATCAATCACATCTGAAAACATCCCTTTATCCTTACCTGTATCTATAAGATCTATTCGAGTTCCAATCAATAGCCTGAACAGAGTGTGAGATATACATAGTAGGAAACCACCAATGATGTCTTGTAAAATATAGTCGGTTCATATAAATGAGAAGTGTGAATGTAACAATGTAAGAAGAAATATAAATTATAAACTGGTCAGATCTGGTTACTGAAGGACACCAAGAATTAACTACCATCTTCATCCTAAGCTAGGATTTCTCTAAACATGCGACAATATATATACAACTACTATCCAGGACCCAAAGCATAACTCATGCATCTTTTCATAGTAGTAAGAGTATCATATAATGTCTTAGGGATTCCATAACAAGGTGTCACAAAATCAAATGGGTCTCCATGCCTGTCTATCTCAATGCGGGACATCATGCTCAGTTATCACATTTAATTAATGATATCAGGGTTATAAATATATTTCATTGGGGGCTCCACACATAGTTATCACATTCAATTAGGGATTCCATGATCCTATATCACATTTCATCTAACAATCTATACCCAGTTATCACATTTAATTAGGGAAACCATTCCCATATATAACATTTTATTGGGGATACCAAGTCTGTAGATCACTAATAGATAGGATGCCAGGCCGAAGTATAAAAAAATAAGGGAAATCATTCCCATAATTCATAGTTATATAATAAAGGTAAGTAATGATTTAATAGATGAAAAATTAGGAATTTAAATTTATTTTATATACCATTTAACTATGTGGAATATAAATTATTCATATGGAAGTCATGTGTAGTGTTCACAATGCTCACTCGAATTTGATTTAAAGTAGTCAATTCACTTTAGAATGAAGAGATACCACTTATAAGGTTGTTTGGGTATATAAAAATTTTATACTTCGAGAGTCATTGCATAAGAACACACCTGGTGGTTCACTTATCAAGGTGGGGGAATCTCTAGGCATAAAAAGGGTATATAGGAAAATTATCACATGACAAACGATTCAGATTAAAGAAATTTATAGATCCAAGGAAACTCTAAAAAATTATGATGTGTGGCATGATTGAATATGATATAAAATGACTCATATTAATAGAAAAAGTACTATAACATATAGAGTAGGTTAGTAAATGAACCCTCATCTGTTACCAGCTCTATATTTGAAGTACAATTGGAGAAATTGGTAATATAGAAAAATGACCAGAAAATAGGGAATTTTATGTTGCACTATTACAATGAAAGATAAGGAGAGATAAAATGAGAAAAGAAGGTAAAAAATTGATTCTCTTACTGGTACACTTCCAATGTGATAGGTGTAGATAAAAATGGATCACAAACACAGAAGGATGCTCCATGCCTAAGGAGAGGGGAGGGGGGAAGCTCCCATGTGGTTGGATGTTGGAGAAAACATATGAGAAAGAGAGGTTTTGGATTTTTAAGGTTAAAAGGAGAAAATATTTCTTTAACTAGTTTTTAAAGGGGTGCATAATTTGGCCCTATGGTTTTCCAAACTGTGAACCAAAAAATTTGCCTATACTGGTTATGTGGAATTAAGTGTATGGCCCCGAGCATATAGTTTTGGAAAACTGTGTAGCCTAATTCAACCCACTGATGTACCCCGCATGGTCGTTCATCATGAGGAGCATGGTTATAACTAACCACCTCACCTATGTATTTTACTATAGCACTAGCATGGTAATGTCTCACATTTAGTGCTAACCAAGAACTAACAGTGCGACTAAACCCACCTTTACAAAATTTGGAGATCCAGGATTTGAACGAGCTCTAGATTCTTCTAAACTTCTCCTTATCCTTTTAAAAACATTATAAACATACAACGATAGGTTCTTTAAAATAAATAAATTAATCTTACATCATCAAAAAAAATCTTGGATTTTACAAACTTGCCTATTTAAAACAACTCATCCCAAAAGTTTCCCTTATGAGAGTGGTAAAACATCATCTGAGAAATGTTTAGACCACTGAGTACATACATCGGCCTCTCACTCACAAGTCTCATTATTTGCATGGAATTTCTTTTGTAGAATCTATACTAGAGGAACCGACCAACCTAATTGACCCTTTTAACTCCAATCAATGATATGTACATGATGATCCTCAAAGGATGCATTTATCTCTAACTCAATATTCTCTATATCAAATGAATGTGACGGTTTGGAATAATAACCATTAAGATACAATACATGGAAGAAGTCATGCATGAACCACTGCAACTACGTTAAATCCAACTGATTGTCTACTTGATTTACTATATCCAAGATCTTGAAAGGCCTAGCATAATGTGGAAATGTATTAACCTATCTCTGAATTCATCTATGACCCAATCTCAGAGAAACTCACAAAAAGACATGATGTCCCACTTCAAACTCTAGAGGCAATAGTGATGATCAATATAATACTTCTACCAATACGAAGCTATATCTATATGTTTTGAATATGTTTTACCTACTCTAAAGTCTCTTGAATGAGATGAGATTCTAGTTGCACCACCTCACCTTTCTCGAACCAATATAGGGTTGAAAGAAATGAACTACTATATTGGGAATCATTGTGATCCATCTAAATGTTTGAGTAAACTATATTATTGTAGGAAAACTGAAGGAGAGGTAGGTGTTTATCTAAAGAATTAGAAGAATCAAGGATGAATTCTCAAATCATGTCTTATAGAACCTATATTGTATTCTTGGACTAAACATCGGTCTAAGTGTGGTTTGATGTACTTAGAATCACCTATGAAACCAGTGATTTCTATAACCCCTAACTGAAATACAATGTGATCTGAGAGTCTCTATCTGATATGATTGAATGGGGAACACGGTGAAGGCATACAATATATTTAATTAAAATACTCCCAAGCATGTTTAATAAAAGTTATCTTTGATAGAAATAAATTTTACGACCATCGTCAACCTATCAATGATCAACTATATCACATAGCTGCCTCATGAAGATTTATAAAATCCTGTATAAAAACCCATGGAGACATTGTCCCATTTCCTTGATGGAATGGATTGAGGATGTAGAATTCATGTAGACCGATAGTGTTCTAAATTAAACTTCTGATAGTTGGAACACTATGTGATAAATTTTCATATATTCCACCTCATACCTTTCCACCAATACTTGCGATGTACATATCGGTATATCTTGGTAATCCCAAGATTCACTTCCCAAATAGAGGAATGAGATTATCCTATCAATTATTCATCTGTGACTGAAGGAACCATTACAAATCCATGAAAGTTCATGATATCATCCTCATAGACGAACCAACCAAGTGTTGGGTCCTCATCTGAGACACTCTCACATAGGAATAATTCCTCAAGATATGAAATATGTCTGATTCTTACCCATTTCATATGGGATAACTTCACAACCAAATATACTAAAATATACTTCCTTGATATTCCCAAACCTCCAGGTGCGTCTCAAAAAATAATTCCATCAACTACCGCTAACTACTGGCCTCCTAAATGGAAGATGTCTGCAAATTCGAGATAGGTACATCACCTACTACATTTCCCTTATCAGGTGTATAATCGAGAAAAAATTTGAACGACTATAGGTATTCTACCCAACTTCACTATTGTAGATTAAACACATGTTTTGTGGAAATGTATTTGAGATATTTTAGGTCCATGTAAATGATGTACCACTCCCCCAATGGATAATCCCTACAACAGTGTAACACCCCAATATTTTATAGTATGCTATCTCTTCCAAGTAATTCAATAACTTCCGCTATAAGAAACATTGAGTTCGAGCACACCACGACTTACCAAACTAGTCATTCAAAAAGAAGTTATGAATAGTATTAACTGCATTTTGAATTTTATATACTCCATATAATTTTAACATCCATATTAAGTGTTTTTTAGACATAATATAAGAACAAATTAAATTTTTTAGATAAAGGAAGTATTTTTCAGAAAATGAAATTTTATCACCTTTTTATGGAGAACCCTTTTTAAATCCAATATTTGACAATTTTATATATTAAATTTGACAAAATAAACTTCTTATTTAGAATCGGGACATAAAATTTTTTTTTCGACAAATTTTTGGTGTTATTTTGATAACATTCATATTTTGGTGAATAGTGAAAAATTCTAAATTGTAATTGGAAACCACTTTTTTAGTAGAAATAATTTATAGTTTTAAATTATACATTTGAATAGTTTAGAAGAATAATTGGATTATATTTTTATCATTCAATACAATTTAAGTCATTATAAGTAATTTCACATTTAAATTTGACTTAAACACATGCCAATCTTTTGAAAGTTTTTACTTTTTAAATACTCGCTTTTTTGGTTTTGACAACGAGAATTAATTTTAAGTTAATTAATGAAACTTCTATTTCTTTAATTTGGTAAAATAGAATTCATTCTTGAATGAGGAATATCAAAATTATCTTAGGGTTATTTTATGGTATTTTTTTGAAAACCTTAAATTTTTGATGAATAACGAAAAACACTGCGTTATTGTTTAAAACTGAATTTTTATTTAAATAATTATTTATTTCATTTAAATTTATTTTAAGTAAAAATAGATATATAATACCTATATAAGTTGAATTTAATTAATATGAATCATTTTATAACAAAATTAGATGTATAAATATTTATTGAACCTTTTAATATCTTTTACCCCCCTTCTAGGCACATTTGAAAATTTGCATAAAAAGTAATTTTACCACTTTTGTGAATTAAATTTAAAAAATCTGAGAGACACGGTTGACATCAGTAAGTAAAATTTTGTTCAATAAGATAAAAATAATTTTTGGTGAATAATAACTTTTGACCTTTTTTACCATAGTTAAGCATAAATAGGGTAATTAAAGGTAAAAATGATATTATAATTACCTTAACACATGTACTAATTCTATTGAATAAGTGTATTTGGACCAAAAAACCATAGGAATAAAATATGATCCTTTTGGTGTACTTGGATTAGATTAGGACATTTATTATTATTTTATTTAAAGAAATATTAAAAGTGTAAAATTCAAAGTTTAATAACTAAACCATTTTTAATATAGGGTTATACATAAGATAAATTCGATTATAAATATTAATTAGAAAGATAAAAATATTTCCTACATCGTGATAATTTATTTATAATTTTTAGACATTAAATAATTAAAATTATTGATGACACAATAATGATGCAGTAATTACCTTATTAATGAAAGGTTAAAATAATTAATATTAAAAATATTAAAATAAATGAAAATTGAAACTTTTGAGGAATTACAAGAATTTCATTGGTTAATATGACATGATAGGGTTTATTCAATTAATTTTTTTCCAAGTGATAACTTTTTTATGACTTAAAAAAAATCAATTATTAAATAGTGTCAAAATTGACATAAATGAGTTTTTAAAACAAATACCATATTATTAAATTATATAATAGTCATAAATATATAAGGTTTAGAAAAAGTACTTATATAATAATAGATATGTCATTAATGATCCACTTGGGGTTCGATTAGAATTTTATTGTAATTTTAGTAACCATATAAAATAAAATTTCAAGGAGACATGGTAAATGTTAAACTATTTATCTAAGAGTTAAATTTAAAAGATAAGGTATATATGGTAACCTAAACTTATATAAAACCTATTGGTTGAGACTAATTTCACCCATGACCACCTAAGGATTTTAATAAATTCATTTTAAGCCATTATAAAACGAATATTATTTAATAATAAAATAATAATGCAAGCTTTTCCTAAAGTGACCCTCACCTCTCTTATAAAAGGGTACTACCCCTTCTCTCAAAATCACACCTCCAAAGACATTTTTCCCAAACAAAAACTTCCCATAGCTCCTCGCAACTTCCCTCAACTCATCCTAGAGTCATTTCATTGTGCTGAAAGCCAACCTAAGGAGCCATTTTGGTCAAATCAAACGGAAACACCCAATTAAGAGTTAATTATTTTATCACCTATTTCAAAGTTCTTTCTTCTTCCACTTTATATTTCTTTATTATTTCCATAAAAAAATCACTCCAGTATATTCTACATAATATGTTGTTATTATAAATATGGTACAACAATATTCATTATTCTATCCATCCTATGAATGATAATGTCACCATGCGTGCGTACGTAGGACATACCGTCTCCACGCCATGGTGTAATTTGTTATTGAACACTATGTTACTTGGATGGATCTAATGATGGGTAATATGTATATAAATAACGAAAATAACATTATAATGTCTCTATAAAATTAATATAACATCCAATTCCACACCTTTTAATAATTAAGAAAATGACATCGTCACTCGTGTGTATATACGACTTACCGTCTCCATGACGCGATAGGATTCATTGTCACATTCACCATTCAACGATGATTATAAAAATATATATTTTAAATAAGTATGTAATATATGACATAATAATTATACTTAATATATATATATTTATGTATGTATTTACATATATCTTATTCACTTAGTTCCGTTCAATACGATATGAAAACGGAAATAACATTTATGCGTACGTACGGTCTACCGTCTCCATAAACGGTGTTTTCCATTTCATATATCTATCTACTATACATATTTATATTCTCAGTATATATTATATATAAAACATTTTTTATATTCTAGAAGTATTTAAATCTAGATCTATGTTATACGATCAAGAATTACAAGTTAAAACATATACGATAAAGAAAGTAATTATTACCCGAAATGTTAATTTAACATGGAAATCATTATTAAATGGGTAGTATAAAGTAATAAATGAATCATGTATGATATAATAAATATTAATATGGTTCTGGTATAATTTAATAACATACTATGGTCATTATAAAGGCGGTTAAAATTACCCTCGACCAAAGGATTTTGCATGGTAAGGGTTAATTCTTCAATCTCATTATTATATGATATTGTTTATGTGTAAGTATTTACTGGGAAATTTTTATCATCCATGTCCATTTTTCATAAAAATGTTTTTAGATTGAATATTTTAAGGATTTTTTGAAGCTACTCTTTAGAAAGATCATCATTTTAAATGTTTTAATGATTTATCTTTAAAAATATTTTTAATTAATGTCCATGTTTTCAAAATGATTTTAAGGATTTATTTTTATGGACATGAATTTTTTGAAATGATACTTATTTTCAAATGTTTCAAATTGATATGAGAAAATTTGATTCAAAAATATCCTTTAAATGCATTCCTTTAAAAATGCGTGACTTTTAAATGATTTCATAAAAAAAGATATTTCTCTCAAAGGGTTTAATGATTACTTTCAACTATATCAACATCCTTTTTGGATATTATTCCTGATTGTGGTTGATTTATTATTAATAAAATATTCAATATTTTATTGAATGAGTTATGATATGTTTGACTCTGAATGTGGTATTTTTATACCATTAATGGTTTATGGTTAATGTATTGACATTTCGTAAGCTAATTTTAATACAAATGTTTATGTTATGTTTCAATATTTTCATATGAGGAATGCAGTGGAATTAGTAAGTGACAGGTGGAGCCTACTATAACTCCTTGATGAATCAGTAGGTGTCATGAGACAAACTAGTGTCTTAGAATAAGGCCTTGCCAAAATTTTATTCGTAGTCTTGGCACGAGGCCTTGAATATGTGGTAATGATGTCCAACATTAGGCATTCCCTCATTATGAAATTTATTATTACATGTGATTATTCAACTAATAGATTATCCATTTTCATGTTTATATGGTAATGTTTAATTTATTTTCTCGATATTATTTTCATGTTTAGGTTTAAAAGGATGTTGTTTTTATTACACATATTTCATTAAATGTTTCTAGCTTCCGATAAGTTATTTAACCTTACCAAGCATCTGAGATCACCACTTTATTATGTTTTGTTTTTTCTAGGACTCGAAGAAGTGTATTATGTTTGATATGCAGGGTTAAACTAGCGTAATAATAGAATTCTTAACGTATTATTGATGCTTTGCTTTATGTTTCAATGTGTAATGTAACATTCTTGTATGTAATCTATTTTCCAAGACTTCTAACTGATCGGTCCTTTGGGACTTGATTCCTTGTAATCATGCCAACGTATTAAAAAAATACACCAACTCCAGGCATCTGGGGTCAGGGTGTTATAGTTGGTATCAGAGGATGTTTAGTAAAAACCATGGAATCTAGATTTAGAAGGAATCTGATTAGAGAACAGTACCCTACTATAGACTTTGAAGATTAGTATAGAAGAACTTCCAAATTTTTTGGTAATATAGATATTTTGTGTATTTTCTAAGAAATATATCCATGTTTGGATACGAGTAGGTAGAGGAAGCTCTGGCATAAATGTACCTAGGAGTGAAAACTCCGACAATGAGTTTTGGGCTTGACTCTGGGTATCCTGGTACATGACAACGGGTCGTGCTGCACTCTTGGTTACGACCCAACCTGAGGATATTCTTAGGATAATTAAAATTTTCATTACAAGACTTTATAAAGGATTTTGGAGTAAATATTTCATCAAAGAAAACATTTTTTATGATTATAGATTATATACATAATATTTTCAATTTACATTAGGTATCTTGAATGTTTGTAATTATGCATTGAAATTCATAAACTAACCTAGTGTATTCTATTGTTTATAAATGGTGCCTAGTAGAAGAAATGAGAAGTCCAATAATATGCATGATCCAAAGAGTAAGAAGGATCATTTATTTCATGGTATTAATCCAACATTTAGAAGGGAAATAGTCTCCCATATATTTTTATCAAATGAAGAAATAGTATCATGTGTTAATAAGATAAGTAATGAATTCTCTAAGTCGTATGGCTTTGAAGGGAAGAAAGATATGAAAAGAATGATAGAGTAAAAGATGGATAAAGGGAAGAGGGGAAAGAAGGATTTTCTCATATGTGTGGAAAGAATCACCTAGGTAAATTTTTGAAGGGAATGGGAGTTTTTTATAAGTTTGGAGAAAAAGGACACCAAGTACATGATTGAAAGGGTAAGAAAAAGGTTTAAAATGTACAATTCTTCATCTACAAGGAGTTGGGAGACTACGCAAATTAATGTCCAAATCATCAGAGTATGCCCCAAATGATGCTATTGGATAATAATAAAGTTATGATACTACTAAAGATAAAGAGGAATGACTAGTGTTATTATGTTGTTATTAAAAGATTATTTCATTTGTGTGTTGTATCAACGATGTACTAGTTATATGAAATATGGAAATAAATAAGGATTGTACTGTAGTACTATTTCATTGAGGATTTGAGATTATATAGTTCTATGAAAAGTGACTCAAAATCAAGTTAATCATTTTTTGGAAAATAAATGGTTGAAGGAAAGATAAAAATTAATATGGTTCTGATACTGAGGTAGTGATTTTGGAATAAGATAGGATTGATTTGGACAAATTATATTCGATATTGCTAACTACTTTGAAACTAATTAATTGTTTGTTTATTACATTATTATTGGAGTTTACAAAATTTTTGGATATAAGAAGTATATCTAGTATTCTATAAGGAATAAGGGATCTTGAATGTAATCAATAAGGTTTTATGGTAATTCAGTGCGTTACCGTGTTTTAAAAGAATACTTTATGAAGGTATTCAAATGCTATTACGTGGCAAAAAAGATATTCATTGTGTTTACCTTCCTTAAAAATTCTGGACTGTGAGTTTGGACAGAAGTACTTTGGATAAGTTTAAAGGTTATAATGGAATAAGTTTTACATTTTATACTATTGTTAAGGATAAATAATATCTTAATATTATTTTTGGGTTGTTATAAAAAGGACAACCCGGTAGTCGAGCGACAACCTATCACGTCCAACAAGGCCGCGAGATTTAAACCCTCAACCGAAGGGCGACAAGGGTTCATCACCTACCACTGGTTAACATGATGTCCTGGTTTATATAATATAGTTTTTAAATAGTTTGAAAAATTAATTATAAATTCCTTATTTTTAGAACCCTATATGATAAGGATAAATAGAACATTTTTCAATTCTATTATCTTTTGGATTGAAAGATGATTTTGTGGTAGAAATTAGTTGAAGGATGAAACTCTACTTATTAAGTATATTTTTTTCTTCTTATTCTATGAATAAATTAATTCTTAAACTTTAGGGAAGGGTTCTTAAAACAAAAAACGTGTTATCCTAATACATTATGTTTTGTTGACCGATGATATTTTAAATCATCATAGATTTATGGCTCTGAGGCCCTAAATTTTACACTTGTTTATGATTTATGACCTCAATCACTCCCTATAAATATTTACATTTTTCCTCTAATTATGAATCTCTAATTTCCACCAATTTTCTCTTAATCGAGATGATAATTTTGTGGCGAGTTTTTCATTTCTCTTTCCCTCTTATTAAGAATAAATTTTATTAACCCAATTTCTGATGTGGGTTTTTCACAAAGTTATTTTTCTATTTTTAACCTTTTATTTTCAAAGAAGAATTTCAAATTATGAGGATGTAATTTATTAAAGTAGTGGATAATGTAACACCGAAAGATTTCACAATACATTATCTCATAAAAATAATTCAATAACTTCCGCTACAAGAAACACCGAGTTCGAGCGCATCACGACATACCAAACTAGCCGTTTCAAAAGCATTTATCAGTAGTACTAACTACACATTGAATTTTATATACTCCATATAGTTTTCACATCCATATTATATTCTTCTTACACATAATAGAAGAACAAATTCAATTTTTATGATAAAGGAAGTATTTTTCGGAAAATGCAATTTTACCACCTTTTATTGAAGAACCCTTTTTAAATGCAATATTTGACAATTTTATATATTCAATTTCACAAAATAAACTTATTATTTAGAACCAGTACATAAAAATTTAATTTCGTCAAATTTTTGGGGTTTTTGATAACTTTCATATTTCAGTGAATAGTGAAAAATACTAAATTTTAATTGAAAACAACTTTTTTAGTCAAAATAATTTGTAGTTTTAAATTATTCATTTGAATAATTTTTAAGTATAATCAGATTATATTTTTATCATTTAATACAATTTAGGTCATTATAAGTAATTTCCCTTTAAATTTGACATAAAAAATGTCAATCTTTTGATACTGTTTACTTTTTTAAAACCAGCTTTTTTGGTTTTGACAATGGGAATTAATTTTAAATTAAATAATGAAACTAATATTTTTTAAATTTGGTAAAATATAATTCATTTGTGAATTTGGAATATCAAAATTATCTTAGGGTGAATTTTTTGTATTTTTTTAAAACTTTCAATTTATGTTGAATAGTGAAAAACACTACGTTATTGTTTAAAAATGACTTTTTATTTAAATAAATATTTATTTTATTTAAATTTATTTTTATTCAAAATAGATATATAATACCAATATAAGTTTAAAGTAATTCATTGGTGTCATTTTATTATAAAATTAGATGTATAATATGTTATTGAACTTTTTAACGTCTTTTACCCACCTTCTAGGAACATTTGCAAATTTGCATAAAACATAATTTTACCACTTCTGTGAATTGAATTTAAAAAACCTGATATACATGGTTGACATTAGTATGTAAAATGTGGTTCAATAAGGTGAAAATATTGTTTGATGAATAGTAACTCTTGACTTTTATTTAGCACGGTTAATAGTAAACTGGGTAAGTAAAGGTAAAAATGATATTATAATTAACCTAACACGTGTCCTAAATCTATTGGATAAGTGTATTTCAAAAAAAAAACATCCTTAGGAAGAAAATTTTATCCTTTTAGTCTAATTCAATTAGATTAGGATATTTATTATTATTTTATTTAAAGAAGAGTTAAAATTGAAAAATTAAATGTTTAATAACTAAAACATTTTTAATATAGGGTTCTACCTAAGATAAATTTGATTATAATTTTTCATTAGAAAGATAAAAATATTTACTACATAAGGATATTTTATTTATAATTTTTAGACAATAAATAATTAAATTTATTTATGACACAATAATGATGCAGTAATTACCTTATTAACGAATGATTAAAATAATTGATATAAAATATATTATCATAAAAATAAATTGAAACTTTTGATGCATTATAAAACATTTATAGGTTAATATGACATGTTACGTTTTATTAAATGATTTTTTTGTGAAGTGATAAATTTTTTATGACTTTAAAAATATCAATAATTAAATAGTGTTAAAATTGACATAAATGAGTATTTAAAACAAATACAATATTATTAAATATATAATAGTCTTAAAAATCTAAAGTTTGGCCAAATTACTTATATAATAATATATCTGTCATTAATAAACCACTTGGTATTGTCTTGGAATTTTATAGTAATTTTATTAACCATATAATATAAAAATACAAGGAGACATGGTAAATGTTAAACTATTTAACTAAGAGTTAAATCTAAACGATAAGGTTAATATAGTAACCTAAACTTGTATAAAACCTATTGGTTGAGTGTATTACGATGCATAACAACCTAAGTCTCAAAATAATTTAATTAGGATCCATTATAAACTGAATATTATTGAATAATAAAATAATAATTCAATCTTTTCCTAAAGTGACCCTCACCTCTCTTATAAAATGGTACTTCCCATTCTCTCAAAATAACACCTCTAAAGTCATTTGTCTAAAAAAAACCCTACCAATATCTCCTCCAAAATTCCTTCACTTCATCAACTAGGCCTTCCCTTGAGAAGAAGTCCAACCTAAGGATCCCTTTTATTCAAATAAATAGGAAACACCCAAAGAAGAGGTAATTATTTTATCACCTCTTTCAAAGTCCTTTTCTTCTTCCACTTTATATTTCTTTGTTATTTCCATACCAAAATAATAACTTCAGTACCTTCTAATTATTTAAATTTCATTATAAATATTTTAGAACCATATTCATTATTCTATCCATCATATGAATGATAATGTCACCATGCATGCGTACGTACGACTTACCGTCTCTATACAGCGGTGTAAATTGTTATTCAACACTATGTTATTTGGATGGATATAATTATGAGAAATATATATATAAATAATAAAAATGAAATGATAATTTCTCTATAAATTTAATATACTATCCAACTCCACAACTTTTATTCATTAAGGAAATGATATCGTCACTCGGGTGTACGTACGACTTACCGTCTCCAGGATGCGATGAGATTCATTTCCCCATTCCCCATTCAATGATGATTATAAAAATATATATTATTAATAATTATGTAATATATGACATAATAATTCTACTGAATATATATATATATATATATATATGTATTTACATATATCTTATTCACTTAGTTCCGTTCAATACGATATGAAAATAGAAACAGCGTTTATGCGTACGTAAGGCCTACCGTCTTCATAAATAGTGTTTTCCATTTCATATATCTATCTATTATACATATTTATATGCTAAATATATATTATATATAAATCATGTTTTATATTTTGGAAGTATTTAAATCTTGATCTAAGTGATACGATCAATAATAACAAGTTAAAATGTACGATAAAGAAAGCAATTATTACCCAAAATGTTAATTTAACATGGAAATACTTATTAAATGGGTAGTGTAAAGTCATAAATGAATCATGTAGGATATAATAAATATTAATATGGTTCTGGTATAATTTAATATCATACTGCTGTCATTATACAAAAGTTTAAACATACCCTCGACCAAAGGAAAGTGGAAGGTAAGGGTTAAGTCCTCAATCTCATTATTATCCGAGATTGTTTATGAGTATGTATTTAATGGGAAATTTTTATCATCCATATCCATTTTTCTTTGAAAAAAATTCAAAATGGATATTTTAAGGATTTTTGGAAGGTAAACATTAGCAAGATCAACATTTTAAATTTTTTAATGATTTATCTTTCAAAATCTTCTTAATTAATGTCCATGTTTTCAAAATTATTTTAAGAATTTATGTATATGGACATTAATGTTTTGAACTGATAATTATTTTCAAAAGATTCAAAGTGGTTTCAAACACTTTTAGTCAAAAATATCTTTTAAATGAATTCGTTTATAAATGTATGACTTTTAAACGATTTCACAAAAAAGGATATTTCTCTCAAAGGGTTTTAATAATTATTTTCAACTATTTCAACATCCTTTTTGGATATTATTCTTGATTGAAGTTGTTTTATTATAAATAAAATATTAAATAATGTATTGAACAAGTTATGATATGTTTGACAGTGAATGTGCTATTTTTATATCATTCATGGTTTATGATTACCATATTTAGGAATTCAGTGGAATTGGTAGGTGATGGGTGGAGGCCACTATAGCTCCTTGATTCATCGATAGGTCTCATGAGACAAACTAATGTCTTGGAAAAAGGCTCTGAAAAATTTTATTTGTAGTCTTGGCATGAGGCCTTGACTATGAGGTAACGATGTCCGACTTTAGGCATTCCCTCATTATGAAATTAATTATTACATGTGATTATTTGACTAGTAGAATATCCATGTGAATGTTTATATGATAATGTTTGATTTATTTTCTATATATTATGTTTATGTTTATGTTTAAAAGTCTGGTGTTTTTATTACACATCTTTTCTTAAATGTTTATAGCTTCCGCTAAATTATTTACCCTTACTGAGCATATGAGATCACCCCTTTCTTATGTTTTTTTTCCCAGGATTCCAAAAATTGTATTATGTTTGACATGTAGGGCTAAGAGAGGGGAATAATGGAATTCTCAATGGATTATTTATGTTGTATTTTGTGTTTTAATGTGTAATGTAACATTCATGTATGTAATCTATTTTCCCAGACTACTAAACTGATCGATCCTTCAGGACATGATTCCTTATAATCATTCCAATGTATTAAAATAATGCACCAGCTCCAGGATTCTTGGTTCATGGAGTTACAAATATCTTATGTCATGAACCACAACTACTAGCTCAAGTCCATGCATTGGTTTATTCTACTCATGAGGTTTCAGCTAGTGAGACATGTGCATTAAAACTCGATCTCTATACATCCTTATTGTTTGTAGCCTGATTCTTAACTCACCATAATAAACTATATAGATTATTCCTATATCAAGAAGAATCAGGATCAGTATTGAATTCAATCTTCCTTTCAACTCCGGAAATAATCTCTCACATTTTTCATACCATAAAATCTTACCACTTTTTTTGTTAAGACAATGCGAGGCACTTGTAAGTGTGAAAAATCATGAATAAAATTACTGTATTACCCTGCCTTCCCCAATAAACAATTTTATCTCAAAGATCTTGTTGGTATTCTCCCTAGAAACTACAATGTTCACCTTTTATTCGTCAACACATACTCCTATATATGAGATGATGTGACCCAGGAAGTGTTTATTGTTGATCTAAAAGTGGAATTTGGTGAGGTTAGAATACATCTAGTACCCTCTAAGTATATTCAGCATGATCTCAAGATATGGTTGTGTTGATTACGAGAATACACCAAGATTTCATTAATTAATAAAACAAAAAATTAATCAAAATATAGGTGGAAAACCCTATTCATCATGGACACTAAGACCAAATGTTCTTTCATGAGATTGAAAAACATGACTAAATGATCGTACATTCAATTTCTTCTAAAGAATTAAAAACGTTGTATTCCTAACAGTCTCACATGCACCTGATGATAGTCTGAACTCAAATCTATCATGGAGAAATATTTTTCCCCTCAGAGCTGGTCGACCAGGTCATCTATTCCACGTAATAGATACTAGTTCTTAACTATAAGCTATTTCAACTGGTTATAATCAACACAAATCCCAAGGGCCCCATATTACTTATTGACCCCATGTTGAATTACTAGGTCATATGAGACCGTTAGCTTCTAAATCCTATAAATAAATTTTGAGCATCAGAATATCTATAGGTTTCATCATATAAGGAGTAATAGACAGTGGTTATTATCCTAGAACTAGATCAATGTTGAAATCCACCTCTCTCATAAAATGTAAACTAGAAAAGTTATCAGGGAGGAAATCCCGAAAATGATACTAAATTGGAATGAATTATACAAATTATGTATCCTAATTATGCGTAAATATAATAAGCATCTGGCCAGTAAATCTACCCAACACATGATACTTAGCTCCAAATCGACTCACCTAGACATCCCATTCTCAATTATGAATATAAGAACTTCCTTAGGGTGAAGTGAAGAACACCCTTCTATGAAAATAATCAATGTGAGAATGATAATTAACTAACTTATGCATTATGAGTGTGTAATTGAAACCTATCATATCGAGGAGAAATATGTTACATATAACAAGATAACCACCTATCTGAAGGGGAAAATCCTTGAACTGGCATACACTCTCTGATCGAACCCCTAACGGTGTGTCAAGAGTCTTCATGCTACATAAGTACTGTACCTCTAAGATTATACAATCCATAATTTCTATAGATATAAAATAATGGGAATAAACTATGACAAATAAGTAAGCTACTAATTTTGAGGATACTAGAATAGTACCTCTAACTATAGAGGTCCCAACCCTCTGATCCTTTGGGGTAGGATTCACTACATAAATATGGATAGATCTAATATCTTGAGATACAATATGACTAACCTAGCCAGTTTCACTGCACTAAGATGTAGGTCTGGTCCCTGGATACCTCGGCCCACCTATCCCCTTGGCTTGATCTACTAGTAGTACTCTAGATACCTTATTGGAAAGGTGATACTGATCTTGATCCTGACGAAAAAGTTGATCCACATCCTCTCCCACTGGGCATAGATTGAAAGGTCCTAAGAGACCAATAAATATTCTCTATCCTACAATATCCTCTTTATTAAATGGTATTTCTTAGACATTATAGATTATTATTCCCTAGATTTCCACATTGGTGACACACCATGAAACTATAAGTAGGTGTCATCTGACTACTAATACCCCCACATGCAGACTCTAAGAGACAAATACTGCATCTAAAATAACCACATTATTACCATTGAATGAGACTACCCTAACCCTAACCATCGACTTCACTCACGTTCTACTATTTTTTGAGGTCTTTATTACCTATCTCAAACATGGTGGTCAATCAAAATACATTCACTTGAGATCATATGTCCTATACAATACTATCCTAAAAACATCTCAATATCATCAACATGTCATAGATAAGTATTAAAGAAAATAAATAATGTTTGGTGAAATGAGATAAATACTCTATCACGGACATAACACCCTACTGTAGGTGCATAAACTCTCTATCATTGTTCACTATTAACAATGTTGGAAGAAGTTATCATAGAAGGCTATCTAGAAGTCTGACCAAACCATACCCTAATGATGAACAACCTAAGAAATCGCATCCCACTAATATTTGTATTAATCATGAAACATATATTTTGTGAAATTAAACATATATCTGGAGGAAATTACAAATTATTGAAGATGGATAACATGCCCTCTAGCTATGAATCAGTATCCTATGGACCGCCATCCTCAAAAAATCATGGAGGATATTGTTACTAAAATTATCATGTCAACTATGCCATAATAGAGGCAGGTGAGAAATATTCTTTCACAGGCTTCATAAATCATTGGGAGACCTATTGAAACTGAGCATTGACACCCAGTTTAGGAATATGAGGAAGCGCCTCTAGTGGGAAAACTAGAGGTAATATGAGTGGCTCAGGGCCCACAACCTCTAGAGCACGATCATATACACCTTACTAGAATATGACTCAAGGAATTCATTGTGGAATAGATATAAAAATTACCAATACACTCCTCATACAATATTTATCATAGTTATCATTAAATATATCATAATTTTATAGGAAAAATCCTTCTTATAAAAGGGGTCACACCTCTTATCCTCCTCCTAATATAGATCTAGGTGGTAAGGAAGATCCAAATAATTCAGAAGATACACTCCCTTGTTCCAACTACTAAGGTCGGGTCACAGTCAAGCTCTCACATCACATATTATCATTTCTAGTATATAGAGTGTCAATTGAGATGTATAGAAGAAAAAAACCTTTCTATTGCAATTTTTATCCCCATTAAATAGTTAGAATTTCATTTAATAATTTTAATTTAGTTAAGTTCGTACTCATTTATATGTATATAGTTATCATGGTCTAGTTATATATGCATCCATTCCAATTTTATAAAGGAATAACATTAATAAGTTTCAATTAGCATGTTATATAACCTCATCCTGACCATTACTTATGGTATCAGGATGTAACAAGTCAAATATATTATTTTAATTAATTGAATTACCATTCCCAATTAATATAATTACATACTTCTTAAATTAAAACTCGAATTCATGGTGTCAAAATCATCCAACGTTTCATCCCATGCAAATAGTGGCCCCTAGATAAGACATGGAATATTTGGTTAATTAAGATTCAAACATCAAGATATATGAGAAAACACTGTTTTTATTGATGAAAACAATTTAATTAATCCAATTATTTTATCCCAATAAGAATCATTATCACTTTTTAAATACAATAGTCAAGAAACCAATAATATACGATAGGATATGCCTAATGTAATATAAATATTGAATGGAATATGAATGAAATGTGATTCTTTAAGTTCCCATAATGATGCATGATATGTTAACTCCTTGCCTCATCAGGCCATAGGTAAATGAAAACTCACAATAATATAAAAAATCACAACTCATGTGTGTCACCCAATAGTGAAATTAGAACAATTATAATAAGAATAAGCCAAAAATAGAATATCCCAACCTAGGTAATTTGGATTTCCCATATATGTGGGTCAAATACTACTAGGAACATGCAGATTACAAAATTCTAACAAGTTTCTAGTCTCTTATCTAATACATAAACAATATTAAAAAATTAAATAAACATCTTATATCACTTTGTAACATCTCAAACCTGATTCAATCATAAGTAACATAACCTAGTTGGCTATAAGACCACAAGTGAACCTCTCAGTATGAAAGAGGATATCAAAGAGTAGTGATGGTCTATGGGGTTATAATAGGGAGACTTTACCTTCATGATTATAATGTAGCACAATGATATATAATAATAGTATGCATTGGAAACAATATTATAATGAAATATAGAAGAATAAAAATCCAGATATAATATATAGGAATAAATAGAATAAATATCAAGTATAAAATGATGATAATTTCATTATTCTATACAAAAGGAAATACATGAAGTAGAGTAGTAGGAATATACAACGTGATATAAAAAATGAAGGAAAGAACAAAGGCTATCTATAATAGTATGGTGAGCATAAGCTCAATCCTATGCTCTTTTACTCCATCCTATACAGAAATCAAGCATCCATAACTAGATGATTCCCTTTGTCCCTACATACATCCATATGATCTATCCTAGTACCAACATGAATCCCGAATAGGGTGTGAGATATATTTATTTGGATTCCACCAATAATATTTATTTAAAATCCATTAATATCATATAAAATGATATGTGTTCATGTAATAATGTTAACAAGAATATAAATTGTAAATGGGTCAGAACATGTTTCTAATGGAAAACAGGATGACACTACGTACTTCAGGCTAAGCGGGGATATCTCAAAAAATGAGACCATATGTAAAGATATATATATATATATATGGTTTATATACAATTTTCCCTTTATATCCATATATATTGATACTACTAATATAAATTACCTGAGGTGTAACTCAAGAATCTATGGATAATACTAAGAGTCTCATATAATGTGAAGGGATTCCTTTCTTGAGTGTCATCGATCATATGGATTTCCATGCCTATGTATCACAATGTGGGATTCCATGAACATAAATCATATTTCATTGGGAATTCCATGCTTGGTTTCGAAATTTAATTATGGAAACCATTCATGTATATCACATTGCATTGGGGATTCCATGTCAGGTTATCATATTTAATTATTGAAACTATTCCCATATATCACATTCCATATGAGATTCCATTCCCTTATATCACTAATATATGGGATGTGATTCATTATTCTCACAAATATAAGTGACTCCATTACCATTATTCATTATTATATAATAAAGGTAGGTAATACAATAATACCTTACATATAATGAGTTAAAATTCATTTAACATACCATTTATCTAGGAGGAACATCCCTTATTCATATTTAAGTAATGCGCACTCCCATTTAATTTAAGGTAGTATCTTCACTTATGAATCATGCCATGATCACATTGAATGTAGTTTGTCCTTTTAAACATTTAATAATTCAATTTTAATTTCATAAGCATAACATAAGGGGAGGAGCTTATCAAGGTGGGGAAACCATTGACCATAAATAAGTGTATATGGGGAAATTATAACATGACTAACAATTTGGTAAAAATAAATTTTTAGATTTAAGAAAACATGGAGAAGCCTCGTGCGTGACATGATGAAACATGATAAAAAAATTACTCAGATTTAGCGAATAAGTATTAGAACGACTACCATAGGTTGGTATATAGACCCGCATCCATTATCAACTTCATATTCTCAGTTGTATAAGAGTGTTTTGGAAAATAGACAAATTACCTTACAATTGGGCATATTAGATCACAGAAAAATAGCTCCAAAGATGATAAGATTAACTGATAAAGTAAGGAAATGAATCTAATCTCTTAATTACATGCTTACAAAATGATATAAAATTATGAAAATGGATCTTAAATGAAGATCGAGTCTCCAAGCCATAGGAGAGTGGTTGGAGGAAGGTCCCACATGGCTGAGTGCTGGAGAAAATAAAAGGGAAAGAGGGTTTTTGAGTTTTTATCATGAAAATGGAAAAATGGTCATATTACCTAGTTTTTAAAGGGGTGAATGTTTTTTCACATGTTTTTCCAAACTGTGCACCTATACAGGTTAAGTATAACTAGGGGTGAGAACATTGGTGCATGGTTTGGGTAAATTGTGCATCCCCTTCCATCCCACTAGAGTACCCCACCTGTCTATGTAGCCTAAGGGGCATTGTTATAACTAACCATAGACCCATATATATTTTTCTAAAACACCCATATGATTTATTGGGATAGTTATCACTAACTATTCACTAACTCGGTTGAGTCTTCCTTTCCAAAATTTGGAGATCTAGGGTCTGAACGAGCCCCAGACACTCCTGAACCAATCCTTATCCCCTTGAGGAAATTACTAGCATACAATGAGGGGTTTTTGAAACTAAATTAAGTATCTGAACCTCTTCTAGAAATATGGGATGTTACTTGCTTGTGTAAAGGTGTTAGACAAGGGAATTTGATTGATTATCATTACACGTATATGTAGTTCCGAGTTTTAAATATCACATAAAGGTAAATGTTTTACGCATAAAGGTTATGAAATTTTTAAAGGGATGTGTAAAGGTTATACCCTTACATGAGCTAGCTACGTGAACGGAATATCCTAATGTAGTGGTTCTTGAAGTTTGTATAATGGTATATCGATACATAACCTTAAGTGAAGTTTTCATGGAAAGGTAATATCCTCAGTACCCTTACACAACATAGTTTATTTGAGGTGTTTAAAGGTAAGTAGTGACCTACCTTGACATAAGAACTTCCAGTTTGCGCTACGTAGTGTATTAATCTTCCATAAAGTAATTTTAAAAATGCTGAGGATAGATTCCCTTATATAGAGTGATTGTATAAGATTAATGGGGGGATGCCCTTACACACGAATGAGTTCCTACATAATGGTAAATATAAAAAATTATTAATTTTTTTAACAAATAAAATAATTTCAATGGTTTATAAAATATTTATAATTCATTATAAAAGGTATTTTGGGATATTTTAATATATAAATTTTTATAAATTAATTATTTCTAAATTATTTTAAATTAATTAATTTTTAATGAAACATTTTTTACCCAAATTTTCAATTTAAATATTTTAAATAAATTTTAACCAAATTATATGGCATGTATCTGGATATAGAAATAAAATTGTTTATTTAGAAATCATAATAAAAAATTTATAAAGGGTTACAAATAATAAAATAAGAAAACACTTAAATTTTTTGTATTTAAATTATGAACTGTTCATAATTAATTAGTTTTAATTATTCAAAATAAAAGTGTCCTTATTTATATACTATTTATAACCACATCAAAAATGTTTTGATGATTGACATGATAAATGTTTTAGTAACGATTTATTATATGATATTTAGATTATGTAAAATGTTTACACAAAATAAATAAGATTATAAATAGTTTATAATTCATATAATATCATATATTAAAAATAAAAATTCCATATAATGATAAATATGAATTATTTAATATTAAAATTAATGTAAAATGTTTATATTTATTATTATGGAATGTATATTTTATTAGAGACGATATTATAAAAGGTTTTATAGTTATATTTTATTTATAAATTGTTCATAAATTCCTATATAATGTTTAAATATATGAATTGTTTCATTATTTAATATTTATTCTCTATTTTATTCATAGTTAATTTTTTCTAAATGACGAAGGATGTATTCTTCAGTATAATTGTTAAACTGCTTCTAGGATAAGGCATTGCATTAAATTCAAGGGTTGACTATACAATGAATTTATTTTTTATTCTACCTTTTCCTCAATTTTTAATTGAAGTTATGAACTTGAATTTAGTTATCTAATATAGTTTTTCTACATAATAGGTTTTATAGTTATGATGAATCTAATTCTATATTGAGTAATGTACCCTTAGATAAAGGGACTTGGTGTTGGACTACCTACATGCCTACAACCGTGTGGCATGTCTAGATTGTTAAATGGGGTTGGCTTTTTATCACTATGGTCTTACTCATGTAGAGATTTGAAATCTAATATAAATCTACGTATCTATATGAAGTGTTTATGTACCTTACGTATATGATGCATCTTGATATGTATGAATATGTTTGTCTTCTAGTTTTGGATAAGTGACCCAAACATGTGGGTTGTGTAAAGAGTTAGACATGAATATGGTTTGAACACATTGATTTAGTGGATAAATATTATTTTGTACAAAATTACCAGAATAATAAATATATAAAAATGAAATAAATGAGAAAATATGGTGAGATTAAAAAAAATACCCTTTAAATTACTATGTGTGAGATTCCTTCCAAAGATGAACCTTCCAATACCTTGATCATCCAGTCAGGAAAGCCTTTATAAAGATGGTTTCCCTTAGATTATATCGTATAAGGAAAACAATTAATGAGTGATGATGGATTTTCTTATTGGGTAACCCATGCTAAATCTAGGTCCCCCAATAATATCCCTTATTAGCTTGTTTTTATAATTTTATTTGGGATAATGTAGCTGAGAGACCCTAGTGAGGGTAGGTTACTAGAGGAATTGAGATGAGTTAATCAATATGATGGATTTGAAAAATATTTTTCTGTTTGAATATGAAAGATTCTTATATGATATGTTTGGGATGATTCCCTGCTTAAATATCTAACCAATGGGAGAAATTATAAAGAAACCATGATATTAGTGAAATATGTATGTCGTATCAATTAAGAATATGATGTGTTTTTAAAGGGTCATCATTTTACATGGATTACATTTATTAAAATTCTATATTAATTGGTTAATAAAACTTGATACCCATATGATAAAAGAATATTTTATAGATAAATATCATTATCATCATCAAGATAAACTTTTTGTTCAATCCTTGAATGGAGAATCATAAAATAGTCTACTTATAAGATTGGTAACATGATAAAATTTCTTGAGGTAGGTTTGTGATTTATGAATTTTTTTTAATGAAAATTATTTATGTCAGAATAGTTCCTTCCTTAGTAACCAAGTGTTGAAATTGTTTAAAAAGTTATTCTTGATTAATATGGAAGCATAGAGTGATTAATTTAAGATTTTAAAGGCACTATATGTGAAATGTCAAAAAGGAATCTTAGTATCTTCTCAAAATTATTGGGTACATAAACTTTTAGTATTATATACTCAATATGATTGGGTAAGTTAAATAATATTCAATGTGATTGTATATATTGATGACTCAATGAGACTAAAGTTTCCCTTAAAAATTTATTGGTTATATAAATCAATTATATTATTCTCATAGATATATGATACTAGATATATGAATAAAATGTTTTGTAAATATATAAAAGGTCTGAAGATGAAAATAATTAAAGATAGATGTTTGTTTTCATGTAATGGAACAAAAGATATGCTTCATTGAAAAAATAGATACATCAAGATTAGATATACTTGTTAAAAGATTCATATTTTATCTCATTTATCACTTTAGAGGAGCATGGAAATAATTGTTTTTAATAAAATTAGATAATTTTTTTGAAAGACATATTTATGATGTGTTTAATTATACAACATTGTTTAATAGGAGACTTTAAATGGCTTGTTCTGGTTAGATAAATTGTCGTATTCTTCATCTATGAAAATGTTATGATAATATGAATGAATTAAAATAATGTTTACCCGATATTATCATAGTGTTTGGAATAGATAAGAACTAGGAATATGATGACTAGGTTCTAAAGCACTATATAGAATGTAGAAGTTGGAAAAAATTATAACCATAGTATAAATATTTTGTTGAAGAAGTTAAGTAGTATTTCTTCAAGAATCTAATCATGGTCACTGAATATTTAGGTTGTCTGAAATAAATATTAATAATTTAATATGAATTTATTATCCAAGATATACCTTAAAATGTTTTTGGAACTATACAGAATGTCCATGTGAGGTTTGAATGTCATAGAAATTAAAATTTAAAGGTCTATGATACAAAATGTTTATTTTAATCATATTTTAAAATACAAAAATGTTCTAATCTTATAAAATTACATATATGATATATTTTATTTGTTATATATTTTTAATAAATGGAAATAATTTTCATTTCTTAACATAGAATATTTTTTGTATTTTATTAGAACATTCTCAAGATAATATAATGTATAATAAGAAAGTGGGAGTATGCTTGGACTTAAAAAAAATTAAAGTAAAAAAATAAATAATTACCCCATTATATTTTTAAAGTGAATTTTACTTAATATCCTAAGAGAGTTAGGATGTATTAGTAATCAATAATGTATGTAGTTACTAAAGGGACCCTATGTTTTCATACATGACTATTACATTATTTTGAAGATCAACAACATAATAATGTTACAAATCCATAATCTAAAGGTTTGGTGTACATGAAAAATTATCCTAAAACATAATTTTTACACAATAAAATAGAAACATTATTTAATTACTTCTTATCTATCTTCTTAGTGGCCCTCCTTTTCTACATAGAATAAGTAATCACATAAGGATATACATTAATTAAATGGGGGAGATAAAATCATACTAAGAGTAAGAATAAAAAACATGAATTAATATAAAATGGGTGAGAATTGTCATCATCATCATATCATAATCATAGTATCAATATAAACATCATGAAAGAAACATGTGACAATAAAATTTAATGTCAAAATTAATTACATTGAAACATGATGAAATAGTGGTAAAATACCACATATAATTGTGAAAAACTAGCATCATGTTCACACATAACATATGTACGTAATCATAAAATCATCATAATGAAAAAATATAACATCATGTTCACACATAATACACATTTTATCAGTAGATACATCACAATAACCATTACTTTAGAGGGATATATAATTTAAGGCCCATCCATCCCATTAAAATATTTACATAATCATGAATTCCACATAAAATGTATTAAAATCATGGCCATGAATTAACCCATGGAAAGTAATGGGTTTCATAAGGATTTATTCAATCATAATTTCATGAATAAACTTGGGGTTCCTAAATGAAAAGGGGAAATTTTATTTGGTATAGGAATCATCATTATCGAGTGAATAAGAAATAACTTAAAATAATTTGAAGATGTGTTTTTCAAAAAAGAGTCATTTTGTATAATATTTTTGTTTTCCATAAAATAAATTAAGAAATATGTGTATCCTCAAAAATAAATGTAAATAATAATAAAATTAAATTTGTGGAAAATTAGGTAAATATTAATTCCAAAGAATTCATGAAAGGGGGATAACCCAAAGAAAAAGAGTTGGGTTTAAGAATCCCCATACCATTATTCTAGCTTTATTTCATTGTTTTTACACCTCATGAAAAATAAACATATATTTTTTTCAATCATTAATCGAGAAGTGAATTATTTTAATTTTAGAACTATCTATAAATTATCGTCATTTGATTATTATTTTTTATTTACAGGGTTATAGTGTAGTCATTTTGATATCATATTTCATGTTAAATTTTTCATGTTTTGTCTCACTTTCATTATTTCCTTAAATGAATTTTATACATTAGTATATTTAATTCCAGAAGATTAGAATACATATAATTACATATATATATATATATAATACTGTTTTCCTTCTATAATGGTGGTGATAAACATTTACTAGGCAATGTCTCCATAGTTGGTTAACCGACCTTTGACGGGTCATTGTTGGGATAACGATAAATAGAATATTAAAAATTATATATAGCGAATATGATAATTAATGTTGCATAACATTATTAATATAGCGTTAAATTACTAAATAATTATTTATTATATGTTTTATTTAGGAAATGGGTGGTGAAAAAAATAAATAGAATAATAATAATAATAAATATGAAAAAGATAGGAGTTGATCAAAAACATTCTTAATTATTGATGTAGTTTCTCTTGTACATCACTAAAAATAATTTGATGTTTGGAGTTGGATTACTCTAGAAAATACCTAAGGATTATAAGGGTATTTATAAGATTTATTTTGGTAGAAATTGAGATTTTTAATGGGTGGGAGGAGTGATTTTCCAAGGGGTTGGAGAGTGGTTGTTTATACTTGAAGAGAGGTGTATTTTCAGAATATAATATTCCATAAAATATTATATCCAAGATAATCCCTGTAATAGTAATTTTTTGACATTAAAATCCATATTTGAATTAAATATATGTATTTTAAGACTTTGTTTTACTTTATAATTTGATTTCATTAGTTTAATCAAATGGAATGGTGGAAAATGGGGAATTAATATTTTAATGTAATACTTTAGATTTTTACGCTCTGGAAATTATGTTTATCATATTTTAATGACTCATTAATGAAGTAAAAAATATCATGGAAGAACTTCAGGTTCTATAAGGTATTAGGTCAATATTACATAATGAATGATTTAATTTTAGATACACTGGTTATGTGAAAAAATGTATTTTTACTATTCAACTGAAAATTGAAGTATTTTTTAAAATTAAAAAAAATAACCCTTGGAACATATAAATTTTATGATTTCAAAAAAGATTATCATTTTATAAAAAAACTTTTAAAATAAGAAATTTTTATTTTTATTATAATTTTTTTGATTTTTATGAAGTAATTTGTAAAAATGTTCTTATATTATCAATGAGTTTCTTAATCAAGATATTTATTTTTTGGTATTATAAAATTTTTATTTATATAAATTAATCTTAATAAATATGATTTATAACAAATTATAATATTTTTGGGTGAAATTAATATTCTCATGGTCAAGTTACTATTCCCAATGGTTAGGTTACTATTCTCAATGATCACATTACTATTCTAGAAGCGACATTACCTCCTATAAATACATACACTATCCTTTATTTATTATTCAACTCAATTCCTCTCATGGTTCTATATTTTATTTTTCTATAATTTTGATTAATTTACTGATATTTTCTTTCTTTTCTATAGTATAAGAAGTGCGTATGATGATTCTAGTGGATTGGGGTGATCTATATTTTCCCATTTTAGCATTTATATTTTATTTTTTTGTCCAACTATACTGTTTAGAATTTTAATCAGATTTAGTGATGATTAATTTAAAAATGTTTGTTAATAAGTTATTTTTAGTTTATTTATGTATATAATACAATATAGTATATTATAATAATAATTTATTTCAAGAGACAAATACCATTTATAATCTCAAGATTTTTACATTTCCCCCTTTAGAAATTCCGTCCTTTAAATTTCAACTCATATTCTTAGTTGATAATAGATGATGGTACTGTTGCTTCATTATTTCCCCTAGATCCCATGTCACCTCTTCCTACTTGTAACTGAAAATTAATTTTTTTTATTGAATCTAATGCCACTTTTAAGGGGTGATATGGAACCCAATCAGACATCAATACTTAAAAACCATTAAACCTCTATGGTAAAAACACAAAAGGAACAACCCAGATAAAAACAACAAAGAAACGCCCCTCCCCATCATGAAAAAAATCATATATACAAGTTTCCACCTTATCATTTCTCCTCATCTAGATGTCCCGTGAAAGGATGTGCAGGGCTGGTACCGATGGAAATATCCATACCCTCTCAAACTTCCAAATCTAAATGATATGACCAGAGAAAAACTCAGTTCTCTGAAACTCTTCTAGAGAATCCCATTGATGGTGAACCAGTATAGCCCCTTAAACCATGAATCGTAGGCCACACAACTCAATCCCTTCAAGTCACCAACAATATAATCAAATAAAAATCCACAAAAATTTATCAGATAACCTAAATCATGCACTTACCTCTAAAGATTATGAACCACTGCTGGAACCAAAGCTACCCCGCCACAACCAAAGGCACCCTTCAACTCCACATCTACAGAAACCCAGAGTTGAAGATAAACTATGGAACATGAAACCAATAGGAACGATTGCAACACTTAGGTTGCAATAATCACACAACTAGGTGTTTTTACAGACATAACTTCTTCAAGGTATCAAGGATTTGATTTAATTGTTGTAGAAAACATACAAGATATAAAGGAATTCCTAAAATGAGAATCAATTAAGACTTTTTCAATTCTTGAGTGAATATGAATTATACCTTGTATATTTCATTTTCTTTCTCCAATTCATCAGTAGTGACGGAATAAGAATTCCATTTCTCCTTTGGATTTGGTGGTTTATAACATTGATTACCCACAAGGAAACATTGTTTAGTGCAATGGATTTCATAGTTCCCTTACTATCTATATATAAAGCATTAAACTATAGGTGGTCCATTGGGAGGTTCCCTCCTTTCTTCCATCATGTTGGTTAGATTCTTCATGTCTCTTAGAAATTCATGATCATGTTGGCGTTATCTCCCACACTTGAAGAATTTTCACATCCCTTTGAGGAAATTCTAATAATTATTCTTCCAATATTTTTAACAAGTGCGTGGTTGGATCCTCTTACCTCATTTTTCATTTGACTAACCAGCTTGAAAATCCATTCTTCTCTTCTTATCTCTATAATCACTAGACCATTAAAAAATCCAGTTCTACTTTGAGATCACATCAAACCACTTATTCATAACTCTCAAATTCATATATAGCTTGATCCTTTCAAATGTATGGTTTTAAACAACTATATAATCTATCTATTTTTCAATCATCATTGATAAAAAATGATGAATATCTTTCAATCCTTGTGAAGTTTTACTCATAATCTATGACATATTTACCTTTATTTTGAATCAACTCCATTAATTCTATCTCCAAACCTATTTGAAGAGTTCATGGGAAATAGTCTTTAAGAAATATTTTCCTTATGTTTTCTCACTACATATATTCTATTTCATCCTTTTTCCAAGTGTTATTTATCAATTCTCACAAATTATTAACATATCCTTCTAAATGATAGAAAAAAAGAGTCACTTACTTTATTTAGAATAGTGTAGAAAATAAATATCTTTTCCATTGAGCTAACCCATTGTTCCACAAAAAGTGGATCAGAAGATCCAGTATATGTTAGTGGTCATTGTAATATAAAAGAATAAATGAATAGTTTGTTTTCCGTGGGTGAATGTTGATGTTTCAAATGGTTCAATTTTTATTTATAGACTAATACAGTTGGGTTAGAATCACCATTAATTTTATAACTCCACCTCCCATGGCATTGGGGATATTGTTTGGAAAATCTTCACATTGTACCTAACATGGTTTGGTGGCATGGTTTCTACTAGATACCACCATTTTATAAAATAGAAAGCGTTTTAACAATATTTTAGTAAAATAATATTAAATAATATAGTCTCTTTTATATTTAATTCTAAAGGCATATCTTATGGGATCCTTATGTTTAAATTTTTTATAAAAAATGTTTATTGGTTATTTTAATATACGTAGGTTTATCCTCAGGGGTTTGAATAATGTTTTCTAGTTCTAATTCCAAAATTAACTAAACTATTCTCTGATACCAATTATAGCTACCCTATTTTTTCTTACATGACTATTAAATCATTTTAAGGATGAAAAATATAATTGTGTTACAAATCCAAGATCCAAAGGATTAGTTCCCTTGGAATCATATGATCATACATAACTACTACATAATAAAAAATAAAAAATATTTAATTTTTTATCCTCTACATTCTTACAATCCCCCATGATTTCCATAGAATAAGTAATCACATGAGGATATACATCAATGAAAAGGGTGATCTAAAATCTTGGTAAGAGGATGAATAAAGAACATGAATCAATATAACATTGGTGAGAAGAATCATCATCATAATATAATAAGAATATGAGAAAAATTAACATCATGAAGGAAACATGTGATAATGGCATGGAATATGGAAAGTCATAAAAATTAAACATCATGTCATTATCATCAAATACCACACATAGTTTTGAAAAAAGCTTGCCTCATCTTCATGAATGACATATGTGAATAATTATAACATCATAATTGTGAACAAATATAGCATAATTTTCTTTCATAATACACAATATCTTATGAGATATATCACATTAGCTAATTCATTAGAGGGATATATAATTACAAGACCATACATTACATCGTAATATTTACATAATTATGCATGTCACATAGAACATATTACAATCATAGTCATGAATTAACCCATAAAAAGGATTTTTTTCCTATGTATTTAATCAATAATAAATTCATTTATAAAATTTGGATTCCCAAATGAAAAAGAGAAAACCATATTTGGTATAAGAATCATCACTCTAAAGTAAAGAAGAAATAACTCTAGAAGAATAAAATAAGTTTTTTGGAAAAAAGATTTCCTTTGTAAAATGTTTTTATTTCTCAAAAAATCAATCAGGGAATATGTATATCCCAAAAAATAAAAGTTAATAATAATGAAATGAAATTTAAGTAACATTAGTGAAATATTTAATCCATATAATTCATGAAATATTGGAAACCCAAATAAAAGGAGTTGGTTTCGAGAATCCCCTTACCTTTCTTCCAGCTTTATTTCATTGTTTTTTCACTTCATAAATAATAAAACTACATTTATTAAAAAATAAATAAAAAATTAATTTTTTTTAAGTTTTTCCACTATTTATCAATTTTATTCATTTTATTTTTTTAATTTCCTTGCATATATTTTAGTCATTTTGATATCATGTTTTACCTAAAATATTTCCTACTTTTCCTTGATTTTTTTTATTTTGTTGAATTTAATTTATACATTAGTATAATTAATTCTAGAATAATATAATAAATAAATATATATATATATATAATTTATAATATTCATTCATGAAGGTGGTTATAATAATTTGCTTGGAAATTTCTCCATAGGTGGTTAATCAAACTTTAACGAGACATTTTCGGGAGAGCAGGAAATAGAATTTTAAAATTATATATAGTAAATATGATAATTATTGTTGGTTAAAATAATTAATATAATGTTAGCTTATTGAATAATTATTTATTATAATTTTTTTTGAAAGGGGCGGGGAAAAAAGAAAGAGATGAAGTAGGAGAAACAGAAAAAAGAGAGGAGTTCATCAGAACATACTTAATCCTCAGTGAAGCCTCTCTTATACGCCACTAAAAGCCCTTGATGTGCACGGGCTGATCACTCTAGAACGTGCCTATGTATTATAAGGAGTTTTAGGTTAATGATATTGTAAAAAATTGTAATTTTAAGGGGTGGGGGGAGTTTTTTTCCATGCAGAGAAGAGAGGTTATTTATACTTGAGGAGATGTGAATTTTTTGAATAAAATGATGCATCCAAGGAAAAAATTTTATTAGTGATTTTTTTGAAATTTTATAATATTTTTAAATTAAATAAAATTATTTTAAGACTTTGTTTTACTTTATAATTATAATTTATTAGTTTAATCAAAAGGAAATGTAGAAATAAGATAAAATAATATTTTAATGTTGTACATTAGATTTTTAGGATATGGAATGTACTTATTATGTTTGAAAAATAAGTTTATAATATTTTAATTTCTAATTAATGAAATAAAATATATCATGAAAGAAATTCATGTTCTTAAAATGATTATTTCGTTATTAAATCCTGAATAATTGAATTTAAGTTACGTTGGTTGTCTGAAAAACTATATTTTTTTCATCCGAAAATTGAAGTATTTCTATAAATTACCAAAAAAATAAACTTAATAAATTTTTTTGTGATTATTTAAAAAAATTATATTTCTTTTATCAAAAAAATATAATATAGTTAGTTGGGATTTTTAATATAATTTTTTTATTTTTTCAATATACATTAAAAAAATATGCTTTGGTTTTCATTGTGTTTTTATCATGATATTAATGTTTTGGATTTGTAAAATTAATATTTACATAAATTAATCATAATAAATATTATTTATATCATAATTTAATAATTTTGGGTAAAATTACTCTCCCAATGATTTGGTTACTATTCTCAATGATAATGTTACTATTCCTAAAGGGCACATTACCTCCAATAAATACCTCTACTTTTCTTAATTTTTTACTCAACTCAATCACTATCAAGGTTATATATTTCAATTTTCTAAAATTTTGTTTGGTTTACTATCATTTTTCTTATTTTAAATAGTTTTGGTTGTGGAGCAATGATTGTAGTGTATTAGGGTGATCCATATTTTCCTATTTTAGCTTTTTAATTATATAGTTTATTTTTCAATTAATTATTTTGGAATTTTAATTGTTTTCATTACTGATTAATGTAATAGTTTTTATTAATGAATTATTTTATTTTTATTTATGTGTATAATACTATATAGTATATTATAACACACATTTGTTACAAGAGAGAAATATCATTTATAAACTCTAGGTTGTTATAGTTATATTATTTCAAATAATTCTTTTTGGATTACAGTTTAAAGGATAATGATGATGAACATAGAATGTCTTCTAAGTAGACAATTGAAATTGAAATTATAACATTTTATTTTGTGAGGTTAAGATGGTTGAATATATTCAAGAATTTTAATGTTTGGGAATATGATTATTATGTCTCACCATTTTTCTTCTAGCTTACTTTATAGATATTTCTCAATAAAGAGTTTTTTTGGGAGGGTTTTATTATATGGAAAAATAAACATCTGATAATAATTAAATATGATATGAAGTGATAATAAAAACACATATAGTGTGGAAAACATAAGTCTTATACAGTATTTTAACATAAATGATATAAAAAACAGGTGTTTATGTTGGTTATTTAAATATTATTTAAAAGTTTAAGAATATTAATATGTATCATATTAAATGAATATTATATTTTATCAAACTTTCATGTTGGATACATAAATATATATATAAATATAAATTTTATGAAGTGAAATAATAATTGACCTCTCAAAGTATGACCATCAATTTATCCCTAATTAATGTTCATCATGGAGTATTATAGGTTATGCTGGAATATTAAAGTTAGTGTCAGTAAGATTAATTTATAGAGATAAATAATATAATCATGAGGTACAAATAAAATAATATTACTCTTTTTCTGCTAGATGGACCACTAAGTATACCACATAGTGTATCATACATATGTATTCGGTATAGTAGGGGTGAATGGATCATATTTTATTCCCTATTACCTGATATAGGAGAGATAACTAGCATGAAAATCATTATACATTGATAACCTGTTTGAAAATGTATACATATTTAATTAGAAAATGTTAGGGTGGTTTGGTATTTTGTTTATTAGGTCATCCGATAGAGTTTATCCAAGATGAGATTTTTCCTCTCATATGATGAGTATGACATCTGAGCACTCAATTAAGAAAGAATGTGGGAGTGTACAACCGCAACTATATATTTTATATCATTTTGGATAAGGGAAAATAAATGTTCTTATTCATAAAAATGAATGAAATGTGATTTACGAATTGATAAGATCATTCTACACTATTAGGGTCAATAGAAAATGAGTTCTCTTTATGGGACTGCTATGATTCAAGTACCATGGACATTCAATGTCTTTTAAAAATGGAAAATACTATAATGATCATTTTCACATGATATATACTGGCCAACATAGGTGTTTAGATATGTGTGTTTGAGGGAGATCACCATAGATCCCTTTATATCTTGTTTAAAATTTAATCTTTTCTACAGTCTGATCATTTATTACATATTTGGATTCAGATATACATTTTTTTCAGTCATATAACTGATCATGGGGTAAAAATTTGTGATTGACTGAATGGGGATTTAGTTTCTCTCAGATAGATACTCTAAAAGTGTTTTACAGTTAATATAAAGGTTTTTCTGATAGTTCATTACAAGGTATTTCATATGATTTTATATAAGGTGACTTTTATGATAATTTTCTAAAATTTATTTGGAAGATATCCAAAAGTGTTTTTTATATGGTTTCATGGGATATTGTATATGATACATTATAAGGTGAAATGGGAAAAGTATTTTAGACATTAGTGAAAGTGGGATATTGATGGGAATATTCCCTAAAGAGATATATATATATATATATATATATATGATAAATTTAAGTAGACACATATATACACACACACACACACACATATATATATATATATCAGGTGTGTAAGAATTCACGTAAATGTATTAGGTATATTTTTGTGTGTTGGATTCCAAAATTATGCTCTATATTGGATAACAGTAAAATAATCTTTTCATATGATGAAATAAATGTGAGTTAAATGCATTCTTGCATATGATTGATGAATTTGGAGATTCATCAATACGTACATTATAAACACATGAATCAATGCATTCTTCATTGAGGGGAATCCTCAGAACCTATATAAATCCACTTCCTTGAGATGTCAGTGTATAAGGACTTACATAATGCTTGTTTAGAACTCCACAAACTCATTTCTCTCATTCTTCTTATTCTTCTTTTTCCTGCCAAGATTTTAGACCATCGTTAGATAAAGGAGAATATTTCATGTAGGATATTTGATTCATTCAAACCATGGATGAACTATGAAGGTGGTATTTCATTTGGATTCTATTTTATGATCATTATCAAGATCATAAAATGAATATCAAAAGGTTTCATGCTTTCTTTGGTGTATGGAATTTTAATTTTTATAACAACTTATTAGTTTTTATTTTTACCACATGTTTTTTATTTCATACATAGACATCCTTAAAAAAGAGTTTTTAGTCACTTCCAAATGATATCATTATGGTAATAAACTCAAAAAAACGTTTAAATCATAAATAAACCATTAAAATAAAATGGGATTCATAAAAATTCATAATAAAAATCATTCACTTCTTATAGCATAAAGAACCCATGGAAAAAATGGGTTTCCTAAAATTTTTAAATATTAGAAAAATAAAGAATCGATTAAAATTGATTAAAACCAAAAAATTGATTAAACAATTGTTATCCATTCATTGGAGACAAATTGAGGGTGGAAAATGAAACATAACTCCACTGGAAAATGAAAACCAAAGTATGAAAATAAATTTCATAAAAAAATTTAATCATTAACGTAAATATCATTGTTATGTGTTTAAATTCCCACTTTTTTAAGAATATGAAAATAAAACCACTTAAATTAGCAATTCATAAATTTACCCAAGAATGGGATGCAAATTTGAAAAATATTATTCAATAAATATTTAGTGTAAGATAAAATAAAATATTGTGAAAACAAATGATTTCATAATATTTTCTAAAATACCATTCCTGAAACCCACATGATTGAAAAGATAATAAAAGTTAAAATTGAACGTTTTAAAGATAAATATAAAGGTCACAATAGAAAAATAATTTTAGGCTTTCAAAATAATAAGGGAAACCATTTATTTATATTAAAAAAATTGATAATGATTAAAAATAACCATCAAAAGGATTAGAAATAGCCTTAACAAAATTATAATTATTTTGAAATAAAGGTTTTTTGCAAGGAAATAATTTGATGATAAATATGAATTTCTAAATATACAATTATGGAATAAAATACAGAATAATCATACGGAAGAATATGTCAATATTTAATTGTCATAGTTGAAGAGGAAAGACTCTGACCCATGGAAAAGATTTGAGTCAAGAGAACCCATTTCCACAATTTATGAATTCCATAACAGTGATTTTATCTACTATATAATCAAAATAACTATATTAATCTCAAAATTCAGAACATTATTACTCTATATAACCTTTAATAAACTTTTTTTATATTTATTTACTATAAATAAATTAGTTATTTTTATTTTTATCACAATATGTTATTTGTTTCAATTGTCTTTTTTTACTAGATGTGAATTTTCATGTCTATTATTGTTTACGAATTAAAATTTAATAATTACAAAATCATTATATGTACTATGATATATATATTATAATTATTGTTTATATTATAATTTAATTCTTTTATATTTTTAGTTATAATTCATAAAAATATAATTGTTCACAAGTTTTCTTTTAATAATTTTGTACAATGCTTTTTGATATATTAATAATGAGTTAAAAATTTATATAAACTTTAAAAAACCTTAAAACACTATTTTATCTTCAATTTCAAAAAATACTAGTATTTGAGCTTCCATATTTATCCATGCTTTTTTTATGTGAGTGGTTAAACATACCTGAATAAGGACAAACTATAATCATTGGGTGGGTTTGGTTAAAGAAGTGATTCTTTTTTACTAAATATCAATTTCATAGAACTATAATGAAATAATTTTTTTATTAAAGTGGTGAACCATATTTTAAAATATCAGGATATATAAATAATAGAGTGAAAAACTAAATACATCACTTTCACAAAGGTGGTAGTCCATATGTAAGAACCTATGATGTATTTATTTTCCACAGAAAGGGAGGAAGATAGGGAATGGTTTATAAGTTATGAATTTCAAAAATATTGTAAATTTCATATTTATTCATTAAATATCCCCACATTTTAACCATACTTATAATATCTTTGTGGAAAAGGGATCATGTTTCACCTAAATATGGAAATCCTCCCACAACACATGAAAAATTTTCATTTTTCAAATGGTTTTGAGGAGGGTAGAGAATGGATATTATATTTTTATAATTACATTTAAGGATATTAAAAATAGGAATAATATCATAATTTTTGTAATTCCCATACCCTAGTTACCCAGAGTCGGTGTATTATTACATAACATTGGAATGATCACAAGAGATCATGTCTTAAAATACCGATTAGTTTAGTATCATTGGATGTACTAGATATATACATGAGTTTTACATTACATCATGAAATATAAAAAAATTGTGTCCCTTTTAAACACACTCATATCCATTAACCTATTCTTACATGTTGGTCGTAATAAAATTTTTCACAGCCTGGGAAAAAATAAACCTAGGAAGGGTGAGCTCAAGTGCTCAGTAAGGATAAAAATATAGTAGAAACATTCATAAATAAGCATAAACATTTAAGGAAATGTATGAAACTAAAAAACAAGCCTTTAAAAAAAATTCAGCATAATATGGTAAAGATAAATCAAATAATTATATTTACTTATTCACATGGATATTCTACTAGTTGAATAATAACATGAATTATCAATAACAAATTTTATAATGATGGAATGCATAATTCCAGACATCATAACCACATAGTCAAGGCATCGTGCCAAGAATACAAATAACAATTTTTTCAAGGCCGTGTGCCATGACATTATTTTGTCTCATGAGACCTACCGATGCATCGAGCAGCTATAGAGGTCTCCACCAGTCACTAACTAAGTCAAATGAACTCCTTATATGAAAAGGTCGAAGCATAACACAAAAATTCATATGAAAACTAACATGCGAAATATTAATACATTAAACATAAACCATAAATGGTATAAAAATAACACATCCATAGTCAAACATATCACAAAACCTTTAATACAATATGGAATATTTTATCATAATAAATCAAATTCAAACAAGTGTAAAATTCATCAGGGGATGTTGACATAGATGAAATCAAAACTATTTGAGAGAAAAATATCTATATATTTTGAAATCATTTAAAAGTAATGTAATTATAAAAAAAAATTTAATTTTAAAGTATTATTATAATCTTGTAATGGAATCATTTAAGGTGTTATAATGGCATAAAATATCCGCACCAGATGTATATGTTAAAAAGCATTCTTTCCTTAATTTTGTCGAAAAGTTCACAAAGTACCTTGTTTGGAAAATGAAAGAAATATTTCTTTCAAAACATTTTATAAAAATTGAAACAGGGGTATAAATGACTTTAACCCATATTATAGAAAATAGTAAAAATGTTTTTAAATACATTTTTAAGAAACAAAAATGTGGATGATAAAGAAGTCCTAGTAGATTCTTACGTAAAAAAACTCAGGTAATATTGAGATTGTAAAATTAACACTTACCTTGTACTTTTCCTTTGTAGAGAGTATTTTAACCTCATGTATAAGAGTTAAATAATTGTTATTAAATTATAAATGAACCACATATATAAATATGATATCATATATGATCTTCTAAAATTGCATTATTAATAATATTTTAGTAGTATCATTGTTTCGGGTAATAACTAATTCATTTTCATTTATATGTTTTGTTAGGTAAGTAAAGTTTATTATGGATAGGATTTATTTTATCCATATATAGAATGATATTATTTTATTTATATATTATATTTAATCATCAAATGAAAATTATTCTCGAATGTTTATGATGGGCAATGAATCTCATCGTGTTTGTGAAGACAATAATCTGTACGTACGCACGAGTGACAATATCATTCTATTGATGATAAAATCATCTGTAATGGGATTATATATCATATATACAGAATCATTAACATGTTATATTTATTATTTACATCAATTATACACCATTATTATAACCATCCAAATAATGATGTGTTGAATAACAACTACACCACGACGTGGAGATGGTAAGCCGTACGTATGCACGTATGGTGACTTTGTCATTCATAGGGTTGATAGAATAATGAATATGGTTTTACGATCTTTATAATAACATCACAGTATTTAGATGTTACTGGAGTAATTGTTTTGGTATGGAAACAACAACGAAATAGGAAGTTGAAGAAGAAGATAACTTTAAAAGAGGTGATGAAATTATTACCTCTTTTTCAAGTGCTTCCTTTTTATTTGATAAAAAAGGACTCCTTAGGTTGGATTTATAATCAACTTAAGGCCTCTAGGATTAATTGAGGGTAGTTGGGAGGATATTTGAGTAGGTTTTGGATGATATAAATGGATTTGGAGGAGTGAAATTAAGAAAAGGGGAAGTACCCTTTTATAAGAGAGGTGATGGTCACTTTAGGAAAAGCTGGAAATAATATTTTATAATAAAATAATTTTTGGTTTATAATGGATCAAATTTGGTTTATGTCGAGGATAAGGTAGGTATGGGTATAATTCCACTCAACCAATAAGTTTTAGATAGGTTTAGGTCTCTATATTAACCATATCTTTTAGATTTTACACTTAGTTAAATACTTTAACTTTTAACATGTATTCTTGTATTATTATAATAAATGGTCAATAAACTTACTATAAAAAGACAATAGGACCCCAAATAGTTCATTATTGACATATCGAACCTCATATAAGTCCTTTGGTAGAACATTGTATTTTTAAGAATATTATATCATTTAATAATATTGTGTTTGTTTTAAAAACTCATTTATGTCAATTTTGACACTATTTGGTATTTTGTTTTTGTTAAAGTCATAACAACGTAATCACTTCGAATAAAATTTATTTAATCAGCCCTAACATGTCATAGTAAGCTATAAAATCCTTGTAATTCATCAAAACAATTAATTTACATTTATTTTAATTTTTATAATATCAATTATCTTAATTTTTCATTAATAGGGTAATTACTGCATTATCATTGTGTAACAAATAACTTTAATTTTTTAATGTCTAAAATTTACAAATAAAATACCATGTTTTAGGAAATAGTTTTATATTTATAATGAATATTTATAGTCAAAATTATCTTTTGTATAACCCTATATTAAAAATGGTTTATTTATAAAACATTGTATTTTATACTTTTAACTATTTTTAAATAAAATAATAATAAATGTCCTAATCTAATCCATGTGGATCAAAATGGTCATATTTTAATCCTAAGGATGATTTTGGTCGAAATACACTTATCTAATAGAATTAGGAATGTGTCAGGGTAATTATAATATCATTTTTTCCTTTAATTACCCTATTTACTTTTAACCGTAGTAAATAAAAGTCAAAAGTTACTTTTCACTAAAAATTATTTTCATCTCATTGAACCATATTTTACTTAGTTATGTCAACCGTGTCTCTGGGATTTTTGAATTTCAATTCATAGAAGTGGTAAAATTAAGTCATATGCAAATTTGTAAATTTTCCTAGAAGGTGGGTAAAAGACGGTAAAAAGTTCTATAAAATTTTATATATCTAAACTTATTATAAAATAACTCTAATGAATTAAATTGGACTAATGTATATATTAGGTATCTATTTTTACATGAAAATAAATATAAATTAAACATAATTATTTAAATAAAAATTCAGCTTTAAACAATAATGTAGTGTTTTTCACTATTCCTCAAAAATTGAAAGTTTTTAGAAAATACCAAAAATTCACCTAAGCTAATTTTGGTATTTTGAATCCAAAAAAATGAAGTCCATTTTGAAAAACAAATTTTTAAAATTTAGAAAATTCGGTATTACTATTCATAATGGTTAGTTTGATTGGTCGTGGTGTGCTAGAACATGAGGATGCATACAACGCAAGCAATTGTATTATTCAAAGAGAAGCCTACTGTGGAAGCTTGAGGTGTTACATTATTCCCTCCAAATAATTTTATCCTTGAAATTTCTAGAATATCACTACATAAAAATACCCAGGTGGTTCTTCATCATAAGTTCCTTAGGTTCTCATGTCACCTCTTCTATTTTATGGTTTCTCCAAAAAATATTTTACCAGATGAGTCATCCGATTTCTCAACACTTGTTCTCTGGTACCAAGAATACAAATAGGCTCTTCACAATAAGATAGATCAGGTTCCAATTCTAATTCTTTATAGGTGAGTACATGCATTTGGTCTAGCATGTATTTTCTCAACAGTGATACATGGAACACATCACAAACTTTTGTGAGACTTGGAGGCATTTTCAAATAGTAAGCTACAAATCCAATTCGCTCTAGAATTTTGAAAGGTCCTATGTACTTGGGAATCAATTTACACTTCTTAATGAATTTTATAACACCCTTCCATGGAGATACCTTCATGATAAATGATCACCTACTTGAAATTCCAACTCCTTCCTTCAGTTATCGGCATAGCTCTTTTTCTTACTTTGAGCTGCTTTGAAGTGGGTTTGGATAATCTTTACGTTTTCCATTATTTACTCAATAAGTTCTGGGCTTACGAGTTTTCTTTCACCAACATTGTCCCAACAAGTTAGTGTGTGGAATTTCTTTACATATAATGATTAATACGGTGTCATCTTAATACATGAATGGAAGCTATTGTAATAGGAAAATTATACCAGAGGTAAATAATAATCCCACATACCTTGAAAGTCAAGTGAGAAAAATCTCAACATGTATTATAAGGTTAGAATAGTCAGTTATGATTGACCATCAGTTTGAGGGTGGTAGGTAGTGCTCAAACGAAGTCCAGTATCCCAGGCTTTATAATGTATTTTCCAGAATCTTTATGTAAAATAGGGATCCCGATAGGAAACGATTGATAGGGGTACACCATGTAGTCTTACAACTTCATTAGTATATAATCTTGTTAAATGTTCAAGTGGTAAATCATCTCTTATAGCGTGAACATTTTCTAACTTGGTAAGACAATAAATGATGATCCATATTGCATCATTCCTTCTATGAGTCTTTGGTAGCCCCAGGAAAAAGTCCATCGTAATATCATCCCACTTCCACTAAAGTATGGGAAGAGGTTGCATGACTCCTCCATGATGTTTTCTTCCAGACTTAACCTATTGACAAACCATACATCTTGACACAAAATCAGCAATCTCCCTCTTCTTTTTGTGCACCCCCAAATGTTACTTCAAATATCTATACATCTTAGTGCTACTAGGGGGTATAGAGAAATTAGAGCTATAAGCACCATCCAACAATTTCCTTTCTAGATTAGGTATATTAGGAACATAAAATCTCTTCCAAAATTTCAGAATTACATCTTCATACACAAATTCAATAAATATCCCATCACTCACAGCATTAATTTTATTTTAAAACTCCTCATCATCACTCTACGATCTGTTTATCCTTTCTAGTAAAGATGGTTTGGAAACCATATGAAAAATTATCAATGTTTCACCTTACAGGATTATTCCCGAATCCATATTTAATGGATCCATGATCATATGATCCTTTTCAAGTCTCATCTTGTTAATAACTCCATGATATTTTCTGATCAATGCATCTGCCCCCTTATTTTCCTTCCCTAGGTGGTAGTTTATAGTGAAATCATAATCCTTGAGTAGTTCGTTCCATCTCTTTTGCCTCATGTTGAGTTCTTTTTGTGAGTAAATATACATCAAACACTTCTGATCATTATAAATCTCACATTTTTCACCATAGACATAGTGTCTCCATATCTTCAAGGAAAATATTACATCTCCTAACTCAAGATCATGAGTGTGATTGTTTGGTTCATGATTTTTTAGCTACAGTGATGTATAAACAATAACTCTATCATTCTGCATAAGGAAACAACCGAGTCCATTATTTAAAGAATCACTATAAATAAAAAACCCATCATTCCCCAATGGTAGACTAAAGATAAAGGCATTGGCTAATATTCTATTCAGTTCTACAAAACATTCTTCACACTTTTTTGTACAAACTAATTTAACCCCTTTACACGTGATCTTGGTCAATGGTTTAGCCAATCGGGTAAAATTGTGGATGAAACACCGATAATAACCTGCTAAACCCATAAAATTACGTACCTTAGTTATACTCATTGGTGCTGGCCATTCTTTTATTCCATTTTTCTTTTAAGGATCAATAATGATTCCATCCTTAGAGACAATATGGCCAAGAAAAGAAATCTCTTGAATCCAGAATTCATACTTTCCTAAATTCCCATATAATTCATTTCTTCTAAGAGTATTTAGAATAGTGCACAAGTGATTTTCATTATCTTCGTAGATTTTGGAGTATACCAAGATATCATCAATAAATACCACTAAAAATTCACCAAGATATTCCTTGAAAACTCAATTCATTAGATCTAGGAAATCAGAGGGAGCATTAGTCAGTCCAAAAGGCATTATTGTAAACTCGTATTGACTATACCTGGTTCGAAATGCTGTATTTGGAATGTCTTCCTTCTTCACACACAACTGATGATATCCAGATCGAAGGTCAATCTTTGGAAAATATTGAAATCAATGAAGTTCATCAAATAAATCATCAATGTGAGGTGGGTGATACTTGTTCTTTATTGTTATAGCATTGATCTCCCTGTAGTCAATACACAAACTCATAGATCCATCCCTTTTTATAACTAAATGAACCGGGGCTACTCATGGTTAAACACTAGAGTGAATAAATCCTTTATTACTCAATCCCTACAGTTATTTCTTTAGTTCCACTAATTCCACAATGGCCATTATATTACGGGTCATTGATATGGGCCTTGAACCAAGAATTAAGTCAACGGAAAACTCAATTTCTCATTCTGTAGGATGTCCAGGTAAATACTCTGAAAAAACATCAACATATTCTTAAACAATAGGTACATCCTATATTTGAACATTAATTTCCTCACCCATAGTTATTTCACTATCTTCCACCCCAATTATTGAATTTAGTAGTGCTACTGGGGGTGGATCTAGATAAGAATCAGATGGTGATATTTCTAATATAAAGATAAGGTACTACTTATCATCATCATAAAAAATTGTAACCTCATTCTTCTTATAATAATTTTTTTCATTATGGTCCGAAATCCAATCCATACTAAGAATTATATCAAAATAAATCATGGGAATGAAAATGATATCAGTAGATGAAGCACATTTATATGACCTAATGGGACCTAATTCAAAAAACATTGTTGAAATGATACTTCCCTTAGGAATTTTTACTGACAAATCCCTTGTTAAATCAAATTTAAAATATCTAATTTTCTTAGAAAACTAGGATGATATGAAACAATGTGATGATTAGGAATAAAATAAAGCATTGGATAAATTTGAAGGAACCATTAAATTACCTTCCACTACGTCATTTAGAGCTTCAACCTCAGTAGTAGTGATCACATATGCTTGGAATTTCTCTCTTTTCCTTTTATGAGGTATGTTTCTTTGGTTCTTAGGACATTCAGTAGTGTAGTTCTTAATTACTCTTCAATTGTAGCATTCAACATTGACAACATTTTTTGTTCCCTTGAAATCATGATCTTGGTGGCCCTTTCCCCAAACTTATAACAAACTCCCAATCCCTTTAGGAAAGTACTTGGTTGTTTCTTCCCACATTTTCTACAGGATGGAAATTCAACTTTTCCCTTATTCCCATTATTTTCATTTCCAGGGTGTTTAGCAGATATCCTCTCCTCCTCCTTTTCTTTAAATTCATAAGACTTATAGAATTATTTTTCTTTCTTGATACCATGTGAGACTATATCTTTGTAAAATGAGAAGTATTGTGAGACTAATGCTTGACAGAGAAATGGTTTTAACCCATTAAAGAATCTATCAATCTTAATCATTGGGTTACGTATATAATCTATATCATTCCTTTCTAACCTTGTAAAGTTAGCCTCATACTTTTCAACATTCTCATCCTACTTTTGCTTCAAACTCAGAAATTGCCTTTCCATATCCTCTCGATGGTCACAAGGAAAGTATTTTTCTAAAAAATATCTTTAAACTCCCCCTATTCCATATTTGATACTTCATCATCTTCATTTGTGTTTCGAATCAATGGCCAACATTGATCTGTATCTCCTATGAGGCGACAAACTTCCATGAAAACCTTTTCCCTTTCACTACTCTCCAAACCATGAAATATTTTCTCTAAGGAACTTATCCAATGCTCAGCTATAAATGGATTTGTAGTACCATTGAATGTTAGTGGGTTTTCATCATGAATCGGTCTAACATTGATCCTCCAAATTTTGGATGAGGGTGATCCATATGGGTAAGGTTATTATTCATAACCTGAATGAGTTGTCCCAGTATGGTCAAAAGTTGATGAGCACCAGTTGCATCACCAGCTCCACTATAATTATCTTGAGTAGGAGGAAAGTACGGACATGGATTACATGTATTGATACGGTTTCCATTCCTTCCACTAGGCACCATTTCTAAATAATATCATACACTAGATTTGTTTATGAATCGCAATACATAATTCCAAACTTGTCAAACACTTAAGATAAATTGAATAGTTTATGGATATAATCCATAATCCTGAAATTGTTTTCTTTGAGGAAGTATATACTCAGAAATCCTTCATAATTTATTATAAAGAAAATGTGAATTATCCTAAGCATATCTCATAATAGTGTTACAGACAAGAGTGCATTAAGGCTCATTGTCGTGTACCAAGATACCCCGAGTCAAGCCTGGAACTTCTTGTCGGAGTTTTCACTCCTAAGTATATTTGTGCCAGAGATTCCTCTACCTGCTAATATCCAGATAGGAATATATTTTCTTAGAAAACCCACATGATATTTACACAACAAAATTTTTTGGATGTTCTTCTATACTAATCCTCATAGTTTATCTTAGGGTAATGTTCTCTAATCAGAGTTTTTCTAAATCTAGTTTCCAAGGTTTGTACTAAAATTACTCTAATACCAACTGTAATGCCCTGACCCTAGTTACCCAGAGTCAGTGAATTATTATATAACATTGGAATGATCACAAGAGATCAAGTCTCTAAAGACCAATTAGTTTAGTAGTTTTGGAAGTACTAGATACATACATGAGTTTTACATTACATCATAAAATAAAAAAATAAGATTGTGTCCCCTTTGAACACACTCATATCCTTTATACTATTCATGCAGGTTAATCATAATAAACTTCTTCAAATTCTGGGAATAATAAAACATAGAAAAGGGTGAGCTCAGATGCTCAGTAAGGATAATAATATATCAGAAACGTGCATAAATAAGAATAATCATTTAAGGAAATGTATAAGACTAAAACACAAGACATTTAAACATAAACATCAGAATAAAATGGAAAAGATAAATCAAATAATTCCATTTACTTATTCACATGGATATTATACTAGTCAAATAATCACATGTAATATCAATACCCAATTTCATAATGATGGAAGGTATAATTCCGGTCATCATAACCACATAGTAAAGGCCTCATGCCAAGACTAAAAATAATTATTTTGTCAAGGCCTTATACCAAGACACTAGTTCTTTTCATGAGACCTACTAAAGCATTGAGGAGCTATAACATGATCCACCCGTCACTCACTAAGTCCAATGCATTCCTCATATAAAAAATTTGAAACATAATATAAACATTAATATTAAAACAAGAATAAAATATGTTAATACATTAACCATAAACCATGAATGATATAAAAATAACACATCCAAATTCAAAAATATCACAAAACTTTTAATAAAATATGGAAGATTGTATCAAAATAAATCAACTTCAAATCAGTGTAAAATACATCAAATGATATTGACAATAATGAAATCAAAACTATTTGAGAGAAATATCTCTATCTATTTTGAAGTCATTTAAAAGTAATGTAATTATAAAAGAAAAAAATTATTTTTAAAATATTCTTATACTATTTTAAGGGAAGCTTCAAAGGTTTTATAATAGATGAAAATAACTGCACCCACTATATAATTTAAAAAACATTCTTTCCTTAAATTTCTTGAAAAGGTCACAAAGTACCTTGTTTGGAAAACGGCGGAAATATTCCTTTCAATTTTTTTTTTATAAAAAGTAAAAAAATGGTATAAATGACTTTAAACCATAGTCTAGAAAATAATAAAAATGTTTTGAAATACATTTTCAGTAAACACGAATGTGGATGATAAAGAAGTCTTAGTAGATACTTAGGTAAAAATAATCTTGGATAATAAAGAGATTGTAAAATTAACCCTTACCATGTACTTTTCCTTATCAGAGGGTATGTTAACCTAATTTATAATAGTTAAATGATTTTTATTAAATTATAAAAGACCCACATACATAAATATGATATCATATGTGATATTCAAATATTTTTTTGTTAATAATATTTCAGTAGTATCATTTTTTCAAGTGTTAACTAATTTGTTTTACTTTATATGTTTTGTTATGTAAGTAATGTTTATTATGGATAAGATGTATTTGATTCATATCCATAATGATATTAATTTATTTAAGCATTATTTTTAATCATAAAATGAAAATTATTCTTGAATGGTTAGGATGGGAAATGAATATCATCGCGTTCGTGGAGACGGTAATCCGTACGTATGCACGAGTGACAATATCATTATATTGATGGTAAAATAATATGTAATTGGATGATATATCATATATAATAAATTATTAACATCATATATTTATTATTTACTACAATTACAGATCATTATTTTACCCATCCAAATAATGAAGAGTTGAATAACAAGTACACCGCGATGTGGAGATGGTAATTCGTATGTACGCATGTATGGTGACTTTTTTATTCATAGGAAAAATAGAATAATGAATATGGTTGTACCATTTTTATAATAATATCAAGGTATGTATAAGGTACTGGATTTATTATTTTGGTATGGAAGCAACAAGAAAAGAAGAAGTGGAAAAAGCATATAACATTGAAAGAGGTGATGAAATTATTACCTCTTCTTCGGGTGATTTCTTTTGATTTGATCAAAAGGGATCTTTAGGTTGACTTTATGATCTTAGTAAGGACAATAGAGAGAAGTGAGGATAGTTGGGAGGATATTTGTGTAGGGTTTGTTTGAGATAAATGGATTTTGAGGTGTGAAATTATGATAAGGGGAAGTACCCTTTTACAAGAGAGATGAGACACACTTTAGGAAAATCTTGAAATATTATTTTATAATAAAAACATTCTCAGTTTCTAATGGCTCCAAATGGGTTTATTTCAAAGAAAAGGTAAGTATGGGTCTAAAACATATCAACCAATAGGTCTTATATAGGTTTTGGTCACCATATTAACCATATCTTTTATATTTAACACTTAGTTAAATAGTTTAACTTTTACCATGTTTTCTTGTATTATTATAATAAATTGTTAATAAAATTACTATAAAAATCCAAGAGAACCCCAAGTGGTAAATTATTGACATATGTAACCTTATATAGGTCCTTTGGTATAAAGTTATATTTTTAGGACTATTATATAATTTAATAATGTTGTATTTGTTTTAAAAACTCATTTATGTCAATTTTGACACTATTTAATTATTGATTTTTTTAATGTCATAACAACTTTATCACTTCATATACAATTTATTGAAACAACCCTAACATGTCATATTAACCTATATTTTTTTTAATGAATAAAAAGTTTAAATTTTTATTTATTTTAATATTTTTAATATCAATTATTTTAATCTTTCTTTAATAAGGTAATTACTGCATCATTATTGTGTCATAAATAAATTTAATTATTTAATGTCTAAAAACTATAAATAAAATATCATGATGTTGTAAATATTTTTAGCTTTATAATGAATATTGATAATAGAATTTATCTTTTTTATAACCCTATATTAAAAATTGTTTAGTTCTTAAACTTTGAATTTTAGACTTTTAACTCTTCTTTAAAAAAAATCATAAATGTCCTAATCTAATCCAAGTGGACCAAAAGGATCATATTTTATTTCTAAAGATGTTTTTAGTTGAAATAAACTTATCTAATATAATTAGGAAATGTGTTAGGGTAATTATAATATCATTTTTACCTTATTTACCATATTTACTTTAACCGTGGGAAATAAAATTCAAAAGTTACTGTTCACCAAAAATTATTTTCATCTTATTGAACCACATTTTACTTATGGATGTCAACTGTGTCTCTCAGATTTTTGAAATTCAATTTCGAGAAGCAGTAAAATTGTGGTCTATCAAAATTTTCAAATGTGTCTAGAAGGTGGGTAAAAGACGGTAAAAAGTTCAATAAAATTTTATATATCCAAGCTTATTATAAAATGACTCCAATTAATTACATTAGAATAATATAGGTATTATGAATCTATTTTTACATTAAGATAAATATAAATTAAAAATAATTATTTAAATAAAATGTCAGTTATAAATAATAACACAGTGTTTTTCACTATTCCTCAAAAATTGAAAGTTCTCAGAAAAAATACCAAAAATTCACCCTAAGGTAATTTCGGTATTCCGAATCCAAAAAATGATGTCCATTTTGAAAAATAAAATTTATAAAATTTCAAAAGGTGGGTATTATTATTCATAACGACTAGTTTGATTTCCCGTGGTGTGCTAGAACTCGAGGTTGCATACAATGCAAGCTATTTTATTATTTAAAGGGAATCATACCATGGAAGTTTGGCCTGTTACAATTTTAGTGAAATAAAATCATTTACGTGGTAGATGAAGAAAAAATTAGGGGAGCTCAATTATGAACATTATTTAGCCTATTTCATATTCTCCTGTGGTTAACACCTTAAGGTTCATTAGCATGGTATTTTTGAGAGACTAAGGATTCTACGAAATGAGGAGTTACTTGAGGAAATACTAGTGTATAATTTTGAAAGATATTTTTTTTATTTGGTAAAGAAATGTTTTATAAGTGATATATTTCATTAATTGAAAAAAATGAATCTTTTGTAACTACCCACTACTTATTCAATGATGGCATGACCCTATTATTGGGTCAATGGATCCAAATGAAGGAAATAATGAATGTTTGGGTGAAAAAATGTTCATATATCATAAAAATAAATTTTCACACATGTTATATAAATATTTCAAGTCATTTACAACCACATTTTATCGAAATAATTTTATTTTTTAAGAATACAAGGTAACCACTTTACAAAATTTTAATGGTATTGCGAAAAATAAAAGATTAATATAATTTAATTATATTTTTAAATAATTTAAAATTAACTTCAAAATATATCATTTAATATATAGAAAACTGATTATAGAAAATAGTGTTTTCACCATTTTGTGTTCTTATTTAGTATTGCTTACCAAATTAATGAGTTTTAATATATATATATATATATAAACATTATATTAAATTCTTTGTTGAGAAGATATTAATTAATTTTACTAGATAAAAACTAAACACTGTTTATTATTTGAAATTACCATTTTACGACTATCACAATAATTACCTTTATTCCAGGTAATCATAATTTTATACATAAAAATTAAATGGGACTTTTTATATAATTTAGGAATAATGATTTCAAATATAAAATCCATTTTACCAAATAAAGTTTCTATGAATGAAAAAATTAATTTCCTTATTAGTGACCTTAATTCCAAAAAACCATTTAAAAAAAAGGTGTTTTCCAGAATAAAATGATATTTGTAATATATTTTACCTAGTTTTTAAAATATGGTTACTTATATTGATGCCAATTTTTTTGGTATAATATACCATTAATATTTAATAATTTTATTTTATAAATGTATCTATATTTTCATTTTAGTTTGGTTTTTCTTGCAAGAAAATATACTCAATATGATATTTATTTAAATAAAAAACTATCTACATAAACTATGGGTTCCTACATCTACCCCACCAAAAAATAATTGTTACTTTAAATTTAATTACTTTGAAGAAACAAGTGGAAATACATTTTCTACATCTTTGGGTTCCTACGTATCTTATTATAAATTATGATTCCTCTCTAAAACATCGAATAATTGAGTTGTCTTGTTCCGATATACCTTAACTAATAAATATAGGATATCTATTAGTTATTCCTTATATAAGATATAATTTTTTGATATCATTACTTTTAATGTCACTATATGTGAAGGGTCTAGTATGTACTTCACCAAAACTGATACTTGTATCATATCGTGTACTTAAGAGAGGTTTAGAGGGAATACTAAGCAATAAAATACTAACTTGACATGATCAAGGATAATAAAATGATCTATGTATCTAGGGATAAACTTTATATTATTCAAAAATCTCAATACCCACTTCCTTGGAGATATATAAGGGAACACCTTTTCAGAAATATCAAATATAGATCTCATTAATTACTTTTTGAATATCTCTTTTATTGACTATGGTTTTCTTCCATACTGGTATGGGAAATTGTCACAAAATATCCTTAGACTTCTGTTTTTTAACCTTATATTTTTGACATACCAAGTATCAAGAAGGATTTAATTGATATCACAATTTTCTCTAAAAAATTAATTCTACTAAATCTTTAATTGAAAGATCACTTCCACCGACTATAAATCATGCTTCAGATAATTTCACTCATTAGTCATTAATTATTGTGAGTCATAATCAATTACCTTATCCTTATACATGGGGGAACAACCCAATAACTTGTTTTAAATCATCACTATATTTTAAAAACCCTTATATATTATAGGGAAGTGGATGTATAAGAGTAGTGCCCAACCTAATTTTTAGTTCCCTGAAATTTTCTTCACATTTCACTATCCAAATAAAAATAAATCTCTTTTATGTTAAATTGGTTATTTTATTTTATATACATGATAAAGTTATAAAAAATAATTTATAATATCTTATAAACCCATGAAAATTACATATCATGGTTATGTTAGTCGGTATGGGTCATTACTTGAAAACTTCCAACATTGATGGATCTATTGATATACCATTTCTTATGGTAACATTTCCCAATAATGATTCTTTATATCACTAGAATTCACACATTCTAAATTTGGTATATATTTTATCCTTTCTCAAAGTCTTTAGCATAATCAAAAAATGATCTTCTTTCTCTTTTTTACACTTTGAATATATTATAATATCTTCTATGAAGACAACCAAAAATTGATCAAGGTAGTCTCTAAAGAATACACTCATAATCCGAAATAAAATCCCAAAAAATTTATAGTGTCTATATCTATTATGGATAGTTTTATTTTAAATATCCTAAATTTAAACTATAATTTATGGTATTTAGATTGAAGTTAAATATTCAAGAAGTATTGAGATCCTATGAGTTGATTGAATAGATCATTTGTACTAGGTAGTAGATACTTTTTCTTTATCATAATTTTATTATGATCAAGATAGTCAAGGAAAATACAAATGGATCTATACTTCTTATTGATGAGGATGACTGGTTCACACCCATGGTGAAGTAATAGGGAATATAAAATCGTTTTTAATATTCCATTGTGACCAATTATTTAATTATTCCGACTCAATGGGATCAATTATATATATACTTTTCAAGATAGGAATGGATCCTTTTATAAGTTTTATTGAAAAATAAACCCCATTATCTGGTGGAAGAATAGATAGTTCATTTATAAATACCTCAATATATTCACATATGATAGGATTATTATCAATATTGACTTCTTCCAAAATCAGTTGAGTTATAAATCCCTCAATACTAGGTATTAGGACATAGGTAGTAGAATTTTATTTCAATGGGAGCTCATAATCATGCTTTCTTAGATATTTGATCATAGGGTGATTCAAGATATCAAACGATATCTTCATATCCCAAAAATTAATATGTTATCTATGTAAGTAAATCCAATCCATAACTATTATTATGTCAAATTCAACCAAGGATAGATAGATCATATTTACATGAAATTTCATACTAAAAATAATGATTTTAAAGAGTTATAGATCTTATACACAATCAACATGTCTCTAATAGATTTCAAATATAGATCAATATACAAATTTTATTATGGGGAAATAATTATTTTAGAAAACATGTATGATATTAAAGAATGTGAATAACTAAAATCAAATATGGAGTTTGAAGTTATAGAGTATATAATGAGTATACCTTTCACTATTTCATTATCATGATCTAACTACATGGTAGTGATAGAATATTATATTCTTTTCTCCCTTGATTTAGGTGGTTACTGGGGACTATCCACTACAATAGCTCTGGGTTTAGGGAATAGATTTTAATAATTAACAAAAAATTGGTATTTGAATCATTTAAGTGTAGGTGGTGAATTGGTTAGGGTCTTTTCCTCCACTATCATGTTATTTGACCTTATTTCATTACTCAAACATTTTTAAGTTAGGTGGAAGTTTTACCAAAATTAAAGCACATACCAAATCCCATGGGAAATTACCTGTGTTATTTCTTCCACACTTTTTACATGTATGTAGTTTGGATTTATTTCCCTCATGTGTCTTATCATTAGAGATTCCATGATACTAAAATTTTCTTTTATTTTCATTGAAATATTTGTATTCCATAGTTTCTATATCTATAATTAGCACACATAGAATAGTAAATTAATACCTTCCAAGGTATCGTATAGCTATGTCCCTAAAAATAATTGGCTTTAACCCAATAATAAATGGTCTATCTTACTTTTAGAGTTGGAGATATAACAATAGGAATACTTCATGAGTCTAATGAAGTTTATTTCATTGGTTTAAATTTATTCTTCCCCATTATTTTAACTATAGGATTCATATCTCCATTTTAATATAAATAGTTCAAGGTAAGTTCTTGATAATGAATAATTTCTTGAAATACTCCCATTATATAGAGTTAAATTTATCTTTTTTCCGTTATATTCTTATGGAGATTTCCTCATTGTCCAAATTATCCATCCAAATGATATATATACAAAATTTCCTTCCCATGCTCTAAGTATTGGAGAATGAAAAATATATTTTCATAAGTGGATTATAAAATCCATCAGATGGGGATGGAAATTATCACATGAAATAATGGACAACACGTTTCTATTTCCTTAGTGTGTCTAAGATCCCAACATAGTTCGTGTTATTAATCATTGGTTTTGAGAGTTCGGTTAGTATCCCTATGAGGTTTTGTACACCAAATACCATCCCATTTAGAAGTTCATTTGGACAATCATTAAATTTTCCTTCACATCTATTCTTAACATTTTTCCTCCCTGATACAACCAGTATTTTAAGTAAATTAAATTCTAGGGTTAAGAATACATAATTTAATAATCATAATAATGGAAAAATATGAACATAGAATAAATTATTCATAAATAATTAAAATTAAAAAACATACAAATACCTAGGATTTAATATTTGTTTTCCATGATAATTTTTATATTAGGTTCTCTAACCTAAACATATTCAAATATCTCAAAATGGTCCATAAATAGAAGGTGAATTAACCAAGAAAATTCTTTTAGTCTGTTTTTCTAGGTGTCTAGTATTATGTCCCCATATCTTACACTGAGTAAATATTGAGTTAATATAAAACAATCACCTTTTAGGGTAATTTATATTATGTGAATCTATACCACAACCAAATCCACTTTCTAGAATCTAGACAGGGATGTAATTTCTAGAAAAACAATAGAATATTTACTTTAAAAAACTTGTAAGATGATATCCTATAATTATACTTATCCCGTAGTCATATCACTTGTGTTTTTAGTAAAGTTATCTCATCCTAATACTCATACATGAGGAAAATAGTCCGAAAAAATAACTATACCTTTCTATGTTACAAACTAAGGTAACCGAATCCAAAAATACACACATTATTTATAATTTTATATCAAGAATCCTTTTATCTTATAAATAGTCACACAATCTAGAGAAGAAATATTTTATTTTTTTGAGATATTAACTACATAAAAAATTTATTTCACAATATTTTTGAACATTTATACCTAATATAAAAACTCCAAACTCACTTATAGATATATCGCATGAAATACATTCTTCATAACTTAAGGAATCGAAAAAACATAAGAAATAAGTGAGATCAAATACACAGTAGGGGTAAACATGGGAGAAATTTTTTAAAGAAAATAAGTGAGTATAAGACGGGGAAAGAGGGTACAAGAAAATTATAATAATATATAATAATACAAAAAACAAACATACACAAAAAATCATCGATCAAAAAAGATTCATGGAATAAAACTTTGACATAAAATGAAGTATAGATTACTAGGGGTCAAAACATAAACCAATAATCATATGTATTAAGAAAAATATATTATATAGACATGTTCCATAACATAGGAATATATATCATGGAAATTAAACATATAATAGAAATAATGAGTTTTAGATAATTGTGGAACAACTATAGGTATTGGAAAATGTCACCTTCTTGAGTCACACACTTGCACCCATGCTTCTGATTGACTAAATTGGGCCCATGTGTATGTGTATCATGAGTTACATTTTTTTAACCAATGAATTGAAGGGTGATATGGGACCCAAAACATAATTAAACATTACTTATATGTTCCAATTGAAAATAATTTATTTATCACATCATAAAGAACCCATGGAAAGAATATGGGTTCCATAAAATGGAAAAATAAAATCATTCATTATTCATGGTACAAAGAACCCATGGAAAAAAATGGACTGGAAAACATTTCCAAATGATATAAAATACCATTATTAATTGAATTTATTGAAATCAAAAACTTGATTTCTGAAAATAGAGCACTTCATAAAATAAAAATAGATAGTGAAACATGAAACATAACTCTCCAGAAAAATTAAAACCAAATCATGAAAGTATATTTCCTCATTGTTTTGTAATAATTAATGTAAAATTAATAGTTATGTTTTCTTTTTCAAGAAATTAATTTTTTTAGAAGGTGAAAATATTAAATAATTACACACTACATTAAAAATACATACCAATAATGGAAGGTAATTAATAATTATTCTTATTAAATAAATATATTTCTAAAAATAATATTAAATTTTTTGAAACTAAATTATGTCTTAATACTTTTAAATAAACTTTTTTGAAACCCACATCGCTGAAAAGATAATATATTTTCCACTAAAAAATATTTTCAGAGAAATATGAAGGTAAAAATAGAAAAAACATATTTATCATTCAAAATAATATGGGAGAAAATTTTTAGAAATTAAAAACATGTAAATGAAAGAAAAAAAATAATTGAAATGATGAAAATCATTATTAACAAAATTAATTGTTTTTTGAAATAACGGATTTTTTAGGGAAATTATTTTATTTCAAACATTAAATCCACAAAATAAAAGGTCGAATAAAAAATATCATTATTATAGGGTATAATATATTAATATTTAAAAATCATAGTTAGAGGAATACTTATGTTCCAAGGAAAACATGTTTGTTATGAAAACCCCTTACCTTAATTCATAGCTTCTACAAAAGTTCATTATTATCATGTATAATAATCATAAATATATTATTAACCTAATTAATAACTTTTATTATATATATAATATCTTATAAAATCAATTTATATTCATTTATTACAAATACACTAATTTTATTGTCATTATCCGATGTTAATAGTTTCAATTGTTCATTTTGTTCTAGCTTAAAATAATGGTGTCTATTATTATTTATAGATTAAAATTTAATCTCTTAGAGGTGATTTTTTTTCATTTTAAAGGATGTTTTATAATGATTTTTACTGTTATAATTACATTTCATAATAGTTCTAGTTACAATTCATGAAAATAGATCTCGTAAAAAATATGTTTTTGGTGAATTTTTATGAAATAATTGACATATAATAATTAGTTAAAAATTATATAACCATTAATAATCATTAAAAATATAATTTTATCATTAATGTATGATAATACTAGTATTTATGTTTTAATAATCTTCTATGATATAAGTAAATATCATTGTTCATGTAAGCGGTTAAACCAATGAAAATAGAATAATCTATAATCTTAAGGTGAGTATGGTCATGAAAGTGATTTTTTTAATAATATCATTTTAATAGAATTATAATGAAATTATTTATATGTAATTAAGGTTTTGAAACATATTTTTAGATATTTGGATACATAAAAAGTAATACTATGAAAAATAAAATATGTCACTTATGTGGAGGCGGTAGTCTCTACTTTCACACATACGACATATTAATCTTCCATAGAGAGGGGGGAAGATAAGAAATAATTTATTGTATAAGAATATCAATGATGTTTTAAATATAAAATTTATTCATTAAATACCAAAAAATTAATTTTCCTTGTAAGGATGTTATAAAAAATGGATCATGTTTCTTATGAAGGAGGTAGATCGCATGCAACCAAAGCGACGTTTTCATTTTTTAGATATTTGGGAGGTGGTAAAAAAATAGATAATAAATTAGTATAATATCATTTCAGAATATTATAAATACCTATTTTATCATAATATCATGGAAATAAAGGATTTGAAGTGATAAAATAAGAAAATAATTTTGAGAGCTTAGTTGAGAACGTTGCTGATTTCATTGGATGTTCTCCATTTGTTAACACCATAAAGCTCCTTATTTTGGTGTTTTAGAAAGAAAAATGATTAAAGGAAATGGGGAGTGAGTTTAGGAGATACTACGAAATATTTTTTATTGATAAATGTTTTTTTATGGATGGATAAAAAGATGAAAGTGATCCCCATTTATAGGTGAAGAAAATGGATATTATGTAAATACCCATTAATTTTTCAATGATGCAATGACTCTATAACTAGGTTAAGGGTTCCAAAAGTGAAAAATAATGACGATTGGGGTGCGATAAAGTAAATAAATCCTCTAAAATTTGTTTTAACTCGTTTTTAAACATGTTTTATGCCTTTTAACAGAAGATATGTTTTTTACATTTTTTTGGTTCTTTACTTTGGTATATAGATTTCACAAAAATGAATTATATATTATTTAAAATATAATGTAACCCATGTTATAAAATTTATATTTTTTGAACCTAAATTTATATTCCATATATTATAATTAAATTCATATATGATGTAAAAATAACTTTTAAATTTAAAAAATATATATATAAAGAAAAACACTTTATAGAGAAATGTTATTTTCACCATTAAGTGTTATTAATCTTATTTAGAATTAATTACCTATTGAATGGGTGTTAAAATATTAATGTAATGGTTATAAAATTATATTAGTGAAATTGTTGGGAAGATATTAATTTATTTGATCATATAAAAATTACACAATGTTAATATATTGAAATTAAAAGTGTTATAATCATTGCTGTAATTAACTGTTATCCTAGTAATATTTTTTTCATGGCTAAAAATCGAAGAAACTTTGTATTTAATTTAAGGGCACTAATTTGATATATTTAATTTATTTTACCAAATAAAATTTCTAAGGGTGAGGAAAATTAATTTTCATATTAGTGCACTTAAATTGTAAAAACTATTTTTTAGATAAAGTGTATTTTCACAAATAAAATGACCTTTTTTTTATTATTATTTTACATAGTTTTTTAATTTTGTTACTTATATTTATACGATTATGTTTAAAAACTATGATATATCTATTATATATAAAATTATTGTTTTATTAATGTATCTTTTTTTTAGTTTGGTTTTATGTGTAAGACTAGCTACTGAACATGATATTTATTTAAATGGGAATAAATATTTAATAAAATCATAGGTCCTTAAAGCGCAATAAATGTTCACTGAACCACCCCATAAAAGTACTACAATCAAACAACTTACCCTTAGGGAATATAATGGTTTAATAAGGGGTTATGTATCTAGAACTTATTAGTATAAAGGTTTAACTTTTATTTTTAGAAATGAAATAATGTCTAGTCTGATCCCATTTTTGTTATTATTTTTAGACACAAAGAAAACAAAAATATATTTTTCCTAAATATATGATTATAAATAAAATATTTTTTTGATAAATTTAATAACTTAAAATAAAATTTCATTCCTTCAAATGGTCTAATGAAACCTTATTTTTCTAAATATTAATGATAATATAATTTTATGAGGTACCAAGTAATGTTTAAGGGTCTAAAAGTTTAATATGTCATAAAAACTAGTATTTTTCAATAAATATGAATTTTATTTAAAATTTAGACGTCACATATTTAGAATATTATTTTGATAAAATAAACTTAAAATTTGAAATCAAAACATCAAAATTAGTCCATAATGTTTTTTTTCATAATTTTTTGAGACAATCGTTTTTTTGTTTAAAATAAATGTGATATAAACATATGATAATTATTATGAAATCATAATTACTTAAAAGTTAGGTAGTAAATACTATAAAGGTATTTATCAATAAAAAAGTGTTATTTATTAAAATAATGTAATTTAAGGTTATTAAATTAATTTTACAAACATATAATTGATCTTCAAGAAAATAATGTATATTTTAATGGTTTAAAAAAATATTTTTGAAAAGGAAACCATTCAACCTAGAGAATGTCATAAATTAAAAAAATTGTCATAAAACTGTAAAAATATTTAAAACCACACCTCCTCAATAAATACCATGTAAAAAAATAGAAAGGCCAATTGTTTGTCATTTCTTATTAACTAAACATCAAAGGACTATGTTTATAAATTAGTATATAATTCCCCCTATTTTTTTATAAATACCCATCCATTTCCCCATACCTCTTAAGTTTAAAGATATTGAGAATGATATCACTCTCATTTTCTTATGTTATTTTGTTTGTTTTTACTATATGTTTCTAAAATTTAAAAATATACTATAATTTTCATATTATTTCCCATTTCCATTTTCTACATGTTTATATCAAATATTTTTATTATTTTATATATTCTATAATTACTCATTATTTATGTATAATCCATGTGAACCTATTTTAAATTGTTTTATGAAGAAAAAATAAGATCTATAAGGGATTAAATTTTATAAATATTAATGACTCAACTATAGAACTTGAGATATCCCCATTAAAACTATTTGAAAGAAGAAAATATAGTCTCACATATTTCTGGGGAGTTTTGAAATAATATTAATACTCATTATCATGAATGTATTTACTGATGTCTTAAACTTTTCAATTAATTACACTATATTGTTTTTATTTTATTTATATAATATGGAGGATAATTCACATGAATATTAATTTTAATTTATGGAAGAGATAGACATAAACCATTTTCTTGGAAATAATCCAAAAAACTATGAAGTAGTTCACTAAAGATATGTGCACATGGATCTTTAGGAAAGGTGTTATACAGCAGAATTCAAAATTGAAAGACGGTGTTCATGAAGAAAATCTATATTAAGAGTTCATAGATCTAGGGAATAATGAAATGGAGAAAAATATGAGTTACTTCATTCATTGTTAATGTAATTTGGTCTGCTAAACTGTGTAATACAATCATTATTATCAGAGTTAACATAGGTTATTAGATGTATAAAAAATTTATTTTCTAAATTAGACCCTCTAAATAAATGTTTTTTCTCTTTTCCAATAGAATTATATTTATAAATAATTTAATATTTACATTGTATTAAAAAAAATCCTTAATTGGATACATGTAGGTTGAGATGTCACTCAGAAATAGTAGAAAATTAATTCTAAAAAGCAGTAGAATTCTTATTAAGAACATAAAATGACTTCATATCTAATTTTAAACATGATAAAGATATATTCAAATTTTTTATAGTTGAATTTAATGTATATAATCTTTCTATATTTATAACCTATCAATAATCACTCAATTTTTATTTTATTGCCAAATTTATGGTTAGAATGAATAAGCTATGTGAATTTAGAAATTTTGATATGTGGATCAATATTTAGCTATGTGTATTAGAATGTTTCTATATATAAACAATTATTTATCTATATTGGAATAGTAAAAAATCATTATAAATAAATATTAAAAGTAATAAATGAAATATTTAGCAAATAAAATCATCATGAAACTTTTTGAACATGTTATAAACGATCAAAACATTAATTATAAATAAAATTTAAGTAAATAAATATAGAATTAAACTTAAATTAGACATTATTCAGTATATAAGATAACAATATAAAGAAAAAAATTAATAAATCTATGTGAAATTATAATTGCAAAATTTAAAATATTATGACTTTTGTTAAAGTGAATAAGAAAATAAAATTTTCTAAATATAAAAACATAGAGTATTTTAAGGAAGTAGTAAAAAATTCCCCCTTTTGATAATTTCAAAACCAAGTACAATTTAAAAACTTCTCCCACCTTATGAAATTATCAGAAATATTAAACAAATTCCATCTTTTGAAATGTGTTGACTTTTTGTGATTGATTAGTAGAAAAGAAATTATCCCATATAATATTAAAATTGATCACAAAAAGCTCACCCTTAATGATTTATAGTAAATAAACAACCCGTAAACAACACACGGAACACATAACTATGAGGCCCACAAATTCATTCAATTTCAAATAACATGAGAATGACTAAAAATAAATTTGAGTATAAGAGTGTGAATTCCTTTAGAAAATATTTAAAAATCCTCAGGTTTCCACTATAAATATTTGTATTGTTAGAACATTGTGTTTTATATAGTGAGAAAATGAAATAAAACATTTTTTAAATATTCAAAGAGTGGCCCTTTATAAAATAATCTTCTAAGAAAAATGAAATTTTATTCAATAAGTAGACTTTAACTAATATCTATGAAAAATATTAAAATATTAATTTGATAATAAAATATTTTAAAATTTTAAAAATTGTAAATTGAAATATAAATTCTATATTACTACATATTTTATATTAATATTAAAATTATATCATATAAACACATTCAAACTCTCCTAGTATTCATGCTAGAAAAAAAATTAAAATTAATCATACCATGTTCATAAAATGATTTCTAAAAAATAGTTAATTATAAGGGCTTAATAATTATGTTAAAAAGAAAAGTTATCTATATAAATAAATTCTAGATTTATATTTCATTTTTAAATTTGATAACTTAGAAAATTAGGATTAACATCAATGTAACCAGTCCTAGAGTATTGTAAATGATACTTTTAAATAAACATAGAATAAGTATTATAAAAATATATAAAAATCTTATTAAAATAAAAACAAATAATATAAATTATTATATTAATCTATAATTTTTAATAAAAATAAGATAAAATAACTATATATTCAGATTCAACAATTGGAATAACTATAAATTTTTGTTTCATTAAAGGCTAATAGACTAATTATTTACCTAGTAAATGAAATGTCCCTTATTTTATTTTTCTATCTATCTTTAATCCACCAAAATTTGTATCTGAATAAAAAAATATATAAAAATAAGTTTTATCAAGATAAAACAAACCAAGATTTAAAGATCCCTTATTATATCTATCAATCCTCTTAACAAAATTTATGTGACTTTCTTTAGGTTCACATTGAAATATAGTACCCATGAAAACTAAAAACATTAAATAATTCATTAACGTAGTTATTTATAAAAAATATCCAATCATACCACTATAATATTTTTCATCAATGTATTTTATATATTAATATAAATTCTTTTTACAAGTTCTATTCATGGGAGAGTTTTTAATTTTACAAGATTCTAAACCAAATATCTAAAAAAAATCATTGACATACTTGGATATATTTAGAAAAATAACATCATTTTTTAAAAAAATACGAGGAAGAATAAATAATTTTATTTCTCACAACAAACTCATATCAAATTCATAAGCCTTTAATTTTTAAAATTAATTAAAAAAATCTTCACTTGATGATCAAAAAATAAGGTCATCATCCTAAATTTGCAGAATCAAAATATCATTATAACTTTTTTAATAAATAACATAGGATGAACCTTTACTCTATCAAAATTATTTCTCAATATAAAAATAGAAAACATTTCATAACATGCTTTAGTGTCTTGTTTCAAACCTATAATTCCTTAAGAAGTTTCAAAAAATATTCTGAATATTTTTTTTCAAAACATGGGGGTTCTATAACATATAATTATGTGAATATATAACCATTTAGAAAAGCACTTTTTTACATATATTTGAAATAATTTGAATCCCTAAAATTTATTATAAGCTAATAATATATAATTTCATCCAATCATGAAAAAAGTGATAATGAATATTCAAAAGAAGTACCTTATTCTTAAGAATATCCTTAAGAAAATAATCTAGATTTATTTTTAACTATATTTCCAAATTCATCAAGTTTGTTTCTGACGATCCATTTTTTTTCTAATACCATGTGAATAATTTTGTCGATCAACTAAAGTCTATACATTATTTCTAGTAAACTGATTTAACTCATCTTGTATATCCAATATATAATGAGAGTATTTTGAAGCGTCATCAAAATAAATAGGTGTAAAATCATAAATAAAAGCATGATAAGATCAAATAAAAGATATTTTATTTTAAACATTTGACTCAAAATTTAGAGTGACATAATACATAAGATAATCTCTATGAGACTTCCAAGATCATTCATGAACATGTTCTGATTAAGTGTAAATATGATCCTCCTAAATATGATCATTTTTTCTTAAGGTTATTATATTTAAAAATAAAATTCTCTAAATTACTATTCATGTTAATCTATATCATTATACCTTTTATTAAAATAATTTTCATCAAATATAACATGAATCAAATTTTCAAAAAACTTTTTTATTTTATTCAAAACCCCTTATTCCTTACTATTATTTGAATATTCTAAGAAAATGAAATCATCATATTTTGAATGAAATTTATCAAATTCATCATTTGTGTTATGAATTAATTTTTTTTACCCAATGACTTCAAAATAAATAATTTTAAGTTTTATCCCCCTCCAAATCTCATAAGGTACCTTTTAAACAAAGGAATTAAGATAATTCTTTGGGTATCAGAATTAGTCATATTCCAAGATTTTTTACAAAGATATTTAGGCCGATTAATATCATTTAACATGGTCTTATAAATATCATGAAGTGTTTTATTTTTTATTTCTATTAAATGTTTTTTTGTGTCATAGGAGAAGAAACCTGTGAAAATATCGATTTTAATCAGAAAACTAGATACATTTTAGATCTTGGATTTCAATATCATTATATATTCTAATTGATTTAATTAATTTTCCATTATAATGTTGAAAAAATCTATAAAAAATTGATAAAATTATTACAAAGTTTCTAATTTATATGTATGAAAATAATCCCATTTATATATAGTAAAATAATCAATAATGAAAAAAATAATTCGTAACACTATAACTAGTAAGTTTAATAAGACCAATAAATCCAAATTAATAATACATGAGACCTTATAGTACTTATATATTTAAAATATCTAAAATTACTTTTATGTTGTTTACCTTTAATACATGAGTCACATGTTTGTGTCCTGTTCACATTATGTTTAGGTTGTTGTAGAACTGATTTTCTTTTGGAAAATATGTTCATTAACCTCAAATTAAGATTTAAAAATCTCCAATTATATAATAATTATTAGATCGAACAACATTTAAAGATTTAACTTTTTGATTATTGAATTTAGTAAAATTAATGGTATAAAATTTTTTCGTTTCAATTTTCAAAAAGAAAATATATTTATCTTTAAATACAATGAACTTATCATTTTGAAATTTAACATTAATTTCATAATAACTTAATTGAGAAATAATTAAAAAATTATGTTTCAAAACTTAAACATATACTACTTTAAAAAATGCTAACATATATTGAAATACCAACATCACCATATTCATTTATATCTTTTTAGAATAACAAACAAAATTAAAATTACCTCTTTCACATTTATTAGATGACATAAAGTGTAATGTATCCTTGAGAATATATCATTAGAATCCACTATCCCTATAATAAACATCCTTTTAGATTCTTTCAAGACACAATTCCTATAGAAACTTATTTAAGACATTTTTGGAACCCATGAAAATTTGTGTCCTATGTGATTAGTATATGAATTTTAAAAATTGAAAACAGATCTTAAATACTAATTTATATGAAATATAGAAGATACATATTTATAAATGAAAGCCTTATTATGTACAAGATATTATGGAAATATCATAGAGCACCTATCTTCCTAATGAAATTTAATTTGATATTTAAAACATGTAGTAGAATATTTACTTCCATAAAAACTCTTGAAACATAAAGTCTCATGAATTTACATAAATTATTTACATAAAAAATACCAAACTTTGATTTATTCAAATTTTCCCTTCTTACCATATTTTCATATCATTACCTTCCTTGAAAAAATCTAGGAATATATGATTTTGACTTTTCAACTTCATTTTTAGCTTTTCATTTTCCTCAATAATAATATGAAAATTGATTAATTTAGATTCATGAAAATTTAACAATAAATAAATTTCTCTCTTAAATTTTTATTTTTTGTTAAGTGTTTTTTATACATTCTTGAGCTGATATCAATTATCAATGTTCATTTATAATGTGTTCTTTGACATTTTTCTTTAGTTTATTATTTTTCTTAAGAACATCCATGTGTTTACTCTTGAGGTTGTTATATAAACCAGTAATATTTTAAAATATATGATTAATTCTTTCAAGTAATTTATGAGTTTATTCTATACTAGGTTTTCCATGATCTGATTTATAAGGAGAATAATAAGTGTAGGAACTTACTTTATTTGATGAATCCATTAATAATAGGTTTACCACAACATTTTCTGAGATAGATTCTTCATAAAAACTGAATATTCAATGAAACTAAATCCAAATATCATATATTTTTTCTTTTCCTTATATTTATTCCACTTTTTATTTTAATTACTTTATCATGGGTAATCATTCTTGATGTTCCCCATTTTTTCACTCATAACAAATAATATTATTTTGCTTCATTAGAAATAATATTATATTTTCTTTTCTCTTTGAAATCATCTTTGGGGTAGAATTTTGAATATATTATTGAATTTAATTTATTTATTCTAGATCCTATTATTGTAACACGTGAATTATCTTTCATGCCACTTTTTAGTAATTTAGAATCTGTATAGTAAGTATAAATATATGACTCAAATTCAATTAACTCACTCTTTGTATTATCTTCTTCAACAATCCTTATAAGAACTAACTCATATAGTAAAAATTATCCAATAAGATCATTAAGTGTATAATACTTAATATATTTACTCTTATCTATATCATCTTTTTCAATATGCAACTTATTAGGAATTTCTCTAATCACTATTTTGATAAAAACAAGGTTTTTTTGAGATTATCTTACTAAAGTCATACCATTTACAATATTAGTATATCTATAGAAATTTTATTAATAGATTCCTATAAACGCATTTTAAATTCTTGATATTCATATATTAAAATGCATGAAGTGGTTCTAATGACACTATCTAAACTAAGATGTGTAACTTAAATGATATTGAAAATATCAGGTGCAGTTTTATATATGAATATATAACTATAAAAATTTATTTTTATTTCACAATATAATATATTAATCACCTTGTAATTAAATACATATTTTACCTCAACATTAACAATTAATTATCCAGTTTCACTTTTTAGTAGTTTTAGGGGTTTTCAATGATTTTTTTTGTGATCAATGCTAATATTTTTTATGAAATATTCGATATAAAATTTTCGGTATCCATAATAAGTGTCATCAAAATGGGTTCCCTTTGATGAACCCATCCATTATTCAAACTTGTTATGACCATATAAAATATGTTTATTCCCATTTATGGTTATGTTAATAAATGTATAGAAAAAATAAAAATATATATCCAACTATGGGTATCCCCTGATACTGGTTTTAAGTCTCATTAGGAAGATATCAGAATGGATATGAAAGGGATGAATTGGCCTTTTTAAAAGAAATTAATTATTAAACATAATTTTTTAACTTTAATACAGTGGAAATAAAAATAATTAGGCACAATATTGTTTTATAGTAGTTCAAATCAAATTGATCCAATGTCTACTTTTCACTCTTTACAAATATATAGAATAATGAAACCCGCTATAAACAATGAAATCATACTCTGATTTTTTCACACCTGGAGTCACAACCTAATTTCAAAGTCTTTTTACCCAATGGGATTAAACCAAATACTGACCTATATTTTTATAAATATAGGCATAACCACAAAACTCCAACATTTTCCCGTATAGATGCATCCTAAAATTGACTTTTTTTGGGGAGTCACAACCCACACACATGTACATTTTTATGTAGTATATGATTAGTCACAAAATAATATATGGAATTACATCACCAATATAATAGATTATACATTGAAAAAAACATACATTTAAGAAACATTGATCAATTTGGTAACAAGGATCAAATGATTTTGTTTAGAAAAAAATATAAAAACAATGATCAAATCAATTCACATCTATCTCTGTTGTTTTTTTCAATAGAGTTATATAATCATTATATAGAGTTTCTTTATGAAAAAAAATTAACACTTTTATGTAAAATTTATAAAAACTTTCCTAATGCAACACAGGCTTGTATCTATAAGAAACTATATTAAAATATTTAGTGAACATTCTAAGATATTGATCCACATGTATCTCTTTCATAAATGAAAAGTAATATTCATGTGATTCCTACTTGATATTATATAAATTAAATATAAATTGAATAATTTAAATCATTATAACATTTAATATAGGCGTTAATTCTTTAATAATAATGATTGTTAATATTTTTTTAAAAACCCTAATAATTTTTGAGACTAAATCTTAACATTTCAACCAGTTTGAATTTGAATATCTTAAGTTTTCTAATTTTAGCAAGAAAATTTATACATCTGCAATCCCATGTGGATCTTATTTATTTCTTCATAATAAAATTTAAAATAAGTTTTCATGTATTAAACATAAAAAATTAGTAATTATAAAACAAATAAACAAATAAGAAAAATAAAAAAACAATATAAACTTTTAGTAAATGGAAATAGAAAATGATAAACAACAAATCATAATTTTTAGTTTTAGAAACATAAAATAGAAACTACATAATAACATAAGAAAATCTATACATGTAAGAAAATTTCAAAAGCAATATATGTAACTGAATCTCTTTATGTAAGAGGTTTCACATGACCAAAAATCACATAATATAATCTCTATAACTATGCTTTACATAATAGAATATATTTATGTAGCAGATTTCACTTATTAGATTATATATATAGAAATGTTTCATGTATCCAAAATACAATATATACATAAATATGTCTAGATATGTTTTACATAAACAAATCAATAAGGATTACAAATTTTCATAAGTAAATTGTTTACGGAGGAAAACATCTACAGAAGGGAATTCAGTATGTAAGCAAAATTTCTGAAATTTGAAAATGGTTTGACTCATTAAATTTAATTCCAAAATTACACCATCTTAAAAGTATTTTTAGAGTGTGGTACAGTTAACTTATATTATAAAATTTTCTAATATTTAAAACTCATAAAAAACTCCTTAATCAGACATCTATACATTGAGATATCACTCAAAAATAGTAGAGAGGAAATTCAAAAAATAGCTGAATTCTAAATGCAAAATTATAATTTCTTCAAATCCAATTCCATACATGATAAATATAGATTCAAATTTTTTTGGTATAATTAATTGTAGAAAATATGTTTATGTTTAAAACTCATTAATAATCACTCAATTTTGTTTTTTATATCCCATTTTATGGTTGAAATACAAAATAAAACTAAATCTGTAAATTTAGATACATTGCTCAATATTTATCTATGTGGATTAACATTTAGCTATGTGGGAACACTAATTTTTCTATGTGGTAATAATTGAATTTATTTCTAAATAATTTTTAATGGTAATGAATGCCATATTTATTATAGGAACTCATCACGAAACTTGTTGAGAATGTTATCAACAAAAAAAACATGAAATCTAAAAATAATTTATGCAAAGAATTATAAAAGACCAAGTAAATCCTATTTTAGTTAATACATAAGAAAAAAAATAAAACAATTAATACATTTATGATAAATTATAATTAAGCAATTTAAAATATTAATACTTATGTTAAAGGTAAAAAAATAATGTTTTAAGATTATCAAAACATAGAGAAGTTGAGGGATTCACTCAATAATATAATCAATGTGGCACACATAAAGTTATAGATTTGAAGGGTGCTCCTTGATAGTTCTCTAATTAATTGGGTTTTGTTTTCAACTCATGAGATACCATATACGGTTCATGAGATGTTAGCCACAGATAGTATATAATGATGTTTTTGTGGTGATCCTTTAATTATGCTTACAATGTCAGGTTTTCTACTATTTCAAAATTCATTTTATTTAATTATCTTATAATATCATCATTTACATTTCACATTTTCCTGATATTATTATCTTTTATGTCATTATGATATTCCTTTTGTATCAAATGTATCATTATTTCTTTCATAGATATCTTTATGTAATTTATAGATCACCCATTTCATATGTTTTCTTCAGTTTATCCGATGTAGTATTAATAGTTTCAAGGAAATCTTGGAGAATATTGTATAGATTATAAATATTAATTTATTTTTTATTTTTTAAGTATATTTTATATAAATCTAATTTCCCAAGGACACCGGGCCTTGTGAATCTCTGGGATTGTATGTTATGAATATTTTTTAAAAAAATTATGAAATAAGATGTATAAGAGAAGTGGGTTTTTATAAAGATCAGGTAGTACCATGTGGGGTATTTCCCAAGTGTTAAGTACTCTATGTAATAATGTATCTTACCCAAGTTAAATGTTGTGTGGAAGTGAATTTTCAAAGACACTATATCTATATGGGTGTTATAGCTATTACTTTAGTGGGGTACTAAAGAAGTAGTACTATTCATCCAAAATAGGATTTTGGGACAAAAAATGGGCCGTCCAGACACAATTCATCTAGGACACGAAGGATATCCAAGGACTTTATCTTGTAGTAGTACCTGATTGCTGGATTGAATATAATGAAAAGGTGGGACCTAATGATAGTTAGACATAGTGGTTTACTCGTATAGGGGCTAGAAAACACAATATCAAGAACCCAAGTAGAGAAGGCCTCAATGGCTAACCATGAACATGAATTAAGGTCTACAAACTATAATGACAAATATAGGAGATAAGGAAGGGACTGTTTGAGTATGGGATATTGGGAATTGGGCTTATGGGTCATGTAATAGGCCTCTATGTCTTTGAGACTATGGGAAATATATGTACTTTTTCTTCAAGGATTTATATTTATGAAAGGGTTCCCATTAAGCCATGTTAAAAGGGGTATTATCAAGAAATAAAATAACAATCAAAGGCCATTATGAAATTTCATACAATAATACCACATGGGGAGACTATACAATTACTATCATCATGTTCAAAAATATATTAAACATATAAACTTAAAAAATATGTAAAACAACATAGAATATCAATATAAAATTATAGTGGTTAGATTACTATAAATCAACCACACACTATACAGTAACAAACAAAGCTTATATAGTGTAATAATATTTGTACTTATAAAATGAGATATCCTAGAAATAAGAACTTAAAAAATACACATTAAATAGAAAATTAAATTAATTGGAGACCCAACTATGAGTCCATGATCTGGATTTGGATCTGTCTCCACATCCTTGACAATATCCTCTAGCTCACTTACCAACACTAGGGACCATGCCTTGACTTCCATGCTAAATATAAGGTTTTCACATACAATAAAAAACATATTTGTCGTGTGAGTATAAACATTATTAGGATACTGCCAAAAATATATCTAATAATAGTTATTATATATATACATGCTTTCAGCAAATGAAATAATAGCCATAAAAAATAATTCCATGCACCCATAGAACCATTGTGTACTCAATAATCCAATTTTATAATACATACGTACCTATTCTAGATAGTATCAAAAAAGGGGTGTGATTTCCTATAGTCTAATCACTTCATCAAGGTAGTACCACCATAAAAAAACTCAATTTCACTAGTGGTATGGTGTCTCTTAGGTTTTTTGGTAGTGAATCTACCCATGTATCAAGGTGTTTTATATTTTATCACAAATAAAAAACCATGGTGGGTAGGTTTTGTGACCAACCTTAATCATGGTGAATATAATATCACAAGAAAATGATATGTGGTAGACACTACTACCTATCTTAGTGGTTAATGGGTTTCCATCAGTGGTGAAAATTAGATGAACAATCTCAATGAGGGTAGATTATCATTCCCTTATAAATATTATTTATGGTAAATATATTATCACAAGTTATCAAACAATTAAATGATGATATATCATAAAAAATACTCAAGGTAAAGGTGAATCAATTATCCCAAATCTAAAAGAAAAGTAATGGTTATTGGGTTTTCACCAATTAAAAAACATGAAAAATAGTAAATAGGATATAACTGACCCTAAAGAAACAGTGGTGGACATGTCATCTCTATACATAAAATATATTAAGGGTGGATAGGTTATCGCTGATCATAAAGTTGGAAATGGGTAAATAGGTTATAACCAATATTGATTGACTGAAAATTATATTTTTATATTATTTTTAAATTCCACTTTAGGTTAAGTGGTAACCACACACCATGCGGGAACCAAAATTTGAATATATCCAAAATCCAAAGTTCAAAATCCAAATGTTCAAAAGTTACATAGCACTTGAGAAGATCATTGTTTAAGATTTACCCACTTTCACCTGATTCAAGTCACCAACTATCTATATCATGAGACATTATTGTCTATATCACCATCCATCACCACCATCTTCATCACCATCCAACCACCACACCAGTCACTAGAAACCATCAGAGGCTATCAAAAAAATTATAAAACACCTTAACATGCCAATGTAATCCCCTAGAAAACTAGAGACAACCAAAACACAAAATAAGAGTGAGGATACCTCAACAAAAAGAATGAAACATCACCATGAAACCATCGATAGACACACAAATAACTGCCAACATAAACAAGCATGAATAAAAAACAGTATAACAACAAATTGGAACACCTCCAAATAAACATAAAAAGATTGGCCTTTGCGAAGAATAAAACAAACCATCATTGATAATATGAGGATGAAATCTGAAAAACCAAAACCAATGTTGAAGGGCTCGCATCAAGAACACCGAAGTTTGAGGAACCACACAATATCCCAAAACCTTATTTATACCCCAATCCATATCTAACTAGGATTGGAGTAGCATAAAGTGATTTCAGAGTAGTGTTTTGAGTGGCCGAGGGCCCCAGATGATGATAATGTTGATGTGGTAGAAAACATTGATCCATCATAAAAGGAGAAAACCATCCTAGGTAGTGATTTGAGACTCATCTAACATCAAACATCAATACCCCAAACCTCATTGAACTATCGATCCATGTTATACTTGGAGAGTCATAGAGTAAGGAGAGGTCGGAGCCATGGAAAGTGTGTTTGAGGGATTAAACAACAGAGAAAAATCATTGAGATTGCATCACCACTATAAGCAGGATCAAATGGTCACAATATAAAATCAGAGCATGGGGATGTCATGTTGGCAGAACAAGAGAAAGCTGGAGGAGGCGAGAATATGAAGGAAAGGGAAGACTGACAGCGCTCAGATGTGCCAGTGGCCCTAAAGAGAAAGGATTCAAGAGGAAACCCTTGGTGGAGTTGAGATAGAGAGTATGAGAGCTGAGAGAGAAATGGGCCTTCCAACTTTCTACTATATGAGAAACTAAAAAATATTGAAAATGGTTTAGGCATATGATTAACCCATTATGATATTACAATATTATAGGGTAGTTATAAAAATTTTCTGTCTCACTACGTCCTCTTGATCACAAACATATACAAATTTTGGATCCTTTGGTGACCACTGAAATTGATGTATTGGCCTCTATCTATACATCAGGTCAATCAATACATTACAAAAATATATTATTTAGGAAATAATAATCAAAATCCAATCATATCCCTCTATAATAAGCACCCCTAGATAATAATCCATTATTTACCATATTGATTATACTCTTTTACAAACCATTCCAATCCCTCAGTTAACATCACTAAACATATTCCATGCATTAGTAGAACCCATGTTTGTTAGGCTTAACTATCCTAGGATCATTCATTCACTCTCTATAACCACTACTATAGTGAGGCTATTTCACAAGACATAACACATAGTTCACAAAAAACCATGGTTTTGTCCTAGACCAATAATCTATATAGCACACATCACCTGAACCTTGATAGTTAATCAATGACATTGTCACAAGGCTAATCTAGGCATATCTATTTCCCCATAAAACATCACTAAATACTCAGTGGCCATCATAGGCCTCAACTCCCCTATGACCAACTCACCTGGTACCTAACACACATATATTGGTACCTGAAATTTTTTGATATATTTTCAGAATTCACCAAGATTAACCAGGTACCTTATTTACTATAAACAAATACCCGGTGGATTAGTTTCCCTTTTAAACTATTCTACAACTTTTTCTCAACACTCTAATTCCTAAATCACATCCAAAACATCAATTTTATCCCAAAATAAATTTTCATTCATTGATTACTTACCAAAAATTCATTTCAGACCTAAAAATTCAAATCTTCTCTGGGTTAGCATTCATTAGAGGAATGATATACATTGGTTCCACCAACCACTATTGTAACGAGTCATTATAATCACCACCCTAGATTTTTTTCTCTGGGATTCCTATCGTATCAATAGTTCACAATCAAACATTGAACATATAGTATAATAAATGACCTAAAATTATTTTTATAAAACAATTCTCAACAAGTAGAAAAATATAAAAGTATTTATTACTGATTATTAGGAGTGTAAAATCCCAAGATTTTAATAATGAAACACAGTGTTCAATATCATAGATTATACACCACATCAAGCATAAATAAAAAACAAAATATTATTATTTAAATTCTATTGTTATAACCTATCCATTAGAATGGTGGGTATGAAAAGGATTAAAGTATTTAATAAAATATTTTTTGCACAAGTATATATAATTAATTATTTGTTTTTCAAATAAATATAATTGAAAATAAAACCCATTTTAAAATAAAAGGAAATCAGTTTCTGAAAAACAATTTAATTGTGAAAAAGTGTGTTTTATACCAATATATAAGAAATCAATATTTTTTAAATTCTATTAATAGTATATATATATAGATAATATTAAATCTAATATTTGATATTCATTCAACATGTTTTATAGACATTATATAGAAATAAATCTAATTTTATGTATAAAATACTGTATTTTTCAAAAGAAAATTTTCCGCCTTTCAATGACACAATTATTTTAAAACAAAATGGTGAAACTTTTATAAATTTTTTTTAAATAAAAAAATATTTTTTAATTTTTAATTTCAGTGTTGTATTAGTGTAAATTATTTATATTTTTATGAAAAGTTCATTTTTTAATGAATATTGAAAAATAATGAATTTTAATTGAAAACCGACTTTCCATCTAAATAATTTATAATGTTAAATTATATTTTAAATTGGTTTTAAAAAAAATTAAATTAATTATATATCTATTAATCCAATTTTTTTCATTGGAATAATTTTTATATTCAATATATATATATTTATACTCAGTAAAAATTTGAACATTTTCACTTCAAAACCTCATTTTCTCGCCCCGTCTACAAAATTAAATTTAAAATAAATTTTTCCCAATATATTTTTTGAATTTTGAAAATATGAATCCATATTTTGAATCATGTGGTCTAGATTTATTAAATAGTTACCTTTTATTTTTTGACAATATGAATGGTAATCTTAGTAAATTTTATTACTATGGTTAAGGGTAATTCAGGTAATTCAATGCAAAAATAATTATGATAAGGTTTATAAAATTACCCTAAAACTTTTAAATAATTAATTTTATGAGTGAGTATAAAAAATCATTCTCTTTCTATATTTATACCTCTTTGGGCCACTTGGATGACTTTAAGCCCCTTATAGTATTTTATTCTATGAACAGTCCAAATATTTTCTCTCTTGTTTTTAATGACTTTTATTTTTATAATATGGTATTATTAAAAATATATATTCCACTATAAATATTATTTTTAAGGATAAAAATTTTATATTTATCATGGTAATTCACTTTTAATTTCTAGTGAAGAAATAATATCTTTAAATTCTTCCGCATTGCTGATGCATTAATTAATTAATTAATTAATGGAAATATCAAATTAAAGGTATTTAAAAATATTAAAATAAATATAATTTTATATTATTAATGTGATGAATTATTATTTTTAATTACATGGAAATTTTATTAATTTTATAAAATAGTTTTATCGTATTATAAGAGTTATCTCGATGTTTCTAAAAGTCAAAATAATGAATAGTGTTAAAATCATCAATAATGGTATTTTAAAATATATAAGATTATATTAAATGATATGAAATTAATAAAAATATAAAGTTAGTAATAATGACTTTAATAAGGTTTAAAATATCATCGATGATCTATTTATAGGTTTTTTGGAATTCTGTACTAAATATATTAACCCTTAATGAGTGCACATCCATGTTGTCCCACTAAGAGTAAAAAAGGTTAAATAAGGGTTAAAATAAATAGAAAAAGATGAAAAAATAGTCAAAACTTATCTAAATTTTATTTTATGAGTTTATTTATACCCCAAATCATACTATATTCTAAATAACTCAATTTTTATCCCTTTGGTATAAAAACAAATTTTTTATTAATTTTATTTTTTTTGAAATTCCAAGAGTGCCCCTCCCCACTCATATAAAATGTATCATATTCTTCTCTTGTATTAACACATAAAAACCTATTTGGTTCATCAAATATCTACCAAAATACCATATTATATTACGTATACACATTATAGAGTCCTTATATTAGGAATAACACCAACCTTAGTTGTCTTAACGTGGTAAGAAACAAAGGGTTTCTAAAAAGAAGTATCGTTTCTAATTAAGTGATTCTATTTTGATTCTTCTTAAAAAATACATAAAACCTTATTAATTCGTGTTAAAATAATAAATACATTATTCTACATATACATAGATGATATTATATTTGTTTCATGACCCATATCCATTCCCATTTCCATTAAATAGGAATAAATCATCCTTCATGTGTACGATAGTTTACCGCTTCGCGATAAGATGTAATATTTTTAATTACTGTCTCTCAAGAATGGTTAAAATATTTAAATTATATTTTATATGTTATATTAATGAAATATTTATAATTATTAATATAAAATATATCATTTGGTTTCTTACCTTTCCATACACAATCAAATTATAATGTCGTTCTAACATACCAGTGAATTATCATCTCCATGAAGCGATATGATCCGTTTTTCACCACCACATAACTTGGATGACATATATAAGTATATATAGATTATTAAAAATATATTAATTAAATTATTATAATTATATAAATATAAAATTATACTTACCTTCTTTCCATAATGATCATTGATAAATGGAAACGTTACTCATGAGTATATACGACCTATCATCTCAATGATTGAAACATAGTTAATTTATAAATACCATATTAAATTTATGTTTTTAAAATAATAATTGATTTATAATAAAAGTTTTTATTTCTTTGATATTATTCTTCAAATAATGTAATTATTTCCAATTTTACTATAGACATCACATCAAATTTATTTTGTACTGAGGTACAAAATATCATCAAAACGTTCGATGTGAACTTAAATGGATATATAATAGTATATAAAATAGAAATGAGTGATATTAAAGATAAAATAAATATGAAAAACGTTTTAAATAATTTAAATATTAAAATAATATAATTATTTATGAATATAAACAATGTATGTGATGAACCAGACTCACGGTATGGGAATTCTTAACTCAATTTCCTTTTATTGATTAAACTTATACTTCATTAATTATATCATTACAAGATTATGTATGGATTTAATTTACAATATATTATATTTAACATACTCTATTTTTATGTATTTTTACATATAATATACATAATATATTATTATATATAAATTATATGATATTTTTAAGGGACTTCATCTCAAACTCCTTTCATTGAGGGATATTTTGATGTTATACACCCACCTTATTTTATAAAGTGTATAAAAATACCAATTAACATATCATATTATGAAATATTGTATTCTCATAATATTTAATGTGGATTGAGATTCAAATTTTTCAAAGCGGTTTGGGACATTTTAATTTAAAAATCTCTTTTAAATGTTTAAAATGAGTTATGAAAATGGATTGCTTATTTCAATAACCTGAAATGTTTCCTTGTGTGGGAATATGAAATTTTAATTGTGACATGTTGAAAATGGAAATATTTTATGTTTATTGATTATATAAGGGTACTAGATATTTTTATGTCTATTTAGGTGATAATCTAATGATGGGTGGCTTCATGATACACTAACGACGAGTGGGTCCGTGATACATATCAAAATAATTAGGTATGGAATTCGACTCTATTGTTATTCCATTTATGAGAGTGATATTTAAGGAATTAAACCACATGTTTTTCTATATATATGAATGAAAAGTTAAAGTAAGTAACAATATACATTTATGTGTTATCTATTCTTTCTATAGGTTTTATAATAATCTTATGACACAAAAAGGGTAAGTAATGAGCTTATTTTCAAGGGAAAGTATTTAATAATTCTTAAGGGTGAAAATTTTTACTTTATGATAATGTTTTCATTAATTTTCATGTTTTTCATAGGGATAATAGTTTTCCTTATTTTTTTATTCTTACAGATCTTTTTTCCTCATCCTATGTTTTAAAATGCTTTCATATGGTTTAAGGAATAGTAAGGACAATGATGAGATCTTGGGGAACATTATGAAGATTTATCATGGGATGAAATCATGTTTTAAAGAATTTTGTTTATAAAAAAATGGACACTGTATAGAAGTTTCCACTTGTAACGTATGAGTTTACTTTGTATTATATTTTCAAAGTTATCAAAAACTCTAAACTGAAATGATCCATGAATGTGAATTTTATTTCAAAAACACTAGAATATGTTATGTTTAATTCTAGACCCTTATAGTTGGTGTCAAAGAATGGTTTATAAATCTTTAGATATTAAGATGTTTCCCTAATAGTTATGGATATCATTTAGGATTATAACTTTAAGGATGATCCTATGTTTGATGTCCTATAACCCCCTTTTGAGGATTTATGTTTTGAAATTTTATGGCGACTAACAATATTTTTGGAATCATTCATTTTTTAGGTGATTATTGGTTATTATATTTTAGGATGAAAAATGAAAGTTATGAAATTAAATTTTTGGTTAAGACATATTAAGGTTATTGTTTAGGATGTTTCTGAAATTTATGAATTTTTTTAAGGATTGTTATATTGTATTTCCAAGAAAAAGAAAACCCATAGGATGGGTGACAACCCATTGAATTGGGAAAGGATGGAGTAATTTAACCCACAACCAAAGGGAGAAAAAGTTACATCATATACCACATGCCTACGTGAAGTCCCCATTTGTATGCCTTTCTCATTTTAGTTAAATTATATAATGGATGAATATTATGTTTATTTTGGTATCATTTTGGAATGGAGAATGTTTTGGTGAATAAGTTATCAATGTTATTTCAAAAGACGTTTAATATTTTAGGAACCCTTCTTGATTAAGGTAAGAATAATACTATGATATTTTATTTGGGGATGTAAAGGATGAATTATATTTTGTATGAATATATTAATTTATCTTGGATTTATGGTGATTCATATTATTTTTGGAAATAATTATATATCTCAGTGATTATGTGATTTTGGGAAATTACATTTCTTCTATAAGACTTTAAGTGTAACTTATGTTTTTTCGGGATAATTGTTAATACTTTCTTGGAACTATATTTGATAAAATAAATCTCATTTTTTATTTTTAATCTTAGTTTATATTAGTTTTTAGGAATTTTTTTGGATAATTATTTATTGAATGATCTATGTTGAACTTTTGGTATTACTACTGATTTTTGGAGATTAAAGTATTTTTTTTATCAAATAATGGTATATTATTTTTGGGTAATTAACTTATATTATCCTAATTTTTGTTATTTTGGGTAATTTATAATTATATGAGGAATATATTGATATCTTTTTTTGGATATAGGTATATGTATAAGTGTATTCTAATGCTTCAGGAAAGAAACATTCATCATAAATACTAATTATTTAGAGAAAAAGATGTGATTATTTTGGAAATTGATTAAATGATGAAACTATAATATTCAAGTAAGTATATTTCCTTATGTTATTAGTACATGTAGTGAAATAGTTCATAAACTATATGAAATGGATCTTAAAACAAAAATGTTATCCATTTACTTTTCTTACTAATAAATCATCGACATTTACCCCATCATAGATTTATTATTTTGTGATTGTTAACATTCTCATGACTATGCTCTCTATCAATTTCTATCATAACCTTAGAGTTTTTTTCACTTTCATGTCCATGTTTTCTTACATGTAACTCTAGTATGTGTTACCTTCGGTGACCTTCATACTTTCATTTCTCTCTTTCCAAATAAAAGTTTTTTTAACCCTTGATTCATTGTGGGATTTTAATAAAGGAATTTTTAATACTAGAAACTTGGTTACCGAGGTCTGGTTTAAATTTTGAGAGAACATTGTATTAATAGGGGGATAATGTAACATCATAATATTTTAGAAAGGTAACACTGTCTTCCATAATGTACATGATATGGCATATCGAGCTTTAAAAACTTAATATTATTTTTTAAATGTTACCATTATAACATAGTTGTTATAGTGGCAGGTATGAATAGTTTTAAATAAATTATGAAAATATGATTTACACTTGTTTATATAATGAGTTATTTGGTGAAAAAATAATGATAAATGAAAATAAAAACATTTTGAAAATAAAAGGAAATTTGTTTCTGAAAAATAATTTAAATGTGCATAAGTGTGTTTTATACCAATAAATTAAAAAATCACAAATGTTATATTATATTTTTGATTTATATATATATATAATATTCAATATAATATTTAACATTCATTCTATATGTATTATAGTAATGATATAAAAATAAATAAAATTTTACTCATAAAAGATATATTTTTCTAATGGTAGTTTTGTGCATTTTGATGGCCCACATGTTTTAAAAATACATTTTTACATGTTAATGATTTTTTTGGAAAAAATTAATGTAATTTTTGAAATATTAATGTCCACATAATCTTAGGGTGAATTTTTAGAAATTTTGTGATAAGATTCATATTTTAATGAATAGTAAAAAATACTAAATTTTAATTGAAAACTAAATTTTCATATAAATAAATTATAATGTTAAATTATATTTTATATTTATTTTAATGTAACATCATACCAGTTATAAATATATTAATCCAATTTTTTTCATTAGAATAATTTTTATATTGAAGTCATAAATAAAAGATTAGTAAACTTTTGAACACTATCACTTTAAAACTCCGCTTTCTCACCCCATCTACGATAATAATTTTAGAATATTTTTTGAAAAATATATGTTTGGAATTATTAAAACATGATTCCATATTTGGAATCATAAGGTTCTAATTTTTAAACATGTCTTTATTACATTTGGAAAATATAAATAATGAACTTTGTAATGCTTATTCCCACAGTAAAGGGTAAATTGAGCAATTGATGGTAAAAATAATCAAGAAAAAGATTAGAAAATTACCCAAAAACTTTTACTATTTTTATTAATAGAGTTATTTTATACAAAAATCATCATTGGACCAAATGTATGACCTTTTTAGCTACTTACATGATTTTAAGACCCTTATCGTATTTTTTTTAAGAAAATTCAACATTTTTCACACTTGTTTTTAAAGAGTGTAATAATTTTAATATGGTGTTATTTAGAAGATATGTTCCACTATAGATTTTATTTTTAAACATTAAAATTATATATATATAATTTTAATTTACTTATAAATTTTTGTGAATAAATAATTTCCTTAAATGGTTACACAACATAGATTCAAGATTTATTTTATTAATTGAAATATCAATTTAATGTTATTAAAAATATTAAAATATATGTAATTTGATAAATTTAATGGGATAAAATAATTTTATTGATTAACTTGGCATGTTATTAATGTAATAAATTAGTTTTTTCTTATTATAATAGTTTTATTGATAATTTTAAAATCTAATGTAAATAATAGTGTTAAAATTGACTTAATTTTTTTTAAATATATAATATTTTATTAAATGATATAAAATTTTTAAAAATCATATATTATTTCAAATATTGGAATAAGGATTTAAATTTCATATATGATTCATTTATGGGTCGTTTTTTATTCTATAGAACATATCCTAACCGTTAAAGGGTAAACATCCAGGTTGTCATGGTAAGAGTTAAAAGAGCTAAATAAGGGTTAAAACCAAAAGATAAGGAAAAAAATATTCAAAAACCATATAATTATTATTGTATGAGGGTATGTTAACACAAACGTTTCTTATATTATAAATAAATTACTATTTAGTCATTTTTAATAGTAACTTAATTTATATTAATATAATATTTTGAGAAATTCTGTCACGACCCGCCTTCCTCAAGATGAGGGAAGGGAAAACAAAGTGCCACACCCTGCCTTCTTTGAGATAGAGAGATAATGACCCCCCATTTCCAACCTTCAATTGGCCCTATAGTAGAGACTAGAACCAAGGGTATATAATCTCCCAAAAAATAGAAGGAATTACCCCTTTTAATTAGAACAGGATCATGAGATAAGATGATAAAAATCCAAAAAACACCAAACATTTATATAAAGGAAACGAAAATACAAACCATACATGAATTAAATGTAAGATGTGACAAAAGTAAAACCAAATCACTAATGTAAGTACCAAAAGAAATAGTCTAATCAGTATCACATCAAATACCCCGATGTCTGAGCTAGTAAAGTCCACCATGGTCCTAAAATTACTCATAGAAACCTGAAAATAGTTTTAAAAACATTGGGTGAGTATACAAGTATACCCAGTAGGAAAACTAAATCCACCCATTCAAAAGTAGGAGAAGCATACCGATTCCCCCATGAAAACAATAGGACCTCAAATAACATTTAAAGGAGTACTAATCCACCCATCTATACCAAGGTACACTCACGAAATAACACAATTCAAGTAAAGTAGTAGTATAAGCACATTGAAATTTGGGTACCCTGCACCACCTTCCCATTGGTTAGCTACTCATTTCTAATAGCTAAATTATTGACATTACCAATATTCCAAAACATATTCTGACTACCATAACAATGTTTCACACACCTTGGACTCAAACCACACAAAATTTCTGTCCAGATACATCGGGGTCCCAACCACACAACACATCCCGCCTGTAGACACATGGGACACAACAACTACGCCTCTTGCCCAAAGACACTTGGGCCTCATCCCGAAGAAACATGGGAAAAAAATCATAGCATGCAAACACCTAGTCCCCTCACCCACACCCCAACCTTCCCAATGTATCTTGGACTATAGAAAACCTCATGCCATTACAGCCTACCCAGATATGCTTGAGCTGTAAGAACTGGAAGAGGGTGTGACGAAAAAAGTCATTAACAAACCATCTATTATCCCATCGGGATGTTGGGAAAGGCACCAAACCCCATCAAATAGGGGTGTTCATCACATGGTTCTCAACAAGGGTGGGGTGTTTATAGAAGTCACATGGAACTATAATGTATTCATAAAGGTAAGAAAACACTCAACCCAACCTATGAGATTCTAAACAAGAAACCGGTCCAAACAAAGTACCTTTGCTGCTACCCCTACATTCACAACCACAAAAAATAGCCACAAGGATAGAATAATCCTAATTTTTTTTAATTCAATCACTTTCCATTAATTAATTAAGTGATTAAATTTAATTTTTTCTATCACTATACAGAGAAACTACAAAGCACAACATCTACAAGAATTCTCAAAATGGTGAAGAGAATGATTAACTAAACACGTAGGAACGAGCCCACTTCGTTCATTGGTACTTCCATCACTGAACAAGGTAAGAAGGACCAAGGAAAAGAATTTACATTTTAACACCCATTCATAAAAACAAAAGAAAGCAATCAACCATCATTCCCACTACAACCCCCTGTTCTTCCTAGACACCTGTTTAACCACTGCCAACTATCTTTCTTCAATATTATCCCCCTCATTCATACTATCCCAACAAGAACTGGAAGCCCTGCTACCAAGAAACAAAACACCCAGAACACTCATAAACATAAGGTCATGATACAACTCTATCTTGTAGCCCCACAGCCTATACATTTCCTAGATGTAGTCCCACTGCATAACAAGTTCTACGACCACAACATAGACCCACAGTAGTACCACTTACTACAAGTTTATCCATTCCAAAATCAATCAATATCTCAAACTGAGATACCAACGCACCTCCTGGACCACTATATACATAAATAACACAATAAAAAACCACCAAATATCCACCCACTTCACAAACATACCATTCCCCATTAATAGGATTAACCCCTCTGTACACCACCATACCCATAACAAGGTTATATACATTAACATCACCAAACCCCCATGAAGTAAAAAACCCAAACAAACACTGCACACAACCAAACCATTAAGATAAACATATTCAGGTTTAGCTAAAATGGGTTCTTTAATTCCACCTTATATAATAGGGGTGATTAGAGAACTAGTTTGATACAGGGGAATCAATTTATTTAACCAAGTATACATGATTAAGAAGATTTCATGTTATATCCATTCAATATAGTAAATTCAACAAACAAATTCATCAGTGTTGTGAGAACAATAACCACCAATAGCCATGATATGTATAAGGGATTACATCTAAAACAATTCATAACAGTAAATAAGGATAAAAAATAAAAAAGTGCTCAACATTCATTCATCTTCAATTCCCTCCCTGTCATCATAACAGTTCCTATTATCTTTTTATTATCATCTTCCCCACCCCTTATTTATTTCTTATTGAAGAAAAGGATTCATCTATATTCAAGAAACATTACTATACCCACCCTATATGATGCAAAAATAAAGAGAGGTGGAAGAATCTGTACCAAAAACAAGAGGTGAACAAAACTCCTATTTGCACCATAAATAGAGGATTGCAAGAGTAGTAAGAAACTCGAAGAAAACTGAGTAGGAGGAGGATATAACATATTATAATGACTAATATAGAGAGGATGGATTTATTTTCACCAATAGGGAATGGAAAACATGCTAGGATGGGAAGATCCCAACTTTGAAGTGACATATCCTATATTAAAGGAATGACTGTTTCAAAATCCATTAATGTGGGATCATTGTCAAGATAGTGCAGTTTAAATATCTCAAACACACTAGAGCATTAGTATAATAATGATATACTTATTATGCTTTCAAAATCCCTTAAAAACTCCCATACAAGGCTTCAAACATGTTTTATGTAAAACAAAATGCAAGAGGGGTGAAACTGAAAAAACATAGGAAATTATAAATTTTGCAATGGGTGATACACCATTTCAGTGTGACACCATTATGGTTCGACCATTATGGTGCCACCATTTCATTATAATAGAATTATGGATCCACCATTTCACTGTGCGACTATTACTATACAACTATTACAGTGCCACTATTTTAGTGTGCCACCATTTCAGTGCAACCAGATTTTTTAAAAACTCCTAAAACAAACCACTGCCTACCCCTAAGAAATCCACAAGCATTGGATTTTCACAAAGAAAAGACTTTTGGAAATCAAGGTCTTTACATCAAATACCTATCAAACTATTATAATCCCTATGAATTTAAAACCAAGCTTAGAAAAAGATGGGTTTGAACAACCACCCTGTAAGATACCTCTCATGGAGAAACTACGTTGTGTGGTTTGAAAACTAAAGTGAAAATCCTGACATCCAAGAACACATCATTGACATATATCTCCTAAAAAATGTATAAACACTAAATCCAAACTTATCCAAACAACCACACAATCACCAAAAGTCACACTATCTAGACACATGGATTAGGGGGCTCCTTCCTCTATGTCAAGATACTGTCCACTTTCGGTGACACAAAATGACCTGAACTGGTTCAATCGCATCCACATTAATGTGTCTTGATTAGGGATCAGGTCCTCCCCTCCCCACTATCAGGACTTTTCAAACACATTGTAATAATATGGAAACAACTCATATCACAACAGACAAGGTCAAGCATTACATCATAAAACGAAGCTCAAAAGTAAAACATAGGAAAAAACTCAGAACAACATTGGGTATTGGCCACACATCTATGCCTATCACTCCCAAGTCCTATCCTTGAGTCCACCATTCCTCCATAGCACACAAACCAAAGGAATGATCCATCCATGAAGCACCTTCTCCTTACAATCCTTGATTCTTATTGTTTGCTCCACGAACGTCATTTCATCCTCGATATCCTACTCTCCCCATTCAATGATGTGGGAGTCATTGTGTAGATACTGAAGGATCTGAGAGACATGGTAGACATTGTTGATCCTCTTCAACTGTGGTTACAATGCCAGCTGATATTCCTCACCAACTCATCCCAACACCTTGAATGGTCTAATGAGCATAGGATAAAGCTTACTCCCTTTTCCAAACCTCAATTTCCCACATAGATGGAAAACCTTGAAGAAAACATGTTCCCCAACCTTGAACTCTAAAGGAAACACAATATAATTTGAATACAACTTATTTTAGTTATGTGCTACCTTCATCCTCTCACAGACAAGTTTCACCTTCTCTATCAAACTATGCACCATGTCTGGACCAAGAATAACTACCTCCACAACTTCCATCCCACACAAGGGTGAATGACACAACCTCCCATAGAGAGCTTAGAATAGAGCCATACCAATGGAATAGTGATATATATTATTGTAATAAAACAATATCAAAGGAAAATTTCACACCCAAGACCCAATAAAGTCTAATACACATGCCGATAACATGTACTCCAACGTCTGGATGGTCCTCTCTATCTATCTATCCATTTGATGGTCGAATTCAGTGCGTAGGTGTAACTGGGTGCCAAATGAATGATGTAATCCCATCCAAAATCTCAATATAAAATGTGTATCCTAATATGAGATAATGGATCATGGAATTCCATGTATCCCCACCACCTCAACTATAAACCATTGTGCTAAGGCATCCACTAAGCTCAACTCCTTGATCGCTAATAAGTGATCAGATTTTGTCAAGCGATCCACTAAAACCCAAAGATAATCTCTTATTCCCTAAGACCTGGGTAATCCTTTGATGGAATCCATCAATATTTCATCCCACTTTAACTCGGGATTTTTTGAGGGTGGAAAACGACCGCAGAGAGCAAGGTTATCGACCTTCACATATTAACACACTAGGCACCTTGGCACAAACTCCGCCACATCCCACTCCACCCCGGGCAACTAAAACTATTCCCTAAAGCATCAATGCATTTTAGAAACTCCAGGATACACCACCAGGGGTGATCTATGGAACTCATGGAGAACTCCCTTGTGCATTTCCACAGGGACAACCATCTTCCCATGGAATAACATCTGATTCGGACTACCCTCAGACCATCCCTCTGGAGCATCGCCCCAATAGCATGATCATGAATCACTTCAGTCTATGAGTATCCCCACTGAGAATCCACCACATTCCACACCAGGTAATAATTTACTTTCATATGATACAGATATCCTCTTCCAATTTCCACCCTAGGATCTAGATGCAAATCGGATAACCCCTCCGTTCCCTTCCAAGAATACATGGATTCCCAATCTACCTCATTCTATGACTTCCAATATAAGGAATCAGCTACCATTATCCCCTTTCCAGAGGTGTAAGAGATATCTTAGTCATAGTCCTAGAGATATTCTATCCACATTCACTACAGCAAGTTCAATTATCAATGGGAGAATATATACCCCTAGTTTTCATGATCCATCAAGACCACAAAGTGCTCCCCGATAAGGTGAAGCCATCAAAACTATAGTGAAAATATGACTAATGTAAGCTCCATATCATGGTTAGAATTGTTACATTCATGGGGATGTAATTCCTAGACTCATAAGAGATCAATCCTTACTGTTGCATCAGTACACCCCACAATACAAAGCCGAAGGCGTCACAAAACACTTCGAACATCACCCTTTCCTCTGAAAACCTATACACTCGAGCACTAACCAGCTTCCCCTTCATGTAGTTGGAAGATTCCTAACACTACTCACTCCAAATGAAGGCCTTTTTGTTTCTAGTAAAATACATCAATAGAGCCACAACTTAGGAGAATCCTGGAATGAACCTCCAGTAATATCCATCTAAACCCAGGAAGCTGCAAACCTCTACCATGTTCTTGGGAACTTCCCATAGAACAATTCCCTCAACCTTTGATGTGTCAACTATTATCCGATTATGAGACACCACATTTCCACAGAAGTTAACCTATCATGTCCAGAACATTCACATGAACAACTTCCTATAGATCTAGTGTTGTCAAATTGCCTTCAAGAACATCCAAAGGTTATTAGAATGCTACTCCTCTGACTTTGAGTAATTCAAAATATCATCGATGCACATGATAACGAACCAGTCTAGGACGTTAAGGAAGACATAGTTTATGAGACCCATGAACATTGTTCGTGAATTCATAACACTAAAGGTCATTACCACAAACTCAATGTTCCCACACGTGCACCTGAATGTAGACTTTAGGATGTCACCCTCCTTCATCCTCAATTGGTGATATCCAGACTGTAGATCGATCTTAGAGAACCATCCTACTCCCCTCAATTGGTCAAAATGATCATATATTCTCTGAAGAGGGTAACGATTCTTGAACGATACCTGATTCGGTCTCCGGTAGTCTATGCACAACCGCAGGCTACCATCTTCCTTCTTTGTAAACAAGAATGGTGCACCCCATGATGACACACTCGGCCAAATAAAACCCTTTTTCATCAGGTCCTCAACCTAAATCTGCAACTCCCACAACTCATAAGGCACCATTTGATAGGGATCCATCAAAATCATACATACATTGGGTTGCAAGTCCATTTTTACTCAATGTCATGTCGAGGGGGGTAGAGCCACAACATCAAATGGGATAAAATCCATGAACTCTCTAACAAACCTCAGAATCTCCACCATATTTTGTCTGCTGATCCAACTTATAGCTCAGATGACAAAGAGAGAGGAGGCTCCACACATTTAATGCCCACCTGATAGCCCTAGTCACCATTTAAAATACACAATGTCCATAAACACCTAAAAACATGACTCTTCTCTAGAATAATTCGATAACAACGTGCATAGAAAACAACCGGTCGATTTCAAGGATAACATTGTACGATTGCATCTATAGTATAAGATGGTCCCCAATGGATTGATATGTCCCTGGAATTAGTCTATAGCTATGGAAAACATCAAATAGATAGTTGTAACCTCCAACAGGCATGATCAACACTAGGGCATGAAAATTTTCTCTACATATAGTCCCAAGGCATGGGCTAGATAGGGTGCAACAAAGGAGTATGAAGAACCTAAATCAAATAGGGAACACACAAGTGTACTAAAAATATGGATCATACCTTGAAAAAAATCTATCCCTACTAGAATTAATTCCTCTATGGAATGTAACTTCCCACACCCAACTCCTCTACCCCTCTGCTATTGACCACCTCCCAGACCACGCGCTTATCAAGCTCCTAGAGGAGCACCCTGATATAACAACTGTACTCTTTATTTCACCCATAAAAATATTTTATTACATAAAAAATTCACTTTATACAACATAGAATATAGAGAGGTGTAGTGTCTTTGGGGATTAGGAACATTACAGAACAACTGAAAACATAAAATACACATATTAATTGAGAACTTCTTTTACATGACCACACACATTTCTTCGTACTTAGCATTGCATGGAATAACCTGAGGAGATGAATAAGAAAAGGGTGAGATAAAAATCCTAGTAAGGGAGTAATCAAGGCATAATATGATGAATATAGTACATGTTAGGCAATAGGAATATAAATGGTGTGCAAAATAAACATGAACATAAAGGCATGACATAACATGATTGTCATAACATGGAAATGTAGAAACAACACTTAACATGATATTAGAATGATACAAGGATCATTGAATATGGAGAATGAGTAAACCATAATTGCAATTTAATTATCTTGATTAAACCCTCATTGAACTTGACATATTATGATACTGATCTTTACCCAATGCATTGGGGTGCTATCAGGGAACACCCTTCTTAATCATGTAATTTCATGCATAAGTGTGCCACATAGATCATTCAATGTGGAATCATTCAATATCATAATTTATTCCATGATAAAGGAATGTTAATTACATACATGAAACACTATAATCAAAAATTAAATGTGCATAAATGCGACTACCCTTGATAGAGAAATGGGCATGGTATTCACTACATAATGACTTTGGCTTGGAAAATCACGGTGCAATTTTGGAAGCAAAACAGTGTGACATAAGAATTCATAAAAATGGTCAATGAGAGAGAAAGGGGTGTATCATCATATTTACCTAAAATGGATAGTAATTGGGTCATATAGATACATGTCCCAACATATATAAATGAATTTTGGTGCATAATGTAAAAGAATTACTTTATTGTACACGAGGAGGGAGAAATCCCTTATGGAATTTCGGCATGGTAACAGGTGTACATGGGAGTAATTAAGGAGAGATAAAGGAGTCTATAATAATTAAAACATAAGGAGGTAAGTATATGGGAGGTGTGAAATCATACCCCAAAATTTGTAATTGAAAATAAAATGGCAAAACAACATAAAGAAATTTGGACAAAAATGAGAAAGGAAGACATCCTTTAATTGGAAGTGTCATCCCAAAGGATTTAGAGAGGTATTAGAGAGACTTATTAGTATATTGGGGTGAATTGGGAGGATTTTAGAGAGAGGAGGGATGGGTAGGGATATTCTACAAGGGCTTTTAGTGAAGAGAAGTGGGATCTTAGGTGCGTTTATATAGGAAAAGAGATGGAATTATTTATTATTTAGGTTTTGGACACCACACAATAAACTAATAAAAACCACGAACCATCCAATGTTTTTTGACATAGGGGAGTGGAAAAAATTATTTTATAAGGACAATGGAAGAAATTAATAAAATATTGGGCTTGATTATGTGGAGGTGAGTCACACTCTCAAGGAAAACACTTTAAAAGGTTAAAATATTTTATAAACCATGGAGTGTCCACTAAATCTTTGTAAAATAAACAAACCAAACCTAAATCACATTATTTTAATAGTAAACCATATATTGGTAGAAATTACCCTTTATAGTATTTTATTAAATCACTGTTTGGTCATTATGATATCATAAAACACATTATATAATTAAATGATTTTTAATTAATCCCAAACTTTTGACTGTCTCAGAAAAATATAAAAAATTCACCATTGGGTAATTTAAATGTACTGATTCCAAAAATAATATTCATTTTCTCTAAATAATTTTATATATATGTGAATTTTTACTTTAATAATATAAACCTACATTTATAAAAAATTCATGAGTTTTGACAAAAAGAGCATCAAAACCTTAATAAAAATTACAATTGTTTTCTTAAAAATTATACGATCATTTATATTTAATGAAAAGTAATTTAGTAATAAGATTTCTTTAAAATACTGAAAAATACATTAATTCGTCAAAAGATATTTATTAATTAAATATTAACAAAAAATTCTATATTTTTTTAAAAGCTATTTAAAAAGTAACTATAATAAAATGAATATATATTCTCTATAAAACAATAATGTACATAATCATAGTGTAATGGTCTTGTTACATAAACCCTTATAAAACTTACATAAGAACATAGGGCACGGTGCGGTATGGTGAAAGAATCTTGGTGAGGCCCAGATAACATCGCTTGGGTGGTAATCTCTATTAACTTTGAATTCTCTCATAGGCAGTTCCACTCAAGATTAACGTGTTGAAGATCAGCTTAGGTTTGGTCATGAGAGAAGAAAAGTGACACCACCTCCTTTCTAAGCTCTGAAAAATGGGGTTTGTATGGATAAATTCTACTAGATGGGGCAATTATTTCCTTTGTCTGAGTAAATTGGATTTGTTAAAGCCCTATATTTATACTAATCATGTGATCACTGTTTAATGGATATATTAGCAACAGTCACAATTCTTAATGGTATTTTAAAATACAAAAACATAAAACCAAATAAGTGAATAGAACCACTTTACATAATAATACATTTAATTATATGAAGATGAATTTTCATTAATGAATGTTTGGGTTGTAATAACTGAGGCCGCCCTCCTCCAGCACTGTCTACCCTCAGTGGAGTGGGAGCCTACGTCCCCTACAGCTGGAAAGGTCTGAATAAAAACTTCTGCTACTGATGTGGGCACAGAACCTACCCACCCCCACTGTACTAAGCTCGAACCAAGCACTAGCTCCAAATATGTCTGTGGCCTCCACAAAAAGAGCACCTCGGTTTTGGGCCCATGGGGAATGGGCGAGGACCTGAAGATCGGAATTGGAACTGTTGAACCCTACTTTATAATGGCTGAAACCTGGAAGGCCCTGATGCTGGAGACATGATTATGACTACCTTCCCCTTTCAGAAACTCAGCTGGATCCACTCTTGCAGTCCACCTCCTAGTGAGTGAATCCTCTCCACTATTTTGGCCTTCTTCTGAACTTCTACGTATGTGATTAGGGTAAAGGGAGTAACAGTGTACTAAAGAGCAGGTCAGAGTTTCTCCTCGAAGGATCTCTCCCATAACTCCTCAATCAGATAGGGATCTAGATTAATGCATATAAGATCCTTATACATGATCCCTAGTTATCTTACCAATATAATCCCCTTCTAGAGGGACAGAATCTCCTTCATCTTCTTAACCTTCGTCATCGAGGAGAGAAACTCTGCCTGAAACTCCCTCTAAAAGTCATCCCATGAGACATAGTCTCCTTTCTCAGTCCGATATAAAGCGTCCACCACTATCATGCCACTCATCACATCTGTATCACTGCCAGAGGATCCCAATACACCCTTAGTGCATAGATCAAGGTAAAGCTGATTGTAGTCTCCTCTATCCAGACCTCTGTTTCAGAGTCTAAAATGCTAACTTCTTACTTCCCTAGGGTGTGCGGGTTGAAGTAATGAAGGGTATTTTTCTACAGGTCATATACCTCCTCTCAATATACCTTCTGCTAATCAAACAAGTCAGCCTTTTGGGCCTCAATTACTCATAAATCACTTGGGCGACATTCGGGTCCCATAACTGAAAAGGGTAAACAAGAAACTCTTAAGCCCAGGTATTATGAAATTTTATTTTAAGATTTAATTTAACTATTTATTTAAATTAAATTTCCAAAATTCTTAAGACACACAAGAAAGAAAGTCATTATGATGTATGTACATTTCCTAGGGTCACTACCCTACAATCAGTGTAGCCTCAGTTGTTTTTTCAGTAGGTCCAGAGTCCTTGCATCAGATCACAGGGGCCCTAAAATCCTATGTCTCGGTCGGTCTTCCCTAGACTATTTCATGAACCAAGATTTCCTAACACTATTTCTCTACAATCCCATGAAATCCGGATGATTCCTAACTCCAAACTCAATCCTAGATCTCAACCATCAGGAGATGATACCATTCTCTCATGACCCACCTTCCTCAAGATGAGGTAAGGGACAGTAAAGTGAAATGCCCTTCCTTCTTCAAGATGAAGGAGAGATAATGACCACCTCGAGTCCCGCCTGCAATAGGGCCCATAGTGGCGACTATAACCAAGGGTATATAATCTCAAAAAAATTGGAAGGCATTAAAATTTTTATTGAAAACTTGATCGGGAGATAAGACTGTAAAAATACCAAACAACCCTAATATTTATATAAAGGGAACCTAATTCCACCCCATGCATGATTTAAATATATTCTTCAAAAAAAGTAAATCCAAATCACTAAATAAAGTACCAACAGAATGAGACTAAGTAGAAGCACAACAACTACCCTAACGTATGAGCTAGTAAAGTCCAGCATAGTCCTAAAAGTCCTCCTAGAAACCTGAAAAATTGTTTCACAAATGTAGGATGAGTATAAAAGTATACCCCATAAACAAAACTAATACCACCCATTCACAAGTGGGAAAAACATATTAATGACCATGGGAAAGCAGTAGGACCTCAAAGAACCTACTATGGAGTACTAATCCTCCCATCCTCACCAAGGAACACTTACTAAAAAACACAAGTCAAGTAAAGTAGTAGTATAAGCACATCGACATTTGGGTACCCCACACCACTTTCCCACGGGTAAGATAATCATTATTAACGAAAACATCTTGACCCTACAACTCTTCCAAAATGAATTCCCACTGCAAGAACCCACCCACAAACACTTATGCATAAAAAACACACAATTCCCACCTGTAGACTCCAGGGCCACAACCACACAACACATCCTGCCCGCAGACACCTAGGCCACAACAACCATGCCTCACACCCTAAGACACATGATCCTCATCTTGAAGAAACTTGGGAAAACAATCCTTGACCAAAAAAACCTATCCCCCTCACCCATGCCACAACCTGGCCGAAGGATCTTAGGCTCTATAAAACCTCAATCTGTTATAGCCTACATGGATACAGTTGAGTGGGAATAACTAGAAGAGGGTGCGGGGAAGAAAGTTAGTAACCAAACATCCATCAACCCACTTGGATTTTGGGAAAGGTACCCTCCCCCATAAAATGGGGGTGTTCGACACATGGTTCTCGACAAGGGTGGGGTGCATATAGAAATCACAAGGAACTAAAATTTATACATATAAGTATGTAAACAGTCTTCCCAACTTATGGGTTTCCAAACAAACAAAAAACCCACACAAACAACCTTTATTACTAACCCTACATGCAAAACCGCACAAAAATCAACAACTAGAGAATAATACCAATCCATTTTGTATTTAATCACATTCCAGTCATTAATTAAGGGAATCACCTTAATTTATTCTAGTACTACCTGGAGACTCTAGCTAGCACAACATCTACAACCATTATCATAAGGTGAAGAACCTAATTAACTAAACACACAATATCCAACCCACTTAGTTGTTTGATACTTCCATCATTGAACAAGGGAATAGAGATCAAGGTAAAGTATTTCCATTTTAACACACATTAATAAAACAAATAGTGAATACCCAACCTCAACTACCTCTACACACTCTGATTATTCATAGACACCCCTTCAACCACTGCCAACTATCATTATTCGAATTTATCCTTCTCAGTCATCCTCTCCCAACAAGAACTGGCAGCCATGCTTCCCAACAACACCACACCTAGAAAATACAAAAACATGAGGTCATGACATGACCCAATTCTATAGAACTGCTTCCTATACATTTTCCAGATGAAATCCCACAACATAACCATTTCTTGAGCCACAACATAGACCAATGACAGTCCCATTGAATATAATTTTATCCACTCAACAATCAATCAATCTCTTAAATTGAGAAACCAATACACCTCCTATACCAACCTATACACAAATCCCATTGAAAACCACCACCAAATTGTAGCCCCGCTACACAAAAACACCCTTCCCCATTCACAGGACCAACCCCTCTATCCACCCCATACCCATAACAATGTTACCCATGAAAAATTCACACAACCACCACAAAGTATAAATCCCAACCAAACACAGCACAAAGTCGCTCCATTAATCCAATCATATTCAGTTTTAGCAAATATGGGTTCTTTAATTCTACTTTAAATCACATGTGTTATCATAGAATAGGATTGATCTTGGGAAATCCTTTTATTTAACCAAGTATATGTGATTAAGCAGATTTAATGATACACACATTCAACAGAGTATCAATAAAAAATAAAGATAATCACTAGTGTGAAAACTAGGAACACTGATGGCCATGATTTTTTAAATTCCTTAGAGCCACAACAATTCATAATAGGGAAAAAAGAAAAAAAATAAAACATCCCTCAATATTCATTCATTTTAAATCCCCTTCCAATCATCATAACAGGTCCTATAATATTTTTTATCATCATCTTTCCCACCTCTTGTTTTTTTATTATTGAATAAAAGGATTCATACATCCTCAAGAAACATTACTATACCTAGCCCACATGATGCACAGACAAAGAGAGGAAGAAGAATCCCTACCCAAAACAATATGTGAACAAAACTCCTCTTTCCATCCAAAAAATAATGTCACACGAGTAGTAGGAAACTCCATGAAAATTAATTAGGAGGGGGATCTAACATAGTCACATTATTCTTTTATAGATGAAGGGTTTAGGTGCACCAAGAGGGAACAAAAAACAAACTGGGAAGAGAAGATCCTGGATTTGAAGGGCTAGATCCTATATTAAAGGAAGAACAGTTTCAAAATCCATTAACGTGGTATAATTTTTAAGATCATCTAGTTTTAATATATCATGCTCCCTAGAGCGTTAGGATATTAAAGATATACTTAATATCCTTTTAAACACCCTTTAAAATGGCCAAACAAGGCTTCAAACTCTGTTTACATCAAACAAAATATAAGAGGGGAGAAACTAGAAAAACTCAGGAAACTTGGAATGTGGAAATGTGTAGGACACTGTTTCATTGTGACACTATCACAATGCAACTGTTATGGTCCCCCTATTTTAGTGTGGGACAGTTATAGTGCCACCATTACGGTTCCATCATTTTAGTGTGCGACCCTTATGGTGCCACCGTTATGGTGCCACCATTTCAGTGTGCCACTATTTTTGAGGCAACTATATTTTTGAAAAACTCGCGAAATAAACCACTCTGGACCCCCAAAAACACCAAAATCACAGGGTTTTCACAAAGGAAAGTCCCGGGAAAATTTGGGTTATTATACATTCCAAGAGTGCCCCTCCTCTCTCTTATAGAAAGGGAATGTCTTATTGTAATTTATTCACTCATTAAAACATATTTGATTTAGAAAATATATGACAAACACCTTTATAAAATCCATTTCCATGTTCTAGAGTTCTAATTTTAGGAAAAAAACTGACCTCGGTGGTCTTAATGTGTTAATAAATGAATGATTTATAAAAAAGATGTATCATTTTTAATTAAGTGTTTTGTTTTTATGATTACACATCTATAAATAATAATTAAAACATGAAAAAATAATAAATAAATTATCCCCAATATAAGGATATGTTATTATTTTTGTGTCATGACCTTTATTTATCTCTTTTTCTGTTAAATGGGAAAAGAATTCATCGCCTATGTGTATGATGTATGATCGCCTCATGAAATGATGTAATTCATTTCTACCACCATCTATAAAGGATAGTTATAATGATAGAATTGAAGTTTATATATGATATTAATTAAATATTTATCATTATTAAAAGATAATATATCATTTATGTTCTTACCTTTCTATGGATAGAAAAATGATAACGTTGTGTGTGTGTACATATGAATGATCACCTCCATTAGGTGATGTGATTTATTTATCATGACTAAATCACATAGATGATATATATAAGTATATTTTAATGATTAATATGATATTAATGACATTATTATCATTCTATAAAGTAAAAAATGATATATACCTTCCTTCTATAATGATCATTGAAAAATTGAAACATTACTTAGGCATACATACAGCCTACCATCACCATGATTGTAACATAGTTCATTTTTCATAAAAATATTTAATCGATTGATTTAAAAGTATAATTTATGTATAATAATGATTATTATTTCATTAATGTTATTCTATAGATGATGGAAAAATGACCACTTTGACTATAGACATCACAACAAAGTCATTTTGGACTTAGGTCCCGAATATCATTAAAACGTCCGATATATACTTAAATGAATAAGAAATTGTAAATAGAATAGAAATAAATGATATAAAATTAATAATAACAATAAAAATGGTTATAAATCAAATATAAATTAACCTATGTTTATTATTCAGGAAGATAATGAACGTACGTGACAAGTCAGACTCTTGGTAAGAGAATTCTTAACTGAATTTTTTTTATTGGTGTTAAAATTAGACTTCATGGATTATTTAATGGAAAGATTAATTAAGAAATAAATTTTTATTATATTATAGATTATATCAACTATTTCTATGTGAATTTAAATCTAATACACAAAATATATTATTTTGGATAAATTATATGACATTTTAAGGGAATTCTTCTCAAACTCCTTTCATAGAGGCATAATTTGATGTTATACACCCACCATATTTTATAAGGTTTATAAATACCCCCGTTGACATATAATATAATGAATTTAATTATTATCATGTTTTTAAGGGGTCATAGGATTCATATTTTTCAATTTGGGTTGAGACATTTTTATTTAAAAATATCTTTTTAAATGTTAAAAATGTTTTTTTGAAAATAGAATGATTATTTCAATAACTTGAAATGTTTCCTTATTAGTGAAAATGATGTTTTAATTTTGATATATTGAAAATTGAAATATTTTTTGTTCTTTGATTATATAATGCCACTTGGATATTTTATGAGTGGTTACATGATAAACCGATGACCAATAATTTCATGATAAACTAACAATGGGTTAATGACATGTAAAATTGAGTCTTAATATACCTTTATGTTTTATCTATTCATTCTATGGGGTTTATGGTAATCTTTTGATACAAAAAGGGAAAACATTGAGCTTATTTTCTAGGTATGATATTTAATACTTCATAAGGGTGAAATATATTACATTATGAAAATGTTTTCTTGGGTTTTAATATTTTTCATAGGATTGAATGTTTTCCTTATTTATGTATCCCTTACATAGATTTTTTCCTAATCCAAAATTTTAAAATGTTTTTTCACAGGGTTTAAGGAAGATTAGGGATGTGGATAAAGTCAAGGGAAAATTTTTAATGATTTTTCAAGGAAATAAAAAATGTTTTAATGAATTTTTTTTTATAATAAAATAATTATATACATAAGTTTCTGGTTATAATTTATCATTTTACTTTTTAAGAGTTTGTATGAATTCTCAAAAACATTAAACTAAAAAGATCCTCGAGTATGAATAGTAATTGAAAAACACTAGAATATGTAATGTTTAACGCTGGGTCTTTACAATAAGTATGATATTGTAAGTAAATGGAAACATACTATATCTATTATTTTATGATCCCCATCTATCTTCCAAGTAGTCTTTTTAGTATTTTAGGATTTCTTTATTTACTTTAATTCCTTAAACTAGATAAATCTTATCTATAAATTTGATTACATAAAAAATATCATTTCTAATATAAATCATAGACCATATTTTAGAGGATGTTCATTGGAATCGAAGTGATGAGGAAAAAAACAATTGATAATATAACAAATAATACATTATAGGATAAATATTTAAAGGATTTAATTTTTTATCTTTGTAATCTATTGACCTACCTTTACTATTTTTTGATATTAACTTATTTACTAATCACCCTCTTGGTTTTTAACTTTCTATTTAATAATTAAATTTTTAATCCTATCCTACAATATTTTGATAAATACAAGGGGGATAAGAAGCATGAAAAGAAGGTTATTTGGATTTATTTTCTATTTAATTTATTTAAAGTATTATATATATTATTTGACATTTAGTAATATTATTATACATGTTTTACATTATTCATTGTTATGATTAATAATATTTTCCTTATCCAAATTCTGCTGACTGATGGACATAATATCTAATGTTTCTTTATTTTGTTATGTATAAGGTCTTCTAATAAGTTTTTTTTGTTTATTTTGAGATTCCGTTGTGTACTACATTGAGAGTGGAAAACAATACGAATTATTTTTAAAGATAATGTTCATAATAATACTACTTATAAGGAATCACTAGAGAGTGTCATAGTTTATTTCCTTATATTATGTGATGATTTATTTTCATAAATTATATATTGGATAATGATTTTTTATTTATTTTTTATTTTTATTGATTTATAATGGTTATAAGATTATTATTTGAGTTTAATTTGAGTATTATAGAAAGTAAATTCACTAAAAAATTCTACAGGTTTAAAATAAATCAAAAGTTTAAAGAGTGTATTAATATTTAAAAATTATAAAAGATCCATGTTAGCATTGAGAACTAAATAGTAATAGTGTGAACTCAACGCCTCGTGTGGTATATTTTTTCACATTATCTTATTTTAACTAAGAAAAAATTGAAGAGTTTAAACTATAAATTGATTCAGTTTAATTAATTGATGTGAAATTAATTCAACACATTGATTTATTTAGGAAAAATATTTTATGACAATGCTTAACTAATCAGAATGTTTGAATTCAAACTCATCTCAACACACTATGAATATTTCATATTATGGAAACCATGAGTTTTAAATGGATACAAATCAATGTAAATATATTCAAGAAAAGTTAGAGGATATTATCATCAAAATGATGATAATTATAAAATATGAAAAAGTATTATGAACATGAGATAATTTATAAGATTTTTTTTAAACTAATTTGATGCTTTTTATGTAAGATATTATATTTTCACTTAAAGATACTACTAGAAACTTTCATGTTCTTATAGTTCTTAATATTCTATTATAATTAATTTTTCCATTTTCCCACTATAATTTACACTCTATTTTTTTGTATATATTTTTCCATCACAAAAGAAAGGTTATGTAAATAGGTTACACCGACAAAAATTTTATACTTGATTGGTTCTATTATCTACAAAAATTAAGAAGGTTTTTATTGTTCAACCCTTATAAAATTGAAATTTTAAATATTTTTGACTCACCTTAAAAATTATACAATACCTAGTACTCTCCATAATTATGGTGGAGTGTTGAAGCTATAATGATCATGGTAGTATCATGTTTATCTAAACCAATGTTAAAATCTTTGTGTTATTTAAATTATAATTTAATCACATATTTTTTTAAAAAAATTTCAATTCAACCTACCTCCCTCATAACCTTATCAAAATTATGAACTACAAAAAAGGATACCTCCCATATGGTAGACCATATAAAGATAATAAAATGCTGAATATAAAGATTTTATTATTCTATGATTTGAATAAGAAAACATTTAGGTGAAATTTTATGTTTAATAAACTATTTTGGGATATAAATTCATTCATGTGCGATATAAATATATGTATAAAAATTCATATAGATCTGATTAAATAATGTGTGTGAAAATTCCTTTACATGAAAAGTATTTTGGTTGTGAAAATGAGAGAGAGTGTGAGTGTGTGTCATTATAAAACTCCTACAATAATAAATTTACCTAGATTCTATCCATGTGAATATCATAAATGAAATAAACCATGTACGTCTTAGTGATTTATAACTTTTATTTGTTTTATTGTTCATAATAATTTTTAAAATTAATTTCAGTTAATTATTTTCAATGTAGAATGTACGTTAAAGCTCTACACAGAACATATTATATGTTATTTGAATTTCAGAAATATTTTTTTTGTATACATATAGATTTTTTATTAGCTATATATTATTCAATAACTCATTGAATATAAATAAACCTTCAATAAAATTCTTAGAAAATGGGATATACACATATATTCTATAATAATAAATATTCTATATTGTTCATAATGGTATTTAATCTCATGTTCTATGAACCAAGATATATGATAGAACATATGTTTTGTGTGTATGTGATGTGTAAACATTAATTTTATATGAATATCAATGAACCTACAATGTTCTATTCCACTTAAAATAATTTCCAAAAAAATCATTTATCAATTAAAATTCAAATACTCTTTAAGATCCTCATATGATTTGTAAAATACAAAAATTTGTTTTTTAGAAACTATATAGAAATTTTTATATATATTTTTTATTATTTATTTTATATTCTCGTCGTTAATTTTCCCAAAAATATATTGAATATAAAAAATACCCAAGACATCAATGATTTTTTCAATATCACCATATTTTTTTATAATAAATAACATAAATATTTTCCTATTTTATTTATCAAATGAAAAAATATATGTCATGTAAAAATTTAAAAGCAAACTATTTTATTTTCTAGACCAGTATAAACCCTTAGTTATTCAACATAAGCTCCTTAATTCTTCTAAAATTTGACCATCCATGTTTGGATAAGATTTATCTCTTTTGTACCCCATTGAAAATAATATCAAAATTTTGATATGGTTGAGACCAAGAGGTTTTGAATTTTTTTTTGTGAATAGGAAGTGAGATTATTTATGGTGTGTTAGATTAGTAAAAAGGTTGGTGAACATGAAGTGGGATTGTTTATGGGGCTATTTTTTGTTCTTAATAAATAAATTCGTATGTTATGGTATGAAGAGTTTGTATTTCTAATGGTTGAGGTACTATTCATGAAGGAATATATGATAACTATTTGTTGATATTGTAGAAGTATCATCTACCTGATATAAGTTATATGAGAAGATATTTTGATTCCTTTTACATGAGGATAAACGAGTTTCTATTTGTTAAGATTCTATAAAATGAGCTTCCATGGAATGAAAATCCATTAATAGATCATATGTGGACTGATAATCACTAAAGCGAGATTCTATATAACAATATTCCATGGAATGAGACTCCATGTGAAATAATGATAGGCCATATGATGTATCCTGAGATTTAATGAAATAAACATAAGTGACATGGTGCTACAGTATAATCAAATTTCATAACTACCATGCAACATGACTTTATTTGAGCATATGATATGCACAAGACATCCCTGAGTTCACCATTAATGAATGAATTAGTTCATTAATTCCTGAGTTTTGGTTGAAAATATCATTATTCCCAATTTTTTATGATCTAAATCAATGCATATCATGATTTTGGTTCATCATGATACCTTCTATCATAAAATGATATGTTTTGGAATTTTGAATGAATATATATAAAAGATTTGATCTATGAATAAAGGATTCCACAAAAAATTTCGTACCTGAATTTTTATATTGGTTTCTTGCGGTGGATTTTGTAGTAATTTTGGAGTGAAGGAAGTATGATATTGATGGAATTTATAATATATAATTATAATATTTATGTTTCAAGAATTGTTTCATTGAAGCATGCATGTATTGATTCATATACAAGGATTTAATGTGGAATAAATATTGGTTCAATAGAGAATGAATAGTAATTCAAATTTCTATATGTTTATATGTAGTTACAATCAGTTATAGAAGTGGTTTCAAAAACAAGTTATTATGATGAACAGATCTAATAGTTCTAAATATTTGAATTCAATTAATTACGTAGTTTTATAAATATTTGAATTAAGAAGAAAGAGAAGAAGTAACTGACACTACACATTTATATTTACAGTTATTGAATATAATTATAATAAGTATGTTTAGTGGTTAAGATAGGGACGTTTTTAGATAAATAATAGGGACAGAAAAACAAAGAGAAAGATGTTATTGTTCGCTGATGTGCTAGAAATTGAAGAAGAAGAAAAAATGGATTTCTGAATCTCAGTTGGGAAAAATCCAAGAATTATTTGTGACGATGAATTGAAGCCTATTAGTGAATCTCTACTATGTTTTTACAAGATATGTTTAATTATATCTAATATGTGGGGAGCATAATAACTATCAAGTGCATCATAAGTGATTTATATAACCTGATTTATGTAACCATATGGATTTTTTAGGGATTGTGTAATCATTGATTGTTTAAGGATCTTTTAAAGGAATAACTTCTCTTATTGAGTTGAAATGTTTTTAAATTATTATGTTCTTATAGTTATTATTTTGTATTTTAGTTCAAAAAAGGCATTTCCATCTAATTGGTGGTGGAGATTTTTTTAAAAGTGAAAACATAAAAAATTAATGATTGATTTAGCCCACTCTATGTGGTCTCATTGATCTTTAATTTTCCTCAACACTAGTATAAAAGAGAGATTCCTTCATTAAATCTTGATTTTTTTCACAGTTTTTAAAATATAATACTATCATTGATGTTCAAAACTCATTTAAGAGTAGCAGGATTCCAATCTTCAATGAGAAAAAATTACGTATCTATAATTATAGAATTATACCCTATATATTATACATTAGTTATAGGTTTTGAAGGATTCCACATATGGTCATTTTTTATATGTATAAGGTGATCCCTTAATATCTACATGTAATAGAGATTATGGAAAGCTATAAATTCTCTGGTTTCTTATATTTTATAGTGTAAATTCATGAGGTTTAAATGAATTAGAATGGATAAATACAAATGGTTTAAGTTAAAGAATATTCATGAAGGTAACATGTATGTGAAGTGAGATAAGTTTAATGTTTAGATATTGAAATAAAAAATCAAAAAAATGGATATGATGAATTTTTTGGTGAGTTCTTCATAAGGGTTAATAATATTATACGTAAAATAGAAAGATTTAAAGAAAAATTAGAAGGATATACATTTTTGGAAAATATATTGAGAATTATTCTAATCATTTTATATACTAAATTATCATCATTATAATATAGAGATCCTAAAAAAAATATATGTAGTATTTTGATTGTATTATAACTTCATATGAGATGAGAATATATAATGTAATCAAAAGGAAGGGAAAATATATTCATGAAATATCCTCTAAATCCACTAAGAATGAAAGGTAAATGAAATATATTATTGAGAAATAAGACAATGATTTTTATTCATAAGATGAATTGAGTAAGAAGTTTTAACAATTCATTTATTTATTTTATTGAAATGTGAAAAGAGGCACAAATAAGTATAATGGAAGGTTTTCCTAGAATTTATTCAACTATGGTTCTATTGGAAATTTCTCAATGAATTATCCAAGACTAAATGGAGATGAAGATAGTGAAGAAAAATATAGATGTCCAAGAATATAAATCAAAAAAGAAGGTAAAAAATTATAAGACTAATTCAAAAGGAATGAATATAAACTTCAATAAATATAAAAATAAAACTTTTGTCTGAATTTAAGGATAATAATGATAGTGAAGAAGAAATGGAAGATGTAATTTCTATTCATTAAGGTTTTGAGATGATTCTTACTAAAATGAGGAATTATAAAGGTTTTACCAGTGATTAACGAATCAAATCTAAGATTAAGAATAGTAAAATTTTATGGAGTTCATCATAAAAAGTTAATTTAAAGAATGCCTCTACAAAATTTTAATAGTAGAGAAAGAGATCAAGAAGTTAAAGAAACTAATGAAATTAATTAATTTAGATAAATTACATAACCTCATGATTGATGAAAATATTATAGAGATGGAGAAATAATATGACCTTGTGAATAGAACACTGGATGAATTTGAACACGGAAAATTTCACTTTAAAAATTCAATTTTGAAACTTGGTAAAATATATATGGACTTTAAATATTATAAATATCTGAATATATCAGCATAAAAACATAATAAAATGGTTGATATTTTGGGAAAGGGTTAGAGAAAAAGAAGCAAGTCAGCAAAATTCTAAAATTATGGAAATTATGATAAATAAAAATTTGGAGTACCAAATACTATAAAAAAGACTCTAATAAGTATGTTAATACGTTTAGTAGGATTAGGAAAATTTATGGATTATAATAAAATTATGGTTTGAAAAAAGAATCCAATATTGATTATTAGAAAGTTGTTGGAAATCCAAAACATAGTTTCAGACAACATGAACGTTTTAGAAGGAAATACACATTTTTTTTAAACAATTGGGGCGGAATCCTCTATCTATTATGAAATAAAATACATCATTCTATTTGGACAGAGGGAGACCCATTACATATCCCATAGTTCCAAGGCCATGTGGCCCAAGAACATGGCCTGAAGGCCCAGTGCAGTGTCTTGACTGCATCATCTTTCCCGCATCACCGCCAGCCGATACCTTGCCCACGTCACCACCCTCCTGTGTCATTCCCGCATCATCGCCTACATTGTAAATCCCTAAAGTGGGTTTCCTTTATTCAAACAATTGTCTTTGGGATTCCAGATTATGGGGTTTACCACACAGTCTCCACCCAAACTACACACTATTTATGTATATTTCTAGTACTATGTATGCTTCTGGAATACATGGAAGGTATACAGATACAATCCTTAGAAATATAATGGATCTATTTGGTATTTGAGGCATTACATGAGAGGGATTATACTTACCCAAATTATATAGACTTAAAATAAAATTTTAAAATCATATTTTAATAGAAAGAATAGATTCTAGCTTCATGGAACTCTCTTAGAGATGTGTGATTATCCTAGACACCTTGTAAAACATTTTATTTTGATTCTACCAGACCAATAATGATTTGACTAAAAAACTCAAAAACATTAGGAGAAATAAGTAAAGGGAAAATAAAATACTCTCATGGTTGAAAAAATAATAATGTCTAGAAAAGGAGAATAACCCTGAATTTTGTATAGGGGTTTTTCTTTACACATGAAAATATATTTTTATAAGTTAAATAAAATGAAATTGTCTAAAGAAGGAAGGGTGGATTTTAGAATTGAAGATCCTTTGATTATCATAGGAATTATATTTGATCTCATTAGATTAAGAGTTGAAATCTATAAATTCCTTATGAATAGTATTCATGTCATCAAGTTATAAAGGAAGAAAATAAATTTTAACAAAGAAGAGAGAAACATGAATAGGTTTACACATATAAGAACTATTTGTGAAGTACAAGATATGGTAAGAAGAAGATATTAGTGTTATTATTTATGTAAAAAAGTATAAATTTAAAATTATACACACAAAACAGTTTAAATATGTACATATCATACCTTAGAGTTTATTATTTATGAAATTTGAGGGAACCTGAGAAAGAAAAAAAGGGGATAAGTATGTTTTCTACTTTATTGATGATTTCTCTCAGGTCACGTGTATTTTGTTTTCTAAACTTAAATTATAGTCTCTTATGATGATTAAAAGTTTTAGGAGAGAAGTTGGAAAGAAATGTGGCTACAATATAAAAAATATTTTAATAGATAGTGCTGATGAATATACAATTGGGATGTTAGAATATTATCTTCAAAAATAGGGTGTTCATCATGAGTTTAGTGAACCATATACCCCAAAAAAAATGGCATGGATGAAAAAATAATAGAATCTTGGTTGAGATGGCTCAAAAAATGTTAATTGAAATGATACTTCTCAATTCTTTGGAAGATAAGTTATTGGTTTAATATTCCATATTCAAAATCACTAATTTAATAAAAAAATTATACATGTATCTATATAATATTTATTATAATAATACCCATGTTTTAAGTACTTAAGGGTATTTAGAAGAACCTTCATATCAAAGTAAAATTTTAAAATAGTTGGAAGTTTGATTAAAGAGTCATTGATGATATATTTCTAGGATAAACTCTAAATAATAAAGGATGAAGATTATATAATAAGAAAACTATAAGACTTATTGATTCTATTGAAGTGAAAGTCCAATAAAGTTTAGAAATAATGGTTCTATTATCAGTTTTAGATATAATAGATAGGGAATATAATTATATTATTGTTAAACAAAATTTTGATGTATCCAATAGAAGTGATAATTCATATGGCATATAGGATGGAGATATTGATTTATCTATTTAAAACAATGTAGTACATTTTCATCTCATCTAAGTCTGATAAAGAATGTAGAGGTTCAAAATATAATTATAGTTCAAGGTTAGTTGGTATAAATAAGAAGAAAATGGATAAAACATTAACATAACTCACTATTTTCATATGTTAGGCCAAGATATATTAAAGAATAATTAAGGAATCAATATTGGACTAATGTTATGGATGCTGAATTTGATTAAATAAAGAAAAATGATACATGGTAAAAAGTACCGAAACATGAAGATAAAAATACAATTATAACAAAGTGGGGTTTCAAAACTCAATTGAATAAAAAGGTTAATTATTAAAAAACAAGACAATACTAGTTTGTAAGTGATACCCATAGGTTTAATACATTGATTTTCATGAGACCTTTTCACATGTTTTAAGACATTAAACCAACAAAATATATCTAGATATTATTTCAAAATGAAAATATAATATTTCTGAATGGATTTAAATTCTATATTTTTCTTAATGGAGATTTGGTAGAAAAATACTATATTGAGCATCCAAGTGGTGTCTTATATGTAAAAGAACCGAACTATTTGTGTCACTTGAATATGGATTTATATAGATTGTAGTAGGCTCTAAGATCTTGGTATTCTATGTTGGATTCCAATTAAAATAAATTTAACTTCACCAAGTTAATAGTGGAAAACAACCTCTATATAAAATAAAAGCAAGTAGTTTCTCTCATTTTGATTATTTATGTTGATGATATCATTTTTGTTGGAAAAACTGATGAATACTATGAAAAGTTTTTATCAAATAGATAAATATGATAGTCAAAATTTCAATAATGGGAGAAATGAGGTACTTTATCGTCTTACAAATATCTCAAGATAATGATCACATTTTATTATCAGAAGAAAATATATCAAAGAATTACTTCAAAAAATTTTCATGGAAGATTAAAAACCTATTCTTACACATCTAAATGGGAAAAAATATATTTAAGGATGAATTTAGAGAGGATTTTGATCCTAAAGAGTTTAGGAAGTTTATTTGAAGCTAGATATATTTAATATCCTCTAGACCAGAATAATTTTATGTTTTTACCCTTTGTATCAGATTTCATACTGTACAAAAAATGAAAAAAAGAAAGAAAAACAAATTCTTAGATACATTAAATGCACTAAAGATTTTGTGATAAAGTGTGATGGTAATGGTAAGTTTAATTAGTTTTTCTATGAAGATGAATACTAGACAGGTTGTGTAGATGAAAAGTGATCCACATGTGGTGCAATATTCTTTTTGGAGAAAGACATATGAGTTGGAAGAAATGTTTAATAACTCTCCACACTATAAAAGTTGATTTTGTGGCTAAAATTAAATCTACAACACTATTGATGTGGATGAAGAAAATATTATAAGATTTATTAGTTGTTATGAAGCTATAAATTCAATTAGATTATGATAATAAAAGTCATATTAATTTTACAAAGAATCTAGTGAAATATTAAATATCTATTCTCCTTGATATTAAATATCACTCTATTAAAGATCTTGTGGAAATGAGAAAAATGAAATTGGAGTTTAAACCAATAATGGAACAAGTGACTAATATTTGAACTAAATTATCATTAGATGATGAAATTGACAATATAAGGTTTATAATGGGTGTTAAACTCTCCCTCTTCAAGGATAATGTATCTAATTTTTATATCATCTCTCATCATGTATTTTTATGTTGTTGTTGAAGGGGAGAAAAAATGACAACAATAATATCTTAATACTTGTTTTCTAGTGTATTTATTTAAGGGCATAAATGTATTTGGATACATGTCTATTAATATGTGAATAATCTATTTTGGGTTGTCTTATACTTAGTTGGAGTTTTTATGAAGTCAATGTTATAATTTCAGCATATGTGAAATATATTTAAGGTTTGTTGAAGTTGGTGGAGGAACTGTTTCTTATAAGATGTAGTTAGTTTTAGTTGTGCGTATGTTTTTATGGAAGATGTTTCGAATGATTTTTCATTACTTATTTATATAAACCTCAGTATTATTGTCCAATGATTCATGTTTACTAAATTGATCTAGGTCAATTTCGCTCAGAATGGTTGGATGGTGATCTACAACATTATTTTAAAGCTTTTGTGATATATGTTCCTTGGTTGAAAATTAAATCCAAAGGGGAGATTACTGAGATGAGGAGGTTTTTATTTTTTTTAGGTTTGTGAAAAATATGGGGAACATGAAGTGGGATTGCATATGGGGTTATTTCTTGTTTTCAAAACATAAAGCAGAAAGTTATAATAGAAATAATTATTATTTATAATGGTTGATGTATTATTCTTCAAGGAAAATATGCCAGGGTTATAGGATATTATAGCATTGTCACATACACAATAAGAGTTATTTTAAAAGATTTTGTGAGTAATTATATATGAGGATCACTAATATTTCATTAGTTTTGATTTTTTGAAATGATATTCCAAGGAATTAAAATCAAATTAGTGATCTTTTGTGGAATGGGAATTAGTGAAGTGAGCTTCCATGGAACAATCTTGGATGTGGTGAGATTCTGTGAGAAATGATGATCGACCACATGATGTTTTATATATTTTTTATGAAATAATAGACTATAAAATTAAAATTATTCATGAACAAACATGATTCTAATGAATGAAAAAATTGTGTACCTACTATGTTGCATGGATTCATTTAAGAAGATGATGTGTATGGACCTTTCGTGAGTATAAACAGTCCATGAGTATGAAATTTCAATGGGTGATAACCTTTTTTGAGTTTAATATTAATGTATTTAATGGTTCTTAAGATCATGATTATTGGATGAAAATATTAATATACATGATTTTAAATTCTACAAATCCATACATGTCATGATTTTGGTATATCATGATACCATCTCTTAGAAAATGAGAAGTCTGGGAATGTTGAATAAAGAGATATAAAGTGTCGAGCCATGAATGAAGGATGACCTAATAGACTACATACATTCATTTTTATATTAATTACACATACTATATTTTTTAATTATTTTAGAGTGAAGGAGGTATGGTTTCAAAGTTATTTTTGAGGATGAATGAGAAGATTGATGTTTTCATAATCAAATCACTTTACCCTTAATGTATCGATGCATAAATAAGGATTTAATGTGAAAGAATGAAGGTTCAAAAGAGACTAATGAAGTGGTGATATTTATACATGTTTACATACAATTACAATTATGTATGGAAGTGGTTTCTTACAGAAGTTATTATAATGACTAGATCAATGAATTATAGAAATTTGAATCCAAATATTTATATGGTTTTATAAATATTTTAATTTAGAATAAATAGAAGATGCAATTGAAAGTTTATTCATATATTTATAGATGTTGAAGATGGTGTTGATTAGAATTTGTGGTTTTTAAGAGATAGTTTTTTTTGTGGAAGAAGAAGAGGGGGAGAAAAAGAAAGATAAAGAGGTTCCTTCTCACTGATGTATAAGAAATTGATGAAGAAAAAGATCTAACATAATGAATCACATGTGGGAAGAATCCAAGAAACAAAAGTGATGAATTATTGAAGCCTATTGATGAAGATTTATCCTTTTTTTGCAAAATCCACTTTATTACATCAATTGTGAATGTAGAACAAGCACTATCAAAGGAATATAGTACATTGTAGTTTATGGACATACCCTTATTTTTGTAACTACATGGATTGCTTTCTAGTGGACTGTGTGATAATATTTTTTTCAGATCATTCAATGGACTAGCTAATCATTTTTAGTAGTGAACATTGTAAATTCTAATGTTCCAACGTGATTACTTGGGTGTTGTATTAAAAATGATTTAATTATCTCTATCAGGAGGTGAAGGTTGTTTTTAAATGGAAAACATAAAAATTATAACACTAGTTCCCCTTTTAGTTGTCTTATAAATATTGAATGGAACTCACAAATAAATTAATGAGTCTTTATAATCATACCTAAATTATTCAGTGAGTAAGTTTGGATATCCATTAATATCCTTAATTATTAAAATATCTCTTTATTTATGATTTATTGAAGATATATGAAATAATTTATTTAGCAGTAAAATACTCCAACCTCATACTACCACTTGAAACATCCTCTGTTATAAAATTATACTTGATATCAATATATTTTGACTATAAGTATTAACCTGTATTCTTTAACAAATTAGTGAAACATTGGTTATGAAAAATAATCAACCATGGTGTGATAATTCTCATTTTTTAATTATTCATTGAATTTTTGTGTTATCTTATGTAAAAGACAAATAATTATGTTTGGTAATAATAATTATAATTGAATTTTTCCTTTTTCAATTGTAAGTCACAAATTTTCTTTATATAAAAAATTCACCAACAAAAGTATTTTTTAATCAATATTGAATACCCAATATCTCCATTTATATGTGTATAAAGATAAATTTGATCATATCTTCCATAAAATAACTCATCATCCAGTATTCCTTTAACACATATAAATATTATTTTAGTAGTATTCATATGTGATTCTTTAAAATGGATTTAAATTCTAACACACAATTTCACCTCATAAAAATGTGAAGCCTGAATATTAGTAGATAAAATTTACTTCCAATAATATTTTTAATTCTCTCAAATTAATAATTAGTATTGTAACATCCCAGGTAAATAAAGAATAAAGAATTTTCATATTTATTAATATTTACTAATTAAATATTAATTTTAATTAAAAGGGGTTTCTACGTTCGATAGCGTACTCGATACGCAACGATGAGTTTCTTTGAAAACTTACATTGCACACAAGTAATAAAATAATATTATTTCAAATGTTAGTTAACGAGTAGCCGTTGTACTGGCGGGAATGGATATAAATAACTAAAATATTATTATATATGTTTTTAAATGTTTTTAAATTTACCCTATAAAAGATAAAGGCTTAAAATACGGAAAGAGTTCAATTTTAGGCATTTATACCCTAATTTTCACGAAAGGTCCACTCATCACCTTTTAACGGAGAACCATCATTAAATGTAGTTTTGATCGATCTTATAAATAATATTGGACCAAATATAACTCTTCTTTAGAATCGGGACATCAAAATTTACTTTGTGTACATTTTTGGTACCTTTCTGATAAAGTTCATTTTTTTAATGAATAGTATAAAATGTTGTATTTTAATTCAAAACCTCTTTTTAATCTAATTTATATGATTATATTATCTTTTGAATTGCTTTTAAAGTGAAATTAGAAAATATTTTTACCATTAAATCCAATAGTGGTCGTTGGAATTAATTTCACTTTGAAATCGGACTTAAACTAGTGTCAATCTTTTGATACTTATTGTTTCATAAAAACACGCTATTTGCTCTGACAGCGGGAATTAAATATTAAATTAATTAATGTGACATATATGTTTTGAATTTTGTAAAATAGACTTAATTTTTGAATTCATAATATCAAATATATCTTAGGGTGAATTTTTGGTAATTTTCTGAAAAACTTCAATTTTTGATGAATAGTGAAACCACTAAGTGGTACTTATAAAGACTGATTTTCCGTTTAAATGAAATTTTGTCATCATTGTGTTTTGAATTTCAAAAATCTGACATAAATGGTTGTCATTAAGAAGTAAAATGTTGTTCAATGAGAATATAATAATTTTTTGGTGAATAGTAACTTATTAAGTTCTTAATCGCGATTAGTGGTAATTAGTGTAGTTTAAGGTAAAAATAATGCTTTAATAAAATAAGATGATCTTGACACATGTCCTACCCTCATTTGTTGTGTCATGTCCGACCAAGACAAGCCATGGGTCAACTTGGGGACCCCATGGAGACACTTTGGTTGGGAAATGACATAAATAACTTTTTATTTAATGTAAAAGTAAAAATGACACAAACATAATATGTTTTACAAAAACAATTTTTACATGGGGTTATAAAGATTGGATTTTTGATTATAAATAGTAATTTGAAAGCTAAAAATATTTCCTACATCATAGTATTTTTTTTATAATTTTTAGACATTAAATAAATTAAATTATTTATGAAATAATAATGATGCAGCGATGACATCATTATTTGACGATTTAAATAAAATGGAATGATAATGTAAAATATATAAACTACACATGTCCAAGACCAATTGGATGAGTGGATTTCGAACCCTTATCACCTTATCCACGAATTATATCAATGTGGGACCTTTTAAAATAGAAACACATTTTCAAATAAAGTAATATTGCTTTACTTTCCAAAAGTGCCCCTCCTCTCCTCTTATAAAAGGCCCCCACCTCTACCTCATTTCACACACTCCTCAAGCCTTTGGCTCGGACAAACCCTTCCCATTTACTCTCTCCACATCCCTCTACTAATACTAGAGGATTTACTTTGGGAATAATGCTTTCAAAGGATGCCTTTAGGCTCAAATAAAAAGGAGTTACACTTTTAAAGGTAATTCATTCTCTCATGTTCATTTGTTTTATTTTGTTTCTCCAACCCCCTAAACTCTTTTTATCTACTTCTTTTATAACAACACCAGTATCTTCAATATACTAGGATGTTGTTATAAGATTTATTCGAGCTACACTCTCACACAACTACATCAAATGGTTAAAGAACATACGGTTTCCGTGGATGGCGAAATTCTACCTCCCGAAACGATGATTGTTAAATACTCATTTAACACCTTCAAAGGTGGCCATTATGATGTCACTAGTTTTATATATGATATATAATATGTTTATTGTTTCTTTAAGATTCTTTATTTTTCATTTTGGGCATACCTTTATGGTTTCCATTATGGGTAAACACGATATCTTCATTTAAGGAAGTGCGGACTACCGCCCCCTCAAAGTGATGTGATTCGTTAATGCCATATGTGGGACGTGTAAAGGATGGATTTAAAGTTACTATATATAATGTCATACTGGAATTATAATATACCTCTATATCATTATTATTTCTTTCCATTAAATTATGAGATAGAAATGAAAGTAGCATTCATGCGTACGTACGGCTTACCGTCTCCATGAACGGTGCATTTCATTTCTTATCCCCAAATGTAATGTACTATTAAAAGTGCATGTATATAATGGATATATATAATTAATGATATATTTAAATGATGAATATAATTCTGGAATTAAAATATACATACCTCTCATTTAGTTTTAATTGCATTAATATGATAAAGAAATGAAAGTAGCGTTCATGCGTACGTACGGCTTACCGTCTCCATGAACGGTGCATTTCATTTCTTACCTCTAAATGATTATGTAATATTATAAATACATGTATATTATGGATATATATGATACATATTATATCCAAATCGGGAATTTCATTCTGGATATAAAGAACCTTTGACCACACGAACAACATGTAATTGTAAGAAGTCCACTTTCGACTTAAGAACCAAATATTGACAAAACAAACATTATTAACTTAAATGGTTACATAATGTTTATAACATGGAAATAAGTGATATAAAAGGAATAATGAACTTTAAAAAGGTTCTTAATCAAGTATAAATTAACTCAAGTTTATTATTCAGGACGTTAAAGAACGATCGAGTCAAGTCGGACCCGAGGTGAGGGACTTCGTCTCAATCTCCTTTCATTGAGGCATATTTCGTTTTATACACAACTTTCTTTTATACGGTGTATAAACCCCTTTGACTTTTACTTTTATACACAAGGAATCTTTTTCTACGAAGCGTTTTACAAAACGACAAAAAGGAATGTTTCTTTTAACGTACGCGAAGACAACGACCTTTTCCGTCGCCGCGAGTATTATTTGGTCTTTGGCTTTCTCAACAAGCCGTAATGTTTTTAGAATAAAATAAATACCATATACTCTTTTATGTAGTTTGGTATTGAAAATGGTTTTGAAAAAGGATTCTATTATGTCAATATATTTATGATATATTGTGATTTAAATGTGGAAATGTTATCATTCCTTTATATTGGTTTTATGTTTTATGATTTTATACTGGTACTTGGACATTTTAACGGGTGGTTACGTTATAAACCATATGACGGGTGGTTCCGTGAATACCAGGACGGGTGGTTACGTTATAACCTCCAATGCATTGGGTATGGAAGTCGGCCGTATGGCTATTCCATTAAGTACGTATGGAAATTGGCCGTATGGCTATTCCATTAAGTGATATGTGTGGAAGTCGACCGTATGGTTATTCCAATTAAGTATGTTTATGTCCCAAGTTACCTTTATATATGCTATGTGTTCTTTATAAGGGTTTTAAGGTAATCCTTTGGTTACAAAAAGGTAAGTAATGATACTTTATTCAGTGAAGAGTTTTTACCACTTCATGAAGGTGAAGGTATTACTTTGATAGAGTATACGTGGTTTACTTGATGTTTGAAAAACTAACAGTTTTCATTCATTGTGTATCCCTTACTGAGCTTTTTATGCTCACCCCAAGTTTTTTTTGAAATGTTTTCACAGGACTTAATGTGGAATAAGGTCAAGGATGGGATCAAGGGAATGTCATCCTATATAAAACATGGAACTAGACACGTTTCTTTTTAAGAGTTTTTTTTATTATGGAAACTTAGTAGAAGTGACTACTTTGTAATCTTTTGAGATGTAATAATTATGTTCTAATTCTATAAAACTCTAAACCTGAAAAGATCCTCAACGTGAATTATTCATTTAATTCAATATTAAGTAAGGTTTAAGGTCGGGGCCTTATAGTTGGTATCAAAGGTCGGTTTAGAAAACTTTAGGAGGTAGAAAAGTGTTAAATTATAATATGATTGAAATGATATAGCATTTACGGATTACCATGCTGCTTTGCCTAAGATATTTCTGTGTTCAGAATGGTTTTCCGCAGAGGAAACAATGCAGCTATGTTGGGACGACATCAGGAGGAAGATAACCTTCCAAATCAGAAACCTGAGATGGTCGGAATCGGAACTGAACAGTTTTTGCAGTGATGGAACAGTTGACTCAGGCTATAAATGGTGGTGGTATCCATGCACGATATCAGCCAGATCAACCGCAGAGGAACATGTCAGTGGTGGAACATTTCATGAGGCAACATCCCCCATCATTCAGAGGATCATCTGACCCTGTGCAAGATGAAGGGTGGATTAAAGCACTGGAGAAGATTTTTGATGTCATGGGGTGTTCAGAACATCAAAAGGTTAGTCTTGCTGTTTACTGTTTTGAAGGTGAAGCTGATCAGTGGTGGTCGATGGTGAAAAATATAAGGGATAGTGACGAGATTGAGGATCTTCACTGGGAAGAATTCAAAGGTATGTTTCTTGAGAAATATTTTCCTAAGGTGGTTCGTCTTAGGATGGAAAAACAGTTCCTAGAATTGAGGTAGGAGGATGATTCAGTGGCTGCTTATGAAGAAAAGTTCACTCGATTGGCAAGGTATGCTCCAAACTTCATACGAGCTCTTGATAGTAAAATAAACCGTTTTTACTCAAGGTTTAAGCCAAAGTATCGAAGGGATTTATCTTCTCGTGAGTTCAAAAGTTATGAAAAACTTGTTCGATGTGCGGAGAAGGTGGAAATAGAGTTTGCCGATGATCAGGTGTTCTATGACAAACAACAGAATAAGAGGTCTAGTTGGCAGGCAAAGGGGAAGAATTCATCAAAGAAGCAAGGAGGTAAGAAAACCAAATATCCATCCTGTGAGAAGTGTGGTAAAATGCATCCTGGAGAATGTTTATCCAAGTTTGGTAAGTGCTTTAGGTGTGGTAAGTCTGGTCATATTTCTCATAACTATAAGGAAGATGATCAAGCAGGAAATGAAAAGCCAATGGTAAGATGTTTTAAGTGTAATGAAATGGGTCATTATGCAAACGAGTGTCCAACGAAGAACTCAACTGGGGGAATGCAGCCAGACTACAAGCAGAAAGGGGTGGTGAAATCCTTTGCAACAACTTCAGCAGATGTTGGGCCATCAAATGAAGTGGTATTAGCTCTAGGGAGCTCAGTATTTTTCGAAGATTGACTTGAGGTCGGGGTACCATCAGTTGAAAGTAAAAGAAGCAGACGTTCCGAAGACTGCGTTCCGTACTAGATATGGCCATTATGAATTTGTAGTTATGCCTTTTGGGTTAACCAATGCACCTACTGTATTCATGGACCTTATGAATAAAATTTTCCATGAGTTCTTGGATAAGTTTGTGTTTGTGTTTTGAGGTTTGGGAAGAGGTTATGTGTGCCTTGTGATTCACAGTTGAAGAATGAGTTGTTATGTGAGGCTCATAGTTCCCCGTTTTCAGTTCATCCTGGCAGTACTAAGATGTACAGAGATCTGCGGAAGTATTACTGGTGGGATGGAATGAAAAGAGACATTGATGATTTTACTGCGAAGTGTTTGACATGTCAACAGGTTAAAGCAGAGCGGCAGTTACCTAAAGGGATGCTTCAGCCTTTACCAGTGCCAGAGTGGAAATGGGAAAACATATCCATGGACTTTGTTGTGGGATTACCGAGGACATCTCGAGGTAATAATGCAATCTGGGTTATTGTTGATCGCTTGACCAAATATGCTAATTTCCTTTCTATACGAGATACTTTCTCTCTAGATCAACATTCCCGTTTGTATCTTAAAGAGATAGTCAGGTTACATGGAGTTTCTCTCTCCATTGTATCTGATCGTGATCCCAGGTTCAAATCTAACTTTCGGAAAGGCCTTCAGAAGTCATTGGGTACTGAATTAAATTTTAGTACAGCTTTTCATCCTCAATCAGATGGGCAGTCAGAACGAACAATCCAGACATTGGAGGATATGCTACGAGCTTGTTCTATGGATTATCAGGGAAGTTGGGACCAACATCTTTCTTTGGTTGAGTTTTCTTATAATAATAGTTTTCATTCCAGTATAAAGATGTCACCATTTGAGGCATTATATGGAAAGCGGTGTCAAACTCCAGCATTTTGGGATGAAGTGGGTGAAAGGAAGCTGATGGGACCAGAATTGGTAGAAGAGATGGCAGAAAAAGTTCAGTTGATTCAGAAGCACATGAGAATAGCTCAGAGCAGGCAGAAGAGTTATGCGGATAACCGGAGGAAGGATCTATCTTTTGAGGTAGGTGATCATGTTTTTCTCAAGGTTTCTCCTTGGAAAAGTGTGATGAGATTTGGTAAGAAAGGAAAGCTGAGTCCAAGGTTTATTGGACCATATGAAATTCTGGAGAGAGTTGGATCAGTTGCATACCGGGTGGCTTGACCTCCGAGTTTATCTCAGGTACACAATGTTTTTCATGTTTCAATGTTGAGAAAGTATATGCCAGATCCATCTCATGTTTTGAGTCCAGAGGTAGTTCAGCTGGAAGAGAACCTATCTTATAAGGAACAACCTGTCCAGATTCTTGACCACAGGGAGCAGGTGTTACGGAATAAGGTGATTCATTAAGTAAAGGTTTTGTGAAAAAACCATGTGATTGAAGAGGCAACGTGGAAATCTGAAAATGCTATGAGGGATAAATACCCCCACTTATTTTGATAAGTGAATAAAATTGCGAAGATGCAATTCTCAAAAGGGGGGAAGGATGTAACATCCCAGGTAAATAAAGAATAAAGAATTTTCATATTTATTAATATTTACGAATTAAATATTAATTTTAATTAAAAGGGGTTTCTACGTTCGATAGCGTACTCGATACGCAACGATGAGTTTCTTTGAAAACTTACGTTGCACACAAGTAATAAAATAATATTATTTTAAATGTTAGTTAACGAGTATCCGTTGTACTGGCGGGAATGGATAGAAATAACTAAAATATGATTAATATGTTTTTAAATGTTTTTACATTTACCCAATAAAAGATAAAGGCTTAAAATACGGAAAGAGTTCAATTTTAGGCATTTATACCCTAATTTTCACGGAAGGTCCACTTATCACCTTTTGACGGAGAAACGTCATTAAATATAGTTTTGATCGAACTTATAAATTCTATTGGACCAAATATAACTCTTCTTTAGAATCAGGACATCAAAATTTACTTTGTGTAAATTTTTGGTACCTTTCTGATAAAGTTCATTTTTTTAATGAATAGTGTAAAATGTTGTATTTTAATTCAAAACCTCTTTTTAATCTAATTTATATGATTATATTATCTTTTTAATTGGTTTTAAAGTGAAATTAGAAAATATTTTTACCATTAAATCCAATAGTGGTCGTTGGAATTAATTTCACTTTGAAATCGGACTTAAACTAGTGTCAATCTTTTGATACTTATTGTTTCATAAAAACACGCTATTTTCTCTGACAGTGGGAATTAATTATTAAATTAATTAATGGGACTTATATGTTTTGAATTTTGTAAAATAGACTTCATTTTTGAATTCGTAATATCAAATATATCTTAGAGTGAATTTTTGGTAATTTTCAGAAAAACTTCAATTTTTGATGAATAGTGAAACCACTAAGTGGTACATATAAAGACTGATTTTCCGTTTAAATGAAATTTAGCCATCATTGTGTTTTGAATTTCAAAAATCCGACATAAATGGTTGTCATTAAGAAGTAAAATGTGGTTCAATGAGATTATAATAATTTTTTGGTGAATAGTAACTTATTAAGTTCTTAATCGCGATTAGTGGTAATTAGTGTAGTTTAAGGTAAAAATAATGCTTTAATAAAATAAGATGAGCTTGACACATGTCCTAACCTCATTGGTTGTGTCATGGCAGACCAAGACAAGCCATGGGTCAACTTGGGGACCCCATGGAGACACTTTGGTTGGGAAATGACATAAATAACTTTTTATTTAATGTAAAAGTAAAAATGACCCAAACATAATATATTTTACAAAAACAATTTTTACATGGGGTTATAAAGATCAGATTTTTTATTATAAATAGTCATTGGAAAGATAAAAAGATTTCCTACATCATAGTATTTGTTTTATAATTTTTAGACATTAAATAATTTAAATTATTTATGAAATAATAATGATGCAGCGATGACATCATTATTTGACGATTTAAATAAAATGGAAAGATAATGTAAAATATTTGCATTACACATGTCCAAAAAAATTGTATGAGTTGATTTCGAACCCTTATCACCTTATCCACGAATTATATCAATGTGGGACCTTTTAAAACCGAAACAAATTTTCAAATAAAGTAATATTTCTTTACTTTCCAAAAGTGCCCCTCCTCTCCTCTTATAAAATGCCCCCGCCTCTACCTCATTTCACACACTCCTCAAGACTTTGGCTCGGCCAAACCCTGCCCATTTACTCTCTCCACATACCTCTCCTCATCCTAGAGGATTCCCTTTGGGCAGAATCCTTTCAAAGAAAGCCTTTAGGCTCAAATCAAAATGAGTTACACTTTTAAAGGTAATTCATTCTCTCATGTTCATTTGTTTTATTTTGTTTCTCCAACCCCCTAAACTCTTTTTATTTACTTCTTTTGTAACAACACAAATATATTCAATATACTAGGATGTTGTTATAAGATTTATTCGAGCTACACTCTCACACAACTACATAAAATGGTTAAAGAACATACGGTTTCCGCGGATGGCGAAATTCTGCCTCCCGAAACGATGATTGTTCAATACTCATTTAACACTTTCAAAGGTGGCCATTATGATGTCACTATTTTTATATATGATATATAATATGTTTATTGTTTCTTTAAGCTTATGTATTTTTCATTTTGGGCATACCTTTATGGTTTCCATTATGGGTAAACACGATATCTTCATTTAAGGAAGTGCGCACTACCGCCCCCTCAAAGTGATGTGATTCGTTAATGCCATATGTGGGACGTGTAAAGGATGGATTTAAAGTTATTATATATAATTTTATACTGGAATTATAATATACCTATATATCATTATTATTTCTTTCCATTAAAGTATGAGATATAAATGAAAGTAGCGTTCATGCGTACGTACGGCTTACTGTCTCCATGAACGGTGCATTTCATTTCTTATCCCCAAATGTAATATAATATTAAAAGTACATGTATATAATGGATATATATAATTAATGATATATCTAAATGATGAATATAATTCTGGAATTAAAATATACATACCTCTCATTTAGTTTTAATTCCATTAATATGACAAAGAAATGAAAGTAGCGTTCATGCGTACGTACGGCTTACCGTCTCCATGAACGGTGCATTTCATTTCTTACCTCTAAATGATTATGTAATATTATAAATACATGTATATTCTGGATATATATGATACATATTATATCCAAATCAGGAATTTCATTCTGGATATAAAGAACCATTGACCACACGAACAACATGTAATTGTAAGAAGTCCACTTTCGACTTAAGAACCAAATATTGACAAAACAAACATAATTAACTTAAATGGTTACATAATGTTTATAACATGGAAATAAGTGATATAAAAGAAATAATGAACTCTAAAAAGGTTCTTAATCAAGTATAAATTAACTCAATGTTTATTATTCAGGACGTTAAAGAACGATCGAGTCAAGTCGGACCCGAGGTAAGGGACTTCATCTCAATCTCCTTTCATTGAGGCATATTTCGTTTTATACACAACTTTCTTTTATACTGTGTATAAACCCCTTTGACTTTTACTTTTATACACAAGTAATCTTTTTCTATGAAGCGTTTTACAAAACGACAAAAAGGAATGTTTCTTTTAACGTACGCGGCGACAACGACCTTTTCCGCCACCGCGAGTATTATTTGGTCTTTGGCTTTTTCAACAAGACGTAATGTTTTTAGAATAAAATAAATACCATATACTCTTTTATGTATTTTGGTATTGAAAATGGTTTTGAAAAAGGATTCTATTATGTCAATATATTTATGATATATTGTGATTGAAATGTGGAAATGTTATCATTCTTTTATATTGGTTTTATGTTTTATGATTTTATACTGGTACTTGGACATTTTAACGGGTGATTACGTTATAAACCATATGACGGGTGGTGCCGTGAATACCAGGACGGGTGGTTACGTTATAACCTCCAATGCATTGGGAATGGAATTCGGCCATATGGCTATTCCATTAAGTACGTATGGAAATTGGCCGTATGGCTATTCCATTAAGTGATATGTGTGGAAGTCGACCGTATGGTTATTCCACTTAAGTATGTTTATGTCCCAAGTTACCTTTATATATGTTATGTGTTCTTTATATGGGTTTTATGGTAATACTTTGGTTACAAAAAGTTAAGTAATGATACTTTATTCAGTGAAGAGTTTTTACCACTTCATGAAGGTGAAGGTATTACTTTGATAGAGTATACGTGGTTTACTTGATGTTTGAAAAACTAACAGTTTTCATTCTTTGTGTATCCCTTACTGAGCTTTTTATGCTCACCCCAAGTTTTTTTTTGAAATGTTTTCACAGGACTTAATGTGGAATAAGGTCAAGGATGGGATCAAGGGAATTTCATCCTATATAAAACATGGAACTAGACACATTTCTTTTTAAGAGTTTTTTTATTATGGAAACTTAGTAGAAGTGACTACATTGTAATCTTTTGAGATGTAATAGTTATGTTCTAATTCTCTAAAACTCTAAACCTGAAAAGATCCTCGACGTGAATTATTCATTTAATTCAATATTAAGTAAGGTTTAGGGCCAGGGCCTTATAAATATAGTGTCTTATTTGGTCAATTTTATGCTCTTTGTGATAGGTGTTGATACTTAATCAGAGTAATCCATGCCAAATCTCATTAACAACTCTTTATTATAAAATTCCAGGGATAAAAATATGTAACCATGAACTTTCATCACTTGTCCCAATTTTAATTTCATTTATCCCAACATTTATATCTCAATTATTTTCTTTATTTGTTTTACAAAATCCATGCATATATATACTCCATGTAAACTAGAAAAAAAAATATAATCATTATAGGAAATTATGATTAGAGTACCATTATTCCTCCCCTAAATATATATATTATTGTCTATAGTACCTTTATTGAAATTAATATACTATCAATAAATATAATGTTTAGAATATGAGTCCCTTTGAGCTTGTTTTAAGACATATTGAACCTTATTCATCTAGAACACTCTTATTCCATTATAATCAAGAACAAAAACCATATATTTTGTATCAATATATACTTCTTATTAGTTATATTCATTTAGGAATAGATATATAACAACCATCTAATAAACCTATTTAATTTATTTGAGAAGTAATGGAAAATAATATCATAAAAGTATCCAACATAGAAACATGAAACAAATTACCTAATAAAAATATTGAAAGTGGTATTACAATAAATTTCATGAATATATTCATTCATACAACTCATACATTCTATATGCATTATTTCCACATAAAAACTCGGTTCAATTTTTGATATATAGAATTTTGGTCATATAATTTCAATATTTCTCTTATATAAACTAGATCTGTATTGTCTTTAATTATGTTTTAAACATTATCCTAGTTTTTTAAATTATTATGCATTAGTTTTAACCTTTTAAAGTAACTCTTTCATCATTATAGGTGTACTATAAATCAACTACACCAGTGGGTTTCTCATAATTATATTGTTCATCAAGATTTATAACAAAATGTTATACATAACTGTATAAAAAAATTTAATTATATTAATCCTAACTTACAATAAACATGGGTTTATTTTAAATGATTTTGATATCATGGAATTCTTATAATTTTTAAGAAACATATTATAACATATATAGCCCATTCCTTGTGATTAATAACCTGTGAAAGTGACTTCATATGATTTCTCATTATTTATTCCAAAATTCTAAATTTTAATTTTAAACATGAATGCGAGTCTAAATAATATAATGTGTTTTATAAAGGGATTTAGTTTATACCATATCTCAAAAGTATTTTTATCGTTATTAATTCTTATTAATAATATATTACGAACATAAAATACTTTGAATATTAATTTTCCCAAAATAATTTTGAAATTTTAAATTTATAAAGCATAGTTCTTCCTATCCCGCACAAGTCTCCATTTATCTTCTCAACTATTAATTTTTTATTATATTTTTATATAGATTACATTAAAAAAATACTCAATGTAATTTAATATATATTACTTTACCTTACCTATCATAAATTTAATAATAAACATACAATAAACCTTTTGAATATCACATTTAATGATTGGGAACTTCTCACCATTTCCTACAAGTTGTGTTTTATTAATATCATATATATAATCATAGTAAATAAATAATTGAATGTAATGAATTACAACTCACCATTAGTTGACTAATGCCATATTGATTCATGAAAATAATAATATACTAACCAAATATTCTCTTTAATTAAATATAAACCGTATTGTGACTTCCCCACACATACTTTCCATTCTAAAAATTATTAGAAACTATATATCTTTATATCTCAAATTTATGAACGTATCACATATCCCATTTATTTTTCATATTACTCATGATTCATTAATAAATATGAACTAATATTATATGTCATATATTATTATCATAGTCTTAATACAAACATCTATTTTTTTTGGAAATCTATCATTTATTAATAACTTTTAATAATTCAGCATGAACATCTATGGATTTTAAAAATTCATCTCTTAACTTCTTCAATGAATTTTTATAAATAAATTAAATTTGAATTTACTTTTATAAACTCATTCTTATTGGCATAAAATTAACCATAAAATCCATATTTAGTTTTATTACATTCTCCCACAAGGGTGTTTTGAATTTTTATTTCTTTAAAATATTCAACATATTTTTTATAATATTCAATCCCACAAACATTTTATATTGTCATTCATTTTTCCTAGAATTTTAATTCCATTTTTAATCTTGTATTTTTTATGAATATGTGCTTACAAATAAGACTTTTTAATATGCATCATATAATTATCTTCTATTTAGTCTTTATTGATTGATTATTTATACCATTTGTTCACTTCATCCATCAATGTTATTTACTTTTCATTTTTTTCACCTTATAATTCACTTAACTTAGTAGATATTTCTTTATAATAATATTATTTAATCAATATATATATTTTTTATTTGATTTTTTTCTTAATATACGATTTATTATACTATAACATCCTGAGATTTTTATACACAAATAATATATCTACTTAGATGAATATTCAATACATAACAATTTATTCCATTCCAGAACCATATAAGTTTAGAGACTTTAGATATTAGATATTTAATCACCATATTTTATGAAATATCGGAATCACCTCCCAAAAAGAACTTTCCACCTAGTTCTCTTTATAGTCATACTACAATAGCCCAGGACTCGCACTCTGAGATCCCGTGTAACATGAATTTTACAATTTATGAATTGATACTAATAGTTGTGACCTTATTTATTTCCTATAAAATATAAATATTAAAAGGAAAAATTCAATCACTTACAACCTTGATGAACTTTTAGGTCTAGAGTTTTAGAGTATTAGGAAAAAATCCTAGATAAATAATTCACAAGACCTTAAATGAGAATTTCTCCCACTTATCCCATATTTTATTTTCAAAATAAAAAATCGTCATCATCCATATGAAATACCTTCTATTCCTAACTCATTAAAAATTAGTATTTAAAACTTCGGGAAAAAGATACATAATAAAGGTGAGATCAAATGCCCAGTAATGGTAAACATTAGCATTAACAATTGAACGTCACTAATGTGCATAAGAAGTTCACAAGGGAATTATAAAATAATCAGTGTGTTGAGTCATAAAAGAATTAATACCCATCAATACCTTGTTCATGAAATATGAAAACATATCAAAGGAATGAGTCATCATAATCAATAATCATGAGCCGTGTGATATCAATCATGATTGTAAGAAACATCATAAAATCAAAAAAATAAATTAACACCATTTTTGGTAACATGGAACTTTAAATTCATAGATCCCATTAAAACCCATTTTAATCGGAATAACCAAATGTTTGACTCCAAATATTATCATTACCCAATAAATTAAAGTGTTATTTGGGAGCACTCTTCATTTAAGATATAATTGGATTAACCCACGCTATTTGGGACACTCCATTTTAGGATGTGATGGGATTTCCTGGTGCTATCTGGGAAACCCCATGTTTAAGATGTAATGGTCTTATCTGGTGTTATCTAGAACAGCCCATATTAAGTTGTAACAGGATTACCCAGTGATATATGGGTCACTCTATTTTTGTTTTATAATTTCGAATAACCATAACCGAAATTAAGTACGTAGAGATTTTAATTCACAATATAAATCATAGAAAGAATAATTATTCCTTTTTAACATGATTAAACCAGGTAATAGAAATGGGATTCATGTCAGTGTCTTTGAAACACATTTAACCCATGGAAAAAATGGGACTCATAACAATCTCTTTGATACAATCCTCATATATGTTGAGAAAAAATGAGGCTGACATCATTACAAAATATCCTCATTGGAGGATAAATAAAAACAAGGGTCATTGGCATTGATGAATGAAAATAGATTAAAAACATCAATATAACATTTTGGGAAAAATACCATTTTCATTTTGAAAATCACTTTTTAAAACATAATCAATTTTGAAAACCTTTTTATTTGAAAATAATATTAAAAAAACATAAAGGAATTTTGGAAATAATTTAAGACAATTTTAAGACTTACAAAAATTAAAATAATTTTAATTTAAAATGTAATTAAAATATCATTTAAAAATATTTTGATAACATTTTTATAAAACATTGTTTTTAATGAATTCACATTTCCAACTAAAGAGAGAAATGAAGTGAAATTTTCATTAAAGAACTTTCTAAAACATTTAAAGTACCATAGAGTGAAAAATGGTATAATTAATTTGAATTATCATAAATAAACATAGTATAATTATAACCACCCTAGACTTTTACACATAACATCACATGATTTTAACAATAATTAATCTTTATAGTACAAGCCATAGATCATAATGTCTAGTGTCATTGAAGACATGGTACATAAAACTGAAAACATGGGACTAAACAAACATCATTATTTAATCTCCATAAAGATCTCATAACTTCCTTTGATACCATAAAAATTCATAGGATACCCTGGGGATCACATAAACAAAGGGATGAGCTAAAATCCCAGTAAGGGAATGAACATTAGAATAAGGCTTTAGCACCCAGGTTAGAGATCATGACATAATGATATAAAATGGCATATATAATAAAAACATATTATCACGGGATAAAATAAAAAATGAACATAATGATATAAAATGGAATATATAATAAAAACATATTATCACAGGATAAAATAAAAAATGAATCATAGAAATGTGGATGCCACATATATCATGACTTTATCATGAGTCAAGGCTCGTTGCATATAGAGGAGCACAAGTCAAGGTTAACCACCAAGATCGTTGCACATAGTAGCATGTGTCAAGGCTAACCACCAAGACCGTCACACATAACATATCATGAGACTAAAATTTACCCAATGAATTGGAGTGATATCTGGGTTCACCCATATTAACATTTCCATGAATATGCTTTCCACACATAGAATCGTATATAAACAATCATAAACACAATGGCACTGATGGAAAGAAATGGGTATCATAATCATGTAATTTAGCATAATAAATGGGCGTATCATAAAAGTGTCTAGGAAAAAAGGAATTATAAAATAAAAGGACATTAATAAGATAAAATAAAAATATATCATGGTAGGTGATTTTAAATAGAATTGACAACATGTGAAAAGTGCATTTAAGAATTTTTAGCATTAAAATAGTTTAGTACGTTTTTATGGAAATCACTAACAAGCATTTAAAATAGAAAATGTAATAATCATTTGTAAAAAACTAGAAGTTATACAAGAAGGATTTAATAATAAAAACACTAGTTTTATAAAAAAATGGTGACATAAAATAAATGGTATAGTGAACTTGATATTGAGTATTAATTCAAGAGGTTCCCTTAAAACATGTTTACTTGTCGAAAAGTATTGAGGAGGGAAACATTTAAAAAACTATATATACATAATAGATAAAGAGTTATGGGTATTGAAACATGATTTTGGAAATATATAGAGATATTATAAGATGTCCATAAATAGAATATAGGACTTCCATTATGTAAAAAGAGAGTAAGAACAACCCGAAGGAATAATAGAGGTTCAGGTCGAATCCTGTATGAAATATCAGCATGGTATCATGTGTACTTAGGAGGTATTAATGAGAGATAAGTGGTTTATAATATTTTATACATCATTATGAAAGTATGGGTAAGTGGAAAAAATCATAACCAAATATTAATAATTACACATAAAAGGACATAACCTAGAGGAGATTATTGAATAAATGTGAAAAAGAGATGATTCCTTACCTTAACCCCGATAGTGTTATCCACATGATGTTAATGAATTGAATAATAAAATTAGGTTCATTAATTAATGATTAAAGAACTTATTTTATATTTAAATGATTTATTATAACCTTTTTGAGTTCATTCATAACCTTTTTGATTGGTTATGAGGTTCAATTTCATTATTCGGGTCCTTTTGTTTCCTTGGTTTTAATGACCGGTTCACTTATATTCTTGTTCGGATACACATGTAAGATTAGAGTGGTTTTAAGAATTGAATTTATATGAAGTTAGGGAACATATAGAAGATTAAATGGTTATAAAAGTCATTTTTTTATTTGTAGTGAAGGTGAATCATTATTAATGATAAACGCTTGGATTAACATGGTGATTATGCTCACAATTAACTTGTTTTGTATTATTATTTTACATCATGAATTTATAAGGATTCAAGAAAATTAAATAAGATAAAATAAATATATTATGATCTATTTCAACCATTAAAATGGTTTCCTAACCAGTCTCGAAGATGATGATTCCAATTGAAAGTGTGTCATCCTTGAATATGATAAATCAACACATCTCAGATAGTGTTTTCATTTATTGTAAAAAAAGGAGTGGATATGAGAGATTATGATAAAATATCTCATTAGAATAATATAATTCCAGTAAATTAATGTTACTGGATTTATCATACCATTTGTTTGATGAGGGGTTAGGAAAGAAAAGAGAACGAAGGAACATTAAAAGAAAAAGAATGAAAAGAAGAGAGGAATTTATGTCTTCATTTAATCTTCCTTGAGAAACTCTTAAGGGGAGAGGATTTGGTATTTTGAGGAGACCAAGGTCTTTTGGAAATGGGGAAGGATCTTGGGGAGAGATTTGGGAAAAATTTAGGGAAGGCACAACGCTTGAGAGGAGTTAAGAAAAGAGGGGTTGTGGGTGGTTTTTATAGTGGAGGGGAGGAGGTTTTTCTTAAAAGCTTAATCATTAGATTATCATTTTTTCCATAATACAAGTAATAATAATGATTATTTTGACCAAAAAAAGTAAAAGGTTTATGTGAGTTAAATAAAATAGCCTTAAATCATCCATACATCAGCTGATTACATCATAATTCTTGTATTTAGTATTTATTGTAAATTATCATATTTTACTATTCACCAAAAATTCAAGTATTTTAGAAAAATACCAAAAAGTAAACATACACATTTTTAGATGTGTAGAATCCAAAACTGAAATCCAATTTTAAAAAATTATTTTATAAATATGATTAATTTAATTTTTAAGAAAAATCAAAATTTACTTGAAAAATACAGAATTTAAAACTATAACAGATTTTATATTACTTTCAAAAATTAAATAATGTCTTATAAAATTATATGAAATCCAGAAGACATAGAATTATTAATTTATGAACAAATTTTAGGAAAATATAGTTTGTTTCAAATTAATTAAATAATTTTAATTTAATTATTTATTACATACAAAAAAACCAATACTTTTACGATGTTCATATTATCACTTATAAGATGATTAAATTTTATTAATACATTCAAGGGTGAGGTTAATATTCTTTTAGAATATGTACTATTCATAAGGTTAATGTTACTATTCATAAGGGTAGGTTACTATTAACTAAAAAATTAATTTTGGCTTATCAAACTCCAAACATCTTACGAATCACAACCATGTATGTTAGATTTTCAAAATTCAAAGCACATAAGTGATAATATTATGTCTAAAGGTTGCATAATAATTAGTCATTAATTGTGTGGTTATTTCATGTGATTATATGACATAATTAAAAAAAGGGAATTTCAATTGATAAAACATTGGGTTTTTACATTATTCCACCCTTATGAAATTTCACATTCGAAATTTTGTATTACATTCTAAGCCATAAGTAGGTGTATGTTTCATTCATTTCCTCCTCTAGTTCCCATGTTGCCTCTTCATAATTTTGGTTCCTCCATAGTAATTTAACAGGTGAGTAGTATTGTTATGTTGAAATTTATCTCCACAGTCCAAGATCTTCACTAGATACTCCTCGTAAGAAATATTATCATCCAACTATACCACCTCTAAAGAGAGTACATGTGAAGTATCTGGTATGTACTTCATTAAGAGGGATTTGTGGAAGACATAATTTACATTATACATGGTAGGTGTAAGTGAGAGTTGATAGGACATAGACCTGAAAAAATCAAGAATCTTGAAGGGGATGATGTACCTGGGACTTAGCTTGCCTTTCTTCCCAAACTTCATCACCAAATTCCATAGAGATATGTGTAGAAGTACCATGTATCCAACTTTAAACTCAAGGTCCCATCGATGATTATCCACATAACACTTCTGTCGAATTTGGGCCACCTTGATGTGATACTGAATGATTTTCACCTTCTCCACCATTTCATTGACCATTTCAGTTTCTATCAGCTTACAGTCACTGACTTCATACCAACACTCTAGTGTTCTGCACCTTTTCCAATAATGGGCAACATATGGTGCCATTCAGATGCTCTAGTGGAAAATATTGTTGTAGGAGAATTCGCCCAATGAAAGATGTTGGTCCCATATTTCTTTTAATTTCACTGAACACACTCCCAAAATATCATCTACTGTCTAAATAGTTCACTCTGATTGACAATCATTTTGATGATTTAGGCCACACAAAAGTTTAGTTAAGTGCTTAGAGAATGTAGGACACTTTTCCATAACATTGAGGTGAAAATAGGATCTTTATTGGATACAATATATAGTGATGTGCCATGTAGACTTACCACCTCTTTGATATACATCCGTAAAAGTCGATCCAATGAGAAGTCCTCTCAAATTGCGATAAAGTGAGCTATTTTTGTAAGACGATCCACAATGACCCATATAGCAATGTTTCCTATGGATGTCCTTGAAAGTCCAGTGACAAAATCCATGGTCATGTTCTCCCACTTCCATGTTGGTATGGGTTGTGGGTGAGTCATCACCTATACATATATCTTTCATCATTCACTTGTTGAAATACCATGCACTTTGATGTATACTCACCAATATTCTTCTTTATATTGTCCCACAAAAAGTTCTCTTAGAGATATCGATACATCTTTGTGCTCCTTGGGTGAATAGAGAAGGTTGAGCTATTTTCTCCATTAAAGATATCCTTATTTATCTATGGATTAGATGACACACATAATCATGACCCAAATCATAAAAATATTTACTCATAAATCATGAACTCAAAGGACTTACCATTTTTAATGGCTTCCGCCATTTTCGGAATTTTCAAATCTTCTCTTCGAGCATACTTTTTTTCCTTGGGGGTTTGTTGAGATATTAGTTGAGAAAGAATTAATGATGTTCATAACTTAATTATTCCCATGTATATCATCTTCAAATCTAAGAAGACTAGATACTTTTCAATTCTCATCATTATTAACGATATAGGATCCTTTCTACTCAAATCATCTTCCACATTATTTTCCTTAATGGGATGGTAGTGGATTGAGTAGTCACAATCCATGATGAGAACTATCCAAATTTGCTAGCGCTTATTAATCTCTTATTGTGTGAATATATTTTTTAGATTCTTGTGATCAATATATATCTCACACTTCCTCCCATATAGATAATGCCACCAGATTTTAAACACAAAGATAACACCTCCCAACTCCAGATCATGCATAAGATAGTTTTTCACATGGTGTTTCAACATCCAGGAGGCATAGGATATCAATTTATAATTTTTCCTCCACAAACATCCACCTACCTTATTTGAATAATTACTATACACCACAAAGAGTTCTCCACTTTTTAGGTGTGTGAGTACTAGCTTAGTGATTAGCATCTTTTTCAACTCCTTAAAGAGGACTTCAAATTCTTGATTCCAGAACAAATTCACTCCCAACTAGGTAATATTGGTCATTGGTTTTGAAAGTTATGAAAGGTTATTAAAAAATCATATATAATACCCATCTAGACCTAGAAAACTGCGGATCTCCATTACAAATGTTGGCCTGGGCCACTCTTCAATCACCTTTTTCATGGAAGGGTCCACAGATATCCCATTTCTGGTGATAACATGCCCCAAGAATGATAATTCCTCCATCCATAACTCACATTTACTATACTTTCCATATATCTTCTCCCATAGAAATGTCTTTAACATAGTAATAAAATGCGCCTCATGTTCTTCCTTTATATTGGAGTATATCCGAATATCATCGAGAAAGACTACCAAATGTTTTTCGAGTTAACATCTAAAGACTCTATTCATTAAATGAACAAAAATTTATGGATAATTAGTGAGTCTGAAGGGAATAAATATGAACTCATAGTGTCCATACCTCATTCTAATTGAAGTATTGGGAATTTATTCCTTCCTCACCTTTAATTGGTGATATCCTTACCAAAGGTCCGCCTTATAGAAATAAATGGCCCTATGAAGCTGATCGAACATGTAAACTATACATTGAATGGGATACTGGTTCATTATCATTATTTTATTGATATCATGATAATAAATGAATAGGATCATTGATCTATACTTATTCTTGACTAAAAAGACTATCACACCCCATAGTGAAGCACTCGGGCATATAAACTCATTCTCTAGATTCTCCAGGAACTGCTTCTTCAGCTCTTCCAGCTCTATGATGGTCATTCAATAAGGTGTATCTGATATAGGTAGAGATCCAATAATAAGTTCAATTGAGAACTCATCCTCTAAATTAAGAGGATAACCAGACAACTTTTTAGGGAATACATCAGTGTAATCCCTCACGAAGTGCATGTCTTCAAGCATGATTCTCTCCTTTACCACAATCATTTAAACTAGATATGCTTTCTCATAAAGAATTAATATCCACACTTAATACATCGATTCTAAAGGCGATTAATCTTCCTCCTTATACTTTTTAAAGAAGTGGAGGATGCTACAGGATGTGAAAAGTGATCTCCCATTCTCAATAGTTGATGTTGGATTTTTATAATGATAGCCAATACATGACCAATATAGCATGAAACTACACTGAAGGATGTATAAAGAGATTTTTTGGGAGGTTCAGTCCAAAAATGTTAACTAAATAAGATTATAAACCATGGACACAATAATTTCCCCATTCATTGTTCCCATATTTAAATTATCCTCCAAATTTTGAGGTGGTGTTTTAATAGTTCTACTAAACTTGAAAGAAATTGAAGAATGTGTAGAACCAAAATCAAATAGTATGTTTTCTATTGTTGAATAAATAACTAGTGTAAATTCCACCACATCATTATCTAACTCCACCTTAGTAGTAGTGATAGCATAAGCCCTTCCTTGTTTCCTTGGAGTTTGTTATTGATTTCATCCAACAACACTCATCTTAGGGAAATTTTTCTCATAATAACCATGCTCATTTCTGTTTTAACAATGAACTATAGGATGAGTGTTGAACTGAACCACCAGTTATTCTTTCACATTAGTGGGATTTTTCATATCTGTATGGTAGTTTTTAGTCGAATGTCCCAACATTCCACATATGAAGTAATTCCTAGTTCCCTTTATATAGATCCCAGGATGCTACTTCCCATATGTTTCACATCTGGGATGATCAGGATTCTTTCCATTATGGAATTTATATGTAGAACCACCCAAATTAGATTCTATTTTCATTTTTTTGATAGTGTTCCCATGATACCACTTAGAGTCTCTTATCTCCATTTCAACCTTAAGGTCGCAATGGATAATCTCCTCATAGCTCGTGAAGTCTCGAATCACCAACACTTTTCAAAGGATTGGCTTTTGTCTTCTAAAGAAGAAATCTGCCTTACTTTAGTGTTTATGAAAAATCCATAGGCGTACCTTAAAAGCCTTGAAAAATTTTCTTCGTATGCCCCAATTGAATCATATTCCTTATGATTGATTTCTAGGAACTCTCTTTACATATTGAGATAGAGGGTTTGGGGAAAATATTTATTGAAAATCATTATCTATAATCCCTACCAATCTATAGGATCAATTTCCTCATGGGTATTCATATTCTTGATCAGTGTCCACCACTAATATACTTCCCTATCAATACAATAGACCACCAGTAGGAATTTATTTTATTCTAAATACTTGGGGATAGATAATATCATTTCAATGGAGTTAATACCCTATTCCATGAGGAGGGGATCAGAAGATCCACTAAACAAGGGAGGCCTTTTCCATATGATGGATTATATAACAACTTGATCTTCCCTTGTAGGAGGGTTTTCTACATGATTCATGTTATTATTCATAACATGAGATAGGTGAGAATGTACTGTTATAATGTTTTGAGCACCCGTTCCCATCATATCAGACATATCATTAGTACAATATTCACATTTCCTATCACATTGATTGTTGGCATGAGTTCTAATATTTATCTCCCTTAACTATGAAAAAGAACATACAATTAGTGGGCTTGAATACTTATCTATTAATAATAATAATGAAACATTGAACATAAGAGGATAAAATTGTAAAAGAGAAGTATATTATAAAATGTGATTCCCAAGGTTTCAATCTTGGTTATCCTTGATCTATTTATTAACTTATATTCTTATGGTCTTTTTTCATTCCCTTAATACTAGTTTGTACCAATATCAAGAATTTACCAAAGAATATCCACCAGGAGTTTCAAACCAAGTAGTAAGGCCCGTAGTTTTGAACTTGTTTATGTTCGATTCTAGCTCAAAGTGGTGTTTTCAGGTTTTACCCCAAGATACATATGTTTCATATCCACCTCTAACTCTTTGTATCCAAACATGGATGTATTTTCTTGATAAACCACTTACTCTATAATTACCAAAAATTTGGGATGATTTCTTATACATTGTCTCATCCCTATGATTCTTACTATAGTGCTATATTCCTAATATCCAAAAATGACTATACCTTTCTATAATACCAACTATAGAGACCCTCTCCTTTTACATATAATATCACATGATTTTAATCATAATTGAACATCAGAGTACGTAGATAAGGATCATAAAGTCTAGGGTCTTTGAAGACTAGGTACCTAAAACATAAAACATGGTACTAAAAAAATCTTTATTTAATCTTTATAAAGAGATCCTAACTTCCATTGACCCCTTACATATTCGTAGGATAACATGGGGATCACATGAAAGAAGGGATGAGCTAAAATCCCAGTAAGGGAATAAATACAAGAATAAGGATTTAACACATTAGTTAGAGATCATGACATAATGATATAAAATGGAATACAGAATCATAACATATAAAAATAGGATCATATAAAAATTGAATAATAGAAATGTGGAAGCAACATAAGTCATTAATTTAGCTTGAGTCAATGCTCGTTGCACATAGATGTGCACAATTCATGGTTAACCACCAAGACCATTGCACTTGGTAGCACGAGTCAAGGATAACCACCAAGACCATTGCACATAAAGTCTCATTACACTAAAATTTACGCAATCCATTCGAGCACTATCTAGATGCACCCATATTAGCATGTTCATGAATATTCTTACCACATATAGAATCATTGATAAACTATCACACACATAAGGTCACCCCTGGAAAGAAATGGGTATTATAATCATGTCATAAAGCATAATGAATGGGTGTATCATAAACCTTTCCATGAAAGAAAGGCATTAGAGTATACATGTAAATTAATAATATTCAATCGGAACATATCATGTCATGTGATATCAAACAAAAGTGATAACATGTGAAAAAAGTATTTAAGAATTTTTAGCATTAAAACATTTTAGTGCCGTTTTAAGGAAAACACTAACAAGAATTTAAAATAAAAAATGAAATAATATTTTGTACAAAACCAGAAGTGATCAAAGATAGTTTTAATAAAATAAACACAACTTTTTAAAAAAAAATGGTGACATAAAACATAAGGTAGAGTGCACTTAAAATTGGGTATGAATTCATGAGGTTTCCTTAAAATGGTTTTACTTGTTGACAAGTATTGAGGAGGGAATAATTTAAAAACATTTATATCCCAGAAATAGAATGATTTACGGGTCTTGAAAATTGATTTTGGACATAGAAAAAAAAATTAAAATATGAACATAAATAAATTATAGGATTTCCTTTGGCAAAAAATAGAGTGAGAACACCCCAAAGGAATAATGGAGGTTCAGGTAGAATCCCTTACGAAATATCAGCATGGTATCAGGTGTAATTAGGATGGATTAATGAGAGATAATGTGTTTATCTTATTTTATAAATAATTAGTGATGTATGGGGAAGGTGAAAACTCATACCCCAACATTAGTAATTATACATAAAAGGACATATCATAGAGGAGATTATTGAAAAAATGTGATCAAGAGAGGATCCCTTACCTTAAGCCCGATGGTGTTATCCACTTGATACTAATGACCTGAATAATTAAATTATGATCATTAATTAGAAATTAAATAACCTATTCTATATGTAAATTATTTATTATAACCTTTTTGAGTTCATTTGTAACCATTTTGATTGGTTATGATGTTCAATTTCGTTATTCAGGTCTGTTTGTTTCCTTGGTTTTAATGACCGATTCACTTATGTTCATGTTTTCATACACATGTGTGATGAGAGTGGCTGTCCATAATTGAATTTATATGAAATTATTGAACACAAAAAATATTACATGGTTATAAAATTCATTCGGTTGTTCAGAGTGAAGGTGAATCGTTATTAATGATAAATGTTGGGATTATCATGGTGATTTTGCTTACAATTAACTTGTTATGTATTATTATTTTACATCATAATTTTATAAGGATTAAATAACATTGAATAATATAAAATACATATAAAATGATCTGGTTAAATCATTAAAATGGTTTAATGAACATTATAAAATATGGTAATGAAAATTGAAAAACCGTCGTCCCTAAATGTGATAAATCAACACATATCGGACGATGTTTTGGTTTATAGTATAAACGTATTAGGAAGTAGATATTATGATAAAATATCACATTAGCATAATATAATTACAGAAAATTCATGTTACTATATTTATGATACCATTTGGGTGAGGATAGGTTAAGAAAGAAAAGAGAATAAAGGAACATGAAAAGAAAATGAATGAAAAGAAGGGAGGAATTTACCTCTTCATTTAATCTTCCTTCAGAGACTCTTAAGGGGAGAGGATTTGGTATTTTGAGGAGACCAAGGACTTATGAAAGTAGGGAAGGATATTGGGGAGAGATTTTGGAATAATCTAGGCAACGCAAAATTTTTTAGAGGAGTGAAGATAAGAGGGGAGTGTGGGTGGTTTTTGTAGTGGAGGGGAGGAGGTTTTTCTTAATATTTTAATCATTAGTTTATTATTTTTCCAGAAGAAAAGAAATAGTAATAATTATTGTGACTAGAAACCATAAAAAGTGAATGTGAGTTCTAGATAGTGGCCTTAAATAAACCATTAATCAGCTGATGACATCATAATTCATGTATTTAGCATTTATTATGAATTATTGAATTTTACTATTCACCAAAATTGAAGTATTTCATAAAATTCTCAAAAATTCACCCTAATATTTTATCAATATGTAGAATCGAAAATGAAATCCATTTTTCAAAAATAATTTTTTAAATATTATTAATTTAATTTTTAAATAGAATCATAATTTACTTGAAAAATACATATTTTAAAACTATAACAGATTTTACAATGCTTAAAAAATTACACAATGTCTTATAAAATTATCTTAAAACCAGAAGATAGAAAATTATTAATTTATGAAAAAAATTTAGGAAAATATATTTTATTTTAAATTAATTACTTAATTTTAATTATTTATTTATTATAAAAAAATTACCAATACTTTTATAATGTTCATATTATCACTTATAAGATGCCTAAATTTTATTTATACATTTAATAGTGAGGTAACTATTCTTTTGGATGATGTAATATTCATATGGGTCATATTATTATTCACAAGGGTAGGTTACAGTTCATAATGTTAGTTTACTGTTCACATGAAAATTAATTTTGCGTTATCAGACTCTAAACATCTTACTGATCACAACCGTGTATGTGAGCTTTTTGAAATGAAAAACACAGAAGTAAAAAAATTATGTTTAAAGGTCACATAGTACTTAGTATTCCATTATGTTACAATTTTATGTGATTATATGACATAATTATAAGAAGGTAATTTTCATTTATAAATAATTATATTTTTTCAATAATAAAATTTATTAGAATTATAGTATTTCAACATTGGAGACTTAATCATACACCATCTAGATAAACTATGAGATTTTATCAAAAGACTCTTACCACATTTGTAACTTTGAGTCCTAATGTTTAGGAAGTAATAACATTAAATGAGACATAAAATATCATGAAAAATAATAAAAATCAAGATATAACATGTAAAATTGGTATTATATACTCCATATAAAATAATATTGGATTATAAAATAACAAACCCTTCAAAGAAGAAAAATTGTGACAAAAATACCTTACAACATTGGTAAATCTGAAAACATAAGCCGAATGAAAGAGAAATCATAAAATAGACATTTAAATAACTATAAATATAAATATAATAATCATTAAATACATTCATGGGAACTATACACACCACACAACATAAATGAGTGGTGAATATGGCTTTCATGTCATAGGAATTAATGTGAGATGGGAAGAACCCTTACATCATGATTACCTTTGGTAAAACGTGATTTAACCTATTATTTATTTGTTTTAATCATATTTTTAACTTATTAAGAAATAATATTTAAAATTTTAATATCATATATGATTTTATTTTGAGATTTTATTACCTCTTTATTAACGATTCCATTTTAATGTTCTATTTTGGGTGATAACCACTTTTTTTCACATATGCTTTGAGTTACTATTTTTGGTTTTCTTACTTAATTAATGGATTCAAAATATGCATAATGAAAAATATGATAAAAATATCATAGATATTTATTATTTATTTATTTATTTTAATCTATAAAATTTATTTATATGATGTTATGTACATAGTTCATGAAGATGATAGGTCGTACGTATGCATGAATGTTGTTCCCATTTTCATCTTTATTGAATGAAATAATATATATATATATATATCTATTGTCATTATAGTTGATTTTTTTATGTCATATATATTATATTTGTTTATTAAACCCTTCCTTAGTACATTCCATGTAAAGTGTGAATGAATCACATCTCTTCACATGGCAGTAGTTTTCCGTACACTCGAACATTGTTATCACAATTCCATAAAATGAAAATCCTGAAGGTATGAATTATATAATAATTATATAAGAATAATAACTTCATAAATATTGGAAATAAAATATATAAATAGTATTTTGATCATTATAACTAACCAAGAATGGTGGTTATGGGAAAACAAACGACATTCGTTCGTGAGGATGTAGTCCACCATTCACACGAATGATGATTTTGTAAGACATTTAATGGCAGTGTATGTGGTTGTAGGTCATAAAATTAAAATCACAACATAAAATTATATATAATATATTGAGTTTATTATATAATCATGATATAATAATTATTGAATGTGGTGTAGAATAAAATAAAATAAAACACTTTTAGAAGAACATTTCCTCTTCTTTGGGTATCCTCTTTAGGTTTTCAGAAAAAGCATGAAAGGTTTCCTACATTCACAAAATAAAGAATATATGATGATTTTAGGGAATTTGTTACATGATTTGGGTAGGATTTTGATGATCTAAAAGGCTTGAGATGAATGAATAAGTTTGGGAAGAGATTGCCTTTATATAGTTGAGGAGGAGTGACATTCTTGTAAATACTCAAAAGTATTCACTATTGGTAGGTAAATATTTCTTCATGTGGATCAAATAGTTATAATTTATATGTTTTAGGGATTATATGGTCCATCCACACATCAAAAACACATTAGAACATATTCTATAATCATTTCCTTCTTTAACAAATATGTTTCCCATTTTTTTACAGTATTGGTTTTTCTTTATAGAAACTAGTTTTCTAACCTATGTAATTTATCCCCTAATACTAAATTAGAGTTATAATTATTAGATAATTTAGTAAAAATGATAATATAAATTAAATTAAAATTTTTTAAATGAATTTATTATGTTTTTTGAAAAGTAATTTTTAAAACAAGAGCATGTAGCATGTGAAAATACCACTTTAACATTAACTGCATTAACATAGTTTTTTTCCATTTAAGGGGTAAATATATTCATTACGAAAGAAAAATTATTCCATGAATGGAATATACTTTATATATATTAATATATAGTAATAACGTGATTAAATATAGGGTTATTAAAAAATTTAAATTAATTAATAAAAAATCATTTTTTTTATAAAATAACATTAATATAAATGTTGACATTATTAATTTGATTTGAATTTAAAAATATAGGAAAAAAAGGAATTAAAATATATTAATTTTAAAACTGTGAATAATTATATATTAATGAAAAAATTTAACACAATAATTCATTCTATTTACTTCACTTTTATTGTTTTTAGTACCATTTATTTTATTTAATTATTAACTAAATAATCCATGTGTTGGCGTTTCTTAAGAATTTAATGTAATTATATCATATCTAAAAATTAAAGATAAATTATTATGATAAAATAACTAATTTAAATTCTAAAATAATTTTTATAATCAATCATATGCAGTTTTTTCCTATCCACAAAGCTCTATAGAAATTAAAAGGAAGAAAAATACATCTTTTTGTCCATTCCGTTATTTAACACATTATGTGGGTCAATTTACAGCAAAATTGTCAAACAAAATCATATATTTAGATTCTATGGTCATAATTTTAGAATTATGTATAGCCAATAGGTTTTGGATAAGTGGTGGTGAATTTTTACACCTTATATTCTAAGTTTAACCATTAATTAAACCTGTTTTTATCCAAATCCATGTAGTTAATTTTAATTGTTTTAACTAATCACATTATTAAAAAATTAAGCTAAACATACCAAATAGAATAAGATATTAGTATTTTAAATTTGGAATCTTTTTTTTTTCAAATTGACCAGTCAAAAGTGGCATGATTTAATTTGAAATTAATCTTATAGACGTGATGAGAAAGAGGGTTTTTATAAGTCAAATTTTTTAAAAGATTACTATATTCATATATATATATATTTAAAATAAAAATCATTATAATGAAATAAATTTTATTATTTGATATAAAATTTAACTAATGTTACTTTAAAATAAATTCAAAATAAAATTTAACGTTGTAAATAATTTAGTTGAAATGAAAGTTTTAAATTAAAATTAAGTATTATTCAATATTCATCAAAATTGAAACTTTACAGAAAATACAAAAAATTCATGTGAGGATAATTATGGTATAGTGATTTAAAAAAAATAAATTATTTTGAATTAAAATTTTAAAATTTTCAAAAAAATATTTATAATTAGCATGCCATAAAAATGAGATAGAACTTCTCTTTAGAAAAAATACGGGTTTTATACAAGAAATTGTATCTATTTTTATCTACTGTCTATAAAACAAATATGGGGAATGTAAACATTATATTTAATATTTTACATTTTAATTTTTTTAATATAATCCCTCAATATTGATTTTTTTTATTTCATTGGTATATAACACACTTTCGTGCAATAGTTATAGAAATAAGGATTTCCTTTTATTTTCAAAAGGGTTTTATTTTCATTTCAAATTAATTGGCCACCATAAAATTCATTATATATATGTGTAAAAAATATATTCATAGTTTAGCTAATTCTATATATATCCTCCATTCCAACGGCTAGAAGATTACTATCATGTATAATAATTGTATTAATAGTATATTATTGTTCAGTAAAAATCGGTCTTTCATGTTACACAAAACTATTAAAGAAACTCATTATTTCGTGTATCATAAGATAACACTAGTGTCCCATGTAACAGAAGATAAAATAAGTGTTTTACTTCCATTACACTATCGGAAATAATTTTCATATTTAAAAAAACTCAGGGTGCTACATTCTCCCCATTTAGTAAATTACATCCTCACAACTTGAACTTTTTCTCAGTAATCAAAGGATAGAGATTTGAAAATACTTTTGTTGTAAACCGAAACCATACAAATGTTCAATAAAACATATTCTTAATAAAATTTAAATTCAATTACAAGGTTCATATAGAATCAAATGTAACTAGGGGTCCACATAGGGGAGCATTAGGGGAATGTTAAGACAAAAGAATGGGAGAAAAATTGAAATACTTAGTATGGAAATAGAGTGAACAATATCGTCAATAAATATAAATTGAACGATCAAGATAAAGTAAAAAAACACAAACCCATACACCAAATATGTTTTAAAAAGGTCATTGATATCATCATATATGACGGTAATAGGATAAAATCTTGTTTTTAGGAAAAATTTCATAGAGTTGGGGAATTTGTATACCATCTAGACTGAGTGAATATGGAAATATACTTACTTAATTTCAACCTTTAATCAATTTTCACCAAAATATCACATTTTTCTTTAGAGTATGTGTATTTTGGATTGTTTTTTCATTCTATAACCACTAAAATAAACTTTTAAATGTCTTAATTATCCCCAAAATCATAACAAGATATTCCTCATTTCCATAAACATTAAACCAAGATAACATGGTTAGAAAATGGAATGATAATTCCCAAAATGAATAATCTATAAAATTAATGAGTAATACCTAAAGTTAAAACCAAATCATCCCATAAATAACCATGCTTAAAATTGATGAAACGTTTTATAACTAAGTTTTAGACCCAATGATGAGAAGAATTTGATCATTTATTATTCTCAGATAAATAAACCATTATTTTTCAAATAAAATCCAATATGTTTCCAAAATAATGTTAATAATACGTTGTAAATATGTTATACTGAACAGAACATCAGGTAGGCTAGTGGTAGAGTGAATCCCTTATCTTCCATTGGTCATGGTTTCAAGCCCCATCGACTACCCGGATATGAAATGTTATCACCAAACACACTATTTTCCCCCTTTTTTCATTAGTCTTGAAAAATAATTCATCCATAAAAACACTTCATGTTGATCATATGGGTCACAAATACCTCAACCCCCAAAAAATATCCAAAAAGTTCATTAACAACCTAAATATTTTTACTACATAAAAACCTCAAATTAGGTGTCTAGTAATTTGAATTTATTATCATCCTTAATATTATAGACCTATGATGGTATCTATAACTCTTAATACAACTTCACATGAAAACATTATGATCTCTAATTTTTTCAAAAGCAACCTTTGATATCAATTATAATAGCCCAAGAAACACACACCCAAAACCTATGTTGAAAACCTGCAAATTATAGTTTTTGTCTTTGATGTCGATAATTAGGACCCAATTTGTTTCACTAAACCTTACACCATCAAAAGAAAAAATTAGATAACTTATAACCTCGAGGACCTATTTTGTTTAGAGTTTTATATTACCAGTACAAAATCCTACATAAACAATACACATGACTTTAAAAGTTAATTTCTCCCACTTACTCCAAATTCTATTTTCCAAATGAATACATCATTGTCATCCATATGAAATCCCTTGTAGACATTGTTTCGACTAGAGTTGAGCATTTGGGAAAAAAATGGTTCGACAGGTGACAAAAATTTGTCTGTTATTATAGAAAATTTTACATTATGTTCACCGTTATTGTTTTTACCTAATTCATGTCATTATACTTTAGGTGGAATTAGATTGACCTTATTTGGACTGGTCTATTTATCCTTCTTTTATTATGAAGGAGGGACCACAATCAAATGTTCTGAGAGGGTGATTACAGGGGGTTATATTTTGGTGTAATCATTCCTCTTAGGATATTATTTCCTAGAATGGTCTCCAAAGGGTCCATTAATAGAGATAGAAACACCCAATAGTCCTTTTATCCATGATTCATGGACCTGCTTTCCAAATACATGTGATTGTTTGATTGTTTGGCCAACCACACTTAAGGATTACATTGGTCGAGAGGATGGGAGGTCAGGCACATCCCACCCTTTTGTGGGGAACTATTTCCTACTCTAGGAATCTATTATAGATTTAATCAATGTTCATATGTTCATGAATCCCAAGTTCATTCCCAAAAATTGTATCATGGGGATAGCCCCTGGTCGCATGATCATCATGGATATACATGGATTTGATTCTAAAAAGATAATTCTGACTTATTCCATGAAATGTGGTGATCTATAGTTTATTTCCATCCAAGAGGCATGAAAGGTAGTTTGATGTTATGGTCATACCCACAAGATGGGATTCTTATGTATCCTTATGAGAGGAATCAGATCCCATGTAGTTCATTGTCTCTTGACGGGACAAATCACCTTTTAAAGTAATGTGATGAGAACCCATCTATACAATTTAACGTCATGTAGTGAGGGAATCTAGGTGATAGCTGCTTAGTCTTGACTTGGTGTGGGTCTTATGCCGAAGTGGCCTGAGGGTCCCATGAAATATATGATCTTCTGGTTGTTGATGACCATACCAGGGATATAACCCTAAAAACATTAGGGTTGATTTGAAGGTAATATTTTGACCTCAGGGAGGCTTCTTATGTATCTTGGTTAAATGAGGAATGAATTTCCATGTAGTTCTATTTTCAAAAATTACACCTAGGAGGGAGCCCTTTTAAATTTGGGGGAATATTTTATCAGGACTGATTTCTGAGGAGAACTTCCCTTAATCTTGAGCCTTAGATATGCATCTTATATATTCTAGTTATATTAAGGATACAATTTCTCATAATTCATTTATGGGTCATGACTTGATTGGGGATTACACATGGGATCTTCTCATCTAATATAATCTAATTGGGATTTACACCTAAATAGGATGCCCTTTTCAGGGACATTGTTGGGGAGAAACTTTTGAAAAAGGTTATCTCTTTGAGATTGAGCCTTCAGTAGGCATCCTATGTATCCCAATTATGATGGGAATCAGAGTTATCATAATTCATATATGGGATTTTCCAATTTCTTATCATCAAAAACCTATAATCCAATGTGAGTTGTGCTCGGTGTGAGAAACAATAGGATGAGAAATATTCATGAAGGGAGTGAATTCTCTTACTCGTAGATGGAAAAGGAGGATGATGATGGTGAAAGAGGTCGTATCTTTGATCTCAATGGTGGAGGGAATGGGCATTGGGTGTGTCAATTCCCTCCCTTGGTCCCATGTCGAGCCAACAATGGGAGAGGGCCTGAAGCAATGAAACTTTTAGTGTGGAATGAAATTTAAAGTCATGTGGTTGAGCTCTCAAAAGGGTAGGGGATTACCTTAGGTGGAGATTCCTAGAGCTAGTTCTGGGAAAGTGTAAGAGCATGATTCCTTGCTAAAGGGGAAGGAAAGAGTGATCGTCTCACTTGTCACTAGCACCCATTGAAGAGAAATGCATATTATTACCCTTAATCCCTAGAACGGGGAGACTCACATTGGAATCCAAAGGTTTGATCCCTGGTTACATTGGGAATATAGACTTAGAGACATTTTGGGGGTCCAAACAATTGTGTGGACAACCAGCATGACTCCACCTACCTTGGGTATGTAAATTCAGGGAGGTCCACTAGTTCACCTGATGATCTGATAACACGGGTCTGGTGTCTTTGGAGGAGGATTTGGCCTAATTCTAATGGACTGGTTTATAGAGGAGCTATGAAAGACTGGATAGTAATGGAGGGACATGATTGGAGTAATGGGAATGACACTTGAAGACACCTTATTCCATGCACTATTTTCTCATGTGGGATGTGGGAATCCCCACATTGCGTACTATCAAATTGGTAGAGGGTTCATCCGTGTACCAAATTGGTATGTGGATCAGAATGTGTTCTGTATACTGTAATGATATGCAGTCCTAGATGTGCTCCACGTTGCGGTAGGCCATGTAGCCCCGGGTTCCATCCATGTATAGATGCAATACACGACGCATGATCTAGTCCACATAATGATGCACTACATGGAGCTGCAGATTGAAGATGGGTCTAGGAGCATGTGGTTTGTAGGAAGTTCATCAATGAGAGATTTATGATTTTGGGTTTCACCATTTCGGTTCATGGTTTCACTATTTCGGTTAGTGGTTTACCATTTTTATTTGTTTCCTTCTTTTTATGGTACCTAGCCATTTATACATGTGGAAGAGGTGGTTTTTAGTTCGCACTTTGTTGGTGATTTGAGACTGATGTTGATATCTTCTATGTACATCTAAAAAAATCTATAATGTCATAGATCCATCTTCTCTCTTCATCTTTACTATTGTTTCTCCTCTAATATCATCCAGTTTGCCTCTTTTCTATGGTTCCTATTGTCCTCCTTTTATAGGGATCTAAGGAAATCATATCTATGGGCATGATGAATTATTTAAGGAAGCCCATGAAGATTTTACGCAACCCATAGAAGACATGGTAAACTAGGGTTTGTAGAGGCTATGGTTCAAGAGATGTGGTTCACAGAACCCACCGGCTTCCTTCACCAGTGAACTACTTAGTTTGTGGGATAGTATGTAGTGGAATTTCTTTGTTTTATTCTACCAACAACACAGTTTGTGGAATTATATGTTTTTTAGACATCACCTTGGGGGCCAGTACCTTGAGGGTTCTTCTGCTTACCAATCATTTGAGTTTTATGTGACTCATGAACCTTTCCCGGTGATGGTATACAGTAATCCTTAAAGCCTTTACAAAATTCGATTTATTCAAGTTTTTCTCATATTTTCAATCCAATTTGCATCAATTTTCCTAATTTTACTTTTTTTAATTTTTTCTTCCTTCTTCAAAGTGCTTGTGGGATTATTTAATTACCTTTATGAAGTTTTAAAGACCTTAAAATTTCCCCCCACATTGGAATGGGGTCTGATTGGAATGAAGACAAGGCTATTCCGATACAGAAGTGGTCTTAAAATAATGTTGTTTGTAGTATAACTAGTAGTCCTGGTTGGGGGACCATGCCTATTTATAGGGACCTAGGTCATTTTCATTTTATTGTTTATCGTGGTGAAAAGGTCTCTCAACCTCTCCTCAGCTTCCTTCGCTTCCACGTGTTGACGCCTCTATGAACTCTGTGTCTGCGAACTGTTATGTATGTTCCATGAACTGAATTCCTCATAGTTTCCTTTACCCATGATCCAAATTCAAGTCCACAAATTGTTCTATGGAATTTAAAACCTATGTTTGATCTTCCATGTAGTGATTTTCTTATGTGGTTTTCCTATTCTAGACACCGATCTTTAAACTAGAAAACTGATATTTAAACTCTTTTAAATCAAACATAAAATTTCAATCGTCATGTTTCGAACATCTATCATAGCGAGACCTCTATTCACCAGACGTGGTTTGTGGAACCTGATGACTTGATTCACACATGAACCACTTAGTTCTCTGGTCAATGATCCATGTTCCAGTAACTCTTGAATATTATTCATATTAAGGGAGTATGTGGGAAATGTTTTCTGAATTCCAATACTGCGTGCGGGAAATGGATTCCCCATACTGTTTCCAGGAGCAGTACGTGGAGCCCCATGAAAACATTATTTTTAATCCATTTGTCCACTTTTTTGGCTTTTTTCCAACAATTTTCTCATTAGACTAACATTTCTACGGTCTTTTGGATATTTTTTTGAAGACTAGAATGGCTCTTCATCAAGATACCGCCGATTCCATTATTCTAACAAAGGCTATTACAACTGCTCCTCATTCTTCCACTGATGAAAGATTGGAGAACATGGAAGACTCGGTTGATGAAAAGACTCCAATTTTCCCACTACAAAAGTCTCTAGAAAATATTCTTACCATGAGTCAAAGGGATTGTCCAACATCAGAGAGGCTTCAAATTTATGGATTTGTCCTACTGTCTAACACATCGATTCCTACACCAAATTTAGATGATCAGCTCATTTTCTAGATAACTAACACCTCCATTCAAATGGCTCGAATCCCTTTTAGAGGATGATACCTTAAAAGAGATATCATCACTGGGTCCCTACTGAGCTATGCAAATCAAACCTTAGGGGAGGTGAAACGAAATCTAGAAAATATGTCCCACTATTATCAAAGCATTGTGAAGAAGTCCATAGTGGGTGAACAACATGGTTGGTCATCCAAGAGGGACCTTCATTTTGAAGGATCATTTAGTTTAGACTGGGGGAGGATTTTCTAGGTCCTCTATATCTGTAAAGAATTTTGGGATGAGCTGCAAGAGGTGGGACTTTATGAGGCTATTTGGGTGTCTTAGATATAAACTCATCAGCACAGTTCCCTCATTTCATAGATCATGAGATGGTGGATCCCAGACACCAATAACTTTAATTTTACCCATGATGAGGTTGACATTAACCTTTTGGACATCCCACCAATTTTAGGAGTCCCTATTGAAGGGGAAATTTATAATTAGTTCCTACCACCTTCTTCCACTTGGAACAATGAAGGGAGGACTCCAACTTTGTCCCAAATACTCATTGTTCAGAAAAAGGTGCATTTAGAGGAATTTGATCCCTATTTGAAGCTATAAATTCATTTCATTGAGTGTTTTGGTGTCTTTATTATGAAAATGGTCAATATCCCCATCAATGAAAACCTAGGGCCTTCCCAACCACAACATCCCAGAGACACGCTGGTACCTATTGTCCTAACTTGAAAGAGGTAAAATTTCATGAATGAGGAGGGAGGTTGTCCCTGATGTGGACAAATTATTTTGACTAGCAGCCTTCTTGTCCATGTTTTTGAGTGGATGGCTCTTACCAGTACTAGAATTTGGTGGTGTGAGATTCTCAACATTCATTATGGATTCTTAGATATCCACCAGTAGATGCCTCAAACAAGATATTCTAGTGCATGCCAAGATTTATCACTTTTTGGGCCAGATCAGCAAATGGGGTCCACCTTATAGGATGATTGGGCACTTATGAATCATTTGGGGTTAAATAGGATCTCACATAAGCGGTTATACCTTTATGAATTCTTTAATGATTCCACATTCCATTCTCGGACCATATCTTCATAGCACCAGTAGTGTTATTTCAATGACTTGGGAATCACATGATAAACAAGAGGAGCAAACTAAAACGAATGAGAAAGAATTAATGGCTCATCTTAATGGTCATGAAAATTTTTCTAATCATCCTTATGACTCCCCTACCAATAATATTTTAAATAATAAGTCTTAAGACTTTTTCAAATGAGGATACTTTTTTTCTTTGAGAGAAGCCATCTTGGTTGCCTGTATTAGAGGGGAGCTTATCTATGATGGGTATGCACCACACAGATTAAGTTGTTAATTAATTCTATCTAGAAGATGTTTCCTACCACTCTAAATAGTCCATGTAAATAGAAAAATATTATGATAGAACAAAAAATGTGGTTGATATTTACACGGGAGGACCCCTGAAGCTTGGTTAAACTTTATGATTTCAAGGATTCCATACCCTTCCTCACTAGAAGCTATGTTGAGTCCTATGTTAAATTATATCTAGATTTCCAACTATCTTATATAGTTCCTATTATAACAAAATCCATGGCATACAAGGATAAGGGGAAGGAGAAGAAAAATGACTTTTTTAAGGCACTCTCAGCCAAGAAAATTCCTTCTAAATCCCCTCAGTTCTCCCCCAAAGAAGGTCGTAAAAGACTGGGTTGTGACTTCACGAGTGACCGAATGAGCTGTCGAACTTGCTACTAGGAGTAAACCATACTTACATCCTAAGGATGATTTTCTAGTGGCTTGATGTCAATGTGAAAATATTAGAAGTCTCCAATCCTTTCACGATTAGTAAACTAATTCCTTTTGGAAAGTCCTCCAAACTAGGGATGTTACCCATAATTGCATTGGTTATGTGTTAGCACTTACTGAAATCTCTTTTGATGATTGTTATGAGAGGGTAGGTTGTTACCTTGAGGACAACAAGACCCTGATCCATTCCCAGAGTGGTCGCTTCAAGTACTCACATCGGGTACTTTCGATGATGCAACTAGAAACTGATGATGATGGAGACAATGTTGTTGGCTCACCTATTGTAGCTACAATGGGAGAAGCTTCTCACATACTCCCAAAATCCCACAATAATTCTTATCCTAGGGGTCCCAAAACTGAAGAATCATTGAGGAATCATTTTCAATTGACAAGAGATACTCTGATCCCCTATGCCAATCCACCAACACTGGTCATCCTAGTTATAGTTGAATTTCTATATTCTTGGAGGGTTTGGGATTAATTGAAGGGAAATTATTTTGATGATGATATTTGGAGACTACTATAAATAGGAAACTTTTACCTTTCAGGTTTTAGATGATCCATTGCCCAAAACTATATTTCTATTGTAGAAGATATGGATGAGGTGGCTTCTTATCTTAATGAAATGGAAAAATTCCTTCACGCATCTAAATATAAGCATTTCTAGTCTAACCAAGTAGCATTGATGGTAGTACTCCCATGGTTTATTAACATCGAAAGATAGGTTGTCCTATCGAAAAACCCTGACATTAATTTCATTAGTTTTGTAGACTCTGAAGGATATTTTTTTAATTTACAAGAGCATGTGGGGTCTTGGGAAATGGTTATTCTCCCATTTTATTCCCTTGGGGAACTGTAGTTGGGGAGTCTACCCCTCTGATTATGGGGTATGATGCAGAAAGATCTCCTGGAGCTCGAGAGAATATGGATGTATTCGTTGCAGACCCTTCTAGTGAATTTCCTCGTATGGATCCCTTGGGTGCTCTTGTCCAAGAATTATCTCCATGGCAATCTAGGAAATGTAAACATGCATCCCAACTATTAAGACGCATTAGTAGGGTAATCACAAGTAATTGTATGTTCACCTGGTTTTTGAACCGAGTGAACTTATATTGTTGACTCACTATTATGTGTGTGTGTTTTTGTAAATACCATCATTAACTAAGTGGATGTTTCTCAATAATCTATGGTTACTCTTCCCTTTATGGCAGAGGAAGATCCTCCAGCCATTATGATCGACCGAAGTAGAGAAACATGACTAACCGAGTAGGTTGGGGTATTATCATTCTTTTAGGCATGCCTTATCTTGATCAAACCAACTATACCTCAATGGTAGAAGATCATCCAGCAGTTGAGGCCTCTATTTAACACATTGAGGCTATTCCTACGGAGAAATTCTGGACAGATTTTATGAAAGGGGATGAATCCAATGAAGATCCCCGAGCACCATAGGATGTTGGAGGGACTTCAAGTATTGAGGAACCAATCATTCCAGATCAAAAAAAATTCCCCTATATAGGGAGTCCGTTTTGGATATTGATGCTCTGCTTTCACATGTCAACTCTGCCTCTATAGAATTCACAAATATATGGGAGGCTATTGTCCCAACTCTCAAAAACTTAGAGTAGGCTATTGTGACTTTTTCTCCAATTCTTTGAGAAGTTGTTGTATTGGCCCCCATAATCTCAAGACCAGTACCCTTTTCTGATCTAATCATCCCTACAGGCCTGATATCAGTAAGAAACCTTTTAGGGGCTATCTTGAAGGTTGATGGTCTAGTCAGGTATGGTCTTGGGCCATTGATTCCCTTGAGTGACCCTAGGGAAAACCCTATTATTGATTATGTGGGGCCACCTACGTCTGATAGTGATTTTTTCGGGGAGGTTGGAGGTGTTGATGATGATTTAGATGGAGGTTAGTTCCATAGTCTTTCGATCACACTTTTTTTGTTTTAGGAGTCATGGATATTTACACAAAATTCCTCTACTTTAAAAACTGAAACCACAATCATTAAAAATTGGGGCAGACGCTTTCACTCTTTCCTCTATTGCAATCATCATAGTCAAGGCTATTGAGGGGTTGAGTTGTGTTGTAGTTGTTGAATCAAGTCCCTTTATTGTGACATTTTTCCCTGACTATATTTCATCATTAGTGAGTGACTCTGAGACTGACTAAGAAGGTTTGGTCGACCATTGTCCCATACAACAAAAGGAATGAAATAATTTTTAGAGATTAGTCTCTAAGAATCCATTGGATGATATGGTGAGGAAGTTTCTAAAATTATACCCCTATTTTTTAGTCCTAGGATTCAGAGGATTTTACTACCATGGAATATATGATATAGAGAGACAAGTCCTTCTGGGAAGCGATTGACACACTTGTATCTCAACTTTCTTCTGTAGATTCAATGAATCATCTTACTGTTATGAGGAAAATACTTATTAACGAAGCCACTAATCAAGATGGAGCGGTTATGAGGCTACAAAATGGGCTCATAAAGACATAGTCTTTAGTGGAACAACGTGGCTAGGATGTTGAGAAACAAAGCCAAATGATGGAGAGACTTAAGTAGGAGTGGGCCTGTGACGTGGTCACCATTGAGAATGGGTGATGGCATGTGGATAAAGAATAAAGGACTAGACTTGAAGCTGTGAGGTATGTAGAGGAAGTGCAGGCAGGCTCAGAGTCCAAGACCGCGAACTTGTAAAAATTTCATCAGGACATTGAGGAGTCAAATCAATTGTTGATACAAATTTTTGAGTCAACCAAACATCTCTTGTAATGATCATGTCCTACCTGCAAGGAGAGGATCTAGATTGTGGATGCCCTTCATATCTCTATAGAATAGAATGGAACTATTATATCTTCCCAATGCTCCTCCTTCCCCTCTTTCTGACAATGTCAATTAATTAAAACTGACCATACGAACAGTGTTTCGATTATATATATCCATAATCATGACCTAGAATATGTAATCATGAGATAACCAAATCATGCTATGAATTTTTCCTGAGTTAAGGGACTTAGAGAGCATAGTTTGGCTGTTACTAGGGTTACATGAAATACCACAAAAACTTTTTGTCTTTTTCTACCATAACCTTCATTTTTTCCTAATATTGAATTGTTATGGGATTAGTGGGTATAAATTGAACTTTTCATAGGCCTCCCTTTTCATGTTTTTGATGCCACAAGATTTATGTCCCTTTTGAATACTTGATTGATCAACATATTTTCCTAAATCATATATAGTATAGGTTTAACGAGCAGGTACTCACCTTTTATCTAGGGGTTCCCCTTTTGGGTTTTCACTCTAGCGAGCATTGCATCTTTTACATTGAAAATTTATAGTCTTAAGAACCAGACTTATTATTGATGTTTTAGGTTGAATAGAATAGACCAAAATTGAAGGGGTAGGGGCCCCAATTTAAGATTCATCATCCGAGAATGTCCTAACAACTTTCAGACATGAATGGGAAATTTTTCCTGACCCTAAATTTGTGAGTTTTTGATGTATATGGGCCATAAGAGCCATTTTTTGTGTTTTGAGGTAGCAAAGGACTCTCCTAAGGATAAATTTTACCTTGGTTTATGGCTCTTTTGTAGGAAACATATGTAGATCCACTGAGGCATGATGTAAATAGTTAATAAAGGTTTTCGTAGGGAGTTGGCCTTTCATCTTCAATGACCATGGAGATTATATGAATTTTTGATTTGTTTTGTGTCTTGAAGACCATAGCGGTGGCCAACTAAGGGAGTGATTTCTAAAAGTGAAAAATCATTTATATCGGCTTGTAATGAGAAACCGATCCCACAAAAATTTGGCATGTGTAAAGGAGGTCTATAGAATGTTATAGTATAACATCATACAACCAGGACACTTGAAACTTATTATGGGAGATCATTTTACTCAAACAAGAGAGAGTAAATGATTCATCATTTCAACTAGAATTTCTTTTCATCTTTAGGTATTTGAAAGGGGAAATATGTAAATCATAATCTATGGGGATTCAGAATACAAGGGGTAATATGGGACATAAATGTCACATGGGAATACATAAAAAGGAAATGACACCCTTGAGGGAGAATTTAAATTTTTTTGATAGTTGTTTTGTATGCAACATATGAAGAGACACCGGGGAATGATGTGCATATTCAAAAAAAGGTGTCTTCAGAACATTGGCCTTCCATTTCCAATGGACTTGGAGGATTATGAGAATTTATACCTTTCTAAACATGGAGTACAGATTATGAAAGGGGGTGAACCTAATCATGAGGTGTATCATTTCCGCTTGAATTTTATTTGGAAACCCGAAAATAAGTAGGCTCATTTTTTCTCGTATGCAGATTAAGTTCACACATATGTATGGGTAATTTTTTTTTCAGAAACCTTGAGTAACTGGAGGTAAATCGGGCCAGGATGTTCTAAAATATCTTGTATGTGGGTATGAAAGAGAATGTAAACCATGAATTGTAGGGTTCTTGAATCGGGAGGGATGTCACAGGGCATGGGAGTTGTTAGGTGTACTGAGGTAAGAAAGGACTCTCCTGAGGATGTATTTTCCTTTTGTTAATGACCGTTTTGTAGGAGCATATGCATAGACACCAAGGCATGATGTGAATAGTTAATCGAAGGTGTCCTCAAGACAATTTCCTTCTATATATGATGGCCATGGATGGTTATGGGAATCCATGATTACTCAATACATGAAGTTTGGTGTGTGGAAAAAATTTATCCAGATATATAAGAAAAGTACCGGATATGATTCACCCATGGGATCAAGTAACCCCCTACATAGATCTATCTTATACATAGGGTGAGGAATTTGTTCCACCTTTGGAGTACCTTGCAGTTCAATGTTGTACAATCATGACCTGGGGTTCCTTAATATGGGTAAGGGAACCATAACATGCCATTCAAGGATATGCTACTAGGACTAAAATCCTTGGTTGATTTTCTACAAAACCATGGTTGATTCCATAATGAGGTCCCTAAGCCCACATGGTATATTCTTAGTGTGAGGAACAAGGGATGACAAGAATTTTTTGTCACCAGTTAAGAATTCCATAATCAATGGCAGGGAGCATTTTATGCTTTGACCAACATTGTCCAGTTTAACATTATTTTTCAAGGATGAATTCCACACAATTTATTTTCATGTGGGGTCAATATAGAGTAATACGATTGTGAAAGAAGGTAAATATGATTACCCTTGAGCATCCACATTAATAGGACTTGTCCAGGGATTCACTCCTTCGAATCAATTTGTGTGTAAAGAAAGGGACATTTTGATACATTTTGTGGATGAGTCTTGATCGTAGGATTTGAGTATCACATCACATCTCATTAGGGGAAAACCGAGTCATGTAGGATTACCAATGAACATTCCTTGTGGATTTATATCCCACATTTAGGATGGAAACAAATTATTTTTGGTGAGGCCAAGCCAAGATTATAATATAACCATTACCATTGTGTGATGTAGTTTAATGTTGTGCACCCGAGACACTTCTGGCTTGGCAGCTTTAGCATCATGTGGTAAGGGTATTGGAAATATGGTTTACCATCATATTATTTGGATAACATGTCACAAAGACCATAAATAACTATTGGATGATCATGCTTAGGATATTCTAGCATCCCCTAAACATGGAGGAGGGTAGAAAGGGTAAACCATGGTCTTAGGGGAGCTTGGATCATGAAGAGTGGCACAGGGCTTGGGAGATATTTTGCGTACAGGGGTAGGAAAGCACTCTATTGAGGGTTAATTTTCAATAAAGTGATAGTTTTTTTGTAGGCAACATATACAGATCCACCAGGGCATGATTTCCATAGTAAAACAAAGGTTTCTACAGGACACTAGCCTTCCATCTCTGATTACCCGTGATGATTATGAAGGTCCAAGATTTCTTAAGTACTAGAGTTTGGTAAATGGAAAATTTATGACTACAGGGGGCATATTATTTTGAAACCTTTTATCCATAGAATTTAAAATTATCTCCTTATTAGGCTTGTATGTCATGTGCAAAACATTAGGGGCATGTTCCCTGATTCTGTGATAAAAATCAGAACCTTCGATTTGGGTGTCACCAATTTTCTCATTATGCCAAAAATCATTTTGCACATAGCTATTGAGATACTTTTTAGTTTGATGTCACACGGTGAGGAATTTATTGGGACACTTCTGTGCAGGTATGAACTATACATAAAGAAATTTTAGAGATCCAATTTGGGATGGAGGCTGGGCCAGGTTGTAGAATCCTAGGGTCACTATGTATCTAGCAGGGGAAGAAATCAAGCCATACATTGTCTAAAATAACATATTCCACTGTACTAGTTGGGTCAGTGTATAAGGAAAAGGGGAATTTTTATCTGACATTGGCAGTTGGACCTGGGTTTGGAATCCGAGTGTCACTACGTATCCCATTGCTAAATGAGAATCAGACCACACATAGTTCTGTACATGCCTTTCCCTGTATAGGTACAATCAATAGATAGGGAGGAGGTCATGTCAGTTTCATCCTATATGTGTGATAGGTTCATCATATCCCTTTATTCCATGTCGATAAGGGGAAGTCCTTACCATCATTCCTAAGATCATGTGTGTTATACTCGGTGTGTTAAATAAGGAATGATAAGGATTCCCCATACCATTTTAAATGAAATGGGTGATATAATAGAGGCATTTCACGTCGTGTGGTGAATGGGCTAGGACCTTTGAGTTAGGGAATTCCTAAATATCCATTTGATATCAGAATTATGCTGTACATAGTTCTAGGAGTTCCTCGCAGAGGTCTGGTCCATGTGTAGGGAAACAAGTGGGATTTTTTTTGATTGCTGGATGAACTATGATTTAAAATTTGGGTGTCACTATGAATGCTATGAGGGTAGGAATAAATACACATGTGGTTATGAGAGGAACTACCCTACATAGGTCTATTCCATACGTAAGGGGAAGGGGCATTTTTGTTACTGGTGGATGGACCAAGATCTGGGGTCAATGTGTCACTACGTATCCCATGGAAACAAGAATCAAGTAACACATACTTTCAAAGGTTTCTTCCCTATAGGTCTGGTCCATACACAGGGAGGGGGGGACATTTTCTATATTGATGGTGTCTAGACCAGGATGTAGGATCCAAGCATCACTACATATCCTGTGAGGGAAGTAATCAAGCTATAAGTAGTTTTGTATTCCCCTCCCTATGTTGGTTTGACCATTACATAAGAAAGTGGGAGGGTATTAATACCTTTTACTCACATGAAATTGACTATGTGACAAACTTATTGCTAGAACACAATAAATACGATACAATTTAATGAAATATGGTGAGGATGAATCGATCATGCAGTTTTTCATCATGAGATTAGGATGAATATGTCACTATGCATTTTAACGTCTATTATGTAAGAATTATATGTTGCTATTATGTGAAGTATTTATTTAGAAAACATGCATTTGTGGGAGCTGTGATGATAATTACATCAATTGATATCAAGACATATACTCCATTAGTGTAGACATTATGTATGACATACATTCCCTCCCATTTTGGCTCAAGAATTTTGGGATTATTCCTGAGTGTCAATGGGGTTCTAAGGACCAACATCATCTCTCCTTCGAGGAAATATTGAAGGAGAACCATTTGTTGAAGTCTCATGAGATCCAATTTTGATAGAATTCAAAATGGGGCATAGTGTGAAATCTTGTTTCATCCAACCATTCCAACGCATCACACCATTTATGAGATTTTACATCTACAGACAATTGATCATAAATGGAAACATGGAGCACTGGCACTTAAACTTTAATAGGAAAAATTTCCTTTATCCCATATACTAGTGATTACGGGTTTTTCTTGGTGGTAGTTCGGGTCATGGTCTGGTATGCCTATAAAGCATGGAGTATTTCTTCCATCCATGATTTCTTGTCTTTGTATACCATATTATTGAGAATGAAGGACAAAGTCTTGTTGAAAGACTCTATCTATCTGTTGTCTGCTGCATGGTAGTGGGATGAACCATTGGATTTGATTCCATACTTATGTTATAAATTCTCCAACTTAGTAGAGAAGAAATTATCCGTCAGAATTGTATGAGGGACACCAAATCTAGTAATGATGTTGGATTTCACAAAGCTAACAATGATTATTTACCCGACCACTTTAAGTGGTGAAACTTCACCCAATTTGGAGATGAAGTCAGTTTCTGTGAGAATGAACTTGAATTGTCTAGCTGTGGTGGGAGGTTATGGCCCCACAACACTCATCCCCCATATAGAAAATGGCCACGAGTACTTAACTGTGTGATGAAGCTCTTGGGGTTGGTGAATGAAATCGGCATGGACTTTGTATGAATTGCACTTCTCGGTGAATGGGGCACAATCCTATATCATAGTGGGCCAATAGGATCTGCGCCTTAACTTTTATGGGAGAGCTTGGATACTAATTGGTGAGCACCACATGTTCTGGAATGCACTTCTTTCATGATGAAAAAAATCTCTTCTCCATCTATTCACCTAAGAAGGACTCCGTCAAGGCCTCTCTTGTAGAGAAAATTTTCTTGATTTGTACCATCATACAAAACAAAACTGACTACCCTCCTTTGGATATATTCTCTTCCAACCATATATAGTGGGAGTTCCCCCCATCCAAATGTAATTTTCAATGGGATTCATCCCGTCGGTGGTGTGACCGTAAGTCTCAGGAATGCGCCCAATCTCATCAATTTCTTCCATTTTGTTCTGAATGAACAACAATTCCATCTGATGGTGGGAAATACTAATGAATGTTTCATCCCATCATGGATTAGCTAGGTTTGTGGATACATTTTGAAATGCATTTTCTTGAGAATTTTTTGATTGGGGGACATAAGTCAGTGTTGGTTCTGATGGGAATTCTGCCATCAGCTCCCAGACATGGTTCACCAAAGAAATAAATACTTATTTCTTAATGGCATAGTCACCATTGAATTTATTGATGACCAGCTCCAAATCACCTTTTGTCTTTAGGTGATCGTCTTGTGGATGAAGTAAAAACTCCAAGTCTGTAATGAGGGCTTGGTATTCTACTTCATTATTTGTGCACCCCTCTAAAAGTAATAAGGAGTTATGTAAGAAATCCTTTTTGGGAGATATTATTGTAACTCCTATCCCCACTTTGTTGAGATTAGGGTCCTCCGTGAGTTTTCCTTTCGGGCTTTTGGAGGCACCGTAGAAGTATATTTCCCATGCCTAGGAGACTTCGTGGATAGAGAACACTAATTCATTAAGATGTTACGTATCAAATGGGTTCATTTATGTTGAGGGGGTCTGTTCTAGAAAATCTAATAACACCTAGACTTTTATGGATTTATGTGGAACATACCATATGTCTAACTACTATAGGATGACTGCCCACAATGATAGGAATCACATTAACAGAGGAATGATGAGGATATACTTGAGAAGTTTTCAGCGAGATACCATATAGACCTCATGGTGCCATAAGTAATTCAAGAGTTTCTAAACCACAATGATTAGGGCTAGGCATCTTTTTTCGATATTTGAATAGTGAGTCTCAATATCGAACATTGTTCAACTAAGGTAATAGAGACTATTCTCACTGCCGACATCATTATTCTGTGTGAGGAAGGAACATAGTGACCATTCCAACATGATCATGTACATAATGATTGGTCATCCCTGAACTGGAGGGATTAGCACCAGTGGGCTTGTGAGATACCTGTTAAGGTTGTCGAATTATTCTTGACAAACATTATCCCACTATTATGTGACCCCTTTTTTCATCAACCTAGTGTATGGAAAACACTTACCTACAAGGTTGGATATGAAGCACCAAATTTAGGACAGATGAACTTGGAGTCACCTAAAATCAGAGAGGTTGCGAGGCGGTGACATTACCAGGATGGATTTTTCTTTTCAGGGTCTACTTCAATTCCATGATAGCGTACGATGAAGCTGAGTAATTTCTAAGAGGTAACACCGAATGAGACCTTTAGGGTATTCGTCTTTATACTGTGTTATCATAGTTTATTCATTATAGTTTCATGATCTTTTAGGTTGTTTAAGCACTATTGTGATTTAACCACCAGGTCATTGACAAAGTAATCAATGAATTTTCCTAGGAAGGCATTGAAAATGTGATACATGGCTCACTAATATGTTGAACCAACTTTTTTCAGACCGAAGGGCATAACCAATTTTTAGAATACTCCCTGGGGGGGCCTTGAAGGCAGTGACTACTTCATATTCTTTGGACATTTAGATATGGTTGTATCCAGAGTATCCATACATGAAATAGAGGGCCTCATATCTGGAAGTCACATTGATCAACAATTCTATGATCAGGACTGGGAAATCATCTTTCGGGAAATGTCCATTGAGGTCCTTAAAGTCAATACAGACTCGGTTCTATCCTTTGTTACTTTTTATAGGGACTATGTTTTCCATCTAAATCAGATATTGGAATTCCTTGATGAATTTAGATTTTATTATCTTGTCAACATTAGCCTTTATTTTTTCATCATGTTTTATGTGGATCCTTCTGGAATCCTTCTTGTAACCATAATGGTCTTTCGGTAGACTTAAGTGATGAGTGGCGACCATAGGACAGAGGCCTAAAATTCTTCTGTAGTACTAGAGAAAAAAATATATGTTCTTTTTTATGAATGAGTTATATTCCTCTTTCTCCTCTAAAGGCATATCCACAATAGTTAGAGTGGGTCGTGGGTCGTCTATGGTGCCCAGATTTATCTACCTATGTTTATCGATTTTGGTAGAGACTCCTTCTTCTAGTGCATGCGGTGAAAATTTTAGATCTTATTCTTCATATTTTTCATCCTCTTCATGACCCCCTTAATCATATTCTTCCTCTTCTTATGGAGATATTATTCTCAAGATGAACTCTCCAGCATTGGGAGAAGAATCGCAACTCAGATTTTTGGAAACTGAAGCAGCTCCTTTTTCCCCACCTGACTGCAGGGAATTTTCTGAAGAGGATAGAATGGGGGGAAGAGTGAGCTTGATTTATATTAGTAATAGGACATCATATTCTTCCTTAGTGAGTAATTAATGAACTTTCTAGATCCCCATGTATGGGATGGGAGCATTTTTTTGGGCACTCACCATCTTCATAGGGGTTACCGCACTTTTCAGTTTCCTTTGACTCATCAACCATAACAAAGATTGTGCAGATGAATGAGTCTACATCATAGCTCGATCTTATGCAATCAACCCGATTAATGGGTAATACATAATCTTCCCCAAGATATTTTAGGGGATCAGTGGGAACTATTTCCAATCCATTTGGGTGATGATTATGTTAACATCATTGTCCAAAGACTACTTCTATTTCTGTTTATATATCCTTGCATCGATGTAATGAAAATTGCAGGATTATAATGGGGATTTATTGGAGTGAAATGTCCAATATTTCCAATTAGAAAAATATTTGATGCACTTATAGTATGTTGAAGGGATTACAGCATGCTAATGCAGCAAGGTCCTCCCCAACATGATGTTGAAGGCTATGTTTTTCTGCACTACTAGAAACTCAAAATCAGACATGAGGTCACCAAGATAAGTTTCATTATTGATTTGTATCAATGGATTCTACTCACATTTATCATATCCCAATATATTTTCGGTGTAAGGTGTCATACTATGTCCATTATAGCCCAGTCGAGTAAGTGTTTTCAGTAGGAGGAAGTTAACTCTAGAGCGATTTTCGATGAAACGTTTCCAGAAATCAATGTCATTTATCTTTCCAAACACATATAAGGGTTCGATGTGTACCTACATGATACCATCATTATACTGATCTATGAAGGATATGATGGCATGTCATTATGTAGGTTTGGTCTCCATCTGATATACTTTGGCAACTGCTACTTCAGCCTCGAATTCCTGGGGACTAAGTAAAGCTTCGATGGGTGCCTCTATATGGTCTGATAAAAAATTCACTACATCCAAGATTGATAGATTTTCCGATACAAAGCCTCATTGATTAAGAAAATTGTATTTCTTCCATAAAGACTAGTGCTTCCGGACATGAGGATTCTCTTTCATATGCACTTTAAGAAATTGATCCCTAGAGGTGGACAAGCCGAACTATAGGATGAGAACTAATGGTGCTCCAGTGATCTTTGGATTTGGATGGAATGGTTTATTTGTATGCTTTGGGATGCCATACATCTGCTCTTCCTCCGATGGATACTCCATGATTATTGGTCTATGATTTCTTCTAGAAGGTGAAGAGAAACATTCTGGTTCTTGTTGTTTCTACTATAGGGTCTTTCTACGAGTCTCTAAAACATTATCCACTAGAGTTAATGTGTGGATGGGAATTTTATTCCTTCCATGGCCATGCCTTCTAGGAAACCCTAAACCCATGTGGCCTCTTCCTTCAGCATTCCAATTGGACATGGGGAATTCGAGTTCATAGCCATAATCTCTATAAGATAAAGGGTCCATTATGATGATGATATTAATGGAGCTGAAGAACAGTTCTCGATCCAATAATGATTTCGTATGATTGTGTTCTTCCAATGGTGCCACTTGGTGGGGCAGTGCCCGTGTTTTGAAATATACTGGCATGAAGTCCAAAGGTGTCAAGGTTGAATTTGTTCATAGTGTAGGTTCATCTTCTTTCTCCTATTGTCTACCTTTCCGAACAGACTATCTCCTTGATGACTGATTCTTTGAGGGTTGTGGGGTTGATTATGATGGTTGTGTTTCATTGGGAACTATAATGGGAATGGTTGGTTGCTTCAAATGTGCCTCCAAGATTCCATGAGATCAATTGACTATTTTTGATGTAATCCAACTGTCAAATTTTTTCTCCTTTTTTCTAGTGACTATTTTCCACTGCTCTTCCTCCCTTGGGTCTAAGTATGAAACATAAGGCACTTGTGATGGCAGTAGTAATAACTTGATTTGTTCCAGAATCCACCATCTTTTGCAAAAGATCCATGAATAAAAATTAATCCTAGATGGTGTGTCCCAGTATCTAGTGGTATGGACAATAATATGTATGGTCATTAAGACAGACTTCATTGGATCACTTTTTCTTGGGTATCCGGAGAATGTTTCAATTCATGTCAGTTAAGAAGTAACAACAAACATGATCATCTCAGAAGGATTGGAATTTATTTCATTATACCTAGAACTGATTTCATTAATCACCCATTCGATCATATTACCGAGGTGGGGGTGGCTGTTAGCATCCAGGGTGCCCTACATAGTTTGGTTGATGCCTCACAACTAGAGTAGGAGTTGGAGGTGGATTAAGCATGATAGAAGTTGCTTCATCTTTTACAGTTCCTTTTCTTGGGGTAGATGGGGCCACTCGGGACTTGATATTGGTCCAGTGCAAGGAGTCTCAATGCTTTTGGAAATAGAGTATAAATCTCGGAACCCACTTGTGTACTTCACTGGGATGAGTGGTATCCACAATTCATCACAGATATTATCGATGCACATAGATAGAATTTTATCCTGGGGGAGTGTCCAGTTCATGGAGTTGGTTAGGCCTTTCCATCTGACAATGAGGTCTAAAACTCATTCATTCTCTCACTACTTATAGTTCATGAGACTATAGACTACTAACTTAGGTAATGTGGAACTGAACTAGAAGAGAAAATATCACCAGAGGTCCTCCCATCCTATGATTCAGTTACCTGAAAAAATCATATATGAAAAGAAGGATAAACCCTATAGTGTTACAAAAATCACCTATTTTTTACTACTTATTATTTCTCTGGGGTGCCCATCATTGGGTCATAGTAAGATTCATAGTGCATTAGATGCTATACCAGGTCTCTTAAACCATTTAGAATTGGGAATACTGGGTTCCTAATGTTTGGTGGTGATAGAATGTTTCTCACCCAATCATGGAAGGTTTTCATTTTGGTTTAATTAGAGTGTTCTTCCCTTCCATGGCCTCTATTCGAGCTGAAAATTTCTTGGAAGTATTCAAAATCCCTTGATGCATATCATGCGGGACTTCAGCTAGGGTGGGTGTAGTAGGGGGAAAAAACTGGACGTGCCAACACTACTGGAATTTGGGGCAGATACCCAGCTAGGGGTGTCCTCTGTGGGTTTCCCTGAATGTGTTTTGACTATTTTCTTGCTGGAGAGAAGTATTGATATACTTTTAGGGAATGATTTGAGTATACTGATGGTCCCAGTGCAGGATTGGATGGGTATCCAAGCCTAGTTTCATTTACCAAGATGTGTTCCTATGAAAGAGGAACCACTTATGAAAACACCTGTTGACGTTCCACTTGAGGGACACACCTATAAAGATAGCCTCCTCGATGCATCTCGACATTGATTTGCCTAAACTCTTTCATTTCTTCTTCATAGTTGGTGAATCTTTCCTTGAGCATGAGGGACTCATTTCCCCAAGGAGAGGAGTTAGGTCATATATGTCCTTGGATTTATTCTTATCCTTGTTGTCGATTCATGAGGGAGGTAGTTATGGGCATGCTAAGGGTGTACCCAAATTTAGGACAGGTCTTTGGTTCTGGGTATTCACACCCTTGGGCTCTGTGTGGACCACCTCTTGGAGGGAACCATCTTCTCTTACATCCTCTTCATTTTTATCATTTCCTATGAGGTCTATGGGATTGAGATCCACCACTATCACTGATGCATAACATATTGGGGGCAGTGTACCCTGGTGTCGAATGGCAGGAGAATGTTTTACACCCCTTTTACGAATTTATTCTTCCATTATGTGGTATTCATTGGGTTTCTTTGCAAAGAGAGATCCAAAGGGTGTCCTGATCTGACCTCGCAATATGATTTCATCCCGGGGGTATAAACCATGATATAGGATTGAACAAGTGACCTTTATGTTCATCATCCTTCCCAGACATGCGAAGACAACCATTCACTATGCAGGAATTTGAGGTACAAATTCCCCCAACCCTGCAAGCTGAGGTTTATCTCATTCATCCGTTGATGTTCTATGGCCCATATTCTTTGGTCTTATGTGGGATTTTTTAGATAAAAATACCCCCAACCCCATGGGTTGGGGATATTTCTATATTTTTTTGGAAGCTACTTCTATTACATCCTTCTTGATTTCAAGCACTCCCATGTGGGTGTGAGCCGAGTATGGTGCTAAATTTTCACAAGATTTGATTTATTCTGAGGAGATGGGCATTTCTCACTGGTTGGATTCCCTTACATAGGAAGCCTGCTAGATGTTCTTGGTTTCTTCTCTTAGAAGCTTCTTGATTACTTTCTCTCCTTATGACGGGAGCTTTTGATACATACTCAAGGCTAGTTCTTGTTGAGAATTCCCCCTTTCTTGAGAAGGGATTCCATTTGATTGCTTCCCTTGGGTACTGATATTGCAACATGTCACTTCTAGTGAGTTCTGGTGGATGGGATGGGGGTGAAGTGTAGAGCTCCATGATCTCCCCATCTCTGAATATGAACTTCAGATAGGGCATCACTGCTAAGGAAACACAACTTTTTCAATGCGTGGAGGTAGGGAAATTCATGATCTTTCCTTCACCTTTATGAATTTTTCCACTATACATATAGGAGAACTTACAATTTGATTATATAATGAAGCACTCCTAGTATTCATACATGGTCTACATATCCCTCAAAGGGTATGAATTATTCATTTATCAAGAGGAGATTTTTCCATATATTTAGGTGAATTTTATGTGCACATTCCTCAAAAAACACCTTGTTTATGTCAAACTAAGAAGTGGTTGTGGGAAAATACATCACTAGTATGTTTTCCCTAGCTAGTGTCTTCTCAGGAGAAACATATCATGTTGTTACTATACTAGAGACTTATCCACTTGGTCTACCCAACATGAATGTAATTTAATTTTGTTCCGAGCATTGGGGACGGTAGGAGACTAATTGATATGCAAGCATTACCAGGGTGGCTCAAAAGATGAACATGGCCTCAGGCCATCTTCAGGATGAGAAAGGATATCACTCATAAGAGACAAAGTGTCTGACATGTCTAACTATATTTTTGTGAGAACCTAAGAGTTGAAAGGATATCTTACAATCACCCTAGAAAGGGGAGGACCATCATTCCAGTGTGAATTTGGACTGTGGGGAGGAACATCGCAATCGGTGCTACAATGGTGAGGGATACTATGGAAACATGATGCCTAACCATGGGGAATTTACCAATAGTTTATACCCTGGGGAGGACCTTCAAGGAGGGATACAATAGGAGGAACTTTTTGTTTCTTGATTTCACTAAGGGGAGGAACTTCTCAATGACTGCTATGATGGGGAGGACTACTATCATAGCTTGATATCTATCATTAGGGAGAATTTATGCAGCATACATTCTAGGGAGAGCCTTCAGGATGTACTACATTGAGGGGAGGACCTTCTTGTTGACTGATGTTTCTATGGGGAGGGACTTCACAGTAACTATCATTACAGGGAGAGACTTCGCAGTGGATGCCATCATAGTGAGGACTACAATAATGGCTTGACATCCAAATGAATGGAGGAGTATATCTATAGTATATACCCTAGGGAGGACCAACAGTGCAAAAAAAAAAATAAGGGGAGGGCCTTCTTGCTATTTCATCTTGTAGTCAAGGGGAGGGATACCCTAACACACATAGGAGATATGCTCTTTAAATAGTCATTCTTGGCCCCCTGAGTAAGCCCCCATGGGTTCTCTAGGGATGTCATTCAAAGCATCTAGTAGGAACATTATGAGGAAGTCCATCTCAACCACTACATCCACTTCCATAATTTTATAATGGATTAACAATATCTCAATCCTCTACTGATATATGCTTGATATCATCAAGAAATCCATCTTCCAGTAGAAACAAATCATGAATGTGGATTCATTTTCCGATTTCCTTTGGGGCCATTAATTTTGGGTCGCTCTTTTATAGGAAATTGGGGATGTCTACTATTGGAAATGTCCTTTGTTTATGGTTTACTATTTCTTTGGTCCTCATGATGCCATTGTGATACATTAAGAGACATATTAATTTTTGACACGGATATATGCCTACCCTGGAGCGACCACTATGTTGGACCCGCATCCGCCAGTTTGAATGGGTATTTGTTCCTAATATGATTGTATGCGTATCATGGAATATTGCCATAGAATCTTCTGGACTACTAAAGGGATGCATAACTACTTTGGAGTGACCAAACTATATTGCTGATGAGTCATTCTGTTCATGGAAACTAGGTCATGGGCCAATTTCCTTGACTTTTCTGCCTATGCAATGATGTCTTAGCTTGTATGGAGGAAATGTTCTAGAATCGATGTATGATCTTCCATCATAACTAGGATGTGCTAAGATACATCATTTGCTGGAATAGATATGAAGGCCCATTATAATGTTCGATGAAGAATTTGTGCCTGCTCTGGTCCTCCATTGGTTGTAGTGGAAACTGACCGTTCTCTTGTACCAGGATAGAGGAACGAGTCTGCCACCTGGTTGTATTCTTCAGTTTTTACCATATTTGACTAGCGAGATTCATATTTACAAGAAGGAATTTTAATCTGATAACTTTCTGCTATATTTATGTCACAGGTTTTTATGCATGATTAAGAATTTGAGTCTAATAATATTTGTTTGCCATTGTATTTGGATGGAGGACTTGATATGCATCAACATGTGTTTCTTTCTACTTATAGCTTGTTGACATCCTATTTGGATGACATGCTTCTTATACAATGGAATATATTTTAATCTGCCTGTAATTTCCCCCCCTATCTACACGACGGGACTGGTGAGCACTGGCAGGAATGTGCATGTTCTTGTATTGTGCCACCCTATATCCGTGGTGGGTTTTAGTGGATGGGGTAGAGTTGTACGTCTCCATGTTGAATTCCACCACTATTTTATGGTGGATTTCTTCCCTAGGAATCAGGTTGATTACCTACTTTTAATTTCATGTTTTCCACCCTCAGTGTACATCCCAAGGAGCTCTTGTCCTTTAGACTTTAGTCGGTGCCCTCAGTAGAAGTTCCGCTTCGGAGTGAGGACACTTGTCACTCGGTGTTGGTGGCGATGCTCTCTGGAAAGGGCCCAGAAGTAAGACCACAGTGTAGCTAGAATGGAGTCATCAACATTGACTACATCTGCCTACATATGATAAGGGAGGTACTTATTATTACACTTTGGGGACGGGCTCTCCAGAGATTGAAGATAGCCAGTGGGGAAGCCATGTGATGGGGTAATAGTCACGGCTGGTGAAGAAACTGGTGAGATTTTTCAAATTGTAGTGCTTGTTTTTCCGCCTCCACTATGGAGAGAGTGTTCTTTCGGGGTAACTCTCTAATCATCATCTTGGATAACCATTGTTGAAGATGTTGGGTCAGTGAGATTTTTTTCTCTTAATTTGGGACCTAACTGCTTGTGGGATCGCTGAGGTGCATGTCTGAATTGGTTTTCAAAATTCCACTTGGATTAAATGTTTCTCTGGAAACCTGTAATATATATATATATATATATCTGTGTTTGTGTGTGTGTCTGTGTGTGTAACATGTATAGAAAAAAAATCCCTCAAAGTATAATCTCTTGATCACTTGCATAATTTATGGTTTGGATTGGCCCCTTCCTTTTTATGAGGTGAAGGGGCTTGAGTGGGGTAAAACAACCACCTTTGTTGAGGATTCACATTGAGTTGACCATTTCTATTAGGAACCATGGTGGGCATTGGGGAAAATAAAATGGCCTGATGGGTGAATTTTTTTTTTAATTATTATAGAGAATTTCATGTTGGGTTCACTAATTTTGTTTTGAACCAATCTGAATCATTATCCTTTATGGGGAATTGGATTGACCCTTTGGATACTAGGCAGTTTGTCCTTTTGTACTATGAAGGAGGAACCATAATCGAATGGTCCTAATGCTTGATTGCAGGGGGTTACGTTTTTGTAAAACTGATCCTCTTAGGATATGATTTCTTATAATGGTCTCCAATGGGAACATTAATGGATCTAGAAACACCCAATAGTATTTCTATCAATGATTCATAGACCATCATTCCAATGGAAGGTACTTGTTATATGGTTTTTCTAACAACACATAAGTATTCCATTGGTAGAGAGGATGGGCGGTTGGGCTCATCACACCCTTTTGGGGGAAACTATTCCCTACTCCGAGACTCTCTTATAGATTGAAGCCATGTTTATATGTTCATGAGTTCTTGTTTTATTAACAAATAGTGTATCAATGGGTTTACCCCAGGTCACAGGATCATCATGGATATACATGTATTTGATGCTATGGAGACAATGTTGACTTAAGCCATGTAATGAGGCGCTTTGGAGTTTATCGTCATCCAAGAGGGATGAAAGGTGGTTCGATGATGGGCTCAGACCCATAATATATGATTCCTATGTATCCTTGTGAGAGGAATCGAAGCCCATATATTTTGGTGTCACTTGACTAGACACATCATCTTTTAAGTTCGTGTGATGGGGACCCATCCATTTAGTTTAATGTCATGCGGTGAGGAAATTTAGGTGAATGATTCCTAGTCAAGACTTGGTGTGGGGATTATGCCAAAGAGGCCCAAGGGTCCCACGAAAGACATGATCTTCTAGGTTAACATGACCCTATCTGGTAAATATACAGAAAAAATTATTATTGATTTGAAGGTTGGATTTGGACCTCAGGGAGGATTCATATGTTTCCCAGTTAAATGGGTAATCAAATTATGTGTAGTTCCATTATTTGGACTTACACATATGATGGAACCCTTTTTAATTTGGGGGATCCTTTTATTGGGACTGAAATCTAATGATAATGTCTCTTGATCTTGAGCCTTGGAAATATGTCCTATGTATCCATGTTAGAGCAGGAATCAGAGTTCTTGTAGGACATTAATGGGTCACGATTTGATTGGGGATTACACATGGGTGTTTTCCATCTGAGAGAATCGAATCAGGACATACTACTAAAGAGTATTACCTTTATTGGTGAAATTATTGGGGTGAACCTTTTTAAAAAGGGTACCACTTTGATCTCGGTCCATAATTTGGCTCCTATGTATCACAGTTATGCTGGGAATCAGAGTTCTCGTAGTTCGTTTTTGGGATTTTCCAATGTCATGTCATCACAGACCTCTAAGCCTGTGTGAGTCATGATCAATGTGGGAAACAATAGTAAGTGAAAGATACAATAAGGGATAACATTCTATTCTCTGTTTATGGAAAAAGAGGATGATGATGGTTAAAGAGGGCGTGTCTACAAGCGTAATGCGGGAGGGAAAGAGCATTGGGTGTGTCAATTCCCTCACTTGATCCCATGTCGAGCCGGTAGTGGGCGAGAGCGCGAAGCATTGAACATTTAAATGTAGAATGACATTCAAATTCGTTTGGTCTGCATCTTAGAATTATTGGGGCTTACATTAGTGGGAGTTCCTCAGAGCTAGTTCTGGGAAAAGTGTGGAGTGTGATTCCTTGCCAAAATGGATGGAATGAGTGATCTTCTCACATTTAATTAGTACTCATCGAAGAGAAAGGCCAATGATTAAACATAATCCCTAAAATGAGGAGACTCACGTTGGAATCCCAAGGCCTAATCTCAGGTTACCATGATAATTCAGACTTAGAGACATTCAAGGGGTCCAAACCATTATGGTAAAAACATTGTGACTGTGCCTACCTTGGGTATGTAAATTCAGATTGGCACACATGTGCGCCTAATGAAATGATCATACAGGTATAGTGGATTCGGGGGAGGGTTTATCCTAATTATATTGGACTTGTTTGTGAAGGATATATGGAGGACTGGACATTAATATAGGGGAATTATTGGATCAAGGAGGAAGGACACCCAAAGACACCCTATTCAGCGGACTATTTTCTCACGTGGGATGGGGGCAGCCCCGTATAGTGGATGGTCTTGCAGGTAGAGGGTTCACCCATGTATCGATGTGTTACACAGATCATAATTTGTTCTGTATACTGAGATGATATGAAACCCCATATGTGGTCTGAAATGTGGTAGTCTACACAACCACTGGTTCCATCCATGTATAGATGTAGTACGTAGTGTATGTTCTAGTCTACATAGTGATGCGCTATATGGAGCACCACATTGAATAAGGTTATGAGAGCCTGTGGTTCATAGGAAGATCATCCATGAGGGATTTATGGTTTCACCATTTCGGTTCATGGATTACCATTTTTTTAGTTTCCTTATTTTTATTCTACACAGTAGTTTATACCTGCGGAGGAGGTGGTTCTAGGTTTTCTCTTCTTTAATGATTCGATACCTAAGTCAGAGGCTTCTATGTGTGTCTCCAAAATCTCCAAAGTCGTATCTCTGTCTTCTTCCTTCTCCTCTGATCTCATTCCTCCTCTGGTCTCTTCCAGTTTTCCTCCCATTTTTTGGTTCCTCTTGCAGTCCATTTATAGGGTTCTAGGGAAATCATATCTAGGGGAATGAGACATAATTTACAAAATCCCATGAAGATATAACTCAAACCACCAAAGACTCAGTCAACTGGGGTTTGTGGAGGCTGTGGTTGAAATGATGTGGTTTACATAACCCTCTATCTTGCTTCACATGTGAATTGTTTATTTAGAAGAACAATATGCAGTGGAATTTATCCATTTTATTCTCAATAATAAGCCAATTCACAACATCCTGGGTTTTCTGGCCATCACCTCATGGGCTAGTGCCTTGCAGGTTCTTTTGTGCATCGATGGTTCAAATTTTATGCACCTTGTGAACCTTTTCCTGGGATGGTACATGGTCAGCATAAAACTATTTGAAAAATTTGATTTCTTCAAGTTTCTTCTCATATTTGAAATCCTATTTTTATCCATTTTTCTTCATGGATTTTTAGGAATATTTTCTTCATTTTTCAAAGTGATTTTGGGAGTATTTACTCCCCTTCGTGAAGATTTCAGGACCCTACAAAAATAACTCATTCAACATCATCCTTTAAAACCTGTAGAAAAGGAAACCCATGAAGGGTGAGATAAAATGCTCAATAATGGTAAAAATAATGATTAGAAATTGAATGTCATTAATGAGAATAAGAATCACATAAAGGAATGAAGACATAATCAGAGTTAATGAGTGAACCATAAAGGAACTCAGACCCATCAATACCTAGATCATTAAATATGAAAACATAAAAAAGGAAATAGCAATCAGAACAATAATCATGATCCTTGTGATATCAATATTGATAAAAGGAAACAATATCGATGAATAATAAGAAATTTTAAAACATTTTTGGTAACTTGGAGCATAATATTCACAAAACCCTTTTAAAACACTTTTTATTGGAATAAGTATACAGCTAATCCCAATATTATCATCACCCAATGCATTGGAGTGCTATCTGGGACTCCCCATGTTTTGTTTTGGTGGGATTAACTCAAATATATGGACCAACCCTTGTTTAAGTTGTAATGGGATTACCTAGTGAAATCTGGTCCACTCTGTGCTAAGTTATAATGGGCCTATCGAAATAAAGTACATAGATATTACATAGATAATAGGATTATCCAATAACAACCCCATGAATAAAGTACATTCATATTTCAATTCTTCAAAAAAACTCATAGAAACAATTGTTCTCTTCCATAACCTGATTAACCCAAGGAAAATAAATGGGTTTCATGTCAATCTCATTAAAATAAGATTAAATCATGGAAATGAAATGGGTCCCACACCAATCTAATTAAAATAATCCTAATCCATCACAAGATGTAACGATGAAGGTATCCTTACAAAATATCCCCAATGGAGAATAACTAAAAAAAGGGTTGTTGAAGTTGATGAATGGAAATAAATTTAAAATTTCATTAAAATATATTGAGGAAAATATACGTTTCATTTTGAAAATCACTTTTTAAAAAACAAAATAGTTTGGAAACATTTTTTGTGAAAATAACTTAAAAAAATATAAAAAATATTTGGAAATAATGTAAAACACTTTTTAAAATAAAAATCATTTTTTAAAAAATTTCCTTTAAAACTACCTTAATATATAATTTAAAAACATTTTTGAAACATTTTTAGAAAACATTGTTTTTAAAGAACTTAAATTTCTGACGGAAGAGAGAAATAGAGTGAAATTTTCTTAAAAGAATTTATAAAAAATTTTGAGTACCAAAAGTGTAAATTTATTTTATATTTACACAAAAGTATCATGAATAACCAGATTGTAATAGAAGTCATTAGAATTATAAACATTAAACATTGGAGACTAAATTATACACAATAATGATAAACGATGAGATTGTGAGAAAAGACTCTTACACTTTTGTAACATTGAATCCAAATACACATGAAAGGATAATATAAAATGAAATAAATAATATAATGAAAATAGTTATATTCAGGATATAAAATGTTAAAAGGGAATTATATACACCTTATAAAATAATATAGGTGTATAACATAACAGACATCTCAAAGAAGGAATGTTGTTACAACAATCTCTTACCGTTTTGGTATCTCTAAAATCACAAACGCCATGAATGGTAGAACATAAAATGGATTTGTAAATATAAATAAATATAATTATAATAATAATATAATACATCCATTGGTATTCTAAAAAACATGGAATAAAAATAACTGGCAAATATGGCATGTATCAAAGTTAAATAAAAGTGAGATGAGAAAAACCATTACCTCATAAAACCTTTTGATTAAACATGATTTGACCTCATGTGAAGTGGTTCTAAATGTTTTATTAACATGTTAAAGAACTATATTAATATTTTTAATATAATTTATTAATTTATTATTACATTTTATTAATAGTTTACTAACAATTAAATGTCAATGTTTTGATTAAGGTAATAACCGCTTAGTTTTTCATATAAGATTTGAACTGATATTTTTTGTATGCTTACTTCAATAATTGTTTCACAATCACAAGAATGTAAAATATGAAATGAATAAAATATATATTCATTATATAGTTATTTTATGTAATACATAAAAGTTTGTGATAGAAAATGAATTATACTATTCATATAGATGATAGGCAATACATACACATGAACAATGTTTCCATTTTTACATCGTATTAAAAGAAATATGAATGTAAATGATATATATATATATATTATAATTATATTATAATTTTTTATCATATATATCAAATATTTTTAATAAAACCATCCTTAATACATTCCATGTAAAACATAGGTGACAATCATTAGTGCACAAGAATGACATTATCGTATTACCAAAAAATAGAAATCATGAAGGTATTTTTAGTTAAAGATATTTTACAATGAATACAAATACAAAATAAGTAGGGCTGAATTGTGAACTTAAATTTTTTTGATGAATTATTCAAACATCTCTTATTATGAAACTTAGCTTTCTTTATCTGAAAATGAGCGAGAAATGGAAAATAACAATGAAAAATGAAAAAAACAATGAATATTTGTTCAGGACACAAATATCCCTTAGTACACTTTAACAACACTCAAATCCATGATATGTGATTTTAGTATAAGTTCCATTTACCCTAATACCTTTATATCCACAACTAATTACAGACATTTGACACCTTACAGTAAGACTTCACAAAGCCTTCTCATTCTTTTATAGGGAAACATTAATCCACATCATAGTGAAAGAAATTGATACTTAACCACAACTATGTATGATAAGTTGAAACTCCAATAAATAAAAATAGTTTAACTTCTTGAATGGTAAAAGTTGAACTTAATAGATTACAGTAGAAACTACCAAATTAAATAAGATCTCCAGAATATCACAGAAGCAAATAGATCTTCAATGTAGCATAATATTTCTTCAAATAACAATAAAGAAAACAGAAATCATATTTTTAAACATGTATGTATACAAAGTTAATATTAACCAAATACTTCATGAATCTTGTAGAAAAATATGTAATAAAAATATATAGTATCAAAGAAACCAACATTAGTGAGTTAATCATATAGATCAAAACATATATATCCCCAAGGTGTCTCTCTGAAGGAAACATCACACAACATTTTTTATGTATAACAGCTTTGTATATATGTCAATATTTATCTCTTTTAACATCTATTATAGTATCGATGAAGTGATCCATGATATTTATATAGTAGGTCAAAAAATGTAAATAAAACTAGCTTAAAAAATATTTCATATTAAATCATTAATATTTGAATTCAAATTCTTCCAAGAGCATCCTAAATTCCTATAAGAGTAGAAAAAATTTACTTCATTAAATATGATCCTTTAAAATGACCATTATAATCCATTGAATTTTTTGTAAAATATATTTGAATAAATTTTTACATACGTCAATAGAATTACATAAATCACAGATAATATCATGAATTTAAAACTTTGTAATTGAATAGTCGGACATAGGGTTCCTCTAGGTAACAAATAAATATCAAATGTTGTTTTGAATATGTAATATTGATATTCCATATGTTAACTTCCTAAATTTTATCTTGAATCCAAATGTATGGTTTTTTTATCCATACATTTCTGATGGTAAAGGGTTTATGATCAATATTCGATGTTCTAAAGGTAAGGTTCATTCCTCATGTGTTGTTCTGAACGTAGGGTTTGTTCATTACACTATGATATCCAACGTGGTGTAAAAATAATGTTTCTTGAAAACATTAATCACCTTAAAAACACATTAGATAATATTCCTTGTGAATCAATAACTTGAATATAATTTTATGATAAATATTCTGAGGAAAAATACATTCCTTTAAATTCACTTAAAGTAAATTTATTAGAATCATTAATGTGGGCAGTTTTGAACATCAAAACCAAAAATTAATTATCGATATGGTGGAATCAATATATTATCAAACGTTATGAGTTATATATTAATTATATAATCATAATTATATCATATATAAATAGTATTTTCATCATTATTCCCATCCTTTAATGGTGTCAATGGAAAAGAGAATGACATTAGTTTGCGATGCGGTAGTTCACCATACACACGAAGGATGATTTTGTAACCCATTTGATAGATGTGTGTGTGGTTGTTGGTTATACGATTAAAATAAAAACATATAGGGGTATGGAATATAATGAGGTAGTTATATAATCATGAAATAAATATAATATAAGGAGGTGGAGTAGGAAATAAAATAAAAATTCTTTTAGAAGAACATTACCTCTGATTTGGGCATCCTCCTTAGGTTTTCACTAAAACCTTGAAAGGATTTATTACATACTGAAATAGGGATTAAAATATTTGGTTAGGTATGTTTTAAGTTTATTTTGGTAGGTTTTTGATGATCCAAAAGGCTTGAGAGGTGTGATGAAGTGGGGAGAGCGAGTAGCTTTTTGTAGTTGTGTGGTAGTGACATTCTGGTGAATACTAAAATATATTCACTATTGGGAGGTCCATATTACCTAACATGGATCCAATATTGATAGTTAATGGATATTATAGACTACATGGTCGATTAAAACCTCCATATCACATTATAACAATGTTTTTAAGATTTTGGTAACTTCTATGTTTCTCAATTTTTACCATTTTGGATTTTAATTATGGAAACTAGTTTTCTTACCTAATTAATTTGTATATTATGAATAAATTATATCAAATATTATTAGATAATTTTTACCCTATACTTAAAAATCCAAATCCAAATTTATCTGATTAAAATAGTATGCTTTTTGAAAATTAATTTGTAACAAAATCATGTGTAACATAAAAAAACACAACTTTAACCCAAACTACGCTAATAAATTTTTTTTACATTTTTAGTCTTAATATAATCATTATTAAAAAAAATTGTCAATTAATGGAACAGAAATGATATTTATTAATAAATAAAATATTAATTTATAGAATATAGGGTTTTATTAATTCTTAATTATTTAATAAAATAACATTTATTATGAAATAACATTAACGTCAATTTTTACATTACTCATTTAATTTGAATATAAAAATTTCAAGACAATAAGTTAATTAAAATATATTAATTTTACATTTGTGTATAATTATATCTTAATAAAAAAAATAATATATCAAATTATTTAATTCTATTTATATCACATTTAATGTATATGGTAGAATTTATTTTAGTTAATTATTAAGTAAATAATCCTTTTGTTGGTGTTTCGTAAGAATTTAATTCTACTATATCATATCTAAAAATTAATGATAAATTTTAATGATAACAATAAATAAATTGTCTTCGAAAATAATATTTACAGCTTAACCTATGTAGTTTTTTCCTATCCCAAAATCTTTATTGAAATTGAATGGAAGAAGGGTTCATTTTGTTTGTCTTTTCCTTTAATTAATTTATTATATGGGTCAGTTTCTTTGGATTGTCCCAAAAACTCGTATATGAAAACCTATATTCACAAGTGTTTAAAGATTTCAATTTAATAGGTGTTTGAAATGTTTTTTGGTATTTTTACCCCTTATATTCTAATTTTAACCACTAAGTAAACTTGTTTTTACATTAATCGCTATAATCAATATTAGTTATTTTCACTAATCACTTTGGTAAAATAATATGTTGAAATTATTAGATAATAAAAAATATTCTGATTAAAAAAATGGAATCTATTTTTCAAAATTCAACTAACATAATTGCAAGAATTTATTTTTAAACTAATTCCACAGACGCAACAAGAAAGCTGAATTTTAGAGATGAAAATTTTTATAAGTGTACTATGTTTTTATATAAAACTTTACTATTAAAAATATTAAAATTAACTTAATTTAATTTAATTAATATAAAATTGAACAAAATTTAATTTTAAAGAAAATTCAACATATAGTTTTACATTGTAAATAATTTAGGTGAAAAGACAAATTTCAATAAAAATTTAGAATTTCTCACTGTTCATTAAAACTGATTTTTTTTTCAAAAAAACTCACCCTCAGTTTATTTATCTATTACAATTTCAAAAATTAAGAATGTTTTTTCAAATATAAATTATAAAATTTAAAGATTTTTTAAAAAATAAGTGACATAAAAATCTGAGAAAAATACTTTTTAGACAATAGATACTATTTTAGGCATAAAATGGGATTTATTTTTATCTATTATCTAGATAAAAATATATTGAATTTTAAGCACTGTATTTAATATTTTACATATTAAATTAATTAATATAATCTAATAAGATTTATTTGTTTATTTTATTAATATTAATCACAATTGTTCACATTTAAATAGTTTTTTTTGAAAAAGATTAACTTTTATTTTCAAAAGGGTTTTATTTTTATGTATAATTAATTGGTCCCAAAAGAATACATTATATATAAATGTATAAAAAATTCATATTTAATTTAATCATATCCATACCCCTCATTTCAATAGTTAAGTGTTTACTACCAAGCTAAATAATAATATTTATATTGTGTTAATGTTATTTAGAACCCAGTCTTGCTTGTGACGCATGCTATTGAAGAAAATTGATGATGTGCCACAATACTAAAATTGCCAAGTTGAGGTGGGTTTTTGATTGGGAGGTGGATTAAATGTCCTCTACATGGTTCTATTACAGTTTCCAAAAACCGTTGGTAATTCAAGTGTCGACATCCATTACGTTGTAGTTTCTTGCTTTTAGCGACGGTTTTTGGTAAACATCGTACACAGCTTATCTAGTGGTGGTTTTCTAGGATAAAAATAATTAGTATTTCCTGGTGTTTAAAACCACCATTAATTCCCAATTTCCCCTCACAAAACTGCAACTTATATGAATAACCACCACTAAATAATATTGTGGCATATTTAGCAGGGATTTTAATTGCCGAAAAAAACCATCATCTTATAGCAGTGGTTTTAACCACCACAAATAAAACTAAACCATTTCTAGTGGTGGGTTATATTTCCGTTAAATGTTTACATCCAAAAAAATTCCACTTTTAGATTTTATAGCCTCAGAACTACCCAGAAAAAAAACATATGAAAAGAAATTGTATCCCCTTTCAGTAGCACACAAAATCCCTATCATTAGAACACAAAATCACACATATACAAAAAAATGGCATGAACAAAAAAGTATATTTATTTACATCAAACCATAAATTTCTTCATATCTATTTCAAGAATGATACATCCAAAAAAACTCTAAATATATATTAGTATGAGATATCAAAAAGACCACTAATAACTGCCAGATAAAGTCAGCTTGTCACCCTCTCCATATTCATCTCCATCTCAATCTCCATATCTATATATTATTCCTGATACAGACACCTATAATAAAATTATATTGAAAATTAAATATTATTTTTTTATTTTTATTTAATCTTAAAACCAATAAAATTATGTGAACTAAATGATTTTTAAGTTGGGTGATTTACCTACTCACTACCAGTCATCTATGTAATATCACTGGGGAGTGATTCAGTCATCTTCTAATATAAATCATCCAATAATTTTTGCAAATAGGTTTATCTTGAAAATATTATAATTTAAAAAAATAATGACATTTATTTACACCATATTATACTAATATAACCATTATCTATGAATAAAAAACATCATCTTCCAAGATGAAGGTATATGAATCCAATCATCATACGTAATCGGAAGGGTAACCAGCTCTACCACTAGCAGGCCTAGAATCTGGCCAAATAATCCCATAGAGTCATCTGTAGGGACCTTGTAGCAGTCAGATGGGAGAACTATCTTTATTCTTTTTAGATTACATAAATCTGAACTCTTAATATGTTTATCCACGGTAGAATTCTTTCCATTAAAAAAATAGTAGTGTAAAAAATATCCAATAACTTTTATCATATAAAACTTTGTAACTATAGTAGTCACCCTCCAATATCCCCATGAAGAAACAAGAGTGGCCTCTTACCTCACTGATGGGGCTCCTGAATGGGGAGGAGTCAGCTGAGATGCTTATGATACAATGACATATGGTGTGAGAGACAGTGTACGGTACAGGAGGGTGGTGTATTAGATGTTGTAGTGATGGAGATAGATGGATCATCATCTATTTTTAGGGTTGAGGGAACGTTGAATAAGGGTCTACTAATATAAATGTAATACTTCCTTAATGTCATTAATGTCATTTAATCAAATAAAATTAACTTTAGAACATACATTTCAAAAATTTCATGTAGAAAAAAATAGAAATGATAACAGATACACTATACAAACAAACAAAATATACATAACTATGATAATGAAGGACAACAAAAATTCCATAAGTGGTTGATAAATGAATTTATGACTACACATACAATCATTTTATCCTTCAATCATGTTGTTTCCATGCTCCATAATTACATCATCTACATCATCCACCCTAGAAAGACTAATATTTTCAATATCATGATAGTCAAATATCATCACTTCTTGATGTTTACGGAATTCAATGCTAGAGGTTAAATCTTCCACTTCATCACCCATATAATACATGTATCTTGGTTTTAATAAGATAAATTACACTACACCATTTATCTGTGACATCTTCCTCATAATATACCATTTTCTCTTATAATGATAAGAGATAAAGATCATATAATTCAAAGTCACCAACATCTATCAAGAGAGATAAGTTCACAAAAGTAAATTACATGAAATTTCTTTTAACACTCCTAATAAAATCAACCAAATTAAATTTGAATAAAACAATAGAAAAATTATCATGATATTTTAATTCAATAATATTATCCAACTTTCCATAGTATCCCACTTCAAAAAATGTAAATATACCAATATTATATGTTTCAAAACCTCTTCATGATCAACTATATGAAATTTAAGCCATTCAGATTGTAAGCATTGAATTTTCCATCCTATTTTAAAGGACCTTGAGCAAGAAACATAAAATCTTTTGAAAACTCTTCTCAAGTAACAGTATTCATGATCTAAAAAAGTAAAATACATTATTAGATTTACAAAATATATCCGTTAACATAATATCTATATTTATTACAATATTTATGAACTTACACATCCTACAAACCATTATATAATCTCTTTATTAATAGCTTTTTTTATATCTTTTTCATTTTGTGTTCGGCCACTTAGTATTATCTTTGTTTATATCCTGAACTCTTCAACAAATAAACCTGAAATTTCACTATTCAGCAGCCCATATCTTTGTGCCTGTGATAATTCCATTTCTTTCAATGTAACATTTGAGCTCCTCCCAACTAATCTGCCAATAATAGGATGTTTTTTGATTTCCCATGTTGTTGATATTGTGTTTTTGTGTCATCAACATGTCCAACTGAATTGAATACTGTACCAATATCATCAATGTATCTTGAAAAAAATTTAAGACACTTATCCTCCAAAGAGCCTTCAGAAATACAGCCATCAGGTTGAGCATTAATTTTATTATATGATTTCAAATTCCCAATATATCTATGAAATAAAATAAAAAAACATAAGAATAATTTTCAACTATGAGGTAGTTGTTTAGGACAAAAATCAATGTTATAAACAGGAAAATCCAAACCTCTGTAAGTTTTTAAACCACCTAAATTCCCAAGTATAGGGATGTCACTACTAGTCCACATTATAATAGCTTGAATTTTGGACATTGTTCTAGAAGATGCATCATATGTCTCAAGACTATTTCTCCATAACTCCTATAATTATTCAATTAAAGGCTTCAAGTATACCTCAATATCATTTCCAGGCATTTGTATTCCATGAATAATCTTTGAAATTATAAAATACATTTTCTGCATACACATCCATAGAGGCAGATTATAGAGGACCAAAACAACCAGCCATATTCTATAACTGGTGATCAAAGTCCCAATTGGGTTTAATACATCAACAGATAATACCAATAAAAAATTCCTAGGATTAGATGGTAAATATAGTTAGAATGAATCAATTATATTACACAATTTTGAGTCTCATGAATGTCAAACTAACCCATCATTGTTATTATACTAGATTGTGGATTCAGACCTTCAACACCACCCATTGATTCCCATCTAAAAGAACATTTTTCCAAATCTTATATTCTTGAATACTATCCCCAAAAAAGCATAAAATCATTGGGACATACATGATTTTTTTTTATTCAGACCAAGCTTGTTAACAACATTTTCCATATCATAAAAAAATCAGGGATCTTTTCCTCAGGAAATGCATTGTGCTACAATTCCAATATCATGTACATTGCCTTATTTGTAATTCCATATTGGCATTTGATATAGTTTATATTCAGAAAAAAAAAGTTTTAAATATTTCAAACATACATTATACAAACATTTATTTCCATAATCAACTAATCCAAATGTATTTTTATACTCATTAGAGTTTTCTCTTACATTAGCCTCCACATAATCAAGAGATGGATCCAATGATATGTTACAATATTGATATGGTTGAACTATAGTCTCAAAAACATCACTTGTGAAGTTTTTATTTATAGAACACTGAAGTGGTTGTTCTGATATGTTTTAATGTTTATGTTAGTGTCTTTTAATACTGAATGAATCATTTACAAGGTTTTTCATTTCATTTTCCATTGTCGACGAAGTTGGAAGTTCATTCTATCAATTGAAATCAGTGCCAAAACATTCTGTAATGCTCGATTCTCTATGCCTAGTCCAACACAAATATTGACCAGGGAATTTCTTCAATATCAAGTGTTCATAAATATCATCTCTCTTAAACCATCTTCTAAATTTACACTTAGGACACATACATCTTATTCTTCCATCAATATATCTATTTGAAATTGAAAACTCTAAAAACTCCACAAAACCCTTATCATATATAGTTGTCTTCCTCAGTAATGTGAACCAAATTTTATCCATATCATAATGTTCCTACAATTTATTAAAAAAATATAACACATAAGTATTACTAAGTTGGAAAAGAGATAAATGAATGTGAAAACACACAACCCAAGTATTTATAAGAAGAGTCATATAAGTGCTAAGAAATTAAAAGTAAAAAATGAAATCAACCATTGATAGTATTATTTGTGGTGATATAAGAGATTCTATTTTCATATGTCACATTCTATTTTTGTTCATTTTCCGATGGTACATCTCAATCATATTAGAGTGGTTTTAAAATTACCTAACATATTGGATATAAAAACAAGAATGATAATGTTAGAGATGTAAAATGAAATCAGGACTAATAATTTTTCTTGTACAGTCATTACTACCATGTTTTTTATTGAAAATTGTCTCTAATAGAATAAAAATTAATAATTTCATAGGTCCATATTGTAACTTATAGTTACAATCATAATTGACCAGATGATGTTGGATTTTTAGTCAATCATTTATCATCATAGTTAATTTATATGATTCATAACAAATACCATAATCTCTAATTAAACATAATTTATAAAGGTGAGTGTTTATAGCCCAATAAATGGATAGATGGTTGTATTTAGAATGTTGGATGTGCAATGACTTAGAGGCCTATAAATATTACTCTTTTGAATAGATCACCAAGTAACATGACTGAAGAGGAAAAATTTCATCTTTATAATATCATCCCGTATGTTTTCAAAGCTCTCATCACTTTTTAAGATTGCAATGAAGACTGAAGTCTGGTTTAGGAGAATGTATAAAATAATACTTCCAATGTAAAATTCCACTGTGATTTTTCCTTTTACATTTCGGTCGATCCTCATCTAAAATCTATTTTATTATTTTTGTTTTGATAAATATTGTTTAAAACACTCCTAATTTTCTAACAATGGTATCAAAATCATGTTAAATTAAAATCTATTGATATTTCAAACATTTTGGCCATTTCTAATACCACTCAAAGAATTAAAAAAATCATATTATACCATCCTGAAGTGTTGAATAAGAGAATGAATATTTTAATGTGAAACATTATAATGTAGCACAGTTACCAAGCACAATTTTCACACATATTTTCATATTACATTATTTCACTTTATTATTACATAATAGTCCAAATCTTAACTATATATGTCTATAGTTGTGATTATGGGAAGTTTAAACTATTAGTATGGTGTTGATAAAATAATTTCATAATAAATTCACTTGTTATTCTACATTCGCTATCAATATTTTTTTTAATAATAATTTACTTGTTCCATATAACTCATCAATATTTAATCACTTCTTATCATTCGAAATAAGGTCTTAAAAAGATTTTATCACATTGAATTACTAAATTATATAAGTTATTTTAATTATACACATGGTTTTAGATTCAACCGTAGTCACACCATATATCATGATTATTATAGAAACATTAAGCTACTAGAACATATACTCATATCTAAATCTTCTATTAGTTAACTAATTGACATAGGAGGATCAAATACTTAACACCCAAATTTTGACCTTCACAATTTGTTTTATTATTTACTTTAAAAATATATTACAAGTTTTTTTACACACTTATATAAACAATAGTATGAAATTAATCTTTATTGGGATCTCAATTCTATTCAACATGCATGGGAGCTTTTACTAACTTCCAAGAAATTTTTAACCATTTAATATTTCATCAATCCACAATGATATCCCAATTTTATTTTCAAAAAATACAACACGAAAACAATGTGGGATCAATAATAATATCAATGATCACTCATCACTTCACCAAAAAACCCAAATAATTTCATTATATATGACAAAAATGAAGTGGAGGGTGAAAATATATTATAACCCAAAGAAGTAAGAGTAAAATATCAACTAAAAACAAGCACATTCAAGTAAATTTAACAAAAATCAATGAAAAAGAAAAAGGATTTTATATTGGTAAAACCAAATTAAATATAAAAAAAATTCTTATTTCCCTACCACAAACATAAAAAGGCTTTTATCCATCCATGTGTTCGGTTTCATTGATATTCGATGAATATTAACAAAAAATAAAACACAGACATAATGTGGAATAAACACTCATATTAGTGATCATTTAATTATTCACCACAAAACCCTAATCATTAAATTTTATATGAGAAATATAAAGTAGGGGGAGAAAAACCGATCAAATAAACCTGAGAGGGAAAAGGGGGTCAGTGTGGGGGTGGTGAATGGGATGTATATAGAGTAGGAAACCAACAACGAGTGGGGGAAGGGGGACAACATGAGGGGATTGAAGGGGATGATGAAAAAGTAGGAAACCAGCGATGGGGAGGGGAGTAGGGGTGGTGCTAGAGAGTTCAGTTTTTTCAGTATCATGGGAATAGGGAGAGGGTTGTCGAGTTCGTGGGGTGGGGGCAATGACAATAGAGATATAGTCAGTGGCAATGAGGAGAAGGATTCTGATGACAGGGTGGGGTCTCAGTATTGGGAGCGTGCTTGGTTTTCATAGGGATGGGGGATGGGGGTGGGGTCCAGTTTGAGGGGTGGGGGGAAGTTTGGTGGGTTTAAAAAACGTTTTAGTGTTGGTTTTTAAAACAACAAACCCTATATTTTGAAAAACAAATTAGCATCATTTTATTAAACTACTGCTAATTACTGATTTTTGTGTAGTGTGTATATCATAAGATTAAATGAGTATTTCAAGTAATGTAATATTAAATATGTGTTTTATGTTATTTATGATATCAAAAATGTTTTTATTATTTTTAAAAAATATGGGGTGTTACACATAACATAATAAAATAATTCTTCATCACCTAGGGAAAAGAAACATAAGAAAAGGGTGATATTGGTCTCTGAATAAGGGTAAACATGGGAGAAATCAATTTATGATCATAGGAATGTGTAATATAAGAATAAGGTAATGTGATCTTTATAAGGATCCAAAATTTTATAAATAATATTCCCCTTTTATTTTATTAAATGTCTTATTATTTTTTATGCTTATAGGAAACACATTAACATCATTAGTTTTATTATATCCCATATTATTTAAAAGACCGTTAAGCATTTCTAATATTTATAATATAGAAGTCAAATTGTGATCACATTATTAGTGTAAGTATAGGGTTTTAACAAATCTAGTTGACACAAAAAAGGAAGTGATGACCTCAACCAATAGGATCGTACCGTATGAAGCCAATTTATTAAAGCTTGAGAAAGAGATCACATCACTGTGATTTTCCCATGAACAAGACCAAACATAAATCAATCAACTTAAGCATGATTGAAACTATTTATGGGAGAAATTCATGCTCATTGATATCATGAACTAAACCATGTATGTCGAACTAACCAACAAAAGTTTCACCATCACACACCTTACCATTAGGGAATTTTTTGATGCATTAAAAGGATATGTATCAAGAACATAATAATATGAATATGTATTTTTTATTTTTTATATAATAATTTTCATATTTTATTTTTATCATTTCATTATAATTTTTTTTGATTTATATAGAATAAAATGATACTTTTATTTTTAATTTGTACTCAAATTCAATCATGTATTTTTTTTATGAATTAACATATTTTTTAAATAAATATTATCTTAATAAAATATTTTTTTATATACTTTTTTTAAATATAAATAATCATATAATTTTTATGAAGTCAAATGTAATTTTTTTAACTGTTGGAAAACTGTTATTTTCAAAAGAACCCAACATTTACCAATAAATGGAAGTTATTATTTTAAAAGTGAGATTAAAAATATTTAGAAAAATATTTTTATAAAATAAATATTATTTTTGGAATTAAAATTTTGGAATAATATAATAGAAAATGTTTCATAATTTTCTAAGACAACTGAATTTTTTGGGTATAAATTAAGTACTAAATAAATGTATTGTGTCTATTATGATGTTATAATAACCAAAAAGTTAGGTAATAAATACTATAAATGGTATCCAAGATAAAATATTTGTATTTAATTTAAAATAATGTGATTTTATTTTTATTTGATTAATTTTATAAATTCTTTTTGAATACTTATAAACTATTAATATATTTTAGGGGATTGAAATCATATCTTTAAGAGTAAAAATCACTTCAACATAAGAAGAGTATTATTATTTTTATGTTTGTCCCTTATAAACACAAAATATTTAAATCCAATCCCATTTGGTAGAAACCATGGTAATAAACTATGGAAAGGTTTTTGGTTTTGGTTATTTTATTATATAGAGTCCACAACCGATGTTTGAGAAATAGTAATGGAATCCCAACACATTTCCTATATAAACCCAACAAAGATACCTTTTATCCTCATGAAAAATCCTTATTGAACTTATTTAATCATCCATACCCTCCAAATAATCCTCCCATAATTCCCCAAATTATCCATAATCTGTTCTCAATCATTTGGAGTCACACACTCATGGTAATGGATCCTATAATTATCCTACCTAAATGGCCCGAAGGCCTTCATTTTTATTGTTTTTTGATAACCCCCCTTTCAAGGGATGAGGGAGAACCCTTACAAGGCCCATAGGCTCATAGATTACATGGCCTGTAGGCTTAGGAGATTACATGACCTGAAGGTCTTAGGGAATTCAACCAGACTATCTACAAGGAACTGTCCCTCCCCAACATCTACATCTTGATAGTAGCTCTCCACCTTTTCATGACCGTATGGATAGGCTTACTGTGCAAGAAGAGGATGGTACCGATGGCATAGCCATACCCTCTCATTCTGACAATCCATTTGGCTCTTCTCTGGAGAGTGCACCTGCTCCGAATCCTCTTCTGGGGCTTCTCCTTTTATGCAGTGTGTCTAGGGAAGGCATTCATGTGGACCGAAGGCCTTGGGGTGTCTCTAAGGCATTAAGGTGGCCCGAAGGCCATGTGAATCAACTGGCCCGCAGCCCTTGGGTGGCCTGAAATCCTTGTAGGACCTGAGGACCAAACTAGTGACCTGAAGGCCCAGATGGATGAATAGTTCTGGCTACTACAGTAACGAACAGTGCCTGCTATAGTACTTCTACAGTACCTGGAAATATGACTCCACCCGGATTTGATCTTGCGTCTCTTGGATGCACCTAGTGAGTCCTCACCAACTGGGCTGAGGCTCTTATTCAATCCTATAATTATCCTCTTTATTAGAGTTTCAGGATTATCTTATTCCTTCTAATTTCTTATTCCTAAAGTTGGGATATGACTTTTCATGTCCTTATTACTACAAATTTTATTTCCAAATTATGAGAGATAATTTCAATCTCATCAACCCATTTTATGAATTTTGAAGTGAAACCATTATGTTGCCAAATTTTTAACATAATGTTCCAAGACAGAACAATTGTATAGTGAATACCATACCATTTTCTATAAAGAGTGTTTACCTTTATACAATTATACTTATTTGACATTGTAATTATATGTATGTATTCCACACTCCTTGATAAGGGAATAAAATATGATGATGAATTAATCCATGGTCTATGATCTATGTGGAACACTTAAGTAAGAGAATGAATTGAATGTGATGGGTACACCCATAATTATATAGTACTATAATTCATTGTGTATTGTTTAGTCTCATGAGACATTATGTTGGGATAGGTACTAAGAGAGATTCTTTTTGGGATTTTTTTCATCATGATTGTTTTGGCAGTTATCCTTGAAAAATGCTTATAATGCAGTGCTTTAAGTTGTTTCAACATTTCCCATGTTTCCTTTATGTTATAATGTTTTCTCATGTATTATTGTTCATGTTTATTATTCTCATCCCTTTTATTTCCAATTGATATGACTATTTACTAACAGGTATTATATTTTTAATGTTATGGCATGTTTATTCCCTTACTAGGATTTATAGCTCACCCCTTTATTATGTATGTCCCCAGGTTATCCTTTGAAATTTTAAAATCCATGAAATTTTATAAGTATATTAATGAAGTTTTCAATAATATTATTGTATTCCATGATAAAGAAGTTTTTATTTTTAAAAAATTCCAAAAGACACTAGGTTTCTCAATCTTCCAGGTTGTATTATGTGTACTTTTATAGAATAAATCATGAATTTATGTGAAATAAAGAGAATAATTGGTATAATTATTATCAATGTAATAATTTAGTTATTTTTGGTATTAGGATTTAAATCCTCAAGAGAAATAAACAAGTGAAAAATATATATATGAAAATGTCCCAAACTTTTGGTAAGTATAGAGTAAGTGGTTTATTAAGACAATAAATATCTTTCTTGATACTACAATTATATGAGGCTCAAGAACATATGTACATAGGGGTAAACCCCAAAAAACAAAACTGAGCTAGACTCAATGAGGAACTGGTGAATGATAATGAGCCTTGCTTCACACCTAGTCTAACACTCCTAGGGTATATTATTTAGTAAATTCATAATCTCATTACCAACTATTATTAAGGGAACAATAAATATCTATAATCTTATATGTTAAGAAATAGATCATATACAATATATATTGATTCTTAGAAGTTCATAAGTTAAGAAAATACATGTAATTTATAAGTTATCTATTTATGGTCAATAGATTCCACCATTTTGTGTTTTATAGTTAAAAAATACTCATCCCTAATTTTATTTTTATTCGAGACAAAGGCTTAAAAAAAGAGGAATCAGGTAAACAAACATTCTAATAGGAAATGTGATGACTGCCCCAATGAGATGCCCAACCCGATGGGGTAATGAATTTAAAACATTATGATTATACCCTCTCAGCTGAATCAGATTCGAAATTGAAATTTGAACTAGAAGGAGTTTTCAAATCCCCCTAAGAGAGAACATTTTGTGATTAAGACCATAATGTGACAGAGGCCTTAGATTTTCAATGGATAGTCTAATCCCTTATTCATGGAATAATGGATTAACACCATTAGTTAAATATTCTATATCCTTCAATGTTCTAAGAAAGAGATGGTTCTTTTGGATGTTTATCATAAGGTGGGATAATCTTATCAGTGGTGGAAATTTATCAAAAATTATAATCATAATAAAGTGATTGAATCAATGGGATGGAAGGAATTCCAGAGAATTTTTTTGATAAATATTTTCATTATACTCCTCGAATAAAAATGGAAAGGAATTACCATTCCTTCATTCAAAAATATGACGAATCTAGTAGTATATATGAGTAAAACTTCACAAGACTTGCAAGATACAACTATGAATTTGTTGTTACCCCTAAATTCATGGGCGACCACTTCTTTGGGGGGATAAAACCTAGTCTATGAAAATCCTTGGTGATACGAGACTTTGATAGCTATGAAATATTTTATGATGTTTACTCAATGTCAAGATGGAGATCGGGTAATCTCAAGGGTATCACGAGGATAAGAAGAAGAAATTGGAATTCAATTCTCATAGATCAGTGGAGAAATATAATGGTGAAATGAAATTTTGACGTCCAAATTTTCAAATGTGTGGAAAGAACCACCTCAGAAATTTCCTAAGGGGGATGAGAAAATTCTTCAGTTATAGAAAAAAGTGAACCTAGAAAACAATAAATGTTAAGAGAAATCAACAACTACGATAGGGGAAAGGATTACTCAAGTCAACCCTAAATTTATTGTTCATTGCTTCAACTATAATGAATCATGGAAATTTTCAAACCAATGCACTAAGCTAGGTGTTTTCAAAGACAACCAACATCATCCATGGCAGAAAGGGTAATTTTTATCCATCACAACCACTAAGGTGGATACTAAAAAAATGTGGTGATAGGTATGCTAGTTATTCATTAAATAATAGTGATCATGCTTTTTGATTCTAGTTCTACATATTCCTTCATATCATGAATGTTCAAAAAACTGTCAAAACACCACCACAAATCATGGAAGTAGAGTTTTGGGTGAAAATGAAAAATGTGGTAATTCATCTATCCTGAGTATATAACTCATCCCCTATCAAATTCTGTGGGATGAACATCCCTGCAATACTTTCCATACTATATTTTCTGAAATTTGATGAAATACTAGGTATGTTTTTTCTTTCCATATCTAGTTCGAACATAACTTTCCACTAAAAGTAACTCACTCCCTATATCACGAATCTTCCTCCAATTTTGTACAAGTGAAAGGGGGATGATTATTATTATTGAAAACCAACATATTATAAATGGATCTTATTTTTCTACAAGAAATAATATATAGCTAAAATTATTGAGTATAAGGAATGAATCATCCTTTAACACTTGACCTTTGAGAAGGAATACACTGATATGTTTCTCAAAGAACTTCCCAGTATTCCACATATTTGAGAGGTTTAATTTTCAATCATGTGTATACCTGTGGCTTTATCATTATATTAGATTCTATATATAATGGCTATTGTCTAATTGGAAGAGATGAAGAAAAAGATATAGGAGAATCTGGATAAAGTGTTCTTATGCCCAAGTGATTCACCATGGGGTGCACTAGTCTACTTTATCAAGAAGAAGGATGGGTCAATGCACCTTTTCATTTATTATCATGAGATAAAAAGGATAATGATAATGAATAAGTATCCACTACCACAGATTAATAAATTGTTCAATCAGATATGTGAAGCACAATACTTCCCTAAGGTGGATCTGTGGTAATAATATTACCAAGTTAGGGTTAAGAAGGGGGATATCACCAAGTCTACTTTTTGTACAAGGTAAAGGCACTGTGAGATCCTAAAATTCCATTTGGACTCACCAATGCTCCTGAAATCATCATGGACTTTATTAATAGTGTCTTTAAGGATTACTTCAAAAATGTTTAGTAATATTAATAGATGATATTCTAATATACTCTAAAAGAAAGGAGGATCATGAGTAGCATATGAAAACTAGGTAAATACCTTACGAAAGTATAAGCATTATGCCACGTACAAAAAATTTGAGTTTTGATAGAAATAAGTATATTTATTATGTAATATCATCACAAGAAATGGGATATCATGTGAAATTCCAAAGAAATATTAAATTTAAGGATGTCTAAGGCCAACATATGTGACAAATTTACATATATTCCTTGGATTATATGGGTTCTATCATTGATTTGTGAGAAATTTCTCTAGATTTTCAAACCCTTTAACCAAGATAACTTGGAAGAGAGCCAAGTTATCTTGCAAAGATTAATGTGAAGAAAAATTCAAGGAATCGAATAGGAGGCTCATCACTGCACCTGTACTCACACTACCCAATATTGGAAAAGTTTTTGTGGTATTAAATGATGCTTAGAAGAAAGTAATGGGTCGTGTATTAATGAAAAAGGAAAATGTGATAGGCTATGCTTCAAGGTAGTTAAACGTTCATGAACAGATCTACCCAACGCGTGATCAGGAGTTAACTATAGTCGTCTTTTATTTGAAAATCAAGAGGCATTATCTATTTTGGGAGAAGTGTGAGATATATACAAATAAAAAAACACTCAAGTATATATTAATATAGAAAGATCTTAATATGCACCAATAATGATGGTTAGATCTGATAAAAGACTATGACTGATCAATTCACTAATTTCTTGGGAATATGAATAAAGTGTAAGACAATATTAGTAGATAGGATCTATCTTTACTATCATTAATGATAATTTTAATAGATCTTATCTTATTATTATTGAATTGGATGGACATGGGAATCATAAAGGAAAGATCATCATCAATCCTTTCACAAATGATTATTCAACAATAATTTTTCTAAAGGATAATGGTTTCTGGAAGAGATGATATGGAAATTAAGAGAATGTTTGATGCCATTAGAAAATATAGATCCTAATATTTAAAAATTTATGAGGAAGGATCCATAAAATTTGGGTCATGACTATGTCTATCATCCAATCAAGAGATAAAGAGATAGATTCTGAATGATCCACATAGCTCAATGTTCCATATTCACTTGTGGAGCACAAATATGCATCAAGATTTCCATGAGAACTATTGGTGGGGAAATATGAAGAAGGAGATCACTAATTATATATAAAATTTCTTGGTATATAAGAAAGTTAATGTTGAAAGAAAAAAAATACTAAGGGGATGATACAACTATTACACAAACCAATATAAATATGGGAAAACATCACCATGGAATTTGTCACTGAACGTCAAAAATGTCCATGTGAAACAATTATATATAGGTTTTTGTGGATCATCTTATACATATAGGTAACTTTATTTCAATTGGAGAGGAAATATCACTCAACCAACTTTCATGGATATACATAAAATATCTGATGGATGAGGCATCATGGAGTACCACTATAAATTTTATTCAATGAAGATCCGAGATTTACCTCTAAGTTATATAAAAGTTTCTCACATTATTTAAACATTGAGATGTACTCATGTACAACTTATCAAACCCAAAGGGATAACCAATATGATTGAACTATTCATACACTGGAATATATTTTTAGAGAATGTTCTATAGACTTCAAAGAAGGATAGGACCAACATTTTCCTCTTCTTGATTTGTTATACAACTATATTTTCAACATGAGCATCCAAATGGCTCCATATGTGGCCCTTTATAGGAAAAGATGCAAAACACCATTATGTTTGGATGAAATCATTGAACATAAGATTCTAGTATTTGAATTGGTTGAAGAAATGATAGAAATTTTGAAAACCATTCTACAACTCTTCAAGGAATCCGGAAGTAGACCGAAAATCTATGCAGATAATCATTGATTGAACATAGAGTTGGATGTTGGAGATGTGGTACTACATATCATATCTCCATGGAATAAATTCACAAGACATGGGAATAATGAAAAGCTTAGTATAAGATACATTAGTCCCTTTGAGATTGTTGATTGAATTGGAGCAGTGGATTATTGACTAGCACAACCACCTAACCTATCTCAAGGATATGATATATTTCATGAATCCTTCTTGAGGAAGTACATACTAGAAACCTCACATGTACTCAATCCAAAGGTGGTACAATTGTATAATAAACTCTTCTAATAGGACTAGACAATGGATATCTTAGATCGTAGAGACAAATTTATACGGAATAAGAACATTAACCTAATGAATGTGATATGGAAAAACCAAAAGTTTAGAGAAGCGATGTGGGAACAAGATGAAGTGATGAAAAAACACACCCAACTATTTTAGTGTTTTAAATGAAAATTTTGAGGAATAAATTTTTTAAGGAGGAAGATTTTAATGGGCAGAACTATTATAAATAAAATTCCCCATTTTTATTTAATTAATTCTCTTATTATGTATTATTATTGAAGAAAAAACATGCACTTATTTTGTTTTCTTATATCCTATCACATTTCAATGACAATTAAGAATATTTTTCATTGATTATATTTCTGTTGAACAATGATCATACGTTTAGTATAAATATAGGCTTTTAAAAATTCCAATTGACATAAACAAAGGAAGTGATGACCTTAACCTATAGAATCATACCCTATGAAGCCCATTTCCTAGATATTATGAGGGAGATAGAATAACCAATATTTTTCCTTGACAAATCCCACGTTGAGTTCCAACAACATAATAATGAGTGAAACCATTTATGAGATAATTTCAAACTCAACGAGATCATGACCCATACCATATATGCCAAACCACCCCTTGAAAGCCTCACCAGTATGCATCTTACCCCAAGGGGGTATTATGGTCTATTAGAGGGATATATATCAATACCATAGTAATATGAATATGTATATTTTATTTCGGATATAATATTTGTTTTTTCATTTTCTTCCTATTATTTATTAACAATTATTTTTTTATACAATAAAACAAAAAATTTATTTTTAATTAGAATGAAATTTCTATTAAGACATTTATTTTTTTGATTTAATGGATTTTTGAAATAAAAAAATTAAATAATATATAATTATTAAATAATTATTAATAAATATAAATGATCATATAATTTTTATTAAGTCAAATGTAAATTTTTGAAGGGTTTAAAAAATATTATTTTTTAAAAAACCTATATTTATCCATATATGTAGATTATTATTTTAAAAATATAAATAAATATATTTAGAAAATTATTATGATAAAATGAGTTTTATTTTCTTGAATGAAACTGTCAAAATTATTGAACAATAAATTTTTGATAATTTTCCGAGATAGTTGAATTTTTCTTGTAGAAATTAAATACCATAAAAATGTATGGTGTGTATTATGACATCATAATTAGCCAAAATTGATGTAATAAATACTATAAAGGGTATCCACAACAAAATACATGTTTTAACATTAAAATAATTTGATTTTATGATTATTTTATTAATTTTTTAAAGCCTTTATGAATCCTCAGAAACCATTAATATATTTTATGTTTTTTAAAATCATATATTTATGAGTATGACTCAATTACCCATAATAAAGGGTTATATTTTATTATGTTCAGCCCTTGGACTCATGAAATAATAAAGAAAACTAATATTTGGATGAAACCAGTGGAAAAAAACATGGTAATATTTGCAGTTTTGGTTATTTTATTATATACATTCCAAAACATATGTATGAGAAATAACAAATAAGTACACAATCATTTACTATATAAAACCACCAATATCCCATTTAACTTCACTGTAAATACTTGGATTAGATCCTTACTCTTCCCTCCCCTCTCTAGAGTCCTTCCATGGTTCCCTCAAGCTCTCAAAAAGCTCCTTTATAGCATTTGGTGTGACACTCTCAAGGAAAGGGATACATAAATTTTCTTATTTATTAAAGATTCTTTATTAGATTATGAATTCTATTTCCAATTCCTAAGTTTGGCATATGTCTTTTTAATTTACATATTACTTCCCATATTATTTCCAAATTATGAGGGGCATATTTCACTACAATCAACCCATTTTATGAATTTTTATGTGACGCTATTTTGTTGCCAAAATTTCACCATGATTTTCCTTACGAAAACAATTGTTTATTGAATATCCTACACATTTCCAATAAATGGGGTTCACCTTTATACAGATATACTTCTGTGAATTTGTAATTAAATTTATGTATTACACACTCCTTGACCATGGAAAAATATATTATGATGAACAAATCCATGTTCTATGATCTATGTGGCACATTTATGCCTGAGAATGAAATAAATGTGACAGGTGTGCCCAAAATTATATAGTTTTACAATGCATTGAGTAAAGTTTAGTCCCATTAGATATGAAGTTTGGATAGGGTGTAAACCTGATTCGTTTATGGGACTTTTTCCATCATGATTTCATGACAGTTAGTCTTGAACAATGATTATGATGTACTGTTTTAAGTTATTTCTACATTTCCCATGTTTCCTTTATGTTATCATTTATATCCTGCTTTTTTTGATCATGATTACTATTATCATCCCTTTTATTCTGAATTGGTATGCCTATTTTCTAACATGTATTTTATTTTTCATGTTACTCCATGTTAACTCACTTTCTTGGGTTTATTGCACACCCCATTATTCTGTATGTCCCTAGTTTATCCTATACTGTTTTAAAATCAATGGAATTTTAGAATCATATTAAGTAATTTTTCATTAATTTTGTTGTATAACATTTTTAAGATGTTATAATATGTTCCAAATTCCCAAATACAATAGACTTCTTGATCACCAAGTCATATTATATGTTATTTTAGGTAATAAATAATAAATTAATGTATAATAAAGTGGAGGGATTTAATAATATTGACCATAAAAAACAAATTTTATACACAATCTAATAAGTATAATATACATGATTTATGATATAAAATATTAACATTTCAAAAGACATGAATCATACAAATGAGAATTCATCATTAATTAACCATGAACCATATGTTCATGTCATAAATTTGTGTGTGTCTCATAATAATATGTACAAAAAACATTTCATATGTTAAGTCTAACTACCAAGGCCATTAAACAAGGAATCAACACCTATTTCATACAGTGGATCAAGAACATCTATTTGTTTCGTATAAAAAATCAAACGTATCAACATGTTTCCCATAACAGATCATGGGATTTGAATTGTTTCCCATAACTATCACATGATATATACTATTTTTACTATGGAATTGGATGGATATATAGGCACCACACAAAACATAATGAAAATAATACATATGTGTGGCACAAGATCACAAATCATTCATCATATCAGAACCACTGAAAAGAAATGGGTATCAGGAAAATTTCATCTTGAAAAAACACAAATAATCTAGAGAAATAATAAGGATAATATCCCTAGATAAAATCCCCATAAAATTTTATGTAACATAAAAGTATTAAATATTATATGGAAAATGATTTTTAAAGATAACTTTGAATATTTTTTTAAGAAAATAATATTTCAATTTTAAAATCATTACTCTTTTTAAAAATGTACACACTTATAAAAGAAAATATTTTATTTAAACATAATATTTTTAACATATAAAGGATTATTAAAATAATTAAGGCATCATTATGGCTTAAAAATATACTCATTCCATATATTTAAAAAAACATTCCTTACATTAGTTTTTCAAAAAATTCAGAATTTACATCATTTGGAAAATGAAAACATATCCCTTTCTATACATTTTGTAAAAAATAAAACATGGGTAAAAATAATTTTTTAAATATTGTGATAACTATAAAACAATATTGAAAACATTCTTAATAAATATGGACATGGAAGAGAAATATTCTTCAATGTATACTTAAAAATAAGCAATCTCGAATAATGTTAAACCCTTACCTTAGGACTTCCTTTAATTATTCACATTCAAACCTCCTATATAATAAATATGTATTTTTTAGAAATGATTTATATAACCATATTAATGTCTATCATAAACTTTATGATTTATTTATAACCTGTTATCACTCATTATTAATAATTTGTTATTAAAATCATATTTCTGGGTGTTATTACTTTTTTTCTAAGCATGTTTCAGTTCATAATTCTGAAACATTATATATTGATCATCATCCCATAATTTCCATAATTTTATTAATTTTATAAAATTAATTTATATTTAATATATACACATATATAATTATTAAAAAAAAATAGATATAAAATTGAAATATAATATTCATAGAAATGGTAGGTCGTGCGTACCCATGAACACTATTTCCATTTTTCGACTAATAGAATGAAATAATGGTTAATAGAAATTAGAAAACTATAGAAAAATTATTATATAATATATATCATATATATTCATTAATTTAATCATTATTACCATCCATGTGTAATATAAAGGAAAAAATAATAACATCACATCATAGAGATGGTAGTCCGAAGGTTTGCACGAGTGACATTATCATTTCTCGAAAGATTAGATGGTAAAATTATAGAAATGATATAATAATTACAAAAGTGTAATTATTTACTAAATATCATCAATAAACATTAAAACCATCATAATAACCATATATAAAACATTGTGATAAAAAATGAATTGTATCGCTACGTGGAGACGATAAGTCATACGTATGCATGAGTGATAGTTTCACTTCTTGTTTGATTGGAAAGAGGGTATATAATAGTTTTTTAAAAACCATAATAAAATTTAATAATATATATTATACCTTTTTTATTATTTTATTATAAGTTTCATATATTTATAGGAATTAAAAAAGAGTATAAAAAGAATGTGATCAGTTAGGGCGATTTCCCCGACTTCGAAAAAAATCCTTTAATTCTCCTCTAAAGGGATATAGGGTTGGTATTTTAGGAATATATGTACTTCTAAAATGTGTTTAAAACATTTTATAAGATAATTGTTCAGTGTATGTTCTAGATAGAAGGATCATAGTGGTGTAATTAGGTGAGTTAGGAGGGACCCTTTTATAATTGAGGTTACATGAACTTTTGTAATTCCTCAGAAGATTAATTATAATAAATTCAATCTCATGAAAAGTAAATCCAAATAGAAATGGATTAAAATATAAGGTGATATTTATTCATAATCCCATAAATCAATATAATTTATACATTTTTTTGTGCAATATTAACCCGTATTATTTTGATTAACCCTTAGTTAACCTATATTAATTTTAAATGTGGTAACAAATATTTCAATATTAAAATGTTTTAATTCTTACATATATGGTGATAATTAGATTATAAATGTCCCATTTTTGACATTTTAGATGATATCATAATAATATTTTCTTATTTAAATATTTTTATGATTTTTAAATAAATATTATTTAATAAAATATCAGTAATGTCTATCTTGAATCTATTCATTTAATTTAATGTTAAATACATCAATCCAAAGAAGAAATTATAATATAATACATTAAAATATCCCTAGTATTTCAGTTATATCTATAATTGTTTCATATTAAATTAATAAAATTATATAACTTTTAATATTTATAAAATCATATATTGTATTTCTTTATTAAATGGAGAAATATTATATCAGTGTTTCTTAAAAAATTAATGCCATTACATAATTACTGAAAACTAAAAACATTTTTTAGAATTAAAATAAATTTATTTAGATTCAAATAGACACTTTTATTAATTCATAACATAATTCTATCCCTATTTCAACACATAATAGATTTTAAAAATAATGATATTGACATTTTCAAACATTCTTTAATTTTAACAATGTATAAGTCATTTTAATTGAAAAGTGCCAATTAAATAACTCAATTTAAAACATTACATGTTAATGGTTGAATTAAATGCATCCAATAAGAATTAATATTAAACCATATAACCATATCACTTATTTTTAATCATGATTAACCCAATTTACCATTTATCGAATTGAGAAATTTTATAATAGTTACTATTCATGTTGACCCAAAAAATAAAAGGGAATAATTACTAAATTTGAACTTCCAGATTATAAATATGTGATTAGTTATATTTTATTGAATACATATAAATGTTTGAAATTAATTTTAATGTAATTCCATAAAATAGTACAAGAACATCTTTTTAGAAAAAATATTTTTTTGCTTATAACTAATTTTATTCAAATTCTATTCTGATGAAAAAATTCATTAGACGTTTAAAAAATTTGATGAAATAAATAATTTATACATTTAATTAATATAATTTTTTAATATATATTATTTTAATATATTGGTATAAAATATATTTCATGCATAAAAATAATTTTTTAGAAAAAATCATCACATTTATTTTCAAATATTTCTTGTTTTCAATGATAATAATTTGATTAGTAATGAATACAATTTATAAATGTGTAGAAAAAATATTTTTCATAATTTTATTATTATTTTTCATATCCACTAATCTAATTACTAGAAAATAGTGAACATATAATATTTTAATAATGTTTCAAGATTCTTTGAAACTTCCTCTTGCATGTACTAAAAGTTATGGATGAAATTAAATTGTTTAAAAGAAATATTTGATAAGAATCTTAGGAAGTTACATAAACTATCTTTAATTAATGATCTTATTAAATTTCTTCCACCATTTTATCTCTTTATTATCATATTATATATTTCCAAAATATATTTTCATTTTAAAATCAATAGAGTGATGGGATAAAACACCAAAAATAAATCATTTTTTAGTGTACATTACTGATATATTTTCCACTCCCTTGTATTAATCTATTTGAGATTAAAGAAATCGTATTTAAAGATATTAATCTTTTCATAATTACACAATTTCATTTTGTTAATTTTATTCATTTTCCTTCAAATTAAGGTTCTTATTTTTTTCAAAATTAATTTTATTTTCTAATTTGATTTTATTTTTTTAACATATGTTCCACACCACATGTGTTGGCTCGCTGTAATGCTTGAAGCACATTCCCAATAACCATAAGATTATGATATGTACCGATGTTATGGAACACACTAATTTGGTATGATTTCACCATCTCAAACCAAAAAAAATACAATAGTCTCTTATTAAGAATGAAATGAAAGGGGCCCAATGTTAAAAATGAACTAAAATAGGTTTATGGAATTATTTGATTTACCTAAATCATAGACTACGATATGAAATGAAAATACATCAATCATAGTATAAAATCAATATTTATACATGTGTGTAATAGGTTAGTAATGAGGTATACCGAGTGAATAGGATTATGCCACATATTCCACATAGTTTTCTTCAGTTACGAGTCAATAGGTTGATTCATTTATGGGGTAAAAAATCTTGTAATATATTCAAACTATTTTATTCTCAACAACAATGTGTTATGGATATTTCACATCAGTTTCCAAGAAATATTAATGAACCCTTGACTATATTCATTGAATAAATAATTGTTATATAAAGTGATGGGATCCACCTATTGAGAAAATATACTATATACTAGTCATAGACAAAGCTATCTCTTCAAACATGTTCACCATCCCTCTTCAGGAAGAAGGATCTTGAAGACCATTAGTGTTCGGAAATCCTCTCTTAGAGTAAAAAGATTCTAGAGGTTGGTGTCATCCATATAGAGGAAATAGAGCATTGGATAACTCTTGGTAACTAGGATCAAGCATACTCCATCAATGATAGAGATATAGCTTGTTGTATTTCAAATATGTTTATTTATTATTTATGGTCATTATATGGCTTGTTGATTCAGGATAATAAATTAAAAAAACTTTATGGGTTTTCTACTATTGTAATGATCATGGGATTATCCTCTTAAACCCATTAGTGGTATCAGATACAGGCTCATCAATGAATCAATATGATATTTCAAAAATGATTTTGAACTTGATTATCATAATATTCTTGACCCAATATTGTAGTATAAAATATTATGTGGTTAAATGTCATATGCTAGATCACCAGATATATCTATATAAAATTACATTATAATATAACTTAATGTGTTTTTCTTAGCCACATGTTGTGACTGATATTTATCATAAATTATGATATTTTAAAAACCATTCGTTTTTATCTATGGGGTAACATATGATATAGGTGATATTTTATGTTGTGGTTGGAACTCAGGTTGTGAGAAAATAGTTCAAAAAATTGTAATTGTGATATAGATGACATCTCTGGTTATGATTCTCTCATAATTAGGAGTCTATGATCCCCATGGGTAAGATATTTTCCATTGTGTGACAGAATCCCCTATGCATAGGTTACTCAATACCTATGGTTCAATACCTTTATGTGATAAACTCTCTTATGAAATGGGTTATCTCTTATTTATGGGTTACTCTTTTATGTATGGGTTACTGAATATGTAAGGGTTTATAAATTTTAATGACATACACTCTTATTTGTGGGTTTCTCTCTTATATATGGGTTACAAGATATGTATGGGTCCTTAACTTTTCCAAAAAAGTAAATATAAATATGCAAGGTTCCCATTTTAGCTTATCACACCTTATGATTAATAATTCCCCTTTATCAATAATAAAATAAAATATAAGACAAAAATGTAAAAATTTAATATTTTATCTTATTTTCTTATAGTTTATAAATGGTTTATAACAGTTAAGTGTTAATCACTATAAATATAATATAATATTATATAAATAAAATGGAAAATTTAATATTAATATCTTATGTTTGGAAGATAAATAAATTATTTAAAATTTTATTAATTACTTTTAAATATTCATGTTCATAATTTTTAAAATGAAATTTATATTTTTTGTGCTTTAATTATGTGAAAAATGACGTATTATAAATTTTCATTCCATGAATTACATGTTAGGTATAACAATATTAGATTTTTTTTCATGTACCTTGGCCTTGATTTTTAATTCAAGTTATTATCATTAACTTATTTATTGAATATATATTATAACTATTAGAATAGGCTAGTCATTTGTTTTAATTTTCTAATGCAAATTTCCGGTTTTCCCGAGCCCATGTTTACTATCACAAATTCAAAACAAGAGAAGCACAAAATCAGAGAGCCCAACAAACACAGACTTATATATCATAATAACTGTACTCCTCTCTGCATCCCATGCATGATTCATCTTCTCCAGTAGCCATAGATGATTCCTATTCTGGCGATCTCCTGTAGCTTTCACTTCGAACCTGACTCCTAAGCTGATCAAGCATTGGTTGTTCCAAAAATGTCCTTTTAACCATGCTACCCTTCTTAAAAACCACGATCATCTCAATATTATGCTTAGAAGCAGATCTAGTCTTCATTGTCCACAGAAGTCATGAATAATATCTCCTTGGTCGTCTTCTTGGAGTATAAGATAAGGGTCCCTCAGCTGGAGCCAAATTATGTTTCCCACTTTGTACAACAACCTTGAAGGAGCGGCCAAAAGGGCCACTCAAATTCTCTTTCCATCCCCCAGACATCACCCTTCCATTACAAGTTTGCTCCCCCAGACTCAACCCAGGACTCCCTGCATTGTTTTTCCTCTGTTGGTCTGAAGTTTTATTCTCCATTAAAGGTGGACGTTCATCCTCTGTGGTCAACCTCCCCACATCTACGACATGCATCTCTTTCATGCCACCACTATCTTGAAGATCTTCCACCATCAAGGTGGCATGCCTGGTCACATTACTGTTTTCTTCCATGGAAAAAACAACTGGAACTTTCCCCATATCAGTATCATGTTGGTCCTCCATAACCTCCGCTCCAACCATAGTAGTTATATTTTCCAAGCCTTCAACCAGATGCCTGTCAGGGACCTCCTCACCATCATCCGTTCCTCCAAGATCAGCCTCCTCCAACCCCGCAGCCAACATACCATCAGATAATCCATCAAACATGTTACTTAGTGAAATAAAGGGAGCATCAAAATGATCCAGACCTCTAGATTCCTTAGCACCCACCAGGGCAGCAACCTCCATTGCATTCAAATCCCTTCCATCCCCAACCTTCCCAGCACACACACTGCCCATTCAGTCTGTATTATTCTTATGTCTCTTACCATCTGAAGCTACATAATCCCTTATGCTCTCAGAGGAAACCTAACGAGACCTAGCATTTTTACCTTCCAAACCGAACTAGCCATCTCAAAAAACCTCCCTCCGACAGTAGGTCCTTCCAAACTCTAGTCCCAACTCAACTCCAAATCTGCTTCCAAACAATTACCATTAGTAGTGCTCACAGAGGTAGGCTTCTCAACGTGACTGGTCCCCCTCGACCATGGATGAAGACCCCTACGAGATACCTCCACCGAATGACCCAGCCTCCTACAAGAACCATAGAACTTGGTCCAATATTCATACACAACTTACTGCTTGCAACGATAATCTAGGTTCCCATTATTTATGTTATGTATGGAATGGTGGAAATAGATAACCCTAAGAGATAGCTAAATAAATATCATTGGATGATTTTCATGACACTTTTATAGAATACTATAATGACCCATAGTTTAAATGTGTATATTAATTCCAAATTGAAGAATATTTATCACCTAACATAATAAATACTAGGCCAGGACAGTATAGGTTTATTGTCTTTAGAAATTCGAAAACCTAAATAACTGGTTCATAAAAAATCTACACTGTCTCCCACTTATTTCTTAAAAACTAGACTCATTTTTAAGATATCTTAATTAATATCCTTATTAATGTCCTGAGGACAAGAAACATATGAATGTTTGAGCTCAAATCCTCAATAAGGTTAAACAAGGGAAATATCAACCATAATATTAGAACATAATAGTTGAAAATATTATCATGAAAATAAAAGATCATAATATCATGTCAGGGAATAAATCATAAAATTGTAATCTAATCCTAATATTCATAACATAATACATGAAATTTCATGGAATAAACACATAAGAATATAAAAAACATTTCATATTAGTCAACTCTCATCACTAAGACCACATAGCAGACAACGCGCATTACTGAACTGAGTTCACTACTCACTCCAACCTTGTATTAAGGAACTAGATTTACTTGTCATTACAATCATTTTTATCTTATGAAATATAAATATCTACCCAATTTATTTGAGTGAGATATATGTCCCACCCATCTTATAATGAAACCATTCTTACATGTTCCAAAAAACATAAATCATTTATCATAGCATAACCCATGAAATTAAATGGGTTTTGTAAAAAATCATTCCATCATAATCCATTTAATATAAATAATTCCATCATTAACACAATCAAATAAAATTAATAATAGAGACGAAAACATAACCCTATTTCTTCTAAGAGAGAAAATAATTTTGATAAAACACTTGAACTTAATTCACGAGGAAAATATCCTTTCTTTTTCAAAAAAGTTTTATTTTCTAAAAATGCCACATATTTTTAAACAAAAAGAATGTAGTTGAAAATAATCTTGAAATAGTGTAGAGGAAGCTTCATGGAAATAATGTGTCTTGAAATCATTAAATTCCATTCATGCCGTATAAGTTAAGAAAAACATTCTCCTCTTACTTTTTGTTGGAAAAGTCAAAAAGTACCTCAATTCAAATAACGAATAAAGATTCCTTTCAAACTATTTAATAAAAATTCACCAAATGGTAAAATTAACAATAAATAATTGTATAATAATTTTAATAATACTAAATAATTTGGAAACATGGATGTGGATGATAAATATACCCCTGTAAATACTTATGTATAAACAATCTTGGATAAAAATGAGATTATAAAATTATCCCTTACCTTAGGTTTGATATCCTTCGTATGTATTTGAACGTCCAATATAATGATTTAAATAATTTTATTCACTTATTCCAAAATAATAATCATTTTTATGATATCATATATGATTATATTATCATCCGTTTATTAGTAACATTCCATTGTCACTCATTATTTGGATATTAACTGCTTTATGTTATTATTCCAGATTCGTCAGATAAATTCATTTTAAAATTCTTATGTTTTAGTTAAATAATTTAAATAATTATATTAGTATAATATATATCATATTTATTCATTAAATTCATGTATATAATCATGTTTTAATGGAAATCATGTAGAATCAATCGCATCAAATCGCGGAGATGGCATGCCGTATTTACGCACGAGCGATGATTTCGTTCCCAAAATTATTGAATGGTTTTGAATTGGATGGTGTATATTATTTAATTATTAACATGATATAATAATCATAAATAGTAATTATTTCCATCATTATACCCATCCATGTAAGGTGGTGGTGAAAAACCGATTACACCACAACGTGGAGATGATAAGACGTCTGTACACACATGCAGTGATTTCATTTTTCATAGGATGGATAGAAGGTGGAATATGATTGTTTCATATTTATAATATATTATTGTTATATTATTTATAATTATGTTATTAATTTATTATGAAAAAACTAATGAAGAGTATGTATGAGAAGAAATAATTTTGAAAGAATTTGTAGAAGTGATTACCTCATCCTCAATGTGCTTCCTCTAAATCTCTTCTTAGAGCACTAGAGTTGGTATTTGAAGAGAAAAAAACCTATAGAATGAAAACATTGAAGTTGATAAGGAAAAATGTTAGGGATATTCAGAGATTTTAGGCTCAAAATGAAGTGAAGAGTTGAGAGAGGTGTTCCCTTTTATAATAAAGGTGAGGGGTACTTTTGGAAACTCAATAAATAATAATTTATAATAAAATCAAACCCCACCCAAAAACCATAAAAATGTCCCAATTTCCAAGATTAGATAATATAGGGTTGTAATCTCATCACCCAATTATTTTTAGACAATTTATTTTGTCAATTTAAACCATATATATTTGATTGACACTTAGTCATTCTATTTAATTCTAATTGTGGTAATAACATTCTAATTAATTAATTATCATAAATATTTACATATATGGTGTTAATTGACGATAAATGTATATTTAATGACCTTTTATCAATTATAATTATAAATTTGTAATTTTTAAATATTTTAATATTTTTTAAATAATTTAATAAAATGTTATTTTTATATAATATCAATAGTGTCAATTTTGAAACTATTCATTTATTTGACATTAAATAAAATCTAAACAAAAGATAAAATAAAAAAAATTAATAAACTCCTAACATGTCATAGTCACCTATAAAATTCATGGACCACATTAATTAGTTCATATGATATTTATTTTAATATTATTGTTTCCATTTTTTATGTTCCTATTAATAAAATAATTTATACATCCCTATTATGTCATCATTAATAGTAATTATTTAATTTATAAAATTTATAAATAAATATCTATGATGTATTTAATGCTTTTAAGTTTAAAGATTCTATATATAGTCAATATTATCTCCTAGTTATCTATATATGAAAATTAATATACTTATATGAAATGTGATTTTCACATTTTTTCACATGCATAGTTAAGTGTCCATTAAGATATCACAATTCGAAAAATAAATCATAAGGGTATAATTTATTCAACCAATTATATTTTTATAGGTGTTAAAGATTTTTTATAATAATATTTTTACCTTTAATTTACTGATTTACCTTTAAGCATGATAATAAAAATAATTACTAAAGTTACTATTCATTATACCCAACAAAAGTAGCCTATTAAAATAATTTATATCAAATGATACTAAATATGGAATCCATTTTTCATAATTCTTAACACATATGTTCTTGTAACTAATTTAAAATTAATCTCATTGTTGAAATGAGAAAATGGGTTCTAAATGTTAAAATATTGTAAAAGATTGAAATGTTTTTACATCGGAATTTAATGTAAAATTACTTCCAATGACCTATATTTTATTAAATGGTATAAATATATTCAATTTATACTTTTAAAACGTTTTATAATATAATTTATTCATATAAATTATTTCAATGAAAAAATTTATTTTCAATTACAATTTAGCGTATTTTTACTATTCATCAAAACATGGAAGTTATGAGAAAAATATCTGAAACTCATCCAATGTAATTTTTTTTATCCCGATTCAAAATAACATGTTTAATTTATCATTTAAAAATTATTAATGTGTCAAAATATTAATTTAAAAAGGGGTCCCTATTCAATGGTGTAAAATTAAACTTTAAAAAATAGATTTTTTAAACATCAAATAGGGCTTTATTCATACCCTATGAATAAAATGTCAATTGGATGAATATAGAAAATATTTTATTACGTATATAACACATATATATCATATTGATTTAATTATCAAAATTAATTTCCTCAAAAATAAAATTATCTAATTGATTTATATTTTTCATAAATAATTGACTGGCAATGAATTCACAATGCATTTACATTAGTTAGTTTTAATTATTTCCACTAACTTGATGGACATGATATAATGGTAATATTATAATAAGGGAGTCTCTTAGTTAAATTAATCTGACGATTTCATGCCAAGTATGCTACTAAAGAATAAGATTTATTTAAAGAAAATATTTCATAAAAACATCCGAGTGTTACATTGTACCACCCTTAAACTGAACTTCACCCCCCGAAATTCATTAATTGGAAAGAAATAGATAAGGATAATCCTCCCTCATTATATCCTCAAGCTCCCATGTAGGTTCTTCAAGTTGGTGGTTCCTCCATAAAACTTTAACCAAGAAAGTGGTCTTGTTTCGTTGAACTTTTTTGATACGATCCAGAATCACTATCGGTTGTTCTTCATAAGAATGATCTTTCTCTAGCAGTATAACTTTAGAGCTTAGTAAATGTGAATAATAATGTATGTACTTTCTTAGAATAGATACATGTAACACATCATGAACTCGAGAGAGATTCGATGGAAGCTCTAATCGGTAAGCAACCTTCCCAACATGATTCAGAATTTCAAAAGGACAGATATACCTAAGGCCTAGCTTGCCCGTCTTTCAAAATATCATTACTCTCTTATATGGAGATATTTTTAAGAACACCTTATCACCCACCCCAAACTCTAGGACTTTTCATCAGTTATCAAAAAAACATTTTTGTCGACACTAAGCATCTCTTATGTGTTGTTGAATAGATCTGACCTTTTCCATCATTTCATCAACAAGATCAGGTCCTAATAGCTCTCTTTCTCTAACTTCATCCCAACATTTTTGAGTTCTACACTTTTTTCAATTGAGGGATTCATAAGGAGACATCAGAATAATGGAGTGAAAGATATTATTGTATGAAAATTACAACAATGGAAGGTGTTAATACCAACCACTTTTAAGATCCATAGACCAAGATCTCAAAATGTCTTCCAAAGTTTGAATTGTCCTCTCAGACTAACCGTATATATAAGGATGATAAGAATTTTTGAAACTTAACTATCTATCCAAATCATGCAGAAGACTTCGTTAAAACATCGAGGTAAACCTCATATCCCGATTAGATATAATGGAATGTGTTTATCCAAGAAATATTACAACTTTCTTTACATACATCATGGAAAGATGATCAAGATAGAAATCCTCTATAATAGAAATTAAGTTTTCCGAATTCGTAAGGTGACCAACTATAACCCAGATAAAATTATTGCCTTTGGATGTTTTGGGATGTTTGATGAAAAAGTTCATAGTGATGTTTTCTTATTTTCATTCTGGTATGGGTAATGGTTGTAACATTCCCTTGGAGTTTTTCCTCTCATCCTTAAATTACAGACAAACTAAGCATAGAGAGACATACTTGAATAAACCTCTTTTTATTCTATACAACCAGAAGTACTATTTTAGGTCGCGATAAAGCTCTGTGCATCAAGGGTTAATAGATAATGAAGAACTATTAACCTCAACCAATATATCCTTTATTAATTTTAGTACAGGAGGAATACAAACCTAGTTCCTGAACCTTATTATTTCATCAGAAACAAGGTTGAATTCAGGAACATTTCTCATCTTCTTTTATGGATCTACATCTTTCATCTACACCTCATTAATCTTTACTAGTATTGATGGTTGAACATTCATTTGAGAAAGATAATATTTCCCACAATCTTTTAAAATTCCAAGATCCAACCTTTACAAAACCATAAATATTGGATATTTTGTGATCCTATCATGGATAGGCTAGCGTGGTCTTGTCAACTCAATGCATCTTCCTCCTTGTTTTCTTTTCCAGGGTGGTAATGTATTGAATAGTTGTAATATTTAATCAATTCCAACAATAATCCTTGGCACATATTCATCTCATTCTATGTGAAAATATACTTTATAAAATATTATGATTAGTATAAATATCACACTATTCACTATAAAGATAATGCATCCCTATATTTATTGAAAATATTACTGTAACTAACTCTAAATCACGAGTTCGGTAATATATCTCATGGATTTTCAACTTCCCTGAGGCATAAGCTATCACTATATCATTTTTCATGAGATCACATCCCAACCCCTTCTTTGATTTATCACTGTATATCACAAACCTTTCTCCACTACAAGGTAGTGTGAGCACTTGATAAATCACTAACCTTCTTTTTTGTTCTTTGAAATTCACTTCACATTCCTCCGTCCAAACAAACTTAACTCCATTCCATGTCAACTTTGTGAGTGGACTAGATAATTGTAAAAATTCATTCAAAAAACAATGATAATATCCAATCAAACCAATAAAATATTAGATCTATGTTATCGTTGTTGGTCTCAACCATCTTTTAATAACCTCTATTTTCTCTAGATCCACAGATATCCCTCTATTGAGATTATGTGAACAAAAAAGGAAACTTTCTGAATCCAAAATTCACACTTGGTAAATTTGGGATAAATTTTATCCTTTATTAGGGCCTTCTGTACAATTCTCAAGTGATCTTCATGTTTTTCCTTACACTTTGAATACACAAGAATATCGTCTATAATGATTACCACAAATTGATCAAGATAGTCTCTAAGGACTCTATTCATTAGATCCATGAAGATAGTGGGGGAATTTTTAAGACCAAAAGGAATCACTATAATTCATAATGTCCATATCTTGTATAGAATGTCGTATTGGTTATATCCTCCTTTTTGACCCTTAATTGATGATATCCTGAAATATGATCATTCTTTGAGAAGTATTGAGCTCCACATAGTTGGTCAAATATGTCATCAATGTGTGGAAGATGATATTTGTTCTTGATTGTGATCTAGATAACCAATTAATAGCTCATTGATCCATCTCTCTTCTTAACAAATAGAATAGGTGATCCACATGGTGACACACTAGGGAAACTGAATCCCTTATCAAGATTCTCTTAGAGTTTCTTCTTTAATTCCTGCAACTCAATTGTGGTCATTGTATTAGATGTCATGGAAATAGGCATTGTACCTAGTATGAGCTCTATTCAAAAATCAACTTCACAGTATGGTGGAAGTCCTACGAATTCCTCTAGAAAGAAATCGTCAAACTCTCATACAATAAGTGTATTATTAGTCGAGAGTTTCTCCCCATCCATTTGAGATAAATAACCTTCGTTTATAGAAATAAAGACCTAGAAGATGGAAGAAATTTCTACTGGATGGGTATATTCGTCATTTCATCGATAGATGATAATTGACTGATCTAGAATATGGAACGTGACTTCCCTTCCTTGGAAGTTGATATGTGCTCTATATAGAGACAACCACTGCATGCCAAGAATCACATGAAATTCCACTATAAGAAGGATCAACATATTTATAGGAAGTACTTTCCCACAAACTTCAACTAGATAAGAATTATCAACTTTTGATTTGATCATTGTGCTATTAGGAGTGTTAAAAACTAACTCAACATCTAATTTTTGATGTAATACGGTGATACCATTAGAAAATATTTCAGAAATATAAGTGTGTGTGGATCCATAATCAAATAAAACATTTCCTACTTTAGAGTGGATGGTAAGGGTACATTTCACCACTTCATTATCGTACTCAATGTCACCAATAGTGATTTCATGTGACTTTCCTTTGTATTTGGCAATAAGAGTTTTTTGACATCGATCATCATCAATAACCCTATGATTAAGGCATTAAATGGAATAATGCCCCATTTCATTGAACTTGTAACATTGAAGTGATGTAACTGTATTGTGTGTAACCTTTTCTTTGTTCGCATCATTAGACATATTTTTACCATCACATTGGCCTTAAACTACCAGATGAACTTCTTTTCCACACTTAAAACATTTACTAGTACCTTTAAGACAATTCCCTCGACGTTTATTTCCACACTTTTATCATAAGGTAAAAATCATCTTCTTTTCAGTGTGGTCTTTATATTTTCCTTTGAATTCCTTTGTTCTACTCTCATCAAACCCATATGACTGATGGGTTACTCTAATATCTATATCAAACTTATGATCACATTGGATAATTTTCTCTTAGATATTGAAGTCCCATATGGATAATTCCTTTCGAAGAATTGGTTTTAATCTACTAAAGAATTGATAAATTTTACTCTCATGTTGGATAATAATTCGCAAAGTGTACCTTGGATGTCTTGTAAAATTTCCTTTATTGGTACCAATAGGTTCATCATCCTTTTTCTTAAGATCAAGGAACTCCTTCTCCTTCTTTCTTTAAAGAAAATGAGGTAAGTACTTATTGAAAAATAAGTTCATGAACTCGCCCCATTCTTTAGACCCAATTTCATCTCCTTTCCTCATATTCTTGATAAGATTCCACAATTGATCAGCTTCACCATCCAAATGACAAACTGATAAGATGAATTTATCATGTTCAGAATAGTGTAGAACTGAAAATTTCTTTTCAGTGGTACTTATCCATTGTTCAGACACTAATGTATTAGAAGACCTATGGAGTAAAGGCGGATGCTTCCTCATAAAGGATTCTATAGAATGTCGCTCCCTCCTTTTCTAATTTAGAATTATGACTTGATTTATATATTGAGAAAGTTGTGTGAGCATGGCTAGAAGATTTTTAATTCTATCTCCCATAACATTTTATTTCTCAGGGGGAAAATCATTGCATTTCCCATAGCATTCAACATTAACATGGTTCCATCGTGTTCAAGCCATTGACCAAGGCCAAGAATCATAGTGTGCGAAACAATAATCATAAGGTGAAAACTACAAAATTCAAGAATAAAATTTCAATTTAGGACACTTTAGGTTTCAACCTAAGTTATTCATGATCATATTTAAAACACTAGGATGGGATTGTATCCTATAATTAGACATATCCTTAGGGTTCTTACTAAGGTTCCCTCATCCTAGTTTCCAAAAACTAACTATACATTTTTTTATGAAACCAAATATAACGACCCATAATTTAAATGTATATATTACTTCAACATTGAAAAAGATTAATTACATAACATAACAAAGACCATGTAAGGACCGTATAGGTTTAGTGTCTTCAGAAACCAGGAGACATAAACAACTGGTTCTTATATCATCTACATTATCTCTCACTTATTTGATCAAAACTAGACTCCTTTTTGGCATATCTCACTTAATAACCCTCTTCATGACCTGGGGAAAAGAAACATATGGATGAGTGAGCTCAAATACTCAGTAAGGGTAATTGTTTCCTCTAGAAATGGGGATGAACTTATTTTTTTAAGGTTCAAACATTCCAATCGGTTTCTAATGGGTTTGGTCATAGAACCAGAAAAATCCAATGATTCTATATCCATTTGGAACTACTTTCCAAAGGTAGGTGCTCATTAGTGTTGGGACCAATTTTTGTATGAAGATTGTATTTGTTGGCAACAGTTGTCAATTCTAGTCAATATAAATAAGGATATGAATAAGGACTCCAAAGTTATTAGAGATCGACTGAAGTGAGGTTGCCTGGAGAATTGTTATGGAATCATAGCATTGGATGTCATACTTGAGCAATTCTCTATGAAGTCAATTCAGATGATTGTTGAACTGATTCTAATTTCAAAGAACTTGTGTCAAAGGTGACACATTTTTTACAACAAAGATGAAAGGATAAGTATCATCTATTTTATGATGATTGGACCAGAATGGTGAAGTATCACCTATCTAAGGATGGTTGAAGAATAATGAGGATTTGAAGAAGACAATGCAATGATTCATGATTGCATGAGAACCATACAAGAGCTTACTTGAAGAAAAGAATCATACAATTTGAATGAAGAATAGAATGATGGATGAAGATGAAGAGAGAGTGTGGAAGGACTTGGAATTCTAATAAGGTCATGGATTACACATTTCCTTGATATCAAATGATTGTTTCACTATTCTTTAAAGTCCCAAATACATGTATCAAAGGTGATACATTGTTTGCAACATTGAAGGTGTCTGTAGAATCCTTAAGCCTCCACTTTTGGAAGAGAGATAAATGGAGTTCTTTGGTAATAACACTCCAAAAGGAATTGAGTATTTGAAGTGAGGATGAAAGAAGTACTTTGGAATTCATATTTCAAAAAGAATGGATGAAATACGACGATGATTTCCTGATTTTTATTTTACGATCATCTCAAGTTTGGAGAACTTGTGGTGCAAGTCGTATGAAGGATAAAGAGTGTAAAGAATTGTTTTTGGAGAAACAAATTTCAACATCATAACATCCAAAAAATGACAAAGTCCAAAAGAAGCCGTGTAAGTGGCGGTGAGCAAGTGGCGGTGCGCAAGTGCTGTAGAGGCATGCAAGTCATATTTCAAAAATAGAATTATTTCAGAAATATGGAAAAGGAAATAAAGTGGAGCGTAGGTGGTGGTGCGCAGGTGGTGGTGCGTAGGTGGTGGCGCGAGGTGGTGGCACGTAGGTGGTGGAATACAAGTATTGGCGCACAAGTCTAGGTCATGCAAGTCATCAAAATGCCTATAAATATACGACTAGCCTCCTCATTTCATAAGGCTCAACACTTGAGAATTAACTTTGAGCTCTGGGCGCGCAAGTAGAGATTTGGGCGCACAGGTTGAGATTTGTTATAAGGCACATAGGTTTGGGGTGCACAGGTTGGAGGTGTCTAGGTGTTGGAATGCAGGCTACACAACGGCATCACGTCTGAAGGGCAGCGTGCAAGAAAAGGCGCGCAGGTTCCCAGCACGCAGGTCTCGGTCGCCCAGGTCAATGTAGGCACGCAGGCTGCTGTGCTCCAGGGGTTCTTTCCAGCTACTTGGTAGGAAAAAAGATGAATAGGCGCACAATTATAAGGTGCTCAGGTATAGGTCATGCAGGTAAAAGTGGTCACGCAGGCTGTTCTGCTCTAGGAGGTTCTTACCTGCTTCTGATCAACTGAGTTGTGATTCCAAGAAGTAGAAGAAGAGGAGGAGCTCGGTAAAGATGTTTTTTCATAGAAAGAGAACGTATGAAGAATATTAGGTTTTAGTGCAACTGGTTTTTCATTGAAGAAGTAGAAGAAGAATAAGAGTTTGCAACCTACAGGTTTACTGCATAGAAAGAAGAGAAGAAGTAGAAGAAGAAAAGAGTATGCCCAATTTAATCCTACAATTATTTGGGGCAGTTCAATTCAGATCATGCTATGTGAGCTGATCATCAGTGTTTGAATAATCACAATGGTATATGTGATTCTAGCCATGAAGAGAGATGAAGTTTTAGTGCAGTTTTTTCTTTCACTAAGAATAAGAAAGAATAAGCCTAGTGCAGTTGGAGTTGCACTAGAAAATAAGAGAATGAATGAAGGAAGAATTACTTGCCTACTGCTTTGCAAGTAATCAAGTGAAGAGCACTAAAGAAGACCAAGAGATGAACCTACCTTTTGAAGAAGGAATTATAATATCTCTATAGGCAGTATAAATAACCAGCTAGAGGCTGCAAGCTGGACTAGGCTATCACCAGTCCAGGGAAGAGAATTATTTCCCACACCCTCCAAAGTGTAGGGACTCACACTGGCTAGAGGATTTTTTTCCTAGAAACTCCACTGTAACAACATATTACATTATAGTGTAGAATCCATGCACTGGTCATTCCCATGCATGGCAAGGACATAGCTACTCTTATTGAGTGGTGAACCTTGTAAAAATAAAGTGTTCATATTTTTACTGCTTTATATTATTGCATGCGACAGGGAAAAGAGAATTAGAGAATCAAGATCCTAACAGGTCATGATGTATAGGGATAGAAGTTTTAATTGGTTACTAAAAAGTCCCCAACCTTGATTCACCCCCCTCTCAGTGTTAGGCATATCCCAAACTGGTCCTCTCAATTGGTATCAGAGGGACAGGTTCACCTCTATTGGATTCTCTACAGTGAAGTTTTTCTCTTTTGAAAAACTTGAGCTCCTTTACTAAGTCAAAAATTAAGAGAAGTGTTTGTAAAGATCAATCTATCTCTAAGCAGAAAGATATATCGACCAAGACCATGATGAATAAGAAAAAGAAAGAGAAGAGAAAATTGAATAATAATCCCCTCTTATCTAAAGAAGAGGAAGCATATGGTTCTCTATATTTTTCTGACGTTGAAGAAACACTAGACATGGAATGTAATGAGAAGGTGGATCATGTCCCTACCAAGAAGATGGACAACCTTCCTACCTCAACTGATCAAGAGGTATGTGTTAGTACATTTGGAAATTGTCCTCATGATGAAAATGCTAGCGCAAGTGGTGATGATCAATCTAAAACATCTCAAGAAATATCAGTTGATAGATTAAAAATGATTCTTCATGGGATTCCTGAAGAACGTGTATCCCTGATTTGTGGAGTATTTCAATGTATACAGGAAAATATCACTCAACTGGAAGAAGAAACTGATGTTTTGGAGAAAAGATCACAAGTAAAAATTGTTGAATATTTAAAGCTCTCTAGATAGATTTGAGCCTTTGAATCAACCAAGAGGGGATTTGAAGTAAACTCTTCAAAGTGGCTCAAATATGTTGAAGAAAAAGGGGATTTCAATATGAATCTAGAAGAGAAGATCTATGCACTTGAAGATGAGATGAAAGAAAGAAATGATGTCAAGGAGTTATATTTTGAAACATATTCCAAGAAGATCGAAGAACTTGACTCTTTGTTACAAAACAAAGTGAAGATGCATGAAGATGAATTTGAAAGATTAAAGATAGATTGTGAAGAGAATATTACTATGATTGAAGATCAGGAATTCATCCTCAATATGATATGTATTGAATTGGAAGATGAGTTGACCAATCTTGAGAAGACGCATATTGAGTCTTCCCAAAAGAAGGAAATAGTTGCTGCTAGTACTCAATGCTCAATGGAGGATTATACTATCAAAATACCTCCAACATGTGATAAGAAGATCATGGATTCACTTATTGATCTATAACAAGTAGTTGAGAAAGTAAAGGTACCATCCATACCAACTTGTACTCATGGTTCTAAAATTGTTTCTACAAAAAGTACAGGTTGGATGAAAAATTATAAACATTTTTGGATGAAGAAAAGTGAGATGAAACCTATCACCATGGATAGGGTGGATAGGGGAATTAGTGTGGAAGATAGATCCCTACAGAAAGCAGAAAACACCAAGAAGAAGACTCATCAACCTTATCAAGAAGATGACAAGAAGTCAAGGTTTGTTGGTCAATGCTGGTGCGGTAATATATTTGGGAATTGTGCACTGGATTGTTGGTACAACCCCTTAAATGTAAAAGCACAGAGAAATCCCATATCAATGGGGAGAAATCCAAAGAAGAATAAGAAACATCCACAGATCCAGAAAAAAAATTTATACTACAAATAGATTTGGAATGCAGGACAACATATTTGATGTATGCAATGGGATTGGTCACAAGAATGGTGCATGCCTATCTCAAAATATATTCAAAGCTAATAAGAATAGAAGACCACAAAAGCTTGAGAATAATGAAGAATATATCTTGGGAAGTAATCGTAATTATGTTGTAAAAGAAAATTCTCCCAAGAATATTACAATGATAAAAATTGAGAAGTCCTTGGATTCCATGTCAAAGAAGGTGAAGGGTGGTGCATCCAAAAGAACTACTATGAAGGAAGACACTCAGAAGAATCCATGTAGAAGATGCAATATTGATGTCTCAGTCCCAAAAGATATATTGGTGGTTTGGACAGAAGATTTGGACATAATGAGGAAATTGGAAGATGCACAAGCTAAGGCGAGTGCTAAATGCAAAAATAAGATTCTACATGAAGACAATGAAGTTCTGTGTTTGAGGTGCAACAAGTCTGGTCATACTATGAGGAAATGATTTGAATTTATTTCAGTACAATAAGAATTCATGAAGAGTATGAAAGTTGCACCGATAGATTATAGTGCTTGGAAATCTCTTGAAGAAAGGAGATTCACACACAAAGAGTTGGATGATGTATTGAGATCCACACATCCACATTCAAAATTAAAGATCAAATGTGAAAGTGTGAGGAGTGGAGAAAATGGAGCATCTTGGTTGAGAAAATCATCTCAGCCATCCAGCTCACATTGAAGAAGCACGGAGGATCCTCCTTCTTCCCTTAAATCTTTGTGTATTGTAGTTGTTCTTTAAATACAGGGAATTGAGGGTGATGCAGGATCTCAGGGGAGAACCTAAGATTCAATGATGATAAGTGTTCTTTTTAGAGGGAGATACATGAAGAGCTTCCAGAGTCATTATCTTAATAAGTATCAACTTCAGTTGGTATTAAATTCAACTACTCTGAAGATTGTCTGAGAACTATATCATTGGAAAAGGTATTTCATTTCTTAATCTCTCGTCCCTGGTTAATAAAAATAATTATATTTTTATAAAGGGGGAGTAACTAGGTCAATCAGTGACATAAGAATAATGAAAGTTCCCCAAGGCCACTTATCCTTCTAATTTCACTGGAATGTTTTTGATCCTTGTTTGGAAGTGAGTGCAGGAATTTCAGGATTGATTATTTCCTATCACATTCAATATCTTTGTCCTAGAAAAAAAGTGGAAAACCCTTGAAGACAATTATTGGAGATCTCATCTCATGAGGTATCACGATAAGTGGATAATGGAAAACTTTTTTGTCTAAATCAAATTCTATTGTTTTCTACATCAATCTTTGCTTAAGTAGACATAGAGTTAAATGATTTATGACAGACTTCTTAAGTAAGGACTGATACCCTCTCTACAATGAACTTTGTATTTCTTGTCAATAAGGGGGATAGAAAGTAAAAAAGAAAGTTTGAAATGAAAGGGGGAGAGAAGCAAGTAATGGGGGGAGAGAATATTTTTATTTTGACATTGACACATTCATTTGAGGAGGATTTGTGGTATTTACAACAAAATTCAATGGGAGGGATTGTTGGGACCACTTTTTGTATGATGATGGTATTTGTTGTCAACAGTTGTCAATGTTGGTCAAAATAAAGAAGTATATGAAGAAGGACTCCAAAGATAATAGAGATCGACTGAAGTGAGGTTGCCTGCAGAATTGTTATGGAATCATAGCATTGGATGTGATACATGAGCAATTATTTATAAAGTCAATTCATACGATTGTTGAACTGATCCTAAGTTCAAAGAACTTCTGTCAAAGGTGACACATTGTTTACAACAATGAGGAATGGAGAAGTATCATCCATTTTACGATGATTGGAGAAGAATGGTGAGGTATCATATCTCTAAGGATGGTTGAAGAAGGATGAGGATTTGAAGAAGACAATGCAATGCTTCTTGATTACATGAGAACCATGCAAGAGCTTACATGAAGAAAAGAATCATACAATTTTAATGAAGTAGAGAATGATGGATGAAGATGAAGAGAGAGTGTGAAAGGACTTTTCATTCTAATAAGGTCATGAATTACACATTTCCTTGAAATCAGATGACTATTGCACTATTCTTTAAAGTCCCAAATACATGTATCAAAGGAGATACATTGTCTGCAACATTGAATGTGTTTGAAAAATCCTTAAGACTACACTTTTGGAATAGAGATAAATGGAGTTCTTTATAATTAATACTCCAAAAGGAATTGATGATTTGAAGTGAGGATGAAAGAAGTACTTTGGAATTCATATTTCAAAAAGAATGGATGAAATTAGACGATGCTTTGCTGATTTGTATTTTACAATAATGTCAAGTTTGGAAAACATGTGGTGCAAGCCGTATGAAGGATAAAGAGAGTAAAGAATTGTTTTTGTAAAAACGAATTTCAACATCATAATATCCTAAAAATTACAAAGGCATGAAGAAGGTGCACAAGTGGCGGCGCGCAAGTGGTGGCTCGCAAGTGCTTTAGAGGCACGCAAGTCTTATTTCAAAAATAGCATTATTTCATAAATATGGAAGAGGAAAGAAAGTGGCATGCAGGTGGTGGTGCGCATGTGGTAGTGCGTAGGTGGTGGAGCACATGTGGTGGCGCATAGGTGGTGGCGCACAAGTATTGGCATGCAACTCTAGGTCGTGCAAGTCATCAAAATGCCTATAAATAGATGACTAGCCTCCTCATTTATTAAGGCTCAACACTTGAGAATTATCCTTGAGCTGTGGGAACTCAAGTAGATATTTGGGCGCATAGGTTGAGAGTTGTTAGAAGGCAGACAGGTTGGGGGGCGCATAGGTTGGAGGCGCGCAAGTGTTGGCGTGCATGCTGCACAAAGGCAGCACATCTGAAGGGCATCACGCAAGAAGAGGCACGCAAGTTCCCAGCGCGTAGGACTCGGTCGTGCAAGACTTGGTCGTGTACGTCAAAGTGTGCACGCAGGCTGCTGTGCTCTAGGGGTTCTTTCCAGCTTCTTGTTAGTAAACAAGAAGAAGAGGTAGGCAAGTATAAGGCAGGCATGTATAGGTCCCGCGGATCAAAGTGGATGCGTAGGCTGTTCTGCTCCAGGAGGTTCTTACAAGCTTCTGATCAATTGAGTTGTGATTCCAATAATAATAAAAAGAAGAAGAGATTAGTGAAGATGGTTTTTAACTGAAAGAGAAAGTTTGAAGAAGATTAGGTTTTAGTGCATCTGGTTTTGCATTGAAGAAGAAGAAGAAGAAGAAGATTGTGCAACTTACAGGTTTGCTGCATAGAAAGAAGAGAAGAATTAGATGAGGAACAGAGTATTCCCAATTGAAGCCTACAATTATTTGGGTCGGTTCAATTCAGATGATGCTATGTGAGCTACTCTTCAGTGTCTGAATAATCACATTGGTATATGTGATTCTAGTCAAGAAAAGAGAAGAAGATTTAGTGCAGTTGGTTGTTTCACTAAGAAGAAGAAAGAAGAAGCCTAGTGTAGTTGGTGTTGCACCATAAAAGAATAGAAGAAATAAGGAAGAATTACTTGCCTACTTCTTTTCAAGTAATCAGGTGAAGATCACTAAAGAAGACCAAGAGCAGAACCTACCTTTTGAAGAAGGAATTAGACTGTCTCCATAGGCAGTATAAAGAACCAGCTAGAGGCTACAAGTTGGACTAGGCTATCACCAGTCCAGGGAAGAGAATTGTTTCCCACCCCCTCCAAAGTGTAGGGACTCACACAAGCTAGAGGATTGTTTTCCTAGCCACTACATTGTAACAAAATATTACATTATATTGGAGAATTCATGCACTGTTCATTCCCTTTTATGGAAAGGACGTAGCTACTCTTATTGAGTGGTGAACCTTGTAAAAATATAATCTTCATATTTTTACTGCTTTCTATTATTGCATGCGATAGGGAAAAGATAATAAAAGAACCAAGATCCTAATAGGTCAAGAGGTACAGGGATAAAAGTTTGAATTGGTTACTAAAAAGACCCCAACACTGATTCCCCCCAACCCCTCTCAGTGTTAGGCATATCCCAAACTAGTCCTCTCAATTAATAGTGAACCGATGAGGCATAATAATTTGCACTGTTCAAGAGGATGGGAGGTCGGACTCATCACACATTTTTAGGGGGAATTATTGTCTACTCCAGGACTCTCTTTATAGATTTATGATATGTTCGTGAATCTTTATTAAATTTCCAAGTATGAAAATGAGCTTTCCTTTAGATCTAATAATCAATGATTGATATGTAGGAGATATAGAGAATGTTTTATATGTATTCGAGGTTCTTCATTGATAGAGAATCATCTGTATTTGTTATAGATTCTTAGTCAATGGTATCCTTCAACACATTATATAGAAATCTCTTGGTCATTATGATAACCATACTGGTTTTAAATCCACTCAACGGGGAACATTAAGTTTATTGTCATTCAGAAGGACATAGATTATTTTAGAGTTGGGATCATACCCACAGATTGGATACCTACGTATCCTTGTTTAGAAAAGGAATCAGAACCCATGTAGTTTGAGTAAATAAGTATGAGTTTTATGTAATATTGATGGCTCAAAGAAAGATGTCATAATTACTTTTATGCTCTAAGCTCACGTGAGTCATGCTCGGTGTGAGAAACAAGAGGTATTGGTAAAACCTGACGACTTTTCCATGAAAGATGAAATCGTAAGAAATGATGTGGGGCTTATGTATATATGAATGCCCAAGATAAATGAGGATTGGTATTTAATTCAGGGAATTAACCCATGAACAATGGTGATAAAGGTATATGTGCTTTATGGATAATTGGATACCTAACATAGGATTTAATCCTAAAAATGATGCCCAAATTAGAGGGTACTTATGATTGGGTTTTATTCCTGAGAAGGAAGACCAAATCAAAAGAAATTATGACTGGTTAAGAGAAATTATGACTGGGACTTAATCCTGAGAAGGAGGCCCAGGTTAAAGGGACTTGAGAACTGGGGCTTACTCTTGAAAAGGAGGCCCATGTTATTGAGAATTATTACTGGGGATTACTCCTAAGGAGGATGCCTAGAATATGAGGTTTTGTAATTTGGGGCTTACTCCTAAGGAGGATACCCACATTTGGGAACATGGGGCTTACTCCTTAAAAGGAATCCCAGGTTAAGAGAACATGGACTGGGGCTTACTCCAGAAAAAGAGGCCCACGAATAGGGGAATTGGGGATTACTCCTAAAAAGGATGCCCAAATTAAAGATCTTCTCATTTTAAAGGATGAGGTTGAATGAATGAAATATCTCACCTTAGTGACATGAAGATATGTAAATCACTAGGTTTTGAGAGATGTTTCAAATAATTCCTTTCAGATAAGGAAGCCAACCAAGGAATCATTCCATAAATGGATTTGAAGAGGGTTTTGAATGCTAAATCTTTAAGAGGAGATGTGGATTTGAAGAAAAAAAGAGATGAATAGACAGGAGGGACACCCAAAATGAGGTAGGCACAAAGGTCTTGTTTGGGTGCGCAGGTCCTGGTCGCACATGTGTACATGCGCTACACATGTGTACTTGCGCACTGGTCAACCCATAGGGTAATACTTGGGTGAGACATGTCTCAAGCCCTTAGTATTATCCCTAAAGGCTTATAAAAGGGTGGTACGTAGGTTCTGTTGAAGGGATAAGGCGGCGCGCAGGTGTGACCATTTCCCTTAAGGGTTAGACACTTAGGCGCATAGTTGTTGATGAATTTCAACACCTAGGCCTTGTTCCCCTTCGTTATATCATCCATTCTAGGTAAGAAATTACCTTAGAAGTGTTCGGAAGACATCAAGAAGAGACTGGGGCACCAAGAGGTGAAATCTGAGTTTCTGGATTTTTCGTCCCCAAAATGGGGGGCCCACAAGGAATATTTATAGGCTACTGAAGACCTCGGGTGAAAATCAAATAGGGCGTGAGGTCACCTGTACGACCAAAATGTGGCATGCAGGTATACCTACATGACCATCTTGGAACTTGCACGACCCATGCTTAAATAAATCCTTGTTCATGCCATTGTCGATTTTTTGATGTTTCTTCAAAGGATGAATCACTTTGTGTTAAGGTATTACCCTTTTTCAGTTGTTATACTCTTTGATGGAAAGGAGCATAAAAAAAGTTCCCCCTCAGAGTTGGATCCGAAAAGAAAGAGGATGTGACTCTGAGGTAAAGAGGAAAACCAAGAAATTGTGATGCGCGAGTTCTGACCGCGTCGATTGTGCCGCGTAGGTGAGAGTCGCGTAGGCCTCAACGCACAAGGTACAACCTTGCCTATAAATAGTCGCACCATTCTCGTACAAAGCACTCGGCTTTGAATGCTTCTGATCTCCCACCACGTAGGTTGATCTCGTCACGTAGGTTTCTGATTTTACACGGTTTCGTTGCTTCTGTACGTGTCACGCTTCTGCAGAGGTATTTTGACCTGTGCGGTGATACCTGTGCACCAAAACCTACGCGACACAGTTACACTTTTGCGCCAACCTTGGACCTACACTCCTTAATGCCTTATCCATTTTTTCACTTTTCTTCACAAATTTTATGAAAAATAAACTCACTTAAAAGTTAATTATTCAACCTTTGTGCAGATTTAATGGATCCTAGACGAATTGGAACGTCTGATGAACTGGCTAGCAAGCGAATTGATGACATGATGAACGTTGTTGGCCATGATTATTATGATATCTACGACAGAACTCTTCTATATTTGTCCAAGTACTTGAATAGGTATCATCTTAACTTTCAATAGAGCATCTACTTGCCTCTGTATGGGCATGATCATCTGCAAGACGTCAATATTCCAGAGGCAAAGAATTATCTTCTACATTTTTGGTTTTAGAATTACACTAATTTTTCTTCAACAAATATCTCAAGTGGAGGAGCATTTATTAATACTGGAATAGTGAAGAAGGCCTACATAATGCATCATAGCCCTTGTGCCGCAGATCTGAAACCTCACAAGCCTGAGTTGCAATCCCATTGTTATCCTTAAATCTTCTGAAATTCTCAGATGCATCAATCCAATGGATGGAAGAGGAGTTGGGACATCCGTCCTAGAGGAGGTGTGAAGAAAACATGGATGTGGGCATATTGGGTGTGAAAAACCTATGCAGAGTTTGTCAAGGATATGAAAGGATCTGTAATATATGAAGCCGTCTAGGCTGGGCAGACATATGTTTATAGGAATGATAAATTTGTACCGGAGCTAATCAGCCGCTGGATCCTAGAAACCAATTCTTTCCATCTGACTCATGGAAAAGTAGGCATCAGTTTGTGGGATGTCTACAATATCTCAGGGGCTCCAATTTTGGGCGACATGTATGTTGAATTCATCCCCCCAAGGTGACTTGGAATTCTTCGGAGAAGACTCCATCTTTGGCTCGGGAGTTATTGAAAATTTTCTATAAGCTCAGGAATTCCAAGACTTCCAAAACTCATTCCAGAAAGGATATTCATCCAGAGGAGTGGATGGATATGTTTCTTACCAAGAAGGAGGTGAAGGGTCCAACCTGTACTCGTCCTAATATTTTCCCCAGAACAGAGAAGAGGGGTGCTATTGGCAAATTCTGGCTGACCTTGGAAGCAGAAGAATTTGAGAAGTGGGGGTACGAAGTGGATCAGATAATCCCAAAAAAGACCTGTCTGATGGGCTTCAAAGCCTTGTGGATCAGTTTTTATCTTTTTCCAGTTAGGGATTCAAAGGGAGGCGTCATGCCAGGGACCTTCGTTGTTGCAGCCAAGTTGGCCGATAAGAAAATGGTTCGGTTGGCCACCCGCATTTTGGTGAATATTCACAGGATCTTACTCCATGTATTTTTGGGTAAGTCTCCTTTGAGAATAGTGGGACCATTCCAAGTTTTGTGGGGATGGATCACCACTCATTTCAAGACATATGTTATACAGAATAGAGTACAGATTCCTGGAAGCTCTTTCTGACCATCAGTGCAGGAATTTTCTAGAGTAGCTACATAAGCTCTCAACATCTATGACATGAATGTGAGGTTGAGCGTGTACAAGGAATTCAATTTCTTTCCTTATGGAAACCCACCAAATGGGTGGTTTGTTGATGATGGAACCACCGGTCTGGAATTGAGGTCGTACATACTAGCTTGCAGAGATGGTGTACTGGCCTCCAGGATTGACGGAGAGATTATTTGCAAGACCTATGATCCATACAAATTTGCACGCCAATTCAGTTGTCTGCAGTAGACTCTTGTATCCCCTCCTATGCATGTCAGGTCAGAGCACCATCTGATGGTTTCCCAACAATTATGGTTGCTGACATCTATAGAAAAGACTGGGGTAGTGTTTTATCTACCAGTTGATAAAGTGGTGAGTAACTTGACTACATGGTATACTGAGAACTGGATAGCATCATACCCTGAAGGGGTGTTGAATTATCCGATTTATCAGGTGGAGAAAAATAAAAGAACTATAGATAAAGAAAACCCTTCTTTGGAAGGTGATGCTTCCCCACTTGGAGCGGATTCACCAGGTTCCTCACCTAGGGGTGACTCTCCAGATTCCCAAGATGGGGATGATGAGGCACAATATGCGGAAAAGAGGCCTCGTGCCAGATATAATCCTCCTATCAAAATCAAGAGACCCACTCCATCGACTCCTAGTGAGTTACTTCATTGAATAAATTTAATCGCCTTTACCTTATAAAGTAACAAATTTCATTTTCTTATTCTCTATATGTAGTTGCAGGAGATGGGAAGAAGCTGAAGTCCAAGATTGTAGGACCCTCCTCGCAGCCTTCTGGTACACACATTTAATATCTTCGACCAGAGGCTGTCCAGACATGGAAGAGTTTATATTGCGATGATGAAACTACCTGTATGGATTTGTGCGAGGGGCTACACATCCCTAGAATAGGAAATCTTCGGGCCTCCACCAGTATCCATTTCGAGGATAACCCCAATGAAGTGAGAGATTACATCAGAGAGTTGGATATGATCATATATTCCATCAATTATTCCATTCCTGTCACCAAGTGGGTGAAGGAAATGATAGATCGTGGAACCACTGAGGGGACTGGTTGTTCTAGAGATTAGGAGTGGCATGATTACGTGGCTCCTGAAGAAGTAAGTCTCTTACCATATTTTCTTTGTAACTTGATTCCAGTTAAAGATTTGTTACTCAATGAAATTACATTATTCATCCTGCATCTTGCAAAGAAAGGAACTCATGAGGTTCCTTCACCACAGTATAGCCCTAGTGGTACTACCATTGGGGCTAATGAATCTCCTCGCAAGCCGAGCGAGATATCTCCAGGACAGTAGGCCATGGACTAGGAGTTAGATATGGATTTTCATTCTCCAATTTCTGTATTTGGAGATGATGATGTCATCACTCTCAAAAAGCCGAATAAGCAAAAGCATCGAAGGAAGAAGTCCACATATAAACATTTTATCAGTAGTGGTAAGTCCTTCAGATAGTCAAGAGTCTTAACCCATGAAAAGATTGCTCATACTTCTTGGGATTTCAGGGGATTCTTTAATTTCCTCTTTGATGGAGAGGATTGACCCTCCTTTGAGGACGACGGAGGGTACTGGTGAATAGTCACAAGTTCATTCTTGCTTGGCTGCTCCTGAAGAGGAGCCAACATCTGTTCCCAGTACCACTCCTGTTGCTGCTGTAAGGAGAAAAGAGTATACTTCTGGTATATTAATAATGCTTCATAAGATATTGAATGAAAACATCAACTGAATTCCATTCTGTGATACTTCAGGTTCAACCCCTGCACCGGAACATTTAGCGTCCACTACAACTGACGCCGAAATTTTATCTGAAGACGTTGTTCGGGGTCAGAGGCCGCAACATGAAGGTCACCAAGAAGACGTATCGAATGCTCCCACTGGTGAGAATAATAAGGAATATGAGATAAAATTTGATGAAATGATAGAACTTGGCACATATTTTGAATATTTTTTAGATCATGTTAAATTACCTTGTAATTTAGAATATTTTGTACATGAGTGATATCCTTTGTCTTGTTAAAATAACTTCTTATTACATCTCTGACCATGATTAGTTCAAATGTGTAGTTTCATCTGAACAAGCTGCCGAACTGCCAATTCCTGAAGGGGGTACAGACAACGCTACTGTTGTAGAGACACTAGCTCAAGTGGAGCTGAAGCCAGTGGAGCTTCCTCAAACTCATCCTGAAAATCCTGTTGAAGCTAGGAAAGACAGGGAGGATCCTTCTCCTGTTGTTGATCTACCATTGGGTAAGAGATAATAATATTTGTGGCTGCACTTAATTTTCATGACAAATTAATCAAATTCTGTTATCCTCTGAAACTAACCAAAACATTCAATTGACTGTGTAGGGCCATCAATTTCATTGGATAGATATAGAGGTGAAGCCTCAGCCTCCACCCCAATGGGAATAGAAAGTGAAATAACACGGGTCAGGGGGTAAAGAGCAGAACATGGTACTTCTCTAAGTGCATTAATCCCGAATTATATTCCCCCAATGACAATGATGCTGCGTCAGACCCGGAAGTACAAAAGGTGCTCTAATTTTCACGACGCAAGGCATGACATAATATATAGAAGATCGTATCTGAAGTGCCTCTTGGAGAGCTATCATCAAAGATCCCCTGACATTCATCCATGTTCTTCATGTAGGGACTTCGTGGTTTTGGATATCAAGAGATCCATGCCACGGTGAAACAAGTCATCTTAAGAAGGGAGCAGTAGTGGAAGTACCATCAAAACCTGACCAGAGTAAGGCTGTCAGCCAATATCAGGGAATTTGAGGCTGCGGTGTCCCGAGTTGAGGCTGATCATGCTGCCAAGTTGAAGGAGCTAAAGCATATGATCAAGGAGAAAGTTGTCCAGCAGATGCACCTTCAGCAACAATTAGATACTTTTACTGGTGAACATGACCAGCTGAATAATTCATTGGAAGGAGTTCAAACAAATGGTATGAAAGCCATTGCTGAAGCCAAGAAATCAGTCCATCAAGCTGAAAAAAGTGAAGTTGGTCGTGTGCATGAGCTTAAAGTGGATGATGATGAATGTCGGGATGCCATAAATCAAATGAAGACTTATGTTGAAAGTATCTTGTAATCCCTGGAAAAAGAGAAGAGACTCCAGTCTGTGGATTCCCTTCTAACTTTTGTACATAAAATGAAAAACACTTTCATCTTCAATCATTTGTGCATGCCTTCTTTTGCTACTTGATTTAAATTTTACCTAAGCCAATGGGCCTGGTAAGCATAGTTTGATTTTTTGTAGGATTATTATAAACAACACTAAAAACACTGAATCTTTTTATTGCTCAATATTACCTAAATCATACAAAATATATGTTCAGTGAGCTGGTACTTGACTTTTATTCAGAGTTCCCTTGTCTTTTTATGAGCAGTTTAAAGTCATGCACATCAGAAATAAAAAGGCTAATGTTTAAGTTCAAAATATCTTTGACCTAATGGATTAAAATTGACTCAATTCCTTGATAATTTATCTGAAAACAAATTACCACACTCAATTATGGGAGAAAATTTAAACTATGACTTAGGAAATTTTGAATATGAGAAATGATATGAAAAAAGGACAAAGAGGCATTAGAAGAAGTATTTCCTATGAGTGAAGTTACCATTATTTACCAAACTCATTAGGGGGTTGAATTATGCAGGGCCACCTAAGGGCATTGGCTGCATAGTTAAATAATAGCATCTTTTGGCTGACAGGTCTATTATGTAGACTGTTTATGCAAGGCCACCTAAGGGCACATGATTTATAGTCAGGAAAATGAAATCTCAGAAATTTTACCTTTCTATTGCTAAAAAGCCAATGGAAGTTTATGTAGATTCAAATTTTCCAAAGAATAGAGTCTGTTGTATGGAGAGAGGTACTTGAATATGGAGAGGATATTTCCAATCAAGATTATCAAGGAACTGGATGAATGTCACTCCCACGAAGGTCTGAACCAAACATAGGGAAGGGAAATATAAACCATAGACTTGAATACTTTCAGATCATGAAATAGAGTATGGGACAAATATGTTAAGGATGGATATTTTTGCGGATTCTTACATATTTTCGTTAAGACAACTAAGGAAAAAAGAGGTTTTATTCCCATGAATGAAGTTACCATTATTTTAAAAACTCTTTAGGGGGTTGAATTATGCAGGGCAACCTAAGGGAATTGGATACACAATCAAATAATATTATCTTTTGGATGACAAGTCTATTATGTAGACTGTTTATGCAAGGTCACCTAAGGGAACATGCTGCATAGTCAAACAAAATAATTCCTAAGAATCAGACATTTTGTGACCAGAAGTCAAGAAAAGGGTTATGAAGAGCTGAAAGTTTATAAGGATAGGAATATGACACATCAAAATGGGAATTGTCCAATGTATGAAAGAGATAAATAGACCAATGTTGACCATAATCATGTTGTGGTTGGGTCCTGAATTGAGGTGATGGACTTCACTACATATCCCATAAGGATGGGAATCAAGCCATACATAGTCCTTGAAATATAGTTTAACATCATGTGGGGCAAGATTATAGAAGATCTTAGTTTAGGGTCATAGATCTCGGACCATTATAAGGAGTACTCAGTGTGTTTTATAAAACTGATGTGAATGAAGACTAGGGTTTCCATACCACATTCATGTTTTCACAGGGGGAATTTTCAGCCAAAGGACTGAAAGTGGAATTTGGGGTTGGTCCCAAAGACCTGGGGCTGGATTCGAGGGACACTCAAACGTTCCTAATTATCCCATAAAGATGGGAATGAAGCCGCACATAGTTCATGAAATACCCTATGTACTGATTTGGTTCGTACAATTGAAGAGTGAAAGGGGACTTTTAGTGCAATGATGGTTTGACCCAAGATAAAAGGTTCAGGTATTTCCATCTATGAATGTAGTCTTTAGAATATAACATGATTGGAGATCAATGTAAATAATGATTCCCTCTTAGGTGAGGGTGTCAAATAATGTTGTAGTTTATTTTCGTACAAGACAAAAGTGCGAACATTTTGACATCATATAGAAAGGACGATGGTGAAACAATATAAAAAATATTGGTTCTGGCGGCAGTTTCACAAATCAACATTGTATAAGACGAAGGTGAACTGATGTGAAGAGATTGATTTTGGGCTTGAACGTCAGGAGGTTGCCTACATACCCAGCCTATAAGGAAAGGATCAAAGTCTACGTAGTTCGATTAAAAAATGAATTGGTAATCAAGTTTTTCTTGAGGACAACGACCTAAAAAATGGTTTCGGGACATACACATGGTTAGTGTCTCAGAGAGGGTGTTATGGTTGAAGTTTAATCTAAGCTCACGTGAGTCATACTCGGTGTGAGAAACAAGGGGTAGCAATAACCTTAACGATGCACAGTTTAATGTCATGTTGGACGAAGAAGGGACTGTGCAGTTTAATGTCATGCAGTAAAGACTTAGGGGGGGACTATGCAGTTTAATGTCATGCAGTAAGGATAAAAATAAGGGTTGTGTAGTTTAATTTCATATAGCAAGGACGGGTGCTGTATAGTTTAGCATCTTGTAGCTAGGACGTATGGATATATAGTTGAATGTCTTGCAGTGAGGACAATGGGGACACAGTTTAATATCATGTTGTACGTATTAAGGATTTTTTCACAGTTTAACGTCATGTTGGACGTTGGGGTTTTGTACAGTTTAGCGTCATGTAGCTAGGACGTAAAAGGGACAATACAGTTTAACGTCATGTTGGACGATGGCGCAGTTTAACGTCATGTTGGACGTTGGGCAACAATACAGTTTAATATCATGTTGGACGATGGTGCGAATAGTTTAAGGTCATATGCATAGAATAGAATGATGTATTTGTGTTATAAAAAATACTTTTTCAGAAATCTGGCATTGGTTGGAGTCGTGATGAGTTCTCCATCCATTGAGATTAAAGAATAAGATCCATTGGATTAGACCTTATTTATTGAGTAAGGTCCGTCCCATTTTAGCTCAAGCTTGGGAGGTTTCTTCCCTGGTATCATTGGAGTTCTGAGAACCAACACCAATTCTCCCTGAATTAATGAACGAAGACAAACTTTTTTGTTGAAATTCCGTGCTACTCAATTCTGATAGTCATCCAAGTGGTGCAGGGTGCACAATCATTTTTTATCTAATCGTTTTAATTCATCGAATCGCTTTTTATATTTTTCATCTATAGATGAATGATCACAAATGGCTACTCTGAGGGGGGGTAATTGAACCTCAATGGGTAAGACTGCTTCCGTTCCATATACCAATGAATATGGAGTTGACCGCGTTGCAGTGTGGGTGGTGGTCTGATAAACCCATAAAGCATGAAAGAGTTTATCAGGCCATGATTTCTTATCTTTATCCACCATCTTTTGCAGTATGGTTGAATGAGTCTTGTTGAAGGATTACATTTTTCCATTGGCCGCTGCATGATACTGGGATGAATGATTGGATTTGATGTTGTATTTTTGATACAACTTCCTTACCTTGGATGAATAGAAGTTGGTTCCATTGTTCGTCAATATGGTATGAGGGACACCAAATCTGGTAATGATGTTAGACTTGATGAAGATAAAAATGATTTTGGAATTGAATTATTTGAGAGGTATTGCCTCTACCCATTTGGAAAAGAAGTCTGTAGTAGTAAGAATATACTTGAACTTCTTGGCTATAGCTGAAGGATAAGGTCCTACTACATCCATTCCCCATGTGGAAAATGGCCATGAGTATTTATCTGTATGAAGAAACTCTGGGGTTTGATGAATGAAGTTGGCACATACATGGAAAGAATGACACTTCGTTGTGAAATCAATACAATCTTGTATCATTGAAGGTGAAAAGTATCCAAGCCTTCGAATTTGATCAGATAGTCTATATCCGAACTGAGGGGCACCACAGACTCTTGCATGCACTTCTTTCATGACATCCATTATCTCTTCACCCTCAATGCATCTGAAGATAATTCCATCAAAACCTCTTTTGTAGAGAATTTTTTCTAGGTGATATGGGCTATCATAAAAAGTAAAATTGACCACATGTCTCCAGACTTGTTCTTTCCTGGCTTTATCAGGTGTGAGTGTTCTATTTTGAAGATATTCTCTGATAGGTGTCATCCATCCCATAGTACGACCATATGGTTCAAAAATGGGACTAATTTCATTGATATCCTATGTTATGATTTGAACATAAGGTGAAATTGTACAACGGTGGTCAATACTGATGATTGTCTCATCCCAATTTGGATTTGTTAGAGCTGTGGCAATATTAGCCAGTGCCTCAGCTTGGGAATTTTGTGATCGTGAGACATAAGAAAATGTCGGTTCCGAAGGAAATTTTTCCATTAACTCTCTGAAGTAATCATACAAAGGGATTAACTATTCTTTGCTGATGGCATAATACCCATTGACTTGTTTGATTACCAGTTCTGAATCACCTTTCACCTTTAAGTGATTCACTTGTGCGTGAAGCGCCAACTCCAATCCCACGATGAGAGATTAGTATTCTGCTTCATTATTTGTATTGTCTTCCCACAATAAGAATGAATAGGATAACACTAAATTTTGAGGGGAAATAAGTACAATTCCTAACCCAAATTTGTTGAATTTAGGATCTTCCATTTCCTTCCCTGTTGGACTTCAGGAAGCACCATCAAAGTACATTTCCCATGTTTGAAGATTATCTTGAATAGAGAATACATCTTCATTAGGAAGTTCAGTATCTAAATATTTATCTTCTACTGAAGGATGTTTAGCAAGGAAATCAACCAGAGATTGACCCTTTATTGCCTTTTGAGACACATACTGGATATCAAATTGATGTAAAATAATTGCCAACCTTTCCAGACGTCCTGTAAGCATTGGACGACTAAGGATAAATTTGAGTGGGTTATTTCGAGATACCAATTGGACCTCATGATGTTGTAGGTAGTGTCTCAACATCTGAACTGTAATGATTAATGTTAGGAAGCACTTTTCAATACTTGAATATCGTCTTTCTGCTTCAACCATAGTCCGACTGAGATAGTAGAGGCTGTTTTCATTCCCAACATCATTTTTCTGGGCAAGGAAGGCACCCAATGATCGCTCTAAAGCTGTCAAATAAAGAATAATTGTTCTTCCATCAATAGGTGGAATTAATACTGGTTGACTCAAGAGATACTTCTTGAGAATATTGAATGCCTCTTGACATTCTTCAGTCCACTGGTAAGTGACACCCTTCTTTATTAATTTGGTGAAGGGTATACTTTTTCTTACCAAATTGGTGATGAAACGCTGAATATAGGCTATGTTTCCTTGAAGACCTCTCAATTACATTAAATTTTGAGGAGGTGACATACCAAGGATTGACTTTGTCTTCTCAGGATCAACTTCGATACCACGATGGCATACAAAAAAGTCGAGAAATTTTCCTGAGGTTACCTCAAAAGAACATTTTAAGGGGTTCATCTTCAAATTTTGCTGTCGAAGTTTGTGGAATATGATTTTCAAATCTGCCAAGTGATTAGAACTTTGTTTGGATATTACCACCAAACTGTCCACATAACATTCAACAAACATCCCTAAAAAGGGTTTGAAGATATGATAAATGGCACACTGATATGTTACACCTACATTCTTCAGGCTAAAGGGCATTACCCGATAAAAAAACATACACTGAGGGGCTCTGATGGTTGTAGATTATTCATATTTTGGATCCATTAGGATATTATTATACCCAGAATATCCATCCATGAAGGAAAGTGCTTCATAGCTAGCTGTTGCATCAATTAAGAGTACTGTGATCGGAACTGGAAAATCATCCTTAGGACAATGCCGATTAAGATCTCTGAAATCAATGAAAACTCTAATTTTTCCATTATTCTTTTTCACAGGAACAATATTATCCAACCATTTTGGATATTGAACTTCTCCGACAATGTAAGCTTTGATAAGCTTACCCACTTCTGCTTCAATTTTGGACGCATAAGTTGGGTGTGTTCTTCTTGCGGCTTGCTTAAATCCTCGATGTTCTTCTGGAAAACCCAAACGATGAGTAGAAACATCAGGATCAAGGCCTGGAATTTCTGTATAGTTCCAAGAAAATATATCACTATTTTGCTTTAAAATTGAAATATACATCTCCTTCTCTTCAAGAGTCATGGACACACTAATTAAAGTGGGGTGTGGATCTTCTTTTGTACCCAGATTTATTTCTCTGAGTTCATCCACAGTGGTAGAGATACCATCTTTAAATGATGGAGGAGCATCCCTGAGATCTTCCTCTTCTTCTTTAACATGTGTTATTTCTTCTGTTTCTACATGCATAGTAGATGAAGAAGAAAAAATTCCATGATCAGAAGAGATGTTAAAATTTTAACATCTTGAAGAAGAAGCTTCCATTTCTGACCCTATGGATGGTGAAGGGTCTTTCCTGTGTAATAAAGAGGAGATGATGGATTGATAATCAACATCATCGTTCACCTATGACATTGCTATAACTTCTTCTGGCCTGGTTGGCGAAGTATAGACTTGCTGGATTTCAACGGATGAAATGAAGACATCTCCATTTGAGCTTTCATTATTACTTGGTGAATCACCAATTTCTCCCATGCTGTCTTTTTTGATTTCCATAATTGACATTATAGACATTTCCATAAGAGTATTCAGATTCAGGTCTATCCTGTCAATTTGACTGATAGGAAACACATAATCCGTACTCACATTTGTGAATGGGTTTACTGGAATATTTTCCAAACCATATGGAGCTTTAACTTAGGTAACATCCATTGTTGTGGATTTCTCATTACCCTCCATGTGATAGAATTGCGCCTCAATGTATTGAGATTCACATGTTTTGAATGGGTCTTTGTCACCATAAAATGTCCCAATTTGACCATTGAAACAATATTTGATAAATTGATGATATGATTAAGGGATAACCGCATGTTGATGTAGCCAATGTATTCCAAGACAAATATTGAAGGATGTGTCATGTCGAAAAACCATTAAATCTGAATTGGATACAAGATCTCCAAACCGAGTTATGAGCATGATCTCACCCAGAGGTTCTTGTTCATTTTTATCATATCCTTTCCACAGCAATGTAGAAGGAGATAAATAATATTCGGTGAGGCACAATTGAAAAAGTTTACAGATGGGGATGAGGTTGACTCCTGATCCATTATCAATGAAATCTCTTTAGATGTCTACATCATTGAACTTCCTAGATAAATAGAAAGGTATAATATGTCCATACATGACATCATCTTCATCTTGATCTGTAAAAGATATCACTACATGGCATTCTGTAGGATCATTCTCTACATGGTAGAATTCAGCTGCAGCAATTTCAGTTGCGAATTCCTGAGGACTTGACAAAGCCTCAATGAGTGACTCCCGAAGATCCTTTGGTAAATTCAAGGCATCCAGAATTGATAACATGGATGGTAAATGGGACAAATGTTTCAAGACATCATATTTTTGATCCAGAGGTCTACATTTCCCAATAGGAATATGTGGTTTTGCAGGTTCCTTGGAAGATGATGCTTTAGAAGTAGATGCATCTTGTATCGGGTTTGGAGTTGGAAATACTCCTGGATATGGAAGACTATACTGACTAGGTCTATTTACTTTCTGAGAGGAAGCAAGTGAAACCTCCAACCGATCCCCCAGAATAATTGTGCCAGGACTGAATCTTCCATGCATGGAAGAACTTTCTTGTTCTTTTGGTGCTCGCTGAAGGGCTCTGCCATGAGTTTCTACTGCATACACAGTTCTAGTAGGGGTAGAATTGGAATAATGCCTTCTGGGATATCCACGTCTTCCAATGTATCCCAGAACTCTAGAACTCCCTCTATTTCTTTTATTTGATACGGGGAACTCGGTTTCATCAAGATCGAAATTGTGACTGGAATAAGGATCTGTTAAGTGAATCATGTTAACAGAACCAAAGATCAACTCTTCATTTGATGAAGACTCTATCGGATTAGCCCATTTAGGCTATGCTGTTTGGTGGGACCGTGCCCGTGGCTTTGACGTAGATGACATAAAATCTGCTAGAGTCAAAGGCAACATGGGCTTTGACATGATCTCATCTTCTTATGATTGTTCCTCTTTATTTGATTTATGCCACCCCTTTGAGGATTTTCCCTCTAATGAAGAGGGTTTTGTTTTGGAATTCATAGCAGAAGACACAATTGGTTTCTTCAATTGTGTTTACAAAATGGCATGAGTTTTGTTGATCATTTTTCTGACCATCCAATCATCATATTTCTGTGCATTTTTGTTTTTGACTTCCTACCACTCACCTTCTTCCTCTGGATCTGTAGTAGTAACACATGCTACCAGAGCTGGAGAACCATTCAATTTGACTTGTCCTGAGTCCACCATTTTTTGCAGGAGGTATTTGAAGACAAAACACTTTTGAATGGGATGCCCCAACATCTGATGAAATGGGAAATAGTTGGTATGGTCTTCATCTACTTCCTTGTTCAGACTTTTGGGCCTTGGGAATTGAACCAAATTATTTTCCAGAGACGAAATGAAGTAACCAAGAACTTGTTCATTTTGGAAAGATTAAACTTTGCTCATCAAATACTCAAATTGTTTCCGGCTTTGATCACTTTGATCATCTTGACGAAATGACCTCTATTGTTGATGCAAAGGAGGTGGAGCCCTTCAATAAGATGAAGGTTTTGAAGTAGAAGTAGGTACAGGTGCTTGTTTAAGTGTAACTGTAGCAGTTTATTCATTACCCATTATCCTTCCTGAAGCTGATGGAATTACACAAGTTTTATCGTTTGTCTTTGTAAGCGAGTCTTCGATCTTTTGAGCGATCTACGTAAGGTCTTGAAACCCTCCTGTGCATTTCACAGGGATCAATGGTGTGCATAATTTATCACGCAAATTTTACACACAGATTGGAAACAACTCTTCTTGAGGGAGTACTAAACTTAGGGATTATGTTAATCCCTTCCAGTGAGCAATGAAATCTAAAACTCTTTCATTCTCCCTTTTCTTACAATTTGTAAGATAAAAAACTGTTTTATTTGGAAATGTTGAGATTAATTGATGAATAAATAATTGATGAAGGTCTTTACACCTCGTAATTGACCCGGATTGCATGTTTGTATACCAAACAAATGCAGGCCCTTGTAATGACTGTTCGAAACACCTGAGCTTAACTGCTTCTTGTTACTGAGCGGTTCCCATCATAGGATCACTATGAGAAACAAAATGTGTTAAGTGTTTCTCTGGGTCTCCCAAAATATTAATGATTGGAAATGTGGTACTTGCAAAATTGATGGGGGGAGGAATTGCATCAACCCATTCCAGGTAAGCTCACTTTTCTGGTTGAATTTATTCACACTTTTCCTCTATAGCTTCCAACCGAGCTGTTAATGACTCAATGGTAGTTATTAACTTTTTAGAAACATACGATTGAGCTTGGACTTGAGCAGGTGCAATAACTGGATCATGGACAGGTGTGGTGGCTGGTACTACAACTGATGGTAGCACCACCGATTGTTGTTGCGCATGACCCATAGGACTAGACCAGTGAGGGTGTACTGGTAAAGGAGGACACTCTTGATCCATCTCAGTAGCTTCAACAAATTCCCTTGGCTGACTGACTCCAACACTCTTAGGAGGAAGACTACCTTGAAGTAGTTCTATATTCAACCTCTTTAATTCCTTCATTTCTTCACCCTATTGTGCAAATATTTTCTCTAGTGAGAGTGATTGGCCTTCTCCAGAGGGAGGGTGGGATGTAACCTGATTCATTCCTTTCCCCTTGTTGGATGCATTTCATAGCGGGGGAAGTTGGTTACTTGATGGAATACCTAGATTCCAGGTAAGCCTTTTGTTTCGTTTATGCACACCATCTTAATTTGCCTCTGTGTGAACATCCTCTTGAGCAGGAACATCTTCATATGATCCCTCTGAGTGAGCCTCTTATGGGGGATCATCAAAAATGGAATTGATGACATTAATTGATGCATAACACATTTCATCCCTTCTACCCGAATTTCTGCGATATTGTCTTCTTCCATGTCCTTGATGAGACATTTCCTTTTTTGATTTGATCCCTCGGGAACTTCTTGACGAACCGTAATTTGAAAGGAATCTAATGATAATTCAGCTCTTTGTTCCTCTTGTTGATTCTTCACTAATCGAGAGAATACTGACTTTCTCTAAGGAAGAGATTGAGGATTTGAAAAAGTCCTCAGTCTTATGGACTGGGGCTGTTCCTGCTAAACTCCTCAAATCCTATTTGTTGATTTCAAGGGTTGGGCTAAAAGAGTCCCCAATCTGGCAAGATGGGGTGGTTCTTGAGTTGCTATAGCTGAGGCTTTCTTAAAATCTCTCCTGATCTTTTGGACTTTAGTCCAGAAATTGGATGGATGCATCAACCTACATCCAGTAAAATCACCTGGCTCAAAAGACCGCTGAATGATTTATGACACTTCTGTCACATGATGATGTGCTCGCTCTAAATGAGAAGCCTCTTCAATATTCTCATTTTCCTGATGCAAGAGTAATTCTACAACTTGTTCATTGTATGCTTGACTTTGGGAAGAACTAGTTGAGGCCTGTTCCTGAGCAAGCCTTTGATTACAGACAAAGCCAATTGGCTATGGCCGAACATGGGAAAAAACATTGCATTAGACCATTTTTGATGGACTTTGTTGATAGGAGAGTACATTGAAATTTAGTGCTCCATGAACACCCCATCCCCTGATATGAATACCAGATGGGGAATTGGAAATTAACTGACACAACCTTTTTAGTGTGCCAAGGAATGAACACTGAAGGGCTCTATGTTTCTTTTCAGCCATCGGATATCGAGAAACTGAGAGAGATGCCTAGTCATTTTGGCTTTGTAACCCTTCTATTATCTTGACATGATTTTCATACTCATCATAAGATAATATTTTATTTTTCAATTGACAAAGAGTTTTCCACATGTTGAGATGAATATCGTGAATACAATCCTCTATTAGAATCTCTGGAATGTCATACTGAGAGTCAGCCAAAGGCCAAAACATAACTGGCACTTCACCTTTTGAGAGTTGTTTTCTTATATTCATCACTTCCTCTTTATCATTTAATGAAGATTCTTCTACCTGATTAGACCAGAGCCGGTGCTTCCTTGTTTCTTTATCATATTCAACAATATTGGTAGAGAATTCATTTACCGGACTAGAAGATGAATGACCCAGGGGTGGTTTGGATAATGACCTACATCCCGGGCTATCTTCTGATTGAGAAAGTATTTCAGCTGCTAGCGGTAAAGCATCAAACAAGACTGGATTCACATTTGCAAGTGCTTCAATATAAGAGGGATTTCTCATTACTGCATTGTCTTTTGAAGAATTTTCCAGACAATAAAAATTACTACTGCGGAGAGGGATTTCGCAGCTAAATTCATCATCATGAGGAGGACCACCATGGTGGGTTAAAACAAAAGATGAAACCTTCTGCTCCTTGATCTTCTGGCCACACAGAGGGTTCTTGTGGCTCTCATCTGAAGATGATACTTCGAGATCGACCGAATTGTCATGAAGTAAGCCTTCATGAGGAAGTGTCTAATGAAGACCTTCAGAATTAATGTTCCCACTATTGGGAAATGAGAGTGTAGATTCTTGAATTCCAACAGATAATTGTCTGAGGGATTCAAGAACTCCAGCATCGAGCAAGACCTTATTATAGATTGGCCCTTGATTTCTTGGATGTGCTGGATGGGCCTTTTTCATAGACTCATTTTTACTCACTTTAGGAACCACTTGTTGATAAATGTGGTTATTATGGGTAGGTTTATGTTCCTACTCAAGAGAAATAGTCAGTTTAGGCTGATTATCTCCACTCAAAACAAGTGTATGTTCTTGACATGGTTGTCCGTATGACATGGGGGAGTATGCCCCATAACCCTCTTAGACTGGAATGGAGGTGTGTGTCTGTTCCAGAGAGAACTGTTGATGTGTCACTCCACTGGTAGGGATAGATATTCATTTCATTCCATGTGATGCTGCTGAAGCTGTTATAATATTATGAAAGGCATCCAAAATATGAGCACGGATTTACTTCTTCTCTTTCACCATTTTCAAAATATTCTTGGTGACTTCAGCTACCGAATCAGGAATATATGCCCATTCCGTGCTTAGAGTTGGTGTGTATTCCTGCTCATGTCCTCCTTTTCCTGTCAGTAAATTCAGACAATACTCATTTGTGGGGGCAGAGAGTTGAGTCTGCTACAAATTTGTAGTCGGAGAATTCCGACTGACTTCTCTGAGTACTACCAAACGATACTATTGGCAGGCTTGATTAACATTGGCAGGTGTATGTGCCTGTTGTGTATTCCTCATCAAGTATGGTTGATGATTTTCATTCAATACTAGAAGACAAGACTGCTAACAGAATTCTTGATTGTAAACAGGTGTATGTTCCTATTTATCAGTTGCCACCATATTAAATTAGCTCCCTTCTATGGTTGTAGTCAGACGAGCCTGCTGACTAGCTGATGAGTTATAAACAAATGTATATTCCTGCCTATAATACTCCACTGGAATTGCCTGGCGGGATTGGCCTGTTTCGTCCAGATGAGTCTACTGGGAAGTAACATTAGGAGGGATGAGTGTATATGCCCACTCATTATTTTCCATCAAGTTGTCTTGATGGACATCTCCGGTGGGGGTAGAAAAAAAAAACCTTCTCCCTGTTGACCAGATTTCTCCTCTGGCGGTTTGTCTTGAGGACTCGGGTCTGAGGAACCTGAGCCGAACCCCTGATGGAGATTCCCTCATCATGTTGAGGGCGCACTGCCGCATGAGCATGGTGGTGATTGTTGATGGGAACCCTCGGGAAGGACTCCTTTCTCCTTGAATTAAGGCCTTGAGTGACCTTCTCATTCACCTCCTCGTAACATGGGAGGGACTGTTGATTGCGTTCCATGGATAATGACTTGAAATGGTTAGAGATGGTGGTTGAAACCACCAGCTTTTTGATCACTGGTCATCGTTGTCCGGACAACCAAGGTGAATTATTGACATGGAGGGCTTGTCGAGCGGCCTCCAGAGTCGGAATGGTACCTTGTTGACGGTATTCCTTAACCAGGGCATTTGATACCTAGCGTTGAAGACACCGAGTAGGTGATGTCATCCTCAGAGTGGATGATGATCCAGCAGGAGTAGCAGTAGAGGTATTCACAATAGAGACATTCACATGTGTGAAATTTAGAGAAGCCATTTCTGTAACGCAGAAGATCTTGGAAAAGAGTGTCTGTTTGATATAACAGACATAATCAAGATAAGTTTGGCCACTACATCTTTTGGATGAGAACATATGTTATTGATTGTTTTGTTGGCCCTATCATTGAGTTTTAATAGGGGCCTAACAAGTAAGTAAAACATCATTTTAACTTGGTTAAGGATTCACGTCTGGTTCAACATTATTTTTTCATCTGGAAATGGGGATGACCTTGTTTGTTTAAGGCTCAAACATTCCAATCGGTTTCTAACAGGTTTGTTCATAGAACTAGAAACATGAAATGATTCTATATCCATTTGGACCTACTTTACAAAGGCCGGTTATAGCATCCCGCCTTTTTATAACATAACTTTTCATTACATTTTACAAAACTGAGGATCTTTAAGGTTTAGTGTCTTGGAAACAAGGAACTTAAAACATTAAAACAGAAAACATTATTATTAAACACTTGAAAGGATTCTCCTTATGTTAATCCTTGGTTCATTATGGCATCTCATAACCTGGGGGCATACATCAAAAGAAAGGGTGATCAGAAGGCCCAGTAAGGGAAACAAGGGGAAACATTTAACATGTGAACTTGAGATACAACAATAAAGTCATGAAAAAGAACTTTAAGGCATGAGAAAAAAATCATGAGGCACAACATAATAAAAATAACGTATTTCATAACATGAAGATGTTACTACAACATTTAACATTGAAAATCATTTCAGTTTCACCAAGGTCCATCCCCAAGGTGTCATTAAAAATTACCAAGGTTATTCACCAAGGCGTCGTTAAAAATGGCCATCTCTAGAGATTAAATCTTTACCCAATGCATTGGAGCTCTATCAGGTCACACCCTTAAATTTATATTTATTATCATGTGATCCACATATATCATCATCAATCATTTCATAAACAACCCATATAGCATAAATGAAATGGGTTTCATTTCATAGTCATAACATTTTAAAAACTACTCTAAAGACGTGATCTTTATGCCACTTTAAACCCACCGAACAGGAAAGTGGGTTTCATGTATGTAAGTCCCATAATTAAAATAGAACATTTTGATATATATGTGAATACCCCTATAGAAGAAAGATCTTTAAGTATTCTCTTAATAAAATAAAATAATTTGAGATAAAGAGAGAGATATTTTGAGATTAAACTTCTACAGCATAACGTCTATGTTACAGGGTTTTAAAAACATTGAAAAGATAGGGGACATGGGTCACCCACTCATAAATGATCCTTAAAATAGTAGAGGTACAGAATATAAAGGATATAATAACATGGTAATGAAATTTGAAAGACATGCCATATGAAATTTAAAACATGGAAGGAAGACAAAAATAAGATTTATCTTATGAAAATTCGGTAGCCTAACGACGTCACTTAAAACATCAAAAAAAATGAATTGACGAGATGTAATAGGGTCTCTAATCATATGAAAATAAAATATCAGTATGATATATAAAGTTATAATACCCAAAAATAATAAAAATGAACTTGAAAGAATTGACCTGAAAATAGAACTTGAAAATGAGAAGGGTGAAAGAATCCCTTAAAAATTTGACAGCCTAACGACGCCACAGAAACATTATTAAAAGGAATTGATGAGATAAAGATGGGGTATCTCATCATATGAACATGAAAAGGACAGTAGGATGAATATAAAATAACATTCCCAACATAAGAACATGGAGCATAAAAGAAATGACACAAAAGAGGGTACTTGGAAAGAAAGAGAGAGGTAGGATCCCTTACCTTGAAGAGTAACTTCAAAATATTGATTTTTGGGACCTTGGGAGGCTTGAGGGAAACTTTTTAGGACTAATTTGGAAGTAAAGAGACCAGATCTTCATTGAGGAGGATTTTGGAATGGAAAGGATGAGGGAATGGCTTGGTATTTACAGGAGAAGTGAGAGGACAAGGCATTAATTGCCAAGGGACACCTCATCGGTGGTATTGGAAACACCATGGGCTTACCCATGGTATTTTCCCATGGTATTAGCCAATTGGGAAACCTCATACCTTATATTACTATTCATAAGTCGACAATATTGATTATATACTTAATACATTATTTAATGATGTCATTAAACACATGTAACTTAAAAACTGTATTTTCACTATTCACCAAAAATTCATTTTTTTCAGAAACAATCCCCAAAAATTAAATTAACATAATATAAATTCTCTGAGTTAAAAAATAAATTCCATTTTATAAAAATAATTTTCTAAATATTTTTAATTTAATTTCTAATTAAAAAACACTATTCACTCAAAAAACTAATACTTGACTAATAATTTCTGAAACAGTTATTTACCTATTTTATTGAATCACATTACTTAATCAAGGTGCTTATATTATATTAATACTTTATTCAAGTGATATTACTAATCCATTTGGTCACATTACTAATCCTAAGCGTAAAATCACTATTCATAAATTACTATTCACCAAAAATTAAGTTGATCTTTTTAGACTCTAAATTTTTTACTGAATGCATTTGCAGAATACCATTTTTTCAAAATCATTACACATAATTAATTATTTATGGTTTACAAAAATATTTTAAAATATCCTTTTTTTCTAATTAATCAATAAAATACATTCTACATTTATCCGGATATTTGAAAATGTATAAAATTCACCATAAGAAGAAAACACACATTTATTTATCTCAAAGGATTACACAAAGCAGTTAAGGTCTCCTTACATATCCCCTTATAACCCCAGCATTGGACCTAAGTGTAAGGTTTGCTAAGTTGAGAGAATCTGAGGGCGGCTCGGCCAATATAGCATGAGTAGTAATTTCGATCAGTTTGAACTTATCGCGAAGGTGATTCCGTTCTAGCTTCACAAAATGAAGTTCGGCTTCGGTTTTTTCTAGAGCAAAACCCAGTGGTGCTACCTCTTTCCCATGTTCCGTTAGATGGGCTTCGATTGTCCTGAGACTACTGGATGAGGCCATCGAATCTTCTTTCTATATTAATTAACCAGGATCACTTATATTTAGAGACAATAATTGAAACGTTTAGTTTCCAACAGTCATATTGACCAACAGTCATATATTAGTCAAAAATAAATTGTCTCATTTTAATTATACTCATGTTATCAAATGAAACATCTTTGTTGAGTATAAAAAATAAAATAACACACAAGATTAGGAAACAATATTTATTCAAAATTTCGGGTCGTTACAATCTTCCCCCCTTAAGAAATTGTGTCCTCAAATTTTTTTAAAAAATTGGGCTTGAAAATTTCATTGAAAGTCCCACATCGGAAAAGGAGTCAGTAAAACTATTACATTAAAAGACAAAAAAAAGAAATTACAAAGGTCACCCGAGTTAACCCATACTAGGATTCTATGTAGGAAAACATGGATATGGAGGAGAAAACAAAGGATCAAGTTCTGAGGGAGAGTGATAGAAAACATGATTAGGAGAAAATTAACCACAAGAAGATCCCGAACATAAGATGTGTTGAACGGTATTTGATTACCCAGTAGGAAACGTAAACCAACAATGTTTTTGTTTTATGTTCCTTTTCATAATTTTGAGAAACTCATTTACTACATAGAATAAGAACACAAGGAAATATATTTACCTTCAAGTAGAGTTTCATCCTTTAATAAGTTTCTACTAAGACTAATCTTTTCTCAAAATGATGAGAATTCAAAACTACTTGGTCTCATCAAAGCACAAGAATCATCCTCTAGAGAATCACATAATCCACAAAAGAATAACTATCTATCTTTAAAAATTTATCCCAAAAAATAGAAAGGGTAAGATAAAACATCTCTTTAAAAAGAAATAACCCCATAGGAAGGGAAACTACTTTAAATCTTCAAAGTTCCATGGTACTACCCAAAGTTCATCATATACCATTCCATAAATAACTGTCCTTAAAATTCCTCAAAATAAACCAAACTAAGATTTAAGCCCAAATATAAGAAGGATTTGATAACATAGTCTTCCAATATAAACTTTATCGTTCATCTCCAAACAACATCAACCGCTCCTAACATCTTATAACAAATGTAACTAACCTAAACATAGTTTCCCCAAGATAGGATAATCATTTCCATAAGTAACCTAAATTACTATAAGTTCACCTTAAATTCATCGATTCTTCAAAATATATGTCAACCTTTACTCCTCAAAGAAAATACCGTTGTACTATATTTACCTCGATCATATAGGGTTCCCAAAATAGTGAACATCTTCCAAAATAATAATCATCTTTTAATCCCGTAATCATCTTTTTTTTTCAAGAAGAATAGCTTCACAACATCAACATGTGGTACATAACAATAGATGTTTTCCTTAATGATATAAAACCATCTTAGGTAGTGACTCCATGTTCTTAAAAAACATTAAGGATATGCTCATAGGGTACAAAATAAAATACAACATGACATATACAATTATTGCGAAGAAGTTGCATGTACATTAGTCATCATGATCCATCTCAGCATAGGACTTGCATTGTTCCCTTGTCCTTGAAGATTGTTGATGCTCATCATGCTTCTCATCACTTCGAGGAGAGAATTGCCTTGGATAGTGTCCAACTTCTCCACATTTACGACATTGAAAAGAATAAGGTATATTAGATAGAACCTTATCTCTATTCATCACATTATCCATTTTTTTAAGTAATTCGATACTTTATAACCTATCACCCCAAACTAAAAACATCTCCCAGTTTCTTTGTGACATTCTACTTGGTTCCACATTCCACAATTTTTTCACGAAGGAAATTGGGTATTCTTTCCCTTATCAACTTTATCAGATGAACATCCTTGAGACTTCATATTCTTCTTCCTTGATGAATTTGGGCATTTTACTAGGTACCAATTATTAATTGTGATTTTTGATAGCTGGTTTGGCATAATCACAATATGTTCAACTTGATCTCTCTCCATCTCTGTCATATTTAATAGGGAAATCGTCACATTTACTATCACATTGTCTGTTGGGACATGTTCTTCCATTTCCCGCCATTAACTATGAAAAGAAATTATAATTAGGGGGCTTAAATACTTATCCAATAATCATGAAAAGGAAACTTAAAGAATAGAAGGATAAAATTGTAGAAGAAAAGTATACCCTTACTTGTGATCCCCTAGGTTCCAATCTAGGTTATCCATGATCATATATTCTTATGTGAATCTTTATTTTATTTTATCTTTTTCCCTTTAATAATGGTTCATACAATGCTTATGAATTTACCAAAGCATATCCCCCGGGAGTGTCAAACCAAGAGTGTAGCAAGGCCCGTTGTTGTGCACCAGGTTACCCTAGGTCAAGCCTGATACACCTTGTTGGAGTTTTCACTCATAGGAACATCTGTGCCCGAGCCACCTCTACTTGTTTGTATCCAGATAAGGATTTATTTGTTTGGAACCCACTTACTCAATACTCACCAAAATACCTGGAAGATTTCCTATATTTAAACTTTTCTATAGGGTTATTAATAAAGTTTTCATATCCTAATTTACACAAATAACTAAACCATCCTTTGATACCAACTATAGCATCCCACCTTTTTATAATATAACTTTTCATTACATTTTACAAAACTGAGGATCCTTAAGGTTTAGTATCTTGGAAAATAGGAACTTAAAACATGAAAACATAAAACATTATTCTTAAACACTTGAAAGGATTCTCCTTATGTTCATCCTAGGTTCATTACTACCTCTCATAACCTGGGGACAAACATCAAAAGGAAGGGTGAGAAGAAGGCCCAGTAAGGGAAACAAGGGGAAACATTTAACATGTGAACTTGAGATACAATAAAAAATTCATTAAAAAGAACTTTAAGGCATGAGAAAGAAATCACGAGGCATATCATAATAAAAATAAAGTATGTCATAACTTGAATATGTGGCTACAACATTTAACATAGACAATCATTTCCATTTCACCAAGGTCCATCCCCAAGGTGTCATTAAAAATTACCAAGGTTATTCACCAAGGCGTCGTTAAAAATGGTCATCTCTAGAGATTAAGTCTTTACCCAATGCATTGGAGTGCTATCAGGGTGAACCCTTAAATTTTTCTTTATTATCATTTGAGCCACATATATCATCATCAATAATTTCATAAAAAACCCATATATCATAAAATAATTGAGTTTCATTTCATAGTCATTACATTTTAAAAACTATTTTAAAGTCGTGATCTTTATGTCACTTTAAACCCATGGAAAAGGAAAGAGGGTTTCATGTAAGTAAGTCCCAGAAATAAAATAGAACATTTTGATATATATGTGAATACCCATATAGAATTAATATCTTTGATTATTCACTTAATAAAATAAAATAATTTGATATAAAGAGAGAGACGTTTTGAGATGAAAATTCTGCAGCATAACGTCTATTTTACAGGGTTTTAGAAAACATTGAAAAGAGAGGAGACATGGGTCACCCACTCATAAATGATCCATAAAATAGTAGAGGGAAATAATATAAATGATATAATAACATGGTAATGAAATTTGAAAGACATACCATATGAAATGAAAAACATGGAAGGAAGACAAAAATATGATTTCTCTTATGAAAATTCGGCAGCCTAACAACGTCACTTAAAACTTCAAAAAAATGAATTAATGAGATAAAATATGATATCTCATCATATGAACATAAAATATCAGTATTATATATATTGATATCATACCCCAACATAATAAAAAGTAACTTTAAAGACTTGACCTGAAAATAAAACTTGAAAATGGGAAGGGTGAAAGAATCCCTTAAAAATTCGGCAGCCTAACAACGCCACTTAAAAATTCATAAAATGAGTTGATGATAGAAAGAGGGGGTATCTCATCATATGAACATGAAAATGATAGTAGGATGAATATAAAATAACATCCCCAACATATGAACACTGAGAATAAAGGAAATGACACAAAAGAGAGTACTTGGAAAGAAAGAGAGAGGTAGGATCCCTTACCTTCAAGAGCAACTTCAAAATATTGAAGTTTGGAACCTTGGGAGGCTTGAGGGAACCTTGGTAGGACTCCTTGGGAGGTAAAGAGTCCAGAACTTCATTGAGGAGGATTTTGGAATGGAAAGGATGAGATAATGTCTTGGTATTTATAAGGGAAGTGAGGGGACAAGGCATTAATTGCCAAGGGACACCTCATCGGTGGTATTGGCAAAACCATGGGCTTGACCATGGTATTTTCCCATGGTATTGGACACTTGGGACACCTAATACCTTATTTACTATTAATAAGTCGACAATATTGATTACATACTTAATACATCATTTAATTATGTCATTAAACACCCGTAACATAAAAACTGTATTTTCACTATTCACTTAAAATTCATTTTTTTCAGAAAAATCCCCAAAAATTACCTTAATATAATATTGATTCTCTGAGTTCAAAAATAAATTCCATTTTATAAAAATAATTTTCTAAATATTTTTAATTTAATTTTTAATTTAAAAAAACTATTCACCCGAAATAACTAATACATGACTAATGATTTCTGAAATAGTTATTTACCTCTTTTATTGAATCACATTACTTAATCAAGGTGCCTATATAATATTAATAATTTTTTTCAGTGAGATTACTAATCCATTTGGTCACATTACTAATTCTAAGCGTAAAATCACTATTCATAAATTACTATTCACCAAAATTTAAGTTGATCTTATTAGACTATAAATCTCTTACTAAACACATTTGAAGCAGACCATTTTTTGAAAATCATTACACATCATTAAATATTTAAGGTTTACAAAAATATATTAAAATATCCTTTTTTTCAAATTCATCAATTATATACATCCTATATTTATCCGTACATTTGAAAATTTACAAAATTCACCATAATAAGAAAACACACTTTTATTAACCTCAAAGGATTGCACAAAGAAGTTACGGTCTCCTTACATAGCCCCATATAACCCCAACATTGGACCTAAGTTTAAGGTGCGATAAGGTGAGAGAATCTGAGGGGGGATCAACCAACATTGCATGAGTAGTAATTTCTATCAGTTTGAACTTCTCGTGAAGGAGATTCCGTTCTAGATTCACCTGATGAAGTTCACCTTGGGTTTGGTCCAGAGCAAAGCCCAGTGGTGCTACCTTCTTCCCACGTTCCGTTAGATGGGCTTCGATTGGCCTGAGAATACTGGATGAGGCCATCAAATCTTCTTTCTATATTAATTAACTAATATCACTTGTATTTAGAGACAATAATCGAAACGTTTAGTTTCCAAAGGTCATATTGACCAATGGTCATATAATAGTCGAAAACCAATGGCCTTATTTTAATTATACTCATGTTATTAAATGAAATAGTTTTGTTGAGTATAAAAAATAAAATAACACACAAAATTAAGAAACAAGATTTATTCAAAATTTCGGATTGTTACATAGGTGCTCATTAGTTGTGAACCGATGAGGCTTAAGAATTTTCATTGGTTGAGAAGAAGGGAGTTCAGACTCATCACACATTTTTGGGGGGAATTATTTTCTACTCTGGGACTCTCTTTATAGATTTATGTTATGTTCGTGAATCCTTATTAAATTACCAAGTATGAAAATGGGCTTTCCTTTAGATCTAAAAATCAATGATTGATATGTAAGAGATTTAGATAATATTTTATATGTATTCTAAGTTCTTCATCGATAGAGAATCATCTATATTTGTTAGAGATTCTTAGTCAATGGTATCCTTCAACAGATTATATAGAAATCTCTTGGTCATTATGATAACCATACTTGTTTTAAATCCACTCATCAGGGAACTTGAGGTTTATTATCATTCAGAAGGACATAGATTATTTCAGAGTTGGGATCGTACCGGCAGATGGGATACCTATGTATCCTTGTTTACAAAAGGAATCAGAACCCACATAGTTCGAGTAATGAAGTATGAGGTTTATGTATGATTGATGGCTCAATGAAATATGTCATAATTACTTTTACGATCTAAGCTCACGCGAGTCATTCTCTATGTGGGAAACAAGAGGTATTAGTAAAACCAGACGATTGTGCCATGAAAGATGCAATCATAAGAAATTATGTGGGGATTATGTATGTATGACTTCCCAAGATAAATGAGGATTGGGATTTAATTCAGGGAGGAAACCCTAGAATAATGTATATAAAGGTATATGTACTTTATGGTGATTTGGATACTTTACTTAGGACTTAATCCTGATAAGAATTCCCAAATTAGAGGAGAATTATGATTGGGTTTTATTCCTGAGAAGGAAGTCCAAATCAAAAGAAATTAATACTGGTTAAGAGAAATTATGACTGGGACTTAATCCGGAGAAGGAGGCCCAGGTTAAAGGGACATGAGAACTAGGGCTTACTCCTGAAAAGGAGGCCCAGGTTAAGGGGAATTATGACTGGGGCTTACTCCTAAGGAGGATGCCCAGGTTAAGGGAATTTGGAATTTGGGGCTTACTCCTAAGGAGGATGCCCATATTTGGGAACTTTGGGCTTACTCCTGAAAAGGATTCCCAGGTTAAGAGAAATTGGACTGGGGATTACTCCTGAAAGGGATTCCCAGGTTAAGAGAACATGGACTAGGGATTACTCTTGAAAAGGAGTCCCATGAATAGGGGACTTGGGGCTTACTTCTAAGGAGGATTCCCAAATTGAAGATCTTATCATTTTAAAAGATAAGGATGAATGTATTAAATCTCTCACCTTAGTGACATGAAGATAAGTAAATCACTAGGTTTTGGGAAATTTTCCACAGACTTCCTTTCAGATAAATAAACCAACCAAGGAATCATGCCATAAATGGCTTTGAAGAGGGTTCTGAAGGCTAAATCTTGATGAGGAGATGTTGATTTGAAGAAAACAGAGATGAATAGACAGGAGGGACACGCAAAAAGTTGTAGGCGCATAGGTCCTGTTTGGGTGCGTAGTTCCTGGTCGCGCAGGTATACCAGCGTGACAAATGTGTACTTGCACGCCGGTCAACCCATAGGGTAATACTTGGGCGAGACTTGGCTCAAGCCCTTACAATTATCCCTAAAGTCTTATAAAAGGGTGGCGTGTAGGTTCTATTGAAGGGATAAGGCGGCGCATAGGTGTGACCATTTACCTTAAGGGTTAGACACATAGGCGTGCATGTCTTGATGAATTGCAACACCTAGGCCTTGTTCCCCCTTTTTAGATATTTCATTCTAGGTAAGAAATTACCTTAGAAGTATTCGGAAGACTTCAAGATGAAACTAGGGCACTGAGAGCTGAAATCTGAGTTTCTGGATTTTTTCATCCGTAAAATGGGGGGCGCACAAGGGGTATTTATAGGCTATTGAAGATCTTGGGCAAAAATCAAATAGGGCGCGCAGGTCCCCTGCACGCCCAAAATGTGGCGCGCAGGTATACTTGCGTGACCAGCTTGGATCTTGCGCGACCCATGCTTAAACAAATCCTTATTCATTCCTTTGTCAATTTTTTGATGTTTCTTCAAAGGATGAATCACTTTGTGTTAAGTTACTCCTCTTTTTCAGTTGTTAGAATCTATGATGGAAAGGAGCTTCAACAGTAAGCAAGGGAAATATCAACTATATTATAAGAACATCACAATTGAAAATACTATCCTACATATAAAGGATCATAATATCATGTCATGGGATAAATAATAAAAGTTCAATATAATACCAATAGACATAACATAAGACATGAAATTTTGTGGCATACACACATAATCATAGAAAATCATTTCATATTATTCAAGGCACATCTCCAAGAGCATCATAGCAGACAAATTCTATTACTAAACCAAGTTCACTCCTTGATCTATCCCTGTATTACTAAACTAGATTTAATTTCCATTCCATTCATGTATATATCATGATATATAAATCATTACCCAATGCATTAGAGTGAGATATAGTTCCACCCATCTCATAATCAAACCATTCTTACCTGTTCCATAAAATCAAAAATCACTTTTGATAGCCTAACCCATGAAATAAAATGGGTTTCTTAAACATCATTTCATCATAATACATTTAGTGAAAATAATTCCATAATAAAATTAAATCAAATCATAGTAATAATTGGGTAGGATACATAACCCAATGTCATCTTTTATGGAAAATAATTTTGATAAAGCACTTGAACGTTATTCTTGAGGAAAATATCCCTTCTTTTTCAAAAATGTTTTATTTTCTAAAAAATCCACGTAATTTTAAAATAATAGAATTTAGTTGAAAATAATCTTGAAATAATGTAGACTAAGCTTCCTGGAAATAAGGTCTCATGAAACTATAAATTTTCATTTATTCTGTATAAGTTAAAAAAACATTCTCCTCGTAGTTATGCTTGAAATGTCAAAATGTACCTCTAAGAGAATAATGACAAAAGATTTAATTCATATCATTTATTAATAATTAACCAAATGATAAAATTAAATTCAAACAATTTTATAAGAAAATAAATAATATTAAATAATTTAGAAACATGGATGTGGGAGATAAATATAGACTATTAAATACTTACATATAAACAATCTTGGATAAAAATGATATTGTAAAATTATCTGTTATATTAGGTCTTATATCCTTCATATGTATTAGAACCTCGTGTATAATGATTTAACTAATGTTACTGACTTATTATAGAGTCATTAACATTTTTTTGAAATCATATATGATTATATTATCATCTGTTTATAAGTAACATTCCATTGTAACTCATTATTTGAATATTAACTTCTTTATGTTCTTATGCAAGATTTGTTACATAAGTTCATGTTCCACTTCTTATGTTATAGTTTTATAATTTATATAATGATATTATTATAATATATATCATATTTATTTATTCAATTCATGTATATAATCATGGTATAAGGAAGAATATGTAGAATGAATCACATCACATTGTGGAGATGGTATATCGAACATTCGCACAAGTGATTATATCATTCCCAAAATTGTAGAATTGTATTGAATTGGATGGTGTATAATATTTCAGTAATAAAATGGTATAAAAATAGTACATAGTAATTATTTCTATCATTTTACCCATCCATGAAAGGTGGAGGTGAAAAAATATTACAGTATGGTGTGGAGACGGTAAGTCGCACGTACTCACTTGCGGTGATTTTATTTTTCATAGTATGGATAAAAGGTGACATATTGTTATTTCATATTTATAATAACAAATAATATTATGACTAAGAATGAATTTATTACTTTATAAAAAAACTAATCAAGAGAAATTATAAGAAAAAGATGTTTGAAAGAATCGGTAAAAGGGATTACCTCCTCCTCCACATGCTTCCTTTAAATCTCTTCATAGAGAACAATAGTTGGTCTTTGAACATTATTGGAACCTCTAGAATGAATGTAAGTATTTTTAAAAGTAAAACTGGTATGAGATGGAAGAGATTTAATCCTCAAAATCTATAGAATAGGTGAGGTAGGAGGTTCCCTTTTATAATTGATGTGAGGGAACTTTTGGAAACTCCATAAATAATAATTTATAAGAAAATAAAACCATAACCAAAAACCACCAAAATATCCTAATTTAGATCATGAGATGATATATGGTGGTAATCTCGGACAATTTATTTTTTCAATTTAAACCATATCTATTTAATTGACACTTAATTAATCTATTTAATTTTAATTGTAGTAATAACATTCTAAATATTTAATGGTTATAAATATTTACTTATATGGTGTTAATTTACCATAAAGAGGTATTTTATGACATTAAAGACTTTATAATTATCACTTTATAACTTTTAAATATTTTTAGGATGATTTAAATAATTTATTAAAATGTTATTTTTATAAAATATCAATAGTGTCAATTTTGACACTATTCATTTATTTGACTTCAAATAAAATCCACACAGAAGATAAATTCTAAAAAAATATTTAATACACTAATAACATGTCATATTAAACTATATAATTCTTATAGAACATTAATTAGTTCATATGATATTTCATTTATTATTTTTAAAAACATTTTTTGGTTATTTCTATTAATAAAATAATTTCTACCACACTATTATGTCATCATAATGGTAATTATTTAATCTCTAAATATTATAGAAAAATTTCTATGATGTATGAAAATATTTTAGATTTCTATAGACTATCTTCAGTTTATATAAAATCATAGTTATCCATATATTAAAATTAATATACTTATAAAAAATGATATTGTGACATTTTGTCACATTAATTATTTTTTATTATATTCATGTCATATTCATATGTAAGTGTCCATTAAGTTATTCCATTTTAAAACATAAATTATAAGGGTCTAATTTATTCATCCAATAGGATTTTTACAGGTGTTATGTTAATTTTATAATATTATTTTTACCTAATTATCCGATTTACCTTTAACCATGGTAATTAAAATAATTACTAGAGTTACTATTCATAATTCAAAAAAATAAAATTATCCTATTAACATAATTTGGAGCTACTAATTAAAAATATGGAATCAATTTTTCATAATTCAAAAAATAGAAGTTGCATTAATTATTTTAAAATTAATATCATTGTTGAAATGAGAAAACGACTTCTAAAAGATCAAATGTTGTAAAAGATTGAAATGATTTTACATTTGAATTTAATATAAAATTAATTCTAATGACAAACATTATATTAAATAGTAGAAATCTATACTATTTATACATTGAAACCATTACATAATTTAATTTATCCCTATACATTATATCAATGGAAAAAGTTATTTTCCATTAAAATTTAACATATTTTTACTATTCATCTAAACATGAATGTTTTTAGAAAAATATAAAAAAATTCATCAAAAGTATATTTTAATATCCCTTTTCAAAATAAAATATTTATGTTTTCATATAAAATTTATTAATGTGTCAAAATCTTAATTTAAAAGTGGTTTTCCATTGAAATGTGTAAAATTATACTTAAAAAATATGTTTTTTACATCAAATAGGGTTTTATTCATATCCTATGACTAAAATATCTATTGTATGAATATAAAAAATATTTTATTAGGTATATAAGACATATATATCACATTAATTTCATTATAAAAAGTAATTTACTCTGAAATACAAATATCAAATTGATTGATATTTTTTGAAAAATAATTGATAGCCAATGAATTCACAATGAATTTTCATAAGTTAGTTATAATTATTCCCGCTAACCTAATGACTAGGCTATAATGTAATTTTATAATATGGGCGTCTTGAAGATCATTTAAACTCTCGATTTCAGGCAACTAAATCTAATGAAGAATATTATATAAAGGAAATGTTTCTTAAAAACCTCATGGTGTTACATTCTATGCATCTTAAACTGAATTTCACCCTCAAATTTTGTCACTTAGAAATAAACAAATGCCGACACCTCTCACTCATCATATCCTCAAGTTCCTATGTAGCTTCTTCAAATTGGTGGTTCCTTCATAAAACTCGAACCATGTGAGTGGTCTTGTTTTGTAGAACTTTTTTTTCTATGATCTAGAATATATATCTATTTTTATTTATAAAAAGATCTTTCTCCAACGGTAAAACTTCTAAGTATAGCACATGTGATGGATCGAGTATTTACTTTTTCAGGAAAGATAAAAGAAAAACATAATAAACTTGAGAGAGACTCAGTACAAGTTCCAATCGGTAAGCTACCTTCCCAACACAATCCATAATTTCAAAACGACCAATATACCTAGGGCTCAACTTTCTCTTCTTTCCAAATCTCATTAATTTCTTTCAGGTAGATATTCATAAGAACACCTTATAAAACAATTCACTCTCTAGGTATTTCCTTCAGTTGTCAGTATAACATTTTTGCTGCCTTTGATATTCTCTTATGTGTATTTGAATAGATATGTCCTTTTTTTCCATCTCATTAACAAGATCAGGTTTTAATATCTTTGTTTCCCCAGTTTCATCCTATCCAGTTGGATTTCTAAACATTTTTCCATAGTGGGACTCATAAGGAGACATATAAATACTGAAGTGGAAGCTATTATTGTAAGAAAATTCCACCAATGGTAGGTGTTGATCATAACCACATTTGAAATCAATAGATAAAGCTCTTAGGGTGTCTTCTAGAGTTTTAATTTTCCTCTCAGACTGAATTTCTGACTGAGGATGATAAGAAGTGCTGAAACATAACATTGTATCTAGAGCATGCTGAAGAGTTTGTATGAACTTTTAGATAAACCTATGATCTTGATCGAACATAATAGAAAGTGGTACTCCATGGAATCTTGCCAATTCTCTTACATATATCCTAGCAAGCTGATGAAAAGAGAAATCCTCTCTAATAGCAATGAAGTGTGTCAACTTTCTAAGGAAATCAACTAAAGCCCATATAGAATTATTTCCTTTGGATGTTTTGGGAAGTCTGATGACAAAGTCCATAGTGATGATTTCCCATTTCCATTCTGGTATGGATAATGGTTGTAACTTCCCCTTAGTCTTTTTTCTCTTAACTTTAACTTACTGAAAAACCTAGCATAGAGATACATATTTGACATAATCTTTTTTCATGACATGCCACCAGAAGTACTCCTTCAGGTCCTTGTACATATTTATGCTTCTAGGGAGAATATAGAATGAATAACTATAAGCCTCATCCAATATATTCTTCTTTAATTCTATTATGGGGGAATACAAACCCAGTTTTTGAACTTTATTATTTCATCACTATCTAGGTTGAATTCAGGAACATTTATCACCTTCTTTTGTTGCTATATATCTTTATTTTGTGCATCCTAAATATTCTCTTGTATTTATGGTTGAACATTCATTTGAGAAAGATAACATTTTTCTCTTCCTTTAAAATTTCATGATCCATCCACTGCAAATTCATAAATATTGTATCTTTTGTGATCCTTATCTGGGATAATCTAGAATGGTCTTGTCGAATTAATGCATCTTCCACCTTGTTTTCTTTTCAAGTGTGGTAGTGTATTGAGAAGTAGAAACCTTTAATCAACTCCAAACATTGCCTTTGGAACATATTTATCTCCTTTTGTGTGAAAATATACTGTAACTTTTTATGATTAGTATAAATAGCAAATCCTTCACCATAAATATAATGCCTCCATACCTTTAATGCAAAACTTACCGTAGATAACTCCAAATCATGAGTTGGGTAATTTTACTCATTGATTTTCAACTGTTGTGAGGCATAAGATATAACCATATCATTTTCATGAGAACACATCCCAACCCCTTCATGGATGCATCACCATATACTAAAATCATTTCTCCACTACAAGGTAGTGTGATCACAGGTGCACTGGCTAACCTTCTTTTCAGTTCCATGAAATAATCTTCACATTCTTCCATCTAATCGAACATAACTCCTTTTCGAGTCAACATGTTTAGTGGATTAGATAATCATGAAAAATCATTCACAAAATGTCGATAATACCCATCCAGATTAAGAAAAAATTGGACCTTAGTTTCCTTTCTTGGTCCCGACCATCTTTCGAGAAATTCTATTTTTACTAAATCCACATATATCCCCTATATTGAGATTATGTGACCCAAAAAATGAATCTTTATAAAGACACAATTCAAACTTGGTAAATTTGACATAAAGCTTATCCTTTATTAGGGTCTTCAGTACAATTCTCAATTGATCTTTATGTTCTTAATTTCTCTTTGAATAGATTGTAATATCATCTATAAAGACAACCATAAGCTGATCAAGATAGTCTTTAAAGACTCTATTCATTATATCCATGAAGATAGCGGGGGATTTTTAGTAAGACCAAAAGGCATCACTATAAATTAACAGTGTCCATTCCTTGTACAAAATGTTGTATTTGGTATATCCTCTTTTTTTACCCTTAATTGATGATATCCTAAATGAAGATCAATCTTAGAAAAGTATTCATCTATATTTAGTTGGTCAAATAAGTCATAAATGTGAGTAAGAGGATATTTATTCTTGATAACAATCTTATTAAGTTCTCGATAATCAATGCAGAATCTCATTAATCCATCTTTATTCTTTACAAATAGAATTGGTGCTCCCCAAGGTGACACACTAGGGCATATGAATCCCTTATCAAGATTATCTTGGTGTTTCTTCTTCAATTCATGCAACTCAACGGGGGCTATTATATAAGGTATCTTCGAAATAGGCAAAGAACCTGGTATGAGTTCTATTGAAAACTCAACTTCACAATACAGTGGAAGACCTAGAAATTACTCTAAAAAGACATCATCAAACTTCCATAAAATGGGTGTATTCTTACTCGTGAGTTTCTCCCCAACCATTTGAGATAAATAACCTTCATTTATAATTATCAATTTCAATTTGATGTAATAAATTTCTACTAGAAGTTTATATTCATCTATGTATCGATAGATGATCATAGATTGATCTGGAATATAAAACCTGACTTCCCTTCCTTGGTTGTTGATCTATTATTCATATAGAGAAAGAAATTCCATTCCAGGAATCACAAAAAATTACACTATAGGAATAATCATAAGATTTGTAGGAAGTACTTTCCCATAAACATTAACCATAGAATAATTATAAACTTTTGAGGCAACCATTGTGCCATTAAAAGTTGTCACAACTAACTGAACATCTAATTTTTGAGATAATACAATGATAACCTTAGAAAATTTTTCATAAAAAAGAGTGGGTGTATCAAGAATCAAATAAAACATTTTCTACTTTAGTGTGGATGGTAAGTGTACCTTTCACTACATCATTATCATACTCCACATCATCGGTAGTGATTGTAGGTGACATTCCTTTTCCTTTTTCCTTAAGAGTTTCTTGATGTTGATCATCATCAATAACCCTTGGATTTGGGAATTGATTGGCATAATTACCCATTTCCTTGCACTTGTATCATTGAAGTGTATAAGATTAATTCTGTGTATCATTTTCTTTGTTCGCATCATTAGACATATTTTTTCCATCACATCAGAATTCAACTGCTTGATGAACTTCTTTTTTACACCTACAACATTTACTAGCCCATTTAAAGGAATTCCCTCCATGTTTCTTTCCACGCTTTAAGAATAAGGAAAATCATCTTTTTTTTAGTGTGGTCTTCAGATTTTCTTTTGAATTCCATTTTCTCTACTTATCAAACCCATATGATTGATGGGTGACTCTAATCTCCATATCATCTATGAGAGAATGTTTAAAAATTTCCTCGTACCTATAAAATTCCCTTATGGATAATTTTTTTCGGGGACTAGTGTAACACCCCAATCTTCCATGGTACGTTTCTATTTAAATAATACAGTAGCGTGTGTTGTACGCAACTTCGAGTTCTAACACACACCACAACCAATCAAAATAGCCGTTATGAATAGTAATACCCACTTTTTAAAATTTTATAAATTTTATCTTTCAAAATGGAATTCATATTTGGATTTGGAATATCAAAATTAGCTTAGGGTGAATTTTTGGTATTTTTCTGAAAACATTCAATTTTTGATGAATAGTGAAAAACACTAAGTCAGAGTTTAAAACCGAATTTTTATTTAAATAATTATTTATTTTATTTAAATATAATTACGGTCAAAATTGATACATAATACCTATATAAGTTCAATGTAATTCACTGGAGTTATTTTAGAATAATTATATATATATATATATAAAGTTTATTGAACTTTTCACCGTCTTTTACCCACCTCCTAGGAGAATTTAAAAATTCACATAAAACATAATTTTACCACCATTGTGAGTGGGATTTAGAAAATCTGAGAGACACAGTTAATATCAAGTAGTAAAATTTGGTTCAATAAGATAAAAATACTTTTTGGTGAATAATAACTTTTTACTTTTATTTACCACTGTAAAAAGTAAATAGGTTTATTAAGGGTAAAAATGATATTAATATTACCCTAACACATGTCCTAATTCTATTGGAAAAGAATATCTCAACTGAAAACAACCTTAGGAAAAAATATTATCATTTAGGTCCACTTGGATTAGATTAGAACATTTATTATTATTTAATTCAAAGAAGAGTTAAAAGAGTTAAAATCAAAGTTTAATAACTAAAACATTTTTAATATAAGGTTATAGATAAGATAAAATCGATTATAAATATTCATTAGAAATATAAAATTATTTCATACATAATGGTGTTTTATTTAAAATTTTTATACATTAAATAATTTAATGTATTTATGACACAATGATGATGCAATAATTGCCTTATTAGTGAAATATTAAAATAATTTATATTATTAATATTAAAATAAATATAATTTCAGACTTTTTATGAATTACAATAATTTTTTAGGTTAAAATGACATATTAGTATGGGTTATATAAATTTTATTTGAAGTAATAATTTTGTTATGAAATTATCAAAAACAAAATACCCAATAGTGTCAAAATTAACATAAAAGAGTTTTTAAAACAAATATTATATTATTAATTGATATTCTATTCCTAAAAATATATGTTTTGGAAAAAGGACTTATATCATTATAGTTGTATCATTAATGGGCCACATGGGGGTCTCTTGTATGTATATAGTTTGTTTATTAACTATATAATATAAAAATACAAAGAGACATGGTCAATGTCAAACTATTTAACTATGAGTTAAATATAAATGATAAGATTAATATAGTGATCCAAACATGTCTAAAATATATTGGATGAAAGGATTGAGACCCATCCCCACATTAACTTTTAAATAATGCACTTTGGAGCCATTATAAACTGAATATTAATTTATTATAAAATAATATTTCTAGGTTTTCCAAAGATGCCCCTCACCCCTCTTATAAAAGGTCACTCCACATTCTCCCTAATTTACACCTTCAAAGCCTTTTTTATTGGCCAAAACCTGTCGAAATATTTTCTCAACTTCCCTCACTTCTACCTAGAGTCATTAGTTTGATCAGAAAGCCTATCTAATGAGCCCTTTTGATCAAATCAAAAGGAAGAACCCGATTAATAGGTAATGTTTTCACCACCCTCTTTCAAGTTCATTTCTTCTTCAACTTCTTATTTCTTTGTTATTACCATTATAAAATTATAACTCCAATATCTTCTATAGAATGTGATGTTATTATAAATATGGTACAACCATATTCAGTATTCTATCCATCCTTTGAATGACATTTCACCATACGTGCGTACGTACGGCTTACTGTCTCCACGTCATGGTGTAATTGTTATTCAAAACATCATTATTTGGATGGGTATAATAATAATGTGTAATTCATGTAAATAATAAATATAAAATGATAATTATTCTTTATATATGATATAACATCCAATTATATATTATTTTAAAATCAAAATAATGATATTGTCGCTCGTGCGTACGTACGGACTACCGTCTCCACGAACACGATGAGATTCATTCCCCATCATATCCATTCAAGTATAATTATCATTTGATGATTAAGAAAATTTTTTAAGGACTTGATATAATTCTGGATATGAATAATATACCTCCCATCCACAACAAATATGGCTCACATAAAAAAAATATAAAGAAAGTCGAATCTTGTAACACCCGAAACGATGATAATACTAAGATATTATTAACAAATCAATGTTAAAAGATCATATATGATATCATATTAATGTATAATATTCTTTTATAATTTAGTAACAATTATTTCACCATTATACAGGAGGTTATCCTACCCTCAACCAAGGAAAATTATAAGGTAAGGGTTTATTTCACAATCTCTTCATTATCCGAGGTTGTTTAAACTTAATTATCTACTGGGACCTCTTTATCATCCACATTCATGTTTCTTAAAAAGGTATTTCAAAACATTATTACTATTTTATAGACTATGAGTTAAAGTAATTTATACCCTTGTTGACTTTTTATAAGATGTTTATAAAGGAATATTTCTATCATTTTCCAAACAAGGTCCTTTTTAACCTTTTCAACAAAATTAAGGTAAGAATGTATTTTTAACTTATACAGCGGGTGTGGATATTTTCTACCATTTTAAACTCGTCGAAGCTTCCCTTACAAGCATATAAGAATATTTTCAAAGTAAATGTTTTATTTTATAATTATGTGACTCTTAAATGATTTAAAAATAGAAAGAGATATTTCCCTAAAAAGGGTTTCGATTTGATCTATGCCAACATCCTTTGATGGATTTTAAGTTTATTTGAAGATGATTTATTATGATACAAAACTTCCATATTGTATAGAAGGTTTTGTGATATGTTTGACTATGGATGTGCTATTTTTATACCATTCATGATTTATGGTTAAAGTACTGACATTTCGTATGCTAGTTTTAATATGAATGTATATGATATGTTTAAACCTATTCATATGAGAAATGTTTTGGACTTAGTAAGTGATTGGTGGATCCCGCTATAGCTCCTCGATGCATCGGTAGGTCTCATGAGACAAATAGATGTGTAATTGGTTGAGGCCCTTTCCCAATTTGATTTATGGTTTCGGCTGAGGCCTTAATCATTTGTAGACATCTTGGCCGAGGCCTTGACAAAATGTTTCAGAATGTCCGGAATTATACATTCCATCATTATGGAAATAATATTGATGGTTCATGTGGTCATTCGACTTGTAGAATAACCATGATTATGTTCTATTATGGCATTATTTACTCAAGTCATATTCTTTTCATAAAAGTATTCATGTTTATTATTGGTAAAGGCATGTGGTTTCAATTATTTACCGTGCTTAATATTTATTTAATTTTCCACTATATTACATACCCTTACTGAGCATTTGAGCTCGCCCCTTTCTTATATTTCATTTTCCCAGGATATGAAGAAGTTAGTTATGAGTTACCAGCAGGCATAATCTAGGAAGATCAGATGTTTGTAATGAAATATATTTGTGTTGTATTTCTTTTCAAGCTGTAAAGTTAAACTTATGTATGAATATTGTTTCCAATAATACTAAATTGATCCATCTTTCGAGATATGATTTCCTTATGATCATACTAATGTTATGTAATAATGAACTAAATCTAGGTAACTGGGGTCAGGGCGTTACATTTGGTATCAGAGGAAGTTTAGTACAAACCTTGGAAACTAGATTTAGATAAACTCTGATTAGAGTCCATAGACCTAAGATGGACTTTGAGGATTAGTATAGAAGAACTTCCTAAAATTTTGGTATTGTAGAGATTTTGTGAGTTTTCTGAGAAATACACCCATGTATGGATACGAGCAGGTAGAGGTGGATCTGGCACAGATGTACCTAGGGGTAAATCCTGAAAACACCGCATTGAGCTAGACTCGAATGGGAACTGGTGCACGACAATGGGATTTACTGCACTCTTGGTTATGACACTCCCGGAGGATATGCTTAGGATAATTCTCATTTTCTTTAAAAATAATTATGAAGGGTTTATGAGTATATACATCCTCAAAAAAACATTTTTATGATTATGGATTATATTAATAAACTATTCAATTTATGTTAAGTGTTTTACAAGTTTGGATTTATGTATTGCGATTCATAAACTAATTTAGTGTATGCCATTGTTTAGAAATGGTACCTAATGGAAGAAATGAAAACCGTATCAACGCACACACTCCATGTAGGGATTTACATCCTTCTCAAGATAATTATAGTGGAGTAGGTGATGCAACTGGTGTTGATCAACTAATCCCCATATTGGGACAACTCACTCAGGTTATGAATAATAACCTTACCCGTATGGAGCACCCTGATCCACAGCGTGGAGGATCAATGTATGATCACTTCATGAGGAAACAACCACCAACATTCAATGGGAGTAAAAATCCCTTAGTAGTTGAGAAATGGATAAATTCATTAGGGAAAATATTCCATGCCTTGGGGAGTAGTGAAAAGGAAAAAGTTATCATGGCATTTTACCACCTCACTAGAGATGCTGATCAATGGTGGTCATCGATTCAAAACATGAAGGAAGATGATGAATTATCAAATATGGAATAGAGGGAGTTTAAATATCTATTTTTAGAAAAATACATTCCTCGTGACCATCGAGTAGATATGGAAAGAAAATTTCTGAGTCTGAGACAAATGAAGGATGAGAATGTCACAATGTATGAGGCTAACATTACAAGGTTAGAAAGGTATGCTTTAGATTATATACATAACCCAAGAAGTAAGATTGAACGTTTCTTTGATGGGTTAAAACTATTTCTCCGTCGATCATTGGTATCACAATCCTTACCGTCATACGAAGATATTGTCTCGTGTGCTATCAAGATAGAAAAAGAACTCTCTAAGTCTTATGAATTTAAATCAAATCAAGAGAAGACGAGATCTGCTGAACACCCTGGGAAAGGAAATAAGGAAACATGGAAGAATGGAAGAATTGAATATACACCTTGTGATAATTGTGGAAGTAAGCACCCTAGTGCATGTCTAAAAGGAAAAGGAGTATGCTACAAGTGTAGACAGAAAGGCCATCTTGCTGGTGATTGTAAAGGAAATAAAGATGCTAACAATGTTCAATGATAAAATTGTAAGGAGATGGGACATTATGCAAATGAATTTTCTAATCTTCAGGGAAACTTACCTCAGAAAAGGCCTAGGGACCAAGGCCAAGCTTATGAAATCACTACTTCTAAGGATGAAGCCACAAAAGACGTGGTGGAGAGTAATTTAATGGTTTCCTCAAGTTTAGAAAATGCCTTATTTGATTCTGGATCATCACATCGTTTCATATCTTCCCAGTTTGCAAAGAAAATTAGATATTTCCAATTTGATTTTACAAGGGAGTTTTCAGTCAAAACTCATAAGGGTAGTATCATTGAAACAACGTTTTGTGAATCAGTCCCCATTAGAGCACATAAATGTTATTTATCTGCGGATCTCATTATCGTACCTATGATTGAATTTGATATAATCCTCGGTATGGATTGGGTTTTAGACCATGATTGAAAAATTTATTGTAAGAAGTAGGAGGTTACTATTTTTGATGATGATGATAAGGAACACCTTATCTTTAGAGCGAAATCGTCACCCCTTAATTCTTACCTATATCCACCCCCAGTAGCTCAACTAAATTAAATTATTGGGGAGGAAGAGAATGAAATAACTGTGGTTAAGGAAAGAAATGTTCAAATAGAGGATGTACCTATTGTGAGAGAATATGTTGACGTGTTTCCAAAATATTTACCTAGACATCATCTAGAATGAGAAATTGAGTTTTCCATTGATTTAATTCCTGGTTCAAGGCCTATATCAAAGACCCCTTATAGAATGGCCACTGTGGAATTAGTTGAACTAAAGAAAGAACTAGAGGAATTGAGTAATAAGGTATTTATTCTCCCTATTTTTTCTCCATGGGGAGCCCCTATCCTTTTTGTTAAGAAGAAAGATGGATCTATGAGGTTATTTATCGACTACAGGGAAATCAATGCCATAAAAATAAAGAACAAGTATCCCCTACCTCGCATTGATGATTTATTTGATCAAATACATGGAGCTCAATACTTTTCAAAGACTGACCTTTGATCTGGATACCATCAGTTGTGTGTGAAGAAGGAAGGCATTCCGAAGATAGCATTTCAAACTTGGTACAAGCATTACGAGTTTACAGTAATGCCTTTTGGATTGACTAATGCACCCTCTGTATTCATGGATCTAATGAATAGAGTTTTCAAGGAATATATCGATGATTTTTTGTTGTTATTTATTGATTATATCTTGGTATACTCTAAAATCTATGAGGATCGTAAAAATCACTTGTGCATTATCCTGAAGACTCTTAGAGGACCTGAATTATATGGAAATTTTAGTAATTGTTAATTCTGGCTTCAGGAGATTTCTTTTCTCGGCCATATTGTCTCTAAGGATGGAATCTCTATTGATACTTCTAAGACAAGAGCAATCCATGAATAGCCTAAACTGATGAGTATAACTGAGGTACGCGGTTTTATTGGTTTAACAGGTTATTATTGACATTTTGTCCAGAACTTTGCCCGATTTTCTAACCTAATAACGAAGATCACATGTAAAGGGGTTAAATTTGTTTGGAAAAAAGAGTGTAAAGAATGTTTTGAAGAACTGAAGAGAAGATTATTCAATGCTCCTATATTTAGTCTACCATTAGGGAATGATGGGTTCGTTATTTATAGTGATGGATCAAAGAAAGGACTTGGTTGCATCCTTATGCAGAATGATAGAGTTATTGCCTATGAACCAATATAGCTGAAAATTCAAGAGAAAAACTATCCTACTCATGATCTTGAGTTATTTATTGTAATCATTGATTTTAAGATATGGAGACATTATCTCTATGGTGAAAAATGTGAGATTTATACTGATCCCAAGAGTTTGGAGTATATTTTTTCATAGGAAGAACTCAATATGAGGCAAAAGAGATGGCTTGAACTACTCCAGGATTATGATTGTATGATACACTACCACTCGTGGAAGGAAAATAAGGTGGAAGATGCTTTGAGAAGAAAAGATCATGGAGTTTTGAACATGATGATAATTGAAAGGAATCTTATTTTCATGGATCTAATGAAGATGGATATGGGAATTACCATGGAGGGAGAAAAATCGATACTTTTTCAAATGGTTTTCAAACCATCTTTACTAGAAAAGATAAAGAGTTCTCAGACCAGTGATGAAGAGTTTCAAAAGAAGATTAAAGCTGTGAATGATGGGAGATTGAGAGACATTGTGTATAAAGAATGAATTTTGAAATTTGGGAAGAGGCTTTGTGTTCCCGATATACCTGATCTAAAAAGGGAATTGTTAGATGATGTTCATTGTTCCAATTTCTCTATACACCATGGGAGCACCAAAATGTATAGGGAGTTGAAGGAACATTTTTGGTGGGACAACATGAAGAGGGAAATTTCCAATTTTGTGTCAAGATGTATGGTTTTTCAACAAGTGAAAGCTGGAAGGCAACATCCTGGAGGAGTCATGCAACCTATTCCCATACCAGAGTGGAAATGGGATAATATTACGATGGACTTTATCATGGGACTACCAAAGACTCCTAGAAAGAATGATGAAATATGGGTCATTGTTGATCATCTTACCAAGTCATCACATTTTATTTATATAGGAGAAGATCTACCACTTGAATGTTTAGCAAGACTATATATTAATGAAGTTGTGGGACTTCATGGAGTACCCCTATCAATTGTTTCTAATCATGATCCCCGTTTTACTTCAAGATTTTGGAAGAGTCTTTAGAAGGCCTTGGATACTAAACTTTGTTCGAGCACTGCCTACCACCCTCAAATAGATGGAAAATCAGAACGGACTATTAAAACCTTAAAATAAATGTTGAGATCACGATTACTAGACTTTCAGGGTATAAGGGATCAATATTTACGTCTGGTGTAATTTTCCTATAACAATAGCTTCCATTCAAGTATTCAGATGGCACCATATGAAGCGTTATACAGAAAGAGATGTCACACACCAACCTGTTAGGATGACGATGGTGAGACAAAACACGTAGGCCCAGAACTGGTGGAGGAAACGATGGAAAAGGTGAAGGTAATCCAAAACCACATCAAAGAAGCTCAAAGTAGGCAGAAGAGCTATGCCGATAACCAAAGGAAGGATTTGGAATTTAATGTAGGATATCATGTTTTCTATAAGGTATATCCATGGAAGGGAGTTATATGTTTCTGTAATAAGGGTAAATTAAGTCCCAGGTACATCAGACCTTTTGAAATTCTAGAACGAATTGGGGTTGTAGCTTTCCATTTGGCAATCCCACGAAGTCTCTCCAAAGATGATGATGTGTTCCACGTATCACTTTTGAAAAAATGCATGTCTAACCCAACGCATGTACTCACTTATGAGGAATTAGAACTCTAACCCAATCTATCTTATTGCGAAGAGCCCATCAGGATTCTTTATAAAATGGAACAAGTGCTGAGAAACCAGACGACTCATCTGGTAAATGTTCTATGGAGAAACCATAAGATGGAAGAGGTAACGTGGGAACCCGAGGACCATATGATGAAGAACCACCTGAGTCATTTTATGCAATAATATTATAGAAATTTTGAGGATGAAATTTTTTTAAGGAGGGGAGAATGTAACACCCCAAGCTTCCAAGGTACAATTCTCTTTAAATAATACAGTAGCGTGTGTTGTACGAAACTTCGAGTTCTAACACACACCACAACCAATCAAAATAGCCGTTATGAATAGTAATACCCAATTTTTCAAATTTTATAAATTATATCTTTCAAAATGGACTTCATATTTGGATTCAGAATATCGAAATTAGCTTAGGGTGAATTTTTGGTATTTTTCAGAAAAATTCAATTTTTGATGAATAGTGAAAAAACACTGAGTTATAGTTTAAAACCGAATTTTTATTAAAATAATTATGTATTTTATTGAAATTTAATTAAGGTAAAAATAGATACATATTACCTATATATTTTCAATGTAATTAATTGGAATTAGTTTAGAATAATTTTAGATATATAAAAATATTATTGAACTTTTCACCTTCTTTTACCCACCTCCTAGGAGAATTTAAAAATTCACATAAAAAATAATTTTACCACTTCTGTGAGTGGAATTTCACAAATCCGAGAGACATGGTGAATATCAACGAGTAAAATTTTGTTCAATAAGTTACGTTTTTTTTTGGTGAATTGTAACTTTTTACTTTTATTTACCACGGTTAAAAGTAAATATGGTAATTAAGAGTAAACATGATATTAATATTACACTAAAACATGTATTAATTCTATTAGACAAGTTTATCTCGACAAAGAACAACCTTAGGAATAAAATATTATCATTTAGGTCCACTTGGATTAGATTAGGACATTTATTATTATTTAATTCAAAGAAGAGTTAAATGAGTTAAAATCAATGTTTAATAACTAAAACATTTTTAATATAAGGTTATACATAAGATAAATTCGATTTTAAATATTCATTAGAAATAAAAAACTATTTCTTACATAATGGTATTTTATTTATAATTTTTAGACATTAAATAATTTAATTTATTTATGATACAATGATGATGCTGAAATTTCCTTATTAGTGAAATATTAAAATAATTGATATTATAAATATCAAAATAAATGTAATTTGAGACTTTTTATGAATTACAATAATTATCTAGGTTAATAGGACATATTAGGTTTGGTTATATAAATTTTATTCGAATTAATAATTCTGTTATGAAATTATCAAAAATTAAATACCCAATAGTGTCAAAATTGACATAAAAGTGTTTTTAAAACAAATATTATATTATTAATTGATATTCTATTCCTAAAAATCTACAGTTCTGCCAAAGGACTTATATCATGATATGTGTATCATTAATAGACCACTTTGGGGTCACTTGGATGTATATTGTAGGTTAATTAACTATATAATATAAAAATACAAAGAGACATGGTAAATGTCGAACTATTTAACTAAGAGTTAAATATAAATGATAAGGTTAATATAGTGACCCAAACCGGTATAAAATCCACTGGTTGAAAGGATTTATACCCATCCCAACCTTAAACTATAAATAATCCACTTTTTAGTCATTAGAAACCGAATATGAATTTATTATAAAATAATATTTATAGCTTTTCCAAAGGTGCCCCTCACCCCTCTTATAAAAGATCACTCCCCTTCTCCCTAATGTACACCTTAAAAGCCTTTTGGATCATCCAAAACCTACCCAAATGTTCTATAAAGTTCCCTCACTTCTATCTATAGGCCTTATTTTGATCGTAAAGCCAACCTAATGAGCCCTTTTGATCAAATCAAAAGGAAGAACCCGATTAAGAGGTAATGTTTTCACCACCCTCTTTCAAGTTCATTTCTTCTTCAACTTCTTCTTTCTTTGTTATTAAAATTATAAAATATTAACTCCAGTATCTTATATATAATGTGATGTTATTATAAATATGGTACAACCATATTCAGTATTCTATCCATCTTTTGAATGACATGTCACCATACGTGCGTACGTACGACTTACCGTCTCCACGTCATGGGGTAATTGTTATTCACAACATTTAAATTTGGATAGGTATAATAATTATGTGTAATTAATGTAAATAATAAATATAACATGATAATGACTCTTTATATATGATATAACATCCAATTATATATTATTTAAATATCAATATATTGATATTGTCGCTTGTGCGTACGTACGAACTACCGTCTCCACGAATGCGATGAGATTCATTCCCCATCGTATCCATTCAAGTATAATTCTTATTTGATGATTAAAAATAATGTTTAAGGACTTGATTCATTCTTTATATGAATAATATAAATCCAATCCACAAAAAGTATGGCTCATATAACAAAGAATATAAATAATGACGAATCCGTTAACACCCAAAATGATGATAATACTAAGATATTATTAACAAATCAATGTTAAAAGATCATATATGATATCATATTAATGTATATGATTATTGTATAATTTAGTCACAATTATTTCACCATTATAAAAGATGTTAACCTACCCTCAACCAAATAAAAGTTCAAGGTAAGGGTTTTTTTCACAATCTCTTCATTATCTGAGGTTGTTTTCACATAATTATCTACCGGGACCTCTTTATCATCCACATCCATGTTTCTCAAAAATTTATTTCAAAACATTATTACTATTTTATAGAATATGGGTTAAAGACATTTATACCCTTGTAGACTTTTTATAAGATGTTTATAAAGGAATATTTCTATCGTTTTCCAAACAAGGTCCTTTTTAACCTTTTTGAAAAAATTAAGGTAAGAATGTTTTTCTAACTTATACGGCGGTTGTGTCTCTTTTCTACCATTGTAAACTCATCGAAGCTTACCTTACTATATTATAAGAATATTTTCAAAGTAAATGTTTTATTTTATAATTATCTAACTCTTAAATGATTTCAAAATATAATGTAATATTTCTCTAAAAATAGTTTTCATTTCATCTCTGTCAACATTCTTTGATGGATTTTAGTTTTATTTGAAGTTGATTTATTATGATAAAAAACTTCAATATTGCATTGATGGTTTTGTGATATGTTTCACTATGGATGTGCTATTTTTATACCATTAATGATTTATGGTTAAAGTATTGACATTTCGTATGCTAGTTTTAATACGAATGTTTATGATATGTTTAAACATTTTCATATAAGGAATGTATTGGACTTAGTAAGTGATGGGTAGAGCCCGATATAGATCCTAGATGCATCGGTAGGTCTCATGAGACAACTAGACGAGGAATTGGACGAGGCCCTTTCCCAATTTGATATATGGTTTTGGCCGAGGCCTTAATCATTTTTAGATGTCTTGTCCGAGACCTTGAAAAAATGTTTCAGAATGTCCAACATTATACATTCCCTCATAATGGAAATAATATTGATGGTTTATGTGGTCATTCGACTAGTAGAATACTCATGATTATGTTTTATTATGGAATTATTTACTCATCTCATATTTTTTCCATAAAATTATTCATGTTTATTATTTGTAAAGGCATGTGGTTTCAATTATTTACCATGCTTAATATTTATGTCATTTTTCACTGTATTACATACCCTTACTGAGCATTTGAGCTCACCCCTTTCTTATGTATCATTTTCCTAGGATATGAAGATGTTTGTTATGAGTGACCAACATGCATAATATATGAGGCTTGGATGTTTCTAATGAAATATATTTGTGTTTTATTTCTTTTTAAGTTGTAAAGTTAACCTTATGTATGAATCTTGTTTCCAATAATACTAAAATGATCGGCCTTTTGAGACATGATTTCCTTCTGATCATGCCAATGTTATATAATAATGCACCGACTCTGGGTAACTGGGTTTGGGGATTTTCAACTAGTTTTAAGTTACTAATAAATCCATCAATTTTACTCTTAGGTTGTATAATAATTCCAAAAGTATTTCTTGAATGTAGTGTAATTTTTTTTATAAGTTCCAACAGATTCATCATCATTTTTATTAAGTTCAAGTAACTCCTTCTCCATCTTTGTTCAAAGAATATGAGGAATGTACTTATTGAATAATAAGATCTTGAACTTGTCCCATTCCATGGACACAATTTCTTCTTTTTTACTTGTATTATTGATAAGATTACACCATTAATAAGAATAAACTTCTAAATGATACACAACTAAGATGAATTTATCAAGTTCAGAACATTGTAGAACTGACAATATCATTTATGTGTTATTGATCTATTGTTCATCCACAGACAGATCAGAAGACCCACTGAATGAAGGTGGGTGTTGCCTCATTAAGGATTCAATAGAATTTTCTCCCTTCTTTTCTCATTTGGAAATCTGGAATGATTCATATCTTGAGAATGTTCTGTGAGCATGGATACCAGATTTTGTATTCCATATCCTATAACATTTGGTTGCTCAGGGGGAAATATTTGCATTGGTCGTCACATTCAGCATTAATGTGGTTCCTTCACGTTCTATCCATTGACTAAGAAAAAGAATCATAGTGTGAGAAACACTAATAATAAAGGGGAAAACCACATAATTCAAGATTAAAATATAAATTTAGGACACTTTAGGGTTTATCCAAGTTTATTCATGAATATATTTAAAACACTAGGATAGGATTCTAACCTATACTTAGTGATATCCTTAAGGTTCTTACTAAGGTTCTCTCATCCTAGTTTCCATAGGTAAACTATTACTTTGAACTGATACCAACTACAATGACCCATAATTTATACGTATATATTAATTCAACATTGAAGAATATTTATTAAATAACATGAAAAAGACAATGTTAGGAACATATAGGTTTAGTGCCTTCATAAACCGAGAAACTTATACAACTTGTTCCTAAAACATCTACCTTGTCTCCCGCTTATTTCTTCAAAAATAGAATCCTTTTTGACATATCTTACTTAATACCCTTCTTTATAACATGGGGAAAAGAACCATATGAATTGGTGAGATAATATTCTTTGTAATGGTGAACAAGATAAATATCAACCATATTATAAGAACATAACAATTGAAAATCTTATCCAGTGTATAAAAGATCATAATATCATGTCATGGGATAAATCATAAAAATGAAATGTAATACCAATAGTGATAACATAATACATTAATTTTTTCTTCATACACACATTCACATAGAAAATCATTTCATATTAGGCAAGTCTCATCACCAAGACCATCATAACGGACAAAGTGAATTACTGAATCGATTTCAATCCACGTTCTAGCCATATATTACTAAACCATATTTACTTTCTATTCTAGTCATGTATATCTCACAAGATATAAATATTTACTCAATTCATTTTGATGGATATATGTGTCAGACCCATCTCATAATAAAACAATTCTTAGTGTGCCACAAAAACATAAAACATTTATCACAACATAACCATTGAAATAAAATGGGTTTCTTAGAACTCATTACATAATATTCCATTTAATAAAAATAATTTCATAATAAATAGAATCAAATAAATATAATAATAGGTATGTAAACATAAACATATGTCATATTATATGGAGAATAATTTTGACAAAACACTTGAATTTACTTACTGAGTAAAATACCATTTTTTCAATAATATTTTCTTTTCTCAAAATTCAGTGTAATTTAAAAGACATAATTTAGTTGAAAATTATCTTTAAATCATGTAGAGGAAGATTCACTGAAATAAGGAGTCATGATATTGCATAATTACATTCATTCCATATAATTTAAAAAACATCATCCTTGTAATTTTTTTCGGAAAAGTGAAAAAGTACCTCATATCAAATAACGACAAAAGACTCATTTCATATATTTTCATAAAAATTCACTAAAGGGTTAAATTAAATTTAAAAAGCCTCATAATAATAGAAATAATATTACATAATTAGGAAACATGGATGTGGATTATAAACATACCCTAGTAAATACTTACGTATAAACAATCTCTGATAAAAATGGGATTGTAGAATTATCAATTACCTTAGGTTTGATATCCTTCATATGTATATGAACCTACTATATAATGATTTAAATATTTTTATTTAATTATTACCAAATCATAATCATTTTTATGATATCATATATTATTATATTATCATATTTTTTTAGTAACATTCCATTGCCACTCGTTATTCAGATATTTAATACTTTACATTCTTATGCATGATTTGTCGGATAAGTTCATGTTCCACTTCTTAGGATATAGATAAATAATTTACAAAATGATGTTAGTATATTGTATATCATATTTATTCATTAAATTAATTTATATAATTATGGTTTAAATAATATCATGTAGAATGAATCCAATCACATCGTGGATGCAGTAGGCCATATGTACGTACGAGCGGGGATATCATTCCCAAAATTGTTGAGTGGAATTAAATTGTGTTTTTTATAATATTTCAGGATTAAAATGTCATAATAATCATATATTGTTATTATTTTCATCATTATACCCATCCAAGTAAGTTGGTGGTGAAAACAGATTACACCACAATGTGGAGATGGTAAGCCATATGTACGCATGCCCGATGATTTCATTTTTCATAGAATGGAAAGAAGGTGAATTATGGTTGTTTCATATTTATAATAAAATATAAGTATATTATTGATATTGATATTATTAATTTATAATGAAACAACTAATGAAGAGTAAGTATATGAAGAAATATGTTTGAAAGAATCGGTAGAAGAGATTACCTCCTCCTCGATGTGCTTCCTCTAAATCTCTTCTTAGAGCACTAGAGTTGATCTTAAAAGATGACCAGAACATCTGGAATCAAATTAAAGAAGTTAATAGGTAAAATGGTCATGGGATTACCGATCTTGAAGGCTCAAAATTAAGTGAATAGGTGATGGAGGAGGTTCCCTTTTATAATTGATGTGTGGGGAACTTTTGGAAACTCCATAAAAAATAATTTATAATAAAATCAAACCCTACCGAAAACCTCCAAAATGTCCCAATTTCATATATGGGATAAGAAATGGTTATAATCTCTTCAAACAGATTTTTTTTGGAAAAGTTATATTTTCAATTTAAACCAAATTATTTTAATTGAAACTTAGTTATTCTATTTAATTTTAATTATTTTAATAACATTATAAATATTTAATGATTATAAATATTTACTTATATGGTGTTAATTTACCCTAAATGAATATGTTTTTACATTTTAGACCTTACAATTTTCATTTTGTTATTTTTACGTATTTTTATTATTTGTAAATAAATTAATAATATGATATTTTTATAAAATATAAATAGTGGAAATTTTGACACTATTACTTTATTTTACATTAAATAAAATAAAAAAACAAGATAAATTAGAACAAAAAATATTTAATAAAATCATAAATTGTCATAATCTACTATATATTTTTTGGAGCACATTAATTAGATCATATGATATTTTTTTATTATTTTAAAAACCAATTTTTCATATTTCACTTAATAAAATAATTTCTATAAAACTATTGTGTCATCATTAGTGGTAATTTTTTAATCTCTAAAAATTATAAATAAATTTATATTATGTAGTTAATTCTTTTATCTTTCCATATACTCTATATAGTTGATATTATCTCCTAGTTATCAATATATTAAATTTAATATACTTATATAAAATGATATTTTGACATTTTGTCACATTGATTAGTGATTATTATATTCATGTCATGTTAATAGTTAAGTGTCAATTAAGTTATTACATTTAGAAAAATAAATTATAAGGGTCGAATTTAGTCATCCAATAGTATTTTTACAGGTGTTAAGGTAATTTTATAATTTTATTTTTACCTTTAATAACATGATTTACCTTTAACCATGGTAATAAAAATAATTACCAAAGTTACTATTCATAATGCCTAAAAATAAAAGTAGCCTATTAACATAATTTGAACCTAGTAATTGAAAATATAGAATCCATTTCTAAAAATTCAAAATAAAAAAGTTTCATTAATTAATTTAAAATTAATCCCATTGTTGAAATGAGAAAACGGGTTCTAAAAGATAAAATATTATAAAAGATTGAAAAGTTTTTACATATGAATATAGTGTAAATTTTTTTCCAATGAACTACACTATATTATATATTTAAAATATATTCTATTTATACTTTGAAACCGATCAATAATAAAATTTTACCCTATAAATTAATTCAATGAAAAAACTTGTTTTCAATTTAATATTAGCGTATTTTTACTATTAACCAAAACATGAAAGTTATCAGAAAAATGTGACAAATTCATCCAAAGTAAATTTTTATATTCCGTATCAAAAAAAAATTTATATTTTTTCATATAAAAATGATTAATTTGTGAAAATCTTAATTTAAAATGGGTTATCCATTGAAAGGTGTAAAATTAAACTTTTAAAAATTAGGTTTTATACATCAAATAGGGTTTTATTCATACCCTTTTACTAAAATATCCATTTAATGAATATAAAAATTATTTTATAAAGTATATAACACAAATATATCACATTAACTTCATTACCAAAAGTAATTCAATCAAAAATAAAAATATCAAATTGTTTAATATTATTCATAAATAATTTATAGCTAATGAATTCACAATTCATTTTCAGAAGTTAGTTATAATTATTCTTGCTAACCTAAAAACTATGCTATAATAGTAATTTTATAATAAGGGCATATTTCAGTTTGTTTAAACTCATGATTTCATGAAAAGAAAGATCCTGAGGGATAAAAATTATTTAGAGAAAATATTTTTTAAAAACATATGGGTGTTACAAAACCCATATGAGATATGATACTTGAGAAATATATTTGGGTATATCCATATGATATATTAGGGAAAACAGTTTCCACCCAACTATCCATGATTGATATGTGATATGATTGGCATGATGGCCTAACTAAAGAGAAAAAAATGCGAGGGAAAATAAAATGGACCCAATACTTAGTGAAATATAGATCACTACCTACTAAAGGTAATGATGTATGGGGTTATAATTTCAGTTGTCATACTTTCATTAAAATTTCACAATGAGAAGAAATTCACCATGATACCCACATATATGTATTTTTTATGTTATCTCATAAAATATTTTTTTTTTCATTTTGAGATATCTTATAAGTATGACCTATAAATATATTCTAGTTTGGTAACTAAGGTTGATAAGTGTTATCAATGAAATAATTCTGATAATATAAATGTGAATGTTATAATGATAAATTTCTCCAAATCTAACTCATGAATATTAGATAATGTGTGTGAATCATAAAATCATGATATTAAACACTGACTCAAATATATATTGGAATTATATAAAGGTGAAGTGTATCTATATATAAACGAAGAGTGTATAATGTCATTAGGGGTAGAATCCTATTACTTAATTCTATCTAGTGGATTAGTTTTGTAATTTTAAATATTTTACTATGTTCCTCCCATAAACTTAAATTTTATTTATATATATTATTTGGATAGGAAAGTATTTTAATTCATTAGTAAGAACAATAGTTTTTCTACATTTATGAGTGAATTTATCTATGACATCAGTAATATGGAAAATCGATTATACATTCTAGATATGGATAATAAAAATTATAAAATTCAAAATAAAAATGTCATAGTTTGTTTAGTCACAATTTCTTTTGTTATTTTATCCTTATATATATATAAATGAGAAATTCATTTCAAAATTCCATAAATAATTACAATTCTTTCTATTGTGAATAATTTGACACCTTCGAATCATGTTTTTTAAGAAAAATGACCAAATCATTTTTATAGTAAAAGGTGACAAGGATGGAGGACTATGGGATATTACATATAGTGACGTATGTAAACCAATGAGTTCAAAATAAAATGATTGTTAAGAGTATTTTTTAACCTCTATCAAAGACATTAGTTTGTAAGGTTATATTTTTTTAATGGAACACAAGTTTTTATGTTTTGAAAAGTTCATAGAGTTTTAAAATAAAGTATATAATCTACTAAGAAAATGTATTAAAATTATATAATTTGATTGGGGTGGTGAATACTGATCCATTAATTCAGCTATCATCTTAGATATGGTATAATTTCTCCAAAACTCACTCATACCAAAACACTATAGTGGAATGGTTTTTCAAAGAGGAGGAATCATTATCTTTTGTACATGGTTGGATTGATGGATTATTGTCACCTTTCTATTTTATTCCATGCATATTATTTTGAAACTAATATGTTCCTACATAAAAACATTCAATTTAATGCATTCAAAAACACATAATATATGATATGGATTGGGAAATAAACCTATTTTACATTTATGAGGATTTGGGGTTGTGAATACTTATATAAATATTTTATTCTCAAAAGATTAAACATAGGTTAGTTAAATTCATATTTTTAATTATCATAATGATGAAGTGAGATATTAAATCTATAATCTTAGTGAACATGAGGATTTTTTCATTCAGAATAGTGTTTTTCATCAGAGGAATTACATGAATTAAGAGGTTATTTGGATTTAAGGTAAACCTAGAGGAGTTCAAGACCAAAAAACAAGAAGTGTTAATAATATATAATTTTGAGCCTCTTCTTTATAGAGTTGTCAAAGAAGACTAACCTCATGGTACACAAAAATTCAACGGATTCATATTATTTATTAGAAACACAATATAAATGGATTTATTATTGAAAAGTATAATGAATTGATGTTCATATATGTTTAACCAATAACATATCAAAATTCAATATATATTCTTGATATTGTGAGATTGATAAAATATAATGAATATGAAATGGTCTCCATGTTCACTAAATAAGTTTAAAACATTTTGGATGCACTTGAAGGGGTGAGAAACATATTGTATAAGTGGGGTTTTTTCAAGAAAAATGACCTTTATGATAGAGTTTCTACCTATAAATCCTTTTTCATGGCCAAGGGTTAAAAAAATACATCGTATGATCTATAAAGAATCCATTTCAACAGTTATAATGATAATGTACATTTAAATATTTATTGATATAACGACTCATTATGATTATAATATATATTAAATAGATTTGAAAATCACTTTCTTTAATGAGAACTTTGTTAAGGATGTTTATAATATATGAACTAAATGTTTTTATGTTTTAGAATAATCTAAAATGGTTTTTAATTTGTAATGACACCTTTATAGATGGAAAGAAGATTCACTATGTTAGAACATCTAGTTTGATGATGAAATTGAAGATTTTATTTTATAAAAAACGAGGTTGGTTCTTGTGTATATAAGAATATTAGTTGGAGTGTAGTGGTTTAAGTACCCATTGAAAATTATAAAGATTGATTTATATATTTAAACCACGTTTGGGATGTTTTTTGATGTTCTGAGAATTTTTTGGAAGGTATTTAGAAGGATTTGAGTTGATTTGGGTTATTTTTGAGTGGGGATGAATTAATTAGAATTTTTTATATTTTCATATATTTTTTGATATTTTATTAACTCTACACACTTACTAGGGTTTCCAGAAGATGTAGAGTCTATCAAAACTTTATAAAGTTCAACACTGGGTAGAAATTTATTTTGTAAAAAGCAATTAACTTATATGTAGAGTTGTTTGAATATATTGTAGAGTTTAGTTCAAGAATTCACATAGTTTTCAAAACTGATTGAGCTCAACCATATATGAAAATTGAAAATTTTAGGTTATAATAAGCAGCTGATAGGGTTCACAGACTACAAAAATTTAGTAGAGTTTGTAGTGTTGATAGAATTCATTGAGATTATTGAGAGTTCATAGATTTCAACCTTCGTAGGAAATATAAAACTTCACGGAGTTCAAATAAACATTAAAAAAGTTCTACTAAATCTATAAGGATGTTTCAAAAAATGAATTCTTATGTTATGAGGAGTATCTAGATAAAATTTTGAAGTTTTAGAGATTAAAATAGATAATTACTCACTATTCTTAAAAGTCAAAATTATCATTTCTTTGGTCAAAACAATGGTTCAAGCAATATATTTTTAGGATTTAAAAAAATAAGAAAGGGAATGATATTTTGGTGAAACTGTTCTAGAATTTTTATTAAAATTTCAATTTTGTTTATTGTTTATTTATGATGAATATTAATACTTAATATTATAGAATACATCTATTATTCTAAGGGGAATTCATGTGAAGCTAAACATTATTGGAATTTAAATAAAAATAATAGATATATTATTCATGTATTTTTTGTAGGATATATAAATGATGATATAATTAAAATAGTGGTTTGATATTATTTATTTTTTATCCTACTATATCTCGGGGAAAGATAAGAACAACTAAATATGACATGTACTTCATCTAATAATTTTTATGAATTCAAAGAAGGGTGTTTTAATTTTTGGTCTAAAAGCCACTTTAATCTAAGGAGGAAGAATTTTATTTCATTTAAATTAGTTATCTTGTGCATGATAATATCTTCCAAAAAATATAGAAGAGAATTTGGATTGAATGCTCCAGTTTTAAAGAAATTTTGGATGTTGATGTCTCCTTTGAAAAAGATCTGTTATTCAGTGCTGAGGAATTCAATAGAATACATGAGATATAATTAAACTATGAGTGATCAATCAAAATTTTTGTGGTAATATGGTAGAAAATTTCCAGAATTATTGTTTTCATTGTTACATTTCAAGGGTTTCATTTTACCTTACTTTTTATTATTTATATATGTACTATAAAGTGTAAATGAAAACACTACCCTTCTCTTTTAATCGCTATTAAATTAGTGAAAATAATGGTCTTGGAACTCAACCCAAACCTGGTAAGTATTAGGAACCAATATTAAGAATGAAAATTATAAAATCCTTACGTGTTGTGAATTATTTTATTTTTATACTTCACATATTGTTGTTAGAGTATAGTTTGATAGAATTAATAATTTTAAATTCCATATAGTTTTAATTTTCTAAAATTTATAAAAAACATATTCCATTGATTATCCCCCTTTATCTATATGATATTCTAACTGATTTTGGTAGTTCAAGTGGTCCCAGTCCAATCCAGGCTCCCTTTCAGATTCTATCTTCATATGTTATGGAGGGTATGAACCCAGTTAATGTAACCATGGTCTATATCTTTAATGAGAAAACATTCTTGGGTGGAAGAACTGAATGTTTCCAAATTTTATTTCACAAGGATTGGAGGTTAATGATTTTATTGTTGTGGGTTTCCAATCTATTTCAATATATTAACCTTTAAAAATTGATTAAAAACAAATATTGATTTATTAAATAATTCAATAAATGATATAATATCATCCTTTTTATAAAATTTAAACACAAAATCAATGGGGCTCACAACAGGAAAGGATGTGTGGGAAAACATGAAGACAATTATGTGGGAAATTTAAGGATCAATAATGTCATGTAATATATTTTGAGGGAAAAATTTGAATTTATAAAGGTGGATGAATATGATAATTTTTAATAATATTTCTCCAGGTTTAATGAAATAGTTATTCATATTAGTGGATTTTGATACAAGATGAAAAATTCAATAATTCATAAAAAAATCTTGAAAATTGTTTTTTATTGATTGTATCTAATAGTTTTAGCTATTAAATATAGGGAACATCTTTCCATATATGAGCATCATAATACTCTCCCAAATCATTAAATGGTAACATCACCAATTTTTAATAACTTTAATGATGATATTTGATTCAATGATAGGAAAATATTAATGATTGAGGAGGAGTGATTTTATCCCACTAGTGATTCAGAAGAAGATGATGGGATTGATGAAAATAAAAAAAAGGTTATGTACCTTATCTCTGAAAATATTTAATAAGGTAATGGCTTATTTAAATAAATAATGCCATTTAAATTCTTTAAGTGTGGAAGATTTTGGATCTTTTCATTCAATTGACAAAGGATAAAGAAGGGTGTGGAGTATGATGATGAAGAAAATAGAGATAATTTTAATAGAATATATAATGTTAGATTATCTAAATAATACAATAGGTCTAATGCAGAAATAATTAGAATATAGTTAATAAATAAATTAATAATGGAAATTAAAGATAAATAATTATATTCTTCCTCAAGTAGTGAATCATAGAATATCATGATATAAAAGATAAAACTTTCATGTAACATATTGAAAAAATGATATAATGTCATGTAATGAAGAGGTATAAGGAGAGTAAAAATATATGAAAAATGTGTGTAGAAATGAGCTTGAAGTTTTTATTTAAAGAAACACTCAACTAGTAATAGAATTTTAAAATCCTAAGAATAAAGTCAACAAGACAAATAAAGTTGGGGATGAGATTCATAGTCGTGAAAATAATAAAATTGAAGAGATCATGATTATTAAATTGGAATTGGTTGAGTAGGAATGAATTATAAATGTTTTTGAAAAGAATATTTATGATAAAGAATAATAAATTAATCTTATTCAGTAAAAGTTTATTATGGCTGAGAAGAACCTTTAAATAATGAAAAAAAACTATGGTAAGTTTTTTGAAGTGAAGTCTGAGTAATCTAAATTTAATAAAAAATAATATAATAATATTCAATAAAAAATAACAATTATTATATTTGAAAATGTCGAATATAGTTTAATTAATAGTGAAGGGTCAATGGTCCAAACTAGGAATCCTTAGGTTGATAAATCCCCTCAAAAGATGAAATTTATTACTAAAGAAGTATATAATATTCAAAAAAGGGTAATGTTTTAAAACCATGGTTGATGAATGTTGAAAATATTTATAGGTAGAGAATATAATTTTAGTATCAAACACAATTGTTTTTTATAAAAATATATTAAAATAAAACTATTCGTGGTATGAATGTTAATGAAACATAGTATACATTTTATGGTAAAATAGTTTTCTCCATTGGAGAAAACTATGATATAAAAAAGGTGGATATATCCTAAAAATAGAGGCAAAAAAGCTGTAAGGAAATAGAATGTGAATAGAAAAACAAATATGATTACTATATAGAATAAGTTTGATATTCATGAGGAGATATATAGAATATGTAACCACCATGGTCACTATGAAAAGGTTTTTACAGCATTAATTTCTATCTAGATATAATAGGATGAATGTGAAAATAATTATTAGGTTAGAAACAAGATATAGAAGTCAATTGTTGTGGAGGTGGAAGTCATAGTGAAAAGGAAGATCAATCCATAGATCCTTCATAGTAGATTTTCATCGCATATGAATATGTATAATGGGGTATTAAAAATTTTAAAAATAATTGTATCACTATTTTGACCAATGGAAATTAAATCTCACTAAATATTAAGGGAATTAGAATATTATAGATTAAATCAAAAAAAAACCGAAGTTAAAATATGTGTTAATTTTTGATGGAATTAAACAAAACATTTCAACTGTAATTTAGTTGTGTGATGATATAAATAAGGTTATTTTTAGAATACATAGTTTCCTTTTAAATAGAATAAAATATTGGAAAATTATCACAACTAGTGAAAGTGATAATGGTAACTTTTTCAAATACGAGGCTCAAAAAATTCTTTCCACCTAAGTTTAAAAAATGGGAATAAGTTAGGGAATAAAATATTGGTAATCTTCTTCCAATGATTTTGTGAAATATTTATATGGTATATGTGGTGAGAAAAATTTTTCATCTTAATATAGAAATATAATAATATTGTGAGAGATGCTAAAATGGAAAAATCACACAAGTCCTAAAAGGATGGAAATCCAAACTACAAATACACTTGAGATGATAAATTCATATTTATGTGGACTTGTTATTCATAAATATACATAGGATGATCTATATTAAATCAAATTTATTGATTATTTTAGTATAAAAAATGAACTATCTATTAATCATAAATCAAGGGTAGTGAACAAGTTTAAAATTTTATAGAGATTAGTTGAGAAAGAATTGTGGATGTAAATCAAGATATTTAGATCTGATATTGAAAATGAGTTCAACCGTTGTTCTTTTAAATATTATATTAAATAATATATCATTAAAAATTACTATAAGACTCCTTAAACACCCCATGTATATAGATTTCTAAGTAAAATTAATAGTGTGGATGAAATATGGATAATAATGTAAAAAGAAAACAACCTCTCAATGTTTTATTAGATGGAGGCTGTTTTCATATATTTTCAAATTCAAAATATGTTTTTTCTTCTAAGATAAAACTATACTATGACCTTTTATGAGATGTGATATATGATGAATCCCAATGTGGACTACTTTAGGGTGTTTTTTAGTCCTTGAAGTATGCAAATTAAACGTGAAAATATGGGTAAATCCGATGATATGTCTGAGAAGGGTATCTTATATAGATACAAATCAAGTTTTAAGGGATATATATTATAGAAAAAAGGATTCATAATGTGATGGAATATTATGATTTTAATATTAGAGAGAATAGACTTAAAATCAATAGTCTATATGAAGAATATTTTGAGGAATTGAGTGAAGAAAACAAGAATAATTCTATGGAAAAAGTGAATACTATATCGAGATTGAACCATTTCTGTAACAACCCTAAACCCATTATCCCAGATTTGGTGTTTATTATATTAAAATTTCATAGATAGAAGATATAACATCACAAATTATCTATTGGTTTAGTAGTCTTAAAGAACTAGATATATACATGGATTCATTCTTACATTTGTAATGAAACCTAGAACATAAAAACGGAAAATAAACTGATTCCATGCCACTTATTTATTGATTTCTTATTGATAACCTTGGGAATACAAAAATACTAAATAGTTGAGCTCAAACACTTAGTAAGGGTAACATTAATAAATAATAAGTGAAGCAAATTCAATAAGGAATAAGAATTATGGAAAGGTAAATAATTCAAAAACACATGTCATTAATAAACTGAGAATGAAAATGAAACCATATATTTTTTTATTGAAAATATAATGGAAAGTAATAACTGAATACTAAATAAATAAAATTATTATTTAATGGATTTCATGTATCTGTGAATTGAACCATTATATAATTAATATTGTTTAAGACTGTGGATGAAAACCTATCTAGTTCTGCTTGGAAATAGACACGAAGGATTCATCACTAACTATTTTGTCTAATGAGACTTGTCGATGCATTCATGGGATATATAATACTGGTAAACACCCATCACTACAAAACCAAATCATTCTCCATTCATAGATTTAACTGTTGAACAATATGACTAATCCAAATATCCGTTTTGAGTAGAAAACATAGATTCAACAATATTTCCCCTGTTAAAACTACATTCAAATAAAACACCATATCTAAAAGTGGTATATGTCTAGGAAAATTCTCATATACATGATACAAAAAAGAATATTTAATGAAATATTTAATGAATTATGATCATAAATAAAAGGAATGTATACTTACACCATGCATAATGAACAATTGGTTAATAATGAATAACTAATGAGAATATTATAATGGTTTCCATCAAATAATGGATTTAAATCATACTTGTAAATTTAAAAGGTAAAATATAAATAGTTCTTAATTAGTGATGTCAAACTAATATGAAATAATTTAAAAAGATTGTTTAATAAACATTATAAACGGTCCTCTTTAGTGCGGTTTTTAGGAAAATATTAACGAGTCTGTAAAGAGGAAAAGGGAATAATTGTTTAAATAAATATAGAAATTAACTAAGTTATTAATTCATTATAATAATACATATTTTTTAAAAAATATTGGTGTATTATAATAGATTATGAATCCTACATAAAAATGGGAAATAAATTGGGATGGTCCCTTAAACCGGGCTTGCTTATCAGGAGGAATTGAAAAGGAAACCATAGAAACATGGATTTCCCCATCAATAAAAATATATTTTCTCTAGGTAAATATTTTGGGAACATAAAAACCAAATTTAGGAAGATTATATTAGAATAATAAATAATTACGTTATGGTAAATAGAGATAAATAGAATTGTGAAGGGAAAATGTGGTTTTAGAGAGAATCCCTTACATTATGTGTGAAAGTGTTCTACACTTGCAGTTAATGTGCTCGATAATGAAATTGGATTCATTAATAATTTATTCCACAACCTATTTAATATTTATATGATTTATTATAATATTATTAAGTTCATTTATGACCTTTTTGATGAGTTATAAGATACAAATTTGTCGTTTGATAATGTTTGTTTCCTTGGTTTTCATGACTGATTCACTTAATATATGTATGAAAGATCAAATAAAATGGGAATAGTTATCCATAATTGAAATTATATGTTATAAATGAACATATATAAGATTAAATGGACTTTTACTTCCTTGTTTTTCTATATATATGATGATGATTCATTAGATAAAAGGTTATTGATAACGGTTTAGATTATTTTGGGTTTTTATCATCACAGACTAGTTTTGTTTTCTTAATTAATATTATGTATATCTATGTGTTTCAGATCACCGAATTAGTTCTAATATATATTTTATGGTATGTTTTAATCATTATAATGGTTTTATTAATGGCCTTGAAGGAGGTATTAGAAAATGATAAATCATCATCCATGAAGGTGGTGAATCGACACCTCTTGGATGATATTCTTATTTTTAGAATAAAAGGGGGAGGAGAATAGGCTTTATGATATATATTACATTAACAGAATAAAATTATAGTTTATATAATAAATTATAGTTATAATTCAACTTTAATAATAGGAGTTTATGAGAGGATAATAAAATAAATTAAAATGAAAATAAAATAATGGAAATCAAATGTGGATTTTACCTCTTGATTTTCTTCTCCTTGAGAACCGACTTAAAATGATCAGGATTGGTTTTTTGTTAAAAAAAAGGCTTAATGATGTGGGGGAGAGACCTAGGAATATTATTATGTAGAAATTTGTGAAGCTTAATTTCTTGGAAGGTGTGAGGAGAATAGGTGGTCAGGGAGGTATTTATAGTGGAGGAGAGGGGTGTTTTGGATTGATTTATTGATTACACTACTATTTTGGCTCAAGACTATGAATAGTTTTGATTACCAAGGATAAATATAGTAATGTGAGAAATAGTGTTCATGAGAATATCTCTTACATGTAACACCGCTATATTTTTTGAATTATTATTATTTGAATTAATTTAATCTCTTTGATATTTTTCATTTTACACAACACTGAAAATAGATTGTTTTATATTAAAGAACTATGTTTAGAATACATTATACAAAACTACATGTCAAAAATTCACCAAAAAAACATAATTTTTTACTTATCTACATGGAATATGATATTTATCTTTTATTACAAGGAATAATGACTTTCCTCATTGGATTTCGTAACACACAAGACTGAGTTTTACAAAGCAACAATATATTATTAAATTGTTATTATTTAATATAGTAAGATTTAATGTATACAATAAATTATAGGTTATGAATATTATAAAATATGTTATTAAAATATATAGTTTACACAAATATAAGATGAATTCATAAGTTACCAAATGTTTAGAAATGAAAATATATGAACCAATTGAATATAAAGGATATATTTTTATCTTTATTCTCTTAAAGCTGTTGTGTCTTAATAAATTAAATTAATTAAAACTAGTGAGTTATTTCATTGTAATATATATTTTATTTATTCAATAAAATAGTTTTAATATTCATCTAATAAATTTTATAGATGTAAGATAACAACAAACCCAATGTTATTCTTAAAAACAAATATTTTTATAAAGGTAGTTTTACCACCTTCTTACGGAGGAACCTTTTTAAATTAAATTTTTTCACTTTTATAGATTTAATATATTAAAATAAACTTCATATTCCAAATATGAAAATAAAAATTAGCTTAGTATAACTTTTTGGTATTTTTTGTGTAAGGCTTTATTTATTAATGAAAAGTTAAAAATAATGACTAATAATTCAAAACATATTTTTCTCATTATTTATTTATAAGGATAAGTTATATTTAAAATTGTTTTAAAAGTATAATTATATAATAATATTCTCAATTAGTCTAATTAATGTCATTATAATCATTTTTAATTTGAAATTGGGTATAAAAACATAGCAATCTTTTGAATGTTTTTACTTAAAAAACAAGAATTGTCATCCCATCTACGAGATTAATTTTAAATTCATTTATAGAACTTATGTATTTTTAGTTTTGAAAAATTGATTCCGTATTTGGAATAATTATTATTTAAAATTTATAATAAATTCAACTTAATTTTTGACCAAAAAGAATAATGAATGTAGTTAAAATTAATTACAGTTATTAAGGTAAAATTAAGAATATTAATGGATTAAACCTTACATATAAGGGCCAAAATGACCTTAAAATTTTCCAAAAACCAATTGGATTAAACTATTTAGTCCATATAAATTAAATGAATTAGTTTTTTTTTGGTTTGGTATGAGTTTTTTAGCTAAATCATTTGGTACACCTAACCAGTTTTAAAAAATGTCATGTTTGTCCCCTCCCTTCCCCATAAAGTTCCACCACCTCTCCCAATTATTTACACCTATAAAACCAAATAGGTTTATAAATGAACTACCCAATAAACTTCCCAGAATAATTCCATTACCCCTTTAATTTTAACTTTTTAATGAAATGAATCCAAGTAATCCCTTTGGTGAAAACCAAAAGGAGTTACCCAAAGAAGAGGTAACAAAATCCCTCAAGCTCCTATCTTTTATTTTATTTGTCCACCAAATCAATTATACTTATTCCATTATTATAAGAAAACAATAGTACCCTAAATATACTGGTATGTTTTATGATAAATTTTATAACTACACCTATACAAACATACATCTAATTAGTAACGAATATACAGTTTATGTGTACGACAAACTTCCTCCTTGAAAAATGATTATTTTTTGTTCTTCCTTTACCACCTCTAATGGTGGGAATTGTGATGGAAAATATATTTATATATAGTATATAAGATATTTTTAATTTCCTTCTGTATCTATAATTATTTTATAAAAAATACCTTTATACCTGTCCTTTTGAGGAAGTGTTGACGACCGCCCCTCAAAACGATGTGATTTGATCACATAATAAATAGAATGTGTTAAGGATTTTTTAGTGGGATTATATCTTATATATGATATAATGATGATAATTTAAAAATATTATAAACATATAAACATATATATCATTTTATTTTTGTCTTTCAATACAACATTAAAATGAAAAACAATAATCATGCTTATGTGCAATCTATCATCTCCATGAACGATGTATTCCATTTCATACTTCTATATTCAATAAATTACTATAATTAAAATATAATATATATAATATATATTTATACCATGTTTTACATTATGTAAATTTTGATATAAGTATAAGGAAAAAATATATTATAAATTAAGACACATGCAAAAAACAAAGTGAATATTACCCAATGTAAAAACTGAATACAAAATTATTAATAAGTGGGTTATATAAAGTCATTATAAAACAATATATGGTATTAGATATAAGAATATGATTATATAATACATTTATAATAAAATTATAATTATTATAATTATAAGGCCCCAGCCTTAAACCTTACTTAATCTTGAGTTATTACAATATTACACATTGAGGATCTTTTCAGGTTTAGAGTTTTAGAGAATTTGATCATAAAAAATGCATTACATACCACATTTAAACAAAGTGGTTACATAAAAATAGTATTCATTTTAGTCCATCAACAGAAACATATTTAAATTAAAACATGGATTCTTTCTTGAAACATCCGTGACACTATCATCATATCATGTACCTTTCACTTGACCTGTGAAAAACATTTCAAAAAAAACGTGGGATGAGCATAAAAAAGCTCATTATGTGTTATAAAAATATGGAAAGGAAACATGAGTTCATATATACATAAGAATGAAATCATACTTTACCCATAAAACATAAGCACTTTAACATACCTCATCAAATAATGAATAAATCATAGAAATCATAAGACATAAAGGTAACTTGAGGCATTCATAACATTCATACATAGGGAGTAACCCTCTTGGTTATGTTTGGAATACCCATCACAGTATATTCCCTAAATCTCTTCAGAGAAACCTTAATGTTTCACTCCTTCGCGTTACCCAATGCATTGGAGAGGTATATCAGCCTCACCTGCCCTTAGTTTATCATGGAACCACCAGTCTTCATAATAATTCCCAAGAACCATAACATAATTGTATCACATAAAACATGCATAAAGGAAACATAACATTTCCACATTTCAATAAAAAGATATCAATACAACACATTGATATAATAAAAACATTATGAAAACCATTTTCAATACCAAAATAAAAGAAAAGTAAAACATGGTATTTATTTTTCTTTTAAAAAGAAGGTATGGCTTGTAGAGGAAGCCGAAACTCAAATAATGGTCACGATGGCGGAGAAGTCATTGTCGCAGCATACATACGACAAAAAAATTACCTTTTGTCATTTAGTAAACGCTTCGTATAAAAATTATTCCTTTTGAATAAACGTAAAAGTCAAATGGGTTTATACACTGTATAAAATAAGGTTGTGTATAAAACAGAATATGCCTCAATAAAAGGAGATTGAGACGAAGTCTCATACCTCGGGTCTGACTTGACTCGATCGTTCTTTAATGTCCTGAATAATAAACTTGAGTTAATTTTTACTTTCTTAATTACCCTTTTCAAGTTCATTATTCCTTTCATATCACTTATTACCATGTCATGAACACTATGTAATTATTTTAGTTAATAACGGTCGTTTTAACGATCATTGGTACTTGAGTCAAAATATGCTCTTTATAATTACAAGTTTTTCATGTATCCATTATATCCAGAGTTATAATCATGATTTATATATCATATATATAACATATATCCATTATCTATATGCATTTATAATATTACATAATCATTTAGAGGTAAGAAATGAAATGCACCGTTCATGGAGACGGTAAGCCGTACGTACGCATGAACGCAACTTTCATTTCGATTTCATATTTTATAGAATGGAATCATAATTATAGAAAGGTATATTATAATTCCAGTTTAATATCATATATAATATCATAACTCCATCCTTTTTACATCCCACATATGGTATTAACAAATCAAATCACTTTGAGGGGGCGGTAGTCCGCACTTCCTTAAATGAAGATATCGCGTTTACCCATAATGGAAATCATAAAGGTATGCCCAAAATAAAAAATATAGAAGCTTAAGTAAAATATAAACATATTATATATCATATATAATTATATTGCCATCTTAATGGAAACCTTTTAAGGTGTTAAAATAATGTCGAACAATCATCGTTTAGGGAGGCAGAAATTCACCATCCACAAAAACAGTATGTTCTTTAACCATTAGATGTGGGTGTATGTAAGTGTAGCTTGAATACTTATTATAACAACATCCTAGTATATGGAAGATACTGTTGTTTTTAAGAAATAAATGAATAAAAAGAGTTTAGGGGGTTGGAGAATCAAAATAAAACAAAAGGACTCAAGTGAAGACATTACCTTAAAATCGGGTAACTCCCTTTGGTTTGAGCTCAAAGACTTCTTTGGGAAGAATTCTGCCCAAATTGAGGCTTCAAGGAGTAATAGAGGTATGTGGAGAGACAAAATGGGTAGGGGTTGTCTAAGCCAAAGGCTTTGGAAGTGTGGGTAAGGTGGTATAGGTGGGGGCCTTTTATAATAGGAGAGGAGGGGCACTTTTGGAAAGTAAAGAAATGTTCCTTTATTTTAAAATGAGTTTCATATTTAAAAGGTCCCACATTTATATAATTCAAGGATAAGGTGATAAGGGTTCTAAATATACCCATCCAATAGGTTTTGTACATGTGTAGTTCATATATTTTACATTATCTTTTCATTTTATTTAAATCTTTTATTAACGAGGTAATCATTGCATCATCATGATGTCATAAATAATTTAATATATTTAAAGTCTAAAAATTATAAAAAAATATCATGATGTATGAAATCTTTTTATATTTTTAATTAATGTTTATAGTCAAAAATATGACTTGTATAACCCCATCTAAAAATTATTTTAGTAAAAAAACTCATGTTTGTGTCATTTTTACTTTTACATTAAATAAATGGTTATTTATGTCATTTCCCAACCAAAGTGGCTCCATGGGGTCACCAAGTTGACCCATGGATTGTCTTGGTCGGCCATGACACATCCAATAAGGGTAAGACATGTGTCTAGGTCATTTTATATTATTAAAACATTATTCATACCTTAAATTACACTAATTACCTCTAATCGCGATTAAAAACATAAAATTTACTATTCACCAAAAAATTATTTTAATTCCATTGAACCACATTTTACTTCTTAATGACAACCATGTATATCGGATTTTTGAAATTCAAAACACATAGGTGGTAAAATTTCATTTAACTGAAAAATCAGTTTCTTAAGTACCACTTAGTGGTTTCACTATTCATCAAAAATTGAAGTTTTTCAGAAAAAATACCAAAACATCACCCTAAGATATATTTGATATTCCAAATTCAAAAATGATGTATATTTTAAAAAATTAAAAAAATATAAGTTACATTAATTAATTTAATAATTAATTCTCGTTGTTAGAGCAAATAGCGTGTTTTTAGGAAATAATAAGTATCAAAAGATTGACACTAGTTTAAGTCCAATTTCAAAGTGAAATTAATTCCAGCGAGCACTATCAGATTAGATGGTAAAAATATATTTAATTTCACTTTAAAACAAATTCATAAGATAATCTAATCATATAAATTAATTATATTAAAAATAGGTTTTGAATTAAAATACAACATTTTTCACTATTCATTAAAAAATGAACTTTATCAGAAATATACCAAAAATTCACACAAAGTAAATTTTGATGTCCCAATCATAAAGAATATGTTTATTTTGACAAACATAGCTTATAAAATTGTCAAAAGATAGATTTAAAAATGGTTTTCCATTAAAAGGCAGCAAAACAATCTTTTAAAAATATTAGTGTATTCTATGCTTAAGATTGGATTTATTTTCATGTTAAGCCTCTAAAACGCTATCTAATTAATTAATATACATAGATAAAAATATCTATTATTCATTACTTACTTGGTATGTTACATCCTTCCCCCCTTTAGAAAATTACGTCCCCACAATTTATTTACTTATCGAATAAGTGGGGGTATTTATCCCTAATCGCATTTTCAGATTCCCATGTTGCTTATTCAATCATGTGGTTTTTCCAAAAAACCTTTACCTGATGAATCACCTTATTTCGTAACACTTGCTCACTGTGGTCAAGAATCTATACCGGTTGTTCCTCATAAGATAGGTTCTCTTCCAGCTGGACTACCTCTGGACTCAAAACATGAGATGGATCTAGCATATACTTTCTCAACATTGAAACATGAAAAACATTGTGTACCTGAGATAAAATCGGAGGTAAAGCCACTCGGTAAGCAACTGATCCAACTCTCTCCAGAATTTCATATGGTCCAATGAACCTTGGACTCAGCTTTCCTTTCTTACCAAATCGCATCACACTTTTCCATGGTGATACTTTGAGAAAAACAGGATCACCTACCTCAAAAGAGAGATCCTTCCTCCTATTGTCCGTATAACTCTTCTGCCTGCTCTGAGCTATTCTCATGTGTTTCTGTATCAGCTGATCTTTTTCTGCCATCTATTCTAACAATTCTGGTCCCATCAACTTCCTTTCACCCACTTCATCCCAGAAAGCTAGAGTTCCACACCGCTTCCCATATAACTCCTCAAATTGTGCCATCTGTATACTAGAATGAAAACTGTTATTATATGAAAATTCAAACAAAGAAAGATGTTGGTCCCAAATTCCCTGATAATCCATCGAACAAGATCGTAGAATATCTTCCAAGGTCTGAATTGTTCGTTCTGACTGACCATCTGATTGAGGATGAAAAGCTGTACTAAAATTTAATTCAGTGGCCAGCGACTTTTGAAGGCCTTTTCGAAAGTTAGAAGTGAACCTGGTATCACGGTCAGATACAATGGAGAGAGTAACTCCATGTAACCTGAATATCTCTTTAAGATACAAACAGGAAAGTTGATCTAGGGAAAAAGTATCTCTAATTGGAAGGAAATGGGCAGATTTAGTCAAGCGATCAACAATAACCTAGATTTCATTATTACCTCAAGATGTCTTCAGTAATCCCACAACAAAGTATATGGATATATTCTCCCATTTCCACTCTGGCACTGGTAGAGGTTGAAGCATCCCTTTCTGTAACTTCCACACTACTTTAACCTATTTAGAAGTCAAACACATCACAATAAAATCAGCAATATCTCTTTTCATTCCATCCCACCAGTAATACTCCCGCAGATCTCTGTACATCTTAGTACTGCCAGGATGAACTAAAAAAGGAGAACTATGAGCTTCACATAACAACTCTCTCTTCAACTGTGAATCACAAGGCACACACAATCTCTTCCCAAATCTCAAAACACAATCATTATCAATATTGAATTCAGGAAACTTACCCTTCCAAACCAGCTCTACCTTTTTCTGCAACTCACTGTCTTGCTTCTGTGCTTTCTTGATTCTGTCGGATAGAGATGATCTCACTTATACCTGAAACAAAACAGAAGAACTTCCTACACCAAAAACTTCTATGCCAAAGTTCATCAAATCCTTAACCAAAGGATCACGTTCCAAACGCAACATTGTTAATGAAGCATTACTTTTTCGACTTAAAGCATCAACCACTTTATTTTCTTTTCCCGGATGGTAATGAATTGTACAATCATAATCCTTGATTAATTCCAGCCATCTCCTCTGTCTCATGTTTAACTCTTTCTGAGTGAATATATACTTTAAACTTTTTTGATTAGTATATATTTATCACTTTACTCCATACAAATGATGCCTACAAATTTTTAAAGTGAAAACAACAGCAGCTAATTCCAAATCCTGTTTAGGGTAATTTACCTCATGAGTTTTCAACTGTCGTGAAGCATAAGCAATTACCTGATCATTCTGCATTAGGACGCAACCAAGTCCTTTCAATGAAGCATCACTGTATATAAAAAACTCACCATTCCTGGAAGGAAGTGCCAAAACTGGAGCATTCACCAATCTTCTTTTCAACTCCTGAAAACAATCATTACATTCTTTTGTCTAGATAAACATAACACCCTTCCGAGTTAGCTTAGTCATTGGACTATATAACCGTGAAAAATTTCTAACAAATATTTGGTAATAGCCTGCCAAACCAAGAAAGCTACGAATCTGAGTTACATTTGTGGGTCTTGGCCATTCTTCCACAACCTTTGTTTTTTCAGGATCAATAGGTATCCCATATTTAGAAACAATATGACCAAGGAAAGAAATTTGTTGCAACCAAAACTCACACTTGCTGAATTTTTCATACAATTTCTTTTCTTTCAAGGTTTTCAAAATAACCCTTAAATGTCTTTCATGATCCTCTTTACTTTTATAAAACTCCAAAATATCATCAATGAAAACAACTAGAAACTTATCCAAGAACTCATGGAAAATTCTATTCATTAAGTCCATGAATACAGCAGGTTCATTGGTTAGCCGAAAAGGCATTACTACAAATTCATAATGGCCATATCTTGTACGAAACACAGTCTTCGGAACATCTGCTTCCTTTACCTTAAACTGATGGTACCCCGATCTCAGGTCAATCTTTTACAAATATTGTGCTCCCTGGAGCTGATCAAACAAATCATTGATATGAGGCAAATGATATTTGTTCTTAACAGTGATATTATTCAAGGGTCTATAATCAATGAAAAGTATCATAGAACCATTTTCATTTTAACAAATAAAACAGGAGAACCCCATGGTGATGTGCTAGGTCGAATGAAACCTTTCTCTAATAAATCTTGAAATTGCTCCTTCAACTCTAAAAGTTCAATTTGAGCCATTCAAAAAGGGGTTTTTGAAATTGTCTTAGCATCAGGAACTAAGTATACAGTAAACTAAACATCATGATTTGGTATTATTCCAGGCAACTCATTAGGAAAAACATCAGGATACTCATTTAACACTGGCACATCATTAATCTGAACAGTTCCTTTATTTTCAACGACATGTGCAAGGTAACATTCATTTCCATATTTTACAAGTTTATCAGCCTCTTGATATGTTATCAACAGTAAGGGTTCATTATTGGACACAAACTGAAAGTCTTTCTGAAAAGAAACTTCTTTAGCTCTACAGTCAATCTTAGCATGGTAAATAGAGAGCCAATCCATACCCAAGATAACATCAAACTCTAATAGAGGTAAAACAATACGGTTTGCAAGTAGGTTCCTTCCACAGATAAGGATAGTAAGATTCTTATAAATTATTTTTTCCTCAACATTTCCCCCCAGGTGTTTTTACCAAAAGTTCAGGAGTCATTTCTTGAGTTGTTATTCCCATTTTACTAGAAAAGGTTTCAGAGATGAAAGAATGTGTAGACCCCGAATCAAACAACACACTGGCATAATCTGAAAAAACAAACAAGGTACCTGATACAACTTCATTTGATGGCCCAACATCTGCTGAAGTAGTTGCAATGGATTTCACCACCCCTTTATTCTTGTAGTCTAACTGCTTCCCATCACTCAAGCTCTTTGTCAGACACTTGTTTTCATAGTGACCCATCTCATTGCACTTAAAACATTTCACTAACTGTAAATCAAATTTGGTCTTACAATCACCCTGATCTTTTTCAGTGCAATCACGAGCATTATGTCCCATCTTACTGTATCGGTAGCACTTTCCAGAATTCAAAAGACATTCCCCAACATGCCTTTTCCCACATTTATCAAAAACTGGAAACTTAGTTTTCTTACCATCAGACCTTTTTGAAGAATTATTTCCTTTCTCCTGCCACCTTGGTCTCTTCTTCTTCTGGTTGTTATAGAATGCTTGATCATCAGAAAACTCCATTTACACATTCTCATCACATCGAACAAGCCTTTCATAACTTTTAAACTCATGAGAAGCTAATGACCTTCAATATTTTGGCTTTAATCCTAAGTAAAAACGATTGATTTTACTATCAAGGTCTCAGATAAAATTTGGAGCATACCTTGCCAATCGAGTGAACCTTTCTTCATAGGCGGCCACTGAGTCTTCCTCTTGCCTCAATTCCAAGAATTACTTTTCCATCCTAAGTCTAATAGCCTTAGGAAAATACTTCTCAAGAAACATACCTTTAAATTCATCCCAGTAGAGAGTATCAATCTCATCAGCGTCCTTGATATTTCTAACCATCGACCACCACTGATCTGCTTCACCCTCCAAACGGTAAATAGCAAGAATATCCTTTTGATTGTCTGAACACCCCATGACATCGAAAATATTCTCCAGTGCTTTAATCCACCCATCAGCTAGCACAAGGTCATATGAGCCTCTAAATGATGGGGGATGTTGCCTCATGAAATGTTCCACCACTGACATGTTCCTCTATATTTGACCTGGCTGATCTCGTGCATGGATACCACCTCCATTTATCGCTTGCGTCAACTGCGCCATTACAGCAACAAACTGTTCAGTTCCAATTCCGACCATCTCAGGATGCTAATTCAGAAGGTTATATCCTTCTGCATTCCTTCCTAGCACTTCTTCCCTGTTTCCTCTATGGAAAACCATTTTGAGCAAACATGTCTTAGATGAAGCAACATGGTAATATTCAAATGCTAGATCACTTTAATTTGACCATAAAAAAATATTTTTGGATAATCATTTAATAGAATTCTAACTCCTAAAGTTATCTAAACCGACCTCTAATACCAACTATAAGGCCCCAGCCTTAAACATTACTTAATCTTGAGTTATTACAAGATTACACATTGAGGATCTTTTCAGGTTTACAGTTTTAGAGAATTAGATCATAAAACATGCATTACATACCAAATTTAAGCAAAGTGGTTACATAAAAATAGTATTCATTTTTTCCATCAACGGAAACATATTTAAAATAAAACATGGATTCTTTCTTGACACTTCCTTGACACTATCATCATATTATGTACCTTTACCTTGACCTGTGAAAAACATTTCAAAAAAAAATTTGGGATGAGCATAAAAAATCTCAGTATGGGTTATAAAAATATGGAAAGGAAACATGAGTTCATATATACATAAGAATGAAATCATACTTTACCCATAAAACATAATCACTTTAACATACCTCATCAAATCATAAATAAATCATAGAAATCATAAGACATAAAGGTAACTTGAGGCATTCATACAATTCATACGTATGGAGTAACCCTCTTGGTTACGTTTGGAATACCCATCACAGTATATTCCCTAATTCTCTTCGGAGAAACCTTAACATTTCACTCCTTCACGTTACCCAATGCATTGGAGAGCTATATCGGGCTCACCTGCCCTTAGTTTATCACGGAACCACCCGTCTTCATAATAATGCCCAAGAACCATAACACAATCGTATCACATAAAACATGCATAAAGGAAACATAACATTTCCACATTTCAATCACAAGATATCAATAAAACACATTGATATAATAAAAACATTATGAAAACCATTTTCAATACCAAAATAAAAGAAAATTAAAACCTGATATTTATTTTTCTTTTAAAAAGAAGGTATGGCTTGTAGAGGAAGCCGAAACTCAAATAATGGTCACGGCGGCGGAGAATTCATTGTCGCCGCATACGTATGACAAAAACATTCCCTTTTGTCATTTAGTAAACGCTTCGTATAAAAAATATTCCTTTTGAATAAACATAAAAGTCAAAGGGGTTTATACACGGTATAAAAGTGGGTTGTGTATAAAACAGAATATGCCTCAATGAAAGTAGATTGAGACGCAGTCCCATACCTCGGGCCCGACTTGACTCGATCGTTCTTTAATGTCCTGAATAATAAACTTGAGTTAATTTCTACTTGCTTAAGAACCTTTTTCAGGTTCATTATTCCTTATATATCACTTATTACCATGTCATGAACACTATGTAATTATTTTAGTTAATAACGGTCATTTTAACGATCATTTGTACTTGAGTCAAAATATGTTCTTTATAATTACAAGTTTTTCATGTATACATTATATCCAGTGTTATAATCATGATTTATATATCATATATATCATATATATCCAGTATATACAAGCATTTATAATATTACAGAATCATTTAGAGGTAATAAATGAAATGCACCGTTTATGGAGACGGTAAGCCGTACGTATGCATGAACACTACTTTCATTTCTGTTTCCTATTTTATAGAATGGAATAATAATGATATGAACGTATATTCTAATTCCAGTGTAATATCATATATAATATCATAACTCCATCCTCTATACGTCCCACATATGGTATTAATGAATCAAATCACTTTGAGGGGGCGGTAGTCCGCACTTCCTTAAATGAAGATATCGCGTTTACCCATAATGGAAACCATAAAGGTATGCCCAAAATGAAAAATACAGAAGATTAATGAAAACATAAACATATTATATATCATATATAAATATATTTTCATCTTAATTTCCACCTTTGAAGGTGTTAAAAGAATGTTGAACAATCATAGTTTCGGGAGGCCGAAATTCGCCATCCACGGAAATAGTATGTTCTTTAACCATTAGATGTGGGTGTGTGTAATTGTAGCTCAAATACTTATTATAAAACATCCTAGTATATGGAAGATACTGGTGTTGTTAAAAAATAAATTAATAAAAAGAGTTTAGGGGGTTGGAGAAGCAAAATAAAACAAAAGGACTCAACTGAAGACATTACCTTAAAATCGGGTAACTCCCTTTGGTTTGAGCTCAAAGGCTTCCTTGCAGAGACTTCTGCCCAAAGTGAGGCTTCAAGGAGTAAGAGAGGGATGTGGAGAGACAAAACAGGCAGGGTTTGGTCGAGCCAAAGGCTTTGGAAGTGTGGGTAAGGTGGTAGAGGTGGGGGCCTTTTATAAGAGGAGGGGAGGGGAACTCTTGGAAAGTAAAGAAATGTTCCTTTACATTAAAATGAGTTTCGGATTTAAAAGGTCCCACATTGATATAATTCGAGGCTAAGTTGATAAGGGTTCGAAATATACCCATCCAATAGGTTTTGGACATGTGTAGGTCATAGAGTTTACATTATCTTTTCATTTTATTTAAATCCTTTATTAATGAGGTAATCGCTGCATCATCATGATGTCATAAATAATTTAATATATTTAAAGTCTAAAAATTATAAAAAAAATATCATGATGTAGGATATCTTTTTATATTTATAATGAATATTTATAGTCAAAAATCAGATTTGTATAACCCCTTGTAAAAATTGTTTTAGTAAAACAACTCATATTTGTGTAATTTTTACTTTTACATTAAATAAAAAAGTTATTTATGTCATTTCCCAACCAAAGTGGCTCCATGGGGTCCCCAAGTTGATCCATGGATTTTCATGGTCGGCCATGACAAATATAATAAGGTTAGGACATGTTTCTAGGTCATTTTATATTATTAAAACATTATTCTTACCTTAAATTACACTAATTACCGCTAATCGCGATTAAAAACATAAAAGTTACTATTCACCAAAAAATTATTTTAATTCCATTGAACCACATTTTACTTTTTAATGAAAACCATGTATGTCGGATTTTTGAAATTCAAAACACAGAGGTGGTAAAATTTCATTTAACCGAAAAATCAGTTTCTTAAGTACCACTTAGTGGTTTTACTATTCATCAAAAATTGAAGTTTTTCAGAAAAATACCAAAACTTCACCCTAAGCTATATTTGATATTCCGAATTCAAAAATGATGTCTATTTTAAAAAATTCAAAACATATAAGTTACATTAATTAATTTAATAATTAATTCCTGATGTCAGAGCAAATAGCGTGTTTTTATGAAACAATAAGTATCAAAAGATTGACACTAGTTTAAGTCCAATTTCAAAGTGAAATTAATTCCAGATACCACTATCGGATTAGATGGTAAAAATATATTCTAATTTCACATTAAAACCAATTCAAAAGATAATCTAATCATATAACTAAATTATATTAAAAATATTTTTTGAATTAAAATACAACATTTTCACTATTCATTAAAAAATGAACTTTATCGGAAAAATTCAAAAAATTCACACAAAGTAAATTTTGATATCCCAATAATAAAGAATAAGTTGATTTTAAAAAACATAGCTTATAAAATTGTAAAAATATATATTTAAAAATTGTTTTCCATTAAAAGGCAGTAAAACAATCTTTTAAAAATATTAGTGTATTCCATGCTTAAGATTGGATTTATTTTAATTTTAAGCCTCTAAAACACTATCTAATTAATTAATAGAAATAGATAAAAATTTCTATTATTCATTACTTACTTGGGATGTTACAATAATGGATTTGTTAATGAGTATGATGAGAGTCAGGACAGAAGGTAAGGGGACTTCATCACACTATTTATTTATGTGAGATAAATGACTTAATCACCACTCCTTTAATTTGTGTGGTGTGTATACCAACCATGTATGTATTATATGATTCTTATAATTAATTGTATATTTATTTACATATCCATTTTATGAAATTTATTTCATGGAGTTATGATTAAAGTTTCCAAATTGATAAAGTAACTTTGATTCAGTTTTCCTTCTTGGAGATACATGCCATGTCATGCACATATATTTTTATATGATGTGTATATAATTACTTTGGAAATGTTATATAATTAATTAATTTATATTAATTATATTTTAATATTCATTAAGTGTTATTATTTCCATAATGAATTAATGTTAACAAAATGGTAGTAGTTTATTGCTACAAATTTATCATTTATCAAGTTTGTTTATTAAGAAGCTTACATTGATGAAATATTATGATCCATATCACAAGAAATCAAATTAATTATATTAAAATCTGGTGATTCATGTTATATCCATCTAATGGTTCCATTTTACCACTCTTTGGTACATAAGATAATTAATAAAATGATTTTATAGTTACCAATGCTTCTTTTACATGTTTTAAAGAATTCTATTAAAGAAAATACATTTAATATTATTTATGTGTAAAAGGTATTTTTAATGATTTCAAGAATTATTTATAATTTTTTAAATTATTTTATATGAAATGGTTTTAAAAAAATCAATTTTCTTTTACAATTTTTCAAGGAAAATGAGTTTCAAAATGTTTTCAAGCTTTATTTATAATTTACAAATTGTTTTAAAGGAAATGGGTTTCAATATACATTAAATTTTATTTGATATTTTTTCATGGAAAAAGGTTTTATTTTTTTAAATACTTATTTATAAGTTTTGTATTCATTTTCAATGAAAATGGGTTTTTAAATGTTTTCTGCTTTAAAAAACCATTTCCCAAAAGATAGGATTTTATCCTCAAGAATTGTTTTCAAAATATATTTAAAAGTTTTTTTAAATCTAATATGACATCCATTAATGTTACTATTACACTTCTCATAAATTTTCCAATGGTTGCATTGATATTATTTCTTGAATATATAATGTTTTGATGTTATAATTCTTATGACACTCGTTTATCTTCCACAGGTTATATATGATTTTTTCACCCACTTCTTTTCTTGGGTTTTAAATTGATGAAATGGTTTTTAAAATGATATTCATATTTATGTTAAGATATGATTAAATGTTTATGACACCCATTTCATTTCATGGGATTATGATAGTATGTTTATAACACCCATCTCTTTTATGGGTGAAGGTATGATGAATGTTTTATTATCTTGTGAAACTGTATGAATGATTTTATTATGCGAGGGGTGGGACCTATATCTTCCTAAAATACATTGGGATATATTTACATATCATGAGATAATAATGGGAATAAAGTAGATAGGCTGATCTACTATGTGAATATGGGGAAATCTGATCCCTTAAAAGAAAATTATTGCGACTATGGATAATGGTGTGTCCCACAATGTATGTGTAGTCACCATGAATATGGAATATGGGGAAACACATTCTACTATGGGAATATGGGGAAACAAAACACCTTTCAAGGAACAGACTATGACTAGGGATAGTGGTATACTCTACCAGGTTGGTAAAGTTCCTAGGAAGTGGCTTAATAATTCCTAGAAATGTGTCTTGACTTATATGGGATGATATCAATTGTTTACATATACCACAATTTGATGTATTATTCCTATTATATTATTTCATGGATTATGTAGTTTATTTTATTAGGATTAATGTCTTACGAACTGCTAAGGTTTAGGCCATGATTCATGTTTATGATATTATGATATGCAGTGTATGATATTATAATGTTATGATCATATCCTCAAACCCCTATGCTCATGGTTATGCTTACATTTCTCCCTTTTTTACCCTTATTAATCAAATGATGTCACCCCTTTTTATGTTACCTTCGTCAGGTTATGAAGTTATATTTCATGTATGATATATCTAGGAGGGGTGATAGTATTCGAGAACCTAGTGGGATATAGTGTTGATCACTTATGTACCTGTGTTTACTTATCCATGTTTCCTAAGGCCCTAAACAAATATAGTCATTAGGCATCAATTTGTGTAATGTTTTAAGTATTCGGAAAAAATTATTAAAGATTGTTTGGTATATTTTTCATTTTATTAAAGATAAAGTAGAAAAATCAATGTTTTTATGTATTTTAATTTAATAATATAACATATAAAAGGATTGTTTGGTTTGTATAATGTCACTATGGATTTACTATAACACATGAAATTGTTCAAATAGAAGAGAAAAGTGCTTTAATGGAATGGCGGTTTCCATGGAAAATAGATGATTAAGGGAGATAAAACACATAATATATTACTGATGTTAAAATAATGATTTTTGGATAATGATATGTGGGATATGAATTAATAAATTTGATGGAAATGATTACCTAGTAACTAATTAAGGACAAATTGACCAGTGGTTTATGCAATCATTGAAAAAGTTTGAAACATTTTTGGATTTAAGTTATATATCTAATATACTTTGGAATAACGAAAAATTAATATTTTCAGTAAGGAATATGGTAATTCAGGTCATTAAACTATTTTTATAAAATATATGATGAATGTATTCACATGTTTGGAATGTGACAACCTAGATATACTTTGTGATATTTTGGGAATCAATGTTAAGCTGATTTCATGACATTGAATATAATGTTTTAAATTTCTATATTTCATAATGTTTATAAGGTTAATCATTCATGAAAACATTATGTAAAACTTTAGAGGATGTATTTTTGTAGTGAGATTGTATTAAAAACTGTGGTTGAAACTCTAATTAGTGATTAACCTTATTTCAATGATTTATATCATATTTATTTTAGAAATTATATCAGTGTGGTTTGAGAAAAGTAAATCATGTATTTCATGTGAAACCCAATCAATTCCGGAAAGGCTATGGGTCTTGAACCCATGACTGAAGGAGGATAAATTTTTCACTCCAACCACTAGCCTATGAAATGCCCTTATTAATGTGTAATTATTTTTTATGTATAAATATTAATGATGAACCTATAGAGTTACTTTTTATGTTTAAAGATTAATTTATTATCCATATTTATTTTTATGAATATTTACATACAAATAGTTATACGTTTCACACTTTTATGGGTCTCAAGATCTGCTGAAAGTGTATTTTTGTACATCAGGAACGAAATTTAATTTTTGGACATCCATTTCTGGATGTAATGGATGAATTATAAATAGATAAAATCATAACCAAGGAATGAATTTTTTTATATAAATACATAAATAAAGTGTATTTCCTTATATTCCTGGTTAATAAAAGAATTAATCAACATTAGGATAATGAAAAAATGTGTTTTACTAATACCTTAATTTTTCTTGAACTGATGGCATCTTAAATCATCTCATATTTATTATTTGAGACCCAAAATGTTTCCTTGATAATTCACTTGTTTTTGATTGATGTCCTCAAATAATCCCTATAAATAAATGCACCTTTCCTCCATATCCAATATTCACTACCAAAATATGTTATCCTATGTGGAAGCCTAGTCATAGTTTACTTTGGGAACCCCTTATGGTTCCAGCTATCCTTTTTTAGTGGAAGTTTTAGTATTTATTTTTACAATGTGGGTTTTTATGAATGAAACTTTCATGCATTAATACATTGATAACAAAAAAGAATTTAAAAGGATAGATTCATTTTTATGTTGTATAATGTAACACCCCTAGATTTTGTGAATTATTAATTTTTGAATTAATTTAACTCTTCTGATATTTTTCATTTCACGCAACACTGAAAGTAGTTCACTTTATATTAAAGCACTATGTTTGGATTCAATTATATGAAACACAATGTTAATTATGAACTATGCATAATATAAATTTTAACCTTATCTACATGGAATATTGAGGTTATCTTATGTTACATGGAAAAATGACTTCCCTAAATGGCACGCATAACATGAAAATATGAGTTTTATGGAACAATAATATATTTTTAAATATTACTCTTTAATATATTATGATTTCACATAGAAATTAAATTAGTGGTTGTGAATACTATTAAATAACCTAAGAAAATATATTTTTTACAAAAATATAAGTTGAATTAATTGGTTACTAATTAGTTAGAAATAAAAATTTAATTTCCAATTGAATTTAAAGGATATATTTTTATTTTTATTCTCCCAAAGGTGTTTTATCATAGTGAATTTTATTAATTAAAATTATTGAGTGATATTAATTTAATATATATGTTATATATTCTTTCAGATACTTTTAATATTCATCCAACAGATTTTATAGACATGTGATAGGAATAAACCCCATTTTACGCTTAAAACCCTATATTTTTTAAAGGTAGTTTTACCACCTTTTAAAGAAGAACCCATTTTGAATCATATTTTTGGAAATTTTATAGATTTAATATGTCAAAATAAACTTCATATTTTAATGTTAAACATAAAACCATGGTTAGAATAATGTTTTTTTATTTTTATTTATGGTTTTATTTTTAATGAATAGTTAACAATACTGAATTTTAATTCCAAAATACTTTTTAATCTAAAATATTTGTAGGGTTAAGTTACATTTTTATTTTGTTAAGGATTATTTAGATAATAATTTTATAAATTAATCCAATTTAGTAAATTATAATAAAGATCACTTGGTAATTTTCTATAAAAAATGAATAACCCTTTGGACATTTTTAACATGAAAACCAGCATTACTATCCCATCTGCCAGATTAAATTTAAATTAATTTATGCCACTTATGTGTTTGGAATTCGTAAAATTGAATAAATATTGGTAATTATAATAATTTATAATATCTAATAAATTCAAATTATTTTTCTACCAAATATATTAATGAATGCAGTTAAATTTAATTATATTTATTAATTTAAAATTAAGCTTAACAATTGAATAAACCTTAAATTTAAAGGCCCAAATGACCTAAACAATTTTCAAAACCCCATTTTATTGAACAATTTCATCCATTAACCTTATATTATTGATGTTTTTTTTGTTTGGTATGACCTTTTTTAGGTAAAAATGTCGGTACACCAAACTGGTTTTTAAAAATGCCAAGTGTGTCCCCTTATTTCCCAATAGAAGGCCACCACCTCTCCCCATTATCCAAAACTCTCAAAACACATAGGTCAAAAAATATATACCCAATAATATTTAAAATTAATCCCTCCATAAACCCATTATTCCTCCCATTTTTATGAAATCAATTCAATGATTCCCTTTGTTGAAAACCAACAGGAGTTACACAAAGAAGAGGCAACACCCTCCCTGAAGCTCCATTCCTTTGTTTTATTTTTCCACAACCTCAATTATACTTAATACATGATTATCCAACAAAACACTTATAAGAAATATAATTATATTTTTTATTCCAATGGGTTTACATATATTTTCACACACTTTTATCTAATGGGTAACTATCATACTTTTTTTGTGTACCACAAACTACCGCCTCACAAAACGATGATTGTTCCTTGTTTATTTACCACCTCTATTTATGGATATTATGATAGAAAATATATTTATATATAATATATATGATATTTATAACGTCCTTATTCAATTATATTTATTTTATAACACATACCTTTATACATTTCATTTTGTGTTAACATTGTAATTTTGTTTGAGAAAGTGTGGACTACCAACCCCTCAAAGTGATTTGATTCGGTCACAAACTACATTGAATGTATTAAGGATACATTTAGTGAAACTATATGATATATATGAAATAATAATAATAATTTAATTATATTATATAAATATATTCTTATAGATCATTTAATTTCATTTTTTCAATATGATAACAAAACAAAAACAACATTTATACGTACATACGACCTACTGTCTCCATTAATGGTGTATTCCATTTCATAGTTATATATTCTATAAATTATTATAATAAAAATATAATGAATATAAATTATATTTATATCAGGTTTTAAAAGATGTAAATAGTTATATAAGTATAATGACCAAAGGTACAACAAATTAAGACACATTCGAATAGCAAAGATAATATTACTCGAAGTGAAACATTAACATAGAATTGTTAACAAAAAGGTAATATAAAGTCATAAAAAACCATATATGATATTATATATTAGAATAATGTTATTTGATATATATATAGAAAACTTATATTTATTATAGAAGAGGTTTGTCTGAGTACAATGAGAGTCAAGATACATGGTTAGGGGATTTCATCTCACTTTTTATTTCTATAAGATACATGCCTTAATCACCACTCATTTCATTTGTGTTGTGTGTATTCTACCCATGTATATATTATATGATTTTAATAATTTATTTTATGTGTATTTACATATCCATTTGATGATATTTATTTAATGGGGGTTATGTTTCAAAAGTTACAAAATCGGTAAAGAAACTTTGTCTCAATTTTCCTTCTTTGAGACACATGCCCCGTCATGCACCTAAAATTTTCTATAATGTGTATATACTGAATTGGGAAATTTTATATCATTAATATATTTATTTTAATGATATTTTAAGCTTCATGTAATGTAATTATTTCCTTAATGAATTAATGTTACTGAAATGGTAATAGTTTATTTCTATAATTTTATCTTTTATCGAGGTTGTTTATGATTATGCTTCCATTGATGAAATAATATAATACATCTCTCAATAACTCTCATGAATTATATTAACCTATGGATATGAATTTTATATTAATTTTTTATTATTTAACCATTTAGTAGAAAATATGTGATTTTTCAAACCCTTGATTTATTAAAATTTTTCAAAAGGGATTTACTTTTATCATATGATGTTAAAATTGATTTTTACACATTTTTTATCTTTTAGAAAATTGTTTTATAAGGAATATTTTTGTTATTTTTTTATAAGGATATTTTTATGAACTTTTAAGGTTATAAAGGAATAATAGGAATCTATGGTCATACCCACCATCATGACTCTCATTTCCTTTAATCTTTCATTATACATTTACATGCTTATTTTTTATGAAGAATGTATTTTAATATTCTGGTAATCCATTTTTTTTAATTTGGTTCTCAATGAAAATTTATTTTTAATTTTTAACGCTATAAACAGTTCATGTAATAGTTTTCAAAGTTATTTTTTTAAGAAATGGGTTCTAAAAATATTTTTTGTTTAAAACAAAATAATTAAATATTTTCAATATTTATTTGTAAGTTTTTAATTTTATTTCGAAGAAATTCTTTTCAAAATTTTTGAAATATTATTTTACATTTTTTCAAGGAAAATTATTTTCAAAACAATTTCTAGATTTAATTATATGTTATCAAATTGTTTTAAAATAAGTGGTTTTTAAAATTTTTTAGGCTTATTTTACTAGTTTTCATGGGAAGTGGTGTTCAAGTGTATTTAAAGGATTTATTATATGTTTTCAATGAATTTTCAATGAAAATGTTTTTCTAATAGTTTTATTCTTTAAAATCCCTTTTCGATGAAGAAAGGATAGTTTCCTCAAGAAAATGTTCAAAATATATTTCCAAGTTATTTTAAATATATGATGAAATGAATTGTTTTTATTATTTACTATATAGGTAATTATCCAATGGTTCCATTCATATTATTTCTTGAATGGTATATGTTTTGATGGAATGAAACTTATAGAACCCATTTCTCTTCCATAAGTTACATGCTTTTGAAACCTACTTCTTTTCATGGGTTATAATTATATGAAATGACTATGAAACATTTTATTTTACTCATGTTTAGATATGATTACATGTTTATGACACCCATATAATTTCATGTGACTATGATAGGTTATTTAAAAAACCCATATCTTTTTATGAGTCATGATATGATCAATGTTTTATTATCTTGTTGAACATTTATAAATGATATTATTAAGAGATGGGTAGGACCTATTTATCCCTAAAATACATTGGGTAAATATTTATATTTAATGATATAATAATGGGAATCAAGTTAACAGTCTAATATACTATGGGAAGATGGGAAACTTGATCTGTTATAAGGAATGGACTACGAATGGGGATGGTGGTTTCCCCTACCCAGTAGTTGTAGGCACCATCAAGATGGAAGATAAGGAAACAAGATCAACAACGGGAAGATGGGGAAAACTAATCCATTATAAGGAAAGTACTAAAACTAGTTATGGTGGTGTGTCTTGATCGATTGGTGAAGTTCCCATGAAGTTCCTTGATATGCTCTATAAACATGTCTTGACTTATAGGGGATGATATCACGTGTTTATATATTCCATAATTTAATGACTTATTCATATTATAAGATTTTATGGCCTATGTTATTTATTTTCTTATAATTAACTTCTTATGAACAAACATGATTCATTCCATGATTCACGCATTTTATATTATGATATTAAAGGTATGATCTTCTTATATTATGATCATGTTCCCAAACCCCTATGCTCATATTTATGATTACATGTATCCCTTGTTTAAATTTAATGAGAATCTAATGTCACCAATTTTTATGTATCCTTTCCAATGTTATGAAATTATTTTTCATTTATGATATGTCTAAGAGGGGTTCTAATCTTGGAGAACCTGGTGGGTGATAGTGTAATGTGTTTATGTACCAGTGTTTATGTTTCCATGTTTCCAAAGGAATTAAACTAATACAGACTTAGTGTGTCTATTTGTGTAATGTTTTAAGTATTCTACAAAAATGATGTAATTTTAATTTACAATAAGACTGAGTTGTTATATTACATAAAATATTAATCAATAAATAGTGTATTTAACTTATAATTTTATATACTGTAAATTACTATATTAGACTATTAAAAAAAATTAAAATATTTTATAAAAATCCCAAAACATGACCCTAACCATTTTTTGACATGTAGAATTAAAAAATGGAATCCATTTTTTAAAATATTTTACTAAATAAGATAAATATATATTTTAATAAAATCATCATTTATCCAAAAAATAACGATTTAATATTATACAAGATTTTACAAAATGTTGAAAAATAAATTAAGGGGTCATAAAATTATATTAAAATCCTAAAAAAATTAATTTATGAATATGTTTTATAAATATATTTTTTATTTTAAAATTATTGTATTAATTATAAAATTGAAAATAAACATTTACGTTTCACAAAAATACCATCAATTAATTTATCACTTTTAATATATTTATTTGCTTATTTAATGGTATACATATATCATATTTTCCTTCATAATATGCCTAAATTTTATTTATATTTTCAATTGTAAGGTTACTATTATATTGGTCAGATTACTATTTCTAATGGTTACATTACTATTCAAATGGTAAGAGTAATATTTAATTGTATATCAAGGTTAATTTAGGTGATGCAATCCAAAAAATGAATTGAATTTTTTTAAGAAGATACATACCATAAAATATTGGTGTGTTATATTCTTCTCTCATTCAAAAATTTCTTCCTCAAACTTTTAATGAATATTTCCTTCTAAAAAGATGAGAGAGGTTCTTCTCTATAATGTCTTATATTTTTCATGATTCTTGTACCATTTTATGTGTTCCCTAAATAAATTTTAGCAGTTGAGTCATATAATTTCTCTACACTTTCTCTCTAGTGTCTGGAATCTCGCTAGTCTCTTCACAGTGTGACAAATTAGCTTCCATTTAAATTTCATCATATTGGAGTACATGTGTTGGGTTTGGAATGTACTTATTAAACAATGATATATTGAAAAAATCATTAACATTATAGATATGTGGTTTCATTTCTAATTGGTAAGTTATTGATCCATTTATTTCTAGCATTTCAAATAGGCTGATGTACTTGGGGATCAGTTACCCTTTCTTATAGAACCTTTCGATACGCATCCATGGAGATACTTTTTGGAAGACATGATCTCCAACTAGAAATTCCAAATATTTTCTTCTATTTTCATTATATCTCTTTTACCAAGTTTTATATTCATTAATATGAACCTGAATAGTATTTACCTTTTTTGTTGTCTCATCAATAAGTTCGGAGCCTATAAGTTTCCTCTCACCAAATTCATCCCCACATGTTGGAGTATAACATCTTTTTCAATATAATGTTTCAGATTACGTTATTTGAATACTATAAAGGAAACTATTAGACAATAAAAATTATATAAAAGTTAAATAATCATCTCACATACCATTAAAGTCATGTGTCCATGAACTAAACATCTATTCATATGTTTGACTAGTCCTTTCAGACTACCTGCTAGTTTGTGGGTGGTAATAAGTACTCAAATGAAGCTTAGAATCTAAATCCTTATGAATACTCTTCCATATTATTAATGTGAAATGGTGATATCGATCAGACACCATCAATATAGGTGTACCAGGATGTATTTAAAATTCATTAATATAGAGGTTGTCTTGGCTCTCAATAGATAAACATTCTCTTATATTAGATAAATGTGCTGATTTTATAAGGTGATAAAAAAACCCATATCATATAATTCCTTCTACGTGTCATTGGTAGTAATGTGATAATGTCAATCATAATTTCATGCCCCTTGTACATAGGAATAGGTACAGGTCTCATGACTCATGTTGGATGCTATCTCACATCCTTCAATTTTTGAAAAGCTACACATCTTGACAAATAGTTAGAAATATCTCACTTCATATTATCCCCAAAAAGTGTTCTTTCAGATATCTATACATATTGGTACTACCATGGTACATGGAAAACATTAATCTATAAGCATAATATAATAGTTCCCTTTTCATCTTAGGTATTGATGGAACACATAACCTCTTTCCATATTTTAGAAAACCATCTTTAAACATGATGTCTACCAATATTCCATCCTTATCAACCTCAATTTACATTTGTAAATTTTCATCATTATATTGAGAAATTTTTATCTTCTATAGTAAATATTGTTTGTAAATTAATTGAAAAATTAGTGTTGTTTCCCCTTCCTCAAGAATTCCAATATCCATATTTACTAAATTCATGAATATACGGTCTTTCTCGATACATATTTGGGTAGGAAGTCCATGATCTTATCTAATTAATGAATCTTTAACCTAACTTACTTTTCCTGGTTGGTAGTATATTTAGAAGTTATAATATTTGAGTAACTTGATCCATAATCTTGGAATCATGTTTGGTTCTTTCTGTGTAAATATGTATTTCAAAATCTTTTTATCAGTAGAAAACTAACATCTTTCACTATAGAGAGAGTGTATCCATATATTTAATGTAAATATTACTTATACTAACTCATGATCAAGAATTCGATAATTGTTTTCCATGATTATTCAACTATCTTGATAAATATGAAATAAATTTATCATTTTTCATATGAAAACAACATAATACTTTCTTCAATGCATCAATCTATATTAAAAAAGAATAATTTTTTCATTATAGAGTCAAAATAGAATAATTTACTAATATTATCATCAATATTTCAAAACATTCAACACATTATTTTTTCTATACAAACTTAACCCTATTATATGTGTTCTTGGTTAATGGGATAGCCAATTTGGAAAAATTCTGAATGAAAAGCTAGTACTAACCTACAAAACCAATGAAACTACATACCTCAGTTATGTTCGTTGGCATAGTTCAATATTGTATTTCCTTTTTATGTATAGGATAAACTAATATTCCATTATTAGAGGAAATATATTCAAGAAAAGGAATTTCTTAAATCCATAATTCATACTTGCTAAATTTCCATTATAACTCTTTCCTTATGAGTGTCTCAATAATAATTTTCAAGTGATTCTCACAGTCTGTAGTTTTTAGAATATAGTAGAATACCATCAATGAATACTAAAAGAAAATCATCAAGATATTCCATTAATTCTTTATTCATTAAATCCATGAAAGTATAGGTTGTATTAGTAAATCCAAAATGTGTTACTATAACCTCGAAATTTCCATACCTCATTCGAAAATTTATCTTCATAATATCTTCCTTCTTTAATCACAATTGATGATACCCACAATGAAGGTAAATCTTAAAAAAATATAAATCTCCATGAACATGATCAAATAAATCATCTATGAAAGGTATAAAATACTTTTTCATTATTGTAATAGCATTGATTTCTCTATATTTAATTTACAGCCTCAAGGATCCATATTTCTTCTTTGCAAATAGAACAAGGGATCCCCAAAGAGAACACTAGAGAGAATAAATCCCTTATTACTCAACTCAACTAGTTGTTTATTCATTCCCACTAATTCTATAGTTTCCATTTTATAAGGAGTCTTGGATATTGGCATTTCATTAGGGATTAAGTCAATGGTAAACGCAACTTCACCCAGGGGGTTAGGTAATTCCTCAAGAAATACATCAATGTATTCATGTATAATTGGTACATCCTCAATTTAGAGATGAATTTCCTCATAACTATAAGTTTTTTTATCTCCCAACCATATAAATTTCATTTAGTACAAATAATCAGAGAGGATATAGATAATAATCAGATGATGGAGTTTCTACTCTAATGATAAGGGATTATACATCTTCCTCACAAATTGTAAATTCCTTTTTCTTGTAAACAATTATTGAAACATATTTTGAAATATTGGAAAAACTAAAGATTATATCAAATTCAATAAAATTTAATTTTGAAATTGGGTAGATATAAAATAGTGTCATGACCTATAATAAAATAAATCATTTTCTAAAATTTTATGATAGTATTATTGTACCTATCACATTATTTTTGAGTAATTTTACATCTGCTATGGTAATAACACAATCTTAACCACACCCCTTCGTATATTATATGGTATATTATCTTTATTCATGAGACATTGATTTTTATAATGTTTCATTTAATTATAGTTGAAGCATTGAACATAATTTACATGTTTCTTCCCCTTGCATTCGTTATCTCAATGACCCTTTTCTTTACACTTTTGACAAAATCCCAGACCTTTCATTTATTTCTCAAAATGATTCCATCCAAAAATATTTCTTAATGTAAATTTCATCATTACCCTATTATTTATTAATGATTAAAATTTTACATGGTTACTATAAGACCTATTAGTCTCTATACTTCTCTTTGAACATATAAGGTATTAAAAATTCCTTCTCCATTTTTATGACACTTATTACTATTTGAACATATGATTAAAAAGTTTGAGAATATAATTCCCTTTAGAGACATGGATTAAGACCCTAAAATAAATTACCAATCTTTTATTTTGAATCTTTTATGTAATTAATAAAATACCTAGATAGTCTTGTATAGGTGTCTTCATATTCTGCAACACTTTCTTCTTCATTTTTCTTTCATCTGTGGAATTTTGTATTCATTTATGTTCTTACTCATGAGGGAAATACTTGTCAAAGATTTCATTATTAAATATTCTTCATTCCATTTCATATATTATGTCTTCATTTTTAGTATTATGGATCAATGAATTTTTATGATCATCTCCCTTTAGAAAATATACTTCAAGTACTACCTTTTCATTTTTATTGCATTCAAATTCTATAAATATATTTTCAAGGGACTTGATCCATTTCTAAGATACTAATGGATTATTAGTCCCACTAAATTATGTTGGACTCTACTACATGTAATTATCCAACATAGGATTAGTATGGTTATTCTTTATAACCTCGGTAAGATGTCCTAATACGTTCATGATCAGATCAGCTCCAACACTAACTGTGTTGACTTTCTCAGTGGTGAAATATATAAATTGTCTATGGTTTTGGATTCCTTTTCATATATTAGTAACCATAAATATATAATGGATCATACTACGTTATCTCATAATTATCATGTGTATTAAAGAAAAACTTAACTATAAATAATTATTATAATTCTTGTGTTTACATGAAATTTTGTTATCAAGGGTTCTACTAAACATTATATGATAAAAACTATAACAAATCCAATCTTATTATCCTAGAGATGGTGGTTATTTTATTAAAATGGAACATATAGAAGATATATCATCACAGTGTATCAATTATGATATTAATATTTAATAACTTGATACATACATGGTTCCATTATTATATTATTAATTAAACATAGAACATGACAAAGGAAAATAAAATGGTTCCAAGTCACTTATTCAAAGATTCCATCTTAATAAACTATGGAAGAAAATAAAATAAAATGGAGTGCTCAAATTCTCAATGAGTGTTACATGAATGAATAATAAGTGAAGCAAAGTCAATAAGGCATATTCATTATCGAATGAAAAAAACATAAAACACATGCCATCAATAAAATAAGAATGAAGCTACTAACATATATTTTTTTCATAGTTAAAATCTAATGGAATATAATAACTAGATCATGAATGAAGAAAATTTTTATTTATTGGATTTCATGTAACTGACACATGAACCATTATACCATTAAGACGGTTTAAGTCTGTGGGTGGAAAACTGTCTGATTCTTATTGAAAATAAACTTGAAGTGTTTGTCACTAAGTATTTTCTCTCATGAGACCTATTTATGCATCAAGGGGCTATATAATACCGGGCCCCACCCATCACTATAGTTCCAACTATTTATTCATACATAGATTTAATTCATGAATATTAGGACTTATCAAAAAATCCAAATTAAGTAGAAAATATGGATTTATCAATATTTACCCTGTTAAAACAACATTCAAAGAAAAAACTATATGTAAAAATTTAATACATCTAAGACAATAGTTATATCCATGATACAAATAAATTGAATATTTAATGAAATCATTAATTAATTATTATCATATATAAAAGGGAAGAATATATTAACCACACATAAGGAATATATAGTGAATAAGGCATAACACAAGGGAATATCATAATTCTATCGATGAAATAATGGATTTAAATCACACATGGACATTAATAATAATTTTTTTAATATATCCTTATATGCGATCTAAAAAACAAGTGAAAACATGTAAAAATAGTGTTTACGAAACTTTATAAAACAGCTTCTTTAGTGTGGTTTAAGGGGAAATATTAAAGTGTATTTAAAGTGGACATAAGAATAATTTTTTTTTTCATAAAACTATAAATGAAAAATATGTTTTTCTCATGAAAAAAATATTTTCTTTAGAAAAAAAATTTGTAAATAAAACATATTATGATGTGTACTTGAAAATGGGCATGAAATTAGAAATTTCCCTTAAATTGGTATTGATTATCAGGATGAATGGAAAAGGAAACCTTAAAACATGTATTTCCTCATAAAAGAAAGATAAATAGATATTGGTACATATTTTTGGAACATAAATAAAAAATGTAGGAGTATTAAATAAGAATAATTAATAATTAAATTTTTTAAAAGAGAGAGAAAAGGTTACCTGAAGGAGAAATGGTGGTTTATAGAGAACCCCTTATAATATGTGTAAAAATGTTATGGATGTGTACTTATTATCTTGGATATTGAAATTAGGTTCATCAAAAATTTCATTCAGGACCTACTAATCATTTATTTTATTTATTATAATTTTATTAAGCTCATTTATGACATTTTTTATGAGTTATCCGATTATTGTTTTTCATTCGGGCCTGTTCGTTTCCATGGTTTTCATGATTGATTCACTTGTATTCATGTATGAAAGATCACATAAAATTGGAATAATTATCCATAGTTGAAAATATATTTGATTAATGAAATTATTGAAGATTAAATGGTATTTAATATCATTTTTATAATATATAAGAATGAATCATTGAATAAAATTTTAAGGAAAACAATTTAGAAAATGGTTTCAAAAAAATAAATAAGTTTTAAAATAAATTTTAGTATTTTTATTAACCATTATAATTATTTTATTACCATCCTAGATGGTGTTATTAGAAAATGAAATATCATCGTCAATGAAGGTGGTAAAAAACACCACTTGGATGATGTTTTCATATTTAGAATCAAATGGAGAGGATTGTGATGATGGATAACATAGTAAAATTAAAGTAAATATATGATATGGGATTTATCATTCCAATTGTATGAGGTATATTAGGAGAGGATAAGAAAATAATAGAAATTTAAAAGAAAATATAGGAAAATGAAAGATGATTTTACCTCTTGAATTTATTCACCTTAACAACCCCCTCAAAGAGATTAGGATTGGTATTTTGGTGATTGAAAAGGATCATAGATTCAGGGGAGATAATTATAAAGTTTATTGGGTATAAATTGGACAATATTAGATCATTTTAAGGTGTAATGGGAAAAGGTGGTGATGGGTGGTATTTATAGTGGAAGAGAGGGATTTTTTTGATTATTTTATTCATCAGTTTTTTATTTTGGATCAATATTATGTACAGATTATATTACCAAGAATAAAAAAAGTAAATATATAGAGATAGTTTTATATTATGGTTCTTACATCATCAATTTATCATAAAATAGTGCATTCATCTAATAATGTTATATAACACAAATTACCACATTTCACTTTTCACCAAAAAATCAACAATTTTAGAAAAATATAAAAAATTATATCTAACCATTTTTTGATGTGTAGAATTAGAAGCTTAAATATATATTTTGACAATAAATTTCTAAATAAGAGAAACTTAATTTTGAATTAAAATCATCATTTATTTGAAAAATATTGATTTTAATATTTTAACTGGTTTTACTACACATTGAAAAATTAAATAAGGCCTCATAAAATTAACTTATTATTATAAGATATGAAATATTAATTGTTGAATTTATTTTATGATTTTTTTTCTTTAAACGTTATATTAATTATTAAATTATAAATAAACATTTATGTCTCATAAAAATAACAACACTTAATTTATCATTTTTAATACATTTATTTACATATTACATGTTATAAATATATTGTATTTTCATTCATAAGACACTTAAATTTAATTTATATTTTCATTGGTATGGATAGTATTTTATTAGTTGGATTATTATTCCTAGTGGTCACATTACTATTCCAATGGACAAGTTATGATTTAATTATATATTCTAGTTCATTTGTGCAATGTAAACTATTCAATTGATTTAATTTATTTAAGAAGAAACATATATGAAAATATTTGGGTTTTAAAATGTGTAGTAGATAATGAGTTGAATAATAATTATTATGGGGTTGATTCTACTAAAAATGAAAAAATAGAAGTATTAGAATTCGAATAATCATGTGTAGGGTATAAATATTATTAGAAATAATAGTTCATAGAGAAGAACATAATGAATATTAATATTTCAGAATGAAACATCAACCATATATGAAATTAATCCAAATAAGTTGGCAAAATATTTCAATCATGAAGAATATAATGGAATTATTATTGATTATTTTGACTATATAGTGAAGAATGAAACATGGGAATTTATTCCTAAACCAAATGATAAAAATGTTATTGTGATTAGGTGGGTATTAAAAAAATTTAATGAAAAGGGATAATCCACAAAAAATATGGGATTTTTTTAGAAAGGATACTCTCATGTTAAAGGGAATGATTTTGAAGTAAATTTTTCTCCATTTTTAATGTTGTAGGATTTCAAAAAGTTCCAAGAAACTAAGATGTAAAGACCCGTAAATTCAAAGCTAATTGTTTTCTTAATTTTCCTTGGAATTTTACAAGAACCCAGTTTCTGACAGCACCTGATTCCGAGGCCCGGTGTGCCCGGAATCGTTTTCAGAAGTTTGGCTCGGGTACGTTTAGTGAACGGACGAGCGGGTTTTTCTATCTTTTGCACGGGTGTGGTTTTTAATTTTTGGGCTTAAAGTTAAGAAATAAAATAAATTGTACGACAAACATTATTTTATTTCACTGAAGCCACTTAAAGCAGCTTAAGCTGAGTTGATGCGGATAGGGTGCTATCCAGAAATATCCTACCCTCTTGGTAGGATATTTGTGAGGTGGGGCCCGCACGAGCCCCACCGTTTCTTTCCGCTAAGTAATGCAGTCGCGAAAACCCGTCATTATGAAAGTCAACTGACGCATTTTCTTAATTTCTTAACGCACCAATTAATTGGGTGGTTTTATTCGTTGAATTAATTGGGCGGTTTTATTCGTTGAATTAATTCGATGAATTAATTTAATCGTTTCTTAACCTGTTTTCAATCCATTGGCGTAATAATAAAATAAGACCAACGCATGAATTCTGGAAAAAATGCTCGTTGAGAGGTTTTGACAACTTTGTGCCTTCATCCTCCTTCGCGAAGAACACGAAGAACGCAAAGAACGCGAAGAACGCCGTCACCCTCAGAGATTGACGACGCTCCTTCCGAGACGTCCTTCCCCGCAATGATCTCTGATCACCAACTGTTTGAGGTAGGAGATTTCGGGTTTCTTTTAAATCTTTTTTTTGGTTTATAACATCATCATGGATTTAATTATTATAATTAAATCTTCCTGTTCTTGAACCTCGGAGTTCGTGGACATGTCACCGTATTCCGCGACGACGTGACGCCCTTCCGCGACGACGCGACGCCTTTTCGCGACGACGCAACGCCCTTCCGCGATGACGCGACGCCCTTCCGCGACGACGCGACGCCTTTCCGCGACGCGACGATCGCCTCCTTCCGCAGCGATCAAATCCACAAAGAACACGCATGCGACGACATGACGAGGTAGGGGTTGTTGTGAAATAATTTATTTTTCCCATGATTGTTTCTTTTAAAATAAAGAACCCGGCTTCATTAGAACAATTTTAATTTATTAAAATTGTTTTTTGATATGTTGTTTATTCTTCCCGGTTGTTATCGCCTAACGCGGAGGGTGCGGGAAAAATGAACACGGCCCGACAACCCTCCGCAGTTCTTCGTTGTTGTGCGGATTTGTCGGGTGATGACAAAATGTGACGCAAGGGCGATCTGATGATTCCGTAGTGAAGAACGGATCCCGGGATGAACAGCGGCGTAGACGGGAATGGAATCGGACCACCGGAGCGACTCCGGTGGCCCGAGGCGGCGGCGCCCCAGTGCGCCACCGGAGGAAGCCGCCGCGGTTGAAGCCGCGGTGGTGGCAGCCGCGCCAGCGGACCCGCAGCCGCGCAAGTCCGGCGCACACAGGACACGGCGAAGCCGCGTCTGTTGACCAGGGCGGACACCCGTGGGGGCCGCGGAGCTGTCACGCGGAGGCAGCATGCCCCCCGCGTTGCTCGGCGGCTCGGCCGGGCCGGGCCGCGCCCCGGCCGGACCGGACTGGGTCCCGCCGGGTCAGACCGGGTCGGGTCGACCCGGTTCGGCCAACCTAGGGGGGGTCGGGTCGGGTCGGCCCGGGCCCAGAGCCCGTCTTCGGACCGTTTTCGGTGTTTTGGCCGTAACTTAAGCTATGGGCCTCCAAACGACGTGACGTCAGCGGAGATGCGATCCTTGGATCGAGACGGCCGTTTCGGTATATCGCACTCAAGGTTTCGGAAAACCTTGGGCTCGGCCGGGTTGGTTCGTACACGAAACTAACCGGGCCCTCGGAGCGGAAATGATCATATCTTGAGTTCCGGACGTCCGATTGACGTTACGTTGACTTTGGTGGATTCCTCTAAGTGAGATAGATCTTTTGGATCACTCCGCCCAAGGTTTGGATGCAGGTGGAGTACGTTCGGGTTGGTTCGCTCACGAAACCAACCGGGCCCCTGGAACAAAAAAGCCAATAACTCACAGACCGGGCGTCCGATTGATGCGCCGTCTGTCTCGTTGCTTTCCTCTTGATGAGACGAAACTTTTGGCATACTTCGCCCGAGTTTGGGTTACTGTTGGATAGTGGTCGGGTTGGATTGTACCCGAAATCCAACCGGGCCCCTGGAACGGAAAAGCTGATATCATTCAGACCAGACGTCCGTTTGACGAACCGTCAGCGGCGTTGGTGATCACGTTGAGTAACAGTCCCTATAAGTATACCTTATGGGAGTTCGGGGTACAGTTGAGATACGGCCGGGTTGGTTCGCTCATGAAACCAACCGGGGCCCCTGGGACGAAGAGGCTAATAACTCATAGGTCGGGCGTCCGATTGACGCCCCGTCTGTTGTGTTGAGACCCCTATGACGAGGCGGGTCCTTTGAGATACTTCTTCGTGGGACTTTGATATACTTGGAGTATCGACCAGTAGCTCGTGGAGCGGACCCTCCTAGAGATGAGCATACGGCGTACGGAGACCATGTAGCCGGTTGAGACCTGACGACTGCTTGACTGATCGACTCGGTGTGTTACGGATAGCCCAGTGGGGAGCGCTTGGTTGTAGTGGCAGACCCACGATAGTGGTGTTCTTGGTTGTAGCGGCACAGGGGAGCGCTTGGTTGTAGCGGCAGACCCACGACAGAGGTGCGCTTGGTTGTAGCGGCACAGGGGAGCGCTTGGTTGTAGCGACAGACCCACGACAGAGGTGCGCTTGGTTGTAGCAGCACATGGGTGCGCTTGGTTGTAGCGGCACATGGGAGCGCTTGGTTGTAGCAGCAGACCCACGACAGAGGTGCAGTTGGTTGTAGCGGCACATGGGTGTGCTTGGTTGTAGCGGCATATGGGAGCGCTTGGTTGTAGCGGCAGACCCATGGTGGGAAGCGCTTGGTTGTAGCAGCATGCCCACAGTACTCGACAGGGGGAGTACCTCAGCACTCTTAGGTCAGTGAGCAGTACCTCGGAGTCATGACAGGACCACTGTACACTCCAGAGACAGGGATCTTCAGCAGTTACGGTTTCGATAATGAAAATCATGGTTTGAGCTAAGACTTTTGACCTTCTGTTTACCTCATGTTTGAGATGGGTTACTTGATAACTTAGGTATATGTATGGGCATATACCTGGGTAGTGGTTATCCGTTGTTTTCACAATCCTTGTGTTTCCTCAGGATTGAGATGAGTTACATGATAACTTAGGTATATGTATGGGCATATACCTAAGTATAGGTTATCTGTTGAGATCTTATTTGTGGTTATCCTTGTTGTTTTTAGTGAGACCTTGAGGGTCTTGGGGTCCCTACTAAGTATCGTTATACTCTCCCATGCACGGGCTATGCCCGCACCTCATTGTGTTGGTTGCAGACGACGGGAAGTGATGACGGAGGCCGAGTGTTCGAGGACTGGACGGTACCCGGAGGTGGACTACACGACGAGTCAGTACCCGGAGGTGGACTACACGACGACAAGACACACGGAGGAGGTTGACGGGCGAGAGCGTTGAGGAGGCTATCTGTACCTACCCTTCAGGTAGGATCTGTGGTGGACGACTAGGAGCTGCGCCATATGTACCTACCCTTCAGGTAGGATCCAACGAGGACGACCCAGGAGCTGCTTCTTTTCTTCCAACTGTTGTACTTTGTTCAGTTGTAGTTGTACTTTCATTTGGGTTTTTATTCTGGACCACTTACTTTCTGCACTTGCAGTTGTAATCTGTTTTTACTTAGTGTTTACTTTTTCCTCTTGCTTACTCTGAGGTTCTTGTTTACTTTACAAAGGCAATTCCTTCCCTGTTTATCAGGATTTACGCATTGGTGCTAGTCGCCAGCCCCTGGCCTATGGAAGGCGGGCTTGGGGTAGTCACGACACGGGCCCCGAGGACGGGTCGTGACAAATTGGTATTAGAGGAGTCGGTTCTACCGCAGAACATATAACTATGATATTTCCTTTCTGTGAAGCAATAGTGTTAAGAGTACTGAGTGTGGTTTTCAGTTCAGGGAGTCCAGTGTTGGTGCGAGCGGTCGACGTGTCCATACACCAGGACCCTGACAACTGATTTCTGACTTTGTGCATGAAAACACTGATTGCGTGTGTGTTTCCAGAAGTTTAAAAAAAAATCAGCTCAAACCAGGTCAGCTCACCAAGTATAAATTGTTTGACCATGTTACGTTGTTTCTTTATGGATTCCTTTTCACGAACGACCAGCTAGAGCCCAGAGGGATGTGCGTACTGACAGCCTGCTGAGCGACAAGGCATCGGTACAGGGCCCTCTTGCAGTTGAGGCACCAGCGGAGGCACCAGTGGTACTACCATACGTTGGGCCACCGATGCCACTAGCCCCAGATGTCGGCGATTCACGCCACTTGAGCGCACTGCACGAGTTCCAGCGCCAGAGGCCACCCATTTTCCCGGGAGAGACGGACCCGCAGGTGGCTGAGGATTGGCTGGAGGCTGTGGTGAGATTCTTCATGCTAGTGGGGACGCCGGCAGACCTCATGGTGATCTTTGCTGCCAGCCTTCTTCAGGCAGCAGTTGGCAGATGGTGGAGCCACTTCTTCCAGTTTTGCGATGGGATGGCCTTCACATGGGAAGACTTTGAGACCTTCTTCAGGGTGGAGTTTGTGCCAGTATCTCTACACCCCGAGCATGTTCCAGAGCGGCTGCCTTTGCCGCGTGTTTTTCGATCAGTAGTCGAGTCATCTGTGGGCAGCAGACAGATGATGCATAGGTCCAAGAGGGCCAGAGCCAGCCGTGCGAGGAGCAAGAAGTGTTATGAATGTGGCGGAAAGGGTCACCTGGCACGTGACTGTCCGACTCCTCGTGCAGTTGATCCGCAGGCTTTGGAGGAGCCACCGAGGCAGAAGCAGCAGTAGGTGCTTGAGCAACAGCCGAGCAGTGGAAAAGGTAGTAGAGATCCGGGAGCAGGTGGACAGGATCGGAACTAGTGGATATGTCCCTTGTACTCTAGTTCCATTTTATTGTTGTATTTGTGTCTTTGTACTATGAGCTGCAATAATAAAAAGACACTTATCTTTGTTTTCTTTCATGTCCTTTTGTTGGTTTGATACTGAGTGGTCCCAGTTAAACTGTTGACTTGACCCTCACTTTCGAGATTTCTACTGGAGGATACCCAGTGACCTCAAACTGATGCCGACAGTGTGACTTGACCCTTGGAGGCGAGAGTGACAGTTGGATCTCTTAGTAGTTACGTCGAGGCCTTATGACGTCATCCATGGCATGAATGCATCATTCATGTTAGGATTGACTGTATTAGGCAATGGGTGTGGTTCATCCAGGGGATGAGACCGATCTTCTCTTTTCGGCAAAGGAGAAATTTTAGCAGATCTTCCAGATTGTAGGCAAAGAAGGTGCAGATCATCCAGGAGTGGATGAAGACTGCACAGTGCAGTAAGAAACAGGAAACTGATGCCAGTCTTGGAGACTCGGGCATGTTAAATGTTTCCATAAGAGGGTTATTAAAGGAAAGATGAGTCTGTGAAGCGGCAGACGTGGAGGCAGAGCTAGGAGAGCAGCATGAGGTAGTGTACATCTTAACATGCTACAACCACCCGCCTTAGTTATCCCCTCCAGGATCAGGGAGCTGGAGGTCGGAGGAAGAGTTCAGCTGCATGCGGTCAAGGAGTGTGACCCAATGGCTCTAAAAATGATTCAAGGGATAGTCTGTGTCCACTACTAGCTGCTGTAGTAACAGACGTCGATATGAATCATTCCTCGCTTTCACAAATCTTGTCCCAGACCTAGAGTTTCCGGTAAGCCGTGGACTTGACCCTTACGTCTGGAGATACCTTGGGAGGAGACTTGATAATCACACTTACGCCGACAGTGTGGTCAGACCCTCGAGGCGAGAGTTTCGGTTGGAATCTCTTGGTGGAAGCGTCGAGGCCTTATGACGTTGGTTTGAGTATGGACTGGGCAATCACAGTTCATACACAAATTGACAGTATTAGGCAAAAAGGATGTGGTTTAACTACAACGTCGGGATGAGTTTTCCTTGTTCGGCGAAAAAGAAACCCCAGGAAGCATAGGATAAACTCTTGCATAGGAGGGTGTGACCGATCACTCTTGAGTCGGTCAATCTTACCCTCGTGGCAGCAGTCGTTTTGAGTTTCAAAACTAACAGGAATTGGAGACCTCTAGAGTTCGAGGATGACGATCACATCCTTATACAGGTCTCACCTAGACGAGGTTTACGGAGATGTGGCCGAGGCGGCAAGTTATCTCCAAGGTTCAACGGACCTTTCTAGGTCCTTAGCTGGGTAGGCGGGGTGGTTTACCGCTTTACCCATCCACCTCAGTTGCACCAGGTGCACGACGTCTTCCACGTATCTCAACTGAAGAGATACGTGCTCGACCCTTCACATATCATCGACCATGAGGAGCTGGATGATGGCGATGAGGTGACTTCTACGGAGGTTCCTGTGGGGATCAAGGATCGACATGAGCGGATCCTAGGAGGACGGTCGATTCCTCTTGTTCACTTTCTTTGGTAGCATGAGAACCTCCAGGTGAGCACATGGGAGCGGAAGGCTCAGATGCGTGCTCAGTACCGCCTATGTATCCCTAAGTTTGTGGTGAAGCTTTATGGGGATGTAAAGCCCTGTGGTGGGAGTAATGTAAAGACCCATAAATTCCAAGGAAATATTTTTCGTAATTTTCCTTGGAATTTTACAAGAACACAGTTTCTGACGGCACCTAATTCCGAGGCCCGGTGTGCCCGAAATCGTTTTCCGAAGTTTGGCTCGGGTACGTTCAGTGAACGGACGAGCGGGTTTTTCTAACTTTTGAACTGGTACTCGGAATCGAATTCTGAGGACACCGATGGAATCGCAGTGCCGGTAATTGCTTAGAAACGCATCTTCCGGAGTTGCGTTTGCACGGGTGTGGTTTTTAATTTTTGGGCTTAAAGTTAAGAATTAAAATAAATTGTACGACAAACTTTATTTTATTTCACTAAAGCCACTTGAAGCCACATAAAGCAGCTTAAGCTGAGTTGATGCGGATAGGGTTCTATCCAAAAATATCCTACCCTCTTGGTAGGATATTTGCGAGGTGGGGCCCGCACGAGCCCCACCATTTCTTTCCGCTAAGTAACGCACCCGCGAAAACCCGTCATTATGAAAGTCAACTGACGCGTTTTCTTAATCTCTTAACGCACCAATTAATTGGGCGATTTTATTCGTTGAATTAATTGGGCAGTTTTATTCGTTGAATTAATTCGATGAATTAATTTAATCGCTTCTTAACCTGTTTTCAATCCGTTGGCGTAATAATAAAATAAGACCAACGCACGAATTCTGGAAAAAATGCTCGTTGAGAGGTTTTTACAACTTTGTGCCTTCACCCTCCTTCGCGAAGAACGCGAAGAACGCGAAGAACGCGAAGAACGCAAAGAACGCCGTCACCCTCGGAGATTGACGACGCTTCTTCCGAGACGTCCTTCCCCGCAACGATCTCCGATCACCAACTGTTTGAGGTAGGAGATTTCGGGTTTCTTTTAAATATTCTTTTTGGTTTATAACATCAACATGAATTTAATTATTATAATTAAATCTTCATGTTCTTGAACCTCAGAGTTCGTCGACGCGTCACCGTATTCCGCGACGACGTGACGCCCTTCCGCGACGACGCGACGCCTTTCCTCGACGACGCGAAGCCCTTCCGCGACGACGCGACGCCCTTCCGCGACGACGCGACGCCTTTCCACGACGCGACAATCGCCTCCTTCCACGGCGATCAAATCTGTGAAGAACGCGCGTGCGACGACTTGACGAGGTAGGGGTTGTTGTCAAATAATTTATTTTTCCCGTGATTGTTTCTTTTAAAATAAAGAACCCGGCTTCATTAGAACAATTTTAATTTATTAAAATTGTTTTTTGATATGTTGTTTATTCTTCCCGGTTGTTATCGCCTAACGCGGAGGGTGCGGGCCAAACGAACACGACCCGACAACCCTCTGCAGTTCTTCGTTGTTGTGCGGATTTGGCGGGCGACGACAAAACGTGACGCAAGGGCGATTTGATGATTCCATAGTGAAGAACGGATCCCGGGATGAACAGCGGCACAGACGGGAACAGAATTGGACTACTGGAGTGACTCCGGTGGCCCGCGAAAGCCACCGGCGGCGGGGGTCGCCGACACGGCGGTGCCGGCGGCCGGAGGCGGCGGTGCCCCGGCGCGCCGCCAGAGAAAGCTGCCGCGGCGGCAGCAGCACGGGTCCGGTGCACACAGGAGGCGGTGAAGCCGCGTCCGTTGACCAGGGCGGCCCCCCGCGGGGGCCGCGGAGCTGTCACGCGGGGGCAGCGTGCCCCCCGCGTTGCTCGGCCGCTCGGCTGAGCCGAGCAGGGCTGGCCGGCCGGGCCGGGCCGCGCCCTGGCCGGACCGGACCGGGTCCAGCCGGGTCGGCCCGGGCCCAGACCCCCCGTCTTCGGACCGTTTTCGGTCTTTTGGCCGTAACCTGAGCTACGGGCCTCCGAACGATGCGCCGTCAAGGGCGATGCGATCCTTGGATCGATACAGTCGTTTCGGTATATCGCACTCAAGGTTTCGGAAAACTTTGGGTTTGGCCGGGTTGGTTCGTACACGAAACCAACCGGGCCCTCGGAGCGGAAACGCTCATATCTTGAGCTCCGGACGTCCGATTGACGTGCCGTCGACTTTGGTGGATTCCTCTAAGTGAGAAGGATCTTTTGGCTCACTCCACCCGACGTTTCAACGCAGGTGGAGTACGGTCGGGTTGGTTCGCTCATGAAACCAACTGGGCCCCTGGAACGAAAAAGCCAATAACTCACAGATCGGGCGTCCGATTGACGCGCCGTCTGTCTCGTTGCTTTCCTCTTGTTGAGACAAAACTTTTAGCATACTTCACCCGAGTTTTGGTTACTATTGGATAGTGGCCGGGTTGGATTGTACCTCAAATCCAACCGGGCCCCTGGAACGGAAAAGCTGATATCATTCAGACCAAATGTCCATTTGACGAACCGTCAGCGGCGTTGGTGATCACATTGAGTAACGGTCCCTATAAGTATACCCTATGGGAGTTCGGGGTACAGTTGAGATACGACCGTGTTGGTTCGCTCACGAAACCAACCAGGCCCCTCGGATGAAGAGGCTAATAACTCATAGGCCGGACGTCCGATTGACGCGCCGTCTGTTGTGTTGAGACCCCTACGACGAGGCGGTCCTTTGAGATACTTCTTCGTGGGACTTTGAGATAATTGGAGTACCAACCAGTAGCTCATGGAGCGGACCCTCCCAGAGACGAGCATACGGAGTACGGAGACCGTCTAGCTGGCTGAGACCTGACGACTTCTTGACTGATCGACTCGGTGTGTTACAAATAGCCCAGTGGGGAGGGCTTGGTTGTAGTGGCAGACCCACGACAGTGGTGCGCTTGGTTGTAGCGGCACAGGGGAGCGCTTGGTTGTAGCGGCAGACCCACGACAGTGGTGCGCTTGGTTGTAGCGGCACAGGGGAGCGCTTGGTTGTAGCGGCAGACCCACGACAGAGGTGCGCTTGGTTGTAGCGGCACATGGGTGCGCTTGGTTGTAGCGGCACATGGGAGTTCTTGGTTGTAGCAGCAGACCCACGACAGAGGTACGCTTGGTTGTAGCGGCACATGGGTGCGCTTGGTTGTAGCGGCATATGGGAGCACTTGGTTGTAGCGGCAGACCCATGGTGGGAAGCGCTTGGTTGTATCAGCAGGCCCACAGTACTCGACAGGGGGAGTACCTCAGCAGTCTTAGGTCAGTGAGCAGTACCTCGGAGTCGTGATAGGACCACTGTACACTCCAGAGACGGGGCTCTTCAGTAGTTACGGTTTCGATAATGAAAATCATGGTTTGAGCTGAGACTTTTGACCTTGTGTTTACCTCATGTTTTAGATGGGTTACTTGATAACTTCGGTATATGTATGGGCATATACCTGGGTAGTGGTTATCCGTTGTTTTCACAATCCTTGTGTTTCCTCAGGATTGATATGGGTTACATGATAACTTAGGTATATGTATGGGCATATACCTATGTATATGTTATCTGTTGAGATCTTCTTTGTGGTTATCCTTGTTGGTTTTAGTGAGACCTTGAGGGTCTTGGGGTCCCTACTGAGTATCTTTATACTCTCCCCTACACGGGCTATGCCTGCACCTCGTTGTGTTGGTTGCAGACGACGGGCAGTGCTGACGGAGGCCGAGTGTTCAAGGACTGGACGGTACCCGGAGGTGGACTACACGACGAGTCAGTACCCGGAGGTGGACTACACGACGAGATGACACATGGAGGAGGTTGGCGGGCAAGAGCGTTGAGGAGGCTATCTGTACCTAACCTTCAGGTAGGATCTGTGGTGGACGACCAGGAGCTGCGCCATCTGTACCTACCCTTCAGGTAGGATCCGACGAGGACGACCCAGGAGCTTCTTCCTTTCTTCCAGCTGTTGTACTTTGTTCAGTTGTAGTTGTACTTTCATTTGGTTTTGTATTCTAGCCCACTTACTTTCCGTACTTGCAGTTGTACTCTGTTTTTACTTAGTGTTTACGTTTTCCGCTTGCTTACTCTGAGGTGCTTGTTTACTTTACAAAGGCAATGCCTTCCCTGTTTATCGGGATTTATGCCTTGGTGCTAGTCGCCAGCCCCTAGCCTATGGAAGGCGGGCTTGGGGTTGTCACGACACGGGCCCCGAGGACGGGTCGTGACATAAAAATTATAAACAGTATAACATTTATCAAATGAATGTTAAATATTAATATTTTCATGGTGATCTATAATAAGTGGTATATATTAATAACTATGAAGGTTATCTTCCTGAAAATGATCAATCTATAGTTTGAAAATTAAAAAAGGACTTATATGGGTTAAAGAAGGCCCCCAAGACCATGTATGTAATAATAAATGATTATTAATGGAGATTAAATCCAATAAATAGAAGGTGAAAAAACATTACACAATGGAGTTGAATGTTGGTACTCTTATTATGATAATATATGTTGATGATATTATCTTTGTATAATATCATTAGATTTTATTGAAGGAGATTTTGATATAGATAAATAAATTGATTGAGATTTCCAGGCATGGAAAGAAAAGATACATCATGGGACTATTAGTGTTGAAAAAATAAATTTTTATCTATTTATCTTAATAGAAATAAACCAAATAATTTTTGAATACGTTTGACATATAAGACTCAAAGAAAAGTTTTATACTTATATATGTTTCATTAAAATTTTACAAGCATGTTTAAGGTGAATGTATGACTCATAAAGAGTTCAGAAACCCAATTTGTTTTTACTCTATCTTATTACTTCTAGATATACAATTGTTTTGGAAGTGGTATTGTGTTATAGGTATCAAATAGATCCTTAAGAATCACAATTTATATATACTAAGAGAAACATTATATATATAAAAGATACATTGATATTTGAACTATTTTATAAAAAAGGTGAACACCTAAAACTTACTAGATTCGCTGATATAGATTGGGTAGGTGATTGTGATGACATTAAGTCCACCTTAGGATGATTATTTCTATTAGGAATACTTTTTGTGTTCCAAAATTATAATAAATATTACTTTCTGACATTGAGTACTATAAAGTCCAAATATAATACTATAACCAGTTCTTGTGTACATATTATTTGCATGATGGATCAACTTGAGGATTTTAGGGTGAATATTGAAAGACTGTTGAATATTTCATGTGAAGATAAATGTTTTATTGATCTTTGTAAAAATCAGGTAAAATATTCAAGATCAAATAAAATTGATTTTAGGCTTCACTTCATCAAAGAGTGGGTGGAAAATGATGAAATAAAATTGGACTTCATTCATACCAGAGAAACAGTTACTGATATTTTGATTATGGCAATGTCCAAATATAGATCTGAGACACTTTGCCTAAATATTAATGATCAAACCTTTCAAAAATATTAAGATACATTTGGAATGGTATCCCATATAGAATTGGATTATATTTTCAAGGAGGAAGAATAAAGGTACAAATATTTCTTTCAAAGGGGGATAAGAAGTTTCTATATCCTATATATTTTATGGAAATCCATGAGTTGTTATTTTGAAAATAGGGAGGAAATTAAAAGTTGACTTCTTGAATTAAGGGGGAGATTTTTCAAATTACTTTTAAAAGGATTTCCTTTCATCGAGGGATATGATTCTTTAAAAAATAACATTATCATTTATTGTGGTTTCAAGATGAATCTCATGTGTGTTATATTGTGATTGGATGACTATTGAGTAGTTTTTTAGTTTTAGATATATTTGAAAAAGTTTGAAAACATATATAAATAGTGGATATTGAAGAAACCACTATAATTGTTGAATTATTTTTTATATGTTATCAACCATATATGGAAAGTATTGGGAAGTGTTTAGAATGTTTTTAAGGGATTAATAAGGCTCTAATTTAACTTGGGAGATTTTTCAAGGATTCAATGTTAATTATGTTATTTAAATAATTCTAGGATATTTTTCTATGTTCTAAACTCTATGAACATCATTAGGCTTTTAGACTATACGGTGTTTATATTCACTTCAAAGAGTTCATCACTGGGCATATTTTTGTTTTCTAGAATGTTTAAAACTCATGTAGAGATATTCTAAGCCAATGTATTGTTTAGTCTAAGACTTCTTATATTTGAAAATATTCATTACGATTAACCTAGTTTGAAAATTAAAATTCATAGGGTACAATAAGTAGTTTATAGGGTTCACATGATGCATTGAGTTGATTTATTTTTTAACATCATAGAATGCATTGAGTTCATTGAGACTTTATAGGTTTCAAAATTTTAATGGAATATGTATAACACCCCAATATTTTTGTTCATATTCATTGAAAATAATATTATGTTTGATAACATATAATACATGTAATAAAATTCATAAAACGAACTGTGCTATACTATTAAAATTTTATTACTTATATATTACATTTATAACCAAGTCATTGGGTTGGCATGAATGAAAACGAGTAACCACATTATGAAATATGAAAAGGTATTTCATTTATAATAAAAATATATTTATTAATTCTATTGAAACTCAATCTTAAATAATACCATATAAGATTAAAGGTGATATTTATTTAGAAAATTTACTAATATGCGCAAAGTTTTTTTATCAGAATAAATTAAGTTAATACCTTTAGATTAATTCCTTTAATTAAATATATAGATTATATATTTAATCAAATAAATAAAAATCATTATAATGGTGGTTACTGGATAAAGAATGATTGTAATGTAATTTTATACTTCAAAAATTCATTTTATTCAATAATAGATTTTATTTCATTTTGGGTGTGAATATTATGATTAATTTCAACCACTTTAGAAATTTTATCTAATAAAATGTAAATTATTTTTTTAGTTATTCATGTAAATTTTTTTTCTAGATTAATTAATTTTAATTTTATTATATGGTTTATTTTTAATTTAAAAGAAAAAAATACAACGTTTTTAAAACACCATTTTCCTTACTTTTAATCAAAGTAATTTCAATGGTTCATTTAGTTTTATATTTTTCTAGTGTAACATAAGTTTAATTTTATTAAAAATATTTCAAATAATTTGAATGAAATCAACATTATCCATGACATTGGTATAAATTCATTTTTATGTTTTGAATGGGTATTTTTTCTATGTACTATTTTTCACTGTGTTTCACACTCTTTTATTATTATTTTTTCATTTTTGGAAATTAAATATTTGAAAATTGAATTAATATTTGTAATCATCATATTCAAATTTTATAATTATTTTTGTTTAATTTTTATTCAGAATGAATTGTAACCATGGTCGAATTTTATCCCCATAGTAAAGGGTTGAATGGGTTAACATGGTTAAAAGTATAGGATAAGGTCCAAAAACCAATCCAAATCCTAACTTTATTCCATTTTATGAGTGTATTTATACCAAAAACACCCTATATTCTAAAATAAATCATATTGGGGTCACATTCCTTGATTAAAATATTTCTATTATATTATGTAAAAGATAATGATAAAAAGTCACTCCCTCATTTATTATTTTTTCACAATATGAATATATATATATCAATCAATAATTTCCTTTTTATTTTATTATTAGAAAAATGAGCAATGACCCATAATGTAAAGTTTTTCACGGGGGTCTAAAATGATGTAGCCCGAGTGCAGCCCCACACACAAAATTATTACACTCCCAGGGCAAAGTTCCCAAATTAGAAAACAAAATTAAGAGATCCTCCGGACTGCCTTCTCGAGATAGTGCATCCGTCGTGAAGTTAGCCTCCCTTTTCACATGGCGAACCGAGAAAACCTGTCTGAGTTCCAATATGCAACTACAAACTAAATAAATTAGATGCTAAGGAGGATCCACCTATCCGTTGATAGCTCTTACCGCGATTTCAGAATCTGACTCCACTTCAGAACATATCAAATTGGTGTCTTTGAAAAGCTTGATACCTATTTGGATAGCCTTTAGTTCCCCACCCACCAAATTCCCCAGCCCATAGAAGCTACTGAAGGTGAATAGCAAAGATCCGTACTCATCCCGCAGTAGACCGCCCCCACACATTTGACCATTTAAACATGAGCCATCCACATTATGCTTGTATCCGAGTCTTAGTGGATCCCATTAGATCCAGCTGCCTTGTGTTCTAGTCATGACAGGAGTTCGGTTCAACAACCTGAAAACCAAATCAGATTGTTTTCCACATTTCACCATAGCAGCTAATTCATGAACTATCCCCTTAAATATAACATTCAAGAAAATATTCGAGGGCCACAACTCAGTTCTCACCTTATTCCGAGCCTCCCAAAATGTCTAGATGATGGCGAGCACAATAATGTTGCATCTCTTGAACTCCATATCTTGACTCTCTGCACCCATAAACCAGCTAGAAAAAAATTCCTACAAGGAAGAGAAGGAATAATTTTGACATCCCCAGCTACCCATAAGAATCCATAGTTAATTGTCCCATTCACTTTGCATGAATAAATGGAAAACTAATTCAGCCTGTGGATTCGTACAATAATAGCATCACGAGGCGGTGGAAATCCCTATCTGCTGGACATTATCCTCCATTGGAAAGGCGTTATTCTGGACTCTCCATACCAGAAAATTAAACATTGTAGGAGCCTCTTTTCACCATAGCCGAGATGCACACTCATCACGAGACCCTCCCTGATGGATTAGAGTTCTTTATTCCTTTCCACTGAAAAAACTAGAACCAGAACTTGTAAAATAGACTGGGTCATCCTCCTCATTAAAAATAATCTCCTGGTAAATAGCCCTCTGCTCCACGCTGAGAATAGCATCCAAGAATCTGGGAAAATGAGAAGCCTCTTTGATTGTTATATCTGGAACTGGACAACATGGAAAAAACAGCTTCTCCCCAACCCAATTGTCTTTCCACAAACTGATCTCCCCTCTCCCTACCACCCAACATGAGTTGTCCTGAAGGATCTCTAGATGTTGCATCAGATTCTTCACCAGACTAGACAATTTCAGCTTTAACCACATCTCCCAATGATGTCCATATTTGTTTCTAAAGACTTTGGCCCACAGCGAATCGCCAACCAAAAAATCCCATTCAATGCGGGCCTGCATGGACTGTATAGTTAGGGATATGTCCCTGATACCAACTCCACCCTCCTCGATCGGTTTAGCCAGACGATTCCATGAAGCCCAATGAGCCCTGCCCATGGAATTGGCATCCCAAAGGAAGAAGTTCATGACTTTCTCCATCAATGAAATAATACCCTTCATAGGAGATATTACATACATTAAATGCATTGGAATTGATGAAAGCAAACTATAAATCAAGGTGACCCGTCCACTGAAGGAAAGAAATATGCTCTTCCAACTTAAAATTCTTCCCAACATTCTATTAATGAGAACCTCAAAAAAGGATTTTTTAACACGCCCCTTAGAAATTGGTGCCCCAAGATAAATCATTGGAAATTTCTTCCTCTGCATTCCTAGAATATTATGAATATAACGAGCTCTCCTTATTTAAAATTTAGCTGAAATGAAAATGATGCTCTTCCTCGCATTGATATGCTGGCCACTTAAGCAACCATATGTCTCCATAATTCCCATAAGATGCAACATGGAAGATCTCCTGCCATTCAAGAAAATCAAAACATCATCAGAAAACATAAGATGTGTCATGGATCCATCTCAGGCTTTTCTGTGATAAGGTAGCATCCTTCTTTCCACCATTCCTCTGTTTAAATTCTATGAGAGGGCCTCCTGAGCAATAACAAACATAATGGGGGTCAAAGGGTCCCCCTATCTCACTCCCCGCACACTTTTCAAATAACCAAATCCCTTACCCATAAGAGAGATGGACAACCATGGCGATGAATAACAATGAAAGAATAGGTCAGACACCCATTCAAAAAAACCCATAACTCTCATGACCTGAATAATAAAGCTCGAATTCATTTTGTCATAAGCCTTGTCCATATCCACTTGAATAATGACGTTGGGTCCAATCACCCTTTTATTAATATCCTCCACCAATTCATTGGAAATTACGATTTCCCCTTGAATACCCCTACCCTTTATAAAATCATGTTGTTCTTAAGAGATCACTTTCGGTAAAATCTTGTTCAATCTCTTAGCCATCAGGCTTGCCAAAATCCTATAATAAACGTTGCATAAGAAAATAGGTCTGAAATGATCAATGGATGAAGGGTCTTTGATTTTTGGTAACAGAACAACCCTGGAAGAACATGAGTTCCTGTTAATGGCACCTCCCCGAAATAAATCATGAATGACATCAATAACATGAACCCCCAAAAAATACCAAGCTGTCACAAAGAAGTACACTGGAGAAGAATATGGGCCAGGTGCACTGTCTAAGGAGATACTGTGGACAATACCCCAAACCTCATTGCTTTATGGAATAGACATGAAGATGTTTTTATCCTCTACCTCAATACTGCTAGGAATAGCTCCCAAGAACTCTTCCTGATCCTCTACAGAGCCAACATTCAAACAGTCACCTCTTATATCACCTTCCAGCAACTTTTCAAAGTGAACCAAGTTCAGTCAACCTGCTCTATTGACATCAGAAGTGTAAGAACCATCCTCAAGTTTAATGTTGAGTTTCATATTTTGCTGCTCCTTTAAAAAATAATGGAAGAATGCAGTGTTGCAATCACCCTCTTTAAGCCATCTAACTCTTGAATGGAGCCTATAATCTCTTTCAATCTCCAGCACTTTTTCAGCCAGGAAGCTACGTTTATCACATAACCTAATGAAAATGCCCTCATCCCAACTCCGTTGAAGTTGATACTCCAAATTATCGATTTACATCTGAATAGAAGCCTCATAACTATCCTCAATTGGGTTAATAGAAATAAAGTGAGCAATGTCAGACTTAAGTCACTTCAGTCGCCCATCAAGCCCTATCTAAGCCCTCCCTTCAATCACCCATTCCCATGAGTTCAGCATCATTTCAAGAAAACCCTCCGCACTATGCCATTTAGACAAATACATGAAGGATTTGGATTCTTGGCTCCCATGTTTGAGCTCAACCAGCAGCGTGGTGTGATCTGAAAAAGCATGGGATAAGTGTGAAACAGAGGAGAGAGCAAAGGAGTCTAACCCATGGATGTTGGCAAGGCATCTATCTAGCCGACTCAAAATGTGCCTAGCCCCCTTGAGATTATTACACCAGGTATATTTACCTCCATTGAAGCCCAAATCCAGCAAGCCCTTACAAGATATGAATTTCTTGAAGTCAATCATACCGTTGACCGAACTCTCTGAACCACCTCTCTTTTCTGAGACATCAGCGATCACATTAAAATCCCCACTAATGAAACAAGGAAAGCCTGATTGATCAAAAGCCTCTAGATACTCCCACAGACCCCTCCATTCTTGTATGTCATTGCAAGAATAAATGAATGAAAAAAATTCCAATGCCTTTTAACCCAATCATCAGTGTTATACACTGATTCATAGCCTGCATAAAGTCCACCTGAATGCTATGATTCCAGAATAACCAGATATGCTTATTCGTGGGGTGGTCATGAAATAATTGACTAAATCCCATATTCTTCGCAAAGAAATTGATTTTACCGATATCCTGTTTAGGTTCCAGAATCACAGCTAATAAAATACCATATTTCTGAGAATCAGAAGCCATAAATGCACTCTTTGCCTGTACTCCCAGCCCCCGGGCATTCCAAATAATCAAGGAAACCATTAGCAGATAGAGTTTTCGTCCCCTCTTCCATTATTACCTTGGCTGAGAAAAAAAAGTACTGTAGAACTCATCTTTGACCATCGACCGTGTAAACAGTCTTGAAGCACCTACCGACATGGATCCTCTCTTTGGTACAATAATATTCTTCTTTAGTGGGCTATCCGCTTCTTCCAGCAGTGATATCATGTTCGTCACAGAATAGTAGGAATTCGCTAAATCTATTTCCACATGATGAACATCATTCAATACCAACCGAGCAGGTGAACTACGTGAAGTGACGATTTCCTTCGTCACCCCATCTGCTAAATTCCCCCATGATAGATTGCAGTTGTTATCTTTGGAATGCCCCACCTTGCCCAAAAGGGGGGATTGAATAAAACCCACACAAAGAGGAACGAAAACAAGCATACCTGTATAGGGTGGAAATAATTCTCTCAGTATACCTATATCCCTGCAAGAAATTAGAAGGTTAATTCTTCAAGAACAGAAAGAAGAAACCATCGACCGATAATGGTCCATCACATCTGCATCTGAAAAATCCATTGCCACACCAATTTACTACATCGACCAAATATATAAAACCAGATACTTCGATAAAAGACCGTCCACCTGTGTCCCCCCCTCAGAATTTCAAGGCTTTTCAGGCGTGAATTCGATAGAATTCGAAAGATCAACGGGCTTCGAAGAGCTGTTAACTTTTTCCACCCCCTCTGAAGAAGGAGACGACCTAACCTGCGAAGAAAACATCGCACTAGACACACCCTGAAAAGCCTTCTTACATTATGATCCAACCACATCTGGCCGAGCATCTTCCTGTCGATCACTATGACCATGCCCATCCCCTAATTACGAAGACTTGTCTTCCCTTTTCTACAAAAATCCACTGAATTTCCTTGGAAGCCACAAGACGAGCAGAATCTGGGTGTATCTTGGAATACCAAGTGTTGAAACCATTTGAAACCCTCAGGCGACCGTATTAGGAAACGAGAAGGGAACATAACCATCAGATTCATCTCGACACAAATGTGAGGATTAGCCGCATCCATTAGCACCTCCGTATTCAAATAAGAACACAAAAAGCTTCCCAATGAGTCACCGACTCCCGCCAAAATTGCAGGGTTATGAAAGGGAAGAGGTATCCCCTGAAGCTTGATCCAAACTGCAGCCATGGGGGATTATTTTCCATAATGACATTCCCTAGAACATCGTGAAAGAGTAAAACGACGACCAGTGCAACACCTATGAACCCGCGCCCACGCACGCACAAAATCCTCCTTGCTGAAGAAGTGAATGAAGAATGCAAACCGGGAGAGTTATGAAACCACCACTGAATGAAGCAAACCCCAAGAGTCCATAAAGTATCTGAACACCTCCAGTGAGGGTTTCACCAGACCAAAACAGGCTAATAAGGTCAGATTATGAAACTCTGCAGCCCCCTAAATGTACTTTTCAGAAATTTCAATGACAAGAGCTCCACTTAAACATCCCACACTTCTGTGTTCCAACTGAATTGGTGGAATACTACGCAACCTCGATGCCCCTAACGAGGAACCCCCCACGACGGCCTCCTTGAATGACTTCTCCATGCCTTATATATATAAATGATATATGAACAAATATAGATGAAAAAATTTAAATATAATAAACAATATTTGTTAATTTAATTTAATTTAATTTTTTATGGATTATATAATTATCTTGAATTCTTATCAATGCTAATGACACACATGTGTATGCAATAGAATAATCATGTAATTTTTTTATAAAAGCATTGAAAGTAATATATTTTTTATAAATTTGGTTTTATAAGAATTTAATGGATAACTAATAGGTATAAGTTATGGTTAAAGTATTTTTATTCTATTTCCATTACTATCTTTATTCCTTAAAATTCTATATATGTGAATAGGAATTAAAATGACATTAAATGACATTTAATTGTAAAAAATTGTTTTAAAATCATTTCAAAATACTAACATTTATACCTTAACTAAATTGGATTGGAAATTATAGAGTATATAATGAATTTTCAAATTATATTACACATTGAATTTTTAAAATTACATTCATATCCCTTAGAGATTATTTTTTACCGTAGTTACACTTAGAAGTGTTACAGAGGGGTTAAACTAAGTGATATGGTTCAAAATGACACATAAAATGTATAATTTTTATTGGTTAAATTTATTTATACCATATAATCCTTATATTATATGATATTTTACTTTTTTATAAATTTTACATGAGTTAGAATCATATTATATATTAATATTTCATGTATTTACAAGATTTTCAGGCACCTCACTTATAAAAGAGAATATCCTCTACTTAATTACTCTCACCTCTTGAGTCATTTATCTCAACCAAGCTCCACTAAAATCACTTAAAACCATTAATAACCATATATCAGAGGTTTTTTATCACCAAAATACCATCCTATTAGGCTTAAGGTGTAAGTAAATGGATGTTTCTCGATGAAGAGGAATAACTCTTAATCAAATGTTTTAATATTTATTACTTCTTCTTCATCCTTCAAATATTATATAACCATGATCATATAATAAAATTCGTGTCCTAAATGTATTGAAATTTTATTATATTGATGGTATAACCCTTATTCATATCATTTTCCTTTATATGGGAAATAAAATCATCGCTCGTTCTTATGTGTTGATTAACAACTCCATGAAGTGATGAGGTTTTTTACTCATAAACGCCTCATATTTATGACTAAAATAATATATAAAATGAATATATATGATATTTTTGAAATAATTATGATTTAATAAATTTATTTTATTAATTACTTATATTTTAATCCCTTGTAAAATGATAATGTTACTAGTGTGTATCTATGGACTACCACATCCACAAAGCGGTGTTATTCATTTTCATGTATTATTTTAATGGATGGTTATAAAATTCAATTTAATTTATAAAAATGATAATTATTTTATTATTAATATTCTTTATATTATGTAAGCATGACCAGATTTTACCATTGTTAACCTATCAAAGTCATCTTGAGGTTATGAACTAAACGACCTCAAAGCATCCGATGAAAAATTAAATGATTTAATAACTAAATAATTGATTTTAATAATTAAAATAAAATAAATAATTATAATTGAATTAAAATTAATAGGTTTCCTAATAAATTGTAAAACTATTATAATTATATTATTCAGGAGTTAGATAATGTACAAAATGAGTCTGGACTCGATGTGATGGATTTCTCACCTCAATTTAATTTCCATGATACATTTGTAATTTTCACAACATGTTTTATTTTATGTGGTGATTTCTTCCTTATTGATTAATTTTATCTTTTACTTACTATATTTCATGTGTTCACCAAATCCTTTTAGATTTATCTTATTCAATTCCCTTTTTAACAAAATGTTACCAAAATGGTAATGTACTTTTTTAAAGCCTTATTTTATAGTGATGTTCTAAAAATATTTCTCTTCCATGTGAATTTTATTTAAAAAAATTCAAGAATATTATTAAAATATTTTGGAAGGATATTTTTAACTATCCATTAACATTTTCAATGGTTTTAAGAAGTAACCTTATAATTTTTTTCAAAATTGGTTACCTTTGACTCTTTCTACCAAAGTGAATTTTTTTAACAGCTATGATATGAATTTATTTTCCCACCATCATGTACATTAATCACTATCAATATCAATTTACATGTTTCCATGGTTTTTTAAAGAAAATATATTTCTTCTTGTTCTCATAATTTTTATCTTCTAAAAATTTTAAAAGGAAAAGGATATCTCTTCAAATTTATATCCTATAACTGAATGTGGTTTCACTTATGGGGTTAAATGAAAATATTATGTTTTCTATGAGGAAAGGATAGAGTTATCAACTTTTTTTTGATTTTGAAACATGAAACATTTACATTATTGATGAATGTGAGAATGGGGAGTGAAACCAAACCCTTATAGTACTATTTCAATTATTTGATCGGTGGGCTCATGAAAGCCCTCTAATGAATTGGTTAAAGCTATGGGGTTAACTAATATAAGTTACTACTAAGATAATGTGGAAAAATTTAATTACTATTCTGATGTGATGAAGTCAAATAATTTAAGTCAATCTTATAAGAGTTTATTTATAGTTAATTACCCTTGCGAATTGATGGAGTTAGCTGATGTAAGTTACTTATAAGTGAATGTGGATGGGGTTAACTTTTAAAAAGTTACTCATTTGAAGTTCCAGAGTTAATTGACATAAAATATTCTAAATATATTGTTATAGTTATCGTTTTAGGTGATTCCGTAATGAATTTATTATTCACCATGTTTTCTACATGGTTTCTTTATACTTTTAAATATGTTTTCATGAAAATGTTTTTATTTGAAAAGGGTAAACAGTGTGTTTATGATTTAAAGGAAGGTTTATTACCCTATAAAGGTGAGAGTATTGTTTTCATGGTAAATATTTCCTGAATTATGATTTTTTCCATTATAATTTATTAAACCAAATTATAAATATTTATTCTTTTGATGTTAATCTCATATGTAAGAAATGATTATTTTGAGAAAACAATTTATTATGTATAGGGGAAAATTTTCTTATGGGTTTTCATGAATTAAAAAACTAATGGTTTTTATTTTATATTTCTATCCCTTATTGATATTTTTTTCTCATCACACAATTTGAAATGTTTCTTATAGGTATTAAGTATGTTTAAGAATGATAAAAAGGTCAATGGTTACACATCCTTATTGTAGAAATAATGTTTTGAATGAAAAAAGAGTTTAAATTTAATAATCTTATTTCTATGGAAAATGGATATTGAGTGGAAATGTCCACATTATTTTATAAGGGTTATATATATAGTATATTTTCATAATTATATAATACTCTAAACCTAAATGAACATGGTAATTTATGAAAATTCAATAATTGATATTAAACTCATAATTATTGGTTATTAAAGGTATAATCGGATATGATATGATACTTAATAGGGTTTAGAAAACCCTATAAAAATAAATAGTTCAACTAAATCTATGATGATATTTGCGAAGTTAAACTTTGTTATAATATGAATATTTGGAAGAAATTTTCAATGTTTTGGAGACTAAAATAGGTGATTTTTTGTATTATTAAAATTTAAAATTATTATTAGCTTGATCAATAGTAGAGATTAAATACGTAAATCATGGAGATTAAAATAAAGAAGGGGAATGTCTTTGATTGTAATTTTTGGAGATTCTGAATTCAAATCTCAATTCATTTCTTCTATATTTATGAGATGTATTAAGACATATTATTCTTGAATATACATGTTATTTACTAGGGAATCTATATTAAAAAAACTTCTTATAAATCTTGATAATAATTAAGGAATTATTATTCATGAATTTTTCAGAGGATATATAAATGTATAAAATAAGAAAATAAGGTTATGATTGAATTTAGAATCTACTAACATACTCCATTGAAGAAAATATATATTTCAGAGAGAGAATAACTGAAGAATAGAACTATCAATTTGTAAGAGAATTTTAAATATGTATAAAAGGAATATTATATTGTTTATCATACAAATAATTGTTTTGAGGAGGAAGTAAATCATTTATGATTCATGCATTATCTTATTCTTGATAATATCATCCTAAAAATTTAATAAGAGAATTAAAATTGTATGATACAATTTTGAAAAGATTGTGGTAGTCAATGTCTTCATTGAATGGGATCTATTATTTGGTTTTGATCCAACTAGTAGAGGATATTAGATTTGATTAAACTAAGAGGGAGGTGACAATAAAAACGATTGTGATACTAGAGTAAATAACACCCAACATTTTTATGTCTTTATGAAAGTTCAATAATTTTATTTTTCCTTAATTTTTACAATCCATATAAATAATAGCATGACTCAAAGATGTACACTACCTCTATTTAGTAATCACTATTATATCAGTTATAATCTAGGTCTCAAAATATGACCCGAACCTAGAACGGATTGTGATATTATATTGAGGACAAACCATGTAAAATCCTTATGTGTTTTGGATTTTTTTTAATTTATCTTGAGGTAATGGGGGTGGTATGATAAGGGGTAATGAATTAAATCAGTCATAGATGTTTAATTCAAAATAATTTATAAAAATATATACAATTGACCCCCCCACTCAGTGGTATTTGAATCAACATGGGGGCATCCTTAGCGTTTCTATTATTGTATGTGGATAAAATACTTCTTATTATAGATTATGTCTAAAATTTAAAATTTGTAAATATATTGTTATGAAAATTCTTCTCAATAAAAGACATGGGTGAAATATCCTATGTTTTAGTGAGGAGGATCTATAGAGATAGATCTAAGAGGTTGCTTAAAATGGGTCAGAATGTAAATATTATTAATGTTTTAAAGTTTTTTATCATAAATAACTCTATGAAATGGACTTTATAAGTGTTAAGTGACATTAATTGTATTATGATTCAAAATCATAATAAATAGTTAGAATGGATGGATATGAATCCTTACACATCTTCCATTATATGTTCCACGTAGATATATTATATAATATTCATGATATTTCATATGATTTGAGCATAAATAGTAGATAAAAATTCAACCATAGTGAGATTAATTATATTTTCATCAATAATTTCTTTAAATATATAATAAATAGTAGATATATGTTCTTATTCTTTAGTGGAAGGTTGAAATCCTTTTAAAGGTTAACACTAAGGTTAGTTTCCGATAAAAATTGATATAATATATCAATATGGATTCATATTTTTCTGAAATGGTGGATTTATTTGTCGAAATAGTTAAAAATAAACCAGTATAGTGGACTTAACTACATTGGTAGCGTACACCACTACATCAGATGCTATGAAATAATCCATTTGGATTAAGTATTCATCAGTAAACATGGGGTGGTTCGAGAATTGAGGGTGTAATGGATATTTACTGTGTAAAAAAGTATCTATATCCTAGGTCAAAGTACATATATCTCACAAAAGGAACAAAAAATCCTTTGAAAGTACCATCTCATATGGGATATTTTTGAGAGGGTGATATAAAGATCTATTGGGCATCTAGATAAGAGAATATAGTATATCCATTGAAAAAACCATTAGTATAGAGAAAACACAACTTTCATTTTGAATATCATGGTATTTTAAAAACAAATGTTGGTGGAAATGGTTGTACAATGTACCATAGTTTTATAATAAATGAAATCCTAATTTATCATTCATTAATGTGCATTACATCTAGATTACATGAACACTACATTTATAATTTCTCCTTAAATATTGTATTTGAGTTGTACCTAATTTATTATCATCATGAATTATTATGGTTTGTGATGATATGTTAATATTATCAAGAGTAGAATATTTTAGTCAATACAAATAGTTATATATCAGTTATAAAGAATATAATGATGTGTTAATAAGTTTAGACTTATTATTTGGGATGACCATTCAAATTATGTCACATGGAATTTTATATGGTCATTGATATAATTAGATGCGCTTTCTTAATATGAATACCCATTACCTAAAGTTGGAAAGAAAAATATCATGAGAATACTCATACTTTGATACCATTATTACACAATCCCAAATTCATATCTAATTATGGGTGTTTGGGTATGTTTTGATTATTTCATTAGTTGGTGGTCAACGAAAATAAATTTTTTTCGACTTGAATAACATGTAATAATATATGTTCTATTGATTTAATTATATTGATGAAATTCATGTCCAAAATTATTAGAGTGACATGTGATGTTCTTTAACTACTTAGTTGAATGATATGTGATGTATTCATTGATTATTGTTAGTCTATTTTAGAGAATCATGAATGTATGAGTTGGTTTATACTATATTAGCATGTTCCATGTATAGTGGTCACTTAATGTCATTAAAAAATAGAATATATAGTTACATATTGATGTATATGATACATCATGTGGTGTACATGTTCATATTGATATATGAGTATGCATGGTTGATATCACACTAGATCACATTGTAAGTATCATAGTATTGGCACTTTTCTAAATTCTTATCTTTTCTTACATATATGAATTTTAGATTTTATATTTCCTGTAAATGTTACACATGTTAATAGCTTTATATGGATAAGTTTAAGGATAAGGAATAAATTTTGGACAAATTATTTGTTATAAAATTAAGATAGATTGATAAACTATATCCAAAGGTGTTTGAAATTACATATAAAGAGTTTTTAAGTTTAGTGTAAATTCCTTTTGTTATTTTCCTAAAAGTGGGAGGTTTTTATAAATGAACTAAAATAAAAATATAAAAATTTATGATATACCTATGTTATATCTCAGGGTAGGGCATATAGATTTCTCTATGGTAACATAAGATCAATATCTATCCTAGTGTATTATAGGTTAGAGATCTGTTAAATTGAGTGTATGGTATTATTATATGTATTTTTATTTCTTTTTTTATCATTTATATATCAATGGATTAATTCATTTATAGCATAAAAAATCATTTGAAACATTCAATTGATAATATTCACAATTTTCATCCATTATGGGTAACACATGTCGGTTAATATGTAATGGAATCTAAACCTTGATTCCCTCTATTAAATAAAGGGGTCCTAAATAAGTCTATAGGATCCACATTTTGAAAAAATATAATACTTAATATCCATAGAATAATCTCTCTATTCTTCCATGTTCACAATTATTCTTCATAGAAGAAGTTCCATCACACAATTGGTGTTCATGGGTCCTCTCCTAGAGTAAAATAATTCTAGTGGCATGTTACATTCCCATACAGGTGAGAGAACACTGCCCATCACTACATTATTATAATCAAGTAGACTCCACTAATAATGAAAGATACAACACATTTGGAATTCCAAGGTTTCCAATTTAGTATTTATGATCTTCATACAATATGTTGAATCGTAATGAAAGATCAGTAGAAAATCACAGCATTTTTCCCACAACAATGATCATGAGATGATCCCAAAAAATCCAAAATCCATATATATGATATTCATGAACAATTAATAAACAATTTTATAATAACACCTTAATGAAAAAAAGCCATGATAATTAAGGATGAAAATAAATTCCCAAGCATAACACTATAAAAGAAAGTAATGTATATTACAACAAGGGTATAATTAAAGGGAGACTAAAATTGAGATATGTTAGTGAGGGTAAAAAATGTACATATCAAGAAAAATTAAAAGTTCCAAAAGGCCTCATGAACTATCTCTTCATGACTTTTGGCCACCACCCAATAATCATGTTTCTAAAGGATTAAGCATTCATATGTGGTACAATACCCAAGGAAGCATCTCCCTATAATTTACTTTAATTAATCAAAACTGGGCCTATATATACACAAGTGTGTCAATTTATGTGGTGAGAAGTCATCCATTAGGATACTACCAAGAATCAATATAATTGTAATTATCTTATATACCTAACATTGTAGTTTAACTATAATTATAAACTAATTTTCATATTTTTTTAGAAAATAAAATAAAAACACATTTTATTATTTTTACTAAAACCAATTAGTTTGAGAAATCATGAAATTTAGTGAAGTAATGATGATCACACCATAAGGATATATCATAAGTAATAATGGAAAGAATAAAATAAAATAAGGAATAAACTAAAATAATAATAACATGAGATGAGAACCTAAAAAATATTAGGGACAAACTATTACCACACATGTGGATCACCTGTTAGCTGAATGTAATATGGATAGTCTCTGTCCCCAATATAATAATATGGAATTATTAGGAAAAACCCCTATCTGGAGAGAAATAGTAACTAGGTACCCCTAACTAAAGTGAAATTGTATTTGAGGTAGCATTTATCCTCAATTTACCAAATAGGATTCATGGATCCCATGAAAACTGTCATATTAAAATCAATTGTGACAAAATATAATATTCAAAAAAATTCTTAGCCATAATCCCAACAGTCCCCAAACAATATCCTTCCATCAACAATCCCATATACAATAGTTAATGGTCCTATTTCTACATTTATAGAAAAACCAAATAAGGTAATATGTAAAATATGTTTTCCATTACCAATAACAATAATCATTGTAAAATACATAACCATCCCAATCATATAATAATAAGGAATCAATAATAAACATCAATTCAAACTCAAATTTCCACTAAAAATATTTTATAAAAGAATTATAAGTAATGAATGCCTTGGTGTAATTTTATCAAAAACTTTATGGGAATTGAAATTCATATTGAAAACATTGAATAGTTTATAATGATTTACTAGAACATAATCAATGATGAAAAAACAAAAAGAAACCCAAGAACCAAGATTAACCAAGTATGAAATAAAAACCGTGTATATATATAAATAATTAAAACGGTATACCTTAAACAATAAATTTTGGTTGCCATTGTATTCCTTTCTATTCTCAAATAATATCCCATAGAGGTAGATGAACGAGTAACTCATTTATGGTGTATCAACAATTTGATGTGAATCACCAATTATATGGGCGATATTCTCCTAAATACCCCTTTCATGTCAGTACCTCTCAAGGAAAATACTGAAGGAGATAAATATTCTGGTGTGATAATTGGACAAAGATTTCTTAAGGTTCACACACTAGTCTCAATTGATATTTTCTCCTTATATAGGCCCTTGGGATACTCTTGAGTATTCATGAATGAACTTATATAGTACATATGAGTTAAATAATCTGATGTTTATGTATTCAAAATATTAATGAACCAGTGATCCTCCCTTTCATTTTATCTCATGAAAAATTTCATCTTATGATTTCCAATGTGGTAGTACAAATAATTAACCCATAATTTTTTAATGCCTTTTTAATTCTAGGATGTTATAGTAATCATACACTATAATTTACCACATTATTCTATAACCAATTGAATATTATGATTTAGGTATGTTAGTGTCATATCATGACTTATGATGTCCCTATATCATACTATATGATATAACTAATACACATAACATGTTTTTATAGATTTAGGGCATATCTCCTTCAATCTTCCAATTGTAATAAATCATCATAGACATATTTCCATTTCACCCTATATCAGATCATATACAATAACTTGTGAAATCATAACCAATGATCCTTTTGGATGTCTTCTAAAATAATTTTTAAAAAATATTATCAACTTCACGTTGTATCTTATCATATGAAATACCTTGTTAATATTGATCACACCATGATTCACTAATTTATTTCACATTTTCAACACTATTCTAAACTTGTTTGAATTTAAAATTAAAACTTCAATAAAGAATTATACTTCCCATTTGATTCAATAATTTAATTTGTGTCCCCATAAAAAATAAAATTTCTACATTCTATAGTGATTTTATTATAGGGGGTGACTTAGAGGGTCAGATTTGATGCTGAATAGAAATCGGCCAAACTATATGGAAGAAAAAGGACACTTGTACACTATTTTTCACAATTTGTGAAATTTGTTCATTAAAATATGATAAACTTTTGTGGGACTAACAAAAATTCATTACTTGAAAACTCTTCACTAGACACCTAATCAATATTTGTCTATAAAATGGCTCATATGGCTTATACATGATGTTTATATTCAGGTGGGTGTAAGGCTTCACCCGTAGGGTGGTATCCCCCTTATTATAAAATTGTTTAATTTAATTTAAATTGTTAAAATTCAATTAAAAAAATTGCTTCCCCAACTTCGGTGGGTTGGGTCGTCGGTGAAATTGAGAGTTGATGGTGGTGAGTGACAACGATGAAAGTTATGTGTTGATGGAGAGGGAATCTAGGATGGTGCTGTGACATTGATTATGATAACATGATAATTGATGAAATATTTCCTTGGTGGCTGCATGATTTGTGGGATCTAAGTTGATACGTTGGTTCCTGCGGTGGCCTTTTGATTTGAATTTAATTTTGTGGTTTGATTTTGAGAGGTGACATTTGGATTTTAATTTCATTATTTCTTTTTAAATTTTGAATGGTTTCGGTGTAACTTTATCTTATGGTTCCCACTTTCCCCTTAAAGTGGATTTTTATAAAATTAAAAAAAATGATTTGGAGGTTTGGTGTTATGACAATATATCCCATTAAAGAAGTCCAATAGATTAAAAATTTTACAAGTGGATGAAAAATATGATATAAAAATACTACTGTCATTTTTCAAAGTCTAGATAATGTCATTTATTGACAAAAAACCAAGAGACAATTGATATATAGAAAATTGGATTGTCAAAACCACATACCATTTTGGCTATAAAAGGGCACCATGGGAACCTCATTTTGATGTTAGACTATGAGGAATGGTGATACTATTTTGGATACTTTTAGGATTAATCTCCTCATCCTACAAGTTTTATATGCCTTTATAATCAATGGGGGTTCGAGGATGAATAAGGAGATCCACCTGAGCTTCCTACTCCTCTCGATGGTGGGGTAAATAGTGGGTAGTCATTTTGAGGGAGAAAAACACCTGAAGTGGGAGTTATGAAACATAATTTTCTACTGATTTTGTGTATGTTAAAGATTTTAATTATTCTTTTATATGTATCTTAAAAAGTTTTATGGATTTAATTAAAACAATTTTTTTCTTTCATAACCGATCAGTGTATAATTTTAAGCATCCAGCTTGTGTTGTTTTGACTAGACAACATTAGAATACAATTATTTCCCACGAATTTCAAACATATGCTTTCCTTGAAAAACATTAATACATTCCAAGTGGATGTAACATTAGTAAACATTTGTTATTACAAGTTTTAGTCCTACTTTCATCAATTTACAGTCTTGTGGGTACCCAATATCTTGGTTTACCCTCAACCAAAGGATTACACTGTAACCTAGTAATTAATTAAGAAAAAAGATCTTTTATAGTGGTGTAGTAAATTATAAATGATCACATAATTATCATTTTAATTTTAAAATACACTTGTTTTTAAACTATTAAACTCTTTAAATAAAGCAATTTTATTTTTAAAATTGTTTTCAAAATCACCCCTATATTTTCCATTTTTATTAAAAATTCACACTATGTATCACCAAATCACCTTGATAGACCATATACGGTCTTCCCTAGACTATAAATTATATTTAAATTATAATCAATGTTACGTTTCATGGTAATTTGGTCAAATTTTGACATCATTTCGTGAGAGTGCTTTGGTTTTTATTGTGTGGTTTTTTATGAATTTTTTTAATTTTTTTGAATATTTATTTATTTTATCTTTTACATTGACATATATTATTTGTGTTATGATTTATTTCCTTAGTATGTTATTTTCATGATGTGTTCTACTCTGGGAGATTTACCACCTTTTGAAACAGAACCCAATAGGATCCTATATTAGTGTCATCGAGACACACATGAGAACCCTTTGAAAGAGGACACATAAGACATTGAAACTCTTCTCAGTTATTCTTCTTCTTATGTAATCTAAATTAAAAATGAAATAAGGAAGTGAGATATAGATAAAAATAATAGTAAATTAAATTAAATAGCCTCTCATAATGTAGAGATTCATACTCTATACAATCAAATTCAAGGAGAAGAAACTAATTTTGAACTAAAATACTATTTAATTCACTTATTACTAAGATTCCATATACTTGAGGGTTGAGAGACCCATAAACATTTAAATTAATGTAACATTATGTGATCACGATAAAAACATTCTCATGTAGATTAAGAACAAATAAAGATTGGGGAATTCCCTTTCTCATTAAAAGATACAACAAAATATCGGTTATACTATGTCAACGCCTCGATTAGAGGTTTGGTGGAAATGAAATTCCTTTTTTGAGAAATTTACTTCCTATCCTCTCAAAATGTAACTATAAGGAATGAAATATATTTTATAAGGAAGTCATAGGGGAAAAATCATGAATACTTGGAAATATTTAAAAGGATTTTTTCAAGTATCCCACAACACAAAATTATTGATCAACTTTTAATACAATATTTTTACGATGGTTTTATTCCTATTGATCAAAAACAAATTGATGCTACTATAGGAAATCGAGTCATCTTCTTCAAATAACGAGACATTAAGATGAGAGAGGCCCATTTTAAAACTAGGAAATCGAGAGTTCCGAGATATAATGATTTAAAAATGCAATATTATATACGATCAATAACCAATTATAAAGTAGGATAATAACTTTTAAGAATAATATAATGATATAAGAGAGGGAGAAGAATAGAAGGGTGAAATTATAGTGATAATGGGAATTTCCGTGAATATGGGAGGTGAAATACCAATGGAGGAAGATGATAAAAGGAGGAAATTGGATAAATAAGATCCTATATATCATGAGTGGAATGTAGAAAGATAAATAATAAACACCCCATATAAATAATAAAAATTAAATAATAAAAATTAAATTCAGTGTATGTCACATGTAACATGGTTTAGGAAACCATACACTAAATATGCTATAGGTTTGGGAATAAAAGTTATCCCTCTTTGAAATTTGATTGGATGATTGATATTAACTATGAATCAACCTACAACTTTAACTATCCTAAAAAATTATACATTTTTGATTTACATACTCTTTAATTTTCAATTAATAAATAAATATATAATATAGTTATATACTAGTGGCATTGAGGGTGTCATAACTCTCCCATCCATTCCAGTTTCTTCCCTTAGAAAGTGGACACCGTTCTTATGATTGGAGAACTTTTGAGACTCTTTCTCCCTTAACAATTCTTCATGTTCACATGTCATTTTTATATATTTACCATTTTTCTAAAGCACATAGACTAGAGGAATATATTTAACACATAATAATTTTTTACGATGACCAAGTATATGAACTAGTTCCTACACTATCATAGAATCAAGCACAAGATTAAGATCATTCCATTAAATCACATGAGATGGATTGGGATGATATTTCTTAAACTGGGATATATGTCATACATTTTTATTGGCCAACAAATGGTTTTGAAACACAATTGGTATATGACCTTCCTGATATAATCATCTATTAAGAATTGTATGATATACCCTGGGAAAAAGATTACTTTGTTTTCCCAATATTGTATACACTAGTTGGGGATAGACTATGTGAAACACCTTATCACACTTTGAAAATTACAAGGGAGAATGGTGTAAATCAATATATTATTTACAAATTTTTCAAGTTGTTACCTAGATTTTATGGATCAACTGAAAATTTTTCATCATCTTTTAAACAATGCTCAGTCCCAATAAAGAGTTTTCACCCAGTTCACCCAAATAAATGGGGGTACATCATGTCTATCTATAATACCCCATAAATAGAGTTATCTATAATAATTATTAATAACTATTAATTTATTAAAACTCAACAAATAATAGGTGTTTGTCCTATAATTTTAAAAAATCAAGAACATGTGTTTAAAGGATATCTTTAAGAATATAAATCACCACTTAGTATGACCTTCCATTTTTGTGTTATATGTTATGCTTAACGTAAAATGATAACCCATCACTTCTAGAATACCCTTCAAGAATTACAATGTAAATCCCGGATCATGGTCATAGATAATTGAAAATGGACCTCCAAGACACTTTATATTTCCAATATATACAAAGAACCAATATTTTCAAACTTTTACCATATTTTGTAGCAGAAAAGTGTGATTAATTGGAAAATTGGTCAGTTATGACCAAAATAGAATCACATCCCTAAGGAGATCAAGAAAAACCTATCAAAAAAATACATCAAGATATCATCCCATTTACATATTGGAATTAGAAGGGGTTTTAGAAATATAGTTTACTTTTTATGCTTTCCATTTATCCTTTTGAAGATGAGGAGATGAGATAGAAACTCATTAATGAATTGATTTATCTCTAAAAAAATATATCACCACCTAAATTAATAAAACATTTTTAAAGAATTAGGGTAAGAATGTTTCTTAAAATGATGTCCATTTTTCATCATTTCCTTCCTCAATTAGAAATAGACTAATAATCTATCTCATGGAACCATAAATATACTAATACCAATCATTCAAGGCCAACCAATCATTTAAAATTTCACTAATATGATAAAACGTAATATATGATGATTTTTTTATCGAATTAGATGATCCAAGGAAGCTATGACATTTACACTAGATAAGAATAATTAACCATATTCTTCTATTATATGTAGATGAATTTACGTGAATAGGATCATTAATTTCCACTCCTCATTGAATTCTCTCACTACTTGAACTGGTATTATCTTTATAAGGGAATCAGTGAACATATTCTTTTTATACATGGTATAATCTAGATCATAATAAAATTTTAATAGATAATCCATCCACAGTATCTATTAATGGGTTAGATCATTCTAGCAGAAAACATACTTTAGACTATTATGATCCATGTGAATTGTTTAATTTACCCCAAGGAGACAGTAGTAGTAACTTTTTAGACCATAACGAGCATTTTGACCTCTACATCGTAAATCGGTTATTTATTTTCTTGATGGTATAACTAGAGGGATCCATACACAATTTTTTTTTCATGTTTCAGGAAAATAGATCCTAACCACATACTTGATGCATCACAATATACTATATATCATTTAGCAATTTTAGAAAGAATCAAAACATGATTATATAATAACCTTTCTTTAATTGCATAAAAAATACTTCATGTAGTTTTTAGTCCAATCATACCTTTTTCCTTTTTGGGTAAAATTCATTAATGGAATTACAATATAGACAATTCCTAAACTAATCACCTATAATATGTAACCATCCCCAAAATTATCCTGATTTCATATACATTCTTTGGCCTTTCACCAGACATCATAACCTTAATATTTTTGGGATCTAAATAATCATTTCTTATATTCCATAGGACCAAGAGATTTTACATCCTAAATCAAAAATGTGAACTTAGAAAACCTGGAATACATTTGATGGTACTTTAATTTCCTTAGAATAATGTATACATGCCTTCTTGGTCTTCCTTCTTATTGAAATGAAATAATATATCATCTATAAAAATGATAAAAAAGTGTTATAGTATTGGTGTTTTATACAGTTCATCGATGTTAGGATGACTATAGGATAATTCATAAGCTCAAATGGAATAGTACATTATTCATAATACCCATAGCTTCTACTAGAGGTGGATTTTGCAATATGAACCACCTTCAATATCAACCGATGGTACCCTAACCTAGATTTTATTTTAAAAAACTATCTTTTTACATTAATCATATATGAAATATCATCAATCCATGATAATGAGTATTTACTTTTCATTGTAACTTGTTTGAGAATTAAATAAACAATACAAGGTGAGATAATTCTGTATGCCTTTTTTGTAGATGATCGAGGCTAACCATGGTCACATGTTTGGTTTGTATAAAATGATTTGTCTTAAAATCATTCAAATAAAATTTCAACTCTATTATCTAGGTGGAATCATTTCAATATGATGGTAAGATATGGGAGTCATCAATAGAAGGAAATAGATGGATAATTCATCCATTATCTCTTATGATAGACTATAGAAATCCTCAGGAAAGACCTCTATTTATCTCTCCAACACTATGGGAAGCCATCCTCCATAATTAAATTTGATAGAATCCATGAAAAAAAAAATACCTGACATGAGATGAGATCAATATCTAGGTGAAAATCCCAACTCTACCTAATCTTGAATCTCACTTATCTAGGAACACATGAGGGTTTTCATGAGGTAGAATAAATAAAACCATATGTTGGTATTGATCAATTAAATTTTTATAACTAATCATCAACTCTATTAAAAATATAATATTGAAGATTTTGAAATCCAAAATAATAAAATTATATTTGATTTTATCATCAATGATTACTAAATGTCATGAAGGGATATTGAGACATTTCTCTTTCTTTTTCCCCAAAGAAATTGTGATCTCCATCACATAAAGAACAAGATCATGTTAGAAGGTTAATAAATAGATATATTTATAGTGGATGAAGGAGTGAGAAGAAACCGTAATAATAAATTCTTGAACCATAAAATAATTAATAAATAAAGTACCTCTAATATTTGTTGTACTAGCTTCTAATCCTTAAGGTTCATGTTATTCTAGATATAAAAACCTATATTTATCCCCACTATGATTTTTTCCTTTTAGGATAATATTACTCATTTATATAACTATGATCATCCCATATATTAGGATACTATCCCACCACCTTAAATATTATAAAATACACCTAGTATCCCCAAGTACAAGAAAATATAGCCATGTTACTCTAAGGAGGATACTTACAGATGCATTATAGGTGGACTAATTTCCCACATAGGTGGAATGTATTTTAAGAATCCTAAAAATTTGTCTTTATCTAAATACACTTCCCATTATTAATATATGTAATAGTTACTATCTTAAAAATTCTTGGAGAAGTAATTTTTTAGAGTCATAAAATGCGACAACTTTTCCCCAATAGGATTTCTAATGCTTTCTCTTCAGACTAGTTGAGGAACCCATACTTCCTCCTAAAACAACTTTACTACTACCCATACTAATCTGTCATTCTATATCTGTTTTAAATATTTCCAACATATTTTTAATCTATATATATATATATCGATGGAAATATGGGGATAATATTGAATCTAATATTGTGCCTCAGTCTTAACTAAAATGAATGAGATTTAAAGGAATCATTTGATAGGTTCTCTGCCTCCACAACTAATTTTTTCCAATTTTTTATAGGCCAATAAAATATATAAATGGTGAATGTTACTTTATCTCTCTTAGTTATCTAAAGAAAATAAATATTCGATAAATTTTCTCTCACCATTCTATTAGTTCTCACTATCGTTGATCGCTACAAAAGGACAATGGATTCTAAAAATTTTCTCTCACTAAACTTCTTGACCCAATGTTTGAATGGTATGGATCACTGAATCAATAAGTATAGGATCCACAAGAGGGTTTCCTTGTGAAAAAGATTCATTATCTCATTATATAATAATATATAGTGTATTTCTAGGATGCATGGTCTATAAAAAACTTTTAATACAAAGAATGATAATAAATGGTTCAGTCCACGTAACATTAAAAAGTCATAAAAATCACTTCAACATATCGTAAACAAGTAAAAATGATAACAAAGAAAATTTTAAATCAAATTAAAATCAAAGAAATAATATTCTAATAAATTTATCCTTTTACATGGTTTGGTCTCATGATTTTGGAGGCCATATATCAACTATGAAAACCAACTAAATGCATTCTAGAACAAATTTTATATTCAATGCATGGTTTTCCACTCAATGATAATAACTATGTACACAAGTATTTCCTCAAATTTTGAATCCAAAGATAATATTTTACCCCAAAAAACTCATATAATATTTATAATAACCATAATAGTAGTAAATAAATCCAAATATCTAAATAAAATTGAAAATAAAGCTTAAATCAATGATCTAAATATAAAAAATGAATTTATACACAATGTTTATTAGGTGAAAAAGGAGTCTAGACACATCCACATAACTAAATATAATTTTTGAACGACTGTATATGATGTTTACTTTTATTTACCAAAATAAAACAAGGGTTATGATACCATTTTGAATATAATTTGCACGAGTCCACACATCTATTCACCTATGATGGCCCACCATAAGTCTCAATGTGTATTCCCGATCGTTATAGGATGACTAAAAGAACCGAAGGAGTCAATTATACCCATTGGGAATGATATTGCCCAAATAATAATTCAAAAATTTTGACATGTGATATCCATAAATTATACATTTATGAAAAATGAATAAACACTTTTACAATAATGCCTTATCCAATCATGTCATAATAAGGAAGGATCAAAATAAAAATATAATCACAAATTCAAAAAAAATAAAGTGTGATGAATATAGGGTATAATACAAGGGAAACTAAAATAGAGACATTCTACAGAGGCTGCTATATATATATCCTAAGAAAAAAAACATGATCCCTTCTCTCATGGCATGTGGCCACCACCCAATCACCATATCACTAAAGGATGATGAAGGTGTATAAGGTACACAATCAAAGGAAGTGTCTCCCTTGATATTACCTATAATAGATTTTAACAGATTTTCATACACACAAACATGTGTATATAGGGTTTGGTAAATGATCCAATAGGATATCACTTATAATTAATGTAACTCTTTTTTATGTTATAACTCAAATGCCAGTTTGAACAATAATTAGAATTTATTTTTTATTTTTTTATTTATGAATGAAAAATTAACACATTTTATTACCATTGATAAAACCAATTCATTTGAGAAATTATGAAAATAAAAGGAAGTAATCATGTTCACACCATAAGAATATATCATAAGGAATAATATAAATCATAAAATAAATTAATTCATAAAAAGATTAAGTGTATCTGAAAAACCTAGGACCTATCTCATATATTACTTACTCGCACAATGAAATCCTAATAGACTCAGAACCAAACTTACAACCCAAGAATCACTAGGTGCATAACCCTATTGAGTGAAAATTCGTAACTAGAGACCCCTATATAAAGAGAAATCATAGATAATGTAGCACTTGTTCTTGATTTTCCACATAGAACTCGAGTCTCCCATGTTACCCATCATATTCAAACCAATTAAGTCAAACCATAATATTCAATCAATTCACAAGTTATAATCCAAACATCGCCTATATAATATTCAACCTTCAAAAATCCTATAAACAATAACCAACAATTATATTTCCACATTTATAATGAAAATAAAAAATGGTATATGTGAAAGAGGACATCCATAATCAATGAAAATAATCCTAATACAAAACATTAACATATAATTCATATGGTAATATGTAATCATAAAAATAAATCTATTAAAAATAATATTTCCATTAATTTGTTTTTATAAATACAATTGAACTAAAACAAGCCTTGTAATAGTTTTTTTCTAAACACATTGTCGGTTTTGAAAGTCTCATTGAAAACATAAACTTTTAATACAATGTAAAAACTTTTTGGTAACATTTGAAAAACAAAAATAAATCTATATAATCATAAATTTGTCATAAAATTCATATAGATAACTAACCAAATTTTAAATAATTTATAGGAACCCCATTTTCCAATGGTTATACAAATAAAAGAAGTTACACGGGAAAACCATTATTTTTACAAATAATCTATATACATTCTTTAAAAAATAGATATTAAAAATAAAGTGACACTTTATGGACTCTAGAAACAAAAAAATCGAATATCTAAATTGTTTTTAAACCAAATATTGTACACCATGGCAATATTTTACAAGAAGAGTAGAAAAACCTAGAAAAATCAGATAATAGTATAATAGAGTGGGTGTAATAGAATAGGAATACTACGGGAAGAAGGTGAAATGCCTTTAAAATGGTTAGAGAACCAATAATGGAGAAAGGGTAAAGGAACAGTTTCTTATTATGGAATTTTCAAGAGAGCTTTTTCATAATAGAGGAATTCAATTAGGTTATCCAAATAAATAATAAAAATTAATGAAAAATAAATTAATTATGGGTAAATTGAATGGTTGGTATGCATAGTTTGGGAAAACAATCACCACTCGTGTGATATTTTCAATAATCAAGGCATATACATTACATAATTTGGCTACATAATTACTACTAATTGTGAACCAAATGTGAAACCAGAATTATCCTTCTAAATTAAAGTTTTTCGATTTCTAAACTAAAATATATTTATGGAATAAATAATTAAATATGATAATTTCATTCATATGACATCAAGAGTGTCATACTATACCTCATCATCTTATATGTAACAAGTATTCAGTGTAACCCAAAATGAAGAAATTTATTAAGATGTTTAACCTTTAGTGATGATACTTTATAGTCAAATCTGTCAAGGATATTTAATAATAGATTATTTACTATTTTGGAGTCATCTAAATTTTCAAGAATTAAAATTTTATTTTTTATTAAGAAGAATTAATCAATGGTTTTATTCTTGAATATCATATCATTCACAAAATTCATTCTCTAAATATTTAGTTTATCATTACAATTTATATTTTTTCCCAAATATCATTATCACTATTCAAGACTATAATCTATGTAATGTCATTTAGAAATGAATAAATAAAAATGATATTCCTGTTTTTACCATTATTATAAATATTATTTTTATTAGTTTAATACATGGTTTTTCTCATCTCAAGAGGTGTTGTGCTAATTATAGAAATATCAAGAACATACATTCCAATCCAAAAAATAGGTATGTATTCTATTATTCCATAAAATTTAAAAGTATAAATCCATAAAACATTTAAAAATTTTATATTTAATTAATTGAAGAGATCAAAAATAAATATATATGTGATACTCATAAAAAATTAAAATCTAGCCTTGATCAATCCAAAAGAAGAGGAATATTGAGACTATTTCACCAATTATGATTACAAATAAATGTTGGATGAAACACTAATAAAGGGGTTGAATTAGTATTATTTACATTCTAATATTTCTAATAAATTAACCTCTATCACTATTTATGGTGATTTGATCTTGTGAATCTATAGGATTCACAACCACCCCTATATGGAATGAAATAAAACAAACACAAAATAAGACATGATATTTATTTTATATTAACCCCAAAAATAGCTGATTACTTAAATGAAATTTAAAGTATCACAAAAAACCCGGATTTATTTAATCAATTTACAATAATAATTTCAATGGGTGCTATGGGAAGTTATCATCTTAGACCCATAATGAATGATATAACACCTAATTATAAAAATCCATATTATTTTGTAATAAAATAAAGTAAATAAATAAATTATTTATCCTATGTATGACCATTAATTAATCCCAGATCTTCTTCTTATTTTGTAGATAATTCTAGAAAAATATTCCAAGTACTCATATATTCCTTGAGAAATATTTTTCTTAAACACCTTTTTCTATTTTTACAAAACTTTTCTTAAAATACGTGAACTCTCTTATGAATTTATAAAAAACTAACACTATTTCATTATAATTATAATTGATATAAATTGGTCAATCAACTATTTAATTCAAATTATATCCATATTCAAATCTATAATCAATCTCTATTGACTATAGTCATGGAAAAGATTTAATTCTCTATGTATTTCTCAATGTATTTTAAAAAAAATTAACTAATCAAATATCCACACATCTCTGGAAATTAAATTCATAATTTCTCAACAATTATCTAGATATCTATATATGATAATAAAAAACCCTAGGTAATAATAAACCATTAGAGTAAATTTTTTTATATATTTTACTTAATATGTATTAAAATATTTATTCTCATTGCTTAATGTTGACTTTCCACATTCCATTGTTAGATGATTTTTCATTAAAATAACATATGTTATGTGATCATATGTTATGTGGTCAAAAATGTTTTGTTCTTAAAATGTTTTGTTTATGATTTTTCTAATTATCAATGTTACAAAAGAATTCATAGACCAATTTAATAAATTACTTTTTATAACATATTTTTATAAGTTATCTTCACTCATTTCAATATCTAAATGATCAATAGAAAATTATTCCTGAAATATTCTATAGAAAACATTAATTTCATTTAAATTTTTTATACATGAAAAAATATTCATCCAACTTGAAATATTTTATCGAAATATCCAATATTTTTTTATATCACTAAAATTGATCAATGATTATTAAAATAGTCTCTTTATATTAAAAAAATCAATAATTTCAATTAATGTTTTTTGGAAAAGTACTTAATTTTTTTATGCAAAAAATAATGTACAACTATACAAAACTTATTATAATTGTTTATTTCTCATTAATTTATGTCCAGTGATAGTTTGAGAGATATTAAATAATCAATACATCAAAAATTAGTCATGAAATTTAAAATATTCATTCTTAATAAAAGTTTTAAGAAAAAGTTTTTTTATAACCCAGTATTCTATAAAAAATACATACATAGAAAACTTATGAACTATGATATAATATACAATTTGAGTTATGTTATTATCTATTCATTATTATATAACTTTCTAAAAAATGTTGTATGAATATGTTCTATAAACCTTCAAAATATTTTATATGAGAATGTAAGTTTTTTTAAATCCTTAAATTATAACCAATATCTTCAATAAAAATAAATATCACTACATAACCCATGTACCAGTATGTATTTAGTAACTTCTCATTTATATTTCTTTTCATATAATTAATTTTACATTAATGAGGTAAATAAGTTATTTGCTTTTCTAAAATATTCTATTTAATAAAAATTATGTTATCAATGTTATCATTTAGAGATATATTCATTAAAACATTTGATTATTAATATAGATTATATGTTTTATACCTTAAAATAGACAATGATCTTCAAATAATATATATTTTTTATATTTTAAAAAAATACTTATAAATATTATTTAATTTTTATAATATTCAAAAAATTATTAGCCTTTATAATTCATTCAATGAAACACAAATAATATGAATTATTCACTTTTTTTATATGATAAAAAAAATTTATGGGATTCCAGTGGATATAATATGGAGACAAAGTTGTCCGTTATTGACCTTAATTATTTTTCCAGTACACCTATACATCAGTTGGTCTTTAAAAAATATCATATAAAACAGTTTTGAAAATAATATATGATAATAGATAAATGTTCAACGTGGTTTTAAAAACCCTCATCTTGTGAACTAAAATATATGAAAAGGAATATATGTTGTGCTTATGTTTTATATTTGAAAAACTATTTTATACTTCTCAATACTCCTCCAGTATTCTATTATTCTTCAAATTGTTTCAAAAAAAATTATTTACCAATAAGTATTATAATAAAAAATAAGGTTACCATATGTTCAATCCAATACACAATATGTTATGTGAAAATCATACAAAATATATTGTTATTCGGTTTTATATTCTTTGTGTTTTGTTCTCATAGAGTATCCTAATATGAAGTGAAAAAATAAAATATAATAATTCAATAGGTTATTCATGATAAATTTTCACTATAAAGGGTATCAATGGCTAGTTGGAATTATATCGGATGGTGTTATACTCCATGAGGCTAAAGATTTATTTTATACTACAATATATTAATTTTGATACACAATAATGCCATAGATATTTTGGGAAATGATATGATAAAGAATCATGATTCGAATATTTTTATTATATTCATAGATTCATTAATATGTTGGTTTCCCCTAAGGGTATTCGTCAAATATATTGAAGATAAAGAAAAAAAATCTACAGAAACGATTTGTTTTCACTCTCCTTTAATATATAATTCTCAAATATTTATTATAGTAAATATTTTATTATTTTTTGGTGATTATCAATTAAATTTGATTCCCCAAAAACCCTCTTGTTGTATCATAGCTAATACAATATTGTTTTAATAAAATCTAGATTATTGAGACAAAACTAGAAATATATGAAAACTAACAATATTATATATAATGATATAGGATATTAAAAGTTATTATATGATATGGATAGATCATGACCATGAAATTTTATATTTAAAGAGTTTGATATGTATATCACATGGTGTAATATTCCTAGAACATGGGTGAATAAATAATAAAAATGTATCAATTAGTGTGGTATATCTATATCACATTGAGAAATACAATGAAAATACTCAGTTTTCAAAATATTATAGGAATTATCCGGAAAGCGTAGCCAGAGGCAGAACCCCTGACCATTTATTAAAATGAAAGAAAAGAATATGAAACAAGCATCACAGACCCAACACAAACATTACAAATCCTCAGATTCACACCCATAACCACCTCCATGATAAATGGATTCTTCCTCAGTCACTGATTCCCACACTGAACCCTCATAGTGCTTTAGAACCATAGCATAATTCCTCCTCAGATTCAACCGCTCCAGCACAAGAAACTCAGTGGAAGAGTGCATACTTCTGACAATAGATCTGGTATGCATCGACTTTGGCAAATGGGAGTAGTCCTTCCTCATCTTTCCTCGCGGAGAAGTAATCATATTGTCCTGGGTCACCGGCAGCGCCTTATTACCCACTTGGACAATATCACTGTATGATGGCCTAATCATGTCCCCGCCAATTTATTTATCACTATCAGCAAGATCCCCCATTTCCCATGATACTGCATCTCTTGATACGTCACTAATAGGTCTTGCTAAATTCGGTTATTTATATCAATCATATCCAAATAGTGTGGTTGTTCCACAACTGCCTGATCAGCATCTATCCCATCCTTACACACTGCATCATCCCCTTTGACTCATTCTGCATGTTTCCGCTGCCACATAATGGAGGCGTATCATCCCCAGTTGCAGTGCCTAACCCTTGAAAACGATTCCCCGTTGGTATTGTAATACTCACACCACTAGCAGCATTACCCTGACCACTACAGCTGCCAACAACTCCCACAATTCTATTATCCTTATATCTAGTAGAATCCAGCTCCTTCACATCCGGAGCAAACTCCTGCCTGTGATCCATTTCAGAATTCAAAGCAAACCCCTGCCTGCCCTTACACACAACACCACTACTACTCCCCTTCCTTTGATTAGCCGCACCAGCATTAGTCTGACTGATTTCAACCTAAACATCTTTCTCCTGCATGGAAGAGGCCTCTGGATCCTGCTGAAAGTCTGAAATCGTGGGTTCATCTGAAGGGCATGCCACACCAGCACCACCAGCCTCCTTGGGATCAATTTCCTTCGGGTAATTCCCATTATTCAGGTCTTGCCTGATCCGATTAAACACAACAGACACCAGCGGGTTTAGAGTAGCTCCCGTGAATGTGTCAACAGACATTGTACCCTGAGGTCCAAGACTGCTTGTCGCAGGATCAACCACAACATGCGTCAAATTCTCTGTTAAGAAGCTCGATTCTGGTGGCCTCCAGCTCTGGATTCCAACATGACATCTCAAACAGGAGTTCCCCAATCTCTTGTAGTTTGAGAAATAATCAACCAAGGATTCATAAATAATAGATTGATTCCATTTGAATTCCTCCCCTAATGATATCCAAACCCATTCCCCTGGTGGTCTAGAAATGTACACCTCAACACAACAATGAGGATTGATCGGGTGGCTTAGAGTAGACTTATTCACATCAGAGTAAAATAATCAACCTATCATGTTCCCAATCATACAAAAAATCACTTGATTTTGAAAGGGTAACGGAAGATTGGGGAGACTTACCCAAATCGGAATGGAAGTAGGATCTCAGTTCACACAGAAGTCCATCGTCCACCGAAATAGAAAGAATTTGCAACAGTTGCAATTTCAGGGAGCACTGGACCATGCAAAAACCAGATCTTCATCAGAGGAAAATCATATCATTAAATGATGATTATCAAGAAGGACGACAACTACTCGATCCCAGTAGTACCATTTGGCAAAGACAAACCAATCAAAGTCATCAACAGACGGCCTTTGGGAGTTTAATCAAGCCACAAGGGTCAGATAAAGGTGTTTTGTCGCTTTAGAGAACTCTAACACTAAGATCGGAAGATGAGTATTTCCAAGATGAAGATCAGGTACCTTTGGATTTAAAGTAATCATCAGAAAATTTATAAGATAATTACGATTAGTAAAAGTCACAAAGGGAATCCAGGGCTTCAAAGGCAATAGAATCGGATCATCATCCCCCCTCCCACCACCAGGAAGGGGGGGGGGGGGAGCATCATTCATCATAATCTAGGGTTACAACATTGTGAGCTCCGAGGACAGAGATGCTGCCTCCTTCTCATATTATTGGAATTAACATGGGAATATCATAATAAATAATTTCTATCATGGGTCACAATAGTTAATTTTGGAAATTAATTAAATTTTTTTGATATCTCATAGAGTGATATAGGATATTATAGTGTATGATATGGGGAAATGATATTTAATAGAACAACATTTGTTAACGATATAACATTAAACTACATCAAAACTATACACTATAGAACATATGTTATTATGTTATAAAATAGTATAAGGAAAAATAATTTATGAAATGGAGTGTAATTTATAAATTAATATTGAATTATAAAATTAAGATAATATAAAAAATTTATATTTAAATCAAGAAAAGTTTATAATTACCTTTTTTGAATATGATTTTTTCATAATTTATATTATTCAATATCTATAAAAAATTTAGTGAAATAAATATAAATTGTTCACATTAATGTTATATCCTAAAAACCACAATCGATGTCAGCTCGATGGGTTATCACTAGATCCACATGACCTTAGGTCATACCAAATTTGGTTTTAAATATAGAATTTATATATAAAGTGATTATATTATATTTTATTAAATTAAAATATATATTATTTTAAATAATTAAAAAATTTTCAATATGAAATATGCACTATTTACATGAATTTAGATATGAGATATGAAGGGATCATATTTATTATAACATACATAATTTAATAAATATAAAACCTCCATATATGAAATGTAATAAATATAGAGTCCAAATACATTTTTTTTGAAAGATGCCAATCTTAGGGTTAACTGGGAACCCACATACCACCAGATACAAAAAAACCAGTAAAAAAATCCAAAACCATATACCAAAATAAAAAAAATATTTTGAAACAAAATTCAAATATCATGTTCTTGGTAGGGAACAATTATCCATAATGTTCCATGGTCAAACTTCTTGGCTACCACTCACAAAAAGATCCAGGTCATGTCACCCGATGTATTTATATCATCATTGAGAACATCACTATTATGAGAATGAGAATAAAACTATGAATAGCTAGAAAATTTATCAAGTATATCTATTATATAATCACATTAATCAGAAGAACACCCTCATTGATGCTCTAAGAAATCCATCACCATTTAAAATTCATCACGAACCTAGGAATGTTAGTGTTTAAATGGATGAAACACAAAAAAAACCACTAACTCTATACTATTATAAACATTTGTAGAAGATGTGGGGTCCAAAAAGGTGATACTTATCTCTCCTAGGGCCAAAAAATTTATTAAGAAATAAAAATCACCACACACCTATCAAAAATCCCCCAAGACTATCTTCTTCTTTTCATAAATCCTTCTCATATGGTGGTATAAAAAGATACTTAATTTTATGAGGGTAGAATTTTGTCTGATGATGGAAATCTCACTTGAAAAGCATTATAGTGGTTCAATCATTAATTCTTATTCACCTAATTTTTTTCATTATTTATGGAAATGAGGAAATTTTTAGTTATAAAAAAATATAATGCAAAACTACAAATAAAACATGAATGTGAAGTATAATAATGTTTTAAATAAAGGTATTTCTATTTAGGGTTTGGTTATATGAGTTCCTTAATTATTCATTATAGTTGTTTAAATTAAAATTGATAATTCATTTATGAACTCTCATTCTTGAATTTATATTATTAATTTATTGAGTGAAAAAATTACCATGTATAGGAAATCACTTTGGCACACTAAATCCCACATCATTCAATATTAAAATTTGATAAAACACCTTGAGTGAGAATGTAATAACATAAAATACCTAACTTCACTATATTCCATTCCTTCCCTTTAAGAGACATAAATTATACTATATAAAGAGTTTACCAGAGGAAATAGAGGGAAGGATTGTAAATTAATGAGTAAGTATGAATTTGAAATCTATATCATAACAGAAAATAACCACACCCTTTCAGTTCTATATTATCCATCACAAAAAAGAAATAAAATAGTATATAATTTAAAATATAATGATTTTGGAACTACAATAAACATCCCCCAAGACCAAGCCTTTGGTCAGTTGCTCATCATTACCACCATAAGACATAAGATATGATGAAGGAAAGAGATAAGATATATATATATATATGGGAGAATAAATGAAGAAGAAATGAGGATAATAAAATTAAAATTTTGTAATTTCATTACATGTAGATAAAATTTAAACATAAACTGAAAAGAAAACCTAAAAATTGGTAGCCTAAATCACCACCATAGTGGTTGAACCCTAGAATTGATTATTCTTCCTTCTAATCCAGATAAATATTTATTAATTGGTGTAAATGATGCTCAAGATGTCATAAATTTTTAATTAAAGGGTATTGGGTTTACTTAGGCCATAAAAGGGAAATAAAAGCATCGTTCAACATTAATACGTAAAATATTTCCCTTCTTAGTCCTTTCAAGATCACTCATAGTGTTAATAGTGATATCATATCCTTAATTTCTAGAGGCCAAGCACCCAATAAATTTTATAATGGCTTGGTTCACATTTTCGAAGTATTGAGGGAGTGTCACAACTTGACTTATATGTATCACACTATGACATAGGATTCAATGATCCACTTTTCCTTTTTTTCTTCACTTATTTCCCCAGTATCATGTTTTTAATTAAGTCCACACTGTGAATTGGTTTCGATAATGTGAATTTCCATTTTCAAGAATTTCTTCACTATGTTTATGCTTCAATATTCATTTTTGATCTCCAAGATTAGGCCTTTATTTTTTTTGATTCATGGGACATATTTTTCACGATGAAAGAATTTATTTTTTTCTTGTTTTAGATATTTTGTTGTATCCAACACTTTATTTCCAAAAAAAATTAAATACTTGTAATATTAATAACTTAATTTTTAAATAATATATATTTAATTTTAAAATATACATGTAATATGATGTTTTACAATTCCCCCACATATAGAACTTTCTTTTCCTCAAACATGAGATCTCAAAAACTTTATAAAGGAATTTCGTTCTAGAAATATTTAAAAGTCTAAAGAAACAAAATCAAATGTTTGTAAATGGAAAACAAACTTTCATATTTTACGCAAAATAATTCCTCTAAATACTCACTCTTCAAAGAAACATATCCAATCAAGAACATTTCTTTCCCTCTTGTGAAATACTAATGATTTTCATTCCATCAATTTAAAAATCTCAATGATTCATTGATGTACATTCCACATGTAATTTACCTCAAATTTAATTATTTTCACTCTCCACCCAAGGTAATAAATGTAATTGATATGCGATGAAATATCATGTATATATAACTTATGATAGCATTTCAAGGAGTATTTCATCTCTACCACATAAAGATAGAGATAAAATTTATTTGTGATGGCTTATAATTTATGATCAAATGTCTCTGATTCTTAAAGTAGGTAACTAATGAATAAAATAATGTTCAAAAAGGAGGTTTGAATTTTTATAATGTTGCATGATTTCAAAACATAATCTGAATGAAAACGGTTCTACAAAAAATGCCATATCACAACCCCCAAATCTCAAAGTAGGCACACGATACAAGTAATAATAATGAATGAGCCACCTTGTTGTTCATTTTTTTATTTTTTTTTATTTTTTTTACTTTATTTTTTTTACTTTTTAATATATTTATTTAGAAAAATATCACATTCTTCACCTAACCCCATAAAATATTTAAATCATTGTTTTGGGAGTGTTCATTTTTCATTCTCTCAAGAAATAAATCATTTTTTCATTTTATTAATATTATATTTTTAAAAAATATTTGTGAATAATAAAGTAAAATGTATGATAAAATATAATATACCGAAATCAAAAGATAAAACCCTTACAAACTCATCTCAATGAAGAAAAACCATATCCACTGTGTCCAAACTATCCCTCACACTTAGACATTTTTATATCATGAAAAATACAATGTGTTGGGTAGGAATTGATATTATAGGATTGTGAGAGGGATAATTTACCAATATTTTTATTCATGGATTATATGGGAAATAGTAGGATTAAATTTCAATACAGTTCCAAGAATAAGGGATAAAAAGTGTCTCAATCATATTTAAAATGATTCATTTCATGCATATATTTTATGAGATTCTACTAATTTTTTAGAAAAAAAACATGTTCGAATCTCTCAAGAAATATACAATATATATAAATGGGAAATAATAGTTTAAAAATTATCAGGAATGAGAATATATGGTTTGAGATAATTAATCATGGAATTTCAAACAATTAAATAAATAAATACATATGAATTTAAATGATTAAATACATGAAAAATATATGAATAATTTTACATAAAAATTAAATTCTCCAAAAAATAATGATTTTACATATTTACCCCCTCATGATTAACATTACAAATTCATTTTAACATTTCAATCATCTAATAATGTAAAAAGTGAAAATTAAAATATGGAAAATGATTATTTGAGGAAACATCTTTGCCTCCTTAGTAGACACTCGAGTATAAAAGTTCAAAGTGGGGAATAGAATTTTATTTTTGTGATTAAAATTAGATTTTTTAAATTTTGGTCATAAAATAAAATAAGTAATTAAAATAATAATCCCATTATAATAATTAATTAAGTTAATTTTTAGAGGATTTGTTTTTGTAGGTATGTTTTATAGAATTTTTTATGACACGAATATCTTTCCTGATATGAATTTTATTTTCACGGCTCTTTTATAAACCATTTCTCAGTATAAATATATATTATGGTGTGAATTCTCTTTTCACATCATGGATTCCTTTTTCAAAAAAATTTGTTTATATAGATTAATTAATTTATTTTCTTCTAATATATGGTATGATGGACCTAAAAATGAAAATTACTCATTAACATAAAATAACCATGTCAAAGTAAGTTTGAAAAGATAGTGGGATTGGTCAGTAGCCTAAAATGTTACTAAATATAACAAATGAAATCAAAATTCGTAGAATTAAATAAAAAATAAGTGATGGATAAATATTGGTTTGATCCTTCAATTGGTCCATTGATCTTGATTCCTTATAGAATAGAAATATCATCTGTTATCCATAGTCTGATGGTGGGAGGAGTTTCTTGGATTAGAACCACCACATTTTGGGTTTTCAATACCACAATTCCTCTAATTTAATGTGGATGACTCCATGGATAGTGTACCCAAAATTCATAACTTTGTAATGAGGTATAACCATCATGGAGGGGAAGAATAAATTTTGGGTCCTCCCCCTTCTTGGTTATTACTTTTTTATCATTTTTTCATTCTAAAGTTCTTTCTTGAGATGTGATACATCAATTGAATAATGAAAGTGGAAGTTAGAATTAAATTTTATTTGAATCAAATTGAGGTATGAATAATTGATATGAAATTAACTCCCTTTAATGTAGGTATCATGTGTCTTAGGAAGTTCAACTTGATCCACTTGGTTCTCTTCATGGGCTTCCTCTAAAAAATTCCCGATGTCTTCAGGGAGCTTTATGTGTTCCCCAATAGGTTAATTTTGGTTTTCATCATCTTTCTCTAAAGAAGAATATGGATCGATAGATTCTATAAAATCAACACAGTTGGGAGTGATAAAAAATTTAGTGTTAATAAAATGAGATCATATTTATTTAAATAAAGTATCACCTCCTTGAGTTGGTTCATAATAAATATCCTCTTCAGAGGGACATTTCTCTAGGAGTAGATTTGTAATAGGTGGACGTAGGTGTCAAGATCCTACTATTTTTATTTGAATTCCACCACCTAGGTGGTTACTTATTCCATAGTGAGGGATAAGTACATAGTTATTTATGATTATATATTGTATATGGGTAGGACATGTTGTATTTCATTATATTCCAAATAACTCTAATATTGATACTGTCTTTGTTGATAACTAAGATGTACATCTTCATATGAGTCTTCATCATCACTCTCCATCTCTTCATGGTAGGTTTGAATCTATAAAATTATATAATTGAGTAGTAGTTAGTATTTGTGTAAAACCCCAACAACATTAATTTCTTCATAAAAATTAATCAAATCCAATGGTACTTACTCTTTGGACATTAATATTTGATAACTAGCTTGGAATTAATAAAATATTTATACTATCTCTTGAAATGACACACATGTATCTTGTCTATTTTACCTCTAGTTGACCATATATGTGTATTTCCTAACTCTTTGTAAGAGGGACTCATTAGTATATTAAACCTCTTTTCTTACACATATGGGTGTTAAGTCCATGTAGATAAATAATCATTTGGGAACACATGATAATTCTTTAATATTTTGTAAGTAAAATAAAGATTTTTTAAAAAAAATATAATATAAAGATAGAAATAAGAATTGATTATATCCCCATAAATGGTTCCAATATTGAAACACCTATCATAAACTAGTATAAAATATAATTTATTTTCATTGTGTAGCACATTAGGTAATAAATATAGTTTCACTAGGGGAGTTTAGAAGTGGTTCAATCACTAATTTTTATTCACTGAACCTAATTTGTTTTAGTTTTATTGTATTGTAAAAGAATGAAATTTTTTATTTTGAAAAAACCAATTCATTTGAAACTAAATGAAAAAATTATGAAGGAATATAATAATGTTTGGAAAAAAGGTCTTCATCTTTAGGGTTTTGTTACATGGGTTACTTCATTATTTGGTGTTTTGTTTTTAATTTAATTTGATAAATCATTTATAAATCTTCATTTATGAATTAATAATGTTCAACATGTTAAGTGAAATTTTTTTGCATGACTAGTAAATATATTTAGCACCCTAATTCCCACTCCTTGAATTTATAAATAAGATAAAACACCTCGATTCGAAATGTAATTCCCTAAAATACTGAGATCCACTATAAGTTATTAAATCACTTAGAGAAACCTAAACTCCACCATATAAAGAGTTTATTTAAGGAAAGGTAGGGATAGAATGTAAATCAAAGAATAAGGAATGATTTGAGATTGATGTTATGGTGGACGATCACCGAACCCATGTAATTCTCTTTTATCCAATATAAATAATATTAAAAAATAATTTATTTTAAAGAATAATAATTTTGGAATGTAGAAAAACAACCACAATGTATAATCCTAAGGTCAGTCACATGTCTTTGAGAGCATTAGAGATCACAATAGAAAGAGAGATGAGGTAAAAATAAAGAGAGAGTAGAAGAATATTATAAGAAGAATGGGTAAACACTTAAATTAAAAATATATAATTGTATTGCATGGAAAATAAATTCAAACAAAAATAGAAAAGAAAACATAAAATTTAGTCTCCCAAATCACTAAAGAAATAGCCATACATTGGAATGCATGATTCTTCATTATAATCTAACTATCCATTTATTTATTGAATTAAATGATGTTCTAACTATCACATATTATAAATTAATGGCTCATATGTAAACTTGGGTCATAATGTTGTTATAAAGGAAATGTTCAGCATTAATATGTTAGATACAGTTGTTCTTGGACCTATCATGTTGTTTCATGTTGTGAATAGTGATTTCACATGATGAATTATTCAAGGATGAGAACATAGTGAATTTTCCCATGTCCTAGTTTAAATTCTGAACATGTTGTGATAATTTCAGGACATGACATATATGATTCATTCCATGACACATGATGTTATACTCTAGATTTATTTTTTTCATCACTTATTTCTCTTGTATCGTATTCTTGATGATGTTTACATTGTGAATAGGCATTCATGAAAAGAATTTCCATTTTCTAGTATGTTTGAATTACTTTATGCTTGATTATTCAACTCTGAGATCTTGGATTTGGACTTCAATTTCCATATTCATATGAACATATTTTTCTTGATGAAATCATTGAATTTTTACCTATTTATGATCATTTTTTGTATCCATTCATAAATTAAAATATTATTTAAATCGTAGAATGATTAATAATTAAATATTTTAAAAAATAATTTTTATATTAAAATATTAGTGAAAAAGTGTACTTTTCACCTTCACCATGTTGTAGAATTTCTCTTTCCATTAGAGAGAATAGAAATAGTTCACAATTCCTTGAATATATGATATAATTAGGTCAAAAAGGAAGAAAAAAATAAGAATAAGTTGGGGAGTAATGAGAGATAGAGATACACTTGTTGTTTAACCGTCCATGATGGATCATAGAGGAACCATCAATTCCAAAAATATAAAAATGCCAAAAATGGAAATTCAAAGGCAGTTGTAAATAAACCCCCAACAATACCAAAACCAATACGAGTATCAACACAAAAAACCTAGGATAGAGTCCAAAGGGATCATTCATGACGAAATATATCAATAGGGTAAAGGAAATATACATATCATGAACAATACAACAACAATCACATAAAACATGAGAGCCTATAAGATACCCATAAAAACTACCACCCACACAATTCCATATCCTTGAGAATACTCATTGTATTGACCAAGATGGAGTTAAGCATATTGTTTTAGGTAGTAAGATAAGTAGAAGAAGCCAAACCAAAACCTCGATGGCTACCAATGAACAAAGTAAGGGGAAGTAAACAAAAAGGTAATGAAATATATATATATGATGACCAAAAAATTGAGGAGGGAAAGATAGTAGAAGTATATAAGTGGAACAAGGGGAAGGATGCCCATCACACAAGAGAAGAAGAGGGAAAGGAGTACAAAATACTACTAAGAAGGAACCCAATCCTAAAATAGGTAGATCATAGATGAGTGATGATCCATTTTATTGAAAACCAATCCTTTTACCCATATTATTACATGATTTTAAGCATAAATAACCATCAAATTACAAGACAAGGATTGTAAAGTCTAGTTTCTTTAGATGATTAGATATATAAAATAGAAAAAATCAAAATCAAAATAAAATATATTTATTTTAATCATTCATAATGAGCTCCTAACATTCATTGAGATTCTACATCTACATAGGATAACCTATGGAATACCTGAACAAAATGGATAAGCTAGAAGGCCCAGTATGGGCATAAACATATGAATAATGAAAAGAACATGGGTTAGAAGGAATAAAATGATAACATAAAAAGGAATGGAAATTTAATAAAAATAGGTAGTCATAACATATAGATCTAAGGTATAGGTAATCATGGAAACATAAGAATTTGGAAACAACGCACAACATGACATAATCATTAGTCAAGGATAACTACCAAGACCGTTGCACATGGCAGACAAAGTCCCATAAAGGAATCAGATTCACTAATTCTCCTATAATGAAGTATCATGAGACTAAACATTACCCAAAAAATAGTAGTTCTATTTGGGTTCACCCATCATAACATTTTCATGGATATGTGGTCAAATGAAGAATCAATCATAAGGGTTACGTATGGAATGAATCGTGTATCCTAATCATGTCATAAGGAATAAAAAATGAAATTCATAATGGTGTAAATGAAAAAATAGATTTAAATCATACATGGATATACATAAGTTAAAATATGAATATACCTTGATATGTTATGTGAAATTTAATTGAAAACATAATAAAATGAGTATTTACGAGACATTAGTAATGAAACATTTTCATGTATTTTAAAGAAAATATTAACAAGTGGCTAAAGTGGAAAAGGATTATATGTTTTCATAAAACTATAAATGAACCAAGATTGTTTTTCATGATAAAACGAGTGATTCTATAAAGAAATTGTGGCTTAAAATAGATACGATGTACACATAAAACTATTTGAGAAATGTGGATGTTTCCTTTAATCGGGCTTTCTTATCAGGAAGAATTGGAAAGGGAACCCTTCTAAAACATGTCTTTCCCCATAAAAGAAGAATGAACAGATTTGGATACCTAAATTTGGAACATATACACGTAGTTTAGAAGAATTATTTCAAAATAAATAATAATTTCATTTAGTTAAAGAGGGAAAAATCATAACCGAAACGAAAAATGGTGGTTTAGAAAGAATCCCATACCTTATATTTGAAGGTGATGTCTTGGATAATCAAATTAAATAAATAAATTAATTAATTAATAATATTTAATACATTTATTTGACTTATTATAATTTTATAAGTTGATTAATGGTCTTTTTGATGAGTTATAAGATACAATTTTATCGTTTGTGGGTGTTTATTTCCTTGGTTTTCATCATTGGTTTACCTGTATACATGTATCGAATATCATGTAAAATTATAATAGTTGTAAAGAATTTAAATAATATTTTATTAATGATCATAAAAAATATTAAATGGTTATATAAGTAATTTTGTTATTTTTTTAGGATGAAACAATAGATATGATGTTTGTGACAATTTTTTAGAATATTTGGTGGTTTCGCGATCGTCACATGTTTTTTTTCATTATTGATTATTCTATATCAAAGTCATTTTTAGAACATAAATGGGTTATGAAATATATTTTAAAATATATAACAACCATTATAATGGTTTTATGTCCAACCTTGAAAGTGGTAAAGTAAATCGAAAACATTTCTTCCTCAAAAGAAATAAATCAATACCTCACAGATGATATTTTAATTTTTAGAATAAAAGTAAGAGGGGAAGAGAAATTAGGGTGTGTTGTTAAATAAACACAAGAAAATTATAGTATATAAAATATACTAGACTTATAATGTCACTTTAATAATGGTATGTGATTATAGAATAATAAAAGAAAAGAAATTGATAGAAAAAGAAAGTTTTTTTCACCTGTTGAATTATTCTTCTTGAGAACCTCCTTGAGGAACTTGGATTTTTTTTGAGACCAAAGGCTTATAGAAGTGGGTGGGGGAGTCTTGGGAGTGTATTGGAAGGAATTTGGAAAATATTCAAGGCTTTAGATATGTGTGGAGAAGGGTTGGTGAGGGTTAGTATTTATAGTGGAGGCGATGAGTGTTTTTTTTATTATTTTAAATATTTGATTATTATTTTGGTTCTATAATATAAATAGTTTGAATTATTGAGACTATGTTTAGTAACTAGTGAACATGAGTTCTAACTAATGGTTTCTTATATCATGCATGAGGTAAAATTCATGTATTTTTTTTTAAAAAATGTTAAATACTGTAAATTATCGTATTTCAATGTTCATAAAAAGTTCCACTATTCTAGAAAAATACCAAAAAAATGATAACCATTTTTGGAATGTATAATTATAAAATAAAATCCATTTTATGGAAGTATTTTTAAAAAATAGGATAAATTTAATTTTTAATTAAAATCATCATTTACTAAAAAATACTATTTTTAAAATTATAACTGATTTTATAACACATTGAAATATTAATTAAGGACTCATAAAGTTATAATATAGTAATTAGACAAAAAAATTATTAATTTATTAATATATTTTATGAAAATAAATTTTATTTTAATTAATTATATTTATTATATAATTGTAAATAACATTAAATTTTTATAAAAATACTAACACTAAATTTGTCATTTTCAAATTATTTATTTACATATACTATGATATAATTATATCATATTTTCATTTGTAATATGGTTAAATTGTATTTATACTATCATGGATGAGGTTACTAATCTATGGGCAAGTTTACTATTTATTATGGTCATATTACTATTCCAAAGGTCAAGTTACTATTCCCTTAGTTCCGGGTTCCTTAATTTCCATAAATACCATTTATTTCATTCATTTGCCATTTATAAAGTTAGTATTGTGTTATCTGATTGATTTTATGTGATTTACACTATATGAAATAATTATAATAAGGGATATTTTCATTGATATAATTTTGGTTCATTAAATTTTCCCCACTTATAAAAATTTCCCCAGAAATTTCGTTTTAAAAGCTATTGGGAAAATAGGTTAGGGTACTTATCCTTCATTGCGTCCTTGGGATACCATGATTCCACTTTATACCAATGATTCCTCTACCATAATTTGACCAGGTGAGTGGTCTTTTTACATAGAACATTATCTCTACTGTCTATGATCTTCACCAGCTTCTCCTTATGAGAGAGACCATTTTTCAAATATACAACCTAGGAATTTAGTACAAGAGAGGGATCTAGTATATACTTACTCAAGAGGTATATGTGGAATACATATTATACTAGATATTTGGTAGGTGGAAGTTCTAGGGTATAGTCCATAACTCTGATGTGATCAAGAATCTCAAAGTGGCTGATGTACCTAGGACTTAGCTTTTCTTTCTTCCAAAATGTCCTAATCCACTTACATGGAGATATGTGTAGGAATACCATGTCTCTAACCTTAATCATAATGTCTTGCCAATAATTAGATGAAATGATATTCTATTGACTTTGGTATTCCATTATGTGAAATTGAATGGTTTTTACCTTTTCACCTTTACATCGACCATTTCGGGTCTTAGTATCTTATGTTCACTGACCTCATCCTAGCATGCTAGTTCTCTATATATTTTTTCATAAAGAGTATCATATGGACCCATTTGGATTCTCGAGTGAAACTATCATTGTAAGAGAACATGAAAAGAGGTAATTTTTGGTCTAATCCTCCTTTTAATTCTATAGAATACTCTCTAAACATGTCTTCTAATGTTTGAATTGTCCACTCAAATTGGCCATCATTTTGTGTATGATAGGCTATACTTAAGTTAAAATCAGTGTTCATAGAATGTTAGAGGATTTTACAAAACATGGAGGAGAATCTTGGATCCTAATCAGATACAATAAATAGTGTTACTCCATTACTCCTCACAATATCTTTTTTTTGTATATCCATCCACGTTGATCTAGTGAGAATTCATCTTGAATTTAGATAATGTGAGCTATCTTTGTAATACTATCCACAAAAACCCATACAGAATTATTTCCTATAGATGTCTTTTGAAGTCTAATAAAAAAGTATGTGGTGATATTCTCCCACTTCCATTTTTGTATATTTAATGGTTTCACCATCACCTTACACTTTTTCTTTCAAGCCATCACTTTATGAAATACCAGACACTTTGATGTACACTCATCAATCTCATTCTCCATTTTCCCACCACTATTTCTCTTAGAGATATTGATACATATTTATAATCCCTATGTGAACAGATAAGGTTGATCTATGCAAAAAATTTATAATATCATTATTTATCTCTGGATTTGATGTTACTCATAGTTTTGACCCAAATCTCAGGACACCTTCCTCATTCATTTTGAACTCTGAGGATTTCCCATTTTTTATAACTTCAACCTTTTTCTGATTTTCCACATCATTTCTTGGAGAATACTTTATTTTCTCCATGAGGGATGGTTGAAAAATAATTTGAGAAAGGATTGATGATGTAACTACATTAATGATTCCCATGTCCATCCTTTTAAAATATAAGAATATTGGATCCTTTTCAATTGTCAACATAGATAAAATTTCAGGATCCTTTCTACTTAGAGCACGTGCTGCCTTATTTTCTCTTGTAGTATGGCATTGGATTAACCATTCATAATCCACGATGAGATCTAACCATCTTCACCAGTGTATATGAATAGCCTTCTATGTAAATATATATTTGAGGCTATTATGATCAATATATATTTCAAAATTCTCCCCACAGTGATAATGCTTCCATATTTTCAATGAAAATATCACAACTGCTAACTCTAGATCATGTGTGGGATTGTTTTTCTAATGAATCATTAACTTCCTTGAGGTTTGAGCTATCACGTTATCATTTTTCCTAAATACAATTCCAAATACATTATTTTCAGCATCATTTACACCATAAATAGTTCCTCACATGTCTATAGTGTGATAAATGATACATTGATAAGCCTCTATTTCAACTATTTAAAGGAGTCTTCAAACTCATTAGTCCAGAAAAACGTCACACCCTTTTGAGTCAGAATGGTTATTTAGTTTAAAAAACATGAGATGTTTTTCAAAAATCATCAATAATACACAGGTAGACCAAGGAAAACATGGATCACCAATATAGATATTGGCATAAGACACTCCTCAATTTCCTTTGTCTTGGAAGGGTCCATAGATATTCTTTTACTGGTGATAACATGCCGCATGAATGATAATTACCCAACCAAGAACTCCCATTTAATTTACTTTTCATAAATTTTCTGCCCTCTCAAAGTCTTTAACATGTTTTCAAATGCTCATCATGTTCCTCCTTTTTATTATAGTATATCAGAATATCATCAATAAAGAGTACCAAGAATCTATCAAGGTAATATCAAAATACTCCATTCATTAAGTACATCAATATTTATGGAGAATTAGTGAGCCCTAAGGGATCAATATGAACTCATAGTGCCCAAAACTCATTCAAAATGTAGTCATGGAAATATCTTCATTTTTTACCTGTAATTAGTAATATCTTGGCCAAAGGTACACCATTGAGAAATAATTGACCCCATGTAGTTGATTTAACAAGTCATATATCCATTGTAAAGGATACGTTTTCTTTATCGTGACTTTTTCTATATCCCAAAAATAAAAACATAGGTGCATTGATCTATTCTTCTTCTTATTGGAAAGGATGGGTGCACCCTATGGTGAATCTCACGGGCGTATAAAACTCTTATTCAGATTCTGTTGTAACTTCTTCTTCAATTCTTCCAACTCAATGGTGGATATTCTATAAGTTAACATTGATATAAGAATAGATCTTGGAATAAGTCCAATTGGTAACTCAACCCCTCGATCATGTTGAATATTGAGAAATTCTTTGGGGAACTCATTGTTTTAGTCCCTCACAATGGGAATGTCATTGGGCATGATTTTATCCTTTATATCAGTCATTTGAGATAGATACGCTTTCTCATAGGTAAATAATATCCACACTTGTTATGATTATTTTATTAGAGATTTATATTCATCCTTAAACATATATAGAATTGGAGGATACCCTTGGATGTGAAGACCGATGTACCTTTCCCAACATTTGGTGTTTGTTTTTTATAATGATAGATAATCCATGACCAATGTTGAATCAAACTGCACCAAAGGAAGTAAGAAATGAATTTATAGAAGGTTAAATCCAATTTAATTGGTGATTTATGTACTTTGGATGAAATCATTTCTCTATTTTATGTTCTCATAGATAAATTAACCTCTATATTTTGTGGTGGTGTTTGGATTGTTCTACTAAACATGTATGATATAAAAGAACTTATAGAAATATAATCAAATAGTACATTATCTATTCCTGAGTGAATAACCAAAAAAGTTATCACCACATAATTTTCGGTTCCCCCATGTAGTTGTAGTGATAGCATATTCCCTTCCTTGTTTCCATAGAGGTTGTTGTATTTGATTTCGTCCAATAACCCTTGGCATAGGTAAATGGCTTGCATAATTCACATGTTACTTATAGTTTAAAAACTACACTATAGATTGAGTGTTGATATGAACCTTCCGTTATTATTCTACATTAAATGGATTCTTTATATCCCTTCAGTAGTTATTATCCATATTCCCATTTCATCCACATTTTAATTATATCATGGTTTCCTTTAACAAGTTTCTAGGATTCTTCCTCCCACACTTTTGACACAGTGGATGTTGGGATTATTTCCATATAGTATTTATCTATTTATCCACCAATATTAGAATCCATTTTATTATTTTAGTATTCTTTCCCATGAGACCACTGAGATATCCATTTTTTCCTTAAGGAAAGAACTAAAAATCTCCTCATAATCGTCAAAGTCTCGAATTGACATCTATTTTCATTGACTCATCTTTAGTCGGCTAAAAAAGAGATCCAAAATTATTTTTACATTCATGATGAATCTATTGGAATATCTTTCAAGCTCTATAATGTTTTCCACATACATACTTATGGACTCATCTGCCTTGTTCTTCAGTATAGGGAACTCACATTCCAACTTAAGACAGTTGGTTTGGGGAAAATATTTATATAAAAATATTTTCATCAAATCTTCCCATTATGTGGAATCAATATAGTCATTATAGATTTTATTATTTATTATTGTCCACTATTGATCAATTTACCCATCAAAACAATACACTTCTAATAGAAATTTCTCATCTTCTGAGCACTGGAGGACAGAGAATATATTCTCAATAGAGTTAATCCATTGTTCTATGAGGAGTGGATCATAAGATATACTAATCATGGGAGGAATTTTATACATAAAGGATTCAACTAAAACATTATATTTCATTGGATATGGAGGGTGTTCCATGCAATTCATGTTATTATTCTTCACTTGGTCGAGTTGATCAAGTTGTATCATAATGTTTTGAGCACTCATTCCCATCATATTTCACATATAATTATGGAAATTCTCAAATTACCAATAAAATTGATTGTTATAATTGTTTCCTCTATTTCTTTACATTAAATAATAAAAATAAAGTAAAATTATAGGGCTTGGATACTTATATAAAAATAATAATAAAAATTATTTTTTTCATATAGAATGATAAACTTGTAAATGTAAAGTATATCCTATATTTTGATTTCCAAAGATTTAATCTAGGTTTTCCATTGTGATAGAATTATCACTAGGGTTATTACTTATGTTATATAGTATGAATCTCCAAAAAATAACTATCCCTTGCTTCAATATCAACTAGAAAGACAATATCAATTTAAACATAAGATCACATAATTTTAAGTATAACTAACTATCAAATTATAATCTAAGGATTGAAAAGCCTATTTTCATTGGATGATTAGATAAATAAAACAAAAAAAAATAATGAAAATTGTTTATTTTAATCTTCCATAATTATCTCCAAACATCTATTGAGCTCCTACATATGAATAGCATAACCTGGGTAATGCGTGAACAAAAGGGATGAGTTAAAAATACTAATTAGGGTATAAAGAAAGGAATAAACAAAATTAAATGGGTTAGAAGACATAACAAGATGACATAAAATGGAATGGAACATGAATAAATATAAGTAATAAAAAAATTTATATAATTGGGACATGTAACTAGGGAATCATAGGAATGTCGTAACAATGGGAAATATTAAATAAGAATGAGTTGAGGATAACTTCCAAGACCATTTCACATGTAAAACAATGTCCCATGAAGTAATTAGTTTTACTCTTTATCTTCAACAAGACGTATCATGAGACTAAACATTACCCAATTCATTGGTGAATTATCTAGGTTCTCCCATAGTAACATGTTTATTCTTATGTCTTCCACATGAAGAGTAAAGCATAAGGGTTACCCAATGAATGAATTGGGTATCATAATCATTCCATAAGGCATAAAAAAGGGAATATCATAATGGTTTCCACAGAAGAATGTATTTAAATCATACATTTACATTAATAAGGGATAATAAGAATATATCATGACATGTGATATCAGACTAAACTGAAAAAACATAAAAGAGAATTTTTAGGAGACATTAGAAATGAAACATTTCAATACGGTTTATGGAAAATATTAAAGAGCATTTAAATAAGAAAAAGAATATTTCTTTCCAGAACATCAAAAATAAACCAATATTTTTTTCATGATAAATTTTTTTATTTAATAAAAATATTTCTTCCCATAAAGTACATTATTGTGTGAACTTAAAAATGGGTGATAATTTAGGAAGTTCCTTTTAATCGGGCTTTGTTATTAGGAATAATTTTGAAGTGAACCCTTTTATAAGATGCAGTTACCCATAAAATAAGGATTAATTGATCATTATAAATGGGTATAGAACATATAGACCTAATTTATAATAAATATATAAAAATAAATAATAATTTCATTCATTTAAAAAGGGATAATGTGTAACCCGAAGGAAAAAATAGAGGTTCAGAAAGAATCCCCTACCCTATATAAGAAATTATCCAGCCCTTGATCTTAAAGTCTTGGATAATAAAATAAAATCCATTAATTACTTAACTCATAACATTTACTACATGTTATTGTTTTTTTATTATATATGATCATTTATGGCCTTTTGGTTGAGTTATAAGATACTATTTTTTTTGGGAGTGTTTGTTTACTTGGTTTTCATGATCAGTTTACATGTATACATGTATGAAATATCATGTAAAATTAGAAAAACTATCCAGAATTCAAATTATATCTTATTAATGAACATAAATAACATTAAATGATTATATAATTAAGTTGGTTATATGGGGTGAGTATGAATCATGAGATAAGACCTTAGTGATAATCATTTTGATTATTTTTGCGGTTTTTAAATCATCAAAAGTTGGTTTTGTTTCATTATTCGTTATTGTGTATAACTTTATTTTTAGAACATAAAAATTGTTATAAAATAAATTTTAAAATATCCACCAAACATTATAATTTTTTAATTCCAATCCTTGAAGGCCTTAATGGAAAATTAAAACTATTCATTCTTTAAGGTGATAAATCAACAACTAGCAAATGATATTTTTATTTTTATAATTAAAGGAAAAGAAGAATAGAAACAATTATTGGTTGTTCCATAAACACAATAACATTAAAATATATAAATTATAATAGATTTATCATGTAACTTATAAAGGATAGGTGAGTATGGAATAAGAAAATAAAATAATTTGATAGAAAAAGAAATATTTTTTTACCTATTGAATTCTACTCCTTGAGAACCTCCTTGAGGCACTTGAGTTTGGTACTTTTTTGAGACCATAGTTTCCTAGAAATGGGGGGAATATGCATGAGATATTTCTGGGAATAATTTAGAAAATATTTATGGCTCTGGAGGTTTTAGGAGAAGGGGTGGTGAGGAGTGGTCTTTATAGCGGAGGAGAAGAGTGTTTTTTGATTATTCTAATCGTTTGTTTATTATTTTGGCTCATGATAAGAAAAAGAGTGGATTAATGTGACTATGTATAATAAACTTTTCATGTAAGTTTAAACTAAATTTTTCTTACATCATGAATGATATTAAAATTAATATATTTATCTTAAAATGTTAAATACAATAAATTACTATATTTCACTATTCATCAAAAAATTCAACTCTTTCAGAAAATCCCAAAAAGTCCCCCTAACCATTTTTAAAAATATATAATTAGAAAATAAACTCCATTTTATGAAGATAATTTCCTGAATATTATAAATTTAATTTTTAATTAAAATCATAATTTCTTTAAAAATAATGATTTCAAAATTATAAACCATTTTATAAAAAATTGAAAATTTAATTAACATCTCATTAAATTATATTATATCGTAAGACAAATAAAATATTAATTTTTGAATTTATTTTATGGAAATAATTTTTATTTTAAATCATTTTATTGATTACAAATTTATAAATCAATATTTATGTTTTATAAAAATACCAACACATAATTTATCATTTTAAAAATATTTATTTACATATATATGATGTAATTATATCAATTTTTCATTGATAAGATGAATAAATTTTATTTATACGTTCATGGGTTAGGTTACTATTTCGTTGGCTAGTTTACTATTCATAAGGGTCATATTACTGTTCTAAATGAAAAATTACTATTACATTGGTTTAGGTTCCTTAATTTCCATAAATACAACTTATTTCGTTCAATAATCATTTATAAATTTTTTATTATGTTCTATAAGTGGTTTTATGTGGTTTATACTATATGAAATAACTATATGAAGTTAATTTTTTACTGATATAATTCTTGGTAGTTAAACATTTTACCATTTTATAGTTATGTATTCCTATACAATGAAATTTATACTAATATGAATTATTCTTACCTCATTTATAAATGTAAAATATTCATATTCATGTCTAATATATGGAAGGTATATATAATATCATTATGTTTTGGAAATAAAAATTAGTTATATTCTTATGGATTTTTATATATTCGTCACTTATGTTATAAAATGTTCACAAGTCTTATATTTAAATTTATGAGATTTTTATTTAGTTATTTAGTATATATTCTAATATTAATATTATATGAAATGTTAATATGATAAAAAAATTTATGATTAATTTAAATTTTATAAAATGCTTCTTATAAATGTCTTTTTGGAAAGGCATGCTTCATATAAATGTTTTACCATGCATTTAAAGAGTTTCATATTATATGTTTAATAAAATATAATTTATTTCAAATAATATTAGTTATTTTTATTTCATAACTCCAAAGCTATGATTTTTTATAAATATTATTATATAATTTTAATTACAATATTCTTTGAAAATTTAAATCACACCTTGGTAATGGACTATGTATAATGATGCTTTTGGACAGAATTTAAACTAACACAGGGGCTCACAAACTATATCAAAAAGTGCATCTTTGCTACTTGTTGCACCATACATGCATTTACGTAGGATTTTTGTTTCATATGAAATTAATTATAGACATGAGTGTATTATTGTCTACCATTTTTATAATATTCATATAGATATGTTTTTGAATATTATAAAAATACTTTTACCTAAGATGATTATAAACAATGATTAATAGTATAACTTTCATCCATTAATTTTTTTTGAACTGTTGACCTCACCTGTTTTGATAATCTTAATTATGTTTCAATATGATTTAATAATCCAAAATAATTTTTATCTATATATTAATTATTTTAATCTATGAAATCCTACTATTGAGTTCATAAAAATATCAAAATAATCATTAGAATATGTTAATCAATGTTTATGTATGTTTATAGATACTTTGAAATAATTCTAAAATATGTTTTGCATAGAACAAATAATTGTTAAGTCCACAGGTTTGCATAAGTCCACTGGTATACACATAGCTACTAATACAGACAAACAGATACACACCTACTGATAAGTCTAAGTACATAGGTACAGAAGTCTACTGATATGGATAAGGCCACCGATATGAATAAAGCTACTGATAGAAGAAGAGAAACTGATAGAATAAGTCTACCGGTATGCACAAGTCGACTGATACAGACCTACCGGTACATAGTCTACCGATATGTAAAGGTCACTGATATGTAGTTACTGATACAAGCTACCGATAAAAAAAGACAGACAGACATCTACAGATACAAAGTCCACTAATACATAAAGACAAAGTCTACCAATACCGATACAAGTCTGCTGATACAGACAGATACCAATACAAAAGAAGCTACAGATAAGAGGAGCCACTAATAGAAGGATCTACCGATAGAAATAGCTACCGATACATAGAGCTACTATTATATAGGGTAATAGTTACCGATACAAAGGATCTATAGATAGAAGGAGCTACCGATAGAAGGAGATACCGATATAAGGAGCTACCGATAAAAAGAGCAACTGATTCAAGCAAGATACTTTCACAAGGAGTAACAGCTACCGATTGAAACCAGTCACTGTTTCTCTAAACTCTATTTCCATTTTTTTATTTAGCAATGGTCATATTTGATGTTTTTAATGCACCTGCAATTAATTAATGATAGTGGTTAGAATTTCATAAACCGTACCTCAAACATAAAAAAAGTTAATCATTATAATTGTCGTAGCTAAATCTATATAAGGGAACCTCAAAATACTAAAGACGTGGTGGTGGTCGGTCAGTCTTTCCATTCACATACAAGAAAATATTCTTGATATAATCGAGGATTACATGCATAGAAGAAGAAGGAGGAAAACATACTGAATCCATAGGACCTGAACATTCAAAGACCAAAGTGTTTCAATGATTTCACTTGCACTCATGATTATCAGACTGATCAACATGGACCTGGAAGCCATATACAAAAACGACACTCTGTTTCTTGGAAAAAACCATAGATGGACTCAAAACCTCATATGCATCAATTCAATGAGTCCAGAGCTTCCCTAAACACACATAAATAATTCTAAACTCTTCTCTATCTGTTTAGATCTATTGTGTCTCATTTATTTACATTTTGAGTAGTGTGTGTGTGCTCTGTATTTTTAGACACACACTATCTTCTATGCTGAACTGGAGGATTTCTAAATCCTCACACAATCTTGTCCCTATACTCTTGTATCCAACTGTAGATAGTGGTAGAGGTCATGTGTGACCTGGATAGCCTGTGTGCTATTGTTTTTTTCTCCTACGAAGAACTATGGTAGAGGTCTTAGTACCTGGACAGTCTGAGTACTCTTGTTTACCACGATCTAGTGTGTGGATCAAAGTTTATATAAATTGTTTGAGAGGACTAAGTCTCAACTTGAGACTAAACCTCTTTGTTAAAACTGTTGTGCTTATTTATTTTGTTTTAAACTATATTGAATATTCCGCTGTTAAGTACTTTAAATACAAATCTATTTTAAAGTAACTCTGATAGTTAAACTAGAAAGTGTTTATAACTTTTGTTAGTTGGTCAGTTAGTTTCAGAACTTAATTATTCTTCAGATTGAATTAACTGAGAAATAATCAATCTTTTGAGAAACTAATTGAAAACATACACTCTTTATGAATTCACTACAGTTTATTTTTTATTTAATTTGGGGGATTTTAATTATAATGTTTTTAACAGAAATTTAAATTGTAACTCAATTCACCCCCTCTTGAGTATCCACTCCGACAAACATTTGGTATCAGAGGTTTTTTATTAAAAAAGGATTTCAAAATACTCTATTTTTTCAACAATGATTTTAGTTTTATTTTAAAGATCATAAATTTATGTTAGTTCTAAATTTTATCCCTTTAAATATATTTTATAAAATCTAATTATGGTTAATAGACTAAAAGGTTATACTACCAAAATTCCACCGTTCTTTAATTGTGTTAATTATTCCCAGTGGAAACTGAAAATGAAAATTCATTTAGAAAGTATGGGATTTGATATCTGGACTGCTATAGAAACTAACTATAAGATTCCAGAAACTGAAATAAATACTTGGGATGAACCTACTAAAACTGCTTACAATAATAATTATAATGCAATGAATGCTCTTTATTGTGCTTTAGGAGATGAAGAATTTAATCGAAATTCTGCTTGTAAAACTGCTTATGAAATTTGGGATAATTTGGCCATTTCCCATGAGGGAACAAACAATGTTAAGTAAATGAGACTAAACACTTATACTATTAAGAATGATAAATTGAAAATGAAGCCTGATTAACTTATTTTTGACATGTATCTCAGGTTCAAGGAAATTGTAAATACAAAGAGATCACTTGGAAAAGTTGTTTCTGTAAAAGAAAAAATCATGAGATTATTTAGATGTTTCCCAGACAGATGGAGAGGCACATCAGTTTCAATAAGAGAATAATGTGACATAAGTTCACTTCTTGTTAAAGAGATTATTGGTATGTTTATGATGTATGAAGAAGAGTTGAAGGTAAGAAAATAGGAAGATGAAGAACCAAAGAAGAGATTAGTGGCATTTAAGTCTACTACCTCAAAGAGTAAGGACAAGGAGAAAGTTCACACTACTGGAAAGGGGAATTTTTCCCAACACTTGTATACCAATGGTTCAAAGAACCGTTGGTATATATTGTCTTTACCAATGGTTTTCATAAACCGTTGGGAATGACCTTGAACAGGTAACTTTTCCCAACGGTTTTATGAAACCGTTGGGAAATGTGGGGGAAAAATTCACTTTTCCCAACGGTTTGAGGAAACCGTTGGGAATGATGGGGAAAAGTTAGTTTTCCCAATGGTTTTTAAAAACCATTGGTAAAAAAGCCCCAAATTCTCCAAATGCAGGCAGCGGCCTCCCCACAATTCCAGAACCCTTCAGCTGGTCTCCAGAAGCAATTCTTTGGCAGAAGCACTTCCGAATCTCCACCTCTTCCATCGAATCAGTAGCTACCAGGTTAGACTCCTTCCATATATTATCAAGGATATAGTTCCACCTCTTATAAAGCATATCCTTCTATTCTCAACTATTTTTTTATTCCCATTTTTTTGGGTTTTTGTAAAATTTTATGATTGTTCCATGAATTGTGTACTCAAATCCCTATATTTGTGTATGTCCAATTAATGTTTTCATTACACATTTACATTTATAAGGGCATGGTGTCTCCATATTGTGTTCTAATTTTGAAGATTCATAGTTTTTTTAATCTGCTTCAAATATTATAGCTTCATGTATATGAACTAATAAGAAATTGTTTGTAATATTTATTAATATTATTTCATGAAAATAACTCCTTTAATTATATCATGCCAAACATGAAGATCTTGTTCATATTAATTTTTGTACACTATGTGTATTACAAAACAAGCATGTATCATGTTTCTATCAAAATCTATATATATATAAAATGACACACTATTCACTTATCCTTTGCACAATAGAACATAAGGAGTATCTTCTTGAACGTTTCCAAATAGTATGTGGTCCCTAATTAGTACCTTTTCATTCTTCATGAAACTAATTCACAGAATATCAAATTCGTAATATTAGTGAATATTAGTTTTTCTAATATAACAATTAATCATTCTTCCTTCGACATCATACATGTGTTATTCAATCACCTTTTTAAAACACAATTACCATTTTCACTAATTTGGGGTTCCTCAAAATGCTTAGGAAAATCAGAAAAATGCATGTATTGAATCGTGTTTCTCATATGGTTTCATAGATACAAGTTCATCTCAAAAATCATGACTGCATGGTTCAAATTTCATTAGGACCATGCGATTATTATTCTTTACACAAATGATGTTTTTTTCTACAACTATGTGTTTTTGTTTTCACTTTTTATTTGACAGAAAGGGGATCTTTGTGGTCATTAATCATGGTTGTGGGTGGTCATTTAGGATGTAAGATAGTATGACTTCATTTTACTTGATATATCCAATATTATAATTGATTTATGTTCAATTTGATTATCTTTAACAGGTGATGTTATTTAATAAGTTGTTATTAATGGTTGAAATAATGACGATACGGTATAAGGGTTCATATGGTGTGTATAAGGGTTCACATGGTGTGTATAACAGTTGAAATGGTATCAGTGAACTCAAGTCATTAATTTAAGCCTTCATTCTCACTAGAATTTAAGAAATTGAATGATGTAAACCCATCCTCACATGATTTCTTACCTGAGATAGTGTCCAACATATAGAATACGAGCTTTTGAATTCATTATTTAACTAGGATCATATATTCCATTTTCCCCCAAGATGACTGTACTAATATAACTTTAGGGTCAAATAAATATGGTTCTCATTGTACGTTTTATATTATGTGTCCTTCTTGGAAAATTCTCCCTTTTATGAGGGTGGGGTGCTTTTCACTACCCATTCTAGCATGTGTAGACAGCCATAAAAATGATAGATAAGTCACAAGTTTAATTCAGTAATGTTGTTATCATTGACATACTTTATTAAGAATTTCAAATTTAAAAATAAATGTTTTTTTCTATACTTAATGAAATTAAATCTTTTTACAGGCCATGAACAACCTATTAGTGTAGAAGCCTAAAATTTATTCACCCATGGGGTGCACTTGACTTGGGGAAGTAATTGGGTAATGAAAGGTATGTCCAGGTGTCAATAATGAGGTATTGAACATGAGTGAATGATTTGGGATGCCTATAACACATGATGGGACCTGATTTATGTGCCTCTTATAGACCTAATGAAAATGAATATAAATAAATTTTAATTTAATTTATGATTACTTGTTCATTATATTATTTTAATAGTTCACTACATCAACTAGAAACTTCTTCCTTTATCGTTTACTTAAATGTATTTTCTATTAAAGTTCAATCATATTGAATTGTTTATGAAAAAATGACTTATATAAATTCTTTTTAAAGAATGGATAGAAGTTGTATGTATAAAACCGATCGGATCTCAAGCGATTTTCAAAACAATTTGGAGAGATTTATAGATTTTTCATTTAACAATGCTTCAGATAGTGGTCGCATACACTACCCGTGTTCCAATTGTGTTGGTAGACCTTGGTTGAGTTGTGAAGAAGTCAGCTACCACATAACCAAAAATGGTTTTCAAGAAAACTACTTTGTGTGGTATCACAATGGGGAGAAAATGAAATCTCAAATTGGTGATGATCGAAATGAAAAGACTGGAATGGAGAATTTTTTAGATGATCGGTTTCTATTTATTCGTGATCATGAAAAAGAAAGGATTTTGACTCAAGAAGACTTAGATATGAGCACAGCTGATGCATCTAGTGAAAATGATGATATTGATAGTGTGAAAAAATTGAATGATGCTGCCACGACTCCAGTATATCGACAATGCGAGAAAATGAAAAAGATGGAATTTTTAATCTGATTGTATCATGGGAAAACTATGTATGGGATTTCTAATACAGAAATAGATTACATTCTTACCCTCTTGAAGGATTTACTTCCAGATGATGCAGATATTCCCACAAACCACTATATGGCATGGAAGTCAGTTGAGGAACTTGGATTTTCGAGAAACAAAATTCATGCTTGCCCGAAAGATTGTAGTTTATTCTAGGAGTAAATCGCTGAATAAAATGATTGTATAAAATGTGGCACATCCCTCTGGAAGTCAAAATCTGATGGAACACCATCCCGCATTCTACAGAAAGTAATGTGGCACTTTCCATTAATCCTCAGACTCCAGAATCTTTTTATGTCTGATGACATATCAATAAAAATGAGATGGCATGATACTGAGAGACAGAAGACTAATGATGAGTTGGTTCATCCTGCAGATGGATTTTCATGGTAGAGATTTGATGCTTGAAATCCTGATTTTTCAGTTGACGTGCGTAATGTGAGGTAGTGTCTTTAATGCGATGGTTTTAATCTATTTGAGAAGATGCTTACTTCGCACAACACATGGCCAGTTTTTATACACATTTATAATAATTACCCATGGTTGTGTATAAAAAAACCTTTCACTTTGATGACTATACTCTTATCTGGTCCTTCTGATCCCGACATTGATATTGATGTCTACATGCAACCTTTAATAAAAGAGTTGAAACTTCTTTGGGATTTGGGTGTGCGCATATACAATGCATGTTCGAAAGACATAGTTCAGATGCGCGCTGCACTTATGTGGACGATCAATGATTTTCCAGCTTATGCAATGATGTCTGGATGGAGCATGAAGGGAAAATTTTCATGTCCAGTTTGTGTGAAGAATACACGATCCAGAAGACTGAAACATTGCTGTAGTTTCAGTTTAATGGGACATCCACGATTCTTGCCAAAGGATCATCCATATAGAATAAATCGTCGAAGATTTGATAATACCATAGAGACCGATGATCCACCTCAGCGTATGTATGGAACTGGCGTGCTTAATGAATTGAATGATTTCAGTTTTTCGTTCGGGAAGGGTCAAATGAAATCTGGAATGAGAAAGAATGTTTCCACTGAAACCTGTTACAATTGGCGGAAGAGAAGTATCTTTTTTTATTTTCCTTATTGGTCAACCAATTTGTTACGTCATTTCTTAGACGTAATTCATATTGAAAATAATATATGTGAAATGTTGCTTTCGGTTCTTCTAAATGTTAAGGGGAATACAAAAGATGATTTACGATCTCAGTGTGACTTGCTATATTGGGGCATCAAACCAGAATTACATCCTGTGCGTATCAATGAAAATAAATGGCAACTTCCATGTGCTTCTTATGTGATGAAACCTACGGAAAAAAACAATTTCTGGAAGTATTAGAGAATATTAGAGTTCCTGATGGCTATTCAAGCAACATATCTAAACGGGTCAACATAAGAGAGTTGAAGCTAAAATCTTGGAAGACACATGATTATCACGTTCTACTGCATAAGTTGCTTCAAATAGCAATCTGTCATCTTTTTTCCAATAATGTAAGGGTGGCTGTTATTCGGTTGTGCCATTTGTTTAGAGATCATTGTGAAAAGAAGATGTCCAAGTATTTCTTTCAAAAAATGTTGATAGATGCCCCATTAATTTTGTGTGAGTTGGAGAAAATATTTCCTCCTTCATTTTGCACATGCATGCTGCATCTGACTGTCCATATTCCCACTGAAATACTTCTCGGAGGACCTGTTTCTTTTCGCTGGATGTATCCAACTGAAAGAAATATGTTCACATTAAAGTCTTATGTCTGAAAAAGAAATCATCCCGAAGGTTCTATCATGAACGGTTACTTGGATCAAGAATGTATGGATTCCTGGTCGATGTATTTGTCTGATCTTACTACAATATTGAATAGACCAACGTGAAATGAAGAAGAACAGTATGAGAAAATTGAACCCAATTTTCCATCACTTCCTCAAACAGGAGGAATTCCGAGATCATATACATTAAAGACATTAATCCATGAGGAGCGGGAGATGGCACATCGCATAGTTTTATTCAACTGTGATTTGTTTGATGACTATATCAGGTAACTAAATTTATTATGTATATCTTACATATATATCTGTTAAACTATTCATATTTTTTATCTACAGGGAACATAAAACAATGATAAATAGGAAGCATAGTTCTTTATCTTTGAGAAGGAGAGAGACTTTGCATAGAAAAGAGATTTCTTCTTGGTTAAAATTGAAGGTATAAAAAAATTAATGTTTAAAATAATTATATCAATATTCAATTAAGTTTAATAGTCATTTATATTGCAAGTATTGAGTTTGTATACAAAATCTGTCTCTGATGAAATAAGAGCTTTGGCTTTTGGTCCTAATACCGTTGTTTGTGACTGTAAATCAGTTGTTATCAACGGGTACAAATTTATTGTCACTAAACGAGCAAAGAACATGGGAACACAACCTGATGGTGTTATAGTTACTTCCAAAACAAATTTTTATGCTAGTGCATCAGATAGTAGACCACGATTTGAAAATGTGGGTTATTATGGAGTTGTTGAGAAAATAATAATATTGGATTATTACTCTCATGGACGAGTCACAATGATGAAATTCCATTGGTTTGATTCGATGACGAGACATGACACATTTATTGATGATTGTGGATTTCGAGTAATTAATATGACTCACACTCTTGCTACCGAAGAAACATATGTGTTGGCATCAATGGAAAAACTAGTTTTTTATGTCAAAGACCAACTTCGACCTGAATTTGGTGTCATAATTGAAGTAATTCCAAGACATATTTTTGATGATGGTGATGATGGAATTGACACTATCCCTAGTGCCATTGGAACAAATCCATTTATTTCTTTTGATGACTCAAATAGATCAATTTTCATAGTTGATTGTGAACCTGAAGTTGTGGTTGAAAATATATAGAATCATTCATCCATGTTCTCAATTCTTTTGGTTTACCTAGAGTTGGTTTGTTAAGGTTTGTAATATTCAAATTGATTTAGTATTGATCACAAATATGTTTTAGCTGACTTGACCGTCATGTGAATTTTCAATGTTTATTGGTTGCAGTTTTATTTGAATTTCATTTTCTAATATGGAATTGAACTATATTCAAATATATTCAAACAATATTTCTAACTTGGTGAACATTACAGCTTGTATGATTTATTAAATCCATTCAAGCTCTTCTGAAACAATTGACAGCTGAATTGACCGCTATGTGAATTTTCAATGTTTAATGGCTGCAGTTTTATTTGAATTGCATTCTCTAATTTTGAATTGAACTATATTAAAAAATAGTTAAACAATATTTTTAACTTGGTGAACATTACAACTTGTATGATTTATTAAATCCATTCAAGCTCTTCTAAAACAATTGACAGCTGACTTGACCATTATGTGAATTTTCAATGTTTATTGGTTGAAGTTTTATTTGAATTGCATTTTCTAATATGGAATTGAACTGTATTCAAACATAGTCATACAATATTTGTAACTTGGTGAACATTACAACTTATATGATTTATTAAATCCATTCAAGATCTTCTAAAACAATGGATAGCTAAATTACCAATTAATCCCCCTATTCCCTCATATATTTAGTTTTTTGGGTTACACATTAGTTTTATTTTTATAATTAATTACATATTTGTTTTCAAAAGCAAGAAATGAACCCAATTGAAGAGAGACAAAGGAAAAAAAAATGGAGAACAATCGTCAAATTTCGGAGTTGGGAATTCCATCATTAGTGCCTATAGTGAGTACTTTATTTAAAATTGATATATTTAAAGAATATATAATGTCATGTGATAAATTTTTTTGTAAACATTTTTTTAGGATCCACCTATACGTCGACAGGTATTCGACGACGAACCAAGTACTGGTCCTAGTACTCAGGCTGGTGGTACAAGGAGGGTTCGTACCAGAGGAGGACTAGCAGCTGCGCATACCCGACTAGACCCTGGCCCTCCCACTAACATGTCATCCTTCCCACATTCTGATCCCAGTGTGTCACTAGGGACACAAGGGACATTTAGGCCTCCCATGTTTTCACTACCTTCTGCATCTTCTGGCCCATCATTTTCACATCCCATGATGATTCCCACTCCTCAGTCAGCATCCGGTCAGACAGTTGTCCCATCTTATTTTCCTTCTACTTCTGTCTCTCTGATCTTCTATATTCCATCGTCTTCGACCCCTATTCCACCACAGGGTGTTCCATCTGTTTTTGTGGATCCTGCGATGCTCAAAGATCGGACCGACACAGGTATATTTATATAACCCTAACAAATTTTTATAGCAATATTTATTTTCATTATAACATGTTTTGATAAAATAATTGTTTTTCTTTATGACAGATATATCTACTGACAGGAGGCGTGGGTGGGGGCGTACACGCATGCGTTCGGTGTGGAACCGCCACACACAGGTTATGGTGGATTATAATGAAGACAACCAAATGGTTGAGAAAACAGGGCAACAATGTCGGAGTTTTTTAGCGACGCTTGCCAAATACACCAACATCATTCCCATCAACCCGCTATCGTGGAGACATTTGCCACATGAGGTCCAGGATAGAGGTTGGGCAGAGATATGGGTAAAAACATTTCTATTTAATTCCATGAATTATTTTTGTATTTATATGAATTAATATTTTGATTTCAGCTTCGATTTAATTTTCCCGATGGTGAGGGTGCATGACCGGAATGTCTAAAGGATTTAGGAGAGCTTTGGAGAGCCTACAAGAATGAGTTGTATATTGGATGGTTTGCTAGAGTTGGCACTGAGTTAGAGGTGGTACTAGTGTTGGATGATTTTCCTATAGAGCAGTATCGTCAGTTGATTGCTCATTGGACGAGTACCCAGTTTAAGGTATTAATAACATTTGAGGTATTTAAATAATAACTTTCATGTTTTTCATTAATAATATCAGTTGAATTTTTGAATTTTATTTAGGAATCATCTGGAAAAAATAAAAAGAACAATGATGAAAAAAATACCTCCACACATTGGGACGCACTATGATGGCTGGTCATGATAGGAAGCAGGTATGACAATTGTTTATAAGTTTTCTTTACGACTTACAGTTTCTTTTGATTCCTCAATTATTTAATATTTTTCTAAAGTTTTCATATAACTTTAGTTTTCAATGTCATTGTAGAGGAAAATACAAAATATTGAAGGATGTGTGCCTCGAGTAAAACTGTTTTGCTCGAGTAGACGGAAAAAGGATGGAAGTGCCATCAACGAAGCGACTCAGCCGAAGATTGTAAGTTTTAATCAGTTGAATTTATATTTTAATATCTATTTTGTAACTTAATGATATATTTATATTTGTAACAGGTTGCTTTAGAGGCCCTCGATGCCCAAGAACCAAACAATTTTGGGCCAATAGATCACTTACATCAGGTGTTGGGAGAGGAGCATTCTGGTAGAGTACGCTGTCAACCTAGGATAGCCTCAACGATGTATTGGCCCTCCTCAGGTATGAGATATAGTGCCACCGAGCTACAGCATGTTAGGGCACAGGCAGAACAGGCTAAGAAAAGGGCCACAGAGACGGAGGAACAGTCTTCTAGGGCAAATAGTGCGTTTAGGAAATTTATCGAAGTTGTACATCCAACCCTTCCAGTTGAGGCCAGCCCATATTTTGATGAGTATATGTCATCGATATATTCTATATATGGTGAGCCAGGTGGCAGTTCTAGTGGTGGTCAGGACGATTTTCAGATTGACGATGATGATGGCGAGGAGTATGATGTGGAATAGGAGGGAGAGGAGGAGGGAGAGGCGGGTGGCGGGGGTGAGGGTGAAGAGGAGGGCGAGGGAGAAGAGGGAGAGGACGATGATGAGGATGAGGACGAGGGAGATGATGATGGTGATGATGGTGATGGTGATGTGGGACAAGTTAATCCATTAGATTTTTTAATGATATTACTGAGATTTTATATTTAATCTACTCTAGTTGTTGGTTTTATCTAGACTCGTAGTATAGTATTGGAGTTGAGTTATTTTTATATATTATCTGTTTTTATGGATATTGTTGTCTTTTAGTGGTTGTGTGTTTGGGAACCCCCTCCTTCCTGTAACCTGGACAACCCCCCACCCTCCTCCCTGGACCCCAGACAGCTCCGCCGGACAACCCCCCAGACAGCCCCCGGATAGCCCCCCACCCTCTTCTTTGGACCCCGGACAACCCCCCAAACACCCCCCAGACAGCCCCCGAACAGCCCCCCAAATAGCCCCCCAGACAGCCCCCCAGACTTCCCCCCAGACAGCCCCCGGACAGCCCCCCCACCCTCTTCCTTGGACCCCGGAGAACCCCTCGAACAACCCCGGACAGCCCCCAGACAGCCCCACGGACAGCCCCCGAACATCCCCCCAACCCTCCTCCCTAGACCCCGAACAACCCCCCCGGACAGCCCCCCAGACAGCCCCCCGGACAACCCCCCTCTTCCTTGGACCCCGGACAACCCCCAACACCCCCGAACAGCCCCCGGACAACCCCCCGAACAGCCCCACGGACAGCTCCCCCACCCTCCTCCCTGGACCCCAGACAGCCCCCCAGACAGTCCCCCAGACAGCCCCCCAGATAGCCCCCACCCTCCTCCTTGGACCCCGGACAACCCCCCGAACACCCCCCAGACATCCCCCCGCACAGCCCCCCCACCCTCCTCCTTGGTCCCCGAACAACCCCCTGGACACCCACCGGGCAGTCCCGCCGGACAGCCCCCCACCCTCCTTTATTTCATTTAATACTAGAAAATCTATAATATATATTTTATTTATTTTCATCATGATAATCAATGTAAATCACATTTACACATCTAATCAATATCATAAATTCTTGGTATGTTATAAAAGAGATGTATTCATTGGGCCTGACATTGTTAGCTCTGATATATTTCATAGCACGATAAACTAAAATATAATCCATAATAAGAATGATATAAAAATATTATATATAAATGTCCACAAGATTTTAAGTAAATACCATTCCACTAATAGACACATGAGGATTCTCATAAAATGGACAACATTTTAAGTACATACGGAAAACCGACCAAACACATTTGGTTTACATTGAATCATTTGGAGAACGATCCATGGGTCATATGTGACGTGTACGAGTCAACCCCACCTCAATCCGAGGATCGGTGTGGCCGACACCACTAAATGTGTATGCCTTTTGTTTCAAAAGGACGTCATTTTAATTGAAAAACATCAACTGGAATACGGAAAACTGACCAAACACATTCAGATTGTGTCAATACTTTAGCACAACGATCCATGGGTCATATGTGACGTGTACGAGTCAACCCTGCCTCAATCCGAGGCGCGGTGTGGCCGCCACCACTCAATGTGTCTGTCTTTTGTTTCAAAAGAATGTCATTTTATGTGAAAAACATCAACTGGCATACGTAAAACCGACCAAATGCATTCGGATTGGGTTGATACTTTAGCACAACGATCCATGGGTCATATGTGACGTGAACGAGTCATCCCTACCTTAATCTGAGGCACGGTGTGGCCAGAATCACTCTATGTGGCTCTCTTTTTCTTGAAATGGACAACATTTTATGTACATAGAGAAAACCGACCGAACGCATTCGGTTTCCATTGAAACTTTAGGATAATGATTCATGGGTCATATTTGACGTGTAAGAATCAACCCCGCCTCAATCTATGATGTGGTGTGGCCGACACCACTCAAAGTGTCTGCCTTTTGTTTCAAAAGGACGTCATTTTAATTGAAAAACATCAACTGGCATACAGAAAACCAACCAAACGCATTCTGATTGTGTCGATACTTTAGCACAACGATCCATGGGTTATATGTGATGTGTAAGTGTCAACCCCGCCTTAATCTGAGGTGCAGTGTGGCCTCCACCACTCAAAGTGTCTATCTTTTGTTTAAAATGAACAACATTTTAAGTACATACGGAAAACCGACCAAACGCATTCGGTTTTTGTTGAAACACTAGGAGAACAGTTCATGGGTCATGTGTGATGTGTACGAATCATCCCTGCCTCAATCTGAGATGCAGTGTCGCCGAAACCACTCAAAGTATCTATCTTATGTTTCAAAAGGATGTCATTTTAATTGAAAAACATCAACTGGCATACAGAAAACCGAACAAACGCATCTGGATTGTGTCGATACATTATCACAATGATCCATGGGTCATATGTGACATGTACGAGTCAACCCTGACTCATTCCAAGGCATGGTGTGGCCACCACCACTCAATGTGTCTGCCTTTTGTTTCAAAAGGACGTCATTTTAATTGAAAAACATCAATTGGCATACGGAAAACCGACAAACACATTCGAATTGTGTTGATATTTAGCACAACGATCCATGGGTCATATGTGATGTGTACGAGTGAACCCCGCCTCAATCCGAGATGTGGTGTGGCCGCCACCACTCAAAGTGTCTGTCTTTTGTTTCAAAAGGACGTCATTTTAAGTGAAAAATATCAACTGGCATTAAGGAAAGTGACCAAACGCATCCGGATTGTGTCTTTACTTTAGCATAATGATCCATGGGTCATATGTGATGTGTACGAGTCAACCCCGCCTTAATCCGAGGCACGGTGTGGCCGGAATCACTCTAAGTGGCTCTCTTTTGTTTAAAATGGACAACATTTTAAGTACATATGGAAAACTGATAAAACGTATTCAGTTTCTGTTGAAACTTTAGGAGAACGATCCATGGGTCATATGTGACATGTAAGAGTCAACCCCGCCTCAATTTGAGGTGCGGTGTGGCTGAAACCACTGAAAGTGTCTTCCTTTTGTTTCAAAAGGACGTCATTTTAATTGAAAAATATCAACTGGCATACGGAAAACCATCCAAATGCATTCAGATTGTGTCGATACATTAGAACAATGATCCATGGGTGATATGTGATGTGTACGAGTCAGCCCCGCCTCAATCCGAGGTGTGGTGTGGCCGCCACCACTCAAAGTGTCTGTCTTTTGATTCAATAGGACGCCATTTTAAGTGAAAAATATCAACCGGCATACGGAAAAGCAACCAAACACATTCAGATTATGTCGATACTTTAGAACAACGATCCATGGGTCATATGTAACGTGTATGAGTCAATCCCACCTTAATCTGAGGCACAATGTGGCTGGAATCACTCTAAGTGTCTCTCTTTTGTTTAAAATGGACAACATTTTATGTACATATGGAAAACCGACCAAACGCATTCGGTTTCAAATGAAACATTAGGAGAACTATCCATGGGTCATATGTGACATGTAAGAGTCAACCCCACCTCAATTAGAGGTGTGGTGTTGCTGGCACCACTCAGAGTGTCTGCCTTTTGTTTCAAAAGGACGTCATTTTAATTCAAAAACATCAACTGGCATACGGAAAACCAACCAAACGCATTCAGATTGTGTCGATACTTTAGCACAACGATCCATGGGTCATATGTGACGTGTATGAGTCAACCCCACCTCAATTAGAGGCACGGTGTGGCCACCATCACTCAAAGTGTCTGTCTTTTGTTTCAAAAAGACATCCTTTTAAGTGAAAAACATCAACTGGCATATGGAAAACTGACCAAATGCATTCAGATTGTGTCGATACTTTAGAACAACGATACATGGGTCATATGGGACGTGTAAGAGTAAACCTCAGCTTAATCGGAGGCACAGTGTGGCCAGAATCACTCTAAGTGTCTCTCTTTTGTTTAAAATGGACAACATTTTAAGTACATACAGAAAACTGACCAAACGCATTAGGTTTCTATTGAAACTTTAGGATAAAAATTCATGGGTCATATGTGACATGTAAGAATCAACCCCGCCTCAATCTGAGACACGGTGTGGCCGTCACCACTCAAAGTTTCTGCCTTTTTTTCAAGAGGACGTCATTTTAATTGAAAAACAACCACTAGCATACGGAAAAGAGACCAAACACATTCGGATTGTGTCGATACATTAGCACAACGATCCATGGGTCATATGTGACATCTACGAGTCAACCCCGCCTCAATCCGAGGTGCAGTTTGGCCGCCACCACTCAAAGTGTCTGCCTTTTGTTTCAAAAGGACATCATTTTAATTGAAAAACATCAACTGGCATACAGAAAACTGACAAACACATTCAAATTGTGTGGATACATTAGCACAACGATCCATGGGACATATGTGACGTGTACGAGTTAACCCCGCCTCAATCCGAGGCATGGTGTGGCCGCCACCACTCAAAGTTTCTGTCTTTTGTTTCAAAACGATGTCATTTTAAGTGAAAAATATCCACTAGCATACAGAAAAGTGACCCAACGCATTAGGATTTTGTTGATACATTAGCACAACGATCCATGGGTCATATGTGACGTGTACGAGTCAACCCCGCATTAATCTAAGGCATGGTGTGGCCGGAATCACTCTAAGTGGCTCTCTTTTGTTTAAAATGGAAAACATTTTAAGTACATACAGAAAACTGAACAAACACATTAGGTTTTAGTTGAAACATTAAGAGAACTATCCATGGGTCATATGTGACGTGTAGGAGTCAACCCCGCCTAAATCCTAGTCGTGGTGTGGCCGGCACCACTCAAAGTGTCTACCTTTTGTTTCAAAAGGACATCATTTTAATTGAGAAACATCAACTAGCATACGGAAAACCGTCCAAACACATTCATATTGTGTTTATACATTAGCACAATGATCCATGGGTCATATGTGATGTGTACGAGTCAACCCCGCCTCAATCCGAGGCGCAGTGTGGCCGCCACCACTCAAAGTGTCTATCTTTTGTTCAGAAGGACGTCATTTTAAGTGAAAAACATCAAATGGCATATGGAAAATGACCAAACGCATTCGTATTGTGTCGATACTTTATCACAATGATCCCTGGGTCATATGTGACGTGTACAAGTCAACAACTCCTTAATCGGAGGCACGGTCTGGCCGGAATCACTCTAAGTGGATCTCTTTTGTTTAAAATGGACAACATTTTATGTACATATGAAAAAACGAACAAATGCATTCGGTTTCTATTGAAAATTTCGGAGAACGATTCATGGGTCATATGTGACGTGTACGAATCCACCCTGCCTCAATCAGAGATGCGGTGTTGCCGGCACCACTCAGAGTGTCTGCCTTTTGTTTCAAAAGGACATCATTTTAATTCAAAAACATCAACTGGCATACGGATAACCGACCAAACGCATTCATATTGTGTCGATACTTTAGCAAAACGATCCATGGGTCATATGTGACGTGTAAGAGTCAACCCCACCTCAATTCGAGGCACAGTGTGGCCACCACCACTCAAAGTGTCTGTCTTTTGTTTCAAAAAGACATCCTTTTAAGTGAAAAACATCAACTGGCATATGGAAAACTGACCAAATGCATTCATATTGCGTCGATACTTTAGAAAAACGATCCATGGGTCATATGGGACGTGTAAGAGTCAACCTCAGCTTAATCGGAGGCACGGTGTGGCCAAAATCACTCTATGTGGCTCTCTTTTGTTTAAAATGGACAACATTTTAAGTACATACGGAAAACTGACCAACCACATTAGGTTTCTATTGAAACTTTAGGAGAACGATTCATGGGTCATATGTGATGTGTACGAATCAACCTCGCCTCAATCTGAGACACGGTGTGGCCGTCACCACTCAAAGTGTCTGCCTTTTTTTCAAAAGGACGTCCTTTTAATTGAAAAACATCCACTGGCATACAGAAAAGAGACCAAACACATTCGGATTATGTCGATACATTAGCACAAGGATCCATGGGTCATATGTGAAACGTACGAGTCAACTCTGCCTCAATCCGAGGTGTAGTTTGGCAGCCACCACTCAAGTGTCTGCCTTTTATTTCAAAAGGACGTCATTTTTATGGAAAAACATCAAATAGCATATGGAAAACCAACAAACACATTCAGATTGTGTGGATACATTAGCACAACAATCCATGGGTCATATATGACATGTACGAGTCAACCCCGCCTCAATCCGAGGCGTGGTGTGGCCGCCACCACTCAAAGTTTTTGTCTTTTGTTTCAAAATGACGTCATTTTAAGTGAAAAATATCCACTGGCATACAGAAAAGCGACCCAATGCATTCGGATTGTGTTGATACAATAGCACAATGATCCATGGGTCATATGTGACGTGTACGAGTCAACCCCGCCTTAATCTGAGGCACGGTGTGGCCGGAATCACTCTAAGTGGCTCTCTTTTGTTTAAAATGGACAACATTTTAAGAACATACAGAAAACCGACCAAACGCATTAGGTTTCAGTTGAAACATTAGGAGAACGATCCATGGGTCATATGTGACGTGTACGAGTCAACCCCGCCTCAATCCTAGTCGCGGTGTGGCTGACACCACTCAAAGTGTCTACCTTTTGTTTCAAAAGGACGTCATTTTAATTGAGAAACATCAACTGGCATATGGAAAACCGTCCGAACACATTCAGATTGTGTTGATACATTAGCACAATGATCCATGGGTCATATGTGATGTGTACGAGTCAACTCCGCCTCAATCCAAGGCATGGTGTGGCCGCAACCACTCAAAGTGTCTATCTTTTGTTTCAGAAGGACGTCATTTTAAGTGAAAAACATCAACTAGCATATGGAAAATAGACCAAACGCATTCTTATTGTGTCGATACTTTATCACAGTGATCCATGGGTCATATGTGATGTGTACAAGTCAACACCTCCTTAATCAGAGGCACGTTCTGGCCGGAATCACTCTAAGTGGCTCTCTTTTGTTTAAAATGGACAACATTTTAAGTACATATGGAAAACCGAACAAATTCATTCGGTTTCTATTGAAAATTTAGGAGAACGATTCATGGGTCATATGTGATGTGTACGAATCCACCCTGCCTCAATCTGAGATGCGGTGTGGCCAGAACCACTCAAAGTGTCTGCCTTTTGTTTCAAAAGGACGTCATTTTAACTGAAAAACATCAAATAGAATACGAAAAAATGACCAAACACATTTGGATTGTGTCGATAAATTATCACAATGATCCATGGGCAATATGTGATGTGTACGAGTTAACCCTGCCTCAATCCGAGGTGCGTTGTGGCCGCCACCACTAAAAGTGTCTGCCTTTTGTTTCAAAAGGATGTCATTTTAATTGAAAAACATCAACTGGCATACGGAAAACAGACCAAACGCATTCGGATTGTGTCGATACATCTACAAAACAATCCATGGGACATATTTCAAATGTGCGAGTCAACCCCGCCTCAATCCGAGGCGCGGTGTGGCTGCCACCACTAAAAGTGTCTGTCTTTTGTTTCAAAAGGACGTCACTTTAAGTGAAAAATATCAACTGGCATAAGAAAAAGCAACCAAACGCATTCGGATTGTGTCGATACTTTAGAAAAAGGATACATGGGTTATATGTGACATGTACAAGTCAACCCCACCTTAATCTAAGGCACGGTGTGGCCGGAATCACTCTAAGTGGTTCTCTTTTGTTTAAAATGGACTACATTTTAAGTACATATGGAAAACCGACCAAACGCTTTCAGTTTCCATTGAAACATTAGGAGAACGATCCATGGGTCATATGTGGCGTGTACAAGTCAACCCCACCTCAATCAGAGGTGTGGTGTGGCCAGAACCTCTCAAAGTGTCTTCCTTTTGTTTCAAAAGGACGTCATTTTAATTGAAAAACATCAACTGGCATACAAAAAACCGACCAAACGCATTAGTATTGTGTCGATAACTTAGAACAATGATCCATGGGTCATATGTGACGTGTAAGAGTCAACCCTGCATCAATCTGAGGCATGGTGTGGCCTCCACCACTCAATGTGTCTGTCTTTTGTTTCAAAAGGATGTCATTTTATGCGAAAAACATCAACTGGCATATGGAAAACCAACCAAACGCATTCGGATTGTGTCGATACATTAGAACAAAGATCCATGGGTCATATGTGATGTGTACGAGTCAACCCCGCCTTAATCAGAGGCACGGTGTAGCCAGAATCACTCAAAGTGGCTCTCTTTTTTTAAAAAATGGACAACATTTTAAGTACATACGGAAAACCGAACAAACGCATTCGGTTTCCATTGAAACTTTAGGAGAACGATTCAGGGGTCATATGGGACGTTTAAAAATCAACCCCTCCTCAATCGGAGATGTGATGTGGACAGAACCACTCAAAGTGTCTTCCTTTTGTTTCAAAAGGACTTTATTTTAATTGAAAAACATTAATTGGAATACGGAAAACCGACCAAACGCATTCGGATTGTGTCTATACTTTAACACAATGATTCATGGGTCATATTTGATGTGTATGAGTCAACCCTTCCTCAATCCCAGGAACGGTGTGGATGCCACCACTCAAAGGGTTTGTCTTTTGTTTCAAAAGGACATCATTTTAAGTGAAAAACATCAACTGATATATAGAAAACTGACCAAACGGATTCGGATTGTGTCGATACTTTAGAAAAATGATCCATGGGTCATATGTGACGTTTACGAGTCAACGCTGCCTTAATAAGAGGCACGGTGTGACCGGAATCACTCTAAGTGGCTCTCTTTTGTTTAAAATGGACAATATTTTATGTACATACAAAAACTAACCAAACGCATTCAGTTTCCATTGAAACATTAGGAGAACGATCCATGGGTCATATTAGACGTGTAAGAATCAACCCCGCCTCAATATGAGATGCGGTTTGGCCGACACCACTCAAAGTTTCTGCCTTTTGTTTCAAAAGGACGTCATTTTAATTGAAAAACATCAACTAGCATACGGAAAACCAACCAAACACATTCAGATTGTGTCAATACTATAGAACAATGATCCATGGGTTATATGTGACGTTTACGAGTCAACCCCACCTCTATCCAAGGTGTGGTGTGGCCTGTTGCACTCCAGGTGTATGTATTTTGTTTAAAATGGACATCATTTCAGGTAAAAATATGTGGTATACAAAAAACCGATCAAATTATGAATTGACTTCCGGATTACACATATAATTGTCATCTAAATTTTAAATTGAATTATAAATGAATTATGTATGTTTATAATTACGTTATGAATTCTAATTTAATTATGGGTGTGTATAGTTCCAGCATTATATGTTAAATTTGTACGAATTTGTTCTCTATATGTATGTGTTAGTTGGTTATTTCAGGTACAATAATTGTATATGTATGTGTTAGTTTATTGTAGGTACGATAATTGGATTTAAAATGAGAGGAAACCCAAAAAATGAGACCTGGTGGGAAAATTGCAGAGCTGTTGGGCAAATTGCAGAGCTCCTGTGCAATTTGCCCAGCATAGGCTATGCCAACGGTTTGAAACCGTTGGCATAGAATCTCTAGGTTTTTTTTACCAACGTTTCCATGAACCTTTGGTAAAACACTTTTCCCAACAGTTTAGAAACCGTTGGGAAAGAGGAGACCTTGGTTTTTTCCCAACGGTTTGGCAGAACTGTTGGGATAGGGTAATTTTTCTCCACCCTATCCCAACAGTTGTAAACCGTTGGAAAAAGCTTTCCCAACGGTTTGGAAGAACCGTTGGGATAGGGTAATTTTTCTCCATCCTATCCGAATGGTTCATTGTAAACCATTGGGAAAAGCTTTACCAATGGCTTACTTCCCTACGGTTTGCAGAACCGTTGGTATAACATATACCAACGGTTCTAAAGCCTTTCCCAAAGGTTCTAAACCGATGGGAAATACTGTATTTCTAGTAGTGTCACATACCTACTAAAAGATCGACAAGTGGAAGTTCAGATTCTGATAGTGATGAAGAGATGGCTCAGATAGCCAGACAATTTAAGAAGTTATATAGGAAGAATAAATTTTTCATAAAACCATGTCATAAGGGAATGTATGACAACAAAGGAGATTGGAAGAAATATTGGAAAAGATCTGATAAAAGTGATGATATATTTTGTTACGAATGTAAGAGGAAAGGGCATGTGAAGGCTGACTGTCAAAAATTGATGTTCATGAAAAAACATGATTATAAGGACAAAAAATATAAGAAATATATGAAGGAAACATGGAGTGCTTCAGAAGACAATAAAAGTGAGTCTGAGGTTTCTGATTCTGAAAAGAATCATGCCAACATGTGTTTCATGACTAATACTTCTGATGTACCGGTTTCCCCTATGCTGAATGATTATTATTCAGGGAATGAAAGTAGTGATGATAATATGTCTAAATATGAATTATTTTAATACTGTAATTTGTTATAAGATACCTGCAATGAGATGAAATATAAGTGAAAGTCATTAAAGAAATGAGATTCTTTAACTAGCACTATACAATCTGCATTAGAATTTGAAAAGGAAAATAATGTTCAACTATTAAAGGAGAGTACTGAACATGAATTATCCAATGAGAATCTTAGAATAGATTTAGTGAAGTTCACAAATGGAAAGAACACTCTTACACATATTCTTGGAAAACAAGTGGCACCAAAGTACACTAATAGTTCGGGAAACCAACTTGGACAGAGACAGATTGCAAAGAATAATTTATTCCTAAATCTAGACAGTATAATGCTAGTTCCAATTTTGGAAATTCCTATGCCTAATCTAGTTATTCCCATAGTTATAGATCAAGAAAAGTATATCTTTTAAAATATTTTGAATCTATTGATTGTATGAGACCCATTAGACAAATCTGGGTACCAAAAGTTTTGCCTGCTAACCTGTCTGGACCCAAGAAGATCTGGGTACCAAAATCATTTTTTGTTCAAACCTATTTTGTAGGAGACTTTCTTAAAGAGTTTCCATAAGAAGATATGGTACTTGGACAATGGATGTTCAAGGCATATGACTAGAGTATACTCATTATTCAATAGTTTAATCAAGGATGATGGAAGGAAAGTCACCTTTGGTAATAATTTAATAGGAAAAATCATCGGCATAGGCCACATTGGTAACACTGATTCAGTTTTAATTTCTAATTTATTATTTGTTGATGGATTAAAATACAACCTGTTATGTATTTTTCATTTGTTTGATTATGGTTTCAATGTTAAATGTGAACATGATGCTTGTAATGTTTTTAATTCTAAAAATGTTTTGGTATTTACTACCTTAAGAAATGAAAATGTTTATGCTGTAGATTTAAATTCTTTTTCTAAACAAAAGTTTACTTGTCAAAATTCTTTTCATAAAGAATCTTGGCTATGGCATATATGATTAGGACTCTGCAATATACATTCACTTAAAAAACTTCCTAGGATGAACTTAGTTAGAGACCAACCTCAACTAATATTCCCATATGACAAAGTTTGTACTCCCTTTCAAAAGCAAAAACATTATAAAGTTTCATTTAAATTAAAGAAATAAGTTTCAGCTTCTCAACCTCTTGATTTGGTTCACATGTACTTATTTGGAACTTCTAGAGTTTCTAGTTTAAATGGGAAGCACTATGTCTATGTCTTAGTAGATGAATTTTCTTGATATACTTTGGTATACTTTCTTTCTCACAAAAGTGAAGCTTGTTATTATTTTATGAAATATTCCACGTCTGTAGAGAGCCACAGTGGAATTAATATTAAGACCCTGAGAAGTGATCATGGTCGTGAGTTTGAAAATCGTGAGTTTGAATCTTACTCCTCACACGATGGCTATAGTCACAGCTTTTCTACCCCAAGGACACCTCAACAGAATTGTGTAGTAGAAAGAATAAATAGAACCCATTAGGAAATTTCATGAACTATGCTAAATGTATTTGATTTACATGTTTATTTTTCGGCTGAATCTATGAATACACCTTGTTATATTATAAATATAGTCTTGGTTATATATGTTCTTAAGAATTCCCCTTATGAAATGTGGAATAATAGGAATCCTAATGTTTTTTACTTCAGAGTTTTTGGTTCCAAAGTCATTATTCTTAATACTAAGGATAATCTTGAAATTTTTTCTTCTAAAAGTGATGAGGGAATATTTCTAGGTTACTCTCTAACCAGTACGTCTTATAGAGTCTTTAAAAAAAGAACCAAATGTGTGGAAGAATCTGTTCACATCAAATTTGATGAAACTGATCTGCATGAACCTAAGTCTTCTCTTGAAAATATTAAAGAAGATCTGTCTATTCTAGAACCTACTAACAAAAACAGTGAACCTGTTGCATAGAAAACTAGTTCTGGAAATATTAGAGAATCTACTCCTGGTGAACCTAAACCCAGGGAAGAACCTGAAATTTCTAGTCCTACCTTTACTAGATCAACTAGGATTCTAAAGGATCATCCAATAGATGCTACTATTGGTAATCTTGATAGAGGGAAACATACTAGAGATTCTCTACGAAATCAGGATGAACATAAATAATTTTTTTCACATTTAGAACCTAAAAATATCAATGATGTAATTAATGATAAATTTTTGGTAACGACTATGCAAGACGAATTAAATCAATTTGAAAGAAACAAATTCTGGGAATTAGATGACAGACCTAAGGACACTTTGACTATAGGCACTAACTGGTTTTTTTAGAAATAAAGTTCATGAATAGGGAAACATATTTAGAAACAATGTAAGTCTAGTTGTACAAAGATATAGTAAAGAGGAAGGAATAAACTATGAGGAAACCTTTGAACCTGTAGCTAGATTAGAAGCTATTAGGATTCTACTTGCCTATGCTGGTCATCTGAATTTCAAGTTATATCAAATAAATGTTAAAAGTACTTTTCTAAATGGTTTTATAATTGAAGATGTTTTTGTTGAACAACCACCTGGATTTACCAATCCTTGTTTTCCAAATAGAATTTTTAATCCCTGTAAATCTTTATATGGTTTGAAACAAGCCCCATGATCTTGGTATGATAGACATAGTAGTTTTCTTATTTCAAAAGGGTTTTCTAAAGGGATTCATGATACAACTTTCTTTATTAAAATAATTTCCAAATATGTTTTAATATTACAAATATATGTTGATGATATTATTTTTGGATCTTCCAAAAATGCTTTGTGTATTGATTTTTCAAAGAGTATGCAAAGTTAATTTGAAATGATTTTAATGGGAGAACTCAAGTGCTTTCTTGGATTTCATGTTTTGCAAAATGAAAATGGTATTATTTTAAATCAAAATAAATATAAAAAGGATCATTTAAAATGTTTTGGTTTAGATAGTATTAAGGAAAGTGATACACCTATGAGTAGTAATTGTAAGCTGGATGCTGATGAAAATGGAAAACCAGTGGATCAAAACAACTAAAGAGGTATGATTGGGAGTCTGCATTATTTTACTGTTAATCGACCTGATATTATGTCTAGAGTGTGAATGTGTGCAGGATTTCAAGAGAATCCAAAAGAGTCACACGTTCTTGCTGTTAAAATAATTTACAAATATCTTAAACATACTACTAACTTAGGATTATTCTATCTGATAGGAAAATCATTTGATTTAATAAGTTATTCAGATGCTGACTTTGCTGGTTTCATGTTGCACAGAAACATCACTTCTGGAACATGTCATATTCTAGGTAAGTCCTTTGTATCATGGTGTAGTAAAAGTTAGAACTCTGTTGCATTTTCTACTGCTGAAGCAGAATATATTGCTGCTTGTAGTTACTGTGCACAAATTCTATAGATGAAACATACATTATTGGACTACAGATATCATTTTAGACATGTGTCTATAAAATATGATAACACTAGTGTGATTAATATCTCTAAGAATCCCGTGTCTCACTGTAAGACCAAACACATTGATGTAAGGTACTATTTTTTGAGAGATCATTACCAAAAGGGTGATATTACTCTTAAATATATAGGTACTGAACATCAATTAGATGACATTTTCCCCAACACTTTATGTTTGGATAGGTTAAGTTACATTATACATGAGATAGGAATGATAGAATTTTTATGTTAGAAACCTCACCCTTAGAAACCTCATCGTTAGAAACCACGCCGTTAGAAACCTCCCCGTTAGAAACATCACCAGTTTGAACCTCACTATTATACCTCACCATTATGAACCTCAATTCTATACCTCACTATTAGTGGACCTCACCGATAAAAATACCTCACCATTATGAATCCTCACTGGTATGTATTACCATTAGGATTGCGCTGTTTTAAAATTCTGTATCTTTATCTTCCGGAATCTGTATCGCTTATATTTTACATATTATGTTTTATTTATTTATTTGGCGATTCCTAAATGATAAAACATAAGTCTTAACCTCATCTCGATCCACCTCAAACCCTTTACCTTTAAGCCTTAGCTCTCAGACCATTGTTTCTCTCGAACCCTAAGCCTCACGATTCACAGAATGGGAAGAGTGAAGAGACCATCAGTCAGTAAAAAGGATGATGAGCCGAATGCCAAGAGACTCAAAGGAGAGTCTATGGCTGGAATTTAAGTGAAGAAACCTACAAATCTGCATCTCGTTCAAAGGGAGATAGTAGTTGAAAAAGAACTATGCATGGACTAGTTGATGTCCAATAAATCTGTAGTTCTATAAATACTGGAGGACAAGAAATGGGTAGAGTGCTTCTAGAATAACAATGAACCATATTACTTGAAGCTAGTAAAAGAGTTCTATGAATCTGTGTGATTTGATAAATCTAAAGAGTAGAATAGAATGGTCTTATTTGGGAATGGAAAGAAAATAGCTTTTTCCTCTACTAAATGGGATAACTACTTGAAAGTCCCACATGAAGGAGAGTTTGGGTATTTATCGAAATCAGTACCTCCGACTAGTGACATATTTGAATATGAAGCTACTTTGAAAGAATTAACATGAGATGGTACACCAAGAAAGGTAGTTGCTAAAGAAACGGATGGATAGAATCAATTACTATTCAAATTCATTCAACATGTGCTAAGTCTAAGAAAAGGGGATTTTGAAAATATGAAATACCAAGATATTTATTTATTGTATCTGTTAAGACATGGTGTTAAGGTGAATCTAGGTATACTATTAATGAATCAGATTGAGGATATGACCAGGCCCAAATCAAATGCCAATGCTTTATTCTTTACAAAGATAATTTCGGTTATGATCAAAGTGAAGGGAGTAGCTGAGTTTTAGGATGAGATAGTGGTGGTAAGGTACAATTTTTGCATCACAAGCAGAGAATGGGTCAGTGATGATGAGAATATGTATGATAAGTTTAATCCTATGGATCATCCTTCTAGGCCTATGGATGTGAGGGATCCAGGTCTAGGACCTGATGAAGAGGAACCTCAGTATAGGGACGATACTGATGAGGAGGATACCTCTATAGCAGATGGAAGGGATCCAGACATGCCTCCAAGTCCTATTGCTGAAATTGTATCATCTAGAAAGGAAACAGTGTTGGGAATTAGCAATGAAAAAGCCCTTATTGATGAGGAAGACTAGACTACCCCAGAGAATGAAGAAGAAAGAGAATCTGAAACTGAAGCATCTGCTTCTACTTGCTTGAGTCTTAGTCCACTGATTGGGAACTCCTCAATGCCTACTAAAAAATTTGTTGAAGTATATAGTCCTTCACCTATTCTTAAGAAGCCTCCTACAGTTGGAGAAATGGAGATGACTATGGAGGATTCTTCTGGGGAAGATCGAGCTGCTGAGGGTGCTATTTCTATACATATTCAGGAGAATACACTAGTTGAGGGGGAGCATCCAACTACACTTGGCAATGTTTTAATAGCTAATGGAATTGAAGACTAGGCAGAAGACCCAGGTTTTGTATTTTTTGGGTTGGACTATCCTAATTCTGAAGATTAGACACCCACAAATAGACCACAAGTTAACTATAATGTCTCTTCTGAGTTTTTACCTGAGGATGTGGTAAGAAAAGCTGATCTAGACCTGTTGAAGTTTGATCTTAAGACCTCGTTTTTGGAAGAGATAATAAGAATGGAAAAGTCTTTAATATCCTCCATTCAATCTGTTATGAATGACTCTGTGTCTATTATTGTGTCAGAAAGAGCACCCGTAGTTGTGCCTAACAATCTAGTTACTAAGGCTGATATTGAGTCTTTAAATGCTGGGTTGAAAGAGACTTGGACTGCATCTATTGTAGATTTAAAGAATTGTTTTGTTGAAGAGATGCGCAATATGGAAAAATCTTTAGAAATCTCTCTCACGTGTATGGTGTCAGGCCCTGTGACAGAGATGATGAATGATATAAGAGTGTGTCATTCTCCGATTGAGAGCTAGATAGGAGTTGTTGTTTCCTTGAAGTAGTCTGTTGCTTCTATAACTACCTTGAGTAGTTCTCAAGATCAAATGAGTAGTGATATAAATTACATTAACGGTGTAGTAAGGAAATTTGTGGATGTTATTTAGGGATTTAATAAGTCCATGGAGTATCATGTCAGAACCCAAGACTCTCTTGTGAAAAATATCATAAGTGGGCTGACTAAATATTTTATTGAAACAATAGCCTTTAATGTTGCACCTCTGAGTTCTACCAAGACATCTTTGGATATTGATCAGATTCGAGCTGTGATGAGAGAAGAGATTGGACAGTCTTCTACCAGTGGCTCTATAGACTCTGCTGCCTTGACCCAAGTAGTGACTACCACTAGGGATATAGGGAAAATTGTTCAGAATTTAATGAGAGAAGCCACTGCTTCTCAGAAAGAGGTAAAAGACAAAGTGGATTACTATTTCCAAACGGTCTATACAAAGAATCAGCTCAACAAACATTTCAAGCATATGTTAGAGAACATGAAGCTACCCCCAGTCACTCAAGATTTCAAAAACAAGTAAGCAAGATGAGGGAGTTGACTCCTGCTCTAGACAACTGTATGGAGAATAAGGATGACTTCATTTCTGCTATGGAAAGAGGGGGAAGAATCATAATGGAATTTAAGAATCTGTTGCTGCCATTTTTTCATGTGGACAGTACTCTTATCATTGCACCTCTAACCCTGCCTACCTCTACTCAGTCTGCCTCCATTCCTCATATGACTCCAGTCCAAGCCATCCGGAACCTCACTCTTATGATCACACAGAGAGCTACCCGCTATAGGCTAGGAACAGTCTGTATTGCTCAACCTCCAGTAGTCCTTTCTGGAATACCCAAGCCTTCTTCTGAAACTTCCCATCCTAAGTCTACCTTTGAACCCAAAGCCAAATCAAAAGTGGAAATTCAAGAGGTGGATTGATTGGTGTCTAGGACCTTTGATAGGAATCACTTGTATTCTTTTTTATTCAATTCTGTATTTCTATGTATTTTTGAATCAAGTAATATTTCAATTCTTTCATTCTCTCTTACCTTCTATTCCTTTTCTTATCTTTATTTACTTCTTTTTGTTACTCTCAAAGGGGGAGAAGTAATATAAAGGGAAAGGGGGAGAAATAATACTAAGGGGGTGGAACATGAGAATTTTGAGAAATGTGAGCTTAATATTTATTTGCATAATACTTTTACCACAGGTACATTTGTTTTATAATTTTACCACTGATACATTTGTTTTGTAACTCTAGTACATTGTTTTTATTATTATCTCTGATAGAATTGAATTAAATACTATATCCTCTGATACATTACTCACACTGAGAAATAAGAACCATTGTATTTTATACTGATACATTATTGATTATTTTGGATTATAATATGATAATTTGTGATTATCAAAAAGGGGGAGATTTTTGACCTCACCTATTTTGATAATCTCAATTATGTTTCAATATGATTTGATAATCCCAAATAATTTTTATTTATATATTAATTCTATCAATCTATGAAATCTTACTATTGATTTGATAAAAATATCAAAATAATCATTGGAATATGTTAATCAATGTTTTTAGATGTTTATACATACTTTGAAATAATTCTAACATATGTTTTGCATAGAACAGATAAGTTTTAAGTCCACTGGTATGAATAAGTCCACCGGTACAGAAGTCTACTGATATGGATAAGGTCACCAATATTCATAACATCTACCGATAGAAAAAGAGATACCGATATAATAAGTCTACTGGAATGCACAAGTCGACTAATACAGACCTACTGGTACATAGTATACTGATAAGTAAAAGTCACTGGTACGTAGTTATTGATACAAGCTACCGATACAAATAGATAGACAAACATCTACCTATACAAAGTCCACTGATACAGAAAGAAAAAGTCTACCGATACCGATACAAGTCTCCTAATACAGATGGATACCATTATATAAGAAGCTACAAATAAGAGGAGCTACTGATAGAAGGATCTACCGATAGAAAGGGATACTGATTCATAGAGCTAATGTTATAAAGAGTAACACCTACAGATACAAAAGAGCTACCAATAGAAAGAGCTACTGAGAGAAGGAGCTACCGATAGAAGGAGCTAATGATAGAAAGAGCAACTGATTCAAGCAAGGTACTGTTATAAGGAGTAAAAAATAATGATGGAAACCTACCCCTGTTTCTCAAAACTAAATTTCTATTTGTTTATTTAGAAATGGTCATATTTTATGTTTTTAATGCACCTGCTATTAATTAATGATAGTGGTTGGAATTTTAGGAATTGTACCTCATACTTATAAAATTTTAATCATTCCCATTGCAGGAGCTAAAGCTATATAATGGAACTTAGAACTTCTAAAGACGTGGTGGTGGTTGGTCAGTCATTCCATGCACATACAAGAAAATCTTCTAGAGATACTCGAGGGATTACATGCATAGAATAAAAAGAAGGAAGAAAACATACTGAATCGATAGAACCTGATCATTCAAATAGAAAAAAGCTTCAATGATTTCACTTGCACTCAAGCTGATTCAGACTGATCAACATGGACCTGGAAGCCAAATAAAAAAACAACACTCTTTTTCTTGACAAAAACCAGTGAAGGACTCAAAAACTCATATGCATCAATTCAATGAGTCCAGAGCTTCACTCAACACACATAGAGCTTTCTAAACCCTTCTCTATCTGTTTATCTCTATTGTGTTTCATTTATTTACATTTGGAGCAGTGTGAGTTCTCTGTATTTTTAGACACACACTGTCTCCTGTGCTGAACTGGAGAATTTATAACTCCTCACACAATATTTTCCCTGTATTCTTGTATCCCACTGTGGATTGTGGAAGAGTTGAAGTGTGACTAGGATAGCCTGTGTTCTATTGTTTTTTTCTCCAACAAAGAACTGTGGAAGAGGTCTTTGTACCGGGACAGTCTGAGTACTGTTGTTTACCTCGATCCATGGTGTGGATCAAAGATTATATAAATTGTTTGAGTGGACTAAGTCTCGACTTGAGACTGAACCTCTTGGTTAAAATGGTTGTGCTTATTTATTTTGTTTTAAACTATATTGAATATTCCACTGCTAAGAACTTTAAATACAAATCTATTTTAAAGTAGCTCTGATAGTTAAACTTGCAAGTGTATATAACTTTTTTTAGTTGGTAAATTAGATTCAAAATTTAATTAATCTTCAGATTGAGTTAACTGAGAAATAATCAATCTTTTGAGAAACTAATTGAAAACATACAATATTTATAAATTCACTACAGTTTAATTTTTATTTAATTTGGGGGATTTTAATCATAAAGTTTTAACATAAATTTTAATTGGAAATCAATTCACCCCCTCTTGAGTATCCACTCCAACAAACAGGAACATATTTTTTTTTTTGAATAAGAATGAGATGTGAGAATTAAGTCATTAAATTCATGAATACTTATAGTATAAAAACATGGACTCGATACTCAAAACCTGATACATAATACATATTTCCAAAATGTCTCAAGTTCATCCCCTAATCATCATAGACTAATAAAAATATTGAGGTATACCACATAATCACCGGGGAATGATTTTATCTCAAAAAAAAATAAACAACTTTATAAAACATAATATTACAATTTTTCATAAATCCAAAAATTAATCATAAAAAATAACCTTTAAATAAATAACTTGTTAATGACACATTGGAAAAGAAGTCAACACAGTAAGACATAATAAACAAAGGTAGAAAACTGATACTAACCTGTATAAGATATAAAGATCCTCTAATGATTCTTGATCAAACTCCCTCTTGTCTGACAAAAAAGGTTGATTTTAGCCTCCACTATGGATGAACTTGGTAGCCTTTTCCTTTACTATATAATGGAAAAAAATATCTACATGCACACAATGATGTGTGAACAGTTTTGAGTAAAAAAGTTCTCAATATTTTTTCCCTTAATCACTCCCACAAATTCCCTTATTTGACATGTCCAAATCTACACAACCTGTCTAACTCAAAAAAATAACATATTAAAAATTCAAAAATCCTTAAAACTTTTTAACAACACATATTAAATTATATGAATAACTATTGATGTAATGACCCATCCAAAAAAACCTAATTCCTGCATGTTTATCAGATAATCCATAGTTCTGTAAATTAAGGCATCTTAAAAAATATAAAATTAGTCAAATATGATTACATGTATAGTATAACATGACCATGATCATAGTGAACCTACATAAAATCATAACCAACCCAGATTAATCTATATGAGTCTTTATAACCTAGTCATGATATTTCTAACCATGAAACATGGTTATTTCTATCCATGAAATTTATGTATCTCGTACCTTTAAACTAGTTTTAAAAAAAATTCACTTTCATTCCAAAATGATTCCCAAATCCAAGATTACTATAACAATAATATTCTAAAATTAAATCAAATTTTAGATAAAACCTCATTTCTAGTAAATCCAGAACTGTTATTTTAGTACCCCTTATTTTATATTTTCACCAAAATTACCATTTACCATATATCATAAATACTAATGAAATTTTATTTAATCAATTCAGTTCAACATAAATTATTTGATAAAATATTATAGTAAAACAATTATTTGAAAAGAACATCCATCATAAGAAATAGAATCATATATAATCAAGGAAGGAATAGAAGACACCTACCTTAGACACTTTCCATATAATTATTCAAAATATCTTAATCCAATGACCTTAATAAGGAAAACCACAATGTACTATCATCCAAATTACCCATCAACCATAGATCTTGTACCCAAATAAATTCAAAATTTAATAGGGGTTGGGAAAACCCATGTACATTTGGTAAACCCATGTGCTATATAGAAATAATTTGCACTAAAAGGGAATGTCCCTCGTGTGACTCTTAGGATCAACAAACATGACATCCAGTGAGTGGGGAAACCCCCATTCCATTTGATATAGCCTCATATAACTCACTACCTAAGAGGTTTGGATATGAAATGTGGGGGGGGGGAATCTTAGATAGTGAAAGATCCGCAATGCCACATAGAAATCCACCATGATAAATATCATAAACCCCTCACACTTAACATTTAGAGATAGAATAGTGAAAATAATGATTTTTATGCCTAAGGATTGATCATCTAACAATATAACTATGTTATTAACAATAAATCATCACTTATGATCATAGATTTGTAATCCATTGATGATATATAAAACTATATATCATCTAATCATCTTCCACCAAGATTCCACCACCACCAATGAAAGAGGGGTCAAATAGGGGAGTATTCAAATAGAATCATTTATTTATAGACCAAAATTATCCATTCTCCACCATATATTTAAAACTCATAACGCATTGTCATCCAATAATAAAATTCTAATTTATTTTTCCTCGAGTATTACCTCTATCTCCATCTTCCATAACACTATGATTAATCCTCTAATTACACTTTTAATTTTCTATATAATAGTTCTCAGATGTCAACTTATTAATCAAATTAGATGAAATAATAAAAATTAACCACTATTAAATCCATTTTAAATGTTACCATAATAATAACCATATATTTTATTCAATACCATTATGCCAATTAGAACCCATTAATTAATTTTTATCCCTGAGATATTCTATCTCCATTGATTCAGTTTGAGCATTACTATATCACCAAAACACTCTAACCACTGGAATTGATTCTACTATCAAGATCCAATGTTACCTTTGAATAATATATAGTTTTATTTTAATAAATTTTATATAATGATCTAAATTATTAAATTCCCTCCAAATAACATGATATGAGTCCATTTGATTTATACATAATTGATAAAAATGAAACCAATCATGTACCAAAATATAATTCATTTCAAAATATAACCAGTAAGAGACATTATAGATTTTCCTAATGATTTCAATGTGTCCCATTTATAGAGGTGAAAAATTCAGTTGGTTCCTGAGTAATCAATTTCCAAACCATAGTGACACTAATGAATGAAAATATCACTGAGCATAAATCCAATTTTAATAATTGAATGTTTTCATAATACCTCTATTAAGTTTAAGTTATCATAAATAACATTCAGATTAAATGAATATGGTACGAATTCTATTTCAATAAATGAAATCCCAATAGATACTTCTCTCCCATATCATCTTCATGTAGAGGAGATCAATAAAAACATCCATACAATTATTTTAAAGAATCCATTTGATTATACACTTTAGAACTATTACTATATAAAAACTATACCAATGGAATATGATCCTCCCATGAAAATCTAAAATCTGATATGTATGCTGAAAAAAATATCCCATTCTATTTTTATGGTTTTTTTTTTGAATTCCCCAATAATTTAATGATGATATAATGTACTAATATTCATCTAAGTACTCATTATGCTTATAATCCTCTTAAAAATTTCAAAGTGAATCAAGTGTCTCTATATAATAAAACAAATGAATAAAATAAAAGAAATATCACATTTAATTATATATATAACTTTCCAAAGTCTTCCACTAAGAATGTGTCCCATATGGGTATGAGGTGAAATAAAAATATTCTCTAATTTATATGTTTTCACAACTGATGGTTGAAAAAACTAAATGTTTAATAATACATAGATTTTACTTGTTGATAAATAAGACATAAATGCATTAATAATTATATTTATTCTATCATTACTCCTATTAAAACTATAACCTAATTTCATGATACATCATTTTTATCCCACAGTGAACCTCTAAAATATAGTTATTAAATGTTTTTAGAACTTCTTATTATAAACATGAGAAAACCGCCATTCAATAATTGAAATATATCATAAAATCCATTTCAATAGATCATACTTCAATGGTATCCCAACCACCTAGGAAGGAAATATTCTATTATATTTAGTATTAAATGTTTTCCTCCTTCACATGATCTTCAAGAGTGAAAGTTATGTCAACTTGACCAAACACTATAACGTATCCATCCTAACGAGCCTCTAGATGCATATCTACCATCAATCTCATTAGTTTCCAATAATATTTTGAATACTTTACTATTTTATTCTTCTTAATCAGTGAATTCTATATAACATTACCCGTTAATGGTATATAAGATAATTTAAATTTATAAATGTAATGATACTTAACCCATCACATTTGACCTGAGTTCAAATATCATTTGGATAATTTTTTCCCCATAATATTATTATTTTAATACACTACAAACCTGTAACCAAATTGAAAATGTATTCATCTCCATAAAGAAAGAAAATATAAAACCAGATCCATGTCATGTATTGGATAATTTTTCTCATGAATTCATAATTTCTTTTCTCTGTAGCCACCACATTCTCCCCTTTTATGAGCATGTATCCCATACCAACTCCTATGTAATTATAATACACTAAATACCCCTTACCCAATTCAGGTAATATTAACATTAATAAATAACATATCCATCCATTCAGATCATAAATATTTCTCTAGTATTTTTCTATCCTTTCAAACTTGACATCTTTCTATATAAATTCCATAACTGGTGATGGTAGTTTTAAAATGTCATGTATGAAGTTCCTTCAATGTCCAATTAGGTTGAGAAAAATTCATTCCTAAAAAATATTCTTTGGAAACTCCAAATACATACACTCTTACATGATTTTGGGCAATATTAATTTCCCTTCACTAATATCATTCCCAAATAATTTCATTTATTGATTCCAAAATAATCATTAGGTAAACATTTCACATAGGCGACACATCCTAAAAACCTCAAAGAGAATCCTAAAATGTCTTCTATATTCATAATTTGAACCTATGAAAATAAAAATTTAGTCTATAAATACCACTTTGTAAAAGTCAATATATTCTTAATAGACACTATTCATTAGGGAAAAATTTAATCAGAGAATTAGTAACCCCAAATCATTAATAAAAACTCATAGTCTTTGTACCTTCTTCAGAAAAAGGTCTTTGTTCCATCTTCACTCTTCGACAACAACTGGTTATCCCAAGAAATAAATTCGATCAATGAAAAAAATTATGCCCTTTTAATTGATAAAAAATATGACCAATGTGGTGTGAAGGATGCTTATTCTTCACTATAACCTTGTTTATTTTGTGATAGTCAATATATAAGTACAAGATACAATCAGTTTACTTAGCCAATTAATAGATCCACCCAAGGCGATGAATTTCATAAAATAAACCATTATGATTTTAAAAATTTCTAATTGATAATTAAATTATCATATATTTTTAAGAAATATATAATATTAAGTTACAAATACTACACTGGATATTTGTAAAATGTTATTTGAGAACCCTATGCCTCTCTCAAATGACAGTCTAAAAAATATTCATGAAATATATTTATGAAAAATTCTAATAACTTTGGGAGTTGAGGTTTTTCATTTAACACCACCATTCATATAGTCAACCAAGATAACTAAAATATTAAATATATTATATCATCAAAACATAAACTTATCAACTGACATAAATATTCAAATATAATATAAAAGAGTGAACACTCTCAAAGAGTATGGTAAAATAAAATCTATAACAATAATATTCAATATTTCCTTTAAATCATATGATCTAATAATTACCAATTATGAGATTTTATGTTCTCATCTCTAGAACTAAAAACTCCCATGAGATATCCACATTACTAATTAGAATGGAACTAAAGGAAAACATAATAATGGTTATATAATCATTCTAGATAACATATAAGTTATCTTCTCCCTTGAGATGAACCCATTCCAAAAAAATTAATTTGAATACCCCCTAATTGGAAGTGATTTTTCATCCCCATATCTCCCTCATAGAAATATTTTCATCTAAAAGGTCAAGGAATAAATTCACTTTCACCTTAAACACCAATCATATATGTATCTCTCCTGATTTTTTATTTTCCACTATTGTATAGGTGAGTAAATCCAAAAAGATAATTTATAAAAAAATCATTATTCTAATAAATATCATGAATCATCAATCCTTAATATTATAATTTACTATCAACTAAAGTTTAAAGGGGAACATATTATTAATGTGATATATATACTCCATTACCATCATATTCCCTTTCTCTAATCCGGAAACACATTTCTCTATACATATCATCAACGTATTTGGATAAATCCATTGACTAAAATTATTTTAATACTTATACCATTTCAGTACGACATGATGTTATGAATCTATATTTATCTCCCATGGGTACACCCATGGTTGTGTAGTGCTCCAATTGAATTCATGAAAATGTACTAACCACCATGATCTTCAGTGTGAATTTCTATAAAGTCATGAGTCCCACATTAGGGATCGTGGTGGATTTCATTAACCTAAAGAGATATGAGCTATAACACCCCATGTTTTTCTAAAAATATATAGAAATTCATGGAACTTTTTTTAAAGTAAATATTTATAACTATCCTTTAAAACATAATTTTTTTTCCGCTTCTATGTTTTGAATTTTGAAAAATAGTCTTCTACAATTGTTTTTAGGAAGTTATTTGGAGTCTATTAAAACGAACTTGTTTTTTGGTGAATTGTAACATACCCTTATGAATAGTAATATGAATAGTAATATGACCCTAATCAATAGTAAATTTTATTATTATTTTATTTTCTTAAGGATATAACATAATGACATCTTGATTAATTTTTCAATGTGATATAAAAGAAGTTATATTTTATAAATAATTAATTTTTGAATTAAGTATGTTTTTTTAAAAAAAATATATTAAAAATATTTAGAAAATTATTTTCAAAAAATGGACTTCATTTTTTAATTCTACACATTGATAAATGGTTAGGTTGAATTTTGGGAATTGTTCTAAAATAGTAGATTTTTCTGTGTATAGTAAACAATACAATTTTTAGTTTCGGTGCATTAATGACATCATTAATGATGTAATAATGATGTCATAAATCTGTTCTACTTGTGTATAGTTAAATAACTGGGAGGTGTTTCATGTGGCTTATACCATGGGAAAATACCATGGGCAAGCCCATCGGTTTTCAAATACCACTCATGAGGTGTCCCTAGAAAATTATTAAAATATTCCCTTACTTTTCCTATAAATACCAACCCATTCCTTCATTAAATTCATTCCCAATTCCTCCTCAAAAACTCTATAGCCTACTTACATTACTATTAGTCCTCCCAAGGTTTCCTAAAGCCCCCAAGGTCCCAACCTTCATGTTATAAGGGTTAATCTACAAGGTAAGAAAAATCTCAATTTCCTTTTTTCCCTTTCAAGTTCTCTTTTATGTGGTATAACTTTCAAGTTTCCATACCATGTTGTTATTTCATTATTATTCTTGATATAATCTATATTATGATTCCTTTATGGATGGGTGACCTTTGTCCCCTCTCTTTTTTATATTTTCTAAAACCATATGGTGTAGCCGTTAGGCTGCCGAAATTTTGTAAGGGATTTCTCAATTAATATTTTATTTTGAGTTCCATTATTTTATTTTATTTTTCTTCACATACTATTAACCAAGAGGCATGAAAGCTCCAGAATCATTTATATTATGAATGTTATCATGTTTATGTAAAATTCATCATCATTCCTTTTCTCCTCTCCCACTTATTCATGGAATAAAAACATTATCTGTGATGTGTCGAATTACCGACATCGTAGACGATGTGTTTTCAATTTTCATTAAATCCTTCATGTCTGGTCATGAAAATATTTTTATGGTATAACTACTTTATAATATATGTATTATGTATCATCAATGGTTCTGTAATTATTTTGTAGACATGGTTTTAATTTATAAAACAAAATGAGGTCATTATTATCAAAGAACCACTAAAATGATCTAAACGAACACCATTAATGTTTTAACTTATGATTCATCCTAATATACAAAATCAAAATGATAAATTGTATAAATTATGGTACTGGAAATATGTAAATACATTTCCATTCCAATTCTGGTGTTTCACTTCCAATCGACAAGAACATCCTCCATGAACCAATCATGGAAATCATGTTAAGAACTCACCCAAAAACAGCGCAAGGAGAAAAATAGTAACAATTAAAGGGTGAAATTATGTTATGAAATGATTATATAAGATGTTATAAACTTTAAAATGTTTTTTTAAAATACTAATAAAACTCTTTTAAACATTATACATGATTTTTAATCGAGTTTGAAGTATGAAAAGCCTGAGGTAAGTGAATTTTTAACCCGATTTCCATTCTTTGGGTTAACCATATACTTCATTATTTATGTGCTATTTAAATTGTTTATGTGCTGGGTTCTATTTATATTATCTTTTATTATGTGTATTTATAGTATATATCCATACTCTATACACAATATTATGTCTATCTTAAATTTTATGATATTTATAAGGGGCTTTTCTTTAAAATTCCTCTTTTTAAATTTGGTTTTACAAAATTCCTAAAGCAATGTTTTTATGGAATTATTCATGTTGTATGATTATGTTTTGGTTCTTGGGAATTATTTATGATTAAGTGTGGAACCAATATATCCCTCAAATTCATTGGGTATGTGTATGTTGGAGGTCGGTTGTATTGTTACTCCAAGTGTAACTGCGATGGTTACACAAATTGTAAGGTAGCCGTGAGGGTTACAAATTAAAAGGTATCAAAGAGGGTTACAAGATTATATATGTAATTACCCAAGATACCTCTATGATTATATTCATGTTTTCATGATTTTTGTGGATCTTGTGTAAATCACATGTTACCCAAAGTGAGTATATATGGGTGACAAGCATTTCTTTTGTAAATTCTTTCGTATGTTACGAGTATTCATGGACTAATGTGCTCTTTCCTCCATTTCCATCCCTTTTTGAGATTTTGTTCTCATCCCAAGTTTTTAAATGTTTTTCCTAGGTTAATGGATGTGTAATATAAGGAAAGAATCCATGTTAAATGTTGACGAATTTTCAAGGAGTAATGTTTACGTTTTAATGGGAGAATGTATCCATGGACTTTGCATGTCCATGACCAGACTTGAAAGAGTTAATGAAAATTGAAAACACATCGTCCACGATGTCGGTAATTCAACGCATCACGGACAATGTATTTATTCCTTGAGTAAGTGGGAGGGGAGAAAAGGAATGATGATGAATTTTCCATTAACATGAGAGCATCCATAAAATACAAGATTATGGAGCTTTCATGCCTCTTGGTTTAGAGGAGATGAAGAATGAAAAAGAAGAGAATGAAACACAAAATAAAATAATAATTGAGAAATCCCTTAAAAGAATTTGGCAGCCTAATGGCTACGTAAAATGGTTTTATAAATATTAAAAAAGAGGGGACAAGGGTTACCAATCTAGAAATTAATCATAATATAGAGTATATCCAGAATACGAATGAAATAAGAACATGGTAAGGAAACAGGAATGTTATACCACATAAAAGAGATCTTGAATAGAAAAAGAAAGAAATTGAGAATTTTCTTACCTTGTAGAGTAACCCTAAGAACTTGAATGTTGTGACCTTGGGGTCTTGATGAAACCTTGGGAGGACTACTAGGAAGGTAAGTAGGCCATATCTTCATTGAGGAGGAATTCAGAATGATGTTAATAAAGGAATGATTTGGTATTCATAGGAAAAGTAATGGATTATTTTCATAATTTCTAAGGGACACCTTATGAGTGGTATTTGCAAAACCATGGACTTTCCCATGGTATTTTCCCACGTTATAAGCCTCTTGGAACACCTAACATTTTATTTAACTATAAACAAGTCGACTAGATTTATGAAATCATTATTACATCATTAATGATGTCATTAACACACCGAAACTAAAACTGTATTTTTTTACTATTCACTATAAAATCAACTTTTTGGGAAAAATTCCCAAAATTCACCCTAACCATTTCTCGATGTGTAGAATTAAATAATGAACTCCATTTTTTGAAAATAATTTTCTAAATCTATTTAATTTAATTTTCAAATAAAATCATACTTAATTAAAAATATTATTATTCAAAAACAATAACTGCTTTTATATCACATTGAAAAATAAATAAAGATGTCATTATCTTAAAGACGTAAGATAATAAAATAATAATACAATTTACTATTCATTAGAGTTGTATTACTATTCCTATTTGAATTCATAAGGGTATGTTACTATTTACCAATAAAACAAGTTGGTTCCAATATACTCCAAATAACTTAGTGAACACAATTGTAGAAGACCATTTTTCAAAATTCAAAACATAGAAGTGGGAAAAATTTATGTTTTAAAGGCTAGTTATAAATATCTACTTAAAACAATGTTCCATTCATTTATATTTATTTTTAGAAACAATTGGTGCGTTACATTATCCATATCTTTTGGAAATTTCATCCTCATAATTTTATTTACTTATTAAACAACTAAGGGTACTTTTCCCTCACAACATTTTCAGACTTTGATGTTGCTTATTCAACCATGTGTTTTCTCTACAAAACATTTACCTGGTGGATTGCCTTATTCTACAATACCTGTTCCCTGCGATCAAGAATCTGAACTGGTTTATCTTTATAAAAAAGGTTCTCTTTCAGCAGAACTGCTTCTGGGCTCAAGACATGTGATGAATCTGGCACATAGTTTTTCAACATTGAAATATGAAAAATATTGTTTACCTGAAACAAACTTGGAGGAAAAGATACGCGGTATGCAACTAATCCAACTTTCACTAAGAGTTCAAAATGTTTGATAAACCATGGACTTATATTCCCTTTCTCACTGAAATGAATCAAACTTTTACAAGGAGTGATTTAAAGGAAAACATAGTCACCTACCTCGAAAAATAACTTTTTCCTTCTGTCTTCTGTATAACATTTCTGCCTTTTCTGAGCTGTCCTCATGTACTGATGGATCATCATCACTTTCTCAGCAACTTATTCTACTAATTATGGGCCCATCAACATTCCTTCACCGATTTCATCCCAAAACACTGGTGTCCGACATAGCTTCCCATACAAGGACTCAAAAGGTGCCATATGAATACTGGAATGAAAATTATTATTATAAGAAAACTCAACTAAAGAAATTTTGTGATCCCAAAATCCCTGATAGTCCATTGAACAAGCTTGATGCATATCTTCCAAAGTTTTAATCGTTCGTTCTGACATCCCATCTGATTGAGGATGAAAAGTTGTACCAAAATTTAACTCTGTGCCCAACGACTTCTGAAGTCCCTTCCAAAAGTTAGAAGTGAACCTAGGATATCGGTCTGATACAATGGAAAGATGAACTCCATGTCACCTGACAATATTCTTGAGGTACAATTGATAAAGCTGATCCAAAGTCATTGTCTCTTGAATAGAAATAAAATGTGAAGAATTGTTTAGCCGATCAACAATAACCCAAATCGCATTGTTACCTCGAGAACACTTTGGTAGTCCCACCACAAAGTCCATGGATACATTCTCCCATTTACACTCTGGAACTGGCAAAGGATGAAGCATCCCCTTCGATAACTGTCTCTCTCCTTTAACCTGTCAACATATAATTTTCTAACTCCCATGTTTCTTTTTCAACCAAGTGGTTTCTCTACAAAACATTTACCTGGTGGATTACCTTATTCCGAAATACCTATTCCCTTCGATCAAGAATCTGGACTAGTTTCTCTTCATAAGAAAGATTCTCTTCCAGCAGAATGAGTTCTGGGCTCAAGACAGGTGATTATTATAGAACATTCTTTCTCAACATCGAAACATGAAAAACATTGTGTACCTGAAACAAACTCGGAGGCAAAGCTACGTGGTAAGAAACTGTTCCAACATTCTCAAAGATTTTAAAAGGACCGATGAACCGTGAAATTATCTTTCCTTTCTTACCAAAGTATATAACACTTTTACACTGATATATTTTAAGGAAAACATAGTCACCTACCTTGAAAGAGAAGTCTTTCCTTCGGTTATATGCATAACTTTTATTCCTACTATGAGCTGTCCACATATGCTTTTGGATCATCCTCAATTTCTTAGCCACTTATACTGGATCAAAAAATGGAATTCATTTTCGAATTCTACACATCGATAAATTGTTAGGGGGTATTTTTGGAATTTTTCTAAAACAGTTGATTTTTTGATGAACAGTAAAAAATACAGTTTGTGAAAAGTGTGGAAAGAAACACCCTGGGAATTTCTTAGAAAAAATGGGAAGTGTTTTTAATGTTGTAAGTTTGGACATATGTCCATATATTGTAATGAAAATTATCCTAAGACTAATCCGGATAAGTAGACTGTAAAGTGTTTTAAATGTGGTGGGATTGGTCATTATGCAAATGTCTGCCCAAAGAGATATCTGAATTATGCAAAGAAGCCGTACTACAAGCAGAAAGGTGTAGTGAGATCTTTTGTGACTACGCTTGTAGATGTCCGACTATCCAAGTAAGTTGTATCAGGTAAATTTTTTGTTCACTCCAATTTTGCTAAATTTTTATTTGATACAGTTTCTACACATTTTTTCATATCTAAGAAATTTTCTGGTAAATTGGAAATATCACCTCAAAAAATGAGACCCGAACTTGTTGTTAAAACACAAGGCAGTAATATTGTTTCTAAGAGAAATTATAAGAATCTTTCTATTGTGGTATGTGGAAATACATTACCTGCAAACCTTGATGTGTTACCATTAGTCGATTTTGATGTTATTCTGGGAATGTATTGGCTTTCTGATAATCATGCTAGGATTGACTGTAGAGATAAAGAATTTGTTTTTCAGGGAGAGTTTCAGTTCGTATACAAGAATGAACCCATGAAACTGATAAAATATTATGAAGTTAAGAAACTATTGAAAGATGGAAATGAAAGTTATCTTGCTCATATTGTTGAAAACAAGGGAAATAATCAAATTAATTATGTTCCAGTGGTAAAGGAATTCCTTGATGTTTTTTCTGATGAGTTACCTTGTTGAATACCTGATCAAGAGGTTGATTACCCAATTGACTTAGTTCCTGAAGCTAAGCCAATTTGAAAACCCCCATATCGTATGGATATAATAGAACTTCTTGAATTGAAAAATTAGTTGCAGGATTTTCTTGACAAAGGCTTCATTCATCCAAGAACTTCACCATGGAGAGCCTCTGTTTGGTTTTTTAAAAAGAAAGATGGTTCCGTGAGAATTTACATCGATTATAGAGCTTTGAATGACATAACTATTAAAAAAAATATCCTTTTCCTCATATCATTGACATCTTTGATCAGCTCTAGTGAGTTCAGTACTTTTCCAAGATTGACTTGAGATCTGGATACCATCAACTGAAGGTGAAGGAAGATGACATCTCAAAAACAGCCTTTTGTACTAGATATGGGCATTATGAATTTTTTGTTATGTCATTTGGATTAACTAATCCACCTTCGGTATTCATGAATCCTATTAATAGAGTATTTCATGAGTTCTTGGATAAGTTTTTGGTTGTCTTTATTGATGACATTCTGGTTTTTTCTAAAAAAAGGGGAGCATGAAAAACATTTAAGGGTTGTTTTAAAAACATTAAAAGAAAATAATCTGTATGGAAAATTCAGTAAGAGTGATTTTTGGTTGCAAAAAATTTATTTTCTTGGGCACATTGTAAATAAGGATGGAATTGCAGTTGATCCTGCTAAAACAAAAGGGGTTGATGATTGGCCAAGACCCACAAATGTTGCAGATATTCATAGTTTTCTTGGGTTAGCAGTTTATTACCGACGGTTTGTTAAGAACTTTTCACTGTTATCTAGCCTGATAACTAAGTTAACAAGGAAAGGGGTTAAATTTGTTTGGATAAATGAATGTGATGTTTGTTTTCAGGAACTCAAGAAGAGATTAGTGAATGATCCAGTTTTGGATTTTCCTTCCTAAAATGGTGAGTTTTTCATCTACAGTGATGAATTTTTAGAGGGACATAGTTGTGTTTTGATGCAGAATGATCAGATAATTGCCTATGCTACAAGACAACTTAAACTTCATGAGCTAAATTATCCCACACATGATTTAGAATTGGACGATGTGGTTTTTTCTTTGCAAATTTGGAGGCATCATTTATACAGAACCAAATTCCAAATATATACTGACAAAAAAAGTTGGAAGTATATATTCACTCAGAAGGAATTAAACATGAGACATAGAAGATGGCTTGAACTTGTAACAGATTATGACTGCATGATCAATTACCATCCTAGAAAAGAAAATAATGTAGTGAATTCCTTGAGTCGGAAACATCATGAATTGTTAACCATGTTATGTTTGGAACATGATCCCTTGATTAACAATTTGATGAATTTTGGCTTAGATGTTGTTGGTACAGGGAATAATTCTATTTGGTTTCAGGTTTCAGTGCAGTCTATATTTTCAAACAGAATTAAGAGAGCACAGAAGGAAGACCATGTGCTATAGAAAAAGGTATAATTGGTTAAAATGGTATGTTTCTAGAATTTAATATTGATAAATATTGTGTTTTCAGATTTAGTAAAAGGTTGTGTGTGCCTTGTGATTCCTAGTTTAAAAAAGAATTGTTTTGTGAAGCTTATAGTTCTCCATTTTTAGTTCTTCCTGTTAGTACTAAGATGTACAGAGACCTTTATGAGTATTATTGGTGGGATGGAATGAAAATAGATATTGCTAATTTTACCGTGAAATGTTTAACATATCAACAGGTTAACAGAGAGTGGCAGTTACCAAAGGGGATGCTTCAGCCTTTGTCAGTTCTAGAGTGGAAATGGGAGAATGTATCTATGGAAATTGTGGTGGGACTACTAAATACTTCTCGAGGTAACAATGCGATTTGGGTTATTATTGATCAGCTAACAAAGTCTTCACTTTTTCTTTCTTTTCGAGATAAAATGACTTTGGATCAGCTTTCTCGATTGTACGGCATGGATATTGTCAGGATACCTGGAGTTCTTCTTTACATTGTATCAGACCGAGATCCTAGGTTAAATTCTAACTTTTGGAAGGAACTTTAGAAGTCATTGGGCACAATGTTAAATTTTAGTACAACTTTTCATCCTCAATCAGATAGGCAGTCAGAAAGATCGATTCAAGATTTGGAAGATATTCTTCGAGCTTGTTCAATGGACTATCAAGTAAGTTGGGATCAACATATTTCTTTAGTTTAGTTTTCTTATAATAATAGTTTTCATTCATGTATTCATATGGAAACTTTTGAGGCCTTGTATTGGAAGCATTGTCAGACTCCAGCATTTTGGGATGAAGTCGGTGAAAGAATGATGATGTAGCCAGAATTAGTAGAAGAACTGGCTAAGAAAGTGAGGATGAGACCTCAGCACACAAGGATAGCTCAGAGTAGGCAGAATAGTTATGTAGATAACAGAAGGAAAGAATTATCTTTCTAGGTAAGTGACCATGTTTTCCTTAAAATCTCTCCTTGTAAAAGTGTGATGTGTTTTGGTAAGAAAGGGAAGATGAGTCCACAGTTCATCGGTCCTTTTTAAATCTTAGAGAATGCTGGAACAATTGCATACCGCGTAGCTTTGCCTTGGATTTTGTTTCAGGTACAAATTGTTTTTCATGTTTCGATGTTGAGAATGCATGTGACATATTCATCAAATGTATTGAGCCCAGAAACAGGTTAGCTGGAATAGAACCTTTCTTATGAAGAGAAATGAGTTCAGATTCTTGATCGAAGGGAACATGTATTTCAGAATAAGGTAATCCACCCGGTAAAGATTTTGTGGAGAAAATACATGGTTGAAGAAGCAACATGGGAGACTGAAAATTCTATGAGGGAAAAGTACCCTCATTAGTTCAATAAGTAAATAAAATGGTAAGTATGGAATTTCCAGAAGGTGGGGATAATGTAACACCCCAAGTTTTTTTAAAAATAAATAGAAATTCATGGGATTTTATTTTAAGTAGATATTTATAACTAGACTTTAAAATATAAATTTTTTCCACTTCTATGTTTTGAATTTTGAAAAATGGTCATCTACAATTGTGTTCAGTAAGTTATTTTTAGTCTATTAGAACCAACGCGTTTTTTGGTGAATAGGAACATACCCTTATGAATAGTAATATGACCCTAATGAATAATAAAGTGTATTATTATTTTATTTTCTTAGGGGTTGAAGATAAAGACATCTTGATTAGTTTTTCAGTGTGATATAAAAGAAGTTATATTTTTTAAATAATTAATTTTTGTATTAAGTATTATTTTGTTTAAAAAATAAATTAAAAATATTTAGAAAATTGTTTTCAAAAAATGGACTTCATTTTTGAATTCTACACGTCGATAAATGGTTATGGGGAATTTTTGGAAATTTGGTATCAGAGGTGGTACCCAGCCTTAAGTGTGGTGCACTACCTAGGTTGAGATGTAGGGCCCACAATGAGGACATTGTTCATTAACGGGGGGGGGGGGGGGGTGATTGTAACACCCCCAAATGATAAAGGGTTAACTGAATAAAGGATATGACTCATGTCAACAAGGTGAACCTTCCTTTTCAGGATACTATCTGATTAGAACTTCATAGTTAAGCGTGTTTGGCCTGGAGTAGTGATCAGGATAGGTGACCTTCTGGGATGTTTCCCAAAGTGTGTTTTAGTGAGGACAAAGCACATTGGAAAGGACATGTGTTGGAATGTGGGGCAGTCATTAGTCATATGACCCATTCGGGGATGTGGTAGGTCCCATGGTGGGGACCATGTGTCTGTTGGGTAACTGGTGGTACCTGGAGGGCCAGGACTCGACGACCATAGTAAAAGGTGGGTGTATGTGCTGTCACCAGGACCCAGTTGTTACGTATGGTATTAGAGGATTTTGATGCCTTAGAGTGGGATGATATTACCTTCAAATCTTGTTGTTTTACCATTAGTTGAGTATGATATTCCTTACCTGCAAACCTAGTTGTTAAAATCGAAGGGGAAGCTGCTCAGTGGTGGTCAATGGTAAGGAATATCAGTGGTAAAGAAGACTGTGATGACTTAGAGTGGGATGAATTTAAACATCTTTTACTTGAAAAATATTTTCTTAAGGTTGTGTGACATAGGATGGAGAAGCAATTCCTTGAATTGAAATAGAGGGATGATTCAGTGGTCATGTATGAAGCGAACATCACTCAACTGGTGAGGTATGCTCCAAATCATATTCTGGATCTTGATAGAAAAATTAACGGCTTTTACTCAGGACTAAATCCAAGGTATCGAATGGTGTTGGCCTCCCATGAATTCAAAATTTATGAAAAACTTGTTCGATGTGTTGAGAGGGTAGAGATGGAGTTAGCTGAGGATCATGTGCATTTTATAAATAAGAAGAAGAAGAGGTCTAGTTGGCAAGCGATGGGTAATAATCAACCCAAGAAATATGATGTTAAGAAAATCAAATTTCCATTTTGTGAAATGTGTGGAAAGAAACACCATGTGGAATGTCTTAGCAAAACTGGGAAGTGTTTTAAATGTGGTATGTTTGGACATATGGATTGAGACTATAATGAAAATGATCCTTAGAATAATCTTCATAAGAAAACTATAAAGTGTTTTAAATGCGGTGATATGGGTCATTATGCAAATGTCTGCCCAAAGAGAGATCTGAATGAAGCAAGGAAGCCATACTACAATAAGAAAGGTGTAGTGAGAACATTTCTGACTACGTCAGTAGATGTCAGGCCATACAATGAAGTTGTATGAAGTACTTTGTTTGTTCACTCTGATTTTTTTGAAATTTTTGTTTGATACGGGGTCTACACATTCCTTTATCTCTGATAAATTTTCTGGTAAATTGGAAATATCACCTTAACAAATGAGACCTAGACATGTTGTTAAAACACGAGGGGGAAATATTATTGCATAGAAAAATTATAAAAATATTTCTATTGTGGTATGTGGAAATTAATTACCTGAAAACCATTTTGATTTACCCTTAGTCATGTTTGATGTTATTCTAAGGCATCGAAATCCTCTGATGGTATCCGGATCTCAAGTCAATCTTGGAAAAGTACTAAGTTCCCTGGAGCTGATGAAACAAGTCACTGATATGAGGAAAATGATTCTTGTTTGTAATAGTGATGCTATTAAAAGATATATAATCAATGAAAAGTCTCATAGAACCATCTTTCTTTTTTACAATCAAAATAGGGGCTCCCCATGGTGAAGTGCTAGGACGAATGAAGCGTTTGTCATCAAAATCCTGCAACTGATTTTTCAATTCAAGAAGTTCTATTGGAGCCATATGATATGATGGTTTTGAAATTGGAATAGCTTTAGGAACTAAGTCAATTGTGAATTTGACTTCTAGATCAGGTATGACACCAGGTAACTCATCAGAAAAAACATCAAGCTATTCATTTACCAATGGAACATCATTAATCTGAATAGTTCCCTTGTTTTCAATAATATGAGCAAGACAACTTTCATTTCCATCTTTCAATATTTTCTCAGCTTCATGGTCATGAAACCATTTTTATGGTATAACGAGGTTATAATATATGTATAATGTCTCATCAATGAATCTGTAATTCGTTTGTACACATGGTTTTAATTTATAAAACCAAATGAGGTCGTTATTATCAAAGAACCAATAAAATGATCTAAAGGAACACCATTAATGTTTTAGCTTATGAATCATCCTCATATAAAACTTAAAAATGATAAATGGTATAAATTATGGTACTATAAATATGTAAATACCTTTCCATTCCAATTCTGGAGTTTCACTTCCAATCAACAAGAACTTCCACCATGAACCAATCATGGAAATCATGTTAAGAACTCACCCAAAAACACCGCAAGGAGCAAAATACTAACAATTAAAGGGTGAAATGATGTTATGGAATGATAATATAAGATTTTATAAACATGAAAATGTTTATGTAAAATACTAATAACACTTTTCTAACCATTATACAGGATGTTTAAACATGTTGGAAGTAATACAAACCTGAGGTAAGGGAATTCTAAACCCGATTTCCATTCTTTGGGTTAACCTTCTACTTCATTATTTATGTGCAATTTAAATTGTTTATGTGATGGGTTTTATTTATATTATTTTTTATTATGTGTATTTATAGTATATATTCATACTCAATCCACTCAATTAAGTATCTTTTCAATTGTATGATATTTATAAGGGGATTTTCTTTAAAATTCATATTTTTAAATTCTATTTTATGAAATTACAAAAGCAATGTTTTTATGGAATTATTCATATTGTATGATTATGTTTTGGTTCATGGGAATAATTTATGATGAAGTGTGGTACCTATATATCCCTCCAATTAATTGGGTATGTGTATGCTGGTGGTTGGCCGTATGGTTACTTCAAGTGTAACCGTGATGGTTACACAAATTGTAAGGTAGCTGTGAGGGTTAAAAATTATAAGGTAGTCTAGAGGGTTACAAGATTATGTAAGTAATGCACCAAGATACATATATGATTATATTTATGTTCTCCTGTTTTTTTGGATCTTGTTTAAATCTCATTTTCCATAAAGTAATTATATATAGGTGACAATCATGTCTTTTGTAAATGCTTTCATACGTTACGAGTATTCATGGACTAATGTGCTCTTTCCACCATTTCCATCCCTTACTGATATTTTGTGCTCATACCAAGTTTTAAAATGATTTTCACTGGTTAATGGATGTGTAAGATAAGGAAGGAATCCATGTTAAATGTTGAAAAATTGTCAAGGAGTCATGTTTATGTTTTAAAGTTTTATATTTTGAAAAAAATGGAAACAGTTTTTGTCGTATCCACTATGTATAATGTGTAATGTTATGAATGTATTGTCCCAATTCTCTAAATCTCTAAACATGAAAAGATCCTAAATGTAAAAGGAATTTTTTTCATGAATAAATTCAATATTATGTATGTAATAAGGCTGGGTCTTTATATAAGTGATCCAATATCTTTCATGAGTCATTTCCCTATTGGATGTTTGTAATAACTGAGGGGAAAAACCGGTATTGGTGGGAGAACTAAAGTGGATTTTTCTTGAAACTTTCAAGTGATCATGGGTTGATCCACCCTTTACTCACTTAGTATTAGAGTACAATGGAATATTCAAATCCATTAGCTACTACTTAGGGGGAGATTGCTGAACATAGATTTGTGATGAACTCGCCTCAAATTCATGAAGGGGGACAAATATCAATGTTGTTGAGTGTGATATGGTAGAATTCCATGAGTCCCACATAGGGGAATAGAGATGATCTTGTATTCCTAAAGAGGTACGAATGATCCAACCTCTATCAAAATGCCTTTTCCATACTGTTTTAGTGTAATTCACTAGGTGAGTAAAACTATTCTGACAGGATACCCAAAGTTGAATGTTTCATGATGCTTGTGAGCACTCATGGGTGGATCCAACCCTTCTTCTTAATGGCTATATGAATCAGTTATGTGAACATACACTTCTCATATTTGACTATATAAATTATGTAAATTAAAAAATTCACTCAAACATAATATGAACCACTTTATCCTACATCTATCCCTTCTCAGAAACCCTTTAAACCACCATAAAGCTTTATTCCATGATATATAAATAAATACCAACAGAATCAATCACCTTTTAATTGAATAAAACCCGAGGAATGGTTTTCAATAAATAAAAAATATACAAAATCACCAAGAACCACTATATCTTCAATATTTCTCAAACAAAGAAACAAATCCATGGGGTTCTACAACCAACACTTAAAATCTACTACCTTTGGTATATATGTTTAAAAATCCACCAATGATGTATCCAAAGCACAAATCGATAGAAAATTTAATAGATCCTTTCAATCTAATGTTTATTTTCCTATACCCCCACAATTTCTCCTCTATGAATCAAAATTTATTAGACTAAAAATTCATATGTTCTATAAAATAATATATGTTTTTGTATCCTTGATAAAAAAATTTCACTTTATTTAGAAAAATTTATACAATACTAGATTGCAAAAAAATTCTGATGCATTATACGAAATAACATTTATACTCATCATACAAATTTTATACACTAAAAAATATAATTATATCCATATCTAGGTATTTTTGATACACATACCTATGATATTTTTAGTTAAAACACATAATTCATAGGATATTTAAACAAAATTCCTTTCTTAAGAAAAACAAAAAATAGCAAAACCAATTTAAAACATTTCCATAACCCCTTATATGTAATGATATTGTTTTAAAATACAATTAACATGTATATCATCTCTATACATGGATACCATGATGTATAAATACTCTAATCACTATAATCCATCATGGTGATATACCACTATAATTTAATGATCAATTCCCTTATATATATAATTAAACATTTGAATATACATGTTCATCATATTTAGAATTGTAGGATAGTATAAAGCATATAAACTATCTAATGAAAACCAAAGATACGTTATTTCTTCAAAATGGACTGTTAAAATTGGAGAATAAATATACTCTATAAAATTAAAAATAATAGAATGGTATAATAAACATGAAAAAATAATATATGAATGATTTGAAATTCCAAAACATCATGGTCCTTAAGAGTTGTCACGATCATGAACAACTCATTAAAAAAACAAATCGTTATATTTATTATTGATTTTTTTAAAGGATATAGATAACACAGTGAAAAAATTAAATGTTTAATGAAGGAAATGAGAGGTATTATAGGATGTATAAAGGTAATATGACCATTGGGATAACAATATGACTGTTGGAATAGTAATATGACCATTAGAGTAGTAATACGACTATTTAAATAGAATCTTAATAAATAAAATTACATGTAAATACTATTTACTATGAATTAATAAATAAATATAAATATTTTGGTTCTACCAAATAAATTCCTAAATCAGGAAACATAATGAATATATATGTTTATGTTTGTAATACAGTGTATCTTAAATTATTTTTTGAAAATTATAATAATCATGTTAATAATAAAATAATAAAATTAAATATTTTATAAAATTATTTTAGTATCATTTATTTCACTGTTTGAGACAACACATTGAAATTTTATGAGAGCTGGTTTTTTAATATTTCCAAAAAACCTCAATTTTAGGGTTAGTAATAAAAATAACTTATTTGAAATACATATGTTTTTTGATGTTATAATTATCAAGTTTAATATTAATATGGTTTTTGCATCCATAAATAAGTTCAATAACATAAATAATTTATTTAAAAAATAAAAAATAACTTTTAAAACAAGGACTTAATTAAAAAATCCAAAAAAGATAAAATAAACCATTAGAAACATTTTTTTACATTTTTATTATTTCCTTTTGTATCAACTAAAAAATTCAGCGGTGAAAGGGTTTAAGAGACATAAAACCCATAATTTTAATCAAATATGATTTGTAATTTCAGACAATACAACTATTTCATGTTTTACTTTTGGTGTGATATTTTATTCATTATGTTATCCAACAATAGCCCTCATCCCTACGTATATATACCCACTCACTCCCTTGTAAAATATATTACCGAACACTTATAATTCCCCGAAAACTAATAATTCTCTTAAACTATGCCTCATAGTATCCTTAGTGACAATATAATGTCATGTAACTCTAATCCTCTTGGGTTTTAATGTAATTGAAAATGAGAAATTGTGAAGAATGAGGTAACCTTTCTCACTTTCTTCATTAACTTATTTCTTTCTTCTATACTCATATCCCTATAATATATTTAAAAAAAATCCTAACATGATTAATTAAAAATAATAAAAAATTTATTATTTGTTTGAAGACTTATTAGAAACTATTTATAATTCATATATTTATCTCTCACAATCTTTGGAAAAGTCTTATTAATGGAAGGATTACCAAATACAAGGAAAATGTTAATTATCTATGTATCGTTAGCTATATAGAATTTTTTTTAGATTATATATATAATGAAATGTCCCAGACCCAGATACCATTAAATGGTTCCCTATGCCTTGTTGTCCACATGGCCTCAAACACATCTCCCTAAACACCAGAGGCTGCCAACTAGCAGTGAGGGATTATGGTGTGTCTTTGGGGAGACGCTTCCCTCTTATCAAATTATTACACAATAGAATAATAATAATAGTCAAATATAGGAAGCAGTAAATCATTTTGGGATAATATAACATCCAAGACAACAATATAACAATTCTAGAAGTAATATCATATTAAATGGTGATCATGTCATGTGTCTGTAATGTAGCCAAAATAGGTACACAATCATCAGTATAAAACAGGCATAAAAACAAAAAAATGGCCAAAATAACTATCTCCACATAGCTTCATGATCCTAGGTTTTTTCTCATGGTCTCATGATCCTAATAATGGCATAATGTCATTAATCGAATTGTGGGAGCTTTCCCCAATCCTTACATGCATCCATATAATATTTTTTTGGTAAACAACAATGTCCTGAAAAGGGTGTGAGAGACAATCCTAGTAGGTCTCCAACCAAAGTTTATATAACATTTTCTTGAAATGAAATATATTCTGTATGGAGTTCAAGGTATACAACATATGTGACAGTAATAAAAGTTCCATACCCATGATAAAAGTAATGATGTAAATTGATACTATCAAGCCAAACAAGACTCCCTACAAAAAAGTGTTAATCTCATATAACAAGGAAACATTAAATAAAAACAAAGTAAACACTATGGATATTATGTATACCTATTATATCATATCTCTCATGACACACAATATAACTTATATATCATATCCTTCATGACCATACCATATAACAGGAAGTGTCATAATTTACCATGGCTATGCCATATAATCAAAGATGTCACATTTAGCACAATCATTCCATATAATAAGAAGTTTCAAACTGTACAATTCTAGATCCATGGTATATAAGGACATGTAATTCTCATTGAGTCCCAATAGAATCTCTATGGAAACTAGGTAACGAAATTTGTGTAGTTCAAGGATCATGTCAACAATGCATGTTCAATGTGAGTATAGAAAGTTGAATCCAAGGAGCATATAAGTCCATGATATCTTCTTTCATAAATCAATACCTATCATTGAAACATCCATGGAATACAAATTGAATCTAGATCCATGGTATACCTACCAAGGAATACACTACCATTTCAATTCACATCTCATTCCACACATCAATTCATAAGCATTTAATTTTCATGGGTATACCTACTTTTAAAAAAATCATATTCAATCACCTTTAATGATTTTAACTACTCATATAAAAAATACATATAAACCATTTAATTAAGAATAAACATGTTATAGATGAAAAAAACTTTTAATAAATCAATTCAATTTAATTTGGATCATTTCCAGCTCCCTCTCACAATGAATGTATTAGGCCTAGGTTGTGTTTTGGTTGTTTTTGTTGTAAATTGATCAATCTGTTAAGTATATTGATCAGGTATTAGAAATATTGATTTATGAAGGGTGTGTTTGTGAATTTTATATAGAACCATAGGTTTGAGATTGATATCCAGACTATTAGTATAGAAATATGATCCATCACATCAGCATGAGTCAAAAAATCTTGAAATTAGAATTAGACTTTGATGAGATGTAAGAGACATAGGAGAATCAGACTAAGAAATAATAAATATTAGAAGATTTTGAGTGATACCTAAATGATGGGAAGTAATAGAATATCTATCTTTAAGATCTAATGATTCTATTCTATTTTTTATTTCAAAAAATTAATATGTTATATTGAGAACATGTGATGAAATGTTTATGAAGGGATAAAGGATAATAAGTGATACCAAATTAATTGAGGATTGCATGGAAATAAAGAAATAATGGAAGGGATGGGAAATTAAAATACATATCAATGTAATTCATATGATTCAATGATGATCTTAAACATTCTCAAATCACGAGTAAGTCATGATACATGCTAGAGTTTGTGGATGTGAGGAGAACACAATGTGAATTATTTTGGATCATACTCATCAGTGTTATAGACAACACACACAAAAGGTTTTATATGATTATACTGATAATCATCAGTGTGGTAATATAATAATGTTATAATATTAATCATACTGAAGAAAAGAAGTCACTTCTGACATTTATCCTTCATAATGGATTTTGAAACTGATTCATTTTATATTATAGGTATTCTTTGTTCATCGTATGCTGAGTTTTATTGTAGGTAGAATATTTAAGAATGTTTTAAATGGGGGAAATGATAGTCTATTAGAAGGATTTGGAGACAAATCAAATAGATGAAAATAAAATATATAATTCAATCATCATCATCAGGTTAAATTGTATTTCTATTGGAACAAGAGAAAAATTACAAATTTTTTTGTTTTTAAAGAACTGGTACTAGCATATAATAATGGTGGAAATACAGATCCAAAATATAAATTCTAACACTAATATAGTCATAGTTTGTTAAACATCTTTAGATATAGGATCATCCATATAATAAAGAATAATAAAAGTTAAACTGATGATAATATATTTTCATGGGTGTTGGAAGCTATTTTTGATGAACTTATAAGGACTATAATACTATTAGTAGTTGAAAATATGTTTTTAACAAAAGAAGAACAACTATTTTTATATCATTCTCTCATTGCATTTTTATGTATTTTTTATTTTATATATAGTATCTTAATGAGAACAATTTCTGTGTTTATAAGAGGTCATTATAATGGGTTCTATTCCGTTCTGCATGTGTTGTCATCCTAATGATGAATCGTAAAAAAGAATCAGACTGAATGATCAAATTGAAGAATTAGACTAAAGATATTATAGTAAACTTGAAGTTATTTATAGTTTCAAAAAGATTCAATAAGTTTAAAGGATCTCCAAGAAGTATTGAGAAGAGTTGAAGAATTCAAAGATGAATAAATAAGTGAATGAAAAATACTGGAATTGGGAATTACTTTGAGTTGGAAAAGGAATTAAATTTTACACATATTCCATTTTGGGGTTCCTATAAAAGGAGATCATAGTACATTTGTGCTTTGAGAAAACATGAAATGTTCATGTGCACTATAAATCCATTTTTTTGGAAAAAGTATTTAATTCTGAACCATAATTTGTTTTTCAGTTTGAATATGCGAAAGATTATTGGAGTGAGGTTCGATCCAACCACCGGAGAAAGTTTTAATGAGTGACATTTCATCCAATAAATTCCATTGTAGTAGTCCTATTGGAGAAACATCCATTAGAGAAATGATCATTAGAATAAGTTAAATTGATAAAGAAAATGTAAAATACCAATTTTATTTCTACACAAATGATAAAGAAAGTGTATAAGAAGAATCAGACCATGGTGAATCCTATAAATCCTGTCAGATAAAAGTTACTAGAATGATGTAGATCAAACTGTCTTTTAATGAGTGATTTTCCAAACATAGTTAATGTGGAATTTTTGAAAACCAAAAGGTTGTGTTGTAATTTTTTGAATGTATTGAATATAGTTCGCATGTAAAGTTATATTCATTTTTATCAGGTAGTATATTATTAGTTAAAAAAATTGAATAGAAAAGAAAATCGAATGTGAAACTTCTAACTGTAGAAACTTACCAATTGCTGAATATGAATATCTTACTAGGTTGTATAACTAGCTGTGGAAATTTGATACTTAAAAATATTGTTTGGGGGGGTATAAATAACTATAATAGGAATGTTTCTACTAATATTTTATAATTTTTCATTATGTGTGCCTTTGTATTCCCGAAAAAAGATAGTGAAAGCATCCAAGTTGGTGGGACTGTTCAACATGGAAAGGGGTATTTATTTGTGCTGAACCTTGTAAATGTCATGTATTGAATTTTCATTATATTTGATTCATATGAAGGGGTAGGTTTAGAAGTATTATTTGATTTTATCATAAATTTAAAAAGTTTCATAGGTTAATAATGTTGACAAATGAAGTTAAGAAACATTCTTATAAAGAAAAAAAAGAATAAGTGATTCACCCCTACCAGTGGTCTGAATATAATTTGGTAACAATAGAATGACCCACAATCACCCCATGTGTAGTATAAATAATGGAAAATCTAAAATTCACACCCCATTGGTGACCTTGGTTAGGGAAAAACCTCGTACAAGTATCAAGGAACTAGAAGGATTCCCTAACATATTCTATAAAATTATATTCAATTAATCAGTTCATTTTCAGGGACACACCTGAATATATGGTGGGTAAAACAATCTAAACTATCCTTATGAATAATTAAACCACTCTAGAAAATTATATATCACCTATGTAAGTCCCTTATATGATTTCTTTTCTAGTATTAACTCCTGATTCAACTCAAATCGAGAGAAAAATAAAGAATGGATGAAGAACATGAAAATAGGGAATATTAAATTTCACCGAAAGAGCGCAACCGATGCCAAGTAATACATATAATGACTCAAGTTTATTATAGTACATACCTATATAGATTCAATAAGATTAATTAATCTTCATTCTAAGCTCAAATTGAAAAATGAAATCAAAATATATCAATTTTCCTAAAATGATCTTTCAAATGGATAAAGGTTATATAGTGGGGGAAGAGTGAAATTAAATTTATTGTTAATATATTTTTAATAGAAAAAGTGTCATTTTATATAAAATATTTGGGTAACATATTTTATCCACAAGGTTGGAAAAATCATGCTCTAATCTTGATCCCTTCAATATAAGGAGGGGAACCTCACACCGTTAGTGTGCACTGTTTTCCAAACCATCTGAAAACTATGTCTCAGCCCACTATAAAAAACAATAAACACCATCACATGGGAATGGAACTCCTTCCAAATGGTTTCCTCAAATTGTGAACCATATATCCCACTACTTTCCATCGTTTTTTAGTTAGGAGTAACAGTGTGTCCTAACCTGAACGGTTACTACTAACTGTGCGACCTTCCTTATTTTTTCAAAAAGATGAGTTATAGGATCTGAAGAAGCCCAAAAAAATCCTAGATATACATATGATATCAAATGGTATTCAAATTAATCTGTAAATGGGGATTTAAACTAAAATTATAGATATTTTTACCTCAATAAAATCATGGGATCTTAAAATCTTCCCCATTAAAGAAATTTTCCCTAAATGTTCCTCTGAAAGCTGGTTAAGATTCATTGGAGAAAAACTCAGGCCATTAAGAATGTACATTATCCTCCTGATCCCAAGTATCAACCTATATGTGGTCATGATTCCATAACACACATACTAAAGGAATTGACCAACCTTAATGAACTTTCATGTACCAGTCAATGATAAAAATCATATTATCCTCGAAGGATGAATCCACCTATAAATCTACCTCCTCAGTCTGAGGAACATGAGATGGTGTAGATTGATAATGGTGAAGTTGAGATATGTGGAATATTTAGTGCATGAATGAGTACCTCTGAGGTAACCACAAAAAACGGCTACCATCCCAACTCTATCTAGAATCTTGAACATCCCGATATATCATGGTAAAATATTACACTATCTCATGATTTGTTTGTGACCAAACCACAGTGATGTAAGTAAAAAAATAAATGATACCAACCACAATATCTAGAGTTCATCTATGGTGTTATTTTTATGATTTATATCAAGTCTTTTTAGTACACATCCACTTTAATATATTAGACCTACTCATAAGTCTCCAATACGAGGTGGGGTCCCAGTAAAGATAGCTCACCAGCCTATAACTAGCACATGGGATTTCAATATGACCTACCATAAAAATCCTCATAAGGTACCATCTACATAGTATCCTCATATCTATTTTTATAGGAGAAATATATTATAGGAATTTGCCTCTACCAATTGGCCCAAAAATCTAGGACATGTGTTCTTCGATTGTGATCAAGAACTTATATTGTATTATCTAACTTTAGTCTGAGGGTGGTATGTTGTGCTAATATGAACCTATGTACCCATATACCTCTACACACACTTCCAGAAATTAGATGTAAACTCTGCATCCAAATATGAAATGATAGTACGAGGGACCCCATCAATTCATTCTATCACATGGATATACACCTACCAATTTCATCTATATTAAAGGTCTCCTTGATCTGAAATAAATGAACAACCATCCTGAGCCTATCAACAACAACCCATACTGTATTTATACCTCAAGAAGACCTTGTAAAACTAATTATGAAATCAATTATGACAATATCCCATTTTTATTTAGGAATATGTAACTTCTATAAAAGTCATGATGGTCACTGGTTTTCCACCATCACCTGCTAACAGGTAGAAAACCCTATAACAAAACTAACTAGCTCATGTTTCAATCCCAGCCAACAATATTAGAAATTTAAATCACAGTACATCTTGGTAACATCGGGATTCAACTCCCAAAATGAGGCATGAAACTCCCACATCATCTACTCCTGTATTTTCAGAAGAACCTAAGCGTGACCATAGACATGAAGGATCCCATAATTGTCTATGGTCCAACCAAGATATGAGTTATCACCTACCATATGCTATCGTTGGACCAGGAAATCTGAATAGGAAGTTTTTGTCATTATCCATCTATCCAGATGAGTAGAGCTTACAAATAGAAAAGCAAGATAGGTCTTCCCCTGACAATCGAGGACCTCCAAGTGAATCTCGAAAAAAACAACATAATATTCAACTCGCTATTGGCCTCATGAACTACCTGTATATGAGTCCATCTGCTATGTACATTGGGATCTGGTTTTCTCTTCCCAAACATATAGGCAAGATGGATTTCAAAATACCATAGGGATAAAACCCTCATTTGATGCCTCAGATTAAGATCACATTGTGTGAATATATACTTGAGTCTTTTTCGTTCATGTACACTACAAAAAACTCTATAAGTATGTAATGTATCCAACAACGTAAAGCATGAAAAACTATAGATAACTCATGATCATGGTTGGGTAATTCCTCTCATGTGGTCTTAGCTGTCAAGCCCCATAAACCATTACTATATCTCCCTAAATCAACCCAAATCCTAGATTGATACCTAATGTTTCACAATAAATAGTGTATATTCTTCCCTTCTATTGTAGAATTAAAAATAGTGATGAATTAAATACCCCTTTATACAACTAAAAGGATATTTTATAGGTATTTAAGCATAAAAACATTAGACCCTTCTTAGTATACCACATTAACAGAACTTCTATGAATGATAATTACAAAATGAAATGGTTTTAATATCCATCTAGGCCCAAGAAACACCAAATTTCATTAATATTATTAGGCTACACCTAGGAAACTACAGGGATCACCTTCTATGGGTCAACTAATACTCATGTATCTAAGATAATATGACACAATAAGTTATACTTATCTATCCATAAGTGGAAAATTTTGTTTTTACTATATAACTGATTCTCCTTCAGTGTATTAAAAAAAATCTCAAGATGTTTGACATGGTATTGTTGATTGTGAGAATACAACAAGATATCATTCAATAAAACTACCATAAACAAATAAGAATAATGATGTAAAACTCATTTCACAAGTTCCAAGAAATCTATTTTCACGTACATGAAAACAAATGATATAAACAGATACTTTTATAGACCAGACCTTCTATTAAAATCTATGTGATGTATCTTTATATGTCAAACATGAACCTGATGGTTTTTAGATCTCAAATAAATTTTAGAGAACACCCCATAATCCTTGAAGATGGTAAAACAATTAATATATCTATGGAAATGGATACCTTTTCATGTCCATAAACATGATCAATTTATGTTAATCCATTAATACCCTAAGGGTATCATCCTTGTTTTTTTCAAAAAGGACTAGAGAAGCTTATAGAGAAGTACTAGGTCATATAAACCCCTTTTCCTCAAAATCCTATAACTGCCTCTTGAGCTCTTGTAATGTTATTGTATCCATCTTTAAATGAGAAATGGATATCGGTGTAGTACATGGAATTAGATTAATATAGATATCCACCTCTCTCTCTCTCTCTCAGAAGGTTAACCAGAGACTTCGTCATGGAAAATATCCCTGAAATAATCCACCACTGGAGGGAAATATTCCCTATGCAATCCTTGATCATCTAGAAAAAAACTAGAATTTTTCGTTTTCATTCCACTTATCCCATGATACCATGGTATATTTGGGCTCACCTTGATGTCCCATTCAACCCATGTGAATATAAATAGTACCCTTTGGTGATGTAAAATTCACCCTCTAGATATAAAAATCATCAATGGATTGATAAGAAACTATCCAGTCCATCCTTAGTATGACTCCAAACGCAAACATCTCGAGGAAAAAAATATTCCATATGAAGTGACCCCCCCCCCCCCAACCTCAAGGAGAAACACCCTGTAGTGATTTACATACTTTTTTATGATCCCTAATGGTGTGTTTATCACTATAACACCCTCATAAAATAGATCCATTAGACCGATGAACTCTAAAATAGTTACAAATATATATAACTATGTGACAAACCCAGGTAAAAAAGGGAAGCAAAAAGAGTATAGGCTTCTAAATTTGAACCTCCAACTAAAAATAGTATGATACCCTACTCCTTGGTTATTGACTACATATAATATATTTGTCCCAAACTATATCCCCATTACTCAAACTCACTACCCATAGTAGGATCACTCTACTATTTCAGTTCCACTGGTTCCTAGCTTCCTTAGCCACAACCACCACCACCTCAGAATTATTGACCAGTACTATGCCATATCCATACCGTAATCAACGTTTTGAATCATTTTTCTGAAGCAAGTGCTAGATATGACCCATGAGTACTCACTATTGGAGGTAATGGAATGTGAAAATGTTACACGTGGCCCATCCTATAACAATATCGACACTCGATTTGTTAAGGATTTCCCAAATTTCTCATATGTACTTATATTCCACACTAATGGAAGAAAATTTAGTTTCTGTTACTCAATGTATGGGTGGTATTTATCTCATGAGAAGCCACAAAATCATGCTTCCTACCTGATGATGTTGAACCATTATGTTGAGAAACTGAACTTCTCTGCTCTGCTCCCCCATCTCCCCCAGTTTCTACCCTATAATTAGTGCATGATTTACTATATCAATAATATTCCTCAACCCAAACACATTTACTTGAGGTTAAATATCATATCAGAGACCTTCCTTAAAGAGTCTTATCCTCATTACCTCATCATCATGTTATATGATTATAAAACATTGAATATCTGTAAAGCATGATGAATACTCCGTAAATTCCATAGCACCCTGCTCAACATATATGAACTCACTAGGCCACTCTTCACATTGATTTTAGAAAAAAATTAGGTATAGATCCTTTTTTGCAAGTCCCACTAAACTATATCACACATTTCATCAACCTGGTTCAAAACATCCCACCATCACTTTGCTTTTCCCTGGAGCATATCAGTTTCGAGCTTTATTCTCCTCCTAGGATGCGTCTCGAGATTCTCAAAGATGGATAGATTAGTATCATGACATAGTTCAATAGCCTTTGGACCTACATCCCCTAAATAGGTTAGAGGATTTTTCTACTAGAACACACATTTCAACTAATCCATAGATGGGGTAGGCTACGCTGCTCCCTAAAAAGTATTCATAATGAATGAAAAACATGTTTGGAAGTATTCCCCAGCACCTATGTATGGTAAAACTATTGGTGACCCAACTATAACTATAAAAGGGTCCACTAGTATCCCATGGATCACCGGCTCTAGAGCATGGTCTTTACTACCCTCCTGGAATATGATTTAAGGTCATCATGGTGATATGTCTCTACAATGTCAAACACACACCTCAAAAAACAATGATATGAAATTTCATTAGTAAAAGTGTATATCAGGTCCAAAAATTCTTATTAATAGGTGGTACCACAAATATTTATTCTAAATCTTGGATTGGTAAAAGGAAATAGTCATAAAAGAAACTAGATTAAATTCCTAAAGCCCACCCAAAAACCAATTCATGGTTAGGTTCTTTGTTCATCAATTTCAATTTCCATTTCATTTTAATATTCATTTCACATTAATTTTAAATGGTTTGACCAAATTGTTCACCACTACATATCTATATTGGATCATACATTTTATTAACCAAAATATGGCGTTCACTTAAACCACGCTATAATATTTTCTTGCCCATGCGACTCATGGTATATGACTCAACATTCTATAATTGGATTCATAGGGTTTCTTTTATGTCATAATCCTGAAAATAGGTCTTAGGTTATCGAAGGAACTCTAATATCTAACCATGTTTCCCAGTTCTTGATAGAAAATTTCTATCATAATAAAAGGTATATCTATCGTGGAACCTATCACAATATCAGGAAAAAAAGAAATGTGTCCTATATGGAATGGAATATTGCATGGAATGTGATTCTTCTATGTACATAAAATGATGCATGAGATGGATTAACCTCATCTCATCAGTTTTGAAAAAAGTGCAACCTTTAATCCTATTAATGATAATATCACAATTCCAATGAATCTCCCTATAGTGGAATGAAATCATTTTTAATAGGCCAAATCTAGAAAATATAAATTTTTATTCTAGGAAATTTGGATTTTTCCTGTACATGGGTTAGCTACACTCATGCATTTATCATTAAAAATTCCAATTACTTTATATTCCCCTTTATATCATCTCAAAATAGTAAAAAAAATAAAAAAATCCTTTGATATGACATTGTAACATCATTGACCCGGATGGCACTGAATAGTTCCCCAAGACTGGATAGCCACATGGACTCAAGAACATCTACCTAGGGTGTGTCTGTGTGGAGATTATTCCCTCTTATCAAATTGTAACACAGTTTAATAATAATAATAGTAAAATAGAAAAATTATTAAATAATTATGACAAAATATGACATCCAGGACGACAATATAATAATTCCAAGAGTAATATCATATATAATGGTGATCATGTCATGTGTCTATAAGTCATACAAAACATGTATACATACGTCAATAAAATTCATGTATCAATGTACCAAAATGATGAAAAATAACTATCTCCATATATCATCATAAGCCCCATCTCAATCATGTGATCTCCTTATCCAAAGCATGATATAAATTCATGCATCGAACTATGGGTGCTTGACCTAGTCCCTAACTTCATACATATATTCTTTCCATGTTCCCTATGGTTTCCCGAGATGGGTGTGAGATATAATCCTAGTAGTTAACCACCAAAAATTTCTATAACAAGTCATGGATATTCAATTTATTCTATGAAGAGTAAATTTTATATAATAGGTATGAAAGTAATACAAGTAAAATTCGAACAAAAAATGTAAAAATGTAAAGTGATATTGTTAATACAAACAAGGCTCCCTTCAAAACAAGTGTCAAGATCCTATAAAAAGGAAGTAGAAAATAAAGAGGAAATAAACACCATGACTATGTCTTATTCATAGTATATCATATCACTCATGACCACATCATATGACATGTATATCATATACATCATGACCATTCTGAATAAAAATATGTTTCACAATTTTCCAAGATAGTGCTGTATAATCAAACATGTCACATTTACCATGACCATGTTGAATAATCAGAAATGTCAGACCCCAAAAGGTATAATACATAGAATAGAAGACGAATTCATCCTTATTGATTCCCATGATAATATCAATGGAATCTAGATAACAGTACTGGTAGAGTCTAAGGATCATGTCAATAGAGCATGTCCTATGTGAATCTAGTAGGCCCAATCCAAGAGGTATAAATTCTATTAGAATCCCATATAATCAAGATCCAAGAATAAAATTGGTCCAAGGTATCTTCTTCTATAAATGAAGACCCATGTGTGAAACATCCATGGAATCTAAATGGAATCATGATCCATGTTATAAAAATCGAGGAATCCACTACCATTTCAATTCATATCTAATTCCACTAAAAAATTCACAAGCATTCATGTTCCATGAATATATCCAATCATATAAAAATCTCAATAATTCACATTAAATGACTTTACCCACTCATATAATAATTCCAAATAAACCATTTAATCATACATGAACATTAAATGGAGAAAAAACATGCCATAATCAATCAATTCAATTTAGTTTAGTTCATTATGGGATCCCACTAATAATGCAAGTACAAGAGTAACCCAATGGGTGGTAAAGAAAAGTTAAAATATCAAAGGCATACCATATGAGTGACCTTGGTTGGGTAAACAACCTAAAACAAGTCTTCAGAAACTAGAGGGAATCCCTGACAAGTTCCATTACATTTTATAAAATTAATCAAATAATTTTTGGGGCCAGGAAATAATGTATGCTGAGTATCATAATGGAAACTAGCCTTATAAATAAGAAAACCACTCAAGAAAATTATAGGCCACCTATAGTTGGTTCGTAATGGGGTGGTCATCCCGTATCAGATTTTGATTCAACCCATATCAATAAAAAATTTAGAAAATATGATGAACCTAAAATTGGGGGATATTGGCTTGCAACCAAATGGCGAATCCGATTCCAAGTCAAATGAAGAATAGATAATGTGGACTATAGTACTTACTAACATGGATACAAGAATATGAATAAATCTCAATTCCAATCTCAAATCAAATAATGGATCCAAAATATAACAATTTTGATTCAAGGAGCTCTCAAATGGATCAAATCTGTCCAATAGGTGAAGTGTAAAATAATATTTTGGTTTAATATATTTTTATGGGAAAAAGTTACATTTTAACTAAAATATCGTGGCTTCATGGTTATCCAAACCATGTGAAAACTATGAACCCTCAACTGGAAGGATGGTATCCTCACATAGTTAGTGTGCACAATTTACCTAACTTTATGAAAATCATATTGTAGCCTACTATCAAAATCATCATAGTCCATCGCATTGGAATGTCCCTCCTTCCACATGGTTTCCTTAGACAGTGCGGCCTATAGCACCCCACTATCCATCCTCGCATGGTTAGGTGTAACCATGTATCCTACCCTAAATGTTTACTAATAACCATGTTTCCTAGCATATTTTTCCAAACAATTGGGTTCCAGGCTCTGAACAATCCCCAAACACCCCCGATACACCCATGACCTCAATGGTTATTCACATTAGGCTATAAAAAAGAATTTATACATAAATTAATGAGATCTATACCTAATGAAAATCTTACATTTAGTTTCATTTATACTACCAAAAACGTATATAAAATGTTTATAATGTATATGTAATACCCCTATTTCCCTCTTTTAACACATTCTTTTAATGGTTTCTTAACTATAAATGGGAATTGTTTCAATTTTTAATTATAATTTCTTTCATTTCATGTTATAATACCTTATATAATATGTATTAATATTTAATATTATGTACTTTAAATCATTTTGTGGTAATTATTCCAAAAAAATAAAGAGGAATGAGTCAGAACCTCAGAATCAAAACAAAATAAAATATTTCGGTGAAACATGTCATCAACAATTTCACCTTCAACAAGAGAAATAATGAAAAAAATATTGATTATAATTTATCAATATAAAAAAATTATAAAAAAATTTATTCATGTTTTAATAAACCTAATCTTAAAATACATGAGGTGTAAACGTGATAAAGTGAAACCGAATGTAAGGTAAGGATACTCTCAAACCCAACTATATCATTTGTGTTAAGATTATCTTCCTCTATATTTTCTACATGATTCTTATAAAATATATTCAAAATCTATTTTACATTACTTCACCTTTTCTTGTTCTCTATATATGCATGGTACTAAATAATTTGGAAAAATTCTTATCCACTATTGTGATTAATTATAAATTTCGAATTCTCAAACTCTCTCCGTAATTCTTCAAATGTATATTTTTATCATTTTAAATAATTATGATCTTATATTTATTAATTAAACCCTTATTTTCCAAAAATAATATTATCCCATTCTCTTTTGGGAACATACATGTTCATTATTTAACATTTCTCTTAAAAATTCATTATAAAACACTTTCTTTTCTTGTAGGTATATTTCATGTTTATGATTGATGAATACTTTATTTCTCTATGGAATTCTGATTATGAGAATTTTATGAAGTAATGGTAGGATGTATAGTTATATATCCCTCTAATGTTTCGCGGAAAGTGACATATCTCATGAGATTATTATGTGTGAACATGATGTTAGATTTATTCCATTTTTTTAAAATAGGATTTATAATCTTATGTTGTGTATGAACATGATTCTATATTTATTAACTTTTTATACATGGTATTTCACCACAATATTGTGATGTTTTGTTATTATGATTGTTCTACATTCCATGTCCCCATAAAATGATTTATTCATTATGATGATGTTGATACTATGCTTAAGATATAAGGAATTCTATTATTCTTACCCATGTACTATATTGATTCAGGTGTCTTGTTCCTTCCCTTTTATCCATCCCCTTATTAGGATTTTATCTCACCATTTATTTGATGTAAATCCCCATGTTATTACATGTATTAAGACGGTTATAAATATAAGGCCCCAGCCTTAAACCTTACTTAATCTTGAGTTATTACAAGATTACACATTGATGATCTTTTCAGGTTTAGAGTTTTAGAGAATTAGATCATGAAACTTGCATTACATTCTACATTTAAACAAAGTGGTTACATAAAAGACAGTATTCATTCTTCCCATCAACGGAAACATATTTAAAATAAAACATGGATTCTTTCTTGACACATCCTTGATACTATCATCACATCATGTACCCTTCCCTTGACCTGTGAAAAACATTTCAAAAACTTGGGATGAGCATAAAAAGCTCAGTAAGGGATATAAAAATATGGAAAGGAAACATGAGTACATGTATACATAAGAATGAAATCATACTTTACCCATAAAACATAGGCATATCAAATCATGAATAAATCATAGAAATCATAAGACATAAAAGGTAACTTGAGGCATTCATAACATTTTTACGTAGGGAGTAACCCTCTTGGTTACGTTTTGGAATACCCATCACAGTATATTCCCTAAATCTCTTTGGAGAAACCTCAATGTTTCACTCCTTCGCGTTACCCAATGCATTGGAGAGCTATATCGGGCTCACCCGTCCTTAGTTTATCACGGAACCACCCGTTTTCATAACAATGCCCAAGAAACATAACATAAACGTATCACATAAAACATGCATAAAGGAAAAATAACATTTCCACATGTTAATCACAATATAACATTTTAGTATATTGAAATAATGAATCCGTTAAAAAAGAAACCATTTCCCAAAACCATTTAAAACATTTAATAAGGAGGTTTTTGAATCAAAGTGTCCCATACCACCTTGAAGCTTTTAACATTTTAAACCACTAATATCCATATAAATAAATCCTTAAAACCATTTTTAAAACATGGATATTAATAAGAACAAATCATTAAAACATTTAAAGCGATATTTTGGTTAAAGGGTTTTTATCAAAATTAGAGACACTTGAATACAATAATTGAGGAATAACATTTAATCAGAACTTTATAATATCATGAGAATAAATGGATTCATGATATAATATTCCAAAGTACAGTATATACACCATATAAGAGTGAATTGGTGCATAACAACAATCAAGTCTCAATAGAGATGTAAAATGTGATGAAATCCCTTATAAAGAAGGTATCCTTAAATTAAGGATAAATCAATCTCAAAATTATGTGTGACAAATATAAATACACCCAATATAATTGGATATTAAGTGTAAAACAATAAAAGTTCATTCACACATATTCAAAGGATGACATATTCAATAACTACATGTTGAACCCAAAGAAATCAAAATTGGGTTAAAAAGTTCCCTTGGTAAAATTCGACAGCCTAACGGCGTCACTTAAAAAATTCAGAAAATGAGTTGATGAGAGATAAAAAGGGAATCTCATCACTTGGACATAAAATTTACATCAATCAGGATATAGAAGAACATATCCCAACATAATAGTATCTTAATTAAAATACATAACAAACAAAGTCTTTTAAAATGAGGAGGGTGAAAGGCTCCCTTACCGACTTGGGTAATTTTCGAAAAGTACACCCCATTGAAGAAGTGTCATACAATGAATATGTAAATACCCATAAATGGAATTATATTACAAAATTAGTGTAATAATGTGCAGTACATAAACCACTCAAAGGAAATTGTGGCAAATGTAGCATAAATCTCATGGGAATAAAAGTGAGATGAAAAATCTCTTACGAAAACTCGGCAGCATAACGACGCCACATAAAACATCCAAAATGGATTGATGAGAGGAAATAGGGTCTCTCATCATATCAACATAAAGTTTATAGAATGAGTAATACAAAAGAACATCCCCCAACATAACAAAAATGATCTTAAAAGAAGTGACATAAAGGAGAGTACGTAAAAAGAAAGAGAGAGGTTAGATCTCTTACGAAAATTCGGCAGCCTAACGTCGCCACTCAAAACTTCCAAAATGGATTGATGAGAGAGAATAGGGTATCTCATCATATGAACATAAAAATTATAGTAAGAGTAATATAAAAGAACATCCCAATAACAAGAAAGATGAGATTTAAAAGGAATGACATAAAAGAGTGTACTTTAAAAGAAAGAGAGGAGTCAGATCCCTTACCTCGGGTCCGACTTGACTCGATCGTTCTTTAACGTCCTGAATAATAAACATGAGTTAATTTATACTTGCTTAATAACCTTTTCCAAGTTCATTATTCCTTTTATATCAATTATTGACATGTTATAAACATTATGTAATCATTTAAGTTAATAATGTTTGTTTTGTCGATATTTGGTTCTTAAGTCGAATGTGTACTTCTTACAATTACATGTTGTTCGAGTGGTCAAAGGTTCTTTATATCCAGAATGACATTCTGGATTTGGATATCATATATATCATATATATCTAGAATATACATGTATTTATAATATCACATAATCATTTAGAGGTAAGAAATGAAATGCACCGTTCATGGAGATGGTAAGCCGTACATACGCATGAACGCTACTTTCATTTCATTGTCATATTAATGGAATTAAAACTAAATGAGAGGTATGTATATTTTAATTCCAGAATTATATTCATCATTTAGATGTATCCTTCATCATATATATCCATTATATACATGTACTTATAATAGTACATTACATTTGGGGATAAGAAATGAAATGCACCGTTCATGGAGACGGTAAGTCGTACGTACGCATGAACGCTACTTTCATTTCTATCTCATACATTAATGGAAAGAAATAATAATGATATAGAGGTATATAATAATTCCAGTATAACATCATATATAATAACATTAAATCCATCCTTTATACGTCCCACTTATGGCATTAACGAATCACATCACTTTGAGGGGGCGGTAGTCCGCACTTCCTAAAATGAAGATATCGCTTATACCCATAATAGAAGCAATAAAAGTAAGCCACAAATGAAAAATACAGAAGATTAAGTAAAAAATAAACATATTATATATCATATATAAAAATAGTGACATCATAATGGCCACCTTTGAAAGTGTTAAATGAGTATTGAACAACCATCGTTTCGGGAGGCAGAATTTCGCCATCCATGGAAACCGTATGTTCTTTAACCATTTGATGTAGTTGTGTGAGAGTGTAGCTCGAATAAATATTATAACAACATCCTAGTATATTGAAGATACTGTTGTTGTTACAAAAGAAGTAAATAAAAAGAGTTTAGGGGGTTGGAGAAGCAAAATAAAACAAATCAACATGAGAGAATGAATTACCTTTAAAAGTGTAACTCCTTTTGATTTGAGCCTAAAGGCTTCCTTTGAATAGCTTCTTCCCAAAGGGAATCCTATAGGATGAGGAGAGGGATGTGGAGAGAGTAAATGTTCAGGGTATGGACGAGCCAAAGGCTTGAGGAGTGTGTGAAATGAGGTAGAGGTGGGGGCCTTTTATAAGAGGAGAGGAGGGGTACTTTTGGAAAGTAAGAAATATTACTTTATTTGAAAATGAGTTTCGGTTTTAAAAGGTCCCACATTGATATAATTCGTGGATAAGGTGATAAGGGTTCGGAATCCACCCATCCAATAAGTTTTGGACATGTGTAGTTCATAGATTTTACATTATCTTTCCATTTTATTTAAATCATCAAATAACGATGTCATCACTGCATCATTATTATGTCATAAATAATTTAATTTATTTAATGTCTAAAAATTATAAAAATATACTATGATGTAGGAAATCTTTTTATCTTTCCAATTACTATTTATAATAAAAAATATGACTTGTATAACCCCTTTGAAAAATTGTTTTAGTAAAACATATCATGTTTGTGCCATTTTTTACATTAACATTAAATAAAAGGCATTTATGTCATTTTCCAACCAAAGTGGATCCATGGGGTCCCCAAGTTGACCCATGGCTTGTCTTTGTCGGAAATGACACATCCAATGAGGGTAGGACATGTGTCTAGGTCATCTCATATTATTAAAATATTATTTTTACATTAAACTACACTAATTACCACTAATCGCGATTAAAAACTTAATAAGTTACTATTCATCAAAAAATTATTTTTATCCCATTGAACCACATTTTACTTCTTAATGAAAACCATGTATGTCGGATTTTTGAAATTCAAAACACAAAGATGGAAAAATTTCATTTAAACGGAAAAATCAGTTTTTATAAGTACCACTTAGTGGTGTCACTATTCATCAAAAATTGATGTTTTTCAGAAAAATCCCAAAAATTCACCCTGAGCTATATTTGATATTCCGAATTCAAAAATGAAGTCTATTTTACAAAATTCAAAACATATATGTCACATTAATTATTTTAATAATTAATTCCCACTGTCAGAGCAAATAGCGTGTTTTTATGAAACAATAAGTATCAAAAGATTGACACTGGTTTAAGTCTGATTTCAAAGTGAAATTAATTCCAACGACCACTATTAAATTTAATGGTAAAAATATATTCTAATTTCACTTTAAAACCACTTCAAAATATAACTTAATCATATATATAAATTAGATTAAAAATAGGTTTTGAATTAAAATACAACATTTTACACTATTCATTAAAAAAATGATCTTTATCAGAAAGATACCAAATATTTACACAAAGTAAATTTTGATGTCCCGATTCTTAATAAGAGTTTTATTTGGTCCAAAAGAATGTTTAAGAGTGAACAAAACTATATTTAATGATGGTTCAACATCAATAGGTGATAAGTGAACCTTTAGTGAAAACTAGGGCATATACGCCTAAAATTGAATTCTTTCCGTATTTTAAGCCTCTATCCTTTATTGGATAAATGTAAAAACATTTAAAAACATATATAATCATATTTTAGTTATTTCTGTCCATTCCCTCCATTACAACGGCTACATGTTAACTACCATTTAAAATAATATTATTTTATTATTAGAGTGCAACGTAAGATTCCCAAGAAATTCATTGTTGCGTGTTGGGTACGCCATCGAGCATAGCGTCCCCTTGAAAGTCATATCAGTATTTTATTCAAAAATATGGATAAATATGAAAATGTCATATTCTTTATTTACCTGGGGTGTTACATCCTTCCCCCCTTTTGGGAATTGCGTCCTCACAATTTTTAAAATTGAGGTTGGAAACATCCTTGAAAGTCCCACATCGGAATAAGAGTCAGTAAAACAATCACTTTAAAATAAAGAAATATAAGCACAGAGGTCACCCGAGTTAACCCATACTAGGATTCCAAGTATGAAAATATGGACATGGAGGGAAAAAACAAAGGGTCATGTTCTGATGGAGAGTGATAGAAAACATGTTTAGGAGAAAGTTAACCACGAGAAAATCACAAACTTGCGATGGGTTAAATGGTGTTGGGTTCCCCAGTAGGAAAAATTAATAGACAACATTTTTTTTAAGTTACTTTTTATTGAGGAATTTATTTTTGAGCTTAAATAAAACATAAGGAAACATACATACTTGTCATGTTGACTTCAAACTTTTACTAGATTCCTTAATCAAACTCATATTTTTTCCAAAAGACGAGTATTTAGGGATACTTGTTCGCATTAAGAGTACTATAATCAACTTCTAGAGAATCACCTAATCCAAAAATGAGAACTATATACTTCCCATGTCTTTAGACTATAACCAAAACCAAAAAGGTTATTACAAGATCAGATAATCCAGAAAAGGATAACCCTTTATAAAAAGAAAATCTATTCTTAATATCCAAAATTTGTCCAACAAACCCCAAAGTTCAACGAGGACCATTATATAAACAATTTGTCCATAAAATCCTTCAAAGTAAACCAATATAAGATTGAAACCCAAATATTTGAAGGATGTAGTCACATAGTCTTCCAAGTTAAATCGTAACATTTATCTCCAAACAACATTAGTTGCTCCTAAAGTCTCGTATTAAAAAGTAATTAACCTAATCACATATCCTCTATGATAGGTTAATCATTTTCATAAATAACCCAAAATCAACTTACACTTAATTGATAAAATCATATAACTAGAAATAATCAGTCAAACTAACCAGGGACTTCACGTATTCCAGTGGTAGGCGATAAATACCAGTCGCACTTTGGTTGTGGGTTCGATTCCCGCAACTTTGTCCGACGTGACGGGTAGTCACACGGTCTGCGTGTTGTCCTTTTTCCAAAACTATATAATTCTTAAATCATTCCCCAAAAAGAGATAAAATCATCAAAAATGATCATAACATATTTTAACCTCAAGTTTATCTCATGCCTTTCATTTTCTAGCATATCATATAATAACCCATAATTACCTCAAAAGTAAGGATCATATAAACTCTAATGGTTACCTTTATAATCCTTGATAGTTGGTTTAGAACAACCACGAGTTTCCTCATTGAGTACCCCATTTCATCGAGTCTCTTAATCAAAGAACCACCACAGTTTCCTTCAAACCAATTGCCACTTTGGTGCCTACGAGATCCAGCCATTCACTAAAAACAGAAATGTCAGTGTGAGTATATCAACCAAACCATCATGTACTAATGAGGAAGGTAAACACTAAGATACCTTACTCATTTTAGAGACCCGTATCTTGACGTACATGGACATTACATTACTTTTGCGGAATACTTAGTACATAACAAAAACACACACACAAGGATCGTAATAGTTTAGTGTCTTTGGAATGTCGGAATATAATCTTCTAATTGTGGTGAAATATCTTCAACATCTCCCATAAAGATCTTCCCCTTTTTTTACCTAAAACCTTTCTTTATATCCTGGGAAAAAGAAAACATACAAAAGGGTGAGCTCAAATGCTCATTAAGGGTAAACAAAAAAAATATCAATCACATCATATTCATAAGAACATAACATTTTTGATATCTTAACCTGCAAAAGAGAGCATAATTTAATAACATGGGATAAATCATGGCAGTGAAATGTAATCACAATAATCATAACTTAAAACATGAAACTTTGTGGCATTCACACATAATCATAGAGAATAATTTCTTGGTAGTCAAGACTCATTGGCAAGATTATCTTAGTGGACAAAGTCCCTTTCTGAACCGAGTCACCCTCGTTTCAGTCCTGTTTCACTGAACCGGTATAACCCACCATTCCAGCCATGTCTATCTCATGAGATATAAAATCTTTACCCAATGCATTTGAGGGAGATATAGGTCCCACCCATCTCATAATGATACCATTCTTATGTGTGCCACAAAATCATAAACCATACATCATTTCATAACCCATGTAATAAAAATGGGATTTTTAAACAACATGACATCATAAAACAATTCATATAAGATAAAGGAATTCATAAAAATAATTCCATCACAACATAATCAAATCAATGTAATAATAGGGATAAAAACAGAACCCTATATTATCTTAGATGGAAAATAATTTTGATAAAACACCTGAAATGAATTCTTGAGGAAAATATCCTTTCTTCTTCAAAAAAACTTTTCCTTTCTTAATATGTCATAAAATTATAAACTAAAATAAGTTGATTAAAAATAAACTTGAAAACATTTAAAGGAAGATTCTTGGAAATAATGTTTTAAAAATCCATTCATGCTGTATAAGTTAAAAAAAAACATTCTTCGTACTTTTGTTGGAAAAGTCAAAAAGTACCTCGTACGAAAAACGACAAAATATTCCTTTCATATATTTTACTAAAAACTCACCGAAGGGTAAAATTGGATTTAAAAAATTGTAAGTGGATGGAAATAATATTACATAGTGAGGAAACATGGATGTGGAATATAAAACACACCCCAGTAAATACTAAAGTATAAACAATCTCGGATAAAAATGAGATTGTGATATTTCCCTTACCTTAGGTCCGACTTGCTTTGTAAGTGTCCGAACCTCCTATATAATGATTTAAATAATGTTATTGACTTATTCCAGAATCATAATTATTTTTATTATATCATATATGGTCATATTCTTAGCTTCTTAGTAATAATATTTCATTGCTACTTGTTATTCGGGTGTTTATAACTTTTTGTTCTTATGCATGTTTTGTCGAATAAATTCTTATTCTTTTCTTTAGGTTATAGATACCTCATTTACAGAATGTTATTAGTGTAATATATATCATATTAATTCATTCAATTCATTTATATAATCATTGTGAAATGAAAATCATGTAGAACGAGTCGCATCACATCGTGGAGACGGTATTCCGTACGTACGCACGAGTGATAATATTGTTCCTATGATCGTGGAATTGTATTTAAGTGTATTTATACTATTTCAGTATCAATATCACTTTATAATAATCATATATAGTTACTCATTACACCATTATACCCATCCTTGTAAGGTGATGGTGTAAAATAGATTACACCACAGCGTGGAGACGGTATTCCGTACGTACGCACGCGCGGTGATTTCATTTTTCCGTAGGATGGATAGAAGGTGAATTAGGGTTGTTTCATATTTATAATTACATATCAGTATGTATGTAATACTGATGTTATTACTTTATCATGAAACAACTAAAGAAGAATATGTTTAAGAAGAAAGAAATTGAAAAGATCGGTAATGGATATTACCTCTTCTTTGAAACGCCTCTTTGAATCCTCCACTTAGGAAACTAAGATTGGTCTTTGAAGAAGACCAGGACCTCTAGGATTATTCTAGGGAAGCGGAGAAGGGATTTTTGCAGGGGTTTTCCGAGCTTGAGTGCTCAAATTGGTGTGAGGAGGAGGGGGAGGAGGTGCTCTTTTATAAGGGAGGAGAGGGGCACCTTAGGAATATCTCAAAATATTATTTTATATTAAAGTCAAAATCGGTTTATAATGGTTCCAAAGGGTCTTATATCAAAGGAAAAGTGGGGATGGGTCGAAATCCTATCAACCAATAGGATTCAGACAAGTTTAGGTTATTATTTTAACCTTATCAATTAAATTTAACTCTAAGTTAAATAATTTAACTTTTACCGTGACTTTTTGTTTTCTTACAATATATGGTTAATACACTTACTATAACATGCCAAACGAACCCCAAGTTGTTTATTATTAATATATATATCCTTATCTAAGTCATTTGGCCGAACCTTAGATTTTTAGGAATAAAATAACAATTAATAATATAATATTTGTTTTAAAAACTATTTTATGTCAATTTTGACACTATTTAGTAATTGATTTTTGTGAAAATTATAACAGAATTATTAGTTCGAACCAAGTTAATTAAATCAATACTAACATGTCATATTAACCTAGAAAATTAGTGGGATTCATAAAAAGTCTCAAATTACATTTATTTTGGTGTTTATAACATCAATTATGTCAATATTTCATTAATAAGATAATTACTGCATCATCATTGTGTCATAAATAAATTAAATTATTTAATGTCTAAAAATTACAAATAAAATACCATTATGTCGGAAATCTTTTTAATGAATATTTATAGTCGAATTTTTCTTATGTATAAACCCATATTAAAAATTATTTACTTATTAAACATTGATTTTAACTATTTTAACCCTTCTTTAAATAAATTAATAATAAATGTCCTAATCTAATCCAAGTGGGCCTAAATGGTCATATTTTATTCCTAAGTTTGTTTTTTATCGAATCACACTTATACAATAGAATTAGGACATGTGTTAGGGTAATAATAATATCATCTTTACCCTTAATTACCCTATTTACTTTTTACTGTGGTAAAAAAAAGTAAATAGTTACTATTCACCAAAAATTATCTTCATCTCATTGAACCACATTTTAGTCCTTGATATTAACCGTGTCTCTTGGATTTTGGAAATTCCACTCACAGAAACGGTAAAATTAAGTTTTATGAAAAATTCAGTTTTTTAACTACCACTTAGTGGTTTCACTATTCATCAAAAATTGAAAGTTTTCAGAAAAATACCAAAAATTAGGCCTAAGATATATTTGATATTATGAACTCAAAAATGAGGTTTATTTTACCAAATTCAAAACATATCAGTTGCATTAACTAATTTAAAAATTAATTCCCTTCGTCAAAACAAATAGAGTGTTTTTAAGAGATAATAACTATCAAAAGATTGAAACTTGTTTATAACTGGTTTAAATTTAGAATTACATCCAATGACCAACATTGTATTAAATTGTAAAAATATATTCTAAATATACTTTAAAACCACTCAAATTAATAATTTGTCACTATTAATTATTTCGATTGAAAAAGTTGTTTTTAATTAAAATTTAGTAATTTTCACTATTCATCAAAATATGAATGTTATCTGAAAATCACCAAAATTTCACCCTAAGCTAATTTTGATATTACGAATCCAAAAATGAATTCCATTTTGAAAAATAAAATTTCAAAATTTCAAAAAGTCGTTATTACTATTCATAACGGCTAGTTTTAATAATATTTTAATAGCATATTGTTGTTTAGTGAAACTCGTTATTGCATACTACACACGCTATCGAGGAAGGTCGTGATTGCGTGTAATGCAAGGCAAATCAAGGATGCGTGTTGTGAAAGCTCCTTTTGGTGTAGCGTACAACACGAGACATTAATGAAATTAAAAAGGATATTTTTCATAAAATCTCGGGGCGTTACATTCTACCCCCCTTAAAATGAATTTCGCCCTCAAAATTCGTCGGGGTTATAAATGGTTTACTATTCGAAAGTTTCTTTAATCGAAAACCACATTGTAAAAAGGAATACCAAAACCAATCTTTAAAAATGAAAGTATGAAACGTAACGGTTACCCAAATAAACTAATCACTGGGTTTCCACATAGGTGAAAATATGGATATGGAAGAGAAATCTAACCATCATGTTCTGATAGAGAGTGGTAGAGAACATGGCTATGGAAAAGCTAGAAATCACAAAGCCATAAATTTGTGACGGTCTAAGGTACCATCTGATTCATCAGATATTAGAGCACTAAGACAACATTTTTGGTTTTCAAGATCATTTCCCTAAAGTTGATGAAATTGGAATTAGAAGAAATACTTTTGTAATTTTGGTATAGTCTCACCTGTTGTCATTCTTTGGACAATTTCCACTTCATCTTTTAAATAAATGAAGTTGAATTTGTTATTCGTGAAGTGCTAGCAGATCATGTGATAGAATGACGGGTCATTCCATCTCTTTCAAACAAAAGGTTAGCAAAAGTTATATGTCCATCTTATGTTTAATCGTATATAGTTCCAAAAATGAACTTATACTTCATATATCATACCTCTTAATAAAATAAAACTAGTTTCTACTAAACAGGGACTTCCTGTAGGCCAGTGGTAGGCGATAAAGGCCAGTCGCACTTCGGTTGTGGGTTCGATTCCCACAGCCTTGTCCAACGCGATGGGCTGTCGCTCGTCCTACAGGTTGTCCTTTTTCTAAAACTACATTACAATAACATCCCATCAATAATATCAAAAAAAGTTCTATCCTTAAACAATACTAGCTTATGTCAAACATAATCCATTCCAATCTTTAGGCTTATCTAAAATACTTTGGTCCACTCTCATAACATAGTGAAAATGATTACCAGAGATTTAATACCATTGTTGATCCCCATATATCATAAGATATGTTTTGTTGGTCACATTCCAAACATTCAAACTCCTTAATCCTGTATTCTCTTGAATACCCATTGAACCTTAGTGAAAACATGAATGCAGTTAAAAGTTAACACCTTCCACATACCAAAATCCTCAAAATTCTATATACTCAAACCATGATATCACATAGTCCTTATATCAATCATGAGCTCATGAATACTGTTAAAAATTTCATTTTCTCGTTTTCCCTTCATTATGCGCATATCATCTTATTAAAAAATATCTCAATCACTTTGAATACCACATTAGACCAATACATAAATATTCCAATACTCCATGATAGAACATTATTTGGGAATCCCATTACATAAACACTTAATCATTCCACCACATCGTTTTCATACTCCACATCGCTGATAGAAATTGCATGTGACTTTCCTTTGTCTTTAGCCTTAAGAGGTGTCTCATGTCGATCATCACTAACCCTTGGATTAGGGTATTTATTGGCATAATGTCCCATCTCCTTGCACTTGAAACATTGAAGTGTTGGTGGTGTGTTCTCTACAGTCTTTTCTTTATTCACATCATTAGAAACCCTTTTTCCATTACTTCGAAACTCAACTGCTCGATGACCTTCTTTTCCACACTTAAAACATTTTTTAGTCCCTTTAAGACAATCTCCACGATGCTTCTTTCCACACTTTGAGCATAAGGAAACATTCACCATTATTCTGAGATTTCTCCTTGAACTCCATCTTTCATTTCTTTTCAAAACCATGAGATGGATATGTAACACCAACTTCCATTTCTACCTTCATAGCACAATGCACAATTTCTTCATAGCTACTGAAGTCTCTTATAGCTAATTCCCTTCGAAGACTTGGTTTTAAGCCACTGAAAAATTGATCAACTTTACTTTCAGGTTGGATGATAATGCCAGATGCATACCTTGCAAGTCTTGTAAAATTTGCTTCGTATATACCAACAGATTCATCATCCTTCTGCTTCATCTCAAGAAACTCCTTTTCCATCTTTGTTCGAAGAATACGAGGGAAGTACTTACTGAAAAACAAGTTCTTGAACTCGTCCCATTCCATGGACTCAATTTCATCTCTTGGCCTCGTATTCTTGATAAGATTCCACCATTGATCAGCATCACCTTCCAAACGATACACTACTAAGATGACTTTATCATGTTCAGAACATTGATGAACTGAAAATATCTTTTCAGTGGTACTGATCCATTGTTCGACAACAAGTGGATCGGAAGTCCCACTGAAAGAAGGTGGATGTTGCCTCATGAAGGACTCAATAGAATATTGCTACCTTCTCTGCTCATTTGGAAGTCCAGAATGATTCATATCTTGTGTAAGTATAGCAATAAGATTTTTCACTCCATCTCACATAACATTTGTTTGTTCAGGAGGACAATCATCGCATTGTCCATTGCATTGATCAACACGGTTCCTTCGGGTTCCAGCCATTTTCTAAAACCCAAAAATAATAGTGTGAGAGGAAAAAATCATGCTAGGGAAAACAACATTATAAAGGGGGAGTATCCTCAATATCTAACTTCTTAGGTTAAATTCTATGATCGTTACCGTAGTTCTAGGACTGTATCTTATACGCATACTTATCCTTAGGGACATCCCTAGACATACCTTAGAAATATCTCTAGGGATCTAACTAACGCTTTCGCATCCTAGTTTCCAAAGGTTGACTAAACCTTTCCTCTGATACCAACTGTAGAGACCCGTATCTTGACGTACATGGACATTACATTACTTTTGCGGAATACTTAGTACATAACAAAAAACACACACACAAGGATCGTAATAGTTTACTGTCTTTGGAAACTCGGAATATAATCTTCTAATCGTGGTGAAAGATCTTCAACATCTCCCATAAAGATCTTCCCCTTTTTTTACCTAAAACCTTTCTTTATATCCTGGGGAAAAGAAAACATACAAAAGGGTGAGATCAAATGCTCAGTAAGGGTAAACAAAAAAAATATCAATCACATCATATTCATAAGAACATAACATTTTGAAAATCTTAACCTACAAAAGAGAGCATAATTTCATAACATGGGATAAATCATGGCAGTGAAATGTAATCAAAATAATCATAACATAAAACATGAAACTTCTTGGCATTCACACATAATCATAGAGAATCATTTCTTGTTAGTCAAGACTCATTGCCAAGACTATCTTAGTGGACAAAGTCCCTTTCTGAACCGAGTCACCCTCATTTCAGTCATGTTTCACTGAACCGGTATAACCCACCATTCCAGCCATGTCTATCTCATGAGATATAAAATCTTTACCCAATGCATTGGAGGGAGATATATGTCCCACCCATCTCATAATGATACCATTCTTATGTGTGCCACAAAATCATAAACCATACATCATTACATAACCCATGTAATAAAAATGGGATTCTTAAACAACATGACATTATAAAACAATTCATATAAGATAAAGGAATTCATAAAAATAATTCCATCACAACATAATCAAATCAATGTAATAATAGGGATAAAAACAGAACCCTATATTATCTTAGATGGAAAATAATTTTGATAAAACACTTGAAATGAACTCTTGAGGAAAATATCCCTTCTTCTTCAAAAACACTTTTCCTTTCTTAATATGTCATACAATTATAAACTAAAAGAAGTTGATTAAAAATAAACTTGAAAACTTTTAAAGGAAGATTCTTGGAAATAATGTTTTAAAAATCCATTCATGCCGTATAAGTTAAAAAAACATTCTTCGTAACTTTGTTGGAAAAGTCAAAAAGTACCTCGTACGAAAAACGACAAAAGATTCCTTTCATATCTTTTACTAAAAACACACCGAAGGGTAAAATTGGATTTAAACAATTGTACGTGGATGGAAATAATATTACATAGTGAGGAAACATGGATGTGGATGATAAAACACACCTTAGTAAATACTAAAGTATAAACAATCTCGGATAAAAATGAGATTGTGATATTTCCCTTACCTTAGGTCCGACTTGCTTTGTAAGTGTCCAAACCTACTGTATAATGATTTAAATAATGTTATTGACTTATTCCAGAATCATACTTATTTTTATGATATCATATATGGTCATATTCTTAGCTTCTTAGTAATAATATTTCATTGCTACTTGTTATTCGGGTGTTTATAACTTTTTGTTCTTATGCGTGTTTTGTCCAATAAATTCTTATTATTTTCTTTAGGTTATAGATACCTCATTTACAGAATGGTATTAGTGTAATATATATCATATTCATTAATTCAATTCATTTATATAATCATTGTGAAATGAAAATCATGTAGAACGAGTCGCATCACATCGTGGAGACGGTATTCCGTACGTACGCACGAGTGATGATATCGTTCCTATGATTGTGGAATTGTATTTAAGTGTATTTATACTATTTCAGTATCAATATCACTTTATAATAATCATATATAGTTACTCATTACACCATTATACCCATCCTTGTAAGGTGATGGTGGAAAATAGATTACAGCACAGCGTGGAGACGGTATTCCGTACGTACGCACGCGCGGTGATTTCATTTTTCCGTAGGATGGATAGAAGGTGAATTAGGGTTGTTTCATATTTATAATAACATATCAGTATGTAATTAATACTTATGTTATTACTTTATCATGAAACAACTAAAGAAGAAGAAGTTTAAGAAGAAAGAAATTGAAAAGATCGGTAATGGATATTACCTCTTCTTTGAAACGCCTCTTTGAATCCTCCACTTAGGGAACTAAGATTGGTCTTTGAAGAAGACCAGGACCTCTAGGATTATTCTATGGAAGTGGAGAAGGGATTTTGGCAGGGGTTTTCCGAGCTTGAGTGCTCAAATTGGTGTGAGGAGGAGGGGGAGGAGGTGCCCTTTTATAAGGGAGGAGAGGGGCACCTTAGGAATATCTCAAAATATTATTTTATATTAAAGTCAAAATCGGGTTATAATGGTTCCAAAGGGTCTTATTTCAAAGGTAAAGTGGGTATGGGTCGCAATACTATTAACCAATAGTATTTAGACAAGTTTAGGTTATTATTTTTACCTTATCAATTTGATTTAACTCTAAGTTAAATAATTTAACTTTTACCGTGACTTTTTGTTTTCTTACACTATATGGTTAATACACTTACTATAACATGACAAACGAACCCCAAGTTGTTTATTATTAATATATATATCCTTATATAAGTCATTTGTCTGAACCTTAGATTTTTAGGAATAAAATAACAATTAATAATATAATATTTGTTTTAAAAACTATTTATGTCAATTTTGACACTATTTAGTAATTGATTTATGTGAAAATCATAACAGAATTATTAGTTCGACCCAAGTTAATTAAATAAATACTAACATGTCATATTAACCTATAAAATTAGTGGGATTCATAAAAAGTCTCAAATTACATTTATTTTGGTGTTTATAACATCAATTATGTCAATATTTCATTAATAAGATAATTACTGCATCATCATTGTGTCATAAATAAATTAAATTATTTAATGTCTAAAAATTACATATAAAATACCATTATGTAGGAAATCTTTTTATCTTTCTAATGAATATTTATAGTCTAATTTATCTTATGTATAACCCCATATTAAAAAATATTGACTTATTAAACTTTGATTTAAACTATTTTAACCCTTCTTTAAATAAATTAATAATAAATGTCCTAATCTAATCCAAGTGGGCCTAAATGGTCATATTTTATTCCTAAGTTTTTTTTGGTCGAATTACACTTATCCAATAGAATTATGAAATGTGTTAGGGTAATAATAATATCATCATTACCCTTAATTACCCTATTTACTTTTTACCGTGGTAAAAAAAAGTAAAAAGTTACTATTCACCAAAAATTATTTTCATCTCATTGAACCAAATTTTAGTCTTTGATATTAACCACGTCTCTCAGATTTTCGAAATTCCACTCACAGAAGTGCTAAAATTAAGTTTTAAGAAAAATTCAGTTTTTTAACTACACTTAGTGGTTTCACTATTCATCAAAAATTGAAAGTTTTCAGAAAAATACCAAAAATTAAGCCTAAGCTATATTTGATATTATGAACTCAAAAATGATGTTTATTTTACCAAATTAAAAACATATCAGTTGCATTACCTAATTTAAAAATTAATTCCCGTCGTCAAAACAAATAGCGTGTTTTTAAGAGATAATAACTATCAAAAGATTGAAACTTGTTTATAACTGGTTTAAATGTAGAATTACATCCAATGACCAACATTGTATTAAATTGTAAAAATATATTCTAAATATACTTTAAAACCACTCAAATTAATAATTTATTACTATTAATTATTTCGATTGAAAAAGTTGTTTTTAATTAAAATTTAGTAATTTTCACTATTCATCAAAATATGAAAGTTATCCGAAAATCACCAAAATTTCACCCTAAGCTAATTTCGATATTATGAATCCAAAAATGAATTCCATTTTGAAAAATAAAATTTCAAAATTTCAAAAATTGGTTATTACTATTCATAACTGCTAGTTCTAATAATATTTTAATAGCATATTGTTGTTTAGTGAAACTCGTTATTGCGTACTACGCACGCTATCGAGGAAGGTCGCGATTGCGTGTAATGGAAGGCAAATAAAGGATGCGTCTTGTGCAAGCTCCTTTTGGGGTAGCGTACAACACAAGACATTAATGAAATTAAAAAGGTTATTTTTCATAAAATCTCGGGGTGTTACACTCATTCACCTTATCTAAAACTAGGACTCTTTCTGAAATCCTAACCATTATGGTAATGTCACTTATGCTCAAAGAATACCCTAACCTCTAAAGTTATCTAAACCGACCTCTGATACCAACTACAAGGCCCCAGCCTTAAACCTTACTTAATCTTGAGTTATTACAAGATTACACATTGAGGATCTTTTCAGGTTTACAGTTTTAGAGAATTAGATCATGAAACATGCATTACATTCCACATTTAAACAAAGTGGTTACATAAAAGACAGTATTCATTCTTCCCATCAACGGAAACATATTTAAAATAAAACATGGATTCTTTCTTGACAGATCCTTGACACTATCATCACATCATGTACCCTTCCCTTGACCTGTGAAAAACATTTCAAAAACTTGGGATGAGTATAAAAAGCTAAGTAGGGGATATAAAAATATGGAAAGGAAACATGAGTACATGTATACATAAGAATGAAATCATACTTTACCCATAAAACATAGGCATATCAAATCATGAATAAATCATAGAAATCATAAGAAATAAAACGTAACTTCAGGCATTCATAACATTCTTACGTATGGAGTAACCCTCTTGGTTACGTTTTGGAATACCCATCACAGTATATTCCCTAAATCTCTTCGGAGAAACCTCAATGTTTCACTCCTTCACGTTACCCAATGCTTTGGAGAGTTATATCGGGCTCACCCGCCCTTAGTTTATCACGGAACCACCCATTTTCATAACAATGCCCAAGAACCATAACATAAACGTATCACATAAAACATGCATAAAGGAAACATAACATTTCCACATGTCAATAACAATATAACATATTAGTATATTGAAATAATGAATCCGTTCAAAAAGAAACCATTTCCCAAAACCATTTAAAACATTTAATAAGGAGATTTTTGAATCAAAGTGTCCCATACCACCTTGAATCTTTTAACATTTTAAACCATTAATATCCATATAAATTATTCCTTAAAACCATTTTGAAAACATGGATATTAATAAGAACAAATCATTAAAACATTTAAAGCGATATTTTGGTTAAAGAGTTTTTACCAAAATTAGAGACACTTGAATACAATAATTGTGGAATAACATTTAATCAGAACTTTATAATATCATGAGAATAAATGGATTCATGATATAATATTCCAAAGGACAGTATATACACCATATAAGAGTGAATTGGTGCATAACAACAATGAAGTCTCAATAGAGATGTAAAATGTGATGAAATCCCTTATGAAGAAGGTATCCTTAAATTAAGGATAAATCAATCTCAAAATTATGTGTGACAAATATAAATACACCCAATATAATTGGATATTAAGTGTAAAACAATAAAAGGTCATTCACACATATTCAAAGGATGACATATTCAATAACTACATGTTGAACCCAAAGAAATCGAAATTGGGTTAAAAAGTTCCCTTGGTAAAATTCGACAGCCTAACGGCGTCACTTCAAAAATTCAGAAAATGAGTTGATGAGAGTTAAAAAGGGAATCTCATCACTTGGAAATAAAATTTACATCAATAAGGATATATAATAACATATCCCAACATAATAGTTTCTTAATTAAAAGACATAACAAACGAAGTCTTTTAAAATGAGGAGGGTGAAAGGTTCCCTTACCAACTTGGGTAACTTTCGAAAAGTACACCCCATTGAAGAAGTGTCATACAATGAATATGTAAATACCCATAAATGGAATTATTTTACAAAAGGAGTGTAATAATGGGCAGTACATAAACCACTCAAAGGAAATTGTGTAAAATGTAGCATAAATCTCACGGGAATAAAAGTGAGATGAAAAATCTCTTACGAAAACTCGGCAGCCTAACGACGCCACATAAAACTTCAAAAATGGATTGATGAGAGGAAATAGGGTCTCTCATCATATCAACATAAAGTTTTCATAATTAGGAATACAAAATAACATCCCCCAACATAACAAAAATGAGCTTAAAAGAAGTGACATAAAGGAGAGTACTTAAAAAGAAAGAGAGAGGTTAGATCTCTTATGAAAATTTGGCAGCCTAACGGCGCCACTCAAAACATCCAAAATGGATTGATGAGAGAGAATAGGGTCTCTCATCATATGAACATAAAAATTATAGTAAGATTAATATAAGAGAACATCCCAATAATAAGAAATATGAGATTTAAAAGGAATGACATAAAAGAGTGTACTTTAAAAGAAAGAGAGGAGTCAGATCCCTTACCTCGGGTCCGACTTGACTCGATCGTTCTTTAACGTCCCGAATAATAAACTTGAGTTAATTTATACTTTCTTAAGAACCTTTTACAAGTTCATTATTCCTTTTATATCAATTATTCACATGTTATAAACATTATGTAATCATTTAAGTTAATAATGTTTGTTTTGTCGATATTTGGTTCTTAAGTCGAAAGTGGACTTCTTACAATTACATGTTGTTCGAGTGGTCAAAGGTTCTTTATATCCAAAATGACATTCCTGATTTGGATATCATATATATCATATATATCTATAATATACATGTATTTATAATATCACATAATCATTTAGATGTAAGAAATGAAATGCACCGTTCATGGAGACGGTAAGCCGTACGTACGCATGAACGCTACTTTCATTTCATTGTCATATTAATGGAATTAAAACTAAATGATAGGTATGTATATTTTAATTCCAGAATTATATTAATCATTTAGATGTATCAATAATCATATATATCCATTATATACATGTACTTATAATAGTACATTACATTTGGGGATAAGAAATGAAATGCACCGTTCATGGAGACGGTAAGTCGTACGTACACATGAACGCTACTTTCATTTCTATCTCATATTTTAATGGAAATAAATAATAATGATATAGAGGTATATAATAATTCTAGTATAACATCATATATAATAACATTAAATCCATCCTTTATACGTCCCACGTATGGCATTAACGAATCACATCACTTTGAGGGGGCGGTAGTCCGCACATCCTAAAATGAAGATATCGCTTATACCCATAATGGAAGCCATAAAAGTAAGCCACAAATAAAAAATACAGAAGATTAAGTAAAAAATAAACATATTATATATTATATATAAAAATAGTGACATCATAATGGCCACCTTTGAAGGTGTTAAATGAGTATTGAACAATCATCATTTCGGGAGGCAGAATTTCACCATCCACGGAAACTGTATGTTCTTTAACCATTTGATGTAGTTGTGTGATATTTTAGCTCGAATAAATCTTATAACAACATCCTAGTATATTTAAGATACTGTTGTTGTTACAAAAGAAGTAAATAAAAAGAGTTTAGGGGGTTGGAGAAGCAAAATAAAACAAATGAACATGAGAGAATGAATTACCTTTAAAAGTGTAACTCCTTTTGATTTGAGCCTAAAGGCTTCCTTTGAAAGGATTATTCCCAAAGGTAATCCTATAGTATGAGGAGAGGGATGTGGAGAGAGTAAATGGGCAGGGTATGGCCGAGCCAAAGGCCTGAGGAGTGTGTGAAACGAGGTAGAGGTGGGGGTCTTTTATAAGAGGAGAGGAGGGGCACTTTTCGAAAGTAAGAAATATTACATTATTTGAAAATGTGTTTCGGTTTTAAAAGGTCCCACATTGATATGATTCGTGGATAAGGTGATAAGGGTTCTAAATACACCCATGAAATAAGTTTTGGACATGTTTAGTTCATAGATGTTACATTATCTTTCCATTTTATTTAAATATTCAAATAATGATGTCATGGCTGCATCATTATTATGTCATAAATAATTTAATTTATATAATGTCTAAAAATTATAAAACAAATACTATGATGTAGGAAATCTTTTTAGCTTTCCAATTACTATTTATAATCAAAAATATGACTTGTATAACCCCTTTGTAAAATTGTTTTTGTAAAACATATCATGTTTGTGCCATTTTTTACATTAACATTAAATAAAAGGTATTTATGTCATTTTCCAACCATAGTGGCTCCATGGGGTCCCCAAGTTGACCCATGGCTTGTATTGGTCGGCCATGACACATCCAATGAGGGTAGGACATGTGTCTAGGTCATCTCATATTATTAAAATATTATTTTTACCTTAAACTACACTAATTACCACTAATCCCGATTAAAAACTTAATAAGTTACTATTCGCCAAAAAATTATTTTTATCCCATTGAACAACATTTTACTTCTTAATGAAAACCATGTATGTAAAATTTTTGAAATTCAAAACACAAATATGGAAAAATTTCATTTAAACGGAAAAATCAGTTTTTGTAAGTACCACTTAGTGGTGTCACTATTCATCAAAAATTGATGTTTTTCAGAAAAATCCCAAAAATTCACCCTGAGATATATTTTATATTCCGAATTTAAAAATGAAGTCTATTTTACAAAATTAAAAACATATAAGTCACATTAATTAATTTAATAATTAATTCACGCTGTCAGAGCAAATAGCCTGTTTTTATGAAACAATAAGTATCAAAAGATTGACACTGGTTTAAGTCTGATTTCAGAGTGAAATTAATTCCAACGACCACTATTGGATTTAATGGTAAAAATATATTCTAATTTCACTTTAAAACCAATTCAAAAGATAATATAATCATATAAATAAATTAGATTAAAAAGAGGTTTTGAATTAAAATAAAACATTTTACACTATTCATTAAAAAAGATGAACTTTATCGGAAAGATACCAAAAATATACACAAAGTAAATTTTGATGTCCCGATTCTTAATAAGAGTTTTATTTGGTCCAAAATAATGTTTAAGAGTGAAAAAAACTATATTTAATGATGGTTCAACATCAAAAGGTGATAAGTGAACCTTTAGTGAAAACTAGGGCATATACGCCTAAAATTGAATTCTTTCCGTATTTTAAGCCTCTATCCTTTATTGGATAAATGTAAAAACATTTAAAAACATATATAATCATATTTTAGTTATTTCTATCCATTACCTCCATTACAACGGCTACATGTTAACTACCAATTAAAATAATATTATTTTATTATTAGAGTGCAACGTAAGATTCCCAAGAAACTCGTTGTTGTGTGTTGGGTACGCCATCGAGCATAGTATCCTATTTAAATTCATATCAATATTTTATTCACAAATATGGATAAATATGAAAATGTCATATTCTTTATTTACCTGGGGTGTTACAATAAATGATAACAAGATGACTATTCTATAGGGTTTAAATATAGTTAATGTTATATATATATATATATATTCATGATATATGAACATAAGCATCCCTAGATCCTAACCCTACTTATTTTGGAATTTTTATTATTATGTATGTTTATCTTATAAATGTTTTAATAATATTTCATGAAATATATATGACTTTTTATTTAGTATTAGATTAATGTTTAGTTTATTATTGAATTTTGGTTAGTAAAAGACAACCTTTATTAAACTACGAGACCTTAAAATAAATATATAGGAATTTATTTTCACATGTTAATTTATTATTTTTCCCATATTTATTGATTTATGGTTTACTATAACCTTTTTTATTATAGTGAATGGTGGGAACCAGGAGAAACTATATCAATAACCCATGTAATATAAAATAAAATCATTATCTGAATAACATTTCTAATGTAATTAGAGGTAGAGTTCCAAAACTCATAGTGTTTTTTCTTAGTTATCTCATGCTATGAACAATCATTTAAGAAAAATGGGATTCCATAGTTCACCTAAGTAAGATGTATCATCCATTGGTTCCTTTAAGAGAATATAAACAACTAGATTAAGTGGATTTCCTAATCTACTTGTTTTAGAATAATAGATCAAATGGAGATATTCCTTAAAACCAAGTATTTATGGGATACCTATTACCATATATCATAGGGTATGATATAGGGATATTGTACGATTCAATATCCTTTATTTCATAGAAATTCAAAACTCCATGGTTGGGTATATCGTTTAGTGTGATATGGAGATATTACATGGAAATGGTGCGAGGGTAATCATATTATATGATCCACACTTACACCCTATGATATTCATGGAATCTGATCATTAAAATTTAACATATATGAGTCCTCCTTATATGGACATCATTAACAATAATTTCATAAATGAAACGTTAGAGAAGATCATTTGAATTCATTAAAAAGTTTAATGTATAATCATCTAAACTATTTACTCTTATATTATGTAAGATAATGAGTAAATTCGTTATAGATTAATGAGACTTATGAAATGAGTTGGTACCCATGATGATTGGTATGTGAAACGTTTGAAATCATACTATGTAAACTCCCTCTTTTAATGAGTCTTACAACATACTCTCTTCCTTTTCCTTGAGAGATACTTGAATATTATGGGATTGAGGTGGGTCCTTCCCATATGATGGGTGATTCATTTTAAGCTATGGATACATGCTAATGAATGTATTCCATTGGATACCTATTCGGGATATTTCTCTATAATATTATTGAATAAGGAGGCTTGAACATTCTACAATGAAACACACTCAAAAAATTCATCATTTTAGTTTATGAATGGTTTTAATTTAAATCCTAGTAGATCTTGGGTATTAAAGGTTTCCAATTAATTCTACTACTTTGATTAATTTTTAATAAATCCTTATAAATTCATTGGTGGTATCAAATCCATACCATGATTTTTTAGATTCCAAGATAATTTTTAAAATGAATAATTATGAGAATTTATTCTTGTTTTATTGTGAATCATATAATAGGATATATATTTTCTTAAATAAAATGAATACCATAATCCATATCATCAAATACAATGTCTGTGGACAACATAATGTTATATGATAACATAAGATTCATTCGGTTTATGGAATATTCTATGGTATATCATAGGTGGATAAATATATTATAGTCTTTGGTTCTGTTGTATCGTACCATATGATATGTTCATTCATGTTTTAGGATGGAAACCTTCCTCATGTGAAAAATAGAGTATCATATCACCTTAATGACATCAATACCTATCAAAAAATATGAGTCAATGGAACCAATAGATATATCATAGCTAGGAATTATTAATCATAGAATACAACTGATAATATAGGATATCATACCTTATGATATTCTTATATCGTTAAATATGATATGTATAGATTCTTTTATAAACTATAAATTTTTAATGGAATTATATGGTTTATAAATAATTTATAAATAATGGGAAAATGTATTGGATTATATTCATTTAACTTATAAATATGTTTATAAATTAATGATTTATAAATTGTTTATAATTAATAAATTTATTTTTTATAAATATTTTATTAAATAAATATTTCATAATATTAATTGTTAATATTTAATGCATTTTTAATTATATTGTATGGATTATAATTTGGATATAAATGGATTATATATAAAATTAAAGTTTAATTTATATAATATTTATAAATTATAATGTATGAAATATTATTAAATAATTTATATTTGTATTGTGAATTATTCATAATCCTTATTTTGATTTGTTCAAATTAATAGCCTTATTTGAGGAAATTATTAAATCATATCGAAATAAGTTTATCTAAATGATATGATACAAGTTTAAATAATGTTAAATGTGTGATATTCTAAGTATTTATAGATACAATGTTTTTATATTAGTGATCATACATTCAAGTAATATTACATATAATGATTAATATGAAGGAGCTCATATTGTAATAAATATTAAGTTTTTATATTAATTTAATAATTGTAAAATCCATGATGTTTGTCAAAATTATAATATCTTTATAATTATATTTATTTATGAGTTATTCATAAATTATTTATCTTAATTTTAAATATATAATTTTTAATGTTTGGAACGAAGCCTCTGTATTATTAAAAAAAGAACCTTTTTCTTTTTGGGTTGAGGGGAACCCATTAAATATCATAAAGTCCCATGACCCATAAGCCCAATTTGAATTTTCAAAAGGACCATTGGAATGGATACCCAATACAAAGATTGAAATAAAATTTTGGCCAGTGGATCCTATGGTAAATAGTAGAACTAAAGTACTTAGGCTGCTATTATATCTTTTAATGTATAATTTCCACTACAGATCCTGCTACAATACCTTCTTTATCTATAGTGCCACCAGTAATGTATTAGTTATATAGTTACATAGGTATTCTCCCCTACTAGTATATGAACCCTGGTCTTTTGGATCCCAAGAGAAAACCTGTATTACTCGGGTACAAGGTCGTTGGCATCTCATGTTCAAATATACTAATTATTCATTTATTTCATTATTCATGACACTATTCATGGATATAATTACTATATTATAAATTAATATATTATTTAGTTTAAGTGTTAAATTTATTTGATAAAATTTCATACCTTTTTCTAGTATTTTCATGCTAGGTATGATAATTTAATTATCTTTTTTTTATCCTTTCAATTTTCATGTACTAGGTTATGAGCATCAGTTATGTAGTTATCTATGATTCAAAAATATCATGTGTTAGAATTATGATAGAATTAAGGTCCCTCTTGACTAATGTTTCCTTCAGTAAAGGGACTTTGGGTCAGGCTTCCCACCAACCATGAGGGTTATTCCATATCTTGAAAAGTGTGGGTTGGATATTTGTCACTCCTAGCACAATTGTTTTAGGATTATTGATTTCAAATAATTACAATCATTTACATGAAAGTGTTTGTTATACCTTATTCTTGAGATAAATGTTATACTTATAAATATTGTTTAATTTTAATTTTGGTTAGTAACACAAGTTATGGTTTTTTTAAAGAGTAACACCTTAATATGGTTTGAATATATTAATTTAGTGGCAGAAATAGTTTTCCCAAAAAATCATTACAATATTGAATACATGTTAGGGGAATACATGGGATAATTTGGTGAAATTAATTTCACTTATAAATGTTCAGTGTTAAATTCCATCCAAAGAGAACACCTATGAAGACTCTAATCATTCAAATTGGTGGGTTCTTTCAAAATAATGTGCCCCTAGATTATCTTGTGTAATGAAAACATGTAATTTAGTGAAACTAATAGTTAGGTGTCTCATTTTTAGAATTTAATATGGGTTTCTCATAGTTGGTAACCTTTTAGGAATGATACTGGAGGAATAGTGTTGAGTTTATCCATATGATGGATTGGGAAAGGATTTGTCCACTCAACTATACAAGATTCATATATGATTGGATTAACATGATGGCCTACTTAAATAGCTAACAGGTTAGATAAATACAAATGTGGAAAAATTTATTAATAAAATATGGATCATGGTGTTCTAATGGATATGATGAAATTTAAAAGTGCTCTTCATTTTTATGGAAGAGTATTTAATAAAATTTCTTATTAAATGAATGTACAACATGATAATATTCTGCTAAAATCTTCTCTTTTAGATGAATAACATCATCAAAAACCAACTAAACCTTGAGATCAATCATAGAAAACAATTATATTAATGTAAGAAACTTCTATGAATAGTAAAAACATAATATTTTTTATTAATTGGGAAAAATTCTTTGTTGTAGATAAATAACTTCATGAGTAACCCACTATTGATGTTTCTCTCAATAATTGATTATTTATTTATAAAAAATAATAATTTATATTGAAGTGGAAATCAGAAAAAACAATACCTAACCTCAAAACAAATTATAACCAAATTGAAAATCATAGAAGTCACAACCAGTTGAGTTACCTAAAAATAGTAGATCACCCAGTAATTACACAAATGAGGCATTAAGTCAAGGTTAGCTTCATGCCTCTCTAGAGGAAAAAATACTTGATGTGTACCTCATGACAAAATCCCAACACATGCACCTTGAATGAATATAGATACTTATGATATGAATTGAATGATTTACCTATGGTTTCAAAGGAATTAGTTTAAATATGACAAAGTATTATCGGTCATAACTCATATAATTAATATTATTGAGTGTGTTATTTACTTTGAGAGACTGAAGATATCATGTAAGGATTTATTTAGTTATCAAATTCATTTTTGAATCGTCATTAGACATGTTTCACAATTATTAAAAAGTTTGAAGAAAAATTTTACTAGTATTATCATTTTTTAAGGATATTTTAATGGGTCCTATGATGTTTTGGCTCTTGTTCGATATTAATAGTAGAACTAGGTAAAATTTTACACCATTAGAAGAAATGTTAGTTAGAAATTCCAACAATATTTCATCAAATACCTAGACAAGGTCATTAAAACCTTAAAAAAGTGCTATGAAAATGGAATATACTTACATAGAATTGGAAATTTCAGAGTTATCTAAAAAGGTTGTAGAAACTCCATATAATTTACATGTTAGATGTCAATGAAATGACCCCCCAAAGTTACCCCTCCTTGGTTGGTAATGTGATAAAAGTGATAATGATTCCCAAATACTGTATCCAATAATCCACGGATCAATGACTATCACTGAGTGTATATCATACACAAAAATGGGTGGCATTACCCTATATGAAGAAGATGAGAAAAGATAGATAAGACCAAACCACCAAAAAAATACCAAGCAAAAAAAAGTACAGTGATCTGAAAAATAGCAAATAATTTTATACAAACCGTTACTATTACAAAATAAGTTCAAGTTGCTAAAATAAATTCTACCCAATGACCTTGAATCCCAAACATATCCTGAATTACAACACATACTTTTAACATCCATCTCAATCCCCATACCAATCCCATAATCCTATAAAATAATTTATATATACATAGAGTGATCATAACAAGCATACTAAGTAAGATCCTCCTTGGATCCCCTCATGAAAATATAAGGAAATCATTTTAAAGCTTGATGGATAAAAAAGTTAGACTAACTCATCACCTAAATAGATATCTTTGTTTATATCATCACCTTGTATTTCATACTAAGTTTTAAAAACTATTAATAATAAAATCTCAAATATAATATAAAATTAAGGTTCCCTACTACCACTTCCTGTCTAATTTATTTATCTTCCCCAATGTTTCTTGTCTTGGGACATATTACTCCAAACATACAAGCATACCTGAAAACTCATGGAAAATCTGACATATCATACACCCTATAAAACAAATCATATCATAATCATCATCAACCACATCTCTGTATAGTAATTGATTAGTTTTTGGGATCCTTTACATCTCGTACTTCATCTATTATACCTCAATCCATTACAACAAATTCAGAGTATACCTATAATAATCATTTGGATAATATGTATGGAGATACATGCGTGTGACATTACCATATTCCATTAAAACCCTCTACACTCATATAGGGTAAAAGTAACAACTGTATATGCCATGAAATAATACTAATAAGAGTAAATAATGGAAAAATAAAGGGCAATCAACCATAAGTTCCTTACTAACCTAGATGTTGGGAAAACCCCTCCAGAGTCTACTGGTGTTGGCCACAATACCAACATGGTTGGGGTAGCATATGAAATAAAAACAGACACACACACACATATATATATATATATATAATATACCACAATATCAGAATCAAATTTTCATTTGAATCAATTGTAGCTATTGTCTCTCAGACACCTAGATACCAATGCTATAGACTAAATATCCTATAAGCACATAATTTTTTTAAATACATTAATTTAATTAATTATTTAAAAAAAATCATAAAAACATTTTCTACTAACCAATTCAATTACCTTTAGGCCTAAACTAACTTCTACCAAGGTTCCTCAACAATTATCACAATTCCACATTTCATTTATGCACTAACCCCACTGGTAAAATTATTCAAATTACATTATAATTCCATAATTCTATGAACTCTAAAGATTGTATTATGATTATATAAAAGATGTATAAAAAATGAAAACCCATTTATGTTAGGCTCTAGGGTAAGGAGAATAAAAATAAGAAACTCAAACTTACAACCTTTAAACCATATTCATGATCAATTAATCAACCCAAATTTTATCAAAACAATGAGGAATCCCATAGTCAACATATTCTATCAGCCTTAGGGAAATCCCCAACTCCATTGTGTATACCAACATCCTTCCTGCAATAATAGGTGCTAAATCGTTCCACCATCCCAAGAATCCCCACCAATGCCTCTCTTAAAAATCATCCATGACAAGCTCACATCACACAACATGGTATGCTTCATCATCCAGAGTAGTCACATAATGTAACAAGAAAACACCAAATGTCAACAAGGTATCTAGGGCCAAAAACTAATGGGATCCAGTCTTCATATGAAAATGGTATCTCTCAACCCAAAAAATGTTTTTATAAATAAAATAATCAAATTTTGTATTGAATATAAATATTTATTTATCACATGTTTTAATCATAAGAAACCCAAGGCACCATCTATAAAAAAACAATAGGATATTAAACATGAATTCAAGAATAACATCATATTACAAAAACTATGAGGAAGAAAAAATTTAATTAAAATGATTATTTTTTATTTATAAAATAATAATTTCTAGTTTTATTTTCCTTATATGATTCCAATCGTAAAAACCATGCTAAACCATATCATAAACATCGATATCACACTATCCAGAAAACAAAGAGGTAAATTATTAATAGAGTTTAAACACTTGTGAACACTAAAATATAAAACCAAATCATTATTTTCTTCTTGTTTAATATTCATTAAGATTAACTCCACTATTACCTAAATATATAAGATATAAAAATTTTATTATTGAACATAAAAACAAGTATAACCAATTAAATACCCAACCTTAAGTTCTTTAATGTTCTTGAAATTATTACATAATAATATTAAAAATCTCTTAACACCTCTCCCATTAGAAATTGATGGTCCCTGTGGGTGGTAATCCATGAACACAACACAAAAAATTAAAAATATCTTCGTGAGAATTTAAAAGATAAACTTATATAGAATTGATTGACAAATTGGTAAAAAATGAAACTAAATAGAGAATAAATCAAAAGAGAAAGAGGGTAAAATCACCTCAGATCACCATGGATTGAAATCAGGAGTGTGGGCATTAATCCCAATAAAAAGGTCCTCACAACACCTTGAAAGAGGACCATTGGTCTCCTAGGGGTTGGGAGGAAAAATTAAAAGAATGAAAATAATGATGGGAGTTCAGAAATTTATAGGCAAACTAGAAACTAGAAGAACATGTAAAAACCCCCAACACCATAACACAAATTTAATGAAACATGAAAAAACTATTTCTTTAGAAAAGAGACCATGCCATAGTAAATATGGTTATAGAAATATGAAAGAATCATGGTGTAGCTTAATCCATATTTCTTATAAATATGGCAAAGACCATAGTGTGAGGGGTCAACTATGAGAATATCTAATTTCAAAAGTATGAGGACACACCACAAATTTGATCCATGGTGTATTGACCTCGAAAAAGTAAGAACCACTAAAAATTAAATCATGAGATTCCACACCTCAATCTACCCCCATGCCATAGCGGTACCAAAATTAATAAAAGAACCCAAACCTTCCCCTAGAGCTTCTAAGTCATGGTACTTATTCAACACTAAAAATTTACCACCTAACTAAAATCCATGGTATTTCACAATCCTCTATGCTACAATCCTACCTTGCCGGTGAAATTTTATATTATCTCCCCTTCCTCCTCCGATCATCCTCTCATCATCTTAAATATGTACCGTACACTAAGGAATGGGTTACTAGGATTCACGCCCTTAAAATCCATGTTATTGAAGTTAATTATTTTTATTGTATAGTTAATGATTCCAAATATACGTTTTTAAAGTGTTATAAATATACATGAATTTAAAATTAATGAAATATTTCATTGAGCTTGTAATTTTTATTAAAATGGTGATGCACTGATTTTTTGTATCATAATATAAAAAATAGATTTGTATTTTAATGTTGTCTCTCTCATGTGTTAATAATTTTTTTTATTAACAACGAGTTGTTATGAATACTATGAGATGATAGTTTTAGTTCAGATAGTTTATGAATCATATGATTTTAGAACATTTTTAGAAAAACGTAAGGACACAAATGTTTTTTTGAGTACAAATTGTTTATCCAACACGTCTCTAAAAATATGAAGAATGTGATCCTACTTTAAATTACAATAATATTTTAAATATTAAAGACATTTTTTTCACCTCATTGTTTTAATGCTCACAAATCATTATTATTAAATTTTTAATGTTTTTATTATTTTGTGATAGTATACCTTTTTATAATGTAAATATAGCTAATTATAGAAATTTAAACCTTTAGTAAACATTCACTATTTTTAGATATATTTTACTACCTCAATAATCTACCACTACCAGATCTTCCACCCCAAGTTATTCCATCATTAGGGTTGTTCCCCCATTAGTTCAACTATGCCACCGCTAGGATTATTCTACCATTAGAATCATTCTACCGCTAGGAATTTTCTACCTTTAGGAATATGCCACCGACAGCTATTTACTACCACCAGATATGTTATTTCTCTTCATGATACTGTTAGTTCAATTTTGTTACTTCTATGTGTGCTTCTATTGTCTTGTTCTTCCACTGTGTTGTGAAACTGTTGTACAATGCTAAAATATTCCCTACATCCATTATTGTTATGTGTTATCCTGATTTCATGCCTCCAATGGTTATTTTATGGTGGCTAATGTAGTGGGTTTATTTAATGATTATTTTTAATCCCATTAATAGATGAATAGAAGACCAATTCAAAGTCTAACTTATTTGTTTTTAGTATGAGGATTAAACAAATATTTATTATTATTATTCAATGAATATTTTTTAATTAAAAGCTAAATACTTATGTGGAATCCATCAAGTGTGATTAGGAATCTGCAGTTTTGGTTGATGTTTTGAGTGTATGACCCATACATTGAACTCATAGAAATACATTTGAGAGTGAATTAGTGGAACATATTTAATATCAAGAACTATTCTATGGAGAATATTTTCCGAGCACCCACATGCGAATATACCAAACTCCATGACATTATATTTTCCAATAAATTTAGAGAATATTTTTTTCCAGCTCATATCAAATCCAAATCGAGGCACTATCGAGATTATAAATAATTACAAACCATGAATCATTAAATTTATTCATCCCTATTCACGTGTTCTGTTTTCTTTTCCTTAATTTCAATATATTTTTTGTTTTCACATTATATCTGCACACATTGAATCCTACGCTTAAATTTGAGAATACAAAATATTCACTCCATCTTTTTTTATCTATTTACACATGGGAATAATGGAATAGTAATTATGCGGATTTTTTTACTTCATCACCAATATAATTATGGAACAGTATTTAAGCCTAAAATTATTTTGTTGTTGTTTTAATACCTGTTTAAAGTTGTGGATCAGATTATTAGTTATAAAAATATACTTGGACATGTGTGATTTCGAAGTGGAGGTCATTAAGTCTTATCTTGAGACTGATACCCTTATTTACTCTGCTGTGTAATCTAGTTTTTTTGTTCATCTCAAAGTTAAAACTGCCTTTCTTGTTAATATGAACAAAAATTATACTTTGATAGTTAATTAAAACCTGTTTTTGTATAAAGTAATAAATCAATTAAAAAGTTAATGTAATTTCAAGTATTATTTTAATTTATACCTAATTATACTTTGATAAATATTTTAAAAGATCAATGTTACATCAAAATAGTTTTTCGATTAAATGGAATTTTTATTTAAATTGGGGGATTTCATTTTAATTGATTTTTATTGGAATATTTTTTGGTAACTCAATTCACCCCCTTTAAGTTAGTCACTCTGACTCACATTTGGTATCAGAGTGTTTAAAATATATATAAACTTTTATTTAGTTTTCTTTTAAAGAAGTTAAATTTTTTTATTTATAAATTTATTTCTTTATGGATAATAGAAAATAGGGTTATTCTACCAAAAGGAATCCTTTTTTAAATAGAACAAGCTGTACTCATTGGAAAATCAAAATTAAAATGCATATAGAAATTATGGGTTTTGAAATATTGATTGTTATTGTAGACGAATATGAAATACCAAAAACTACTAGATCGACTTAGGATAACCCTACTAAAACTACTTATAATAAAAACTATACAGATATTAATTTTTATAGTGATTTAGGTGATAAAGAATTTAATATAATTTCTACCTATAAATCTTCTTTTTAAAATATGGGACACTTTAGATTTTTATCATGATGGAATTTCAAATGGAAAATAAATGTGGTTAAATAAATATACTATTAAATATGATATTTTAGCATTAAACTTGATGAGCCTATTTATGTAATTTATCTCCAGTTCAAATAGATTCTGAATACAATTCAATCATTAGGGAATATTTTTTCTAATAAGGAGAAAGTGATGCACCTATTTAGGTTTCTACCAGAAATATTGAGAGGAACTTTGGTTTCAATTAAGGAATCATGTGATGTTTGAAAGTTACATATTAATGAAGTGATATGAAAATTGATGATGTTTGAGGTGTTGGAGTTGTTTCCCAAGATCCAATATCTATGAACATTATGAAAATTTGTATTCATTGTTTTGAATATGAATAAACAAATTATAAAATCATGATTTTTCTTTTATATAACATAACATGTCAAAATATTTAAGGGTAATTGTTTCACTAAAAGGTCACAACAGTTATCCACAAAGGTGAGAACCCCTAGATTCCATGAAATTATTCAAAAATATATTTTCTATAGCCAGATTAATTCCATAGGGGGACACAAATGATTTAGGATATCAGTGTTACAATGTCACATGACATTGAAGAATCTTCTCATGGTGCACTCCCATTGTAATATCCAGTGTATGATATTATGAGAATAATACATGCTAGTAAGAAACCCATATTTATATATAACATTTTATGTTCTTATTTGTAGATTTGTTTATTAATCTATAGAATTAATCATTATTATTAATTTGTATTATAATTCACATAATTTTATGTATTGAAAAAACCGTGAAAAAATATATTCATGGAAATGTAGGATATGTTTGGTCCATCATGAGTAATAATTAATTAATGAATACTATAAGAAAGGATTTTTTCCCTTCTGTTTATTAATGGATATTGATAGACCAATCCCTTTGTGGTAAATAATATAACCTAAACAAATCAATTTCTAAGGTGTTCTATAGGAAAGTTGGATATACAAAAATTCAAAGCAAGTGACATTGATTATATATTTAATGGAAAATAATTCAACCTACTTGATAAGAGATATCATGATGAAGTGATTATATTATATAGTGACCATATGTATGAAGAATTATTTAATTGCGGTATTAACTTATTTCTCAATGTGTACATTGATGTGTTGTTAGATGCGAACCTTTGATATTAGTCTGTTTTTCCTAATGCCACATAGAAAGAGGCCTGGTGGGTTTCATAGTAAGTGAATCCAGAATCTGAGTTAAATAATATATACTATTTATTTACTATTTAACAAGTTGAATAAATATTATTCTTTCAATTGGTTTAATAATTAATCATATTTTCTTGATCGCATATATTCCATAACTAATTATTCAAAAGAATATAATGTGATTAGAATATTTAATAAATGATTATTTTTTATATAGTGAATAAAAAATTTATTTATTTAATGATGAATAATGAAGTGATATTTATTTAATAAATAAATAATCAATATTCAAGGACCAAAAAATATTGTACATGAATGGTAAACTGAGCTTAATGATCTGAAGAGAAATAACATATATTGAATATTATTTTTTTAAATAATATTTAATCTAATTTCCACTTTAGTGCATGTGCAGAAATAATAAGAATAGTATTATATACATATGTTTTTGCAAGTATTAAATCAATATAAAATAGAACATGTGAAATTAATTATTTCTAAACCTAGAATTATATGAAAAAAATATATTATTATTAAAGATATCTAATTCATTTATTTTATTGTGAATATAAAATTTGTAGAATCCTTTTAAATCCTTAGAGATCTCCCCTTTATAATAATGCTTCTATGAATGGAGAGAGATCATCATACAACTTCCTCTCTCGAGTTAATATAGATCATTGAGAATAGTTTGGAAGCGATTCTTGAGGTGATCAAAGGTGAAAAACAATAGTGTTAGGATCTTCCACGCTCGTACCTAGAGATTCATATAGCAACATTCAGATATTTTTAGAGCATGTGTTGATAAACTACTAGAGGGAATCTTCCCTTGGATCCTATAATGCGCCAATGATACGACATAGATCGATTGTAAGATCCATCAATGAATAAATAATTCTAGAAAGGTAATTATTTAGTTTCTTAAATTAATTATAAATAATATGTGATGATCTTGAACTCTGGTTCTAGAATTTTATCCATTGTCCATATTATTTTATTGAATTTTGGGAATCATGATGTTTATCATTATGCAAATATCAGATTGATCATCAATCATGACAAAAATAAATGTGGGGATGACAAATCACATACCTCCACAATGCCCAGAACATTCACGTGGTACTAGAGTTGTCACATATTTGTTTATAATTATTTAAAGATCATTAATTGGTTTACACATAAGTAATTGGATTTAAATTATATTTTAATCGAAATTTAATCCGAATTTTGAGATCTGGTTATTCCTCTTTGATTTTATTTAATATAATCAAATCAATTATTTAATTAATGAAATAGATAGAAAGATCTCATCCATAGGTGTCGAGGAAGCTGGCCAGATAACATAGGATTATATCCTGTTTAACCTAAAGGTACATGTCAGGTACTATTTTTTAATGCACCAATAAATAATCCTTAACTAATTCAAGGTATATGTATTTATATTATATGGTACATTTCATTATACACCTTGTGATGACCAGGCCATCATGGTTCATTGTAAGTTGGAGTACAAATAGTGTAACTTCCATACATGGTGTGTAGTCCTTTAGTCAAAGAAGGGTTGCGTGTCTTCTTACATGGCCTACCTGAATTGTGAAAATGTAACCCAGTGAAAAAATGATGTGTGGCCCATGTATACACAATTTAATCTAACATTTTTATGGTGTGGTTACATACCAACACCATAGGTATGTGTCACGGATAAACAATGAGAAGACATAACACTATGTTGCTTCAATATACACACGATGCACTTTTACCAAATTATGTAGAATTAAAATCAATTTATTATACAATGTAATCCTTATCAATATGTAATTTTATGTGGTCATTAAGGTTATAGGAAATTCTATGTGATGAGTTTTAATATATATAATATTTTAATTAATTTTTATGAAATGTTTAGATATGCATATCATGTATGAGTCATAATACAATTATTAATCTATGTGGATGAACGCATATTATGTGATAGAAAAATCATTTAATATGTGTAATCACTATGATGATAGTACCTGTCAAGAAACTATGTGATAATTTTTTTATGCCACATGTTTCAAGAGAAAATAGTATATGAGTGTGATGCATGTTGGATAGTTTAGATGAGTACTCACTATATTTCCACCAAGATATATATATATATATATATATATATATATTTTACATAGTTAATTTTAAATAAATTTATTTAATATGTTTAAAACTATGGTGGATGGGAATCCCAAGGAAATTTAGATGAGAATTAAGATCAAATAATTGATTAATTAATGGATATAAATAATTGATTTGAGTAATTTATTTTTACAAAATAATTATTAAGAATTGAATGCTAGTTTTATTAATTGCATAATTTTTTGAATTCATATGAATTATCATGAGCATAGAACAGAAATTTAAATGTTATTGGTTTCATTTAATTTAATATTAAATTAAATTGTTGGTTTATATTCCATCTCTCTGATTATTAGGTAAGGGCATGTGTTCCCAGGGTTTTATTTATGTAAACTACTTCCCCCCACATATGTGTGAGTAAATAAATATGTAATGGATGGGGATCACAATCTAGTGGAGGTTTTTTCTGTTTGGAGCTATAGAGAAACCAATCAAAGAGAGATACACATGTAGACACATAGAAATATAAAACATAGACAATAAATGGTTCAATGTGTTTCCCCTAGGTCGACAGTTGTTTTATCATCCAGTAGATAAACTAACCATTAGTAAAATCTCATGATCTTAAAACTTTTATTATTTTATTTCTAACATGTTTTATGGCTATTTCATTATGTATGTTTATTCGTGATCACAAAAATTAATGATTTACCAAGAATGCAAGATAGAACTAAAATAATTTTATTTATGTGTAAATATTATCTAATACATGGTTAATAACTTATTTAAATATAAATAGTATTAACAGGATTTTAATAAAGATTATAATTTTCAATTTATTCATAAAATATAAATTCCCTCAATTATATATATTATTTCATATATAATTTCACTACAATAGTTAAAATCAAATCATCGTTCAATGTTCTTGACTAGGCAATGTTTGGGTTCTTTAAATTATCAAGGAATTATAGAATGATGATTTTTATTGAATTAAAATAGTACACATCAAGTGTTGACAACCAAATAACGACTTAGTGTAACTCAGAGGAAAGGGTTGAGGAAATCCAATTTAAGGATTTCATGATTGGGGAGTCCACTGAATAGATCAAGGAACTATGAGTTATTGTAGTTGGCATTTTGAATGCATACCCAAAACCCTTCAAAATTTTTGACCAACCAAATTTTGGGTAATGAGATTGGTAATATGGATTCTTGAAACTATAATAGCAATGAAATAGGATATTCTGAATCCAATTGTTAGGGTTATTGAGTTTCAATAAAATAATGGGGGAATAATAATATAACATTTACTTATTTTTAAAAAAATTATCAAATTAAGTAATAAACCTCAAATAAAATTATTTTATGAAATAAAAATAAAATGAAATCAAGCATATCACTTGGATCCACACATTAGAAGGGTAAACCTCTCACCAGAAAAAAATTTCCATGAATAGAAAAGGTTCTTACACATTATCCTATTCCTTGAATGGAAATTATATGTGTTGGAAGAAACAATTTTTTATGTTACTAGTAATGAGGATAAGGAATAAGATTTGTATCTATATAAGAAAAATTTGAATGATTCTATAGATATTCATTGTTTCATTCTATCATCCATGGACAATGTGAATTTAAAAAAACTTGAGGAAATGGATGTGCGTAGCATGATGTCCCACATTCATGATATCTGTCAAGAGACGATGAGAGAAGAGGGTTGTAAGATCTCCAATTACATGTTTACAACTATGGTTGGAGAGACTGTTCCATCTAAGCCTCGTGTAGTAAATCTTATCAGCAACATTGAACACCTATACATCTTAGATATTAAATTGTCAAATGTGTTTCACATAGATCTAAAACATACTTCACTACCCAATAATTTCTATATTTTTATTGTTAATTATAACATGATAAATATTTATAAGACTATTTCATAGCATCATACATTAATTTGATATGTTGATAAGGATATTGGGTGTCAAAACCTCATGGTAATTATAAGGAATAAGAATTGGAAGAAACAGGTGAAGGGGCACATGAAACATAAAAAATTTAAATTTTCTAAGAACCATCATTCCAAGAAGAGTAATATCCATTGTAGGGTAATGAGATGGAGTTAGTACACTGTACATGTGGAAAGCATGTCCACTAGAAGAATAAATACTCATAGAATAAGTGGTAAGATAATGGTGTGTTTGTTATCAAGTGTAATATCTCAATATCTACATATTGGGTAATAGATACAAATTTTGGTGCTCACATATATATCAAAATTTTTGAACCAAGTAAATTCTAAAATATCAATAGATTATTGGTGGATTTGTGAGCTTCCAATGGTTTGAGGCTGTCTAATCCATTCAATGGTTATGAACACCTTTGATTTTAAATAAGAATTATAATAGTTTTAAGGGATTGTTATTATGTACCAACTTTAACCAAGAACATAATTAATATGTCATTCATAGATGAAGACGTTTTTTTTCATGTTTGGGAATAAAATTTTTTCTTTTTGTAATTATAACATATGATATGGTATGGTTCATTAAATAATGGTATTTAAGTATTAAATTATAAAAACTAAGTATTTTAAATATATAAAAATAATAATGTCCACTCAACTCATATAAAACCTTACAATGGAATCACCATCTTGGTCATGTAAACAAGAATCATTTCACAAATCTCTATCAAGGAGTTTATATGATGTCTTCTGAGCTAAAACCACTAGAAATTTGTCATGCTTGGTTTAAAAGAAAAAATAACCAAACCCTCCATTCAATGGATATGGGGAAAGGGGCACATAGATTTAAGGATTTGTATATAATGATGTGTGTGGGAAATTTATAATAGAAAGTATAGGTGGCTATTCATACTTTATGACTTTTACTGATGAATTGAGTAAATAAGGATATGTCTTCTTGATGTGGTATGAATCTGATTCCTTGGATAAATTTAAATAATTAAACGACGAATTTGGGAATTAACATGGAAATAAGATAAATAATGTTAAATAGGATCAAGGTGGTGAATATTTTAACCAGGAGATTATAAAATTTTTATAAGACTTTGGGGTTCAACTCACTCCACCATACACACCAATGTGGAATAATGCTATTAAATGGAGGAACTCTAACTTGTTAGATAAGGAAAGGTTGTTGATGAGTCTATAAGATATTACATTATCCTTTTGTGGATATTAATTAATAAATGTGGCATATACATTAAATTAAGTACCAAGTATATTTCAAAATGGGATTGCCTTTGAGTTATAGATTTGAAAGAAACTCATATTTTCACATACACATGTTTGGGATTATGATGAATTCGTTAAGTACTTATTAGGTAACAATGTAGCACCCCAGTGTATAAATTGTATCATTATTGTGTATCCTATAGAAAAAATGGAAACTACATATACAGTCCCTAAAAAAGTGATTTTTATTTAGACAATCTGTCTGTCTTGAGAGGTAGAACATCCTAAAATGGATAGTGATATAATGATAGACTTCATTGAAGTTAATTCTCTAGATAAACAAGAGATTGTACGGGAACATATTCTAAAGGTCCCTACACAAGAAGTTTTTACTGGAACAAAAGTACAATGTAAGTGAACTGGAGAGGTAATTGAACCAAAGATATGTGGTTTAGTAGTCATCAAAGATGTTGAATCATTATTATTTGACAATGATGAACCACTCTCCAACAAAGAGTTAGTAGAGAGATCAAAAGCTATATTAAACAAAGAATCCTTAAATTTTGAAATAGATTTCATGTATCAAAACCATGTGTGGGTTTTGGATGACGTGACAGTTGACGTAAAGTCCATAGAATGAAAATGGGTAATCAAGAGAAAACTATAAATGAAAGATAGAGTAAATAGTTACAATGAAAGTCTAGTGGATAAAGGGTTTAAACAACAAATACTAATTAAATATGATGAATCCTCTTCACCAGTTTCCATATTTAAATCTATCTGAATTATATTTCCTATAGAAGGTTACCATTACTATGAAATTTGGAATATGGAATCGAAAACTAATATCATTAATGGGAACTATTGGGAATATGTCTATATGTCCCAACCATAACGATTTGTGACTCTAGGTGAATCCCAAAATATTTTCAGGTTACAGATATCCAATTATAGATTTTTGAAAGAATCCAGGTCATGTAATATTCAATTTGATAAAGCTATAAAAGTGTTTTTTTCATTAAAAATTAATGTGATCCATGTGTTTATAAGAGGTTTAGTGGGAATGCAGTCATTATCCTAGAAGTATATTTTGATGATATATTACCTTTTGGAAATGACATACCGGTCTTATGGTCTCTTTAGGACTAGTAAAACAATTTTTTTCCATGAAGGAATTAGTAAAAGAATCCTATATTCTAGGGGTCAAGTCCATTAATGATAGATCTAAGCGGATTGTTGGACTAAGTCAACGAAAATACATTGACTAAATACCAAAGAGATTTATTATGGAACAATACCAGAGGGGGTTGGTTCCAGTGTCACACGGTATACATGTTTTTAAGAAAATGATTCATAAGACACAATAGGTTAAAGTAAAAATAATCATGATCACATATAATTTAATGATAGGATTAATCAAGCATGCCATGCCATGCACAAGAAATAATGTTTCCTATCATTTGAGAATGGTAGGTGTATATCAAGAAGATCTAGGAGAACAACATTCTTCTAATTTTAATCTTACCATTAAGTATTTGAGAATATCAAAGCATATTTTCATAGTGTACATAGGATACAAGGACTGGGTTATCAGGGGTTATAATACTGTTAGTTTTAAAATACATCACAATGATCAAAAAATTGTAGTAAAATATGTTTTATTCCTCAATTGAAGAGATGTGAGTTGTACGATTTCAAAGAATCTAGTTGTAATTGATTATATAATATTTCTTACTATATAGTGGCTTCTGATTATTTTAATGAATCTGTTTAGTTATGAAAAACTGTTTAGTAACTTGATTTAGTACCTAGATGTAACGATTCTATCACATTGCATTATGACAATACTGCAACGGTGGATCTTAAAAAAGAAACAAATCCACATCAACGGACAAAACACATACTCTAGAGGAGTAACCACTAGTTGGATTTTTCTTAGATGGTTAAATTTTTAGTAAAAAGATTAACAAAATAAGAAAACATGCTAGAATTATTGAACAATGTCCTATCTCATAAAAAGAATGAGTATCATGTGAGAGACAACATATTAAAGGTTGCTAGTAGTTGGATCTAGTTAAATTGGAAGTATATTGGAGTTGGTTCCCTAGATCAAAATTCTATGTCATTTATGATAAAATGTATTCGAATTTTTGAGTATTAATAAACAAATTATCACGTCAGTATTGTTATTTATCATAACATAGTATGTGATAATGTACTAAGAGTAGATGTTTCACTAAATGGTCATAGTAGATCGCTACTATGAAACCTATTTTCGTATAAGTTTCATGGGGTGTGAAACCTATTGTTCATCTTTACACAGAACATGTCATCCCTAGAAAAGGTGAATTTTACACCTTATTGTATAAGGATGTCTACTTACTATATCTTACGAAAAGAGGTCATATGATTAATTTATTTAGATTCCTTGTGGTTCACTTGTCTGAAATGATCAATAATTATTAAAGATCTAATTTCCTTATTTACCCAAATTTCATTTCATACATGTTAAAATAAAAGGTGTTAGTTTTAGATAATGAAGATTCTATCATATACTCTAGTGGTTTTTATATTTATAAAGAAATTTGTTCAAGGATGAGAATCAGCTAGAACCCCTAAAAGAAGAAGTTTGTAGCTGATGGTGAGAAACTATAAGAGGATTGAAACTATGAATATAATCATTCTAGTCCATAGGATCTTTTTGAACATAGTCTAGAACCCAATGAGGGTTTTTAGTATTCTGATGAGGTTGCATAATAGGTTGTTACCTCAAAAGAAGAAGAGTATATAGAAACTTCAGTTGATGTGGGAATTGACCCTGATCTATATCCCAAAATCACCACATATTATTTATAGAGATTTTAACCCACCTAGGAGACATTATAAAAGAGAAAAATTAGAGATAATTAATGAAGAAGAAACTAAGGTTTCTAGAGAGAACCACATTAAAAGTAGTTCAAGGACTGGTAATGATAAAGAGGAGGAGGAAGAAGAAGAAGATGATGATGATAATGGTAATGGTAGTGGAAATAGAGATACTGGAAATGGTAATAATGGTGATAATGAAAATGATTATGATGATTCTTCTTAATATAATGGTTTAGTTGGATGAATTAGAGGTATAGATTTTGAAATGACTTCAGATCTTCTTGATTATTCTAGTATATCATCATATAGACCTGCCATTCTAGTAGAATCACACCCATATATTAAGGAAAAGGATGTATGTGTTGACGAGGAGAAATATCCATGTGTTGAGTTTCTTATTGATAAGACTATTTTTGAATCTATTGAGGTTGAGAATATGTTAGTTATATCTTCTTATTGAGTAGAATATAGCTGAAAAAATGAAGAAAAATCATGTCTCTTGTGAGAAAGATGATAGTGATGTACTTTTAGTTGATGTAGCTACATATAATGAGACTTCTGTTGATAGGAATTTGGAAGTATAATTACCTGATATTATAATTAAAAACTAATTTTCATATTTAAGAACAACATAAAAAATGTTGAGTAGACTGTTGTTGTGTGTATTAATGTTGTATCTACAATTGTGGTACCTCCAGCTGTTATCCGTTATCCCATTGTGTCCAGTGCTGAAAATCTTATTGCTAAGACTTTAGACAGATGGGTTTATACTTTTTTAATATAATAGGGTATGTTACCAAATGAAGTTGTGTGTCTGTGAAAGGATGGTGGACATGATATAATATTTACACAGGATTCTAAGGGATTATTGGTTTCTCCTATTTATGTTTTATATTATTATATAAATTTTCTTCTGTTAGAGATCCTACACCTATTACTCCAATACATAATATCCTAGTCGATTTTTTCATAAGAAGTGACTTGGATAATTTAGAGAGGATATGTTTTTGGTTTCTGAAAAGTTGTTAAAGGATCAAGTACCATACATTACATAGGTAAGGGAAAATGATGATTGGTACCTATTTGAATGGGTTATCTAACATATTCAACCGAATATGATATATCATATTCAAAAAATTAAAATTAAGAATAAGGGAATAGGGTTTTCATAAGGAATCCATGAATCCTATGATTTAAGGGATGAACTCCTCCTTTGTAGCTTTTGTGGATTTTATACTTATGATCTATGAAGATGAATCCTCACATACATCAACTACTGCTCCTACTATTGATGATAACCTGACCATAACCAAGCATAAAGACAATGTTTTTGTTGTGACCAGTGGAACATCAAGTGGGGAACCTATCATTTCTTTTAAAATTATGAGGAAGTTTCATTATAGTATTGAATGTGGTCACATCATAATAAAGAGTTATTCTACACATATCAATTCAGATAGAGATACAATTACCAAAAACATCAAATATTACCTCTCATGAATATATACCAAACATTATATGGATTCCTATTTTATGTTTTTGGCTATGAATTTGAGGATGCATCATGTTACCCAAGCCTTTAAGAAGAATGTCAAACAGTTGAATGAGATGACCCCAGTGTTGAACCATATTATGGATGAGAATGTAGATTTATTCAGTTCTATTAAGATAGGTGGTTAGAAAATAATGGTTTTAATAATCCTTATTAAATCATTTCTCAATGTACATGGCATGAATAGTGTTTCTTGTAATGAAATTCCTATTACCCCAAATATATATTTTAGACGATGAGTTTTCCAAGATCCAAATACACATTTTCATAAAAAAATACAACCCTTCCTGGTTCATCTGAAAAAAACTATAAGATAACTAAGGTTGGTTGTTGTTATAGAGAATTCTCCTCCTCAAGATATAACTGGAGTCCCACATGGTATTTTAACTAATTTTTTAAGAGCTTCTTCAAACCCTGCCACACCCACTATCTCAGATCAGAATAAAATGAAGGACAAAAGAAAAGATCATATCGACCCTTGTGCTTAGCCTTGACAATGTTGTTGCACTAGAAATTATATTTTGGTGGGAAAATTTATAGAATAATTTTATGATTCCAACCTTTTGATGACTTTTCATTCTCTTTATTTATTCTATAATCATATCTTCTTTTTATTTCCTGTCTTACTAACTTTTTTGTTGTTATTTTTATTATATTATTCTTTTCTGATAATCCAAAAAGGGGGAGAAGGAGAAAATTATCCACTTTATTAAAATTTCTCCTTGGTATTAAGTTTTTATCTTACATTTGATGCCATAAATTTATTACCATTGATGCAATGATTTTAGATCATCAAAATTTGGGAGATTATTGATCTCCTTGTTTTAATGATCACAAAATCATATCTTTAATGATATTAATAGGTTACAATGTAACACACTAGATTGATATATGGTATAACGACTAAATGTTATGAATCATGTCAAAATGGTTCACCTTATTTTTCAGGATCCTACCTGATTAGAACTCCTTAGTTAAGCATGGTTGTCCTAGAGTAGTGATCATGATGCCGGACCTTCTGGGATGTTTTCTAGGGTGGGTGCGAATGAGGAAATAACACACTGGGAAGGATATGTGTTGGCTTATGGGGATAATCATTAGTAATGTGAGAAATATATGAAGATATTCACAAAGGTGATATGAAGGAATTTATACAAAAAATGATATCTTTAGATCATTTCAATAACATACATGACTAGACTCGATGGAGAAATCTGTAGAAAAATACTCATGCAGTGCCTTCCTACAGTCAAGAACAAAAGTGTCTATGGAACTATGTTCTACTGATGTTCTTATGAGAATCTGACTCAACATACAATAAAAATTAAAATATAGGAGTCACGAGTGGCACTGAATAATAAACTAAGATTCCTTATCATCTCAGAATTTCTTATTTCTCTATTTTTTTAATTATTTTTACATTATGAGTAGTGTGTGATATACCTTATTATATATACACACACAATATCTCCTTTAATAATTGGATGATCTATAGGAATCGTATCAAACATTAGTTATCTATTCTACTATAGATAATAGAATAATAGGTCTTGTGTGACCTGTTATATTTTGTACTCCCATGGATAATTGTTCAAGAGGCTATATGTGGTCTGGAAAGATTTATAATGTTATAAAAATAGATCTAAATTATGGATCAAACCATTTATTTTTCTAAACATCATGGTGGTATTTGAACACCATGTGAAGAGGACTACATATTAGCTTGATACTTGGACAATTGTATTCACAATTCCATTGCATGTTTTATTCTGAACCTATATTTTAAAATTGTAAATTTTTTCAAATTGTAAAATATATTAATTATTTGATTGTTAACATTAATTGTAGTTTTTATAATATTTTAATTTAGTTAATTTATGTAAAAGGATCAGGTAATATTTTATATTATTTTATCTAATACCAAATCAATATTCCCAAAAATCATTTCTATGATTTAAATTTATAACGATATGTTATTTAGGGGAATTGGGCTATTTCAAAATTAATTGGGGAAATCTATTTTAATCCATTTTGGATAGAAAGTTTTCTTTGGTACTCACTTCACTCCCCTATTTAGTTACACACCCCAAAAAACAAATGTAAATCCATATGATTCAATAACATTGAATAATATTTTTAAGGATTCATTGTTCAGAAATGGTAATGGTTACTCTGGTTATCTTTTTTTAGAAGGATAAGACATCTAATGGTGAAAATTGGTCTAGAATAGAAATTAAAATGATGAATTTGAAGAAATGGAGTGTAAATAATTTAAGACAATATTTCTTAATATCTATTTCCCTCTAACTCTCCATACCAATATATAAAAGAATTTAGAGTTATATAATAAGAGAATCAATCAATTAAAATTTATGAGGAGAATTTCACAATACTGGAAAGGTATGCCTCATGTGTTTTTTTATACATCATTGAAATATAGATATATTAATCATTGTTTTAAAAAAAGATATATAAAAATCTCTAGTAATCCATGACTTTTGGAGTTAGGAATAAATGGTTTTATGTGCTCTCAATGTTGAAATAGATTACAGAGAATGGTCCCATGGACATAGTGATAAGAAATTATGGATAGATTTTCATTTTGGAGGATCAAATGATCATCAAAGAAAAATAATCCAACCACTCACATTTCAATTATGAGGAAGGAAGAGTTCCAATGTAATTACCACAAAGGAATGAGAAAATTCATTCAGTCTGGAAATAAGGGTACTAATATCATGAATTTTGAATGAGCATGAAGAATATATCAAATATAATAGTGAAAAATAAGGCACCACCCAATACACCACCAATGATCTAATGTAATAATTATAAAAAAACCAGGAAACTAGGATAATAAATATTCACAACCAAGAAAAATTTAGGGTAATTAATTAACAAACCCATTAAATTAATGGGACCAAGGGAAAGCTTATCCAGTAACCACTGTAAGGTGGGGTATGAAAAAAAGTGGCTAAAGGTATACTTTCTATTCACTAAAAAAATGGTGAAATTTTTAATTAATCTTGGTATAATGAATTATTTTATATCCTGTATGATTTATAGAACTATTGAATCACCTACATCATACCTTGAAATATTGATATATATATATATATATAAATAACTTAGTGGTAAAATTATTGAATCCTAAGTGTTATCGTCTTCCCCTGTTGGGAACATATTTTCTTGAAGCACCCTAATATGGGGGGAATCATTATGAATTCTTATAAAAATGTTTCCTTATAATATCCCTTTTAACCTTGTGGATCATTTTATTATGTTTGTGAGAACACATTTAATCTACTAATTTATAATTCCTTATTAACCAAATATAAAATTGATGGAAAAAATAAAGACTTCAAAACATTAGGATATTATATTGTTCAACACTACAGTCTAATCCAAGAAGAATTCACTTGGTGTTGTTACAATGTACTTAAAATACACTATAAGTAACCAAATATATAAATACATGCTTTTGGAAGGGAACACTACCAACATATTTAACCTCCCAATTCATGTTTAATCATCCACTAATTTAAAACAATGATGGGAAATTTATATGTGTGTGGATCTTCATAAATAGTATATATACATGAGGGTCTATCTCTATTAATCATAGATCCTGGAAATACCCTACATATTCATCTCTATATAGAAGAATTTTTTTATCAGTTTGATACAATCTCATTCTATAATTCTAGATGAGACCAACATCATGATTTGAGGGTTTGGCCTATGTATTATATTATATAATAGTAGTAATAAATTCATCTTTTAGATGATGAAAATTATAAACTTGAATTATCTTTTTTATCTTCCCTTTCCTCCAACCAATTTTAAAGGCATGGTTCCTATTCTTATTACAAGCCTATTATTGGAAATCCTTCTTCTTCATCAGAAATGCATATGAAAATATATATATTCTTATTGTCCTCATCTCATAAATTTATATATGAAATTATAATCCTCTCTTCCTCGAATCCGTTATCTATAACTAAAAATAGTGGTTTTATAGATTTCTATAAAATAACCCATTTGATCCATGTCTTTGGATCAATTACTATTCCTCTACCTTAATCAGATTATTCAAGGTATACTAAAATAAATTAGTATGGTTATTAAGTGTTTTATAAGTTTAATATATCCCTAAAATTACAAACCAGTTCACTATTCTTTAATTTCCAATTAAATATTCCATGTAAGCCGGAAACTAATAGACCATGGTGTAGATTCATGCTTTTTGGAATCATCCTTATAATTTTATCTGTCATACATAATGTCCTAAGTCATCAATCATATCCAAAATTATTGTCCAATTATCTTCCACTTTAATTATTCGAAATCTCGGTGAAATATCATTAGTATATTTTCTATATCTTATCCTATTGCAACATGATCTACTATTAGATTGGATAATACTATATAGTTTCATAAAACTAAATTCCATATATATAATAAATACATTCCCTATTGATTCATTCAAAATATTGTCAGCATAGTCATCATTTTTCTCTTAACATGTTATAGTGAAAAAATATATTAATGTGTGGAGGTATATATATATCATAAGTTTAGTTAGATACATCTCACCTTCTTTATGGAGTGTCCTCTTATATTGTTTTTTGGAAAATTATCTTTGAATTATTTAAATTTTGTATTTTCCTCCAAATTCACTAAATTCTCCATTGAAATTTTAATTGGGAAATTTCAACTCCATTACCCACAATGATTCATTGATGAGAATTGAACTTTCGTGGTCCCATCTTATTCTTCGACCATTGGTCATCTACTACTAATGTATCCCCATACATCTCATTCAAATAAAACCATGAGAGAACTAATAATTCAACAGACATATATTAAAATATTTTAGATCAATACTCAATAAATCTCATAAAAAACACTCCTTAAAACATTAATGGGTTGGATTATTTAGAGACTAGACATATAATCATCTCATTTCATGAAAGATATTCAAAATATCCCATAAAAATATTCTCACATAAAACACTTCTATAAAATGTCATACTTAAAACAATTCAGCATAACCTAGGAAAATTAATCCCAAGAAAGGGATATCTCAAATACAAAGTATGGGTAATCATAAATGATATCAATCAATGATTATAAAGGCGAAAAATATTAGTATAAGTATATGATAACATGATCATAACTTACAATAACCATACCCAATACTTCAAAGAACATTAATCATAAATCATATAATAATTCTTTTTCATAACAAAAGACATGTTTCATTAGTGTATAGGATCAATAATATTCAATAGAGTTCCATGATAAAATATCATATGAAAACGGAATAACTTTTTTCAATATATATAATCACATAAAATAATTTCAATTTTCAAGGCTCAATATAAAGGCTATCATAGGGGATTGTGTTCACTCTCAATTATATTATATCCTTAGTCACAGTTCACTCACATTACTATCATAGTGGGTAGATTCCCTTGCTTAACTGATTTCACTCTTTAATATAGTCATTATTTAACAATGACATATCTATATTTCCCCTATGAATTTGAGGAATATTGAATTTTGTTCCCACCCTTAGCATAATGATATTGATTCGTATTGTAATGAAAGATCATAAAACATTCATAATATCATCATATAATTATATCACAAAAAGTGAAAAGGAAATGGGTTATAAAAATATGCCATCATTTAATTATACCATAACCCATAGGAAAACGGGTTTCATAAAGGCTTCATCATAACATAATTAACTCGTCAAAAAGAAATTGGTTTTATTGAATCATCATTAAATCATCATGATCATAAGGAATAAAGAGATTAAAAGTGGATGGTATAATATGATCATATCCCTAGGGACACATAATAGTCATTAAATTATATTTACCTAAATAAAAAACACCATTAAAATATGATTTGATCTTTTATTTGAAAACAAGATAAAATATCATTTTATTTTGATAAAACAATAAAAGTAAAATCCTAGAATATTGGTAAAATCGAATGAATTTAAAATATTCATGGAATATTTTAATGAAATATTTAAATAAAATAAGGTTCATGGTATTTGGAAATTCTGACCATTCCATTTATATTAAAAGAAAACATTTCATTCACATAATTGTAAAAAGTAAAAAATAATAAGTTTGTAAAACATCTAGAAAGATTACTTTTAAAAAACTAATTAAATTAAATGGTATTTAAAAGAAAATTTTTAAATAGTTCATGAATATGTATGAACTTTCATAAATCAATTTTTAAGCATATGTACATGGTAGAAATAGTTCAACAGCCAAAGAGTAAGGAAGGTCAAATTATATTTTAAAACATTTTCTTGATCATTATAAGTACCTAAGAGTGGAAAATGGAAATAATATATAAAAACTATCTAAATTACTATAGGATAATAAAATATATGGGTTATAAAGGATAATATACATAAAATGTCCCTTAATACAAAATTTCTCAAAACAAATCTTATAAAATAAATGATATTGTAACATAAACCCCTTACCACATGTTTTATCTTTGTTTATACAAATTAATTATTTATAGTAAATATGTATTTAATATAAATATATTACATAACCATATTCATATATAAAACTCTATGTATCATTCCTGAATAATTTTAAATTAACCTTTTATTAATAATTTCTTCTTTAAAACCAACATTCGGAGGAAAACTTGTGGGTTTTCCATGCATGTTACAGTTTGATGGTCTCAGTATGTGTACCTTGGTCATGGTTTCATAATTTAGATAATTTTAATCATCAAATAGTTTTTATATTCATTTATCATTTACACTTTTAAAATTATTAATATATAGTGTTTATGTAAAATGAATCACATCATTTCATATATGTGCTTGTCCACATGTATCCACAAGAAATGTTATCAATTTATAACAAATGGTAAGGTAAGAAGGTAGAAAAAATATTATATTAAAAAGTCATAAATATTTAATAAATATCAAATATATACATTAAATTCATCTTTTTAACTAATAAATAATAATTGTGAAGTAAAATGAATAATATCTCATCGTGGAGGAGATTGTCCAACCATACACACAAGTGATATATTCATTTTTTTATTTTCATGGAAAAGATGTAGAAAATTGTTGAAAAATAATCAAAATGAAAATTTAATATTTTAAATATACTAAATTCATAATTTTATAATGTATAATATATAATTACATGTGTTATAATAGGAAATAAAATTGAAAGTACTCAATTAACAGTTCTACCTCTTCATTTAGAAAGCTCCATTGGATAACACATTAAGCATTGAAAGGATGTTATTATTATATAACTTGGACCTCAATTATGTGGGGAAGTATTTTATTAATGGATTGTTCTATGTATATTCTAATATATAAGGAACATTATGTTTGAGGATGATAGGATAGGTGGTACCCTTTTAGAAGGGTGAGAGAGATAGTTATAATTTTTGAAAATATTAAAATAGAATATTGAATTACTCAAGTTAAGTGGCTAAAAAATTACAATTCATAAAATATAGGAAGTAAAAGTTCTAAAGTTCCTAAAAAATTCAAAAAAATTATGTATTTTGGGATATTTTAAACCATATCTCATAGGTTACCCCTAGTAAATTATATTTAACATTATTCATGGTAACACATTTGTTACTTTTTTACTATTAATTATGACCCAAAATTAAGTTTACCATTTTAAATTATATTAATTATTGTGATTTAAAAAATTTAAAAAAATTTATAATATATTATTTATATAATTGATAGAAATTTATTTTAATGTAATTTTGTAAAATTCAACAAAATCATTTTTAGATCAATGAGTTTTTATGCATAAAACTGAGTTTAACTTCATTCCTCTCCATGTAAAAACTATTAGATGAATGAAAAAAAATATTTAATTGAATATATAATCCCAAAATATAATTAAATTTATTCATTAATATATATTATCTGAATTTATTTCGATGAAAAAATGTTATGCGCATAAAAATAGTTTTTTAGAAGAAAATACATCTCCTTTTTACTTCAAAAGATTTTATATTAATTTATAACCAATTAAAAACTAATGAATTAACATTATTAAAATATATTAAAATATTAATTTATTTATCCCTATTCATACCCTCCAATCCAATATCTTGGAGATAACTATCACATTACAAAATAATATTTATATTTTTTGAACTCATTTTTATGTATAAAGCAAGATATCAAAGAAATAAAATTTATTAAATTTAAATGTATCCTAAATTATCATGAAGTTACATTATACCCCTATTATAATGATTTCAACAATTTATTTCATTCTCAACAATATAAATAATTTTGGATATTTTTTCCTCATCCCATTTTTGGGTTCCTACATAATTTCCTCAAATTTATGGTTTTCTAGAAAACATTGACTGGGTGAGAGGTCTTATTATTAAAAACCTTTCCTATTCAATACAAAACCCCCATAAGTATTTATTGATAAGATAGATCATACCCTATTTGTTTAAACTCTAATTTTATCACATCGAAATTACTATGTATATACTTCCATAATTTAGATATATGGAAAACATCATGAACTTGAGAGAGATTTAGTAGTGGTAAAAAGTGATAAGAAATTTTCCAGATATGATTAATAATTTCATAGAGACTAATGTATCTATGGAAATGTTTTCACTTCATTCCAAACATCATAACCTTCTTATATGGATAAATCTATAACAATACATTCCCAGTAACTTCAAACTCCAGATCTCACCAATGACTGTTATCATAACTTTTTTGTCGACTCTAATTTTCTTTTATATTCTAATAAATTATAATAACTTTCACTGCAATTTGCTCAATTAGATGAGGTCCCAATAGTTTTCATTATATAAATTCATACAATAAAATAGTACTTTTTCAATTTCTATCATAGAGGTATTTATAAGGTTTCAGCTTAAATCTCATGTGAAATCTATTATAATAATTATATATGACGATTGATAGGTGTTTATCCCAAACGCCATTAAAATCCACAGAACATGCTCTCAACATATATTACAAGGTTATAATGATACTATTATAAATAAAATATATCTATGGATGATATGAATTATTGAACTTCATCTATGTATCTTAAGCCTAGTGATACGTTTTTAGAACATCGAGGTAACTCTCATACCATGACCAGAAACAATTGAGATTGGTACTTTTTAGAATTTCATTACATCCATAATTTATATCATGGAAATTTTTTCATTATGGAAATATTAATTTATGTAATTGAATTTTTCTAAATTCAGAATGTGATTAATGAAAACCCAAATAGCATTATAACCTTTAGATGTTTTGGGGAGTCTAATGATGAAACATATGATAATTGTTTTCCATTTCCATTCTGGTATGGGTAATGGATGTAAAATTACATTTTAATTTTTTCCATCATCCTTAACTTGATGAAATACTAGGCATCAAAATACATAATTTGAAATATCATTATACATGTTATCCCACAAGAATTAATCTTTTATATCTCTATATATATTCATACTTATGTAATGAATAAGGAACAATGAACTGTAATCTTCATCCAATAGATCATTCCTTTTCTCTAATATTGATGTCACAAACACAAAATTACAAAACATTAGTATCCCATAATAATCATGGTTTAACTTAAAAACATTTCTCACCTTCTACTATTGGTCCACACACTCATTCTGCAACCCTATAACCCTCACACGGATAGACAGTTGAAAATTTATCTATGAAAGATTTGATATGCCCTCATTCCTCCTAATTTGAATAACCATCTTATGTAAATCCATAAATATTGGATCTATTTTAATCCTCATCATGGAAAAACTAGAATAGTATTTATAAAATAGTTAATTAGCCACCTTTATCACCTCCTAAGGTTTTTATTATATTGAGATGTCATAATCTTTAATCCACATAAATAATCTACATTGAAATATATTCAAGTGTTTTTTTGAATATATACATAAAGATGTTATGATAATTATATATATAACACAATTCAACATGAAGACAATGCCGCCATATTTTAAGCGTAAAAAATATTAATTCCAAACCCGAAGTATAAGTCCTATAATTTTTCTCATGAATTTTCAATTTTTGTGGAGAACAAGATATCACCATAACATTCTTTATGAGGACACATCTTAGTCCCTTATTTGAGTCAATACTAAATATTACAAACCCTTCTATACTATACGGTAGTGTAAGTACATGTAATCTAACCAACCTTCTTTTGAAATCCCTGAAATGTTTCTCATATTCATCTTTCCAAAGTCATTTGTCTCCTTCTGATTCAACTTTATTATTATATTTTATATTCATGATAAATCTCTCACAATTATTTGAATGTAATCTCCCAACCCATGAAAACACTATATCTTAGTTATTGTGGTTAGTTTGGTCCATTTTTCAATAACTTCCACAATTTAAGGTTCTGTTGATATACCCTCGATGATATTATATAATGAAAGAATGAAAAACATTTATCCAAAATTCATACTGTGTAAATTTATAATATAGATTCTACTTCAATGGGTTCTTTAACACAATCCCAAAATCATATTTATTCCCTTCCTTTATCTTTTAATATATAAGAATATTATCTATAAATACTACCATGATCTGATCAAAGTAATATCTATGGATTCTATTCATTATATAAATTAAGATATCGGGGCATTGGTAAGTCCAAATGACATCACAAACAATTCATAATAACTATTCATTGCACGGAACATTGTCTTAGATATATCCTCCTTATTGACCCTAAATTATTGATATCTAGAATGAAGGTAAATCTTTTAAAAGTACTAAGATCTATGTCGATGATTAAACATCTCATCATAAAGGGGGACATGGTTGTTTTTGTTTACAATTATCTTTTTATGTTCTCAATAATCAATGAAAATATGCATTGACCCATATTTCCTCTAAACCAAAAGAAGAGGTACACCCCATGGTGACACACTAGGAAATTTTAATACCTTATCAAGATTCTATTATAATTTTTTTTCATTTCTTGAAAACCAATCTGGGCTATTATAAATAGTTTAATTGAAATATATGTAGCATTAGGTATGAATCACTACTGGAAAATTGATCTATACCCACTATTTTGGGGAAAACCGTGGGTATAGGGTATCAAAAAATGCATATACCCATGGCTGGCCCAAAACTTTCGGGATAGGGTGACTGATATCCATGGTTTTCCCCAAAACTGTGGGTATATTTGTCGGATGAAAAAACCAATACCCATAGTTTTGAAGAACTATGGGTATAGGTTTCCCACATGTGCGCGGGAAATTTATTTTTTCCACGGGAACAAAAAAAATTTGGTGGGAGTTATATACCCACAGCTTATTCCTCTATACCCACAGTTTAAATAAATATATTTAACAAAATATATATATTCATACATATATGCTGTGATGGGGTAGTGGTATAGCCGCTTGTGAATGGAGAAGTGGTCATGAGATTACCAACAGTTTCAAAACCGTGGTTATAGAGTTATGAAACGGTGGAAAGACCTATAACAACGATTTTTCCAAACCGTGGGTATAGGTCAAGGACCTATACTGATGCCACCAACAACCACGGTTCCTCAAACCATGGGTATAGCCTATACCCAGGGTTTTGGGGTCTATACCCACAGTTTTGAACCGTGGGTATGTGATCCTTTTCCAGTATTGAATTATATTAAAAACTCAACCATATGATTTGAGGGAAGATTGGACAAGTATTTTGGAAATAAATCAGCATAATCCATATAAATATAAATATATGTGATGTTGAGTTTGTTACCAACCATTTATAAAAGTATCCCTCATGAATATCTAGTAAGAACCATAAAACTGATGTAAGTTCAATTTAAAGTTCATAATCAACCACACATAAAAATAAGATCATTTGTTGATTCAGAATACAAAACAAGAATTTCCTTATTTGAAAAATAATATGGAATCTATATAGAGATAGATAACCCATGCCCAAAATCACCTAGAATTATACTATATGGAGATTCATAAAATTTTCAAGAATTATATTCCCACAAACTTCTATCAGAGAGGATCTATAAACTTGAGATGTGATCATTGTACCATTAAAAGTTTTTACTTTTAACTGAATATATATTTGTTTGTAGTGGTAAAATTAAATTGTTAGAAAAATATTTAATTATGAAAGTGTTTTTAGAGTTAAAATCAAATTATAAATTTTCAATTATATAGTAGATTGTATGTCTACCTTTCTCCACTTTGTTCTCATGACCCACATCAGTAATTTTTATCGCATTGGATTTCCCTTTGTCTCTAGTATTAATAAGGATCTGATGAAAATTTTGATCACTAACCATTAGATTCATGTATTCATTTGAATAATTATTACACTCCATTTAATAATATAAATATATTCTGGGTGGAACATTCAGTTTGAAATTTCCATTTCTCCTTTCATTGAATGGTATCTTCACATCATTTCATTCTTCTTTTTCTTATAGACTTATTTTCCCTAGTTAAATCTTTTAATAGACCCCATAAGGAAATTGAGTACATTATTAATTAAAAACTTCTCACATGAATTAAATATAACATTCATTCCTCCATGGGTTTTATGATTATAATTTCCTCAAAATCCCATCTTTCTATTTTTTACACAAAACCATGTTAACAACGAGAGTCTTGAATTTCTAATTCTTATATGAGATAAGATAAAACAGAATATTAATAGCTTCCAAATTAAGTTATATCTGATTACTTTAAAATACCTATTCTCAATAAAAAAATGAATCAATCAACACTTCCTTAAGATTGGTGATAAAACAAGAATCATACCCCACAATTCTAGTAAAATTTGATTCATATGTACTAATGGTTCCCCATCATTCTGATTTAGTTCTATCAATTCCCATTCCATTTTTATATGAATATTTTAGGGAAAAACTTATTTAAAAACTAATTCTTAAAATATTATCATTTCATGGATTCTCTTATTACCTAATATTCTTGATTAGATTCCCAAATTGATCCGATTATCCTTCCAAACGATATGTTGTTAGCAAATAGTTTTCATGTTCCAAACACCAGAGGGTGGAAAATATATTTTTAGTTGTATTGACTCATTTCTTAGATGTTAGTGGACTAAAGGAACCACTGTCGTAAGGTGGGAGTTTTTGCATAAAAAAATAAATAGCGAGTTCTTCATTCCTTTGACCATTTAGAAGATCAGCATGATTTATATTACTATTAATATCTTGAGAGATGAGGTTGATAAAATCTGTAATATTTCACATCCCATCTCACATTTCTTTTGGTTTCTCATGAGAATGTTCATTGAATTTCTTGTCACATTCATAGATAATGTGATTACTCCTGGGTTCAGGCATTAATTATGACCAAAAGGGATAGTGTGAGAAATAATTATCATAGTGAGTAATCCTGTAATCAGGAAAAATATTTTATAATATATCTTAATCATGATACCATACTTTAAATCTATGAAAAAAATATTAACCTAGGAAATTCTTGGTCAACATCTATTTAAATATATCATAATTATTCATTAATTAAATTTGTATTAAACCTTTCATATCCCCCTGGAGAGTCTATCTAGGTGTGAAGACCTATGCCAGCTCATCGAGCACTATTGTTGATCTAGTTAATATCGAATACTCCCCTTTTGAGTTTTTTTATCCCTAGGTTAATTTATTTTTCAATCACATCATCTTTCTAGTATCTATAATGGAATTTATTTTCTAGTAAAACCACATAATTACTACTTGACCAAAGCTTCAATTTGTAATCATTTTCTTAGACTTATCATCAGGGTATTAAAAAATGTTCCCTTATTCTAACCACTATATATTAACTAAATAATTTGATTCCGACCAAGGTGATCCAATAATTTAATACATATATATTACATCATTTTAGATGGATATTCCCTATAGATCATAACAAAACACACCCTAGGACCATAAATGTTTAGAGTCTTTAGATCTTAGATACATAATCATCTTTTTTACGAAATACCCTAAACATATCCCATTAACAGCTTCTCACATAGTACAACCATTAAACATAACCTCATGAAAAAATTTCTTCATAACTTGGGGTAACGAAACATAATAACGGGTGAGATAAAATGATCAATGAGGGTAAACATAAGAGATATCAATCAATGATAATAGTTGAGAATAAGATAATCATAAGGGTTTAAGAACAAGATGATAAATTATATTAATCAAACCCAATCAATTGAAGCTCATTAATCATAAATTATGGAATATGTATTTTTTAGAAAAAAATACATAATTCATAAGTGTGAAGAATCATCAATAAAAAATCATGATCCATGAGACATTTAACATGCATAATACAGACATTTATGGAACACATAAAGAATATATAATAATTTATTTAGACATGTATTATTGTAATGTCTATAATAGTGGATTGGTTTCACTCCCCATTCTATAATTTTATAAGTTATGTGTCACTCCGTAGGATATCATATTGGATAGATTTCCTTATTGAATTGGGTTCACTCCCCATTCTAGTCCTTATAATATCAAGAGATATCCATCTTTACCCAATGAATTTTAGGGATATGGAATTCTCAAAGCACCCACCATATAATGAAAACAATACATATGTGTTCCACAATATCATAAAACATTAATCATATCATAACCCATGGAAAGAAAAAAAATATTCACAAGCCTACAATAATGTTGTGATATCATACCCCATGGAAAGAAAGGTTTTATAATGGGTTCATCATAACTTAATTAACCTAAGGGAAAGAAGAAGGTTTCATAGAATTGTCCTTAAATCATAATTATGATAAGAAATTAAGAGAAGGAAAGTGGATGGTTTTAATGGACCATATCTCTAATGAATTAAAAAAAATAAAGGTTGTTGGCCTAGATGAAAAAATACATTTAAAATATCATTTGGATCTTTCTTTGAAAATAATATAAAATATATTTTAATTTTTATAATAGTTTACTAAACAATCCTAGAAAATTAAGAAAATTATTTTATTTGAATAAATATAATGAAACATAAAATAAAATGAATTTAATATTGGTTAAAAAATCCATCAATTTCATATATGTTAAAAGAAAACATTTATTTAACACTTTTTAAAAAGTAAAATAAGAATTTCTCAAAAATTTGAAAGAAATAATCGTTTTAAAAACTCTGTAAATAGAGTCATAGATATTAAAAATACTCTTTTAAAGATATTTAACATGTATTTAAGAATATTCATATAATTATTTTTATGATTATGTTTATGTTAGAAAATATTTTTTAGCCAAATAAAAAATAAGTTCTTCTTTTCTTTAAAACATTTTATCATTGGTTTTAAGTACCAAAGAGTGGAAATTGGTAATAATATAGATAAAAATCCATAAATAACCATAGGATAAGAATTTTTTTATTTTAATGGATAATATCCCTATAATTCCCCCTAATATAAAATCTTTCATTGATAACCCAAAAAAGTAATGAGATTGTAACATAAACTATTTAACTCAAGTTCTATTATGATTTGTATGCATTAAAATATAACATATAATAAATATAGGGTTGCTATATATATATATATAAATATAAAAATCCCATATTCATAAATATATTGCTATTCAAAATTATATTATATTTTCCAATTATCCATTTGTTGTTTTTTTATTAAAAGGAACATTCATATGAAAATGGGTTTTTTTCACGCATGTTTCAATTTAATGGTTCGAGGACTTTCACCTTGGTTATGGTTTCATCAACTTCAGAATAATAATTATGAAATAAGTATCATAATTATTCATCATATAAAATTTTATTATTATTAATATAATATAGTAATGAAAAACTAATCACATCATTGCGTGGTGGTGGTAGTCCACACACACTCACGAGTGAAACTATTGTTTTCCATTGAATGTAATGGAAAAAGGTTAGATAAAATATTATAATTATAGAGAAACAATTACATTATAAATATGAAATATATAAAATAATTCCATCATAATCACAAACCATTAATTATGGAGGTGGAAAATGAATCATGTCAAAATGTGGAAGATATGGTCTTTATGTACACATAAGCGATACATTCACTTCCCATTTAATGAAAATGAGGTGGAAAAGTTTTGATCCATAAATAAAAAATAATTGAAATGATGATAATAAATTCATTATTTTATAATGGATACCATATATTTGGGTGAGGTATAAGAGGAAATAAAAATTAATGTACTCGGTTAAGAGTTATACCTCCTCACCGAGAAACCTCCATTATATTACCTCATAATCCTTAAAGGGATGGTATTATGATCAAACCAGGACCTCAAGGATGTGGTTACAGATTTTACAAATGGGTTATTTCAATTATTGAATAATATATAATTCTCAAGGATTCTTAATAAGAGTATAGGGGTGGTATCCTTTTATAGGTGAGGGGAAGGACAAACTTGGAATTTTTCAGAATATTATAATACAATAATATCTTACTCATTTCTAGTAGCTCAAAAATTCCTAAGATTATAAGATAAGAATGATAAGGAAGAAATAAAACCCACTAATAAAAATAATGTGTGTCTTTTTTGATATTTGTAACCTTATCTCTTTGTTTAATCCCACTGATAAATTTGTTTTAACATTAACCGTGGTAACCCAATTTTTACTATTTTTACCTTTATTTATAGAAAAAGGGTTAATTTTCCTAATTTAATTATATTAATTATTCTGACTCAAAATTAAAAATTTATTTTAAAAAGATTAAATTCCATATCTGAGATAAATTCATTTTCAAATAAGTGTGTACAATAAAACAAATCTATTTTTAGAAAAATAAAAATTTAGTAATAAAGCTGAGATTAAATTCATTACATTCCATATAAAAAATAGTATATTAATGTTCAAATATTTTACTGAAGATATAATATATAAATATAATTAAATTAATTCTTAAATAGTGATAAATTGAATTTATTAATATAAAACCCCATTATGTGCATAAAAACAGTTTTTCATAAAAAAACATATCTCTTTTATATTAAAATTAATTTAATGTGATTTATAACCAATTTTGAAATAATGAACTAATTTTGTACAAAAGTAAACAATATTTTCATTATAATTTAGTTAGTCCTATTCGTATCCATTAATCTCGTGGCACGGTGATAACTGTCATGTTAAATAAAACATATATATATATAGTGATTCATTTAAACTCAATGTTGGGTATAAATCATGTTATCGAAGAAATAAAATTTATTTAAGAGAAATATATCATGAAATCATGTGGTTATAAAACTATAAATTCCCTAGGAAGTTACTTTACTTCTATGCTACCTTTGTTGACTGTGGTTCAACATTGTTCCTTGTTGCAACTGACCCTCAATTTGGTGGATAATTATCAATGACACGCCTTTTGTACCACTAAGTATAACCATGACATCCTCATTATGATTTTTAGAATAGGGAAGTTCTGTAATTTTCCATATTTTTGAGAATTTTAACTCCTACGATGGAAATGAATATCTCCTTACATCGTGGTATCTACCAATATCTTCCAGAATATAGCTCTGTATTCTCTATTATTTATACATCACTTTTAAATCTATGACCTTGATATTGTGGTATCTTTTCATTTCACCTCTAGTACACTGATGTGTATATCTATTTGATCACTAAAACTTACTTAAACATCCATGATCAATAATTATTCAATGGTTTAATTTTCTTCCCATACTTCACCACAAAAAATATTTATATATTGTCAATAAATCAAACACACAACCTCATTTGGTTGAACAATCACCCCCTTTGGATTTTATTAAACATGAAACTGTTGAACATTATAAATATAGATTTATGGTGTATTTATCTTACTCCACCTTTTTCAATAAAATATAAAGGGTTCCTCAAATATATGCACTCTCCCTTACTCTTTAGATTTTCAATAATATTTAGATGTTTCTTTATGGCTCAAGAAAATTCTTTTAAAATCTATATAAGGAGATGTTATTTTTTTCCTTTACCACACATTTTTCCTAGCTCGTATGATACCCCTAGTTTATATTCAAAAACCTCTTAATTAAAAAAAACCATGTGAACATATTTTATTTAAAATATTTGATTCTTTTATCCACTTTCAAGATATCTAATTTTCTTAAATATTTGGTTATATATACCAACTTCGCACCTCCCAGAATGAGAAATTATATAGTGATTATACAGCTAATTTACCACTAGTTAGTTCCATTTTATGATATAATTTTATGAATGAGAACACTTCCATTTTCCCATTTTCAATTTATAAACCACTTGTTTGAATATAATAATTACATATTTATAATGTTTAAATATTTATGATCTTTTATCATTTCCAACATCACTCTAATCTTCAATTTATAGGAAGTTAAATTACCACTTTCATGATGAGTCAATAAAATATTATAAAATGCATTTTTGTTAAACATGATTTAAGAAACAAGGGTTTAAGTAAATAGTCCCAAAGCTATCCATGTCACTCACCTTCAATAAATATAGTAGATTTATATTTCAAAAAATCAAATATATATTATAATCTCAATTACACTCACAAAAACCATCATGAAAAAAGAAATAAAGCACAAGTGCATGAGACATACCACATATTAATTTAATCAATACAACCTAGTTATGATAAAATTTTTATATAACATGACATCCAGGATCATCCAACCCTCACATGGATACTTATTTCTCAAATAAGGCTCTCTATTATATGAATTATTATCACCAACTCACCCTAAATGTCTTCAAATTTTGAAAACATTTCTTGAAATCTTTTTCCACATGGGTAACCAATTATTGGTAAATTTTTGTTCTGATAGCTTCATTATCATGAAGTAACCTATATAACCCACATAATTGGTATCCAAATGAATTTTTACATGACCTGAAGTGTGTTTCTAATCTATATGGGCTGGTGAATGTAACATAGGAATCAAAAAAATAAGAGGGAACTATTTCAACACACAAATAACTCATCAAGATAGTATAGTGGAAAAGAAACAATAAATATTCACTATTACCCACACTTCTCAAGATAAAAGTACAACAAGTAGATAGAAAAAATTCCCAAAAAGACATGTCTACCAAATTCATCACATCAACCATCAAATACAACATCCCAAAATCCCCATGAAATACGTGGACCACATGCTCCCCCAATCATCGTCATCTCCCAATGTCCTTCTAATCCTCAACATCCACTACCTCCAAGATGTTCCATTCCATTCCAATAGACCATCATAAGAATTTATTCAAATTCTCAGAGGAAAAATCAGGGTGTGATCAAAATATCATAGTAGGATCTCATCATGTATTCCTTAAGAAGTAAATATAAAGTTAAATAAATACTATCAATTTTAAATAAAATAGGGAATTGACATCTTTTAATAGTTAATATCAAAAAAATATTTTAAAAATAATCAATGGATAATATAAAATAGCTAAAAAAATTAATTTATTCAAAATAGGAAGATATTATAATCTTTTTCAAACTAGGAATAAATAGGCATTTTCAACCAAACATGCATGAATAATTATTTATAATAAAACACATACATGTATAATAATTTTCAATCATAGAAACATGGTAGTAACTCCTCGGGTTAGTTAGTTCCAATCATAAGGTACCAAAAAATCTCGATGAAATATTGTTCTACAAGTGCACACACTCCTTGTATCCCAAACCATGTGGGAATAAAATAGAATCCCAACGAATAAACTTCTTAATATAAAGATAGTTTTGGTTTCATTTTCAAAGTCAATTAATTACAAGATAGCAGTTTACCTATTGTACATATCTAATTGGCTAACTACCCAAGCTCCCATGTTCTTTAATTTAATCAATAATTGGGGATATCATTAATTTCAATTTATCTCATAGAATTTCAATCAATCATTTCATTCAATCCCATGTTAATGATTTAAAGAATTCCTTTTTCATTTTAAAACCCATCATTGATGGTTTTATAAATAACTCATTCCATTTAAATATATAAATCTCATTAAAATTATATAACATTTCATTCATTTACATCTCAACAAGTCGCCATCAAAATCGTGCTTCAAATCACACATTTTGAGTTAAGATCAATTTCTAGAAATCACTCTTTATTTCAAAATCTATTTTCAATGGAAATTCATCCCATGCACATCATTCCATTTTTACATTAATTATCAAATAATCAAAAAAATATTGTAAAATAATTATAATACCAATTCAACTAAAATAATAAATAATGTTTGAAAGAAATTGGAAATTCCTTATCAAACCACATACCTCCATCATAAGATCACTGATCATCCAACACATTATCCACCAATAGAGATTGGATTTCTAGAATGACCAAGGGAGAATCCTAGAACTAAAATTCCTCAAGTCCAAATATTGATCCATTAATAACATGGGGATTTTCAATTATCAAAGAGAGATATAAAGAGAAAGAGGACGAAAGGATAATTCTCAATAAAAAAGATTAAACTTAGAAGAAGATACTCAATACATAAACTGGAACCTAGATCCATGAAAAATCATGGTTGGAATAACCAAAGTAAACTATAGATAGCTCTATGTTTTTTTTGGGTCGAATGGAATTCAAGGGATATGATAAATATTTAAAATGTATATTAAAATGAACAAAATTACAAAATAAACCCTATAATTTCTCATACAAATTGGAATAATCAACCAGTTATTGGCCTCCATTGGTTAGTAAGTGGCACCATAAAGACTTAGTGTGCAACTAGATGTCCCACTAATGGGCCGGTGGGTCCCACTAACTATCCTGTGGAGTTCTTGTAGGAAATCCCTATAACCGACCCTCCGCTAGTTAGTCATTGAACCTCACTAGATAGTTAGTGGATCTCATGTAGTGATTTTTTCTATAGGATCATGTCCAATCCCAAACTAAGGCCCTCCACCCATATCTAACCCTCTCTAATTAGGTTCAAAACACACTCTTATCCCCTATAAATTCTCAAACAAGATGGAAAAAACTATGAATCAACAAGAAAATAAGAGATCCAAGAGAAATAAAATGATATCCAAAAGAATACAAGGTTCATACCTGAAATATGGTGTAAGGATATTACAATTATCCAGACCATAAAATATATTTATCCCACAGAATCTTGTTAAGAAAAATCCATAGAAAATAGGATCATACACTTCTCTCTCATCAAATCTTTACACTCCCATCTCTCATGGTAATCATAACCATGATTCTATGGAATCTCCACCAAGGGTATGTAATTTCCATGAAAAACTTTTATCTGAGAATCGATTATACAAACGGATTTCTCGGTTATAGTCATATTGAGTTACACATCATGGTTTTCTTAACTCTGTACATGATATGGGCCTAAAAGGTAATTCTTCAACTACGACATGTGAAACATGTTATGGATCAATTTCATATATGGTTGTAAATACATAGATAGATCACACTTCTAATATCTTCCCAAATGGTCTCACATATCTTGGTGACAAATTCCACTATATTCCAATACATTGACGAACGAATAGTAGTGAGACACTAAGAAACACATGTTCATCAACCATGAACTCCAGTGTGTGTTAATGAATACCATCATAACAATTATATCGTCTCTGTATCATTACCATTCTTGTAAAAATCAACTTAAACATTGTTGTTATCTATTAAACCTAACTAGGTCCAACTAGGGAAGTTTTACTAATATCCATCCATGATAGTATAGATTAAATATATAGCCATACAATTTATTATAGGGTTCTACATTTATGAAATAAAAGAAAATTTTTTTGTAGTAAAAATCAACCCTCCCAATGTGGAAATCCCAAGATCAACCAAGTTTATGGACACACACTCAATGTATGTCTTTTAGAATATATATATATATATATATCCCAATTAATATTACCATCTATCTCAGAATGCTACTTCATGGTTAACTTTACTTTGGATACCGTCACCTACTGGAGTTCTCTCAAAAAAGATAAGTAAACCTGAGATCCCTATCGAAAACTATCGAAGACATAACTACATGAAATATAAGGATATCTTGCACATATAAATAATCCATATACTCAACTTCTGTTGTATAATGAATGGTAATAAAGTGATCTAATTCTATCAATTAGTTAATCACCACAAAAATATCAATTTTCTTAGAGGTGCACATGGAAACCCAAAAACAAATTCCATACATATCCCATCCCATATCTAACTCATCATAAGAAGTCGTTGAAGAGGATCTGAAGGTTTTTGATGCTTGAACTGAATCTGGTGACCAATATAACAATGATAGAAAACAAGAAATTAATTTTTTCAAACAAGGACACCACAACTAGAACCTCAAATTATAAACCATTTTCATAATTCCTAGGATCCCCTCCAACTAGGAATGATATCAATCCCTAATCACAACCTTCCTCAAAGGTAGTGAAAAAACAAACTAGTTCATGAATTAAAGGATACATTTAGAAGATATAGACCATTCACTAATAGTTTACCCATGGTATAATAATTAATTAATTCCCATAAAATAATAATTAATATTTTATTCTTGTATAATAATCTCAATAATGGAGGATTTAAACTTTATACTGGACAAAACAACCTCAAAATCATCCTCATGGACTCCCAAATGAATACTAGAAAATGGAACCATTATATTCCACTCATTATAACATTGTTTTATGATCTGTGATAGAGGTTTATTTCTCAAATAATTTGCATCAAAATTACCCTTACGAAGGTTGTATGAAATTTAAAATTAAATGTTTCCAGGTACTCTACCTATCGCTTATACCAAGTGCTCAAATCATTTTACAAAGAGAAATAACTCAATAATTTATTATCATAGTTGATGGTAATGATTTATTAAAAAAGGAAATGTCACCAAAATTTTAGAGTGTGCCTCACATTTAATGTTTGATATCACATGTGGTATAGTTCTTCTCTTGACGTTGAAGCTAAAGTGAAATATATTCCACTACATGATCACCCTGTATAAGAAAGACTCCCAACCTCGACCCTGATGCATAACCAAACACCACATAGCCCTACCAAAAATCTAGAAGAGTCAACATTGGAGATGAAGTCAAATGATTATTCAACTCATCAAAGGAATATTTACATTTAAAATCCCATACAAAAATCACTCCCTTATGTGTAAAATTCGTCAATGAATGTTTGAGAAATTCTTTTAAAAATTGATATAATAGCCTGTAAATAAAATAAATCTCCAAATCTAAAAGTTATATTTTGTATCCTCCCATTACATATAAGCATTCACCTTCTTAAGATCAAATAAAATTCCATGTTTTGAAACCATGTTCCAAATCACTACACTTCCATAATCGAGAAATTGAATTTATAAATATTTCCATAAAGGGGGTGATTTCTCATGATTTTTGAAACTACTATTTATTAATTAACATGATAATACTCAGGATTAAAGAAAACTAAGATTACATACATAAATAAAAAAATGAAATAATCAAGGTACTGGTGAAAATTATTGTTAATCAGTTCCATAAACACAACAGTATAATTGGTCATAACAAAAGGCATAACAAGGTACTCATTTTGGTTATACATCATACTAAATAGAGTATTTCATATATAATACTACATGATCCTATTCTAGTGATAACGTCACTGAAGATCAACCTCTAAGAACCACATATCCCCTTTTATTTTGTCAATAAAATCATCAATTTAGGGAAATGAATAATTCTTCTTAAACATAAACCATTTGATCTTTAAATTATTGACCCATATGTGAAGGATTTTACCAACCTTATGGATGAAAATCACTATAACTTACGAAGGAAAAAATGGATCGAGTGAAGAACTCCTTCAAAAAGTCATCCAATACATTTTTTAACTCCTTTAGTTCAATTAGTTTATTTGGGTAAGAGGGATTAAAAATACACTGGATACCTAGTATAATGTTTATAAAAACCCCAAATTTCATCATTTTTAAAAAACAAGAATAATATAATGGTAAAAAAAATTGTGTAAATCAACCATTTATACAGAAATAGAACCATCAATATATTAATTTTAACATCAAAAAACATTTATATCAACCTACCCAACTACAGAAGTGTAGTTCTGGGTATACGCAAACACAAGTCCCATTCACCATGAAATACATTGTACTCCCAGTTAGAAATAGTAAAGGAGACCCACGGAAGATATATATCATTGTGAGATTTGAAAGTGATTTGAAAATATTTCCAAAGAATGGAATCCTACAGTTTTATATCTAGAACCAATAAATTTCAATCTATCTTATCTTCCAATAAAGAGAAAGTGAAAGAGGGGCATTGGATTCCATGATCTTTATTCATCATGAAAATCAAAGGAATATCAATTACCTAAGGAATGAGATTCATATAAAGGTTCAATAATTCCACACTATCTTTACAAATAATGGAGGAGAGAAACCGATCTCATATAAAGAAATCACTCATTATGGAACAAAGGTAATGGTACCCATCATTGTCTTAGGAACTAAATCAACTAAATCTAAATACTCATACACTATAATAAGATGTTTAATTCATGATGCCTATATATGGAACCCCTTTTTTATTTAGGCATAAGACTACACTGTAGATCTTGTCAGCACTATAGATCCCATACCACTACACAAAGTGGTAAAAACATTGAAAAAATACTAAAAGTTACATAAGTTTCCACAATATCTATAGATCTGTTGTTTCTCCATACAAGAATGGTTTTGGGGATAAAATATTTCACATTGGAAACAAGTTAGTAGTAATTTACCTAGTACTATAAAAGATTTAAAACAATTTTGATTCAATGGTCTACTAATATAGTTTAAACCATGAGACTCCTTCCAATTCATGTTCCCCATGAAGGTACCACTTATGATACCACTGGGAGTAGGAGGAACTCCTATCAACAATTACTTACAAGACAAGTCAATTTTCTCCATGAAATATCTATCCAAAACATCGACATATGAGAGGATATTTAGAAAAAAATCCAAAGATCATAACTATTCTAAAATACCCATCTCAAATATCTAGGTTTTAAACTTCTCATTTGATACAACATATTGTGATAAGTATATAGTTTTATCAAATCGGTTGGTATTCTAAGTCACATAACATCCAGCTTATTATAGGTCAAAATATATATTTAAATTTACAACACCATTGATCCTAGACATAATTTCTACATAAAAGGTACTTCATGTTATTAAACTCTAGGTCTATATTCTTACCTTAATTATCCATTGAATCCCATCATATTCAACTAGCCCATCATGTTTGAACACATAACAGTTCACCTTAACTGAGTATTGTATCTCTAAGAACTCAAAGGGTTTAATGTCCTTTTTCAACCAACCCTCTACCTCTTAAGGATAGCTAGTACCCAATAATGATGGTAGTTTAGAACAAAGAAACTCATGGGAATGATCTCTACTATCATTTCTATGAGGTACAACCTCTATATCTCAAAGAACAATAGGTACAAATACCTATCATAGAGCTTGGAATACTCATTGAATAACCTGTATATGATTATAATAAACTAGACGGTTCACTTATTATAGTTCAATAGCATCTCCCTCCAATGATTTGTTCAAATATACTCTTAGGGTTATGGTACTACGCAATATTAGAAGATAATAAGGAAAATTTCAGATAAGTGATTGTAGTTCATCAAACCTATCAATTAGAATTCAACAGGGAATAAAAAATCACATCAATGCTTTCGAAAACATATTGAATGAGATCAAACAACTCTTAAATGACTATTTTTCTTAATATCCCATGGTATCTTAAAGATCATTATAATGACATTTGTCTTAAAACACACTCATAACATAACCATTAAGTCTCAAAAATCCTGACTATATTCAACCAAGACATCCCAAACTATATACCGACAATAAAAAATGACATGAACAAATTTGATAGTAATTTTTCATTAACTAAACCAGATAACCTACCTAAATGACATCTAGATCAATTAATACATAGCCCAAAGAGAATTCTAGATCCCTAAAGACTAGTACCTATCTCCTAGTCATCAAAACAAATCATAGAGAATGGTTTCACCACATGAATAACTAATCAAGAAAATGAAACAGATAATAAATAATAAAGAGTTGATTTGATAAACACTCATCAATATAAAAGTGACACAATATACTGACACATGTACGCAAATGGTATTTCATCCAAATTTTTAACATCAACCATCAAAGACAACATCCTATAATCTCCATGTAATGAGTGGACAACATGATCCATTGGTCACCGCCAATCCCCAACGTCCTACAAATCATTAACATCCACCGATTCAAAGTGGGATTTTCCCATTCCCTAGTAAGGAATATGAAAATCAATAAAATCCAAAAAGAAAAAGTACGGTTTGAGCAAAAAATTCTAGTAGGGTCTCAATAAACATTCCAAAATAAATCTATATCGAGTAACCCAAATATGTTAAATTTGAAATAAAAAAATACATAGATATATTTTCACACTTTATATTAAAATTACTATTTAAAAGATTTAAATTTTTGTTATAAATAGGAAAAAAATTTCATTTCCATTAATATTGGTGGATATTATCATCTTTTTCAAATCAAGCCTAAATAATGGGTAGAATAAGAGTGAATTCCATAAAATAAACTCTCTTACCTTAGGTTGTTTTTGTTATAATCTCATTAATGTGTTGTTCCTTGTTATATAAGGCGTATGATCCACATAGGATTCCACCTCAACATAGTTAAAAGGTGGATTATCAAAAAATTAAAATAAATAAATACCTTTAGTCTATTGTAGTAGTTTTGTTATCATTATAATCATTTATTCATTCCTAGATAGTATTTTACAAAGCATTTTTAGTTCTCTTTCTAACTACCTATAATAATATGTGCTTCAATTAGATCAATTGTACCTACAGAAATCATTCATGTTAATCAATCAATAATCATTCCAATGAATCAATTCATTTGAAACCATGATCATGTTTTAAAACATGCCCCTTAATTTCTAAACCCAAAATTTATGGTTTCATAAAAAAATCACTCCTTTCAAATAAATTTATTTCATTTCAAATAATAAAAAATTCCATGCCATTTCATCCCAAAATTTACCACCAAAATCATGCTTCAAATCACTCATTTCAACTCAAAATCATCTTCCAGAAAGTACACTTTCTTTCAAAATACAATATAAAAGGTAATTAATCACACACCATACCATTTATTATCAATTATAAAACATTTAAATTATGTTTTTTAAATTCATAGTGAATAAAATTAAAATTAAATAATAAAAAACGGTTTCAATTGGTGGAAATTGAAATAGAAAACCACCTACCTCAATCCCAAGATCAATGATAATCCTACACGAGATCTACCAATGGATATTTGATGACTATAATAGTCAAGGTACCATCCTAGATTAACAATTCATCAATTTAGGATCTTTATCCATCACTTATATAAGGATCCACCACCATTTAAGTGGTAAATACACGAGGAAAGGATTATTAATTTTAAAAAGATATTATACTCAATGATAGTGATCCAATGAATCAAATGGTATTTTTATCCATTAAGAATCAAGGTTGGAAGATCCAAATTCATATCAAGAGGGAATCCAAGGTGTTTAGGATAAATGTAATTTTAGGGAGAGGAATAAGTATAAAAAATGGATCTTAATAAGTACTAAATTATAAAACTAACATATTATTTGTTGGTAAGTTCCACATCACCATATTTCTACTATAATCCACCAGATAGCCAATGGTGACCGGTAGATTTCATGGGGCACTATATATCCCATTGGCTTACTGGTTGGGTTCCAATATGAGCACCCAACTATTATCCCACTACAAGCTGGTTGGTGGTCCTTACCAGAAAAACTGTAGACTTCCTAATCTATTTTGGAGATAAGATCTTATCCAATCTCAAAGTAAGTATACTAAACTATATATTAGCTTCTCTAACTAATTTAAATAGAAATCCCCAACCCTTTTAAAGGATTTAAATTCTATAATTAACTATGATTTAATGAGACAATGAGAGTTTAAAGTATAATACAAGGAATGAAAAAAAACAAGGTTTGTGCATGAATGTTGGTGTTGGGATGTTACATTATAGGAATATTTAAAGAAATAAGTTAATACTAAATCTAATAGTATAATAAAACATAAACATTAAATGAAATTTTGTTGTTATTTAATCCTTCAATGTTTCTTATCCTTGTCGTTGTGGCAATATACCACTTGAAAAATGTATTTTTTCACTTTTTGATCTTAAATAGTTTCTTAAAACCACTAAAACATCTGAATATATATTTGGTTCTTCATTAATGTTATATAACAATATTTATAAATTTTTCTTCTTCAATCAATAATGAAAATTCTAATTTATATTATTAATTCAAAAATTATACAGACAACACATGTTTATTTAGATACATTCTTAAAACCTTTTATTCTTACTTGATACCAATTTGATAACTCCAAGAATGTTCTCTCCACTTATTATAGTAATCTACCCCTCATCTCATATATTTATTCTCTAGAAAAAATCACCTTCTCAATATGCATCCATATACTTTTAATTCATATATCCCATTGATAACATTTCCACTTAATCTTGTACCACAATTGATATGTATTAAAAGCATTTAAAATTATGGGGATAATGGTACCTATAACATACTAATGTAGAGGAGCATTTTTTTCAGTCTCGATGAAAAAATAATGTGTTTCCCACTTTTTTCCAAGAATGTTTTTTTGTATATTTTTCAATACCACTTGTGATTATTTCATTATATATACTCTCTATAAGTTTCTTTATCATCCATGAATTATGTTCCTTTTTGTATATTGATATTAAACCCATTTTTATAGATTTATTCTTATGATGCAATATCAATTAATCTTTCTTCATGATTCCTCCGCCAAAGGATGGATCTCCCACCAATCATTATCCCTTAACAAGTCATTTGATTTGTTAAACCACTAAATAATTCCTCTTGTATTTACTATTTTATAGCTATAAGAGTACCATTAAATTTGTATGTCCAAAGTGAGTATTTCTTGATAGGCTCATTCATCTTCCATATAACTCAAAAGAATTCCTTACTTTGCTTCCATATCATCTTTCATTCTATTACTGAGGGTTATTATGGGTGAATTTTTATAGGTTCTTGATGTACCATTTGTTATGTTCATTGTTTTCCCTCCAAATCATTAAATCTATTTTCCATTATAATATATTTTTTAGTGAAAATATTCATTGAGTTTTTTATATGAATTGTGGAGTTTCTTTTGATACTTCTATTTTCCTTCATGTTGCAGTGGCTTTACATATTGCCACAATTAGTGAAAATAATCATATCCCAAAAAATAATACCTCATGTAATTACTTCATGATTTAGATGTTTATTTAGTAATTTTTCTTCAACCCATTATCACTTGATCTTCTATACACACACACACACACACATGGTGTTACTCATTATTCCATAATAGTGTAACTTTGTTACTAACTTCCTCTAATATAATTTGTTTTTATATTTAATCTAAACCATCTATTAAATTAAATATTTTATATTTGAGCATCATTTCCCTTCAATAATTGATGTTTTAATTGATGGGATATATAAATTATCCTTTTTATTTTAAAATCTTATCTTTGATTCATGTTTATTTTTTTCTTACCTTTATCATTTGACATGGTTATCATCCTCTTCATAGTTGAGCTTGATTATTCTATATATTTTCTCCTCTAGTAATGGTGTGTCTTGAGAGGGATAATTAACACCATTAATTCTTTTTAATGTCCATTTCATTACCTTATTTTTTGTGAAATTTCATTATGGTAGTCGTTTTGATCGATCATTTTTTCACCCATCCTTTTCATGTCAATACACAAGGCCAAATCTACTATAATCATCCTATTATTATTTAAATATATATATATCTTCAATTAATGTATGGTTTACTTCAGGAATGATCTCTAGTTGATCTACCTTCTCATCCATGGGTTGGATTTTTTTTTTGATTTTTACCAAAATAGATTTAGATTGGTGACTGGAATCCATGATCACTTATTCTATGAAATCATTATTCCATTGATGGAATATAAAATTAAAGATATTAATATGTCCACAAAAAATGATAGAATTATATTTTACAAAACATTTATAATTTTTCATCATTATTGGAGGCTCCATCTTCCCAAAATTCTCCATCCAATACTTATTTATTTTTTCTTTGGATATATGTTTGTATTATTTTGAAGAGGTTTCTTCAATATTATCCTCCCCAATTTATTTTCCATGAATGATCTCAAGAGTCTTCCATATAATTAATATAATAGAACAATGAGTATTGTTATTGAAAATATCATTATATTGTGATCTAATTAAGTTCTTATTTTTACTAACATCATCTATCATTTCATTTAGATTTGTCAGGTCAACATCTTAATGAATATATACCATAAAATGCTTTCCACAAGAATAAAAGAACATAATGATTTATTCTGAGTATTCATCATAGTTAGTTCCTATAAAAATGGAGGCTTTATAATATATTCCATATATGAAATAAATTTAAAAATAGATATAGAGACTGAACCGCAAGTTAAAAATTTTAGGATGTGATGCCACTTTATGGGACCTCGTTGAACCAGAGAACCCTTGCATTGGGGTTAACCATGGTCAACACTAATAAAAAAATTATCCCTCCTTATAGACATATGAATATAATTGTCATGTTACCATGAAAAATTTGAATACCCCAATCTCTTATTCCTTTTCCCTTGGTATAAAATATATGCAGAAATTATAACATTCACCAAACAGGTATTTCACATTTTTCATCCCGGCTAATACAATGATAATTAATGTATAATAGTGTTGATGTACCAAAAATAAACTATAAATCATTTTTATATGAATAAAATATTATGTTGGGGTGTACTACTAATCCACAGTCAACCCCCCAAAAATTATTGTTTATTTAATTAAATTAAAAATTGTATGGGAATACACATCGAAAAAGGAAAGGATGAACTAGATGATCAAGGAGGACTATAGAAATAAATACCAAGGGTTTTTGCACACGCAATAATCATCCCCTTTTTGGGAACAAAAACAATATTATAAAAACAAAAAAATTACATTCCTCGAGTCATTCATGAAGAATGAAATTCAGTGACTCCATTCCTTTGATGCCAAGTATGTCTAACACTGATGAAGTTGTTCATGATCCATTTACATTTTTGAAATGTTTATTCAATTAAATAGTTGTTAGTATATAATCACATAAATCATCAAAATGTAAAATGTAATTAGTTTAGGCATCCACCATTGGATGTTTTTAGATGCATAGATGGAGATCTGTGATCATGGTTTGGGCTTCTCTTTAAATGGAATCAACATAGTCAAGGGAAGAAAAAAAAGGCTAGAACCATAGATCCATTGGAGTCTTAGAAGACCGCCCCCCACATGAGACCCATGTTTCCTGATTAATTAGTGTTCACCTTGAGCCCAGAGTGACGCATGTACCAGCATATCAATTTACTCAGCGTGAAACTAGAAGCATTATTTGGTGTGGAGGATCTAGAAAGGATAATTTTGAAGGAAGGAGAAGCCTCCAAATCATTATAAAGGAAAATTATATTAGTTAGACTATTCCTTGTCTATAAAGTGATGTTTCTTTTACACCTAGGATCCCCTTATGCCTGGCATCATTCCTTTCATTCTATAGACAACAAAAACCTACCAAAAATATTATAGATCTTTCCTTTTTCTCAGGGTCATTCTTCCCTGCCCCTTATAACCACCGACTAAGGAATGTTTCACTCGATGAACCCAAGGGAGTCTATCTGGTGAAACCATCGAATGCATACCAAAATTGTTTCACCCAATCACCTTAAAAAATTATATGATCAATGGATTTTGAATTGGGTTCCCTATAGAAATTATATATAGAGGAAAAAATCACACCTAATAATTAGATGTTTTACTCAGTTGGTAGAGAACTGATCCTAACCCACCACACTATAAAATTATGGTTTATAGGGATACATTTTCATTAGAGCACTTCAACCCACTCATCACTATCATTGGTGTCCACATGATTTTTATTATAGTCTTTATTTGAAAAAACACCAGAGGAGGTTCCTATAAAAAACTCATCTATCTAGTTTCTAGTTGAGAGAAATGTTGTCAATGATAATCCAATGATCTATGTTAAGGATGGCTTTGATGAACCTTATATAATTAGATTCTTTCCTAAAGATAATATCTATAATGGAACATCTTGACAATACAAACCCTGTTCCTGTCCAATTAGTCTTCCAAAGTTTCAGGTCTCCTCATCCCACGATCAAACATGAGTGCTAGTGGAGATTCAATGTGTGAGGTTGTATCATGATCTGTATGTATGAAGTCCTCTCTCACTAATTTTCCTTGTCAAAAATATACCTCTCCTTCATGAGATTAGGTAGAAGGTTATTACCCTCAAGGAAATACAAAAATAACATACAATGTAAGACATTCATTATGTTGGATATGATACTAATGTTGATACTAACCTCATATAAATGTCTTTCCAATCTAGACCATGCTTCCCAATGATGTTTCCCTTTTGACTAAGCATCCCATAGAAAGGAGTATATAATGTTCACTATTATATAAATGAACACTTCTGGAATCATAAAGATATAAAATAAATTTATGGTAATAGATGAAATCATGCTATTAATCAGGTGTGATTCATCCTCTGAATGACATGAACTAATTTTTCCAGTTCAAGATTCTACCCATAAGTCTCCCTATCAACTTATCCATCTAATAGATTATAATATTTGTTGTAGAAAGTGGGTCACCTAATTAATCCACGGTGAAGGTTATTTTTATCATCTATAATAATATCTATACTGGTCTAACTAATCTTTTGGAGTACCTTCTTAGTATATATATACTACTCTTGTCCTGGTTGACAAGTTAACCACTCCATTTGAATTACTCCTCCAATATTCCACTGATCCCCCAAATGTATTTTTTACTACAATTCACAAAAATAATTATTTCATCATCAAACATAAGGTGTGATATATTACTTTAGTGGTTCCTAGAACTATAAGGAAGAATAATGCCTGACATCATGTATTTTTTAATATAAAGGATTATAGAGACTTTGATAAGTATAAATAGGGAAAAAGATAGTGAATCTCAATTCCTTATCCCTGTACCTCGTTAGAGAATTCATATTGTTTTCCCTTGAATGTGGTCAATATCTAGGCGGAACTAAAGAATCAGAAAAAGGAGATCAATTGACCAAGATGAGAATCCTAAGCAAGTTGATACTTGGAGGATGAAACTTCATTCTAGCCTCTCATTCTCATATTCATGTCAATATTTATAGCTATGTTCGAGCCAAATATTTTTGATTGATATCCCTAATCACCACTTGTTCCAAGACAATGGAACATTTAATTTATCTCTCTTTAATAAACCCATGTTGTTTAGTATATATCTAGTAGGGTAGATAGACATGAATTATTGAATAATTATGCATGATAACACTTTATAAGGAAAGTTACACATGCATATAAGTAGATATTTCTTAAGGATGTTGAGATCATTAACATTAAGGATCTTTAATAGCTTTGGGGCACACACAATTATTTTCTAATCTTATAATACATTATGAAAATTCTAGAAAATTTATAGATGTTAGTGTATTCTTAAATAGTTTATAGACATAGGGGTTATTCACTATTTACCATAGGTAATTGAAATACCTTGTATATTCATCTCCAGGTTGGTGATTCTTTATACTATACTTCATTCTTTTCTCCATCATCAATTACAAATGATTCCAACTTCTCTATTTGATGGTTTTGTATATTTCATCCATGATATAATAGTAGTAGAACCATATTATTTTGAATGAATATAATTTCAAAATAAAATTATCTTATTATATTCCTTTTATAGAAACTGAATATACATGGGTTGTTTATATTCTTCTTTATATCCTATTATTTTCTCACATTTTTATTCCTCAAAACTAGATATGAAAATATGTCCTATATCCTAATTAAAATCTAAAAAATTAATATATCAAATTATACTCAGCTATTTGTAAAATAATTTCTCAATAACTTCCAAGAGCAGTTATAAAGATTTCTTAAAACCAACCTTTTTGATCCAAGGGTTGAGACAAATTCAATACCCACTACCCTAATAAAATTATTATTTGTGTACCACATGAATTTAGTGTAACAATTAAGTGTTAATTAAAATGAATAAAACCTTAAAATTCGAATCCATAAATATTTATTTTAATTTCAAATTTAATCTTCCAATAATATAGAAATAGTATAATTATGGCGTGGATTACTAATTTGGAGTGTTTTATTTATTATTTTATCCATTATAAACCATATAATTAAACCCTGTGATATTGTCTAAGTAAGATCTCAAATCCATAATATTTTTCCATCTTAATTCCTCTTAAATTCCATTAATTTATTGTACAATATTTTCAATATATTTTATATCTGCTATAATTTTTTTCTATGATATATTCTTCCAAAGTGAAATAACCTATAGGTTCAAAAAAATTAATCATTTTGATCTACCAAATACACACCCTCATGATACATTCCATACAATTTCAACATGGTCCAAATTTTTCTATTGTTGGGTTACAGCACCAACATCCATTGTGGAATGGATTTGTTAAAGTCTCCCATTCCACTGATATTTATCTGATCATCCTTGTGGGTTTTACTCATATATTTTTTAATAGTCCATTATCATTTTATACTTTACATTTTTAATATTATATTTTATTCATTGAATACCATATAAAAAATCAATTGGTAAATTCCACCTTCATTACCCACAATGCTCTATTGTGGATTATTGAACTTATTAGGTACCACTATATTACATTACCACCGGTACCTTTTTACTAGAACATCCCTATCATTTAATTACATTTAAAACAGGCACTATGTTTCACTAGTTCTCTTCTCGTTCACTTGTTTTTCTAGTTGTTGTTGAGACTATATTCTACCTAATAGTGACAAATCCTCTCTCTTGCATCTGGATAAGGTTGGCATGTCTTTTTTTAAAGACCTAGTATGACTACAATGGGGTCTTTAAGATTATGCACACATTGTGTTTCAATATGTTTCCATTTTTAAAAAAAATCATCAATATCCATGGAATGGCCCATATCCTTATACCATGGTTTATATCTATATATTATAGAATAAAACACACCCTTATCAATTCATTACTCATCATTATTAAAGCCATGAACATGATATCAAGGCCTTTATATCAATGTTACATTGCATTAATCCTCTAGTATATCTATGTGAATATCATTCTCATCACTACAAATAACATAAACTTCCTACATCAAAATGTATTAAATGTTTTCAATGTATTCCCATTATTCAACACACAATATATTCTCTTATTTTTAATAAATCCAACACACACCATCCCTTGGTTTCCATATACATGGTTGGATATTGTGGGAAGATTCATCTAGAGAATCTCATAATTATTCCTTTTGTGAAAGTTTATGCTTCACTAGGCATGGATTTTCTATCAATACATAAACCCCACATCATCTGTTAGAAAAAGGAAATATCATTATAAATCATGAACTATCCCATGATCCTATACAAATGAAATGAACACTATGAATATCCTATAAAAACCCCTTCAAAGGTATGGATTATGAGACCCAATGAAGAATTATATTTTTCATAAATGGTTTAGGGAAAGGAAAGAAAAATATTGAAGACATGCCCATTGTAATGGAATATATTGATGCACTCCTTCATGAATTACCTTCAATTACCTCAGAATATGTGGTAGAGTCTTCAATATAACTTTTGACTTGTGTGATACCAATATCTAAATTCCCTTATAGATTGAATCAATAGGTCTACATGAGTTAATGAATCAGTTGTAGGAGAATTTTCTCAAAGGATTTAAATTCACTTGTGCAACAACACAGGGTGAATTAGATTTAGATTTTAAGATGATTGTTGGGTAAATATTTCATTAAATTGACTATAAAGTGTTCAAAAATATCAATATAAATAATATGTATCAACTAAAAATTATTGATGAATATTTTGATCAAATTTCTGGAGATCAATACTTATCAATAGTGAATATTTCTTATTAATATCATAATTTGAGGATAAAGTGATAGGGTATTCAAAATAACATCTTTGGTATAATATATGGACACTATGAGTTCATTTTGGTTCTATTTGGTCTTAAAAATACCTATAAATACACATGTAATTGATGAATAAAGTATTTATAGGCCACGAAAATAACTTGTAATTGGTATTTACTGATGAGATTCACATAAATTTTAAGCGAAAGGAATAACACGATGAACATAAAAGGATTATTCTAAATTCATTTTGGAATTATAATTTGTACACTAAATTGAAAATGAATAACTTTTGGGTAAATAATGTCTCATTCTTGTGGAATGTGTTTTCAAGAAAATTAATTTCTATAGATCCTTCAATGAAAAATGTGCTTGAATAATGATCTCGATCCACATGTGTTATAGAGATCTATATTTTTCTAAGATTATATGGGTACTAACAATTATTTGTCGGAAATTGTTCATGATTGTCTAGTACAAAAAGTAATTTAACATAAAAGGGAGTAAAGTAAGTATAGATATAAGAATATAATGATAGATTTATAGTGGTAATTAAGTGTAAAATAAGTATACTCATACTCACACTAACATCTAGTATAGTTGAGTGTATGATATATATATACTCTAGAGAAAGGATTGGGTTTATTAATCAAAAAAATAAAAAATTTATAGTCCATGCCTTAGAAAAATTAATGATCCATGCGAACTATTATCTGGAATGTGAATTTGTGTTAGTCATTATGATCATTGCATTGAGGATTTTGAGAAACTGCCAATATTTAGTGAATTGTTACATATATAAAAATAGAAAGAGTTTAATGTATATATTCAAATATAATGAATTTAATATGAGTCAATGAAGATGGTTGTAGTTGATAATTGACTGTGATTGCTTAATTTAGTACCATATTAAAAAGGAAAACCTGGAATATAATGAAATTAGTAGAAAATAACATGAAAACCTATCCCTAATGAGGATTAATAAATAATATATATTCATGGATATGAAAAGGAAAAATCAAAAAATCATCAAGGCATGGAAATCATCTTACCTTTACCCACTGATTACCAAAATATTTATCTAAGATAAAATCAAGGTGGAAAAAATTGATAGTCTAGATATTCAAAATATAGAAATATTGATCAAGGATGGGATGATTTAGGAAATAAATATCAATAATGTTAAATTGATTTGTATTTGAGAATGAATCTATGTACCATCACTACTAGAGGTAAAGAAAGAGCTATTGGATCATGCACATTAGTCATCATTATACATAAAACCTAGATGTAAAAAAGATATACCTATATATTTAATACCATTTTTGATGGGAAAATATGAGGAATGATATTATTTATCACCCCTCAATGTTATTACTATTTCATCAAGTTAATTCAGAGCATTGTAATTCCAAGGGAATGATGAAACCATTAGCCAAACCAAAATTGAAATGGGAAAAATTCACCATGGGTTTCTTCATGGGTCTTATGATGACATATGGATGAAAAAATTCCATATTGATTGTAGTGACTCTACTTATCATGAATGCTCACTTAATCACCATTTAGGAATATTTCTCACTCGATCAAATTATTGATATTTAAAAAAAACGGTAGTGAGGATAAATGAGGTAACACTTTCATTTATATTGATCAAAATAGAAGGTATGACTCTATATTATTCAAGACATTATTTGAATATAGATATTAATTTTATTATGGAATATCTCTCCTGGATAGATAAAAAAATTAAAAGGATCATTCATGTTGTGACCAAGAAGTTTAGGGATGTTTTAATAAGAATCTTAAGGAATACGAGTTTCTCAAAGCATTTAATTTTATTTTCAAAAATAATACAAATTAGTTTTCTATGATATCCATTAATGTTAATCAGATCATGTTTATTTGATATAGTCTACTATCTCTACTTTAATGGATGGATTCTACCAGTCTGACGCAATCAGGAAAATTTTGGTAATGAATGTTAATCCAAGAACTCTTTAATGGTTTATCTTACAAATCATTTGGATAAGTTAACTAAAATGATTTGTTTCTAGAACTATGTTAAAAACATCATGAGTACTGATGGATCTCATGGTTTATATTTGAGTCAAAAGGGGTAGAAAAACCTCAATGGGTTAAAATATCATTCTAATAGAATTTTTGGAGTCCACATGAAATATTTCCTCAACCAATGGTGATACTGTATAATGATTATACTAAGATTTTGTATGAAGTATGCTAGAATGAGTTAACTCATTTGAGTCTTTGTTATTAAGTGTTACCAGATATACCTTTTTAAAGTCATTCAACCTAAGGAATATCAAATAAGTGTGAAACAATGGTCTCTATGAAAATTCATTAACTACAGAACATCATAAGATCCTTTACAAAGACATCCAACATAACTTAACGATCAGATAATTGTTTTTATAGTCCATGGAAATAAATTTTAGAAAATTTTCATAGGATAGGAAATATCAAATTCATTAGATAATGATTTATAGATGAACATTGTGGAAAGTCACTATGAAAAGGTGTTGTTTTTATTTACTCGTATAAATGTTTTTTAGTGGATTTCTAATAAATTCATTGAATAAAAGACTAATTAACAATAATTATTCAATTCATCGGATAGAAATATAAAAAATATGGATGTTTTTATATCTTCATGATGTCTGTGTTTTTATTTTCCAAATGAGTAATCAATTAGGAAGATTTTTTTCAAAAGTTATTGAGAAATGAGTATCTAGACATATATCATTCATGGTATGGGCATCCAAATTATAGAGGATATTGATATAGAATTCATGATATCTTGGTTTTTGGGAACCATCCATCAAGGAGAAGAAGTCAAGGTTTGATGCTTTACATTTTCAGATGTTTTATGTGTGAATTGGGATGCTATAAATAATGCAATAAATGGTACCATGTTCTCTCAGTGTTCTTTATATCTCAATGTGAAGTTACTGGCGGAGGAACTTGGTGTGCTCTTCAAAGGTGTTAATCTCTAAGAAGATTCCTAAAAAGGATATTTTTTAACATTGAAGGATGGAATAGAAGTGTAAAAGTGAGATGGGTGAAATGGAGTCCCCCCAATGTAAGGGTGGAAGTTTAATGTTCATATATTTTCCCTATTAGGGATTATGAGAGGAGGTGTCTTGGTATGGGATAACATGGGCTTGGTGTCATTGGATTTTATCTTGTTTTATGTGGTTATAAATTATATAGGAGAAGAGCTAAGGGAAATGTGCACCAATTTTATATTGTGCAGGATTTATAATATTCATATTGAATAGGTTGAGTCAAACTCCATAGTTATGGTAAAACTTTTGTAGGGAATGGTTGATCCCCAATTTTACTATCTTATTTCGTAAGAAGGTTTAGGTTATTGATTAATCAAGGCATGATTTTGGTTTACACATAGGGAGAAGGAAAATATTCAACTAACACATCAGATAAAATGACTATCCATAGTGTCCCCGTTATTATTTATTCTAGCATGGGGTCTCTAACAGATGAATGTATGATCTTTGTGAGTGGAAATTCCATAAGACTGTCATTTTTTCCCCTGTAAAATTGGGTCCTGTGTTTATTTTTTGATTTTATATTAATAAAAAATAAATTGTTAGAATTGATGTTATCAAATAGAGGTAATCATATGAGGTTTAATGGTTAGATATTTCTATGGTAAGTAAATGACCAATGATGTATGATGCAAGACAGTAGAAGGATAAAGTGTTTGGAAAAAGAATTCAAAGTGGATATTATGAAGTTGTGTAGGAAATCCTATCAAACTTTTATTGGATGGAATAGTTTTGTCTCCATCTACCATATATAAGGAACTACATTTTTAATAAATTTTTATAAAAAAAATTAATGTGAAAATTCTGAGCTGGTCAATCAAAATTCCAAAAATCATAGAGTTCTATGAAGATTCTCATTGAGTATTCAGAATGTTGGAAGATAAATTTTTATTTTAGGTATTCAGGAAAGACACTACATTTTTTAGTTTTGAAATCGGTCAAACAAAGGTATTTTTTTGACATGGATAAAAAAAATTTTGAATAGAAGTTGGTTTTTCAAAATCATACCTATCCCTAATATTTTTGAGATGTGATTCCAGTATAAAGTGGTACTGTGTGTTGAGTAAGAGTACATATTGTTGAAATCTTATTGAAATTATACCAATGTTAAGAGGTTATAAAAAAATATTGTTAAGAAAAATCGATCAAATGGATACCATTTGAAGTATTTATATCAAGTGGTCATATACAAATGGTGTGAAAATGTGATCAGATGATTAAGGATTTAGATGGTATTGGGATGAAGGTTTCTAGATGTAATAATTTAAATAGTTTTAATATATAGTGGAAGAAAAATAGGAATAGTTTTCAGAGAAACATAGGTGATCAGTCAGACATAAGTGATAGCTTTAATAGGGAACAATAGTTGGTTTCATCATACCATGTATATTATTTGGATAAAATATCATATGGTAATTTTCCTAACTAATTCTATGAAGTGGTTATTTTTTATTATTAAGCCTCAAATTGAAGAGGTGGAATAACTACATGAAATAAGGGTATGTAGGTATAATGTTCAAGAAGCATTATGAAAACATACTGAATCCTATTGGTGATGTTTGTAACATTTTTTACAAAATAATTATTTCAATTATCTATGTGTGGATTATAATAATTTTTTATTTTTTTATAGTTTTAGACAAGTGAAAGGATATTTACTGCCTATTTTAACCACCAAAATGAATATTTTCCAGTGGTTTGTGTGGTATTGAATTATTTCCAAATTATTCCAAGGAATTGCTACTATTATTGAGTAGTGAACCTTACAAATACTTGTGTTACTATAGTTTCACTTATATTTTTTTAAATAGGGTTATTTCTTGCCAATATTAGGTGATGGTTGTATAAAAACATAGAAAGCAGAAAAAAGAGAAGATACATGACTCAACCCTCCCCCTTATAGTGATCACACAGATCCTAAATGGTGATTTCAATTAAAACTCGTGAAAATTGGTTTATTACTTTATAAACTAACTTCAAACTAGGTTGTGATCAACATATTCCCCTAGTTGATTTCTTATACAAAAACAGTTTATTCTCATGTATTCTGATAACCCTTATGAATCCCTATATGGGAAGATATATATAACTCTAACATATGAGGACGATGATGTGGAATGGAATATGATTGGGCTTGACTTTTTAATTATATGGTATAGAAGGTTTGAGCCATTAAATAAGACATTAAATATTCTGAGTGTCGATAGAGGATCTATACATGAAATTTCAAGTTTAAGATAGCGTGTTCCTTTCAATATCAATTGAGAAGAGTGTTGTGTGGTTTAGAACGAGGGTAAATCTAGAACCTGGGTACATTATCCCCTTTGAATCCTTAATCACATAGTATTTGGGGCCAATCAATTAGCACTTCACTAAACCTGGATCAAGTACATGATGTGCTCCATATATATCTTGTAGGGAATAACACACCTAATCTCTCATATATTATGAATTTATAGGTGGTAAAACCATAGCATGACCTCTAATTTATGGATAATATAGTGAATATCTTCGACCATAGAGAAAATGTTCTATGAAAAAATATAACTCAACTAAAAAAATTACATTAGTGAATCTAGAAGTATAAAGAGGAACCATGGGAACTAGAGGATTGTATTAAATAGATGTACCCCAATCTATTCATAAATTATGATGTGAGTTGAAAGTTTAATGATTAAATTTAGAAAGGGGGGAAATAATGAAATGGACCAATATTTTATTTATAGAAATTTCTACATTAATATACATGTATGTAATATATACATATATAGAAAAGTATAAAACACATGCACCATGTAATAAAATAATAAAAATTTACTTTATCAATATAGAGTGCTATATATTGATAATAAATTTACTCCATAATATTAAAAAATTTACAGTTGGAAAATAATCATAAAAATAACAAAACAATTTTCTAAAATTTTGATTCTTTATAACCCCTTAAAATTATCACAGATGAGAAAAAAATTAAATAGAAAATATTACAATAGAAAAATGAATGGAATTATCTAAATGATATTGGAATCCTTGAGACAAAACTTATTGAATGCTGAATGAATGAAATGAGTTTTATTTATATGAAGTAGAATGGAAATATAACCATGTGAATACTAATATGACCATTATAAAAGTAACATGGTTATTAGAATAGTATTATCACCATTAGAATAGTAACCTAACCAATAAAATGACCCATAATTAATATTCACCATGGAAAATATATGTAAATATAAATAATATATTTATATAATATAAATACTTAAATGGGATGTTTAAAGAATGTATAAGTGTATTTTTTTTAAAAAGTTAATTTTAAATTATTTTATGAAAACCTTAATTTAACATTTATAATTAAATATTTAAATTACCAATGTTAGATATTTTTTTAATAAAACTAATTTCTTTTTTTGGAATCAACACATCAATTTTTTTTAATATTGGGTTTTTTGGTAATTTTATAATACGGTGGAATTTTCAAATGAATAGTAAAAGTGAAGTGTTTGAAATATATATTTTTTACGATATAATAAGGATCCAATTAATCATAGAACAGATGGTTTTGAAATAAAATAAGTTCAATAATATAGGTAAATCATTTACAAATTATAAATTTAATTTATAAACATAAAAACTACATTCTAAAGTATAAAATGATAAAACATTAAAAAACAATTTATCATTTTTTCTTCCTTTCTTTATTATAAACTAATAAATTATGTTGTGAAATAGGTTTAAAGTTATAAATTGATAAAATTTTATTCAAATATGATTGATAATGTAAAATTAGACCACTATTTAATTTTTTACATTAGGAATAATTTTTCTTCATTATTTTAACCAAAAATACCAATTATATGGCTTGTTCATGTTGATTAAATATATATTATTTTTAGTATGTTAACATAAAATTAAAACTAAATATTTATAATATATATTTATTACCACTCATTCCCTCCTTTGACACATTTCTCTAATTTTTAGTTAGTTTCATATGAGGACGTTGTCCATTCATTAATTAACATCACATTCATGGATGGATAGAATGTATTATTTATAATTTATGAATTTTTAAATTTATGTATTTTTAATCATTTGGAGGTAATTTTAATAATGAATAATTTAAATTGAGTTGAACTATAAATGTAAAATAAATTTACTATTTAATGAAACATTTCATTGACCATTTCATATTTAATAAAAGAATAAATAAGGAACACTATTGATTAAAATTTATTAATAATAACATAAATTATTTTTAATTGATCAATATTTATGTTCTAATAAAAATTATTTTAATAAAAAATAGTTATAAATGTGATGAAATGAAAAGGTACCTTATGTTAGGGGACTATTGAACCCAATTCTTTTTTATGGTATTATCTTCACTTACACTATATTTTCCAAACTATTCTTCTAAAATCCTTTATAATTTTATTTTACTGATGTTTCCCTTTTATTATTTTTGGTATATGCATGCGTTATTAACAGTTTCTCTACTCACCTTGTGAAATCCTATTTTGATGGTTTTGAGCCTAGTGTGGTTGTCTCTCTTTCCCAAGGAAAGTAGCCTCTCGATCACTTGGGCTGTTGATGATGGAACCTTTTTTCAGATGAGAGGATGGCAGGTTGGATCATCCTTTAAGGGAAATTATAACCTAATCTATAAATATCATATAGATTTTATATATATTCATGAAATTCTTCATAGTATCAATGCTATATACCGTGGTCCTTAGAGTGATGGATCGATACCATAAATAAATGTTATCATCCCTACATATCATAGGTTCACCATATTTTCCTTGATGGTTGATTATAGTATATATTAAATCCATGCAGTTGGGAACTCTAGAATATATTTTCATCCAAGTTGTTGGTATGTGTAGTGAAGTTGAGATGATATCCATGATAGGGGATTCCTATATATTTCTATACAGGGAATTAAAAACCGTGTTTTTCAATACCACATAATTGGGAATAACATATATTTTTTCTTCATGTGAAGAGGACCAATATGGTGGATATTAATCTAATTTAAATATAACCAATGATTTTCCATTTTTAGTCCTAAAAAAAGACTAAATGAATTTACATTAATGATCATGAATCCTGAACCATGGTGTCTTTTCATTTAGGGGTATATGTCTAGTATATATTCTAGGAAGTGTTAAAATATGATGAATAGACTACTAGGTGAACGGTACATAAATATGTATGCTGTGGGACTTATACATGATAATACCTTTCTATTTCAAACTGGATGAGGACTATGTTAAAGGTATAATTATGGATTACACCGAATCAAAGGCCCATGGTGATTGGTCCATAAAATCTTCCACTTGTCCTATAAAATATAGTGTCTTCATTAATAAAGGAATGAATAATTTTTTAGTATCTTTAGGCTTAAAACTATTGTGGTGAAAAATTAAGGGAAATAATTTATAGGATTACCAATACTAATTATCAAAATAATACTTGATATAAATGGATAATTCCAATCTATATTTTCTAATAATTTATCTTAGAAGGTTGTGAAGGTGGAAAGGGTGAATGGGATTAAATTACGGTTTGGGTTGGTCCATAGGGTTTTTAGTAGGTATTCTTTTAAACTTTATTTATCTTTATTAATGGACCAATGAACATAGGGAACATAGTTATACTGATATAGGTGGATGGGGAGAGTGGTACCCTTTTATTGGAGTCTTAGGTGAATATACATGTAAGAGTCTCATTCGGGGTGGGTTGGGGGAATTTATCCCTACAAAGGGAGGCTTGGGAAAACATAACCCTATAATGGGAGTCCTAAGTGAATAAAAACCTATTATATGAGGTCATGGAAACATGGGTGTGTGGAGAAATATTATGAGAGGTCTATGTGAATAGAACCCTAGTATATAGGGCCTCGATATCTTGGGCATGTAGTTCCCTAGAGAGGCTCTCTAGGGAATCTTGGGCATACAATTCACTAGTAGATCACTTTCAAGTATCCTAGGTAAATAGAGCCCTAGTAGGTATATCAGGGGTGGCTGAGGTGTGTGGTTTCCTAGTAGGACTCTCTATAATATCCTAGGAACATGGTTCCCTAATAGGGACCTTTTAGGTGGATTTGGACCTGTTAACATAATAGGGATCTCTAGGGTGTCCGGGTACATGGATACCTCTTAGGTCTCTATGAGGTACCCCAGAATCGTGGTTCCCTAGTAGGGATCTTCGAGTGGTTTTGAAATTTTGTTCCCTAGTAGGGCTCTCCATGATTTACATGGTGTATGTCATTCTAGTATGGTGTAGGATACATCACCCAATTATTGTGAAAGGAGAGGATATGTGGTATTTTGTGATGTTATAGTGTCAAAAACTTTTGATTACACAGTTACCTAGAATCACCAATATTTTTCATCAGTTTTGACTAGAGGTGTCACCTAACGGGGAAAATGAAAGGCTTATGTACACATGTATGACTCTTCCTTAATTATAGATTTGTACCAATGTCATTATAGATCTATCATCCTCTTATTAATTTGTGGCATTAGGTCTTTTATAAAAAAAGGGGGGGTAGGGAAAGGAGCCAATGATATAACCACCCATAGCCACCTCTCGCAACCTAGTAGGATGTTTACCTCATGTAAAGATATTTTGGTATAAAATAAAGGCATGAGAGGGCTTATATAAAGAGCTATTGGTGAAAAGGGTCTTGAATAAGGGTACTATAGAATATAATAATGGCATGATATGGGCTTCCATATGAATATCGAATTAGAGATTTTATTTTCAAAAAGCACCTCATGTAATTTGACCTGGGCATATGAGTAAGGCTCAGGATGTCACTTATAGAATTAGTCCTAAATATGGGAGGATAATCATGGATATGGATTGAAACCACACACTGCATCCACTAATAATCCTCACAATCCAATAGAATCCTACAACCCTTTTCAAAAGGGAATTCGAAAATCCCTACCCCCACAGAATCAAATATAATCTAAATGAGAAGACTCATATTTTAAATTAAATGTGATTCTCACATGAAGGTTCCATTGAGGATGGAGTGTGTATAGGTTCCAAATTTTAGTACATGTGTATCCAAGGGACCAAGGATTGAAATATCGTTTTGCAAATGTTACCTATATTCTATGAATGGGATGTAATTTGTTTATATAAATACAATGGAATCACTTATTGTCTCCCATTACTCACCCTATGAAAATACTAAATATATTCTTCCCTGGTTTTTCTCAAGTTGTTAAGTCTACTCCTGATGAGTTTGAGTGTCGTCCTTTCATTCATTTAGCATTGTCAAGCAAAACACTATGTTTTGTATCCTAGGTTCATTCAATTTTGCACACGTAGCTTTTTTTGGATAAACATATCACAACACTATGTTACCCTACATTAGAAAAGCTACCTCTATGAAGGCGTAGAGAGAAGTGACCTAGGAGGAATTTCCTAGGCAAAGGGTCTGGGTAAAAAAATTCAATTAAAAAATTTTCACCCATTTTTTTGATGATTGGATTGTACATATTACTATAGTGATTCAACATTCATTTCTTATCAATAGAAATATCACTTTATGTTTTCTTTTTCAATATAATGTATCATCTTTCAAACACTATTCTTAATGAGATTATTATTTCTTAAATCAAAGAAATTAATGAAGACCTCAAGCTCATTTCATGGAATCTTATAAAACTATGACATCAATCACATTAATGTGTCCATAGTCTCTACCGACATAATTAACATTTATAATATTAGATTACTATATTTAGATTTGGTCTCCACGATGATACACTTATTCAAGAATAAAATTTCAATCTTCCATTTATTTGGATCACAACATCACAAGGCATCACATAGACTAATAATTCCCCTAATAGTTATAAACTTTAAAAACGAGGTGACCATGAATCAAACTATTTTGGAAACTCTATGAAATATAATGATTCTTAAATACATGAGTGGATCATTAAATAATATTCAACCATGAAAATATTTTGTTTACAAATTCAATATAAATCCTAGTGTTTTCCATGTGACATCCATGATGAGGGAAATTTCTTTTATGACTGGTATTTTACATACTAGTTGAACCAAAGGTATGTCAAGTGTGAGAACCATATTAGTGTTATTAGGATTTAAAAGTCCTTATATACCTCACAATTATTTTTTACAACAATCATAATATAATACTTCAAATTCTTATTCAATGGTTTTTTAAACCCAATACATTAATATTTTCGAAATGGATGGTTGGAATTAGTGTTTGAAATATGAATAATATTAGGGGAGTTCCTATTCAAATATATATATGTGTTTAGTTTCTCCTTATCCTTTATTCCAAGGAAAATGCTGGACAGACTTCCATTTTTTGGGAGAGATCTATTAATGAATTTCATTGAAGAGTGGAAGAAATATGTTCTTCCAATTCTCAATATCCCATTTAATAGTAGGATTATGATATTTTTATCGGATATTGGGTAAAATCCTAATGTGAAGAGACCAAGAACCTATAAATCTCAACACACTAGTAGGTCTCAGAATACCTACTGGCCCATTTAGATGATGGTTACTACATAGTGTGGTGATACATAATCAGACTATAATTAAATCTAGATCTTTTTTCATCTATATTTTTAGTGATGTTTCATAGTATGTGGTTATTATCATCTTCAAATGCTCACACTAGGGTTAGATATTTCACTATCATGATTACTATTCATTTAGAATCAAATATTCATGTGAACCATTAAATTCCATTTTTATGAATACTAAATCAAGGGTTTTGTCATGTTTAATGGTGAAAAAGTCACATAGAACTTATAATCTAATCCAGTTCTTACAATGATAGATATTGGATCATCTCAATAGATAATACACAAGTAACTCTATATTGTCCTATAAATAGTCATTTTTTCCCACTTCACTGGATATTTTATGCATGTTCCTAATAAATATGGATGTCCAAGTCCTAGACCATGTAATGGGGAGTTATTCATTATTCATGTTCACCTATTATGAAGATACCTCCAGAAGTATGGTGGGTAATATCATTATAACCTGATATATCCTTTCATAAATAATCTAAATTTATAATGGGGTACTTATAGTATGTGTTTATGGGGTATCTATTTGTGAGATTTACACATTATACAGATTCAAGCTCTAATTTTGGTATATATTGGAGGCGATCCCTTCTCTCTATCCTGGGACACGTGATGAGAAGAACCCTATGGTTTTCGAAAAAATATTATTTATATTGATGGGTATAAACACTATTTCTGTATTTATTCTTCCCCAATTCAATTTTATATTTGGATAGTCTTCTGAGTAAGTTCAATCATGGACCAAATGTAATCCAGGTGTAGTGATGATAAGAGTTTCCCTATGAACACCTGGAAGACCTTTCATTGAAGAAGTGGGAGTCTTCATGGAACTAGAGTGAGGATACAATGTTAATGGGATGGATTTTATGTTTGGTTAAGTAGAGAATCCTATTTTTTGCCTCATTGTGGTAGTTTTTTAATATCCTAATGTAATTACCAAAAAACAACTCCCGATGTTATTTTTTTGTAAGATGCTTATGGATCATGTATTGGTCAGGCTTTTGAAAAATGAATCTACTTATATATAATCCTTATATTTGGTTCTTGTCACATATTAATCAAATACATGTACTTTTCTAACCATAAAACATATCTTAGAGTACATTCTGGTTCCAAATGATGATTAACACTTTAGACATAATGATATCACCTTGAATAAACAAACCTGAAAATGTTTATAGAAAATATCTATGATTTTATCACTTAAACCCCCATATATGAAATAGGGATTAAGGTGTATCAACTACATCATATATTTTTGTGTCTTGGAATTATAGTCTTTGACTAATGAGAATTGAACACTGTCAAATAGTGAATAAAATTTATCTAAGAGATATTGGAGGTTCAATAGAAATATATCACTATATTTTAAATCAAAAATCATCAGGTCATGTCTGTGGATGGGGATCTTTTTGAGTTTAATTAGAAATATTTTGAGGAATTATGGCTTCATGATTGGATATCCATTCAAATCATGGAAATAGATGAGTACAATTTTTATGTAAAAAGTGTGAGATTGGAATTTTCTAAATTTGTAGTTTGAATTGAGACTATAAAATGAATGAATCAAGAATTTTATTCACTAATAAAGCATATTGGTATATTGGATGAAGCTTAAGATTCCATTTATGAATATATTCATCAATCATCTGATTCTCCCGATCTTATATTAACCAATTTATACCATTCTACTGACCAGTTAATGTTTTATCTCTGTTCAATTTTTTATTAATTTTTTGGAAACTTTTCATTAGAATACATTAGCATTTAGAGGTTCATAGAAACATATAATACTTTAATATAGGTCATTGAGGTTTTTTATGATTTTAATCCTTCTAATTTATCATTTACTAGGTAAGTGTCACATATTTTCCAGGGAGGGAAATTTTATATTCAACTATGAAAATGGATTAAAATATGTATTTTAATTGTTTTATTTGATCTTAGTAATTGTTAAAATAAATCATATATTTGAACTTTGGTGTTTTTATGATTGTTTTAGGTAACTAAAATATAGGTTATAGATTTCAAAGATGATTTTAGAATTCTATTATTACTGTAAATGACTGACCGTGACTGGAAAATTTTCAAGGTCCCTAATCGATCGCATATTCAAAGTAATATACAGTCACTTATCTATCATGAGGTTGACCCAAGATTCACCTAAATTAATCTATGTGACTACATATTTTATCCATCAACTATAATATGTGATTCAATTGACCAGTCGTTCCCTAGATTGATCACATGACTATTCTAATCGACCCCATGTTGAACCTACAATATGGTCAATATATTACTATACAGTCGCTTATCCACCATACAGTCACTTTAACCTCATGGTCAATAAAATAAATTGAGCCACATGGTCGGTCTAAGAAATATCCAATTTTAAAGGCATCTGGTGGGTATAAAATTGATGGTCAGATACAAGATTCATGAAACTCACCTACACATTCAGCCAAACCATTTGGCCACCATTTAAGTAGTATTATGACCAAAATAAGTCTATTTTATGTATTTGAATATGAAGACTCTTTTTATCATAATCAAATAATAAAATCCATGAGTATCTTAAAAGATCATATTATGATATGAATTGGAAGCCAATAATGGGACTTCCTTACTTTGAAAGGAATAAATTTTCAATGTTTGAATTAATGATCAAAAGGAGGAAACTATGTGTCCATAAAAGGATAATAGTTTACTATAGATAATAGAGAATTATGGCCCTGAAACATGGATCTTTAGTTCATATAATAAAATATTCTTTTTTTGTTTCGTTATTTGGTTTATCATTTGTTTTATATACATTCTTAATTTCATTTACTTCAACTTTCTTCTCTATTTACCTTTCAATAGAGGGGTAGTCTTGTGAGTGATTGTAGAATGGAAGTTTTTCCCTTGTAATAAATGATTCTTTGAGCTTTAATGATTAAAAAACCTCTTATATTTTTTAATTTGAATTCTCGGTGGCTATTATAAACATTGAAATCAATTTTGTTTAGGGATTCGGTTTTTTTAATATTACTTCTTCAGATGATAATCAATAATCTCACTCCTCATGTTGAAACTTTTATCAAAGTTATAGGTTTCATTATGGGGTGAGGGTATATCAGTAACTGGCACGCGTGTGAGGGAAGTTAATGAATTTTGGATTTCCTAGGAACACTAACACCCCATTGGGTTTCCACTTTGTAATTTATGAGTGGTTTGATTACTTTTCATACACACAAGAAGGGAGTTTGACCAAGAAGTAATAATTATTAGGTTAATCTCCACAATACCATTAATCCAAATGTGTTTGATAAATAAATCAACAAATCATTCACTAATCAAATAAAGAAGGGAAGTAAATCATTTAAGGGACTAAGATAACATTTCATGTGGAAACCTGACCCAAATATAATCATAATTCTCATCGATTTTCTCTACTCTAGATTAAATGTTTTTTTAAATAATGAACCCAAAACAAGACCTATTTTTTTTAATTAAAAATTTAAAAATATATTATCTTTTCATCATCTCTATGATATAACAACAGGTTACCACTAATACCACATTTATCCTAGAAATAAAAAAATTTCCCACCCCACAAAAGTTGTGAGTCATTAATTTTTCTTAATTTGATGAATAAAATATCATTTCAATATTTTTTTAAAGATTCCAAACATTCTTGATCACTTTTACTATTAATTGATGATAATATATGAAACTCAAAAATAGTAAAATCATAGTAACTAAATCCATATAAACACTACATGTAAATGGATTAGGTAAATCATAATCCCAAAATTCTCGAGTCAATGATAAAATGTTTTAAATAATCCATTACTATCATGGGGTGTTCCCTATACTAGATATAGAAAATCTATATATGCCTCAAGAATACCATCGCTATATGTTGAGGAAATTCAGTGAGACAAAATACTATGAAATTTTATTTCCTCTTGAACATGTCCTCCTAGATAGATATAGGCAAGCTGGATATACAACATGATTACTATAACTGAAATCCAAGGTTATTCAATTTATATATGATATATATTGATGAGTTAAGATAATGAGAATAGTGAAGGGGGGATTTTTATGGGGATCAATTATAAAAAGGCATTATGTAACCAAAAATTAAATCTTTATAAAATTTTAACAAAAACATTTATCATATATAAATTATTTATTCAATGTATCTCTAATTTTTTCCGAGGTAGATATACATAGAGACCACACCATGAATTTTTATTTTCCTAAATAAAGGTCCATGAATGTTTTATGTATATTTATTTTAACCCTAACTTTTTTTCAGAATCTATGTATAGGGATAGTCTTAGTGGGTTGGAACTTAGAGGTTTCTTATGGAACTGATTATCAGTTTTCAACCTAATAATATTTGTGCCTTTTCCTTTTTTTTAAAACTCTAAATTATTCCTAGGATGAAAAATGTTTTATAGAGTCAATTCACTAGCACCGACTACCTTGAACATGTAATTACTTTTATATTAATGCTTTGGAATATTAATATATAACTTACCACATGATGAGTATTAATACATTTCTAACTAATGTTATTGTTTCCATGGAATATATTTTGTATTGAAAGGTTGTTGTATATCCCCACTAAAATGAAAAACTTTAAGAGATATGGTGATATTCTTAAATACATGTTCTTTTTTGTGATTAAATCATATGTTTGGAAATATATGATACGGGATATCCGGGTTAAGGGGATTATAATATATTGACACTTACACTCATTAGGTTTTCCCTTAGGAATCTCTAAGAGAGGGGGATTGTGAAAACTAATCCACTAGTTGGAAATCCACATATTCTATGTGTCCTGGGATCTTCCAATCCTTTGATGTGTATAATAATCCTCATACCTCAAAATTTTTATTCATTAATATCATGAGTTTCATACATCGATATATTTCATAAAACATGATGACATATATTTGCAGCGATGTTGGATACATTGGCTGCATTATGAACACTACATAATTAATGAATATGTCAATCTAGGATTTTTTCCTTATATTCATTAATAGTGGTTGATATGTTATTCCCTTTTATGAAAATGGAGCTATCTGATAAGTCCATGTCTATGATGGATTTTCAATGAGACCACTTTTAGGAATTTAAATAATTTTTTTCAAGAATATAAGTTGATGAGACAAGATACTAAACTTACATGAATGAGATATCATGTAACAAACCACATCGAGTTGACCCTGATTCGGTCACCCAAGCTGATACATGAAAAGGCCCAAAGGGCATTCCTGATCCTCATGGGTTGGAAACTAGTGTTGGGAATCAAAAAAATAAATGTGGTAACAGTTTTAACCTAAAAAACTAGGATTCATTAACAAAACAGGATAAGAAGGATAAACAAATAATTGATCATATTAAAATAACCAATCTGATCCATGTATTGAAACACAACTGAATAAGAGAAAAACTAAAAAAACAAGACAAACTAAGCTAAATCCTACCCTATCTCCATGTGACATCAAGGTCTCCACCATCTACCAATGAACCTTCTCCAACCGTGAGTATCCAAACCAAGAACCTGAATAAGAAATAAGACCTACAAAAATAGATCGAGTCTATCGACACCGAATTGTACACGTAGTGTTTCAGTTAAACAAATTAGTAGGAAATAACAAGAGAGTCCATATGTTTCTTTTCCTAAAAGCATTCCATTAACACCAGTATGAAATAAATTTATAAAAATACATGTTTCACATATTTAACAAATATACACTTTTCTTTCACTTATACAAAACTATGCATATGATGCTTCCTATTTCAAAATTTATTTCTTTTTTAGTTCAAGAAAAAAATCAAAAAATAATAGGGCTATCTTGAAAGCAAAAAAAAATAGTGAAACTAAAAATTAAATGCAATAGAAACTAAACAAGTGAATACAGATAATATCTATGGGTGACCCTAAACATCCAAAGACACACCCCTAGATTTATTTAGTTGAAAACCACCTATCATTGTGTGGTGAAGAACCTATGTCTATAACCAACTGTCCACCCTCAACTGACCAATCCAATGTAAAATCCCACCTAGCCTCTTAGTTGTCGAGGGGGTACAAATCTGCCTAATCCGGGCTGGCAAACTAACATCACTAGATCTTCTAAAAGATTCTCAGAAACCAATAGTGGTAATTTATTATGTAAGTGGGGGGCCCTCACATGCATGACTCTTCTTACCTGCTGCCACTACACTTGCCTACCCCCAACACAGACACCACCTATATGATAACCCATAAAAGGGAAATCCCTCTATTCAAGTCCCCACTATATATATATATATATGCATATCACATCATACAAGAATCCAACTGCGTCATCATATCATATAAAAATTTAATCAATTTTGTAAAACACTTTAAGTTTCCAATTGGGAGTTCACATTTTCCAAACCAAATTCCTTTCCCAATATTATGAAGTTCCAACCGGGCCTTAAAATTATAGAACTAAAACGAATTTACAATGTCAATTCCCTATTGTTTTCTAAATTCAACATAAAACAGTTCTTTTATCAAAACAGATGCTAAATGGGACTTTATGTTCCAACATTTACCAAAACATGATTCAAGGCTAAACAAGACACAATTTAGGGAAACTTTTGAAGTTACACTCCAAAATCACATGAAACTAAACCTATAATTTATAAATCATGAAATCATTTTGATAAAAGGAGGATAAGGTGAAATTTGGGAAACTTTTACGGGAATAATTTTTATGAGTTCCATCTTGATTTGAATGAACATACTTCGGTGTACTCCTTGCACCCATTGATGTGATAACATACAATGGAACCCTCTATGTATCTATAAAACATCCAAAATATTTTTATAACCATCACTTTTTTTAAAACCAATCCAATAAAGTTTATATAATTTTAAAATATGCAAACAGTCATTTTTAAAAGACAAAGAGAGCTTTCGAAATAGCACCTAAACCATGCTAAGTCACTACATTACACATGAAAAGATAAAAACACAATAAAATAAATATAATAAAACATTTATAAGCGAAATCACCACCCAAATAATTCTATTAGACAATTAAATTTTTAATTAAAAATTTATGAAATGCATTCGGTGTGCAAACACATAGGTATAAACAAGGATCACTCAAAAACACTTTTTTAGTAAATTATAACAAAAAGGAATCACCATAATGAAATATCCATGAGTATTATAAGGATGTGAATAAAATTTTAAAATTAATTGAAGAAACTAAAGAACATATGGTTTTCATTGGAAAGGAAATCATCGAAACACCAGCCTCGGTGGTGTGCAAACATAATGAAATCTTTGGAGAGGAGAGATCTAAGCCCCACAGACTGTTCACACACCCTATATCCAAATGATAATGAACCAAAAATAAAACCTAGACTGTAGGGTTCATCCAATGGATGAAACCCCAAAGGACAACCAAATAATAGAGAGAGGGTAAGAGAAAGACGAAGGAAATGGGAAAATCCCTATAATCATGCCTTGGAATCAAAAGAGAAGCATCATGGAGAGAGGAGGAGCTAAGGGAATGGGGTTAAAAAACCCTTTGGTGCACTAAATCTCACCAAAGAGTAGGGGGGATCAGGTTAGAGTAAATGAAGGAGAGATAGAAAATAGTTTTTCAATATTTTAATAACCTGGAACAACCACATAGTTTGTCCGCAAGTTTACCAAACCATGTGCCAACTGTATGATAGCCACAACATAAATAAGGAACAACCGTATGACCGGGCCACATAGTTTGGGTGTCCAAGAAAAAACTATGTAGTAGCGTATATCTCTTTCAAGAGTGGCTACAAAGTTACCTAGGAAGACCTGCATGGTTTCCACTAATAGTGCGGTGAACTTGCACAGGCTAAAAAAGCCGCCTGAACATTTAAAATCCAAAATTATTGAACGGAACTCAACCTAAAACTCTTAGGGAAAGATCTAATACCAAGAAAAGAATTAAATAATATAGTATCAGCGGTCTTTTTTTGAAAATTCTCCCCACCACTGACACTTTCTGCCTCTATAATTCCACTAATCTAAAGGCTGATCAAAACATTAACCCATGCCTGATCAAAACTTAATAAAACCATGATCCTCTGGGTCTCCATTCTCTCGACAAGTCAAACATGAATGATTGATATGAAACCACATCATTAAAATGTTGGTATAGAATGATAGGGTTATCCCCCTAGAATAACTCAACCATCAAGTGTAAAAACCAGAGCTTTAAGTACATATACTTTACATTACTTTTACAAATACTTAATATAGTACACAAAAAGATACCCAAAGACCATATTAGTTTAGCGTCTTTGGAAACCGGGAAACATAAACAACTGGTTCATAAAACATCTACATCATCTCTTACTCCTTCCTTCATAACTAGAACCCCTTTTTGAAACATCTTACACAATAACATTCTTCATATCCTACGGAAATGAAGCATAAAAAGTTTGAGATAAAATGATCAATAAGGATAAAAAGGGAGATATCAATAATATCATAATCATAATACATAAGAACATAACATTTGAAAATGGTATCCTATATATGATAGATCATGATTTCATTTCATGGAATAAATCATAATAAATGATAAAGAATCAATAAATGTATTCTCAAAGGGAATAACATAAGAAATGGAATTTTTGGTAAACAAATAAGCACAAAAAAACATTTCTTATAAGAAAAGTCTCATTTAAAAGACCATAAAAATGGAAAAAGTTTATTATTGAACTGAGTTCACTCCTCATTCTATCCATGTATTACTAAACTGAATTTCCATGCCATTACAGCATTGTATTACTGATTTGAGATCGTTTCCCATTATATTTTTGTCTATGTCATGAGATATTAATATTTCCCCAATGCATTGGAGGGAGATATTGGTCCCACCCATATCATAATGAAATCATTATTATGTGTTCCAGAAATACATAAATCATTCATCATAGTATAACCTAATGAATGAAATTGGTTTATTAAACATCATTCCAACATAACATAATTCATGTATAAAAATGGATTTAAAAAATATATTTCCATCAAAAACATAATAAGCCATAAAAATAATAGAAATATTATACTTAAAACATAAACCTATTAAATAATTCAATCTTAGAAGAAAAATAATCTTTAATGAACTCTTAAAATTACTAATTGAGAAAAATATCCTTACTTATTAAAACCATTTTATTTTCTCAAAATGACACACAATTTTAAAAGAAAAGAATTCATTTGAAAATAACCGTTAAATATTTTAAATTATGCTTCACGGAAATATAGTGTTATTAAAATTAAAAAACATTTCATGTTATATAAGTTAAAATAATACATTCTCTTCATACTTTTCTCAAATAAGTGAAAAAGTAACTCGTATAAAAAATGGTAAAAGATTCTTTCATGCCATTTAAAGAATCGCCAATTAGGTAAAATTTAATCAAAAAAATTGTATAAGGATAGAAATTATATTTTGCAGAACATATTTAGGGAACATGGACATGAATGTTAAATATACCCTAATATATAATAATGTTTAAACAATCTCAGATAAAAATGAGATTGCAAAATTATTCCTTACCAATTCATAATTAGTAGAATTGTATACAGTATAAAATAAAGAAAATTATATGAATATTTAACTATAATAACAATAAAAATAATAATCATGAAAGAATTAATGGAAAACATAAACACCAAACAAAATAAATAGGTCATGCATAAGTCATATGCCCCACAGAAATAAATGTGAGACCAAATAAACCCTTACCTAAGGTATAATTTCATTTGTATGTTATTGAACCACGTATATAATAATATAAATATTTTAATTTACATAATTAGGAATCATATAAATTTTTATGGTATCAAATATTATCATTTTATCATCATTTTGTTAGTAACATTATTACTCATACGTCGGGTGTTAACTTTTTTATTTTCCAATGCATGTTTTTTCAGATAAATTCTTGTTTATCTTCATAGGTTATAGTTATATCATTTAAATAATTATATTAGTATAATATATATCATATTTATACATTCCATTAATTAATATAATCATTATTTAATTATGATCATTTAAAATTAATCACATCGCATCATGGAGACAGTAGGTCATTCGTATGCATGAGCGACGATATCATTCCCATAATTGTGAAACCGTATGGAATTTTATGTAATATATTTTTTCTCATGAAACCAAATAATGTTATAATAAATATATATATATTTATATATTATTTTTATCATTATATCCTTCAAATTAGGATGGTGGTGAAAAACATATTTCACAATGGTGTGGAGATAGAAAATCATATATATGCACGTGTGGTGATTCAATTTTCCATAGGATGGATATAAGGTAGAATATGGTCTCTCCATAACCATAATAACATATCATAAAATAATTTATACTAGATTTATTTCATTATATTGGAAAAAATCATGAAGTGGAAGTAGAAGATGGTATAATTTGAAAGAATCGGTAGAGGAGATTACCTCTTCTTTGATTCTATCCCTCTAAGTATCCTCTTAAAGAAAACATAGTTGGAATCTTGAGAAGAAAAGAATATATATAATGTAAATTAGGAAGTAGATAAGGTAAATTTGAAGGGTATGGCTGAGCTTGAAGGCTCAAAGTGAAGTGAATAGTTGAGGGAGGAGGTTCCCTTTTATAATTGAGTTCAAGGGTACTTTTAGAAATTCTAGGAATATTATTGTATAATAAAATCAAAACACCTCCAAAAACTTCCAAAATGTCCCAATATGGAAGATGAGATGTGATAGGGTTGTAATATCATCAAAAAATAATTTTTAGTCATGTTATTCTATCAATATAAACATTGTCATTTCAATTCACCCTTATTTATTATATTTTAATTTTAACTAAGGTAAAAAATTGTTCAATATTAAAATAGTATATATATTTTCATAGTTGATGAAAATTAGAAAATAAATGAACAATATAAAAAAATTTATAGTAAACCATAATTATGTTATATTTTTAAAAATATTTTATGATTTTTAAGTAATTCAATAAAAAAATATTTTCACAAAAAATCAATTGTGTTAATTTTGACACTATTTATTTATGGATTTTTAAAAATATCAATATAAGATGTTAACATCAAAAAAATATTATTACATATATAATGGGTCAATGTCATATATAAAATTTTCTTGGATATATTAATTAACCCAAATTATATTTATTTTAGTATTTTTAGAAATATTAATTTTATATTTCCATTAATAAAAAATTACTACATCAGTATTGTGTAGTTATTTATTATAATTATTTCTTGGGTAAAAAATATAAATAAATTATTATGTTGAAGTTAAATCCTTTGTATTTAATAATAATACTAATATTGGAATATATCTTCTGGAAAATCAATCATTAAAAATGTTATATTTATTAAAAAAAGAATGTGACAACTTTAGCATCACATTAAATAAAATATTATAAGCGTTATAATCCATTCCATTGGATCCAAATGGCCAATAACTCAAACCATGTAAGATTATGGTAGAGATATTATCTACCAATAATATTTGGCCATGTATTTTTGTCTTTTAATGGTTATTATCATTCGGATTAGTTTATAGATTTTTCAACAATCAAATATTTTCTATATTATCCTTTTATAAGCCATTAAGGTAATTATTTAATCTCTAAAAATACTAAAAAATTACCATGAGGTAGAAAATTTCATTAGATGTCTTTAGACTATTCGTTATCTATTTTTTATCACGTTTATCACTATATTAATATTATTATACTTATTATCAATAAAAGGGTGACATTTTGTCACTTTCATGCCACATTATTTAATTTTAATATTATATATATTCTTTTTATGTGAAAAAGTATATTAAATTATTAAATTCTGATCATGAGGTGTTAAGGGTTGATGGTTACTCATCCAATATGATTTTTCATGTTTTAGGGTAATTTTGTTGTCATTATCATATTAATTTGTTACTTAAATTACCATATTTACCTTTAACCACATTAAATAAAAATTACCCGAGTAACTATTCATAATATCCAAAAAATAAAAGTAATATATTAAAATAATTTGGACCGAATGATTCCAAATAGGGAATTGATGTTTCAAAATTTGATATACAGATGTTTCGTTAATTAAACTAAAATTAATCTCATTGAGGAAACGAGAAAATGAGAAAATTAAAAGTAAAAACCATCAAATGAATGACATGTGTTTATATCCAATTTCAATGTAAAATTACATCCAATGAACAAAATTTTATTGAATGGTGAAAACAAAATCTATTTATACTTTAAAACTAAATAAAAGTATATTCTTAACTATTCATTAAAATAAAATCTATTTATTGATAGATTCTATTTAAAATGTATAATTATTAACTATTCATTAAAATATGAAACTTTTCAGAAAAATACAATAAATTTATCAAAAATAAATTTTTATGTCCCACTTATAAATAATAAGTTTATTTTTTCAAATTTAATATAAAATTGTCAAAAACTATATTAAAAATTTGTTCTCCATCAAAATGCAGTAAAAATGACTTATTTTGAAAAATACGCCTTTTATCAAAAATATTTGTATATGTTATTATATCATGTATAGAAAAATATATGATGAATTTAAAACATTATATTTAATATATTAAATATATACTTAATTAATAAAATCTATCAATAATGATTTTATTAATTAATAAACTAATTTATTTTCATTTAAATAATTTTTCATAAAAAATATTTTCTTTCATTTTAAAAAGGTTTTATTATTTTCACAGAAAATAATTAAATATATTTTCATTATTAAGTTAATAATGTTCATACTAACAATTATAATTAAAATTTTATAAGTTAACCTAACAATATTTAGTTTTTCTCTTAAAATCGGTCTTGCGTGAAGTGAATTTTATCACAGGGACAGAAATTGTGGGTAACACAATCCAAGAATAATGTTGCATATACAACAAGCTAAACCGGTGTTGAGTATAGTGAAAGATTATCATGGTATAGAATATAATACAAGATAACAAAGAAATTAAAAAATATATCTCATTAAAATTTTAGGGTGTTACATCCCCCCCCCACTCAAATGAATTTTTCCTTCAAAATTCACCGAGGTTATAAAATCATATAAACTCACACCATAAGAACTGATACTAAAACATCCTTTTAAAAATGAATAGAGTTACCCACATTAAATCATAACTAGGTCACCACATAGTAAAACATATGTGAAAATTTAGGAATGGATGTAAATCATAAATAATCATATAGATTGAGAAAGATTACTGGTCACGAGAAAGTGGGTGATCTAGTGAAACTTTACAATCACAAAACCATAAACTAAAGAAACATCACAGAGTTCATTGATATCATCAAAAATTATGATAATATGACTCCATTTTACATCACAATTCATTTTTCTAATATTGATAGATTTTAATGAGAATATATACTTACTTGATTTCATTATAATCTCACAATTAGTCATGCCTTGAATAATATTCCACTTCATCTATTATTCAATGAAATAAAGTTGAATTTGACATTCTTGAAGAGTTAGAAGATCATGTGAAACATAAATTTAATGATATGTCATTCCATATGTCTTTATCAAAATTAAAAGTTATCACAAGTTATCAAATATGTGTAAGTCCACCTATAGTGTGATAATAATTTAATCTAATAAACATCATCCAGAGTTTAACTTTTACTATCCATAAATTTAAAACCTTGTAATCCTTATAAAATCTGAAAATCTAAAATTTAGAGCGATTTATAGTAACTATGATTAAAATTTATCCCCATATATCATAAGGTATCTCTTTTTTTCACATCGGAAACATGCGAACACCTTCCTCATGTATTATCTTGAGTCATGATAATAACATAAATTACCATATAACCTTATTGAAAACCTACATGTTTTCATTTTCCAAAACATATTGTATATATTCCTTAAGTCCCAAGATGTTGTATAAATCATCCATGATAACATAACCCTGTTGAAATCAACTCCATTTTTACTTCCCAAGAAACTAGTATCATCCAATTTACATATTCATTTCCATCATATCTTAATCCAAACGTCATTATTTTTCATAAGGGTCATAATAAGGGTTATCTTTACCTTAATCAAGTGTTCTATAAATATATAAACTTACCATTAAATCAATTTTATATATCACCATCACCATTCAACATGTTCTTTACAATCCGAATTGAAAAACATATACTAAAAATACTTATAAATTTCATGATTTGTATAACATAATCATTGAATTCGGAAACATTTACACCTCAATCATCCAACATTATTCTTAAACAATTACTAAAGATATATTATCTTAGCATTTCATAAAATATGAATCATTTATTAAGGTTTCTCAACTATAATTTAACTATTCTTATTTGCTTTAATGTAAACTATAATGCTAGAACATCCCATACCTTTATCATGTCATTTAAAATATCCTTATCCTTAGCTATATAACAAACACTCATACCACCTTTAAGATTATCATTATGATATTTCCACATAGAAAATTGGTTTCCATAATTCCCATACTTTTCACATTTAAAAAATTCATTTTCATATATGTTCAATCTAGTTATGTCTATTGACTATGACTATAAACAAAAAGTGTGATAAATACATATTAGTGATTAAAAACACATAAGTAAGGTAAATTATTATGATATTTAAATTTATGATATCTTTGTTTTAATCCTAGGTTATTTATGATTATCAAACAAAATCTAGTATTGTAACCTGTATATAGACTTATCCTGAGGACATCACTAGACATATCTTAGAAATATCTCTATGGGTATTCCTAAATATTTTTCATCCTACTATCCAAATGGTGAGTAAACATTTTCTCTCATACGAACCGTAAGACCCAAAATTGACGTACATAGACTTTACATTACATTTTTTGAATAGATAACACATGACATAAATAGAAACCAAATGAAAAAATTAGTTTACTATCTTTGGAAAGTAGGAAACATAAACAACTTTTCCATAAAACATATACACTATCTCCAATGTTTTCCTTCATAACTAGAACCACATTTTGAAACATCTTACTTAATACCCTTCTTTATATCCTAGGGAAATGAAAAATAAAAAGGGTCTGCTCAGATGATAAGTAAGGGTAAACATGTGATATATCAATCATATCATAATCATAATACATAAGAACATAACAATTGAAAATGATATACTAAACATGATAGATCATGATATCATGTCATGGAATAAATCATAATAAATCATAAAGAATCAGTAAACATATTCCCAATTATAATAACATAAGAAATTTATATTTTAGAATACACATAATCATATAAAATCATTTAATATTAGTCAAAGCTAATTTCCAAGACCATCATAGTGGAAATAGTTAATTAATGAACCGAGTTCACTCATCATTTTGGCCATGTATTGCTGTAGTGGGTTTACTTGTTGTTCCAACACTATATTACTAAACCAAGATCATTTCTTATTCCAGTCATGTTTATCTCATGAAAAATAAATCATTACCCAATAAATTTGATGGTTATATAGGTCACAATCATCTCATAATGGTACAATTCCTAAATGTTCCACAAAAACATAAATCATTCATGAGAGCATAACCTAAGGAATAAAATGAGTTTTTTAAACATCAATCCATCATTACATAATCTAGGTAAAATAAATGGATTTCATAAATATAATTCCATAAAAAACATAATAAATCCATAATAATAATAGGGATAGTATACATGATATATAACTCTATTATATAATACCATATTACATGGAAAATAATTATGATTGAACACTTGAAAATAATTCTGGAGGAAAATATCCTTTCTTCTTCAAAAACATTTTATTTTCTGAAAACGACACACAATTTTAAAAGAAAAGAATTTATCTTAAAATAACATTGAATTATTTTAAGTAAGATACATGTAAATATGGTGTCATGAAAAAAAAATCCTTTTTTCATTTCAGTTGAAAGGAAAAATTCTTCTCATACTTTTTTCAGATAAGTCAAAAATTACCTCATATCAAAAAATGTCAAAAGATTCATTTCATACTGTTTAATAAAAATTCCCTAATTGGGTAAATTTTATGGTAAAAAATTATATAATGATAGAAATATTATTTTTTAATACATATTTTTAAAACATGGATACAGATGATAAATATATTCTAATATATACTTATGTATAATCAATCAGAGATCAAATCGAGATTGCAAAATTATACCTCACAAATTTATAATTGGTCGAATTGTATGCGTCATAAAAAAGAAAATTATATTAATATTTAAATATCATAAAAATTATAATAATAATCATAAAAACATTCCTAGTAAACAAAAACACCACACATAAGAAATAATGGGTGGATGAGGCATGTATCCCATAAAAATAAAAGTGAGACAAACTATTCTCTTACCCTAGGCCTGATTTCATTTGTATGTATCCAAACCTCTTGTATAATGATTTAAATAATTTAATTGACTTATTTATGAATCATAGTCATTTTTATGATATCATATATGATCATATTATCATCTTTTTTTTAGTAACATTATTACTCATTCATAGGGTGTTAACATCTTTATTTTGTTATGCATGTTTTACAAAAATAGTTCTTGTTCCTCTTCTTAGGTTATTATTATATCATTTTCGGAATTATATTTTTATTATATATATCATATTAATTCATTCAATTAATTTATATAATAATTCATTAAAGAATATCATCAAGAATGAATCAAATCGCATTGTGTAAATGGTAGGTCATATGTTCGCATGAGCAATGATATCATTGCTATAATTATTAAATAGTATAGAAGTGGATGGTATATATTTTGTTCAAAATCCATATAATGTTATAATAATTATATATATATATATATTATTTCTATCATTATATCCATCCATGTAATTTGGTGGTGAAAAACATATTACACCAAGGCATTGACATGGTAAGTTGTACGTACGCATGTGTGGTGATTTCATTTTTCATAGAACCGATAGAAGGTATAATATGGTTTTTAAATGAATATAATAAAATTTTAGAATAAAATTTATATGATATTTATTATTTTATAATGGGAAAAACTCATATATAGAAATTATAAGATAAAATAATTTGAAAAAATGTGTTGAGGAGATTAGCACTTCTTCGACGTGCTCCCTTAAAATTTCCTCTTAATGGAATACGAGATGGTATTTTCAGAAGAATATAATATTTAGAATGTGACTAAGGAAGTTGATAAGGGAAATGGGTAGTGTATGGCCGATCTTTAAGGCTTAATTTGATCCTAAGAGGTGGGGGAGGAGGTGCCCTTTTATAATTGAGGTGAGGGGCACTTTTAAAAATTTCAAAAATATTAATTTATAATAAAATTAAAAACCCATAAAAAACCTCCAAAATTACCCAATTTCAAATATTAGATTATATAGGGTTGTAATATCATCAACTAATAATTTTTAGACAAGTTTTTCGGTCAATTTAAACCCTTCCATAAAAATTAAGCTTCACTTATTCTATAATAATTTTAACAAGGCTAACAAATTGTTAAATATTAAAATAATATAATTTTTACTTGTTTTATGTCAGTTAGACCAAAAATGGATAATATAGAACATTTTAGCGAAAAAATAATTATTTAATATTTTTTAAAATATTTTATGATTTTTAAATAATTTAATAAAATATTATTTTGATTAAACAAATCCATAGTGTACATTTTGACACTGTTCATTCAAGGGATTTTTAAAAATATAATGATAAAGTATTAACATAAAAAAATATTTTATTATATCTATAAGGTCTCATGGAAATCTACAAATGTTTTAGCATATAGTAATTATCCAAAATTATATTTATTTCAGTATTTTAAGTAACATTATTTTTATATTTCTATTAATAAAATAATTACTACATCAGTTTTGTGTAATTATTTGATATAAATATTTTTTGGGTAAAATTTAAAACTAACGTACTAAGCTGGAGATAAATAAACTATATTTAATAATAATAATACTTATAGAAGAATATAAATTTTTTACAGTAAAAAATTAAAAATGTTATATTTATTAAAACATGAATGTGACAATTTTAACATCACTTTTAATAAAATTTTGTAAGTGTCATTATCATTTTAATATGGCTCCAAATGGTCAATAACTCAACCCCTTGGATAATTATGGTCGATATATACTCTACTGAGAATATTTGGTGATGTGTTTTGGTCATTTAATGGTATTTATCAATAAAATTATTTTATTGATTTTTCATGAATTGAATAATTTTTTCTATTATCATTGTATAGGCCTTTAGGGTAATTGTTTATTCTCTAATAATTATATGTAAATAACCAAGATTTAGATAATTTCATTAGATTTTTGGAGAATATTTATTATTAATTTTATCATGTTTATCACTATAATAAAATTATTATACAAATAAAGAATTAGTGGGTTACATTTTGTCACTTTCTTGTCACTATCTTTTATTATAATAATATTTATATCGTTTTAATGAGACAAAGTACTTTAAATGAGTCAATTATGATCCACAAGTGTTAAGGGTTTAGGTTTGCTCATCTAATAGTATTTTGGTAGGTGTTATATTAATTGTATTGTCTTTATCATATTCATTATTGACATAAATTACTCGATTTACTCATAACCATGTTAAATAAAAATTATCATAGTTACTATTCATAATATCCAAAAAAAATAAGTAACATAGAGACATAATATGGAATCACTAATTCCTAATATGGAACCATTATTCAAAATTTGATACACCAAAGTTTTAGTTGTTAATCTAAAATAATCTCATTGAGGAAATAAAAAAACATTTTTTTAAAAGTAAAAACCATAAAAATATTTACATGTGTTTATATCAAATTTCAATGTGAAAATAATTTAATGACCAATATATGATTAAATGATAAAACATTAATCTAATTATACATTAAAAATAATTAAAAGGATTATATTACAGTATAAATAAATTAGATGAAAAATCAGTTTTGAATTAAAAATACAGTATCTTTCACTATTTGTTAAAATTTTAAATCTAGAGAATACCATTAATTTATCCAAAAATAAATTTTTAAATCCTGATAGCAAATATAAAGTTTATTTTTAAAAATTAACTTATAAAATCATCCAAAACTATATTCAAAATGAGTTCTCCATCAAAAGGATGTAAAAATAATTTTCATAAAATATTCCTTTTATGTGAAAAAATTGAATTTGGTCTCATATAATTTATATAAAACATATAAGATGAATTTTAAACATTATATTTAATATAGTAAATATATATATTTTATCAATAAAATCATAAAAATTTGATTTTATTATTTAAGAAACTTATTTATTTCATTTAAATTGTTTTTTTAAAAAACATTTATTTTTATTTAAAAATGGTTTTATTAATTTCTCCTCAAAGAATTAAATATATTTTCATAATTCAGTTAATAATGTTCATACCCACCACTATAATGATAAGGTTATATGGAAACATAATATTTATTAGTTTTTCTCTAAACCTCGGTCTTGTGTGAAATGAATTTTATTAAAAAGAACATGAAATTTTGTGTCACAAAATACAAGCATAGTGTTTCATATAACACAAGACAAGTCGGTGTTCTATATAGTGAAATATTATCTTGGCGTAGAATATAACTCAATACATCAATGAAATAAAAAAATATCATAAAAATCCCGGGGTGTTACCGCATGAGAACTTCAAAATCTAGACAACCCCACCAAAATTAAAAATGAAGCCCATTTCAAGGTGACTTGGAAAACTGACGCCCCATGAACTAACCCAACCTCTCCACATTTACTAAACAAAAAACCATACCACAACCAGGAACAAGGGAGCTACCATCATGGGATAAACTAATTTTCTTTCACAACTAATCCACACTGCGAAAACATAAACTGAAATCCCACTACAAGGCAACCTGACATACCTGGACTTTGGGATGAGGTGATCCCCTACAAGAGAAAAAATCCCTCCAAATAAGGACTAAAACAACATTTCTCAAAATAAGAAACTCCCACACCGATAAAGTACTCCCAACAAAGTAGAAGTTTATACCAAGGAAAAGAAACCAAAACTAAACTACAGACTGGAAACATCATTGATTAACTCCAAAAAAACACAAGCACTTCCAAAAGGTCACTAATAAAACCGAAACCAACACCACCTATCCATGGGCTAAACACCCCTTAAAAAAACAAAAAACTCAAAAATCCAAAATCAAATGAACACAACCATTTAGATCAAGAAAAGTTGTTTTCATCACACTTTCATATTGAAATGATGAACTTATAATAGTAGGAAAACACGAACAAGGAAGATTTAAATTTTCCCATCGCAATAATCGGTCCAAGGTTACACATACCCATGGAAACTCTTGACTATGTGTGATCTTCACTCGGAGGCCTACGATTAGAGCCCTGATGGTTGAATCATATCTTACATTATAGTCATACACTGGAATCCTCTGATCAAATCTCTTTCTTCAGGTGAAGCTTCCTACAAAACTTCTCTAGGTGGCCCAAACGACCACATTAATGGTAGGTCTTCGGAGGGGTGCGACAAGATAACATCAAATTCTCAAACTGACTAAACTGGTGGAACATAAGAGAATGATCTTATGAACTAGAAGATAGGGAAAATTAAAGAGACTCCTCAAAGACAGGTTCCTCTGGCATGCACTACTTGGCCATTGGGTAACCTTCATGAACAACGAGACACACCATATTGCCAAATTCCTACTCTCCAGAAACCATCTTAGCAAAGAACGCTTCCTCCACCAACTTTTCAAAACAGAGGTCCATATAGTATAGGACCTTCTCATTTATCTATATATGATGACCACCAGGGAGAATAGAATCCTTCACAAAATCTTGATACACTACCTCTGATGAAATGAAAATTGGCTCCTTCAAATGGTTAGCATAGGCGTTCACTATTTGTTAGCCTTACGGTGTACTCATCAGCTCTACCCTTTTCTTCATCTTCACTGTAACACCCCGAGATTTTATGAAAAATATTCTTTTTAATTTCATTAATGCCTTGTGTTGTACGCTACACCAAAATGAGCTTGCACAACACGCATCCTTGACTTGCTTTCATTACACGCAATCGCGACCTTCCTCGATAGCGTGCGTTGTACGCAATACCGATTTTCACTAAACAACGATATGCTATTAAAATATTATTAAAACTAGCTGTTATGAATAGTAATAACCAATTTTTAAAAAAATTTAAATTTTATTTTTCAAAATGGACTTCATTTTTGGATTCGGAATATCGAAATTAGCTTAGGGTGAAATTTTGGTACTTTTCGGATAACTTTCATTTTCTGATGAATAGTGAAAATTACTAAATTTTAATTAAAAACAACCTTTTTAATTGAAATAATTAATAGTGACAAATTATTAATTTGAGTGGTTTTAATGTATATTTAAAATATATTTTTACAATTTAATAAAATGTTGTTCATTTGATGTAATTTCACATTTAAATCAGACATAAACAAGTGTCAATCTTTTGATAGTTATTATCGCTTAAAAATACGCTATATTTTAATTAAAAACAACTTTTTTAATCACAATACTTTATATGGTTAAATTCTAATATTTATTGTTTTTAAAGTATAATTAGAATATTTTTTACCATTTAATATAATGTATGTCATTATCATTAATTTTAAATTGAATTCATATGTAAAAACATTTCAATCGTTGGCAATGTTTTAAAATTTAAAACCCGTTTGCTTAACAACAGGATTAATTTTAAATTAATTACTACAATTTCTGTGTATTGAATTTTGAAAAATGTATTCCATATTTGGAATCAGTAGGTAAAAATTATGTTAATAGGTTACTTTTATTTTTTGGATATTATGAATAGTAACTATGGTAATTTTTTTTATTAACTACGGTTAAAGGTAAATAGGGTAATACAAGGTTAAAAGAATATTATAATAATTTAAAATTACCATGACACTTTTCTTAACCTTATTGTATGAGTATTGGCCGACCATGGGTATCCTTGGGTCAATTTTGGGACCCCATGGAGCCACTTATGAAAGACAATGACACATTAGATTAATTAATTTAATGTAAAGACAAAATTGGAATTAACAAATATCGTTTAGTAATTAATTTTTATAAGGGGCTATATAAATTATATTTTGGAATATAAATATTCATTGGAAAGCTAAAACGATTTCCTACATGTTGGTAGTTGTTTTATAATTTTTATACATCATATAAATTAAATTATTTATGACACAATAATGATGCAGTATTTACCTTATTAATAAATGATTTAAATAAATAAGATTAAAATGATTAAAATATCATCCAAAACCTGTACAATTCCTATTGGATGGTTTTATTTCGAATATGAGTCATCTTATCTTCGACATTAATGTGTTTTGTACCTCTTTAAACCTTTGATAAGTTTATAATAAAATAATGGTTTCACACTTTCCTAAAGAGCCCCTCCACTCCCTTATAAAAGGAGACCAATTCTATGCAATTCCTCACACCTATCAAGCCTTTTTCCTCGTCCAAACTCTGCCCAACTAAGCTCCCTACATCCCTCTCCTTCCCCTTGAAGCCGTACATTAGGCAGAAGACTCTCCAATAAGTCCTTTTGGTTCAAACCAAAGAATGTTACCAAAATTAAAGGTAACAGTTTCTCTTAAGTTGTTTTCTTTTATTCTACTTCTCCAACCCCTAAAATATTTTTAATCCTTTATTTTGTGACAACACCAGTTTCCTGAAAATACTAGGATGTTTTTATGAGAAGGATTAGAAATAAACTTACACACACCTCCATCTAATGGATGAAGAACATAATGTTTCTGTGATGGCAAACTAACGCCGCACGAAATGATGATTGTTCGATTTTCCCCTACCGCCTCTCACAGTGGACATTATGATGGCACTGTATTTATATATAATATATATTATGTTTATTATTTCTTTATGATTATTTACTTCCCAATTATATCAAGCCTTTACGGTTTCCATAGTCGCTAAATATGATAATCTCATTTGAGGAAGTGCAGACTACCGCCCCCTCAAAGTGATGTGATTCGTTAATACCTTATGTGGGATGTATAAAGGATGTGGTTAATGATATTATATATGATATTATTCTAGAATTATAATATACCTATGTATCATTATGTTTTAATTCCATTAAAATAAGAAATAGAAATTAAAGTTGTGTTCATGCATACGTACGACTTACCGTCTCCATGAACGGTGCGTTTCATTTCATACCTCCATATGTTATGTACTATTTTAAATGCTTGCATATGCTGGATATATAATGAATTTATATGATATATAAATCATTATTTACATTTTTGAGGTATGTAAATCATGATATAAGTAATAATAACATCAAGAACAACAAGTCCAAACACGTACGATAAATAAGATGATTTTACCCAAAACACTACTATAACATTAATTTACATAATAATGGGTAATATAAAGTCATATTTGAACCATATATGATATAATAAAAATTAATATGATTCTTTAACAAGTCAATAACATTATTAAAATCATTATACCGATGGTTCGGACACTTACGAAGCAAATTTGACCTAAGGTAAGGGAAATATCACAATCTCATTTTTATCCGAGATTGTTTATACTTTGGTATTTACTGGGGTGTATTTTACCATCCACATCCATGTTTCCTCAATATTTAATATTATTTCCATCCACCTACAATTTTTTAAATCCAATTTTACCCTTCGGGGAGTTTTTAGTAAAAGGTATGAAATGAATCTTTTGTCATTTTTCGTACGAGTTACTTTTTGACTTTTCCAAAAAAAGTACGAGAAGAATGTTTTATTTTAACTTATACGAAATGAATGGATTTTTAAAACATTATTTCCAAGACGCTTCCCTTAAAAGTTTTTAAGTTTATTTTTAATCAACTTCTTTTAGTTAAAATTCTATGACATGTTAAGAAAGGAAAAATGTTTTTGATGTAGAAATGATATTTTCCTCAAGAATGGAGTTCAAGTGTTTTATCAAAATTCTTTTCCATATAAGATAATATAGGGTTATGTTTCTATCCCTATTGTTACATTTATTTGATTATGTTGTGATGGAATTATTTTTATGAATTCCTTTATCTTATATGAAATGTTTTATGATGTCATGTTGTTTAAGAATCCCATTTTTATTACATGGGTTATGCAATGATGTATGATTTATGATTTTGTGGAACACATAAGAATGGTATCATTATGAGATGGGTGGGACCTATATCTCCATCCAATGAATTGGGTAAACATTGTATATCTCATGAGATAGAAATGGCTGGAATGGCAGGTTAAACCGGTTCAGTGAAACAGGACTGAAATGAGGAGTAAACTCGGTTCCGAAATGGGCTTTGTCCACTAAGATAGTCTTTGAAATATGTCTTGACTAATAAGAAATGATTCTATATGATTATGTGTGTATGCCACAAAGTTTCTTGTTTTATGTTATGATTATTTTGATTACATTTCACTACCATGATTTATCCCATGTTATGAAATTATGATCTCTTTTGTAGGGTAAGATTTCCAAATTGTTAAGTTCTTATGAATATGATGTGATTGATATATCTTTTGTTTACCCTTACTGAGCATTTGAACTCACCCTTTTATGTTTTATTTTCCCCAGGATATAAAGAAAGGTTTTAGGTAAAAAAAGGAAGATCTTTATGGGAGACGTTGAAGATCTTTCACCACGATTAGAAGATTATATTCCGAGTTTCCAAAGACACTAAACTATTACGGTCCTTGTGTGTGTTTATGTTATGTACTAAGTATTATGCAAAATTAATGTAATGTCCATGTAAGTCAGGCTTTGGGTCTCTACAGTTGGTATCAAAGGAAAGGTTTAGTCAACCATTGGAAACTGGGATGCGAAAACGTTAGTGAGATCCCTAGAGATATTTCTAAAGTATGTCTAGGGATGTCTCTAAGGTTAAGTATACGTATAGCTTATAGTCCTAGAATTGCGCTAACAATCTTAGAATTTAACCTAAGATGTTATATATTTAGGGTACTCCCCCTTTACTATGTTTTTTCTCTAGCATGATTTTTTCCTCTCACATAATTCTTTTTGTGTTTTAGTTAATAGAGGGAACCAGAAGGAATTCGGTTAACATTGAATCCAATGGACAAATTGGTGACTATGAGAAACAAAATTGTGTAATTCCAAGAGAGAAAGATATTGTGATTATGCCGAATCAGTCATCACGATATATGATTAACAAGGTGAAATTTAGTGGTATGTTTAATTAATCAAAGAAGAGGAAGATAAACTATTATGCATGTTTGCATGTTGAGGAGCATAAAAAAAGGAAGATTGAGATTTCTAAAGAAGGGAAGAAGAACCTTGAGGAATACCTCAAATGGAGGGACTGATGTTATCTGTGTGGAGAAAAGGGTCATAGAGTGACAAACTGTTATGGAGTTCAATGTATTATTTGTAGAGAACATGGGCATTACCCAACTCAATGCCCTGACCTAAAAAGTTACTTATAAATAAAGGAAGGACTTATTATAGGACAACACTTGAAGATGATGTATTGAAGTTTTTATGTATTGGTATTCAAGAATAATGTTGTTGAGGTACTTTTATTGTGTATTAGAATATTTTTGAATTATTCTGTTGTGGTTTTCAATAATTTTAAGGTACCTGTAACCATGAAAAGTGATTCAAATATTTTGGAAAGCAGATGATATGCGCATCATGAAGGGATAATGAGAAAATGAAATGTTTGACAGTATTCATGAGCTCATGATTGATATAAGGACTAAGTGATATCATGGTTTGAGTATAAAGAATTTTGAGGATTTTGGTTTGTGGAAGTGTTAACTTTTAACTACATTCATGTTTTCACTATGGTTCAATGGGTATTCATTCTTCAAGAGAATACATGATTAAGGTATTCACATGTTTTTCATTTGACCAAAAAGATATATCTTATGATATATGGGGGATAAATGATGGCATTCACGTGATTGTTATGTGACGTTTCAAGTAATCGTTTTCTTTATACTATGAGCTTGGACCGAAGTATTTTTGATAAGCCAAAAGATTGGAATGGATTATGTTGGACATAAGTTATTATTGTTTAAGGATAGAATTTTTTTTGATATTACTTATTGGATGTTATAGTAATGTAGTTTTTAAAAAAAAGGACAACATGCAGGATGGGCGACAACCCATCACATCGGACAAGGCTGTGGGAATCGAACCCACAACCGAAGTGTGACTGGCCTTTATCGCCTCCCACTGGCCTACAGGAAGTCCCTGTTTTGTAGAAACTAGTTTTATTATATTAATAAGTATGATATATGAAGTATAAGTCCATTTTAGGAACCATATATTATTAATCTCACTATATATAGACTTACGTACTTTTTGATAACTTTGCTAACCTTTTGTTTGAGACAGATGCAATGACCAATCATTCTATCCCATGATCTGCTAACACTTCATGAATAACAAATTCAACTTAATTTCTTTTAGAGATAAAGTGGAAATTGTTCAAGGCACGAACAATAGTGAGATTGTACCAAAATAAAGTAATTATTTATTCTAATTCACATTCTTCAACTTTAGGGAAATGATCTTGAGAACCAAAAATGTTGTCCTAGTGCTCTTATATCTGATGAATCAGATAGTACCTTAGATCTTCACAAATTTATGGCCTTGTGATTGCTGGATTTTCCATATCCATGTTCTCTACCACTCTCCATCATAACATGTTGGTTAGATTTCTCTTCCATATCCATATTTTCACCTATGTGGAAACCTGGTGATTATTTTATTTGGGTAACCATTACGTTTCATACTTTTGTTTTTAAAGATTGGTTTTTGTATTCCTTTTTATGATGTGGGTTTCTATTAAAGAAACTTTCAAGTAGTAAACCATTTATAACCCCGATGAAATTCGAGGGCGAAATTCATTTTAAGGGGGGTAGAATGTAACACCCCGAGATTTTATGAAAAATATTATTTTTAATTTCATTAATGTCTTGTGTTGTATGCAACACCAAAAGGAGCTTTCACAACACACATCCTTTACTTGCCTTTCATTACACGCAATCACGACCTTCCTCGATAGCGTGTGTAGTACGCAATACCGAGTTTCACTAAACAACGATGTGCTATTAAAATATTATTAAAACTAGCCGTTATGAATAGTAATAACAACTTTTTAAAATTTTTAAAATTTTATTTTTCAAAATGGACTTCATTTTTGGATTTGGAATATCGAAATTAGCTTAGGGTGAAATTTTGGTACTTTTCGGTTAACTTTCATTTTCTGATGAATAGTGAAAATTACTAAATTTTAATTAAAAACAACCTTTTTAATCAAAATAATTAATATTGATAAATTATTAATTTGAGTGGTTTTAAAGTATATTTATAATATATTTTTACAATTTAATACAATGTTGTTAATTGGATGTAATTTCACATTTAAACCAGACATAAACAAGTGTCAATCTTTTGATAGTTATTATCTCTTAAAAACACGCTATATTTTAATTAAAAACAACTTTTTTCATCGCAATACTTTATATGGATAAATTATAATATTTATTGTTTTTAAAGTATAAATAGAATATATTTTTACCATTTAATATAATTTATGTCATTAGCATTAATTTTAAATTGAATTCATAGGTAAAAACATTTCAATCTTTGGTAATGTTTTAAATTTTAAAACCCGTTTTCTTAACAATGAGATTAATTATAAATTAATTACTGCAACTTCTGTGTTTTGAATTTTGAAAAATGGATTCCATATTTGGATTCAGTGGGTCCAAATTATGTTAATAGGTTACTTTTTTTGATATTATGAATAGTAACTACGGTAATTTTTTTATTCACTACAGTTAAAGGTAAATAACGTAATTCAAGGTTAAAAGAATATTATAATAATTCCAAATTACCTTGAAACTTGTCTTAACCTTATTGGATGAGTATTGGCAGACCATGGGCATCCTTGGGTCGATTTTGGGACCCCATGGAGCCACTTATGAAAGACAATGACACATTAGATTAATTAATTTAATGTAATGACAAAATTGGAATTAACAAATATCGTTTAGTAATTAATTTTTATAAGGGGCTATATAAATTATATTTTAGACTATAAATATTCATTGGAAAGATAAAACGATTTCCTACATGTTGGTATTTTTTTTATAATTTTTATACATCATATAAAGTAAATTATTTATGACACAATAATGATGCAGTATTTACCTCATTAATAAATGATTTAAATAAATAAGATTAAAATGATTAAAATATTATCCAAAAACCTGTACAATTTCTATTGGATGATTTTATTTCGAATATGAGTCATCTTATCTTCGACAGTAATGTGTTTAGGAACTCTTGAAACTGAAGAGAAGTTTATAATAAACATTACTGGAAAGATGATCTTTCCCAACACTTCTATACCAACGGATTGTAAAAACCGTTGGTATAGCTACCATTTCCCAACGGTTTGGAAAACCGTTGGGAAAGGGTCACTCTTTCCCAACGGTTTATGCTAAACCATTGGGAAAGGGTGTGTTTTGAGCCTCTTTCCCAACGGTTCACCAAAACCGTTGGGAAAGAGTGACCTTTCCGAACGGTTCACCAAAACCATTGGGAAAGGGTGTGTTTTGAGCCTCTTTCCCAACGGTTCACCAAAACCGTTGGGAAAGAGTGACCTTTCCCAACGGTTCACCAAAACCGTTGGGAAAGAGTGACTTTTCCCAACGGTTCACCAAAACTGTTGGGAATAAACACCCAAAAATCCAACCTTCAACCTAAAATACTCAACCCACCCCTAACCTATCCCAACGGTTTTGAAAAACCGTTGGGATAGGTTCTTTAATTTTTTCCCAGATCTACTAACCGAGAACATTATATAAATCAAAATTTTAAATAATTATGTTAATACATATATATATTTATGAAATTATGTTTACAAAAGTGATGTTAGCTTAGTGGTTAAGTCGTTCAATTATAAACGAGGGGTCCTGGGATCAAATCCCAGCAGATGTTTTATTTTTGGAATTTATATACCAACGGTTCCATTACCGTTGGTATAGATTTCATATTACCTATACCAACGGTTTCCAAAACTGTTGGTATAGGTCTATACTAACGATTTTTGGAAAACCGTTGGAATAGACCTATCCCAATGGCTTACTTGGCTACGGTTCTCCAAAACGTTGGTATAGGCTATACCAACGGTTTGGAGGCCTATACCAACAGTTCCAAACCGTTGGTAAAGGTTAGATTTCCAGTAGTGAAAATAATGTTTTCACACTTTTCTAAAGAGCCCCTCCACTCCCTTATAAAAGGAGACCACTTCTATGCAATTCCTCACACCTCTCAAGCCTTTTGGCTCGTCCAAACTCTGCCCAACTAAGCTACCTAAATCCCTCTCCTTCCCCTTGAAGCCTTACATTTGTCAGAAGACTCTCCAAGTGTCCTTTTGGTTCAGACCAAATAAAGTTACCTAAATTAAAGGTAACCGTTTCTCTTAAGTTTTTTTCTTTTATTCTACTTCTCCAACCCCTAAAATCTTTTTAATCCTTTATTTTGTGACAACACCAGTATCATACAAATACTAGGATGTTTTTATGAGAAGTATTAGAACCACACTTACACACACCTCCATCTAATGTATGATGAACATAATGTTTCTATGATGGCAAACTAACGCCTCACGAAACGATGATTGTTCGATTTTCCCCCACCGCCTCTCACGGTGGCCATTATGACGGAACTATATTTATATATAATATATATTATGTTTATTATTTCGTTATGCTTCTTTACTTTCCAATTATATCAAGCCTTTACGGTTTCCATAGTCGGTAAATACGATAATCTCATTTAAGGAAGTGTGGACTACCGCCCCCTCAAAGTGATGTGATTCGTTAATACCTTCTATGGGATGTATAAAGGATGTGGTTAATGATATTATATATGATATTATACTGGAATTATAATATAAATATGTATCATTATGTTTTAATTCCATTAAAATAAGAAATTGAAATGAAAGTAGCGTTCATGCGTACGTATGGCTTACCGTCTCCATGAACGGTGCGTTTCATTTCATACCTCCATATGTTTTGTACTATTTTAAATGCTTGTATATGCTGGATATATAATGAATTTATATGATATATAAATCCTGATTTACATTTTGGAGGTAGTTAAATCATGATATAAGTAATAATAACATCAAAAACAACAAGTCCAAACACGTACGATAAATAAGATGATTTTACCCAAAAGAGTACTTTAACATTAATTTACATAAGAATGGGTAATATAAAGTCATAAGTGAACCATATATGATATCTTAACAATTAATATGATTATATAATAAGTCAATAACATTATTTAAATCATTATACAGGAGTTTAGGACACTTACGAAGCAAATTGGACCTAAGGTAAGGGAAATATCACAATCTCATTTTTATCCGAAATTGTTTATACTTTGGTATTTACTAGGGTGTATTTTATCATCCACATCCATGTTTCCTCAATATGTAATATTAATTCCATGCACCTAAAATTTTTTAAATCCAATTTTACCCTTCGGTGAGTTTTTAGTAAAAGGTAGGAAATGAATCTTTTGTCGTTTTTCGTACGAGGTACTTTTTGACTTTTACGAAAAAAGTACTAGAAGAATGTTTTCTTTTATCTTATACGACATGAATGGATTTTTAAAACATTATTTCCAAGAAGATTCCCCTACAAGTTTTCAAGTTTATTTTTAATCTACTTCTTTTAGTTTAAAATTCTATGACATGTTAAGAAAGGAAAAATGTTTTTGAAGTAGAAAGGATATTTTCCTCAAGAATGGAGTTCAAGTGTTTTATCAAAATTATTTTCCATCTAAGATAATATAGGGTTCTGTTTCTATCCCTATTGTTACATTGATTTCATTATGTTGTGATGGAATTATTTTTATGAATTCCTTTATCTTATATTAATTGTTTTATGATGTCATGTTGTTTATGAATCCCATTTTTATTACATGGGTTATGCAATGATGTATGATTTATGATTTTGTGGCACACATAAGAATGGTATCATTATGAGATGGGTGGGACCTATATCTCCCTCCAATGCATTGGGTAAAGATTTTATATCTCATGAGATAGACGTGGCTGGAATGGCAGGTTAAACCGGTTCAGTGAAACAGGACTAAAACGAGGGGTAAATTCGGTTTAGAAATGGGCTTTGTCCACTAAGATAGTCTTAGCAATGTGTCTTGACCAATAAGAAATGATTCTCTATGATTATGTGTGTATGCCACAAAGTTTCTTGTTTTATGTTATGATTATTTTGATTACATTTCACTACCATGATTTAGCCCATGTTATGAAATTATGATCTCTTTTGCAGGGTAAGATTTCCACATTGTTATGTTCTCATGAATATGATGTGATTGATATTTCTTTTGTTTACCATTATTGAGAATTTGAGCTCACCCTTTTCTGTTTTATTTTCCCTAGGATATGAAGAAAGGTTTTAGGTAAAAAAAGGAAGATCTTTATGGGATATGTTGAAGATCCTTCACCATGATTAGAAGATTATATTCCGTGTTTCCAAAGACACTAAACTACTACGGTCCTTGTGTGTGTGTTTATGTTATGTACTAAGTATTCTGCAAAAGTAATGTAATGTACATGTACGTCAAGTTTTGGGTCTCTACATTCACCTCCACGAGTATAAACTATAAAATAATGACAGACATAAACACATCCCACATCATCCAAAATTATTTTGATGAAGGGGTGAAAGACTCTCATTCATCCAAATATAGACCATTAAACAAACCTAGAATGATACAAACAATGAAGACTTGGGAGTTACCAATAACCTAAAGACACAATCTACTTCTTCATCCCACTTTAATGCCTATAATAGACCTCAGTCACCATGATAAAAAGAAAATAGTTATGAATAATCAGAAACTAGGCATGACTCATTAGAATTTGTGGGGAACTTTTTGGGCAGCATTTTCTAAACAACATGGAAAACACAAGTGAAAACTAATATCAAACCAAGACACAAACAAAAGAAACACCATGAGCCCAAAATCAACCAGATCAAAAGCCTAACAAATACAAACCCAAAAAATAATTCCTTTCAAAATCCACCATTTTAATTTAAATTTTAAAACCACTCACATTTAAGTCCACTTTTCAAAAACAAAACCAAATTATTTTAAGTAAACACAATTTTCGAAACAATTTTATTCTTTGAAATTCACTTTAGTAAGAGAAGGTGAAGCCTCAAGTTTCCAATACCCACCCATGGAATCCCAGGATCCATCACACATGTGTTCACAATTTTTCATCCACATGTGCCAACATGCACATTCCACACACAAACCCTCACACGTGAAAATGTTCACAAGGATTTACAAGGGGCACCAGAACCATTTTCTTTTCAAACCCAAACATCCACAAAATTTTCAAACCAGAACAAATTCCTTTGAAACCCATTTTACCAATTTAAACCCTCTTAAAGGAAATCATTTCCATTTTAAATCCGAATTCATTTTCAAGAGAAAACTTTCACCAATCGAAACCAAGATGAAGCACAACCAACACCAAACTACCGGAAGGAGGAACTAGAATCTATGCCTAACCCATTGACATGGTAGTTGGACTTTCCCCAACTAAGGCATAACACAAAGGGGAAATTAAATTTTGTACTTGTAAATCACAGGGTTCACTACTCTATGTTAAATCAAAACATGACAGCAAATTTCCTCTATTTTTATTCCTCTATCCAAAATAATGAAAGAAGACTCAAACCCTAGACTACCCCTGGAAACTCAGGTCTCATCATGAGTGGTGGTGATCAGGAACCAAATCTTAACCAACCTAATGATCCCTAGAAATCCTAATCTCTTAATAAATAACACCCAAAATAACAAGAACCTCCCTTGATACCATTTTTTCATGAACCAGCTCGGGTCTACCCTGAACTAGTCACACGATCTAATTTGCGACAAGGCTCGAAGGGCATTCTCGATCCCCATGGGCGGGAAACTACTATCGTGCATCTTAAAAATACAAGTCAAAACTATTTTATCCCAAAAAATAATATATATAAAAAAAATAGAAAAGAAACCAAAACTAATAACTAATTAAATATAAATAAACAAACTGATCAGGGTATAGAAATATAACTGAACAGAAGAAAAACTAAACCAAAAACAAGACCAAATTACACTACAACCAACCGAGTCTCTATGTGACCTCAAGGCCACCAAGATCTAATAAAGAACATGATCCAACTATGATCATCTGAACCATGGTCCTTAATAAGAAATGGAACCTACAAAATAGATCAGGTCTACCAATATAGAATAGTACAAGTATGGTGTGAGCTTGACAGTTTAGTAAGAAATCACCATAAAATACACATGATTCCTTTCTCGAAAGAAATCCATTAATACTAGTTTGATATAAAATTATAACAATAGGGTTTTTACATATTTTAAAAATAAAAAAAAATTATTTCCCACTATGTTTCCACATTCAAAAAATATTGCAATTTTAGTTTAAGAACCCAAATAAAAAATATAAAGACTATGATGAATATAAAAAAAATCAATTGAAAATTAAATCCACGAGAGATTAAATAAGAGAATACATATAATAACTATGGGTGATCCTAAAAATCACTAGAAATACTCATAGACGTACTCTATAGGGAACCAACTGTCAGCGTATGCTGAATCTCCTATGTCTATAACCAATCGGCCACCCTAAACTGACTAATCTAGTGTCATATCCCACCAAGACTCTTAATAATAAATGTGGTGCCAATCTATTTAATTGGGGGTGGAATGATACTATCACTGAATCCTCTAAAATATACCCAGTAACTCATGGTGGTAATATAATGTGTAAGTGGGAGGACATCAGACATAAGAGTCATCATACCTGCCGCCATCGTACTTGCCTACCCTCGACACGGAAACCACCTATATGATAACCCATAAAATAATAATCCATCTACAAGTGTTCCCAATATATATATATATATATATATATATATATTCATATAACATCATACAAGGTTCCAACTAGAATGTCGTATCATATAAACATTCAATCCATTTTGAAAAACACTTTACATTACAAACCGACCTTTCAAATTTTCCAAACCACATTGCTTTCCCAAAATTACAAAGTTCCAACCAAGCCTTACACTTATATAACTAAAATGAATTTACAATGCCACTTTTATATCATTTTACAAATTAAACAAAAAACATTTCATTTCTCTAAACTCTTTCCAAATGGGCCTTTATAATCCAATAATTACCAAAACATGTTTCAAGGCCCCATGGTACAAACATTAAGGACGATTTTGACGTTACATATTCACATTTCTAGAAGAAACACCTATCATTTGGAAATCATGGAATCGTTTTGAGAAAATGAGGTGAAGGGGGAAAAGGGAATCTTTTAAGGGAAGAAGTATTCTAAGTTCCATATTCCAATGAATTCACATCCATGTGTGAACTGCGTGCACCCAAGGATGTGAAGAAATACAATGTCACCCACTATGTGACCAAAAAAAATATTTTTATAATCATCACTTTCTTTTAAAACCAAGCCCATGAATTTCATATAATTTACAAAGGCACAAACAATAAATTTTTAAAATTCTAAGAGGGCTTTCCAAACAACATTTAAACCATTCTAGTTCACCACATTACACATGACATGCCCCAAACATAATACAATCAATCTAATTAAACATTTATAATGGAAATGACCACCTAAATCATTCCACTTGACACATTAAGGTAAAATTTCAATTTTACCCAACACATTCAGTGTACAGACACATTCTATGTGAAAACACACAGGTATAAACATGGAACACTCCCAAAACCATTTTTAATAAATTCTACCAATAAGGAAACACCATAATGAATTATAAATGAGTATTATAAGGATGAAAATGAGAATAAAAATCTATTTATGTAACTCAAGTATGAATGGTTTTCATCAGAAAGGAAAAAAATGGAAACACCTACCTCAGTGGTGTGAGAATGTAATGAAACATTCCAAGAGTAGATATCTAAGCCCCATGGACAGTTCACACAAACATCATCCAAACTAAAATGAACCAAATAGAAACCCTAGACATTAGGGTTTTTCTATGGGAAGAAACCCAAAAGGAAAACCAAATAATAGAGAGAGAATAAGAGAAAGAATAAGAAAATTGACAAAAAACCTAAAATATTACCTTGAACTCAAAGGAGGAGAATCACAATGGGAGGTGGATCCAAGGGAAAGGGGTGTCAGGACCCCTTGGTGTTCCAAATATGACCAAGGATGAGGGGCTTCAATTATGGCAAAATAAGTGGAGATAGGAAAGAATGTTTCATGATTTAAATGAAATGGCATGACGACACAGTTTACCAAACCATGCGTCAACCGTGTTGTAGCAACTGCCTAAGAAGGGAATGAAAACAAAAATAAGATGCATGGTTTGAATTGATCAATCCATGCAGTAAACTGTAACCGTTATAATATTGGTTTCATGGTTACCTGGTATGAACCACATGGTTTACACTAACCTTGCAGTGACCGTGAGAAGGTTAAAAAAGCCACATGAAATTTCAAAATTCAAAATCATTGAATGGGTCTCAAACCGAACCTCATTAAGAAAAATCCAAGACCAAGAAAAACAAATAATGTAGTATCCAAGGTTGTTGTTGACATATCATGAAAAAATGGATTGTATTACATAGTAATAATTTTTTAGATGTAGTTTTAGCTTTGACTTATCCTCATCTCTTCATGGGCCATGATGTGTTTCTAGATACTACTCATGGTCTATAATATAGACTAAATTCTATTGATATGGGGTCCTCGAGGCTCACATACAATGTTTATTTTTAGGATCCACCAATTTATATGAATTGGACTATATAATGAAGTGGACCCCATGTGTTTGGACATATAAGTGTCTAATTGAACGATCGTAAGTTAATTAAATTAAATTATATAAATTTTTTTTTCGAAAAATGATAATTTATTATATTTCTAAACGTCTTCATGAGTTTTTTTAATTATAATCGTTAATCTGTGAAAATATTGTGTTTCGAATGAATGTTGCACCATTCAAGGTTCATTAGTAAATTAAGGGAGGGATGACTTTAGTAAATAGATCATGGATCATTGCATGTTTTTTTTATTAATGTCCCAAATGAGTGGTGAAATTTTCATGACACATATAATATATTTAATTAGTTATTTGTTGTGTTTTGGGCTAGTTTAATAGGATTCACTTGTCCAAGGTATTAAGTGTAATTTTAGAAAGCTAACCCATAGTTTTTAAACTCATTTTTATCCATTAATAATGGAATCATAATTTTTAGTAATTTGGATATTTTCTCTTATCTTCTCCCATTCTCTGAAGCTTCTATAGAAAGATATGTCAAAAAACACATCGATCAATGATTAAGGATCAAATCTGTAAACTTCTAGTGATCTTAAGAACGACATAAGGACTTTGATCTTTTTTTATATCACCTAGAAATTGAATCATGATTTTCATGGAGATATGGTATGGTTTTTCTTTAATTTTGATACACAAATTTATTCATATTATATTATTTTCATTGATTGGGAATAACTATATCAAATAAAGTAATTTTTGATATATTCATTGTTAAAAATTTAATTCACATCTTATTTTATGCTTTAGTGGAATGATTGGGACCTTTAATGGTATTAGAGAGAATGGGGAAATTATATTTCTAAAATTTTGAAATTTTGATCAAATTTTCTAATATTCTGAAAGAGGGTTTTGACATAGTCCTTATTCCACTAGAATTGTGCCGATTGGAGTTTGTACAACCAATATATTACCAATCAAATATCTATTTAATTTTTAGAAATCTAATAAAAAATTTAAGATATATATATATATATATTAAAATTTTATATATATCTGTTTATATGCTATTGGCATGGTGTATATTGTCTAAACCTAGTCAGTACATGTCTCCGTCAAGATAGTAATTAGTTAGAGATAATCTAATGGTTAAAAGTGGCTTCATAGGGTGCCTTTCTCACTAACCTTGGAATTGAAGTGGTAAGGGAATGTGATGAGGATACCACACACACATACACACCCAGATATGTATATATATATATATATATATATATATATGATTCAGGGTTGGCTATTGTCTCAATTTCCATATTTGGCAGTCCATATATATTATAAAAACAAAATCAATATATATATATATATTCAGAAAGGTGGTTCCCTGTTTATGGGACCCCTCTTTTTGACTCACACATGTTCCCAATGTGTGGGAATAAAAATCACTTCATACCCCTCAAAAATTCATCTCCCCCAACCTGAGATGAGATGGATACGTTTTGGATTCAACATTCCTAGCCCAATAGGCATTCCACCAAACCTATTTAATTATTTGGGAGACTATTCAAGGTCTAAATAGACAATAAAAATTCTTTAAAAATGAGATATTAAATTTATTTTTTGGGAATTTAATAAAATTAATTTGGGTTCTATGGGACATATGAGTAATTAATTAAAATTACTTTAATTCATTTTTATTTCATTAAAATTAATCTCAAGTATAATTTTAGTAATTTTAATTATTGTTATGAAATATAATTACTTGTTGAGTAATCATGAGTTGAGATCGACATGGGCATGTTTGATATTATTTAATTTATTTATTTATTGTATTTTCATTTTCAGATATAATTTTTTTAGTTTGGATGATCTATGTATCATCAATTCATCTTTATATTGTATTGGGGTCTATGTGCCTAAATTTTAGTGATAAAATCTTATATCATATCCCAAGTTCCCCTCACTTGTGTGTGTATACTATGTAATAGAAAAAGTATTCCATGAAAATGTAGATCATTTTAATAGAATTCATGAATCCCAATAAGTGAAATTTATTAGAGATTGAAAGGTGTCGTAATACGAGTCAAGTTACAACTCAATGTAATCCCCTAGGATCTCGGTTGATCCATTACCCCATAAATGGATCAACCCCAAGATAACAAAACTTGTTCATGTCATTATTTTATTTTATTTTTTTCATTGTTAATTAGATGAAACAGTGGATACTATATGATCACATAGAGTAGTTAAAAAGCATGGGAAGATAAAAATGAATATATTTGTGATGAAGTTTTCTATTTATTCATTGTTAATTTTTTTATTGTTATCACATAGTAACATTCAAGATTAATAGGATCATATTTCAGTCACTAATAGACCTAAATTAATTATGTCTAAATTATTTTATTACGATATTGTTTATTTATTATATAAAACCATATATTATTAACAAGAATGTAAAATGATAAAATATAGAATATTTATGAATAGTATATAAAAATATCTCAATGAAAATATAAAGTCGGCACATCCTTCCATTACTTGATTTGGAATAGAACTAGTAGATCAAAGTGTTTGAATAGCCATTGTTTGGGAACATCCATTTAATAGGGAATTTAAGAAATTATTTGGGCTTAATTTACCAAAAAATTATTGGGTGAAATGGACTTTTGTTGTTTAATCAAAATTGAGAGGCAAGTAATGAGGAAATGAAAATATAGGGTTTTGGGATTGGGGAGTCCACTAAATAGATAAACAAGTTTCATGTTAATCTTGTTATAAAGTTATGCCTATGTAATTACGTTTGAGTAATTTGAATGGATTTTTTTGTGGTTATGAGAAATTAAGAATGGATCTTTGCCACTAGAATATCTGTGTGATAACATATTCTGAATCAAATGGTAAGGGCTATTGGGATTTTATTAAATAGTGGGAGACTAATTAATTAAATTTATCAAATTACTTTTGGTAATAATGATAAATTACTAAAATTTGATTTAATTTTTGTTAAAAAAATTTGAATGAAATATGACCTCAAAATTATAAATTTGATCAAAATTGGATTAATAAAATGTTCTGACACGAATAAATTTCCATTAGCAATTCAGGTGCTTGCACATCATACTATGTTAAAAGAATAAATTATACTTATTTGAGTCTATTGTTTCTAAAAAAGAGACTTCTAAGAAGGCCATTTAGGGGGATGAAATTATCAACTGTGAACATGTAAATGATGTGAGGGATATATAATGTATGGTATCATATTACACCTAGAGTGAGCTTCAGAAGTTGTATAAGGATATGGATACATACAAAATGTTTTCCTATCTTAATGATTTTTATCTAGGGAAGGTGATATAATATAAGGACTTGGCCTTAAAACATTACAAAATCTTGAATTAAATTAATAATTCACATTTATGATCATTTCAGGTTTAGAGTTTTAGTGAATGTGGAAACTAGTTTTACATTACATCTCAAAAATTACAAAGAATACACTTCTACTCTATCCAACATTTCACAAAAAGTAAAACTCCATAAATAAAACAAGATTTGTTTTCTTGATATAAATCTTCTTGAATACTTCCTTTCTCTTACCATTCCTTTTACCCTAAAAAAACATTTCAAAAACATGGGATGAGCATAAAAATCTTTGTAAGGGTTATAAAATAAGGAAAGAAGACATTATCCCTTCAATAAATATAAATAAATGAAACCATACTTTTCAATCATAACATACCTTATAAAATCATAAGATTTATGAATAACCCACAAAAATCATAAATCATAAAGGTAACAAGTGACATCCATATCAAACATAAATTATAGATATCACAGCTATGTAGGGAGTTACATTTGGAATACCCATCACAGTATATTCCCTAAATCTCTTATGATAAACATCACGTTTACCTCCGTCATGTCACCCAATGCATATGAGAGCTATCTCAGCATCACCCGCCCAAGGTTTATCATGGAACCACCCATATACGTAAAAAATTCCAAATTGCCATATCATATTCATAACCATAAATCAAACATAATTTAAAGATAAAATTTTCACATTCCAATCATAATATATCAATTCAATATATTGAAATAAACAATGCTTTATCAAAACATTTTCCAACCCATTTACAACATTTAATAAATAAATTTTTGAATCAAAGTGTCCCATACAAATTTGAATATTTTGAAAGAAATTTTAATTTCAAAAAATTTATGTATATATGAATAAATATTTAAGAACGTTTTTAAAACATGGACATTAATGTGAATTGTTTATAATAATAAATATTTAAAACATTTAAAACAATATTTTAGTTAAAGAGTTTTTAACAAAATAAGAGATGCTAGAATAAAAATAATTTTGGCATAATATTTATTCAGAACATAATAATATCTTGAGAATAAAGGTATTCATGATATAATATGAAAAAGTATAGTATATACACCATATAAGAGTGAATTGTTGCATATCAACAATGAAGTCTCAATGGAAATGAATATTGGGACGAAATCCCTTATAAAGACGGTATCCTTAGATTAAGGATAAATTAATTACGTAATTATGTTTGAAAAATATAAATACACCTAATATATGGTGATATTAAGTGTAAAATAATCATACTTAATTAACACATATTTATATCATGACATAATCAAGATGTAGAAGTTTAACCCAAAGAATGGAAATTGGGTGAAGAAGTTCCCTTACAGAACTTTGACAGCCTAACAGTGTCACATAAAAATTCGTAAAATGAGTTTATGAGAGAGAAAATGGGTATCTCATCACTTGGATATAAAATTTATTTAAATAATGATATATAATAACATATCCCAACATAATAATATTTAAATTAAAATACATAACAAAAATAAGTCTTTTAAAATGAGGTGGGTGAAAGGTTCCCTGACCAATTTGGTAACTTTTGAAACATACCCCCAATGAAAGAAGGATCGTACAGTGAAGCTATAAATACCCATAAATTAAATTATATTACACAAATAACACAATAATGGGCTGTACATATGCCACAAAAAATGAAATTGTGGAAACTATAGCATGAATCTAACGGGAATAAAAAGTTAGATGAAAACACCTTACCACATTGTAATCAATCGAGTTGTATGACCAAAAGATAATAATCACAATCTAAATCATATAATACCATGAATATAAATAGAATCATGATAATATATATCAAATGGTAGTACACAGTACACCTGATGCAATAAATGAGTGGTGAACAACAGAAATCTCATAGAATTATAAGTGAGATAAGAAATCCCGTACCTCGTACCCGACTTGGCTCGTATGTTCCGTGTTATTACTGAATAATATATTTAAGTTAATCTCTAATTCATTAATAAAATTTTTAGAGTTTATTATTCCTTTTATATAACTTACATTTTGATAGCAATTAGGTAATTATTTGAGTTCATATTCGATATTTTATCGATGTTCGGAACTTGAGTAAAAAATGAACATGTTATAATTGCAATTTGTCCTTGTGGTAAAAAAGTCCATTATCACCAGAATGGTATACATGATTTTGATATCATATATATCATATATATATAGTTTATATGTATTTATAATATTCCATATCATTTGGAGTTAAGAAATGAAACGCACCGTTTATGGAGACGGTAAGTCGTACGTATGCATGAACACAACTTTTAGTTCTATTTTATATTTAATGGAATGAAAACATAATGATATATAGGTATATATTATAATTACAATATAATATATTATTATATATATTTTACATAATTTCATTAACACCATCATTTATACGTTTCGTGTATGTCATGAACGAATCCTATCACCTAGAGGGGGCGGTAGTCCACACAACCTCAAATGAAATTATCGTGTTTACACATATTGCGAAGAATAAAGGTATGTTTGTAAATAATAATTAAATAAGAATATAGAAAAAAACATAATATATATCATATATAAATACAGTTCCATCATAATGGCCACCATGGGAGGCGGTAGGAGATAATTGAACAATCATCTTTTCGTGAGGTGTTAGTTTCCCATCCACAGAAACAGTTTGTTCTTCACCCATTAGATGGTAGTGTGTGTAAGTGTAGTTTTAATACTTATCATAAAAACATCCTAGTATATTTAGGATACTAGTTTTGTTATAAAAGAAAGGAATAAAAAGTGTTTAGGGGCTGGAGAAGTAAAATAAAGGAAAAGAAGTTAAGAGAAACCAGTACCTTTAATTTTGGTAACTCCTTTTGATTTGAACAAAAAAGAACATCTTGAAGTGCCTTCAGACTTAGGTAAGGCTTCTAAAAGGAGGATACGAATCTTGAGGGATTATTTGGGTTTGGGTTGGATGAGCCAAGTGGCCTGACAGGTGTGAGGGAATAATTAGAAGTGAGGGCTTTTTATAAGGGGGTGGAGGGGCTCTTTAGGAAAGTGTGAAATATTATTTTATTATATAATGATATTCGGTTACCAGAGATCCAAAAATAATTAAAGTAAATGATATGATGACTCGTGTTCTAAATAAAATAATCCAATAATAATTGGACCTGTTGTGGATATTTTTTTAATATTTATAATCGTATTTATTTAAATCATTTATTAATGAGGTAAATACTGCATCATTATTGTGCCATAAAAAATTAATTTGTTTGATGTCACAAAATTATAAAACAAAACCATGATGTATGAAATAATTTTAGATTTCTAATGAATATTTATAGTCTAAAAGATAACTTATATAACCCCATGTAAAAATTTATTTACTAAAATATATATGTTTAAGTCATTTTTTGTCTTTACTTTAAATTAATTAATATAAAGTGTCATTATCACTCCCATGTGGCTCCATGGGGTCCCAAATTCGTCCCAAGGTTTCCCATGGTCAGATAAGTATCATCCATTTGGATTAGGACACATGTTATGGTAATTTAATATTATTATAATATTATATTTTACCCTTATTTACCATATTTACCCTTTAATCACGGTAAATAAAATATTTACTAAAGTGATTATTTAAAATGACTCGAAATAAAATATACCTATTTACAGAATTTGTACCTAGTGATTCCAAATATGGAATCCATATTTTTAATTCAAAACACATAAGTGAAGTAAATAAATTTAAAATTAATTCCTGCTGTTAAAACAAAAAAATGTGTTTTTAGGAAATAATAACTATAAAAATATTGACACTTTTTTATGTCCAATTTCAAAGTGAAATTAATTCTAATGAGAAATTTTTTAATAATTGTTAAAAATATAATCTAATTAATATTTAAAACCAATTAAAAATATAATCTAACCATATAAATAAATTAGATTAAAGGGAAATTTTAAATTAAAATACAATATTTTTCACTATTCATAAAAAATGAATTTTTTTCAGAAAAATACCAAAAATTATCCCAAAGTAAATTTTTATGTCCAAAATCTAAAGAAATTATTTTTTTCAAATAGAGCATATAAAAGTGGCGAAAACTATATTTAAACAGGGTTCACCATTAAAAGGTAGTAAATTTACCTTTTAAAGAATATTAGAGTATTTATGCTTAAAATTAGATTCATTCACATTTTAAGCCCTTGACATTTATTGGATAAAAGTAAAAAAACATTTAACAAACATATATAATCATATTTTAGTAATTTCTATTCATTCCAACCAATACAACGACTATGTGTTAACTACAATTTAAAATAATATTATATTATTATTTTTTAGAATTACTCAACATTGTATGCAACGTAAGATTTCAATGAAACCCTTATTGCGTATCAGGTACTCCCTTGAACATACCATCCCCTTTAAAGTAAAATTAATAATTAATTTAAAAATATTAACAAATATGAAAATTTCATATTCTTCATTTACCTGGGATGTTACATCCTTCCCCCCTTTTGGGAATTGTATCCTTGAAATTTGAAAATTGGGCTCAGAAACAACAGTTAAAGTCCCACATCGAAAAAATAGTCAATAAAAGAATCACTTTAAAATAAAGAAAAAGAAATAAAAAGGTTACGCGAGATAAACCATACTCGGGATCCATGTAGGGAATACATGGATTTGAAAAAAAAAACTAACCATCAAGTTCTGATGGAGAGTTATAGAAAATATGAATAAGGGAAAGTTAACCAAAAGAAAATCAAAAACGTTTGATGTGTTAAGAGGTATTTGATTATCCAGTAGGAAACATAAATTTACAACATTTTTGTTTCAAGTTTCCTTTTCATAAGTTAAGGAATTCATTTACTACATAGAATAAGAACATAAGAAAATATATTTACCTTTAAGTAGTGATTAATCCATTAATAGGTTTTTACCAAATACTAATCTTTTCTCAAATCAATAATTATTCAAAAATACTTAGTCACATAAAAAGCACAAGAATCAACTTTTATATAATCACATAATCCACAAAACAAGAACTATATGTTTCCCTTGCCTTAAGACATTAACCAAAACCAAAAAGAAAAAAAAATTAGGTACATGATCATATAATCCCCAAAAAGAATATTCTTTCATAAAATGATATACTACTCTTAATCTCTAAAATTCAACAAAAAGTACCCATAGTTCAAGAAAAACCACTCAATACACAATTGTCCTTAAAATATTTCAAAATAAATAAAACATATATTGAAACCCAAAACTCAAAGGAATTTAATCCCTTAGTCTTGTATAGTAAATCTTATCATTTATCTCCGTAAACATAGACTACTCATGAAGTCTCATACTGAATCATAATTAACCAAATCATATATTCTCTGTGATAGGTTAATCATTTCCATAAATAACCTACATCACTATATATCCACAATAAAAACAGATATTATTACCAAATAAAATTCCACCATTGCTCCTCAATTGAAATACAAATTATTCTATTTTACATAGGCATATAGTGTTTCCCAAAAATAGATAACATCTTCCAAAATAACCTTTATCAATTAATCACCAAATAATTTTCCTATATTAAGGAAACTATTTAATAAAACATAAGTTCCCAAAATCTAGTTATTATTGGTCCATATAATCATTTAACTAAAAATAATAAGTCATAATAACCATGGAATTCACATAGTCTAGTGGTAGGTGATAAATCCCAATCGCACTTTGGTTGTGGGTTTTATTCCCACAGCTTTGTCTGATGCGATGGGTTCTCACACAGTCTGCATGTTTTCATTTTTTATAAAACAAAAAAATAACCCTAACATGTTTTAACCTCAAATATTTTCTTATACATTTCATTTTCATCCCAACACATTAAGACCTCAACAGATTATATAATTTTATTTCATTCACATCCATGTAATAAAATAACACTATTTTAAAAATAAAGTACATCATACCTTGATCATGGTGCCCATGTGGTTTCATTATCATCTAGTTCACGTAGGTTGAAGGTCCAGAAATTGCAAAAATGATTTAGAGATCCTTCAAAATCATTTCCGTACTTCATACAAATATACCGTGTATAACTTGGGTCATAAGGGTGTTCACATAAAAATAGTTTTGTAAAATAATCATGTATGAAATATAATTTCAAAACATCTGATAAAAAATGATTTTTATAAAACATTCAGACTGAGTTTGTGTTGAAACATTTAATAAATGGTCCTTTTAAAATACCATAAGTATGTGATGAGAGAATATATTTTAAAATCTAATATAAATAGGTTTCACAAAGGTCTCTTTTTCCACACCTTTTTCAAAATCATAATATGCTTCAAAATCTTGTGATAAGTTAAAATATTTTAAAATTCCTTTAAAATATTTAACTGTATTTAAAATATGAGAATATTTCGAAAATAAGATTTGATTAAATACAACCCATGATCCACGATGATATCGGGGTATAGTGGTAGTGTTTGATATCTCAAACAATTTCTTACAAGTGAGTTGTATGTTTGAAAAAGTCTCACAATCATCTAGACACAACATTAAAATAATTATTGCAAGCAAGTCATCAGGAAGAGATAGGAATGTCATTTGAGATCCTCCTCCTTCCATTTGTAATAGTATTTCCATGATCTGAAAAAGTTTCTAAAATAAGGATCTATCTTAAAGAGTAGACAAAGAGACTAACCATGTGTCAATCAAAAACTCATAATCCCTAAAATGTCTAAACTGACCATTGATACCAACTATACGGACCTGACCTTAAAAAATTTCATAATCTTGAATTTAATGAATAATTTACATTAAGGATATTTTTAGGGTTTATATTTTTAGGGAATTAGGCCATAACTATTACATTACATATCAAAAATGAAAAAGATGACACTTATACTCTATCCAATGTATCATAGAAAATAAAAATCCTTAAATAAAACTAGTGTTCTTTTCTTGATATAAATCTTCTTGAATACTTCCTTTCTCTTAACCTTCCTTTTACCCTGTGAAAAACATTTCAAAAACATGGTATGGGCATAAAAATCTCACTAAGGGTTATAAAATAAGTAATGGAAACATTATCCAATAAATAAATACAAATCAATCAAACCATACTTTTCAATCTTAACATACCTTATGAAATCATAATATTCATGAATAACACAAAAAAATCATAAATATAAAGGTAACAAGTGGAATCCATATCAATCATACATTGTAGCTATCATAGCTTTATAGGGAGTTACACTTGGAATACTCATCATAGTATATTCCCTAAATCTCTTAGAAGAAAACTCATGTTTACCTTAGTCACGTTACCCAATGCATTGGAGAGCTATCTCGAGCTCACCCACCCTAGGTTTATCACAGAACCACCTGTATACATAAACAATGCCTAATAACCATAACATATTCATAACCCATAAAACAAACATAATGTAAATATATCATTTACACATTCCAATCATAACATTTCAATTCAGGATATTTAAATAAGTAATGCGTTATCATACCATTTTCAAAACCATTTAACATATTTAATAAAGAGATTTTTGAATCAAAGTGTACCATATAACTTTAAAGATTTTGAAAGAAATTTCAATTTCAAAACATTCATGTCTATATGAATAAATCCTTATGAATTTATTAAAACGTAGACATTAACGTGTATTATTTAGAAGAATAAATCATTAAAACATTTAAAATGATATTTTAGTTAAAGAGTTTTTAACAAAATGACAGAGGCTAGAATACAAATAATTGAGGAATAACATTTAATCAGAACATAATAATATCATGATAATAAAGGGAATCCTGATATTATATGCAAAAGGATAGTATATTACCCATATAAGAGTGAATTGGTGTATATCAACAATGAAGTATCAATGGAAATGTAAATTGAGATGAAATCCCTTATAAAGACGGTGTCCTTAGATTAAGGATAAATCAACTACATAATTATGCGTGAAAAATATAAATACACACAATATAAGTGGATATTAAGTGTAGAACAGTCATATTTTATTCACACATATCTATATCATGACATAATCAAGAAGTAGAAGTTCGACCCAAAAAATGTCAATTTGGTGAAGAAGTTCCCTTAAAAAATTTGACAGCCTAACGGTGTCACATTAAAATTCAGAAAATGAGTTGATGAGAGAGAAAAATGGTATCTCATCACTTGGACATAAAATTTGTAGAAATAAGTATATATAACAACATATCCCTACATAATAATATGTAAATTAAAATACATAACAAAAAGAATTCTTTCATAAAGAGGTGGGTGAAAGGTTCCCTTATCGATTTGGTAACTTTTGAAACATACACCCCATGAAAGAAGGATAATACAATAAATATGTAAATACCCATAAATTAGAGTATATTACAAAAATTATACATTCATGTTTGGTACATATTCCAAAAAAAAAAGAAATAGTGGCAATTATAGCATGAATCTCATGGGAATACAAAGTGAGATGAAAATCCCTTACCACATTGTAATCAATCGAGTCGTATGAACAAAATATAATAACCAAAAAATGAATCACATAATACCATGAATGAAAATATAATCCTGATAATATATATCAAATGGAAGTTCATAGAATGCCACGTGTAATAAATGATTGGTTAACAATGGAAATCTCATGGAATTAAAAGTGAGATAAGAAATCCCTTAACACATGTCTAACTTGCCTCGTATGTTCCATGTTCTTCCAGAATAATAAACATAAGTTAATATCTATTTCATTAAGATAATTTTTAGAGTTTATTATTAATTTTGTATCACTTATTTCTTTTCTATTGCAATTAGTTAATTATTTGAGTTCATATTTGATATTTTATCAGTGTTTGGAACTTGAGTCAAAAAATAACCTTGATATAAATACAATTTGTCCATGTGGTCAGAAGTCCATTATCTTCAAAATTATGTAAATGATTTAGATATCATATATATAATATATATCCCGTATATATGTATTTTTAATATTCCATATCATTTGATGTTTATAAATTAAACACACCATTTATGGAGACGGTAAGTTGTACGTACCCATGAATGCTACTTTCATTTCTATTTAATATTTAAAGAAACAAAAACATAATGATACATAGGTATATTATAATTCAATTTTAATATCATATGATATATATGTTACATAATTTCATTTAATCCATCATTTATATGTTCCATGTATTTCATGAACGAATCATATCACCTTGAGGGGGCGGTAGTCCGCACATCCTCAAATGAAATTATCGTGTTTACACATATTGTGAAGCATAAAGGTATGTTTGAAATGAAAAATTAAAAAATCATATATAAACAAAACATAATATATATCATATATAAATGTAGTTACATCATTATTGTTACCATGAGAGGCGGTAGGAGATAATTGAACCATCATCATTTCGTGAGGCATTAGTTTTCCATCCACAGAAACAATATGTTCTTCACCCATTAGATGGATATGAGAACCCTGCTTTTTATTACAAGTTAAACATGATTTATTTCATGAAACATCACTTGATACAACAAAGAAGATCAAGATGTTTAGTGTCTTTGGGGCTTAAGATCATTACATAAAAACATAAAACATGAAATAAAACATCTTTATTTAAAACTTCATTTACATGACCACTACATTCCTTCGTACTTAGCATTGCATGGGATAACCTGAGGACATGCATAAGAAAAGGGGGAGCTATAAAGCCCAGTAAGGCAATACACATGGAATAACATGATTATTACAATACATGTTAGCCAATAGGCATATCAATAGAGCATAAGAGAAACATGAACATAAATGCATGATAAAGCATGATAATCATAACATGGAAATGTGGCAACAACACTTAACATGGAATTAGCATGAGCCAAGGCTCATTGCACATGGAGCATGAGTAAATCCTCATTGCACATAAAGCATGAGTAAACCCTCATTGAACTGGAATTATCATGATTCAACACTCATTGCAGATGAGTTATCATGATACTATACTTTACCCAATTCATTGGAGCTCTATAAGGGCACACCCTTCTTAAACATTTCATTTCATGCATAAGTGTGCCACATAGATCATAAAACATGGATTCATAAAACATAATTATTTATTCCACGATAAAGAAATGTGGAATTAATACACGAAACTTTATAATCAATAAGTAAATTTCCATAAAGTTGAATACCCTTGATGGAAAAATGGGCATGGTATTCAATACATAATGACATTTTCTTAGAAAATCGGTGCGATTTCGGCAGCATAACGGCGTGACATAAGAATTAACAAAAATGGTTGATGAGAGAGAAAGGGGTTCCTCATAATATTTACATGTAATGGACTGTAAGGAGTTCATATATATACATGTCCCAACAATTGCAATGGAATTTAGATTCATGATACAAAAGTATTACTTGAATGTAAAAGAGGAGAGAGAAGTTCCTTTCAGAATTTCAGCATAGTAACGAGTGTACATGGGAGGCATTTAATGAGAGATAAAGGGTCTACATTCATTAAAAAATAACTAGGGAAGTATGAGGGAGGTGAGAAACTATACCCCAACATTTATAATTGAAATTAATAGGGAAAAACAACATAAATAAAATTGGACAAAAATGTGAAAGGAAGAAAAAAACCCTTACTTGGAAGTGTGCATCCAAAGGCTAGAGAGAGGCTTGTAAGTGGATTCTTGGGAGCTTGGGGCGCCTTGGGAGGATTATAGAGAGAGTAGGGAAGAGGCGGGATGAACCTAAAAGGATTTGAGTGAGGAGGAAGTGGGAGCTTGGGTGGGTTTATATAGGAAAGGTGATAGAATTCTTTATTATTTAGGTCTGGGACCCCTTATATTAAATTAACAAAAACCACAAACCACCCCATGGTTTTTGCCCATGGTTCTTGGAAAAGGGAAGTGGAAAACAATGTTTTATAAATCCAAAGTCCTAAATTCTTAAAATAATATGGTTTCTTATGTGGAGGTGAGTCAGACTCCCATTGAAATTAATTTAAAAAGGAAATGTGTTGAATATGCCTTGAGGGGTCCATTAATGCTTCGAAAAGTAAGTCAAACAAACCCAAAATCACATTATTTTAATGGTAAAACATATAATGGTCGATCATAAAGATTATAGTATTTTATTACATCACTACTGGGTCATTATGATGTCATAAAACACATTATATATTTAAATGGTATTTAATTTTTACCCAAAACTTTTACTGTCTCGAAAAATAATGAAAAAATCACCGTTGGATAATTTTGACATCCTGATTCCAGAAATGACATTTTTTTTATCTAAATAATTTTCTAAATATGTTAATTTTAACTTTTAAAATAAAAACCGACATTTATCGAAAATTCACGGGTTTTGACGGAAATGGCTTTCAAATCTTAATAAATTTTTTTTTGCATTTATAAAATTATAAGATCATATGTATTTAATAAAAAATAATTTAAAAATAATAATATTATTTTATTAAAATATTATTTAATTCAAAAATCTCTTAATTTAATAAAATATATTTCTTAATTATATAATAACTAAAAACACCATTTGAATGTTAAAGACTATTTAAAATGTATCAAAAATGACTTGAAATTATATTCATTATTATATACAAAAATAATGTACATGAACATAGTACTACTTATTTGTTACATAACCCTTTAAAATAGCTGCATAAGACCTATGGGAAAGGTGTGCGATGGTGACAGACTCTTGGGGTGGCTCGGATAACATCGCTCGAGTGGTAATTTCAATCAACTTCCACTTTTACCGTAGACGGTCACGTTTGAGCTTGACATGATGAAGCTCAGATTGGGCTTGGTCAAGGGCGAAGCCCAAAGACTCCACCTCCTTTCTGAGATCCAAAAAATGGCCTTCGTATGTGGCAATTCTACTGGATGAGGCCATCGCTTCCTTTTTCTGAGTAAATTGGCTTTGTTAAAGTCCTTTATTTATACTAATCATGTGATCACCGTTCAACAGCTATATTAGCAACGGTCAAAATTCTTAACATAAAACCAAAGAAGTTGACATTTTATATAAACATAAAGAGACATTTAATTATATCAATTGGTATTTCCATTAATGAAACTTTGGGTCATTACAATATTCCCCATTAAGAAATTTCGCCCTCGAAAGTTTCCTTTTCCCACACTATAACAGATGTGGTTAACTCAACTTCATCACTTCCTACAATTTCCAAGTCACTTCTTCAAACTTGTGGTTTCTCCACAACACCTTGACGAGGGGAATTGTCTTATTTTGTATAACTTTTTCTCTATGATCTAAGATCTTCACTGGTTGCTCCTCATAAGAAATATCATTTTCCAATTGTACCACCTTAGAAGAGAGTACATGTGAAGGGTCCGGTATGTACTTCCCTTTGAGGGATACATGAAAGACATCATGTACATTGTCCACAGTAGGTGGAAGTGCTAGTCGATAGGCAACATCCCCGACACAATCAAGAATCTCGAAGGGGCCTATGTACCTTGGATTTAACTTACCTTTCCTTCCAAACCTCATGACCTTCTTCCACGGAGATATGCTTAGAAAAACCATGTCTCCATCTTTAAAATCAAGGTCTCGTCAACGATTATCTGCATAACTCTTCTGTCGACTTTGGGCTGCCTTGATATTCTACTGAATGGTTTTCACCTTCTCCACCATTTCCTCAACCATTTCTGGTCTAAGCAGCTTATGTTCACCGACCTCATCCCAACATGTCGGTGTTTTGCACCTTTTCCTAAATAGGGATTCATATGGTTCCATTTGGATGCTCGAGTGAAAACTGTTATTATAAGAGAACTCAACTAGAGGAATATGTTGATCCCATCCTCCTTTAAAGTCCATTGATCATGCTCTCAACATATCCTCAAGTGTTTGGATAGTCCTCTCGGATTTGCCATCTGTTTGAGGATGGTAAGCCGTAATGAAGTTCAGTTCAGTATTCAGAGCATGTTGAAGACTCTTCCAAAACATGGAGGTGAAGCTTGGATCTCGGTCAGACACAATAGACAGTGGTACTCCACGCAACCTTACCACTTCCCTGTTATATATCCATGCCAGTTGATCCAAATAAAAATCCTCCCGAATAACAATGAAGTGTGCAGCCTTTGTAAGACGATCCACAATAACCCAGATTGCATTGTTTCCTTTGGATGTCCTTGGAAGTCCAATGACAATGTCCATAGTGATGTTCTCCCATTTCCATTCTAGTATAGGCAATGGTTTCATCATCCCCTTAGACTTCTGCCTCTCTGCCTTCACTTGCTGACACACCAGGAACTTTGATTTATATTCAGCGATCTCCTTCTTCATATTATCCCACCAAAGTATTCTTGGAGATCTCGATACATCTTTGTGCTCCCTGGGTGAATAGAGAAATTTGAACTATGTGCATCATCCAAAATTTCCTTCTTCAGCTCCAGACCTTATGGAACACATAGTATTTTCCCAAACCACACAATTCCTTCTTCATTAACACTAAACTCTGAGGATTTCCCATTTTTGATAGCTTCCACTTTTACTTGAATTCCAACATCATCCTTTTGAGCAAACTTTAACCTTTCCAAAAGAGACGGTTGAGCAATCATTTATGAAAGGATTTATTATGTTCCCTTCTCTATGATTCCCATGTCTATCTTCATCAAGTCTAAGAAGATTCGATCCCTCTCAATTCTCATCATTGATAGAATCGTTGGATCCTTTTTACTTAGGGCATTTTCCACCTTGTTCGCTTTCCCAGGGTTGTAATGGATTGAACAGTCATAATCCTTGATCAGCTCTATCCATCTTCTCTGGTGCATATTAACCTCTTTCTATGTGAATATATATTTCAGACTCTTGTGGTGAGTATATATCTCACATTTCTCTCCATAGAGATAATGCCACCAGATTTTCAACGCAAATATCACAACCACCAACTGCAGATCATGCGTTGGATAGTTTCGCTCATGGATTTTCAACTACCTTGACGCATAGGATATCACTTTATTATTTTGCATCAGCACATAGCCTAAGCCCTTCTTCAAAGCATCACTGAATACCACAAAAAGTTCCCCACTTGTGGGTAAAGTGAGCACGGGCACAGTGATAGGCCTCCTTTTCAACTCCTTGAAGCTTTCTTTGCATTTATCACTCCAATCAAACTTTACTCCCTTCCGAGTTAGCTTGGTGAGAGGGTTAGTCAATCATGATAAATTCCTCACAAATCGTCGATAATATCCAACTAACCCCAAGAAGCCACGGATATCCGTTACCGATGATGGCCTGGGCTATCCCTCAATTGCATCTGTTTTGGAGGGGTCCACAGATATCCCATTGGTTGTGATGATATGGCCCAAGAATGAGACCTCCTTCAACTAGAACTCACACTTTCTGTACATTTCATAGAGCTTCTACTAGCGCAAAGTCTCTAGTACAGTTTTTAAATGCTCCTCATGATCCTCCTTGGTTTTGGAGTATATTAGAATATCATCTATAAATATTACCACAAACTTTTCAAGGTAATCTCTAAAGACTCTATTCATCAAGTCAATGAATATTGATGGAGCATTAGTGAGCCCTAAAGGCATTAATATGAATTCATAGTGCCCGTACCTTGTACGAAAAGTAGTATTAGGGACATCTTCCTTCTTCATCCATACTTGATATTATCCCGACCAAAAATCCACCTTAGAGAAGTATTGTGATCCACGCAGCTGATCAAACAAGTCATCGATTCTTGGGAGAGGATACTTGTTCTTTATCGTGATTTTGTTAAGTTCACTATAATCGATGCAAAGCCACATTGACCAATCCTTCTTCTTGACGAAGAGGAATGGTGCACCCCATGGTGAAGCACTTGGGCGTATAAACCCTTCATCCAGATTCTCTTGTAGTTGTTTGTTCAGCTCTTCAAGCTTTAAAACAGCCATTCTATATTGATTCTTGGATATTGGTAGTGCCCCAGGTATAAGGTAAATTGAGAAATCAACATCTCTTCTTGGAGGAAGACCATGCTATTCCTTATGAAACACTTCAACGAATTCCCTCGAAATAGGAATTTCTTCAAGGATGGTTTCTTCCTTGGACTCAATCATCTAAGCTAGATACACATGCTCATAAGGCAGTAATATCCATTCATGAGATGATAGAGCTAAAGGAGATTCATCTTTCTCCTGACACTAGTAAAGAATCGGGGGTCGATTCTCCATATGGAGTGTAATTTCCCTCTCCCGAAAATTTATGTTGGCTCTATATAAGGAAAGCCAATACATGCCAAGAATTGCATCAAATTCCACCATACGGAGTATGATGAGGTTCTCCGGGAAATTCAATCCACAGACTATAATATGGGAGGACTTATATTCATGGGATGCAATGATTTCCCCATTTTCCGTATTCACTGACATCTTTACTTCCATGATTTGTGGTGGTGCTGGGATTGTTCTACTAAACTTTCGAGATATAAAATAATTCATTGAACCTGAATCAAAAAGTACATTCACTATTCTTGAATGAATAACTAGCATACTTGTCACCACTTCGTTGTCAGGGTTCACTTCGGCAGAAGTGAAATGAAAAGCTCTTCCTTGCTTCCTTGGAAGTTGTTGGTTGTCTCAGAAAACCCTTGGATTAGGGAACTGATTTGCAAAATGACCCGGTTCTTTGCATTTGTAGCATTGAAAAACGCGTTGAGGTTTGAACGGAGTGTTCCTCTCCTCTGTTGCAGCTGTGGGTCTTTCATGCCGACAGTTAACAGCTAGGATCCCTTCTCTTCCACACTTGAAGCATTTTCTCATCCACTTAAGGAAATTTCCAGGGTTCTTATTTCCGCACTTTTGGCAAGTGGGGTGATGGATCTTCTTAGCACCGTTTGATTTATCCATCGGACCATCAGCATTGAATTCCACCTTACGCTTCATGTCCCCATGATACCCCTGTGATTCCCCAATCCCTATTTTGACCTTGAGGGCACATCGGACAATTTCCTCATAGCTGTTGAAGTCACGGATCGCTAATGCTTTCCACAAGCTAGGCTTCAGCCCACCAGAGAAGCGGTCAACCTTGCATTCGGGGGTAACGACAAAGCTGGAAGCGCATCGTACAATCCTTGGGAAGTTTGCCTCGTATTTTCCAACAGATTCTTCATCTTTTTTCTTGAGGGAAAGGAATTCCCTTTCTATCTTAAGTCGGAGGGTGTGTGGAAAATATTTATCAAAAAAAATATTCTAGAAATTCTTCCATTCCAACACCTCGATCTCTTCCTCAGGCTTCATATTTTTCATCAACGTCCACCATTGATCAGCTTCACCCTCCATACGATAAGCCGCCAGGAGAACCTTCTCTTGTTCAGAACACTGGAGGATGGAGAATATATTTTCAATGGAGTTGATCCATTGTTCAGCGATCATGGGATCAGACGATCCACTAAAAGTAGGAGGCCATTGTCTAATGAAGCTCTCGATAGATACTTGTTCATTCTGGGGGGGGGGGGGGGGTTGAACGTTCCTCTTGACCCATGTTTCTATTCACAAATTTGGGTTAGCTGATAGAGGATCATGAAAAAGTTTGAGATTCCCGCTCCCATTGGATTGGGAATCTCATTAGTACAGTCATCACACTGATCTTCACAACGGGTGTTAGCCCAAGTCCTCCTATTACCGACCATTGGCTGAAAGAAAAGGAAATTTAGGGGTAACACAAAAAGGGTAATCCAAAGACAAAAGTTGATGACTTATAAATAAACTTTTATTTCCTTACTGAAGTGTTTATAGGCTTCAATCTATGCTTTTCATGATCTACTTTCTAACATGTTTTTATAGGGGTATTTTTTTTAATTCCCTTAATAAGGGTTCATACTATGCTTTTGAATTTATCAAAACATATCCCCCAGGAGTGTCGTAACCAAGAGTGCAGCAATGCCCATTGTCGTGCACCAGTTCCTATTCGAGTATAGCTCAAAGCGGTGTTTTCGGGTTTTACCCCTAGGATACATCTGTGCCAGACCCGCCTCTACCTGCTCGTATCCAAACAGGGATGTATTTTTTTGATAAACCACTTAATCAGTACTTACCAAAACAAAGGGATGTTTTTATTATACTTAGTCTTTTATCAAAGGCTTTACTAGTGTTTCCTAATCCCAAAAATAACTAAACTTATCCTTTGATACCAACTATGACAACCCTGCTTTTTATTACAACATAACCATGATTTATTACATAAAAATTCACTTGATACAACAAAGAAGATCGAGAGGTTTAGTGTATTTGGGGCTTATGATCATTACATAAAAACATAAAACATGAAATACAACATCTTTATTGAAAACTTTTTTTACATGACCACTACATTCCTTCGTACTTAGCGTTGCATGGGATAACCTGAGGACATGAATAAGAAAAGGGTGACCTATAAAGCCCAGTAAGGGAGTACACATGGAATAACATGAGAAGTAAAATACATGTTATACAATAGTTATATCAATAGATCATAAGAAAGACATGAACATAATGGCATGATAAAGCATGATAATCATAACATGGAAATGTGGCAAAAACACTTAACGTGGAATTAGCATAAGCCAAGGCTCTTTGAACATGGAGCATGAGTAAATCCTCATTTCACATAAAGCACGAGTAAACCCTCGTTTCACTTGAATTAGCATGATTCAACACTCATTGCAGATGATGTATCACGATATTATACTTTACCCAATGCATTGGAGCGCTATAAGGGTGAACCCTTCTTAAACATTTCATTTCACGCATAAGTGTGCCACATAGATCATAAAACATGGATTCATAAAACATAATCATTTATTCCATGATAAAGAAATGTGGAATTGATACATAAAAATTTATCATCAATAAGTAAATGTGCATAAAGGTGAATACCCATGATGGAGAAATGGGCATGGTATTCACTACACAATGACATTGACTTAAGAAATCAGTGCGATTTCGGCAGCGTAACGGCATGACAAAGAATTCATAAAAATGGTTGATGAGAGAGAACGGGGTTCCTCATCATATTTACATGTAATGTACAGTAAGGAGGTCCTATATATACATGTCCCAACAATTTTAATGTAATTTTAGATTCTTGATACAAAAGTATTTCTTGAATGTAAAAGAGGAGAGAGAAGTTCCTTTCGGAATTTCGGCCTAGTAATGGGTGTACATGGGAGCAATTAAATGAGAGATAAATGGTCTACCTTAATTAAAACATAAAGAGGGAAGTATGAGGGAGGTATGAAACCATACCACAACATTTATAATTGAAATTAAAAGGGAAAAAACAACTTAAATAAAATTGGACAAAAAACGAGAAAGGAAGAAAAACCCCTTACTTGGAAGTGTGCTTCCAATGGCTAGAGAGAGGATTTTGAGAGGCTTCTTGGGAGCTTGGGGAATCTTGGGAGGATTATAGAGAGAGTAGGTCAGAGGTTGGACGAACTTCAAAGGCTTTGAGTGTGGAGGAAGTGGGATCTTGGGTGGGTTTATATAATAACGGTGAGGGAATTCTTTATTATTTAGGTTTGGGACCCCTTATATTAAATTAATCCAAACCACAAAACATCCCCTGGTTTTTGCCCATGGTTTTTGGAAAAAGGAAGAAGAAAAAAATATTTTATAAACCCAAATTCTTATCTTCTTAAAATAATAAGGTTGCTTATGTGGTGGTGAGTCAGACTCCCATGGAAATTAATTTAAAAAGGAAAAGTGTTGAATATGTCTTTAGGGGTCCATTAATGCTTTACAAAGTAAGTCAAACAAATCCAAAATAACATTATTTTAATGGTAAAACATATATTGGCCGAACATAAAGATTATAATATTTTATTACATCACTATTGGGTCATTATGATGTCATAAAACACATTATATATTTAAACGGTATTTAATTTTTACCCAAAAATTTGACTATCTCAAAAAACTATGAAAAATTCACCATTGGATAATTTTTACATCCTGATTCCAGAAATGACATTTATTTTATCTAAATAATTTAATAAATATGTTAATTTTCACTTCTAAAATAAAAACTGATATTTATTGAAAATTCACGGGTTTTGACAGAAATGGATTTCAATCATTAATAAAAATTTTAATTGCATTCATAAAATTATAAGATCATATGTATTTAATAAAAAATAATTTAATAATAATATTATTATTTTATTAAAATATTATTTAATTCAAAAATTACTTAATTTAATAAAATAAATTTCTTAATTATATAATAACTAAAAAACACCATTTGTACTTTAAAAACTATTTACAATGTATCAAAAATGACTAGAAATTATATTCATTATTATATACAAAAATAATGTACATGAACATAGTACTACTTATTTGTTAAATAACCCCTTAAAACAGCTGCATAAGACCTAAGGGCAAGGTGTGAGATGGTGACAGACTCTTGGGGTGACTCGGATAACATCGCTCGAGTGGTAATTTCAATCAACTTCCAATTTTCCCGTAGACGGTCATGTTCAATCTTGACATGATAAAGGTAATCTTGGGCCTGGTTAAGTGTGAAGCCCAAAGATGCCACCTCTTTTCTGAGCTCCGACAAATGGGCTTCATATGGGGAAATTCTACTGGATGAGGCCATCGCTTCCTTTGTCTGAGTAAATTGGATTTGTTAAAGTCCTATATTTATACTAATCTTGTGATCACCGTTCAACGACTATATTGGAAACGGTCAAAATTCCTAATATAAAACCAAATAAGTTGACATTTTATATAAACATAAAGAGACATTTAATTAGATCAAGTGGGGTTTCCATTAATTAAACTTTGGGTCGTTACAATGGAGGTGTGTGTAAGTATAGTTAGAATCATTCACATAACAATATACTAGTATATTGGGTATTCATGTTTTATTATAAAAGAAAATAATAAAAAGAGTTTAGGGGTTGGATAAGTAAAATAAAAGGAAAGTTGTTAAGAGAAACTGTTACCTTTAATTTGGGTAACTCCCTTTGGTTTGAACCCAAAGGACTTCATGAAGTGCCTTCTATATAAGGTAAGGCATCTAGGTGTAGGAGAAATATCTTGAGAGATTATTTGGGAAGGGATTGGATGGTCCAAGTGTCTAGATAGTTGTGAGGAATGAATTACAAGTGAGGGATTTTTATAGGGGGGAGGGTCACTTTAGGAAGTTGTGATAATATTATTTTATTATATAATGATATTCAGGTTCCAAAGATCCAAAAGTAATTAAAGTTAAATATAAGATGACTCATGTTTGAAATAAAATAATCCAAAAAGAATTGGACATGTTTGGGAAATTTCTTTAATATTTATAATCTAATTTATTTAAATCATTTATTAATGAGGTAAAAAGTACATCATTATTTTTTCATAACTAATTTAATTTATTTGATGTCCCAAAATTATAAAACAAATACCATAATGTAGGAAATCGTTTTATCATTCCAATTAATATTTATAGTCAAAAAGATAACTTATATAACCCCATGTAAAAATTGATTTCCTAAAATATATATGTTTAAGTCATTTTTGTCTTTACTTTAAATAAATTAATAAAAGGTTTAATTATCACTCCCATGTGGCTCTATGGGGTCCCAAATTCGACCCAAGGATGCCCATGGTCAGATATGTATCTGAAAATAGGATTATAAAACATGTTAGGATAAATTAATATTATTATAATATTATATTTTACCCTTATTTACCATATTTACCCTTTAATCACGGTAAATAAAATATTTACTTAAGTAAATATTTAAAATCTCTAAAAATAAAAGATACCTATTTACAAAATTTGGACCTACTGATTCCAAATATAGAATCCATTTTTATAAATTCATAATAGAGAAGTTTCAGTAATTAATTTAAAATTAATTCTCACTGTTAAAACTAAAAGTGTGTTTTTAAGAAATAACAACTATCAAAAGATTGACACTTGTTTATGTCCAATTTAGAAGTGAAATTAATTCCAATGACCAACATTAGAATAATTGGTAAAATTATAATATAATTAAAATTTAAAACAAATTAAAAAGATAATCTAACCATATAAATAATTTTTTTATAAGTCACTTTTGAATTAAAATACAATATTTTTCAATATTCATAAAAAATGAATTTTATCAAAAAAACACAAAATATTTACCCAAAGTAAATTCTGATGTCTTAAATCTAAAGAAGAAATTTATTTTGTAAAATAGAACATATAAAAGTGACCAAAACTAGATTTAAAGTGGGTTTTCCATTAAAAGGTGGTAAACTGACATTTTAAGTAATATTAGAGTATTTATGCTTAAAATTAGATTCACTAAAATTTTAAGCCTCTAAAATTTATTTAATAAAAGAAAAAAATATTTAACAAACATATATAATTAAATTCTAGTCAGTTCTATTCATTCTAGCCAATACAATTTCTATGTGTTAAGTACAATTTAAAATAATATTATATTATTATTATTCAGTATTACTCAACATTATATGTAATGTAATATTTCAAAGAAACCCGTTATTGTGTAATAGATACGCCATCAAATAGAGCATCCCCTTTAAAGTAAAATTAATAATTAATTTTCAAATATTAATAAATATGAAAATGAAATATTCTTTATTTACATGGGATGTTACATATAAGATACTTATGAGATCTCTATGGAAATATTTTTATAAAATCTTGGATATTCATCACTATATGGGGCTCATATATTCAAGATGATTGGCTATATAAAGTGCTTGGGCACATTGGGATTTAATCTTTTAGATGAGTTGTATACAAATCACAAATTATCCCCACTACATTATATTTTATCTAGTATTATTATGAATTAAAACATGATAAATAGTGAAAATTGTATTCTAAAACTCATCATCCTAATTCACCAAGTGGATATGGATATGAGGAATGTAAAATCTATAGTCCTTTTGGAAAAAAAGTAGAAGATCAAGGAAAAGGGACCCAAGACTCATTTTGTGTCTAAGGATCATTAAACCCATACCTCCAAGAATAATATGTTCTAGACGTTGGAAAAGGAACAATGTGCACTATGTTTTTCATGTGGTAAGAATTTCCACTAGAAGAAGAACTGTAACAAATTAAAGAAGCATGAGGAATCTTCAACTATGTTTATTATTGAGTATAATATTGTTATATCTACAAGTTGGGTATTAAATGTAGCTAGTGATGATAGCATATATATCTAATTGTAGGAACCAAGAATAATCTGGAAGGTTGATGGAGGTGAGATGGATATTCAAGATGTCAATGATTCATGACTGACTACCTTGGATATAGAAGACTATTTTATTACATTGGAATTAAAATGGATCCTAGTTTTAATGAATTTTTATATGTTCCTAGTGTTACCAAAAAACTTATATCTGAATCCAACCTAGATAACGAATATTTGACTTTCAATTTTTAAATAATAGCTACTAATTTTACAATAATAGCATATTTTATGGTATAAAATATTTGAATAATTGTCTTTATGTATTAGAATATGAACCAAAATGTTGGAAATTGATATGGAATCATGTTTCAAAGTCTTATATCACACCCATTTGTGGAATCAATGACTTGTTCATGTATTATATGCACATGGATAATATCTATCAAGATGTTTATATTGATAATTTTTAAGTAAAACCACATGATAGATATGATGACTGTTTACAAGGCAAGATGGCCAAACCACCATTTGGAGGGAAGGGTGAAAGGGAAATAGATATTTTAGGATTCATATACATAGATGTATATATACATTTTGTAGAATAATATAGAGGTGTCTTCTCATACTACATTATGTTTACTATCAACCCAAATATATGTGACTATATATACTTAATGAGATATAAGTTCAAATCCAATGATAAATTTTAGGAGTTAAAGAATCAAGTAGACAATCATATTGGTAACAAGATAAGGAAGCTTTAATTAGGCCGTGGGGTGAATATATTAACCATTATTTAATCATCTATCTTAGAGAGTTTGAGATTACATCTCAACTCACCCCTCTTTACAGACCACAGTTTAATGGTGATAGTGAAAGGAGGAGCTACACCATGTGGAATATAGTGAGGTCAATGATGATTCATGATGATCTTTGATTATCTTATTAATGATATCAATTACTTACTAAAACATACATACTAAACCAAGGGCCGATAAAATATGGAAACATAATACCATAAAAGTTAATGTATATAAAGAAATATTTATTGTCTAAAATACATTTATGGGGTTGAATGGAATTTGTTATGGCCTACCCAGGTAATAAAATAGCACTTTGGTGGATATAGTGTATCTTTCTAGGATATCCTGAGGAAACAAGATTTCAATAACTATATAAAATTTTAGAAAAAAGGTTTTTGGTTGACTGATGTCCCATTTTTATATAGAGGTAACTCATATCCAAAATTGACAATGGGTGAAAGATTGATTTTAATAATGTTGATTTTAAATATATATATGAGTTGGTATAGGAATAGGTTCCACTAGTCCCCTTGGAATAGAATGTTATTGACACCCAAGTACAACTTAGGATCAGCAGAATGGTTATAGAGATAGAGATATATGGTTTTGTTGTCACTGAGGATGGTGACTCATAATTGATTTATAATGACGAACCACTATTATAATATGATGCAGTAAAGATATAAGAAGCTACAATATGGAAAGAATCCAGGAATTATGAGATATATTCCATGTATCATAACTAAGTTGGGATTCTAGTTGACTCACCAGTACATGTAAATCTTGTTAAGTGCAAAAGGGAATTCAAGATGAGTTGGACATTGAAGGTAATGTTTGTGCATATAAATCATGGCTAGTCATTAATTTTTTTTAACAAACATAAATTCATGTACTATTATGAAAACTTTTCTCTATTTTTTATATTGAATCCATAAAAATCCTAATTGTCATAGTAGATGTTGGTTGGAGTGGACAACTCAATAGGGGTTAATTGAGTTTCTAATTGAAATTTCTATTAAAAATTATGAAAAACTAAATTAAAATAATTATAAAATAATTCCAAGATAAAATCATAGAAATTGAATTATATAATTTGATATTTTAAAAATATTCTCAAATGTTTTATCAAAACTTAGTTAATACAAGTTTAAAAACACTTCTAACATTTGAGATTGATTTACTATTATCAAACACAATATATAAAACAAAAATTAATGTTAACTATAAAATTACTATTTTTCTATTATAGTTTTAAAAATAGACACGGGTTTATTTTATAAATAATGAAAAAATAGGATAATCATATAATATAACAAATTCAAGTGGTCCAGTCTCAAGCCAGGAACTAGTCCTCTTCAATTAGTAACCACCCATTACCAAGTAGTTTATTAAAGAATAAAATGATCCATAACATAGATAAAATTACACATAAAAACAAATCAATAGGTTTTCCAGTCTTTATATATCCTCTTATAAAATTCTATATTGGTGTAATAAATAATAAAAACGATACACATACAGTCCAAAATTAAAAACCTCTCCCATAGATCCTTATGGGATTAATTTTGAAAAATAATGAGAGTGTGTCAACCACTATCCGACAAAATACATGAGTATGTTTTTATGAATAAATTGAGTAAAACTAATCACATATCATTAATTAAGGTAGAACATTAAGAGAAAAATACAAAAATTGTAAATATTTGATGTTGTTCAGTTTGGTTAGCTCCAATTGATAAAATTTATTAAATCAAACATTAAAATGATTTGAAAATGTTTAGATAGAAAATTCTGGAAAATAGAGTTTCATGTAATGTTTAGAATGATTCCTCAATATATCTATTTTCCTTTTCAAACTCATCTCAGATATCAATATGTGTTCAACATTATTGTTATTCTATATTCTATTTGTTGTTTTTTGTCCGCATGTAGTTCTTATTCTTAAAAGATAACTCCATCTCAAAGTAGTTGTTGAAGAACATTCATTCTAGTTTTAATATCACTAAATATATAGTTAATTTTCCAAATTATAGTCATTGAGAATTAAAAAAAATACTCAAATTCATATGTTAGGAATTTCCAGTTGTCTTCACTTAAATCACGGATACATGACATGGTCGGTTCACATTGTCAATTGGCACAATCGAATGGAGAAAACATAGAACAGTTGGTGGAGTTTTTATTTCTGTCACTTCTTTTCATCATAAGGTAGGTTCATCTATTAATGTGTTTTCTTCATGAATTCATTTAGCAGGTTCATTACTTTTTGTAGTAGCCACATCTATTTACACGGTTACTTCATTAATTCATGGAATGACCTCATTACATCTCATGGTAACTTCATTTGGGTTTTTGATGGTTTATTTGATAAAAAACCACTATTATACATAGAAATAGTGAATTCATGACCTAGAGAATTATACTCACCAATTGAATTGTAGATTGATAGATCGTGTGGTAGGTTGAATCACTGACGTAGTGGGTTCAGTACACATCCATTCACATGAAATTTAATGAATGGTAAGTTCATCACATGGATTTTATTATTTCATTTGACACTTGTTAGTTGATTGTACATCCTATCAGTTAGAATTAAAATTGTGGTGAGTTCCACAGAGTCACTTGACCTTCATGGTTAGTTTACTATCTTCACATGGTAAGATAATTACTCATGTATTATGTTTTAATGGTAGGATTGATACATAGAAAATTTTATTATTAATTTGATAAATTAATTTACTATTTTAAAATATTGATTTTATTTCAATAGTAATAAACACGATTTGGGATAATTAAAATAAGGAGGTGTCAGAATAAACTTACAATCTCCACAATTTTTATGATAAAAATTATGACGTATAAAATGAAATTAGTAAAATACATCAGAAACATATTAGTAAAAAATTGAAACAAATATTTCACAATTTCTAAAAACTTTATCATGCTCATTAGTCTCTCCAATTAATTTCACATCTACTGCTTTTGGGGTTATCAAAAATTGAAGTCAGTATAAAATAGAATGATTAATAATAAGGAATTACTAAAATAATTCATGATAGTAAAAATTTAAATATGAATAAATATATTTAATTAATATCAAAATATATGACAAAAGGAGTTCAAATGGTGTCCCTATCAAGAATTATAAGTATAATACAAATATTAAACATCCCAAATCTCATCAAGATACATATGTCCCTTTCATCTAGAGGTAAAGGATACAGCATGTTGGGTTGGTTGGGTAGGTTGTGGTATAGAGGTCTTTGTAAGGTCCTAGATTAGCACACACCTAGAAACTGGTTTGAGATGATGGACTACTTGCCTATGAGTCATGATACAATGTTTGATAGAGGATTTTGGAGTAGTAGGAAGGTTTAAGGTAATAGGTTACAAAGGAGGTGATAGAATACTTATGATGGTAGTGTACTAATAAGGTTCCAATATCTTCATAAAATCATTGAATGACTTGGATCTATTCTAATTTTATTAAAATTAGTCCTCTTTATTTTCTAAGAAGGCTTCTAGAATAGGGGGACAAAATTTTCATCTATTCAACCAGAGACAAAAATTCTTGGGTTAAAGGAGGAACCATCAATTCAATAACCAAAAATATTAATATTTCATTGAGGTCTAACATAGTGAATGTTCATCTGAGGTTGGATTCAATATACTTTTTTATATTTTCTCAAAATATCATATCTTGATTGATATCATTTAAAACTAACACCAAAGTATTAGTAGCATGGGTCGGAAAACCATCAAACCCTAAAAAATTTTTATTCTCAAATTCATTATAAATAGCTTTTAATTATTCCCATATTATTCCTATCCATATATATTCATCAATAGATGGTCGAATAGGAGGATAAGGAGGTAGATTTTAATATCCCTAAATACTCACTCAATAATATGGTCCAAATAACAAGAGCTTTAAATTTTTATATTTGATACTAATAAATTTGACCCAAATTTTTCCATCAGAAACTTACATCATTAAATGGAAATATTTTAAAAATTATATAACCTAAGATGTTTTTAGGTTCAAATTTATATAAAACTAGGATAAAAACATAACATCTTGTATTTATTAACAATTATCTCATAAAGATCAAAATTATATCCCACTATACCCAGATTTTCTTATTTTATCTTAGGTTATCAACATCATCTATGTAGTATCCTTCTACATATAATTAATTTAAAATATTTCTAGAAAACGTTGGAAACAAATAAACATAATATAATTGTGTTATCATATGCTCAGTAAAGATAAAATGGGAGATATCAATTGATGATCATATAAAAGAATAATATAACAATAAGTGCCTGACATCTTGAAAATAAGTTACAATGTTTATACCTAATATGAAAAACATGATAATGTTTTTTTATGTTCAAAAAAATTAACATTTCAAGTAATATGATTCATAGGAATAATAATTCATCATAAATCAATCATGAACCATAAGTTCGTATCCAATAAATATGTGGAATCACCACAAGTGTAGAAACAATTTATATCAAAGTTAACTACCAAGACCATAGAATCAGGTATCAGCACCTATTTCAAATAAATTTTTAGACACATAGACTCGTTTTCCATAACAATTAAAGAACAACAACTTGATTATCTTAACAGATCAAGCATGTAGACTTATTTAACTCATGTATCTCATGAGATATAATTATTTACCCAATTAATTATAGAGAGATATAGGTATCAACCTTAACATAATGAGAACTATACATATGTGCACTGTAGTATCATTAATCATTAATTATATTCTAAACCATGAAAAGAAATGGTTTTCGTAAACATTTCATCATAACGTAACTCATGGAATACAATAGGATTCATAAATATCATTCCATAATTATAATAAAGAAATTAGATAAATAATTTGTATGGTATTCTTGTATCATATATATAGTAAATAATAAGTGTAATGAAATAATTTTATCATATATGGATAATTATTTTTAAATATCACATAAAATAATTCTTGAGGAGAACATCCATTCCAATTTAAAATCATATTTTTTAAGTCACACAATTATAAAGGAAACGAATTTCCTGGAAATAACCATGGATGATTGTAAATGAATATTAAAATCATTAATATATAAAGGCTTTGGAAAATTATGTTCATGTGGTATAAGTTAAAAGACATTACTTTGAAACTTTTAATTAGAAAAGTTATAATGAACCTTGTTTGGAAAAGAATAAGAAGATTACATTTGAAAATATAATTTAGAAATTTAAAAAGGTTTAAAAATTATTTTTAAAAAAAATGAATAATATTAAAAAAAAATTGAAAATATTTTTATTTGAAATTTTCATGGAAGAAAAATATTCCTCAGATGAGACTTACAAATAAACAATTCTGTATAATGACTAGATTGAGAAATAAACTCTCACCACTTGGGTTTCTTTGGAATTGTAAGCCTTGTCAAAGAAATAAATTTAAATGAAACCTTATATACCATGAAGACAAAGAGATTAATGATATAATATATAAAAGGGGAAGTATACACACAACATATTATAAATATGTTGTGAATATATCATATGTCTCCCAAAAGTAAAACTGAGATGAGAAACCCATACCTTAGGACTTAATTCCATTATATATATTAAAACCTCCTATATAATAAATATAGTATAGTTAAAAATTTATTAATTAACAATGAACAAATATATATTACCATATATGTTTACCTGTATTATTTTATAGCCCATTTATTAATAATTCCTTGCTAAAATCACTATTCTGGGTGGTAAATGCTTTGTTTTTTCATGTATTTGGGTTCAATAGTTGTTTTCCTTGTATATTATTCATGGTAAAACCATATCCAAAATTATAATAGTGAAATTAATATCATATAGATTCATTATATATGTATTTATAGTAATTTGTATATGTTATATATGGAATATTGTATAACACCATTCATATAGATGGTAGGTTGTACTTACTCATAAACAATGTTTTCATTTTTCAATGAATGGAATGAATGAATGGTAAATAAGAATTCACATTTAAATAATAATTATTATATAAAATATATCATATATATTATATATATAATATAAAATCATTATTTATATCACTATAATCATCCAATTAAATTGGTTATGAAAAACGAATGACCCCACTATGGGGAGACACTAAGTCGTACGTATTCTTAGGTGATATTTCTATTTTCATAGGATGGAGAAGAGGTGTAAAATGGTTCCACCATAATCATAATAAAATAAAAATATATTTATGATAATAGAGTTATTATTTTGGAATTTTTAGAATATAATAATAGGAAGTAGAAGAATAAATTGAATGGTTTGGTAAAGATGATTACGTTCTCTTAATGAATCCTCCTTTGGATTGCCTCTTATGGAAACAAGGGTTGGCCTTTTTGTTCAAAAATGACCTAGAAACATAGATAGGATATTGAGAAATGAAATTACTAGATATCATTCAATATATATTACTCAATATGAAGTGAAGAAGTGAGGGAGAAGGTGTCATTTTATAATTTAGTTAAGGGATGCTTTTGGAATTTATCAATACATTAGAATATAATAAAACTATTCTAGAGATAAATTATTAAAAATGGTGTATAAATTATTATGGGATAAAATTTTAAACCATAAATTATTCCCTTTACACTTATTTAATATTTTTATGATTTTTAAATAATTGTATAAAATATTATATCCCTAAAAAATCATTATTACCAATTTTTACACTTTTAATTACTTTGACATTAAAAAATATCCAGAAAACAAGATGACTTTGAAAAATATCTTAATAGATAATTAATATTTCATATTAATCTATGAATTTTTTATATCCTTAATTATCTCAATTTATATTTCTTTTAATATTTTTAATAACAATTATTTTAATTTTCCATTAAATGAATAATTACTTCACCGACATTGTGTAAGAAATTAGGTAATTAGTTATTGACTAAAAATTTAAAATAAAATAAATTTATTTATATAAGTTTTTTATATTTATTAAAAAAAATTATAGTCAAATAATTCTTATAGATAAAATTATATTAAAAATATTATACTTACTAAAACAAGAGTTTGACGTGTTTGACTTTTCTTTAATTAAAATACTATAATAATAATAATATTATCCATGTGGCCCCAACCTGTCATAAATTATAAATTTATATGATTATGTTTGATATATATAATATAATAATATTTATTTAATTGTTTGGTTCATTTATATATTCTTATAATTTTTATTTTTAGAATATTTAAAATCATTTTATTGAATTTTCTTTCGCTTGCACAAGCACTGCATCGGTGTTGCATAAGTATTTAAGATAATTATTAAAAATAAGTTACTATCATTAAAATTTATTAATTAGTCTCAATATAATCCTTTATATTATTTCATTATTTATGTTTACATATATCCATGTCAGTACAATTTATTTAATTTTTTATTTTGAGTTTTCTATTATGGAACAAGAAGAAACAATCATTTGTATAAGGTTATTGTTATATAAATCCAAAATTCTAAATTATTAGTAAAAATTAACAAATATATATTATATTTAATAAAATTGTTGTGAAAAGATTCGATACCTATCAATTATCTTCTATAAGACACTAAATTTTATTTTTCCAGTGTTGTGTAAACACTGTATCAGCACTGAAAATGATCTTCATATATATCATGAACTAAATTATACTTTTCATTTTCTTAATTATTTTTGTATAGTATATAGATTATAATATCATATATGAGCCATTTACTAAATTTATTTAATTTTTATGTCAGAATTTATTCATGATGATTTCATAAAAGATAATGTATTTTATAAAAAAAACTATAGTTTTTCATATGAAAAAAAAAATTCATTTTTCAGAAAATTATTAAAATCTCACAATAGATTAATTTTTTATGATGATTTAAAAAATGAATCTAATTTTTTGTAATACATTTTATAAAACTTCTGAAAAATAATTATAATATTCACTCAAAAAAGAAAGAAAACCCATTTTTGAAAAAAAAGTATTTATGAAGAATAATATTACTTTAGTAAAGAAATATGTTATTATTTTATATTAATTTAACAATAAATTTATATTATGTATGATCTATAAATTTACATCATAAATTAGTTATTCCTATTTGACCTCACCAATTTAACAACTACATTATAACAGTCACATTTAAAAAATATTACATCATTGTTCATTTAGGCTCAGTGTTATATATTTTTTATGATATAAAAAATAGTATTTTATTTTAAAATACCAAGATATTAAATTATCCCCCCATTTTATAAATTTCACCCTTGTAATTTAAAATTTCTCTTGGAAACTATGGTCTTACTTTTCAAAACACCTTTTTCGAAATCCCACATCGTAAAAATGGTTAATAAAACATCCACATAATAGGAAATAAAGAGACGTATGAATGTGAAATAGAGTAACAGAGACTGGGTCTCCATGTAGGAAAAAATTATTTATATAAAAAATTGATATAGAAGATAAATCTAACACCCAAGGACAGATAGAGAGTGATTGAGAACATGCGCCTGATAAATTTAACCATCACAATACCATAAATTTGTGATGGGTTAAAAGGCCAAGGATTTCTTGGTAATAAAAGTAATTAGATACAGTTTGTATTTATAAATAACATTCCTAGAGTTGAAGAAATTATTTTATTTTCTAGAGTATGGATATAATAAAATATACTTACCTAAAAATAAGAGTTTTATTCTTTATTTAATTTTAACCAAAAACTCATCTTTTCACCAAATGACGATTATGGATTTTTCAGGCCAAAATCAATCGAATCAACTTCTATATTTTATGAATTAAAAGAAGGATAACAATATATTACACCTATATTTATATATTAAACACAACAAAAATGGTTAGCATAAGATAATTTGATTCACTAAAATGATAATATTTCTAATGAGGAAAACTAATTTAATATAAATAATTAAATACTAATAAAAAAAGTTCAAATTAAATCATTCAATATACAACTATCCTCAAAAGTACTCAATATATTCTATAATATGATTGAATCCTAAAACCATAAGTATTTTTTCATATATTCTTTCAAGATTAATTTTAAAATCTATCTCTAAATAACATCAGTTACTCGTAAAGAGGGGGACGCTAATACCCAATTTTTCACCAGAAAGCTTCAGCCAGGTGAAAGAAAAATGCTATTACTTGTATCTTACAACCCGATGGAAGAAAAGTCTCTGACACCAATGGTATCCATGGGGCCTTGACAGAATATTTACAAAACATTTTCGTTGCAGGAACCCCCTTCATGTCTGCCGAGGTGGAAGATTGTATCAGACTCGTGATCACTGATGAGATCAATATAAAATTCGCTAAAGATGTGATAGATGGCGAAATACGCTAGGCACTTAAACAACTTCATCCCACTAAGGCCCCGGGACCAGGTGGGTTCCATGCCCTCTTCTTTAAAAAATACTGGCACATTATCGGTCCCGACATCTGAAACATGATTAAAATTATCTGGGATGGGAATACTAGCATTGCTTCATTCAATGAAACTGTCCTTTTCCTCATTCCCAAAAACAAGAAACCTCTGGAGATCCCCGATTTTAGACCTATCAGCCTTTTCAATGTCTCTTACAAAATATTCTCTAAGATCCTTGTCAATCGGATGTACCCTTGGATACCTGATATTATCTCTGAGAATCAGAGCACTTTCATGGCCAAGAGACTGATTACTGATAATGCAATTGTGTCCCAAGAAGTGTTCCATTCTATGAAATCATGCTCCACCGCGAAAAGTGGAACCATGGCCTGGAAACTGGATATGACCAAGACCTACGATAGAGTGGAATGTCAATTCATTCGTATTTTCATGCTGAAAATGGGTTTTTTCAAAAATTGGAGAGATATTATCATGGAATGCATCTCGACCGTCTCCTTTAAAATCAAGGTGAATGGGGAGTTCACCAGAGGATTCGCCCCATCTCGAGGCCTTTTCCAGGGTGACCCCCTTTCCCCTTTTCTCTTCATACTGGTGGTTGATGTGTTATCTAATCTTATTTCCAAGGTTGTATCCTCTAAATCAATTCATGGGGAAAAGGCATGCCATGTTATCCCACCAGTGTCACATATTTTCTTCGCCGAAAACTGCCTCCGGTGTTCCAGAGCAACTATTAATGAATGTCGGGTGATCAGCCAAGCAATCCAACAGTATGAGAGGGAGTCTGGCCAATCAATCAATCATGAAAAATCTGAAATTTCATTCAGTGCTGGGGTGCCTCCACATAAGAGGGATGAGCTTTGCGCGTCAGCTGGAATCCACATGGTTGTGAAACATCAGAAGTACCTTGGGCTTCCCACGGTGATTGGCCGATCCAAAAAACAAATCATCACATCCATTGTGGAGAGGATCGAGAAAAAAATTATAGGCTGGTAACCTAAAGGAATTCATAAAGATGGAAAAGAGACCCTCATCAAAGCTGTCATGCAATCCATTCCCAGCTACTTTATGTCCCTGTTTAAGCTCCTGACTGTCATCGTCGACTAGATCCACACACGCACTGCCAATTTCTGGTGGGGGAATAATGATGGAAGGAATCAACCCCACAGGATGGCCTGGGAGAAACTCTGCAATTCCAAATCAGATGGTGGGATGGGATTCCAGAATCTTCATCATTTCAATGATGCACATTTGGCCAAGCAAGGATGGTGCCTCCTCAACAGCCGATCATCTCTTTGTGCACGGGTTCTCCGGGCTAAGTACTTTCCCCACACGGACATTCGTGCTTCCTCTCTTGGTCCTTATCCTAGCATCCTCTGGAGAAGCATCTGGGGGGCAAAAAAACTCTTGGATAGAGGACTATGCAGGAGGATTCGGTCTGGCTCATCGGTCAATATCTGGACTGATCCCTTGCTTATCGATAAGGATGGTATGCAGGCTACATCCCCCGTCCAACCAAGTCTTGAAAACACCCCTGTCAGCTGCCTCCTCTCTGACTAGGGACAGAGGTGGTGTCTGGAAAAAATCCTTGATTAGTTTAATGAACAGGATCAGTGAATAATCCTTAGCATTCCCTGGGTCCCTAATGCAGGCCCCGACCATCTTTTCTGGATCAATGAGTTCTCAGGGCGAATACACAGTGAGGTACGGCTACAGATTGGCTCTTGGAAACCACTCAGTTCGCAGGGTTGAGGGACACTAGAACTTGGTGTGGAAGCTCATCGTTCCCCCTAAAATTTTCCAATTTTGGTGGCAGGACTGCACGGGTTCTCTCCCAACCATGAGCCTCCTCAAGCATCGACATGTGGCCAGTACTGCTTTTTTCCCTTTCTACCCGAACAATCTTGAAACTCCTTTACATTCCATCATTCACTGCCTGGGAGCGAAGAAAATTTGGAATAAATGGGGCCTGACTTCTGTCCCTTCAATGGCATCGGTCTCTGCCCTTTCCGATCTACTGACGCGGTGGTGCTCCTCTCTTTCCTTGGCTTCTTCAGGTTCACTTTTCACTCTATCCTGGATTATTTGGGATCGGCGCAATGATGTCGTTTTTCATCAAGCTCACAAACCCCCCAAATTCTGTATTGAACGGTCCACCTCTTGATTGAGGGCAGGAAAGACCACAATTGACATTTTATGCAAGCTGACACCCTCTCCTTTCCCCCTCATTGGAATACCCCAACAGAAAGGACCCTTAAGATTAACGTGGACACGTCACTCCCAAAGGATGGGCTTGTCGCCCTAGGCCTCCTGTCCCGAAATCATCTGGGGAAAATCCTTGCTGCAAAATATGAACCACATCAAGCTTTCTGGGAGCCTTCTGTTGCTGAGGCCATGGCTATCCTTACCGGTATGATGCTCGCTGTAGATTGTGGATGGGTTGATATCCTCATTGAATCTAACTACCTCACCGTTATCGATTCTATTAACAACAACGATAGCGGACTCCAGTCCTTTGGATTCATCACCAAGAGAATTCTCTCACTTTTCCAAGGCTTATCATGATGTACCTTCTCCTTTTCCAAAATGTAAGGAAACAATGCGGCCCAGTAGATAGCGGCATCAGGCCCCCTCGATGACAATAAGCTCTGGCTAGACAATTTCCCCTCATGGATTTTTGCTTGTACATCTACTGATCTTCATTAATGTTATCTGTCCTTCCTCTAAAAAAATTTAATAAATATATTGAATCACAATAAAGCAACTTTATTATCATATATTATTCATTATGATAATTCAACCCTTAATCCTATATTAAATTCCAATAATGATATATTTAACTTAATCATACAAAGTTTCCAGAATAGTGGTTACCATCCACAATAACATTACTACCCTAAACACATATTCACTTTTCAATTTAATGATTATCTCTATGATATAGCTTCTATTCCTAAGATAAAATTATCCTTTAATTATCATATCATTAAAATAAATAATAACAATTTTATACTAACCAGAATAGTATGAAGTATAGTTGTAGTCAAGGCACCCTTGTCACCCTTTGGTTTTGGGTTCAAACCTTACAACCATTATGAATGTGATGGGTTTCCACCCAACCTATGGGTTTTCCTTTTTTTGAAACGATAATTATGATAACATTACTAGAAATGTGAGAAACAACATCAAAATTAACCATAATATATTCAACAATAAATAAATTTTTTAATCTAAAAGGTTATCTCATTACTTTTATTTTGCATCCCAAAATGTAATAACCCATATTAGCCTCAAAAATATGTGTCTCTAAAAATATCCCTTATTTCCTTCAAATTTTGTAACATAAACCCGAAAAATTGTTGTATAAGGATTTAAACTTGTGGTATTATTTACCAATGAATGAATCTATAGCTATTAAGAGAAATTATTAGGAAAACATCATTATCTACAAGGTTAACTAAACAATATTCTAATAAAAACAGTAATAGCCATGAATCCATTCTCTTCAGTCCATTACTAAAAACAGAATATTTATATTTATGTACTTGATATAGATAAATGTGACCAAATTTATTTTCATAAAAAACATACACCGTTAAAAGGAAATATTAGATCCTTTATATACCCTAAGACTTTTTTAGGTTTAGAGTTTTAGATAATTAGGATAAACACTTAACAATTTGGATTCATAAAAAACATTATCATAAATATCAACATTATCTACCACTATACCCATGTTTTCTTATTTAGAATTAGGTCTTAAACATTGTCCATGTAAAAACCTTCTAGACATAATTTATTTAACATCATTCTATATAACCTAGGGAAAAATAAACATAAGAAATGGCTGAACATAGATGGTCAATAATGATAAACATGGGAGATATCATTTGATGATAATATAAAATAATAAGATAATAATATGTGCATTATATTTTGACCATATCCTAAAAAATTTCATCACTAATCAAGAAAATGACAAAAACAAGTGTTATGTCCTAAAATATTAAAATTTAAAAAGACATGAATCATATGAATGATAATTCATCATAACTAAATCATGAACCAAAATTACATGTTATAAATGAGTGTGTAATCATTATAAATATATAAACCATTTCATATTTCAAGGTTTTGTTCCGAGGAAATTATATCATGAATAAACACATTTTCTCATTACGGTTCAATTGCGTCTATTTTTTCCCATAATGGATTAAGCACATCAACATGTTTCCTATAATGAATCAAGAACATCGACTTATTTCCTATAATGGTTCAAGTAAATTGGCTGGTTGACCTTCAATATATCAAGAGATATAATTCATTAACCAACTCATTGGAGAAATATATAGGTCCCACCCATCACCAAATAAAAACTATACCTATGCTTTTTCATGGAATCATAAATCATTCATCGTATCAGAACCCATAAAAATAAATGTGTGTCATAAAGATTTCATCATAACATAACTAATGGAAAATATATGGGATTCATAAAAACAATGTCAACATAAAAATAATGAATTAAAAGAAATCATAGTGATGGTATCCTTCAATAATATACCATGTAAATAAAATTTAAAATCAAATAATGTTATCTTATATGGAAAATGATTTTGAATGATCACATGCAATAATCCCAGCGGGAAATATCTTTCTATTTTGAAGTCATTTTTTTAAAAGGTGTGAAATTATCAATGAAAAATTTTTCGTTGAAAAAAACATATATGATTGTAAATGAAGATTCTAAGAATTATGACATCATTATTGCAGTAAATTATGTTCATGTTGTATATGTTAAAAAACATTCTTCTCACATGTTTGTAAGAAAATTTATAAAGTGCATTATTTAGAAGATGATGGAAATATTTTTTTTAAAACAATTTTTAAAAAGTAAATATAGGGTAAATTTGATTTTTAAAAATAATTTGAGAATATAAAAACATTTTTGAGAAAAATAGAAAAAATGTAAATTGAAGAGAAATATTCCTCTCCTATGATTTAAAAATAAACAATCTTGAATAATGATGAGATTGTGAAATAAACTCTTAACACTTAGGTTTCTTTTGAATAATAGTACCCATGAAAGAAATAACATAAAATCAATGTGTATGTACTATTAATACAAATTTATTCATGGTATAATATATTAAATTGGAAATATTTACACTACACAATAGAAATAAGTGGTGAATATGGAATATGTCTCATGGAAGTAAAAGTGAGATGAGAAAACCCTTATCTCTAGTATGAATTCCATTGTATGTGTTAGAACATCCTATATAATAAATATTGACCTATTATACATTTATTAGAAAATAATACTCATCTATATAATATCATAAATTTTTACTTGTAATCTTTTATAACATTTTTATCAATAATTCATTATTAATATCATTATTCCAGCTGGTAACTAATTAGTTTTTTTCTTGTGCTTTTGGTTTGTTAGGTATGTCCTTGTAAATTAATCATGGATACATCATATCCAAAATTTTACTTATGATATAAATATCACATATATTTATTTAATATGTATTTATAGTAATCCATAAAATAAAAACACAATAAATATGAAAAACACCGTTCATGGAGATGGTAGGTCGTACGTATACATGAAATGTTTTTTCATTTTTCAATGAATTGATAGAAAGAAAGTAATATAATAATTGAAATTTGAAGAATAATTATTATATCATCTATATCGTATAAATTCATTATTTACCTATTTATAACTATACTTATAAAGATGTGATGAAAAATGAATTACACCATTATATGAAGATAGTAAGTCATCCGTACGTACAAGTGATTATTTCAAATTTCTTACATTAGAGAAAGACAGAAAATGGATGTACCATAATAAGAATAAAATATAAATATATTTACTAAACTGGAGTTGTTATTTTATAATTGGTATAACGCATTAAGAGGAATTATAAGAAGAAATAAACGGTAAGGAAGATTAACATCTCTTAAAGAATCCTCCTTTTGGTCAACTCTTAGGGACACTAGGATTGATATTTTCCAAATTTCAAGAGCTAAAAACCTAGAAAATGATTTTTTTTTAAAGATAAGTGGGTAGTTATTGGTTGATCTAGATGGGTCAATGTTGTGTGAAGATGTGAGGGAGGATGTACCATTTTATAAATGAGGATAGGGACACTTTTTTAATTTCTCAAAATATTAAAATATAATAAGACTATTCATGAGACAAATGAATCAAAATGACCTATCAGTGAAAAACGAATGACATTTTCAACAAATTATCCCATTTTTTATTATTTAATATTTTATGGTTTTTAAATAACTTAATAAAATATCATATTCATAAAATATCATTATTGTAAATTTGGTCACTACTAATTATTTGACAATAAATAATATCATGAAGATAAGATAACATTGAACCAAATATTTTAATACATCCCTATAATTTAATGTTAATCTATAAAATTCTTATATCACCTTAATTATCTCAAATTATATTTCATTTAATATTTTTAATATCATTTATTTTATTTTTTCATTAAATTAATAATTACAACATCTGCGTTGTATTTGAATTTACAATAATTTGTTATTCAAAAAATCTTAAAATAAATTACCATGATTTATATATTTATATTTACCTTTTCACATAATATTTAATTTTGAAAAATATTCTTTATAATATCATATTAGAAATATTTCACATATTACAAACAAGGCTGTGACATGTTTGAATTTTCTTTAATGATTATAATCTCATCCATGTGGCCAAAAAATGTCCACAATTCAACTATTGGATTATCAAGGTGGATTTATAATCATAAAATAACATTTATTCATGTTTTTGGGGAATTTAATGGTACTTAGTATTTTATTTTTAGTGTTTTAAAAATCTTTTTATGGACATTTCTTCTAATTTCACAAGCACTACGTTGGTGTTTCATAAAAATTTAAGAAAATTATTAAAAATAAATTACTATCAAAGAAATATATTAATAAGGCTATATAAAATCCTTTATATTATTTATTTATTTATATTTAGTCATATATATTAATACAACTTATTTAATTTTTTTTAATTTTCTAGCCTTGTGCAAGCACTATACAATCATTTGGATAAGATTCAGGTTATATAACTCTAAAATTCTAAATTACAAAAAAAACAGCATTTATAGATAATATTTAAAAAAAATTTATTAAAAGACTTTATACCACTCAATTTTTATCTATAAGACATTGTGTTTTTCTTTTCGTGTGCTGTGAAATCACTACGTCATCACTGAAAATTAGTTTCATATTTATCATGTAATAAATTATAGTTTTTGGGTTCTGAATTACTATTTATTTATATTTGTATTATAATATAATACTTGATCTAGTATATAAGTTTGAAAAACATTGTAGCTTAATTATGTCCTGATGATGTCACAAAAAATACTGTATTTTATTCAAAAATTGTATCTTTTACTATTCACTAAAAAGTTAACTTTTTTCAGATAACTCAATGAAAAATCACCACACACTAATTTTGATATTATTATTTCATAAATTATGACCACATTTTTAATTTTTTTAAATCTTCTTGAAATTAATTATAATATTCACCCATAAAAATCTAGAAAACCCATTTTTGAAGAAAATGTTTTTCTGAAGAATAAAATGACTTTACTAAACAAATGTGTTATTATATTAGAATAAAATTATAATACATTTATATTGTGTATAATATATATATATATATATTTATTAAATCAGATATTTTTAATCATATACACCAATTATACTATTAGATTATAATGATCACATTAAAATAGTAATATTTCATTGTTCGTTTAGGCTCGTTATTGTGTACCTTATACGCTACCTAAAATTGACTTTCCTTCTTAAATATATAGATATTACAAGGATCAATAGAAATATAATCATGATATAATGAGCTCAAAATTATCAAATCCAAATTCAAAATCTTGTCTAAAAGGCCTTCCTATAAAATATTAATGTTTTATCTCATATCTCCAATATCAGTTATCATAAGGTCCATCTTGAGAAAAAATATAGGCTGAAGATGATCAATGACTAAAGACACAGATCTGGATACATATTTATCCTTAGTTAGTTTATTAATATTATATTACTGAGAAACAATTATTTCATCCCCCAATATAATATCTAATCGGAATTCATTAAAATCATAATTTTTATATCACATGTAGAAGGAATAGAAGGGGTATCCACATTCACTGAAGGAGATCGATCATAAGATAGCTACCAACCATTATTCTCAAAGTCCAAACACATAGATCTAAAATATTGGACTGATTCCTCATAAAAAACATCATAAAAACATCACAAAAACTATATGTAGTGATCTAATGGGTTTACTCTCACTTCTTTTCACTAGTTATACAAGTTCCTTAGTTAGAGTAAGAATAAAAACTCCATTCAAAGTATGATATATTAAAAATATGGCATGAGATAGCACAATTAATTTATGATAGTATATCTCAGCTATCAAAGAACCTTCTATCAATCTTATAATAGAAGTAATGGATGTTCCACCATCATGAGGTGGAATACCCCCGCAATCATCATTATCATCATCTAAATATAAATATTCTTGACCTAACACTGAAAATATGGGAGACATATCCGCCTTAGCCAATACATCTGGTATACTGGGTCTCTAAGTGATTCAAATCATAGGAGACTTATATGAACTATCTTCACATTCTTCACATTCACAATGTTCATCCAATTCAGGTTCATTCACAAATGTTTGTGATGGTAAAGTTATAGGAGAGTCAGGTGGTCCAAAATACATAATATGAGTGAATTCACTATCATCCTCACAGGTCTCCCTATCATCTTCATCAAGAAAATATACTATTTAACTTATTCCCCATATTCTTCTTCTTTTACTTCTTCCACATCATCATAAGAATATTCAGCGATCTTATTTGGATTATACATAAACCCAGTAGATCCCTTGGTCTAACTGGATAGACTATAGGATCAAACATCTCATATAATTTCATAGGATATACGATCTATTCTATTTTATAGGGATTTTATCTTACTCTCATTTTTCAATAGATTTTATGATTTCGGTATTAACAAACTAAATAGGCAATATGTTCCTCCCCAAATAGGAACAAAACCTTTATAATATAAAACATATGAAAATAGATTTTGATATATATATGATTTATACTTATAAGATGTTTAAATAACTCATTCACATTCCTCATCACATATCCTCAAAAATAAATATAAAATTCATTGTTCATTTAAAATGGTAAGAACAGATCTTGGTGCCTCAAGATATTAAAATTTCCTTTCTTGGGAAAGATCAACAATTAAATAAATTTATCCACAAATATATGCTCACCGCTGAGTTACACTGTGGTTTTTTTTTGTGGATGTTCTATTACCATTCAATTATTCTATACTATTTTTAGATTTAATGTTTTCTTATTTCATAGGTTAAGATCTTTGATAGTCTTTATAATCACCCTTATTTGGCAGACCAAATCCCTTTTCCAAGCATTTTGAAGAAAACTCAGAAGCTTCCCCATTGAACATTATCCTGTGTCTCTTTTTCTATATAAAGAATAAATTCAAAATGGGAAAAAAGTCCATAACCTTCCTTGCATAGAATGGATTACCATTCTCCTTAAACAAATAACCCCAGTCTTTTTTTGAACTTCTTACCAAAATAGTGATTGTATCTACTATATCCATTGAGAATTAACTTATTTTCTACATACATGGGTTGAGCCACCAAATATAGGTTGCATGGTTTCACTATAGTACTAATGCTGCCTTTATTTTTATTTGATCTCCTTACAGGAGGTTCTCCAATAGGAGGTGGGACAACAGGTGCACATTTCAACCTTTTAATTATCATTCTTCATTTTTGGCTCAAAAGATTTTTTTAGAGGGGTTTTTGTGAAAGTGGGTTTAGAGAGAAGGTATGGATTGGAAAATAAGAAAATAATAATTTGAAAAGATACAAATTCATTTGGGTTCTTATTCAAAATTTAGATCGATCATTTAAGGATATGAATTAATAATAAATACAAAAAAAATACCACCAAAATGAAACATAAAATATTCTCAATGAAGATGGACATGCTTGTTATGAAAATCTTGTGTTCATGGAAACAAAGTCATGATAGTTATACTAACCATATATTCAAGGAAATTATAATAATTTTATATTTTATGTTCATGGTGGATATAATGATTGTGTTAGAAAATGTTCATGGTTGGTATAGTGACGACATTACCAACTGGTCACAATTTAATAACTGAGCATATGAACAAAAACTCGTGGTCACATAACTGACTAAAGAACTATACTTTACAGTTACATTAACATTAATAAGAGAAAAAATTAATTATAAAGGAAATTCAAATAACCATACATGTTATAACTAAGTTGAATGATTTATAAATAATTTTTCATTCATATTTTATGACTGATATAATTCATTCTCTCAATATTCAAAGGTTTTATAAAAATATTAGTAAGATGATTTATAGTACCACTAAATTCAAGAATAATATATACCTTTCGAAAATGATCTGTCAAACATTTTGGATCATAATAGTTTAGATGGATATAATTGGGGGTGAATTTCAGTTTAAAATTAAACTAACACTAACCAAAAAATCTCTTAAGTCAAAATAATCATACTATGAATTTTTCAAATGACCATAGTGTTTAAATCTAATTAAAAAAATCATCTGATATATTAGAGTTATTATCGATCTCATAGAATATTCAATAAAACTATTATTATAAACATAAGTAGAAACAAAGTTTCTAATGAACATGCATAGTGGAAAATAAACTTTTAAAAACAAATACAAATATATTATAATAGTAAGAATGAAATACAATATTTATAAATAGTAATTATAAACTTTATCATTAAGTGTGGAGGATGTTAGAAATATTTACTTTAGACATCCTTAGTATAAATACCTACTATAAAGACATATCTTTTCGTACTAGGAAATCCACTAATACGATGATCAGACTAGCTCCACCATCCAATTTAATGGAATCCCTTTATATGATGACCAGAATTTCTCTATCTTCCTAGCATGGGAATCCCTCAATATGATAGATAAGATTCACCTATATTCCTATCCCCAAAATCCGATGATCTAACCTGGGTTTGAGAGAGAAAATACAAAATCAAAATCCTCTATAGAATTTAGAACCCTCACATGGATTCCTAAGAACTACAACTTTATAAAAGATTTTAATAACATAGGTACAAGATGTTTACACATAGAAATATTCAAATGTGTTGAGTTTCAAATGCATTAGTTCCCATATCATCAAACGACCTCTTATTTATAGGAAATTATTCCATGGATATATTTTTTTAATGGTCTGCAACAACATTAAATACCTTTCCCATTGATAAATAATAATGATCTAGATATTTATATTAATATCTAATCTTGAAATTTACATGATTTTCTAAAATCATTTTTATTATCACCATTACAATGCTATAAAATATTTTCATCCAATAGATATAATTATAAAGACTCTGATTATAAAATATGGATAGTCAAATATACTTCACTATTTTTTTTAAATATGATAAACTAAACAATGGTGAGTCTAATATATTATTACTTATTTCAATTGGATGGTTACAACCACAGTTATTCTAATAGAAAGAACACTAGTCTAACCACTAGTCAAAATAGTAGTTTAACTGATATGTCTGATTCACCTTCAGTCTGATGAATTGGATTTAATTATACAAGTTTATTTTCATTTTTTATTACAACCATTTATATGTTTGGTATAAAATGTTTTTTTTCTAAAAAAACAAACTAAAACACTCGGTAAATAATAATTTCATAAAATAGAGTTTTAAGAAAGTGTTTGTGATTTACAAAACTAATGAATGGAAATGAAAAAATGTATCCATTTTGACTCAACAATATCTTACATTTTGGAAAGAACAAAACACGACACTTAAAATGAAAAAATATGAACATTTAAATACATAAAAACACATTTTTAAGAACATCAATGATATATGTAATATTATAACTCCCACTAAATTTATGACATCATTTTAGATCTAATGGAATAAAATGCTTCAGATTCTCCCCCTTAATAAAATTTATTCCATATATAGTTTTCCCTCTAATATAAAAATATACCCCTTAGACTATTTCACCCACTTTTGAAATAACTCTTCAAAAATATTACAAATCACCCCATTTGTGATTTTCATAATAGAATAGGGAATGAATTATAATCTCTTAAAATTCATAAAAATAATAACATATGAAACAATGGTGTCCGAATTCACTATTCATCCAAGATATAAAATAAAGAACATTCATTTAAAATGAATTGTAAAGAAAAATGATAATTTATATTTGGATAGAATGTCATTCATCTAAATATTTAATTCAACTAATTTTAAAATTATATCAATAGTTCAGCTAAAAAATCATTATATCTTATATAACTTCTTGATAATCACCTTAAATGGTTTCACATCTTCATGGTCCTTCCCATATTCATCAACTGATCACTGAATCTTTACAAACCAATTATCCATAACTGATTTTTTCCAATCCTCTACCTTTGGCCTTTAAACCTCATCTTCTTGATAACAATTTTTTTATTACTTTTGACAGCGAAAATCAAATTTTTCTGATCTGAGCTTGTTATTTTATTCTTCAAACATCTAAACCATTTATTTCAAAAAAAAATTATTCTAATAATATTTCATGTATTTTAATCATTTAACCAATGCAACACTATCTGAATACTTGGATGAAAATGTTTCAAAATAATCAGTATACTTAGGAGTTTGTTTCATGATTTAAACTCTCTGGTATTTATAATCCTTAAAATAACTATCAATTGGTTTTGGCCATATCACTATATGACAGGACATTTTCATATGTTCCTTATTCATTCATTTGAATTTTTTGATGTTGGACTCAATTTTAATGACAACTTCTATCAACATCTTCAGTGAATCTAATTTTTCATTAAAAGAGTTTTTAATTGTGTTACAACATGATTATTTGTTGAGAAGAGAAAAAATTGACTCATAGTGTTATTTTAAAATTTTATATTTGAAAAAAAACCATTCTTTGATTCTATAGAATCTAATTCAAAAGTCTCTGATGAAGCATTTGAAATGTGAAAGTCCAAATTGTCTGATATCTGATATATTTACGTGTTCAGGTTTTTGGTGCTTTAAATCATTTACAATATCAACATATTTATCTAAATCATACTTGTCTAATACTTTTGGAAATCAATGAAAATGTTTTTATTCTTATTTTAATGATTATTTTAATTCTTTTGAAACTACTAAATTGTTATTTTTATTATATTATGAAGGAAATAGAGTCGATGTTGAAGATTCTTCTATTGAAATTTTGTGTTTGATTGTTTCTTCCTCATTTTCCATTTCTTTTTCTTCATCAAATTCATCCAATTTTTCTCTTAATCCCATTTCAAACTGTTGTAGAGTTCTCAAAATACCTTTTTCAAACTTTTTAGGAATTAATTCATGTAATGTTTTTTCTATTTGACTTTCATCTTGAGAATAAATTAAAACTTTTTTTCCTTTTTCTTTATTATTTATCACCAACTATTGGAATTTAGTATGGAACTAATGAGATTTATATAAACTATAAACTCATAAAAGGATTTTTTTCATCAGCAGGGGAATATATCTATACCCTAGAACCAGTTGTATGAATGATAAGGGAAAAGCAGACAAAACTGGATCTCAAGTTGATAGTTCAACTCCCTTTATAAATCATTAATCCATACTTGCCTCATAAAATATTATCAATTTTTATATATTTATATTTAAACTCTATAAAATTATCATGAGTTTAATTTTTTACTATTAATGGATCAGTCTTATCTAAACTGAAAATAGGATCACCATGTTTCTTCTAGGAATTATGATCCTTAGTCATCTTTAATTTATCATCTATCATTTTTTTCTATTTATTTTGAACTTTCAGGGGTGGAAACATAGTCTTTCTCTTATATTTCAGGGATTATTTTTTCATGACTTGCTCATATTCATATATGGAAATGGGTGAAATATATTCCCTCATAACATAATTTTGATTTTTAATCCAAAAAAAATCATACAGTTTACTAATATTTTCATAATGAAACAAAAAAACATCAGGATATTTGATTTCATTAAATCCTTATTAATAGACTCCACTTAGAGGAAAAAAATTACTAGGTTGATCTTCATGTTGTTAATAAAAAATTCTAATATAAATAGGTCCATTTATTTAAGATTATCACTATCACCCATTCTAATAATAAAATAACTCTACATCTATCATGTTACCACTCATGTGTCTGGAGAAGGATGCATAACCTTTCTTACCTTCCCAAAATATTTAAATAAATATTATTCTGGCATTGATTTCACAAAACATTCAATATTCTCCAGATGTATATGGGAAGGTAAATATGTTTCGACCGCCAAGGGTACTTTCACTAACATGCAAAATTGTTGATAAGAGAGCTTAAATTTATGAAAAATCAAAGTATAAAAAATATATACATTATCCCATTATGAAATAAAAAATATAGATATGTAAAACTATATTACAATCTTTGGGTGATACTAATCAAAATCCTATTTCTCAATACAAATATTTTTACAACATTGAATCTTAATTACTCTTTTTAACTAAAAATCATGATTTTTATACTAGTTTTTCTTAATGAATATTTCTTTAACAACTTATCTTTTTGAAAAATCCTTCATAGTGTCCATCATATAGAATCTCGTATCAGATGTCCTATTGTAGATACTAATTGGAAATGTGGAAAAGAATTAGATCAAGAAATATATCTCGAGGCGAGAGTCCGAAATGAAGTTGTTGAAAACTGATGTGGGACATGGGATGACCCACCATTATTTATGCATAATAGAGACAATTAAAATTCCATAAACACCTATGACTAAGATTAAAAACATTTTTATGTCACGACAAATGATATTTAATCTAGAAATGAATTAAAAATAATTCTAAACTCTTAATATTTTTTTCCAGAACACTATTCATCAGATTATAGTGTTTAACGAATATAAATACTTTTAAAACTTTTGAATGAAATTAAATAATTTTTTTAACTTAAAATAACATGTATAAAAACATTTATAAACTAAAGTGATGGATAAGTACATAAACTAATATAGTAGAAGAGTAATATTCAGAGTATAAATGTTATATCGTTATGAATAACCTATTCTTCTTGGAATTTTTATTTTCAAATGATTATGAAAAAAATTTAAATCAAAAAGTGTCTGGAAATTTTTTTAATTATTTTTGTGTCTGGATAATGTATTAAGCTGAAATGAATATTCATAAAACACTGATACTAAAATGATTATAGAAATTTTTACTCTAAAATATTTTATAAAATATTTCACTTAATAAAAGTTAAAGATAATAAATATTTACTTTTTAAAAAACTATGACTTTTGGAGACAAAAGTTTTATGAAAATAATTTTTTTATAAAAACAGAATGTTTTAGAAAAGTAAAATATTTATGAAACTAAAGGTTTTTGAAAACTAAAAGATATGTACTCACTATTTGGGATTTATTTTATTTATATAATTATATTTTTGAAAGAATAGTTTGATATAAATAATAATTTCATGTTGATCATTCCAAGATTCTATTTAATATATTCAAATCTATTAGATTTAAGGGCTTTAGTAAAAATATCAGCAAGTTGTCCTTGTATTCTAGTGAATTGAAAAATAATATATCCTTTCTACGTGTTATCCTGAAGGAAATGGTGTCTTATGTCTATGTGCTTACCTTGTGAGTGATTTATGGGTTTTTAGTAACGGAAATGGAACTTGTGTTATCACATAATAATTTATTTTTAGTAAAACTCGCGTCATAGTCATTGAGTGTGTGTTGAATCTACAACATGTGAATTAGACAACTTTGGATTCCATATATTCATCTTTAGTAGTGGAATGATTTATTGATTTTTGTTTCTTGAAGTACTATGAAACTAATTTTTCTCTTCAGAAATGAAAAGTTCCAGGAGTAAATTTCCTATCCATTTTACAGACACCAAAGTCATTATCCAATACAATTATATCAAAATAATTTCAATATTATTAAAATAAACATAAATTCACAATTACCTAAAGGTAATTAATGTTTTAGTTTATAGAGTTAAGATGGGACTCTTTTGGATTTTTTTGATATCTATCACACAAGCATATTAATGATATTAAATATAGATGACTAGCTAGGAGGTAAAGTAAACTTCCAATCATACCTATAAAAGTATTTTGATCAACTAGTTTCTTAAATTCATCAATACCAAAATTATTAGAGGTTCCAATAGAAGTACTAATATTTTTTTTTGGTTTCATAACTGAATTTCTTAAAAATATTTTTATATAATTATGTTGAGATATAAAAGTTACTTTTAGTTTTTGTGAAATTTGAAATCTTATAAAGTAAGTTAACTCACCCATAATATAAATTTAAAACTAATATATCATATGAACCATAAATTAATGTGTTAATAAATTTTTATTTGAACGAAATATAATGTCATCGACATATTTTTTTTACAATAATGATATTTTTCTTAACTAATTTCACAAAAATAGTTTGATCTGAATCTCCCTAAAAAATATTTTTACAAACATCCAGTTATCCTATCATACCATGCTCTAGGGTTTTGTTTGAGCCTATAAAGTGAATTAGTATGTTGAAAAACATTCTCTAGAAGTTTTCTATTTTCAAAATGAGGTGTTTTTTCTACATAAACATCCTCATGAACATATCATTAAATAAATCAAACTTTACATCCATTTAAAATAGATTAAAATTTAAGAACCTTGAATATGATATAATTTTATGAATATCCACTAGTCTAGCTACCATAGAATAAGTTTCTTTATAATCTATTACATCATGATGATTATAACCCTAAGAAAGAAAATATCTATATTTATAAATATTATACCATTTTCATCACATTTATTCTAAAAGACTAGTTTTACTCCAATTATAGAAGTATCTTTAGGAAGTTCAACAAATTAAAAACTTTTTTCCTTCCAAACTCATTGAATTCATATGGAATTGCATGTATCTAGTACTCATCACCCAAAACCACATCAACATTCTTATGTTCTAATTGTGAAAAAATATAAGATGTTCAATTTATTTTCTCAAATAACTTCTATTTCTAACTGGTTGATCTGCATCCCCAATGATATTATCACTTGGACAATTTCTTAGAAACAAATAATTTAATGGATTTATAAAACATTATTCTTCAAAAATATACCTAAAATATTCTTGTGGAATAACATCATAAATATATTCTTCATTTTTTTCCTCGGGAGAAATACTTTCAGACATAGCTTGAAAATAAGTTTTAGAAATAACAATTGATGATCTAGTTTGAGGTTGTTTGAAAATAAAAGGATCCGTTTCATCGTACTTAACATATACTTCTTCCTCAATGGAACATTTATTTTTATAGAAAGCTATAAAAAATTTACTAGTAATAGATATTACCTAAATAAACACAAAAGCATATTTTTGTGAAAATTTAGGTATGTTAACTTTAGTATTCAGAATAAATACTTTTCACCCAAGGAAATTAAGGAATGAATTATTTGGTTTCCAACCGTTCCAAAATGCATAAAAATTTTTATTAATAAAAGGTATAATGAAAACCTGATTTAATGTATAATAGTAAGGACTAATTTCTTCATCCCAAAAATGTTTTGAAGGAGATTACTCTATCAACATGGTTCTAGTAATTTCATTAAGAGGTTTACTTATTCTTCAGACTACATAATGTTGTTTTGGATTTATAAGTGTCGAAATGTTTTGTGTAATAAATTTTTAATTATAAAATGTTTCAAATTCATAATTTATAAATTCTCTACCATGATCACAGTGAATAATTATCATGGATATATTTTTCACAGTTTTAACTCTAGCTAAACATGTTTTAAAATAACTAAAGGCCTCATATTTCCTTTATATAAAATAGATCCATGTATATCAAGTATAATCATCAACTAAAATGTATACACTGTATTTTCAACCAATACTTCTTGTTTGTGCATGACCAAATAATTCTATCTGCACTAACTATAAAGCATCAAATGTTTATATTTTAGAAATATAAATAATGAATTATATATGTTGTTAACCAAAAGAAAAATGATCATAGACTTCTATATAATCATATATATGTTTTGGTAGATCCTTAACTAGAACCCGAATGGCCTGAAGGACTTCATTTTTATTGATTTTTGATAACCCCCCTTTCAAGGGATGAGGGGGAACCCTTAAAAGGCCCATAGGCTCAGAGATTACATGGCCTGTATGATTAAGAGATTACATGCCCCAAAGGTCTTAGGGAATTCAACCAGACTATCTACAAGGAACTGCCCCTCCCCAACATCTGCATCATGATAGTAGCTCACCACCTTCACATAGAAGTATGTCTCGGCTTCCAGTGCAAGAACAGGCTAGTCCCGATGGCATAGCCGTACCCTCTCATTCTGAAAAATCCATTTTTCTCCGCTCTGGTGAGTGCACCTGCTCTTAATGCTATTCTGGGGTTGTTCCTTTTTTGTAGTGTGTCATGGGAAACTGTGTGTGCCCTAAAGGCATTGAGGTGGCCCGAAGACCTTAAGGATGACCCAAAAGACCTACTGACCCAAAGGCCAGGGTGGACCAAAAGCCTTAAGGACTCCAATACTGAACCGGTGGCTCTTGGAGAATAGTTCTAGCTACTAAAATATCAAACAGTACCTGCTAAAGTGCCTGCGACAGTATACACAAAGTGTACAGTTATGAACAATACCTGTACAGTGTACAGTTCTGCTACAGTACCCGAACAGTGTACATTTCGGCTACAGTACTGCTACAGTACTCGGAAATATGCCTCTACCTAGTTTTGAACCTAGGTCTTGTATATGCACATAAGGAAACCTCACCAACTGGGCTAAGGCTCATGTGAAATCCTTAACTAGAACATTCTTAGAAAACCGAGGTAAAGTTAAAATATTAAAGTATCCTAATATTCTATTCCATAACCAATATTTATCTTCCACTGCACTAGGGAAATTTAAATATTGGATTTTATGGTCCTCTATGTTTAAAGTGTAAATATTCTCATGATAATTATCAGAAATACTAAACTCATCATTGGAACTATGAATAGTACATTTATCATTCCAGAAGTTCATAAGATAACCCCCATCACAAAATTGATTTATTCTAATGACGTTGTTCTTATGTACTAAAACAAATAAAACATTTCTAATTATATCTTTAACACGAAGAACAACATTACTAATATGGATAATTTTTCCATCAGCATTATCTATAAATGTTAGTTTTCCACATTTCATTGTTATGATATTCTTCAAGAAATACTTATTTCCAATCAAATGTATAGAACATTCACTTCCCATTTACCAAATTTTTATGTTTTTGGTACATTATATATTTTATTTAAAAGAAAAAAATTATTTCTTTAGAAAAAAAACCTTATTCAGTGTATTATTATTATAATTTAAAACATAGGTATCCAAATTTATCCAACATTATTTTTTTGGAATAAAATACTTATTTTTAAAAACCTGATTTTTTGTAGTAAAACCCATTTCAAAAATATATCTAGAAGCTCTAATTTATTTATATATTTTACCAAATATTTCCTTACCATAAGAAACATAGTAAAAAATTTATTCAAACTAGAAATTTTAGATTCTAGTTTAACAAGTGTGTTTTTATCCTCACTAGAAATTGTATTGAAACTATATTTTACAAATTCCATTCGAAGAATATTTTTGTCAAAAAAATCAAGATCTATAAAATTAGTATCGTTATAAAATTAGTTTTATCATGTTCTTTGTAAAGAACTGATATTTATATTATTAATTTCGTAATTCAAGAATTTTATTTAATATGTTTTTATTGAGCATTTTCATTTTTTAGAAACATAATAGTTTTATTTTGGAATATGTTTTTCAAACCTAGATACTCCTTCAAAAATAGGTAATTTATTATACTCTTCAGTTCAAGAGGATTCTCCATCCGAAGATATAAAATTATTCTCATTATTCTTACCGGTGTAGTTACCATATGATATATGTATTGTAGGATATTCAGAAGAAGTTAAGTTATCCATCAAGCATTTATTCTCCATTGGTATTTATGAATATAAACCAATAGTTTGTTGTGTAAAAAACCATTATTTTTTGAAGAAATATTAGTAGAACTATCTCCTCTACTTTAACTCCATGTGTACGAATCTTTTAAACATTTATTTTTCTTGTGAATATAATAATTCTTATCATTTCTAATAGAATTATTCCCTTTATTATCCTTTCTTTATTGTTTATGGTAATCAGATCTTATATGTCTAACTTTTTTTAAATAGTAATATATGACTTCAATAGATTCTTTCGTTTCACTCTTATCCTTATAAATCTTTCTATATATGTACTCAGATTACTTATTTACAACAATCTTATTCATGCTTCTTATAAGATTATCTAACTAATTTTTATTCAGTTTTGACGATATGCTATCTGTCCCAACAATAAATTTCTCCTTATTAGAATATTTCATAACTTTTTCAACAGATTGATCTTTAATAAAAATAACATATGTAGTTGAAAAATAAAATCCTCAATTTTTCTTTTTCATATTCTCTAAGTCACTGTTATGTCTACCTTCTTATTATGTATGTTTTTTAATAACATCATCAAGAGTAATAATTGTAATCCTTCCTATATCATCAAAATCAGTTCTCAAAGATTCCAATTCTTTAGGAATAATTTCAATAATATATTCTACTAATATTTCATCTATTAAATATTTCTCTCCATAAGAATGTAAACTATTAACAATGGTCATGAATATTTGATAAATCTTTTCTACTAATTATCCATGTAAAAAAATGAAAATTTTATAATTATCTCTTGACATAGATATTATTATTTTAATTACATTTGAGTTCCAAAATGTGTAAATCATCTCTTTTTCTATATACTATTTTCTTCTTCACATGAATTGACTTAAAATTAATTTTTCATTATCAAAAAACTGTTGAGGAAAAGTGAGAAAACATGAAATCTAACACCATAAATTGAAATCAAACCAGAAAAATCAAAACTAACATAGGAGTGTATCCTCCCCAACAGTTTCACCACATAGAAACCTTTATCAAAGAAGGACCCTTTGACAAACAGTCTCGTGCATAAGTGCACGAGCAAAAAACTGATGGAAAAGTCATACCCTATCAATGACCAAATTCAAAAGGCAGGATCCGGTGAAAACTTCGTGCATTGATCCCCATCTAGGTCTAATCCACATGAAGTGATGAGAGAAATCACCAGAAATTCAACATGACTATCAACATAACTGAACCAAACATAGGTATAACATGTACATGCACAAAACAATAACCAAGCCTAGTTAACCAACGTAGATAGAATCACAAAAGAGTAACTTTAAATTACCAGAATCCACCTCCCTAAACAATTTCCAAGATAAATTAGAAGCATGAGCATCGGGTACCTCTATCAAAATCTTTTCAAACTCAGAAGCTAGCTGGTCGCACTACTTGATGTACTCCTCCACAATAATCTTATTTTTATTGAATCTCTATACCAAGATGAGGTTTTGGTTGTCAATCTGATTATATTTCTCCTCATTGAGAGACACTCTTTGGGACCTCCCCATTTTCTTGTCTACATCCTCTTCATTTACATTAAAAACCTAGACGTGCTCGGTTACTTTCTCATTAGAACATAAATTCAGATCCAATGAGTGATCACCCTAATCCCTCTCTTCCTTATAGAATGTATTATCCCTGGTTATATTATTTTAAGTTATCTTTTTTGACGACTGGGTCTCCCGAGGGGGAGGTATAAATGAGTAATCCCTCCTCCCCTTCCTTCTCCTAACACTCCTTCTATTATTCAGACTTGAAATTTCATCCACCAAGTGGCCGAGTTCACTCCCATTGGGTTCTTTCACACAACCCTCATCCCTCTTATTAGTAATATGAGAATCAGATCTTGCATCAACCTATGAAAGACCCTCCAACATACTGATCAAGTGGACAGGGGTTCGAGTCTGCGAATCTGAACACTCTGCATCCTTCCCTCTGAAACTATAAACAATTATTTTCATAGAACAAATAGAGTATTCGTGAATCTGCAATTCAATTGATATTCCTCCTTTTACCGATTCATAAAAGTAGTAACTTCCTCTTAGGGAATCTTATAATCTCTAGTAAATAGGAAAAATTAATCCAAAACAATATAGAAAAAAACCTTCATTATTTTTCTAAAATATTCATCATCATTCGCATAAAAAATAATTTGACTAAAAGGAATTATATTTTCTATTATACCAACATTAAAACCTACCATCTTATGAAATTGGTTGTATTTTTTTAACAAACAAATTAGTGTAAAATAATTTTCTAAAAAATATATTAATAATAACACTTAATAACTTGCATTATATAACAAATTTAAAAACTCAACTATTATATTACTAAAACCTACTCTAATACATATTTTTGGATCATACAAATTACCATGGCAACAAGAAGGGGTTAAATGTATTTTAAATTTTACACTAAGTTAAAATAGAAAAAAGATCAAAATTAGAATTCATCTGATGATTAGAGTATTTAAATTAGATTCAAAAATATTCTTATATATGAATGTTATTATTGGTCTCACAAGAAGTCTGATAATACTATTATTATAAAGATAAGTAAAAACTAACTTTCTAATGAACATGAAAAAATATAATAAACTTATAGAAACAGGTAAAAAATATTATAAAATTAAGAATGAATTACAATATTTATAAAAGGATATTCTACTATTTAACATTAAATGTTTACGAAGTCATAAATCCTAACAAAATATTACCACAGTTTTGATACCTAATATAAAGGACTATCATTCTTTATATATAAATCACTTGATATGATCATCGTAATATCTCTGTATTCCAATCCCATGGAATCCGTTGACATGATGATTGGTATGTCTTTGACTTCATACCCTAGAAATGTCTTGATCTAATAGATTTAGTTCACATGTCCCCCTTTCCCCATAATACATTGATCTAACCAGAATTAGACACATCGTATACAAAATTAATAAATATCTAAGGGATTTACGACCCTCATATGAATTCCATTGAACTAAAACACTCTGAAATATTAAAAATAATTAGAATGAGAAGTTCACTTGGAGAAAAATTAAGATGTGTTGAGTTGAAAATGCATCAGCTCCCACATCTTCAAATGAATTCATATTTATAGGAAGTTCTTCAGCAATCCTATTTTTGAGTGGGTTTCACCAACATCAATTGTATTTTATGTTGAAGGATCATAATGATCTGGACCTTAATCATGAAAACAAATAATAAACCATAATATATTTTATGATTTCATTATGTTTAGTACCATTATAACACTATAAAATTTTTCATCTGATATTTATAATATTAATTACAGTAATTATAAACTGTGGATAGTTTGATCGACTTCTTAATTGTTTATCAATCTAATAAATTTGATAAAGGTTAATCCAATGTATATGTACTAATTTTAATCTTATGGTTATGAATTTGGTTATTAAAATAGATAGAACGCTATTATAACCACTGGTTAGAATAATAGTTGAACCAATATGTTGGATCCAACTTTAGACCGATGGATCAGATTGATTAAAAAAAATATTCATTTTTCATTAAAAAAATTCTATATTCTGTTCAAAAGTGGTTTTATAAAAAAACATATTTACAAACATGGGATATAAAAATTTAGGAAAATAGTGTTTTAAGAAAGTTTTCCTAATTTACCAAACTATGGAATGGAAATGTATAAATTGTAACATTTGACACAAGAAATATTGATGTCTTATATCAATAATTTTTTGTCATTGAATTTGATAAATGATTCTGAGATACATTTATTTCAATTATATTATGACAAACGATAGGGACATGTTAAAATTTTTATCCACAATATATTAATGTATATTTCATCAACCAAATATGTTCAAAATAACTACCTACAACAATGTATTCATCCTCAGTAGTGAAAAATGAAATGGAGTTATTTTTTTAATAAAATATTAAACCAAATACTTTAACAAATGTGACATGTTCTAGATGTGAGTTTTCTATCTAACATAAAGATAACCAAAATATGTATCTAAATAACTCACTAAATCAAATTCTTGCCCTGTAGAATAAAACAATCATAACTTGTTTGTAATTTTGAGGTAATTAATAATTATTTTTAGTAGCATATAAGTGAGATTATTTTGAATTTGATTTAAAACATGCACACATGAACACACTATTAATAATATTTATTAACTAGTAGTTAAATATAGAAATATTATAATAATATGTTTATAATTAGCTTGGTCAATTGGTTTCCCATTTTCATCATGATTGAACTTACATATTGTACTCATGGGAGTATCATGACCTTTTTTCTCTATAAAAAAATCATTAGAAGATATTTACTGTATGTTATTTTATTTAAAACGAATAAAAATGTATTTTAAGAAATATAAAAACCAAGGTATAATTTTAATTCACCCATCAAATTCTTTTTAAATTCATTATACATTAAGGACACTAGGGTTGGTCTTTATGATAATAGAGTTATTATTCATTAGGGACACATTAATTCACCCAAAAAACACATTTTATATTCATTATGAATTAGGGACACTATAATGTAGAAAAATATCCATTTCATGACCTAGAGAATTCTACTAACCAATTGATTTGTATATTGATAGATCATGGGATTGGTTGAATCCTTCATGTAGTAGGTTCAGTTCATATACAATCACATAAACTTCAATTAATGGTAAGTCCATCACATGGAAATAATTATCTCATTTTACACATGTTAGTTGATTGTACATCCGATCAGTTAGAGTTCAACTTGCAGTGAGTTCTACATAGTCACTTGACATTCATGGTTACTTTACTACCTTCGTATGGCAGGAGAATTAATCATGAATTAGGTTTTCATGGCAGGTCAAGACATAGAAAATTTTATTTTATTTTTTGATAAATTAATTTGTATCATAAAACATTAAATTTATAAGAATAATAATAAACATTATTTGGGATCATGAAAATAAAGAAGTGTCAAACTAAACCAACAATATCTCAACACCTTTTCATAAAAAATTGTGACATATAAAACGAGATTAGTTTAATACATTGAAAATATATTAGTAAAAAATTGAATCATATATTTCTCAATTTCCCAAAATTTTCTCATGTTCATTAATCTCTTTAATTAATTTCACTTTTACCCCATTTGGGGTTATCAAAAATTTAAGTCAATAAAAAATAATACAAGGAATAATAAATAATTACTGAAATAATTCATGATGGTAAAAATGTAAATATAAATAAAGGTGTTTCATAAATATAAAAATATACTATAAAAGTAGTACAATGGGTGTCTCTATAATGAATTATAAGTAGAATAAAAATATTAAACATCCATAATCTCATCAATATGCATAGGGTTCTTTCCTCTAGAGGTAAATGAAGTTGTAGGTTGGGTTAGTCATGTTGGTTATGGTATAGAGGTCCTCACAAGGTCATAGATTAAAACAAACCTAGAAACTGGTCTGAGATGCTAGACTAATTGTGTATCATAAATGATAAATGGTTAATAGAGGATGTTGGAGTAGTAGGAAGGGTTCAGGTAGTAGGTTAGAAAGGAGGTGAAAGAATACTTATGCTGGTAGTGTATTAGTAAGGTTCCAATATCTTTGTTAAATGATTGACTGCATTGGATCTATTCTACAATTATTAAAAGTATTTCTCTATATTTTCCATGAAGGATTCCTGAATACAGGTCAGAATTCTCATCTTTTCAACCTAAGACAAAAATTCATGGGTTAAAGGTGGCACCATAAATTCAATAGCCAAAAATATAAATATTTCATTGAGGTCCGACTTAGTGAATGTTCTTCAAAGGTTGGCCTCAATAGAATTTTTGATATTTTCTCAATCTCTCCGAGCTTGATTGATATGGTTTCCAACTAACACTAGAGTATTAGTAGCATGGGTCTAAAAACCATTAAACATTATATCCCAGGTATTCTCAAATTCATCATAAACAACTTTTAATTATTACCTTATGAGTCCTATCAATATATCTTCATCAATAGATGGTTAGATAGGAAGATAAGGTGGTGGATTTTAATAGCCCTGAATCCTAACTCCAAAATATGATACAAAAAACATGATCTTTACATTTCTATATTTGATATTGAAAAATGTGAACATAATTTTTCCATCGAAAAAATACATATTTAATAGGAAATATTTAATAATTTAATTTACCTAAGATATTTTTAGGTTCAGAGTCATATAGAATTAGGATTAAATCATAATGACTTATTTTCATTGACAAAAATCTCATAAAGGACAACATTATGTCCCACTATACCAATATTTTCATATTTTATATTAGTTTATCAACATTATCTATGTCGTATCCTTCTAAATATAATTCATATAAAATATTTACACAAAACCATGAAACAAACATAATAAAAGGGTGTTCTCATGTGCTTAGTAAAGATAAATATAGGAGATATCAATTGATTATTATATGAAAGGATATGATAAAAATAGAGGAATGAAATCTTGAACATAACTTACAAAGTTTTACCAAATATGAAAAATATGATAAAAAAAATTTATGTACAAAAACATTAACATTTCAAAAGATATGAATCATAAGAAAAATAATTCGTCATAATTCAATCATGAACCATAAGTTCATGTAAAAAATATGGGTGGTTTAATCATAATTATAGAAAATATTTATGTAAATATTAATTACCAAGGCCATAGAATCAAGTATTAGAACTTATTTCCTATAAATTATTAGGCACATCGACTTCTTTTCCATAACAGATAAAGATCATGTACTTGATTACCACAACTGATTAAGCATGTAGACTTATTTAACTTCACTATCTCATGAGATATATCTATTTTCCAAATGAATTAGAGGGAGATATAGGTATCAAAATTCACATAATGAGAACTATACATATGTGCACTAGAGTATCATAAATCACTCATCATATCAGAACCCATGAAAAGGAATGGTTTTTATAAACATTTCATTATAACGTTACCCATGGAAGACAAACAGGATTCATAAACATCATGAAATAATAATAATAAAGCATTCAGATAAAGAATAAGGATGGTATCCTTGTATCATATCACTAGTAAATAATAAGTGGCATCAAATAATGTTTTCATAGATGGATAATTATTTTTAAATATCACATGAAATAATTCTTGAGCAGAACATCCTTTCCATTTTGAAATCATGTTTTTTAAGTCAGAAAATTATAAAGGAAAAACTATTCATTGAAATAACCTTATATAATTTTAAAAAAATATTAAAATCATTAATATGTCAATTATTTTTTAAATTATGTTCATGTGGTATTAGTTTAAAACACAATACTTTCACACTTTCTTGTTATAAAAGTTATAATGTACCTTGTTTGGAAAACAACAGGAAGCTTCCATTTTAAAATATTTTTTAAAAATTTAAAAAGGGATAAAAAAAATTTAAAAAAAAAATTGGAGAATAGTAAAAAAAATATTTTTTCTAAAAATGGACCTAGAAGAGAAATATTCCTCAAATTCTACTTAAAAATAAAAAATTCTAAATAATGGATAGATTGTGAAATAATCCCTTACTACAAGGGATTATTTGGAATCATAAGCCTCATCAAAGAAGTAAATTTAAATGAAACATAAAATACCATAAATACAAAGATATTAATGATATAATATATCAATGTGTAATTATATATAGCACACACTATAAATAAGTAGTGAATATGGCATATGTCTCTCAAAATAAAACGTGAAACGAGAAACCCTTACCTTAGGTCTGAATTTCGTTATATGTGTTAAAACCACCTGTATAATAAATATATTATTGTTATAAATTTAACAATGAACCATAGACAAATATATAATACCATATATGGTTACTTGTATTATTTTATAACCTGTTTATTAACAATCCCATGTTAAAATCACAATTCTGGGTGGTAAATGCTTCGTTTTTCCATGTGTGATTGGGTTCCATAGTTGTGGTCATTGTATATTAATAATGGTAAAACCATATGTAAATTTATAAGAATGATATTAATATCATATAAATTCATTATATATGTAGTTATAGTAAGCTGTATAAGTAATATATAGAAAACTGTATAACACCGTTCATGGAGATGGTAGGTCATACTTACTCACGAAGAATGTTTTCATTTTACAATGAATGGAAGTAAAGAATGGTAAATAATAATTCACATTTACATAATATTTATTATATATTATATATTATATGTATGATATATATAACATAAAATCATTATATATATAGTCATAATCATCCAATTAAATTGGTTATCAAAAACGAATTACACCGCTATGTGGAGATGAAATGTTATATGTATCCTCAGGTGAAATTTTTTATCTTAATAGAATGGAGAATAGATGGAAAATGGTTCTACCATAATCATAATAAAATATAAATATATTTATGATAATGGAGGTATTATTTTCTAATTTATACAACATAATAATAGGAAGTAGATGAAGAAATTAAAAGGTTCTGTAACAACAATTACCTTCTCTTAATAAACCCTCCTTTTGATTGCCTCTTATATACACAAGGGTTGGATTGTTTGAACAAAAACGACATAAAAATTGTGGATAGATATTGATAATGAAAAATTAGTAGGTATTGGTTGATATATATGACTGAATATGGTGTGAATAAGTGAGGGAGAAGGTGTCCTTTTATAATTTATTAAAGGGACAATTTTTAAATTTATCAATACATTAAAATAAATTTAAACTATTTTAGAGATAAATGCTTAAAAATGGCCTAAAAATTATTATGGGTAGAAATTTTAAACCATAAATTATTCCCTTTAAACTTATTTAATATTTTTATGATTTTTCAATAATTCTAAAAAAAATTATATTCATAAAATATCATTATAGCCAATTTTGTTACTTTTCATTACTTTGACATTAAAAAATATACAGAAAGAATGATGAATCAAAAAAATATTTTATTACATTACTAATAGTTCATATTAATATATGAATTTTTTGCATATCATTAATTATCTTAAATTGTATTTCTTTTAATATTTTTAATAACATTTATTTTTTATTTTCTTTTAAATGAATATTTACTTTATCGGCATTGTGATGAATTTAGGTAATTTTTTTACAAAAACATTAAAATAAATTAAAATTATTTATATAAGTATTTTATATTTCTAAATAATATTTATAGTATATATAATCTTCTAAATAAAATCATACTAAAAATATTAGACTTATTAAAACACGAGTGTGACATGTTTGACTTTTTTTTTAAATTAAATAATATAATGCTCATGACATTATGTATGTGGCCCAAACCATCATAAAAATTAAAATTATTTTATTATGTTAGATATATATCATAAAATAAGATGTATTTAATTTTTTCATTTTAATTTTCCAATAATTTTTATTTTTAGTGGTTTTAAAATTATTTTATTTATTTTTCTTTCGTTTGCACAAGCATTGCATTAGGGTTGCATAAGCATTTAAGATAATTATTAAAAATAAATAACTATAATAAAAATATATATATTAGTCTAAATATAATAATTTATATCATTTAATTATTTATATTTACCAATAACCATGTCAATACAACTTATTAAAGTTGTTATTTTCACTTTTCTATCTTCTCATGAGAATCACACAATCATTTGGATAAGGTTATCGTTATATAAATACAATATTCTAAATTAATATATAAGTAAACATTTATATGTTATATTTAATTCAATTATTGTAAAAATAATTGGTACCTATCAATTATCCCCTATAAGACACAAGTTTACATTTCTAGTGTTGTGTAACCACTTCATCAGCATAGAAAATGATTTTCATATATATCATGAAATAAAGTATACATTCTATGTCATTAATTATTTTTGTATGATAATTATATTATAATATCATACATGATCCATTTAATATGTTTAATTTATTTTTATGTCATAATTTATTCATGATGTTATCATAAAATATATCGTATTTTATAAAAAAACTATACATTTAACTATGAAAAAAAGTGTTTTTTTAAAAATTCATAAACTTTCACAATAGAGTAATTTTTTATGATGATTTCCTAAATGAATCTCATTTTTTAATACATTTTCAAAAACTTCTTGAAATTAATTATAATATTCACATAAAAAATGAAGAAAACCCATTTAAAAAACTTATTTATGAAGAATAAAATGACATTACTAAAAACATATGTTATTATTTTATATTAATTTAACAACAAATTTATATTAAGTAGGGTCTATTAATTTAGTCCTTAAATACTTTATTCCTATTTACACTCACCAATTTAATGTCTAGATTATATCAATAACATTCAAAAATTGTTACTTCATTGTTTGTTTAAGCTCAGTGTTGGATATCTTATATAATATCAATCATAGACTTTCCTTTTAAAATCACAAGATATTAAATTATCCCCCCATTTTATAAATTCCACCCCTATAATTTAAAATTGTTCTTGGTAACTAGGGTTTCACATTTCAAAATACCTTTGTTGAAATCCCACATCATAAAAATGGTTAATGAAACGTCCACATAAAAGGAAAGAAAGGGAAGTATGATTGTCATCTTGAGTAACACATACTAGGTTTACATGTAGGAAAAATTGTGTAAAGTAAAAAAAATGGATATAGAAGCTAAAACTAGCACCCAAGGACAGATAAAGAGTGATTTAGAACATGCTCATTAGAAATATACCGATCACAAAATCGTATATTTTTAATGGGTTAAAAGTCCATTGATTTCATGGTAAGAAAATTAATTAGATAATATTTTTATTGAAAAATAACTTTCCTAGAGTTGAGGATTTTTTTTATTTTCTGGAGTAAAACATAATAAAATATACTTATTTGAAAATTTTAGTTTTATCCTTTAATAAATTTCAACCAAAAAATCATCTTTTCTCCAAATGAGGAGTTTGAATTCTTCATGCCTAAATCACTTGAATAAAATTATTTATTTTAGGAATTACACAAAAGGATAACAAGATATTCCTCCTATATTTATATAATAAACACAACCAAAATTGTAAGCAGAATATAAGTTGATTCCCTAAAATGATAATATTTTAAATCAGGAAAACTAATTTAATATCAAAAATTAAATAGAAATACACAAAGTTAAAATTATATCATTTAATAAATAGTTATCCTTAAAATTATTCAATATATTCTAGACTATTATTTAATCCTAAAATTATAATTATTTTTATCATATAGTCTTCCAAGATTAATTTTAACATCTATCTCCAAATTACATCAATTACACTTAAAGGATCAAACCAAAATACGAATTCCATAAACATATAATCTCCAAGATATACTAAAAATTATAATAAATATATTTAATCAACATAAAGTCACATTATTATCATATATGATTCCAAATTATAATTCAACCCTTAATCCTAAATTAAATTCCGATGATGGAATATTTAACTTAATCATATAAAGGTCCTAGAATAGTGGTTACCATCCACAATATCCTTACTCTCTAAAACACAAAATCAATTGTCAATTTCATGTTTATCACTATGATTTAATATTTGTTCCCAAGATAAACTTATCCTTTATCAATCATATCATTAAAATAAATAATAAATATTTCATACTAACCAGAAAATTATGAAGTCTAGTTGTAGGTGATGCACCCTTGTCGCCCTTTGGTTGTGGGTTAAAACCTCACAAACTTTCCGAATGTGATGGGTTATCACCCAAACTACGAGCTTTCCTTTTTCTCAAACTATAATTCTCATAACATTATTATAAATGTTAGAAACAACCTCAATACTATCCAAAATATATTTAACACTAAATAAATGTTTTAACCTTATGGTTATCTCATACCGTTCATTTTACATTCCAAAATTTAATAACCCATAATAGCCTCAAAAATAAACATCACGAAAAATATCATCTATTTACTTCAAATTTCATAACATAAATCCCCAAAAGGGGTGTACAAGAATTTAAACATATCGACGTATATACCAATGAAGTACTATATTAATCCTAAGAAAAATTCTAATGGAAATACCATTTTATCAAAAGTTATCAAAACCATTTTTTAATACAAATAGTAATAGCCCTAAATCCAGGATTTTAAATCCATTAAAAAAAACATAATATTAACATTAATGGATTTGATATTGTTAAATGGGAAAAAATAATTTTATCAAAAACATACATCATTTAACAGAAATATTAGAAACATTATATACCCTAAGACCTTTTTAGGTTTATAGTTTTATATAATTAGGATAAAAACATAAAAACATGGATTCATAAAAAAAACATTCTCATAAAGATCATAAATATCTCCCATTATACCCCTGGTTTCTTATTTCAAAATAGGTCATAAACATGGTCCGTGTAGAACAATTATTGAAATAATTCATTTAAAATCTTTCCCTATAACTTGGGGAAAAAGAAACATAAGAAAATGGTGAACTTAGATAGTCAATAAAGATAAACATGGGAGATATCATTTGATGATCATATAAAATAATAAGATGATAATAAGCCTATGAGATTTTGACTCTAACCCAAAAATTTCATCACTAATCTAAAAAATATAAAAAAAACAAGTGTTGTCACCTAAAACATTAAAATTTCAAAATACATGAATCCTAAGAATGATAATTCATTATAACTAAATCAAGATCCATAATTACATCTCATAACTGGTTGTGGAATCATTATAATTATAGAAAACATTATATTTGTCAAGGTAAATTACCAAGGAAATTGGATCAGGAATGAACACATTTTACACATTATGGTATAAAAACATATACCTTTTCACCATAATGTATCAAGCACATCAATTTGTTTCCCATAACAAATCAAGAACATCAACTTGTTTTATAAAACGGTTCAAGGGATCATCTTGTTTACCTTCAATATATCAAGAGATATAATTAATTACCCAATGTAATAGAGATATATATACTTACCACCCATCACATAATAAAAACTATATATATGGTTTTTTCATGGTATCATAAAGGATTCAACATATCAAAACCCATAAAAATAAATGGGTGTCATAATGATTTCATCATAATATAACCGATGGAAAATAAATGGGATTCATAAAAATAATGTTAACATATACATAAAGCATTAAAATAAATAATATTGATGGAATCCTTGGATCATATACCAATTAAATAATACTTAAAATCAAATAAAGTTATCTTAGATGGGAAATGATTTTGAATGATCACTTGAAATAATCCCTGGGGGAAATATCTTCTCTATTTCAAAATCATTTTTAAGGGTGTGTTATTATGAAGGAAAATTTTTTCACTTAAAAAACATGTAATATATTAAATGAATATTCAAATAATTATTTCATCATTATACTAGGAAATTATTTTCATGTTTTATAAGTTAAAAAAATTTGTCTCATATGTTTGTAAGAAAAGTTATAAATTGCCTCATTTGGAAAATGATGGGGGATTCCTTTTTAAAAAAAAATTTAAAAGTAAAAACTGCAAAAATTGATTTAAAAAATAATTTCAGAATATAAAAACATTTTTTATAAAAAATATAAAACATGGAAATTGAATATAAATATTCCTCAGCCGAGATTTACAAATAAACAATTTCAAATAAAGATGAGATTGTGAAATAAAGTTGACACACTTTGGTTTCTTTTGAATCGTAATAGCCATGAAATAAATTACATCAAATAATAATTTATGTAGTAAAAATAAAAATTGATTCATGTTATAATATATTAAATTGGAAATATGTAGACAACATAACAGAAATAATTGGTGAATATGGAATTTGTCTCACATAAGATAAAGTGAGACGAGAAACCCATATCTCCAGTCTGGATTCCATTGTATGTGTTCGATCCTCCTATATAATGAATATAGACCTATTATACATTTATTATAGAACCATAATCATCTATATAATAACATGTATGATTAATTATAATCTTCTATCACGTTTTTATTAATAATTCCTTATTAATATCACTATTCTGAGTGGTAACTAATTCATTATTTTCTTTTGTTTTTTGGTTTGGTAGGTATTGTTTGTGTACTTTAATCATGGTTACATAATATCCATAATTTTACTCATGATATAAATATAAAATATATTTTTTATATATATATTTATATTAATCCATAATATGTAAGTACAAAAAACTTAAAAACACCGTTCATGGATACGGTATGTCATATGTACATTTGGATTCTTTTTTCAATTTTAAACGAATAGAAATAAAGAAAGGAATATAATAATTCACATTTGAAGAATAATTATTATATCGAAAATATCATTATATAATTAGTATTTCCCTATTTATAACTACCCAAGTAAAGTGGTTATGAAAAATGAATTACACCGCTATTTGGAGACAGTATGTCGTACATACACACGAGTGATGATTTAGAATTTAAAAGGGTAGAGAAAGATTGAAAATGGTTGTCCCATAATATGAATAAATATAAATATATTTATGATACTGGAGTTGTTATTTTAGAAATGGTATAATGTATTAAGAGGAAGTATAAGAAGAAGTAAATGGTAAGGAAGATTACTTTCTCTTAAAGAATCGTCCATTGGATCACCTCTTAGGGACATTAGGTTAGGTATTTTTGAAATATCAAGACCTAAAAACATGCATATGGATTTTTTTAAGATTAATTGGTATTATTGGTTGACCTTTATGTCTTAATGTTGTGTGATAAAGTGAGGGAGGAGGTACCATATTATAAATGAGGAGAGGGGCTCTTTTAGAATTTCTCCAAATATTAAAATATAATAAGACTATTCTAGAGACAATGGATTCAAAATGGCATATAAATGAAAAACAAATGAAATTTTCAAACACGTATTATCTTATTTTACCTATTTAATATTTTATGTTTTTAGATAATTTAATAAAATATTATATGTATAAAATATCATTATTTTTAATTTTGACACTATTAATTACTTTCACATTAAAAAATATCGTGAAGACGAGATAACATTGAACCTAATATTTTAATACATCCCTTTAATTTAATTTTAATCTATAATATTATTATATCATCTTAATTATTTCAAATTATATTTCTTTTAATATTTTTAATATCATTTGCATAATTTATTCATTGAATGAATTATTACAACATCTGTGTTGTGTAAGAATTTACAGTAATTATTTATTCACTAAAATTAAAACTAAATTGCCATGATTTAGATATATAATTTAACATTCCACATAATATTTATAGTTTGAAAAATATTTTATATAATATCATATTAAAAATATTTTACATAATAAAAACAAGAGTGTGACATGTTTAAATTTTCTTTAATTTTTATTATCTCATACATGTTGCCTTAAAATGTACACAATTCAGCCACAAAATTCCCATGGTGGGTTTATAATCATAAAATAACATTTATTCTTGTGTTTGGGGCATTTAATAGTTATTATTATTTTATTTTTAGAGTTTTTAAAATTATTTTATTGATTTTTCTTCAGCATGCACAAGCACTATGCCAGTGTTTCATAAGAATTTGAGGAAACAATTATAAATATATTACTATCAATGAAATAAATTAATCAGGCTATATAAAATAATTTATATTCTTTAATTATTTATATTTACTCATATCTATGAAAAGACAACATATTTAATTTGTTATTTTTACTTTTCAAGCCTTGTGCATGTATTGCACAATCATTTGAATAAGATTAATGTTATATAACTCTAAAATTCTAAATTATCAAGAAAAAATAATTTATATATTATAATTACAATAAATTTTCATTAAAATACTTTATACCTCTCAATTGGTATCTATTAGACACCACATTTAACTTTTCTAGAGCTGCGCAATCAATGTGTCATCACTGAAAATGATTTTCTTATTTATCATGCAATAAATTACAGTTTTCGTGTTCTGAATTACTTTTTCTTGAACTTTATATTATAATATAATAAATGATCCATTATATAAGTTTAAAAAAAATTATATCATAATTATGTCCTGATGACGTCCCAAAAAAATACGTTATTTTATTAAAACATTGTATTTTTTATTATTCACTAAAAAGTTAACTTTTCCAGACAAATAAAAAGAATCACCACACAATAATATTGATATTATGATTTCAAAAATGACGGTAATTTTTTAAAATAAATTTTTTAAAACTTAATAAAATTACTTATAATAATCACCCATAAAAAGCAAGAAACCCCATTTTTGATGAAAATGTATTTCTAAAGAATAAAATGACTTTGCTAAAAAAATTATTATTTTATAATAAATTAATAATAAATTTATATTGTGTATGGTATATATATTTATCTCATAAATTAGTTATTTGTATTCATACACACCAATTTAACTATTAGATTATAAAGATCACATTTAAATAGAATAATTCATTGTTCGTTTAAGCTCATTATTGTGTATTATATACACTATCTAAAATAGACATTACATAGTAAATATATAGATATTAAATGGATCCATAGAAATATAATCATGAAATAATATGTTCAAAAATATCAAATCCAACTTCAACATCACTTCCCAAAGGTCTTCCAATAAAGAACTAATTTTTTATGTCAAATATTCAATATCATTTTTCATAAGGTCCATCTTGAGACAAAATCTCGGATGAAGATGATCAATGAGAAAAGTCATAGATATGGATATATGTTTATCCTTAATTGGTTCATTAATCTAAAAAACTAAGAATCAATTATTTCTACCCCCCCCCCCCCAATATAATATCTAATATGATTTCATTCAAATCATACTTTTTATATATGATGTTGAAGGAATAGAAGGGGTAACCACATCCCCTAATGGGGATTGATCATAATCTAGCTGCCTATGATTATTTTCAAAGTCTAATTAGTTAGATAAAAAATATTGGACTTATTCCTTATTATAAACATCATAAAATACCTCATTCAAAAAAATATGCAGAGATCCTATGGGTTTTGTCTCATTTATTTTTAATTCTTGAACAAATTTCATAGTTAGAGTTGGACAAAACAGTCCTTTCAATGCATGATCTATAGAACACTTTCATGAGAAAACTCAATTACATTATGAGAGTATATCTCAGCTACCATGGAACCTTCTACCAATCCTATAATAGAAGGAATGGAAGGTCCACCATCTTGAGGTGGAATAGCCCCACAGTCATCATTATCATCATCTAAATCTGAATATTCTAGACCTAACACTGCAAATATGGGAGACTTATCCCCCTTAGCCAATGAATCTGGTATACTAGGAATCTATTTTCTACCAATCACATGAGAATTATCTGAACTATTTTCATATTCTTCATCTTCACTATATTCATTCAATTCAGGTTCATTCACAAATTTATGTGATGGTAAAGTTATAGGAGAGTCGAGTGGTCCAAAATACATAATAGGAGTTAATTCGCTATCATCCTCATGTGTCTCTCTATCCTATTCATCAAGAAAAGAAATCTCTATACCTTATTCCCCATATTTCTCTTCTTTTACTTCTTCTACTTCATCATAAGAATATTCAGCGATCTTATTTAGATTATACCTTAACCCACTAGATTTTGTGGTCTAACTGGATAGACTGTAGGATCAAGCATCTCATATAATTTCATAGGGTATACCACCTATTATATTTTATATCATTTTCAGGTTACTCTCATTTTCCAATAGATTTTATTATTTAAGAATAAACCAACTAAAGAGGGTATATGTTCCCCACCAAGAGAAACTTAACTATTATAATTTAAAGGGATGAAAATATATTTCAATTTTAAAGAGAATTAAACTGATAAGATGTTTTTATTACTCATTCACATTCCTTATAACATATATACAAAAATAAATATAAAATTCATTTTTCACTTGTAATTGGAAAAACATACCATGGTACCTCAAGATACTAAAACATCATTTCCTCGGATAGATCAATTATTAAATGAATTTATCTAGAAAGCTATGCTCACCACTGAGTTCCACTATGGGTTTTATTGTGGTTATTTTATTCCCATTCAGTTATTCTGAAGTATTTTTACATTTAATGTGGTCTTGTTATACAAGTTATGAGCATTTATAGTCTCTATATTCACCCTTATGTGGCACACCAAAACTCTTTACCAAGCTTTTTGAAGAAAACTCAAAAGCTTCCTTATTCAAAATTATCCTTCTGCCTCTTTTTCTATGTAGGAATAAATTCAAAATTAGAAAAAAATTCCATAACCAACCTTGGATTGAATGGATTACCATTCTCCTTAATCAAATACCCCAGACTTGTTTTTGAAATTCTTACCAAAATACTTATTTTTTCTACTATATTCATTGAGCATTAACTTCTTTTTCTGCACACATGGGTTAAGCCACAAAATATAGGTTTCATGGGTTCACTATATTACTCATGATGCCTTAATTTTCATTCGATCACTTTGTATGAGGTGGTCCAACAATAGATGGGACATGAGGAGAACATTTCATCCTTTTAATTATAATGCTTCATTTCTAGCTCCTAAGTTTTGGTTTTGAGAGGGAGTTTTGCGATATAGGGTTTTGAGAGAAGATAAGGCTTTGAAAACAAGAAAATGGTTTTTGGAAAAGATACGTATCGATTTCGATTCTTATTCAAATTTTATTTTGAGCATTTAGTGGTATAAAATAATAATAAATATATATAAAATACCTCCAATATGACTCATAACAAATTTGTAGTGAACATAGACATGGTTGATATTATAATATTTTGTTTATGGAAACAATGTCAATGTTGTTCTATGTAACATATATTTAAGGTATTTATAAAAACCATATGATTTGAGTTCATGGTGGGTCTATTGATTGTGTGAGTAAATGTTCATTGTTTGTATAGTGAACACAAAACCAACTAGTCACAATTTAATAACTGACCATATGAACAAAACATCATGGTCACTTAACTAACTATGTTAACAATACATTACCATTACTTTAATATCAATCATATAAACAAAGAATTATAAAGAAAACTCGTACAACCGTATAAGTTAGAACTAAGTTGAAAGATTTAGAAATAATTTATCATTCCTATTTCATGTGTAATATAATTAATTCTCTAAAATTTCAATGGTTTTATAAAAATATCAGTAAGATGATGTGTAGTATAAATAAATTAAATACTAATATATACCTTTCGAAATTGATCACTCAATCATTTGGGATCATAAGAGTTACGACGGCTACAATTGGGGGTGAATTTCAGTTAAAGAATTAAACTAAGACTAACCAAAAAATATCTTAAGTAAAAAAGATCATACTCAGACTTTTTTACATGACCATAGTGATTAAATCATATTAAACAATAATCTAACATATTAGAGTTATTATCTAACTCATAGACAATTCAATAAAACTATTATTAGAAAGATAATTAGAAACTACGTTTTTAATGAACATGCATTGTGGAAAATAATGTTCTAAAAACCAGTAAAAATATATTATAATAGTAATAATGAAGTAAAATATTTATAAAAGGTAATTCTACTCATTAACATTAAGAGTGTAGGAATTCATTAATTCTAACATAAGATATCCGGAGTTTAAATGCCAACTACAATGACATGTCTTTCTGTACCAAGAAATCCACTAATACGATGATTAAATTATCTCCATCGTTAAATTCCATGGAATACCATGATATGATGATCATTATTGATCTATATTCCAAGATTGGGAATCCCTCAATATGAAGGATCATATTCACCAATATTCTTATCCCCAGAATCCCACGATCTAACCATTGCTAGATATAGAAAATACAAAATAATAAGCCTCTATGGAATTTAGAACCCTCACATTGATTATTAAGAACTACAACTCTATAAGATATTTCATAACATAAGAACAAGATGTTTATGCATAGAAATATTTAAATTTGTTGAGTTTCAAATGATTCTATTCCTATATCATTGAATGAGCTCATATTTATAGTAAACTATTCAATGGACATATTTTTGAGTTGGCTGCAATAACCTTAAATAGTTTTCAATTTGACAACTCATAATGATCTATATCTTGATCTTGATATCTAAGAATGAACTTTACATTATTTTTTCACATCATTCTGATTATCACCATTACAGTGCTATAAAATATTTTCATCTAATAGATTTAATTATAAATACTCTGATAATAAAATTTGGATAGTCTGATATACATAACTATTTTTTCAAATCTAATAAACTAAAAATGGTTAATCTAATGTATAATTAATAATTTCAATCTAATGGTTATGACGTCGGTCTGTCTAATAGAATGAAAACCAGTCTAACCACCAGTCAGAATATTATTTGAATAGATATGTCAGATTCACCTTTATTTTTATGGATTGGATTGAATAATATATTTTCATTTTCATTTTTCATTACAACCATTTCTATGTTTGGTATAAAATTTTCTTTTTCTAAAAAGACATACTGAAACACTTGGGATATATGAATTTCATAAAATTGTGTTATAAGAATGTGTTTGTGATTAAAAAAAATAAGGAAATGAAAAGTAAAAATGTATCAATTTTGACTCAATAATATCTACCTTTTTGGAAAGAACAAAATAGAAAACAGAAAATGAAAAAATATAAACATTTAAATACTTAAAACCCTTTTTTGTTGTTCTTAGAACATCATATATATACATAATATTATAACTCCCACTCAATTTATGACTTCCTTTTAGATCTGATAGAAGGTAAAACTTTATATTCTCCCCTTTAATAGAAATTATTCTATAGATAATTTTCCCATTTTTAAAAAAATATACCCCTTGGACTATTTTTCCCACTTTTGAAATAACTCTTAAAAATCTATAAAATAACTCCCATTGTGAATTACATAATATAATATGGATTGAATAATAATTTCTTGAAATTTATAAAATAATAACATATTAAACAATACTGTCTGAATTTACTATTCATACCTGATATAAAATATCGAACATTCATCTAAAAAGAATTAGAAAACATTATGGAAAATTATATTTGGATAGAAATTCATTAATTTAAATATTTCATTCAAATAATATTAAAATTATATCAATATTTTAGTTAAAAAAATCATTCTTTTTATATAACTTCTGGATAATCACCTTAATCATTTTCACACCTTCATGGTCCTTCCCATCTTTAGAAAATGATAACTAAATCATCACAAACCTATTCTCCATATATAATTTATTCCAATCCTCTAACTTTGTCCTTTAAACATCTACTTCCTGATAACTAAATTTCTTATTCTCTTAATTTTAACTAAGAAAATCAACATTTAAAGATCAAATCAAGTTATTTTCTTCTTAAAACTTATGATCCATTTCTTTCAAAACAATTATTTCATTATTCTGATAATATTTCATGTATTTGAATTATTTAACCAAAAGAACTCTATCCAAAACCTTGGATAAAAACTTTTAAAATGAATCAGTATACTTAGGATTTTGTTTCTTTATTTAAACAATCTATTCTTAATGATCCTTAAAATAACTATCAACTTGTTTGACCATTTGACCGTATGATTTAACCTTTTAATATTTTCCTTATTCATTCCTTTTAATTTTTTGATATCATCCTCAATTTTAATCATAGGTTATGTCAACATCTTTAGTGAATCTAATTTTTCATTCAATGAGTTTTGAATTTTATTACAACATGATTATTTTTTTTGAATATACAGAATTAACTCATAATGTTATTTTAATGTTTGATATCAGTAATGAATGAATTTTTATGATTTCATAAAATCTAATATATAAGACTCTAATGAGTAATTTGAAATGTGAGGTGTATATTGTCTGATATATGACTTCTTTACATCTTTAGGTTTTTATTTCTTTGTATATTTTAAAATAAAAAATATTTTATCAAACTTTTACTTGTATGATACTTTTCGAAATCAATGAAAATGTTATTATTCTTCTTTTAATGATTATTTTATTTCCACAAAAACATATAAATTATTTTTTATTATATTATAAAGGAAATAAAGTCGATGTTGAAGTTGTTTCTATTGAAATTTTGTGTTTTGTTGTTTCTTCCTCAGTTTCTATTTTTTTTCCTCTTTAATTTCTTCCTATTTTTCTCCTAATTCCATTTCCATCTACTATAGTGTTCTCAAAAAACCATTCCTAAATTTTTTAGTAATTAATTAGGGTTCTAATTTTTCTATTTCAGTTTCATCTTGAGAATTAATTAAAACTTATTTTCTTTTTCCTTTTTTCTTTATCACAAACTATTGGAATTTCTTATGGAACTACTAATATTTTTATGAACTCTAAACCCATAGAAGGAATTGTTTGATCAACAATGGGAATGGTTTGATACCCTAGAACCAATTATGTCAATGATAAGGGAAAACAAATAAAATTAGATCTCATGATGATATTTCAACTCCCTTTATCAATCATTCTTATATCATTGCCTCATAAAATGTTTACCTTTTTTATATTTCTATTCAAAACCTATAAACTCATAATTAGTTTGATTTTTCAGAGCTAATGCATCATAATTATATAAACAAAAATAGGTTCACAATGTTTCCTCTAGGCCTTATTAGCATTGAGATTCTTTAATTCATCATCTTTCATTGTTTTATATTTTATTTGAACTTTCAGGGGTAGATACTCATTGTTTCTTTTATATTTCCTGGCTTCATTTTTCGTGACGTGATCATATTTGAATATGGATTCTATTTTATTTTATCTAATGTTCTATAATATTGAATCAAAAATAAACTTCATTCTTACTATAGTCTCTTCTCTAATGAGTGAAATATTTTCCCTCATAACATATGATTGATTTTTAATCCAGAAAAATTATATACATTTTACTAAAATTTTGTTAATCAAACAAAAAAACATCAGTATCATTGATTTCACTGAATCCTTATTGAAAGACTCTACTAAGAGGAACAAAACATTACCAGGTTGATCTTCATCTTGTCAATAAACAATTCTAATATAAATATGTCCATCACATTAAGATTATCACTATCACCCTTTCATAGAATTAGATAACATTGAATCTATCATGTCAATACTCTAGTGTCTAGAGTACGATGTAAAACATATTTTACTTTATATAAATATTTAAATAAAGATTCTTTTGTGATTAACTTCAAAAAACATTCAATATTCTCTAGAAGCATATGGGAAGGTAAATATATTTCGACATCCAAGGGTACCTTCACACACTTGGAAAATTGTTGATAAAAGAGATTAAATATTTGAAAAAACAAAGTATAAAAAATATTCATTATCCTATTATGAAATAAAATCTATAGATATGTAAAATTATCATACAATATTTGGGTGATATAGATCAAAATCCTCTTTCCCAATATGAATATTTTTACAACATTGAATCTTAATTACTCTTTTTAACCAAAAATCATGAATGCCATGGTAGGTTTTCTCTATTTATCTTTCTTTAATAACATTCCTTTTAGAAAAGACTTCCATAGTGTCCATCATATGGAATCTGGTATCAGATGTCATATTTTAGGTCGTGATTGGATTAGTGGAAAAAACCAGATTGAGAAATAAATTAGGATGTTTGATTCCAAAATGAAGTTTTTTAAAATAGATGTGTGACATTAGATGACCCAAAATTATATAGGCATGATGGTGATGGTTCAAATTTCGTAAAATATAATTACTTATATTTAAAAAAATATGATATGAAAAATGAGATTTAATCAGAAAATAAATTACAAATAATTATGAACTCTTAATGGGTTTTTTCCTAAAAACTATTCATCAGATTATCAGGTATTCTGAATAAAAATACTTTAAATGTTTTGAATAAAATTTAATACCTTTTAAAACATCAAATAACATGTATAACGAGATTGATAAACTAATGCAATGGATAAGTATAGAAACTAAAATATTATAAGAGTACCATTCAGAAATCTATACTCTGAAATATTTATAAAATATTTGACTTTGAAAAAATTAAAGATACAAAAATAGTTACTTTTTAGAAGAATACAAATTTTGGAAAAAAAATATTTTAGAAAATAAAATTTTAATAAAAACCAAATTTTTTTAAAAAAGTAAATGCTTTAAAAAACTACCGGTTTTAGAAAAATAAAAGATTCTAACCCTTTGAGATGGAGTTTATTAATATAAATATATTGTAAAAAAATTAGATATAAATAATCATTTGGTGCTGATCATTCCTAGATACTATTTAATATATTCAAATATATTAGAATTAAGGGTTTTCATAAAAATATCTACAATTGTCCTTATTTTCTAATGAATTGAAATATAATATATCCTTTCTGTGTGTTATCCCAATGGAAATGGTGTCTTATGTCTATGTGATTAACTTGTCAGTTCCTTCCAGGTTTATATGAAGGAAAATGGAACTTGTGTTCCACAAAAATTGTTTTTTAGTAAAACTCATGTCATAGCCATTGAGTGTGTATTGCATCTACAACACTTGAACAGAAGTACATTCAGTTTCCATATTTTCATCTTTATATTTGGAAAGTTTTATTCAGTTTTGTTTCATGAAGTACTATGAAATTAATGTTTCCCTATAGAAATGAAAAGTTCCAGAAGTAATTTTCCTATCAATTTGACATCAACCAAATTCATCATCCAAAAAAATTATCTCATAATCATTTATACATGATTAAAATAAACATAAATCCATATTTCCCTAATGGTAATGAATATTTCATTTTATAGATTTACAATGTGACTCTTTTTGGAATTTCTTGATATATACCACACAGGCATATAGAAGACATTAAATCTTTATGACTAGATAGTTTGTAAGTAAAACTTATAATCATACCTCTAAATGTATTTTGATCAACTGGTTTCTTAACTTCATTAATACCAAAATTAATTTTCGTTTCGATAGGAGTCATAATACTTTTTTTTCATAACCGAATTTCTTTTAAATATATTTTATATAATTCCATTGAGCTATAAAAATTACATTTAGTTTTAGTGAAATTTGAAAAGCTATAATGTATGTAAACTCATCCATAATATACATTTAAAACTAATATTTCATGATATCCATTATGGACAGTGTTAAAGACATTTTACTTGAACCAAATATAATGTCATCAACATATATTTTTAAAATAATGATATTTTTATTAACTTATTTTATAAAAAGAGATCCATTTGAATCTCCCTTAAAAAATTGTATCAAAAATCTAGTTAAGCTATCATACCAAGCAATAGAGTCTTGTTTGAGTAAATAAAGTGCTTTAGTATGATTAAAAACATGTTTTGGAAGGTTTTTATTTACAAAATGAGGTTTTTTCTGCATAATCTTCTTCCTGAACATATCCATTAAGGAAATCATACCTTATATCTGTTTAAAATTGTTTAAAATTTATGAATGTTGAATATGAAAAAATTATACGAATCGCCTCATGTATAGCTATAATATAATAAGTTTATTTATAATCTATGAATTATTGATGATTATAATCCTTACAAACAAGTTTATCTTTATTTATAACTATTATACTATTTTCATCACATTTTTTATAAAAGACTAATTTTACTTCCATTATAGAAGAATCAATAGGAATTTCATCCTATTTCCAAACATTGTTCCTTTCAAACTCATTGACATCATATTGAATCTAATTTATCTATTCCTCACTACCAAAAACCACATCAGGATTCTTATGTTCTAATTGTGAAGAAAATATAAGATGATTAATTTCATTTCACCAAGAACTTCTAGTTCTAACCAGTTGATCTACATCCCCAACGATACTATCAATAGGGCGATTCCATATAAACAAATAATATCATGGATTTATAAAACATTATTCTTAAAAAATAGGTTTAAAATAATATTGGGGAATAAATTCATAAATATATTCTTCAATTTTTTTCTCATGATAAATACTTTCCAACATACCATGAAAATAAGTTTTAGAAATAACAATTGATGTTGTAGTTTGAGGTTTTTTCAAAACAAAAGGACATGTTTCCTCATATTAAACATATATTTTTCCTCAATGGTGTAATATTTTTAATTTAAAGAACTATAAGCCTTACAAGTTTTAGATAAATCTTAAAAAAATACTTTAACAGATTTTTAAGAAAATGTATGTACATTAAATTTTGTATACAAAATAAATACTTTTCATCCAATTCCTTTAAGGTATGAATTATTTGGTTTTCTATCGGTCCATAACTCATAAGAATTATTAATTAAAAGTTATAATTAAAAGTCAATTTATAGTATAGTAGGAATGAATAATTTCTTTGTCCTAGAAATGTTTAGAAGATGATTACTCTATCAGCACTATTCTAGTAATTTATTGAAGATGTTTATTTCTTGTTTCGACTACATAATTTTTTTTTGGGGTTATAGGTGTCGAAATGTTATGTGCAACACCATTTTTATTATAAAAAGTTTTAAACTAGTAATTAAAAAATTATCTACCATGATCACTATGTATAGTTATTAATTTTTTCAGTTTTAAATCTAGCTAATTTTTTTTACAATTAGTAATGTCTTTATATTTTTGTTCTATAAAATAGATCCATGTATATCAAGTGTAATCATCAACTAAAATGTATACATTGTATTTTAAACCATACTTCTAGATTTTTATGACCAATTAATTCTATCTGCACTAACTATAAAGCATTAAAAGTTGATATTTCACTAATATGAATAATTATTTACATATTTTGTTTATGTAATACCCCAAGATTTCATAGTACGTTTTTTCTTCAAAGTAATTCATTAACTTTCACTACACACAACACTAAGTTCAAGCGCACCACGACTTACCAATCTAGTCGTTCAAAAGAAGTTATAAATAGTATTAACTGCATTTTGAATTTTGTATATGCCATACAATTTGAAAATCCATATTATGTGTTTCTTAGACATAATATAAGAACAAATTCAATTATTTAGATAATGGAAGTATTTTTCAAAAAATGCAATTTTACCGCATTTTGAGGGAGAACCCTTTTTAAATCATATATTTGAAACATTTATGTATTCTATTTGACAAAATAAACTTCTTCTTTAGAATCAGGAGATTAAAATTTAGTTTTGATAAATTTTTGGTATTTTTTGATAACTTTCATAATTTGGTAAATAGTGAAAAATATTAAATGTTAATTAAAAACAAACTTTTTAATCAAAATAATTTATACTGTTAAATTATGTATTTTATTATTTTTGAAGTATAATTAGATTATATTTTTATTATTTAATACAATTTAGGTCATTATAATTAATTTCACTTTGAAATTGGACATAAACAAGTGTCAATCTTTTGATAGATATTGTTGCTTAAAAACATGCTATTTGTTTTGACAACAGGAATTAATTTTAAACTAATTAATGCAAATTATAGGTTTTGAATTTTATAAAATAGACATCATTTTTTAATTATAAATATCAAATATAACTTAGGCTGAATTTTTGGTATTTTTTTGAAAAACTTCAATTTTTGATGAATAGTGAAAACACTGAGTTATTTGGTAAAACCAAAATTTTATTTGAATAATTATTTATTTTATTTAAAATTATTTTAGGTAAAAATAGATACATAATACGTATATATTTTCAAAATACTTCATTGGAGTAATTTTTTAATAAGTTTGGATATATAAAAAGTTATTGAACTTTTTATTGTCTTTTACCCACCTTCTATGAGTATTTTCAAATTTGAATAAAACATAATTTTACCACTTCTGTGAGTTGAATTTAAAAAATCATAGAGACATTCTTAACCTTAGTAAGTAATATGTGGTACAATAAGACTAAAATATTTTTTGTTGAATAGTAACTTTTGACTTTTATGTATCGTTGTTAAAGGTAAATAGGGTAATTAAAGGTACAAATAATATTGTAATAATTCAAAATTACCTTATCACATGTCCTAACATTATTGGATGATTAATGTCCGACCATAAGAATCCTTGGGTCTATTTTGGGACTCCATGGAGCCACTTATGAATGATAATGACACATTAGATTAATTAATTTAAAGTAAAGACAAAATAGACAAAAACAAAATCTTTTAGTAATTAATTTTTATATGGTGTTATATAAATAATATATTTTAATATAAATATTAAATGGAAATATAAACATATTTCCTACATCATGGTCTTTTTTTATTATTTTTAGACTTATAATAAATTAAATTATTTATGACATAATAATGATGTAGTATTTACCTCATTAATAAATGATTTAAATAAATTAGATTATATATATTAAAGTAATATCCAAAACATGTCCAATTATTATTTGATGATTTTATTCCAAAACTTATTAATCTTATATTCGACCCTAATGATTTTTGGATCATTAGAAACAAAATATAATTATATAATAAAATATTATTTTCACATTTTCCTAAAGAGCTGCTCCTCCCCCTTATAAAAGGAGACCACTTCTAACCAATTCCTCACACCTCTAAAGCTATTAGGATCATCCAAAATATACCCCATTAAGCTCCATACATACCTCTCCTCCTTCTAGAAGCCTTACTTTAGGCAGAAGGCACATCAATAAGTCCTTTTGGTTTAATCCAAAAAAACTTACCCAAATTAAAGGTAACAATTTCACTTAACTTCTTTTATTTTATTTTACATCTCCAACCCCTGAACTCTTTTTATTCCTTTCTTTTATAAAAACACTAGTATCCTCAATATACTAGGATTTTTTTATGAGAAGGATTCGAGCTACACTTACACACACCTCCATCGAATGGTTGAAGAACATAATGTTTCGGTGGATGGAAAACTAACGTCTCACGAAACGATGATTGTTCAATTACCTCCTACCACCTCTCATAGTGGCCATTATGATGTGACTATGTTTATATATGATATATATTATGTTTATTTTTTCTTCATGTTTCTGTATTTTTCTTTTATATCATACCTTAATGGTTTCCATTATGGGTAAACGCGATAATTTCATTTGAGAAAGTGCGGACTACCACCACCTCAAAGTGATATGACTCATTAATACCATATGTGGGGCGTATAAAGGATGGAGTTAATGATATTATATATGAAATTATACTGTAATTATAATATAGATATGTATCATAATGTTTTAATTCCATTAAAATAAGAAATAAAAATGAAAGTAGTGTCCATGCGTCCATACGGCTTACCGTCTCCTTGAACGTTGCATTTCATTTCTTATCCAAAACTGATATGTACTATTATAAATACATGTATATAATAGATATATATGATATATATGATCTATAAATCATGAATATCATCTTGGATATAATTAATGTTTGACCATGTGAACAACTTGTAACTATAAGGTGTTCATTTTTGACCCAAGTGCCAAATATCGACAAAACAAACGTTATTAACTTAAATGATTACAGAATGTTTATAACATGGTAATAAGTGATATAAAAGGAATAATAAACATGAAAAAGGTTATTAAGAAAGTATAAGTTAATTTTAATTTATTATTCAAGATATTAAAGAATGAACGGGTCAAGTCAGACACGAGGTAAGGGGTTTCTTATCTCACTTTTAATTCTGTGAGATTTTCATTGATCACCACTTATTTATTGCATGTGGTGTATTCTGTACTTATATTTGATATATATTATCATTATTATCTTTATATTAATGATATTATATAATAAATTTAGTAGTTATTGACTATTTTTCATACGATTTTATTGATTAGAACAAGGTAAGGGTTAATTTCACAATCTCTTTACTATCCGAGGTTATTTTTACGTAAGTATCTACTCGGACCTCTTTATCATCCATATCCATGTTTCATAAAAACTTAATTCAAAACATTATTAATATTTTATAGACTATGGGTTAAATTCATTCATACCCTTGTTTTATTTCTATAATATGTTTATAAAGGAATCTTTCCGTCATTTTCCAAATAAGGTACTTTATGACCTTTTCGAAAAAATTAAAGTAAGAATGTTTTTTTGTTTACATGGTGGGTGAGGCTATTTTATACCATTATAACATCGTCGAAGCTTCCCTTACAAGATTATAAGAATATTTTAAGAATAAATATTTTCTTTATAATTATGTGACTTTTAAATGATTTCAAAATTGAAAGAGATATTTATCTAAAAAAGGTTTTGATTTCATCTATGTCAACATCCTTTGATGGATTTTAATTTTATTTGATGATGATTTATTATGATACAAAACTTCCATATTGTATTGAAGTTTTTGTGATATGTTTGACTATGGATGTGATATTCGTATACCATTCATGGTTTATGGTTAAAGTTTTGACATTTTGTATGCTAGTTTTAATACGAATTTTTATGTTATATTTCAACCTTTTCCAATGATGAATTTATTGGACTAGTATGTTCTGGGTTGGGGACCGGTAAAAGTAAACCCTCTTGGATGGGGATCAGTTACAGAAGACCCTCCGGGTTGGTGTCCAGTTACAGAGGCTCTCTGAGATGGAGTCCAGTTACAGAGGCTCTCTAGGTTGGAGTTCGGTGACCGAGGCTTTCCAGGATGGAGTTCGGTTACAAAGTCTCTCCGGGTTTAGTTCCAGTTAGAGTTAGCCCATAGGTCCTGACATGAGGCCTTGACATAGAAATTAATGTCTGGTATTATACATTCCCTCATTAGGAAAATAATATTGATGGTTCATGTGGTCATTCGACTAGTAGAATACCTATGATTATGTTTTTTTGTGGCATTATTTACTCAACTCATATTCCTTCTATAAGATTATTCATGTTTATTATTGGTAAATGCATGTGGTTTAAATTATTAACCATGATTAGTAATTATGTAATATTCCACTGTATTTCTTACCATTACTCAGCGTTTGAGCTCACCCCTTTCTATGTTTTATTTTTTCTAGGACTCTAAGAAGTGTATTATGATTGATATGCAGGGTTATGCTTAAGGAATAATGGAATTTATAAAGGATTATTTATGTTGTGTTGTATGTTATAAATTATAATGTAACATTAATGTATGTAATCCATTTTACAAGACTTCTAAACCAATCAGTCCTTTAGGACTTGATTCCTTGTAATCATGCTAATGTATTAAAATAATGCACCGACTTTGGGTAACTGGGGTCGGAGAGTTATAGTTGGTATCAAAGGAAGTTTAGAAATAACCTTGGAAACTAGATTTAGATAAACTCTGATTAGAAAGCATAGCCCTAAGATAAAATTTGAGGATTAGTATAGAAGAACTGCCTAGAATTTTGGTAATGTATAGATTTTGTGATTTTTCCAAGAAAATACATCACTGTCTGGATACGATCATGTAGAGGTGGCTCTAGCACAAATGTACCTAAGGGTAAAACATGAAAACACCTCTTTGAGATAGACTCGAACGAGACCTTTACATGACAACATGACTTCTTGCACTCTTGGTTACAACACTCTTAGTGGATATGCTTAAGATATTCTCATTTTATTTACAAATAAATATGAAGGGATGATGTGTATATACTTCATTAAAGAAAACATTTTTAGGATAATGGATTATATCTATAAACTGTTCTTTTTAAGTTAGGTGTTTTAAAAGTTTGTAATTATGTATTTCGATTTATAAACTAATCTAGTTTATGCCATTTTATTGAAATGGCACCTTGTAGAATGAAGGTAAACCCCAGGAATACATATGATATAAAGAGTAAGAAGGATCATATCTTTAATGGTGTTAAGACAACATTTAGAAGGGAAATAGTCTCCAATGTATTCTCAATATATGAAGAAATAATATCATATGTTAATAAGATATGTAAATAATTCTCTGAGTTCTGTGACTTTGAAGGTAAGCAAGAGAAGAAAATGATAGAAGAAAGAAAGATGGATAAATGGAAGAAGGAAAAGAAGGATATTCCCCTATGTGATAAATGTGGAAAGATTCACCTTGCTAAATGCTTGAAAGGAATGAGAGTTTGTTATAAGTGTCGAGAAAATGGACATCAAGTACATGATTTCAAGAGTAAGAAAAACGTTTCCAATGTACAATTCTTCATCTGCAAAGAGTTGGTACACTACACGAATTAATGTCAGAATCATCAGAGTATACCCCAAATGATGCTATTGGATAATAATAAAGTTATGATACTACCTAAGATGAATATGAATGAGTATATTTCTTATGTTGTTATTAAATTATTGTGTCATTTGATTATTTTTTTAATTATGTACATGTTATAAGAATTATAGAGTATATAAGGATTGTAATACAGTACTATTTCATTAAGAACTAGAGATTTTTTGGAACCAAGAAAAGTGACTCAATGGTAGTTTAAATTTTTGGAAAATATATGGTTGAGATAAATATAAACCATAATATGGTTCTAATACCAAGGTAGTGATTTTGGAATAAGAGATGGTTGATTTGGATAAATTATATTGGATATTCTTGACTTCCTGGGAACTGATTAACAGTTTTTTTATTTCATCATTATTGGAATATTAAATATTCTTTTGATATATGGAATATATCCAGTATTATATAAAGGATAAGGGAGCATGAATGCAATCAATATGGTTTTATGGTAATTCAGGGTGTTACCATATTTTAAAATAATACATGATGAAGGTGTTCACATGTTATTATGTGGAAAAAGGATATTTATTGTGTTTAACTTCCTTATAAATTTTGTACTACGAGTTTGGATAGATTTATTTGGGATAAGTCTAAATTTTGGAATTTATTAAGATACTATTGTTATGGTTATTTTTGTATTTTTATAAAAAGGAAAACTCACAAACCCTGTGACAACCCGTCACGTCAGACAAAGCTGTAGGAATCGAACCCACAACCATAATATGATTTGGATTTATCACATACCACTGGACTACGTGAAGTCCCTGGATTTTATAATGTAGTTTATTTTTTTAAGGGTCTGATAGGTGAATTATAAATTAGTTTTTTTGAACCCTATAATAATAGGTTAAATAGAATAATTTATTAGTTCTATTATCTTTTAGAGTGAAAGATGAGTTTGTGGTATAAATTATTTAAGGGATGGAACTCTACTTGTCAAGTATATATTTTTTTCTTCTCTTATTCTATAAAGAAATTAATTCTTAAACTTTAGGTAAGGGATCATAAAACAAAAAATGTGTTATCCTAATACCTTATGTTTTGTTGAACTGATGATATTTTAAAATCATCATAGATTGATAGCTTTGAGGCCCTCAATTCTACAATTGTTTGTGACTGATGACCTCAATCACTCCCTATAAATATTTACGTTTTTCCTCAAATTATCTGTCTATAATTTCCAACAATGTTCTCCTAATCAAGATCATAATTTGGCGGTGACTTTTTCATTCCCCTTTTCCTCTTATTAAGACTAAATATTATTAACCCAATTTCATATGTGGGTTTTTCCACAAAGTTATTTTATATTTTCAACCTTCTATTTTCGAAGAACAATTTCAAATTGCGAGGACGCAATTTATTGAAGTAGGGAATAATGTAACACCCCAAGATTTCATAGTACGTTATTTCTTCAAAGTAATTCAATAACTTGCACTACACGCAACACCAAGTTAAAGCACAACATGACTTACCAACCTAGTCATTCAAAAGAGGTTATGAATAGTATTGACTACATTTTGAATTTTATATACTCCATATAATTTTAGCATCCATTTTATGTGTTTCTTAGACATAATATATGAACAAGTTCAATTTTTTAGATAAAGGAAGTATTTTTTAGAAAATTAAATTTTCCCGCATTTTGGGGGTGAACCCTTTTTAAATCCAATATTTTACACTTTTATGTATTCAATTTGACAAAACAAACTTCTTATTTAGAATCAAGAGATAAAAATTTAGTTTTGATAAAGTATTGGTATTTTTCTGATAACTTTCATATTTTGGTAAATAGTGGAAAATACTAAATTTTAATTAAAAACAATTTTTTTAATTAAAATAATTTATATTGTTAAATTATGCATATAATTGTTTTTTTAGTATAATTAGATTATGTTTTTATCATTTAATATAATTTTGGTCATTATCTGTAATTTTACTTTGAAATTTTACATAAACAAGTGTTAATCTTTTGATAGATATTGTTACTTAAAAACACGCTATTTGTTTTGACAACGGGAATTAATTTTAAATTAATTAATGAAACTTATATGTTTTCAATTTGGTAAAATATAAATCATTTTTGAATTCGTAATATCAAATATAGATTAGGCTGAATTTTTGTTATTTTTCTGAGAAACGTCAATTTTTGATGAATAGTGAAAAGCACTGAGTTATTGGTTAAAATCGTATTTTTATTTAAATGATTATTTATTTTATTTAATTTTATTTTTGGTCAAAATTGATACATAATACCTATATATGATCAAAATAATTCATTGGAGTCATTTTTTAATATGTTTGGATATATTAAAATTTTATTGAACTTTTTACCATCTTTTACCCACCTCCTAGGAGTATTTACAAATTCACCTAAAACTTAATTTTACCCTTTCTGTGAGTTTAATTTCAAAAACCGAGACACATAGTTAACCTCATTATGTAATATGTGGTTCAATAAGATGAAAATAATTGTTGGTGAATAATAACTTTTGACTTTTATTTACCGCGGTTGAAGGTAAATTGGGTAATTGAAGGTTAAAATAATATTGTAATAATTTAAAATTACCTTAACAATTGTTCAAACATTATTGGATGAGTAATTTCCGACCTTGGGCATCCTTGGGTCTATTTTGGGACCCCATAGAGCCACTTATGAATTATAATGACACTTTAGATTAATTAATTTAAAGTAAAGACAAAATTTACATCAACAAAAATCATTTATTAATTAATTTTTATATGGTGTTATATAAGAAATATTTTTGACTATAAATATTCAATGGAAATATAATATGTTTTCCTAAATCATTGTATTTTGTTTATATTTTTTAGATATTGAAGAAATTAATGTATTTATGACACAATAATGATGCAGTATTTTCCCCATAAATGCTTTAAATAAATTAGATTATAAAAAATAAAATAATATCCAAAACATGTCCAATTCTTATTGGATGATTTTATTTCGACCATGAGTCATCTTATCTTCGACTCTAATGATTTTTTAACCTTTATAAACAGAATATAATTATATGATAAAATCATATTTTCAGTGTTTCCTAAAGAGATCCTCCCCCCCCCCTTATAAATGGAGACCACTTCTAACCGATTTTTCACACCTCTCAAGACTGTAGGCTCATTAAAATCTACCAAATTAATCTCCCAACATCATTCCCCTCCTCCTAGAAGCATTACCTTAGGCAGAAGTCACTTCAAGAAGTCTGTTTCATTCAAACCAAAGGATGTTTCCCAAATTAATGATAACAATTTCTCTTAACTTATTTTCATTTATTTTACTTCTCCAACCCCTAAACACTTTTTATTCCTTTATTTTATAACAAAACCATTATCCTAAATACACTAGGAGGTTTTTATGACAAGTATTAATACTAAACATACACACACTCCCATCTAATGGGTGAAGAACATAATGTTTCTGTGGATGGAAAACTAACACCTCACGAAATGATGATTGTTCAATTACCTCCTACCTTATCTCATGGGGGCCATTATGATGGCACTGTATTTATATATGATATATATTATGTTTATGTTCTCTTAATTCTTCTTTATTTATCTTTAATATCATACCTTAATGGTTTTCGTTATGGATAAATGTGATAATTTCATTTGAAAAAGTGCGGACTACCGCCCCCTCAAAGTGATATGACTCATTAATACCATATATGGGACATATAAAAGATAGTGTTAATGATATTACATATGATATTATACTGGAATTATAATATACCTATGTATCATTATTTTTTAATTCCATTAAAATACGAAATAAAATTGAATGTAGCGTTCATGCGTAATTACAGCTTACCGTCTCCATGAATGGTGCATTTCATTTCTTACCCCAAAATGATATGTACTATTATAAATAAATTTATATACTAGATATATATATGATATATATGATATCTAAATCATGAATATCATTCTAGATATAATGAACATTTGACCATATGAAAAACTTTTAACGATAAAGTGTTCATTTTTTTCTCAAGTGCCAAAAATCGACAAAATGAAATTTATTAACTTAAATGATTACATAATGTTTATAAATGGTAATAATGGATATAAAAGGAATAATAAACTTGAAAAATGTTCTAAACCATGTAGAAATTAACTTTAGTTTATTATGCAGGATATTAAGGAAACAACGGGTCAAGTCGGACCTGAGGTAAGGGGTTTCTTATCTCACTTTTAATTCCGTGTGATTTCAATCGTTCGCCACTTATTTATTGCATGTGGTGTATTTCCTAATACCATTTGATATATATTATCATGATTCTCTTTTTATTCATGATATCTTGTGATTCATTTGGTGTTTAATGACTATTTTTTATATGAATTGATTGATTACAATGAGGTAAGGGTTAATTTGACAATCTCGTTACTATCTGAGGTTGTTTTTTATGTAAGTATCTACTGGGACCACTTTATCAACCACATCCATGTTTCTTAAAAACATATTTCAAAACATTCATAATATTTATATAATATGGGTTAAATTCATTTATACCATTTTTGACATTTATAAGATGTTTATAAAGGAATATTTCTGTCATTTTCCAAACAATGTACTTTATGACCTTTTTGAAAAAATTAAGGTAAGAATGTTTTTTAACTTATATGGCGGGTGTGGATATTTTCTGCCATAATAACATCGTCGAAGCTTACCTTACAATATTATAAGAATATTTTCAAAATAAATTTTTCCTTTATAATTATGTGACTTTTAAATGATTTCAAAATAGAAAGAGATATTTCTCTAAAAAATGTTTTGATTTCATCTATGTCAACATCCTTTAATGGATATTAAGTTTATTTAAAGTTGATTGATTATGATTCAAAACATCCTTATTGTATTAAAGGTTTTGTGATATTTTTTACTATGGATGTGCTATTAATATACCATTCATGGTTTATGGTTAATGTATTGACATTTAGTATGCTAGTTTTAATATGAATGTTTATGTTATATTTCAACCTTTTCATATTATGAATGTATTGGTCTAGTTTGTTCCGGGTTGGGGACTGGTAAAAGTAATCCCTCCGGGTTGGGGTTCAGTTACTACAAACCCTCCAGGTTGGAGTCTGGTTACAGAGGCTCTATGGGATGGAGTCCAGTTATAGAGGCTCTCCGGGTTGGATTCCAGTTACAGAGGCTCTCCGGGATGGAGTCCGATTACAGAGGCTCTCCGGGTTTGGGTCCGGTTACAGTTAGCCCATAGGTCCAGTCATGAGGCCTTGACACAGAAATTAAATTCACCTATTATACATTCCCTCATTATGAAAATAATATTGATGGTTCATGTGGTCATTCGACTTGTATAATACCCATGATTATGTTTTATTATGGAATTATTTACTCATCTCATATTCCTTCCATAAAATTATTCATGTTTATTTTTGGTAAAGTCATGTGGTTTCAATTATTCACTATTCTTAATATTTATGTTATATTTTGTTGTATTTCTTACCCTTACTGATCATTTGAGCTCACCCCTTTATATGTTTTATTTTTTCTATGATTCCTAGAAGTTTATTGTGATTGATATGCAGGGTTATGCTAAGGGAATAATGGCATTCATAAAGAATTATTTATGTTCTGTTGTATGTTATAAAGTGTAATGTAACATTCATGTATGTAATCTATTATCCAAGACTGATAAACCAATCATTCCTTTGGGACTTGATTCATTGAAATCATGCCAATGTATTAAAATAATGCACCGACTCTGGGTAACTGGGGTCAGGGCATTACAATTTACTAGATGGAAAATGATCATAAACTTCTATATAATCATACATAAGTTTTGGTAGATCCTTAACTAGAAAATTCTTAGACAACTTATCTACAGTTATCATATTAAATTATCTTAATATTCTATTACATAATCAATATTGATCTTACACAACATTAGGGAAAGGTAGATCTTAGATTTTATGGTCTTCTAAGTTTAATGTTTATATATTCTCATGTGGATTAGTAGAAAGAATAAAGTCATCATTGGAACTATGAATAGTACATTTATCATTCTTGAAGTTCATAAGATAACCATCATCACATAATTGATTTATTCTAATGATTTTGTGCTTATGTACTAAAATAATTAAATCATTATTAATTATATCTTTTACAAGAAGAAAAATATTACTTATATGGACAATTTGTCCCTCATCATTATCTGTAAAAGTTACTTTTCCACCTTTCAAATTTATGATCTTCTTAAAGAAATCCTTATTTCAAATCAAATGTATTGAACATCCACTACCAATATACCAAATTTTAATGTTGTCGGTATATTCCTTATTTTATTGGAAAAAATATTATTTCTTTAGATTCAGACCTTCTTCAGTGCCATATTGTAAGAAATTAAAACATATCTATAAAAATTCATCCAACATTATTGTTTTTTGAAAATCTCTAAATGGGTTAATCATTGCAAAAAAATAGTTATTTCTATAATCAGGTTTTTTGTTAGTAAAACCCATTTCAAAAATATCTCTACAAGGATTAATTTGTATATAAATTTACCAAAATTTTCCTTCATAGAAGAAATATAGTGAAAATTTAATTCAAACTAGAAATTTAAAATTCTAGTTTAACAACAATTTTTTTATCCTCAGTAAAAATTGTATTTGAACTATATTTTAAAAATTCATTTCGTAAACTAGTTTTCTCAAAAATAGAATTTGCATGATCTCTAGATAAAGTATCATTATAAAAAATTAGTTAATCAAGTTCTTGGGATAGAACTGATATTTATATTATTATAGTTATAATTATCGAATTTGATTTAAAAAGTGTTTATTCAGAATTTTCATTTTTTAGAAACTTTATAGTTTTCTTTTTTAAGAAGTTTTTCAAACCATGATACTCCTTCAAAAAGAAGGTAATGTATTATCCTCTTCAGTTTAGGAATATTCTCCATCCAATGATATATAATTGTTCTCATCATTCGTATCAGTATAGTTATCATTTTATGTAAGTATTATTGGAAATTCATATTTAGTTACCATATCCAGGAATCGTTTATTCACCTTTGGTATTTCTAAATATAAGCTAGTTGTTTTTGTCAAAATCATTAATTTTTAGAAGAATAATCAATAGAACTATCTCTTCTACATTAAATCCAAGTGTACCAATCTTTTGAACATTTATTTCTCTTATGATTATAGTACTTTGTTTCATTTATGTTATAATTCTTCTCTTTATTATCCTTTCTTTTATGTTTATTGTAATCAGGTCTTATATGTCCCACCTTTTTTCAGTCATAATATCTGACTTCCAACGATTCTTTCTTGTCACTCTTATCCTTATGACTCTACCAATATCTATAATTAAATTATATATTTCCAAAAAAATTATTCATCCTTATTGTAATATTATATATCTAATTTATAGTTAGTTTTGACAAAATACTATTTTTCTCACCAATAACTTTCTTCTTTTTAGAATATTTCATAACTATTTATACAGATTGAGGTTTAATAAATACAACATATGTAGTAGGAAAATAAAATTCTACATTTTTATTTTTCATATTCTATAAATAACTTTTATATCTACATTTTTATTATATAAATTTTTTAATAACATCATCAAGAGTAATAATTGTGATCCATCCTATATCATCAAAATAAGTTATCTTAGATTACCATTCATTAAGAATAATCTCAATAATATTTTATAATAACATTTCATCCATTACATAATTCTCTATAGGAGAATGTAAATTGTTAACCATAGTAATGAGTCTTTGATAAATCTTTTCTACTAATTCTCCAAGTAATAAATTAAAATTTTGATAATCAGCTCATAACATAGATATTCTTATTTAAATAACTTTTGATGTTCCCTAATTTTTAACTTACCTATTTTTTCATATAATGTTGTCTTCTTCATATGAATTAAATAAATACTTGTTTTCATAGAAAAATTAGAGTATTACTTAATATATAATTCAATTGATATTCCTACTTTTCATAATTCATAAAATTAGTAACGTCCTATTATAAAATAGTATAATGTCCAGTTAATTGGAAAAATTAATCCAAACAACTATAGAAAAAAAAATATTCATTATTTCTCTCTAATATTTATAATCATTACCATAAAAAATAATTTGTCTACTAGGATTCATATTTTCTGTTATACCAAAATTAAAACCTACAATATTATCAAATTGAATGTATTTTCTAGAAAAATCAATTAGTGTAAAAGAATTTTATAAAACATATATTTATAATAACACTTAATTACTTTCAGTATAAAACAAATGTAAAAACACTACAAATATATTAGTAGAGCCTTATTTAATACAGATTGATGGATTATATGAATTATAAAGGAAAAAATAATGTATTAATTGTAGTTTAAATAATAAACTAAGTAAAAAAAAAGATAAAAATTATACTTCATCTGATGATCCAAGTATTTAAATTAGATTCATAAATCATTTGATATACGAATTTTATTAATGGTATTATAGGATGTCTAAAAAAACTATTATTATGAAGATAAGTAAAAACTAAATTTCTAATGAACATTCAAAAATAATAATAAACTAGTAGAAATAGGTAAAAAATTGATAACAATAAGAATGAATTATAATATTTATAAAAGTTTATTATACTATTTAACCATAAGATTATTGGAAGTAATAAATCTTGATATCAGATTACCTCTACTTTAATACCTACTTTAAAGGATTGTCATTCTTTATATGGAATTCACTAGATATGATGATCATAATAGCTCCATATTCCAATCCCATGAAATCCCTTGATTTGATGATTGGTATGTATCTGACTTCCTAACATTGAAATCCCTTCATATAATTGATTTAATCCACATGTCCTCTTATTCCCATATGCCCTTGTTCTAACCATAATTGGACAAAGAAAATACAAAAGTAAATAATATCTAAGGAATTGACAACCCTCATATTATTTCCTTTGAACTACAACTCTCAAAAAGATTAAAAATCCTACGAATGAGATGTTCACTTGGAGAAAATTTTTGATGTGTTGAGTTGAAAATGGATCAGATCCCATCTATTCAAATGATTTAATATTAATAATAAATGCTTTAATAGTAATATTTCTGATTTGGTTTCAACAACATCAGATATATTTTACATCAAAATATAATAATGATCTGGATCATGATCCTGATAACTAATAATAAACTATAATTTATTTTTTGATGTCATTATTTTTTTTACCATTATAATTCTATAAAATATTTTCATCTGATAAATATAATTCTAATTACTGTAATTATAAAGATTGGATAGTTTGATAGACATCATAATTGTTTTTAAATCTAATAAATTGAGTAAATGTTAAACAAATGTATTTTTAATAATGTTAGTCTAATGGTTAGGAATTTGGTTATTCTGATAGACAGAACACCAGTATAACCACCATTTAGAATAATAGTTTAACCAATGTGTTGGACCCAACTTCAGACCGATGTATTAGATTGAATAAAAAAATATATTATTTTTTTCTTTAAAATAATTTATATATATGGAATAAAAATATGTTTTTTAAAAAACATATTTATAAACATGGGATATAAAAATTTAGTAAAATAGATTTTTAGGGAAGTGATTGTGATTTACAAAACTATGTAAAGGAAAAATATAAATTATAACTTTGGACTAAAAAAATTGATGTCTTATATAAATACATTTTTTCATTGAATGTGATAAAGTATTCTGAGATATATTTATTTCAATTATATTATCACAACATATATAAAAATTTTAGAATTGATATGAATAGTATATTAGTGTATATTTCATCCACCAAATATGGGAAAAATAACTTCATGTAGTGATGTATTCATCCTCAATAGTGAAAAATTAAACAGAGAGTGTTTATTTTTTGGTCTAACATACAATCACCAAAAAATGAATCTAAATAACAATCTATATTAAATTCTTGTCCTATAGAATAAAACAAACCTAAATTGGTTGTAATTTTGAGGTATTTACAAAATATTTTGGTATCATGTAAGTGAAATTATTTTGGATTTGATTTAAAACAAGCACACATGATCACACTAATTATAATATTTGGTAATCTAGTAGTTAAATACAGAAATCTTGTAATCATGCTTTTCTAAATAATTTCATCAAACGGTTTCCCATTTTCATCATGATTGAACTTAAATAGTGTACTCATGGGAGTATCACCACCTTTTTTCTCTATACCAAAATGGTTAGAATATATTTAGTATATGTTATTTTATTTAAAATTAGTCCTTATTTATTTTGAAAAATATAGAAAACAAGGAAAAATATTAATGAATGAACGTTATATGAAATATAAGGGATAGTTTCTATGATTAAAAATTGTTATAGGGACATAAATATTTTATATTCACCTTCTTATTCATGTTATAGTTCAAACATCTCTTCTGTGATGGTTTATTTTTCCATGGTTTAATATAATTCTCACTAGGATAGGTTTAGTTGTTGATATTAAAATTTTAAAGGTCAAAATCAAGGGTTCTTAAAGTGTTCTTCGGCTTATTTGGATCTGTTTCATAAAATTTGTAATGTATATATTATTCCATAATTTTATTTCTTTTATTAAACAATCTATATGATTTAATGGATGTTTAATAGAAAAGGAATATTCCTTCATCACTTGTGGAGGAAAACATATCGGAATTATCATTTGTATTGTGTATAATGATCTTACATCTAAAAATTATACAATAATTAATCATTCACCTTCTTCCATTTCATAACTCTTATAGGGTTTCCATTAATATAGGTATAATAATAACTCTATTGATAATATAAAAAGTTTTATTAAAATATTATTCCCAAAAATATATAGGTAGTTCATTCTCAATAAACATGCTCTGAGAAATTTCTTGAAGTTTTATATTTCTTCTATCTATAACAACATTCAGTTGTGGAGTCTTTGGTTAAAAAACGTTTCGATTGTTGCCAGGTTATGAGCAGAAAGATTTAAATTCCTTGTTTTAAAACTCATATACATGATCACTTCTTAATGTATTAATAGTAATTCCACTATAGTTTTCTATGGATTTTTCTTATAATAATAAATAGAAACAATCCTAAATTCTGTGAGTTAAAATGAATACCCAAGTTTATCTAGAAAATACATATAAAAGAGAATATACATAGTGATTTCCATCTATTCTATAAACACTAAAGTGTTCAAATAATTCCATGTAACAAACTCTAGGTGTTTAAAAGTTGAAACTACTTTCTTTGGCTTGAAAGAGAGCTTATACATTTTCCCTTTTTACATGGGATACAAACATTGTCTATTGGGAATTCTAGTTTAAAAAGATCCATAGCTAATCCCTTCATATTTATATTTCTAAATTTATTATGTCTGTAGTATCTAGGTCTCTTATGGAAAATACCATACTCTTTATGAAAGTCATTTAAACAAGAAATATTTTTAGAAAATAACGAATCTAAATCAATAGTATAAACATTATAATTACACAAATTAGTTAAAAGTTAACATGTTTATAATTATAAAATTTTCTATAATTATTCCCAAATTTAATAGGATAACCATCATAACATAATTGTGAGATACTATAAATATTATACTTTATCCCATCTACAAAAAAAACTTTAGAAACTATTATAGTACTAGAATTATCGATTTGACGAAGTCATATTATATTTAATTTGGAGTTTCACTAAAAGCTACATGTAGACCATAAACCATGATAAGGTTCATAAATACTGACTTGTCCCCATTCGTGTGTCTAGAATATCCAACTTTTATATACCATAGTTTCTTACCATTACTCTTCACGATGGTTTCCGGCCACAAAATAAAACAAGAAATGATTTTGGTACATATAATTTATAGTGTACATAAATGTTAGAAATAAAATATTTATGGATTCAAAACTATTTAACTAGTTCAGTATAAATATAATTTAGGATTTTAGATATAAAAAATTTATTATTTTCACTAAAATAATAATGGTTTAGAGAGTTTTATGATCGTGAACTAGGAACAAATTTATTTTTTATAAATTTTACTCTCTCTTGGCCAGTAACACAACCCAATGGTATAATTAGGTGTCATGTTTACCCAGAATAAAATTAAGGGATTATATTGAATTTATAATCCTTTATATATCCTCATTGTGTTTCTTGTTTTACATTTTGAGTTCAGTGATTTATTTTAAAAAATAATATTTTTTGTATTTTTCTACAACAATGTCAAATTTAAAATGGACAGAAAAAGCATGTTTCTTCTTTAAATATTTATATTTGTCATTTTTTTATATATTTATACCATAAAATTATAGTAAACAAATAAATATTCATTTCTCATGTTTTCATAATTTCTTTAAATCATATAAATATTGTAAATATTAACATGATATAAAACATAGAATTTTCTACCTCGAATGTATTTGTCAAAAAATACATTCTATCTCTGTCATTCTTGTTCTCTCGACTTGATTCAATGTCACTTCATTTATCCTCAATGTTTGTCTAGGAATTCCTAATATTCTTATTCAACCTTTATACTAAAATATTTTATTTTAATTCAGTCTGGGACAATCATCTTCTTTGTTCCTTTTTCTTTTGCATTCAAAATTTTTCACTTCAACTCATTGATTATCTTTTTTCCAATTCTAATTTTAGTCATACATTCCTATATTATTTATTTCCATCAATAGTTTCTTCTTACTATCTAATTTTTTAAATCTTCTAGCTTGGTGATACATTTCCTCGTCACGGTATGATGGTGATTCATCTTTACTCAATCTGCCATCATTGATTTTCTTCTTTATTTTTGAGTCAAATATCATGAAGGCATCTAATTTCCTTTTAGTTTTATATTCCTCTTATTTTTTAAACATTAATTACTCTTTTAGATCAAATTATTTATAATAATCTCTATTAAAAGTAATTTACTTATTTCATAGTATTCTTTGTTGGAAACATAGGCTCCCCTCCACCTATCTTGAAAGAATCGCAGTAGTCACTTCACTTGATCATTTTCTTCATTTATCATCCCAATTTCAAGTATTATGTTTACAATATCAGGAAACCTGAAATACATTACAAAAATACATTCGTCATGTTTCATCTTTAATGAATCATATTTAATTCAGTAATTGTATAAGCTTGTCTCTTTAACAATTGAAGTTCCCTCATGGGAAACAACATGTGTATCCTTGATTTCAAATGCAGCAAAACAAGTAGATATTCAATTAAATTCATCTTCCACCAATTCATAATATAATTCATACATGAATTTACAATTACAATCATATGCTTCCTTAGTGGAATTTCCCCATTTAACTCAAGCAACTTTGGGGTTTTCATGTTTTTCTTTTGTTATGGTCCAAATATAAAATCACATGATATCAATATAGATATTCATTTTTAACATCCACTATGCATAATTGGAGGAATTAAAATAAAAAATCTAGTTATTGGTTGTTTCCTATGATTAATTTCTTTCCATAAATGTATAAATTTATAAATATAAAAAATTACTATCTTTTGGTAAAATTTTATCAAAGTTTCATGTAAATTTTAAACCCTATGATGAAAAATATTTTTTGGAGTGGAAAACTCAATAGGGGGTAAATTGATATTATATTTATTTTTATTTTTTAAAAAAGATTTAACACTAAATCTCATAATTTATAAAATATGGTGTACTTATATTAAACAATTAAATTTTGTAATTTTATCTTTCCAAAATATTCTGAAAAGATTGATCACAACCGAGTTAAAACTGGTTTTGAAACTCTTCTATCATTTGAAATGGTTTAATATTATCAAACACAATATAAAAAATAAAAATTAATTTTACTATTAGAGTAATTTTTTTATATTATAGTAATAAAAATAGATAATATTTTCTTTAACATACAATGGAAAATAGAGAAAATAATACAATGAAATAAATTCAAGAGGTTCAGTCTCAAGGTGAGACCTATTACTCTCCACCAAAAAATAACCGACTACTAAGAAGTTTGTTAAATAATTAAATAATCCATAGAATGGATAAATTATTATATGAACAAAAACTAAAATGTTTTTCCAGGCTATACATATCATCTTGCACGATTCTATAAGGGATTAATATAAGAATAAAAACTGGATTTAGGAAATTTGGAATGCACAACCTCTTCCATAATTTTTTGAGGGAGTAAAGATGAAATGGAATAAGGGAGAGTTTTTAGAAGTCTCAAATACAATATGATATTATTGTATTATAAATTAATATTTCATAACAACTTAAATGATGATAATTATTCTAGTAAAATAAAGCATAAAGGGTAAAAATTATGAAGAATTGATGTAAATCAGTATGGTTCACTTCGATTGATTAAGTGTATTTGAAATGGTATTTGAGAATATATAACAGGTTTTTCATAGATAATTTTGGAAAATAGAGTATCATGGAATTCTTAAAATGAGTCAACTATATATCTATATTCCTTTTAATACTTAGCTCAGATATCAATACGTGTTTAGTTACACTATTATTCTATATTCTAACTATTCTTTTTCTCATGTGTAGTTCCTTTTATAAAAAGAGTAAAAATATCAAAGTATCCCTTGGAGAACATTCAAAGTAGTTTTAATTAAAATTAAACTACAATTAATGATCCAAAATATAACCATTTAGGAATCTAGAATACTCTAATTCTTATGTTAGACAGGGTCAGTTATCTTCACTTAAATAATGGTTAATCGGAACAGTTGGTTTTCACTATAATTTGGCACTACTGGTTGGAATACACTTGTCATGGTTGGTGTTGTTTTTCTTATAGTCACTTATTGTGTACGCGTGTTGGGTTCATATCTTCATGTTGTAGATTCAATAATTCATGTAGTCAGTTCATTACATCACAAGGTAGCTTAATCTCTTCACATGATCAAATCATTACTTTATGCAGCATCATTATTACTTTTCATGGTAACAACATTTCTGCTTGTGGGGGGTTTATTTTTAAATTTGGACACTAAAATAAAGACACATATCAAGTTTAGGAATTCGATAAATTCTACTCACATGTCGCACAGTAGCTTTTTTTCATGTGGAAGGTTATTTCCTTCATGTTGTGGGTTTGGTACGCATGTGGTCACTTAAACATCAATTCATAGTAGGTTAATGACCTAGATAGAATTATTTCATCTAACACAAGGTCAATTGATTTCACATGAGGTTAGTTAGAGTTCAACTTGTGGTATGTTCCACATGGTCACTTAACCATCATCGTCATTTTAATTTCTTCACATGGTGGATATATTACACATACGGTATGTTTTCACATTAGGTTCAAGACATAGCCAATTTTAATCTTTTGGTGAAAAATTATTTGATAATAAGAAAACATGAAATCCATTATAAATGTAATAATCATGAATTTTTATCACTAAAATAAAGTGGTGTTTGACTAAGCCAGTAACAAATTTCCTTGATTAGGAGATTTGTCGAATGGATATAAAAATAGAATTCCTTATTGGTAACCATATGAATGATTTCAATATGATACAACTAGAAGGATTTTTGACTCCATGGGATGTCAAAAAGGTTTAAAATATGTAGAGATCTGTTTATGGATTGATGAAAGCATCCATGTCATGGAACATTCTCATTGATGTATCCATATGGTAATTTGTTTTTATAATGATAAAATATGATCTATTCTTTATAAATTGTTTAACGGGTGTGAAATCAATTTCCTAGTAGTATTTTTTGGCGAAATAATACTAATTGAAAATGAGATACTAGTCCTACAGACAGTTAAGACATAGTTGAACAATGTTTATCAATGAAGGACTTAGGTGAAGTAGCCTACATTATATGAATCAATATCATTAACGATATATTTGAGTGGCTTCTTGCACAATGTCAGGTTACATATATTGATCAGCTACTACATATATTTAGTATGGATCAATACTAGTGGAGATTGGTTATAATGTAACATGCAATACATCTCCCTCAAAAATGTTTACTTTGAGATAGAAGGTGAGATATAGGATGAGTAGACTACCATGTGCTTCTGTGATAGGTTCTATCAGTATTCTATGTTATATACTATATTTTTTGTTTTCAATCCAGTAATCAGGGTACATTGATATCAAGTAAATCTTGGACAGAAAAATTGAACTCTTTTTAAGACTATATTATAGAACCTATTGCATGATTAATATATGTTCCTAATTTAAGGAGTAAATAAGGTACTAGTCATCATGAGATATACATATTCTAGTTTCTAGATGGATCAGGATGATCTAAAATCTTCTTCCGGAAATGTATTCTTCTTTAATGGGGGATCTATGGACTAGAAGTGATTAAAGAAACACGTGTTCACTAATTATACATCAAATTCTGAGTAAATTGAATCTACTGATGTATCTAAAGAAACAGTCCAGATATGTAAATTAATTGAGGATTTTGATGTGATTTCAAGTAGTAATGATCTTATCAAACTATATTGTGATAATATTTTAGTAGTGTTTCTAATCAAAGAACCTAGATCACATCCACTAACAAAGCATATAATATGAATGTATCACCTCATGAGAGATTGTTTTCAAAGGGTTGAGGTCATAAAGAGAACATTTTTCATGGATGAAAATGTGGGGGACCTATTGACTAATTCTACATCTTAGAAAAATCATAAACATCATGTGAGAGCTAGAGGACAAATATTTATCAGCAAATGGATCTGTTGCAAGTCGGGGTGTATTGGATTTGGTTACCTATAATCAACTACCTTGAACATGTGATTACTAATACGTAAATTATTTTTAATACTAATAGATATCTTATCACACGATTAGTATTCATATTTTTTTCATAAAAGTAATAATTTCTTTTGAGTATTTTTCACATTGAAATGTCATAATTGTTTTCTGATATGATGATAACCATAGAGTTCTCTGATTATATTCTTAAATGCATGTTCTATATCTGGATGACATCATATGATTAGACATAGATGATATGTTTTATTAGAGGTATAAGACTCATAATAAATTGATACTTATTCTCATTAATGTTTCCCTTATAAATTTCCATGATAAGAGGATTGTGAGAATTTACCTGCTTGTAGATAATGTACATGTTTATTATTTCATTATATGTTTCAAAATACAAATATGTATAATGATCCTCATTATTTAAGATTATTATTAATTCATATCGCGAGTCACTTATTTGGATGTACTTCAAAAATAAAGATAACACATGTTAACATTGATGTTGGATACATTGGTAGTGTCATGAATGATATGGAATTAATGAATAAGTTTATAAAGGATATATCCCTTATGTTCTTTAATATAGAATGATATATTATTCCCTAAAAATAAAAATGGAACTATCTGATATGTCTATATACATGAAATCTTGTCTATGAGTTTATTTCTAGGAAGCTATTGAAATATATTTCAATAATATAAGTTGATGAGACAAGTGATGCAATCTGATTGAATGATATATAATAAAAAATGGAGTATATAACAAGATAAGCATTTATAGGAGGTAGTTGTAGCTTTAAAATCTCACAATATATTTAGAGGTCATGATGTGTTTCAAGATACAACTTTTAATCATTGATTTTGACTGAAAACTATCTATATGGGTCCTATATGGTCTGATATAAGTTTATTCACAGGATACACCAATTTAGACGAATTGCAATATAGGATGAAGTGGGCTCCACATGTAGGGACCAGTAAGAATCCATGTGAATGATCACAAGTTAATTGAATACAATTATATTATTTGTGTTTTGAATAATGAGAATTGATTTTATCTGTAAATGAATTCATGAGTTTACTTAATTATAAATGTGAATGAGAGAAAGTATTATTTTTTTAATAGACACAACATTGTTAAAGGTTTATTGAATAATTATGTATGTAATGTGCTGATTTAATGGTTCATGATTCATCATGTGAGTTTTATTAATGTTTCCAATGAGTGCTGAAATGATCATGAAAAATATGAAAAATATATTTACTAATTAATGGAATTTTCCTCTAGTTTAAGGGTGTTGATTTGACCAATTGAATAATTGAAATTTTTGAAAGTTAACCCTTACTATTTAAGCTCATTTGTGAGGTATGAATAGTTACCAAAAATATATAAATGAATTTTTAGAGTTTCTCCCATATTACCATATCTCTAAGGCTTCTAGAGAGAGAAGTATAAATAACATAATGATCCAATATTGGAGGTCAATCATGTGATATTTTGGTGACCACACGAGATTTGTAAGGCTTTCGGTCTTCTATTCTAGAACCTAGAAATTGATGTATGATGTTCATAAATTTTGGGTACTAATTTATTTTTTTCAAAATCAAATTAATTCACGTATGATCCTTGGAATGGAATTGGAATCATTATATTTAATCAATTAATTTCTGATCAATTCGATGTTAAAAATTCAAATTGCACATACTTTCTTTTTTTCTCTATAAGATTGGTTCCATTAGAACTATTTACTACTTAGTGGTGAATACACTTTTTTCCAATGATACCCTTTTTATTTTTTCAACTTGATGAGTATCATATCTCTTTATTTGAGTAGTTTAAGGTTTCTCAAACTGGACCAATGAAGATTGTGTTTAAGGAACAATATATTTGACCAAAATGATCATGAAGATTAAGGTCATATAGTTTTAACCAAATGATGATATGATATATGCATTAATAAGGGTGATTTAATCTTGAAGTGAGTTTAGTAGAGTCCAATTTTGTTATAGAGGATCTCAAGGATGGGTTAACATAGTTTATGGTCATAGTAATTGGATTAAGAGTTTTCATTATAGGTGGAAGGGGTAGAATTCACCTAACATGAATGGTGATAATAAAAATAAGAGAAAACATGGGTAAAAATTGGTACATTCAGTTTACATTCATGGTCCATGGACTAATACAAGGTATGGTATCATTATATAAATAGTGAATGAGATCTAGGAGTGCTTCAAAACATTTTAACAATGAATGAGAATGTTTTAAAAAATAATTTTACATATTTTGATTACGAATGTAATGAAATAAAACATGTATGCTGAGGATGAAAACTAGTTGAATTTTAATGAAGAGTTCCAATAAAGTATTTTAAAGGGAATATCTAGTCAGGGAATATTTTCCTTGGAAGAATACATACATCTAGTTTTTTATAAGTTGTCTGGATATGCGGTGGATATATTTTTTCTTATAAGATGGGTAATTTTTAGATTCATATATAATGGTTAAAAACATCCATGAATATTTGTTTTTGTGATTTAAACATATAGGTTATAATGTGTTGCATATAGGAAGTGGATATCCTAATGATGATTGGAACACATCAGTTCAAAACTAACCAATTTGGGTTGTTATAGAACTTTTATGGTGAGTAGAAGTTGATGGTGATCTATGGTTGAGTCTTAAAAAATATTGTTTATATATTATTACATATCCTAGAATAATAAGATTCAGTCCACATGTATTTTTAAATAAATATTTTTCATTTCAGTTTAGAGTTTATATAAAAAGACCCAACATGAATGATGATACCATATAATGGGATATGGGTTTGAATTCAATGAAATTTATGGTCATTCCCATGATTAATGATCCTTTTGTTACTATATACACTATAATAATGGGTTTCAATCCACAAATAGTTATTATATTGTCTTTTAAAATATTTTTCTTACATATAGGGGACATGGTAGTAACACAAATGATTATCTTGGAGAAATAAGGGAAGAAACATGACATGGATTATGTATCGAAATCCAGATAAAATAGAATAGTTTCATCCTAATGTATAACCATGGGATTAACAAATGTGAGTTGGTGAAGGGCCAAACACTAAGACTAATGATGTGATTATGACTACAAAGATTTATCTATGGTCCATAGTTGATAACTATAGTCATCATTATGTATCCCATAAAGTAAAAATAATTAATCTTCAAGGAATTATCAATAAGAAATTTTTTATATTTGGGTATAGTATTAGAACAAAAAAAGATCTAAGGATTTACCCACAATTTGAGATCCAAATTTCAGGATATTTTGTATTATTTTATGGATAATGTTGATTAAATAATGTTAATTAGTGATATTTTGATCATTTGGGGATACAATTAATGGTATTCATAGATAAACATAACATAATAAATTTAGGTTCCACTATATATCTCATGAGAGTATTAATTTTCCCACGCATAGTTTTTATATGATCATTGCATATATATATGGATCATATATAGGGGAAATTGTTTCTTCCTGGTCTATAGATATTAGAGCGGATCTGACATGTACTGATAAACCCTTACACAATGCAATCTTATGTAGATATAGCTTTTACAAAAGGGAATTGTGTTAGATATGATAAAAAAATTGAGAAATTTAATGAATTTTGGGATGGAATATGTGCTATATAGTTTATCATCATATGAAAAGGACTCAGGTTCTATGTAGTTTAGGTTCACATGATGAAAAACATTGTAGATATATGTTTTTCATATTGTTTCAGGTGAAAATTGAAATCGTTTTGTCTTAGTTTTGAGTAAAAGTATAATACATTACATGGCCTCATAAATCCTCAAACACTATGATGAAATGAGAGTTTTACATGGTTGAAATTAATGTCTAGTTCTCACATAAATAATCTAGACATCACTGCGTATCCTAAAATAATAGGGATAATTCCAAAAATAGTTATTCTTGTTGGTTTCTTTTATCCCAATCTAGGGCCATTGAATGAAACCCAACATCAATGAGGAGAATAAATATTATAAGATAGAATAGGGGATTAAATGGATAAAATATTTTTAGGTTTTTTCCAAGATAAAAGACTTGGGTGCCACATAGTCTCTTGTTATACAAATAATCAATCCGTGCATAGTTCTAGATAAAGGGACTCTACAAAAATCTATCTACTATTTCTGAGATAGGAATAAATTTATGGGTTCTCTAGTGAGGCGAGGAAGTGTAAAACTCAAGGTTAATTGGTAAAGGTGTCATCAATAGGGTATAATCATGCATAGAAGGTATTGTTGTTCATGGGATTACATATCCTGGTATCACTATGTATCATATGAAAATAGGAATTAAGACACATGTAGTTCTTTACAGTAACCTTTTGAAAGATGCAGCACATGTTTAGGGGGGAGAAAAAATGATCTTGCCTAAAATTCAATCTATATAATGGAAATCCAGACAAGAATTATGAAAGCCCAAACTCTACGAATAATCCTTAGACACAAAGTAATTTTATTATAGTAGTGGTTTGTAGATAAAAAACCCTACATTGGGGGACTCTTACATAGATTTAGATTTCATATAAGGAAAATAGGTCATATAAAACATATTAATCCATGTAATTTAATGTTCATGTTGGATAGACCATATGTTTTTCATTTTAAAAATATGTGGAAAGGTATTGGGTTCCATGTAGTTTAGATTCAAACAACTAGGACCATCATGTCTTGAAATTTAAATTCATATTACCATGACCATCTCTAAGAAGTTTGAATACTTGCAGAATAGAATTTAGGGAATAATTATCACTATAGATATAGATCATGATGAAGGGAAAGTAGAAATCCTATTTATTGATTCATTATAGGAAAACCTAACAAGAATGAGATAATGTCTAAGACACAAAAACTATATAGGAGTTTGATGGTAATGGACCTTATGATAGATTCTGATATAAGTGATAGATATTTCTCTATCTATACCATGGGGATTGAAATATATAAATACATATTTTTGGGAAAGGAGTTCTTATACTTATATTTGGCTCTTGTGTATATTAATGTGATGTGGTTTCATCCTAGTGTCTAGTCATTTTGGTAAATCTAAAATGAATGAGTATGTTCTTAAGAACTATGATTAAATAAAATGGTATTTGTGAGTGGCATTGAAGCATAAAACATGGAAGTTACTACATATCTTAATATAATAAGAATCAATATATACATATTTTCATATTTAATGTATTCCTATATCTATCTCTTTTTTATGTAAAAAATAAATTAGTATTTTCTTGGTACAAGATTGATGGAGTTTATTTGACATGGACTAGTAAACTAGTAAACATGGACCCATTATGTAAATCTAGATCATACATGTGGAAACTAGTTGATATAATTAATATGTGTCTATGAAATTTAAATATTTTCTATATATTCTATATATCATTCAATTTAACGTCATGTGAAAAGGACTTGAGTGTTATAAAGCTTAGATTAATACAAACAAGACTTGCTCTAATCAGTTTAACATTAATCAAAATCGACTTTTAGGAATCCAATTTGCGGTCAAAAAATGTATTTCTTGAGAAACCATAAATTGTTGGAAGTTTTGATACACTCTCTATCTATTATAATCATGCAGTAATAATTTTTGGAGTTGAATTTGTGTATTTTATAATGTACTTCCCATTTTACCTCAAATTTTGGAGGTTTCTTCCCATGTATCATGGAAGTTCTCACTACCAATAATAATTCCCCTTGGATAAATGAGTGGAGTCAGACCTTCTAATCAATTATTTTATGACATGATTATAATGAATCCCAAGGTTGTTTAGTTTTTATAACATTTATCATCAGGTTACTCTAAACAATCAAGCTTGATTTGAGATTTATCATATTAGGAAAATTGATCGTAAATATAAATTTTAAGAGAGGGATACAAAACATAAGTGTGGATAACTTCATCTATCTCGTACACAAGCAAGTATGGGGTTTCATTTTTGGCAGTATATATTTTGGTATGATTTACCACAAAGTATAAATGAGTTTATCCAACCAATATTTCAAATATTTATCTGTTATTTTCTAAAATATATTGAATATGGTTTTATTGAAGGCCTTTATTTTACTTTCCACTTCCCCATTATAGTAGGGTGAGTTGTTAGAGTGGATTTGTTTCCCTTTACATGGCATCATTAATTCATAATAATATAAATTAGTGATGTTTTCCATCAATTTTATGTGAGGGAATCTAAATTTGGAAATGATACTAGTCTTCCCAAAATTGATGGAACATTTCCCTAAAAATTTCACTAAGGGGACAACATCATTCCATTTTGTGAAGAAGACAATTGAATTAATAATGATATTTTTTTTATAGCTATATATGGAGGGTACTAACCCTTGAAAATTATTCCCCACATGGTAAATGGATAATATTATTTTCTAGGATTTAATAACTCTAGTATTGATGAATAAAATTGATGTGTATAATTCATTGATTTCATTTATTTTTTGAATTCCATACAACCCTATATCATTAATGCAAAGAAGTATCCAAGTCTCATAATTTGATGGAATATAGTGGTTATTCACTGGTGGGTGTCACCGCTTCTAGAATGACTTCCCTTATAATAGTGAGGGTCTCACCTCATTTTATGAACCTATGAGAACTCTCTTAAATCCCCATTTTGATAAGAAATTTTAGGAATTCTGAATATTGTAAACAATGAAATTTATTTCTAATCTACATATGTGTAACATCATAGCCTAATTCTGTAGGTAAATACAATGTTGAAGGTATGATATTATGAGATACATCCATCCAACTATGAAATCTATCAATGAGGATATAGTCTCTATTTGATTCTAAGTGGTTTTAATTTTATTGATTTCTCTTATATCATTAATTATTAATGGGGAGCCCACTCTATGATGTGGGAAAAAAATGATCATCTTTTCTTAATATGGATCCACCAAGTCTATTATTACATTTTACAATGTATCTTAATAGGAATTATATCAATGTGTGATGTGAAACACTATTATCTCTAAGGAGAATTCAAATGTTAACACTCCTCATTAATCAAGAAAGGTGATCAAAAATTCATTATTAATATCGTATTCACTATTTATTTTTTATCAATAAATATAAATAACCATTAATGTTTAAATGAGTAAATGGTATTTATATGGATATTTCAGATCATATAGTGAGAGTTTGGTATTCTGCCTCATTGTTGGTATATCAACCTTCTTGTAGGAAGGGGTAGGGTAGAACTTCTTTTATTGGATAGAGAAAAAAATACCTAATTTTACCCTACTATGTTTCCATGTTTCCATATTTTTATGTAATATACTATTAGATTCACCATAAAAGTATGTATTTTATGTCAGAGAGGATTTTTGGAAGAAGAAAAATTCTTCATCTGGGAGCTCTATAGCCAATAGTGACTTATATGGGATATTGTGGGAATAATAAATATGTTAACCATTATCCATTGATCACCTTTTTATACATGAATTATATTTCACCCATCATGTTATACACCTGGTTAGAATCAGATCACTTGGATTATATTTTAGTGGATCAACATAATAGAGTAGGTGAACCTCATAGTGCTGCATATAATTTCCTATCTTATACTATTCAAAAATCAATAAAAGATAGAAATTTTTTATAATATAATATATAGAATTATTTTTATGTATGGAGTGTTCCAGGTGACCATTCTATTGTTTCTACATAGTGGATTAGAGGATTCCCTTATTCTGGAAGCATTAAGACTAGCGGGTTTATAAAGTACTATTTAATATCATCGAAGGCTTTCGAATAATATTCAACCTTGTGATAGGTGACCCGTCTCAACAAATTATTTTTGAAATGGGGCCACTTACTGATGATATTTTATATAAATCACCTAATGTAAATGATTCATCCTTAAATACATCTTTCTTACATGAGGTTTTGAGGAGGAGGTATATCGATTATTGCCTTGGTCTTATCATGGTCGGCCTTGATGTTGTGATAGCACACCATGAAATGAAGAAATTTTAATAACATTACTAAGAATGTTAATTTTAATGGATGTGTTCACACAATCTATTGAAAAAATCATCAATATAAACTATGTTACCAAAAAATATTTTCAAGATTGAGCACAAGATCATCGACATAGCACTCTATAGGTTTCTTTAGAGAGGAATTGAAATGTGGTACATGGCAGAATGGTTTGTCACACCAAGACTCTTCCACACAAAATGGAATTACTTTGTGACAGTATACCACTTATGTATCCCTAAAAAGAGTGTCCACTATATCTTTTATTTTCATTCAAATTTGGTTATAACTGGAATCTGTACCAAAAAATGAGAGAGTTTTTAAGATATTTGTTTCACTGGTCACCAATTTCAGGATAGAGACTAGGAAATATACTTTTGAACATTGATGGATCAAATCCATGAAGTTAATTAAGAATATATTTTTCGCTTTCTTTTTATTAATGATGAAAATATTGGTGCTCCATTTTATGAATTGAGATTCTTAGATGAAGTTTCATTTGATTATAATATCAACTTCTTCTTCTACTATAGAATAGTTTGTTGGAATCATTTTCTTCACTACCTATTTTAACCAAGGCTTTCATCGATCATACCAAAATAATGGGTAGGTACTTGATGATCTAATCTGGGAATTTAGATATAATTATATAAAAATATATTTTGGTGTCTCTTTAAAAAGGATGTGTTTTTTCATATTCTTCAACAGTCATGCCAGAACTCTTCAACAGAGGAGAAAAATATTTTTCTATGTCTAGACTCACCTATCTATGATCCTTTATGGGGATTGATATTACATATTTAAATACCATAGGATAATCCTTGATTTTTTCTTCTTCCACTTCACCAATTTAAAATTTTTATGATGAGGCTTGGTATCTTGGAGATGATACAAGGGAATTAATACTTATATCATGATCGTATCCGTCTTCATAATTGTTAGTTTCATCTAATATAGTGGATACCATTAGAGTGATACTCAATGTGACTAAACTCTAATATTTTTTCTACGATTCACATCCATCAAATTAAAGAGCCTTGGATATATAATTCTAATAACAATCAGACATAAGATTGAGTAATGACACATCAGGGAAAGATTGATATGTATAGACTGCATGTAGGTGTTTCTTTATCATTGAGGGGGCTCTTGATAATGATATCAAAATGACTATTATCAAAGTGGAAAATTTTTAGATGTTTTATTTAATTGGACAATATTGGCTATTTGTTTCCAAAGATAAAATGTTCATCTTAATCTGATTGATAGAAAATAGGAAATATTCACGACGTTCACTCCACGGATTAACAATGAAAATTTATAGACAATCCAAAGTACTAATCTGTATATAATTATTTACCAATGGCTACTTCTCCTCACTTTTATAGTATCTTGTTTTATATGATGATATTAAAAGTGATTAAACGGTGTGATATCATTATACAACAACTTTTCTTTCCCATAAATAGATTATTTCAGGCACTACTGATATGAAGATGGTGTTCTACATTCATATGAATCCATTGAAATCCTAGAAAAAACATTAAAATCCTTTAATTAATGGACCAACATTAATTTAGATTAAGAAATAAGATTTAAAATTTTGATTCTCAAATAATTTATTTCATGTTGACTGCGCTCACTCTTTTTATACCCTTAAATTGATAGATTGGAATTATACAAGTCAGCTTCACAATATCCTAAAAACCAAAGTGTTGGGATTCAAATGAGGTTAATTCCTAAATAATTTTGAACAATGTCCCAATTATAATAGTTTTCATTATGGTTTCCAGATATGTTTATGGGACTTATATTCCTTTATATGAATGTTTCTTGGCCTTTTATATGAAATAAATGACCATTTTACACTTAGTATATCTAGTGGGATATATATAAATAGTATAAATATATTATTCAAACTCATAAAAACATTAAATATCCTTTAGGAGGGCTTCCATGAGTTATTTTTATATGTTAATGAAATTCATGATTGAGAGACTAGTCGGTACAATAGTGAGTTTATTTAAAATATCGTACTTCTGATTCAATGGAATATGTTTCCTATTATAAGGATACATCCTAGATTGGGTCATAGAGGCTAAAGCTATCAATTTTGATGATTCCTTCCCATTAATATACTTGGTTGGTTTTCCTTTCTACCTATGTTTTGACCTCCACAAACGTTCCCACATCTCAGTGTTTACCAAATGATTGATTTACAACTAATTTGACCACCATTATGATTAGATCATAAAATAACCTAATAAATTCAAGGTCAAATCAAATTTCATGTAGAGAATAGTGAAGCACCTATCTTTAAGTATTATCTTTGTATATTGATTTTATTTGAAATTCATCCTAACTATCAAGGTTTATTTTTACCTTTCACTCATTAGTATATTCAAATTTATCCTTGATTATTAGTAGGGGACATAGGCTCTTGTGTTTCATCCCCATCAACTAAGGGATTCATAAAGTGAATATAATTTAAAGAATCATATTTTGACACTTTATATAATAAAAATTCTATTTTTTAAGGTGGTTTCTATCCTCAAATTGATGGGGTTAAGAAATCCAAAAGAGTATAGCTTTACTTGGGAACCCATGGGGCCTTATATTCCCATGACTTATTCAATAAATTATGATTACACTTACTCTTGGAAATTTTTAATGATGAAGATGCCACATTATGTATTTTATTGGGAACTAGGGTCATGTATGCCAGATTTAGCTATTACCCGATGATTTCATGTACTTGACTAACCGGTTTCTTGATCTTATAGTCAATAATTTTCTATACAAACCTAATAGGGGCTTATTTACATTATCCTTATTCTTCTTCTAGTGGAAAGAGATATACAAAATTAACCTAAGTCATAGTTTTATCCAATTTAGCATATCATCATTCAATCATTTTCATGATTTTGAATCTGAAGAGGAAATAGTTTTAGATATAATGCCCCAATATTTGGTGAAGGGGTAGAAATTAGGGTGATCATTTATTCAAAACAAATTTCTTTGGGTCTCATGATCTTTGTAAATTTAATTTTGTTTTTCTCTATGGTAGCAGTAAAAAATCTTGGTACTTCTCCCTTTAGTAATTAATAGACCATTTTCTTATGACATTTAATGTTTGATTGATTCTGATCCTTTTTTCAATCTTAATGGAGTTATTTTTTTGTCATTGTTTTTTAGGAGGAGGAATCAAATGATATTGATCAGGATTAGATGTTGGACATTGAATCAATTCTTGTTTAAGTGGGATGGTTTTAGTATATTTCTTACAAAATTTCATTCCCTTTTTCAACGGTGTCAGTTGAGACATGACTTCAAAACATTTAATTGAATCTTTCGGCCACTACACCACTACTGTGAACTCCCAAAATCCATTAGGATATATTAGTGTAACGAATGGATTATGAAACTCATCCCAATTATTTTTTACATATATCTCACAAATCTTATTTTGAGGGAGATACATATTCAAGGATTAGGTTAGTTCATTTCACATGGAAAGGAAGTATGAAACTCTATTCTTTTCATAATATTTTCAATTTAAGAGGTTAAGGATAATTTTCCTTCTTTTCATAGATCTAAACTGTTTGAGTAAATATCATCGAAGATCTTATCAATTAGAAATAATCTGAACTAGTAGATTTTATTTACAAAACAATTTCATTCCATTAGAGTTTGTATGAAACAACTATGCTTTTCCACTTCTTGATACTCTAATGTAATAATCATAGGGCCACATTAGGTTGAAAAATTCGTGTAATTTTACTCTGAATCTCACATACCATTGAATATAAGGAAAAGGGTAAATCTAATATTGGATGGATGAGGATTAATGTTCACCTACACAGGATATGATTTCCTCTTCATCTTCAGTAGTGTAAGGCACACCTACATAGTTTTTTCATGAGTAATAATTGACTCAATGAGGTCATGGAGTCCTAGAGTCATTGTTCCTTATGTTGAAACCCATGTATAGGATGTGGGTGAAACCTGATAGGGACATCTTTCCTATTTCTACCTTTGATAACCATCTTGGGTCATCATTGGGTAAATCGATTGAAATGGTGGAAGTTATTGTTTGAGGAGAAATAATTCATAATAATCCATGGCTACAACGGTTATATGAAATGGTTATTTTTTTTACCCACTTTGGTTATATGATTTGGCTCTACTCTCTCTAGTCGAGAGGATCCTTCTTGTAAAATGGGGTCTTTTAAGGGAGAGATAATGGACTCATCCAATGAATTGTACACAATAGATATATTTCTATTGAGTGATTCATTATTGATTCACCACAGATTTTCTAGATAAAATTAACACTATGTAATTATATCCTTAGTAGAAAGTTGATCAACTTATTCTGGTGCTGGGATGGTTGTGTATAATTCTACACCTTTCTATTTATCCTTAGTTTAATCTCGCTGTGTAGGTTGTAGTTGGATTATCAGGGGAGATCCGGATTTATGGGTCCACCTTTGTTTTCGGGTATTAACACCCTCCTATCACACATTGGTGCACCGAATTCTAAATGAATAATTCCATATAACATTCTTTTCGTTTTTTTTCATGTTCCATGTTATCTATGAGACTGACATCAAGGAAATTCAATAAGATGATACTTTTTGTGGGAATCAATTCATCACCCATTTTAGTGTAATAAGTTGTATTTTTATCCTCTAAAAACTGTTAAATGGATTTTTTATAATCATTATTTATATAAATTTCTGAAATGTCTTGACTTTTATCACATATGGTGTTTCTCCTTGTCCCATCAATGCTCTCTAAAAATTGGGTTCTTTAATTTAACCTTAAGGTAATCCCCAACAACTTAACTAAAACCACTTATAATGAAGGAGATGAAACATGAAATGTGAAGAGAAGAAGTTTTCGATTCTCTTCATTGTAATCTCCTCACAAACTATAGAATATTTCATTCATTTTAGGAGTAATACATAATAATTCCTTCATATATATATGTAGGGGTTGGCTCTAATCAGCTAAAACTATAACCATGATCCTCTATGAAATTGATGAATCTAGGGGTGGTGGTAGTGGTAAAAATTCCCCATCCATGAGGGATGGGGTTTATCATATGTTTTCTCTACGAATTATTTCACATCCATATTTTACATAAATATTCTATCTTAGTATAGGAATGATTTAATTCATTTTCTGGTCTGTTACTCATCATCCATGAAGGTTTCTATACCATTATAGGTTTTTCCATCCTTAGATGTAAGGTTAGATTCACAGTCCTTTAATCCTACCAATGTACCTCTCCCATTGAGTGACCCTTTTCAAGTATTTTAGAAGGATACAATTTCATTTCAAGAAACAAATAAAATACATTGATCCATGACTTGAGAAAATTCCTAACTTTATTTAACTAAAATATTCATTCCTAGAAAAACCATATTAACTTGTGAAAAAATATAATAGAAGAAATTCATATCCATCCCACTCTATAATATGCATGTAAACTTGGGTATCAAATACTATCTAGAGAATCACCCTCAAATTTATTGGGAATGTGCATTAGAGGGACTACACTATTTTTCGAATTTAGGATTATGGGACACTATAAGTCATATAGTTCAACATGGTGTAATAGTTCATCTAGTGCCTTGAAATAGTTCATGTGATCCCAAAAAGAAATATATCTAGTATTGAGATCACAGGGAGTATCTCATAGGTTTCGAGGAAGATAATTTATGTATTTATCATTCATTATCTTATTAATTTCATACTGAGTTGTATTTATGGGTACAAACATGATTGGTATTCTATATTTATCCAATTATTTTCACACAAAAATAGAGTTATCCTTGTCCATAATGAGTTTTATTCAACCTGATATGGTTAGAAAATTCATTTCCCCGCTGCTTTATTAAGATCAATGGGATCATTCTAAACCTCTTTTGTCCTATCCAAGTTTTTATGGTCTGAAGGAGGCACAATAAATTATAATTTCCTTAACCTTCTAATTGACAAGGATCATCCACCATCAATTAAGGAAGAGGTTCCATGTTTATATGGACTTGATTAATCCTATTACACATGATATGAGGGAAATATTGGTGGAATTTAAAAAACGGGATGACATTCATCGTTAGAATATTTTCATTGTAAATAAGAACTTTGAAATGAGAACCATGGAGAGGTTATCTATGGTTATATATTTTTTATTATCCATCATGGGGAGAACAACCTCTTCAGTTGTTTACTTCTTAAAATGGACTACCATTGTATCATATACCCTAGGGAAGACTTATATATGTATCCCATTTATTTATATGGGGAGGTAATCAATGGTTCTTGATCACTGATGAGTCATTGAGAAGAGTGACTCCTTGTAGATCAATCATTATTCTACAAGGGGATCTTTACATCCAAAATCGTAAAGAGGTCCTTCATGATATATCTCACATTTTCACGAGGTTGGACTCTATGGTTAATAATGTTCTATTTTCTACCATGATAAGGACTTTAATGGATATAATGTTTATTATATTAGAGAGTACCTCAGAAAATGTTTCTCTAGGGATGACCTCTAGAGTTATTGATAATAGAAATATAAGGAAGACATTCATACAAGATTGTTTAGGGAGTACCTAGATAGTATTTTTATCCTAGATTTGTGGGGGGGATTTATATAGTATTCTATTTGGATGAGCGATAGATTTGTTAGTTATTATACTATATGGAGTAATTTAATAGAACAATATTTGGGGAGGACCTCTAAATATGTTGGTAGTGGTCTTGTGGGGAGAAACTTTATAGTGAAATCTCTAGGAAGGACCTCTAGAATTGTTTATTAGGGTGTTATATATAATAAATTCACATTAGATTCTCTTGGTAGGAACACTATATTATTTTAAATTAGTGTTGAGAGTATTACATTTACATTGGATGATTTGGGGAGGACCTAATTTGTTTTTGATTATAGTGGCGTAGGGAGGACCTTCACATCTGATGCTCATAGGATAACTTCTAGATTTGTTGGTCATGGAGTTTCAGGGAGGACCTTCTATATTGATACTATGGGTAGGATCTCTAGAGTTGTTTATCATGTTTCTACAAGGAGTACCATCATATTAGATACCCTAAGTTCCTCATAGTTATTTAACATGTTGTTGTAAGGAATACCTTCATAATAGATCCTCTGGGGTAGTCCTCCTATGTTTTTGATCATATTGCAATAGGGAGGATATTCAAAGTGAATTATCTACTAAGGACCCCCAAAGCTATTGATCATAGTTTTTTTTGGGGAGGACCTTCATAGTGGATACTTTGGGCGGAACTCCAGAGTTGTTGATCATGGTTTCATGGGAAGGACCTTCACAATGGATTCCTTATGGATAAACATTAGAATTATTGATCAATGAAATATAGGGGGCCTTCATATTTGATTCTATAGGGAGGACCTCTATTGTTGTTTATCATGGTGAAATAGGGAGGACCATTATAGTACATTCTTTGGGGAGGACCTCCATAATTATTTATCAAGGTGTTGGGTGGGGACATTCATAGGGAGTTATATATAGAGGACTCCAATGTTGTTGATTATGGTGGTGGTAGGGGAAGTTCTTAGTATATACTCAAGGTTGGAACTTTTGACATATTTATTATGGTTTTATAGGGAGGCCCTTTATAATGTATTCTATAGAGTTGGCCTTCAATGTTATTGATCATGATGTAGTGGGGAGACTCTTCATAGAATATCCTTTAGGGAGTACTTTCCGATTTTTTTTCCATGGTTCTTCAAGGAGGACCTTCATTGTGGATTCTTTAAAAAAAAGTTTTAATGTTTTATATTATTTTATTTTATGGAGGACCAAAATACCATTATTATCTTTACATATATAAATTTCGATGATATGTAGATGATCATTGAAGGTGACATAGTCCATATAGGTAGGGACTTAATATGGGATCACATATTTCCCATGGAGATACATCCTTATAGATACTCTTGGGTTGGTGATGAGGATGGAAACTCGATCATAATTGGGTTGTAAAATGTGTTCAATGACCTTCATAAGTAGAGTCCCTCCTAATATACTCCATGTTTTACATCAATATATTTCAATAGTCTATATAGGTGTGAATGGGAATAGGGGTATGAACATGATCCTTAGATTTAGTATCTTATACTTCATAAGACCTTTTCCTAGATATCTAGTTTTAAAAACATAGGTTGGGGTCCCCAAGGTAACCGCATTAATATATTTTGACAGAGTCAAGATTTTGCAGTTCTGATGATAATGGAGATCGGATAAATCCCTCCTCAGAATATAAAAAATAGTATTCGGGACATTATTGTTGTAATCTTATACATCCCTAAGAGAAGGTAGGTAAGTGTTGTTCCACTTCAAGGATGAGTTCATGAAATGGTGGGATATAGAAATTGGTTCCTCTCTAGTAGCCTATCATTGGTAGATGACCTGCGAGGCTTCATATTCTAGAGGATATCATGACATGCTTCTAATGTGAATATGGATTCTTTGAGGTGATATTATCACACCATTTAATTAATCACATGATGATGTATATTCAATGTTTGTTAAAATATTTGGTGAGAGTAAGAGGGTGTGGACTGCATGATTATATCTAAAATGATGCATTAAATGGTGGAATTTAGTAACATGTAGTGTCCATTAATTTTTACCAGTATGGATAGGTCACTTGACATGAGAATATTCATTCAATGGTGTTATTTGGATGGTATGATAGATCATAAATTGGAAAACTATGTAATGGAACCTATTTGTACAACACTACAAGTAAAATAATATAGTTAATCAATCCATTTCACTCGTAAAGTATTTCATGTTGGGTTTTCCATTTTATTTTTTAAGGGTTATCCATTACTCACATATAATCCCATTTTTATGGTCTTAGGCTTCATTTGGTTCTACAAATTCCCAAATGAAGGTGACCTCTACATCATCAGGGGTGGGAAAATGGTACCATTTCTGGAATGAGAGGAATGGATGTTGGATCATACCTTAAGGGGTCTTTTTTATAATAATGAAATCCATTATAGATTTAAGTCATATTCATAAAATCATTCTTAGTAACGATACTAATTATATTGGTCATAAGATTGATCATTCAATACCAAGCATTAATATGAACATTTTCATATATTATAAGTCCTCTATTTTTTATTATTAGTTCATTACACGATATCTTAAGACCATACAACTAGGTGATATAGAATTTATCACCATATTTGGATGAGATGGGTGTTATGGGGTAAATATTAGGCCTATATAAGATTATATATATCCTGATGAAGGGAATCAGAACCAATATAGTTCAATACTACTTAATGGTACATGTCATACCTTTTACTTTAATGATATAATGAAACTAAATGTACCTTTTAAGGTCATGTGTCCACAAAAAATGATGTCCCATTATGTTTATGCGATCATGACCAAATTAATTTCTTTTTAAGGTCTAGAGTCCCAGTCCATGATGTCGTGTGTTTTGGGATCAAATGACTGGGACCTATTCCAAGCTATTTACAAATATGTGGATTGGGATACAAGGTCAAGGTTTCCAGTAATGTCTGCTATGGGACTTAAGAATGAGTATCCCTTTTTAGATCAACATGAAAGTTGAATCCGGTGAAGATAGATTTGGTTCTTATACTAAATTGTATGTCCATAGTGATTAGGTTATAAAAGATCTAATTGGTCCTTTAAATTAGACATTACAACTTTGTATCAACCATGTATGTATAGATTTGTGGTTGGCGTAAATTGATCTTTACTAATTTATGTCAAACATATGTATACAAATTTTTTATTGCTCATAGGATGAAAATTATTACACATTATTATTAATTATTACTAATTATTACTAATTATTACTAATTATTACAACAAATTACTATTTTTTACTAATGATTGATAATTAATACTGATTATTACAAATTTTTACTATTTTTTACTAATTATTTCTAATTTTTATTATTTTCTTATTTTCTTAATAATTAACACTAATTATAACTAATTAGAGATAATTATTACTAATTACAACTAAAAATAACTAATTACTACTAATTAACACTTATTATTACTAATTTTTATTATTATATAACAAATTATTACTAATTACCACTAAGTTTTAATCAATATATCATTTAACAATTTTTTTAATAATTGTTTCTAATTAAATCTAATTACTTTTATTTTTTACTAATTCTTATTAGTTTTTACTAATTTATGCTAATTTTTACCAATTATAGTTAATTTCAACTAATTGGTGCTAATTATTACTAATTACAACTAATTATTTCTAATTACTACTAATTTGAACTTATTAGTGCTAATTATGATTTATTTATAAACTTTTTTTACTAATTACAACTAATTTTTTATAATTATATTGATTAATAACTAATTTTTACTAATTACAACTAAATAATAATAATTACCGCTAATTAGTACTAATTACCTCTACATAATACTAATTTTCGTTAATTTTAACTAATTTCAACTATTTTTTAATAATTTATATTAATTTTTAATAACTACGACTAATAATTACTAATTAACACTAATTATTACTAATTTATACTAATTACCACAAGTTAATGACAATCGTAGCAAATTATTGCTATTTATTACTATTTAGTACTATTCCTTACTAATTATTACTAATTATAACAATTTATTATTATTTATTACTAATTATTTTAATTTGTTAATGTTTATTTATATTATCTACTATTTATTACTAATTATTTCTATTTATTAATAATTACTACTAATTGTAAAAATTTATTACTATTTATTACTATTTATTTATAGTTATTACAACTTATCACTATTTATTACCAATTATTACGAATTATTACAAGATATTACTATTTATTACTGTTTATTATTTTTTATTACTATTAATACTAATTATTACTAATTATTACTATTTATTAACATTTATTAATATTTATTTCAATATATTTCAATATATTACTTTTTATTACTAATTATTACTAATTATGATTAATTATTCCTAATTATTACTAATTATTACTAATTATTACTAATTTTGACTAATTATTACTATTTATCAATATGAATTACAAATTATTACTAATTCTTACTAATTCTTACTAATTCATACTAATTATTACTAATTGTTAATAATTATTTACAATTGGTCTCATTTTATCCTAATTATTAATATATAAATAGTTTTTTACTATTTATTACTAATTATAATTAATTAGTGGTGATTACTGATTTTTATTAAAAAATTTTACAATTAATTTCTATTTATTATTATTATTTACTATTATTTACTAATTATTACATGTTAATAATAAATAATACTAATTGATAATAATTTACAGTAATAAATACTAATTACACATAATTATTATTAATTAATGATAATTGAACCAAATTATTACAAAGTAATACTATTTACATTTAAAGAAAAACATTAAATATTAATGAAATAACATATTTTTAAAAATAAATAATTAAAAAACTGTCTAATTCTGATTTAATTTAATTACCATTAATAAATAAATTTTGTTACTAATATAAATTGAAATAAATTAACTAAAAATTAAAAGCCAAAAATAAATACCTCAAAACTGATTCTTTTGTAGGATGCAACTCCTCATAATTGGTCCGTTTAAAAATTTATATGTTTGAAAAAACTGAAGAGAAAAACATGAGGGGAGAGTATGAGAGAGGACTTGATAGAATTGTAAAATGAAAAAAAATAGATGGGGGTATATATAGGTTATGTAATTTGTGACTGGGGTATTGGTGATGAGATTCCAATAAAAAATAGTATTATTTGTGACGAGTCCCATAGTATATACTAACCCCCTATTAATTAGGGAAAGCACTTCAAAATGTATTTGTGAAGTTTCCCGTCGTAAATATTTTCATACTGACTGGTTATTTGCAATGACCCATCCCAAATAATATTTTTTGTTACAATACCTTTCAAAAATAGTTCAGTGAGTATTAATTGAGGATGCGATAAAAGATAATATTTTTAACAGGTCCATTCTCAAATAGTATCCTACTGACATATTATTTGCTACCGGGATCGTCCACTATTGCAAATAAATAGAAACATGAGGATAGTATTTGCAACGGTTGGTTGCAAATACCTTTGGCGTGCCTTGCAAGCATTAGTGTGCCAAAGGTGTTTACAACGGACCGTCACAATTACCTCTTTTTAATAGAATATATGCGATGGGTCAAAGTTCTCATCGCAAATAGTCCCATTTGACGGATTATTTGTGATGGACCCTCTGCCCGTAGCAATTAACTCATTATAATAATTCATTTTTCATAGTGTGGAGTATACTGAAGTTCATATCTCAATCCTGTATCTCATGTGGCTTTTGAGGAGGGAAAGGTTAATGGGATTCATTTTTGGGTTAGTTTGGGCCATTGGGTGTCAAAAAGGTTTTTTTTACCACATCTCATTCATCCAGTGAAAACCTAGCTGCGACCTTGTTGTGGCGGCGACAGTCGCCTCTGCGCCGGCTCCTCCCCCTCTAATAGGGGGGGGGGAGCGGTCCTCGTCATCCAGTAAAGGGAGGTCTTCCCCATTCACCCCCTTCAAGATGCTCAATTTACTTCCGCCTTTTCCTCAAGATCCTCTTTGATCAAATGTTTCTGATTTTATCGAGGGTTACCCTAACCTCTAGTTATCAGATAGGGAGTTCTCATAAACCTTGTATCTTCTGAAGAACACATTAATTGCTAGGTTTTTTCAGCAGCGTCCGTCGGTGGATGCGTTTGATAGGCATGTCTTCAACGCTTGGGATTGACAAGACAGTGCGACAGTGGGTCTTTTGGATAGTCGACTCATTATGATACGCTTCTCCTCGGAGGGTGACCTCTTCAATGCGTGGTCAAGTGCTTCTCGTAACTTCAACGGTTTCCAATTTTCTCTTCATAGATGGTCCTTCAATTGGCATATGAAGAGCAATCCTTCAACTATAGTGACATGGATATGTTTCCCAAATCTTCCCCTTCCATTTCAAAATCCTTCAGTTATGCGTATGCTAGGAAATTTTCTCTGTAGGTACACGTGCTCAAATAGTCGAACAGAAGCTCTCTTTCACCTTATAAATCCACGAGTCTGTGTCAAAGTGGATGTTGCAAGGGTACCATTTGAATATGTCTGGATCCTTATGGGTGAGGAATACCGCTGTAAACAAAGGGTGGTATACGAAAACTGGACTGATTTCTGTTCTGGATGCAATTGATTGGGTCACTCGCTTGCTGACCGTCGTAGGGGGTCTCAGCGCACTTGGAGGAGGAGCAGCTATTGCGGGAAGGAATGGGAGGGACATGGAAAGGGAGAGATGTTCAAACCGAAGTCTACCATGGAGGAAGGAATTATGGGTGGGGGAGATCCTCCTTGAATTTTGCAATTGGAGGAGGTATCTCTTATCAGTTCAGCTACGTGCGAGGCGGCGTTTGTGGGAGGATCCAGTCAACCTTCTCATTCTCGGTATCCTATGAAGAAGACTTTGGTGCCTCCGACCAATCCATCGGTTACTGATGTGTTCAACAGGATGAGGCGGGACCCAGATCATTCTTCAACACCAGTTTGTGTTGAGAAGTGTAGTCTGGTGCAACAAGAAATGGTTACTGTGGAAATTCAAGAGTCTAGAAGCCAAAAGGCTGTGGCTCAGATGGCGGACAGGGGGGAGAATTATCAGGCAAATCCAAATGGGCCGGTTAGTGGTTTTTTGCAGCAGGGGTTGCAGGGGACTTCTTTAGAGGGGGACTGGAAATCAGGTAAGGGGAAGACAAGGGGGCCTGCTTCTAGGCCTCAGCTCTTAATTCCCCTAAATATAAAATTTGAGAGGCTTTCTGACACAGAATTGATTACTTCCCTCAGCTACTCATCGGAGGGAGGTAGAGGATGTGAGCATGAGTGCAAGGAAGATGAGCATAGCCATTCGGTAGATGAAACAATGAACCAAAAGACCAGAAGGAGGAAGGGGAGGAAGGACTACTCCTCTCTACCTCCCCCTCTGAAGACTCGGTCAACAAATAGGATGAGTGACAAGAGGACGACAATGAAGTATTTGAGATACCTGAGGACAGGGGAGCATAATTTTTAGTCCTTGGTTATGCTTTTAAGCTCTGAAGAAGAAGTGATAGAATATGTCCTATTTCTCAACGCTAATGAGGAGGAGGATTCTAGAATGATGGGACTGTATCTAGTGGTGTCCCTTAATGAGGAGCAATATTCTTGGATCGATAAACAAGAATCAATTTTTGTAGGGGGTTTCAACCACGGAAAGATCAGGTTTGAGGAGTACATTCAGATATGGGATCAACTTGTGTCTATTTTTGAGAAGAAGATTTTGGATAATGCAGGCTTAAACATATCTTCATTAACATGGAAATTATTTAAGGAATAATACTCGGGTAATATTAGGTTTCTGGTTAGTGACTTAGTTTAAGATTCTGGTTGTGGTTGGCTGGTGTGAGTGCTTGGGTTGTGTGAGCTAGAGTTGCTCTGGGTCACTTGTCTTTGATGTTCTGTTTATGCTTATTTTAGCCCTCTTCCTGGATCATCCCTGGAAGGGGTTTAGAGCATCAAGTCTTCATTAATTCACGTCCCTTTGAATTGGATGCTTGAGAGGGTATGGCTTCACCATCGATTCTGTGCCCGTGCTTCTGTACAGGACTGCTTGCTGAGGGTTCTTGTGTTGATGAAGGATTGTTTTTGTTTTACTTGCTGGGATGTGGCGGTCTGATCATTTTTCCTTGGTTCTATGTGGTTCTCACATTTCCCTTAAAAAGTGTTTTATAATAAAAAAGTAATTTCTAATCAATCTAATTAAAGGAAGAATGTGAAGGAAGATCCCACGTATATTAATTCAGGTATCCTAATTAGTGACATTATAGGTATGGGGTCCCTACGAGAATGGGAACGTAGAAGGATCATCCTACATGGTAAAGGTGAATGAATCCATAAAATGGGAGGCCGAGGAAAATGGAACACTAGTATGGGCAATCTAGGAAACTTGGGTACATGGTGTCCTCATAGTGGAGGCATGGGTGAATAACACTCTACTTTGGGAGGCCTGGGTAAATGGGGTGTGTTGTAACTTAGTAGGATTCTCCAGAGTATCATGGGTGTGTAGGGGCCTTGATAAGGCTCTCCAGGGTAGCCTAGGAGAGTAGTACCATAGTAGGGATCTCTAGGGTAGATATGGGTGTGTGGTTCCCTAGTAGGGATCTCAGCGGTGGCATGGGCATGTGTCACCCTATTTTAGCTCTTCAGTATAGCCTAGACACATGGTACCCTGGTAGGGATCATTCAGGTGGCCTGGGTATCTGGTACCCTAATAAGGCTCTCTGAGGAGGCCTATGCATATGGAGCCCTATTAGGGCTCTATGGGATGACCTGAGCATGTGTTAACCTAGTATGGAATCTCTATAATGTCGGTCCTTCATCATATTCTTGATAGAGCTTATAGGAAGTGGAAATTCATGAATTTATGGTTTCAAATCCTTCAAATTACATATTCACCATGAATCCCCATTATCTACCATCACTTCTGACATAGGGAGCCTCCTGAAGGTGAAATTACCAGCTTAGGTCCACGCAAACATTAAATCCATTAATCTATATTCATACCTTTATAAATTGGGATCTATCCTCTTAGTCCAAATTATAGGAATTAGTTATTTTTATAGGAAAAATAAATTATGGAATGAATCATATGGGATAAACACCCATCTGTAACTCCCACTCCATTGTAGGGTGTTTTCCTCATATAAGAAAAAATAGGTATGAAATTGAGGTAGGTAAATACTTTAATAAGGGGACTATATCATATAATCCAAATGAGAGATGAGATTTTATATGGAGAACATGTCAAGAAATACCAGTGTGGGATGCCCCTTGTGTAAGGAGACCTAAGAACATGAGCAAGACATGAAATCATCCTTGCGTAAGAAGATTTTGAGTGAGAATCTATTCATGAATGGGGATGGTGTTCTGTTAATGAATCACTTTATTCCTTATTTTGAAAACCATAACACACTTCAAATAAATTTTATTTAACTTGATAATTTTTTTAATATTTATTTTCCTTCAGAATTAATATATAGTAACATTAATTATAGATAACAGTAGAAGAATTGTGAAAATATGGTGGTCTCATTTTAGGTTACATTCATCAAATAAACAATCACTATATGGGTGCTGATAACTTCATCGATAGATATATAAAGTCTCATAGTTCATTTGAATATAGAAATACTACTAATGAAGAAAATACAAATGGCACAAAATATTGAGGAAATCTGACCATTGGAGTTTGTTATAACACCATCTATAAATAGAGCTACAACTTCAATCATGGATGGGGTAAGATTATTCAAGCATTCTGAATGCCTCCATATTATTTATGTTATGAAATTAATTATTGTTGATTGTACGTCTGATAAGTGTAATTGTTTTATTTTTTATTTTTTTATATTCATACTGTAAATTTTTTATAATGATATTCATATTTCCATTGTAATTGTTTATTATTTACCCTACGTGTTCGAGGGTTTCTAGGGACATGAAGATATAGTTTTCAAGGAAAGACCACTATAATTACTAAGAGGTTAAGTTGAGGGATTCCATGGGTAGAAATATAGATTACATACTATTGGGTTTCAATTGAGGTCCTCCAAGGATAAAAAGATAGAGATACCCTAGATCTGATCTAAATATCCACCATACTCTTTGTTTTAAAAGTATTTTTTTATCCTATAAATAATTATTTTATTTTTTTTACTATTACTCTTAGTTTTTTAAAATTATGATTTATTAATTTTTTAAATATCCATTGTGTTAATACTTTTATAAATTATTGATATTTTATAGATAGTTTAAATTCAATTTAGTTAATACAATTATTGGTGATTGATATATTGTGAGTATATTATGAATTAATATTTCTAAGGTTTGTGATTATTGACGAGGAAAAAAATCTTAAGTTGTTTGAAAATAAAAATTCAGCCCAGCCCCTAATATAGTATTTTTTTCTTCTATCCCATGGAAAATATTTAGCATCATAACATGATGCTACATGGTTATGATAATTACTTTCTTTTTTATCAGTTAAAGTATTTACATTTTTTGATTTTGTTTGATTTTTCAAATGATGGTTGAAACATTGACAAAATTTTATCACATTAACATTGTTTTTAGAGAAAAGTTTTTTATGTGATGGAAGTTCTTCTCATTATAACTCTTAATTTTTTATATTATAGAAGATCTCCTATATTTTATGGAGATAATTATGAATATTGGTGTAATTTTTTAATGTATTTTATAATTAATATAGTAGTTGTTAATTTTATCATGTTTCTTTTAAAAAAGGTTGAGGTTCAAGCCCCCTTAATAGAAAGAATAATATGGTAAAGAACCCATTTTAACAGGAAAAAGTAAAGAGGGAACCCAAAACATGATAGCAAAAACATCCACAAGAAAAATGAATCGAAATTCCAAACAAGGTATCCAATTTGAAAAGGGAATAAAATTCCATGGAAAGAATCCATGAAAGACCTCTCGCTAGCCGATGCAACAATTTAAACTATCTAGATAAAGTGTCCCCCAGTCAAGAAGTTGTATCTTGCAAATCATACTGGAGAAACCAAGAAGTGTATGATACATCCAAGTCACACCAGAGAATCCAAAAATTGCATCATAGTGTCAAATTAGACTAGAGCAGCATGGAAGCACATCACAATGCCAAATAACACCAGAGCAGCGAAGAATTGCATCATGATTCTGAATCATACCGAATCAGTGAAGATGTGAATCATAGATCCCAAAGTTGAGAAAAAATATGATAGATCAACCATCCCATCCACAAAAATGTGGAGTGATGGTCAGAAGGATGGTGTAAGCTCCCTTACCTCTATTTAGAGCTGCCCACCCTACTTTGCAGTAAAGACCACTGTAGTTCAAACCATATGCAACACAACATCTTATCGATAAATCTTTATAAAAGAACATTTCATGGTGTTTATCCATCCATAAATGGATTTAGAGCTGAAAGATGTGTGTTTGCACACTCATCCTCCATTCGGGAAATCCCCCCCAATAGAACCTACATGAAGATACACCGCACCAAAAGCAACAGAGAAAAACCAATCCTCGCCAAGCACAACACCGCATAATGAAACAAATTGTAACACCCTAGGATTTTGTGAAATATTTGTATTCTATTATTCTAACGAATTAGTTTTAGTTTATGCATTTCATTTTTGAAATTAAAATATTCTTTTCCTAGGGAATCTACATGGATTATGCTACATGAAACACCAGTTTTTTGTGTGTTATACACAAAATTGAGTTTCTATGAAACATAATTTTATTATTATAATTATTAAAATAATATAATTATAACCTAGATGTTAAATAATGTAAATGAATAGTAATAACTAATATTCATATAGTATTTATAATTGTTTCACATAAATAAAACATATTTATAATTAAATATATATTTTTTGGTGAAGTCATTATATGTTTTAAAATAAGATTATCTTAAAGAAACATCTTTTTATCTCCTTAAGTGAACAATAGAAAAATTAATATTAGACACTAATAGAAACCAAATATAATAAAATAAACATCATTTTTGAATTCAAAAGATTTAAATTACCTTACGATGAATTTTTGTTATTTTTCAGAGAAACATCATTTTTGGGTGAATAATAAAAATTACTGCTATTTAGTTGAAGAAAAAATTTTAATTTAGACAATGATTACTATTACATTAAATTTTAAATTTGTTTTTAAAGACAAAATATATCAATTATTAATATATTAATCAAATTTATTTATTTGGATTCAATTTTTATATTTAAATTAGATATAAAAACTTATTGATATTTTGAATGTTTTTACTTTAAAACCCCTCTTTCCCTCCACGTCTACAACCTTAGATTTAATATTAATTTTCCCCATTTTGTCTTTTTAATTAATAAAAATACTCATAAATGGTTTTAATTATTATGATATTTTTAGTATAATAAGATCAAATCAATTTTGAACTAAAAGATTAGTGAAATTGATTAATATTAATCACAACAATTAAAGTTCGATTAATATTAATTATGGGATAAACCTAAATCTTAAGGTTCAAAATGACCTAGAAAATTTTTAAAAATCCATTAACATCCTATATTTCGACCATATATGCTATGGGTTCTAATTTTATTGGTTATTGGGATATTACTAATTATAATTTCCCTATATAAAAGGTTAATTAAGGAAAAGAGAAAAAGGAACTTTTCTTATCTTTAACATTTATAAAACATTGATATATGTAAAAAAATCAAATTTTCAGTTATACATATCCTTTTAAAATATAAATGAGCTATTTTCATCATAATAATTTAACAATAAATTTAAGAGATTATTTAGTTACATAAAATGATTATGAAATACCAACATAGTGATTATTTAGGTAATAAATAACTAAAATAGATGATACTATAAATATTAAATGTGAATTGAATTGATTGAATTATTAACAATAATTATTTATTAATATTAATATATTAGGTAAAAAATCTGTAGAAATAGTATATTTTAATTCCAATATTAGTTTGATTTTTTAAAATAAAAATTATATAAATAATGTCAAAATTGACATTATTGTTATTTTACAGTAAATAGAATTTTATTAAATGATATAAAATTAATAAAATAATATATTATTCCAAATTTTGTCTATTAATCATCAAATTGAACTTTTATAATTAGAATATTGACCCATAGATTATAAAAAAATAGTTTTCACAGTCTAGGTTTAAGTAGTGTTTTGTTTGTTGCATTCGCATGTTTAAAAAATTAATTTATGAGATTTTTATTTTTTCAATTCAATTAAATATTTATAAAAATTCATTTTATCTATATTATATAATAAATATCTCTTTATTTTGGTCATAACAGTTACAGTAATTATGTTAGAAAACTATATGCTTTAATTAAAAACAAAATAATAAAATTGGGGAATCTTAGAAGTTAAAGATCCAAATTATTAATGAACGTAATTTTTTTTTATGTAGATTTGGTTTGATAATAAATTCACATTACTCATTTAGTTCACCATTTTTGATGTAAATTATGTAGCACCCCAAGAATTTACAAATAAATTAAATATTGAATGCTAGAAACACTGAGTCTCTATGACACAACACATTATTAAAACCTGGCCAATGAACATAAATTTTCCACTTCTGAGATATTAATTTTCAAAAACACACATACACATTTGTGATCAGTAATATATTTATAGTCTGATAAGATCAACATACATTTTTTTGGGGAATAGTATCTTCACCATTATGAATATTAATATGACCCTTATGATTCGAAAATGTAGCCATATAAGTATAACTAAAATTTACGCACCTTATAAATGAGAGTGAATATATTAAAAGTTAATAATTATGTGTTGATTTTTATGAGTAATAAATATTTAGTTATAATTTAAAATTAATAAATTGAGTTAAAATAAAATTCATTTTCATTAAATGTATTCATAAATAAATATTTTGTTGTCCTATGATTTTACAATAATTTTATGAGACCTTGGTTAATTTTGGAAATTAGTATAAAATCAGTTTCAAATTTGAAATCTGTATTTTTCAACAAAAAATGGTATTTTTTAAATTAAATTTACCATATTTAAAAAATTATTTTGATAAAATGGAGTCCATTTTTAAATTCTACACATTCAACAATGATTCAGGTGAATTTTTTGGATTTTTCTGAAATACTTGAATTTTTGGTGAAAAGTAAAATATAGTAATTTATGGTATAAGTACATTATAGGATAAATAAACTATTACTTGAGTCAAGACTATTGTAAGAACCCTTGTTTCACATCCACATGCACTTATTACTATTTTTGGTCAGAAGAATCAACTCTGTTGGTTGTCTTGAGAAAATTAATAAAATAATGACTCCTCCACTATAAAAACCATCCTCACTCCCTATTATACTCACTCCTCTAAGACATGAATCTTCTCACTGTTCTTACCAAATACTATTCCCTAGTATCTCTCTACATCTAGGAGCTCTTGTTATTTCAAAAATACCAAAACTCCTTCCCTTCATCAGATTCTCATTGAGGATATTTCAAGAGGTAAGACCCTTTTCCTTTTCCTTTTAATTTCATTTCAAGTTATTTTATTTTATTATCTTCTACTCACCTCCTCTATACAAAGTATCTTGAAAAATATAGTATCATCTATGTAATATAATTATATCATGGTAATGGACTATCTTTCTTCAAAATACTATATCTCTCTCACTTTCATTTTAAAAACAAATTCATCATCCGGGAGGTATCGATTTACATCCTTCATGGATGATGATCGTTCATTCCAAAATTTATCCATAAAGGTTTTTATGAAAACATTTTAATGGTCCAAACATATTGTAAAATTTATATTATAATACATATTATTTTCTCTATGTAACATATTTATGTAATACCGATAAACAATACAAAATAAGTTTGTTATTATCAATAGCTGCTGTAATAATCTAAATAATTATCACTAAATGTATTATCGAATAATTCATCCTCATAACATATAACCAAATTAAATATATATAATCACATAAACATATATATTCTTATTGAAAAGATTCAATTCAAGTTCTGGAGAATTATACCCATTTTCATGCACTCCATTACTTATAATCATGTGAACCGATCATGAAATCAAGGAAATGAACACTCCAAAATAACAAAATTCAATCAAATAACTTATCAATAAGGCCATAAATGAACATAATAAAAATATAATGAATCAAAAAAATATAAAAGTTATTTAATTAATTTATTTATGGATTTAATTTTATTATCTATGATGTTAAGGTCATGTGCATAACATGTTCAGACCAAAGGTAAGGGTTTTCTACCCAAACCTATAATTTCGTTCGAGTTACTCTTATTCTATACTTACCTCGATGAAATTATTAATTATACTTATTTAATCAAAATAAATTCTATTTTAATGTTATATATATATATGTGTGTGTACCAATCATAATCCTTCTTTATTTTATGGGGAGTTACGTGTTTAAAAAGCATCTTTCAAAAATTCTTCTCGATAAACATGCCTGTTTTAAAGGAACTTCTTGAATTCTTACCTATTTTCAAATCCACTATATAATATGTTTTTAGCCTCCATTATTTTTCTATAATCACAAATTTTATTATGAATAAACATTATTAATTCACTTAGGGTTTTCTAAAAATATTTTTTTCCAAAGAGCACTTGTTTTCATAGTATACGTGTAGTTATATTAAGAATTAATTGATAATTTTATATGAATATTTGCATCTATTTCAAAAATATTCTTAAATATTATGATTAATTGGAATAAATATTTTATAATATCATCAGAAATATTTTATTTAATTATTTTTTATTAGTTTTAATAGGTATTTTTTATCTTTATACCATTCACCATATTACTAGGAATGCTTAGTGTTCATATTTTATGTTTTAGGAAAGTTATTTACATTCCATATGATATCTTCAATAGGAATGTATATGTTTTTATCATTATCCCTTTTTCATATGATTAATCCATTTGACTTATTATGTTATAGGTGGGTAATTCTATAGCCCCTTGATGCATCAGTAGGTCTCATGAGACTAATTAGTTTGGGTTTTACATGTTTATGTATGGTCTTGGCAGGAGGTATTAAAAAATGATTGTTATGTCCAGAGTTATGCATTCCCAAATTATGAAACTAGAGATTTATATTCCATGTGATTATTCGACTAGTAGAATATACATGGTTATCTTTTATGGAATCATTTAATTAGTTTTAATTCTTTCTATATTATGATCAAGTTTATTTTTAGAGGAATCTGTGTTTAGTTATTTATCACTCATATTTTTATGTTTATGATTACATCCACTGTATTATTTTCCATTATTGAGCATCTGAGAACACCCCTTTCTTTTGTTTTCTATTTCCCCATGATGAAGATAAGGTCATTATGAATGACTTTCATGGATAATATAGGAGTTATGGAAGTTACTAATGGATCTTGTATATTGTATTTCATTTGAAGTTGTAATGTTGTACTTATGTATTTATATGGTTACCTAAATTACTAAACTACTCGCTCTTTCAGGATACAAATTTCTTGTAATCATTCCAATGTAATAAAATAATGCACTAGGTATATATAACTAGGACCAACACGTTATTGTTGGTATCAAAGGAAGTTTAGTAGAAACCATGGAAAATAGATGAAGAAAATATAGATTAGGGAAGAAAACCCTAAGATATCATTTAAGGATAAGAATTCAAGAACATCCTAGAATTTTGGTAAGGGAGATATTATCTGGGTATTCCTAGAAAATACATCATTGTGTAGATACTATCAGTGGAAGTGGTTCTAGAATAGAAGTACCTAGGAGTAAAAACTCTGAAAAAGTGTTCTGAGATTGACTTGGGGTATCTTGGTACACAATGATGGGCCTTACTGCGCACCTGGTTTGGAACACCTGGGGAGATGCTTAGGATAATTCACATTTTCTTTTCATGCAGTTATGACAGATTTTAAAGTGATTTTTTCATGAAACAACCCATTTTTATGATTATGGGATTAGCTATGCATATTATTTAAATTTATGTAAAGTATTTAGCATATTGAGATTAGGCAATATGATTGACAACCAAATCTAGTGTATGAAATCATTTAGAAATGGTACCTAGTGGAAGGAATGGAAATTTCATGAAGTCACATATCCCACGTAGGGATTTCCCCCCTATTCAAGATAATGATGCTTGTTATAGATATGTGACTGGAGCTGAGAAAATTATAATTATACTATGATATTTGTCTCAAGTTATGAATAATAACCTTACCCGTATGGAGAACCTGGAATCATAATGTGGTGGAGCAATGTTAGACCTCTTTATGTGACAAAAACCTCTATCATTTAATGGGACTACAAACCCATTTGTAGAAGAGTAGTGGATATGTTACTTAGATTAGATATTTATCTCTTTGGGATGTGGAGAAAGTGCGAAGGTTGTCGTGGTAGTTTATCGTTTACCAGGATATGTTGATCAATGGTGGTCACTAATTAAAAACAAAATAGTTGATGAAGAGATTAAAAATATGGAGTGGATGAATTTTAAAGAAATATTATTAGAAAAATACTTCCCTAATGAACAATGAGCATATTTGGAAAGGTAGTTTTTGAATCATATACAAAAAGAGGATGAGAATGTTACAAAGTATGAGCTATCTTCACAAGGTTATAAAGGCATGTTTCAAACTATATACAAAATCCAACGACCCCGATTGATCTATTATTTGATAGTTTAAAAAAATTCCTATGAAGAGAACTTCTCTACCAATGTTTCTTATTAATAGAATATATAGTCTCATGTGCTATCAAGACCCAAAAATAATTCTCTAAGTCTTATAACATTAAGGGAATTAAAGGGAAGAATATGAATGCTAAAAACTCTAGAAAATTAAATAAGGAAAAGGGGACTAAGGGAAGAATTCATTTTTCATCCAATGATAAATGTTGGAAGAAACACACGAGTACTTTGCTAAAGGGTATGGGTATTTGTTACAAGTTTGGAGGAAAATTCCACTAATCCAATGATTGTAAGGTAAATAAAGAAGACACCAATGTTCAATGATCGAATTGGAAATGGATGGTACATTATAAAAATGATTTTTCTAAGAGTCAAAGAAACATTCCCCAAAGAAGGCCAAGGGATAATGTCCAAGATTATGAAATCACAACTACTGAGGTTGAAGTTTTTAAAGATGTTGCAGCAGGTACATTAATCATTTCTTCAAATATAGACAATGATTTACTTGATTTTGTATCATCAGATTCTTTTATATCTTCCTATTTTTTCAGGAACATTATACATTTACAATTTGATTTAATAAATGATTTTTCAGTCAAAACCCCATAGGGAAGTATCATAGAAACAATGATGTGTCAGTAAGTCCCTTTTATGACACATAAATTTTCTTTAGTTTCTAACCTTATCATTATACCCATGATTGAATTTGATATAATTCATGGTATGAACCTTTCAAACTATGATGTGAGAATATATTGCATGAAGAAGGAGGTTTAAATTTTTGATAATGATGTAGAATAAATTTTCTTTATAGAAAAAACATCGTCATTTGATTCTTATCTAGACCCACCCATAGTATCTTTACTGATCGAAATTATTGGGGAGTATGAGAAATAAATATCTATGAGTAAGGAAAGGAATCTTTAAATTGAGGATGTACCTATTGTGCAAGAATACATTGATATATTTCTATAGGATTTACCTAGGCATCATCCATAGTGGGAATTTTAGTTAACTATTGACATAATTCCTAGTTCATGTCCTATATCAAAGACTCCTTATATAATGGAAATCATGGAGTTAATAGAACTAAAATACCACGGGATTGATTGACTGACAAAGGATTTATTCACCCTAGTGTTTCGCCATGGGGATCCCCCAATATTATCATCGAGAAGAGCGATGGATCTATGAGGTTTTGGATTAACTATTGGGAGACAAATGCTATTACTATAATGAATAAGTATCATATTTGTTGTATAGATTATTCATTTCATCTACTTCATTTATCCCAATAATTTTTGAATATTTAACTTTGATATGGATATCCTCAGTTTTATGTGGGGAATGAATATATTCCAAAAATAGGATTTAGAACTATGTATGGACAATATGAGTTTACATTAATGTCTTTTGGACTGACTAATGCACTATATGTTTTCATGGATATAATGAATATTGTTTTTGAGGAATGTCTTGATAAATTTATAGTGGTATTTATTGATGATATCTTGGTATACTCTAAAATCTACTAAGATCATGAAAGTAACTTGCACATTATTCTAAAGACTCCAAGAAGAAACAAGTTATTTGGTAAGTTTAGAAAGTGTTAATTTTGTCTTAATGATGTTTATTTTATATGTCATATTATCTCTTGAATAGACTTTTTGTGGATCCTACAAAGATAAATGAAGTTCCAGAATAGTCTACACCAATTATCATAACTAATGTATGCAGTCTTATTGGCTTAGTAGGTTATTATCGGTGTTTAATTCCAACCATCATCCAATTATCCAACCCATTAACCAATCATACTCGTAAAGGGGTTATGTTAATATGGAAAAAAGAATGTAAAAAATTTATTGAATAATTGTAGAATTGATTAGTGAATGCTCTGATCCTGAATCTTCAATTAGGGAATGGTGGATATGTGATCTATAGTGATGTGTCAAAGAAAGGAATCAGGTGTTTCCTTATAAAAAATGATAGATTCATTACCTTTGAAACAAGGCATTTAAATGTTCATGAATAGAACGATCCAACTCATTATCTTGATTTATCAGTTTTCTTCTTTCTCTGAAGATATGGTGACAATATCTCTATGGAAAAAGATGTCAGATATATACACATCATAAGATCATAAAATATATCATCTCATCGAAATAACTCAACTTGAGGAAAAGATGATGGATAAATCTACTAAATAATGAAATTGTTCTATACACTACCACTGAACAAATGAAAATAAGGTAGTTGTTTCTTGGGAAAGAATGATCATGAGGTCTTAAACAAAACGATCCAATGTATATAGATCTGGTGAGGATGGATATGGGAATTATCAAATAAGAAAAACAACACTACTTTTTCAATTAGTTTCCCAACCCTCTTTGTTAGAAAGTATTAAAAGATCTCAACCTGATGATTGGAATATTCAAAAGAAAATTATAGGTGTGAATGATTGGAAGTTGAATAACATCGTGTGTGAGGATTGAATTCCGAAATTTGGGAAGAGTATTTGTGTTCCCTCTATAAGTGATATAAAAATGGAGTTATTGGATGATTCCCATTATTCAAATTTCTCGATAAACCCTGGTAGCACTATGGTGTAGAGATATTTGAAGGAATTGTTTTGGTGGGACAACATGATGTGGGAAATTGTTGGTTATGAATCATGATATGTACTCTATTAACAATTTATCTCTAATAAAAAAACATCCTAGATGATTCATGAAACCTATTCCTATTCCTACATGGAAATGGGATGACATCAATGTGTTTTTTTGAATTGTATTACCACAAACTCCAAGGATGAATGATACAATATGGGTGACTGTTGATCGACTTACCAAATCTGCACATTTCCTCACTATAAGAGAGGATTTTCTAATGGAGTTCCTTACAAGAATATATATTAATGAATTTTAAGTCTTCCTGGAGTACCTCTACCAATTTTTTCGAATCTTGGTCCATGATTTACATCAAAATTCTACAAAATTATTCATTATTATTTGGATACTGACCTTCGAGTGAGTACTGTACATCACCCTAAAACTGACAGGTAGTCAGAAAGAATAATCCAAAAATTAGAAGACATATTAAGGTCATGATCACATGATTTTCAAGGTCTGTGGGATCCATATTTACCTTTAGTTGTTTCCATTAAAGTATTCAAATGGCACCATATGAGTCATTGTATTGAAATAGATTTTGTATACCTATATTTTTGGATGATGTCGGTGGAAGAAATCTTGTAGGACAAGAGCTTAAGGAGGAAACAACAGCAAAGGTAAAGACTATTCAAACCCATATCAAAGCACATAAAAGTAGGTAAATGATCTATCTTGATAATCAATGGACAGATTTGGAATTTTAAGTGAGATATCTTGTTTCTTGAAAGTATCACCATGGAAAAGTGTTATAAGATTTGGTAATAAAGGTAAAATGAGCCCCAAATACATTCAGACTTTTGAAATTAAAGAGATAATTGGAGTTTTGGCTTATCGTTTGGAAATGTTGCCTAGCCTTTCTAAGGTACAAAATATGTTCCATGTCTCATTATTGAGAAAGTGCATGCCAGACCCAATGAAAGTCCTCACTTTAGAAGGTATAGAATTGGAACCTAACTTTTCTTACTGTGAGAAGCCAATCCAGATTCTGGACACTAAAGAACATGTATTGAGGAATTAGATGACTTTGCAAGTAATTTTTCTTTGGAAACATCATAAAATTTAATAGGTGATGTGGCAGCCCTAGGAACAAATGATGAAGAACTACCCAAATATTTTTAAGAGGCAACAATCAGGTAATTTCGATGATAAATTTTTATCGGGGGGAGAATGTAGAACCCCAATTATTTATAAGTAAATTTAATATTTAATGCATGAAACAACGAGTCTCTATGAAACAAAATTTTTTATAACCTATCCAATGAACATAATTTTTCCACTAGTTAGATTTGAATATCGAGAAATGAACATACATAGTTGTGATTATTAAGATATTTAGAGTCTAATAGGATCGACAAATGTTTTTTTAGAATAGTAACTTGAACTCTATGAATAGTAATATGACCATTATTAATATTAAATTCTACCATGTATGTATAACTGAAATTTAGAAACCTTATAAATGAGTGTTAATATTTTAAAAATTAATAATTAAATGTTGGTAATTTTGTGAGTTATAAATATTTTATTACAATTTTAAAATAATACATTTACTTAAAATAAATTAATTTTCATAAAATTTATTAATAAATAAATATATTTTTTCCTATTATTTTATGATAATTTTATGAGACCTCAGTTAATTTTTCATGGTATTAAAAAATCAGTTCAAAATATGAAATCATTACTTTTTTCAAGTAAAGAATTATTTTTCAAAATTAAATTTCTTATATTTTTAGAATTATTTTGATAAAATGGATTCAATTTTTTAATTCTACATTTTGAAAAATGGTTGGGGAAATTTTTTGGATTTATCTAAAATACTTGAATTATTAGTGAATAGTAAAATACTGTAATTTACGATATAAATACAATATAAGACAAATACACTATTCCATGGGTCATTGATGATGTAAGAACACTTGGTTTTATTCACATGCACTTATTACTATTTTTTTCAAACGAATCAACATTATTGGTAGTCTTGAGTAGAATAATAAAATAGTGAATAAGGTATTCAAAAATCTACCCTCTCCTCCACTATAAAAACCACCCCTCACTATCTCTTCTCCTCCCTCCTCTAAGACTTCAAGTTTCTCAATGTTCTAACCAAATAATCTTTTTCATTATATTCTAATGTCTATGATACCGGGGTATTTCCAAAATACCAAACCACTATCTCTTAAAAATATTCTCAAAGAGGATATTTCAAGAGGTAAGACCCTCTTCCTTTTCCTTTTAATTTAACTTCCAAGTTCTTAAATTTTCATATCTTATTCTAAACTACTCAGTCCAAAAGATCATGATAAATATATTATCATGTATATATAACAATAATATACTATTATTGGAATATACTTGCTAAAAATACAATGTCTCTTTATTTTATTTAAAAACGATATTCTCATCCGGGAGATATTAATTTACAACCTTCATGGATAGTGAACTTTTGTTCTTAAATTTATCCTTCAAGGTTGTTCATGAAACCATTTTAATGGTTGAAATATATTTTCAAATGTATACTAATTTTTTTTTATGTTATAGATGTAAAATGTTTACATAATACCAAGAGATGTTACAAAATGAGTTTGTTATGATCAATAACTAAGGTAATAATCTAAACAATTACCACTAAAATTATTATATAAGGATTCATACTCATTAAATGTAACCAAATGATATATAAAGCAATTTAAACTTCTATATTATCACTAAAATCATGAAATTACAATTCTAGAGTATTATTCATATTTACATGAACTACATTACTTAAAATCAAGCTAACAAATCATGAAATCACGGAAAAAAACACTCCAGAACGATGGAATTCAATAATATAACTTATCAATAAGGTAAAAAATTAACATAACAAAACTATAATTAAAAAATATATATAAGGTTATTAAGTAATTAATTTATGGATTTAATTTGATTATTTTTTAATTTAAGGTCAAGAGCAGAACATGTTCAGACATATGGTAAGGGTTTTATACCTGAACCACCATTTTCATACGAGTTACTCTAATTCTATACTTACCTCAATGAAATTATTAATTATACATATATACTCCCTATAAATTATGTTTTAATGTTCTATATATTATTACCAATCCTATTCCTTCATTATTTTATGGGTAGCTACATGTTGTAAAAGGATCTTTCAAAAATTCTTCCTGATAAACAAGCTTGTTTCAAAGGAACGTCTCGAATTCGTACCTATTTTCAAAGGCACTATACAATATGTTTTTAGTCTCCATTATTTTTCTAAAATAGATTATTTTTTTATGAATAAACTAAATTAATTAAATTATTGTTTTATTCAAATATTTTTCCTAATTATCTTTTCTTTTCAAAGAGAAAGCGTACTTTTCTTAAGAATTACTTGATGATTTTATACGAGTATTTTCATCTATTTCAAAAATCTTGTTGATTGTTAATGTTAATTGGGATTAATATTTTATAATATAATATAATATATTTTATTTAATGTTTTTTAATTAGTTTGACTATGGATATTTTATTTTGATACCATTCACCATATTTCTCTGAATGGTTAGTGTTCATATTTAAGGACTAGGGAATGTTTTTTACATTTAATATGTTAGCTTCAATATAAAGGTATATGTTTTTTATCTTTATCCACATTCATATGGTGAATTAATGGTAAATATTATGTGGTGTTTGGTGCCCTCTATATCTTCTATATTCATCATTTTGCCCCATGAGACAAACTAGTTTGGGTTTTTACCCATTTCTGTATGGTCCTGGCACGAGGCCCTGACAGAATGGTTATGATATCTAACATTATGAATTCCCTTATTATGAAAATAGATATTGACTGTAAAGGTTTTTATTTGAATAGTACAATATAAATTATTATATTTTAAAGAATTATTTAATCATTTTTATTCTTTCTATATTATTCTCATGTTTGTTTTAAAGGCATGTGTTTTTAGTAATTAATCAAGAAAAGTGTTTATGTTTATGATTAATCCGCTATATTATTCACCCTTACGAAGAATCTGAGATCACAAATTTATTATGTTTTATATTTCCCTAGGATAAAAATAAGTTTATTATGAATTAATTTCAGGGATAATCTATGACTTATGTTAGTTACTAATGGATATACTATATTGTATTTAATTTCAAGTTGTATTGTTGAACATATGTAAGTAAATGGTCATCTAAAACTACTTAAATATATGGTCCATAAAGTAATTAATTTATTATATTAATTAAAATGTAATAAAATAATTCACCAGATCCAATAAAATGGGGATAAGGAATTACACATTAGGTAATGGAGACCTCCCATTATTGAATACCTTTTGGTATTTACAAGACTGGAACTCATCTTCCCTATAAAAGGCAACCACCTCTCCCTCTTCTTCACAATAGTAAAACCACTTAATATTGTAAACTATTTTCTAAATATACTTCCCAAAATCCCTCCCTTCCTCCTAGAAGACTCAACTTTTGAATAAATCCATCCAAGGAAGCCTTTTGGCAAAATCCAAAATGAGTTACCAGATTAAGAGGTAACGTCGTATATCCAACTCCTTTCTCTTATTTTATTTATCCACACCTCCAATTTTTTTTTCCAGGATTGTATAAAAAAACTATTGTATTTAATATAATAGGATGTTTTTAGGCTAAGAGTTCATCCTAATCTTACACACACCTCCAACTAATGGGCATGGAATATATTGTTTACGTGAACAGTGAACTGTCGCCTCACTAAATGATGATTGTTCATTTTTATATACCGCCTATCAGGGTAAAGATTATGGTGGACACTATGTTTATATATATAATTTAAAATATATATTATTTATTTAATCTAAAATATATATTTTTTTAAAAACAAATCTTTTTTCATTCCATTTTGGGTTAATATGGTAATTTCATCTAAGGAAATGTGGACTATCGTCCTCTCAAAGTGACATGATTCATTCATACATGAAATAGATTGTATTAAGGATGGTTTAATGAATATAAATATATATATATAATATTATAAATATATATTAATAATGATATATATATAGATATATTTATTTTTTTCTATCAATATGAAAATTAAATAGAAATAGTGTCCATGCGTACGTACGTCCTACCATCTCCATGAATAGTGTATTCCTCTTCATACATATATAATATATATATTATTATAGTAAAATTATAATGTTTAAAAATGTTATTTATTTCATGTTTTATATTCTTGAAATCATTTTATATGTATAGCGACCAATGATATAACATATTAAGACACATGAAAAGAATAAAGCGATTATTATCTGATGTGAATCCTTTACATAGGATTGTTAACAAGAAAGTAATATAACATTGTAATAAAACACTATATTATATTAAATATAATATTATGGTTCTGTAAAATATTTATAGAAAATTGTAATTTAATATTACGGCGGTTTGAATGAGTATGATGGGAGTTAGGACACATGGTAAGGGAATTTCATCTCACTTTTTATTTCTGTGAGATAAATTTTTTATTCACCACCCATTTATTTTTTGTGGAATATGTAATGAGCATGAATGTATTATATGTTTATTATAATTAAATTTATTTTTATTTAAATATAAATTCTATGATATTTATTTCAAGGGGGTTAATGTTTCAAAATTTTCTAAATTAGTGATGTAGTTTTGTCTCAAATGTCCTTCTTTGAGACATTTATTGTTTTATGAACCTATATTATTTAACAAGGTTTATATTCTTCAAATTGACATTTTATATCATGAATATCCTTATGTTAATGATATATTATTCTTCATGTAATTTAATTCTGTTACATGGAGAGTATTACCATGTGTAACAATGTGGTAAGAGTTTATTGAATCAATTCATCGCTTTTTGAGATTGTTAATGATTATGATTATTTTGAAAAACTATTATGATACATAACTCAATAAAACTCATGAACATACTTATCATTTGTTTATTAATGATATATTTAGGTAATAGTTCCATTTTCAACTCTTTGGTAATTAATATAATTAAGAAAATGTTTTTATCAAATATCTGACTATGTATATCTCTTCGGTCTGAAATGTGTTTTATTTCAAAACCATATTTAGAAAAAACTACAATGGTATGTGAAGATTATTTTCATGAAAAAAGGATTTTAAAAATGATTTGTGGTTTTAAAATCATTCTTTATATGTTTTCAATGTATTTTCAAATAAATTATTTTAAAAATATTTTATATTTTCTTTCATATGTTTTCATGTAAAATGGTTTTCAAAACATTTTCAATATTTATTTATATGTTATCAACAATTTTTCAGAGGAAATGGTTTTAAAAATATTTTTAATATTATTTAACATTTTTCCAAAAAAAGGTTTTAAAATTTATTTAATGTCTTCGTTATAAATTTTCAAGGTATTTTCAAAGAAAAGTATATTCAAATTGTTTTAGGTATTAAACATCATTTTTAAAAGAAGACATGATATTTTCCTCTAGAAATGTTTTTGAACAATATTTAAAAAAAAATTCTATATAAAATGTAATTTGTTGGTGTTACTCATTTCCTTATAGGAAAGGATCAGAAGGTTCTGTTTAAATTATTTTTATGAATGGGTGCTGCTTAATATTGTGGTCTTTATCCGTATCGTCTATCTATCACGAGTTATATGTTTATGAAATAAATTTCTCTTTCACGAGTTATATGTTTATGAAATCCATTTCATTTTCATGGGATATACATTTGATCGAATGGTTATAAAACTTGTTTCTTTTTACACAAGTTATTATATCATTACATGTTTATGATTCCCATTTCATTTCATGGGTTATGAAATGATTGTTTATGATACTATGGTACATGTATGTATAATTTCATTATGAGATGGGTGGGACCAATATACCACCATAATGTATTACTTAAAAATTTATATATCTTTAGATAGACTAAGGTGCTCTCTAGAATGAACCTTCACTACTATGATGGCCATGGGAGTGAACCATGGCTACCAAGATGGTATGGGGAGTGACCTCATGCTACTAAATGGATGTGGGAGTGAACCATAACTACCAAGATGATATGTGGAGAGAAACCATGCTACTAAGATAACCCTGGGAGTAAACCATGACTACCAAGATGGTATGGGGAGTGATCCCATACTAATAATATGTTCTTGGTATCAATGCCTTGAATACTATCGAAATCATATTATAGGCTTCTGTGTCTACCACAATTCCATGTTTTATTCCTATTTTATGCTTTCATGGCTTATGTTATTTATTTACTTACGATTCATGTCTTATGAATTTCCATGATTTATGTCAGTATTATTGTATATGATCTTTTATATGCAGGGTATCATCATCTATTTTCATGATCATATTCTCATACCATCAATCTCTTGATTATATTTACATGATTCCTTTATTTACCATTATAGAGAATCTATGCTCACACCTTTCTTATGTTTACATCACAAGGTTAGAAAGAAAATTTTTAGGTAGAATTAATAAAGGTAGAGATCTATATAGGATATTTTGATGATCTTTCACTAGGGTAGATAATTTTTTTTCCATGATTCCAAAGAAACTAAACTATTATAGTCCTTGAGCATATATTTTTGTAATGTACCAAATATTCATCTAAAATGATGTAATATCCATGTATGTTAATCAAGGGTCTCTATTGTTAGTATAAAAAGAAAGGTTTAGAAAACATTAAAAAATAGGATAAGGAAAACAATTTGTGGATCCTAATGTATATTTATACAGATATGTCTTGAGATGTCTCTAAGGATAAGTATATTGATGAGTGAACACTTCAGAAAATATAATGGAATTTTGGTAAAGTATAGAGTGAGTGGTTTCCTAACAATAAATCATTTTCTAGATACTACAAGTGGATGTGGATCCAGAAAGAATGTTCCTAGGGTTAATAACTCTGAAAATATGTTTCAAACCTAAAATGAGGTAATCTAGTATAGTGCAATGAGCCTTATTGCACACCAAGTTTGACACTCCTGAGCGATTTGCATTGGGAATTCACAAAAATATCCATGAATAATCATAAAGGATTTAAATAGAGGATGAATATGAATAACCAAGGATAAACATAAGGTTTTATATATTAAATAAAATAGTTCCATGATATAGGTACCCGATAATTTATTCTTCATGATTATATGGCATCCCAATATGATAAATGTTCTCACACTATTATTTCATGTTTTATGCAATGGAGATAACTATAAAGAACATGGTTTACATTTAATGTTTCAGATGTGGAAAGTATGGAAAATTATGTGAATGGATTTTCCAAGTGTAAATGTCTTAAAATAAATCAGGAAGGTGGAACGAGTAATATTTATACTTCTAAGGAAAAAAAGGTAGTAAATGACATGTGAATTGTACGTGATGTTATTCTATTATTTTTTACATTAAACACCAGAATATTGATTAGATTAAGGTTGAGGAACCTTAAAAAATGATTCATATTTCACCTTATACAAAATAGTCACTAAGGAATAACTTGAGGAAGCTTCAATACTAGTTTAAGAATAATATTGGTGGAATGATGTATTTATCATTTGGAATTTATAGATTATGTTTTATTAAACATAAAATATATATGTATTTTTAATATAATTTTTCATTAAGGATTGAAAGCTTACTATATTTTACTATGGGTAACTGTTATTGTTCAAAAAATCCCTTTTTAATTGAAGTCTTAATATTCATTTTTACAACCTAGTTTTACATGAATGAAACTTTAAATTATATAACTGTTGGTAATCCATATGAATTTTGAGGTCGAGATTCATTTTTAAGGGTGTAGAATGTAAAACTTGGATATTTTTTGAAATATTTTTTCTTTTCTTCTAATGAATTAGATTACATTAATGTATTTTATTTCACCAAGTCAAATATTACATTCACATGGTATTGACTTGTCTTACGCTACATGAAAGACTAACTTGGAATGTGTTATATGAAACACTAAGTTTCTACGAAACAAAATATTATTGTTATAATTATTCAAATGAGATAATTATTACCTAGACTTTAAACATTGTAAAATGAATATTAATAACTAATATTAATATATTATTTTAAATTTTTTTATATAAATAAAACATATTGATAATGAAATATTTAATTTTTGGTAAAGACTTTATATATTTAAAATAATATTTTCTCGAAGAAACTAATTCTGTGTCATTATGTGGACAATAGTAAAATTAATTTTAGGCACTAATATAAATGTAATTTGATAAAATAAAAATCATTTTTGTATTTATAATGTTGAAATTATCTTAGGGTGAATTTTTGATATTTTTATGAGAAACATTTTTTTATGGTGAATTGTAAAAAATATTGAAATTTAGTAAAAGAAACCTTTTAGGTTACATGATTATTAGTGTTACATTTTTTATAAGTAAATTATATATAAAAGACTTACTAAACTTTTAAACATTTTTTCATTAAAATCTCGATTTATTGCCACGTATATAGGATTAGTGTTGATCTTAATTTTTCCACATATGTGATTTGAATTATGAAAAAAGAACACAGATGATAGTAATCAGTATGATATTTGTATTATAATAATATGAAATTCATTTTTTACCAAAAATTATTAGTTAAAGGGATTAATATTAATCACAATGATTAAGAAAAGGTTAAGCTTAAGTAGGGGATAAACCATAATATTAAGGACCAAAATGACCTGAACACTTGTCCAAAAGCCATTGTCTGACAATAATTGAACCATATACTCTATTGGTTATAATTTTATGGGTTATTAGATTAATAATAAAATTAATTTCCTAATATAAAAAGTTATATAATGAAAACAACAAAAATGGGAACTTTCTTTACCTTCAGCATTTATAAAACATTGAGATAAGTAAAATATATCATATTTTCTATTATAAAAACAATTTTGAAAGATAAATGAGTTAATTTCATCGTAATAATTTATATATAATTTTTAGATATAATTTATTTACTTATATTTATTAATAAATTCCAACGTAGTGATAATTTAGTGTATAATTAATTAAAATAGATGATACTATAAATATTAAAAGTGAAGTGAATTGATTAAATTATTACCTTTAATTATTTTTATGATTAATATATCTTTTTAATCATCTTTAAAATTAATATAGTTTAATTGAAATATTATTTTGATATTTTTTAAAAAGATTAAATCAATAATGTCATAATCGAAATTATTATTATTTTACAATAAATGATATATTATTAAATGATTTAAAATTAATAAAAAATGTATTCTTCCAAGTGATTTTTAATGGTTATGAAATATTAAATATGGTATATTATTGTAAAAAATTATCTTTTAGAATTTTCATATTTACCCATAGATTGTAAAAACATTATTAGCACAGTTTGGGTTTAAGCAGAGTTGTGTGCATCACATGCGCTTCTTTTAAAAATTCATTTCCAAAAAACATGACATTTTTTTATTAATTATTTATAGTATTTATAATAAATATGTTTCTATATATTATATAATAAATCTCACTTTATTTTAGTCCTAATGGTTAAATTGATTAGGTTTTAAAACTATATGCTTTAATGAAAACAAAAATAATAAAATCCAAGAATTTTATATGTTAAGGAACCAATTTATTAAAATGAACATATTTTTGTGAGGTATAGATTTTTTTCAACCATAAATTCAAATTACTCCATTATTTTTCCATTTTTGATTGACATTTACTAATAGAGAACTCCCATTATTGAATACCTTTTGGTATTTACAAAAGTCCCACTCCTCCTTCCCTATAAAAGGCCACCACCTTTTCCTCTTATTCACACATCTAAAACAACTTAGGTTCATCAAATATATACCAAATAAACATCCCAAAATTTCTAAATAGATCATATAATCCTCCCCTTTGGAATAACCCAATCCAATGAATCCTTTTGGCACAAACCAAAAGGTGTTACTCGATTAAGAGGCAACATCTTCTAGGAAGCTCTTTTATTTTATTTTCTTTCTCCACCCCTCCACTTTATTTGTTTCCAGGATTGTATAAAAATATGAGTTTATTAGATATACTAGATTTTTTTAATGAAAAGTTTTCAACCTAAACTTACACACACCTCCACCTAATGGGTATTGAACATATTGTTTACGTGTACGAAAAACTACCGCCTCCCTAAACAATGATTATTCAATTTTCCTTACTTCCTCTCATAGTGGAAATTATGATATACACTCTATTTATATATTTTATATCTTATATTTATTACTTATTTAATCTTATTTATTCATTATTACAACATATATCTTTTTTACATTCCATTTTGTGTTAATGTGATAATTTCATTTGAGGGAGAGTGGACTACTGCCCGCTCGAAGTGACATGACTCATTCACACACAACATAGATTTTATTAAGGATGTTTTTAGATAATATATATTATATATATAATATAATAAAGATATTTTGATAATTAAATATATACATATATTTATTTTACTTTTTTTCTTTCAACATTATAATTAAACGAAAATAGTGTTCATGTGTATATACGTCATACCATCTCCATGAATGGTATATTCCATTCCATACTTATATATTCTATAGATATATATAATAAAAATATAATGTTTAAAAATTATATTTATATCATATTTCACATTCTGTAAATCATGATATAATTATAAGGTCCAATGATATAACAAATTTAGACAAATACGAAAAATGAAACGAATATTACCCATAGTGAAAAATAAAAAAAATGATTGTTTACAGGAAGATAAAATAAGGTCATAATCAAACCATATATGGTATTATATATAATAATATGGTTCTTTAAAAGATGTATCATAAAATTATATTTATCATACATTATTTTTGAACATGTATAATGAGATTCAAGATAAAAGGTACGATAATTCCATCTCACTTTTTATTTCCATGATATACATGATTTATTCACCACCGATTTATTTTGTGTGGTATATGTAATACAAATGAATGTATTATATGAATATTATAATTAAATTTTCTATTATTTAAATATCCATTATATTATATTTATTTCATGGGGGTTATTGTTCCAAAATTTACTAAATTTGTAAAGTTGTTTTGTCTAAAACTGCCTTCTTTGAGACACATGTTTTGTGATGCACCACTGTTACTTAACACAATGTACATACATTTAATTGAGATGTTATATCATGAATATAATTCCATAATGATATTTTATTCTTCATGTGATTTCATTTTATTAAATAAATGGTATGTTTTTATTTTAAACATTTGTTAAGTGTTTATTGAAACTGTCTCATCACTTTTCAAGATTGTAAACGATTATACTTATTTTGAGGAAATATTTTAGTACATCTCTCAAGAAAACTCATGATATTACTTATCAAATTATTATTAAAGATATATACATGTATTATTACCATTCTTACAGTCTTTGGTATTTTATATAATTAAGAAAGATGTTTTTAATAAAAATTTGATCATATCTGAATCTTCAGTTGAAAATCTATTTTATTTCAAAACCATGACATCAAAAATTATTCCAAATGATATTTGAAGATCACTTTTAAGAAAAAAAGATTTTTAATTTTTTTGATGGTATTAAAATATTTTTTTAATATTTTTCATAGTATTTTCAGATATATTATTTTTAAACCATTTTTAATCTTCATTTATATGTTTTCAATTAAACATGTTTTCAATGAATTTTCAATATTTATTTATAAATTATCAATGTGTTTTTAACGAAAAAGTCATCTAAATATTTTTAGGATTGTTTTATATTTTTTCAAATAAATAGGTTTTAAAAATGATTTCAAGTCTTCTTTATAAGCTTTTAGTGTATTTTCTATGAAGATGATTTTCAAATGGTTTTAGGTATAAAAAAGCCTTTTTCAAAGAAGAAAAGATTTTTTCTCAAGAAATGTTTTTGAAAGATGTTTCAAAATTATTTTCCATCTAAAATGAAATCTGTTGATGTTACTCATTCCCTTCTAGGAAAAAATATAAAAGTTCCATTCATATTCCTCCTATTAATGGGCTGCACTTAATGTAATGGTATTTATGAATCCTAATTCTCTTTAACAAGTTATATGTTTATAAAATCTGTTTCACTTTAATGATTTATATATTAATGAAATCCATTTCTCTTTCACTAGTTATTCTTTAGATGAAATGGTTATGAAACATGTATCTTCTTCCATATATTAAGATATGATTACATGTTTATGATACCCATTTCATTACATGGGTTATGATGTGATTGTTTATGATATTTTTGCACCTATATGTATGATTTCATTATGAGAAGGGTGAGACCTATATATCCCTCCAATTTTTGTCTAAAGAGTTATATATTATTGGATAGACTATGTTGGTCTTTCTAATATACCTTCGCTACTAAGAAGGTCATGGGAGTGAACAATGACTATAAATATTGTAAGAGGAGTGAACTCATGCTACTAAGATGGACTTAAGAGTGAACCATTACTACCAAGATGGTCTGTAGAGTGAACTCATGCTACTAAGATGGCCATGGGAGTGAATCATAACTAACAATATGTTATGGGGAGTGAATCCATACTACCAATATGGTCTTGGAAGCGATTCCTAGGCTACTAAGGAAATAATATTATATGCTTATGTGACTTCCAAAATTCCATGTTTTATTTACATGATATTATTTTATGGACTGTTTTTTATTTCCTTATGTTTCATGTCTTATGAACTGACAAGATTTAAGCCATGGTTCTTATATATGATCTTTAATATGCAGGGTATGATCTTAAATTTTCATGGTCTTGTTATCATACCCTCACGCTTAATATTATACTTACATGTTTTCGTTATTTAACCTTACTTAATATCTGAGGTGACTGTTTCTTATGTTTACTTATCATTGGTTATGAAGAAAGTTTTAAGTTAGAAGTACCTAAAGTGGAGTAATTTATTGGATATGTTGAAGATATTTCACTAGGGCTTAATATTTTGTTTTTATTTTTTCATATGAACTAAACTATTAAAGTGTAAAGACCTAGAAATTCGATGTAATGTTTTTTAATTATATGGAAATTTTATGAGTCCATGTAAATTGACGGCGCTTGATTCTAAGGCCCGGTGTACCTGGAATGAATTTCTGAAATGTTTTCAGGTACATTCAGAAAAGGTTTGATTGGGTTTTTGTTTCTTTTGAACCAGTTCTCGGAATTGAAATCTGAGTGCACTTTTGAACACACAGAATTGGTATTTGCTTAAAGAGAATTTCACCTTGATGGTAGTAGGTCGAGGGTGAATGTATGTTTTTGTTCTTTTTCATGGAAATGAAAATAAAATAAACCATATTTTATTTTTATCCTACCAAATCAAATCCTTTGAGGTGGGGTCCACCAGAACTAAAACCCACAATTTGAGTTCAAAGGTGGGGACCACCCTACTCTTGAACTCCCTCTTTAATGAGGGAGGTGACCTTCGGTATCATCCAAATTATTTATGCCAACACCACCTTGATTAATGGCCAAATCTATTTTAAATAAATGAAACATAATTTATTATGTTGGCTATTTATTTTTTATGGAATTGTGGTAATGTATTGGCAGTGGGTAATTGGGAGAGAACTTGGAGGAATTATTCTTCTCCAATGAAAAATGCTACTCCAATGAATAATTCTTCTCCAACGAAGAAAGCCGATGTCCTCCAACAACTTCGGCTCCTTCCTCGTGACATCCTCCAACGTGGAACGTCTTCAACAATGACAATCCAACGACCATCCTTCCCTCTTCATAACATAAAAACACCTTTGAGGTAGGGTTTGATGTTTTAGATACCCCTCTTCCGTTCTTGATGTTATTTGTTATTAAAAAATTTCCAAACCGCTTGCTACCGCAATAATACGGAGGGTGCCGGCCAAACAAACATGGTATGACCTCTCCGCAACCCCTTGTGGTTTTTGATACAATCTTCGTGATGGAGAAATGTGGTGGTTGCCTCATGGGATAGCCGCACAGAACTGTGGAGTCACGCATCCACACCAATGGTAAGGGAAGGGAACACACAGAGGACAGAGGGAGATCAGTGCTATGGTCGGCCGCTAAGCATGGGCGGTGCACGACGCGCCGCTGTCGGATCAAGGGGTCGTGACCTACCTGGACGCGACTAAAGGTGGAAGGAGGCCAGCGTTCAGCCAATCGTAAAGGCGTGGCACATGACGTGCAGCCAAGAGTAGAAGGGTTGGCCATTTTGGTCAGATGAGTTGGACCGAGCGGGACCCGCCTGGGTCACACGTGCTGCTGGAAACTGAACGGCCGAAGTCGTTCAGTGAGTCAAAGCGGTGGGGGGGGGTGACTCTCCACCGCATGCGTCCAGGCTGGGACGCCAGGCCGGGACACCCCATGTGGGCCGGGTTAGACCCATCGGGCCCTGCTGACCCGAGCCAGAATGGGTCGGCCCAGGCCAGGTCGTACCGGGTCGGTCAGACCGGGTTGGACCGGACCTGGACCATTTTCTACCCTATACATTCTTTTGGTCGTAACATTGGCATCAGGCGTCCATTTGACAAACTGTATTCAGCGCCAAAAAACATAGAGCGATATGGTCCTTTTGTTATACCTCACTTGAGATTTAGATATTGTTGGAGTACATTCAGGTTGGATCAATAATGAATCTAACCTGGACATTGGGAATAAAAGGGTAATAAATTACACATCGGACCTCCTATTGATGCACCGCCTGTAGCATTGAGACCCCTATTACATGTTAGTCCTTTGTGATACTTCTTCGTGGGACTTCATGATATTTGGAGTATCGACCAGTAGCTTGAGGAGAAGACCCTCCCGGAATCAATCAAGCTTAGTGCTGGAACCCTTTAGGTGGCTGTATCATGAGGAAGGGATCCTTTGTGGGTCTGTATTTGAGGATCCCATATGGATCTGCTCTAGGTATCCCTGTAGGACTACTCTAGGATCCTGTGTGGGTCTTTCGTACTTTGTTCCTGTGTGGGTCTGATGATGTACTAAGATCCTGTGTGGGTGTACTATACTAGGATCATGTGTGGGTCTGATGATGTACTATGATCTTATGTGGGTCTGATGCCGTAGTATGATCCTGTGTGGGTCTGATGATATACTATGATCCTCGGTGGGTTCGTTGATGATTTAGGATCCTACGAGGGAATGCCTCTTAATAGAGTAAGATGATTTAGTGGTTATATCTAATCATCTTTACTATCGTACTTATGTTATACCTAGTATGAGCTGAGTCCTTACCTTCTTGGTGATACCTTTTTGGTATTATTTTGTGTGGTGTACTTATGTGGTACTTTCCTTCCTAATGATACCTTGGTGGTATTCTTCTGTGTGGAATACCGGTGTGGTACTTACCTATGTGGTATTCCTTCCTTTGTGGAATAGTTGATCTTTAGGCATTTGAGTTGCATCTTATGTTTCCTCATGATTGAGATGGGTTTAGTTGATAACTTAGTTATATGTAAGGGAATATACCTATGTAGGATTCTCAGTTGACGACATGCTTTTTGGTTTATCCTTTGTGAATTTAGTGAGACCTTGAGGATCTCGTGGTCCCTAATGAGTATCTTTATACTCACCCCTACACGAGCTATGCCCGCACCTTATTGTGTTTAGTGTAGATGATGGACAATGCTGACTGAGGATGAGGGTACTAGGACTAGAGGTAGCTCGGAGGTGGACATTTGATGAGGTGTACCGCAGAGATGACCAGATCGATAGATGTACCTACCATTTATGTAGGATCCTTGGTGGGTGTTCACAGGAGCTGTTTTCAGTTATTCTTGTACTTTTCAGTTTTCCTGTACTTTTCAGTTTTCTTGTACTTTACAGTTGGGCTTGTATTCTGGACCCTTTTCTTTTCAGTATGTACTCTTTTTACTATACAGATTTACCTTGTGTTCAAATCCAGCTGTGTGCTCGGTTGTGTGTGTTAACAAGTTATAAAGGAAATGACTTCCCGATTTTAGGGACATATGCATTCAGTGCTAGTCGCCAGCTACTATTCTATGGAAGGCGGGCTTGGTGTAGCCATGACACAGGCCCCAGGGGAAGGGTTGTGAAAAATTGGTTTCAGAGGATTCGGTTCTACCTTAGGACATTGGACACTATTCTTTTTAACGTCAATAGTGTCAAGTATTTTGAGTATGGTTATCAGTTTAGGGAATCCAGTGTTGGTGTGGCGGCCAACGTATCCATACACCAGGACCCTGACTTCTGATTCCTGACTCAGTGCATGAAAACACTAATTGTGTGTGTGTTTAGAAAATTTTTCTTTGTGATCTCTTTGAGTCATCTAACTAGGTATAACTTATTGACCATGGAGCACCTGTTTCCTTTAAGGATGCCTCCACGCAGAAAACTAGCTAGGGTTCCAGGTCTAGTATGCACTGATAGCTCACTGAGCGATGAGGCCTCAGGGCAGAGCCCTCTTATAGTACAGGCACTAGCGGAACCATTACCCATTGGGCCACCTATGCCACCAGGACTAGTAGAAGATTTTGCACACTTCTTGAGCCCATTTCACGAGTTCTATCATTAGAGTCCCCAATGTTCCGGGGCGAGACAAACCCACATGAGGCTAAGGATTGGATGGAGGCTATAGTGAGAGTCTTCTGACTGGTAGAGTGACCCGCTGATCTCATGGGGATCCTTGTCGTCAATCTTCTACAAGAAGTAGTAGGCAGATGGTGGAGCATGACGCTCTAGGTTCACAACGAGGCGAAACTTCGATGGGAAGACTTTGAGAGCCTGTTTCGGACATAGTTTGTCCTAGAGACTCTTCGCGTAGTGCGCATGCATGAGATTATTCATCTGGAGAAGGGTAGAATTACTATGGATGAGTACTCGGTGAGGTTAACTGACCTCTCACACTACTCCACTAATAAGGTGTGGGACCAATTATTTAGGGCCCAGGCCTTCGAGCAGGGACACGGGAAGGAGATATGGGCTTCAATGATATCTCTCAGTATCCTGACGTAGGCAGGGGTGTTAGAGCGAGCCCTCTTTATGGAGAGTTTCGTTGATGACCAGTCTCCAGCAGTGAGACCCACCACCGGGGCGTCAAGTAGAATATTCTTCTGTAGCGGGCGGTAGACAGATGTCATAGAGGTCCTAGAGGACCAGACCTACTAGAGGATGACTGCCTGATTAAGGGTCGGTTGTGCGGGGCACCAGAGACAGATCCAGTTATGTGAAGAACATGTAGTGTTACACATGTGGTGGGTAGGGTCACATGGCTAGAGACTGCCCAACCCTCCATACGAATGATCAGCAGACGGTCGAGGGAATGCCCAGGCATATATAGAGGTTCGATTGAGGAGGTCTACAGGGAGCAGGAGGATGTGGCGGAGGAGCTGGCTGTGTGGCTGACGGTGGGCGACGATTTGTGATGTTACCACCACCACCACCAGGAGGTCCACCACGACCATAGAGAGCAGGTAGATAGGGGTGAGCTCAGCTCCAGACAGCTGAGGCCTATGATCATGGAACTCTGAAGATGATACAAGCTATGATCTGTGTCTACTCCACCATATCTACAATAATTATAGACATAGTTTTCGGCCATACTTTTATTGTAACTTACCTCATTCAGAGCTCAGATATTCCAATGGAGCTGTTGGCTCGATAGTTATGGATAGAGACTCCTATGGGAGTGGATTCGATGATTACACAATGGTGCTGGTAGTGTTAGTTTACTCTAGGAGGCGAGAGCTTCGGCTGGGAGATCATATTAGCGAAGTTGAGGCCTTACGACATCATCTTGGGTATGGACTAGTTCAATACAGTCCATGATCACAACGACTATATTAGGTGCAATGTGTGGTGTGTCTGCACAGATGGGATTGGGTTTACCATCACCAGTGATAAGGGAGCCTTTACAGCATAGGATGGACTTACCCAGTGGAGAATGTAACAAATCACTCATCAGTTGGTTAGCCATACCCTCAAAGTGGTTGATGTAGTGAGTCTAAGCAATCCTGTTGGGGTGGAACAGTACACAGATGTCTTCCCTGATGATGTTACGGGTCAACCTCCTCATAGAGAGGTGGACTATTACATTGACTTGTACCCTGGGATTGAACCGATATCTACACCAACATATCAGATGGCTCTCGCAGAGCTTTGTGAGCTGCGGGTATAGTTGGAGGACTTACTAGGGAAGGGGTTCATTCGGACTAGTATTGTTCCTTGGTCAGCTCTAATTTTGTTCGCTATGAAGGCGGATGGGAGCATGAGAATTTGTTTTGACTATCGGTGCCTGAAACATGTGATCGTGAAGAACAATTACCCACTTCTGAGGATTGACGACCTCTTTGATCAGCTGAAGGGAGTGCGGTGGTTATCAATGATAGAACTCAGATGAGGTTATCACCAACTCAGAGTACGAGATGAGGATGTGAAGAAGATATATTTCAGATGTCGGTATGTCCATTATGAGTTTTTGGCAATGTCGTTCGACATGACTAACGCTTCAGTAGTGTTCATGGGACTCATAAACAAGATCTTCCAGCCATACCTTGATATCTTTATATTAGTCTACATCGATGACATACTGATCTACTTGGCTATGGAGGAGGAGCATGCCTATCATTTTCAGATAGTTCTGGACACACTCCGAGAGCACCATCCTTATGGTAGACTCTCAAAGTGCCATTTATGGATCCGAGAGGTTTAATTTTTCGGACATGTCATCTCGGAGGCTGGAGTTACATTGGATCCAGCGAAGATTTAGGAAGTACATTTTTGGGAACCACCCATGAGTATTACCGAGGTGTGGAGTTTCCTGGGTTTGGACAAATATTGCTGGAGATTTGTAACAGATTTCTCTGAAGTTGCATCACCATTTTTAGCATTGATGAAGAAGAGACAACCCTTCGTTTTTTTGGAGAGATTCCAGTGGAGTTTTTAGAAGCTAAGGCAGAGGATGACTAGTGCCCCCATCTTGAGGCTTCTGGAGGAGGGCGTTGGTTATATAGTCTACTAAGACGCATCAGGGGCCGAACTCGGATGTGTCCTGATGCTGGAGAGAGCAGTGATCGCATATGGTTCTCAACAACTAAGATAACATGAGAAGAACTACGCCACCCTTGATTTGGAGTTAGTATTAGTGGTCTTTGCCTTGAAGATGTGGATACAATACTTTATGGGTGAGAATTTTATGGTTTACATTGATCAGAAGAGTCTTAGGTATATCTTCTCTCAGAAGGACCTGAACCTGAGAGAGCGATGTTGGCTCGAGTTCCTCCAGGACTATGACTTTGAGATAGTCTATACTCCTAAGAAGGGGAAAATTATAGCGGATGCACTCAATAAGAGAACTGGTGTACATATTCTAGGTGAGGCAACGAAGCAGTTGGCCGCTTTTCAGAAGTATTTTGTGGATCGAGATGGAGCAGCTTTTCATAAGTCTCTTACAGTCACTCCCCCACTTCTTTAGCTAGTCCGAGAAGCACAGTGCGGGGAGACTGACTACGGGGCTTGACGTGCTCAGATATCCACAGGACATGAACCTGATTGATATTCTGAAGTTCGGGGATCATGTCATCCTCTTCAGAGAATGTACCATGGTACCATTTTCATTTTAGGAGGATGTGTTGTGCGATTTACACACATCCCCTCTAGCGGTACATCCAGGATTGGAGAAGATGTACCATGACATCTGATGACAGCACTGGCAGCTGTGAATAAAGAACAGAGTAGTTGAGTTTGTCTCTAGGTGCCTCTATTGTCAGCAAGTGAAGGCAGAGCATTATCTACCAGTAGTCTTGGTTCAGACTTTAAAGGTCCTAGAGTGGAAGTGGGATGGGATATCCATGGAATTCATGACGGGACATCCACTTACATCGAGGGGTCATGATTCTATTAGGGTGATCGTCAACCAACTCACCAAGTCATCCCACTTCCTACTGATCAGAGAGTATGCTTCATTAGAGAGCTTGGGATAACTCTATATTCAAGAGATTGTACAGATACATGGAGTAACCTCGTTAATTGTATCTTATCACGATACAAGTTTTACTTCCTAGGTATGGAAGGGGTTGAAGGAGGCTTTCGGGATGCAGCTTTGTTTGAGCATCGCCTTCCATCCTCAGACAGATGGTCAGATTGAGCGGACCATTCAGACCCTCAAGGACATGCTGCATGCTTGCCACCCCAACTTCGGTCGTAGTTGGGAGGATCACTTTCCCTTGGTAGAGTTTTCATACTACAACAGTTATCACTTCACTATTATGATGACACCTTCTGAAGCATTGTACGGATGAACTTGTAGATCACATTTGTGCTGGATTGACCCAGGGGAGTCAACAGTCGTGGGACTAGAGATGGTATGCGCTACCAAAGAGAAGGTTCTGATCATCCAGAAGCAGATGAAGACTTCACAGAGTAGACGGAAGTCTTATGCCGATCGGAGATGGAGACCTCAGGAGTTCAAGGATAGTGACCACATCTTCATACGGGTCTCACCCCAATGAGGGTTGCTGAGATTTGGTCGGGGAGACAAGTTATCTTCGAGGTTCATTAGACCCTTCTAGGTCCTCAGCAAAGTTGGTGAGGTGGCTTACTACCTAGCACATCCCCCTCAGTTGCACCGGGTGAACAACATCTTCCACATATCCCAGATGAAGAGATACTTGCATGATCCATCTCACATCATCGACCATGATGAGATAGACATCAACGATGGGTTGATGTTTACGAAGGTTCCAGTAGAGATTGAGGATCGACAGGAGTGGGTCCTTCCGGGGATGTCAATACCTACAGTGCGCGTTCCTTGGTAGCACGAGAACCTCTAGGAGAGAACATGGGAGTGGGAGGCTCATATACGTGCTCAGTACCCCCCAGTTGTTTTCCTAGTTTTTGTGATTTGGATTTCAAGGATGAAAATCCCTGAGGTGGGGAGAATGTAAAGACCCAAAAATTACATGTAATGTTTTTAATTATATGGGAATATTAAGAGTCCACAAAAATTGGCAGAGCATGATTCCGAGGCCCGGTGTTCCTGGAATGAATTTTTGAACTTTTTTGTGTACGTTCAGTAAATGTGCAAGTGGGTTTTTGTAACTTTTGAACTGTTGCTCAGAATTGAAATCTGAGGGCACCATTGAACTCGAAGTGCCTGTATTCTCTTAAAGATACTTTCACCTCGATGGTAGTTGGTCGAGGGTGAAAGTTAGTTTTTTTGCCCTTTCATGGAAATAAAAATAAAATAAACCTCATTTTATTTTTATCCTCCCAATTCAAATCTTTTGAGGTGGGGGCCTCCTGAACTAAAACCCCCAATTTGAGTTCAAAGATGGGGACCACCTAACTCTTAAACTCCCTCTTTAATGAGAAACATGACCTTTTGTATCCTCCAAATTAATTATTCCAACACCACCTTGATTAATGGAAAACTCTATTTTAAATTAATGAAACATAATTTATTATGTTGGCTTTTCATTTCATTGGAATTGGGGGAAAGTATTGTCAAAGGGGAATTGGGAGAGAACTTAGAGGAATCCTTATTCTCCAACAAAGAATGCTACTCCAATGAATAATGCTTCCCCAACGAAGAACAACGACATCCTCCAATGACTTTGGCTCCTTCCTCGTGACATCCTCCAACGTGGGAAATCTTCAACAATGAAAATCCAACGACCGTCCTTCCCTCCTCACAACGTGAACAAACCTTCGAGGTAGGGTTTGATGTTTTAGATACCCCTCATCCATTCTTGATGTTCTTCATGATTCCAGAATTTTTGAACCGCTTACTACCGCACTAATGTGCAGTGTGCGAGCCAAACAAACATGTCCCGACCTCTCCGCAATCCCTTGTGGTTTTTGATAAAATCTTCGTGACAGAGAAAAACGGTGTCTACCTCTCAGGCTTTCTACATGGAACTGGGGCGGTGCGCATTCACGTCGCCGGTAGAGGAAGGGAAAGCACAGAGGATATAGGGTGGCTGGTGCTACGACCGGTCATGTAAGCATGGGTGGATCACAACGTTCCTCCGTCGGAGTAAGGGGTCACAGCCTACCTGGGTGCGGCAGATGGTGGAAGGCGGCCTACGTTCGGCTGGCTACAGAGGGGCGGCGCACAACGCGCCGCCAGGAGGAGAATGGCCGTCTATGTTAGCCAGGCGAGCTGGACCAAGTGGGACCCACCTGGGTCCCACGTGCTTCTAGAAACCTAACAGCTGAAGATGTTTGGTGAGTCAAAGAGGGGGCACGCGACTTCCCCCTACATGCGGCCAGGTCAGGCCACCCAGCGCTGTCTAGGCCGGACCCAGCAGGCCGAGCCGGCCTGAACCGGACCGGGTCAGCCCAGGCCAGGTCGGTCTAACTAGGTCGGACCGGACCTAGAAGAGTTTCAGCCCTATATATTCTTTTGGACGTAACATTGGCATCAGACATCCGTTTGACGAACTGTATATAGTGCCAGAAACCTTAGAGTGATATGTTCATTTTGGTATACCTCACTTAAAATTTGGACAAATTTGGGTTATGGTCGGGATGGATTGAGTAAGAGTCCAACCTATCCATCGAGACTAAAAGTCTAATAACTTACAGACTGGTTTTCTAATTGAAGTACCATCTATTGCATTGAGAACACTATTACATGGTCTTCCTTAGTGATACTTCTTCATGGAACTTCATGGAAGTTGGAGTATCGACCAGTAGATTGAGGGGAGGACCATCCCGGAATCAAGAAAACATAGTGTGGGACCCTATAGCTGGATGTATCATGAGAATGGGATCATTCGTTGGTATGTATTTGAGGATCCCACATGGATCCGCTCTAGGAATCCATGTTGTAATACTATAGGATCTTGTGTGGGTCTGTTGTACTAGGAAATTATTTGGGTTTGATGATGTACTAGGATCCGGTGTGGGTATACTGTACTAGGATCATGTGTGGGTCTGATGATGTACTAGGATCCTATGTGGGTCTGACACCATACTAGGATCCTGTGTGGGTCAGATGATGTACTACGATCCTCGGTGGGTCCAATGATGATTTAGGATGTAAAGACCCGTAAAATTCAAGGGAAAATTTTTTCTTAATTTTCTTTAGAATTTTACATGAGCGCGGTTTCTGACGGCACCTGATTCCGAGGCCCGGTGTGCCCGGAATTAATTTCCGAAGTTTGGCTCGGGTACGTTCAGTGAACGAACAAGCGGGAATTCCTAACTTTTGATCCGGTGCTCGGAATTGAAATCCGAGGGCACCGATGAACTCGCAGCGCCGATATTCGCTTAAAGAGACCTTTTCGGGAGTTGCGTTTGTTGCGGGTTGAAAGTTAGTTTTGGGGTTTTTAGTTTGAGTTAAATAAAATTGTGTAGAACAATTTTATTATAACTTGTTAAAACCTATCAAAGGAGGTTGGAAGTGGGACCCACACCCACTTAACCTCCCTTGGGAGGATTAAGTGTGGTGGGGCCCACACGAACCCCTAATCCTTTCAAATTCTCTCAACTTGCTTAACCCCTAATTAAATGATTTGAGTTACTTTTAATTATGGGAGTTAAACCTTTTGAATTTCAAAACTTTTGAAATTCTTATGTGTTATGTGATAATTAAATAAGATGTTGTCTTATTTTATTTTGTGGTTTTTGTTTGTCTTCTGGAGAGGTGGAGAGCTCTTCTTCTTTTTCAAACTCTGACGAGGAACTCGAAGAACGTTCATCTTGACGAAGAACGTTCAAGCTCCGACGAAGAACGCCGCACCTCCATTCTTCGTTTACCGTGTCAACGAAAGGGGACGCCACTTCTTCCTCGGACAACCTTTGTCGGCGTACAAGTTTCGCCAACGACGTGTCTCTTCGAACGCATTCCTTCGTCATCGGATTTGACGAACGGCTACCGCGACGCCCGACCTCCGCGACGTCGTCTTCCGCGGAACGTTCACAATCTTCGAACCTTATACCCGAGGTAGGGGTTGTTGAATATTGTTAATTCATTCCATTTCTTTCTCGTGGATCGCATGTCTACGTGAGGCTTTTGAATATTTTATATAAGTGTTATTGTTAACGCGAGGGGGGGGGGGGGGCCGGACCGCACGAACACCGCCGAAACCCCCCCCCCCCCCCTCCATCGTTCTTGTTTATTCTTGCGGATGGAAGCAAGTGGCGTGGTGCCGTCGCACCATGCGGATGATCGTACTTTTATTTTACGCGGCGCCGTCGCGCCGCGCCGAGGTAGAATCTTCAAGAACGCGACGCCGTCGCGCTGCGTTGAAAGGAATCAAGGTACGGCGAAAGGGGCGCGGTGCCGTCGCACCGCGCCGGACGATGAACACCGCGGCCGTTTCCGGGCCGCGGCGGAACGAGGAGACCGCGGCCGGTTCCGGGCCGCGGCGGAAGAGAAGACCGGCGGCCGGGCCGCCGGCGTCGGAAGCCGAAGGGGGGGACCGGAATTTCCGGTCCCGTTTGAGAAAACCGGCCGGCCAGCTGGCCGGCCGGATGTCTTAAAAACCGGGGGAATTAATCCCCCGGCCAACCCATAAAAACCCCCCTCTTTAAGAGGGGGGCGGTTTTTTGAAGGAGGGGGGCAGCCGGCCCCCTCGGTTCCGCACCAGCAGGCCCCCTCATGTGAGGGGGCGGTTTGTTTTAAAACCGGCGCGGCACGTGCCGCGCCGCCAGGGGGGAAAAACGGGGGAGGGCGGGGGTCTCACCCGCGCGCCGCCTGCGTGCCCAGCGCGCCGCCGCGCCGCCCCAGCGCGCCGTCGCGCCGCCTCCGCGCGCCGCCGCCGGCCGCCGCGCCGCCGCCGGCCCCCGCGCCGCCCCAGGGGGGGGTCGGGCCGGGTCGGCCCGGACCCGGACCCGGACCCCCCCGTTTCGAACCAGAATCGGTTTTTGGGCCATATCTTGAGCCTCGGACCTCCGAATGACGAACCGTCTGCGGCAACGCGATCCTTGGATAGAGACGGTCGTTTCGGTATATCGCACTCAAGGTTTCGGATTACTTTGAGTTCGGCCGGATTGGTTCGTTCACGAAACCAACCGGGCCTTCGGAGCGGAAACGCTCATATCTCGAGCTACGAACGTCCGATTGACGCGCCGTCAGTCGTGATGTGTTCCTCTTAGTGAGACGGATCTTTTGGCATACTCCGCCCGAGGTTTGGACGCAGGTGGGGTACGGTCGGGTTGGTTTAGCCTTAAAAACCAACCGGGCCCCGGAGACGAAAATGCCAATAACTCTCAGACCGGGCGTCCGATTGACGCGCCGTCTGTTGCGTTGAGTTCCTGTTGGCGATACAGAACTTTTGGATACATCAACTCTGGTCTTTGTGACAGTTGATGTATCAGCCTCTCGGCTCGTGGAGCGGACCCTCCGAACGAGCTTGCTGTGTGCGGAAACCCTAGTGCTGGCTGCGACTGCTACAACTGCTACGACTACTACTACTGCTATTGTGACTGCGACGACGACAGTACAGAGATCCTGTGTGGATTCGACGACGACGACTACAGCACTCAGCGATCCTACGTGGAACTGTGCTACCGAACCTGTGTGAGCTGAATCTTCTGTTTACCTTGGGCGGTGGAGCGCTTGGGTGTAGCGGCGGACCCGTGGTACTTGACAGTGGTGGTGCGCTTGGATGCAGCAGCAGACCCTTGGCGGTGGAGCGCTTGGTTGTAGCGGCGGACCCGCGATACTCTACGGAGTGTATGCGCTTGGTTGTAGCGACAGACCCGCGACGGTGGAGACGTGCGTGCGGAGTACGGAGACCGTGTAGATGACTGAGACCTGACGACTGCTTGACCGACTCGACTTGGAGTGAGTCGACTAGCCCAGTGGACGGAGCGCCCAGTAGTTGGCAGCAGACCCACGGCGGACGGAGCGCCTGGTAGTTGGCAGCAAACCCGCGGTACTCGACAGGAGGAGTACCTCAGTAGGCTATCTGGGTGAGCGCCCGGTATTTGGCAGCATACCCTCAGCGGACGGAGCGCCCGGTAGTTGGCAGCAGACCCGCGGTACTCGACAGGAGGAGTACTTCAGCAGTCTTAGGTTAGTGAGCGGCGGCCTCGGAGTCGTGACAGGACCACTGTACACTCTAGAGACGGAGCTCTTCAGCAGTTACGGTTTCGATAATGAAAATCCTGGTTTGAGCTGAGTCAATGATATTTGTGTTTCCTCATGATTGAGATGGGTCGCTTGATAACTTAGGTATATGTATGGGCATATACCTGGGTAATGGTTATCCGTTGATTTCATAAACTTTTTATAAACCATGTGAACTTGTACTGTTTTCCTGTGTGGATTTACTGTTTACTCTTCTTTGTGGAATGGGCTGTTCTTGGGCTCGGTGTTGGAGCCGAACGGAAATTGGTGACATAGGTATATGTATGGGCATATACCTAATCAATACTGGATGTTACTTCGTGATTGTATCCTTCTTGTGGTTTATCCTTTGTGGATTTGGGGAGACCTTCGAGGGTCTCGGGGTCCCTACTGAGTATCTTTTACTCACCCCTGCACGGGCTATGCCCGCACTTCGTTGTGTTGGTTGCAGACGACGGACAGCGCTGACTGTGGTTGAGGCTTTCGGAGTAGGTCGGTACCCGGAGGAGGACCACTGAGCGGGACGTGCTCGGAGCGGACAGTTGGACCCGAGGAGTTGTGAGCTATCTGTACCTACCCTTCAGGTAGGATCCGTGGTGGACGATCCAGGAGCTGAGCCATCTGTACCTACCCTTCAGGTAGGAATCGAGGAGGACGTCCCAGGAGCCGCTTGTACTTTCAGTTGCTGTTTTCCCTTTCGAGTTGTACTTTACTTTCAGTTGGGCTTGTATTCCGGCCCCCTTTACTTTTCTGCACTTGTAGTTACTTTCCGCTTGCTGACTCTGTGGTGGTTGTTACTTATAAAGGCAATGCCTTCCCTGTTTACTGGGATTTTACGCCTTGGTGCTAGTCGCCAGCCCCTGGCCTATGGAAGGCGGGCTTGGGGTAGTCACGGCACGGGCCCCGAGGTCGGGTCGTGACAAATTGGTATCAAAGGAGTTCGGTTCTACCGCGAACTCTGATCTTTTCTATGTGAAGCAATAATGTTTAGCGTATTGAGTATGGTTATCAGTCCAGGGAGTCCAGTGTTGGTGCGGCGGCCGACGTATCCGTACACCAGGACCCTGACTTCTGATTTCCGACTTAATGCACGAAAACACTGATTGTGTGTGTGTTTCCCAAAAGGTTTAAAGTCAGCTCAAACCAGGTCAGCTCACCAGGTATAAATCGTTGACCGTGACACAACTGTTCAGGATGTCACCATGCAGATAGTTAGCTGGAGTTCCGAGAGAGTTCTCGATGATGGCCCACCGAGCAGCGAGACTCCGGTGCAGGGCCCTTTTTCAGTGTTGGCACCTTCGGGTGGTGTACCAGCAGCACCACCACCCGTTAGGCAGCAGATGCCACTAGCTGACAGTGCACGCTAGCAGAGCGCGATGCACGAGTTCCAGCAGTAGAGGCCTCTGAGGATACGAGGCGAGACAGATTTCCCAGGCAGCAGTGGACTGGATGGAGGCGGTTGCTAGAGTTCTACGCCTAGCTTGGATACTAGTAGAGCGGATGATGATCTTAGCTCCTGTTGTTTCCAGTGAGTGACCATGAGGTTGGTCCTTATAGTAATGAGGCTTCGGTACGCGAACCGATACCTGGGATAGTACCTACGGGTAGAGCGCCAGCTATGTCACTACCTGTTGGTCAGCAGACACTACCGGCGGTACCGGTAGCAGAGACTCACAGGCTTAGTGCCTTACATATGTTTTAGCACCAGATATCCCTCAAGTTTCGAGTTGAGCCTGACTCGTAGGCGGCTGAGGACTGGCTTGAGGAGGTGGTTGTGAGTTTTCTGGAGCTAATACAGCTTCGACAGTACGACATGTCGGAAGCAGAGCACTCAACGTGGCTTACCAATCAATCTTGGTACTCGTTGGTTACGTTGTGATCAGTTCTTTAGACTCGAACTTCTGAGCGAAGTGTGTCTAAAGGACATCTGAACCATTACTTTTCCTCTATGCATTTCTACCTATGCTAGGATGCTAGAGAGAACCTTTGTGGTTGTGAACGTTAGCAGTGAAAGGCAGAAAACTAGCGCCAGACTCAGAGACTCGGGCGTGTAAAATGTTTTAGGAGGAGGAAGTGCTAAGGACAGATGAATCTGCAGGGTAGCAGACGTGGAAGCGGAGCTTGGAGAGCAGCATGTGGTGGTGTACATTTCGACATGTTACGACCACCCGACTTAGTAGTCCCCGCCAGGCTCAGGGAGCAGGAGGGCTGGGGAGGAGAATAGCTGCATTGCGGTCAAGGAGGGTGACCCAGGAGCTCTAAGAATGATTCGGGGTACGAATTATGTCTACTACGAGCTGCCATATCTATAGACATAAGAACCAATCATTCTACCCTTCCACGAATCATGTCCCAGACCTAGAGGTTCCGGGTAAGCCGTAGACTTGACCCTCACGTCTGGAGATACCTTTGGGAGGAGACTCGATAATCACACTTACGCCGACGGTGTGATTTGACCTCGAGGCGAGAGTTTCGGTTGGAATCTCTTGGTGGCAGCGTAGAGGCCTTACGACGTTGATCTGGGTATGGTTTTGATTCACAAATCATACCCCGGTTGACTGTTTTAGGCAAACGTCGGAATGGGTTTTCCTTGGTCGGCGAAAAGGAAACCCTGGGCAGCACATGTTAAACTCAGGCATAAGAGGGTGTGACCGATCACTCTTGAGTTGGTCAACCCTACCCTTATGGCAGCAGGAGTTTTGAGTTTCAGTTCTAACCTAAAAAGGGAAACCTCTTGAATTCGAGGGTGACGAACACGTTCTTATACGGTCTCAACCCGATGAGCTTTCGGAGATGTGGCCGAAGCGGCATGTTATCTCCGAAGTTCAATGGACCCTTTTGATCTTCAGCAGGGTAGGCGAAGAGGTTTACCGCTTGACCCTACCACCTCAATCGCACCGGGTGCATAATGTCCACCACGTGTCTCAGCTGTGGAGATACGTGTATGTTTCTTCACACGTCATCGACCTCGGGGAGTTGGACGTCGATGACAGGGCGACAAGCACAGAGGTTCTAGTAGAGAACGAGGATCGTCAGAAGCAGGTTCTACATGAACGGTTGCTTCCTCTGGGGTGCTTCACGGGTAGCACGAGATCTTCAGGTGAACATATGGGAGCGTAAAGCTCAGTTGCGTGCTCAGTACTACTTTGTTTCCCTTAAGTGTGAGTTGAAGCTTTACGGGGACGTAAAGCCCTGAGGTGGGAGTAATGTAAAGACCCGTAAAATTCAAGGGAAAATTTTTTCTTAATTTTCTTTAGAATTTTACATGAGCGCGGTTTCTGACGGCACCTGATTCCGAGGCCCGGTGTGCCCGGAATTAATTTACGAAGTTTGGCTCGGGTACGTTCAGTGAACGAACGAGCGGGAATTCCTAACTTTTGATCCGGTGCTCGGAATTGAAATCCGAGGGCACCGATGAACTCGCAGCGCCGATATTCTCTTAAAGAGACCTTTTCGGGAGTTGCGTTTGTTGCGGGTTGAAAGTTAGTTTTGGGGTTTTTAGTTTGAGTTAAATAAAATTGTGTAGAACAATTTTATTATAACTTGTTAAAACCTATCAAAGGAGGTTGGAAGTGGGACCCACACCCACTTAACCTCCCTTGGGAGGATTAAGTGTGGTGGGGCCCACACGAACCCCTATTCCTTTCAAATTCTCTCAACTTTCTTAACCCCTAATTAAATGATTTGAGTTACTTTTAATTATGGGAGTTAAACCTTTTGAATTTCAAAACTTTTGAAATTCTTATGTGTTATGTGATAATAAAATAAGATGTTGTCTTATTTTATTTTGGGGTTTTTGTTTGTCTTCTGGAGAGGTGGAGAGCTCTTCTTCTTTTTCAAACTCTAACGAGGAACTCGAAGAACGTTCATCCTGACGAAGAACGTTCAAGCTCCGACGAAGAACGTCGCACCTCCATTCTTCGTTTACCGTGTCAACGAAAGGGGACGCCACTTCTTCCTCGGACAACCTTTGTTGGCGTACAAGTTTCGCCAACGACGTGTATCTTCGAACGCATCCCTTCGTCATCGGATTTGACGAATGGCTACCGCGACGCCCGACCTCTGTGACGTCGTCTTCCCTGGAACGTTCACAATCTTCGAACCTTATACCCGAGGTAGGGGTTGTTGAATATTGTTAATTAATTCCATTTCTTGCTCGTGGATCGCATGTCTACGTGAGGCTTTTGAATATTTTATATAAGTGTTATTGTTAACGCGAGGGGGGGGGGGCGGACCGCACGAACACGGCCGAAACCCCCCCTCCATCGTTCTTGTTTATTCTTGTGGATGGAAGCAAGTGGCGTGGTGCCGTCGCACCACGCGGATGATCGTACTTTTATTTTACGCGGCGCCGTCGCGCCACGCCGAGGTAGAATCTTCAAGAACGCGACGCCGTTGCGCCGCGTTGAAAGGAATCAAGGTACGGCGAAAGGGGCGCGGTGCCGTCGCACCGCGCCGGACGACGAACACCGCGGCCGGTTCCGGGCCGCGGCGGAACGAGGAGACCGCGGCCGGTTCCGGGCCGCGGCGGAAGAGAAGACCGGCGGCCGGGCCGCCGGCGTCGGAAGCCGAAGGGGGGGACCGGAATTTCCGGTCCCGTTTGAGAAAACCGGCCGGCCAGCTGTCCGGCCGGATGTCTTAAAAACCGGGGGAATTAATCCCCCGACCAACCCATAAAAACCCCCCTCTTTAAGAGAGGGGCGGTTCTTTGAAGGAGGGGGGCAGCCGGCCCCCTCGGTTCCGCACCAGCAGGCCCCCTCATGTGAGGGGGCGGTTTGTTTTAAAACCGGCGCGGCCCGTGCCGCGCCGCCAGGGGGGAAAAACGGGGGAGGGCGGGGGTCTCACCCGCGCGCCGCCTGCGTGCCCAGCGCGCCGCCGCGCCGCCCCAGCGCGCCGTCGCGCCGCCTCCGCGCGCCGCCGCGCACCGCCGCGCCGCCTCCGCGCGCCGCCGCGCCGCCGCCGGCCACTGCGCCGCCGCGCCGCCGCCGGCCCCCGCGCCGCCCCAGGGGGGGTCGGGCCGGGTCGGCCCGGACCCGGACCCCCCCGTTTCGAACCAGAATCGGTTATTGGGCCATATCTTGAGCCTCGGACCTCCAAATGACGAACCGTCTGCGGCAACGCGATCCTTGGATAGAAACGGTCGTTTCGGTATATCGCACTCAAGGTTTCGGATTACTTTGAGTTCGGCCGGATTGGTTCGTTCACGAAACCAACCGGGCCTTCGGAGCGGAAACGCTCATATCTCGAGCTACGAACGTCCGATTGACGCGCCGTCAGTCGCGATGTGTTCCTCTTAGTGAGACGGATCTTTTGGCATACTCCGCCCGAGGTTTGGACGCAAGTGGAGTACGGTCGGGTTGGTTTAGCCTTAAAAACCAACCGGGCCCCGGAGACGAAAATGCCAATAACTCTCAGACCGGGCGTCCGATTGACGCGCCGTCTGTTGCGTTGAGTTCCTGTTGGCGATACGGAACTTTTGGATACATCAACTCTGGTCTTTGTGACAGTTGATGTATCAGCCTCTCGGCTCGTGGAGCGGACCCTCCGAACGAGCTTGCTGTGTGCGGAAACCCTAGTCCTGGCTGCGACTACTACAACTGCTACGACTACTACAACTGCTACTGTGACTGCGACGACGACAGTACAGAGATCCTGTGTGGATTCGACGACGACGACTACAGCACTCAGCGATCCTACGTGGAACTGTGCTACCGAACCTGTGTGATCTGAATCTTCTGTTTACCTTGGGCGGTGGAGCGCTTGGGTGTAGCGGCGGACCTGTGGTACTTGACAGTGGTGGTGCGCTTGGATGCAGCAGCAGACCCTTGGCAGTGGAGCGCTTGGTTGTAGCGGCGGACCCGCGATACTCTACGGAGTGTATGCGCTTGGTTGTAGCAACAGACCCGCGACGGTGGAGACGTGCGTGCGGAGTACGGAGACCGTGTAGATGACTGAGACCTGACGACTGCTTGACCGACTCGACTTGGAGTGAGTCGACTAGCCCAGTGGACGGAGCGCCCAGTAGTTGGCAGCAGACCCACGGCGGACGGAGCGCCTGGTAGTTGGCAGCAAACCCGCGGTACTCGACAGGAGGAGTACCTCAGTAGGCTATCTGGGTGAGCGCCCGGTATTTGGCAGCAGACCCTCAGCGGACGGATCGCCAGGTAGTTGGCAGCAGACCCGCGGTACTCGACAGGAGGAGTACTTCAGCAGTCTTAGGTTAGTGAGCGGCGGCCTCGGAGTCGTGACAGGACCACTGTACACTCTAGAGACGGAGCTCTTCAGCAGTTACGGTTTCGATAATGAAAATCCTGGTTTGAGCTGAGTCAATGATATTTGTGTTTCCTCATGATTGAGATGGGTCGCTTGATAACTTAGGTATATGTATGGGCATATACCTGGGTAATGGTTATCTGTTGATTTCATAAACTTTTTATAAACCATGTGAACTTGTACTGTTTTCCTGTGTGGATTTACTGTTTACTCTTCTTTGTGGAATGGGTTGTTCTTGGTCTCGGTGTTGGAGCCGAACGGAAATTGGTGACATAGGTATATGTATGGGCATATACCTAATCAATACTGGATGTTACTTCGTGATTGTATCCTTCTTGTGGTTTATCCTTTGTGGATTTCGGGAGACCTTCGAGGGTCTCGGGGTCCCTACTGAGTATCTTTTACTCACCCCTGCACGGGCTATGCCCGCACTTCGTTGTGTTGGTTGCAGACGACGGACAGCGCTGACTGTGGTTGAGGCTTTCGGAGTAGGTCGGTACCCGGAGGAGGACCACTGAGCGGGACGTGCTCGGAGCGGACAGTTGGACCCGAGGAGTTGTGAGCTATCTGTACCTACCCTTCAGGTAGGATCCGTGGTGGACGATCCAGGAGCTGAGCCATCTGTACCTACCCTTCAGGTAGGAATCGAGGAGGACGTCCCAGGAGCCGCTTGTACTTTCAGTTGCTGTTTTCCCTTTCGATTTGTACTTTACTTTCAGTTGGGCTTGTATTCCGGCCCCCTTTACTTTTCTGCACTTGTAGTTACTTTCCGCTTGCTGACTCTGTGGTGGTTGTTACTTATAAAGGCAATTCCTTCCCTGTTTACCGGGATTTTACGCCTTGGTGCTAGTCGCCAGCCCCTGGCCTATGGAAGGCGGGCTTGGGGTAGTCACGGCACGGGCCCCGAGGTCGGGTCGTGACATAGGATCCTACGTAGGTCTACCTCTTAATAGAGTAACATGATTCAGTGGTTATATATAATCATCTTTACTACCATACGTAAGTTATACCTGGTATGAGATGAGTCCTTACCTTCATGGTGATACCTTTGTGGTATTCTTCTATGTGGTGTACCTGTGTGGTACTTTCCTTCGTGGTGATACCATAGTGGTATTATTTTGTATGGAAAACCTATGTGGTACTTAACTTCGTGGTGTTGCTTCATTTGTGGAACAGCTGATATTTGGGAATTTGAGTTGGACCTTGTGTTTCCTCATGATTGATATGGGCTTACCTGATAAATTAGGTATATATATGGGCATATACCTAAGTATGGTTGTTTGTTTATTTCAATCTGTGTGGTTTATCCTTTGTGAATTTTGTGAGACCTTGAGGGTCTCGGGGTCCCTAATGAGTATCATTATACTCACCCCTGCCTGGGCTATGCCCACATCTTGTTGTGTTGGGTGCCGATGATGGACAACGCTGACTATGGATGTGGGTACCGGGATTGGAGGTAGCTCAGAGGTGGAAATTAGATGATGTGTACTGTAGAAACGACCTAATTGAGAGTTCTACCTACCCTTCAGGTAGGATCCTTGGCGGGTGTTCACATTAGTTGTTTTCAGTTATTCATATACTTTTCAGTTTTCTTGAACCGTGCCATTGGGATTGTATTTTGGCCCCTTATCATTTCAGTACACACTCTTTTTACTATATAGATTTACCTTGGGTTTGTATCCAGTTGTGTGCTTGGTTGTGTGTGTTTACAGGTTATAAAGGCAATGCCTTCCCAGTTTTAGGGAAATATGCCTTCAGTTCTAGTTGCTAGCCCCTGGCCTATGGATGGTGGGCTTAGGTAGTCATGAAAATAGCCTTGGGGGATGGGTTATGACATACATTCCTTAGGCTTGTATTTTTTTGTAATGTATCGAATATTAATGTAAAAAGATCTAATATCCGTATATTTTTAGCTGTAGTCTCTATAATTGGTATCAAATGATTATTTTAGTGAACCTTTGGAAACTAGGATGATAAAAATTTCAGTGACATCCCTAGTTATATTTCTAAGGATATGACTAGGGATATCGCAGAACATAGGTATAAGGATGGGTCAACATTTAGTAAAATTTCTTGGAATTTTGGTAAAGGATTGATTGAGTTGTTTCCTAGAAATACATCCCTATCTGGATACAATAAGTGGATGTGGCTCCGACACAGATTTACCTAGGGGTAGCAACTCTAATAAGATGTTTTAGGCCTGACTTGGGGTAATATGGTACATGACAATGGGCATTTCCAGATTCCTGATTTGACACTCCCGGGGGATTTTCTTTTGGAATTCACAAAACTCTTCATGAACCACGATAAAGGATTTAAATAAGGGATGACTATGAATAAACATGAATATACCTAAGGTTTCATAGATTAAATTGATAGGATACGTGATTTGGGAACCTTATAATTAATTTTTCATGATTATACGGTATCCTAATATGATTAATGTTTCTCAAACTATGAATTTCTTGTTTTATTGAATGGAGAGAACTTGAAGGAACATGGTTAAAATTTAATGTTTCAAATGTGGAATTTATGCGCTTTATGTGAATAGATCTCTAAATTGGAAATCTCATAAAGAGAATCTAGTAGGTGGTACGAGTATTAATTATACATCAGAAGACAAGGAGGCCATAAAAGATAAGTGAAAGGTATGTTATGTTTTTCCATTATTATTTACATTAAACATAAGAATCAAGATTGGAATGAGGTTTACAAACCATAAGAAATTATTCGTATGTAATATTATAGTAAATAGGTACTAATAAATAAGTTGATAAATCATGAGTAATAGTTTTAGAATAATGTTTGATAAATAAAGTATTTATGTTTTATAATTCTGTGATTATGTTATATGAATTAGGAAATATATAAGCATTTTTAGTGGAAGTATTAATTATGGACTAAAAAGGACATGTTTAATGGTGATAAAGATATAGAAATGTGATTTCATGGAAATGTGATATTTTTATTTGGTTTAAATAACCATTAATTAATGCTTGATGTTAAGATAATGATGTTTTGATAAAAATATTTTGGATATGAATGAGTAAATTCTACGATATGGATTACCCTCGAACTAATTATTTGAAAGTGTTCTATGTCATCAAGGATGAAGTTTAAAACAAATTGTATTTAATTAATAAATCCATTAATCATTAGAATAAGGATGAATTTATGTTTTCCAAAATAATTTATAGTAATTCAGGTTATTACCATGTTTCAAGGGAATATTAGATATGTTTATTCACATGTTTGGAATGTGACAACCAGGTGGTAAATTATAATTTATGAGGGATCAATGTTAATATAATTTAATTTTTTTTATTTTTAAAGATTTTAATTTTAAAATTTTATAAGGGTTATGAGATTGAAAATTTATGGAATGATTATGTTAAACATTGGATAAGCTTTTTGAGAATAAAATATTATCTTACCACATGTTGTTTTATGCATATTGGATAACTTGTTATAAAAACGTGGTGTTGATGATAACTAATGACAAATGGTATAGAATATAATGGATCTCATTATATGTCCGTAATTTAGGAATGAAAATGAAACTTTCATGATTAGATAAAGAGGTTAATTGGATAAAGAACAACAAAGGGTGACATCATCCTGAAATAATGCAAGTGTACCTTTTCATGAAAATTATTCAACTTTAAGAAAATAGATCGTGAAAAGAATAAATGTTATCCTAGTACCTGAATTTCCAATGAATGAGATTTTACCTTAAGGAATAGAATATTTATGGCTTTATGATTGTTAACTTTCACCCGAAGTTTTTCATTATCACTATCATTCAGAACATGACAATTATATTTTAACTCCATGTCCATGTTTTCACTTACCACCTATGTTCCCCTATGTGGAAACCTAGTTATATGTTACATTGGGTAACCATCAGGGTTCCAACATTAAATTTTTAATTAACATTTTAATATTGATTTTTACTATATGGGTTTCCCTGAATGAAACCTTCAAGTATTTAACATTTTATAACCCAGACGAATTTCAAGGGAGAAATTTATTTCAATGGGGTAGACTATAACATCTTGAGATTTTATTAAATATATATTTTTATTATATTTTAATGAATTTGTTTTCATTGATATCTTTCATTTTACTATGTCAAATATTACCTTCAAATGTAGTTGACTTGTATTGCTCTACACACAACACAGACATGGAATGCGTTATACAAAACAATGAGTTTCTACGAAGCATCATTTTATTATCATAGTTATTTAAATGAGATAATTATAAACTAGATGTTAAACAAAGTAATATGAACAATAATAACTAATAATAATACATTATTTATAATGGGTTCACATAAATAATTTATATCGATAATGAAATATATACTTTTTGATAAACTCTTTATATGTTTTAAAATGATATCTTCTTAAAGAATCTTCTTTTTATGTCCTTCTGTGAACAATAGTATAATTATTTTTATATGCTAATATAAACATAATCTGATAAAATAAACATGATTTTTCGAATTTGGAATGTTGAAATTATCTTAGGGTGAATTGTTTTGCTTTGATTGAGAAACATCATTTTTTGGGTGAATAGTCAAAATTATTGCAATCTAGTTAAAACCACCATTTTTCAGATAATGATTAATGTAAATTATATTTTAATTTTCCTTCTAAAGTCACAATAGATAAATTACGAATATATTAATCCAATTTAGTTCATTGTGGTAATTTTTTTTACGTTGAAATTACATGTAAAAACTTATTGAATTTTTTTACTTTGAAAACCAGATTTCTTGCCACGTCTATAGGATTAGCATTAATCGTAATTTTTCAACTTTTGTGATTTAAATTTTGAAAAATTGAAATATATATTTGTAATATGTGTTATATTTTTAGTGTAATAAAATAAAATTCATTTTTGACCAAAAATATTATTGAATTTATTTAAAAATAATCACCTAGATTAAGGTAAGATTAACCATAAATAGAGGATAAACCTTAATCATAAGGACCAAAATGTCATGTAAACTTGTCCAAAATAAATTGGATTCCAATAATTCTACCATATCCTTTCTTGGTTATATTTTTATTGGAAATTGGGATATTATTAATTGGATTTTCCCTATATAAGATTTTAAGTAAAGAAAAAGTCAGAAAAAAAACTTTCCTTGCATTTAAAATTTATTAAAACATTGAGATATGTAAAAAACATCATATTTTAGGTTATAAATATCATTTGTAAATATAAATGTGTTATTTTTTATAAAAAAAATTATCAAAAAAATATAGATTATTCTGTTACATAAAAAGATTATGAAACTCTAACATAGTGATTATTTAACAAATATAAATAATACTATAAATTTTAAAAGTGAAGTGAATTAGATGAATTATTGTCTATTCTAAACTGTATTTTTTCCCTCAACATAAACCATTGATTCCACTCCTTCATGACCCCCCCACCCAAAGGTACCCCTCACATGTTGACAATGAGGTAATGGAGATGATGAAACTCAAATCCTACATCCAATAGGCCTTATATTGGTTAAAATAATTTAGGGTATATAATATATTCAAATCAGAGTCATTACCATCCAAGAGAATATGATTAATGAGAAGTAGAAAAAACTATAAAATAAATCAAGGTCATAAAAAAACCCTATATATAAATTTAATTTTATGCATTATAATAAATGATAAATAAAAACAATTTCCAAAAAGGATAACCTCAGTAGTGCCCTTAAATCCTAAATAGATCCTAAATAACACTTTAAGATAATATCATCAAGCCCAATCACCAACTAGATTCTTTATACCTAAAAAATATTTATAAATATGTAGGGTGACCATAACATGTATAACTAATAGGATCATTCGTGGATCATATTGTTAAATAGATAAATAAGTCATACTAAAGCCCAGTGAATAAATAAGTTAAGATAACTGGACACCTAAATAGGTATGATAAGTTCTCTACCTCACCATATCCCTCTCACAAAGTATTAAATACAATTAATAATATTATGAACAATATAATATCATATTCAAGGAACCTTGATACAACTTCACCACTAATTTAGTGCTCTCCCCAACAATATACATCTCAATTTATCTATCTTTGAATAAATATAAGGCTTCCTAAAAAAATTGGGAACATGTAAATAGAATGAACCACATGCATCACATTGTAATAGTGGCATACCATACACCCCATCCATCAAATAATATCATCATAAACATCGGAATCTTCAGTTGATAACTGAGTATCTTTTGAGATCCACTCCAACACATATGTTATATACTATACCTCAGGCAATCAAACCCATAAACAACATAACCATAATAAAACATAGGTTACTATATCAAGAGATACATGTATATGATAATACCACAATCCATTAAAAACCTCTATAAATCTATGTGGGGAAGGTAAACACTATATATACTAGCACATAATACTATAGAAGAAGAGAGTTAGGAAGAGGGAATTCTTATCCATCCATTCCTCCACAATCTATATGTTGTTGAAAACACCCTCACAATTCCACTGGTGCCGGTCTCCCAAGATACATCGGTGGGATATAATACAAAATCACATAACGTACAAAGTATATAAAAATATCACAACCACACTATGGGTAACTACCTATCCACAAACTCAACTATAGTTATTGGAACTCAAAAATTCAGTTTCCACTATTAGGGACTAAATATCCTATAATCACATAAAAATTTCAAGAGATATTTATTTAATTAATAATTACTTTTATACATTTCATAACTACATTAGTTACCAATATAATCCATGTACTATAGAAATCAACCAAACAATGTGATGGGATTTCAAGAGTTATAATCATTTATCATTACATCAATCATCCAACCTAATGGGTCAAATTATATATTAATCATCATCATTTCGTAATTCGAGGTACTCTAAGTCTCATCCTATGATTCCCTCAAAAATATGCATTAACCATGTACAGCCAATTGTTTCAAGTATTGGGGAATGGAATGTAGAAAAAATAAAGATATCCATTCATCCTTTAATGAATATTTATTAATAAGAATGTAGCCTATTTTTTAGAATAACAAACATTAGGAATAAAAGTATTCATAACATTCCATCTATCTCAGTGCCATAATTGGTACCCCCATGCATACCATTATTCATCATGCCATCACATGAATCAACTAATATAATAAACCCACACATCCCCCCAAATATCTATCTCAACCATTATCTATCCCAAGATCACATCATGTTGTATATAAAGGCACCTCAATGATAAAAATAATCCAATATAGTAAGAAAAAAAGAATTTAGTGGGGAATCTAAGCTATAAAAAATGATATAAAAATTTATAAGAAAATTTGTTTTCTCAGACCCAATACATTATCATTATCAAAAACCAATTCATTAACATTTTGATTCAATAGATTCATTTATCACAAGTTATAACCATAAGAAACTTAAGTCATAATATATTAATATCTAAAAGATTGTTAACCATGATTTCAAGAATAACTTCTATTTCCATCAATTTAAAAAGAAATGTAACTATTAAGAATGAATATTTAGTTAATTTATCCAACAAGAATTACCAATATTGAATTCTTTATTCTATTCTAACATAAAAAATATTTTAAACTATATCATAAACAATGATAGCACATCATATAGAAAATTAAGAGGCAAACTAATAACATGTTGGAAACAAATATGGTCAATACAAACAAAACAAATTATTTTCCTTAATTCCACTTTAATCATTAATAAGGCCATTTTCACAATTAGCCAAATAGATAAAGAATGATAAAGTTATGATTTCACAAAATAATAAGAATAAGTAAAAAACCCCATCCTCAATTTATAAGTACAATGTTCTCTAGGGAAAAATGTAAAATTGATGGTCAACCACCATCAAAATCGAAATGTGATAAATCTAAACCTATCTATAGAAGTACACAAACAAATAACACTCAGATACCTTCCCAAAATAGATATGATTTCAATGATTATTACCCAAGATAAATGGAGAATGTCATCAGGTGTTGAGATATATTGACCTTGATCGAGAGAAATGGATTCTCAGTGATTTTAGTAATAATCCATAAGGATTTGATCATGAGGAACCATGGGGTTGTAGAAATAACACTTACCCAAAGATGATTTCTATTTGAGGAGCCTCAATGAGAGAAAACATCTCAACAATTCCCTGGGTTTTTTAGATCATCTAGAAATATATGTAATTTAAGAGGATAAGCCTAGATGGGTTAATAAAGGGTAATAATCATGTAAAAAATGTAGTTATGAACACTCATATATTATGTACATATTTTCACATTGAAATGGATGAGATCCATAATGAACTGTGATGATTTTAAATGATTAAAAAAAGCCGGATCTCTACCATGTCTTCTACCATGCCCTCCACCATGACTATGGTGTTCATGGGCATGCCAACTAAACACGACATCTATCTAGGCATATTTCTCATGTCCAATAGCTTTTTCATTGTACATGGCCTCCAAAATGGGAAAAAAATTGTTTCTTTATCCTTGTTTTTGTAAATAGATACCCTAAGGCTCCATGGATGATGCCAAACCCTCACTGGGTGTTTCCATGAGGACCGTTTAAGACATGTGGACACCACACCAACAAATCCTCTAAAACAGATTAAAACCCCATTTTTCTTGATATAGTGAGCCAAGAACGACATGAATTTCCTAAAATGAATTATCCACAGCCTTGGATCCAAAAATACCTTCTCCTTGCCCACCAGCAAGGTGTAGTGGCCGCCAAATTACTATGACCACCCCTAGCATCAGGAACACCACCAAACTCCCTTTCAGCACCACCAAGTCATGGGAAAATACAATGGAATGGAAAAGAAGGATTGTAATAGTAAAATATTAATCATCATTCTATGAAATATGGGATTAATGAAAATCCAATAAAATGGCATATAAACCTAAAATCCCAATGAATACCCAATACAATGATTAAATAAATCAATTAATGTAAAATAATTTTTGATTTATATGATGAGACATGTTGAAGATTCAATCAATAAGGGAACATCTCAAATGGATATTTGACTATTATACTTGAGAAACAGAATAAAAGTGTTAAATTTAAATATTTTCCTAGTAATAGTAATAATTAATAAAATTAAATGACAATTTTGGTTGCATAAAAGGAGTTTAAACTTCAAAAAAAGGATTTAGACAGTAAATATGTGTTATATAAGACTGAAAATAAAAACATGTTAAATTAAATCAGTAGTATTGTAGATAAACTATTATATTTAGTAGTAATATATCATTGAACATCAAATTGGGACCACTCAAATTAGTAGAAATAATTTCAAATCAAAATATGTTATCACTATTCATGGATTGAGTCATAATTTATTTATTAATTCTCAGTTGTGAATTAATTTAAATGAATTGATTTTATATAAATATGGTAATGCTATTTGAATAATTAAATATGAAATTCCCTTTATGAGAGGAAAATTAATGAATAAAAACCAATTGAAAATCATGGAGGGGAATATTGCTTGTTATTTGATCATGGATGAAGAAAATGAGAAAGGTATAAAAGAATTAATCTCTTAGAATTAAAGAATATAAATAATTTTAAACTTATTTTTAGAATGGTATACTACATTAATAATTTTTAATATTATAATTTTGGTGAGTTAAAGACACAAATCTGTTCATATAAATACTAGAATGCTACTTGTTTATTTGGATATGTGTGGGACTATGAGCTTAAAATCAATAAAAAGAGATGGTACTTTAACATATTTTGATAATGATTATAATTATATGAATTTTTCCTATTAATTTAGAAAATATAAATCTCATTTCAAATTTTCAAAACATTTACAAGATTGGTTTAGAAGAAAACATGTTATTTTATTTTGAAATTTGGATATGATAATGGATATGGGCATATAAACAAGTAGTTTGAATTATATACTAAAACATATTGGATATGGAATTGATATAAATTTCCAAACACTATACAATGATATTTAGTAGCCAAGATAATGAATCACTAATTGGAGGATATGGTAAAAACAATGTAACCAAAACAAAACACATCATATTATTTTTGGAGATAAGCTATATTTAAAATGATATATATTCAAAATATATATTGAATTAAATTTTTTTTATCAATATTAACTTCATGTTATAGTATGAAATATACCAAATATGAATAGTTTTAAGGTAATTAGTAATTTTTACTTTATCAAATTTTGTGGAATAAAATTGAAAAAAATGTGAAAGATTCATAAAAGTATATTTTATTTGGTGTACAACTTAAATAATGAGTTATTGGTTTCATCGAAAGAATCTAAAAAATATTATAGAAACCATTCATGTTATTTTATTGGATTTTGATGATACTCAAAGGGTATAAATATATTTTTAATATGGATTTACGAATGATTTTAGGGCCATATAAAAACATAATGTTGAATTAGAAGTAGTTGGAGATGAATTGAATAAAGAATAAACAGTATCTGAGATGTCCAGTGATTAATATGGAAATTATAAAATTTCAGTGATGTTTTAAAATTTTTGAAGAAAAATTGAAGCAAAATCAACATTGGTAATTAAATTCAAGTATATTAAATAAGTGATACTTTTCCATATACAAATCATACAAGCTTACTCTGCCAACTGAAATTAAATATTGTTAAAGAATCATGGGAACATAACTATATGATTATTTTTATAAGTATGGAATTTAATCAATTAAGGAAAAATAATACTTGATAGTTTGTATAAAATTATAATGTGAATAATGTGACTATGAAAAAATATAATTTAACAAATAAACTCAATGATGAAGATGAATTAAAACATAAAAATAATCATTTCATTTGAAAAGGGTACTCTAAAGTTGACTGTATTGAATTTGATAAGATTCTTGTTCCAATTACCTAACATGAAATTGATGTAGATATTTTTTAAGTCGTAATAATAAGACTATATAATTTTAAAAATGGACATAAATCCCTCTTACATAAATAGATATGTTTATAACGATGTATATATAGAATGTATATATTATTGGTTATGATGGAAGTCATGTATACATGCTCAAAAAGAACCTAGATAGCCTCAAATAATATCAAAGGTGATGGTATTTAAATAATGATTACTACTTAAAGTTCATGATATTTAAAGGGGTAACGGTATAAATTTATTTTTATATTACAGAAAATATAATTATCATAGTCATTATGATAGTATATGACAATGGAATACGTTTCCTGAAGAATGACATAAAATATTATATATATATATTTTATAATATAAAGAAATAATTTTATATATATATTACTAGATAGAAAAAACATTTCATGGTATTATATGATAAATTAAAAAATGCATTACACAATTTTTTTAAGTGAAAAATATATACATTAGTTATTTAATATATTCAAAATAATGATTGAAAATAAGTAACACACATATCTCTTGGTACTAAACGTTGCAATACTATCTCAAATCACCTAGAGCCGATGTCTACTAATAATAAATTGGAATGATTAAAATGAATAAAATCTTGATGGACCGAGAGTTTAGATTTATTGGTAAACTATATACATACATGAGTAATGATTACACTAACAAAAACATAATATTTTTCTTCTTTCTAAATAAATAGTTCGAGGATAACTCTAATCCATCTAGTAAATCCCTACATATATTTCAGAGTAAACTTTATGGATTCATAGGGAATGAATCATACTAAGGGTGATATAAAATTCACATTAAGGGGAAAATATAGTGGAAGTAATAATGAATCAATGAGAACAATAATTATGATATGGTGAATAATTCAACTCACATGCCATAAAATTAAAAACTGATAAAGAAGTTCCTAAAAATATAGAAAGGTAAAAAATTTAAATTGATGCCTTACAAATAACTAGATAGGGATAAATATATATGGAATGGTAAGAAATTAAAATAGATTATATTTAATTAATGAACTAAAAAAGAAATGTATTCATATATATTCGACACCAATTCTCAGGGATGAATAATATCTGAACCTAAAAGCGGAAAATAATTTATTAATGAACATGGAAACCTAAACCATTAAAGACATTCAAAAAAAATTGTAAACTATTCTGATTTTTGCAACTAATTTCTCTCATGAGAACCTGTCAATGCATCGAGGAGCTATATAATTCCTTGGCTCTACCTGTCACTGCCAGTGTAAAACATTCCTCATATTGAATAATCAAAATGAATAATATTCTTGATCAAATATCCATATTGAATAAAGATTATGGAATTGACAATATTTACCCAGATAATAAAATAACTATAAATGTAGACACCATATTAAAATGTTATATGGTTTAGGATATATTAATATCCATGATGAATGAAATGACTAATTATGGGAAATCTCATCACCCAATGATTATAGGAAATTGAATTTTTCAAAGGGAATAAAAAATGATTCAAGGAAGTGAACTTTAATATTATACTCAGAATAATTTAAAAAACAATCATTAAAAATAAGAAATATGGTACCAATTCCACAATCCCAGTTGGAGTAAAAATAAAGGGTTGTTATTTTTTTAAATGAATAAAAATATCTTTTAAAAGGATTCTTGATAAAAATGTCATTTAGTTTTATAAAACCTTTTGAAAATCCATTCCATTGAAAATAACTTTTAAAAAAAATTATTTAAAAAATAACCTTCTATACATTCCCTAGAGGATTCGAATAAATTATGGTGGGTAAATATTTATAAGTAATACGAGGTAAAAACAACATTCCTTTTCCATGGTTAAAGGTTATAAAGATTCATTATTTGGAAATAAATAAGAAAATTCCATTGAATAAATTTGTAAAATAAAAAATGGTTAAAATTTATTTATCAAATCATTTTAAATTTTTTTTTGAAAAAACATAAATAATATGTGGTTTATAGAAGAAAATATTTTCTCTTGATAAATAGATATATAATGTCATTTTTTCTAAAAAAACATTTTCTAAAATATTTTGAGTTTTAAAGAGCGAAAAATTTGTAAAAATAATTGTGAATTATTATTAAAAACCAATGAAAAATTAAATGGTTTATTTAATAATGTTTTTATAATTTCCTCCAAAGGAAATCCCATTGAAAGACGATTAGTATTATTCTTGGGGGAAATAATCATTAAATATCACATAACATCTCATACTACCTTAAACCATTTTAAATCATAATCCTCGTGAAGGGATAATATTATGTGAATGTATTAAATACAATGATTTTTAATTAATTTATTATATAATATAATAAAATGGGTACTATATACACCTTATAATAGATGTATGTCGTGACCATGGCATTTATCTCACAGATACACAATGTTAGACGAGAATCCCTTACCTTGTCTTTCCTTTTGGGTGAACATCCTTTATATTCATATATCATAAACATATGTTAATTTTATTCTTTATTAATAAAATATTTCACTTTTATCATTATTTTTATTTCACTTATTACTATGTTGTATACAACTACTTTAACAATTAATTTTACACTAGGTGTTTTGACAAAATTCATTTTATGTCTCAAAAATATCTTTCATAGGTCAGATATAGTCGAAGGGGTCATTATATAACATAAAAAAACTGATAATCATGAAATAATTATCATATTAATAAATAAATTATACTTTAAAAAACCATCAAATATGGTTATGAAAAATGAATCAATGTTACGATCATGCTGACAACAGGTCATACATACGTAGGAGTAATGTTTTCATTTTTCAATGACCATTATAGAAAGTAATTAAGTAGAATTATGTCTCTCCATAATGATAATTATATCATAAATACCATATTATTTTATCATATATACTTATATATATAAATTTCTAGTGATGAAAATGAATCATATCATGTCGTGGAGGCGGAAGTCCACACATCCACGAATGATGTTATAATTTTTAATGTGTGTGAAAGGGTAATAAAAAAATTGATATATATATATATATACAGAAATTTAATTTTGTAATTAATATAATATATAGGTTTCTATATCACATATTTATAACTGAATCCATCCTTTGTCTGTTCAATGTATTATGTGAACAAATTACATCGCCTTGAGGGAGTGGTAGTCCACACTTCCTCAAATGATGTTATTGTATTAAGACAAAATGTAAAATATTAAAGGAACGTGTTATAAACTTTTAAAATATGTATAAATATATAATTAATATCATATATATCATATATAATCACATTTTCTATCATAATGGCAACCATGATATGTGGTAAGGTAAAAATGAACAATCATCGTTTCATGTGGCAGTAATTCGCCGTACATGGAAATAATTAGTTCATTACCCATTAGATTGATGTTTGTGTAAGTGTATATATAAAAAATAACATAAAAATCTTATTATATTGAATATTCTATTTTTATACAATAATATAATTATAATACATGAGGGGTTGGAGAATATAAATAAAACTAAAATGCTTAAGTAAGGATATTACCCCTCAATCGGGTAACAACATTTGGTTTGTACCAAAAGGATTATTGTAAGAACCCGGTTCTTATTTCTGAGGTATGGGTTTCTTCCTTTCTCATTTACTTATGTGTTTTTGAGAAAATATGGAAAAAGGGGAAATTCCAATTTTTGGAAAGTACACGCCATGTACTTTGTCCACACACCATGTACTTGTGGCCGTGTGGGATAAGTACACAGGGCGTGTGGTCGTGTCAGGGATGAAGGGTGTAGGAAATGACTACACGCAGTGTAGTGGTCCCTTACACATCATGTAGTCATTCAGAAGGCGAATAGTAAGGCGGTGGCCAGCTGTGTGACAGAACACTCCGTGTACTAAAAGAGACACGTCGTGTAGTCTTGTCGGCAGGTGAACAGTGCCTCGCTGGCAGGAAGCTGCTAGAGGAACAGTTAAAAAAAGAATGATTACACATAGTGTACTTGGAAATACAGGCCGTGTACCATGTTTTTTTGATTAAAATGGGCAGTAGCCTTCCCTGTTCATAGGGAAGGCTTAGAACGAGAAGGAGGCTCGGGAGAGGACGACCAAACCTATGATAATCCACCGGGTGTTCGTCTGGAATCCGATTCTGCTTCGGACGATCTCATTGGGACTGCACAGGTAAGCCCTCTCTTCTCCTGGTTTGGTTCATACAAATTCTTCCCCTAAAGAAAGTTATTTACGTTTGAGCGGGTTTTGTTCTTCGTTAGATCTATGTCGTTCTGGGGCGTTTCTGGAACCAGCGTTCGGGTATAGCTCTCATTGGCATATAAGGTAGGTGGCTTGGTGTTAGTTTTTCCAACTGTTGTGCGTTTTGTGCGTTTTTATGCCACAAACCCATGTTGGGTTGTTGTGTGGCTGAGGCCGTGGTTATTTTGAATACCTAGAATTGAATAGGTGATTAATTGTTATATTAAAATGCCGGTTGGGATAGTTTCTTGGATCCGGAACCACCCCAGGGGTGGATTCCACTATTTAGCCGTTTTGACAGGATACACAAGGGTATTCCTTTAAAGTAGTAATTTTAGAATTTCCTCTAGAGGAATTTCTTGTTTTCTGCATAATGACATGTTGGGCATGGCCCGGTTACCTGTTTAGCCTGAGGGCGTTGTTGTGATTAGCCTATGGGAACTGCACTGTTTGGACGGAGGGTTGTAGTTATTCCGCCTGAGGGCAACCTTTTGTTCCTGAGGGCTTGAATTCTATGCCTGAGGGTGACACTTCCTATGCCTGAGGGCAATTGTTTTTACGCCTGAGGGCTATACCTGCATGTTGGATTCTGCTTACCTGAGGGTAAGGTTTTGCTTGTCTGAGGACGTGGACTATTTACTTAGAAATGCACTGTGGTGATTTCTAATATTTAATGGATTAAATGAATAATAAAATGACAATTAAAATTTTAATTTAGTTACTTTTCAGTACTGCTTACTTTATTGTATTTTACTATTTCACATTATTGTTGCATGCTTAAACGCAGTTGGGAACGGGCCTTTGGTGGGTGCATACTGAGATATATTTCTCACACCCTGTTTGGGTCATGCTTTTTGGCCCAAACAGATTACGTTGCTGTAGCTGTAGATAGGGGAAAGAGTCCCTATACAGGTACATGATTGATGCTGAGGAGTAGGAGGGCATGGGATCGAGCCTAGCCTCGCGATGCCACTGCCAGTTGTTTTGGTTTGTTTCATTGTACTCTGCTTTTTGATGTAATGTATTGATAGATAACATGTTCTAGCTATTTTCCTAGAACATGAGACATATACCATCATTATTTATATATTTTTTGTTGTATCCACTACAATTGTTTATTTCAGTTGTGTATGTTTTACTACTTCCGTAGATCGTTGTATGTTTTATTTCGTATTCTTCTACGCTACACTTTGATAAATGAGGGCATAGTTTCCCCACTATCAGACCTAGGCCCTCACTGCAATTCGGTAGCCTCTAGAGTTTGGGGAAATGTGCTTGAGGTCACATGGAGAATCGGGTTCGGGCCACCCGTTGAGTGGCACACGGAACCGGGACGTTACAAAGTGGTATCAAAGGGAATTATTTTCTTTGACGTACTGTTCCGAGCCTTAGTTAGGGATAGGGTGAACGGTAGTTGGTAATAATTTGTGCCCGGGCGTAGCTAACCCGCGTACAGGGAAAATCCAGTCTACCTCGTATTTTGCAATTTTATGATTTTTCAAATTTTACAGTTGATATGATTTCACCATTGGGTGACACACTTGTATTGTGCTGTTAATATTTTATCAGTGGGTTCTATTTAGTTACAACCCGATGAGATGAGGGTATTCCATCTCATTCATCATTTAGGCACATGCTAGAGTCACATGCCATGAATAGTTTCCATGTCATGTAGGAGTATTAGAAAATTACGTGTTGTTGTGATAGTAGTTATGTTAGAAAATCATGCTATTGTGATATTTGCTTGATTAATACCTGCTGTTTGATAGGGTAGTTTTTTTGTGTGACCATGTTTATAAGAGAATGAACACCACACTTTGGTTTTTGGGGAGTATGGGCCCCCGTTTACCGGAATTTGGTGGATCATTGAATGTTATTTTGTTATAACACAGATAAGCTGTCAAACCTTGATTCGTGGGGAGTGTGGGCCCTCACGGGTCAGAATTTGACACTTAGGTGTTGTTTTTCAGTATTTTCTAGGTCTTGGAGATGTTTCTGAGGCATACTGTCTGGAAACCCATTATACACGTTGTGTGGTACTATACACACACCGTGTATGTTCTTCTGTTCGGGAAGAAAAATAAATATTTTTAGTGCACGCCGTGTAGTCTCTTCCCGTGTCAAAAACCGTGTGGGCGGTGACATGGGGAAGGGACGAGCTTGGGGAAAACACGTCGTGTGCCGAATGTACACGTCGTGTAGTGTTGACCCAGAGTCCGGCTGTGTAACTAAAAACACGGGTCAGTGAAAGTCTTTTACAGAATACGCCGTGTCAATGTTGAACACGTCGTGTAGTGTGACCTGGGGACTCGGCTGTGTAATGAACAACACGGGTCGGTGTCACCTATCTGTGAACACGCTGTGTACCTATGGGACAAGCCGTGTAGTCTTGTCCAAGGACAGACCATGTGGAGTAAGTTGTGTGGCTGGGTAACGGTGTAGCGTACACGCCGTGTTCAGGGGGTAACACACCTTGTAGTGTCAAGCCGAGTAGTCAGCCGTGTCACAAGAGAGACGAGCAGTCAGAAAATTTCACCATACACGTCGTGTAGTTTTGTACCACGGAAGCTGTGTGACTTAGCCATGTAGAGGGACCCGGGCAGGGGAAGAGAAGTCAAGTACATTCCGTGTAGTCGGTATACACACCGTGTAGTCCTGTTTTTCAAATTTTGAATACCTTCTTCCTTATGTTCCCTTTTGGGTTTCGTCTTTTTCAGTCTTGATAATATTGTTCTAAAGAATGTTTTTGACTATGTAGTGTCATACCGCCTAGAATACAGCACGTTGGTCGCCAGGAGAGAGGCAACGAGAATACTCTAGAGATGGTGGGCCATGGGCTACCAGTTGATCCTCCAGCAGAGCCAGATGCGGCACCAGCTGCAATACCAGACACAGGGGCGGAGGCTCAGTTTCGTGAAGGCTTTATGCGGTTCATACAGACCTTTTAGGGAGCACCCTAGGCTGCCACATCTTTGACTGAGCTGACTTGTATCTTTCAGCAACAGCATCCACTGATTTGTTCCGAGGATGGATGACTAGAGGCTGTGGAGTCTTGGTTGGGGTCGATGCAGACTATTTTAGAGCATCTTGAGACACCTCCAGGGAGGAGGGTCAAGCTCGCGACATACATGCTGCGTGATTCCGCCAAGAGGTGGTGGGATGTCACCACCCAGTCAGAGCATCACAGAAAAATGGCATGGGAATATTTTCAGGCAGTCTTCTATGACTTCTTCTTTCCCGAGACACTGTAGGCAGACAGAGCTCGAGAGTTCATAAATCTGCAGCAGGGCGCTATGTTGGTGATGGACTATTCTGCTCACTTTACCGAGCTTTAGCGCTTTTCACCCATGCTGGTGGGTGACGAGACATTGAGGGCCAGACGTTTTGAGGATGGTCTTAGTTATGACATCTGAGCGCTGGTAAATGTTTTCATGTTGCCTAATGTACATGCTATTTTGAACCAGGCGTTGATTACAGAGAGGAACCTGCGGGAATCTGGTGGTGTGGGCCAGGGCGGTTCAACACAAGTTACTGGTACTATTTTTGTTGGAAAGAGGAAGAGACAGATGTACATCTCTCAGGGTGGCAGTACCAGCTAGACAGTTTCTTCAGGTGGGCTGTTCAGGTGCTACCAGTGCATTAGAGAGGGGCACAAGAGACAACAGTGTCCACGAGACCAATTGGAGTGCCGAACTTTCGATAAGATGGGTCATCTGCAATGCTTCTGCATGGAATTTCCACTAGTGGCCAGTGAGAGGTGTTCTATACAGACTCCGCATGCAGGAGCAGGACCACTGGCTTCTTACCAGTCTGGAAACTGGAATACATCAGGACGTGCAGGCAGAGATGGTGGTCGTGGACATGGTAGCCAGACACTAGGATCTCAGAGGTATTAGGGCGGGACAGCTCAGGGTATCCAGGCTATGTCATAGGGATGTGGCACTGGGCAGGCATATACAGTGCAACCGATCTAGTAAGAGGAGGATCCCAGACCTTCTACAGTCAGAGGTACTATTCTAGTTGCTTCTGTTCTATCTTCAGTACCTTTTGATACGGGTGATACACATAGTTTCATATCTGTACCCATAATGGAGATCCTTGGGCTATGTGTTTATACTTTTTCTGATATCATGATGCTAGACATGCCATTGGGGACTAGAATAGCTAGTGTGCATTAGTACAAGGAGTTCCCCCTTGAGGTTGGTGGATGTCACTTTCTTTGGGACCTCTATGTCTTAGAGATGATGAGCTATGACATCATTCTCGGAATGTACTGGTTGGTTCCCTTTCGAGCCTTTATAGACTTCTATCATTGTAGTGTGCGTTTCATGTCACCAGAGGGCAGAGAGTTTCTATAGAAGTGTGAGTGGGATGTTCAGGCAAGTTGAGATGGACCAGAGCATCGTGGGCGAGGAGGAGTCACAGCCCAGATTGCGAGCTTATATCTGGATGATCAGGGGACTTGTTAGATAGATTTCCCTCCAAATTTTGATCATTTCAGGGATGTCTTCCCAGACAACTTTCTAGGTCTACCTTCAGAGCAAGAGGTGGATTTCCCTATTGATCTAGTTCCAGGAGAAGCACCGGTGTCCATTCCTCCTTATAGGATGGCCACGCCGGAGTTGCAGGAGCTCAAGAGGTAGTTAGAGGAGTTATAGGCAAATGGTTTAATCTGACCCAGTACTTCTCCATGGGGTTCTCTGGTCCTTTTTTCGAAGAAGGTGGATGGTACCCTCAGATGTTGTGTTGATTATCGGAAGTTGAACCAGCTGACGATCAAGAACTGATATCCGTTGCTGAGGATTGATGATCTTTTTGATCAACTTCATGGAGCCCGAGTGTTCTAGAAGATTGATTTGAGATCAGGATTTCATCAGCTACGCGTTAGACCATATAATATACCTCTCACAGCTTTCAGGGGCAGGTATGGTCTATATGAGTATACAGTTATGTCGTTCGGACTCATGAATGCGCCAACAGTTTTCATGGATCTGATGAATCGTGTGTTCCATACTTATCTGGACTCTTTTGTGGAAGTATTTGTGGATGAAATCTTGTTTTACTATCACACTCGACATGACCATGCCACCCATATTGAGATCGTATTGAGTACACTGAGAGAGCATCGGCTATATGCTATGCTCTCAAAGTGCCACTTTTGGATGGACTAGATACACTTCCTGGGTCATATCATCTCATAGGAAGGAGTTTCAGTAGACCCAGAGAAGGTGGGATCAGTAGTTTCCTAGGAACAACCTAAGAACATGTTTGAGATATGGAGTTTCTTGGGGTTGGTTGGTTACTACTGGTGCTTTATACAAGACTTCTCCCGCTTAGCAGCACTGTTAACAGGCTTGACTAAGAAGGGTGTGATGTTCCTTTGGTCGGAAACTTGCGAGGCAGCCTTTCAGGACCTGAATGGATGGTTGACATGAGCACCGGTCCTGATACTCCCAAAGAAGGGGCAGAGCAATAAAGTTTACTATGATGCATCAGGTGTTGGGATGGAAGTAGTGTTGATGTTGGGTGATCGAGTCGTTGTGTATGGGTCTTGGCAGTTGAGTCCACATGAGAGGAATTACACGATGCATGATATCGAGTTAGCTGCAGTTGTTCACGCGTTGCGCTGTTGGAGACACTATCTACTAGGAGAACATTTTTTTCTTTTCACCGACCACAAAAGTCTCAAGTATATTTTTACTCAGTGTGACTTGAATCATAGGAAGAGAAGGTGGGTCAAATACCTTCAGTCCTTTGATTTTGAGATTTCCTATACACTTGGTAATGGTAATGCAGTAGCTGATGCACTGAGCATGAAGACTCAGATACAGGCAGTGTAGTAGGCCAGTGGTTAGTGGCAGCTCATAGCTTTGTTCTATGAGATGCATCTGGAGGTGCACGATAGTCAGGGGAAGACATATCTTTCCTCTTTAGGTGGGACTTCTACCCTCCTGGATAGAGTGAGTATGAGACAACTATCTGATTCAGAAGGCCTAGTTCTACGGGAGTCAGTGGCAAGTGAGGAACTTTATCCTGGTCGTACAATAGCCGACGATGAGGTTCTGTATTTCCATGGACGAGTGTAGGTTCCAGGGGGATATACGCAAGGAGCTGATGCGGGAGTTTCATGCCTTATCTTGGGCAGTTCATCCCAGGGTTACCAAGATGTACCGTGACTTGAGACGTCAGTACTGGTGGCTGGGTATAAAGAGAGAAGTAGCTGGTTTTGTTAGGAGGTGTTCCACCTGTCAGCAGGTGAAGGCAGAGCATCAGAGACCAGCTGGACTGTTACAGCAACTACCCATTCCGGAGTGTAAATGGGATGATGTCGCGATGGACTTCGTGACTGGTTTGCCGAGGTCACATCTAGGCAACGATGCGGTGTGGGTTATTGTAGACAGACTCACGAAGGTATCTCACTTCTTGCCGATCAAGGAGACCTTCAGTGTTAACGAACTCAGAAGGATGTATATCCAAGAGATCGTGCGTCTTCATGGGGTCCCTCTTTCTATCATTTCAGATAGGGATGCCCGCTTTACGTCGTGTTTCTGGTAGAGTTTTTAGAGGTAACTGGGTTCACAGGTGCTTCTGAGCACAACATACCACCCTCAGACAGATGACAAGTCAGAGCATACTATACATGTGCTTGAGGACATGCTGCGAGCATGCGTCCTAGACTTTGGGGGCTCTTGGGAGAAGCATATACCCCTAGTCTAGTTTTCCTATAATAATAGTTTTCAAGAAACTATTGAGATGGCACCATATGAGGCGTTATACGGTAGGCCGTGACGATCACCTTTATGATGGTTAGAGGCAGGTGAGGTAGCTTTGCTGGGACCATGTCTTGTACAGGAGACTTATGAGCAAGTCCAGTTGATTCAGAAGTGGATGGCTACTGCGCAGTCTCATCAGATGTCATATGATGATCGCTTTAGAAGACCTTTGGAGTTCGTGGTCGGGGATCTAGTTTTCTTGCGTGTTTCGACGAGGCTGGGACACAAGCGGATCAGGAGACAGGGTAAACTTTAACCAAGGTATGTGGGGCCATTTAAGATTCTGGAGTGAGTTAGGATGGTTGCTTATCGGTTGCAGTTACCTCAGAGGTACTGAGCCATGCACAACGTCTTCCATGTATCTATGTTGTGCCGCTATCATTCAGACTCGTCTCACACCTTTCAGCCAGAGGTGGTTGAGCTGGAAGCAGATGCGTCCTTTGAGGAGCATCCAATTCGTATCGTTGACAGAAGCATGAAGGTTCTCCGAGGTCGGTCAGTTCCTCTCGTACGGGTTCTATGGTAGCATGGACAAGTGCAAGATGGAACCTGTGAGTGGGAGACTGACATACATGCTTAGTGGCCAGAGTTATTCACGACTATATCTTATCCACCCTTAGATGGGCAATTCGGGGACGAATTGCTTTAATGGGGGAAGTTTCTAAGAACCATGTTCTTATTTTAGAGTTACGGGTTTCTTCCTTTCTTATTTACTTAATTGTTTTTAAGAAAATATGGAAAAAGGGGAAAATTCCAATTTTTGGAAAGTACACGTCGTGTACTTTGTCCACACGCCGTGTACTTGTGGCCGTGTGGGATCAGTACACAGGGCCTGTGGCCATGCCGGGGATGAAGGGTGTAGGAACTGACTACACACCGTGTAGTGTTCCCTTACACACTGGGTAGTCAGTTAGCAAGCGAATAGTAAGGCGGTGGCCAGCTGTGTGACAGAACACGCCGTGTACTCAAAGAGACATGCCGTGTAGTCATGTCGGTAAGTGAACAGTGCGTCGCTGGCGGGAAGCTACTAGAGGAACAATTTACAAAAAGGAGTACACACCATTTACTTGGAAGTACAAGCCGTGTACTTTGTTTTTTTTTCTTAGAATGGGAAGTATCCTACCCTATTCGCAGGGGAGGCTTATGAGAGAAAGAAGGCTCGGGAGAGGATGGCTGAACCTTTGAAGATCCTCCGAGTGTTCGTCTGGAATCTGATTCCGCTTCGGACGATCTCGTTGGGACCGCACGGGTAAGCCCTCTCTTCTCCTGGTGTTGTTCATACCAATTCTTCCCCTAAAGAAAGTTATTTACATTTGAGAAGATTTTGTTCTTCGTCAGATCTACGTCATTCTGTGGGTTTTCTGGAACCGGTGTTCGGGTATAGTGCTCGTTGGAAAATAAGGTAGGTGGCTTGGTGTTAATTTTTTCAACTGCTGTGCGTTTTTTGCGTTTTTGTGCCACGAACCCATGATGGGGTGTCGTGTGGCTGAGGCCGTGGTTATTTTGAATACATAAAATTGAATAGGTGATTAATTTTGATATTAAAATGTTTGTTGGGATCGTTGCTTGGATTCGGAACCACCCCAGGGGTGGATTCCACTGTTTATCCGTTTGCCCAGGATACCCAGCGGTATGAAATTAAAGTAGTAATTGTGGAATTTCCTCGAGAATAATTGCTTGTTTACTGCAAAATGACATGTTGGGCATGGTCTGGTTTCCTGTTTAGCCTGAGGGAGTTGTTGTGATTAGCTAGTGGGCACTGCACTGTTTGGCCAGAGGGCTGTAGTTATTCTGCTTAAGGGAAACCTTTCGTGCCGGAGGGCTTGACTTTTGTGCCTGAGAGAGACACTTCCTAAGCCTAAGGGAAAATTCTGTTACACCTGAGGGCTATACCTACGGGATGGATTCTGCTTACCTAAGGCTAAGGTTTTTCTTGTCTGAGGACATGAACTGTTTACATAGAAATGTACTATGGTGATTTCTAATATTTAATGGATTTAATGAATAATATAATGGAAATTTAATTGTTAAGTTGGTTACTTTTCAGTACTTCTTAATTTATTGCATTTTACTATTGTACGCTATTGTTGCATGCTTAGACGTAGTTGGGCACAGGCCTTTGGTGGGTACCTACTGAGATATATTTCTCACACCCTGTTTGGGTCATGCTTTTCGGCCCAAACAAATTACTTTGCTGCAGGTGTAGATAGGGGCAAGATCCCCTATACAGGTACATGATTTGTGCTGAGGAGTAGGAGGGCACGGGACCGAGCCTAGGCTCGTATTGCCACTGCCAGCTATTTTGCTTTGTTTCACTGTACTCTGCTTTTTGTTGTACTGTATTGATGTATAACATGTTCTGTCTATTTTCTTAGAACTTGAGAGATGTAGCCTCATTATTTATATACTGTTGGTTGTATCCACTGCAGTTGTTTATTTCAGTTGTGTATGTTTTACTGCTTCCACTGTTCATTGTATGTTTTATTTCATATTCCACTACACTACAATTGAATAATGAGGGCATAGTTTCCCCACTATTGGACATGGGCCCTCACTGCTAGTTGGCAGCCTCTAGAGTTTGGGGAAATGCGCTTGAGGTCACGTGGCGAACCGGGTTCGAGGCACCCGTTGAGTGGCACCCGGAACTGGGACGTTACAATTACTTGGAAGGATTTATGGAAAATTAGAGGGTTCAAGGTCAAGGAGATGGATTTTGGGAATATATTTGGTTAAATATTAGATTAACCTAAGTGGTTTGAGAGGTGTGAAGAATGGGGGGGGTGGAATTTTATATGGGAGGAAAAGTGCTCACCTGGTATTTTTAAAAATAATTTTGGTTTACACATGTTATTACCTAAAACAAGTCATAACAACCCAAAAAACGAATTAATATAAGGTTAATGTATGAATTATTTCATGAAAATGTGTTTTGGATGAGTTTCTAGGTCATTTGGGACCTTAACTCAAAGGGTTAGTCATTTATTAATCTTATTTTTACCTTAATAATTGCTTTTAATTTTAATCACTTTCAAAAATAATTTTGGTAAAAATATGGTCTTATTTTAAATTATAGATTACTCTGATTCCAAATATGGAATCCATTTTTACAAATTCCAATCATTTAAGTGGCATAAATTAATTTAAATTTCATCCCACTGGGGGACGACAATTCCGGTTTAAAAAGTAAAAACGTCTAAAAGATTGCTATGTTTTTTAAATCAATTTAAAAGTGAAATTGAATACAATGTAATAAATTGTATTAATTGATAATAATATTATCTAATTATACTTTAAAACCAATTAAATTTGTAATTTATTAATATAAATTAATTAGAAGAAAAAATATGTTTAGAACTAAAATTCTATATTTTTAACTATTCATTAAAATATAAAATGCTTCAAAAAACTATGAAAAATTCACCCTAACCTAATTATTATGTTTCTATTTCAAATATGAAGTTTAGTTTGTCATATTAAATCAATAAAATTGTAAAAAGTCATATTTAATATGGGTTCCCTCTTAAAAGGATGTAAAATTGCATTTAAAATAATTTAGGTTTTTATGTGTAGAGTATGGATTGTTCTTATATTATATATATCAAACGAAATGGATGAATATAAAAAATATTTTATTGAATATATTACATATATATGTTATTAAAATCATTTAATAATTGTAATTAAATATTTTTATTAATAGAAAAATCCTTTGGAAGCATACATATAATAATACTTCTTTTTTATATCTAATTGGTTCTTATTTTCATTTGTAATTAATTGGAAACCAATTAATTCTTTTTATATTTATAAAAACAAGAAATTTTCATAAGTTAGTTATCACTATTCATAACATCGAACATAATGGCTAGGTTATATCATATTATATTAAATAATAATATTTTAACAATACAATTTTATTTTTTTTAAACTCGATATTGCATGTGACGAAGCTATCAAAGAAGGTCTCTCTTGTGTGTAACACATGATATCGAGGAAAGTCTCTCCAAAATGTAATGTAAGCTATCAAGGAAGGTCTCTTTTACGTGTAATATATGCTAACTCGGTGTTGTATTCATTTAAATACATAGAATCTATTTTAAATAGTAAATATATTATAAAGTATTTTGATATTATATTACCTTACATTCTTGGTGTCGCGTGTCATACATGATATCAAATAAAATGTTTTACTTTATAATTTTGGGGTGTTAAAATTAAATTGAGTCCTTGAAATTTAAACTTGGCCTTTTGTAACTGATTGATTGATATTTTTTATGTTGAAATCCCACATCGCGAGAAGGGTTCAGAAAACATACTCTTGAAAAGAGAGAATGGGTGGTACAAAGGCCACATGTACTGCCATGTAACTATGCTCTAAGTAGGATAACATTAGTATCAAGTGAAAATATGTACTTATAAGAAATGAGTAAATATTTATAGTGAGTGAATGTGGTCATCAATCACAAACAACTGAATGATCAATAAAAGTTGAGGGCCACAAAACTATAAATATGAGATGATTTAAAAGGCCATCGGTGAAACTAAAATTAGGTTATTAGGGAAAAAAATAATTTCAAAGTCATTATCCTAGTTTTGGGTAATTCTTTTACTACCTAAGAATATAAAGAAATATTCTTACTTGATTGGATTCGATTTCATATGAACAATCATAACTTTTGGTTATGATTTGATAAAAATATAATCCATTCTTTTACTCCTAAATATTAATTACCAATAAAAAAAATATTATTCCTGAAGTACTAAAATATAATTTTTAAGGATCTTAAGGCCTATGTAACAGTGAAATATATAACTATTTATCTTTAACTATATTCTAAAACCAATATGATTAATATATTAATCTCTACTCCAAAATTTGATACTAATGGTTCATCATTAGCAGTTATTCATCAAATTATTGAAATAAATACAATAAAAATTAACTAATACATTGTGTAGGTAAGTCATTGGAGTGATATCCATATTGTCATTTGGTCATGTGTTCATGACCCATGGAATAGTTGGATTTTATTAGTTGTCACTTAGCATACAAGTTATCTATTTCTAAAACCATATTAATATAATTTCCAAAATATGATGGACATCCTTGAAATAAGGATAATCACTAAATATCATTTTAACTAATGTTTCAAATACAACCTCAATAAACAAATACTTCATCAATTTATTTCCTACATAGTTCCTTCCATTGTTTAGGGTTTACCCATAATATCATTTATAGTATTTCTAAATCATGACTCATTATTTCCAAAATAAAACACCTTAGGTTTAAATTAGGATATTCATTTTCATTATCTATTCAAATTCATAATAATGGTTTGTAAATAAAATACAGATTATCTTAAGTAAATCCCTCAAGAGTGTCAATCTAGGTGTGTAGTAAGTCCTATTGTCTTGTACCGAGTTACCCAAAGTCATGATTAGAACACCATTTTAGATTTATTACTCCTAGGTACATTTTTTCCTGAACTACGTCCACTTGAAGTATCCAAACATTGATATATTTATAAAAATACCCACATAATCTATACCTTACAAAACTTCTAGGATGTTCTTTTATATTTATCACCAAATTAAACCGTAGGGTTATGTTATGTAACCAATGTTTTCCTAAATTTTGTTTTCAAGGTTTCTACTAAACTTCATATCATAAAAACTTTAGAGACTCAACCCTAGATAGCCTAGAGCTGGTGTCTGATACTATAACATCGAATAGATTTCAAGGAATCAAATCCTGAAGGACCGAGACTTTAGTATTATTGGGATACTGTATACATACATGCATAAATAATACACTTATTATAACATATTTTTTTCATCATTATAAATAAATGGGATTTAGGATAACTCTAATCCATCTAGTAAATTCATGCATGTCTTTAATAGTATTCTTTATGGATTTTAAAGGAAAGAAAGATAATAAGGGTGAGCTCAAATGCTCAATAAGTGTAAAATATAACCGAAGCAGTAATGAATAAATTATAACAATAATTATTTCATGGTGAATAACTAATCCAACATATCATATAATTAATAAAATAAGAAGAAATTTCATTAATAATATGGAAAGGTAATAAATGGAAACACATGCAACTCAAATAACTATATAAGAAAAAATAAATACATAATGTTAAGAAACTAAAACACATTCCATTTAATAAGTGACTAGAAAAAAATATATCCATAGATATGTCGATGCAAAATCTCATAGATGAATAATAATTGAAACTAAATAAGGGAAATGCATTCTTAGTGGAAGTCATGTCTGAGGCACATGAATTCATATACCATCAAGACCTTACACATTACGGTTTAAAATGTTACAATTTTTGCATCTAATTTGTCTCTATAGAGATCCAAATCTTGAGGTACATGGAAATTACATTACTTTTGTTGAATACTTAATATATAACAAAAATAGACACACAAGGACCGTAATTGTTTAGTGTCATTGGAAACTTGGAACATAATCTTCTAATCGTGGTGAAATATATTCATCATCTCCCATAAAGATCATCACCTTTTTGTTTTCTTACCTAAAACCTTTATTTAAATCCTGGGGAAAAGAAAACATATAAAGAGTGAGATCAAATTCTTAGTAAGGGTAAGCTTGGAGAAAATAAAACAAATCATATACATTTGAACTTAAAAAAACATGAACATAATGTTTAAACATCAAAATCTTGATCAATGACATAAAACATGGAAGTACGTAATGAATAGATCATAAAGAACCATTAATAATGATAAAATAGCATGGGAATAAAACATTTAATTGTGGAAAGCATTAAGCACTTGATATGACTTCCATAGTAGCCAAGGTATTTTTGCCAAGACCATCTTAGTGGACAATGTCCCTTTCGAAATCAAGTTCACTCCTCATTCCAGTCCCGTATCACTAAACCGGATTAACTTACCATTCCATCCATGTCTATCTCATGAGATATAAATCTTTACATAATGCATTGGAGGGAGATATAGGTCCAACCCATCTCATAATGAAATCATTCTTACGTGTGGCACAAAATAAACACAAATCATTCATCATAACCCAATGAATAAAATGGGTTTCATAAACATCATTCCATCATAACATAATCCATATAAAGAAAATGGATATCATTTCAACATAAGAAAAATCAAACCATGTAAATAATAGAAACATTATACTTGAAACATAATCATACTAAATAATGTCACCATAGATGGGAAATAGTTTTGAATAAACACTTAAAATGAATTTTTTAGGAAAATATCCTTTCTTCTTTAAAAGCATTTTCTTTTCCCAAAATTCCATGTTATTTTAAAAGAAAATAATATTCTTCAAAATAATCATGAAATTTTGTAAAAGAATATTCATGAAAATAAGGCATTATGAAACCGTAAAAATCTGTTCCTGTCGAATATGTTAAAAAAACATTATTCTCATAATTTTGCCAGAAAAGTCAAAAAAAAATACCTTGTATGGTAAAAAAACGAAAAATTCATTACATATCAGGTAGTAAAAGTAAAAAATGGGTAAAAATTACTTGAAACATACATGAAACCATTTTTATAAAATAGGGACATGGATGATAAATATAACCCTAGTAAATACTTATGAATAAACAATTTCGGATAAAAACGAGATTGGAAAAGTTATCCCTTACCCTATATACAATGTGATTTGTATGTATAAAAAACTCCTGTATAATGATTTAAATAATGTCATTGACTTATTAAAGAATCATATTCATTGTTATGATATCATATACGGTTCACTTATGCCTTTATATTACCCGCTCTTTTGTAAATTCATGTTAAAGTAGCGTTTTGGGTAAAATCATTTCATTTATCATTCGTGTTTTGACTTGTAATTATTCATATGATTACTTAGATCATGATTACTTAATTTCAGGATGTAAAAAATTATTTATATATAATATATATTCAGAATATACATTTATATAATAGATCGATAAATGGAAAGAAATACACCATTCATAGAGATGGTAGGTCGTACGTACGCATGAACGTTGTTTTCGTTTCCTTATTAAATTGAATGGAAGTAAGTAAATAACATATACATAAGTATAGTATCATTAATATTTAATATATTTCATTATTATTTAATATATATACTTTATAATAATTCTTGAATGATTAACTTGGAGAATGATTCTCATCGCATCGTGGAGACGGTAATCTGTACGTACGCACGAACGATGATATCATTCCCATAATTATTGAATTGAATTAGAGTGGATGATATAACATCTCATAATTAGTATCATTTTATAATAACCATATATATAGTTATTATTTATACCATTACACCCATCCAAGTAAGGTGGTGGTGGAAAAACAGATTACACCACGGAGTGGAGATGGTATTCCGTACGTACGCACGCACGGTGATTTCATTTTCCGTAGGATGTATAGAAGGTGAAATGGGGTTGTTTCATATTTATAATAACATATCAGTATATTATTGATACTTATGTTATTACTTTATAATGAAACAACTAAATATGAAGAATTTGAAAAAGAAACAAACATGAAAGAATCGGTAGAAGAGATTACCTCTTCTTCGATGCACCTCTTTTAAACTTCCTCTTAAGGGAATAGAGTTGGTATTTTGAGAAGACCAGAACCTCTAGAATGTTTCTAGGGAAGTGGATAAGAGAAATGTTCCTAGGTTTTCCGAGTTTTAAGGCTCAATGTTTTTTAATGAGATGAGGGAGGAGGTGCCCTTTTATAAGGGGGTAGAGGGGCACCTTTGGAAACCTCAAAAATATTAATTTATAATAAATCAAATACCACTTAAAAACCTCCAAAAATTACTAATATTAGAATATTAGATGAGATATGGTTGTAATCTCACAAACAAATAAAATTTAGACATGTTGGAAATTTATTTTAAACCTTATCAACTTGATTTATCGTTATTTAATCTATTTAATTTTATTTGTGGTAATAAGATTCTAAATTTTAAATTGTTATAAATAATTACTTATGTGTTGTGAATTTTCCATAATTATATAATATATGACATTTTCGACCATATAAATTTCCTTTAATAAATTTTCAATATTTTTTTGATTTTTAATCAATTTTATTTTATGTTATTTTTATAAAATAACAATAGTATCAATTTTGAAACTATTCATTTATTTGAATTTAAATAAAATCCTCACAGAAGATATGTTTGAACTAAAAGAATTAATATATTAATAACATGTCATATTTATCTATAAAATTAGTTGATAATATTAAATAGTTCATATAATATTTCTTTTAATATTTTTAAAACCATTTATTTGATATTTCAATCAATAATATTATTTCAACATCACTATTGTGTCACCTTTAATGATAATTATTTAGTCCCTAAAAATAATAAATAAATTCACATGATATAGATAATTTTTTATATTTCTGGATAATATTCATGTACGAAGTTTCATTAAGTTTATCACTAAATTGAAATTATTATAATTGTAATATTTAAGAGAGTGACATGTTGTCACTTTCTTTGGTTTTAATAATAATTAAATTATTTTCATGGTCAAAAGTCCATAAAATTAATCTATTCTGCCCCATAGTTGATATGGGTCGACTTTTTGTCATCCAATAGAATTTTTAAAGGTGTTAGGGTAATATTATAATCTTATTTTTACCCTTAATTACCCGATTTAGATTTAACTGCAGCAAATAAAAATCACCGTAGTTACTATTCATAATATCAAAAAAATAAAAGTAACCAATTAACATAATTTGGATTCACTGAATTCAAATATGGAATCCATTTTTCAAAATTCAAAACACAGAAGTTTCAGTAATTAATTTAAAATTAATCCCGTTGTTAAGAAAATGAGTTTAAAAGTTAAAACATTGCCAAAGATTGAAATGTTTTTACATATTAATTCAATGTAAAATTAATGGTAATGCCATACATTATATTAAATGGTAAAAATATATTCTATTTATAAATTAAAACCATTCAATATTATAATTTAACTATATAAATTATTGTGATGAAAAAATGGGTTTTAATTAAAATATAGTGTGTTTTTACTATTCATTAAAATATGAAAGTTATCAGAATAATATGAAAAATTTATCCAAAGTAAATTTTTATATCTTTATTCCAAAGAAGAATTTTATTTTGTCAAATTTAACTTATAAACCTATAAAAAAAACTAGATTTAATGTGGGTGCGCCATCAAAAGGCAGCAAAACTGCATTTTTTGAAAAATACTTATTTTACCTGAAAAAATTATTTTGTTCACACACCATGTTTTAGAAAATGTGTAAGATGAATAATAATGTTATAAAATTAAAAATGTATTCAATACTATTCATAACTGTTATTCCATAATAATATTATAATAATATATCATTGTTTAGTGAAACCCGGTATTACGTACTACACACTTTATCAAGGAAGGTCGCGATAGCATGTAATGCAAGCCATGTCAAGGATGCATGTAGTGAAAACTACCCTTAGTGTCTTGTAAAACACAAGAAATCAATTAAAATGAATAATTCTTATAAAATCCTAGGTTGTTACAGTCTACCCCCCATAAAATTAATTTCACCCTCGAAATTCGTCAGGGTTATAAATGGTTTACTACTTGAAAGCTTCTTTCATAGAAAACCACATCGAAAAAAGGAATACTAAAACTTAATTTTAAAAAGTGATGTATGAAACATAATGGTTACCCAAATTAACTCATCACTGGGTTTCCACGTAGGAGAACATAGGTGAAAATATGAATATGGAAGAGAAATCTAACCATCAAGTTCATATGGAGAGTGTTAGAGAACATGGCTATAAAAAAGACAATAATCACAAAACCATAAATTTGTGATTATATAAGGTACCATCTAATTCATCAGATATAAGAGCACTAGGACAACATTTTCAGTTTTCAATATCATTTCCCTAAAGTTGAAAATTTTGAATTAGAAGAAATACTAACTTGATTTTGGTACAATCTCATTGTTGTTTTTGCCATGAACAATTTCCACTTCATCTCTTAAAGAAATGAAGTTGAATTTGTCTTTCGTGAAGTGTTAGCAGATCATGCAATATAATGATAGGTCATTCCATCTGTCTCAAACATAATTTGAGCAACAGTTATATACATAAGTCCATCTATGGTGAGATTAATCTTATATGGTTCCTAAAATGGACTTATACATCATCTATCATACCGCTTAATAAAATAAAACTAGTTTCTACTAACCAAGGACTTCCTATAGGCCAATGGTAGGCGATAAAGGCCTTTCGCACTTCGATTATAGGTTTGATTCCTATATCCTTGTCTGACACAATGGGTTGTCACTCATCCTATGGTTATTCCTTTTTATAAAACTACATTATTATAACATTCCATCCATAATATCGAAAAAATTTCTAACCTTAAACAATACTAACTTATTTCAAACTTAATCAATTCCAATATTTAGGCTTATCCAAAATACATTTGTCCAAGCTCAAAGTATCAAGAAAACAATTACTAGAAATTCCATCTGCTGAGCATGTGAATACCATCATTTATCCCCCATATATCATACGATATATCTTGTTGGTCAAATTAAACACATGTGAATACCTTAATCACGTATTCTCTTGAAAAATGAATACCCATTGAACCTTAGTGAAAACATGAATGCTATCAAAATTTAACACTTCCACATACCAAAAGCCCAAATTTTCTATATACTCAAACCATGATATTACATTTTCCTTATATCAGTCATAATCTCTTTTCATTTTTTCTTTATCCCTTCATTATGTGCATATCATCTTATTTCCAAAAATATTTGAATCACTTTTCATGGTTACCGGTAGCATATAATTATTGAAAACCAATTCATATATATTCTAAAATTTCTTGAGACCATAAATGAGATTCCATGATACTATTTTGAAATCCCATTACATAAACACTTAATCAGTACACAAAATCATTTTCATACTCAACATCACAAATAGTGATATCATGTGACTTCCCTTTATCCTTTTCCTTAAGAGGTTTCTCACGTTGATCATTATTAACCCTTGGATTATGGCATTGATTAGAACAATGCCCCATTTCCTTGTACTTGAAGCATTGAAGTGTTGGTGGTGCGTTCTTTGCAGTATTTTCTTTATTCAAATAATTAGCAACCCTTTTTCCATTACTTCGACACTCAACTACTTGATGCCATTATTTTCCACAATTAAAACATTTTCTAGTCTCTTTAGGACAATCTCCACCATGCTTCTTTCCACACTTTGAGCATAAAGAAAAATTCATCTTCTTTTCACAATTATTCTGAGATTTCTCCTTGAACTCCATCTTCTGTTTCTTGTCAAAACCATGATATAGATATGTAACACCAACTTCTATTTCTACCTTGATATCACAACGTACAATTTCTTCATAGCTACTGAAGTCTCTTATAGATAATGCCCTTCGAATACTTGGTTTTAAGCCACTGAAGAATCGATCAACTATACTTTCATGTTGGATGATAAATCCAGATGCATACCTTGCAAGCCATGTAAAATTCACTTCGTATATACCAACAGATTCATCATCCTTTTTCTTAAGCTCAAGGAAATCTGTTTCCATATTTGTTTGAAGAATACGAGGGAAGTACTTATTGAAAAATAAGTTCATGAACTCATCCCATTCCATTGATTCAATTTCATATTGGGGCCTTGTATTCTTTATTGGAGTCCACCACTGGTCTTCTTCACCTTCTAAATGGTAAACAACCAAAATGACTTTTTCATGTTCTGAATCGCAAAGTATGGAAAATATCTTTTCAATGGTACTGATCCATTGTTCAGCAACAAGTGGATTAGTACACCCTCTGAAAGAAGGTGGGCATTGCCTCATGAAGGACTCAATAGAATATTGTTCACTTCTCTGCTCATTTGGAAGTCCAGAATGATTCATAGCTTTTATAATTATAGAAATAATATTTTTCACTCCATCTCTCATAACATTGGTTTGTTCAGGAGGACAATCATTGCATTGTCCATTACATTGATCAACACGGTTCTTTCGAGTTCCAGTCATCGTCTAAAACCCAAAAAGAATAGCGTGAGGGGAAAAAATAAAGCTAGGAAAATAACATAATAATGGGGAAGTAACATCAATATATAACATCTTAGGTTTAATTCTAATATCTTTAAATTAATTCTAAGACTATAACCTATACTTATACCAAAACTTAAGGCCATCTCTAGACATACCTTAGAAATATTTCTAGGGATATCACTAAAGTTTTCACATCCTAGTTTCTAAAGGTTAACTAAACCTTTCCTCTGATACCAACTGTAGAGACCCAATGCTTGACATACATGGACATTACATTACTTTTTCAGAATACTTAATACATAACAAAAACATACACAGAAGGATGGTAATAGTTTAGTGTCATTGGAAACTCGGAACATAATCTTCTAATCGTGGTGAAAGATCTTCAATATCTCCCATAAAGATCTTTCCCTTTTTGTTTTCTTACCTAAAACCTTTCTTTAAATCTTGGGGAAAAGAAAACATATAAAGGTTGAGCTCAAATGCTCAGTAAGGTTAAGCATGGAGAAAATAAAACAAATCATATACTTTGGAACTTAAAAAACATGGACATAATGTTTAAACATCAAAATCATGAGAAATTACATAAAACATGAAATTACGTAAGGCATGGATCATAAAGAAACATTAATCATGATAAAATAACATGGTAATAAAACATGTAATTTTGTAAACCATTAATCAATTGATATGATTTCCATAGTATCCAAGGCATTATTGTCAAGACCATCTTAGTGGACAAAGTCCCTTTTTGAATCGGGTTTACTCCTCGTTCCAGTCCTGTATCACTGAACCAGATTAACTTACCATTCCATCCATGTCTATCTCATGAGATATAAATCTTTACCCAATGCAATGGAGGGAGATATAGGTCCCATCCATCTCATAATGAAATCATTCTTACGTGTTCCACAAAATAAACATAAATCATTCATCATAACCCAATGAATAAAATGGGTTTCATAAACATCATTCCATCATAACATAATCCATATAAAACAAATGGATATCATTTCAGCATAAGAAAAATCAAACCATGTAAATAATAGATACATTATACTTGAAACATAATCATAGTAAATAATTTCACCCTATATGGGAAATATTTTGGAATAAACACTTTAAATGAATTCTTTAAGAAAATATCCTTTTATCTTGAAAATCATTTTCTTTTCTCAAAATGTCATGCGATTTTAAAAGAATTTTTTTTTGAAAATAATCATGAAATTTTTAAAATTATACTTTCTTGAAAATAAGGAATTATGAAACCTTAAAAATCTGTTCCTGTCGTATATGTTAAAAAACATTCTTCTCGTACTTTTTCCAGAAAAGTCAAAAAAATACATCTTATGGTAAAAAAAGAATGATTCCTTACATATCATGTAGTAAAAGTCAAAAATGGGTAAAAAGGACTTTATACATACATTAAACCATTTTTAGAAAACAGGAACATGGATGATATATATAACCCCAGTAAATACTTACGAATAAACAATCTCGGATAAAAACAAGATTGGAAAAGTTATCCCATACCTTATGTACGATATGATTCATATGTATCCTAACCTCATGTATAATGATTTAAATAATGTCATTGACTTATTAATGAATCATATTCATTGTTATTATATTATATATGGTTCACTTATGACTTTATGTTACCCGGTCTTTTGTAAATTCATGTTAAAGGAGCGTTTTGGGTAAAATCATTTTATTTATCATTCGTGTTTTGACTTGTAATTATTCATATGATTACTTAGATCATGATTAAATAATTCTAAAATGTAAAACATGATTTTTATATAATATATATTCAGAATATACATTTATATAAAAGATCGATAAATGGAATGAAATACACCGTTCATGGAGACGGTAGGCCATACGTACGCATGAACGTTGTTTTCGTTTCCTTATTAAATTGAATAGAAGTAAGTAAATAACATATAAATAAGTCAAGTATAATTAATATGTCATATATTACATGATTATTTAATATATATACTTTATAATCATTCTTGAATGGATAACTTGGAAAATGATTCTCATCGCGTCGTGGAGACGGTAATCTGTACGTACGCACGAACGATGATATAGTTCCCATAATTATTGAATGGAATTAGAGTGGATGATATAATATCTCAGACTTAATATCATGTTTTAATAACCATATATATAGTTATTATTTACACCATTATACCCATCCATGTAATGTGGTGGTGGTGGAAAAACAGATTACACCATGGTGTGGAGACAGTATTTCGTACGTATGCACGCGCGGTGATTTCGTTTTCCGTAGGATGGATAGAAGGTGAAATGGGGTTGTTTAATACTTATAATAATATATCAGTATATTATTTATACTGATGTTATTACTTTATAATGAAACAACTAAATAATAATAAGTTGAAGAAGAAAGAAACTTGAAAGAATCGGTAGAAGAGATTACCTCTTCTTCGACACACCTCTTTAAAGCTTCCTCTAAACGGTCTAGTGTTGGTCTTTTGAGAAGACCAGAACCTCCATAATGTTTCTATATAAGTGTATAAGTAAACTTTTCAGGGGTTGCACGTGGTTGAAAGTTCAAAGTTGTGTAAAGGGAAGAGGGAGGAGGTGACCTTTTATAAGGGAGGAGAGGGGAACCTTTGGAAACCTCAAAAATATTAATTTATAATAAATGAAACCCCACTTAAAAACCTCCAAAAATGACTCATATTCAAATATTATATGAGATAGGGTTTTAATATCATAAACCAATAAAATTTATACATGTTTGAAATTTATTTGGAACCTTATCAACTTGATTTATCCTTATTTAATCTATTTAATTTTGTTTGTGGTAATAAGATTCTAAATTTTAAATTATTATAAATAATAAAATATGTGTTGTGAATTGTCCATAATTGGATATTATATAACCTTTTAGACCATATAAATTCGAATTTATAATTTTTAAATATTTTTGTGATTTTTAAACAATTTTATATTATGTTATTTTCATAAAATAAAAATTGTCAATTTTGACACTATTCATTTATTTGAATTTAAATAAAATTCTTCAGAGAAGATATGTTCAAAATAAAATAATTAATATATTCATAACATTTCATATATATATATAAATAGTGGAGAATATTAAATAGTTCATATAATATTTATTTTTATATTCTTAAAACCATTTATTTGATATTTCAACCAATAAAATAATTTCAACATCACAATTGTGTCACCAATAATGATAATTATTTAATCCCTAAAAATTATAAATAAATTAACATGATGTAGATAATTTTATTAGACTTCTCTAGACTATTCATGTTCTATGTTTTATAAATTTTATCACTAAATTATAATTATTACACTTATAAGATTTAAGAGAGTGACAGGTTGTCACTTTCTTTGATTTTAATAATAATTAAATTATTTTCATCTTCAAAAGTCCTTAAAATTAATCTATTCCAACACTTAAGTGATATGGGTCGACTTTTATTCATCCAATAGAATTCTTCCAGGTGTTAGGGTTATTTTATAATCTTATTTTTACCCTTAATTACAGGATTTACCTTTAACTACAGTAAATAAAATTTCTGTAGTTACTATTCATAATATCAAAAAAAATAAAAGTAACTTAATAAAATAATTTGGATCCCGTGAATTCAAATATGGAAAAAAAATTCAAAATTCAAAACACAGAACTTTCAGAAATTAATTTAAAAGTAATCCCGTTGTTAAGAAAACGAGATTTAAAAGTTAAAACAATGCCAAATATTGAAATATTTTTACCTATGAATTCAATGTAATTTAAATGGAAATGAAATAAATTATATTAAATGGTAAAAATATATTCTATTTATACTTTATAACCATTCAATATTATGATTTAAAAGAATAAATTATTGTGATTAAAAAAGTTGTTTTTAATTATAATATATCGTGTTTTAATATTCATTAAAATAAGAAAGTTATCAGAATATTATGAAAAATTTATAAAAAGTAAATTTTTATATCCTGGTTCCAAAGAAGAATTTTATTTTTTCAAATTTAACTTATAATCCTGTCAAAAACTAGATTTAAATTCGGTGCTCCATCAAAAGGCTGCAAAACTGCATTTTTTGAAAAATACTTATTTTACCCGAAAAATTTAATTTGTTCTCATACCATGTTTTATAAAATGTGTAAGATGATTAATAATGTTAAAAAATTCAAAATTTATTTAATACTATTCATATCGGCTAGTCTATAATAATATTATAATAATATATCGTTCTTTAGTGAAACCCGGTATTGCGTATTACACAAGCTATCAAGGATGGTTGAGATTGCGTGTAATGCAAGCCAAGTCAGGGATGCATGTAGTGAAAGCTCCCTTTGGGGTAGCGTACAACACGATACATCAATTAAAAAGAATAATTCTCATAAAATCTCTGGTTGTTACAGTCTCATGAGAACCTGTCAATGAATACAATATTTATATAATGTCGGGGCTCTACCCTCCATTGCTAGTCCAAAACATTCCTCATATAGAATAATATAAATGAATAATATGCCTTATCAAATATTTGTATTGAATAAAAAATACATAATTATCAATATTTCACCAAATAATCAAATAACTATCAAATTAAACATTGTATGAAAAATGGTATACTGATTAGGCAATAATAATATCCATGATGAATGAAATATACAATTAGGGTAAAATTCAATGTTCAATAATCACAATAAATTAAATATTTTACGGGGAATTAAAAATTGATTCAAGTAATTGAATGTGAATACTATCCTTCACTAAATAAATATTTAACATTCTCTTGGAATAATAAGGATGGTATCAATACAATGATTCGAAGTGGTGTAAAAATAATGGGTTATTTTTATTGATGTACAAAAATATCTTTTAAGATCATTCTTGATGAAAATAACCTTTGTTCTAAAACATTTTGAAAAAAAATTTCTTGGTAAATTACTTTTGGAAACCTTTTCATTAAAAATTATCCTTTTAGGCAAGAAAAGAAATCTTCACAGAAATGATCGTGGTTAAATCTATACAAGTCGTATGAGGTAAAAAGAACATTCATTTTGCACGGTTAAAGGTTATAAAGATGGCTTGTTCAGAAAGTGACAAGAATATTACTTTCAATACATTGGTAATAGAATAAAAGTGTAAAAAATTATTTACCAAATAATTTTAAAAATATTTCTGAAGATACTTTAATAAAAAATGTGTTTTAGAAGAAAATAGGTTCTCCGACTAAAGAGATAAATATAGTAATGTTTTATAAAAAAAATGAAAACATTTTGAGTACCAAAGAGTGGTAAATTTTATTGATAATTGATAATAGTAAAGAAAAAATGGATAATAATGAATGTTCTTATTGAAAAAATTGTTATATAATTTCCTCGATTGGGAATTACATTGATAGATCATTAGTATTATTCTTAAGGAAAATAATTATTAAATATCCCAAAGTGTCCCATACCACATTGAAACATTTCAATTCATAACCTTCATGAATTAATAATATTAGACCAAAGTATTAAATACCATGAAGATAATGTTATTAATTATATAATAAAGAAAAATGGGCAGTAGATACACTGAAACAAATATGTAAGTGATGAACATGACATTTGTCTCGTGGATATAAAAAGTGAGAGGAGAATCCCTTACATTGTGTTTCCTTCTAATTGAACATATTTAAAAATCATGTGTAATAAATTTATGTTAATTTTATGCTTTCTTGAGAACATTTTTCATGTTCATCATTAATTTCATTGAACTTATTACTATGTTGTATAAAACTACCTTAACAATTATGTTTACTTTCGTTGTTTTGTCCAATTCATTTTATATGTCTAAAAACCTTCAGAAGGTCAAATATGGACATATGGGTCATCATATAAAATCTCAAAAAAACAATCATGACAAAAGATTCATATTTATACTTCAATTATTCTTTAAAAAAAATAATTAAACATGGTTATGAAAAATGAACAAACATTATGATCATGGAGACAATAGGTCGTATGTACGCATGAGTAACGTTCTCATTTTTCAATGATCACCACAAAAAGAAGTTAAGTAAAATTATATGTATCCATAATTAAAATTATATCATAAATAAAATATTATTTAATCATATATACTTATATATATATTTCTTGTCATAAAAAGAAATAACATTATGTCGAGGAGGTGGTAGTCCACACGTCTACGAATGACGTTATAACTTTTTTAAGTGTGTGAAAGTGTAATAAATATATAATATATATATATATATATATTACAATAAGTTATTATGTAATTATTATCGTATATATGTTGTTTATGTCACATATTTTTAATTTAAATCATCTTCTATACATTTTATGTATTATGTGAACGAATCACATCACTTTGAGGGGGAGGTACTCCACACTTCCTCAAACGATGTTATCATATTAAGGAAAAATGGATTTTGTTTATAGTTATGTGTTATAAAAAAATAAAATAAGTATAAAAACTAAATAAATATCACTTTTATCATATAAAAAATTATTTCCTATCATAATTTACACCATGAGATGTGGGAAGGTAAAAATGACCAATCATTGTTTTGTGAACTAGTAATTAATCATACACTGAAATAGTATATTTGTTACCAATTAGATATAAGTGTGTGTGTGTCTAAATAAAATGCATAGAATAAAAACATACTAGTATATTTATATTTCTGGTTTTTTTATACAAGAATATAATAAGAATAGACGACGTGTTGGAAAATGAAAAAAAATGAAAAAGCATAAAGAAAGATGTTACCTCTTAATCGGGTAACTACTTTTGGTTTGTACCAAAAGGCTTACTTGTAAGGATTTATTCCCAAATGGAGGATTCAGGGTCTAGGGTATGGATTTTTGTAATATATTAGTTTAGATCTTTAAATAAACTTAGTTGTTTTAGAGGTGTAAGGAATGGGGAGAGTAGGTGGCCATTTATAGGGGAGGAAAATGACTCACATTGTATTTTTGAGAAGATGTTATGTGTACACATGTTGTTACTAAAAAGAAGTAATAAAAAACTCAATAATGTATGGTTCGGGACAATTTGTGGCCATAAAATGGGTTTTTGATAAATTTCTAGGTCATTGGGGTCCCTAAGATAATGGTTTTTCCCTTTATTATGATTAATTTTACCATAATATTTGTAATTAGTTTTAATAACTTTCACTAATATGTTGGGTCAAAAACAAATTTTTTCTCATTATAATTTATAAATTATTCTGATTCCAAATATTGAATCCATTTTTCAAAATTCAAATAATATAAGTGGTATAAATAAATTTAATATTCATCCCATAGGAGGGACGCCAATGAGATTTTTAAGGTAAAAATGTCTTAATATTTGCTATGTATTTATAATAAATTTCAATGTGAACTTGAATAAAATTAACAATTTTATATTAATTTATATAAATATTATCTAATTTAATTTTAAAACTTAAAATTATAATTTATCTTTACAGATAAATTAGATGAAAAAATGGTTTGAACTAAAATTCAGTATTTTTAACTAATCTTTAAAAATGAAATGTTTCAGAAAAATATCAAATATTCACCCAAACCTAATTATCAGGATTATATTTCAAATATGAATTTTATTTTTACAAATTAAAGCTATTAATGTTTCATAATTCATATTTAAAATGGGTTCCCAATTAAAATGTGGTAAAATTGCCTTTAAAAAATAAACGTTTTTATGCGTAAAGTATGGTTTGTTATTATCTTATATCCAAGAAACCTAATGGAGGAACAAAAAAATATTTTATTGAATAATTGTATATATATTTAATTTAAATCATTCAATAATTGTAATTAATAATTTTTATTAAGTCAAAACAACTTTGCAGGAATAAATAAATATATATATTTCCTTTTTATATTCAATTGGTTTTTATTTTCATTTATAATTAATTGGAAACTGATGAAATAGTTTTATATTTATATAAACCATAAATTTTCATAATTTATTTAATATTATTCATGATTTCTAACATAGTTTCTTGGTTATATCATATCATATTAAATAATAATATTTTTATAATACATTATTATTTGGTGTTACTCGGTCTTTCATGTAATACATGCTATCGAGGAAGGTCTCTCCTGTTTGTAACATAAGATATTGAGGAATGTAGATCTTAAGTGTTATTTAATAATTCTAAGATGGGGACTCTTGCATGTAACACAATATAACTTTTTCATTCATGCATTGAAATACATAGAATCTATTTTTAATATTAAATATATTATAAAGTATCCAGATATTGTATTACCTTATGTGCATGGTGTCACGTGTAATACATGGTATCAAATACAAAGTTGTAATTTAAATTTTTTTGGTGTTATATAAAAATACCATGGACCATGAATAAATGTTTTAAAATAAATTGTGTTTTGTATATTGAATGTAAATTTATTGTACTTGACAACATTAATATCCAACATTGATTTTCTTGAAAATTTATGTGCGGAATTTCAAATCAATCTAAAGGAAACAAAATTTATTACAGTGATGAGGATTTTATAATATTTCTAATGAAATATTTCATTATGCATTGAGTTATTACAAAAATATATCAATTCCATTATATTGTTAAACTAATTTGGATTAGAAAAGTAACATTGGAGATATAAAATATACTATTGGATGTGCATTTTTCATTAGTAGATGATGGGTTGTATCACACTCCATGATATAAAATTTCAGCTCTCTAATTACCACATAGGATGAGTTTATTATGGTATCTCAGGTGACTATATGAATTATTTAGAAGAAATTATATCTTAAATCAATGAGACTGTGGATATAATTTTAGTTAGTAATTAAATTAAATAATGAAAGTGTAATAGAATATTCAATTAGCATAGTAAAAAATTCATGATTGAAATATATTGATGTAAAATACCATTTTATCATAGTGAATGTGGACTGTGGTGATATCTACATTATGATTATTTATATAAAAGATAAAGTTACAATTATATTGAAAAAATTCCTTTTCAAAGGATACATTTCAATATCTACGAGTTTTGTAAGGAGTAAATTATATCCAAAAATCTCGATCAGTATGTTTTTTATATTTTCCCTCTTACACTACACTTCGTTTTTTGATAAATGGGAATCATTAATGGGAAAATTAATGAGTGAAAGTTTTCCTCATTTAAAAAGGTGAAAAATAATTCCTTCTACTAAAGGGTAAAATAAGTGATTATAGAAAAAAGATAAATGAATTCACAAAATAGAAAAATAATACTTGAATTGGGATAGGAATTTTCAAGGTATTGAAGATATTAAAATGAAAAACATTCATAGTACTAAATTTATTATTTTATTTTTAGAAATATTTAGACATTTTTATGATATCTTAAGACTTCACATTGAATCTTATCATGTTTCTTATATATAACAAAATTTTGATTAAATATCATATGTGGTGTTTGAATAACCATGATGTATATTGGAGACATTAGGGGGAGATTGAAGAAACCCTTGGGAAATTTTTATATATTTTTTCTTAATTTTGTACCATTAACTATACTAAGAAATTGAGTTCCTTAAAAAGAATTAATCTATCCAATAATGTGGTATTTTTATACAATCAAATCTGGATAAAACTATAGACTTGGTTCTTTGTTGTGATAACCATTAGTTTTCGTTATTTCCAAGTTTTTAATTTATTTTATCTTTCGTATAAAATTGTTATAGTTTCATTAAAGAAGAAAAAGAATGTAATATAATTAAAAAATATAGAACATATTAAAGAAAACACTATATTTAATTTTAAAGAATCATGGTTTAGATTGTTTTATTTTATAAATTCTAGAATTTATATAGTATATAAACTAAATGAAATGATCCAGAAATATTTTTCATCGAAATTTACTACACCTTATGGTGTAAAATAAACTCTTCATGTTAGGGCGTGTGGTATGAAGACATATTTTGATATATTTATTGTATTAAATAAGGATAACTAACACACAATGAAATATTTCATGGTTCCTTTAGTGGGAAAGATATGTTTTATAGGTGTTCAATACCATGTGATATTAATGGTTAAAATGTTGTGGTTTCATTATACACTTTTAGGAGAAATATATAAACACATCGTCATATATCCTAATATTTCCTGGTTAATAAATCTATGATATTTTTATTATAAAACTAATATTCATATTTAAAAGAAGATAAAATATTCAATGTCATGAGTTTAATATATTAAATTTACTAAATAGAACATTTAATCGACCAAATTGATACATTTTACATTTGAAAAAAAATATGATAATAAATTTATTTCATTAAAAAATAGTGAGAGAGATTCATGAATTTTTTTAAAGATTAATCTTAGGTTAAAAGTAGTGTACTTTTAGTTAATAACATCTTCATACTTTATTAATGAATCTAGATAACTTATAATAGAGGACGAAGGCCATTGTTTGTGATATCTATTCTTATTTATGATATTTCATTGTGATGATTTATAATTATCATATTATATAATTTTTGGAAGTCATGTATTTTTCGTCAAGATTAATCACTTTTGAAGGTTCCAGGTAAATCTTTTTTCCATTATTATTCTATATTTGTGAAATACAAAGATAATGAGATGTGGGATAAAAACTACTAATCTATAAAGAATTTACACTCAAAAGAGTGGTAGAAAACTGTAAAATTGTTTGTATTAATGATTCATTTTTAATTACACTGTCATTTAGGATGATAATATTTGTTGATAGATAAACCTATAAACTAACAGACATCATAGAGAAATTATCATTAGAAAGGGTAATTTTTATAGTGTAATGATTCATCCACCTCTCAGTTAACTTCAGTAAAGTTATGCACACATCATAACATTGTTTATTTAATTATTTTAATTATTTAACTTAAGGTTTTCACCTTTATATGTCTTAATAACCCAAATATAAAATTATACAAACAGATTCTTAAAAAGACACCACCTTATTAATGTGCATATTGGAAGTGTTTGGGTAAGGAATTTTTGGGTGGCTACACCATGATGTATCAAGTATTAAATAATATATTGTCGTGTTCATTTAGAGTGTTACATTAAAATGTAGCAATTTCTATTAAACCAATTATCTATACAAAAATAGAATTCTATTATTCAAATTATATACATATTATGATGTGATATAAATGAATATATTATACACGGTTCCATTTTTATATGTGTTATAAATCATTTCATATAATTAAATATTAAGAATATAAAAATATATCAATATTTTTCAACAAGTAAATTTACATTTTATCATTCAATCATATATGTACTAAACATAACATGAGATGTGAATGGTAAATAACCCATCAAAGTTAATTTTTTTATTTTTAACCAACCTATAATCTTAATTTATGTACATGTATCGATATGGTATATTAAATTTATTTTTAGTAAGATAAAAAATATAGACATATAGGTAGCTACTAACGATCATGTTTAACATGTTTTTGGGACTATCAGGATTACATTGAATAGAATGATAGAGATTATGTCATTAGTACACAAAGGGTGTATATATAATAGTAATACATTTTAAATAGGGTTAACAAGTAACCTTACATATGAAATTTCATACTTTGATATCTTTTTTATATTAGTTCTAAGACTGAAATAACAAGTGTTGGATTGGTATGTTGTTGATAATGCTGTGAGTTTTTATTAACCTATCTGAGATATTTTGTCTTTATGATGTGTATATAATGATAGAAATTAATACAGTAAGAAAGGGTATATTTATGATCTTTAATATTTTAGTGACATGTGATGTGATTTTCTATTTTCATAAATTATATATCATGTATTCATCTATTGTGATATTATAGTTGGAGAATCAATAATAGATAACATCACCTATACTAGATTAATAGGTTCTATTTATTTTGACATATATAAATCCTTAGATAAAGGTATTATATAAAACTATATTTTACATATATAAATACATCTAGTAGATGGTTTTATGTAGATAAATCTACTTTATGGACATAATTCTAAATCCCTTTGAAGTGTTAGTTACGTTGATGCTTCAATAGAGATTATGTTTTTCTAATGGGTATGAATTATGAATTTATAATCATTTTAAATTTTATAAACTCCATAAATCATTGGCATACAACTATGTGAATTAATATTTGTTTTAATAAAATATGTTTTTCCAAAACTAAGAAATTTTATATGATAGAATATCTTAACACTTTTATAGAGTTTTCCAAATGATTTTTGGATATGGTTTTACAACATTATACATTTGATTTAATATAATGTGAATTATACTTAGTTTCTAGGAAGATTTATTAAAATGTGATATTGTAATACATATTCCTAAAGCTCATATCATATGGTGATATATATTTTAGGTTGGAATATTGTTCCTGGTGAGGTATAATTAGTGAGGTTTCACTATAAATTATGTCACACTATCTCACTCAATTTAATATTTTCTACGTTAGATAAGATTATTTCGTCCACTAAAACATTTGATGATGTCTTTTATAGATTTTTAACAGGTTTTATTAATTTTTAAAATGATAAAATATTAATATAATATTGAGTTTTGAGTGAAAATGTGTTATAGAAGTTATAATTTATATCACCTAATGAATTTAAGAATTGTATTATATCCTCATTAATTTATTTAGAAAATATATTAAAATGGATATAATGAAAAATTAAACAATAATTGATGGATTTAAACTCTATGGGGTTGAAGATATATTCTATCTTATTCCTTTTTCATTATGAGGAGATAAAATTCTATACATATTATAATAATTACTATGATAAAGTATCATGATTCAATTTAATATAGGCTATTTATATGGGAATAAAATATTGTTTATTTAAATGGTATCTGTATAAAATTCATTAAAGATGATGGTATGATTCTTTAAAATAGCCATGTTATTTATTTTCATTTATTATACATTATGTTTCTAATTTTGTTTAGAAAATGTTAGTTTTTGTTTTTTTTTTGTTTTTAAATTTCATTTAGATATATAAGATATCACAAAATATATTTTTATAACACTATATATACAAGAAATAAAAAAGGATCATAAAATTAGAATATGGTTAGATTTTACAAATTAATGGGTGAATAATTAACGACACCCTGAAATGAATTTAAAGTGGGAATGATATAGTTTTTAAGATTTAATAATCAACAGTAGAGTAATATGAAAAATATAGATTAATAATTTAGTTTGAAATTTAAATTGAAATAGATAAATTCTAAAATAAAATTAGTGTGTATTAAATAGAGGTGGGGGAGGTAGTGATGGATCTATTACCTTGAATTTATTCCAATGTTTAAAAGAAACCCTTAGGTCCTTATAAAATTCTCCAAATTGGAAAGATATCCAATAGAGAGATATATAGAAATAAATATCAATGATAAATATAAATTTGGTATTGATAGAATGGGAATTTCTATAACTCACTATATCTAAAATTGAGGGAAAACTACAGGAAATATTGAATTATATAGGGGTAATTCTGGAATAATTTTTTTGTTGGGCTAGTTTGGTTTAATAAGGGAGAAATGTTTATTGGAATATAAAATATTTATTTTATGTATAAAAATATTCTTTTAGAATTCTAAGACCATGCAACATAGTGTAAAATTGTCTATGAAATATTCCTCAAGCTTATGAGTTCGAGACTTATAGAAGTATGGTAGTTTGAAGCATAGAAATGGGGTCTACTAAGTATTCTAAAGACAAGTGGTATCCCCTCGTTGTATTAGCATGATAAATTATTTGATTTATAAATGAAATAGGGACAACTTTTTTATAAGAAACAAGACCCTGGGAGATATGAACTCTAGATAATAGTATCATATTTTTTTCAAATGATTCTAGAATATATAATTCCCCATTTACAAGAATATAAAATGTTAAAAACGTTTTTTCTATAATATATCAGATTCTATTATACATAGTTATTAATTATCATAATTTTTCTCTAAAATTGAAATATTTACCTCATACATAATTTAGACATCCTAATTAAAATTATTTTGTCTATTTTATCGCCATGTAATTATGAAAATTCTATTTTCTAATTAGTATTATGCAAAATAAAAACTTATGATGAAATATAATTTAATTTTTTTTAAAAATAACTTTTATTTAATAAATATTTATATAAAAATAAAAATATAAACTCATTTTTACATGAACCCTTAATAAATTTTCATTGGACCTATAATTATGGTATGATATGGAAGTAATCACAAGTGGTGGACTGAATAACATGATTATTTTTGTGATCACAAATAGATTAATATTCTCTCACAAATGATTTATTTCAAATATTAATAGTTTGAGATCATCTTGGATTTATTATTGGTAAATTACTTGCGATAATGCCACCATTCCATGATCAAATAAATGTATCTCATATGGGATATTTCAACTACACTATTCCATAACTTCTCAATTCTATGTAGATTTCTTAATTTTATTACTTTTATGATTTCTATCCATATATTTTATTCTTAGACTCATCTATAACTATTACATTACTTATCTAATGGTTATATGATGATATTCACTTTTATTAGGTATCCAATACTCACATAAGACTACCCAAATATTCATATAATGGTATCCTTAACCTATCAACTAATATACCTATTTTTCCACTTTCCCCAAATGATTACTTTACAAAAATAACTATTTTACACCAATTATTACTAATGATCACTATTAAATATTGATGACTTTACCAAAATAACCACAAATGGACAATTTACCCTAAGTGTTTCAAAAATCATTTTAACTAAATGACTTCCCCATTAAACTTCAATTAATTCCTTAATGAATGATATCTAAAAAATATTTTTTTTGTCATAACATACTATAAATTTTCATACATTATTTTATAATTTATTTAATAATATATGCTGCTTATCATCATTATAATCATTTCACTAGTCATTATCCTCTTTTCGTCTTTAACTTATATTCTATTAATTTTATAAAAAAATTAGACTTTTTTATGTCTTCTTTTATTTATATAAAATGGATTTTTCTTCTAATTTTACCTATGTAATAATATATTATAAAATAATATCATGGTGTTTTTTGCTTGGTTACTTATCTTTAGATTTCCTGAAACAGAATGCATGTATCCTCACTTAAATATTTAGTATTTTTAATTAAATAGTAATTAAATTTTACTGATAAGAAAAAATATTATAAAAATGTGGGATCCATAATTCACCCTCATTTAAAAAATTATTTGAAATTTAAATTACCCCACCAATAATATCATTTTATCATTCAATTTTGATAGAAATGAAGAATTTTTTATTTATATATTTTTATTATTCCATATTTTAAAATTTTATTCTATTGAAACTTTTATAAATAAATAGAGTTATTAATCATGGAAAAGTTACGATCAATTCGTATCTATGGCTTCGTTTGTATCATGAATTAGTCTAGATGGAAGACTCCCAAATCGATTTACTTGATGATTTAGTCCATTGGATTAATATTTTAGTGGGTACTACCACTTATGTATGTCTACAAAAAAATCCATATATTGAAATATAGTTTATCTTTTACTTTCCTGGTGTATTCAAGGAGATAAATAACATGTTGAATATATATAAAATGAAATTAAATAGTATGTATATATATATATATTATAATTAAATCTACACTTAATATAGTTTTTTATAACTCATAGTTTTCTTATAATTATCCCAATACTAATCAACAAAAATAATTTACCTCTTGTTATAATATTTAATATAAAGTTTAATAATCTTAATCTATAATGTTGTGATACATTAAAACTCATTTTAATTACACAGCATAAAATAAAGTTACATTTTTAAACTAAGATAATCATAAATTTAGTTATTTTTTAATCAATAAATCATATATATAAATGATACCAGAATTATTTTAAAACATTTTCCTTATACTTGATTAAGACTCCATGCTTAGAACTTTGGCCTCTTACTACTTATAAAAAATATTAGTTACCTAATATTTTAAAAGGAAAATTAGTGACATTATAAATGATAAAAATTTGATCATGATGGTGAAAAATGAAATATACCACTAATCTAAAAATAAACACGAATTATGACAATTTTTCAATGATTAAAACATTAATATAATTCTATAGTTAATATATATCATTTTAAACATTTTTTGAGGTAGTGAGATATAAAAAATGTGTAAATGAGATAAGGGTCTTGTTAAAGGAAAATTTTTATAGAAGCTACAAGTAAATCAATTCATAACCATGAAATTATATGGTAAGAAAAAATTATCATCATATGGATATGTTAAGAATAATATAAATCCTTACATAATGATATAGTGAATATTTTTGGATATTGAAACTTACAATAAAGGCCCTTTGTGAAGATAACATATTTATAGGTTCATGGATCTCTCTTTATTTTTTCTTATATTTCTCATGAGTCATTCCAATATAGTAAGAGGATATATAATATAGGTTGCAACTAATCACTTATCATATCCAGTGAAAATCATCATATGAGAAATAATCGTTAAAAATTATTTATTTAGTTGAGAATATTCATCAAATTTAAGAAATAGATAAAGGAGTTGGGTCTGAGAAAACTAATCATTATTCATAAAAAAATGGTCTCAATATGAGTATTACATCAACAATAAAGGGGAATGGTATGATTAAATACCTATCATGTGATAATAATAATTGTTTTATAATGAAAAAAATGGATTCAAAGGACTATGATTGGGTAACCAATTATGAAATACAATCATATTGTTTGGATAAAAGGATATCCTTATTTAAAAAGATATTAAATAATTCCTTTGTAATTTTACTACAAGAAAATAACTATATGAATGTGTTATTGTTTATAAAGAAATAAAATAGTGAGATATGAAGGTAGTGATGGAAAATCCCTCTAAAATTAATTTTATATTATAACACATGATAGTTAGATTCCATTCATTATTCATCATTTATATTTTTAATTTCTTGTGGTTATTACTTACCAATTAAATGTGTTTTAATGTTTTATGGTAGAGATTTATCTACATGTGAAATTAGATAAACATTAGAAAAAATTAAAAAAAAAATATGGTACTTGAGTAAAGTAAAATAATAAAATAATGTCTGGTAAAAATGGTCAAATCCTAAAGAACACCATTTAAGAAACCAACCACTTGAGGTTATTGTCAAATGTAATTAAAGGAAGCATCGAGCAGCATGAATTATCAGTTTAATATCTATTATGGCTCAGTACTGGGTGAGAAGTTGATCTATAGTGTAGGGAAGCATTATGGGATAAATCGGTCATAGAGTGGGGTGGCACAACATGAGTATAATGAATCACAGATGGAGTGATCTGTATTATCAATTGGCTATTAGTAAAACATTAAATTTTATATGGGATTTGATGATGATAGACACTATTCAAATAAAATTAACACATTCATATAGGGATGATACAACATCATTCATCTTGTCATATCCATACTCTTCGAGCTTTCTTGTGGGGTGTCACACAAAGCATTTAATTCTCACATAAGAACTCTTAACTATCATCACTATGAAACGATGTTGGAATTTTGACAAGGCAAATGCGTGAAGCTTAGAAATGTCTATTCCACATCCTAAGTTATATTCTAGGGGCATAAAAATCTTACAAAGATTGTCCCAAGGTAATATACACATAATTTCATATACATGTTTTCATTTTTAGGTATTTTACTTTTTACGTTTTGTCTAGAATTTTTTCCCTAGGGTTTTCCATATGTGATTGGAGAAAAATTATAAAATTTGGGTAAAAACATTAGGAAAATAGTAAGCAGATGGTTTGGAAAACCGTACACCCATTCCTTGGTAACTGTGCGGCCAAGTAGTGTTTAAAGACAGTGGATTGTAGCATTGTTTGTAAAATACATGGGATAACAATATGGAATTTCCATGGATAGTGAGGGGCACACAGTTTCTGTGCATTTTGGAAAACCATTCAGGAAAACGGTGTGACATGTCGAGATCACTATTACATGGATTTTTCCCTCCCTTGGTTTTAACCCTAAACCCCAACCCCCTAATTTAGGATTTATCCCCATAGGTGCATATCCCTATCCAATTTTTTCCCTTAGACCTATATTTCAGTGTTTGATTCAGTGGGATTTCTCAATGATTTTTCATTCAGGTTGTTCTCCTTTCTATTTCACCTTTTTAGGGTTCAATATTCTTCATTATTGGGGTTTCATATCTCCAGTGGGTAGGGTGACCTATTTTGGTGTAGATTGTAATATATTGTTTTTTTACAGTGAGAATATAAGCCTTATTTTTGATAAATTATAAATTTCATACATAAAAAAAATTTATAAGTGAAAAATAACTTACTATGAGTTAAAGGGTATTTAGAAGGGTAGAATAACAGTTAATGATTTGGAATATTCAATCAGATGGAAATGGAACCATCCTCTCCTAGTTCTCTCTCCCGGGTGAGGTAAGACATAACTTAGGGTTTCCCTTCCCTGAGCGCGATTCTCCTTTGAATATAGCTTCCTTCTGTAGCTTTCTTTTTTCCTTCTGCTCATCTCATTCACTCTCTGCATTGGGTTATTCCAGGACTCTCCCTTCCACCTTGCCTCTTGGTGTCGTTTCATGGTGGTATTCTCCTTGCCTTTGTTGAGGTTCGATGGTCTGGTGGTATTTTGGTTTCCACTTGTTTTAGATCTACCCAGATCTGACTCCTCGGTCATGATTCGAAGGTCACAAGTTTTTCCTGGGATTTTGCAAGCGAGGAAACAGAGTGGGCTCCTGATAATTCTTCACTGGAACTCTTCTTCACCGGTTCTCTTGATCCGGACCCCCGTGTCAACTCGAGGTTTTTTTGCGGATTATGATCTGTACATGATGAAGATCTGGCTTCAGGTGGAGGCCATTAACTGTAAGTTTTGTTCGATTTTTTCTCTGAATGGCGATGATAGGGTTTCTGGCAGTGGCGGGGACTCCTCTATGGCAGTGGATAAATATAATTGTGTGGTTGTCGGACACATTGGTGGTCATTCGGCTCTTCTATAGATGGGGATTAACTGACCTTGGTTGGTCTCCTTCATCTTCACTGGCGATCTGGTTCTGGTTGATGGATAACGATGTTGTTTGTTGATGATTTTGGTGATGTTTGATCTGTGTTCGTGTTTTTATATTTCAAAAAGATTTTTTCTGTGTTGTTGGGTGGTTGATAAGTTATTGAAGTCTTTTGGGGATTGAAATCTGTTTTTCTCGCATTTGGCGCAATGCAGTTTCTTGTATTGCTGGGTGGGTGGCCTCGTTTGAGGGATGGGTGTGTTGACACCCATCATCCAGCCGTCTGTCAGCTCGGATGGATGGGTTCCTTGATTTGATTTTGCTCAGTGATTTGGGTCTTGTGTTTTTTTGCATCAGGTTGAATTGTGGTGATTTTTTCCAAAGCATTATCGGGTAGGCGACTCTTTTGAGAGATAGATGTGATGGAATCTATTGTCTGGTCCTCCCTCTACATATTTATGTGGGGGGGGGAATGCTCTACTTGGTTGTGTTGCAAACACAGTGCAACTTCTCGTTAGGGGGGTAACACTTTAATTTTGACAATCTAATTGTTGCAATCTCTCTCAAGGGGGGGGGTGATGAAACTCTTTTCTTTCCCTTTGACTTTTTTTCTTCATTGATCACTTGGGTTTTCTTTCATAACATCAGGTTGTTTCTTCTAGATTTTTTTTTCATTGTTTCTGTAATGGGTTTTCTCTTTTCCCATTCATGAAAAGAGGTTTCGATTTTTTTTGGGATCTTCGCCCTATTCTCTAAAAAAATTATATTGGATATTTTTAGAGTAAGACACAGAGCTAGTGCATGATTCTGATGATTATAATGCCTCAACGAAGATAGAATAAAATTATTTAATATATTATACTAAGCACACACAATTTATTTAAAATAATTTAATAAATCCAAAATGATGCTTTTAATGAGAAATATGAGGCCATTAATAGGTTTGGAACACATTGTTTTACCATAGTATGAGTACAAAATTTGACGGTGTCAGATGTTTGGATGCCTCACTCATGAGATAATGTTACTAAATAATATTTAATATATTATTTTTAAAAAATAAATTAATATTTCTCAAATGGTTCATCATATGAAAAATCTGAGACCACCATTCTATCCATAAGAAAATATTTACCCTAGGTGGGTTGTAACATTTTTACATGTTTGTTTTTTGGATGCCTCACTCGTGAAATGAATTTTTTATAATTAATTAATTGTTTAATCCAATTTGTAGATAATAAATAATTAACATCTCCCAAAAGGTACATCATATGAGAAATATGATACCACTGTTGGGTCCAGAATGGGGGTTTTACACTACTTAGAGTATAAATTATTTTCTCAATGTACATTTATCATTATTTAAAATTTTGGTCAAATAATTAATTTTATAAATTTAATTAAAAACAAGTTATTTTTCATCTCCTCTCAAAAGGGATAGAGAAGTATTTTTAATGCCCATAAAATTTCCAGGATTTATTTTACCACTATTTTGACCCTGAGTAATATATAAATAGTCTATTAAGTGTAAATAAATGACTATATATTGATTTTTAGGTTTATTAATGCTTGAAATTAGGATTTTTGTTCATGAAATAATGGACATGTGTTTGGGTATTTTATACAGCTTTCCCTTTTCATTTTGGTTTTTGATCAAACCCATTACATCCAAATAGTCTAAATACCTGCTTGAATACAATCAATCATAGGATCCTCTCTTACAATTCTAGGATTCAGTGATGGTCCTCCTTCCTCTTCTATCCGCGCATTTTTCTTTCATCTCCCTTGTGTGTTTTATTTACCATGTGATTCAAATGATTTATTTTTTTAGTTTCCTCCATTATTTATTAAATTTAAAATTATTAAAATAATTGGTTGAATTTATATTAAATAATGAAACAAAAAAATCACTAATGTATAATTATTAAACAAATTTATCAATGTATTATTTCAATAGTTATCATATGATAGGTAAAAATTTATCAAATGAAAATTATATCAATTATCAAATGATAATATATAAGCAAATTATCAATAGATAAATATTGTGAATTTAACAAAATATAATTATTAAGACTTATCAAATGGTAATTGAAATTGATTATTAAAGAATAATTTTATAAAAGTTTCAAAAGTAATTTTTTAGAAATTATTAAAGGATAATTAAAAGGTGATTAGAACATGAAAAATATTATTTAAAAATTATCATAGGATAACTACATGTATTATCAAAGGATAATTATTAAAATTACCATATGATAATTGCTATATTTATTAAAGGATAATTTATAGAATAAAAAATATTGAAAAATAATCTATGAGGAATTATTATAAAATAATCTTCAAAAAAATTATTGAACTATTAAGGTATAGTCTTATGGTATTACTAAAAGATAATTACTTTTAATTAAAAAAATATAATTATAAAAGGATCATTTATAAGAAATTATTAAAATATAATTATAAAAGAACAATTTAAAAAAATTATTAAAATAAAATTATTAAAGGATAATTTATGAGAAATTGTAAATGGAAAATTATAAAAAGATAAATTATAATAATTTATCGATGGATAATTTTAAGTTCATTTGTTGGACTAAAATGATAACTCAGAAATTATGTCGGTGGGAGATAGTATCATCACATGTGATATTTTATTTCGTTTTGAAATAAAATAACTGGATTTGTTTCAGGGAACATTCGATGAACCTCGAGCACTGACCTGTTTTCCTCTTTTTTAAATTAAGGTCCTAAAGAGGTGTTCTTGAATATTGAGGTTTTTACTCTATCAAGCAAACCACATAAGATGTTTTATCCTTGCCTCTGACACCAAAAATATTTAGGTAATAATTTCTTTACCTTCTAGGGATAATGTTTTCACTTGTTTCCTTGATGATTATATTTTTTTGCATTTTGATTGACAGTGATTGATTGTGATCGCATATGATTGTGTGTAGGCCATAAAAATATTGTGATTCCATGAGTGATATTATTATAGATTGTATCCATGTTTGATTATTATCACATTTTATTGTGTGTGATTTAATAGTCATATTGATATATTATGCCTACTTTTCTGCACTCCATGTATATGTATTATCATTCTTTATTGGTTGTTGGTGGTGCTTTAGAGAAGTGTAAAATTGTTAAATATTTATTCCCTAGTGGGGGAGAATTCTTGATTACAACAATAGTGAAATGGGACCTAAGCATAGGGCTGAGGTATGAGGATGGAATGGTGTTGTATCGAGTGTGTGCTCGGGGATTCCTTGTTGTCAAGTGTCAATCACCATGAGATATCTTAGACGATGTGAGTACTATTTATTATCATATAGAGGATCTAGGTTAAATGGTCCCCATAAGGGTTATAAGACATTGGGTATCACCTCCGTGACTCCACGAGGATGCCAAACATGGGCTATTTTGTTTCCGCTTACTCATTCCGAGATCTTTCATAATGTAGTTGAATGGGGTACAAACTTGGGTTGTGGTAGCTTGGTTAGTGCACTACCACATGGTTTTGGATTGTATGTTTTCTCACTTCGTGTATTTATTATTATTATGACATACACATGTACACTTGAGCACATCATGTCAATGATGCAATGGTGGTGTCATAATGAGTCTTGTACTCAAACCCTACATTGGAATTTTGATGCGCTTATAGATTTCATGTGAGAACTGGTAAGGAGAAACAATCATGTGGTGGATGGTAGAGAAAGTGGAGAACGGAGTTGGTGCCGACCAATGCAGACACTAGAGGACACTACAATTCATTTATGTATAACATTATTTCTATTAGTATGTACATACTTCCACTATGGGAGATCTTATTTGTATACCTTGTTCGTCATATTTTGTTTCTGCATTTACTATGATTATTTTATTTTTTCTCTTATTATTTTTATTTATTGTTGATTATTGGTCCTATGACATGATACATATGTTATAGTCTCCAGAGGGTTTCACTTGAGGCCCCCACTGCTAGTTAGAAACCTCTTGCGTATGGGTAGGCACAGATGAGGTCTCATAACATTCTGGCTAAGATATTGTGTTTTGGGTCCGAATGTTACATGGATCTTGATTTTTAGGGTCTGACCATGATGTTTTTGGTTTGATATTTTCTTTAATATGGTTTAGTTGAGGTACGATTGTGGTTTAGTACCGTTTTTGTAAGTCTCTACACTTATGGTAGGTATTCCAGGTTTTAACATTTCTGAATGATTTTAATAAGCATGATATAGTATTTAACAGTGTTTTATGGAATATTTTTGTATTGTAAAAATAGTTTTCAAAAGGATTTGTGGTGCATATGGTTTAAAAATGACTTTTCAAAAGAAATATATTGTGTTTTCTATGTGAACCCATGTTGTATGCCTTATATTAGTTTTATAAACTATGAAAGTGGTTTACTATATAGTGAAAATGGTGTGAAACATGTTTTAAAATTGTTTTGGTGTGTGTTCAGATTTGGAAGTTGTTTTAGTTATAGAAATTGTTTCTTGAAAATGTGTTTATATTTATTGGAATCTGTGTATGTGAATGTAATTATCTATGTGACTTGTGTAATAAAAATTGAGCATGATGGGAAAACATGGTGTTAAAGTGGGGAGACTATAACTATAAATCTAGTTGACTCTAAAGTTAATTGTTATGGATTTATCTTGCAAGATTGAAAATTACAATTCTAACTAAGATATGATGGTTGGATACCACATGAAATTTGGATAGATTCCACTCTAATATCTCTTTCATGAGGCCAATGATTAGTGTGGTTTCAATACCATGTTTCAACAAGATACAATATACCTAGTGTCCCACTAGAGATATATCTTGTATGGGATTCCTATTATTTAGGTCTCTCTTGTGATGTGGTTCTATGTGTCAAAAAATAGTTGACCATGAGTATATTTCATGTTAACAAAATATTCTTTTGAGAAATGTGTTTTCCCCAATAAATTAATCTCCATTAAAAGTGATTTCCTTCAAAAACGTTTTCCTTAAAATGTTTACCCTAAAATTATTCAAACTTTTTAAATTAAATGTTCATGTTAATTCCTAAAAAAATGTTATGGTAGGGAATATTTTTTATTGGTAGGAATCCTACTTGGATTTGGATCAAGTGTTTCATACACTGTTGTGTGTAAGTAGACTTGGTTATGTTTGACTTAGGTTAAGGCATGGTGTATTGGGATGGTGGTTTCTGTTTCTAGTGGCCTTCCACAAGCATATGTTGTTGGTGGTCGCTTAAGGATGATGCTCCTCCTATTACATAATGTTTTTTGGGATATTTTCTTGTTTCATTTTTTTGTAACCTCATTTGGTTTTATTTAAATACTATACATATTGAATTTGAAAATTTTTATGCCATGTCTGGTTATGACTATTCAGTTTTGGATTATTTGTTATTTTTTGGTTTTTATGACTATTTAAAGGGTGAAATTATTCCAAATATTCATTATATACACCCATACACTTATTTCCAGCCTGTGGGGATCGGGAAGGACCTTCAAGAAACACTACATTCTGGGTTGGGTATCATGTTGGATGAAAATCCAGCTTGGTTCATGACAAAATCTTATTATGGAATGTCACACTCTTTTTGGGTCAAGTTATTTTGGATGTGTCTGGATAGAATGGATCTAGGATCATTGGGGATTGATGTATTGGTTGTGAGTAGGGTTCTCAGACAGCACACCTGGCGACAGATCAGGAGTCACCATGGGATGTTGGGATTTTATTGGACTTCTCAACCAGGTGAGACATATAGGATGTAGACTGTATATAGACACTAGGTGGGTGTTGGGGTAGTTTGATTTTCAGTATTATAATTATAATGTATTCAGTTATGTTTTTAATTCTAGATGTGTTAGAGATTTTTTTATTGATGAAAATTTTCATAATTGGGTTATTTATGTGTCTCCTTGTGGTTACTTCTTGTTGTAGAAAAATTACTCCTCGAGAAATTCTAATGAATCCTTGGGAAGAGTCCAGAGAGAGTTTTCCCTCAGTAATTGTTTAGATACTAGTGTAAGTTATGGTTCATGCTATCTAGGCTTTGAGACAGGGAGCAAGTTTTGGTCCTACTCTAGTTAGAGAAGCTGAACTCATTACTGGGAAGGACAAATATCAAGAGTCTCTCAAGAACAAGCATCCCACTATTAGGGGTAATGTGGAACATCAAGAATTAAAGGAGTATATTGGGATCATAGAGAGGATATTTCTTTCCTTTATACTATTAAGACTATCTAATTAAAATTTTAAATGTTTTTTGTTATAATTTTATAGTCTGAGGTGCTGGGACTCAGTGGTTCAAACTTGAATGACCGAGCGGATGAGTTAGAAGAACTTCATGATTGTCTTAAATAAGTATTATTTCCTTGAGATCTTAGATTAAACCATAACCCAAGAGTTTATGAAGCTAATACAGGGAGACCAGTTTGTGATGGATTATGATAATCATTTTTGCTGAGTTAGTACGGTACGCACACAAGATCATCTCCAATTAACAAATGAAAGCTCGGAGGTTCGCTATGGGGTTGAGTCTGGAGATTTATTCTCATTTCATTCTATTTATGATGAAGACCTATCCTGTGTTGGTTGATCATTATTTCCTGGTTGAGATTGATCAAAAAAGTAATGTCTAAATTCCTTAGAGTAATGCATGATGTGATCAATGGAATCTCATCAGAGAAGAAGAGGAATTTTGACAAGAAGGGAAAGAAGGGTGGTGAAATCTTGGGCCATCCTTCTTTACGGTCATCGTTAGTAGTTTTATATACTAGATTGTATGTATTCCACTAGTGTGGGAAGCCTGAGCATGTGAAATATTCACCTCTAGACCCACCCAGATCTTTCCACTATTGTAGGCATATGGGACAATTATTGTAGTTTCAGGACCAAATGTTCCTATTAGTGTGGTGTGGGTTTGAAGCCTCAAAATGAATGTCAGCCCAGTCCAAGACGTACAAGATGGAGAGATCTTTGTTTGGAAGTCGATGAGGTATTTCAATATCATCTTCTATGTAGAGTTAGTTCATGGAAGAGCCACAAACGACTTGTCAGTCTCAGGCTTAGACTAGGGTGAATCATCTTAACGTTATGGACTAGTAACTAATTGGATCAGATGCATGACCTGCAATAGTTTGAGGTACAATTCATATTTAATAATCCATGGATATTTTTATCTTTGATACAAATGCTTCTGTTTCATTTATTTATTCCCTCCTTGTTGGTGTGTTGTAAATTCCAACTGAGATTATGTCGTATGTGATGGATTTGGTGATATCGCATGGTTAAAAGTGAGAGAATAGTTCCAAATTTTTATCTTGTGCACTCACTGTGTCATGGGTCGAAATGGAATGAGATTTTCTTTCTTTATAAATGTAACACTTTTATGTAATCATTGGTATGGATTGGATGTAGTATTTTTAGGTGAACATTGATTTCTATAGGTAGATAATGTTTTTTTGTAACTTGATGGTAGTACACATATCTTTTATAGTGAATATGATCCTTGGTCAGGACTTAATGGACCTCCACTTCCGAAATTGGGTAATATAATTTTTTAGTTATTTTCATTTACATTTTGGGATGGTGGTGGTACTCTTGATGGTGGATTACCTCCCATGGTGGATATATTCCTAGAGGTATTTCCAAATAACATTTCTTGTTTTCCTCTAGAGTGGGATGTGAAGTACTATATATATTTGGTCTTACGAACACAACCAATATTTTTATGCTCGTACCATATGGACCCCACCAGGTTGAGGGAATTAATGTTATAGTTGTAAGATTTTAATGCAATAGATTCATTCACCTAAGAATCTCACCTTGTTATGACCCATTTTGATTCACGAAGAAGGATGATGGATACCTCTAATTATTCCTTGATTACGAGAATCCGAACAAGGTAACCATCAAGAAGAAGTATCCCTTACCCCAAAATGATGAATTATTTGGTCATATTAAAGGGGAAATGTGGTTTTCAAAAATTAACATTCATTTTGGTTATCACCATGTCTGAGTTAAAGAGGAAGATGTTATGAAGACATATTTCGGATATAGGTATGATAATTTCATGTATTGTTTAATGCCTTTCAGTTTGAAAAATAAAATAGTGTTCTACATGGAACTTATGAATATGGTATTTCATGAGTATATAAACTCATTTATTGTGGTTTACATGGATGAAATAAAAGTTTACTCTGTATCTGAGGAGGAGCATGAGAGGCATTGACAGATTGTTTTGGGAACACTTTGGGACTATCGCCTCTATGAAAAGTTTTCTGAAGAACCTTCTCGATCAGGGATGTAATGTTTCTGGGTCACGTGATATCAGAGCAAAGACTTTTTTTGGACCCCAATAATATCAATAAAATTATGTAGTGGGAGAAACTGAAGAACATTTTTGAGAATAGAAGATTTCTATGACTTGTAGATTATTAATAGAGGATTGTTTGTGATTTTGCTCAACTGGATTCATCCATAATGACGCTCACCTGAAAGTGGGTGATGATTAAATGGAGACTATATTGTCAATGAATACTTTGATAAGAAAATGTGGTGGATTATTTCAGCACCTATATTGGTCTTATCAGAAACTTGAATGGGGTATGTGGTTTATTGCAATTCTTCTAACATGGGTCTTGGTTGTGTACTCATGCAGAATGACCATGTGGTGGCGTATGGTTCTTACCATCTCCGACCACCTGAAAATAATTACCCAACCCATGAAGTGGGGTTAAAAGTGGTGATGTGTGGCTAGATTATGTGTAGTGGTTATGTTTTTGGGGAGAAATATTTGGTTTATTCTCATCATAAGTGATTAGCCTGCATTTTCTCCCAAAAATATTTAAAATTGAGGTATCATCTTTGGGTGGAGTACCTGCAGGGGTTGGAATTATATATTGATTATACCACATGAAAATGTAATATGGTGGTCTAAATATTGTGGAAAAAGTGCCAGTGTAGACATTTAAAGAGTCTAGTGATGAGTGGACTTTGATGGGGCTCTTTTCTTAAATGAACATGGAAACTAAGGAGCATAGTGGAGATGAATTCTTGTCCCACATCTAGTGGGATTTTTCTAATACTAAGTTTATTTAGTAGGAGAAACCTGGTAATTAGTTCATTTAGAAATATATCTTCTTTCTTTATGGTCGGAAGATGATGTTTTATTGGCCGTTTTCTCCTTAGGGAGTTCTTTACTTCAAGGGTCGCTTTGTGGTGTTATTTTCTTTAAGGAACGCAGTGATGCAGGTTAGCTACCAGTCTTAGTGATATTTTTATCCAAGTGATACCAATATGTACTATGGTGTATGTAAATAGATATGGTGTCCAGGTATGATGCGAGGTTTGGCTGAATTTGTATCGTGTTGTTATACATGTCAGCAAATGAATATAGAGCACCAAAGGCCATTTGATTTTCTTCAGCAACTACCCATTCCTACTTCGAAGTGGGATCATATTTCTATAGACATAATTTTTGGTTTACCTCACACACCCCATGGAAGTAATTATATTTGGGTAGTGATCGATCTTTTGACCAAATCAGCCCATTTCATTCCTTTCATAGATTCATATATGGTGGACGAGTTGGGCCAGCTGAATGATTGGGGGATAGTGAGGCTTCATCGTGTGTGTTATTAGCAATTTTTTCTGATAGGGAACCATATTTCAGTTCACAATTTTGGGATGGCCTTTAGAAGGATATGGGTTCACCAGTCATGTTATGCACAATATATCATCCTCAAAAGGATGGTCCCATGGAAGGGTTGAATTACATTTTGGAAGACATGCTTCAGGCATGTGTGTTTGAATTTAGTGGTTCAGGTGATAAACATTTGTGATTGTTTGAGTTTAAATATCACAACAGTTTCGAATCTATGATTTTAATGGCCCCTATTGAGGTGCTTTATGGTCGAAAATGTATGTCAACTTTATTTTGGGTTGAGGTGGGTAAGACCTCATTGTTGGGACCCAGCCTTGTACAAGAGAGTTCTTACAAATTCAAGATAATCAGCCAATGACTGTTGATAGGTTAGAGTATATAAAAATATTCTGCCAATAAGACTTGGTGAGATTTGGAGTTATTTACAGGTGACCATATCCTCTTAAAGGTAGCGCCTTATTTGGGACATCATCGTTTGAGAAAACAAAAAAAAGATGATTTTGTGGTATGTTAGACCTTTTGATCCTACTGAGAGGATTGCAAAGGTGGATTACGGGTTGGATTACCATTTATAGTTGATGTCAATTCATGAAATGTTTCATGTCTCCTTGTTTAAAAAGTATAACTTATATCTACCCCATGTGCTGAATTGGGAAGAGTTGGAGTTGGAGCCCGATTTGTCTGTGTTTGAGCGGTCAGTGCAGATTCTAGATTCTCAAGATAATTTTCTTCGTTAAGAAGTGTATTATATTGGTTAGTGTTCTTTAGGATCACCAAAATGGTGGGCATGAGACTTCAGAGATGAATTCTTGGGATGAGTAAGAGTATTAGTTTTTATTCCTTGATCAAGAAACATGTTGAATTTCTGGGGATGGAATGTTTTCAGGGGGGGGGATAATTTTCACATATGTGTTTTCATTTTGGGTTTTTTTATATTTATTTTTCATCTAGAACTTTTCATGTTTTGTTTTCTTTATGTTATTGGAATGAAATTTAATATTTAGGTAATCCTAAGCTAGTTCATAGTTGGAACATAGTTTTGAAAACCGTGCACCCCTATCTAGGTAACTATACAAACAAGTGGTGTTTTTAGATAGTGGCTAATCACATGGTTAGTGAATAGTTTTTAAACTGTGAAGGATAAACATGTCCCATGTCCTGATTAAAGAGTGAGTGTTGTACAGTTTCTATATGGTTTTGAAAACCATGATCGAAAACTATACAACTTTTCTAGGTCATTAGAAATTAGAATTTTATGATTTTTTATCCCCCAATTTTTAACACTAACCCCCCCCCCTCTCCACTCATGATTGATTACCCTAGGTCCCTCTTCTTCTCCAATATTCTTCCATGGGCCACCATTTTGGTGGGGGATTTTGTGCAATTTCTCCAATATTTTTCAAGTGGTTCTCCTTCTCGATTTCTCCACTTTCTAGGGTTTGTTCTTCTCTTTTCTAAGGGTTTCTTATCTTCAGTGGGTAGGGTGACATATTTAGGGTTTTATATTGATTTTTAGGGTTTTATCTTGATGTTTTTTTGTTTTATCTTTAATTTATAGAGTTCTATTGAGGTGTAGTTGAGGTTTAGAACCATTTTTCAGAAGTTTCTACACGTGATGTAGGACTTTCCACGTTTTAGAATTTTGGGTGTTTTTAATATTCTTTTTGGATTATTTAGATGTTTTCTATGGAATACTTTTGTGGTGTGAAAAGTTTTTTCAAAAGTATTTGAGTTAGATATGGTTTTAAAAATTATTTTTTCAATGTAAATGGGTTCTGTTTCATGTATGAACCCAGGTTGTATGCCTCATATGTGTTTTATAAATTGTTAAAGTGGTTTAATAAATTGCAAAAATTGAGCAAAACATGTTTTCAAATTTTTTGTGTGTGTGTTTAGACTTGTAAGTGGATTTATTTGTGTATATGGTGGTTAATAAAATACCCTTTTGTTGATTTGAATGTGTGTATGCGAATGTACTGATCTATGTGACCTGTGTTAAAAAAAATTGAGCATGAAGGTAAAACTAGCTATCTAGTTGGGAGGACTAGGAATATTATGCTAGTTGACTGAGAATTATCTTGTCCTAAATTCATCTACCAGGATTTAAAATTTAAATGTAAGGTAAAATATAATGTTTGTAGACCACTAGATATTTTTATTTTTCCTCTCATGTGGCTCATGCATAAGGACAATGAGCAGTGTGGAAGTTATGCCACATTCACGAAGAAATGATGTACCTAGTTTACCACTAGTGCTAGAACCTATAGTGATTTTGCATGATTTATTTCTCTCTTGTGAAGTGGTGTCATGTGTTCATGTTTGGTGGACCATGATAATATTTCATCTAACAACAAGAATTCTTGAGAAACATGATTTCCTCTTGAAAGTTTTTTTCTTTATAAGTTATTTCCTTAAAAATATTTTTCCTTAAAACAATTTACCCTAAATTATTAAAATGTTTTATAGGAAATATACATGATAATTCGTTTTTTAATACTTTGGCATGGAATTTCTTTTATTGGGAATCATACTACTGAGCTTTTTATGACACTCAATTTACACCTTTGAGGTTAGGTAGACATGGTTATTTTTTAATCAGGGTAAATGAAAGATGTATCGGGTTGGAGGATCTGGTTTCTAATGGTCTTTATAGTGACATTAGTTTTTTTACACATATTAGTAATTGATTTTAAGAACAATTAAACATCAAATTACATGCCCTATAACCATAAACTAATAGCACCACCATCCTTATTGCACGATGATAAACTATACATCATTCTTCTCTAGAAATATGTGTGGCTTGATTCCCATCCTTATGGGATATGTAGGACCGCCCGAACGCCATGCCTTCGGATCTATCCCCATCTCTTAGAAACCTCCCTATAATCTTGGTCTCTTGTCCTATGTTCCTCCAGGAGAGGGGTATATGGTGTGTTATGGTCTTATGCCCTCATTCACATCAGGTTTGTAACAACCACACCATGAAACTCTTTCTCGTGAGAGTTCTCAGTCCCCTTGTTCTACACTCATCTTTTCAAAGCAACTTCTCTCCATTTGATCCCCTCAACCCTCTTCAATGATTCCCCGATGTTCCCAAGAGTACTCTGGTTCATCACCTAGAGTGTCAGATTCTTCATGGACATGCTTTGGCCCATTTTTTAGGCTTCGTCTTCCCCTTCATTAGGGCTTCCATCATCTTTCACGTCCAAAGGGACCCCCAAATGGCATAAATTCTCAGCCCAATGGCCCTCATACCATCTCGGTCCAACATCCTCAAGGGTTTCAAACAACAAATTGATACAAGTCCCACGTTACGAATAGAGCCAGCGGTCGACTCTCATTTGTTGTTCCCATTTACGATCACACTATATGGATGCTGTGTTTCGGACACAAACAATAGTTATCCTCCATCGTCACACCAACCCCATTAAGACCAAAATATTAGTTTCATGATTCACATACTTTCCCACTTCATCATGTCCAAGTATAACTTCAACACTCTTGGTATTATTCCTTAGTGCGCATTTCCATGATAGAAGGACAAATCCATGACAAGGAGTTATTTGGGTCTCCACACAGATTTACCATTTGCATGTATTCCACATATTCAAAATAACTTATCTACCCTATATTCTTACAACATGTTCAACTCATGTATGATTATGGATTGAATCAAGGTCTTCACATACATAGAATAGTTCTATGTCTCCATGGTCTGACCTCTAAGACCTTAAACTATGTTATATTTTAGAACTACGTATAGCTTGATTCCCATTCTCATGGGACACGTAGGAACACCCCGATGTCTCACCTTTTGGTCCAGTTTTAGTTCCACCAATTTACCTCCTCCATTATTCCTTTTAGGCCCCAACTCTTATAGGACTGTATGGTGTGTCATGTCTGGGCTTATTCCCTCATTCACGTTGGGTTTGCAACAGTCACACCATATATGCCCCTTTCTAGGAGTTGGTCCCTCCTACTTCCTATCTTGCATGACATTAAATTGTATTTTTTCCTGAATGACATTAAATGGAACCTCATAGAACTATGTTTGGCTTGATTCCCATCCTAATGGGATATGTAGGAACTCCCTAACATCACAAATTTTGTCCCAGCTCAACTGAGAGCTAGTCTCTCCTACCCCATATCTTTTAACCTTTTATAGCCCCTCAGCCTAAGGTTTCTTTCTTGAAATCATGCATGGTTTGATGTGGACCACGTCCTCAGTTATGTTGGGTATGCTTTATCGCACCATGAAATTCCATCTTGAACCTCATCTATCCTGTATATGTTTGGGCCGTATGACTTTAAACAATGCTGCCTAGTCCCACATGACATTAAACTACTACATCTCTACTGCATGACATTAAAGTGCTTGGTTAGTCCCATCACATGACCCTAAACTGTAACATTATTATCCTGGATGCACAATGAAAATGAAACTGCATTGTGATGACCTCACTCTAGGGGACATCATGTTGGGTATTGGTCATCCACCATACCATTTTCCAATGCCTTAATTTGGATTGATTCTTGTGGCAACATCGGGATCCTTGGTCCTTGGTTTATAGCTTCACAAAAAAAACTCACTAATCCTAAAGGAAAAACAGGACCTATCAAATGCCACTTCTTATGGTGTGAGGGATAGACCCTCACGGCCATATCATTTCTTCAATTGGTACCATACCGTGCAATCTCTAGAACTACGTATGGATTTATTCTAATTATCATGAGATACGTAGGAAAGCCCGTGCATTTCCCTTCTAGTGCAGCCTAACTTTCATTTTCATTCCCTCGACCTAAAACCTTGCAAAGGAACACATGGTGATCCAGACTGTATGTCCTCATTCATGTCAGGTTTCATAATTAACTCACCATATGTCTACTACATTCCATACCATCCATGGTATGAGCTCTATTACTATAAACGAAGACCACTTTGCGTCCTTTACACAAGATGTTAAACTGCAGGACGTCTTCCATTACTACATACATCTTGATTCCCATATTCATGGGAAACGTAAGAATGCCCAGGCTTCTTGCCTTCAGGTCTAGCCCTAGGAATCATCAGTCTTGTTCCCCTATTTTTTGGCCCCTTGGACCGAACAGTTTCTAGGAACCATGAAACTGTAGCTCTACCCTGAACAAGTTTGGGATGCCATGTGACAATGTTAGGACACAACAACTACCTCACTAGAGAGGTACTGTATAGAATTTGGAATGATCCATGATAAGACCGATACACGCACCTAATTTGTTTCCACCATCATGGCGTAATTTCAATAGTATTGGATTCCATTTTAACAAACCACTACTCCACCATCCATGCTTTGTGTGCCCTCTATTTGGACCCTTGTTCTCTTTCTCGTCTAAATGAACCCCTTTACAGTATGGATTCTTAGCCTATGGATTGTATATTGTCCTAGGCCAATGTTCTGGAAGACTAATGGATGACATTCTGATTCAGGCCTCATGTTTCGAACATGGTCAGCAGCTGCCCCACGTATGTTGTACCCATATCAGGATAATACAATATGGATACTTTGTTTCAAACATGGTCCACAGTTATCCTTTATTATCACACCCCCCCACAGTGTTCCAAATCTGGGGTATCATGATTCACACTTTCCACTCCCTTATGTTCAGATAGATTTCCAACGCCCCCGGAGTTACACCACTCGTGTGCTAAATCACAGTGGGAAAATGGAAATTTGACTATTCTGAGGTCTTGCTTCTCCAGTCAGGCCTATTTCATTTCTTTCCGAAAATCCTGATTGGTTTTCCAAACCCTCAGATGCTCAAAGCTTGTTCTTCACTCTTATATTTGGGTAATATAACAAGGTGTTCATCCATTGTTTCTCACATCAGGCCCGACCCATGTGAGCTTAGATATTGGTCGATGGATGACCCATTAATATAATAAGAATGTGGTACACCAACACAAATAACATAACTCATGCATGCACCTGGCATAAAATAATCAAAACATGAAAGTGTGTTCAAAGCTTAAATGCATCACAACACTCAAGGATCAACCCCTCCCATGGATGGTTTGACCATGTTGAAAGAGCCTTGCAGCTCCGCCACTCTCTAGATTCTGGCATCAAGGATTTTCTATAACCTATTTAGTTCCCACCCCTCCTCAGCAGTAATGGGGCATAGTTCTTCAGCCACAGTCTTGGCCCACTCCATGTCAGTCTGGATAACAGTCATTTCTTCATAGTCTTGTTTCATGAACTCTTTGTCCTCTACTATTTGGGCTTTCAATCAAAATATGTGTTCTGATTGCGCATGGATGGAGTCTAAGTGCTCATCCACCTAAACTTACACTCATTGAACATCATTTTCATCCTCCTAGATCCTCTTGATGTTCACTTCTTTCCTCCACTGGCAACCCACACCATGGCCACTGTCATACTCCCAAATCTTCACCGCCATTTGATCTCAGACAAGCATGTGGGGATGTTGGGAATCCACCCCTAGAACACAGTTCGCGTAGTCGTGAGTGAAGTATCTACATTTCATCCATCCATTTTGCTTGGGGGTGTCATTGATGAAGCGCCTGATGAACATCAACAGTTGGAGATGGACTATTTTGCTATCCTCTTCATCAGAGGTCGTATCGTCCTAGTCTGCACAGTTGGCAGGCTCATATGTAGGGAACACCCCCAAGAACTTGTCAGCAGGGTCTGTATCTGCTGTCTGATCGGGTACGGCGGAGCCTAGCCTGTCTGATCGATCCACATCATCGAATCCCACCACAATGATCCAAGGCTCAACCCTGATAACGGTCCCACCAGTGATTTGGAGCATCGTATCTTAGTCGGTCTAAACATTCTCCTCCATGATCTCCAGCATTCCCCTGTGAAATGCAGCGCCAGTAGTCCCAAACAACCTCACCAAGGTAGTCCACACCATTTGAATAACTGTGCATACAAAGAGTTGCATGGTTGTCATTTAACCTAATCGATGGGCGACAATCATGATATTTGTAGAGGAGACTTATTGATATCGAATTACTGGTCTTGCTCTTGGGTTGTTTCCATCGAAACCCCATGGAATGGCCCTCTTTATATTGTGGGAAGGTCGGAAAACATTGGAGGGGCCACCTTGGGTGTCCTGGCCCTGGTTGATGTGGTAATTGATGCAGCCATAGGTGTAGATCCTTAAGGTCCCACATCTGCATCCAATGTGGTATGAGAACAGGTTCTGTGTACGAGGTCCTCCACTATAGTTCAAATGTTAGTAAGGAGTCTAAAAAGGGCGGTAAGAAGACCATGAGAATTGGGAATTGGAGTTTGCCTCAAGGGCCTCTATGAATTTTCAAGATCTGGGTCATGATCACCTACTTCACCATCCTCCAGAGGACACCGTCTACCAGCCTCATCCTCCCAAGAGGATTCATTAGATTCGTCCGAAAGAGGGAACCATTTCCTCAAATTAGTAGCCAACAACTGCATGGGGACTGTACGATCTAGCAACACCTGAACCTGATGAATTATTAGATGCGAGGCACCATAAAAGTGCACAATGTCCTCAAGATCTTCATGGTATTGTTCTGCCACCGCCTGGGACACCACAAAGATGGCCCTGATAGGGCCTATCCCCAGCAAATCCATCCTAAGATGGTTTAGGTGTCACCACATATTGAACAGGCTGAGGAATTGCATGTTGACTTCCGAGATGTCCCAGGCCTCCGAAAAGACAGAATTCTCTAGCATATCTATGTGGCGCAACCGCTTCCCCATAGCCTGAGTGGATATTCTATGGAACCCTCTCGGTGGCCTCCCCTCTGGATAACTCTATTCTTCTGGGACCACCAGGTCCATTATCATTGTTGGATCTGCTACCACCGCCTCCCCCTAAACAGGTGTCGGCCTTGCCGTTATGTCATCCCCACCACCACAGGATGTCCTTGCTGCCTTCCGGGCCTGGCCTCATGGGTTGGAAGGCACACCATCACCGATCTGAATGGTTGGTTGCTTCATCATCTTCCCCGGGTAGGCCACCTCTCAGCATTTGGTGTACTCTTTTACAAACCTGAAGACAATGGTGGGTGGAGGTAACACGTTCCGCATCTTCCCATATTTCTGTGTGAAGATGATCCACATCTGCCTCATCACACACAGATGCTCCTCATAGCACACCCCTAAAAAGACCTGTGGGGTCAGTCAATGAATACACAAAAATTTCCTGGAAAATCAGTGTGGGGTGTACGACTCACAGTGTGGCTCACGATCCACTCTAGCAACCAGGACTCCGCCTCGAAAGGCTAGGATATAGGATCGGTGCTCTTCCATTCCCTTTTCATCATCAATGTATAAACCCATTGGAAATGGGAACAGATGAAAGTTGAACTATGCTACCTTCCACACCAGGTACAACATCAACTGCACGATCATATTGGCTAGAAAGCTCCCTATGGTTTTCAGGATGGATGGGAAAAAGTTCGCTCCTGGAGGGGAGATGGGGTTCAGATATTTATAGACCCCCCTAACGTGCACTGATATCCACCCACACATAAGTTGGAATGGCCCACATATCCTCTATGGCCTCTTCCCCTCGCTGATATTCCATAGCATCTTGTATAGGTTGGAGAGCATTGGTATCCCAAGGTTAACATGCCCTCTTATTCCCAACATGGATGCCATGAAAAATTTTCTTGGTTGGACACCCATGTTTGTATCCCTCACCAATAGGATCCATCCACAGATGAGAGCCACGATGAATGCTTCCAACCTGACTACCAGTTTTCGCTCGGTGCTGACATTGAACCCCCAGGTCTTCCACTGGTTTTCCTCCAAGATTCTCCAGTACGAGAGCTCCTTGCCTTGTTGAACCCCCTTTGGGGAAGTCTGGGCCTCACTGGAAACTTCCTGTCTATTGGGATTTTCAAGAACATATTGAACCACTGTCTGAAGTGGACGCCCCTCACCAATTCCTTGTCCTATCCAAGGACCAGCTCCATCAATTCCATCACCAGAAGCGGCATTGGCTCTGGATCCTCCCACGCACCCATACCGGGGAAGAATTCATCGTACTTCACCCCCATTATTGGGACTCCCCGAGATCTGATGCACATCCCATAAAAATAATGCCAACCTCCCCATGGTGTAAATGGAATGTTTTTGTCCTCGATGACCACCTTCTAAACTACTTCAGAATCATCTCCTTAAGTTCATATATTTTTAATTGGGAGTCCCATGCCGCGTCATACAGGCCCACTCTCCATAGATCTTCCCCAAACTCTTCACAGAATGCACCTACCCAGTATGCCCAGGCCCAATCATCTGTGATGTTTACGCCCTGGCATATATCCCACTCATTGGACCATCCCATCCTCAGGTTCCTATGGGCCGCCTTCAAGATTTTCATGTTTAAAGGGGTGGGGGATGTCTCTAGCTGCAATTCCTTTCCTTCAACATTGTTCAAGTGATTGTACAGGCAGCCAACATTGACGGGCATAAAATCCTCCCGGGCATGGCTGTCAACCACCCCGAACCACAAGCGCTGCCACGGTGTGCTCCATATCTAGTAAGCGGGCTCATTCCTACTTTCTTGAAAGATGAAGATGTCATCTCTCATCCCAAATCCGTACAAAGGTAGCCTCTTTCACAACAAATAATTCCATTGGATTTTTGACAATAGATTCACCAAAACATCATGGTCAGAGTGGATCCATACCAACTCCCCTAGACCCAATCTATTCTCCATCTCCTCCTGATGGGCAGTGTCTGTGAGGATACCCCTAGCTGCCTCTAGGTGAGCCATTCAGGTAGTCAGTTTGGGCGTTCTTTGGTTTAGTTCGTGATTCTCATTCGCACAGCAAGTTTGTGAAGCTCGCTCATGAAGGGTTTTCTCCGAGCCCTACTACGGCCTTCAAATTCAAGTCGCAAAGCACTCCACACTGATGTCAAATATATGTTGTGTGCCGTGATGTAGAAAGCCCAACACACAAAGAGCAATCGCAGAGTACGCGGAGCTTCACAAATCAAGAGCGCTAAAAGACCAAAATGCAAAAATGATAAAGGACAAAAGAGAGATCATCTCCCCTATTTATAGGCAAGGACCCTTAGAGCTTAATGGAGAATCCAAACTGTGGTGAGCTTCGTAGTGCACTATGCATGCCCAATGCCTCTCTTCTTTGAGAGCCTCCTTAGTGAGTCAGCATCACAATTGGTCGAAAGATTTTTGTGATTGACCATCGATTTCTCCTCAACTCCAAGTCTGAGGGAGTGCATTTTTTGGTGCCAAAATTTGGGAAGGAGAAAGAACAAACAGAAAAACGTAAAGGCTACCTCACGAAGACTATTCACAGAGCCCCCATGACCCTGCGGATGGCGTAAAGCTCCCCCTTCACGAGCCCACCGCGAAGCAATGAGGCGGGATTCTCCGCGAACCAATTTAAAATTCGCGAACCTATCGCGGAGCAATGAGGAAATATGAACCGCGAACCCATTTGATGTTTTCAAGCTCTCTGTGGTGTAACAAGGTAGGATGCTCTGCAAACCCATTTGACATTTGTGACCTGCCGTGGAGCAAGGAGGCATGATGCTCTGTGGACCCATTTGACATTCGCGACCCACCATGGAGTAAAATATATCTTCGCACCGAGTGAGATCAGAATTGTGGCACCTCTTTCCTATAAATACAAGGGTTCCCCTCGAGCCCAAAATATGGATCTTCTGACCCTTCTCCTTCTTAGCTCTAAAATTGTGAAGCAATTTCTACTCTGCAACCTATGATCTTATCAAGGTAATTTTTCATCACGAAGTGCATCCCCCTTTTCCTTAATTCAACCTCTCTTCATGGAGGGATGCCTTTCGTGGAGCCCATGGGCCTCTGAAAAGGAAGGGGATCCCCAATGGGACTCAGGTATTCACGGCGCACTTATGCTTAATGGAGAACTCTCAATGCACATGTGACCCGTATGTTAAAGCAGGGTCACTGTACTTCACGAAGAACATTTCTTTACAATGATATGCTTCGAAAGGAACCCTTTCTTCATGAAGTACTACTCCATGAGGGCCTTTCCTCTTCGTGAAGAACCTTGTAAGTGCACATATGTCCTAAGCCTAGGCCAGGACACTTCACTTTTCAAAGCATACCCCTTCAGGAAGCCTCTCCACTATAGGAAGCATGAGAGCTTTACAAGGATTCTACATATGAGCCTATTTTATCCGCCACTCCTTTTCCTATGAAACTCTCAAGGTTTTCACGAAGTAAATTCGATGTCCATTGGGTGATAATTTAGGTTGTGTTGCTTCACCTCATGCTTATTCGCATAGGCACACTAACGACTATTTCTTTTTCACATAAAATCGCTAACATGGACCCCCAATGGGATCACCCCATGACTCCCCATAGTCATGGAATTTACAGTCCCTTCCCTTCACCAAGGTGTAAAGGGTTCTGATTATGTAAGTCCTAGGGGTGCAGAGTGAACCCACCTCATCTGAGCTTTAGGACGTTAAACTGAAAAGCGACATCTTCCTCGCAACATGATGTTAAACTCTGGCCACAACCCATACACTCTATATGGGGTGCCCCAGCTCAGACATTCTTTACCCCCACTCATCTCCATAGGAGTGAAATGTTCATGAAGTTGAATGTGATTCTTTTTATTGGAGATGCACCTGTCGGTGGGGAAGGGAAACTATCTTGGTGTATGCCCCTAGCCTTTCTTGCAGGAGGTAGTAGCCTTACACAACTTTTATTCTTCAGTGCTGAAGGCCAGCGAAGGGAGGGATGGGAACCATAACCCTTCTTTCTTCCATGCTGAATCACTATCCCATTGGGATTTTTCACCATTGGGCCTCCATCCTAGAGTAAGTCCCAATCTCAATCTCCTTGGGCCACTAACCACGCATAGTCCCCTATTTCTTCTTTGGGATGTTAACCATGTATAAGCCCCGTTCCACATCCCACAGAGGCACCTTTCGTGATGATATCATCTGGTCCTTACAACCTCTTGTTTCTCCAACCAATCCTGACTCACGTGGGCTTAGAGTAAGAATCGACCATGACAACCTCTTTGGGCTTCCACAAAGTGTAATCCCAAATTTCTATCCTGAATGACGAGGACTTTGATCCTTTCCAAGGAATGTTATGTAGGAATCCTCCCAGAGGTTCATGCCCACCATCCATTGGGCCTGACCATTTAACGTCGGTTCACCAATGCCCCATCCTGAACTATGTGGACTTGATCCTTGCCAAGGTAAGGTACTTAGGAAGCCTCCAGGAGGTTCAAGCCCAATTTCCATCCCGAACTAGGAGGACGTTGATCCTTGATAAGGAAACGTACGTAGGAATCCTCCCAGAGGCTCAATCCCACCATACATTTGTCCAGACCATTCCACGTCAGTTCACCAATGCCCCATCCTGAACTATGAGGACATTGATCATTACTAAGGAAACGTACATAGGAAGCCTGTCAAAGGTTCAAGCCCACCATCAATTGGTCCTGACCATTTTATGTCGGTTCACCAATTCCCCATATTGAACTTCATGGAATTTGATCTTTGCTAAGGTATGTTACGTAGGAAGCCTCCATGAGGTTCAAGCCCAATTTCCATCCTGAACAATGAGGACATTGATCCTTGCCAAACCAAGGTACGTAGGAAGTCTACCAGATGTTCAATCCCACCATCCATTGGTTTCGACCATAATTCACATCTGTTCCCTCCCATATTCTGAAATACATGGAATTTGATCATTACTAAGGCAAGGTATGTCGGAAGCCTCCTTGAGCTTCAAGCCCCACACATTCTTGGACTCGATCCTTTTATGATGGGTCCCTTCATCCCGCATGACGTTAGAATGCATTCCCCCCTAATCAGCGGTAATCCATTGTTCCCCATCCGACGGTAAGCCGTTGTGAATCCCAAACATCGGTAAGCCATTGTGTATCTTAATCATTGATAAGTCATTATACTGCATTTAGAGGTAAGCCGTTGTAATCCCCCATGTAGGGACCCACATCTTTGGTCTGTCTTATTGGTGTCAGACCAACTCAGGCTACTAACCATGTGTAAGCCCATACATATCATCGCGTTGTTGTCCTATGTGTAAACAAAAATTCAAGCCTTTTGACTGGACTGTCCCTCGAGCCTATGTGTTTCGGGAAGGTCATGCCCAAACCCATAGGTTCCATTTCCTCCGGGTCCCATCCATGCATCCATTCTCATGGGCCACCTCCTCATTTGTATAATCGCCTAACCAAACTACTCAGACGTTGATTCTATGCCACAGGGATACATAGGATGTCTCCTCAGGACTCATGTCTAACATCACCATCTTCCTCACGGTGGTTCAACCTCATGCACTTTCCACTTCACTCAACCATCCATCATCCAACATGATTTTTATCTGGGCCTCCACATCCCGGTGAGATCATGTCACCCACACTCTCGCTGCTTCTACCAGCAATCAGGTAACTAACTACGAGTTAGTCCTAACATCAGCATGACCTCCAGGGAGTGTACTTATCTGAGCCAATCCAGGCAGTGTTCCTATCAGTCTGATCCATCTCCGCTAGATGTTAATATCGCTCCATACCCTGTGTCAAACATGGGAAGCTGAGGGAAACAAAAAAGAAATTCCTAGGGAAACAATTCCTCACTTTCGACGTGGGATTCCTCGAGGTTACACACCCTTGAGAAGCCCTATAACAAAAGATAGAAGACAGAAATGCTAGTTCTCTAGTGTCCATACATGCCAGTGATGTCCAACGTGACTACTTTCATGACTGAAGGTTGCTTCGCTGACTTGACCCCTTGGAATGTCTTCACAGAAGCAGCGTAATTAACCATCGTCCATAAAGATATGGAACTAGGAAGAGTTTCACAAATAATGTCTTAATCTATCAGGGAGATCCAGACTAGGTAACGAGTTCCGAGGAGGAATCCACCGAAGGAGAGACTAACATCCCATCAACTAATTTTAATCAAGGAGTAGGCGTCCCTAAATAAGTGATGGATGCTTCTCGCCTTTGGGAAATGGGAATACAGGGCAAAAGAGCAGTGCATCCTCAGTAGTCAGATGTCCATTCCCCGACGAAAGAGTCAGAAACAATAACCCTATTAGAATAAAATTAATTAATTTTTTAATGATATGGATCATCATATCTCATGAATGAATGTATAAACATAAACACTATTGAAAAGTGATAAGGTGGCCTCAATAAACTCGTATAACTTCGTAACATGGGATCATAATCTCCATGTAATAAAAAGAAATTTTATGAGGCATAAAATATCACAAAAATAGTTAAATTCATGATATATCATGTAAAATTAAATTATATACACCTCTAATGATTATTTATGTGCCTAATAAAGCATGAGTCTCAAAGAAGGAAAACTCAGACAAAACTACTTTATCGATTTTGAAACATTTTTAAATTTTACCCCATGAAAGAAATATCATAAAGTTGATATCTGAATAACCATAAATTTATGTGTAATATTAAATGATTAAAATTATGTGAATTACATACATCGAACAAAAGGAAAGTGTAGAAAACACCACATGTATCTCACAGAAATAAAAATTGAGATGAAATCTCCTAAAACTGTGTCTTGAATCTCGTCACACTCTTTAAAAACACCTGTATAATAAATATTAATTTATTATAAATAATTATAATATAATATTATTATATTAAATACCATATATGGTTTTCTTATGACCTTATATTACTCGTTTTTTAACCATCTTATGTTTAGGTTTCACTTCAGATTATATTTGCAATGTTCTTCATTTGGATATTAATTTGTTATATCATTGGTCATTATAATTATATCATGATTTCCAGATTTAAATCATGATATAAATATCAAGAATATACAGTATATTTGTATTATTATAATCTCTAAACTTTAAAATTATGGTATGGAATACACCGCTTATGAAAACAGTGAGTTGTACGTATAAATGAACGTTGTTTCTGTTTTTTATTGTCATGTTGAAAGAATGAATGAAAATGAAAATGAAATATAAATATATATATAAATATATATAATAATGTAGCATTATAATTATATATATTTCATATAATTTCACTATGCCCAATCTTAATACATTCCATATAGAGTGTGAATGAATCACATCACTTTGAGGGGGTGACAGTCTACAATTCCTCAAACAAAATTATAGTATTAACACCCATGGAAATTAAAAAGATATGTGTAGTAAAAAGAATAAAGAATATTTAATACATAATAAATATAATATATAATATATATAAATTTAGTGTCAATCATAATTTCCACCATGAGAGGAATTAATAAAAATTGAACAATCATAGTTTTGTTAGGCAGAAGTTCACTACACACGTAAACTATATGTTCATTACCCATTAGATGAATTTCTATGTAAATGTAGGTCAAAAAATTCGCATAAAAATCAAAATATTTTAAATATACTGGTGTTTTTATAAAGTAATGGAAAAAATAATGTGTAGGGGTGAATAAATAAAATAAAATAAAGGATCTTGATAGAAGACATTACCTCTTAATCGGGTAACTCCTTTTTGTTTGTGCCAAAAGCCATCATTGAATAGATTTATTCCCAAGGGGAGGATTCTAGGTGGAATTCATCGATTATGAGAAGTGTATTGGGCAGAGGTATCCATAAAATATCAGGTTTGAGAGGTTTGAAGAATAGGTTAAGGTGGTGGCCTTTTGTAGGGAAGGAAAATGACTCACTTGGAATATTTAAAAACAAGTTAGTTGTACACATCTTCTTACCTAAAAAAGTAATACTAAACCAACATAAATAAATATTACAAGGTTTATACCCGAAATATGTCCATTATATGAGTTTTGATCAAGTGTATATGTCATGTGTTCCCCAAATATTAAGGTTTAGTTCCTATTTAATCTTAATTTGAAATTAATCATTCTGATTAATTTTAATCACATTTAATAATATTTTTGGTAAAAAATTAAGATGATTTTATTATAATATAAAAATTATAATAATTAAAATTATATATTTTGTTTTTTCAAAATTCAGTTCAAAGAAGTGGAAAAATTATGATTAATGCTCATCCCTTACAGAGGATGAAATTATGGGTTTTTAAGTTGAAAGATGTTCATATGTTTATTTTATTTTTATATTCAATTTAAGATTGAAATTGATTGTAATTACCTAAATTTTATTAATTAATGATTAATTGATATAAAATTTTCTTTTAAAAAATTTAAAATATAATCCATCATTAAGAATTATTTTAAAAAAAATTTATCTAAAAAGAGGTATTTGTTTCTTTTCATAAAAAATTATGTTTCTTAGAAAAATACTAAAAATTATCCCTAACAAAATTTAGGAATTATATATTAAAAAATGATGTTATTTTATAAAATTAAATTTCTATATTTTCCTAAAATTAAATACATTGTTTTTCATAGAAGGACATGAAGTGTAGTTTATATTGTTTTAAAACATACAAGTACTTTACCAGAAATTATATCTTTCCTTATTAATATGATTTATTTATTTAAAACCATTATAATAATAATTTGAAAAGTGGTTATTAATATTCATATCAATTGTATAATGGCTAGGTTATAATTATATCATTTAAAAATTTATAATTAAATGATGGTTCGTCGAAACTCGGTGTTTCGTGTAACATATGCCAAGTTGATGTTACGGGTATCAGAAACCAAGTTAGTATTGAATGTAGCATAATACAATTCTATATTTAATGTGAATGGAATGTTTGAAAAATTGTTTCTAATAAATGTTTATAATGAAATATTTCCAGAGTCTCGTGAGGTAAAATATATCAAAAAGATAAATTAATTCGAAAAAAAAATTTACAAATTTTTGGGGTGATACATTCTACCTGCATTAAAATTAATTTCACCCTCAAATTTCACCTGGGTTATCGATGGTTTTATTATTTATTGTTTCTTTCATATACACATACATCATAAAAATTAATACAAATAATTCCATTAAAAAGGGAATTTTGGAACCATAATAGTTACCCAATGTAACATATAACTCGGTTTACACAAAAGAGAACATAGGTCGGGATTGAAGGTAGTACATCGAGGAAAAGAATTAATATTTATAGGGAGTGATTATGGTCATGAATAAAAAACAAGTGAATGATCAATGAAATGTTTAGGGCCTCAAATTCATAAATATATGATGAAATAAACGGCCACAAGTTTAATAAATTTATGGTATTAGTGTAACACATTTTTTTGATCATTATCCTAACATTGAGTAATTATTTTATTCACCAAGAGTATAAGTAAATATACCTACTGGATATATTTATCTAGTAAAATATCATTAATTTTTTGTCCTTTTATAAATTTATAATTCATCTGTAACTTCGTGTAATGGATTTACATAAATTAAATTTTATGAAGGAAGTGCTAAAATACACATTTAGTAGATCTTTAGGAACATAAAAGAATAAAATGTATATCTATTTATCTATAACTATTCTCAAAAATTAATATGGTTAATAAATTAATCTATAAACATAAAAAGTAAAACTACTATTTCATCATAAATATTTCTTCAACAAAAATAATTATACATTAACCATGATATTTCGTAGGCTAGTGGTTGGTGTTAAAATCTTATCATCCTTTGGCAGTGGGTTCAAGACGCACGACCTCTCTAGACAGGATTAGTTGTCAACCAACATATATATATCCATTTATAAAACCATATTACTATAAATTCCTAAAAAAATAAGTTGTACTTCCTTGAAATATGGTTAATCACAAAATAGACTTATAACTAAGGTATTCAATACAATCTTCATACAAAAATACATCCTCCAAAGTTTAACCTAAACATTTCATGAATGGTTATCATTATAACGCTTCTAAAATATGAAGATATAAAATATTTTAAAAAGGCTCACAAAATCATCTTAACATTGATCCCCCATATATCGCAAAGTATCTCGTGGTTGTCACATTCTGAACATCTGAATACCCTCTTAGTAAATTATCTTAGAACATGGTAATAAACTAAATTTCCATAATTCATTTTGCAAAACATGTTTCTTCCTTATTCGGTAGATTATTAGATATATTCCATAAATCTGAGAAGTTGTAATCTTCACCCACGACAACATGAACTATATTTCAACATGTCCTTAATTATTCCTAAGTTAATCAGTTCCATCCAATTTACTTATTCGTATCCTACATTTCTTTTTCCATACAACAATATCTTAAGATAAGGAATAAATTTATGGTCAAATTTACCTTAATAAAAAATATCACCTTGCCATTAAATCACATTTCCAGTCCATCAAAAACATTAAACACAATCTTTTATATCCTTATATATTTCTCCTTTCATAATTATTTAATCCAAATACATATACAAAATGATTAATTCATCCTTAAAGTATTGAAAACTCTACCTCATCCTAATACATAATACCTATTTCCTTTAATATCCCATTTTTAGTCTCTTCATATCATCAATTTGATAGTTAATCACACCACCTTGCTGGTTCACTTCATGAGCTTTAATCTTGGGACATTGAGTTGCATAATGATAGTTTACTCCACACTAAAACCACTTAACCTTCTATGATGTCATAGGGAGGCCAACATTATCATCCATTTTGTTCTCCAAAATATTTATTTTTCCCTTTCAGTCACTCTATTTTTTGCATATTTCATAGTCAAAACATCTTCTTGTTCCTCTAGGACATTAAATTAGGTTATTCTTTCTACATTATTAACGCAAATGAAACCTAATATTCTTTCATCCATAATCTATATTACCCAAACTTTAAGAGAACAACTTATTTATCTTCATTGGAGAGTTCGAGAGTTGGTTAAGGTACACATTGTAAATCATGTTCCATTAAAATTGATTTGGCATGATCACAACATCTTTTACTCTAGGGATCATCCTAGTTGACTTCCCATCAGAAAATTTTCCATTATACTAATCATGAGTCTAGTTCCTTATAGTTACTACCATTGACTAAAACCAAAAGCATAGTGTGATAATTAATTATCACAACAGAATACCACATAGTCATGAAAATAATTTCTTATAGAGTTTCTTAATCAGGACACATTTTATAATCTATGACTCCCTAAGATAATCCTAGGTTATACATAAAAAAATTATATTTCAATCCTTTATGAAGTACTTGAAGAGTTTGGGAATTACAAAAGCCTAAACCTCAAGAGTTTAAAAGGATGTGTGTAGAAAGGCTTGTTCTGGAGTACTAGATTACCCTGAGTTAGGTCGGAATATATTTTCAGAGTTGTTAAACCTATGTATATTTATGCTATAGCCACATCCACCTACAGTATCTAGACAGTGATGTTTTTCTAGAAAAACCACTCACTCAATCATTTACTAATACTAAAACACATTTTCCTAAACATTAAATCGTCCATATAATTTCTCCTAGATACATCACTAGATATATCCATAGAAATATATCTAGTGATCTCACTAATCGTTTTTAATCCATGTTTCCAAAGGTTGACTAAACCTTTCCTTTGATACCAACTATAGTGACCCAATCTCAACATACATGGATATTACGACATTTTAGATGAATATTGAGGACACTATTAAAATAAATTCTTAAGAATAGTAATAATTTATTGTATTTCGAATCATGGAAATGAAATATCATATCCTAGTAAAAGATCTTCAACATCTCCCATAAAGACCACCACCTTTTTTACTTATACCTAAAACCATTCCTCATAACATAGGGGAAGGAAAAATAAGAAAGTGGTGAGATAAAATGCATAGTAAGGGTAAACAAATGAAATGTATAAGATTAAACTAAAAAAACGGGCACGTAACTTGACTGTAACATTTGATGATCAGACCATGTATAATAGATATCATAATAAAGATTGAATGTTCATAATACATAAATCATAAAGAAATAAATAACATACACAAAAAAGCATAACATAGGAATTAAACATAGAATTGTCGAAGACACATAAACATATATAATTATTTCCACAATATTCAATGAGTTGATAATGAGGCCATTTTAGTGGAAAAAATAATTTAATGAACTGGTTTCACAACTCGTTCCATCCTTGTATTATTGAACTAAGTTCATTTCTTTTTCCAGCCTTATAATACTAAATAGAGTTCATTTATCATTCCATCCCTGTAATAGTAATCTGATTTAATTTACCATTACTTTCATGAATATATCATTAGATATAAATTAGTACACAATTAATTGGAGGGAGATATATGTCCCACCCATCTCATAGTGTAATCATACATACATGTGCCACAAAATCATAAAAAATCATATCGTAAACCATGAAATTAAATGGTTATCATAAACATATAATCATATCATAACCCATAGAAAAAGATATAGGTTCCATAATCATTTTATCATCAGCATAACCTAAGAAAGGAAGAGGGTTTAAAAATCATATACTCAGGTCAATGAAAAACATGTTTCATAATAATCATTCAGTCTAAATATATACCATTCAAGAAATAATATGAATAGAACATTCAAATTATATCCTAGAAGGTCATGAGTAACATCACAGATACCATATTAGATGTAAAATATTGTAGATAGCTATTTTGAAAATATTTATTGAATAAAATATCATTTATTATTTGAAGTATTTTCTTTAATTCAAAAAACCTATTGAAAATAATTTCCTTCGAAAATACATTGAAAACATAAATGGAGGGCTTCAAAAAACTTTTAAAACCTTTCTCCTTGAAAACTGTTAAAATACTCTTGAAAAAATTTCTAAAATAATTTTCCATGAAAACATAAAAAATGAGATAAATGAGGCTTGACATCATTTTGAAAACCATTTTCCTTGAAAACATATAAAAGAAGTTTGATTTTTTTTTAAAAAATCACATTCCATACAATATTTTAAATAATCTTGAAAATTGTTTCAAACCCAATTCTTTGAATATAATTTTAATACTTATAAATAAGGCTTTAAATAATTTTTAAATCCTTTTCCCTTTAAAACTTATAAAATAAGATTCAAAACATGTTAAACAATTTTTTCATTGAAAACACATTGAAACAATATAAAACAAATTTGAAAATATTATGAAAACAATTTCTAAGAGATTATATTTTAAAATATTTTATTAAAAATTAACCTTTTAATATGAGAATAAATATTCAAAGGATTTATAGTGGATAAATCTGTACATTTCATATAAGGTAAAAATGACATTCCTTTTGCACGATAAAATGGTTAGGAAAATACCACCTTCAGAAAAAGAAAAAATATTCCTTTTAATAAATTTTAAAAATGGTAAAAATTCCTTTTAACTATCATTGGAGAATATTTTAATATTATTGGAAACCCTTTTTTGAAAACATGAACTTAAAGGAACACAGATTTCAGACCAAAGAGAGGGTAAAGTCAGGCTTTCTTAAAAACAATTTCATAACTATATTATGAACCATATTGTGGAATAAATGATACCAATATATGAATAAATTATTAATAAATCTATGAGATTAAAATTCATGAATTTTCATGAGGGATGGATTATAAGATTTCATCAAATGATGTATAAACATAAATAATAATGAAAAGAGATTAGATTGTCTCTATAAAATCTTATAATATGGTAACATGGGATCACAAACATCATGTAAGAAAATGAAATTTCATGAAGCTTAAAATATCCATGAAATAATTAAATTCATGATATAATTTGTAAATAGAAATTATATAAAACCTTAAATATAATTTTGATTCATAACAAACCATGATCCTTGAAAAATGAAAGTTGAGACCAATTCACTGATTTGGTATCTTTTTAAAACATATAACCCATGAAATAAAGATCATAAAATAGATATGTGAATAACTCTAAATTTTAGAATAATATACATAAAATACAATTTTTGAGAGTATAAACACCACATAAAATGAAGGAGTGGCGAACATAGAATGTATATCACAGAAATAAAAAGTGAGATGAAATACCCTTATCTTATGTCATAACTCCCTTTGTACTCATTCAATCCACATGTATAATAAATATAAATTTGTTATAAATATTTAACATAACCATATTATTATATATAATATCATATATTTTTTATTAAACTGTTATATTAATCGTTTGTTAACCATCCTTTGTTAAGGATTCACTTCATATAATATTCACTTTGTTCATTACATGTGTCTTAATTTTCTATATTATTGGTACTTATACTTATAAAATGATTCAAGTTTAAACCATAATTTAAATATAATTTATATAAATTATATTTTTATGATAATAATCTATAAAATATATAAATATCATTTATATACATTATAGTTTCCATCATGAGAGGAATTAAGGAGAATTGAACAATCATCGTTTTGTGAGGTGGACGCTCATTGTACACATAATAGTATATTTGTAACTCATTATATGGAGGTGTGTGAATGTTTTGATCTAAAACATAGAATAAAATCATACTATTATATTTAAAATATTGGTTTTTATACATTCATGTAAAAAATATTGTGTTGCACGTGGAGAAATAAAATAAAAAATAGCTTCACAGAAGACGTTATCTCATAATTGGGCAACTCTATATAGTTTTTTCCAAAAGGCTTCCTTGGATTACATTAATCATAATTGTAGGATTATAGGAGTAAAGGATGGATTTTGGGAATTGTATTGGGCATATATTGTATGCACATAATACGTTTGAGAACTGTGAAGAATAGGGAGAGGTGGTGGACTTTTATAGGGAAGGAAGAGAACTCAACTGGATTTTTTTAAAATAAGTTAGGTGTACACATATTCTTACCTACAAATTTCATACCAAAAGAACATAAATAATGATTTTAAGATTTTGTGCCTAAATATTCCCATAAAAGTTATTTTTGAAAAGTTTCTATGTCATTTGTTCCCCTATGATTAATATTTTTCTCTAATTAAGCTTAATTTGACCTTAATCATTGGGATTAATTTTAATCACTTTTACTAATATATTTGGTTAAAAATAATGTCGATATTATTAGAATATAAATATTATACAGATTAAAATTTGTATATAAGTTTCTGAAAGTTCAATTCATATAAGTTGAAAATTAATATTAATGTTAATCCCAAAGACATGTGGAAATTATAGGTTTTTCAATGTAGGAAATAACTTCAAAAGATTATTATGTATCGATATTAAATTTAAATGTGAAATTGTTTATAATGAAAAAAATTTTATTTATAGATTTATAATTTATATAATTCAACCTTAAAAACAATTTAAAATATAATTTAACATCAATAATTATTTAAAAGAAAAGTCAGTTTTAACTATAAAGCAGTATTTTTCACTTTTCATCAAAAAATTGATGTTTCTTAGAAAAGTACCAAAAATTCACCCTAAGCTAATTTCTGTATTATAAATCCAAAAATGTAATTTATTTTATAAAATTAAATTTATATATTTGTTTGAAATAAATTATATTATTTTTCATTGAATGACATGAAGAGAAGTGAATAATATTTTTAATCATAAAAGGACTTTAACAAAAATTATATCTTTCATGATAAATATGTTTTATTTATGTAGGTATTACTTGTAGTGCAAGGAAAGATAGTATTGTGTGTAGAGTAATCCAAATAAGTATTGCGTTTGAAAGGAATGTTTGAATTTGTGATTTAGTATATATATATATATATATAATTATCCCCATTGACACATGAAGTGAAAAACATTAAAAAGATAAATAAATTCAAAAAAAATAATTCGAAAAATATTGGAGTGTTACATATCGAAAACCACTCTTAAAATGAAATGATTGATCATTTTGTACTAAAAATGGGTAACTTTTGACTTGTGGTTTTCTGTATCATTTGGCTTTTCAGGAGATATTTTTAATTGTTACTTCAAAATATTTTAGAAATATATTTCGGAAAATTAAATTATTTAATGAATATTTTATGTAAATATTTCTATTAAAAACAATGATAATTCAATTTTTTTGAAGCTAAAAATAAATGTAATATTTAAAGATTTGTTTTTGTAATTCAAAACAAAATTTTAGGATTCAAATAACCCTCACTATCTTCAAAAATAAACCTATGTACAATTTAAAAACGTCAAAGAAATAATAAAATTCTATTGAATATAGTTGTGCTGATTATATTTTTCTACTAGAATATTCAATGTGTGAAATTTTCATTTGGATTTCAACATGTTTATAAATGATTAACTACCAAGGGGGTATGGAGAAGTCCCTTATGGAGTGAAAATAGAATAATTCATTTTTTTGTCAATAAAAAGACAAATATCTTTATTCCTCATATATTTTTAACATTTTAAACCCTCTATCCCTAAACCAATGATCAAACCAAAAATTCCCCATTATTGACATAAGTTCTTGAATCATTTGGGTCTAGATTTTGGGACATAAGAACCATATAGAAACCATTTCATTTATTTGGATGTGTGAATTGTTTCTTAACTAAATTTAAATATATGTAATGGGTTGAAATTTTGGAGAGGTTATTTGTTGGTTTTTTGGGAGGATAAATGAAGTTGAAATGGATTAAATGATAAAAATAGATAATTTTACAAAATGGTTGTTTAAGATTCATGATATTTTTGTATTTTATGGTGTTGTATTTTTGGATATCATGCACATATGTTCTGAATTTACTTTAGTATTGTTTTTATGGTTAATTATATAATAATCCAAGTCCTAAGTGTAGAGGAATTAATATATATATACATATGATACTTTCACCACTATTTATTTAAATACGAATTATTTTACCCCTTTTATTTGGAAAATTTGAAATAAATTATATCATTTTTTATAGTTTCAGTGAATTTTTGGAGTTATTGTGAATGTGGACCAATTCATATATTTTAATTGTTTTTAATCATTCTTTTAAATAATTGAACAAGTCAAATTGTTTTTAATTTGTTGGGAATTCTATTTTGAACTTGGAAGGGGCGAATTTTGATTATGTATTGTTTTTTCTGAGTTTCCCTTTGATTTTATAAACTTTTGAGGAACCCAAAATGAATTTTCCATTTTTTATGACATCTGGTAATTATCCCAAGTCTTTACCATCTGATAAGACTTTGAAAATCTGAAGTGTTATGAAATATTTTTGCCACTTAAGTCTTTTTTGCATCTCTTAAGATATTTACCTTAATTAATAATGAATTTTATCACTTTAATTTATTTAATTGTCATCCCTTAATAATTAAAAGGTCTTATGATAAACTGTTTAGTTTTCCTATGACTTCAAAACCCAATACTATATGAATTTATCAACTTATAAGAATTCAATAATCTTATATAATTAATGTATTATGGGGTGAATACTCGTGTATGACTTTACACTTCGTAATATTTCCGAAACCAGTTGGGAACCATTTTTTCAATGTAGTCATTTCAACCAACCCACAGTCTCTACCACATAAATTATGTAATGGTGAAATGAATATACGAAGGACATGAGTTTTTTTTAAGGATATATAAAATCATGTTTCCCATGTGGCTAAATTATGTGAATAGGCATTGGAAACTTATTTATTTTATTCTACCATCCAAATATGGTCATTAATGATATATATTGTCCACTATGGTTCCCCATAAGTTATTTGAAATATTTCTCCAATTTAGATATGTTTTCGTCTATTTATTTAAAGGTATAAGAGAATGAAATTGAAGTGGAGATGGGATGAAAAATAAGGAAAGATTGTTTTAAAAGATTTATATTATTCTGGGCAGTTGAGAGAAGGTTTTAATTATAGGAGAATGGTAGTCGATTTATCAATGTGTGGATAAACACTTATGTGATTTTATATTGTTGATACTAGAGGACACTTATGTTTTGAGTCTTTTTTTCTTATCAAAGTATCTTTTCAAAAAAATTGGAAAATATATTCTTGAATAAATCCAATTGTTTTTGTTATTAAATAAACATTGTTCTAATATTTTTTGAATCATTTTATAATATATAAAGTAAATTAATTTATTTCACTATTTAAATTTCTTAGGTGATGTATATCCTTTAAACATGGCGATTTCAATTCATTTTAATATATGGAGGTCATCGAGTAGTTAAATAAATTATATAGAAGGAAAAAAATATAGTGAGGTCTTATTAAGTTTTTGAAGTAGAAAAATGTATTTAATTAGATGTCATTGTGTGTAAATTGTGAAATTAAATTAGGTAATATTTTTAAACAAATAATAAGTGAGCACCCAAAGGGTTGAAACTTTATCAATGTTGTTAATTTTAATTCTGATATTACACTTATTTTCTAAATTTTTTTACTTTTATCTAAAACCCCCTATTTATTTAACTATTACATTCATTTTTAGATTTTCTTTTTTTCATAAAAACCATCAAATACATATTTTATATAATTTTTTATAAATAGAAAAAACCGTAATAGTTTTTGAACTTAATCTGTAACCTCCCCAAGAGACAACCTTAGGACTACTTGACTACATTAAGTATGGATAAAAATTTGGTATGGGATTCAATAAATGTAATTCATCATGGATCTTATGGGGGAAAAGATCCACACCAGATGAGCTTTTTTTTATTCTGTTCGGAAGTGTTGGAATTTTTGATAGAGGGAGATGTTAACAACTGACAAGAGAGATGAAGACCATATAATTAATGCATGGGACATATTTAATCCATGAAAATATAGTTTTTTGGTGGAGTTGTAGACAAAAATATGTAACTTTCCACATTTTTTAAGTGATATTTGAAGGAAGATACAAATTTTTTATCTCCTACCCTAATGATAGTTTAGAAGATATATTTTTGAATGTTTGGGGAAATGTGGCACTGAACTTTTCACACACACATATATATATATATAGATTTGGAGTTTTAAAATTAAATATATATTTATATAAATGGATCTATAAATGAGATTTATAGAGACATGAATTTATGGATTCTACATATAAATGGATGGTCAGTGTTGTATAGTGTGAATTCACTATTCATGTTCACTGTGATCATGTCCTGGAGTCATCACCTTTGGTTGGAGGTTATTATTATATATTTTGGTTTTCTTTTTTATTTTATGTTCCCCCTATCATAGATAACAAGATATTTTATTTTAGTTTCTTCTTGGAGTTTTAATGAAAATGTTTTTGAGTTTGAGAAATAGTTTTATTGTCAGAGATAATTCATGACGAGTCTTTTCATTCATTCTATTTTTATAAATATATTATTTCTGTATTGATAATGACCACTATATTTGTAGTGAGGAGACACATTAATTATTTTTTACTTTTCTCAATTAGAATTGGTGTAGTTTAATGTTATATGTTTAAATATGGTTTCAGGTCACCCAATTTTTATGTAAACCAATGAACCTGACCATGGGAAAATGGGAGCTTTTTGATTGGAGAGTGATTATCCAGACCAAGGGAGTTTCTTTTACCTGATTCAAACAAAATAATGAGTATCATTTTTTCATTATATTTTTCATTTCTTCATTAACATATATGTGAAATTTCCCAGTACCATCATCATCAATAATTATTCTAAGATATATGTAATTTTCTTTCATCTTAGTTTGTTTGTCTTAACTTTTAAGTTAGAATATCCCATATTATGTTTCTTGGACTTGTTGGGTTCAAAATCAGTGATTTAATTTCCTATGTTATATTTTAATATTTTTAATTAATTGGATTCTATTTTGATAAATTTTTATATTTCACAAACCATATAAATTAACAACACCCTACAATACATCAATGTTTTTTCATTATTAATGACACATGACTTAGTATAAATCCTTAATATTATATTTTAATAGGGTAATCTTCTTTTATTTTTTTATATATTTATTTTAATGTAGATATTTATTTATTTTTATTTTAATCTTCATGGGGTTTTTACGTGGTGGAGGGAATATAATACATCGAGAGTGAAAAAAAACTAATATTTGATACAATTATAGATATTGAAGATTAAATTGATTAACTTGGGGAGGGCACCCCTAAAAATATTGAACCAGGGGAGAAAGAGGAAATATGATCCTCAGTCTTGTAGGACATGAGTGAAGGGAAAGTGATGTATATTAAGAACATTGAATCTTTTAATAATATAAACAATAAGAAGTTGAGAAGGATTTTTAAGAAGTTTAGAAAACCCATGAGTTACTTCATCATCCATTAAGGTTTTCCACATTATTTTCTTCTCCTCAATAATATATCCAGGAAAATTCATTGAGTATGAGGATAATTATTATACTATAGGATAAAATATTTATTGATTGTTAAACTTAGTCTGGGTAAATTCTTTCCACAATCCAATTAAAGGAAATAAGTGGTAATGTCTTGCTTGAATTCCTTAAAATGGTGTTTTTTGAGAGGAAAAAAAATTTATTACTTTTTAGTATCAGTAGGAATTAATTTTTTGTAATTTATAGTTTTTATAATTATTTAGTATTTAAATTCAATAACCCTTACTATTTTGAGTTTAATTGAAATATATATTATAATTTTAATTTTTGATTTTGATTTTTGAGGTCTATGAAGATGAGAGCACAAGACAAATTTAAATAATGATTAATTGGAGTGGGAAGGGATTCTTGGTTATGGGATAATTAATTTGAATTAAATATGTCTTTACTCAACCTATTTTTTATTGACAAGATTTTATTTCGTATGGAAACTTCAATCCCACACTTATAACTTCTTATATATATATTTGTTTTATGATGAATTTTTTTTTGGAATCCCGTGATGACATATTTCATATATAATTTTTAATAATATTAAATGATAAAAATGGGTGATGAATGAGTAGATATAAGAAAGATAGTATTACTTTGATGAATCATAGTTTTAGAGGATCAGTTGATTTATATATATGAAATTCCTTTCATATTTTTTATTCTTTAATTTTATGATGTTTATGTTGATTTTTTTATTATTATTATTAATACAATGAGTGGTTTTATGAATATATTTTTTCTCAATCTAGATATGGTTCTAATAAATTTTTCCATATTCTTTCATATCCCATATTTCTTGGGAAACACATTAGACAAGTTTACTACTTGACCATACATTGATATCCTATTAGAGCTATAAAATAATAATATAAAATAAAGATGATTGATGAATTTTTTATTTGATCCCTTTATATTATTGAGACATAAATTTATATTTGATATTTCTTTTATTCATGTAAAATCCATGCATGTACTTTATATGGAATATGTTTCTTTGTGGTTTAAAGGGGATTATGTGTGATGAAAAAGTTAAGATGGGAGTTATTATCTTTGGTTTTGGGGGAAAGATTCATAGATTTACATTCAATGTTATTATGTGAAATAGAAAATAAAAAATAAATCCTTATTAACAATAATTAAAAACCATTATTTAAATGGATAATTAAACTAAATAATTTTTTGAATAAGGTTGTAGAAGTCCCTCAGTTAGATAGAATACCACTAGAGAGGGGTTGTTTCATTAGTATGTATTTTTGAAATTTTACATCAAATAAAATTTTATGTTTTTTAATATCTTGAACCACTTAACATAAACTCTCCCTCACCATTAGTATTTCAATATTATAAAATAGATCACAACACATAACGATTTAAAAGGTTTGGGTGTGGCCCCAATCCTGTCAAGGATCGAGTGGAGTTCTAAAACCCGAATTATCAATAAAAAATAGTGATCATTAGATAGTGGAAGTATATATACTAGACACGTTTTAGGAAACCTACTTATGATTCAATGTAATGTCAAAAATAATTTTTGAACTTACACACCACCAATAATAAAGTAGGGTGTTATTTACCCTAACACTTCCACCATTTAAAATAATTCCTCTCACTTGGATTAACTAGATCTATTATGCTCCACTTGATTCTTCATCACCAAATAATATTTCATCATCATAGAATAATTTTTATACCAGATAGTTATCAAAGAAAACTAATAGTTTTTCTTCCCTTCACATGTCTTCAGAATAATAATCTCTTAAATAAGAGCATGGATGGATGATATAATCCTATAAATGTTCACTATAATGAACTTAAATGATTGGTAACATGAATAAGTTTCTTTTAACAAGTTAAAATTATCTGTTTTAGTTTAGGTCGATGATGTTCTTATTTTTTATCTCACATTGATAATTAAAATTATTGTCTTATCTAAAAAATTCTAGAATAACTAAAAATTATTTATTTTTAATTTTATATCCAATAATTAATGCATGGATCATATTTCCTAAACTAAAATAAAAATTATCAATGATGTTTTGGTGTGGGGAATTCCCTGGTAAAAAACATAAAATTTAATCCCTATATGATCAACAATGAATGATTTTAAATTTTCAAATATGAAATCACCATTAACATCACATGTTCTTCCCACTTAATCTCTAAAAATCCTTCAGTTTAAATCTCCTTAAATCTCATGAAATTTCGAACTTGAAATCCGCCATTAAATTATTTGAAATTTAAATTTCATCTATGTCAACATGGAAATATAATATTGAATTCATCTTGAAATCATATTGGAATGATCAATTAAGTGAGATTTTTATCCTTTGATTACAATTTAAGCCTCAATAACTGGGTGATTGTTTTTGTTCGATTGGTGAATAGACACATTAGAACATCATTTTAATTATTATGTAGTAAGACATCAAATGATGTATCCTATAATATGAAGCAAATGATGTCTTATATAGTAATATATCATATGAGTAAATTTTATTAATTGAATATCGTCTTATGTGACACATGTCTAATGATGCAATGGAAACTTATCACATGCAATTTACTTCTTACACAAAATATATATATTACACGTTTCACATTTCATAAACACATTCTTATCTTATGAGATCTCCATATCATACAGGAATTTACTTTTATTCAATGAAACACCTATCTTTCAAAATGTTGGGTATCATATGAAACATTCTCTCAAAAGATATCCATCTATATTTTAAAAAGGGTTTTCTTAGACAATCACACATATCATAATAACTTTAGAACCTGTATCTAACAAATATTTAACTAGTAAATTATATTTGATTTCAAATTTAACCAAATAAATTAAAAATATTATTTAATAAATTCCAATACATATCAAAAAATATAAAAATACTTCAATGACATTCTACAACATTCTACTAAAAATGGATGACAATAAAGAAAACTACTTCAAAATTTTATAATAGTACATTAATTTTACCTTATGGATTTGTTTTAGACCCATGTATCTTGTTCACAATACTCAATATCGACACTTAAATTATCATCCAAGATACCGTAAATCATATCCCTTTAATGTAATAAATATTCTAAAACCACACCACATGTTAAAGTACTTTTTTTGATATAAAACCATATCTCACAGACCGGCAACAATTTGGTTAAGTGATAATATGTTTCCCCTAAATTAGGGAACTAACATCTTGTTCAAATAACTCATCCATTTCACAATAATCACAATCAATGAATTATAATATGGTATGTTTTGAAATTAACCATTTGATATACCCATTCTCTTCCTTTTTGTATCTTATATGAAAAGAGTTGTCAATTTACTTCTCCCCCATTCAAAATATAATCCGAGTATTAATGGGGGATATCCCAATGCTTCTTAATAGATAGGGAGGGGTTGAAAACTCTTTTTTGGCTACATGGACTCAAATATATCCTTAGGAATTAAATTATAAAAATAATCCAATTGGTCTCGAGTAAGGATAAATTCTAGCTCGATGACTCCATTGGAAATATTCTCATTAATGAACTGAAATCTGATATCAACATCCTTGGACCTTATGTGTTATACTATATTATTATATATGAAACTACCACATTGATTATTACAAAACATTTTGACATTATTTTCAATTTTTACTACTAATCCATATATTCTCTATTTAATAACTTGTTGAATCCCAATATTCTGCCCCTATGGTGCATGAAGTAACGGAATTTAAATTATTATATTTCTAGATAACATATATTTATATGAATATTTTTACTTAAATTGGACCTCTTGTCATCACAATCCCCTTCCCAATCTAATTTAGTGTGTCCATATAGACTCATATTTTCTCCTTTCTTATTCAAAAACCCATAGTTAGTAAACCTTTTATTTAATTAAAAACACTTTTTATACCATAAAATGTAATTATATAGGATAAATTTGACACCTAGAAAATAAACCCATGGTATATATTATATTATTTCTCTATATACTGATGTATAGAAGGATTACAATCAAAATTATGTACTCCTTTTTATCCATAATTTCACCTTCAACATCATTAGAAAACATCATTCCTATATTAATAGGCTTTGAACCAAGTTTAATGTCCTCTATCATAAACTTCATCAATAGTTATTTGGAATAGGTCACCTGGATCAAGAAGATAAATTTTTATTTCTATATCATTTTTAACCTTAATAAATATATCAAACTCACCCATCATGGAATCCTAAAAGTGTTCTTTAATTTCCATTGAAAATTATTTGAAATAACCCTATTAATCTCTTAAAAAATCATATCACCAATATAAATAATTATAATGAGAGTACATTATTTTAACACTTTAATGTACATGTTTTCCCCCTTTTCCTTGTGACAATTTCATGACTTTATAATATTTTTAAAACATTTAATTCCAGGCCCTTGGGGTCTGTTTCAACCAATGACAAACATTATTTAATTTTTATAATTGGAAACTATCATTTTTAGGAAAAAACCCTTCAATAGTTTCAATATACACCTCTTTTCTAGAAAACTATTCAAGAATGTCAATTTAATATCGATATACATGATTTTATATTTCATATTTTCCATTATAGAAAGGAACTGTAACACCCTGAGATGTGGTGAATTATTTTCATTCAAATTAATTTATCTTTTTGATATATTTCATTTCATGTGACACATGAAATAGTTCTTTACATATATAAACAATAATTCAAACAATACATTCACACAAAATACCAAATTGGATTGTGCTACATTAACTAACAACATAAATTTCTCTACACACAATAAAGTTTTTTCTTGTACTACCAACAACACCGACTTGGTGTATGTTACACCCAAAAATATGTTTTTTGAATAATATTTTTATTAGAATTTTTTTAAAATGATATAGTTATAACCTTTCCCTTAAACATATTAATATTAATATTAATATCTAATTTTCAAATATTATTTTTATAATGGTATGATAGGAATTGTATATGTTGGTAATGAATTATATAATTTATGGTAAAGTCCTTATATGTTTTAAAATACTATGAACTACACTTCATGTCCGTCTATGAAAATAATAATAATAAATTTAAACAAATATAAAAATTTAATTTAATAAAATAAACTTCATATTTGAATTTATAATATCCAAATTAGATTATGGTTGTTTTGTTTGTATTTATCAAAGAAACCTTATTTTTTGGATGAATAATGAAAACTACTACTATTTAGTTAAAAACTGACTTTTTGATTAAATAATTATAATTGTTAAATTTTATATTACTTTTTTTTGAATAAATAATTACATTAGTTATAAATATATTAATAAAATTTTGTTCATTAGATTCAATTTTACTTTGAAATTTAATATAAAATGTACTAATGTTTTGAACTTCTTTCTACCTCAAAACCCTATAATTTCATCTCGTCTGCGGGATTAGCATTAATCTAAATTTTTCAGCTTTTGGGAATTTAATTTAAAAAATCAAACATAAATATTTTTAATCTTTATAACATTTATATTCCAATAAGATCAACCTAATTATTAACCAAAAATATTAATAAATCTGATTAATATTAATCACATCGAATAAGGTCAAATTATGATTGATTAGGGACTAAAAATTAATCTTAGGGTCCCAAGTGACCTATAAACATATAAAAATCACATTTTATGGCCATATTAATTCCATAAACCATAAATTAGTGATTTATTTTTTTTTAATATGAATTTTGTTAGGTAAAAACATGCATAAACCAAACTTTTTTTTCACACATTCCAAGTGAGTCCTTTTGCTTCCCTATAAAAGGAAACCACTTATCCCATAGCATCACACCTATAAATCCTCTTAGGATAGGTAAATATCTTAATAATACAGTTCCAAACATCCCTAAATTCCTCTTATAATCCTTAACTTGGCCATAAGGCAATCCAAAGGATCCTTGTACCACAAACCAAAAGTAGTTACTTGATAAAGAGGTAACGTCCTCTCTAAATTCCATTCATTTATTTTACTTCTAAACCCTATCCACTATCTTTATTACATTATTTTATAATAGAAAAAGTATAATAAATATACAAGGATGTTTTTATTTTATGTTTTAAAACTATATTTACACACACCTCCATCTAATGGGTAAAGAACATACGATTTATGTGTAATGTGAACTACCACCTCACTAAACGATGATTGTTCATTTTTCATTTACCGCATATGATGGTGAACATTATGATGGAAAATATATTTATATATGTCATATATTGTATTTTTTATGTATTCAATATTTTTAATTACTTTTAAAGCACATATCTTTTTTACATTATATTTGGTGTAAATACGATATTTTCATTTGAGTAACTGTGGACAACCGCCCCCTCAAACCGATGTGATTTGTTCACACACTACATGGAATGTACTAAGTATATGTTTAGTGAATATATATGATATATATGTATATGATATAATTAAGTTAAATTAATAATGATATAAATATATTCATATATTTCATTTACTTTCTTTCTTTCAACACGACAATTAAATGGAAATAACATTCATGCATACATATGTCCTACTGTCTCCATGAATGATGTATTTAGTTTGATACTTATATATTAAATGGTTTTTTATAATGAAAATATAATTTATATAAATTATATTTATATTTTGTTTTGCATTCATTAAATCATGATATAATGTATAAGGACCAAACTTATAACAAATTAAGACATATGTGAAGAATAAAGAAAATATTACCTGGAGTGAAACCATAACATAGGATTGTAACAAGTGGGTAATATAAGGTAAAAATAAGTCCATATATGTTATTAGATATAATATTATCATTATTTAAAATATATATAATAAATTTATATTATTGATATAGGTGTCTTGAACTAGTATGATAGGAGTCAAGACACAAGGTACACGGATTTCATCTCACTTTTTATTTCCATGAGATACATGCAATGTTCTCCACTATTTCCTTTTGTGTGGTGTACATATTTCCAATGATTATATTATATATATCTTATAATTAAATTTATGGGTATTCACATATTCATTTTATAATCTTTCATTCATGGGTTATAAAACTAATAAGTTACCAAATAAGTGAAATAGTTTGTCTCAATTATTCTTTTTTGAGATTCATGCATTGTTAGGCACCTAAATTATATTTCATGGTGTATATACATCGATTTTACATGTTATATCATGGATTTATTTATTTTAATGATATTTAAAGATTCATTCAATTTCAATTTCATACATGGAGAGTATGATCCCAAGTTTCCATGTTATAAGAGTTTGTTTAGACAATATTATTAGTTTTTATGATTTATTATGTTTATGATTCCTTTGATGAAATATTATGATAAATATCTCAGTAAAATTCATGAATTTTCTTCTCCTAGATTTATTAATGAATTATAAAAAAAATTAGTTCCATTTATTCCACTCTTTTCCAAATAATATTGTTAAGAAAGTGTTTCTAAGAATGCCCTATTTTACCACCTTTTCGGTCGGAAATATGTGTTCTGTTAAAATAATTTATTCCAAAAATGTTTTCCAGGAATATTATACTATTATGATTTGATAATAAAACGAAATTTTTACCATTTTTTTCTTTTTCCAATGTTTTAAAAATAATCTTCTTTTCTATTTTTGAATGAGCCATTTTTTCTAAACCTTTTATAGTGAAAAAAGAATATTCTTTTACCTCGTACGATGTGTACAGATTTATCCACTATAAATCCTTTGAATATGTATTTTCAACTTTAAAGGTTAATTTGTAATAATTTTATATATATATATATATATTCAAATAAATGGCTTCTAAAACAATTTTTAAGCTTATCTCAAATGTTTTCAAGTAAAATTGTATTCAAATCATTTATATGATTTATTTATATGTTTTCAAACTATTTTATATAATATGATTTTAAAAAAATAAATCTTCATTCATATGTTTTGAAGTAAAAAAAAATTTCAAAACAATTTTAATATTTATTTATTAATTTCCAATATGTTTTCAAAGAAAAAATATTTTAAAAATATTTTATGCTGATTTTATAAATTTTCAAGTAAAAAAGATTTCAAAATGATTTCAAGCATCATTTAGAAGTTTGAAAAGTATATTCAAAGAAATAGTTTTCAAAACTTTTTCAACAGTCATTTATAAGTTTTCATAGAAAATTGTTTTCAAAATGTTTTCAAGTTTGATTTATAAGATTTCTAGGAAAACCATTTTCCAAATGATTTCAAGCATTATTTATGTGTTTTTAAAGAACATTCAATGAAATTGTTTTAAAAATGTATTCAATATCCTTTTATATGTTTTGAGGTAAAATTATTTTCAAAAAGTTTTCAAGATTTTGTTATAATATTTCAAGGAAAGAGGTTTTCAATGTGTTTTTAATCCTTCTTTCTTTATTTTCAATGTATATTTAAAGAAAATGTTTTTGAAAAGGGTTATTTTTTAAATAAAATTTTTCATAGAATATAGGATATTTTCCTTTAAGAAATGTTTTCAAAATACCCTTATAAGTTATTTTCATTCTAAGATGAAATTGGGTTATGTTACTCATTCCATTAGTGAAAATATTCCAAATGCTCCATTCATATTTTTTCTTTAATGGTTTATGATTTGATGAATTATTCTTATGACACCCATTTCTCTTTCATGGGATATATGCTATCAAAAACCACTTCTTTTCAAATGTTATTCTTATGATGAAATGATTATGGAATATGTACGCTTTTCCACAGGTTATGATATGGTTAAAGGTGTGTGATACTAATTTAATTTCATGGGTTATGATATGATTTTTTATGATTTTTTTGTATCATGTGTGAATGATTTCACTATGATATGAGAGGAAACTATATATCCCTATAATAAATTGGGTGATTATTTATATATCAAGAGATAGAAATTGAAATAATGGAAAATGAACTCAGTTCAGTATTATAGGATTGAAATGAGAAATAAACGCAGTTTAATAATACATGGCTGGAACAGAGTATGAACCTGGTTCATTAAAGGAAATTTTCTCTAAATATGGTCTCGAAATCAATTCCTTGACTACTAAGGAAATAATTATATATGCTAATGTGTCTTCTATAATTCCATGTTTTATTCCTATATTATGCTTTCATGGTTTATGTTATTTATTTCTTTATGATTCATACCTTATCAACTACGAATCTTTATTATGATCTATAATATTTAGAGTGTGGTCATAAAATTTTATGCTCAAATTACATACATTTTTTTTCATGTTATGCTTATGAATTTCCTTAATGTACCCTTACTAGGTATCTGATATAAACCCCTTCATATGTTTCCTTTCCCAAGGTTATGAAGACATGTTTTATGTTATGTACTAAATGTGGAGATCATTATAGGATATGTTGAAGATCTATCACTAGGGTAAAATATTTTGCTTCCATGATTCCAAAGACACTAAACTTTTATGGTCCTTAGACATTTATTTTTTTAATGTATAGAATATTCAACAAAAATGATGTCATATATATGTATGTTATGTGTGGATTATTATAGTTGGAATCAAAGGAAAGGTTCAGTCATCATTTGGAAACTAGGATGAGAAATATTTAGTGAGATCCCAAGGTATATTTCTAAAGATATGTCTAGGTATGTCTCTCAGGGTAAGTATATGGATGAGTTAACATATTAAAAAATGTCCTCGATTTTTAAAGGATGGAGTTAGTGGTTTCCTAGAAATAAATCCATTTCTAGATACTAAAAGTGGATGTGGATCTATCAAAGATGTACCTAGGGGTAACAACTCAGACATTATGTTTCAGGCCTAACTTGGGGAAAGTTAGTACAAGAAAACAAGCATTGTAGCAAACCTAGTTTGACACTCCATGGTGATATGCTCTAGAAATTCAAAAAACTCTTCATGATCCATCATGATGGATTTAAATAAAGGATTAAAATGATTAACATAGGATGAACCTATGGTTTAATATATTAAAGAAGTAGGATCCATGATTTAGGTAGCTTGTAAGTAATTTTCCAGGATTATATGTTATCCCAAAATGATAAATGTTTCTTACAAAATGCTTCCTGGTTTTGTTAAATGGATAAAACTATATAGAACATTGTTAAAAGTAAATGTTTTAGATTATGAAAGCCTAGGAATTATGTGAATCAATTTCCAATGTAGAAATATAATAAAGGGAATCATGATGTTCGCATGAGTATTGGTTATAATTATTAAGATAAAGATACCACAAACAACATGTGAAAGGTATGTGTTATTGTTCCAGTATTATTAACATTGTTCAAAATAATAATTTTTAGATTAACAAACCTTAAGACCGGATTAATACTTTATATTATATAAAATAGGTATTAAAGAATAAGTTGATGAATCCAAAGTAATGGTTTAAGAATAATGTTTGATTAATGAAGTATTTATGATTTTGAATTCGATGATTATGTCACATGAATCATGAAATGTATAAGTATTTTTGGTATAAGTTTTTATTGAGGATTGAAAATGAAATTTTGATTGGTTATGAAGTCAAAGAAAAGTTATTTCATGGAAATGATATATCTTGAATAAGGGAATGTAACCCTTAATTAATGCATGAAATTGAGATAATGACCTTTAGATAATGATATATTGAATATGAATAAGTAAAATCGATTGTACGAATTTCCCTAGAACTGATTATAGAAAAATTGTTCTATGTTATCAAAAATAAAGTTGATGAATTCTTGGATTTAATGAACATATCTAGTATTCATTGGAATAAATAAAAATTCATGTTTTCCAAAAGAGTTTATGATAATTAAGGTTATTACCATGTTTCATGGGAATATACAGTGATTTTATTCACATGTTTGAATGTGAGAACAATGTGGTACATTTTGTTATATGAGGGAACCAATGTTAAGCTGATTTTGTAGAATTATTTCTAATTTTTTTGGATTTTATCATTAAAAATGGTTATAAGGTTAACCATTCATGAAAATTTCAAGTTAAACATTAGATGAAGTATTAATGTGTTGATATTTTATTAAAAAAATGGTTAAAAGAATATATAGTGATTAACCATATTTCAAATATTTTAATCAATTTTTTGAAATTATATTAGTATGTTTTTAGAAAAGGACATCATGTATGTCACTTCGGAAAAAACTAAGTTCGTAAAGGCTAAAATACTTGAAACCTTGGCCAAAGGATGGTAATGGTTTCATATATAACATTGGCCTACGAGATGTTTAGGTTAATGAATAGTTATTTTTGATAATTAATTATTTATGATGAAATAGTTGTGTTAACGTTGACGTTTATATATTAATAATAATTATTTTTGAGGATATTTAGTGATAAATAGTTATACTTGTCATTATTTTATTGTTCTTAATATCTGTAATTTTGAGAAATCCATTACTTGAAGTAATGACTGAATTAGAATAGTTAAAATCATAAAAAAGGTTCAACTTTTTAAATAGAAATATAAAAAGTGATTATATTTCATTATATTCTTATTAAATATAAAACTTAATAAAATATAGGATAATGATAAAAAATTATCATATTACAATAAGTTTTGTTGAACTGATGGCCCTATAAATCATCACAAATTTATGACTTTGAGTCCATCAACTTTTCATTGATCATTCACCTGTTTTTGATTGATGACGTCTGTCACTTTCTATAAATATTCGCACATTTCCTCTATGTCCAATATTCACTCCCAACCTATTTTAGTCTATGTGGAAACTCAATTATATGTTACTCTTGGTGACTGTTATAGTTCCAACATTCCCTTTTAATGTATAGTTTAGTATACATTTTTACGATGTGGGATTATATGAATGAAACATTCAACTAATAATTCTTTTATAACCCAGATGAATTTTAAGGTAGAAATTCATTTCAATGGGGGTAGAATGTAACACCCTGAGATTTTTTGAATTATTTTTTTTGATTTAATTTATCATTTTGATCTTCTTCATTTTACATCGAATTGGAAATAGTTATTTGTATGTATATATATTAAAATATTAAGTCAAATATTCTGTTCACATGTAATACCAACTTGGATTGTGATACATGCAATACCGACTTGACTTGTTCAATACGCAATACCGATTTGTCTTTTTATACCTACAACACCGGCATAGTGTACATTACACACAACACCGAGTTTCTGTAAAGCATCATTTTATTATAATTTTTTTAAAATCTATAATTATAACCCTGACATTTTAAAATGTAATATGAATATTAATAACTACTTGTTAAATATTAATTTTAATTCTTTTATAGAAATAAAATATATTGATAACAAAAGATATAATTTCTGGTATAGTCCTTATATGTTTTAAAATATAATGAACTACACTTCATGTCCTTCTTTGAAAAACAATAAAATTAATTTTAGACACGTTCCAAAATTTAATTTATTGAAATAATATTTATCATTGAATTTATAATTCTAAAATTATCTTAGGGTTAATTTTTGGGATTGTCTGAAAATCATGATATTTTATAAATAGTGGAAAATACTACTTTTTATTTAAAAACAACTTTTTTCTCTTAAATAATTACTAATGTTAAATTATATTTTATTAATACAAATTAGGTTATTAAATTCAATTTCACTTTGAAATTGAATATAAAAGAATAATAAACATTTGAACTTCTTTTTACCTTAAAAAACCTGTAATTTCATCCCATTTGCGGGATTAGCATAAATATTTATTTTTTTGCATATGTGAGTTTAATTTCAAATAAAATATCATAAAATCTTTTAATAATTATAATATTTATATTCTAATAATATCATGTTAAATTTTTTCCAATAATATTATAAAAAGTGATTAAAATTAATAACTGCAATTAAGGTCAAATTATGATTAATTATAGACTAAACCTGAATCATAGTTAACCAAATTTTCTAGAAACATTTATAATACCAATTTAATGGAACCATTTAGTCCATAAACCTTCCAATATTTAATTTTTTTTTTCATTTGACTTTTATTTGGTAGTAACATGTATACACCTTACTTGATTCCAAAAATTCCAAGTGAGTCTTTTTCCTTCCCTATAAAAGCCGACCACCTCTCCCACATACTCACAGATCTAAAACTTCTTAGTATTGGCCATGATATACCCAATAAACTTCCCAAAATCCCTCCCTTCTTCCTAGAATCCTTCTATTTGGATGAAGGAAATAAAAGGAAGCCTTGGGGCACAAACCAAAATGTGTTACCTGATTAAGAGGCAACATCTTGTCTCGAGTCCTTTCTTTTTTTTCTGTATCCACCCACTACACTATATTGAAACCATTATTTTTTAAAAAAGTATCATAAATATACATGGATGTTTTTATTCTTTTTTACACCATAAATTACACACACACCTCCATCTAACGGGTTACAAACACATTGTTTATGTGTACAACGAACTACCAGCTCACTAAACGATGATTGTTCATATTTTCATTACTTAATATCATGGTGAAAATTGTTATGGAAAATATTTACATATATTAAATATAATATATTTATTATTTATTTAAGATTCTGTACTACTTTTATAACTTAGGTATTTTTAATTTCTAATTGGTGTAAGTAGGATAATTTTTTTGAAGAAGTGTGGACTACAACCCCCTCAAAGCGATGTGATTCATTCACACACTGCATAGAATGTTTTAAGGATGGTTTTAGTGAATATATATGATATATAAATTATAAAATTAAGAAAATTTAATAATTATTTATATACATATTTTTATTTTTATTTCATTATTTCAACATGACAAATAAATGGTAATAACATTCATGGGTACTTACGGCCTACCATCTCCATTAACGGTGTATTTTGTTTCATACTTACATAATGTATAGACTACTATAATATACATATAATGTATATAAGTGATATTTATATCATGGTTTATATTCTAGAAATCAGGATATAATGTATAAGGACCAATGACATAATAAATTAAGACACAAGAAAAGAATATAGAAAATATTACGGGAAGTGAAACATTAACACAATATTGTTAACAAGAAGATAGTATGAGGTTGTAATAAAAAAATATATGGTATTATATACACTAATATGTTTTTTAGAAGATTTATTTTAAATTTATATTCATTATTGAGGTTTTCTGAATGAGTACGATGAGATTCAAGACATAAGGTAAGTGGATTTTATCTCACTTTTTTATTTCCATGAGATACCTGCTATGTTTTCCACTCTTTCCTTTTGTGTGGTGTATGTAACTCCCATTATTGTATTCTTTATATCTTATAAATAAATTTATGGTTATACACATATCCATTTTATTATCTCTCTTTCATGGGGTATAAGTTTAAAATGTTACCAAATCGGTGAATTAGATTTGTCTCAATATGCCTTCTCTAAGACTCATGCTTTGTTATGCACTAGAATTATCTTTTCAGTTGAATATACACCAATTTTACATTTTATATCATGAATTTACCTATTTATATAATGTTTTAAGTTTCATGAAAATTCGATTTCTGACATGGAGTGTATGAACTCAAGTTACCATGTTATGAGAGTTTATTGTGACAATATTATCTCTTTTCAAGATTGTTTATGTCTATGCTTCATTTGATGAAATATTATGATCTATATATCAAGAACATTCATTAATTTTCTTCTCATTGGTTTATTAAATATTTACTCATATATTGTTACAATTTATTACACACATCAATACATAAGATAGTTAAGAAAGTGTTTTTAAGAAATCCCTACATTACCCTCTCTTTGGTCAGAAATATGTGTTCCTTTAAAATAATGTTTTACAAAAAAGGTTTACAAGAATATTCTACTATTATCCTATGATAATTAAAAAAAATTACTCTTTTTCGTTTTATAATGTTTTTAAATGAATATATATGTCTCTTTCCAAATGATACATTTTTTAACCTTTGTATTATGCAATTGGTATGTTCTTTTAACTAATAAGACATGTACAGATTTAACCATCATCAATCCTTTTAAAATTTATTTTCATGTTTAATGGATAATTTTTGAGAATTTTTTTTCAAAACATATTTTCAAATAAATGGGTTTCAAATCATTTTCAATAATATTTCATATCTTTTCATATAAAATGGTTTTCAAAACATTTTCAAGATTTATTTATATGTTTTCAAAGTATTTTAAAAGAAATATATTTTAAAATATTTTCAAGCTTCTTTCTAATGTTTTCATGTAAAAGTTTTTTAGAACAATTTATTTGATTCCTTATAAATTTTAAAAATGTTTTCAACGAAAATGTATTTTAAAATATTTTGAAGCTTATTTTATAAGTTTTCAAAGAAAAAGGAATTAAAATTTACTTAATGCCTCGTTTATATGTATGAAAAGTATATTCAAAGAAATGGTATTCAAAATGATTTCAAGAATATTTTATATGTTTTCCATGAATATTGTTTTAATTTCTTTAAATATTCTTTTATATGATTTCAATAAAAACAGTTTTCAAAATTATTATAAGTATATTTTATATGTTTAAGAAGTATTTTCAAATAAATGGTTTTCAAAAAGATTTCATGCTCATTTTATAAGATTTTGAGTAATATGATATAAAACAAATTAAGATTATTGTATAAGTTTTCAGGGGAAAAGGTTTTTAGAAATATTTTTAAGCCATATTTCTAATTTTTCAAAGTGTTTTCAATGGAAATGGTTTTGAAAAGTTTTTAATTTTTAAATAATGTTTTTAAATAAATAAAATATATTTCCCCAAGAAATGTTTTCATAATATCCTTCCATGTTATTTTTATTCTAGTATGACATTTCTTATGTTACGCATTCTATTGTATTAAATAATCCAAATGTTCCATTTATATTATTTATTTAATTTTTCTTATTTAATGGAATGATTATTTTGACTCCAATTTATCTTTCATGGGATTATATAATTTTAGAACCTGCTTCTTCTCACAGGTTATTCATACGATGAAATGATTATAGAACCTGTATATCTTTCCATAGGTTATTATATGATTACATGTTTATGATACCCATTTCATATCATGGTTTTTGATATAATTGTTTGTTGTTTTTTGGTGCATGTATGCATGATTTCACTAGGATATGGGTGGGACATGTATCTTCATCCAATGAATTGGGTAATGATTTATATCTCATGAGATATACATGGGTGGAATGGGAAATTAACTATATTTTTTTTATAGTGCAGGAACAAGGAAATTACTTGGTTTAGTATTATAGGGATGGAGTGAGAAATGAAATTAGTTTGGTAATACAGGGATGGAATAGGGTGTAAACCCAGTTCAATAAATGACTTTTTCCATTAATATTTCCTCGGCAGTAATGCCTTGACTACTATGGAAATCATTATATATGATTATGTGTCTTCCAAAATTCTAATTTTTATTCCTAAGTTATGATTTCATGGATTATGTTCTTTATTTCCTTATGATTTATGTATTATGAACTATCAATATTTTTTATGATCTCTAATTTGCAGCGTATAATCTTCAAATTTTATTCTCATGTTTCATACTCTTTTGTTCATTTTATAGTTATGAATTTCCTTTATTTACTCTTACTGGGAATCTATGCTCATCCTTCTCTTATGGTTTATTTCCTAAGGTTATGAATAATGGTTTTAGGTATAAGTACTAAAGGTTGAGATTTTTATGGGAGATGTTGAAGATATAACAGTATGATAAAATATTCTGTTTCTATGTATCCCAAGACACAAAAATATTATGGTCCTCTTGCGTGTATTCTTCTAATGTACAAAATATTCATCTAAAATGTTACAATATCCATTTATGTTAAGACTAAGTTACTATAGGAACATTCTAATGGATTCAATCCTAAAAAATAGAGAAAAATTCCATTTTTAGTCAACTCCTTCAACTTAGGAGTACCATTTTACAAAACGTATGGTCTTGTTCTTTATGACTTCTCTATGACTATTCAATTTTTTTCTTGAACACCCACTTGTTCCCAATAATATTTTTATTATTTTTTCAAAGAACAAGATCCCATTTCACATTCTTCTCAAGTTGTACATGTTCTTCATTAATGGACCCAATATATTCTTTATACTTTATATATGTACTCATTTAATGTTGATAAACTTTAAATATAAGATCTATTTGATCTTCAAATCTTAGTCATAATCTAGTTTGAACTAAACTATTCTAATTTCTAATGATATTTGTTTCTCCACTTTCTTCTTAACTTTGTAATAATTACCTTTTTCACATTATATAGCATCATCCTCATCACAAGTTTGATATGGGTCACCATTTACTACTTTTAGTTAATATATAACTATTCTTACCTAGTTTACTCTAAATTATACCTATTTTATTCAACCAATTTCTTAAAAATTTAATCTTATGGACTACTAATTTTTTGGTTATTTTTAATGATTTTAAGCTCATTTTATGACTCCATTTTATGATGAATTTTATTCCATAAATCATATCCCTTTCTACTATATTGGTATACAAAGATGATACCTCCCTCATCCTTATCATTAAATTTACATAGATTTTCAATTTTAGTCATTATAAGAGAGATACTACAGAATGCCATAATGTTTCCGAAAATGGGATTTTTCTTACCATAATTCCTTGAAACTCATGTTAGAGTATAGACTAAAATTATATCTATTTTGAATAAGAAAATATATGCACATAGCTTTCCCCCCGATGAAATTTTAAGAGATCATGTTCTGCTTACATTATTTTTACTACCTATACCAAGATATTATTCTTCATCTTAGCCAATCAATTTATATGGAGTGTATTGCGACACCATTTCGGTCATGGATATGTTAAATGTTTAATTTTTTTATCCTTGATCTCACTCTGGGATTTCTCCATTTTCTTGGGTTTAAATAGGCAGTTTTTAGGGAGACATACCAAGTTTAACGGTTAGAGCATGATTATTATAACCCTTTAGTAACCAAGTAAGGGGTGTTATAATTTTTTATAGTTCTATTTTTTATAGTTTGATATTATTTTTCAAAATCATACAACTCATTAAAGAAAAACATTATGATTGATTTGGACGGATAGTGGAACCTGGAAGGTTAGTGCATTGTTTGTCTAATCATGCAGCCAAACCATGGAACCATGTCCAACTCATTTAAATTTAAATTTATTCCAAAATAAACTTATATGGTTTATATGATTTTAGATCTCATTTTCTTTCCAACAAACATGAATCCGCCTCTTTTTATTTGTGCAGCTCCTCCCTCTCCATGGTGGTATATTTCCTCTTGGATATTTGGAGATTTTCTTGAGGTAAGATGATTTCCTCATATTTTTCTTCTTCTTACCCATCCCTTATCCATATTATTAAATTTTTAAATATTAGTGGAACCCTAGAGATGTTTTTTATGAATATAAAACTTTTAATTGAGTTTTTAGTTTGATTTCTCTTAGATTAGGTGTCTGAGGCATATTTCTACCTCTTCAGGGCAGTCTTCATATAGGGTGAAGAGAATTGGACCGAATTTTATGTAGGTGTATCTATTTAAGGGTGTTTTATATGGAATACATTTAAATTTATAATATTATTAGTTTTATTCTTATTTAATTAAAATTAGATGTTTTATGTTTGGTGTGTATTCCATGTTTTATGTTTTTTAGGGTTTGGATTTACAATTTTTGTACTTTATACGGGGTTTACCAAATGGGAATGGCTTGTATACCTACCATGTATCTGATAAAATGGTTCAAAGTGGGTTTGTGATGATAAATGGATTTATAAAGTGGTTTTATAAATGGTTTTACCTTGTTAATGGTGTTTTGATAAAATTGGCAATGCTTTTTTAAATTTCTTATGTTATAGATTTGTTAATATGTGAAATCGTTTGTGTTGTTTTAAAATGGAGTCGTAAATGGGTTAATAAAGGTGTGAGTGGGGTTTTTTCATGGTACAGTATGAGCCTTTAGAGGGAGGACCATGTTAGCCCCTTTTTTTGTTTCCAAGGGACATAGAGAGCCTTTGGGTAGGAAGACTATGTGACCTTCCAAGTTGGTCCCATGAAATATTGTTAGAGTTTCCATTGATGATCTATCTAGGATACATTTTTACTCATGCATGATATGAGTAATGGTTATATACTTAAGGTGCAGGTTACTCATGTTTTATTGGTTTATATTCTTTTTGCATTTTTAAGGCCATTTTGATGTGATGAGGTTTATTATTCTCGTTGTTCATTTCTATTTATATGGTTATATGATGTTGATTTTATGATCACCATTATTATAAATTTTGGTTATATTTTAGTATGTTATTCCTTATGTAATAATTTTTACTATTTTATGCATATTTAGAAAAATTCTAGATATCCATATTATATTTTGAAAAGAAATGAAAAAAGGGTTTAAAAGGATTACTTAAAATTGGTTTTTTTTCAAGTGGTTTAGTTTTTAATGTCTCTTAAAACTAAATTATAGGTTTCATACGTAAAATCATTAAAATCGATTCATGGTGATATATGACTATGCTTCATAACGTAAACCCTGATTATACCCTTTGGTGGGATATGAAAATTTCGTTTTATAGGAAATAGGTAATGTTAAGGGAACCATGTACCATGTTTTATTTTCTTTATTATTTCCATATTGTGTTTTTTAAGTATATATATTCTCATAGTGATGTAATATTTTGGATTCATTTTTATTGTTCTAAACGTGTTGGGATATTGGTTGTGACTTAATTGGAATAATAATTTTTTTAGACTGGGTTTATTTTTTATATCCCATGTATATGTACATTTTTAGTTAAGGAATGTTTGTTCTATGATGTATATTATGGGTTTTGGTATCTACTTATGTTATTTTGTTGAATCATATGTTATTGGTGTGGTTGTCCCATTTTATGGATGGATCCAGTTGTTTTACCTTTGGATAAATCATTCCCAAATGGTGGTGGGTTACACCTAGTGCTTGTTACAATGACATGGTGATGGGGAACACACTTCAGGATATGTGGAGGGCTGGATTAGGTAACAAGTTGGGTAGACCTAGGTTTGTTAATTAAAAGTGGTATAAGGGAAATTTTTTATTTGGGATTCACTTGTAGATGGGATCTAGGAGTATCATGACTGAAACAAAGAAATGGGGGAGTTTCTGAACATCACTTCTTCATGTTGAACCTCAAGTTTTCATGGGTGTTCCAAGGATGTGGTTATGTTTTAAAATTGGTAATGGGTTGTTTGTTGAGTTTTATATCATTATTTTTTTTATTATACCCAATTTGGGGGGTTTTTTATTTATAACTTTTTACGTGGTTTTAAGATGGATTATTCCTGATAAATCATGTGCTTATGTCTTGTAGACAGTGCCTCTAATAATGACGTTATCCTTGCATAGAGAGGGTGTAGAGGAAATTACCACATAAGAGAACCCTCTAGTTGTACCAAATTTTGTGGATTTATTGATTTATTTGATCCAATACTTGGTTCAATTGAGGGTTTTCTAGTATAAGCATATTTTTTTCCATGATCAAGATTGTTAAATGGAAAATCCACTTATTTTCAATGGTGACAAGGGACCCAATGAGCCTGAGGATTGGTAGTATTTCATCAATTAGATTTTTTAGTTTTTGAGGACCCATGGGATCTCTAATGTTCAATTTTCCACATATATCCTATGACTGGGTAGTAAGTTGTGGGATTCAATAGTGGTTTTGGAGAAGCATGGGGATCTCACATAGACCACATTCCAATTAGTGATTAATCGATAGTTATACTATAACGACCCATACTTTACATACATCGTTATTACATCAGAATTGAAGCACACTTATTACAACATATAACAAAACCAAGAAAGGACCGTATAGGTATAGTGTCTTTAGAAACTAGGAAACATAAACAACTGGTTCATAAAGCATCTACACTGTCTCCCATTTATTTCATCATATATATTGCCCCTTTTGGTATATCTTACTTAATAACCTTCTTCTTGACCTGGGGAAAGAAAACAAACAAAATGATGAGCTCAAATGCCCAGTAAGGGTAAACAAAAGAAATATCAATCACATCATATTCATAAGAACATAACATTTTGGAAATCTTAACCTGCAAAAGGGAGCATAACTTCATAACATGGGATAAATCATATTAGTGAAATGAAATCCCAATAATCATAAGTTAAAACATGAAACTTTGTGGCATACACACACAATCATAGAGAATCATTTCTTATTAGTCAAGACTCATTTCCAAGACTATCTTAGTGGACAAAGTCCATTTCTGAACCGAGTCATCCTCGTTTCAGTCCTGTTTCACTGAACCGGTATAACCTACCGTTCCAGCCATTTCTATCTCATGAGATATAAAATCTTTACCCAATGCATTGGAGGGAGATATAGGTTCCACCCATCTCATAATGATACCATTCTTATGTGTTCCACAAAATCATAAACCATACATCATAGCATAACCCATGTAATAAAAATGGGAATCTTAAACATCGTGACATCATAAAAAAATTCATATACGATAAAGGAATTCATAAAAATAATTCCATCACAACATAATCATATCAATGTAATAATAGGGATAAAAACAGAACCCTTTATTATCTTAGATGTAAAATAATTTTGATAAAACACTTGAACTTCATTCTTGAAGAAAATATCCTTTCTACTTTAAAAACACTTTTCCTTTCTTAACATGTCATACAATTTTAAACGAAAAGAAGTTGATCAAAAATAAACATGAAAAATTGTAAATGAATCTTCTTGGAAATAATGTTTTTAAAATCCATTCATGTCGTATAAGTTAAAAAAACATTCTTCTCATACTTTTGTCGGAAAAGTCAAAAAACTACCTCGTACAAAAAACGACAAAAGATTCCGTTCATATCTTTTACTAAAAACTCACAGAAGGGTAAAGTAGGATTTGATCAATTTTAGTTGACTGGAAATAATATTACATATTGAGGAAACATGGATGTGGATGATAAAATACACCCCAGTAAATTCCAAAGTATAAATAATGTCAGATAAAAATGAGATTGTGATATTTCCCTTACATTAGGTCTGATGTGCTTTGTACGTGTCCGAACCTCCTGTATAATTATTTAAATAATGTTATTGAATTATTCCATAATCATACATATTTTTATGATATCATATTTGGTCATATTCTTAGCTTCTTAGTAGTAATATTTCATTGCTACTTGTTATTCGGGTGTTTATAACTTTTTGTTCTTATGTGTGTTTTGTCGAATAAATTCTTATTCTTCTCTTTAGGTTATAGATATCTAATTTCCAGAATGGTATTAGTGTAATATATATCATATTAATTCATTCAATTCATTTATATAACCATTATGAAATGAAGATCATGTAGAACGAGTCGCATCACATCGTGGAGACGGTATTCCGTACGTACGCACGAGTGATGATATCATTCCTATGATCGTGGAATTGTATTGGAGTGTATGTATACTATTTCATAATCTGTATCACTTTATAATAGTCATATATAGTCATTATTTACACCATTATACCCATCCAAGTAAGGTGGTGGTGGAAAATAGATTACACCACGACGTGGAGACGGTATTCCGTACGTACGCACGCGCGGTGATTTCTTTTTCCGTAGGATGGATAGATGGTGAAATAGGGTTGTTTCATAATTATAATAACATATAAGTATATCAGTGATACTTATGTTATTACTTAATAATGAAACAACTAAAGGAGAAGAAGTGGAAGAAGAAATAAAGATGAATGAATTGGTAATAGACATTACCTCTTCTTTGAAGTGCTTCTATGAGACCTCATTTTAGGGCACTAAAATGGGTCTTTGAAGAAGACCAGAACCTCTAGGATGTTTCTAGGGAAGTGGAGAGAAGAAATTGGCAGGTGTTGGCCGAGCTTTAAGGCTCAAAGTGGTGTGAGGAAGAGAGGGAGGAGGTGCCCATTTATAAGGGAGGAGAGGGGCACCTTTGGAATAACTAAAAATATTATTTTATTATAAAGTCAAGTTCGGTTTTAAATAGCTCAAAATTGATTTATTTCGAGGCTAAGGAGGGGATGGGTCGAAATCCTCTCATCCAATATAATTCAGACAAGTTTAGGTTCCTATTTTAACCATATCATTTAGATTTAACATTAAGTTAAATAGGTTTACTTTTACCGTGACTTCTTGTGTTCTTATACTATAAGGTTAATAAACTTACTATAAGCAGCCAAACGAATCCCAGGTTGTTTATTATTAATATATATAACCTTATCTAATTCATATGGCGGAACCTTATATTTTTAGGAATAAAATAACAATTACTAATATAATATTTGTTTTAAAAACTATTTTATGTCAATTTTGACACTATTCAGTAATTGATTTTTTGTGAAAATCATAACAGAATTATTTGTTCGAACCAAGTTAATTAAATCAATACTAACATGTCATGTTGACCTAGAAAATTAGTGGAATTCATAAAAAGGCTCAAATTATATTTATTTGGGTATTTATAACATCAATTATGTCAATATTTCATTAATAAGATAATTACTGCATCATCGTTGTTTCATAAACAAATTAAATTATTTAATGTCTAAAAATTACAAATAAAATACAATTATGTAGGAAAGCTTTTTAGATTTATAATGAATATTTATAGTCGAATTTATCTTATGTATAACCCCATATTAAAAATTATTTACTTATTAAACTTTGATTTTAACTATTTTAACCCTTCTTTAAATAAATTAATGATAAATGTCCTAATCTAATCCAAGTGGACCTAAATGGTCATATTTTATTCCTAAGTTTGTTATTGGTCGAATTAAAGCTGTCCAATAGAATTAGGACATGTGTTAGGGTAATAATAATATCATTTTTATCCTTAATTACCCTATTTACTTTTAACTGTGGTAAAAAAAAGTAAAAAGTTACTATTCGCCAAAAAATTATTTTTATTTCATTGAAATACATTTTACTTACTGACATCAACCGCGTCTCTCAAATTTTTGAAATTTCACTCACAGAAGTGGTAAAATTATGTTTTATGAAAAATTTAGTTTTTTAACTACAACTTAGTGGTTTCAATATTCATCAAAAATTGAAAGTTTTCAGAAAAATACCAAAATTTCACCCAAGGATATTTTCGATATTCCGAATCCAAAAATGAAGTCCATTTTGAAAAATAAAATTTATAAAATTTCAAAAAGTGGTTATTACTATTCATAACGACTAGTTTTAATAATATTTTAATAGCATATCGTTGTTTAGTGAAACTCGGTATTGCGTACGACGCAAGCTATCGAGGAAGGTTGCGATTTCGTGTAAAGAAAGCCAAGAAAGTGTTGTGTGTTGAAAAAGATTCCTTTGACGATTTATATAACATAAAAGTCTCGGGTGTTACATTCTACCCCCCATAAAATGAATTTCTGCCTCGAAATTCATCACTTTGTAACAAACAAATGAGGATACCTCTCCCTCATCATATCCTCAAGCTCCCATGTAGCTTATTCTAATTGTTGGTTCCTCCATAAAACATTCACCAATCGAGTGGTCATCTTTCGTAGGACTTTTTTTCTACGATCCAGAATCTCTATCGGTTGTTCTTCATAAGAAAGATCTTGCTCCCGCGGTATAACTTCTGAGCTAAGTACATGTGAAGGATTAGGTATGTACATTCTCAGGAGAGATACATGAAACACATCGTGAACTTGAGAGAGATTCGGTGGAAGCAGCAATCAGTAAGCCACCTTCCCAACACGATCCAGTATTTCGAAAGGACCGATATATCTAGGGCTCAACTTCCCCTTCTTTCCAAATCTCATGCCCCTCTTCTAGGGAGATATTCGTAAGAACGCTTTATCACCCACTTCAAACTCTAGGTATTTTCTTCGGTTGTCGGCATAACTTTTCTGTCGACTCTGAGATGCTCTTATGTGTTGTTGAATAGATCTGCCCTTTTCTGCCATTTCATCAATGAGATCAGGTCCTAATAGATTTCTTTCCCCAACTTCATCCCAGCAAGTTGGAGTCCTTCATTTCTTTCCATAGTGAGCTTCATAAGGACCCATTTGAATACTGGAGTGAAATCTATTATTATAAGAAAATTCCACTAAAGGTAGGTGTTGATCCCAACCACCTTTGAAATCCATAGAGCAAGCTCTCAACATATCTTCTAGAGTTTGAATTGTTCTCTCAGACTGACCGTCTGCTTGAGGATGATAAGCAGTGCTGAAACTCAACTCTGTATCAAGAGTATGCTGAAAACTTCTCCAGAACTTCGACGTAAATCTCGGATCCCAATAAGATATAATAGAAAGTGGTACTCCATGCAATATTACCACTTCCTTTACATATATCCTGGCAAGATGATCTAGAGAGAAATCCTCTCTAATAGCAATGAAGTGTGCAGACTTTGTACGACGATCAACTATGACCCAGATAGCATTATTGCCTTTGGATGTTTTTGGAAGTACTGTGACAAAGTCCATAGTGATGTTTTACCATTTCCATTCGGGTATGGGTAATGGTTGTAACATCCCCTTAGACTTCTGTCTCTCAGCTTTAACTTGTTGACAAACCAAGCATCGAGAGACATATCCAGCAACATCTCTTTTCATGCCATCCCTCCAGAAGTACTCTTTCATGTCCCTATACATCTTCGTGCTTCTAGGATGAATATAGAATGAAGAACTATGAGCCTCATCCAGCAACTCCTTCTTTAATTCCGGGATGGGAGGAACACAAACCCGATTCCTGAACATTATTATCCCATCACAATCAAGGTTGAATTCAGGAACATTTCTCACCTTCTTTTGTAACTCGACATCTTCTTTCTGTGCCTATTTAATCTTCACATGTATAGATGGTTGAACATTCATTTGAGAAAGATATGATTTTCCCCTTTCATTATAATTCCAAGATCCATCCTTTGTAAATCCATAAATATTGGATCTTTTGTGATCCTCATCATGGATAAAATAGCATGATCTTGTCGACTTAATGCATCTGCCACCTTGTTTGGTTTCCCAGGGTGGTAATGGATTGAGCAGTCGTAATCCTTAATCAGCTCCAACCATCTTCTTTGACGCATATTCAGCTCCATTTGTGTGAAAATATACTTTAAACTTTTATGATCAGTATAAATGTCACGCCTTTCTCTATTAAGATAATGCCTCCAAATCATTAATGCAAAGATTACTGCAGCTAACTCCAAATCATGTGTTGGGTAATTTTTCTCATGGATTTTCAACTGTCGTGAGGCATAATCTATCACCATATCATTTTGCATAAGAACACACCCCAATCCCTTCTTGTATGCATCACTATAGATCACAAACCTTTCTCCACTACAAGGCAGTGTGAGCACAGGTGCACTGGATAACCTTCTTTTCAACTCCTTGAAATTCTCTTCACATTCCTCCGTCCAAACAAACTTAACTCCTTTCCGAGTCAACTTGGTGAGTGGATTAGATAATCGTGAAAAATAATTCACAAAACGTCGATAATATCCAGCCAAACCAAGAAAACTTCAGATCTCAATTACTGTTGTTGGTCTCGACCATCTTTCAATAACCTCTGTTTTTGCTGGATCCACAGATATCCCCTCTTTTGAGATTATGTGACCCAAAAATGAACCTTTTTTAAGCCAAAATTCACACTTGGTAAATTTGGCATAAAGCTTCTCCTTTCTCAGGGTCTTCAATATAATTCTCAAGTGATCTTCATGTTCTTCCTTGCTCTTTGAATAGACAAGAATATCATCTATAAAGACTACCACAAATTGATAAAGATAGTCTCTAAAGACTCTATTCATCAGATCCATGAAGATATCAGGGGAATTAGTAAGACCAAATGGCATCACTATAAATTCATAGTGTCCATACCTTGTACGGAAAGCCGTCTTTGGTATATCCTCCCTTTTGACCCTTAATTGATGATACCCTGAATGAAGATCAATCTTGGAAAAGTATTGAGCTCTGCGTAGTTGGTCAAATAAGTCATCAATGCGCGGGAGAGGATATTTGTTCTTGATAGTGATCTTGTTAAGTTCTCGATAATCAATGCAGAGTCTCATTGATCCATCTTTCTTATTAACAAACAGAATAGGTGCTCCCCAAGGTGACGCACTAGGGCGTATGAACCACTTATCAAGATTCTCTTAGATTTGCTTCTTCAATTCCTACAACTCAATTGGGGACATTCTATAAGTTGTCTTGGAAATAGGAAAATCACCCGGTACGAGTTCTACTGAAAACTCATCTTCACGATTCGGTGGAAGACCCAGTAACTCCTTCGGAAATACATCGTCAAACTCTCGTACAATGGTCATATTCTTATTCGTGAGTTTCTCACCAACCATTTGAGATAAATAACCTTCATTTAGTGGAATCAATACCCATAAAATGGAAGAAATTTCCACTAGAAGGTTATGTTTATCCTTGCATCGATAGACGATCATAGATTGATCAGGAATATGAAATGTGACTTCCCTTATTTGGAAATTGATATGAGCTCCATGTAGAGAAAGCCAATCCATGCCAATAATTACATCAAATTCCACTATAGGAAGGATCACAAGATTTGCAGCAAGCAGTTTCCCACAAACTTCAATCGGAGAAGAATTATAAACTTTTGCTGCGACTGTTGTGCCATTAGGTGTTGCCAAAGCTAACTCATCATCTAATTGTTGAGGTAATACGGTGATACCCATAGAAAATTCTTCAGAAATAAAAGAAGTGGGTGGATCCAGAATAAAATAAAACATTTGCTACTTTAGAGTGGATGGAATGTGTACCTTTCACCACATCGTTATCGTACTCCACATCGATGATAGAAATTTCATGTGACTTTCCTTTGTCTTTAGCCTTAATAGTTTGTTGACGTCGACCATCATCATCAACCCTTGGATTAGGGCATTTATTGGCATAATGTCCCATCTCCTTGCACTTGTAACATTGAAGTGTAGTAGGTTCATTCTGTGTATCCCTTTCTTTGTTTGCATCATTAGACATCTTCTTCCCATCATCGCGGCATTCAAATGCCCGATGACCTTCCTTTCCACACTTGAAACATTTACTTGTACCTTTAAGACAACTCCCTCCATGTTTCATTCCACACTTTGAGCATAAGGGAAAGATCATCTTCTTTTCAGTGTGATCTTTAGATTTTCCTTTGAATTCCATTTTCCTCTTTTTATCAAACCCATATGACTGATGGGTTACTCCAATCACCATCTCAACTTTGAGAGCACATCGAACTATTTCCTCATAGCTATTGAACTCCCTTATGGATAACGCCCTTCGAAGACTTGGTTTTAAGCCACTAAAGAATCGATCGATCTTACTCTCAAGTTGGATAATAATACCAGAAGCGTACCTTGCAAGTCTTGTAAAATTTGCTTCATAGGTACCAACAGATTCATCATCCTTTTGCTTCAGTTCAAGAAACTCTTTCTCCATCTTTGTTCGGAGAATACGAGGGAAGTACTTATTGAAAAATAAGTTCTTGAACTCGTCTCATTCCATGGACTCAATTTCATCCCTTTGCCTCATATTCTTAATAATATTCCACCATTGATCAGCATCTCCTTCCAAATGATACACTGCTAGGATGACTTTATCATGTTCATAACATTGAAGAACTGAAAATATCTTTTCAGTAGTACTAATCCATTGTTCAGCAACTAATGGATCAGTAGACCCGCTGAATGAAGGTGGATGCTGTCTCATGAAGGATTCAACAGAATGTTGCTCCTTCCTTTGCTCGTTTGGAAGTCCTGCATGATTCGTAGCTTGAGAAAGTTGTGTGAGCATGGCTACAAGATTTTTCATTCTAGCTCACATAACGTTTGGTTGCTCAGGGGGACAATCATTGCATTGCCCATCGCATTCCGCATTAACACGGTTCCTTCGGGTTCCAGCCATTGACTAAAACCAAGAAGAATAGTGTGAGCAACACTAATTATAATAGGAAAACCACATAATCAAGAATAAAATTTCACACTTATGGTCTTATCCTAGGTTATTCATGGCCATTTCTAAATCACTAAGATTGTGTTCTATGCTTAGACTTATCCTTAGGTTTCTTACTAAGGCTTTCACATCCTAGTTTCCAAAGGTTGACTATACCTTTCCTCTGATACCAACTATAACGACCCATACTTTACATACATTGTTATTACTTCATAATTAAAGCACACTTATTACAACATATAACAAAACCAAGAAATGACCGTATAGGTATAGTGTCTTTAGAAACCGGGAAACATAAACAACTGGTTCATAAAGTGTCTACACTGTCTCCCATTTATTTCATCATATATATAGTCCCTTTTGGCATATCTTACTTAATAACCTTCTTCCTGACCTGGGGAAAGAAAACATACAAAAGTGTGAGCTCAAATGCTCAGTAAGGGTAAACAAAAGAAATATCAATCACATCATATTCATAAGAACATAACATTTTGGAAATCATAACCTGAAAAAGGGAGCATAACTTCATAACATGGGATAAATCATAGTAGTGAAATGAAATCCCAATAATAATAACATAAAACATGAAACTTTGTGGCATACACACACAATCCTAGAGAATCATTTCTTATTAGTCAATACTCATTGCCAAGACTATCTTAGTGGACAAAGTCCATTTCTGAACCGAGTCACCCTCGTTTCAGTCCTGTTTCATTGAACCGGTATAACCAACCGTTCCAGCCATGTCTATATCATGAGATATAAAATCTTTACCCAATGAATTGGAGGGAGATATAGGTCCCACCCATCTCATAATTATACCATTCTTATGTGTGCCACAAAATCATAAACCATACATCATAGCATAACCCATGTAATAAAAATGGGAATCTTAAACATCGTGACATCATAAAACAATTCATATACGATAAAGGAATTCATAAAAATAATTCCATCAAAACATAATCAAATCAATGTAATAATAGGGATAAAAACAGAACCCTTTAGTATCTTAGATGGAAAATAATTTTGATAAAACACTTGAACTTCATTCTTGAGGAAAATATCCTTTCTACTTCAAAAACACTTTTCCTTTCTTAACATGTCATACAATTTTAAACTAAAAGAAGTTGATTAAAAATAAACTTGAAAACTTATAAAGTAAGCTTCTTGGAAATAATGTTTTAAAAATCCATTCATGCCGTATAAGTTAAAAAAACATTCTTCTCGTACTTTTGTCGGAAAAGTCAAAAAAGTACCTCATACAAAAAAAATGACAAAAGATTCCTTTCATATCTTTTACTAAAAACTCACCGAAGGGTAAAATAGGATTTAAACAATTGTAGGTGAATGGAAATAATTTTACATATTGAGGAAACATGGATGTGGATGATAAAATACACCCCAGTAAATGCCAAAGTATAAACAATATCAGATAAAAATGAGATTGTGATATTTCTCTTACCTTAGGTCCGATATGATTTGTACGTGTCCGAACCTCCTGTATAATGATTTAAATAATGTTATTGACTTATTCCAGAATCATAAATATTTTTATGATATCATATTTGGTCATATTCTTAGCTTCTTAGTAGTAATATTTCATTGCTACTTGTTATTCGGGTGTTTATAACTTTTTGATCTTATGTGTGTTTTGTCGAATAAATTCTTATTCTTCTCTTTAGGTTATAGATATCTAATTTCCAGGATGGTATTAGTGTAATATATATCATATTCATTCATTAAATTCATTTATATAACCATTATTAAATGAAGATCATGTAGAATGAGTCGCATCACATCGTGGAGGCGGTATTCTGTACGTACGCACGAGTGATGATATCATTCCTATGATCGTGAAATTGTATTGGAGTGTATGTATACTATTTCAGAATCAGTATCACTTTATAATAGTCATATATAGTCATTATTTACACCATTATATCCATCCAAGTAAGGTGGTGGTGGAAAATAGATTACACCACGGCGTGGAGACGGTATTCCATACGTACGCACGCGCGGTGATTTATTTTTTCGTAGGATGGATAGATGGTGAAATAGGGTTGTTTCATACTTATAATTACATATCAGTATATGAGTGATACTGATGTTATTACTTCATAATGAAACAAATAAAGGAGAAGAAGTGGAAGAAGAAATAAAGATGAAATAATCGGTAACGGACATTACCTCTTCTTTGAAGTGCTTCTTTGAGACCTCCTTTTAGGGCACTAAAATGGGTCTTTAAAGAAGCCCGGAGCCTCTAGGATGTTTCTAGGGAAGTGGAGAGAAGAAATTTGCAGGGGTTTTATGAGCTTGATAGCTCAAAGTGGTGTGAGGAAGAGAGGGAGGAGTTGCTCTTTTATAATGGAGGAGAGGGGCACCTTTGGAATAACTAAACATATTATTTTATTATAAAGTCAAGTTCGGTTTTAAATAGCTCCAAATTAATTTATTTAGAGGCTAAGGTGGGGATGGGTCTAAATACTCTCATACAATATAATTTAGACAAGTTTAGGTTCCTATTTTAACCTTATCATTTAGATTTAACATTAAGTTAAATAAGTTTACTTTTACCGTGTCTTCTTGTGTTCTTATACTATAAGGTTAATAAACTTACTATAAGCAGCCAAACGAACCCCAAGTTGTTTATTAGTAATATATATAACCTTATATAAGTCATTTGGACGAACCTTATATTTTTAGGAATAAAATAACAATTACTAATATAATATTTGTTTTAAAAACTATTTTATGTCAATTTTGACACTATTTAGTAATTGATTTTTTGTGAAACTCATAAAAGAATTATTAGTTCTAACCAAGTTAATTAAATCAATACTAACGTGTTATAGTAACCTATAAAATTAGTGGAATTCATAAAAAATCTCAAATTATATTTATTTGGGTATTTATAACATCAATTATGTCAATATTTCATTAATAAGATAATTACTGCATCATCGTTGTGTCATAAACAAATAAAATTATTTAATGTCTCAAAATTACAAATAAAATACCATTATGTAGTAAAGCCTTTTAGATTTCTAATGAATATTTATAGTCGAATTTATCTTATGTATAACCCCATATTAAAAATTATTTACTTATTAAACATTGATTTTAACTATTTTAACCCTTCTTTAAATAAATTAATAATAAATGTCCAAATCTAATCCAAGTGGGCCTAAATGGTCATATTTTATTCCTAAGTTTTTTTGGTCGAATTACACTTGTCCAATAGAATTAGGACATGTGTTAGGGTAATAATAATATCATTTTTTCCCTTAATTACCCTATTTATTTTTAACCGTGGTAAAAAAAAGTAAAAAGTTACTATTCACCAAAAAATTATTTTCATCTCATTGAACCACATTTTACTTACTGACATCAACCGTGTCTCTTGGATTTTTGAAATTCCACTCACAGAAGCGGTAAAATTAAGTTTTATGAAAAATTCAGTTTTTTAACTACCACTTAGTGGTTTCACTATTCATCAAAAATTGAAAGTTTTCAGAAAAATACCAAAATTTCACCGTAGGCTAATTTCGATATTCCGAATCCAAAAATGAAGTCCATTTTGAAAAATAAAATTTATAAAATTTCAAAAAGTGGTTATTACTATTCATAATGGCTAGTTTTAATAATATTTTAATAGCATATTGTTGTTTAGTGAAACTCGGTATTGCGTACGACACAAGCTATCGAGGAAGGTTGCGATTTCGTGTAAATCAAGAAAAGAAAGTGTTGTGTGTAGAAAAATATTCCTTTGATGATATATGTAACATAAAAGTCTCGGGTGTTACATATACTGAAAGACCTTTTGTGTGGAAAAGTCACATGAATTTGTGATTATTGAGTAGGGTTTTCATTTAATGATGGTGTATTCCACATGATTTACTGAGTAAGATCATGTTTTTCTATATCTCCTTCAAAATGATTATCACAACACTCGACATTTTGAGATGGGATTAACGCCAAAGATCAGAGCTATGATTACTATTCATTGTCTACTAACTAATTTAGATCCGGTTAACAAGGTAGTTATGGTAGAGGAATATTTGACTATAAATATGGGTGTTAGTAGTGTTTCGTCCATGGGTGTTGTTCATAGTTCCTATTTTGGATACAAATTGAAGCGGGGGATGTAACACCCAGAGTTATTTATGAATAACATATTTTTCTAATAAAATAAAATTGTTTTATAGATTTTGTTTTACTCTGAACCAAGTTAACTTGGGTTAAACTCAATAATGACTTCCTTTTATAGCTTGTGTTACAAGCAATACCATGTTTTACTGAACTAAAATATACTATTAATATTATTATATAATATAATAGTTACCTCCTAGCCATTGGAATAATATAAATTGATAGGATTAAAGAAATTATGAAAAGATATATTCTTAAATATTTTTAGTTATCTATTGATGATATATAAAAAATAATCATTTAAAAGAAAATTAAATTTATTCAGAAAAATAATATCTTCTTTAAAAGAAGGGTTACTCATGCTTTCTGAAGATAATTGAAAATAATATTTTACCAGTTTTTTGAAATTTATTTTAAAAAATAAAAAATAATTTTTGAAAGTGTAATATTAAAATTATCATAGGGTGTATTTTTTGAATTTTTTTGAGTAGTTTCATTTTATATAAATAGTGAAAAATACTGAATTTTAATTGAAAACAGTGTTTTTTTCTAATTTATTTATAAAGTTGAATTATAATTATAATTGTATTTAATGTATAATTAATTAAATTATACATCTATTAATCTAATTATGATGATCATAATAAAATTAATATTTAAATTGAATTTAAAAAAATTGTATATTTTAAATCATTTTCAGTTAATAAACTTACATTCTTGTCGTGTTTTCCTGATTAATTTTAAATTAATTTTTCCATTTGTATGATAGGAATTTGGAACAATATAATAATTTTATGGAATCAGAATAAGTTATAATTTCTAATAATTCTAACTTAATTTTGGCTAATATTATTAGTGAAATAAATTGAAATTAATCACAATCATTAATGTAAAAACATGATTATTTAGTGGTTAAACATAGAATATAAGGATTAAGGACTCCAAACATATTTAATACACTTTTATGGACATATATTAAACCTTGTGACCCTATTATCTAATTTGATGAGTTTTTGGGACTCTTATCCATTAAATTGACCCATATAATAAATTAAGGAAGAAAGGAAAAAATGCACCTTTCTTCCTTTTAATTTTTATGATGATTTGGAATAGGTAAAAAGTACCTAGGTTCAATTATGAAAATTATTTTGTAATATAAAAGATATTTTTAAATGAAATTTTATTTTTATTTTTTCAGATATGGTAAAATCACATTAAATTCTTAAGAAATGCCAATATAATAATTATTTGGTTAATAATTATCTAAACAAATGGTACTCATAATATCAAAAGTGACTTAAATTCAATGAATTATTGTCTAAAATTAATTTTTTAGAGAAATATATCATATTACACATGTATGATCTTAATATATTCAAATTCCATTATTGTTCTGATATTTGTAAATTCAAATGAAATAAATATTGTCAAAATTGACATTAATGTAATTTTATATTAAATGATATTTATTTAAATGATTTAAAATTAATAAAGTAACTATATTATACCAATATAATTAAATTTAAATAAGTATAAAATAATTTCCATTAATGGACCAATTGATCTTTCATAAAGAACATATTGACCCTTAAATAGTAAAAACTTAGTTAGCATTGTTAGAGTAAAAGCAACATTTTTGTGCATTACGTGCACTTCTTTTGAAATTATTTTCCAAAAAAATTGATATTTTTATTTTCTAAATTAGATACAATATTTTAGAATTATTTGTTATAAATTTTCTAATAATGTTAACTTTAATTTAATTTGAATGGGTAAATTACCTATGTTGTAAAATTAGTTACATTAATAAAAACCAAAATGGTAGAAATAGGAAAACATTGAAGATAATTAATAAAATTATAAAACCAATTTTATTTTTGTGTTATGGTGGGGATTATAGACCACATAAACCCTACCCTCCATTATTATTAAATTTTTGAGCTACAAGAGGAAAGGGATACATCCCCATAATGAGTACTTTGGAGTATTTACAACAATCACACTCTTCCTCAACTATAAAGGGGAAATTACTCTCCCAAATTCATCAAACCTGTAACAAAATTTGTCACAAAAGACCTTCAAAAATCAAATAAAAAATACCTCCTCTTTCACTAAAAGGATTACATTGGGTAGAAATACATCCAAGGAAGTCCTTTTTTGGAAACTAAAAGGACATATCTGAAAAATATCTAGCGTCCATCAACAAGAATTTTTGAATTATTTATTCATAAAATCCATTAAATTATTTTTATATAGTGGTTATATAATTACCTAAAATCACACCCACATACATCGAATGGGATATTAAATCATTATTCATGTGTATGACAGACTACCACCTCTTGAACTGACATCATTCATTTTTTCATTACCACATTTTAAGGATGAAAATAATGATGGGAACAGTGTTTATATATGATATAAAAGATATTTATGATTCCTTTATGATTCAACGATTATTATATAACATGTACCTTCATGTGTTAAATTTTATGGGAATGCGATAACATCTTTTGTGAGTACTAGAGACTACTATATTGTGAAGCGATGTGATTCATTCTCTCATTACATGGAATGTATTAAGCATGGGTTTAATAGAAATATCTGTTTTATGTAAAATAAAAAATTTACTTTAATAATATATATCTATATATATCATTTACTTATCTTTCCTTCAATATGATAAGAAAATGGAAACAGTGTTTATGCACACATATGACATACTGTCTCTAGGAATGATGTATTTCATTTCCAATTTATATGATTTATAGATTATATTAAATACATATAAACTGAATATAATTGATTTTTTATAATATTTTAAATTATTTATATGGTTAAATCATGATCAATTCAAGATGACAAAAAATAACAAATCAAAACATATACAAAAAACAAAGTAGTTATCACTTGAAACATTATGTTACCATAGAATTATTAATAAATGGGTAATATAAAGTCATAATAAAATAATATATTGTATTATATATGTTCATATTATCATGTGGTATATGTATAATAAACTTATATTTGTTATACAGGATGTTTGAATGTGTATAATGGAAGTCAAGACATAAGGTATGGGTTTTTCTCACCTCACTTTTATTTCTGTGAGATATATTCCTTATTCACCATTTTTTTATGTGTGGTGTATATAATTCCCATGGATGTATTTTATGAATATTATAATTTTATTTATGGGGATTTTAATATAAAATTTTTTATCTGTCTTTCACGGGGTTGAAAATTTCAATGTTACCAAATATTTGAGATATTTTTGTCTCAATTTTCCTTCTTTGAGATGTATGTTATGTTATACACCTACCTTCATTTATGATGTGTATATTACACCCATTTTAAATGTTCTATATTTAATATCCTTAATTTCATGACATTTTAAATGATATTTTTCGTGGGGATTTTTATTCAAAGTTAACAAATTGGTAAGATTCATTTGTTACCATCTCATCATTTATTAGGATTGTGTATGATTAAGTCTCCAATGAGGAAATCCTATAATTCTCATAAATTATCTTATACTCTAATCATTCTTGATGTTTTTAATTAATTGTACCATTTTTAAATTGTTTGTTACTTATAAAGGATTACAATGTTTTTTAGGAAAATCGGAATTGAATTTCTCTCTTCGGCCAATAATCTATATTCCTTCAAAAAAATGTTTTCTAAAAATGTTTTCAAAATGTTTTTAAATGATATTTTAATATAATTTGGAAGGGAGATAATTTTTAAAAAAAATTTATGTTAAAAAAAATAAATTTTTTAGAGATTCATTTATAGGTTTTCAAGATTATTTTCAAGGATAATGGTTTCAAAATATTTTATGATTTAAAAAGTGATTTTAAAAATTGAAAAGGGTATACTCCTAAAAATATTTTTAATGAAATTTTAATTTTAATTTAATTAATCAACATAAAAAACTTTTTTATTAATTATTCTCTTCTAGGGATATTTTATATTAATATCATCATCATTCTTGCTATAGACTTATAATGAGTTTTTCAAAGAAATTTTTATGGTAACTATTTATTTTTCATGGGTTAATCATGTTTCAAAGAGATTGATATGAAACACATTATTTTTAATGGTATAATAAAATAATTAAACAATAATGATTGTATTTATGAGTTTCAGGATGAATTGGAATCTCTATATAATTTATTCTGGTTGTTGTTCTTAGACAATATACTTGATATTGGGGTAACCCGATATTTCTAGGTAAGTGAGTTACTGCTTAACATTGGGAGGCCCATATACTGTCATGTAAGCTCATTATAGCTTAACATGGAGTAAAATAGATAGTGTCGCGTAATCCTATTAAAACATGACATTGGGTGTACTGGATAACACCAGGTAATCTCATTATAGCTAAACAGGGGGTGGCCCAGATAGCATTGGGTAAGCACTTTACAGCTTATATGATGGGGCGGCCCAAATAGTGCTGCATAATTCCATTATAGATTATATAAAGGGGTGGCCCAAATAGAAATTAATAGTACAATTACAACATATTGTATAAGGTATCCCAAATAATTTCACGTGATATTATTATAGCTTACAGAATGGGTACGACTAGATAGCACTGCAATGAATTGGGTAATGATTTATATCTCATGAGAAAAACATGGATGGGAAAGGGTGTGATCCCAGTTTATTAAGGTGATTTATTCTCTATGACAATCTTGATAGTGAGCCTTGAAAAATTAGATGGTTCTGGGAGTGAACCCATTCCACCAATATTTCCTTTTCAATGATCCTTGACTACTATGGGAAGCATATTATACACTTAGGTGTTTTCCATAATTCCTTGTCTTATACCTTTTTTATGATCACATAAGTTATACTATTTGATTCCTTAATGATTAATGTCTTATAAAATTCCAATCCTGATGCCATGAATCATGTTTATGAACTTTGATATGGAAGGTATGGGTTTCCAATGTTAGGATCATGTTATCATACCGTCACTCTCATAATTAATCTCAAATATCTCCCTTGTTTATCCCTACCAAGAATCTTATCTCACCATTTTCTATGTTCCCTTTCCCTATGTTATGAAGAAAGGTTTTAAGTAGGAGTATTAAACAATGTGATCATTGTGTGAAGCATCAATGATCTTTCACAAGACTAGTATATTGTGTTATAACATTCAAAAGGATTTTATGGTCTTAAGGAATGTGTTTGTGTAATGTAAATAATATTCATCCAAAAATATGTAATATATATGTATGAAAATCATATGGGCACTATAGTCGGTGCCAATGGAAATATTTTTCCAACCATTAGAAATTAGAATGATAAAAATTTAGTGATATACCAAGATATATTTATAATGATATGTATAGGGATATCTCAATGGATAAGTATAAGGATGAGTTAAAGTATAGGAAATGTATGGAATTTTTGTAAAGGATAAAGAAAAAGATTCCTTGAAATACATCAATGTCTGAAAACTACTAGTTTATGTGACTATGGAACATATTTAAATAAGGGAAACAACCTAAAAAATACCATATTGAGCTAGAATAAATTGGTAACTGATGCAAAACAATCGGCCTCATTTCACTCCCAGTTTGACACTCATGAGGGATATGATTTGGAAATTCACTAACATTTTATGAACTTTCATGAAGATTTTAAATAGAATATTATTATGAATGAACTTGGATAAACATATTGATTTATAGATTGAAGTAGAAGGTTTCATGATTTAGACATCCTATAAGTGATTTTCATGATTATGTGGTTTTTCAGGATGATTATTTATGATCACAGTATGTTCATGTTTTTATTTAATGGATATAACTAGATGAAATAATGTTAGCTTTGAATAAAATATTAAATTAAATGATTACTATCAACCAAATTGGATGATGACTTGAGAGAATGATATTTGGATCGTGCATAATGATATATCTTAATATATGATTAACAATGTGAACATCCATGAGCTTCCTAAAAAATCAAATAAGAGGGAGATTGATTTTAATTAAAGATCATGTGGTAATAAAAATAATATAAAGTAGAATCCAATTCCTTCATGTCAATAAGGTGGGAAGAAAAACCCTGAAGTAATATCTCAAATAGAGTGGAATAAGTTATCTATATGGAAAAATATGTTATAGAGTGCAAAATATTTGAGGAGTGAAATATATTATCTATGGGGAACATTTTAATTACCCAAATCGATGCCCTAACCCAAGAATTTACTTCAATACCAAGGAATGAAAAATCCCAAGCTAATCACTGAAGTGGAAAGATGGGTGTATTTATATATTTGGATTCATGAATTATAAAGTGAAAAATATATAAGGATTGTTTAGTATAAGTATTTCATTAGGGATTTTAATAAATATTTCGAATGATGATGATGGATTGTAAAAGTGATTTAATGTCAAGATTATATTTTATTTATTGTAAGGTTCCACTAAATGTGATTTAGACGGTGAGAAAATGATGTTTATTATTGATATTGAGATGGTTGATATATATAAAGTAAATTTGATAGTATTGATGATCTAAAAATTGATAAATTATTTGTTGAAAACATATTTTATTTTATCATTGATGAAGATTACAACATTTTCGGATTTACATAATATATCCAATAATCAGTATAAATATTGAGGAAGCATATATATTTTCAATAAGGTTATATGGTAGATAAGGTTATTATCATATTTCAAGAGATTACATGATCAAGGTATTCACATGTTTGATATGTGACAATGAAGAGATAATTATTGATATATGGGTGATCAATGTTAAGATGATTTTAATAAATTTAATGACTTAATTCCTAATGTTTTGTATTATCAAATTTGTGAAGGATTAAATGGTGAAGCATTTATGAAATGGATTATGTTGAACTTTTAATGTGGTTTTAGAGATTAATGTATTATTTTTTCTATATTAAGATTTTTTTCATATTGGATAACATGTGAAACCCATTTTTTATGATAACCAAAGATATAAGGAATGAATTATAAATTTTTTATGGATATTATGATCATTTAATGTTTCAGACACAAAAAATTCACATTTATTTCAAGGTTTAATAGATGAAGTGAAAATTCATCATGGAAAAACCGTTGGTTTATAGTTTTTATATGAAATAGAATGAGATCAGGTAAGTATTTCTTCTTTTGAAAGTTCTTCAACATTAGAAAATGGATCTTCAAAAAAATATTATCCTATTTACTTAATTTACAATTAATAAATTGGTCACATAATCATCAAAAATTTATGGTTTTGTTATTGTTAACTTTGTATGCATCACAATATTTATTTTGATTAGTGACCTTTATCAATCTCCATCAGTATTTGGGTGTTAGTTTTCTATTCTATATCAATTTTTTTACATCCATCATATGTTAACCTATTTGGGAACCTAGTAATGAGTTACTTTGGGTAACTATTATTTTTCAAACATTCATTTTTGAAATTATTTTTAATTTTAATTTTTACAATGTGGGTATCTATGAAATTAACTTTCATGTATTTAAAAATTGATGATCTGGATGAATTTTATGGTAGAAAATCATTTTAAGGGGGTAGAATATTGCACTTTGAATTTTTATGAATTATTTTATTCAAATAAATTAAAATTATTTGATGGATTTTATTTCATGCTACACTAAGTTAAACTTGTGTTACATAAAATAATTATTTACTTTGATATCTTCTGTTACACACAAGACCGAGTTTTACAGAACTATAATATAGTATTAATATTTTTATTTAATTTAATAGTTATCATCTAACCATTGGAATAGTGGGAATTAATATTATTAAATAAAACATGAAAATATATATTTTTCACATGTCTACTAGTAATCCTTTAATAAGATGTAAAATAATAGTCACATGAATGAAAAAGAATAATATTCTGAAAAGAAATATCTTTTCTAAAATAAAGGATAATCATACTCTTTGAACACAATTTAAAACTAAATTTTAATACTTTTAGAAAAGTTATTTGAAACATTAATCTCTATTTTTGAATTTGAAATATCAAAATTATCATAGGGTGAATTTTTTGTATTTTTTAAGATTTTTTTTTTGATGAATAGTGAAAAATACTGCCTAAAATCCAGAAGGCCGCACATTTTTATTTATTTTTGGATAATACCCTTATGTTAATGGGTTATGTGGGAACCTTTTACATAACCTGTAGGACCAGTAGAAACAAGTCCTATGTACATAACCCTAAATGCCCAAAATATTTTGACCACTATAATAGACCCTTCCCATCATATTATATATAAAAACCTTGTAATTTTTTTATCATTTTGCCATTGAAAATGTGATTTCTCATCATATCTATGGGATTGATATTAAATTAATTATTTCAAATACTATGATTTGAATTTTGAAAAATGGATTCCAAATTTTGAATAAAATTGAGTTTTAATTTCTAATAAGGATAACTCGATTTTTGACCAAAAAGATTAGTGATAGAAATTAACATTAATCTAAATGATTAATGTAAAAGGAGGATTAATCAGTTGTTAAAAGTAGATTATAAGAAGTAATAATTGACCAAAACAAGTCTAAATCCAATTGTCTTCATATATTTTGAACCCTATGACCTTATCCTCAAGTTTTATGAGCTTTGGGAAACATTTCTTTTAATGTGACCCTTATATTAAATTCTGTAAATAAAAAGATAAATAATAAACCTTTCTTACAATTATTTTATATAAATATTTGGAAGAGGAAAAAATAACATAAGTTTAGTTATAAATATTATTTTCCAATATAAATGAGTTTTTATATGGAAAATTTATTTTAATGTTTTTATATATGATATAACTACATTAAATTTTTAAGAAACAACAACTGAATAATTATAAGGTTATTAATTTACTAAAATAAATGAAACTAAAAATATTAAAAGTGTGTCAAATTAAATAAATTATCATATACCATATATTTTTTTTAGAATAATACATCATTTTAAATATTTTTTAACATAATATATTCAACTTCTATTATTTTCTTTATATTCTTTAATTCAAATTAAATAAATATTTTAAAATTTTAAATTAATGTTATATTATAATAAATGATATTTCATTAATTGTTTTAAAATTACAAAAAATAAAATTTTATACAATGTGACTATTAAATTTAAATAAATATCAAATATGGTCCATTTAGGGAAAAATTTATATTAATTAAGAACATACTGACCCCTAAATTGTAAAAACTTTATTAGCATGTTTATGATTAAAGCAGTGTTTTGTGCATCATGTGGTCTTTTGTTAAAATAAATTTCCAAAATAGATGTAATTTTTATTTTATAAAATTTAATATCAAATTTTAAATCCATTGGGTATTAATTTATTAATAATTTTCAATTTAATTTAGTCTTAATGTATAAATTACCAAGCATAGTAAAGTAGTTACCTTTATAGAAATTGAAATGGTAAAAATAGGGAAATATAAAATTTAAGGAAGAAAATTCTTAAAAGTAATTTTTTTAGAGGTTTTTTATCAACCAAATAATTCATCCCATCCAATATTAGTCAATTTTATATCCAAATGTGGCAAGAGATACCTCCCAATAGTGAATATTTTTTAATATTTATAAGAAGGTCACACCTCCTCTACTATAAAAGGATACTCACTCTCACCCATTCATCACACCTATAAAGCCAATTGGGTTAAAAAACACCAAACAAAATAATTTAAAAAATTCCATACCCTCACCATATAATCATTTCATTATGAATAAATATAATCAATGAATTCATTTGGTGCAAACAAAAAGAAGATACCAATAGAAGAGGTATCATTCATCCACAAATGTTTTCTTCCTTCCTCATACCCATTAAATTATTTTTATACAATGACTTCATAAAATAATAATTTTATTTATTATAATGATATGTTTTTATGTAACGTTCATCACCTACAAAGAAACATATATCCATTAAATGATCTACAAAATCATAGTTTGTGTGTACATAAGACTACAACCTTGGGACCTGATGTCGTTAATTTTTCAATTATAATCATTGAAGGTTGGTAATAGTAATGTAAAAACTATTTCTATATGATATTTATTATATTTATGATGTATTTTTGGGTAATTAATTATTATATAACATAAAATTTTCATGCTTTTCATATTTTTGGAATATGATAATAGTGTTTATGTGTTCAATGGACAACTACTTCGTGAAGCGATGTGATTCAATCACGCTTTACGTGGAATGTATTGATGATGGTTTTAATAGTATTATTTTATATATAAAACATTAAAATTATACTTTAATTAAAAATTATATATATATAATTTATTTACTTTTTTCTTTCAGTATGACAGGAAAGTGGAAATAGTGTTCATGCATAGATAGGTCATACCATCTTCATGAACGATGTATTTCATTTCCAACACATATATATTATATTACTATAAATAAATTTATAATTAATATATATGATATTTATTTCATTTTTTATATTCTTTAAATGTGGAAACAATTATCAAATTAAGTGGAACAAAAATAATAAGTCAATATATATACGAAAAGAAAAGTTGTTATTACCTGAAACGTTACATCAATATGGAATTATTTACAAATGGGTAATATATAGTCATAATAAAATATTATATGGTATGATATATATGAATATTGTTATATCATATATTTAAAATAAGCTTAAATTTATTATATAGTATATTTCAATGTGTATGAGGGTGGGAAACACTTGAGGTAAGAGTTATTCTTGTATAAATTTTATTTCTATGAGATGTATGACTTATTCAGAAAATGTTCTTTTTGTGTGGTGTATATACTAATTGTGAATAAATTTTATGAATATTACCATTAAATTTATTGGGATACTCAAATCCATTTTATGATCACTCTTTCACTGGGTTTACTATTTCAATGTTAACAATGAATTAAGGGATTCATATCTCAATTTTCCTTCTTTGAGAAGTAAGTTGTGATATACACCTAAATTCATTTTTGAGGTGTATATTCTACCCTTTTAACTTGTTATATTGTCAATATCCTTATTTTTTTTATAATATAGGTTATATTATTTCATGTGTACTGTTATTCAATGTTACCAAAGTGGTAATATCCTTTTATTACAATCTCATTGTTTATTAGGATTTGGTATTCTTAAGTCTTTGACCTATAAATATAATAATTAAAATTATTTCTATTATACTATTATTATTCATGAAATTTTCAAGTAATTTTACCATTTTTATACTCTTTGTTACTTAAAATGTTTAGAAAAGTTTTTTAAGGAAAACCAACATCATTTCTCTATCTTGTCAGAAATATGGGTTCTTTTAAAACAATGTTTTCTAAAAATGTTTTCGTACAATTTTAAAATTATATATTCAGATAATATCAAGTTAATGGATTCATAAAAAAATTATGTATTGAAAAGTTTTTAAAATAATTTTCAAATCTTCCTTTATTATATTTCGAGGTTAATTTCATGGAAACATATTTTCAGAATTTTTTATGATTTAAAAAGTGATTTTTATAATTAAAATGGGTATTTTACACAAAATGTTTTTAATGAACCTTTATTAGTATTTACATTCAAAATTTCAAAACACCCTTGTTGTTACATATACTCTACTTGGGATATTGTTTATTAATTCCATTAAAGATATTTCTATGGATGGATATTGATAGTTTCAAAGATATTTTTATGAAACCCATTCCTTTTTCATGGGTTAATCTTGTTTCCAAGAGATTGATATCAAACCCATTTATTTTCCATGGGTTAATAATGTTATGGAAGAATAATTATTATTTATATGAGTTCTATGATGAAGTGAAAACTCTATTTAATTTTATTCATGTTGTGGTTCTTGGACATTGTACCTAAAAAATGGGTGGGCCAGATAGTGTCAGGTAAGCACATTATAGTATAACATGGGTTTGCCTAGATTGCACTAGGTGAGCCTATAACTGATTTATATGGTGTAGAATAGATAGCTTCTGGTAATCCTGTTATATATTAACATGAGATATTCAAGATATAATTATGTATTCTTATTATTGCTTAACATGGGGTATCCCAGATTGCACATGGTTATCCCGCAACAGCTTATACGATGGGGAAGACCAGATAGTGTTGGGTAATACCATTAGCGATTATATGATGCAGAAACCTAGATAGTGTTGGGTAATACTGTTACAACTTATAATATGGGGAAACCCAGATATCACTGGGTGAGCCCAATACAACATATATGATTGGTGCATCAAGATATCATTTCAATTTATTGAGTAATGCATAATATATTTCGAGATAAACATGGATATAATGGGTGTGAACCCAATTTAGTATGAGGATTTTTCTACTAAGATGTTATTCAGCGCGAAACGTGAATACTAAGATGGTTTGTGGAGTGAACCCATTCCACTATTATATCCTTGGAAGTGTTCCTTTACTATTATGGTAATCATTTTATATGTTTAGGTGTTCTCCAAAATTCCTTGTCTTATACCTATTTTATGCTCATATAGACTATTCCCTATTGATAAGTTTTTATTCATGTCTTATTAACATCAAATATTTATTCCATGATTGAATTTTAAGAGCTTTGATATGTAGGGTATGGTTTTACATTGAAATGATCACGTTCTCATAACCTTATTCTCATGATTATGCTTATGTATCTCCCTTTCTGCCCTTAGTAAGAATCTTATATCACTATTTTCTATGTTTCCTTTACCCATATTATAGAGAAAGGTTTTATGTATGAGTAATAAAGAGGAATATCTTTGTTGTAAACATTGAATATGTTTCTCCAGAATGGAAGATTGATTTCAATGTGTCCGAAGTCAGTAAACTATTATGGAAATCAGCATTTCATTATGTAATGTAATGAATATTAATCAAACAAGACATAATATAATTGTATAAAAATCCTCTAATTCTATACTGTGAGACTCAAGGAGGAATTGGAAAGAGTGTACAATAGTCTTCAGTATCCGATCATATGTTTTCTATGGTGTATAGAACAGTTTTCCATTATCACTATAGGAATATAGGAATCACCAAGCCTCAGTGCATAAAACTCCAAGGATGTTCCACTGGTGTTGGAAGTAATGGAATATAAAACAATTCTATCAAACTTCATTGTTTGGGAGCAGTGAAGGATCCACTTTTTCACATGGATGTTAGGTGTTTCCAGTGGCTTCCAAGGTTTTTGGATCTCAACATTGTGAAAAGGGGGATTTTCACCCAGTGAATAAGGTGTAGAGAATATATGGTTTATAGAATCTACATGAAACATTGTTTATGTTAGAAGAATCATATTATTGGTTGGATTCAATTCTATATATGATGTTTATTACTAATTCTATGTGATAAATTCTATTTGAAAAAGGTGTGTTGCATAATTTAATTTAACTTAATAAGATTGATTCTTTGGGTATTAGAGCTGAGTATATGAGGTATGGTTTTGATCATGTATCCCCATTGGGTATGAAAAAATATTGGGGTTTCAATTTCCCTGAGTACTTGGTTGTGTTATCTTGCATGTAAGTCATATAATAATTCCTATCTTTGAGGTTTGATATTTTCAACCTTATTATTGGTGTGATTTTATTGATCAAATTTAAGCTATTGGTCAACTATTATCCTCATAGCATCAAGTTCCTTGTTCCTGATGGAAGTGATAATTTTTTCATGGGTGTGTAGGATCTGCATTATTGGAGGGCATGACCAATTTCTTCTGATTTAGGGATAATATTGTTCTAGTTTTCCAAGTATTTTCTAGAGTATTTTGAGAAGGGTTCAATGGGTGACCTTTCAATACTCATGGATAAGTACCTAGACCTATTTCCTTTGGATTTCTTGGGACTACCTCCCTAGTAAGAGGTCCAGTTTAAAATAAATATACATAGCAGGATGAACCTAATTTCATTTCAAACATATTATATTTATTAATATAAGCTGAAGTAGAAAAAAATTAGCTATAAAATCTTGAGGTAAAGGGTTTTAAACATATCAGTATATCACCATGGGATTTTCCAGTGCTATTAGAAAAGAAGGTAAATAATAGACTCATGATTTATGTAGACAATGTAAGCTTAATCATGTGATAATAAATAATAAATACTAGTTTTCAATTACTTATGATCTATTTGACCTCCTAATAGGGTATGTTGGTTTTCAAAGATCAATATGATAATTGGGTATCACTAGTTGAGGGTTAGGGAATAAGATGTTTGAAATACTTCTTTCCAAAGATGGTATGAAAATTTCAAGTACAATGTTATGTAATTTAGTCTTACAAATGATCTGATATTTTTCATGGTGTTAAAGAAATAGACCTTCCATTAATTTGGGGCTCCATTATAGTTGTGTTTGTGGAAAAAATCTTGATATATTTTAAGAATAAGGAGGAGTATGCGGAATGTATAGAGGTTGTTTTCAGTGTCAAGGGAGATAAAATTCAATATTAAAAATTCCCAAGAGACAATCTTTGGATCCTAGAAGTGAATGTTTTGGTCTAGTTGATTATAGAGGTACTATTTTTAATGTATACAAAGAGAATTCAAGAAACAATGTGGTAGGAGCTACCCAATAATGTGTTCGTGATTATCAAATTTCTCTGATTGAACAGGTATTATAGAAATTTTGTTTGAGTATTCTCCAGGATATATTCTCTACTAATGGATTTGACCTGGAGAGGGGTGAGGTTTGAATGTTTTTGTCTTGTTGATTATATAGGTAGTATTACCATAATGATCCCACCTAATACCTTGATTTGGTAGCTATTATGCATATTCTAAACACATGACAGTACTACACGTTTGAGTAGATATTTATTGAGTATTCAGATCATAATATCTGGAAGTATATTTTTATCCAAAGGGATATAAAACGTAGGTTGAGATGATGGTTGGAGTACCTTATTAATATTGATTTCAATATTTTATATACACAATGTAAGGGAAATGTGGTCACTAATGCCTTGTAAAGGAATCTTCCAATACAGGTTATTCAGGAATCAACAGATGAGTAGGATCTAATGAGTATGTTTGTTATCTGATTCAGGTTGTGTGGGGTGATGTAGAGAAGTTATTCTTGTAACATGTGCATATCACACCATCTCCCATTGATTTAGATAGGAATAATAATGTATATGTCCTAAAGTTCCATAATATTGTCGGTACCTTAAATAGATGGGTGACCTTAGGTGATTGATTTTAGTCTATCAATGGTTATCATCTCTTCTAGATGCAATTGATTGTTCCTTTGATTCTGAGGTAGGAGGTGATACATGAGGAGAATCATTATAGTTGGTTTATTCTCCCCAGGGTGAACAAATTGTATTATACCCTGAGAGGTAGGTATTGGTGGTCTGGTATAAGACATGCTATGGAGGAAACTATTTCCATGAACATGACCTATCAATGGATCAAAGAGGAGAAACAGATACCAGTCGGATTATGGAAGCCACTTCTCATGATAGTGTGGGAGTTGGATAATATTTATATGGACTTTTTGATTGGTAAACCACATAATACATGTATGCAAGATTCCAAATGTGTAATTATTTTTTATATGAAACAAATTAGCCCATTTTTCCCATTAGAGTGTCAATGAAGGTAAATAACCTTAGATGCTTATATGTTTGAGTGGCCATTTAGATTTGTGGATTCCCCTTAGTGATGGTGTTAGACCATGATTCCCTTTTCACATATCATTTTTCTAAAGGGAATCCATGAGGATTTAGGAACCCTATTGATGTTGAGAACCACATATCACTAATAGAGGGATGGAAAATTTAAAAAAACCATATTGACACTCGAGGATGTGTTTTAGGCTTTCATGCTTCATATTGGTGGATCTTGGGCAAGATACCTGATGTTGGATGAGTTTTCTTATAAAAAAATTTATCATGTCTTGAATAGGATGGCCTCATTTGAGGAATTTTATGAATGTCCATGCCCATCCTAATTCTATTGGGATTATGTAAGAATGTCTTCCTTTGTTAGACCTAGCCTTCTCAAGAATGTTATTCAGACAATATGACAAATTTGTAAATGGTCGGTGACAGCTTAGAGTCACCAAATGTATTATTTCAATCATCATTATCATTTTTAGTGTTTCATGTTGGAGATCGGGTGTTTCTATAAGAATTATTTTAGTTATTTCACCTTGGTTTGGGGAATTAAGGGATGTTGGTTTCCTATTTTGTAGTCTTATTTCATATTGTGGTGAATCTTGGAAAGGTAGACTATTATTTAGAGTTTCCACTAAGAATGACCTTGATCCAATATGTCTTCTATGTCTCTCATCTTAAGAGATACCATCTAATATCTTCTCTAATTCTATAGTTGGGAGATTTTGTGTTAAAGACTAATAAATATATTGTGGAGAAGCTTATTCATGTCATGGATGTTAATAACAAGGTGATCTTTGTGAAGGACATCTCATTGGTCAATGTTCCTTAGATGCATGGAGTAGAAATCCTTGACACATGAGAGCGAGAATCTTCAGTGAGGGAGTAGTGGCCTCAACTTTTTTATTCTAGATAATCCTAAGGGCATTCTAGGGGTATAAATTTTCATTATGAGGTGTTTTTGGAACTCTATGGTTCATTAGTAGATAAAATGATGATTTTTGTTTATCCTTGAGTGTGTTCACGGTGTTCCTAAGTAGAGTTGGTCAAAACTGATATTTCTTTGATAGATAAACCAAGACGCATGGTTATCACAATGTTTTTCTAACCTTGTTGTAATCGTGAAAGGGGTGCTGCAATTTTTGAATGTGCAGTGATGCATGGTTGGGAATAGTTTCTCAAACCATGAGACACCCCATAGGAAATTGTTCAACCATTTTTGGGTGAATAGTTTCACCCACATAGTATGTCCATAGTTTGTATAACCATTTTTCTAATCCACATGACCTTACCCTATACATTTAATTTTAGATTTTTACCAAAATACCTATATTTGGTTTTTATGATTTTGGGTATCATTTTCCTTCCCTATATGTGTAGCCCCATATCCTTGGTCATGGAGATCATCCCTATCTTTGGTGGTGGATTCCCTCTTGGATTCTAAGTTTTTATTGAGTTATTTTTATTTCATCTTTTTTTATTCTTCTATAGTCATTTTATGGATATGTGTAACCCTAGGAGTGGTTGGCTGAATATAGGGTTTATAATGGGATTTTTGGTTTGATTTTTTATGTCTTATGTTTGCATGTCTTGGTTTCACCTCTTAAGGTGAAATTCATTAATATCAATGAGATTTGGACCGAATATAAGGTAGGTGTCTCTATTATAAAATGTTTTTAATGTATTAACTTTAAATTTATAATCCTCCTTAATTTGTTTTGTTGAATTTCCATGTGAGTAATTTCTTCATGGTGTGTATTTCATGATTTATGTATTTCATGGATTGGATTGGAAATTTTGGTGATTAATGTGGGGATTTATAAATTGGTGTGGCTTGTATGACCAATAATTATTTGATAATATCGCTGAAAGAGGTTTTTTTTTTATTTCAAATATATTCATAAAGTGGTTTTAGTAATGGATTTAACTTGGATTCTTTTTTGAAAAAAATGTGAATGTTTCTTTGTGAAATGGAATGTGATATAAATTAATTGACATGGGAACTTGTTTGTGATGTTTTTTCATATATTAGCCCATGAGTTAATCAGGGTGTGATCAAATGTTTTTATTGAGGGTCCATGTGAGCCTAGAAGACCATGCGAGCCTCTAATTTGGTTAGAATGGTACCGAGAGTGCTTTTGGGTTGGAAGACTACACAAGCTTCTATGTTTGTAATGGGGAATAATATGAGAGATACAATTGCATATATATATATATATCTATCATACTTATTTACACACTCATGATTGGCATGATTGTTAGAGACCGTATGTGAACATTACTCATTAGATATTTCTTTATAAGATTTATGAATTTGTTTAGTTCCATTTTGAGGTGATGTTATATATGATTCATATTATTCATTTCAATTGTTATCGATATATCATTTTGATGTTAGTCACAAGTTGTGTTTTGGTTGTATTTTTTGTCAATAGATAAATATGTTGATTCTATTGAGGAAAAAGATAATTTTGAGAAAAGTAATGGATATCCGAATTGAGGAATGTTGCGTGTGATGTTTTCAATCATATCTACACTATCATCTAGAGAATAGGATCCAAAACCATTAGTTTAAATATTATACTGACCGTCATAATCAATAATATTTTTATATTATAGGTGTTGTCTTATATTTTCAAAGGAAAGGAATCCCCTCAATTTGTAAAATCATTGAGTGTTCAAACTGACCATCATATTCAAAATATCATACTCACATTTCTTAAGAAATTTCATCAGACTGGGTAGCTTTCTTCTACAATGAAACTTCATTAGAATCACCTTGGGTCCAAAATGTGGTAAGATAGTAATGAGATGTTGTATCGGAGTCTACATGGATCTGATGAAAAACCAGACGGTGGTTTTCTAATTTTTAATTTGTGAAAATAATATAGTTTCAAAAAACTTCTGATGAAAGCCATATGAAATAAATTGTGAGTGCTTCCAATCTTATTCAGACCTTGTTGAAATGAATGAATTTTATAGATGGAATGAGAAGTTACAATACATACCATTATAAGTTAGATAATTTTGAATCTGATCTTCATTGTATTAAAAGTCATAAAGGAAGTAATGATACTAAATGTAGTTTGTAAAGGAAGATAGATTGTGAGGAAAAATATTTCTGGACATATATTATCAGTGTAAGATCACTAGACACATAATTGTTTAAAGGATATGATTTTTTTGGATGTTTGACAAACCGAAGGTATTGGTTTATAGTCAAACCCATAATACATAAGAAATAAATATTAATATAAATAATTTACATTCTATAAATTTTTTGGTATCATATTCCGAATGAAAATATGTTTCTCAAGCCTAAGTTTCTAATGTTGGTCTATCATATGCAATATTTCCCTAAGCATTAGAATTAAACTTACACTGATCATCAGATGAGGTGAGGAAGTTGAGGAAGAATCTGTTTTATAGGAGTTTTTTGGACCAATGAAAATAATAAAAGTAATGTTATTGGGAATGATTCTGGTGAAGGAATATAGATGTAGATCTATCTAACAAAGGCTCCCACTGATAAAAATAATTGGATATAGGTTCATCGGTATGAGGAAAATGAATAAAAGATTTATTTAGGAAAGATTTTTTACGTGATGTCAATGGGGATCATAAAAGTTTTAGAAGAAGATTAAAGAATGGTTTTTAATGAATATATCATTTCAGTTGTTATATAACATATTATTGAGATGACATGAGTTTTTCATATGTTTCATTTGGTGGAGAGAAAAATAATAAAGTGTCTTTTTTCATCATCTTAATGAATAAATTGGAATGGTAATATTTTCATTCAATTATTTTGGGGTATCGTAATAGGAAAATTGAAATACAAAATCCAGATTTGACATATGTTTATTAATAAATAATAAATAAACTAAATATGTGTAATTGATTATTATGGAACGATAAGAGGTAAGATGTTTTTAAAAAGTCAAATATAGATCAAGGATTTATGGAGAATTTAATATTCAGGAATTTTTTTAAGTGGGAATGTATTTCAAAATCACACCTAAACCACATTTGGTCTGCCTATAAATAGTGTAGGTACAGTATTCTTTCCTAACACTTGAACAATTCCTGAGAGAACAGAGAGAAGCTCTGATTTTTTAGGGAGAAGTTTCTGGATTTAGAATTCTTGAGGAAGTTAGCTGAATAGAATAAGAATAAGAAGTAAGAAGATTATATTGATCTTATTATCATATTAGACTCGATTATAGGACAATGAAATAAAAAAAATTGACTGAAGTATAATAATTTTAGAAATGTTTTAGTAGTTTTCTAGAAAACTTATCAGACTGGGCAATCATACATGGGAATCAGAATGGAAAATTGGACAGATTATCATTATAATGTCCAGAATAAGTTATTTAATTATGTTATATATGGAAGTGAATCATCTTTTTTTAAGCAATTATTTGTGCATGTTGATCAAGAACAACTATAAAGTGTTTTTTTACAGAAATTGTATTATATCTATTTGTGATAATTAAAGCACAAGCATTGTATTATTGAACATACTATTAAACGAGAGTAAGGTAATATCATACTCATTGTATTCCACATAAAAGTATTGTTTTATAGTGAATTTAGTGTTATTTTATTGTTTCTAAACTATACCATGGGTGAAGCTACTCTTGTTGATTAAAGAGCCTTTTAAATTCTTATATTCTTATGGATTTGTGTTTTTTCAACAAGGTAACAAATATTTAATAGGATTCAAATGTTATTTCAGAAGTAAGGAAACAATAATTAAAAATGTATCACTATTTTATCCCCTCCCCCTCTTGGTGATACTTGATCATAGCTAGACACTAGCAAGTCGAATCAGAGTGAAGGTCTCCTTCATTTATTCTTTACTCGTGTTTTTAAAGAATAAGATGTGATGGATAATCTTATATGTGTGAACAGTAATGGTATTGTTATCTTAAATGATAGGAATTATCATATCTAGAGGGATATAATTCATCAATGTCTTATATGACTTTGTAATGATGTTTCAAAAGATGTTATAGATGGTTTCACCCATCATATTGTGAATGATCCTCTTAAAAAATGATCAAAAGGAAAACCTTGAGAATGATGGAAGAGCTAGAAATTATTTAATTTTATCACCCTTTGAAATTAATTTTCTAAGATTAAAATTAGTTTCCACTATCACATGTATTTGGGATAAGATGAAGAATATTTATGAATGGAATATGAAAGTAGAGAAGGAATATTTAAAAAATTGGAGATTGTTGTATGAAGATCTCATGATGGGTGAGCATGAAACTGATGGCGACATATTTATTAGGGTGAATGAAATTAGTATAACTATCATGTGTCTTTCTGAAATTTTATAAGATTCTTCTCTTTTTGAAAATATATTGAGAATCCCTCCTCGAAAGTTTGATGCCAAAGTTTCCTCATTAGAAGATAGGTATCCAAAATCATTACCTTTGGATTATTTGCATAATACTTTCATTACAAATCAATTGAGTTGGGAGAAAGTTATGAAGGTAAAAAAAATTATCTTTTAATGTTTTTGAAGGATGTCAACATTGAAAACACCAACATGATTCTTTAAAATGAAGCTGGAGAGTTTGATTCTGAAAATAAGGTATGTAAGAATCATGACGAAATTTTATCATTATTTTCTGAAAATATAAAAAGAGGTATGATAAATTATAAAGGGAAACTTCCCTAAAAATTATTTTTGATGTCGAGGCATTAGACACATTGTTTCCAATTGTCCTCAAAGAGGAGATAAAGAAGTAATTGATGAAGAATAATAAAGTCCAAGAAGATCATGTAAGAAACAAGGTGATAAAGAAAACTTCTATTCTAAGAAGAAGGATAATAAGTTATCTTAATCCAAAAGGATATTTTTTTCTAATTAATATTAAAGTAAAGAATTTAAAAATGGTCTTAATGAAAACAAGTTAATTTCAATAGTCAATGAGGAGAGTTCTACTAATAGTGAAAGTAGTTTTTTTGAGAAGCTGAATATGAAAATCCTATTGAGAATGATGGATAGAATACTCATATTTAAATAGAGAAAAATAAATAATTTGGTAGTAGTAAATATGAAGAATAAGAAACTCAATTATAATTTCTTTTGAAAGATGGATAAATAGTGGGTATAAGGAAGACTCTGATCTATGAAGAAGAAATCAGTAATTTTAATATTAAAGACTCTTCAACAGAAAATCAATAATGTTTTCCTTATGAGAAATTAATGTAGATGAAAGATATTTATGGTTCGAAGAAATATCTATATAAATAAAATAATCAAAATGAACATCTATAATTAAAAATTAAAGAAAAATAAGAAGAGTTTAAACTTATCCCACAAAAACATTCTAAATCTAATCCTATGGTTAAAAGTTCCAGTAATTCGATTTTTAAATTTGGTGAAAGCTCTAGAAATGGTAAACCTAAGAAGGATAAAAGGTTGCTATCAAAGGATGATAAGAAATCAGAAATTGTATCTAAGAAGAAGAAAGTTTAGAATATTATATATGTGGCCAAGACCAACAATGTTTATAAGTTATAAGTTTCTAAAAATCCCAAGACCAAAAAAACATCTATTACTTTTGATTCAGATAAATATGAAAAGAAAACCAAGATGAAAATAATTATTTGGGTTGATAATAAAAATGTTGGATGTCAAGAAAGTCATGATACGAAAGATATGAAATTTTTTGAGAAACATGTCAATAATTCCAGATAGTATGGATGTTATAGAGGAACGTATTCCTTCTATGGGTACTTCTGGAATTGTGGTGGATTTAGACACATGACTAATATGTGTTGGTTTAACCAACACCTTTACAACTATTCCCTGAGTTATAGAAGGAAATATTTGAGGGGGATCCAATCCCTTCATAAGAGGAAATCTGAGAAGGGTATTTTGAAAATTTAGAAAAATAAGCATACTGAGTCTGAAAATAAATAGTTCATAGTTATTCAGCCTGAACAAGAAATATTTCTTAGAAAATTGGAAGAATCAATAAAATAAGCTGAAGAAAATGTGAAGAAATTGGTTTATAAAAATGAGATCAAAATTAATAAAAATTTATAAATTGATTGTGACTTGAAAACCCAAAAAAATATGAATGATATATGAGAAATATGGGTATTTTACTAAAATATGTTTGACTATCTTGCATGCCCAAGAAGAAGACATAAATAAGATGTTATGAACTAATTTTAACAAAGATGATACTATAGTTGAGGAAAATTATACATCCTCATCAGAACATTCTATAGATTATAAGAAGGTTGTTACCAAATATAACAAGGTAAAACATATGGAATAAAAAACATCTAATGAAAAATCCAGGAAAAAGAAGAAAAAGCCAGCACTGAGATAGGACTCTTAGTCTGATAGTTTCTTCTATTAAACAACTATGGTTCCTCCTTATTACTAATTTTTTTATACTTGTAATATCTTTTAGGTAATTGAAGGAGTATAAATAAGGAAGATGGTTTTTATGATTCTCTTACTCTTATTTCAAAAGAAAGTAATGAGTTTATGAAAAATGTTTTCTGAAAGATATTTTTATTCACATAAACATTCTAATTTGTTTATTGATATGCGTGAAAGTTATTTTTATTTTATAAAAAATCATTTGAATATTTCCCATAAACTTACGATGTTGGAAGAACATAAAATGGGTATTACATAAAAAATTTCAAATGGTAAAAATTCACAACCTTGATTAGAAACTCTTTTTTATACACCAAGTTCCTGCATGTAGACTTAGAGTTGTTTAGTTAAAATATCTTTGTTAAGAAACTCATATGATACATATGTTCTCCCAAATAACAGTTTCGTGATTTTGAGATGAAAAGTTCCAACCCTTGAAATGAGATCATTTTTCAATAAGGGGGATACATTTCTTGATGTCCCCTTCGAATTGGATTATCAATAAGTGGGAGTTAAAATGAATTAGTAATAGATAACAAATAGGGGTAGTAAAATAAAGGAATGGGTAGAAGAAATAGTGAGAAATGAAAACAAGTGGTATTGTTTTGAATTGGTTGAAGTGGGTATTGAAAAAAAATGGGATATTGTTAATCCCAAGCTATGTTTCGGTTGTGTTTATTCAATATATCAATATGTTCATTATTTTGATAAAAGAGAGTATGTTGATAAAATAAATAGAAATCCCAGTTGAGTAAAGATGTGTGTGAATCTATCAGTCAAATCCAGACTATCATCATGAGAATCAGATCCAGAACCATTGGTATGAAGATTGGACTCCCCATTGTAATCAAAAATATATTTTCCATGAAATTTTTGTCTTTTTCATCAAAATAATGAAATCAAATTGCATTCAATTATTTTTGGGTGATTAAACATACCATCATATTATGAACATAAGACTCATATTTCATATGAAATTTTATCAAATTGAGTTGTTTTTTCGGAATGAAGGTTTATTGGAATCAACTTTGGTCTAGAATAAGTGAAGGTCATAATTGAAGTTGTATCGCAGTATTCATGGCTCTGATAAAAAACATGATGATGCTTGCAAGATTTTTAATTCAAAAAACTAAGTGGCCTAAAAACATTTTATGTAACACATATGAATGAAAGGGGATGTTCTTCCAATCGCATTAAGACTTGTTTGGAATGAAATATTTTGTATTATGGAATGGGAAGATACAATACCTCCCACTATAATTCATATGATACTGAAACTGATCTCCATCATATTAAAAATTGTGAAGGAAGCCATGATACAAGATGAATTTTGTATAAAAAGAAATTTAGTGAATACAACCCTTTTTGGTCTCAGTTCACCGATGTGAGAGAATTAGACATAACCTTGTTTAAAGTCTATGAAGTTTTGTTCGAAACATAAAGAACAAAAGGTGATGATTTTAGTCAGACCAATTAGCTATGAGGAAGATATATTCAGTTGAAGAGGTTAAGTGATCTATGTTTTTTGGTATCATATTCAGAAATCAAATAATTTTTTGAAGTTTAAAAATTTGGTATTGGCCCATCAGACATAGTATGAAACCATGTATCAGAATTAAACTGATAACAATCTCAAGATGCATCAAGGGTTCAGAGGTAAAATTGTTCTTCTCGGAGTTATTGGGACCAGTGAAATAGAAAAACGCAAAGCTTTGGGGAAGGAATATGGTGAAGGAAGACAATAGTCAATCTATCTAACATAGGCTAACACCGATAAACATCATCAAACATAGGTTCATAGGGATAAGAAAAAATAATAAAAGAATAATTCCTTGAATCTTGTTGAAGTGTATTAAAGGGGGATCATAAAAGTGGTTGAAGAATTTTGATGTGTGGTTTTCAATAATTATATGTTATCAGTTGGAGTAGATCATCATATTGAGAAGATATGTATTTTTCATATGTTTTATTTGTTATTGAGAAACTTAATGAAGAGTTTATTTTATTCATCGTAATAAATAAATTAGAAGGTGATGCCTGTCTTGAAAATTTTGTGTAGTATCATAATGGGAAAATATGAATGAAAAATCATAATTATGTTAATGTTTTTGAAGAAATACTAAAGGAACATGAATCCATGGAATGGATCGAGAAGGAACAATAAGAGTTAAGAATAATTGAATAAGTAAAACATAGATCCAAGATTTAAGGATAATTGATGATTCTAGAATCTGGATGAGATGGAATGTTTTTTAGAATCATACTTAAACCTCATTTGGGTCACCTATAAATACATGATGTTCCTTTTAAATTCCTAATGTATGAACTGTTTAGGATAAAAGATAGATAATCTTCAATCTTATTGGGAGAATAATTTTCCAAATTGATAATTCATGATGAAGTTAGCTTGACAGAAGAATATGAAGAAGAAGAATGAAGATTTTATTCAACTGATCATCATATCAGAATTAATTATCAGACTAAGAAATCATTTTCTATTTTGCAGACTGAAGTAGAAGTAGTTTGTAATTGTTTTATTGGTTTTCTAGAAAACAAGTCAGAGTAAGCAATTTTAAATGGTAATCTGACTGGGAAATCAGACTATGTAATATTACAAATTCCAGAAGAATTACTTAACTGGTTCTAGGTGAGGATGTAAAGAATTGTGTTGTACGAACTTCTTTGTGAAATACAATCAAGAAGCAATGTAACCTATTTTTACATAAATTATATTACATATTTTCATGCTACTTGAATCACATGCAATGTTGTATTGAAAATCATGCTACAAAAGTGTAATGGAATATCCTACTCATTGTATTCCATATAAAAATATTTTTTTCTAGTGTATTGTTGGGTAATGGATTATTTACAAATCATACCAAGGATGTAGCTACTCTTTTTGAGTAGTGAACCTTGTAAATTGTTATGTTCCTTTGGATGTGTGTTTGTTTTTTTTTTCAAGGTTAAAACTATTTAATAGGAGAATATGGTTATTTCATGTTTATGGAAACCAAAAAGAATAAAGGTATCATTGATTCACCCCTACCCCGCTAGGTGATACTTGATTCTAAATTTACAATAATAGTTTCTATTTTGATCAACTTTATTTTTCATTTTAGTGACATTTTAGAATGTTGTTCCCTTTGGAATTGTTTATATATTTGATCCAAGTTTGGAAATTGTTTTGAAAAACCCTATGATTTTTTAAAAGGAAATTCTATGGTGTTTTAAATTTTTACATGAAATTAGATTATTTTCAATTGGTTTAGTTTTAAAATAATTTTAAAATTATTTTATTGGATTCATTGGTTAAGAACATAAATAGAATCATGGTGGTATCCTATTGAGAATCATGTCTCACACCATTCTTGTGAACTTTGTGGGAATAGGCAGATTTTATTTTATTAGAAACGGGTAAAGGAAAGTGAAACATACTCTATAGGGTATCTTCTTGATTATAGCCATCCAATGTTTGTGGAGTAGACTTTGTCTCAAAGGGATGGACTTAGGTGGAGTCATTTTTTGTGTTTTTTACCAGTTGGGATGTTAGTTGGGACTTTTTTAGAACATTACCCCATTTTATATTGGTTTTTTTGAGATACCATGTCTATGTATAAGTCATGTTATCGTGTGTCTGTTCTATGATCTATATTGTGGTTTATGGTGTTTCTAATATTTCTTGCTCACTATAATGTTATCATTATGGTTGTCCCATTTTATCGATGGGTTATGTTGGTTTACCAGTTTTGAAATTAATCCCATGTGATAGTATTTTATGGCATGTTCTTTTCATCAACCCATGATGATCAAAAATGTGCATCAACCCGTGTGGCGGGCCAACTCGGGTTAGATGTTGGGTCGAACTGGACGAATTCATTACATGTATAAAGAGTGCTTTATTGATCTTTTATATAATGTTTTTTAAGATGTGATTCAAATGAACTTCTTGTGTATTCTTCCCTATTTTCAAATCTAAATTTCTTGATACCCATCGACAAACCTTTCTCTACAAAACAACTAAACATTTTAAATATATACACTATGCAAAAGTTTTGTTTTATAAATGTAAAATTATAAATTCTAATTTAATCATTTGTAGATGTGATTAAATTATGGTATTTTTTTAATATATTTGTGTCTCGTCAGTTGGAAGAAATATGAATAAATCATCTCATGTGGCTTCGTTTTCTAAATTTGTCCTTTTATATGGATTCCATTATTGATTTCCTTTATTTGAATGGTCTAAAAAATTATTCCCTTTGTCTATTGAGGTTAGTAAATTCCTTCACCAAAAATCCTATGGTGCATTTTCTTGAAATCTATTGACAAAGATGAACTAAACTAATATTCCATAATTTATTTTCTTCCCTTGAACTCATGTAGTGGGAATTCCTTGGGTCGGTAGTCTAGAAAACATATCCACCTATCATTTCAACTATTTATATAAAATTTACATCTTTAATTATCTATATGATTCATGTGTGCCTTCTAAAAAGAACCTAATCCACAGCATCATTTAATTGACTTCTAGATAAAACAATTATACATTGATCCCACAAAAATATTATTTTTATTGTTTTTTTTAGTTTCAATTTCCCATATTTTGACTCCTGTAATCATTAAATTGATTACATTAAAAAAAAATCTACTCCATGATCATGTTATAATAAGTTTTTAGGATATTTCAATCCCAATTAATGTGTAATTAGATTAAAATATCAAAGATCCATGGATTTCTTCTCATACCAGCTTTTAGAGACACTAATACAATGATTCATCTATCTTCCATTGTTTTATTTTGATACTTCATTTCTTATATAAACTATATCTATTAAACTATAATCATTATCCTACACTCATATAATTAGTGAAATTTTTGGTCACATCTTCCAGAAATCTCTTCAGGGAAAAAAACCTATTCTGGATATACACCATAGAAAATTAGGTCTCTCATATTATTTAATATTACAACTTGATTGCTTCTAAGGTCAGAGTTACACCCTATAGTTCTATTATCTTTTGATTCCAAGAGAGATATATATTATACCAATAAATATTGGATTTATTCCCACAAGCTCCAAAACACTAGTACTATCCCATGAAACTAATTCTTCCATGAAACTACTAAGTTGATATTTGAAAATCCACTTATTATCTTAATAAAGCACTGTCATTCTTCAATATAGATTTAGGGGAACCTCAATTATTTTCTCTATCCTAAACTTAATTAGATACAATATTTATCTTATTAGGTATTTTATCAACACATGTATTCCTATATAGGTAATTAGAACATTCACTATTAGTTAAACTAGATTTTATATTTTCATATATAGAATGTGTACATTTTACCTCAGATAATGAACAAGATTTATTAATATCTGTTTTGGAAAATCCTTCACAATAATAACTATATCAATTTCACTACTCATGAATAGAATGGTATTCTCAAACATCATAAATTATTATTCAATGAGGTTAATCATGTTTAATTAAACATTCATATACTTTTAAAATTATTTTACGATTCTACCCAATCTAACAACTTTTTCTTTAAAAATATTGATACCCTCAATATTATACTTTTCCTTAACGTAAATCTCATAATTATTTTTTAAAACCTTCATAAATCCTTCTGAATATATTTTACTTATTTATTGAGTTGACTATTTCTTTCTAAATAGACCTCAAGTTTAGTTTTCAACATGTTCACTATATAAGTCACATATCCGCATTCTTATTCACTACATGATCTATCTTTCTTTTTAAAAACACATTCCAAGACACTGGAATCCTTTCTATAACACTATTGTTTTACAATAACTTCTTGAGGAGGAATAGTCTTCTTCGAAATTACATGGAACACACTTTTTATTACATTTAAACATTTATATTTTCCATCATCTGGATTCTTATATTAATTGAATGATCTAGATTTTGAACTTCTTTAAGGAAACTATTTATAAAATTCCTCATTAGACTCCAAACTCTTCTTCATTATATAAAAATATATAATAATATTTCAAATTCCCCCATTCATAAAACATCAATTAGGATATTTACTTTTTAATTACCTTGAATTGGTTTGATATTTTTAAATATAAAACTGTAGATTTCATCATTATAATCATCATCATATAAGATGCTAGAGGAATCAACTTCTACTTCTTTGATTATAAAATTGTTTATTACCTTGAATTATATCTCCTCTTTGTCTTTCTTATTGAGAACAATAGATTTTTTCATTTCATAATTTGAAAGGGTATTGTGCACTTTGTGAAGGGGTATATCTTCGCTAATATAAATAGATAAAATCATCAGGTCAAATGTATATGGAAAATTTCTCATTAACGTTTTTACATATATAGATTCATGCACTTTCTCACCAATTCCTCTAATATGAATAACTATTTTATTTACCCTACAGAAATAATCATCCATAATTTCATCTTCAACCATATTTATATCTTTAACTTTTACCTATAGATCTGTAATTTGGATATTTTAATATTGAAATTACCCTCATACATATTTTCTAATTTTTACAAAACATATTTGGTAGCCACCATATCTATCAAATCTATTTAATAATTTTTCATGTGGGGAATATATAATTGAATTCTTATAATTTCAATTTATTTCCAAATTCCACTTATCTGTATTGTAAATATGAGTATCTTTCTAACATGGTGGGAAACCCATAGTAATTACTTCATTGACCTCCAATCCATGTGAAAAAGAATAAGGAAACATTTGGTTCTTCCACATATAAAATTCCTTATCATAAAATATGTTTAGTCCTATGCTATTAACTAAATTCATACACACTATAATATTTAAAGGAATGATATCAAAGGGCACCTGGTTTTCTATTATACCCCTTGAAGTTCCCAAGTCAATAATAATACCATTAATATAGGGGTATATGAGTAGAATGTGTTTTAAAAAATTAATTTCAAAATGAATATCTATGCCCATTTAAGATCACGATCCACCAAGAATAACCCTCCTATGCCTCGAGGGAAATAGAAACGAAAAAGAGGGGAGAATCACAAGGATTTAAAATTTTTAGACTCAATATGAGAACCAAATTCATTCATGGTCTGGGTTGATTTTCAAGAATTATAACTAAAATAATAGTGATTAGAGTAGACAATCTATGTACGTAAATGAATCATTATATGATACGTATGGTTGATACAAAGTATGGGGAAAATAAATCCTTAAACTTGTAAATCAATAATAAAATTATAGGACATTATTTACTGTTGTTCCACAATGTAATAACACAAAAATTTATAATTGAAATTTCTTTCTGAATGAATGTATTCTTTATTAAGTAATGTAGTCATATAAAACCCATGAACTATATTTCATTACTATTTTGGATTATTATAAACTATATCAATAATATGATTGGGGGGAATAAATATTGTTAATATTTATAGAAATTTCTAATATAACCATTATATAGTGGCCATTTGGATTATTATATATTACGGGTTATCATAAAATGTAATTAATCTACAATAAATATGTGATGGCCTATACTTTTTGGAACAAATCTTTTGTGGGTAATTTATTAAGGTTTTTGAGGGAGATGGAATCACTTATATTATATCTTATCCAATCCCAAGTTGATATTCAACAACTGAAACATATGCAGAACCATTTATGAGAGAAGTTCAATATTATATTGACCACCAACAAAACAATGTTCATTGAACTACACTATGAAAGTAATATCATAACACATCTTACCCATAAAGTGTATTTCAGTGTAATAAGGGTTTATTTTTCTAGAACATAGTAATATATATAATTCATCTTTAAAGGAAATATTTATTCCTCCAAGATCATTTCATTATTATAAAACATATATATATAAAAAAATACACCTTATCATAGGATTGATATTATAGAATGTATTTTTGATATAAAGAAAATTAAATAGAATTTTTAGAAAATTATATATGTTTAATTTTATTAAAATGTATTTTTCTGATAAATTCATGGAATTTAAAATAAATATTAATTATCATATAAATTTTATAAAAATTCGTATTTACTTATTTTTAAATAATAAAATGATTTTATGCAATCATAAGTAGTTTTTGTAAATATTATAAATTCAGTGATGTAATAAAATTAGTTATTTTAATAAATAAGATTTATATTTTAACTGTTAAATTTATTATCTTTATAAAATTATCTTGATTAAATAAATTTCATTTTTGAATTCATTATTTTTAAATAATCCAATGCTAAATTATCCATAATTTTCTAGTATAGTCAAATTTTTATAGAAAAATAAAATATATTATAAATATACTGTATGCATTATGACATCATAATGGCCCAAAAGTGATGAAATAAATTCCTTAATGGGTTAGATAAATATAGTGGTGTTAATTAATATTATTATTTTTAACGTGGTAATATTATTTTTAAAAACCTATAATGAACCTTCCCAATCCAGAACAATATTCTACGAATTTGAAAACAAGTATTTATTAACAAGAATCACTTCCACCTCATCAATGATATTATTTTAATTTTTTTACTATACCCATTAAAATAAATTAAACCACTTCCCTTTAGGAAACAATGTGTTAAAACCTTGTTATAGATAATCATTTTGAATAATTTATAACATAGAGTCCAAACCAACATTTATAAATTAATAAAAAATTCCCTCTATTTTCTTATAAATACCCAATTGTTCTCAAATTGTTCTACCCTCATAATTATTATATCCTGAATTTTATCTCCTTATACCTACCTAAATACCACTCAAGGAGTTTATATGGTTCTAATGATCTCTTCCCAAGAATTAAAAAGCATAATCTCATAGAAATGGATTCACTCCTTTCGCTATTTCATTCTAGCACTTGTTTTGTAATAATCCTTTTGATCCCAGATTGATTATGTTGTCTTAAATTTATGAAAATTACTTTATTTTCCTAATTTTTACCAAACAACGAGAGACTACCTTACTCTCTCATTTATTCCTTCTATAAACTTTTATGTACACTCGTTATTCTATAAAACTTATCCATTAAATTTCCTGGCATACCTTTTTGTTGTAAATACCAAATCCTATTTTCCTTCAAGGATATTCAACTGGATATAATATTCTTCCATTTCGTGGGGACTTCCATGTATGATACAAAAAATCCTTAATCATGTGATTGAAATGATGAAGTAAATTATTATTCTATATGATCTATGTGGCACATATAACTTTATATATGTGAATGGTTCACCCTGATAGCGCTCCAATGTATTGGGTAATGTTTCAATATCATGAGATACCATGTATGGTGTATAGGAAGTTATCATAATAAACCTACCATATTCAATCTTGGTTGTTAGACTCATCTTATGCTCATGATGTATTGTTTTATATTTCCTCCACATTCCTATGATACCATGATTTTAAGATGACGTTTTTATATAACATGATTCCATGTGAGTAAGCAAGACTATTTCTTATTTATGTTATGTTGATATTCTTATTTAGTCAAAAATTTTATTTATCATCATGATATATTTTAATATTCTCTTATAGGGATTTATAACTCACCCCTTTCTTATTTATTTCTCTAGGTTATCTCATTCAGTATTAATAATTAATAGGAAACTAGGGGCACATTATTATGTATAAAATAATGATGTTGTATTTTAATGGTTTATGTATCTAATTTCCCAAAGAGATTGGGCCTACTAATTTAATTGGATTGTATTATATTGATGTTTATGTTAAATATCATTAAATAAAATGTATTATAAATATGGGTTTTTATAGTTGGTATTAAAAAATATAATTGGTTTTTAAGGGGATTAGGGATATAAATCGTAGTGGAAACCTTATGTATAATCTTAAATACAAAAAACCATAAATTTTGGTAGAGTTTAGAGTGTGTTGTTTTTCTATAATATACATTTATGTCTGTATACTAGAGAATGGGTGTGGATATAGAAAAGATGTACCTTAGTGTAATAATGTCAAACAAGATGGTTTGGTATTAGCTCAACTTGTACATAATTCACAACAAATTATACCTAGATGAAACATCTTGCTGGAGACTCCTAAGGGATTTACCATGGTTAATCATGTGATTTATATGTACAATTATTATGGGAAAATGGGGGAAATGGTTATGATATTTAACGATGGGAAATAGATAATGTAAAACCATGTTTGAAGCCTAAAAATTGATAAGTGTGGGTGAAGAATTCATTTATGAGTTATACCATTTATGTTCATATTTTCCCTTTAATATTGTTACTAGTTATAAATTTATCATCCCTATGTTTTCCTTATTTTAGTTTAAGGATGGAAATAGAAGGAACCATGTCCAAAAACAATGTTATGGGAAATGTTATGATTTCCCAAATAAGATTCATATACCAATGGGAGTAGGAGTCAAGAACATCATGGTAGTACTTTATCAATTGAATCATTTTTTAACAATAACATTAATTATATAGAGCACACACATCCCCTTAATAAAGAGAAAGTTGTAGTTAATACAATAATATGAGAAATACTACTAACATTTAGTGGTCTTATGACCCTTTAATCCCAAAATTATAGATTAAATCCATTGATAAGATACGATCTTTCTACTAATGTCTTTAGAAAGGGATTGTCATGATTAAATTTATGACATTTAGGGATAATATGTCCAATGGTGAATAATAGTCAAGAATAAAAATATTGTGGAATATTTTGAGGATATTGATTAGAATGAAACAGAAAATATTTTTCAAAAAATATTTTCCCCACACTAAACTTATCATAATGGATAGGTAATTCCTTCAATTTAATCTAATGTAGGATTAATCCATTAGGTTTAACATGGTAAAATTCATAAGATTGAAATGATACACCTTTATCATTCTAATTTAACATGAAATAAATATTGAATTATTCTTTACTATGTTAAAACTAAGGCTATGTAATTCATTGGTGATTCATGAATTTGAAATCTATGAATAAATTTTCAAATGTTCTATTGTAGTTGAAATAGAGATTGGTAAATCTAAAAGGCCTCATTGGACTACATATGGGAATCCAATAATGGACTTTATTTTCAGAGAAAAATGTAGAAATATCGGTGTCAAGAATTACCAACAACCCATGTGTCAAATTTTTTGGTTGAAATATACTTGAAATTACCTGAAGGATATAAGGAAACGTTTCATTTCTTAAAAATAGGGTTATGACACTAATGAAGTTTGATGGGAGAGGAATAAGACCACTGAAGTGATGGAAAAGAAGAATATTACATTCCATCCTAAGCTCATGGTCTAATTTTTTAACTTCAATAAACATAAAAACTATGAAAACCAATGCCCTAGAATATGGGTTGTTGAAGATAAACAATAGAATACCTTCTAAGGCCTATATATAAAGAAATTGTATATTATATCACAACTTCTAAGATGGATCCGGACAAGGAAGTGGTTACATGTACTATTGTTATTCATTTAAGAATTGTGAACTCACTATTTTATTCTGGATCTATGCATTCTTTAATATCATTAAAGTCTATGAGAACTATTCAAATGAAACATCAAAACATGGAATTTGTGTGATTTGTTAAAAATAAAAATTGGGAAATCATTTCATCCTAAGAATATAACTCCTCCCTGATCAATATTTAGGGGCTAAATTCCCTATAAAACCATATGATACCCCATTTATTAAACCATAATATGATTTTTTTCATGGATTGAGTTTTTTAATATAGATACAACATTACTTTTCTAGATAAGGAACTCACATTACTTATCTCAAATTTACCTCTAATCCTATAAAAGGGTTACGATTAGGATGAGTCTCCTTTAACATCCTCATATCAAAAATGGATATTTTTTCTCTATGAAAAAGAATTTATAGCTCAAATAATTGAGACTAAGGAAAAAATAATCCTTGAGGAAATGAACATTACAATATATCTTCTTGATGTATTCCTTCAAGATTTTCCTAGACTTCATCCTAATAAAGAGGTTGAGTTCTCAATAACACTTATACCCAAATCCCTACAATATATAATAATACATATAAAATTGAAACTATTTAACTTGAATATCATAAGAATAAACTACATGAGAATCTGAATAAATGGTTTATACACATAAGTTCTCCACTATGGAGTGTATCAGTCTTCTTCATCAAGAAAATGTATAGGTAAATTCATGATCACGTTTACTATCATGAACTCAACAATATCATGATAAAGAACAAGTATCCACATCCATAGATTGATTAGTTTTTGGATCCTCTATGTGGAACCTGGTGGTAGATCTTTTGTTGGGACATTATCAATTAATGTTAATCAAAGTGGATATTTTAATGACTACTTTTTGAATAAGATACATAAACTATGATTACATATAATTCTATTTAGACCCATTAATTCTTCAACAATATTTGACGATTTTATGAATAATGTATTCAAATATTACTTTTATAAATTTATGGTAGCCTTTGTATAAATTTTTATAATATAATACAAAATTATGGGGCAATATGAGGATCATTTGAATAGTGTGTTTAATACTTTGATAAAAGAAAATTTAAATGAAAAAAATAATAAATATGAGTTTTTTATGAATAATGAAATATAATTGGGGCTTGTTGTCAATAGTTTAGGGATATCCTTGAATTAGTAACATGTAAAAGAAATTAAGAAATGGAATAAAAATCTATAATTGAGATTTGTGGTTTCATTTGATTATCTAGGTACTATTATTGATTTTTGAGAAGTTTCATATCGTTTTCTAACCTGATAACCAAGAAAATGTGAAAGGGGGTAAATATGATTTTTGGACTAATGAATGTGATGAGAGATTTAGAGAGATAAAGAACAATACAATCACTGAACATATTCCCACACTTCCCACCTATGGGGAATGATTTGTGATCTATAGTGACACGTCCAAGAAAGTATTTGGCTATTTACTTGTGAAAAAGGGAAAAGTATTATCCTATACCACTCTATAATTGAAGATGCTTATAGAAAATTATCTTATGCATGATATTTAGTAGGCTATGGTGATCTTCATAATAATGATTTTGTGACATTACCTACATGGGGATTAGATTAACATATATATGGATCATAATATCTCAAAGTATATAATCACATAAAAAGATATCAACATGAACCAATGAAGGTGTGAAGAGATAATCAAGGATTATAACCATTAAATCCATTACTATCCTGAGAAGGAGAATCATGTGGTACATGTTAGGGGTAGAAAGGACCCTATAACCTTATCTATGATAAGGGTTGATAGAGATACAATATTTTTGGAAATTAAAAGGATTGACATGGAAATCATTAAGTGAATTCCATTCTACCTTTATCTAGTAACTGGCCACCCATCTATTTTTTGATAAGATAAAAGAGGTCCAAAAAAATTATATGAAGAAATAGAGAAAGGTATTGAATATTCCAATGTTTAACTTTTCTAAATAAAAATTTATATGGTTTGGAACCTATATATGTATCCCATAAAGACTAGAATAGAAGGGTGGATTTTAGATCAAACACATAACTCATCCTTCTCTATTGATCTAGGGAGAACTAAGATGTATAGAATTATGAAGAAAAACATCTAGTAGGGTAACATAAAGAGAGAGATTGTAGAGTTTATATGTCAATTCACATATTCCAACAAGTCAAGGATGAAGAGAAGAATTAAAAGGATCTAATACAACAATTTCCCATTCTAGTATGGAATTTCGAAAACATAACCATTAATTTTTTCCTCATACACCTTAGGACATCTAAAGGCCATAATGTCATTTTATTGGTAGTCCATAACCTTAATAAGTTATCATATTTAATCTTCATCGAGGAGTATTTGTCTCTTAACAAACTCTATAAGATATAAATTATATAGGTGGTAAGGATATATAGAGTACCAATTTCATATAATATGATTAAGACCATTGGTTTACTGTAAGTTTCTAGAAAAATATTCCAGAAGAATTGGATACATATTTGTGTTTCAGTACTTCATATCACCCATCAAATAGATGTCTAGTTTGATTGAACCATTCAAACTCTGGAGGAAATACTATGACCATGTTAAATGGATTTACATGGATTTTGGAATCTACAGCTTCTCCTAGTAGAGTTCACATAAAACAATTTTTTTCATTATAAAATTTAAATGGAACATTATGAGGCTCTATTAAGATAAGGTATAAGACTATAAAAAGTTAGGATGAATTAGGGGAAATGAAGATTACATGACCTGATCTTGTCTAATAAAATAATAGAGAAGTTTCAAACCATTAAAATTCATATAAAATCAATAAAATTTCAATATAAAATCTATGATGACAATCATTGACAAGACATATAGTTTTAGGTTATAGATAAAGTGTTCATTTATATTTCACCATAGAATAAAGTCATGATGTTCGAGAAGAAGGGAAAAATAATTTCTAGATACATCAATAACTTTAAGATTCTTGATCGCATCAATGTTTTATCCTACACAATAGTAATCTGACCTAACCTATCTCAACTACATGATATGTACCATATACCCCTCTCAATATAATACATACTAGATCCATAGAATATAATATATCTTGTTGTGGTACCATTTTAAAATGATATTTCATATGAGGAGAATATAGTGAAGATATTGGTTCATGGAGAAAATATTTTTAAAAAAGGATAACTCAACTATTCAAAGTAAAGTGACTGAACAACAAGTTTGATGAGGAAACATAGGAACCAGATGGGGTGAGGAAATATATATACCCTCATCTTCTCTGGGTTTCCAAATTAAATTTTGAGTGGGATGATTTCATAAGGTGGAAAAAATAAATGATCTAAAATTTTGACCATGAAATTTCCATTCGAATTTATACATACATTCTTAGGTAATGTATTTATATAATAATAATGCACTGTATTTCATTATTATTTTGGAACCTTATATAATATATCCATAATTTTACTATTGGGCATACATACCATTAAGCATCATGATCTTTGGTAATATGTCCAGTATATTGTGACCATTAGGATTAATATATATTTAAGGTTATAATGAAATTTTATTTATATAAAAGGAATAAATGATTGTCTCAACTAATAGGGACATACCTTATGAGACTCATTTATATGAGACTAAGGAATATTGAATCCCCGGGCTTCACCCCTGACCTATCCAAGGCTGAGATTCAATAACTAAAACATGATAGGAACTGTTTATGAGAGAAATTCATGTTTATAATGATCACTAACCATACTATGTTTCTCAAACCATCCTAAGAATGTACAACCATCACACACCTTACCTTTTGTGTGTATGTTAGTGTAATAAAGGTTCATGCATCTAGAATATAAGAATATATAAAATTATACATTAAATTTAATTTGTTTAAAAAATATCAATTTCTTATTATAAACCTTATATATATAATGAAATACACCTGAATAGACGTTGGAAATTATATAAAATATTTCAGATCCATAGAAACGAAAATCTTATTTTTTTGTAAAAATATTCAAGTTTAATTTTTATTAAAAAAATTTCTTTGATAAATTTCAGAATTTGAAATAATATTATATTTGAATATAAATCTCATAAAAATTAATATTTATTCATTTTTAAATAATATCATGATTTTATGAAATCATTATTAGGTTTTCTAAAGATTATAAATTCTATCATGTAATAAAATTAATACTTTTTAATAAATAATAACTTTTTTTAAAACATAAATTTCCTCCTTTTTAAAAAATTACATGGAAAAAATAAATGTAATTTTTGAATTAACCACATTAATATTATCCAAAAGTGAATTTTTCATAATTTTCTGACACAATCAAATTTTATGTTAAAAATTAAATAAAATATTGATAAACTATATGTATTATGAAATCATAATGGAAATATAGATATTTAATTAATAGAATAAAGGGTTTAATTGACCAAAAATTTTGTTTTTAATTAAAATAATTTGATTTGATTTGATTATATTATTTTTTAAAATGTATAGAGAAACTTAAAAAACCAAATTGTTATTCTAAGATATTAAAAATAATTATTTATGAACTTGACTCACTTCAACATCATCAAATGTATTATTTAAATATTTTCATACCATGTCCCTTTAAAATAGTTAGATCCAATAGCCTTTAGTAAATACCATGGATTAAAACCTTGGGAGAGCTGATCGTTTTGAATATTTTATAACATATAGTCCTAAATCTACATTTCTAAATTAATAAACAATCTCTTATCTTTTTCGATAAATACCCACTAATTATCCCATTCCTCTCAACAAAAAACCAATTGAACATGTAATTACTCTCTCTATACTTTTTTGAATCCCTCCCAATAAGTTTATCAGGTACAAAGGGGATCTTCCCAATCATTAATAAGTATACACTCAATATACATGATTCACTCCCTCTACTTTTTCATTCATGAACTTATTTTGTAATATGACTTTTGATCCTAAATTGATTATGTTATCTTATGTTTATGAAAATTATTTTATTGTCCAAATTATTCCAGAATAATGAGATACTACCTTCCTCTATAATTTATCCATTTCATGATATTTTATGTTCACCAGTTATGCAGGTAAAATTGTCCATTATTTTTCAATGAAAAGCCATTATTTTGTGAATACCTAACCAAATTTTTATTAAAGGGTATTAAAATAGATATAAATATCCTTAATTATTTGGTGATTCTGGGTAATAAACCCACATCCCATAATCATGGTATTTAAATGATGAAATATTCTATTTTTTTATATGACTAATGTGACAAAAGAAAAGTTAGACATAGGAAGGGTGCACCCTGATGGAACTCCAATGCATTGGGTAATGTTTTAATCTCATGAGATATATTGTATGATGTATTTGAGGTTAACCTAACAATACTATCTTATGATTTCAAGGATGTTACCCTCAACTAATTATTGTGATTTCACATTTTATGTTGCTTCCACATTCCTATGATACCATGATTTTATGATTCCATTTTCTAATTCCATACTTTCATGTGAGTATGTATGATTATTTTACCCTTATGTTATCATGATATTCCTTTAGAATCACATGTATTATTTATCATCATTATATTCTTTTATAATTCCCTTAATTGGATTTATAGAACACACATTTCTTATGTATGTCCACATGTTATCTGGTGTTGTATTAAGAGTTCAAAGGAAACGAGAAGCATAAAAGGGGGTTTTAATTAATGATTTTATATTTTAATGGCTTATGTGTCTAATTTACCATCGACCATAGGCCTCTCATTTGATTTGATTATATCATATTGATATTTATGTTTGAAATCATTAAATAAAATATATTATAAATATGATTTGTTACGCAAAATCCATTAGATTCCTTCCACTCTTTTGGTTGATTCATATCTCTTACACTCTGACAGATTATTCAATACCAAAGAATATATCATATTTTTAGAAGAGTTTAACTTCTAAACATGTATAAATGAGAAATATCAATGTGTAATCCCTTATTAATTATTCATAATAATAATCTTATTCATGAGATAATACATGCATGTGATGATCCTCATATATCTCACTAGTAAGTGCTTGAATTCTTAACAATAAGAAAAAAAATTCTTTAACCTAGTCATGATTCTCAGTTAAAGACTAGGTCAATGATCTTATCTTTTTCCAATCACTTAAATCTAATAGAGTATTATATTCTCTTCATAATTTTCAAATAGATTCATTTTATTTTTTTCCTTTTTAAATCCTATAGATAATATATGAATAATATTAATATAAGTACTATGGATATTCTAAATAATGTGTGGACACAAAATATTCCATGGTCAATAGCCTCAAATTATCTTCCTATGTAATAAAAAATGAATGATATCTAAGATTTAAATTTTAAATATACATCTTAGCTCCTAATATCATATTAATCCACTGAGAAGGATAGGATGAATAAGTGGAGAGAATTTTTTCAATTTCTTATTTTTAAAATAAATATATAAAATCTGTAAATATAATGTTCACTATAGTATATTGTCTCAACCACACCCATGCATGTTAAACATCAAGATACAATGAGAAATGTTATTTTTAAAGGTTCAGTCCCTTCCTTGGAAACTTAATCCTTATCATGGATGTATTCTCCCTTAAACTATATATTATTCACTATAATAAAAATAAATTACAAGTTACAGTGATGACATGCAGTCAAACTAGTCATATCTAAATTCAAATAGGATGATAGAACTCCACAATTCCTTTATAAAATATATATTACTGATATGTGATATATATTCTTCAATAATTGGTTTCTTCAGTGATAACAAAAAGTAGATCTCCCCCATTTATCCCTTATAAATTTAAAAGAACATTTTCTCACTTCATACAGATCATATATAGAACTAAATCTTCTTTATTCTCATGAAAATCAATACTGTGAGCTCAAGAAAAATGATAACTTCTAAGGAATAATGACTCAGTTCTAGTTGGAAATAATTTCCTCATTTTTACCATAGTTCTTCTAGAATTCTTAGACAATAGTAATGATAAGTTGCTTTTTATTCTTTCTCGATATTAATAAATGTTAGTTCTCCCAAAACAAATTAATTTAGGATTATTATGTACATCCCATAATAAATTGATTCTATAATGGAGAAATGATTAGTCAATATTTTCTTCAAACCCAAAAGGGTCTTTATACAAATAAATCTTTCCGAAACCTTACATTTCTAGGTTCTACTTTTAAAATATATCAATCTAAAAAAATATTTATATTTATTTACTAGAATATATTTCTACATGTTATCTTCTCAAAACAACTTATTTGGTCAATATCGTGAATAATTAAAAAATAATTTATTTGATAATTTTTATTAATAAACTTCTTAATTCTCACATTGAATCAATTTTTAGAACACCATCTTCTTCAACATTCTCTGATGATACTAAAACTATTAAATGTAACTCATTATATAAAATATTTATTCATTAAAACTTTTTCAAGAAATATTGCATATTCCTAAGGAGGTATTTATTTTAACATTGGAGTGACTCAACATTGTCAAAATTGATTTCCAAAGTTAAAATCTTGATCTTCTTTATGTATAACCTCAACACCAAGCCACATAATGAATTTTATGATGAGATAACACATATTTTAAATTATATATAAAAAGAGGTCATTATTTTTATAAATCTCACATGAATCAACTTGATATAGATTATAGATGTGACACTTTGCACATTAAAAATCCGTTTTTGCATTGTCAAGTGTAAATACTTTAGAACACATGAATTATGGAAAACATAGTATGCACATATTCAAAAAATTTGTACATATTTCCTAAAAAGGACTCTAGTATGAATATTGGGATCCATTAGAAAATCAGATTCCTTTTTTATAAATATATATGTAGTGAAGAATATCTTTAGGGAATTTTCATATATGGTCAGAATTCCCAAATATAGAAAAAATTAAGTATGTGAAATCTTCCAACATTGGAACATGACATAAGAAGAATATCATATAGATGGAGGTATTCACATATGTTGGAACATCATTTATATAGAGGGTCAGATCTGTGGAGGCATTCATAAATGTGAATCTTCACATTGATGAATATTTTGTTATGTAAGGTATTAGATACATTGAGGAATTAGTATATTTGTGTCTTCAGATAGATGAATATTTTCGTACATGGAGAAAACAATTATGTGAGACTAAAAAACTACACATGTAACGACCCAATTTTTTTAAATGGAAAATTCCCTTCTTATATTTATGTCATAAAATAACATGAAAACACAAAATAATGAACTACTAAGTGATAAGTGACCTTTAAACATAATTTTTTCACCCCTATGTTTGGAATTTTGAAAATCCGACATACACGGTTGTGTTCAAGATGATTTTTGGAGTCTAATGAAACAAAAATAATTTTTGGTGAATAGTAACCTACCCCTATGAATAGTAACCTACCCTTATGAATAGTAATATGACCCTTATGAAAAGTAAATAAGAGTAACATTGCCTATGAATAATAAAATAAAATTTAGACATCTTATAAAGTGGCAATTTGACCTTAGTAAACCTTTTTGGTATTTTAAAAGTCATAAATAAATAATAATAATTAATTAATTAATTTAAAAGAAAATTTATCTCCATGAAATTTATTTATAAATGATTTAATCAATGTCTAGTAGTTTTTAGATAATTTTATAAGACCCTACGTAATTTTTGAAAGAGCTATAAAATAAGTTTTATTCTTAAAAATTGTTTTTTAAGTAAATAATGATTTTAATTAAATATTAAATTAATATTATTTAGAAACTTATTTTTGAAAAATGGACTTCATTTTTGGATTCTATATGTCTAAAAATGGTTGGGGTATGTTTTTGAGATTATTCTGAGAAACTTTAATTTTTGCTGAATAGTAGAATACATTAATTTACCATATAAACACATTTTAATTAAAACCCACTATTCCTAACATCACAAGTGATGTAAGAACCCAAATCCAGAACTCAAATGCCTTATTTACTTTAATTGGTCATCCAAGACTCACTATTCCTTGTCTTAGGTGAAATTAATAAACTAATCAATTGTTTATTAAGGAAACCCCTCTCCCCTCCACCATAAAAGCCTCCCTTCACTCCCACTTTTCCTCACACCTCTCAAGCTCTAAGACTTCACTAAACTCTGCAAAAAAACCTTTCTTAGCCCCTCTCTCATGTCCAAGATCTTCTGGTCTCATCAAAAGACCAAGCTTAATCCTTAAAGGAGGTTCTCAAGAGGAAGATTCTAAAGGTAATTTCCCTCCCTCTTCTCCTTTAATTTCCTTTCATGTTCAAGTTCTTTTATTTATCTCTCCCCACCTATATTCATCAAAATTGTTTTGTAACTATAGTATAATAAATATAATTTTATTTTATGATTCTAATGGGATATTATATCACCCCACCCCCTTTCCCTCTTCCTTTTATTTTATTAAAGAGAACGTTGTTCATGAGGTGTTAAATTTATCAGCTTCAAAAACGACATGTTCTCTTCTTCCATTTCTACCTTCAAATCTGGTCATGAAACCATTTCTATGGTTGCAACATAATATTTTATATGTATTATGTTATATTTTATGTTCTTGAAATAACCTATGGCCATATTACTAACTGAAAAGTTAAAACAAGTTCGTTGTGATCCAAAAACCGCTCAAATTAACCCAAATACCCATCATTAAATTATTATCTAATGATTCATCTAAATGGATCTAATATAATTCATTATAAAATTATAAAAACTCCTTTAATATTCATAATAACATGTAATGTCATTTCTGGATGTTTACCCATGATCTACCCGAACTCGAATTTAAGAATACAGGTGAACCACTCAAGAAAATCATAAAAACGAACATCCTTAAACAACGTTTTTAAGCTCTATAAGTCATCCACAGGAAGATAATGTGACATAATGAAACCAGAATGAACACTATTAATGTATAAAAGGTTCTGGAATTTCTAATTAATTAATATATTGTCATTATACAGTACATTAAAGAGAAGGAGGCATTCGATTACAAGGTAAGGGGGAATCTCGAACCCAATTTTCTTCCTTCGGGTTCTCCCTCTTTCACTCCATTTTGATATGGTTACTACTCAAAGATAATTTGTTCATAATTTCCTCTACTTTTCTGGGATATACGTTTTTGTCACTGGTTTTAATGTCCAACAATGTGTTTTCCAAAAGAACCCTTCTTTTAAGAACACCCCTTTTACTTCTCACTCAAAGTGAACAGTTCTTGTAACATGTATGTTATTAACTCCTTATTTTGGGTACCCCAAGAGTATTAATGTGTTATTATGAGATGAAAACCATTCCTTTTCATGGTTTAATTATGTTGATTTATGTTATATGGTCATTTTTGCAATCATGATAAATGATAATGTTATGATGTGATGGGTGCGCCTGAAATTATATATCGCTCCAATGCATTGGGTAAAGTTATGAATCTCAGGAGTAAATGTGAAATTATGTGTGAACAAGATGATAGATTGGTTCACAAATTTGTTTGGTAGTTAACCACTAAGACATGATGTTTCATTTTTTATGCATTTCCACATTTCAAGTCTTTTATTTATGCTCCTCTCATGTTCTTGATCTTTTTCCTATGTCATGATTATGCTCCACCCATGCTATATTGTTCTTATTTATCCTCTTACTGGGCTTCTAGATCACCCCTTTTGATTTATATCCTCAGGTGGCTACATGTACTAAGGAGAGGACAAGTTCCACTAAGAATCCAGTGAAGAAGAAATTAAATAAATGTTTATGGTTTATGTTGTATTTGTTATGTGTGGTCCTAGTTTTCCTAAGACACTACACCTTTGGATCCTCCTTGTGTAATACTATTATATTGTTTATCTTAGAAATTATGTAATAGTAATGTAGGAAAAGTCCGGGTCACTACATTTGGCATTAGAGGCAAGGTTTAGTTAATTAGGGAATTAGGATTTGTGAACCCTAAAGAAAACCTCTAGTATGAGACTAAGTAAAAATATGCACACAAGAATATTTACCTAGGGATCCCATATGTTATGTTTTTGGTATAATTGTTTAAATGAATAAGTTATTCATGACTTCTTTACTTATGTTTTGTTCTAACCTTTTATATTTTTGAAAATGGTGGGAACTTGGAGAAATTAGGCCAACAACTCTTGCGAGGGCCAATGCAATGATTGCCTGAACAACATCCCCAATGATTTGGGAGGTGGAGTTCAAAACTGCATGGTAATTCTTACCCAATTATCCCAGGTTTTGAACAATAACCATAATAATGGGGAACATCCTCCTTCACCAAAGAGGGAGCAACTGACAATCGAATGTTTTATGCGGCAATGACCATCGACGTTTTGTGGATCTTCTGATCCACTATTTGCAGAACAGTGGGTCAATGCCATGGAGAAGATCTTTTCGGTACTTCACTATTCTGAGAAGGAGAAGATGACTCTAGCCGTTTATCGTCTAGATGGAGAAGCCGATCAATGGTGGGATTTTATTAAGAACACCATGCCAAGGGAGGAAATTTAAGAGATGGAATGAGAGGAATTTAAGATAATGTTTCTTAATAAGTACTTCCCATGAACTCTTCTCACAAAAATGGAGAGAGAATTCATAGAGCTCAAGAAAAAATTCGGAGAATCTGTCACAACCTATGAAGTGAATTTCACAAGGCTTGTAAGGTACGATTTTGGTTTTGTTATCAACAATGATAGCAAAATTGATAGATTCTTTAGTGGATTAAAACCACAGCTTCGAAAGGCTCTTGCAATTCGAGACTTTGGGAGTTATGAAGAAGTTGTTCGGTGTGCTCTCAAAGTGGAGATGGAGTTTGGATAATGTTCCCATGGATATGGTGATAAGAAAAGAAAGATGGAGTTTCAAGCCGGTGGATCCAGTGACAATGGTGGGAAGAAAAATCAACGACCCATATGTCAAAAATGTGGGAAGTTGCAGAATGGGAACTACCTCAAAGGGATGGGGAAATGATTTAAGTGTGGGAAAGAAGGACACCATGCTCAAGAGTGTCGAAAAGACATGAAAAGATAGGATAATGTATCTGATGAAAGGGGAGAACCACTCATGGTTCAATGCTACAACTGAAGGGAAGTAGAGTACTATGAAAACCAGTTCACTAAACCTTGAGCTCTCGAGGGTAATCAGCGTCAGCAGCCACCAAATCCAAAGGAACAAGGGAAGGCTTATGACATCACTACTACAGAGGTGGAGCATGATAATGAAGTCATAAAAGGTACACTTCCTATTAACTCAAGAATGTAAAAAGTCTTATTTGATTCTAGTTCTACGCATTCCTTCAAATCTTGCAAGTTTGCTAGAACTATAAAATCAAAGCCCCGAAACCTTGAAGTAGAAATATCTGTAAAAACACCAAGTGGTGAAATCATTGCAACCCAAGTTTTTGACTCTTCTCCTATCGGTGTATGTGAGAAGATTCTTCCGGAAAATCTCGTAATACTTCCCTTGGTGGAATTTGACGCTCTAATGGGAATAGACCGGCTCTTGTTATATAGAGCGCATATCAACTGTCAGGAAAAGGAAATATATTTCCATAATCAGAAGAATCCCATGCTCCTCTACAAATGAAAGGAAGATCAGGAATCTCCTTTGAGAAAACCTTCAATGGTATGGGTGTTGATTCCCTATGATGAAGCATACGTCTCCCAAATGGTTGAGTCGAAGGAAAGTTCCAACCCTGGGGAAATGCCCATCGCGAGGGAATACAACGATGTATTTCCCAAAGAGTTACCCAAAATTCCCCCGGATCGTGAGGTAGAGTTCTCAATTGAACTCATACCCAAATCTATTCTTATCTCAAAATGTCCCTATAGGATGGATCCTATCGAGCTGGAGGAGTTAAAGAAGCATCTGCAAGAGCATCTGGACAAAGGGTTCATACTCCCTAGTGCATCCCCTTGGGGTGCGCTAGTGCTCTTTGTGAAGAAGAAGGATGGAACAATGCGGTTGTGTATAGATTATCGGGAACTCAACAAGATCACCATAAAGAACAAGTATCCTCTCCCAAGGATTGATGACCTGTTCGATCAGTTAAGAGGATATCAACACTTCTCAAAGGTGGATCTTCATTCTGGATATCATCAATTAAAGGTGAAGAAGGATGATATTCATAAGACTTCCTTCCGTACAAGTTATGGGCACTATGAGTTTTTGGTGATGCATTTCATACTTATTAATGCCCCTTCAATCTTCATGGATTTGATGAATAGAGTCTTTAGGAATTACCTCGAAAAATTTGTGGTAGTTTTTATCGATGATATTCTCATCTACTCCAAGAGCAAGGAGGAACATGAAGAACATCTAAGACTTGTGTTGGAGACATTGAGAAAGAAGAATCTGTTTTCCAAGTTCAACAAGTGTGACTTTTGGATGAATCAAGTCACGTTCTTGGGACATGTGATCACAAGCGAGGGAATTTTTGTGGACCCTACAAAGAAAAAGGTTATCGAGGAATGGCCCAGGCCCTCTAGTGTCACAGAAATCCGTAGTTTTCTTTGATTAGCTAGGTACTACAGACGTTTTGTGAGAAACTTCTCATGATTTTCAATCCCGCTAACTAAGTTAACAAGGAAAGGGGTAAAGTATGTATGAATGGAAGAATGTGAGGGAAGCTCCAAAGCACTAAAGAGAACGCTAATCACTGCACCTGTACTCACACTACCAAAAAGTGGAGAATGTTTTATGATATAAAGTAATTCTTCAAAGAAAGGCTTGGGTTGTGTACTCATGCAAAATGATAATGTGATAGCCTACGCCTCACGACAGTTGAAGATCCATGAGTATAACTACCCGACGCATGATCTAGAGCCGGAAGCTATGATTTTTTCCTTGAAAATATGGCAGCACTACCTTTATGGTGAGAAGTGTGACATATACACCAACCACAAGAGTCTAAAGTATATATTCACACAAAGGGAGATCAACATGAGTCAAAGGAGATGGTTAGATCTAATCAAGGATTACGATTTCTATATTAACTATCATCCTGGAAAGGCGAACAAGGTAGCTGATGCTCTAAGCAGAAAAGAACCTACTACTCTTTCCTTGGTGCAGATTGAGAAAGACCCTATCATCTTGGATATGCAAAGGATGGATTTCGAAATCATAATGGCAGGGGATACATCCTACCTTTCCCAAATTATTTCGCAACCATCCATCCAGGAGAAGATTAAGGAAGCACAAAGGAATGATGTGGAGATATAATAGAGGGTGAATGCAGTAAAGGAAGGAAAGTTGCAAGAGTTCCATATCGATGATGATGGTGTGATTCGGTTTGGAACATGGATTTGTGTGCCTTCATCACCCGGGATAAAGAAGGAGCTATTGGATAATGCACATAGCTCAACTTTCTCTACCCATCCTGGGAGTACCAAGATGTATCGTGATCTCCGAGAACACTTCTAGTGGGATAACATGAAGAAGGAGATTCTGGAATATATATCACGGTGCTTGGTATGTCAGCAAGTTAAAGCTGAGCGGAAAAATTCCAAAGGTATGATGGAGCCATTGCCTATACCCATGTGGAAATGGGAAAATTTTACTATGGACTTTGTCATAGGTCTCCTGAAGATTTCAAAGGGATATAATGCGATATGGGTTGTGGATGACCGAATCACCAAGACTGGCCATTTTATCGGTATTCAGGAAGACCTCTCTATTGAACAACTTGCAAAGATATATGTGAAGGAAGTAGTGAGACTTCACGGTGTTCCACTCTCAATTGTCTCTGACCGTGATCCAAGGTTCACATCTAAATTCTAGAGAATCCTTCAACATGCTTTGATTACTGAATTAAATTTCAGCACGGCCTATCACCCCCAAACTAATGGCCACTCTGAAAGAAATATTCAGACGCTTGAAGATATGCTAAGATCCTACTCTCTTGAATTAAAAGGTGGTTGGGATTAGCATCTCCCATTGGTTTTGTTCTCATACAACAATAGCTTCCACTCGAGTATTCAGATGGCTCCGTATGAAGCTCTTTATGGGAAGTGGTGTAGAACTCCAACCTGCTGGGATGAAGTTGGAGAAAGAAAGCTGCTTGGACCCGATCTTGTTCAAGAGATGACAGATAAGGATCATGTCATCCAGAAACACGTCAAAGCTGCTCAAAGTCAGCAAAAGAGATATGCTTACAACTGTTGAAGGGACTTGGAGTTCGAATATGGAGACAAAGACTTACTTCGAATATCTCAATGGAAGAGAGTCATGCGATTCGAGAAGAACGGGAAGCTAAGCCCAAGGTATATTGGCCTCTTTGAGATCCTTGACCGCATATGAGCTATGGCCTATTGACTTGAAATTCCACCGACTATGGCTCAAGTTCATGATGTGTTTCCTGTATCACTACTGAGGAAGTACATACCAGAGCCCTCACATGTACAAAACTCAGACGTGGTACAGCTGGAAGATGATCTCTCCTATGAGGAGCATCCAGTAAAGATTCTGGACCGAAGTGATAATGTTCTACGCAACAAGACAACCCATCTTGTCAATGTGTTTTGGAGGAACCATAAGTTTGAGGAAGCAACTTGGGAACCAGAAGAGGAAATGAAGGAGAAGTACCCTCACCATTTTATGTAAAGTGAAATTTCGGGGGTGAAATTTCTTATGGGGGGAAGAATGTAACGATCCAAAGTTTTTCAATGGAAAATTACCTTCTTATATTTATGTCATAAAATAACATGAAAACACAAAATAATGAACTACTAAGTGATAAGTGACCTTTAAACATAATTTTTTCACCCCTATGTTTGGAATTTTGAAAATCCGACATACACGGTTGTGTTCAAGATGATTTTTTGAGTATAATGAAACAAAAATAATGTTTGGTGAATAGTAACCTACCCTTATGAATAGTAACTTACCCTTATGAATAGTAATATGAAACTTATGAAAAGAAAATAAGAGTAACATTACATATGAATAATAAAATAAAATTTAGACATCTTAGAAAGTGACAGTTTGACCTTAGTAAACATTTTTGGTATTTTATAAGTCATAAACAAATAATTATAATTAATTAATTAATTTAAAAGAATATTTATCTCGCTTAAATTTATTTATAAATTATTGAATCAATGTCTAATTGTTTTTAGTTAATTTTATAAGACCCTACGTAATTTTTGAAAGAACTATAAAATAAGTTTTAATCTTAAAAACTGTTTTTTTAAGTAAACTATGATTTTAATTAAATATTAAATTAATAATATTTATAAAATTATTTTTGAAAAATGGACTTCATTTTCGTACTCTTCACATTGAAAAATGTTTGGGGTAAATTTTTCGGATTTTTCTGAGAAACATGAATTTTTGGTGAATAATAGAATACCTTAATTTACCATATAAATACATTTTAATTAAAACCCACTATTCCTGACATCACAAGTGATTTAAGAACCCAAATCACGAACTCACATGCCTTATTTACTATTATTGGTCATCCAACACTCATTATTCCTTGTCTTAGGTAAAATTAATAAACTATTCAATTTTATATTAAGGGAACCCCTCTCCCCTCCACTATAAAATCCACCCTTCACTCCCTCTTTTCATCACACTTCTCAAGTTCCAAGCCTTCCCTAAACTCTTCCCAAACACCTTCCCAAGACCCTACCCCACGTACAAGAGCTTCTGGTCTCATAAAAATACCATGCTTAGGCCCTTAAGAGGTTCTCAAGAGGAGGATTTTAAAGGTAATTTCCCTCCCTCTTCTCCTTTAATTTCCTTTCAAGTTCAAGTTCCTTTCTTCATCTCTCCCCACCTATATTCATCCAAATTGTTTTGTAACACCAGTATTATACATATAATGTAATTTTATGATTCTAATGGGATATTATATTTCCCCACCCCCTTTCCCTCTTCCTTTTAGTTTATTAAAGAGAACGTTGTTCATGAGGTGTTAAATTTATCACCTTCAAAAACGACAAGTTCTCTTCTTCCATTTCTACCATAAAATATGGTCATGAAAACATTTTTATAGTTTAACCATAGTATGTTATATGTATTATCTTCTATATTAAGTTCTGGAAATAACCTATGGCAATATTACTAAGTGAAAAGTTAAAACAAGTTCGTTGTGATCCAAAAACCGCTCAAATTTACCCAAATAACCATCATTAAATTCTTATCTAATGATTCATCCACATGGATCTAATATAATTCATTATAAAATAATTCAAGCTCCTTTAATATCCCTAATAACACTTAATGTTATTTCTGGATGTTTACCCATGATCTACCCGAACTTTAATTTAAGAATACAAGTGAACCACTCAAGAAAACCATAAAAACGAACATCCTAAAACAATGTTTTTAAGCACTATAAGTCATCCAAAGGAACATAATATGACATAATGAAAACAGAAGGAACCCTATTAATTTAAAAAAGGTTCTGGAATTTCAAATTAATGAATATAATGTCATTATACTAGACATTAAAGAGAAGGAGGCATTCAAGTACAAGGTAAGGGGAAATCTCGAACCCAATTTTCTTCCTTCGGGTTCTCCCTCTTTCACTCCATTTTGATATGGTTACTACTCAAAGATAATTTTTTCATCATTTCCTTTAATTTTCTGTGATATACATGTTTTTCACTGGTTTTTATGTCCGACAAAGTGTTTTCAAAAAGAACTCTTCTTTTAAGAACGCCCTTTTACTTCACACTCAAAGTGAACGGTTCTTGTAACATGTATGTTATCCCCTCGTTCTTTTGGGAACCCCAAGATTATGAATTTGTTATTATGAGATGAAAACCATTAATTTTCATGGGTTAATTATGTTGATTTTTGTTATATGTTTATTGTGGCAAGCATTATAAATGATAATGTTATGATGTGATAGGTGTGCCCGGAATTATATAGCGCAATATGAATGTTTAAATGTGACGGGTGCGCCCAAAATTATATAGCGCTCTAATGCATTGGTTAAAGTGATTAATCTCATTAGTAAATGTGAAATTATTTGTGAACAATATTCTAGATTGGTTCACAATTATGTGTGGTATTTAACCACTACGACATGATGTTTCATTTTTATGCATTGCCACATTTCAAGTCTTTTATTTATGCTCCTATCTTGTTCATGATCTTTTTCCTATGTCATGATTATGCTCACACCATGCTATATTGTTCTTATCTATCCTCTTACTGGGCTTCTAGATCACCCCTTTTGATTTATATCCTCAGGTGGCTACATTTACAAAGGAGAGGAAAAGTTCCACAAAGAAGCTAGTGAAGAAGAAATTAAATAAATGTTTATGGTTGATTTTTTATTTGTTATGTGTGGTCCTAGTTTTCACAAGACACTAAACCTTTGGATCCTCCATGTGTAATAATATTATGTTTTTATCATAGAAATGATGTAATAGTAATGTAAGAAAAGTCTGGGTTTCTATAACACACCCCACTCCATCTACGTCAGAACCTCTTAAAACATTATACAAACACATGAAACAAAGAAAAAACTCATACAAGAATGTTTATAAAGGTTTCAAATATCTATAAAACTCTTAAAAATTAATATATTCCTCTCACCTAAACATATAAAAACACTTCTAAGGGATGGTTGACAGAAAAAAATATTATAAGACTTCAAAAATAAATATGGTTATTTAATATCATGCTTTATTTTTTTTGGAAACTAACCTATCTACTATTTAAAAAAATAGAAATATCATTAACTCAAGAATAATTAAAAAGAAATATATTTTACATATTTATCATAAAAACATATCAAAATAAAAAATAGTGTTTTGATAGAATTTAATCCCTTACTAAAAATAATGTTTTTTCAAGTGGTTAAATGAACTCCCACTCAATTCATTCCTTAAATATCATGCACAAAAATTCCCCCATTCAATATTATCTAATGATTCAAATGTCATGTGTTCACTCATCATATTATCAAGAACTGCCTTCCCCAATTTCCATTGGAACTATTTATTCCCTATTCTAAATACAGTCCATATCATGTTTGTGGGGGAGGGAGGGGGTTGGTTCCATAAAAACCTCCAGAATGGGGTGAAGGCTGAACAAGAATCTTCTTCCAAAAATCCATAAACTATTATCTTGGAATAAAATTGTTAACGATATCAACAATATACTTTTTTTACCAATAAATTCAAGTATAATATCACATATATCCACGTTATCTATGGTAATTTGATATCAAAAGTCAATTTTTCTAGATCAAGAATACTAAAATACATTTCTATAGAAACTTATAACACTATAATTATCACATAGAATTATTAATATTTTTTTATAAATAACACTCATATTTGTTATTTACATATATATATGACTCGTGTAAGGGCATGTGTATCAACCATGTATTCATATTCAGTTTTAATCAAATTAACTGTGTTTTTTTCTTATTGTACTAACTCACCCAACCATATCTAAGAATGAAAACACCAACTTATTTTAATCTCCTATCAGTAGAGTCGCCATCCAAGTCTAAATTTGTGTAACTAAGAAATTACAAATATGTAATTCATATATAATTCATAGAATGGTCAATTATAATTTTATCATTCCTGAATATCCTATTTTTTCAAGAATATATGATTCTATTGGTTCAATTTGATATTAAACACACATGGTCACTATATAGTAAATTTATTGTGTAGAAGCTATCAAATACAACAAGATACAACCTATACTTTTAAATTACTTAAGATCATCCTTGTTAACTTGTTCATATTTTCTGAATTTTTTTTACCAATTTAAATATAAGTAGAAACCTCCCTATCCTCATTCATTCTATACTCTTCTGTTAGTTACATTGACTATTATTCATGGTATATAAATATATAGTCATATTTATACTCAATCTATAAAACCATAAAATAATTCTACACTTCTAGTATATTCATCTCAATATAATCCTTCATCTGTATGGAAAATACGTCAAAAAATAATATATTATCACTATATAAAATTATATCCTCTATATACACAATTATTATCTATGTACATGTGAAAATATCCTTTATATTAAAATTTCAATCAACAGTGCATTTAGAATGTCACCTTTTCCTCATGTAGTTATAATATTTAGTGTACCCAGATCTAAGAGTCTATTTTTGGTCATATCAATATCTTTAGAGACTAAAAACATACTCTCGTCATGGTTGAGAATAAATCCATTATGTTACACAGTAAATACATCTTATTTAAGGTCACTTTTCATTAATTATAACATCACATCCATCTAATAAACATTATATTTTTTATTTTTTGTCACTACCAAAAACATTATTATAGTTTCATAACTGGAAAATGGATAAAATGTTTCTTTAAATTAATTTTTATCCATATAATAATAGAATCATAAAACTAGACTTCCTTTGATCCATGTGACCTCACATTTCTCATTATTTTTTATTTATAATAACCCATTTTTTCATCTGTATTTTTCCTTTTTTTTCTTGGAAAAATATGTTATGTGGAATAACTATCATTCTGATTGAGCTCTTTATTAAAATATTGAACATATTCTTCATGTTTAATAGCTTCAAAAACTATTATTGGTTAATCCTACGAAATAACAGCTACATTTTCCAAACTCTTAGTCTTATTACTCTATGAACTAGTTCTTTTGGATTTCAAATTATAGAACTAGTTTCTTTATGTTTTCTCATTTGGTGATATTGACATATAACAGCACTAGTATATTTCTTATTGTCTGTAGTATTTTATAATTCAATACAATTAGTTATAGGTGTGATTTTAGATACTTTGTCAACACTATTTTCAAAAATGTACTTGCAATTTTGTACAAAAATATCAAGACCTTTTTATATAGTTTAGTCAATTTTTCCTGAATTTTTATCAATTTTTACATTGAAACTATAAACAATTTTTTTAAACAGTAATTCATATAATGATAACATTTTCCTATAGATATATATCCCATAAATAAACTCTCATCAACTTTTATTTCAAAATTTCCAAGATTTTTATTGTTCCTTTTTAAGTTACATGGATGGGAAAAAACAATGAAGTAATTCACTATAGGATTCCTCTTATACCCCATTTTATATAATGTATAAATTGTCTAAATGAACAAAAGGCCTATATTCTAAATTTACATAATAGTACACATGACTTCCCTCAATAAATGATTGGAAATTTTATTTTTACCAGGAATAGTTCTAACTATTTCCACAAAAATTATATTTTTTTCTATAACACAAATTTTCATGGGTATATATGATGTTATATATAGATTCTTGATTAAATTTCTGGTAAGATGCTCTTTAAATTAAGAACATGTATATTCCAGAACATTATTTTATATCGAGAATATTTCTAACCAATTTCATTATTAAAAATTGACATGTTATCCTATACAAGTGTTAATTGTAGGACAAGTCTCCTTTGATAGCTTCATATTTTTCATGGATATTACTTCTCTATGAGAAAGAATATATATCTCAAATTATTGAGACCAGGGAAAAAATAATCCTTGAGGACACTCCCATTATAATAGAGTTTTCTAATGCGTTCCCATAAGAGTTTCCTAGAATTACTTCAAACTAATAGGCTGAGTTCTCAATCGAACTTATACATGAGGCCCTAGAAATATATAATAATACATATAGAATAAAAAGTATTTAACTTTAAGATCAGAAGAATAAACTACATGATAATCTGAGAAAAATGTTTATATACCTAAGTGCTTCACCATTGAGTGTTTTGGTTCTCTTCATCGTGAAAATGGATGGGTAAATGCATATTCATATTAATAATAATGAACTCGATAAGATCACGATAAAGAACAAGTATCTCCATCCATAGATTAATGATTTGGTTTATATGCTATGTATAACACAGTGGAGGATCTTCAGTTGGAAAATTATCATCTAATTGTAAATAGGATATTCCCAAGACTAATTTTTGTGCAAGATACATACACTATAATTACATGTAATTCGAATTACAGTCACTAATGATTCAACAATATTTAAGGATTTTATAAATAATGTGTTCATATATTAATTTTATAAATTTATGGTATTATTTTTATAAGTTATTACAATATAATCCAAAATTATTGATCAATATAAGGAGAATTTGAGTAGTGTGTTGAATACTTTTTGAAAGGAAAAGTTAAATTAAAAGAATAATAAATTCACATTTTTGATGGAGAATGTAATATTATTGGGGTATGTTGTCAATAGTAAAGATATATCATGGGATCCTTAAAATAAAATTGAAATTAGGGAATTGTTTAAAAATATCTATATTAGAGATGTGTAGTTTCATTTTATTATCTAGGTACTATCATTTATTTTAGAGATACATCTTTCAGTTTCCAAACCTGGAAACCATGAATACTTGGAAGGGAGTAAAGTTTTTTTGGCCTAATTTATGAGAGGAATGATTTAATGAGTTAAATAATAGGATAATCAATAAACTTGTACTCACACTACCCATATATGAGGAAATATTTATGACCTATAGTGACACGACCAATAAAATCATGGCATATTTACTCATGAAAAATGAAAAAGTAATAGCCAATGCCTCTCAACAGTTGAAGATGCATGGGGAAATTGTCTTATGCCTTATATTGAGTTGGTTACAGTGATCTTCATTGTAATGTTTTGGTGAAATTACCTAAAAAATAGAATATTGACATATATATGGATCATAATAGCCTCATTTATATATTCACATACAATGTTTGTCAGACATTATCATTTATTATTACTATTAAATCCATTGTTGTACTGAGAAGGAGAATCGTGTGGTAGTTGTTAGGGGTAGAAAGAACCATACATCCTTTTCCATGATAAGGACTAAGACAGGTCCAATATTCTTGGACCAGAAAAGGATTTACATGGTAATCATTAAAAGAATTCCATTCTACCTTTCCAATGTAACAACTCACCCATACATTATTTAGAATATCAAAGAGGGTCAAAAATATGATGTGGAGAAATAGATAAAGCTACTAAATATTCCAAAGTTTAACTTTTCTAATGATATAGTTACAAGTTTCAGAACCTGAATATTTATTCCATAACAACCATAATAGAAGAGATTTATTTTAGATGAAACATATAGCTTATCCTTGTTTATTCATCAATGGGGAACTAATATTTACAGGAAAATGAAGAAAACCCTATGGTGGGATAACATGAAGAGGGATATTTTAGTGTTTATATATCAATTCATATATGCCAAAAATTCAAGGCTGAACAAAATAATTCAAAGGATATGTCACAATAATTTCCCATACCAGTATCAAATTTGAAAAACATAACCATTACTTTGTTTCATTAGACTCATCAGGACATCTAAAGGCCATAAAGTCATTTTTTTTAGTCAGTCACCTTAATAAATCATCACATTTCATTTCAATCACGGAGGATTTTTCTATTAAAAAACTCTAGAAGATATCAATAATATAATTGGTAAGTATAGATGGAGTACCGCTCTTGTTATATCAGATAAAGATCATATATTTACAGTAAGGTTCTGTACACGGAATCCAAAAGCATTGTATAAAGATCTATGTTTCTATACATCTTATCACCCATCATATAGATATCCAGTTTGAGACAACCATTCAAACTCTAGTGGATATAATAATATTATGATTAATGGATTTACAAGTATTTTGGAATCTACACCTTCTCCTTATAGAGTTCTCATAAAAAAAATTATACGAGTTTCACATTCCTAAAATACCATGATTTTATGATGTCATTTTCTAATTCCATGATTTAATGTGAGTATGTATCATTATTATGTCTTCATATTGTCATGATCTGGATTTTGAATCTCATGTATTATTTATCATTATTCTATACTTTTATTATTCCCTTACTGGTTATTATCGCTCAGCCTTTTCTTATGTATGTCCTTAGGTTATCCTATAGAGTATTAAGAGTTTATTGGAAATTAGGAGCACATTACGGAGTTTTAATTAATTATGTTATATTTTAAGGGTTTATAAATATAATTTACCATATACCCTAGGCATCTAAATTTTTTTTGGATTATTTCACTTCAATAATTACTTTTAGAATCATTAAATAAAATTTATTATAATTATGGGGTGTTAAACACATGTCTCTTATTCTTTACACTCTTCTGGTTGATTCGTATTTTCTGTACTCCACTGGATTTAAAAAAATAATAATAGATCTTAATTAGAGAATAAATCAACTTATGAAGAGATATAAATGAGAAAAATAAGGGAGGAATCCCTTATTAGTTATTCAAAATAATAATCTCATACATTATATAATTCATGCACGTGATGATCCTCATCTATCTCATGAGTAAGTTAATTAATACCTAGCAATAAGAACAACTTTCCTTAACCTAGTTAGAATTCCCAGTTGTAGTCTATGACAATGATCTTATATTTTTATTCTCTCACATAAATAAAACAGAATGTTGGATTCTCTTCATAATTCTTAAATATATTCAATTTATTTATTTTTCCTTTTTATATCATATAAATAATGCATGAATAATATTTCTATAATTACTATGGTGATTAAATATAATGTTTAGTCACAAAAAAAATCACTAATCATTGGCCTCCAATTTTTTTCATATAGAATAAAAAATAAATGATTTCAAATATTTAAATTTGAAACTCCCATTTTATATCATAAGATCATATTAATCCACTAAAAAGGCTGGTTTGAATCAGTCGAGATAATTTTTTAAAATTTCATATTTTTAAAATAATTCCATGAAATCTATTAATATAATATTCACTATTGTAGAGACTCTCAACCTCACTAATATATGTCGAAAATAAATATAACAATAATAAAGTTTATTTTTTCAGTGTTCGGCCCCTTCCCGGGTAACATACTCCTTGTCGTGGTTGGTTTCTCCCCCAAACTATATATTCTTCACAATAATAAAAATTGGTTACAGGTTACATTAATGGCGTAGAGTCAAACTATTTATGTCCAAAGTCACACTGGATGATGCAACTTTACACTGCCTTCATAAAATATCTGTTACCAATATGTGATAGATATTTTGGAATAATCAGTTTTATTAGAAAAAAAATAGATCTCACCTATTAATCCCTTAGGAATGTACAAGAATAGTTTCTCAGTTCATTTAGATATGATTTAGAATAAGATATTTCCCTTATCATTTAAATAAACACTATACACTCAGGTTAACCCATAACTTTTGGGGAATATAGATTGAGTTCATGGTAATCACACTTTCTACATTTTTTCTATAGTTCTTCCACACTGCTTACACAACAGTAATGATAACATAATTTTTATTCTTTTTCGATATTAACAAGCATTAGTTCTCCCAAAACAAATTCATTTATGAGTATTAAATTTCCCCCAACATAAATAGTTCCTTCTAATAGAAAATTTATGATTCTAAATTTTTTTCCAACCCCAATGGGTCATTAAAAAAATAAATCATTCAGAAAACATACATTTATATCTTATTTTTTCAAAATATCTTAATCTCAAAAAATATATTTAGATTAATTTACTCAAATTTATTTCAACATGTTATCTTCTTGAAACAATAAATTTGATCAATATCATGAATAAATAAAAAATAATTTATTTCTAAATATTTATTAACAACCATCTTCTTTCTCACAATGAAACAATTTTGAGCTCACCATCTTCTTCAACATTCTCTTATGATATAAAAATTCATAAATGTGACTCATTAACTAAAATATTTATGCCTTAAAAAATTATCTAGGAACACAGCATATTCACATGGAGGTATTTATTTGAACTCTAGTGTGACTCAACATCATCAAAATTGATTTCCAAAATTAACCTTTAGAACTTATTTATTTATAACATCAACTTTAAGATGGATAATGTATTTTCTGATAAAATAACTCAGAACTTTAAATATATACATATATTGGTCATCATTTTTGAAATCTCACATGAATAAACATTATTAATAGTTTATATGTGACTCTTTTCACATTGAATAGAAGTTGTTGTATCACTATGTGTAATTTCTTTTGAACATGCGAATTCTTGAAAGCATAGTCTGCACATAGTCAAAACTTTTGTACATAGTTCCTAAAAAATACTTATGAATATTTGGATCCATGATAAAATTGTATTTGTGTTCCAAAAATTAATACATAGCTAATAACTACTCTATGAACTTCCATACATGGTCAAATTCCCAAATTTAGAAGAAATTGGGTATGTGAAATCCTCCAAAGAGGGAACTAGATTTACGTAGAATATCATATAGATGGAGGTATTCACATATATGGGAACTTCATTTATGTAGAGTATCAGATATGTAGAGGAATTTGTATATGTGAGTCTTCAAATTGATTAATATTTTCTTTTGTAAGGTGTTAGTCACATTGAGAAATGACTATATGTGAGTTTTCATATAGATGAATATTTTCGTATGTGAAAAAACACATATATGAGACTAAAAAATGTATACCCTACTCCAACTACTTCATCGCCTCATAAAACTTTATACAAACACTTAAAACCATCAAAAACACCTCCAAGAATATTTAAAAAGGATTCAAATATCTAAAAACCTCTTCAACATCAATAAATTCAACTCACTGAAACATATCAGAAAAACATCTAAAGGATGGATGAAAAAAATACAACATTATATGACTTCAAAATATAATAGGGTTATTTAATCTCACCCTTTATATTTTTTCAAAACCAACCTATCTACTCTTTAAAAAGACGTCTCAAAATCATTAACTCGATAATCATCAATCCAAAACCTATCTTTGAACGATTTATATTGAGACCACACAATAATAAAATACTGTGTTTTTTAAAGAATTTCATCCCTTAGTGAAAATCATATATTTTCAAGTGGGTTAAAATAACTCCCACTCAATTCATTATTTAAATATAATGGAAAAAATCCATACTCAATATTATCTAATTCTCCATATTACATGTGATCATTCCTCATATTATCAAGAACTATCTTTCAACATTTATGTATATTTGTGGAACTATTTCTACCCTATTGTAAACAAAATCCAAATCTTGTGTGGGGGGAGGGGGTTGGTTACAAAAATACAAAAGTATGGGGGGAAGGCTAGACAGTAATATACTTCTTTAAATCCATAATCCATTTTCTTAGAATATATTTACTAAAGATATCAACAATATAATCTTTTTTACCAATATATTTATGTATAATATTACCTATATCCACATTATCTTTGATAATTTGATATAAAATTTCAATGTGTTTAGAACAATAATACTGAAATACATTTTTTATAGAAATTGATAATTCTATAATTAAAAAGGAAAAATCTTAATGGGTTTTTACAAATTACTCTCATGTAAGTTAGATACATATATATCTATAAAACACATGTGACTACCTTTGTATCAGGTGTGTATTCATATTCAGTTGTACTCAAATTCTCCATGTTTTTATCTTATCATATTAACTCACACATCCATATCCATGAAAGAAAACACCACCTAAATTTGATCTTCTATCGGTACAGTCACCATCCTAGTCTACATTAGTGTAACAAATAATTTCCCAAAATGTAATGCACCTATAAAGCATATCGTGATCTATTATACATTTCTTATACATGAAGATCATATCTGATTCAATAATGTATGATTCTGTTGGTTCAATTTGATATTTAACACACATGGTAATAACATATTAAATTTCTAGTCTGGAAGCTATAAAATACAAAAGCTACAAACTATACCTCTAAATTACATATAATCAACCTTGTTCCCTTGATCATGTTTTCTTAAGTTTTTACCAATTTAAATAGGAGAGGAAAAATCCCTAGCCTCATTCATTATATACTTATATGTGAGTTCTTGTAAGTATTTTTTAATTTATTGAGATATATTGTTTAATTTATACTCAATATTTAATCACATAAAATAATTCAACTATTATAGCATATCCATATCAGAATACACCTACAATAATATGGTAAATTACTCTCAAAAGAACTTCTTATCACTAGAAAAAAGCTATATTATCCTCATACACAATTACTATCAATATACTAGTGAAAATATCCTTTATATTCAAATTTCAATCAATCGTACCTTTAGAAAGCCAAATTTTTCTCATGTAGTTATAAATTTTTGTGTACCAATATCTAAGATCATATTAAAGGTCATATAATTCATTCTCGAGTCTACAGAACATACTCCCATCATTATAAATAATAAATCCATCTTGTTCCTCAATTAAAACTTATTTATGAAGTTCACTTCTCATAAATTCAAACATCACATCCATCCAATAAAAAATATAGTGTTTATTTGTGGTCACTAATAAAAATGTTCTTATAGATTCATTCCTGTAAAATGGATAAAATATTTCTTCAAAAGAAATTATTTCCATTTATTAATAGAATGGTCAAACTATCCTCCCTTTATTCCTTGTGAGTTCACCTTTCTCGATAATTTTATTTATAATAACCCATTTTTTGAAATATATTTTACCTTTTGGTATAGGGAAAAATATCCCATGTGGAGTAATTACTAATCTTAAGGAGTTATCCATAAAAATATTGAACACAATCTTCATGTTCAATAGCTTCAGGTACTATTATTAGGTCATTGAATGAAATATGAGTTATATGATCTCAAATCATAGTCTTATTCTTCTAAGGACTACTGCATTCTGATTTCCAATTTTATAATCTTCTTCTATATATTTTCATAAGTAGCTGAGATTGACATATAACACCACTAGATAAACCCTCATCATCACTAGTATTTTCAATGTCAATATAATTAGATTTTGGTGTGATTTTATCCACTTTCTCAACTGTAATTTTAAAAATGTACCCAATATTTTTTTAAAAAATATCAAGACCTTCTTATATAGTTTACAGAATTTTTAATAAATTTGAATTCAGTTTTACATCAAAACCATCAGAAATTTTTTGAAAACAAAATTTACTACAATTATATCCATTTCTATTAGATAGATATCCCATAAATTCACTCTCACCAACTTTTTTTCATAATTTACCAGCTTTTATTGTTGATTTTTATGTAACATGGACTAGAAAAAACATTGAAGTAACTAACTATAGGATTTATCTTATACCACATTTTATATGATGTAGAATTTGTCTAAAACCTCAAAAGGTATCTATTCTATATTTATAAACTAGTAAACATGACTTCTCTCTAGAAATGATTGAAAATTTTATTTTTACCAAGCATATTTCTAAACATTTCACAACTAGATTCCTAATATTATGCATGTATAACTTTTATTTTCACTCATTTTAGCTCGAATCGATCATCAGTGATAATTTACTTGAAAGAAAACATGTGTGGTATTTTCATCAATATGTGAACAATGATAAGATAAGGTTGAATAAGATCAATGATATTAAACAAATGGTGTTGATAAATCAGGTTTAACAACCCACCTTCTAATAAAAATATCTAACATTATCTCATACGCCCCCTTTTTCTAATTCTATCTTCATAAAAATTCTTTAAAAATGAAAATAAAATATGCATGTTAGACATATAGTGGTATCTCTAATTATCACATTTATTATGCATTTAAAACTAGTTCTCCAATTTCGGAAATTTTCCATCCATGAATAAGTGCACGAGAGAAGTTTAGTGGTTCCAACAAAAATACATCTCCATATAATTGAATTCATTCATAATGAAAAAAAATCCATTATAAGGTAATTATACAGCACTTTGTTGTATTTCTAAACACATAGTGGGTTTTGAAAACTGACTCACGAGTTGGATATTTATTTTAAATAAGAAGATATAAAGTAATTAATTTTATATCAACTCAACCATGGACCCCTGATACATTATTCAGAATGATATCCTCCATGAATTTTAAATAAACCCAATTATATCCCAAATAAATAACCTTATAATTAGTCATCATTGTTGTGGATAATGAATGGATATTAATACAATCACCATCCCAAATTAAAAAGATCCAATCCATTCAAAATAGTGGCGAGTTTCTGGTTTGAAATGGTGATTTGGGTGAGTATATCTTGTAGAGGGAGTGATATAACTTTTTCCTAGGCTAAGGACCTAGTGAGAATAGATTGAAAATTATTGGGTTCATACACTTTTTGAAAAGGGTTATTATCCACGGGTTACATAATAAATAATCTTTTGTAATGGAGTCCCTTTGCAAATGGCTCGTTGGAGAAAAAGGCATCGCAAATATGTTTGGATTTTAAAAAAACATATCGTGATGGTTCTACCACCCATTAGAAATACTTTTCTTGATTTTTTAAACACCTTTTTATGACGGACCATCACAATTAGTATTTGCGACAGGGTCATTGAAAATAATGGGAAAAATTAAAAAAATAAAAAAATATGAATTTTAAAATAATATTAATAAAAATGAAATAATAATATTAATATTAGTACTGTAAAATTATTTATAAAATAATAATAATATACATTAAAATATTAATATAAATATTAGTAAAATATAATTAATTATATAATAATTAAATAATTTTATAATAATTTTATTATTAATATTAATGGAATAATATTATAAATATTAGTAATATAATAAAAACCTCAATCTTCATAAAAATATGAAAATATATCAATTAATAAAATAAAAAAGAATAATAAATAGTTAAATAAATAATAAAAACAATAATATTCTCAAACAATATAAAAACACACTATTTAAAATGTTAAACAGTTAATATTACCATAAAATTTGTCATTCAAATGTTTCATTATAAAATAAAAATACATCACTATGGGGAGGGTCATCTAGAGGAACGGGAGGAGATGGTGGAGGGAACTCCATCCATAAACTATGAGTCGGAGGCCACATGTTCTCCATCTTCTCCTGAACCTATAGATGTTGCCATCGATGCATTTCATCCAGCATCTCCTATTTCTATTGTTCCTACTGTCGTAGGAACACTTCATACTGCGACTGCTTCCACTAACGCATATCCTCCTGATCCCTATGCATAGTCTATAGAGGCACAATCTGGGCTCGCAGCTGCTCCTGATATTGTGTAGTAGATGATGATGACTCTCTCTAAAATCCCCTCAAGCTTGATGTCGACATTGCATAAGTTCCATAAAAAATCCCAGGGGACAGTTGAGAGATAATACCAACATCTCATCCTTTCATGAATTCATATTAGGTCGCAAGTATCCATGTTACCTTATCAAATCAGGGGGGGTACTGGTCTGACCATTGGTCTTGGCTGACTCTCACTATGTGTCTGGTAGTTCGCTGCCTTAAATGAATCCTTCAATTATAGTTTAAAATTAAAATATTTAAAATATTATTTATAATTAAATTTAAAACTAATAAATAAATTATACTAACAACAATATTACGCTGGCGGGCACCTCTATTCTCTCCAGTTGTTAGATCACTGTACATCCTCTTATAAACATCAAACCTCATAATATCAAGAAGTGAGAATATCAGTATAAATATAAAATTAACCATTTACATTTAATGTTATATACAATATTTAAAAAAATTTCTTAACTTATTCACACTATACATACTGAATGTATAACTACCGGCTTGATGTGTCACCTCATATCTCCCTCAATTTTGTTGACCAACTGATGATCTAATCTAAAACTGCCTACTCAACCAGTGTGTACAAAACCCATCCCAACATTAAGATGAAATATAATCAGATCGGTGGACACGATATGCCATATCAAACACTATCACTCCTACTTTCTTCATTTCATTCCTTTTCAAATTGTGCAAAAACTGAGTGCAATGCGGACACATAGCTCCCTACCATTCCTTCCAGAGATCCATACATATTCTCTAATTAATGGGATAACATAAACACTACAAATAATATTTAATATGAAGTCATTGATTATATTAATTTCGAAATAAATATTCTTTATTTATGTACCATCCAATGCTCGATCTTAAGGTGCAGAACATCAATAGGAATCTGATCCCTTAAACCCCATGCTTCATAAAAATAATTGTGCAATATAGTGCTCCCCTATCCAACAGCTATATGCATAAAGCAATGAAAAGAAAGAAAAATTTATCAAACAATTATAATATAGAAAAATTAATGAAAACTAACTAAAATAAATAGGTAAACATACCTCTTTTTGCATGGATTGAACCCAAGATGTTGACGTCGATTGGGGATAGGGTCAGGAATAATTAGTCAGGCAGGACCACGCCCCCTCTGAGTGCTCCCTAAACCACCACTAGACTAAGGGTCTGATGATTCAACATCCTACTCATCCAAAGGTATATCAGTATTCTGCAATAGGCGATACAGATCCTCATCCATCTGAAACATGAAATGATTATTGTTAGAAAATAGGTGAAAACAAATATTATATATAGATATATTTTATATTTGATTATAACCAATATTTAATTGTGTCAATGTCCACCTTCATCCTCATATTCATAACTATCAATGTCAATGCCTTTGTCTTCCTCCTCAGAATCATCAATTTCCATATTAGTTTTAGTTTCATAATGCTTTATCATTTCAAATGATATTGTAACATCATTAACATTATTGTCATTATCATCCCATCACTTTGGGGTGTCATCAATGATATTTTTGTCTCTTCATGGAAAATAAGGATTTGAAGTAGTCTCTTCAAAAATTGTAAGTCCTTCCAATTCAATGGATCCACTTTCACTTTCAGTAAACTAATTATCTCGAGATTTAATTTTTATTATGATCCACCCATCACCCAACTATCTTGAAGTAGCATTGTAATTTTCATAATAAATTTAATTTGACTGATGAGCCAATATAAATGGTTCATTTACTACAAGAAGACGATAATATTTAATATCAATGATTCCATGGATTAGATGAACATGAAATCCTCTCTCAGTATCCCACCACTAACATTTAAACATCATTATGTAATGTGGTCCTAGATAACATAGTTCAATGATTTCTTCCAGCATGCCATAAAAGTCAACTTCAGCTTATATATGATGATATCCTATAAAGAAAAAACAAGTATTAATTATTTTTTTATTCCCCATATTCACGTTTATGAACTTCAAAACCATTCACCACATAAGAATTGTAATATTTAAACATTTTGGATGGAGGGGTACTCAATACACACAATTGAGTATCAATTTTATCTGCATGTTGAGATACCTGAAATTTAGTAAAACGATTATAACTATAATAAGTATTAAATTTATTTTTTATGTGAAATCAAAAATAAATTATGTTACTAGTTTTTAAAACCATTATGAATTTTTTTACAACGTTCTTCAAGATAATATGCTATAATTTGTTGAAATAATTTCTTCATATGATTATCATATAACCTACCAATAAAATAAGATTAATGTACTATTAAAAAAATTATAGAATAAGTGATCGGTGCACTCATAATACAAATGATGTCATTACTTCATAGTTGAGTATAATATATGTATTAGCTCTGTGATGTTCTTTATCTAAAATCCATCATTCATGAACTCCACCTAATCCATGTTCGGTAAAATTGAAAATTGATAATTGATTACTCTTTTCATAATTATCATTTACCTCATTATGGACTATGCAATTTCATTTTTAGTGATATTCATATTGGATGTAATGAGAGTAGAAAAATTAAATTTCATCTTAAAAATAAGCATCTACAATTGAGCCTTCAACTGATGGTTTGTTACGTACTTTTTTCTTCAATTTATGCATGCATCTATTGAATGGGTGTATCCACCAGAACATTACTAGACCTCCAAATTATTTTTCATGTGGATAATTTAATATCAAATGTTCAATTGATTCAAACAAATATGGAGGGAATATTTTTCCTATTTTATATAAAATTAAAATGAAATATTCTGGTAGTTTTCTTACTATAAAGTAGACTATTGTCGATGCAAAAATGTCTTGAAAACATTATGACATGTCCATTAGAACATCCCAAATCATAGGATTAACCAAAAATATATTTCTAATTAGTAGAGGTCTTTCCATTAAAATATGACATTCCTGACTTTTCAATCTGGTAATATGACCATTTCTGACACATCTAAAAAAATTAGATGCATAACCATATGGAAGTTTCAAATTTTAAATCCACTAAAAAATAATAATTGAATCTCTTTGGATAGTGTATAAGCTGATTTTTCCTTCATTAACTTCTTTGATCTGTAATTTTCAAACTGTACAAGTTTCAGTCGCTTAAAAATTTATGGAAGATCTAATTGTGCCTTTACATTATATTTGGACTTACATGGTATATAAAAACCTGTATGAAATAAATAATCAAAATTGTACCTCTAATTATGCATCACATCCAACATGTGACAGGCCAACAAATAAGACCAATATGGAAAATCCAAAAAAATATCTGTTTTTTCAATTATGCTCTTTTCAAACCCCATCAATTTTTTGTTGGTAAATAGTTTTTCCAAATGTGATGGGAGGCAGTGAAGAGATAATTTATTTTATCTCTCTACCTGAGATCATTATTAGAGGTCCATCTTTTACAACTTTTTTTTTCTGAAATGATATTTCTTTCTTATAATATGATAACAATTTGGAAGAAATATTCTATGAAAATATAAAAAACAAGATTTTTTTATATTTATTAGCATAAAAATTTTATTATCTCTCATATAATATGGATAAGATTTTGGACCATGTGTTCACTACCCAGATAACGTGCCATATTATGGGAAGTCACTAATTGTCCACATCAATGCAGCTTTTAGTAAGAATTTTTGTTTCGCAAAAACATCATACATACTGACACCATTACTCCATTGTGAATTTAACTCATCTATCAATGGTTTCATATAAACATCAATATTATTTTTTGGATGACATGGAATTAATATGGTCAACAGGATATATGGATCCATCATCAAAATCCATGGAGGTAACTTTTATAGAGTTATAAATACGAACCAATAAGAATATTAACTACCATAAGAACTAAATAGAAAGAAACAGTCTTCAAAAATACCCAATCACACATTTCAAGATTCTAAAGAAATATATGGATGCACATTGTAAAGATGTTTCCATGAGTCACCATTAGAGGGATTATTTAAGATTTTACTGGTTGAAATATTGGTTTTGTGTATGAAATCAATGTTGATGTGTTGTGAGACATAAATAAATGCATCAATATGAGTGAGAGCGGAAAGTATCTCAATTTTTTATAGGAAAAAATCCAGAACTACTTGGTTGAGATTGTCTATACCTTGATTTTCCCTATGTATGAAGACTATCCAATGAATCATTTTCACCATAATATAAGATGCAGTTACTTGAACATGCATGACTCTTCTAATAACCAATACCCAAATTATGAACCAACCTCTTTCTCTCATAAAAATTTGAATGCAAAACATTTCCTTTAGGTTGTAGTGTTTTTAACAAATAGAATATCTAATCAAAACAACTATTTCAAATTCCATTATCTGATTTAATAGCCATAAATTTAGAAAATTATTTAAACATTCTTATCTTGCAACCAACATATAAGGTATCCTTATTGGACCTTAACTACTCATATAAATGAGATTGTTCAAACTCAAGAATTAAAACAATATCATCCTTAGTTTCAGTTTGTTGGAAAGATGTACCTTGTAGATCATGTACAAAATTTTGATACCGTACTGGATCTGGATCCAAATTGTTAGTATTTTTTATGGAACTACGTTCACCATTTTGATACTAAAAACATAATCTGGTAGAAAACCAAAACGCAATAAATGACCTCCAACATTTTCAAATATGTCATACATCCATGGATAAATTTTTTTATAAGGACACCTAATTGTACCTTATAAAACAAATATTAATTTTGATGATGAAAATGATAAGAAATCATGAACACCCTCAATATATATAAGATTTAAACAAAAAACGTTTGGATTCTTGCACTGATTTTTCCCACATGATCATCTAATATTGACTGTTGTTGACTTCCTTGTTCCATATTTTCAGAAAAATTTGAAATAATTAGTTATTTTGTATAAAAAAATTAAGATAAAACAATCCAAAAAAATTAGACAATTATTAATTACATGTATTTTGAATTAATTATTGTTAATTAATGGCAACACAAATTCCAGTGGATTTGCAGCAACTCTTTTGCCCAACGAATCACCCCCTTACAAAATTCTTTGTCTAAAATCAATGTGAAAAGTTTTCTCCAACGTATGAATATCCATTTTTGTTTATAATAGAATGCAGAGCAGGATTCCTCACTGCATTTCTCTCCATTCTCATATATACAAAAAATGATATTTGTATATCCGATCATACTTTTTATAGTGATTTCAGTTCGAGAAGATCCAAGGAGATGAGTCGTTGGAAAAAGCTAGTGGCTCACCTCTTTACAAGTTCTTTGAACTAAAATCACTATAAAAATTCTTTTCTAACGTACGTCATAGCACTTTTTTCATACTGATTTTATTGAGAGAATCTTGGAAGGATTTGAGGTATCGATTAAAATGAATACTTCCAATCCGCTGTAAATTGTGCTAGTTTATTAAAATGTACTCAAATTTATTTCAATTTATTACTAATTAATCCTAATTATTACAAATTCATACTAATTATTACTAATTAACACTAATTTTTAGTAATTAATCCTAATTATTACTAATTAATCATTATTATTACTAATTAAACCTAATTATTACTAATTAATCATAATTAATCCTCATTATTTCTAATTAATCCCAATTATCTCTAATTAATTCTAATTATTCCTAATTATTACAAATTATTCCTAATTATTAATATATATTACAAATTATTAGTAATTATTACCAAATTATTACTTATTATTACTAATTATTACAAATTTATTACTAATTCTTACAAATTTATTACTAATTATTACCAATTTATTAGTGAGTAATCCAAATTATTACAAATTAATCATAATTATTAATAATTAATCCTAACTATTACAAATTAATCCAAATTATTACTAATTAGTCCAAATTATAACTAATTTATCCAAATTATTAAAAATTATTCATAATTATTACTAATTATTACTAATTATCACTAATTATTTAAAATTAGTACTAATTATTTCAAATTAGTACTAATTATTCCTATTTATTACTAATTAGTCACAATTATTTGTAGTTAATCCTAATTATACTAATGAATCCTAATTATTACTAATTAATTCTAATTATTACTAATTATTCCTAATTATTCAAAATTATTCAAAATTATTCCTATTTATTCCCAATTAATCCTAATCATTCCTAATTATTAATAATTATTCCTAATTATTCCTAATTATTCTTAATTATTCCTATTTTTTCCTAATTTTTCTTACTTTTTCCTAATTTTTTATAATTGATCTGAAATAATCTTAATTATTCCTAATTAATCATGATTATTCGTAATTTACCATAATTATTCCTAATTAATCATAATTATTTGTTAGGACTAATCGGGGCCTATATACCCGGAGAGGGGGGTGAATCAGGGTATGGATATTCTTTTTCAAAGTTCGTCCTGCCCCACTGGATCTTGACCTCTTTTTTACAAGGCTCACTTTGTTTGCACTTCTGGGTTTATTATGATCATTTATTTTCTTCTTTATCTGATGATGATGCTCTAAATGCAATGCAGGTAAGTGAGCAGGCAGACACCAAGATTTTTACATGGTTCACCCTCACTAGGCTACATCCAAGGAGCATACGCCGACAAGTTTCCGATCATACCAAATTACACTATTCTTCACTAGATGTGGATACAAAGTTCGGGAACAGTCACTCTATCCCAGGATCACTGCCTTTACACGATTTAGGGTCATCTCACTGCTTTCCCATGAGTCACTCCATGTTTCTCTCTCTCTCGCTCACTGCCGGTGGAGAGGATCACATTCTTCCTCTTCCTTTGCTCACTGCTCAGGAAAGGATCCACTCACAATTTATAGACTTTTAGGTCTCTTCATTTTCATGAAGGAATGCATCTTTCTCTTTAAGTAGATGCTCCGTTGAAGCCCAACTTTCACCCGTAGATGAAAATCACTTTGCACCGAAGGTGTCACGCAAACTAACAACTTCCACGCGGCCCAAAAATACAACCGGGGAATCAACCCTACATGGCGCGCAAGTCTAATCTGGCGTGCAAGTATCGGTGTGCAAGTCACAACTGGTGCGCAAGTCCACCTTAGACACTTGCGCGACACAATCTTCTGCAACTCCAAAATTGCACGACTAACTTCCCTTTACAACCAAACCAATATTGGTGTGCAACAAACAACAATCGCCCTTCTCCAAATCTGGCACGCAAGTCCCACTTGCGCGACACACCACCACTTGCGCAACTTCCACACCTATGCGACGAGAGATCTGATTTCTCTAAGTGTTGAAATCCGATGAGAAATGAGGAGGGGTGGTCCAGTATTTATAGGCAATTTGACCACCCTGCGTGATGGCGCGCAAGTCAACCCTCAGTGCGCAGGTCTCTTCCCCTGATAGTCACTTGTGTGACCCACTTCCGAACTTGCACGAACCTATTTCCTTTTCCATATTTTGAAGTTCTGATCTTGAAAAAAAACAGGGCTGCAAGTTTCCAATCCTCCTAGAAACTGGCGTGCAAGTCCTTTCTATTGGCACGTAAGTCACCTGCGCCACCAACTCAATACTTGCGCGACCCTTATCCCTTTGCCATATTTTGTTGATCTGATCTTGAAAAATATATGGCACGCAAGTTTCCAAGCCTTCAAGTACACAGCACACAAGTCCCTTTTCCAAAAACCACTTTTCTTCATCTGTCGATTTTCAGGCCCAAAAATTTGTCAAACACTGGAAAACAGCGCCACCTTGTATTTGTTCTTTTTATGCCACCTCCAGATCATCCATTCCTTTGTCGACGTTCTTGAATCAAATATGGATTGTTGACCACAGCTCTTGAACTCGACATTCCACCATGAAATCCCCTTTGTCAACAAATTTGTATGTCATGGTTTTCTTTGTCAATAATCAAAGCACAGTTGTCCACTTTTTCAATAAACACAATCACCTAAAAATTGCTTCAATGATACCTTGAGGGATTTTTTCCCAACATTATTCCTAATTAATGACAATTATTCTTAATTAATTTTAATTGTTACTAATTAATCTTGATTATTACTAATTAATCCTAATTATTACTAATTAATCATAATTATTGCTAATTAATCATAGTTATTACTAATTAATCCTAATTATTACTAATTAATCCTAATTATTACAAATTAATCTTAATTATTACTAATTTATCCTAATTATTACAAATTAATCCTAATTATTACTATTTAATCTGAATTAATCCTAATTATTACAAATTGATCCTAATTATTACTAATTCATCCTAATTATTACTATTTATTCCTAATTATTACTAATTATTTATAATTATTACAATTTTTTTTCTAATTAATTCAATTTATTACTAATTATTAAAATTTAATACTAATTATTAATAATTATTAGAATTTATTTCTAGTTATTACAATTTATTATTAACTATTATAATTTATTAAAAAAGTTCCTAATTATTACTAATTATTTATAATTAATAGTAATTCCTTCAAATTATTTCTAATTAACACTTACAAATACATATTCATAAAAATAAATACTGAAAAAAATATATAATTCAAATTTAATTTAATTGCATCTAATTAATAAAAATTATAAATTAAACAAAATAAAATAAATTTTCTAAACAATAAAAAATAGATAAATACCTTCAAACTGGAGCTTTCGTAGTATAAAAGCTGGAAATAATTCTCTAATTTAAATGTTTAAAATATGAAAAAATTTAGAAGAAAGTTTTTCTAAAGAAAGTTATAGAGAAGTTGAGAAAGAGGTAGAATATGGGGAAGAACTAATTGGGGTATATATAGGTTAGCTTATTTATGACGGTATGCCCGTCGCAAATAGTGGTATTTGTGACGGGCCCTGTCACAAATGAGCACCTACTGACATAGTATTTTCTACGGGAAAAATATCTCATTGCATATACTAAAATATGTCTTCGGGCATTTGCGATAGGAATATGAACCCATCGCAAATTCACATACCACAGTTTGGCATGTATTTCACACCAAACCTTTTGTGACGTGCCGATTGTCCCATTGCAAATAACCCCTTATGATGGGTTATTTGCGTCGGGCCCCTGTCTCATCACAAATGGACATTTTTTCATAGTGATATAGGGGACCTCAAAGGATTTGTGTATTTTTCTTTTGTTCCACTTACTTTTTTTAAGCTTCATATAATTAATGCTTAGCAAGCTGGGACATAAATGTTTTTATGCCTCCCTTTTCCAGTTTTTGACCCTAAAATCTTGGATACTTTTTTTGAGTGGTCAATTTTTACTTGATCACATGTGGTTTGTTCTTAAAGAGAAAAGACTAAAAAAATTCAAGTCCTCCCTTTGCAGGTTTTTGGCTTGATGATTTTTGTTTCTCTTACCTCTATCGGTTTATGGTCATGTGAGTGAGACCAATATAGGTTGTGTTTATGGTCAAATGGTTTTGACCCAATAGAAATGACGTTTAATGTTTTATCTAGTGTAGCATATGTTATTGTATTTTATGATCATATTTCTTGGACTATATATTTTTGTAGTTTACGGTTATATAATTTTGTATCATATGTTGTTATAATTAAGGTCATATATCTTGGACCATATATTATTTTAGTTTAAGTTCATATATATTGGACCATATGTTTTGAGAAAAGTACCACATATTGAATACTAAACATGTGAAAATAGGGAATTATGTCTCAATATTCTTGAATCGAGGTGAAAAAATGTGACGTTCATGTTGAGGATGATTGTGAATCGCACTAGGGTATTGAGTTACAAAACAATTTCAGCTGGTATCAGAGTGATCAGATAGACTTTTTCAAGGAAAAGATTCCTATAATATTTAGAATGGGGTTTCATGTACTGATCCTAGGGGAAAACATGGATATTCAATCAGAGAGTCCATTGAATTCAAGTATTATCTTCACTTGGGTCCACATAATATTTTACAGGGGATTTAGGTGCTCAAGAGAAGGAGCAGGTTATAGAAAATGAATATTCAAGAAGGGTTCTTCAACCCTAAAGAAGGGTTCTAGCACTCTATATCATTACTTTAATGAATGGGTAATGTATATTATGATTTAACATTGAGGTTATATAATCCACTTCAATTGATGGATTATGGGTTATGTAAACCATGGCATAAAAAGTTTAAGTTAAGGATCGCAATATGTGGTAGACATGTCAGGGATGATTTTGAATCACATAGCGGCGGTGAGTTTTTCTACAATTTTTTGAGAGATCATGGGATCATATGACCTTTTGGTAAGATGAAAATTCCTCTAGTTGACAGTTTGGGGCCCAGATGTAGGATCCAAGGGAAGACATTCATATTCAATTATATGACCCCTCAAAATCAAATATGCTCCTCACCAAGGTCTATGAAAGGTTTGTGATTATTCAAAAACATGAGCAATGAAGTATGTTATGGATAAAATGATATCCAATGAGAATTTTTTAAAATTTATATAGTTTATTCAACAACGAATAAATGAAAACCATTATAGATGATGGGTCTGGTATAGTTATATAATACCATGGAAAATGGTGATTTTAGTTTATGGTCACGAAGCTCAAACTGTATATCATGTAGTTTTGGTTCACACGATGGGGGCTGCTAAATGTTTCCAGAATGATGTTACACATCATTTTTTTGAGAATTGGTATGGTATATGGTGATGTAACATTGATCATTTTTACTCCACTTGGATTATTTTATTATAGGTTTTGTAAATCAATTCATAAAGAGTTTTAACCAAGGTTCATTAGATGAGGAATACACATTAAGGATGATCATGAATCACACGACAGTGATGTGTTTCTATATAATTTTTCTAGTGATAACAGGGATTGGAGTACAAGACTACAATGTGAAGAATCCTTATGTTGATAGACTGGGGTCTTATATGTACGTTCCAAGGGTAGACACGTATGGTCAAGAAGGGGATCCGTTGAATATAGTAATTCTCTTCACTAAGGGAAATGATTGGTTAGTGAAGATTCAAACACTTGAGTAATGAATTGGGGTACTAAGAAGGGGCTATACAAAGAGGGTTCTATCACCCTTAAACTTGTGTCTCCATGTACTTAACACGTTATCACAACAATGGTATTTGAAAAATCGTTTTTCTAAAATATTCTTAGACCTGAAGGGTCTAACGATCTCAACACATTTTTTATATGGTTATGAGATAGACTCTATGAGCGCTTTTATTATTATTATTCACTCTATGTTTTTTCTAAGCTAAAAAAATAAAGGACATAGTGAGTGGATAATTGAATTTTTCTCATACTTCTTTTATTGGGTTTTCAATCTAATAATTTTTTGAAAATTTTCACTAGCAGTTTAGGGTCCTTTGATTTGGACCGTCATGGTATAGAGTTTGAGGACATACATCTTAGACCATGTTTTATAAAGTTTAAGGTCGTGATGAATGGAATGGGAGATATGTGAAATAACAAACTACCTAAGACTCATGATGTTGATAATACTCCAACAACCTTTTGATCTATATATAAGGAAGCAACTATCATGTAGTTAAACTTCATCCTATAAAGACTCAAGTGTTTTGAAATTTAGTGTCATGCGATAAGGACCTTTTAATACATTGTTGAACATCATACTACTTGGATGAGATGTAGTGAATTATTATCATTTATATATTGGTGTGTATAAATAACCATATGGTGGTTCCCCTTATGGTGATTTGGATTATTCACAAGAAAAGTGGGTCCCCAATACGAGGCCATCCTAGACAGTTTATGTTATTTTAAGGGGGACCATTGTTATCCACCACATTTATTCCAAATGATTTAATCATCCAATACCTCTGTATCCGACACTTTCACATTTGGAATGTGAATTGTCTTTTGGTTTGGTTGTGATGTGTTTCTTGTTACCTTGCATTCCTTACCTCTAAAGTTGGGTGGCCTTCGCCACCAAGGTAGGTGATGTTGGATCCTTGATTGATATGGGAGATCGAATGTTTTTTCATCCTTCCATGTATTCCTACTTGTATATCATATCTTAGTCCGAGTCTCGTTCATATATTTATGTCATGTTCATGAAATTATCTCTCAGTTCCATCTTGAGGTTGATTCAACTTAATTATGTTTCTTGTATCTCAAAATGGTTGAAACATTTGGCAAGATTTTATATTAATTTTGGGAAAGTATGGAAATATCTTGATGTTGGTTTTTTGGGCATCTATAATGTATTCCATTTTTGATGTTGAGGGAAACTCATGTGTGAGGAATATTAGGTGTGGAACCCAATGAATCCCATTTTTTCAAGAGATGTTTAACACCATGGGTGTATGAAATATGAGAATTTTACCCAAAGTCATCCCATATTTATTGTATACGGTATATGTTTTGGATCATTTAATGGGTTTCATTCCTTTTGGGTACAGATTGGTTTCTAGTTTAATGTCTTGTGAGGATAGATATGTGGTTATGTTTGGCACTGAGGAGGGGGAATATTTCCCACATTGTATTTGTTTAAGTATGTCCTTGAGGGGGTTGGGAGATTTCACAGTTCATATTTGGTTAATTGTGTCCCTAGGGGGGAGATTTCACATTTTATATTTAGTGGTGATGAGAGAAAGTGTTCCCCAATATAGGGAGTTAATCAAAATTAAGGATTCAATAATGATGTTGGAGTGTTAGGATTGAACATTCTGGAGGTTAGCTAGAGGTTTTGGTCTGTAATAATTTAATCTTTGAGAGGTGTCCTATGTACCATGTTATGAAATTGGGATCCAAACCCATAAAGTTTGATGCCACTATTTTCTGTAGTGTGACATGAATACTCTATTCAGTTTAATTTCATGTCGTAAGGACACTCATGTCATAGAAGGATCATCAATGAGGGATTTTGTTTGGCTTATGAATATTGGATATGTGGTAATACTGGTTATAGGGTGACATCCCATGGAGTGGGTGGATTTTCATCCAATGATGACCTTACATGGGGTATCCCATGATCATCATATGAGGTAAGGATATAGTTTTAGGCCTTATTTGGAGGAAATTTTAATCAATTTTTAACATCATAAGACTTGGAAATTAGACAATGTTGTTTTAAACAATAAAACACAGATGTTAAATGGGACTACAACTAGGGATACAATTTCAAAGGGGGAGAGGAACATTTAGAAAAAGTACTCTATACTATGAATGGTCAATTTTTTCCTTCATGATTCCACCTTTAGGGATTACCTTTCTTCTAATCATACACCTTTGGTAGAGGCATGGTATAAAAACTACTGTGGGGAGTGTTAATCAATCTTCTCAATATTACGGTGCCTATTCTTATGGTAAATATTAATTAGGGTTTCTATTATTAAGAGAGAAACGAAAGGTAATAGTACATTCCATGATTTAAGTTAAAGGGGTGGACACAAGGGTAAATATAACTAATTCCATTGGGATTTTGGGTGATGATTAGCTGGATTGAATGGTTGTACAACACCTAGTTGCTCAACTTTCATGAAACATTAATTTTCAGTAGTAGGAATTTTGTTGGGTACCTGAATGTTATTTCAAAAAACTCTATTATAATTCATGAAAAAGGGGTTATGTTAACCATGGACTCTAGCACAAGACTGCTTCATAGATCTTCGAGGCATAGCCATACACAAAATTTGAGGTCACATGCATCTTAAGGTTACGTGAAGGATGATACTATTTCATGAAAACAAATATCCATAAGAGTTTTTTCATGAGGAACTCTCAACCACATTACAAGACACATTAGGGCCCATGGGAGTTCAGTCACTCAAGTTCCCTACCTTTTTTAATCCATTGATGTATGGAGTTGGGAGATGTCAGAGAATATATTTTTGTGCGATAGATTTTAATTTTTTTCATATTCTAGAGATCCATCCTGAACAAAGGGGTGATATTATATTTAAAGAAAAAATTGGAGGCCATATGCATTCAGAACTATCTAGTTTGTGCAATACAGTTTCGTGCTTCCCATGGCATTGTTGATGGGGTCTGACTGCATAAGTAGATCAGTTTAACATTTCCTTTTTTACACAAATGAATTCACACACCAATGATGAGATAGTGTGAAATAATCTAATGATGCATGAAATTGAATTTTCCAATGTTTCAAGGATCTCTAATCACCACATAAATTTGGTCTTTGGTGATAAAATTCTCTGACAATTGGGTTGCACGTGGGATGTGGATGTAATGCACAACTGATTATAATTATCTTTCCTACTACCATTATTTTTGAATGTCTATTTGGTATGGGATTCACCTTGTTTTTATGGGAAAATAATATTTGGAAGATCAAGACATATTTTCAACCACAACAAATTCCCCCCAGAATTAGATCTAACTAGAGACATAAAGGTTGAGTTCTGAGCAAAACCTTGAAGTTTATGGTCTATTATCAATCAGTCACACAACTCTTCAATAATTTATTAAAACATCGTTGCATGAATTTTCAAATTTGGGGTCCCGTTACTAAAAATAGGATGATGGGGTCCCTTGAATGGTCACCCAACTTCCATATGTGATAATAAGTCTCTTCTTAATGAAACTACGTTCTTTATGTGAACTCCTGAGATTTAAGTTGTGATGTTCTCACAATACCTTCTTACACAACTGGACTACCACGATCAACCTAATACTTTTCACAAATTAAACAAACATTGTGTGAATCATCTCCATTTTTTTGAAAAAGCCACTTCTCAGGACCCATAATTTTCTTATTCTCAAAAAATCCTAGAAATGGCCAACCCTACTAACCAAGAAGTAGTTGATTCTATTTTCACTACTCAAAGGGATAAAATGGCCAATAACACTAAGATAAGTCATGCCATAGGAGTTATATTTCAAAACACCAAGCTAATTAGTCTACCGATAGATGCTCATATGGGGTACTTTCTGGGAAATAAGAAACAAATCGTATATTTTTGGGATATTGGATGATGTGTCAATCCCATCCATGAAAGTCAATATACCAAGGTTCTAGATCACCCATAAGCATGAAAATTGATGTTATAAGATTATCATTTCTTGTCACAAATCTAGGGATCATGATGGTATCACAGTCTACACCCTCAAATGCGAGGATGAGTATAGTAATTAGGGAATAACCAATAAATGAGGACTTCATCATTCCCTATGCATGTGTTATTCACCCAAAAATATATAATAACAGCAAGGGATGGTACAAAGAATTGACCCTATGAGCTAGGATAAACTTCAACGATGAGTGGGCATGAGTGTACTAGGTATCCTTCACATGTAAAGAATATTTGGTCAAGATTTGTCATATTAGTTTATATAGGAAAGTGTGGATGTACCAATTCCAGGTCTATCATCAATATGTGTTTCTTTTAAAGCTTATCTGTCGGTGCTCCTTGAACAACAACACCTTCCAACTTCATCTTGGGATGTGGGGATCAGTCGATGTAACCTCCAGTACATTGGGGGAATCACACTGATGGTGTACTAGTATGAATAATTTCTTCCGACACCCAATTTATTGGGGGACAAGGTTCATACCTACCATTATAGAACACATTCTTTTCAATGCACTTACTAAGGCCTTAAAGAATAACTCTCCTTTCCATTATGGAATCACCTTCAAGGAATGGATGGGAATGTTTCAGAATGTATCGATTGTGAATATGTTGGGGTGGCCAAATTAGTTTCAGGCTTCATGGTATATGAGAATGATCGGGTCTTATTAGATGATCCTGGAGAAAGATCACTATTAAGAATAGGGCTATATTATAAAGGAATAGAAGCCAAAATTCAGATATATTGAATTCCTCAACACCTTGTTGAGTGGTTGATGATACCAGTTCATAATACCCATGGGTACCTATGTCCAAGGAATTGGTTATGGTGCCTATGTTGACATCTATAATCCAAGTGATCTTGGGAGTCTCAGTGTTTGCTCATCTCTACATCCAACATGGTCATTTTGTGAGGGGAAGCATGCCTAGATGAATATATGGTCTATTCTACTTCCATTATAGATGGTTCATTGAACATTTAAGTGGTAAAAAAATTTTAATTCCATTAATCCCTCTAATTCATGTATGTTTCCTTATCTCCCCAATATTGAATGATACGTCTTGAAGTGATATGGTTAGTGGTCAGTATTTTAAATCATGGGAATTTCAATTTTCATCCATTCATGACCCATTTGGGAGATATTGTTAATAACCTAACTGAGGTTTTAGTGTAGCGGTATTGAATCTAGGATTTACAAGGAACTGTGTTGGTTTTCAGGAAAGACAACGACACCTACTGGGAAACGTACACTCTTCTCAGTTCTCTTAGATATTTGGACACATTCGCCAACTTCTGAAGTGACTATATATGGATATCCACAAATAAAGTAATCCATGTAGACTTTTGAAAAACTAGTTAATGTTGACAGCTAAATTAATGGGTGCGGTTATCATGTTTTCACCAACCGATATCAATTCCATCCTATCCTCAATCAATTATAGAAATTTGGTACTAGTATACCTTAGTACGATCCAGCGCCATCACGTGAAGAGAATTATGTATTAATTTGAGTAGTATGAGTAGTAAAGAGGAAACGTTTATTCTCTTTGAAGTGCATTTAATGTATCTAGGGCTCAGAATGGAGTACCAAAATGGGGGGAACTCAAGGTTTTACTACACCACCACCCCTAGTAGTGTATGGATCCTTCATAAGTGTCCTTAAGATAATGTTTTGAGCTCTTAGGCCAGGGATGATCCATGGAAGAAACTGTGGTATCTAGTGGAGCCAACCAATGATTCCACCTATCCTATTATCTTAGCAGTGGTGCATGTAAGGGGTTGCCCTGATGGTAGAGTAGCTATAGTAGAGGATCACCTGAGACAAGCTCAAACTACAAGAGGTCATTCTCTCTAGGATCACAGACCGCATGGAATTATATGTTCAATTTTCCTACCTAGACGAGAATCATAACTTCCCACACTATTGTAGGGATGCTGGGACTTCTACTACTTAAATGAAAGTGATGTTCGTTGTCTCACCTGAAGAGATTGAGTTCATTAAAGAAACAACTCATGATACTTGGCCTCTTACAACAATGCACATGGATCCAGTGATGAGGAGTCTTTTGAAATTTCCTCTAGCTAGGAAACCACTAAATATAGTGGAGTGGTCAGTATTGAAGGTGATGAAATGAATGTGATCTTATTCAGTGAGGTATATTTTTTCTTTGTGTTAACATGATCATCTATTAAGTCCCCCAGTTTTAAAAAAGGTTTTTACCCTAGATTTTTTCCTAAGAATTAAGTGGAAGGGAATACCCAAGATTCCCCTATTGAGGGGTATGATAGTGCCTGCATTAAGTTTGAGGATCCAAAATTAGAGTCTATTGTAGTTGTTTTGGTGGGATTGGTTCCTACATTGGGTGTTGTAGGGCAGGTTTTTTATTTTCCAGCATTCTCAGTAATCTATAAGGGACCGCGCCTTTGATATCTGATGGTATCTCCAAATACTAAAGAGGATTATTTGCCAAGGTTACTCATTATTGGAATGTACACACCTCATAGTAATATTAAATATCAATGATATATAGTCTATATATTTTTTAAACCATAATTGGGTAATCTAGTCCAATTTCATTAATAGGATTATTTGTTTTATGCATCTTCCATCCAGGAAATACTATGTAATTCAGTGCTGACCATTGATGTAACAAACATCACTGAGGGGTCCCCAATGGAGAAATTCACCTTTTAGTCCATCAGGTGAATTTAATCCAAACTCTTACCTCTTATAAGTTCGTCAATATTATAAAAATAATGTTTGTATTGACTCTTATCATATCTCAGACTAGTAAACATGATTTCCATTTGAAAAAGTGGTTGAGATAGTGAACACCTAGAAAATATTTGATATGGGAGTTTGGGTTCCCTTATTAATAGCTAAGAAACCCTTATAGGGACATCCGATAAAGGAGATATAGTTTTAATCAAAGGAGGGAATCCCACTGTAGGCACAGATGCGGCTAAAGGGGGGTGATCTTGGAGCTAGTGAAGCTGCTTTCTCTAGTGAATATTTTGACCAAGACTTCCATTCTCCTAACATGGTGCTTCACTAATCCAAGTGTATTATCAATGATGAACTTTCTTACCCCATACTCATGGATTTTATACAGTATGATACTACATCATTTGATGATATGGATGACATTTTGTCTAATGTTATTGAGAAGAATCACATTATCTTGTCCCGGGCCAGGAAAAGCAAGTGGAACTTCATAACCCACACTCCAAATATATATCTTGTGAGACTTATGGGATTCCAAAATCACTAGTTACTAAACATAGGCACCGAAGGGGTGGATGGGAATTCATTCCATGAATTGGCTCATGATTACTTTTTCATGCGGGTACATGTTTAAATTCAAGAGTCCTACATTACATGACACAAGGAAAAATATTATGGTCCCCAAAACTCCTAGAATATGGAAAATAAATCACATGTATAGAAGAGAGAGTCTATGAGAATATGGCCATCATCAATTCCAAAGTGGGGATCATCAGCCAGTTAGGGGACCTATTGGTGGAAGTCAAGGCAACAACAGTAGATGAGACAACATAAATGGATGAGGTCCATTCATGGTAGGGACAAGTGTGAATAATAGCTAATGAGGTTCACCCAAAGGATGAGGAGGATGAAACAGGGCTTTCTAGGAAACAAAAAGTTTTTTATTCCACTCATTTAGAAGCTGGCTAGGCTTGAGAACTTTTTTACTGAGTTTTGTCCTTAAGGAGCACTAGTATGGCTAGAATAAAGGAGAGTAGCCAATGTGTGAGGGACTCTATGAATCTTTTGAAGTTAAAATGAATTTAATCCCGTGGATCCATAAATGTGTTCTATTTATTTCTCTTTGATCCTAATAAAAATACAACCAAGAATAAGTCCCAAATACCATGTAAATCATGCTTGATATGAGAAATAAGGGGAAAGTATATAATTTATCATTTATATGGGACTTCCAGAAAAGAGCAGAACCCTTGGGGTTATAATAATTTATTGAACACCAAAAGTTTCCAGAACTGAAAATACATGGAAGTAGAATGGGTCTCTATATATAGCTGACTTTCTTTCTCAATGTTTTCTAGAGCACAAATGGGATAATTCTAGGGGAATTGAATTCTACCCAAATAGGGGTGATTAAATGTGTGAATCAAGAAATCTAGGATTTGGAACATAATTGGGCGATATGATGATATTGGATTAATACATAACATGGTCAAAACAAAAAAACTCCATTATAGTTCCTTCATGAATGTGGATATAATAGTGGGGGTGGGCCATTGACCATGTTCAAAACATGGAACCTATCAACATGTCATCAAATGTATTTTGTGTAATGTTAAAATGATAGTAAGTGATCCAATGTGGCTAGGAACCATTTATAATAGCAGGCCAATTCATACATGAAATACGATGGGGATCCATGTCTAGGAGGACATTAATCCTGGAATTTAGTTAATGAATTGTTAAAATGGAGTTCCAAACTCTTGAAATTACACCATTGTTTTTATGAGCACACCAGATCAGAGTATCCTTGTAAACAAATGATATAATCATCTTATTGGGTTAGCATCATCTCGAATGTTGAGTTCTAATTGATTAAATTTAATGGTGTGGTATGTGAATGACACCAAAGAGGAAATGTGATTATTTGGAAAAGACCTAAAATATTTTATAGTTTTAAATCATGATATGAGGACTAAGGGTGTGTAGTTTAACAACATGTAGCATGGATGTTGAATGCGTAGTTTAGCATATTACGATGAGGATGATGCATTGTTCAATTTAACATCATGTGATAAAGATTTTTATAGAATATTTAAGAATCTAACGATGAGTATGACACATTGTACAGTTTAGCATCATGTGTTGTGAATTTTTATAGATGAGTTTAGCATCTTGTGATAGGATGAGTGAACTTCCATGAATAGATAGTGTCTATTCAATGTAGTGGGATGTACATATAGGAAATACATTGGTAGAACCTCATAGATAAACTCATGAGTTAAAGGATTATGAGATTTCTCTATAAAGGATCCCTAAATTGATGGGATTAGCGATCACATCTGAGCTATTTTGGGGGACCATTGTGGGTTATCCTCTCTTAGCCGTATTTTATATACACCCTTACTCGTTCCTAGGTCAATGTAATGACCTGGTGAGTTAGGGTATAAACTTTTATCAGGTTCCCTTATGGGGTTTCAACCTGATAGATGTTTTTTCCTCATGCCTTTGGCAATTTTAGGATGTACCAATCGGACAAAGAAGTAGAAAAAAGTTTTTTTATTATAATTATTAGAATAGTAGTCACAAATAATTTAAGGTCCTAATGATTGGACAATGGGGTTTCCCTGGGGAGACTATGTGTAACAGCTGATATGTCACCTAACATGTAAAAGGACCCAATCAGTTCTTTCCACATGGAAACTCTCTAAGACAAATTTCACATAGTTTAAGCTTTTGAGACTTGGTCATGGACTCCTGGTTTAAGTTCTTAGATTTTGGACCATAGAAGAACCCATGAATCTTGCCAATTCATAAGGAGATTCCCTCATAACTCCTTATACCACATTATCTATGATATATTCATGGAACAAGTAGGGATATAGATTTCCCATTGTTTTCAGTAGATATACACAATAAGAGGAAAATGTGTCTAACTTGGGGAAGTACCCAAAGGGTAAATTGTAAATTCTAAGAATTGGAAATTAAAAGGATAATGACCGATGGGAGGGGAAAAACTATTAACCATGTTCAAAACATAGGTTTCACACATACACCATTCAAGTATGGGGATAAATAATTTAATATTGATGGTGACTCAGTTCAATACGTGTGAATAACCATCTTTTATCAAATATCCTTTGAGCCATGAGCCTAGGATTGTAGGTCTGCCAGTTTTTCTATGCACCATTATAGTTATGGAGCATGTTTAGGTCATAGGATAATGATGATCCAAATTTAATGAATCATTTAATTTCAAAATGGAAGTGTGGAATGTCCATAGGATATTTTTTGTGCCCCATGATCCATTCCTCCAAGTTATCAAAAGAACTATCTGAAAATGTGGGTAGAAAAGGACCAATCATGTTATGGTGGGGGGAAGACCCCAAAATGAGTTGGTGGTTGGTTTGACCTAGAATAAGAAATCTAGGAATCAAGATATATCCCCTGGTAATGGGAATCATGAGAAACATAGTCCTAGAACATGGAATGGAGGGTGACCAACAATGAAGTTGTCGTGTCCTCCCCGGTGATTACATTAGCTAATTTCATACATGTTGTATGAGGTATATTATGTTCATCGCATAGAGTAAGGCTATATTTTAACATCATGTGATAAGGAATTTAGTTTTAATTCATCTAATATTTTTCATCTGTCGAATACCATATTTATATGGAGTAAGGCTATAGTTTAATTTCATGTGTTGAATACTGGTTTTTTCATATCATACTTATTATATGAGGCATCCTATGTTCATCACGTGGGGTAAAGATTATGTCTAATTTTTTAAGACTAGGAAGTTTGGTAGTTTAGTTATAGTGTTACAACTCAGACTATGGATACTGCTAATTTAGGTTCATAACGCTTGTAACAGCCCAAGATTTTATGAAAAATATTCTTTTTAATTTCACTAATGTCTTGTGTTGTACGCTACACCAAAAGGAGCTTGCACAACACGCATCCTTGACTTGACTTGCATTACATGCAATCGCGACCTTCCTCGATAGCGTGTGTAGTACGCAATAACGAGTTTCACTAAACAACAATATGCTATTAAAATATTATTAAAACTAGCCGTTATGGATAGTAATAACCACTTTTTGAAATTTTGTAAATTTTATTTTTCAAAATGGATTTAATTTTTGGATTCGGAATATCGAAATTATCTTAGGGTGAAATTTTGGTGATTTTCGGATAACTTTCATATTTTGATGAATAGTGAAAATTACTAAATTTAAATTAAAAAAAACTTTTTCAATCGAAATAATTAATAGTGATAAATTATTAAATTGAGTGGTTTTAAAGTATATTTAGAATAGATTTTTACAATTTAATACAATGTTGGTCATTGGATATAATTTCACATTTAAACCAGTTATAAACAAGTGTCAATCTTTTGATAGTTATTATCTCTTAAAAACACGCCTTTTGTTTTGACGACGAGAATTAATTTTTAAATTAATTAATGAAACTGATATGTTTTGAATTTGGTAAAATAGAAATCATTTTTGAGTTCATAATATCAAATATAGCTTAGGCCTAATTTTTGGTATTTTTCTGAAAACTTTCAATTTTTGATGAATAGTGAAACCACTAAGTGGTAGTTAAAAAAACTGAATTTTTCATAAAACATAATTTTACCGCTTCTGTGAGTGGAATTTCAAAAATCTGAGAGACACGGTTGATTTCAGTAAGTAAAATGTGGTTCAATGAGATGAAAATAATTTTTTGGTGAATAGTAACTTTTCACTTTTTTTTACCACGGTTAAAAGTAAATAGGGTAATTAAGGGTAGAAATGATATTATTATTACCCTAACACATGTCCTAATTCTATTGGATAAGTGTAATTCGACCAAAAACGAACTTAGGAATAAAATATGACCATTTAGGCCCACTTGGATTAGATTAGGACATTTATTATTAATTTATTTAAAGAAGGGTTAAAAGAGTTAAAATCAAAGTTTGTTTACTAACACATTTTTAATATGGGGTTATACATAAGATAAATTCGACTATAAATATTCATTATAAAGCTAAAACGATTTACTACATAATGGTATTTTATTTTTAATTTTTAGACATTAAATAATTTAATTTATTTATGACACAACGATGATGCAGTAATTATCTTATTAATGAAATATTGACATAATTGATGTTATAAATACCCAAATAAATATAATTTGAGACTTTTTATAAATTACACTAATTTTATAGGTTAATATGACATGTTATTATTGATTTAATTAACTTTGTTCGAACTTATAATTTTTTTATGAGTTTCACAAAAATCAATTACTAAATAGTTTCAAAATTGACATAAAATAGTTTTTAAAACAAATATTATATTATTAATTGTTATTTTATTCCTAAAAATCAAAGATTTGGCCAAATGACTTAGATAAGGTTATATATATTAATAATAAACAATTTGGGGTTCGTTTGGTATCTTATAGTAAGTTTATTGACCCTATAGTGTAAGAACACAAGAATACACGGTAAAAGTAAAATTATTTAACTTAATGTTAAATCTAAATGATAAGGTTAAAATAGGAACCTAAACTTGTCAAAATTATATTGGATGAGAGGATTTCGACCCATCCCCACCTTAGCCACGAACTAAATCAATTTGGAAATATTTAAAACCGAACTTGACTTTATAATAAAATAATATTTTTAGTTATTCCAAAGGTGCCCCTCTCCTCCCTTATAAAAGGGCACCTCCTCCGTCTCTTCCTCACACAACTTTGAGCCTTCAAGCTCGGCCAACCCCTGCCAAATTATCTTCTCCACTTCCCTAGAAACATCCTAGAGGTTCTGGTTTTCTTCAAAGACCCATTTTAGTGCCCTACAAGATGGTATCAAAGAAGCACTTCAAAGAAGAGGTAATGTTCGTTACCGATTCTTTCATCATTATTTCTTCTTCCACTTCTTCTTCTTTAGTTGTTTCATTATGAAGTAATAACATCAGTATCACTAATATACTGATATGTTATTATAAGTATGAAACAACCCTATTTCACCATCTATCCATCCTATGGAAAAAGAAATCACCACGCGTGCGTACGTACGGAATACCGTCTCCACGCCGTGGTGTAATCTATTTTCCACCACCACCTTACATTGATGGGTATAATGGTGTAAAGAATAACTATACATAGTTATTAGAACATCATATTGATTCTGATATATTGTATCATCCACTCCAATTCAATTCAATAATTATGGAAATGATATCATCGCTCGTGCGTACGTACGGACTACCGTCTCCACGCCGTGATGAGATTCATTCTCCATGTTAACCATTTAAGAATGATTATAAAGTATATATAAGCAATAATAATGAAATATATGACATTATAAAGCTACTGGATTTATGTGTATATATATGTATGTCATCTACTTAATTCCACTCAATTCAATAACGAAAAGAAAACAGCGTTCATGCGTACGTACAACCTACCGTCTCCATGAACGGTGTATTTCTTTCCATTTATCGATCTGTTATATATATGTATATTCTGAATATATATTATATATAAATCATGTTTTATATTCTATAATTAAGTAATAATGATCTATGTAATCATATGAATAATTACAAGTTAAAACACGAACGACAAATGAGACGATTTTACCCAAAACGCTACTTTAACATGAACTTACAAAACAATGGGTAATATAAAGTCATAAGTGAGCCATATATGATATAATAAAAATTAATATGATTCTGTAATAAGTCAATGACATTATTTAAATCATTATACAGGAGGTTCGGACACTTACGAAGCAAATCGGACCTAAGGTAAGGGAAATATCACAATCTCATTTTTATCCGAGATTGTTTATACATTGGCATTTACTGGGGTGCATTTTATCATACACATTAATGTTTCCTCGATATGACATATTATTTACATCCAACTACAATGGTTTAAATCCAATTTTACCCTTCGGTGTGTTTTTAGTAAAAGATATGAAAGGAATCATTTGTCGTTTTTCGTACGAGGTACTTTTTTGACTTTTCCGAAAAAAGTACGAGAAGAATTTTTTTTAACTTATACGGCATCAATGGATTTTTAAAACATTATTTCCAAGATTATTCCTTTAAAAGTTTTCAAGTTTATTTTTAATCAACTTCTTTTAGTTTAAAATTGTATGACATGTTAAGAAAGGAAAAGTGTTTTTGAAGTAGAAAGGATATTTTCCTCAAGAATGAAGTTCAAGTGTTTTATCAAAATTATTTTCCATCTAAGATAATAAAGGGTTATGTTTTTATCCCTATTATTACATTGAATTGATTATGTTGTGATGGAATTATTTTTATGAATTCCTTTATCATATATGAATTGTTTTATGATGTCATGATGATTAAGATTCCCATTTTTATTACATGGGTTATGCAATGATGTATGATTTATGGTTTTCTGGCACACATAAGAATGGTATCATTATGTGATGGGTAGGACCTATATCTCCCTCCAATGAATTGGGTAAAGATTTTATATCTCATTAGATAGACATGGCTAGAACGGTAGGTTATACCGGTTCAGTGAAACAGGACTGAAACGAGGGTGACTCGGTTCAGAAATGGACTTTGTCCACTAAGATAGTCTTGGCAATGAATCTTGACTAACAAGAAATGATTCTCTATGATTATGTGTGAATGCCACAAAGTTTCATGTTTTAAGTCATGATTATTGTGATTACATTTCACTGCCATGAGTTATCCCAGGTTATGAAATTATGATCTCTTTTACAGGTTAAGATTTCCAAAAGTTATGTGCTTATTTATATGATGTGATTGATATTTCTTTTGTTTACCCTTACTGAGCATTTGAGCTCACCCTTTTATGTTTTCTTTTCCCCAGGATATAAAGAAAGGTTTTAGGTAAAAAAAAGGAAGATCTTTATGGGAGATGTTGAAGATCATTCACCAGGATTAGAATATTATATTCTGAGTTTCCAAAGACACTAAACTATTACGATCCTTATGTGTATGTTTTTGTTATGTACTATGTATTCTGCAAATGTAATGTAATGTCCATGTACGTCAGGCTTCAGGTCTCTACAGTTGGTATCAGAGGAAAGGTTTAGTCAACCTTTGGAAACTAGGATGCAAAAATGTTAGTGAGATCTCTAGAGATATTTCTAAGGTATGTCTAGGGATGTCCCTAAGGTTAAGTATACGTATAGGTTATAGTACTAGAATTACGCTAACGATCATAGAATTAAACCTAAGATGTTAGATATTGAAGGTACTCCCCCTTTATTATGTTGTTTTCTCTAGCATGATTTTTGCCTCTCACACTATTCTTTTTGGGTTTTAGACGATGGCTGGAACCTGAAGGAACCGTGTTGATCAATGCAATGGACAATGCAATGATTGTCCTCCTGAACAAACAAATGTTATGGGAGATGGAGTGAAAAATCTTATTGCTATACTTACACAAGCTATGAATCATTCTGGACTTCCAAATGAGCATAGAAGAGAACAATATTCTATTGAGTCCTTCATGAGGAAACATCCACCTTCTTTCAGTGGGTCTTCTGATCCACTTGTTTCTTAACAATGGATCAGTACCACTAAAAAGATATTTTCAGTTCTTCAATGTTCTGAACATGATAAAGTCATCTTAGTAGTGTATCATTTGGAAGGTGATGCTGATCAGTGGAGGAATCTTATTAAGAATACGAGGCAAAGGGATGAAATTGAGTCCATGGAATGGGACGAGTTCAAGAACTTATTTTTCAGTAAGTAATTCCCTCGTATTCTTCGAACAAAGATGGAGAAGGAGTTTCTTGAACTAAAGCAAAAGGATGATGAATCTGTTGGTATATACGAAGCGAATTTTACAAGACTTGCAAGGTATGCATCTGGCATTATCATCCAACCTGAAAGTAAAGTTGATCGATTTTTCAGTGGCTTAAAACCAAGTCTTCGAAGGGCATTAGCTATAAGAGACTTCAGTAGCTATGAAGAAATTGTGCATTGTGCTATCAAGGTAGAAATGGAAGTTGGTGTTACATATCCATCTCATGGTTTTGACAAGAAATGAAAGATAGAGTTCAAGGAGAAATCTCAGAATAATGGTGAAAAGAAGATGAATGTTTCCTTATGCTCAAAGTGTGGAAAGAAGCATGGTGGAGATTTTCTTAAAGGGACTAGAAAATGTTTTAAGTGTGGAAAAGCAGGTCATCGAGCAGTTGAGTGTCAAGGTAATGGAAAAAGGGTTTCTAATGATGTGAATAAAGCAAACACTGTAGAGAACGCACCACCAACACTTCAATGCTTCAAGTGAAAGGAAATGGGGCATTATGCTAATAAACGCCCTAATCCAAGGGTTAGTGATGATCAACATGAGCAACCACTTAAGGCAAAGGACAAAGGGAAGTCACATGTGATCACTATTGGCGATGTGGAATATGACAACGATGTGGTGGAATGATTAAGTGTTTATGTAATGGGATTCCAAAATAATGTTGTATATAGTATCGTGGAATATTGGAATATTTATGTTTTGGTCTATTGTGGTTTTCAATAATTTTATGGTACCGGTAACCATGAAAAGTGATTGAGACATTTTTGGTAAACAGATGATATGACAATAATGAAGGGATAAGAAGATAATGAGATGTTTGATTGTATTCATGAGCTCATGATTGATATAAGGACTAAGTGATATCATGGTTTGAGTATATAGAATTTTGAGGATTTTGGTATGTGGAAAGTGTTAACTTTTAACTGCATTAATGTTTTCACTAAGGTTCAATGGGTATTCATTCTTTAAGAGAATACATGATTAAGGTATTCACATATTTGAAATTTGACCAACAAGATATATCTTATGATATATGGGGGATAAATGATGGCATTCACGTGATTATTCTGTGAAATTTCAAGTAATCATTTTCTTTATACTATGAGCTTGGACCGAAGTATTTTAGATAAGCCTAATGATTAGAATGGATTATGATGGACATAAGTTAGGATAAAACGTTTTTCGATATTATTGATGAGATATTATAGTAATATAGCTTCAGAAAAAGGACAACCTGCAGGACGGGCGACAGCCCATCGCGTCGGACAAGGCTATGGGAATCGAACCCACAACCGAAGTGCGACTAGCCTTTATCGCCTACCACTGGCCTACAGGAAGTCCCTGTTTAGTAGAAACTAGTTTTATTATATTAAGCAGTATGATATATGAAGTATAAGTCCATTTTAGGAACCATATATGATTAATCCCACTATAGAATGACTTATGTATATTTAATAACTTTTGCTAACCTTTTGTTTGAGACAGATGGAATGACCCGTCATTCTATCACATGATCTGCTAACACTTCACGAATAACAAATTCAACTTCATTTATTTAAGAGATGAAGTGGAAATTGTTCAAGGCATGAACAACAGTGAGATTGTACCAAAATAAATTAAGTATTTATTCTAATTCAAATTCTTCAACTTTAGGGAAATGATCTTGAAAACCAAAAATGTTGTCCTAGTGCTCTTATATCTGATTAATCAGATGGTACCTTAGATCGTCACAAATTTATGGATTTGTGATTGTTGGCTTTTCCATAGCCATGTTCTCTACCACTTTCCATCAGAACATGATGGTTAGATTTTTCATCCATATCCATATTTTCACCTATGTGGAAACCCAGTGATTAGTTTATTTGGGTAACCGTTACGTTTGATACTTTCGTTTTTAAAGATTGGTTTTGGTATTCCTTTTTACGATGTGGGTTTATATTAAAGAAACTTTCGAATAGTAAACCATTTATAACCCCGATGAATTTCGAGGGCGAAATTCATTTTAAGGGGGTAGAATGCAACAACCCAAGATTTTATGAAAAATATTCTTTTTAATTTCACTAATGTCTTGTGTTGTACGCTACACCAAAAGGAGCTTGCACAACACGCATCCTTGACTTTCCTTGCATTACATGCAATCGCGACCTTCCTCGATAGCGTGTGTAGTACGCAATAACAAGTTTCACTAAACAACAATATACTATTAAAATATTATTAAAACTAGCCGTTATGGATAGTAATAACCACTTTTTGAAATTTTGTAAATTTAATTTTTCAAAATGGATTTAATTTTTGGATTCAGAATATCGAAATTATCTTAGGGTGAAATTTTGGTGATTTTCGGATAACTTTCATATTTTGATGAATAGTGATAATTACTAAATTTTAATTAAAAACAACTTTTTCAATCGAAATAATTAATAGTGAAAAATTATTAAATTGAGTGGTTTTAAAGTATATTTAGAATATATTTTTACAATTTAATACAATGTTGGTCATTGGATGTAATTTCACATTTAAACCAATTATAAACAAGTGTCAATCTTTCGATAGTTATTATCTCTTAAAAACACGCCTTTTGTTTTGACGACGGGAATTAATTTTTAAATTAATTAATGCAACTGATATATTTTGAATTTGGTAAAATAGAAAATCATTTTTGAGTTCATAACATCAAATATAGCTTAGGCCTAATTTTTGGTATTTTTCTGAAAACTTTCAATTTTTGATGAATAGTGAAACCACTAAGTGGTAGTTAAAAAAACTGAATTTTTCATAAAACATAATTTTACCGCTTCTGTGAGTGGAATTTCAAAAATCCGAGAGACACGGTTGAGCTCAGTAAGTAAAATGTGGTTCAATGAGATGAAAATAATTTTTTGGTGAATAGTAACTTTTTACTTTTTTTTTACCACGGTTAAAAGTAAATAGGGTATTTAAGGGTAGAAATGATCTTATTATTACCCTAACACATGTCCTAATTCTATTGGACAAGTGTAATTCCACCAAAAACAAACTTAGAAATAAAATATGACCATTTAGGCCCACTTGGATTAGATTAGGACATTTATTATTAATTTATTTAAAGAAGGGTTAAAAGAGTTAAAATCAAAGTTTATTTACTAAAAAAATTTTAATATGGGGTTATACATAAGATAAATTATACTATAAATATTCATTAGAAAGATAAAAAGATTTCACACATAATGGTAGTTTATTTGTAATTTTTAGACATTAAATAATTTAATTTATTTATGACCCAATGATGATGCAGTAATTATCTTATTAATGAAATATTGACATAATTGATGTTATAAATACCCAAATAAATATAATTTGAGACTTTTTATAAATTACACTAATTTTCTAGGTTAATATGACATGTTATTATTGATTTAATTAACTTTGTTCGAACTTATAATTCTGTTATGATTTTCATAAAAATCAATTACTAAATAGTTTCAAAATTGACATAAAATAGTTTTTAAAACAAATATTATATTATTAATTGTTATTTTATTCCTAAAAATATAAGGTTCGGCCAAATGACTTAGATAAGGTTATATATATTAATAATAAACAATTTGGGGTTCGTTTGGCTTCTTATAGTATGTTTATTGACCTTATAGTGTAAGAACACAAGAAGACACGGTAAAAGTAAAATTATTTAACTTAATGTTAAATCTAAATGATAAGGTTAAAATAGAAACCTAAACTTGTCTAAATTTTATTGGATGAGAGGATTTCGACCCATCCCCACCTTAGCCACGAAATAAATAAATTTGGAGATATTTAAAACCGAACTTGACTTTATAATAAAATAATATTTTTAGTTATTCCAAAGGTGCCCCTCTCCTCCCTTATAAAAGGGATCCTCCTCCCTCTCTTCCTCACACAACTTTGAGCCTTCAAGATCGGCCAACCCCTGTCAAATTCTCTTCTCCAATTCCCTAGAAACATCCTAGAGGTTCTGGTCTTATTCAAAGACCCATTTTAGTTCCATAAAAGAAGGTCTCAAAGAAGCACTTCAAAGAAGAGGTAATGTCCGTTACCGATTCTTTCATCATTATTTCTTCTTCCACTTCTTCCTCTTTAGTTGTTTCATTATGAAGTAATAACATCAGTATCACTCATATACTGATATGTTATTATAAGTATTAAACAACCCTATTTCACCATCTATCCATCCTACGGAAAAAGAAATCACCGTGCGTGCGTACGTACGGAATACCGTCTCCACGCCGTGGTGTAATCTATTTTCCACCACCACCTTACATGGATGGGAATAATGGTGTAAAGAATAACTATACATAGTTATTAGAACATCATATTGATTATGATATATTGTATCATCCACTCCAATTCAATTCAATAATTATGGAAATGATATCATCGCTCGTGCGTACGTACGGACTACCGTCTCCACGACGCGATGAGATTCACTCTCCATGTTAACCATTTAAGAATGATTATAATGTATATATAAGCAATAATAATGAAATATATGACATTATAAAGCTACTGGATTTATGTGTATATATATGTATGTCATCTACTTAATTCCACTCAATTCAATAACGAAAAGAAAACAATGTTCATGCGTACGTACGGCCTACCGTCTCCATGAACGGTGTATTTCTTTCCATTTATCGATCCATTATATATATGTATATTATGAATATATATTATATATAAATCATGTTTTATATTCTATAATTAATTAATAATGATCTATGTAATCATATGAATAATTACAAGTTAAAACACGAACGACAAATGAGACGATTTTACCCAAAACGCTACTTTAACATGAACTTACAAAAGAACGGGTAATATAAAGTCATAAGTGAACCATATATGATATAATAACAATGAATATGATTCTTTAATAAGTCAATGACATTATATAAATCATTATACAGGAGGTTCGGACACTTACGAAGCAAATCGGACCTAAGGTAAGGGAAATATCACAATCTCATTTCTATCCGAGATTGTTTATACATTGGCATTTACTGGGGTGCATTTTATCATCCACATTCATGTTTCCTCGATATGACATATTATTTACATCCACCTACAATGGTTTAAATCCAATTTTACCCTTCGGTGTGTTTTTAGTAAAAGATATGAAAGGAATCTTTTGTCGTTTTTCGTACGAGGTACTTTTTTGACTTTTCCGACAAAAGTACGAGAAGAATGTTTTTTTAAATTATACAGCATGAATGGATTTTTAAAACATTATTTCCAAGAAGCTTCCATTAGAAGTTTTCAAGTTTATTTTTAATCAACTTCTTTTAGTTTAAAATTGTATGACATGTTAAGAAAGGAAAAGTGTTTTTGAAGTAGAAAGGATATTTTCCTCAAGAATGAAGTTCAAGTGTTTTATCAAAATTATTTTCCATCTAAGATAATAAAGGGTTCGGTTTTTATCCTTATTATTACATTGAATTGATTATGTTGTGATGGAATTATTTTTATGAATTCCTTTATCGTATATGAATTGTTTTATGATGTCAGGATGATTAAGATTCCCATTTTTATTACTTGGGTTATGCAATGATGTATGATTTATGGTTTTGTGGCACACATAAGAATGGTATCATTATGTGATGGGTGGGACCTATATCTCCCTCCAATGCATTGGGTAAAGATTTTATATCTCATGAGATAGACATGGCTGGAACGGTAGGATATACCGGTTCAGTGAAACAGGACTGAAACGAGGGTGACTCGGTTCAGAAAGGGACTTTGTCCACTAAGATAGTCTTGGCAATGAGTCTTGACTAACAAGAAATGATTCTCTATGATTATGTGTGAATGCCACAAAGTTTCATGTTTTAAGTCATGATTATTGTGATTACATTTCACTGCCATGAGTTATCCGAGATATGAAATTATGATCTCTTTTACAGGTTAAGATTTCCAAAAGTTATGTGCTTATGTATATGATGTGATTGATATTTCTTTTGTTTACCCTTACTGAGTATTTGAGATCACCCTTTAATGTATTCTTTTCCCCAGGATATAAAGAATGGTTTTAGGTAAAAAAAAGGAAGATCTTTATGGGAGATGTTGAAGATATTTCACCAGGATTAGAAGATTATATTCCGAGTTTCCAAAGACACTAAACTATTATGATCCTTGTGTGTGTGTTTTTGTTATGTACTAAGTATTCCGCAAATGTAATGTAATTTCCATGTACGTCAGGCTTCGGGTCTCTACAACGCTCAGACCAAAGGGAGGTTTGAGTGTCTTAAATAAGATTGGTTGGTGAGAAATATTGATAACCTAACCTGAAATGAGGGCCAATGAGATCCGTTTCCACACAAAATTCCATGAAACATTTCACACAAGTTAATATATTTGAGCATCATTTCATATCCCATGGTATTTTGAATCACTCCACATATAGTTTTAGAACATGGAGTAGTGAAAGACTAGGGTTGGTAGGGTGTTTTCCTCTCGAGCGAGGATGTGATGAAAAAGATACATGATAATTGGTTCATAAAAACACCATAAGTGAAGAATATTACACGATGATTCATCAATAGGGGGATTTGGTGAACATAGTTTAGGATCATAATGCATGGACCTAAAAGATTGTAGGTAATTTGAGAAATCTAGTTTTGTAAAAAATAGTTTAACCCTAATGTTAGGAAGGAGTCATGGAGGCCATGAACAACAAAATAAATTCCAAAATCAGTTTCACATAGTTTATGTTCATGAGGTTTGCACCAAAGGTAGGCCCCAAATTGGTTGGTAATGAGGCTAGTCTTAGTATGGTGGAACTAGGAATCCCTATATATCCTGCAATACATGGGAATCAACCCACACATATTTCAAGAAGACAACATGGTAGGAGACTGAAATTGGAGGTTTGATGTTATCTCTAAAGAAGACATCAAATCATATCATTTTTTGGTATATGAGAAATAATATGTACATCATATAGGGTATAGATATGGATTAACATTATGAGTTGAGGATTTTGGTTTTGGTTAATCTCACATTCTTCATGTGGCCATTCTATATTTATATAGGGTAAGACTACTGTTTAAAATTGTGTGTTGAAGATATTGATTTTGGTTATCCCATATATTTCCTTCGAGGCATCCTATGGTCATCCTATAGGGAAATGTTACAGTTTAATTTCATGTTCTAAATAAAAAAAAATTAGTCATCCCATATTTTTCACATGAGGCATCACATATTTATATTCGGTATAGCTATAGTTTAATGTAGTGTGATGAAGATTTTGTTTTCTATAACATCCTTATTATTTGATGCATCCAATTTTATTCACATAGGATGAGGCTGTAGTTTAATGTCATGGAATAAAGATTTGGTTCTTTTTAGTTTAGATTCATATAGGTCAGACTATGGATGATGCATGTTTAATGTCATTGAGATCATAAAAAACAGAAATTTGTTAGTTTAACATTGTAGAGCTCAGAAAAAGGTTGAGAAAAGTTTAAATATGAAACTATTGGAACCTTTATGATGTAGTTTAAGATCATGTAGCCTTGGATATTATGTTCAATTAATATACTGATTTAGAAACATGGAATTTGTGGGTGGTGAGATATGCTCCCAATCCATGGCGATTGATGATTGTACACCATTGGAATAGATCTTTTAGATAATGTAATTTCCTTACCACTTTGGTACTATATTTTTAATCGTTTTGTGGGTATCTTCAACATTCTGAGAGCCAGTATCATGTCACCATAGAGGAAGTAGTGGAGGATGACATTTTTGTTGAATTCACTCGCTACCTTGTTTTGGTGAATCTCTATATTAGGAAATTTCTGAAACCTAATTTAATCAAGGGATTAAAACACAACTAGATATAATTTTACACTTTTATCTTTCATCCACTAGTCATGAACATTCATTTTGGGTGATGTAAGACTGAACCTAAATATAATATATCACCTCTGTTCCATACACTGGAGAGTATGGGTTTTCCTGAGTTGAATTTTATGTTGACATCCAATATGGACATATTGAATTAGGGAGTTTATCAATAAGTTTTTTTTTCATACCATGTTCTAAAAAATGTTATAGAGTTTTTTTCTGAATGCATTGATCTATCCACTTTCCTGTACATAAAAGCAGGAAGTGTGGTTAGATCAGATGTTATACTTGGCATAAAATTTTATCAACTTGGAATCCTAGAAGTCAGTACCATTTTCTATGAGAATTGTATAAATAACCGTAAACTATTGGATTATGTTGTATCTCAAAAAATCAACAACCGACAATGTTTTCACTTCTTTGAGGTGAATCAATTGACCTCATTTTGAAAATATGTCTCTTACTGTTAAAGTGAACTTTCACTATCAAGCAATCACCAGTGGGTAGGGACCCACAATGTCAAGTCCCCAAATTTAAAAGGTCTATGAATATTTGGTAGTGTGGAGAATATATATTCCTTGATGAAAAATGTTAGTGTAGATTTAACATTCTTGGAATATCTTGGAGAACACAATGTAGTTATAAACCATAGTAGGCCAAATGTACCCCAACCTATAAATTTGGTGGGAGAGCTTCAATCCTACTTGATGGGATCCATATGATCTATCATGGTCCTCTGGAATAACATTTTCTATCTTGTCTCCATTGTTGAAATAGAGGATAATTCAATCAAAATCATTCTTTTAAAGGGGTTTTTCAACAATGGGGCCACTCTAGATGGTAAATTTCACTACAAGGCAATAGATTCACTCATACTATGCTCATCAAGGTGGGAGGGTAACATATTTTTAAAGTTTAATAAATTAAATCATTCAATTAGGTGTTCCATAATCCATGGGAAGATAAGAGGGACCTAGTTTATAAGTTCAACCAAATAGATGAGACACATGTTGGTTGCTATCATCTGAAGTGGTGAGGGTGATTACCCACCTATGTGCCACATGAATTGGAAGGTAATATTGATCAGGCTCTATAAGGGACACATATAAGCATTCCAAAGCATCATCTCATTTGTTCTTTTGCTATGTAACATGTTTTATCTTTGGCTTGGAATGGAACATGGCCATTTGATAATGAGTATATACCAATAGGGTCACAAGCTCTTAATTTATGATGACATAGTCACCCTTTACCTAATTGAAATCTAGTTCAGAGTCTCCATTCATATGTAGAGAGGGTAAACAATATCTAGGGATAATTAAACACTTGTGACAAGGTCCGATTACTTTGACTAATAGTTAGTGGATCCTTATGAAAACCAGAATGTGTACATAAATATGGTATGTGCAGTAGTGATGAAGAAAATCCAAAAGAAAACCCCTTTTTATTTTAAGTTTGTTGAGTCTTATACCATTTAGACATTAGGAGGCACCCTGAAAAGTCATATTCCAACATAGAAAAACCTGATCCAATGATATAAATGATTAATTTGGGAAATTAACATTCGTGGTTAGTTCCTCAAGGGTTGGGTACACAAACAACAAGTCTCTTTATGTTTTGACATTCATATCTTCTGTGGGAAAAACCTGATGTTGAACTTCTGGAGGATTATCGCCTAATGCACCAATCAATTTTTCAACATAGTGGAATAGAGGATGTACATTGGTGGGTCAACTAATGACACCAAATATATCTCATGGTCCTAAAAATAATTTCTAAACATTTGTATTGTAATGAAAAACGAAGGACAACTCTCCTTAATGGGGGGAGTATTGGCATATATAATACAGATGATGTGGTTGAGATAATAAAGCATGTTTTCGCAACCCTTTCTTATTTTCTAGGATATGAAGGCTCCAAGGGATCTTTCTAATGCAGTAAAATAAATGAATAGAGGCTTTACTAAGACAGGTGGCATCATAATTATAGGTCATAGAATATAATGCTTAAAATCCTCAATGGAAGTCAAAAATTCCGTATAGCATTGGAAATTGGAGTGTTTCTACTTGATCGTTAAAAAGGCATTACACTTTTCATCCACAATTTCAATAAATCACTATATATAAGCTATGTTTCCTTGGAAGACTTGAAAATACTAGAGGTTTTATAGAGGGTGAATTTGATCGATACCCTTAATTTTATCTCGGTCAATCTCAATGATTTTATATCTGACAACAAAGTTGAGAAATTTTATAGAGGTGAACCTGAATGCACGCTTTAAGGGGTTCATCTTCAAGTGGTTATAAAATTGGAAGATAAATAATTTTGCATGATCATTTAGATGGTCTAGGAATCGGTGGGACTTAACCACCAAATCAACCATGTAACATTCCACTAGAGTTCTGAGTCATGGTTTTAAGATACAATGCATTAAACATTGGTAAGTGGATATATCATTCTTAAAGATAAAAGGAAGAACCTGGTTGAAACAATATCTATATGGTTTCCTAAAGGTACTGTAATGATAATACATACAGAACATATATATCTGATTATACACAGAGTATCTATCCATGAAAGAGAGGGATTAAAGCCCAGAAAAAGTTTCAAACAATAAAGATGTCACTCGAAGTAGAATGCCATCTATATAAAATGGAGTCTGATGTCCCAAAAGATGATGTAGAGTCTAAAAGTACAATTCTTATTCATAAATGGTACAATGTTGGATATCCACCAGGGCTAATAGATTTCTCCGATGAAGTATTTCTTAAAAATAATGTCAAATTCATCCTTAACCCTGGAACAATGGGAAGGGTGTATTTTTCTAGGATTATTCTTGAACCACTTGTTTCCCACATGGAGTCCAAGGTGATGAATGAAAATATAGGGGTAATAACTGGTATATCATCAAAAATATTGGAAAAAAATTCATGATTCTACTTTAGTAAGGCCACATACTGTTGTTTCTCTGATGTAGACATAGTTGTACTAATGATTGATGGCCATAGATCTTCTTCAATCTCATGGGTTACCTAGGTAAACTCGTCAACAGTAGTGGAGACACCCACTTCAAATTAAATAGGGTTTTCCTCCATATCATGTTCATCATATATGTTATAAGAATAAATTGTATGAGGAAACTGTCCTAAAACTGTATATCTGATGGCAACATCGGGATCCGATTTGTTGGAGGAAGAGTCTTCAATTAGGGACTCTCACTCTTTGGAGACTATAGAGATAAAATCTAATGAGACTATCCCATATGGATTCTGACTCTGAGGACCACTCCTAATATTGATTAAATGAGTAAATTTTGACTTTCATTTTGTTAGGCCCACCATATGAATCATGAAAGAGTACCATGAATCAGTCGTCATATAGAGAATTTCTTGATACTTTATAGGGGTAGGGTCTTCCAGTATCGGCCATACCTATCTTGTGTAAGAGTATAAGTTAATATGTGATAAATTATTATTTTGGGGGAGTATAAAACCACTTCCTAGATATATTTTTAGGGTTTCTAGTCGATGTATTGTGTGGATTAAGCTATCTTTAATGTATGAATAAAGAATTGTCATAGTTGTTGTTATATCATTGGGGGAATTTGTAAGGACCTAGCCTTAAACATTACATAATATATAATTAATTTAATAATTCACATTGAGGATATATTCATGTTTATAATTTTAGATAATTAGGTCATAAATATTACATTACATACCTAAAAATTACAAAATAGACACTTTTACAAAGTTTCCATGTTTTTATAAAATAAAAAACTTTTAAAAAAAGTTTCATGTCTAGTTCCATGTTTTAGACATCATAACATTTCCATGATCCCATCCTTGATCATATTCCACTTTATGTCCTATGAAAAACATTTCAAAAACATGGGATGAGCTTAAAAAGAACAGTAATGGATACACAAAGAAGCAAAAATAGTTAGTTTTTTAAAACAACAAGTAAACCATGAATACCTTATCATAAATAATACTTTTGACCTTTATGAAGTATTAAATACTCTTCACTGAATAAAAGATCATTTCTTACCATTTAGTAACCAAAATATTACAATAAACTCCATATATCGAACACATAACATATGAAGGTATCTTGGGACAAAAACATACTTAGATGGAATAACCATACGGTCGACTTCCACGCATATCACTAAATGGAATAGCCATAGAGCTGACTTCCATACCCAATGAATTGGAGGTTTGAATGTAACCACATGTCCTAGTTTATCATGGAACCACCCGTCATTTGGTTTATCAGGTAACCACCCGTCAAATGTCCAAGTAGCATTATAAAATCACAAAATATTGAAAATATAAATATTTCACTAATAGAATTTTATTTTAAATAAAAATAAATGATTTAAAGATATTGAAATAATAAATCGATTTCAAAAAACATCTTCAATACCAAAACACCAAAAAATAGAATATAGGGTTTCTTTTTCATTTTAAAAATATTAATGCTTGTAGAGGAAGCCAACTAACGATTATGGAGGCAAAGTGGTCATTGTCTCCACAAATGTTAAAAAAATTCCTTTTATCGTTTAGTAAAACGATTCGTAGAAAGAAGATTCATTTTGAAAAAAAGTCAAAGTAAAAGGGTTTTATACACCATATAAATGAATGTCGTGTATAAATAAAAATATTCCTCAATGAAAGGATATTGAGATGAAGTCCCTTACCCCGTGTCTGACTTGACTCGTTCATTTTTTAACCTTATAAATAATAAATTAAATTCAATTTTTACTTTACATGAGTACGTTTTTCAAATTTATTATTCCTTTTATAACACATATTAGAATGGTATAAACATTATGTAATCATTTCGGTTACTAATGGTCATTTTGTTGATATGTGGTACTTGAGTCAAAAAATGGACTTCTTATAATTACAAGTCATTCATGTTGTAAAAATTCCATTATATCCAGAATGATTTACATTATTTATATGTCATATATATCTTATATATATAGTATATATATGTATTTAAAATAGTACATTGCATTTGGAGATAAGAAATGAAATGCATCGTTCATGTAGAAGGTAAGTCGTATGTATGCATGAACGCTACATTCATTTCTATTTCATTTATAATGGAATGAAAACATAATGATACATAAGTATATTATAAAATCAGTATAAGATCATATATAATTTCTTTAATTTCATCCTTTATAAGTTCCACGTATGTAATGAACGAGTCACATCACTTTGGGGGGCAGTAGTCCGCACTTCATCAAATGAAATTATTGCATTTCCTCATTATAAAAACCATAATAGTATCCTATAAATGGAAAATAAAAAATAATATTAACAATATAAATATAATATATATCACATATAAATATAGTTTCATCTTAATTTCCACCATAATAGGTGGTAGGAGAATATTGAACATTAATCGTTTCGTGAGGCAGTAGTTCACCATCCACAGAAACAATACATTCTTTAACCATTAGATGGAGGTGTGTGTAAGTTTAGCACAATTACGTCTCATAAAAACAACCTATTATATTTAGGATACATGTGTTTTTATCAAAGAAATTAATCAAAACTGTTTAGGGGGTTGGAGAAGTAAAATAAAAGAAGAGAACATTGGGGGAGACATTACCTAAAAATCGGGTAACTCACTTTGGTTTGAACAAAAATGATTTCTTGATTTTCCTTATACATTTGGTAAGGCTTATAGGTGTAATAGAGGTATCTTGAGAGCTTATTGTGGTAGAGTTTGGACTATACAAGGAGAATTAGAGGTGTGAGTAATGGGTTAGAGGTGATGGCTTTTTATAAGGAAGAGGAGGGGCTCTTTAAGAATGTCTGAAAATATTATTTTATTATAAACAAAATTTTGATTATAAAAGGTTCCAAACATAGTAAATTCTAAGATACGATGACTATTATTATAAATCCTCTCAACCAATAGGTTTTAGACAAGTTTTAGTTTCAAATTTAACTTTATCATTTTGCTTTAACCCTTAGATAACTAATTTATCTTTTACGATGTTCTCTTATATATTCATACCATATGTTTAATATAATTACAATATAATTCTAAACATACAAAAATGGATCATTAATGACATTTTTAACATCATATATGTCATTTTGACGAATATTATATTTTTAGGACTATTTTATCATTTAATAAAATATTTCATTGATTTAAAAAACTATTTTATGTCAATTTTAACACTATACAAATCATGAATTTTTAAAAAATCCAATCCAACATAATTCATTCGAAAAAAGTTCATTAATTCAAATATATCATGTCCTAATCATCTATAAAATTCATGGATAGAATAAATAGTTTCAAAATAAATTTATTTAAACATTTATAATCTCATGTTTTAAAACATTCATTAATGAGGAAATCATTACATCACCATTGTGTTATAAATAAATTCATTTATCTGGTGTATAAAAGTTATAAATAAAATAACATGATTTATGAAATAGTTTTATATATAGAATAAATATTTATATTTTAGTATATGGAGTATATAATCTCACATTAAATTTTTTTTAGTAAAACAATACATGTTTATGATATTTTTATTTTTACTTTAAATAATAAGTTATTAATGTAATTATCTTACCGAAGTGGCTTAAAAAGGCCACAAGTTCTTACCAAAGATTGTATTGGTCATCCATGAATCATCTAATAATGTTATGACAAGTGTTAAGGTAATTTTATATTATTATAATATTATTTTCACCTTGAATTTCACAATTTACCTTTAACCGCAATAAATAAAAGTCAAAAGTTACTATTCACTGGAAAATTATTTTCATCCCACTCAACCACATATTACTTATTTATAAAAACCATGTATTTATTACATTCTAAATTCAATTCACCAAAGCAGTAAAATTTCATTTAAATGAAAACGTTGATTTTTTAACTACTACTGAGTGTTTTCACTATTCATCAAAAATTGAAGGTTTTCATAAAAATACCAAAAGTTCAGCTTAAGCTATATTTGATAATACGAATTCAAAAATTCTTTCTATTTTACAAAATTAAAAAATATAGAATTTATATTAATTATTTTAAAATTAATTCCCATTGTCAATACAAAAAGTGTGTGTTTAATAAATAACAACTCTCAAGAGATTGACATATGTTTATGTCCAATTTCAAATTGAAATTACTTCCAATGAACAAAATTGGATTAAATTTTAAAACTATAATCTAATTACACTTTAAATCCAATTAAAAATATAATATATCAATCAAAATAAATTAGATTAAAGGCAGTTTTGAATTAAAATACTGTATTTTTCACTATTCATCAAAAAATGAATTTTATTAGAAAAATACCAAAATATCACCCGAAGTAAATTTTTAAGTTCCGATTCTAAAAAAGAATTTTATTTTTTCCAATAAAACATAGAAAAGTGAAAAAAATATATTTAAAAGGGTTCTCCATCAAAAGTTGATAAATCGACCTTTTACAGAATACTATACAATTTGTGCTTAAAATTGAATTCTTTCTTACTATAAGCCTATAAAACATACAGGATAAATGAAAAGACATTTAAAAAACATGTATACTAATATTTTAGTTAGTTCTATTCATTCCCTCCAATACAGAGACTATGTGTTAACTACCATTAAAAGTAATAATATTATATTATAATTTTTTAGTATAACTCTACATTGTGTGCAACGTAAGATTTCAAAGAAACCAGTTGTTGCGTGTTGAGTATTCTAATAGACATATCATCCCTTTTAAATTAATATAAACATTTAATTCAAAAATATTAATAAATATGAAAATATCATATTCTTTATTTACCTGGGATTTTACATCCTTCCACCCTTTAAGAAATTGTATCCTCACAATTTTAAAACTAGGCTTGGAAACATCATTTAAAGTCCCACATCGGAAAAAGATTCAACAAATATATCACTTTAAAAGAAAGAAATAGAAGTACAGAGGACACCCGAGATAACACATACTAGGATTCTATGTAGGAAAACATGGATATGGAAGAGAAAACAAACCAACATGTTATGGTGGATAGTGATAGAAAACATTATTAGGTGAAAGTTAACCACTATAAAATCACAAACATGTGTTGTGTTAAATGTTCATTGATTACCCAATAAAAAATGTAAACTGATAATATTTTTGTTTTAAGTTCCTTTCCATATTTTTGATGAATTCATTTACTACATTGAATAAGAACATAGGGAAATATACTTAATTTTCAAGTGGAGTTTCATCCTATAATAAGGTTCTAACAAAAAATCATATTTTCTCCAAATGATTAGTAATAAAGATGACTTGCTCAGACCTAACGTTCTAGAATCAACTTCTAGAGAATCTCACGATCCAAAAAAGATGAACCATATATTTCCCATGTCTTTAGAAATTAACTGAAACCAAAAAGGTTAGTACAAGATCACATAATCCACAATAGGATAATCCTTTATAAAAATAAATACTATTTCTAATCTCCATAATTCAACAAACAGTACCCTAGGTTCAATAACGAACACTCAATAAACAATTTTCCTTAAAATTTTGAAATAATAATCCAAACTCATATTGAAAACCAAAACATAGAATAATTTAATCCCATAGTCTTCCACATTAAATCTTAACATTTATCTCTAAATAACATCGTCTACTCTTAAAGTCTCATACTGAAGTGTAATTAACCAAGTCACATATTCTCTATGATAGGTTAATCATTTCCAAAAAAAACATAAATAGCCATATTTCCAAAATAAGACATATATTCTACCAAAGTAATATTTCAACCATTACTCCACAAATTATATCCCATAGTATTCTATTTTCCTTAAGCATATAGTGTCCCTAAAAGAGATAACATCTTCCAAAATAAATTTTATTACTTAATTACCTAATAATTTTCCAATATTAAGGATATCCATTTGATAAAATATAATATCCAAAATCTACTTATTCATGATCAATAAAATCATTTACCTAAAAATAATAAGTAATAATAATCAGAGACTTCACTAAGTCTAGTGGTAGGCATTAAATCTCAATCACAGTTTGGTTGTGGGTTTGATTCCCACAGCTTTGTCTAACGTGATGGGTTGTCACATGGTTTTCGTGTTGTCATTTTTACAAAATTATAGAATTTTATAACATTCACAAAAAAAAAAGAAATAAACTCTTGAAAAATAACCATAACTTCATTTAACATTAATGGTTGTCTTATACCTCTCATTTTCATCCCAGCTCATTATGACCTCAACATCTTAATTCTTGAAGTCTTATATATTTTCAATTTTTTAATTTCCCCACCATAAAATAAAATTATCCCCAAAAGAAAAAACACCATACCTTAATCATGGTGTCCACTTGGTTTCATTTTAATCTTTTTCATGTAGGTAGAAGGACCAAGAATTGCAAAAATGATTTAGAGATCCTTTAAAATCAATTTCTTCCTTCATCCAAATACACCATGTAAAACATGGGTCATAAGGGTGTTTGTAGAAAAATATTTTTGGAAGATAATCATGTATGACATATAATTTCAAAATTTTTGATAAAACTTTATTTTTAAAAAATAGTCAGATCGAGTTTGAGTTGAAACATTCAATCAATGGTCCTTTGAAAATACAATAAGTATGTGCCGAGAAACTATATTTTAATAGAAAATATAAATAGGTTGTGCAAGGGTCTCTTTATTTAGAACCTTTTTCAAAATCATAAAATTCTTCCAAATCTTGTGATAAGGTAAAATATTTAAAATTCATTGATAATATTTAACTTTCTTGAAACTAGGAGAATATTTTGAAAATATGATTTGATTAAATACAACCTATGATCCATGATGATATAGAGGTATAGTGGAGGAGTTTGATATCTCAAACAATTTTCTACAGGTGAGTTTTATGTTATAAAATTATTCAGAATCATCTGGACATGACTTTACAATAATTATTTCAAGCAAGTCATCTGGAAGTGATTGTAATTTCATATGAGATCCTCCTACTTCCATTTGAAATGTAAATTCCTTGATCTGGAAAAGTTACAAAAAACGATTTAACATAAAGAGTAGACAAAGAGACTAACCATGTGTCTAACAAAAACATTGATTCCCTAAATTTGTCTAAACTGACCTATGATACCAACTATAAGGACTCGGCCTTAAACATTACATAATATTGAATTAAGTTAATAAATAAAATTGAGGATCTTTTCAGGATTAGAGTTTTAGAAAATTTGGTCATAAATATTACATTAAATCTCAAAAAATTAGAAAATAGATACTTCTACAGAGTTTTCATTTTTTTCAAAAAATAAAATCTCTTAAAAATAGTGACATGTCTAGTTCCATGTTTTAGATAGCATGACTTTTCCTTGATCCCATTCTTGACCCTATTCGACTTTATTTCCTATGAAAAAAATTTCAAAAACATGGTATGAGCATAAAAATCTTAGTAAGGGATACATAAAGAAGTAAAACTATTAGTTTTTTTAAAATAATAACTAAACCATGAATACCTTATCATAAATAATATTTTTCACCTTTATGAAGTAGTAAATAATCTTCCCTGAATAAAATATCATTGCTTACCATTTTATAACCAAAATATTACCATAAAACCCACAGAAAAGACACATAACATATAAAGGTAACTTGGGACATAAACATACTTAGATAGAATAACCATACTGTCGACTTCCACACATATCACTAAATGGAATAGTCATACGACCGACTTCCATACCCAATGCATTGGAGGTTATAAAGCAACCACCCATCCAAGTTTATCATGGAACCACCCATCATTTGGTTTCTCACATAACCAGCCATCAAATTTCAATGTACCATTATAAAATCATAAAAGATAGGAAATATAAATATGTCACTAATAACATTTCATTTTCAATCAAAATAAATCATTTAAAGATATATAAATAATAAATAAATTTCAAAAAATAATTTTCAAAACCAAAACAACCAAAAACATAATAAGGGGGTTCTTTTTCATTTTAAAATCATTAAGGCTTATAAAGGAAGACAACTAATGATTACGGTGGAGGAGATGTCATTGTCACCGCAAATGTTAAAAACATTCCTTTTGCAATTTAGTAAAATGCTTCATAGAAAAAATATTCCTTTTGAATAAAAGTAAAAGGCAAAGGGGTTTATACACCGTATAAAATAAATTCATGTATAAATCAAAATAAACCTCAATGAAAGGAGATTGAGAGGAAATCCCATTCCCCATGTACGTCTTGAATCGTTCGTTCTTTAACCTCATGAATAATAAAATAAGGTTCATTTCTATTGGATTAAAAACCTTTTTAAAATTTAATATTCCTTTTATAACACTTATTAGTACGTTATAAACATTATGTAATATTTTAAGTAAATAACGGTAGTTTTGTTGATATTTGTTACTTGAGTCAAAAAATGAACATCCTTTAATTACAAGTCATTCATGTGGTCAAAACTCCATTATCTCCATAATGATATTAATGATATAAATATCATATATTTCTTATATATCCAGTAAATATATGTATTTATAATAGTACATAACATTTGTAGATACGAAATGAAATGCACTATTCATGGAGACGGTAAACTGTACGTACGCATGAACGCTGCTTTTATTTCTATTTCGTATATAATGGAATGAAAACTTAATGATACATAGGAATATTATAAATTCAGTATAATATCATATATAATTTCATTAATTTCATCCTTTATTAGATCCACACATGGCATGAACGAGTCATATCACTTTGAGGGGGCGGTAGTCCGCACTTCCTCAAATGAAATTATCACATTAACCCATTATGGAAACCATAAGGGTATGCTATAAATGAAAAATATTGAAGCATAGAAACAATATAAATATAATATATATAACATATAAATACAGTTCTATATTAATAGTCACTATAAGAGGTGGTAGGAGAATATCGAACATTCATCGTTTCGTGAGGCAATAGTTCACCGTCCACAAAACAAATATGTTTTTAACCATTAGATGGAGGCGTGTGTAAGTGTATCTCTAATAATTCTCATAAAAACAACCTATTATATTGAGGATACTTCTGTTGTTATAAAATAAAGTAATAAAAAGTGTTTAGGGGGTTGGAGAAGTAAAATAAAAGAATGGAACTTTAGGAAAAATGTTACCTTAAAATCGGGTAACTGCCTTTGGTTTGAAGCAAAATGATTTATTAAAGGGCCTTTTTCCTAAGATAATGCCTCTACGTATAATATAGGTATCCTGGGAGATTATTTTGGAAGAGTTTTTACAATCCAAGGGGCTTGAGAGGAGTGGATAATGGGTTAGAGGTGATGGATTTTTATAAGGGGAGGAGGGGCTCTTTAGGAAAGTTTGAAAATATTTTTTATTATAAACTAAATTTCAAATTCAAATTGCCTCAAACATATTAAATTCGAATTTAAGATGACTATTATTCATAATCCTATCAAAGAATATATTTTAGACAAGTTTTGGTTTCAAATTTAACCTTATCATTAAGCTTTAACCCTTAGCTAACTAATTTAACGTTTACCATGTTCTCTTATATACTCATACCATATGGTTAATATATTTACAATAAATTTCCGAACTAACAAAAATGAAAAATTAATGAATATTTTAACATTATATAAGTCATTTGGCCTAATATTAGATTTTTAGGACTACTTTATAATTTAATAAAACATTTATTTATTTAAAAACTATTTTATGTCAATTTTAATACTTTTAATATCTTGACTTTTTAAAAATTCCAAAAAAACATCATTACATATAAAGAACTTCATTAATTCAAATATATCAAGTCATCCTCATATCTAAAATTCTATGATGTCATAAATAGTTTCAAAATAAATTTATTTTAACATTTATAATCTCATTTTACTAAAACATTCATTAATATTGTAATCATTACATCACCATTGTGTCATAAATAAATTTATTAATATGATGTATAAAAATTATAAATAAAATTACATGATTTAGGAAATAATTTAATCTCTCTAATTATCATTTATAGTCAAATATATCAATTATATAACCCCAAATTAAAATGGTTTTAGAAAAACCACACATATTTATGATATTTTTATTTTTACTTTAAATAAAACATTATTAATGGAATTATCTTACCCACGTGGATTCCAAAGGCCAAAAGTTCTACATATGGATTTTATTGTTCGGCCATGACTCAACCTATAAGGTTAGGACAAGTGTTAAGACAATTTGTTTAATATTATAATATTATTGTTTCCTTGAATTACCCTATTTACCTTTAACCATGGTAAATAAAACTCAAAAGATACAATTCACAGAAAAATTATTTTCATCCCATTGAACCCCACTTTACATACTGATGATAACCATTTATGAAAGATTTTCTAAATTCAATTCAAATAAGTAGTAAAATTTAATTTAAATGAAAATGTTGATGTTTTAACTACTACTCAGTGTTTTCATTATTCATCAAAAATTGAAGGTTTTTAGAAAAATACCAAAAATTCAGTCTAAGAAATATTTGAAATTATGAATTCCAAAATTATTTCTATTTTACCAAATTCAAAATATATAAGTTTCATTAATTAATTTAAAATTAATTCCCATTGTTAAAATAAAATGGCTATTTTTAAGAAATAATAACTATCAAAAGAGTGACACTTGTTTATGTCCAATTTCAAATTTAAATTACTTCCAATGGGAAAAATTAGATTAAATGGTAAAAATATATTCTAAATAAACTTTAAAACCAATTGAAAAGATAAACTAACCCTAAAAATAAATTAGATAAAAAGTAAGTTTTGAATTAAAATGCAGTATTTTTCACTATTCATTAAAAAATGAATTATATTAGAAAAATAAAAAAATTACCCAAAGTAAATTTTGATGTTTCGATTCTAAATAATAATTTTATTTTATCAAATAGAACATATAAAAGTAAAAAAACTATATTTAAAAAGGGTTCTCCATCAAAAGGCGGTAAGTCGTCCTTTTATAGAATACTAGACCATTGTGTTTAAGATTGAATTTTTTATTACTTTAAGCCTCTAAATTTTACATGATAAATGCAGAGAAATATAAAAAACATGTATAATCATATTTTAGTTTGTTCTATTAATTCCTTCCAATATAATGGCAATGTGTTAACTAACATTTAAAATAATAATATTATTTTATAATGTTTTAGTATAACTCAACATTGTGTGCAACATAAGATTTTAAAGAAACCCGTTGTTCTGTGTTGAGTATTCTATCAGAAATATCAACCCCATTAAAGTAAAATTAACATTTAATTCACAAATAATAATAAATAGAAAATTTTTATATTCTTTATTTACCTGAGATGTTACATAATTGAAACACTAAACCATTAATATAAGGATATTTTATTTCAATTTTATAGTACGTAAAATTGTGGTTATGAGACTCTTATTAGTCAAAGGTTGAAGAGTCATCATGGAGAACCTCTACCTGACCATCAGGTAGTATTTGAGGCACTAGTGTAATGAATAGGGGACCACTGTGTGAAGGTAGAGCTAGGCCCTTCCTAACATGGCATTGTAGGTTGTGTCCTATGAGACTACCATAAATTAAATTATTTTTTCTTGGCTTTCAAATTGAGTCTTTATCTAATTATTTCTATAGTTCTTCAGCTCAATCATATCATATCCCTAAATTTTCATGTTATAGGGATTGAATCCTCTTCAGTGAGACCTAACTTATGGAGTGTTTCGGTTATGATGAGATGATCCATGGATCACATGAGCTTTAGCCCGTTTGGCAAGGTCTATGTTTGTGCATCCAAGCGACCAAAGATCAAGTCCAGGCGGAGGTAGAATTTCCGTGTACTATAGCAGGACTGTAGCTGTACTGTAGCAGGTACTGTAGCAGGAACTGTACAGTACTGTAGCAGGTATTGTAGCGGGAACTGTAACAGGCACTGTTTGGCACTGTAGCAGCCGCGAATATGCCCCCGTTTGGGCCATCAGGCCTCCGATTTGGTCCATGGGTCCATCATAGGCCTTTGGGCACCCAGGCCTTTGGGTCAGTTGGGCCTTTGGGCCACTTCAAGCCCTTCGGGCCACCATTGGGCAGATACAAACCAGACAAAAACCTACAAAGTAACAAGCTCTATTAGGAGGATTAGCAAGGAGCTTTCACCACAATAGAAGCAAAACGGATTGTAAAAATGAGAGGGTATGGAACCTGCCATCGGGAAAGCCTATGCATGCACAGGAATGCCTATCCGAACAGCCATGTGAATATGGAGAGCTGATTTCACAATGAAGATGTTGGGGAGGAGCAGTTTCAAGTAGTTAGTCGGGGTTGTATGTAATGTTTGTGCCTACGGGAAATGAATTCCAATAAGGCCTACAAGCATGTAATCTTTCGCCTACGGGCATTGTAGGGTTCCACCTCATCCCTTGAAAGGTGGATTATAAAAATTAATAAAAAAATGAAGGCCTTAGGGCATTAGAGGATGTTGAAATGATCCATGGACTAGTATCGACTTGGATATAGTAGAATTCAACATCGTTGAACCAGCCAATGATATATTGTGGGTTTATGTTGCCTTGAATGGTGGAACCCTCATTTTCATTAGAGAATGAAATAATGGTTTGGAATATATACTTCTGGGATTCCAATGTGTATTACGTTGTGGGGAAGCTACCTTATTCTCAAACTAATGGGAGCTCATCAAATCATCGATGAAAGATACACACGTTTCCTTTGACAAGTAGAGAGCCTCAAGGATCAAGAGACTCACTAATATTTTGGGGAGATACTTCATCAAACAATATTTCTGGGTGAGGGGAATGCCTTTTCCTATAGAAGGTCACTATTTAAGAGAGATAATAGTGAGATACATTGGATAAGGTGATGGGGAATGTCTAGTATTGAAGATATAATACGTTTAGTTTGCTGTTTTTATCATAACTCCTTATGATTAGACACTAAAAAATGATTTTAGGACCCATAAAGGAATAAATGATCATGACACGATCATGAATGGGTCATAGAGTCAACTAACATTGTTAGATATGGAGGTGCACCCAAGGGAGTGGCTTTAGAAAGATAAACTTCATGTTCCATACATGAGGCTTATTTTTTGGTTTCTATAGCATGAATACCCTAGTTTGAAGTTCATGAATGGGAATTCATTCATTTTGTGCTTCCACTATAAAACCTTTAATGGGGTTGATCAGTAGTTCTCGAGGGGTCTTCATAGTATTCCCCATCCCTAGGAATTGTAAATCGATCCAAAAGTTCATCAATATTCATGGAGTTTTATTATTACTCCTCATTAGTGGAATAGTACAGGGATGGGCGTACAATAGTTGCATCCCATACTTTTGGAGGCATGAAGTCATGAAGGGTTTGTCCTGGTTTTGGCACTGATGGGGAACCCTTGATTTCTATTTTGTTCAGAAATATTTTCTTTTCAGGAGTACAATTCTATGGCCCATACATTGATGAGGTGGGGTAGAGGGGACGTGGTAACTACAGGAGGTTATATTTTAGTCGAGCAATTACAAATAATTCCATGGGCCTGAGTGACTATTTTTCACAATAATATTTCAATTTACTTTTACATTCCTCGTTTAGGATCCTGGTAACACTCATTAGAGTCTTTTTTGTCACTTTTAGGGTTAGTATAAACATGTTAAACCTTTTTCGGGATGTCAACCAATTTGACTAAACCACATTCCAGCATATCTTGTAACCTATGGTTGAAGAAAAATCATTCAATAATGGTGTTTCCAAGGATAATTTGGTTCATTAAGTGATTGGTGCGATCAATAAGTTCAGAATATTGGAGTCTCTTACACACTATCAGACTCAATATCCATATTTATAGGGTGCATGTTAAATAAAATTAGACTTGTTCATATTTTAAGGTGTATGTCCCATTATTTATTTATAAAAAATGATCCTTAGGTGTCTGGTCCTAATAGGGGTTGGGGAAAATTATCTATGTGAGTCTATGTATGCACTTGATAATGATTCATTGGATCAGGTAGTTCCTGGTGGGTTTCACCAAGAAGGGATCATTTAGTAAATGGTCTAACAAGTAGATTGTCTTAGGAGCCTCCTCATGCATGACAATAGATTTACATATTTTTATGGGACTTTTCAATAGAGTTGGAAGAGATAATGGTTGTGAACATTATTTGGTATCCTATAATACATCCTCCAAACAATGATGTTTTTTGAGGACTCGTGAAATACATGATGATAGTTCAGGGAAATGACGATATGAACCAGCTCATCTCTATAATTTTCCATGCACATTTTATGAAACTACTATTTGGATAGAATTATCTTAATTGAGTATGTGAGTCCCTTCAATTGACAAATTAAATTAGTCACTCACTCATTGAGCCTCTATTTTAATTTGGATAGGTTAGATATTCTAATCTTATATGGGGTGGAGATTAATTGGTAAATGATTTAAATATTGAGATACTCCTAGACATCAGTGGATCCTAGTGCCATCTTGTTATACCACACAAACACATATCCTTATAGGGGTTGGAAAACAAATCTGAGCCTATCAGCTTCCTACTGTTTAAGATTCCCCAACATTGGGACAAACCCTGAGGTGATGTGATCTAGATGTTGCATCAGATTACATGTAGCACTGAACAAGGTCAAAATAAGGTTACCTAACTCATGTGGTGGTCACATCTACTCTAACCATGTCGGATAAGGTTTTCCCTCTGAAAGAATTGAGACCCTTCAAATTTCCAAATCCTCAATTGTATCAGTGACAAGACCTATCATATCATCATGGTGGTAATTTTCTGTCACCATTACTCTGAACAGATCATCAACACGATATGTTGATTGATATATATCTTGATTAGAATATTCAAGCATCTCTGATGGTGTATATGACAATCCCTTTCTTTATTTCACATTAATACATGCTTCATTACATAAAATTACACTTAATAAAACACAAAATACTGATAAATCTAGTTTATTTTTCAATTTGGTATAAGGCATAACATCTTGAAAATGGGATTAAATAACATTATTAAAAACATCCTTAACAGGCTTCTAAAATCCATTTCATTTTAAATCTCATGGGATATCATTTTGATAAACATAAGAAACTTGTGAGATATAAAGACCATTAAAGGGAATAAAAAAGGCATAAAATTAATAAGATGATACATATTAGATAATAGGAATATTAATGGGGAATAAAAAGAGTAGGAAACATAAAAATGATCATTGAAACATGATATATCATGGTTATCGTAAAGGAAACATCAGAAATTTGGAAACTAATTAAAACAGTACATCATAAACATAATCCAAGGATAAAAATTCCAATAATCCATGGTGGACAATGTCCCGTAAAGGAATCTGGTTCACTTCCTATCCTAACATGATGTATCTTGGTACTAAGCATTACCCAATGTTTTGGAGCACTATTTGGGAGCACCAGTCATATTTAATTCATTCTTATGCTTAAATGTTCCACATAGATCGTAAAACAAGGATTCATTCATCTTCATAATTTATTCCTTGACTAAGGAGGGTGTAATACATATATGTATTCCCTCAATTAATAACTATATGTTAATAAATGTCAAATACTCTTGATAGTAAAATTGGTATGGTATTTACTAAACAATTAATTTGGTATGGAAAATCATGTTGAAATTTTGGCATCGTAATAGCGTTACTTAAAATTCATAAAAATTGTTGATGAGGTGAAATGGGTATCTCATACTTTAAAAATAAAATGGGAAGTAATATGTAACAGTAAATACATGTACTTCTGTTAGGAAATTGAAATATAATGAATAAGTTTGAAAATAAACTAGGATAAATAAGAGAAGTTGGGCATCCCTTATAGAATTTTGGCATAGTAATGGCTTATGTAAGGGTCCAAATATGGTAGGATAAATGATCCTCCATTCAAATAACATTAAATTTAATGTATGGTAATTATTATAAATTTATTATAATATAACCAATTGATATTAAAATAACTAATTAAAAATAATTTTCTTCAATTTTGAAAGAATGAGAGGAAAGTCCCTTACAAAATTTCGGCTTGGTAACAGGTGTACATAAAGGTTCATAAGAGTGATAAATGAGAGTGAAAGGGGATATCATAATTTTTACATAAAATAAAACGTTAGGGGTATATGGATGAACATATCCCAACATAACCAAATGGAAATTAAAAAACCTAATATAAAGGAGTGCTAGATAAAATAAGAGAGTGAAAGATACCTTATGAAATTTTGGAAGAGCAATGACTTAAGTAATGGTAAAAATGAGAGAGTATAATGGGAATATCACTAAAGCTACATAGATTTTATATTAAGAGAATGATAATAAATTAAATACAATATGACCAATTAAAATTATAAATACTAATTTCATATAAGGTTCTTGAATTAAAAGATGGAGAGGAAGGTGAAGATCCCTTACTTGAGTGTGTGAACCCAAAGGCTAGGAGGGGCTTCTTGAGAGAATGGTGGTTACTTTGGAGGACTATAGAGAGTGGATAAAAGTGCATGGTTGTTCTAAAAAGAGTTTCAGTGAAGATAAATGGGTTGTTGGTTGGGTGTATATAGGAAAAGTGATGGAATTCATTATTATTTAGGTTTTGGACTATACAAAACAAAATATACAAAAATCACAAATCATACCATAGTTTCTTCACAATGTTTATACCAAATGGGATTATTTTACATTAATTTATAAGGCTAAGGGCCTAAATTATTAAAATATTTCTATTTTTTATGTGGAGGTGACTCAAACTCTTAAAGATATAATTTTAAAACCTTAAATTACATCATAAGTTTTGTTGGATTCACAAAGGTGTTATAAAATAAATCAAATTATTTTAAATTAAAAACATATATTTTGTATTGGATCCAATTTATAGTAATTATTACATCACTTTTAAATCATAATGATGTCATAATATCCTATGTATATTTATACGGTATTTAATTTTTTCCAAAATATTTCAAAGTCTAAAAAAATTATGAAAAATCACCATTTAATAATTTTGATTTTATGATTCAAAAAATAATATTCATTTTATCTAAATAATTTTATAAATATATAAATTTTCACTTTCAAAATAGTAACTGATATTTATTGAAAATGACATATGTTTTACCAATAATTTTTTTTAACCTTAACAAAACATTACATTTGACTTCCTTAAAATTATATTATCATTTATATTTGATAAAAAATATATGATAATAAAATTTTATTAAAATATTATTTATTTCTAAAATCCATTAATTCAAAAATTCATTGATTGAATTAGAATATTAACCAAAAATACAATTTGTTCTTTATTGAATAAAAATAAAAATCTTCAAAAAGTAGAAATAATAAGATGAAAATATATTCATTATTATATAGAAAATAATGTACATACTTATATTTCATGGGTCTTGATACATATCCCTTTAATACATCATCAAACACCCTAAGAGTATGGTGCATGATGGTGGGGATTTCATTGGGTGGTTCGACGAACATGGTTTTGGAATTGATCATGATGATCATGAAATTATCCCCTAAACATTTTCGATCATGCTTAATTTTTTGGACCTCATATTAGTATTTTTGAATGTAAAATTTAAAATATACTATCAGAAGCATTGTTAAATGGTCTTCATAGGGAATGATCATATTGGTTGAGGCCATCACCTTATTTTTCTACGATAAATGGATTTGTTAGAACCTTGTATTTATTCTAATACTGGAATCACTATTGTAAAAATATATTATCAACAATACTGATACATAACAACTATTTTAATTCAATTAGATATGAAAAAAATAAGTCACTAGTTTTTCTATAACTATCTTTCATAATAAGACATTTCAATAAATCAAAAACCATGAAATTTATTTAAAACAGTTCGGGTCATTAAAATATTCCCCCTCTATAAATTTATCCCAAAATTTTTTTATTTTCCCACACAAAAACATATGAGGGCAACTTTGCTTCACTATTTAATCGGGTTCCCATGTCACTTCCTCAAAGTTTTGATTTCTCCACAATGCTTTGACAAGGTGAATTATATTATTTCATATAAATTTTTATCTATAAACTATGATCTTCACCAGCTAATCCTTATAAGAAAGGTCATTCTCTAATGGTATGGCCTATGGATTGAGTACATGTGAGGGGCCTGGTATGTACTTTATCAAGACTAACACATGAAATGCATCGTGAACATGAGATAGAATCCATGGGAGTTCTAGTCGCTACACCACCACTCATATGTGATCTAGGATCTCAAAAGGACTGATGTACCTTGGACTAAGCTTTACCTTATTCCCAAATATAAACACCTTCATCAATGGACATAAGAGAAGGAATACCATGTCTCCAAAATCTAACTTTGTGTCTCATCGATGATTATCAGTAAAGTTCCTCTTTCGACTCTGAGTAGCTTCGATGTATTGTTGATTGTTCTTAACCTTATCCAACATTTCCTCATGAATTTGATGACCTATAAGATTTTTACTCCCTAAATTCAACTTAGCTTGTAATTTTTGTTCATCTCTACCCATAAAGGGCTTCATAGGGAGCCATTTGGAAGATCGAGTGGAAATTGTTTTGTATGATTATTCAAACATCGGTAGATGTGGGTCTCATCCCCCATTTATTTCTATAGAGCATGCTAAAACAATGTCCTCCAATGTATTGATAGTCTAAACATATTATCCATCAGTTTGAGGATGATTGGAATTTTTGAAGATCAACTCAATGTATGGATCATATTGGATACTTTTCTAGATCATCGAGGTGAAAATTGGATCTTGATCCAATACAATCGATAGTGGTACTCCATGTATCATTACCACTTATCTGATGTATATTCATAAAGGTTGATCTAGTGATAATTCCTCTTGAATTCCGATAATGTGATATGTCTTTTTGAGATTATCTATAACAAAACCATAAAAAATTATTCACCCTATATGTCTTAATAAGTTTAGTGAAAAAATCCATGGCGATGTTCTCTAATTTCCATGTTGGTATGGTTAATGGTTACAACATCCCCTTGGACATCTTCTTTTCATCCATCACTCACTGACATACTAGGAACATTGATGTACATTTAGTGATATACTTATTCATTTTTTCCCACTAATATTTCTCATTATGATCTTGATACATCTGTATGATTCTTGGGTGAATACAGAAAGGCAAACTATGTGCATCATCCAAAAGATTCCTATTTTACTCAGGATTTGATGGAATAGATAGTTTCACCCAAATCACACAATACCTTCATCATCAACATTGAACTCTAAGGATTTCCATTTCTTTAATGTTTCAACTTTTTTTATAATTACCACATCATTCCTTTTTTCATCCTTTATCATTTCCAAAATATACGGTAGAGAATTTTTTTTTAAATGATTGATGATGATGGTTCCTTAATTATTCCCAGGTATATCCTTTACATGTATAGGAATATTGGATCCTTCCCAATTATCATCTTTGATAATGTTGTAAGGTGTTTTCCTCTTATATCATTCTCCACCTTATTTTTATTACCATTATGGTAGTGTATTGAGTATTCCTAATCTTTGATGATCTCTAACTATCTTCATTGATGCATATTAATCTCTTCTATGTAAATACATATTTGAGTCTCTTATAATCTATATATATATCACACTTCTCTCCGTAGAGAAAATGTCACCATATTTTCAATGCAATGATTATAGTTTCCAACACAATATCATGTGTGGGATAGTTTTTCTCATTAATTTTCAACCACCTTGAGGTGTAGGCAATGTCTTTGTTATTCTGCATTAATAGACATCCGAATCCATTTTCTAATAATCTCTGAATACTAAGAAACTTTCACCACATGTTGGTAGTGTGAGCACATGGGAAGTGATAAGACTCCTTTTTAGTCCTTAAATATATCATCGCATTCATCATTATAAGAAAACTTGAATCCCCAGTTATATTGGTTAGACGGTTTGGAAATCATGATAAGTTTCTCAGAAAATGATGAAAATACCATGTTAATCCAAGGAAACTATAGATATATTTAATAGATGTTGGCCTTTACCATCATTTAATTTCTACCATATTTGAAGGGTATATGGATATCCGATTTCTCATGATGATATTCCCTAAGAAAGATAATTACTTTAACTATAAATCACATTTACTTTACATGTCATAAACATTGTACTTTCATAAGGTAATTTACATAGTGTTCAAATGCTCCTAATGTTTCTCATTGATTTTGGAGTATACTAGAATATCATCTATAAAGACAACCATAAAATTTTAAAGGTAATATCTAAATAATATTTTCATCATGTCCATGAATCTTTGTGGATAATTAGTAACTCCACATGGAATCACTATGACCTCTTAGTGATCGTACCATATATGAAAATTGGTCTTGGGGATATCTTCCTTCTTTAACCATCCTTGATAATATCCTAACCAAAGATCAACCATGTAGAAGTATTGTTCATTATATAGCTGATTTAACATGTCATCAATCCATTGAAGATGATACTTGTTATTTATAATGATATTGTTGAGCTCACGATAATCAATGAAAATGTGCATTGACCCATCCCTGTTCGTGATGAAGAGGAATGGTTCACCCCTTGGTGAACACCTTTTCTTATGAAACCTTTATCTAGATTATCCTATATTTTTTCATCTACTACTTAAGTTCCACAACAACCATTATTTTTATATTTTAGGATAATGGAAATTCCCCTGGTATAAGGTCAATGTAAAATTTGACCTCTTGGCTAAGAGGATGACTAGGTAATTCCTCAGAAAACACATAGATGTATTCTTTCAAAATAGGCATGTCTTCAATATGGTTCTTTCCTTAGTCTCAATCATTTGAGAAAGATACTTTTACTCATAGGGAAATACTATCCAGGCTTTATATTACTGTTTTATAGAAGATTCATCATCCTCTTTTCACTTGTATAAAATAAGGGGAGTTACAATACCGATATTCATTTCCTTCTCCCTGTAATTTTGGAAGGATATATATAGGGGAAGCATATTCATACCCATAATTGCATCAAATTCCATAAATGGAATTTTGACAAGGTTTGTTGGGAATTTAATCCCACAAATATTGATATGGTGGGAGTTATATAATTAGGACCTAAATATTTCCCCATTTCCAATTTTCACCGACCAATCCACTTCCATGATTTGTGGTATGGATTGAAAATTTTTACTAAACATTTATGATATGAAGAAATGGGTAGAAGTATGGATGATAACCATAAAATTCACTTTTTTATTATGGATATAACCATTTAATTTATCCCAAATATCTTTAAGGATTATAATTTTTAACCTATTAAACACATAAATGGGAATCCAATTACAATAAAATTTATATTATAAATTACAAGAATTTCCATAACTTATGGATTTATAGGAATCAATATAGTTATCCATGACCCATTTCTTAACATATATTCTTTTGGGAATTTTCATTATACCCATAATAATGGTTTGTATTGAACTAATGATTTTACCATAGAATATCCCCCAGGAGTGTCAAACCAGGTGCACAGTAAGGCCCCTTCTCATGTACCAAGTTACCCCAATTCAACCTTGGAACACCTTATCAGACTTATTACTCCTAGGTACATATTTTATAGAACCATGTCCAATTGTAGTATCCTGAAAGGGTTTTATTTTCTTAATAAAACACTTAAACTATATTAACCAAAATCTAGGGACGTTTTTTTATTTTTTTTCTTATCCTCAAGGACTTTTCTAGAGTTTTCCAATACTAATCCAAAAAATAAATAAACTTTTTAAGTGATACCACTATGAAAACCCTGCTATATATTTCACATTAATACATGATTCATTACATAAAATTAAACTTAATATAACCCAAAATATTGAGAATTATAGTTTCATGGATAATTAGGTACAAGTCATTACATCTTGAACATGGGATACAAGAAAATTATTAAAAACCTCCTCAACGTTATTCTAAAATCCATGCCATTTAAAACTATAAGGGATAACATGGGAAGGAACATAAGAAATGGGTGAGCTATAAATCATAGTAAGGGAATAAACATGGAATAAAATGAATAAGTTTATACATATTATAAAATAAGAATATAAATGGGGAATAAAAAGAATAGGAAACATATATATGAATGATGATATGTGATATATCATGGTAATCTTAAAGGGAACAAGGGAAATATGTCAACAACTTAAATAACAACATCATAAACATAAGTTGACGATAAATACTAAAAGAGTTCATGGTAGAAAATATCCCACAAATGAATCAGGTTTAGTCCCTATCCCAACATGATGTATCATAATATTAAACATTACCCAACACATTGGAGCACTATCTAGGTTAACCCATCATATTAATTTCATTCTCATGCTTAAGTATGCCACATTGATCATAAAACATAGATTCATTCATCATCATAATTTATTACATGATTACGGTGGGTGGAATAAATATATGTAAGTTCCATATTAATAAGTATATGTTCATAATGGTGAATATCCTTGAGAGAAAAATTGGTATGGTATGCACTACATAATGTTTTCGTCATAAAAAAATGTAGTAAAATTTCTGCATTATAACGATGTTACATAAAATTAATAAAATGGTTTATGGGAGAGAAAGGGGTATCTCATCATTTAAACATAAAATGGGAATTAATAGGTATGTGGAAAGACATTTCCAAACATTAGGAAATAGAAATATATTGCATACATTCTTTAAGAATCTTTAACTAAGAAGATATTGTGAGGATCGATTATGGAATTTCAGCATATTAACGACTATGGTAAGGGTCCAAATGGGGGAGGATAAATGATAAACCACTAAAATAACATAAAATAGATAGTTAGAAAACAATTATAAATAATTTAAAATACAACCATTTGATATTACAAGAACTAATTTCAAAGAAGATTCGTAAATTTGAAAGGTGGAGAAGAAAGTCCATTACAAAATTTTGGCATTGTAACAGGTTTACATAAAGGCTCATAAGAGGAATACATGAGATTGAAAGGGTATATAATCATTTTACGATAAAATTTAATTCATGGGGGATATGTGAGAAAATATACCAACATAACCAAATCGAAATTAAAATATACAACATAAAAGTAGTTCTTGATAAAAGAGGAGAGTGAAAGATCCCTTATGAAATTTCGGCATAGTAATGGATTAGGTAAGGGTAAAAATTAGTGATTATAAATGGTATCTCACCAAAAAATATATCAATTGGATAGTAATATAGTGATAAAAAATTAATGAAAATATAACCGTTTTAGATTAAAAATTATAATTTCAAATGAGTTTTTTGAATTGAAATATTTTCAGAAAGGTAAAGATCCCTTACATGATTGTGTGACACCAATGGATGGGAGGGGTATAATGAGAGCTTTAGGTGCCTTGGTAGGACTATTTATAGTTTAGGGTTGAATATTTTCTTGCTTAAATAAGTTTGAGTGAAGTTAAATGGGTGCATGTGTGGGTTTATATAGGAAAAGAGGGGGGTTTCTTTATTATATTTGATTTTCGACTCTAGAAAATTAAATGTCCAAAACCCAAAACAATCCCATGATCATCTATCTTATTACATAAAAATAGGTGTTTTTTAAATTAAATTTTAAATCCAAGGTCCAATTTTTTTTAAAAAATATTACCATTGGTGTTGTGTAGGTTAGTCACACTCTTAAAGAAATGATATTAGATACTTAAAATATATTATAGTTTTTGGAGGATTCACATAGGATTTATAAAATAAATAAAATTAAAATAAAATAAAAATATTTTAAAGTAAAAATATATTTGGTCCTGGATCCCATTTATAGTAATTATTAAATAACTTTTAGTTCATTATGATGTCATAATACCCAATTATATTTATACGGTATTTAATTTTTACCCGAAAGTTTGACTATCAGAGAAAATTATGAAAATTTTACTATTGGATAATTTGTACATTTTTATTCCCAAAATAATATTCATTTTATCAAAATAATATTCTAAATATGTGAAGCTTCACTTTAAAAATAATTACATATATTTATTAAAAATGATGGGTTTTTTGGCATTAAGAGTTTTTTAACCCTAATAAAATATTACATTTGACATCATAAAATTGATATGACACTTTATATTTGATAAAAATTATTTAATAGTAATATTTTATTAAAATATTATATATTTCAATAAACCAATAATTCATTAATTCATTAATTTAATTTGAATATTAACTAATTTTTTTACTTATTGTATCAAAATAAAAAACATCTAGAAAGCAATAATAATATGGTGAAGATATATTCATTTGTTAATAAAAAATAATGCAATACTCACATTTCAATGGCCTTGATAAATATCCCTTTAATACACCATCATACACCGTTAGAGTAAGATTCATGATGTTAGGTCTTACATGGGGTGGTTTGGAAAACATGGTTTCGGTTGTGATCTTGATGATCATGAAATTCTTTTGTAAATAGTTTCAATCAGGATTAAGTTGTTAGATCATATTTTTTTCTTGGTAAAGGTAAAATTCCAAAAATGTTATCTCCCTTTTAAGCTTTGATAAATTTATTTCATAGGTAATTATTATGCTAGTTTAGGTCATCATTTCATTTGTCTGTAAAAATCGGTTTTTTAGGACCTTATAATTATACTAACCATGTGATCATTGTTCAAAATATATATTATCAATTTTAGTGATACATAATGGCAATTTATATCTAATTTGATATAAAAAAATTAAGTGGATGTGTTTTCTATACTCATATTTCATAATAAGACATTTAAATAAATAGAAAAAGTAATTTTATTTTAAATTGTTTAGGTCATTATAGTGTAGGGGACTCATATCTCAGTTATTTTCCATAGCCCCCATCTTATGTTATGATCAGATGTATGGAACCAACTTTCTCAAATTTGGGTGTCTGACCACATAGTTTGGTGTTCCCTAGTGGGGGAGAGATGGGGTCCCTTTTTAAATTGTCATGGGTTAAGTACTTATGGTTAATCAGCTCTATAGTGAGATGCTTGTAGCCTTCTTACTCCAGGATAAAAAAAGTAATCTTGGATTCTAACTTAGTTTATAGAAAAATATTATATAAAATAATAATATCAAAATATACCTTTCATTTTTCAAGATATTAGTGAGCAGGTGAAAATGTCTTATTAGGGTAATTCTAAGGCACAGTGCTAGCCTCTTCTGATGGGTGTGAGCACCTATCAGGGGACAATGTTTTTTACTATAGTACCCATTGAGGTGGGTTTTTTCCTGTCATTCCTATTGTTAGATATCTTATTTTTCCAATATATAGGAGGGTCAATAGTGACAACATTCACTTTGGTAGTGGTAAGAGTGTAAACATTAAATTTAGTGGGATGAATGGATTGATGGTCCTATTGTTTACATGAGATAGATAATAAATATAGTGTAGCATACTTCCCCCAGACTCTTATTTTCACATGTTGAGATGACTCTACAAAGACTCAATAGATCATAATGAGATTGTTAACATAAGTCTGATACAGTGACTAGTGGTAGCTATATGATTTATGACACTGAGCTACTAGAAGTTTTGTGATCTCAAACCTCTTGCAATATTATTGAATGACATAAAGATAATTGTTAATTACTAGGTATGTTAGATAATAGTCTTTAAGGTAGTTTAATATCACATAAATATTCTTGAAAAACCAGGATATCTAGTCCTTAGTGAGGGACTCTGGGACGAAAATGTTTTGGGTTTTATGTGACCAGAATGCAACTGATATCTAGTCAATATCCAATATTCCCCACAAGACCCCTTTTTCAATACTAGGGGGATGATCTTTCTCCTGGTTATCCAAAGTCCCAATTGTCATAGGCTGTGAACCGGAAGCGACAATAAAGCTGATCTTCTTGATTGTTAATTTTCCAAGATAAGGGGAATCATATAGTCCAAACATGCACTACATATTTGAATGTTTCTTAGAGTAATATACATCTTTAATCTCATATATATATATTGGATTGATTTTTTATTACCTTTTCATGTGTGAGAGTGAAAAAATATTATTAGGGTTTATCAGAGTACTCACCATCATCTAAGTGCATCAAACCATAGCCTGATGTTTCTCCAACATTCAATGTCCAGGTATAATGGAGGGAAACTAATGGTGATGTGTATTTTTTTCACTTTGATTCCATGGAATTGGGCCATAAATTCCTCCACATGAACATACCAACATAGAGATGTTGGAATCATGAGCACCTCATGTTCAAGGATCACAATCCTAGTCGATAGGCTTCCTCTCTAGACTCTTGTAATAGGGGTGAAGGTTCCCTCATTGAATCATCAATTATCTCAGAGTCTGAGAGATAAATGATGACACAATGCTTCTTAGGGTCTCACCTCTAATTGAACGGGACTTCCCCCATCATGAGTTTTTTATAGTTACTCGGGTTCCCTCCATGCGTGTTTTGATAGGTATCTCCCAAGTGGTTTCCAGAATAGTTGGTTTCCCACCTTTACATGGATGGGTACACATTTTTGAACATATATTTATCATTAGAGGACCTACACTCTAATTTTTTTAGTGTGGGTAGGACTTATTCTATGGAATTATTCATCATTGTAAATTCCTTAACATTTTTGGCAGTGTTGGTGACATAGAGATTCAACCCAGTGTACCTGAGATGCAGCTAGGGTATTGATCCTAATAATGTAAAGTTGGACCCTGCTTGAAGGTTGTGGGGATGTGATGGGAAATTCTTGTAGTGGAAATGGTCACTAGATATGTAGAATAAGTCTCCTACCAGGAGATGTTATGGACCTTCCCCAGTCTTACCTTTTAGTTTTCTAGAAAGAGGCCAGTGGAGTGAGGATGGGGTCAACCCACACATCATCCAGTTGAACTAGTTGGTGTTGGGGCTGATAAAGATAGATGGGATCCCTACTGGTTGGATCTTGAGAAATTACCACTAGGGTTATGACTTGAACATCCCAAGACAACTCAACAAAAGGCATGATTTGTGAGAAGGATTTAGGGAGAGGATCCAAGTGTGGTTTTTCATTAGGGTGTGGGTGGTATCCCCATGTATTCCCATTGATGGTAGTGGTGTTAGTGATGTGTAGAGGATTTGAGATCATTATGGTCCATATCCCTAGTGATAATGACCCCTTCTTATTCATATAAATTAATAAGGGTGTCAATTAAACTTCTATAGATAATCTCTATGGGTGAGATGGGGGATGGTTTCCCAGTAGCTAAAGATGTGGTGGCTGTCATGGTGGGGATGTAATCAGGTGGTATTTGCACACCAACATTCCCACTATATCGTTGCATGTTGGCACTACGTCATTGATCTCATGTAGCATGAGTCCTGTAAAGTACATGGAATCATTCATCAATAAAGATATGATGAAGGCAGTTCCCAATGACCCTATATAATCCATTCTTTATAAAATTGATGAGGGATCCACATTTATGCTACCTTATACTATGGATTACCAATGTTATCATCCCCATGATTCATAAGAGTTTCATGTCTACACCACCAATTTTATAGCGGGACATGTTGCAGAATATCTGGATTTAGTGACATGCCTATCTAATGGTGCACCAACATTACTAGTGTTTATAGATGAATGAAATGATATTGAATTAATGTTCAAATTTTTTTATGGCACTTTCATGTTAGTGGTTTGTATCATCTTTCCATATGGATGTTATGTGATTCATGTTCCCCCCATTCCTTTTTTTCGAAGGCTGGTAGAGTTCACCACAATTATTGATGATGTTTCTTCCTTTTTAAAAATGGGATAATGGGATGTTGGTTCCTTCTTCCTGGAATTACTCCATTTATATAATATCTTAGTTCAAGTATCCTTCAGATATTTAAGTCAACTTTTTGAACCTCATTCCCATCATTATCTTCAGTTAGACACCAGTTAATTATGTTGCTTCTATCTCAATAAGGTAGAAATATTTGTTTAGATATTATATTAACATTTGGAAACTTAGTCATCTTGGGATATTGGATTTTTGGGTATTTATAAATTCCTACCCTTTTAAATTTTGGTTCATCACATATGTGAGTAATCACAAGAACCAAAGGAATATCTTGTCATCCATAGGGTTGTTGATGCTATGGGCACAATACAACTGAGGATTTTTACCCTAGACATCCCATTTTTATTATATTGTGTAGAGGCTTCTGATCATAACATAGGTTCAATTTATTGTGGGGAGAAATGCATCATTATTTTAATGTCTTTAGGGGACATATAGGTGGTTATATGTTCCCCATGGAAATATTTCTATACTGAGATTTGGTTAAGTGTGTCTCTTGGGGGTGGGGGTATTTTTCACTTGGTATTTGGTTAAGTGTGTCCCTAGGGAGTTGGATTTCACAGACGATATTTAGTAGGGTTGAGAGCAAGGTAACCCCCGTTGGGGGAGATAATCAAACATAGGGATTTGATGGTCCTGTTGGGGTGTTAGGATTTAACCTTTGAGAGGTACCATATATGTGTTCATATGTCGGGATTGAACCTCATGAAGGTTTCCTACATACCCTATTAAGAAACCAAGATAAAACCCCATATATTGTGATGTCAAAGTTTGAGGTCGTTTGATTGGGCCAGCCTATGAAGTTTAATGTCACGTAGTAAGGATTCTTGTGTCGTTAAAGGATCGTCAATAAGGTATGGTGTATGGATCATGCATATGAGCTACCAGAGAGTCCTAATTGTAAAGTGAAATTCTAGGAGGGAGAGGAGTGGCATCCAATTAAGATCATACTTTGGAATTCCTATTCTAATCACATGGGGTAAGTCTATATATTTTCAATATTTGATGAGGGTATTTTAATGTAGTTAAACGTAATAAAACTAGGATGGCGGGATATACAGTTTTACATCTTACATATCAGATGTTGGTGGGTCCTACACAAATGGATACCATTTTAATGTGTGAGATAAATATATAAAAATGGACCCTCAATTTGTAATAGTCGGCAGTTTCCCTTGATGATTCCCCCTTTATGGATTATGTGACTACTACTCATCTGACTCTTAGAGGGGAATGATGTAAAAATTGTTGTGGAGGAGTGGAAATATGGGGTCCCGATATTAGAGAGCCTATGCTAAGTAGAAATAGGACTTATGTTGCCTATAATTTGGAGAAAAAGGGTGGGTAATGGTCTAGGTCATGCTTTAAGTTATAGGGGAGGACACAAAGGTTGAAATCACCGAGTGAATTGGGATTTGGGGTGCAGATGAGCTGGTTCAAAAGGGTTGATGGGACCTAGGCACTCAACTTTTTTCAATCATTTATTATCCATAATATGAATTGGGTTCGGTAAATAATTGTTTTTTCACTCTACTCTATTATATTGTGCAAAAATGAGGTTTCACGATAGATTGGATCTATCACATGACCACTTCATATATCCTGGAAGCATAGGCATGCACAAAATATGTGGCCACACCCTATTTAAGGTTGTGTGAATGTGGCTTATCTTTCATGAACCCATCTATCCCTAAGGTTTATTGCACAAAAAACCCTTAAACATAGTCCATGACACATTGGGTCCTAGGGGAGTAAAGTCATGCAAGTTCTATACCTTTAGAAATCCATAAAATTATGGATTTCTGCAAATTCATGGAAGATATGTTTTCATGAGTAAAAGGTGACACTTCATCTTTTGATGTTCCATGCAATTTACATTTGCAACGGTTTCTGGGATCTTATAGAACAGTGTAACTTTGATCTTTGTGGCACCTTTTGTATGAAAGTGGGTTGCATGTGGGATATGGAAGTTCCACATAATTGATTATAGTTGTTCACACATTCTTCATTTGTTATGGAATGGGTCTTCAGAAAATGTTGTGCCTTTATTTTAGGTAAAAGTGATCTTCTTGGGATCGAGACATTTTTATAGTTCCAAAATCCTCTAATATCTTGTAATTCATACTCGGTGTGAGAAAAAATAGGTGGTTGAAGAATGCCTCGCATTGTATCATCCCCTAGAGTAATGGGACAAAAGAGGGATATGAATTATAGGGGACCTCTAACCATATCATGGGATTAAAATTTATTTAACCCATGTTGAGGACTCTTATACCAATCTGGCTCATACAAATAAGGTTTCCCTTTTCCATTTTCTAATTTTTTGTGGATCTAATCCATGTATGAGGTAAAATCTAATCGTCTTAGTGCTTAAAATCGTTGATACCCATCATTAATGATAGGTAATTTGACTTTTAAATAAGTTAATTTGGGAAAAATATTATTCCCATTGTTGGGTATATCTATAAGGATAGGAACCAAGCCACAGGTATCATTTTTCAAAGAAATCCCTCTATATAGATCTACCTCATTTGAAGTGGATGTTTTTTTATAAATTATTCCATTGACTAGGATGCGATATCCATGAATCACTATATATACTTTATATATGATAATCAGGAAACACACAAAGTTCTTACATTGGTGGGCTTCTGTAAAGATCTAGCTTAAATATAAGGGAAATGGATCATTTCAGTTATAATTTATGGAAGGGATTCAGATAGGGTATCCTAACAACGCTATATATCGTGTGATTACAGGAATCAACTCACAAATTGTTCTTATGTTGATCTCTATATGGATCTGACTTGTATATAGTTATAGATGGTTTTTATCAATCCATGCACAATATTTATGGGGATTCTTATACATATATCTGGATCACATATAAGAATGGGGAATTATACCCTACCATAGTGAAATGTATCTGGGGAGGTAAAGTATCAACATAAAGGTTCAAACACTTGGTTAGGAGGGGTATTTTCAAGAACATTATGGTTGAGAATGATATATGAGATCCAATCATCAATACATGTCCTATACTAATAATAATAAAGTCTCTTATTGTTCTTGGAGGTAAATACACACTACACAGGTCCAATTCATATGCAAGGGAAATTAAAAGGGAATTCACTATAGCACATATCCATTCAATGAGGCTATGTAGGGAAACACATAAAGGTGACAGGGGGAACTATCATACTCCACTATATAGTTACAAGAATCAATTCATGATCCCCTATATAGATATGGATTGTATGTAGGGAGGAAAAGATGGAAAAATTATCTTAAATACTTTGGTTGGGAGAAGGATTTAGAATGAAATAATTAATATATATAATGTAAGGATATGAATCCGCCCAAATGTAGATATTGATGATAAAGGTCCCCTGTATAGATCTGACTCATATGTTGGGGAAAGGAGAATGTTTCTACTCAAAGGTAAGTTACCCATTATTATCTGGGTGAATTCTTTAACTATTGTGAAGCTAATGATCTATCATGATAGGAGAGACATTCACCTATGGGGAAATCTTCATAGTCCTATAGCCAAATGACACTGACTTATTTTGATATAGTCCAAGCATCCGAGAGGGTTATGATGGTGATGAACCTCTTGTTAAGCTTATGAAAATATACCCAGCTGTCACAAGGTATCAGGAAAGGATAGGGATTGATCCTTGTGTAGTTATCATATATAGAGTCCCCTATCTTACCCCTATGTAGAGGAATTGAATTTTTTTTACATTGTTGTTGGTCTTGAGATCTAGGGTTTGGGAACCACTATGTGCTATGTATGGGAAATAATCAAGCCACACATAGTTCTTGGGAACAGGATTCCAAGTATATATCAGTCTCCAATATAGAGAGAGGGATTTTTTAACGTTATTAATTGGTCTAGGATAGGTTATACAGGTGTCACTACATAAGATGTATGAATAAGATTCAATACAAAAAATGTTTTTAAAGATATAGGGGTCCCTTTCCCCGATTGGACACATATGCATGGGAAAAAAGGGGAATTATTATTTTGGAAAATATTGTTGGGCATAGGATTAGGGGATCTGGGTGTCATTATATATCCTATGATAACATGAATAAATCAACATGTTGTTCTTAAAAATAATTGTATGATACATAGATCTGAATCATATATAGGGAACATATAATTTTATTCTGAGAACATGTACCTAAACAAGAGAACCCATGTTAAAATATTTTATTCAGACCTGACATATATTTTGGGATGGGTATGTTCATATTTTGATTGAGAGGATGTTTTATGGTACAATCATTGAGTAGTTCGATTTCCCTACGTATAAAATATATTTTCGAATAATACATTCATGTAGTTATTGAAAATATGGTGATTACATACATATATATAGTTTTTATTCTTGGAATAGGGGGCATTAATCCACTAAGGAATATGTCGAAGATGTTCTAAATACATCAATATAGATCCTGATCATATGTAAGGGGGAATATTCCAAAAATTATGGGCCACTATGAGTAGTTTAATGACACGTAGGATGTACATCCACTTCGTACTTTAACATCATGTGGAAGTGATGGCGACCCTGTACAATAATACCATGTCGATAGGATGAAAATGTTTTGTGGTTTCAATCTTATCACCAGGACGTAGGTTATCACCTTAGAATTATTAAAATTAATTCTTAATAGATATTATATTAGTGGGGTGGAGTGATATGTTGCCTATCTTTTGTGGATAAGGAGTGGGACTTATTGGAATAAAATATTTTGTATGGCGTAAGGTCCTTCTTATTCTGGTTCTTGTTTTGGAGAATTTTCCATATTATCATATGGGTTTTGATAACCAATACTGAATCTCCTTGTAGGACATAGCATAGGTAGACCTTCTTGTTGTAGGCTCAAACAATTCGATTCTAATATAATTTTATGTAGTTCATTGTATGTAATATTTTTATCATTTAGCCATTCTAAATCATCAAGCCGCTTCTGTGATTATTCATATTTTGAGAGTAAACAAAAGATAGTGATTTGGAGTAAGGGAATATGTACTTTTATGGGATTCAATAACTTTGATCCATAGATAATTGAATATGGGGTCGCTTGTGTTGTAGTGTGGGGTTTTTTAAGATAGTCCCACAAGGTGTGTGGGAGATTTTCGAGCCAAGAATTATTGAATTTTTCTACCATTTTCTTGATTATATTTGATAATGACTTATTAAAATCATTTATCAACCCATTTACCTTTTTTGATAATGGGATGAATGTTTGAACTTGATGTTATACTCATGATGCTACATTTTAAACTCATAATAACATATGTTGGTTCTATTTGACATTAATATTTTCTGAGAGACACCAAATCTAGTGGTGATATTGTGATTTGTAATGTTGATGATGTTCTTTATCCCCACATCCTTTAGATTTATTTCCTTGGGGCATTTAGAGAAGAATTTGGTGGTATTATGAATGTACTTGAACTACTTGGTTATAAATGAAGGATATGGCCTTATAACATTCATCATATGATAAATGACCAATATAGTTTGTTTATAAGAAAACAAATGTGGGGGTTGATGGATAATGTTCATGATTATTTTATATGAATCAAATTTCTTGGTTAATTCCATGTAGTCTTATATCATTGTTGTACAGAAATAACCAAGCCTCTTAATTTGGTGGGGGTCATGATTATGAACTAGTGACCACTGCAAGAGACTGTATATACTTCCTATATTATATAAAAGGTCTATCTGTATGTGATGCATCTGAGGAGGAATCCAAATAATCCCCATTTATCCGGTACTTTATTTTTATTTGGCCCATCACAAAGGTTCATGTTTGTTTCTCACCATTGGTCCCGGTCCATTTTTTATGGGTCCCACAAGAGGGTCTCACCTTATAGGCTATCCATTATGGGGCTCGTACATCCATTTTTGGATCTAATATTACCATGACCTGGGGTAGAGCTAATCTAATTGGTCTCCGCCATGTCACAGACAATAACCACAAATACTTCCCTTCAATGTGTGAAGTGAAGGATTGTCTCATCCTGGTCAAGATTGGCCAGGGTTTGGTTGTGTTGGCTAGTGTATCTGCACAAAAATTTTATGACTAGAGAATTTTTTTTGAATGTTGGTTCTAAAGGTTTTTCCATTATCAAACCTCTCACACAGTTGATAAGAGGGGTTAATTTGTTTTTTTTATATTTACTTAATCACTATATCAAAATCACCTTTAATGTTTAGATTTGATATCTATAGCTAAAATGATAGCTCCAAGACTTAAATGAGGAATTGGTATTTCACCTCATTATTGGTGCTACCTTGGGATACCAAGAAAGAATATGACTGAATTTATTTGGATGAAGAGAGAAATATAATCCCTACAACAATACATTTGAAATTTACTCATTCCATTATTTTCCTATTCATAATTTTAGAGGCATCAAAAATATACATCACCCATTTTTGGTAAGGGTTATGAGTATAAATATCCACTTTTTCGGGGAGTTCAGTGTTTACTAGCGTGCTTTCTATGGAAGGACTTTCTGTATTGAAATCAGCTTTCTCTAACCCTTTCATTTTTTTGGTGACATGAATTTATGTTCATATTATTATAGTATAACCACCCATCATACCAGACACCCAATATGTATAGGGTAGGTGATGTTATAATTGATCGGTTCCATACAAGAGACCAAATGAACTTCATGTTGTTGCAAGTATTTCCTCTGTTTTTTACCCCAATGATGAGAACAAAGATAATTCTTCTTGATATAAAATTTCCTGTCTTAGTACATATCATTGTTTGGAAAATATATTAGAGACTTCTTTCTATATTGTTCTCATTTTTTTCTGTAAGAATGGAACTGAGTGATTTCTCTATATCGGAGACATATAAGATGTATTCATTCCCTTCTACTAGTGGCATCGAGATCAGTGAGTGCAACAAATCTTTTTTAGGTTCCTAAAGGCTTCCATTCAATCTTCATCACACTAATAAATGACTCTATTATTCATAAATATCATGAAATGGATGCACTTTTTAGCGATATTGACTATGAAATGATTAATATAAGTGAGGTTTCCATGAAACCCTCTCAAATCATTAAGGTTTTAGGAGGCGATATAACAATGATCATAATAGTCTCCCTAGGTTTGACCTATATTTCAAGGTAACATTCCATGAATCACATTAATTTTTGGGATGTCACCATGAAAGATAACTTCAGTAGATTCGTTTTTAAGTAGTTTTATTGTATTTTTATGAATATTTTTTGAATTTTGATGAGATGATCATAGTACTGTCGAGACTTGACCACCAGATAATTTCCATAAAATTCTATGATTATTCCCAGGAGGCGTTGAAATATGTGATTCATGTAACATTTTTATGTATCACCAAAATTCTTCAATCCATAATTCATGACCTAGAAGTATAACATCCATTACAGTGCTCTAAAATAGGTGGTATCCTTATCTTTAGTGGCCATATTGATTTTTTTACCCGAACTATCCATCCATAAATTAAATGGATTAGAATTTTGTAGTTTAATCAATATAGAGTTTTACAATTTCTATTTGGACATTTTCTTTTAGAAAATGTCAATTGAGATGCCAAAAATACATGAAAACCCTAATATTTCCACTATTCTTCATAATAGGGATGGTGTTGGAAATCCATTTGGGTATTTGACTTCTTGAATAAAATGGTATTTTATCAGATTGTAAAATTAGGACACCACCTTGAACTCATGTGAAATGTGCATTCTTCTAGCCACTTGTTTGACACCTCTGTGGCTTTCTAGTTGGCCCATGTGATTGGAATCCACATTAGGGTCCATTGTTGGCGTATCGATATGTTTTAAGAAAACACATAATGGATTTCCTTCAATAAGAAATACACACATACATACATACATACATATATATATATATCTTTCTATTATAATGGTGTGGTGGAACTAATAAATGTGGGTCATGAGTCCTCTTTTATTCCCAAGTTTACTTGCTTGAGCACATCAATGGTGGTGGAGACACCATCCTCAAATACTGGATGGGAGAATCTAAGGTCATCCTATTCATATTATGTCTCGACTTAAACATAAGTGTTCTCAGGATTGGTAAATAGTACTTTATTATCTCTGTCACTGAAAAGGAATAAAAGGATTCTATGAGAAACATTACCATCTTGAATTTCCGAGGATATCATATGAGAATTTTCAATTTTGAGAAATGGTAGCATTGATATTTTTGATCTAGTTGGGAAATTTATTTGTCTATATTTTTATAGAACCCCTTTAGTTTACATTAAAATTATTTCATATATGAATTAAAGTTAATATATATTTTTATAGTGGCTACTTGGATTTGGATATGTTGCCTTATTGAGTTTATTGGTGGCGCATAGTCATTAATGAGCTACATTAAAGTGATTACATTAGAGGTTCCAAATCTGTTGGAAGAGGCAATGTGCATGTCACCATCTATCATTTTTTTCACTACATTCTTATTTTAAAAAACCTCCTCATTATACTATGATTCCCAAGATTTAAAAAGGCAATTATCACCACACATCATGCTAAACTTCCAATCGATGGGGTGCTGCCAAAATTGATGGAATGTTAATGGAACTACCCCATGACTTTGACACCAAGGTATCATAAGTAGTAAATTTAATATCATATCCTACTAGATAACCATGAACTCATTATTAGAAACCAGGTCCCCAAATTGGGATTTGTTCTTGATCTTTCCTTAGGTATTTTCATACTCTAGGAAAACCCTTGAATGGTCAGCTTTCATGGAGAAAAATTATCGTCATTGTATCCCAAGTATCATAGATATCAATCTATGATAAGATTAATACAATAATATTTATAAAGGGAACATCATATAAATTAAACATTTTCAAGCCTTCATATAATGTAATTTTTTTTGAAATTCGCTTGAATGGAATATTATTTATCTTTTATTATGAATGAGATAGGGGCACAAAATTCTGTCACGGTGGATTTCGCACGATAAACCTCTGCTACGGTGAACTCTACCTCATACATCTTAGGACTCTATAGGAACTTAATGAGTGCCTCTTTTTGTTAATTTTAATTATGGAGATATTATAGGATTAATATCTCGGTTCAGATTGTCACCAAAAATTTCAAAATGTCATATTTTTTGTACTAAAACATTGTTCTTCCTAGTATGGGGATTCGTGTTGGAATGTTTCTTTGGGGATAAATTTATTGAGTAATAAAACTGTGACACATGAATAGATGTTTTTGGAACACATGTAAGTGATTCATTGGGTTGATCTTGTCTTCCCACTCACTAGGGATGATCATAATGATGAACACCCTCAAGTCGTTCATCTAAAATAATCCATTTTTAAATAATTTAGGATGATTATAGGGTGTCTCTATACCCCTATAGGTATCAAATAAGTTTTTCACCATGGTTTTTGAATACGTATAGGGATTTAGTGGGAATGTGGAAAGGATATTGGGATCTTTGGTGGATTAATATTACCCCACTTCCTTAGCTTTTGAGGCCTATCCCTATGATTCCCTGGTTGGGTATGAGAAACTCTGGTTGATTAATGTATTTATTATGGTGTAATGAGTCTATTAATTCAATTAAATTATATAAATATAATTGTAATTATTAATTTAATGATGGTTCCTTTTGGGGTGGCGGTTCTCATAACTTGGGTAATGAGGGTAAGAAATCTACATGAGTCTGAGGCAATTTTGTAGTCAAATGAGAATCTTCTTCATTCTCCATTTTCTAATATCAAGGATTATGTGTTCCTCTAGAGGAGGATTTCAATGGTGTCCCTTTATATTATGTATAATGTTTCGGGGCCCCAAGTTTTTGATGTGGTTATGCTTTGATTACAACATGATCCCAATCAATTGCCTTTTAGGTTATCCTGTTATAAAACATTTTTTCAGATTTGGTCAAAACTTCTTATCAGCCACCTAATTCTTATTTTTGGGTGGTAGATGCATTGACCACTTATGATTGGGATTTTGTAGGTATCACAAATCTATAATAATCCATACCATTGAGGATTTCCTTATAGTAAAATCAGTCTTTGATTGTGTGGAGTATAATCTAATAAAAAGGGAAATGGTCAAGATAACCACTGAGGTAGGCCTCTCATGGTTTCTTGGGATCTGAAAGCATAAGGTAGTTTTCATCCATGGATTCATGGAAATAACTAGGAACCAATTCATTTGGTAAGGAATAGATTTTGTTCTTTCATTCCTCAACTCTTAGGAAACCCTAATATGTTTTTCCTCCATTAAGGGGTGGATTTCTAAGACTACCACTTGTAGGGAGGTGGAAGGTGATACGGAGCCCATTTGGACTCTCTAGAATGCATTGGTTCTAGTTTGAGTGTGATAGTAGGAGTTTCTTTTTTTTCTAAAACATTTCCTTGTTTCATGGGAGTGTGACTATTCATATCATTGATTTTTCAAATGATTCCATAAATATTTTGGTCTGTGTATTTAAACAATAGAAACATTCTTGGATATTTCATTAGGATTACTGGTGTCTGGAGTTCATTACATATATTTTCAGCACAAAGTTCCATCAACTACTCGTGTGGAAGTGGGATGCTGAATGAGTATGTCATAATTTTCCATTTGGTGATAAAGTCAGTGAACATTTAATTTTCAGGATGTGTACAGTTAATGGGGTCAATGATCATTATTTTCATTAGCATGGATTTCAATTTATAGATAAATTCCCAAAAAAACTGACTTCCTAACCTATGATGGACTCTACTGTGATACAATAATTCTATACAAAAGCTGACTCCACCATAGTTTTCACAATGCATATCAACATATGTACCTCTTTCTGGTCTTCTGGGTCCATAAGGGGGTAACAGCATATTGAAAATTTTGAGAGATGCTTCTCTATATATTTAAAGCCATAGAATGTTAATAAAACAAGATTCTCAAAATTGGGTGGGTCTAGGTAGCGTCCACCCATTCAGGATATGGATTTATGTCGGGTGGAATAGGGTAACCTCATCCTTTTATAGATTCCATTCATGAGTTAAAGGAATCAATGGTGTCATGGAGTTTTGGGGTTACTACTTACTAACCTTCTTTTTTATTGAGGGTGAAGATAAAGGATTTGTGTGGTCTCCATATATTCATCATTTATTGATTTCCAGTTCATATTGGGACCGTATGATTATCTCAATATATGGGAGTTTGTTGATCTAATGGAGGGAAATCCTAGTATTCCTCAATGCACATATTCATGTAGACCATCTTTCTGGATCAGGTACCAATATATATGATTAGAGTCTATCCTTATGGGTCGATTAAACCCCTTCTATTGGGAGGGAAGAGGGGCAGTCACTTCTTAGAGGCAGATACCTAGTAGGAATCCTTCCTCTGAAAAATTCCTCATTAATCCATTAAATAATGAATCTCTTAGCCTCACAGTATTTATGATGCCGAAAAAAATGCTTAAGCACTGAAGGAGGATTTGGTGTGACAAAGAGAAGACATATTTTGACCCGGTGATCCATTTAGGGGGGCCCGGAAGGGCCATTCGAAAAAATCTCAGGAGTGCACAGAAAAAACATCCCCCATGGGGAAAACTATGGGATATGAGGAAGTCTTCCATGCCACTGACCATGGGTGTGGAAATTTCCATGTGGCTGCCCTCATGTGGTTGAACTTTCGCGCTACCGATGTGGGCGCACCATCTTTTGCACGGACCCGTTTCTGCACGTATCGGACAATCCTGAGTGCCTATAAATAGAAGGGTTCCCCTTCAACTTTTGACGGCTGAAGAATCCAAACCGTCTCCTCTGCGCGAAATCCACCTCTCCTATATAAAAAAGATGGATTTCAGGTATGGGATTTTTTTTGACAGGTTTCCTAGGGTCCACCTTCGCGTGAGACCACTCAATATTAACCCTCATCCAAATCCCTTTGAGTCCCATCCCCTATGTGAAATCCCTTCCAATTACACACAATACCTTCCAATTGCTTGCAATCCCTTACAATTTCACGTAATCCCTTCTAATTGTGCTCAATCCCTTCCAATGATGCACAATCACATTCAATTATGCACAATCGCTTCCAATTACACGCTATCCTTATTACTTGCACGCAACCCATATTCCTTCTGTGGAATCCTGACCACTTGCATGCAACCCATATTCCTTGCATGCAATCCCTTATAGTTGTGCACATGTCCTCATCTCCCCTTTATGTTCTAATCCTCCCTGATTTCCCACCATCCCGGTCTTTTCCATGCAATTGCCTCAATTGCACGCTAACTGCGCACCAATTGGGTGCCAATTGAATGGAAACATCCATGATTGCACGCAATCCTACAGGACCCCTCACCCCAGCATTTTCCCCTCTACTGCTCCATTTTCCTACAACCCATCCTCCTTGGGCGTACTATTTCACATGTGTTATATGTCCCCCTTCTGGACATTATTTTTAGGTGCCTCTTATTCCCTAAACATCTCTATCACACACCCTTTTCCCGTATGACCCTCTAGGCTCTTACAATGTAACTTCAAAGTCCCTTGGGCATTGTTTCACATTTAGTTGCTTCGCCTCATGCTTCTTCGCATAGGCACACTAATAGTTATTTCTTCATCACATAGCCATGCTAATGTTGACCCCCAATGGGATCACCTCACGACACCCCTAAGTCTTGGCATTGATGATGCCTTCCCATCGCCAAGGTGTAGAGGGTGCCAGTTATGTAAGTCCCAGGGGTACCGAGTGATCCCACGTCATCCGAGCTGGAAGACATTAAACTGTCAAGCACCAATGTCCTCAGAACATGACAATAACCTGTAACCTCACCATGTGCATCATATGCAGGGCACCCCTACTTGGACATTATTTATGCCCTCTCATCTCAACAGGAGTGAAATCTTCTTCACATGGAATGAGATTTTCTTTTATGAGGCGGATCCTGACTGAGCGGAAGGGAAACCACATTGGTGTAAGCCCCTAGCCTTTCTTTCAGGAGGCAGCACTACTACTCCTCAAGGAATGGTATGTAGGGATTTTCCATGAGTATCAAGCCCACCATCCATCTAGACCCCAGGTCCTCATTCACATCAGTTTACACCACATTATGGAATTATGTGGACATTGATCGTTGCCAAGGCAACGTACATAGGAAGCCTCCCAGAAGTTCAAGACCACAATCCCTTGATCCTGATTATATTCACGTTAGTTCACCCCCATCCTACATGGCATTAAACTGTGTATCTCAATCAGCGATAATCCATTGTTCTCCAGAAAATGGTAAGTCTTTGTCTCTAAATCATTGGTAAGCTCGTTGTACCACAATCAGCAGTAAGTCATTGTGTCCCCTATTCGATGGTAAGTCGTTGTAATCCCCTTTGTTGGGGCCCATATCATTGGTTCGTTCTAGTGGTGTCAGACCAACTGGGGCTGCTAACCATGTGTAAGCCCCATATATATCATTGGGCTATTGTCCTATGTGTACACTCCAATTCAAGCCCATCACCTGACCTTTCCCTTGAGTCTATGTGTCTCGGGAAGGTCATGCCCCAACCCAGAGGTTCCACTTCCTTCGGGTACCATCCACGCGTACATTCTCATGGGAATCCTCCTTAGACTTTACATCTCCCTCCCGAACTACATAGACATTGATTCCTGTCCACGAGGATACGTAGGAAGTCTCTCTGAGACTCAAGCCCAACATTACCTTCTTCCTCATGGTGGTTTCATCCCATTCACGACCCATTTCACTCAACAACCCATTATCCATCTTTATTATTACCTGGACCGCCACATCCCAGTGAGGTAATGTCAACCCACCTACATTAGTATATCCTTGAGGGGTTACACTCATCCGATCCACTCTAGTCAGTGTTCCAATCAGTTTGATCCATCTTTGCAGGATGTTAAACTTGAGGCATACCCTTTGTTAAACATGGAAAGATGAGGAAAAAATCAGAGACATGCCTAAGTTATACGATTCCGTGCATTCGACGTGGGATTCCTTGGTCTTCCGCGCCCTCGAGAAGACCTATAATAAGGGATCAAAGATAGATTCTCCAGTGTTCTAGCGTCCAGACAAGCTAGAGATTCCGAACATGAATACTCCCTCGACTTAAGGTTGTTGCGCTAGCCTAACCCCTTGAAATGTCCTGACAGAAGCATCGTAATTAACCGGTGTCCATGAAGATATGGAATTGGGAAGAGTTTCACAAAAAACATCTTAAATTCATAAGTGAGACCCGGACTAGGTGACAAGTTCTGAGGAGGAATCCACAGAAGGAGGAACCAACATCACATCATCCCGTTTCGATCAAGGAGAAAATATCCCTGAATAATCGAAAAATTCCACCTGCCTTTTGAAAGAGGGAATGTAGGGCATCAAAACTATGCTTTTCGTCCACAGGCAGACAGACGTGTGTGCCATGGCGAAAGCATTAGAAACAACTATCCCAACTTATCTTCTATGGAGTGTACTTGTGCCTTTCTTAGTGGTGACTGGGATCGTTCCATGCCTTTCCCTTTATCTCTAGTAGAATATCATCAAGGGGTTACAAAATCCTTATTTAGAGGTTATAAATTCATTTTCCCACTGTGATTTTAGGTACCGGAAACCTCATCTTATGAATCAGGGTAACCATATTCTTAAGGTATTATTTCCTATTAAATACCACATGTACCTTATCTAGTTTTGTATTATTTACTAAATTTATGGCGATGACATTAGATGAGGCATATTGGGTGGAAGGAATCATCCTATCATTTTCCAAGTAATAGAGTGGGTCTATGTCACTATACAACCCTATACTGGATTAACTAATGAGAGGGGTGGGGATGAATCAGTTGTTTACTTTTATTAATTATTATCTTTTTAATTCAACCTCATAAACTTATTTTATTTCTCAATCCACTCAGTGATATCTCACAATCTCAAGTCATATGTATGAATACTAAGAGAACGCACAACACACAGTATTTAAAAAGTTTATACAAAGAACTAATCCTTTTCATGTTGGTTATACCCACCAACATGGATTATCCACTATAATCTTAATATCAATTAAAGTGGGTTGGATAGAAATTTTTTATATTCCCTAGTTATAAATCCTCCTATTTATCCTGGTTAAACCCCTAGATATCTAACTCTTCTTCCAAGGTTGGTTATACCCCCAATCATCTTCTATTTCTCAAACGTCCTACTAGAGTCTCATCCTTATCCCATATCCAACTAGGAGACTTCATCCCTTTATGAGTGTTGATCCACTATAGTATAATATCTTGATCTTACTCCACAATATTATAAGATCATTCTTGATCATGTACATGTTCAGGTACCTTTTTAGCTTGATGGTCTTTCTCAATTATATCGTACCATCTTTGAATAATTAGTTACCTCAATGAAAAACCTATGGATATTATTACACCTTATGACGAAGTTAAAACCTCAATTAATATCTTCTAGTGATGCACTCAATGAACTAAATATAATTTAAAAATGAATAAATTTGACCAATTAAACTCAACTCTATTCTCCTTTTTTGGAAAAAATTCATCCAGGTTTCATCTTGGTGTTTTTTGGGTGATTGTGTTTTTTGAAAAATCATGTTGACCGAGTCTTATTATGGTTGATGTGATTAATGCATATATGTTTAAGGTGGAGTATTTTACCAGCGTTTTCCAAATTATTGGGCATCAAAATTGGGAGATTGTTTTATAGAAAATGAATTATTTTCTCATAGTATATGTGCTATGTAGACTGCAAAGGAGTTTTTGGATGGAAAGGAGGATTGCATATTGGAAAGGAGCTAAACATTTTACAGATGATGGTGATGAGTTAAGACTACCACAAATAGATTTACTCTATGTGAACTGCTATGTGATCCAAACAAACCACATAGAATAATCAGTTCATGGGAGGCTTATCATTCATGGTAGGATCATAATTTTTTGTTAGGGTTGGGTTTTTAAGGGTTCAACATAGGGTTTAATTTGTGGTTGACATTAGCCACCATAAAAGAATTAAGATGTTATTTAGACCGCATATAAAGTTTTTAGTGAAAGTTATACCATATTAAACTTTTTAGTTATTATGATTAGTGGGTTTTGTGGATATATTTTACTATATAAATTCCCCAAATAATATCATTGTATGGATAAAATTTTATTAGATAAGATCATTGTTAGAATATTCAACGTATGTCTGAATTAGTTTGTGAGAGAGGATTTCACGAAGTAGAAAGAGGTTCATGAGGAATAAATTATGTGATGAAGGTTGTTTGTGAAGACTGTACTAAAATAATTAGTGGTTTGAGAGGCATGAACTATATTTGAAGTTGAGATAGTCCACATAGAAATGGTTTTCTGTAAATCACTCACAGAACACGGTGCAATGAAGTTTATAGAGGGTGATTCATTGATTATGGAGGATTTAAGATAGCTTATGGAAGGTACAAGGAAGTTTTTGAAGGAAAAAATATAGTTAATGAAAGAATAGTGACTATTGATCACATAAATTTGGAGGGACATTTGTAAAGAAGGTGAATATAAGATCCTTATATCATGAAAATCCTCAATCAGTTGATCTGTTTGGGCTTTTTTGTTCACATATAACCAGGAGGCATCACATGAAGCACTGGGAATTAAGAAATCATGTGAAGAAAAGTGATCATGAAACCCTTCTTTTAAGAACATCCTTAGCCTCATGAAGTTATTGATTTTATTCAATCTCAAATCTCTCTAGGTGTCACATGATGATGAGAGACAAAAAACCTGGGTGTCATCAAAAGCTTCTTCTAGTTTTATTGTATGATCTGGTGATTTTGTAGACATCACACAATCACATATCTTCACAATATTTATGTGATCTATATATCTTTTATATGTGGATATGTTTTATTTTCTAAATAATTTCTATATTTCTTCTAGTTATTTTCTAACATATATCATCATGGAGTAATCTTCTTTGTATAACCTTACAGGAATGAGATCCAACATCACACAAGCTAGCATGTGTCTTTACTCTCATAGTGCATTATTTGTGAAAAAATAACAAGTATGTGGTGTCTTAGTTTATTTTTGAAAGATAAATTGTTTCCAAAAACCTCAAAAACGTTGAATAAAAGCGTATTGTTCGTGTATGTATATAAATCACATAAAATATTATATTATATTCAAATATCATTATGAAATAGATATAAATAATATTTGTTTTTCCATAACTCAAAATCTATTCAAATAACAGGAAGTATTTGAGTTATCTGATTTTTATGAAGACATGGGTGTGTGGTGCCTCAATCAATCACTGAAAAATCATGTAGGTTTGATATATAAATCCTTCACAAAAGAAACTATTTGGGATAACTTTAATAACACACCCCAAATAAATATCCAAGATCAATGGATATGCATTCTTATTAAATTAGGCTTTAAAATGTGAACATTTTTTGTGTTTATGATTATTTCAATTATCGATAGTATTTAAATAGTGGTGAATTAAAATTATATTAAAAATTGGAAATTAAAAAATATATCAGGTTAAAATCAATAAATGATTTTAGGAAAGAAAAAAATAAAGTAATAAAGATGGAAATTATATTAAATGTGCTTTGGTCCTTTAGGGACTACATTCACGACTAGAAAACCACCCAAAAAATGAATTTTATTTATATCAAAATAACAAATGGGTAAAAGAGAAATTATAAATGAAAAATGAAACACATACAAGAAAATATCATCAAGAAACCTATTTATCATAAAATAAAATGCGGAAGAAGAACATACAAAATTTGATAGATTAAATTATGTTTAGTGGTTTTGATTAGTTCATAGTCCCTAAATTAACACTTCTAGGATCTAAGGGATACACAAGGTCTTGATATTATATGATTTGAATAAAGTGTTCACTGATTCTTCTAGGTTCATCGAAAAAATCCACACATCATCTTAGGTTAAGGATTTTCGTCAAAAAATCCACAAGGAACAATACACTAAAAGCACTACCCGAGAGACAATAGGCTTAGAACTATGTTTTAATAAAAGAAAAAACTATCTCCATGTGTAGAGTTTTACTAAACTATAAACAAAAACATAACCTGAATAAGAGAACAGGAGTGAATGAAAATATGAATGAGGTTTCATTTGTAGGGGTGATCAATTCTCTAGATACAATTCAGTGCCTCAAAACCCAAAAACCAACTAGCTGACGCCATGGAGCTACACTGAACAAAAATGAAGTGGCTCACTCAAGTGGTGTTGGATAGGTGGAGGTAACATATCAAATGAGCTCCCAAAATAATATATTTCTAGGAATTCACCCATGGAAGATCATTGATGTGGTAGGTATGGGTAGAAGGAAGACACATGCCCACCAAATATAGTGACCCAAAGACTCAAAACCAAAAATAAAATTAATCCTACAGAGTATATAAATAAAGTTTTGCAAGAAAATAAAATTCCATCATATTTTTCATGCATTTAATAAAATAGATATAAATATAACAATATCAAAGATTCAATTTTAAAATGAAAACAACTAAATTCAAAATTCCCTTCCATTTTACTTTTAAATTAAATATGTTCTTGTACCTAATTTCATTTAATTGGAAACAATTTCACTTTATTAAACCATGGCTTAATTTTTAAAATATCCAAGCTTTATTCAAACTATGATCTGGGTTATTATCATTATTTATCATGTTTACACATACGGTTCCAATTTGAATGACGTGTCAAATAAAATGTAATCTATCATCTATGTGTTTGGATTCACCATGGAATATAACAATCGTGGATAAATGTTGAGAAGATTGGTTATCACTACAAAATATAATAATAAAATTACAATGCTTAATTTTATAATCCAAACCCTTGAGCCATATGGATTCCTTGATAGCCTCATTCAATGCAATGAATTCAGCTTATGTGGTTAAAAGAGCAACCAAATATTACATATTACATTTCAAATTTTTGGGGTCACTACAAGAAGTGAATGGGTACTCTTTTAATTACTTGTTTGTGTCAGTATTACATTTATTGTAAGTAGCTACATATCGAATAATAATTTTGATAGTATCATCATTTTTTCCATAACATAATGATATGGATAAAGTATGTGATGGGTAATAAAGAATAAACTTTGGGGATTTCCAATCTGGCTTCCATGGGTTATCTATAAATCATCAAAGAGTGAAGAATGAAAATGAAATATTAGGTCAAGTGAATATCATGGAGTATTTGACACAACGAATAATGTTGGAATGCTGTATTTTTTAAATGTACTCTATATCAAAAGAAAAAGATGGTGCTTGTGTCCAAAAAATCTTAAAATGGGGTGAAAATGGTCCATTCATAGGGTTTATATATAAAAAAATAATTTTTCAGAACATTCATAACATAAACATATTGAGAAAGATACAACAAATTATTTCATCTATCCCTAACAATTTAAATACCAATATTTTTTTATGCACCTAAATCCTTCATTTCAGAAAAACATTTCAATTGAGTTTTTACCACACTAATAAGATTCACGTAATTCCATACATTTAAATGTGATTTACATATAACAAAAGGTAAATCATGAAATTTTAGATAGACATAAAATAAAAACAATCATCATATTGAATCCTAGTGAAATGGTTATTTAACATAAATGTATCAAACATCCGATAAAATTTCCTAGATTATTGTTTTAAATCGTACAATGATATATTTAAAATGAAATTTCAGTTTGGTTTATTCTATTTAGAATAACCATCAAGAATTTTTTTTGTAAAAATTATCATTAAGTTTTCCATGAAGGAAGGTTGTTTTTACATCTAATTTTTCTATGTGGAGGTCCCAGTATGCATTAAAATCATGCAGAAAATGTATAAAAGAGTGTTTTAAAATTGTCCAAAGGAGTTTATAATAGTCCATTCCCTCTATTTGGAGGAACCCCTTAATGACTAATATAGAATTAAATTTTCTTTTATTTTTAACAGTGTTATCCAACTTTTGTTTATAAATCCACCTATAACTAATTACTTTAGCATTGGGAGGTTTATCAATTATATAAAAAGTGTGAATTTTATTTTAAGAGATCATTTCTTCATCCATGGAAGATATCTATTTCATAGAATATCAGTCATTAATATATTTTTTTACAAGATTTAGGATCATCATCTTCAAGATCTTTGGAAACATGAAAGGAAAATGAATCCATATCATACGAATTAAAATGGGAACGAAGTCTATGGAACCTTCTATCCCTATCATTGATAAAATTATAATCATAATTGTTATTAAGAGGTTCATTATTATAATTGGTATAAAAATAGATATATTCAATTTGGTTCATAGGTTAAGGATCAGGTGGAGGATGCTGAGCAGTAGCCTCAAACAGAGTTGGTGGTTGAGAATTAGCATCCCCATCAATTGTTGCATCATCACTCTCTTGTATGACATTTTTAGATTTGGTTGAACATGATTCATGAAACACCATATATATACTGATTATAAACTTTTGGTATATGGTTTTATCACTCCACAACTTATAACATGTAACACCTGTGGGGTACCAAAAAAATAAACTTGATATCTTGAGGCTCAAGTTTATCCGTCTTGAAAAGGTCATATCTAGTACACCAAAAGAGTTTTAGGTAATTATAAAAATATTTTTTGTCATTCTATAGTATCTATGGAGACACTAATTGATTAAAAAAGGATATAAACCTATATCTATGTAACATCGCTAGGGTGGAAACCTCTTCCTAGAAATATTCGGCCAAGCCTGAGCATGCAAGCATGCTTCAAACTCCCTCATGGATGGTTTTATTCATATGATCAAAAAGTACATTTTTTGGGATGTATTACTAATAGATTAGTGCCTTTAAATTACCTTCGATTAGTATAACTAAATAATATTAATGGAGAGGTATTATAATCCATTATCAGTTCTCATTATTTTTATTCTATCTCCTATATGATTTTCAAAATTTATTTTCTTAGTTTTGAAATTTTCAAAACCATGAGATTTTTTCTTGAGTATGTAAATCCAATCCTTTTTATTGAATTAATCAATGAAGGAAACAAAATAAGATCCTTCTCTATGCGAGGTATTCCTAACTAGTCCCCATAAATCAGAATGAATTTATTCGATGGGGAATCTAGAATTAAAGGTAGAAATATTGAATATGACACTATTAGATTTACCAATTACAAATTCATTATAAAAAGAATTCTTTCTAGGTGTAATGTCAGTAAAAATCTATTTGTTTAGTTTCCTAAGACCCTTGGACCTTACATGACACAATATCCTATCCCATAAAAAATTATTATTAATATACATATACATATACACTACCAATATATCTAGAAAGTGTCTTTATATTCAATACCTAAAACCCATTAATAAGGGATCCGTTGATGATAGTTCTAGGGCCATTAGAGATTTTCATAAAACAATATTTATACATAAAATTGACACCCTTGTGGTCTATAATTCCTAATGATATTATATTTATATGGAGGTAAAGAACCCACCTAACATCTAACAATGTAATGGTAGAGTGTTCATATAGTTCAGTTAAAAAATAACCTCTTCCCATAAATCCAAACCTCTTATTATATCCTAAAGTAACATCTCCTTATACCCTTTAAACTGATTCAATGAAGGAATCCGTAGAAGTATAGATATTGAATGAGCATCTAGAATCTATGATCCACTCATGGGTGAGTGAATTGTTGGATACATTTAAAACATCAACACTATCATTACCATAAACCACTAAAAGTGATTATTCGTTATGTTATTTAGCCTTAGGGGTTTGTTTTAGTTTTCTACACTCGATTCTAGTGTGTTCAATATTACCCTAGTATAAGTAAATAATTTTCTTATCCATATAAATAGAATGAAACTTTGGTTCTTTGTAGTAATTTATTTTATATTTAATTCATTAATTATTCTTACCCATGGTTTGGGCCTACACCTTGTGAATTGACTCTCAAACTCATCATTAACTCTTGGTTTAAAATGTAATTACATATAGAGTAGGGAAAATTTATCCTCTCATAAGGTTAGTGAGCCAAGACCATACATAATTGTCTCCACTAGTGTGGAATAGTAATTGCCTAAAGTAATTGACTGAATTGTGGATTGATCTCCATCATCAAAATTCTCATTTATATTTGATAAATAATGATTGATTGTATCTTATTCATCCATCTGGGATTTAATTGAAACCCCATATCTCATTTTAAATGAAACCATGCCATATTTCTTATAATTTATACTAACAAGTTACGTTTTCATGAACAATTTCTTGAACATAAACCATATACCACAAGATTGGGTAACAATATGTTTTCTCGAGCCATACAGGTCATCAATTAACCACATATGACCAAGTAAGTATTCCATTTTAATCTACCATAAATTTAAAAAATTATCACCGTAAAATTATTGATTTCAAATATATTTTAATTCATATTTATCCAAATTTTCAAAAAACACTTTTTTGGGGACAACATTAAGTGTATTCCCCCAATAAATAACCAAGATTAGAAGATATGCACAAATATTTAATTTGGTATTAGAATTCAAATAATTTGTGTGGTTATGTTGATTTTAATTATAAACAATAATGAGAAATTGGTGAATTAATATGATATTGGAAAGTATAAATTAAACAAAGCCCATATTTGAATCAATAAATAGTTTTTAAAATGGAAAAAAGAATGCAGGGATGATGGAAAAGAGAATAAATTTACTACATTCCCTTTTGGGCCTATATTAATGGTACGAAAACCACCCATAGGGACATTAATTTTAGTCCACTCAAATGAAGAAACATTTAAAACATAAGAATATGTGAAAAGTTGAATAGAATTTATGAAAAGAACATCATGTATCTTCTTTAGAAAAACATAGAATTGGGAAGAACTTCATACAAACTAGGAAATATTTTATTTTTTCTGGGGGTCCTGATCTCTTCTAGATCTCCTTAAATCAACACGCCCAAACTCCAAGGGATATAAAAGATCCCTAAATTCAATTTCTTGAACTAGGTAATCATTGTTTCTTCTTGATTTTTCAAACAAATCCACACATATTAATAGTGGAAGGATCACTGTCACAAACTCCACAAGGAATAGTGAACAAAAAACACCAATGGGTATATGATATGATCAAGAACCAATGTTACATCAAAGAAAAAAACTCACTTTATTTGTAGAGTTTCACCATAGTAAAAACAGGAGAAAAATCGAAAGAGGATAACTCAACTGAATGTAGATCCAAATAATGTGGAACATTTTCAATTATGGTCAATTCCCTTGACAAATAACATTGCCTTCAAACTAACCAACCATGAAAAATATTCCAAAGATCCATAATGAATAGAAATGATGCATAAAACTTGAGAAAAATTGGATACGAAGACGATGAATATCAATAGGGCACCCAGAATAATCGATAGATAGGAATTCACCCACAAAAGATCAATAATGTGGCAAGAACAGATGAAAGAAAGCAACATGATATCCAAAAACGATGGTTCAAATACACAACCCTAGACAGAAAATAAATTCAATATAGTATATAACAAGTGTATATGGTATGATAAATGTAATTTGTGTATTGTGAGGTTCAGAACAATTCTGATTGAAGATAGTCCAAAAATCATAGATGAGAAGAAAAGAATAATTTTAATGATTCAAAAAGAGAGGTTTGATGAAAAAATTGAACAAAGATTATACAAAAAAGAATGTGAAATGTAAAGAAAATACAAAAAGTTAAAGTATCACATAAGTATTAATTTGGTTTGGACCAGCTTGGTCCTACTATATGGTAATAACACCATAAAAAAAATATTAGTATGAAAACAATGAACATGAATACCATAGATAATGTAAAAGAAAATAGACAACTCATGTAGAGCTTAGAGACGATTCGGGAAGGAAACCCATGTCACTTTAGGGACATGCACTGAACGCATTCTATAGATGGTAACATAAGCTTCTAGAGTGGATGAACTCACACACACCAACCCTAACACAGACCATGAATAATATATATAAGTTCAACATAATACCACAAAAATAAATAAAATAAACGAGTATATAGTCTTGAGTTAACACTGAAAAATCAGGAATGGTGATCATCAGAAGAAGGTATCACTGATGTTGAGCTTCTCAGAAAACCTTATACCATGAATAGAGCTTTCAAGACTGGATATCTCTGCTAGGAAACATCTTCAAAAATGGTGTGGATTCATGATTTCCATTAATGAAATTTTAGTCATCTTACTTGGATGAACATTATATATAGAATATTGATGAAGAACCCAAGGAACTTGATGATTATTTAGGAATATGGTGAGTGCATCTACCACTATCTATAAATGAAGAGATGAGGTGCAAGTAAATAAATGAAAGGAAGGAAGTAGGTGTTAGGAACAATAGATGAGGTGGATGTGTAGATGGAAGAGAATACATGGAAGGATCTAGATGATCAGGCAGGTACAACAACTCAAAAAAATATGAGACATATAGCAGGAGAAAATCTGCCAGGGTGAAACAATTAAAATCATTGAGAAACATAAAAACTATAATCAGGATCTATTCGATCTGGGTAAATAAAAATATAAGGGAAAAATAATATAAACATGGGGATGCATCTATAAAAATCCCAGCTAGATAATTGGTTATATAAGGTCAAATGATAAGGATCTTAGAATACCAGTAAACATAGCGTCCAACCCAGTAATCTCATTAAACAGACAATATCCAAAAAAAATTGTATAATAATAATAAACAAACAATTCATCAAGGAATATTCAAAATAAAATTTTTAATTTTAAAAATGAAATTAAATTAATCTCCATCTTTTCAATTTAAAAGAAAAAAAATTAATCAAATGATATTATTTCAAAACTATTTTTCCTACAAATATGTTTATGAATTTTTATATTAATAAAAAAACAAACCTAGGAATTTAGTATCCACCCAAAAATACACTCTTTGCAAGTGCCACATTGGCACATAGTCAACCCGTACCTACACCTATATTAATATCATACTACTAAAAAATTTATAGAAGATAACATTGACAATGTAACAACATTGAAAAAAAACCTTTCTGATCATTACCAAAGTATCTACCAAACCAACAACTCCCAATCATACAGTTACCTGAAAACGAAAAACCTTTCTCGAGTGTAAAATACAATGAATATGAAAAATTATAAAACATAAAAATAATGAATGTAATAAATGGAATTAGAAATAGACATTAACCAAAATCAGTAAGTAGATAGGATAATATCACCACCTAACCCTAAACTTCATAGACCATCCCAAATCCCCCCCCCAATGGTGGCTGTTTCATTCCTATTATTTCTAGTAGTTGGAACATAGAAAGGTGAAAACGTATAAAATATACCTATTTATTTTTAAAATGTCTATTGAACTAAACTAATGAACATCCTCAGTGTCCCAACTATGGAATTCCATGTTGGTCTTGGCCACAATATCCTAATTTATAAAATTGGGATATAATCTTTTAATATGGTCTATTATTCCACACATAAAACATGTGAAATTAATAAATATATTCGTATCCTTTCTTTCATTTTGGTTTTCTCTATTTAGACCCATAACACTTTTTAGTTGATGTCCATTTTATCCCCATTCCCGTCTTCCTTCAAAAACTTTTTGAAAATCATAAGACAAAATAGAAGCCTAAAAATCTTCTATCTTTATGAAATCATGGCCATACATCATTGAATCTCTTAATGAAGGATCATCAAAAGAGTTTAACAAAATACAATATTTTTATTAATCATTAACTTTGAAATCTATTTTAGCTAAATCAATAATCACTTTATTAAATAAATCAAGATGAATAGGAATAGACAGATTATTATTCATCTTACAAGTATAAAGCCTTATTTTCTTAAAAACAGTACCAAGAAATGTTTTAGTAATGTATATATGTTCATGTTTTAACTATATTTACTTAGTATTGGTTTCATGGGAAACATAATGAAGAATGTTTCCTTATAGGTTCAAGAATAATGTATAATGATATTTTTCTAAAACAGTGGGGTTGACATCCGTATATGTTTTGGAAGACTGAACATCGACATATATGGAAAATATTTGTTTTCTAGGACCATGGAATTAATCTTCATGACTATTTTGGACTATTAGCACACACATTTTATCTCTCCCCATACTGAAATAATTCGCACCATCAAACATCTCAATTTTAATATTAGATGATGACATTACTAAGATGAATACATGCTATAACACTAATTGTTCAGGCCGAAACATTTCTCATTAAAGGTAGTACGACTCTCACTTTAGGGATGAATTTTTTATAATGATGTAGAATGAGAGGTTTAATGAAACAAAAAAACTATAGGAAGGTTGTACTAGTAAGTCTGAGAACTATAAAGAAAATGTGGAAATGTAATTATCACACATGTATTTATTTGGTTCTGACTAGTTTTCTCCTACTCCATAGAAAGAAGAGCACCAAAAAAACTATCATTATGAAAACAAATAAATAGGAAAAATAAACAGAATGTAAAATGGGAGGGATGAAAAATGTAGACCATAGAAGATATCTATGAATGAAACAACTTTCATTCAACCAACTTGCACTGAACTTGAGCCAAGTATGGTAACACATATTTCTAGACTATATGGAATAATATACAGCAACCACAACAAAGACCTCCAAGAAGAGATAAGAGTGAAACATAACACAAGACTAACTAAAAAAATAAACAAGATTACATTCATGAGTCAACACTATAAAATTCAGAAGGATACTTGTCAAAATAGTGTACCATTGGAGTTGAGATTCTCTAAAAACATCACGACATGATCAAATCTCTATGCTAGGAAACATCATCGGAAAGGGGGAGGATGCAAGATTTCTTTCAAATAGAATCATATCATTACTCTAAGAAATAATTACCCTCTAGAACAAAGTTCTTATTAATATGAATATGAGTACATGACCCACTATATCAAAATGAATAGATAAGGTGTAGGTAAATAAAGTTGATGTAGGTAGCGATTGTAATGTGAGGCAGAGGAGTTGGACACATGGATGTAGGGGAATTCATATAAGTATCAATAAGTTTAGTGTTGGGGAAATACAAAAAGAGAAAAATGTGAAAACAAACAACCAAGAGAACACATAGAGGAAATAAATTTCATTCCATTCAAAAATGACATCAAATATTAAAGTGGATCTATAGTGACCAAATATATGTGCATAAAAAAGTGTTAACACCAGAAATTTATAATAGGTAAAACCCAAAATGGAAAAAGCACCGGACCTAGTCAAGAAAATGGAATCCACAAATAATTAGGATTATAAATCAATGACTCCCAAAATTCAACAGGATTTCAAAAAAGAACACATTGATAAAAATAGTGGATCAAGGGAAGAGAGAAGACTCAGTATGAAAGCAACATAAAATAAATAATTAATCCTGATAAATAACCAAAATATATCTCACCATGTAAACTTGGAGTTCAATTTATGAATAAAAGGTGCAAATAAAAAACACTAGGATCTGATCAAATATCACCACTAATGAAAGGAAATCAGACCAGATGAATTTTTGTGGCTGTAGATATAAAAAATAGTGGGTGATACCATAAGTACACTACACCAATAGAGAGAGGCATGAAACCCTATTTGTGTCGTTCCTGGAACTGTAGATCCCCACACCCACATAACCACCTCTCTAATAACACATCCTTTAAAAGGTAAACAACACCCAAATTCATATATATATTTTTGTTAATTTTTTTATTATGAGGAATATGGGGTCTCCATGTGAAAAGGACACCCCAACCCCCCCTCCCCCCCTTCTGACTCAAGTTGGGATAACTACCAACCCAAGAAATCATTCAGAATGTCTAAAATCTATCCCTTGGTAAAATCTTGGAAAATATGTTTGAATCATTTTCATTATTGTGGAACATCACAATCTCCAAATGTGTTGAATTAATGAAGTCACGTATCCTATTATACCAAATATAAATATTCTTTATCCTCCCATGAAAAATGGAATTCATTCCAAATTAAATAGAACATTGACAATCGTAAAAAAATATACCCGTCCTGATTAAAATTGAGCTACAAAATATGTTTTTTCATCCAAACAAATTATTTCCATTCCTTTGTAGCTATAATAAACACATAATCTTTGGTAGATAAAGTAACACATCTATACAATATAGACATATATGATATATCTCCCCTTGTAGAAGTTATCAAATAGACTTAAGTAAACTTCCTAAAATCTCTATCTACTTCTATTTATAAATCAATAATGAAAAAAACAGCAGTTTACCCATTTCTAAAACATAATCTCAAATCAGAAGTATCATGAGGATAAAAAATATATATACATCACTTATCTTCAATTATCTCTACCTGTATTAGATAGAAAATGAATAACAACACCAACTACATGAGTTATATCATTTCTATTACATGTCATCACATACATCAAATATATAACGGTGGATTAATATGGTTTGTGATCCATGTCCTTCCTCTCTTCATTTGTATAAGGTTGCAGATTGGTAGTTAACATAAAATTTAAAACCAGAGGAGTATTAACCACATTCCCTATGTTCATATAAAATCTCTGAAGAACCATCTAAATATATACCTCCAATGATAACCACAATTTTTTTTTCTTTCTATCACGGGAGATTGAAATTCCAAGAAGCTATCATGATGGCCCCTAATATTTCATCAGAGAAGATTAAAAAAATATACTTTTCCAATTTGTCAGTTCTAGAAGAATCACGACCAACAATGAGAAGGAAATTGTATAATAAAATCATCATCAATAAATATCTGAACAAAAATACTATGATAATAATATGTCTTATTAAAACCAAGATGAATAAATATAGATTCAAAATTATTATACCACTACCTAGGAGCCTACTTGAAACCATACAAACTCTTATTTGACATATATTCAATATTATCTTTACCTAATTCAACAAAACCCTATGGATGCTCCATATAAATATATTCCTCTAAATATCCATGGAGGAAATTTTCTATCACATTCATCCACTCAATATATATATTAAAACTAGCCGGAAAACTAAGAACAACTCCAATGGAAGACATTTTGAGAATAGATAATAAAATTTCATCAAAATCAATAAATTTATTCTTAATAATCCTTAAAAAACTAGCCATTCTTTGTATCATGGATAATAGCTGGATTCTTAGTTTTTCATGTTATAGATTTATCAATTTTATAATGATATATTACCCATAGTTAACCTAACCAGCTCATAATTCTGGTTGGCATGAAATGACCTCATCTCGCCATCCATTGTCGCAACTCATCTGCCCATCTGATCACTTTTCATATCTTCATAAAAAAATTATGGTTCTCCCCCTTCAACAAGTATCACATAATCATGAGTTTAATAGTGAGTATAAATTGAATCTTGTTTAGATGACCTCCAAAGTGGAACTACAGGGTTCATAAATAAACCCTAGAACCAAATCATCAAAAATAAAAGGTGCCTTAGAATCATGAACTCTAAACTATTCAACCTGAACATCATTTTTCACATCAACATGATTATAAAAATCAACAATATGAGGCAAATGTGAATCAGAACCGGGATCAAGAATCATAAATCCATCAATAGTTGGAGAAGTAAATTTTTTCCTTATTAAAATCTGCAAAACGTTTTCCCCCTTAAACAGTTCATCACTACTTATAATAATTTTCTTCAAAGAATTATCATAGAACCTGTATCCAAACTCATCATGTTCATAGCTAATAAAAATATACTGTCGCGACATACCATCTAGTTGGGATCTCCCACCTCTAGGCACATAAACAAAACTCTTCCAACTAAAAACAGATGAATGATCATACTTGATCTCTTTTTCATACTAAATAATTTTATGAGTGAATATCTTCAATTAAAAATAGGTGATAATTTATTAATATAAGCAACATAAAAAAACATCACCCCAAAAATGTCTAGGAAACCCTGCTTCTGAAATAAAACAACGAAGTCTGGAAAACAAAGACATGTTCATCAACTCAACTATAACATTTAGATGAGATTTCTTCAGAAAAATATTCAAATTTATAATAACTTTATTCATTCAATAATAATAAAATAGAACACAATAATCACCCCATTTTCAGTGCGAAGACATTTTTACTTTTACTAGATTCTCTATCTGGTGAAACATGAAATTTCTTAAAAACCCTGACTGAATGAATTTTTTAATTCAAAAAATAAATCCATAGATTACATGATTGGTCATAAATAATTTTTTTTAAAAGACCTCCAATAAAGTCATTATATTTCAAAGTACAAAAAAATTTAGAGTGTATTAATTCATGTACCTATGACTTCTTGTGAAAAGGATGGTCGTTGAAACTCACCCTTGTCTATTTTCCAACCATACAGTGATCACATGTGTCCAGTTTGATACTCTTCAAATATGGATGTAAACATCACTTGTACAAAAAACAAATCCTTTTCTCACTAATATTTTTGGGCCTATTTATCCATATCATGGACAAAAAAATCACTCAACAATGAAATAATTATCACAAGGAATAACAATATCTTGTCATGTAAAAGCATGATTGCTTCTTACTTTGATCCAAAATCGATGAACGATTGGAAATATTCAATTGGTCATTAGAAAAATTTCATATAAACCTATCCCCATCAAGAATACTAGTAAAAAATATGATTTAGAGAAGCATTGGGATTATGTCGAATATTATTAAAAATTATTTTACATTATATGCTGCTCTCCATAAAAGAAATACTGATCTGTAAAACATAATTATGCATCTTAAAAAATCCAAAAATCACCAGGTCTATAAGATGTAAAGATCTCCTACCTTGATGTCACATGAAAACATGTACCACTTTCAACAACCCAACCTAAATCATTAAAAGTAATTTTAATGGACTCCTTAACAATTACAAGATCAGACTTGTAGTGGCAGTGACATGATCATATCTGTCACAATTTTTATTCTACTTATTTCACTTCATTAAATTTTTCTTCAAAGATGATAGAAAACATCATAACATTTCCTTTCTTACCAAAATGATAAAATGAAAAATCTATTTTCTTTGAACTGGATTTTCTTCTTCCTTTTCTCTTACCTTGACTTCTTTATCCCTAATACCTTTCATGAAATCCCACCCTTATCTTTGTGACTAAAATATATATAGAATATTTCTCATGATTATGTCTCCTGAACACTACAATAAATATATAAAACATAAAGAAACTAAATTTTATAGCACTATTAGAAACAAAACCTATTAGACTAACACATAAATTCTCCAAAGAATCGGGTAAATTATTAAGATTGTTTTTCTAAAACCTCATCTTCAAATGTAATTCGAATACTAGATAATTGATCAAAACATCTAATATTCACTCAAACAGTCAAAAATAGACATACAGATACTTTATACCTCAAATTTATAATTTATTTTAGGGGAAAATTTTTATTTTTTTCTGTCATGGAATCCTAGGTTGTCTCAATATTTTACCACAAATATTTAGTGTAAGAAATGTTAAAAAAGTGGTTCATCACATTTTATTTGACCTACTAATGAATGAAACCAAAAAACATATCTTTGTCAAACTCATGTTTTTCTTTTTAAATTATGTCTGGATTCTGAAAGTAAACACCAGAAGATACATTCACTTGAAAAAATTTAGATTCTTCATTTTTAATTTCTATATACGGTAGTTTGTACCATTTAATAAAATAATAAAACAGTAAATTTTTTCCATAATTTATTTGAAAAAATACCAAAAAATATAATACTAGATATTCGTGAAATATGTTAAGTGATGAATATAATAATGATAAACTAGTAAAACATGCATTATAAATAAATTTTGTTCCCATAAAAATTTTACCAAAACTAATGTGGATGCACAATGACTAAATATATGTGGATAAAAACTAAATTTTGATAGTAGATATTTTTAATATGGATAACCCAAAAGTTAAAAAAACTCATGACCTAGTATAGAAATGGGAATCCACAACAATAGAGAGTACATAGATGAGACTCTCCAATGTGATTGGGATCTCAAAAAAACTCAGATAAGATAGTGGATAAAAGGTACAGAGAAGATGTTGTCGAAAAGCAGTTTGAAATGAATAACATAGACTAATAAAGAAACTCAAATAGATCTAACCATGTAAAGAAGGTTTTTACTATACGAATAAAAGATAAAGTTGAAAATCATCCGGATCAAGTCAATAATCTTCATAGATTAAAGTTAATATGATTATAGGAATTTCATTGGCTGCAGATCATAAAATTTCTAGGCTAAACCCTAACAAAACCGTTCTGAAAGAGAGAGGAATAAAACCTTCTTTATGTAATGACATGAAGTGGAGAGTGTTTCACCCACAAAACCACCTCTCCAAACACCCCTCTATCATTTTGTGTGTAATATCAAAATTAATACCTTTTCTATTTTTTTTTAATTAGAACTCACATGGGATATCCAAATGAGGAGGACCCCAACAATTAGGCAGGCACAACTAATCACCCAAAATCGGGGATACATGGAATGAGCAGACCAGCCAGGGGGAAGCTGGTGTTATTTATGGTTTTGTTTCATCATCATGAAATACAAATTCCTGGAATATGTACTGTTTTAACCTGATAGTATCATGTGTGGCTCGGCGCAATAAGAATTAGTTATAATAGTTTGGTCCCATTAATGTATATTATTTATTCATAATAGATAAAACATGGAATACTTTCTGAATGTGGTTTCTTATTATTTACCAAAGTTGAGTGGCTTGTAAAACATTAGATGTTCCTCATGTACCTATGTACATGATGTCTCAAACTGACTCCCAAAATTCTCCATTTAATAAATTGAAATTAACTATGCCATTATATTTATAAACCAAACTCATCACTATTTCATGAAACAGTTTTTTCATATGAGTACACTGATGGATAGTGGAAATGTAGAGTGCCCTCACACAAAAAATCCAGGCTCACAAATTCCCTAATTATATCCACCTCATATTAATCATTGTTTTGAGTAAACTCAAAATACATCAACTTCTATGGATGCGTCTATCTTAACAATTTCATCCATAATAGTTTTTTTCACTCAAAGGAGATGGAATGAATTATGTGTATTATTTGACAGGGAAGATGATATGTTTTGGAGTTTCAAATAATCACAATCAAAGGTTGATGATGACAAGCTAGATTTACCCAACTGTGTTAATAAATTAGATCGTACAACCCGTGTTCTAAAAAAAGTATATCTAAAATTATTTCATCTTGCCCACATCTTTTAATTCCATATTCATAACAATTTCTTCTACAATTTCAAATGAAATGATCATGTCATAAATTTAGTGTTTTCTCCAATGGGAACATGTATTATTCATTTTAGACTATTTCACCAATCGTCATAATTTCCCTTCAATAGAAAATTGTGTCCCCCATGTTTAGTGGTGCCAACATATGGGTTTATGTGATATATAAGATATTAGAAGCACACAATTATTTTTATTATTTTTATCCAAATTTCTATCCAGATCATACGAATATCAATTTGAGATTGAATACTTATGGGTTTGATCCATATTAGGCTATAAACACAAGTCATAGTATTTGACCAGTTATATTGATCCCTAAAAATCTACCTTCATAGATGTGTATCAAACATACACAATTCATTATTTTTGACAATCATTATACGAAATAAAATTCCATGAAATGTTATTGATGTACACCTTCATCTATATATAGAATAATTTAATCATTTATGGAAAAATGGTATAGATGCAAATTATACATTGATAGAAAAAATGTTCACAATGTGTGTTTTGCTAATGTGGACAAATAGTGATTTCCCAATATTAAAAAACTTTTCTGGTTGGAAAAGAAACACTATTGTGGAATATTTTGTATATAACTTTTTTTGGAGCCAAGAATACATCCATATAGTAGAGATTAGTGTTCTTTGTTTCGTTATAATTTAATGGATGTATCTCGTTGTTATTGGTTATTTAGTCTTGATTTGATGGAAAAAATGAGTGGAGTACACCACACAAATTGTTATATGATTCTTAAATCGTGTCATAATGGTCAACTATTTATGCACAGTTTAGGAAATAATTTTAGTTAAAGGTATCTATAAAAAGAGATAAAACATCATCAGATACAGTTGGTACCTAATCATGTCAGAAAAAAAGTATTTTTCTCAAATTTCCTTAATGGTAATTTCAATTATTATGTCATAATCTTAACATTGTGCACATTAAAAAGAATTTGTGTGACAATTTTCTTTTTTAAATATTGAATGAGAAGGTAAAGTCAAAAGATCATTTTAATGTTAATAAGGACATGGAATCAATAAATAAGGAGTGTGATATATGGGAAAATGATTGTGGAATGTATCCTACATTTATTTTAATAATGAAATATCAAGAGAATGATTTTTTCCATTAAGGATTAGAAATTTGAAACTACCTCATAAATATACAAGTAAAATTTCAGGATGTGTTGACTTGAAACATAATAAGTTAAATGAAACTAAAATCTAAGAATCATAAAATTTGATAGATCAATTTCTAAATTTGGAATTCGGTAAGTTTTTAATTAATAATAGAAGATGTAATTTAGTTTTACTGATTCTTTCAACACCTTTGTGAGAAATATTTAAACACCATTGAGCTTAAAACAACAAAAAAACTACTGTATGGAAATTTTTTTATTTGGATATGATATTTTCTTCATCATTTTTATTATTTTGATCAATCTAACTATAAATTTGACCAAGGAAGTAAATGTTGGAGGGAATGTACATTATCAATTAATGTATCCCATAGATGGGTAGCTTCATATTACATTTTTATGTTTACTACATTTAAATTTTAAAACTCATTACATATGTGTTTTAATCTTCTATTTTTTGAATTATGTACCTAGGTCATTTTAAGTCTTTTGTGTGAAATAAAACTCAACTATAAGGCTCGATTCCATAATTTTATATGGTATAGTAGTGTCTCTCCTTTTATTAAAGTTATGTATAAAATATTTAGACATGATTTAATAGAGTTTAATGTGTTATTAAAAAAGAAAATATATTGAAATCCAATACTAAATAATTAAACTTTACTATGTTAGGTCATCAGGATGGGAAAATATCATCAGTTTCATTGACACATACATAGTTAATACAATCATAGATATGTGATGATGAAGAGTGATATTACAATTCCATTAATTAAAATATTAATGAAACTTATAATAACATAACTTCATATATGGTCACAGAATAATAAAGAGATAACCAAATCTAATAAAAATATGTTATTAATTGGCTTTTACAACATGTAAGATCACAAAAAATTTCATATTCATAATTTGTTAATATAATTATATTTTATAAATAATAATATTTTACATTTATACATGTGGATAATGAATGTTGATAATTGATATGGAGTGCCATAAGATTTGAATTATTTGGATTGAGGACCTTTAATGATGTATAGGATATTCTATTCTTACAATATTTATGGATGTATGTTTCATAAGGATTTTTTTGAAGAATGTAAGATAACACAAAATAATGGCATCTTCAAAAAATTTAAAAACATTGGATACTATGGAAAGTTGTTTAATATTATTAAATTAGAAAACAATGGAAATTTTCCAACTCTTCTATTCAAATACAAATGTGTTGGAATTTATAGGGGAATAAGGAAAGATTCATTGCACTCTACTTATTCTAACTTACCTTGTTTGATTGATACTAGTGACCATGAATAACAAGATCCATATATTTTGGTTTCACCCAAGAAATGGTATATTATATGGGTGACCGATTCGATAAAGGGTATATTGGTGAATACTAAGTTAAACAAAGAGTCTTGTATAATATGGTTAATAAAGATGAAAAATTGTTTTGTGAAATTGAATCCCAGCAATAAGAGATTATTCTTATTGTCTATAATGATATTTAAATAGTTGGCCTTAAAATGGAGTGTGAGTATAATAAAATCATGTTAGTGGTGGATGATTAATATAATATAGTAAATGATGAATTAATTAATTATATGTAATTCCCTCCTTAGCTTATCTTTTTTATTTAAAATACATGAATTCAATTAATAATTGTGTAGAATTTTCAAAAAAAAATCTTGTTTTATATAATATATCATGTTCTAAAAAATTTTATATTCTTATTGGATATAGTAATACTGAAAAAAAATATTTAATGATACAATATGTTCTTCCAAATCTCTTAATATATCAGATGAACCATATAAGACACTCTCAGCTTCATTAGGTACTCTCCCGTATTTGGTTTTCTCCCCTACACACAATTTGATGCCATATAATGTGGTTCCATGTTAATTATTTATTCTCATTATTTCCAATACTTCACCTTCTTCTCCAGGGAAGTCATATGGCTAAGATAAATCAGTTGGGGAGCAGTTTTCGACTTATCAATTGGTTCCACAGTTAAAATTAGGATAGTACTGGATGGTGAACATTACTAGTATGTAATTTTTTATGTGAAAAAATATTAACTATTTATACTAAATGTTGAATGTATTAATTTATCAGTTATATATAATAATAAGACTAAAATAAAGATCAATATAATAGATGTTTGGTGGGTAAGAAATTATAAAGTTTTTTTAAATTTTACATTTTTAGGATGTTGTAGATGATTTAAAAGGTTTATATGGTCATATATTATTCCATTTATAATGTGTTATGATGTCCCTTCCCATTGGGTATAATGATTGGAAGCATATTCCCATCTATTAAAATAATGATTTTTAAATAAAAAACTCAATGTTATTAGAAATAGATATTTATAGTTTTTTATCTAATATTCATATCAAATTTATGATCATTTAATATATATAAATAATTGATTCTTTAATAATTGTATGTGAATGATGTAGTTGTGAATAAATAGACTCTGAAAAGTTAAGGAAAAATTAGAAGGAATTTAAGTGTAGGTTGTAGTGTGATTATAATGAATCCTCCTTGAGTGGTAATGATATATACAAAATGGTACATGAAGATAAACCTTACGAATAGATTAATTCCACTATGGATATACAACATTTTTTACTTTCATAATTTATTCGATATGGTCTAATTAAATTGGAATTAATTTACTAAAAATAATGTAATTTTTATTAATTTTAACATTTTTGGATAGGAATCTTCTAAAAAACCTCATCAAACCAGGTGAAACAGTCATCTCATAAATAAATATTTCTAAAACCATTTACCAGAGAATATAAAATAAGGTAATCTTAAATATATTGATCAAATATACTTTTATTTAATTTTAGGTACATAAATATTCATAGTTTTCATTTTTTTAATGATGTAGGTGAAAGAAGTTGGTCATGAGTTCGGTGGAACCGAGTTGTGGTTTAATGTTCACAAGAAAGCCAATGGAAATTACATAAATGAACCTAATGCACACATTAAATTAAAAAATATATTAAATTACAATTAACCACTTTGAAAACATATTTTTTTTAAAAAATCTATTTGTCGTAAAAATCTAAAGAGGAATGCGATGAAAATCCATTGTAGACTTCATCACTCTCTGAAAACGATTCTATTTACAATGTTTTAGAAAAATATAATATTGTCCATCTGTTCGGGGTGGGTTTTCCACCACCATCCTCATGATTCTTTGGGAGGATCTTATATTTCTTCATTATGACACCTCCTCCAATAGGTTCGATTAATGGTATTATTCCTGATCACATATAATCATAAAAGAAAATTGAGATCTTATAGATCATAATATTGGTGCATCAGACAAGATGTATCACTCAGTATTAGTAGTTTAGAATGATAGGGAGTGCATTGGATACTCTATTTCTGGTCCTGAATGGCAAAATACATGTTGAAATTTCATAATCCATATGAAAAACTACAGTGATACTGAGTCTCTAAAATTTATTTTAATATATTTATATTATTATAATAATTGTTGTGAATATTATTTTTATATACTATCTAATTAAAAATAATTTTTATTATCATTACAATTTAATATATACAAAAGATTCATCAAAGGTAGGTTGATGGTAGTAGAACTGGGAGTATAAATCATTTAGGGGTTATCATCCAAACTTAGGGAAGTAGAATTGATGTTGGATTTTCCATTTTATTGTGTTGTATTTTTAATTAAAACTTATATATGATATATTTTCAGTATTTCACATTAAAATATATGTATTATGTTTAAACTATATAGTGATATATTTAATATAATTGTTTAATTTTTATGTTTTTAGTACTAAAATTGTTAATTTTATCATGTGGAAGTATTTTAATTCTATATTAAAGGTAATAGCATATTCAATATGATTTTTATTTTCTTATAATTTTTTATAATTTTTTGCCTTTTCAACCTCCTTCAGTTATTGAGATACTTCTTCTAATTTATGAAAAAAAATAAAAAATTAAATATATCGTTATTATAGTGTATGAGAATACTAGTTCTAAAACCACCATATTTATTTTAGTAGGGATTTTAGAACCACAACCAATTAAAAATTCAATGCCTTTTATATGACCACCATAAATGGAAAAAACCACACTAATTAATAATCCACTCAAATTAACATAGTAGTTTATATAATAGCCAAAAATAAATTGGATATGGTTAAAACCACCACTTATTCACCCCTGCTAATATTTGTAGTCCTCATACTGTAATATTGGATTCAAATTATACTTATTAAATCAATACAAACCTTCAAGTGAATTTATATGTGATATATGGACATCTAGGGTTGATTAGAAGAAACTGGTTTGGAACATTAAATGTCACATCATACAAAAATTAAATCTAAAAACTTATAACAACATAATGGTCTTCTTTATGACATAGAAATGCAGTTACCAAGTTGTTATCTTAAAAAGATGTACAAACTAGAACTGTATCAAAATGTATTACATGGTGAAAAAAATTATTGTGGTGTAATTTTTTCTTTTCCACTATGATTCTTTGAGGTCATGGAATAATCATATTCCACCAAGTATCAATAAAATATTAGATTCATTACACCCTTATTTGTGGTGTAATATCTTGATATAATGTTTAACATGAAATCATGGTCACCAATTATGGAAAAATGTTTTAATTATATTCAATTTTGTGAACACATGTTAATAATGGACTCATGATTTTTCCATGATATATATTTCATAAAGTAAAATTAAATAATATTCACTTATAGTAACCAAATCATGTTGAAATATTTCTATATTGTGATAAAATGTTTTTACCTACCAATTTCTGAATAAATCCCCAATAGATATTATGGAGTAATCAATATCACCATAGGGTGATTTCTTATACAACACAAAATATAGAAAACCTTATCTCTATCACTTTTAATCAATTAAAATTTTCAAAATGAAATTTATTAACATGTTATTGAATTAATTTGAACACCTCAATAGATCTGAACTACATGATTTTTGGGTTAACATGAATAGACAACACCATCACTTCCAATCTATCTTCTTCAACCTCTTTCAACAAATAGATTCCCTGTTAATATAAAGTATCTTATGGGTCATAAAACTATCCCTAAACATCTTCTTGGCCATAATATTATGCATCTAAATGCACCAATATCTCTTACATAACTTATTTTAGGTCTATATTATCAATAATGTGAGACTCCTTTTTAACTTCTAGAATATTAACTTGTGTTTTTAATATATATAAATTTTATTAAATTCTTTTTAAATGAAGTAACTTATGATTTTACTTAGGAAAAGTCTCAAATAAAGTATCATTAATATCATGGATGAACTTGGAATAAGGCTATTAAGGATCATCTTGAGTCTTTTCATCATTCTATCATCGCTAAAATCACCCTCTTGAAGGGGAATAACATTTGGAAACCCCAAGACCTGGTTCAAAGGCTCTCATCAATCTAGGGTTTCTCAAACTATAAATTCATTAATTTTGGAAGGGATTCCATTAATATTCTCTTCCCAAATGAAACTCTAAAAAGGCATGCATGGGGTTTCATCATTATCTCCTCGAATCTGGGATCCCTAAGCATCTATGAGTGGAATATCCAATTCAATCCGTTTGAGGTAAAGAATTCCTATGCTCATTTTTTGGGTTAAGATATTTGGGATTAACTTGATATTTTGGCACTCAGATATCCTTTTTGATATCACATTAGCAATTGTAATCACAATAAAAATTGATTATAAAATAGATAGGGTGTTTGTTGACTACATTTCTCATATTCTTATCGAGGTTGGTCTTAGTCAGACCCTAATAGACAAGGTGATTTTATCTACGGATATTTATCCACTACATCTATGATTTGTATATGTGAATTTTCTAGATTTTTTCTCTGAATGAAAAATCATAGGACACTCCTAGGAATCCTACAACAGGGCTACAATTTGGTCTTATTGTCAGAAAAAATGGCTAGGACAACACCATATATAGGAAGAACTAGAGGAACGATGCCGAACATGCTGACATGGAATTAGATACTCAACCATCAAAATTTGATGTTTTTTCTAATAGAGATTAAGACTAAGATCCAATTAAATATAATACTATTTCCCATAATGAATTTTCAGCCTTAGTTATCCTTGATAGGTTCCTCACATCTAACCTTTCTACCTCCTTCATAAAAGAGGGGGGCTCATTCAAGGACTCCTTGGTCAAGATTCCATAGTTTCAGAACAATCGCAGCTCGTTTCTTACTGGTGAAGTGATCACAGAGAAGGATTTGGCTGGATCTAATAAATAAAAATGTGTAGAAAATAGTGGGATGGTTTCTCACAAACCCAATGAAATTGTCATACAAGAGTTGGATGATGAACATATTGCTCAGGAGAAATTGATTTCCGGGAGGAACGTAAGGGGAATAAATTTTTTGATTCCCCTATGAGGTTAAAAATCAAGGAGGCTTCAATATCAGAAGTTTTTTCAATGTGATCTGGATTACTAGTTTATAAACAAGAAGATGAGATGATTATGTCCTGCCCTTGCATGCCTAAATTAGCAGACACCAATAGGATAGACGGCTTTAATCATTGTAAAACCTCATCCAAAATTTCCCTGGATTAGGAGGGCTTCTAGATGATCCTATTCCAGAAGTCCAAACCGCCTACTAGTGTAGAACTAGATCCATCTCCATTACTCCCTTACAATGAAAGAAAACCCATGGAATAGAGCTTTCCCCTTCAATTTAATGATATCATGAGACAATCTTACAACTCCTTTGAATTATAATCTCAACGTGATTGTGATTATATGACTGATCGTAATAATAAAATGAGTATTCCAGATGAGATATTAAAGGGAATATCCACCATGTGACCTTTATAAAGAGGATTCTGATTGGTTTGAATTGAAAATTAAATTCCTTCTTCCATAATAGAACTAGAATAATTTATATTAACATATTATCTTGATGTGGTGAAACTTATAACTATAAATTTGGAGTAAATCCTTCAAGTACAACTGTAACTAAATTTACGTGACCTTGGTTGGATGTATAAGATCCTCCCTATCTGAAATCTTGTTTCAAACTAATTTGGGGATATTGAAAATAACACCCCCTAAGAACCTAAGTCATGGAGACATGGGCGTCATCCACGTAGTAGAGGCGGGTTTCTGAGGAATGTGGGCTCTATAGTGAGTCACTAATTTTCTTCTTGTTGGGTTCTCTTGGTCTACTGTACTCATCCCTCATCTTGTACTCTCTTCCTTTTTTTATTTAGAGGGCATGCCTTGTCATTTTAGAAAAATTATATACATTAATTTAAAGACACATGTTTGTAATTAATATAAACATGATATATTAATATATATTTTTAATAATTCAAATATATAAATATATATAATGTTTTAAATAATATTTATAATATTATAAATAAATAAATATACTTAAATAATTATAAAATTATAATAATTTGTTAAAAAAATAATAAATATACTTATTATATTTATAATAATATATTTATAATTATATAAAAATACTTTTTAAATATATTTATTAATAATTATAAATATATATTTATATATATATATTTAAATAAATTAATGTCTCCAAATAATCTGATCAATATATATATATATATATATATCACATGAGATAATGAAGATAATCATGGACATGATTGTCGTTATTTATGGTCACATATTGATGTGTGAATATAATTGATGTTATATGATCCTAAGTTTATTTGTGGACATCATTTTGTGTTGTTATGTTCCAAATGTTAAGATTACCTATATTATAGTGACACATTCATATGCTATGTATTCATGCATCATAAATATTCATTTATATGTTGACACTATTATTATTCCTGATTTCCATATATGTGATGATTCATATTTTATGATCTATAATTTATATGTATGTTTCATTCACGTTATACTCCTGAAATTATTATGTTCTTATAAATACTTATAAAATTAATATAAATATATTTAAATAATAATTATATTTATTGAATTTATAATTATAAAATTTTAATTATATATAAATACTATAGACACGTAATTATTTATAATTATAAATATAACAATATATTTATATATATTTACATAATTATTAAATTAAGATAAATACATTATTATAATTTCATTTATAAATATTTTTATATATTAATAATTAAATATATTTATTTATTTATTTACATATAATTTTATACAAATATTTACACATATGTTTATTTATAACTATAATTATAAAAAACTATATATATTTAAATAATTATAAAATTTTAATAAATATATTTATTATATTTATAATTTTATAAAAATATTTAATTATGTAATTTTTTTATAAATATATAAAAATATTTATAAATAAATTAAATTATTTATAATTATAATTATAAATAAATATTTATTGATTTAAATAATTATAAAATTATAAAAAATATATTTATTATATATACGTATAAAATTATAAATATAAAAAATATATTTATTATAATTTCGTAATTATTTACATAAATATATATTTATTTAAAATTATATATATGATAAATATATTTATTATATTTATAATTTTGTAAATATATACAATTTTTAAAAAATAATAAAATATTTATGAAAATATTTATTATATATATAATTATAAATATTTATTTATTTACTTATAGTTACAACGATAAATAAATACATAATTTTTAATATACAAATAGTTTTATAAATATATATAATAATATAAATAAATTATTAAGATTAGATCTTTATCAGTTCTTTTTTAGAACTTATAATGATAGCACATTAATAGCGCTCAAAAAGAGATTATAATACTACTCTTTATCAACACTATAATATTAGTGTTGATAAAGGCACGTTTTGTCAACGCAAAAAAACACTGATAAATAGAAATTTTGTAAGTGCGTTCTATTTTATCGCTAATAAAACATCTATTTATAACCCTAACTAGATGTATTCTCTCACACACCTTTAAAATTCTACGGATGCCAACTATTGTCACGTTGTTTCTCTCACAGAACTCCACTACCCATGTGTTGATGTTCTCACTGAATCGCAAAGCCGCTACATCACCCCTCTTACCGAAACCTATTTTTGACACTACCACTACTCTAGATTAACCCCACTGTCATCATGTCGCCTCTCTCACTGAACCCTGCTAGCACCTCACTGCCTCCCTCGCTAAACATGCCACCAGCTGATGTCTCTCTCATCAAACCCCAATGTTGCTATGAAACCATTCTCACTGAACACTACACCCATTTTTGCTACCTATCTCATTCCAAATCTAAGGTATATGAATAATCACTACACCACATCACATCCCTGGATGACATCATACCCCAACACCCCATCACACCACACTTCTTGTGCATTTCTCACACAAAAATCATACTACGAGGGAGCGAGCATTGACGAACATTCTTGCATAAAAGTTCTAATGCATGTGTTGTTGTTGGAAGTTCACACAAGAGGTCGGTGTGTGTCAAGATATGAATTTTTTCAAAGATAAAAACTAGTCTTGTGAGTTTATGTCCCATGATAATTCATTCTTCATCTCATTTACAACAACCTAACACTCACCCACAGACAAATAATACATAAAATCTATAGATATTTATTATTTTTATTTAAATAAATTATTAATTTTATAAATTTATTAATAATAATCAACAAAAATTTATAGTTTTTTGTAAGAATAATTTTTTATATTTTTACTTCTAAATGTAATTTTTGTAATTATCTATACATATATAATTATATCGCATATATTTTTATAGGTATATAATATAAACTTATGGTAAACATTTAAACTTTTATAGTTTTATATGTTTTTAAATTTTTATAATTTTATAAATTTTATAATATATCAAATTATATTAATTTAATTTCATAATAATTTTTTAAATATTTATACATTAATAGTTTTATTTATTTATAAATGTATATACTTATATAAATTTTATAGTATACCATATTATACATATATAGTTTAAATATATAATTTTATTAATTATCTATAATTTTATATTTTTCGATATTTATAAATTAATGTAAAATTATTTTTTTATTCATTATAAATTATTATATGTTTAAACATTCATAAATTTTTCATTTATATATTATAATTTCAAACTTTTATAAATTACTTAAATTATATACTTCTATAAATTATGTAGAATATTATAACATATATGTACTTTTATATAGTTTTATAAATGAATATACATTTATAAATTATATATATTTCTATAATAATATATTCTTTTATAAATTATATATAATTTTATACTTCTATATACGTATTTAATTATATGTAATGATATTAATATATATACATTTTTAATTTTCAGTTTTATACCTGTATACTTTTTTCAATTTTTCAATAGTTTAATACTTTTATACTTTCATAAATTCAATGTCATTGGTGAAAATATGATTAAAAATATAATAATTTCTATTTTTTATTTGTGAAACCATTATTATATTCAATATCCATATTTTCTATTATGGAAATGGATTTCAAATAAAATATATTTTAATTTTTTCATTATTACATTCAATAATTTTATTTTATTAGTTTTTTTATAATGTAAATGTTATTTTATATATCACTTACACTCATACAAAAAGGGTTTTGATCATTAAAAACAAGAAATAAATTCTCGATTGATCACTAATACATCATGATGATAGTCATGTCATTTAATATTCTATTGTGTCCTTTATTCTACCTTAAAATAATTTCATTCACATTGTCAAAAAGTTGAAAAATGATCAAGGTATTGTCTCTCAATCCATCAACAATGAGAACATCATTTGGTCCAAAATTCATCACTATAATTTTACTGCTTCCTAAACCATTCAATTGAAGCATAAAATAGTTTTTCAAATTCAAATATTCTCCATTATATTTACAAAATTCCTTTAATATGTTTTTCTTTTTGATCATGTGGTATGATGAAACATTTTTTAATCTTTCCATTTTCTTCCAAGAAATTCATGAACTCCATGTTCAATTGAAAATCTTTTGGAGTTTATTTTTCATTGACTTATTTGTAATTCCTTCTATCTAATTAGTTATTTTCATCTAAGTGGATGATTCTCATGAAAAAAAATTAAATAATAACTACCACCATCATCAGCTTGATCTCATGAATAGTTATTATTGATTTTTTTCCTCAGACTCATCCAACATCTCCTATGGACATGACCTTATGTTTCTTAAACTACTCCGATATGTTCGCATCCCATACCAGTTATTAGTGAACATTGTGAATGAATTCATAGGACAACACCTACCACCATTGGAGTAATTATTTTCTTAAATTCAATTACCCATTTCCTTCAGAGCATGATAAAAATGTTTGAATCATTCAAATGTTGGGTTACCCTTATTTGAAAGCCTCCTTTTATGTACTTATTTTTTAAAATATTAATAATTATGAATCAAATATAAAGTATTTGAGTAGAGAATGGATGGATTTAAATCGTATGATAGATGTGTATGAATATCGGGTGAAAGTATACAATATGTTTGGAAAATATCATTTATATTAACCTTCTAAAATACTTTTTCCATTTTTATGATATTTTTATTCAAGAATAATTAGTCTAGAGGAGTTGGAAGAACACTTGAACTATCATAGAATTGATTGTTGTTACAAATATTGGAATAAATATTGAGAAAAGGAGAATGTATATAATGAATAGAATTGCACTGCAATTTTATGGACCATATGATATGATTGTAAGTATGGAAAATGTATAAGACTTCATAGAGGATGTGATTACAGGTGAGAATGATGAAGAATATAGTGTTGAGGAAATGAAAATAACAGTTGAAAATGAACTTAATGATTCTAAAACATTGTTTAAGAAATGAAAGAGGTGTTCAAAGACACCATTGTATAATGGTTTCACTAAATATATAGAATTCTTAGTTGTATTGATGATATATAATTTAAAATCTATAAACGGATTGACTGATATTAGTTTTCCTGAACGACATTCACTCCGAAAAGATATGCTCTCAGAAGATAATAATATCCCTAGCTGAATATTTGATACTAAAAAATTACTATGTCCCATGGGTATGATCACTGAAAGAATACATGCCTATCGAAATGACAATATACTAGTTTCCCAAGGACCTAAAATCACTTAAATAATTCCCAAATTGTTGTTCTTCTCGATAAAAGAAAGATGAATTGGGTCCAATGACTTTTTCATGGTACTTTCCAATACTTCCAATATTTAGGAACCTGAATAGAAGTGAGGATATTGAATGAAAATTTATGTGGCATGCAGAAATAATAAATAAAGATTGGAAACTTCATAACAAGAAAAACTCTTCTCTATGGAATATAATTTATCATGAGTATCTTGAATTTGGAAATGGGTTGAAAAACCATAATATTTCATTTTCTACATGTGAATTGAATAATTTTGTATTCCAAAGAAACACTCATAGTACACGGCTACTTATGTTAGTTAATTATAAATTTCCACTTTGGTTATGCAGGAAATCAAAAACATTAGCTTATCTATGATTATATTAGGACCAAAACCACTCGGTAATGATACTGATATTTATTTGGATCTATTGATCGAATATTGGTAATTATGGTTTGATTCGGGTGTTATATTATATGAGTCTTATGGAAATAAATTTTTCACATTTAGATCCTATTTATACGAGATAGTTCAGATATTCATATGGTAGACCATGTTTTTTGAAAATTCATAGCATGGTCTTTAGGTCTTGTAAATAAACACATCGACAAGGAGGTATTCATTTGATTATTTTTCAAGATAAACCTTTAAAAATTAATGAAAAAGGTATGAAACCATCAATGTTATTATATACAGAAAAAGGGTAGGGGTGAAATGAAAGGTAAAATCAAAAACAACAAATGGATAAACCAAAATATCAAAAATATAACCATAAAACACATTTACCACACCAGTTAAATATATTTATTTACTAACATTGATGGTTCATGTAAATACAATGTTAAAAAGTGGTTGTAATCACATAGTTGATTTTGAAGAAAAAATGTACAGAGAGGACGTTACAGACTACATTTCTCTTGAAAATGTAATTGAAATCCTCATGTATGGATTTCTAGGTGTCTTAGTTGTAAATGTATACATGATGTGTGTTTTCATGATTTTTTTTTTCAATAACTGATTCAATATATTAATTATGACTAAATAAAGTTCATATTTCTTTGAAGGAATATATATGAATACCAATTTATGGGATTACCCTATGAACATAAATTTGGACTCATTAGTCCACACTTTAGATCTTTAGAACAAAAAGAAATAAAATCCAAAATATTGATGAAATAGTGGAAGAATTGTCCAAATTTTTTGATATAAAAATCACGGATGACATACTTTTATTAACACTAAAAAGGAAGGGGTAAAACTATACAATTTGATCATATAAAATATATTTTCATTTCATTTCTTAATTATTAATTTTTTGTTTTTAAAAATCATTGAATGATCATTGTAGTAAATTTGGATACTCCAAAGATTTATTTACTTGATTAACTGCACTAATACCCAATAAATCAACCACAAATGATGACGTATGTCAATTTATAATACACTACATCTAATGTTTTTGAATTAAACTTCTTGTTATATATTTTATATAATATATTATTGAGAAATTTTTTATTATATGAATGTGTTTAAATATCTTGAAAATATTGTAATGAGGACAATCCATGCACACAAGTATCCGAACAAGTTCAACAAGTGGAAATATATTAGGGTATATATAAAAATATTTCACTATACAAATACAATTATTAATAAATTAATTATTTTTATCAATGCTTATATAGTGTCCAAAATAAAAAAATTGAAAACATTGTGTTTATTATGTTTTTAAATTAATGAGAGATATCCCATTCCATCAAAAAATAGTATTCTCGAATATGTATTTTCAAAGATAATTGCTATTTCATTTAAAATAATTATTAATCCTTTTTGTATTTATTTTTTTCATCACCACTATGACTGTCAAAAATTATCATATTCACAAGATTGTATGGATATTCTCTGAATCAAATGGGATACGTACATGATGGTAGAATGTGCACATATAACATGAGGATGTGAATTCCACTAAAGTATTGGATTTTTTCATATTGATGTTTTATTTATTTATTTTTATTACTACCCACATAAAAACTATTTTCTTAAAGATGTGTATTCCTTTATTCAAGTTGGGGTGGTTTGTTCAAAGTTGCTCTGGCTCGAGAGAGATTGGTCATTGGGGCTTCAACTGAGGTAATGCAAACAAGGAAATGATTCATGAATTTATAAAACCATCATGAAAACAGTGAATTACTACAAATTAAAGTGAATGATTCTAGTTTTAATGTGTTTATTTCCATTTAAAAATAATTTTAATAAAAAACCCTAAGTGACATACTCAATACAAGTAAAAAACATTTTTATTTTTTTGATAATTTAGGAAAATGATCCATATGTCATTTGGACTATATATTGATTAGACTCGCTTTAATCTGACGCACGAGTTGACTGATATAATTCCAAGTGATTATATTTATATTAAATTGAAATTAATTTTATTAAGAATAAAAAGTGATATACTAAAAACCAATAAAATTAATAATATTATATTTATACATTAGGAAAATGATACATAAGACATTTGTGATGTGTAGGAATCAACCACACCTCTCTGTGATGTACAGTTTGAATGTTACAACTCGAAGTGTGTATTTTTATATACAAATGACACCATGTTTAACACAAAAAGCTAGTGACATACTAAAAAATAAGGTCACATATTTAGATTGTATTTATAATTTAGGAAAATGATCTATAAGTCATTTTGACATGTAGGAATCAACTTTACCTCAATCCGACACATGGTGTTAACGATATGACTCAAAGTGTGTATTTTTATTTAAAATTGACCTTAATTTTATTAAAAAGAACATGTGACTATTAAAAAGTAATGAATTTATATTGTTTTTATACTTTAGGAAAAATGTTATTTATATCATTTTTTTGTGTATGAATCAGTCTCACCTCAATTTGAAGCACAATGTGACTAGTATGAATCAAAGTGTCTATTATCAGTTTAAAATTATCATTTTAGTTCAAAACATGTGTAACTCACTAAAAAAAGAAAACACACTCTTATTATCCTGATAATTTTGTAAGGTGATACTTAGGTAATTTTTGATGTGTAATAAGTAGTATCACATCAAACTAACACATGATGCGACTGGAGTGACATAATGTGTGTGTTTCTAGTTTGAAATGTCATTTTAGTTAAAAATAAAATTAAAATAATGAAAACTGATAAAGCACATTCAGATTGATATCATACTTTAAGAAAATTATCCAGGAGACATCGATGATGTGTATGAATAAACATCACCTCAATATCATGCTTAATGAGACTCGTATAACATAATATATTTCATTATTTAAAATTTAAATTAATTTTAGTAAAAATAACTACTGACAAACTCAAAACTAATAAAATGGATTTAAATTGTTTTTATAGTTTAGGAAAAAGATTTATAAATAATTTCTTATATTTAGGAATAAACTGCACCTCAATACAATGCATGATGTGACCGGTATAACTCTATGTGTGTATTTTAATTTAAAATAAACGTTATTTTTAGTAAATAGAACAAGTGACCTACTGAAAACTAGAGAAAAAATTTCATATTATTATGATAATTTAAGAAAATAATACATAAGTCTTTTTGGACATGTTGGAATCAACTAAACCTCAATATGATGCACAATGTGACCAGTATGACTCAAAATGTAATTTATCAATTTAAAATTGACAATTTAGTTCAAAACTTGTCACTCAATGAAAACCAAGAAAATACAATATGATTTTCATAATAATTATGGAAAATTATTTATATGTTATTTGTGATGTATAAGAAGTAATATCACATTAAATTGACATATGATGTGATCTATATGACTCAAAGTGCATCTTTCTAGTTTCAAATAAAATTTTAATAAAAAACACAAGTGATGTACTCAAAACCCAGAAACCCAAATAGGATTATTTTTATACTTTCGAAAGATGATCTGAAAGACATTTTTTATGTGTAGGAATCAACTAAACCATAATATGGTGTACGGTGTGATTGGTATAATACCATGTGTGTTTATTTATTTTAAATTGACTTTAATTACACTCAAAAGAATAAGTAACGCACTAAAAATTGATCAAATGAATTATAATTGTTTTGATACTTTAGGAAAATGATCTATAAGTAATTTTTGATGTGTATGAATCAAATAAAACTTAATATGATGCATTGTGTGACTATTATAACTCCCAATGTATATTTTTATTTAAAATTTATATTAGTTATAGAGAAAATAACAAGTAACATACTTAAAATCAAGAAAAAACATTCACATTATTTATATAAATTACAAAATTATCCATATATTATTTGTGACGTATAGGAATCCATAAAAACTAAATCTAGTGAATGGTGTGATTAATATGAATCAAAGTCTGTCCTTTTATTTAAAATTAGAATTAATTTCTGTACAAATAAAAAGTGAAAAAACGAAAACCAATAAAAACATTAAAATTATTTTGATACTTTAGGATGGTGATCCATGAGACCTTTATGAACTTTATCAATAAATTGAATCAAAATGTGATGCATGGTGTGACCGGTATGACTCAAAGTGTCTGTTATCAGTTTAAAATTGACATTTTAGTTCAAAAAAAGTGTTGATCACAAGAAATAAAGAAAAACACTCAATTTTTTCTTTGATAATTTATGGTAGTAATTCATATTTCATTTATGATGTTAATGAAGTATTCTCACCTAAAAAACAACTCACAATGTGACCAATATAACTCAATGTCTGTGTTTCCAGTTTGAAATGAAATTTAAGTAAAAAAACAAAATTGACAAACTAAAAACTAAAAAATTGCATTCATACTGTTTTGATACTTCAAAAAAATATCCATAAGTAATTTTTTATGGGTAAGAATCAGTTGGAACTAAATCTGTTATACAATGTGACTAGTATAACTCTAAGTGTTTCATTATTTAAAATTGAAATTAATTTTAGTAAAATAATAGTTGACATTCTCATAACTGAGAAAACAAATCCATATTATTTTGATACTTTAGGAAAATGATCTATAACACATTTTTTACATGTAGGAATAAAACACACCTCAATATGATGTATAATGTGACTGGTATGACTCCAAGTGTGTCTTTTTTTCAAAATTGATTTTTTATTAATTTATTCATTCATATTAATGTTTAATTTATTTCATTATATTATTACTATCATAAGATTAATATTATTATATAGGTGGATTATTTTTCTCTGGTTGAGGTTATTTTTTAAAAAACTAATACCATGGGAAAATGTTTTTGAGAGGCGATCTTGGGTACCAATGACGATGAAACATTAACATTTTTAAATGATTGTCTAAAGTAATTTTAAATTTAATTATACGAAAAATTGTTTTAAATGTATATAGTAGTGTTTTTATTATTCAGGATGTAGTATTTATTTCAATTAAATTATATTTTTTTATATTGGTTATAGATATTTATTGTAGTGTGTTGTTATACAAAAAGAACACCATAGTAGGTTGGCCAATTATCAATGCTTAACTAGAACTGATAAAGGGGACACCCATTAACAATTTTTAGGATAACCTCGCTTATTCAGCACTTTTAAAGGGGGTTTTCATTATTTTAAAAGGAATATCATTATTAGAGTAGGGTTATTCTCCCAATGCTTAAGAATGAAGACACTTGTTCCTCCTCCAAGTTGATTTATTGGGATATATATTCTACTTGATTATTTCTTTAATGATAGTTTCATTTTAGTGCGAGTCCTTTTATCAATGGATTCAATCCACCTTCTATTTTTTCATAATCCCCATTGGTTATTATTTTCCATGTATCCATATTAATTGGCAGATTCATCTTTTCTTTATCAACCAATATTGTCCTTCCTATCCCGTTCCAAAATCATGTGGAAATATTTTAGTGGAATACTCCATTATGGATCTTTTCTAGAGGAATCTATGGTGGTCCTCTAAAGTTTGGGTATTGGTCTTTCCAACCCACAAAAGAAATAGTCTGGTCTTTTTACCATGGAAGTGATATTATGCTTGATTATTATCATGTATTAGAGGGGTTAAAGAGGCATTGAGTGGTTATGGGTTGTGTTCATTCAGTTATGGTTGGTCTTATTTTAAACATTCAATTATGTTTTAGTGGTTGTTCAATGGAAGAATGTTATGATTTGATGATGTGGTGGTTAAATCTCATGTTGGCGTCTCATTTTTGGTTTTCTAATTATTGTTATGAACTCATAATGCATGTTTTCATATTGATGATGGTTTACTACTTCCATGCTTTAATGGAGAATGATGTTTCATCATAATGGTTTTTTACGATATTAGTAAGATGTATCGATTATTTGTTTTTGATAAGGTTTTAAATGTTTCTTTTTCAATTGAATTAAATTCAACAATAATGGTGTGCTTCTTCATAGTTATGAATTTTTTTGATGGCATGTTTTACTTCATTAATGTTTTCATTTAACCCATGGATTCCAAAAAGTAGGTGGTATCACTCGTGATGATTATATGATGTTGATGATGAAAATATCAATGACATGTATATATGGTTGTGCAACTTAAAGAATATTATGTTTCATTGATTTAGGTAGAAACATGTTTTCTGGTTTTGAAATTTGAGTTTACAGGTGTATTTACTTTACCCAAGTTATTTAATTGTGAAAGTTTCTTGAATTTAAAATTTTTAGTTGTTTTTTGTTGTGTTTTTGAATAACGTATCCTAAGGTTCCATCTTAAAAAAAAGTGTTTTATTAAAAAATAAGAAATTGGATTTAGAGGAGGATGATAATACTTATTCATTATAGTGACATATTTTTATTTATAATAAACAATATATAAACTTAAACTTAAACTTCCATAAAAATTCATAAATAATAGAACTAAAGCACCCCATGGAGTGATAATTTTTTAGAATAAATATCTTTACCTAAAGTTCTGTAATCTTGAACGTTTTATCAAGAATATCTGATATATTAATATTATTATATGGTATCAAAATCAGTTTAACATGTAAAAAATCAAGGGTTAACTAATCCTCTCTATGAGGAGTCAAACTTGAAAAATCCACACAAAAAGGATTTAGAAAATAAATAGACAACATAAGTAAAAATATTTTTATTTTCCATCTTATGTAACGAATGAATCATGCTGAAAATATAATAATTAACTTACCATGTTTTATAACTACTACCAATAAGAGAAAAACACCAATCTTAATTAGAAGTAATATATATGTCTTAGTAAATGATTCAATGAATCTTTACCCATGAATGGATCATATTTCTAGTTGTTATAGATAAAAAAATTATATGAATTTCTATAATAGATCACCATGATAACATAAACTAGGAATTTCATAATCAACTTAGACCTCTTTCTAAAAGAAGTATCAATAACCAACACCCTCATATAACACTTCTTGTTGAACCCCATATTTTATGCTAGACAAGATGTTTTGTGAAACCCCCATATCTAAGATCATACACATAAAGTAGAATATACGTGACTAGAACCTATAATTACAAATGAAACCTTTTTTAGTTGGTGTATACTTAATAGAAAATAGATGGAAGGAAATTTCATCATGGTCTTAGTAATGAAAAATATTACTATCCTTAGAATTACCCTCTACAATGGTGGTCCTTATGAAAAAATACCACCAACACATAAAAATTTCATAGATGAAACTCAACTACAAATATACAAAAATCCAACTACCCAAGCATGAGTTACATAAGTCAGATTTAGAATTCTCCCACTATCTCCATAAGGCATATAACAACAAAATCATTAGAGATACCCTATAATGTCTTTGAAATTGAACTTTTTTAGATCATTCATGCATATAAAAATTAGATTGCACTTCCATAATATACCAATATAACTAAAATGGACTCCATCCTAATGTTAAATTATAATAGGAACCCACACCCATATTCTATTTTTATTCTTGGTCCTCTAATATATTTTTCATAATTTTTCCAACTAATATAGTAACCAAGGCATCTTACTAGGTCTCTCTCATCAAAACATCCATTATTAATTACTTAAAAATTAATATTAATGTATAAAAGTCTAATTATTGTTCAAATATGTTGTAAAATACCTATCTCAAATTAATCGTCCTTTATAGACTATAGCACACCATATTTTGTGAATTGTTTTGAATAATTATAATTCTTGATGACTTACATTGCATGCTACAACAAGATAAACATGTGTTAATCTCAATAATGAGTTTATCTTATGGTACATTCAACATTATATTTGGATTTTGTTATACAAAATATATAGTTACTTCAATATATTTTTTACTTTCAAGATCAAGTTTTACTGAACAATAATATATTATTAATGTTATTATTTAATATGATAGTTATCACAAAGTTGTTGGAATAGAGGGAATGAATAAGATTAACTAAATTATTAATATATATATATATATTAGTAATATATTGAATTTAAATAAAATTATTGACATTTATAAGAAAAAAATTATGAAAAACGAATCGTTTCTAAAAGATGGTTTAATCATGTTGGGGGGATATAAATTAAATTTAAATTTTACTAAAGTGAGAAAATTTATTTGAAACAAGAAAAATAATTTTTGAAAACTAAATATTAGAATTTTATTATGGTGAAAGTTTATCAACATTCTATGAATTTTCATTTTTTATGAATAGTTAGATATATTAAATTTTAATGGAAAACTGTGTTTTCAGTTAAAAGTTTATAATGTTTATACTATATTTTAGGTTTTTATGTGAAAATTTTAAATTATACATCTTTTAATCAAATGCAGGTCATTTTACTCATTTTTATATTTACTTTTGATATAAAAACATTATAAACTTTTGAACATTTTCACATAAAAAAACTCTACTTTCTCACTACGTCTCCATGACTACGTTTAAATTAAATATTTCCACTTTGGTGAATTAAAATAGACCAAATGAATTACACATTTGAACCATAATATTATATAATGTCTAATAAGGATAGAATAATTTTTTTCCACAATGATTTGTGAAAATAGTTGAAATACATTACAGTGATTAAGGGAAAATGATCTTACTTAGTGGATAAAAATAGAATATAAGGTGTAATAATTACCATAAACTTGTCCAAACCCTATTGTATGGATATATCTATACCCTTATCACCACATTCATGGATTATATGAGTTTATTGGGCAGTTTTCCTTGACATTGAACCATATAATAATTTAATTAATGAAAAAAATGCACCCCTCATCCTTTTTAATTTCTATAAAGATTTAGAATAGGTAAAAAAACAACATAGGTTTAGTTATAAATATATCTCTTTGAATATAAATTACTTTTTTTGTCATGATAACTTATTTTTATTTTTTATATATGATATAATTACATTAAATAATTAAGAAACACTAATACATGAATTATTTAGTTAATAATAAATTAAATTGATTAATACAAAAAACATTAAAAGTGATGTAAATTGATTGAATTATTGTTTCAATTTATTTTTTAGATAGATATATCATTTTACATAGGTGTGAACATAATTTATTAAATTTCATTTATTTTCATGATATTTTGTTAAATTTAAAATATATGAATAATGTCTAAATTGACAAAAATGTCATTTTATAATAAATTATTATTTATTTATTTATTTAAAATTAAAAAAATCTAATATTCTGTTAATTTATTTCTAAATATTAATAAAAACCAACTATGTTCCATTAATAGACCAATTTTTTTATTACAATGAATATATTTTCCATTAAAAATAAAAAACACTATCAGCACATTTACATTTAAAGTGGTATTTTTACACATTACATGCGATTGTGTTAATGTTAATTTTGAAAACAAAAATGGTTTATAATTTATAAATTAGATATAAAATTTATAACCAGTGAGTTAAAATTATCTATTAATAATCACTCTATCTTATTCTTAAGTAATAAATTACTTAGGTCAGAAAACTAGTAAACGTAATGAGAACCCAAAATGGTAAAATAATAAAACACATATGTCAAGGAATGAAATATTTAAAATATATGTTTAAATGTATGTTTGATGTTTTTATTGACCATTTAATCACTAAAAATGTTTACTTATTAGTTTTTTTAGCTTTAGGCTATTTGGACCTCCTAATAGTGAATTATTTGAATATTGACCAAAATGCCACTTCTCCACAACTATAAAGGGGATGGTGCTTTCCCCACTTCTTCACACCTATCAATATATTTGGATCAACTCAAATACATTTTATAATTCCATACCCTCATCCAAGAAACTTTATTTTGGGTATAAATCTATCCATTTAAGGCGTTAGTGAAAACCCAAAGAGGATACCCAAGAAGATGTAAAGATCTTCAAACAAGTGTTTTGTTTTATATCTTTATCCACCTCCTTCTAGTATTATCATTTTATGATTATATAATTACCTAAATATTTAAAATGTACTAAGATATTTTTATGTTATGTTTATGACCTAGATACACAAAAACATCCATCAAATGGGTTATGAAATCACCATTCGTTTATATAGAAGACTAATGCCACACGATCTGATGTCATTACTTTTTTCATTACCAACACTTAAAATTGGGAATGATGATGGACATACTATTTATATATTATAAATATGATATATGATATTAGTCTTCTTATTTTATTATTATATAACACATACCTTTATTCTTACATTTCATTAGAATACGATAACATTGTCTGTGTGTGCGGCGGACTACCGTCTAACGAAGCAATGTGATTCATTCACACATTACATGGAATGTGATAAAGATGTGTTTAATAAAAATATTTGAAATATTTAAAATAATATTTCAACATTAATTATTATATATATATATATATATATAATTTACTTTCTTTCTTTTAATTGAAATAGAAAACAGAAACAATATAAATGTGTATTATGACCTACCATCCCCATGAACAGTGTATTTCGTTTCTCATCAAACAATTTAATGGGTTAATATAAATACATAAATAATGAATATATGTGATATTTATATCATTGTTATACTCTATAAATGATTAAATCATGATCATAGTAAGAGGAATATAAATAAAAAGTCAAAACTTATATGAAAAAACAAAGTAGTTATTAGCTGAAACTTAACCTTAACATGTGATTGTTAATAAATGGGTAATAAACGTCATAAAAAATAATATATGGTATTATATAGATATTAACATGTTAGTTTTGTATATTTATAATAAAATTATAATTATTAAACACAAGGTTTGAAAATGTATGAAGGATTTCAAAACATAAGGTAAGGGATTTCCATCTCACTTTTTACTTTTGTGTGACACATGTTATATTCATGACCTCTTTATTCTATGTGGTTTATATACTTTCCATGAATTAACATTACAATTATTATAATTATAATTTTTTTATTTGAATATCTATTTTAGTTTCACTCTTTCATGGGGTTATACTTTCAATGATACCATAGTGGTAAGTGAGTTTTGTCTGAATTTTCCTTCTTTGAGACACATGTTATGTTATGCACTTATATTCTTTTACGAGGTGTATATACTGACCCTTTGAAATTTTATATCATGAATATATTTATTTTCAAGATATTTTAATCATTATTTAAAGGTATTCTATAATTTCGTGAGTTTTTTTTAAAATATAAAACTATATTTGATATCACATATGATACACAACACTAAACCAAAAAAACAATGATTATTTAAATAAGAGTGTTTTAACCTTTCTAAAAAATTTGATGATGTGAGTAAAATTATATAATTTATAAAATATATATTCATTTCAAAAATATATAGATAATTTCATAGTAAATAATAAATAAATATTTGGTAATGTCTTTTTATTCTTCAAAATACGTATTCTTCCAAAAATATCATATATTTTTATAATTATAATAATTATTTTCGAAAAAAAATTAGAAAATATATTTGAAATTTTTTATTTATTTATTATTATTTCAAAATTATTAGGGGGTGAAAATTTGGGATATTTCGAAAAAATATAGATTTTTCAGTGAATACATAAAATATTGTTTTTAAGTAAAATTATCTTTTTTGGATAAATTAGGAAATATAAAAGTACCAATATTATTTTAATCTGATTTAAATATATCATAATTATTTTTTATAATTAATTAATTCAATTAATAAAATTTTAATAATCTTTATAAATAATTTAAATACAAGTTTATTTTAATGAATAAAAATGTTTTTTTATCAAAATTATTTTAAAATTCTTATCATTTCTCCAATATAATTAAATAAAATAACCCCTATTGATAAATTATATAAGTTAAATTTTTATATTATATACCTATATTTCTTAATTGAAATTTATATAGTCAATATTACTAGTTATAAATGAAAGTAAAATAATATTTTATTTGAAAAATGCATTTTTTTGGAAAACCAATTTCCATCGTGCGTACATGATTTATATTAAATTAAATTTTTCTACCTATATGAATTAATTTTTTATAATGGATTACATATTTGGAATCAAAATAATTAATATTAGGTAATATGGTAAACTTAATGTTTATGCTATATGCATAGTAGATGTAGTAAATATTAATTACCAAGGTAAAAAAGAAAATAGATTAATTTATGGTAAACATAATTTAAAAAATAATATAAAAACACTACCCAATTTATATTTTCATCTAATTAATAATATTATAATAATTGTTTTTTATTTTTTAATAATTAAATAATCAGTTTGATAAAAATTATATTTTGATACAATAAAACACAAATTGTTTTTGGTAATATTGGAATTCAATTAAAGAATTAATGTGGATGAGTTAATGGATTTATGAAATATATAATATTTTATTGAAATATTATTATTATATAAATTTTATCAAATATAAATGATCATATTTTTTTATGAAGTCAAATTTAATTTTTATAAGGGGTTTAAAACTATTATTGTCAAAAAAATTCATCATTTCTCCATAAATATAGATTCTTATTTTAAATATTAAAAATAAAATTATTAAATAAATTATTTAGACAAAATGAATATTATTTTTTCAATCAGAATGTAAAATATATCGAAAAGTGAATTTTTCATTATTTTCTAAGGCAGTCGAATTTTCAGTTAAAACTTACATTTTTTATAAATATACGATGTGTATTATGACATAATAATGACCCAAAGTGATTCAATAAATACTATACAATGAATAAATGAACAAATATATTTTTAACCTTTAAAATAATACAATTTGATATTTATTTGATTAATTTTATAAAGCCTTTGTGAATCTTCCATAACCGTTAATATCTTTTAGGTTTTTAAATGATTTCACTAATAGTATAACTCACTTCCAGATAAACAAGGGTATTGATTTATTAATTTTGGCCCCTCGCATTCGAAAATAGTAAAAACCACATCCATTAGGATGAAACAATGGGAAAACCCAAGGTAATGTTTTTAGTCTGGGTTATTTTATTATGTAGGGTCCAAAACCAAAGTTTGATAAATATTAAAGAATTCCCCACTCATTTCGTATACAAATCCACCCAAGCTCCCACTTCTCTTAACTCAAAATATATGGATCTCATTCTTATCCTACCCTATCCTTTCTATATTCCTCTAAAGAAGTCCCCATGCTCTCAATAAGACCCTCCCAATCATTTGGAGTCACACACTCCAATAAGGGAACTTTTCATTTCTCCTCTTTATTAAAATATCGTCTTATAATTATTTCTTTTAACTTCATTTACCTATAATGGGATATGTTATTTCATATCCAAATATACGTTACAATTGATTTCCAAATTATGAGGAACCCATTTATCTTTAATCATCCCATTTTATGAATTTTTACGAGACACTATTATGATGCCAAAATTTCACCATGGTTTTTCATAACAAAACAATTCTTTAGGAAATAACATACCCATTTCCAATCATGGGTATTAATCTTTATAAACATATAATTATTTGAATTTGGACTTAAATGTATGTATTATACAATAATTAATCATGGAATAAAATATTATGAGGAATTAATTCATGTTGTGTGATCTATGTGGCACACAAAATCATGAGAATGAAATGAAAGTGACAGCTGGGACCAAAATTATATAGAGATCCAATGAATTGGGTACTGTTAAGTCTCATGAGACGTCATGCTGGGGAATAATGTGAACCTGATTCCATTATGGTACTTTTTTAATAATTATTTATTGAAATTTATCCCTAACCTAGGTTTATAATGCATTTTATTATGATGTTTTCACATTTTCCATGTTATCATGTTGTATCATTTCTTATTGTTCATGTTTATGATTCTCAAAACTTTTGAGATCCATTTATATGCCTATTGTATAAAATTTATTCTTCTATTAATTTTAGGATATATTCATTTCACTTACTAGGATTTATATGTCACCCATTCCTTATGTATGTCCCCATGTTTTCCCCTGAAATTTTATCTGAAATCATTTTCGACATGTTTTCAATAAAGATATTGTTTTTTTAGTTTTAAATTGTTATGTAATGTAACTGATTCCTAAATACACTACACATATCAATCATGCAAGTTTTATTACATTTAAACATATTTAATAAATCATGTATTAGTGTGTAATAAAGTGTAGTGTTGTTATGGATTGTATCCAAGGAAAAGTTTTGTTTTTTTGGATTAGGATTAGAAAACTCTAGAGAAATCCATAGAGATAAAACTAAGTATAAGAAACAATACCTAAATTTTAATAATTATACAGTAAGTGGTTTATTAAAAAAATACATCTATTTTTGTATAATAAAAGTTTACATGGTTCAAGAACAAATGTACTTAGGGGTAACAACTCTGATAAGGTGTGTCTGGTGTGACTCGGTGTAACCTGGTACACAACAACGTGGCTTACTGCACACCTGGTTTGACAGTCATGAGGGATATGGTTTGGTAATTTCCAAATATATCTAAATTTTTTTTAATGGAATAAATAAAAAATTCCCAATATAATATATTTTAGGAAATAGATCATGGATTACATAAATTTAAGTCAAGAAATTCATAAGTTAGGGAAATGCATGTAATTGAAAAATTATCTTCTTAATGTCATTGGATTCCCATTTTATTGTTTCATAGATTAAAAATACTCATCTTGGACTTTCCATTTATTCTAGACAATGTATGGAAATAGGAAGAACCATGTTCAATTATAAATTGTGAGGAGATAATTTATTAAAGGCAGAAATAATGTAACACCTTGAGTTTTTAAAAGAGAAAACAATGTTCGATAGTATATATGATACAAAACACCAAACCCAAAAAAAATAATTATTTAAATATGATTGTCTTAAACATTATAATAATTTTTTTGATATGATTAAAATTAACTATTTTATAAAATATATATCTATTCCTTATGTATAATAATAAATTTTTCAAAAATAATAAATAATTTTTTAGTAATGTCTTTTCAATCTTAAAAATATGTTTTCTTCAAAAACTATTTTCATTTTATTTTATAAATATTATAATTATATTAAAAAACATTTAGAAAATGTATTTTATTAAAAAAAACAGTTTTTTATATTGTTCAATGAAAATTAATTGAGGATGGAAATTTGGGAGTTGTTGGAAAATATAAATTTTTATGTGAATAGAGATAAATACTGATTTTATGTAAAAATCACATTTATTTTGATATATTGAGTAATATAAAAGTCTCAATATCATTTTTATTTGATTTAAAAGTATTATAATTCTTATTTATCTATATTTAATGTAATTAATTACATTTGAATCATCTTTAATATATATTTTAATGCATGTTTATTTTTAGTTATTAAAAATTCATTTTTCTTAAAACTGTTTTCAAAAGAATAATTTTTATCCATTATAATTAATTAAAAAAAATTAATGATAAATTATTTAAATTAAAATTTTAAATTATATATCTATATTTATTAATTCAAATTAATATAATCAATATTACTATTTATATAATTAATTTATAATCATCTTTATTTGAAAAATGGATTTTTTTCAGAAAACCACATTCTTTCTTGCTTATGGGTTTTATATTAAAATAAAATATTGTACCTATATGAATTAATTTTGATTTAATGGATTCCATATTTTGAATCAACATAATTAATATTATGTAAAAATATAAACTTACTTTTTCAACAATATTAATAGTAAATGTAATAAATATTAATTACCACAATAAAAGGAAATTAGGTTAAGTAAGGGTAAAAATAATTTAACAAAGAATATAAAAAATGTAAACATATTTATATATATATTTTAATTATTTCTATCATTATATTTATTAGTTATTGTTTTTTTTCTTTACAAATTATTAAGAAATTAGTTTGATAAAAATTATATTTTGATACAATAAAACACCAACTGTTAGGGGTAATATTCAATTTCATTAAAGAATTTATATTAATGAATTAACGTTTTTTTTAAATAAATAATATTTTATTATAATTTAATTATTAAAATATTTTTATCAAATATAAATGATCATATAATTTTTATGTGTTGAAATTTAATTTTTATAAGGGTTTGAAAACTGTTATTATCAAAAAACATAGCATTTCTCAATAAACATCAATTATTATTTTAAAATTAAAAATAACAATATTTAGAAAATTACATAAATAAAATTAATATTATTTTTTGAATAATAATTTTGAATTTATTCAATGGTGAATTTTTCATAATTTTCTCAGACATTAGAATTTTCAGGTAAACAGTAAATACTGTATAAATATACAATGTGTATTATGACATAAAAATGACCCAAAAAATGATGAAATGAATACTATAAAAAGAATAAACTACCAAATATATGATTTCCCTTGAAAATAAATTTATTTTATGTGAATTTGTTTATTTTTATAAATCCAGTTTGAATCCTCCAAAACCATTAATATCTTTAATGTTTTTAAATTATTTCATTAAGAGTATGATGCAATTCCATACAATCAATGGTATTATTTATTAATTTAGGACCTTGGACTTATAAAATAATAAAAACCACCCCCATTTTGGAGAAACCATGTGAAAAAACCAAGATAAGGTTTGTTGCTTTGGTTTTTTATATAGAGTCTAAAACCTATGTTTGGGAAATATTAAAGAATTCCCCACTAATTACCAATATAAACCTGCCCAAGCTCCCACTTATCTTCCCTAAAAGTACATGGATCACATAATTACTATTTCTTACCCTCTTTATAGCACTGCCAAAGTTCCATTATTCTCTAAATAATAACCTCCCATGCATTTGGGGTCACACACTCAAGTAAGGGATCTTTTCCTTTATCCTGTTTTTTCGTGTTTCTTCATTACTGTATACCTTTTATCTTCTTTTCCATATTATGGGATATGTTATTATATATCCCCCCAAACTATAAAATTTATTTCCAATTTCTGAGATTCCCAATTCACTTTAATCAACCCATTTAATTAATTTTTATGTAACATCATTATGCTGCCAAAATTTTACCGTGGTTTTCCCTGATAAAACGTTTTTGGAGAGAATCCCATACCCATTTTCTATCAAGGGTATTTGACATTATACACATATAATTATTTCAATTTGGAATTACCTGTATATTTTCCAAACATCTTATTGATGGAATAAAATATGATGATGAATGAATCCATGTTGTATGATCTATGTGGCACACTTAATCATGAGAATGAAATGCGACTAATTAATGTGCTTGAAATTATATATCACTCTAATGCATTGGGTAATGTTTAGTCTAACGGGATGTCATAAACTAGCCTGACTCGAACCTGAACCAGTCACCCGGGCTGCTCCCCGAAAAGTCTCAAGAGTCATTCCTGATCCTCCCAGGATAAGGAGAAGTTTTGAGGGCATCAGAAGAGTGAAAAGGGAATAATTTTTCTAAAATATATAAAAAATTAAACAAACAGTGGAATGAAATGGAAATCCCAAACCACATTTGTATAAAAGTTGAACTGAACATTATTTTTACATGAAACTGAAAGTAAAACAGGACAAAATAACTCAACTAACCAAACCTAACAACTGAATAACTCCAAGTGGCTCTTCCAATAACTCTCTAAAACAATGATCACATGTCACTCAAGGTAATAAAACTCAAGCTGAAACCCCCACAAGGGATACAAATAGAATAAAAAAACTATAGGCGTGAGTATTAAAACTCATTAGGCTAGCCTGATAATCTAATACCAATGCAATACCTTTAAATAAAAGAAACATTCATTTTTATGTTTTAACTAAAATATATAAAATTATTTTTTTCCAACAAAATTCCATGTTATAAAAATTATCAGACCAAAGATTTAAGGTTTTATAAAAAATAATTCCAGTAACTATTTTTAAAGAGATCCAACATCAAAATGAACATCGTTTTTAAGAGATTTGCATGATAGAATGTACACTTTTATATAAAACACACCTGCTACTGAATTACTCATACAAAAATATTTTATGCTGATGGTGAATAAAATATATCCAATTAGCACTAATCACAGTAACACCCCTTGGCACTAGTACATTTTGGGTCTCAGGTACATCATATCTCGATGTAAAATTAACCACAATAAATATACATTCTCATGCACAAGACTCTAATAGGAAAAAATACACATAACCTAGTGGTCCCCAACATCATCATTATATTTTATTTAGTGTTGTCATCATCAAACTTCTTAGTAAAATATGGACGAAACAACTCTAGATCAGTGGAATACTAGTACACATCCTCCCACAAAGATACCTAGGTTTCCCTATTTATGTTTAAACAAGTTCCCAATGTTATGAAATATAGTTTTCATATGAAAATAAATTTTTCCAAATCATACACACACCAAACAGCATGAAAACATGTTTCCCATTTTTTTATAGATCAATAAACCACTTAAAATATTCATAAAACAATTTCAAGTAGTATAAAAAGGATTTTCACATAAAATCAATTCAAAAATGATCTTTTAATTCCATAATCCCACAAATACCGTTTCAAACTAGATTTTTCATACCCAACACCACTTAATAAATAAATTTTATACATTATTAAATGACCCCAAATGATACAACATCAAATACGCATGAAAACCATTTTTTACAAGAAAAATTCCAAACAGAGATTTAAGAATTCATCGCAAAAACAAAATTTATCAAAATAAAAAAATTCCATTATTTATAAAAAGGTGTAAATAAACCATTTTCAGAAACAAAGAATCTAATTAAACCCCTTACAAATTCAGTGTGCACATTCAAAACCCATCCATTTCAACAAAGATTCCGAACGAGGCATGCATCATTAAATAAAAAAATTATATTTAACTCTAAAAAGGTTATAAAATCAAAATTTCTTGCCAAAAATTTCTTTAAATTTCTAGACTAGCTTCTAAACATCAAAAATTAGGTTCTAAAGATAATAGAACATTTAAACAAACACTTGTTGTTCACTTTTATAACAAACTGACACTACATTTTACAAAACAAGGAAAAAACCAGCTTGCACCCCAAATAAAATAATTAATGGCTTATAAAATAATAATAATAATGTGTAGATGGTGAAAATACCATTAAAAATATAATTCATATATAAAAAAGGACATGTGTAATGGAAAACCTACCTCAAAACCATGGAGGAATGGAAACGCACAACTGATATCACCTTTTGAGGGTCTATAAACCCTATACCTATGAAGAACTACACTAAATGAACCAAAACGCCATAAAAAATCACAAGATAACAGAACCCTAGGTCATGGATGACTAGGGGTGAAGAGTCACCCAATAAAAATTGGAAGGAGAAGGAAGTGGGAGAAGTGAAGAGAAGGAAACTCACCTTGGAAACTAGTCAACCCTTCATCTTCCTATAGATCTACACCAAATGAGAAAGGGAAATGGATTGAGAATACATGGGAGACCTCATTAGGTTTGGATTCACCATGGTAATGGAATTTTGGCACAAAAGGAGATAAAAATCCCGAGGGGGGGAAACTGGAAAATTAAAATTTTTAATTTTAGCTAGGGTTGTACGGTTAGGCCGAAATATTTTTTAAATTGTGCACAAAACCATGAAATAACCATGGAGGCAACACCATAGTCACCCCTAAGTGGATGAACACCTGTGCTCCAGTGATGTGGGAGGTTTTATACCTACCGCATGATTAACCCTAAGTCACTGCATGACCGTGCACTAACTGTGCGTAGGGACTTTTCATGCCAAAACTTTTATCTTTTCTCCAAAACTCCCAAACAAACCAAGGGCTAACCAATAGGGAAAGATTAGGAAAGTAACACACTCTAAAATACAACTCCCATCACACCCCAACAACAGATAAAATAATGGTATTACCAAACGTTCTGTATCACAACAATGACATGGAAAAAAACTGGTGTGACAATTCTCCCCACCATTAAATCTTTCCTCCAACAAAAATCCGTAACACATTTCAATATAAATATTAGAATCTAAGGATCCCATATCAACACGATCCAACCACTTATTCCATGGAAATATCATCCACCATTAATGGAACTTAGACCTCTTGCTCAAAAAAATACCCACTCACAACTACTTCTCGAGAATCAATGAAAATATCAAGACACTACCTCCACAACCAAGCCAATAACTGGATTGTTGGGCCTTCTCCCAATGAACCCAATGATCACCCAAACCAAAGACCAGTTAAAAAATCCAATGATTTTGGTGGGGGATGCCGGAATGGACTCCCCACCATTAAAACAGAACAAGAATCCGAAAACGCCATAAAGGAAAGATCTTTGAGACCTGTGGTGGGTCTCCCTGCCATTAGTAACCAACTAGATATGAAAAAATAGTAATTAAACATTAACTAGAATTGGGCCTCACCCACACATGCCCACCGAAACCCACCCAAAACATTCTACAAACCCAAGTTAAGAGGATTACAACATAGACATTTAAACCACCCACTCCCAAGTGGAGGAGACAAGAATTGGGCCAATACTTTCTCTATGGATCAAAAACCTCACCACTCTGGGAAGGGAGGGAATGGGACCAAATCACAGGGCCACTAAAACCATAAGAGAAATATAGGAACTACCCAACACTCTCCATCTACAAACATGTAAAACCAAGACTGCACCTGATTCACATAGATTGCCTATACATTTACATTAATTAGAAACCCACATACAAGAGGGCATAACCACAGACACTATATGATGGGTGATTCCACCATACTTTTTGTGATAAGAGGACGTTCACAGGGATTATGAACCACAATAGAAATATAGAAATTATATCACTGCAACAGTGGACACAGGATCTCAATAGAGCTCCCCACACCTCTAGATATTTCTTGACAGGGTGAAAAGCTTCACTCTGAGGCATGTGGATGGAGACCTAATGAATGAAGTATCTACTACACCACTATCAAGAGATAAGGATCACAACACCCCATGAAACTAACTAGCTCAAAAAATACCCTTACCCAATAGGGAAACATTGGTACACACCACCAATCTAACTCACTCCAAATAAGGAGTGAAATGACCAAGGGTCAATGTGAAACACACCAAGAATCACTAAACACAGCCTCTATAACTGATAGAATCACTAAAACTGGATGACACTTTAAATCAAGAACAAAAATCTTTCAATTTCAACAAATGGACTGAGGTATTATTCAAAGAGGTAGATCTAGCTTTGAAACATGAAAAAGAATCCTTAGGTTGGTAGTTGGAAATCTTTCAAACAAAGAATTGTCTGTGGCCACATCACAACATCCAAAATATATTCATAAACCCACTAAAGATTTCTCCAAAACCAATCCACCAATAAGATCTCCAATCTTTACACAGCATGAGTATCACATCAAGATAATGAGGAAGCATACCAAGCAAACCACACATCTGAGACATGAAATAGAAATCCACAAAAATTCTGGTTTACAAAAACAACACAAATTTTCAACTTAAAACACTTTTGAAAAACAAACAACTAGCTAGAATTTGTTTCACACATTCCAATGATGTTTCGTTGATTCTCACTCACATTCACATTTCTGTTCTACCCAAAGAACCCATCCATTATGTCATTACGATCATCCATCAATATATCTTTATAAAACCATGCATGTGAGCACCCATGAAAACCCCATAGTCTAAAACAAACATCTTCATTTTCCAATCCAAAACATTTAACCCATTCAAAACATCATGTACCTTCCATAGGCACACTAACCAACAATTCAAAAACCATTTTCATATTTCTACACAATAAACCAATTTACCATTCTTGAATTAGAAACCACATAGGTCTCCATCAAAATTCTCTCCCTTTATTGAAAGCATTTTTCAGAATCTCAACAAACCACACTTTTTCATGAACTATTTGATTAAGAACCCATTCCATTTCTTTTAAAAAAACATCAAAAATAACCATTCAATTCAAAAATCTATTTTCAATTTCAGAAATTTAGGATGGTCTCTTTTCTTAATCTGATATCCTTAAAGGCCAAAACCTTTTTTCATAAAAACCCCAACAGCTCAAAATTGTTTCCCAAAACCAATTCATCAAATTCAAACTCCGTTTAATAGACCAAAAAATCCCATTTAAACAAATTTTGATAATCACTTTAAAATAATCTATGCTTTCCAAACCTTTTATTTGAACAACCCATAAGTTTAGATTAAGGAAATTTAATCCCACTGAAACATTTCCACTTTCTCACTAAAACTTGTTTCACAAAAAACCCATCTTTCCTAACTCCTTTCTTATATTAGGTATTGAAAACACACTTCCACAATTCTCACACAAGGTCAAAACAAAATTTACAATTCTAGAATGGTATAAGAAACCAACCAAAGAGAACTAGTGTCAGTGGGTGACTTGACCATATGTTTGATGGTCATATGTCAAGCACACCACCAACATGGGGAGCCTTCTTAGGAACATGCCCTAGCTCCACATGGCTTGATAGTCCATGTGAGCACATGTAGGCCATCATTCCAACTCCCCTTGTCATATAACAATCAACACACAATCCTGAAGAACCAAATAATCTAATAAAACTGGACATCCCATGGACACCCGAGGATCAGAACAAGAAATATTTCATGATTCTCTCCCCCACCTACCCTCAAGTACTAAAAATCATACACCATATACCTTTAAATCCCCCATATAACAAGGTCACTCTAAAAAGCAAGTTCTACCAAGATCTGACATGCTCTAATACCATTTTGCCATAAACCAGCCAAAGTCGGCCCAAAACCAGTCACCTGGTCGGCTCTACAATAAGTCCCGATAGGCATTCCTGATCCTCCTAATATGGACAAAATCACCAAGGGAATAAGTAGACATATAAGGGAATGATTTCACCCAATTATATAGAAAATTAGACAAATATTGAAATGAAATGGACATCCCAAAACACATTTTTATAAAATTTGAACTAAACATTATTTATTCATGAAAATAAAAGTTCAACTAAACCAAAAAACTCAAAAAAAACCCCTAAATATCAAATAACTCTATGTGACCTCACTATTCACTCTCCAAAAAATGATCATCATTCTCTCAACGTGATCTAAATTAAGCTGGAAACTATACATGGGAGAAAAGAAGATGAAGAAAAAACAATAGGCGGAAGTATTAAAACTCAGTAGTCTTTCATTATAATCTATTCAATTAAAATACCTTTAAATAAAAGAAACATCCATATACAAGTTTGAACTGAAATACATAAAACTAATTTTTTCCAAAACGATTCCATGTTATAAAAGTTATCAGAAAAAATCTTGCAAGATTTATAAACAAGAATGCTAGTAACAATTTTCAAAGAGATGAAACTTCAAAATGTAAATAGTTTTCAAGAGAGATTACTTAAAGAATTTAAACTTTTAAATAAAACACAGATGATAATGAATTTTTCATCCAAACACACCATATGCTAATGGTGAATACAATATATCCAATGGTCACAAGTCACGAGAACACCCCTAGGCAGTAGTTCTTTGTGGGCCCCAGGTACCTTATATCTCGGTCTAAAAGTAACAATAAAAAATATATGTTCTCTTGCATGAGGCTCTAGTAGGGAAAACTACCTATAACCTATAGGTATAAAAAATTATCAATATAGTTTATTTATTATTATCGTCGTCAAACGTTTTATGTGAAACATGGATGAAACCACTCCAGATCACTAGCATACAAGTGCACGTCTGCCATCCGAGATACCCAGGTTTCCCTCTTTATGCTCAATCAATTTACCCATGTTATAAAATACACTTTTCAAATGAAAAATCAATTTTCAAAATCATAAACACACTAAACAACTCACAAACATGATTCACAATTCATTTACATATCAATAAACCACTTAAGATTTTCATAAAATAATTTCAAGAAGTATAACGAGGAATTTCAAATAAAATCCTTTTAATAATGATCCTTTAAGGAAAAATGCCCACCAATACCATACCAAACCATATTTTTCATCCTAAAGAAAATTTAATAAATCAATTTAAGAATCATGAAATTTCCCCAAATGATACAACATGAAATTCACATGAAAAACATTTTTAAAAGAAAAATGACAATCAGTCCTTTAAGCAGTCTTCACAAAAACAAAATTTATAAAAAAAACCTATTACACTATTCATAAATATTTGTAAAAAACATTGTAAGTAAAAAATCAACCTAAACCCCTTAAAAATTCAGGTTCAAACCCCATCCATTTCTATAAAGATGCCAAACAGACAATTTATCATGAAAACACACCAAAAAAACCTAAACCCATACTCATTTCATTATAAACCCCAGAATCATATTTCAACCAACAGAATGAACCCAGAAACATTGATTAAAATGCTGAAAAATATTTTTCATAAGCCGAACAAGTCATTTATATCACCTTGAGCACCCAAAATCCAACTGGGCACTTTCCCGAAAATGAGGCATGCAACATTTAACAAAACAAATTATATTTAACGCTAAAAATGTTATAGAAACAAGTTTTCATGCATGAAATTTATTTAGATTTATAATACAGGTTTTATGAATCACAAAATAGTTGTGAAAGATAACATAACATTTAAATAAACACTTGGTGTTCACTTTTATAATATAACAACACTACTTTTCACAAAACAAGGCATAAACACAACTTTCCACACAAAATAGGGTTATTTAAGTCTTATAAAACAATACTCAGAATCTATAGATTGTGAAAATAACATCAAGAAGATGAATCTTAATTAAAAATAAAATGTGCAATGGGAGACCTACCTCATAACCATGGTGGAATGGAAACACACACTCGATATCACCTCCTAAAGGTTTATAAACCCCAAACCTATGAAGACCATCCCTAAATGAACAAAAACCCCATAAAAAATTATGGGATAAAAGATCACTAGGTCATGTATGTCCAGGGGAGAAGAGAAACCTAATAAAATTGGAAGGGGAAGGAATAGGGGGAAGATAAGTGAAGGAATCTCACCTTGGAAATTATTCAACCCTTCATCATCGATTATATCTACAACAAATGAGGAAGGGGAATGGATTCAGAATACATGGGAGACATCCTTTAGTCCTGATGAACCAAGTGTAATAAATTTGCGTGTAAAAGGGTCTTAAAATCCTGAGGGGGAAACCTTAGAAAATTGCAATTTTTAATTCTGTGTAGGGACACACGGTTGGGCCGCACAGTCTGTTAAACCTTGCTCCAAACAGTGTGGAAACAATAGGGTCGACCACATAGTCCCCTCTATTTCTGCATGCCAATGCTCTATCCATGCAGTAAGTTTTATACCTACCACACAGTTACCCCTATGTCACCGCATAGTCATGAACCAACCATATGCAGGGCCTTCTCATGACAAAAATTTAAACTTTTCTCCAAAACTCCCAAACAAACCATGGAGAAATCAAGAGGGATATATTAGGTAAGAAATACACTCCAAAACTAAAAACATGTCACACATAGATCCAATGAAATAGCCAGGATTCCCAAATGTGTAGGATCATAATAAAGACATGAAAATTCCTAGGTGTGACATGAGACGTTATGCTAGAACATGGAGTGAACCTAACTCCTTTATGGAATTTTTTCATCCTGATTTCTTGGAAGTTAGTCATGACCTATGTTTATGATTCATTGTATTATGATGTTCCACATTTCCCATGTTATAATGTTGTATCATGTCTTATTGTTCATGTTTATGATTCTTACCTCTTTTATGCTCCATTGATATTCCTATTGTCTAAAATGTATTTCTTTATTCATGTTGTACATGATTTATTCCCCTTACTAGGCTTTATCACTCACCCATTACTTGTGTATGTCCCCAGGTTATCCCTTGTAGATATAAGTGTGATAATGTTCAAGAAGTTTTCAATAAAAAAGTTTTTTTTCGGTTATAAATTGTTACATAATGTACCTAATAGACAATGAAACAATACATCTCTATCTTCCAAGTTTCATTAAGTCTAATATTATTTACTAAATCATGTATTAATTTGTAATGAAGTATAAAGGTTTTATATGTTCTTTCATGGTGGTTTTTATTCAAATTTATAAAAGTGGAAATATTTTATTAATATAATCTCATAATTTATCAGGATTACTTATGATTATTCCCAAATTATTGAACTATTATGATCTATATCTCAAAAAAATTAGGAATAGTGATATCCTAGATTAATTCATTACATCTTCATGTAATGGTACCATTTTTGGAATCTTTTCTATCTAGGATAATTAAAAAAATATTTTTTTAGAAAATTTGAATTCATTTATCTCTTCGGTCAAATATATGTCTTCTCCTTGAACCATGATTTCAAAAAATATTTTAGAAAATGTACCACTATGTTTTTTAAAAACAAATTTTAACAAATGTTTTACCTTTTTAAAAAATTATAATAAAATTATTCTTAAAATTTTTCAATAAATCCACTTTTCACTTCTTCCAACAATATAAAAAGAATATTTGTTTCTACTTATATTTAAAGTACATAATTATCCACCATCATGACCAATCCATTGTTTAATGCTTATATTATAAGTCTTAAAGAATATTTGGAAAAAGAAAATTTTTTCTTAAATATATTGGAATGATATTTTTGTAAATTTATCTTCAAAGAAAATTATTTCAAAAATGTTTTATGGTTTAAATGTTCATTAAATTATAATAAAAACATCCTTCATAAGTTTTCATAATTATTTTCAATGAAAAATATTTTCAAATTGTTTTATTTATTGAAAATTATTTACAAATTGGAAATGTTATTTTTCTCAAGTAATTTTCTAAAAAAAATTAAATATTCCTTTATTAGTTTTTAATGTGGTTTTCAAATAAATGGATTTTGAAAATTTTTTATGTTTTAAAAATTGATTATTCATGAATGGATATATTTTTTAAAGAATGTTCCGAGTGATATTTCAAAATTCTTCTCTATATAAGATAAAATACATTGATATAGTTTCATATTTACGGGGGATATGATCTATGGACACCATTATTATTCTTTCTTGAATGGTTTTTGTTTATGATGACATGTTCATCATGAAACCTATTTCTCATTCATGGGTTATACCATTATAAAATATTTATGAAACCCACTTATTTTCAAGAGTTATTTTAAGATTAAATTATTATGAAACCTATATATTTTATACAGGTTATTAGATGGTGAAATATTTATGATATCCATTTCATTGCATGGGTTTTGATATGATGAATTTTTATGATCCCATGGTACACATATGTATGATTTCAATATGTGATGAGTGGGACACATATCTCCTCCTAAAGCATTGAGTAAATATTTATATCTCATGAGATACATATGAATGGAATGGTAATTGAACCTAGTTCTGTAATACAGGACTGGAATAGGAAGTTAACCTGGTTTAGCAATACCGGGATAGAACAGAAAGTTAACCTTGTTCAGTAAGACTTGTATAGAATTTAGAGTGAAATGGGTCCAGTAATGGAATTTTTCCTCTATGATAGTCTAGGATGTGAGTGTTTAGTAATATGGAAATGATTTTTTCTTATCTTTATGAAACAAATTCCTCATCTTATTAGACTATTATGCTCTCATGGATCATGTTATTTGATTATTCTATGATTCATGCCTAATGAAATTTCAATATTTATTCATTGAATCGTGATTATAATCTTTCACATCAAAGGTATAGTTTTCAAATGATATGCTCATGTTATCATACCCTTATGTCCATGTTATGATTAAATATCTCATTTATTTACCCTTACAAAGAATCTATGCTCACAATTTATTATATTTTATTTCCCCAGGTTATAATGAAACTTTTTAAGTATAATTACTATAGGATAATATCATTTTAGGGAACAGTGAAGATACCTCACCATATTAGAATATTGTGTTCCAAGATTCTAATGGCACTAAAATATAAAAGTCCATACGTGTGTATTTATGTAATGTAAATAATATTTATAAAAAATGATGTAATATCCATGTATTATAAGCATAGGTTTCTATATTTGGTATCAAAGGAAACAATTACATAACCTTTGAAAACCAGGATGAGAAAACGTCAATGTGGTACCAAAGGATAATTAGAAGTATTTGACTTGTTATGTCTCCATGAATAATTATAAAGATGAGTCAAAGTTTAAGAAAATTTCCTGAAAATTTGGTAATGGATTGAGAGATAGGTTTCAATGAAATTACATACCTATATTCATAATACAAGTGGATTTGGATCTGGCACATTTTTATATAGTTATAAAAACCCTAAAGACTCTGTATTGAGCTAGACTCAATTGAAAACATGAGCATGAAGATAAGCCTTTATGCTAACCTTATTTTACACACTTGGGGAATATGATCAAGAATTTAAAAAACTCATCAGATTCCATCATGAAAGATTTAAATTAATGAAAACTATGAATGACCTAAGATGAACCTAAGGTGCAGATATTAAAGAAGATGTCATAGATTAAAGAACGTGTCATATATTAAAGAAGGTGTCATATATTAAATATGGAGTCAGGATTTAGACATTATATGAGTTAGTTTCCATGATTATTTGGTTTCCCACAATGATTAATGTCATCCAAAATATTTTTTTGGTTGTAGTGAATTAAGAGAACTAGAAGGAACATCATTAACCGTGAATATAACATAAAACTTTCTGATAAGAACTCGAATGGGATTATAAATAGAGAAAAAGATGTTGTGATTAGGCCTACTCGATTTTCATGGAAAATAATTAACAACATGTAACTTAACCAACTCATAGACTCACTAAAGAAGAGAAAGAAAGATTTATCTGGTATTTTTGGTAATGGATACCTAGGATGAAGGGATATTCAGTTTCCATTATGTAGAGAATGTGGAAAGAAATAGCCAAGTGGATGTATTAGATGAATAATAAGGTGTTTTTATTATTGAAAATAAGGAAATAAAGAAAGTAACCATAATGAAAAAATGATAAGTACATTTAACAAAATGGATGAGAATAATGGCCTCCCTAAGATATCATTGACTATTGAATTCAATAAATATGTAAATTATGGGCATTATTAAAATTGACGTCCTAAGTGGGAAGCTCATGAAGATAATCAACAAGGTTACATGAGTAAAGGATATACTACTAATGATGAAGAGACTATGAATGTCGTATGAAAGAAAAGAAGTATTAATTTCCTCCCTTAGTGGGAAAATGAAAAATCCAGTTAACATGATGAATTAGAATAATTTTCACCATAATATTTCATTGACTGCTGAATTTTGTAAACATGGAAAATATTATCATTATGAAAATAAATAACCAAAGTGATAATCTCATGAATATAATCTGAAAAGTGGTCTGAGAAATGGTTATACAACTGACGATGAAGAGACGATGAATAAAAAATGAAAGGAAAGAGGTATTAAGTAATAACCTGAGGAGGCCTAATTACTAGATTTTGGATGAGGTGGAATAATTTAAGTGTTTAGCTAATGGAATTTAAATATTATCTTACATAAATCATGAAATATATACTTATTGTTCAGTATGAGTTCTTCCTTAAGGATTTGAAAGAATATGTTGAATTATGTTGATGGACTTTAAAAGTAATTTAATGGAAATGTTATATCATTATTAAGGTAAGATAACCCTCAATATGTTCTTGTTGTTGAGATAATGATGTTGGGGTAACGAGTTTTTGGATATGAATAAGTAAATTGAATAGTAATGATTACCATGTAACTAATTATTGATTTATTAACAAAGTGATTTATGCTATCATGGATTGAGTTTATAGCATTTTGTATTTAATTAATATATCCAATAATCTATTTCTATAAGTAATGAAGTGGAATTCATGTTTTTGATAAGGATTTATGATAATTTAGGTTATTATCATGTTTCATGAAAATACTTGAAGAATGTACTGGCATGTTTGGTTTTTGACAATCAAGATCCAATTTATTATGTATGGGGGTTGAATGAAAACATGATTTTGGAAATTTAGTGACCTTATTTCAAAGGATTGGATTTTAATCTATTGGAGGGGTCATAAGGTTAACCAATTATGGAATGGTTTATGTTGAATTTTGGATGAGGTTTTAAATATTAACATATGAATTCACCATACGAATATTTATCTATATTGGATTACCAGTGTAAACTTTTAACTAAACATAGAAGGAATAAATTACCATTCTAATATAGATCTTATCATCGGTTAGTTCTTTAGGACTGAGAAATTCACCATCATTTTTTGGAGTAAGAAAAGAAGTGAAAATTGATCATAGCACAAGTAGAGGGTGGTATTGTGTTGGAATAATGTAAGTATATCGTATCACAAAAATTCTAAAATATTATGAGAAGGATCTTCGATTAAAATATTTTTCTATTATCATCATTTTTATGATATCATTGAACCTTTTCATTATTCATTGGTTTATTGTTTTTTGGATGTTAAAATTCTTTTAATCACCTACTTTTGTGATAAGTTATCTCTATCACTCTCTATAATTATCAATTCTTTTCTTACATGTCCAAATATTGACTTCCCACCTATGATTTATTATGTGGAAACCATGATATCAGTTACTTTGGTTAATTGTTATATTTCCAACATTTAAATATTAAAATATGTTTTAGTATTAATTTTATGAAGTTGGTTTATATTAAAGGATTCGTTAAATATTAATAATTTAATGAACTAGACAAATTTCGAGGGAGAAACTCATATTAAGGTGGTAGAATGTAGCACTGCTAGTTTTTATGAATTATTTTTTTCAAATAAATTACAATTTTTTTATTGAATGAATTTCACGCTACACCAAGTTAATCTTGTGCTACATGAAACTCAATTATTATATTACGGTATAAACAACACTAAGTTTGACTTTTTTAGACACAATACTGTGTTCCTTCAATAGCAGTCCAAATGCGTAAGACTGATTTTTAACCAAATGCAATATACTATTAATTTTATAATTCAATATAACTGTTATCCCCAAGAAATTGGAATGAAAATAATTAATATGATTATATAACATATGAATACATATATATATATATATATATTCATGTTTGTTATTTATGTATTTATTATAAATCAAATAAAATAAATTTAAAAGAAAAAAAATTTATAAAAAATATTTTCTAAAAGATGGTTTAATCATGTTTGGTTAAAACATATTAAAATTAAATTTTATAATTTTAAAATTTTTATTTTAAAAAAAGAATCATTTTTAAAATCATAATATTAAAATTTGATTAAGGTGGTTGGCGAACATAAATTATGAATTACCCAAAACTTGTCCAAAACCCATATTATAGAAATATTTGAAACCTTATAACCTTAGGCAAGAATTTTATGAGTTTTTTGAAGACATTTCTGTGAATAATACCCATATAATAAATTAATTAAACAAAATACAAAAAATGTACAATTATTCCTCATAATATCTATAAATATTTGAAATAGAGGAAAACTACACATGCTCGGTTATAAATATTATTTTTGAAGACAAATAGTTGTTTTTATTAGGATAATTTATTTTAATTTTTTCATAGTTGATATAATTACATTAAATTCTTAATAAATACCAACACATTAATTATTTATTTAATAATTAAATAAATCAAATGATACTAAAAATATTAAAATTTTACTAAATTGAATGAATTGTTATGTTAAATTGTTTTGAAGAATAATATTTAATGTTACATAAGTATTAATATAAAGGATTAACTTTCCATTACTATCATGATGTATTTTTTTTAATTTAAATTATATAATTAGTGTCAAAATTCAAATCAATGTCATATTATTGTGAATGGTATTTTATTAGTTGATTTAAAATTATTAAAAATCATACATTTTGTAATGTTATTGAAAAATAATAATTAATATTATCCATGGTCCATTAATTGTACATTTTTTCTATTATAATTATTATATTTACCATAAAATATAAAAAACATTTTTAACACAATTAGGGTTAAAGCGGTGTTTTTGCATGTTACAAGCACTTGTGTTAATGTTAACTTCCAACATGAATAAAATTTATTCTTAATAAATTAGATATAATATTTATAATCAGTGAGTATAAATTTACTAATAATTATCACTCTAACTTAGTCTTAAAAAATAAATTATTTATGTTAGAAAACTAATTAGCGTAAGGAAAAACCCAAATAGTAAAATAAAGAAACTTTAAAGTTAAGGAATTAAATGTTTAAAACATGTGGATAAATGTGTGGTGGATGTGTGGATTGACCATATAATCCCAAAAACCATTAATTTTCTATTTTTGATAAAATGTTGGTAATTTTGGCCATCCAATATTGAATACTTTTGAGTATTTCTAGAATTCCACTCCTCAACAATAAAATAAAACTCAATGTCCCCACTTTTTCACAAATCTCAAGCCTTTTGGGTGAACAAATATCCTCCCAATTAACATCCCAATTTCTATCACCTCATAATAGAATCCTTATTTTGTGCATAAATCCATCCACTGAATGTTTTAGTGAACACCGAAGGGGGATACCCGAAGAAGAGGTAATAATCTTCAAACAAATGTTTTATTTTAAATCCTCCTCCACCTCCTTAAATTAATATTATATAATGATAATATAATGACCTCATTAAATTAAATATTATTATTTGTTTCAATGTTATTTTTATGATGTAAAAACTAAAATACTTCCATGAAATGGGTTACGAAATCATGATTTGTCTATATGGTAGACCAGAGCCTCACGGTGCGATGCTATTCCTTTTTTACATTACCACCTCTTATGGTTGGGAAAAACATTATAAATAATATTTATATAAGATATATATGGTATTTATGATATTATTATTCTTATTGAATTATCATATCACACATAACTTCAGGATTTCTATTTTTGGGGAATACGATAACATCATTCACGTGTACGGAGGACGACCACGTCCTAAGGCAATGTAATTCATTCATGATTTTAATGGAATGTATGATGGGTGGGTTTAATAAAAATATTTTATTTATATGAAATAATAATTATACAATGATTATAATATATATATATATATCATTTAATTTCTCTCTTTAGATATGATAAGAAACCAGAAACCACATTCACATATATGTATGACATACTGTCTCCATGAACGATGTATTGCATTTCAGATCACTAAATTATATAGTTTTATATAAATAAATATATAATTAATATATGTTATATATATCATGTTTTTTATTCATTAAATTATAAAATCATGATCAATGTAATCATATTAGTAATAAAAGTCAAAACATATACGAAAAAAAAATGTGGTTATTACCTGAAACGTAAATTTAAAATGAGATTGTTAATAAATGGGAAATATAAAGTCATTATAAAATAAAAAACGGTTGGATATATATAAATATAGTTCTTTTATATATTTATAATAAATATATATTTATTATATAGGTGGTTTGAACATGTATGAAGGATGTTAAGACTTAAGGTAAGGGATTTCTGTCTCACTTATAACTTTTTGTTAAACAAATGAAATATTCAACACCTATTTCATATATGTGATTTATATACTATATATGAATGTTATTTATTATTTTTATACTTAAATGTTATCTTATTTACATATCCATTTCATAATCTCTCTTTCATGGGGTTATGTTTTCAAAATTACCAAATCAGTAAGGGAGTTTTGTCTCAATTTGACTTCTTTGAGACACAAGTTATGTAATAAAATTATATTATTTTAAAAGGTGTATATAATTTCACTTTGAAATGTTAAATAATTATATAATTATTTTCATTATGTTTTAAGAAATATGTAATTTTATTATTTCATGGGTATTATGATTCAAAGTTACTAAGTGGTAAGATTTTATTGCTACAATCTCATCATTTATTGGGATAGCTTATGATTATGATTCCATCGATGTAATATTATGATCCATATCTCAATAATTCTCATTAATGTTATTCTCCTATGTTTTTTTAAGATATATAAATGAAATTTTACCATTTTCTCCATTATTTTTTACTTAATATAATTATGAAAATGTCTTTATGAAATTATGACATTATTTATTTCTTTGGATGGAAATATGTTTTCTCACAAAAAAATGTTTTATAAAAAAAATTCAAACATTATCCCCTATTATTTTTAAAATACATTTCTACCCATGCCTTAACATTTTAAAAAATTGTTTCAAAAATAATCTTCTTTTCATTTTATAATCAATGTTATTTTGACTCCTACTAACAATCTGGAAGAAATATTTTTTTATGTATACGTCATTTATGTAATTCTACTCCATCAGGGCCAATATCTTCTTTTGATATTCAATTATAAATTATAAATAATATTTTCAAAAAACATTCTTCATTATTTTTTAAATATTTATATTTAAAATTAATTTTCAAATAAAATTATTTCATAAATGTTTTATGTTACAAAAATTAAATGAGTTTTAAAAGTTACATTATAAGTTTTAAATATTATTTTCAAAGAAAAAGGTTTTAATAATGTTTTATGTTTTAAAAGGAATTATCAAAATGAGAGGATATTTTCATCAATAAATTTTTAAAATGATTTGTAAATATTCCTTCTAAATTTTTCAAATTGGCATTTAAATAAAATAATTTTAAAATGTTTTATGTTTTGAAAAGTTATTTTCAAATAAAGTTTATTTTCGTTACGAAATGTTCCAAGAGATATTTCAAAATCCTTCTCCATGTTATATGACATCCTTTGATATATTTTATTTTTTATTGGGGATTTGATCCAAGGACATCATTTTTATTCTTTCTTGAATGGTTTATGTTTATGATGATATGTTTTTTATGAAACTCTTTTCTCTTTCACAGGTTATACCATGATAAAAATATTATGAGTCCAAATTCCTTTCATGTGTAATTATATGATGAAATTATTATGAAAACTATCTATTTATAGAGGTTATGATACTATGAAATTATTATACTACCCATTTCATTTCATGGGTAATGATTTGATTAATGTTTATGATTTTGTGGCACACATTTGTAAGATTTAATTATGTGATTTGTGGGACCTCTATCTCCCTCAAATAAAATTAGTAAAGATGTCTATCCCATGAGATAAACATTACTGGAATGGGAAGTGAACCCAGTTCAGTAATACAGGGTTGGAATGGTAAGTGAACTTGGTTCAGGGATACATGGATGGAATGTTAAGTGAACCAAGTTCAGTAATACAAGGCTAAAATGGGGAGTGAACCCAATTTAGTAAAGCGATTTTTCCTCTATGATGGTATTGTAAGTGAGGCTTGACTAATATTTAAATTATTTTCTATTCGTATGTTTATACAAAAAATTCAATGTCTTATGAAAATGTTATGCTCTAATTGGTCATGTTCTTTGATTATCCTATGATTCATGTCTTATAACCTACCTATATTTATTCCATGAACCGCGATTATTATATTTGATTTACATGGTATGGTTTTCAAATGTAATGGTCAAGTTCTCATACCCTTATGTTCATATTATGGTTATATATCTCTTTTATTTACACTTAATAAACATCTGATGTCACCCTTTCATATGATTCATTTTCCCAGGTTATGAAGAAACATTCTAAATAGTAATACTAAATGGGAAGACCATTGTGGTAAACATTGATGATGTTTCACCAGATTAGAAGATTTTTTTTCATGTTTCCATTGGCACTAAAAAATTCTGTTCCTCAGGTGTGTATTTATATAATGTAACGAATAATTAAAAAAACGATTTAATATCCATGTATGTTAATCATGGTTCTCTATATGGACTCACCCCTATTAACATTAGTGAAAAATATAAAAAAATGGTTAAATGAGTTTTGTTTTTCATTACTAAAAAGTCCTTGTACATGGGTTCCATAAAATCTTGAGTTTTCTCCATATTCAAAGTATCATGAAAAACTCCTTATAAAAAAAGGTATAAAACCAAACCAAATATATTTCCTCATGCTTATTTTCCTAAACAAAAACATACCACCAATATCATACAACACCTTCTTTTTATATTATTATTATTATTGGTTATATGTACATTGAATGTCATATGGATTCATCCCACCAACTTATTTATCTTATTTGGTCCCATATTTCCCAAAACAGTTTTTGTAAACTACATTTATAAAATATTAGTGATATTAACATCTATAATTTTAATTGTTAATATAAAAATCTATATATATTAAATAACTTAAATTAGAATCACTATAAGTTTTATATCAACTAGGGCCTCTAGAGATTCAACTAGCAGGATATGTGCTGCATCACCCACTAAAATATCCTCAAGACTTCATTAAGGTAATATATTTCTAAAATTACAAACTTTAAGTTCATAAATAATAATAGATTAGATAATCATCTCAAGGAAACATTAAACATAGAGAATATAAATTTTCTATACCACGACATCTTATTATGAGGATCAACATCATAAATTTCTAAAATTAATTCATATATGATTCATTAACATTTATAAGTAAATATCTTAAATATATATATATATATATTAATCAAGTAACAAAAAAACAATTAGTAATTTTACTTAATTCCATGAATATATTCTTTTTTTATTTAATTAAGTTATAGAAAATAAAATTTCAAAAATAAATTAATTTATTTAATAATGAATTTAAATTAACCAAAACTATAACATTTATCAAGTTAGTGAAATTACAACCACAAAAAATCATTTACTTGTCATGAAACCATATGTCATATGTATGAAGCATACAGTCACTGTATTGGTGAAACCCAATCCTTGGATGAAGTTGGGCCAATCACCAATGGACCATACTACACAATAGAAAAAAAATTAGATCATTGTAGAAGCTTTGACTGACTATAGTAGAGATGACTGGTGACACTGACATGGCACTGTTGTAGTGTGTACTTACTATAGTAGTATGTGACAATTGTAATGTTAGTTTGTGGACTTCCTACCATATAAACCATAACAACATGGGATTGTGTAGTTGCGGAAATGTAGTAATGTGGAATTACTCTGTGGGAACAATACCAATGAAGACAAAGTTTCACTAGGTAACTTTAAGAACTCATTCGAGCTAGGGTTTCATGTACTCTGAAATAGTACACTATAATTCTTCTCTAAAGTTTTATTGAAATATTCATCCAATTTTTTGACTTATGTATTATTCCTAAACCATGTAACTAATTGTATCATGTTTCCTTGTTATTCTTTCTCATTTTATATTTCTATCCATTTTACTCAAGTTCCTAAGATCGTTTGTTGTGTGTTTCTATTAACATTTCTGTAACAAGAGCTACAACCTCTCATTAACATATCTGATAAAAAATTGAAATAAATAATGAACCCTGTATATAATATCCTTTGTCATAAATCTAAGACTATAACTAGTTTAATACTTAATAAATCATAACCCATACTAATGGTATCTTATATCTCTACTATAGATATATTGGGAACATATATATATATATAGCTTAGATTTCAAATTCTAAAAGTAAAATATTTATTATAAAAATATCATTAAACTATTAAAATAAATAAAAATTGTTTCAATACTATTTTATAAAATTCCATACCAACCTAGAACTTTTTACCATGGATGTAATTACAAGTAACTACATGTGAACTTCCTAATTATTTATGGTTAGTGACTAGTGTTTAGGGTTATTAATCCATCATTTTGGAGTGATTTTCTTGATTTTTGAAACAAATAAGAACACAATAATATATATGATTACAGTTAAGGAAATATAATCATAATATGTAAATAAATAAAATCTATAAATTTTATCATAAGTTATAAAATCCATATATTAGGTATAATTATACTCTCTCGATGGATCGAATTTATAAAAAGTATAAACCCCAAAATGAATGAAAATATAGATACACAAGACATGACGACTGGTCCTCAACATTTCTTGTGTTTCCTCATGTATAACTATGACTAATATTAGTCATCTATCATTGTTTTTTCCTTACATGTACTATATAATATAAATTTTATATCTAAGTGTTAAGTTCACATGTATAGTGTGTGTACCAAAAACATAATAGTTTATTACTAGTTTACCCAACACATAAAAATTAAGGCAAGTGAAAATATATAATGAAAATAATGTATTAATAATTTAATTAAATGAAAAAAAATTAACAATTAATTCAATCCACTATGTGCATATTAAGAAACTGCGGTGCTTGACCACGATTCTTTGACATGTACTAGATTTGTTAGATAAATTATGATAAATCTAATTATATATCATCAACTTAACCTTAGTACTTAAGAGATTAATATATTCATGGCCTATGGATAATCATATCACAAATACGGTAACCTCCTCTCATCTTTATGTAAATATAGTATATTAAATATTATAGCTCTCTGCCTATCCCAAATAATATCAAGATAGCATCCTCTTGATTGTAGGTTGAGAGAGATTAACGCACCCTGTGGTTCTTAGATTATCTCTTATCTCATCTTGTAACATAATCTCATTAATAGATTAATATATAATTAAATATATTATCTCATTTAGTCTATCCCATGAATCATAAAGGTATGATCATCTAAGATATAAAAAATTGGACTTTAGCTATGTTTTTAGCCATGGTTTTTAAAACACGCATCTAATATAGCGATATCTTTAGAGATAGTTTTAAACATGGTTAATTTAGCCATTTTTTATTTTTTATTTTAGTGATGTTTTTAGTGATGTTTTTAATCATGAAAATTTTTAAATTTAGCCACATTTTTTAGAAAACAATACTATTTTTTCATGTTTTAAAAAATATGGCATTTTAGTAATGTTTTTATGAATTTTTTAAATTATAGAAAATTAAATAAATAAATAAATATATGTATATATAAATTTATATGTATAATTCAATTAATTTACACATATTTATAAATAAAAAATTTATAAGTATAATTATATATTTATATTCATATTCATATTTATATTTATATACAAGAAGTTGGGGTATTAACCGAGTGGTAAAGGCACCCTGTAATTCTACATTAGACCCAGGTTTATATCTGGGTGGGTGCATGTAATATCGTAGTACTATGCAGAGGGTGACGCAGATGATGACACATGAAAGCGGTGATTCATGCAGTATGATACATGTATGATGTTGTACTAGGCTTTTGGGCCATGTTATGGGCTTCATTCCCACTAGGCCTACAATCCATGTAATAAATAAATAAGTATGGATTAGTGGGCTATCCCCTAGGGGTTATGACCTGCATCTTCAGTCTGTGTGGGTGGTGTGAGTGTGTTTGAATGTAATTGTAACCCCAAAAACCTAATATATATGTATATAAAAATAAGTTAACATATATTAAAATAATATACTATTTTTATATTATTTTATTTATGAATATATATGTAAACATATATATATGTAAACATATATATATGTAAACATATATATATATATGTAAACATATATATATGTATGTATATGAATATATGTATTTTAAAATATATAAATACATTCATATATATTAATATATATATATATTAACGTAAATATATATTTTTGAATATATTAATGCATATACTTATATTTATTGATATGGATTTTGGTCATCCCATATCAAAAAACCAATGTGAATGTGGGCATCTTTTTGAATGATATATACATATACATATATATATATATGTAAATTAATATTTTAATAAATAAATAAATAAATAATAACTTTATAGATGATTATTATTATAATACTAAAACATAGAAAGACATATGTTTATATTAAATTTAAATATTAATCTATATATGAATATATAAATTTACAAGTATAAATATATTAATATATATATATATTAATAATATTACACATATAATTGATTTAGGTACCAATAAAAATAAATGTTATTCATATAAAATTGATATACACACAGATAAATACAAGCATATAATCATACAAACACAAAAATTTATACATAATTATAATAAAATAAAAATAATTGAGTAAAATATTATTAATATATATAATCATGTTTATATGAAGATATATATATATTAATATTACTTTTTATATTAATATATTAATTTACATATTAAAATATAACATAGATATTAATATATAATAACACATGACAACACACACACACATATTAATTTATACAAACATATATTATCATATTTATATGTTAAATATAATATCATATATGTTAATCTATAATTAAAACTACATTAATTTATATATATACATATAAAAAATAGGACAATTTATAAATAAATCTCTATATATATAAATCTATATATTAAATTACATTTATATATGAATAAATATATAAATTTAAAATCCCCCAAAAAAATATTAACACACATATAACTAATATAAATAATATATATATATTATAAATTTATAATTATAATTAAAAATATATATGTATATATTTAATACGTATATATAAATATAATAAAATTTATTTATATTGAAATCATTAATTATATATATATTATTTTTATTTTTATTTTTATTCATATAAATCACAATATGTATTAATGTTGGGTATTAAATTTATTTGACATAAAATGAACATGATTGGGTTGTTCATCTGGAAAAATGTAAGGCTCACTTTCCCATGTACGAACCTTGGTTTGGGAGCAATTTCAGGCACCTTGTGGGTGGTGGATGGTGGATCGGGGGTAGACAACAATGGGTTGGGGTCTGGATAGTGATGTCGTCACTACGGGGCTGGAGGAGAACACATCAGGGGTGAAGATGTGTTACATTGAATGTTTTTTATATCAATATATTGAATAAATTAACCAATTATATGGAATAAATTTTTTAAAAAAATAAATATCCATGTTTATAGAAAATTTTTATATTTGAGGATTCAATTATATTTGTTTATAAAAAATGTAGGCTTCGAATGTCTGACTAAGTGAGAAACATTTACAAACATAGCTAAATTGATGATGTTTAAAATTGTTGCTAATTTAGTGACCCACTTTTCTCTCTGTTTCTATGAAATGTAGGTAAATGGATTAGTCATTTTTATAAACATATTTAATCATAAAACCAAAACTTGGATAAATAAAATTTTCTTACGGTAAAAGAATATAATAAATTCCATTAATATTTATTATCCTATATATCATTAAAGAAACCTATTTTCCCTAGTAGTATGTGCAAAAATAATATATCACATGGGTCTTGTTATTTCATATATATCATTAAGGTTGGTTCATCTCACCCATATTATAAGAGAGTATAGTATGTGTCATGGGAATTTCCCAATATAAAACCATTTTAATTATAAAAATTAATAATAAATAAATAATACTTGTAAACATATAAGAATAAACACATATATACACAAGAAAATCAATCAATATCTCACTAGATGAATCAAACAAATAATTTTACGTCAAATAGACATATAATGAAATCAAAATGAGTGTTACCTTATTCAATTTACCTCACATTCACCATTAATCACAAGTTTAATAAATGAAAAACTACATAGACCATTTCATTTGTTTTATCAATAGGACATCTTGGGTGAATATATTAATAAGTTTTCCTAATACTATTGTAACTTTGACATAAAATATGTCTCTTCCATAATAAGTTAAATGAATTTAATCACTAAATTATAGACAATTCATCTTTTTTTCATATGCATGGGGTGGACTTGGTATTATTAAAGGCTATGTAATATTAATATTTGAATTTTTACCATTTTATAACATTAATAATATATATTAGAAGGCTGTGTAATATTTTCAAAAAATTTGTAATTGTAATGTAGTATTGATTCTAAAGTTTAATTGGTTGTTGTATCAATCATATTCTCTCAAGCATTCATTTTGTTTTTTGTTTCTTAAGGTATTGTTGACGCTCCTTTCCATCACAAAGTCTAGTGACATAAAAATGGAAATACCTATGTCTAAATTGATTCATCCTTTGAAGAAACATCAAAAATCGACAAAGGCATGAAGAGGGATTTATTCCCACTTGGGTCGCTCAAGTTTTATCATAGTCATGAAAGTATACTTGCGCGCCGCCTAGTGGTCGCACAGGTGACTTGCGCGCCCAATCTAAAATTCGCCCAGGTTCTTCTCCAGCCAATAAATACCCCCTATGGGCCCCCCATTTTAAAAAGACGAGAGATGATTTTTTTTCCAGAATTCAGATACAGAGATATGAACACCCAAGTCTCTTATGCAAGTGTTCCGAACACTTATAAGGTAATTCTTTACCTAGAAAGGAAGGTCTAAACAAGAAGAATAAGGTCTATGTGTTAGAATTCACTAAAACTTGCGCACCTAAGTGTTTTACCCTTAAGGGAAATGGACACACTTGTGCACCTCCTTACCTACTCATTGAAACTTGTGCGCCACTCTTCCGGAAGTACCTTGGGATAATTCTAAAGGCTTTGGTCAAGGATCGACCAAGTATTGCTCTACTGGTCAAGGATCGCGCAAGTACCCATGTGCCGCGCAGGTATACCTGTTCGCCCAGGACTTGCGCGCCCACGTAGTACTTGCGCGACCCCCCATGACTTGCACACCATTCTATTTTTGTGTGCCCTTCCTTCCCATTCCACCTCTCTTATGGCATTCCACCTCTCCTATTCAAGATTCAGTCTTAAATACACTCTTCAAAGCCATTTAAGGCATGTTTTCTTGATTGACTTCCTTATCTGAAAGGAATTCCGTGGAACATCACTCAAAACCTAGTGATTTACACATCTTTATGTCACTAAATTTAGAGATTTCATTCATTCAACCTCATCCTTTAAGATTAGTGAACCTTATTTTTGGGTCACCTTTTCAAGAATAAGCCCCAGTCATAATTTCCCTTAACCTGGGCCTCCTTTTCAGTAGTAAGCCCCATTCCAAGTCTCCTAATTTGGGCTACCTCCTCATGAGTAAGCCCCAAGTCCCCTAATTTGTGCATCCTCCTCAGCAGTAAGACCCAACCATAATTCTCTTTACATGGGCCTCCTTTTTAATAGTAATCCCCTGTTTCAAATATGGGCCTCCTCTTTAGGAGTAAGCCCCAAGTCCCTTAATTTTTCAAGTCCCTTAACCTGGGCCTCCTTCTCAGGAGTAATCCCCAGTCTTAATTTCTCTTAACCAGTCTTAATTTACTTTTTATCTGGGATTCGTTCTCAGGAGTGAAACCCAATCATGAACCCCTCCTAATTTGGGAATCTTCTTTAAGAGTAAGCCCCAAGTTAGAGTACCCAAATATCTAAGAATTACATATACCTGTATGGACCTTGTTCTTGGATTTCTTCCCTGAAGTAAATCTTAATCCTAATCTATTTTTGGAAGTCATACATACATAATCCCCACATCATTGCATCTTTCGTAGTACAATTTTCTGGTTTCACCAATACCTCTTGTTTCTCACACCGAGCATGACTCACGTGATCTTAGAGTGTAAAAGTAATCATGACATCTTTCTTATCAATCATTCATAAACATCATACTCCCTTACTCAAACTACGTGGGTACTGATTCCTTTTCCAAATCAAAGGATATGTAGGTAGCCCATCAGCGGGTACGATCCCAACACCGAAATAATCCATGTCCTTCTGAATGGAAATAAACTTCAAGTGCCCCACTGAGTGGATTTAAAACTAGTATGGTCATCATAATGACCAAGAGACTTTTATGTATTGAAGGATACCATTGACTAAGAATCTCTAACAAGTACAGATGATTCTCTATCGATGAAGAACCTCGAATACATATAAAATATTCTCTAAATTTCCTACATATTTAATCATTGATTGTCAGATCTAAAGAAAAGCTCATTTTATACTTCGTAATGTAATAAGGATTCACGAACATAACATAAATCTATAAAGAGAGTCCCGGAGTAGAAAATAATTCCCCTCAAAAAGGTGTGATGAGTCTGACCTCCCATCCTCTCGACCAATGAAAATTCCTAAGCCTCATTAGTCCACAACTAATGAGCGCCTACCTTTGGAAAGTAAGTTCAAATAGATATGGAATCATTGGATGTTTCCGGTTCTACCAAAAAACCCGTTAGAAACCACTTGGAATATTTGAATCTTAAATCAATGAGATCATCCCCAATTCCATAAGAAACAAAAAATGGAGAACCCGATGTGAATCCTTAACCAAGTTAAAATGATGCTTTTCTTGTTTGTTTGGACCCTATTTAAACTCAATGAGAGGGACAGAAAAGCAATCAGTAACATATTTTATCATCCAAAAGATGTAGTGGCTAGACTTATCTTGATTATGTCTGTAATATCTAAGGCACTCTTTTCAATGATCTTCTGCATTTCCAAAATGGCTTCTCTTAAGTTCACACCAGTAAATACGTCTGCTATGAAATCCTCTATTGTGAATGCCACTGCTGCTACTCCTGCTGGATCGTCATCCGCTCTGAGGATGACATCACCTACTTAACATCTTCAACGCTGGGTATCAAATATGCTGGTTAAAGAGTACAGTCAAAACAGTACTATTCCGACTCTGGAGGCCGCTCAAAAAGCCCTCCATGTAAATAATTTGACCTGGTCATCCGAACAGTGATAACCAGTGATCAAGAAGCAGGCGGTCCTAACAACTGTCTCCAACCATTTCAGGTCATTATCCCCGGAACGCAATCACCATTCACTCCCATATTCTGAGGAGGTGAATGATCAGGTCTCTCAGGGCCTTAATTCAAGGAGACAAGAGTCCTTCTAGAGGTCTCACATCAACAATCGCCGCCAGACTCCTATGGTAGTGCACCCTCAACATGATGAGGGTATCGACTCCAGGCATTCGGCTCAGGTTCCTCGAACCCGAACAGGCAAGACGAACCACCAGAGGCGGCAACTGGTTAATAGTGAGAGGGTTCTTATCTCTGCCATTTCCAGAGAAGTCTGCCAACCTAACTTGGTTGAAAGCAACGAGCGGGCACACACACCCATCCGTTTTAATTCCGCTGTCCAGCAGACTCGTCTGGTAGCATCACGACAATCCCGCCAGGCAATTCTGGCAGAGTACTATAGACAGGAACATACACCTGTTTATAAATCATCAGCTAGATAGTAGGCTCGTCTGACTACATATGAAAGATCCCATCAACTACATTCAGCGAAGTGCAATCAGCAGGCACATACACCTGCTAGTATTGATCAATCCTGCCAACAGTCTCGTTTGGTAGCATTCGGCGAAGTCAGTCGGAAAGCTCCGGTGACAAACAACAGGCAGACTCAACTCTCTACCCCCACACATGAGTACTGTTAGGATCCACTGATAGGAAAAGGAGGACAGGAGCATGAACACACACCTACTCCAAGCACAGAATGGACGTATATCCCCATTCTGGCAGTTGAAGTCATCAAGCATATTCTATCAATGGTGAAAGAGCAGAAGCAAATCCCTACTCATATTCTGGATGCCTGCTAGGATATTATAATAGCTTCAACAGCATCTCAGGGAAAGACACATAAATCTATCCCTACCAGTGGAGTGACACATCAATAGTTCACTCCGGAACAGACACACACATCTGTTCTAGTCCAAGAGAGTTGTGGGGCGTACTCCCCCATATCATACGGACAACCAAGTCAGGCACGTACACATGGTTTGAGTGGAGATAATCAGCCTAACCTGATCATTTCTTCGAAGCAGGCACACACACCAACAAAATTGAGTAAGAAGGCATCTATGAAGAATAACCACCCATCACTATCAAGAAATTAGGGGCCAATCTGTAAAAAGGCCTTACTCGATGCTGGAGTTCTTGATGCACTCAGATAACTATATGTTGCAACTCAAGATTCTTCTCTCTCAGTTCCCAATAGTGGGAACATTAATTTCGAAGGTCTACATCAGATACTTGATCCTGAAGGCTTGCTTCATGAAAATTCTGTCGATATCGAAGTTTCATCTTCATATGAGATCCATAATAACCCTCTATGTGGCCAGAAGACTAAGGAGCAATAGATTTCATTTTTTTGTAACCCATCATAGTGGTCCTCCCCATGATGATGAATTTAGCTGCGGAAGCCCTCTCTAAAGTAGTAATTCGCATTGTATGGAAAATTATTTAGAAGACAATGTTGTGATGAGAAATCCCTCTTATCTTGAGGCACATACAAATGTGAAACCAGTAATGTCTGATGCTTCATCGCTAGCAGGTGAAATACTTTCTCAATCAGACGATAGAATGGGGTGTATGTCATTCTCCGAACCAACCCTGGGTCATTCATCTTCTAGTTTGATCAGTGGATTCTCTACCAGTCTTGTTGAATCTGATGAAGAAACAAGAAACAACTAGCTCTGGTCTAAACTGGTAGAAGAATATTCATTAAATGAGAAAGAGGAAATGCTGAACATGAGAAAACAACTGGCGAAGGGTGAAGTGCGAGTCATGTTTTGGCCTCTAGCTGACTCTCAGTATGATATTCTAGAGATGTTGATGGAAGATGGAATTCTTGATATTCGTCTTAACATATGGAAAACTCTTTGTCAGTTGAAAAAGAAAGTATTATCTTATGATGAATAAGAAAATCATGTTAAGACAATAGAATGGTTACAACATCTGATTGATTTAGCATCTCTATCAGTCTCTCGATATCCAAAGGCTGAAAAGAAGCAGAGAGCCCTTCAACGTTCATGCCTTGGTGCACTAAGAAGATTGCGCCAGTTAATTGCCAATGCCCCATCTAGTATTCATGTCATAGGATGGGGTGTTCATTGAGCACTACATTTCACTATTCTCTCCAGTCAGCAAAGCCCGCCGAAAATGGTTTCATGCAATGTTATTGCCCATGGCCGACCAAGGTCAAAGGGTTTTGTTTGTAATCAAAAGCATTCCCAAGAATAGGATTTAACAAGTTCCTCTCAAAATCAAGAATATAGAGAACAAGTTGTTGAATTACTCCTACATCAAGCAAACAAGAATATTGAATAGGCCTCTCGTATGGAGAAAGCACATCATCAAGTGACAGAAGTATCAGAAATCATCCAATGGTCTTTTGAACTAGGTGATAAAAGTGGATGTCGATTGATGCATCCATCTAACTTTTGGACCAAGGTTCGCAAGATCGAGAGAGTTTTTTAGAAAGTATTAGACATAGCATTTCAAGAGCCACCCCAGCTTGCCAGACTGGGGACTCTTTTAACACAACCCTAAAAATCAACAAATAGGATTTGAGGAGTTGAGGAAAGATAGCAGGAATAGCCCCAGTCCTTCAGACTGGGGAATTTTTCAAATCCTCAATCCTGCACTCAGAAAAATTCAATCTTCTCTCGATTGGGGAAGAAGCCTCAAGAGGAATGAAGAACCAAATTATCAGGAGATTCTGTCCAAATTATGGTTCGCTAAGAAGTTCCTGAGGGATCAAATAAACAAAATGCAATGTCTCGTCAGAGGCATGGCATAAGACAATATCACATAAATGCTGATATAATGGATGTGATGTGTCATTCATCAATTAATGTCATTAATTCCATTGTTTCTGATCCTCTAGAACATGAGGCTCACTCCGGGGACTCATAAGAAGAAGTTCCTGCTCAAGAAGTTGTACGCACAGACACAAATGAAGAATGTGTGTGTACATGAAATCAAAGGATTACTCAAATCCTAGGTAATCCTTCAAGTAACCCACTTCCCCCTCTCCGAAAGGTGTACAGTAAGGGGAAAGGAAAGAACCAGGTTACATACCCTTCCTCTGGAGAAGGCCAATTTCTCTCATTAGAGAAAAGATTTTCACAACAAGAGGAAGAAATGAAGGAATTGAAGAGGTTGAACGTAGAACGACTTCAAGGTGGTCTTCCTCCTAAGCGTGATGGAGTCAGTCAGCCAAGGGAATTTGTTGCAGCTAATGAGATAGATCAATAATATCCTCCTCTATTAGTACACCCTCACAGGTCTAATCCTACGGGTCAAGTGCAACAACAATCAGTGGTGCTACCATCAGTTTCAGTACCAGCCACCAAACCTGTCCAAACTCTAAATGTTGCACCTACCCCAGTCCAAGTTCAACCGGATGTTTCTCAAAATTTTATAACAACCATTGAGTCCTTAACAGCTCGGTTAGAGACTATGGAAGGGAAGCGTGCGTAGGTTCAACTAGAAAAGAGAGCTTACCCTAAATGGGTAGATTCAATCCTTCCCCCATCAAGTTTTGGGAACCCTATATTCCCTATTTTCAATGGATCATACGATCCTGAACAGCATCTGACGCATTACATGTTTTGTTGCGATCCTATGATGGAAACTCTGGAACAGCAAGAAGCAATGAAACTCAGATGCTTCGTTCTAACCCTATAAGGACCAGCTTTTATTTGGTATAAAAGCTTGCAATCCGGTCAATTAACGGGTGGGAGGATCTTCGTCAAGAATTTCTTCTTCTGTTCAGCTCAACTTTTCCAATGACAACATTTTTTGATCTTACAAACTGTAACCAAAGGGAGAATGAAAGGGTTTCAGATTTCATTGTTCGCTGGACGAGATTAACATATTACCTAAGCTTAGAACTCCCTCAAGAGGAATTGTTGACAATCTGTGTGGCGAATTTACGTGATGAGTTGCGCACACAGCTGATCCCTGTGAAATACACAGAAGGGTTTCGAGACCTTACTTCAATCGCTCAACAGATTTAAGATTCTCTTATAAAGACTAACGATAATGGTTGTATAATTCCATCAGCTCCAGGAAGGATAATGGGTAAAGTAGAGACTGCTATAGTTATTCATAAACAAGCACCTGTACCTGCTTCTACTTCAAAACCATCAAATTCTTGAAGGGCTCCACCTCCTGAGCATAAAAAACAAAGGTTGTTTCATCAATATGATCAAATAGATCAAAGACAAAAACAATTTGGGGATTTGAAGAGAAAAGTTTACTCTTTCCTAATTGAACAAGTTCCGGGTTATTTCATTTTGTCTCTAGAAAATAATTTGGTTCAATTTACAAGGCCCAAGAGGCCAAAAAAGGAAGGAGATGAAGATCGTCCCAACTATTTCCCCTTTCATCAAATGTTAGGGTATCCCATCCAGGAGTGTTTTTCCTTCAAAGACCTCCTGCAAAAGATGGTCGACTCGGGATAAGTCAAACTAAAAGGACCTTCAGCCCAGGTAGCATGTGTTACTGCTACAGTTCCAGAGGAAGAAGTCGAATGGCAAGAAGTCAAAAGCAAAAATACGCATAAATATGATGATTGGATGGTCATAAAAACTATTAACCGAACTCATTCCATTTTGAGAACACAATTGTAGAAACAAATTGTGTCTTCTGTTATGGATGCCACAACAAAATCCTCTTCAGAGGGAAAATCATCAAAAGGACGACACAATTCCAAGAAAGAAGAACAATCAGAATAAGATGAGTATGTGTCAAAGCCTAAGTTATCATTGACTTTGGAAGATTTTATGCCATCTACTTCAAAGAAACGGGAACCGCCCTACCAAACGGCATAGCCTAAATAGGCTAATCAGATAGAGTCTTCATTGGATGAAGAGTTGATTTTCGGTTCTGTTAATATGAATCAATTAACATATCCATATTCCATTCGCAGTTTCGATTTTGATGAGACCAAATTCCCTATTTCAAATAGAGGAATCTAAGGGAGTTCCAGAGTCTCCAGATACAAGGGAAGACGTGGATCTTTTAGAGGCCAATATTCCAATTCTACCCCTGCTAGAGCTGTGTATGTGGCAGAAAATCATGGTAGAGACCTTCAACGAGCTCATAAAGAACAAGCAAGTTCTTCCACACAAGGTAGACTCAGTCCTGACACAATTATTCTAGAATATGGGATGAAGGTTCCATCTTTTTCCTCTCAGAAAGTAAATAGACCTAATCGGTCTAATCTTTCAAAGCCATGAGTATTACCAACTCCTATCCCGGTATAAGATGCATCAAATTCTGAAGCATAAACTTCCAAGGCACCTACTAAACTACATGTTCCTCTTGGGAAACGTAGACCTTTGGATCAAAAGTATGATATATTGATACATCTGGCCCATGTACTGGCCAAGTTATCAATTCTGGATGCCTTGAATTTATCAAAGGATATTTAGGAGGCACTCATTGAGGCTTTTTCAAGTCCTTAAGAGTTTGAGACTAAAATTGCTACAGCTGAAGTCTACCATTAGAGAATAATCCTATAGAATTCCATGTAGTAATATCTTTTACTGATGAAGATGAAGATGATGTCGTGCATGGACATATTAGACCTTTGTACTTATCTGGAAAGGTCAATGGAGTAGACATCCGAAGAGCTTTCATTGATAATGGTTTAGGAGTCAACCTCATGCTCATTCGTACACTTCGTCGATTGGGCCTCACAGAATCTGATTTATCTCCTTTAACTATGATGTTACAAGGATATGATAAAAATGAACAAGAAGCACTAGGTGAGAATACACTCAGAAATCAGTTTGGAGATCTTGTGTCCAATTCAGATTTCATGGTTTTTGATCCAGACTCAGCCTTCAACATCTTTCTTGGAAGACCCTGGCTACATAGACATGCGGCTATCCCTTCATCATACCATCAATGTCTCAAGTATTGTTTCGATGGTCAAGTTGGAACATTATATGGTGATAATACCCCGTTAATGACAAGTTAATATCAATACATTGAGGCGGAATTCTACCACATGAAGGGAAATGAGGAATCCAGAACAAAGAAGATTCCCAAAGTTAATGCCCCATATGGTTTGGAAAAGATTCCAGTAAAGCCATTAGCACATGTGAGTACAGATTATGTGTTGCATATCAGTCAAATTGATAGGATAGACCCAAATCAAAAGACTCTTATGGAATGATCCATAATGTCAATTACGGCAATCGAGCCAGACAACATGAGAGAAATTTGTAATCCACCAAGAAATGATGAAAGCTCAAATAGAGATGCCTTCATTTCATCCACTGAAATCCAGCAAGTCTATACTTCGCCAATCAGGACAGAAGAAGTTATAGAAATGTTAGAGGTTAATGATGATGTTGATTCTCAACCCATCATCTACTCTTTATTACCCAAAGAAGACCCTTCATCATCAATTGGGTTGGAAATGGAAGCTTCTTCTTCAAGATGTGCAAATTTTAACGTCTCTTCTGATCACGAAAATTTTGTTTCATCATCTACTATGCAAGTAGAAACAGAGGAAATAGAACATGTTGAAGAAGAAGAGGAAGATATCAGGGATGCTCTTCCAGCATTTGAAGAGGGTATCTCTACTAACGTGGATGAACTCAGAGAAATAAATTTGGGTACAAAAGAAGATCCACGCCCCACTTTAATTAGTGCAGCTATGACTCTTGAAGAGCAAGAGATGTATATTTCCCTTCTAAAGAAAAATCAAGATATATTTTCTTGGAACTATACAGAGATACCAGGGCTTGATTCTGATGTTTCCATTCATCCTTTGGGTTTGCCAAAAGAACATTGAGGATTCAAACAGGCTTCTAGAAGAATACACCCAACCTATGCTTCCAAAATTGAGGCTGAAGTGGATAAGCTTTTCAAAGCTAACTTCATCAGAGAAGTTAAATAACCCAAGTGGTTGGCTAATATTGTACCAGTGAAAAAGATTAATGGGAAATTAGAGTTTCCATTGATTTCAGAGATCTTAATCGGCATTTCCCTAAGGATGATTTTCCAGTTCCGATTACACAACTTTTAATTGATGCAACAGCTGGCTATGAACCACTTTAATTCATGGATGGATATTTCAGATATAATCAAATCTGAATGGATCCAGAAGATGAGGAATATACAGCCTTCAGAGCCCCTCAGGGTGTGTTTTGCTATCAGGTAATGCCCTTTGGCTTAAAGAACGTAGGTGAAACATATCAGTGTGGCATGCATCGGATCTTCAAACCCCTTTTAAGGAAGTTTGTTGAATTTTATGTGGACTATTTGGTGGTCAAATCCAAACAATGTTCTAATCACTTGGCTGATTTGGAAGTCATATTCCACAAGCTTCGACAACATAATTTGAATATAAACCCCTTAAAATGGGATTTTTGGGTAACCTCAGGAAAATTTCTTTGCATTTTTGTACGCCATCGTGGTATTGAAGTCGATCATGAGAAGACAAAGTCAATCCTTGGTATGTCACCTCCTCAAAATTTGAAATAATTGAGAGGACTTCAAAGACACTTAGCCTATATTCGGTGTTTCATCACTAATTTGGAAGGCAAAAGCTTACCCTTCACCAAATTGACGAAGAAGGTAGTCACTTACCAGTGGACTGAAAATGTCAAGAATTATTCGATATTCTCAAGATGTATCTCCTGAGTCCACCGGTACTTATTCCACCTGTTGAAGGAAGAACACTTATCCTCTATGCGATAGCTTTAGAGCGATCATTGGGTGCCTTTCTTGCCCAGAAGAATGATGCTGGGAATGAGAACAACCTCCACTATCTCAGTCAGACTATGCTTGAAACAGAAACCTGATATTCAAATATTGATAAGTACTGCCTAGCATTGATCTTTGTATTTCAGAAGTTGATACATAACCTGCAACATCATAAGGTCCAATTGGTATCTCGCAATAACCCGCTCAAATTCATCCTTAGTCGTCCAATGCTTACAGGATGTCTGGCATGGTGGGAAGTTATCTTGCAGTAATTTGACATTCAGTATGTATCTCAGAAGGCAATAAAGGGCCAAGATCTGGATGATTTCCTTGTTGAACACCCTTCAGTGGAAGAAACATCTTCAGATATGGAACTCCTTGATGATGAAGTCTTCTCTATTCAAGAAAGTCTTCAAACATGGGAAATGTACATTGATGGTGCTTCCAGAAGTCCAACAGGAAGGAAAATTGAAAATCCTAAATTCAACAAAGTTGCCTTAGTAATTGTGCTCATTTCTCTAGAAAAGGCAGTGTTACCATATTCCTTCTCATTGTTGGGAGGTGGTACAAATAGTGAAGTAGAATACCAAGCTCTCATCGCAGGATTAGAGATGGTGCTTTAAGAACAAGTGAATCACTTAAGGGTGAAAGGTGATTCAGAATTGGTAATCAAACAAGTAAATGGGGATTATGCAAACAGAAAAGAAGAATTGATCCCTTTGTATGATTACGTCAGAGAGATAATGGCAGAATTCCCTTTAGAACCGACATTTTCTTATGTATCAAGATCAAAAAATGATCAAGCTGATGTACTGGCTAATATAGCCATAGCTCTGGAAGATCCAAATCGGGAAAAAAACCATCAGTATTTCCCACCGTCGTACAATTTCACCTTATGTTCGAACCAGAACAGAAGAGATCAATGAAATTAGTCTCATTCCTAAACTGTATGGTCATACTACAAGATGGATGACACCTATCAGGGAATACCTTCAAAATGGACACTTCCACTTGATAGAGCTGTGAAAAAAAAATCTAGGGATGTGTGGTCAATTTTACTCTTTACGATGGCCCAGATCACCTAGAGAAAATTCTCTACAAGCATGGTTTTAATGGAGTTCTCTTTAGATGAATTGATGGTGAAGAGACAATGGCTATCATGAAAGAAGTGCATGCATGAGTCTGTGGTGCCCACCATTCTGGACATAGATTGTCTGATCAGATTTGAAGGCTTGGATACTTTTGGCCTTCAATGATAAAAGATTGTGTTGATTTCATAAAGAAGTTTCATTCATGCCAAGTACATTCCAACTTCATTCATCAACCTCGAGAGTTGCTTCATACAGCTAAATACTCGTGGCCATTTTCCAAATGGGGAATGGATGTGGTGGGACCTTACCCTTCAGCTACGGCCAAGCAGTTTAAGTATATTCTTACTGCTACTGACTTCTTTTCCAAATGGGCAGAGGCAATACCCCTCAAAGAATTCAGTTCTAAATGCATTGTTATCTTCATCAATTCTAACATCATTACCAAAATTGGTGTCCCTCATACCATATTGACGGACAATGGAACCAACTTCTGTTCATCGGAGGTGAAAAAGTTGTATCAATAATACAACATCAAATCTAACCATTCATCTCGGTATCACGCAGCGGCCAATGGCCAAATAGAAGCCTTTAACAAGACTCTTTCAAATATACTACAAAAGATGGTGGATAAAGATAAGAAGTCATGGCCTGATAAACTCTTTCATGCTTTATGGGCTTATCGAACCACCACCCGCACTGCAACGCTGTCAACTCCATATTCACTGGTATATGGAACGGAAGCATTCTTTCCCATTGATGTTGAATTACCTTCGCTCAGAGTATCCATTTGTGATCATTCATCTACATATGATCAATCTCAAAAGAGATTGAATGAATTGGAACGGTTAGATGAGAAAAGATTGTGCACTCCGCACCACTTGGAAGTCTATCGGAATCGAATAGCACGAGCTTTCAACAAAAAAGTCCATCTTCATTCATTCATTAAGGGAGAACTGGTATTGGTTCTCAGAACTCATATGATACTAGGAATGAAACCTCTCAATCGTAAACCAAAATGGGAAGGACCTTATTCAATACACAAGGCCTACTCCAATGGAGCTTATTATTTAATCTCAATGGATGGAGAACTCATCACTACTCCAACCAATGCCAGATTTCTGGAGAAGAATTTTGTATAAACACAAAATAAACCATCCGCGGTCCATGCATATGACCTTAAACTGTTTGCATGTCACTTACGTCTAGCACGACGTTAAACTGCACCATCCAAGGTCCATGCATATGACTTTAAACTATTGTCACTTATGTCCAACATGACGTTAAACTGTGACGTCCATACTACATGACATTAAACTGTACAGAAGTCCCTTACATCCAGCAAGACATTAAACTGCATAACCAACGGTCCATGCATATGACCTTAAACCATTCGCACTTTCGTCCAACATGACGCTAAACTGTATCGTCTTTATTTTCATCCAACATGATGTTAAACTGTGAAAAAGACGCTAATACGTTTAACATGACTTTGAAATGTGTCCTCTTTTGTCCTTACTGCATGACATTAAACTGCACAGCCCCCTTTTGTCCAACATGACATTAAAATGTATTTTCCCCATCGTCCTAACTACATGAATCTAAACTCTATAGAAATCCCTTAATATGTCCTACATGATGTTAAACTGTATTTTTTTCCCTGCTACATGACACTAAACTGTGCCACACCAATAGTCCTAACTGCATGAATTTAAACTACATAGTCCCTTCATATGTCCTACATGACATTAAAATGTGCATCGTTAAGGTTGTTATTACCTCTTTTTCTCACACTGAGTATGAATCGCGTGATCTTAGAGAAAATTTCAACCATAACACCCTCTTTGGGCTGCTAACCACACGTAAGTCCCAACATCATTTTTTTAGGTCATTGTTCCCAAAAGCAACTTGATCACTAATTCATTCTTTAATTGAACTACACGGACTTTGATCCTTGCCTTCTAGGATGGGTATGTAGGTAACCTCCCAAGGTTCAAGCCCAAAACCAATCTCTTCACATTGGTTCACCTCCATCTCATACGATGTTGATTCGTGAAACCGCCCCCAGAATCAATTTCTTTACATTGGTTCACCTTCATCCTTGCTATACGACGTTAAACTGTACAACACTTTTGTCCTGTATGAAAATAAACTACAGTATTCTTTGATACCCTCACCTGAGAGGGAATCATTATTTACATTTATTTTCAATCATGTTATATTCCAAAAACTATGTGCATACATGGTAATACCTGAACCTTTTATCTTGGGTTAAACCATCATTGTACTAAATTCCCCTTTAACCCTTCACATATACGAACCAAATTTGTATAGAGGGTATTTCTAGAACTACGTGCGCTTGATTCCCATCCTTATGGGATAACTAGGAACGTTAGAGTGTCCCTCGAATCCATCCCCAAGTCTTTGGGTCTAACCCCAAATTCCACTTTCAGTCTCCTGACTGAAAAGTCCCTATGAAAACACACACTGTGTATTCATTATTCTGGTCCAAGATCTATGACCCTAAACTAAGATCTCTCATAATTTTGTCCCACACAATGTTAAACTATATTTCACGAACTATGTATGGCTTGATTCCCATCCTTATGGGATACATAGTGAAGTCCAATATTTCAATTTAGGACCCAGCCACAACATGATTATGGTTAGAATTGATCTGTATATATCTACATACAGTGGACAATACCCATTTTTATGTGTCATAATCCTAGTCTTAAATACTCCCAGATCTTCATAACCATTTTCTTGACTTTTTTCACAAAATATCCAATTTCTGATAGTTCTTTTTCTTGACTATGCATCACGTCCCCTTAGGTGGCCTTGCATAAACAGTCTACATAACAGACTTGTCATCCAAAAGATGCTATTATCTAACTGTGCAGCCAATGCCCTTAAGCGGCCCTGCATAATTCAACCCCTAATGGGTTTGTCAAATAGTGGTAACTTCATTCTTGGGAAGAAAATATCTTTTGTCCTACGTTGTCTTAAAGACAATATGTAGGGATCCGCAAAAAATTTCCATCCTTAAAATATCTGTCCCATACTCTTTTTCATAATCTGAAAGTATTCATGTCTATAGTTTATATTTCCCTTCCCTATGTTAGCTTTAGACCTTTGTAGGAGTGACATTCATCCAATTCTTAGACAATCTTGATTGAAAATATCTTCTTCATATTAAAGTACCTATTTCCATACAGAAAACTCTATACTTTGGAAAAGTTGAATCCCCATAAACATCCACTACCTTTTTGCAGTATAAAAGTAAATTTTCGAGAGTTCTTTTGCCTGACTATGCAGCGCGTTCCTTTAGGCGGCCTTGCATAAACAGTCTACATAACAGACTTTTCCGCCAAAAGCTGTTATTATTTGACTATGCAGCCAATTCCCTTAGGTGGCGCTGCATAATTCAACCCCATAACGGGTTTGTTAAATAATTCTAACTTCATTCTTGGGAACTACTTCTTCTAATGCCTTTTTAGCAATTTTTCGTATCATTCCTCATATTCAAAATTTCTGAAGTCATAGTTTACATGATTTTCCCTCATACATGAGTGTGGTAATATGTTTTCTGATAAATTATCAAGGAATTGAGTCAATGTTAATCCATTTGGTCAAAATGATTCCGACATTAAAACATTATCCTTTTTATGTCCGATATGCATGACTTTAAACTACCAATAACCACAAAGACCCTTGGTTTCTATCTTTTTTTTCCTCAGAGTCAAATCCTTTTTTCTCTCCGGATCCAACTCTAAGGGGGGGAATTTTGTTGACGCTTCTTTCTGTCACAAAGTCTAGCGACATAAAAATGGAAATACCAATGTCCAAAGTGATTCATCCTTTGAAGAAACATCAAAAATCGACAAAGGCATGAAGAATGATTTATTCCCACTTGGGCCGCGCAAGTTTTATCATAGTCACGCAAGTATACTTGCGTGCCGCCTAGTGGTCGCACAGGTAACTTGCGCACCCTATCTGAAATTCACCCAAGGTCTTCTCCAGCTTATAAATATTCCCTGTGGGCCCCCCATTTTAAAAGACGAGAGAGGATTTTTTTTCCAGAATTCAGATACAGAGCACTGAACGCCCAAATCTCTTCTTCAAGTCTTCTAAAAACTTCTAAGGTAATTCTTTACCTAGAATGGAAGGTCTAAACAAGAAGAATAAAGTCTAAGTGTTAGAATTCACTAACACTTGCGCGCCTAATTCTTTTACCCTTAAGGGAATTGGACACACTTGAGCGCCACCTTACCTACTCATCGAAACTTGCGCGCCACTCATCTGGAAGTACCTCAGGATAATTCTAAAGGATTTGGTCAGGGATCGCCCAAGTATTACTCTACTGGTCAAGGATCGCGCAAGTACCCAAGTGGCGCGCAGGTATACCTGCGCGACTAGGACTTGCGCGCCCACGCAGTACTTGCGCGACCCCCCAGGACTTGCATTCCCTTCTATTTTTGGGTGCCCTTCCTACCCATTTCACCTATATTATGCCATTCCACCTCTTCTATTCAAGATTCAGTCTTCAAGACACTCTTAAAATCAATTTATGGCATGTTTTCTTGATTGAATTCCTTATCTGAAAGGAATTCCGTGGAACATCTCTCAAAACCTAGTGACTTACACATCTTTATGTCACTAAAGTTAGAGATTTCATTCATTCAACATCATCCTTTAAGATGAGAGAACATTATTTTTGGGACTCCTTTTTAGGAATAATCCCCAGCCATAATTTCCCATAACCTGGGCCTCCTTTTCAGGATTAAGCCCCTGTCCAAGTCCTCTAATTTGGGCATCCTCTTCAGGAGTAAGCCCCATGTCCCCTAATTTTGGCATCCTCCTCAAGAGTAAGCCCCCCACCATAATTCTCTTAACCTGGGCTTCCTTTTCAGGAGTAAGCCCAAGTTTCAAATATGGGCCTCCTCTTTAGGAGTAATCCCTAAGTCCCTTAATTTTTCAAGTCCCCTAACCTGGGCCTCCTTCTAGGGAGTAAGACCCAGTCTTAATTTCTCTTAACCATGCTTAATTTACTTTTTGTCTGGGCTTCCTTCTCAGGAGTAAAACCCAATCATGGGTCCCATCCTAATTTGGGCATATTCCTCAGGAGTAAGCCCCAAGTTAGAGTACCCAAATCTCCATTATGTACATATTCCTTTATGGACATTGTTCCTAGATTTCTTCCCTGAAGTAAATCTTAATACTCATCTATTTTGGGAAATAATACATACATAATCCCCACATCATTGCATCTGTCATGGCATAATTGTATGGTTTCACCAATACCTCTTGTTTCTCACAGTGAGCATGACTCAAGTGAGCTTAGTGTGTAAAAGTAATCATGAAAACTTTCTTTGAGCCATCAATCATGCATAAACATCATACTCCCTTACTCGAACTACGTGGGTTCTGATTATTTTTCCAAAACAAAGGATACGTAGGTAGCCCATCAGGGGGTATGATCCCAACTCTGAAATAATACATGTCCTTCTGAATGACAATAAACTTCAAGTGCCCCACTGAGTGGATTTAAAACCAGTTTGGTCATTATAATGACCAAGATACTTTTATTTATTTAAGGATACAATTGAATAAGAATCTCTAACAAATACAGATGATTCTCTATCGTTGAAGAACCTCGAATACATATAAAATATTCTCTAAATTTCCTAAATATTTAATCATTGATTGTTAGATATAAAGGAAAGCTCATTTTATACTTGGTAATTTAATAAGGATTCACAAACATAACATAAATCTATAAACAGAGTCTCAGAGTAGACAATAATTCCCCTCAAAAAGGTGTGATGAGTCTGACCTCCCATCCTCTCAACCAATGAAAATTCCTAAGCCTCATCAGTTCACAACTAATGAGCGCCTAACTTTGGAAAGTAGGTTTAAATGGATATGGAATCAATGGATGTTTCTGGTTCTACAAAAAAACACGTTAGAAACCTCTTGGAATATTTGAATCTTAAATCAATGAGATCATCCCCAATTCTAGTGGAAACATGTATGCACAGTGAATTCGAGAGGGTGTGTATTCTTATCTTGAGAATGGTGTGCTAACTATATTGAAGAGTGTGTACATGTTCTTCCTTGAAAGGGTGTTCGCTCTAAAGCTATAGCATTGTAGGAAATTGATCCTATCTTGGGAATTAAGTAAATATTTTTTAGGGTGTATTCTCTACCTTGAATTAGGTACATGAATCTTCCTTTATCCAAAAACTCTTAAAAAGTTTCTTTAAACATTGTATAATTGGGATTAATAATTTGTGAGCACCAATAAATCCACCCAACACTGAAAATTGGATATATTTAAGATGAAAATAATCACATAATTTGGAGAAAAATTACTTGTGTGTGTGTGTCTTTGTTTGGTTTTCAAGTAGTAAATTAACTATTACCCTTCTTCCTGTAGATAGGGGATACACCCAATAAGGAACCATACTCACCTCTATGTATAGTGTTGATTATTCTCTGTCATTTTACGTAGGTATGACCATCATGAATGATTTGTTTTTTTAGTCAATAAAAATCTTTATCTCACTAAAGACTTAGTGAAAATGGTTATGTTAATGAGGCAGGGTGAAAGGTGGTATGAAAAAAATAATATACAAAAAATGTACACATTTTCCCTCCATTATCGATATTATACTCTCTTAATCACAATTTAATAATTTTACAAACATGAACCAACCTTATGATGAATTATTTGAAAAAATGGAATATTAATATCTAATCATTACTCATGTTTACACTAGTTTGGAGTAGATTTAGGAGATGTTTAAGGATATCTTGTAACACCCCAAGCTTCCACGGTATGTTTCCCTTCGAATAATGCAATGGCGTGCAGTGTACGCAACTTCGAGATTTTAACACACCACAACCAATCAAACTAGCAGTTATGAATAGTAATACCTACTTTTTGAAATTTTATAAATTCTATCTCTCAAAATGGACTTCATTTTTGGATTCTGAATATCGAAATTAGCCTAGGGTGAAATTTTGGTACTTTTTGGATAACTTTCATATTTTGATGAATAGTGAAAATTACTAAATTTTAATTAAAAACAACTTTTTTAATCAAAATAATTAATAGTGATAAATTATGAATTTGAGTGGTTTTAAAGTATATTTATAATATATTTTTACCATGTTATACAATGTGGGTCATTGAACATAATTTCACATTTAAACCAGACATAGACAAGTGCCAATATTTTGATAGTTATTATCTCTTAAAAACACGCTTTTTGTTTTAACAACGGGAATTAATTTTAAATTAATTTCTGCCACTTCTGTGTTTTGAATTTATAAAAATGGATTCAATATTTGGAATCAGGATGTTCAAATTGTGTAAATAGGTAACTTTTATTTTTAGACATTTTGGATAATTACTTCGGTAAATATTTTATTTACCATGGTTAAAGGGTAAATCCGGTAAACAAGGGTTAAAAAAATAATATTATAATAATACTAAATTACCCTAAAACGTGTCTTAACCCTATTGGTTAATAAATGGTCGACCAGGGGTATCTTTGGGTAGATTTTGGGACCCCATGGATCCACTTGTAAGTGATAATGACACTTTATTTTAATTAAGTTAAAATAAATACAAAAATGACACAAGCATATATCTTTTAGCGATACAATTGTTACATAGGGTTATATATGTTGGATTTTAGACTATAAATATTCATTAGAAATATAAAACGATTTCCTATATAATTATATTTTATTTATAATTTTTAGACATTAAATAAGTTAATTTATTTATGACACAATGGTGATGTAGTAATTACCATAATAGTGAAAAATTAGAATAATTGATATTATAAATAACCAAATAAATATAATTTGAGACTTTTGTTGAATTAAATTAATTTTCTAGGTTACTATGACATAATAGGATTGATATAATTAACTTTTTTCGAAGTAATCATTCTGTTATGTGTTTCACAAAAATCAAATATTGAATAGTGTCAAAATTGACATAAAAGAGTTTTTAAAACAAATATTATATTATTAATTGATATTAAATTCCTAAAAATATAAGGTTCTTCCAAGAGACTTATATCATGATAGTTATATCATTACTGGACAACTTGAGGGTCTCTTGGATGTATATAGTATGTTTAGTAACTATATAATATAAAAATACAAAGTGACATGGTAAATGTCAAACTAATTAACTAAGAGTTAAAACTAAAGGATAAGGTTAATATAGTGACCCAAACCTGTCTAAATTCTATTGGATGAATGGTTTTAGACCTATCCCCACCTTAACATTTTAAGAATAAACTTTTGAGCCATTAGAAACCGAATATGAATTTATTATAAATTAATATTTCTAGCTTTTCCAAAGGTTCCCCTCACCCCTCTTATAAAAGGGCACTCCTCCTTCTGATTTCTTCACACCTTCAAAGCCTTTTGGTTCGGCCAAACCCTACCCAAATACTCTCTAAACTTACCTAACTACAACCTTGAGGCCTTAGTTCGATCAGAAAGACAACCTAAAGATCACTTTTGATTAAATCAAAAGGAAGAACCCGAAGAAGAGGTAATGTTTTCACCACCCCTTTTCAAGTTCCTTTCTTCTTCCACTTCTTCTTTCTTTGTTATTACCATTATAAAATAATAACTCCAGTATCATATATATAATGTGATGTTATTATAAATATGGTACAACCATATTCAGTATTCTATCCATCCATTGAATAACATGTCACCATACGTGCGTACATACGGCTTACCGTCTCCACGTCGTGGTGTAATTGTTATTCAATTTATTATTATTTGGATGGGTATAATAATGATCTGTAACTCATGTAAATAATAAATATAACATGATAATGATTCTGTATATATGATATAACATCCAATTATATATTATTTTAATATCAAAAGCATGATATTGTCGCTCGTGCGTACGTACGAACTACCGTCTCCACGAACGCGATGAGATTCATTCTTCATCATATCCATTCAAGTATAATTATAATTTTATGATTTAAAAATAGTATATAAGTACTTGATATCATTATGGATATGAATAATATACATCCCATTAATAATGAATATGGCTCACATAACAAATAATATAAAGTAAAATGAACCCGTTAACACCCGAAATGACGATAATTCTAAGATATTATTAACAAATAAATGTTAAAAGATCATATATGATATCATATTAAAGTAAATGATTCTTGTATAATTCAATAACAATTACTTCACCATTATACAGGAGGTTAACCTACCGTCGACCAAGGAAAAAGTACAAAGTAAGGGATTTTCTTATCTCACTTTAAATTCCGTGAGATTTCCATTGTTCGCCACTAAATTATTGAATGTTGTGTATTGTGTACTGCCATTTGATATATATTATCATGATTCTCTTTATATTCATGTTATTCTGTAAATCATTTGGTGGTTATTAACCATTGGCCATACAACTCAGTTGATTAACGTGGTAAGGAGTTTCTTATCTCACTCTTAATTTCGTGAGAATTCCATTATTCACCACTTATTTATTGCATGTGGTGTGTGTGATTCCCATGTTTGTATTAATTGTGTAATATACTTTAATTCATGTATATTTACATCATCATTGTGTTATCCTTCTTTCATGGGTTCATGTTTCATAAGTTACCAAATCGATAAGGGAATTTGAAATTCCAATTTCCATATATTCGTCTTTACGCAAACTCCATGGATTATTTTACTCTGAGATTATGTGTGGAATCTCTATTCATTTGCTTATGTCATAATTTCCACTCCCCTTTTCCATGGATATACTTTTGATACACATAATCACTCCATTGATAATTTCTCAAGTCATCGATATGAATTTGATAAGAGTAATTTTAACTCATTCTCCATTTATTGAGTTAAACATCCAATTCATTGGTGTTGATTTTACAAGATTATGTGTGAATGTCCTTTGATTGTTTTACACTGAATATCCAATCATATTTAGTGTATTTATATTTTTCACACATAACTATGTCGTTGATTTATCCTTATCCTAAGGGTACGACCTTTATGAGAGATTTCATCTCAATTTACATTCCATTGAGACTTCTTTGTTGATATACACCAAATCACTTTTATGTGGTGTATATAATGTACTTTGACATAGTATATCATGAATCCCTTTATTCTCATGATATTACAATGTTTTGATTACCTCGATTATTTGTATTCGAGTGTCTCTCTTTTGGTTAGAAACTCTAACTAAAATACCATTTTTAAATGTTTTAAAGACTTATTCTTCTAAATCTTCCTCATTAATGTCCATGTTTTAAAAAATGGTTTTAAGGATTTATTTATATGGACATTAAAGTTTTAAAATTAAAACTCCTTTTAAGAAGTTTCAAAGTGGTATGGGACACTTTGTTTCAAAAAATCTATTTTTAAATGGATTCTTGACAAATAGTGTGACTTTTAAATGATTTCAAGAAAAAGGGGGATATTTCTCTCAAATAGTTTTGATGATTATTTTAATCTATGTAAACATCTATCATTATTCTTGATTGAGGTTAATGTGATACAATACAATCTTCCATATTGTATCGAAAGAGTTCTTTTTGACTGTGGATGTGCTATTTTTATACTATTCATGGTTTGTGGTTAAAGTATTGACATTTCGTATTCTAGTTTTAATAAGAATGATTATGTTATGTTTAAACCTGTTCATATGAGGAATGCATTGGACTTAATAAGTGACGGTTGGAGCCCGCTATAGCTCCTCGATGCATCGGTAGGTCTCATGAGACAAACTAGTGTCTTGGCACAAGGCCTTGACAAAATCTTGTTTGTAGTCTTGGCACGAGGCCTTGGCTATGTGGTTATGATAGTCTGGCATTATGAATTCCATCATTATGAAAGTGGTTATTGATATTGCATGTGATTATTTGATTAGTATAATATCCATGTGAATAAGTAAATGGAATTATTTCATTTTTCTTTTTCCATACTATGTTTAAGTTCAAGTTTAAAAGGCTTTTGTTTTATTTATACATTTCCTTAAAAGCTTATAGTTATTTTTGAAAGTTTCTTCTATATTGTTATCCTTACTGGGCATTTGAGCTCACCCCTTTTCTATGTTTTATTTTTCCCAGGATGTGAAGAAGTAAGTTATGAATGACCTGCAGGGATAGTATGTGGGGATATGAGTGTGGAATATGGAGACTATGTTGTTGTAGTAGTTTTTCACTTTGTGATGTAATGTAAAACTTTATGAATATATCTAGTGTTTCCAAGGCTACTAAACCAATCGGTCTTTTGAGATTTGATCTTTCTTGTGATCATGCCAATGTAATGTAATAATGCACTGACTCTGGGTAACTAGGGTCGGGGCGTTACAGTTGGTATGAGAGGAAGTTTAGTACAAACCTTGGAAGCTAGATTTAGATAAACTCTGATTAGAGCACATAGACCTAAGATGAACTTTAAGGATTAGTATAGAAGAACTTCCTAGAATTTTGGTATTGTAGAGATTTTGTGAGTTTTCCGAGCAATACATCCCTGTCTGGATACGAGCAGGTAGAGGCGGCTCTGGCACTGATGTACCTAGGGGTAAAACCCGAAAACACCGCTTTGAGCTAGGCTCAAACGGGAACTGGTGCACGATAATGGGCCTTGCTGCACTCTTGGTTACGACACTCCCGGGGGATATGCTTAGGATAATTTACATTTTCTTTACAAACCGATTTAAGTAATATATATATTAGATGAGAGTAAATGACCTTGGTTAATCCTAATATGTTTCAAATTGAGAATATGGTGACATGTTAATCTCTAAATGATTTTACGACTATTGATACTCACACAATGCTTTCTGGTTTTAGTCAATGGATGGATTACAAGGAAGTCATACTGACTTTGAGAATGATGTACAAGGTGGGAATAGTGGTGGAAATGAGCAACAAAATGGAATGTTGATAGGCGTAAAAGATATCGTCTTTATACCAAATCAGTTTTCCAAAAATATGATCAACAACATATATATTAACCAAATCCCAGACTCAACAAGGAAGAGAAAGGTGATGAATGATAAGAGCTCCAGCAATGGAGACCATGGAGAAAAGAACCCTCAATTTTCATCATGCAGGAAATGTGGAAGGAGACACCCAGGAAAGTGTCTCAATGTGACAACGAAATGCTTTACGTGTGGGAAGGAAGGACATAAAGTGAAGAATTGCCGAAGAAAAATGAAGAGTATTATGGAGGAAGATAAAAATGGTCCCAAGAGTCCATTTACAGTCATTTGCCATAAATGTATGGGACCTGGACATTACTCAAGTGAATGTCCTATTCTATAGGATATTTTCTTGGTCAAAGAAGAATCTATGTGGAAATAAATGGTTGGAGAAATGTTTAAAAAGTATTAGCGCTCCATGTTGATGGGTTTACTTTGGAATAATTTTCTCTTGTATTTGTAACCCCGCAGGTTTCCATGTGAGAATGATATTTGAGGAAGAATTGGATCTTCTCTTGTGGATATAGGTATAAATAACCATTTGGTTTTATATGATCATTGGGGTTTGATAGAATTATAAGTTATTATAATTTGGGATGAAAATGCAAGGTATAATATAACATTTGTGGTTAAATTTTGTTATTTTGAAGAATTTATCTCATTTTGGTAATATTATAAAATATAGTTTTTGAAAAAGGACAACACGTAGACCGTGTAACAACCCGTCGCGTCGGACAAAGCTGTGGGAATCGAACCCACAACCAAAGTGCGATTGGGATTTATCGCCTACCACTGGACTACGTGAAGTCCCTGGTTAGTGTGACTATTTTTTTTAGTTAAATGATTTTATTGATCAATAATAAGTTGATTTTTGTTCTTATGTCTTATCAAATGAATACCCTTGGTATAGGAAAATGATTTGGTGATTAAGTGATAAATGTTATTTTGGAAGATGTTCGCTTTGTTGGGAACACTATATGCCCAAGGAAAATAGAATACAATGTGGTTTCATTTGTAGAGTAATGGTAGATTTTTATCTACATTTTTTTTGTGGATTTATAGTGATTTGGGTTATTTATGGAAATGATTAACCTATAACAGAGAATATGTGATGATGTTAATTACTTTTAAGTATGTGACTTTAAGAGTATTTGATGTCATTTGGAGATACAATTTAACATGGGAGACTACATAATCAAATTCTTCTATGTTTTGGGTTTCAATATTAGTTTGGATTATATTGAAGGATTTTAAGGACAATTGATTATTTAATGGTATTTATTTAACTTTGGGGTATTGTTGGTTTAATTTTAGAAATTAAGATTAGTGCATATTTATCTCAAGGAATATCCTTTTGGGGGATCATTAGATATTTCACTAACCATTTTGGTTTTGATTAATCTTCAAAGACAATGTAAATATATAGTTTATCTTGCATGGATCATGTGATTCTATATAAGTTTATTCTATCTCTTCCAGTGTGACCAAGTCTTCTTGAATACTCATCGTTTAAAAAAAATTGAGTTAGTGGTGGAAATTTATTAAAGAATGAAACTCTACTTAAAAATTAAGTATATCTCTTAATGTTCTTATTCAATATCATAAATTAATTCCTCCTCCTTATGTAATGTAACTTAAAACAAAAAAAAAATTTGTCCGTTTACTTTCCTTCTAGGAGACTAATGGTCGTTTCTCCCAACACAAGTTTGTGGTTTTCTTATTGTTAACTTTCTCCTCATCATGATTTCTATCCCTCTCCATCTGAACTGGACACTTAGTTTATCATCCATATCCATGTTTTCTTACATGGAATCCGAGTATGGGTTATCTTGGATGACATCTATACCTCTCTTTCTTTCTTTTAAAGTGATAGTTTTATTGACTCTTTTTCCGATGTGGGACCTTCCATTATATTCCCAAGCACAATTTTAAAAATTGCGAGGACTCAATTTATTGATGGAGGGGAGAATGTAACACCCCAAGCTTCCATGGTACGTTTCCCTTTGAATAATGCAATGGCGTGCATTGTACGCAACTTTGAGATTTTAACACACCACAACCAATCAAACTAGCAGTTATGAATAGTAATACCTACTTTTTGAAATTTTATAAATTCTATCTCTCAAAATGGAATTCATTTTTGGATTCGGAATATCGAAATTAGCCTAGGGTGAAATTTTGGTACTTTTCATATAACTTTCATATTTTGATGAATAGTGAAAATTACTAAATTTTAATTAAAAACAACTTTTTTAATCAAAATAATTAATAGTGATAAATTATGAATTTGAGTGGTTTTAAAGTATATTTATAATATATTTTTACCATGTAATACAATGTGGGTAATTGAACTTAATTTCACATTTAAACCAGACATAAACAAGTGCCAATCTTTTGATAGTTATTATCTCTTAAAAACACGCTTTTTATTTTAACAACTGTAATTAATTTTAAATTAATTTCTGCCACTTCTGTGTTTTGAATTTATAAAAATGGATTCCTTATTTGGAATCAGGATGTTCAAATTGTGTAAATAGGTAACTTTTATTTTTAGACATTTTGGATAATTACTTCGGTAAATATTTTATTTACCATGGTTAAAGGGTAAATCCGGTAAACAAGGGTTAAAAAAAATAATATTATAATAATACTAAATTACCCTAAAACGTGTCTTAACCCTATTGGTTAATACATGGTCGACCATGGGTATCTTTGGGACGATTTCGGGACCCCATGGATCCACTTGTAAGTGATAATGACACTTTATTTTAATTAAGTTAAAATAAATACAAAAATGACACAAGCATATATCTTTTAGCAAAACAATTGTTACATAGGGTTATATATGTTTGATTTTAGACTATAAATATTCATTAGAAAGATAAAATTATTTCATACATAATTATATTTTATTTATAATTTTTAGACATTAAATAGGTTAATTTATTTATGACACAATGGTGATGCAGTAATTACCATAATAGTGAAAAATTTGAATAATTGATATTATAAATACCCAAATAAATATAATTTGAGACTTTTGTTGAATTACACTAATTTTCTATGTTACTATGACATATTATGATTTATGTAATTAACTTGTTTCGAAGTAATCATTCTGTTATGTGTTTCACAAAAATCAACTATTGAATAGTGTCAAAATTGACATAAAAGAGTTTTTAAAACAAATATTATATTATTAATTGATATTAAATTCCTAAAAATCTCACGTTCGTCCAAGAGACTTATATCATGATAGTTATATCATTAATTGACCACTTGAGGGTCGCTTGGATGTATATAGTATGTTTATTAACTATATAATATAAAAATACAAAGTGACGTGGTAAATGTCAAACTAATTAACTAAGAGTTAAAACTAAATGATAAGGTTAATATAGTGACCCAAACCTGTCTAAATTATATTGGATGAATTTTTTTCAACTTATCCCCACCTTAACCGTTGAATAATCAACTTTGGAGCCATTATAAACCGAATATGAATTTATTATAAATTAATATTTCTAGCTTTTCCAAAGGTTCCCCTCACCCCTCTTATAAAAGGGAACTCCTCCTTCTCATTTCTTCACACCTTAAAAGCCTTTTGGTTCGGCCAACCCCTGCCCAAATACTCTCTCAACTTCCCTCACTACAACCTATAGGCCTTAGTTTGATCCGAAAGACAACCTAAGGATTCCTTTTGATCAAATCAAAAGGAAGAACACGAAGAAGAGGTAATGTTTTCACCACCCCTTTTCAAGTTCCTTTCTTCTTCCACTTCTTCTTTCTTTGTTATTACCATTATAAAATAATAACTCCAGTATCATATATATACTGTGATGTTATTATAAATATGGTACAACCATATTCAGTATTCTATCCATCCATTGAATAACATGTCACCATACGTGCGTACGTACGGCTTACCGTCTCCACGTCGTGGTGTAATTGTTATTCAATTTATTATTATTTGGATGGGTATAATAATGATGTGTAACTCATGTAAATAATAAATATAACATGATAATGATTATTTATATATGATATAGCATCCAATTATATACTATTTTAATATCAAAAGAATGATATTGTCGCTCGTGCGTACGTACGGACTACCGTCTCCACGAACGCGATGAGATTCATTCTCCATCATATCCATTCAAGTATAATTATAATTTGATGATTTAAAAATAGTATCTAATGACTTGATATCATTCTGGATATGAATAATATACATCCCATTAATAGTGAATATGGCTCACATAACAAAGAATATAAAGTAAAATGAACCCGTTAACACCGGAAATGACGATAATTCTAAGATATCATTAACAAATCAATGTTAAAAGATCATATATGATATCATATTAAAGTAAATGATTCTTGTATAATTCAATAACAATTATTTCAGCATTATACAGTAGGTTAACCTACCGTCGACCAAGGAAAAAGTACAAAGTAAGGGATTTTCATATCTCACTTTCAATTCCGTGAGATTTCCATTGTTTGCCACTAAATTATTGAAAGTGGTGTATTGTGTACTGCCATTTGATATATATTATCATGATTCTATTTATATTCATGTTATTATGTAAATAATTTGGTGGTTATTAACTTTTGTCCATATGACTCAGTTGATTAACGTGGTAAGGAGTTTCTTATCTCACTCTTAATTTCATGAGAATTCCATTATTCACCACTTATGTATTGCATGTGGTGTGTGTGCTGCTCATGTTAGTATTCATTGTTTAATATAATTTAATTAATGTATATTTAAATCATCATTGTGTTATCCTTATTTAATGGGTTCATGTTTCATAAGTTACCAAATCGATAAGGGAATTTGAAATTCCAATTTCCATATATTCGGCTTTACGCAAACTCCATTAATTATTTTACTCTGAGATTATGTGTGGAATCTCTATTCATTTTCTTATGTCATAATTTCCACTCCCCTTTTCTGTGGATATAATTTTTATACACATAATCAATCCATTGATAATTTCTCAAGTCATCGATATGAATTTGATAAGAGTAATTTTAACTCATTCTCCATTTGTTGAGTTAAACATCCAATTCATTGGTGTTGTTTTTACAAGATTATGTGTGAATGTCCTTTGATTGGTTTACACTGAATATCCAATCATATTTAGTGTATTTATATTTTTGCACACATAACTATTTCGTTGATTTATCCTTATCCTAAGGGTACGGCCTTTATGAGAGATTTCATCTCAATTTACATTCCATTGAGACTTCTTTGTTGATATACACCAAATCGATTTTATGTGGTGTATATAATGTACTTTGACATATTATATCATGAATCCCTTTATTCTCATGATATTACAATGTTTCAATTACCTCAATTATTTGTATTCAAGTGTCTCTCTTTTGGTTAGAAACTCTAACTAAAATACCATTTTTAAATGTTTTAAAGACTTATTCTTCTAAATCTTGCTCATTAATGTCCATGTTTTAAAAAATGGTTTTAAGGATTTATTTATATGGACATTAAAGTTTTAAAATTAAAACTCCTTTTAAAAAGTTTCAAAGTGGTATGGGACACTTTGATTCAAAAAATCTATTTTTAAATGGATTCTTGACAAATAGTGTGACTTTTAAATGATTTTAAGAAAAAGGGGGTTATTTCTCTCAAATAGTTTTGATGATTATTTTAATCTATGTCAAAATCCTTCATTATTCTTGATTGAGGTTAATGTGATACAATACAATCTTCCATATTGTATCGAATGAGTTATTTTTGACTGTGGATGTGCTATTTTTATACCATTCATGTTTTGTGGTTAAAGTATTGACATTTCGTATACTAGTTTTAATACGAATGTTTATGTTATGTTTAATCCTGTTCATATGAGGAATGCATTGGACTTAATAAGTGACGGGTGGAGCCCGCTATAGCTCCTTGATGCATCGGTAGGTCTCATGAGACAAACTTGTGTCTTGGCACAAGGCCGTGACAAAATCTTATTTGTAGTCATGGCACGAGGCCTTGGCTATGTGGTTATGATAGTCTGGCATTATGCATTCCATCATTATGAAAGTGGTTATTGATATTGCATGTGATTATTCGATTAGTAGAATATCCATGTGAATAAGTAAATGGAATTATTTCATTTTTCTTTTCCCATACTATGTTTAATTTCATGTTTAAAAGGATTTTGTTTTAGTTATACATTTCCTTAAAAGTTTATGCTTATTTTTGAAATTTTCCACTATATTGTTATCCTTACTGGGCATTTGAGCTCACCCCTTTTCTATGTTTTATTTTTCCCAGGATGTGAAGAAGTAAGTTATGAATGATCTACAGGGATAGTATTTGGGGATATGAGTGAGGAATATGGAGACTATGTTGTTGTAATAGTTTTTCACTTTGTGATGTAATGTAAAACTTTATGTATATATCTACTGTTTCCAAGGCTACTAAACCAATCGGTCTTTCGAGATTTGATATTTATTGTGATCATGACAATGTAATGTAATAATGCACCGACTCTAGGTAACTAGGGTCGGGGCGTTACAGTTGGTATCAGAGGAAGTTTAGTACAAACATTGGAAGCTAGATTTAGATAAACTCTGATTACAGCACGTAGACCTAAGATGAACTTTAAGGATTAGTATAGAAGAACTTCCTAGAATTTTGGTATTGTAGAGATTTTGTGAGTTTTCTAAGCAATACATCCCTATCTAGATACGATCAGGTAGTGGCGGATCTTGAACAGATGTACCTAGGGGTAAAACCCGAAAACACCGCTTTGAGCTAGACTCAAACGGGAACTAGTGCATGACAACGGGCCTTGCTGAACTCTTGGTTACGACACTCCCGGAGGATATGCTTAGGATAATTTACATTTTCTTTACAAACCGATTTATGTAATATATATATAAGATGAGAGTAAATGACCTTGGTTAATCCTAATATGTCTCAAATTGAGAATATGGTGACATGTTAATCTCTAAATGATTTTACGACTATTGTTACTCACACAATGCTTTCTGGTTTTAGTCAATGGTTGGATTCCAAGGAAGTCATAGTGACTTTTAGAATGATGTACAAGGTGGGAATGGTGGTGGAAATGAGAAACAAAATGGAATGTTGATAGGTGTAAAAGATATATTCTTTATGCCAAATCAGTTTTCCAAAAATATGATCAACAACATATATATTAACCAAATCCCAGATTCAACAAGGAAGAGAAAGGTGATGAATGATAAGAGCTCCGGCAATGGAGACCATGGAGAAAAGAACCCTCAATTTTCATTATGCAGGAAATGTGGAAGGAGACACCTAGGAAAGTGTCTCAATGGGACAACGAAATGCTTTACGTGCGGGAAGGAAGGACATAAAGTGAAGAATTGCCGATGAAAAATGAAGAGTATTATGGAGGAAGATAAAAATGGTCCCAAGATTCCATTTACAGTCATTTGCTGTAAATGTAGGGGACCTATACATTACCCGAGTGAATGTACAATTCTATAGGATATTTTTTTGGTCAAAGAAGAAGCTATGTGGAAATAAATGGTTGGAGAAATGTTTAAAAATTATTAGCGCTTCTTGTTGATGGGTTTACTTTGGAATAATTTTCTCTTGTATTTGTAACCCCGCAGTTTGCCATGTGAGAATGATATTTGAGGAAGAATTGTCTCTTCTCTTGTGGATATAGGTATAAATAACCATGTGGTTTTATATGATCATTGGGGTTTGAGAGAATTATAAGTTATTATAATTTGGGATGAAAATGCAAGGTATGATATAACATTTGTGGTTAAATTATGTTATTTTGAAGAATTTATCTCATTTTGGTAATATTATAAAATATAGTTTTTGAAAAAGGACAACACGTAGACCGTGTGATAACCCATCGCGTCGGACAAAGCTGTGGGAATCGAACCCACAACCAAAGTGCGATTGGGATTTATCGCCTACCACTGGACTACGTGAAGTCCCTGGTTAGTGTGACTATTTTTTTTAGTTAAATGATTTTATTGATCAATAATAAGTTGATTTGGGTTCTTGTGTCTTATCAAATGAATACCCTTGGTATAGGAAAATGATTTGGTGATTAAGTGATAAATGTTATTTTGGAAGATGTTCAGTTTGTTGGGAACACTATATGCTCAAGGAAAATAGAATACAATGGGGTTTCATTTTTAGAGTAATGGTAGATTTTTATCTACGTTTTTTATTGTGGATTTATAGTGATTTGGGTTATTTATGGAAATGATTAACCTATAACAGAGAATATGTGATGATGTTAATTACTTTTAAGTATGTGACTTTAAAAGTATTTGATGTCATTTGGAGATACAATTTAACATGGGAGACTACATAATCAAATTATTCTATGTTTTGGGTTTCAATATTAGTTTGGATTATATTGAAGGATTTTAAGGACAATTGATTATTGAATGGTATTTATTTAACTTTGGGGTATTGTTGGTTTAATTTTAGAAATTAAGATTAGTGCATATTTATCTCAAGGAATATCCTTTTGGGGGATCATTAGATCTTTCACTAACCATTTTGGTTTTTGATTAATCTTCAAAGACAATGTAAATATATAGTTTATCCTACATGGATCATGTGATTCTATATAAGTTTATTCTAGCTCTTCCAGTGTGACCAAGTCTTCTTGAATACTCATCGTTTAAAAAAAATTGAGTTAGTGGTGGAAATTTATTAAAGAATGAAACTCTACTTAAAAATTAATTATATCTCTTAATGTTCTTAGTCAATATCATAAATTAATTCCTCTTACTTATGTAATGTAACTTAAAACAAAAAAAAAATGTTGTCCGTTTACTTTCCTACTAGGAGACTAATGGTCATTTGTCCCAACACAAGTTTGTGGTTTTCTTATTGTTAACTTTCTCCTGATCATGATTTCTATCCCTCTCTATCATAACTTGACACTTAGTTTATCATCCATATCCATGTTTTCCTACATGGAATCCGAGTATGGGTTATCTTGGATGACCTCTATACCTCTCTTTCTTTCTTTTAAAGTGATAGTTTTATTGACTCTTTTTCCGATGTGGGACTTTCCATTATATTCCCAAGAAAAATTTTAAAAATTTCGAGGGCGCAATTTATTGAAGGAGGGGAGAATGTAACACCCCAAGCTTCCAAGGTACGTTTCCCTTCGAATAATGCAATGGCGTGCATTGTACGCAACTTCGAGATTTTAACACACCACAACCAATCAAACTAGTAGTTATGAATAGTAATACATACTTTTTGAAATTTTATAAATTTTATATATCAAAATGGACTTCATTTTTGGATTCGAAATATCGAAATTAGCCTAGAGTGAAATTTTGGTACTTTTCGGATAACTTTCATATTTTGATGAATAGTGAAAATTACTAAATTTTAATTAAAAACAACTTTTTTAATAAAAATAATTAATAGTGATAAATTATGAATTTGAGTGGTTTTAAATTATATTTAGAATATAGTTTTACCATGTAATACAATTTGGGTCATTGAACATAATTTCACATTTAAACCAAACATAAACAAGTGCCAATCTTTTGATAGTTATTATATCTTAAAAACACACTTTTTGTTTTAACAACTGGAATTAATTTTAAATTAATTTCTGCCACTTCTTTGTTTTGAATTTAGAAAAATGGATTCCATATTTTGAATCTGGATGTTCAAATTGTTTAAATAGGTAACTTTTATTTTTAGACATTTTGGATAATTACTTTGGTAAATATTTTTTTTACCATGGTTAAAGGGTAAATCCGGTAAACAAGGGTTAAACAAATAATATTATAATAATACTAAATTACCCTAAAAAGTTTCTTAACCCTATTGGTTAATACATGGCCGACCATGGGTATCTTTGGGTCGATTTTGGGACCCCATGGATCCACTTGTAAGTGATAATGACACTTTATTTTAATTAAGTTAAAATAAATACAAAAATGAAACAAGCATATATCTTTTAGAAAACCAATTGTTACATAGGGTTATATATGTTGGATTTTAGACTATAAATATTAATTATAAATATAAAAAGATTTCATACATAATTATATTTTATTTATAATTTTTAGACATTATATAAGTTAATTTATGTATGACACAATGGTGATGCAGTAATTACCATAATAGTGAAAAATTAGAGTAATTGATATTATAAATACCCAAATAAATATAATTTGAGGCTTTGGTTGAATTACACTAATTTTCTAGGCTACTATGACATATTAGGATTGATTTAATTAACTTTTTTCGAAGTAATCATTCTGTTATGTGTTTCACAAAAAGTAACTATTGAATAGTGTCAAAATTGACATAAAAGAGTTTTTAAAACAAATATTATATTATTAACTGATATTAAATTCTTAAAAATCTAAGGTTCGGCCAAGAGACTTATATCATGATAGTTATATCATTAATGGACCACTTGAGGGTCTCTTGGATGTATATAGTATGTTTATTAACTATATAATATAAAAATACAAAGTGACTTGGTAAAGGTCAATCTAATTAACTAAGAGTTAAAACTAAACAATAAGGTTAATATAGTGACCCAAACCTATCTAAATTCTATTGGATGAATTTTTTTAGACCAATCCCCACCTTAACCTTTGAATAATCAACTTTGTAGCCATTATAAACCGAATATGAATTTATTATAAATTAATATTTCTAGCTTTTCCAAAGGTGCCCCTCACCCCTCTTATAAAAGGGCACTCCTCCTTCTCATTTTTTCACACCTTCAAAGCCTTTTGGTTCGGACAAACCATGCCCAAATACTCTCTCAACTTTCCTCAATACAACCTAGAGGCCTTAGTTTGATTAGAAAGCCAACCTATGGATCCCTTTTGATCAAATCAAAAGGAAGAACCCGAAGAAGAGGTAATGTTTTCACCACCCCTTTTCAAGTTCCTTTCTTCTTCCACTTCTTCTTTCTTTGTTATTACCGTTATAAAATAATAAATCCAGTATCATATATATACTGTGATGTTATTATAAATATGGTACAACCATATTCAGTATTCTATCCATCCATTGAATAACATGTCACCATACGTGCGTACGTACGACTTACCGTCTCCACATCGTGGTGTAATTGTTATTCAATTTATTATTATTTGGATGGGTATAATAATGATGTGTAACTCATGTAAATAATAAATATAACATGATAATGATTTTTTATATATGATATACCATCCAATTATATATTATTTTAAAATCAAAAGAATGATATTGTCGCTCGTGCGTACGTACGGACTACCGTCTCCACGAACGCGATGAGATTCATTCTCCATCATATCCATTCAAGTATAATTATAATTTGATGATTTAAAAATAGTATCTAAGGACTTGATATAATTCTGGATATGAATAATATAAATCCCATTAATAATGAATATGGCTCACATAACAAAGAATATAAAGTAAAATGAACCCGTTAACACCCGAAATGACGATAATTCTAAGATATTATTAACAAATAAATGTTAAAAGATCATATATGATATCATATTAAAGTAAATTATTCTTTTATAATTCAATAAAAATTGTTTCACCATTATACAGGAGGTTAACCTACCGTCGACCACGGAAAAAGTACAAAGTAAGGGATTTTCTTATCTCACTTTCAATTCCGTGAGATTTCCATTGTTCGCCACTAAATTATTGAAAGTGGTGTATTGTGTAATTACATTTGATATATATTATCATGATTCTATTTATATTCATGTTATTCTGTAAATAATTTGGTGTTTATTAACTTTTGGCCATACGACTCAGTTGATTAACGTGGTAAGGAGTTTCTTATCTCACTCTTAATTTCGTGAGAATTCCATTATTCACCACTTATTTATTGCATGTGGTGTGTGTGCTGCCCATGTTTGTATTAATTGTGTAATATACTTTAATTAATGTATATTTACATCATCATTTTTTTATCCTTCTTTCATGGGTTCATGTTTCATAAGTTACCAAATCGATAAGGGAATTTGAAATTCCAATTTTCATATATTCGGCTTTACACAAACTCCATTGATTATTTTACTCCGAGATTATGTGTGGAATCTCTATTCATTTCCTTATGTCATAATTTCCACTCCCCTTTTCTGTGGATATACTTTGGATACACATAATCACTCCATTGATAATTTCTCAAGTCATCGATATGAATTTGATAAGAGTAATTTTAACTCATTCTCCATTTGTTGAGTTAAACATCCAATTCATTGGTGTTGTTTTTACAAGATTATGTGTGAATGTCCTTCGATTGTTTTACACTGAATATCCAATCATATTTAGTGTATTTATATTTTTCACACATAACTATTTCGTTGATTTTTCCTTATCCTAAGGGAACGGCCTTTATGAGAGATTTCATCTCAATTTACATTCCATTGAGACTTCTTTGTTGATATACACCAAATCGCTTTTATGTGGTGTATATAATGTACTTTGACATAGTATATCATGAATCCCTTTATTCTCATGATATTACAATGTTTTTATTACCTCAATTATTTGTATTCAAGTGTCTCCCTTTTGGTTAGAAACTCTAACTAAAATACCATTTTTAAATGTTTTAAAGACTTATTCTTCTAAATCTTGCTCATTAATGTCCATGTTTTAAAAACTGATTTTAAGGATTTATTTATATGGTCATTAAAGTTTTAAAATTAAAACTCCTTTTAAAAAGTTTCAAAGTGGCATGTGACACTTTGATTCAAAAAATCTATTTTTAAATGGATTCTTGACAAATAGTGTGACTTTTAAATGATTTCAAGAAAAAGTGGGATATTTCTCTCAAATAGTTTCGATGATTATTTTCATCTATGTCAACATCCTTCATTATTCTTGATTGAGGTTAATGTGATACAATTCAATCTTCCATATTGTATCGAATGAGTTATTTTTTACTGTGGATGTGTTATTTTTATACCATTCATGGTTTGTGGTTAAAGGTTTGACATTTCGTATGCTAGTTTTAATACGAATGCTTATGTTATGTTTAAACCTGTTCATATGAGGAATGCATTGGACTTAATAAGTGACGGGTGGAGCCCGCTATTGCTCCTCGATGCATCGGTAGGTCTCATGAGACAAACTAGTGTCTTGGCACAAGGCCTTGACAAAATCTTATTTGTAGTCTTGGCACGAGGCCTTGGGTATGTGGTTATGATAGTCTGGCATTATGCATTCCATCATTATGAATGTGGTTATTGATATTGTATGTGATTATTCGATTAGTAGAATATCCATGTGAATAAGTAAATGGAATTATTTCATTTTTCTTTTGCCATACTATGTTTAAGTTCAAGTTTAAAAGGCTTTTGTTTTAGTTATACATTGCCTTAAAAGTTTATGCTTATTTTTGAAAGTTTCCGCTATATTGTTATCCTTACTAGGAATTTGAGCTCACCCCTTTTCTATGTTTTATTTTTCCCATGATGTGAAGAAGTAAGTTATGAATGACCTATAGGGATAGTATGTGGGGATATGAGTGTGGAATATGGAGACTATGTTGTTGTAGTAGTTTTTTACTTTGTGATGTAATGTAAAACTTTATGAATATATCTAGTGTTTCCAAGGCTACTAAACCAATCGGTCTTTCGAGATTTGATCTTTCTTGTGATCATGCCAATGTAATGTAATAATGCACCGACTCTTGGTAACTAGGGTCGGGGCGTTACATATCTAGCATGAACATGTTCACTATTACAAACCATAGATTTTGTTTAATATGTGTTCTTGATAAATAATATATTGAAATTTAAACTATTAGAATACTTTTATTTTTATAGTTCTTGAATTATTACTGATATTTCATTAACTAATAAAATTATTTTTATACATACACTAACCTAGTACAATAGTGGTAGGGTCGAATCCCTTGAGGAAGGGTCGAAATGTTTTAGGATTTTAAAAAACATTAATGAACTAAATCATTTCAAAAATAGTGGCATGGAAATGTGTGACTGATGAAATCATGTAACAATAGTTAAAAGAAATAAATAAAAATGGTTTGGAACTACAAGAAAATATTTTAAATTATGACGATGAATAGTTAATGGGTTATAAAAAACTAGATTAACATAGATTGATGAATGTATTTCAATTCTTAAAACTATATTTATCAAGTCTCTATAAAAATTATGAAGAATTGTAGTTGATGACACCTCAATATTGATCAAAAAATTAAACTTTTTAATACTTTCTTCAATAAAAATTAATTTTTCATTCATTATTTCTAGAAAAGATTATTCCTTCATAGTAAATGGATAAGGATTAATATACATAAATAAATATATTAAAAAAAAATTTAAATAAAATTAAACATTTAAGATCACTTATCATTTCTTGATGTAGTGAGAGTTTTTTTTCAAGAAGTAATAAAATTTATAATAGATAAAGATGTATTCAAATATTATTTACCTTGTTATTCATCATGTAAATCAATCAATATATTAAGGCTTAAAAAATTAATCAATGAAAAAATTATTATTATATATCTTAACCCTTTTATTATTCCATGAAAAGTAATAAAAATAATATTTCAATGAGAGAAATGTAATATGAACAACAAACAATCATGTGATATTGAAATAAGAAAAATATTAAGAATTCCAACTAAATTAATCCATTTTCACTAAAAATGATTATCCACACATTCTAAAAATCATAGTCTTATTATACAATAAATCCATATTATAAAAGAAGAATACAAATTACAAAAAAAAAGAGATAAAAATCATCTCTATCATCAAATTTCTCTCCACGCTACCTCCAACTCCATCCTTCACTAGTCTAAGAATCTCCAAAATCCTCACTCTCAAGATTTTGTCTCTAGAATCGACAATATCTTTCTATATCTTATGTAAAACATTATAAACATCATTTCATGCACATAAAACAAGAATAATCTCAAATTGATCTTCACTAGATAGTATTTTTCACACTTTTTTTTAATAATCTCCCAAAAATATGTTGGGGAGAGTGATCATTATCACAATAGAAGTAGTATAAAGAATATTAAATAAATTCACCTAAAGGAATTTTATCATATATTGTAATTTTTCTCTTATAATTTACATCTGAATGATTTATCACACCTAAAGTAATTTTATCCCTCACTCAATGAATTTTTTCACAAACCCATGAACATACTGTTTTTTTTTGTATTGTTGATATTGGGAATTGATATATGATACCTGATTTCCTTATCAAGAATACTTTTGAATCATGGAACTAATAAACAATATTACTTTTTACATCATATAATTTATTCATATTCATCAAAACTTTATTCTCCATCACCATCACTCAGGTAACCATAATGGTGACACCCCCTTCATCATTCCATCTCTCTATGTGGTTACGTCTTTTCAACCCTCTTCTTCTATCTCTTCAGGAGGATACATCTCCCCATTTAAAATCTCAATGAATCATTGGAATCTTCATACAATATTATCTCGAATAAATTAGGTGAAAGTATTCATTCTTCCAATTTAACATATCCCATAATTAATTTATTAACATAATATATTTCACTCTGAAATTATGAACATTCATATTTTTTGTAAAAATCCAAACAAACAACAACTTCACATAAAAAATGAATTTTCTATTATTATTAACTCCAAGTTTATTAGATCCACTTCTAATGGCCTTATCATTGTCATATTTTGGATCATCGAATCCACGTTCAATGAAGTTTCCGTCAATAGGTTTATCACCATTAACTCCATCTTTAATGAATCTCTAACATGATAAGATTCCATCACATTATCACAATAACTATAGTTCCATGATCACAAACTATGATTCCACTGTTGGTGAGAGGGGTCATCATTTCAGCTTAATCAATCACACACACAATAAATAAATTCACCCGATGGAATTTTATCAACCGAATGAATTTTTTTAGGTCATGGATTTACAAGGGAATTGTTTTTGCAGATTTTATTGAATAGGTTCAATAGGGATAAATTCGTTCCAATACATTTTATATGGTTAACATATTTTTCGTTATTTAAAACACATCAACGATGGTTTTTTAAGGGGGGTTTGAAGAGATTCCTTGAATAACCCATTTTAAATATCCTTGGGTGCTTTATGTAGGATAAATTAAGGGGGGAGAAGGTGGGAGTGGTCCTAGGTCATGATTGTAATCCTTAATTTCATAAAATATAATTTATGGTGATCTAACTAAGGGTCCTCTGCGTGAGAATAATATTGTTGGGATATCCCAAAAATATTTTGGAATGATGAAATATTTTAAGTATAAGTTTTAAGAAACCCCTCACATCATGAGACACATTTTGGGGATGAGAAGGCCCAACATTACCTATAAGTGTTATCAGAGTGAATTTTGGTAGTGAAACTAAAGTGGGACAATATTGTTCTAGTGCTGGTGAATTTTCCAATGATTTATCTTATGGGTGATCCATCATTCCATTTCACATATTAATCGTGAGCTTCGATAATGTTTGGATCATATCTTGGTCAATCAGAGTTTGATTTTGATTATCCAAGAGTCAATTTCACATTTTTTGACAACTACAAGCACAAATGTGCACTCCATTTTTCATAATTCTACTCCAATATTTAACGAATTGAAATTCAATGGAAGGACTATCCATTGGAGGGATGATCAGGTTGAATTCATAAAACTACTCCATTATGATGTCTCTGATTGAAGATATTCTTTATTTCAAGGATCTAGTTGACCCCATTGAGGAAGTGTGTGTCGAACCTAATTCCCTAATGTATATGGGGAGGAAGAAACTAAATAATAAGTTAACCATCCAAATCCACCAATGGATCGATCATAGTGTCTAATAACATGTTTTTTAAGAGACTAACACATACAAACTCTAGAAGAAATTTGATAATGCATACAAGTCAAATACCAATTAAAAAATATTATCTTCTTAAAGTAGTTAATTTATATTGGACTACAAATTGGAGCTCTATATTTGAAAAAACTGGCGAGATCCAAAGAATAGTGAATAAATTGGTGCCTTTAAGAAACACATTGAAAAATGATGATCATGAAAACCACTTAATATGAACACTTACTGATACTTGGGATACACTAGTGGTCTCCCTCAACAGCTTAGTTCTGAGAGGAAGACATTCCATGAAAATGGTAAAGGTTGAAGTTTTCAACTAAGAGGTGTATAGGAAGGATGTGAGTGAAAACTAGAAGCAAGAAATCATCATAAATAAAAAAGGGATACAACAATGAGGTGGTCAATCTACGAGAATAAGAGATCAAGGAAAGAGTAGAGGAAGGTCCACTGTTGGTTGGTGTCCAAAATAAAAATGATACTGTTATTGAATTTATGTAAACATTAATTATAATTGTGTACAGTTACTAGAAGAGAATGGACGATGTAGTAACCATCAAAGAATAAATGAATACGTGCACATGATTGTCTCCAAATAGCATTTTTTTCATTTTCAAATAAAACCACATTGAGGGTGAGTGGTAACTGGTTACAAGAATACCAATTCAAGGGTCACAAACATTAAACGAAACCTCCAAACCACAAACTATTTGACATAAACCAAAACCACCCTAAAAAACAAAACAAACATCAGGATTCAAAATTACTGCAGCCACCACTGCACCACGATAAGTTATGATTTTCTCTAATGATAATAAAGATAATTTATTTCACACATCAAGCCAAAAAATAATGGGTGGTTGATAATGCAATGTCATACCATATCCCAGTATATCTTGAGATTTTATTTACTTATCAAGCCGGTGATTTTAGAGTAGTTAAGACTGAGAATAACAGTCCGATAGAGATCATTATCATGGGTGATATCCAATTAAAGAGTAAAATTTGATATATAATCAATCTAAATGATGTTATGAATGTTCCAAGACTTCATATCAACATGTTATCAGGGGTAAATTTTTATTTTAAAGGCTATGAAAATATTTTCATAAATGGGGAATGGGAGATAACAAAAGGATCCATCATCATTACCTTGGGAAAATATATGGTACGTTGTAAAAAAATCATGTAAATATATGTGACGATAGACTCTATATAGTGGAAGGATCAGAATCACACAATATATGTAATAAGATACACGGTCACAAGATAAAAATAAATCTACCAAACCTGATGCAGAAGAAGTACGTTATGGATGACAATGATCCATCACTTGTTCCTTGAAACTATTGCTTGTACAGAAATTGGTATAGAGTCTCATTATGTATATCTTCACAAAAGAGATTAGATTTTTCGGATCTGTTTCACATGGATGTATGTAGTCCCATATTGGAAGAATCATTAGGAAGTAATGAATATTTCATAACCTTTATTGAAAATGCATCTCTTAAAGTGTGGGTGTTCTCTTTACAAATGATGGAATAAGTTCTATAATAATTAATGATGTTACACACCATGGTGGAATATGAAACTAGAAATAAACTTATGAATCATTGGTCAAACAATAGAGGAAAAAATAATTCCCAAAAGTTTGATGCCTATTGTTGGAGTTAGGACATCTGATATGTGAGAGTAGTCTCATGAACCCCAAAATATAACAAAGCTGTAGAAAGGATGAATAGAACAATCACATATAAGTTTAATAGTATAAAGAATTTGTTTATGCTTCGTAATCCATTATATATATATTTAGGATAGAATTATCCCATGTACCCTAAAACACAACATAGTTATAGAAATGGTGAAAATAATCATCATGGATATGGTTAAGAGCCTGATGAGTTCAGTTAAGTGCTTTAATCCATTATAAGAAGAATTTATTTGGGTTTCATGCTACCTCACCAATAGAAAAAAATCAGTCCAATTGAATTTCATGATTTTATAGAAAATATGGTCACATAAATATCCCTCTTACTCTAATTTATGAGTATTTGTTTGTTTGGATTTTTCAAAGGTCTCCAAAAATATTAGGAAGAATCTATATGAGAAATCTACTCCATGTATCTTCACTAGCTATAAAGTCGGGGATTTAGGATACATGATTTGAGACCTGAAGGAGAATATAGTGATCAAAGGTAATGATATCTTGTTCAATGATATGAATATGATCGAGGAGATTAAAAATTTAAGAATGAATAAAAGATAAAATTTCTAGGAATAAATTTCTAATCCAACATATGTACAAATACCAACTACCCCTGAAGAGGAGGAGGTGTAAGAAGAATCATCAATAACATACAAGGAGACAATGGAGGAAGATATTGAGTAGGGGGAGACTCATCCCTCTACACCAGAAGTAGTAGATGTTGTACATGATTTATGTGATGGTGTGATTCCAAACCCTAAAATTTTCTAGGTATAAAGATGTTTATGAGGGAGGATTTCATAAAAAATAATTAAATCAAGATACCTATTTTTGGATGTCTATATTAGGATACATCTATAATTTTTCAAGTTGATCTATATCATGGTGATCATGGTTATAAAATTTCATTGCATTATCCATGAACAAATCATAGTATGTTATTGTTATGGAGGATATAAAGGACATATTGTGGATAACTCATTTTCTATAAGACATTAGATTTATATATCTTTCCTAGATGAAACACATATATATTCACTATAATTGGATAAGTGAGGAGATGGATCAATAGTTATGGAAAATTGTGCAGATCCATATAATGAATAATCTAATAGACATGTTAACAAAGATAATTAGCTGATAGAATCTTTATTTTTTTAGATGCAATGGTGTATTGCATCTACTAGGGGAGAATTGAAGGAGTTTTTTCATTTTTTTCTGGTTCCGGCATTTACATGATTTTTTTTGGATTTCATTGAATGATTTTAAAAAAATCATTTCATTAAATTTTATAGGGTTGATGTTTTTTTCATTATTTATAATGATTCATGAATGAATATATATGGAGGCCTTAATTTCATCATTAAATCATCAAACTCATAGAACCTTTAAATCTCGATGTGGGGGAAAGAAAGAGAGGAGTGAGTGGTGGTGGTTCTTAATAGTTATTATAATCATTGTCTTATGATATAAAATTTCTATTCTCTACCCATTGAATTTCTTACTGATCAAAGAATACCAAAAAAAATTGCATGGGCTCCTAACTGGCCTCATTAATCTTCACTACCTGATATGAGTCCCATAATTCCACTAGCTCGTGTTTTTATTTCATTTTACCGTAACATCATAATAGCCATCAACTACCTAATTTGGTGGATCTTTTTAGATAAATCAGCCCGCACAACTCTAGTTCCATTAATTTGGAATCCCCATTTCATCTTTTAATTTTTTTTAACCATGATATTAACTACTTTAATTTTATGTTTCCCATATGTATGTTGTTCATAAACTCTCCTTGGGTGATTCAGCTATATTTACCCATGATTTTTTACCCAAGTTTTTCATCCTCCAAAAGGATTGACTATTCATTATAACTTCATTCACATTAAGCTAATGAAAAAATAAACATAAAACCAATTTTTTATTTAATTAATAAAAATTAAACTAAGCCATGTCCTCAAGCACCTTCCATACACTACAGAAATTCTTTGATATGAAAATCAACTTGTATACTAAATCTTACAATTTTAAACCACCACTGAAACTTGTGAAGTAAAATCAAGAAATAGTATATTTTATTCTCTGATTTTAACTTCCATCATTCAAAAAGGTTTCAACTGTAAATCTTAGAATCATCATCATCAACCAAAGCTTCTCTATCAAATAATTTTATCAGCTCGATGGACTCATTCTACAATATCGGTTCCCCTTTTTCCATTTAGTTGATTTTTAATCAGCCTTCTACCTCACAAACTTATTCCAAATCTTCCCACCTACCTTTATCATCCTACATCTTGATCAACCACATGCCACATTGGTTTCCCTTCCTAGGTCAATTGGCATAAATCCTCAGCTTGGCTCAGTTCGTCAGACCTTGGTCACTCTTTGATACTACCCTTTGTTTTCAAAATTTTCTTTTATATTATGCATATATACACCCCATATGAAATATCTTACATGGTGTGTGTTGAAAATTCATTATAAACCCTATTTAAAATCCAATTTATTCATATTCACCAATTTTACAATTTTAATGTAGATTTTCTCTAAAAACTAAAAATGATTTTATAATTTTTTATTAATCTTATATGTGGAATAAGGAATTCCATAATGGTTTATTCAAAAACATAGTGTGGTGTTACTTGAAGTAATGAGATATTATGTAAATGTTTAAAATAAAACTTATGAATCTATTTGAAAATATACCCCCAAAAACATTTCATGAATAATTCAACTAAAATAAATTTTATAATCTTTTGTTCAATTTATATTTTGATCAATAACTTTAATTCATAATTTTATTACAATTCCAAAAAAAATATGTTTTAACATTTAACTACAAACAACTCTTCTTTAACCTCTCAATAAATTAAACTAATATTAAAATATATTTAAAAAAAAGCAACATCCACACATCACTAAACTTTTGAGAAAACATCCAGATTGATCAAAAAATAATATTCCAATTTAAAATCACCAAAAATGTTTAAAAATATTGTTCTTAATTATTTTAGAATTAAAACACAAAACAATTGACTATTTTAAAACACAAAAACTAATGTTTCACGCCAATTGATAAATAAAAATACCACATTTTAACTCATATTAAAAAAATATTGGTAATTTAATAATAAAATCTAATTTTAACCACAAAATCATTATAAAAAGTAATTAAAATGGTGTGTAAAACATATATAAAATAGGAGCACATCAAATTTTCTCACACTTAGTCAATTATTTCCTCGATAAATCAATTAAACATAAATAGTAAAATTAGAATTAAACTAAAAAATGAATGATAATAATGAAAAAAAATGAAGTGGTTGTCAAAAAGAATTTTCCTTCATAGAATCTCATGAGGAAAATTATATTATTCTTTTATTAGAAGAAAAACATTTAGAGAAATATGATTTCTATATATTTAAAATGAATTATCATATTTTAAATTGTTAAATATAATGGATAAATAATCATTCATGATTCTAATTATTCTGTCATATTTATATTTTTCTCCATGGAAAATGTTCCCACAACTCAATAATTATCCATAATTAATCACATAAATACTTTATTAAATAATACCAAAAAACATGATGGATGAGTGATTTCAAGAAATAAAAAACCACTTTGTTGAATTAAAAATACCAAATATCAACTTAAAAAATAAAATGCATCAACTATGTATTAAGGGTTTATTTTCCAAATTACTCAAATGTAGATTCTATAAGTTTATTTCAAAGAAATTATTTTAAATTCATTTTAAAATATAAAACATAATTCCAAATTTTCACCATGAATGGGGTTTTTTAAGAGTAAAAAATAACAAGATCCAACCTAATTAAATATATAGAAAAAATAAAATAGTTAACCACTAAAAATTAAGTAAAAACATCAATTTAGTGAAAATATTTCACTCTAATTTCAATGAAAATAATTACATAAAAATAATTTTTTAAAAATATTTCAAGGAACACTGACATGTAATCCATAACATACAATTAAATTAATATAATGATCATTAAACCACACTTAAAACCCAACATTTTAATAAATGTGACAATCATAATTTATAATATATATTCAATACTAAATGTTCAAAATGATTTTACAGTCATACCAAATTTATATAATACTCCAGGGCCAAAATAAAGTTCAAAAACTGGAAGATTGATAAAAATTGAAACATTTTTTAAAAAATTGGTTTAATATTGTTATAAATTAATTTATAAGTGAATTATCCAAAATAAATTCATGTATTTAAAAAACTAATCAGGTAAGACACACATTTCACCCATTTTCGGTAGCCTTAAATACACATTTCAACATAATTTCTAGTAATAAAACAAGGGTAGTATGTATCGGATTCCATAATTATAACTAAAAAATAAATTGAAAATTTTTATTACTCCCTTAGTGGTAGAAGGCATATACATGGAAAAAAATCCATGTAATAAAAATTCCTTTTCAAGAAGGAAAATCTGATTTCTTCTATAAAGAACGTATAAAGTTAAAAAAACATAACATTATAATACAATGGTTAAGATTCCATTAAAATGAAACCAGTTCATAGTTAATACAGAAATTTTAATATAATACAGCTCCCAATCTGGTGAAAATTATTTTCAAATCCTCCATAACAATATATTTAAAAAATTCTGGTCACCACTACTTGGGAACCTAAAAAATAAAAATTGACTAATACATAAAAACCATTATTGATTTTTTATAGAAATTCTCCATATTAAGCACAGGGAGGCCCCTCGAAATAAAATGATATTTTTGAATCATGAATCCTAAAATAAACCACAGATAATCCCTCTTAAGTGATTTTGAATCAAGAGTTATAATTGGAAACAAGTAAACAGATCCTTTTTTGATCAATTATAATTAACATGGTTTCTCGCATTAGAACATATAGAGTAAATATAATATACATGATATTACCACACTTCAGTTCAGAAACTATGAAACCATGATAATAGTTAGAAATGTGTTGTAGTGAACTTTAATACACAACTGAAGAATTTTTTTCATGTTTTATACATCCAACATTTGAAAATTTCCCAAAGATCAATAGTTGAAACATCCATCAAATCTGTGTTATCAGTGGACACACTCAAAAAATAGGGGTGATAGATTTTATTTCAAACTATTCAATAAAAGGAAGTTTTTTATAGAAACCATGGTTTAAGAACCCTAAAACACTAGACTTAATGTCCCTGCTTAGACATCTTTCTTAAAATTATGACCAATATCACTATGTGGAATTGATTTATTATTTTATTTTATTTTATCATTTATTAATAAACAACCATAAAGAGATACCAAAAACTCCACAACTCTGAAATATATTAATAAATTCATAAATTCTTTATAACAGTGGGACATAACCTACTTTCCACCTCTATTTCTATACCTAAATCATCTTAAAACATTTAGAAGAGGTAAAAAGTAATTCAAAAAATCTCTTAATATGGAATATTAATCCTCTTAGTATCCCACCACCTTAGTGGCTTCATTTCACTAAAAATGGAGTGAAACTTTTTTTAAACTTAATCCCTAATTAGATTGATAACCCTAAATGAGTTTGACAATCAAATAATACAAAAAACATGATGGCGTTTTTCAGATCATCATATGAATCTTGGTAGAAGAATCGAACCCAAATCATAGATGGATATATATCCAATGAACAAAATGTATAAATTTGATAAAAAAAATATCATAAAACAATATAACTGAAATGGCCAAACATCAGCATAGTCTAAATTCTTCTTGGATGAAATGTCCTAATGAATATCATAAGGATTAGCCGAAAATTTCCTCCTACCTCTGAGAGGTTTTCACTGGTCAATGTATCCAAGAATTCATCATGGGGATTCTAAAATTTTTAAAGGGGTTATAGTGCCTTTGTTTAGTGATGAACAAGATTTAGGAATAGTGTTTCCTCTGGAAATGGGGATGACCTTGTTTGTTTAAGTTTCAAACATTCCAATCGGTTTCTAATGGGTTTGTTCGTAGAACTAGAAACATCCAATGATTCTATATCCATTTGGACCTACTTTCCAAAGGAAGGTGCTCATTAGTTGTGGACTGATGAGGCTTAAGAATTTTCATTGATTGAGAGGATGGGAGGCCAGACTCATCAAACGTTTTTGGGGGGAATTATTGTCTACTCCGGGAATCTCTTTATAGATTTAAGTTACGTTCATGAATCCTTATTACATTACCAAGTATGAAAATGAGCTTTCCTTTAGATCTTACAATCAACAATTAATATGTATAAGATTTAGAGAATCTTTTATATGTATTTTAGGTTCTTCATCGATAGAGAATCATCTGTATTTGTTAGAGATTCTTATTAAATGGTATTATTCAATACATTATATAGAAATATCATGGTCATTATAACATCCATATTGGTTTTAAAGCCACACAGTGGGGCACTTAAAGTTTATTTTCATTCAGAAGGACATGGATTATTTTAGAGTTGGGATTGTACCCGCAGATGGGATACCTACGTATCATTATTTAGAAAAGGAATTAGAACCCACGTAGTTCGAGTAAAAAAGTATGAGGATTATTTATGATTGATGGATCAAAAAAATATGTCATAATTACTTTTACACTCTAAGATTACGTGAGTCATGATCGGTGTGAGAAACAAGAGGTATTGGTAAAACCTGAAAATTGTGCCATGAAAGATGAAATCATAAGAAATAATGGGGGGCTTATGTTTATATGACTGCCCAATATGGATTGGATTTACTTCATGGAAGAAAGCTGGGAATAAGGTCCATAAAGGTATATGTGCTTTATGGAGATTTGGATACTTAAATTTTGATATAATCCTTAGAAGGATGTTCAAATTAGAGGGACTTATGATTGGGTTTAATTCCTATGAAGGAAGTCCAAATCAAAAGATATTAAGACTGGTTAAGGGAATTTATGACTGGGGCTTATTCTTGAGAAGGAGGCCTAGGTTAAAGGGACTTGAGAACTTGGGATTATTCCTAAGATGGAGGCCTAGGTTAAGGGGAATAATTACTGGGGCTTGTTCCTAAGAAGGAGGTCCAGGTTAAAAGAAATTGGATTTTGGGGCTTTTTCTTAAAGAGGATGCCCATATTTGGGAACTTGGGGCTTACTCCTGAAGAGGATTCCCAAAATTATGGGAACTTGAAGACTGGGGATTACTCCTGAAAAGGAAGCTGAGGTTAGGGGACTTGGGTTTTACTCCTAAGGAAGATGCCCATATTTCATAATTTGAGATTGGGACTTACTCCTGATAAAGAGACCCATTTGTTAAGGAGACTTGAGATTTAGGAATTATTCCTGAGAAGGAGGCCTATGTTAATAGAATTTATGAGCGGGTATTACTCCTATGGAAGATGCCCAAATTAGAGAAATTATGACTGGGGCTTACTCCTAAAAAGGAGGCATAGGTTAGGGAACTTATCATCTTAAAGTATGAGGTTAAATAAATGAAATCTCTCACCTTAGTTATATAAAGATATATAAATCACTATGTTTTGAGAGATGTTCTACAGAATTCCTTTCAGATAAAGAAAACCAACAAAGGAACCATGCCATAAATGGTTTTGAATATGGTTCTGAAGGATAAATATTGAATAGGAGAGGTGGATTTGAAAAAATCAAGTGAATAGGACGGAGGGGGCACCCAAAAAGAGAGAGGCACACAAGTCCTGGGTGGGCACACAAGTCATGGTCCCGCAAGTATACTTGTTTGACACATGGTTACTTGTGCGACAATAACCCTTAGGGTACTACTTGGGTGAGACTTAACTCAAGACCTTAGTATTTTCCCTAAAGGCTTCCAAAAGAGTGGCGTGCAAGTTTTGTTGAAGGGATAAGGCGGCATGAAATTGTGGACATTTCCCTTAAGGGCTGGCCACTTAGGCACGTAGGTGTTGATGCGTTTTGACACCTAGGCCTTGTTCCCCATCTTTAGATCTTTTGTTCTATGTATGAAATTACCATAGAAGTGTTCAGAAGGCTTCGAGAAGAGACTATGGCACCGAGAGCTCAAATCTGAGTTTCTGGATTTTTTCATCTCGAAATGGGGGGCCCACATGGGGTATTTATAGGCCTTTGAAGACCTTGGGCGAAAATAACTTAGGGTGCGCAAGTCACCTGCATGACCAATATGAGGCGCACAAGTATACTTGTGCGACCATGATGAAACTTGAGCGACCCAAGTGTAAAAAAATCTGGGTCAATGCCTTTGTCAATTTTTGATGTTTTTTCAAAGGATAAAACACTTTGGACTACGGTATTTCCCTTTTCTAGTCATTAGACTCTGTGACGGAAAGGAGCATAAAAAAAATTCCCCCCCTCAGAGTTGGATCCGAATGAAGGAGGATGTGACTCTATGGAAAAGAAGAAAACTAAGGAACTGTAGCACGCATGTGTTGAGCGCTCAGATGCTGTCGCGCAGGTGCGTTCCGCATAGGCTTCGGCGCGCAGGGGTGCATCCTTGCCTATAAATATGCAGCCATTCCTCGCACAGAGCAACCGCTTCTCAAAGATTCCCACTCTCACCATGCAAGTTTGCTTCATTGTGCAAGTGTCATGTTTTCCACTAGTTCGTTGTGTCGTGCTTCTGTAGAGGTATTTGGACTTGCGCGGTGATACCTGCGCACCAAAAACTTGCACGACACAACTATACATGCGTGCCAAAATTAGACTTGTGCCCCTTAATTCCTTTTCCATTTTTTCACTTAATATTCACCAAGTTTATGAAAAATCAAGTCACTTAAGAGTTTATTATTTGACCTTTGTACAGATTCAATGGCTACTAGAAGAATCGGAATGGCTGATGAACTGGCTAGCAAGCGTATTGATGATATGATGAACATTGTAGGCCATGATTATTATGATATCTGCGATAGAACTCTCCCATATTTGGTCAAGTACTTGAAGAAGTATCATCTTAACATTCCACAGAGCATCTACTTGCCTCTGTATAGGCATGGTCATCTGCAATTTTTCAACATTCCAGAGGTAAAGAACTATCTCCCACATTCATGGTTTCAGAATTACACCAAATATTCCTCAGAAAATATCTCTAGTGGAGGAGCATTTATAAATACTGGAACCGTGGAGAAGGCCTATATGATGCATCATATCCCTTGTGCTCCAGATCTGAAACCTCACAAGCCCGAGATGCAACCACATTGTTATCCTTCAATCTTCCGAAACTCTCAGATGGATCAATCCAAAGGCTGGGAGAAGAGTTGGGACTTCTGTCCTGGAGGAGGTGTGGAAACAACTTGGATGTGGGTATAATGGTGTGACAAAATTGTGCATAGTTTTTCGAGGATTTGAAAGGAGCTGCAATATATGAAGTCATATGGGATGGGCAGACATATGTCTACATGAATGATGAATTTTTGCCGGACCTAATCAGTCGCTGGAGCCCAGAAAACAATTCTTTCCATTTGAATCATGGAGAAGTAGGCATCAGTCTGTTGGTTGTCCACAAGTTCTTAGGGGCTCCGATTCTGGTTGACATGAATGATGAATTTATCCCTCCCAAGGAGAAATGGAATGATTCAGAGAAGACTCCGGTTTTGGCTCTGGAATTATTGAAAATTTTCCACAATCTCAAGAGTTCAATGACCTCCCTAACTCATTCAAGAAAGGATATTCATCCAGAGGAGTGGATGAATAATTTTCTTACCAAGAAAGAGGAGAAGATTCAAAGGAGAAGGGGGCCACCTATACTCATCCTACTACCTACCCCAGAATACATAAGAGGGGTGCTCTTGGCACATTCTGGATGACCCTGGAAGCAGGAGAATTTTAGAAGTGGGGATATGAAGTAAATTGGAGAATCCCAAAAAAGACTCGTCTGGCGGGCTTCTTAGCCTTGTGGATCAGTTTTTATCTTCTACCAGTCAGGGATTCGAAGGGAGGCGTCAGGCCAGGGAACTTTGTTATTATAACCATGTTGGATGAAAAGAAAATGGTTGGGTTGGCTACCCCCAATTTTGCAAAGATTCACAGGAGCTTACTCAATGTCTTTATGGGTATGTCTCCTTTGAGAATAGTGGGACCATTTAAAGTTTTTTAGGAATAGATCGCCAGTCACTTCAAGACATATAATGTACAGAACAAAGTATAGGTTCCTGGAAGATCCTTCAGGCCATCAGTGCATGCATTTTCTGGAATTTCTCCATTAGCCCTTAACCCCTATGATATGAAGGTGAGGCTGAGCATGTACAAGGAATTAAATTTCTTTCCTTATGGAAATCCGCTAACCGGGCGGTTTGTTGATGATTGAACCGTCGGTCTGGAATTGAGGGCGTACATGTTGGCTTGCAAAGATGGTGTACTGGCCCCTAGGATTGACGGAGAGATTATATGCGAGGCCTATGCTCCACACAGATTTTCACGCTAATTCATGTGTATGCAACAGATTGTTGTATCCCCTCCTGTTCATGTTAGGTCAAAGTAGCATCCGATGGTTTCCTGACATATATGGTTGCTAATATCTATGGAGAAGGCCGAGGTAGTGTTTGATTTACCAGTTGACAAAGTGGCATGTAACTTGACTACATGGTTTGCCAAGAACTGGATAGCATCATACCCTAAAGGGGTACTGAATCGTCTGGTTTATCCGGTGGGGAAAAAGAAAAGAACTGTAGAGAAAGAAACCCTTCATCAAGAAGGCGACGCTTCCCCACCTGGAGCTGATTCACTAGGTTCCTCACCTAGGGTTGACTCACCGGATTCCCAAGATGGGGATGATGAGGCACAACCTGCGGCAAAGCGGCCTCGTGGTAGATATAATCCTCCTTCAGAATCAAGAGACCAACTCCATCAAATCATAGTGAGTTACTTCATTGGGGAAATTTAATCATCATTAATTTATATAGAAACAAGTCTTCTTTTCTTATCCTTATCTATAGTTGCAGGAGCTGGGAAGAAGCTAAAATCTAAGATTGTAGGACCCTCCTCAAATCCTTCTGGTACACATGTTGAATATCTCCCACTAGAGGCTGTCTAGACATGGAGGAGTTTATATTGCAATACTGAAACCTCTAGGATGTATTTATGTGAAGGGATACACATCCCTATAATAGGAAATCTTTGGGCATCTACTGATATCTGTTTAGAGGATAATCCCTATGAAGTGTGGTCTTACGTCAGAGAGCTGGAAATGCTCATACATTCCATTGATGATTCCATTCCTATCACTGTGTGGGTGAGGGAAATGATAGATCATGGTGCCACTAAGGGGACTGGTGGTTCCAGATATGAGGAGTGGCATGATTACGTGGCTTTTGAAGATGTAAGTCTCTTTACTTATTTTCTTTGCAACCTTATTTTAGTCAAAGCTTAGTTACTTAAGGAAATTATTTTCTTCATCCATCATCTTGCAATGAAAGGAACTGCTAAGATTCCTTCACCACAGTATAGCTCTGGTGGTACTGCCAGCGGGGCTAATGAATCCCCTCGCGATCCGGGTGAGGTATCTCTATGCCAGTAAGCCATGGATGAGGAATTAGAAAGGTCTTTTCACTCTCCAATACCTGTATTTGGAGAGGAGAATATCAACACTCCCAAAAATCCAAAGAAGCAAACGTATTGGAGGAGGAAATCCACACCTAAACGTTTCATCAGTAGTGGTAAGTCCTTCGTATAGTCATGAGTCTTAATCCATGAAAAGGTTACTCATACATCTTGAGATTTCAAGGGCTTCTTCAGTTTCCCATTTGAGGGAGCAGACTGACCCTCCTCTAATAACAACAGAGGGTGCTGGTGAGCAATCATAAGTTCATGCAGGCTTGGCTGCTCCTGAAGAGGAATTGGTGTCTATCCCTAGTACCACTTATAATGTTGCGTCAAGAAGAGAAGAGCATGCTTCTAGTAAATTAAAAATTCTCCATAAGATGTTGAATGAAACATCAAATAACTTCCATTCTGTGATACTTTATGTTCAACCCCTGCATCGGAACAATTAGCGTCTACTGCAACTGATTATGAAATTTTATCTGAAGACACTGTCCGAGATCAGAGGCCACAGCATGAAGGTCGCGAAGAAAACATATTGAATGCTCCCACTGATCAAACTAAATAGAAATATGAGATAACATTGGATGAAATGATGTAACATGGTGCATCTTTTGAATAATTTTTAGACCATGTTAAATTTCCATGTAATTTAGAAGATTTTGGACGTGAGTGTTGTCCTTCATCCTATTAAAATAACTTCTTATTACATCACTGATCATGAATGGTTCAAATGTTCAGTTCCATCCGAACAAGATGCTGAACTACTAATGCCTGAAGGGGGTATAGAAAACCCCACTATTGCAGAGACACTGGCTCAAGTGGAGCTAAACCCAGTAGACCTTCCTCAAACTCGTCCTGAAAATCTTGTTGAAGCTAGGGAAGATAGGGAGGAGCCTTCTCCTACTGTTGGTCTACAGTTGGGTAGGAGATAAGAAAATTTGTGGTTGTACTTAATTTTCAAGACAACTAATCAACTTTTGTTATTCTTTGAAACTAATGAAAGGTTTCAATTGATTATGCAGGGCCATAAATTTCAGTGGCTAGATCTGGAAGTGAAGTCTTAGCCTCCGCCCCAACGAGAATAGAAGGTGAAGAAACATGGGTCAGGGGGGAAAGAACAGAACAGGGCACTTACCTAAGTGAATTAATCCCGGATTATATTCCCCCCCTGTGATGGTGATGTTGAGTCAGAACCAGAAGTAAAAAAGGCATTCCAATTTTCATGACGCATGGAATGGAAGAATATATGGATGATCATATATGAAGTGCCTCTTGATGAGCTACCCTGGAAGATCCCCCAACTTTCATCCATGTTCTTCATGTTGGGACTTGGCGGTTTTGGATATCAAGAGATCCATGCCTCAGTGAAACAAGTCATCATAAGAAGGGAGTAGGAACAAAAGTACCGTCAAGATTTGACCAGGGTATAGTTGTAAGAAAATATCAGTGGATTTGAGGCTGCGGTGTCCTGATCTGAGGCTGATCATGCTGCCAAGTTGAAGGAGCTGAAGCAGAAGATCAAGGAGAATGTTGTCCAGCAGATGCACCATCAGCAACAGTTAGTTTCTATTACTAGGAAACTTTACCAGCTTAATAATTCACTGGAAGGAGTTCAAATGAATGTTATTAAATCCATTGCAGATGCCAAGAAAGCACTCCATCATGCTGAAAAGAGTGAAGCTGGTCAAGTGCATGAGGCTCTCAAGGAAGTTTGGTTCAATAGGTAATTTCCTCTTTTCAATTCTTTGTCTTTCCTTTCAAGTTCATTTGTTTTCTTTTTCTATTACCTATCCTTATCCAAATTTTTTGATGACTCCAATACCTTATATGTAATGTAATTTTGTCATGATAGAGGAATAATTTATCATCATCTCCCCCTTTTACCCTATTTTATACTAGTAGTAAGAACCCCATCTTAGAAGTGTCAATTTTCCACATTCAAGGACGATGAGCTTTCAATCTCTATTATAATTCTCAATACTGGTCATGAAACCATTATTTTTATGGTTAAAAAAGACTATTATGTAGGTAATATAACCTATGCAATATTTTTTAATCCCTTTTTACCAATGGTATTATGTTATAATGAAAAATTAGTTCATTGTAATCAAAACCCACAAATTAACAGAAACAATTATCATTAAGGTTCTATATAATAATTCATATTATTTTAATGTATCCAAGTTATATAAATGACCAATAATACCTATTTATTTTCATAAATAATATATAATTTAACTTCTGTAGATTTACATCTATTTCACACAATTAAAAATAAAGTGAACCAAATATGCAAATAAAGAGAATGAACACTCAAGAACGATAGAATTCAATACAATAAAATATCAATAAAGACATAAATGAGGTAACCATAATTATGATTAACAAAATACATGTCTAATAGGTTCTTAAATAAGTTATTAGTAAGTATAATTTCATATTCTAGGAGCTTATGTTTGAGATAGGAACACATTCGGAGTTAAGTTAAGGGTTTTTTCACCCGAATTCCCATTTTTATTCGGGTCACATTCCTTGTCTAATTACCTCAATGAAATTATTATTTATTTTAATGTACTCTTCATAAATTCTGTGTGAGTATTATATATATGATTATTACCCAGAACCCTTCCTAATTTTATGGATAGTTACATGTTTTAAAATGAAATTTCAAAATTGATTTCAAAATACAAGCCCGGATCAAGGGAATATCTTAACTTCATACATATTTTCAAGAGAAATATCTAATATCTGTTTGGAAACCATTATATTAATAAAATCACTCATTTTATTATGAAAATAAAATCTTACTTCACTTCTGGTTTTATACAAATATCTTTCCAAAATAACTCTTCTTTTCAAAATAAAAGTGTATTTATCTCAACATTGCTTAATGATCCTATAAGAGAGTTCTCATTTGATCTAACACTCTTGTTGTTTCTTATGTATTATTGGGTTAAATCATTTATGAAGTCATATTCCATATTTGATTTAATGGTTTATGAATAACCCTATTATGGATGAAATATCCTAAAACCATTCACCATATTACTCTGAATGGTTAGTGTTTTATGTTTAATGATCCGAGAAAGTTAGTTACATTTCATATAATAGATTAAATATGAATGTATATGTTGTTTATGTTTATCCCCGCTCATATGAAGAATTCATTGGACTTTTTATGTGATATTTGGGGCCGACTATATCCCCTCGATGCATCGGTAGGTCTCATGAGACAAACTATGGTCTTGGCACGAGGACTTGACAAAATGATTATTTATGGTCCTAGCACGAGGCATGGATGGTAGGGTTATGATGTCTGGAATATGCACTTCCCTCATTATGATTTTAGTATTTGAATTTCATATGGTTATTTAACTAGTAGAATACCCATGATTATGTTTTATTATGGCATTATTTACTTATCTCATATTTCTGCCATAATGTGCTCAATTTCATTATTAAAGGCATGTGTTTTCAATTATTCATGATGTCTTATGTCTATTATATCTTACTCTATATTTCTTACTCTTACTTATAATTTGAGCTCACCATTTTCTTATGTTTCATTTTTCTCAGGAAATGAAGAAATAAATTATGAATGACATGCAAGCATAATCTAAGAGACATGATGTTGCTAGTGGAATAATTTGGTGTTTTTTTTTCCTTTCCATATATAAATTTGAAATTATGTATGTATCTTGTTTCCAATAATACTAAACTACTTAGTCCTTCGGGATTCGTATTCCTAGTATGTATGACAACATAATCAAATAAGGCACTAGATCTGGTCAACTGGGGTCGGGTCCTTACAGTTGGTAGCAGAGAAATTTTATTAGAAAACATGGAAATTTAGATTAGGGAAGAATACCTAAGTGAGTCATTGAGGATAAACAAACAAGAACGTCCTGGTATTTTGGTAAGGAATAAAATATGTGGATCATTCAAGCAATACATCCCTGTCTAGATACAAGTAGGTAGACGTGGCACTAGCACAGATATACCTAGGAGTGAAAGCTCTGACAAGGAGTTTTGGGCTTGACCCGAGGTATCTTGGTATATGTAAATGGGTCTTGCTTCACTCTTGGTTACGACACTCTTCTGGGATATTCTTAGGATAATTCATATTTCCTTTACAAGCTATTATGAAGGATTTAAATGTAAATTTTACCCCAATGATACCATGTTTATGATTAAGAGATTAGCTATGCGTAGAATTTCAATTTATGATTAGTATTTTTCTATATTGAGATTATAAATTATGATTCATACCCTAATTTAGTGTATTCCATTATTTAGAAATGGAGCCTAGTGGAAGGAACGAAAACTACACGAATGCACCTGTCCCCTATAGGTTTTTTCCTCTGATGCAAGATAATGATGTTGGATATGGTGTTGTGACTAGTGCTGAGAAACTCATAACTATACTGGGACAACTTAATCAGGTTATTAATAATAACAGTACCCGTATGGAACATCCAGATCCACCACGTGGAGGAGCTATGCTAGATATCTTTATGCGACAACAACCACCATCATTCAATGGGACTACAAACCCATTTGTAGCTGAGCAGTGGATAAGTTCCCCTTAAAATATATTTCTTTCTTTGGGATGTAATGAAAGAGAGAAGGTTAAAATTGATGTTTATCGGCTATCGGGAGATGCGTATCAGTGGTGGTAATTATTCCAAAACATAAAGGAGTAGGAAAAAATAGGAGAGATGGAATGAAGGGATTTTAAAGAAATATTCTTAAAAAATATTTCCCTCATGAATAGTGAGAAGATGTGGAGAGACAATTCTTGAATCTGATGCATAAGGAGGATGAAAATGTTTCCAAGAATGAATCCAACTTTACAAGGTTAGCAAGACATATTGTGGATAACATATGAAATCCAAGGAGAAAAATTGATCGGTATTTTGATGGCCTAAAGCCATTCCTTCGGCGGGAACTGGTATCCCAAACATTTTTCATCATATAAGGATATAGTTTCTTGTGCTATCAAGATAGAAAAAGAATTTTCTAATTCTTATAACTTTAAGGGAAAGAAGAAGAAGAAGAGGGATGATGAAAACTCTGGGAATTGTAATAAGGAAATAGGGTAGAGGGGAAGAGTTTAATTTCCACCCTGTCATAATTGTGGAAAGAAACACCTTGGTCCCTACTTATAGGGAAAAGGTTTATGCATCAAATGTGGACAGAAAGTCCATCTTGCTGGTGATTGTGAGGGAAAGAAAGAGGATAACAATGTTCAATGTTATAACTGTCGGGAGATGGGGCATTATGCTAATGATTGTCCCAAACGTCAAGGAAACATGCCATAGAAAAGGCCAAGGGATCAGGGCCAAGTTTATGCAATCACAACTGCAGAGGTTGAAATTTAGTGTGACGTGGTGGTAGGTACTTTGATCGTTTCATCAAACTTAGCCAATGATTTATTTGATATTAGATCATCACATTGTTTCATATCTTACTAGTTTTCTAAGAAAATTAGATATTTAAGATTTGATTTAACAAGGGAGTTGTAAGTCAAAAATTCTAAGAGAAGTATCGTTGCAACAATGGTTTTTTGAATCAGTTCCCATTAGGGAATATAAATGATCTTTATCTACTGATCTCATTGTCATACCCATGATTTAATTTTATATAACCCTCCATATGGATTGGATTTCAAACCATGATGCAAATATTTATTGTAAGAAGAAGGAGGTTACAATTTTCGATAATGATAAGGAGTACCTTATCTTTAGAGCAGAAACATCACAACCAGATTCTTATCTAGATCCTGCCCCAATATCTTAACTAAATTAAATTATTGGGGAGGAAGATAAGGAAATAACTATGTGTGAAGAAAAGAATGTTCTAATAGAAGATGTATCTGTTGTGAAAGAATATATTGATGTCGTTCCATAGGATTTACCTGGACATCCTCCAGAGAGGGGAAGTTGAGTTTTCCATTGAAATAATTCCAGGTTCAAGGCCCATATCAAAGACCCCTTATAGAATGGCCATTGTGGAGTTAGTGGAGCTAAGGAAAAAACTAGAGGAATTGAGTGATAAAGGATTTATTTTCCCTAGAGTTTCCCTATGGGGAGCCCCTGTTCTTTTTGTTAAGAAAAAAGATGGGTCTTTGAGTTTGTGCATTAATTATAGGGAAATCAATGTTGTTACAATAAATAATAAGTATCCTCTGCCACAAATTGATGATTTAATCGATCAACTTCATGGAGCCCAATATTTTTCGAAGATTGATCTTAGATCTAGATATCATTAGTTACTTTGAAGAAGAAAGACATTCCAAAAATAGCATTCTGAACCAGGTATGGGCATTACGAGATTACAGTAATTCCTTTTAGACTAACTAATTCACCATCAGTTTATTTGGAACTAATGAGTAGATTTTTCAAGGAATGTCTTGATGACATTGTGGTGGTGTTTATTGATGATATCCTAATGTACTCTAAAAGCTATGAAAAACATAAAAATTACTTGCACAATATTATGAAGACTCTGAGAAGAAATGAATTATATGGGAAGTTTAGAAAGTGTGAATTTTGGATCTAATCAGTTTCATTTCTGGGCCACATTGTCTCCACGGATGGAGTACCTGTAGATCCTATAAAAACAATGGATGTGCAAGAATGGCCTACTCCAATGAACGTAACTGCGGTATGTAGTTTTATTGGTTTAGGGGGTTATTATCGGTGTTTCGTTCAGAACATCTCCCATTTAGCCAACACAATAACCAATCTCACACGAATTGGAGTTATGTTCATATGGACAAAGTAATGTGAATAAAGTTTTTAAGAATTGAAGAGGAGGTTAGTGAATGCTCCAATCCAAACCCGACCTTCGGGGAATGATGGGTTGGTGATCTATAGCGATGCAGTAAAGAAAGGACTTGGTTGTGTCCTTGGGAAGAATGATCAAGTGATTGCCTATGAATCTAGGAAACTAAAAATTCATGAAACAAATTTTCCAACTCATGATCTTGAGTTAGCAGCGGTAATATTTTTTCTGTAAATTTGGAGACATTACCTCTATGGAGAAAATTTTGAGATATATACAGATCATAAGATTTTGAAGTATATATTCTCATGGAAATAACTCAACATGAGACAAATGAGGTGGATTGAGCTACTCAAAGATTATGATTTCACAATACACTACCACCCAGGGAAGGAAAATAAGGTGGCAGACGCTTTGAGTAGAAAAGAACATGGAATTATGAATAAGATGAAAGATTAAAGGGATCCTATGTTCATGGATCTTGTAAAGATAGATATGGGAATTATAAAGGAAGGAAGAACATCACTAATTTTTCAAGTGGTTTCCCAACCTTCTTTACTGGAGAGAATAAAGGGTTCTCAGGCTAATGATGAGGAGTTTCAAAAGAAAATTAAAGCTATAAAAGATGGGAAGTTGACTAACTTCACTTATAAAGATGGCATTTTGAAATTCAGGAAGAGGCTTTGTGTTCCCGCTATTCCAGAGCTAAAGAGAGAACTGTTGGATGATGATCATAGCTATAATTTCATTATACATCCTGGTAGTACAAAGATGTATCAAGATATCCGAGAAATCATTTGGTGGGAAAATATGAAAATAGAAATTGCTGAATATACATCAAAGATCCTGGTATGTCAACAAGTGAAGGCTGAGAGACAAAAGTATAAGGGGATTATGCAACCTCTACCCTTAACATCATGGAAGTGGTAGAACATTACCATGGACTTTGTCATTAGGCTTCCAAGGATAGCTAGAGGAAACAATGCTATATGGGTCGTTGTGGATCATCTTACAAAGACATATCATTTTATTGTGATTCGAGAGGACTTTTCATTGAATCAACTTGCACGGATTTACATTAATGAAGTGGTATGGCTACATAGAGTACCACTCTCTATTGTATCCGAACATGATCCTAGATTCACCGAAATGTTTTGGAAATGTCTCTAACATTCTTTAAGCACTGAACTAAACTTTAGTATGGCCTATCATCCTCAAAATGATGGCCAATCTGAGAAGACTGTTCAGACACTGGAGGATATGTTGAGATCATGTTTTATGGAATTCAAAGGATGAGGGGACCAACATCTTCCACTGGTTGAATTCTCCTACAAAAAAAGTTTCCACTTGATAATATGAATGGCACCATATGAAGCCCTTTATGGGAAAAGGTGTAGAACACCGACGTGTTGGTATGAAGTCGGTGAGCCAAAGCTTCTAGGACCTAAATTGGTTAATGAAATGGTAGAGAAGGTGAATACCATTCAGCATCATATCAAGGCAGCCCAAAGTCAAAAAAATAGTTATTTAGATAATCTTCGATGAGACCATGAGTTCAAAGTTGGAGAATCGGTATTTCTATGGATAACTCCATGGAAGAAGGTCATGAGGTTTGGGAAGAAAGGAAATCTAAGTCCCAGGTATATCAACCCCTTCGAGATCCTTGTTCGAGTTGGAACTGTGGCCTATCGACTGGAACTTCCACCTACCATATCAATAGTACATGATGTCTTTCATATATCCCTCTTAAGAAAGTACATACCAAACCCTTCACATGTACTCTCTTTAGAGGTGGCATAGTTGAAGGATGATCTTTCCTATGAGGAGATTCCAGTGAAAATCTTGGATCGTAGAGATAACATTCTGTGCAATAAGACTACTCATCTGGTCAAGGTACTATGGAGAATCCATAAGTACGATGAGGCAACATGGGAACTGGGGGGAAGTAATAAAGGAAAAGTACCCCCACCTGTTTTTGGCCTAGATTGTAAAATGAACTTTCGAGGGCGAAATTTCTGAAGGGGGGAAGAATGTAACACCCTAAGGTTTTGAAAGTAAATATTGAGTTCATTTTATAATCTGGAAGTTAAAATCATCTTTTCCTCTTCTATGTTTTGAATTTCAAAAAACAGTCATCTAGAGTAGTGATCAGTAAGTCATTTAGAGTCTGATAGAACAAACGTGATTTTTTAAGTAAATAGTAACATACCCTTATGAATAGTAATATGAATAGTAATATGACCCTTATGAATAGTAAATAATAATATTATTTTATTTTCTTAAGGCAATAAGATAATGAGATCTTAATTAAATTTTCAATGTGAATTAAAACTAATTGAAACTTTAAAATTGTTATTTTTTGAATTAACTATGACTTTATTTAAAAATTAAATTCATAATATTTAGAAAATAAATTTTGAAAAATGGAGTTCATTTTTGAGTTCTAAAAGTCAAAAAAATTGTAGGGGGAAATTCTTGGGATTTTTCTGAAATTCTAGAATTTTTTATGAATAGTGAAATACGATAAAATACGGTATATACAAATTATCAGTTAGATACACTATTCAGGACATCACAAGTGATGCAAGGACACTTGGTTCTTTATCACATGCACTTATTACTATTAGGGGTCACATTAAACAACACTATTGGTTGTCTTGAGGGAAATAATAAAATAATGAATTAAATATTCAAAATTTACCCCTCTCCTCCACTATAAAACCCCCTCCCACTCCCTCTTCCATTCACTCCTCTCAAGCCTTATTCCTTCTCCAAATTCAGTCCAAATAGCCTCCCAACCTCCTCTCCCACTTCCAACAAGCCTTGGTCTCATAAAAATACCAAAACCTCTCCCTTAATGAGGCTCTCAAGGAAGTTTGGTTCAAGAGGTAATTTCCTCTTTTCAATTCATTGTCTTTCCTTTCAAGTTAATTTGTTTTCTTTATCTATTACCTATACTTATCCAACATTTTTTATAACTCTTGTACCTTATACGTACTGGAATTTTGTCATGATAGTGGAATAAGTTATCATCATCTCCCCCTTTTACCGTCTTTTGTACTAGTAGTAAGAACACCATCCGGGATGTGTCAGTTTTTCACATTCAAGGACGATGGGCTTTTGATTTCTATTATCATTCTCAATTCTGGTCATGAAACCATTCTTGTTAAGGTTGAAACAGACTATTATGTATGTAATATAACCTATTCAAGATTCTTTAATCCCTTTTTACTTATGGTATTAAGTTATAATGAAAAATGAGTTCATTGTAATCAATACCCACAAATTAACCGAAGCAATTATCATTAAGGTTCAATATAATAATTCATCCTCTTTCCGTGTAACCAAGTTATATAAATGAAAAATAACACCTATTTATGTTCATAAATAATATATAATTTCTATTCATGAGATTTACATCTATTCCACATACTTAAAAAAAATTGAACCATATATGCAAATAAAGAGAATGAATACTCCGGAACGACAGAATTCAATACAATAACTTACCAATAAAGACATAAATGAACTAACCAGAATTCTGATAAACTAAATACATTTCTAATAGGTTATTAAATAATTTATTAATAAGTATAATTTCATATTATAGGATCTTAAGTTCAATAGAGGAACACGTACGGAGTTAAAATAAGGGGTTTTCAACCCGAATTCCCATTTTCATTCTGGTTACTTTCTTTGTCTAATTACCTCAATGAAATTCTTATTTATTGTTATGTACTCCTCATAAATTCTGTCTGATTATTATATATATTATTACTAACCAGAAACCTTCCTTATTTTATGGATAGTTACATTTTTTAAAAGGAACTTTCAAAATTGATTTCAAAATACAAGCCCGGTTAAAGGGAATATCTCAACTTCTTACCTATTTTCAAGGGAATCTCTAATCTGTTTTTGGAAACCATTATATTTATAAAATCACAAATTTTATTATGAAAATAATATCTTACTTCACTTTGGGTTTTATACAAATATATTTCCAAAATAGCTCTTCTTTTCAAAATAAAAGAGTATTTATCTCAAGATTTCTTACTGGTCTTATAAGAGTGTTCTCGTTTGATTCAATAATCTCGTTGTTTATTATGTATTGTTGGGTTTAATAATTTATTAAGTCATCTACCATATTTTATTTAATGTTTTATTACTGTAGATACCCAAAGCTTGAAGTACATGTACATTACATTAATTTTGAGGAAAACTTAGTACATAACAAAAACACACACACAAGGACCGTAATAGTTTAGTGTCTTTGGAAACTCAGAATATAATCTTCTAATTATGGTGAAAGATCTTCAAAATCTCCCATAAAGATCTCCTTTTTTTACCTAAAACCTTTCTTTATATCCTGGGGAAAATAAAACATAAAAGGGTGAGCTCAAATGCTCAGTAAGGGTAAACAAAAGAAATATCAATCACATCATACTCATAAAAACATAACATTTTGGAAATCTTAATCCTGCAAAAGAGATCATAATATCATAAAATGGGATAATTATAGTAGTGAAATGTAATCCCAATAATCATAACATAAAACATGAAACTTTGTGGCATACACACATAATCATAGAGAATCATTTCTTATTAGTCAAGACTCATTTCCAAGACTATCTTAGTGGACAAAGTCCATTTCTGAACCGAGTTCACTTCTCATTTCATTCCTGTTTCACTGAACCGGTATAACCTACCGTCCTAGCCATGTCTATATCATGAGATATAAAATATTTACCCAATTCATTGGAGGGAGATATAGGTCCCACCCATCTCATAATGATACCATTCTTATGTGTGCCACAAAATCAGAAACCATACATCATAGCATAACCCATTTAATAAAAATGGAAATCTTAAACATCGTGACATCATAAAACAATTCATATAAGATAAAGGAATTCATAAAAATAATTCCATCACAACATAGTCAAATCAATGTAATAATAGGGATAGAAACAGAAACCATTATTATCTTAAATGGAAAATAATTTTGATAAAACACTTGAACTCCATTCTTGAGGAAAATATCCTTTCTACTTCAAAAACATTTTACTTTCTTAACATGGCATACAATTTTAAACCAAAAGAAGTTGATTAAAAATAAACTTGAAAACTTCTAAAGGAAGATTCTTGGAAATATTTTTTTAAAATCCATTCATGCCGTATAAGTTAAAAAAACATTCTTCTCGTACTTTTGTCAGAAAAGTCAAAAAGTACCTCGTACGAAAAACAACAAAAGATTCCTTTCATATATTTTACTATAAACTCACCAAAGGGTAAAAATGGATTTAAACAATTATAGGTGGATGGAAATAATATTACATACTGAGGAAACATGGATGTGGATGATAAAATACACCCCAGTAAATACCAAAGTACCAACAATCTCGGATAAAAATGAGATTGTGATATTTCCCTTACCTTAGGTCCGATTTGCTTCGTAAGTGTCCGAACCTCTTGTATAATGATTTAAATAATGTCATTGACTTATTAAAGAATCATATGCATTGTTATGATATCATATATGGTTCACTTATGACTTTATATTACCCGTTCTTTTGTAAATTCCATGTTAAAGAGTGTTTTGGGTAAAATCGTTTCATTTGTCTTTCGTGTTTTGACTTGTAATTATTCATATGATTACTTAGATCAGGATTACATAATTCCAGAATATAAAACATTATTTATATATAATATATATTCAGAATATACATATATACAATAGATCAGTAAATGGAAAGAAATACACCATTCATGGAGATGGTAGGTTGTACGTACGCATGAACGCTGTTTTCGTTTCCTTATTGAGTTGAATGGAATTAAGTAGATGACATACATATATATACACATAAATACAGTATCATTATTATGTAATATATTTCATGATTACTTATTATATATACTTTATAATCATTCATGAATGGTTAACGTGGAGAATGAATCTCATCGCGTCGTGGAGACGGTAGTCCGTACGTACGCACGAGCAATGATATCGTTCTCATGATCGTGGAATTGTATTGGAGTGTCTGTATACTATTAAAGAATTAATATCACTTTATAATAGTCATATATAGTTACTCATTACACCATTATACCCATCCAATTAAGGTGGTGTACGAAAATAAATTACACCACGGCGTGGAGACGGTATTCCGTACGTACGCAAGCGCGGTGATTTCCTTTTTCCGTAGGATGGATAGAAGGTTAATTAGAGTTGTTTAATATTTATAATAACATATCAGTATATAATAAATACTGATGTTATTACTTTATCATGAAACAACTAAATAAGAAGAAGTTGAATAAGAATGAAATTGAAAAAGATCGGTAATGGATATTACCTCTTTTGGACACGCCTTCACTTAACCTACACTTAATGAACTAAGGATGGTCTTTGAAGAAGACAAGGACCTCTAGGATGATACTAGGGAAGTGTAGAAGATATTTTGGCAGGGGTTGGCCGAGATTGAATTCTCAAATTGGTGTGAGGAGGAGAGGGAGGAGGTGCCCTTTTATAAGGGAGGAGAGGGGCACTTTAGGAAAATCTCAAAATATTATTTTATATTAAGGTCAAATTCGGTTTATAATGGTTCCAAAGGGTCTTATTTAGAAGATAAAGTTGGGATGGGTCGAAATCCTCTCATCCAATAGGATTCAGACAAGTTTAGGTTATTATTTTAACCTTATCAATTAGATCTAACTCTAAGTTAAATAATTTAACTTTTACCGTGTCTTTTTGTTTTCTTACACTATATGGTTAATAAACTTACCCTAACAAGCCAAAATAACCCCAAGTTGTTTACTATTAAAATATCTATCCTTATCTAATTCATTTTTCCGAACCTTAGATTTTTAGGAATTAAATAACAATTAATAATATAATATTTGTTTCAAAAACTAATTTATGTCAATTTTGACACTATTTGGTACATGATTTTTATTAAATTCATAATAGAATTATAAGTTCTAACCAAGTTACTTATATCAACAATAACATGTCATATGAACCTAGAAAATTAGTGTAATTCATAAAAAGTCTCAAATTATATTTATTTGGGTATTTATAATATCAATTAGTATAATTTTTCACTATTATGGTAATTACTGCATCATCATTGTGTCATAAATAAATTAATTTATTTAATGTCTAAAAATTATAAATAAAATATAATTATGTAGGGAATCGTTTTATCTTTCTAATGAGTATTTATAGTCGAATTTATCTTATGTATAACCCTATATTAAAAATGATTTACTTATTAAACTTTGATTTCAACTATTTTAACCCTTCTTTAAATAAATTAATAATAAATGTCCTAATCTAATCCAAGTGGGACTAAATGGTCATATTTTATTCTTAGGGTTGTTTTTGGTCGAATTACACTTATCCAATAGAATTAGGACATGTGTTAGGGTAATAATAATGTCATTTTTACCCTTAATTACCCTATTTACTTTTAACCGTGGTAAATAAAAGTAAAAAGTTACTATTCACCAAAAATTATTTTCATCTCATTGAACCACATTTTACTTACTGACGTCAACCGTGTCTCTCGGATTTTTGAAATTCCACTCACAGAAGCGGTAAAAATAATTTTTATGAAAAAGTCAGTTTTTTTAACTACCACTTAGTGGTTTCACTATTCATCAAAAATTGAAAGTTTTCAGAAAAATACCAAAAATTAGGCCTAAGCTATATTTGATATTATGAACTCCAAAATGATGTCTATTTTACCAAATTCAAAACATATCAGTTGCATTAATTAATTTAAATATTAATTCTCGTCGTCAAAACAAATAGCGTGTTTTTAAAAGATAATAACTATCAAAAGATTGACACTTGTTTATAACTGGTTTAAAAGTGAAATTACATCCAATGACCAACATTGTATTAAATTGTAAAAATATATTCTAAATATACTTTAAAACCACTCAAATTAATAATTTATCACTATTAATTATTTTGATTGAAAAAGTTGTTTTTAATTAAAATTTAGTAATTTTCACTATTCACCAAAATATGAAAGTTATCCGAAAATTACCAAAATTTCACCCTAAGCTAATTTCGATATTCCGAATCCAAAAATGAAGTCCATTTTGAAAAATAAAATTTAAAAAATTTTAAAAAGTGGTTATTACTATTCATAATGGATAGTTTTGATAATATTTTAATAACATATCGTTGTTTACTGAAACTTGGTGTTGCATACAACACATGCTATCATGGAAGGTCGCGATTGCATGTAATTCAAGCCAGGCCAGAGATGCGTGTTGTGAAAGCTCCTTTTGGTGTAGTGTATAACACAAGACATTAATGAAATTAAAAAGGATATTTTTCATAAAATCTTGGGGTGTTACATTCTACCCCCCTTAAAATGAATTTCGCCCTCGAAATTCGTCGGGGTTATAAATGGTTTACTACTCTAATGTTTCTTTAATAGAAACCCATATCGTAAAAAGGAATACCAAAACTTGGCTTTAAAAACTAAAGTATGAAATGTAACAGTTACCCAAATAAACTAATCACTAGGTTTCCACATAGGTGAAAATATGGATATGGAAGAGAAATCTAACCATCATGTTCTGATGGAGAGTGGTAGAGAACATGGCTATGGAAAAGCCAGCAATCACAAATCCATAAATTTGTGATGATCTAAGGTACCATCTGAATCATTAGATATAAGAGAACTAGGACAAAATTTTTGGTTTTCTAGATCATTTCCCTAAAGTTGATGAAATTGGAATTAGAAGAAATACTATCGTGATTTTGGTATAGTCTCACTGTTGGTTGTTTTTTGGACAATTTCCACTTCATCTCTTAAAGAAATGAAGTTGAATTTGTCATTCATGAAGTGTTAGCAGATCCTGTGATAGAATTATGGGTCATTCCATCTATCTCAAACAAAAGTTTAGCAAAAGTTTTAAGTCCATCTTATGGTTAGATTAATCGTATATGGTTCCAAAAATGAACTTATACTTCATATATCATACCTCTTAATAAAATAAAACTGGTTTCTACTAAACATGGACTTCCTGTAGGCCAGTGGTAGGCGATAAAGGCTAGTCGCACTTCGGTTGAGGGTTCAATTACCACAGCCTTGTCCGACGCGATGGGTTGTCACATGTCCTGCAGGTTGTCCTTTTTTCTAAAACTACATTACTATAACATCCCATCAATAATATCGAAAAAACTTCTATCCTTAACAATACTAACTTATGTCCAACATAATCCATTCCAATCTTTAGGCTTATCCATAATACTGCAGTCCACTCTCATAATATAGTGAAAACGATTACCAGAGATTTCATATAACAAGCATGTTAATACCATCGTTGATCCCCATATATCATAAGATATGTCTTGTTGGTCACATTCCAAATATTCTAAGGCCTTAATCATGTATTCTCTTCAAAAATTAATACCCATTGAATCTTAGTAAACACATGAGTGCTGTCAAAAGTTAACTCATTCCACATACCAAAAACCCAAAATTCTATATACTCAAACCATGATATAACTATTTCCTTATATCAGTCATGAGCTCAGGAATACTATCTAACATTTAATTTTCTCTTTATCCCTTCATTATGCGCATATCATCTACATTCCAAAAATATCTGAATAACCTTTCATGGATAGTGGTACCATTAATCATACACTTTCAAAACTCAAGGAAAGACAATAGTGTAACAATCCTTAGATGTCTCTTTATTCCATAGTACCATGAGATTTCTTATACAACATTACACATGATAAACATGTAATCATTCCACTACATTCTTAAACCATTGACCGAGATTCAACAATTCTTTCATCTCACATATCATTTTTAGTCTCTTCATCATCATCAACAAAAATACTACCCATACGACCATACTGATTCTCTTCATGAGACTTTCCCTTAGGGCATTGGTTTGCATAATGCCCGTACATTCCACATTTAAAACATTTAACCATTGTTGATGTCGTAGCAATACCATTATCCTCATCCCTAGTGTTAACTGAACCTTTTCCTTTGCACTTACTGGCTTTGTGTCCTTCTTTTCCACACCCAAAGCATCTTCCTGTTCCTTTGAAACATTCTCCTTGATGCCTCTTCCCACATGATTTACATAGGGGAAATTGAACTTTCTTTCCTCTATGATCATCATGAAACTCCATCTTTCTCTTATTAGATGAGTTAGGAAACTTACCAAATTTTACATTATTGATCATATTATGAGATTACTGATTCGGCATAATAATGATGTTTGGACTTCCAAATCCCATTTCATTTGGTTTCTCATGAAGAATATCATTACATTGTCCATCATATCCTCCATTATCGTGAATCATCTTGTTTCCAGCCATTTTCTAAAACCCGAAAAGAATAGTGTGAGAGGTAAAAATCATAATAAAGGGGGAGTAACTTCAATATCTAACATCTTTGGTTTAATCTAATATCGTTACCATAGTTCTAAAACTATATCCTATACGTATACTTATCCTTAGGGACATCCCTAGACATACCTTAGAAATATCTCTAGGGATCTCACTAATGTTTTCGCATCCTAGTTTCCAAAGGTTGACTAAACCTTTCCTCTGATACCAACTGTAGAGACACAAAGCTTTACGTACATGGACATTACATTACTTTTGCAAAATACTTAGTACATATCAAAAACACACACACAAGGACCGTAATAGTTTAGTGTCTTTGGAAACTCGGAATATAATCTTCTAATAGTGGTGAAAGATCTTCAACATCTCCCATAAAGATCTCATTTTTTTTTACCTAAAACCTTTCTTTATATCCTGGGGAAAAGAAAACATAAAAGGGTGAGATCAAATGCTCAGTAAGGCTAAACAAAAGAAATATCAATCACATCATATTCATAAGAACATAACATTTTGGAAATCTTAATCCTGCAAATGAGATCATAATATCATAACATGGGATAATTATAGTGGTGAAATGTAATCCCAATAATCATAACTTAAAACATGAAACTTTGTGGCATACACACATAATCATAGAGAATCATTTCTTATTAGTCAAGACTCATTGCCAAGACTATCTTAGTGGACAAAGTCCATTTCTGAACCGAGTTCACTCCTCGTTTCAGTCCTGTTTCACTGAACCGGTATAACCTACCGTTCCAGCCATGTCTATCTCATGAGATATAAAATCTTTACCCAATGCATTGGAGGGAGATATAGGTCCCACCCATCTCATAATGATACCATTCTTATGTGTGCCACAAAATCAGAAACCATACATCATAGCATAACCCAGGTAATAAAAATGGAAATCCTAAACATCGTGACATCATAAAACAATTCATATAAGATAAAGGAATTCATAAAAATAAATCCTTCACAACATAGTCAAATCAATGTAATAATAGGGATAGAAACAGAACCCTTTATCATCTTAGATGGAAAATAATTTTGATAAAACACTTGAACTCCATTCTTGAGGAAAATATCCTTTCTACTTCAAAAACATTTTCCTTTCTTAACATGGCATACAATTTTAAACCAAAAGAAGTTGATTAAAAATAAACTTGAAAACTTTTAATGGAAGATTCTTGGAAATATTTTTTTAAAATCCATTCATGCCGTATATGTTAAAAAACATTCTTCTCGTACTTTTGTCGGAAAAGTCAAAAAGTACCTCGTACGAAAAACGACAAAAGATTCCTTTCATATCTTTTACTATAAACTAACCAAAGGGTAAAAATGGATTTAAAAAATTTTAGGTGGATGGAAATAATATTACATACTGAGGAAACATGTATTTTGATGATAAAATACACCCTAGTAAATACCAAAGTACCAACAATCTCGGATAAAAATGAGATTGTGATATTTCCCTTACCTTAGGTCCGATTTGCTTCGTAAGTGTCCGAACCTCCTGTATAATGATTTAAATAATGTCATTGACTTATTAAAGAATCATATACATTGTTATGATATCATATATGGTTCACTTATGACTTTATATTACCCGTTGTTTTGTAACTTCCATGTTAAAGAGTGTTTTGGGTAAAATCGTTTCATTTGTCATTCGTGTTTTGACTTGTAATTATTCATATGATTACTTAGATCAGGATTACATAATTCCAGAATATAAAACATGATTTATATATAATATATATTCAGAATATACATATATAAAATATATCAGTAAATGGAAATAAATACACCGTTCATGGAGACGGTAGGCCGTATGTACGCATGAACACTGTTTTCGTTTCCTTATTGAGTTGAATGGAATTAAGTAGATGATATAAATATATATACACATAAATCTAGTATCATTATTATGTCATATATTTCATGATTACTTATTATATATACTTTATAATCATTCATGAATGGTTAATGTGGAGAATGAATCTCATCGCGTCGTGGAGACGGTAGTCCGTACGTACGCACGAGCGATGATATCATTCTCATGATCGTGGAATTGTATTGGAGTGTATGTATACTATTACAGAATTAATATCACGTTATAATAGTCATATATAGTTACTCATTACACCATTATACCCATCCAATTAAGGTGGTGGAGGAAAATAAATTACACCACGGCGTGGAGACGGTATTCCGTACGTACGCACGCGCGGTGATTTCCTTTTTCCGTAGGATGGATAGAAGGTTAATTAGATTTGTTTCATATTTATAATAACATATCAGTATATAAGAAATACTTATGTTATTACTTTATCATGAAACAACTAAATAAGAAGAAGTTGAAGAAGAAAGAAATTGAAAAAGATCGGTAATGGATATTACCTCTTTTTGACGCGCCTTCACTTAACCTTCACTTAAAGAACTAAGGATGGTATTTGAAGAAGACCAGGACCTCTAGGATGATACTAGGAAAGTGGAGAAGAGATTTTGGCAGGGTTTGGACGAGCTTGAATTCTCAAATTGGTGTGAGGAGGAGAGGGAGGAGGTGCCCTTTTATAAGGGAGGAGAGGGGCACTTTAGGAAAATCTCAAAATATTATTTTATATTAAGGTCAAATTCGGTTTATAATGGTTCCAAAGGGTCTTATTTCGAAGATAAAGTGGGGATGGGTCGGAAGCCTCTCATCCAATAGGATTTAGACAAGTTTAGGTTATTATTTTAACCTTATCAATTAGATTTAACTCTAAGTTAAATAATTTAACTTTTACCGTGTCTTTTTGTTTTCTTACACTATATGGTTAATAAACTTACCATAACAAGCCAAACGAACCCCAAGTTGTTTATTTTTAATATATCTATCATTATCTAAGTCATTTGGCCGAACTTTAGATTTTTAGGAATTAAATAACAATTAATAATATAATATTGTTTTCAAAAACTAATCTATGTCAATTTTGACACTATTTGGTACATGATTTTTATGAAATTCATAACAGAATGATAAGTTCGAACCAAGTTACTTATATCAACAATAACATTTCATATTAACCTATAGAATTAGTGGAATTCATAAAAAGTCTCAAATTATATTTATTTGGGTATTTATAATATCAATTATTATAATTGTTCACTATTATGATAATTACTGCATCATCATTGTGTGATAAATTAATTAATTTATTTAATGTCTAAAAATTATAAATAAAATATCATTATGTAGGAAATCTTTTTATAATTCTAATTAGTATTTATAGTCAAATTTATCTTATGTGTAACCCTATATTAAAAATGATTTACTTATTAAACTTTGATTTCAACTATTTTAACCCTTTTTTAAATAAATTAATAATAAATGTCCTAATCTAATCCAAGTGGGCCTAAATGGTCATATTTTATTCCTAGGGTTGTTTTTGGTCGAATTACACTTGTCCAATAGAATTAGGACATGTGTTAGGGTAATAATAATGTCATTTGTACCCTTAATTACCCTATTTACTTTTAACCGTGGTAAATAAAAGTAAAAAGTTACTATTCACCAAAAATTATTTTCATCTCATTGAACCACATTTTACTTACTGACATCAACCGTGTCTCTCGGATTTTTGAAATTCCACTCACAGAAGCGGTAAAATTAATTTTTATGAAAAATTCAGTTTTTTAACTACCACTTAGTGGTTTCACTATTCATCAAAAATTGAAAGTTTTCAGAAAAATACCAAAAATTAGGCCTAAGCTATATTTGATATTATGAACTCAAAAATGATGTCTATTTTACCAAATTCAAAAAATATCAGTTGCATTAATTAATTTAAATATTAATTCCCGTCGTCAACACAAATAGCGTGTTTTTAAAAGATAATAACTATCAAAAGATTGACACTTGTTTATAACTGGTTTAAAAGTGAAATTACATCCAATGACCAACATTGTATTAAATTGTAAAAATATATTCTAAATATACTTTAAAAACACTCAAATTAATAATTTATCACTATTAATTATTTCGATTGAAAAATTTGTTTTTAATTAAAATTTAGAAATTTTCCCTATTCACCAAAATATGAAAGTTATCCAAAAATTACCAAAATTTCACCCTAAGCTAATTTCGATATTGCGAATCCAAAAATGAAGTCCATTTTGAAAAATAAAATTTACAAAATTTCAAAAAGTGGTTATTACTATTCATAATGGCTAGTTTTAATAATATTTTAATAGCATATCGTTGTTTAGTGAAACTTGGTGTTGCGTACAACACACGCTATCGTGGAAGGTCGTGATTGCATGTAATTCAAGCCAGGTCAGAGATGTGTGTTGTGAAAGCTCCTTTTGGTGTAGCGTATAACACAAGACATTAATGAAATTAAAAAGGATATTTTTCGTAAAATCTTGGGGTGTTACAATTACTAACTCTATTTTGGATGAACTATCCTAAAACCATTCACCATATTACTCGGAATGGTTAGTGTTTTATCATTAAGGATTAGTGAAAGTTAGTTACATTTCATATGATAGTTTCAATATGAATGTATATGTTGTGTATATTTATCCCCGCTCATATTAGGAATGCATTGGACTTATTATGTGATGGGTGGGGACCTCTATAGCTCCTCCATGCATCAATTGGCCTCATGAGACAAACTATGGTCTTGGAACAAGGCCTTAAGAAAATGATTATTTATGATCCTAGCACGAGGCCTATACGGTTTGGTTATGATGTCTGGAATATGCACTTCCCTCATTATGATGCCAGTATGTGAAGTTCATGTGGTAATTTGACTAGTAGAATACCCATGATTATTTTTTATTATGGAATTATTTACTCAGCTCATATTTCTTCCATAATGTGTTCAACTTCATTATTAAAGGAATGTGTTTTAAATTATTCATCATGTCTTAAGTTTATGCTATCTCCCGCTGTATTTCTTACTCTTACTGAGCATTTGAGCTCACCCCTTTCTTGTGTTTTATTTTTCTCCAGACATGAAGAAGTAAATTATGAATGGCATTCCAATATATTCTAGGAGAAATGATGTTGCTAGTGGAATAATTTAGTGTTGTTTTTCCTTTCCATATGTAAAGTTAAACTTGTGTATGTATCTTTTTTTCCATTAATACTATACTACTTGGTCCTTCGGGATTTGTATTCTTTGTATTTAGGCCAACATAATCAAATAAGGCACCGACTCTGGGCAACTGGGGCTGGGTCCTTACAATATGTAAGATTGATTATGTATGATTAATTATTTGAAAAAACATATTAATGAAAAAGGTAATATGGGTGCACCTAGATAGAGCTCTAATTCAATGGGTAAAGTTGAGTCTCATGAGATGTTATGTGCAATGGACTTGGAAGTTATCCTTGGCTTGTGACACCATGTGGAACAGTCTTGGCGGTTAGCCTTGACTCATGATAAAGAAATGTTTTATGTTGCTGCAACATTATTATGACTCGATGTTTATATTATTCCATGTTTATATGTTATGATTCCATATGTTATATTCCTTTTTATGTCATCATGTCATGCATTCTATCTCATCTATTGATGCTTTGTTCTTATTTTTATTCCCTTACTGGGCTATTTAGGTCATTCCTTGGTTCATGTGTTCTTAAGGGTTCCTTATACAAATGTTTAAGTGTAATGGATGTTAGGAGATCAATTTGAAGATTATATAAAGAAATGTTTTATTTGGTTCAATGTTTTCAGTTTTTTTGTACCATGTCTTCAAAGACACTAGACTTGATGATCCTTGCCTTGTACTCTGATGTAATATTATGCTTAAAGACAGGTAATATTATGTGTAAACCTCTAGGGTTTCTATACTTGGTATCAGAGGATGGTCTAGTTATTTTTGAATATTATGAATAGAGAACATTATTCATAACCTTGAAGATGAGACTAAGTATAAGAAAACACCTCTAAATTTTCGTAAGTATAGATTAAGTGGTTTATCGAAGAAATATATCTTTATCTAGATACAAATAGGTAGAGGTGTCTCTAGAATAGATGTATTTATGGGTAAAACTAGAAAACACTTCTTTGAGCTAGACTCAAATGGGAACTGGTGCAACACAATAGTACTTAATACACTCTTGGTTTGACACTCCCATAGGATATGATTTAGTAAATTCATGTGCTTATTAAAAACCATTATTAAGGGAATAAAAAATCTCATATGATATAAGTTAAGAAATAGATCAAGGATAACGAATATTTAAACCCGGGGAATCACAAGTTTGGATATAATTCTATTTTACAAGTTTATCCTCTTATGTTGAGGTTTTCTTTTTATGCTAAATGGCTAATTATTGAATCCCTATAATTGTAAGTTATTTATCTTAGTTAATGGAGGGAAATAGAAGAACATGTTCCAAAAATCAATGTGATAGGGAATGTGAATATTTCCCTAATGATATGCCTTGTATGATGGGAACAGGTGCTCAAAACTTCATGACAGTACAGGATCATCTTGCTCATGTAATGAATAACAATAGGAATCCTGTGGAACATCCTCCTCCTCCAAGGAAAGACAATGTTTTAGTTGAATCCTTCATGCGGAAAAGGCCTCCCATGTTTGGTGGATCGTCTGATACCCTCCTCACAGAATAGTGGATGAACTCCATTGAAAATATATTCTCTTACCTCTAATGCACAAAAGAAGATAATGTCATACTGGCGGTCTATCGTTTTGATGGGAAATCTAATTAGTGGGGGAAGTAATCAAGAATATGCAACCCCAAGAGTAAATTGATTTCAAGGTTTGAGAGGAATTCAAGAGAATATTTTTCAATAAATATTTTCCCTAAAACCTCTGTATGAAGATAGAAATAGAGTTCCTAAGACTCAAATAGAAGGAAGATGAGTCAATCAGGGAATATGAATCATACATTACAAGGAATTCAAGGTATGCCTCTAGATTTTTCATGCACACAAAGATAAAGGTGGATCACTTATTTAAGAAGTTCCTAGTTAGGATCCAAGTATCACTGAGAGAGGGAGGGTTGAATCAGTGATATCTTTTTATTTTTATGTTTCTTTCTTTTTGAAGCAACCTTTGCCTCTTGTTAAAGAGTTTCTTCCCTTCTAAACACACACAACCACAGGAACACAAGATTTACAAGGTTCACTACTCAACAAGAGTAGCTAAGACCTTGGTACGGTACAGAAACAATCCAATACTACAAAATCCACTAGAAAACAATCCTTTGATGTGGAATACAATGAGTAGGATATACCCTTACCCTTGTGTAGCACTTTCAAAACAATCCAATAGTACGTGTTCTCTCTCTTAGCACAAATCGGTTAATGTAATGATTCTGCGCTTCCTAATGAACATTCATAAATCAAATATTTCAATACAATTATTCACATTCCTACCCAGAAGCTGGTAAGAACCTCCAGGTGCAAAGAACATGCATGCCACACCCTGCTTGCGTGCCTTATAAATAACCCTCAGCTTGCACGCCACTTGAGCTTGTATGCCACTCTATACTACTTGCACTATCAGACATCAAATTTTTTCTTAAGTGTTGAGAATTAAAAAATGAGGAGGCCAGTCTTCTATTTATAAGAATTTTGGTGACTTACGCATCACAAACACTTGCGCGCCTCTCCATCACTTGCGCGTCGCTCCGTCACTTGCATGCTGCTCCAGCACTTACACGCCACTCCATCACTTGTGCGCCGCTTCATCACTTGCTCATCATTCTAACACTAGAACGAAAATTTCTTTCCTTTGTCATATTTTGATATGAGGATGTTGAAGTATGACTTGTGTTCAACATACACTTGTGCGCCACATATACTTGCGCGCCACTTTTGAATTGTGTGCCGCTTTCTTTCTTTTGCCAAAAACACTTCTTTATTCTACCTATCCTTCATAAGGCTTTCATCACATGTTCTCAAAACTTATGATATTTGTGAAATAAAAATCAGTAAATAATCATCATAGTTTCCAAGTCCTTTACAAAGTGAATTGATTTAGCTTCTTTGACAAAAAAAGACAAAACTCTGCAATAGAAAACATTTCTTACATCCTTATTCGTCCAAATTGGTCCCAACAATCTCCCCCTTTGGATTTTGTTGTCAACCATGATTCATAAATCACTAAACTTTGTAGGCTTAAGAAATGGATTACTTATCAACAATTCTAAGCCTACGTGAGATACCTAATTGTATGAAATAATAATTATTGACAGCCAAAACCACGTTGTCCAAAATTAGTTACTATGAAATCTCATGAGCGTACCTCCTCGGCCTTCTTCAGAACATCTTTCAAGCGTCTACTTCGGAATTCTTCACTTCTTCAACTTTCCTAGAAAACAACATTGTTTCCTACAACCACTCCAGCAAACAGTTAGAATAGTTCACACACATATATGCTGGATTCACAGCTTACCCACAACTCCACCTTTATGCATTCATCTATAAGGATAGATTTATGAAACCATTCTCCCCCTTGACAAAACTATTCATAGGAAAGATGAGAGTGGGGAAAGAAACCCGTACCTTATCCATGATAATAATGAGGTTGGACACCCATATTCAACCTGAATTTTGCAAATGGTTTCTTCGGTAAAGGTTTTGTGAATATATCAGCCACTTGTTCAGATGTAGGAACGTAGTCTATCCTAAATTCATTCTTATCCACCTACTCATTGATGAAGTGGTACTCTATATCAATGTGTTTTGAACGTGAATAATGTACTATATTTCTTGTAAGATTTATTGCACTCTGATTATCACAACCCAAGAGAAATGGTATCTTTACTTCAACAGGTATATCTTCCAGCCGAGTCTTCATCCACATTAGTTGAGTTGCAGCTTGAGTAACAGAAACATACTCAGCTTCAAATATGCTAAGATTTACTGAATTCTGTTTCTTGGTATAACAACTAAAAAAACTTTTTCCCATAAAGAAAACTCCACCAGATGTGGATCTTCGATAATCAATATTTCTTGCCCAATCAGCATCAGAATACCTGAATAGATTAATATTTCCAGATCCATCATACGTGATTCCAAAATTTTTTGTTCCTTTGATAGATCTGAGATTTTTTTTCCAGTAGGCAAATGTGATTATTTAGAAGCACTCTGAAATCTTTCACAAAAAGTGACAACATAGACGATGTTGGGTCTTGAGGTAGTCAAATACAACAGACTTATAATCATCTTTCAAAACTCTTTCTGATCAACTTCTGTGCCTTACCCATCTTTAGATAACTTGGTTCCCACTGAAATTAGTGAGGAAACTTGATTCTAATTTTCCATGCCAAACTTATTTAGAATTTCCTTAGCATACTCTTCTTGAGACAGAAAAATGTGACTCTTCTTTTGTGAAATTTGTATCCCAAGAAAGTACTTCATTTCTCCCTGCATGGACATCTCAAATAACTTCTTCATCTCCTAAAAAAATTCACATGATCTTTCATCATTTCCATGAAATATAATATCATCGGCCTAAACAATAACGATCAGTGAAAACTCCTAACATTCCTTGATGTAGAGATTGTTGTCAACTCTCCCTTTCTTAAAGTTCATCTTCTTTAAGAAACTATATAATTTAGAATACCATGATCTCAGAGCCTGTTTTAGCCCATACAAAGCCTTCTTCAACCTACACACATAAATTTATTCCTTTCCAATAACATATCCACAAGGTTGATCAATGTAAAATTCCTCGTCAAGGTCTCCATTCAAGAATTAAGATTTTACATCCATTTGAAAGATTTTGTAACCTCGTTGTGCAGCAATAACAAGAAAGATTCTTATTGTTTCTAATATTTCCACTGAAGAAAATTTTTCATCAAAATCAATGCCTTCAATATGTGAATACCCTTTGCAAACCAATCATGATTTATTTCTTATTACTTTACCTTCTTCATTCAACTTTTTCCAGAAAACCCACTTTGTACCAATAATGTTCTTATTATCCTGCTTGGGTACAAGTTCCCAAGTATCATTATTCAATATCTTATCAAGCTCTTCATTCATAGCATGAACCCATTCCGGATGCTCATATCCTTTATTTACATCATTTGGTTCAACTTTCGAATAAAGAGAAGTATGTGTTATAGCATTCATTGTTCTTCTTGTTTGAACCCTCTGATGTTGATCTCCAATAATGTTCTGATCCTCCACTTGTTTCCTAAACCTAGGATGATTTGTTCTAACTTCATCCTAATCAATCGAGATTTCTAAGTCTGATTCTTCTTCTTGCATAGAATTAACACATTTTGCAATATTATTAGAATTGTTAATAGAATCTTCTCTATGATGCTCAAATTCAACATTAACATATGACTTCTTTTCTTTGTCAACATTTTCAACAACATTTAAATCTGAAGTATCAATAATTCTTCATGTTTATTTTTTGAGACATCTATATCCTCCTCCTTCTGAAGCATATCCAAGAAAAATTCCATCATCTCCTCTTTGCTCAAACTTTCCAAGGTTTCCACCTTTCTTCTTTATAATGCATAGAATGCCAAAAACTCTTAAATGTTTCAGACGTGAAGTTTTTCTGTAGAACATTTCATATGGAGTCATATATGAGTTTGGCCTATATAAGAATTGGTTCTGAATATAAACAACAGTTCTCATGGCTTTCCTCTAATAATAATGATAAAGACTATGTTCAGGTAACATAGTTCTCCCCATTTCCACCAGATGTCGATTCTTTCTTTCAGCAACCCCATTTTGTTGAGGTGTGTATGGTGAACTGAACTCATGCAGAATTCCATGTTTCTGAAGTTAACATTCAAACTCTTCATTCTTATACTCACCACCATTATAAGTTCTCAACTTCTTCACTGAATACTCACATTCCTTTTCTTCTTTCCTCCTTAAACACTTACACATTTTCAGATCATCTAACTTATGTCTCATTTACATAACACATGTAATGCGAGTAAAGTCATCAATGAAAGTAATGAAGTACTTATATCCATTTATTGATTGCTTTCTCATTGGTCCACATATATTAGAATGTATAAGTTCCAATGGTTGTTTTGAACAAATTTCAACTCTCTTATGAAAAGACTTTATAATCTTCCCTTTTTCACAGATAGTGCAGCACCAATCTCTTCTTCTTGATAAATCAGGTATATCACAGACACTGTCTCACATTGATAATATTAACATGTTTTTCTAACACATATATCCCAGACTTTTATACCATAACTGGTTTGCATCCAACATGCCCATGTAACAAGAATTTTGTACTTCACCAACTTTGAACAAGTTTCCTTTTGTACGTTGGCCTCTTGTAACAACATTTCCATCATTTTCACATTTAACATCGAACCCATATTTTCTGAATATAACTTTGTTTCCCTCATCACATTATTGTGAAACACTCATAATATTATGTTTCAACCCATCAACATATAATGTTTTCATAGATTTCATTTTTTTACTTTTCTAATGATGGCTAATCTGACACCTTTGATTCTCAGATATTCATCATTTCCAAATGTAATGGTTCCTTATTTGAATTCTTTCACATTCATCAGAAACTTTAAGTCTCATGTCATATTAGAAGAACACCCACTATCAAGAATCCATGGACGTTCTCCTTTTGTAGCTTTCAAGGTAGTTTCAACAACAAGATCTTTTTGTTCTTTCTTTTCCCCCACTTTATGTTGTGCTTCCTCCAATTTCTTAGCCAAGTCAGTGTGTTCTGGCTAGAAAACCATGAACTCTTTCTTTTCGAATGTATCAGACCTGTCCCATTTATATTTTAAAAACCCTAGCTTTTTTGAATTATTAATAAACTTTTGTTGCTCTGGTAACACACTAAGTCAGCCCTTGGAAATATGTCCAGGATGATCACATCTTTCACAAATAGTTTCCTATGGTTGAAACCAATTATCAACTTTCACACCAATATTCTCAGATATCTTCTGAAATTTATTTAGATTCTTTCTATTTTGAAAGTCTTGAATCCCCCTCAATCCTTTTCTTTCAAAACTTGTGGGATATTTGTAATGTTGTTGGTTGAACCAACACATATTTTCCATGTGTCTGAAACCACCACAATACCAGTAGTAACCATAGAAAGAATATTTTCCTATGAAACTTCTATACTAACCAGATTAGTGAACATGCTTCTCAACAACCTTCTTAATAACACTATATTGACCATAAACCTCCATGTTTTCATTTGTAACTCCCTTTATCATTTCAGATTTAACAACACCAGAAGTATTAGAAGTCTTTCTTGACTCATGATTTTTATGCACTTCTGATTTTTCATCACTGGTAACTTTGACCACATACATGGTCTTTCCATCCTTGTTCTTATCATAACTAGTTCTATCTTTCATTTAAAACTTTGAAGGTAACTTTTGTGGATCCTTGTTTGGTTCATTCTTACTGGAACATTCACCAACTTCTGAGATAGAATTTTTAAAACTGACATTCATTTCTTTATATTTATAATGTTTCTATTGGACAACTTCCAACTCTTCTTATTTTGCCTTCAACTTTACTTCAAGATGAACATTACAATTCTTTGTATTCTCAAGAGAATTTTTCAGATCATCAATCTCCTTTTCCATCTTGATTTTCTCATTAGTAAAACCATATTGATTTTTTAATATGGAATTTTCATTTATCATCTTCTTGTTTTCCTTCTCAATCCTTTTGATCTTCGTCAGGAATTCATTCAACTCTTTTTTAAGATGATATTCAAGTCGATTTTTTTCTTCTTCGGAATTGTTTCTCTCATACTCTTCATTATTCACTGCAACAATATAGTTATTCTCTCTAGTTTTTTCAGTAAATAATTTCTCAGATTCAACTTAATTGTCTTTTTCATCTTCATATTTCGATAAAAACTTCATATTTTTTATTTGAAGAACTTTTTATCCTTCCCCTTTGAAAAATATTTATCTTTGTCTGCTTGTTTCTTCCACAACCTTCTTGGCCTTCTGTTATCATCATCACTATCTTCTTCTATATTATTTTGAGGATAGTTAGCCGCAAAGTGACCAATGGATCCACACTCAAAACATTTCAAGGGAAGTTTGTTGTTTTATTTCCATGTACCTCTTTTCACATTCTTAGAAAACAAGGATAAAATTTCATCAAAAGTTTTACATACCTCATCTTCAGAATCAGATTCACCATCATCATCTTCAATAAGAGTCTTCTTTGAATTTTCTCTCTTTGTATCCTTGAATGACGTTTCTCTATCAGCTTTTGTTTTCCCCTTAATAGTCTTCTCCCTTCTCATCTCATAAGTAATGAGAGTTCTATGAAAATCATCCAAAAATAATGTTTCAGGGTCTCTATCTTCTAATAAAGGCACTTTAGCATCAAACTTGTCGAGTAGAACTCTCAAGATCTTTTTGAAAACTGTTGAATCATCCAAAGTTTCACCAAGACATCTGATTATACTAACAGTATCATTTATCCTAGTAAAGAAATCCCCAACAGATTCAGATTCTCGCATTTTCAAGTCTGCATACTTCAGCCTCCAAATTTTTAGTTTATCCTTCTTCACTTTTTTATTTCCTTTATAGATGTTCTTCAGTTTGTCCCAGATTCCTTTGGTTGTAGCAACACCTTTCACTCTTAAAAATTTACTCTCAGAAAGAGATTAGAGTAACACATTTTAGCTCATCCATCATTCTCAAGTTTCTTCTTATCGACAAATGCAAGAGTAAACTTTTCTTCAATATCAAGAAATCCATCTTTTGTTGTTTCAAGAACTTCATATACAAGAGACATAAGATAATTCATCACTCTATCCTTCCTGATATGATAGTTCTTTCCATCAGAAATCAGAATCCCCATTATTATTCATGCAATTTAGATTCTCCATCACAACTTCTCTTCAACCACTTCAGCAAAGAATAAATGAAGGGAACCTGTCGCTCTGATACAAATTGAAATTCCTAGTCATGATCCAAGTATCACTAAGAGGGAGAGGGATGAATCAGTTATATCTTTTTATTTTTAATTTTCCTTCTTTTTGAAACAACTTTCACCTCTTGTTAAAGAGTTTCTCCCCTGCTGAACACACACAACCACAGGAACACAAGATTTACAAGGTTCACTACTCAACAAGAGTAGTTACGTCCTTGGTATGGTATAGAAACAATCCAGTACCACAAAATCCACTAGAAAACAATCCTTTTTTGTGGAATACAATGAGTAGTATGTACCCTTACACTCATGTATCACTTTGGAAACAATCCAATAGTGTGTGTGCTCCCTCTTAGCATAAATAGATTAATGTAATGATTCTGTGCTTCTTAATGAACATTAATAAATCAAGTAATTCAAAAAAATTCTTCACTTTCCAACCCAGAAGCTAGTAAGAACCTTCTGGTGAAAACAGCTTGCATGCCACACCCTGCTTGCACGCCTTAGAAATAACCCTCAGCTTGCGCGCCACTTCAGATTGCGCTCCACTCTATACTACTTGCGCGATCAGAGCTCAAATTGTTTCTTATGTGTTGATCATTATACAACGAGGAGAATATTCGTCTATTTATAGGCATTTTGGTGACAGGCATTCCACATACACTTGTGCGCCGCTCCAGCACTTGCGCGACGCTCCAGCACTTGCGCGCCGCTCAAGCACTTGCGCTTCACTCCATCACTCGCTCCAACACCTGTGTGTCGCTCCATCACTTGCACACTGCTCCATCACTTGTGCATAATTCCATCACTAGTGCGATAAATTCTTTCCTTTTTCATATTTTTATATTATGACCTTGAAATATGACTTGCGTGTAATATACACTTGCGTGCCACATATACTTGTGCGCCACACATGCGCGCCAATTTTGACTTGCACGCCACTTTCTTTATTTTTCCAAAAACACTTTATTACTCTCCCTATTCTTAATAAGGCTTGCATTACAAGTTCTAAAAACTTATGATATTTGTGAAATACAAATCAGGAAAGCATCATCATAGTTTCCAAGTCCTTTACAAATTGAATTGATTTAGCTTCATTCACAACAAAAAGGCAACACTCTGTAACAGAAAACTTTTCTTACTTCCTTATCCATCCAACATGGTCCCAAAACATTAGTGGACTAATGTTGAGTCTATGAAAAGCATTAGAGATTCAAGAATTAGACAGTTATGAGGTGATTTTCCATTATGCTCTCAATGTTGAAAAGGGGGTCGAAGACTCTCAGTGGTATCGTGGGCCTAGTGACAAGAAGAGGAAAATGAAATCTCATGTTGGTGGTCCCAAAAATAAATTCTATGATGGGAAGAATCTTGATCATCTCATGTGTAATGATTGTGGGAAGAAGCATCCTAGGAACTATCTAAAGGTAACCATGAATTTCTTCAAATGTGGAATGTTGGGACATCTAGATAAAAACTACTAATGGGATATGAATAATCCTGAAAATGATGAAGAAGAAAGGAAGGTTAAGATCAAAACTCAGTATGTAGTGCAGTGCTACAATTTCATGGAGCATGGGAATTATGTGAACTATTTCCCTAATACAAGGGTTGTCTAAGGCAATCAACAAAAACATCCAAGGAAACATTTAAGGGCTTATTATCTCACTACTACTGAGGTGGAGACATAAAATTATGTGGTGATAGGTACTCTATTTATTCATTCAAGAATAGAGAATGTACTATTTGATTTTGGTTCTATGCATTCTTTCATATCTTGTAAGTTTAGTAAAACTATTCTAACACCACCTAATTTTTTTCAGAAAAGTTATCTCTGAGAATATAGAATGGGGAAATTATTACATCCATATTTAAAAACTCCTCCCTAGTTAACATTAGTGGGTTAAACCTCCCAACAAATCTCATCATAATTCCTTTAGTAGTGCTCTATGCTATCTTGGGCATGGATTCACTATCTTTATACAAATCCAAAATCATCTCTTATGAAAGGGAGATCACTATTCAGATCCTGACGCATCCCCTAATTCTTTACAAGTGTAAGGAGGAATATGAATCTCCTTTAGAATCAGTTTCTCAAGTGTGGATATTAATTCCTTATGTGCACGAATGTCTATCTCAAATGATTGAGACAAAGGAGAGAATCATGCTTGAAGACATGCCCATCATGAGGGATTACAATGATGTATTCCCTGAAGAGTTGTCTAGTCTTCCTCCAAACTGAAAGGTTCATTTCGCAACTGAACATATTACTAGATCTATACCTGTATCAAGGACACCATATAGAATGGCCACTATAGATCTAGAATAGCTGAAGAAGCAGTTTTAGGAGAATCTAGAGAAAGGTTTTATATGCCCAAGTACATCATCATGGGGAGTGCATGTCCTCTTCATTAGGAAGAAGGATGGTTAAATGCACCTCTTTATTGATTATCATGATCTCAATAAAATAAAATTAAACAAGTATCTCCTTACAAATATTGATGACTTGTTTGATCAGTTTCATGTGTCTAGTTATTTCTCTAATGTGGATCTTCATTTAGGATATCAATAACTAAGGGTGAAGAAGGAAGATATTCCTATGTCTGTCTTTCAAATGAGGTATGGTCACTATGATTTCATAGTGATTCCCTTAATACTCACTAATGATCCAGAAATTTTCATGGATTTATTGAATGAGTCTTTAGAGAATACCTCGAATAATTTGTGGTAGTCTTTATGAACAATATTCTAATATACTCAAAGAGAAAGGAGGAACATGGGGAGAATTTGAATATTGAGTTAAAGACATTGTGAAGGGAAAATATATATGAAAAGTACAATAAATGTGAGTTATAGATAGAAGAAATATCATTCTTGGGAAATGTTATTACCGAAAAAGGGATATATGTTGACCCTGCCAAGGAAAAGGTGATTGATGAGTGGCTGATGCCAACATCTATGACGGTTTGTAGATTTTGGGGTCTAGCTGGGTATAATCGACAATTTGTGAAGAACTTGTCATGATTTTAAAACATAATGACCATGATGACATGGATAGGAGTAATTTTCTTTGGACATAGGAATGTGAATACTGCTTTAAGGAGTTGAAAAGGAGGCTTATAACTGTGCCAATACTCGCTCTCCCAACTAGTGGAGAACTCTTTGTCTTGTATAATCATGTTTCAAAGAAGGTATTAGGTTTTGTTTTGATGAAAAATGATAATTTGATAGATTATTCCATAAGGAAGCTGAAAGTCAATGATAAAAACTATCCTACTCATGATATGGAGTTGGCAGATGTTGTCTATACATTAAACATCTGGAAAAATTATCTCTATGGGGAGAAGTGTGATATATATACTGATCATAATATTCTGAAATATATATTCACACAAAAAAACTTAATATGAACCAATGAAGATGTATATAACTCATTAATAATTGTGACTGTTCAATCTATTATGATCGTGGAAGGCAAACAAGGTGGCATATGCACTAAGTAGAAAGGATCCCACATCTTTATCTATGATGATAATTGAAAAGTATAAAATCTTATTAAATTTTTAGAGGATATACTTGGGGATCATTAAGGTAGAAACATCATCAATATTTTCTCAAATGATCACTCAACCATCCTTCATGGAGAAAATAATCAACGCTCAATGAAAATATGTGAAAATTCAGAAAAGGATGTAAGCCATTAAAAATGTGAAAAACTTTGATTTCAAGATTGATGAAGAAGGGGTTTCAAGATTTGGGTCACAATTATGTGTACCATCTGATCCAGAGATAAAGAAGGGGCCTATGAATGACACACATTGATCAATCTTCTCTATCCACCCAGAGAGCACAAAGATGTATCGAGATCTATGAGTGACCTTTTGGTGGGACAATATGAAGAAGGGATAGATGAGTATAAATCAAAGTGCCTGGTATGTCAACAAGTGAAGTCTGAAAGATAGAAGTCTAAGGGGATGATGAAACCACTACCCATACCAACATGGAAGTGGGAGAACATCACCGTAGACTTTGTTACTGGACTTCCAAAGACATCTAGAGGAAAAAATTCTATATGGTTCATTATGGATCATCTTACAATGAAAACTCACTTTATTGTGACTCTAGAGGACTTCTTATTGAATAAAATTTCATATATTTATATAAAAGAAGTGGTAAGGCTACATGGAGTACCACTAGCCATTGTATTTGATCGAGATACAAAATTCACCTCAATGTTCTGGAAAAGTATCCATCATGCTCTAAGCACTAAACTGAACATCATTACGGCCTATCATCCCCAAACAGATCGTCAATCTGAACAAAATATTAAGAAAATGGAAGATATGTTGAGAGCATGTTCTAAAGACATTAAAGGAGGATGGGACCAAAATCTTCCACTATTTTAATTATCCTTCAACAGTTGTTTCCACTCGAGCATCTGAATAGAACCATAGAAAGACCTTCATGGGAAAAGGTGGAGAACAATGGCGTGTTGGGATGAAGTCAGTGAGAATAAGCTGCTAAGACATGAAATGGTCGAAGAAATGAAAAAGATGGTGAAAACCATTCAGTAGCACATCAAGGCAACCCAAAGTCTACAGAAGATTTATGCAGACAATTATTGACGAGACCTTGAGTTCAAATATGGAGACATGGTATTTCTACGCATATCTTCATGGAATATGGTCATGAGATTTTAGAAGAAAGGAAATCAAAGTCCCGTGTACATCAGCCCCTTATAGATTTTTGATCGTGTTGGAGCTGTGGGCTATCGAGTAGAACTTCCACCTACCATGTCCAAAGTACACGATGCCTTTTATGTATCCCTCTTCAAGAAGTACATTCCAAACCCTTCACTTGTACTCTATTTAGAGGAAATATAGTTGGGGAATGATCTTTATTATGAGTAGTATCCAGTGAAGATCTTGGATCATAGAGATAAAGTTCTATGTAACAAGACTACTCACCTGGTCAAAGTACGATGGCAGAACCGTAAATACGAAGAGGCAACATTGGAACTGGAGGAGGCAATGAAGGAAAAGTACATGCACCTATTTGTGGATTAGAATATAAAATTAAATTTCAAAGTAAAAATTTCATAAGGGGTGAATAATGTAATGACCCAATGTTTTATCAATATAAACTAATTTCTTATAAATATGCTATATAATAACATGAAATTACAACACAATGAACTACTAAATACTATGTGACCTTTAAACACAATATTGTTACCTGTGCGATTTGAATTTCAAAAAATTGACCTACAGGTTGCGATCAGTAAGATTTTTTGGAGTCTGATAAGGCAAACTTAATTTTTGGTGAATAGTAAACTACCCTTATGAATAGTTACCTACCCTTACGAATAGTAATATGTCAGTTATGAATAGTACATCATCCAAAATCATAGTTACCTCACCCATGATTATATAAATAAAATTTATGTATCTTATAAGTTAAAATACGATCATAGTAAATGTATTGGTAATTTTGTATGTCATAAATAATTAATTACAATTAATTAATTAATATAAAAGAAAATATAATTTCCTAAAATGTGTTCATAAATGTATAATTTTGTGTATTTTGTTTTTATGATAGATTTATAAGACCTTATGTAATTTTTGAAAGCATTGTAAAATCAGTTATAGTTTTAAAATCCATATTTTCCAAGTAAATTATGAATATAATTAAAAATTAATTTTTTATATTTATCAAATTATTTTTCAGAAATGGAGTACATTTTTAGATTATAGATGTTGAAAATGGTTTGGGTGATTATTTTTTTAATTTTTCTAAAATAATTGTATTTTTAAAGAATTGTAAAGTAAGATAATTCGTAATAAATGCTAAAAACTGAATTTCTGCATCTCTCTTGAGTCGTGGATGATGTAAATAGAGATTTTTTTTCAAAATCACATGCACATATTAATTTTTCCACAATAATAGTTACTATTTCATGTCTTAGGAAAAAATAATAAACTAATGATTAAAATATTAAGAAAACCCTCCTCCCCTCCACTATAAAAACCACCCACAGTCCCCTCTTCTCTTCACTCCCCTCAAGCCTTGTTCCTTGCCTAAGTTCTACCCAAATCTCTCCACAAGGTCCTAAACCATGTCCAAAATCACTTGGTCTCTTTATAAGACCAGATACTCTCCCCTTAAGAGGCTCTCAAAGGAGATAAACTCGAGAGGTAAATTCCTCTGTCCGATTCATTTATTTTCCGTCAAGTTATTTTCTTTTTTTTCTTTCCACACCACCCTTCACCCAAATGGTATGATAACTCCTATAACATTAATGTACTATAATTATATTATAATAATGGTATATTTTATCATAATATCTCCCTCACCCTCTATTTATTCTATAATTGAAAATACCATCTCATATGTCATGATTGATCACATTCAAGGAAAGCGAGTTTTAAATTTAAATTACCATCTTATAGAATAGTCATGAAACCATTTTATTGGTTGAAACAGATCATAATATATTTATTTTATCTTATTTTATGTTCTATAATCCTTATTCACACATGATATAGAATGATAATTCCAAACAAGTTAATTAATCTCAAAATCTCCAAATTAATCCATGTATTTATCATTAATGTCTTATGTAATGATTCAACTTCACTCCAAGTAACCAAATTAAATTTACAACCATGTAATATTATGGATATTTCTTAATTTCATATAACTTCATTTATGGGAAAACATTCTCTCATACATGTTTCTCTGTTCCTGAAAATATGTAAACCGATCGTAAAAACCAAGAAAACAAACATACTCGAATAATGAAATTGAACCACTTAACCCATCAAAAAGGTCAGGAATGAACAAAAAAAGGTTATAATAAATCTTTTAAATTCAATATAGGTTATATAATTATTAATTAATAAACCTAATTTGAATATTTTGGTTATTAATATCAAGTGGAGAACACTAACATATTTCAGGTAAGGGATCCACTCTTTCTCACATTTATTCAAGAATCTCTTATATGATATTCCCTTTTACATATAATTCCTAATGATGGGGTATGATTTAAAAAATTCCACATACTTTCCTCATGATGTATAAAAGATTAAAAATCCATTTCCCTTTTATTAAGACCTCCTAAGTACACTCGATACCATGTCGATAATCCATAAGGGATTCTACCAGAACCTCATTTAGTCCTTCGGGTTGCCTTATCTTCGTTTTACTAAAATAAAGTTATCGTATCTTTTTATATGCACATTATAAAGAATGTTTACATTTTCCAAATTCATTTATTAGTACACTTTAATCATCTTCCTTTTGGGATATACATGTTTTTAAGTGATTCCCTCCTCAATACTTCCTGATAAGCAAACTTGTTTTAAGGGAACATCCATGATTCTTACCTAATTTCAAGTGCACTCTATATTATATATTAAGAAACCATTGTATTTATAAAATAATTATTTTAATTATGAAAACAGTTTTGGTTCACTTCTATTTTTTATATAATATATTGTTCCCTTTTCTATTTTAAAGTCTCTATAGTGTTTTCCTTAAAACCGCACAAAAATATATTAATGCTAAACTTTCATGAATACTTTTATTAGATATTGTCACCTATATTTGACATCACTTACCCTGATACATGCCTATTTGATCTTTTTAATGTCCCTGTATATTTTATTTCCTTTCTTTCATGGACACCTTTATGATACACCCTTTTGTTGTGCTTTATGACATGATTATGGAACGCAATTCTTTCCATAGATAAGATATATGTTTATGTGAGATTTATTATGTATGATTCATTATTTTAACAAAAAATATTCATGAAAAGTTATAATCTATGCACCCATATAGTGCTCCAATTCACTGAGTAAAGTATAGTCTCAAGAGATGTTATGTGTGATGGTCTTGGCGGTTACTCTTCTCTTGGGCTACAATGTGTGAAAGTCTTGGAGGTTAGCCTTGGCTTGTGCTACCATGTGAAACGGTCTTGGAAGTTAGCCTTGACTCATTCTAAATACATGTTTTATGTTTCTGGGACATTATTATGACTCCATGTTTATATTTTTCTAGGTTTATTTGTTATGATTTCATATGTTACATGCCTTTTTATATCATCATGTCATTCCTTATATCTCATGTGCTAATGATTTGTTCTTATGGTTATTCACTTACTAGGCTATTTAGCTCATCCTTTTGTTCATGTGTTCCCCCATGTTAACCTATGCAGATTTTTTATCACAATAGGAGTTAGGTTCTCAATTTGAATATTAAATAAATAAATGTTTCATTTGGTTCCATGTTTTCAGTTTTTCTTGTAACTAGTATTCCATGAAACTAGACATTACGATCCTTGGTTTGTACTCTGGTGTATAATAATTCGTAAAATCATGTAATGTTATGTGTAAATGTTTAGGGTTTATATATGTTATACCATGAGAGTTTAGTCAAGGGACCTTTTGATGTTCCATTAAAAATTCCATGATGATGAAAATCTCATATGTGGGATGGAATCCTGGTGATTTTTCCTTTTTGGGTGGTTTTTTCATGGTTAGTAGACATTATATCTTGAACCTTATGGGAGGGATGGTTATATGGGATCCTAATTAATTCCTATGGAATCTATAAATAAGATATATATAAATAGGAGTGTGGAATATGAGTCATGGGTAACCTAAAATGCTGACATGAGGTATGGGAAATCTCTTTATGTGTGTATAGTGATTCCTTTTTCACTTATAGTTTATTTATATTGTGATTCCTCATTCACTTATGGTTTTTTATATGATGATACCTCATTCTCTTATGGCCTAGTTATACATTGATACTACACTCACTTATTATTTATTTATAAAGTGATACCCCATTGACTAAAATTTTATTTATATAATGATACATCATTTTACTGTGGAATATTTATATGGTGATCCATAATTCACCTATGATTTATTTATATGGTTATAAATCATTCATCTATGACATATTTATATAGATATTCCACATTATTGTATAGTCTATTAATATGGTGATATCTTATTCACCTATTTCTTATTTATATAGTGATAATTTGTTCACCTATTAATTGTTTATGTGGTAATAACTCAATCACCTATGGTGTATTTATATAGTAATAACTCATTCACCTATGTTTTATTTATTTATTGGCAACCCATTCAACCTATTATTGTAATCAAATAGTGTAAAAATATTCACATACTAGCACTGGACTCTGTAGGTAGTGTTACTCATCAAGGTGGATTATTAGAACTCGATGACGTGATGGGTATATTATTTCTATTTTATCTATTATCTATAATGTTTTCATGAACCCATATATATTGGACTTATTTAAGGACACTATTAGTGGTGGTGTACTGAGTATACAACTCACACCATTCATGTTCACCTTAGTGTTTATAAATATTTTAAAGTCCATGATGTAGGAAATGGAATGGGAATTGTAATCATTGGTTGATCTTTTTGGAGTAAGTGTTCTAGAACCAAACAATTGAACTTTGGATTAAATGTATATTAAATTATTTTAATATTAATATATCATATTATTATATTTTTTTCATTGTTATGCATGACTTTAATGTATTAAATTCCAAGAGTATTTGTCACATTGATTATATAATAGAAGTTCCACTATATGATGAGAACCTTGAAATTCCATTAAAATATTCTTTAAAATAGTTCTATGGTTGGAAAAAATTCAATTATGGGGCACATAGAATGTTTTCTATCTGGTGAAATTACTCAAGCATATGATATTTTTTCTTATGAAGTCCTCACTTGGGGATTTTAAGAATGATATATTATGAGAACAGAACCACCTGTATGAATTCCACATGTTAAAGTGACATCAGATTTTCCAATATTAGATCATGTTTAATGGTCCTTATAATTTAATATTATTATTAATTCATGTCTTGATTTGTGAACGTTGATGTATTTCTCAAACTATGATGGTAAAATTCATGGGGCTGTTGAATACGTTGAGTCCATCATGAGTGATGTGTTTTTAATTTATAACTTGAGGAAGGAGTTATCCCTTCCATATTTATGGAAGTTTTTATATAATCCCCTTTATTTAAATATAATGATCACATTAATTTCAATCTCCATGGTACAATAATGTGTTTATTTTAGATAGTTGAAGAAAGTTTCATCAAACTCCTAGGTAGATGACACACATCTACAGCCTTCTTGATTAGATATTATGACAAAGGGATTATATCAAACAATAATAATTCATTTGTGGTTTTCAAAGTTTTGACTTTTACATTGTTATCTTGGGTACCTTGAACTATTTCTAGACAGTAATCTTAGACTTTAGGAATGAAAACCAAATTATAATGAGAAAGAATCCAAAAGGGTCACACACTATGTGTTTCTTTTAATCTCAATTAAATTATATTTTAATTTAATCATTGGAATAAATATTATTTTCAATATTGAGGAATAATTATATTTAGGATTTATTGATTATAAATATTAAATAAACTAGTATTAACCCATGTGTACACACAAAATATTGGATTAATAGTTTTTATTTGATTATAGAATGATATTTGTAAAATATATTAAGTAATAGTATTGTTGAATATTTTTTAATCACAACGTATTGGTATGGGAATGACCTATATCTTATGTATAGATTTCTACACTGTGTAAGGGACTATTCTAGCTGGTTATTGTTTACTTTTACTACATATTTAGGTATCTAACATTCTATATAATAGAAATACCCTAGAGCGCATGAGAACTGGGGACAAAGACTTGAAATGGCTGGTATATGGATATACATTGGGGACAAAATTCATAGAAAAAGTAGTAATGTATATATTTGTAGAATTGTATCAATTATTGAATGTAACATGAAGTTGTAGGATGTAACCCAAAAATCCAATCACATTGTTCAAATATTTATCTTTAAAAGATTTGAACATAATTTTCTACATAGAAAAAAATTTAAAAATAAGAATACCATACTGAATTTTTAGAATAATAAATATGAATGTTAATAAAAAAGAAATAATTGGAAAATAATAAAAAGATAGAATTTGGTATGGTTTCACTAAAACATGTTTTGCTCAGAATTACTTTTATGTATTATCTAATTAAATAAACGTTTTAGTGATGTGGGAACTATTACAGTAGAACCAACATGAAAACAGAACACCAATTGAAACATCACATTTGGAAAAATACAAACAAGTTACAAATGCAGAAAACATTTTTAGACATCAGACATACACAATAGCACCACTTTCAACATCTATTATGGTTCAAAAATCACACTACCATGAAAACAGATATAGCCAAAATGGTCCTAAAAATTAAACAATCCAAACCATTTATCCATTTTAAAGTTACCATAATTTCAATCAACCACATTTCTAATAAAAACTTCAAAATCTTAAATCTAACCAAATTAGTTCTAATTAATGGTGCACCAAAACACCAAGATAATTGTTGTAATACACAACTACAGCACTGGGTAAAAATGAAGTCAAGGAGAAACCAACTTAACAGAAAATACCCATCCATGCAAGAAACATCTTCAGTTGAAATCATGTATACTCTTGCAATGGACCATCCTACAATAAGAGAGTAACTATAAAATACCCAACATGGTTTTTACATTCTAACGAAACAACCATTAATAAATTATAACACAAAAAAATGAAAACACAAGCAACATTTTGGTAGACAGCAATGGACAATAAATAATAATTTAAATGTGTAATATGAAATATATAATGTATAGTTACTATGACTTGATATTAATTGTAGATTAATCTAGTTGCATTACCTGTATGGAAAAAAGAGTTTTTCTTTCTTCTCCGACATCATTTTCCTTGAAATGGAGGAAGATTCTAATTATAATTTATCATCATCATTTTTTGAGAAGTCATGCTACATAAATGGTTACAGGTGTATCCAATATCATGTTCAGTGAAGGCCTACACTCACTGCAAATAGTAGCCTATAAAAAAGATGCATTAGGATTAAAAACAACTTGTTCTCACTTAATAAAGTATCATAACTCTTGGTAACTAAAAAACAATAATTCATTAACTATAAAGTGATAATTACCATTTAAAAAATCATATTATGTGGTAACTATATTGACCATGAGGTACACATAGCATGTGGACACTTGATTTAACATGGTGTGTGTATACTAACTTTGAATTCATGGTTTGCAGAAAATATCATCATATAGTAACTCTAGATACCTTGATTATCCAATGAATCTTCAACCATTACATGCACGTTTGGTTTTTTGTGAATAAACAAGAGTCACATAACAATATAAAAAAAGAGAAAGTGGTTGAAATATATTGGAATTCATAATATATGTGAAATCATCTATATTTGTGTAAAGTATGAGAGGATACTAATCCTATTTGATCTAAGCTTCAGAGATCTTTCAAGACCTGAGCAGGTGAAGGTGTGGAATGGGAGAAGTCATGCAACATAAATGGTTGTAGGTGTAGCCAATATCATATTCATTGAATTCCTCCACTCACTATAAGTAGCATCTTCTAAAAAACAATATGCAGTAGGTTTAAAAACAACTTGTTCTCACTGCTTGAAGTATCATAACTCCCAATAACTTAAAAACAATAATTCAATAACTATAAAATGATAATTACCTTGTAAAAAAATCATATTTTTTGGTAAATATATTGAGTATGAGGTGGAAACAGCGTGTGGACACTTGATTTAACTTGGAGTAGGTATACTGACCTTGAATTCATGTTCAGTAGAAGATAACATCATATAGTAACCCTACATACATTGATTCTCCATTGAATCATCAACCATTGAATGCACATTTGGATTTACATGAATAAATATAATTTGCATAACAATCCAAAGAAAAGAAAACTAAATGAAATATATCATAATGCATAATATAAGTGAAATATTATATATTGGTGTATATTATTAGAGGATACAAATAATATTTCAAGTAAGATTTAGATTTTTTTCAAGATCTGAGAAGGTTAAACCATGGAAGGGGAGAACTCATGCTACATAAATGGTTACATGTGTAGCCAATATCTTGTTTTATGAAGGCCTCCACTCACTACAAGTTGCATCCAATAAAAACAACATTCAAAAGGTTTAAAAACAACTTATGCTCACTTCATGAAGTAGCATAAATCATGGTAACTTAAAAACAATAATTCATTAACTATAAAATGATAATGGGACCACCTTATTTTAGATAATACACTTCAAATTAGGTACACTAAAGTTACAGTAACTTTAAATAGGTTTCACTTTAGGTATAAAACCCCTTAACATCAAATATTTTGGTGATTTTTTATCCCTTCTAAACAATAGAAACGTCAAATTTTCAATTTTACATAAATGTAAATAAAATAAAGAGATTTTAAATAGAATAAATAAAATGTTAGTATATATTCTATATCATTATATGTCATCATAAAATAGTGAAATATATATATATTGAACCCATAGAAGAAAATAACTGGAATTTTTAAGAACACCATCCATTTTCTAAGGTATCTAAACAAAAAATTTCAGCCTTTCATGCAGTTTAATGAAATATAGATATTAGTTATTGATTTCTGATGTAAAACTGTCTATTATTGTGAATTATATCATGAGAGTTATCTAGAAATAATATTTTTTTTTTGAAATTCTAAAATTCATGAATAGTTGAAGAGAAATTAGAGGAACTTTTAGACCACATAAACAGGGATTTCAAACAACAACATAGTTTAATGAAATATAAAAAAATCTATTATCTACCAAACCAAAAACAGTTAATGATAATTTGATCCATATAAGTAATATTATAATAGAATAACTAAATAAAATTCTCAAACACTATAACCCAAAAATTAATGATGGAACCAAAATCATAGAAACAGGAAACACATACAGTGATTAAATTAGATTAATAGTGAATACGTTATACACATAGTTAGTAGAAGGTTATATTGCTAAAATAAGCTGAATGAAAGTGAATATATTATGAAAACATTAAGTGATACTTATTATTAATTAAATAATAATGCATGGTTACTTAGAATTCTCTATGAAACCCTCCTGAAACTCATTGAACTATAATATATTATGTGTTTCCTACTCTCATTGATTTGACTGATATCCTGGTATCCTTCCTGGTGACCAGTATAAAATTCATTTGGAACCAAAACCTTATATTATTCAAATGTTATATAAAAACAACTATTAAATTTTTTTAAGATTGAAGATAGCGATATAGAAACATAGTAACCTATAATTTATCTTTAATGGATGAAGTTATACATATCATTACTAGACTATCATCCTCATTTGCATACAAAAAAATTGAATGTATTAGTTCTAGTGATGTGGGGGAAAGTAAAAAATGTAAAGTACCATAAAAAAACTAATTACATAGAATATGTAACATTAATTAATTTAGAGAAAATAAAAATACATATACACTAGTTTGTCTCTTGAGACCAACCAATGCATCAAGGAGCTATATTAGGCTCCACCCATCACTTACTATGTCCAATGAATTCCTCATATGAAAATATTGAATCATAATATAAACATTATTATTTAAACTATCATACAAAATGTTAATACATTAAAAATAAACCATGAATGGTATAAAAATAACACATCTAGAGTAAAACAAATCACAAAACCTTTAATAAAATATGTGTAACACCCTGACCCTCGTTACCCAGAGTCGGTGCATTATTACATAACATTGGCATGATCACAAGAAAGATCATTTCTCGAAAGACCGATTAGTTTAGTAGTCTTGGAAACACTAGATATATTGATAAGTCTTACATTACATCATAAAATAAAATAAAAACTACAACAACATCTTTTCTTCATATCCCATCATACTGTTCCTACAGGTCATTCATAAATTACATCTTCACATCCTGGGAAAATTAAAACATTGAAATGGGTGAGCTTGGATGCTCAATAAGGATAACAATATAGCGGAAACTTCCATGAATAAGCATAAACATTTAAGGAAATGTATAACTAAAACAAAATCCTTTTAAACTTCAACTTCAACATAATATAGAAGAAATAAAATGAAATAATGTCATTTACTTATTCACATGGATATTCTACTAATCGAATAATCACATGAAATATCAATAACCACTTTCATAATGATGGAATGCATAATTCCAGACTATCATAACCACATAGTCAAGGCCTCGTGCCAAGACTAAAAATAAGATTTTTTCAAGACCTTGTTCCAAGACACTCGTTTGTCTCATGTGACCTACTGATGCATCTAGGAGTAATAGTGGGCTCCACCTGTCACATATTAAGTCCAATGCATTCCATGTATGAACAGGTTTCAACATAACATAAACATTCGTATTAAAACTAGCATACGAAATGTAAATACTTTCACCATAAACCATGAACGGTATAAAAATAACACATCCACAGTCAAACATATCATAAAACCTTCAATATAATATGGAAGTTTTTTATCTTAATATGATTCATATTCTCCCAAAATTCTATGTTCTTATAAAAGAAGACCCAAATCGGCATATTCAAGAATTTAGTTATGTCTTCTCAAGCTTCAAGCTGAGAGGAGAACCTAAAGACCAATTATATTGGAGTTCATTCCCCTTTTCACTCAAGTGAATTACCAATGAGTGGTTATAGAGCTTACAACCTAGATATATCCATGAATGGGATGATCTCAAAATAAGTTTCACACAAATATTATTCCCTACCTCCCAGAGCACAATGATAAAGAAGAAGATATATGACATCTAATAATAAATGAAGAGACCCTTTATGTGTACTGGGAAAGATTCAAGAATATTTTTTCAAGTTTCCCTCATCAAGAGGTGTTTGATCATCACTTCCTAGTTTTTTTTCTAGCAAGTACTATAGGAAAACGAGAGGAACCTCTTGGATGCATCATCTAGAGGAGCTTTGATTGAATAATTACCAAATGAATCTAGGATCATAACTAAGAAGATTGAATAGAATTCCCAAAAATTTATAATAAGATGCATAATTATGATTGTTATTCATTAGGTAAGGACATTTGATTCATCATAACCTCTATTTCAAGACACGCATAATAAAATGACTAGTTTAGTGAGACAAGTGGTTGTAAAGTGAGTTATCCATAATCCTCACTTTAGGTATGAAGATTTTTTTCATTTCCCAATCATTATACTAACTAGTGTGTTGAATTATAGGGTAAAGATATTAGTATGTCCACATTAAATAAAAGTAAATTTTAGTAAAATCAACCATGGAGAGAAGGAAAATCCCAATAAGGATTTGGATGTCAAAAATACAAAGCTAGAACCCCCTTTTCTGACCAATTCCAAAATTATCCTCCTTTACAAAAACTGTACAAGAAACCCTATCAATAACAATCTTATCATCCACCTAATTTTCACCAAAAGTCATATGGACATCCCATTCCTAGTGCACCACTAGATGAATAAGGACAAGGAATGGATACTAAGGAGTTGTAGAATATAGTGATGGATTTTTGAAGTAATTTTGAGGGTCTAATGAACATGATGTACAAAATCACAAGAAACCATCCAGCACAAACCATCAAAAATCCAAAGGGGAGTTTAAGTATGACCATCATCAGGAGTGATAAGAAGATTAAGTGACAAAAACCTAAGGATGTTCAAGCTAGACCAGAAGAAGGAAAGTCTGAAGATTTTAGAAAGATTCTAGAAGAACATCCCACTCAACTAAAGGAAGAAAAACAATAAGGAACAGGGATTGAGGAAAATATTTATAAAGGAAAGACCGGAAACACCATTGTAAATGAAGAAAAGGAGAAAAAAGGATGTTTCACTACCATTACATTCTTGGTTTACTCTTTCAAAGAAGATTGAAGAAGAACAAATTCAAAGAGATATCCAAGAGACATTTCCACTGATTTAAATTAATATACCTATCTTATAATCCATCCAAAAAAATCAAAAAATATGTTAAACATATCAAGGATATTGTTACCAAAAGGAAGAGGATTGATTGGAATGACATAATTAGCCTAAGTAGGAGTATCTAATCCATGAATACACCACCATTTCCCAAAAAATGTCAAAATCCAAAGATTGTTTCTATTCCTTATACTATTATTTCTTTGAATTTTTCTGATTCTTTTTGTGATCTTGGAGCCTCTATAATTATCATTCCTCATTCTGTACTTTTATCTTTGAAAATAGAAAAATTAATCCCAGATGAGTGGTTTTCCAATTGGAGAACAAATCCACTATTTTTTCAGGAGTGTTAGAGGATGTTCTAGTGGGAGTTGAAGGACTTATTTTTCCAGTATAATTTTAGGTGATCACCATGGAGGAAGATAAATCACCATGCCACACACTCATGATTTTGGGAATATAATTCAAAACCTTATCCAAAATGATTATCAATTTACATGAAGGAACACATTCAATGGATCATGGAGATAACAAGGTACACTTCAGCATCCTTGAATTATAGAATCACCATTTAAGAAACCATTATATTTTTGAAATATACCATAAAGAAGGTACTGAGACCATTGAATATCCATGTACGATCTATCAATTCTTAGATTTAGAATATTAGTTTACCAAAAAATAATTGAGTGCTCTGAAATATAGAAATTTTTATTTCATGTGAGGAGAATAGAAAACAACTGAATTCTTTTACAGTTTATTAGAAGGGGCTGAAAAATCAAAAATTGATTCAAATTATCAAATAAACAAGTACATGATTAAAGCGGTTGAACATGAAAGAGTCGTCAAAGATCTCAAGAATGAATTGGATTCAATGGAAGAAGATTTTTCTGAGACACAATCCATATGTCTCACATCACAACTCGATTTGAAAACATAAATAGAGGACTATAATAAAGTTATATAGATAAGAGGAGAATCTATTTAGACCAATAAGAAGAAAGGCCCACATGAACAAGTTAAATCTCTACTCAATCAATATCAAAATAGACATGTTTCATTTAAGAGTGAAAATATGAAATCTAGAACTAATGATATGTGGTACAAGAAATATAAGAGATAATCATCCACATAAAGGAAAGAAAAGAAAATTCCAAGGAGGCCATGAACCTTTCAATAAATTCATGATCAGTTCATAGTAGGAAAAAACACCACAAATATAGATAGCTCGGGATCTAATCTAAATGTACCTAATTTGAATTATTTTTATGAGGTTGTGGTAAGTGTGGAAAGTTTTTATTTATATTAGGTTAACATTTATTTTAAAAGAGATTTGAAAGGACCAAGGGGGGGTTTGTAACCAGACAAAGTAAATAAAATCTTGGAGAAAAGAACCAGTGACCTGATCTATAGTATAGTTACATATAAAAAACAAATTTTAGATTCTAGAATAAGAGGTTCCCTGTGTGTTGAAAGGGAAGTGTTTTCAAAAGAATCTCATTGTAAAGTCATGTATAAGTTATAGGATAAATGATAAAGTCAACAAATTGTGTCTATTTATTTTCCTAAGTCAATTCAAATTAGAAAAAATGGGAGGAAACTAAGAAAACTTTCGAAACCATGGAAGATAAAGTGGATTTATAAAAAGAAAGAAATTATTCTACTATCAAGGGGGAAGGGATTAAAATGTTCTATGGGAATCTACCACATAAACTGGTAGAGTATGTCAAACTTCTCTCTTCTATCTACTGATTTTTTTCTCATTAGGTTATTTCGATACAATAACATTAACCAAAATCACTTCCAGAAGGCAACCTGAGTTTTAATGTTTTCCTAGGAGATAGGATTTTAGGACATAGTCACTTCCCCTTTAGCCCCTTTAAACTTTAATGATATGGACTTACACTAGTATGTGTTGTGTTTTTTTACAGTAGTATCATATAAAGAATTTGTTAGGAAACACCAAATAATGATAAAGAAGTAGAGAAAAAACTTCATGTGGAAAGGGGATTTTATTATTACATTTTCAATATTTTAATCCCCTATATTTTTCTATAAAAACCTATATTAAAGATGAAAATTTCAGCAACACTGTTAAATCTGTAAATTGCATGATGATACTTGAATTTTTTCATTACTTGACCGAACTAAGAGACATGAGTTTTTTAGTGACCATGTGATTCCATGTTTTATATTAAAATGATAATTTAATTGAATTAGTAAGGTGTAAAATTGAATTATTATATAAATAATGGATATTTAAATAATGACTAATGATTTAAAGGAATATGTTGATTCATGTAAATGAAATTTCTGTGAAATTTTTTCATGCATTGAGTTTTTTAAATTTATGTGAATTGATTTATTATTATTATTAATGTCATGAGTGATTATCCAACGTCATATTTCCATTACTAAGAGAATTTTTGGGACCAATACTTTATACTATATCTTGAGAATATTTCATGAGTGTTATTGGGGCATGTCACCTGCTAGAACATGCATTGGAAATTTTCAAATTTATGACTGTGCAAAAGTACATTTAATATTATTGAGGAATTCCTATTGATAAGAACATATACTTTATACCACCTTATAAATTAATCCTTATTTTCATATAGAGACCATGAATGAACTTGATAGGAATGATCCACATTTCAATCCATTTATATTCATTCATATGCCCCTCTTAGTATTTTCATAATAATTTAAAGTTGACATGTGGGGGTTAGGGAAGTTATTGTGAAAGGGATGAACTAAATTATAAGGTAAAAGTGTAGTGATACTACCTAGGGTATTGAGAAAGTATTTTGATTCATACATTATACTTTCACCTTTTCCATTATTGAGAAAAAAATAATGGGTTGTGACTTTGGAAAATAAAAAATCACCATTACTATACTGATTATTTTATCATATGTGGTTACGTGGTGGACGTGAGTTTTATTCCAATTATGACTATTTAAAAATAAACAAAAATAAAAAATATATAGATAAAAAATAAAAAATAAATTCATTCATAATTTTTTCATTAATCGTAACCTTACTTTGATCTTGGAAAGTAGGTGTTGAAATTTTAAAAAGGATAATTTCATTACACTTCTAATTTTGATATAATGATTTATACTTAAGAGAGAAGCCTCCACTTTGAGACTTAATTTTTTTAATATCAATACCCAGAAACCTTAATCCTCGGAATTATTAGAACCTTAATTAAAAACCCATCACGATTTTATGTGACATTTTTCTTGACAAGTTCTAGAAATTAGTTCCTCTCTAAGACTATGGAAAATGATGGTGTTCACATGATATGAGATTAAATATACCTAAATGTTTATCATGAGTAATGATATAAAAGATTCAAAGTGATGTATATCTAAACATGTCATCATTATTAATAATAAATTGAGAAAATTGAATTAATTAAAGGAGAAGTTCCACCATTTTCTAAAGGGAGAATGTAAAATACTTTGATTGATTATGTCATTTAAAAATGTGGAATTGAATTTTTATTTTATATCAAAATTTAAATTTTTGTTTTACATTGATAATAATTTTGTTTTATTGCTTTGATGTTTGAATAATGGTAACATTGGTTCGCTCTTGAATTCAATGTTGAGGTTTAATGCTTGAGGAAAAGCACTGTTCAACAGTGGGGTATTTGATGCACACATATTTTCTTACAAAAAATTGAACAATTTTAAATGATTGAATATTTATTTTAATTAATATTACTATTTATTTCAATTAATTATAAAAATATGGTAATTTTTAATTGTAGAATAAATATAGATAAAAATGAATAAAAATATTTCATTTTGAATAATTTAATTTACTTGAGTATTTTTGTAACAATTTAACTAAGTTATTAGAATAAATTTTATATATGTAAAAATTTGGGCCAGTTGAAAGCCCTCAACTCAAGAGACCCACCAACCACTTATCTAACCCATATCCCTATGTGAGTACGTAGCGGGATCCTATCCTCATAGTAAGTGATCTGAGCCATGCTACCACGCCTTGTAAAATATAAAATTTCCTTACCATGTTCAAATCCTTAGTGGGATGGTAGTACATGGATATAGTTCATTATTTATACCAAACAACTCCATTCAAATTCATCTTTTCCTAGCCCCGCTCAAACATATCCCTCACCACACCTCCACAGCTCCAGCCACCGACTCTATTGGTCTACATCACCACCAACATTTTCAACTTGACTAAGATACCATGGAAGCCATTGGGAAATCTTGGGATCAACCCAAATAGATATTCCAAAAGCTCAGAACCACCATGGATTCCCTCTGGACCCTTGGGAAAATCTAGTGTATCCAATTTCTAAGGAAGACAACACTTTTCATGTCAATGGGAGTTCCATCTGGTAACTGACAAGGTTGGATGGAGGAAGGAGGCCCCATATACCTTTTCACCCACACTAAAACTTAGGCATGCCAGTAGTGGTAGTGGTGAGGTTTTGAGCGACACCATCCAAGATAGAATTTCACTGTGGGGGTGTAGTGGGGTTTTTGACTAAATAATGGAATAAGTAAGGCTTTTTCATGAGTTATGACATCATACCTGGGTGAATATGATAAAATATATTGCATAAGAGGTTTCACCATTCTATTGGCATTACCTAGTGGAGGGTTTAAATATGACAGTTCCTATTTTTATAAAGAAATGGACAAATAGGATATTGTGTTTTTGTGTGTGAATTGTACTATGTAGGGTTCCATATAGTTAGTAGAATATTTTTTGAAGACTTAATAAGAGAGGGAGTTACGTCCATGGAAGTATGGATTTCACCACAACCCATACATGACCATGGAAAAATAAAAAGGCTACACTGCAATTATTCCTCCCACACCGCAAAAGTGTTCTAAACTAAAAATATAATGATCTAATATTATATCACATTCAATGTAATGATATCAAAAAATATAAAAAAAAACCTTGACCACAGATATGGAAGATATGAATAAGGAATGAAAGAGGGGATTCCTCCTTCTATAAATAAAAAGCACATGCTATTGTAAAAAAGGATCGAAGGATCAGATGATTGTACTGGGAAACTACTTCCCTTATCTATTTTATTTTATTTTATTTTCTACATTAGTTTATTTTCTTTCTCTTTCATGTAAATTATTTATTTTTTAATGAAATTTCGCCACCTCTGTTTCTTCCACTATTTCATTCTCTCATTCTTTTCTATCTCTTTCTCTCATTTTATCTTTCTCATCTCTTTCACTATAACCTCTTGCACTAAAAATGAGTGAATAATCTAAGGATTGGACTTAGGGGAGGATAGGTGCTTCTTGAATTCAGTACTTAAAATATTTTATGCTTTGATTCAATTTTTATTGGATTAGAGTAATGTGTATGAGTGTGGTGATTTTCAACCCTGATGCTAATCTCATATTCACTTATAATATTTCATTTAAAACTTTTTTCTCTCTTCCAGTGAATACAATATATTCACATGATGTAGTAAAGTCGTCGAATGCATAAAATGACATATGAGGGAGATGGTTCCTGGAAGGCATCACACTTTTGATTGATGTGTGCTATCAACCTTAATTATAGGAAGATGTGGAATTAATATTTTCAAGAAATTCAATATTTCACAAAAAATAAATAAGAGGATAGTAATATAAGAGTTAAATTTCTGAATTGGGTTGTCAAGATAAATTTAAAACAAAAAAAATGAATGATGAAGAAACCCAAATCCAAACCCTTGGTTCATGAACTTTCTTCATTCCATTTTTCATTGTATATTAGGATAGTATAAATTGATTTCTCATTGTCTTCTAAATTTCTTTCCATTATTTTTTAAAATTATAAAATCATAAAAGAATTAGTTTTTAGGTGAATTGGAATTCATAAGTGAATAAACTATGAATATACTTAAGTGAGATGACCCTGGTCAACCATTGGGCTTCACTAGAAAAAGTAAATATTAGCTTATGTCACACCGCACAATAGGTGTGTGTAACATTCTCAGTAGGACACCTTTAAATCATGAGGGAAAAAAACCAAACAAGTTAACCCAAATCCCCAACCATGAGTTAGAATAATTGAAAGGAAAGAAAATAATATAATCCAGATATTCCTTACGACAAGAATTCCTAAGAACATAGAGAAGTCACAATCAACCAAAATCCAACCCATTAAGATCTGAATATCATGATTATCTTGGGATTCTCATAGCACTAATAAGAACTTGCATATTTTGAAGTTAATAGTCCTACTCTACAACATGTCTCAATGGTAACCCACTAGTTTCCAAATAATCGCAAGACCCATAGATATATGATATGCTCTGCTTTCCATCTTACACATTTCCACATGAATATATAAAGGTGGATCCTCCTCATTAGTAAGAATGCTCATCAATTGAGGGAATACCATACTCTTCGGTCTATCAAAACCATACCATTGAATAAGAACCTGAATATACAATGGTATAGAACCATTGAAAATTCACATAAACTATAGTATAGTATACTAACTTCACAAGAATACAACTCAATTGAGGGTAATATTGACTCCATTGGAATATCCTGACCTCTAATGATCTATTAGATGGGGAGAATACTAACTCTGCAGATAAAGGATCCTAGATATGAGTATGTTTGGGAATACCAACTCTAACTATAAATTGACCCACAAATATGGAATCCTAACACCAAGTAAATGGGGGAATATCGACCATACTTGTAGGATAAGAACACTTTGATCTTTGTGTTTGAATTCCATCATCGACACTATAGAGATAAATTTAAAATCTACAAATATCACATCAAAAATGGCCTTGGGAGTCTAAACATTTTCCACCATTGTGATTTACGTAGAAAAATACTTAAGATAGTTATATAAAACATGCATCAGATAAAAAATATCCATCTCATCATACCATATAAAAATAGGTGCTACATGATGGGATGTGGGGTTCATTCCATGAGATGAAATTATGTATCACATATTGGTCTGGAATGATTTTTCTCAATGTGTTATAAAATGAGTTATTGTTTTAGTGTTATTTTTTCGAATAAATTGTGAATTTATTTAAAAATTAAATAACAAATATTTAGAAACTTAATTTCAAAAAAATTATTTCATATTTTTAATTTTACATGTCAAAAAATGGTTAGGGTGAATTTTTGGGATTTTTCTAAAATACTTGATTTTTTATGAATAGTTTAATATAGTAAAATACGGAATATGAAAATTATCAGTTAAATACACTATTTCAGACATCATGAGTGATTTAAGGATAGTTGGTTCGAACTCACATTCACTTATCACTATTTGGGGTGACATGAAACAACACTATTGGTTGTCTTCATGGAAATAATAAAATAATGAATAAAATATTCAAATATCACTCCTCTCCTCCAATATAAAAACCCCATCACTTCCTCTTCTATTCACACTTATCAAGACTTGTTACTTGTCTAAACTCTTCCCAAATACCCTTCCTTAGTCACTACCCACATCCAATTTCTCTTATTCTTTCCAAAAGACCAAAACCTATCCCCTAAATATGCTCTCAAGGAAGATTACTTCAAGAGGTAAACACCACTATTCATTTCTTTTATTTCAAGTTCACTTTTATGTGGTATGTATTTTAAGTTTTCATACCATGTTCTTATTTCCATTTTATTCTATTACACTAATGTTTTATTATTCTTCTATGAATGGGTGACCCATTTCCCCTCCCTTTTTAATGTTTTCTAAAACCATATTGCATAGTTGTAATTCTGTAGAATATTTGTCTCAAAATCTCTCTCTTTTTCAAGCATTCTTATTATATTATTGTCTTTTAATTTCAATTGTATTATTTTGGGATATGTAATTATATATACCCATTAATTTATATATTATGTAATAATTATGATATACTCTTTTTCTCTCATCAATATATTTTATGAATTTTTAATTGATGATGTTAGGCTGCTGGATTTTCATTAGTGATTTCTCAACTTTTCTTTTAATTTGAGTTTCTTTATTTTTCATTCCTCTCCTACATTCTTCCAAATGATGTGATGAATCCAGTATCATACATGTACTGTAATTTTTTCATGATTAAGGAATAATTTTTCATCATCTCTCCTTTCCCAATCTTTTATACTAAAAATGAAAACACCACCTGAGATGTGCTAATCTACCACATTCAAGGACGATGGGTTTTCAATTTCAATTACTATATTAAATTATGGTCATGAATCCATTACTATGGTTGAACCTGGATATAATATATATATTATGTCTCATCTATGGTTCTTTAATCTTTTTGTACTCATGGTTTTGATTTATAATTCAAAATGAGTTCGTTGTGTTCAAAAACCGCAAATTAGCCCAAACAGTTTTCATTAAATGATTTAAATAGTGACTCATCTTCATTCCAAGTAACCAAATGAAAGTTAAAAAAATGTAACCTTATGTATTTTCACTAAAAAAATATAACTTCAATTTTGGACAACAATCCTTATTTTACATGATTCTTCGTTCATGTATATGAGTATACCGATAATGAAACAAACAGACCCGAACAATGAAATTGAACCTATTGACCCATCAAAAAGGGCATCAATGAACTTAATAAGGTTATAGTAAATCAATTACATGTATAAAATATTATGTAAATCTTAATAAATGAATTTAATTTGGTTACCCATGACACTAAGACCAAGTGAATAACACCATTAGACTTAAGGTAAGGGGTTTCTTCATCTCACTCCCATTTTGTGAGATATTTTGTATTCACTACTACTACTAGAGTATGGTGTACGTATAATATCGATAGATGTTTGATATCATTAATATATTTATTTTCATGACAAAAAATTTATCATTTATTATTATTAATTTTGGTTCATACGATACAGTTGATTACAATGTTTAAAGTATTTTCTACCCAAACCTCCATTTTCATTCGGGTTGCTCTTATTCTCTACTCACCTCAATTATATACTTTTACTATGTACTCCTCCTAAATTCTATGTGAATTTTCTATATATATGTACCAATTAGAATCCTATTTTAATTTATGGGGAGATATATGTTTAAAATTGTTCTTTCAAAAATACTTCTTGAAATACAAGCTCGATTCAAGGAACTTCTTGTATTCTTGCCTATTTTTAAGTTCACACTATAATCTATTTTAAGACATATTTATCATTATAAAGTCACACATTTTACTATGAAAAAGTTATTTTGGTTTATTTATGGTTTTATGAAATCCAACATGTCTTTGTGCTTTAAAATCTCTTTAATGAAATTCTTAAACCACACTAAAATATTTTAATTCTAAAGCTTCTTTAAAAACACTTTTTACACAATTTCACTTCAATAATAAATCACTTGTTCCTCAAATGTAATATCAATGTCCTTAAATTTTCATTTCTTAGAGATAAATTTTTAAAACTATGTTTATGAAAAATACAAATGATTTTCCAAAACAACTCTTCTTTCCAAAGTAAAATAGATTTTTCTCCTCTCACTTTAACTTTTATAAGATATATGCCTTGTTCACTACTTATTCCTGACATGTGGTGTATGTACTTCCCTTTGGTATATCATATAAAGAGTCTCCATATTTTCATTATATTCTAAGGAATTATTATTTTAATATTTCAAGGTGGTATGGGACACTTTGAAATGTTTAAGGATTATTTCCCAAATAAATTTTCAATGGTATCATTTAATTGTATCTTATATATGTCAAAATACTTTCTGAAACTTGTACATCATTGAGGTTAATATCTTATGATATCATATACCACATTTAATTTAATATTTTATGATTAGTTTGACTATGGATGTGCTATCTTAAAATCATTCACCAATTTACTTCGAATGGATAGTGTTTATAATTATTGTTCATGGAAAGTTTTATACATTTCATATGTTAGTTTCAATATGAATATATATGTTATTTATATTTATCCCTATTCATATTAGGAATTCATTGGACTTATTAAGTGTCGATTGGGGCCCACTATAGCCCATCGGTGCATCGATAGGTCTCATGAGACAATCAACGGTCTTGCACGAGGCCTTAAAAAATTGAATATTTATGGTTCTGGTGGATGCCTTAATCATTTTTATATTTCTTGTTCGAGGCCTTGATAGTGTATTTTAGAATGTCTGGAATATTCATTTCCCTCATTATGAAGCTAGTAATTGAAATTTCATGTGATTATTTGACTTGTAAAATACACATGGTTATGTTTTATTATGACATTATTTACTCATCTAATATTCCTTTCTTAATTTGTTCAAGTTTTCTATTTTTATAGGTATGTGTTTTCAATTATAAACCATGCATATTGTTGATGTTTATGATATCTTCCACTTCATTGATTACCATTAATGAGCGTTTGATCTCACCCATTTCATTTTTTTCCTTCCTTAGGTTAAGAAGAATAGATAATTTATTGAGTTTTCAAGGATGCATTTTATTATCTTTTGTTATGTATCATATTTTGTTTCCTTTAAAAATGTAAAATGGGTTCCATGTATGTATATAGTTTCTTCAAGACTACTAAATTGATCGGTCCTCTGGGATTTGATTCCTTGTAATCTTGAAAATGTACTAAAATAAGGCACTGGCTCCGGGAAATTGGGGTGGGGTCCTTATAGTTTGTATCAGAGAAAATTTAGTAGAAAACTTGGAAACTAGATTTAGAAAAATGAGATTAGGGAAAAACCCCTAAGATAGTGTATGAGGATAAAAATACAAGAACTTCCTAGAATCATGGAAAGGAATAGATTATGTGGATCTTCCTAGCAAATACATCACTGTATGAATACTACAAGTGGACGTGGTTCTGGAAATGGTGTACCTAGGAGTGAAAACTCTAACAAGGAGTTTTGGGCTTGACCTGTGGTATCCTGGTACATGAAAATGGGCCTTACTGCGCACTTGGTTTGACACTTTTGGGGGATACGCTTAAGAAAATTCACATTTTATTTACCCAGCATCATGAAGGATTTATGCCCCAAAATTATCAAAAGTATATAGTTCTAGGATTTACGATGCATAAATTTATGCTATGTGTTATACCATATTTAGATTCATAGAGAATTGATAATGTTTCTGGATAATATATAATATGTAATTGATTAGAAATGGTGCCTAACAGAAGGAATGAGAACTTCACCAATGCACGTGATGTGAAGAGTAAGAAGGATCATGTATATAATGGTCTCAAGAAATCATTTCAAAGGAATATTGTCTCTAATGTATCCTCATCATATGAGGAAATATTATCATGCATTGACAAGGTATTTAAAGACTTCTCTGAGTCCTTTGTCTTTGAGGTGAAGCAACAGAAGAAGAGGATGGCTGGAAAAAACATGGATAAATGAAATAATGGAAAGATGTATTTTCCCACATGTGATAATTTTGGAAGGAAACACCTTGGTATATGCTTGAGAGAAAAAGGAGTTTGCTTCATGTGTAGAGAAAAAGGCCACCTTGCACATAATTGCAAGATAAGAAAATAATTTTCCTGTATTCAATGCTTCAACTGCAAGGAGATGGGACACTATACGAATTAATGTCCCACGCATCAAAGTAATATACCCCAAATGATGATTTTGGATAATTATCAAGTTATGATGCTACCGCATATGAAGTAGAATGATTAATATTCCAAGTCAAGAATCATGTCATTTGAATATTTTTTCAGTAATTTACTAGTTTTATGAATTATTAGATATATAAGGATTGTATTGTAGTACTATTTTATTAAGGATTTGATGTCATATGATGAATGGTACAAAGGAAAAATGATTCAGTAGAAAGTTAAACATTTTAAAAAAACATGATTGAGGGAAAGACAACCCCTAATAGATATTTGATGTTGAGATAATGATGAAGAAATGATTGATTCGGATAAGTACTGAATACCTTGGTACTGATTATTGACTTATCAAAAAGTGGTCTATTCTATCATTGATGGATTTCACAACACTTTTGGATTGAAGGAATATATCCAATAACATGTATCTTACTTAAGGAATATGGAATAATGAATGTTACCAATATGGTCTTTACAGTAATTCAAGTTATTACCATATTTCAAGTGGATAAATGATAAATTCATTCGCATGTTTAGAATGTGAATTTTAGAGATACTTATTATTGATTAAGGGTTAATGAGAAGTTCATCATGTAAATTTAGAGACATTAATTATAATTCTTTTCATCGCTATATTTTGGAATTTTTAACCATTTACAAAATGGTTTTGGTTGATCATTTTATGGGGTTTTAGAGTTTAATGTCACTACAAGATGGTTTGAATATTTTTCCGTGAATATTTTGTCAAATTTGAATGCATTGTTTTTTAGTAACTGATGCATTTCTCTTTCCTCTTATTAATAGGATATTTTAACCATATTATAGATGTGGGTTTCCTAAGGTAATTTTCAAGTACAAACCATTAACTTTCTAAGTTCAATTCCAAATTTCAAGGATGAAATTTTTGTAGGGAGAGGATAATATAACACCCTAAGAATTTACAAATAGATTTAATATAGAATGAATGAATCATTGAGTCCCTAAAAACACCACTTTGTTATAACCTAGCCAAGTAAACATAATTTTTCCACCTATGTGATTTGAATTTTGAAAAACTGATATACACAGTTGCGTTCAGTAAGATATTTACAGTCTGATAAGACAAACATAATTTTTGGTGAATATTAACATACCCTTATGAGTGTTAAAATACCCTTATGAATATTAATTAATATTAAATCAGCCAAAAAAATAAAAACTTCAACCATGAATGTATAAATATAATTCATACATCTTAAAAGTGAAAAAAACAATCATAATATAGGTATTGTTATTCTTTCATGTCATAAATATTTTAATTACAATTTTATGATTAAATTTAATAATTTAAAATCGAAATTTATTTTCACAAAATGTATTCATAAATTGTAACTTTATTTTCTTATAGTTATAAGATAATTTTATGGGACCTTGATTAATTCCTCAATGTGTTATAAAACGAGTTATAGTTTTAATGTTGTTTTTTCTAATAAATTGTGATTTGATTTAAAAATTAAATAGAAAATATTTATAAAATGAATATAAAAATATGAATTTCAATGTTTAATTATAAATTTCAAAAAATGGTTATAGTGAATTTTTGGGAGTTTTCTGAAATACTCAAATTTTTATGAATTGTGAAATACGGTAAAATACTGTATATACAAATTATCAGTTAAATACACTATTGATGACATAATGAGTTATGTAAGCCCACTTGGTTCGAACTCAAATGAACATATCACTATTAGGGGTCACATAAAACAACACAATTGTTTTTCTTGATGAAAATAATAAAATAATGAAAAAAAATTGAAAATTCACTCCTCTCCTCCACTATACCCCCCCCCCCACACTTCCTCTTATATTCACTTGTCTCAAGCATTTTGAATTGCCTAAACTATGCCCAAATACCCTTCCTTAGTCACTTATTACATACAAGTTCTCTTGGTCTTTCCAAAAGACCAAAACCTCTCCACTAAAGAGGCTCACAAGGAAGCTTACTTTAAGAGGTAAACACTTCTTTTCATTTCTTTTATTTCAAGTTCTATTTTATGTGGTATGTAATTAAATCTTTCATAACATGTTCTTATTTCCATTTTATTCTATTCCAATACTTTTATATTTGTCTTATATTAATTGGTGACCCATTTCCCCTCTCTTTTTAATGTTTTCTAAAACCATATATCATAGATGTTATGCTGCAGAATGTTCATCTCAAAATCTCTCCATTTTTCAAGAACTCTTATTATGTTATTATATTTTAATTTAAATTGTATTATGTTGGTATATGTAATTAAATATCCCCCTTATTATATATATTATTTAATAATTATGATATAACCTTTTTCTCCCATCAATATATTTTATTAATTATTTAAGTGATGTTGTTAGGCTGCCGGATTTTCTTAAGGGATTTCTAAACTTTTCTTTTATTTTTAGTTCCTTTATTTTTATTTCCAATCCTAATTTCTTAAAAATGTTATGATGAATCAAGTATATTACATGTCCTGGAATGTTTTAATGATAAAGGAATAATTTTTCCTCATCTATCTGTTCCCATTCTTTTATACTAAAAATGAAAACACCACCCGAGATGTGATAATCTATCATATTCAAGGATGATGAGTGTTCAATTTCTATTACCATATTCAATTCTGGTAATGAAACAATAATTATGGTTGAACCAGATTATAATATATGTATTATATATCATCTATGGTTCTGGATTCTTTTTTACACATGATTTTGATTTATAAATCAAAATGAGTTCATTGTGGTCAAAAACAACAAATTAACCAAAACAACTTTCATTAAATGTTTTAAATAATGATTCATCATCACTCAAAGTAACCATATTAAATTTACAACCATGTAACCTTATATATGTTCAATAATATCATATAACTTTAATTCTGGACAACAATCCTCTTTTTACATGATTCTCCATTCATGTATATAAGTATACTCATCATGAAACAAACGGACTCGGGCAATGAAATTGACCCTCTTAACCCATCAAAAAGGCCATGAATGAACTTAATAAGGTTATAATAATTAAATTATATGTATAATAGATTCTTTATATCATAATTATTGAATTTAATTTTGTTATACAGTATACTAAGAACAACTGAAGAACACCATCAGAATTAAGGTATGGGGTTTCTTAATCTCACTCCCATTTTTGAAAGATATTCTGTATTCACTACTACTACTTGTATATGGTGTATGTATACTTCCAATTAATGTTTCATATCATGAATCTATTTATTTAGATGATAAAAATTTATCATTTATGATTATTAATTTTGGGGCATACGGTTCAATTGATTACAATGTTTAAAGTATTTTCTACCCAAACCTCTATTTTCATTTGGGTTGCTCTTATTCTCTACTCACCTCAATGATATTATTTTACTATTTACTCCTAAAAAATCGTTTTTTAATGTTCTATATATGTGTAACAATCATAATCCTAATTTCAATTATTTGATTTTATATGTTTTAAAATGGTCTTTTAAAAATGCTTCTTGAAATACAAGCTCAATTCCAGGAACTTCTTGGATTCTTACCTACTTTGAAGTTCACCCTATAATATGTTTTAAGCTATAACTATCTTTTTAAAGTCACAAATTTTAATATTAAAAATATATTTTGGTTAATTTTTGGTTTTATTAAAGTAAACATGAATTTTCACTTTAAAATCTATTTAATGAATTACTTAAACCGCACTAAAATGTTTTAATTCTAAAGCTTCTTTAAAAACACTATTTACACAATTTGACTTCAATGGGACATCACTTATTCCTCAAATGTAATATCAATGTCATCGCATTTTATTTTCTAGGATATAAATGTTTAAAACTAGGTTTATGAAAAATACAAATGATTTTTCAAAAGGACACTTCTTTCCAAAGTAAAATGGATTTTTCTCATCTCACTTTAACTTTTACAAGATATACGCCTTGTTAACTACTTATTCCTTGAATGTGGTGTATGTAATGACCTTTCTTATATCATATCATGAGTATCCTTATTCTAATGATATTATGAGGGATTGTGATTTGAATATTTCAAGGTGGTATGGTACACTTTGGAATGTTTAAGGATTATTTAATCAAGAAATTTAGAATGGTATCATTTAAATATATCTTATCTTTGTCAACATCCTTTTTGAATATTGTAATTTATTGAGTTTTATCTCTTATGATATCATCTACCATATTTAATATAATTTTTTATGATTATATTGACTGGGGATGTTCTATCTTAAAACCATTCAACAATTTACTGTGAATGGTTAGTGTTTATGATTAATGTTCTAGGAAAGTTATTTAAATTTCTTATGTTAGTTTTAATATGAATATATATGTTATTTTTTTTTATCCCCATTTATTTGATGAATGGAGTGTACATAGTAACTATTGGAGGGGCCCACTATAGCCCCTCGGTGCATCAGCATGTTTCATGAGAAAAACTATGGTCTTGGCACAAGGCCTTGACAAAATGAATATTTATGGTTTTGGTTTATGCCTTAATCATTTTTATACGTCTTGGCTAAGGCCTTGGTGGTATATTTTAGAATGTCCGACATATGAATTTACCTCATTATGAATCTAGTAATTGAAATTTCTTGAGGTTATTCGACTAGTATAATACCCATGGTTATGTTTTATTATGGAATTATTTACTCAGTTAATATCCCTTCCTTAATGTGTTCATGTTTATTATTTGTAGAGGCATTTGTTTTAAATTATTCGCCATGCCTATTGTTGATTTTTATGATATCTTCCGCTATATTAATTACCCTTACTGGTCATTAGAGATCACCCCTATCATTTGTTTTTCCTTCCCCAGGTTAAGAAGAAGAGATCATTTATTGAGTTTTCAAAGATGCAGTTTATTATATTTTGTTATGTATCATATTTTTTTCCTTTTAAAATATAAAGTGGGTTCCATGTATGTATCTAGTTTCTTCAAGAATACTAAACTGATCGGTCCTTTGAGATTTGATTCCTTGTAATTAATACAATGTATTAAAATAAGGCACTGGCTTTGAGAAATTGTGGTCGGGTCCTTACAGTTGGTATCAAAGGAAGTTTAGTAGAAAACTTGGGAAATAGATTTAGAAAACTTATATTAGGGAACAAACTCATAAGATAGTATAAGAGGACAAACATCCAAGAACATCTTAGAATCATTGTAAGGAATATATTATGTAGATCTTCTTGGAAAATACATCACTCTCTAGATACTAAAAGTGGAAGTGGTTCTGGCATAGATGTACCTAAGAGTGTCAACTCCAACAAGGAGTTTTGGGCTTGATCTAGGGTATCCTAGTACATGAAAGCGGGCCTTACTGTGCACTTGGTTTAACACTCTCGGGGGATATACTTAAGATAATTCACATTTTATTTACCCACCATCATGAAGTATTTATTCCCCAAAAGTAACCAAATTATATAGTGTTAGGATTTACGATGCATAAAATTATGATATTTGTTATACCGTGTTTAGAGTTGTAGAGAGTTCATAATGTTACCAGCTAATATATAATATTGAATTGATTAGAAATGACACCTAGAATAAGGAATGATAACTTCACCAATACACATGATGTGAAGAGTAAGAAGGATCGTGTCTCTAATGGTCTCAAGCCATTATTTCAAAGGAAGATTGTATCCCAAGTATCCTCATCATATGATGAAATAGTATCATGTGTTGACAAGGTATTTAAAGACTTCTCTGCATCTAATGGATTTGAAGGGAAGCAAAATAATAAGAGGATGGTAGGAAAAAACATAGACATATAAAATAAGGGAAATATGTATTTTACCACATGTGATAATTGTGAAAGGAAACACCTTTATATATGCTTCATAGGAAATCGATTTTTCTTCAAGTGTGGAAAAAAAGTCAACCATGCTCATAATTTCAAGACAAGGAAAGAATTTTCTTATATTTCATGCTTCAACTCCAAGGAGATGGGACACTATGTGAATCAATGTCCCAAGCGTCAAAGGAATATACCCCAAAGGATGTTTATGGATAATGATCAATTTATGATGCTACCTTATATAAAGTAGAATGATTAATATTCTTAGTAATGAATAATTTCATTTGAATACTTTTTCAGTAATGTACTAGTTTTAAGAATTATTAGATATATAAGGATTGTACTATAGTACTATTTCATTAAGGATTTGAGGTCATATGATGAATGGTACAAAGGAAAAATGATTCAGTATAAATATATACATTTTATAAAAAAACATGATTGAGGGAAAGATAGCCCTTAATATATATCTAATGTTGAGATAATGATGAAGAAATGATTGATTCAGATAAGTACTGACAACCTTGGAACTGATTATTGACTTTTCGAAAAGTTGCCTATTCTATCATCGATGGAGTTTACAACACTTTTGGATTTAAGTAATATATCCAAAAACATGTATATTACTTAAAGAATATGGAAGAATGAATGCTTTCAATATGGTTTTCATGGTAATTTAAGTTATTACCATCTTTCAAGATAATACATGATGAAGTCATTCATATGTTTGGAGTGTGAGTTTTAGAGTTGCTTCTTATTGATTAAGGGTTAATGATATGTTCATCATGTAAATTTAGAGACCTTCATTATAATTTTTTTAATCATAATATTTTTTAATATTTAACCATTTAAAAAATGGTTTAATTTGATCATTGTATGGGGTTTTAGAGTTTTATGTCACTACCTTATGGTTTGATTATTTTTTCATGACCATGTTGTCCAATTAGAATGTGTTTTTTTGTAGTAACCGATGAATTTCCCTTTCCTCTTATTAATAGGATATTTTAACCATATTCTTGATGTGGGTTTCCTAAGAGAATTTTCAAGTACCAACCATTAACTTTTAATCTTTAATTTCAAATTTTGAGGATGAAATGTTTTGTAAGGAGGGGATATTGTAACACCCCGAAAATTTACAAATAGATTTAATACAGAAAGCATGAAACATAGAGTGTCTAACAAACACCACTTTGTTATAACCTATCCAAGTAAATATAATTTTCCACCTTAGTGATTTGAATTTTGACAAACTGACATGCACAATTTCATTCAGTATGATATTTAGAGTCTGATAAGACAAACATAATTTTTAGAGAATAGTAACATACCCTTATGAAAAATAACATACCCTTATGAATAGTAATGAATATTAATTCATAGTAAATCAGCCAAAAAAATATAAACTTCACCTATGAATGTATAAATACAATTTAGACATCTTAAAAGTGGAAAAAATGATCATAGTATAATTATTGGTATTTTTTCAAGTCAGAAATATTTTAATTACAATTTTATGATTAAATTTAATAATTTAAAATGGAAATTTATTTTCATAAAATTTATTCACAAAATTGTTACTTTATTGTCTTATGTTTATAAGATAATTTTATGGGACCTTGTTTAATTCATCAATGTGTTATAAAACGATTTATTTCTTTAATGTTGTTTTTCTCGAATAAATTATGATTTTATTTAAAAATTAAATTAAAAATATTTAGAAAATTAAATTTTAAAAATGGTTTCCATTTTTTAATTCTACACGATGAAAAATGGTTCGGGTGAATTTTTGGGATTTTTCAGCAGTACTCAAATTTTTTATGAATAGTGGAATACGGTAAAATACTGTATGTACAAATTATCAGTTAAATACACTATTTATGACATAATGTGTTATTTAAGGTCACATGGTTTGAAATCACAAGCACTTATCACTATTATGGGTCACTTGAAACATCATCATTGGTTTTCTTGAAGGAAATAATAAAATAATGAATAAAATATTCACAATTCACTCCTCTCCTCCACTACAAAAACCCACCTCACTTCCTCTTCTATTCACTCCTCTCAAGACTTTTGAATTATATAATATCTACCCAAATACCCTTCCTTAGTCACTCCCCATGTATAGGTGCTCTTGGTGTTTCCAGAAGACCAAAACCTCTCCCCTGAAGAGGATCTCAAGGAAGATTACTTCAAGAGGTAAACACCTCTTTTCATTTCTTTTATTTCAAGTTGCCTTTTATGTGGTATGTATTTAAAGTTTTCATATCATGTTCTTATTTACATTTTATTTGGTTAAAATAATGTTTTATGAGTCTTATATTAATGGGGTACTCATTTCCCCTCTCTTTTTAGTGTTTTCTAAAACCATGTTGCATAGTCGTTATGCTGCAGAATTTTCATCTGAAAATCACTCTCTTTGTCAAGCACTCTTATAATGTTATTATCTGTTAATTTCAATTGTATTATGTTGGGATATGTAATTCCATATCCCCCTTACTTTATATATTATATAATAAGTATGATATACCTTTTTTCTCTCATCAATATATTTTATGAATTTTTAAGTGATGCAGTTCGGCTGTCGGAGTTTCGTACGGGATTTCCCAAATTTTCTTTTATTTTGAGTTCCTTTGTTTTCTTTTCCTCTCCTCCATTCTTCCAAATTTTTTTATTACTCCATTATCTTACATGTACTGTAATTTTTTCTTGATAAATGAACAAATTTTCATCATCTCTCCTTTCTGATTATTTTATACTAAAAATGAAAACACCACCCGAGATGTGCTAATCTACCACATTCAAGGACAGTGGGTTTTCAATTTCTATTACCATATTCAATTCTTGTCATGAAACCATTATTATGGTTTAACTAGACTATAATATATGTATTATTTCTCATCTATGGTTCTGGAATCTTTTTGTACACATGGTTTCTATTTATAAATAAAAATGATTTTGTTGTGTTTAAAAACCGTAAATTAACCCAAACAGTTTTCATTAAATGATTTAAATAATGATTCATCTTCACTCCAAGTAACAAAGTAAAATTTACATCCATGTAACCTTATGGATGTTAAATATAAATTAAATTCTGGACAAAAATCCTCATTTTACATTATTCTCCATTCATGTATATAAGTATACCGATCATGAAACAAATGGACCCGAACAATGAAATTGAACCTCTTAACCCATCAAAAATTCCCTGAATAAACTTAATAAGATTATAATAAATAAATTACATTTAGATAAGATTATGGAAATATTAATTAATGAATTTAATTTGGTTATCCAGGACACTATGACCAAGTGAAGAACAACACCAGAGTTAAGGTAAGGGGTTTCTCCATCTCACTCCCATTTTTGTGAGATATTCTGTATTCACTAATACTACTTTTGTATGGTGTATGTATACTACCGATTGATGTTTAATTTCATGAATCTATTTATTTTCGTGATAAAAAATGTTTCATTTATTGTTATTAATTTTGGGGCATACGATTCAATTGATTACAATGTTTTATGTATTTTCTACCCAAACCTCCATTTTCATTCGGGTTGCTCTTATTCTCTACTCACTTCAATGATATTATTTTACTATATACTCCACCTAAATTCTATGTGAATGTTATATATTGGTGTACCATTTATAATCCTACTTTCATTTATGGGGAGTTATATGTTTTAAAAGGGTCTTTCAAAAATTCTTCTCGAAATACAAACTTGATTCAAGGAACTTCTTGGATTGTTACCTATTTTGAAGTTCACCCTATAATTTGTTTTAATCCATATTTATCTTTCAAAAGTCACATATTTTACAAAGAAAAATATATTTTGGTTAATTTATTTTTTTATGAATGTAATCATTCATTTTCTCATTAAAATATCTTTAATGAATTTCTTAAACCACACTAAAATGTTTTAATTATAAAGCTTCTTTAAAAACAATTTTTACACAATTTCACTTATGTGGGACATCACTTCTGTCTCAAATGTAATATTAATGTCCTTGCCTTCTTTTTTTGGGATATAAATGTTTAAAACGAGTTTTATGAAAAATAAAAATTATTTTCCAAAAGAACTCTTCTTTCCAAAGTAATGTTGATTTTTCTCATCTCACTTTAACTTTTATGAGATATATACCTTGTTCACATACTATTCTGTGGATGTGGTGTATGAACTACCCTTTGGTATATGATATAAAGAGTCTCCTTATTCTCAGGATATTCTAAGGGATTATGATTTGATTATTTCAAGTTGTTATGGGAAACTTTGGAATATTTAAGGATTATTTCTTCATGAAATTTTCAATTGTATCATTTAAATGTATCTTATCTATGTCAACATTTTGTTGAATCTTGTACTTAATTGAGGATTAACACTTATGATATCATCTAAAATATTTAATTTAATGGTTTATTATTATTTTGACCATTGATGTACTATCTTAAAACCATTCTCCAATTTATAATGAATGGTTAGTGTTTATGATTATTATTCGGGGAAAGTTATTTACATTTCATATGTTAGTTTCAATATGAACATATATATTATTTATTTTTATCCCCATTCATATGTGGAATTAATTGGACTTAGTAAGAGTTGGGTGGGGCCCACTATATTCCCTCAGTTCATCGGTAGGTCTCATGATACAAACTATGGTTTTGGCACGGGGCCTTGAAAAAAATGAATATTTATGGTTTTGGCCGAGGCCTTAATAATTTTTAGACATATTGGCCAAGGCCTTGATGGTATATTTTAGAATGTACTGTATATGAATTTTCCTCATTATGAATCTATTAATTTAAAGCTCATGTGGTTATTCGACTAGTAGAATACCCATGGTTATGTTTTATTATAGAATTATTTACTAATCTAATATTCCTTCTTTAATGTGTTCAAGTTTATTATTTGTAGGGGCATGTGTTTTCAATTATTCACCATGCCTATTATTGATGTTTATGATATCTTCTACTATATTTCTTACCCTTACTTGAAGTTTTTTCTCACCCCTATCAGTTGTTTTTCATTCCCCGAGTTAAGAAAAAAAGATCATTTATTGAGTTTTCAAGGATGTAGTTTATTATCTTTTATTTTGTATCATATTTTGTTTCCTTTCCAAATGTAAAATGGGTTCCATGTATGTATCTAGTTTCTACAAGACTACTAAACTGATCAGCCCTTAAGGATTTTATACCTTTTAATCATGTCAATGTATTAAAATAAGGCATTGGCTCTGGAAAACTGGGATCGGGTCCTTACGCATGATGCATGTTGTGCCTTCCATGCCACATCGACGCACCATTAATCACCTCACATCACCCAGAGCCACCTCCGGCCATCACCATAGTTGTAACTAGCAAACCCTAGAGCTAGTGGACCTTCTTTACACATAAGAGACGAGAGGGATGAGTGTGAGATAATAGAGAAAAAGAATAATAGATGATGGTCTAGGACCCCATTCATGTTCGATCTTCCATTATCCCCTCCATTATGAATCACCACCAATCCAAAGTCATCTTCGTTGAAGCCTCACTTTTATATTTATGGTCGGAGCTGCCTCTGATGACCACTGCCATAGATCCAAGAAAGGGATGTTCCAGCTTTTATCAGCACTAATAAAAGTCTCACTTTTATAATTATTGGCTAAAAGCACTAATAAATGTTACCATTATCAGTGATAAAAAGGCACTGATAAATGTGAATCCTTTATCAACACTTTTTTAGCACTAATAAAGGATATATTTTTCATCACTATTTTTATCATTGATAAACAGTTTTAATAAAAAAAAGTATTATTTATATATAAAATTATTGTATTTGTATTCAAAAATAATACTTATTTATATACGTTAATTAAAAAACACATGTTTATAATTAATATATGTTTTTTATTAATTCATATATATGTAATATTTTAACAAATTTATTTAGAAGATTATAAATGAATATATATATTTAAATAATTATAAAACTATAATAATTTTTTTAAAATAATAAATATATTTATTATTTTTATATTTATACATTTATAATTTTATATAAATACTTTATAAATATATTTTTTTATATTTATAATTATATAAAAAATTATATTTAAATAAACATATATCTCCAATGAATTTGGTCAATATATATATATATATATATATATGAAGAGATAATAATGATATTCATAAACATGATTATCATTATTTATGTTCATACATTGATGTGTGAGTACATATAATTGATGTTATATGATAATAAGTTTATTTGTTGACATGATTCTAGGTTGCTATGTTCCAAAAGTTAATATTACATGTATGATGATGGTTCTTTCATATGTTATGTATTCATGACTCATGAATGTTCATTTTTACATTGACACCCTTATTAATCCTAATTTCCATACATATGTGATGACTCCTTTTATATAATATATACCTTATTAGGTATGATTCATTCATGTTACACCCATTAACTTATTATGTTCCCATAAATACTTATAAAATTATAATAAATATATTTATTATATTTATAATTATAAATTTTTATTTATATATAAATACCTTTAAAATATATTTATTTATAATTATAATTATAACTATATATATAATTAAATAATTATAAAATTACAATAAATACATTTATTATTAGTTTAGAAATATATATATATATATATAATTATAAAAATATAATAAATGTATTTATTATATATATAAATATAAATATATTTCTATTTATATATCAATAGATATTTAGATATAATTAAATTTATAATTATATAAATATATTTACTTATAATTATAATAATAAATAAATAAACATATATTTAATTATAATTATAATTATAAATATTTATTTATTTATTTATTTATAGTTATAATTATAAATAAACATGTATTTATTCATAGTTATAACTATATATATATATTAATAAATATATAATTTTATAAGTATATATAATAATATAAATAAATTATTAACATTAGATCTTTATCAATGCTAAAAAAGAGCTGATAATACTAATATTTATCAGTGCTAAGATTTTAGTGCTGATAAAGACATGTTTTGCTAGAAATTTTGGATTGAGCACTAATAAAATAACTCTTTATCAGTTCCTTTTTGATGAACTGATAAAAGTCTTAGACTTTTTTTAAAATAAACCCTAACTAGATGTCTTCTTTACACACCTTCAAGATCTCATGGAAACTGAATTTCTCCCCTTCACCGCTCTTGTCAAACCCTACTACCACCCTATTACTGTCATTGTTCTCATCGAACAACACTAGTGTCATTGCGCTTCCACTCTCATCGAATAGTATTCCTGTCGTCATTTCTCTCGTCAAACCCCATTGTCAGCTTGCCAAACCTAATTGTCGCCTCACCTCACTACCCTGCTCAACACCACTACTGACTCACCCTACCACCTCATCAAACCCCATTTTCAGTGCACCTCCATTGCTGAACAGTTTTTATGAATCAAGACCCTCAAAAATAAAGGTATTCTATTCGAATTAAGTTTTTATGTATTTATCAACCCCATTGTCTCCTCGTCGAACACCACTATTGCCTCACCCCATAGAAATATTAGTGATCTACTATCTTTGAATAATATTATTTTGTTTCTTGAACATAAATTTCATATTTCTTGATGAGGTGTAATAACCTGTATAAATGAATTAATTCGGGGTGATTTATTTTCTTCTCGAAAAAATAAAATCCATTTTCAAACGCAAAGTACAACTTATTTTTTAAGGTTATAATTTTCAACTTTGTAATAGGATTGTGCAACATTATTTTATATCTTCTCATATACAAGTTTATATGGTAGTTATGCATGGTAACTCAAAAAAACCTACAGAGTGGAGCCTTATTTGAGAAACATTAAAAGTAATTTAATGAAGAAAATTATTCATTAAATTAATTGTAGGATATATAAATAACAACACATATATGAGGCCTAATAAATTTAATAATTATGAATTTTTGTGGTTGATTCTTCTGAACTTCTATGAATGAGATTAAAATAATGGAGAAGACATGTTGTAGGCTTTATTATGAAGACGAAAAACCATTGAAGAAAGAATTCATGTTAGAAAAAGGAAGGTTCAAACCCTATTGGAGATTATTGAATAGGAAAAACTTATTATATTATGTTGTTTAAATATCATATGGGATATAATTAAAGGTGATCGTTGACTAAAAATATCTTTTTGAATAAGTAATAGTGGTTTTCATGGTTAATCCATATATTGAGGATGAATATGGAGATGAATCTTGAATCAAGGTAATAATGTTTCTTTATGATAAATGTGAAGTATCATGGGGTGAAATAAAGTTATATATAGGTAATGTTAAATTGGTATATATTTTTTTATATTACTACAATCTATACATGCAACAATATAAAGACCTTAAATAATAATATAAAGAAGATTTTGAAAAACATAGATCTGTAAATTCTAGAATCCAAGAGAGAGAAGTTGATCCTAATATAAAAACTAATTAAGAAAACCGAATTGTATATTTTTTAATCAATTAGGTGAATAACTATGTGAAAATAATTAAATCAATCAATAGAGAGGTCATTTTATATCCAAAAATTTCAAAAATAAAATATTTCCTAAGATTTTTGGAAAACCATCAAATTCAAATTTAACTTCCTAAAAGAGTTAGAGAAGTATTTTACCCATTTAAAATTCAACTTCAAAACCCCTTATTAAACTTAAAATTCTATTTTACACAAAAAAAATAAATTTAGTCACTTTTTAAATTTAAAAACACTTGTACTCAAATCATAATATTAAATTCCTTAGTTCTCATGTAATGAACCCGATTTTCTCAAAGGTATGGATTTTTATTTTAAAAAATATAATAATTTAATTTTTTTATTTATGAAACCATTATTACATTCAATAGAATTATTTTATATTAGGAAAATGGTTTTCAAATGATATAACTTTTCCAATTATTACATTAAATAGTTGTATTTATAAATTTCTTTCAATAAGTTTTTGTTTCTGATCATGTGGGATGATAACCCATTCTTCAATAATTCCATTTTATATCATAAAATTTCTGAGATCCATCTTCAATTGAGAATATTTTATGTATTTATTTTTTGAAAAAATTAATATTACCAAATCAAATAGGGTGAATATGAACAAATAATGGTTGGATGCAATCATATGACAAAAGAATATGAATATGGAGTGAAAGAGTTCATCAAATTTCAAAAATATCATGCATATGACCCATCTAAAATACTTTGTTTGTGTTTATGCTGTTATTATTCAAGACTAATTATTATATTAGAGTTGGAAGAACACTTTATATTTTATGGAATTGATCAAAGTTATAAATGTTGAAATAAATATAGGGTAAAAGAGAATGTAGCTAATGATTGGGATAACACTACATTTTATGGGTCATCTAGTATAATTACAAGTGTGTAAAATGAAGAAGACTGTATCAAGGATGTGATTAAAAATGTGAATGATGATGAAGATCATATTGAGGATATGACACGTATAGTTGAAGATGAACTTCATGATTGTCTAAAATTATTTGAGAAGTTAAAGAGTTGGGACAATATTCTATTGTAGGTTGGTTCACTAAATATACAACATTTTCAGTCATACTGAAGTTTTATAATTTTAATGCAGGCAACGGATTGAGTGATACTATTTTAACTGAACTAATATATCTATTGAATGACTTGATCCAAGAAGATAATGAGCTCCCTATCCAAACATAAACCACCAAATGAATTCTATGTTCTATGGGTATGATCTACAAAAGAATAAATGTATGCCCAAATGACTGTATACTATTTCACAAGGACCAAAAACCACTTAAAGGATTCCCAAAGTGTGGTTTTTCTCAATACATGAAATTAGAATCATGTCTTATGAAACTTTTTCAATAAATTCAAATCATTCTATGGTTTAGGAGCCTATATATATGTGAGGAGACTATAGGTAAATTGACGTGGCATACATATACAAGAAATAAATATGGGAAACTTCATCACCCTGTAGAGTCTCCTCAATGAAAAAAATTGATCATGGGTATCATAAATTTTGAAATGAGATGAGAAACCTTCAGCTTACTTTATCTATAGATGGATTTAATCCTTTTGGTTTTCCAAGAAGCACTCATAGTACATGTCCAGTTACGTTGTAAAATTATAATTTTCCATAGTGGTTATGCATGAAATGAAAATACATCATGTTATCAATTATTATATCAGGACCAAAACAACCAGGGTAATGATATTGATGTTTATTTGGCTCCATTGATAGAGGATTTGAAATTATTTTGTGATTCAGGTGTTAGGTTGTATGATGATTTCAAGAATTAATATTTCACATTGAGAGACATGTTGTAAGGGACGGTAAATAAATATCCTTCTTATGGAGATTTTTTAGGATATAGAATTAAAAGAACTCAAGGGTGTTTGATTTACAAACAAGATAAATATTCAATTGTGTTGAAACAATCATTGAAGGCTATGTTTCTAGGACAACACATATTTCTACCCTGATGACATAAGTATTGATCTAGGACTACATAATTCAATGGAAGTTCATAAAAATGTACAACACCGTCTCTACTAATAGTAGATCAACTATTTAAGAAATTAAAAGATGTGGACACTATTTTTAGTATACCATTATAAAAAACCCATACAAAAACCAATTGAAAAAAGATATCATGTTTTTTGAATTACCATACTAGAATTTTCTGTACGTCCGAAAGTTTCTTGATGTTATGAATTTTGAAAAAAAAATGTATGTGATAGTCTAATTAGAGAGTCACTAAATGCACCTAAAAAAAGGATGGGATTAAGTCAAGGTTGGACATGGTTTACATGGGAATTTGGGAAGAGTTAGTGCCTATGAAGGGTGAAAACAAACTTTTCTTACTCTAACTGCATACACTCTTTCCTATAAGGAGAGATATCAATTTTGAATCTTCTTTAATGATGTAATGGTTCCATAGGAGTTTTCATCTAATATCAATAATATCAGGGAAATTAACGATTTAATGTTAAAGGGGTTTAAATAACATGAATGTAAAGTTTTTATTCATCATCTAATTCCTCTAACTTTACATTGATTTTTTTTCCAAAAATGTATTTCATACTTTAACAATCTCTGTTTCTTTTTCAAATCTATATGCATCAAATTTATAGACTTGAAAAAAATTTCAACTATGGAAAGAGAAATTATCATCATATTATGTGAATTAGAAAGTTTCCTCCTACCATCATTTTTTGATATGATGGTTCACTAGATGGTTCAGTTTTTAGAGACCCGTATTTTCCCTTATAATACTTTGAAATATTTTTATATATATATATATAGATGTAGGTGCTGAGACAGAATGTGATTTCAAAACCCGGTGTTCCTAGAATTAATTTTATTAAAATATTAAATATATTTTTTATTGCATGTTCATGATACCTCAAATAAAATAGGATAAATCTTAAACAGTTGTTCATATCAGAAATACAAGACCATTTTTGAGTCTGGAACAAGGTGTTTACCCTAAGAGTGACATAAAGTGATTCTGTATGGTACATTCAGAACCCTCGCTCGTTGGCAGTGTGATTAAGTGGATTGATTAATTAATTAAGTTCATTTAACCTAAATGAGTGTTCCTATAAGTTCATTGCTATGGAATTCTGACCAGGTTTGGCCTCACAATTTCTGTAATCCACTGGAGAGAGCTCCTCCCTCCCTTGGGTGAACGATGACAAATCTATAGATCAAAGAAAATATAAGCACAATGAACACATAATATTCTTCCAATAATTGTGTAATTTCATTCTTAACTAATGATCTATCTGAAATAGAGGTAGGTATCGTCAATTGGTGTTATTTATCCCTTCGATTAAATTACTTATCACGATCAATTTCCTTTATCTGATCTGTATTAATTTTTTGTCCTTTTCATGAACCTAAGTACTGGTTTTCAATTTATGAAATTGATTTTATTACCCTATTATTCCCATTCTTTATATTTTTTCAATAATTATTGGACAATGATGTCTAAAACTTGGTTTTTTGTGCTATTATTCTTCTTTGCTTCATGTTCTTAACCGTTTGGATCCCCATGGTCCCGTTTTAACAATTGATAGGTGGAACCAAGCCTGATAGGACCCTAGATTCATAACAGTTTTGTAAGAATATTTTGTATTGATGAAGAAAGTTCATATTGAGGAGTATTGGAACTTCTAGAAGATCATTTGGATGAATAGGTCATGAGAAATCAGTTGCGGAAAATAAGGGATGTGTGGTGGCATTTGGGAACACACAACTCGATTAGAGATTTGATTTCGGCCATCAGAGGGCCATAAATGGTAGATTCGGACTAGATACAATGTTTATGGGTATATTTGGGGTGAGATATGTAGTGAAATAGTGTAAAATAGATAGATATATCATGTGGATTTTGGATCTGAATTTTTTCCAAAAACTCAACTACACACCGTGTTCAATGAAGAACACACTGCATGTAACCCTTCCTATGGTGTCATATAGGGTTTCAGAGTATTGATAATGACATGGAATGCAACCCTCCATTATATATTGGGTACCCTATCCCCATTGTACCACCCATGTGATGGGTCACGGGGATGGGAACCCGTGTGGAGGTACATTGGGTCATGTACAAGCTCGTTTACTCCAATACATGGACACAACTATCGGAGACACATCCCATGCCTCAGTTATTATGGACACACCATGTAGTTCACCTATACATCATGTACCTCTACATGGATTGGGTGTTGTGTTCTGGATAGATACATGTGTAGGAATTGAATCAGTACCACACGCTATGTGGGTACCCACAGACATTGTATACCCCTTGATCTCTTATTAGAAAACATATTTTTTCTGTATCTCCTTCATTTGAACTAAAATTTTGTCTCATGAGTAACCTATCCTGAGTGTTTTTTCATATATAACGTGATGGTATCCTCGTTAGAGGCTTTATAGATATTATGTGAAAGGTTTTAGGTTTTCCATGTACTAAGGTGACACATGATTATACCAGCGATCATATAGGATCATCAGGACATTCTGGGTGTAACCCTCCAGTAGAGCTAGCCAGTGGAGTTCCCCAAAAATCTTTTTGAGTTACCCTCTGGTATGTCTAGATAGAGAAGTTAGTAAATAATTTGGGCATTACCCTCTATAATGGCTAGGCAGTGGAGTTCCTTAATGATCTTTATGAGTTACCCTCCAACAGGGTTGGATCGTGGAGTTCCTTGATGTTTCAGGTGTTTCCCTCTAGGAGGGATGGGTAGTGGAGTACCCTGATGACTTCTATTAAGAATTACCCTCTAGTAGGGCTGGGAAGTGGAGTTCCCCAATGGATTCTTATAGGTGTTACCCTCTAGCAGGGCTGGGAAGTGGAGTTCCCGGATAACATTCCCAAGAGTTACCCTCCTATAGGGTTGGGCGGTGGAGTTCCTCAATGACTATCAGGGTAGGAACCTCCTGTCGTACAAGGGCATGTAGTCCTTACCTATTGTTGTGGCCCCTCAGCTATTCTTCATAGTGATTAGGCATGGTTTTATGTATCTTTGGACTCATGAGGAAGAGGTACACTTTCCCCCCTAAGACGTGTTTTTTTATGAGACCTAAAACTATGCTGGCGAGTCAGTACCTCTCAAAGAAGATAGTATCAAGGTGTGTTGATTGAGTCCCTTAGACTTGTGTGTTCAGGGTAGAAGCATGAGATCTTTTTCAATTCATATAGACTTATTTTTGGAACATTTTTCTACTCATACTCTTGGACTGAGCTATGATATAGAGATCCCCTTACTCCTTCTTTTGGGATTCTTTGACTGAGCATATATATATTGTTTCTTCTAGATTCACCCCTTGGTTTTGGATACTCTCCTTCTATGAGAGGAAAAGATGCATTGGTTATGCCACATGATTTCTGTGTTTATTTTATCATGGTTGGATGAATCTACTCTCCTACTGTAGGTGGAGATGAATCAACGGGTAGTTTGTATACTCTCCATTTTTAGCCCCTTATTCTTGGATAATTTTACTTTCACTCTCTTGTTGGGTTGAGATGTACACTTTAATTATAACTTGTTCTATCTATTGATTTCCTATTCATTTTTATCTCTTATTTCTACCCCTTCACCCATTTTTGGGTGTTCTAATGGGGATGATTATACTCACCCCTGTATGGGCTTCACCCACTCATGTCATGTCTTTTTCAGATGATGGACAGTTCGACCATGACTTCAGAGGATCTTAGAGGAATTGGGTTCTTGGAAAATATATGGTGGTCACAGCTTGGGATACTGGAGTTGATCTCTCTCAGCTATTTACTCTTATTTTTTCACTTTGGGACATATTTATGGTTGTGCATGTATTTTTTCCCTTTTCTTTCAGTTTACACCACTATACTCTTATATTTTCTAGAGGTTCATGCATGCTTAGTTACTTTATAGATATTTTGAAACTTTTATTTCATTCCTTATACACTTTTGTATTGATTTTTCTATATGAAAGTGTGTAGTTTCTTAGGAAAAGTACTACATGAGTTAGTTAGGCCTTCAATTCTTGTCACCACTCCTTGGCCTATGGAGGGGGTTTGGGGTAGTTGCAGATCAATCCCTGGTTTCGTTTGGGTCATGATAGGTTGGTATTAGAGAAAGTTCATTCCTTGGGATGTTTTTTGGATGTTTCCCCTTCAGAGGATTAGTTTGGATTTTTGGAAACAATGTCAAAGTTTCTCAAGTCTAGCTCTTAGGATAGGGATTCTAGTGATGATATGGGCAACTAAAGTATTCATTCACTAGGACTCTGACTACCTACATATTGACTCTGTATATTGAGACATTTTTTCAGGGATAAATGGTACATGGATCATATAGGATTGTGTATTATGCTTTCATTATTGGTTTAGATCCCCATTTTTTGTTGATATATATGCTCATCTAACCATGGTTCTCCTTGATATCTTTCTGGATTCCTCCACAATGACAGCCAACTAGGATACCAGCTCTAGTTCGTGATGCTGGCCCTATGAGTGTTGAGGCCTTAGTTTAGGGTCTATACCATGATCCCATTCCTCTATGTGGGTATGTAGATGCAACTCCTCCTATTGAGAAATAGATCATCTAGGCATGGAAGTTTGAGGATGTTCACAGGCTTATCACACTCCATGAGTTCCAGCTTTAGAGATCGCTGGGGTTCAGTAGTGAACCAGATCCCCAGGCAGAAGAGGATTGGCTAGAGTCTGTGGTCTTTATTTTTAAGCTTATCTGGATAGTGATGGATTAGGTGGTTGCACTGGTATCTAGCATTTTCCATGTGGCAGCTAGGAAATTGTGGATCCCAGTTACGTGGATGCATAATGATTCAACACTCTCATGGTAGGACTTCCATAAGCTATTTCGTGAGGGTTACTACCCCTCCCTCTTATGTTCAGTTTTGATCAAAGAGATTTTGGAGATTCAGTATGGAGCGATGATGGTGGATGAGTATGCGGTATAGTTCATAGACCTTACTCATTACTCCCTTGACATTATCTGTGATGGCTACTTCCAATCATACAAGTTTGACCAGGGACTTATCTAAGAGATTTGATCCAGCATTGTGCCCTTTTGGATACCCACTTATGTTGGGTGTTGGAGAAGGAACTGGTGACAGAGATATTTATGTCATAGGTATGCCAGGTAGTTGGATTAGGCTGTGGAAGTCCCATAGCTAATTCGTCTACAACAGCTAGAAGGCGACATAGATCTCAGAGTAGGAGACCCTTTCACAAGAAGGATCAGGCATGTGGTCATATGGTATTGAGACAACATATAGCACTAGATCATTCCAAAGAGGGAAAATATTTTACTTTTTATGGGCGAAGTCGCACGGCATGAGACTTCTCGACCAAATGTGAAGAGCAGCCCAAGAAGATGGCTGATGGACCGCCACGACAGAGGTAACACCATGATCAGGGATCTCCCAGGCATGGATAGGGTGGTCCCTAGGGAGGTAGATCTGGAAAAGGATCAGGAGTAATTGTGGGTGATGTAAATTGATATGAGTCCCTTCCACCACCACCACCAAGCATCCAACATCAAGTTTAGGGAGTGGAGACCAGAGCCACTGACAGATTTATTCTTTGGATGTATATGATCCTGTAGTGCACAAGAGGATTCTAGGTACCATATATGTTTATTATACTTATGTCTTAGTATTAGTAGAAAACATTTCTAGTCATTATTTTATATTTATACTCCTTTTATGAGAGTTGGAACTCCTAGTAGAGGCACTATCATAACATCTTATACTTAAAGTTCCTATAGGGAACACTTCTTTTGTCTCTTCCATCTGCCAACAGTGAGAGCAATATCTTGGTGGAGAGAGGTTCACATGGGACCTTTTTTTCATCATGATGGAATCCTATGATGTTTTCTTGGGTATGGGTTTTATTTATATGGTCCAGTCCTAGATTTATTTCCATCGTAGACAAGTCAAATTCCTATGCACTAATGAAATGAGATTCTCCTTCTCGATGAGAGAGATCTCATGGAAGGACAGGTGGATTGTAAAGACCCGTAAAATTCAAGGAAAATTTTTCTTAATTTTCTTTGGAATTTTACAAGAACTCGGTTTCTGACGGCACTTGATTCCGAGGCCCGGAGTGCCCGGAATCAATTTCCGAATTTTGGCTCGGGTACGTTCAGTGAACAAACGAGCGGGTTTTCCTATCTTTTGAACCGGTGCTTGGAATTGAAATCTGATGGCACTGATAAACTCGCAGCGCCGGTAATCTCTTAAGGGAACCTTTACCGTAGTTGTGTTTGTGCGGAAGAAGAAGTTAATTAATGGGGTTTAATTAATAAGTAAATAAAATTGTTGGATCAATTTTATATCAAGGTGGTTAATTTCTCCCATGGGAAGTTGGTGGTGGGGCCCACATCCACCCAACTTCCCATGTGTGTATAATTGAAGGGGTGGGTCCCACATGAGCCCCATCCTTTCACCTTCCCCCTTTAAACTCCTTAACCCCCTATTTAAGTCTTACCAACTTAACTCTTCATTTATTTTTACAACTCGTGTTAATAACTTTAGTGTGTTAAGTGTGGGTTTTTATTTTTCAAACTCTTAAATTTTCAAAATCCTTTTTGTGATAATAAAATAAGTTGGGAACTTATTTTATTTGGGTTATTTTTGGGTTGTTTGACAGCTTTTGGAGAGAAAGCTAAAGGAAGTCTTCTTCTTCTTCAACTTCGATGAAGAACGCGAAGAACACCGTTCTTCAATGAAGAACATCTCCGTCGAAGAACGCGACGTCTACTTCCAACGACGTTTCCTCTTCGAATGCACCTCAACGACAAAGGAATCAACATTCGTTTCACGTGATGCCCGACCTCCGCGACGCTCGTCTTCCACGGCTCGATTGACATGCACCGTTCCTGAACCGAGGTAGGGGTTTGAATCTTTTTAAGTTGGTGATTTCTTTCCTTAGAATAAGAAAGATAAATCTGACGGCCATGTTCCGATTTTTATTTAAATTAAAAATTGTGAAGGTTAAATGTTTTACGTTTTGGCCAACTACTATCGAGATAACGGGAGGAGATCGGTCCGCACAAACACGGCTGATACCCCTCCCCCCTTTTTGTTATTCTTCGTTTTGATTAGCGAAGACGGTAATGCATCATTGCACCGCGCTTGAGCGAAAGGAGACGTGAATGATGCGGGCCATGACAAAGAAACGGGACGCCGTGGCGCTGCGTCAAGGGTACGAACGAGGCCGCGACCGGAGTCGGGCCGCGGCGGAAGGACGCGGCATCGTCACGCCGCACCGGATGAATTTGCAGCCATCCTGGAAGTAGCGGCCGGAAAAACCACCCACCGGAGAATTCGAAGAAGGCAGCCGGAACTCCGGCCGCCGGTGCCGGAAGGCGCGGGACCACGGCGTCCCGCGGAGAGAAACCGGTCGGCCCTGCACTGGCCGGCCGTTACAGGGGAAAAGCCGGGGGTTACACCCCCCGGGTTGCACACGTGGTGCGGCCCCTTAAAGGGGGCCGCCGTTTTGAAATAAAGGAGGGGGTGTAGCCCCTCCCTTGGGCGCGCTCGCGCGGCACGCTGGCCGCTCTGGCCGCGTCGCCGCACCGCCGGCCGGGCTGGGTCGTCGGGCCGGGTCGCCGCCCGGGCCGGGTTGACCCAGTTCGGCCGACCCAGGGGGTACTGGGTCGGGCCAGGCCGGGCCCAGACCCCCTAATTTCGGACTACTTTCGGTCAAATGCTCATATCATGGGCTACGGACCTCCGATCGACGCACCGTCAGCTGCGTAGAGATCCTTGGAACGAGATGGTCGTTTTGGTATATCTCACTCAAGGTTTCAGAATACTTTGAGTTCGTCCGGGTTGGTTCGTACACAAAACCAACTGGGCCCTCGGAGCGGAAATACTCATATCTTGAGCTTCGGACGTCCGAACGATGTTCCATCGACTTCGTTGAATTCCTCTAAGTGAGACGGAACTTTTGGCATACTCCGCCCGAGGTTTGGACGCAGGTGGAGTTCGGTCGGGTTGGTTTTGCCTTAAAAACCAACCGGGCCCTTGGGACGAAAAAGCCAATAACTCTCAGACCAGGCGTCTGATTGACGCACTGTCTGCGACGTTGAGTTCCTATTGACGATACGGAACTTTTGGATACATCAACTCTATACTTTGTGTCACTTGATGTATCAGCCTCTCGGCTCGTGGAGCGGATCCTCCCGAACGAGCTTGCTATGTGCGGGAACCCTAGTGCTGGCTGCGATTTCGACGATGACGACTGTGCAGAGATCCTCAGTGGACTGCGCCGATGAAGAGTGCTAGTCTTGTATCCTATGTGGGTCCCAGCTGTGCTGGTCTTATATCCTATGTGGGTCCCAGCTTAGATGATTCAGTGCTGGTCTTGTATCCTATGTGGTTCCCAGCATAGATGAATCAATGAAGAGTGCTGGTCTTGTATCCTATGTGGGTCCCAGTCGTGCTGGTCTTGTATCCTATGTGGGTCTCAGCTTAGATGATTCAGTGCTGGTCTTTTATCCTATGTGGGTCCTAGCATAGATGAATCAATGAAGAGTGCTGGTCTTGTATCCTATGTGGGTCCCACCTGTGCTGGTCTTGTATCCTATGTGGGTCCCATCTTAGATGATTCAGTGCTGGTCTTGTATCCTATGTGGATCCCAGCATAGATGAATCAATGAAGACAGCTGGTCTTGTATCCTCAGTGGGTCCTAGTTAGATGATTCAGTATCTATATTTGATCATCCCTTTTACCTTTTCGACGAAGTATACCTGTGTTAGTTGAATCCTGTGTTACTCTCCTTTGTGGATTGTGTTGAACTATCCTATGTGGATTTACTGTTTACTCTCCTTTGTGGATTGTGTTGAACTATCCTGTGTGGATTTACTGTTTACTTTCCTTTGTGGATTGTGTTGAGCTATCCTTTGTGGATTACTTTTTCTCTCCTTCGTGGATTGTGTTGTGCTATTCTGTGTGAGTATACGTTTTGCTTTCCTGCGTGGACTGGGTTGTGCTTGTGCTCAGATGTTGGAGCCGAACGGGAATTGATGACTTAGGTATATGTATGGGCGTATACCTAAGCAGTGTCGGTTGTTACTTCGTGATTGTATCTTTCCTTTGTGGTTTATCCTTTTTGGATTTATGGAGACCTTCGGAGGTCTCGGGGTCCCTACTGAGTAGCTTATACTCACCCCTGCACGGGCTATGCCCGCACTTCGTTGTGTTGGTTGCAGACGATGGACATCGCTGATCGTGGTGGAAGCTTGCGGAGCAGGACGGTACCTGGAGGTGGACCACTGGGCGGGACGTACTTGGAGTGGATGGCTGGACCGAGGAGCTGTGGAGGCTATCTGTGCTCGCCCTTCAGGTGGGACTTCCAGAGGAAGGCTTGACGCTGCAGCTTTTCTTTTCAGTTGTTGTTTTCGCCTTTCAGTTGTACTTTACAGTTGGGCTTGTATTTCTGGCCCCTTTTACTTTCAGCACAGCTTGTTACAGTTTTTACTTAGTGTTTACTCTTTCCGCTTGCTTACTCTGTGATGGTTGTTTACTTTACAAAGGCAATGCCTTCCCTGTTTATCGGGATTTACGCCTTGGTGCTAGTCGCCAGCCCCTAGCCTATGGAAGGCAGGCGTGGGGTAGTCACGACATGGGCCCCGAGGACGGGTCGTGACATGGATGCTACAAGTAGGAGGTTTCATCATATCACTAATTAGTTGTAAAGTGTATCCCTTGGTGTATCGGGATCTTCATGCATCTTGGTTCCTTGAGTTATAGAGGATTATATGGATGTATTCCTCAAAGACGTTCCAGGACTAGCTCTGAGATGGGAGATTGAGTTCTGCATTGAATTTCATCATGGTATTTCTCTAATATATTCTATGGTGTATTGGATGGAACCTACTAAGCTAGAGGATCTAAGGTTGCAATTGGAGGACCTTTGAGATAAAGGTTTCATCGAACCCAATGTGTCCCCCTGGGAAGCTCTAGTCCTATTCATAAAAAGGGAGTACAGGAGTTTACGTCTTTGTATATATTATTGTCTCTTGAACCAAGCCACGATAAAGAATAAGTACCCCTTTCCAAGGATTTATTACCTCTTTGAACAGTTGTAGTACATGAGATAGTTATCCAAGATTGATCTCAAATCTGGATACCACCATTTAAGGGTTCGCAAAGATGATATTCCAAATTTGGATATCCAATGTTGCTATGAGCACTATGAGTTCCTTGTGATACCCTTTGGTGTGACGAATTCCCTAGCTATGTTTATTGATTTGATGAAACTAGTCTTCCAATTGTACTTGGACCAGTTTGTTGATTTCTTCATCAATTACAAACTCGTTTACTTTTCAATGGAGGAGGAGCATGAAGAGCACTTCATGATTGTCCTAGAATTTCTTCGAAAGCACTAGTTTTATGAAAATCTCTCAAAGTACTAGTTCTGTGTTCATGATGCTTACTTTTTGGGGCATGTCATTTCTGTACAATTTTTAGCCATGGATCTAGAAATGATCGAGGAAGTGAATTCTTGGGATCCATCCAAGAATGTGTCATAGGTAAGGAGCTTCCTTGGCTTAGTGGGGTACTGTAAGAGTTTTTTAGTAGACTTATCAATAATCTTAGACCCTTTTACCACCCTAACATTGAAATGGAAACCATTTACCAAGTTTGAGAAATGATAGAGTCCCTTTGAGGACTTTAGGTAGAGGATGATGAGTGATCTAGGGTTAAGACTTCCAGAGGAAGGTGTGGATTTAATAGAATATTTTAATGCCTCAAAAGTTGAGCTTGGATGAATTGTTGATGAAAAAATAGGTATTTATCTCATATGGGTTTAGGAAGTTGAGACCCCACAAGCAGAACTATGCATCCCACAACCTAGAGTTGGAAGTTATAGTTTTCTTCTTGAGAATGTGGAGGTACTACATTCTGGGAGAGTGCTTTGTAGTTTATACAGAACACCAGGGTCTCAAGTACATCTTCACTTAGAGAGACCTGAAGCTGGGACAACGACACTGGTTGGAATTACTAAATGACTATGACTTTTAGATAGTCTATACTCTAGGGAATGATAGTGTTGTAGAATATTCTCTTAGAATAAATTCCCATTCTCACTTAGTGAAAGAAGATTCAAAGCAGTTAGCTTCCTTATAGTTAAACCTGGTGGAGTAGAAGGGTACAACCTTTCTTCAATCAATGGTGTTGACTCCTTCACTCTTTGGGATTGTGAGAGATTCATGGCTGGGAGACATCGACTTCAAGGTTTTACATGATCATATATCCATAGTTGATGCACAAAATGGATATTCTGAAGGAGTTATTCATGTTATCTTATTCCAGGGGAAAATAGTGGTTTTAGTCATGTTATATGAATTGGTGATGTGGGATTTCCACACTTCCCCCATATCTGTATATCCCATTGTGGGGAAGATGTATAGAGATATTAAATTAGAATTTTGGTGGTTTGGTATGAGATGAAGTGTAGATGAGTTCTTCTCTTGGTGCCTCACCAATTAGTTGGTGAAGGATAAGCATCATGTTTTGGCAGGTTTGTTATAGCCCCATGATATCCCAGAGTTGAAATGGGATGACATATCCATGGACTTCATCACATGGTTTTTAAGCATAGTGAGGTTCATGATGCCATCTAGGTGATAGTTGATCGACACATGAAGTCATCTAACTTCCTTATTGTTTTGACCTGAGTTGTCGCATTTGGGGTGATGATGAAATGGTCTGAAGAGAATTATCACACATCTCTTATTGTAGAGACAGTATCATGTCAAGTTCACAATTTCTTTTTTCACCCATTATGTATCATTATCCTATAATGAGAATTGGATCGACCCCATGGGGACTAGGAAATTTATCCCTTCTGTATTGTGAGGGAGATTACACAGTCAAATGGTCCCAGTGGGTGATTACATAGGGTAAAATACTTGTGAAATCAGTCCTCTTAGGATATATCTTCCTCGGATTGTCTCTAACAGGTTTATTCGTGGATCCAAAAACTCCCAACGGCCCTGGTATCCATGATTCATTGACCTTCTTTCCAAAGTAATGCATTCATTGGATGATTATTTGGTCAATGATACTTAAGGGATCCATTGGTCGAGAGGATGGGAATCCGGGGTCCCCACACACCTTTGGGGGGCTATTGCCTATTATGGGACTCTCTTATAAATTTAATTCATGTTCATATATTCATGAATCCTTGGTTCATTTCAGAAGATTGTGTCCACAGGCTACCCTTGGTTTGTAGGATCATTATAGGAATTCATAGATTTGATGATACAGAGGTAATGCTGACTTAATTCATACAATAAGGAACTCTAGATTATATCATCATCCAAGGAGGATGGGAGGTGACTTGATGTTGGGATTGGACCCATAGGATGGGCTTCCTACATATCCTCAGAAGATGAATCAGAGCCCATGTACTTTAGAAAACTTGGGGCTTACATATGGAATATTCCTATTTGGGAGGTCGTGATTGGGTATACCCTTTTGGAAGGGGACCCGTTTTGATCTCAAGCCTTTGAGTAGGTGTCCTATGTATCCTGGTTTTACCAGGAATCTAGTTTCTCATAGTTCAGAATTGTTGGGGCATAAACATGGATGTTTCCCATTTGAGAGAATATGATTGGGTATACCCTTTTGTAAGGGGAACCTTTTAAGCTCAGACCTTAGAGTAGGCATCCTACGTATCCTGTTTTGAACAAGAATCAAATTTCTTGTAGTTCATAATTGTGTGGATGTTGTAATCATCACAAATATCTAAGTCCACGTGATTCATGATCGGTGTGAGAAACAATAGGATGTGAGAGATCCAAACAACCACACACTCCCTCCCCTACTGATGGGAGAGTGTGGGCCCACGGTGGAAGATATTGAGGCTACCAGGGAAGAGGGAATGGATCAACAAACCCTTCAATGTGGGATGACATTTGAGGTCATACGGCTTGACCCTTGGAATATTGGGGACTTACCTCAGTGGGAGTGCCCTAGAATTTCATGTGAGGTATACTAAAGTTTAAAGTCATATAGATTGGATGATGATTAACTAGAGGATAATCGTGTTGGGATGTTCCAACATGCCTCGAGCATGAGAGGTAAAGAATGTTAAAACCATGATTCTGGAGGATCTCAGATCAGGATAAATGATATGAGGCATGGAAGCCATTGAGGCATACAGAGGTAGGAAAGGAATCTCATGAGGATGAATTTGACTTTGTTTGACGACCATTTTTGTGGGAAACATATGCATAGCCACTGGGTCACGATGTTCATAGTCATGAAGAGGTGTCCTTAGAACATTGGCCTCCCTCTTCTGATGGCCATGGTGGTTTTTGAAGATCTGAAATCACCTGATATACTATAGTTTAAAGTCTAATAGCTTGGAAAATGGAATTAAAATTTAATGTCGTGTTACATGGACTAATACCATACGGTTTAATTTCATTTGGTCAGGATGATAACTCATAGCTTAAGGTCATAAAGTTTGGACCACTTGTTATTGAATCCATGATTAGATGTAGGATAATCAGGATGGGACGTTTTGACATGCCTTGCACATGAGAGGGAAGGAAATTTTAAACCATGAATTTTGGGATTCTCAGATTGGGAAAATGATATGGGGAATAGAATTCATCGAGGCATATAGAGGTAATAAATGACTCTCCTAAGGATGAATTTTCCTCTGGTTGATGGATGTTTTTGTGGGAAACATATGTAGAGCCAGCGGGGCATGATGTGAATAGTCATGTAGAGGTGTCCTCAGGACACTGGCCTTCCTCTTCTAATGGCCATGGAGGTTTATGAGGATTTAGAATCACCAGATACACAGAGTTTGATGAATGGAAAGGATGTGTTCGGGAATTTATGAAACATTTAGTTTGTGATTTTTCATTGAGTTTTGAATCAACCAGGAATAGGAGGCAAAAGATAGAGTTTTCTAGTGGTGCATGAGGAATCTTCTCATGGTATTTAAGGTAAGGATGTTTAGGAAGAATTAGGACACAATTGAATTTTTTTTTGACCTGGACCGAAAAGTTGGTGGTGCGACAGTCCATTTTTCATGGGGGTTAGTAACAGTAATGAAGGGAGCTGCCTGGAGGGTCGGGATTGTAGCTCAGAACTGACCCCATGCAGGGGTGTGATGTTGAAACCCCCGTGGTATGGACTAGTGGGAATGAACGATTTTCCACATAGGGTTTTCTGTGTATGAACTGGCCATGTAGGAGCATCCACATGGGATCTAGCAGTGAACTGTCTATCCGCGAAGGATGTTGTTCGCAAATGAGGTGGCCATGTAGAATGGTATGTGACCTATTTTCATCATAGGATCATCTTCAAACCACTGGCTGGATAAGAGATGTTCGTGAACTACATTCAACATAGGGAGTCTGAGAACCATTGTTATTATATTTTTTATTGGTTTTCTGGTTGGAGGTGGAGGGTGTTTTGAATACGGTTTGCAAGATGAAGTTTGTAAACTACATATGGTTCATAGGATAGAATTCACAAACTATTTTGGATGTGCGATTGAGTATCATTAACTATTTGGGGTGCGGGAGAAATTCCCCCCACACCCTCTATGTTCTTCATCCAGTTTTTTCCCATCCAAGACCTCCCTCCCCGTCTTTCATTGTCATTTTTTCAGTTCCCTTGGAGGACATTTTATAGAGTTCTGTAGAATATGTATCTGCAATTCATGAGGATCTTTTGTGGAATCCCATGGAGGAAATCTTGCTCGTGGATATCTTGGTCAACCTTGATTTGTGAAGGTGTGGTATGACGGTGTCCTCTCCTCGTCCATGAACCACATCGTTCATGGGGATGGTGTGTGGGTTGAACCTCTTTTGGATTATCACTAGAAAAAAGGGTTCATGGCGGCTTCGATTCACAGGTGTAAATTCACTGTGAACAGTTTCATTTGTTGGCAATGCCTCGCAGGCCAGTGTGTCATAGGCCATCTGTGTACCAATGGTTTGCGGTTTATGCCTTCTGCAAACCTTTCCCAGAAATCACTAAGCATCCATGCAAAATTCCTTTAAAAATTTTAATTTCCTCAAATTTATTCTCAAATCTTCAATCTGACACATATTTACTTGCTTCACCCAACTTGTGGGAGTATTTTCCTTCCATTTTCTAGATTTCCAGGACCCTTCGAATTCCCCCCATAGAAATGGGGTCTGATCAGAATGAAGAGGAGGCTATTCCGATGTAGATGTGGTCCAGTCATGAATGGTAAGATAATTTCAAATTGTTCCCTAAGACAAGGGACTCAGCAAGCATAATTAGACTATTGTTGTGGTTTCATGGAAAATCTCATGAGCTTTTGTGTTTTTTTCATTGTCACCCTAATTTTTTCCTAATCCATCTTTATATAGACTTAGTGGGTATAAAATGACTTTTTCTTAGGTCTCCCTTTGAGGGTTTTTGACATAACAATCTTTACATCTCTTTTCATATCTCTGCATACTTCTCTTTTTCCTAAACCAAACATAATATAGTTTTAACGAGCAGATACTTGACTTTTATCTAGAGGTTACCTTCGAAGATTTTTACTTTGGAGAGTATGGCATCTTTTTTTTCTAGAAGTTCACAATCCTACTAGCCAAACTTATTACTGATTTTTTAGGTCGAACATTTTGACCAAACTTAATGGTGTAGGGGCCCCAATTTAGAATTCTTCATTCAGAAATGTCTTAATATCTTATAGACGTGAATGAAAGATTTTCCTTGACCCTAAATTTGTAAATTTTGGACATGTATGAGGCTTAGGAGCTATTTCAGGCATAGAGAGGTAGGAGAGGACTCTTAAGAGGACAAATTTGGCTATGAATGATAGATATTTTGTAGGAATTATATGAAAATCCACCAGGGTATGATGTGCATAGTCAAACAAAGGTGTATGCAGGACACTGGCCTTCCATATCTGTTGGCCTGGGAAGATTTACAACACTTTGAATTTATTTTGATGTTGGGAGACATAGTGGGTGGCCTATCTGGGTGATGATGTCTGAAATTATTAGGGACATTCGTATTGTCATTGATCAGGAAACTACTCCCACATAATTCTTACTTGTTTAAGGGAGAGCTAGTGAAGAGTTAGTCCAATTAGAAATATTTTTTTTCATGTCGGGGCATGCAAAAGGGTGAGGATATGTGAGATATTATCCAAAGTGATTTTTCAAATCCAGGGGGGTGAGAAGGGGAATTGATGTCTTCTGATCATATAGAAATAGGAAAGGAATCCCTTGAAGAAAAATTTGACTTTGATTGATGGTTGTTTTGTAGGTTACATATGCAGATCCGCTGGGGCATGATGTGCATATCCAGAAAAAGGTGTTTGTAGGACACTAGCCTTCCATCTCTGATGCCTCTAAAGGATTATGAAGAATGGGGCCTTTCTGAACATGGAATATGACCCTTAATAGGGGGTGTGTCTAAGCATGAAAAGGGACATTTCATTTAGTCAAACTCCTCCAGGAAACCCAGAAATAAGTAGGGTAATTTTTTCTTCTTATATATGGATCAACGTCACGCATATAGATGGGATTTCTTTGTTTTATAGAAACCTCAAATGATACCAGAGATGAATCGGGCCAGCATGTTCTGATATATCTAGGACGTGGGTAAGAAAAAGAATGTAGACCATGACTTTGAGGTCCCTTGAATCCGGAGGGATGTTACGAGGCCTAGAATCCATGAGGAATAGTGAGATAGGAGAGGAATCTCCTAAGGATGAATTTTCTTTTTATTGGAAACCGTTTTGTAGGTGACATATGCAGAGCCACTGGGGCATGATGTACATATCCAAATGAATGAGTCCACAGGACACTGGCCTTCCATCTTAGATGGCCATGGAAAATTATGGGGATTTAATATTGCTCATATCACATAATTTAAGGTATGTAAAGAGTGTATCCAGATATATTAGAGAAATTTGAGTTTTGATTTTCTCATGGAATTAAGTATCCCTTAAATAGATCTGACACATACTTAGGGTGAGGCATTCATCCCATCTTTGGGGTACCCTGTCATTTAACATTGTACGACCAGGACGTGGAGTTCCTTATGGGGAAGGGAACCGTGACATACCTTTTAGGGTCATGCTGCTAGGACTAAATTCCTAGACTATTTTTCCATAATGTCATGGTGGATCTATCTCTAATATACCTAAGTTCACATGACCTATTCTCGATTTTGGGAACAAGGGATTATGAGGATTCTATGTCACCACCTAAGAAAAGATAAATCAACATCAGATAGAACTTTAGGCTTAAACCAATTCTATATAGTTTAACATCATACCACAAGGATGATTTTAGCCTTGTAGTTTAATGTCATGTGGTAATGAAATTACACTATGTAGTTTAGAGTCATGCAGTAAATATATTATGTTATCACAAATATCATTAATAGTTTTGAGTTAGTCATGATTGGGTTGTTCTGGTGTTCCTTAGATGTGAGTGATACAGAAGGTGTAAAACATAATCCTGGGGGGATACTTGGATCAGAAGGTATGACCTAGGGCTTGGAATCCATCAGGCGTACTAAGGTAGGAGAGGAATCTCTTAAGAATTAATTTTCCTTCGATTTATGGTCATTTTATAAGTGACATATGTAGAGCCTCTGAGGCATGATGTTTGTAGTCGAACAAAGGTCTTTGCGGGACACTGGCCTTCCATCTCAAATGGCCATGAATGTTTATGGGGATCTAGGTTTTCTCGGAGTATGGAGTTTGAAAAATGGGAAGGATTTATCTTGGGAATTTAATAAATACCCAAACCATGATTAGATGTGAACTACTCGAGCTTCCACATAGATCTGACTCATATGTATCGGGGGAAGCATGATCTTTTGAATTATTATGAGTGGGGGGAATGTGCGGGGTCTCATAACATTGAGAATTGGGTCACACGTGACTCTTGAAGAATCTCACAGTTTATTTTCATGTGGTTAAGGCCTTTCATGAACTCCCCATACAAGTTTGGCTGACGCACAAGGAAGGGAAATTTTTTTAAATGGTTGTTGTACTGGGATACTGGATCCAGGCATCACTATGTATCCTACAACGGTAGGAATCAAGCCGCTCGTAGTTCTGAATGTTCTATAAAAATGTTTGGTCCATGCGTAGGCACATTTGAGGGATTTTTTTTCAATGGCTGGGCCAGGATACCAAATCCGGGCATCATTATGTATCCAGTAAGGACATGAATCAAGCTGCAGATAGTTCTGAATGTTCCATGTATCGATCTGGCTCAGACATAGGGTTAAGGTCATTTTTGTTTCATCTTCTACGGATTCCAGTTCCACCATATTTCCCTATGGTTTTTTTGCATAAGGTAATCCTTAACACTGATCCTAAGATCACTTGAGTTATACTCGATGTGAGAAACGAGGAGTGGTAAGGGTTTCCCTTGTAAGTGTGGGGTGATAAAGGATATGATAGAGGCATCATTTTTTATATAGTGGGGGCTTGTCCAAGATCAAGAATCAAGGTATCACTACATATCCAACTAATTAATGGGAATTAAGTTGTACTTAGTTCACTAAGGGATCGTGTAGTTTATCATCATGTGATTAGGACAATTTATGCTATCCAGTTTAATGTCTAATAGCTTGGATGTTATGTTATTCAGTTTAGCATCATGCAGTGAGGAAATGAGTCATAGTTTAATGTCTTGTTTTAGTGATTAGTTTCTTACAGTTTTGAATCATGTGGTAGGACTATAACTCATAGTTTAGGGTCACAGAGTTTGGACCATGGGTCTAATAACATATATTTTAATTTCATGTTGGTTAGGACAATAACTCATAGTTTAGGGTCATAGAGTTTAGACTTGGGGCTAATACCATACATTTTAATGTCATTTTGGTCAGGAAAATAACTCATAGTTTAGTGTTCTAGAGTTTGGACCATGGATGGATGTTGCTATTACACATTCTACTTCTTCAGAAAATTTTCATTTCTGGGAGCTATGATGAGTTTTCTGTATATTGATATCAAGGAATATGCTCCATTGGAATAGACCCTATTTATGATATATGGTCCCTCTCCATTTGGTTCAAGCTTTGGGGGCTTCTTCCTTAGTATCATCGGGGTTATGAGGACTAAAATCATCTCCCCTTCAAGGAAAGATCGAAGGAAAACCTTTTTGTTGAATGATCATGCGATCTGATTTTGATAGCTTTCCAAATAGTGAAAAGTGTGTTGCCTTTTCTCATCGAGATGATCTAACTCATCAAACCATCTCTGGGATTGCTTGTCCATGGACAGTTGATCTCAAATGGACACATGAAGTGATGACGCTTTAATTTCGATAAGAAAAACCACCTCTTCCCCATATACTAGTGAGTACGGGGTCATCTGGGTGGCAGTTCAGGTTGTGGTCCAATAATCCCATAAAGCATAAAATAGCTTATCTAGCCACGATTTCTTATCCTTATCTACCATCTTTTGAAGTATGTTGGAAAAAGTCCTTTTTAAATCCTATATCTTCCCATTGGCTTCCACATGGTAGCGGGATGAACAATTGGATTTGATTTTGTACTCCTAGTATAACTTGTCCAACTCAGCAGAACATAATTTGGTGCCATTTTTTGCCATTATTGTATAAGGAAAACCAAATCTAGTAATGATGTTGGCCTTCACAAAGCTAATGATTCTTTTCACCCTGACTTCTTTAAGTGGTATGTATTTGGACCATTTGGAAAATAAATTGGTTGTTGTGAGTATAAACTTGATTTTTCTGGATGTAGTGGGGGGATATGGTCCCACAACATCCACCCCCCAGGTAGAAAATGGTCAGGACTACTTAGTTGTATTAGGTAACTCTGGGGGTCGGTGAATAAAATTGGCATGAACATGGAAGGAATGGGACTTCTTGGAAAATATGGAACAATCCTATATCATATTTGGTCAGTAATATGTGAGCCTTATTTTATGAGAGATCTTGGTTGTCGATTGGTGCGCTCCACAATATCTAGCATGCACTTCTTTCATGATGGTAGCAGTCTCTTCTCCATCAATGCACCTGAGAAGGACTTTATCAAGGACACTTTTGTAGAGAAACTTTTCTTGATTTACCCCATTGTACAATACAAAGTTGACTTCCCATCTTTAGACTTGTTACCATCCATCCCTATCTAGTGGGAGTTCTCCCCTTTAGAGGTAATTTGTAATGGGAGTCATACAGCTAGTGGTGTGACCATAAAGCTCAGAAACGAGGCTAATTTCATCGATCTCCTCCGTATTGTTCTGAATAAATGGAAAGAACATCTGGTGGTGGGAAATGTTAAAAAACCATTTCATCCAGGTCTACATTAGCCAGGGATGTGGATACATTTTCCAAAGCATCATCTTAAGCAATTTTTGGTCAAGGGACATAGGTCAGTGTTGGTTCTAATGGGAATTATGCCATCAGTACTTGAACATGGTTCATCTAAGGGGACAATACCTCTTTCTTAATGGAATAGTCACCATTTAACTTCTTGATTACTAGCTCTGAATCACCCTTTATCTTTAGGTGTTTGTATTTTACATGGAGTGATAGCTCTAGTATCACAATGAGGGCTTGTTATTCTGCTTCATTATTTGTACATCCTTCCGAAAGAAGGAAATAGTAAGGAAAGATGGCCTTTTGGGGGGATATGAGTATAACTCCCAACCCCACTTTGTTGATCTTGGGTCCCTCCATCCTTTTTCATACCAGGATTCTGGAAGAACCATCTAAGTACATTTCCCATATTCGGGGGTCCTCTTGGACGGATAACACTTCTTCATCCAGAAGTTCGACATTCAACGATGTCATTTATCCCAAGGGGTGGTCTGCCAAGAAGTCCGCTAACGTATGGACTTTTATGGACTTCTATGGAACATGGAATATGAAAAACTATTATAGGATGACTTTCCATCATGATAAATGTCCAGTTATCAGGGGGCAGTTGAGAATATATTTGACCGGGTTGTAGTGGGAGACCAGGTGGACCTCATGGTGCTGCAGGTAATGCATGAGTTTCAGAACCAAAAATATTAGGGCTAGGTAGTTATTTTCTATCCTTGAATATCAATTTTTGGAATCAAAAATTGATTGGATAAGGTAATAGAGGTTGTTCCCACTTCCAGTATCATTCTTCTACACGAGAAAGGTGCCTAATGACTATTCCAAGTCAGTTACATACAAAATGAGTGGTCTCCCCTCAACTAGAGACATAAGCATTAGTGGGCCTAGGAGATATATTTTTATATCATCGAACACATCTTGAAAATTAGTATCCCACTCATACGTAACCCCTTTATTCATTAACCTGTTGAAAGTAAAACATTTACCTTCCAGGTTGGTTATGAAGCATCAGATGTAGGCCAAGTACCCATGGAGACCACTCAACTCGATGAGGTTGTGAGTTGGGGACATTCCAAGGATTGATTTTGTCTTTTGAGGGTAGACTTCGATGTTGTGATGGATTATAATGAAGCCAAGGAATTTCCCAAAGGTAACATTGAAGGCACACTTTAGGGGATTAATATATAAACTATGATGTCGCAGTTTGTTAAAAATAGTTTCAAGATTAGCCAGGTGGTTTGAGTACTGTTGTGATTTGACCATCAGATCGTTGACATAGCACTCGAAGAATTTTCTGAGGAAGGGCTTGAAAATGTGATGCATGTCGTGATAATATGTAGCACCATTATTTTTTGGACCAAAGGGAATCACCTTATAACAGAAAACTCCCTGAGGAGCCCAAAAAGTAGTAGATTCATCATCTCATCAAACCATTTAGATCTAGTTGTATCCATAATAGTCATCCATGAAAGAGAGGGCCTCATATCCAGTGGTTTCATCAATAAAAAATTTTGTGATCGGGACTGGAAAATCATCTTTCAGGCAGTGCCAATTAAGTTCCTTGAAGTCAATGCAGATTCTAATCTGTCTGTTCTTCTTTTGTATAGGGGCTATGTTTTCCAGCCAGATCAGATATTGGAAATCTTGTATGAAGTTTCATTTGATCTATTTGTCAACATCATCCTCTATTTTGGTAGCTTGCATCGGGTGGTTTCTTCTGGCTTCCAACTTATAGCCTTGGTGATCTTCTGGCAGACCCAGATAATGAGTGGAGACTTTGGGATCGAGGCCTAGAATTTCTGTGTAGTTCTAGGAAAACAAATCTTGATTATTCTTTATCAAGGAGGTATATGTCTCCTGCTCTTCGACAGGCATAAATACACTAATCAAAGTGGGTTGTGGTCCATCTTTGGTGCCCAAGTTTAGCTCTATAAGTTTGTTGATTGTGGTGGAGACACCTTCTTCGAATGTGAGAGGGGTGTCTTCAAGGTCTTCTTATTATTCTTCTTCTTTATCATCCTCTTCATCCTCTTCTTCCTCTTATGATGGAGGGAGGATTCTTGAGACACACTCTCCAATGTTGTGAGAGAAATATTCTTTCACCTTAGTGAGTAAGGCAGGGGAATTTTGGGGTCCCAAGTACGGGTCAGGAGCATCTTGGTTAGGGATTTTCCTAGAATCATAAGAGTCAACTCACTCTTCCACATATCTGTACTTGGTGGCCATAATGGAGATCATTTATACTATTGAGTCTGTCTCGGGGCTTGAACTAATGCATTCAAATTGAATGATGGGTAACACATACTCTTCCCCAAGCTACTGGAAGGGGTCAGTGGGAGTCGTTTCCAATCCATTTGGGGTAGTGATCCAGTAAACGTTGTCAACTAAAGACTCCTTCTCTTCTAGTTCATAGAACCCTTCATCGATGTAATGCAACTCACAGGACTCAAATGTTGATTTATCAGTGTTCAATGTCCCATTTTTTTCATTAGTTCAATATTTTACACACTGATTGTATGATGACGGAATTTTGGCATGCTGATGCAGCTGGGACATCTCTAACAGGATGTTGAAGGTTGTACTTTTCCGCACTACTATGAACTCGGAATCTGATATGAGGTCTCTAAGATAAGTTTTATGCTTGATCCACCCCAATAGCATCTGCTCGCTTTTTTCATATCCCAGTAGAGTTGTGGAACAGGGTGTCAAATTTTCTTCATCATAGCCCAACCGATGAAGTGTTCGCAACAGGAGGAGGTTGACTCCAGAGATGTTGTCGATGAAAATCCTCTGGACATCAATGCCATTTATCTAGTCGGACAAATATAAGGGTTTGATGTTACCTTTCATGATGGTGCATTCATCCATTTTTGTGAAGGAGATGATGACTTGGCGTTCATTGGGATTTATCTCTATCTGATAGACTTCTTCTACTGCTACATCAGCCGTGAACTCTTGGGAACTTAGTAAGTATTCAACCTCCCTAAGGTCTGTAGATAAACTCAAAGCATCCAGTATTGATAGATTTTCTAGAATTGAATCCAAATGCTTTATAATATCATATTTATGCTCAAAGGTCAGTGCTTCCCGGCTCAAGGTTTCCCTTTCATAAAAACTTTAGGGGCTTCGTCTTTGGACATAGATGGTCTGGCCTCTGTGAGAGGAGATGGTGGCACTGTGGTTTTTTCCGAGTTTTTCCGAACTCGTTCTCCCATACGCCTTGGGTGATTTGATATTTGTTCTTCCACTGATTGATAATCCAAGATAATTGGGCTTGGATTTATTCTGGTGGGGGCGGAGGAGAAGTCTGGTTCCCATTGTGTATGTAGGATGTTCCTCCCATGAGTTTCTTTGATGTTAACAGTTTGAGTTAGATCATGTTCAGGAATTTGAATCCTTCCAAGATCATGACTTCCAAGAAACCCTCAGCCTCTACAGCCTCTTCCTCCATCTCTCCAGTTGGGTGTGCAGAATTTGGGTTCATGGCCATAGTTTCCATCAGATAAGGGTTCCATAAAGTGAATGACATTAATGGATCCAAAGAGCAGTTCTAGATCTGAAAATTTTTCTGTCTTACTCCCTCTTTATGATGGTGCCATTTGGAGGGTTGGTTCCCATTTTACCATTTGGAGGGGTAGATCCCATTGTACCAAGTCTGTTGTTATGAAGTCCAAAAGTGTCAACACTGGATTCGACTTTGGTTTCATCCCATCTTCATGCTTCTACTTTTTTCCCTTCTAGACCTTAGAGGACTGTAGGGATGAGGATGAAGGTTGTGTTGCATCAAGAGCCATTAGGGGCACGATTGATTGTTTCAACTGTGCATGTAGGATGACATTAACCCAATTAACTATTTTCCAGGTCATCAAATTGTGAAATTTTTTCTCCTTTTTACTTGTGATTGTATTTTATTCCTCTTCTGCTCTTGAATCATAGGTGGAAACATAGGCCACTTCTGTTGGTGGTGGGCCCAACTTGACTTTCCCTAAATCCACCATATTTTGTAGGAGATCCTTGAAGAATAATAATTCTTGGATGGTGTGTCCCAAGATTTGATGATAGGTACAATAATTTTGATGGTCATCGAGACCCACTTTATCTGCTCTCTTTGGCATTGGTAGTCAGAGCAAATTGCATTTCATGGAGGTTATAAAATAGTTGTAGACCTGGTCATGTAAGAATAAGTATCATTATTTCTTTGTTCTTTGAACTGATTTCTTTTAGCCCCATTTCACTCATCTTAGTGAGTTGGGGTGGTTTTTGGCATCCAGGGGGTCCAGAACGGTTCGGTGGAGGCCATATAACTGGAGCTACTGGTACGGGTGGCTTAAGCATGACCGAAACCACTTCATCTTTCCCCACTCTTTTCTCGAGGGATAAAAGGGCCACTTGGCATTTGATATTGGTCCACTGAAAGGAGTATTCTATAATTTATAAAATTGTATTAAAATATTTGAACCCATGTGTGTGCTTCACCAGGATGAGCAGTATTCGTAATTCATCACCAAGATTTTTGATACACATAGTGAGCATTTCATCTTGGGTTTGTGCCTAGTTCAGGGAATAAGTCAGGCCTTTCCATCTGGAAATGAAGTCTGAGACTCTTTAATTATATCTCTAATTGCAGTTTATGAGATCACTAACCATTATCTTAGGCAGTGTTGAACTGAACTGGAAGATAAACTGACATAGGAGGTCCTCCCAGCTAGTGATTGAGTTAGCTGGAAAACTAGTATACCATACGAAGGCTGAGCCCTATAGGGTTCACATGAATCATCTGAGTTTTACTACTTCTTGATGCTCTGGAGTGCCCATAATGGGTTCACAGTAAGAGGTATAGTGTATTAAATGTTGTTCTGGGTCCCCCGAGCCATTAAATACTGGGAAAACGGGGTTTCCAAAGTTTGTCTATAGTGGAACATTGCTCACCCAATTAGGGTAGGTTTTTCACTCTAGTTGTGTCAGAGTGTGCCCCACTCTATGGATTCTAGTCGAGATGTTAATTGCTCAATGGTATTCAAGATCTCTTGATGCATATATTGTTGGGCTTGATCTTGGGCTGGTGCGGCAACGACCAAAGATGAGTGTGTTAGTGCTATTGGAATTTGCGGTGGATACCCAGCTGGGGGTATACTTTGTCGGTTTACCTGAATATACTCTATATGACTTCCTAATGGGTGGAAGTCTTGATATCATTCTAGGGATGGGTTTAAGTAGGTTGACAGTCCCGATGCTGGGTTGGAAAGGACTCCAAGATTGTCTTCATTCACCGATATGAGTGTCTGTAGTGAGGGAACATCTTATAGAAATACCTGCGGATGTTCTTTAGGGGGAACACATCCAAAAAGGTATCGCCCTTGATGAAACTCAGCATTAATTCTACTGAGCTCTTTCATTTCTTCCTCTTTCATGGTGAATCTTTCCTCGAGAGTGAGGGACGCATTCTTAGGGGGAGGAGGTGGTGGTTCATAAAAAAACTTGCATTTATTCATCTCCTTTTTTGGGTTTTGTGAGGGAGGTAATGATAGATTAACTGAGGGGGTGCCCAAATTTGGGACCACTCTCTGGTTCTGGGTATGCACACCATTAGGCTCGGTGTGGGATGCCTCTAGGAGGGAACCATATTCCCCAGCATCCTATCCCTCTGTGTTATTTCCTGTGAGATCCTTGAGGTTTACGTTTACCTTGTTCACTGATTAATACCGCATTGGGGGTAGTGTACCCGGTGCTGAATGGTATGAAGGTTTTCTACATTCTTTGTTGGACTTTATCCTTCCCTTCTGCGGTATTATTCGGGTTTCTTGGCAAAGATTCACCCAAAGGGATCCCTGATGTAGCCTTATAATGCACCTTTTTCTGGAAGGGTATGAGCCATGAGATGGGATGGAACGTGTCACTTTTCTAATCATCATTCTTCCTAGATAGGAGAAAACAGATGTCCATTGTGTGGGAACATGAGGTAAAAATTCCCCTATCTCTACAGGTTGGGGTTGTTCCCATTCTTCCATTGATGCACTATGGCCTAGATTTTCCAGTCTTATTGAAGAATTTTGAGTTAAAAATAACCCCAACCCTATGGACTGGGGTTTTTCTCTTATTACGGTGGTAGCCACCACTATTTCCTCTTTTTGGTTTAATGCACTCTAGTGTGGGTGTGATCCGAGTATGGAATTGAACCTACATGGGGTCAATGGGCTTTTGAAGACATGAGAACTGCTTGCTGATTGGATTCCCTTAGGTGGGAAGCATACTGGATGTTCTTGTTTTCCAAGATCAGAAGCTTTTTGATGGCTTGATCTCTTCAGTCCTGACATTTTTGAGACTTACATCAGGCCGGCTTTTGTTGATTATTACATCTTTCCTAAGCATGGGTTTCATTTTATTGCTACCTTTGGGTAATGATGTTGCAAGATGTCATTTACAAAGAGTTTTTCTAGACAGGGCCTGGGGGAAGTGTAGAGCTCCATGTTATCCTCATCCCTAAATATAAACTCCAGTCGGGGAATCTCCAATGAGGCGACACAACTTGTGCAGTGCACAGAGGAAAGCGAGTTCAAGGTTTTTCTCTCTACTTTCATATCTTGGTTTTCATATGGACAAGAGGGATTCCAGGTCGATTAGACGACAAATCTCCCCTAACATGTTGACATGGTTCACATACCCTTTGTAGGGAAAGAACTTTTCTTTTACCTGGTAAAGGGTCGTCGAAATATTGTGACGAATGTCATGCATACATTCCCTAGACAAATCCCCTGCTATGTCAAAGTGAGAAGTGTTTGTAGGCCAATACACACCTAGTATATTATCCTTAGCTAGTTGTCTTCTTAAAAGAAACATATCCTATTGTTGTTCTTCTAGGGGCTTATCTACTTGATATGCCCAGCTTGACTACTTCTTAATAATTTCATTCCAATAATCCAGGATGGTGGGAACATCATTGATATGTGAATGGTGTGGTGGTGGCTCTGAAGATGAGTGTGGACCTAGACCATTATCTAGTTGAAAAAGGATATCACTCATCATAGACGACATTCCAGATATACCTAAATCTATCTTTCTGAGTGCCTCGACAAAAGAGGGCTTTCTCACATGTGTTTTGTCAAGGGGAGGTCCTTCTTGCCAGTATAAATTTTGGTTGTGGGGAGAACCTTTGAATTCCGTGATGCAATGGAGAGGGATACCATTACAACATGATGTCTGGCTGTGGGAAACATTTTTATGGCATATAGCATAGGGAGGACCTTCAGGTTGGTATACAGGGAGGGGAGGATCTTCTTGATGCTTGATGTCACTGAGGGGAGGACCTTTCCGATGACTTCTATAATAGAGATGACTACTATCACAACTTGATACCTGGATGTAGGGATAATTTCTGTTGTGTACATATTGGGGAGGGCCTTCAGGATGTACTTCAATGAGGGGAATACTTTCTCATTGCTTGATGTTACTATGGGGTTGGCCTTCACAACAACTGCCATTGCAGGGAGGTCCTTTTCAATGACTTTAATTATGGTGAGGACTACCATCATGACTCAATGTATGACTATAGGTAGAATCATATCTATAGTATATACCATGGGGAGGACCATCAAGGTGGATGACAGCAAGGCGAGGACCTTCTTGCAGTCTGATCTTCAGCTCCAGGGGAGGCTTACCCTGATGCACATCAGGAGATAGAATCTCATGATTAATCATTCCTGGCCCACAGAGTGAGCCCCCATAGGTGCTTTGGGGAGGAACTTCAGAGCTGATGGTAGAGACATTTCAGGTAGGGCCTTCATAACTGCTACTAACACTTCCATAATTGGGTAACGGACTGACCGGATCTTGATCCTTTATTGATATATTTTTGAATGTGTTAAGAACCCAAGCTTCTAGAATATAAGTATCATTTATATTCTCTTCATTTTCTGATTTCCTTTGATGCATTTCATGTTTGAGCGCACTCTTGTGGGTAATAGAGTCTGCCTACTATTGATAACATCCTTCATATACGGTTCCTTTTCATATTGGGTCTCATGATGCTACAAGGATATGTCGACGTGCATCTTGAGTTTTTTCAGGGATATATGTTTGTCCTGGAGTGACCACCACGTTGGACTGACATCCCCTATTTGGAATGATTATTTATTCCCAATATGGTTATCCGTGTATCACGAGACATTCCCATCGACCATCCTAAACTAGATCAGGGATGCATAACTTCATTGAAGTGACTGACCCATTCTATGAGTATGTCATTCTGTTCGAGTAAACCGGGTCATGGGCCTAGTTTCTCACCTTTTCCTCCTATGAAATGATATATTGGAATGTTTGGATGATATGATATGGGATTGACATTTGATCTTCCCTCATTTTTGGGATATGATGAGATACATCTTTGGATAGAACGATTATAAAGTCCCATTCTGATATCAGAGTAGGAGTTTGTCCCTACTTCGGTCCTCCATGGGTTACTAGTAGATAGTGGCAGTTCTCCTATTCTGGGATAGAGGAATGAGTCTTCCATCTATTTTCTTCTCTCTTTGACACTATGGTTGACTAATGGGCTTCAAATGCACAAGAGGGGATTTTCATCTGCTCGCTTGTCACTGTATTTGTATCACAGGCTTTGTATGCATCCATAGGAATTTGACTCTACTCATATTTTCTTGTCGCCTTATTTGGATGGCGGGATTGATATCCATCATTAGGTATTTGTGAATGTGTGTAGCTAGTTGCTACCATATTTGGATAACAGGATTCTAATGTTCCAGCAGATATCTTCATCTGCCTATATTTTTTCACTTTGTCTGCACAGTGGGACCAGAAAGAACTAGTGGTAATGTGCACGTGCTCATATTGTGCGACACTACTTCTATGGCAGGCTTGAGTGGAGGGGGCAGAGTTGTATTTTTACCCATTAAATGTTGTCGTATTTGTACTATAGAGTTTTTCCTTAGGAACTAGGGTGATAGCGTGTTCCTTATTATATATTCACCACCCTTGGCGGGTATCCTAAGGGGCCCAGGTCTTCTGGACATTAGCCGGTGCCCTCAACATAAGGTCCACTTCAGTGAGAGGAGACATGGTCACCCAGTGTCGGCGGCGATGCTCTTTGGTAGGGGCATGTGAGTAGGACCCCTATGCAGTTGAGATAAAATTTTTATAATTAACTCCATATACATCCCTAAGACAATGGAGGCACTCATTGTCATGTTTCGGGGACAGGCTCCTGAAATGGTTTGAGTTGACCATCGGGCCCGCCTTGTTCTAGGGCGCCAGTAGTAGACGAGGAGGTGACTATAAAGCCTTTTCATAATAGAGGTATTTTCTTGTGGCCTCCACCATGGGGAGAGTACCATTTTGGTGGTACTCTCTGATCAGTATGTTGGACACCCAACGTTGAAGATACTACGTAGGCGAGGGGTTCCTTCTCTTCATTGGGGCCTCGGCCGCCTACGAGATCGCTGATGTGTGTGTATCCATTGGTCTTCGGGATTTCATTCGGATCGAAGGTTTCTCTGTGGGAACCTAAAATATTCATATATGAAATATAGACCACAAAATCCCATAAAAATAGTATTCTTTTAAATATATACATATTTGATGATTCATCTTGGCCCCCTCCCTCTTTTTTGTTGTCAGGTGAAGGGGTTTGAGTGGGGTAAGACCACCACCTTGGTTTAAGGATTCATGATGGGTTTACTGTTTTTGTTTCAACCTGAGGTTCTGTGTTTAGGGTGATGCTGAAATGGTTCGATGAGAATCATCACCCATCTCTTATTGTAGATATAGTCTCACATCAGGTTCACCATTTCTTTTTTTTCGACTTGTTCTACATCATTATCCTTGAAATGAGGGTTGGATTGACACCACGGGGACTAGGAAATTTTTCCCTTCTATATTGTGATGATGATTCCAAAGTAAAATGGTCCTAGTAGGAGATTTCATGGGGTCAAATACTTATGCAATCGGGCCTCTTAGGATATATATTCCTTGGATGGTCTCTAATGGGTTTATTTGTGGAGCTTGAAACTCCCAACTTCCTTGGTATCCATGATTCATAGACCTTATTTTCAAAGGGAGGCATTCATTTGGTGATTTTTTGGAGAATTAAACTTATGGACACCATTGGTCGAGAGGATGAGAAGTCGGGATCACTGCACCCCTTTTGGGGGGGACTATTGCCTATTTCGAGACTCTCTTATAGATTTATGTCGTGTTTATATGTTTGTGAATCCTTGGTTCATTCCCAAAGAGTTTGTCCATGGGCTACCCCTGGTTTTCAGGATCATTATAGGTATACATAGATTTGATGCTATGAAGGTAATGTTGACTTAAGCCAAACAAGTGGTTACTCTGGATTTTATTATCATCCAATGAGGATGGGAGGTGGCTTGATGTTGGGATCAGACCCATAAGATGGGATTTCTATGTATCCTCGAGAGAGGAATTAGATACCACATAGTTTTGAAAAATTGGGGCTTACCCATCCCACATGAGAGGACATGATCGGGTAAACCCTTTTGGAAGGGGACCCTTTTTGAGCTCAGGACTTCGAGTAGGCATTCTATGTTTCCCGGTTTTACCAGGAATCATAGTTCTCATAGTTAAGAATTTATAGTGCATACAAATTGAATCTACCCATTTAAGAGGACAAGATTGGGTATACCCTTTTATAAGGGGATCATTTTTGAGCTCAGACCTTCAATTAGGCATCCTACGTATCCTAGTTTGACCAGGAATTAGAGTTCTCGTAGTTCAAAATTTTGTGGATGTTGTAATCATCACAAATCTCTAAACCCACATGATTCATGATCGGTGTGAGAAACAAGGGGATTTGAGATATCCAACCAACCACACACTCCCTCCCCTTGTGATGGGAAAGGGTGGGACCATAGTGGAAGATGTCGAGGTGACTGGGGAAGAGGATGCAGAGCAATGAACCCTTCAATGTGGGAGGACATTGGAGATCATGCGGCTCGACCCCTAGATGATTGGGGACTTACCTCAATAGGAGTGCCCCATAATGTCATGTGATCTATACTATAGTTTAAATTCATATAGATTGGATGATTATTAATAGGATGATAATCATGTTGGGATGTTCCGACATACCTCGAGCATAAGAGGAAAGGAACGTGCAAACCATGATTCTAGAGGATCTCGAATCAGGAGAAATGATATGATGCATAAGAGCCATTGAGGTGTATAGAGGTAGTAATGGACTCTCCTAAGGACAAATTTTCCTTTGTTAGATGCCATTTTTTTGGGCAATATATGTAGAGCCACCGTGGCATGATGTGTATAGTCAAGAAGATGTGTCCTCAGGACACTGGACTTCCTATTCTTATGGACATGGAGGTTTATGAAGATCTAAAATCACCTGGTATACTATAGTTTAATGTAATATATCTTGGAATATTGAATTATAGTTTAATGTAGTATTTCTTGGACTAATACCATACAGTTCAACATCATGTGGTTAGGATGATAACTCATAGTTTAATGTCACAAAGTTTTGACCTCTTGTTATCGGATCAATGATTAGTTATAGGATAATCGGGTTGGGATGTTCTGACATGCCTCAAAAATGAGAGGGAATAAAAGTGTAAACTGTGACTTTAGGGATTCTTAGATCAGGAGAAATGATATGGGGCATGGAATTCATTGAGGCGTATAGAGGTAGGAAAGGACTCTCCTAAGGATGAATTTTCCTTTGGTTGATGACCATTTTTGTGGGAAACATATGCAGAGCCATTGGGGAATGATGTGAATAGTAAAGAAGAGGTGTCCTTAGGACATTGGCCTTCCTCTTATAATGTTCATGGAGCTTTATGAGGATCCAAAATCACCAAATACACAGAGTTTTATGGATGTAAAGGATGTGTTCAGGCATTTAGAAAACATTCAGAATGTGATTGTCCATGGATTTTTGGATCAACCTAGCATAGGATCCATGTGATAGAGTTTTTCAGATGTGCATAAGGAATGTATCTTTTCATGGTATTTAAGGGATGTATTTTTGGGAGGCATAAGGGTGCAATGGAAAATGTCGTCAACCAGGCCCGAAAAGTTTGTAGTGAGACAGTCTATTTTTCTTACAGGTCAGTGGCAGTAGCGAAGGGAGTGGCCCAGAGAGACGAGATTGTTGCTTGTCCTTGACCCCAACTGGGGGTGTGAGGGTGGAGCCCCCATGGTATGGACCAATGGGCGCAAACAGTTTTCTACATATGGTTTTCCGTGTATGAACTAGTCGCATAAGAGAATCTTCATTGGAGCTAGTTGCGAATTGTCTGTCCAGAAAGGATCTTGTTCATGAACGAGCTGGCCGCATAGAATATTACGCATATTGTTTTCAGCATAGGAGCTTCCACAAACTTCTAGCCAGATAAAATCTATTTGCGAACTGCATTCTTCATAGGGAGTCTACAACCCATTTTTATTATATTTTTTATCAGTTTCTTGGTTGGTGGCGGAGGGTGTTCCAAATACGGTTCATGAGATGGAGTCTGCAAACTACATATGGTTCGTGGGATGGAATCCAAGAAATATTTTGGATGCAGTATGGAGTCCCGAAAACTGTTTTGGATGAGGGAGAAATTACTCCCAAACCCTCTATGTTCTTCATCCCCTTTTGTCCCATCCCAAAGCTCCCTCTCCTTTGGTCTTCTTCCTTTTTTTCAGTTCCCCTAGTGGTCTTTTTATTGAGTTCTAGGAAGATGTATCTGGAATTTATGTGACACCTTTTTTATAATCCCATGAAGGAAATATCATCTTTAGATGGCTCGTTCAACCACCATTTGTGAAGGTGTGGTATGTCGTTGGCCTCTCGTAATACATAAACCACATCGTTCATGGGGATGGTGTGTGGGTCATACCTATGATGGATTATCGCCAGTGAAAATGGTTCATGGAGGCTTTGATTTGTGGGTGGAAATTCACCACAAACCGTTTAGTTCACTAGCCAACTCCTCGTGGGACAACGCTTCATAGGCCATCCACGTACCGGTGGTTTGTGGTTTATTCCTTTTACAAACCTTTCTAGGTAATCACTAAGTTTCCATGACTAATTCCTTTGAAAATTTTGATTTATTCAAATTTCTTCACAAATTTTCAATATGACATGTATTTATTTGCTTCACCCAACTTTCTAGAGTATTCCCCCCCCCCATTGCTATATTTTTGGAACCCTACACATGTTATCAAGGAATAGTGTTCTGTAGAGAGTTTGGGGCAATTGTATGTATAGGAGATCTTTCACCTTCATGGGGCACCCTCGACGATTTTCTATGATCATGATGTGTGGTTTCTTTAATGACTATAGAGAGTCCTACAAGAGGTATTCAGGACCATGATTCAGATGATTACAACCTTTCACCCCCATACGGATGGGAAGATTGAGCGTAATATACATGTGCTAGAGGATATGTTAAGGGTGTGCATGTTAGAATTCAGCAGAAGCTGGGAGGATCACCTAAACATGGTATAATTTTCATACAACAATATCCACCACTCTATAATCATCATGTAACCTTTTGAGGCCTTGTATGGGATACATTTCATTTCACCCTTATGTTGGATAGGGATTCGTGAGTCATATCTTGTGGGAACAGAGTTGGTGTAATGGAAAATGGAGAAATTTTAGGTCCTCTAGGGGCGTATGAGGATGGATTAGGGTAGATAGAAATACTATGTAGATCTCCTTCATAGGCCCTTGGATTTTGAGTAGGGAAACCATGTTTTCTTTAGATTCTCCCTACAAAGAGGAATGACGAGGTTCAGCTAGGGAGGAAAGCTACCCATGAGGTTCATCGGGCTATTTGAGATCGTATAGAATGTTGTAAATGTTTCCTACTACCTCTCCATACCCCCCACAACTAGAGTTGGTTTAAGAAAACTTATATATGTCACAACTAAAAAGATACATGCATGAACCTACACACTTCATCAACTAGGGTGAGCTAGACATCAAGGCTGGAGAAACCTTTTCAGAGCACGCGGTGGACATGAAGGATCGATAGGAGAAATCCTTGTGTGGGTGGACCATCCCTTGGGTTCAAAATCTATAGAAGAACAAAAATGTTCAGGAGAGTTCCTGGGTGTAACACCCCAAGATTCCACGGTACGTTTCCCTTTGAATAATGCAATGGCGTGCATTGTACGCAACTTCGAGATTTTAACACACCACAACCAATCAAACTAGCAGTTATGAATAGTAATACCTACTTTTTGAAATTTTATAAATTCTATCTCTCAAAATTGACTTCATTTTTGGATTCGGAATATCGAAATTAGCCTAGGGTGAAATTTTGGTACTTTTCGGATAACTTTCATATTTTGATGAATAGTAAAAATTACTAAATTTTAATTAAAAACAACTTTTTTAATCAAAATAATTAATAGTGATAAATTATGAATTTGAGTGGTTTTAAATTATATTTAGAATATATTTCTACCATGTAATACAATGTGGGTCATTGAACATAATTTCACATTTAAACCAGACATAAACAAGTGCCAATCTTTTGATAGTTATTATCTCTTAAAAACACGCTTTTTGTTTTAACAACGGGAATTAATTTTAAATTAATTTCTGCCACTTCTGTGTTTTGAATTTAGAAAAATGGATTCCATATTTGGAATCAGGATGTTCAAATTGTGTAAATAGCTAACTTTTATTTTTAGACATTTTGGATAATTACTTCGGTAAATATTTTATTTACCATGGTTAAAGGGTAAATCCTGTAAACAAGGGTTAAAAAAATAATATTATAATAACACTAAATTACCCTAAAACGTGTCTTAACCCTATTTTTTAATACATGGTCGACCATGGGTATCTTTGGGTCGATTTTGGGACCCCATGGATCCACTTGTAAGTGATAATGACACTTTATTTTAATTAAGTTAAAATAAATACAAAAATTACACAAGCATATATCTTTTAGAAAAACAATTGTTACATAGGGTTATATATGTTGGATTTTAGACTATAAATATTCATCATAAATCTAAAAATATTTCATACACAATCATATTTTATTTATAATTTTTAGACATTAAATAAGTTAATTTATATATGACACAATGGTGATGCAGTAATTACCATAATAGTGATAAATTAGAATAATTGATATTATAAATACACAAATAAATATAATTTGAGAATTTTGTTGAATTAAACTAATTTTTTAGGTTACTATGACATATTAGGATTTATGTAATTAACTTTTTTCGAAGTAATAATTCTTTTATGTGTTTCACAAAAATCAACTATTGAATAGTGTCAAAATTGACATAAAAGAGTTTTTAAAACAAATATTATATTATTAATTGATATTAAATTCATAAAAATCTAAGGTTCGGCCAAGATACTTATATCATGATATTTATATCATTAATGGACCACTTGGGGGTCGATTGGATGTATATAGTAAGTTTATTAACTATATAATATAAAAATACAAAGTGACATGGTAAATGTCAAACTAATTAACTAAGAGTTAAAACTAAAAGATAAGGTTAATATAGTGACCCAAACCTATCTAAATTCTATTGGAAGAATGTTTTTCGACCTATCCCCACCTTAAACTTTGAATAATAAACTTTGGAGCCATTAGAAACTGAATTTTAATTTATTATAAATTAATATTTCTAGCTTTTCCAAAGGTGCCCATCACCCCTCTTATAAAAGGGCACTCCTCCTTCTCATTTCTTCACACCTTAAAATCCTTTTGGTTCAGAAAAATACTACCCAAATACTCTCTCAACTTCCCTCACTACAACCTAGAGGCCTTAGTTTGATCAGAAAGCCAACCTAAGGATCCCTTTTGATCAAATCAAAAGGAAGAACCCGAAGAAGAGGTAATGTTTTCACCACCCCTTTTCAAGTTCCTTTCTTCTTCCACTTCTTATTTCTTTGTTATTACCATTATAAAATAATAACTTCAGTATCATATATATACTGTGATTTTATTATAAATATGTTACAACCATATTCAGTATTCTATCCATCCATTGAATAACATGTCACCATACGTGCGTACGTACAGCTTACCGTCTCCACGTTGTGGTGTAATTGTTATTCAATTTATTATTATTTGGATGGGTATAATAATGATGTGTAACTCATGTAAATAATAAATATAACATTATAATGATTCTTTATATATGATATACCATCCAATTATATATTATTTTAATATCAAAAGAATGATATTGTCGCTCGTGCGTACGTACGGACTACCGTCTCCACAAACGCGATGAGATTCATTATCCATCATATCCATTCAAGTATAATTATAATTTGATGATTTAAAAATAGTATATAAGGACTTGATATCATTCTGGATATGAATAATATACATCCCATTAATAATGAATATGGCTCACATAACAAAGAATATAAAGTAAAATGAACCCGTTAACACCCGAAATGACGATAATTCTAAGATATTATTAACAAATCAATGTTAAAAGATCATATATGATATCATATTAAAGTAAATTATTATTGTATAATTCAATAACAATTATTTCACCATTATACAGGAGGTTAACCTACCGTCGACCAAAGAAAAAGTACTAAGTAAGGGATTTTCTTATCTCACTTTCAATTCCGTGAGATTTCCATTATTCGCCCCTAAATTATTGAAAGTGGTGTATTGTGTACTTCCATTTGATATATATTATCATGATTATCTTTATATTCATGTTATTATATAAATAATTTGGTGGTTATTAGCTTTTTTCCATACGACTCGGTTGATTAACGTGGTAAGGAGTTTCTTATCTCACTCTTAATTTCGTGAGAATTCCATTATTCACCACTTATTTATTGCATGTGGTGTGTGTGCTGCCCATGTTTGTATTCATTGTGTAATATACTTTAATTCATGTATATTTACATCATAATTATGTTATCCTTCTTTCATGGGTTCATGCTTCATAATTTACCCAATCAATAAGGGAATTTGAAATTCCAATTTCCATTTATTCGGCTTTACGCAAACTCCATTGATTATTTTACTCCGAGATTATGTGTGGAATCTCTATTCATTTGATTATGTCATAATTTCCACTCCCCTTTTCTGTGGATATACTTTTGATACACATAATCACTCCATTGATAATTTCTCAAGTCATCGATATGAATTTGATAAGAGTAATTTTAACTCATTCTCCATTTGTTGAGTTAAACATCCAATTCATTGGTGTTTTTTTACAAGATTATGTGTGAATGTCCTTTGATTTTTTTACACTGAATATCCAATCATATTTAGTGTATTTATATTTTTTACACATAACTATGTCGTTGATTTATCCTTATCCTAAGGGTATGACCTTTATGAGAGATTTCATCTCAATTTACATTCCATTGAGACTTCTTTGGTGATATACACCAAATCGCTTTTATGTGGTGTATATAATGTACTTTGACATAGTATATCATGAATCCCTTTATTCTCATGATATTAAAATGTTTTGATTACCTCAATTATTTGTATTCAAGTGTCTCTCTTTTTGTTGGAAACTCTAACTAAAATACCATTTTTAAATGTTTTAAAGACTTATTCTTCTAAATCTTCCTCATTAATGTCCATGTTTTAAAAAAATGGTTTTAAGGATTTATTTATATGGACATTAAAGTTTTAAAATTAAAACTCCTTTTAAAAAGATTCAAAGTGCTATGGGACACTTTGATTCAAAAATCTATTTGTAAATGGATTCTTGGAAAATAGTGTGACTTTTAAATGATTTCAAGAAAAAGGGGGATATTTCTCTCAAATAGTTTTGATGATTATTTTCATCTATGTCAACATCCATCATTATTCTTGATTGAGGTTAATGTGATACAATACAATCTTCCATATTGTATCGAATGGGTTATTTTTGACTGTGGATGTGCTATTTTTATACCATTCATGGTTTGTGGTTAAAGTATTGACATTTAGTATGCTAGTTTTAATACGAATGTTTATGTTATGTTTAAACATGTTCATATGAGGAATGCATTGGACTTAATAAGTGACGGGTGGAGCCCGCTATAGCTCCTCGATGCATCAGTAGGTCTCATGAGACAAACTAGTGTCTTGGAACAAGTCCTTGACAAAATCTTATTTGAGTCTTGGCACGAGGCCTTGGCTATGTGGTTATGATAGTCTGGAATTATGCATTCCATCATTATGAAAGTGGTTATTGATATTGCATGTGATTATTCGATTAGTAGAATATCCATGTGAATAAGTAAATGTCATTATTTCATTTTTCTTTTTCCATACTATGTTTAAGTTCAATTTTAAAAGGCTTTTGTTTTAGTTATACATTTCCTTATAAGTTTATGCTTATTTTTGAACGTTTCCGCTATATTGTTATCCTTACTAGGCATTTGAGCTCACCCCTTTTCTATGTTTTATTTTTCCCAGGATGTGAAGAAGTAAGTTATGAATGACCTGCAGGGATAGTATGTGGGGATATGAGTGTGGAATATGGAGACTATGTTGTTGTAGTAGTTTTTCACTTTGTGATGTAATGTAAAACTTTATGAATATATCTAGTGTTTCCAAGGCTACTAAACCAATCAGTCTTTTGAGATTTGATCTTTCTTGTGATCATGCCAATGTAATGTAATAATGCACCGACTCTGGGTAACTAGGGTTGGGGCGTTACTGTTGGTATCAGAGGAAGTTTATTACAAACCTTGGAAGCTATATTTAGATAAACTCTGATTAGAGCACGTAGACCTAAGATGAACTTTAAGGATTAGTATAGAAGAACTTCCTAGAATTTTGGTATTGTAGAGATTTTGTGAGTTTTCTGAGCAATATATCCCTGTCTGGATACGAGCAGGTAGAGGCAGCTCTAGTACATATGTACCTAGGGGTAAAACCCAAAAACACCGCTTTGATCTAGACTCAAACGGGAACTGGTGCCCAAAAACGGGCCTTGCTGCACTCTTGGTTATGACACTCCCGGGAGATATGCTTAGGATAATTTACATTTTCTTTACAAACCGATTTAAGTAATATATATATAAGATGAGAGTAAATGACCTTAGTTAATCCTAATATGTTTCAAATTGAGAATATGGTGTCATGTTAATCACTAAATGATTTTACGACTATTGTTACTCACATAATGCTTTCTGGTTTTAGTCAATGGCTGGATTCCAAGGAAGTCATAGTGACTTTGAGAATGATGTACAAGGTGGGAATGGTGGTGGCAATGAGCAACAAAATGGAATGTTGATAGGCGTAAAAGATATCGTCTTTATGCCAAATCATTTTTCCAAAAATATGATCAACAACATATATATTAACCAAATCCCAGACTCAGCAAGGAAGATAAAGGTGATGAATGATAAGAGCTCCAGCAATGGAGACCATGGAGAAAAGAACCCTCAATTTTCATCATGCAGGAAATGTCGAAGGAGACACCCAGGAAAGTGTCTCAATGGGACAACGAAATGCTTTACGTGCGGGAAGGAAGGACATAAAGTGAAGTATTGCCGAAGAAAAATGAAGATTCCTATGGAGGAAGATAAAAATTGTCCCAAGAGTCCATTTACAGTCATTTTCCGTAAATATAGGGGACCTGGACATTACCCGAGTGAATGTCCTATTCTATAGGATATTTTATTGGTCAAAGAAGAAGCTATGTGGAAATAAATGGTTGGAGAAATGTTTAAAAAGTATTAGCGCTCCTTGTTGATGGGTTTACTTTGGAATAATTTTCTCTTGTATTTGTAACCCCGCAGTTTTCCATGTGAGAATGATATTTGAGGAAGAATTGTCTCTTCTCTTGTGGATATAGGTATAAATAACCATTTGGTTTTATATGATCATTGGGGTTTGAGAGAATTATAAGTTATTATAATTTGGGATGAAAATGCAAGGTATGATATAACATTTGTGGTTAAATTATGTTATTTTGAAGAATTTATCTCATTTTGGTAATATTATAAAATATAGTTTTTGAAAAAGGACAACACGTAGACCGTGTGACAACCCGTCACGTCGGACAAAGCTATGGGAATCGAACCCACAACCAAAGTGCGATTGAGATTTATTGCCTACCACTGGACTACGTGAAGTCCCTGGTTAGTGTGACTATTTTTTTTAGTTAAATGATTTTATTGATCAATAATAAGTTGATTTGGGTTCTTATGTCTTATCAAATGAATACCCTTGGTATAGGAAAATGATTTGGTGATTAAGTGATAAATGTTATTTTGGAAGATGTTCACTTTGTTGGGAACACTATATGCCAATGGAAAATAGAATACAATGGGGTTTCATTTGTAGAGTAATGGTAGATTTTTATCTACGTTTTTTATTGTGGATTTATAGTGATTTGGGTTATTTATGGAAATGATTAACCTATAATAGAGAATATGTGATGATGTTAATTACTTTTAAGTATGTGACTTTAAGAGTATTTGATGTCATTTGGAGATACAATTTAACATGGGAGACTACATAATCAAATTCTTCTATGTTTTGGGTTTCAATATTAGTTTGGATTATATTGAAGGATTTTAAGGACAATTGATTATTGAATGGTATTTATTTAACTTTGGGGTATTGTTGGTTTAATTTTAGAAATTATGATTAGTGCATATTTATCTCAAGGAATATCCTTTTGGGGGATCGTTAGATCTTTCACTAACCATTTTGGTTTTGATTAATCTTCAAAGACAATGTAAATATATAGTTTATCCTGCATGGATCATGTGATTCTATAGAAGTTCATTCTAGCTCTTCCAGTGTGACCAAGTCTTCTTGAATACTCATCGTTTAAAAAAAATTGAGTTAGTGGTGGAAATTTATTAAATAATGAAACTCTACTTAAAAATTAAGTATATCTCTTAATGTTCTTAGTCAATATCATAAATGAATTCCTCATCCTTATGTAATGTAACTTAAAACAAAAAAAATGTTGTCCATTTACTTTCCTACTAGGAGACTAATGGTCGTTTGTCCCAACACAAGTTTGTGGTTTTCTTATTGTTAACTTTCTCCTGATCATGATTTCTATCCCTCTCCATCAGAACTTGACACTTAGTTTATCATCCATATCCATGTTTTCTTACATGGAATCCGAGTATGGGTTATCTTGGATGACCTCTATACCTCTCTTTCTTTCTTTTAAAGTGATAGTTTTATTGACTCTTTATCCGATGTGGGACTTTCCATTATATTCCCAAGAAAAATTTTAAAAATTGCGAGGACACAATTTATTGAATGAGGGAAGAATGTAACACCCCAAGCTTCCACGGTACGTTTCCCTTCTAATAATGCAATGGCATGCATTGTACACAACTTCGAGATTTTAACACACCACAACCAATCAAACTAGCAGTTATGAATAGTAATACCTACTTTTTGAAATTTTATAAATTCTATATCTCAAAATGGACTTCATTTTTTGATTCGGAATATCGAAATTAGCCTAGGGTGAAATTTTGGTACTTTTCGGATAACTTTCATATTTTGATGAATAGTGAAAATTACTAAATTTTAATTAAAAACAACTTTTTTAATCAAAATAATTAATAGTGATAAATTATGAATTTTAGTGGTTTTAAAGTATATTTATAATATATTTTTACCATGTAATACAATGTTGGTCATTGAACATAATTTCACATTTAAACCAGACATAAACAAGTGTCAATCTTTTGATAGTTATTATCTCTCACAAACACGCTTTTTGTTTTAACAACAGGAATTAATTTTAAATTAATTTCTCCCACTTCTGTGTTTTGAGTTTAGAAAAATGGATTCCATATTTAGAATCAGGATGTTCAAATTGTGTAAATAGGTAACTTTTATTTTTAGACATTTTGGATAATTACTTCGGTAAATATTTTATTTACCATGGTTAAAGGGTAAATCCGGTAAACAAGGGTTAAAAAAATAATATTATAATAACACTAAATTGCCCTAAAACGTTTCTTAACCCTATTGTTTAATACATGGTCGACTATGGGTATCTTTGGGTCGATTTTGGAACCCCATGGATCCACTTGTAAGTGATAATGACACTTTATTTTAATTAAGTTAAAATAAATACAAAAATGACACAAGCATATATCTTTTAGCAAAACAATTGTTACATAGGGTTATATATGTTGTATTTTAGACTATAAATATTCATTAGAAATATAAAAAGCTATCCTACATAATGATATTTTATTTATAATTTTTAGACATTAAATAAGTTAATTTATTTATGGCACAATGGTGATGCAGTAATTACCATAATAGTGAAAAATTAGAATAATTGATATTATAAATACCCAAATAAATATAATTTGAGACTTTTGTTGAATTAAACTAATTTTATAGGTTACTATGACATATTATGATTGATGTAATTAACGTTTTTCGAAGTAATCATTCTGTTATGTGTTTCACAAAAATCAACTATTGAATAGTGTCAAAATTGACATAAAAGAGTTTTTAAAACAAATATTATATTATTAATTGATATTAAATTCCTAAAAATCTAAGGTTCGGCCAAGAGACTTATATCATGATATTTATTTCATTAATGGACCACTTGGGAGTCTCTTGGATGTATATAGTAAGTTTATTAACTATATAATATAAAAATACAAAGTGGCATGGTAAATGTCAAACTAATTAACTAAGAGTTAAAACTAAAAGATAAGGTTAATATAGTGACCCAAACCTGTCTAAATTCTATTGGATGAATGGTTTTCGACCTATCCCCACCTTAACTTTTGAATAATCAACTTTGGAGCCATTAGAAATCGAATATGTATTTATTATAAATTAATATTTCTAGCTTTTCCAAAGGTGCCCCTCACCCCTCTTATAAAAGGGCACTCCTACTTCCCATTTATTCACACCTTCAAAGCCTTTTGGTTCGGCCAACCCCTGCCCAAATACTCTCTCAACTTCTCTCACTACAAACTAGAGGCATTATTTTGACCAGAAATCCAACCTAAGGATCCCTTTTGATCAAATCAAAAGGAAGAACCCGAAGAAGAGGTAATGTTTTCACCACCCCTTTTCAAGTTCCTTTCTTCTTCCACTTCTTCTTTCTTTGTTATTACCATTATAAAATAATAACTCCAGTATCATATATATACTGTGATGTTATTATAAATATGGTAAAACCATATTCAGTATTCTATCCATCCATTCAATAGCATGTCACCATACGTGCGTACGTACAGCTTACTGTCTCCACGTCGTGGTGTAATTGTTATTCAATTTATTATTATTTGGATTGGTATAATAATGATGTGTAACTCATGTAAATAATACATATAACATGATAATGATGTTTTATATATGATATACCATCCAATTATATATTATTTTAATATCAAAAGAATGATATTGTCGCTCGTGCGTACGTACGGACTACCGTCTCCACGAACGCGATGAGATTCATTCTCCATCATATCCATTCAAGTATAATTATAATTTGATGATTTAAAAATAGTATCTAAGGACTTGATATCATTATGGATATTAATAATATAAATCCAATTAATAATTAATATGGCTCACATAACAAAGAATATAAAGTAAAATGAACCCGTTAACACCCGAAATGACGATAATTCTAAGATATTATTAACAAATCAATGTTAAAAGATCATATATGATATAATATTAAAGTAAATGATTCTTTTATAATTCAATAACAATTATTTCACCATTATATAGGAGGTTAACCTACCGTCGACCAAGGAAAAAGTACAAAGTAAGGGATTTTCTTATCTCACTTTCAATTCCGTGATATTTCCATTGTTCGCCACTAAATTATTGAAAGTGGTGTATTGTGTACTGACATTTGATATATATTATCATGATTATATTTATATTCGTGTTATTCTGTAAATAATTTTGTGGTTATTAACTTTTGGCCATACGACTCAGTTGATTAACGTGGTAAGGAGTTTCTTATCTCACTCTTAATTTCATGAGAATTCCATTATTCACCACTTATTTATTGCATGTGGTGTGTGTGCTGCCCATGTTTGTATTCATTGAGTAATATAATTTAATTTATGTATATTTACATCATCATTGTGTTATCCTTATTTCATGGGTTCATGTTTCATAAGTTACCAAATCGATAAGGGAATTTGAAATTCCAATTTCCATTTATTCGGCTTTACGCAAACTCCATTGATTATTTTACTCCGAGATTATGGGTGGAATCTCTATTCATTTGATTATGTCATAATTTCCACTCCCCTTTTCTGTGGATATACTTTTGATACACATAATCACTCCATTGATAATTTCTCAAGTCATCTATATGAATTTGATAGGAGTAATTTTAACTCATTCTCCATTTGTTTAGTTAAACATCCAATTCATTGGTGTTGTTTTTACAAGATTATGTGTGAATGTCCTTTGATTGTTTTACACTGAATATACAATCATATTTAGTGTATTTATATTTTTCACACATAACTATGTCGTTGATTTGTCCTTATCCTAAGGGTACGGCCTTTATGAGAGATTTCATCTCAATTTACATTCCATAGAGACTTTTTTGTTGATATACACCAAATCGCTTTTATGTGGTGTATATAATGTACTTTGACATAGTATATCATGAATCCCTTTATTCTCATGATATTACAATGTTTTTATTACCTCAATTATTTTTATTCAAGTGTCTCTCTTTTGGTTAGAAACTCTAACCAAAATACCATTTTTAAATGTTTTAAAGACTTATTCTTCTAAATCTTCCTCATTAATGTCCATGTTTTAAAAAAATGGTTTTAAGGATTTATTTATATGGACATTAAAGTTTTAAAATTAAAACTCCTTTTAAAAAGTTTCAAAGTGGTATGGGACACTTTGATTCAAAAATCTATTTTTAAATGGATTCTTGACAAATAGTGTGACTTTTAAATGATTTCAAGAAAAAGGGGGATATTTCTCTCAAATAGTTTTGATGATTATTTTCATCTATGTCAACATCCTTCATTATTCTTGATTGAGGTTAATGTGATATAATACAATCTTCCATATTGTATCGAATGAGTTGTTTTTGACTGTCGATGTGCTATTTTTATACCATTCATGGTTTGTGGTTAAAGTATTGACATTTCATATGCTAGTTTTAATACGAATGTTTATGTTATGTTTAAACCTGTTCATATGAGGAATGAATTGGACTTAATAAGTGACGGGTGGAGCCCGCTATAGCTCCTCGATGCATCGATAGGTCTCATGAGACAAACTAGTGTCTTGGCACAAGGCCTTGACAAAATCTTATTTGTAGTCTTGGCACGAGGCCTTGGCTATGTGGTTATGATAGTATGGCATTATGCATTCCATCATTATGAAAGTGGTTATTGATATTGCATGTGATTATTCGATTAGTAGAATATCCATGTGAATAAGTAAATGGAATTATTTCATTTTTCTTTTTCCATACTATGTTTAAGTTCAAGTTTAAAAGGCTTCTGTTTTAGTTATACATTGCCTTAAAAGTTTATGCTTATTTTTGAAAGTTTCTGCTATATTGTTATCCTTACTGGGCATTTGAGCTCACCCCTTTTCTATGTTTTATTTTTCCAAGGATGTGAAGAAGTAAGTTATGAATGTCCTGCAGGGATAGTATGTGGGGATATGAGTGTGGAATATGGAGACTATGTTGTTGTATTAGTTTTTCACTTTTTGATGTAATGTAAAACTTTATGAATATATCTAGTGTTTCCAAGGCTACTAAACCAATCGGTCTTTCAAGATTTGATCTTTCTTGTGATCATTCCAATGTAATGTAATAATGCACCGACTCTGGGTAACTAGGGTCAGGGCGTTACACTAGGAATGGGAGAATGAAATGTGGGCTCAGTATCCCAAGTTTTTTCCTATCTTTTCTTTTTGAGGGATGAAAATATTAAAGGATAGATTGATGTGGAGACCCAGTTTTTTCCATGTAATACTTTCAATTATTTCTAAATATATTTCCATATCTAGGTGCTAAGACAACAAGCGATTTTGAGGCCCAACATGCCTGGAATTAGTTTTATAAAAACATTAAATATATTTTATATTGCATGGACATGGTACCTAAAAGAAAATGTTATAACACTTAAATGGTTGATCTGATCAAAAATATGAGTCCACAGTTGAGTAAAAAATGTGGCGTTTACCCTAGGCACGACATAAAGTGAGTCAGCACGTGACATTCAGACCTCTCACTCATTGGAGGTGAATTTATGTTGATTAGTTAATTAATTAATTAAATTCATTTAACATAAAAAATTCTTATGAGTTAATCTATATGGAATTTGGGCTTGGGTTGGCCTCACAGTTTCTGGAATCCATCAGTGAGAGCTCATCCCTCCCCCCTTTGGAGAATGATGAAAATATATGGATCAAAGAAAATAAAAGCATGAAGAACACATTAGCTTCTTCCAATCATTGTGCAAGTGCATTATTCACCAACGATTAATCCAAAATAGAGGTAGGGCATGTCAATTGGTGTTATTTATCCATTCAATTAAAATATTGATAATGATCAATTTCCTTTCTCAAAACTATGTTAATTTTTTTACCTTTTCATGAGCCTAAGAACTATTTTTCAATTAGTTAAATTAATGTTCAGACCCCAGTATGCCTATTCTTGATCTTTAGCCAATAACGCTTGGCCAAAGATGTCTAAACATTGATTTTTTGTGCTTTTATCCCTAGATTACTTGTGTTATTCACCGGTTGGATCCTCGTAGTCCCGGGTCGACAATTTCTTGGTGAAACCAAGCCTGATCGGACCATTGGATTCGTAATTATTTCATGAGAAAAGTTTGTATTGATGAAGCAGCTACAAATTGGGGAGGATTTCAAGTTATTTAATATAATTTGGATGAACAAATCATGATAAATCAACCACAGAAGATCTAGGATGTACGGCGGCGTTTGAGAATTCCCAACTCAATCGAAGATTGGTTTCCGGCCACCGAAGGGCCAAAAATGGTAAATACGGACCTGATACAACATTCATGGGAAGATTGATGGAGAGATATATGGTGTAACGGGGTGAAACAGACAAATATAACACATGGATCGTGGATCTGAATTTCTATCAAAAACTCGACAACACGTCGTGCTGAATGAAGAACAAATGGCGTGTATCCCTTCACATGATTGAAGCTGGAGTTTTAAAGAATTGAGGGTGACACAACATTTAACCCTCACTTACATGCTTTGTACCCTATCTTTGTTGGACAACCTATGTGATGGTTCACACAGAAAGGAACCTGTGTGGAGGTACATGGGGTTTTGTACACACCTGTGTACTATGATACACAGACATAGCCAGCAGAGACAAGGCCCAAGTCCCAATCAGTATATACACCCCATGTAGTCCACCTACACATAGTGAACCCCTACATGGATTGAGTATCATGTACTAGCTAGAGAAACAAGCATGCAGTAAAGTAGGACCACATGTCCAATGGGTCCCCTCACACATCGTGTACCCCTTGAGATCATTCGAGAAAACATCTGTTGTATGTATCTCTTTTGTTCAAACTCATATTTTGGACTGTGAGTATCCTATCCTAATTGTTTTTTCATGTACAACTCAATGGTTCCCTCAATAATGGCTTTTGAGCTACAATGTGAAATTTTTAGGGTTTCTAATGAACTGAGGTGATACCTGGTGAAAACATCGATCATACAATATCACAAGGAATTTTTTAGTATAACCCTCCAGCATGGCTAAGTAGTGGAGTTCCCTGATGATCTTTCCATGTTACCCTACAGTAGGGCTGGGCAGTGGATTTCCTTGATGTTCTAGGTGTTACCCTCCAACAGGGCTGGGTAGTGGAGTTCATCGACATTACAGGTGTTACCCTCCAGCAAGGATAGGCAGTTCAGTTCCCCCAAAGACTTTTACCATGTGTTACCCTCTAGTTGGGCTAGGTAGTGGAGCTCCTAAATGGTTTCTACAAGGTGTTACCCTCTAGAAGGGCTAGGAAGTGGAGTTCCATGATGAAATTATCGAGTGTTACCCTCTAATAGTGTTGGGCAGTGGAGTTCCTCCGGGACTATCAGTGTAAGACCATCCTGTCATACCAGGGAATGGGATCCTTACCTAGAGCTTTGGCCACTCAACTATGTGGCACAATGATGTGGCATGGTTTGATGTAGATTTTAACTTAGGAGGAATAGGGACACTTTCCCCACCGAGATGTGTTTTTGTGACATGATATAAAGTCATATGGGTGAGTCAGTTTCACCCAAAGTAGATAGTATTAAGGTGTGGTGATTGAGTCCCTTAGAATTGTGTGTTTATGTAAGACATGTGGGATGTTGGGAATCATAGATAAACTTACTTTTAGAAATTTTTTCTACTCTTATTTTTGGGTTGATTTGTGAGATGGAGATTCCCTTACTCTCTTATTTGGGATTCTTTGACTGAGCCTATATATATTATTTCATCCAGATTCACCCCTTGTTATAGGATACTCTCTTTCCATGAGAGGCTAATACATGCGGGGTATTCCATGTTCTTTCTATTTCTATCTTCTCATAGTTAGATGGGTCTACTCTCCTGCTATAGGTGGTGATGGCCCGATGGTTAGTTCATCTTCTCACTGTGTTTATCCCCTTATGCTTGGATGATCTTACTTTCACTCTCTTGTTGGGTTGATTTGTACTATTTCATTATACCCTGTTCTATCTACTACTTTCCTCTTCATTTTTATCTCTTACTTCTACCCCTTCACCGCTTTCGGGGAATTCTACTGGGTATGTATATACTCACCCCTGCATGGGGTTCGCCCACATGTGTTGTGTCTTTTGCAGACAATAGACAGATTGACCGTGACTTAAGAGAAGCTTATAGGTACTGGTTTCTTGGACTATGTACAGTGGTTGTTGCTTGGGATATGGGAGATTGGCTCTCTCATCTGTTTACTCTTGTCCAGTTTTGTTTGGTTGGGACATATTTCTTGTTGGGAAAGTATTTTCCCCTTTTCTTTCAGTTTACACTATCATACTCTTATATTGTATATAGTTCCATCCATTCCTAGTTACTTTATAATAGTTTTAAATCTTTTATTTCATTATCTCTTCACTTTTTCATTGAGAAGGTTTTATGCTTGTGTATAGGTTCTTAGGAAAATTACTCCCCGAGTTAGTTATTCCTTCAACGCTTCTCGCCACGCCTTGCCTATGGAGGCGGACTTGGGATAGTTAGGGTTCGAGCCCCAGCTTGGGGTGGGATATGACACACTTAGTGAGAGAGATTTGACTATGTGGTCATATACATTATATATTGATGTAACTCGTTGAATGATATTTGAATATTTTGAAAGAGTATTTACAAAATAGAAGTTAGCCTGTGGGTTGTATTCTAGAGTGATATATTATTGAGGATTTCGTTGACTTTTATATCAACTACCTATCTGATGTGGAAATCATTAGTCTACCGAAATATCATCACACTAGGTTCCTTGTGGGTGATGGAAGTTTTATAAGATATTTTGTCATGATCAATATTACAGATCAGGAGTAGGATCGCCTTTACATTTTTTCATAATAGTTTGGAGGTTTCCCCATATTTTGAAACCCACAAAGAGATTCTTAGGAATTTGAATCCATTAAGGGATAAAATATAGATATCAAATACACATAATCAACAGTTTATGGTATGGTTTCAAGGCCATATTTGTAACGAGTCAGATGAAAATTCAAATTCAATACCTTACTGAATTTGATGTCTATCCAAAGGACCAAGTTTGTATGTATTATCTTATAGTGATTATGTAATTAATGGTTATACATTATATACAAATAAACATAATGAAGATAGTAACATAAAAAATATTGGAGTTACACTTGTGAATTATGTGATTCATGTTTATGGTACTAAGGAAAGAAATCCAATTTATGTGAATATGTCATGATTTGGCACCATCAAACAAATACGGGAGTTGTATTATGAAACATTACAAGTGCTGATTTTTTAATGAAAGTTGGTTGATAACAAGAGTGTTATTAAAATAGTTGAATTAGGATTTGTGAAAGTGGATTTCAGTAAGTAAGGGTACAAGGATGAACTATTTATAATGGAAGTATAGGAAGTACAAGTATTTTATATTTTAGATCTCACAAACCAAAAGTGGTCAGTTGTTCTGTTATCGACTGAAACCACTGAAGGTTCAGATGAAAATTCAACTGAGGATGACTCTTTCATTGGGACGTCATAATCATTTTATAGTGATCTCGATGTAGGTGGGGTTTTGTATATCATATGATACTATAATAAAGGGATTTGGATATTCAGTAGAAGGTTCAAATATATTTAGGCTTTAAAAATGAGTTTAATAATTAGGTTATATTTTTTGTAATTTAAATTATGTCACCTCATGTTATTATCTATTCACTAATACATTAACATAATCAAAATTAAATGCTTGACTACTCATGAAAACAATGTATTCTCCACATGATGATGTTACTAATCCCTCTAAAGAACAACCTATAATGATGGAAACCCTTTGGAATGATGTAAATGTAATGTTATGAAACACTTTATCTATTTTACGGAAAAAATATATAATGAAATGTTGTTATAATTTTCATTATTACTTATATATTTCATTAATTTTAGAATATTCATATCCATATTTCATGACTTTCAACACCAAAACTTCCACATAGTTCTTCTCCATCAAAAACCATTCCCTGTGTAGTGTTGGCATTTACCACTTTCCTTCAAGTTCCCTCCATTGCCTTTGTAAGAAGAGAAAAAAAGCTTCCATTGCTCAGTCAAAATTTTATATTGATTTTTTCATAATAAAATCATTATCCATGGAATTAATGTATGGTTTCATATTTATGTTTAATGTATTTCTTTTTAGTATTACTTGCATAAGAATTATTTTATTATATTGATGGATTCTTTTGTTTGAGTTGGGGTGGTCCTTCAATATTTCATGCCATTCTACACCAAAACATACAAATAATTATTCTACCTCAAAAACATTCCACCCCTGTAGTGTTTTCATTTACCACATTTCTTCAGGTTCCCTCCATTGCCTTTATAGAAAGAGCAACGACATTGCCTCTTCTCAATAACATAGGCAATCTTGCGGTTTGGATAGTAAAATCAGTGTCCATGGAATTAATGTATTTTTTCATATTTATTTTTAATTTATTTATTTTGGTTATTACTCACATAATAATTGTTTTCTTATACAGGTGGATCCTTTTGTTCGAGTTGGGGTGGTTTGTCCCATCGCTTTTTTTGTGTTGACCTGCTAAAACTGCATATTGAGCTGATGCTCTTAGCCAAAAAACCTATATTGTTGTTGAAAACTATAAGAGTATTGGAAGATCTTGTGCCCATTGTGGTGACCTCTCGTGATATAATGGGAAGAATAGCTTCCTCTCCTATTCTGGTTTTAAATGACGGGAAAGGTTTTCTGGCTAACAATAGAGACTAAATATATAGTATAGGTAGTTTGATATAGAAAAGGCCATGGTAATCATGGGAAAATTGGAATTTAGGATTTTTTTGATAATTTGGGATGTGAAGGGATTATTCTCACCTCAATTTGATACATGGTCTGACCGATATGATGCATAGTGCATCTTTTCGTTTAAAATTGACTTTAATTTTAGAAAAAAAATATTCCTCCATAAATAATTTTTGATACTTTAATAAAATTATCCATAAATTATTTTTGACATTTAGGAATCAGCCACACCTCAATCTAATACACGATGTGACTAGTATGACTTAAAGTGTCCATTATCAGTTTAAAAATGGGTATTTTAGTTCAAAAAATGTCACTCATTTAAAACCAATCAAACATCCTTGAATTTCTTGATAATTTATGAAATAAATTCATAAATAATTTGTGATTTGAATGAATTTTTCTCACGTCAAAATGATACAAGATGTGATCGGTGTGAGTCAAAGGGTGTGTTTCTAAATACAAATGACATTTTAGTAAAAAACCCAAGTGATGTAATCAAAATGGATAAAACACATTCATATTGTTTTAATAATTATTAAAATGATCCATAAGTCACTTTTGACATGAAGGAATAATCCTAACCTCAATCTGATACAGGATGTGCCCGATATAACTTCAAGTGTTTGAGATCAGTTTAAATTTGACATTTTAGTACAAAAAGTATCACTCACTGAAAACTGAACAAACGCATTCAGATTTTTTTGATACTTTAGGAAAATGATCCATAAGTCATTTTTGACATTTGGGATGAAGTATCATGTAAAACCAATCCACCATGTGATAGGTATGACTCAAAGAGCATGTTTCCTGTTTCAAATGATATTTTAATAAAACCCACAAGTGACATACTCAAAACTTATAAAACACATTAGGATAATTTTTATAATTTATAAAAATTATCTATAAGTCATTTTTGACATGTAGGAATCAACCACACCTCAACCTGACATACAATGTGATGGGTATAATTCCAAGTGTGTCTATTAATTTAAAATTGTCATTAATTTTAGTAAAAAGAACAAGAAGCATACTGAAAAAATTCATATTTTTTTATAATTTAGGATAATTATTAATAAATCATTTCTAACATGTAGGAATCAACCACAACTCAATATGACACACATTGTGACCATTATGACTCTAAGTGTGTATTTTTATTTAAAATTGACATTAAAGTTTGTAAAAAAACCAAGTGACATACTGAAAACTGATCAAACACATTCAGAATATTTGTATACCTTAGTAAATGATCCATATGTAATTTTTTATGCATAGGAATAAACCAAACCTCAATTCAATGTATGGTGTGGTCGGTATGACTCAAATTTTCCATTATCAGTTTAAAATTTTCATTTTAGTTCTAAACATGTGTCACTCACTGAAAACCAAGAAAACAAACTCTGATTATCTTTATAATTTAGTACAGTGATTCAAAACACAATTGTGTCATGTAGGAAGAAATATTACATCAAAATGACACATGATGCGACCAGTATGAATGAAATTTCATGTTTCCAGTTTGAAATGAAATTTTAGTGAAAAGCACAAGTGACATAATCAAAACTAAGAAAAAACATTATGATTGTTTTAATACTTCAGGAAAATAATCAATAAGTAATTTTTGATGTGTATTAATTATCCAAACCTCAATCTGATGCATGGTTTGACCATTATAATTCCATGTGTGTCTATTTATTTAAAAGTGACATTTATTTTAGTAAAAAGAATGAGTGACATACTGAAATATGAGAAAATACATTTGGATTGTTTTGATAATTTTTGAAAATGATCCATGAGTAATTTTTAACATATAGGAATAAATATCACCTAAATATGATACATAGTTTGATTAATATGACTCAAAGTATCCATTATTAGTTTAAAATTTACATTTTAGTTCAAAACGTATGTCACTCACTGAAAATCTCAAAAACATGCTCTGATTTTCTTAATTATTTAGGATAGCGGTTTGTAAGTCATTTGGGATATGTAAAAAGTAGTCTCATGTAACACTAACACACAATGTGACTGGTATAACTCAATGTGCTTGTTTCCATTTTGAAATGACATTTTACTAAAAACACATGTAATATAATAAAAACTGATAAAACACATTAGGTTTGTTTTGATACTTTTTGAAAATGATCCATAAGTAATTTTTGATGGGTAAGAATCAGTTACACCTCAATTTGATGCACTGTGTGACTGGTATAATTCCAAGTCTGTCAATTTATTTAACATTGCCCTGCATTTTGGTAAAAAGTACATATTACATACTAAAAACTAAGAAAATGAATTCAGATTATTTTGATACTTTAGGAAAATTATCCATGAGTCGTATGTGATGTGTAGGAATCGACCACACATCAATTTGATGCATGATGTAACCAGTAAAACTCAAAGGGTGAATTTTTATTTAAAATTGGCATTTTATTAACATATTATTTCACATTAATGTTTAATTTATTTCTCTATATTATTACTAAAAGAAGATTTATTTTCTTATATAGGTGGATTCTTTTTCTCGGTTTGAGGTGATTTTTTTCGGAAACTGATACCATGGACGTACATTTTTTAGAGGGGATCACAGGCACCAAAGAAATGAAACATTAATGTTTTAAAATGTTTGTGGATAATTATAAATGTAATTATAAAAAAAAATTGTGAGAAATGTATATATTAGTGTTTTTTATTCATGATGTCAAATTTATTTCAATTAAATTATATATTTTTCATAAATAGGTTATAGTTTTTTGCTGAGTGTGATGTTATATAAACACCTTGCCTAGGTTGGTCTTTTATCAGTGCTAGTTATAGTGCTGATAAATTCCACCTTTTTCAGCACTATTGAAAGTGATGATAAATGGTGGCATTTATCATCATTATAAATAGTATCGATAAAGTGGGGTGAATATCATTTCTAAACAGATCTGATAAAGTTTTTACTTTATAAGCACTTTTTTAGCACTGATAAAGGCCTCCCTTTATCAGTGATGAGGTTACCAAAACTTTTTAGCACTATTAAAATCCTTTTTTCATGCTATTAAAGGGAATATTTTTAGTAGTGAACCCCCACTGTCCATGCGTAGGTGACACAAAATTAGTGTTTTCCATCATTAAACTAGAACAAAAACTTAAATTCTAATATATGAAATAAATTAATATAGGATGATGATTAGTGAAAATTTTTACCCCACAAAACAAATTTTCGTTTACCTAAGTTGAAGAATAAAGATCATGGATCAGTAGAGAGTTTGAAAAATTGGGGGAAATATTATATGGAAGAATTATATCAATCACAGGAAAAGATAAATTTCACACAAAAAAATATTTGATATGAAGTATATACCTTATTCTGTTAAGATGAATTGATATAATATCAGCAAAAATATTTATCAAATATTCAAATAAAATTATTTCTAATAAATTTATGAAAAATTATTCTCTATATAAAATTATTGATGTTAATTCAATTTTTTCAATATATCATTTAAGTAACTATTAACAATCATCAAGTCAATAATTGTACAGAATTATTCAAGAATAAAATAGGAATCCAATTCTATAAATATTTTATTTGGAAATTCCATAAACAATAGAGAATAATAAATCATGAATCCCTTCCTCAAAAAAAGGTTCTATCATTGATGAAGTTTCGATTCTGGTTGTCATCGTCAATCCCAATGAGTTTTTCTTTAATCCCTCTTAAAAAATCCTCTCCATTTTCATCCACAATTCCTAAGATTCATGTGGTGTAACCAAGGAATTATGGTATAGATCTTTATACAGATTTCATGGAAAGGGTTTAGACAATCAGTCTCCATAATGAACAATGTCTTATTTAATGAATTTCTCTTTTTAAAATAACAGTCTAATCCACCAATGCTGGTCAACCCATCACTTCACTAATGTGTATAGATGTTATACAACCCCTAGGGTAAAACCTTCATACCGGATGCAACCACATTGTTAGTTTTCCCATGTGATGCACTATTAAGAATGAAAAGTATAATTCTTTATAATACACACATGTGGGCTAAAAATAATATTTTTATACTTAACATATTTTTATCAAGAACCCTGTAAATTCTAAATTCCATACTGACTTGGTCCGAATGTTAACATCACGCCACAAAATTAACAAAACCATCAAAAAAACTCTGAAATGTCATATACTGGGTTTAATTTTCCATTTTACCCTTTGGAATGTCTCGAGACTCCAAAACTCCAAATTGAGTCAAGTCTTGATCAAGAAAAACCTTGGTCTTTACACAATGGATCTAGTTACCAGATTTCTATATCTATTGAAATTGGGTCCTTCTAAAATTTGGATGAAACATATTTACCTCATTGCTTCCTACTACTCTAAAATTCACAATATTATACCATGTGTAGGATTATATTCTATATCTCTCATGCCATTAAATATTAGTAAAGTGGGATTTTTAATTTTGGGAAAGGTGTGATTTAAATTCATAAATTTAGGGTATTTATTTCTTGCTGGTTTTACTATTAGTCATCACAACTCTATTTTTTATATTATAGATGCACAAGATTTGATGGATTCAAGTAGATCTTATAGTTTTACTACTAAATTTGATATTTATGTTGTAACAATTAGCAAATCCTGATATGGTTAGCCTACCTTTTCTTGGGTTAATAACTATATTTAGTTAGCCTAGGGTAGCTCTCTTAAATTTTCAATGGTTTTTTTTCTAATACAGTAAATTCTTAATAATCACCCAATCTCTAGGTTAGGTAATCGGGTTATTTTAACCTTGGTTTGAATATATGGCTCAAATCTTCTCATTATATTCGAGGTATTTACTCTTGTTGAAGAGGGATAACTGGGTGAGGTATGACATATTTATCATGAGAGTTCCATGATATAATTATTATTATGTATAAAAAATTTGTAACCAAACACTTAAAAGTAACTAAACTTATGATTTCTTCACTTTTATTGTTCAAATAGTGACATCTTGAGAATAGTTTAATTTCTTCAAAGTACATTGGAATATTGTACTCATTGATCATTATTTTAGTCATCTATTAAATACTTTAATTTCTTCTTGAAACTACCACATTCTATAGTGGAGTATTTGGAATAGAAAAATTATTTTAATATCTATTTCCATCACAAAACTTATCAAAATAATGGTTCTAGAACTATACACAACGGCCAATTATTATTGAAAAAAATCATGAAACCATTCTCATTTTAAACTAAATTATAGTAATGTTAAAAATATAGAATGTATTCATTTTCTGATATAATAAATACATCAATTTGAATCTAATGTAGTCATCCTTTATCACAATGTATATTATCTTTCTTCCAAGACTGGAAATTTAAGTAGTTAAAAATAAATCTAAATGAAAAATATGTAATGGAATACCGGTGCTCAATTTTTTATTCATATTGAAGGATTTTATATATTGTTTTCATTTCATTCATGTATCACAAAAAAAATCTTTTCTACTTTCAAATTAGGTAGTTGCAATAATTTTTTATGCTTAGTGTAACACCCCTAGAAAAGTAAGAAATAAAGACTAAATGTTACTAACCATGTCAATAAAGTTCACCTTTATTTTCAAGACCTTACCATATTAGAAATCCCCAATTAATCATGATTGGCCTGGAGTAGTGACAAGATGGGGGATCTCCTAGGAATATTCTTGGGGTGTGTGTGGGTGAGTAGAAAAGTACACTAAAAGAACATGTGTTGGCATGTGGGGATAATCATTAGTATGATAAGTGACCCAAATGGGTAATGTATTATGGTGTATTGGGAAGGAAACCAAGGTATTATAAGAGATCATTTGAGTCAAATGAACTATTTAATGGATCAGAGAGGACGTGTCATGAAAAATCGTATTTATTCTAATACTTAGTTGGAAGTGTAGTGCACTACCTAGGTTTAGTATGTAGGTCCCAAAATGAGGTTGTATTTGTTTAAAGGGGTGGAGAGTGTAATACTCCTATAGAAGTGATACTTAAAAGACTAAATGTTACTACCCATGTTAATAAGGTGAAAAATTCATTTTCAAAGCCTACTTGATTAGAACTCTGTAATTAAACATGCTTGATTTGGATTAGTCTTAGGACGAGTGACCTCTTGGGAAGCTTCCCATGGTGTGTATGAGTAAGGATAAAATTACACTAAAAGAACATGTGTTGTCCTATGTGGATATTCATTAGTCTCATAAGTTACAATGATGGGTAATATCTTGTGGTGTGCTAGTAAAGTAACCAAAGTATCACACTAAATGTTACCCCCCATGTAAATATGGTAAACATTTATTTTTGGGATCCTACATGATTAGAGCTATATAGTTATGAATGATTATACTAGAGTAGATTTAGGATGGGTGACCTCCTAGGAAGCTTCCCAGGGTTAAGTGAGGAAAAATCACACTAAAAAACATGTTTTCGCCTATGGGGACAATCATTAGTCTGATAAGTGATCTTGGTGTGTGGTATCTTGTGGTGTGTTATAGAATAATCCAAGTTATTACAAGAGACCCATGGAGTCTGAATACCAATTTTAGGGATTGTAGAGGTAAGGTCATAACACTAAACCATATTTGACAATATTCTGAAATTTCAGTGACCCAATTTGTTATACCAAAAAGAAAATTTTAATTGTAATGAATTCAAACACTTAAAAGTTTACAAGGTTAGATTATAAATTTTAATAGTTTAAATATAATATTTTATATGATTCATAAAAAATTTTAATCACGCTAAAAAAATAATACATGTATCATTATTTAATTTAACAGATAAACCATTATCATATATTTTATAAATACTAATAAGATTTAATTGAAAAAATTAAATATAAAGAACCTTATCAATACCAGTTTTTTTAGTGAATCCAACCTCACCAAATTCTATTTTCTTTCCATTAGAATTGTATCTAAATATAACATGGCCTCTACTAGTTTTTTTTTACATTTTTAAGTTTGATAGTTATCCTATAATTTTTCGTTATAACCCACTATTAATGTACCGCAATTAATTATTAATACTTATAAGTAATTTTTACTAAATTAATAAAACAATATAATATTTTAGTACCAATTAAGCTTTGGATCCAACAGTATTTACAACTGAGACTTTAGGAACCCACATAGTTTTAATAGTAGTACTATAAGAGGAATTTTTAGATAAATATTCAAAAATATAAGCCTTGTTGTGACCCAATGAGTTAGGATTCCATAGTAAAAATTCAATAGAATAGAGACTTTTGATTCCATAATTAAAGAAATTAACATAAGAGACACCATCAATAGTGATATTAACAAATAAATTACTATCTATATTAATAAATTGACGATTATAGCTAAAGTCATTTATTTTTTTGGCAGTTATTTACTGGGTCATTATTTTTTCCAATTTATATCTTCCACTAGTGAATTTTTAAAGAGCCACATTCAACCTTTCTACCTCGTATTTCAGTTTTTCAACTTTATTAGCTTCTTAATATTTTCTTACAGAATCAATGGTTCTCATCTTTTCAATATCTTAATAAAATTTTTATTCTCATTAATCAATTTTCTTGTGACTATAATTTAAATTATTATATAAATCAACAATTTATTCAACTTAATCATAATTTTTTTCATGGAGGTCATTCAATTATTCAACATAATGTATTTATGATTAAAAATCCAAATTATAGTAACCTGATCAATGATTATTATCAAGAATAAGTAAAATTGATTTATTATTGTTTTAGATTCTTTAAACAATTATTTTTACTCACTAAAACTCAATAATGATTTTTTTGTTATATTCATCTTATTTTTTGAAATTTTTATCCTTTCCGTCAGTCTTGAGTTTGATAAGTCAATCTTGAGGTGTTCTTTATTCTTACACTCATAACGAGTAACAACCTTATAAATAAAATTAATATTAGTGTATTTTACCTATTATTTCCTTACTTTTGTTATTTTTCTTATTTTTTATTCATAACCATTTTTTAAACCTTTCCTTTTTCTGAACATTTCCTTCATACATTTAGAAATGTGGGTTTGGTCATCATAACTCATTTTTACTTCAACATCAAATGAGTTAGTAAATAAACCAATGAGTTCATTGGTTGATTATTCCTTGATGTTATTTCTATCATCAATTATAACCTAATTTCCATGGAACTTATTTGGTAAATATATTAGTATCATTTATATCAAAACTATGTTCTAAAGTGTTTCTTCTAGACCATGCATCCCATTAAAAATCTAAGTGAATCGATGGAATATTTGATCCACTGTCTCATTTATATATATATATATATATATATATAAATCTTGTTATTACACTATTGACATTCTGAGAATTATTATCTATAGTTTATCAATCTCATAGTCTATAACTTGTATAGTTTTCCAAATATAATAAGTTATCTGGAAAGTTAAAACATTACTAAAACATTTATACTTATATAACAATTAATAAAACTGAAAACATTATAATTCAATAAATACTTTGTGAAATCATTACCAGTGAGTGTATCTAAATCAACTTTAAGAAGTTTTCTAATGATATATGCTTAAATTATTCAATTAATATTCCGTCCAAATTTTCTAATAGAAAAATATAATTACCATAAAAATATGGTAGCCTCTATGGTACCCATCTATAATTTTTTCCTACATATTCTATGAAATAAAGTTATTTCCCTTAGAGAGATTAGTGGATAGGGTTAGTATAACAATAATATCCAATATAGAAAAATACTTTGATACCAATTATTTTTTTAGATATATTCATAGTTAAAGGTCAATAGGGGGTGAATTAAAATTTATAAATACTAAATTAATTAAAATAAAAAGATAAAACACACATAATTTTATAGTGGTTAAAATACAAGATCCTACTTGACTCTTCAGAACACCTCAAATTATAAAAGAGGTGTGGGTCATATTAAAGATAACTGATGTTTAAGGGTAGTCACAACCCTTTTACAAACTTATTTTTTAACAAAGGAACAACAAAGTTTTCTTATTTTTTATTAAGGTTGAAGAATTGATTATAAATCGTACCTTTTAAAAAAAATATAACCAACTTCACAAACAAAATTTTTTTAAATAAAAATATAAACCAAAATATAAATTAAATATTATATAAGATAAATAAAGATTTATAATAACATATAAAAGAACTAGAAATAGAAAAAAAATTCTTAATGGTGTTTTTGAGCTTCCAGTATTCCCAACCATAACTTCATATCAAGAAATAATATCATGAATGTGATAAAATTGGTGAATAGACATTATATTCCTTATCTAGTCTCATTTATCTTACTTTTATAATTAAATCACTCTTAATAGTTTTCTTCTTTAATTGAAAAATTATTGTTTTAAAATGATTGAAATGACATTAATCTCATAGTTTTTAGGTTTTAATTTTCCCATTGATGTGCTGATTGATTTTTTATTTCTATGTCTATGGTTAATAAAGAGGTAGGTTCATAACACTTTTTTGAGACAAAAACTAATAGATCATTAGATGAAATAATTATCTACATTAACACCTAATACAATATTCCTATATTAAGTTTATCTATGTTGTGTAATGATAAAAAAATACCATACTCCCATTGTCTGTATTGGATAAAATTATATCATTAAGTGTTAAACACCATGATAAGAATTTTTAAATAATTTTTTCTTAATAAAATTATCTCATTATAATTCATTTTAGAGAATTTTCACTATGATTTTGTCTATGTCTAAACATCAAGGAGGATTTATTCTGCATTCATAGTCTATGATGACTTACTAAAACAACATTCTTGACTTTTTTATATAATATATATCACAATCATAAGTTAATATTACAACACAAACTTTCCCAAAATAAACAAAAGGGAAATATAAAGCAAGTCATAGTACATTTTACTGAATCTATCTTTGTAATAAACTCAAGAAGAGATAATTATTATGTCTTTTTTCATTATTCAGAGGGAGTTTGAGATATCTATCCTTAGTGAGTTAATTGATTTTGTAAAAACTTGAATATTCCTTCTATGATTAATAAAATAACTCCTTTTTATATTTTTGATTTCATTATTTTTCATAATGTAAGTATATAGATATAATATTACAAAATAAATATTAAATTTCAAATATTGATACCAAATACTATGGCTAAGACTAGTATGGGGATATAAAAACTAAATAATGTCTTCCTTGAAATGGTATACTTCATAGGTTCAAAATTTTCCAAGAAGATTAAACCTTCCATGAAAACTATTAAAAGACAAAGAAACATTATGTGTATAATTGACATTGTCAATGTAATTGAAAAAATATTTTAAGAAGAAGTAGTAAATTTCGATGAATGTTGGAATATATATAGGGTATAAAGGGAAAAGTGACCATTATGATATGAACATTTATCACTATAACCATTGGTAAATATGACCATTGGTCTCTATGGTCACTATAAACATTGGTGTTAATTTTTTAGATATGATTAATGTTTATAAAATGGTAATGAAAAATGATAATTGATGAAAAAATGAGAAATGATAGCCTCAACAACTTGATTCATACCTTTTAAATCCCATTTTTAGAATTTGGGAGGGACTTAGTGTCACTGGGGTTCAACCTTAACAAAGCCCAAGCATAGCATAAACAACTAAGTCTTAAAAAATCACCTATGGAAGAACTTCATGTTAGTGGAGATAACCACTAGGTCAATGTTAGATGAGCCACCCAATGAAACTACCACTATCACACACCTTAACTGTAGGGACTATGCTGATATAATAAGGGGTTATATATCCAGAACTTAAAGTCATAAAAGTGTAATTTCCTTTGTATATATGAATTATTTATTTAATCAATCCCTTTTTAGTATTATGCTTTTAAATAAAATACACATGAATGTAAAATGGATTTGATAAATAGATTTTTGGATAAAAATAAAACATAATTTTATTTTCAAAAAATATATACACTTTTATAATAAACTCAGGTATTCTAAATAAAATTTATTTTCATGAAATAGTTTTATAAAACAATATTTATTTAAATATAAATGATAATATAATTTTATAATGTCCCGGGAAATTTTTATTTGTCTTAAACTTGACTATGACATAAAAATAATTATTTTTCAATAAATAATTTTTTTTATTTAGAAGTTAAAATTATCATATATAGAGAATTACTTTAATAAAATATACATTATATGTGAAATTAGAATGCCAAAATTAATTTAAGGTGAAATTCTGAGAATAATCTAAAATACTAAATTTTGTAGTGAATAGTAAAAATATAGTTTTTTGTTTTTGATATGTTTTACGACTTCATATATATGTAATAATGATTAAATAATTAATTAAATATAATACACACCCAAAAAAAATTTATTTTATTAATATTATGTATCTTAATGGATTTAAATAAATTTCCAAACTTATAAATGACTTTCCAAAGTCTATAATGGAAATAATGGTTTTTTAAAACATTATTTTTATAGAAAAATTACTTTTCCATGTAAAAAAGTAATATTAATAAAGATTTTTAGTTCTAATAGATTAAAATATTATAAAACAACACTCAAATTTCTAAAACCATGGTCAAAATTCATGGGTAAGCCAATAGATTTTCATTTTCCACAACCCAAAATTTTGAGACCAATATTTAAAAATTAATAAACAATAACTCCAATTTTAATATAAACACCCAACTATCCACCATACCTCACCACTCCAAATTCATTAGAAATGAATTTATGTTCATTTTCCTCCAAAATAGTCGCTCAAAGATTTCATTAATGTCTTAAGGTTCCATCATCATGTTTTCGGAAGTATCTCTTCAATGTAAGGGAATTCTTCTATTCTTATTTTCCATTTAAGTAGCTCTTTTTTGTATGTATTATAAATATTAAGTTTCTTTTTGTAAACTTTTGATCTTAAAATTACTTCCATAATAATGTTTTATCAATGGGATACAATCATTCCCTATCATTTTACCCTTTCCTTAATCCACATTTTATACCAATTATGTTACTGAATTCATTTCTAAAATTTCTATCTTTTTCATGAGAAATTATCATATTATGAAAACCCAAACATCTTTTTTCCCATGGGTATTCACTAAGATGTAAACATTATTTATAATATTTACCACCAGGATCTAAGTATCACTGATGGGGGGGTAAATTAGTGAAATCTTTTTCTTTTATGTTTCCTTACTTTTGAAAAAACCTTCACCTCTTATTAAAGACATATAACCTTGCTGAAAACAAAACCAACACACATCCAAGGGAACAAAATAATTTACAAGGTTCGATACTAAATAATATTATCTACATCCTTGGTGGCGTTTGAAAACAATCCAATGCCATAAAATCTACTATAAAACAATCCTTTTGTGTGGAATGCAACGAGTAGGATATTCCATTACACTTGTGTAGTAATATGTTCAATACAAGAGTGTATGTTCTTTAAGTAGCATGAAATAATTTAATACCATTTGTGTAAAAAATAAGTTACGGTTCAACTTGATCAGCTATCAAAAATAAGATTTATAAAAAAATTATTCACTTTATTACCCATAAGAAGGCAAAAACATATTCTAGATTTCATAATTAATCTCAGTATAATTTCCTAGTTTGATCTTCTAGTATCATTCCCAAATACAGAAAATATAATTTTTTCAGAATACCGATGATTTTTGTTTTGAAATAACTCTTATTCAGTTAGAAAATATCAATATAATTACTTGGAATGATTTTGGAAACTCTGATTACGATCTTGACTCTTCTACCTTCCTTCTTGTGTCTAGAAAATTTCCTCAGGAAAGCATAATCTAGAAACTTATTCCCTTTATAAATTCAGAGTTTCTATCTCCTCTTATGTGCATAGTACTTATATCAAGAAATGAAAAATTATATCCTCTATTTATAGTCTCCCCAAATATAGTTTGGGTAGGATTCTTAAAATCATTACCACTCAAACAAATTTTTGGAATCTTTAATTATCCTTAAATCTTAGATAAATATTTTAATTCTTCAACACTTCTTAACTCTTCCTGAATCTTCACAAATTCATCTTGATTCCGACTTTCTTGAAAAACTTCAATCTGATTCTAATTTTCATTCATATTTTTTCATTACAATTCATTAATTCAATTGAGAAAATAATCTTCCCATTCTTATTTTTTCATTACGATGAAGACAACAGATTCTTTATTAAATTTCTCTGCACCAAATGAAAGATGAACAAGCAAAAATATGAAAAAAATATCTTATCCTTATTATTCTTTGTACCAACTGATAAGATATAAACATTAAAAACCATTCTTCAAACATTTTCATCCACTTTTATCACTCCCTTTTAAGACACATTGACAAGCTTCATGCAAATATTCTTTTCTTCTTTTAGTTAGACCAATTCCCCTTTATCTAATGAAGTTATTGATGTCATCCTATGTCTGGAGGATTGATCTCTGCTTCATTACATTGGAATGTTATAACCCCCAGTATGATGTTCTATGTCATATAAATTCTGATAGTCTTGACCTAATTAATACCAAAACAAATTAAAAAAATTCTTTCTCAATTGAAAATCATATTAAAGAGAAAAATTAATTTAACCAATAATTCATTGTGATTAAAATGGTTGACTAAATATTTGATCAGTCAGTCTCAACAAAATTAAACTTACTTTTTCCTTTTTCATTGGTCCCATAAACTTCCAAACAACTCTAACTCTAATTTTTTTTGTAAACATCACAGCATCTGATGATTGGTGTCAGTATGACTCTGATTCTAAGGGGAAAACTATGTCTAATTGACTGGTTTCAACAGCCTCGACTTCATAAAATTATTTCTTCTTTTATGATTATGATACACAATGATAACTTATTTATCTGAAGATTTATTTCTTATGCCTTATTGGTCTAAATGAAAACCAACATCTTCATCTTGTTTTATTTCCAAAAAACATCATAGAGTTCAAAAAAATATTTTTTTTATCTCACAATGATGAACTAAATCCGGAAAGTTTTTTCTTCACAAACTTTCTTCTTCTTTGCACTCAACTTGTATAATGGCTATCTTCCTGAATTTTAGAACTTTTATGATCATCTTCAACATTTTCGGACTTATATTGGGAAGTATTATAATTTCCCTTCCTTTTCACAACTTCTTTATTTCCAACCAAATTTGGATACAATTGTAATCGTTGGTTCTCCCCATTTCTTTTATAAGGCTTGCATCACATGTTTTAGAGAATACTTATGATATTTTTGAATTACAAAACAACAACGCATTGTAATATTTTTATCCGAGTGATTATGGCTCTGAAACAAATTCTCATTATGATATTCCTTTTATTCCAAACTTATGGTGATTCTAATGAATATTTACTTCCAAAAAACATCTTCTCAATATGATAGACTTTTATAAAAATTGTGAGTCCATTTTCTTGAATACAATGGTCAGTCTGATTTTAAACTTTTACAAAGTGAAATTATTTCTTTATTATTGAAAAAAGAATTAAATACAATTGAAAAATAAAAATTATTACAACTTCTAAAAACCTTCTCTAAACAAATTGGTCCAAACAATATCCCCATTTTGATTTTATTATCAACAAATATTCATAAATCACTGAACTTTGTAACCTCAAGATATAGATTAATTATAATAAATTATAATCCTATGTTAGATAACTAATAAAACACTATTTGTTTGAATATTTTATTGATAATAAATGATATAATTTCCTCACATTGTGTTAAATATGTCAATTTATAAAATATTTGGGATTTTATCATTCATTTGAAAATTTAGTGAAAATTCCAGTTTTACCCTTTATAGTGCACTGTAGTATTTCGAAGATAAATATTTTTATATTTATTATTTTAATTTTCAATTTTGTAACAGTGTTTATAACTTAATTTTCTACAACTTTTATTCAGGACACTAGATCAAATCAATGCATTTGGATGGAGTAATTGGGCCATAAAGTCAAAGGTGGACTGGACACGCCAGAATAGAGAAGCTTCTATATTTTGACCATAATGCCTTAATCTGGGCTTGGATTGAGCCCAAATGTTTAGAGGGTATATAGGACCCATATCCTCACATATTATCCTTCTGTAAGGCTGTCCAATTCACATGTTTCTGTGGTCAAATTGGCGGTTCAAGTTGGCATAAAATATTTGGCCGAGATTCCCCATTCACACTTGAAACCACTTTGAACCTAGCCTCCCCACCACTCTATAAATTGGTGTGTTTCTCATTTGGTGGGTTTTGGATGTTAATTATTAATTTTAGGGTATAGGAGAATAGGTTACACTCCAATTATCCAAGAAATTCAATAAGGGTAGCTCTTGAAGCAAGGATCCCTTCGTCAAAGCCCTATTCTTCTTCCTCATGTTGTAATGTTTGTCTTTTCTTAATAAACTTATTTGTTCTTCTTTTATATATTCTATTTTCTTATATTTTGTTTAAATTTATTATTCTCTTAATCTTCCTCTTTGTGATGGAATTCTTGAGTAGAAGCGTTATTGGGTTATACCCATTATAAACCTTTGCACATGTAAAACGCTTCTACGATGATTACGCCACCCATGGAAGAGTAGTTATTTTTAGTAATCGATCGACCTATATCCTTATACATTAATTTATTTTGAATAAATGAGATACTATAATTCACTTAATATGATCCATGAATTTTATTTTTAAATTGTATTCAACTAAGCAAGCAATTGAACAATTAACACAAAAACACGCGAGGTCGGGATTTTGTGTAAATTGTGAGATCACGATCTTAATCGGTAATACAAGACCACACGGTATAAATTTGTAGAGTTAAAATATAATCCATAAACACAATTCATCCTCATTTCCATAATGGATATGTGCCTTAATTTACCACTGACCATAATCTATCCTTATAACATTAATCAAAGCAGGGTGTTGCGATTGCATGTTCCGAAGTTAGCCTAAGGTTAAATTCACTTCATCTTTGTGGTAAGGTTAATTCTCGTAGGGTTCGGGGGTTAACAAATTAAGGGATCATAATTAAGTGAATATTAATTTAAATTATAATGATTAATTAATGATTGAAGAGGTATAGTTATATCGATTACGTCTTTTAAATATTGTCTAAAAAACATCTATTTGTTGTGTCATTTTAATCGAACATCATTTAAAAACTAAAAACAAAAAAAATATACAATATTTTTCAAGAAAACTTCTTCTATATTCATAAAATATAACCAACTCCCATCATTTCAAGTAGTTTTTTTATTCTCTTTTATTTTATTTTTAGAATACCTTTAAAAAGTTTTTTTAAATCTGCTTCCTCCTTTGAGAGACGACCTTGGTCAGCCACTCTACTGCACCTAAGTACCCCAAAATCACATTAATCATTCGAGGGAACCCACAATAGCGCTCTTTCAAATTGGCGCCATTGTCGTGGAGGCAAGTAATTTATTCAACCATTTAGAGGTATTTCTTTTATTTTTCATTTTATTATTTTCTTCACCACTCTCTTTCATCTTTCCCCTTTCTCAAGTTTTCATTTTTTTCATCCTCTTCTTTTCTTTTTTGACCATCAACTCAAATTCTTATTTTTATTTTACTATGGTCCACTCACTTTCTATTCATTTTTATTTAATTTATGACACATACTAATCTCGAAGATCTCTTAGATCTTGACCCTAAGATTGAACATAGCCTTAGGGCTCAAATCAGGCATTCTCAGTCTATGGGAAGTTTCAATATTCAACCAGTTGGTGAATTCCTCTCTTCTGGAAACATTGAAATTGGAAGAAATTCAATTTCAAACATAAAATAGGAACCAATGGCTGGAAATAATGGAAATTAACTCAATAGAACCATTCGAGAATTGGCTGCACCTGATATTAACTATTAGCCAAATTGTATTGCATACCCGAATCTCAAATCAGACTTTGAGTTAAAATTTGGGTTAATTCACCTTCTTCCAAAATTTCATGGCTTATCCGGTGAGGATCCAAACAAACACCCTAAAGAAGTTAATGTGGTTTGCTCAACCCTTAAACCAAGAAATGTTTCTGAATATCAAATCAAATTAAGAGCATTCGCATTCTCACTTGATGGAGCTGCGAAAGATTGGATGTATTATTTACAACCTGAGTATGTAACTTGTTGGAACGATTTAAAACGTCTTTTCTTACAGAGATTTTTTCCAGCATCGAGGACCACTTCCATTCGAAAGGAGAACTCGGGGATCAAGAAAGCACAAGGGGAGTCAATGTATGAGTATTGGGAGAGATTCAAGAATTTGTGTGCAAGCTATCCATATCACCAAATCAGTGAGAAACTCCTCATTCAGTACTTATATAAAGGACTCACACCTATGGAGTGGAGCATGGTGGATGCAGCAGCAGGAGGGGAATTGGTGGACAAGACACCAGTAGCCGCACGTGCATCGATCGACAAGATGGCACAAAACTCCCAACAATTTGGCGATCGAGGTACACCACATGTCAGGGGAGTACATCAGGTAATTCCTTCTTCTCTTGAAAGTCATTTGATTGATACAAAGTTAGAATAATTAACCATTATAGTGAGGAAGATTTCATTGGCTCAAAAGACATCCCAACCCCCTCCTTCAAGGCCATGTGGCATTTGCACTGAGACAAGCCACCCAACTGACTGTTGCCCACAACTACAAGAGACAGAGGATTGCACAACAGTATTCCCAGGGAGACCATATCAAAAACAACAACAACAACCATATCCCCAAAAGAAGTTTGATCCAACATACAACCAAGGGTGGAAGGATCAATCAGACATGAGTTATGGCTCTGTGCAACAACAAAGGCCCCCTTTTCAACCAAACTTTCAGTAGCCTCCACCTTACCAACAGGGTTTCCAATAACCCCAAAGGAGATTTGAAGCTCAAACATCCACAAGTTAGCAACAAGGGAATCTACAAAACAAGGTAGACTCTAACACTGATGATATTTTGAAACAAATTATTCTTAATCAACAAAATGAGCTGAAGAGTCAAGGTTCGGAGTTGAGAGAGTTGAAGACTCAAATGAGCCAGATTGCAACTGCCCTCCATGAACTAGTAAGTAAGAATTCTGGAAATATTCCTTCCCAAACCACTCCAAATACAAAGGGGAATGTTAGTACCATCACATTGAGAAGTGGGAAGCAAATGAACGATATATCTATACCTACCATTCCACCGAAATTCACCTCAACTCTAGAGAAGCTGCATTCCATACTAACTGATGAGAAATCCAAGGAGAAAGATAATGGTAAGAAAAAGATTGATGATGTTTCTCTTAAACCACTACCTTTTCCAAACAGGGTTGTTCAAACCAAGAAGATGTCTGAAGAAGAAATGCAAAAAGAGGTTTTGGACACATTCAAGCATGTAGAGATTAACATCCCTCTACTTGAATCCATTAAGAAAATTCCAAGGTATTCCAAATTCTTAAAATAACTCCGCACCAATCAAAGAGGGCTCAAGGGAAATGATAGGATCAACCTTGTAAGGAATGTCTCAGTACTCATTACACCAACTCTAGCAATGCCAACAAAGTGAAAGGATCACGGGACATTCACTATCCCATGTATCATAGTGGAGTTGTGCTTCTATGATGCTCTTTGTGATTTAGGAGATTCAATAAATGTGATGCCTCACTCTGTATTCTCTTCCTTATAGGTTGGTGAGTTGAAGCCGACGAGAGTAGTGGTGCAGTTGGTGAATAGAGCTATGGCATATCCAGCGGGAGTCCTTGAGGATGTACTTGTCTAGGTAAAAGACATGATCTTTCCAGCAGATTTCTACGTACTTAACATGGAGGTTGATCAGGTATGTTCTCATTCCACCATTATCTTAGGTAGGCCCTTCCTCAAAACTACAAAAAACTATCATAAATGTCAATGAGGGTACACTTTCCATGGAATTTGGGGATGAGGTTGTGATATTTAATGTTATGGATTCCATGAAGTACCCATCAGAGGATCATTATACATTTGTTATCTCCCATTTTGAACCACCAAGTAAAAACACCATGGAATTGGATTGTCCTATACTTAGGGAGATTATGAGTATTGGTTCCAGTTTGATGTCTAATAGTACTTCCACACCTGTTTCGAAGGAACAAGACTCTCTAATATTTGACTTTGATGTGGATTCATATTCTAATTTTGATCATGATCACTCTGATTATGACATGGATGTTGATTATGCTGATGGATTTGATGATTTATTCTCTGATTTTGATGATGTATATTCTGATACTGATGCTCTTTGTGCACATATTTCAGTTCCTTCAATGTCTCCATCCATACTACACCCTCCTTCATTAGAAATCAATCCATTTCCACCAAATCTGAAATACTCATACTTGTTGAGTGGTGAGAGATTACATGTTATCATTTCTAACAATCTCCCTTTTGAACATGAAGAAAAGATTTTGAATATTTTGAGGGAGAACATCAGGGCGATTTGGTGGACCTTGGCTGACATATCAAGTATTAGCCCCACCATTTGCATGCATAGTATTCTCTTGGATGATGGGGCTAAACCGGTGAGACATCCACAAAGGAGACTCAATCCCACCCTCCTGGAAGTTGTTAAAAAAGAAGTTGAGAAATACCTAGAGGCAAGTATAATATTTCCCATTTCAGATTCTCAGTGGGTAAGTCCTATTCAGGTTGTGCCTAAGAGGAGTGGTGTTACTGTTGTTAAAAATGAGAAAGATTATTTACATCCAATAAGGGTGAAAAACAGTTGGCGTGTGTGTATTGATTATAGGAAACTAAATTAGTCCACTAACAAGGACCATTTCCCCCTCTCATTTATTGATCAAATGCTTGAGAGACTAGCTGGGAAAACACACTATTGTTTCTTGGATGGATTTTCTGGATATTTTCAGGTTCCTGCAGCTCTAGAGGATCAGGAGAAGACTACATTCACCTGTCCCTTTGGAACATTTTCCTACAGTAAGATGCCATTTGGACTTTTCAATGCCTCAGATACCTTCCAGAGATGCATGGTGAGTATTTTTTCTGATTTTATTGAGACATGAGTGGAGGTATTTATGCATGATTTTAAAGTGTATGGATCCTCATTTGATGAATGTCTAAATAGTTTGGGAAAGGTATTGAATCGTTGTATTGAGAATAATCTGGTCCTAAACTTTGAAAAGTGTCATTTCATGGTAGAGCATGGAATTGTCTTAGGGAATGTAGTGTCAAAACATGGGATAGAGGTTTATAGATCTAAGATAGACATTATTTCATCCTAACCATATCCTTCATGTGTGTGTGATGTTAGATCTTTCCTAGGGCATGCAGGATTTTATCGGCGCTTCATCAAAGATTTTAGTAAGATTGCTCTTCCTATGTCACGATTACTCCAAAAGGATTCTGATTTTGTGTTTGATGATTCTTACAGGACTTCCTTTGATGAGCTAAAGAAGAGTCTGATCACTCCACCGATCATACAGCCCCCACGGTGGGAGATTCCTTTTGAGCTTATGTGTGACGCCTCCAACTTCGCGGTTGGAGCTGTCTTATCTCAGAGGGTGGAGGGACGTTCACATGTGATCGCCTATGCATCAAGGACACTGGATTCATCCCATCCAAACTACACAACCACGGAAAAGGATTTTCTTGCTGTCATTTTTGATTTAGATAAATTCCATTCATATTTATTGGGCTCTAAAGTAGTTTTTTTTTTCTGACCATGCAGCTCTGAGGTACCTCTTAAAGAAGCCAGATGCAAAGCCCAGGTTGATCCAATGGATGCTCCTTCTTCAAGAATTTGATATTGAGATAAAGGAAAAAAAGGGGTCAGAAAACTTGGTGGTGACCACATGAGTAGGCTTACTCACACACTAGAGGGTGACACCTTGGACCAGGTACCACTTCGGGACACTTTCCCTAATGAGAATCTCTATACCATCTCAGGTACACATCCTTGGTATACTGATTTAGTTAATTACATTGTTTCCTCTGAAATCCCAGTAAATTTGAAGAAGTATCAAGTCCAAAAATTAAAAATTGAGTCTAGGTTTTATGTGTGGGATGATCCTTACCTCTAGTGCATGTGTAGTGACCATGTCATTAGGAGGTGTGTTCCCGATCATGAGTTTGAGTCTGTTTTGCATTTCTGTCATACACTTGATTGTGGTGGACACTTTGGACCCCAACGGACAGCAAGGAAAGTTTTAGACTCTATATTATATTGGACTAGCTTATTACATGATGCCCATGTGTTTTGTAATTCGTGCTCTCATTTCCAACACACTGGGAACATTTCTAGGAGACACAAGATGCCCCAACAACCCATACTATTCTGTGAGATTTTTGATGTGTGTGGCATTGATTTTATGGGTCCTTTTCCATGTTCATATGGTGTATTGTATATTTTGGTTGTTGTTGATTATGTGAGAAAATGGGTGGAGGCCAAGGCTACCAGGACTGATGATTCTCATGTTGTTGTGGATTTTGTAAGGGCATAGATTTTTTGCAGGTTTGAAGTACCAAAGGCTATCATCAGTGACCAAGGGACACACTTTTTCAATAGGAATTTTGCTTCCCTCTTTCGAAAGTATGGGGTGACACACAAAACATCAACACCATACCACCCCCAAACAAATGGCCAGGCTGAGGTTTCAAATCGTGAGTTGAAACAAATTTTGGAGAAAACTGTGCAGCCAAATAGGAAGTATTGGAGAAAGTGCTTGGATGATGCATTGTGGGATTATAGGACAGCATACAAGACACCCATTGGTATGTCCCCATTTCGGATTGTTTTTGGGAAAGCGTGTCATCTCCCTGTGGAAGTTTAGCATCGGGCATATTGGGCTATAAAGAAATCTAACATGGATTTTGACCAAGATGGAATCCAAAGAAAGATGCAAATTCAAGAGTTGAGGAGATTATATTGTCTTCATATGATAACTCAAGGCTCTACAAGGAAAGATCAAAAGTAACTCATGATAGAATTATCCAACAAAGGGAGTTTCATGTTAGAGATAAAGTCCTTATCTACAGTTCACGACTGAAGCTGATGCCTGGTAAGTTGCGTTCCATATGGTTAGGTCCTTATATTATATCTAATGTTTTTCCTTATGGTGCAGTGGAGATCACACAAGAGGACACTGGAAGAAGCTTTACAATCAATGGGAAACATTTGAAGAGATACATTGAGGGACTTCCTACTAATGCAGTGGATTTTATCACACTGCATTACCCCATCATCACTTGAGCACATCAGGTTGTTCCTATCCCTTTCACTTTTATATTATTTGTCCTATTTAAAAATTATGCATTTCATGTGCATATATCATCCCATGGGTTCACATTGAGGACAATGCAATATTTTAAGTGTGGGTTAGGGAACCTTTTAGTTTAGTAATTTCAATTGTTTCCTGTTTAAAAAAACAAAAAAATTGTGTGTTTTTCAAATTTTGTGTGTTTATTTTTCAATTTTCTTTGTTTTTTTGAAATTTTTGATCTAAAATGATTCTCATCACAATTTTGAAATGCATATCAATGAGTGAAACAATTTATCCCTTGAAACTAAGCTTAAATGAATGCTGAAATGACTTTTTTTCAAGTTCAAATATTTAGTAATTTCATGAAAAGTACACTGAATTTTGAATCCCATGACACATCTCATTGTCTTTACATTTGAAATCACTTTCTTGTGAGGCTTCTAAACCATTATTTTCATATTCTTTACATTTACCTCACTTCTTGAGAGAACCCAACCATGCTTGATTTAACCAGAATTTGATCTATTCCTGTCAAAACTTGAGGGTTTGAGGTACTTATCTTTAAATGATTGAGGCATTTGTTTGGTATTAAAGCCCCTATTTCAAATAATCCTTTTTTATAGTGGAATACCTCGAACATTTAATCCTTGTATCCCTTATAAGCCATGAACAACCTATTAGATTAGCCACATTACAAGCCAAATTTCCCTATCCAACCAACTCTTGAAGTGAAATTGCATAATCTAGTTGATATTAAGTGTGGGGGAATCTATCTTGTGTTGTGCTACCACATTCTGTGATAGTTTGGGTGGAAAATTAAATTTTGAAGAGATGTGTTTTCTAATAAAGAAAATCATTATATTGAAATATGTGCCTTTTTTTGAGCTTTCATGATAAGTGAAGCTGTGCCTTTTCTGGATCTTCTAATTGAGGTGGAAAGTTGTGCCTATCTGAAGCTTTCAAGAAAATCATGTTTGAGAAAATTGACATTTTTATGCTGAAATGATGAATGGTGTAAACTTTTCAAGACTTTTAATTATGATGGAACTGAATTGATACTATGTGGATTGAGGAGAAGACCATATTTAAGTGAAAATTAGATTAATGCAATTTCGCTTCAAAAAGAGTAAAGCCCTCCTCATTCAGCCTCAGAATTTTTTCACATCTAGATCCTACCAACCGAAAGCCATAGAACAACCCTGAAAATTCCTCATGATAAAAATACATCATTGACTCACATCGGGTGGTGATGTAGGAATTTATCAAGCCTATGGTGACTCTTGTATGAGTTTGGATGAGAAAGACATTGCAAAAAAAATTGATATTTGTGTGATAAGAGAAAATTCAAGCGAGGTAAGTGTTTTGTGCATGGGAGGATAAATAAAGTGGAAATATATTGAATGATATAAATGAAGAACTTAAAATAATGGTTATTTATGAGACATGATATATTTTTTTTCTTGGTTTGTAGTTGTTTGATCTCAAGGATATGTGTTTTAAAATTGGTTTTGATTTGATATTGATGTTTACTTGATATAAGATTTTTCCGAGGAGTGCAAAAGGGTAAGTGTGGGGGAGTTGATAAAACACTATTTTTTTGAATATTTTATTGATAATAAATGATATAATTTCCTCACATTGTGTTAAATATGTTTATTTATAAAATATTTGGGATTTGATCATTCATTTGAAAATTTGGTGAAAATTCCAGTTTTACCCTTTATAGTGCACTGTAGTATTTAAAAGATAAATATTTTTATATTTGTTATTTGAATTTGAAAGTTTTAAAAGTATTTATAACTTAATTTTATACAACGTTTATTCAGGAAACTAGATCAAATCAATGCATTTGGATGGAGTAATGGGGCCATAAATTCAAAGGTGGGCTGGACACGCCAAAATAGAGAAGCTTATGTATTTCGGCCATAACTGCTTCATATGGGCTTTGATGGAGCCCAAAGCATTAGAGGGGATATAGTACCCATATCCTCACATATTATCCTTCTTTAAGGCTGGCCAATTCACGCGTTTTTGTGGTCAAATTGGCGTTTCAAGTTGGCATAAACTATTTGGCCGAGATTCCCCATTCACACTTGAAACCAATTTGAACCTAGCCTCCCCACCACTCTATAAATTGGTTTTTTTCTCATTTTATGGGTTTGGGACGTTAATTAGTAAGTTTATGGCAGAGTACAAGAGGATCTACTCCAATTATCCAAGCAATTAAATAAGGGTAGCTCTTGAAGCAAGGATCCCTTCGTCGAAGCCCTATTCTTCTTCCTCATGTTGTAATGTTTGTGTTTTCTTAATAAACTTATTTGTTCTTCTTTTATTTATTCTTTCTTCTTCTGTTTTGTTTAAATATTTCTTCTATTAATATTCCTATTTGTTCTGGAATTATTTAGTAGAAGAGTTATTGTTTTATACCCATTATAAACTTTTGCACATGCAAAACGCTTCTACGATGATTACGCCACCCATGGAAGAGTAGTTCTTTTTAGTAATCGATCGAACTCTATACTTATTCATTAATTTATTTTGAATCAATGATATAATGTAATTATCTTAATATGATCAATTAATTGTGTTTTTAAATTATAAGAAACTAAGAAAACAATTGAACAATTAACACAAAAACACGCGAGGTCGGGATTTTGTGTAAATTGTGAGAGCGCAATATTAATCGGTAATACAAGACCACACGGGATAAATTTGTAGAGTTCAAATATAATCCCTAAAAACAATTCATACTCATTTCCAGAATGGATATTTGCCTTAATTTACCACTGACCATAATCTATCCTTATAACATCAATCAAAGCAGGGTGTTGCGATTGCATGTTCCGAAGTTAGCCTTAGGTTAAATTCACTTCATCTTTGTGGTAAGGTTAATTACCGTAGGGTTCGGGGGTTAACAAATTAAGGGATAATAATTAAGTGAATATTAATTTAAATGATAATGATTAATAAATTATTGAAGAGGTAGAGTTAGATCGATTACTTCTTTTAAATATTTTCTAAAAAAAACATCTTTTTGTTGTGTCATTTTAATCGAACTTCATTTCAAAACTAAAAACAAAAAAAAATACAATCTTCTTCCAGTAAACTTCTTATAGATTCATAAACTATAACCAACCCCCATAATTTCAAGTAGTGTTTTTATTCTCTTTTATATTATTTTTAGAATACCTTTAAAAGGTTGTTTTAAATCTACTTCCTCCTTTGAGAGACGACCTTGGTCAGCCACTCTACTGCACCTAAGTACCCCAAAATCACATTAATCATTTGAGGGCACCCACGACAGCGCTCTTTCACTAACTCATTATAATAAACAAAAACTATTGATAGAAAAACCATACTATCAAAAAGTAGTGACTCGCATTTCTTCTTCAACTCTTCTTCACATGTCTCTTCTCTTCTTCAACATTCATGAAAACAAAAGTTTCATACAACCACTCCAATATAAAATTATATTTGTTTACACATTTACATGATGAATTCATAGCTTACCCACAAATCCCCCTTTAAACATGATTTTATAATGATAGATTTATGAAACATTTATACCCATTAACAACAATATCCAAAAATAATATGAGAGAGGGGAAAACCATACCACAACATTGATGATAAAGAGGTTCAATTCACATGTTCAACCTCAATTTATAAAAAAAAATCCTTCGGTAGAGGTTTTTTAAAAATGTCAAAAAATAATTCCAATGTAGGAACATACTTAAGCTTCCATTCATTTTTCTCCACATTTCATTAATGAAATGATATTTGATATCAATATTTTTTAAAGAGAATATTGTACCTAATTCCTCATATGGTTTATTACACTTTCATTATGACAACCCAAGAGAAAAGGTAACTTTACAACAATAAGTAAATATTCTAATTGAGTCTTCATCCACATAAGTTGAGTAGTATATTGAGTAGAAGAAACACACTCAAATTAAATCATACTAAGAGTTATTGAATTATGTTTCTTTGTATTCAAACTAACACAACTTTTTCAAAAAAGAAAACTCCCTCAGATGTGGATCTTTTATCATCAACATTTAGTACCCAATCAGTATATGAATAACCAAAAAAGTCAATAATTTATAATATATCATACATAATTTCTAAATTTTTTATTCCTTAGATATATCTGAGGATTTTTTTTCCATTGAATAAGTTTTATTCTTTTGGATCACTCTAAAATATTAAACATAAGGTAAAAACATAAACAATATCGGGTCTTGAGGTAGTAAAGTACAAGAAATTTACAATCAGTTTACAAAACTCTTTAGGATCAAATTTATTTCCTTATATATATTTATGCAACTTGGTTCCCAACAAAATCATTTTGGAAACTGGTTTTGAATTTTCCATTCCAAACTTCATAAAAATTTCCTTAACATAGTTTTCTTGAGAAACAAAAATGTGTTTATTATTTTGTATGATTTGTAAACCAAGAAATTATTTCATTTCACTCAAAATGTAAATCTCAAAAAAATAATTCATATCTTTAGAAAATATCTTTCAAGTAATTTCATCATTCCCGAAAAATATAATTTCATCAAAATAAACAATTTCAATAAGGGAAAACTCATCACTTTCATTGATGTAAATATTGTTGTCGGCACTTAATTTAATAAAACAAATCTTCCCTAGTAAATTATCCAATATGGAATACCATTCCCTTTGGGCTTTCTTCATCCCATACAATGATTGATTAAATCTACACACATAAGTTTCATCTTTCCCAACAACAAATCCAAATGGTTATTCAATGTAAATTTACTCATCAAGATCACCATTCAAAAAAGATGATTTCACATCCATAAAAAAATTGTAACTTATTTGTGAAGAAATTTCCACACAAAATCTGATTATCTCTAACTATTATACTAGAGAAAAAGTATCATCAAAATAAATGCCTTCAATTTGTGAGCAGACTTTTCACACTAATCATTCTTTATTTTATATCAATTTACCTTCTTCATTCATTTTGCTCTAAAAAACTAATTTTGTACAAATATCATTATTGTTATCAAAATTTTGTATGAGTACCCTTGTATCATTATTTTCTATCTAATCCAGCTCTTCATTCATTTCCAAAACCCATTACAGATACTAAAAATCCTCACTAACATATTTTGGTTTAACGATTTAATAAAAAGAAGAACGTGTAACAGATTTTTATGTTCTTCTTGTTTAAACCTTTTTATGTTGATCACCAATAATTTTATGAACCTCCACTTGCTCCCTCAATCTTGGATTATATTATTAAGTTTCTTTCTCATCACTTAAAATAGATAAATTTGATTCTTCTTATTGAGTAGGATTACCATTCCCATTATACTTATCAAATTTTTTTTTTAAAACTCTTTCATCGTACTCAACTTACTTATCAGCATGAGTCTGTTTATCTTCCTCAGTATTTTCAATAACTTTCACTTCAATAGAATCAATAATTCTTCTTGTCTCATTGTTGAAACATCTATAACCTCTTCCTTCCGGAGAATAGCTAAGAAAAAATTCATCTTCACCTCTCTTCTCAAACATTCCATGGTTTCCACCTTTCTTCTTTATGATGCATGGAATCCCAAAAACTATTAATTGTTTCAAACATATAGTTTTTCATAAAACATTTAATATGGTGTCATATCTGAACTTTGTGTTCAAAAATACCAGTTTTGAATATACACAACAGTACTCAGATCTTATCTTCAACAGTGATGGGAGAGACCATGTTCAACTAATTTAGTTCATCCCATTTCAACCAGAATTTTGTTCTTCCTTTCAGAAACACCATTTTTTTGAGGAGTATATAGTGAGGTTAACTCATACCTAATTCCATAATTTTTAATATAACTTTCAAATTCTCCATTTTTTACCCACCAAAATTATCAATTATCAACTTCTTCACTAAATAATCACATTTCTTCTAATCTAACCTCCTAAAAAGTTTGATCATTTTCAGAGTATCTGAATTATGTTTCATATACATAGCACAAGTATTGTGATTAAATTCATCAATGAAAGTGATAAAGTAATTATATACATTAGTTTATTTTTTTAACATTGGCCCACAAATATCAAAATGGATAATTTTCGGGGGTCGTTTTGAACAAATTTTAACCTTCTTGTACACTAAGTTTGTAATTTTTTTCTTTCAATAAATAGTGAAACACCAAACTCTTCTTCTTGAAATATCAATAATATCATGGACTTTGTATTGATTAGATAAATTTTTAATAATTATATGACACATGTACCCAGATATTTTATGACACAACGTTTTCTCTTCTACCATACCTAAGTAACAAGAGTTTTGTACCTCACCAACCTGAAATGAGTTTCATTTTGTTTTTTGTCATCTTATAACTATCTTTCCAAAATATTCACTTATAACAAAAACCCATATTTTTTTAAGATAACTTGGTTACCTTCATCCAAAAGTTTTGAAACACTCATAAGGTTGTTTTTAATCCAACTAACAAATAATCCTTTCTTGGATTTTAACTTTTCTTTCCCAATAATAGTTGATCTGACATCTTTGATTCTTAGTGATTCATCATTTCTAAGTGTCACTATTAATTATTTTAAGTCTTTTACATTTTTTAATAATTTTAAGTCTCCTTTAATATGATAATAACACTAACTTTTAAGGATACAAGTTCATTCTCCTTTAGTATATTTAAATGTGGTTTCAACAACAAGATATTTTTCTTTTCCTTTATTTTTATTAACATCCAGATTCTGCAAATTTTTTAAAAATTTTATTATGTCACTTAGAAAACAATTCATTCTTTTATAATATTTCTAGGTTGTTCACATATTTCAAAAAAAGTTTCCAATAGTTGGAAACTATTCTCAACTTTCAAACTAACCTTCTCAGATTTCTTTCGAACATCCTTCTCAGACATCATCATTTGAGGAGATTGAATCCCCCTAAAACTTTTACTTCTGTAATATGTAGAATTATTGTAATATTTTTTATTGAACAAACACATATTTATTTTATTCCAAAATCCACCACAATAACATTATTATCCATATAAATAATATTTGACTATGAATCTTCCATACTAACTAGATTTATAAGCATGTTTCTCGTCAACCTTGTTATATTTCTTATCAAAACTCTCTTGACCACCAACCTTTCTATTATCAACTAGAATCTTCTTTTTCATCTCATCTTTCTTTTTATCCTTATCAGGACTAGAAGTAATAGAAACGTTTTTGGAGTCATAATTTTTTAAGTACTTCTTCACAAATGTATCGGTCTTCTCCACATAAATAACTTTCCTTCATTTATTCTTATCAAAAACACTTCTAACTTTATTATCAACCTTTGAAGATAAATTTTGATCCTTAATAGTTTTACCCTTTCTAGAGCTTTCACTAACTTTATTAATATAGTTTTTGAAACTTATTTCCCTCTATTCAGCTTTATAATGTTTTTTTGGGCAAGTTCTAACTCTTATTCTTTTGACTTCAATTTTAATTCTAGATGTTCATTAAGATTATTTTCCTTACCAAGAGTTTTCTTCAAATCATCAACCTCTTCCATCAACTTAAATTTATCATCTGAAACACATTTTTGATTATTTGTTAAAGATTATTTACTTTTCAACTTTCTCGTTTCTTTTTCAGGCCTTAATATCTTCCTCAGATATTATTTAAATTATTCTTTAAGAAGAAATTCAATTTGAGTTTCTTTATCTTTAGAACTGATGCTTCTAAATTCTTCATTTTTAACTATGGTAATGAAATTATTCTCACCAAAATTATTACTAGGTTTTTTGGATTCAGTTTCACTATATTATTCTTCATCATATTTATATAAGAAACTTCTCTTTTTGGATTTGGATAATTTTATATCCTTCGGAAAAATATTTTCTCATTTCACCATGTTTCTTCCACTACCTTCTTGTCCTTATTTCTTTCTCATCACTATCTTATTATTTCTTTTTTTGAGGATAATTAGCAGCAAAGTTCCCAACAGATCCATATTCAAAAAACTTCAAAAGAAGTTTCCTTTTATATTTACGTGTACTATTCTCAAATTTTTAGAAAATAAGGATAAAATTTAGTCAATATTTTTACATACCACATTTTTGAAGTTAGAGTCCACAAAATTATCTTCCACACAAACCTTATTAAAACTTTCTTAAGAAATTTCTCTATCTGATTTTATTTTGTTCATAAAATTATCTATTCTCATTTCATAAGTAATAAGAGTACAATGAAGATCATCTAGAGATAGTGTTTCAGGATATATATCTTCCAAAGAGGACAATTTGGTATAAAATTTTTTGGGATAATTCTTACGATCTTTCAATAACTGTAGAATCATCTAACATTTCACCAAGACATCTGATAGTGCTAAAAATTTTGTTTACCTGGGGAATGAAGTCCTCAATATATTCATACTCACACATATTCATATCTTCATACTTCAGCCTCCAAATTTTTAATATTGTCTTCCTGACTTTTTTATTTCCTTCATAAATGTTTCTCAATTTCTCTCAGATACCTTTGGCAGGGAAAACACCCTTTACTCTTCAAAACTCACTAATAGAATGTAATGAGATTAAAGTATTCTTAGCTTTTCCATCATTTTCATGAATCTTCTTATCAACATATGTAAAAGGAAATTTATCATCAATAGGATTAATTCCATATGTTGTAGCATCAATAACATCATACCCAAGAGATATAAGACAAGGAAACATTATATATTTCTAGATATGATAGTTCTTATAATCGTAGAACGAAATACCTTTATTATTGACACAATTTGGATTCTCCATAAAATTCTATTCAAATAATCATATAAGATTACATGAAGGGAAACTTCTCATATGATACCAATTGAGATTTCCCACCAGTATCTAAGTATCACTAAGAGGGGTAGGGGTGAATCAGTGGAATATTTTTCTTTTAAGTTTCCTTACTTTTGAAACAACCTTTGCATCCTATTAAAGAGTTGTAACCTTATTGAAAATAAAAACAACACACATCCATAGGAACATAAAAATTTATAAGGTTTTCTACTCAAAAAGAGTAACTATGTCATTGGTATGGTTTGAAAACAATCCAATACCACACGATCCACTAGAAAAAAAATTCATTTTTTATGGAATACATTAAGTAGGATATTCTCTTGCACACGTGTATCACTATGTTTAATAAAACAGTTCATGTGATTCAAGTAACATTAAATTATGTAATATAATTTTTGTATAAAACATGTTACGGTACACCTTGATCAGCTTTCACAAATAAGATCTTCAAAACAATTCTTTATATTCTTACCCAGCAGAATGCAAGAACTTCTTATGGAATTCATAATGATACTCATTCAAATTTCATAGTCTGATCTACCAAGGTGATTGATCAATATAGAAAATATAATTCTTTCAAAATACTGCTGAAATGATGATAAACTGCTTCTTCTTCAGTCTAAAAATCCCATTCTGATTACTTGGTCTGATTCTAGAAACTCTTATTATGATTTTACCTCTTCTTTTTTCATTATTATGTGTAGAAAACTTCCTCTATAAAGAATAATCTAGAAACTTATTATCCCTAGAACTTCAGAGATTCTCTCTCCTATTCCATGCATAATACTTATGTCAGGAAAGTACAAAGTGCATACTCTATTTATAGGTGCCCCAAATATGGTTTAGACAAGATTATGAATATCATTATCACTCAACCAAATTCTATGAATATTTATTCTCCTTAAATATTGGATAAATATTTTACTTCTTCAATGCTTCTTCACTCTTCTCAAATCTTATCAAATCTTCAAAACATTATCTTTATTCAGACTTTCTTGACAAACTTCAATTTGATTTTGATTGTCATTCTGATTTTCTCATTATGATTCCACACAAAAATTGAAACACTAATATACCCATTCTGATTTATTCATTACGATGAAGACAATGGATTATTCCTTAAATTATTCTGCACCAAATAAAAGATGAAAAAAACAAAAATTTGAAAAAAAAATCTACTCAGTATGATGCTCCATACAAAATGATAATATATAAACATTGAAACCCATTATTATAAAAATTTGAATCACTTTTATGATTCCCCTTGACAAAACTTCTATAATATTCAATAAAGTGTTCTTTTCTTCTTTTCCTTAGGCTGATGCCCCTATGTACGATAAATTTATCAGTGTCAACCTATGTGTGAGGAAACACTCTTTTCTTCATTATGTTAGATCATTATCACCCATAGTATAATGATTAGTATCATATAAAGTCTGATAGTGCTTAACCAATTAATACCAAAAAAACATAATAGATTTTCTTTCTCAATTGAAAAACATATTAGAGAGAAAAAGTAATTCAACTAACAATTTATCATTATGAAAATTGTTGACTGTATTTTTTATTGGTCAGTCTCAACAAACTTCAACTTACTTTTCATTTTTCATTGGTCCCAATATCTTCAGAACAATTTATTTATAAGGGATTTACATATATTAAACCCACATTTTATTCTCTTCATTATAAAAATGTTGAAATTTTCATGTCTTTAAGCACTCATGCACTAAATGATTTTATATGAAACTCATTTCTTATTATAAATAGTTTATTGGTGAAATGATTTATTATGATTTATGTGGCTCACATGAATTAAGATATATGAAGGGTAAACCCTTATATCACTCCAATGATTTGGTTAAATATTTAATCACAAGAGATGACATGTTTTATGATACCTTAGTGAATAACTTTGATGATTATGATTTATGATACCTTAGTGATAAAACTTGGTGATATGCTTATGAATGTCTCATTTTTATCTTGTATCCACATTTCCATGTTATGATTCATGATCTTTATATTATGATATGCCTTATTTTCTTATGATCATGCCCTATTCATATAACGCATGTCACATTATAATATATCCTTTGTTTATTACCTTATTGAAATTTATGATCACTCATTTACTTTGATGTATGTCTATAGGATATGAGTTACAAAAAAATTAACATAGGATGAACCTATAATGAAGACCATCAAGTGGATTAGAATAATGTTTATGCTTTCCATGTATTATGTTTCTAATTTCTAAGAAACTTAACCTCAAAAGTTCCTCTATATTATTAAGTATTGTACCATGTAATTAATGTTTTATGTATTAAAAATATATTATGACATAGTTGGTATCAAAGGTATGTTTAGTTATTTGTGGAAATTAGTATTTGAAAACATTAGTAAGTACCCTAGTGATAAGTTTAAATGTAGGAAAACATCCTTGAATTTTGGTGAAATATTAATAGAGTGGTTTTCATATATTTAAATCCATGTATGGATACAACAAGTGGATTTTTCAATAGAAAAGTTTTTCTTAGGGATAATAACCCTAAAAAGGGTGCTTTGGGTATTAAATCAATAATCACCAAGTATATAAAAAAGATGTATTATTACACACCTGGTTTGATACTCCAATGGAATATGTTTGGTAAATCACATTCTTTTTATGAACCATTATAAAGTATGTATAGAAAATGTAATTATTATTAAAGGATATTAATGAAGAAATTCTCTAGACATATTATTCTAGGACTTAAACTCCCTTATTAATTTAAAGACTATGAAAATTAACACGTTTTTCACTAAGGTTTACTTATTTTATAAAAATGGTGAGAAATATGAGGAACTACGTAAATGATAAATGTAATAAAAGATGCACTGATTTCTTTCCTAACATGATTGAAGTTGGAATGTAAAACATTATAACGATGATAAATCAACTATATTAGGTTATGAATAATAACCTGAAGCATATTGAGGGTATAGATTCACCTATAAAGGTAAAAATTGAAATTGATTCATTCATGCATCAAAGAAGACCTTATTTTATCAGATTTATTGATACATTAATTACTAAAAAATGGATTCTGTCTATAGAAAAGATATTTTCAATACTCCTTTATTCATATATTAAGAAAGAAACCTTGGAAATATACTTCTTATAAGGTGAATCTGATCAATGATGGGAACTGATTAAGAACAAAATTCCAATAAGGGATACTTATTCTATGGAGTGGGAAGAGTTTTGGGGAATCATTTTCAATAAATATTTTCCCCATTCCATGAGAACAAAAAAAAGAGAAGAAATTGTTATATATAAGTAAGAAGGAAAATGAATCGGTGGAAAGATATGAAATGAACATTACAAGACTGTCTCCATACACCTCTATCTTTTTAATGGATCCTAAGATAAAGGTTGATAAGTTTTTATAAAGTTGTGACCCCATCTATAGAGGAATCTAGAAAATATAGACTATGAAATCTATGAGGATATAGTTCTTAGCACTATAAAGTATGAAATGGAGTTTGGAGCGATGTAGTGGTCATATAGTCCGAATGAAAAGAACAAAGAAAAGAAGCCACACTGAGGGAATAGTTTTGATCATAAAAGAGAAGGAAAGAAACAAAAACTTCCCACATGCAACAAATATGGGAAGAAACATTTAGGGAACTGATTCTCTGATAGTAGAAAGTGCTACAAGTGTGTAAGAGATGTCTATATAGCTCAAAATTATTATTGTGAGGTGAATCCTTAACATCTCAATGCTAATGAAAAACTTAAATAGTGAAATCATAGCCTAATTATCAATTATTCAAGTGTGGGATGCTTGGGAACTTTTCAAAAAAAATCCAAAGAAGAAGATAATGGAGGGAAACTACTATAAACCTTAGAATAGGTCAAGGGAGAAAAGTCATTATTCCACAATAAAAATGGATGAAGTAGAGGTGATAAATGATGTGGTGGTAGGTAAAATAATTATTCTCTCAAATCTAGTAAGTACTTTGTTGTAATCTAGTTTTATTAATTCCTTTATTTTATCCATGTTTTCACAGAATATAGAATAAAAACTCAAACTATTAGAAACAGAGTTATCATTTAATACTCTTAGAGGGATTATACAAGAATCAAATGTGTATAGAAACTATAGTGTCAAATTTTTTGAGTACAATCTAATTGTAAATATAGTAGTCATTTGCATGGTAGAATTCGACACTACACTAGAGATAAACTAGATCTCAAAGCATAATGCTAAGATTAACTAAAGGAAAATTTTAATTTCAATGGTCTTGAATGGAAAACCTAGAGTTATTTTCAAAGGATAAATAACCCAACCCAATCTTTGTCTAGAATCACCTCCCATAACATTCTTTATAGAGATGATTGGCGAAGAGGGAGGAGAATATTAAAGTATAAAGATATAGATTATTCCATCATTCAGTAATACATTAATGTATTTCCTAAAGAGTTGCTCCCCCCAAAGAGAGGTAGAGTTATCAATTAAACTCAAACTAGGATACAATCCAATATCAAAGACCCTTTATAGAATGTAATATTTGGAGTTAGAAGAATTAAGGTAGAAACTTCAACATATTTTGGAGAAGGGTTTTATTTGACCAAGTTTATCTCCTTGGGGGAGCACTTGTTCTATTTTCAAATAAGGATATATCAATGATTCTATGAATTGAATATAGAAAACTTAGTAGGATAACGATGAATAAAAAATAACCTATTACAAGGATTAATGATTTGTGTGAATATATTTGTAGGGATCAATTCTTATACAAGATTGACCCATGTTCAAGGTATTATCAGTTGAGGGAGAAGAAAGAAAATATCCCAAAGACTACCTTCTAAAAAAGATATGGGTATTATTATTATTTTGTTATAACCTTATGCTTGACTTATTTTCCTACCATATTTATGGATTTGATCAATATAGTATTTAAGTATTACCTTAATAAATTTTTTATGGTGTTTATTGATGATATTATGATACATTCAATAAATCACAAGTTGGATAAGGACAATCTAAGGGTCATATTACAAACTCTAAGGAAGGAGAAACTATTTGGTAAATTTAGAAAATGTGAATTATCATTACAAAAAGTTTAATTATTAGGTCACATTGTTACTAGTGAAATAATCTCAGTTGATCCTTATGAGAACAAGTATGTAGAGGAGTGGCCTTATCCTACAATAATAACTAAGATTCAAAATTTCCTTGGTTTAACAGGGTATTATAGAAGGTTTGTGAAAAAAATAATATATTTATAATCCACTATCCAAGTTAACTTGAAAATGAGTTAAATTTATCTATACAAAGGAGTGTAAATAATTTTTTAAATAACTGAAGAATAGGTTGGTCAGTGCACCTGTGCTAACTCTACCCTTTTTTAAAGATAGTTTTTTTATTTATAGTGATGAATCTCTAAAAGGGATTTGGTGAATCCTTATGAAAAATTAAAAGGTGAACACTTTTGTATATTGATAGTTATAGTACCATGGGAATAACTATACTACTTATGACATAGATTCAGTTCCAGTTATTTTTTATCTAAAGATATGAAGATACTGTCTTTATGGGGAAATTGTGATATATACAGAGACCATTAAATTTTGAAGCATATATTAATATAAAATGAAATAAAAATAAGAAAGATAAGATGGTTTATTCTTATTAAAAGATATTATTTTTTAATTAATTATCCCCCTAAAAGTTCAAACAAATTCACATATACATTATGTATAAAAATCTTCTTGTTCTAGAAATTATGAGGATTGAAGGAGATACATTGATCAAGGACCAAGTAAGTTTGGACATGGGAATCACAAGGGAAATAATCAATCCTATCCCAAATTATTTATCAACCATAATTACTAGAGATGATCAAGAGAGATAATATAGATAATCCTTTTATAAAAAAGAATATAGAGGCTATAAAAAATTGGAAGTTTCCTAAGTTCAATATTGATCAAGAAGGTGTACAGAAATTCAGTACAATACTATTTATCCCATCTATTCTGGGGATAAAGAAAGATATTGTGGATGAATCTCATAGATCCAAATTATTTATAAACCCTATATGAATTAAAATTTATAGGGGCATTCATGATCATTATTGGTGGGATAATATAATAAGGGTGATTTTCAACTACATTATAAGTTGCTTGGTTTGTTTACAAGTGAATATAGAGTGAAAACTTATTAAATGGGTATTAAAACCACTAATGATACCTATATAGATTTGGGAAAACACAACTATGGACGTTTTAATTGGTATCTAGAAGACATCCAAATGAAACAATGTGATATGGGTTGTGGCGGATCAACTCACCAAGAATTCCCACTTCATCACTATTTAGGAAGATTTCTCTCTCGAACAACTTTACAAGATATATATACAAGAAGAGGTGAGGCTATATGGGGAACCATATTAAATCATTTATGATCAGGATCTGAGGTTTACATCTATATTATAGAGAAATATTCAACATGATCTTAATACTGAATTTAATTTCAATATATCTTATCACCCCCAAACCGATAGAAAATATGAAAGGACCATTCAAACACTCAAGGACATGTTGAGAAATTTCTCAATGGAATTTAATGTTTGATTGGATCAACCTATCCTATTAGTTTAGTTCTCATATAATAACAGCTTCCACTCAAGTATTAAAATGTCTCCATATGAAGTTCTAAATGGGAATCGATGTAAAAATCCTACTTCATGGGATTAAGTTGATGAAAAACATCTATTGGGACCCGATATTATATTATAGATAGCATAAAAGGTTCAATCCATCTAAAAAATATAAAATATTCTTAGTTTTGGTATATGAGATATGATAACAATCATTGAAGGGACTTGGAGTTTGAAGTTGGAGACACAGTTTTCCTTTGAATATCACCATGGAAGATAGTCATGTGGTTTAAAAAAGAAAATATTAGCTCTAGGTACATTTTTTCCATTGATATCCTTGATCGCATATGATTAGTGGCGTATCGACTAGCACTTGCACCAAACATGGCTCATGTTCATGATGTGTTCCACATATCTTTCTTGAGGAAGCATATACATGATCCCTTACATGTAATGAATCATGAGGTGGTTTAACTAGAACATGACCACTCTTATAAAGAGCATTTGTTTAGGATCTTGTATTGTAGAGACAAAGTTATACACAATAAGAAAAATCACCTTGTAAAATTGTAGTGGTGGGACCATAAATATGAATAGGTGATATGGGAATATGAAAATACAATGAAATAAAAGCACCATCATCTATTCTCAACTGAGAATATGATTTGAAATTTCAAGAATAAAATTTTATAATGGGGGGAATGTAATGAACTGGAAATTCATTCTATTGTTAATAATAGAACGATTTTTTCATAATATTTATTTCATTATTTTATACAATATAATTATATAGAATGAAAATTAAAAAATAACGCATGTCATGTAATGATACTAATTACTACAACAAAGACTAATGCGGGGATATAAAAAATAAAGAATATAAACCATGAAATGGTATACTCCGTAGTTTTAAACTAATCTAAAAATATTAAACCTTCCATGAAAACTATTGAAAGAAAAATAAATGTTAGGAATATAAGTGACATTATCAGTGGAATTCTAAAATCATTTGGGAATAAAGTAGTAAATATCAATGAATGGTGGAGTATATATATGGTATAAAGGGAAAAATGATTGTTGGGATATGACCATTGGTTAATATGAAAATTGGTTAATATGAACATTGGTTAATATGAAAATTGGGAACTATGATCATTGGTAATAGTTTTAAAATTATAATTAGTGTTTATAAAGGGAAATGTAAATGATAATTAATGTAGAAAGGAGAAATCACAGACTCAACAAGTAGAGTTATTCCTTTTGATGCCCATTTTTCAAAACTTGGGAGGGAGGTAGCATCATTGTGGTTCTCCCTTCAAAAAACCCAAGAAGATATTCAATAAGTGAGGCTTCAATGAAATCTTATATGGGATAATTTCAAGTTAGTGGAGATCATCAATAGGTTGATTTTAGCTGAGTTATCTATGAAACTACCACCATCACACACCTTACCCTTAGGGAGTATGCCAGTGTGATAAGAGGTTAGGTATGTAGAATTTAGTGTCAAAAAATTATAATTTTCTTCCAATAAATGAAGTAGGTATTTCATCAATCAGATTTTTACTATTATGTTATTTTATAAAATACACATCAATGTAAGATGAATTTGATAAATAGATTTTTGGATACAAATAAAACATATTTTATTTTCAAAATATATACACACCTTTATAATAAGTTAAATTTTTATATGTGAAATTAATTTTCATTAAATAGTCATATAAAATAATGTTTATTTAAATATAAATGATGATTTAATTTTATAATGTCCTAGGAAATTTTTATATGAATCAAAAATTTAATTATGTCATTAAAAATGTTATTTTTCAGTAAATATAGATTTTTTATTTGAAATAAAATATTTTCATATTTATATAATTATTTTAATAAATAAACATTATATTTTAAATCATAATATCAAAATTAGGTTAGGATAAAATTTTGAGAATTTTATAAAATACATTATTTTTTAATGATTGGTAAAAATACAGTTTTTTGTTTTCAGTATGTTTTATGACTTCATATATATATAATAATGATGTAAAAATTAACTAAATAGAATAAAAAACCCAAAATACATTATTTTATTAATATTATAAAATTTAAAGGATTCGAATAAATTTTAAAACCTATAAATGACTTTACAAATTCTAAAATGAAAATTATGGTTTTAAAAACATTATTTTATGGAAAATTTACTTTTTCATGTTCAAAGTTATATTAAAAAATAAATTTTGGTTATAATGGATTAAAATATTTTAAAACATGAATCAAATTTATAAAACCATGTGAAAAAACCATGGTTAATCTAATGATTTTTCATCTTCCCCAAACTAGAATTCCTAGACCTATATTTGGAACTTATTAAACAAACCCACCACTTTTACTATAAATACCCACCCATACCCCATACATTTCCACTCCAAAATTATTATCCATGAATTTATATTCATTTTACCTCTGAAATAGTCCCTCCATGGTGGCCTTAAGGTCTCAAGGATCCATCCTCGTATTTTCAGAAGTAACTCTTCAAGGTAAGTGAATTCTCATCTTTTTATTTTCCATTCAAGTGCTTCTTTTTATGGGTGTTTTATAAATGTGATGTTAGTTTCTTTTATTACACTTTTTAACTTACCATTACTGGAAAAATAAAAAAAATCAGTGGTGTACTTTCATTTAATCCATTCTTTGTACTTTTCATGTTGTTGAATTCATTTCTTTCAATTATAAATTTTTCATGAGAAATCTTGATATTGTGATTATCCAAACCTCTTATTTTTCTATGGGTATTCACCTAGATAAAAATTTATTTATTAATCATGGATTTAAATGTGTTAAACCCACATTCTCTTCTTGTTGGTATAATTTTTTTTAAATGTTCATGTATTTGAGAAGCAATATACTAAATGATTTTATATAAAACATTTTCCTTATTCAACATAGATTATTGATGAAATGATTTATTATGATCGATATGGATCACATGAATTAATACATATGAAGGGTATTACCTAATATTCCTCCAATGCCTTGGGAAAAATAATAAATCTCTATAGATGACATGTTTTATGATACCTTGGTGAATAACTTTGGTAATTATGATTTATGATACCTTGATGATAAACCATAGAGATATACTTATGAATGTCTCATTTTTATGGTGTAGAACCATTACCATGTTATGATTCATGATATTTCTATTATGATATGACTCATACTATTATAATCATGCCCTATTTTTATGACTCATGTCACATGATAAATATCTCCTTTTTTTACCTTACTAGGATTTATTCTCACCCCTTTCCTTTAATGTATGTCCTCATGATATGAGATGCAATAAAAGTCACTTAGGACAAACCAATGAAGAATCCCTTAAAGTGTATTATAATAAGTTTTTTTGTTTTTCATGCATTATGTTCCTAATTTACAAGGAAATAAACCTCAAAAGTTCCTCTATATTATTAATTTTTTGTACCATGTGGTGAAAATTTTATGTATTAAAAATGTGGGATGCCATATTTTTTCTAGGCTTACAGATTATGTAGAATTCTAAAGGGATATTTATATCACATCGAACATTTTCAAAGGAGATAATTAAAATATTTCACATGGAATAAATTAATCTAGTAAAAACTATAATATCTAGTAGAACCAATACTTTAGAGTATTAATATGGGAATGAAAAATATTTTAAATAATATAGGATATTTATTAGAAGTTTAATATATTTAACAACATATATGTAATAAATTTGTTTTGATACTTTTATTACCACGAAGTTCCAGAGTGAATGAAATGAAAGTTATCTAGTTGATATAAAAATGAATTTGAGATATGTCAAGGGTACTATTAATCATGTTTTTAATTGTGATATGGATAATAGATAGTATCTTTTCGATTTAACATATAGAGATTGGGATGTCACAACTGATGAAAATAATTCCACTCCAGGATGATCTTTATCCTTTGGTGGTAAATATATTTAATGTCTAATAAATAAACAAGAGAAAATTTCATCAAGAATAATAAGATCTTAATACATTTTTTATAAATTCCTTTATAGAGTTAATATGGATAAATAAATAGTTGTTTGATTTATGGTAAATAATGGAGGTACATATTTCTATACTTTCTGAAAATAGTACTGTAATTAATTTGATAAGCAATCCAATGCAACACTACATGATAGATAATATATATATAAAGTAATAATTCTTCAAGATTAAGGTTGGGGAGAACCTAATGATTATTGATTAAATTCTCACTAGAGATTAAACAACTGATATTCTTAAAGGGTTTTTTAGACATCTTTATAACAACAATGCAGTGTGAGAAACACAAAACCTTAACAAAAAGTTGACTAAGAGAGTAAATAATAAAATTAAACTAAAAATTAATAATCCATAACTCACTTTTGATAATCATTCTTACTTTAATTTTGAGGTTTTTTGAAACCTCTTAGTGACTACAATGATTAAATCACCTCTATAGGCATCCACAGGCCAAATGAAATCACAGAACACATAGAGAATACCTCTTATCCTTCAAATGGCATGGTAGTACAAACTTTAAGGTGAATAATGTTAATATAATGTAAGAGAGATTTAATTTGTATGTGATCAAAAAACTATATCAAATTGAGTTCTTTGAAATCCCATAAAACTCCTTTATTTAATGAATAGGTTACTTGAATTTAAAATGGTTCATACATTAGGAAATGATCAACCTTTGTCTTTATTCTATTGTAATATTTAAAAAAGTTACTTATTTATTAATATAGTATTAAACTCCTTTTAAAATTAACTAAATCGTCAATTTATTATTACATTATGAATTAAAATCATCATTATGAAAATTATCATAGGATACATGGCCAAATAATATCTCATATAATTCATGATGAATAACTTAAAATGGAAAAAAATAATTACCCTATAACAAAGACTATCAAATGGTGACATTCACCATGTTTAGATTTTTTTTAGTGTATATATCCAATAATACCCCACTTATAATAAATCCTTTCACGATTTTTACAAAACTACATAACTCTATAAATATTACCAAACTCTTTTTGATGTGATTATCGTAAAAACTCTCTCAAATATTGGATAAAAACTATAATAAAATTAATCATTATTCCATAGTCTACTATACAACCCTACATGCCTTTGTAGTGTGGAAGACAATTATAAAATTCCCTAATATATAATTGAAAGTAAACAGTGGACACTAAAAACATGTTATTGCTACTCAATCAATAAATGGTTCTAGGGTGATCTCTATAAAAAACACTCATATATTTTTATGAATATTTTTACCATAATATATATCTCTATACATTATAAATATACTTAAATAATCCCTTTTTCCAATACAACAATCCATTAATCTAGACATAGAACATTTCAATCCAATATAGGATAACTTATACCTTATCAATTCTTTGAAATGAGATAACTATATTAAAAAAAATTCATCACAATTTATTCATCCAAGTAGATTAGAACATCAATTATCACTTGATTAATCATGCCCATGTTTTTACTTAATATAATTCAGTTGAGGGAAAAAATAACATACATGTAATATAAGAGAAAAAATATCTTATTGGTTAACAAATAATCACCATGTAATCATAAACATATGTTTTAAAAACACAAAGACCTTCAATGACAATTGATTTTCTAAAAGAAGAGTAAAAGGTATGAAAAAAAGAAAAAAAAGAAGATCACAAGACATAGAGATTTAAATTCTTCAAGAATAATCTTTTCATCCATGGAGAGGATGAATACTTCACTAATATCAATAGCAAGATAATAAGGTTAAATCTCTAAGTATTGAACCCCTATTATGAAATGAGATCATAAATGAATTTTATGTTACAATAAATTGTGTTTTTACAAATCCAATTTGTATAGTTGGTCTTTTATGCTACAGTATCGATGGTAAGAGGTCAATGGATCTATAGTACCATTTCTATTAAATTTAAAGATTCTACAATACCATGTCAAAAATGTTCATACTACTACATTATCATTATCGGTGTCACTGATCAACTCTAATATAGTGTTCAAAATTTCTGTAATTGTGAATTGGTGTGAAATACGGGCCACCAGCAGTTACCTCAGCTTCATAAAATGGGTCGGGCTACACCATTCAAAAAACATACCCAACCACCACCTAATCAGATAACCATCAAGGTTATAATAATAAAGGTTTCAAATTTTGAAAGTTCAAAAATTAGATAAATTTATAACCTTATATAACAGTGTTTAATATAAGAATACACCCCTGATAATATTAATAACCATACATATGAAGTTCTATGTGATATAATTTGGTTGTAAAGTCTATATAATAAGTCACACTTATTATCACATACATATACTTTGAATCATAAAAAATAATCTTCTCATACTAATTTTTAAATATCACCACCAAATATAATAATTCATAAATTCATAATTTAAGGAGAGTTTCCCCTTCTAGACTTCATATAAAATATGTAGTATGCATGAATAAATGATAAATAGATATTTACTTTATTATTAAATCATGATGCACTTATATTGACAATAATCATTATATCTAGTGTCCCATGTATCCAATACTTAATGACTTGACATGACCCTCATGATTTTATTACAATAATGGTTTTTTCAATAGATCTACTATATTATCTTATATGGATACCAAAGAAATATTTACATAAACACTCTCAATTATTTCAAAAATGAGATAATATTTCCAAAGGATATGTTTGATCCTTTTGTGAGCCCAAGGTTCCTTGGCTAGAGTCATTGCTAAATGTTTTTCACAATATAGCTTTAATTGTCTAAATATGCTAGGAATCACCCTAAGTTTTATGATGAAATTCCAAATCACAGTTACTTCCTTAAGAATATACTTTTTAGTTATGTAATTTTCATCTATTATTGAGCTTTCCAGGGTGTTCTGTTAATAAATATTCAAAAACAATTACCCTACCATTGAGACAAAACATGAAACTGGATTGTGATCTTGAATCATCATTATTCGTTTGCAATACATGTTGAAATTTTTTACTCGGCATGATAATCCAACCTATGAACCTGAGTTGTAAATGAGTTTAATTTGAGAATAAATGGTGTCGGGTTGTAATTGAGATAAATTTTTTGAACTGAATAATATTTGGGTCAGGATTTGGTTGACCATTCATAACCCATATAACCATTTTTTTGAATAAAAAATATATGTAAAACTATTATATAAATATAATATATGTAACTTATAGACTATTTGATCTAGGAACAACCCTGGAATCCCCTATCATAGGTTTTCCCATTAATTTGTTTTATTTCTCCTTAGTTATGCAGGTTACAAAGGATAGGTTATGTATGTAACATGGGTTAATAGGGATGATTCCAATTTAGTATGATTAAATGGGTTAGATGGGTCAGTTTTCATTTTTGGTTAATGGGTTCATGTTAGATAGATCAAACACTTTTATTATACAAGTAAGGTTTTGGTTTAATGGGGTCTAGGTTAAGGAAATATAAATCCATGAACTCAAATTTCCACCTCTATTATGGATTATAGTGTCAGTGTAACCATTTAAAATGAGGTATTCATCGCATCCAAAGAATAATAATAAATCATTAGCTCTTCTCAAGTACTTAAGAATATTATTCATTGAAATATAGTGAATCTCACTGGGATTGGATTTGTATAGAAAAGTTATACTTAAATAATAAGATGCATTAGGTCAATTACACAAAATAAAAAACATAATGGATCTAATTAATGAAGAATGTGGAATCTAATTTATGTGTTTTATTTCTAACTCATTATAATGACATTGGGTTTGTAAGATATATTCCATATAACACTAGTAAAACCACTTTTGTATATTTCCATGATAAATTTATTTATAAAGTGACCAATGTATGTGCTTTGACTTAAACCAAAAAATATATTCAATCTATATCAATAAATATACATTCCTAGTATATAGTCTACTTCACCCATGTAATTTATTGAGAATTATTTTCCTGACCATACCTACTCAAAATTTAAGGCCAGGATATCATTTTTGATGAGTGGTATGTCATCAACATATCAAACCAAAAATATTTCTAAACTCCCACCAAACTTCTTGTATAAAAAAACTCATCCATTTTATTAATGAAACTAAACTATTTTATTAAATCATAAAACAAAATGTTTTATCTCCAAAAATATTACTTCAATCCATAAATGGATAGTTGAAACTTCTGTACCTTAGTATCACCTTATGGATCCTTAAAAATATTGGGTTGTATTCTATACATGGTTTAAACTAAATCTTCCTTAAGGGAATTAGTTTTGATATCCATTTTATATATCTCATAATCATAAAGATTTTTTATGGAAAGTGGTATAAAAGTAGAATTTATCATTACTACTGGTGAAAATGTAGCTTCATAATAAAAAATATGATTTTTTATAAGATATTACCAATAAGAATATTTATAAGAAGATTTTATACCATATGTACCAATTTTTTTAAGAAAACCCCACTTTCACCCTATGGGGCTCACCCTTTTATGTTCACTCATCAATTTCTAACAAGGTTACAGTATATGGAGTCCATCTTAGATATCACAAATTTTAACCATTTTAAAAAATCATAACTCTCAACAAAATAATTATATGTAAGAGTTGTATCTTCTATAAATTTCACTTCATCATCATTTTCCACAATGAATCCATATCTCTTAGGATCATAATGAATCCAACCATCCCTTTAAGGTTCTTGTGTAGCCCAAGTCACATTAGTTTCCAGAACCTTTAATGGAATAGCCTCAATTTCTATATCAAGAAACTTTTCTATTTGTTAGTTTTGGACTTCTCTAAGTTCAATTATCACCCCACAAATACCTTGATTTATATAATCATTTTCAAGGAAAACACCATATCAAGGCACAAATAGTTTCTATTGTTGTGGATTATAAAAAAATAACTCATTATTTATTTGTTATTATCATAAAATGTACTTATATGATTTTAGGTCATGATTAGATGTATAATTACGCTTTACACACACACAAAATCATATAGCTTCATTTTTTATGCTAACTGCATTTATAAATGTGTATAATGTAATTTATCATTTTTATAAAAACATGGTGAAATTAGGTGTGGGTAAGTTAGCCACGTTTTTAAACATTGCTAATTACCTATGTTTTATAGAATCACAACTAATTTTCCAAAATTCAATTTACCCAAATTTTTATGAAACATAGGTAATTAACTCGTCATTTATATAATGATGATGAGTCAGCTACACAAACAACACCGAGTCGAGTTACCACAACAACTTAGGCGATCCTCTCAATTATCATAGGCTAGCGTAAATATCAAGGTTTTGAATATGTATTAGTGGGAGATGGTTTTTCACCTTGGTATAAGAAATAATTTTTATAGGGCCATACCCATAATGGCATGACCCAATGGGTCCTAGGATCACTTTGACTATAAATTGGAAATAATGGAAGGAATTGAAATAGTGCATTACACATAATTCATGATATGATATGAATATGAAAGGATTAAAAAATAAAGATTAAAAATAATAATACCATGGATGAAGTAAGTGTAAAGTGGAAAAAATATATTTATTGTAATGTCCCAAACTAAGACCCAAAAAAATATTTCTCTGAGTTAGTCGGTCACATGACCACAAGCACATCTCCCCATATGCTAGAGGCTATGAACTTGTAGTGAGGGCCCAATGATGGTTTGGTGGGGAGATTATACCCTCATTATCATAGTAGAACAACATTATAGGAGATAATAAATCAATCAATCAACAATGAAAGTAGTAAAAATAAAGGAAAAATCATTGGAAGATAATAATAACAAATTAATAAACTGACCAACACCAAATATACAATCATGCATGCCTTTCCATATTAAATTCATAACAAAAGAATTAAACATAAAATATATGATACAATAAAATACATTACATAAATAATGAAAACAAATAAAAATCCTCAAGGCTATATCTATGATAATCCTAATATCTATATTAGTTTCATGCTCCTATCTCCGAGGTACAAGAATAACAACACAAGCATAATCCAAAGAACCCAGTCCTAAAACCATGAGGTCGATTCAGGTACCCCCAATATAATGGCGGCCCAAATAGGGAGTGAGATATACTCAGTAGGACACCACCAAGAATGTATAAAGAATAATATAGTATGTGGATATAAAATATAGTATTGTGTGGTTATAATTGAATAAGCATTAGAAAAATAAATAAAATAAAAAAGTCATGCTCAGGCTCCTCAAGGACCCCTAGAAGACTAAACCTACTTTGTCCAAATCTAAAACGTATCTGAACAAGAAACTCGATATGGTATATATATTTAGTGATGTATATAACTATATATATGGATACTACTACTAACATGGACCCTTGGCATAACTCATCCATCCATGGGTAATAGTCTGAATCTCACAAAGTGTCAAGGGACTCCATTCCCATGTGTCTCTAGTAGAAATGATTCAATTCCCAAATATCACATGCATAATATAATCTTTCATTATTTAAATAAGGGATATAATCCCCAACATCTAATCTAGGGATTTAGTATGTCACGTTCGACATCCAAATAATAAAGTACCACTAAACATATGTAAAATTTAAACATGAATGATAGATTTTGTACATGTTATGTGACTGTCTAAGGAGTCCCATAATGAGGGACCCAAGTATCACTCAAGGAGTCATGTGATGTCATTAATTTATGATCTCATCCTTTGTGTTCCCTAAAGAGGAAACCCAAGTATCACTCATAACATCAAACTTCCCTATGATCCCATCAATTGATTTCTATAAAGAGGAAACCCAAGTATTTCTCAAAGAATCTGGAAATTTGTCTAGACTATGAGCTTGTCCAAGACATTCCATAAAACATAATCCTAAGTATCACTCAAGGAAGAATATAATTCAACTAACCTATGATCCCATCATTGTAATTTTATAATCATGAAACCTAAGTATCACTCATGGCACATATAATATCAAAAATCCAATGATCCCATCCAAGGTGTTCCATAAAAACCCAAGTTTCTCTCAATGCATAATGCAATATCAACATCCTATGAGCACATCCAAGGTGTTTCATAAAGAAGAACCCAAGTATCTCTTAAGGTGTAATACAATTCATTTAATAATTTAAACATTTAACTTTTAACAATAAGGAAGTCCATATCTATAAGCATCCATATCACATATCCACATATAACAAATTAAGAGGCCATGTACATGATAATTACTCACCATAAAATAGTTATAAATATTAAGGAGGTCCATGTAAATTATCATTCAATATCACCAGTCACATTTACTTAATGTGGTCCAAGCCCATTTATCATTTCAATTTATTTCAAACAATTTCCCATTTTTAATTATGATGATAGTGAAACTCAATGGTAGTTTTATTATAAAACTTGGTTGAGGAATAAAATCCATCACATTATCAATTAAATAATCAATTATCCATTACAATTAATTTAAGTAATAAGAGGTTATCAATAGTCATGGAACTTAAGGAACTCACTGAGGAGTGGTTTGACTTGAGGTTTATAACCTCCAATTATTCAATTTGGTATAAAAACCCCAATGATTTAAATCATTTGATTATATTTATTTAATTTCATAATTGAACAGAAATGCATGGAGAACCCAGTATACCAAATAATGATGTACATAATAAACGATCTATAATTTTGGAAAAAATATATAAACTACCCACCTTATACCAAGGATGGTCCACTAATCCAATATAGATCTTTGATTAGATCTGGTATAAGAGAAATTAGAGAAATGGAAAATCACCCTGAAAATTGGGCATATTATTTCACACCAAAAAAACACTAAAAATTAAGAGATAATCAATAATGATAAGAAAGCAGAGTCAAGAGATTACTGATATGCATCCAATGAGACTCATGATAAGCAATTCAGACACTAGACAAAGTACATCCCATGAACCCTAAGAGAGTGGGAGTAGGTGTGATCGAGATATGAGTCCTCTGTGTGTGAAGAAAAAAAGGGCCAATTTCATGGTTTTCTTTTAAAAAAAGGATTCTATCATAATTTATGCCTTGAATATATTACACAATGTGAACTAAATTCACAATGTATAGTAGATACATGTTGTGAATTCATCAGGCTAAGCCCCCCAAAATTACATGCCATATAACCTACTGGCTTCATCCTATGAACCAAATTCATGTCTGTATTGAATACATGTCATGAATTGTTTTCACAACATGTATTGAATACACGATGTGAATTTCTTGCAGTAGTTGTTTTTAGCAGCTTCGTCGTCCATTCTTCCTCTAGTGTTCGCCTAAACCTCTGGTACATCCACCAAAACATAACCCACAACCAAAAACATCATTTTTTGACATTAAATCCCTCATAACCTCATCCCGATTCCTAAAATTAAAGGCAAACCACCCATTAAATGAATAATTTACAATTCCTTTGGAAATTACATCCTGTTCCAAAACACAGGATATTAAAACCTCCCCTATTTATAACTTATCATCCCCGAGATTCCTTTGAGGAACCAAAAAACCTCATCTCACCTACCTGGGTCATGTAAATTTCATTTAACAACCATGTTTCATTTTAAAAATCCAATGCACCTACAAGAAACACCTTTAAATATATGGTACAAAAGCTATTAAAACTCGAGCTAGTGCTCGTATTCAAATCTAAAACATTGAGATAGAGCTTACCCAATCTCTTCTTAATTGAGACATGATCACATCATTATCTATTTCATAATCAACAAGACCATGGAACTTACCACCATGGGTTGTACTATTTAATGTCCAATTATGAGCCATGGTACTCTCTTCCATTGGAATTACCTTGTTAAGTGTGTGTATATCAATCTAACAATGATCATGGCCTGATTTTTTGATTGATCAAATGCTTGATTCTCAATTGACCTCAAATAGTCTGGTTGAGCCAAATTTTTATAAAAAACGTGGCTAAATGGAACTGCACTTTCCATATCCTAACAACATGCTAGACAAAGTTACTCACCAGCCACATTTAACAAAACAGAGGAAAACTAGTCAAGCTACTTCGGGACGACTATTCTAAAAAATACTTGTATTAGATGGCAAGTGTTCCACAACTCAAAACATGACACCTTCTCCTAAGGAACATCGCATTCACCTCGAGAACATCCATCAAAGGTGGTATATGACTTCTAGTGGCATCTCCTATCTGAACCATCACTTGTTTGTTTAAGTTTTAGTGCCTTAGCATGAACATGGTGTATACTGATCCAACACACATGGATTGTATCTCTCAAAACATCCCATCTAAGCCTAACTGAAGATCGAAGTATCCTCAGAACCATAAACTAGAGTATATGGAACATATAAAAGGTAGTACATACTCCATGTTTATAAGTGGGACATTAGTACATAGTCTAAAATTCCACAAATTAGAACACTGAATAAGCCCAACGATAGTCAAGTCAAAGAATCATTCGGTGTTCCTGATTCCATCCAAGGTGTTTCTACTTGGGAACCCAAGTATCTCTCATCACTAAACATGCCTATAAACTTACCATGATACAAAATCATAACTCCCATGTAGTTTATTCACTACTAAAAATTGAGTTATTTGCGACTGGGCATTTGCGACGGGGTCCAGTCACAAATTTCTTATTGCAGAAAAGGGCATCATAAATAGTTTCTCTGAGTTTTTTAAAAAATACTGTTGTGACGAGCTCATCGCAAATAGTTATTTGAGACGGCAAAACCAACCCATCATAAAAAAACATAATTTTTTTTATAAAAAATCATTATTAATAAAATTTAATATAATAATATTAATAATAATAAAAATAATAATAATAATAAAACAATATTAAATAATAATATTATTAATAAAATAATATTAATATTAATATTAATATAATAATAATAATAATGATAAATGATAATAATATTAATATTAATAAAGTAATATTAGTAAAATTTATAATAATTTTAATAATAATAATAAAATAAAAAATTCAATATTCACCAAAATATAAGAAAAATAAAAAATAATAAAAAATAATAACTTTAATAAAATAATAAATAAATAAAAATTTACTTTAAAATTTAAATTAAATTAAATAAATAAAAAATTAATAAAAAATTAAAAAATTAAATAAATAATAAAAACAAAATATTCAAAAAAATATAAAAAACATACCATATGGAAATGTAAATACATAATATTATAAAAAATTACATTCGAATATTTTATCATAAAGAGTAAATGCTTCACTAAGGGTGAGGGTCTTCTAGAGGAGATGGTGGTGAGAACATCATCTCTAAACCATGAGTCTGACATCGCATATACTCCATCATGTGATCATTCTATTATTGCTGTCATCGACACATCTCCCCCTACTGTTGATGTTGTCGACGAAGCTCTTATGGATCCCTACACATACTCCCTATAAGCTCACCATGAGCTCATAGCTGCTCCAGTACTATGCAGAAGATGATGAGAACTCTCCACAAGTTCCTCTCATGTTACATGATGACATCGTAGTAGTACCATAATCACTCCTAGGCATTAATCGAGAGTTGATACCAATAACTCAACATTTCTCGAAGGCATACTAGGTTTCCTGTATCCATGATACATCATCAAATCTTACTACAATGGTCTGATCATCGGTCTCAGCCTGACTCTCAGTCTATGTCTAAGACATTGCGCCATTATATAACTCCTTAAATTTCAATTTAAAATTAAATTAGTTAAAATATTATTTATAATTAATTTTAAAACTCAAAAAGAAATTATATTGACCACAATTTGATTTTGGTGATCACCTCTAATCACTACAGTGATAAGATCATTGTACATCCTCCTATAAATTTCGAACTCTTTAATATTTAGTTGTTCGACTACCTATATGAATATAAAATAAACAGTTTAAATTTAACGATATATAAATTAATTAAAAAAATGATTTCCATTTTTTCCCTATGCATACTGAATGTACGACTACCAGCTCGATTGTCACCTCTTGTCTTCCCCAGTTCTGTCGACCTGGTGATGATCTCCCCTGAAAACAACCACACATCTAGTGTGAACATAATCCATCCCAAACCTGAGATGAAATGTAATCATGTCGGTGGGTGTAGTAATACTGATCAAACTCAGTGACTCTTGCTTCCCTCATTGATTTCATCCTCCAATTGTGCAAAAACAGATGACAACGATCATGCATATATCCCTCCCATGCCTACCAGATAGAGTCATGCATTCACTCATAAATGGGATACCATAAACCCTATAGACAATAAATAATATTGAGTTATTATTTCAATAAATGAAAAAATAAATATTATTTTTTTATGTATTATCCAATGATCGAATATGCGGTGTTGAACATCAATGGGAATCTAGTCCCATGTAACCCATGCTCTAGAAAAATAATTTCACAATATTGCACTCCCCTATCCAATAGTTATATGAAAAAAGTTGTTAAAAAAAGGACAACTAATCACACAATTAGTATATAAATAAATTAATGATAATTAAGTAAAATTAACAAAAATATACATGTAAACATACCTCTTCTTATTTGGATCAAATCCAAGATGTGGACATCACTTGATGATAGGTTCAAGAATCATCAATCTTTTAAGACCATGCCCTCTCCAAGTCGCCCCTAAACCACCAGCAGTATGAGGGTTAGATGATCCAACACCATGGTCATCATCAAGTAGATCATCCCCCTCCAACTCGTGAAACAAATCTAAGTCCATCAAAAACATGAAAAGAAGGTTGTTAGAAAATATTTGAAAATAACTATTATATATATATATATATATAATATATATGATTATAACTCGAATTTAATTGTGTCAATCTTCATCTCCACCCTCATCTTCATATATGACAGTGTCAATATCTTCATATTCCTACTCAATATCATCAATTTCTATAAGAGTTCCAGTTTCATCATATATTGTCATTTAAAATTCATTTTTTATATCAATAACATCATTGTCACCATTGACCCTTAATTATGGGGTTTCATCATTGATATTCATGTCTCTTTATGGAAAAAATAGATTTTGAGTAGTCTCTTGAAAAATTCCAATTCCTTGCACTTCAGCAGAACCATATTCACTTTGAATAAACTAATTTTATTTGAGATTTCATTTTTATTATGCTCTATCAATCACATAACCCTCTTGAAGTAGCATAATAATTCCCATAATAAATTTGATTTTCCTGATGAGGCAATAAAACTAGTTCATTCACTACAATAAGGCTTTTATATTTAATATCAATTATTCCATTGCTCTGTTAAACATGCAAGCCTCTCTCAGTATCTAACCACTAACATTTAAACATCATTATGTAATTTTGTCCTAGATAATACAGTTCAATTATTTCTTCCAGTATTCCGTAAAATTTAACATTAATTTCTCTATGATGAGATCTTATCAAGAAAACACATTTATTCATTTTTTTATTCCTCATATACATGTTCAAGGAATAAAAAACCATTTACCGCATATTCATTATAATATTTAACAAATTTAGATAGTGGGTTACTCAATACAAAAAATAAATTATCAATTTTATCAACATGTTAAGATGCCAAAAAATTTGTTAAAAAGTTATCAATATAAAAGTAATAAATTTATTTTATATGCTAAACCATAAATAATCAATTTTACTAGTTTTTTAAACCAGTAAGAAAATTTATTTTTCCAATGTTCTTCAAGTGAAGCTACTGTAATTTGTAGAAACTATTTCTTGATATTATTATCATTTAACCTAAAAATAAAATAATTTTAATTTACTGTAACAAATAATATAGAATAAGTGATAGGAGATCTCACTGTACAAATGGTGTCATTTCTTAATAGTTGATCAGAACATATGTATAATCTATGTGATGTTCATTGTCTAAAATCCATCATTCATGAACTCCAACAAAGGAAAGTTCATGATGATTTAAAACTGATAATTGATTGCTCATTTCATCTTCAACATTTCACACATTATGTTCCAAGTAGTTGTGTTTTTAGGGACATTAAAATTGAAAATAATGAGAGCAAAAAAAAAAGAAATTTTCTCCTTTAAATAATCTTCTTTAATTGATCCTTCAATCCATTCTTTTTTGCGTATTTTTTTCTTCAATTTCTACAGGCATTTATAGAATGGGTACATCCATCAGAACTGTACCGAACCTCCATATTTTTCTTCATGCTGAAAATGTAATATCAACTGTTGTATTAAGTCAAAGAAAACTGGTGGGAATATTTTTTCCATTTTACATTAAATTAAAATAATATATTTTTACAATCTAATTAGTGCCTCATAGTCTATTTTCACAACACAAATGTCTCATAAAAATATGATATATCAGTTAGATCATCCCAAATCATAGAATTCAACAAACCTCTTAATCCAATTGGTATATGTCTTTCCATTGTAACATGACAGTTATGAATTTTTAATCTAGTAATATGATTATTTCCAACACATCTACCCAAATTGTAAACATAACCATATATAAGTCTAAAATATTTAATCCATGGAAAAAATTATAATTGATTTTCTTTTAAAGTGTATAAGCTGCTTTCGGCTTCATTAACTTCTGTGATCTGATATTTTCAAATAGTTCAAGTTCTGATCACCTGTAAATTTGGAAAAGATCTAATCATGAGTTTACATTATCATTGGTCTTACCTGGTTTATCCAAAAATGTATAAATTATATTATCAAAGAAATTATTCTCAATATCAATGACATTCAACATGTTATGAACAAACAAATCAGACCAGTATGGAAAATCCCAAAAAATGCTTCATTTTATCCAATTGTGTTCATTCCCAAATCCATAAATTTTTTGTTGGTTTATAGTTGGTCCAAATGTAATGGAAGGTAATTAATATAAAAATTAGTTTACCTCCATACCTGATATTATTATTGGAGGTCCATCTCTTTTAATTATTCCTTTTCTAAAATGATATATGTTCCTCCGAAAATTATGATCAGTTGCAAGGAATTTGTGATCATAGTTGAAAAAACAAGGTTTTCTTCTATTGACAAGAATAAATTCTTTATTTTCTCTCCAATAGTATGGAAATGATTTTGAACCATGGGTACTCCAGCCATATAACATGTCATATGTTGAGAAGTCACTAATTGTTCACATAAAGGTAGTTTTTAGTAGGAAATTTTGTTTTGCAAAAATATCATGTGTATTGACACCATTACTCCATAATAAATTTAACTCATCAATCAATGGCTTCAAATAAACATCAATAAACACCTTCAGATGTCCTAGAATTAATAAGGTCAAAATGATATATGTCTCCTCCATCAGTATCCAAGGAGGTAAATTATACAGAGTTAAAAAGACAGACCAATAAAAATATTGACTGTCATAAGAACCAAATGGACACAAAAAATCAGTAGAAATACTCAATCTCATGTTCCGGGCTTCCGAAGAAAAAGACAAATGTACTTGGTCAAAATGTTTCCATCAATCCCCATTAGAGGGATGAATTAAGATTTTACCAATTGAAATTTTGGTTTTGTGCCATGACATCAGTGATGTTGTGTTCTGAGATATAAATAAATGATGCAATATAGGTTTAAGTGGGAAATACCTCAACTATTCTATAGTAATCAATCTAGACTTCCCTAGTTGAGCCTCTTTATACCTCATTTTTTCACATATAGGATAACTATCCAATGACTCATTTTCACCATAATATAAGATGTAATCAATTGAACATGCATGAATCTTCTTATAACCAAGACCCAGATTATGAACCAGCCTCCTGCTCTCATATAAATTTGTCTATAACACATTTTCTTTAGGTAACAGTATTTTAACCAAAGAGAATGTCAGATCAAAATGGTTATTTGGATTTCCACTATCTGACTTAATAACCCTAAATTTTTCAACCACTTCAAAGAGAATATATAATTACCGCTGATTATTACTAATTATTGCTAATTATTAAAAATTACTACTAATTATTAATATTTATCACTATTTATTTATTACTAATTATTACTAGTTATTACTATTTGTTACTATTAATTACTAATAATTTCTAATTATTACTAATTATTACTAGTTATTACTAATTATTACTAATTACTACTTATTATAACTAATTATTACTAATTACTACAATTTATTAATATTTTTCACTAATTATTAATATTTATTACTATTTATTACTACTTATTACTATTTAGTGCGATTTATTACTAATTACCACTAATTATTACTAATTACGGCTAATTATTAACAAATTACCACTAATTATTACTAATTATTACTATTCATTAATATTTATTAATATTTATTAATATTTATTAATATTTATTACTAATTATTAGTATTTATTACTATTTATTACTAATTATAACTATATATTACTATTTAATACTATTTATTACTATTAATCTGTATTTATTACTATTTTCCACTATTTGTTACTATTTACCAAAATTTGTTACTAATTACCACTAATTATTACTAATTAACGCTAATTATTACTAATTACCACTAATTATTACTAATTATTACAAATTATTACTCATTTCCACTAATTATTACTAATTACTGCTATTTATTAATAATTATTACTATTTATTACTAAATATTACTATTTGCCGCTAATTATTATTATTTAATACTAATTGTCACTATTTACCACAAATTATTGATATTTATTACTATTTATTCCTAATTAAAACTATTTATTACTATTTATTACTATTTATTACTATTTGTTGCTAATCGTCATTAATTATTACTAATTACCAATAATTATTGCTAATTACCGCTAATTATTAGAAATTACCACTAATTATTACTAATTACCCTCTAATTATTTCTAATTATTACTAACTATTAATATTTATCAATATTTATTAATATTTATTACTATTTATTAATATTTATTAAAAATTATTAGTAATTATTACTAATTACTACTTACTATTACTAATTATTACTATTTATTACTATTTATTTCTATTTATTATAATCTATTACTAATTACCACTAATTATTACTAATTACCGCTAATTATTACTAATTACCGCTAATTATTATTAATTTTTACTAATTTTTACTAATTACTACTGTTTATCACTAATTATTACTATTTTTACTATTATTACTATTTATTACTAATTATTACTATTTACTGCTAATTGTTACTATTTACAGCTAATTATTACTATTTGCCACTAATTATTACTATTTATCGCTAATTATTATTAATTATCACTAATTACTGCTATTTATTACTATTTATTACTAATTATTAATATTTATTATTAATTATAACTATTTATTCCTATTTATTACTAATTACTTCTATTTATAACTAATTACTTCTAATTGTTACTAATTACTGCTATTTATTACAAATTATCGCTAATTATTACAAATTACTGCTGATAATTACTTATTATCGCTAATTGTTACTAATTTCCACTAATTATTACAAATTACTATTAATTATTACAAATTACCGCTAATTACCACTAATTATTACTAATTGTTACTAATTATTCTTAATTATTACTAATTATTACTAATTATTACTAATTATTATTAATTATTACTAATTATTCCTAATTATTACTAATTATTACTAATTATTACTATTTATTACTAATTATTACTAATTATTATTCATTACTAATTATTACTATTTACCGCTAATTATTACAATTTACCACTGATTATTAGTATTTACCGCTAATTATTATTTATCATCACTAATTACTGCTATTTATTACTATTTATTATTATTTATAACTAATTATTACTATTTATTAATATTTCTTCCTATTTATTACTAATTAGTGCTATTTATTAATAATTACTGGTATTTATTACTAATTACTGCTAATTATTACTAATCACTCCTAATTACAACTAATTGCCCTTAATTATTACAAATTATTGCTAATTATTACAAATTACCGCTAATTGCTACAAATTATTACAAATTATTACTAATCATCACTAATTATTACTAATTATCCCTAATTATTACTAATTATTACTAATCATCACTAATTATTTCTAATTATCAATATTTATTAGTATTTATTACTAATTATTACTAATTGTCTCTAATTTTTACTAATTACTGCTAATTATTCCGAATTACCGCTAATTATTACAATTTATTACAATTTATTACTAATTATTTATAATTAATACAAATTACTACTAATTAATAATAATTAATATTAATTACTACTAATTAATAATAATTAATACTAATTACACATCATTATTATTAATTAATGATAGTTAAATCAAATTATTGCAAATTAATACGATTTACTTTTAAATAAAAATAAATAAATCTTAATGAAACAACATATTTGTACAAATGAATAAAGCAAAATAAAACTATCTAATTCTAATTTAATTTAATTATCGTTAATTAAAAATAATTATATCTAATATAAAATAAAATTAATTATCTAAAAAAGAAAATTAATAGATAAATACCTTAAAAAAGAATCTTTCGTATGATGCAAGACTTGAAAATTGCTCCGATGTAAAATTTTAAACCTCGAAAAAATTTAAGAGACAAATATGAGAGTAGAGAGGTAGAGAGGAGTTGAGAGAGTTGTGAAATGAGAAAAAATCAAATGGGGTATATATAGGTTATATTATTTGTGAGGAGTTTCTCATCGCAAATGCTAATCCCCCAAAAATGTATTTTCGATGGATCTCGTCGCAAATACCTACTTGCTGACATAGTATTTGCGATGGGAGATAAATCACACCGCAAATTCCAAAAACCACTGAAGGGTATTTTGCGACAGGTGTAACCACCGATCGCAATTACCCTTCCTGTGGTTTGTCGCGCACCACCTGCCAAACCTTTTGCGATGGGAATAGGGTCTCGTCGTATCTACTTCCACTTCATGGACAATTTCTGATGGGACCCCGCCCTGCCGCAAATAACTCTTTTTCCCATAGTGATTTATCGAAACAGGAGGGTACTTTAAACTTTTTTTCTTTATATCATCATATAACTGATGTTCTGTTCGTGTGCCCATACGATGTCATGATAGGGGATATGATTGTCACTAATCCAAGTTTACACTAAGAGGATTTAAGTGATTTCCAAAAATTACTCGAGACACTCCTTCTACATCAAAATGAAGTGCTTGGTACAGTTCCAACCCAACCATTATCCAACTACACAAAGGAAATGACAGTTAGATCACCTTGGGATGACTTTTTTAAAGATGCTCAGCTGCACTTGCGGACGAGTCATCATAACTGATTAAGATGCCCTCACTACTGAGGGATTATTCGATTACTCAAGTATAACCACCAAAGTCCATCCATGACCAACAGTGTTTTTTAAGGGTTTCATACTCTGCCAATATATCATTATCGTGTTGTCTCATAAGCAATGATAGATCACAAAACTTATCATCCCCATGGAAATTCAAAAGCCAATCTAACCACTTCCAAATGTACCTTTCATGGTTTCCCTCCCTCTACTTGGAAGGATATTCTAAAACCCTTTGACTGTGATGATCCCCACATTAAGAATGTCATATTCTTCATTTACTGAAAATGGAACTCATTCCTAATGCATGGCGTGTATGGAAATAACTCAGGAGGACTGTGATGCGTACATCAAGGGTAAATCTAGTCTGGCATGTTTGTAAGAGGAGAGTCTATCTATCTTTTCGATTAAACACTTTCTAAAAGCATGTTCGTCACATCTAGGACCTGTGATCATTTTTCCTAGTCAGGTCAATCTACCTCATAGATGAAGTGTGATTGAATCATAAAAAATCAAGAATTTGATGATTTCCACCGAACTCATATGGTTTGATGTTCCATTTTAGCAACATGGAAGGTAACACATGTATCAACGCAGACTACCCTGAGATTTCACAATAAAAACTGAACTTTCATGATATTATCCATAGGCTTTTAAGCCCTATGCATACTAGTATATGATGTCCCATAAAAATAACTAACAAAGATTCATACTATCCTATATGACTATAAAATAGGATGACTACCTCTTGAGTCATCTGATACTAAAGAAGAGGAAGAGGGGTTACACAACCCACTAGGTGGCTGAACATTAACTAGGAATGTATAAACTATAGAAACTGATAATTTCTTGATAATCACACCCATAACAAGGGTCAACTTATTGAATTCCCAATTTTCAAGACAAATGTGTCTCTTTAGAAACTAAGAGTCCTACACGGGACAAATGGAACTCAAACACCACATGCCAAAAAGATCATCCGAGAAATTACCAATGCTTAAAAGTTATAATGGATCTACCTAACTCGGGTTAGCCCCTTACTAAATCATAAAGCGCTAATCCTACTAAGAGGTAATTCCTAGAAAGGTCACTAAGCCCTACCACCTATCACATAGGTTAAAATAATCTTATGGGAAATGTTCACATTACCATTCTAAGGAAATCTCAAAGAAAATTGAAACTACCCTTACAAGAGGGTTAAATCAAAAACACCACCTTAATGTCTTTATTTAATAAAATTCATTGATTCATATTTAAACTATAAACATTTAAAGGATAAATTTAAAATATCAACTACCAATTATAAGGAAAATTGTTCTTAACCCTTTATTTAGGAAATTCACATTATAAACAACATTTTAAAAATCATTTTTTCAAGAGGTTTTCAAAAAAATTCTTAGTTAAATAGAATTTAAATTTAAATCTATATAGAAAAAAACCCTTTCGGTTGTAACTGGAATTTTAGTTAACTAATTCCCCATATAAGTAATGTTCAAAAGAATATTTCATGTCTATTATAAATTAAAGAGGGGACTGGTCAAGTAAGATGTCACTATACATCTAAAAGTGAACCCATATAAGCATCCATAAACACTTTAAATAAGCATCACAACATAGCATGAATATACCCCCATGGGGTTTAGTATTGAGTAATATCAAAACAGAGAAACCTACAAGGGTCACGTTAAGCCATTCTGGGTTCATCTAAAATTCCACCTAATTGTAGCTTATTTTAATTATTAAAATCTCAAACACCTTTAATGGGTTTATCATGTTGAGTAAAAATCCAAGGACTACCTGCTCGAGTCAAGCCAAGAATAAGATGCATAATTAAACAATTTATTTTAAGATTTAAGTCTTCACAACTTTATCAATTATAAAAAAAATCTAGGTATATCAAGTTCATAAAAGATGGCTTGATTATACAGGTTACCATTTCCCAATTTATAAAGCACTCATACAGTGTATAGATTTAAAACTGGCTCTCATTTAACCACAACCATTATATTTCAGCCCATGAAACCAATGGTCCACGAATGAAACATGTCATGATTGGTTATTTAAGGTTCCACCATCAATCTATATGGGAAAACATATTTTAGGTTGATACTAACATTTAATAACCAATTATATATCAAAAAAGTTAACTAGGAATGTTATCATAAGAAATAAATACGGGGAAACCTGGCTTATAATTACATAATCAAGGTAAGTAAATGAACATGCTAAATAGTCACGCAACACAGCATAATAATCACACAATCATGTTGTATGGGAAAGAATGAAAAATAATCACATAAACATGTTACGCACCCAAGGTGCAAATCACAAATATGAGTCAGTCAAAAATGAAACCTACATGGAATGGAATATACATGGAATCTGAATCTCTATGTGCCTATAATGATGCATTTAATGATACTTACTTTCCATATCGGGCAATAAATACTATAATTCTCATAAATCAGTATGTAGTAGAAAGTACACTAATCAATCGAGGTGAAATCATAACCAACTTTAATAATGAACAACACAAACTACAATACCATCACTGGCCACTTGGGATTTTCCCATGCGTCGGTTGATTACTCCCATACATAGTTATTTACCGTTTGTCGACACATTTCTATTATCTTGTATAATAACCCAATATAATAAGATAATGGAAAATAAAAAAAATTGATACCACATTGTAACACCTTAACCTAGGAGCCACTGAAACCGTGCCCCAATCTGGTTGGTCACGTGACCTTAAGCGCACATCCCCTTACTCCACAGGCTATCAACAAGCAGAGAGGGTCCAATAAGGGTACGGTGGGGATATTATACCCTTATGGTCATAGTATAAAAGCGGTATAAGAGATAATAAATCAATAAATAAATAGTGTAAGTAGTAAAAATAAAGGATAGAGTATTGGAAGATAATAATAATAAATTGATAAATTGATCAGTGCCAAAAATAAAAATCATGCATGCATATCTAGAAGAACTACACAACTAAGTTAGTAAATAAGAAGTAGGAGATAAAATAAAGTAAAGTACATGAATATTGAAAATAAATAAAAATACTCAAGTCCATCTCCATGAAAATCCTAAGCTTTGTATTATTCCGGTTCTCTTATCTCCTATGTACATGCATTAAAACACAAGCATAATCCAAAGAACTTGGTCATGTAACCATGAAGTCTATTTGGGTACTCCAATGCAATGGCGGTCCGAACAGATTATGAGATATACTCAGTAGGCCGCCACTAATTGTTTCTAAATCATAAGATTGTTCATGAATATAAGATATAGTAGTGTGCATGTATAACTAAATAATAAGTAGATAAATAAATAAAATAAACAAGTCGGGCTTAGGCTCCTCAAGGACCCATGGTCGACCAAACCTTCTTCGGCCTAAGAAAGAATCTCTCTAAATAGGATACCTAATGTATACTTATATATCGTCAACATATGTAGTGACTTCTATATCCATATATATGGATACTACTACTAACCTATAACTAGGGCATAACTCGTGTATCCATGAGCAATAGTATGAATCTCACAAAGTGTCAAGGGACACTATGCTCATGCATCTCAAGTAGAAAGGATTCCATTCCCAAGTGTCACATGTATAATATAAGGATTCAAATTTAAATAAGATACATATGACCCAACATCTAATCAATGGATTCATTACATGATGCCTAACCTCCAAATAAGGAAGTTCCCCTAAACATATATAATAGTTAAACATGCATGAAATATTTTGTACACCCTATGAGATTTTCCAAGGCATACCATAATGAGGGACCCAAGTATCACCCAAGTATTCATGTGATACCATTAATTTATGTACCCATACATGGAATTCCATAAAGAGGAAACCCAAGTATCACTCATAATATCCAACTACCCTATGATCTTATCACTGGAATTCTATAAAGAGGAATCCAAAGTATCTATCATATCATGTGGAAATACATATAGCCTATGATTCCATCCAAGGAATTTTGTAAAAAGGAAACCCAAGTATCACTTAAGGAATAATATAATAAAAGTAACTGATGATCTCATCCTTGTCATTCCGTAATAAGGAAACCCAAGTATCGCTCATTGTACACGTAATCTCAAACAGCCAATGAGACAGTCCAAGACATTCCATAAAAAGGAACCTAAGTATCGATCCTGGCATAATGCAATCTAAATAACCTATGATCTCATCTATTGAATTCCATGAAAAGGAACCCAAGTATCGCTCGAGGTGTAATACAATTCATTTAATCATTTAAACATTTAAATTTTAATAATAAGGAAGGCCATATCTATAAGAATTCTATATCATATATCCACATATAACATATTAAGAGGCTATATCCATGAGCATGACTCACCATAAAATAGGTATAAAGATTAAGGAGGGCTATGTATATAATCATTACACATTACCAGTCATGTATATATAAGGTGGGTCATACCCATTTATCATTTCAATTTATTTCAAAACAATTACCCATTTTTAATTATGGTGATAGTGCACCTCAAGAGTGGTTTTATTATAAAACAGGTGCAAAGAATATAATCCATCACATTATCAATTAACTAATAAATTATCCATTGTAGTGAATTTAAGTAATAAGAGGCTATCAATGGCCAAGGAACTTAAGGAACTCACTGAGGTGTGGTTTTACTTGAGGTCAATAACTTCTAGTGGTTCAATTTTGTATACATCAGCCTAAAAAATTAAATAACTTGATTTCATCTATTTAATTTCATAATTAAAGAGAAACACACGAAGAACCCATCATGTGTAATAACTATGTATATTATAAATGAGATAGGGTTAAAGGAAAAGCCATAGACCACCCAAATTATTCCAATGATGGTTTACTCATCAAATATAAATCTTTGATTCAATCTGGTTTAATAAAAATCAAAGAAATGGACACCCGCCTTGAAAATATTTCATATTTGATTTCACTAAAATAATTTCAAAAACAGTGATATAATCGAAGAAGATAAAGAATCTGAGTCGAGGGCTTATCGGTATTCATCCAACAGGACTCACAGTAAGTGATTCGGATGCAAGAAGGAGTAGAACTCATGAAACCTAGGAGGGGTGGAGGCACTTCCAAAGCATGATACCTCTTTGTATAAAGAAAAACAAGGGTTCAAGCCCCTTTCTTCCCTTTTAAAAAAATATTCTCATATAATTCACATCATATATCTATTACATGATGTGAACCAAATTCAAGACATGTAAACAATACACCTCATGAATTCCTTAGGGTAATACCCCTAGAATTAAATGTCTTATAACCTGTCAGCTGAATACCATGAACCAAATTCACATCATTCATTTAATACACATCGTAAATTTGGTTCACATTGTGTATTGAATACACAATGTGAATTTCTCATTGAAGATTTTTTTAGGAACCCGACCATCTATTCTTCTTCCAATGTTTATCTTAACCCCCAGTACTTCAATAGAAACAAAACACGTATCTAAAAACATTATTTATGGGTGTTCAAGCCCTTATAATCTCATCGTATTCTTGAAATTTAAAACAACCCATCCATCAAACAAATAATTTAAAATTATTTCAGAAATTTTAACCCAATCCAAAACACGGGATGATACATTTGTACATAAAAAGTCAACAAACCTTGTAATTAAACTCCAAAAAGGGTGACCCAAGTGAAAAAAAATCTCATATAAAGGGTCATGGATTGACTTAACTCCACTAAGGTTCACTCTCAAAGTCACCAAAATGAGTTCATCCATGTAACAAAATCTATGTGGAACTATAGGTCTATTTCCTTTACATAGTTCATATACCAAAGGATCATAATGCATCCCGATATGGGCTCATGTAGAGTGTTATTATGATATACCTAGTAGGTGGTCACCACCAACCCTTCAACTCCTTCCATAATCTTAAGTTCATGTAGCAATAGAACAGATCCATAAAAAGATATATACAAGGGAAAAATGTGATTAAATTTCATAAAAACATAGAATTTATAAACAAAATATTTTACTCTCAATACCATGAGGGTCCTTAACGGTTAAACCTACTTCAGTATTAACCTGATATTGGAGAAAAATAATAACTGATGTCGGAGTGAACCTCTTATCCTATTTTGTGGAAAGGTAATCAAGTATAATAATGTTAGGTTTTTTGAGCTAACCATAATATTCAGGGTTAGGGAAAGGGGTATAATATCATTAAATAATTTCAGTTCCATCTCATTCCTTTAACTTTTTATATGACCAGAGGTTCACTAAGGTACCTCTTATGAATGCATAATAAAACCCTTCCAAGCATAGTTTACCAACTCAATACATGAAAGTTGTAACTACATCATAGAGTATAAAATCATGTTCACATTAACTTATCATTGAACCAAATATATTGAAATCAAATAATGTGGTCATCATTCAATGTAATACCTATAATATAAATTTAAATCATTTATCCAAAGTAATTACAAAACATGCTTTAATAATTTTTCAACATGGATCAAGGGAACAAATGAAGGAACTTTGAGGCTTAAAAAGTGTAAAAAATTGTAACTTAAAATTTTTTGTCCCAAATTTATATTGAAACATAAAATAAATCTTATTTTATAATTTATTAATCCATATATAATTTTCAACTTAATTAAGCATGAAGAATAAAAATGAAATTTTAAATTGAAATCATACCTTGACCAATTTTGATCAAACACGTGTGTTCTCATAGTTAGAGATAATTTCTCAAACAAATCAACATTGGATCCCTATATATCATCAAAAAACACTTAAATAGACTATTAACATGTCTATATTTGGTTTTGGGGTGCTATTACAGATAATAGAAGACATGTTCGATGTCTATGTGATTTCCTAGGCGATGTTTATTTGATTCGAGATGAAGAACTTGGGTCCGAGTGATTGGATATCTACTTTCTCACTCTATAATTTGGGTGAGAATTTTGGGATTCTCTAAATTATAGTTAATTAATTTTCCCTCTAATTTTGGCTTCTTAAGCCTTATATATGTAGTTTTAAAGTGGAGGAAATTTCACTTAGGCCCTTGAGTAAATTAAACCTTCAAAATAATCCCTTAATGACACTAAATGACTTAGTAACTATGTCCTAAATGTAATTTCAATTTTATCACATACTTATAACATAAAATATTTTTTACCAGATAAAATTAGATTTATTAACTAAACTATCTTCTCCTGTTAAATACATAACAAATATTGAATAATAATATTCATTCAAAAAATATTTATTTTCTATTCACTTAATAAAATATGAATATAGTGAGTAAATAAATTCAAAAAATATTATTCTGAACATGAATAATGTTTAATTCATTTATTTTATGGTGATTAGTGAAACATAGACATAATCTGAACCCTAGGGTGGGGACCACCATGTCCTAAACTCATATTCACTTCAAATATGATAGACTCTTGGAAAATATTAGTGCGTGACCCTCTAAACCCTTATATCAATAGTAGTAATTTCTACTCATAGACCAAGAGTGGAGACTAAAAACTCATCAAGGCCCCTAAGGAGATAACGTTTAGTCATTGTAAAAATAACCTCTTACTAATGTAAACTATGTAATATAATCTCTTTATCTTGTTATATCTCATCAAGCAAGATGCACACCTCATGTCTTCATCCTTTCATAGTTTATTTCTTCATGAATTTACTAGATAGACTTACCGTTAATCACACTGGTCATGGATTTAATAAAGGTAATACCATCCTTTTCAATTGGTCAAAAGGCATCTCTTCCTTTCAGTAGTGAAAAGTTATATCTTGATCATTCAATCAATGTCATGCCACTAATGACACACCTAACACATGATATCTCACTATGTCACAAATTCCATGAATTGTGTCTTGAATTACAGTATAAGATCAAATAGTACACATTGATAATGATCTCAAGTCTTAATACTAATACATGTGTTCACAGATAAGAACTACCAATGACTCTTAAAACATGTGGTGTTCCTATTGGTCGGACAATCCTCATGATCTCCTCTACTCGAGATCACCAAGTGTGAAATTCATGAAAAGAAGTCTCAATGCTTAAGATCCCCCAACACCTAATGTCAGACATCATCTAAGTCCAAAAAGTATGATGAATCTAGAATATATAACATATGTTTAAGATTAGTGTCATAGTTTCTTTAGGTTCCCATTATGGATGGTAACTATCATAACCTATTAATATGATAAATAATCTAAGTACATTAATATATAAATAGTGGATATATAAATGCTGAAACTAATATGTTAAGTATAAATCATGCATAAATCTTGGTATACATGATTCAATAATCAAAAATTACATTCCAAGTTGGGTCAAGGTTACGCACTTTAACAACACTCCCACTTTCACTCGAGCCAACTTGTTAACCATAAACTTGTTAGGATATCACATGATAAGATCATATTTCTGCTGAGTTATACATTTATTCATTGGGCCCACCGCATTTTCTTACATGGCTACTTTACTATTTTATTACTCAACTCCTTTAGTAAACCTTCCCAAGAGATGAAATTCCCAAGTATAATCTATTTTACTTTATAACAATCCTGGCATCTTAGTTAGTACCTTTTCTATAATTCCAAGAACTAGAAAAAATAATTACATATTTTATGCTTCTTTATTTTCATCAGAAGCCACAATGCACTTAGCATTAATAGATATGAATACTACTGGCTTTAATGAGCTTATCTTTCTCATTATGTTTTACTAACTATGATATTAGATCATATTAATCCATAGGAATACTAGTTTGTGTCAACTTATAACTATTTTTCCATCCTCTCCAAGTTCCAGATACATATCCCTTGTACTTTCTCAAATATATTTTGGAAATATCTAGTACATAGATTCGTATATGTGATATGTCCATATTAGATGCATATAGAATTCTACCCACCATTTAAATATTCTAATATGTCTCATACATTTATTCTTGGTGAGATTTATTCCATGTAAAATTGGAAATAATTCTCACTTGAATTGTTCCAATATATTTTTAATATATATTCATTGACATGGAACTAATAACCCATAGATTTATAATAGTAAATTGTGTTCTATAGATCTTTGGTTGATACTTCGATTCAATCTTTGGAGAGTTTATTTCAACCAAATATTAACTAAATATAATAATAATAACAATTTTTCATATGTTGTCAATATATTTTACTTAGGAACTATGGAAATATCATTAACCACTTGTAAACACCTAGCATAATTTTATTCTAAAAGAATATTCTATAATTACAGTGCTAGCATTAATCCATAAATGGAACTCTATAACTTTTATTTATTATTTTCATTATTTGGTGTCATCAACCCTTTCTAGTTGTGTCATCTAGAAACCTTCCAAGAAAGGTGTTATTGACATCCAAATCCTAATATAATGATCTTAAAACGTTTCTATGACAAGTGGAATTCAAACAGATTTAGGAATGATAATTTTTAATATCTAATCAAGCCTTATTAGTACTATATTTGTTCCATTAATTTATAGTATTCATTTAATAAACACCAACATCTGTATATAAATTAGAGAAACTACCAAAATTTAGAATTTATTTTGGTACATTGAATCCATTTTCCTGAATTTATATAAACTTTTCAATCATAGATAATTTATATTAACTACTTTCTTATAGGATAAATTATTCTAATCAAATAATATATCACCATCCATAGTGAAATAAAACCACATCCCTTGGTTTTATTTTCCCTATTTAGTATGTGTCTCTAGAACATTACTCTTTCATGAGATCTTGTTTAACTTGTTCCTATGTCAACTAATTATGAATATCCATCCTTAACTGAACCCCATTCAACCTTTCTCCCACTATCTCAAGAAGATATTTTCACCCAATTATATAAATATAGCATATCACGTGGCTATATATTTTTTATCATATGGATTTATAAAATATATTTTATTAAATTTATTATAATAAAATAGATGCACCATTTGTTTTTATTAATTAATGTTTCTTTATTAACATAGACTTGACAAAAAAATTTATCTAAACACATGGATCATGACATAATGTATTTATTTCATACTATAACTCATGAAATATCCATTTTCATAATAATTGGAATATTCTTTTGGGTTAAAACTGCTATTTTCAAATCATGTATTGAAAGTATTAAGGAATTTTTTTCAAGACACCAAACATGCATCATTGATACTCATTATACTAACATCACGACTTTGATTCTTATAATAAAATGTTTCATTAAGAATTTCTCCATCATAAATTTTTAATGATCAATATGTAAATGTAATATTCTTTATTAATCCCCCATTTTACTAACATCATATCTCTAGTGTGCATAAAGAAATTTGAGGTTAGGAATAAATCCACTCTACATTTATAATGATCAATGAATTCATAGTTGATATACTCTTCATATCACCATCCCAAAAGCTAATCATATCTTCTAACCATGAATATTACTTTTTGAACTTTTAAATTCATTAAAACTCTTAAAATAATCTCAATAAGTGTATAAAATTACCTCTAGATTCTCCTTGGGATATTTTGCACACTCAAACTGAACTAATTCTGAAAGATTTGTAGATTAATGTTATTTTTAATTTTTTCCCAAAATTATAGAAGTAAGGTGTCAATATACATAAGTTTTTAACTCCAAAGAGTATAAATACTATACTAGGTATATCCTTCACAACTACTTTGATTTTTACTAGAAAAATAATAATATTTCCACAACTGGTCATTTAAGCATTACATTTTATATTCTTTATCTATTGCCAATGATTCAAGAATTACTAAACTATTAGTTGTGTATGAGTTACCAAAACCAACATTTATTTAAAAATGGAATAATTAATTATTGTTTCAAATGAACATTTTAGATAAATTTTATGGTAATACTAATAAAATTTCAACTAGAATCATTAATATTGGAAGTTAAAAGTTTTGTATTACTTACTTCTGACATAAGAATCAACCATTCTCAATGACTTGGATAATTCACCTTACTTATTATAACATTTATATACTTTATTGGTTACAATATTTGGATAAAATTTTGGGACAAAAATTTAGTATCTAATACCAAAAATTAAAATGCAAACATCAAATATAGTTATGAATATATAATAAGTCGAAGCCTCTAATTTATTCTACTTAAAATAATTGAATTTTATCATTCATAGACATATCTCATGACATGTGAAGAAATTATCCTCCTTTATGATTATTTTCATCTTTTCCTTAAATTATGTTGTAAATGTTCATTTTGTGTCACACTTGTCATTGGACTTTTTCCTTGTCTTTCAATTTGTTCACCATAACAACTAAAAATTAATCTTTCCTTATGTTTTTATATACTTGGAGAACTATACCCAAAATGTAATGAATAATTTTACCCATATTAGGCATTTTATAATATTAAAAAAACTAGAGTAATTGGGCGATAAGGATATTAGAAAGGTGTGTACTAAAATATCATGATACATCTTTCAATATACATGTATTTATTGTAAACATCGTCTTATTCATTTATAAATTCACTTTCTCCTCAAAAACTTCTCACGGATTATACAACATGTGTCTCCTATAAGATTACTTTTCACCCTAAATTCTTAAGGTGTATTAATAGGTAGTGGGGATTCTAACACATAGAATATCCTTTCACATCCTAGTACTTTGTAGAAGCGCTTATAATAGAATTGGAAATTCGTGTTGGTTGGGATATTTCCTTCGTCCAAAATTGATTTCATTGAACTTTTGGTATCACTATACATTCTTATAAAAAATAAAACTTAATAAAATTATTACTTTTATCCTGATTAATAGTTATTATATGTTATAGATTTTATTATCTTAAATTTCTCTTGATATTTTACTGAATTATAGTATCCCTCGACTACTAGATTTAAAATACTAAATCACTTTAGTATTCTAGTGGAAATAAACCTTAAAACCTCTTCTTAAATTACAATCTATGGATATTCCAAAATACAAAGAGTTTCAAGGTATTCTTTCGTTGGAAAACTGTATTAACTCACGACTCCTTGATCTATTGATTAGAGACCCATATCTTGTAAATGATAACCTACAATTTACCTATAATGTTGTAACAAGCTATATATGGATATTTTTTTAACTTTAGTTAAGTCAACTCACCACTCAAATAATAACTCCCAGATAGTAGGAGTAACCCTCAACTAAGGATAATGAGAACCTTTTACAATTTATTTTGTTTAAAATAAAGTGATTGAAGATGTTATGAATTAATATTTATTTGAGGGTTTTTATTATTCTTAGTGAATGTAATCATTTTATATTTACATTTACTTGTTAAATATGAACACACTCTTATATTTATAGTGCTATATATAGAAAAACATTCACCATACTAGTTCATTTTATCTACACATCCTCTCTTATTATTTTACGTGATCACATGTAAAAAAACTACACTTAAATAAAATAATAAACCGTGAATAAATAAAATTAAATGATGTGATCATGATCCAATACAAATGGATGATCCATTTAAGGAATAATGGAATAACATAAACCCTAGGGGTAACTCCTTAAGTCATGAAACATGTAGCTCGAGTTGCAATGCTCACCCATCTAATGTGTCAAAGTCTCATCTGGTGTTTCACTAAGTCTCAGTGTAAAACATGTCACCTTTCATCTTCATCATTTTTCAATAATATTCACACACAGGTGAGGGTATCATGGGTATTCTTGATATAATAAATAAAATTTATTATGGATTTTAATCCCCTTATACAAATAATGATGAATGAGGTGATGCGAATATATCCATTTAATAAATAATTATGAAAAATAAATACATTAAAATAAATAGTTAAACAAATAATATGGGGAATGCATTTATTGTTTTTGGTTCATAATCAGTTAGTATGAATTAAAATCAGGTAAATAAATTAAATAAAAGATTAATTCTTATTAATGAAAAATTTTCATGAATTAACAAAATTATTTTTAATTTTAATTCACAAAACACTTGTTCCATATTCCAAAAAAATGTTTAATTAAATTCTGTTTTTTTAATATTATTAGAATATTTTATATTTATTTGGGGTCCTAATAATTTTTTAAACACCCACAAAGGGGTTTCGGATCATGTATAGAAACCTAGAAGGGATAAACGGTTCAATCATAACTCATCTTGGCCTACCTGGGGTTGGGTCGACCCTATAGGGTGATGAGTTGGTGGTGTGCATGCACCTACATGTCTTATATATAGGCAGGGGAAAAGGTACCCATCATGGGGAATTACATACATTAACAAAAAATGGTTTTTTAAATTACAATGCCTTATGTGCTGCTACTCCCCCCCCCCCCCCCCCTCACAATATGGGGGGCTTGTTCCAATGTGAGGTAGGAGGGCAGTTGAACCGACCCTAAATTGAAAACATTTTTTCAACATATAGCACCAAACTTTCTCCCACTAAAAATGGGAAGACTTTATTTCCATATAGGATCCACCATGTTTCCCCTCTCCATTTTTTTATTTTTTTCCCTTTTTTCTTAAGGCTATTTTTGTTTATGTTTTTTTAAAGATGGTTGTCATGGAAGGTGTATCATCCCCCAAATGAGGTGACTATATATGTATACATACATACATAATATGTGTGTGTGTATGCATGTTTTATTATATATATATACATGTATGTATATATTTATGTATGTATATATATGTATGTATGTGTGTATATATATATATATATCTTTGTGTGTGTGTGATAAAATATATTTTTTTAATTAATTCTGCATTGACTCTGACTTTCCTAGTAATGCAAATGGTATGGATAGATCCTGTATGTATAGGGTTCTAGTCATCACTTCTGACCCAAAGTCTCTGGTCATTGGTGATATAATATTTCACTGGATAAATATATATGTGTTCTTGGTTTTAAGCCCGAACAATTATACTTTTGATCTTGAAATGACCATAACTTATTCATTTGATCTCTGATCAATGTGTTTTTCATAATAGTGGGATAGTGGTGATTCCCTCTTCGTGAATAAATTCAAATTTATTTTTTAATTCAACTTAATTAAATTCACTCCTCACTCTAATACCTATTGAAGGAACTATGGCGTTTTTAGAAGTGTGAAAATTTTTAATTAAAACATTTTTGTTCTAGATTTATTTCAAAAAATTAAATCTATTATACCACATGCTAGATTCATCTATGATTCATGTGAAATTTAATTAAGAATTGAGAATAAAAATGAAATATTAAATTGAAATCACACCATGACTTATTTTAATCAAACTTGTTTTTGCTCACTATTGGAGATTTTTGCTCAAAGGAAATGATGTAAGATCCCTCTAGATCATCCACACATGATTCAAGAGCCTATAGATATATTTATCTTTTGGGGTCCATATTAGAGAATTGTAGATGCTTTCAACATCCTTGTGATCGCCTAAGCACCGTTCCTTCAATCCAGGATGAAGAGCACTGATCAGGGTTCTCATATCTCTTCTTTCTCACTCTAGAATTTAGTAGAGCAGTGAGTGAGGCTCTGAAATTTTATGTAATTAATTGTCCCTTGAATTTTGGATTCTAAAGTTTTATATAGTTTAGTTTAAAGTCTCGTAACTTTCACTTAGGCCCTTGGGTAACTTAAACCATCAAAATAATCCATTAATGAAACTAAATTACTTAGTAACTCTGTTATAAATGTCATTTAGATTTTATCACATACTTTTAACATTAAATATATTTTACATGATAAAATTTAAGGCATTAAATCGACTCACTTATCCCATTAAATAATTAAAAAACCATGAATAATAATATTTATTTGAGAAATATTTATTTTGTATTCACTTAATTACTTATGAATATAGTGAGTAAGTTAATTCAAAAATTATTATTCTAATCCCTAATAATATTGAATTCATTTATTCCCACATGATTGGTTAATCTAAAAAATAACCCATAACCCATGGTGGGCCCACTATGTCTTAAATTTCTATTCACTTAGAATATGCTAGAATCTTGAATACGCATAGTGTGTGATTATCTAGGACCTTATCTCGATAGCATTTACTTATACTCACAGACTAGGAGTATATTCTAGCAATCCATCAAGGCCCCTAAGGAGGTAAGGTTTAGTTAAAGCAGTGAAAACCTCTTATGAACAAACATTCTATAATATAATCTCTTTATCTCGTGATATCTCATAAACTAGGATGCAGAATTCATGTCATCATCATTTATTTATTTATTTATTAATTACCTTGATAGATAAACTTACCTTTAATCACCGTGGTAAAAAATTTAATAAAAGGACTACCATCCGGGCCAATTGGGCCTGATACATCTCTTCTTTTCAAAAGAAATAAGCTATATTTTGATCATTCAGTTAATTACATGCCATTAATGATAGATCCAATGAAATATACCTTTTCATGACACAAATATAATTGCTTCCTTCTTGAATAAATGTACCAATGAAATAGTACACGTTGATAATTATTTCAAGTCTTGATACCAATACATGTGTTTACAAATAGGAACTACCAATGGAACCTAAAACATGTGGTGTTCCAATAGGCTATTTAGCCCATGTAATCTTCTATACTCAAGATCACCAAGTGTGAACTTCATGATAATAAGTCTCAATGCTTATGAGCCCTCACATCTAATATTCAGAAATAATGTGAGTCTAGACAGTAGGATGTATCTAGACTATATGACATCTATTTATGATTAATTTCACAGTATCTTTATGTTCGTCTTATATCTAGGAACTACTATGACATATTGATACAGAAAATAATATAAGGACATTACTTTTTAAATAGTGTAGGCATAAATTTTAGCACTATTATAGTAAGTATATATCATACATAACTCTCTATATACATGATTTGGTAATTGAAAATTAATTTTCAAGTTGGGTCTAGAGAACCCACTTTTACAACAACAACTTAAAAATAAGAGATTTACCTAACATGTTAATGTGGTAATAACACCAATCAAATGATGTTATACATGGTTCTATTTTAATAAAAAAATTATAAAAACATTATTAGAAGAAAAATCATTTTTTTAAATTAAATTCACTCAACCCTATGTCATTATTAGCCCAAACTTTAATAAATATGAGATAATGAATGGTTTTTCCATCCAATTAATTTTTAAATTAGTTTCTTGGGGATCCGGAAATGGATTTTAGGTCACCTCTTGGATTTTAGGTGAAACAAAAAACTAATAGAGATTTAGGTCTTAAACCATCCTTGATGTAGAATATATAATTGAGGATGGAAGTTAAAGTGATACCTTAATATCACCTAAGATAACCTTCCACTAAAACTATACTAGGATAAATTTCATTATTGAGGATGATCCAATAATCCTTAAGGATGTAATATTGGATATTACACCTACATACACCAAAATAATGTAAGAAAAATGAGATTCAAGATGATTCATGGCCTTACCTTGATTAAGAGGAGCATTCATGGCCCAATGAAGCTTCTTATATAAAGGTTTGAAGGTGGATGTCTAGGGAGGAGAAGAGAGTCAAGAAGAAACATGAAAGAGACTATAATTAAAAAAAATTAAGTTGAAAACCTAAACTGATTAAAGGGGGGTAATTTGGATATAAAAATGACTAAACAACCATTTAAAAGGGATTTTATTTAGGGAGTTATCATGTACCTGTTATAGAGCTAATAGGTACCTGGTGGTTAAAACAGAACCATCTATACCCCACTAAGTACTCAATCTAGAACCACAAAGTACTTGATGTTCCCAAGATCCAAGAGGTATTCCCCCCATATTTTTCTCTTTATTATTACAAACTATCACATTTTCCCCTAACTCTATATCAGATCAAAATATAAATAAAATGGAATTCAGAATATTAAAATTTAATAAAATAATTTCCTAAATGGGTTCAATTCTTTTAAACATACTGACCATTGGTGTTCTTGTCCATAATAATCTTCTACTGACTTCCAGATGGAATAATTCTAGACACTAACTTTTCATCTCAGTTTCCCTCTCCCAAGTATCATCTTGTAGGTTTCTATACTACCCCTTTACTGGAATTGGATGAATAGCCTTACATCATGACACCTTCTTTCACTTATCAACAATTAAAATAGGATTATCTATATAGGATACATTATTATCTCACTTAATATAGTTATATTAGATCATATGTGAAGTGAAAGGTATGTATTTCCTCAATCATGTGACATGAAAAGTATCATGTATGGTGCTGAATTTTAATGGTAAATCTAGCATATGGGAAACTTTTTTGAACATTTTTATAATTTTAAAAGGCCTAAAAACATTGGGTTTAACTTTCCTACTCTTTCATACACTAGTGACCCAACTTTGGTGAAAAAAAAGAGAGACATGATCACACACTTTAAATTATACGGGTCATCTTTGCTAATCGGCATGGTATTTATACTCGAACTAAGCCATTTATAGACCATATTCACCTTATAATTAATCTACTAGGAAATTCTAGGTCTGGTCACTAATTTTTTAAAAATTTATGTCTAGAAAAGAAGATAATGACATGGTATCCCATATAGATCTTCAGAAGATTTTATTTTAATGGAATACCAGTATCTATTATTGTAGGATAACTCCACTAATAAGATATGATCCTCCCACAATCTATAAAAATAATTTTTTGATACTTGGATAATATCTTTCATAATAATTATGTTCTATCTGTACTAATCATTAGTCTATGATTGGAAATAAATACTCATCTTTTCCTATAAACCCTACACACATTTCATCCCTTTAAAAAACCAAAATTCAAATCTAGGATCCCTATGACAGCTGATTCTAAATATTATACCTTAAAGTTTTATGATCTTCTTAAAATATAGCTTCCTAAAATCATAAACTAAAGAGCCATATTTGAAAAAAAAAACAAAGTGATTTCTCTTGGTTAGATGGTCCATGACCATCCATTATACATCCTTGTACTTTGAGGATCTAGTTAAATGGGTCATAAAATCTATTTTTATTTCATATAATTTCTATACAGGAAAATGGAGTGGCTGAAGATTTCTAGTAGGCTTATAATACTCTTATTTTACTTTATAAAAGGTATGGAATATAGATACAAATTCTAAAACATATTTCTTATAGAAACCTAGGATTTTCATAAATATATATTACATCATTTTTTTATGAAAATTTATTACATTATACAAACATACATCTGAGTATTTTAAAGGTATAGTTCCTTTGAAAACATAAAATAATAAATAACTAGTTCATAGGTTAACTTAAATATCTCCTATTAACTTCTTAATAACTAGAAACCTTCATAGATAAATCATACATAATACATTTCTTCATAACCTTGGAAAATTAAACATAAGAAAGGGTGAGATCATATGCTTATAAAGGAAAAAAGTGAGATACATGGAATAACATGAACATATAGTTATGAGAACATAAGAATAACATTTTAAAACCATACCCTTCATATTAAAGATCATAATATAGATCCATGGAATAAAGGTTGGTAGTTCCTAAGGCATGAATCATAAGGAAATCAAAGAACATGATCCAGGATAGAATAATATTGGTATAAGACATAGAATTATTTCATACACATTATTATAGAAAATCATTTCTATAGTAGTCATGGAGAACTGCCAAGGCTATCATAGAATAATGGGTTCACTCTTTTAAATCGCCATAGTAGTCAAGATTCACTCCCATGACCATCATAAAAAATAATTTCCCTTACTAAACTGATTCCACTCCTCATTCCAATACTGTCTATCTCATGAGATATAAATATTTACCCAATTAATTGGAAGGAGATATATGTCTCACCCATCACATAATTAAAATGATATGTATGTGTGCCAAAATATCATAAAACATTCATCATATCATAACACATGAAATGAAATGGGCTTCATAATTATTTTATCATACCATAACCTATGGAAAAGAGACAGGTTTTATAATAATTTCATAATATCATCTAAGAATAACCTAGGAAAATAAGTGGGTTTCATTAACATCATTCTATAAAAAACATAAATCATATATAGAAAAAATAATAATGGTATACTTGGACCATATCCCCATTAAGGCATAGGTAACATCAATATATTTCATCTTAGACAGAAAATAATTTTTAAAAGACACTTAGAACATTTATTGAAAAAAATTAATTTTTTTAATCACTTTTTCAAAATAAAAAAATTTCAAAACATTTTTAAAATATTTTTATTTCAAAATAAACATTTAAACCTAACAAAGGATGATTGAAAAATTATTTAAAACGTTTCCTTAGAAAAATATCCCTTCCTCTTTGAATTTTTTTTAAAACAAAAAACATTTCGAAAATCCTATTATTTTAAAATAACATTGAAAACTTATAAAGGAATCTATGAAAATAATATAAAGCATATCTTGAAGAAAATAAACTTTCCTCTTTGAAAACAGTTTTTTAAAATATAAAAAATTTTATAAGACCTTTTCTTTGAAAATAACATTGATAAGTTATAAAGGATGCTTCAAAGAAAATATTTTTCATAATGGAGTTAAATTTCATTCTTTCTATAAATATTAAAACAAATATTCTTTGTAAATTTTCAATAAAATCCAAATTAGTGTTTTTTGAACAAATACAAAAAGGTTCTGTTCAAAACATTTTAAAAAAAAGTAAAACATTGGAAAAAATTTATTTAATAAATAATTTTAATAATGTTAAAATTATTTTTTAAAACCTTTTTATAAAACATGGTCATGGAAGAAAAAGTGTTTTCAACTGAAGAGATAAATATAAAATATTTTTCTTTAAAACAGTATTTTGAACTTTGAGTACATAAAGAGGGGAAATTGAAAGGAAATAATGGAATCAAATTTCATAAATATAGTAGAATAAAATTAATTACTTTCTTAAGATATTTATTATAAAATTTTATCATTATAAACGTGATCATAAAAAATCCAGATAAACGATGTGATTGTAACATAAAATATTTACAACTTTGGTAACATTGAATTGTAATCCACATGAAGGAATGAAATTAAATTAAACTTAAAATATTATGAGAATAAATAAATTCATGATATTACTGGAAAAAGGTGATTTATATTCACCTCATGAAATAATATAGGTTCATAACATAACATATGTCTCAAGGAAGAAAAATTGAGACAAAATCTTTTACTGTTTTGGTAAATTTTGAACCATAATCCCCATGAAAGAGAGATCCTTAAATGGATATGTAAATCACAATAATTTTAATGATAATAATAATAAAATAAATTCATGGTTAGTATATACCCCACATAAAATAAATAGGTGGTGAATGTGACATGTGTCTCATGAAAGAAAAAAGTAAGACGAACATCCCTTACCTTAAGTCTCAACTTCCATAATACACATTAAAAACTCAAGTATAAGAAATATAATTTATTGTGAATAAATTAAATAATATTAACTACATATATCATACCATATATGACTTACTTATGACCTTTTATTACCGGTTTATTAATAATTTCATGTTTCAAGTCACGTTTCGGGCAATAATTTCTTTGTATTTTCCTGTATGTTTTTATTTGTTTTTTTTGTCCTATTAATTTTATCTTAGTTAAATTATATAAATAATTTTAACCATGATATTAATATAATATATATTCATTATATAATTTTTTATAGTAATCCATAAGATTTAGAGATAGAAAACCAAATACACCATTCATGGAGATGGTAGGTTGTTTTCACGCATGAATGTTGTTACCATTTTATTGAAAGATTTAAACAAAGAAATTTAACTAATATATTACCTTAAAATAATATTTTATATTTCATATATATCACATATTTTTATTAAATATATTCTTATTTCCTTCCATTTAAATTGTGAACAAATCATATCACTTCACAAGGCGGTAGTTCGTCACACACACGAATGACATTATCATATTCCCATAGAATGGAAATAATGGTGGTATATGAGATATAATAATTAAATAAGTATAATAATATAATATATATAATATATAAACAATTAATACATCATTATATCCATATTTTATAGGTGGTGATGGAAAATTAATAACACTGGTTTGTGAGGTGGTAGTCTGTCGTACACACGAATGATGATTTCATACCTCATTTGATATATGAGGATATGGTTTTATTCCCTAAAATTAACCTAAAAATTTTATTATATGTAAGATAATCAGGTTATTATATCATACTTTTTTAATAAAAAATTGAGGAGGTGTAGAAAGAAATAATATAAAATGCCTGGTTAGGGGTGTTGCCAATTCTTCTGAAAAATTATTTTGATCTTCACCAAAAGGATTCTTAGGTTAGGTTTCTGAAAAAAAAATAAACATTATAGGATTTGAGGAGGTAATTAAGGAATTTATTTTGGTAGGTATTTTCTGAACCAATTTTTTTTTAATTTAGAAGAGCAGAGGATTGAGGGTGGCCTTTTATAAGTGAGTTGATTGACACACTTGTAATGTTTGAAAAGATAAAGGTATATCAATATTTTTATACTTAAAAAATAATCCTAAATGGATCATTTTAGATACTAGAAGTTATAAGTTTTAAATATTTCCATCAAATGGGTGTTTTACATGTTTTTTTTTATTTTTAACCCTTATCATTTTTGTTTAACCCCCCCCCCCCTATAAACACATTTTTATCTTCACCACGATAAACAGTTTTTTATAATTTTACTATTAATTATGGTAAAAATTAAGTTAACCTAATTATATAATATAATTTATTTTAAATAAAAATATGGAATCCATTTTAAAAATAAATTCAATAATTTGTAAATTTTTAATTTAAAATTAAACCTGCAAACGCGATGAGATAACAATTTTCCAAATAAAAAATGTTCAAAAGTTTAAAACGTTTTTATATTAAATATATGTCTAAAAATGAATCTAATGAACTAAAGTTTATTTATTGATATATAATTTATATAATTTTACTTTTAAACACATTTTTTAAAAAAATATAACTCTGTGAATTTTTTCAACAATAGGCAGTTTTCAATAAAAACCAGTATTTTTCACAATTCATTGAAAAAATAATCTTTTCATAAAAACCATAAAAATTCACCCTAAGATAATTTTGAAATTATGATTTAAAAATTATTTTTATTTTATCAAATTAATTTTCTAAAAAATTAAAATATTATGTTTATTATTTTACACATGAAGAAAGAAAAAACCTCTTTTTTTGAGAAAATATTATTTTAGAAATATATAAAGACTTTTCTAAAAATTAAGTACTTTTATATCAATATGTTTTCTTTATATAAACCATTATACAAAATATTTAAAAATTATTTATTATTTTTTCATATCTCTATGTATATCAGCTATGTTATAATGGTCGGGTTTAAATAACAATATTAATAATATATCGTGGTTTGTTAAAACTCAGTGTTGCGTGTAATGCAAGCTATCAAAGAAATTTAATTTATTACGAAAAAATATTCCATAAAAACTTAGGTTGTTACATTCTACCACCCCTAAAATTAATTTTTCCCCCAAAATTTTATACTTTGATATAGTAAAATGAGGATACTTTTGCCTCATCATTTCTTTAGATTCCCATATAGCTTCTTCAAACTTGTGGTTTCACCACAAAACTTTTACGATATGAGTGGTCTTATTTCATAGAAATTTATCTAGAAATTTTAGAATCTTCACTATTTGTTCATCATAAGAAAGATCCTACTCCAGTGGTATGGCCTCTAAGTTTAGTATAGGTGATGTATCAGGTATGTACTTCCTCAAGAGAGATACATAGAACACATCATGGACATGAGAGTGGTTTGGTGGAAGTGCCCCCAAAAGGCTACCATTTGGATACGATCAAGAATGTACAAGGGACCGATATACCTAGGTATTAGTATCCCTTTATTTCCAAACATCATAACCTTATTGCATGGGTAAATTATTAGAAACACCTAGTTACCAAATTTAAATTCTATATTACACCAGAGATTTTTAGCATAACATTTATTCCAACTATAATATGCCATGATGTGTTCCTAAATAGATCTAAACTTCTCTTCCATTTATTCAACTATATAAAGTCCCAATATCTTTCTTTCCAAAACTTTATTCCAAAACTTTTGAGCTATACACATCTTTTGATAGAGGGAATCATAAAGAGATATCATAATTCTTGAGTGAATGTTATTGTTTTATGAAAACTCAATAAGAGGAATGTGTTAATCCTAACCACCTTTTAAATCCACATAACAATATCTAATCTTATCCTATAGGGGTTGAATTGTTCTTGAATACTGACCATATTTATGAGGATAATATGAAATACTGAAACATAACTCAGTATCTATTACATGTTGAATAATTCACCAAAACTTTGAGGTAAATCTTAGATCCTGATAATATTAAATTGAATGTGGTACTCTATGAAACCATACCACTTCTTTAATGTATATTCTAGAAATATGATAAAGAGATAATCCTTTTTAGATATCAATAAAGTGTGCTTATTTTGAAAGTTGATCGACTAAAACCCATATAGCATTATTCCCTTTTTATGTTTTGGGGAGTCCGATGAAAACGTCCATGGTTATGTTTTCACCTTTCTATCTTGGTATGGGTAATGGATGTAATATCCCCTTAGAATTTTTTCACTCATCGTTAACTTTTTAACATACTAAGAACTGAGATACAAATTCCGCGATATCTTTCTTCATTCCATCTCACTATAATTACTCTTTCAAATATCTATACATATTTGTACTTCTAGGATTGATAGAGAATGAATAACTTTGAGATTCTTCAAACAACTCCTTCAAATCAGGTATGCATGGAACACATACATGGTTCTTGAACCTTATCATTATATAATGATCAAGGTTAAACTAAGGAACATTTATAAACTTCTTTTGTAGCTCTACATCTTCCTTTTCACCTATTTAATCTTCAATTGGATAGATGTTTGAACATTCAATTCAGAAAGATAAGATTTCTACCCTTCCATCAAGATTTATAGATCTATCCTTTGAAAATCCAAAAATATTGGATATTTTTTTTACTCATCATGGATATGTTAGCATGATCCTTTTGAATCAAAGCATCGACAACCTTGTTATATTTCTTAGGGTGGTAAAGTATTGAGAAATTATAATCTTTAATCATCTTTAACCATCTTCTCTCAAAAATATTAAACTCCTTACATGTAAATATATACATTAAAATTTTGTGATTGGTATATATATCACACTTTTCTCTATAAAGATAATTCCATCATATCATTAATGAAAAAATACTACAGCTAACTCCAAATCATGATTTCAGTTACTTTTCTCATCAATCTTAAATTGTCATGAGACATAATCTATAACCATGTCATTATTCATAAGAAAACATCTCAATCAATTCTTATATACATCAATATATATTAAAAACCCTTCTCCACTACAAGGTAATGTAAGCAAAGGTGCTCTAACTAATCTTATCATCAGTTCCTTTAAATTTTCCTCACATTCATCTATCCAGATGAACTTAGATTCCTTACAAGTTAACTATGGGTGTGGATTAGATAGTCATGGGAATTTATTCACAAATATTAAGTAATATCTAGATAAATGAAGAAAACTATGGATCTTAATCAATGTGGTTGGTCTAGGACAACACTAAAAAGCCTATTTCATTGATAGATCTATTGATATACCTTATCTTGAGATTATATGACCCAAAAATGAAACCTTTTTCAGCTAAAATTCACACTTTATAAATTTTTCATATTGTTACTCCTTCCTCAGGGTCTTCAGTTAAATTTTCAAGTAATCTTCATGCTCATCATTGCACTTTGAATAGAAAAGTATATTGTTAATAAAGACTAACACAAACTGATCAAGGTAATATCTAAAGACCTTGTTCATTAAATCAATGAATATAGCAGTGGAATTAGTAAGATCGCATGCCATCATTATAAATTTATATTGTATAAACCTTGTATGGAATGTTTACATAGGAATATCTTCTTTATTGACCCATAATTGATGATATCCTGAATAAAGATGAATCTTGAAAAAGTATTTTTCTTAGTACAGTTGATCAAATAGGTCATAAATATTAGGTGGTGGATACTTTTTATTTATTTTTATCTTGTTTAACTCCCGATAATCAATGAATAATTGCATCGATCCATATTTAATTTTAATAAAAAATAACATGTCCACCCTAATTTGAAACACTTGAAAAAAGAATCCCTTTCCTAGGTTCTCCTAGAGTTTCATTTTCAATTCCTATAACTCAATTAGGGTCATTTTATGGGAAGTTTTTAAAATTGGTGTGGTACCAGGTATGAGTTATATTGAAAACTAAACATAAAAATTCTATGGAATACTAGGAGAATATTTTGGAAAGACCTAAAAAACTCCCTAAAAGGTATATAATCGATGGCAATTTTCACCCCAACCATATCAGATAAACCCTCCTCTTGAATAAGAATCAAAACCTATATGATTGATGTAATTTCCATTGGGAGTTCATATTTATTGTCCCACTAATATATGATCATACGTTGGTTTGGAATATCAAATGTGACTTCCATTATTCAGAATTTAATGTAGGATTTATATATAGAATGTCAATCCATGCCTAAGATAACATCAAATTCTACCATAGGAAGAATGAAAATATTTATAGGAAGCACATTCCAATAAACATCCACTAGTGAAGAATCATATACTTGAGATGTATTCGTCAAACCATTAGGGGGTTTAACTAATAATTATACATCTAATAATTAAATTGTTATCTTGATACCCATATAGAATTCTTCATATATGGAATAATGGGTATATCTAGAGTCAAATAATACATTAGTAGTTCTAGAGTGGATAGTAAGTGAACCTTTAACCATGTCATTATCATACCCCTCATCATAATTAGTGATCACATTATATTTCCATTTATCTCTTATCTTAATAGGTTTTTGGTGTTTATAATCATCATTAACCATAATATGGGAACTGTTTATCATAATTCTAATAATCATTTCATTTGAAACACTACTGTGTCGGTGGTGCATTTTTTGTAGCTTTCTCTATATTTTCATCATTATCTAACTTCTTCCCATCACATCGGAATTCGATTTCCTCATGAACTTCCCTTACAAACTTAAAACACTTACTAGTAACCTTAATATAATTTTCTATATGTGTCTTCCCACACTTTGATCATAAATTAAAGCTCATTTTCTTTACTCCATGGTTTTTATATTTTTGTTTGAATTTCATTTTTCTCTTCTTATCGGAACCATAAGATTAATATGTAACTCTAACATACATTTCCACCTTGATATAACATTGAACAATATCTTTATAGCTACTGAAGTCTATTATGTATAATTCCCTTCATTGAATTGGTTATAAGACAATAAAGAATTGATCAATCTTACTTTCAGGGTTGATGATAATACAAAAAGTGTACCTCACAATCCATGAAAAATTTTCCTCATAGGTACTAATGAATTTATCTTCCTTTTTATTTACCTCAATTAACTCTTCCAAATTCACATGAGGAATATGAGGTAAATACTTATTGAAAAATAAGTTCTTAAACTCGTCCCATTCCATGGAGTCAATTTCATCATGTTCCCTTGTATTCTTGATTATAGTGCACCATTGGTCCACTTTTCCTTCCAAATGGTAGACAAAAAAATTATTTTTTCATTTTATGAACACTAGAGCACTAAAAATATCATTTATATTGTACCAATAAATTTATTAGCAACTAGAGGATCAATATATCTACTAAATAAATGTGTATTTTTCCTCATAAATGACTTAAGAGAATGATATTCCTTTTTTTCTCATTTGGAAGTGTTGTATGATTGAAGGATTGTGAAAGATGTATGATCATAATAAAGAGATTTTTTATTCTAACTCTCATAGAGTGTGTATGTTTAGAAGGACAATAATTACATTATCTATCAAACTTAGCAAAAATATGTTTCTTTCTGGTTCTATCTATTGACTAAAACTCAAAATAATAGTGTAATAAATAATAATCGTAGTGGGGAACCAAATAATCATGAAAAATCACTTATAGGATGTAAAAAACAAGACACAATCTATTTAATCTATGAAACCTTGGGTTTATCCTAGGTTATTCATTTTTATCATCAATTTAAATCCTTCATGGTGGTTTATAAATAGTTTGTGAATTTTTAAAGAATATCCCCAAAGAGTGTCAAACTATGTGTGCAGCAAGTCATGTTATCATGCACCAGGTGATGATTGAGTCCCTATAAATATACCATTTTCAGTGTTATTACCCCTAGTTACCTCTATTCCAGAGCCAAATCTACTTGTATTATCTATATATAGATATAATTTCTTGGAAACCACTCACTCTACCAAAATTTTAGGACATTTTGTTATACTTTATCTCATCCTTATACTTATCCTTAAACATATTTGTAGAGATATCAGTAATTTTTCTCATCCTAGTTTACCAAGGTTAACTAAAACCATTATCTAATACCAACTATAGTGACCTGTACATTTTATAAATAGATATTATATCATTTTTTGATTAATATTCATTACATTATATAAACACATCCCTAAGTATTTTAAATCTATAAAGCATTTGGAAACTTGGAAACATAAGCAACAAGTTCATAGGTGTACTTCATCGTCTCCCACTAATATATTAATAAATATCATCATTCTTATAAAAATAAAACATAATACATTTCTTCATAACTTGGAGAAAGGAAATAGAATAAAGGGTGATCTTAGATTCTTAGTAAGGGTATACAATGGAGATATATAATCATAACATGAATATAAGGTTATGATAGAATAATCATAACATTTGAAAAACATACCATTCATATCAAAGATTACAATATTAATTTATGTAATAAATATTGGATTTTAATAAGACATGAATCATAAGAATATTAAATAATATGATCCATGAGACCATAATATTGTCAAAAGACATGGAATTGTGGCATACACATATGCATTGAAATTTATTTCCACAGTAGTAAAGGCTCACTGACAAGGATATTATAGTGGAAAGGGTTTACTCCCCAAACCATCATAATAGTAAAGGTTTACCCCTCATACCATCATAGTGTAAAAATTCCCTTATCGAACTGGGTTCACTCACTATTTTATTCTTGTATATCTCATAAGGTATAAATCTTTACCTAATTCATTGGAGGGAGATATAGGTCCCACCCATCACATAATAAAAATCATATATATGTATTCCATAAGATCATAAAACATTCACCACATCATAACCCATGAAATGAAATGGGTTTTATTAACATTTCATCAAATCATAACCTATGTAAAAGGGACATTTTCATAAACATTTCTTAATTTAATTATATTAAAACTTGTGAAAAGAATCTGGTTTAATAAACATAAACCATAAGAATGGTATCCTTGGATAATATACCCATTAATAAATAGGTCATATCAATGGATATCATATTATATGGAAAATTATTTTGAAAATTAAATTGGAATATTTCTTAAAGAAAATTAATTTTATTTGGAAATCACTTTTTAAAACTAGAAATTCATAAAAAATTTCAAAATAATTTTTTTAAATAAAATTTTAAATATTATAAAGAAATATTTAAAAATCATTTAAAACATTTCTTCAGAAAAATATCCTTTCATATTTAAAAAAACTTTAAAACATAAAGAATTTTGAAAATCATTTTCATTTAAAATAAAATTAGAAACATATAAATGAAGATTTAAAATCATTTAAAACATTTCTTGAAGAAAAATATCATTTCCACTTTGAAAAAAAAAATTAAAAAAAAATTAAAATAATTTATTTTAAAATAATCTTAAAAACATATGAAGTAATCTTCAAAGAAAATAATGGACATTATGTTGGAAATTTCTATTCATACCACACATGTTAAAAGAAATATTCCTTTCACATTTTTGGTAAAATAAAAAATAGGAATTTCTTGTAAAATGACATGGTGATTCCTTTCAAAACAAATTTAAAAGTAAAATATGAGTAAAATTAAATTTATTAAATCATTTTAATAATCTTAAAGAAATTTTTGAAAACATGGTTTTGGAATAAAAGGTGTTTTTGACTGAAGAGAGAAATAAATATAATTTGTTTTTAAAACATTCTTTTGAACTATTGAGTACAAAAAGAGAGTAAAATGAAGGGAAAACTTGTATTATAATGACATAAATATAGTATAATGAAATTAATGAGTTTTTTTAGATATGTATAATAATATTTTATCATTAGAAACATAATCAGAAATAATTCTAATAAATGATTAGATTGTAACAAAATATAGTTACCCCATTAGTAACATTGTATTGTAATCACTATGGAGGAATAACATTAAATTAAACATAAAATATCATAAGAATAAATAAATTCATGATATTACATGTCAAAGTGTCTATATATACACCTCATGAGAGAATATAGGTTCATAATATAACATTTTCTCAAGGAAAGTTGAGACACAACCGCTTTGGTAAATTGTGAACTGTAAACATCATAAAAGAGAGATCCTCAAATTGATATGTAAATACCAATAAGTTTTTATGAGAATAATCATAAAATACATTCATGGGTATTATATACACTATATAAAATAAATAGGTGGTGAATATGGTATGTGTCTTATAAAAGTAAAAAGTGTGATGGAAATCTCTTACCATAAGTCTCAAATTTCATCATTGATGTTAAAATATCCTCTATAATACATTTATGTTCTTTATACATATATTATAGAACCATAATTATATATATCATACCATATATGATTTACTTATGAACTTTTATTACTTTTTTATTAACAATTCCATGTTAATGTCATGTTTTGGGAAATAATTGCTTTGTTTTTTTTTTGTATGTTTTTTTGGTCTTCTTAATTTTATCATTTTTAAATAATCATATGAATTTTAAACATTATATAAATATAATATGTATTCATTATATGTATTTTTAGAGTAATCTATATGAGTTAGAGATAGAAAATGAAATACATCCATCATGGAGATGGTAGGTCGTATGTATGCATGAATGTTGTTTCCATTTTCTCAACAGATTTAAAGAAATAAAGGTAAATAATATATTAAAATAATTTAATTGATTTATTTCATATATATCACATATTTTAATTAAAACCATCCTTATTACATTTCATTTAAAGCGTGAATGAATCACATTGCTTTGTGAGGTGGTAGTTCGTCGTACACACGACTGACATTATCGTATTCCCATGAAATGGAAATTATGAAGGTATATGTAAAATAATAATTATATAAGTATAATAATATCATAAATATAATATATAAACATTTAATACATCATTATATCCATCCTTGAGAGGTGGTGATGGAAAATTAATAACATTGGTTCGCAAGGCGGTAGTTTGTCGTAAACACAAATGATAATTTTTTACCCATTTAATGAAAGAGTATATGGTTTTATATCATGACATTAAAATAAAAAAAATATTAGAATATTTAATATAATTATGTTATTATAACATAATGGTTTAATTATAATTTAAGGAGGTGTAAGAAGAAATATAATACAATGCTTGGTTAGGGGTGTTACCTCTTCTTTGGACAACTTATTTTGGTTTGCACTGAAAGGATTTTTATGTTGAATTTATAAAAAAATAAGGATAATATAATTAGAGGAGGAAATTGATGAAGTTATTTGGGTAGGTATTGTACGAATCAAATAGTTTTGGAAGTGTGAATAGGATAATAGAGGGGTGACAGTTTATAAGTGAGGTGAGTGGCACACTTGTGATTTTTGAAAAGCAAACGTTTTACCCAAAATTTTCTCATGAAAAAAGGATCTAAAATGGACCATTACATATGTTTTAAGTTATAAGTTAGAAATATTGGTGTTGTAAAAATTTTGGGTTATTTTAACCCTTGTTTTTTTAGTTTAACCTCTGGTAAACCCATTTTTACCTTAACCATGGTAAATAATTTTGACCTTTTTTTCTATTCATTATGGTAAAAATTTAAGTTTTTATTATTATATAATATAAATTATATTTATATAAAATATGGAATCCATTTTTCCAAATTCTAATAATATAATTGGAAAATTTTAATATAAAATTAAACATGCTGTCGTGACGAGAAAGCAGTTTTCCAAAAATAAAATGATCAAAACTTTAAAAGGTTTTTAAATCAAAATTATTTATGAAAAATGAACCTAATGACCTAAATTGGATTAATTTATATATAATTTAAGAAATTTAACTTTTGAAACTATTTTAAAACAAAATTTAATCATATAAATTCTTTAAAAAAAGTAGTTTTCAATAAAAACTATTATTTTCCACTATTCAGTGAAACAATAATCTTTTCAAAAAAATACAAAAACTTCACCCTAAAATAATTTTGAAATTATGATTTAAAAATTTAATTTAATTTTATAAAATTAATTTATTAACATTTTTAAAATTTAATTTTATAATTTTCCATGAGAAGAAATAAAAATCATCTTTTTCGAGAAAATGGTATTTTAGAAACATATAATGACTTTTCTAAAAATTAAGTACTTTTTATCAATATATTTTCTTTATATAAAACCATTATACATAAAATTATTTATTACTATTCATATCTCTAAGTTTAATTTCTAGGTTATATTAGTCATGTTTAAATAATAATATTAATAATATATCATGGTTTGTTAAAACTTGGTATCGTGTGTAACGTAAGATATCAAAGAAATTTAACTTAATTGAAAAAAATTAAAAAAAAACTCAGGATGTTAATATCATGACCCATCCCTCCGGGGCTCGTGTCGTGACTACCCCAAGCCTGCCTTCCATAGGTCATGGGTTGGAAACTAGCACTGGAAAGGCATATCCCTGAAAGTGGGAAGGCATTTCCTTTAAACTAGCAAACACACAGACCAAGAACACAACAATATGGAAACCACATAGTATAAATACAGTAGTAAAAGTGTGTACTGAAATTAAAGGGGGCCATAATACAATCCCAACTGAAAAGATAAAACTATAATAGAAAACAACTCTTGAGATCATCAACTAGGGATCCTACCTGAAGGGTAGGTACAGCTCTTCTCCGCAACTCTCCACGTCAACCAGTCACCTCCGTGTACCGCCTGGTCCTGGCTCCCTAAAGTCTCAGCCAAACTGCTCATCATCTTCACGAGACACAACAAGGTTTGGGAGAATCCCTTGTAAGGTTGAGTATAACAAAACCCAGTAGGGACCCCGAGACCCCCAAAAGTCTCCTAGAATTCCATAAATGAAAAACCACAAAGCATGACCTCAATCACAAAGCACAAAGTAGAGACAGATCACACCAGTTATATAACTTAAGTAAAGGAATATATATGATTATTCTTAAGCTATTATTCTATTAGGAAGTTCAAAAACTGAACCACGAAGAAGTTTTTCCATTTTTGATCCACACAGGGTCATATGTCGCTGATCCACAATGGGTCATTGTAAGGCTGGTCCTTACCGGATCGCACACTGCTGATCCACACAGGGTCGCTAGAATATTGATCCACACAGGGTCATTATGATTTGGATCCACACAGGGTCTCTATGATTCTTATCTACATATGGTCACTTTGATTCTGATCCACATAGGGTCACTATGATGTTGATCTACACATGGTCACTATGATGCTGATCCACACAGGGTCACTATTCAATTTACAACCAATCACAGGATTCCCTGCACTCGGTGAACTTGAGCTCCATAGAAACTGCTCCTCGAGATATCGGTCGTGCTTTAACTTCCATAAAGTTCCACAAAAAATTAACTCAAAGGACCGCCATGTTGTAATGGTTCCAACACGATAGACGGCGCGTCAATCGGACGCCCGGTCTGTGAGTTATAAGCATTTTAGTAACGAGGGCCCAGTTGGATTCAGGTTCGATCCAACTCGTCTATACTCTAACATTCTCCAAAACTCAAGTGGAGTATCTCAAAAGGGTTGTCTCATTCCATAGATTCCAGTGCTATAAAAAGGTTTGTCAAATGGATGTCTAGTTTGTGAGATACAGTCTTGTAAGCGTATCTGGGCCGAAAATGGGTTTGGGTCCGGTCTGACCTAGTCAGACTGACCCAACCCACCCTGACCTAGGCCGACCCGACCCGGTTCGGGTTGAACTGACCCAGGTCCAACCCATCCCAGCCTGAACCGGCTGGGCCATGGAGCGGCCCGGCCCGACCCACCTTGGTTGGGAGCGGCCTGTTGGGAAACCAGGCCCGGTGGATATTACGGTCCGCCAACCGGGTGGCCCGCCCTTCTTTCTGAATGGTAAAGTCATTCGGTTTCTTCAACCAGCAGCTCCATGTGGCGCCGCCCCTATTAGCAAGACTCGCGGGATGCAGGTCCCCTCCATCGCGGCTCTTCTCTACGGTGTGCCGCCTTCCTCCAATGTGGTCGGCCAAGGGTCGGCCGCCCCTATTGACCACTGTAGTGCCTTGGGGCACCATCTCCATCTCCAGCTATCACAGTTGCCTCCGGCGCTGGCGAGGCTTCTGCGGGCCACCATATAAGCTCTGTTGGTCTGTTTTCCCTTCCAATTGTGCCTACGGGCCTCCCCAGATGCCATCATTACTGTGTGGATTCCAAATTCAATATTATGTTGAGTTAAAAATCCGCCCCAAAAGAACTCAACAAAAACCCAAGCGGAAGAGGGTCTGGGCCTTTTTCGTTTGGCACGCGCCATCCGCTTTAGCATCATATCAACTGGGTAGTAAATGAATCATCACATGGATAAAGATTAACCCCATTCAATATTTTCCCGCAAAAACCAACTGTAGTTTTCTATGAATCATGGATCACTCATTTTGGTTGATCTATTTCCGCCATGCTTTTCAAGAACGAGAAAAATAAACAAATTCTCTTGAATTTAAACATAAAAAACCCCTACCTCGGATTCAGAGGAGATGTCACGGTTGTTGAAGAAGATTCTATGTTCCTTGAATCCATTGGTGTTCGTTGATCTCGGATCGATTCCTCCAATGACGTCGTTCAATCCTCGGTTATTCATTGGAGGGAACTTCGTTTTTCGGTTCTTCATCAAGGATTCTCCCATGATCCACTAATCCTCCTTTTTTCTAATGTTGGAAATAATTAAAAGAAGGAGTTAAGAGTTTAACTCTCCTTTAAATTAATGTTTCATTAATTGGTGTATTTAATGAATCTTATTAAATATACGAAGGTTCATTACACAACTTATGTGTAACCAAGCATTTAATATCCATCATTAAATTCCTGACCACCTCCATGGTCCCTGCCACCATCACTCAAGAGGTAGTAAAAAAAATAAAATAACATTTATATGTTATTTTATTATTCTTTCAAAAATTCCGTAAAACTGTCTTTTTCTCCTGACCAATTGAGGTCAAAGTTAATTCTCCCTTATAGTAATCTTGGCATTGTGAGTACAACAATGCCCTCGTATTTCAATTTCGAGCAACGTTTCAAAAGATAAAAATTCCCGCTTGCAAGTTTACTGATTGTACCTTAAAAAAAGTTCAAAATTCCATTCAAGAAATACTGGGCCTTGGAATCATGCGCCGTTAATTTTTACAGACTCATAATAATCCCAAATAATTAATGAAAATTATATGGAATATCCAGGTCTCTACATTATCCCCACCTTAGTGATTTTAGTCCCTGAAAGCAATAAAAAACTATAGGAAAAAAATGTGGTACTGAGCACATATATGAGCCTCCCTCTCCCATGTGTTCTCCTAGAGGTTCCTATGCTTCCAACGTACTTGAACAAGAGGAATCGACCACCCACAAAGGATCCACTCTTGTCGATCCTCTATCTCCACCGGTAACTCCACAAAATATTCCCCATCGTTAATGTCTAGCTCACCCTAGTTGATAACGTGTGATGTATCATGCACGTACCTCCTCAATTGCGACACATGGAAAACACTATGCACCTACCGCATCTGTGAGGGAAGATCTAGATGGTACACCACCTTGCCTACTCTAAAAAGGATCTAGAAAGGTCTGATTAACCTCAGAGATAGTGTTCCACCCCAGCCAAACCTCTATAATCCTCATCGGGGTGAGACCCATAGGAAGACATGGTCTCCCTCCTCAAACTACAAGGGTCTCCATCTCCTGTCGACATAAGACTTCTTCCAGATCTATGCAGTCTTCATCCTCTCCTAGATAATCTTCACCTTCTCTATGGTAGCTTGTACCAACTCTAGACCCATAAGTGCTAACTCCCCTGGGTCTGTCCAATATAGTGGTGACCTGAATGGTCGCCTATACAGGGCTACAAATGGAGCCATGCTGATGGTGGAGTGATAATTGTTGTTGTAAGCAAACTCTACCATTGGCAGGTGGTCCCCCCAACTGTGTCCAAAATCAAGGACTCAAGAATGAATCATGTTCTTAAGTGTATATATGGTCCGCTCTGTCTGACCGTTTGTCTGAGGATGGAAGGCGGTTCTCAAATGTAGATGAGTCTCGAACACCTCATGTAATCCCTTCCACAAATGGGATGTAAAACGATCATCATGATCTAAGAAGATCATCGCTGGCACCCCGTGAATCCATACAATCTTTTGTACATAGAGATTTCCCAAGCTCTCTATTGATCCCTACTCTTGGATGGGTAGGAATTTGGACGACATGGTGAGTCGGTCAATGATCACCCAGAAGGAATCATGGACTTTGGATGTATGTGGTATCCCTATCACAAATCCCATGGATATAACATCCCACTTCCACTCTGGTACCTCAAGTGGTTGTGCTAAGCCTGTTGGAACCCGATGCTCAACCTTTACTTGCTGACAAGTGAGGCATCATGAAACAAACTATGCCACCACTTTATTCATCCTTGGCCACCAGTACTGATGTTGGAGGTACTAGTACATCTTTGCCACACCTAGATGTACCTCCAAAGGGAATGTATGGAACTCCCTCAACACCTCCTTTAGTAGGATCACTAGTAAAAAAGTGCATACTTTAAATAGGTCAATGTGCTCCCCACCTTTAGAAAATCCATTAGGAGCCTGTATGGAGGATATCTGAGCACGTCAGGCCTCACATTCTATGTCCCCAAGTTGTCCCTCTCTTACTCGTTGAAGGAGTGGGGGAGTAACTGTCATATACTAGAGGTAAGTTGTTCCATCACTATCCATGAAGGATAACTGCTACACGGCTAGTTGCTCTATCACCTCACTCAAAAACTGTAGACCAGACCTCCTACTGAGTGTTCCTGCTACTACTTTCCCCTTCCCAGTAGTATAGACTATCTCAAAGTCGTAGTCCTGGAGGAACTCTAGCCATATACATTGTCTCAAGTTTAAATCCTTCTCTGAGAATATATACCTAAGACTCTAGTGATCAGAGTAAACAGTAAACCATTCACCCATCTATTAGTGTCACTACCTCTTCAGTTTAAAGACCACTGATGCTAACTCTAGGTCATGGGTAGCATAGTTCTACTTGTGTTGTCTCAAATTTTGTAATTTTTAGGTGATCACAACTTGATCCTACATTAGGAAACAACCTAGTCCAGTTCTGAAGCATCACAATAGACTACATACCCAACACCCTCTTTTGGTAGCCTCAATATGGGGGCACTCATCAGTATCTGCCTCATCTCCTAGAAACTTTGCTAGCACTTCTCTATCCACAAGAAAGGATGACCCTTCTTCTTCAAGTATGAAAAGGGTACCACTACCATGGAACAGTCAGGTATGAGTCTTCGTTAGTATCCAGTCAATCCCAGGAAACTCCACACCTTGGTCACACTCCTGGGTAGCTCCCAAGAAAGCATTAACTCTATCTTCATCAGATCCACTACAACTTCAGCCTCTCAGATAACGGTCCCTAGGAAGTAGAATTCCCATATCTAGAATTTTCAATTTGATAGATTTCCATAAATGTGGTTCTCTCGGAGTGTATCCAGAACTATCTACAGTTGAGTGGTGTGCTCCTCCTCTGATGCTGAGTATATCAAGATATCGTCAATGAAGACCACCACGAAGTGATCGAGGTAAGGCTGGAAGATCATGTTCATGAGTCCCATAAACACTACCAGAGCATTGGTCACACTGGATGGAATCACCAGAAACTCATAATGGTCATACCGACATCTGAAGGTTGTCTTCGGTACGTCCTTGTCCCTTACCCCGAGCTGATGATAACTTGATCTATGGTTTATCTTCAAAAACTATTGTGCTCCCTTCATCTGGTTGAAGAGATTATTGATCCTTGGTAGAGGATACTTGTTCTTAACAGACACCTGATTTAGGCACCGATAGTACACACAAAGCCTCAAACTCCCATCTGCCTTCTTGGAAAACAAAATTGGGGATGCCCACGAAGAAACACTGGGCCTTATGAACCCCTTCCTCTGTAAGTCCTCTAGTTGTGCCTAAAACTCATGAAGCTCTTCTAGAGAAATATGATATGATGGAGTAGATATCAGTGTCATACCAGAATACAGGTCTATGTAGATGTCTACCCATCTGCGAGGAAGTATCCCCATAACATCATTAGGAAAGACATCAGCATATTGGTCCACCACTATAGGATAAATTGGACTCCTCACGTCAACTGATCTGAGGGAAAGTCTATCCAACTGATGAGTGATTGGTTTCACCCTCCTTCAAGAAAGTCCATCCTGAGCTGAAAAGGTTATATTATCACCAGTTAAGGAAAACCTCATTTCATCCTCCCAGACACACTGCACTTTGCGCCTAAAACAGTCAATCTGAGCATGGACCGTGGATAACCAGTCCACACCCAAGATGACATCATAAGGCTTCGACGCTACTACTAGGAGATCCCAGCCAAATCTCTCACCTCCTAAAATAATATTACACTACCAGAAATAGTGTGTAATCATCGAATCCTCTCTCATAGTATTCTTTAATCATAAGGATCGAGCCAACGGCTCTACCGTAATCTTTGAGCTCTGAACGAGAGACATGAAAATAAAAGATTGATTGACACTTGTGTATATAAGTAATGCAAATAGGGTGGAGTAAACACAAGTTGTATCTCAAATCATATCTAGAGCTATGTGGTTGTAGGCCTCAACTGCCTGAAGTTGTGCTCATCCCTGTCCGACTGCTCCCTGAGGTCGGTTTGGACCACCTGGAGGTAGTGGCGGTAGAACCTCAAATCACCGCCCACCGTCTATTGTAAGACCTGCTCTTATACCACATTTTTTTCCCTGTAGATATCATTTCTCAAATCCATGCCTCTACCTTGGTGGTCCCTTGACTATCTGCTAATCGTTGGTATGTCGGTTCGAGCAGTCATGATCCATGTGACCATGTCCGCCGCACATGAAGCACATTTTTCTCCTCTACTGGCCTGCTCTCCCTCATGATCTATGCACCTATGACCCTACATATTTGGGTCTCCCACTAGACAGTCTGGCCTGCTTGGACCTTTGTTTCATCTACCTACTACCTACTGCAGATGACTCGACTACCTATTGTCTGGTGGTGGCTCTCACGGTCGGTTCCTACTTAGCTAATAAGATCTCTACCAATAATGCTCGCTCAATCAATCCAACCTGTGTCAGGATATTGGGCGATATCATTGATGCTTTGATCTCCCACCGGAGACCCTTCTCAAAGGTCTGGGCCCCAAATAAAGGGTCTCATACCATGTCGGTGGAGTAGCGGGAGAGGTTAGTGAATCTCACCGAGTACTGGGCCACCGTCAGGCTTCCCTACTGTAAGTACAGGAGCTCCTGAATATGCACAGAGCGTAATGTCTATGAAATGAACTCTGCCCTGAACAGGATATTGATTTCCGTATCGGAGAGGGTTTCCTCTTCATGTAACTGGACTATCATCCTCCAATATATCCCTAACGTTCCTTGGAAAAGACAAGCATCTAGGATCAGCATATGCTCTGCTGGGGTCCCAACTAGGCAGAAAACCAGTGCCACAGCCTCCATCTAGTCCTCAGCTATCTGGTGATCTTTCTCACCTCAAACCCTCATAGGCCTCTACCAATGGAACTTGTTAAACGCTCTCAATCGTCATCCATCATTCGCTAGTGGGGTTGGTGGCAACTGCTTCCCAATGGGTAGTGGTGCTGCTGGTGCACCACCTGAAGGTGCTTTTGCTGTAAGGGGGACCTCCACCAAATCATCATCACTCAGTGGGCTATTATCACAAACTCTCTCTAGAATCCTAGATGGTTGTCTACGTGGAGTGATCCTAAAAATAAACAGGTGTTCCATGGTCAATAAGTTATACCTGGTGAGATGACTCAAAAGAGATAAAAAAACATTTCCAAAACACACGCAATTAGTGTTTTCATGCAATGAATCGGAAATCAGAATTCGGGGTCCTGGTGTATGGATAAGTCGGCTGCCATACCAACACTGGACTCTCTTAACTGAAAACCACACTCAAAACACCTAACACTATTACTCCATTAGAAAGATCATAGTCTTAGTTCTTCAGTAGAACTAACTCCTCTAATACCACTTTATCACAATCCATCCCCCAGGGCCCATGTCGTGATTAACCCAAACCCTCCATCCATGGGACAGGGGTTGGCGACTAGCACCGGAAATGCATATCCCTGAAAGTGGGTAGGCATTTCCTTTAAACCTGAAAACACACAGACCAAGAACATGACAAGATTCAAGTCACATATTATGACTGTAGTAGTAAAAGTGTGTATTGAAAGTAAAGGGGGACAGAATACAAGACCAATTTAAAAGATACAACTACAATAGATAAAAGCTCTTAAGATCAACCACTAGGGATCCTACCTGAAGAGTAGGTACAACTCGTCTCTATAGATCTCCACGTCAACCAGTCACCTCAGTGTACTACCTAGTCCTGGCTCCCTAAAGTCTCATCCAAGCTTCTCATCATCTGCATAAGACATAAAAAGGTGCAGGAAAATCCCATGCAAGGGTGAGAATAACACTAACTAGTAGGGACCCTGAGACCCCCAATGGTCTCTCAGAATTCTAAAAAGGAAAAACCACAAAGCATGACCTCAATCACAAAGAAAAAAAGTAGAGATATATCACACCAGGTATATAAATTAAGAACATAAATATAGATGATTAGTATTAAGCTATATCATTTTATTCTATTAGTAAGTTCCACAATAGAACCATGAAGTAGTTGTTCCATTTTCGGTCCACACAAGGTTATATGTCATTGATCAACGACGGGCCACTCTAAGGCCGGTCCTCGCTGGGTCGCGCACTGCTAATCCACACAGGGTCGCTATAATGTTGATCCACACATGGCCGCTATCATGATGATCCACATAGGTTCTCTATGATTTTTATCCACACAGGGTTGATATGATGTTGATCTAGACAGGGTCACTATGACACTAATCCACACAGGATCTATATTGAATTGACAGCCAGCCATAGGATTCCCCACACTCAGTGCACTTGAGTTTTGTAGAAACTGCTCCTCAAGATATTAATTCAGAATCAACTACCCTAAAGTTCCACAAAGAAGTAACCCAAAGGACCTCCATGTTGTAAGGGATCTAATATGATAGACGGTGCATCAATCAGACGCCCGGTCTTTGAGTTATAAATGTTTTAAAACCGATGGTCCGGTTGGATTCGCGTTCGATCCATCCCAAACATACTCCAAATTTCTCCAAAACTCAAGTGGAGTATATCAAAAGGACTATATCATTCCAAGGATTCTAGCATTGTAGATAGTTCTTCAAACAGACTTTTGGTTTGTGAGATATAGTCTTTTAAGCGTATCTGGGCTAAAAAGGGTCTGGGTCAGGACCGACCCGCCCCGCCCTGACCTGGGTGACCCAACCCGGTCCGGGTTCGACCCAAGTCCAACCAGGCCAGGCCCAAACCTACTGGGCTGGCCCGAGTGGGCTGGGTTGTGGACCGGCCGGGCCCGCCTTGGCTGGGCGTGGCTCGTTGGGCGACCCGGCCTGGTGGCTGGCGCGGTCTACCAGCTGGGTGGCCCGCCCCCCTTCCTGAATGGCAGATCCATTCGGGTTATTCAACTGGCGATGCCATGTGTCGTCACCCCTATCACTAGGACCCACAGGATGCGGGTCCCCTCCATCGTGGCTCTTCTCTGCAGTGCGCGACCACTTCCTCCAATGCGTCCGGACAAGAATCGGCCGCCCCTACTGACCACTGCAGTGCCTTTGGGCACCACCTTCATCTGCGGCTGGCAGGAGCCGGCTGCCGCAATCGCCAGTGGAGCCACACCGATGTCGCACTAATGAGGCTTCTATGAGCCACCAAGTGAGCTCCGGTGGTCATTTTTTCCTTCTGATTGTTCCTACGGGCCTCCCAGGATGTTTTCCTCACTACGTGGCTTCCGAATTCAAGATTCTGTTGAGTTGAAAATCCGCCCCCAAAGAACACGACAAAAACCGAAGCAGCGAAGGGTCCAGGCCTTGTTTGTTTGGCATGTGTTCTCTACATTAGCATCATATAAGTGGGTAGTAAATAAATCATCACATAGATAAATATTAACACCATTCAATATTTTCCCACAACAACCACCCACAGTTTCATACGAATCGCAGATCAACACATTTTGGTTGATCCGCATTCACCATGATTTTCAAGAACAAGGAAAAGAAACAAATTCTATTGAATTTAAACTTAAAAAACCCCTACCTCAGATTCAGAGTAGATGTCACGGTTTTTGAAGGATAATCTATGTTTGTTGAAGCCATCGGCGTTCATCGATCCCAGATCGATTCCTCCAGCGACATTGTCCCAGCCGTTGTTCTTCGTTAGAGGGAATTTCATTCTTCAGTTCTTTAACAAGGATTCTCCCACGATCCACAAATCCTCCTTTTTTCCAATGTTGGAAATAATTCAAAGGAGGGGTTAAGAGTTTAACTCTCCTTTAAATTAATGGTTCATCCATTGGTTTATTTAATGAATCTTATTAAATATAAGAAGGGTGGTTACACAACCTATGTGTAACCGGACATTTAATATCCCTCATTAAATGCCTGAGCACCTTCGTGGTCCCTTCCACCATTTCTCAAGAGGTGGTAGAAAAATAAAATAACATTTTTAAGTTTTTTTTATTCTTTCAAAAAGTCTATAAAGCTATCTTTCACTCCCGACCAACTACGGTCGAAGTTAAGCCTCCTTTAAGCGAATCCCAGAACTGCAAGTTCAACGGTGCCCTCAGATTTCAATTCCAAGCACTTGTTCAAAGGATAGAAATTCCCGCTCATATGTTTACTGAACATACCGTAAAAAATGTTCAAAATTCTGTTTTAGGCACACTGGGCCTCAGAATCATGTGCTGTCAATTTTCATAGACTCGTAATAATCCCAAATAATTTAAAAAAATTATATGGAATATCTAGATCTTTAAAGTTACAGTTAATTATTCTATACCAACAAAACTTGTGATGTATATCATAATATATTTTTTTATCCTTGTGAAAACATCCCATCGAGACAAATGGTACTCCTTTATTACTTCCTCCTTCATACTCATAGGGACCACGAGTCATCCATGAATGTATAGGAAGGATTGAGGATCTTGGAACCAACCATTGAGGATCTCCCCACCATCGCATATTTTTAAAATAATGAGTTAATCATGATCAAAAAATTTGGATTCCTTAACACATTCTATAATAGAATACATGAGAAGGATGTGGTGAAAGCATTCCCTAATACAATATTAAATAACATCCAAGTATATTTCATCCATGTGTGAGATCAATATTCACTCGTTCTTCAACTATACCACATTTTGAGAATGGATCTTCCAACTGAGGGTAGAGGAAACATTGTTTGCTTTATCAGGAGTGTATTGAATATCATAATCAAAATACTGTAGATACTCCACCTAGTATCGCTTCCTTATATCTGTGTATCTTAGAGAGAATATGTATTTGATGACTTTTTGATTAGTAAAGACTATAAATCACTCCCTAAAAAATTAATTCTCTAAAACCATCAATTAATAAACCAGATATGTTAATTATATATCATTTTTATGTAGTTATTTTCCATAGGATGAATCTTTCTAGAAATATAAACCACTGCTTGATGATCTTTCATAAGAACACAACTAATACCCACCAATCTCATATCAATTTATTCCCTAAATACATCACCTAGATGAGGTAATATGAGAATTGGATTTGAGGTTAACATTATTTTTAGTTCCTAGAAGGATTCTTTTCAATTGTAGGACCATATAAATCTAGTCTCCTTATTTGCTAATTTGTAAAATGAGTAGATATACTTGTTGAGTTTGGGATGAATTGGTGTTATTTCCTAACAAGTATAAGAAATCTATTAATCTAAAACACATTCAATTGGACTTACCATGACATTACTAATTCTACATTATCAGGATCTACCATCATACCCACTCTAGAAATGACATTTCCAAGGAACATAAATTCCAAGATCCAAAAAGGTAATTTAGATTTATTATCATACAAATAGTTCTCCTATAAGGGCTCCAATACATTTAAAATATGTTAATCATTTATGCCCTGATACTTGGAATAAATCAAGATATTATCCATAAAGACCACAATTAATGGATCCATGAATGGATGAAATATCAAGTTCATTTGATCCATAAACACTATAGGGGAAATATTTACCTCAAAAGGAATGACTAAATACTCAAAATGTTTATAAAAAATATAAAAAATAAGTTTAAGTAATTTCTTCTGATCTAAACCATAGTTGGTGATAGCCTGGTCAATAGTGAATTTTAGATAACTATCTTGATTCCTACAACTGATCAAAGAGATCATAAATTATAGGTAAAGGTTTATGGTTCTTAATAATTCCTTAATTCAATTTATAGTAGTCTACACATAAGCGTATACTCTCATTGAACTTATTTACAAAAAGAACTGGTGAACCCCATGGTGATGTTCTATACCTAATTAACCCCTTTTCCTCAAGATCCTCTAACTAAATCTTCAATTTTCATAATTTATTCAGATCCATTCGATATAGAGGGACAAAAATAGGTTCAATTACAAGTTGGAGATTGGTTGTAAATTCTAACTATCACATAGGTGGTAATACAAAGAATTATTTAGGGAATACATACAGGTAGAGATTCATCAGTGGTGGTAAAATATAGTTTACCCTAGGTTCCACTACCTTGATAATGACATGATCCATTTCTATAATAATATCCCGAAATTGACTCTGATCAGGACCCGATTTAATAGCTTGAAGATCCCACTCTCCATGGAGGGTATACTATGTACCAACTGGAGATGATAAAGATACCCTTTAGGCATAAAAATCAATGTAAGATCAAAATTGATTCAGCTAGTCTATTCCCAAAATGACATCAAAAAATTCCATATTCAATACCATATTATCCTAGAAATTACTATAAGAGGTGATGACTAGGTAAAACAAATGATACTTCTTGGTTCTCTTTATTCTCTTTCCCAATAGAGTATCAATGCTCATATAAGACGATATAGATTCTAATTTAATTACCATAAGTGATAAAAATTCATTATAAATAAACGAGTTTGATGAGAATATATCAAATAAATCACAAGCTAATGTATAAGATACTATAGTATTACCTCTAATAATAGATGGTCCTACTCCAATATTGACAGTAGATTGGTCTACCATATATACCATTCCTGCTACATATTATTGGCCCTGAGACATAAAATTATACACCTAATATTTCACTATAAATACTTATCTCTATAAAACATTTCATCCTCATAAACTAGACCTCCCAAAAAGTGGTAAACAACCTCCAGTATACTAATATCCTAATGAATATTGCAATTCCTGAGTCATATGAGGTCATTTGTAAATGATTTTAGATTATATACATCTATAGAACCTTTGGGGATGGGTATACTAACCACATAAGTGTAACTACATAGCTTTATAATTAAAATATAGCTTATTGTGGCCAAAGATACCACACAAGTAACACCACATAAAAGGACTTCTCTAACTAGGATTCAGAGGTACTCCATTACCCTAGATACCATAGTGAGAGTTAACCTTACTCATTTCCTCTCATCAAAATTTCTGTCAACTATAGAAACTATCACCCATAGTTGGCTTGGGAAATGATCTACCTTCTCTGTAACACCCCGAGCTTCCATGATACGCTTCTCATTCAATAATGCAATAGCTTTCATTGTACGCAACTTTGAGTTCTAAAACACCACGACTAATCAAAGTAGCCGTTATGAATAGTAATAACCACTTTTTAAAATTATAGAAATTTTATATTTCAAAATGGACTTCATTTTTGGATTCGGAATATCGAAATTAGCCTATGTTGAATTTTTGGTATTTTTCTGAGAACTTCTAATTTTTTTATAAATAGTGAAAAATACTTAAAAACAACTTTTTTTAATAAAAATAATTTATTGTGATAAGTTATACTACTGAGTGGTTTTAAAGTATAATTATAATATATGTTTACCATTTTATCCAATGGTGGTCATTAGAATTAATTTAACATTGAAATTGGACATAAACAATTGCCAATCTTTTGATATAAATTGTTTCTTAAAAACACGCTATTTGTTGTGACAACGAGAATTAATTATAAAATTAATTAATGAAACTTATATGTTTGTAATTTTGTAAAATAGACATCATTTTTGAATTCAGAATATCGATTATAGCTTAGGGTGAAATTTTGGCATTGTTCTGAAAAACTTCAATTTTTGATGAATAGTGAAACCACTAAGTGGTAGTTAAATAACTGATTTTTCGTTTAAATGAAATATTACCACTTCTGTGATTTGATTTTCAAAAATCCGACATACATGGTTGTCAATAAGAAGTAAAATGTAGTTCAATGAGATTAAAATAACTTTTTGGTAAATAATAACTTTTAAGTTCTTAATCACGATTAGAGGTAATTAGTGTAGTTTAAGGTGAAAATAATGTTTTAATAATATGAGATGAGCTTGACACTTGTCCTACTCCTATTGGATGAGTCATGGACGACCAAGACAATACATGGGTCAACTTGGGGACCCCATGGAGCCACTTTAGTTGGAAAATGACATAAATACCTTTTATTTAATGTTAAAGTAAAAAATGACACAAACATGAAATGTTTTACTAAAACAATTTTTACATGGGGTTATACAAGTAATATTTTTGACTATAAATATTAATTGGAAAGCTAAAAAGATTTCCTACATCATAGTATTTTTTTATAATTTTTAAACATTAAATAAATTAAATTATTTATGACATCATTATGATGCAGTGATGACCTCATTATTTAACGATTTTAATAAAATGAAAAGATAATGTAAAATCCAAGTCTTACACTTGTCCAAAGACTATTGGATGGGTATATTTCGAACCCTTATCACCTTATCCAAGAATTATGTAAGTGTGGGACCTTTAGAATCCGAAAATCATTGTATAATAATGTAAAATTTCCTTACTTTCCAAGAGTGCCCCTCCTCTCCTCTTATAAAAGGCCCCCACCTCTACCACCTCCTTCACACTTTCAAGCCATTTGGCTCGGCCAAACTCTGCCCAAATACTCTCCCAACTTCCCCCTCTTACTCCTAGAAGCCTCACTTTGGGCAGAACTCTTCCCAAGGAAGCCTTTGGATCAAATCAAAAAGAGTTACCCGATTTTGAGGTAATGTCTTCTCTAATGTTGTTTTGTTTTATTTTTCTTCTCCAACCCCCTAAACTTTTTTTATTCATTTATTTTGTAACAAAACCAGTATCCTCAATATACTAGGATGTTTTTATAAGAAGGATTATAGCTACACTTACAAACACCTACATCTAATGGTTAAAGAACATACGGTTTCTGTGGATGGCGAATTTCTGCCTCACGAAACGATGATTGTTCAACACTCATATAACACCTTCAAAGGTGGCCATTAAGATGTCACTATATTTATATATGATATATAAAATTTTTATGTTTTACTTATGCTTATGTATTTCTCATTTATGGCATACTTTATGGTTTCCAAATGGGTAAACGCGATATTTTCATTTTAGGAAGTGCGGACTACCGCCCCCTCAAAGTGATTTGAATCGTTAATGCCATATGTGGGATGTATAAAGGATGGAGTAAATGGTATTATACACTATATTATACTGGAATTATATTATACATTTATATCATTATGATTTCATTCCATTAAATACGAAATAGAAATGAAAGTAGCGTTCATGCGTACGTACGGCTTATCGTCTCCATGAACAGTGCATTTCATTTCTTACCTCTAAATGTTACGTAATATTATAAATGAATGTATATACTGGATATATATGATATATATGATATCTAAATCATGAATATAATTCTGGAGATAATGGATATTCTACCACATAAACAACTTGTAATTATAAGAAGTTTATTGTTGACTCAAGTACCAAAAATCGACAAAACGACCGTTATTAACTTAAATAATTACATAATGTTCCTAACATTTTAATAAGTGATATAAAAAGGATAATGAAATTTAAAATGGTAGATATTAACTCTAGTTTATTATTCAGGAGGTTAAAGAACGGTCGAATCAAGTCGGACACAAGGTAAGGGAACTTCTTAACCCAACTTCCATTCTTTGGGTTAATCTCCTACATTCAAATTATGTCATGATATTATTATGTCCTATTTTGTATTTTTACGTTATTTATGTGTACCTATAGTGAATACACATAATAGATCTATTTTATTTTAAAAATTATCTTTTTAAGTACTTCGTCTCAATCTCCTTTCATTGAGGCATATTTGGTTTTATACACAAATTTCTTTTATACGGTGTATAAACTCCTTTGACTTTTACGTATATTCAAAAGGAATCTTTTTTATACGAAGCGTTTACTAAACGAAAAAAGGGAATGTTTTTGTCGTACGTATGCGGCGACAACGACTTCTCCACCGCTGTGACCACTATTTTAGTTTCGGCTTCCTCTACAAGCCATACCTTTTTTTTAATGAAAAATAAATACCATGTTATAATTTTATTTTATTTTGGTATTGAAAATGGTTTTGAAAGCGTTTTTATTATATCAATGTGTTGTATTGATATCTTGTGATTGAAATTTGGAAATGTTATGTTTCCTTTATGCATGTTTTATGTGATACAATTATGTTATGGTTTATGATATGTTTAAACCTATTCATATGAGGAATGTATTGGACTTAATAAGTGACGGGTGGAGCCCGCTATAGCTCCTCGATGCATCGGTAGGTCTCATGAGACAACTAGACGTGGAATTGGCCGAGGCCCTTTCCCAATTTGATTTATGGTTTTGGCCGAGGCCTTAATCATTTTAGACGTCTTGGATGAGGCCTTGACAAAATGTTTCAGAATGTCTGGCATTATACATTCCATCATTATGAAAGTGGTTATTGATATTGCATATGATTATTCGACCAGTAGAATATCCCTATGAAGAAGTAAATGGCATTATCTCATTTTTACTTTTGCCATATTATGTTGATGTTCAAGTTTAAAAGGCTTTTGTTTTAGTTATACATTTCCTTAAATGCTTATGTTTATTTATGAAAGCTTCCGCAATATTGTTATCCTTACTGAGCATCTGAGCTCACCCCTTTCAATGTTTTAATATTTTCTAGGATGTGAAGAAGTATTTTATGAATGACCTATAGGGATAGTCAGAAGAGGATATGAGTGTGGACTATGAAGACTTTGTTATTAGTTTTTCACTTTATGATGTAATGTAACATTTACTAATGTATCTAGTGTTTCCAAGGCTATTAAACTAATCGGTCTTTCGAGACTTGATCTTTTGTGATCATGCCAATGTTACGAAGTAATGCACCGACTCTGGGTAGCTGGGGTCGGGGCGTTACAGTTGGTATCAGAGGGAGGTTTAGTACTAACCTTGGAAGCTAGATTTAGATAAACTTTGATTACAGCACATAGCCCAAATATAGACTTTGAGGATTAGTATAGAAGAACTTCCTAGAATTTTGGTATTATAGAATGTTATGAGTTTCCGAGCAATACATCCCTGTCTGGATACGAGCAGGTAGAGGTGGCTCTGGCACAGATGTACCTAGGGGTAAAACCTGAAAACACCACTTTGATCTAGACTCGAATGGGAACTGGTGCACGACAACGGGCCTTACTGCACTCTTGGTTACGACACTCCCGGGGGATATGCTTTGGATAATTCTCATTTTCTTTATAAACCACTATGAAGGGTTATGAGTATATACTTCCTCAAAAAAAATTAATGGATTATATCCATAAATAGTTCAATTTATGTTAAGTATTTTATAAGTATGGAATTATGTATTTTGATTCATAAACTAATCTAGTTTATGCCATTGTTTAGAAATGGCGCCTAGTGGAAGGAATGGAAATCGTATCAATGCACGCACTCCGTGTAGGGATTTCCCTCCTGCTCAAGATAATTATTGTGGATCTGGAGATACAACTGGTGCTGATCAACTTACTACCATACTGGGACAACTCACTCAGGTTATGAATAATAACCTTACTCGTATGGAGCACCCTGATCCGCAATGTGGAGGATCAATATTAGACCGCTTCATGAGGCAACAACCACCAACATTTAATGGGGGTACAAATCCATTAGTAGCTGAGCAATGGATAAACTCCTTAGAAAAAATATTCCACGCCTTGGGGAGTAGCGAAAGGGAGAAGGTTATCATGGCAGTTTACCGCCTCACTGGAGATGCCGATCAATGGTGGTCATTGATTCAAAACACAAAGGAAGATGATGATGTATCAAATATGGAATGGAGGGAGTTCAAAGAGATTTTCTTAGAAAAATACTTTCCTCGTGACCATAGAGCAGATATGGAAAGGCAATTTCTGAGTCTGAGACAAAAGGAGGATGAGAATGTCGCAAAGTATGAGGCCAACTTTACAAGGTTATCAAGGTATGCTGCAGATTATATACGTAACCCAAGAGGTAAGATTGATCGTTTCTTTGATGGGTTAAAACCATTTCTCCATCGAGCTTTAGTATCACAATCTTTCTCAACATACAAAGATATTGTCTCATGTGCTATCAAGACAGAAAAGTAATTCTCTAAGTCTTATGACAACAAAGTAAAGCAAGAGAAGAAGAGAACAGTGGAACAAGAGATAGATAAAGGGAAAAAGGGAAAGAAGGATTTTCCATTATGTGATAATTGTGGGAAGAATCACCCTGGTACTTGCCTAAAAGGAATGGGAGTTTGTTACAAATGTGGAGAAAAAGGTCACCAGGCTCGTGATTGTAAGGGAAAGAAAGAGGCCATCAATGTTGAATGCTACAATTGTTGAGAAATGGTTCATTATGCAAATGAATGTCCTAAGAGTCAGGGAAACTTACCTCAGAAAAGGCCAAGGGATCAAGGCCAATCTTATGTTGTGACTATAGTTGAAGTGGAATAATTAATGTATTGGTGCTTTTGGACTCAAGGATTATATTCTGGTTATAATAATAATGTGATATATATAAGGATTGTACTGCAGTACTTGTTTTTCTTCATTAAGGTTTTAATATGATGAAGGTAATTATATTTTTAGTATGTGACAATAAGAGAAACTTTACATTGTTTGGGGAATCTGATGTTACAATTGATTTTGGAATTAAGAGACCTTTTACAGAAAGTCTGGACAGAGGTATTTTGGATAACTATAAAGGTTGGAGTGGATTAAGTTGATCTTTGGATAGTATTGTTAAAGGTTAAAAAATTTATGAAGATTATTTTTGGAATATTATAATACTATAGTTTTAGGAAAAGGACAACCTGCAGGGTGGGGCATAACTGTCACGTTGGAAAAAGCTGCAGGAATCAAACCCACAACCATAGTGCGACAGGCCTTTATTTCCTACCACTAGCCTACAGGAAGTCCCTGGTTATTACAAAATAATTTTACTAATCTAAATGGTATGTGTTAACATTTGGAACCTTATACAATTAGGATAAATAGAATATTTTTGAGTTCTATTACCTTTTAGAGTGAAAGATGGGTTTTTGGTAAAAATTTATTAAAGAATGAAAGTCTACATGACAAGTATGTATATTCCCTTAAGTTCTTAGTAAATATCCTAAATAAATTCTTTAACTTTATAAAAGGTAACTTAAAACAAAAATGTTGCCGGTTAACTTTTCCAACTGCGGATTCAATGACCGTTTAACCAATCACAAGTTTGTGATTTTCTTATTGTTAACTTTCTCCTAATCCAGTTTTCTACAACTCTCCATCAGAACTTGATGGTTTGTTTTTCTTCCATATCCATATTTTCATAGAATCCTAGTATGGGCTATCTCGGGTGACCTTTGTACTTATCTTTCTTTCTTTTAAAGTTATATTTTTATTAACCTTATTTCCGATGTGGGTTTTCTACAAAGGTATTTTCTATTTTCAACCTTTTATTTTCCAAGAAAAATTTCAAATTGTGAGGACGCAATTTATTGAAGGAGGGGAGAATGTAACACCCCGAGCTTCCATGATACGCTTCTCATTCAATAATGCAATAGCTTGCATTGTACGCAACTTCGAGTTCTAAAACACCACGACTAATCAAAGTAGCCGTTATGAATAGTAATAACCACTTTTTAAAATTATAGAAATTTTATATTTCAAAATGGAATTCATTTCTGGATTCGGAATATCTAAATTAGCCTATGTTGAATTTTTGGTATTTTTCTGAGAACTTCTAATTTTTTTATGAATAGTGAAAAATACTTAAAAACAACTTTTTTTAATCAAAATAATTTATAGTGATAAGTTATACTACTGAGTGGTTTTAAAGTATAATTAGAATATATTTTTACCATTTTATCCAATGGCGGTCATTAGAATTAATTTAATATTGAAATTGGATATAAACAATTGCCAATCTTTTGATATAAATTGTTTCTTAAAAACACGCTATTTGTTGTGACAACGGGAATTAATTATAAAATTAATTAATGCAACTTATATGTTTGGAATTTTGTAAAATAGACATCATTTTTGAATTTGGAATATCAATTATAGCTTAGGGTGAAATTTTGGCATTGTTCTGAAAAACTTCAATTTTTGATGAATAGTGAAACCACTAAGTGGTAGTTAAATAACTGATTTTTCATTTAAATGAAATATTACCACTTATGTGATTTGATTTTCAAAAATCCGACATACATGGTTTTCAATAAGAAGTAAAATGCAGTTCAATGAGATTAAAATAAATTTTTGGTGAATAGTAACTTTTAAGTTCTTAATCGCGATTAGATGTAATTAGTGTAGTTTAAGGTAAAAATAATGTTTTAATAATATGAGATGAGCTTGAAACTTGTCCTACTCCTATTGGATGAGTCATGGCCGACCAAGACAATACATGGGTCAAATTGGGGACCCCATGGAGCCACTTTAGTTGGAAAATGACATAAATACATTTTATTTAATGTTAAAGTAAAAAATGACACAAACATGAAATGTTTTACTAAAACAATTTTTATATGGGGTTATAAAAGTCATATTTTTGACTATAAATAGTCATTGGAAATCTAAAAAGAGTTTCTACATCATAGTATTTTTTTTATAATTTTTAGACATTAAATAAATTAAATTATTTATGACATCATTATGATGCAGCGATGACCTCATTATTTAACGATTTTAATAAAATGAAAAGATAATGTAAAATCCAAGGCTTACACTTGTCCAAAGACTATTATATGGGTATATTTCTAACCCTTATCACCTTATCCACGAATTATATAATTTTGGGACCTTTATAATCCTAAAAGCATTGTATAATAATGTAAAATTTCCTTACTTTCCAAGAGTGCCCCTCCTCTCCTCTTATAAAAGGCCCCCACCTCTACCACCTCCTTCACACTTTCAAGCCATTTGCCGCGGCCATACTCTGCCCAAATACTCTCCCAACTTCCCCCTATTACTCCTAGAAGCCTCACTTTGGGCAGAACTCTTCCCAAGGAAGCCTTTGGCTCAAATCAAAAAGAGTTACTCGATTTTGAGGTAATGTCTTCTCTAATGTTGTTTTGTTTTATTTTTCTTCTACAACCCCCTAAACTTTTTTTATTCATTTCTTTTGTAACAACACCAGTATCCTCAATATACTAGTATGTTGTTATAATAAGGATTAGAGCTACACTTACACACACCTACATCTAATGGTTAAAGAACATACGGTTTCTGTGGATGGCGAATATCTGCCTCACGAAACGATGATTGTTCAACACTCATATAACACCTTCAAAGGTGGCCATTAAGATGTCACTATATTTATATATGATATATAAAATGTTTATGTTTTACTTATGCTTCTGTATTTCTCATTTATGGCATACTTTATGGTTTCCATTATGGGTAAACGCGATATTTTTATTTTAGGAAGTGCGGACTACCGCCCCCTCAAAGTGATTTGAATCGTTAATGCCATATGTGGGATGTATAAAGGATGGAGTAAATGGTATTATACACTATATTATACTGTAATTATATTATACATTTATATCATTATGATTTCATTCCATTAAATACGAAATAGAAATGAAATTAGCGTTCATGCGTACGTACGGCTTACCGTCTCCATGAACGGTGCATTTCATTTCTTACCTCTAAATGTTACGTAATATTATAAATGAATGTATATACTGGATATATATGATATATATGACATATAAATCATGAATATAATTCTGGAGATAATTGATATTCTACCACATAAACAACTTGTAATTATAAGAAGTTTATTGTTGACTCAAGTACCAAAAATCGACAAAACGACCGTTATTAACTTAAATAATTACATAATGTCCATAACATTGTAATAAGTGATATAAAAAGGATAATGAAATTTTAAATGGTAGATGTTAACTCTAGTTTATTATTCAGGAGGTTAAATAATGGTCTAATCAAGTCGGACACAAGGTAAGGGAACTTCTTAACCCAACTTCCATTCTTTGGGTTAATCTCCTACATTCAAATTATGTCATGATATTATTATGTCATATTTTGTATTTTTACGTTCTTTATGTGTACCTATAGTGAATACACATAATAGATCTATTTTATTTTAAAAATGGTCTTTTTAAGGACTTCGTCTCAATCTCCTTTCATTGAGGAATATTTGGTTTTATACACAAATTTCTTTTATACGATGTATAAACCCCTTTGACTTTTACGTATATTCAAAAGGAATCTTTTTTATACGAAGCATTTACTAAATGACAAAAGGGAATGTTTTTGTCGTAAGTATGCGGTGACAATGACTTCTCCGCCACTGTGACCACTATTTGAGTTTCGGCTTCCTCTACAAGCCATACTTTTTTTTAATGAAAAATAAATACCATGTTATAATTTTCTTTTATTTTGGTATTGAAAATGGATTTGAAAGAGTTTTTATTATATCAATGTGTTGTATTGATATCTTGTGATTGAAATGTGGAAATGTTATGTTTCCTTTATGCATGTTTTATGTGATACGATTATGTTATGGTTTATGATATGTTTAAACCTATTCATATGAAAAATGTATTGGACTTAATAAGTGACGGGTGGAGCCCGCTATAGCTCCTTGATGCATCGGTAGGTCTCATGAGACAACTAGACGTGGAATTGGCCGAGGACCTTTCCCAATTTGATTTATGGTTTTGGCCGAGGCCTTAATCATTTTAGACGTCTTGGCCGAGGCCTTGACAAAATGTTTCAGAATGTCTGGCATTATACATTCCATCATTATGAAAGTGGTTATTGATATTGCATGTGATTATTCGACCAGTAGAATATCCCTATGAAGAAGTAAATGGCATTATCTCATTTTTACTTTTTCCATATTATGTTGATGTTCAAGTTTAAAAGGCTTTTGTTTTAGTTATACATTGCCTTAAATGCTTATGTTTATTTATGAAAGCTTCCGCAATATTGTTATCCTTACTGAGAATCTGAGCTCACCCCTTTCAATGTTTTAATATTTTCCAGGATGTGAAGAAGTATTTTATGAATGACCTACAGGGATAGTCAGAAGAGGATATGAGTGTGGACTATGAAGACTTTGTTATTAGTTTTTCACTTTATGATGTAATGTAACATTTACTAATGTATCTAGTGTTTCCAAGGCTACTAAACTAATCGGTCTTTCGAGACTTGATCTTTTGTGATCATGCCAATGTTACGAAGTAATGCACCGACTCTGGGTAGTGGGGGTCGGGGCGTTACATTCTCCCAAACCTCCCTTAGCTCTAGTCTCAACCAAACTAGCCTTCTTCACTACTTCTAAGAATGTATACATATTTAAATTCGAATCTTATGTTTTTAATATAACTTTCAAGCCCATCTCAAAGCACCTCACAATAGACTCCTCATTTCAAATTAAATATGGATAAAATCAATGGAGATCTATAAAATTGGTGGCATAATCCATAATTATCATTGAACCCTGTTAAATATTCATGAAATCTAACCTGATGCAAGGGGCCAAGATAAAAATTCTCAAAAAATGTTTTGAAATTTCTTCTTGTATAAGAAATTTTCCTTTTTATATTCCATCATCAAGTCCCACCATCATTGCATCACCCATTCCAAAATGAAGGTGGATACTCATACCTAGTGTTTCTTTGGTGTCTCAATACTTTTGGAGATATGAACTCTTGAGGAGGTATTTCACCATAGAAAGTCAAAGGGTGATGGAATTGGAAATCCATCATGATCTTAGAAGTGGTAGGATTATTTCATAGAGATTCTTAACCCAAAATTTGATGCAACTATGAAAGACCTTCCAAGACTTGGGGGTCTACTGCAGGTCATTCTGGAATTATATGTGCACCTACCCCTTTCTGTATGGAAGATGGTGGTTGTCTGGGTGGCATTTTCTACAAGTAGACTAAGAAAAATATCCATAATCTCTTAGAAAAGGGACACCCAAATACTTTTACTACATTATATAGGTTATTTATAATACCCCTATCTCTCTCCCTCAAATTTATTTATCAAAATATTTTCCCATTTAACATGCTTCATAAAAAAATTTAAAATATTTTATTTATGCTCGAAAAATTATTTTAAAATAAACAAAAGTATAATATAAGTATAAAATAAGGGAATGTCACCATCATTAACATGTAAAGAAGATATAACTCAAATTAATTACTTGCTAACCCATATTAAACTATTCATTAACAATAAATATACATGAATAAACCATTTATTTATTGTTAATGTTTTAGTTACTATGATTCATCAAAAAGTTCAAATGATATAATGATAATATAGAAAAGAAAGCATAAATTATGGAATAATACCATACATGAACCTACCTACTAAATCCTAGCATTATTCTTGTGACTCAAGAATTTATCTTGACCAAATAAAAGAATCAGATCCTAGAACTCCCTTGGTAACTCAGCCTTCCACCATAATTATGTTGGCCAAGAATATTTATGGGTTACTTATCAGGCCCTGAAAGCCCTATCTCCTAGATACATCTAATCCCCACACACTATATCACTTTTTGTAGTATCTAATACCATTTTATAACCATCGTGACCTAATTACCCAAATGTTATAAAGCCAGGTCATCGTAAAACCTCAATCATGTATACTAATTACCATAGGTTGGTATAAACACCTGGGGTTGGAATATGTATTAGTGTGAGATGGTTTTCCCATGTTAAATAAGATCAAAAGGTCCATTTCTATAGTGGAATGACCAAACAGGTTTTGGGAACACCATATGTAAAAACAAAAAACAATTGAATCAAGAATAATAATGTATTACATATAATGCATGATATGGTATGAACATACACAGAATACATCATAAAGGTTCAGAATAACCATACCATACATGAATCATTTGTAAAGTGGAAAAACTATATATGGAAATAAATATTTGTCGAAACATAACATTAGGAACTTAAAAAGGGTGACCCAAGTGAAAAAAATCTCAAAGAAAGGGCCATGGATAGCCCTCGCACCACCAACTAGTTTTCACTATAAGTGCCCAAAATAAGTCCATCAAAGTACCATTATACACATGTATCTATTTCACATGTTAAAAAACCTTTACTTTAACAGGTTCATGTAAAAAAGGATATGTACACATCCTAAGAGGGGAATTTGCAACGTGTGAGTATGATACACCCAGTAGGAAATCACCACCTTCCTATAACCACCTTTCATAAGATTAAGCGCATGGAATAAGAAAAAAGATCTAGAGAAAGGTATATACAAAGAAAAAAACATGATTAACTTAATGAAAATCATAGAATTTATAACCAAAATATTTAACCCCCATTATCAGGAGGGTCCTTACCAATCTAACCTACTTCAGGCTTAACCCAAAATCTGAGATGAACTATAATTAAATTTAGGGTAAACCACCCATCCCATTTAGGAGAAATTGAAACTTGTATAATAGAGTTATGTAAACATTGATAACCAGACCATATGAGGTATAAAGGGGTATAATAGTGACATTTAATTTTGGTCCCATCCTATTCTATTAAATTTTAAGACGCCCAAAGTTGTAGCTGGGAACCTTTTAGATATACATAATAAACCCTTTCAAACATAGTTTACCAACTCTGGACATCAAATAGGTAGCCAAATCATTAATTATAAAGGAATGTTTACATTATATGAGCATTGAACCAAAGATATTGAAACTTGAGTATGTACTCATCATTCAACTCAAGTGATATAATAGAAATCTAAATCCATTATTCAAAAAAATTACAAAACAAGATTTTATTAATTTTACAACATTAATCAATGGAATGAATGGTAAAGAAAAGTAATATATGACATGTAAATGTGCTAATACCCTCAATAAACTGATGTTATACCAAGTTTTATTTTTATAAAACCATTTATAAAAAATTTATTAGAAGAAAACCCATTTGTTTTAATTAAATCCACTCAACCTTATGTCTTTGATAGTAAAAACCTTAATGAATGTGAGATAAAGAGGTGTTTTCCTACTAATTAATTTACAAATAAGTTCCTTAGGGGTCCATGTAAGGATTTTAGTCTACCTCTTGAATTTTAGTAGAAGTCTAAAACTAAGATAACTTTAGGCACTAAACCACCCATAATGTAGAAGTTTCAATGGAGGAATGAAATAAAGGTGATACCTTAATATCACCTCAGGAAACCTTCCACCACAACTTGGATATGAGAAATTTTAATATTGCTGAGGATTAAATAATCCCTGAGGGTGTTTGATAGAATATTACAACTTTTTCAACTAAAATAATCCAAGAAAAATATATATTTGAGAATATATTGGTCTTACCTTGATGAAGAGGAGCACCCGCAGCCCAATGGATCTTCTTAAATCAAGGATTGAAGGTAGATGGATAGAGAGGATAATAGAGGGAAAAATCAGGGAGGAGACTGAAATAGAAGAAAATGAAATGGAAATCCCCAAGGAATTGGTTAAAGGTCTAATTTAGGGATCTGAAATAACTAAAATACCCTTTTTAAAATGGATTTTACCGAAGGAACTCTCAGGTACCCATGTTAGAGAAAACAAAAACCCAGTGGTTTAAAAAAACCACTTAACCACTAGGAGCCCCATCTGGTACCTAGTTCAAGGCTACTAGGTACCTAGTGGTCCCTAGACCCAAGGGGTCTTCCCTCTCTCCTCCAACATCCTTAAAATGCTTCCATCGCTTCCCAAAATCTCCCTCAGTTCAAAATAGAACAAAAAATAAATTCAAAATCTAAAATTCAATATTGGATTTAGCTAAAATGGGTTTAAGTCTTTAAAATATACTTATGTTTTTATGCAACGTTGGTAAGTTTTTTATTTATATTGAAAAATGGTAGTTTTATTATATTATTATTGTTTTTGTTTTTTGAACCATCCCATATCCACCATATATCACTGCATGTGTTGGATGTCTATGCCTGAAGATTACTAATCATGCCCTCCGAAACTACCGATCATTTCTCCCACCCCCTGTGATATCATTTTCTCCCACCAACCTTTGTTTCTGTATTCCATAAAGTAAACCCCGACATTAACTTTATGCTACTCAACCCCGCCTAATTTTCAAAACCTTCCCAACATGTAAAATTTAACTCTGTATGTCCCATTATTCAAACTTAGTTCTTCACAGTTATAAGGGACCACCCAAACCACTAAACACACACACACAAATTGTAATTTGTAATATTATTAGATATAGATATATTCACATATTTATATATATTAATATATTAATGTATAAATAGTACTTTATATTTTTTTTATAATATATATATATTAATACTTGTTATTAATTATTTATAATTAATGATCAATTAGATAGTTACTATAAATTTATTATAATTATGTTTTAATTTTTAATTAATAATAGTTAATTTACTTAATTTATAAATATATATATATATATATATCCAAGTACATATACATGTGTGTGTGTCTTAATTTAATATAAATAACATTTATTTTTAATGTTATGAAATACTATTATATCTGTACTATATGTATATATATATATAAATTATTAATATATTTTATCTTTAATATTATATAATACGATTATATTACACACACATGCATATAAGTGTGTGTGTATTTATATATATTGATATTATATAAATAACTTAGATATATATATATATATATAATTAAATTTTTTAACGATATATTATGTACACACGTGTGCACGCATATATTTTTTAAATTAAATTTTCAGTTAAAATTAAAATTTATAATTATTTTTTATATTATAAATTTTGTTTTTAAGTGTATAAAATTTTAAAATGTGACAAAATAATATATATATATATATATAACATAAATAACTTTCTTTTTTATTTAATTTAGTCACATTTAAAAATGTAGCGAACATAAAAAAAATTATTGTATTTTATAAACATAACTAAAAAATATTGTTAAATTTAAAATTTAACCACATTTTTAAGAAACATGAATAAATTTAAAAATTATCCATATTTTAAAAACATGAGTAAATCTGCCACATTTTAATAAATCATGACTAAAGTAAAATAATCCATATTTTATGAAAACGAATCTAAAAGCACGTCTATTTACCCACTTTTTTAGTGACATAAGCTTTACAGTCTAAAATTTTCATAAAATAAAAATTTGTATGCTTCCCAATATATATATCATATGATGTCTTTTTTGATTGATTTAGATAGAATTTGGTTCAGTATGAAGGTATCTCATATCCCCATAATGATATATAAATATCACACTAACTCATTATCAATCAAACCATGTTTAGCAAGGTATGATTTTTTCTTTTATACACACTATTTCATTATGGTGTTCCATGAGGATTGATTTTTTAAACTATTCCATAATTGTATAGATGATCGGTAAATTTCTGTCTCAAGTATTCACTACCACAATCTTATCAAAACACCATAATAATTTTTCTTGGTAGATTATGTACTTTTTTTATGGACTCTTTTAACTTTTCAAAGGTTTTAAAGTTGTATCTTAAATGGAACACATAATAATAAAAATTAAATTCATCATAAAATTCTATAATGTACCTATAACCACCATTTTATTGTCTACTCATTGGTCAATAAAACTCACTGTGTATTATGTAACATCTCGTCCCTCACCCATTGTCTTGGAAATAGGCCAAATTACAACTAAGACTTCGGTGAAATCCCCAAGACACCAAAGACAACTAAGACACCCACTCATCAAATCCCAACCTCTCCAAGATCCAACTCCCCATGTCATTCCAATGGTATCAAGAATCATCATTAAATAAATGAGATACATTTCCTTTACATATGTCTCGATATACAATATATGTAAACAGGTCAAAGTTCCCAATTAGGTGGTGAGTATAAAACTTGGAAGGATTTCCCCAATGACTTCCCAAATCACACCGCTAGGATAGAACAAGTTGTCACATTTATATAAAATAGTTTAAAATAATTTTAAAGGTTGTTTATATCAAAGTCGAGATATTTTCAAAACCAACCAATTTTATAAATAAAGAAACCAAAAATTTCTTTAAAAACATTCCTCAAATTATATTTGGAATTTATCATCCCATTCCACACATCCAAAAATGCATGCCCATGTGACAATTTCATACTCATGAGTGGTGTCTTTTTTATCTACCAAGTCATCCAAGGTATCCATATACCAATTTTCCTAATGGCACACACCCCTTCCATAGTGTCTTGTCAATGAAAATGAACACATTCCAACTGTTTATGTCAAATACAATGCCAAACCAATTGTTCTAAACTGTTTCAATAAAATAATTCCTTTTGTTGAAAAAATATCCACAAACATTTTTCCATGAATAAAAAAACCATATTTTAAGAGCACCATTTAAAATCATAAAACAAAACACTTTCCATAAAACAACTAATTTCCACAAAATTACCAACCATCACTAAATATAGTTTCCATCAAGCATTACACATCAATTTCACAATTCAATTCAATAAATTCAATCAATTTTAAATCAAGCCTTCAATTTCTAACTAATATGAGTCTATAATTATTTCACCTACCTCTTAAAATTAAGCGAAGATAAAGAACAACACAAAACTCCAAAAACTCAACTTGGAAATTCAAGAAATGTCCTTAGGTCTTGTTACCTTTAAAAAAACAACCATATTTCAAAATGATTGTCATAAAAAACACGAATATATCCCTAACATATTAGATTCATTCATACAAGAGAGTGAAGAAGAAGAAAACTAAGGGAAATAACCAAAAATGAGTACTTACCAAGGAATTTGGGAATCCAACACACTTAGATTCACCAACAGATCACTCCTAGATCAAGAGGAAAGGTCTATCCAGCCTTTAGAAGGATTTGAATTTTTGTTAAGGTAAGATTAGTGGAAGAACAAGTCATTTAGAAGGAAAACTGAATTAGATACACAAAATATAGCTCTTATTTTTAATGGTGTATAGTTAGGGCACATGATTAGGAAAACCATGAACTATGTGTTAGCCACTACCTCCAGACACCCCTTGTATAGTTGACTCACAATGTTAGACAAATTGTGTGCTAACCATGTTAAAACCATCTTTCCAAAATCTCATGGTTTCTCTTGGGTGGTCACATGGTTTGGCAAAACCATGCACCTACCCAGTTCCCACTCTTTTAGTTAAATAGTTTCCTGGAAGGTGTTTCACAGTTTCTGTTAATTGTGCTCAAACCATGTACCTCCATAAAATCCCCAAAACATGCCAAATATCCTCCAACCATCCCGAAAATTAACCTAATAACTTTCTATACTTAAAATAAATAAATAAAGGGTTATGCACCTAAAACCTGGGGGGATACATTCTCCCCACCATTGGTCATTCCATCCCCAGAAAGATGAAAATCATCATTGGATTGAAAGAGTTTGAATCATTTCTTGACCATTTCTTTTTCACGCTCCCACATTTCATACTAAATCTTACCATGCTTCCATAAAACCCACACTAAACCTGTGGTTTTCCCACACCACTCTTTCTCTTACCTATCCACAATCCACACTAGCACATAAACCAATGTAGCGTATGAATCTAGTTCAATGTAATCCCATTGAATCACATAGTTAGGATCATGTTTATACTTCTTAAACTAAGATACCTAAAATGCATTATGCACTGAATTGAATCTTAGTGGAAAATACAATTGATATTCTACCTCACAAACCTATTCAAGTATCACAAAAGGTCCTATGTATTAAGGAAATAACTTAACCTACTTCCCAAAATGATGATCCCCAAGGCTTGGATAGATTATCAAGAAAAAATGATCACCCACCTTGAACAAAAAATGTTGTTGAAGATTATCTATATATGATTTTTGACAACTTTGAGCCATCTCCATCCTCTTCCTGATCAACTGAATCTTTTCTATTGTATTTTTTCACAAGGCTTGGTCTAACCAGTGAAGTATCACATTTTTCACCAAAAAAATAGATAAATACAAGGATTCCCATAAAATGATTAAAAAGGATCCATGTGTATCAAGTCTTGATAATTGTTGTAATAAGATAAATACACTAACAGTATGTGATCCTCCCATGATCCACCAAATTCCATTACACAAGTTCTAAACATGTCTTCCAATGTTTTTATCATCCTTTCATATTTTCCAACCATTTGAGGATGATGAATCGCACTCATGGTCAACTGAGTCACAAGGTCTTGCTATAAAGATTTACAAAAATGAGATGTAAACCTCATATCTCAGTTTGATACTATCGAAACCGGTATTCCATTCCATTTTACCACATCTAGGATATATATTTTTTACATGTCTTCCACCATATGAGATTCATGGATAGAGATGAAATGTTATGAATTTTTAAGTCAATCTACTATCACCCATATGGAATCGTGTTTTTGAAACATCCTTTGTAAAACTATTACATAATATATAGATATTTTCTCCCATTTCCAAACAAGAATAGGTAAAGACTGTATCAAACCTACTTGTCATTGGTGTTCTAAATTAACCTTCTAATAGGTGAGGCATCTCAGAACAAAATCGACCACCTTTGTTTTCATGTCATTCAAAAAAAATTGTTTCATTAACTTAAACATCTATTTTATTCTAGGATGAATATCCCATATCAAATGGTGGTAAGCATGAAGAAGTTTTTCCCAAAAAACCAAAGGTATGACCTTCCAATCTCAAAAACACAAGATTGATCCTATTTCAATCTTTCATCCCTCAATGGTCTCACCGCCATTAGTTTCGACCTCATAGAAAAATATTTAGAATCTAATATTTGTTCTTATCTAACCTTATCAACCAAATAAATAATAAAATAAACCAAGAAAAAAAACTACCTTTGTCTTCACAATCCAAGTGCATGTTAGTTATCACAGACATCAGGTGCCATTGATCTAAAGACTCTATTTCCAATTAACCATATGAATTCCTACTTAATTAATTTTCCACTGAATTTCATATTCCCAATGTATACATAAATTAAAAGACAAACATTTGGATATACTATATCCATATTCTTTGTCTCAGATTCAAATATCTTTGTGATAAAATTTGCTTCAAAGTCTTATGATCATAAACACCATAAATTTATCACCAAAGAAGTAATGACACCAAGTATTTAAAGCATTAACTATATAATAAAATTCCAAATCATGTGTTGGGTAGTTATTTTCATGAAACTATAACTTTCACGATCCATAAGTAACAACATGGTCTCCCTGTATGATAACACACCCCAACCTAGATCCTAAAGAATACCAGTACATAACATAGCCTTGTCTTTGTTCTAGAAATATCATGATTAGCACTAATGTGAGTAAAATTTTAATATCTTGAAAAAAATTTTGAAATTCATCATCCCAATGGAATGATAAATTTTTCCTTTCAAAAACATTCATTGGTGAATCTAGTCATGAAAATTCATGAACAAACACTGGTAATAATCATCCAAGCTAAAGAAATTGTGTATCTCGAAGACATTATTTTGTGGTTTCCAAGAGATCAAAACCTATATATTTTCTAGGTCCATAGAATAAAATTTTTCATAGATAATATGGTCAAAGGAAATATACCTATTATATCCAAAAATAACACTTTGAAAGTTCAGAAAACAAATGATGATCACACAAGATAACCAAAACTGTCACTAAATTGTTTCTCATGATCAGACCTTTCCCTTGAATATAACAATATTTCATCCAAAAAAAACCCCAAAAAAGAATACATATACCTTTTCAATATCTAATTTATCAATTATATAAATATATCTAGTGCATTCATAAGACCAAAAGGCATAACCAAATAATTGTAATGACCATATCTACTCTTGAAAGTTGTCTTCAGAATATCCTCCTTCCAAACCCATAGTTAGTGATATCCCGAATGAAAAAAAATTAGAGAACCATTGGGACCCACTAAATTTATTAAAAATATCATAAATTCATATAATCAGATACAAATTCTTAATCATATCTTGGTTAATCTTAAGATAATATACATATAGTCGAACAGTTTCATCTCCTTTTTCACAAACAAAACTGGTGCAGCCCATGGAGACGGACTAGTCCAAATAAAACCTTTTCTTTCCAACTTGTCCAATTATAACTTTAATTCCCTCAATTATATTGGTTCCATTTGATAATATAGAATTAATATAGGATTGTTCCCTAGTAATAGATCAATCGTAAACTCCAATTCTCTTGTGGGTGGAAAATGTAACACCCCGAGATTTTATGAAAAATATTCTTCTTAATTTCATTAATATCTTGTGTTGTACGCTACACCAAAATGAGGTTGCACAACACACATCCTTGACTTGCCTTGCATTACACGCAATTGCGACCTTCCTTGATAGCGTGTGTAGTGCGCAATAACGAGTTTCACTAAACAACAATATGCTATTAAAATATTATTAAAACTAGCTGTTATGAATAGTAATAACCACTTTTTGAAATTTTGTAAATTTTATTTTTCAAAATGGACTTCATTTTTGGATTCGGAATATCAAAATTATCTTAGGGTGAAATTTTGGTACTTTTCGGATAACTTTCATTTTATGATGAATAGTGAAAATTACTAAATTTTAATTAAAAACTACCTTTTTAATCGAAATAATTAATAGTGATAAATTATTAATTTGAGTGGTTTTAAAGTATATTTAGAATATATTTTTACAATTTAATACAATGTTGGTCATTGGATGTAATTTCACATTTAAACCAGACACAAACAGGTGTCAATATTTTGGTAGTTATTATCTCTTAAGAACACGCTATTTGTTTTGACGACGGGAATTAATTTTTAAATTAATTAATACAACTAATATGTTTTGAATTTGGTAAAATAGACATCATTTTTTAGTTCATAATATCAAATATAGCTTAGGCCTAATTTTTGGTATTTTTCTGGAAACTTTCATTTTTTGATGAATAGTGAAACCACTAAGTGGTAGTTAAAAAAAATGAATTTTTCATAAAGATTAATTTTACTGCTTCTGTGAATGGAATTTCAAAAATCCGAGAGACATGATTGATGTCAGTAAGTAAAATGTTGTTCAATGAGAGGAAAATAATTTTTGGTGAATAGTAACTTTTTACTTTTTTTACCACGGTTAAAATTAATTGGGTGATTAAGGGTAAAAATGATATTTTTATTACCCTAACACATGTCCTAATTCTATTGGATAAGTGTAATTAGACCAACAAACAACCTTAGGAATAACATATGACCATTTAGGCCCACTTGGATTAGATTAGGACATTTATTATTAATTTATTTAAAGAAGGGTTAAAATAGTTAAAATCAAAGTTTATTTACTAAAACATTTTTAATATAGGGTTATACATAAGATAAATTCGATTTTAAATATTCATTAGAAATCTAATAAGATTTCCTACATAATGATATTTTATTTATAATTTTTAGACATTAAATAATTTAATTTCTTTATGACACAATGATGATGCAGTAATTACCATAATAGTGAAAAATTAGAGTAATTGATATTATAAATACCCAAATAAATATAATTTGAGACTTTTTATGAATTACACTAATTTTATAGGTTAATATGACATGTTAGTATTGATTTAATTAACTTTTGTTGAAGTAATCATTTTGTTATGAGTTTCACAAAAATCAACTATTGAATAATGTCAAAATTGACATAAAATAGTTTTTTAAAAAACATATTATATTATTGATTGTTATTTTATTCCTAAAAATATAAGGTTCGTCCAAGATACTTATATCATGATATTTGTATCATTAATGGACCACTTGGGGGTCGCTTGGATGTATATGGTAAGTTTATTAACTATATAATATAAAAATACAAAGTGACATGGTAAATGTCAATCTAATTAACTAAGAGTTAAAACTAAAAGATAAGGTTAATATAATGACCTAAACTTGTATAAATTCTATTGGATGAGATTATTTCTACCCATACCCACCTTAGCTTAGAAATAAATCAATTTTGAGCTATTTAAAACCAAATTTGGCTTTATAATAAAATAATATTTTTAGTTATTCCAAAGGTGCCCCTCTCCTCCCTTATAAAAGAGCACCTCCTCCCTCTCTTCCTCACACCACTTTGAGCCTTCAATCTCGGCCAAACCCTAAAAACTTCTCATCTCCACTTCCCTAGAAACATCCTAGAGGTCCTGGTCTTCTTCAAAGACCATGTTTAGTGCCCTAAAAGGAGGTCTCAAAGAAGCGCTTCAAAGAAGAGGTAATGTCCGTTACTGATTCTTTCAACTTTATTTCTTCTTCCACTTCTTCTTATTAGGTTGTTTCATTATGAAGTAATAACATCAGTATCACTCATATACTGATATGTTATTATAAGTATGAAACAACCCTATTTCACCATCTATCCATCCTACAGAAAACGAAATCACCGCGCATGCGTACGTACGGAATACTGTCTCCACGTCGTGGTGTAATCTATTTTCCACCACCACCTTACTTGGATGGGTATAATGGTGTAAATAATAACTATATATGATTTTTTTAATGTGATATTGATTCTGAAATAGTATACATACCCCCCAATAAAATTCCACGATCATGAGAATGATATCATCGCTCGTGCGTACGTACGGACTACCGTCTCCACGACGCGATGAGATTCATTCTCCACGTTAACCATTCATGAATGATTATAAAGTATATATAATAAGTAATCATGAAATAAATGACATAATAATGATACTGGATTTATGTGTATATATATGTATTTAATCTACTTAATTCCATTCAACTCAATAAGGAAACGAAAACAGCGTTCATGCGTACGTACAGCCTACCGTATCCATGAACGGTGTATTTCTTTCCATTTACTGATCTATTATATATATGTATATTCGGAATATATATCATTTATAAATCATGTTTTATATTCTGGAATTAAGTAATCATGATCTAAGTAATCTTATGAATAATTACAAGTCAAAACACGGACGACAAATGAAAAGATTTTACCCAAAACGCTCTTTAACATGGAATTTACAAAAGAACGGGTAATATAAAGTCATAAGTGAACCATATATGATATCATAACAATGAGTATTATTCTGGAATAAGTCAATGACATTATTTAAATCATTATACATGAGGTTCGGACACTTACGAATCAAATCGGACCTAAGGTAAGGGAAATATCACAATCTCATTTCTATCCGATATTGTTTATACTTTAAAATTTACTGGGGTGTATTTTATCATCCACATCCATGTTTCCTCAATATGTAATATTTTTTCCATCCACCTACAATTGTTTAAATCCAATTTTACCCTTCGGTGAGTTTTTAGTAAAAGATATGAAAGGAATCTTTTGTCGTTTTTCGTACGAGGCACTTTTTGACTTTTCCGACAAAAGTACGAGAAGAATGTTTTTTTTAACTTATATGGCATGAATGGATTTTTAAAACAAAATTTCCAAGAATATTCCTTCACAAGTTTTCAAGTTTATTTTTAATCAACTTCTTTTAGTTTAAAATTGTATGACATGTTAAGAAAGGAAAAATGTTTTTGAAGTAGAAAAGATATTTTCCTCAAGAATGGAGTTCAAGTGTTTTATCAAAATTATTTTCCATCTAAGATAATAAAGGGTTCTGTTTATATCTCTATTATTACATGGATTTGATTATGTCATGATGGAAATATTTTTATTAATTCTTTTATCTTATATAAATTGTTTTATGATGTCACAATGTTTAAAGATTCTCATTTTTATTACATGGGTTATGCTTGATGTATGGTTTATGATTTTGTGGCACACATAAGAATGGTATCATTATGAGATGGGTGGGACATATATCTCCCTCCAATTCATTGGGTAAAGATTTTATATCTCATGAGATAGACATGGATGGAACGCAGATTAAATCGGTTCAGTAAAACAGGACTGAAACGAGGAGTGAACTCGGTTCAGAAATGGGCTTTGTACACTAAGATAGTCTTGGAAATGAGTCTTGACTAATAAGAAATGATTCTCTATGATTATGTGGGTTTGCCACAAAGTTTCATGTTTTAAGTTATGATTACTGGGATTACATTTCACTACTATTATTTATCCCATGTTATGATATTATGATCTCTTTTGCAGGTTAAGATTTCCAAAATGTTATGTTTTTATGAATATGATGTGATTGATATTTATTTTGTTTACCCTTACTGAGCATTTGATCTCACCCTTTTATGTTTTCTTTTCCCCAGGATATAAAGAAAGGTTTTAGGTAAAAAAAAGGAAGATCTTTATGGGAGATGTTGATGATCTTTCACCATGATTAGAAGATTATATTCTGAGTTTCCAAAGACACTAAACTATTACGGTCCTTGTGTGTGTGTTTTTGTTATGTACTAAGTATTCCGCAAAAGTAATGTAATGTCCATGTACGTCAAGCTTCGGGCCTCTGTAGTTGGTATCAGAGGCAAAGGAGGTTGGAGTGTATCCGATCCTTTGGAACTCTCACATGTGAGCGTTGGACGAAGCATGGCTCTCCGCCCAAGGGCTTCATGAGGAAATGGCTTCCACTGGGGGTGGTGGTGTGTCCCACCTAGGGGGTGTAGCCTCCCATGGAGTGCCCTGATAGGTATCAATTATAGTCCACTGGAAATAATTCCAGACCGCTACAGTTGGTATCAGAGGAAAGGTTTAGTCAACCTTTGGAAACTATGATGTGAGAACTTTAGTGAGATCCCTAGAGATATTTCTAAGGTATGTCTAGGGATTTACCTAAGGTTAAGTATAAGTATAGGTTATAGTACTAGAATTACAGTAACCCAAGATGTTAGATATTGAAGTTACTCCCCCTTTATTATATTTTTTTCCCTAGCGTGATTTTTGCCTCTCACACTATTCTTTTTGGGTTTTAGACGATGGATGGAACCCGAAGAAACCGTGTTGATCAATGTAATGGACAATGCAATGATTTTCCTCCTGAACAAACAAATGTTATGGGAGATGGAGTGCAAAATCTTATTTCTATACTTACACAATCTATGAATCATTCTGGACTTCCAAATGAGTAGAGAAGGGAACAATATTCTATTGAGTCCTTCAGGAGGCAATGTCCACCTTCTTTCAGTGGGTCTTCTGATCCACTTGTTGCTGAACAATGGATCAGTACCACTGAAAAGATATTTTCAGTTCTTCAATGTTATGAACATGATAAATTCATCTTAGTAGTATATCGTTTGGAAGGTGAAGTTGATCAATGGTGGAATCTTATCAAGAATACGAGGCCAAGAGATGAAATTGAGTCCATGGAATGGGACAAGTTCAAGAACTTATTTTTCAATAATTACTTCCCTCATATTCTTCGAAGAAATATGGAGAAGGAGTTTCTTGAACTAAAGAAAAAGGATGATGAATCTGTTGGTATATACGAAGTGAATTTTACAAGGCTTGCAAGGTATGCATCTGGATTTATCATCCAACTTGAAAGTAAAGTTGATCGATTCTTCAGTGGCTTAAAACCAAATCTTCAAAGGGTATTAGATATAAGAGACTTTAGTAGCTATGAAGAAATTGTGCGTTGTGCTATCAAGGTAGAAATGGAAGTTGGTGTTACTTATCTATCTCATAGTTTTGACAAGAAACGAAAGATGGAGTTCAAGGAGAAATCTCGGAATAATGGTGAAAAAAAGATGAATGTTTCCTTATACTCAAAGTGTGGAAAGAAGAATGGTAGAGATTGTCTTAAAGGAACAAGTAAATGTTTCAAATGTGGAAAGGAAGGTCATCAGGCATTTGAATGTCGCAATGATGGGAAGAAGATATCTAATGATGCAAACAAAGCAAGGGATACACAGAATGAACCTACTACACTTCAATGCTTCAAGTGAAAGGAAATGGGGTATTATGCTAATAAATTCCCTAATCCAAGGGTTAGTGATGATCGACATGAGCAACCACTTAAGGAAAAGGACAAAGGGAAGTCACATGCGATCACTATTGGCGATGTTGAATATGACAACAATGTGGTGGAATGATTAAGTGTTTATGTAATGGGATTCCAAAATAATGTTGTATATAGTATCGTGGAATATTGGAATATTTATGTATTGGTATATTTTGGTGTTCAATGGTACCGGTAACCATAGAATGTGATTGAGATATTTTGGAAAAAAAGATGATATGCGCATAATGAAAGGAAAACGAGAAAATGAAATGTTTGACCGTATTCATGAGCTCATGACTGATATAAGTATAAGGTTATATCATGGTTTGAGTATATAGAATTTTTGGATTTTGGTATGTGGAAAGAGTTAACTTTTGACTGCATTCATGTTTTCACTAAGGTTCAATGGGTATTCATTCTTCAAGAGAATACATGATTAAGTTATTCACATGTTTGTAATTTGACCAACAAGATATATCTTATGATATATGGGGGGATAAATGATGGCATTCATGTGATTGTTATGTGACATTTCAAGTAATCATTTTCTTTATACTATGAGCTTGGACCAAAGTATTTTAGATAAGCCTAAAGATTAGAATGGATTATGTTGGACATAAGTTAGTATTGTTTAAGGATAGAACATTTTTTCCGATATTATTTATGGGATGTTATAGTAATATAGCTTTAGAAAAAGGACAACCTGCAGGATGGCCGACAGCCCATCGCGTCGGACAAGGCTGTTGGAATCGAACCCACAACCGAAGTGTGACTGGCATTTATCGCCTACCACTGGCCTACAGAAAGTCCCTGGTTAGTAGAAACTAGTTTTATTTTATTACGCGGTATGATATATGAATTCTATGTTCATTTTTGGAATCGTATACGATTAACCTCACCATAGATGGACTTATGTATATTTGATAACTTTTCGTAACCTTTTGTTTGAAATAGATGGAATGACTCATCATTCTATCACATGATCTGCTAACACTTCATAAATGAAAAATTCAACTTCATTTCTTTACGAGATGAAGTGGAAATTGTTCAAAGCACCAACAACAGTGAGATTGTACAAAAATCAAGCAATTATTTCTTCTAATTCCAATTTCATCAACTTTAGGGAAATGATCTTAAAAACCAAAAATGTTGTCCTAGTGCTCTTATATCTGATGAATCAGATGGTACCTTAGATCGTCACAAATTTATGGCTTTGTGATTGCTGGATTTTCCATAGCCATGTTCTCTATCACTCTCCATCAGAACATGATGGTTAGATTTCTCTTCCATATCCATATTTTCACCTATGTGGAAACCCAGTGATTAGTTTCTTTGGGTAACCGTTACGTTTCATAATTTTGTTTTTAAAGATTGGTTTTGGTATTCCTTTTTATGATGTGGATTTATATTAAAGAAACTTTCGAGTAGTAAACCATTTATAACCCCGATGAATTTCGAGGGCGAAATTCATTTTAAGGGGGGTAGAATGTAACACCCCGAGATTTTATGAAAAATATTCTTTTTAATTTCATTAATGTCTTGTGTTGTACGCTACACCAAAAGGAGCTTTCACAACACGCATCCTTGACTTGCCTTGCATTACACGCAATCGCGACCTTCCTCGATAGCGTGTGTAGTACGCAATAACGAGTTTCAATAAACAACAATATGCTATTAAAATATTATTAAAACTAGCTGTTATGAATAGTAATAACCACTTTTTGAAATTTTGTAAATTTTATTTTTCAAAATGGACTTCATTTTTGGATTTGGAATATCGAAATTAGCTTAGGGTGAAATTTTGGTACTTTTCGGATAACTTTCATTTTCTGATGAATAGTGAAAATTACTAAATTTTAATTAAAAACAACCTTTTTAATCGAAATAATTAATAGTGATAAATTATTAATTTGAGTGGTTTTAAAGTATATTTAGAATATATTTTTACAATTTAATACAATGTTGTTCATTGGATGTAATTTCACATTTAAACCAGACATAAACAAGTGTCAATCTTTTGGTAGTTATTATCTCTTAAGAACACGCTATTTGTTTTGACGACGGGAATTAATTTTTAAATTAATTAATACAATTGATATGTTTTGAATTTGGTAAAATAGACATCATATTTGAGTTCATAATATCAAATATAGTTTAGGCCTAATTTTTGGTATTTTTCTGGAAACTTTCATTTTTTGATGAATAGTGAAACCACTAAGTGGTAGTTAAAAAAAATGAATTTTTCATAAAACTTAATTTTACCGCTTCTGTGAGTGGAATTTCAAAAATCCGAGAGACACAGTTGATGTCAGTAAGTAAAATGTGGTTCAATGAGATGAAAATAATTTTTGTTGAATAGTAACTTTTTACTTTTTTTTACCACGGTTAAAAGTAAATAGGGTGATTAAGGGTAAAAATGATATTTTTATTACCCTAACACATGTCCTAATTCTATTGGATAAGTGTAATTCGACCAAAAAACAACCTTAGGAATAAAATATTACCATTTAGGCCCACTTGGATTAGATTAGGACATTTATTATTAATTTATTTAAAGAAGGGTTAAAATAGTTAAAATCAAAGTTTATTTACTAAAACATTTTTAATATAAGGTTATACATAAGATAAATTCAATTTTAAATATTCATTATAAATATAATAATATTTCCTACATAATGATATTTTATTTATAATCTTTAGACATTAAATAATTTAATTTATTTATGACACAATGATGATGCAGTAATTATATAATAGTGAAAAGTTAGAATAATTGATATTATAAATACCCAAATAAATATAATTTGATACTTTTTATGAATTAAACTAATTTTATAGGTTAATATGACATGTTAGGATTGATTTAATTAACTTTGGTCGAAGTAATCATTCTTTTATGAGTTTCACAAAAATCAACTATTGAATAGTGTCAAAATTGACATAAAATAGTTTTTTAAAACAAATATTATATTATTGATTGTTATTTTTTTCCTAAAAATATAAGGTTCGGCCAAGATACTTATATCATGATAGGTGTATCATTAATGGACCACTTGGGGGTCTCTTGGATGTATATGGTATGTTTATTAACTATATAATATAAAAATACAAAGTGACATGGTAAATGTCAATCTAATTAACTAAGAGTTAAAACTAAAAGATAAGGTTAATATAATGACCTAAACTTGTCTAAATTCTATTGTATGAGAGTATTTAGACCCCTCCCCACCTTAGATTCAAAATAAATCAATTTGGAGCTATTTAAAACCGAATTTGGCTTTATAATAAAATAATAGTTTTTGTTATTCCAAAAGTGCCCCTCTCCTCCCTTATAAAAGGGCACCTACTCCCTCTCTTCCTCACACAACTTTGAGCCTTCAATATCGGAAAAACCCTGACAAATTCTCTTCTCCACTTTCCTAGAAACATCCTAGAGGTCCTGGTCTTCTTCAAAGACCAAGTTTAGTGCCCTAAAAGGAGGTCTCAAAGAAGCGCTTCAAAGAAGAGGTAATGTCCGTTACTGATTCTTTCAACTTTATTTCTTCTTCCACTTCTTCTTATTATGTTGTTTCATTATGAAGTAATAACATCAGTATCACTAATATACTGATATGTTATTATAAGTATGAAACAACCCTATTTCACCATCTATCCATCCTATGGAAAACTAAATCACCGCGTGTGCGTACGTACGGAATACCGTCTCCACGCCGTGGTGTAATCTATTTTCCACCACCACCTTACTTGGATGGGTATAATGGTGTACATAATAACTATATATGATTTTTGTAATGTGATATTGATTCTTAAATAGTATACATACCCTCCAATACAATTCCACGATCATGAGAATGATATCATCGCTCGTGCGTACGTACGGACTACCGTCTCCACGACGCGATGAGATTCATTCTCCACGTTAACCATTCATGAATGATTATAAAGTATATATAATAAGTAATCATGAAATATATTACATAATAATGATGCTGTATTTATGTTTATATATATGTATTTCATCTACTTAATTCCATTCAACGCAATAAGGAAACGAAAACAGCGTTCATGCGTACGTACGACCTACCGTCTCCATGAACGGTGTATTTATTTCCATTTAATGATCTATTATATATATGTATATTATGAATATATATTATATATAAATCATGTTTTATATTCTAGAATTAAGTAATCATGATCTAAGTAATCTTATGAATAATTACAAGTCAAAACACGGATGACAAATGAAACGATTTTACCCAAAACGCTCTTTAACATGGAATTTACAAAAGAACGGGTAATATAAAGTCATAAGTGAACCATATATGATATCATAACAGTGATTATGATTCTGGAATAAGTCAATGACATTATTTAAATCATTATACAGGAGGTTCAGACACTTACTAAGCAAATCGGACCTAAGGTAAGGGAAATATCACAATCTCATTTCTATCCGAGATTGTTTATACTTTAAAATTTACTGGGGTGTATTTTATCATCCACATCCATGTTTACTCAATATGTAATATTTTTTCCATCCACCTAAAATTGTTTAACTCCAATTTTACCCTTCGGTGAGTTTTTAGTAAAATATATGAAAGGAATCTTTTGTCATTTTTCGTATGAGGTACTTTTTGACTTTTCCGACAAAAGTACGAGAAGAATATTTTTTTAACTTATACGACATGAATGGATTTTTAAAACAAAATTTCCAAGAATCTTCCTTTACAAGTTTTCAAGTTTATTTTTAATCAACTTATTTTAGTTTAAAATTGTATGACATGTTAAGAAAGGAAAAATGTTTTTGAAGTAGAAAGGATATTTTCCTCAAGAATGGAGTTCAAGTGTTTTATCAAAATTATTTTCCATCTAAGATAATAAAGGGTTCTGTTTCTATCCCTATTATTACATGGATTTGATTATGTCATGATGGAAATATTTTTATGAATTCTTTTATCTTATATGAATTGTTTTATGATGTCACGATGTTTAAAGATTCCCATTTTTATTACATGGGTTATGCTATGATGTATGGTTTATGATTTTGTGGCACACATAATAATGGTATCATTATGAGATGGGTGGGACCTATATATACCTCCAATGCATTGGGTAAAGATTTTATATCTCGTGAGATAGACATGGCTGGAACGGCAGATTAAACCGGTGCAGTGAAACAGGACTGAAACGAGGAGTGAACTCGGTTCAGAAATGGGATTTGTCCACTAAGATAGTCTTGGCAATGAGTCTTGACTAATAAGAAATGATTCTCTATGATTATGTGTGTATTACACAAATTTTCATGTTTTAGGTTATAATTACTGGGATTACATTTCACTACTATGATTTATCCCATGTTAAGATATTATGATCTCTTTTGCAGGTTAAGATTTCCAAAATGTTATGTTTTTATGAATATAATGTGATTGATATTTATTTTTTTTACCCTTACTGAGCATTTGAGCTCACCCTTTTATGTTTTCTTTTCCCCAGGATATAAATAAAGGTTTTAGGTAAAAAAAAGGAAGATCTTTATGGGAGATGTTGATGATCTTTCACCACGATTAGAAGATTATATTCCGAGTTTCCAAAGACACTAAACTATTACGGTCCTTGTGTGTGTGTTTTTGTTATGTACTAAGTATTCCGCAAAAGTAATGTAATGTCCATGTATGTCAAGCTTCGGGCCTCTGCAGAAAACATGTGAAATTATCAATAAAAATATCTGGAAACTGTTAAAAAATTGTTATAAAACCACTATTATAAATCTCACCCATATATTCCAAGCTAAAAGATAAAAAATGGTATGATATAGATCCAAAAACTAGTGCCAACAATCGGACTCCACTTTCATTCATATTATGATCTCCTCTAAAGAGATGCTTGATGCCATCATCAGTTGTAAAACTAACCCTTTGGGTATAAAAATCGATATGATATTTGAAAATTATCAACTAATACATACCTAGGGTTAAGTCATAGACATCCATCTCAAGTACAGATAAATCACAAATTAATTCATCCCCCGTCGATATTTCTAGAACATGCTTTTCACATACAAGCTTGTCATTCTCTTTATCCAATAGAAGCTTGAAGTTTCAAAATAGAAAGCATAATCCCAAAATGAAAACCTAGAAGATCAAAATCAAAAGAAGCAATAAAATAATGGGATTTAACCATATCAAAAAAATCTTTCAAAGGGTAGAATTAAAAATAATCATACCTCTCATTATCGAATGTCCAGATTGATCATCCATGATTATTTGTTCAGCTCCATACAAATGATTACTCATTGCACTTTTTTATTTATTACTCTATTGATATTTACCTTGTTGAAGAGTCATAGTTTTCCTAGAATCAGCATTGGTTTCTCAGTTCTGCTTCCGATAATTATTCTGATTGTCTCATCCTTTTGAAGCATACTTTGTCTGTAAAACATGAGACATGTCCCAAGAACCCAACCTTAGAGCACTACAAAAATAGTATTGATGATGACCTATCTAGTTTTAATTTTGATATGATTTAGTGGGGTTGTACAATCAAACATCATATGATCATAATAACCACATTAAAATAATTCAAAAATACTCTTTGGTTTAGGGGGAAGATTCTCTGATCCTGTTGTCTGATTCTGAGTTATACCACTACCTTGGAAATAGTTTTCTCTCTTACTCTTATTCTCAGCATTAAATTTTGCACCATTTCCCATAGGCATCAAAATGATTCCTCCACCCATGGTTCTTGAAATGTCTCTTTATTCCACTATTGGTCTATTGACTATCTTTATATACTCCATTATAGAAAGAGATTCAATATTTAAGAGAATTTATAGCTTCAACCCCGATTCAAAAATGTGTGACTTCAAGGATGCACTTACAACAACTTCAGGTTTAAAAAAAGACTAAATTAATGAATTTATCTACATACTTTATGATCTGTAAATTCCCCTACTTTAATCTGAAAATGCAATTTTTTCTCACAATCCTGAACATGTGTAGATGGAATGTTTTGTTAAACAATTCTTCAAAATTCTCCCATGAAATGAATTGGTCTAATTTAGCCTGAACTTATAAATCCCACTACTTACATGATAGATACTTCAGTGTATACATTTCTAACTTGACTTTTAGCTCATCTGGTGTGCCAAGAAAATTGATGATTCAATTCATCCTATTTATCCACACCTTTTCCTTTTTTAGTTTTGAATCACCACAAAAGATGTGTGGATTCTAATTTTAGAACTGAACAAAATGATCCACTTTCCTTGGTTTATTCCTTCTGTTCCATCTTTACATAACTTGAAAATCATGTACAATACTCTGATCTAGATTTTTTTTCACCTAAGGATCATTTACAACCGCATTTTTAGCATCTTCCTCAGGTTGATTTCTACTACGTCAACCAGGTTTAATTTTCTATAACCAAAATAAAATGCCATTAACTCTTAGTCTCTAGAAACTTAAGGCTTATAAATTTAAAATTTACCTCATCACACATATCACAACAATTCTTTCTAAAATTCAATATTTTTCCACTTCCAAACCATTTTTTAAAATTCCAAAATGCTTTTAAAAATAAAACCATTTCAACTATTTTAAAAAATCAACAGTTTTTCATCCAATTCATAAATCATTACTCAAAATAAATTATAAACACATATTGGGAATTCATTAACATGAATTAATTTCATGCTCACCTCATTAGCTAAACCCGTGATGATGAGGTTTGAACTCCTAAAAGTATCTCAAAACACTTATATATCAAAATCCCTGGTAACTTGAAGATCATCCTTAATAGGTTAGTTATGCCTCTTTATTCTATAAATTTCAAGACTCGATGATCATATCTCCTTGATGCCATCCCAAATCTAGGACTAAACTATAATGATTCATCAACTCTAGGTTCAAACAAACTGATACCATTTTTAACATCTCGTCCCTCACCCATTGGCTTGGGAAGAGGCGGAATTGCTACTAAGACTTAGGTGACGTTCCTAAGACACTAAAGCCTATAAATAATTGATGAGGTATTCAATAAAATTGGGGGATGATTTTCCATTTGAAAATAAAACAACCATAATAGATAATCATAACCAAACAACCACCATATGATGCATGAGAATAATGTAATACAACTGAAAGAGAAACTAACCAAACCAAACTATATCATAGTACAATGCGGAAACTAAGACCTATATTAGAGTAAAAAGAAGACAGAAAAACCAATAAAAATAAAAGACAAACAAGAAACCCCCCTCATTAACTCTCAACCTACTCCAAACTCAAAATCCACATGCCATGCCAATTTTATCATAAATAATCACTAAATAAATGAGATAAATTGCCTTTACCTTTGTCTTGATATAAAATATCTTCAATTGCACCAAAGTTTCCAAGCAGGGGGTGAGTATAAAACTCAATAAGATTTTACCAATGACTTCCCAACTCACACCACTAGTATAGAACAAGTTAAAACATTTATATAAATTTTTTTAAAACAATTGAAAGAAGTTTATATCAAATCCAAACCATTTTCTAAACCAACCAATTTTCTAAAGAAAGCAACAAAACATTTCTTTAAAACCATTTCTCAATTTCCAATTTGAATTTCCAATCTCATTATACACATACACACATGCATAACTAGGTCATTATTTCATACTCATGAGTGGTCTCTTGTAAATATACCAAGTCAATATAAGGTAACCAGATACCAAGTGTCCCAATGGCACATGCCCCTTCCACAGGGTCACATCAATGCAAATGAACACAAACCAACCATTTATGCCAAATACCATGCAAAACCAATTATTCCAAACCATTTCAATAAAAAAATAATTTTACTGAAAACATTTACAAAAACCTTTTTCCATGAATCAAAACAAAACCATATTTTAACATCACTATTTTAAAATCATGAAACAAATCACTTTCTACAAAACAACCAATTTCCATAACTTCACAAACCATCACTAAAGAGGGTTACCGTCAATATTTTCACATCAATTTCACAATTCAATTAAATAAATTCAATAAATTTTAATTTAATCCTTTTAGTTATAACTAATTGGATTCAATAGTAAATCAACCTACCACTCAAACATAGAAGAAGATAAAGAACAAAGTAAAACACCATAAACTCAACTTGAAACTCCATGAAAATTCCTTAGATCTTGTTACCTTTACACAAAGAAGCCATATCTCATAATGATTGTGATCACACAATATTAATTTATCTTAAAAAGATTATATTCATACATCCAATAGAGGTTAGAAGAAGAAAACAAAGGGAAAAACAAAAAATGAGCACTTAGAACAGAATTTAGGCCTCTAAAACACCTAGATTTGCCAAAAAATTACTCCATAATTAAGAGGAAAGGTCTCTCCAGCCTTTAAAAGGAGTGCAGTTGGTGTTAGGGTCATATTAGGGGAAAATAGGTCATTTATAAGGAAATATGAATTATATCCACAAAATCTAGATCTTTTTTAATGGTGCATGGTTAGGGTACACGGTTATGAAAACCATACGCTAATTGTGCACCATCCACAGCCTCTAAACACACCTCACATGGTTGGCTCACATGGTTAGATAAACTATACACCAAACATGATAAATACCTCTATCCAATATCATACGGTTTTATCTGGGTGGCTATACAACTTGGCCAAAACATCCACTTAATTGCACGCTTACCCAGTACCCACTATTTCATTTCCACAACTTCTTGGAATGTATTTCATGGTATCTATTAACCATTCTAAAATCATGAACCTCTAGAAAATGTACAAAAATATTCCAAATCTCCTATAACCCTCTGAAAATATAACCCAATCACTATATATACTTAAAATATTTAAATAAAGGGTCAAGTACCTAAAACTGGATGTGATACATATTAGGTCCAATAATCCATTATCCCTCCCAACTTTTCCACTAAAAGGTGAATTGTTAATTTTGTATAATAAAAAATATACACATTTATCAAATGATTCATCATAAAATGATTTCAAAAATATATATTTATAGAATCTTTAAATTCTTTTCTCATTTATATTCCCAAGTTAAAAGTGGAAAGTATAAGTGGTGTTAGAATCAATTACCTTGAAATTCCCATCTCGAATATTAAAGATTGAATTATCTATATCCAAAAATTGTAAATTGTTCACTATGTTCCCAATGTCATAAATCATTTACTTCATGTATATAGAATAACAATTTTTCATAATCATGAATGAAAATAATTTATTACTCAAATAATATATTGAAATTGAATTTATATTTAAACATAGAACATATTAATAGTTTTCCATTATATATTTAATTTACTAGGAAAATGTAGATTAAATGTGTTTACATTTGATGTAGTAACTCTTTCCCATTTTAAATATATAAATCTTATTATTTTTTCATTAATTATATACAAAATATGATTTTTTATTTTTTAGACTAAATATCTAACACATACCTAGTATCTAATACCCTTGAGTTAGAATTATATAAATTTATTTCTGTAACATTCACACTTTTATGATCAAAATGTTTGTCCATGAGAATACTTTTAAAACACAGATACTATTATGTTAGACAATAGGTCTAACATATAACAAATATTAAAAGATAATTCATGATTCATTCCATTATCTACAAAAATACATATTTTTTGGGTGAGCATCGTGATTTATATCAATTCAATAAGTAGTTTTATTGAATGTACTCAAATAACTAGAATAAATATAGGTTTTTTAAATAAGTTTTTATATATATGTAATGTCAGTTTTTAGGATATGTATTCAAAGTAGATGTTGTGAATATTGTTTTAACATCAATTATTAAAACCAACCTTAAAAATGTATATTTTATGATTTTTCATGTTGTTTTTTAAGTGATGTGACAGGCCAAATTAACATCATTTTTCTTAAACAAGTGATGTTAAAAAACTATTTTTTGCATCGGTTCTTAGAAAATATATATTAAAAAACTAATTTTCTGTCTATTTTCCAAAAACCAATGTGAAAAATAGATTTTTAATATCATTTTTCTGAGAACTGACTTGAAAAATATATCTTTTACGTCGTTTTCTGAAACTGAAATGAAACATATTTGTTTCAAATAATATTATTCATGTTTATTTAATCCATCCATGTAAAATAAAATATCGACAAAAAAACAAAGAAACCATAATAAATATATATAAAACATAAATCTTTGACCTAATTTTCATGTTTTTTTAAGTCTTAGTGGACATAATTTTCTTCCGAGGAAATATCTCATGAGATAATCAAAACTTCAGCTTAGAAGGTGTTTTAGAATCTAAAGGAAGATTTATATTTTTTATGATGATATGAAAAATTATTATTAATTATTATAAAAAGATAAACATTAAGTGGTATGTTAATTAATAATACTAATCATAAAAAATAATGGAAAAATAATAACAAATACCATGATGAGATCGCTGGTGTAAGAAATAGTGAATTAATGACGAAGATCAAACAAGTTGAGTTGGTGGAAATACAATGATCAAAATAATTGATCATGAAATGAATATATGTGGGTCTTGAAAACATATAAATTACATGGTAAAAGAAATCACGATATTATTAATTTTAGGTGGCATTTGAAAATTTCAATCTCGTGCTATAAAAAATTATAATTTCGTATTGGAGAGATTCAAAATTTATCTTTCACATTGGTTTTATGATAACCATTATTAAAAAGTACTAAAATTTAATTTTTAATGTTTTTTTTAAACGACATGAAAAATTACTTTTAACATCGGTTACTAAAAAACACTAACGATAAAAGTCTATCTACGAGGAATTTTAACATTGGTTTTTCAAACAATGATGTTAAATATAGCATTAAATGTTAAATTATAAATAAATAATATTAATAATGTTTAAAAATTTATATTTTTTTACTGAGCTTCGATTTGAGTGGTCGTGGAGCTAAAATAGACTTGCGGATCAAAAGTTATGGACGTTAGAAGTTGATCATCTCTAAAAAAAGACTTAGAGAATTCCAACTTCCAATGGCCATAAATTTTGATCAGTAACTATACTTGAGTTCCATGAGCACTAAAATGGTGTATTAAGAAATTAAATAAATGTTTTTAAACATTTTTAACATCATTTATTTGAAAAACTGACATGAAAATGACTTTTATCATCATTTCCTGAAACAAACAACGTTAAAAGTCATTTATGAGGCATTTTAACGTTGGTTTTTCAGAAAACAAATGTTAATAATATTGAAAAATATTTATTTTATTTTCCAAGATTCTATTTTAGTGGTAATGGATCTAAAATATACTTATGAAACAAATTTTATGGACATCAGAAGTTGATCATCTCTAACTGAATTCTTAGAGAAGTCTAACTTCTGACGACCGTAACTTTTGATTTGTAACTCTGTTTGAGCTCCAAGACCACTCAAGTAGATTATTAGGAAATTTAATAAAAAAAATTAAACATTTTTAACAACATTTATTTGAAAAAACGATATGAAAATTTACATTTAACATTTGTTCTTGAAAAAAGATGACGTTAAAAGCTTATTTTTTACATCAGTTATCATAAAATCGACGTGAAAATGATATTTTTTATATTTTTTCAAGAAAATTATCTTAAAAATAACATAAAAGAGGATATTTTTAATATATTCTTACAATATATATTAAAATAAATTACTTAAAAACTTTCCATGAGGACTTTTAACATCTGTTATCATAAAATCGACGTGAAAATGATATTTTTAATATCTTTTCATGACAGTTATTAAATACCCAATGTAAAAATCCTTCAATGAGGAATTTTAACATCATGTTATCTTGAAACGATGTTAAGAGTGGGATTTTATCATTGGTTACTAAATAAATGATGTTTAAAGTCCTCACAGAATACTTTTAACATCGATCTTGAAGAACCGACATTAAAATAGAAACATTAAAAACCATTTTTCAACTAGTGCATTAAAATGATAACATCATGAATCATATTTATTACTGGTCCAAGATCCATATTTCATTAATATTTGAATATAATTTAATATTCCTCTTAAAAAATAGTTATTAGGGTATACAATCATTTTAATCAAGTCCCTTAAGACTCTTTCATAGTTAAGTGGATCACTAATTTTCTATATTCATCATATGAATTTTCCCTAACTATATTCCACTGGTTACCTAATTTTTAAGATTATCTGGCTAAGTGAAACCCAAATCTTAAAATAGGACATGTTTAGTTAAATTTTAGGGTTATCCATTTTCTTCATGCCTTATAGAAAATAATCTATGGGCACCTAACTCTTAGGTTTACCTTGACTGAATGGTCAAGGTCTTAACATGTTTTTTCTTTTAAAGTAATCCCATAATTAGTATGTTGACGGGTTTTCTTGGTATCACCATTTATATATACATCCCATGGAATTATTTTCATCACATGAAATCATTATATATATATTCATGATTCTAAATATTTATTTTTTTATACTATATCCCCAACCAAATTAATATGTTCTAAATATATTAATGTTTAACACTTCATACAATTAATGATTTTTGTTACTTTCCTAAAAAATAAGCTCTAATTATATCTCCATGCATTCAAATGAATATCATTATTAAGATACAAAAAACCCTTTCATATAAGGATTTATAATCATATAAAACCAAAATCTACTCAAGATAATGTATAGTGCAATAGGTAGCTAACCTTCACCTTTCTAGAATAGTGTCTGAGCTCATAAGCTAATGAAAATTCAATCAAAACTCCTAATTTTTATAGATAAGCACTCAATAGAGATCTTAATTAAAATAAAATCAAAAAATAATATATATATATATATATATTAAATTTTTATTATTTAATTCATAACTAAATAAAAAATCATAGTCTTTCCTATATAAATTTAAATCAAATGTCATGTATAGAATGTAACTCTTTATATGCACTTTATAATGTAACAAACCGTCATTACATAAAGGTATGGATCATTTTTTTCTAAATTTAAATTCATGAAACAGACTCAGTAATGATACCTAACCAAGTCAAGGGGGTATCAGGTGTTTATGGGGCACATTAGGAGCCTAGATCCCCAAAATGAGGAGAAATATTGGTCCGCACTTTTAGGAGAAACTGTGCAGCCCAGCCTGTACAGTTTTCCTAAACTGTGCGGTTGTAGATAGTGGGAACCTATAGTCCGCACGGTTTATCTACAACCACATAACCCATGGAACATGACTATGTGAGGAAATATTGGTTTTTAACAGTGGTATTTCACACAATTTTCACATGGTTTGGGAAACCATGCACCTTGACCATACGAGACAAATCCTTAGGCAGTGGCTTGCACACGGTTTGCACACAGTTTGGTAAACCATGTTCCTTAAATTATCAACCTTATATTTTGAGGTGAAATTACAAATTTTCCACCCTTTTAACATTTAACCATTTTCCTTTTTCTTTTCTTCCTCCAGTAGATGAAACACCATTTCTTCCTCCCATAGAAAAAAAATCTTCATCAACCTAGGCATCCAAGTATCTCACTAATCCAGTGTATGATTCAAGATTTTTCAAAGGCATTGTATTCCTTAATGTGAGGTCTTGAATCCACTTCCTTTCTATCTAAGTTTATAATTATATCCATCGTTCTAGTTAAGTTCAAGACCATTTTCCCTATTTTCAGGGTGTTGGACCATTTATTCAATCTCTTCCAACCTACTCAGAATCTGAGGACAATATCGATCGAGGAGTCATTGACGACCTTGAGGTAGGTGGTCTCATCATTTTCCCCTTTAGTTTTTATATCTCACAACTATGTTGTTGTGCCGCATGCCGGCTTTTTCTGAGTATCCACTTTATATTGAGTTCTTCATATCAAATTGATCCTTTTACCTTGATACATGAATGTTGACCCTTGTTTAATGTATTAGAGGTTGTTTATATCATTTATAGACACCCCTTGGGTGTGCCTAGTTGAAATTCCCTTAATCATTAATTGATCCAAATGCATATAATGCCTATATAGCTTTTATTATAATCTTTAAATGAAATTTCCCTTGTTATATGGTTTATTTATAGAACATGAGGCACCTTCTAGGTGTTTATCCCACCTATATATGGAATTTACCATTTATTAAATCCCCTTAATGACCATGTCACCTTATAAAAGACCCATTAAGCCTTATAAATGGATTTTCCAGGTTTTAGAAAATAAAATGGGTTGATTACATGGGAATCCTTATTCATGTTGGTTTCTTTACATTAAATGAATTGAATGATTAAATATGAAATTTTTACAGGGTGGAACAGCCACGCCTAATGTTTATTTCCTTATAAAATGTTTAAATGAAATGTTATGTGTTATTTATATATATATAGGCTTGGTAAAAAACACATGAGAGGTATTTCCTCATGTTAAATATTATAAATGTGATTATGACTTTCCATCGGTTGTGAGATGATGGTATGGGATCAGTTGAGCATGAGGGTATCATGCTCCCTTAAATTGGGCATTGAGCATGACGTCTCACACCATTGACACTAGTTAGACATTGTGATTTATGCACCACATTCCTTGTTTGAGTGTTCACATGATTGAAAACTCCCCATCTCAAGTTACGAACATGATTTCTCCCACTCATTATGAGATTTAGGTAATATACCCTATTGTTTGAGATTATAGGCTCATTATACTTGTTATGAATATCTGAGTTATGCCCCAGTCTATCTATCACTAGTATTTGAGGGATATGGACACTTACGTCATCACATACTTGGTTTATATAGGTGGATAAAATATATATATTTATACTATATATATTATTAATATATATATATATAGTGAATGATTAGACTTCTATTCCGATGATGAGCCTTATAAGGTAGATCCATCAGGTGTATTTTAAGAACCTAATTAGGTGGTTATTTATTTATTCATAATTCTTAATTAATTACTTATGTCTATACACTTTTTAGTTATGATAACTTCTTGGATTACGAGTAGACACCATTGGTGGTGGCCCACTGATATTTTTATCCCAAACCCTACTCAGGATATCTTTGGTGCCTGAGAAGATTATCTTCATGCAGGTATGAGTAAGGGTAAGGGCCCTATTACATGATATTGATATGCATTACTTCTAGACGAAGCATAAGATCAAATGACTGAGCATAGGCTTGAGATTCTTATGGAGTAATTTTGTTCTTTTTGTAGTTTTTTATAACAATATTGTATCTTATTGAACCCTATTTCCCTTTTGTATTTCATTATTACATGCATCCATGTATATGAAATTTCCTAGTGGATTTTAGTATTATTCTTCTGATCAGTTATTCATTATACCACTGCTTTATTAATTTTTTCTATTTATATATGATTTTATTATTGTATGTTTATTATTTTATATGTTTTTCCACTCTGATAAGAGGTTATAGTCCCCTGATCATACAACTTTTACAACCTCACCACTAGTTGACAACATCTATAATACGGGGAGGCATGCTTGAGGCCATGTGACCCACCATCTTAGGGAATGGGTTAAATAGACCCCCATTTGGGACATTACAATGTGGTATCAAGGTAAATTTTTCCTTTTTATTACTATTTGGGTATTAGATAGGAGACTAGGAGTTAAAGAATTTGGAATTGACCATGTGTCGAGATATACTCGACTCATGTACATAGGAATCCCAAATTACCAAGGATGAGAAATAGTTATTATTGATTATTCCATTTATGGTTAATACGACCTCACCATTGGGTGATGCACATGAATTATAATGTTATTAATATTGGTATTATTGAAATGATGGTTTATTTACTATAGACCAATGAAATTAGGGATTTTCATTAGACCATGCATCATTATTAGGCACACTAAGACTAATATGCCATGCATTTTTTCATGTGATGTCTATTTTCAGCATGCATTTTCCCATTTCATATTCATCACGCCTTCAATATGTATTGAATTGTGAAGACATTTATTTCATGGATCATAAAACATAATTTATACATAAAGGGAATGTCTTAACCTAATAGTTTTTTCCTAGATAGGTTAAAGAATAAATGTTAAGAAGTAAATTATGGCATGTTGATACATAGAAAATTAGTCACATGGGATGGAACATGTTATGGTGTGGGTTAAGTGTATGCCATATTTTGGTTCATAAAGAGTATGGGTGCTTATGGTTCAGAAATGGTAATCCACTTAATTTATCCATTTAAAGGGATTTAATTATTTGAACAAGCACAAATATAAAATTAATATGACTTTTAAAGTGAAATTGGATATCCTATACTTGTGAGACCTAGACTCATACATGAACATGGCCTTAGTAGGTGGCAGATAGGTGTCTCTTGTGTTCTTATGGCCTTTTGGTATATTATATCATCTATACTGAGATTTTAAAGTAGGTAGAAAGGTGTGATCATTCTTATAAGAAGGATTTATACCTATCTAAGTTTTTTATCAGCAAAATTCTCAATTGTTAAATCTCTTATGAGTGTTTGTTTGGAATTGTAGCATCATGCTTCCATAATTTCCTCTAATAATGCATCTTGAAGGTTGTGATGACAATGTACCTAAGGTGGTGGGCCTTGAAACACTATTGGTTCCTCCTATAGTGCCACCAGTGGCACCTCTCCTTATTTTTGATATGGGCACTAATGCCCAGTTCTGAGATGGTTTTCTCCATATACTCCATAATTTTCAAGGTGTAACTCAATCTTCCATGAGTGTGAAAGAGTTGACTCATGAATTCTAGTAGTAGCATCCTCCAACCCTTTTGGTGTATGGTGGATCACACAGTGTTAAGTATTGGATTAAAGTAATTCTATCTATATTAGAGCATATAAAGGCGCCTCCAAATAGGAGGGTCAATATTATAGCTTTTATGCTACATTATTTTTCCTAGAGTTGGTTGGATGTTATCACCCAGGTGGATCGATATCGTAACATGGTCTAGGATGATTTCCAGAAGATATTCTGACTAATTTTTTCCTAGACTTTGATGGTATACAGATTCAGAGAATTCATGAACTTGTAGCAGGTAAGTATGTCTGTTATAGAATAGTTTTATCATTTCATAGAGTTGTAGAAATGTAATCCTAATCTGGAGGTTGATGATCTTATGACCACTAAAAAAATCGAGGATGGGTTGGTATACACCATCTGATTATTGTTCAATGTATTCATGTTGACTACCATTTCTGAAATAAAAAACCAAGCCATTACTACAGAGTGAAATTTTAGGGAAGAATATGGTGTGAGTCAGGGTGGTTAGACACCTAGATCTATCAGTACTTCTTATTCTAGGTGAAAGAGATGCTTTGAGCACACTTGTGGAGGTAGTAGTAGTCAGACCCCATGTGAAGATTTTTTCTTGATCTGTCACTCATGCAGGATGTCTAGGGATAAAAAACCACAATGCCTACATGATCCAGTAGAATGAAAAGGTTGTGATAGGATGGGGAATATCTATCACTTTTCAAGAACATTCAAATCAGTGCCCAGTGAGTGGGGATCTACTCCTACTCCATGTTCTTGAGAAGGTCCAGTAGTATCAAGACATAGAGGCATATAGAATACCACTAGTCTATTAGGCTAAGGTGTCAATCGAGGAATAGGTATTCAAACTCACAATTCATAGTGCCACCAGAGTGGGCTTGCATAGGGAAGTCAGGTAGTGACTTAGGGGCATGGTATATTCTAGTTACATGCATTTTAGGCTATACTGTAGGAGAAAAGTGTTAGACCTTCTATTTTTAGAGGTATTATTCTAGTAGCCTCCTCTTTAGTGTCTACTTTATTTGACATGGGTGCATCTCACTCTTTTATATCTGAGATTGTTATGGGAAGTATGTACCTTGAGATCAAGCACTTATATGGTGTTATGATATTAAATTCCAAGTTAGGTATTCGATCAGAGGGTGTTCTCCATTATAAATAATGCACCCTTGAGATAGTCAGTAACCTCTTTATATGGAATATTTACATCCTCAACATGAAGAGCTTTGACATAATCTTCAGGATAGACTGGTGAGTTCCCTATCAAGACCATATTGACGACTATCATCATAGGTTGATTTTTACGTCACTAGAGGGTGTTAAAAACATGCATATGCAAGAATAGGATGTCAGTGTGACACAAGAAGGACCCGAACATCAGAGGTTGGGTATTTTGACATCTTAGATTTCATGTCTTTTCCTGGAAAACCAAGGGTTATGAACCACTATTTTCCTCCTATAGTGGATTGTTTTAGGTATCTCTTTCCTAAATACTTCTCTAGTCTACCACGGGTGTGAGAGGTATAATTCACCATTGATATTGTGCCAAGAGCAGTGTCAGTGACCATTACACCTTATTGGATAACACCTATGAATCTCCTAGAGGTCAAGAAATAGTTGTAGGATCTAGATACTAAAGCCTTTATACGACCCAACACTTCACATTGGGGTTCAAAGGTCCTTTTTTCAAGAAGGAGGATTGTACCCTTAGTCTTTACATGGATTACTATCGATTTAATCAACTTACAGTAAAGAATTGGTATCCACTACCTTGAATAAACAACCTCTTTGATCAGCTCTGATGATCAAGGTTGTTTTCAAAGATAGATTTGAGGTCTAGATATCATCAGGTGTGTGTAAAAGCTTTGTAAATACCTCACACATATTTTATAATAATTTAAATTCAATATGAGTACCTCGTCATGCCGTTTGGACTCACAAATGCACCTGCAGTCTTTTTGTCTCTAATGAATCAGGTTTTCCACCCATATTTTTATTCATTCATGGTAGTCTTTATTGAAAATATCTTGGTGTATTCATGCTTCAGATACAACCATGCAACCCATCTTGAGATTGTTCTAAATACAGTGGGATAAAATCAGCACTATTCTATGCTCAGAAAATGCCAATTTTAGATCTACAAAGTACACTTCCTAGGTCACATCATCTCATAGTTATGAGTTTCAGTAGACCCAAATAAAGTGAGAGTTGTAGTTTTCTAGGAGAATCCTAATAATTTTTTTGAAATTTGAATTTTATTTGGGTTTTACAGATATTACAGATGGTTCATCCAAGATTTCTCACACCTTACAGTGTTGTTTACAAGATTGAAAAAGAAGGTTTTGATGTTTGTATGGTCAGAATCTTGTGGAGAAGCCTTTCATGAGTTATAGGGACATTTTACTTCAGCACTGATACTAATTATTCTAGAGCCAGGCATGATCTATTCCATATACATTGATGCATCGAGTGTCGATCTTAAATCTGTATTGATTTAGAACAAGAGATTCGTAACATACAGTTCTTGGTAGTTGAGGCCTCACAAGAAAAATTTCATGATGCATGACCTTGAGTTCACTATTGTAGTTCATGATATATCTTGTTGGAGTCACTATCTATTTGGAGAGAATTTTTTAGTGTTCATTGATCCAAAATTCATCAAGTACATCTTTACATAGTGGGATCTCAAAATTAGGCATCATAGGTGGGTTGGTTACCTACATTTATTTGATTTCGATCTTGCCTACACGCCTAGTAAAGGAAATACAGTGGATGATGCTCTGAGTCGGAAGAATCTGACACTGGTTGTTCAGAAATCCATTGGTGAATAGAATCCTTTGGCCTTATTCTTAGATATGCACATTGAGGTTCAGGATTATCGTGGTCAGACTATTCTCTTTGCCTTAGTAGTGACTTCTACTCTTCTAAAATGGGTAAGAATGAGACGGTTATCTGATCCCGAAGGCCTTTTCCTAAAGGAAGGTGTATCGGATGGAGATACATCTTCAGGTTGGACCATGGAATGGGATGATGCCTTACAATTCCATGGGAAAGTATAGGTCCATAAGATATCATAGAGGAGATTATGTGGGAATTTCTCTCCTCAGCATGGTAAGTTCACCCCAATATCACCAAAATATATTTGGATCTATAGTGCTAGTATTGTGTCCTAATATGAAATGTGAGATTGTTGGATTCATCAATCAGTGTTCTACCTATCAGCAGGTGAAGGTAGAGTGTCTGTGTCTGACATTGATTTTATATCCATTGTCCATTCCTAAGTGGAAATGGGATGATATTTTGATGGACTTCATGACTGGTCTACCCATATCACCTTGTGGAAACGATACAGTGTGGGTTGTCATTGATCACTTGACAAAGGTCACACACTTCTTGCCTGTGTGAGATACCTTGTTGATAGACAATATTAGAAGGTTGTATGTCAAGGAGGTTGTATGTATTCATAGAGATCATAGTTCAATAGTTTTTAATATAGATGCTTGTTTCACATCATGGTTCTAGAAGGGGTTGTAGAAATATGTGGGTACGTAGGTACTTTTGAGCATGGCATATCACCCTCAGACCAATGGATAGACAGAGCATACGATCCAGGTGCTAGAGTAAATTCTTTGTTCATGTGTCCTTTAATTTGGGGGTTACTAGGAGAAACACATTCCCCTTGTGGATTTTGATTATAATAATATCTTATAGGATACCATTGAAATGGATCCTTATGATGCCTTATATGGTATGCATTTCCACTCACCTCTATACTGGATAGTGGTGGGGGGGTAGCTATGCTTGGGTTTCATCTCATGTAAGATACTACATACTAGGTCCAATTGATCAAAAATCACATGTGGATATCTTAGTCCAAATATTAGTTATATTCCTATAGACACTGACAACCTCTTGAGTTTGAGGTTGGATACTGGGTTTTCTTACGAGTCTTGACCATATTGGTCCATAAATGTATTCGAAGGTAGGGTAAGCTCTCACTGAGGTTCGTTTGACCCTTTGAGGTTGTGAAATGGATCGGACCAGTGGCTTACTAGTTGGAATTTCCTTAGAGATAACCATAAATGTATGATGTGTTTCACATGTCTCAGCTTCACCAATATCATCTAGACCCATCACATTACTTTCATCCTAATAAGGTTGAATTGGATGTAGATTCTTCCTTCAAGGAGTATCCAGTCTTTATTATTGATCAGAGTGTGAATACACTCCAAGGCAGGTCAATTCCTTTAGTATGGGTGTTATGGTAGTACAGTCAGGTACCGGACAAGACTTGGGAATGGGAAGTTGATATATGATATCAATGGCTATAACTCTTCTCTAATGACACCTCTTTACCCTCATAAGGTCAAATTGGGTGGAGTTTATTTAAGGAGGGGAGGTTGTAACGACCCATATTTTTATGAAGGTATGGATCATTTGTTTCTCAAATTAAATTCCTTAAATGAACATAATAATAATACCTAATAAATTCATGGGGGTCTCAGGTGCTTCTAAGTCTTGTTTAGAGCTTGAAGCCCCAAATGGGGAGAAAATATTGGGTCGTGTGGTTAAGATAAAATGTGTTTCCCAGGCCACACTGTTTCCATAAACTGTGTGGTTTCAGAAAGTGGGAACCTATAGGACACACATTTTTTTTCTGAAACCATGTTGCCCAAGGTACATGGTTGTTCAAGGAACTATAACTTTTTGAAAATGGGATTTTTTCAAGTTTTGCGCACTATTTGGGAAACTGTGCACCTTAATCGTGTGGGAAAAATACTTAGGTAGTGGTTTGTGCACTATTTGTGCAAGGTTTGGTAAATTGTGGGCATTAATAGTGCGCCATTATATTTTGAGGTGAAATTACAATTTTCCTCACTTTTAACTTTTAACCCTTTCTCCTTCTCTCTTTTTCCTCCAATGGATGAAACGCTATTTCCTCCTCTTATATCTCAAATCCTCTATCAACCTAGGCATCCAAGTATCTCTTTGATCTAATGTATGATTCAAGATCTATCAAAGTAATTAGATTCTATAAAGTGAGATATTGAATCCTATATCTTCCTATCTAAGTTTATCTTTGAATCCACCATGCTATTTAGGTGCAAGCTCATTTTCCCTATATTCGGGTTATTGGATTTTTTCTCAGATCTATTCCAACCTACTCCAAATATGAGGTTTATATCGAGTGAGGATTCATCTATAGCCTTGAGGTAGGTGGTATCATCATTTTCCCTTTGGGTTTTGATGTCTCATAGCTATTTCATTGTGTCGCACACTGAATTTTTCTGAGCACCCCCTTTATATTCAGTTTTTTCATATCAAATCGATCATTTCATATTGATACATCCCTTTTGACCTTTGTTTAATGGATTGGAGGTCTTTTATATCATTTATGGACACCCCTTTGGTGTTCCAATTTGAAATTCCCTTAATTTTTAATTGATCGAAATGCTTAGAAGGCCTATTTATCTTTCATATTAGACTTTAAATAAAATTTTACTTTTTATATGGTTTTTTATATAACCCAAGGCACCTCCTAGGTGTTTGGCCCACCTATCCCTGGAATTTACCATATAGGAAATTCCTTTAATGACCATGTTACCTTCTAAAAGTCCCATTGAGCCTTATAAATGGATTTTCCATGTTTGAGAAAATGAAATGGGTTGATTGCATAAGAAGCCTTATTCGTGTTGGTTTATTTCCATTAAATGAATTGAATGATTCAAAATGAAAATTTTAAAGTTTAGTAAGGCCACCCCTAATGTTTTTTTCCTTATAAAATGTTTAAATAAATCATTATGCCTTATTTATATATATAGTCTTAGTAACCATGATACATGACAGGTATTTTGTCATGTTAGATATTATAAATGTGATTATTCCTTTCCATGGGTTGTGAGATGATAGTAAGGGATCAATTGAGAATAACAGTATAACACTACCTTAAATCAAGTGTTGAGCATGGCGTCTCACACCATTAACACTAGTTGGACGTTGGAATTTATGTTTCGTGTCCCTTGTTCGAGTGTTGACATGATGGCACACTCGCTATCTCAAGTGATGAGCATGAATTGTCCCACTAATTATGATATGTAGGTCATGCACCCTATTTTTGAGCTTATAGACTCATTAGATTGGTTATGGAAGTCTAATTTTCTCCCTGATATAGCTAGCACTTTCTAAGTATATGGCCACTTATGTCTGCAAGTACTTAGTTCATATAGGTTGATTAAATATATATGATTACACTATATATATATTTACTATATATATAGTGATTGATCAAGATTCCATTCCATCCATGATCCAAAACAGGTAGAGCTGCCAAGTGTCTTTTTGGAACATGAGCGGGTGGTTATTTATTTATTCAACATTGTTAATTAATTATGTATTCTTGCACACTGTTTAGTTATGATCATTGATTAGATTATGAGTAGGCACAGTTGGTGTGGGGCTACTGATATTTTTACCTTACACCCTACTCAAGCTACTTTGGTACCGAAGAATATTATCTACCTGTAGGTACAAGTATGGGTAAGATCCTTGTTATAGGATGTTGATATGCATTAATTCTAGGTGGAGCATAGGATAAGAGGATTGATCATAGGCTTGAGATACTTTTGGAGTAGTTTTTTTTAGCCTTGAATAGAATGCTTATATCTTCCTCTTTATTATTTCCCTTTTGTATTTTAGCATGCCATGAATCCTTGTATATGACACTACCTAGTCTCTTTTAGTATTATTCTATTGTTCAATTATTCAGTCTTCCACTAATTTATTTATTCTATCTATTTATATATTCTTATATAGTGTCATATTTATTTTTGTATCTGTTATGTCACTTTGATAAGAGGGTATAGTCTTCTCACTATACCATCATCACACCCTCACTGCTAGTCAGTATCTTCTAGCATACATGGAGGTGTTCTTGAGGCCACATGACCCATTGGCTCAGGGCACTGGTTAAGTAAACCCCATGTTGTGATGTTACACAATAAAATTATAATAATCAATTTAAATACTTTAAATTAAATCATACCAATTTTCATAATATAAAAAAATAATTTATATTAATATTAAATAAGGATTTAAATAAATAATGATTGATGTTAATATTTATCATGAGATATTATAGCTTTAGAGAATAATAAGTTTTATCGGAATAACTTTCAATATAGTTTAATGTCCCATGGATTACCACACTGATGAAGGTTTTTGAGAATACTTTTTTTATTAAACAAAACCATATAGAAGAATAGCCTCATGGTTTCTATACATAAGTCATTTCAGGTAGATATTTTCCTGAATGTCCCACATTGAACCAAAATGTTTTTTATACCATGATTTTGTATTTTATTTCATTTCATAACTATATTTATTTAATTAAAATGTGACATAAATCTTGTATTATTTATATACATCATGTAGTAGTTATGAAAAGAACCATACCAAGATTTAATTTTTCAATATTTGTCCCATTTATTCGTCATTATTACTCACTATGATACCAGTGAAGTATTTTTTAAGATACTTTTATTCCCAAAATGAAGCGTAATAAGAAAAACTACCTATAATATTGATTAGTAGATAAATTAGTAAAAGGAATCATTCATACCTGACTGTTTATACTCATTATTTCTTGATCAATGGGGTTAATAAAGACCTATTAGTGTCTGTAATGATATAATAACATTTGTGGGTATCCACCATCTTAATGGAATCACCAAACACTTTGGTAGGACCTATTCTTATTCAAATGGAATTCTAGTTCCACTACTAAAATTAATGATGAAATTAGAATGAGATATAACTTTGGTTTGTAAGTGATCAAACTATTATATCAAAATGACGTCCCTGAAATTATTTTAAATAGAACTTATTTATTAAATAAAGGAATCAATCGATGTTTAAATGTTTTATATATTATAAGATAACTAACTTTTGGATTTATTCTATTGTAATTTTTGTGATGGTTCCTTTTTTATTAAGTGATTGTTAAACTTCTTTAACTTTTACTTGATCATTAATACATTATCACAAGATGCATTACAAGATAACAACATTTTAATCATCATAATAGAATTTCATTAATGATATATTAGGAAATTCATGATAGATACCATGATATTTTCCTGAGATAATATATCTAATTATAGCTACTAAATCTATTTTTAGGCCATTTTATGAGAAATATATAATAAACCTTGGGTTTTATCCCCTCCATTAAGACTAATCAGTTTAAGTTATCTTTTTATCCATAATATGCATTTCATACATCATTTTTACCATATTATATATTAAATTATTCTCTATAGGGGTATTTCTTGAATTAATAGAGAGTTTTTAATTCCTCATTAGCATACATTATTTTTTGTACAAATAATTTCCCATATAGGCCTATGTATTTTTCTATTGAGATTCACATATATTATCAATTGGTTTTTTCAAAGGGGTATAGATGAATTTAAAAAGAGAGAGTTGGTAATGAAAGGGGTGATTTATATAGGGGATAAAGTATAATAATTTTTTGTGTCAGGAGGTGATTATCTAATTAGTTTAAGGAGATTTATTTTATAGTGTGACAAAAAATACAAAGGCGGTATTATTTGATAAACTTTACTCGTGGAAGTAGTTGTAGTTGGATTTTTTAGAAAATCATCTATTTATGAGTTATTTAGAGAATTAATATAGATATTTTAAAAATAAGGATGTGAAAAATAATATGAAAAATCAAATGGTGTAAAATTATGAAGTATAATATTGATAAAAAGATGGGGGTGATATTTTCTATGTAACACACAAAAATAGTGTTGTGTTCTAGGAATATTCCATATCAAGGAATAGAGGAAACATGAAAGGTTGGCATAACTCGTGTCATGTTGAAGGGGTAGAATATAGATAGATTTATAGTCTTAGTGTATCCACTGATAATAGGATGGATTGTGTGGAAGTAATTATGTTTCCCATGTCAAAAGGGTGGATTTTCACCAACATTGAACAAGGAATATAGTCACCCATGTTAGAAGGGGGGATTAGCATTAAAAGTGAAATGGGAATATTATTTTCTACATTATAGGATAATGGAGTACATGAATATTATCTAATAATTACATGGGAGATGTACTTGGTTTAATTCAAGCTATATTGTGGTGTATGACATGATGTGAACATGGTTTTGATTGGAATGATTTTCAATTTACAATGCTCTATTTTTTATGAATAACGAAAAAGCCATAGCATGGATAGTGATAAGTTCAGTTTGTTTCTTGAATGTTTAATTTAAAAGGAAATGGTTGGTTTATATTTCTCACATGTAGTGTAGCTGAAGGAAGAGGAGCGAGTGTATATAGAATAATGGGTAGTTTAATGCATGAAAACTCGGCATGGATAACATTCCATATTGTTCACTACCTATATTATGAGAAACTCAATATTATTCTCCACTTATTGTTTTGTTTATATTATTTTAGTGTGTATTTTGAGCTTAGTAGTAATGGATTTTAGCAATGGTTATTTGAGGGTCAAAGAGAATTTTATGCCCCAACTATTTAAATATTATAGAGTTATCATTTCAATACATTATATAAGGGTTATTTAGATCATATGGAGTAATTTTTTAATAGATCGTGGATAGAAATATTATTCCAAAATGTAAAATTATCCTATGGTTTTGTGAATATTTTTATGTTCAGGAAAGGGGGAATAATGATTTCCTAATGGAATGAGACAATCATGGGAAATACATTGAGTGTTTATTCTCAAGGTTGTGAAGAGATAAAAAGGAGGATAAGTGAACATAAATAAAGATTGCTCACATAGAGAATATAAATAATGGTATTTCATGAAAGAACACTCAGAGTAAAGAATAATAATAATAAGCTGGTTATGGAGCTATGTTTATCATTGCACCTATGTTATAAAGGTGTTTAACATAAAATTTACTATTATTTTAGATATATTTAATGGGTGAAAGAAATTATCTAAAGGTAGTTAACCTTACTTGGGTTGATAGTGAGGATTCTCTCTTCATTTTTACTTATTACTTTTGGAATTATATTGTAACTATGGGTAAAGTAGTGATGTCTCTTAGACCTTGGATTTATTACACACTTGGTGAACCCAGTAAATTATTTTGATTATATGTTTGATTACTTATTTATCATTAAGACATAAATGTGAAGAAGATAATATATCCTAATTGATGCGACAATATCCATTGATAATTTAGAATAAATAGAGAAAATTAAAAAAAAAGTTAAAGATCCAATCCCCCCTTCAGGTCATTTGGTTTCTAAGATATTACATTTTATGATTAACATGATATCTCCAAAATTATTCATAATTATTTACAACAATTCATCCTTAAATAATCATTGTTGAATCTTTATAAATCCACCATTAATCCCAAACAATACTATAATAAATTATAGTGGATGATTAATGATATCCCTCAAACCACTACTTATGGTATAGGCTTCAATATAGAATAATATATGTTTCCCTCTATGTATCATATTATGATATACTAATATTTTTTCCTAAGGTATGAATCACTTATGATGATATCCTGTGAGTGTTACATACAACTCCAATAGAAACTTGTGATAATTGTTTTTTGTTTTTTATATTACAAGACATGTTCTCTAATATGATTGTGTTTTATAGTATTGAAAATTTTTTATAATATATTTTATCTACAAAATCATATATTGTAAAATAAAATTTCCTTCAACCACGTGTTATGATAAGACTATATAATACTCTAAATTATGTATGATCCATCCAAATATCACTAAATTTCTTATTAAGTATCTATTTTACATCATAAACATGTTTTTAAAATATTTATAATCTCATAAAACAAACTCTAGATGGGTTCTACATCAATAAAATAATTCACATTTTATTATTTATTCATATCATATAGTGTGTTATGAATTTTATAATATCTCAAAAAAATAACTCCATGGAACTTCAGTAGCATATAGATGAAAGTGATTGAAAAAAAATCTAAAAAACTAACTTTTGGGTTTCAATGGGAAAAACCTTGTCCAAACACAGTGGAAACAAACCAATAAATTGATTTTTCTATAATATCCAACCATTCATTTGATTTAAATTAACATAAATTAATAATAAACATTTTCTATAATGAAATTAGGATCCCACTTATTTTTATCTATAATTGATGAATATCTCTAAGAAGTGGCCAAAGGAATATTTCCTCTTAGAGTATCCGTGAGTTTATATGAATCTCTTAATAATGGGGAAGGATTTCTTATTTCTCATAATCAGTTATAACCATAGTTTAAATAGATAAAGATATAGATATTTAGATAATGGAGTTCCAAAATACAACCATATAATATATTAATTAACCCTCATCCATCAAGATCTAACCAATTTATATATCCTCCAAGGATTCTCCTTGGACTCAAAAACATTTTATAAATTTTCATCTATAATCTAAAATATTTCAAAAATATTTCAAAACATTATAAATGGGTGGTTTAATATCACATTGATTTTTTTACATTTTAAAATAACAACATATTTTAAAAATCATCTAAATATTATCATATGATATTGAAAACTAATCATGGTATCTATGATGGAAGAAAGAAGTTGGGTTGTATGTTATCATATAACATATGTGTTTTCATGCATAAAACCATGATATAGTTATCATTAATATAATTTTCATTACTTCAACACAAAACATGATATGGTTAATACTAACATTCTATGCATTATCTTTAGTGTTTATTTCTATTAATATCTCACTTTCACTAAATCATCATAGGATTTATGAAATATCACCTTATGTCACAGTGTTCCCTCGCACTCTCCACACTCATTCTATTATGATTCAATGTGGAACTGCTTTCCATTGTTAGGTGGTCATTATTATATTCTAGGAGCACATTGTATTTAACATTAGTTGAGAGGATGGGAGGTCCAATCATCCGTTAAAGGGTCTTATTTTCTAGTTTTGGAACTCTTATAGAATTAAGACGTATTCATGAAATCCATCCTAGTAACAATACTATTTATCATGGTCTTGAGAGTGACCAATTATTACCATTAATTGATGTAAACATCTATATGTATCAGTTCACCTCCATCTATATCATGCTGGTTGGTTATACTATGGTTTAAAGACACACGACTAGGTACTATGGAATTTATCTCCATCCAAGAAAGTGGCAGGTGTCACAGAGTTTGGATCAGGCCCATGATTAGGGATTTCTATGTATCCCTATGAAATAAATTATAAACCATGTAGTTTAGTGAAAACTAATATAGCATGGTGAACCTTGTAATGTAATGTGACAATGAATTGTGCGGTGTAATTTATGGTCATACAGGAATAGCCAAATGAAGTTACTGTTAAGTCCATGCATCTAAGACTGAATGAATTTTCTTTTAAGTTTATGTATGTACCTTTTAAGGTTATGAAATCAGGGCCTATTTGGAATATTTTAACCTCTCATGAAATGGAATATATGTTATAAATTTTTAAGTCATGCGGCTAGGAATACTAGATCAAAGGTTCCTGGTGATGATTTTTCTAGGACTTATGGATGAGATTTCCTTTCTAATTCAACATGTAAAATGACTCAGATGAATGTAGGTTCTTGTATTACACTGGATAGGAGTCCCATAATATATATATAACCCATTAATGATATATATATATATATGAGATCATCAATGAGGATATGGTCGAGTTTTACTTCTTGTAAGAGGCCTATATATGTATATCTACCTATTTTCTATTACTAACAAAATAATGAAGGAAGGCATGGATCATGGGTGATATAACCTAATGAGGAAGTATTTGCACTTACACTAGATTAGAATCCCATGATATATTTGTCTCATTGATTGGAAACAAGTATGATATCATCAATGAATACATGGTTAGGGATTATAACTAGTTGGAGGCCCATGTATACAATGAAACTATCATATGATGGTAACTATATGAGGAAGGTAGATAGGACTCATTGGTGTAAGGGTTTAGAACTTACAATAGATCAAAAATTACATGATATGTATGGATCATTGATTATATTCAATGTAGCTTTATATATTCTTGGAAGCTATAAAACCAGTTTTGGATAGCCAAGATGAGAATCTTGATCCTGGGGAGGCTTCAACAGTGGAAAAATTATAATGAACCTCATTATCAAGATAATACATGATTTTTAAAACCCTAAGGGTCCTATTAGTTAAGGATAAAAAACTCAAGAAAGGTATCTCATGGGATGTATGATCCCCCTTATCAAAGGAATTCATGATTGATGAGGAGAACTCTGGTGTGAATTACATAGTCATCTATTTTAGAAGGTCATGGAGTATTATTAGGTTAATGGGTTCCCATGTAAGTGACCTAGATGAAATGGGATCCTAGGAAGGTGATCTGGGAGAAGTGGTTCCCAGGTAGGTGACATAGAAAAATGTGGCCCCCAGGTGGGTGACTTGGGTGTGACCCAATTTGGAGGACTTAGGTATGGATATTCTTGGGAAGACCTAGGAACCATATTAAGGAGTGGTGGTTGAATTAAATTCATAATTAGATACCATAGAAAATGGGTGCTTATTTAGGTATCCTCTAAGAACTAGTTGTGGACCTTGATGGACACACTAGGAACACCCCTTTTGGGATGGACAAGGAACATGGATTGTGAACCCTAGTCACTTGGAAATTGTTCTTGAAGTGGGTATTTCACCATGGTAATGGGGATGATCTGGGAGAATTTATATTTTAATTTCATATTCATTAAATGAAAAAATTTCCCTTTACTTCTATCCTTTTCCCATTAGTTTAGATTTGAAACTCACCTAGTGAGGATCTTATAAGGGTTGGGCATGGATTTATTTCACTCAGCTAACACTCCATAATAGTTGGTCTTAATTGGTGTCAAAATTTGGGTTATATTGGTCCTTATATAGAAAATAGGAGATGGTTCCCAAATAACTAGTGATCACCACTTGGGGTTGCCGACTCTTTTGAGAAGGGTGAATGATGTGAGTATAGAGTGGGTTCGGGTTTATGGTGTGGTGTATTACTAAGGAAGATATAGTCACATGGGTTCTATAGAAAATTATGGTGTGCACATTCTATATGGGGTTGGTCATGTTGAACTGGGAGACCAACCATCTTTTTCTCTATTTGGATTCAATCTTCTAAATGTATTGGTGGAATTATTACTTTTATAAATTTTGTGCAATAACGAATCCCACCTCCACCCCTAAATTGAACCTGATTAGTATAAATAGAAATAAAATCTATGGAAAATATCTGATTTGGTTATGAGTTATCCATGGTCTGTATGATCATATGGAATGAGTGGTCTCATGATCTTTCTAATGTACAAGTTTTCACATTGTTCAACACATGATTATAACACCCTAGGTTTTAAGATTCATTATCTTTCCTTAAATTATATGTATATAATTATAAAAATGTTTTTATATTCCTTTAGAAAAATTAAAATTGACTAAGAAATTATTTATAAATGATATAAATTAAACTAAAAAAAATTATTCATTCATCATGGAACATTGCAATAAGAGTACGTGAAAATAAGTATAACACCCTATGGATAGTCACATAACACACATGATTTAATCCATTAAAAGTGAATAAATAAAAATGGGAAAATAAATATAAAAGAATGATATATTTAAAAGTAGGAGATCCCCTATATCATTTTCTCCCATGAGAATCACCATTAGTAAAACTAAACCTATAATGAGAAATAATAACATAAAAGGAGAAAGACTTTTCTAAAATAGAAAATAAAAATTAAGGGAATGATAAGTATGATTTAAGAGGTAATAATGGAATTAATTAATAGGGAGTAATTGTGATAATATAACCATTATAAAGTGAAATATGGTTATTGTAAATATGTTCACTAGATATACTAGTATCTGATAGGTATGCTGAAGTTGTGTATTATTAATAACAAATTTAAAATAATATAATTCACAAATAATAATGAATGAAACAAAAATATAATATTTAATAAAAATATTTATTTATAAAAATATTTTTATGAATTAAATATTATTATTAAAGTATGATATGATGTATTTATATTATTTAATGAAATATTTTAATATAATTGGATTGATAAAATTAAATGGTTAGGATATAAATAATAAATTTTAATGGTATTTAGTAAATATTATTTATGCTAGAATTTTCAAGGAACTATTTTTTAAGTTTTCATCATATTTATCTTAATGATAACACTTTGGGTGTGAGTTTTATTTATTTTTAATGGTTATCATTGGTTTTAAATGGTTGTTAATGAAATAGAATGATTTCATTGATGTAAATATGTTGAAGAATTTGTAAATAAGAAGTTGTTGGAAATTTTGGTTAAAGTATCCAAGATTAGTAACAAAATTAATGTAGCTTGGATGAATGAATGAAGAAGAAAGTAATTTCTCAAGTATTATTATCTCACGAAACATATAAGTGGTGTTATTTCCTTTAGTGGTTAAGGATATTATTCATTACATGAAATGTGAAAGTTTATTGAATACTTTGAGTTTACTTATAATAATTAATGACTTGTTCTTCAAAGTCTCAAACATATGCTTGATGTTTGGATAAGTATTTTTGTTATCAAAATTATGAATATTCATCAAGGGGTTTCCTTGAGAAGTTTTAGAAAATATTGTTACTGAATAGAGAAGGTGGACCTGAACATATGGTGAATTATCTGACGTAGGAAATAATAAAGTCAAGACCATAAGCAATTAAGGTGTAGGCCAGTATACTAAGGTGATCAGACAAAGTATATGAAACCAGGGTAATTCAATGAGGGTTTTAAAGTATATTCATCAAATAGAGGTTTTTGAGTAGTGAAATCAGATGTAGTGTTCAATAGATATATTTTTACAAAGTCTTCTTTACAGATTCCATCAAATGAAACTTTCCAAAATCATCTAACATAGTCCGTTAGATAGACAAAGATGTAAAGTCTATCGGTCAAAGTAAAGATTATGTGATCATTAAAAGAACATTGAAAATGAATTTAGATTAATGTGAATAGACTGATTCAATTAGAGAATAGGTGGAAATAAATGTTTGATAGATTAAATTCATAGTTACATTGGATATATAATTATTGTACAAACCATATCAGTTGATGCTTGGTGATGTGTTCCTTATTTTTTAAACATCATGATTCCTTGTGGATGTTATTAAAATAAAAAATTTAGAAGAAGATAAAAGACTCTATGAAATAGAGGTAAATCAGGTAATGCATTTTTGATCCTTAATGTATCAAACATCATGAAGAATTTCATGATTCATGGTTGATGTTTGTTAAAGGAAGAATTTAGAGGATATTGGTGGAATTATGGTTCCTAGACATTATGAAGTTCTGATTGAAGTTGAATGAAGAGTTTTATGAAGTCTATTTAATGGACTTGTACAAATATAAAAAAATAAAATTAGGAAGTTGTGGGAAAAAAATAAAGAAATTATTGATGAGTTTGTAGCTGATTAAAGGAAGTATGAAGTAATTCATACAAACTTGGTCAGTTATCAAAGAGGCTCTATTAGAAAAAAATTATCAACTGATCAAGCAGAGTTTTCCTAATGAAGTTAGTAGTTAGAGGAAACATGTGAAGATCATAAAATGAATAATTATTTGTATGAAAACATCAAACATAGGTTTCTAAGTGATTTTTTCAAGGTAAAGTTTCTATTAAATATCATTGGATATAGGTTAATGAGGTTTCTGAATAGTTGCATCGGACATAAGTCTCTAAGTAATTTCATCACATAGAATTTTATGAAGACATTAAACAAAGTATTAAAAATTCATCTGATACAGTTCTATGATTTCATCAGATTAAAATAGAATATAAGATATCTAAGGGTAAATCTGACGTATGAAAAAACATATAAGAACTCATCACACAGGTAAAGCGACTTATAAAATTATGTTATATAGACTTTCAAGAGAATATCGAACAAATTCATTAAACAAAGAAGTTATCAGATGAAAGAAAAGTATTTTGAAAGACTTTTGATTTGTTCCTATGAATTTATGAAGGAATACCAGATGAAGTTTCAAACAAAAAAGATATTTTATGAAGCTTACTGGATTAATGGTTCAAAGGTACTTATGAAGTTTTCATAAATTCGTTAATTGTCGAAATTCTAAGAAGAATGTTCAAAATTTTGATAATCACTAAGGGACGTCATGATTCTTGTTGAGGTTTTAGGAAGGTTAAATAATAACATTGATACTAAAATAGAAGAAAATTTACTATGAATATTGGTTGATGAATATATTTTCAAAAGTTTAAAGGATACCAAATGAATAAATAATAGAGTGGGAGATTAAAATTTGGGAGGAAATTTTAATTTCAGTTCATGAATATCCATAAGTTTTTGGAGAAACTATGATTGTATAAAGGGGGTTGATGCATTGAGAATAGGTTTCTCATATTATTGGTTATGAGAGTGAGTTATGCAGCTATGATTATTTTGAGGAAGTAAAGTGCCATCAGGAAGTACCGACCATGAATATTGATATATATTCTCATTTGGGTTGAAGCATAAAAATAAGAGGTAACATATAGAGTATGGGGGTACCAGATAGAGTCAAAGCACTATATGGCATAATGGATCCTTGATATAAAAATGGAATAAGTGATGAAGTGATACCAGATAGATCACTCCCATCATGAGGTATCAGATGTATAGGTACCAAACAGAGAAGAAGGTACCAAAAAGAGTGTGAGCATAGGAAAAATAGGTACTGAAGGAAGGTAAAGAGGGATCATATAAACTTTTACTATAATGTCATCATCATATGGATTTATTGAATGTAAATTATAGGATAAAGAAGAGTTACCCGACAAACAATGTTTTGAATAAAATTGAAGATGATGTAAAGAGTTATTATATGTTTTCTACTAAGAAGAATGATAGTTTCTTGTACGTTGTTGTGAAATAAATAAAAGAAGCATAAAATTAACAAATAATATTTGTGACATCCAATAGAAGGCTCAATAGGTATAATACTTTGTTGGTGTTATAAAGAAAATAAAGAAGTTTAAGATTTTCTATATAGGCATTATAAAGAACCAGCAAGGATCTACAAGTTAGACAATTTTATTACTAGTCCAAGTATTCAAGATTATTTCATCCCCCTCCAAAAGTTTAGGGAGCCAAACTAGGGTTCATGATTTTTTTTCAGCCAAACCATTGTACCAGGTATCTCATTATAGTGCAGAATATATGCACATTCCATCACCTTACAAGGAAATGACTACCTAATATTATTAAGCAGTAAACCTTGTAAAAATAACATGTGACATATTTTACTTTATTTTATATACTTTCATATGATAGGTAGAATAGAATAGGATAATCAATATCCTAATAGTTCTAAGAGGTAAATGGATAAAAAGTTATAATTGGGTAAAAAGTTACCAAGATTGATTCACCCTCCCCCCTCTCGGTGTTGATTATATCTCAAAGTATTCATCTCAAATGGTATAAGAGGGATATTTTACCTATATTAGATTCTATACATTGAATTTATTCTCTTTTTAATATTTTAGTTTCTTCCCTATATTAACAATGAAGTCTGGTTTTAGTGAAGATTCAGTTATCTCATAGAAGAATTATATTTCTACTAAGAATATTATGAACATAAAAAATAAATTGAAAAGAAAGTTTAATAATATATCCCTCTTATCTAAATAATAGTAATTATTATATTCTTCCTGAATTTCTAAAAATTATGAAATGTATATATCTCTTGGAAAGTAAAAAATAGGTGGCAACTTACCACTAAGGAGAATGAAAACAATCCTACCTCAAGTGAATTTAGAATTTCAAGTTATAATGAGGTATGTGAAAATTCTTATACAAACTATCCTAAATAAGAATATATTAGAATAATTTGTGATGATGATATATCTATAACTTTTCAAGATATATCAATTAATAGATTGAAAGATATTCAACATTCCATTTCCAAAGAAATAGTATCTTTTATTTGTTGATTCTTTCAAAGTATACAGGAAGAGATCACCCAGTTGGAAGAAGAAGAAGATACCATGGATATGTATTTGTAAGGAAAAATTATAGAATGTATAATACTCTCTAAATAGGTCGGATCCTTTAAATAAATAAAGGTAGAGCTTGAAATAAGTTCCTTAGAGATTGAATATAAGTGGATCAATGAATCTAAAAAGAAATATGGATTCAATGAGACTCTAAAATAAAATTACATAAACTTGAAGGAAAGTTGAAAAATATAATTGATGTATAATTTTTCAAATATAAAGCTTCAATGAATAGAAAATCCTCTATGAAAGTGATATAAATCAAGTGATACATTATTGATCCTTAATATATAAATAATCATGAAGAGTTTCATGATTATATCTTGAAGTTAGTTGAAGGAAGGAATCAGTGGAAATTGGTGTAATTATGGTTCCCAAATATTGTGAAGTGTTGATTGAAGTTGAATGATGAGTTATACAAATTCTACGAGATGAAATTGTTAAAAGATCAAAAATCGAGGTTAAGAAGTTGTAGAGAAAAAATGAAGAAATTATTGATGAGGTTATAGCTGATGAAAGGAATTATGAAGTAAATCATATGAACTTGGTGAGTTACCAAACAGTTTCTATTAGATAAAAGTTCCAAACTGATCAACCATAGGTCTCCAAATGAATTCATAAGTTAGAGGTAAAGTGTGAAGATATTAAAATTAATAACTCCTTATATGAAGTCATCATATAGAGGTTTCTGAGTGAATTTCATTGGATTGTAGTTTATAGGAAATATCATCAAATAGAGGTTGCTAAGGTTGTCAAGCAATTTAATTGGATAAAAGTCTCTAAGTGATGTAATCACATAGAATGTTATGAATACATCTAACAAAGTTTTAAAAATTCATCTGAAAATCTTCTATGAAGTCATCAAATAGAAGGATCATAGAAGATCTCGAAGGGTTCATTAGACATAGTAAAACTAAATAACAACTGAGAAATTATCAGATCGATAAATATTATTATGAAATTAACATGGATACGGTTTCATGGGAAGATCAAATAGAGTTTTTAGGCAAATAAGTTATCTAATGAAATAAAATTCATACAAAAGACTTCAAATATGTTCTTATGAAGATGTGAAGGAAAAATGGATGAATTTATCAAGATGGAAGAGATGTTATAAATCATACCATATGAATGGTCTGAAGGATTTCAGGAATTTTTTATAAGGTAATTAATTGTGGTGGTGCTATGTTGAAAGTTAAAAGTATTGATAATCGTGAAGGGAGATCTTAATTCTTTCTAAGATTTTAGGAAGGTTAAATAAGAACTTTTATATTGAGATATAAGGTAGTTTCCTAGGAATATTGGTTAACTTCAATATTTTAGAAAGTTTTAAGGCAGTCAATTGTAGAAATAATCTAGTGAGAGAATCAAATTTTGAAGTAGGAAATTCTAATTTTATTTCATGCCTCTCCATAAGTTTATAAAGAAATCATGCCTATATAAAAGGGATTTTATGCATCAAGATGAGTTTTTTTGGTCAGAGAAGATATTCAAAAAGACTTAAGTAGGGGTGAATTGAGTTCTTGAAAATTTATTCACATAAAATCATCCACTTTTAGGGTATGATAGATTCAGATCTTTTCATAACATAAAAAATAAATGAAAAGAAAAATAATAAGAAAAAATATCAAACATTGAAGATTTATAGTGGTTCGGTGCATAAATATCTCTTAGTCTACTCCATTAACACTCAACTCCTATATCTTTCTTATTTCACTAGAATAAGTCTCTTTACTGAGGATTTATTGACTAAGTGAAAGTATTTTTCACTTAGTACAAATCTAGAATATTTTTTTGGGCTCTTACTAAGCATTAAAAAAACAACAGCCTAAAATGCTCAGTAAAAGGAGTTCTCATTTCAAATAATAATAAAGAATAATAATAGATTACATGTTGTATCGTGTAGTTTCAATATGCAACTAATAGAAGAGAAGAGTTCTTTATGAGATATAATAAGAATGAAATATCTTGAGGAGAGTCTTCAAAACATATCAAGATTAATCATGAATAAATAACTATAGGAAAAGTATATTCTTCTTCTTATTTACATAGAGAAATAGTATCACTAATGGATTTGAGAGATTAATAGAGATAGATAGAGGTTACTACTTTTATTATTCTAATACTATTGTATATATTTTTACAAACTACTACATAATAAGATATATAATAAAAACAAGTCGCAAGGTAATACTCCAGATATCCTTTTTTGAAAATTAAAATAGTAAAAAGCATTGAGAAATAAAATAATATATAATATTTTATTTCTAGGTACTTGAAACTTTTTTAAAATCAATTTTTACCATAAATAGGTAGTCTATATTTAATGAATCGAAATCAATATTAATTTTAACTTGAAATAATTCAATTGTAATAAATACCTAAGTTGCAGAATGACATAGACAATTTTGGATCACCATATAGCTGAAATTTATATCTAAATTCACATAGATGAATTGATCCATGTATTAATTCTTCATGTAGCTGATTTCTTCACAAATCCAATTTTCCAAGTAGATAAATAAGGTAACCATCTTTACCATGTAGCTGAAATTTAGACAGATGGCTTGATCAACATAGCCAATTGCAACCACATATCCAAATATTTCACTGATCCAATTTATGTATCTAAATTAACGATGTATTCGGTTTGATATAGTCATTTCATCAACATAGCTATTTCTCACATCGACAATTCTATGACATATGTGATTTACATTGGAGATTTTATCACGTAGCTCATTGATGTAGTTGATTACTCGATGTAGCCAAAATCCATGTATCAAAAGTCCTCATACAGCCAATGTTTAAAGACTTATTCAGATTTCAAAAAACTTCAATAGAATTTCATATTATAGTATAATTGAACTAAATAATATTAAAACATGATACACATAATTAAAACAGAATAATTAGTAATATATGAAGGGTTTTCAAGATTATCAAAACATAAATTTCATGGGATATGTTGGAACAACATAAATATTCAAACAATACCACATTTGATGATAAAAACCCCCATTAAACATTAGACATGAAATTTTAAAAGGTTTAAATAATTTTTAAGAAAAACAAAATAATATATAATTATTTTAAAATTTTGTATTTATTCATTCTTCACCCCATTTATTTATCTTCTCTAACTTTTGTTACATTAAAAAGGAAGGGTAATGAGAGTAAAAAACATTTATTATAGCACCTTCAGTTATGAATAGTTAAAATATAATGCATAAATAGAATTTGAATTTGGTAGGATTGAAATTACGAAATTTTATCAAGTAAAACATTCAGGAAGATGAAAAACATTAAATGAATATAATCTCTTCAAAAAAAATAAAGATATAAATAGTAATTTTATTATATAAGAACACTTATACAAAAATACTAATACCAAACATATACAAAAATATATATACACAATATTAGCTAGATGACCCAGGATTATGGATGGGTTCAAATTAAGATAGTGGTTGGGGTGGAGGTTTCTTAACTGTTAGATAGAAATAAGAGGTGGTAAGTGGATCAACCATTGGAGGAGGGATAGCCTTCCCAAACTCTTCCATTGTACTATTTTGTGTTTTAACAGCAAATTTATCTTGATGTATATATATATGTATTCTCAAAACTTTTTCAATGTTTCTATAAGAAATGATGAAATCATAGGAACTATCACTTCAAAATTTCATTGGCTTTATAGGCCATGAAGTGGAAGCCTCTATTTCAGTGGGTTTATCAGCAGTAATAGAAACAACATATTTTAATTGTTCTCACTTATAGGTCTTGAAGGATTAAACACTACGTATAATTTCTTCTTTGAACCCTGATAGCTATCATTAGGTGTTGGGATAAAGGTTATTCTTCCTCTCATAGAGTAAAGGGAATTATCACACATATCTATCCACTTGATAATATCTGATTTGTAGAAGTAAAAAAATGGTTTTATAATCATGTCGATGCATTTGAGGAACCGATGAGATACCATTGTTCAGAAAAACTTTAATCGCTTCAATCATTATAGTGTAAAACCTATAAGGATGTGTAGGAACTAAAATAGTAGGATGAGAAGCATTGTACTGAGATTTAGGAGTAACTAAAAATTGATTTTATTGAATCTTGTCCGCAAATACCTATAATATGGTCCGCCTTCCTTGCATTGAAGTCAACTTTTGGTCCACATGGTCGATTTACTCTACAGTTGTTAGAGAAAACTAAAGTGGATTACTTAAGGGTTCTTTAGAAACAGAAGCTCTATAATTAGCTGGTATGGGAGAAACTAGTCTGATTGTTCTATACAAAGAAAGATCCTTACCCTTGTTAATAGTTAGTACATCAAGAGATTCTTCAAAATCCGAAGAACTAGATTCCTCTTCCCAAAAGTTTGAGTAAATATCTATAATTCCTTCATAGATCTTACCTAATAATTTGAAAAGTTATGATAATTTACTAATTAGTCCAATATAATATGAAATCATATTCCTGATTTTATCTAATACCTCCATATTTTCATCCATCTTAGAATTGACTGAATGAACATATTACTTGATAAATCCAACTATTTCATTCAAGGAAACATATATACCAAGACTGTTTCTTCAAACAACCTATCTGGTCTCTATAAACTTAGCTAATATTTAATTCATGAAATCTTATAAAATCATAGGAGTGAACATGTCACATTTTAGTGATTGGATCTAGGATAAAGAAGAATTTAGATCTAAATTGAGTTGTTCAATGTGTGTATGGAGATTTGGGAACACTGAAGGTTCTAAATTAGTGGTGGAACTTATCTAAAATCTCTTTATTAATTAAAATTGTCTTACTAGAATACTTTTTAATGTATAAAATATCTCCATCATATTTGATTTGAAACTCTAAATATCATCAAGGGAAACCTCAGAAAGGTCTAATTAGGCCAATGTAAGGTTCTAAATCATGTCTCGCTATGATAATATCAGAACTACAACTTTTTTCACCTTTGACTTAGTAGAATGAACACTTTTCATCTAACATACATAGTCTCTCACTGCCAAAAACTCCTCATCATTTACACCAAAAGTAAATGATTGCATCAGTTGGATATTGTTGATCAAATTGGCATGGGTAACCACCATCCCATCCAACTTATCAAAGTCAACTCTAGAAAATGAGATTTACTTCAACTATTGAATCTCATCCTTATAATAAAATAATTATAATATCCATTGATATTATCAACCCAGACATAACTGCTAATGAAAAAGTATTTATATGTCTCCCAACATCATATCCTTCCAAACCATTTCTCACTAAAGGTGCATATTGTTGCACATGAGGAGGATAAGGATGATGATCTAGGTAATATGAGTGAACACCAGCTTCCTCCATGGTCATATTATCACTTATATATTTATTAGTAGAATGTCATATAGGGAGTAGATAAACCACTATGTGCTCAGCCTCATACTCCTCTCTATCTACAATAGTAGACATAATAGGCATAGTCTCAACTGACTATTCCAATTGAACTCTATCATTGTCTCAACAGCAGGCCCATTTGGCTAAACTGAATCAGTAAAACTGGTTGTTACAACTCCATAACCCTGAGTTTATTTCACTATATGTTTTACTTATGTCACCATATGCTCTGATATGGTAATAACTATCTCTTCCACTTCCCTAGAATACACCATCTGAGTAGGTGTTTCGTCCCAAGGATGTAAGGTTCTGGATGGCTCCCCCTGATTTGGTACATGAGGTGGCACAACCACATGACCATCACTCTCTTATCCAACATCTCTCAAAGATTTGGAGGTAGTGTCCCAGTTGAATCCAAAAGTCTTTAGAAGAACAGAAGATAATGTGTTTCACTTATGGAACTTAACTACTCCTTTATTCAATTCAACTTTCTTATTCTTTAGAACTAAGGAAATAATCCTTCCATATAATAATAAAGATTTTCATTTACCTGGTATAAATGGTTCATGAACCTCATAATGTACCTTTGTATATTTAGCATCACATTATTGAACAATACATAATTGAGATACATTTCCTAAAACAATACCTTCTCTATTTCACCTATTCCTTAAGATGTCCCTACAAGAATGAATCTTCATATAAATTTACATTTTGCCTCTAAATCCTTCACTACTTTATTCTCAAAACAATATGATCAAAAAGGAAACTTACAGATGTCAGAGGGTCCTACTAAGCTTGTTCCAACTAGGGTCTGAATGAAACTGTACTCACCTTCACGAAGATAATGCATGATATCCTTTATCTCCATATAAGAGACCAACAGGGTTTTCCCATTTAAGTTTATCAATATCATGTCCTCTATTTCACCAAACTAAAACTATGAATTATATAGAAACTCATTGGAATCCTATTAAAATAGGAAGAATGACTTCTACTTCTTAAAAAAACTCCCAAACAAGGAATAGGAATACCATACTCAGCAACAGCTTGGTTCTATTCAACCATACCATATCCACAACTTTCCTTAAAATAACTCAGTTTAGTACACTAACATCATTGGATTTATTTAAATATATAGAACCAAAATAATCACTAAAATTATTCTTCCCCGTATCTAAGAGTTTGGTTGAAGCTAGAGAGACTTAAGGGGTGATGGTTCAGTTTCATTAGAGAAATGATATAGTCGTATAGTGTGAGAGGAGAGGGTCAATTTTTGGGTTAGGTCACATACCCGATTTGGGAGAGGGATACATAATTGAAAGATTTTTAGGGTGAAATCCAACAGTAAAAGAGAAATAAAATAAAAGAACATAACAAATTTATTTTTAATGAATTAAAACTTATTTTTTTGAGGAGAATATCAAAGTAAAGTATATTTTGAGAATGAATTAAAACTAAATAAATTATTTTAAATTTCATAATGCATTAAAATATTTAGAAATTGATAATTAATCCAAAATTTGAATATTATTAAAATAAAGATAAATAAAATAATTTAAAATAGTTTGAATTCAAATAACCTAAATTCTCTCTTAATAAAACAAAAATTATCACAAGTAAGACATATAATAAAAATATTATCTAATTGATTTTCAGTAGAGATAAATTAAAGAGATGTATCACATTTTTGAGTGTGATCTCTCAATAAATGATGATTTGTATCTATATACTTTGTTCTTGAATAATTTATTGGATTCTTGAAATGTTGACAGTACTAGTGTTATCAAATTTTATTCAAGCCTGATTAATATTGAATCCAAAATCCATCATGGCCTATTTTATCCATAACACTTGTGCACAACAACTACCTTAGCTATATACTATGATTCAAGGGTAGATAATGTAACTGATTATTGTTTATTACTAGACTAGGTTACTTGAGATTTAACTAGAAAGTGTTAGGTAGTTGAGGTTATATTCTTATCTAGTCTACACTAAAGAAAGTTAACATTTGAGTATGAAATCAAATTAAAATCAAAGTTTTTTGGAATAATTAAAGGAAGAGATTTTTCCTTTTAAATACCTTAAAATTATTTTGGTATCTTTTAAATGTGATTATTTGATAATTTCTGGGAATACATCATACAAGAATACAAAAAATAATAATTTATGGTCTAATAATATATAAGTACAATAGACTATCAATTATTCCTCTGTAAAACTTATTATCAACTAGTTTCTCAGCTTCATCCAAATCAAACTTTTCATTAAATATCATTGGATTTTCGTGCATATTTCTATTTTCAATTCTAAAACTTTTAAGTCAATTATTTATTTTATTTGATTTATCACATTATAAAAGTATTTTTGATTAATTTAAAAGAAATAAATAAATTTATCTCATCCATAATACTCATTTAAACTTATTTTTTCATTATTTTTGAAAATTCATTACATAACGTTTTATTTTTAGAACCAAAAATCACATCATCGACATATATTTGAACTAAAAAATATATAAAGAAGAAGAATTCTTAAAAATAGTAGGATCTTTCACTCTTACTAAAAATCAATTTGATAAAATTAAAGAACTCAACCACTCATACCAAGCTCTATGTTCTTGTTTAATACCATAAATATATTTAGTATGTTTTAAAATAGAATTTTGAAATTTTAGATTTTCAAAAAAAGAGTTTGTTCAATATAAAATTCCTCTATAAGAAAATAATTTAGAAATATGGATTTAATATCCATATGATATAATTTTAAATCCATATGATATATATATTTAATGAGAATTCTAATGATGTCTAATATAGATACATGTGAAAAGGTTTATTCATGATATATTTATTCCTCTTGATTATACCATTGACCATCCTAGTGATCACACCATGATCGTCCTCTTTTTTTTGGTTTGGTTTGTGGTTTTCAACTCTAATCATGTTTCTGGTTATTGATGTGCGGTGTTCGTGGAGGCACGAGGTGTCGATGCTATTTGGGGCTGCATCAAGCCAGCTCGGTGTATTTTCGGTCCTGAAGGAAGGTATGCCTTGATATTGATGGTTGCTCTTTGTTGCTTGGCGGCGCGTCCTGTGGTGGATCTATCCAGTTTCAGCGTTCTTTTGGTTTTTGCCTTTGAGGATGGATTTGGGACTTGTTCTCTTTGCGGTTGGTGATATTTGGCAACGTTTATGGGGATTGATTTTTGTTCATCAGATTTTGTTTGGTTTTTCTTCTTTAATGTTTTCAGTGGAGCTGTTTTCATATCTGGTTGTTGGTTTTGTTCATCCTAGATTTGTGGCATGATTTTCCGTCGGATGGCGATGGCGAGGAGGTTGGTTGATGAGGACGTTGTCTGTGTGGATAGACTAGTGGTTTCATTGAGAATGAATATGACAGTGGGCAGTGAGGCGACCATCTAACACAGTCAGATCTCTGCATGACGGACGGTGGATTTTTGGATCACGCTGGGTATGCGTTTCATGGTTCGTGGCTCGAGATTGATAAGGGCAGTTGGTTTGAATTTTGAATATTGAAATTTAAAATTTGAATTTTGAAGTTTGAATATTTAATTTGAAGGTGGAATGTTGCTGGGTGATTTTTTTGAATATTGTAATGGTTATCGGTAACCCATAAACCGGATTTTAGAAAATCAAAAAAAATGGATTGTAGGTAATAATTTTTGGAATCTTTCTATTTTGGAAAAAATTTATAGAAACTTATAAAAATAGAGTAAGATTCCCTTTTAAGTCTCAAAAATAAAACCCAAGTAAATATAGAAAAAACATTGATTAACACATAAATAAAAAAATTACTCTTAGTCGTGTTGTTCTAGGAAGTACAAAAAATCATGTGGATATGTTCCAGAGGGATATATGTATTAAAATATTTAATTTATTTAAAATAAAACATATGCTTCTTACCCATTTTTCATGCATCACATTGTTTCTCTTTATTCAATTTAAGTTGAGGTAAATATAAAATTAATTTTTTTAGACAATTTTCTCAAATATTGAACATTATAATGATCCATTATTATATGAAAAATATAAGATTCATTTTTTTGAGTATCTAAATTGTTCAATTTGTGTCTACACAAATATTTAAGATCTAAAGTATATATATTCTCAATTCTAGGTGCCTTAAACTTGATGAGTTTATCTCTAAAAACTAAACATGCATTATTTGAAAAATCTATAAAGTAACCTTAATCACAATGTTTACAGAGACTTGTTGGGTTTTCCTTCAATCCTTCCACATTAAGAACTTTGTTGATGAGAAATGAGTTAGGATTTCCAACAGATCCAACTCCAATAATTTTACCCCTAGTATTATCACCAAATGTTACATAGCCTCCATCAATTTTGGATAAAGAATGGAAATTTGACAAATCTCCGCTCATGTTCCTTGAGAATACACTATCCATATAACATTTTTATTTATGATCCTATAAAATTTTACCTATAAAAAAATAAAACAAGATTTTTTTTGTCCATATTCTCTTGGGTCCTGAAATGTTAGAAAATAAGTATTTGAGAAACCAAATCATCTTGTGATGTCCAGAAATTACATTAGTTAATTTTAATAAATTTATTAAAATAAAATCATGAATAACACTAAAAAACTAAGGGTTTATTATACTGTATCCATTATCATAATTTCTAGGTTTTCCATAATGAGAAAAAATATCTTCATAACTTTTTTTCTGTATACTAGGCACAAAATAATCTTTTTATAGCCTAGGTTTCTCACCACTGCTTCCTATTCTAAACATATCTTTTTAGATTTCATTTTCACTGAGGAGTTAATTTAAGTAATTTTCACCTTTTCTAAAAACACCAGCTACATATTAAAATTTTTAAAATACTTTTTTAAAGCTTTAAATTTTATCACCATGTTCAGCACAAGAGGTAGTTCCAGATTAACTTTTAAGTCAGAAATTTATTTTTTTAAATACTCATTTTCACTTACAACAACATCATAAGAATTTTTTAGGTATTTATTTTTATTTTTTGAGAATTTATATTTAGTTTTTAGAATGGTATAATATTCATTCGGTTATTCAAAAGATAATTTTCCATCTTTGGAATTAGATTCATGTTCTGAAGAATAAAAATAACTCTACCTCGTCAAAGTATTCCATAAAGCATAGTTTAGCCTTTTGATTTAATATTTCATCTTATGATTCATAATATGTGTCATATATAGAATCCTTAAAAACTTTCCATGTGTCCCTAATAACCCTTTTACTCTTTTTCATGATTTTTTTTATTTTTACTTCTTATCAGGTTTTCTTTTTTCATGATGTTATAGAAGATTTGGTATGATATGTCCTAGCTTCTTGAACTCATAACACCTTACTTCCTTTGAACTTAAATTATATTTTTTATACTTGTTGAAGTATTTTTTGAATCATATTCTCTTATTTTATAACTTTTTTAAATTCTTATAAAATTGAGAAAGCTCACTATCAGAATTATAACAGTTTGAAGTATCCCCATCAGATGATTCAGTAATTTTTATACCTTTTATTTTCTTTTATCTTTTGATGTAGAAACTTTCAAGGAAGCATTTTCATTTTTAACCATTTTTTCTCAATAGATTTATAATCCATTTATACATCATACATCATGATTTTTCCAATGATATTTTCATATTGAAATGTTTTAAATTAGTATATTTCTTAATGGAAGCTGAAATCCCACTCCATTTGGATGGTAGAACTCTAATAACTTTTAGATCTTAACTAGGTTCAAGAATTTTTACTCATATAAAATCAAATTTATTCACGATTCTTATTAACCTTTCATTAATTTGTGTTTTTATTTCTCTATTAATAATTCTAAATGGATCAAACTTTAACTTTATACTATTTTACCTGATTTATCTTACATTATAGGTACCTTCATATGATACTGATATAGTTGTCCATGTCTCATGTGTTATAGAACATTGAGAAACTCAGTTGAACTAATCTGAACTAAGTCTATATATAATATCATTTATAGCTTTAGAGTTTATATCATACTCACCTTATAAAAAATCATCCCATTTTTATACATCTCCTTTAAGAATTATTTAAGGCATAATTGATTTCAAGTAAACCTTTAGACGATGTTTCTTCAAATAAATAATCATGTATTCCTTCCAAAATCAATAATTTTATCCATTGAATTAGGGTGATCTAAATATAGACATAATTTCTATATTTTTATCCATTAATCCATTTTAATATGGTCTTTATGACTTATAACTTTTAGAGTCAAGAACTAAATAGTCTCTACCCTTTTATACCAATTGTTAGTCAGAGAAGATCTGTAAAGATACTCAAGAGGGTACTGAATTGAGTTCTTAAAAATTTCATCACTTAAACCACCCACTTTAAGTTTTGATTAATTATAATATTTTTTTTATCATAATAAATAAATGTAAATAAAAATAGAAAGAGAAATATTGATCACATAAGATTTATGTTGACCAAGTGTTGTTTTCAACAATACATATTGTTTTTTAAAGGGGGAGTTTTATTGAGAACAATACTCTATCTCTTTATGATAACTTTGATTCTCACAAATACCCTTAATTATTTTCTAATGATTTTATTTGTTAAGTATTTTTCAGGAATTTATTATTTTATTCTACTCTTGAAATAATGAGAATTTATTACTAAAGTATTCGTATTTAGCGTGTTCTAGAAATACTATTTATGCGCTACAAATTTGGGATCTGCTTTAGCGTGTTCTAGAAACACTGTTCATACCCTACGTAGAGAAACATAGTGTAAGGATGAAAAGTGTGTGAACTTTATGATATAAGAGAAAAGTATGGTTAATCAACCATACGTTATTGGCAAAGTTTGGAAGAATAACTCTACGTTAGGAAGGAACCCTACGTTTGGGATATCAGAAAAGTATGGAAGGAGAATCATACGTAAGTATTAAATGTTACATTTGTTTATAAAAATTATGGTTCATTAACCTTACATTTTTTAACAACCATACATTCTTGGAAAATTATGGATCTTTTACTATACGTTTGAAAGTTTGAAGAGAAAAGTATGGATGATCAACCCTATGTTTATGATCAACCTTACGTTTGAAGAAAGTGACATGAACCTTATTTTTGTGACCAACCCTATGCTGTCAACCCTGCGTTTGAGGACTATGTCACCAACCTTATGTTCAAAGGATGCATACAGTACAACTCAACCTTATGTTTGGCGTCGGAGAATTTAAAGTCAATATTTTTATGCAACGGTTAGCAAGTTGTTTATTATGTGGATTTAAAGCCGAATTTAAAGATGATTTTAAAATATGACTTTGACTGATTCAAAGTCATTTTATTTATGGTTTAAATATCTAATTAAAAGGATCTTTTTATGCCGAGTCTTCAGGGAAGTTTCGACTACTCTGTAAATTCTAATGTTTGAATATCGCGATTAAAAAGGTGACTTTTTTGTGGATCTAAATTTATAGTAGAAGTGATTATAACTATTTTATATATTTTTGAGCCTTTTTAATACAGCATATAACGATCTTATGTGATCTCTCGATCATTCTGAGAAAAGAAAATAAAAACAAAGACTTTCAAGAATTCAGATCTGCTGATTCAAGAGAGTAACAAAGCACTGTTTTCTGAAGAAGAAAAATCACGATAGAAGATTCATCTGTTCTAAATTGAAGATCATTTTTTAATCTACCTTTACTGAAATTGTGAATTATATTTCTATATCTATTGAAATGGAATCAACTCATAATAACTCGTATATGAAGATCATTATTTCTAAAGGTGACGATTCATCTACTGTCAATTGCATGCTGTTGCGATTTTGAAGAACATCTGGAAAGTATTTTCAGAATACAAAAATCTTTATTTTCTATTCTTGAGTCACCAGATTCTCATACTAAGTTTTGTATGTTCTGTGAGTGAGCCAGAAGGATTTTTTTCCCTTAGTTTGTAAAGGTGTCAACTACCTGTACTCATTTGTTGTAAGGTCTGTTGAAACGAGGACCAGATAGTGAAAATCACCAATCTCGTGGAGTAGAGCGTTGGTGGAGTGGACTAGGGGCTTTCTGTTCCCCGAACCACTATACATAGTGTGTCTCTCCACTTCATATTTCGGCTGCATTATTTATCTGATTAAAGTAAAAAAGCATAACACAATCTATCGAAGATTTCTGAAAAGATACAATTCATCCCCTCTTGTGTATATTTGATTTACTCCGATCCAACAATTTATTGTGGTTCGGGGCATATAAATCCCCTAAACCACCCCACCCACACTCAACACATAGAGCTTGGTGATTTTACTGGAACTGGTACTTTTCTTTGGAACTACCTAACTGAGTCTAAGTATCCATATTTTGGTACAATTCTATGAGATTTTTTAGGCTCCTACAAGGCTTTACAAAAACAATATCTTTCAAAACTCGGTATATCAAGTGCTCTCTTCCAATAATAAGAAATAATAATAAGATATTACATGTTGAAGAATATAGTTTCATGATGAAACTGAAAAAAGATAATATTTTTAACACCCCAATATCTTATAGTTCTCTATAAATAAATTTTATTCCTTTGATATCATTCTTTACATGCAATACTGAGTTTAAACGAACTGTGATATACTATTAAACTATTATTATTTAATGTGACAGTTATCACAAAGAATTTGGATTTATGGGTATGAATAAGAATAACTAAATTATAAAAAAAAATTATATTTTACACATGTATAAAAATAAATCATTTGATATCAATTTATTGGAGATGAAAATAAAAATCATTTGATAGTAAAAGATATGTTTTTTTGAAAAACTATTTTATGCGCGCAATGTATTTTTATCTTAATAATTAAATTGATAATTATTATTGTGTCATTTTATTGAAATATATATATTATATATTCAATATAATTTTTTAATATTTATCTATTATTTTTTCTAGGCATGAGATAAGAATATATATCTAGTTTTATGCTTAAAATGTATTTTTCTAAAAAACGGTTTTCATTGTGTTTTACTCACTTATTTTAAAATAATTTTTTGAAACATAAATAAATTTAATATTGGAAAAATATATTCCATATTTGGAATCAATATGATCATATTTGGTAAATATGACTCTTATTTTTTCATTATGAATAGTAATTGTGGTAAATATTTGTCTCCTCGGTAAGGGTAAAATAGATAAAATAGGGTTAAAAATTGGATTAAGGGTTTAAAATTCCTCTAAAACTTTAATTTATACTATTATATGTGTTTATTTCATCCATTTATATCCAATTAATCAATATATGTCCACTTGGTACCATTTTTTTATTAGGACCTTTATATTAATTTAAGAATATAATAAATAGAAAATGTCACCCTCTTAATTTTAATATCTCTAAAATTTTTACATAAGGATCAAAAGAGGATAAGTTTATTTATAAATATTTTTTAAAAATATAAATTAATATTTTTTATCATAGTAATTATTTTCTAATTTTTAGTTTTTTAATAGTTACCTTAAATTTTTATGCAATGCCAACACAATATTTATTCAATTATTATAAATCTAAAATAAATTAATTTAAAAATATTAAGAGTAATAAAACCTGGTTGAATAATTATGTTTCAAAGATTTTATATATTAAAATAAAATATTGGACATGTATGAAATGTTTATATTATAATTCATTTACTGTTATGTTGTCTTTAAATTCAAATTAAATGAACATTTTCAAAAATCACATTAATGATATTTTATGTTGAATAATATTTTATTAAATTATTTATAAATCATAAAAAATTAAATAAGATAATTATGATTATAAATGGTTTAAAATTACATATCTTGACCTTTTATGGTCTAATTGTTAAGTTATAAGTAAAATTATAACTCTTTAATATTAAAAAAGTCATTACCACAGTTAAGATTAAAATTGGTAAACCAATGGATTAAACCAAATTATAATGTTTAAAATGACACAAAAACCTATATAAATTTCATTTTATGATGATATTTATACCTTATAATCTTTTTATTTTAATCTCTATCCATTTGAAATCATTTTTCTTGAGAGTGACTTGATTATATTTTAATCTTTTTAGTATTTCCAAGTGTGTCCTTTGCCTCCCTTATAAAAGGACACCCATTATCTATTTTCTATACACCACTTTGAGAATTATATATAAATAAAAACCTTACCAATTATTTTATAAACTTATAAATACATTAATTATAAATTATTTTATTCTTTAAATAACTCTCTAAGGGTCCTTGGGAAAGGACCTAAAGAAGATCAATCGAAAGAGAGGTAATCATCTTACCCAACCTCTTCTAATTTATTTATTCTTATAGATCCTCTAAATATTTGGTTTTAATAATAAAATAATAACTTCATTATCCTAAATATACTTAAATTTTATTATGATCATGAAACCACCATTTTTTACCCTCTATTCCATCAAATGGGAATTGAAAGTATTGCATGTGGTTATGTGTGGACTATCGCTTCCACATAGCGATACAATTCATTTTTCATCACTATATTTTATGGATGAATATTATGATGGATTTAATATTTTTTTTCATTATATTTATGAAATTATTATTTTTCAATAATTATAATATAATATCTACCTTCTTACCTTCTAATCTTTTGTAAAATGATAACATCACTTGTGTGTATGTGTGGACTACCACATCCACAATGCGATGTCATTCATTTTTCATTTTTGTTTTACATGGATGGTAATAAAGATAACTTTAATGAATATATATGATATATATGGTATAATATGATTCTATAAATTTTAATTATTATTTGCCTTTCTTTTATTCCATACGTCAAAAGGTAAAAACAACATCCATATATATGCACTACCTATCGTCTCCATGAATGGTGTAATTCATTTTTCTATCTCTAATATTTGTAGATGATTATAAATATGTACATAATTAATATTTATTATATTTATATCATAAATAACATTCTATAGATGATGTAACCAGGATCAAAGTACAAGGACCGATATTACCAAACCAAAATTCTCATGAAAAGGTGAAACAATTAACACCTGAAAATAATGATTTTAATATGGAATTATTTATAAATGGGTATATAAATTTCATAAGAAGATCATATATTCTATTTTAAGTATGTGAATTATTCTCGTATATATTTATAATAAATTTCAATTTATTATACAGGAGTTTGGAGTCCCTTCGAATAAATTTGAACTCGAGGTAAGGGTTTTATATCACAATCTCATTATTTATTGAGATTGTTTATGATTAAGTTTATGATGATGAAATTAAATAATAATAATATTAAAAATTCCATAAATTTTATTATCCTATTTATTTTTTTGAGAATAAATTCTTTTCCTTTCATTTTTCTCTCATTAAGTACTCAAGATTCTGAAAGAATATTTTTAAGGAAAAACCAAATTTATTTCTCTTTTCAGTCAAAAATCATTTTTCTTATTTGTACATGTTTTCTAAAAATGTTTTAAAGAAAAATTTTATTATTATCATTTTTTTGTTTAAATTATTTTTTACCCATGTTGTACTTTTTAAAAAGTGATTTAAAAAATATTCTAGTCATTTTTTGAATGAGGTACTTTTGAATTTTTACAAAAAATATAAAAAGAATCATCATATTAACATGAATGAAATTTTCCAATGTTATGAATGGTTAATGATTTAAATATTACTTTCTAATATTTTAATATTATTTTCCTTAATATTTGTGAAATTCTTAGATTCTAATATATGATATAAAATGATGGGGTGTTTTTCTCAAGAAATATTTTTGTTATCTTTTAAAGGAAATTTTCATCTATGATATCATCCATTAATGTTACTTATGTTTTACTGGGTATATGATCCAACAATACAATATTTATTATATCTCTAGATGGTTTATGGTTATGATAATTGAGTAACAATTAAATCTATTTTCTTTTCCATGGGTTAATTTATGATGAATGTTTTTATGATCTTGTGGAAAACATATGAATTGATTTATGATTATGTGAAGAGTGGACCTAAAATTACATATCCATCTAATTAATTGGTTAAAGATTAATTTTATATGATTTCAAATGCTACACATGAGGTTATACCATTCCAAAAAAAATAAGGTTCATGGAAGGTTAATCTAATCCCAAAATAAGATTTTATACGCGAGATTATCCCAATCCCAAAGTAGGTACATGGGTGGTTATCCCAAGCCAAACATATTATGAATGCCATGGTGAGTAGTATTGAAATAATATTTCTATGATTATGATTATTTCATACTTCATTCCAATATTTTATGATATGATCTTATTCCAATGTTATATTTTCATGGACCATTTCCATTGATCCCTTTATCATTTATGTCTTATGAACTGACCTGATTTATTCCATGATCCATGATTATTATATAATAATTAATGGGTATTATTTTAAAAGGTTTATATCATGTTATAATATCCATTATGATCATTTTATGTTTAAATTATCATTGATATCTCCCATGTTTACCCTTAATAAGAAAATGATCTCTCCATTTCTTACATTTCTTTTCTATAGGTTATGAAGAAGGGTTTTAGATATGATATGTATAATAAGGGTTCTATTGATGAAGAAATAAGTGGGAGAGGATGTAGGTATTTTATGAACAATTTGTTTATATATCTATATTTCCAAAGATACTAGACCTATTTTATTCTAGCATGGATCATAATGTTATGTCATAAATATTCATCTAATAAGATGAAAGATTTATGTATGAAAAGTATGGGTCATTATAATTGGTATCATATAAAGGTTTAGTTACCTTTGGAAACTAGGATAAGAAAACTAAATTGAGAACCCTTAGGATAATACAATGTATAAGTTGATTTCCTAAGTTATGGTAAATAAAGGAGTGTGATTTCCTAGAAAAATATCCTTATCTGGATACTATAAGTGAAAGTGATTTTGGAAAAAATGTATCTAGGGGTAATAACCATAAAAAAGAGTTAGTCGATTATATCTCACCAATATTTCTCCTACACGAGGATTATTCTCTTATTTCTCACCAATTTTGACACTCCTGATGGGTGTTCTTGGGTTAATTCACATTTTCATTACGAACCATTATGAAGGATTTTAATAGATTATGATTATTAATGAACTAGTTTAAACATGATGTGTCATTTTTTTAAAATAAGGTTTCATGATTTATAAATCCTATAAATTATTTTTCATGATTTTGTGGTTTCATGTTATGATTTAGTCAATAGATGGAACCCAAAGGAACCGTTTTAATGCTGAATGTGATGGAAAATTCAATGATTTCCCTCTTGAGAAACCAAATTTTATAGATATGTAATAAAAAATATCATTTCTATTATTATAAAACTTTCTCAATCCATTAATCATGATAAACTTACAAATGATCCAAGAAGGTAAAAACATTCTATTGAGTCCTTTATGAGTCAACATCCACCTTCTTTTAGTGGTTTTATTTATCTATTATTTTATGGGAAATGTATTTTTAAAATTGAAAAGATATTTTCCATAATCCAATGTTTGGAGCATGAAAAATTTATTTTTTTTGTACTATTGTTTGGAAGGAGAAGCAGGTCGATGGTGAACTCTCATCAAGAACATGAGTTAATGTGAATAAACTAAATCCATGGAGTGAGATAAGTTTAGAAGGTTATTTTTCAACAAGTACATTCTTTATATTCTTTATAAAAAAATTTAGAAGTAATTCCTTGAGATAAAGAAAAGGGATTATTATTCCATTAGTGTATATGGGGAACATTTTACAAGAATTCTAAGGCACACTTATAGTCTTATCATTAAAATAGAAAGTAATATTGATTGATTCTTCGATGGCTTAGAACCAAGTATCCAATGGGTGTTATCCATAAGGGGATTCATTATCTATAAATAAATCATTCGATGTGATATTAAGGTATAAATGGATATTGGAGTAACCCATCAATATCATGGTTTCTATAAGAAAGTAAATATGGAATTCAAATAAAATTATAATAATAAAGTCCATGGAGGGAAGAATATGAGCCTTTTATTATGCTTGAAATGTAGAAGGATACATGGAGGAAATTTTAAACCCGTGAACATTTCTGACCTTATTCTGCCGGATGAGGCTCATATTTCATCATTCTTTATTCATATTGTAAGTACAAATATGTATAGATATATAAAAGAGTATTTCTAGTGTGCCAATATGAAGAGATATATTTTAGAGTATTTATATAATTATTTTAATGTAAACAAGTTAAGTCTAAGAGATAGAAGTCTAAAGGGATGTTACAACCATTACCCATACCAAAATATAAATGTGAAAACATCACCATGGATATTTTCATTAGAATCCCTAAAACATCTAAAGGATATAATGCTATTTGCTTTGTATTTGATCACCTTATGAAGTCAACACATTTCATTGATATCTAATAAGATTTATACCTTGATAATATTTATATAATATACATTAATGAACTGGTAATATTTAATAGAGTTCCAAAATCAATTGTATTTGATTAGGATCCAGGGTTTACCTCGAAGTTATAATGAATGTTTCAGCAGGATTCAGATACAAAGTTGAGTTTCAGTACTACTTATCATCCTTAGAAATATTAACAATCTAATAGAACTATTCAAGCCCTAGAGGATATTTGGAGGTATTTTTCTATGGATTTAAAAGTGGGTTGGTATCAATATCTTCCTCTAGTCTAGTTTTCTTATAAAAATATCTTTCACTCAAGCATTCATATGGATCCTTATGAAGACCTTTATGGATAGGAGGGTATAACTTCAATGTAATGTGAGAAATTTAGAGAAATAAAACTATTGGGACCTGATCTAAATGAGGAAATAAAAGAAAGGTTAGATACATTAAGTAGTATATCAAGCTAGGTTAGAGTTGATATAAAACTTATGTTAACAATCATCGAAGAGATCCAGAATTTAAAGTTGGTGAAAAGGTGGTTTGGTGAATTTCTCCGTGGAGGAAATTTATGAGATTTTGAAAAAAAGGAAATTTTACCCCTATGTATATTGTCCCCTTTTATTTATTTATTGAGTAAGGATGGTTGTTTATCACTTGGATCTTCAATTAACATCTCTCAAGTTCACATTGTGTTCCATGTATCTCTCCTGAGGAATTACATACATGATCCATCACATGTACTAAAATATGAGATCATACCACCAAAGCATGATCTTTTCTATGAAGAAAAATACATAGAAATATTTGATCAAAGTGATAATGTGCTATAGAACAATACTAATCACCTGGGTAAAGTTATTTGGATGAATTACAAATTTGAAGAAGCTACTTTGGAACCTGAGGATGTGATTAAACACATATATTCTCTTTTTTTTGTTCTAAAGTGATGGAGTGTCAAGGGTGAAATTAATTTTAACTAGGGTAGAATGTAACACATATATATTTTATAGTTCTCTATAAATAAATTTGATTAATTTCATAGATTTATTTATAAGCAACACTAAATTTAATCGAACAACAATATACTATAAAAATATTATTATTTAATGTGATAGTTATCACATAGCCTTTGGATTTTTTTGGGTATGAATAGGACTAACTAAATTATGAAACATTTATGGTTTAAAAATGTATAAAATGAATTCATTTGTTATAATTTGATTATAAATGAAACTAAAAATCATTTGAAAGTAAAATAGATGTTTGTTTTTAAAAACATTTTTTATGCATGTGATGTGTTTTTATCTTAATAAATTAAATTGATCACTATTTCTGAATGATTTTAATGAAATTAATATATTATATATCGAATAAAATGTTTTAATATGCATTTAATTTTTTTTATTCATGATATAAGAATATATATCTAGTTTTATGCTTAAAATTTATTTTTCTAAAAAACGGTTTTCATCGCGTGTTGCACACTTATTTTAAAATGAATTTCTATAACTTATAGAAATTAAATATTAAAAAATGTATTTTATATTTTGAACTAGGAGGATTGAATTTTTTCAATAGTTCTTTTTTATTTATTTTTTATTATGAATAGTAATTTTGGTAAATATTTTCCACCTTGGTAAGGGTAAAACAGATAAAATAGGGTTAAAAAGTTGGGTTAGGGATTTAAAATTCATCTAAAATTTACTTTATACTATTTTATGATTGTATTTCAACTGTTCCCATATGATTCAAGAATATATGGCCCCTTTGTGCAATTTTTTATTCATTGTGACCTTTATATTAATTTAATAAAAGAATAAATACAAAATGTCACTCTCTTTATTTTAATATCTCTAAAAATTTTACATAAGGATAAAAAGAGGATAAGTTAGGTTATAAATGTTTATTTTAAATATAATTTAATATTTTTTATCATGTTAATTTAATTATAATTATTATTAATTTAATAATTACCTTAAATTCTTATGCAACACCGACACAATATTTGTTAATTAATATAAAAATAAAATAAATAATTTTAATAATATTAAAATAAATACAATTAATACAATTTGAGTTAATAATTATGTTTCAATAATTTTATAGATTAATATAACATATTATATATGTGTTAAAGGTTTATATTCTAATTAATTCGTTGTCATGTTGCCTTTAAAGTCAAATTATATGAATAGTGTTAAAAATGACATTAATGATATTTTCAATTAAATAATATTTTATTAAATTATTTAAAAAATTAAAAAATATTAAAATATGACAATATGGATTATAAATGGTTTAAAAATTCATTCATTGACCATTTATGAGCTAATTGTTTCCTTATAAGTAAAATTATAACCCTTTAATATTTAAAAAGTCATTACCTTGGTTAAGATTAAAACTGGTTAACCAAGGGGTTAAACCAAAAATAAGTTTTAAAATGACAGAAAACCCAATATAAATTTCATTGGATGAATATATTTAAATATTAAGCTATTTTTATCTGAATATATGTCCATTTGAAATCATTTGGATTGATAATGACTTAATTATATTTTTGTATTATAAGTATTTCTAAGTGTGTCATTTCTCTCTCTTATAAAAGGACACCCCTTATTTCTTTTATTTACACCACATTGAGCCTTCTATATCAATAAAAACTAACCCAATTATCTTATAAACTTTACTATACACGAACTATAGGTTCTAAACTTCTTTAAATACCATTCTAAGGGTCCTTAAGAAAGGATCTAAAGGAGGCCAACCGAAAGATAGGTGATAATCTTACCCAACCTATTTTAATTTATTTCTTCTTATAACCCCTATAAATATGTGTTTTTCATTATAAAATAATTAATTAAATATAATAAATAAACTAAAATGATATTATGACCATGAAACAACCATTTTCCTCCCTATATTTCATCAAATGGTAAGTGGACGAATTACTCATGCATATATGTGGACTACCTCCTCCACATAGTGATATAATTCATTTTTCACCACTATCTTTCATAAATGGGTATTATGATGGTTTTAATATTTATAAAATATATTTATGAAATTAATATTATTATAAAATTATAAAATTATGTCTACCTTCCTACCTTCCAATCCATTGTAAAATTATAACTGCACTCATGTGTGTGTGAGGACTTCCACATCCACAAAGCGATGAGATTTGTTTTTAAATTCCACTTTACATGGATAATAATAATGATATATTTAATTAATATATATGATATATATGATATAATAATTATTCGATAAAGTTGAATTATTATTTACCTTTATTTTATTCCATCTGTCAAAAAGTGAAAACAACGTTCATGCGTACGTACAACTTACCGTCTCTAGGAGCAGTGCAATTCATTTTTCTATCTCTACTTTTTAGGGATGATCATAAAAATGTATATAATGAATATATATTATATTTATATCATCAATATTATTATAAATATTATTTAACCATTATAAAAGTATAAGTACCTGAACTACCAAACCGAAATTCTAATGAAAAAACAAAATAGTTAGCACATAAAAACGAAAATTTTAATAAGTAATTGTTAATAAATGGGTGTTGAAATGTTATAAAAATATCATATATGATATTATAAGTATATAAATTATTCTAATATATAATTATAATAAACTTAAATTTATTATATATGAGGTTATATCAACTTCAAAGAAAATCAAACTCGAGGTAAGGGTTTTATGTTACAATCTAATTGATTATCGATATTGTTTATGATTAAGTTTATGATGATAAAATTTTAAAGATATACCTGCCAAGAATATCATTAATTTATTTAAACTCTAGTCATTTCTAGATAATACATGTTTTCTATTCATCTTCCTCTCATTAAGTACTCAAGAGACTGAGAGAATGTTTTTAAGGAAAAACTAAACTTATGTCTCATTTTAGTCAAAAATCCATTTTATTATATATCCATGTTTTCTAAAAAAATTTTCAAGAAATTTTTTAGACTTATCATACAATTTTTTAAATTCATTTTTATACATGTTTTAATTTTAAAAAATTAGTTTAAAAATAAGATTCTTGTCATTTTCTAAATGAGGTACTTCAGACTTTTTCCCGAAATTTTAAAAGGAATCCTTATTTTAACAAGAGAATAATTTATCCTAATCATGAACTCTCAATTATTTCAAGATTCCTTTATAAAATTCCAATATTTTTTCCAAATAAAATACTTCTTTTAATATTTGGGAATTTTTTAAATTTTAATGTGTCATTTAAAAATGAAAGGGTTATTTTCCTCAAGAAATATTCCAGTGATCTTTTAAAGGTGATTTTCAGGTATGATATCATCCTTTGATGTTACTTTTGATTTACTAGGGATATTATCCAAAAATAAAATATTTATTCTATCTCTAAATAGTTTATGGTTATGAAAATGAATAATTTATGAAACCTATTTTCTTTTCTATGGGTTAAGTTATGATGAAAATTTTTATGATCTTATGGCATACATGTGAATGGATTTATGATTATGTGATAGGTGGGCTCAAAATTATATTTCCCTAAAATTAATTGGGTAAATATTAATTTTTTATGACCTCAATGGCTATACAAGAGGTTATCCCAATCTCTAAAGAAGAGGGTACATATAAGGTTATCCCATACCCGAAACAAGAGGGTATATGGGAGGTTATACCAAGCCTGAAGAAGTTACATGGGCGATTAGCTAAAGACTAACATGTTATGATTATATTGGTGGGTATAATTTAAATAATACTTATATTATTATGATTAATCCACACTTTATACCACTCATTTATGAAACGATCTCATACTAATATCATATTTTCACTATTCGTGCTCTTTGATCCCTTTATGATTCATGCCTTATGAACTACCAAGATTTATTCCATGACTCGTGTTTATTATCTATTAATTGTAGGGTATGATTTTAAAAGGTTAATACCATGTTATCACGCCCATTATTATCATTTTATGTTTAAATAATCATTGATTATCCCTTGTTTACCCTTACTGAGCTTCTAAGATCACACTTTCTTTTGTTTCATTTCCCTAGGTCATGAAGAATGGTTTTAAATTTTTTGTGTTTAAGAAGGGTGGTAGTTATGTAGAACTAAGTTGGATATTGTGTAAATCTATTATGAAATTTTTTTTTTAGGTATCCAATTTTCCAAAGATACTATAAATTTATGATTTTAGAATGGATTATAATGTTATATAATGAATATTCATCTAATAAAATGTAATATTTATGTATGAAAAGTATAGGTTGTTATAATATTTCTCAAAGAGAGACAATAAGAATGAAGTACCTAGAGGAGAGTCTTAAAAATAGTGCAAGATTAATCTAGAAATTAAAATTATAGAAAAACTTGATTCTTTTTTTTCTTCCTCTTTACACAGATTAATAGCATCATATAGGGTTTCAAGAGAGAGATATAGATAGGTTTATACTATTATTTTTTTAATACTTTTTTATATATTCTCACAAACTATTGTGTAACATTATATCCAATAAAATCATGTGTCTGGGTAAAACTCCAGTTTTCCTTTTTTGGAAATTACCTCGGCTAAAAGCACTGAGTAATAAATTAATATCTGTAATTTTATTTTTTGGTAATTGCAACATCTTAGAAATTAATTTTGACAATAAAAATTTATTCAATTATATAATGTATCAAAATAAATATTAATTTTCACTTCATATACTCCAATTATCATAAATACCTAATTTTTAGAACATTGTATTTGATTCTGCATAACCACATAGCTGAAATTTGTTTTTGAATTCATGTAGCCAAATGGATCCATGTAGTCATTCTTCACATAGCTTATTTATTCATATATCTAAATCACATATCCATCTTTCTCATGTAGAATAAATTCATGTAGCTAACTTGATTGGCATATCCAATCAGAGCCACAGATCCAAATATGTCACAAATCTAATTTACATAGCTGAATTATCAATATAGACAATTTTATGTAGTTGTATCATCTATATATCCATTTATTTAATAGCCAATTCTTTGGTATAGGTGATTTTCAATGGTGATACTATAACATATCTGATTGACATGGTTGATTTCTTGATGTAGCCAAAATCTTTGTATCCAATTTCCTCGTGTAGCCACTTTTTTGGACTTAGATAAATTTCAACAAACTTCAACATAAGTTAAGTTTACAAAAGAATTAATCTAAATAAGATAAAAACCTAATAAAAACACTGAACAAATATTAGAAACATATGAAGGGTTTTCAAGATCATAAAAACATAAATCACATGGGATATGTTAGAACAATATCAGTAGTCCAATAGAGGTTTCTCATATTATTGTTTATGTAACACCCCAAACTTCCACGGTACGCTTCTCTTTGAATAATACAGTAGCGTGTGTTGTACGCAACTTCGAGTTCTATCACACACCACAACCAATCAAACTAGCCTTTATGAATAGTAATACACAATTTTTGAAATTTTTTAAATTTTAACTCTCAAAATTGACTTCATTTTTGGATTTGGAACATCTAAATTAGCCTAGGGTAAAATTTTGGAACTTTTCGGATAACTTTTATATTTTGATGAATAGTGAAAATTACTAAATTTTAATTAAAAACAACTTTTTTAATCTAAATAATTAATGATGATAAATTATTAATTTAAGTAGTTTTAAAGTATATTTAGAATATATTTTTACCATTTAATACAATGTTGGTCATTGGAAATAATATCACATTTAAACCGGACATAAACAACTGTCAGTCTTTTGATAGTTATTATCTCTTTAAAACACGCTTTTTGTTTTAACAACGGGAATTAATTTTAAATTAATTTCTGCCACTTCTGTGTTTTGAATTTAGAAATACGGATTCCATATTTGGAATAATGAGGTCCAAATTGTGTAAATAGGTAACTTTTATTTTTAGAAATTTTGAATAATTACTTCGGTAAATATTTTATTTACCATAGTTAAAGCGTAAATCCGGTAAATAAGGGTAAACAAATAATATTATAATAATATTAATTTACCCTAAACATTGCCCTAACCTGAATTGGTTGATACATTTCCAACCATGGGTATCTTTGGGTCAATTTTTGGGACCCCATGGATCCACTTATAAGTGATAATGACACTTTATATTAATTAAGCTAAAGTAAATACAAAAATGACATAAGCATATATCTTTTAGAAAAAAAATTTGTAAATAGGGTTATATATATTATATTTTCAACTATAAATATTAATTATAAAGATAAAAAGTTTTCCTACATAATTGTATTTTATTTATAATTTTTAGACATTGAATAATTAAATTTATTTATGACACAATAATGATACAGTATTTTCCTTATTAATGAAAGAATCAAATAATTAGTATTATAAATATTAAAATAAATATAATTTGAATTTTTTTATGAAATAAACGAATTTTATTGATTAATATGGAATGTTAGTATTTCTTAAATGAATTTTTTTCGAATGAATAATTTTTGTAAGACTTTAACAAAAATCAATTATTAAATAGTGTCAAAATTGACATTAAAGTGTTTTCAAAACAAATATTATATTATTAATTGATATTCTATTCCTAAAAATATAAGGTTTGGAAAAAGGACTTATATCATGATATTTTTATTATTAATGGACCACTTGGGGTTCTCTTGGATGTATATATACGTTTTTTAACTATATAATATAAAAATAAAAAGTGACATGGTAAATGTCAAACTAATTAACTAAGAGTTAAAACTAAAAGATAAGGTTAATAAAGTGACCCAAACCTGTCTAAAACATATTGGTTGAGTGGTTTTCGACCTATCCCCACCTTAACCTTTAAATAATCCAATTTGGAGACATTATAAACCGAATATGAATTTTTTATAAAATAATATTTCTAGCTTTTCCAAAGGTGCCCCTCACCGCTCTTATAAAAGGGCACTCCCCCTTCTCTCAATTTAAAACCATCAAAGCCTTTCGGCTCAGCCAACCTATGCCCAAATACCCTCTAAAATATACTCTCTTCATTATAGAGGCCTTCCTTTAGTCAGAAAACCAACATAAGGATCCCTTTTTATCAAATCAAAAGGAAGAACCTGAAGAAGAGGTAATATTTTCACCGCCCTCTTTCAAGTTCCTTTCTTCTTCAACTTCTTATTTCTTTGTTATTTCCATTCTAAAATAATAACTCCATTATCTTCTATATACTGTGATGTTATTATAAATATTGTACAACTATATTCAGTATTCTATCCATCCTTTGAATGACATTTCACCATACGTACGTACGTACAGCTTATAGTCTCCACATCGTGGTGTAATTGTTATTCAATATATTATTATTTGGATGGGTATAATAATGATGTCTAATTCATGTAAATAATAAATATAACATGATAATGATTCTTTATATATGATATACCATCAAATTATATATTATTTTAATATCAAAAGAATGATATTGTCGCTCGTGCGTACGTATGGACTATCGTCTCCACGAACGCGATGAGATTCATCCCCCATCGTATCCATTCAAGACTAAGTCTCATTTGATGATTAAAAATAATGTTTAAGGACTTTATATCATTCTATATATGAATAAGATACAACCTATCCATAACAAACACGGCTTATCTAACAAAACATATAAAATAAAATGAGTAAGTTAACACCCAAAACAACGATAATACTACGGTACTATTAACAAAGCAATGTTAAAAGATCATATATGATATAATATTAATTTATATTATTCTTTTATAATTTAATAACAATTATTTCACCATTATTCAGGAGTTTAACCTACCCTCAACCAAGGAAAAGTACAAGGTAAGGGTTTATTTCACAATCTCTTCATTATCCGAGGTTGTTTATACGTAATTATCTACTGGGACCTCTTTATCATCCACATCCATGTTTCTTAAAAATATATTTCAAATAATTATTAATATTTTAAAGACTATGGGATAAAGTCATTTATACCCTTGTTGACTTTTTATAAGAAGTTTATAAAGGAATCTTTCTGTCGTTTTCCAAACAAGGTCCTTTTTAACCTTTTCGACAGAATTAAGGTGAGAATGACTTTTTTTAAATTATATGGCGGGTGCGGCTATTTTCCACCATTATAAAATCGTCAAATCTTCCCTTACAAGCTTATAATAAAATTTTCAAAGTAAATTTTTTATTTTATAATTATGTGACTTTTAAATGATTTCAAACAAAGATATATTTCTCTCAAATAGTTTTGATTTCATCTATGTCAACATCCTTTGATAGATTTTAAGCTTATTTGAAGTTGATTTATTGTGATAAAAAACATCCATATTGTATTGAAGGTTTTCTGATATGTTTGACTATGGATGTGTTATTTTTATACCATTCATGGTTTATAGAGAAAGTATTGACATTTCGTATGCTAGTTTTAATACGAATATTTATGTTATGTTTAAACCTGTTCATATGAGGAATGTATTGGACTTAATAAGTGACGGGTGGAGCACGATATAGCTCCTAGATGCATCAGTAGGTCTCATGAGACAAACTAGTGTCTTGGCACAAGGCCTTGACAAAATATTATTTGTAGTCTTGGCACGAGGCCTTGGCTATGTGGTTATGATAGTCTGGCATTACGCATTCCATTATTATGAAAGTGGTTATTGATGTTGCATGTGATTATTCGACTAGTAGAATATACATGTGAATAAGTAAATGGAATTATTTCATTTTATCTTTGCCATATTATGCTGAATTTCAAGTTTAAAAGGCTTTTGTTTTATTTATACATTTCCTTAAATGTTTATGCTTATTTATGAAAGTTTTCATTATATTGTTATCCTTACTGAGCATCTGAGCTCACCCCTTTCAATGTTTTATTTTTTCCCATGATGTGAAGAAGTAATTTATGAATGACTTGAAGGGATAGTATGAGGGGATATTAAGACAAGATGTTGTAGTAGTAGTTTTCACTTTATGATGTAATGTAAACTTTATAAATGTATCTAGTTATTCCAAGGCTACTAAACTAATCGGTCTTTTGAGACTTGATCTTTTGTGATCATGCCAATATTATGTAATAATGTATTGAATCTGAGTAACTGGGGTCAAGGAATTACAGTTGGTATTAGAGAAAGTTTAGTACAAACCTTGGAAGCTAGATTTAGATAATCTTTGATTAGAGCACATAGCCCTAAGATAGACTTTGAGGATTAGTATAGAAGAACTTCCTAGAATTTTGGTAATGTAGAGATTTTGTGATTTTTCTGAGCAATACATCCCTGTCTGGATACAAGCAGGTAGAGGCGACTCTAGAACAGATGTACCTATGGGTAACACCTGAAAATACCGCTTTGAGCTAGACTTGAATGGGAACTGGTGCACGACAACGGGCTTTGCTGTACTCTTGGTTATGACACTCCCAGGAGATATGCTTAGTATAATTCTCATTTTCTTTACAAACCATTATGACGGGTTTATGAGTATATAATTCCTCAAAGAAAACATTTTTATGATTATGGATTATATCCATAAATAGTTCAATTTATGTTAAGTGTTTTATAAGTATGGAATTATGTATTTTGATTCATAAACTGATCTACTTTATGCCATTGTTTAGAAATGGCGCCTAGTGGAATAAATGGAAACTGTATCAATACATGCACTTAATGTAGAGATTTCACTCCTACTCAAGATAATTATAGTGGATCTGGTCATTCAATTGGTTCTAATCAGCTAATCACCATACTGGGACAACTCACTCAGGTTATGAATCATAACCTTACCCGTATGGAGCACCCTGATCCGCAGCGTGGAGGATCAATGTTAGATCGCTTCATGAGGCAACAACCACCAACGTTCAATGGGATTACAAATCCCTTAGTAGCTGAGCAATGGATAAATTCCCTAGAGAAAATATTTCAGGCTTTGGGGAGTAGTGAAAGGTAAAAAGTTATCATGGCAGTTTACTGCCTCACTGGAGATGCTGATCAATAGTGGTCCTTGATTCAAAACACAAAGGATAATGAGGAAGTATAAAATATTGAATAGAGGGAGTTCAAAGAACTTTTCTTAGAAAAATACTTTCCTCGTGACCATCGAGAAGATATAGAAAGGCAATTTCTGAGTCTGAGACAAAAGGAGGATGAGAATCTCACAAAGTATGAGGCTAACATTACAAGGTTGGAAAGGTATTCTAGAGATTATATATGTAACCCAAGAAGTAAGACTGATCATTTCTTTGATGGGTTAAAATCATTTCTCTGTCGAGCATTAGTCTCACAAACCTTCTCGTTGTATGAAGATATTTTCTCATGTGTTATCAAGACAAAAAAGGAATTCTATAAGTCTTATGACTTTAAAGAAAAGCAGGAGAAGAAGGGATCTTCTGATCACTCTGGGAATGGAAATAAGGGGAAGAAGGGAAAAGTTGAATATATATCCTATAGTAAATGTGGGAAGAAACACCCTATTACATGCTTAAAAAGAATGAGAGCCTATTACAAGTGTGGTGAAAAAGGATACCAAGCTCGTGATTGCAAGGGGAAGAAGGAAGATACTGATATCCAATGCTACAATTGCAGGGAGATGGGACATTATGCAAATTAATTTCCTAAGAGTCAGGGGAACTTACCTTAGAAAATTCCAAGGGATCATGGCCAAGCTTATGATATCACTACTGCTGAGGTAGAATCTCCAAAAGACGTGGTGGCAGGTAATTTAATGGTTTCCTCAAGTTTAGAAAATGCATTATTTGATTCTGGATCATCACATTGTTTCATATCTTCCCAGTTTGATAAGAAAATTATATATTTTCAATTTTATTTAACAAGGTATTTGTCAGTTAAAACTCCTAAGGGAAGTATCATTGCAACAAATTTTTGTGAATCATTCCCCATTAGAGCACATAAATGTTCTTTATCCACTGATCTCGTCGTCATACCTATGATTGAGTTTGATATAATCCTCGGTATGGATTGGCTTTCGGACCATGATGAAAAAATTTATTGTAAGAAGAAGGAGGTTACTATTTTTGATGATGATGATAAGGAACACCTTATCTTTAGATTGGAATCATCACCACCTAATTCTTACCTAGATCCACCCTCAGTAGCTCAATTAAATTCAATTATTGGGGAGGAAGAGAATGAAATGATTCTGGGTGAGGAAAGGAATGTTCAAATAGATAATGTACCTATTGTGAAAGAATATGTAGATGTGTTTCCGGAAGATTTACCTAGACATCCTCCATAATGAGAAGTTGAGTTTTACATTGATTTAATTCCTGGTTCAAGGCCTATATCGAAGACCCCTTATAGAATGGCCAATGTGGAATTAGTTGAACTAAATAAACAACTAGAGGAATTGAGTAATAAGGGATTTATTTTCCCTAGTGTTTCTCCATGGGGACGCCCTGTTCTTTTTGTTAAAAAGAAAGATGGATCTATGAGGTTATGTATTGACTACAGGGATATCAATGCTATAACAATAAAGAACAAGTATCCCCTACCTCGCATTAATGATTTATTTGACCAAATTCATGGATCTCAATACTTTTCAAAGATTGACCTTTGATCTGGATATCATCAGTTGTCTATGAAGAAGGAAGACATTCCGAAGATAGCATTTCGAACCAGGTACGGGCATTATGAGTTTACAGTAATGCCTTTTAGATTGACTAATGCACCCTCTATATTCATGGATCTAATGAATAGAGTTTTCAAGGAATATCTCGAGGAATTTGGGGTGTTATTTATTGATGATATCTTGGTATACTCCAAAATCTATGAAGATCATGAAAATTACTTGCGCATTATCCTGAAGACTCTAAGAAGACATGAATTATATGGGAAGTTTAGAAAGTGTGAATTCTGGATTCAGGAGATTTCTTTTCTTGGCCATATTGTCTCTAAAGATGGAATCTCTGTTGAACCTTCTAAGACCAAGGAAATCCAAGAATGGCCTACACCGAAGAGTATAACTGAGGTATGCAGTTTTATTGGTTTAGCAGGTTATTATCGACGTTTCATCCAGAATTTTGCCTGGTTGGCTAACCCATTAACAAAGCTCACATGTAAAGGGGTTAAATTTGTTTGGACAAAAGAGTGTGAAAAATGTTTCGAAGAACTGAAGAGAATATTAGTCAATGATCCTATATTGACTCTACCATCAGGGAATGATGGGTTCATTATTTATAGTGATGCATCGAAGAAAGGACTTGGTTGTGTATTTATGCAGAATGATAGGGTTATTGCCTATGCATCATGACAGTTGAAAATTCATGAGAAAAACTATCCTACTCATGATATCGAGTTAGCATCTATGATCTTTTCTTTGAAGATATGGAGACACTACCTCTATGGTGAAAAATGTGAGATTTATACTGATCACAAGAGTTTGAAGTATATTTTCTCACAAAAAGAACTCAACATGAGGCAAAGTAGATGACATGAATTACTTAAGGATTATGATTGCACGATACACTACCACCCGGGGAAGGAAAATAACGTGGAATATTCTTTGAACAGAAAAGATCATGGAGTTTTGAACAATATGAGAATTGAAAGGGATCCAATTTTCATGGATCTACTAAAGATGGAAATAGGAATAACCATAGAAGGTGAAACATCAATGATTTTTCAAATGGTTGTCAAACCATATTTACAAGAAAAGATTAAGAGTTCTCAGACCAATGATGAAGAATTTCAAAAGAAGATTAAAGCTATGAATGATGAGATATTAAGAGACTTTGTGTATGAAGAAGGAATTTTAAAATTTGGGAAGATACTTTGTGTTCCCGATATACCTAATCTGAAAAGGGAATTGTTAGATAATGCTCATAGATCCAATTTCTCTATACACCCTGGGAGCACTAAAATGTATAGAGATTTGAAGGAACACTTTTGGTGAGACAACATGAAGAGGGAGATTTATGATTTTGTGTCAAGATGTATGGTTTTTCAATAAGTGAAAGATAGAAGGAAACATCATGGAGGAGTCATGCAACCTCTTCCCATACCGGAGTGGAAATGGGACAATATTACGATAGACTTTGTCATGGGGCTACCAAAGACTCCAAGAAGGAATGATGCAATATGGGTTATTGTTGATTGTCTTACCAAGTCAGTACATTTTCTTGCTATAAGAGAAGATCTACCACAGTAATTTCTAGCAAGACTATATATTAATGAAGTTTTGAGACTTCATGGAGTACCCCTATCGATTGTTTCTGATCGTGATCCCCGTTTTACTTCAAGATTTTGGAAGAGTCTTCAGAAGGCCTTGGATACTGAACTTCATTTGAGCACTGCCTACCACCCTCAAATAGATGGAAAATCATAATGGACTATTCAAACCTTAGAATACATGTTGAGATATTGCTCACTTGACTTCCAGGGTATGTGGGATCAATATTTACCTCTGGTAGAATTTTCCTATAACAATAGCTTCCATTCGAGTATTCAGATGGCACCATATGAAGCGTTATACGGAAAGAGATTTCGCACACCAACCTGTTGGGATGAAGTTGGTGAAAGAAAACTTGTAGGCCCAAAATTGGTGGAGGAAACAACGGAAAAGGTAAAGGTAATCCAAAACCACATCAAAGAAGCTCAAAGTAGGCAGAAGAGCTATGCCGATAACCGAAGGAGGGATTTGGAATTTCAGGTAGGAGATCAAGTTTTCTTGAAGGTATATCCATGGAAGGGAGTTATAAGTTTCAGTAATAAGGGTAAATTGAGTCCCAAGTACATCGGACCTTTCAAAATTCTAGAACGAATTGGGGCTGTAGCTTACCATTTGGCAATGCCGCCAAGTCTCTCCAAAGTTCACGATGTGTTCCACGTATCACTATTGAGGAAATACATGCCTGGCCCAACGCTTGTACTCACCTATGAGGAATTAGAATTGGAACCCGATCTATCTTATTGCGAAGAGCCTGTCAGGATTCTTGATATGAGAGAACAAGTACTGAGAAACCAGACGACTCTTCTGGTAAAAGTTTTGTGGAGAAACCATAAGATGGAAGAATCAACATGGGAACCCGAGGAACATATGATGAAGAACCACACGAGTCTTTTCATGTAGTAGTATTCTAGAAATTTCGTGGATGAAATTATTTGAAGGAGGGGAGAATGTAACACCCAAATCTTCGACAGTACGCTTCTCTTTGAATAATACAGTAGCGTGTGTTGTATGCAACTTCGAGTTCTAACACACACCACAACCAATCAAACTAGCAGTTATAAATAGTAATACCCACTTTTTGAAATTTTATAAATTCTATCTCTCAAAATGGACTTCATTTTTTTATTCTTAATATCGAAATTATCCTAGGGTAAAATTTTGGAACTTTTCGGATAACTTTTATATTTTGATGAATAGTGAAAATTACTAAATTTTAATTAAAAACAACTTTTTTAATCAAAATAATTAATAGTGATAAATTATAAATTTAAGTGGTTTTAAAGTATATTTAGAATATATTTTTACCATTTAATACAATTTTGGTCATTGGACAAAATTTCACATTTAAACCGGACATAAACAGTTGTCAATCTTTTGATAGTTATTATCTCTTAAATACACGCTTTTTGTTTTAACAACGAGAATTAATTTTAAATTAATTTCTTCCACTTTTGTGTTTTGAATTTAGAAATATGGATTCCATATTTGGAATCATGGGGTCCAAATTGTGTAAATTGGCAACTTTTATTTTTATACATTTTGAATAATTACTTCAGTAAATATTTTATTTACCATAGTTAAATGGTAAATCCGGTAAATAAGGGTAAACAAATAATATTATAATAATATTAATTTGCCCTAAAACGTGTCCTAAACCTATTGGTTGATACATGTCCAACCATGGAAATCTTTTTGTTGATTTTGAGACCCCATGGATCCACTTGTAAGTGATAATTACACTTTATATTAATTAAGTTAAAGTAAATACAAAAATGACATAAGCATATATCTTTTAGAAAAACAATTTGTACATAGGGTTATATATATTATATTTTCAACAATAAATATTAATTATAAAGCTAAATAGTTTTCCAAAATAATAGTATTTTATTTATAATTTTTAGAAATTTAATAATTAAATTTATTTATGACACAATAATGATGCAGTATTTTCCTTATTAATGAAAGGATCAAATAATTTGTATTATAAATATTAAAATAAATATAATTTGAACGTTTTAATGCCATACAAGAATTTTATTGATTAATATGACATTTTAGGATTGTTTAAATTAATTTTTTTTGAATTAATAATGTTGTTAAGACTTTAACAAAAATAAATTATTAAATAGTGTCAAAATTGACATAAAAGAGTTTTTAAAACAAATATTATATTATTAATTGATATTCTATTCCTAAAAATATAAGGTTCGGCCAGAGTACTTATATCATTATAGGTGTATCATTAATGGACAACTTGGGGGGTCGATTGGATGTATATAGTAAGTTTATTAACTATATAATATAAAAATACAAAGTGACATGGTAAATGTAAAACTAATTAACTAAGAGTTAAAACTAAAAGATAAGGTTAATAAAGTGACCCAAACCTGTATAAAACCTATTGTTTGAGTGGTTTTCGACCTATACTCACCTTAAACTTTAAATAATCCACTTTATAGCCATTATAAACCGAATATTAATTTATTATAAAATAATATTTCTATCTTTTCCAAAGGTGCCCCTCACCCCTCTTATAAAAGGGCACTCCCCCTTCTCTCAATTTCACACCTTAAAAGCCTTTGGGATCAATCAAACTCTACCCAAATACCCTCTCAAATATCCTCCCTTAATCTTATAGGACTTCCTTTAGTCATAAATCCAACCTAAGGAACCCTTTTGATCAAATCAAAAGAAAGAACCCGAAGAAGAGGTAATGTTTTCACCACCCTCTTTCAAGTTCCTTTCTTCTTCAACTTCTTATTTATTTGTTATGTCCATTATAAAATAATAAATCCAGTATATTCTATATAATATGATGTTATTACAAATATGGTACAACCATATTCAGTATTCTATCCATCCTTTGAATGACATGTCACCATACGTGTGTACGTATGGCTTACCGTCTCCACGTCGTGGTGTAATTGTTATTCAATATATTATTATTTATATGGGTATAATAATGATGTGTAATTCATGTAAATAATAAATATAACATGATAATGATTCTGTATATATGATATACCATCCAATTATATATTATTTTAATATCAATATAATGATATTGTCGCTCGTTCGTACGTACGGACTACCGTCTCCACGAATGCGATGAGATTCATTCCCCATCGTATCCATTCAAGACTAATTCTTATTTTATGATTAAAAATAATGTTTAATGACTTGATATCATTATGGATATGAATAAGATACAACCTATCCATAACAAACACGGCTTATGTAACAAAACATATAAAATAAAACGAGTAAGTTAACACCCGAAACGACGATAATACTAAGATACTATTAACAAAGCAATGTTAAAAGATCATATATGATATCATATTAATTTATATGATTATTGTATAATTTAATAACAATTATTTAACCATTATAAAGGAGGTTAACCTACCCTCAACCAAGGAAAAGTACAAGGTAAGGGTTTATTTCACAATCTCTTCATTATCTGAGGTTGTTGATACGTAATTATCTACTGGGACCTCTTTATCATCCACATCCATATTTCTTAAAAATGTATTTCAAATCATTATTAATATTTTAATTACTATGGGATAAAGTCATTTATACCACTTTTTCCTTTTCATAAGAAGTTTATAAAGTAATCTTTCTATCATTTTCCAAACAAGGTCCTTTTTAACCTTTTCGACAGAATTAAGGTGAGAATGTCTTTTTTTAACTTATACGGCGGGTGCGGCTATTTTTCACCATTATAAAATCTTCAAATCTTCCATTACAAGATTATAAGAAAATTTTCAAAGTAAATTTTTTATTTTATAATTATGTGACTTTTAAATGATTTCAAAAAAAGAGATATTTCTCTCAAATAGTTTTGACTTCATCTATGTCAACATCCTTTGATGGATTTTAAGCTTATTTGAAATTGATTTATTGTGACACAAAAATTATATATTGTATTGAAGGTTTTGTGATATGTTTGACTGTGGATGTGTTATTTTTATACCATTCATGGTTTATAGAGAATTTACCGACATTTCTTATGCAAGTTTTAATATGAATATTTATGTTATGTTTAAACCTATTCATATGAGGAATGAGTTGGACTTAATAAGTGACGGTTTGAGCCTACTATAGCTCCTCGATGCATCGGTAGGTATCATGAGACAAACTAGTATCTTGGCATAAGGCCTTGAAAAAATCTTATTTGTAGTCTTGGCACAAGGCCTTGACTATGTGGTTATGATAGTCTGGCATTATGCATTCCATCATTATGAAAGTGGTTATTGGTATTGCATGTGATTATTCGACTAGTAGAATATACATGTTAATAAGTAAATGGAATTATTTCATTTTATCTTTGCCATATTATGCTTAATTTCAAGTTTAAAAGTCTTTTGTTTTAGTTATACATTGCCTTAAATGTTTATGCTTATTTATGAAAGTTTTCGTTATATTGTTATCCTTATTGAGCATCTGAGCTCACCCCTTTCAATGTTTTATTTTTTCCCAAGATGTGAAGAAGTAATTTATGAATTCCCTATAGGGATAGTATGAGGGGATATGAAGACAAGATGTTGTTGTAGTAGTTTTCACTTTATGATGTAATGTAAACTTTATGAATGTATCTAGTTATTCCAAGGCGACTAAACTAATCAGTCTTTCGAGACTTGATCTTTTGTGATCATGCCAATATTATATAATAATGCACTGACTCTGGGTAACTAGGGTCGGGGCGTTACAGTTTATGAGAGTGAGTTACATAGTTTTTTTTATTGTGAGTAATTAAAGTGTTTTAAGGAAGTTCCAACCTTGAATCTTGAGATATTTTATCATTTTGTTTGAAGCATCTAAAAAAGAGGTACCAAATGGATTTGGCGGTACCTAATGGAGAAAAATCACTCGATGGAGAAATGAACCATTCGTCAAAGAAGGGAAGAAGTGATGAAATGATACCAGGCAATGCTTTCCTATAAGGTGGTTTTAGATGTATAGGTACGAAACTGAGTTGAAGGTATTTGATGGACTATAATAATCAGGTGAAAATGTACTAAAGTAATGGAATAAGAATGGATTGGATGAACTGTCACCATACAATCATCATCAGATAGACAAACCAGAAGAACAGTTTTAGATGAATAAGATTTACTAGATAAATAATGTTATAGGCAAACATAAATAATAAGTAAAGAATAGTTATATTTTTACTGTTGAGAATAATAAGAGTTGTGTGTATACTAATGTGAGAGAAATAAAATTAGGAGAAGAAGAACAAAATAGTAATATAACATCCAACAAAAATATCAACATGTGGAAGACTTTATTGGTGTTATAAAGATACTAAATAAGTTTAATACTATCTACACATTCATTATAAATAATTACCAAGGATGTGAAATTTGTAAAAGGTTATTACCATTATAATGATTTGTTATTATTTCAATCCCCCCTCTTAAAGTATAGGGAATCACACATGGGATCCAAATTTTTTTAATTTATACCACTGTAAGCAGTATCTCATTATACTGGATAATTTGTGCACTGGTTAACACATTACATGGAAATTACTAGATACTATTATTGAATATGGTAATTAAAATAGAATATGAGAATCAATATCCTAATAATTTTAAGAGTTAAAGGGATAAAAATTTATAATTTGTTAAAAACTTCCCAACACTGATTCACCCCCTCTTGGTGTTGAGTATATCCTGAAGTGGTGATATTGTATATTAACAAAGTTAATATATACTAAATAATGATTTTAAATGAAATTAATTCATAATATAAATAGTAAAATAAATTAAATTTCCTCAAATAGTCCTTACAAGTAAATTAATAATAATAAATTCATTTTATGCTTAAAATTCATTTTTCCTTAAAAACTATTTTTAGGTGTTATGTGCATCTATATTAAAATTGATTTATAACCTATATAAATTGAGTCTAATAGAAAAGTTTCAATAATTTTTAATTATCATATCCAAATTTTATAATAATATCATTTTCATTTTTAACATAAAAAAAATTGTAAAGTTAAATATCAGTTTCCATGGGTATTTCTAAAAGAATTATATTTTCTAAGTATTGTGTATTTTTATCTTAATAAATTAAATGTATCTATTTTAAATGATTATTATAATATAATATTTAAATTTATAAAAAATATTTACACCTATTTAATTGGTAGTTTATGTGAAATTATATTAAAAACACTTAATATTTTTAAAATACATTTTTCTACAAAATAGATTTTATATATATGATATTTTTTAACATAAAATCAATTTTAGAATATTTTAAAAATGAATTATATTAAAAAGATTCTATATTTTTATTCATAAAATTAAAATTTGGTAATATGGGTCATCATGTATTTTTAGTAAAAAAATAATTACCATAGTAAATATTTAATCAAGGTTAAAGGGTAAAAAGAAGGTAACCTTCCATGACACAAATTTTAATAAATCAACTTGAAAATTATAAATTTTTGAAGATATTTTGTAGTTATTAAATTAAATCCCATATGTCTCGCCGAAATTGATTCACATAAACCTCATGTGATTCTATCTTTACCCCTTACCTAACTTTAGTTTTCAAGGAAAGGTGCATCTTTTCAACTGAAGAAGGTGCTCAATTAAATCCACTTCAAGACACCCTAATCCTTTGAAATTACCTTGAAAATATAATTATTTTAACACTCCTATATTACTCTTCCATATTTAGAAACTCGTATTCCCAATAATAATCCTCAAATCCTCCATCTAAGAGATACTTCAAGAGAATAATCCATCCCTTGACATTAGTATTATCCACTCCATAACCTTTTATTCTCTATATTTATTCTCCAATACTATTTTAACTATACTAATATAATGACATAATTACAATTATTATACTTAAATGTTATTATATTAGTGTAAAAACCATTATCTACCTCCCTCACATCCATTGGGAAATGAAAATGTCACTTGTGTTATGTGCAAACTATCACCTCCATGAATGAAATATTTCATTTTTCATCACCATATTACGTGGATGGTTCTAAGAATGTATTAAATAAATTAAAATAATATTTATGACATTAATACTATTCTATAAATATAATTTATAAATTATATTAATATTTAACCTGTTGTTAATATACCACCTTTTGTTTGTTAAAAGTTACTTAAACAATCTCGGCACCGATTTCGTCTTCATGAATAATAACAAAAAAATTCATGGAATGAAATTAGAAATTTATAAATAAATATGGAACATATATTATAGTAAATTAGATAATCTATGAATTATGAACTCGGTATTAAATAATGAGGATCGATATTAACATTACAAATCATGTGCAAAACAGTCAAAATCACTAACATCTGATGATAAAAATAAACAATAACTAACTAATAAATATATACTGAATTATTATAATTAAATAATATAATATATAATATATTTTAATAAGGTTATGAAATATAAAATTAATATGTTTATGTTTATCATACAGAAGTTCAGAGTGCTTCCTGCTAAGTAAGAATCTAAGGTAAGGGGTTTTTTCAACTCAACCTCATTTTCATTGAGTCATAGTTTTTATACCTTGAATGTGTTCTTATAAAGTTTCTTATATTCTTCCATTTATTTAATTAATATATAAATTTCTATTTTTATCTATAGAATTTACATTTTCTTATAAAAATTTTCTTCTTAGATGTATTTATTTTTTAATAAAAAAAGTATTGTTATTAACAATTCACATCCTCTTTAATAAGCTTATATATTCCATTTCCGTATTATTTATCTCCATAAATGTTTTATTTCTTATTTTAAAACCAAAATATTCAATATCACATGTTATCTTCATATTTCTATTCACCCCTTTTCAAAAGGAAGTTTACTTATCCTTTTTATGATATGGGTTTCAATAAAGTTATTTTAAAATATTAAAAATATTTTTATTTTCATAGTCATATATTTTATCTTCCATGCCAAATTGGTGGACTAAACCTTTATTTATTATTAAGGTTCCTTTATTGAGGTTTATTTATAAATTAATTTTTTTTTAAATCTTTTCAACCTCTCAAAAATAAATTTGAAAGTGACCTACAACTTCATCATTTTACGCTAATGTTTAAAATATCTTTTGAAATATCTTTTTAGGATTTTACTTTGATTTTCCTCTTTTTCTCAAAAATATATATCTTTCTTTTGGTGTTTTTTTGTAATAAATACCCTCTAATTTACCTTATGAAATACATATTTTTGATTAACTAAATTTTGGTATCATTTTGATCAAATTCTTGATTTCCTTTTTATGTGATACCATTTCAAATGTTACAAAGCCCATTTTTATTACATGGTTTCTTCATAATATGACATATGACTTATTTTATATATATATAATTCATATGGATTATAATTATGAGACAAGTGGGGACCTATCTAGACCTATAATTCATTGGTTAAATTTTTACATTTCATGAGGTAATGAATTTGTGCATGGACATATTTATGATTAAGTTATGTTCACAGGACTGTTTGTGGGAATAATCATGATTAAGATATGTTTACACAACTTTGGGTGGAAATAATTGTGGTTAAGATATGTTCACATGAATGTGCATGGACATAATTTTAGTTATACTATGTTTATAATGTTATGATTTCCTATTCTTATTCTCTTGTCTCATAATTACTCACTATTATTCCATAGTATATGTTTGATCATTTACACGACCATATATCATGATTTATGGATTGTTGATAATTTTTTATCTTTTTGAGTGTTTTATCTCACCCGTGATTATGTTTTCCATTCTATAAGTTATGAATATGAGTATAAAATATGAGACATTTATAAGGTGGTCTAGTATGGTGAAATTGTGGTGAAATGTTCACAATTATGTGAAATAAAATTTTCATATAGTTAATCTCTAGAGAAAATAAAACTTAAGGTTTTGGGATTGATATATTATTGTGAGATCTAATGTTTAATTAATGTGAAATATATTCAATTTTATCTTGGTTCATCTCACCTGGTATCAAATCCAGTTTGTAAAGAATTTTTTTAGCACTGGACCTAAGAGTGTGGGTATGGGGTTATTCAAATAGCCTCAATGTGGGATACAACCATCACCTATATATATGATGGTAACACCTTCATCAATGTTCACTTGTGACCTAGGTGAATCCTAGAGATTAATATCCCTATATTCTTCCAATTCATGTGTTGAGATGTCAATAATTCCTAGTTTTTATTTACCTTTCAGTGTTGGGTGTGAGTAACAGAGCGTGAGAACATGGCACAAGTGACAAGGTTTGGCTAACTGGGTGACCAAAAAAATTATGAATGAACTAGGTATAGATGTATAAGAATAATTTATTGTTAAATCACTTCTAGTCAAAATTAACCATGTATCATGACCTTAGCATCCTGACCAGAGTACGAGGATATGGGAAAAAATTATACTTAATGAAATTTTTCCTCTTATTTTTATGACTTGTCTCACACTGTTAATCCTCACATGCACTTATATAGTTTATTACATGTCACAAAGGGGCTAATGTTTTTTACTTATATTTTAGGAAATTTATTGATCTTTAAATTCAGTCTCTGTTAAGGTAGTGGTTTCTCACATCAATGATATGATTAGTGACATCCATATTAGTTCATGATATCCTATCAAACCGCATCACCAAGTTCTTTCTAATATTCTTGAACTGGATTTTCTTAACAATCCATCATTAGGTAGGCTTTTGATATACATGATTATCCTCTTGAATGATGTAATAAATCTATAACCAGATACTAATCTTCTTGTTGTACAAATCAGTCCATCATGAGGTGTCACTATGAAAAACATTTCCATCAATATAAAAAAATCATCTATAAAGGTAGTGATAATGAGTCATACTGCTTGGATTGTTCTCTAGAAAAAATGAGTAACTGACCACGTTGTCGTGACATGTCAAATTGATTATGATTTTAAGGTTTATATGTAGACTAGGGAAGACCCTAGGTCATCTCTCGAGGAGCGTTGATAGGTTTAGAGTGTGTATTTTTAATTAAGTCTACTAAAAAAAGGGGTGATTTTGAAAACAGCTTAAAGAAAGTAACTTAATCAAAATAGTTTAAAAGATGAAAGACCAAGTGGATTTTAAAAAATATGAGATAAAAGGGTCGGTTTAATTTCACTACACACATATCAAGTTCATTGTTCATAGAGATTCATTTTAGTTTTAGAGTAATTCTTTGGTTGGAATTAATTGGAATCCCGATTAATTCCTAAGATCTTATTTCAATGCTTGAAGAACCAAACCTGACATAACAATTTTATTGCCAAGGTCTAGAACTTATGCATGGAATAAGAGCTTCAAAATCATATTGAAATCACAATAAAGTGGGGAAGAAAATGATTCTTGTGTTGTCCAATCGGAACAACACAAGTCACGCACTCAAAACCTCACACCGATCAGTTAGAAATTAAGAGCATAACACTCACATGCATCAAATCTAGCATTCAAATATGAAATAAAATAAGATAATTGGAATGAGATGTTTAAACACCCAAATTAATTCAAACCAGTAGCTATTTTATGCATCGAAACTCCCTTGACATGTGTGTAGCTCCCTCACAACGAACACCCAACTTTTAGCTGGACATCGGGAGGAGGAGGAAGCTCGGGTGGAACTCATTATTCATCCTTGATTCCCCTATGAGGATAGGGGCCTACAGAACCTCCAAGGTGATTAGGAGACTCCTCTAGGACTCCAAAATGGAAGAGTATAGCTTCTGGTTCGAACTCCCAAATGAGGATCCCTTTGTGCCTTTTTATATCCAAAATGGCACATGGTTTTGAGCACCTAGTTTTAAAGATACTACTTGTACCTCAGTTTTGGACTAGTATAAAGTCATATTACGACATGGAAAAAAGAGATAAGTTTTTGGCCGGCCTCTTGAATATCTCCATGTAAAATTTATTGTCCATTATGTAGCCGGATCTGGAGATATGTTCACACCACCGAACCGAACATTTGAATTTAGGAAGACTCTATCCCCTGGAAAGAATGGTTCGGATGGTCCACTTGATGGAATAATGGGGCTTCGGTGCTTTGAGAAGAGTTTTATCCCATGAAGTTCTAGAGTGGATTACATAGTTTCAGCCCATTTTCATGCATGTATTTCTCGCACTATTCAAAATGGTGTACAGGTGTCATTGGGATCCATGAAATTTTGGCCCATTTTCCTTCTGGATCATCTTTAGGGCCTCCAAATCACCTCCTCCTGCAATCAAATCCTCAAAACAAGTAACAATTCCCATTTTAAAAGTGATAAAAAGAAAATTAATGATTCAAATATGGAATTAAATTTGGTATTATTTTTATAATATTCAATACAAAACTATTTTACCACAGTGGTGTTGGGATGAAAATGAAACAGTGAATCGCGGTGCGATCACACCCCCACACCTAAAAATTTTCACTCCTGGGAAAAGTGATATTTCTAAAAATTATGCATGGAGATATTCCCAACTTCATGAAGATTTAACATTCAATTAAAATTTTAAATTTTAAAGGAATGTGATCAAAGAAAAAAATCACACCATGGAGTTATTCTCAATGATCATGCAAAAATGTGTCTCATAAATTGTATCAGCATGAAATTCAGGGAGATTAATGATACCAATTTGATAAAGTAATCCTAAAGTCCACAATGTCACTAAATCTCCACGTGTGTGTGTGACAACAAATTCATTCTATTCTACCCACTTTTTATCCAGTAAATATAGGTTATTTTAATATTTTTCTGCTTAAATGATTATGTCCACCGAACCTGTCCTATACACTTTACAATAAAATTTCAAGACCCACTCACTTAAGCATTCCTAGAAGTCAAACCTTAAGATATTAGCCTAGATATCCCCATGTAATGTACATTTCATCACTCCCCTCATTTATTTATTTTTTTGAAATGTTGTGCATGGAACAAATCTCACACCCTTTTCTCAACCCTTGTTTGATCTCCTCATGACACTAATTGTAATAGTTATAACAAGATCAAAAGTCAAGGAAGAGTGGTTTTTGACCTTCCCAAGACACAAATTTTTTTTGAGGGCGTACAATAGTCGGATAACAGGTACACACTTGTAGGTCAATCTGGTACAGTAATGAAAAATATCAGATAAGGAACGAACGTACGGAAAAATCATTTGGAAAATAGATAAATATTAAACTAACTTACATTTACCTTCTATTGAGTAAGTAAAAAACACACTTCTTGGTTGGGTGAAAAAATGTGTGGAGAAATTAAGTGCCACAATTTTCTTTTGAACTACTCACGTAAAGGGTACTATTTTTCTCAAAGTTTTCAAAATGATAAAACCATTTATATCATCGACAAACAACTAATTTCTAAGAGAAAGTCACACCATAATGTTAAATTCAAGCTAAAACACACATTACATCAGTGATTTTCTTTTTGAAAATGTTAAAACAACATAAAATAGGGAAATTCCTCATTCATTTTCAGTAACTTTCATGATTCAATTCAGGGGGCATCTTTTTCCACGATAAAATTAGCATTCCGGCACAAAAGTAAGGGGTGGAACGAGGGAAGGGGGGAAGTGAAAATACCATTCAGTAAGAAAAATGAAAAAGAAAGAAATAAAACGATGAAAATTCCTAACTAACCCAGGAATGTACCCATCCCCCCATACTTAGAGTATGTAATGTCCTCACTGTAGTAAAAGAGAATGTGGGAAGGAAGGATAAAACCTGGTGGATGTCATTCATAGTTTGCTTCTTGAACTTGGAGTTCCTCCATCTGGGACTCCAGAATGGCTTCATGAAAGTGCTTCAGCCGCTGCCCAATGACAGTGAAGGTTTGCTTGGTTTCTTCATTTTGAAACTGAACAACACCAAATGGAGAGACATTAGTAACAATGTATGGTCCAAACTAGTGGGAAAAATCTTAATGGGATGAAATTTCAGCCTTGCATTATAGAGGAGGACCTTCTACCCAATTTGGAACTCTCGATGAAGGATAAGGCAGTCGTGGGCAGCCTTGGTTCCCTCCTTATAAATCCTGGAGTTCTTATAAGAATCTCTACGCATTTCTTCCATCTTCTGTATCTTTAACTTTCTCTGAGAACCTGCACTAGAAAGGTTATAATTGCATTTTTTAATGTCCCAGAAGGCCCGATGCTCAATCTCAATAGGGAGGTGACAAATCTTTCCAAAAACAATCCTATAAGGTGACATTCCAATGGGAGTTTTAAAAGTAGTACAGTAAGCCCATAATGAATCATCGAGTCTAAGACTCCAATCTTTCTTGTTGGTTTGGACCATTTTTTCAAGAATTTGTTTTACCTCTCTATTTTACACCTCGGTTTGACCATTAGTCTGTGGGTGACATGCAGTAGATACTCGATGACTGACCCCATACCGATGCAAAAGTGATTGCATTGTTCGGTTGTAGAAATGAGAACCATGGTCACTGATGATGAACCTAGGTAATCCAAACCTACAAAAGATCTGATTTCTCAAAAATTATAAAACTATTTTGGAATCATCTATCCCTGTGGATCTTACCTCTACCCATTTTGATACGTAATCAATGGCCAAAAGAATGTACAAGTTTTTAAAAGAATTGGCAAATGGCCCCATAAAGTCAATACCCAAAACATAGAAGATTTCATGAAAGAGCAAGGGTTTTTGTGGCATTTCATTCCTTTTAGAGACATTCCCCATTCTTTGACAATGAGGACAAGATTTACAAAATTCATGGGAATCCTGAAAAAGTGTTGGCCAAAAGAGACCAGAATCAAGAACTTTGAGAGCAGTTCATTGGGGACCAAAGTGGCACCCACAAGCAACAGTGTGGCAGAATCTAAGGACAGACTGAAAATCGCTATCTGGAACACAACACCTAAGGACCTGATCGCTACATGTGCGCCAAAGGTTGGGGTCATCCCAAATGTACCAACGAGACTCATGTTTTAGACGAATGGCTTGGTTTTTGTTGAAATCAGTAGGAATGCAATATGCTACCAAATAATTTACAATTTTAGCATACCAGGGAATAGCATCTTGAACTTTGTACAATTTCTCATCAGGAAACATGTCATTAATGGGAATACAGGGGGATGAGACAATGTCTGAGGATGGGAGGATCCAACTGATATGGTCTGCCACCACATTCTCTGCTCCTTTTTTATCTCTAATTTCTAGATTGAATTCCTGAAGGAGGAGCATCCAACAAATGAGATGTGGTTTGGATTCTGATTTCTTTAGGAGATACCAGAGGGATTCATGGTCTGAGAACACAATGACTTTGTACCCTAAAAGGTATGACCTGAATTTATCGAAGTAAAACACTATGGAAAGGAATTATTTTTCAGTTGTGGTGTAGTTTTCTTGGGCAGGGTCCAGTGTACGTGAGGCATAGGCTATGACATGTGGAGCTCGGTCTGCCCTTTGTGACATGACTGCCCCAACTACATAGTTAGAGGCATCACACGTGAGCTCAAATGGTAAATCCCACCGAGGTGGTTGGATTACCAGGGGTGATGTGAGAATCCATTTTAATTTATTAAAAGCTTCTTCACATTCTTTATCAAAAACAAAATCTTTGTCTTTTTGGAGTAAGTGGTAAAGGGGAAGTGTAATCTTACTAAAATCATGAATGAAACGATGGTAAAATTCAACATGACCTAGTAAAGACCACACATCACGTACATTTTTAAGGAATGGTAGGGAAGAAATGAAATCCACTTTCAATTTATCTACTTGGATACCATCCCCAGAAATGACATGTCCCAAAACTATACCTTGTCGCACCATGAAATTGAATTTCTCATAATTTAATACAAGATTATTTTCAATACAGTGACGTAGGATGGAACCAAGATTACTTAAACATTCATCAAAAGAGGATCCATAAACAGTAAAATCATCCATGAAAACTTCCATGAAATTCTCCAGGTAATCCAAAAAAATACTAACCATACATCGCTGGAAAGTACCCGAAGCATTGTAGAGGCCAAATGGCATCCTTTTATAGGCAAATGTGCCAAAGGGGCAAGTGAAAGTTGTCTTTTCCTGATCCTCAGGGGCAATATGGATATGAAAGTATCTAGAATAACCATCAAGAAAATAGTAATGGGACTTCCCCACTAGCCTCTCTAGCATTTGGTCAATGAATGGAAATGGGAAATGGTCCTTCCTAGTGTGTTGGTTTAGTCGGCGATAATATATACAGACACGCCAACTATTCTGCACATGAGTTGGAACCAATTCATTGTTTTCATTTTTAATTACCGTTAGGCCAGTTTTTTTAGGAACTACTTGAATGGGACTGACCCATTGGCTTTCAGAGATGGGGTAAATGATTACAACTTCCAATAATTTTGTTACTTCCTTTTTAACTACTTATAAGAGGTTTGGGTTTGGTCAATGTTGTTCCTGCCTCACTAGTTTAGCCTCATCAGTTAATAAAATATGATGTGTACAAATTGATCAGCTAATACTAGGAATGTATGCAAGTGTCCATCCCAATTCTTGTTTATAATCCCTCAAAAGTTCAAGCAGTCTCAATTCATACTCAGGAGGGAGTGAACTAGCAATGATGACGGGCAACTTTTTTCCATTCTCAAGATATGAATATTTTAAATCTTGAGGTAGTTTCTTTAGTCCCAATTCAAGTGGATTTTGGATTTATGGGAGTGTGTGTGAAATTTAGAGGTCACTAATCTCATCTAACTACTCAATGGTATCATCCTCAGATGAGGAATTAGCTTTTACAAGCGTAGGAGTATCATCGATGGTCATGTGATCCTCCGTGTTCAAGAAATTATCAATTAATAAACATGCATGACACTTTTCTAGACCACTACAACAATCAACACATGACTCATTACCAAGAATTTCAATCAAAGAGGAAAATTCAGAAAGGGGATCAGGGGAAACAAATGAAGTGATTTTATGGGAAGGGAGTACATCAATTGAATTTACCAAGAGAGAGGAATGTTCTTCTGAGGGGTTCTTCATGGCATCAAGGATGTTGAAATGGACTATGTCACCACCAAATTCCATAGATAATGTACCATTATGGACATTAATTATGGATTTGGCAGTTTTCAAGAAAGTTCTCCCCAATATAACTGGGGTGTGTCCATTCATCCTATCATCTTTCATTTTTAGCACATAAAAATCAGCAGGAAATATTAAATTTTGATCCCTCACAAGAACATCCTCTAACACACCAGAAGGGTGTGTCGTACTCCGATTTTCTATATGAACAACTATTTATGTGGGATTTAGTTCATTGACCTACAAAGAAGAGTATATGGAGTGAGGCATCACATTAATAGAAGCACCCAAATCAAGCATAACATTGGAGAAAGAATACTCCCCTATGGTGCACGGAATCGAGAATGTTCCAGGATCGTTGCACTTGGTGGGAAGTGATGGTTGTATCAATGCTAAGACGTTCCTCCCGAGGCTCACCTTCTCATCACCTCTAAGTCGCCTTCGGTGGGTACACATCTCCTTCAGAAACTTGGCATATCTCGGAATTTTATTGATGGCATCAATCAAGGGGATGTTGACCTGCACTTTCTTGAAAGTTTCCAATATTTCTTTGTCAAGTTCAGTTTCATTTTGTTTTCTTGTTTGAGTGGCCCTTTGGGGAAATGGAAGAGGAATGGGTGTTATTGGTGGTTTACTAATAGAAACACTCTTTCCTTTCAAAGGGCTCCTCTCAGGACAAGGTTTTTCAATATTTGGACCTTTTTCAATGGTTTGAATGGTGGTTTTCTCAGGAGGGTATGACTCTAATGGAGGTATTATTTGGATTTTAAGTTGAGTTCCACTCCAAAGGGTGATGGAACTAACATTTTCCTTATCCCTAGGGTTGACAAGTGGTTGAGAGGGTAGTTTACCAGACCCATGGCTTTGGATTTCACCCACCGAGTTAGCTAGTTGGCCTAATTGGGTTTTGAGGTCTTGTATGGCTGCCTAAGTGGTTTGTTGGAATTGGAGATTATTGAAAGCCATTTGTTTCATCATATCTTCTAGGCTAGGCTCAGTTTTTGGAGGGGGTTGTTGGAAAGGCCTTTGGGGTGGTTGAGGATTTCTGGGTGGTGGTGGATGACTACTCTGACCTTGTTGGTTCCATTGTTGTTGAGGTTGGTTTGAATACCCCCTTGCCCATAGGCTTGGTTGTCTTTCCACCCAGGGATGGATGGATAGTAGGGTTCTTGCCTAAAGGGTTGGTTATAGGGGCGTCCAAAAAATATCGCCTCACAACTCTCATAAGTTTCTCTTAGTTGGGGGAATTGGTCAGAATAATGGGTATCAGAAGAGCATATACCACAATGGATGGGAGGAGGAGATTGATATTGCCCTTGGGAAAGAGCGATTTGTCGTATAAGGTTACTTACCTCTTCAAACTTTTTATCTACCTTCTTCTCGAATTCAGTACTTTGCACCTCATGGACACCTCGAATTGGTACAGTGGACCTTGAACCAAATTGTTGTGTGTTTTGTGCCATGTTCTCAATTAGGGTTCTTGCAGCGATTGGGGTTTTATCCACTAGTGAACCACCTGCAGTAGCATCAATCATGTTTCGATCAATAGGGATTAAACCTTCATAAAAATACTGAATTAAAAGTTGATCACTTATTTGGTGATGTGGACAACTTAAACATAATCTTTTAAATCTTTCCCAATATTCATGAAGTGTTTCCCCATGAGATTGTCTTATACCACATATTTCTTTCTTTATTGTTGCAATTCGAGAGGCTGGGAAATATTTTTCAAGAAAAATGTGTTTCATGTTTGCTCAGCCTCTAATTGGTGAATTAACATAGTATAGCCAATCTTTAGCAGTGTCTTCTAATGAAAATGGAAATGCTCTAAGTTTTACTTGGTCCTCATCAACATTAGTAGGCTTTAATGTAGAACATAGAGTATGAAATTCTTTTAAATGTTTATGTGGGTCCTCTCCAGGATGTCCATGGAATCTTGGTAATAAATGAATTAAACAAGATTTTACTTTAAAATTAGGTGCCTCTCCTTGTATTTGAATGTATGCAGGTTGGATATCAACATAGGGTGAGGTTAATTCCTTTAATGTTCTATTATTTTTACCCATGTTATAAAAGTTTATTTCAGTTTTTATTTGGGTTCCAGAATAAGAATAATAAGAAGGGTGAAGGAATGTTTCAGCGTGTGGTGTGTCCTCCTTCAAATTGTTGTCTTGTGTGTCTCGGTGTCGTTGACGTAGAATCCTCTCCTGCTCAGGTTCGAAAGGTGGTAAATATCCTGGATTAGAATTCTTCATGCACCAAACCTACACATGGAATATATCAGAATACAAAATGATTGAAAAGGTATAAGAGAAAAAAATAAATATTCACAAAATTTTTATAAATAACTTATCAAAAACACGCACTAAAACAAAAAATCTCCCTGGAAACAGCCCCAAAATTTGACCGCGTTGTCATGAAACATCAAATTTATTATGATTTTAAGGTTTAATTTTAGACTAGGGAAGACCCTAGGTCGTCTCTCGAGGAGAGTTGATAGGTTTAGAGTGTGTATTTTTAATTAAGTCTATTAAAAAAAGGGGTGATTTTGAAAACAGGTTAAAGAAAGTAACTTAATAAAAATAGTTTAAAAGATGAAAGACCAAGTGGATTTTGAAAAATATGAGATAAAAGGTTCGATGTGATTTCACTACACACATATCAAGTTCAGTGTTCATAGATATTCATTTTAGGTTTAGAGTAATTCTTTGGTTGGAATTAATTGGAATCCCGATTAATTCCTAAGATCTTATTTCAATGCTTAAAGAACCAAACCATGACATAACAATCGTATTGAAAAGGTACAGAACTTATGCATGGAATAAGATCTTACAAATAATATTGAAATATCAATAAATTAGGGAAGAAAATGATTCTTGTGTTGTCCAATCGGAACAACACAAGTTACGCACTCAAAACCTCACACTGATCGGTTAGAAATTAAGAGCATAACACTCACATGCATCAAATCAAGAATTCAAATTAGAAATAAAATAAGATACATGGAATGAAATGTTTAAACACCAAAATTAATCCATACCAGTATCTATTTTATGCATCGTAACTCCCTTGACATGTGTGTAGCTCCCTCACAACGAACACCCAACTTTTAGCTCGACATCGGGAGGAGGAGGAAGCTCGGGTGGAACTCCTTCTTCATTCTTGATTACCCTATGAGGATAGGGGCCTCCAGAACCTCCAAGGTGATTAGGAGACTCCTATAGGACTCCAAAATGGCATAGTATATCTTCTGGTTCGAACCCCAAAATGAGGAGCCCTTTGTGCTTTTTTATAGCCAAAATGGCACATGGTTTTGAGCACCCGTTTTTAAATATACTACTTGTGCCTCGGTTTTGGACTAGTATAAATTCATATTACGACTTGGACAAAAGAGATAATTTGTTGGCCGGCCTCTTTAATATCTCCATGTCAAATTTTGCGTCCATTAGGCAGCTTTATTTGGAGATATGTTCACACCACCGAACTGAACATTTGAATTCGGGCAGATTTTGTCCCCTGGACAGAATGGTTCGGATGGGCCATGAGATGGACTAATGGGGATTCTTTCATTTGATAAGAGTTTTATACCATGAAGTGTTGGAGAGTATTACAAAATTTTATCCCATTTTCATGCACGTATTTCACGCAATGTTCAAAAAAGTGGACAGGTGTCCTTGGAATCCATGCAATTTTGGCCCATTTTCCTTCTGGATCATCTTCAGGGCATCCAAATCACCTCCTCCTATAATCAAATCCTCAAAACAAGTAACAATGCCCATTTTAACAGTGATAAACACAAAATTAATGATTCAAATATGGAATGAAATTTGGTATTATTTTTATAATATTCAATACAAAACTAGTTTACCTCAGTGGTGTTGGGATGAAAATGAAACAGTGAATCGCGGTGCGATCAGTAACAAGCCTCAAGTATACTCAACCATCATCCAATACACTGAATAGAGTTAGCATAAAGGGTGGATCCTCTAGTTTTACATCCACCATAAGAGAAATTTCTCTGAATAGTGGTCATTATCATAAAGGGAAAACTATAGTTTCATTGAGTTCAATGACTGTTTAAGAGTTATCAGTCTTTACAAGACCATTTGGACTTTGAAATTCTAATTTTAATTTCATCCTAATCTTGTCCTAGATTTGGTTAGTCATTGATGTTCCAATACCAGTACCTTTCAGTTAATTCATATAAAATTGGGCATAAGTCCCTAGGATATCCAAAAATAATAATGGAATCCCTATTATTGATGAAATTTATGATGAGTTTCTCTATCTTAGCAGTTTCTATGATAATATTGAGTGGACTTCCATTTTTGGAAGAGATCTGAAGAATATTTTTTGAAAACAAGATAAAGAAGGATATTCATTCACCTCTTAGTATCACATTTATTGTTTGGATGAATATAATTCTTTGTTCTCATTGATCAAAACCTAGGGAAAATGATTGAGGACCTTCCCCACCCAGCCCTTCAGTGGGACTCATAATTCTTACTGGTCTATTCTAAATGGTGTTCAATACACAACATGTTGTTATCATTTAGGTCAGAGCTAATCCCATATCTTCATTTACAAATAATTTTGGTGATGTTTCTTAGTATGTGGATATTATTGACCTGAGATACCCACACTTGGTTATAACCCTTATGATGGATATATATTTAGTATTGGGTAGATAAGTAAATATTATTGTAACAACCTTTGGTAAAATATTCCAACGGTTGGTCTATGTACAATGGGGTGAAACTCCCCATAGAACCTATATTCATATCCAGTTCCTACATAGTTGGATAATTATACATCTCGATGGCCATGTCCCAAGGAACACAGTTTTGGACCCTTAATTTTCCGGTAGGCCTACATTGTTAGAAATTGTGGGTGTATAAATAAAAAATATGGATTCCCAAATCATGAACCATGTTATAGGGAGTTATTTTAAATTCATGTTCACTCTTTATGAGGCTCCAGTCACAATGTTAGTGGATGATATAATATATCCATTGGATAACTATTTATATAAAATTTCACTACATGATAGAGTACCCATAAAGAGGGTATATAAGGTCTAAATTTTGAAAGTTTATATTCCATATAGATTCATACACCATTGATGAGGTGTAAAGAAGGTGATATCATCTCCATATCATGTGGTGTGTGATTAAAAATACTCTATGGTCTTGAGTAAAGTCTAGTTGATGCTTAAGTGTATGGACATCGACACTCTGATCAACCTTCCACCCACTAATATACCAGTTGGTCTATCCTTGGAGTATGATCAATCATGGAGCAGAAATTATCATGTTGTGGTGCTAAAACTCCCCACAAAAACATGGAACTCCCTTCTAGGAAAAGGGGGGTCTGAGAGGAACTAGATATCAAAAGATGATGTCATCAAACCAGGTTAAACAACTAATGAAGGGGATACATCTATTATTAATCGTGTTATTCTAGTTCATAAGGATCTATAGTGAGATTCTCACAAAATATCACCATAGGTATTTATCACCTTAGATGTCCATAATTCCCATGAAAATCATAAATCTTAAAAGTAAGCATCTATTAATGCAGAAGTCTCAGATTCGGTTTTGATCACATCTTCATTAACTCCATGGATCATTCCATCAAGAAACCTCATCCTAGAGTACATTGTAATTCCAAAAGTTAAAGTGGTACATAGTTTTGAAGTTTCCACTATAAATAAAATAACACATAAAAGGAAGTCGAAAAATTTCTATGCCTTGGTCACTCAAACTCCCATAGATGAGATGGGGGTAAGGAAGATGACCTTTACTAGTTATTTGTGCGTTTAGGGATAGGAGGATTCAACTATTAGGAGTTTTAATCCATTATCTAATAAACCATAGTTATCCAAGAATATTTTTTAGTTCAAGATAGATATTTATATACCTTTGAGAGAACAAACCACCATTTGGAATCTATAGAGTAGGATTCCAAGGAGATGAACCAGAAAACTACCAAGGAATCATGGATTTGAGACTAGGTTTCCACTAAAACCATGAAAATAGAATAATACAAGGTTCGCATGGAAAAAACTAAATCATAATTGTTTTAAGTGGAAGTAATACTTGAGACCATCATGTGGAGGAATCAAGAATTGGATGGGTGAATTGAACATATGTGCCCATTATGTGAAGCTAAAACTGCCAAATAGGTAGATATATAACAATTGGTTAATTATTCCCATCCGATATTAGCTGACTTGAAATGTTCATCTATATAGATCATGCCACAAATTTTTTTATTCATTATTTTTTACATTTTTGTAAGAAGGTTTGATCTTGTAAATATTCCTCCCTCTACAATTTTATGAATGAAAATCATGTTTCAAGATTTTTTTTTGAATTCCTCAGATTTGGTGCTTCTTTATCTATCAATTCATGATAATCTATGAAATTCAAAGAGTAATATCATAATAATTGAATCCAATTGAATATTATATGGCAATGGATTAGGAAAATCACAACTTCCAAACACTTGATTCAATGATGATATGTATGAATCAATTTATTATCTTTAAAACATATGCCCTTGGATAAATATAAGTGGGATAAATATACAACACATATACTATCACTATAATCCAGGGAATGTCTATGAGACAAAGGACTACAAACTTTGATTTCCTCCTTAAATTGTTCTCTTAGAAAGATATAGGTGAGTTGAATATGTGGCACATATACCATCACTGTATGCCAAGGTTAGACCATTCAATTAACTTCCTCCAAAACTTGTACTCTTAGAAAAATATAGGTAGAATGAATATGTGCCACATATACTATCATAATAAGCTAATGTTAATTTATTTTTATATTAGATAGCTAAGTGACTCAAAATAATGAAAATTGTGAAGGGGGTTTGAATGAGTATTTCAATGATAAAAATGGATCAAGTACCCTGAAATTACACCTTCATGCATCTAACACAAGTCATATGAACCAATATAAGTGAGGAATAGAAGGATGATGTGCTTTTTTCTAGTCTGTAGACCTTGAAAGAATATATTAATTTTTTATAGGGTCAAATGGTGGTCCCTACAAGATTTATGTCTTTTATTTCAACCCTAACTTTTTCTTAATCCATGAGATGAGAGGCTTATCATAAAAGGAATCGTATTTTTCTCATGATATGATTTGAGGGTTTTTAACCTGATTTTTTTTTCTTTTATTTTTATAAATGCCTAATATTTTTACTAGGATATGGAAGGTGAATTACTAGAGAGAATAGACTTAACTTTTTATCAGGATGTCTTTTACATCTTTTCAACCTAACAAGTTTTGTACCTTTTACTTTTTTAAATTCTCACCATTTTTCCTAGGCTAGGAAAGGTATGTTTAAATGTATTTGGGTAGGTATTTTTTTAGGTAAAAGGATAGAAGTATTTTTGTAAGAGAGGATATGGGGCCTTTTATAAGTGAGGGGATTGGAACTCTTGTAATTATTCAAATTTTAAAAATAATATTAAGTCACTCTCATAGTCAAGTGGCACTTAAAAAATTAAAATTAAAAGATAACGTGATAAATTTTGATATTATAGCATCCAGTATGAATTAAGATAATATTTTTTGACCTTTTCATTACGTTTTTACCTTAATTAATTTTTTTACATTTTAATGTGGTGACAACATTTTTACCAAGGTTACAATTCAAAATGACCAAAAATCAAATTGAAATCATTATTAAATTTGAACCTCATAATTCCCAATATGAAATATATTTTTCAATATTCAACTTTTATAAGTGTTAAGAATTACTTTTAATATAATAATGCAAAACCAAACTAATAAATATAATTTTTGAGAAATGTGTTTTTAATCCTAAAAACAAACTTATACTAAAATAAAATATAATTTGAATCCATATGGAATTAATAATATTATGTTAAATAAAATGGGTTTTATATTAATTTAACACAAATCCAAAACATAATCAGACTTTTAAATTACATTATTTACTAAAATGAAATGATAATTTCGCAAAAATCAGTATTTTTCACTATTCAATCAAAAATAAAACTTTTAATAAAATTTTAAAAAATTCACCCTAAGATAAATTTTATATTTTGAGATCAAAAATGAATTCCATTTTATAAAATTAAATCTCTAAAACTTATAAATTTAACTTTTAAATAAAACTATATAATTCATGAAAAATAATTTTATTAGAAAAGACTATTTCTTTTTCAACTAAAAAATGTCTTAAAATCACTATAGTAAAAATAAATACATAAAATATAATCATGAATATTACTAGGACATGGAATTTATTTATTATTAACATTACCTAGTTTATCACAATAGGTGTTGTGGCTGAGCAGGGTTCCCACATGCTATATGGGGCTGTGTATGATGAAGTGGGAGCCCAGTCATCTTCTTCTCCCTTTAGATTCAATATTCTCAAAGTATAAATGGAATTATTATTTTACTAAAATTAAAGAACCAATAGACATAAAATTTAATATCTTGGAATACCATATCCAAAACTCATTTTAAATACCCTCTAAAACTCCTTTTAAATAAATATCATTTATTTCCACTATTTTTTATATCATATTTATCAACTTGTGGAAAATCATCCAAAACCCTTTTTTAATATATTCAAAATTTCTTTTGGAGTATATCTCAAATATTTATATAAAAATTTTATAGAAAAACTTAATACTCATTCAAAAAACCATAGAGTGTAACCCCATGGGCCTTTATAGAATTGATAGTAATTATAAATTTATAATTCCTAAATTTAAGTAAATAGAAGCCTTTAAAAAAACATAAAGATATATAATCTATAAAGGGATCTTAAGTGATATCTATAAACACATTTATCTCCATATATGTGTCTATCGGTTACACCATATATAATATTTTTAATTATATATTTACTTTTCCTAAAATATTTAGTGACCACAGGACATAGAGTACATCAATACCATATATCAAACTCATACATTCTTTATTATCTATGTATAAATTGACTAGGTATATGAACATATCACATGTCATTTACCCAGATGGATATTCTCATCACATGGCCCTCACCCAAACAAATAATTATATCACATATCTCTTATCAAGGTATTTCCATACACTTTTTTGGTCTATTTTATCAAGGACTTGTTGGTGCTTGGAGTTTGTTAGAATTGAGTTTGTAGTTTTTTGTATTTTTAGTGTTGAATTTTATTTATATTTTATGTATTTAAATATTAAAATACCTCAAATAATGGATAATTATAATTTCTCACAACATCATTTACTTAATTTTTAATTTATCATTTTTATGGTTTATATATATTATTTTTTGATAAAGGATTCTGCATTTAATGATTAATTATTTATTTATCATATTTTGAATTTTGAATTTCTGGAATAAGACATGATTGAAGTTGAACTTATTTAATAAGCATTGATCAAGTCATTTTTTAATTGTTTATTTCTTATTTATTCAAATTAATTTATCATACCTAGTATTTTTTATATAAAATCCATTTAATTCCAAACTTTTGGCTCAGTGTAATTCCCTTATTGTGGATTCAAGTGTTGTATGGTACTCAAAACATATAAGAGATCCTTGTGTGAAATAGTTCTATACTATTGAATGGTATAGACTAAACTTATGTGACTATTATTTCCTTGTACATATTTATTAATCCATTACTCAAGAACCAATGGTTATGCTTCATCTATCATCGTTGAATTATTGTACCTTGTTCTATTTGAGTCTCTATTAATTTTCTATATCCTTATCACTTGTTCTTACATTGTTTAGTTTATGATTTTACCAATAAAATCATTCTTTATCTTCTATTTTTGACCCCTGGATTCTAAAGTTAGGATATTCTAGTTTTTAATCCCAGTATCTAAATTTAGTATTTTAATGTTTTATGACTCCCCATTAAAATTTTGGTGTATATTGGTTGTAGCTCCACTAGAAAAGGTAGGTAATATTTGTGTTATGAATCCCCATTAAAAATAAATTCCTTAGTGAATATCATATAAATTAAGGATTGGATGGGTGTGAAGAGTATACATAGGTTCACATTAAACCAAAACACTATAAAAATTATCTTCACACTCACTTTAATTTTCTGATACTTATTATTATCATATGTTCATGATAATTAACATTGATAATAACTTTAATAAATTTAATTTTTTTTAATTCAATTATTTAAAAAAAATAAAATGTTCTATTCATACCCCTAGACTTTTCATCTTAATCAAACATAACAGTTGGTATTTGAGCTTAATCCTTTTGAATATACTTATATTTTATTATGCTTACCTGAATATCCTGGACCTAACAATCTAAATAAAAATATTTTTTAAAATGATATGAATAAACTTAAATGATGTCTAGATTTCTCATAAGACACCACATTTTGATGGAAATGACTATACTTACTAGTAATATAGAAAGGGGAATACCTCAAGCAATTATCCATTGATCACTAGACAATCATAATGAAACCATACATACTTCCAAAAGCTAATCTGGATGATATTATTGTAAACGATGCAATTAAATGAGTTTTGAATTATAAAGTAATGAATATTCTATATTGTTATATTAACAAAAATGTTTTTAGTCATATATTTTCTTATAATAAATATCATGAAATTTGGAAAAAAAATAAAGTTACTCACCTCAGTTAAAATAAGTTGATCATAACTAATCATACAATTCTTCAAGATGAGTACCAATATTTCAAGTTTTGTGAAGATGAAATATTAAACTAGAGATTCCCCAAATTATCTATAATTATGAATGGAATGAATTCCCTTAGATAAACTTTGTAAAATACAATACTTGTTGATATAGTCCTAAGATCTCTACCCAAGAAGTGACTTGTGAATAAAGTTTCAATTTATGAGGGAAATAACTTTAAGGAATAAACATTGGATGGACTCATTGTTTCATTACAACAATATAAACTAGAACTAAAGAACATACCTAAAGAGAATATTTCAAAGAAGATAGGTGTTGAATTTAAATATAATATAACTATTTATACTAACTCTTCTAATTCTAATTCACCAAATATTGAGAAATAACTATCCAATTTTACCAAAGGTGTTTACAAAATGATGAAAATAACATAATGATTTAATAAATGATTTAGAAATGATAATAAAAAGGGTGATTGAAATAATAAAGGAAAACCTGATTATAATTATGTTTCTGAACTAAGATGTTACGAGTGTATAAATAATGGAAACATAAATCCCAACTATCTAAAAATGAAGAAATTAAGAAAAGATAAGAAATATAAGAAAATGGAGAAATGAGATTTGAAGGATGGATGGAGTTGCAAAGAAGAATCTAATTCAAATAATGAAACGCGAAGTGAAAAATAAATAGTTGACCTATGATTTATAGAACAAAGTATTAATGATCTTAATAGTAATTATGATTTTGGTTCATATTATTCTGAATCTGTACAACCTAATATGAAATACTTAATCAAAACATGAAAAATTACAAACAATATTATTTATGAATTGTTTATTTGTATAAAAAATAAAAGGATAAAATAAAAAGCTTATAAAAAATAATAATAAATTGACTCAATAAAATGAAGTGATTAGAAATATTGCTCCTTGTTCAAATGAAAAAAATTACACAGAATTAGATACTACTCAAAAAGAGAATGAAAATCTAAAGAAATAAATTGTAAGTTTAAGAGTAAATTTGTCTACTTTTGTTCAAGGTTAAGAAAAATATTATAAGATGATATCCATGATGAAACTAAATAAATACAAGAGTGGTTTTGGATATAGTAAACAAATATATAAGTTATATAAAACTTTATTTGTTAAAATTTCTAAAGTAAATATATCAAATGTTACATGATTTAGATGTGGGATGAAAATACACTATGATAACGAATTATCTTTGATATTTTCTTAGTATTTAGTCCATAGTAAAACTTTTATTTCCAATAATTTATCTTATATATTACCCATTAATACATTTTTAAATTCTATTTAGAAAACTAAGAATTATTATGCTAACCTTATTGGACCCAAGATACATAGGTACCAAAATTATTTTCTACTTAAATAATTTTTTCAAGAAATTTTTCTTATGAGTGTTAGAAATACATGGTACATAGATATTGGATACTCCATACACATGACTAGATATCCATCGATGTTTATTTCTTATAATTAATGTGACGTCGACTCTATGAAATTCAATAATAACTCAAAATGGAAGGTTAAGGTATTTAGTGAAGTAGGTATATCTAACATTATTTTAATTTATAAAGTATTATATATTGAAGGTTTAAAATATAACTTAATTAGTATTTCATAATTATTTTATTATGAATGAGTGTTAAATTATAAGATAATAAATTTTTTATTTTCAAAAATGAATATGTTTTATTTTATGCTAATAGGAAATAGAATATATATTCTATTTATTTTTATGAATTAACTAATCAGAATGTTAAGAAACTAAATTCTATAGAAATAGATGATATCTTATGGCATGGTAGGATTAGGCATGTGAACTTTAAACTACTACACAAACTACTAAATAAAGGACTTATGTAGTAGTTACCCAATTTTAAAATCATTAAGAATTTTATTTGTGATTCTTGTTTAAAAGGTAAATAGCATAGAGTAAGTTTTAGATCTCTTAATAAAGTTAAAATAGTTATACCATTAAAAACTATTCATTTAAATTTATTTATTCCTATTCATATTTCTTATTTATGAAGAAATAAACATATTTTTGTGATTGTTGATGATTTTAGTATATTTACTTCAACTTATTATATGTCTCATAAAAATAAATATTTATCTATATTTGTTTATTTTTTGTAAATTGGTTCAAATTCAAAAATATTATTTAATCATTTATATTATATTTGATAATGGAGGTTAATTTTCTAATCTTGATCATGAATAATTTTTTGAATAAAATGGATATATTCATAATTATTATGCTTCTATAACACCACAATAAATTGGTGTTATAGAATAGAAAACTAGAACTATTATAGAAATGAATAAAATTATGTTAAATGAATATAATTAACCTAAATACTTTTAGGTTGAATATATAAATACATCTTATTATATATTAAATATGGTTTTAACCTTTGTTAAAGAAAACTCTTTAATAATTATTTAATGTTAAGAAACCTAATGCAGGTTATTTCAAAAAAAAAATAGGTATAAATTTTTATTTTAAATAATAAGGATAATTTGGATAAATTTGATTCTAAAATTGATTAAAAAAAATTTCTAGGATTTTCTAATAAAATAAAAATGTATAGAGTATATAATAAAATAACTATGATTGTTCAAGAATCTATTCATGTTAAATTCAATGAAGATAATTTGACAATGAATTCATATTTAGAGTTTTTACAAGAATAATTTAAAGTGTTTAATTTGGGTAAAGAATAAACTCAAGAAAATGATATAACTATTGATAGAGAGAATTATCCTTATAATTATTATCATAAATCATGTAAAATTCATAAATACAACCCTATTGATAATATAATTGAAAATTTTGATTCTAGAATTAAAACCAAAAATTATGTTTTGAATTATTATGAAACTTCTGATATTTTTTTTGAATGTGTACCAAGTTGTGTTTTATGATGCTTTATATGATGATAATTGGATCATTATTATACAATAATAACTTGAACAATTTTATTAAAATAGTTTTTGGAATTTAGTTGAACCCTCTAAATATAAACAAATTATTAGATATAAATGGATTTTTAGGAATAAAATAGATGAATCTGGTCAAATTGTTAAGAATAAATCTAGACTTATAACTCAAGGTTTTTTTAATAATACGAAATATATTTTGATGGATATTTTATATATGTTATTAATATTGAATTTACTATTATTTTTTTGTATTTTGGGACTTTTAAAGGTTTTAAATTATTTTAAATGGATGTTAGAAGTTTTTTTAAATATTTTTATTTATAAAGAATTTTATGTTAATCAACCACATGGTTTTGAAAATGGATTTTTTTAATCATGTTTTCAAGTTATAAATATATGTATATGGTCTTAAGAAAGTGACTCATTCTTGGTATGATAGAATCACTTTATTCTTGTTGAAAAATGATTTTAATAAAGGTAATGTACATCCAACTTTTTTTATTAAAAGGATTTCAAATGATATTTTAATTATTATAATTTATGTTGGTGATATTGTTTTCAGATCTTCGGATGAATTATTTTGCAATGAATTTTCTAACTTGATGGAAAGTGAATTTTATATGATTTTAATAAAAGAACTTAAATTCTTTAAAGATATTTATTTTTTTTAAATATGGAATATTTTTTGAATCAAAGTAAATATGATAAAGATTTAGTTAAGAGGTTTGTTTTAGATTCAATTAAAACTTTTATAATCCCCATGAGTAATAATTATAAGTTAGATTTAAGTAAATCTAGAAAATATATAGATTCTAAAATTTGTATTGGTATGATTGGAAGTTTATTAAATTTGATTGCTTCGAGACATGATATTATGTGTAGTATTTATTTATGTGTAACATTTCAATTTGATCCTAAGGAATCTCACTTGAATATTTTAAATGAATTATACGATATGTTAAAGAAAATATAAATTATAAACCGTTTTATTATATAAATAACTATTTTTATTTTATTAGTAATTTTGATTATTATTTTGGATGATATGAATTTGATAGACCAATTACTTTAGGTATGTTTCATTTTTTAGGTAAAAGATTAGTATATTAGAATTTAAAGAAACAAAATTCATTTTATTTATCTACCAATCAAAGTGAAAATATTTTGGTTAAAACATGTTGTTCTCAATCTTAATATATTAAAAACACATTACTTAACTGTTGTTTTAATTTTCAAAATATTAATATTTATTATGAAATTTTTTATGTTATTTCAATTTCAAAAAATCATTAATAGAATTCTAGAAAAACAATATTGACATGAAATTTCATTTTATTAGATATTATCTTAATAAAGGAGATATTTTTATAGAATATGTTTTAACTAAAAATCAACATGCTGATATTTTTACCAAAACATTGGATATTGAAAAGTTTAAGAAAATAAAATTTAATCTTGGTATGAGGGAGATTTAGTTTGATTTTTTTACTCTTGTTTATAGATTTAACTTAATATGAATCTATTTAGGGAGATTTTTTTATGTTTAAAAATGATTCATATTAAAATTTGTTTTAAATATTCTTTTATTTTAATTATTTTTAATTACTTTTAGATAAATTTCAAAAGGGGGGAGAATTTTGTAAAATCTTATTTCGGTTTTGTAATTTCTAAAAAGGGAGAAGTTTTTAGAGCTTGGAGTCTACTAGGATTGAGTTGGTAGTTTTCAATATTTTTGTTATTGAATTTTTTTTATATTTTACATTTTTGAATATTATAAATACCTCAAATAAAGTATAATTATAATTTCTCACAATATCATTTACTTAATGTGTAATTTATCTTTTTTGTGATTGATATATATTGTTTTTATATGGGAATTTATAGTCATTTTTTATTTCTTTATTTATTATGTTTTAAATTTTTCATTATCTAAAGAAGAAATGATTGAATTTAAACTTATTAATTATTCATTGATCAAGTCATTATTTAGTTGTTTATTTTTTATTTATTTACATTATTTTATCTTATTAGGTATTTTCTATTTACAATCTATTAAATTCTAAAATTTTGGATAAATGTAATTCTATTATGTGTAATTGGGACACATGAACTGTTTTTTTAAATACAATTTCCATACATGAATGGAATTCTGGTTATGTAGGACATTTTTTGTTTTGTGAACTATATTTGGATATGTTAATTCAGGTATTTGGATTTATAATTACAAATATTTTGGATACATTAATTATTTTTGGCTACATAGATTATTTTGGTTAAATCGAATTCCAAATACATGGTTTAATATCTTTACATGGAGTATAGAAAAATCATTTTATCCTTATAGTAGCTTGACTTCCTTATAATAAGTTTATCCTCATGGTAACTCATCAAATTTCATGGTCGATCCATGTTGTTAGTTGTTTTTATATGTGGTTAGTTGTTTTTACTTGCAGTCAATCCATTATGTTGATCCCCATGGTCGATCTTCTGAGTTCTAAAAATTCCCAAATTTCTCTGTTTTTCATGTATTTTGATATCTTCATTTTCTTTATGACTTCAATAGTTGTTTTAATTGATTTATTGATTTATAAAATTCATATTAATCATATAGAAACTATGTGAAGGGTTTTTGGAAATTTTTAGATAGAATTAAATAAAGATTTTAATTGGTTTTCATTCACTGGTGAATCCATAGCATGAAGTTTAAAAATTTCAAATTTATGTATTATGAGTGATTTATTTGATTTATTTGTTTCCAAATTAATCTTTAATTCTAACAGACATATTCAAAGTTATTTTATAGTATTAAATGAAATATTATTTATTTTAGATTTTTATCTTATAGATATATGCATGTTTATGTAAAGTTTTCCAAAATTCAAATTTGAATATTGTTTAACAACAATCATGAGATATTTATGGGATTTCTTTTTATTGGTTATTATAGTGTTATTTTTTGAACTATTTAATGATGATTCAAATTAGTTTGAATTATTTATTTATTTCCTCAATATCAATGATAATTCTAGAATAATAATCTCTCTCAATGATAATTATGGATTATTATTATAATTGTTTTTTTAATAACACTAACCATTGAATGTTTATTTTAAAGGTAGTGGATCTCAGTGAACTCAATAAAATCTCACGATGGGTGTCATGGTCGTGTCGAGTGTGGGAGTACACTAAGATATCATCCATGAAGACTACCACAAAAGAATCCAAGTAAGGATGGAACACTCAGTTCATCAGTGACATGAAAACTTCTAGTGTGTTTGTGAGATCGAATGGCATAACCAAATACTCATATAGACCATACCTACTTTGAAAGGCTGTAAAATGTGTATCTAATGGTCTAGCAAGAAATTGATGATAATCAGATCTCAAGTCAATATCTGAGAACACCCGGGCTCTTCGAAGCTAATCAAAGAGATCATCAATCCTCGAAAAGGGATATAGGTTCTTGACTATCAACTGGTTCAGATTCCGATAATCCACATAAAGTTTGAGGGTATCATCCGCCTTTTTTGAAAAAAGGATAAGAAAACCCTAAGGAGAAGTACTGGGTCAGATGAAACCCTTTCCCTTCAACTCCTCTAACTATTTCTTGATATCCTGTAACTCTGGTGTAGCCATCCTATAAGGAGTAATGGACATAGGTGTCGCTCCTAGCACAAGATCAGTAGTGAAATATACCTTGCGCTCTAGAGGTAAACCTGAAAATTTATCTATAAAGACATCCCTTAAACGATCCACCACTAGAGGAAAGTCAATCTGTAAAGTCCCCTGGTCATCCAGATATAAAATAGCAATTTGGGCTATAATTCCTCCCAACCCATGATGATCGGGTCCAGCTCTACTCTCCCAAACATCCCATTCTCCCTTGTATAGAAAGAACCCCCCCTCTAGTGATGTGAAACTCACCCTATAGAAATAGCAGTCAACAAGGTCCTGGAAGGAGACCAACCAGTCCATTCTGAGAATGAAATAGAAGCTTGTCATCTCTAAGACATAGAGATCCCATAAGAAGTGACACGCACCAACCTCAAGAGGGAACTCCTTACACTGACGTACACTATCCATCCTAATCCCCAACAAAGTGTCTAGCATCATAACATCCTCAAAAGTAATGATACAGATCCCAAGGTTCTCTACCATGGAAAACGATATAAAACTATGGGAATCCCCTATATCAAAAAGATCAGAAACTAAAACTAAGGCTACTATAATCATACCTCTAACCATAGAGGGTCTAGAATCCTTCTTCTATTGGGTCTGATCCACTACAAAATCAAGACCTATTCCATGGCCCTGAGACCTTGCCTGACTACCCTAAGATGATCCACCCTACTGTCACTGAAATCCTGCTGATTGGTTACCATGGACATGACCTCCTCCTCAGACTAAACGGCTGGACGAACTCTAGTTCCTTAACTGAATAGAAACTAGTGGTACTAATCCTGAACGTAGAGTCATAACAGAACCCCTATCACTTTCTTCTAGTGATAACACCTGGAAAAAATGTTTAAGGTGACCCATATCGCCACAAGACCGGCACTCAAATGGGTCCTTCGGGTAATGTGGTCACATATGCCCACTCTTCCTGCACTGGTAGCATACCACCTAGCTACCTGAAGAAACATCACATGAAAGCTCCATGTGGTGCTTCCTGCTATCTACATAAGCAATACCACCCCTGGATACTGAACTGACCTGGCTCACAGCTCCCAACTCCCTCATATTGCCCTCAGTAATCAGCGTCTGGTTCACTATAGCCATCATTGATATCAGCCTGAAAACATTCACCTACGATCAGATGTCATACCTGAGACCATCCTCAAATCACCTAGCCAAAGATAACTCATCACCTCCCAGAACAGGTGTAAAACACTGAAGCTTTGTAAAATGGGGGGAGTAATCCATCAATGAAAGAGAGCCTTGCACAAAATGAATGAACTCTCAGGATCGATCGGCCCTCAATATCTTGGGATAGAAATAATCATAGAAGATCCTCTGAAACTCTTCCCAAACCATATCCCAATGACATCCCACCTATGAGATAAAATCCCACCATCTCTTGGAGGAATCACATAGCTTGTACATAGCAAGATTCACCCTCCTCTCCGTATGCATCTCCAAATTCTCAAAGATAGAAAGCTTGGACTCCAACCATGACTCTATAACCTATAGTCCTCCATTCCCAGAAAAAGTGGGAGGATGATTCTACTAGAACACCCATGTCAGCTCTACCATAGATGGGGAAGGATGCGGTGCTCCATGAAAAGTTTGTAACATCCTCAAAAATCCTTCACGGAATTGTGAATTAACACCTATGTCTGGTAAATCATCTGGTTCCATGACGGGCATGATGGGAGGATCTGATGGTAATCCATGATCTATCCTTTCTGGCATCTGTTCATTACCCTACACCTGGCGTACAATCAGAGGACATCTTGGTGGCATGAATCTACGAGGTCAAATGCACACCTCAGTTCAAGATTATCAAGTACATCAACTTAGTATTTCAATAAAGGAACAGGATAAGGAAAACATTCAAGATTTACAAAACAAAGTTACACGGTGTGTATAACTACCACAGAGTGTGTTCCCTTAAGCCTTAACATGGGTGTGTACCTCTGCCAAACCTGGTCATGTAACACCCCTACACATGGAATGTTTCTCTTATGAAACGGTATGTAATTTAATTTTTTACCTCCTACCTAAGTACTTCTACACAGCTAAACCACATGGTTCTCTCCTGGGTAACACTACATGGAATGTTCACCCTACACACGACGTGTACTACATAAGTTCTAACCACTCGTGTAATTAGTCACTCAACTGAATACATGGTTGATTTCCACACGGCATGTATAATATATAAACCTTATGTACCACCCTAATTTCATCCACCAGTGTTGTTAGTCACATGGTCGGTCACATTGGCTTTACAACACATCATTTATAATCTTGACACTGTATGTTCTACCAATGTTTTTTAATCCCATGTCTCTACTCACACAGTTAGTCACGTGGTTAAAGACTACACAGTGTGTACATACAATACATGGCATGTACTTATGAAAATTTGTTTCTTCCAGAAAAAAAATAACACATGGTGTGTGTTCATAACACCACATGTTGTGTTGTCTGGGTTTCTGGATAGTAATCCTCTGAAACTTCTCCAAAATCCCTAAAAACTGAGAATTTTGTTCAAGGCATGATAAATTCTGACCCGTGAGATCCCATACTCCCTGATAATCAATGTTTGGCATTCTTTTTCACAAAAATTTGACAAAATTCAACTAAATTTCAAACATGATCCACCAAATTCTGATCCAAGAGGGCCCATAACACCTTAGGGACCAAAGTTTGGCATCCAACCAAATGAAACTTTACATATTCCAATACCCTATCAAAATAGTATGTATTTTATCACAGCATATATCACAATATCATACATATCTAGCATAATATCTATCACAAAATCATGAAATCAGTAATGCACCCTAAATGGAAGGATTAAAAATGATTTGGTGTTGGGTCATGTAAAATTTATTTTGTTTTAATTTTTATTCATATATGTCTAGCATAATATCTATCACAACATCATGCAATCAGTAATGCACCCTAAATGGAATGACAAGAATGCATGACATGTGATCTATAGAAAGTTCCTATATGATGCATGAGATGGAATACCCTCATCTCATTGGGTGTCAATAGAAATAGAACCATAATGATATCAACAATAATAACACAAAACAAGTGAATCAACCAATAGTGAAATCGAATCAACTATAACAATTGAAAAACCAGAAAAATTGCAATATTCTAGGTAACTTGGATTTTCCCTGTAAATGGCTTATCTACTCCTAGGAAAAGCTTATTACCAACTACTTATTCCTTCATATCCCTGTCTATAGGCTCCAAATAGTAAGAAAATGTAGAAAAGAAAACCTCATTTGATACCACTTTGTAATGTCCTGGTTCCAGGTGCCGCCCAAAGGTGCCTCGTACCCAGTTGGTCACATGGCCTCAAGCACATTTCCCTAAATGCCAAAGGCTGTCGACTAGAATTGAGGGTCTTGGGTGTGATAGTGGGGAAACTATTCCCTCATTAGCAGAGTAACACAATGGAAACAAATAGTAAACAGTAGCAGAAGCAGTAATACCTTACAATAGAAGTAAATAGAAGAAGAAAAATAGTATAAACAACTGCAGCATATATAAATAAATGATGCATGCCACAAGTATCTAGGAAAGTATACAAACAAGTCACAATTCTAGAAATAAAATACTGGAACCAAAGTATAGAAAATAGTAAACTCCAACAGCATCGTAAGCCTCATCTTGGTCTCATGCTCTCTAGTTCCACAGTAATCAAGTACCTAAAGAAGAAGGGTGCTTGACCTTATCTATAACTGAAACCATATAATCTTTTTGGGTCCAAAATCATGACCCAAATAGGGTGTGAGACAAATCCCAGTAGAAAACCACCAAAAGATCTATGCATAACTATTAGTAAATATATACAGCAGGCAATATGAAAAATGAAGCAATAAACTAGGAAGTACTAAAAAGTAAACAATCCTACATTTTCCAATTACATTCATTTTCATTTATTAATTATTCAATGCCTTGAATAATGTAACTTCGAAATCTAGCCTAAGATCTATATTCCCCTATATAAAATTAACAACAGATGTCTCAGAAGACCATCTAAACCAACCAAGTAAGTCCAAGTACAAGCTTGTGATTTGGCTTGGAAGACTTGTCACAATCATTCAACCATTCAAAAGCAACCCTCTGGGAAAGTTCTCACAGTCTAAACCCTTTGGTTTAACATATCATCATTTCTATAAATAATAAAGACCCTCTGGGAAAGCTCACACAATCTAACCCCTTTAGTCCAACATAGCACTAATAAATTACAAACGACCACCTGGGTAGCTCTCACGGTCAATACCCCTTGGTCTGCATAGAAACAATAATTATAATGTCCCCTAGAATCTCTCAAAGTCAATACACTATGGTCCAACATTCATTTAATAACGACCCTCTAGGTAGCTCTCATGGTAAATACCCCTCTGGTCTATGACATCCCGATAGCTCTCAAAGTCTATACCTATGGGTCAACATAATAGTAATTACATAAATGATCCTATCTCAGGAATCTCTCACAGCCAATTCCCCTTGGTCATATTTTCACAATGTGAAACACATGCATCTCATATAGTCTGCAAATCCAACATAACAACATGAGGCATGGAAAACAGGAAAGCCTAACATGCTTTCTAAACCCAACATCCATAAGCAATCAGATATAGGAAAACACATCCATAATCAAGGAATTAAACCTTATGCATAATCAATAACCTTTTTCTCATCAAACACACCATAATAGGTCTTAAACAGGGTTAACTTCCAAATACTCAATACCTTAAACATGGGTATTCAACACTTTTAGCATATATAATACAAAGACAATCAAAGAAAAGGCCCAAACCACCTACCTTGATGTTTTACGATGAAAACATTTTAATTTCATCCCTTGAATAATCCTAGAATGATGTAGATCTATGAAAAGGGTAAAAATGATCAACCCTAGATAACTCATGAGAGAGGATAAATCAGGAAAAGTGGATCTAGGGGAAGAGAGAACTCACTGGTGGGAATCCAACACACCCAATGGCATCTCAATCGGAGCTCAGATGGAGGAACAGAAGGAGCTCGAAGATCTTTAGTCATACGTCGATCCCCTATATGAAACACGAGAAGAAGAAGTCTATTCTAGAGATAGTATGCAACCCCACTCTGATTTATCAAATAAAAAGAAAATTACATGATGTTTTCATTTAATGTACATGTCGTGTACTAGCTTCAACCGGCCCCCACTTTATGTAGTCTGTTAGGTCACCTACACGGTCATGTACATGGCCGTTACACGGCCAGTACATAGTTATGTGTGGAAACCGGGTACATGACGTGTACTCCTAAATACACGGTGTGTACTTATAAAATTCTCCAATTCTTCTTTTTTCCTCAAAAAAACCCAAAACAAAGATCCATACCTAAAATAAAGATCTGATTTCTTACAAACACATTCCACTGATCAATAAAATATTGAAACTAGTGTTGATGGATAAAATAAATCATTGTTTCCCTTAAAATACATAAACAAATATGTGTAAAAATGCATGTAAAAAATAAAACTATTTTTCTAAAATGTTTATCATTTAAAAATTAAAACAAAATAAATTTTACAAGACCCAACACCAAATCATTTGTAATCCTTCAAATCACTCTACTGTGTCTCTGTAGAGGATATATGAATCTCCACTAACAAAGTAAACATCCTTTACTTTACTTGTATCATGATAAATCATGTTTATATTCCTACCAAGGTGTTCATGTTGAGGGTGAGTATTAAATCAATATAATTTCTCTAATATTATAATAAATATACATGTCTGATCGAAATCAAAAAAATGTTCATTCTAACCCATTATAATAAATAAAACTAATTTTATCAAAAATATATATTTTTTTGAAGCATTTTAAAAGCAAGATTTTAAATTCCATGTCATTAAAACTATTTTCTCATTAAACTATATTTCTTAGAACAAAACCATAAAATCACTTCCTGATTTAATTTTATTTCAAACCACGTTTCCTTTTTAATTTTTTTAAATAAAACTCCACGTTTCCCCAAAATAAATTTCATAAAAATCCACACTTCATGAAAATTCATTTATGTTGAGGTATAAACGAGAATAGTAAATTTTATATCCCTTCTCCAAGAACCATGATGCCCCTATCCTACTTCTATTTTGGGTTGTTCTAATTTTATTTATTACATTTTCTTGGAGGTTTTTTTCTTATCGTCTTATTTTGTGTTTGATTCTGATTCCATGGAGTGATTTTATCTCCTTCTCTTTATCTTATAATTTATCATCCTTTACCAACATTAAAGACTCTATGTCAGTTAAGAATATTGGAATTTTGGTGTAGTTTGGGTCTGTGATCGTCATCTTATGATTTTGGTTGTGATGGTTCCATTCTTTATGTGGTGGTTCTATAAGAATGGCTCGGTGGGTTTGGTTTCTGGTGAAGCTTCATCAGTGGATGGTTTCAATGCATTTTCTCTAGTTCTCTTTTATTCCAATATGTCCTTCTCCTTTTGGTTCTATTCATAGTGGTTTGGGAAGTGATGGGGTTTTCTTACCCTTTTCTTCTATTTGTTTTGTATTGGATGCTCCATGGTTGTACCCTTCCCCTGTGTTACCTAGTTTTTTTATGGACCTTCTCCTAAATCTCTCTTTCCATTGTGTTGTTCTTCAATTCTGCTTATTTGGTCTGCTATTTAGGGAGCTTCTTTTTAGGCCCTATCTAGGGTACTTATTGGCATATGTCTCAGTTAATTTGGTGGAAACTGATTCATTGGGTAGGCATAATGTGGTTGGAGTAATGATCTAGTTTGTGGTAGATTTGTCCATGCTTTGGGTGTCCTAGTTCTTCAATGTCTTAGAATTTTTTTGGTTTTATTGTAGTGTTTTTCTTTCAGTGTTTTATTCTAAAATAAAAATATTTAATTGATAAATTATAGTGGATTTATATTTTGGGTTTCATGTTTATGGAATCTTGCCTGATGAATTTTAAGGGATTGGGATTTTTTAGAGCATGCCTTTATGATCAATTGGATGTGTAATCTCACATAATATTAAGGTAGGGGTTCTCAACACTCCTGATTAATTTCTATTTTATGGGAAGTTAATAATAAACTCTATATATATCACTTTTATAATTATAAATTGGTATTTTTTAGTCTATTTTATCATATCATGTGGAATAATTTCCATGGTATTTTGTAAGATATTATGTAATGGTTTAAAAACAATTCCTTATTATGTAAACTCATGTATTCATAGTTTTATGGGAAGTTGATTTTCAATAAATTCTTGATTTTGTGAACCTAGCATGTTACAGTTGATTCCATACTTGGATTCTTTATAAATTTTTCTAAGTATGTATCATTTATTTATTTCTAAATATTCACAAACATGGAAACTATCTTTATCTTGTTAAGGATTATCATTCCCACTTTTATATGAGATCAATACTAGGAATTCTATGAGATTCTAATGGGTATTTTGTTTAAGATAGTTTCATTTCTACTATGTTGACCTACCTTTCCTCTAGTGGAAGTGGTAAGACCCCAAAATTTAAATCTTGAATATATTGACCATTTTCTAATTAGCTTTACCCTAATGATTTCTCTCCATACTAGAAAGATCATTTCTTCTTACTACTACATGAATGAGTTATAATTTAACAATCTAAACTTAAACCCGGTATGCATTAAGAGGGTTGGGATAGCTAAGTGGTAGGGAATGATATGGTTTCATACACTTCTAATTTCATAAACTTGGATGTATACAAAATAAAAACTACATGGTTTAGTTTACAACAACAAATATGTGTTTATTTTTTAAAAAATATTAAGTATTGCATTGGTTTATTCAAATTATTCAATTTTAAGATTGTATTTATGAACCTACCCTTCTTATAGGGTAATTAAAATATAATATATTATAAATAAAGTATGGATATTATGAAAATTCAGTCTGGTTTAATTATATAATAATGCTTTAAAGTGACATTTAGTTATAAATTTATTTCTTTAAAATAATTTTTTTATTAAATTCATTTTTAAGAATGGAAAACTTATTGGAAAAAACTTCACTTCTAAATAAATTTTTGAATTCAACTCTCAATCTCATTATATTATTTATCTTGATCTCTAAAATCATGTATTATCTATGAACAATGACATGATTAATCTCTTACTTCATTTACCACTAATGTGTACTTGTGATTCCCTCTTAATTACCTATGCTAAATCATGATTTTCATTAAAACACCCTAAGGGAAATGTTATTATATAACCTATACCATGTTTTTCTTTGGATTTATATACTTTTTTTTATTCTTGAAATGTTATTTATTGAACTTTTTATGTCATATTTTATGATCACATGAAACTAAAAAATTTACTATGTTGAAATTATAGCTAGTGTACCATAGAGAATCATGTTTTGATATTTTTATTATGATGTTACTTTAAATGTGATGCTTCCATGAGCATGGATGCAGTTTTGATAGATGATGATAATGTAAGAAGTGATATTTTTCTTCATGTGTGTGTTTTTTTGTGTATTTATTTCAAGTAGGTGTATTTTGATATAGAGTATGGTTATGTGATAGGATTTTAATGCCTTGACTTTGTATACATCTTCCCCCTTGAAGGACCTTAGACCACCCTGAGAGGGGGTTGAATCAGGGTGTTAACCTTTTCTCTTCTTTACTGGATCTTGCTCCCACATTGGTAGGAACTTGTTTAAACATGTATGATGTATATGTGAAGTAATTAAAACATGCATAAGTACAACACAACACTTTTTACTTAGTTCAACACTAAGGTCTACATCCAAGGAGAATACGCCGACAGGTTGCTAGTCGTACCAAATTCCACTAATCTTCACTAGTTGTGGATTACAAAGGTTTGGGCACAGTCACTCTATCCCAAACACACTACCTTTACAAAGGTTCAGGGATATCCCTCTACTTCTCTCATATCACTTCCATTGACTCCCCATGTCTCACTGCCTTGGGAGAGGTCTCATTCAGTTTATCAACTTGAAGGTCGCTTCAATAGATTGGTATGAAAATTCTTTGTCTCTATTCAGCATGAGATACTACTTGCATCGAAGTCCTAAATTGATGCTCTTTTATATTCAATTTTCTCCTTCAGTGACATTACTGAATGCACTAGAACTTCTTCCCTTTTTATTCTCTAGAATCACAACCTCCCTTTATGATGTTTTCGATTCTGCAAACTGTCCCTGATTCTACGGACTATCTTTGATCTGTGTACCATGCCTGCTCTGCATACCACACCTAGTCTACGTACCGCACATTTTCTGTGTACCTACCATGCCTGGCATACTACTTCTTCTCCACGTGCCTTCTCTGTTCCACGTACCACCTATGCTCCACGTATTGTGCCTGCTCTGTGCATCGTGCCTGCTCCAGGCATCCTTCCTGCTCCGCGCACCACACATAATATGTGCATCGTGCCTGCACCACGCACTACTCCTTCTCCACGCACTACCTCTACGTACTACCTCTGTGTATGGACTCTACGTATCACCTTCACGTACCTCCTTCGTGTACTACCTTCATGTACCACCTCTTCGTACTGCCTTGTCATACTTTTTCTTCCTTCTGCGAACTCTTTCTTCAAATTATGGGAATTATTTTATCTCTCTCATACCATTTTTTCCTACTAAAAATCTCTTCCACGGAATACTCCTTCCAATTTCGTGAACTGTTGTATTTCACATACCACTTCATCCTATGCAAAATCTCTCCTTTGTACTACTTTCATACTTAGTTGAGATCTTCCACAATGATGATATTTTCTTATCTAATTTGTGCTCTACTTAATGATGGGATTAACACTCCTTATATAGGAAAATAACTCACCAAATTTCTATAATCTATTTTACCCATGTTAATTCACTATCATCTTTATTCTTCAACAGTCAGTGGATTTCATCACAAACTCATTCCACCATGATATATACTCTTTGGATGAGCAGTTCTAGCATCATCAGATTCTCCAAGAAAAGTATTGCAACTTACCAACTTCCCTGTCTTCTAGAAACATCGGTCTTTTCAGTCAACACTAAATATGACTCGCATCATCTTCGTAGCTTTGTATGATCATTATTAAATCTTCAAATCTTCACATGATCCCTCATGCACTAATTCATTTCTCTTAATAACCTTGGATTTATTCTTCATCTCCTTCTTAATTTGGATCTTTATTGACAACTGTTGACAACAAATATAATTTTATACACAAAGTGGTACCAACAATCTCCCCCTTTTTATTTTGTTGTCAATACCTTAAAGTTCACCTCAAATGAATGTTTCAATATCAAAATGAGAATTTTCGCTCTCCCCTTACTTTAATTTCACTTCTCTCCCCCTTATTGAAAAGAAATACAAAGTTCATGGGAAATGCGTATCAATCCATACTTAGCAATGTTCCATCAATCATTTCACTCTAAGTCTACTTGAGTAATGCTCGGTGTAGAAAACAAGGGGATTTGATTTAGACAACAAGGTTTTCCATTATTCACTGATCATGATACCACATGAGATGAGAACTCATGTACATTGTCTTAAAGGGTTTTTTACTTTCATTTTGGGCTAAAGAAACTGAATTTGATAGGGAATAATCAACCTAAAACTCCTGCACTCACTTTAATAAATAGATCAAAAAAATCCAAGTGCAATTGGTATGATATTTGGCCTTGGGGAACTTCCATTCTTCTTATGTCACTGATTAATTCAGTTATTCCCCCTTTGTAAAATGATCTTCATTCTGAGTAACCAAGGATGAGAGATTTATAGATGACATACCTTTTCCAATGATATGTTCTTAAATAAATTTACAGAGTAATTGCATTTAATACCAACTGAAGTTGATACTGATTGAAATAATAATTCTGGAAGCTTATTTATTTGTCTCCCCCTTGAGGGAAACACTCCTCATCATCTTCATCAAGGGTGATCCTTCATCATTTTAATATTTTAATATCAATTAAATAATCTTCCAAGGATGGTATCTTCTTCAGCTTAGCTATCAAGAGTTGATATAATTCTCTACTTCTCAGGTCCTCCCTCTGAGAGCATGCTTCACCTTCAATTTCCTATATTATCAGCACAAATACAATACCCAAATTATTAAGGGAATAAGGTGGTTCCTCCTTGCTTCTTCAATTTATCAGGAAGTCTAAGATGGTTTTCTCAACCAAGATGATCCATTTACTCCAGTCTTCATGCTCTCACATCTAAATATATTTTATGATCTGTGTTGATGTAGCATGGTTCAATTCACATTATCTTCTACTTTGCGTGGAGGGTTGTTCTTCTTAACAGACATCATGAATGATACATTCTTACTTATTTTAAGGACTGCTTCTTGTTCTAGTATTAAGGTTAGACAACCTTTTTCAATGTGACCAGATTTCATACATCTCTCACACAGAACTTCTTTAACACAAGTTTTTCTTTTGGTTTGAATTCTCTCATGTACTTTATCTTCATTATATGAAAGTTTTCCTTTTCCTTTATCACCAGCCTTATCTTCAAGTTTCCTTATTCTTTTCAAATATTCTTTCCAGATGACCAACATTTCATTTGTAATTATTTCAGCAGTTTTGGATCTTCCACATGGGTTCATCTGAGTGTCATCCCTCTTAGTTGCTCTTTTGGATGAATTGCCCTTCAATTTCATGGATCTAAAATCTAGGGTCTTCTCATCTTCCCTACTTGAGATCTTATTGGGGAAGTGTGTGTTCATAATATTCTTCATATTTCTTCCTAAGGTAGTTGCTTTATACTTATCCGGCATTGGAGGTCTTCTTTTCTTATCAACAGTTAATGTATGTTGAGATGGGTGTAGAGACCCTAAGCTTGACGTACATAGACATTACATTACTTTTGCGGAATACTTAGTACATAACAAAAACACACACACAAGGACCATAATAGTTTAGTGTCTTTGGAAACTCGGAATATAATCTTCTAATCGTGGTGAAAGATCTTCAACATATCCCATAAAGATATTCTTTTTTTAAACCTAAATCCTTTATTTATATCCTGGGGAAAAGGAAACATAAAAGGGTGAGCTCAAATGCTCAGTAAGGGTAAACAAAAGAAATATCAATCGCGTCATATTCATAAGAACATATCTTTTGGAAATCTTAACCTGCAAAAGAGATCATAATTTCATAACATGGGATAAATCATAGTAGTGAAATATAATCCCAATAATCATAACTTAAAACATGAAACTTTGTGTCATACACACATAATCATAGAGAATCATTTCTTATTAGTCAAGACTCATTTCCAAGACTATCTTAGTGGACAAAGTCCCTTTCTGAACCGAGTTCACTCCTCGTTTCAGTCCTGTTTCACTGAATCGGTATAACCTACCATTCCAGCCATGTCTATCTCATGAGATATAAAATCTTTAACCAATGCATTGGAGGGAGATATAGGTCCCACCCATCTCATAATGATACCATTCTTATGTGTGCCACAAAATCATAAATCATACATCATTGCATAACCCATGTAATAAAAATGGGATTCTTAAACAACATGACATCATAAAACAATTCATATAAGATAAAGGAATTCATAAAAATAATTCCATCACAACATAATCAAATCAATGTAACAATGGGGATAGAAACATAACCCTATATTATCTTAGATGGAAAATAATTTTGATAAAACACTTGAACTGCATTCTTGAGGAAAATATCCTTTCTACTTCAAAAACATTTTCCTTTCTTAACATGTCATGCAATTTTAAACTAAAAGAAGTTGATTAAAAATAAACTTGAAAACTTGTAAAGGAATATTCTTGGAAATAATGTTTTAAAAATCCATTCATGCCGTATAAGTTAAAAAAACATTTTTCTCGTACTTTTTTCAGAAAAGTCAAAAAGTACCTCGTACGAAAAACGACAAAATATTCCTTTCATATCCTTTACTAAAAACTCACCGAAGGGTAAAATTGGATTTAAACAATTTTAGGTGGATGGAAATAATATTACATATTGAGGAAACAAGGATGTTGATAATAAAATACACCCCAGTAAATACTAAAGTATAAACAATCTCGGATAAAAATGAGATTGTGATATTTCCCTTACCTTAGGTCCGATTTGCCTCGTAAGTGTCTGAACCTCCTGTATAATGATTTAAATAATGTTATTGACTTATTCCAGAATCATAATTATTGTTATTATATCATATATGGTCATATTATTAGCTTCTTAGTAGTAATATTTCATTGCTACTTGTTATTCGGGTGTTTATAACTTTTTGTTCTTATGCGTGTTTTGTCGAATAAATTCTTATTATTCTCTTTGGGTTATAGATACATCATTTCCAAAATGGTATTAATGTACTATATATCATATTTATTCATTCAATTCATTTATATAATCATTATTCAATTAAGATCATATAGAACGAATCGCATCACATCGTGGAGACGGTATTTCGTACGTACGCACGAGCGATGATATCGTTCCCATGATTGTGGAATTGTATTAGAGTGTATGTATACTATTTAAAAATCAATATCACTTTTTAATAGTCATATATAGTCATTATTTACACCATTATACCCATCCAAGTAAGGTGGTGGTGGAAAATAGATTACACCACGGCGTGGAGACGGTATTCCGTACGTACGCACGCACGGTGATTTGTTTTTCCGTAGGATGGATAGATGGTGAAATAGGGTTGTTTCATACTTATAATGACATATCAGTATATGAGTGATACTGATGTTATTACTTAATAATGAAACAACTAAAGAAGAAGAAGTGGAAGAAGAAATAAAGATGAAAGAATCGGTAACGGACATTACCTTTTCTTTGAAGTGCTTCTTTGAAACATCCTTTTAGGGTACTAAAATAGGTCTTTGAAGAAGACCAGAACCTCTAGGATGTTTCTAGGGAAGTGGAGAGGAGAAATTTTCAGGGTTTGTCCGAGCTTGAAGGCTCAAAGTGGTGTGAGGAAGAGGGAGGAGGAGGTTCCCTTTTATAAGGGAGGAGAGGGGTACCTTTGGAATAACTAAAACTATTATTTTATTATAAAGTCAAATTCGGTTTTAAATAGCTCCAAATTTATTTATTTCTAAGATAAGGTGGGGATGGGTCGAAATTATCTCATCAAATATAATTTAGAAAAGTTTAGGTTCCTATTTTAACCTTATCATTTATATTTAACATTAAGTTAAATAATTTTACTTTTACCGTGTCTTCTTGTGTTCCTATACTATAAGGTTAATAAACTTACTATAAGAAGCCAAACGAACCCCAAGTTGTTTATTATTAATATATATAACCTTATCTAAGTCATTTTTCCGAACCTTAGATTTTTAGGAATAAAATAACAATTAATAATATAATATTTGTTTTAAAAACTATTTTATGTCAATTTTGACACTATTTAGTAATTGATTTTTGTGAAAATCATAACAGAATTATTAGTTATAAAAAAGTAAATTAAATCAATACTAACATGTCATATTAACCTATAAAATTAGTTTAATTCATAAAAAGTCTTAAATTACATTTATTTGGGTATTTATAACATCAATTATGTCAATATTTCATTAATAAGACAATTACTGCATCATCTTTGTGTCATAATAAATGATAATTATTTAATCCCTAAAAATTCTAAATAAATTCTTATGATGTAGATAATTGTATTATATTTCTGTAGACTATTAATTTTTGAAGTTTCATGAAGTGTATCACTAAATTAAAATTATTATACTTATAAGATTTAAGAAAGTGACATGTTGTCACATTCTTTGGTTTTAATAATAATTAAATTATTTTCATGGAAAAAAGTCCATTAAATGAATCTAATATGACCCTTAGGTGATATGGGTCGACTTTTAATCATCCAATAGGATTTTGACATGTGTTAGGGTAATTTTATAATATTACATTTACCCTTAATTACCCGATTTACCTTTAACTATGGTAAATAAAATTTACCGTAGTTACTATTCATAATTCCCAAAAATAAAAAGTAGCTTATTAACATAATTTGGATCCAATTATTCCAAATATGAAATCCATTTTTCCAAATTCAATACACAAAAGTTGCATAAATTAAATTAAAATTAATCCCGTTGTTGAAAGAAAACGGGTTTTTCTTTAAAACATTGCAAAAGATTGAATTGATTTATCCTACGAATTCAAGGTAGAATCAATGCTAATAACATAAATTATATTAAATGGTAAAAATATATTCTATTTATACTTTAAAACCATTCAATATTATAATTTAACCATATAAATTATTGCGATGAAAAAAGTTGTTTTTAATTAAAATATAGCGTGTTTTTACTATTCATCAAAATATGAAAGTTACCAGAATAATATGAAGATTTTATCCAAAGTAAATTTTTATTTCATGATTCCAAAGAAGAATTTTATTTTGTCAGATTGAACTTATAAACATGTCAAAAACTAGATTTAAAGTGGGTGCGCCATCAAAAGGCGGCAAAACTGCATTTTTTTAAAAATACTTATTTTACCCAAAAATTTTATTTTGTTCTTATACCATGTTTTAGAAAATGTGTAAGACGAATAATAATGTTATAAGATTCAAAATTTAGTTAATACTATTCATAACGGATAGTTCATAATAATATTATAATAATATATCGTTGTTTAGTAAAACCCAGTATTGCGTACAACACACGCTATCGAGGAAGGTCGTGATTGCATGTAATGCAAGCCAAGTCAGTGTTGCGTGTTGTGCAAGAATCCTTCGTTGTTTCATATAACATAATCCAACCATATTTCATTTATACATTGAATATATATATATATATATATACTCAATGTTGCGTAGAATAACTATTATCAAAATTGTGTGTAACACGATCCAAGGATAGTGTTGCGTATAATGCAAGCTAATACGGTGTTGCGTATAGCGCAAGGTAATCTTGGTGTATCATACAACACAAGACATTAATGAAATTAAAAGAATATTTTTCATAAAATCTCGGGGTGTTACAATGGGTATGTACCTACCTTGTGACCACTACTGTTGCATACATCACATATGTTATCAAGCATTCCAAATTGGTTTGTGGTAAACAGATGCTTATGGACCTACGGATGTTGCTTCTTCTTCTTTGGATTTATTCCCTTTGATATAGGCTTTCTCTGTTCTTTTTCATTTAAGGAATTGTACCAACAATATAGTTCACAATTCCCAAATCTGTTGCAGCACTAACATTTACACAAAAATCTTGTCTTCTTTATAACTTTTGTATAAGGTTGTTGGTCCTTCTTCTTAATGTTTTGTGCTCTATCTGGGGAACCATCTTCCTACTTTTTCTTCTTATCCACCCTAGCCATGGTGGTAGGTTTCTTCTCCTCACCTTTCCTCATCCATACTTGTTTATAATTTTTCTTCCAACATACACTTTTTGTAGAAACATATTTAGAAACAACAGTACAAGTTGGTATGGATGGTACCTTCAGTTTATTAGTTGGTTTTGATATATTAGTGAGTGAATTCATGATCTTCTTATCACATGTTGGAGGTCTTTTGACAGTAGAATACTCCAGTGAGCATTGAGTACCAGCAACAACTGATTCATTATTTCATGAATTCTCAATATGTGTCTTCTCAATATTGGTCAAATGAGCATCCAAATCTAGACATTGCCTATTGAGAATGGCCTTCTAATATTCAATCATAGTCATCATCTCTTCACAATACTTCTTCATTCTAACAAATTATTCCTCATTCAACATCATTTTATTCTAAATCAAAGAGTCGGGTTTCTTGATCTTCTTGGACATCCCTTCCAATTGTAGACCCTTAACATTAGTTCCATTTTTCAATTTCCCTTCAAGAACATGGATATTTTATTCAAGATCCTTTCTAACTCTCTCTTTATCTTCAACTTATTTGAACCATTTTGATGTGTTTATTTCATGTTTCCTCCTTGTTTCTTCAATGGATTCAATATGTATTGAGAGCTTATGACATTTAGATATTTTCTTTACCAAACCTTCCTCCATAGAATCTACTTATTTTCTTAGCTGGGTGATTTCCTCTTTCATACATTGAAATATTCTACAAATACTGACAATTCTATATTTAGAGATATCATAAAGGTATTTTCGTATTCTATAAATGTCATTTAAGGATGAAGATTGATCAAGGGTGAAAACACATACCTCCCGATCTCCTTGCTCTTTTCTTTCCAGGCCAGAAACATCATGATTTTCTGAATGGCATGGAGAACCAGATACTACCACTTCTTTTGAAAATATGGACTTCTTCAACTGTCTCTTCACTTTATTTTTCCTATTTATCAAGGTCTTACTGGGTAAAGACTTTTGCTCAGATATAGCTGAACTTTCATTAAGACTACTCTGCATTGTTGACTCAGGAAAGAAAACTCAAATCCTCTTTTGAATGGAATTACTGAAGAGTATCCAACACATATAAACCTTTTCACTATGATACCAATCAAAGGTCCCTAGACCACCTTGAGAGTGGGGGTGAATCAAAGTGTTAAATTTTTCTCTTCTTTACTGGATCTTATTCCTACGTTGGTAGGAACTTGTTTAAACTTGTATGATGGATATGTGTAGTAATTAAAACATGTAGAAGGACAACACAACACTTTTTACTTGGTTCACCACTAAAGGCTCAGTCCAAGGAACATACGCTAACAGGTTTTCGATCATACCAAATTCCACTAATCTTCACTAGATGTGGATTACAAAGGTTTGGGCACAATCACTATGTCCCAGGAACACTACCTTTAAAAAGGTTTAGGGATAGCCCACTGCTTCCCTCGGATCACATTCGTTGACTCCCCTTGGCTCACTAACTTGGGAGAGATCTCTCTCATTTTATCGACTAGAAGTTCGATTTAACAGATTGGAATGAAAAATCTTTGTCTCTATTCAGCACGAGACACTGTTTTCATCAATTTCCCGAATTGATGCTATTTTATATTAAATATTCTCTTTTAGTGTAATTAATGAATGTACTATATCTTATTCCCTTTTTATTTTCTAGATTCACAACCTCCCTTTATGATGTTTTTGGTTCTGTGAACTGTCCCTGATTTTTCGGACTGTTTCTGATCTATGTACCACACTTGCTCTGCATACCACACCTAGTCTGCATACTGCACATGTTCTACATACTACCCCTGCCCAGCGTACTGCGCATGATCCGAGTACCACCCCTGCTCGGCATACAGTTCCTACTTTACCTACCACCTCTTCTCCACATACCACCTATACTCTACGTACCGTGCTTTCTCCACCCATCATGCATGCTCTATGCACTGTGCCTGCTCCATGCACCACACTTGATCTGCGCACCACACCTACTATGCATGCTACGCATGCTCCGTGCACTGCCTCTATGTACCACCTCTATGTATGGCCTCTGCATACTACCTCTACGTACCACCTCTGTGTACCTCCTTTTCATACCGCCTTTGCCTACCGCCTTCGTGTATCCCCTCTGCATACCGCCTTGGTGTAAAGTTTATTCCTTCTGTGGACTTCTTCAAATTCTGTGAATTATTTCATATCCCGCATACCATTTTTCCTACGTAAAATCTCTTTCACGGACTACTCCTTCCAATTTCGTGAATTGTTTTTTCTTTTACATACCACTTCATCATACGTAGAATCTCTCCTACATACCACTTTTGGACTTAGCCGAGATCTTCCGCAGCGATAATATTTTCTTATCGAATTCATGATCTACTTAATTATGGGATTAGCACTCCTTATATAGGAAAATATATCCCCAAATTTTACTAATATGTTTTACCCAAATTTTCAATGTGGGAAAAACTTCACTATATACTGAACTTCATTCGCGTACAGTGAGCCTCCACTGTGTACTGCGAACCTCCGGCGAATTGTGAACCTTCATCGCGTATTGTGTGTCTTCCAGTCCGCATATTGTATCTCTTCCACCAACGATGAGCCATTCCACGTACTGCAACTCCTTCCATGATGAACCATTTTCAAGACTGTGACTCGTTCTACGAAACATTCTACATACCTTTACCGCTGACTGTATTCCTTCACCGTGTATCGTCACTGCAAACCGTTTTCGGTTTTGCGCACCACTTTGCGTACCATTTCCACTACAAGGTATACAGTCACAAACCATTCTCAGAACATGGTATTTGGTCTATGTTCTGAGGTACGTGGCTTGCTTCCTTTTCCAATTTCCTTCTTCGTTCTGCATCTCATTCACTACTATGCAGAAATCCTTCCATTTCCAAAAACAAAATCCTGGTTTTGGGGTCTAATAATTTGGGAAACTCTAAGAAACAGCACCACATTAAATATCTTCTTTAGTAAGAACACCCACTACCACAAAACTGGGCAAGGCATGCGCCTGCCTTTATTAGCGCTAACAGAAAAGCGCTGATAAAGGGGCAGGCCTTTATCAGCGCTAATAAAAGTGCTGATAAAGGTCCACTTTATCAGCGCTAAAGCAAGCACTGATAAAGATGTACCCTTTATCAGCACTTTTTTAGCGCTGATAAAGGCCTTATTTATCAGCGCTAAAAAAGTGCTGATAAAGGTTGTATTTATCAGAGCTTTTCATTTTAGCACTGATAAATACACCCTTTATCAGTGCTTTTTACTAGCGCTGATAAAAGCTCACGCGGATTTGTTAAAAACCCACAGGTCCTCTTCCTCCTCCCCGCACCCAGTCAAGCTCTCGCGGAAGCCCTCCTCTGCGCCACTGCTGCCGCATCATCCTCCTCTGCCACGGCCGCCGCCTCCTCCTTCTCCTCCTCCTCCAGCCACCGCCTCCTCCTCCTCTGGCCGCCTGCTCCTCCTCCTCCTCCACCGCGGCCTCGTCCTCCTCCTCCTCCACCGGCACTTCCTCCTCCTCCTCCTAGACCGCGGCCTCATCCTCCTCCTCCTCCACCAGCCCCTCCTCCTCCTCCTCCTCCTCTACCTACTCCGCTGCCTCCTCCTCCACCACAGCCTCCTCCTCCTCCTCGTCCTCCTCCTCCGCTGCCTCTACTGTCTCCACTGCCTCTGCCCTGCCTCCACGCTGCCTCTGTTGCCTCCAGTGCCTCCGCTGTCGACACCTCCTTCTCCTCCGCCACTGGGTCCTCCTCCTTAAGGTGATTCAAATTGAATTTTCATGAATTAATTATGTTTTCATTGTGTTTTGTGATGTTTTTACTCAATGTATGTCACTGATTATGGTGTATTTTTATCATCTACTATTGACTCTGATTATTTTTGTGTGGCCATCCCATTTTCTATATGTTTTAGTCTCGTTTACCAGTGGAAATGTTGTTCCCAAGTGAAAGTCAGATATTCTTCACGCATTATGTTATCCCTTAATGATGTAAATGCTCTTCAGGACATGTGGTAGGAAGAATCAGGTGAAAAGGATGGTAAACCATGGATTAATTCAATGAAATATGGTATTACATATTTAATATTTCAGAGTTATTTCTAATTTAGATCTATAACCATCAGGTCTCATATGGTTGGAATGGGTAAGTGTTTGGCCAACTATTCTTCGTGTTGAATCTTCAGTTTCCATAGGTGGTTTGGGATTGTGGTTATCTTTTGATCCTGACTATGGGTTGTTTTTATGATTTCCCACTACTTCATTAGATTTATTTAGTTATTCTTATGTTTTGGTGTTTTAATTTAGTTCTTTTGTTGTGATTTGATGTTGGGTTTTCCTTGATGGAGGTTGTTCATGTTTCTTGTAGACAATACCTCCTAGAAGGACCATGTAGAAGCATAGAGAGTGTGAACCAGAGTACCCCAAAGAGGAACCATCCCATTGATACAAATTTTTTTGGATTCAATGATTTATTATTTCAATAACGTGGGTTAAATTGGTATCCATGATAAGACATGAACTATGGACCACACTCAAGAATTTTCAAAGAATAATTCAGAGTTTTTTCTTACTGAAAAGAAAACCAAGTAATTTAAGGAGTATTTGGACTATATCAAGTAGATCTTAGAGTTTTTGAAAACCCCTAAGACATCTAAAGTGTTGTTTTTTTGGTTCCTTTTTAAAATAATTTATTTGAATGTGGTGCGATTCAATGATTCTTTCGAGGAATAGAGAGGATCTCACTTTTACCACTTTCCAAGTGGTATTTCTTCAGAGGTTCTACCCAAATACCTTGAGATTAATGAATGACTATATTTTTTTAAAGCTAGAGTATGGTGGTCATTTAGTCATGGATTATGCCACTAGATTCCGTAATTTGGTTCATGTATCTCTTTATCTCCCCACGAACGATTATCTTATGGCTATTAATTTTGAGATGGGTTTGAGGAAATATATCAGATTTATTCTTATTGTTCTAAGTCTACCAGCCTATTTTTAGGTGTTTTCCAAGGTATTGATGTGAGAGGAATATTTTAATTGAAATATTGGTCTCAATGGTGTTCCATTAATGGGTGGTATCCATAGTTATTTTTTAGGATAAAATCTAAAGCACGATGAGTCTTAGAGAAGTAGTGGAAAGGGATTTGAGTAGTCTTTATGAACAGATTATGTGGATTATATGGACAATGGACCTATTTTTTATCAGATTATAAATGTGGGAAACATCTGGACAATTTTACCAGAGACTCTGAGGGCGTTCCACCTATTTGGGTAGCTGGGGAATATCTTGTGATTTTTTCAATTGGCTCCTATTGGGAGTGGTGTAGGCTCCACTTTTTTAAGGGCTCTTAGTTAAAATATGAGGCTTCAAATGGTGGAGGATCACATCCTAAAAGAAAGGGGGATTCTTAATAGGGAAATAATATATATATGAGTCTAATCCATAAAAAATCAATGCAGTAGAGGTCATTCATGAGGACTCATAATCTTGGCCAACCACAATTCGAGGTGAATTTTTTTTAATTCTTATATAGTATTGGTTTCATTTCAAAATGGCGAATCCTAGTCATTAATTTCACATATTTTTTATTACTTGGGTATGAAGGCAGAGTTTATGAATTATTTCATGTATTGACTAACCCTTTTGGGTAGGAAAAATGGTCATGGTTTCATGTTCTTTGAGAGTTGTGTTGTGGTACTTGGCATGTAGGACATTTCGGAATTCCATGTTTTGGACCTGGTCTTTTCCGACCTCATTATCGTCTTGGATTTTTTTATTGGATTTAGTGTACTAGATGACTATTATCACCATTGGGTTCAGTTACTTACTCTTAATAGGAGATTCCATGTCTTTTATGGAGATTTTGATCTATAACCATGGAGGGTATGACAAGTTGCTTCTATGTTATGGTTCATATCATGTCATTTTTCCAAGGTTTTCCTTGGGGTTGTTGATAAGTGTTCTTCATGTGAAATTCCAGTGGTCATGGAAAAGTACACAAAATCATTTCTAGAGGACTTCATGGGATAACCTCCCCAATGAGTGTTTGCATTTTCTATCTATTTGCTTCACAGGACGATCCCATTTTCCATTCCATCACATCATAAGGCTCTGGACGGTTTAGAGGAGCTAAAAGATCAGCTTGAAGATCTTTAGGGAAATGGTTCTATCTATATGATCATGTCACTATGGTATTTTCCAATTCTGTTTTCAATGAAGTCATATCATAGCCTATTAATTTTAACAGTCTACCGTAGTCATAGCCAGGTGACAGTAATGAATAATTACATATTGCCTATAATTGATGATTTGTTTGACCATCTTATAAGGTTCTATTGGTTTTTGAAAAATTTCTAGAGATCAGGGTACCAACAGTTGAGGGTTTGGGAAGAGGATGCTCAAAAGATATATTTTTAAAGTCGATATGGAAATTTAAAGTATTTATGAATTCCATTTGGGATCACCAATACTCTATCTATTTCATGGAAATGATGAACTAGATCTTTAATATCTTTCTAGACACCTCCATTTTCGTTTTTTTAGAATACTTATTGGTGTATTACAATATATAGGAGGAGTAATCCGATAATCTGGAGGTTGTTTTGGGTGTTTTTAGAGAGATTTGTCTTTATTACAATATTATAAATTCCCCATATTTTGTTTAAGAAGTATTGTTTCATGCTCACATTATTTCCTTGGAAGTAGTTTTAGGTTATCCAGAAAAGGTTTGAGAAGTCATTTATCCAAATCAGTCAAAGAATGTATTCAAGATCCACAACATTCTAGACTTAGTCATTTCATGGTCACATTATTTCCTTAAAGTATCTTATTTTTTATCTAAATTATACTCATATTCCTTCTCCTATAACCTATATACTCATCCTATGGATTTCAAATAGGATGAATATAAATAAATAATGGATGAATTCCAATCGGTTGACAAAAGAGTATGAAGAAGGCGTGAAAGAATTCATCAAGTTTGCAAAATATCATGCATGTGACTCTTCTCAAATCCTTTTTCCGTGTTTACGCTGTTGTTATTCAAAACAAATTAGTCCAGATGAGTTGGAAGTACAATTGATATGTCACGGAATAGATCAAAGTTATACATGTTGGAATAAACACGGGTAAACAACGAATGTAGGTAGTGACTGGGGTGACATTGTGTTTTATGGATCATCTGATATGATTACAAACATGAAAAATGAAGATGACCGTATGGAGGATGTGATTACAGATGTGAATGATGATGAAGATCGTATTAAGAAAATGACAAGGACCTTCGAAGATGAACTTCGTGATTGCCCAAAATTGTTTGAGAAGTTAAAAAGTTGTGCAAAGACACCATTGTATGCTGGTTGCACTAAATATACAGCATTATCAGCCATACTGAAGCTGTATAATTTGAAAGCAGATAACGGGTGGAGTGAAGACAGTTTTACGAAACTACTTTCCCTCTTGAATGACATTCTCCCAGAAGATAATGAGCTCCCGAGCCGAACATATGATGCCAAATGAATGCTACGCTCTATGGGTACAATCTCTGAAAGAATACACGCCTGCCCGAATGACTGTATATTGTTTCGCAAGGACCACAAATCACTTAAAGAATGCCCAAAGTGTGGTGCTTCTCGATACAAGAAAGATGAACCCAGTCCTACTAAATTTGTATGGTACTTTCCAATCATTCCAAGGTTTAGACGCCTATATGGAAGTGAGGAGACTGCAGAACAATTAACATGGCATGCAGATACAAGAATTAAAGATGGGATACTACGTCACCCGGCAGACTCTCCTCAGTGGAAGAGAATCGATCATGAGTATCCTGAATTTGGAAACGAGTCGAGAAACCTTCGTCTTGCGTTATCTACATATGGAGTGAATCCTTTTGGTTTTCAAAGCAACATTCACAGTACATGGCCGGTTATGTTGGTAAATTATAACTTACCACCGTGGTTATGCATGAAACGAAAATACATCATGTTATCTATGCTTATATCAGGACCAAAACAACTGGGTAATGATATTGATGTTTATTTTGCTCCATTGATCGAAGATTTGAAATTATTGTGGGATTCAGGTGTTACATTGTATGATGCTTACAGAAAGGAAGATTTCACTTTGAGAGTCATGTTGTATGGGATGATAAATGACTTCCCTGCTTATGGAAATTTGTCAGGATATAGCATTAAAGGAACTCAAGGCTGTCCCGTTTGCAAAGAAGGTACACAATCAATTAGGTTGAAACATTCATCGAAAACCGTGTTTCTAGGACATCGCAGATTTCTACCGCAACGACATAAGTACCATTCTTGGAAGACATCATTCGATGGAAGTTCAGAAGAACGTACAGCATTGTCTCCACTAATAGGCGATCAATTGTTTGAGAAAGTTAAAAATGTGGACACTACTTTTGGTAAACTGGCTTCGAAAAACCTTACGAAAATCGATTGGAAAAAGAGATCAATTTTTTTTGAATTACAATACTAGAATTGTCTGTATGTAAGACATTTTATTGATGTTATGCATGTAGAAAAAAATGTATTTGACAGTGTTATCGGCATGTTGATAAATACATCTGGAAAAACAAAATATGGAATTAAGGCTAGGTTGGACATGGTTGAGATGGGAATACGAGAAGAGTTGGCACCAGTGAAGGGTGAAAAAAGAACATTTCTTCCTCCTGCTGCTTACACTCTTTCTAGGCAGGAGAGATATCAGTTTTTCAACTTCTTGAATGACATAAAGTTTCTAGAGGGGTATTTTTCAAATATCAGTAACCTTGTGTCAATGAGCGACTTGAAGTTAAAAGGTCTGAAATCACATGACTGTCATGATTTGATGCAAAATCTCATTCCAATTGCTTCACGTTTCATTTTTTCCAAGAATTCCCTCCATATGTTAACGAAACTGTGTTTCTTCTTCAAAGCTATATGCAGCAAAGTTATAGACCCGGAGAAATTGCCAGCTATGGAAAAAGAAATTGCCGTCATATTATGTGAACTAGAAATGTTCTTCCCACCTTCATTTTTTGATATGATGGTTCATTTGATAGTCCACTTGGTGAGAAATATTCGACTATGTGGTTTTGTACATTACAGATGGATGTACCCCATTTAACGGTATATGAAGATTTTGAAAGGGTATGTCAAAAATCGAAGTCGGCCAGAGGGTTGTATTGCAGAGCGATATATTATTGAGGAAGCCATTGAATTTTGTACCGAATACTTGTCTAGTGTGGAAAGCATTGGCTTACCTAAATCTCATCACACTGGGCGGCTTGAGGGTGAAGGAATTTCTGGAAGAAAGGTTGTCACAATCAATATTACAGATCGGGAGCAGGCCCACCTTTATGTTTTGCATAACAGTTTCGACGTTGACCCATATGTTGAAATCCACAAAGAAATTCTTAGGCATTTGAATCCATCAAGGGCTGAAAAATGGATATCTGATACACATAATCGACAGTTTATAAGATGGTTTCGAGATTATATTTTTAAGAATTCAGATGAAAATCCAAACTCAATTTCAGAACGACTTCGATGGCTAGCCGGAGGACCAAGTGTGTATGCATTATCTTACAATGCTTATGTAGTTAATGGTTATACATTTTATACTAATGAACATGATGAAGACAGTACCATGTAGAATAGTGAGGTTACACTTCTGGCTAAAGTGATGCATGTTTCCGGTGCTAAGGACAGAAATCCAATTTATGCAAATATGTCATACTTTGGCATCATCAAACAAATATGGGAGTTGGATTATATGGAATTTCAAGTTCCAATATTTCAATGCAAGTGGGTTGATAACAGGAGTTCTATTAAAATAGATGATTTGGGATTCGTGAAAGTTGATTTCAGTAAGGAAGGGGAGAAAGACGAACCATTTATAATGGCATCATAGGCAGTGCAAGTATTTTATGTTCCAGATCCCGCAAACCGAAACTAGTCAATTGTTCTGTTATCGACCAAAACAGCTGAAGGGTCAGATGAAAATTCAACGAAAGATGACCCTTTCATTGGGACTTCGCAATCATTTCACAGTGGTCCCAATGTAGACGACATTTTGTATGTCATAGGAGAACACAATTAAGGGATATGGATAGTTGATAGAGGGGTCAAATCCCTTCAGTCTTTTAAAAAAAAGGGAGTTCAATAATCAGGTTATTGAATTTTATTGTAATATAGATTGTGTTACATTATGTTATTATCTGTTCGCTGCTGCTTTTATGTGATCTAAATTAAATTTTAAACCAGTTCTGCAGATAATGACTTCTTCACCTGATGATGCACCCAATCCCGAGACACAACACGTCTCTCAACCTGTTGCAGCTGTTCCCACTGCTGAGAGACAACAGGTCTCTCAACCTGTTGCAGTTGGTCCCACTGCTGAGAGACAATAGGTCTCTCAACCTGTTGCAGCTGGTCCCACTGCTGACGTACAATAGGTCTCTCAACCTGTTGCAGCTGGTGTCAGTGTCGATGCTAGCACTTCGGAGAAACATAATGATGATGCAGAAACTGAGGAAATGGTAGACGATGAAACCCCAGTGACATAAAAAAACAGGTGCACCGTAGTTTGACAGTTTTAGCAAAAATCCTTAAGGTAAAAGCAAAAGGCATAAAATATGAGGTGGGATGGAATAAGCTAGGCCAGCATGTAAACCCCAACAAAGCCATGTTTAGTAGCTACATTGGAATCGTCACTCGACAACGCGTGCCGATTGAAGTAGAGTCGTGGCACCATGTTGTCAGCGGGTTGAAAACATTAATGTGGGAAGAGATTACGGTAACATTAAGATATCATCTATTTAATTTATTAAAATAAAATAAAATATTGAAATATTGACTAACCCTTCATCATCTCTTACAGAGTGCATTTATAGTAGATGTTTCACACAAAGAATATGTTTTCAGACTGGCAGGAAGGATTCATAGAGGATTTCGCACCATTTTAACAAAACATCATCTGAAAGATGCCGAAGGAAAAATCAAGCCACACCCACCTCCTCTTTATGCACACTTGATATCCCAAGGAACGTGGGATGCATTTTGCAACCGTCGTGCGGAACAGGATTTTCAGGTACATTGTGTTTGGTTACACGTTGTGTAACGTTGCTTGTATTCATCACGTTGATTGATAGGTTTTTATTTATGAAACAGCAACTGAGTGCTGAAAATAAAGAATGGGAAGCAAAACCAGCATAGCCCTACCGTAAAGCAAGTTTGGGGTACGCTTTAATTGAAAAAGAATTAGTATGTATTTTAAAAGTACTGTAATAATTTTATGTGACATAAAACAACACTGTAACCATGTTTCTCTATTTATATGTAGATTGATGAAGAAAAATCTCAAGTCACTTCCATTCCACGCCATGTGCTATGGAAGGAGGCTCGTGTTAATAAAGAGGGGAAACTGATAGATGAAAACACACAAAAAGTGTGGGAAACATGTCTAAGTATGACATAATATAAACTTGTTTTGATTTAAATCACTATTAAATAACGATGCTTACTTATTTTTTCATATTTTCTATTTGACATAGTCACAGGAATCAACAACACCCGCACCGGATACAGACATACTTTCAACGGCCTTGAAACAGCCAGAACAATATGGCCGCATCAGATGTGTGGGTTTTGGGGTGTCACCCCAGACATATTTTCAGAAAAAAAAACAAGAGGATGAACAAACTAAAGAATTGCATGTAATGAGAGATAAAGTAGCTACCCTTGAAGAACTAATCCAAACTCATGGAGAGATGCTAAATAGTTTGATGGAGGAGAGGCGAAAAGAACAAACAACTCAAGAACAACCCCCACGAGAAGATCCACCCCTCACCATCTTTGTGGTGAGCCATTACCCTCAAATAGCTGACTTAACCGAGGTAATCAATGTTATAATATTCATTTTTGTGAGATGTTAATCACATAGACACTGATACCTTTCATGTAATGATATTCTGCAGGGTGAAAATGACTGTGATTTAAATCTGTCAACTCCCACCCATCACCTTGTAGTGAGGGCTACGGTGTTCAATATGCATAATGACACGCTACACTCCAGACCACTTCCAACCGGTCATGTCAAAGTGTCGATTAACGTAGCTCATGAGCCGAGCGCCTAGCTACCCGTGCCAAATGACGATGATGACATTCATATGGTGGAAAAATCTGTTGGAACATTTGTTGTATGGCCGTCGAATCTTGTAAAAAAATATGTCGAGCAGGAGGTATTCATTTCCAGTTCATTTTTCAAGAAGAACCTTTAAAATTAAATTATAAAATGGCTGAACTGATGAATGTTATTACAGAAGGATAAAATGGAGAAGCTAAAACGAAAGAGCGGCTCGAACATTGGATCAACCAACCGATCAAAATGATCTACTGAGAGTGCGTTCACCCCGCCCGTTCTATATCCACATTTAATATCATTGCAAGCTCATGTGGATACGAAAATGAAAGACGGAAAGAGTCATACAATTTTTTGTGAAAAAGATATGTACGTAGAGGAAACAATAGATTTCGTTAGTGCAGACGCTGTTTCTGAGATCATCACATATGACTGGCTAGGCGCCTCAGTTATAAATGTATACATGAGGTATGTTTTCATGATTTGATTTTATAGAAGCTGATATACTTTGATAATTATGGATAAATACATCTCATATTTTTCATAGGCGTATATATGAAAAACAATTAAAGGGATTTTCCCATGAATACAAATTTGGACTCATTATTCCTCACACCATTTCTAAACAACATACAGAAATAGATTCTAATTTTCAGGCTGAATTGATGTCAAATCTGCTCAGAACATTTCAAAGAAGAATTATGACTGACAGGCTCTTTTTAATACCAATGATGCAAGGGTAAAACTCTACATTTTAATCATATCAATTATATTTTCATTTCTATCAGTACTTATTTCTTTTTGTGTTTTTAGGGAACATTGGATGCTCATTGCAGTCAATTTGGATACTCCAAAGATTTATTTTCTGGATTCACTGCATGGATATCCAACTAACCGACCACAGATGATGGCGATTGTCAATTTTTAATACACTAGATCCAACATTTTAGAACTAAATATCTAGTTATATAATTTATATTATCTTTTAATGAGTATTTTTTTATGATAGGGCGGTGTATGAATATAGTCTAAAGGCTGGAATGAATCCAAGGCATAAGGACGACAATGCCCACAATATCTACAAATGGAGAAGTATCTGGGTATATATAATTATATTTCACTATCCAAATACATATCAAAACAAATTACTTATTTTTCTCGATGTTTCTGCAGTGTCCAAAACAAACAAATGACAAGGACTGTGGTTATTATGTTTGTCAATTTATGAAAGAGATCATATTTCATGAACAAACTAGAATCCCTGAAGAGGTATTTTTGAAAATAATTACTACTTTATTTAAAATAATTATTAATCCTTTGTGTATTTATATTTTTTCAGTACTACTATGACTGTCGCAAAAACTCCTATTCAGAAGATGATATAAATGTCTTTAGAAACAAATGGGCATCGTACCTGATGGAAGAATGTAAAAAATAGGACAATAAAGGTGAATTCCTAATACTTATGTTATCTTTATATGGTCATTGATATCTCCCTTTATACTTATTTAGAATCTATGATCTCCCTTTCTTATATTTCATATCCTTAGATTAGTGAATTCCTACTACTTAGTTTGAAAATGACATAAACTTTGGAAAACAACACCAATGACATACGCCAAACCGAGGAAACACGTTCGGATTGTTTTGATACTTTAGGACAACGATCCACGAGTCATTTGTGACGTGTACGAATCGACCGCACCTCAATCCGACGCACAGTGTGACCGGTATGGCTAAAAGTGTCTAATATTAGTTTCAAATTGAGATAAACTTTGGAAAACAACACCAATGACATACGGAAAACTGAGAAAACGCATTCGGATTGTTTTGATACTTTAGGAAAACGATCCATGAGTCATTTGTGACGTGTACGAATCGACTGCACCTCAATCCGATGCACGCTGTGACCAGTATGGCTAAAAGTGTCTGATATCAGTTTCAAATTGAGATAAACTTTGGAAAACAACACCAATGACATACGCCAAACTGAGCAAACGCGTTCGGATTGTTTTGATACTTTAGGAAAACGATCCATGAGTCCTTTGTGATGTGTACGAATCGACCGCACCTCAATCTGATGCATGCTATGACCGGTATGGCTAAAAGTGTCTGATATCAGTTTCAAATTGAGATAAACTTTGGAAAACAACACCAATGACATATACCAAACCGAGTAAACGCATTCGGATTGTTTTGATACTTTAGGACAACGATCCATGAATCATTTGTGACGTGTATGAATCAACCGCACATCAATCGACCGCACGATGTGACCGTTGTGGCTAAAAGTGTCTGATATCATTTTCAAATTGAGATAAACTTTGGAAAACAACACTAATGACATATGGAAAATTGAGAAAATGCGTTCGGATTGTTTTGATACTTTAGTAAAACGATCCACGAGTCATTTTTGATGTGTACGAATTGACCGCACCTCAATCCGATGCACGGTGTGACCGTTATGTCTAAAAGTGTCTGATATCAGTTTCAAATTGAGATAAACTTTGGAAAACAACACCAATGACATACGGAAAACCGAGAAAACGCATTCGGATTGTTTTTATATTTTAGGAAAACGATCCACGAGTCATTTGTGATGTGTACAAATCGACCGTACCTCAATCCGATGCACGGTGTGACCGGTATGGCTAAAAGTATCTGATATCAGTTTCAAATTGAGATAAACTTTGGAAAACAACACCAATGACATACGGAAAACTGAGAAAATGCGTTCGGATTGTTTTGATACTTTAGGAAAACGATCCATGATTCATGTGTGACATGTACGAATCGACCGCACCTCAATCCGATGCACGGTGTGACCGATATGGCTAAAAGTGTCGGATATCAGTTTCAAATTGAGATAAACTTTGGAAAACAACACCAATGACATACGGAAAACCAAGGAAACGCGTCCGGATTGTTTTGATACTTTAGTAAAACGATCCATGAGTCATTTTTGACATGTACGAATCGACCGTACCTCAATCTGACGCACACTGTGACCGGTATGGATAAAAGTGTCTGATATCAGTTTCAAATTGAGATAAAATTTGGAAAACAACACCAATGACATACGCCAAACCGAGGAAACGCATTCGGATTGTTTTGATACTTTAGGAAAACTATCCACGAATCATTTGTGATGTGTAAGAATCGACCGCACCTCAATCGACCGCACGGTGTGACTGGTATGGCTAAAAGTGTCTGATATCAGTTTCAAATTGAGATAAACTTTGGAAAACAACACCAAAGACATATGGAAAACCGAGAAAACACGTTCGGATTGTTTTGATACTTTAGTAAAACTATCCAAGAGTCATTTATGATGTCTACGAATCGACCTCGCCTTAATCTGACGCACGGTGTGACCGGTATGGCTAAAAGTGTCTGATATCAGTTTCAAATTGAGATAAACTTTGGAAAACAACACCAATGACATACGGCAAACCGAGAAAATGTGTTCGGATTGTTTTGATACTTTAGGACAACGATCCAAGAGTCATTTTTGACGTGTACGAATCGACTGCACCTCAATCCGACGCACGGTGTGACCAGTATGGCTAAAAGTGTCTAATATCAGTTTCAAATTGAGATAAACTTTGGAAAACAACATCAATGACATACGCCAAACAGACCAAACGTGTTCGGATTGTTTTGATACTTTAGTAAAATGATCCATAAGTCATTTGTGACGTGTACGAATCGACCACACCTCAATCCGACGCACGGTGTGACCGGTATGGCTAAAAGTGTCTGATATCAGTTTCAAATTGAGATAAACTTTGGAAAACAACACCAATGGCATACGGAAAACCGAGCAAACACGTTCAGATTGTTTTGATACTTTAGGACAACGATACACGAGTCATTTGTGACGTGTACGAATTGATCGCACCTCAATCTGACGCATGGTGTGACCGGTATGGCTAAAAGTGTCTAATATCAGTTTCAAATTGAGATAAACTTTGGAAAACAACACCAATGACATACACCAAACCAAGAAAATGCGTTCGGATTGTTTTGATACTTTAGGACAACGATCCACGAGTCATTTGTGACATGTACGAATTGACAGCACCTCAATCCAACCGACTCATGGTGTGACTGGTAAATCTTTTCATTAGATAAAGAATCAGTATTTATTAAATGAGATAAATCAATCAAAAACATATTGATTTTACATTATTCCCTTTTATTGTTATGAAAATGAAAACTTTTGAGTTTAAAATTTCATATTTTAGTTTCAAATTTCCATATTAATGTATTCTTTCATATTACTGTTTTAATTTCTTTCATTATTTCATTACTAACATAATATTTGTTTTCTTATATAGGTGAATTTTTTTCCTTGAGTTCGGATCCTTTGTTCGGCAACAAATACCGTCAAGAGCGGATCACGGATATCAAAGGATGAAACATGACTGTTTAAAACTGTTTTTGAATAATTTTAAATGTAACCATGTAAAACAATGTTTGAAATGTATATAGCAATGCGTTTTTTTGTATTCATGATGTTAAGTAAATGTATATACTATTGTCAGTCAAAATATTGGGTGCGGGTGCTATGGTGTGCAGGTGTGCATATTCTACTTTGTGAAGGTGTGCAGGTACTGTTTTGTAGGTGCAGGCGATGGGGCCTTTATCAGCGCTTTTTTAGCACTGATAAAGGACGCCTTTATCAGCGCTCCGTCAAGCGCCAATATAGGAGACCTTTATCAGCGCTAAAATAAGCACTGATAAAGGGGTCCTTTATCAGCGCTCTAAGAAGCGCTGATATAGGAGACCTTTATCAGCGCTAAGAGAAGCACTGATAAAGGTGTTCCTTTATCAACGCTTTTTTTAGCGCTGATAAAGGTCTCCTATATCAGCGATTCTCGGAGTGCTGATAAAGGGGACCCCCCCCCCCCCCCTTTATCTACGCCGGCATTAATAGTGCCTTTCTAGCGCTGTTAATGTAGGTTTTTAGCGCTGATAAAGGGGCAGGTTGTAGTAGTGACCCATGCTAATTCAATTTCATCTTTCTTCTTCAATAATCAGTAGCTTTCGTCACAAACTCCTTCCACCGTGATATATACTCTTTAAACGATCAGTTCCAGCATCGTCAGATTCTCCAGGGAAAGTACTGAAACTTACCAACTTCCTTGTCTTCTAGCAACACCGGTATTTCTAGTCAACACTGAATATGATTGGCATTATCTTATCATATTTGTATGATCATTATTAAATTTTCAAATCATCACATGATACCTTATGTAATAATGAATTTCTCTCATTAACTTTGGATTTATTCTTCATATTCTTCTTTATTTTTATCTTTTCTGACAACTATTGACAACAAATACAATCTTTTACACAAATTGGTCCCAACACCCCTTTCCATGGGATGGGTTGAGGGCCCAACTCTTGTATACACCTTCCCCTTCCCACGAGATAGGATTAGTTCCTAACACTAGAAGTGTTATTCCTACTTGGTATGGGATAAATGATTTCCCTACCTCCATCTTGACATTGATAAAGGGATTTTACAAAGCATGTGAGTTTAGGTATGGTCCCTCCCAGTATAGAGAGTTACTTGTTATAGCCTTTCAGTTTTTTTTCTACTACTTTTGTTTATCTAAGCCATGTTTGTTAATGATTGTTATAAAACTATTTTATTATACTTATATAAATGAGTAGAAATTTTCATGTCTACACCTAGTTATTCATTGATATATTAAAATTCATTGGCAGTTCCCTACAAAGTATGTAAATTCTAAAACCCTACATGGAAACATTGATCGACATGAAGTTTCATGTGTTGTATTTAGGTACCTCATTAGCAGTAGAATGTTCATGGAACTTTTGGTCTTGAGTGACATAGGATTTAGATCCTATCAGATTTCAGAGCATAGGTGGTTTATTTTGGATTCCTTGGTGTATATATGGAGCAGATACACTAGGAGGTGCACGCATGAGGTCTTGTAGTGTCCAGGACCGATTTGTTTTAGGTAATCAGGCTGCAGTCATCACAAAATGGTATCAAATTTGTGTTTTGAGGATCATCCAAGATTTGGGATTTTGAGATTTATATAGGATCTAGGATGTTGGAACTCATGGGGTACACCATGTGTATGTTTGGAAAACTTGGATATGGTGGAAACATAAGTTTCGAGAGATGTTTATGTATTTGGTCTAGGTATTATAGGTATGAGTGAGGTTTTTTCTAGATTGAGATGGAAATATTGTTCTAGAGGGGGGTAAATAACCCTTTTAAAATTTTAAAGTCATTCTTATATGAATTAAACAAAATATTTAATGAATAAAATCTGATTATTTAATTAAATTGGTTATGCATAGAATAAACTATGCAAGTGCAGTTGTGTTCAAAGTAAAATACAATGGAAATAAAAGAAATATGAACACTAGATTTTTATAGTAGTTTGAATCAATAAGATCCTACATCTACTCTTCAACCTTATCTTCTAGGTGATAGAAGAATGGAACTCACTAAGAATAAGACCTCGCTTTTAAAAGGAGTAAAAACCTCATTTAGAAACAACCTTTTAATTACCTTGAGGTATATCCAAATCAACAAAGACAACCTGACTTTTGTTCATGAGTCACAACACAAAGACCCAACTTTTTGTTAGAAGTTATAGCCAAAACCATATGATTTTTTGGTTAAGAAAATAATAAACTGACTAGTATGATAAAAGAACAAAAATATAAAATGATAAAATTGAGAAACCCAAAAAGAAATGAAGCTTGAAAGTTTGAAGAAGATGAAACTTTGGTGTAGCACAAACCTCTTCAACAATAATGATAAAATGTAGAAGTCCCTTCATGATCACACTGTAATAATCAAATTTATGTAAGGAAATATTTAATAATATTCTATTTCTCTCAAATTCTCTCTCTTGAATAATCTCTAAGTCAATAGTGAATTCTCAGGTTCATCTATTTTGAATGATTTGCATCACGCCTTTTAATCATGTTATCGTGATCATATTCTAACATCTAATCTCCTTCATAATTAACTTTGAGATATTTTGATCACGTTGGATTTTTTTATCACAAATCATAGTATGCCATAGGTTAGAAATAATAAAACATGAAAATAATACCGTTACCTGATATTTGAAATATTGTGTCCTTAATTATTCACTAAAATTTTCAAAAATACTTCACAGATGATCGTTATTATATATATATATATATATATATTGCAAAATGATAAAATAATTAGTACCACTCAATTAAACTTGCAGTAAATCAAGATAAAAAAATATCAAGAAAAAATACTATTGAAAAGCACTTAAAATATTAAAGTAAATTTCTTATGACTATGAATGAATTGTATGGATTCAACTATTTTCATATGACTTCAAGAAATCATATAAATTTATCCATTTTCATATAACTTCAAGAAATCATATGATTTTGTCCATTTTTATATGAATTTAAAGAATCATATGACTTCATCCATTTTTGCATGACTTCATCCATTTCATTTGACTTCTAGAATTTGTAATATTTTAAAAGGGGGGTTACAACTACCAATGACAATATAAACACTATAATAAACCAACAAATAAAGAGTCCTAGAGACTCGACCCCACGATTGGTGCCCCAAACCCCATCCCCCCTACCACCCTAGTCGCCTGCGAGGGGGGCTTAGAAAAACCATTTCATATGACTTCCATACTTAAATAGATTTTCAAAAACCATTTCATATAACTTACAAACATAGATATATAAAGTTAAACCTCAATTAAAACTATGTAATCATAAAACAAATTAGTGTAAACATAAACCAACTGTATGGTAGCTTATCTACCTTACGGATGATTAACTATCAAGTCGATTGACTATCACATAGTCAATCCATTACTCATGTTGTTGATCTATTAGTCATGTAGTCATCCCATTAGTCATGAAGATTGTTCATTATCCATGCAGTCATTCTATTAGTTACGCGATCAATCTATTACTCATGTGCTTGATCAATTAGTCATGTGGTTGATCTATTAGTCATGTGGTCAATCCAATATACATGTGTTCAATAAACATGTGTTTGATTCATTAAACATGTGGTAGATCCAATATTCATACATAATATATAAATGTAGTCGATTCATGTATACAATTGATCCATGTATACAGTCAATTCATGTATACAGTTGATTCATGCATATGATCGATTCATGCATATGTTTGATTCATGCATATGGTCAATTCTTGCATACGGCCAATCACTAATACAAAACTAACCTTTAACAGTGTTGCTCTTTATCTTCATTAGAAAAAAACGCTAATAAAGGGTACATTTTATTAGTGCTAAAAAAACGCTGATAAAATGTACCCTTTATCAGTGCTTGTTTTTAGCACTGATAAAGGGTATCCTTTATCAGTGTTTTTCTATAGCATTGATAAAAGGTACCCTTTATCAGTGATTTATTTTTATCACTAATAAAGGTCCCGAATAAAATAAAATAATTAAAAAAATTAAAATTAAAAATGAGTAAATTAAAAAAATACTAATAATTTTATTAATTAAATAATTATTAATAAAAGTGAATAAATTTAATATAGATATATATAAATTATAAATATTAATAAATATTATATATTAAATATATAAATATATAAAATGAAATAATTAAACAAACAAAAATTAAAACTGAGTAAATTAATAAAAATATTAAACATTTCATAAGTTAAATAATTATTGATAAAAGTGAATAAATTTAATATATATATATATATATATATTATCAATATTAATAAAAAAATATATTAAATAAAGTTATATAAAATAAAAAAATTGTAATAATTAAATAAAAAATTTAAAATGAATAAATTGTAACAATTAAACAAAAAATAAAAATGAATAAATTAAAAAATTATTAATAAAATTATTAATAAAATGAATAAGTTTAATATATATATATATATATATTATAAATAGTAATAAATAATATAAATTAAATATAAATATATATAAAATGAATAAAATGTAATAATTAAAAACATATTAATGGCTTATTCATTTTTAATGGTTTTTATAAAAAGTTATTCATTAATATATTTAATATAGAAATATATTCATATTTATTTCTATATATATATATATCAATGTAGATAATATTTCCTAAAATATGATTTATACAATATAAAATATTTATGTTGTCATTAAATAAATCATATATTTAGTGAAAATGATTTATAAATAAAAATTAATATTAATTAAAAATACTGACTAATTGGATCGAGTAATGGACATAGTTGAATGTTGATTGATTTTTCAATTTAACATATATAAAATGTGTGTTACATTGATTTCACATACACATACATAATTAATGAATTTTTATATACAACGCGTACACACAAATATTTATGCAATTAATGAAATCTTATATAGAAACACATACACCTAATATTTATATACTTTATTCAAATTTTAGTATTCATTTTAGAATTTCCTTATAGCATGATACATTTAATATATTATCTTTTTAATTGGTAAATTTTATTTATTTATTTTTAATATTAATTCAATTTGGTATTATTTATTCATTTTTAATATTTTTAATTTTTAATTATTTTTTAATTTAATCATTTTCTATTATATATATATTTATTTATTTATTTATTTACTATGTATTAGTTTTTCAATATGTATTCATCTTTACTTAAATATATATCCATATTTTTTTAATAATTTATATTTAATTAATAAGACATATCCATTTTTTCAATATTTTTAAAGTGTACTTATTTTTAATTATTCAATTTCACTCATTTTTAAGATACATGAATTTAAGATTATATATTCATTAATAATGTTCAAAATATATTTGTAAATGAGCATTTATAAATAAATATATTTATAAATATATATTTACTATATTTATAAATTTATATATTTATAATTATAAATAAATAAATATTATTTTTTAAGTATTTGTATAATTATTAATAATTAATTATATATATTTATATAATTAAAAAATTATAATAAATTTATTTAAATAATTAATATCTTTACTATATTTATATTTATATTTATATTTATTTATTATATATATATAATGATATAAATATATAAATATTATTTTTTAAAATTATTTATATATTTATAAATAAATAATTATATTTTTAAATAATTATAAAATTACAATAAATATATTTACTATATTTATATTTATATTTATATATATTTATTTAATATATATATAATGATATAAATATATTTATAATTATAAAATTATAATAAATATATTTAAAAAATGAATTTATTTACTATATTTATATATATATATATTAAATATATATTTATATAATGATATAAATATAATTATAAATGTATGTTTACTATATTTATAAAATTATATATTTATAATTATAAATAAAAAATATAATTTTTTAAAAAAATATTTATGTAATTATAAATAAACATTTATATATTTAAATAGTTATAAAGTTATAATAAATAAATATATAAATATATTTAAAAAAAATTATAATTATAATTATAAATATTTTATCATGGTTAAAGTTTTAGCACTGATAAAGATGTTTTTTCATCAACACTTCTTAATTTAGCACTGATAAAAGGCATCTTTATCAATGTTTTTTTTTGAAGTGTTGATAAAAGTGTCCCCGATATATTTAAAAGAACCCTAACCATGACTGATTCAGTCATGATTCTCAAGCTCTCATGGAACACCCCTATTGTTGACACTCCTCTACGTTCTCTCAGACTAATCAATGTTAGAATCCAAAGTATATTATTTTCTCCTCCTCTCTTATTGATTGCTTGTTTGGCTTCTATGGTTTCCATTATTGTTGTGTTCTAAACCATGATAAACCCTACTTCTCTTATCCCATAACTCCAATCGTGATTGGTCTATCTCATTATTCCTCATTGATTTCATTCTTATCGACACCTTCACTCATGGTTCTTTCCATTGTTAGTTCTATCCATGTAACCATCACCACTGTCTACATTGCTCCACCAAACACCCCCTTCGATCATTCCACTTATGCTACATGGTCACTGTATGTCATAGATATAAAATTGGAAAATAATGGATCTTTTATTGATGGAAAATAGAAATGGGATGTGTTCTTCACATATAGTTTTGGGGACTCATTCTTTCTATCATTATAGTCTTAGTAGATTCCCATGGAGTGGGATCTTCTGTTATAGATTTTTGGTTCAGAATATTACTGTACATCGATAACAGCGTTATCCCATCAATTTTTATAATTGACTCTTTATTTTTTCAAACATGTTCTGATCGCAAACTACAACCAATTGGTCAATTGCCTACTTAATATGTAGTTCAATGGTATTTATCACAATCATTTTACTTTCCAAAAAAATATTATAGAGAAAAATATGGATTCAGACATGCTATCTTTAGTTGTAAGGACCAGCATCTCCAGGTATATTTTCCATGGATTTTGGTCTCCTTATGATGACTTTTAGTGATACAAGACTCATAATTCCCTCAAAATACACTATTATAGTTCACCATGTATTTCACATGTTATTACTTTTTTAAAAATAATGTTAGATTAATAGGTATATTTATTTATATACATATGTTAATATTATATGCATTTCAATTTAATGTAATGTTTTTAATGAAAATTTGGTTCAAATAATATTGATTCTCACCTTCTATTATTTGATTTTATGGTATTTTTTAAATTATTTTTATTATTTTTATTAAAGTGATAAACAATGAACACTCATGTTTAGAGAATTATATTTTTGAAATGTAATATGTTAGGATCCATAATTAAAATTTCATTTATGTTATTTTTTAATGTGAGTGGGTTTAGAGTATACATGGGATAAACATATTTTTTAAAAATAATAAATATGAGGTTTTATTTTTATTTTTTTTGAAAAAAAAATTGTCTTTAGTTTTTTGTTCTAATTAGATGTAATAAATAGTTTATCATTAAATATATAAATTACTTAATGATTTCCTTTAAGGATAATTTTATCTATATTAATTTCACAATATTTAGATCTTGTAGGATATGTAAGAGTTTATAATGTATGTCTTTTAATTATTTTTTGAAAATAGAGAATTTATTGTTTATTAACCATTAAAATATCTTATTAATGATTTAAATAATTCAATACTAATTAAATAACTCCATTGATAAGGGTTTTAGATTGATTTTTAACATAATCAATGATAGTGAATGGTTTTAATTATGTTATATTTGAGGAAACATGGGTTATATAGAATCTTGATAAATTATTATATATTTCACATGCTATAATAGAAACATTTAAGTGATTATCATGTTTTATTATTTAATTAAAGAATTTGATATTTATGATACCATATTTGTTATATTTTTTATATATGTATTTAATATTTTATTTTTTAGATGAAATGGTTCATAATATATATATATATATATATATATATTGATAAGATAAATATATTATTCATATTATTTTACCATAATCATACAAAAATATGGTTTTAATAATCTTTATATTTTAAAATGAACCAATTCACATTTATAAATAATTTTTTGACTGAGGGAAATTTATGAATTATTATAAAATGTAACATGATTTTTTCTCTAGAAATTAGAATTTTAGGAAATAGAAAATTTATGTGACTTTTTTATTTAGTAATTTTTTATTTTTTTCTATACATTTTTTACTGATTGTTTAACTAATTTGTTTTGTTAACTTGTCTAATAATTTGTACTCTAGAGTAATTTTCTTTGAAAATTATTGTATTAAACATAATAATGTGACTATTTGTTTGTTAAATTTTGATAAATATTGGATTATATTATTTTTTGAATAATCACTTGATATTATTTGAAATTATTTTTCATATATCTATCAATGTATGATTACAATATTTTTCTATAAGAAATACATGTGTTGATGTGATAAAAATGATTTTTACTTTATATTAAAATATAATGGGTATTATTTAAGGGCTAGGTATGGTATGTTAGAATGTGAATTATTATAGACATGTTAGTGATTCCTCGAGTGTTAGGGTGAGGGTAATGTTTCATTTTCTTGTTTTTTATTCTTATTTATGGTTTTCAGAAGTTAGGTTTAACTAATGTATTGTGGTATCCATTATGTGGTTACTTCATAAGGGAACCAATTATGTTAATACCTCCCCATATTTCAAATTCACTTTCTAAGTAAAATGGCTATGTTATACCCATTTCAGGATTTGAATTCAATAAGTACATATGATAGTTATCCCTAAGGGATATTATTGGATACTAGGGGTCTAAGTTTGAATCTCACGGTACCTGTGATGTGTTTATTATAATGCTCTAACCCTAGAATCTTAGAGATAGTGCATTATTTTATTACATTGGCATGATTACAAGGAATCAAATCTAAAAGGACCAATCAGTTTAGCAATTTTTGAAAGTCATATTACATACATGATACCCATAATACATTGGTAAAATAAAATAAAACATGATACATAATAAAATGAAACAAACTGCATCCTTGAAATATTATTCAATGTTTTCTTCTTTATAACCCATGTAAAGGAAACATAATAAGGGTGAGCTCAAATGCTAAGTAAGGGTAAGTAAAACAGAATAAATAATGAATTGATGAGAATAGTCAACATGGAAAAGTAAATAACTGATAACACATGCCATTTCAAATAACTAGATAAGGCATAATCAATATGTAAAGGTAATAAATTGAAACAAATTTCATTTAATTAATAAACTAATAATATAATACATCCATAGATATTTCAATGAAAAAATATTACAGATAAATAATAACTAAATTTAAATGATGTAAATGCTTAATTATTTATGCTATGTTTTCTAGGTACATATAACCGTTAACATCAAGACCTTTCACAAGATGGTTTAGTATATCTGGTAAAAACATATCTAATTTGCTCAACTAATTTTTTTCGTGATACTATCGATGCATCAAGGGGTTATCTATAATTGGGACCCACCCATGTCATACCTATCCAAATCATTCCTCATATATCAATTAATTGATTTAACTTATGAATAATGTGCCTTATAAAATATATTTATTGAATAAAATATGTATATTTATCAATAATTCCCCTTTTAATCAAATCACTATCAAAGTGAACACCGTATGTAAAAGGTAATCATTAAACACATTCTTGAGGAAATAATCTTTAAACATTCCAAAGTGTCTGATACCACTTTGAAACATTTAAATCATACTTACTATGAAGTAATAACATTGAATTAAAGTTTTGGATAACATTAATATAAAATTTTTCATGATATAATATATCAAAAGTGAAATTAGATACACCACACAAAAGAAGTAAGTGTTAAATATGATATTTATCTCACATATGTAAAAAAGTGAGAAGAAAATCCCTTACTTTGTCCTTTATTTTTTTGTATAGTATTTAACCTTCTTTATAGTGGTTTAAAACATGATAATAACTTATAATATAACCATAATAATATTTATTATATCATATATGATCTTCTTAAAATATCTTATTACCCACTTGTTAGTAATATTCCATTTTTTCACTATTCTGGGTGTTAATTACCTAGTTTCTTGAGTATGTTTTGACATGTTACTTGTTATTAATATTAATTAGATTATGATTTTGTAATATAAAGAAGATAAGAAATGATTAAAATATCATATATATTCATTATATATTTATTTAGAATAATCTATAATATTTAAAGATAAGAAATGAAATGCACTGTTTATGGAGATGGTATGTCGTACGTATGCATGAACGTACTTTAGTTTCCTTCTCATATTAAAAAAATGAAAATTAAATGATATATATGTATATTATAATTCCATTATTATATTTATATCATATATTTAAAATATTTTTAATAAAACCAATCTTTATGCATTTTATGTATAGTGTGAATGAATCACATCGCTTTGAGGGGCGGTAGTCCACACTTCCACAAATGGTGTTATCGTATTTCCAAAAACTGGAAATCATAAGGGTATGTGTTATATAAAAATTAAATAATAATAAATAATTTATAAATATCATATATATCATTTATAAGTTGTGTGTCCATCATAATTCTCACCATGAGATACGGTAAAGGAAAAATGAATAATCATCATTTCTTGAGGCAGTAGTTCGTCGTACACATAAACAGTAGGTTCGTTACCCATTGGATGGATGTGTCTAAGTGAAGATAAAACCCTTAAAATAAAAAAAATAACATTATATTAAGGATAATGATGTTATTATATAATCTTATAATAATAATATTTTATGGGGTGGATAATGATAATAAAATAAAAGAGCTTGAGAAGGGATGTTGCCTCTTATTCAGTTAACTCCTTTTGGTTTTCACTAAAGATATTACTTGGATGGATTTATGACTAAGGTGGGGATTATAGGTTGAGTTGAGGGATTTATGGGAGCTATTTTTTTATATCATTATCGATCCAAAGTGGTTTTAGATTAGTGAGGAAGTGGGAGGGGTGGGTTCCTTTTTATAGTGGAGGAGGGGTGGTATTCTTGTAAATTTTTGGAAAGGGAATTCCACCCACGTTTTTCCTATGAAAAGTGGATCCAATAATGTTAAAAATTAAAGAGAATGGAGGATAGGTTATAAATATTTCCATTAAATATATTTTTTACAAATTTATATGTTATTTTTCCTCTTAAGTTTAAGGTTTAGTCTCTTGTTAAACTAATTTTTCTATTAATCATTGTAATTAATTTTAATCACATTCACTAATATTTTTTGTCAAAAAATAAGTTGGACTTATTATAAATTATAAATTATTTTTATTAAAAATATGGAATCCATTTTTCAAAATTCAAATCATATATTTGATAGAAATTAATTTAAAATTAATTCTGCAGACGGGACGACAATGCGGGTTTTTAAAGTGAAAACGTTCAAAAGTTTGCAAAATTTTTATATTCAATTTCAATGTGAAATTGGTTAAAATGACCTAAATTGGATTAATTGATGTATAATTCATATAATTTTACTTTAAAACCAATTTAAAATATAATTTAACTTTATAAATTAATTATATTAAAAAACAGTTTTAAATTAAAATTCAGTATTTTTTAACTATTCATTAAAAAATGAAACTTCATAGAAAAATACAAAACATTAACCCTAACCTAATTTTTATGTTTATATTTAAAAAAATGAAGTTTATTTGGACATATAAAATTAATAAAAGTTCCAAAAATTATATTTAAAATAGGTTCACCATTAAAAAGGCGGTAAACATGCCTTTAGAAAAATAATGATTTTTATGTGAAATATTGGGTTTGTTATTATATTGTGACTATAAAACCTATTGGATGAATTTAAAAAACATTTGAATGAATATATAATATATAAATTTATAATACAAACTCTCTAAAAGTGTTTTAATTTTATTAACTATGCAAAACGTGACTAAATAGTGTTTTGTTTAAATCGGGTGTTGTGTGTAATACAAAGTTATCTACAAAATTAAATTTATTCTAAAAGGAAAATATGGTAAAGTTTTGGTGTGGTAAATTATTTAATCCTACAAAAATTTCCTCCATGAAATTTTATGGGTATTACCTTAAAAAATATGTGGGTATTTCTCCTTTATATAATCCTCTAGTTCCCATGTTGCTTCTTCCATTTTGTGATTTTTCCAGAGTACCTTTACCAGATGAGTCATTTGATTCCTCAATACTTTCTCTCTAGTATCAACAATTTGGATGGTTTATTCATAGTAAAAAAGTTCAGGTTCCAACTCTATCTCATTAGATATAAGCACATGTGTTGGTTTATGCATCAACTTATGTAGCATAGATATATGGAACACATCATATACCTTTGAGATATTTGGAAGCATTTACAAATGATAAGAGACAACTCAAAATATTTCAAGAATATCAAAGGGTCCGATGTACCTACGAATCAGTTTCCCTTTCTTATTAAACCTTATAACACCCTTATATAGAGATTCTTTCAATAAAACATGATCTACCACTTGGAAATCTAAATCATTCCTCTGATTATCAATATAACTCTTTTGTCTATATTAAGCTACCTTGATATGATCTTGAATAGTCTTTACCTTTATTGTTGTTTTTTTGACAAGTTCTGGGCCTATGAGTTTCCTTTCACCAAATTCATCCCAAAAAAGTTGGAGTGTGACATCCTTTTCCATATAATTATTCATATATATCCACTTGAATACTTGAATAGAAACTATTATTATAAGAAAATTATACCAAAGGTAAGTACTGATCTCACAGACCCTGAAAGTCGAGTGAGAATGAACTCAAAATGTCCTCCATTTTTTTAATTTTTCTTTTATATTTTCCATCTATTTAAGGATGGTATGCAATTCTCAAATGAAGCTCAGTTTCAAGATCCTTCTGAAGACTTTTCCAAAATTTCTATGTAAAATGGGGATATTGATTGGAAAAAATTGATAGAGGTGCGACATGAATTCTTACAGCTTCATTAATATATAGCCTTATGAGGCACTCAAGAGGTGGGTCTTCTCTTATAGCTAGTAAATGTGTAGATTTGGTTAGGTGATCAATAATAACACATATTGGGTCATTCTTTCTAGAATTATTTGGTATTCCCATGAAAAAGTCCATAGTAATTTCATCCCATTTCCACAAAGACATATGAAGAGGTTGTAGGACTCCTTTAGGATGCTACCTCACAAATTTTACTTTTTAAAAAACCAAACATCTGGACACATAATTTGAAATTTCATGCTTCATGTTATCCCAATAAAAATGTTCCTTCAAGTTCCTATACATATTTTTTCTTCTAGGGTGTATAGATGAATTTGAGATATGGGTATCATCCAACAATTCCATTTTCATCTCAAGTATATATAGAACACATAGCCTCTTTCTAAATTTTAGAACACCATCTTCACAAAAAAATTCTGCTAATTTTCCATCATTCACAGCTTTGATTTTCTTCTAAGAGTCCTCATCATTATATTGTTAATTCTTTATCCTCTATAATAAAGATAGTTTTTCAATAATTTTAAAAATTATTGATGTCTCCCCTTCTTTAGAAATTCCTATATCCATCTTTACTAGGTCCATAAATATAGGATCCTTCTCAATCCTCATTTGGGTTATAAATCCATGATCTTTCCTACTCAATGCATCTACTACCTTATTTTCTTTCCCTGTGTGATATTGTATTGAGAAATCAGAATCTTTTAGAATCTCCAGACATCATATTTGTCTCATGTTGATTTATTTCTATAATAATATTTATTTCAATCTTTTATGGTCAATGTATATATCACATCTTTCACCATATAGATAATGTCTCTATATTTTCAAATAAAAGATTACAACTCCTAACACAAGATCATGGGTTAGATAGTTCTTCATATGAGTCGTTAATTTTCTTAATGAATATGTGATCTTTATCATTTTCATTAGGAAACAACCAAGTATCTTCTTTTATGCATCCCTATATATGAAAAACAAATCAATTCTGGATGGTAGAGTCAAAATCATTGCATTGACTAGTATACTCTTTAGTTCATAAAATTATTCTTCACATTCCTTCTTCCAAACAAACTTAACCCCTTTACGTGTAAGCTTTGTTAATGGGCTAGCCAATTGGGAAAATTTCTGAACAAATCACTGATAGTAACCTGTCAACCAATGAAACTACATACCTTGGTTATGTTTGTTGGTGTACAACATTCTCTAACTATCTTTGTCTTTATAGGATCAAATGATATTCCATAATTGGATACAATATGTCCAAGAAAAGAAACTTCTTGAATCTAGAAATTACACTTACTAAATTTCACATATAACTCTCCCCTTCTAAGAGTCTTAATAATGATCTGTAAATGATTCTCTTAGTCCTCATAGATTTTAGAATACACCAGAATATCATTAATGAATACCACCACAAAACAATCAATATATTCCTTGAATAATATATTCATTAGGTCCATGAAAACATATGGTGGGTTATTCAATCCAAATTGAATTATTGTAAACTCTTAATGTCCATACCTCATATGAAAAGTTGTCTTCATAATTTCTTCCCACTTCACTTGAAATTGGTGATACCTAAAATAAAGATCAATATTTAAAAAATATTGGGCTCCATGAAGTTGATCAAATAAGTCATTAATGTGAGATAGATGATACTTGTTCTTTTTTTTAATATCATTGATTTCCCTATAATCAATTTACAACCTCATTGATCCATATTTTTTCTTGAATAAGAGAACTGGGGATCTCAGTGGTGAAACACTATGGTGAATAAATCCCTTATTACCAAAATCCACTATTTATTTATTCAATTACATTAATTCCATAGTGGTCATTATATTAAGAGTCTTTAATACTGGCCTTGCATTGGGAATCAAATAAATGGAAAATTCAAATTCATGGTCTAGGGGGTTTCCTAGTAGTTACTCAGGAAATACATCAATGTATTCCTCCATAATAGGTACATCATCAATTTGAGGACTACCTTCTCCATTACTATATTTTTTTCTCTTATTCCTAAATAATTTCATTTAGTAGAGCTACTGGGGGTGGATCTAGATAAAAATTAGGTGAGAAAGATTCTACTCTAAAGTTGAGGGATTCTACATCTCCCTCACAAATCTTAATTTCCTTCCTCTTGCAATAAATTTTTGAATCGTGTTTTGAGAGCCAATCCATGCGAATAATTAAATCAAATCTGAACATAGGTATTATAACAAGGTCTCATGTTTATGTTTTATAATAGAGACTTCTTGATATATCTTTGTTGCAATGAGACATACTTTAGGAGTTTTGACTAAAACTCTCTTATTAAATCAAAATGGAAATGTTTAATTTTATTTGTAGACTGAGTAGATATAAAAGAGTGTGATGATCCCAAATCAAATAATTAATTGGCTAAATTTGAAGATATAATTAATGTACCTACCACCACATTATTTGGTACTTCTACCTCTACTGTAGTAATTGCATAAGCTTGGTTATCTCCCCTTGGCCTTCTTGTGGCATATTCCCTTGATGCTTATGGAATTCATTTTCATAGTGCCCCATCACTTTGTAATTATAAAACTAAATGGGAGTGCTTTAATTCTTCCCCTTATAATATTTATCATGGTGACCCCTTTCTCAATACTTAAATAAAACTCCCATTCCCTTCAGAAATTTCCCAGGGTGACTCTTTCTATAATTTTCACAAGATGGAAACAAATCAAACTTCTTATTCTTATTTGATTCATTACCTTTTTCTTGGTTCTCATAATACCTTTATTCTCTTGGTTTCCTTTGAATATGTAGGATCTTGATAATTCATTCTCTATCTTGATAGCTCATAAAACAATTTCTTTTTATGATGAAAAAGTCTGAGAAACCAATTACCTTAAGAGAATTGGCTTAAGACCTTCAAAGAATAGTCCAATATTTCACTTTGTGTCACATATATAATCTATAGCATACTTGGATAACCATGTAAAGGTATATTCATAATCTTAAACACTTTCTTATTACTTTTGATTTAAGCTAAGTAACTTCTTCTTCATCTCAATTCATTGATCACAAGGAGTATTTATCAAAGAATGTCTCCTTAAAATTTCTCCATTCCATGAGTTCTATTTATTCCTCCTCCCTAGTATTTTAGATCAAGGACCACCATTGATCAGTATCACCTTGGAGAAAATATACTTCAATTGTAACCTTTTCCATTTCAGTATATCCCAATGTCGTAAATATCTTCTCAAGAGACTTAATTCATTTCTTAGCTATAATTGGATCAGTTTTCCCACTAAATGATGTGGGATTATATCACATGAAGTGATCCAGTATAGGATATTATCTATATGGAATTGGTTTCTCCATTTGAGCAAGGTTATTTATAATAACCTGATTAAGGTACCCTAGAATAGACATAATTTTTTCTGTTCTAATACTAGCTATACTAGTTTCTTTAGTAAGGAAATATCTACATTTTTCATGAGTATTGATACCATTCGTCCTTCTATGTTCCATTTCTAAACAACATTATAAATTGGATTATCTCATAAAACCATAATATATAATTCCCAATATGTTATATCACATAACATAAATATAAATCTTGGAATCAAAAACTTTGGTAACCTTTCAGACATCTTTTCTTTTAAATCCTTCATAATGGATTGTAAATAAAATGTGAATTATCCTGAGCGTATCCCCTAAGAGTGTTAGACCAGGTGTGAAGTAAGGACTGTTTTTATGTTCTAGGTTACGCTAAGTTCGGACCAACACACCTTGTTAGATTTGTTACCCCTAGGTAAATTTTTTCCAAAACCACATCCACTTATAGTATCCAGACAAGGATGTATTGCTAGGAAGACCCACATAATCTCTATCTTACCAAAATTTTAGGATGTTCATCTATACTTATCCTCAAAGTATATATTAGGGTTATTTTTTCTAATCTAATTTTTCTAAATCTAGTTTCCAATGTTGCTTCTAAACTTCCTTTGATGCCAACTGTAATGCCACGACCTCAGAATCCAGGATCTGATGCATTATTTTATTACATTGGTATGATCACAAGGAATCAAATACCAAAGGACCGATCAATTTAGAAGTTTTATAAATCCATATTATATACATGATACCCATAATACATTTGGAAAAGAAAATAAAACATGATACAAAATAAAATAAAACGAATTGTATCCTTGAAATCTTATTCAAAATTTTCTTCCTCATAACCTGGGGAAAAGAAACATCATAAGGTTGAGCTCAAATGCCTAGTAAGGGTAAGTAAAATAGAAGAAATAATGAATTTATGAGAATAATAAACATGGAAAGGTAAATAAAAAATAATGCGTTCTATTTAAAATAACTATATAAGGCATAATCATTATAGCAAGATAAGAAAATGAAACACATTCCATTTAATCAATAAACTTATAATAGAATGCATCCATAGATAGTTCTATGAAAAAATCTAACGGATAAATAATAACTAAATATAAATTAGGGAAATTATTAATTATTGGATTCCATATTTCCTAGATACAGAGAACATTTACCATTAATACGTTTCATAATACATTTTAGCATATCATGTAAAAACCCATCTAATTTGGCCAACTAATTCATCTCATGAGACTATCAATGCATCGAGGGGCTATTTATAAATGGTCCCCACCTATGTTGTACCTTTATAAAGCATTCATCATATATTTAATAGTTGATTTAACACATGAACAATTTGCCTTATCAAATATCCATATTGAATAAAAGATGTGGATTTATTAATAATTCCCCAATTAATCAAATACCTATCAAAGTGACCACCGTATATAAAATGGTTTATGGTTTTGGAAAGAATAATATCCATTGCATGAGAATATGGATATTTAATAAAAATTTATTGTACCATAAAAGCATCATAATAAAGTTATTTTTTCAATATAAAGTTAACAATCACAAAAGAAAATGATCTTTCAAAGGTAGTCATTAAACACATTCTTAAGGAAAATAATATTTAAACATTCTAAAGTGTCCCATACCACTTTGAAACATTTAAATCATAATTTCAATAAATAAATAACATTAAATTAAAGTTTTTTATACCATTAAGATAAAATGGTTCATTATATAATATATAAAAAGGGGTATTAGATACACCACACAAAATAAATAAGTGGTGGATATGACATTTATCTCATAGATGTAAAAAGTGAGATTAAAATCCATTAGCTTATACTTCCTTTTTGTTGTGTGGTATTTAACATCCTTTATAGTGGTTTAAAACATGTTACTAACTTATACTATAACCATAATAATATTTATGATATCATATGTGATATTCTTATAATATCTTATTACCCGTTTGTTAGTAATCTTCCATTATTTTCACTATTTTGGTTGTTAACTGTCTAGTTTCTTGAGTATGTGTTAACTTGTTACTTATTATTCATATTAATTAGATCATGGTTTTATAATCTAGAGAATTTAAACAATGATTTAAATATCATATATATTTATTATATATGTATTTATAATAATTCATAATATTTGGAGATAAGAAATGAAATGCACTCTTCATGGAGATGGTAGGTCGTACGTACGCATGAACACTACTTTCATTTATTTTTCATATTAAAAGAATGAAAAGTAAATGATATATATGTATATTATAATTTCAGTATTATATTTATTTAATATATTTATCATAGGTTTAATAAAACCATCCTTTATATGTTCCATGTACAATGTGAACGAATCACAACGCTTTGAGGGGCGGTAGTCCACACTTCCACAAACGATGTTATCATATTTACAAAAAATAGAAAACATAAGGGTATGTGTTATATAAAAATTAAATAAGCATAAATACATAATAAATATCATATATATCATATATAAACAAAATTTCTATCATAATACCAACCACGATAAGCAGTAAAGGAAAAATGAACAATCATCATTTTGTGAGGCGGTAGTTCGTCGTACACATAAACGGTAGGTTCATTACCCATTAGATGGATGTGTGTGTAAGTTCTGGTAGAACCCTTAAAATGAAAAAATACCAGTACATTTATGATAATTATTTTATTATATAATCTTGGAATAAGAATATTTTAGGGGGTAGATAATGATAATAAAATAAAAGCGCATGAGGAAGGGTGTTACCTCTTATTCAGGTAAATCCTTTTGGTTTGCACCTAAGGGCTTCCATATATGGATTTATTCCTAAGTTTTGGCTTATAGGTTGAGTTTAAGTATGTTGGGGACATATTTGGTTATATATTGGTCAATAAAAAGTGTCTTTAGAGGATTGAGGAAGTGGAAGGGGTGAGTACCTTTTTATTGTGGGGGAGGGGTGACATTCTTGTAAATTTTTGGAAAGGGAATTCCACCCACATTTTTCCTATTAAAAATGTATCCAATAATGTTAAAAAGTATATAAAAGGGATTATAGGTTCTAAATATGGTTATCCAATTTATTTTTTATAAGTTTTGAGGTCATATTTTCACTTAAGTTTAAGGTTTAGTCTCTTATTAAGCTAATTTTTCTCTTAATCATTGCAATTAATTTTAATCACTTTCACTAATATTTTAAAAAAAACTAAGTTTGAAATATTATACAATATAAATTATTCCTATTCCAAATAAGGAATACTTTTTTCCAAATTCCAACCACATAAGTGGTGGAAATTAATTTAAAATTAATCCCGCAGGTGGGACTATAATGCGGGTTTTTCAAGTAAAAATGTTCAAAAGTTTGGTAAATTTTTATATCCAATTTCAATGTTAATTTTGTTCCAATGATCTAACTGAATTAATTGATATATAATTGATATAATTTTAATTTAAAACCAACTTATAATATAATTTAACCTTATAAATAAATTATACCAAAAATAAGTTTTGAATTTAAATTCAATATTTTTTTACTATTTATTAAAAAATAAAACATCATAGAAAAATACCAAAAATTCACACTAAGATAATTTTAATGTTTTTATTCCAAATATGAAGTTTTTTTAACACATAAAATTTATAAAATTTCCAAAAATTATATTTAAAATAGGTTCTCCATTAAAATACGGTAAAAGTTCTTTTAGAAAAATATTGATTTTATGTGAAATATTGGGTTTGTTCTTATCTTATGAATATCAAATATATTTTTATTAATGTAAAAACAATTTATTGAATATATAATATATAAATTTAATATATACACTCTCTAAAAGTGTTAGAATTTTATAGACTATGAAAAATGTGAATAAATAGTGTTTTGTTTAAATCGGGTGTTGTGTGTATTACAAAGCTATTAACAAAATTAAATTTATTCTAAAAGTATAATATAGTAAATTATTGGGGTTCTAAATTTATATATCTCTTAAATTTGTGATATATGTGAGGGAAAATGACTAATAACATAGATTAGTGTATGTGCAACTTAATGTGGATAAGTTGATGTTCTCATGGTAGTGTGAAGGACCTTTTAGCATTTTAAGATGAGAATTGAAATTTTAAATTAAGATGTAGTGATTTAAAAAAATTTAAGGATACAACTTTCATCCTCACCATCTTTATCTCCCAATTTTTTATTATTATTTTTATTGATACTCATCCCCCATATCTTTTATGTTTCTTGAACTACTATGAGTAGTAGTCATCCAAAATGATCACTAGTACCCAGTATGGGATGACTAATACTCAGAGTAGTTCAATAAAAATTGGTGCATGCCCATAAGATATGGAGGATGAGTCTCAAGAAAAAACATCAATAATAACTGTTCAGGAGATGAAGATAATGAGTATGGTAGTTGTCTATAATTTTCACCTTTGGATGAATTCAAAGGATAAAACCTACCATAGTGGAGTAATTATTTTCTTAAATTCAATTATTCATTTCCTTTAAAATGGATGCTTGATAATAATTGGAAAAAATAGTATGAAAATGGATTTAATGAGTTTATAAAGTTTTCAATAGAACATGCATACGACCCTTCTAAAATAATTTGTCTGTGTTTACATTATTGTTATTCAACAAAAATTAAATGTTTGACTACTCATTCAGACAATGTCTCTAGCATATGATGATGTTACCAATCCCAAGGAAGAAAATATTGTTGATGCTGAAACTACATAATTAATAGGGTATCAAAAACATGTTTATAAAAAAACAATGATGAAACACCATAATGTTGAATAAAATTATCAAGGCAAGAAGTAAGGGTATAAAATTTTAGGTTAGTTGGAATCAACGTGAACAACCTATTGACCCCAAAAATTCAAAGTTCATTAGTTATTTTAGGGTCACAATGAGGATGAATGTGCCAATTGATATTGATTCATGGAACCATGTCCAACCTGTATCAAGATAAACCCTTTGGAAAGATATAATGGAAATCTTACAATATACTTTATCCATTTACTAAAAAATTATATAATGAAATGTTGATTTAATTTTCATTATTTCATTCTGAGTTCATTAATTTTAGAATATTTATACAAGAAGTATTTCTTAATGGACACTGGAAAATCCCATAGAGGATTTCAGACTCTTATTATCAAGTTATATCTTCGGGTTGATGAGGGGAAAGTAAATCCCCACCCACTAGTTAGTTATGAACAATTTATAAAGAAGGAAACATGGAATTATTTCATCAGTCTTCATGATGAGAAATAATTTAAGGTTCATTATAGTCGATATTATATTATTTTACATTATTTATTTTATCTAATTTGATTCAAATTTATTAATTTATTAAATATCAAAATAGTACTGAAAATAAAAAAACATGCATCAAAACCAATGTACCCCTATCACAAAGAAAGGATGGGATACGCTTCACTAGATAAGAAATTAATATGTATTTTAAATCAACAATAAAAGTTAAATGTGATATGAAACAACATATGTTCCTTTTTTATATTCATATTTATGAATCAAAATCTGAATCCACTTCCATCCCACGTCATGTGTTATGGAAGTAGGCTTGTGTAAATAAGGAAGGAAAACTTGTTGATGGAAATAAAAAACAATAAGGTAAACATGTGTAAGTATGATATAATAGTAATTCATTATGCTTTATAATAGTATTACATAAAAATATCTATTTATGTTTATATTTTTTTATACATTTAAAAACAATAATCAGTAATGACCGTATCGGAAGAAAAACTAATTTCAATAGCTTTGAAGCAGTTGGAACAATATGGTTGTGTTAAATGATTAGGTTTTGGATTGTATCCTTGAACATATTTTAAGAATATAAAATCACATGAAGATACATATTATATGGTGAAAGGATTTCAGACCCAAATAGATGCTTTGCAAGATATTCTAGTCTGGTTTGGTATACCAATGTATGAGAACGGATCAAAGTGAACCAGTGGTGGAACAAAGATATGCACATTAACCAAATGACCCCATGCACTACCTTACCCAAGGTAATAAATTTTTTCATTACTCTTTCTCCTAAATGTGAATCAAAAAACTTCCAATAACTTTAAATTACTAAAATTATACAGGGTACAGTTGTATGTAATTTGTATCTATCAACACCCACGCACTACCTTATTGTGGGGTGTATGGTGTGTAATATCTCAAGAGACAAGATATACAATAAAGACCTACCAAAATATCATATGAGAGTGGGGATTTAGGTATATCATGATCTGATTTCTGATTTTCCTATTCCACTTGATGATCTAGATATTAAAATGATTAATGATGTTATTGAAACTTTCATGGCAGGGTTGTATAATCTTATAAAGATACATGAGGTATGTATTTAAAAAAACATATGAAAAAACTATAATAGTTGATGAAAAAAGGTTTGAAGTGAGGTATGATATTACATATGGATAAAGTGGTGGGAAAACAGAAGGTCGGATCAAGATAATATAGTGAATTGACCAAGAAATCAAAATGACCTTCTGGGAGTACCTTCTCCCCGCCAGTTTGAGAGAAACATTTATTATCATTATAGATTCATGAAGAGACCAAATTTAAAGATTCAAATATTTCTTACATTCCATATTAAAGATAAATATATGGAACTTTTATGACATACGTAATTAGTCTCGAGAGTATAAATTATATTCTCAAGCATGAATGGTCGGGAGGATCAACTGTGAATATATACAAAAAGAATATTTTCATAATACATATATCCAAATAGTGAGATTATATGTTTATTAAAGTTAACAAATATTCATATTTTCTAAAAGCATTTATATTACTACTATATAAATAGAAAACTGTTCGAATCATGATTTGGATTCATTAATCCTTGTATCATTTCTACTAAAAAACTTACTTTAGATACGAAATAAATTGGGAAGAAAAGAGATGAGCTATTTGAATCCTTTGAGAAAAAAATTAATAAACGACATAAACTTTTTGATGCCTACAATGTAGAAGTAAAACTCTATAATATAATCACATAAAATAAATTTTTTATTTTTTTCATTTCTTATTTGTTTTTTTAAGTAGCATTGGATGCTGATCACAGTCAATTTGGATACCCCAAATATATTTTTTTTATCGAATGCATGGTTATCCAAAAAACCAACCACACATGATGTGTATTTTGAATTTTTAATACACCACAATTAGTATTTTATAGATAATCATTGAATTATATGTTTTAGTCTAGGTTTTAACAAGAATTGTTTTATAATAGGTGGGTCACTAAATATAGGCTAACTTGTGGAATGAATTCGGTGTCTGAACATCAAAAGTATGTGGATTACTAAAAATAGAAATATATTAAGTTATATAAAAAAATATTAACTATTAAAACATATTTCAAAATAATTTAATTATTTTGTTAAATGTTTCTGTAGTGTCTAAGGGAATATAATTACAATGATCGTGGATATTATGTTTTCAAATTTATGAGAGTGATTATAAACCATGAAATGACCAGCATCCCCAAAAAGGTAATTTCTGAATATAATTAAAATTTCATTAAAAATATTTTTTAATCATTTTTTTGTCTATATTTTCTTAGTAATACCAATATTAATGATAACCTTTGTATTCAAAATAAGAAGTAAATTTTTTTAAATATGATTGGGAAGCATACATGTTGTCATAATTTTTTCTGAAAAAAAATTTAGGTGATTACCTACTTTTTTTGTGATCTAGCATAAGATATGAGCTTAAAAATGTATTTTGGGTGTGAATAATTAGTGATAGAATGCTTATGTATTATTTTAGATCTGATTCTCAAGAAGAATTATAATGGAGGAAATCAATTTATTTAGAATCATTGACCTACAAAAAATAAAATTGTTGGGAAATGGCAGAGGCGAAGGTGATGTTAGAGGTCAAGGAAGAGGTGGAGTCAGATATAGAGACAAAGGTGGAGGGGGAGGCATAGGCAGAGACTGAGGTAGAGGAGGAGACGAAGCGCTGGCATGAAAACAATAAAATTTTTGGTCAATGGAGTAGAATAGGGATCATAACAAGGTTGTGGTTGAGAAAAATTATTTAAAATTATTCATAAAACTTTTCACTTAAGATAAGATCCATTGTGAAAGTGTTTCAAGTTGATTATTGAAAAAAAAGTTTTTCACAACTTGTTAAAGTGGTTTTAAATAGGAATTTAAGCGGCGGATTTTTTTCAGAAACAAAACAAACACCACTTATTTTTTCAACCTGATCATTATAGGCTACAATTTCTATTAATGAATTCCAAGTACTATCAAATATTACTAAAATGTGAAAGAAACCCCTCATAAAGAACAAATTGAACAATAAAAAAAAAATTTAGTTGATTTCCCAATGATTCTCTACACTGCAAAGAAAATGGTCTTAATAGTGGATCCAATAGTCACTTGAGAGTCATACAACACCAATCCAATCATAATATAGGTATATAATCCAACTCAAATTTTTGAATAAATATGTGTGAAATCAACCACTAAATCCATCATATGTATGATAGAACATTTGTAGGACAACCATCATTGAGAGATTTTGGTCATCAAGGAGTGATGGTGTTAAAGGAAACATGAAATCAAATGAAAAGAAACTGATTTATGAAGAAATCCCCATAAATTAAAAAACCCTCTTCAAATAAACTTGTGAAGTACCAAAAATAAAAATGAATACCCCTTTGAAAAAGAAGCTAGTATCTTAATCCAAAACCTCTAAAAATAAATAAATACAAAATTTTATCAAATGATTCATGAATTTTTAGAAAAGAACAATACAATGGTTTCACTTTGGTGGGTGGAGAAATTATTTAGTCTATTTAGACATCAATTATATCCATGATATAATATCAAAAATTATTGTGAAATCCATTAAAGTAACATTCATTATGCATGTGAACATTCATTATATAAAATGATCCATGTTCACAAGCTCATTAACAAAAAACTCATCATCATTATCAATAAAAAATACACGAGAATAAGAATATTCCCATTTTTATGAAAAAATAATTATGATATTATGTTAGAGTTTATCATCACCCAAAATATTGAAAAGTTATATACTAATATATAACATAATCCAGGAAGAATAAATGGATGCACTGGATTTTAGTTTCATTTCTATGTTATGAAGGTCTATACTGATGTTAAATACTATCAAAAATGAGTAAACAATTTATAATGGAGTTTAGTGTCTTATAAAAATATATAATGGGTCACACTGAAGTTTTTTCCATAAAACAAGGTAAATAGTTTATCATAGAGTTTTTAATCTCTATGATGGTGAAATGGAAATATAGATTTTATTATGTTCAATAAAAAATCATATGTAAATATTTATTTTAGTAAAATTAATGAATGATAATAGGTGTACACTAATAGTTAATTCTTTCTAGGAATAAATGACTTTTTTAGCAAGGATAATTCACTCATATACTATGATCATGCACTCAATAAGGATGATTCACTCATGATAATGCATCTTTATTTTTATTCTCCAATGCATTCAACATTTTGGGTTATCAAACAAAAATATTGTTAGATGACCCAAATTTTTGAATTCACTATTGGATAAAAATACATTATGGAATCAACCATACCTCAATACAATACAAAATGTACCCGGTATGACTCAAATTGTGTGGTTTCAGTTTAAAATTGACATTTTATTAATGTATTTTTTCATATTTAGGTTTAATTTATTTCTTTATAGTATTACTAACATAATAATTTTTTTATTATACAGGTGGATTTTTTCTAGATTTGGGGTGGTTTGTTCAAATCTTCTCATGCTTGTGATAGATTATAGTTTGATGTTTCAATTGAGATAACAAAAATAAGGAAATGGGTCAACAATGTATATAACCATCATGAAAAGGTGAATTCCTATTATTTATTTAGTTAATTTTGTTACCATTTTATATAATATTTTTAAGATAATTTACTTATCATTTTTATCTAATAATTTTTTTCACATATCTTTTGGGAAGACATATTTTTCCTTCAATCATCTATAACAAGCCAGAAAAGAGAGAACATTGTTCTTTTGGATGTGGCATTTCAGGCAGCATGGGGTTTCTTCTTCCATCTAAATAGAACATTTCTTTCTTTTCTAGCTTGGTGAAGACGGTTGAAATAAAAACACACATCACAAACTCGATCATCCATACCTCAATCTTACGCACGGTGTGACCAGTATGACTTGAACTATATATTTTCAATTTATAAATTACATTTTAGTTTAAAACACACATCACATACTCAAAAACAAGAAAACTCATCAATATTTTTTTGATAATTTAGTACAATAATCCATAAGTCATTTTTGTCACGTAGGAATCAAATGCACCTCAATCTAATATATGATGTTCTTGGTTGACTTAAAATGTTCGTTATCAATTTAAAATTGGAATTTCAGTTCAAAAAGTACCACTCACTAAAAACCAATCAAACGCACTTGAATTATCTTGATAATTTATTATAAAAATTAATAAGTTATTTATGATGTGCAGGAATAAATCTCACATTAAACTAACACATGATGTGACTGATATGACTCAAAGTGTGTGTTTCTAGTTTAAAATGACATTTTAGTAAAAGACACAAGTGACCTACTGAAAACCAATAAAACGCATCAATAATTTTTTGATACTTTAGTAAAATTATACATAAGTCATTTGGAACATGTAGGAATAATCCTCACCTTGATATGATGCATGGTGTTACTGGTATGACCATAAGTGCTCCTTTTTATTTAAAATTGACATTAATTTTAATAAAAAATAAAATTAACATACTCAAAACCAAAAAAACATTTGGGTTTTTTTTATACTTTTAAAAATGATCCATAACTAATTTCTGACATGTAGGAATTAACCACACCTCATTCTGATACATGATGTGTCTGACATGAATCAAAGTGCCTGTTATCAATTTAAAATTGGTGTTTTAGTTCAAAAAGTTTCACTCTCTGAAAACTAAGAAAATACACTCAGATTATATTGATAATTTAGGAAAACAATTCACAAGTAATTTTGATGTGTAGGAATTATTCTCACATCAAACCAACACATGATGTGGTCGGTATGGCTCAAAGTATGTGTTTCTAGTTTAAAATGACGTTTTAGTAAAAAAAAACATAAGCAATGTACTCAAAACTAAGAAAAAATATTCGTATTATTTTGATACCTTAGAAAAACTATCCATAAGTCATTTGGGACATGTAGGAATTAGAAACACCTTAATCCAATGCACAGTGACTATTAAGACTCCAAGTGTGTCTTTTTATTTAAAATTGACACTAATTTTAGTAAAAAAGACAACTGATATACTCAAAAACTAAGGAAAAACACTTGGATTGTTTTGATACTTTATGAAAATGATACATAAGTCATTTTCCACATGTATTAATCAAAATCACCTCAATATTATACATGATGTGTTTGACATGACTCAAATTTTTTGTTATCAGTTTAAAATTGACATTTAAATTCAAAAAGTGTCACTCACATAAAACAGAGAAAATGTGCTCACATTGTCTGGATAATTGACATAGATCAAAGTACATGTTTCCAGTTTAAAATGAACTTTTAATAAAAAATAAAAGTAACTTACCCAAAACTGAGAAAACACATTTGGATTATTTTTATGATTTATGAAAATAATAAATAATACATTTTATATGTGTAGGAATCATTCTCACCTCAATCGTATGCATGGTTTTTCCAGTATGACTCCAAGAGCATATTTTTATTTAAAATTGACATTAATTTTATTAAAAAATACAATTAACATACTCAAAACTGAGCAAGCACATTCATATTGTTTTTATACTTTAGAAAAATTATGCATAAGTCATTTTTGATGTGTTAGAATCATTTTCACCTCAATCCTAAACATGATGTGCCTGACATGACTCAAAGTGTTCGTCATCATTTTAAAATTAGCATTTATGTTCAAAAAGTGTTTCTTACTAAAAACAGAGTAAACATGTTCAGATTTTCATGATAATTTAGGATAAATATTCAAAAGACATTTTTGATGTGTGGTAATTAGTCTCACATCAAACTGATGCATGATGTGACTGGTATGAATCAAAGTATGTGTTTCCAATTTAAAATTACATTTTAGTAAAAAACACAATTGGCATACTCAAAACCAAGAAAACACATTCAAATTTTTTTGATGCTTTAGGAAAATTATCCATAAGTAATTTGGGACATGTAGGAATCATTCAAACTTCAATCCAATTCATGGTTTGACCGGTATGATTCCAAGTGCATCTTTTTAATATATAAGTTTAATTTTAGTTTAAAACACGCATCACATCACCAAAACCGAGAAAATGAACCTAGATTGTTTTCTCATCATTCTACCTACTATTAGAAACAATCCATTTGTTTCCATTTTCTAAAAGCCCGTTTAAGGGTTGCCGGTACCCAATACAATACTTCACCACTGCCAATTCGCCATTTCAAAACATCCAGATCAAAATCAAATCAGTCGTCGTCGTCGCCAAAACATTCTCAAACCACCACCTTCATCACGTCCACCGGAATACAAACAAAGATGCATGATCCACAGACTGCTTCGAACCAAACAGCAAACAAATTCATCCGCATCAAACGAAGCGCGGCTGAGCTCACCAACAACCGTCGTCACCAAACGATAAGAAAAAAATCCAAGAACAGAAATTGAACCAAAAACCGAATCACCCCAAACTGTAATAATCCAAAATCAAATAGAACCATCACCAGAATCATGCGCTTCACTGATGACAAGAGGAAGACGACCCTGCCTCCGCCGGATCGAAGCCAACAAATCGTCATCCCAAAATCCATCCAAAACGGAATAACAGATGCAAAGCGAAGAACAAAGAAAACCTTCACAGAACACCGGAAGAGAACACAGAGGGAAACCGAATCAAGATCCCGTCGCCGCCATCCATAACTCTCGCGGAGGCCACGCCCGACCACCAAACTCTTGCATCCGAGGACGGATCGGCTCCCTCATACCGTGAAAGCGGAGCTCAACCTCTGGTCCGACACCGCGCTGCCGAGTAACCCTATCCCGTCAAAGGAGGAGTCGAGCAAGATGGACGGCCAACGATGCGAATCACCGAGACGGCCAAGCCAGAAGGAACCACCGCGATAGAGGATCCGCCGCCACGAATAGCTGAGCATGGGGAGTGAAGCGAGCCGGTCCGAGACGAAGGAAGGAGCCGGCGGCAGGAGGAAACCCTAGATCGCGTCGCCCCTTACGGGCTCATCTTCTACCTACTGTTAATTAATTAATTTTTTTATAATTTTTCTCTTATACTTATTTAATTAATTTTAACAGAGATAATGCTTGAAGGCAAATAAGAAATCATGTGACATACAAGAATCAACTACAACTAAATCAGATACACAGTGTTCCTAGTATGACTCAAAGTTTTTTTTTAAATTCACACTTTCTATTTAATTTAGTTTTTATATTATTACTAACATAAAAATTATTTTTTTATATAGGTGAATTATTTTTCTTGGTAAATAGTGGTTTTTTCTTTTATACAGGTTCATTATTTTTCTCCATAATAGTATTTTACTTGTATTTATGTTGTAAATTTTATTTCCTTTAAATTATGTATTTGTATATGATTTTTATAATTTATGGTGTTTTTTCTGGTGTTTCAGTGTTTAGTTTCAACACACAAAAATATGCCATATTTCTGGTGTTGCAATGTTCTGTTATAAAACACTATAGTATGCCCATTTATCAGCACTAATAATGCTCTAATAAAGGGATTCTTTATCAGCGCTTCTAAAAGAACTGATAAAGTTCCCTTTATCGTGACTAAATAAAATCACTGATAAATAGTGTCCTTTATTAGTACTTCTAAAACGGATGATAAAGGACCCATTTATCAGTGCTTTTTTAGTACTGATAAAGAAAACCTTTATCAGTGCTTTTCTAGCGCTGATAAAAGCCTAGGGCTTTTAATCGCACTCCAGTAGTCAGTACTTTTCTAGCATGGATAAAGGCCAATTCTATAGTTTTTTAAAGTCTATTTTATGTTAGTGAATCCATGAATATAGTCAATCAATGAAAATATTTTCTTTGTTAAATAATTAAATATTAGTGATAAAATATAAAATAAATATGAGGTAAGGTAATTAAGAAAACATAAACAAACAAATAATGAATTAATCAATATCCCCAAGTTCAAACACTAATAGTATCCCCATTTTTTCTAAATTATAAAACCAAGCATTTAGATATTTTTAAAACATTTTTAAATCCTCATATTTTCTAAATTTCTCTCCCCTTTTTGACATTTATCAAAAAGTAAACTAAAACTTTTTTTAATACTTATTAAAATAATCTAAAAACCATTTGATTTAGATAGACATATTAAACCTCTCCCTTTATTAACACATCCAATAAAGAACCCAATCAATATAATGAGGCCAATTTACAAAAGTAATAAAGATATAAATTTTAGATTCTACAAACATTATTATAATTTAAATTTCAACATAATAACAATGGCTCCACCTAGATACATACATAATAATATTTAGGACATAAATACAAATTTTACATTTATCATATCTTATAAATTTATCATAGAACTAGTGAATTACCTTCAACCTTGTAAATCTGTGACAAAGTTATTCTTGTATAAAAATTTCATAAATTGTTGACAATAATGATAATAACAAACCAAATTAACTCTCAAACAAATATTCTACATGAACATATTTTTAACATTTATACAAGTTAACATATGTAGTAGAAATTAGAACACTAAATTCCAATAAATCAGATCTATTTTAGAAAAACATATTTATTTAATTCTGTATAGTAGGTATGTTATAATTTTAAAACAAAAGGATTAACAATTTAAGCAAAATTTCCATCAATCAAAGTTCAAAATTCATTTTCTCAAACTTCACATAATATTGTTCTTTAGTAAAAGAATCTACAAGGTTATTTTCTATTGAAACGTATTAAATAGTAATGTCCCTATTATTAACTATATTTCTTATAAAATTAAATCTAACATTTATTTTTTTCCATAGAATGTTATAAAGGATTTTTTTAATATTGAAATTGTAGTTGTATTATTATATTAAATAGGTTGTTTATAAAAATAAACATTGAAATAAAATAATGTTTTTTTTCATAAACTATGTGCACAAAAACTAGTAGCAGTAATATACTCATCCATAGCTGTGAATAATGTAAGTAATAGTTTCTTTTTATAACATCATCATTTTAAATTTTTACCAAGTAAATGACACATACCTGATATATTTTTTATGTCAAGTTTGCATCCTTAAAAATTAGAATCAATATAGGATAACAATTTAAAATTATTTTGATTAGATTAAAACAAACTAGTATTAATAGTTCCTTTAATACATCTAATTATCTTTTTAATATCCTTAAGATGACTTTCCTTAGGATTAGACTAAAATATTACACACATAAAAAATGAATACATGATATTAGTTCACTGTATTATCAAATAAAGATAGCTTCCAATCACGCCTCTATATATTTTAACATCAACACATTTTCCAGAATCATCCACATCCAATTTATAGTCAGTGATCATTATTTTTCCCATAGTTTTCTTTGAATCAAGTCCAAACCTTTTTACAATTTATTTAGAATATTTGTTTTGGTTTAAAAATAAAACATCTTCTCTTTGATATATTTACAATCCAATAAAAAAATTCTTCTCATTAAGTTCATATCAAATTAATTTTTCATCAATTTAGAAAAATAATCACTAAGAAAATAATTTATAGAACCAAATATAATGTCATCAACATATATTTTTACTATTAAAATATAATTTTAAATACTTAAAATAAACAATTTTGGATCAACCTTTCCTTTATTAAGACTATTTTACAAAAAAAACAAAGTTATTATATTAAACCAAACTTAGGATCTTGATTTATACCATAAATTTTTTTTGATAGTTTAAAAATAGGATTTAAAAATTTATAATTTTAGAATTTATCTGGTTGATTGACATACATATCTATATAAATTACATCATTTAAAAAATAATTTTCACATACATTTTAAACGATTTAAAATTTTGAAAAAATGAAAAAATAATACCTAGAAACAGATGCAAAATAATCTTAAAAATCGATACCTTATTCTTGTAAATGTCCTTTTACAACTATCCTAACCTTATTTTTAATTATATTACCATATTCATTTTTTTTTAAAAATCCACTTTGTTCCTTTGGTTTGTGTAAATACCCCGACCCAAATATCCCAGACTTAGTGGTTACTTTATTACATTAACACTAGATACAATGACTTGTATCCTAAAGGACCAAATAGTTTATTAGTCTTGAAAAACTAGATACATACATTATTCATATATTACATTTGAAAACATAAATTACAACATAATTTTTTTCAAGAACATCATTATTCTCTCAAGCATATCCTTACATATCATTCATAATACACTTCCTATATTATCATGGAAACGAAAAAAAATAAGGGTGATCTCAGATTCTTAGTAAGGGAATGAATACAATAGAAGGTATAATTAGTAAATAAGGAATAATTAATATGGCTAGGTAAATAATTGAAAACATTTCATGTAATCAATAACATGAGTATAATATTAATATGGAAGGAATAAATAATGATCATATAATGTCATATAAATAATCAAATAATCTTGAAACTTATCAATAAATATCATAACTTTTCAAATAATCACATGGACATTAATAACTAATTTCATGATGATGGAATGCATGATATTGGACATTTAAAACATATAGTTCAGGCCTCATTCCAAGACATCCTATATAAATGGGTAAGGCCTCAGGCAAATACCCAATATAATTTGTTTCATGATACCTACCAATTAATCGATGGAATATGTAGTTTTTTTCCTCACCCATAACATAATATTTCTAATTCCTTCATCATATTAATAAATAATAGAACTTAATTAATCATGCCTTAAAAATAAAAAAAACTTTTCAAATTGGAAAAACTAACATACATAATTTTAATACTTTCCTCAACAAAATATCATAAACCATACATAGAGATGTTTTGGATGGTATATTTTGACTATATACTTAATAAATCATAAGTTTTAATAAAGGATGTTGACATACACAAAAATACTTTAAAAATATCACTACAAAATTTATTTAGGAAAATACCTTTTTCACTTTGAAATCAATTATTTAAAATCAAAAAAAAATCCCAAATTTCAACGAAAAAAAATTCTTTGAAAATATCCTATGAAACTCAAAAATTAATATTCAAATAATTAAGTGGTCATGTTAGTGGTAAATTCCATTCAGGTCATATAAGTTAAAATAAAACATTCTTTTCACAATTTTGTTCAAAGTCAAAATGCACCTTGTTGAGAAAATGAAATAAATATTCTTTTAAAACAATTTCATAAAAATTCAATCATGAGTAAAAATGAATTTTAAAAATAATATTATAATATTATAAAACATTTTTATACAACTTGGATATAGAATGAAAAATAATTTTTGACAAATGATACAAAAAAAATCGATTTTCCTTAAAAATATTCTTTTAGTGTATTGTGAATATAATGAGAGGAAAATGAAATAGAAACAAGTATATTTAAGAAACAACTACAATTGAATAAAATATATGGGTTTTATGATATAAATATCAAATAATTCCCCCAATGGAGACTTAAAAAAACAATCCCGAATAATAATGAGATTGTGAAATAAACTCTTACCACTTTAGTAACTCCTGAATCATAATCCTCATGAAATAATAACTTCAAATGAATATTTAAATAACTTGAAAAAAATTATATCCATGATATAAAATGTAAAAGTTTCAGTATATACACATCATAATCACAAATAGGTGCATAACAACAAATATGTATCAATGAATAAAATTTGAGACGAAGAACCCTTACCTCGGGTCTGAATTATTTTGTACTTGTTCAAAACTCTTTTATAACAAATATGTATTTATTATAAATATATTAAATAATCATAATCATATATATCATAACATATATTATTCACGTATAGTCTTTATCACTCGTTTATTAACAATTCTTTGTTAAAATCAATGTCCCGGGTAATAACTATTTCACTTTTCATGTATGTTCTGGTTCGGTAGTTTTCGTCCTTGTAATTTTATAATTGTTACATCATATATATAATTTTGATAATGTTATAAATATAATATATATTCATTATATACATATATATTTTCATCCATAAAAGTTATATATATAAAAAAATTACACCATTCATAGAGACGGTAGGTCGTACATACGCATGAACACTGTTTCATTTTTTTAAAGTATGAAACAAAAGAAATATAAATAATAATTAACCTTTTAAAAATAATTATGATTTTATATATATCACATATATTCATTAAATTTATCCTTATTATATTCCATGTAAAGCATAAGTTAAAACCGAATCACATCTCTTCGTGAGGTAGTAGTTCTTCATACACACGAGCGACGTTATTGTATTCCAACGGAATAGAAATTAAGAAGTTATAAGTGATATTATAATTTAATAAGTATATTTATTCCACAAATATAATATATAAAAATTAAATCCATCATTATATTCAATTTTGAGAGGTTTTTATAGAAAATAAGTTGCCTCAGTTCACGAGGTAGCAGTCCATCATACACACAATCAACGGTTTTGTTTCCCATTTGATGGAAGAGGAGATGTATTTAGGTTGTTACATTAACATAATAACACATTAATATATTGAATATACTAGTTTTATTATTTTATCATCTTTAAAAAATATTTTAAGGGGGTTGATGAAGAAATAAAATAAAAACACTTGGCTAATAACGATACCTCTTCTTCGGACAACCTCTTTAGGATTATACCTAAAGCCTTCCTATGGCGGTTTTTCAATAAAAAAACTATAGGGAATGGGTAGGGATTTAATGAAGGTATTTTGGTAGTAATTGGCTGAACTAAATTACTTTTAAATTATAAATAAGTGAGGTGAGGCGGTTTCCTTTTATAATTGAGGTGAGTGACATACGTGTAATTTTTCAAATATTTTCAATAATTCCAAGACAATTTTTTTTTAAAAAATAGATCTAAAATGTAATATTCAAGATCATTAGATTCTATAATATCTAAATATATCCATCCAATAGAAATTATATAAGTTTTAGGTCATTTATAACCCTTATCGTTTTAGTTTAACCCCCTGGTAAACCCAGTTTAACCTTAACAATAGTAACATATTTTCATTATTTTACTATTCACTGTAAACAAAAATAAAGTTGAACTTATTATAAAATATTAATTATTATTATTAAAAATATGGAATAAATATTATCAAAAAATTCACATAATTGGTAGAGATTAATTTAAAATTAAACCTTCAATCGTGATGAAAAACGGTTTTCCAAAGAAAACGTTTTCTTAAGTATAAAATTTTTTATATCAAAATTCAACACGAAATTTAATACAATAAACCAAATTGGATTAATAATATTAATATTTATCTAATTTTCATTTTAAAACCATTTTAAAACAAAATATAACTTTTTAAATGCTTTAAGTGAAAATATAATTTTTAATAAAAAACAATTTTTTCACTATTCATCAAAAAATTAATCTTTTTAGAAATGTATATAAAATTCACTCCAATATAATTTTCATGTGTTTATTTAAAAAATTAATTTCATTTTTTCAAATAAATTTTCTAAAATTGGTAAATTTTAATTTTAAAATAAATGTGCAAAGTGCGATGAAACCGCATTTTAGGAAAAAAAATACAGTTTTTAAGCATAAAACTAGATATATTCTTATCTCATGATTAAAAAAGATATTGTATGAATGTTAAGAAATTTTATTGGAAATATAATATATAAATTTCATGAAAATCATTCACCAATAGTGGTAAATTTAATTTATTAAGATAAAAATACATTGCGTTCATAAAAACTGTTTTTCAGAAGAAAAAAAACATTTCTTTTACTATCAAATGATTTTTTTTATTTTCATTTATAACTAATTGATAAACAATAAATTTATTGTATAAATGTTTAAACCATATACTTATCATAAATTATTTATTCTTATTCATACCCACCAATTTAATGGATAGGTTATAATGATCACATTTAAATAATGATATAATATATCACAGTTCTTTTAGACACGGTGTTGCGTGTAATGCAAGCTATCAAAGAAAATAAAATTAAAAATAAATATATCATAAAATCTTGGTGTGTTAAATTATACCCCCTTAAATAAATTTTTCCCTCATAATTTTATTTTAATCATCAAATTTTCAACCATCTTTGAAAACCCAAATCAAAAATATGGATAATAAAACTTCATAAAAAAATATAGTAGGAAACATAAAGGTTACCTAAAATATTGTGTATTTGGGTTCCCAAATAATGTAAAAATAAGTCTAAAATTAAAATATAGACATGGAAGATAATAATAACATCCAAGGAATAATAGATAGTGGTAGATAATATGGTCAGTATAAAGATAACATTCACAAAACCCTAAATCAATAAGGGGTGAAGAGACTATCAATTCATCAAAAATGAAATTAAAAGTTTAACATTTTATTTCAAGATAATTTTCCTAGATTTGAGGGATTATTTTACTATCAATATAAAGTATATGATGAAATTTACTTATATGATTTCTTTCTATATTATAAGAAAAAATTTATCCTTTAGTTTTACTTCAATCAATTTTCACTTCATATATTACTCTATAAAATGAATATTCAAGATGAATTTTTTATGATTGAACCACTAAAATTAACTTTTAACATATTATAAGATCTATAAAAATAATGAAAATTAATTAATTCTTTATCTAAATATTTTAAAAAAACAAAATGGTTAGTATTATTTATCCAATTTTAACAACCCCAACCCTAGTATCCCAAAGATGGTGCCTTACTTTATTACATTGGCATAGATACAAGGAATCACTTCCGGAAGTATTAAATAGTTTTTTAGTATTGGTGGACTAGATACATATTTGAATCAAATTTTCATTTGAAAACCCAAATTACAACATAATTTTTTTCAATAATAGCATGATTCCCTCTAGCATATCATTTCACATTAATCATAGTACACTTCATGGAATCCTAGGTAAAGGAAACAAAATAAGGGTGATCTTAAATGCTTAGTAAGGGTTGAGTACAAAGAAAGCTATCATGAAAGAGTAATAAATATGGAAAGGTAAATAAATAAACACACATTCCATTTAAATAACTATATAAGGAATTATCAATACATAAAGGTAAATACCTTAACACACATTCCACTTAAAAAAAATGAATAATGTATAATCAATATGGAAATGTAAATAACAAAAACACATTTCATTTAATCAATAAACTGATAATGAAATGCATCTAGATATAATATCATTGATAATAATAACTTAATTCTAAATGAAGGAAATTATTAATTATAGGATTTTATATTTCCTAGGAACATGATACCTTTACCATCAAGACCTTTCATAAGACGGTTTAAAACATACTAGGGAAAAAACCATCTGATTTAGACAACTGATTCGTCTCATGAAACTATCAATACATCAAGGGGATTTTTATAAACAGTGCCTAATCCATTTTATTCATATCAAAAAAATACTCATATATATAATAATTGATTTAATTCATAAACAATTTTTCTTATCATAAAGTATTCATATTGAGTAAAAGATACAAATTTATCAATATTTCCCTAGTTAATCAAATAACTTTCAAAGAAAACACCATATATAAAAATGTTATACAGTTTAGAAAATAATCATATTCATCACACAATAATATGTATATTTAATAGAAATTTAATTTCCAATGAAATTTTATTACAATAAAGTTATTGTTTTAATATAAAGTTAACAATCAAAAAATAAAGTGATATTTCACAATAACTTTTACTACTTGGTAATTTTCAAGTCAAATCATCTTGGATTAAATAATTAGAATTAAAAATTAAAATAAAATTAATAATGAATTATTCATTATATTTCATTTCAAAGGTGAAGTATATGCACAATATAAAAGAAACTAGGTGCATAACATTACAATATGCCTCAATGAAATGAAATTGAGATGAAATCTATTACCTCACGCTTACTTTTGATTGAACATTATTTAACCTTCTGTATGGTGTTTTAAAACTTTTTATTGACTTATAATATAACCATATTAATATTTATAATTTCATATCTTATCCTTTGATAACATATTATTACCCTTTCATTAATAATTTTTCATTATTTTCATTGTTTCAGGTATTAATTGCCTTGTTTTCTCACACGTGTTTCATCATGAAATATCTATTTGTTTCATATATTATATAGTTATATCCTCTATATAATAGTAATAATAATAATAATGGCATAATTATCATATTTTTAATATATTTTACTTTTAAAACCAATCGTGAATTATAGTTATAAAAAATTAAGTACGTTACGATCATGAATATAGTAGGTCGTACATACACATGAGTAACAGTTTTGTTTTTCAAAAATCATTATGGAAAGAAGGTAGGTAATATTTTTACCTTTAAATAATAATAATAATAATAATAATAATATATACCATATTATATACTTGTATATATCATACATGTGGTATGGTGATGAAAAGAGAGCCACATCGCTTCGTGAAGGTGGTAGTCCACATATACACAGATGATGTTATCATCTTTACGTGAGTGAAAAGGAAATAAAATGATATATATTATGTTTCAAGAATTATAAATATTTTATTAATATCATAATTATTTCATTTATATCATATATAATCATCAAATTTATCCTTATCACCTTACATTTGAAGCGTTAGTGAATAAAAAATCACATCTCTTCGTGAGGCGGTAGTCCGCCGTACACATGAGCAGTGTTATCGCATCTCCTACAGGGTGGAAGGTAAAAATATATATATATATATATGATATAGTGACTCCATATGTATAAATATGTTATAAATATAATATATATACTTTATATCCATCATCATAACCAACCGTGAAAGGTGGTAATGGAAGAACAAGCGACATCGGTTAGCGAGGTGATAATTCATTGTACACACAAATGATGATTTTGTAACCCATTTAATGGAAGTGTATATGGATTTAGGTCATGAAAATATTATAAAAAAATCTCATTAAATGGAAGATAATGATTTTATTATATCATTAGTGTTTAATAACAATTTAAGGAAGTGGATGAAGAAATAAAATAAAAGTGCTCATTGAAGAACATTACCTCTTCTTTAGGTATCCTCCTTAGGTTTGCGCTAAAGCCTTCTTAGGTTAGATTTATGCAAAGAATAAGGCTTATATGATGAGTTTAGGTAATTTGGGAAGTGATTTGAATAGTTTTTGGTCAATCCAAAAGGCTTTCAAGGTGTGAAGAAGTGAGGGGAGTGAGTTCCCTTTTATAGTTAAGGAGTAGTGGTATTTTTGTAAATACCAAAAAATATTCACTATTAGGAGGTCAATATTACCTAAAGTGGATAAAAATGATAATTAAAGATTTTTAGGGATGATATGTTTGATACAAACCTCCATCGCATAATGATACACATTTTTACACATTTTGTTCCTTAACTTCTAAGTTTCCCCACTTTTACCATTTTGGTTTTTCACTTCGGTAACTAGTTTTCTAACCTAGGTAATTTATTCCTTAAGAATAAAATAAAATTATAATTATTATATAATTTCTACCCAATTATTATAAATATTAAATAAAATTTATCGAATAAAAACTCCATGTGTGTTGAAAATTAATTTTAACACAAACACATCTAACATGTAAAAACATTGTTTTAACCTTCACAATGCTAACAACATTTTTACTATTTAGGGTTCAATATAATAACTATAAAAGAAAAATTGGTATATGAATGGACCATATTTTATATTTTTAAACATATAAAAATCACTTGGAATAATATGGTATTTTTAGTAATTTCAAATCACTTAATAAAATATCATTTATTTTAAAATAACATTAATGTCAATTTTGATTTGAATTTAAAAATATCAATACAATGATGTAATTAGAATTTATTATGATAACACTTGTTTAAAATGATATATTTATCTAAAAAATTAATTTAAAAAAATAATTCATTGAATTCGCTTCACTTTTAATATTTTTAGTATCATTTATTTTATTTTATTATTAAATAAATAAAAACTACTTTGGAATTTCTTAAGCTTTTTAAGTAATTATTTCAACCCTATAAATTAAATATAAATTATTATGATGAAAAAAACTCATTTATATTTCAAAATAATATCTATAACCTAACCTATGTTGTTTTTTCACCATCCTAATGCTTTAAAGATATTAAAAGTAAGAAATGTTCTTTTTTTCTTTTTCTTTACTTAACTTATTATATAAGTCAATTTATTAGAAATATGTCCCAAAAACTCATAAAAATAGATCTTAAAGAAATAAGGGTCTAAATATGACCATCCAATGGATTCTGTAAAAAAATTTAGGTCATTTTAACCCCTATCTTCTTATTTTAATCCCCTCATAAACTCATTTTTACCTTAACCGTGATAATTAATTTTTATTGTTTTCGCTATTCATTTTGGTAAAAAATTGAGTTGAACTAGTTAGAAATTATAAATTATACTAATTCAAAATAAGGAATCTATTTTTCCAAATTCAATTCACATAAGTAACAAATTTTAATTTAAAATCGATCCTGCAGATGCGACGAGAAAGATAGTTTTTAAAGAGAAAATATTCAAATGTTTATAATGTTTTCATATTAAAATTAAATATGGAAATTATTAAAATAAACTAAATTAGATTAATTGATATATAATTGAAATAATTTTTATTTAAAACCAATATAAATTACAATATAAATTATTTTAATGAAAATTTCATTTTCAGTTAAAATTCAATATTTTTCCTTATTCATCAAAAAATGAAATTGTTTTAAAAAATCCCAAAAATTCACTATAAGATAACTTTTATATGATGATTTCCAAAATTAAGTTTATTTTTTCAAATAAATTTTCTAAAATTTTTAAAACTTAATTCTAAATTAAGTTTGTAAATCATGACTAAACTGTGTTTTATTTAAACCCGGTATTGTTTACATTACAAGCTATCGATGTAATTAAATTAATTCTAAAAGAATTATATTGTAAAGTCTTAAGGTGATACATTCCCCCCACCTTAATTAAATTTAATCCTCGTAATTTAAAATTTATCTTGTTAATCAATGGTTTTACATTTTAAAATACCATTGTTGAAAAAACCACATCATAAAAAGGGTTAATAAAATATCCTCTTAATAAGAGAGAAAGGGAAGTATATAGGTCATCTGAAATAATAACCTAAATAGGTTTCCAAGTAGGATAACATAGTTTGGAAATGAAAACATTGACATGGAAAAGAAAACTAACACCTAAATACCGATGTAGAGTGACAGAGAACATGGTCAAGATAAATTTAACAACCACAAAGTCATAAATAAGAGGTGTGAAAAAAGGTCATTGATATCATTAAAAATAATGATAGTTGTACAACATTTTGGTTTCAAGACCATGTTACTAGAGTTTAGTAATTATTTTACTCTCTAGTAATATAAGTAAATATACTTACTTGATATATTTTTATTTAATAGGCACAATTACATCCTTTGTTTATCCTTTGATCAATTTCCACTTTGTCTCTTACTCTAAGAAATGAATATCCAAAAATGAATTTTTTTATGCCTAAAGCACTAAAATTCACTTTTAAAAGACCATAAATCCATAAAAGGGTGACAAGTATTTTCATATGTCTCCAAATATTTCCAAAACCAATATGGTAAAAATAATTTATCCAATATTTATAAATATTCATATAGTGAAGTAATACATTAATATTTAAAACCCCATCCAAAGTTAAACTTAAACCATTTAATAAATGGTTAAACTTATGGCCCTTGAAAAATATTAAGATCTGTAACTTTATAAATAAATTCATTTAATTTTCAAAATGAAATTATCATTAATCTCTCAAACAACATTAAGTAACTCTTAATCATCTCATACCAAACATGTTAATACCTTCATCATGTGTTCTCATCAAACATGGTAATAACCCGAATTACCATAAGACCTAATTGAAAACATGAATTATTCCTTATTACTTAAATAAACAAATATTATTGGATATATTCCTAAAATCCAAAAATATTGTTAACTCCATAAATGATATTATAAACCACTTTATCAATAAATCATTAATCAGTTCCAAGGTAGTTAGTACTATCCAATTTAATTTATCCATATAAATCATATCTTCATTCCAATATCACTATCTCAAAATCAAGAACATATTAAGGGCTATCTTTCCTTCAATAATCTGTTTTATAATAAGTTCAACTAGCCACTAAATCATTTTTCTTAGTCATTGGTAACATTCAATATACACTTTCAAATCCTTAATGAAAAGGTATTATAGTAAAATCCTTATATATTTCATAATTCTTATATCCATGACATCATTGATAAAATTCTCAAATGAAATAATTATTGAATACAAACACAAGAAAATTAATCATTCCTCTTCACCTATGGTAGTAGCATAAGCGTGACCATGATCCATTAGCTTCATTTGAGGTATATTCCTTTAACACTTGAGACATTTATTTGTGTATTGACTCATCTACTTGTAATTAAAGAATTTTATATTGGAAACTTTTTTCTTTCCCTTGAAATCACAAGCATGGTGACCTTTCTCTCCACACATGTAGAAAAATCTCATTCCTTTTAAGCAAGTACCAAGGCATTTCTTTCCACAATTATCACATACGGGAAAATATTTCTTTCTCTCATTTCATCTATCCATATTTTTCTATTCCATCCTCTTCATCTCATGCTTACCTTTGAAGCCATAATACTTAGAGAATTAGTTATATATCTTTTCAACACATGATATTATCTCCTCGTATGATTATAATGTTTGGGAGGCTAGTTCTCTTTGACATAATAGCTTAATACCATCAGAGAAACTATCATTCATACTCCTTGGATTATGTGAATTGATTTGGTTCTCATTCCTTCTTCTAGGTACCATTTATAGATGATTTCATACACTATATTGAATCATATCATTATGAAGCATAATGTATAATCCCTTAACTAGTGAAATTCATAACATAAATTGAAAATTTATTCATAGTTATTCTCATAATCATAAATACAGTTTATTTGAGGATATCTCTATTTAAAATCTTTCAAAATGGTTTATAAAGAAAATGTAAATTATCCTAAGCATATCCCTCCCAGGATTTTCAAACCGGGTGCATAGTAAGGACCATTCTTATATACCAGGAAATGCTCGAGTTAATCCCGATGTGACTTTTTCAAAGTTATTACCCCTAGGAACCTCTATTCCAGAACCTTATCCACTTGTAGTATCAATACAGAGATGTATTTCTAAGAGAAACCACATAATCACTACCTTACTAAAACTCTAGTATGTACTTATATACTTATCGTCAAAGTCTATCAAAGGGTTATGTTCCCTAATCTATAATTTCTTAAATATATTTTCCAAGGTTTCTACTAAAATTCCTTTAATACCAACTATAATGACCAATATCTTAGTATCCTAGATTCAATTCCTTACTCTATTACATTGGAATAGATATAAGGAATCACATCCCGAAGGATGAAATAGATTAGTAGTTTTGGTGAACTAGAAACATAATTGAATCACATTTACATTTGAAAACACAAATTACAACATAATTTTTTTAGAATAACATAATTTCTATATAATATCATGCACATAAATCATATTACACTTAATTTAATCCTTTGTAAATGAAACAAAATATAGGCAAGATCAAATTCTTAGTAAGGGTTAAGTACAATGGAAGCTATCATAAAAGAATAATCAATATAGAAAGGTAAATAATTAATCACACATTCCATTTAAATAACTGGATAAGGAATAATTAATACGTAAAGGTAAATAATTGAACAAACATTCCACTTAAATAACTGGATAAGGTGTAATCAATATGGAAAGGTAAATAATTGAAAACATGTGCCATTTAATCAATAAAATGAGAATGAAATGCATATAGAGATAATATCATTCTGAAAATATCATGGATAATAATAACTAAATTATGAATAAAGACAATTATTAATTATCATATTTCATTTTTTCTAGGATCATGATGCCTTTACCTTCAAGACCTTTCATAATATGGTTTAAAACATAATGGGTAAAAACTCATTTGATCTGGCCAACTGATTTGTCTCATAAGAATACCAATGAATCGAGGGGATTACTATAAGTCATCACCAACCCATTTCATGAATGTCCAAAGAATTACTAATATATTGAATAACCAATTTAATTTATGAATATTGTACCTTATCATAAAGTGTCTGTATTGAGTAAAGGAAACATATTTATCAATATTTCCCCAGTTAATCAAATAACTTTAAAAGTAAACACCACATGTAAAAATGTTATATGGTTTATTAAATAATCATATCAATCACACAATAATATGGATATTTAATATAAATGTAATTTCCAATGAAAAATGATTATAATAAAGTGATTGTTTCAAGATAAAGTTAACAATCACAAAAGAAAGTGAGATTTCACAATAACTTTTACCACTTTTTAATTTTCAAGTAAAATCTCCTTGGATGAAATAATTAAAATTGAAACTTGAAATACCATTAATAATGAATAATTCATTATATTACATGTAAAAAGGTAATTATATACACCATATAAAATAAACTAGGTGCATAACATTACAATATGCCTCAATGAAATAAAATTGAGACAAAATCCCTTACCTCACACTTCCTTTTGATTAAACATTATTTAACCTAATTTATATTGCTTTTAAACATTTTATTTAATAATAAAATAACCATATTAATATTTTTAATTTAATATGTGATTATTTTATAACATCTTATTACCCTTTTATTAATAATCATTCAATATTTTTATTATTTTGGGTGTTAATTGGATTTTTTTCTCATGTGTGTTTCATCGTGAAACAATTAGGTTCTTGCACATATTATATAGTTATATCATATACAGAATAATAATAATGACATATTTATAATATATTTACATAAATTTTACTTTTAAAAGCAATCATGAATTATGGTTATGAAAAATGAAGTATGTTACGATTATGGAGACGGTAGGTCGTACGTACACATGAGCGACATTTCCATTTTTCAATGATAATTATGGAAAAGAGGTAAGTAATAGTTTACCATTACATAATGATAATAATATCATATATACCATATTATATACTTATATGCATCATCCATGTGGTGTGGTGATTAAAATAGATCCACATCGCTTCGTGAAGGCGGTAGTCCACATGTACACGAACGATGTAATCATCTTTATATAAGTGAAAAGGAAATAAAGAAAAGTTATATATTATATTTATAGAATGATAAATATTTAATTAATATCATAATTATTTCATGTATATCACATATAATCATTAAATATATCTTTATCACCTTCTATGTGAAGGGTTAGTGAAAGACAAATAACTCGCTTCGTGAGGCAGTAGTTTGTCGTAAAAATTAGCAACATTATCGTATCTCCTATGGAATGGAAGGTAAAAAGATATATATATGATATATTTACTATATAATTATAAATATGTTATAAATATAAAATATATAATTTATATACACCATCATACCCAACTATGAAAGGTGGTAATGGAATAATAAATGACATCGGTTCGTGAGGCGGTAGTCTGTCGTACACACGAACGATGATTTTGTAACCTATTTGATGGAAGTGGAGATGTTTATAGGTCATTAACTTATTATAAAAAAATATAATTATATTTAATATACTAAGTTTATTATATCATCATGTTTTAATAATAATTGAGATACGTGGAGGAATAAATAAAATAAAAACGCTCATTGAAGAACATTACCTCCTCTTCTGGTATCCTCCTTAGATTTTCACTAAAGCCTTTCTAGGTTGGATTTATGCCCAAAATAAGTCTTCTGATATGAGGGTAGGGAATTTTGGAATTGATTTGGGTAGATATTTTTCAATATAAAAGGATTGAGATCTATGAATAATTGAGGTGAGTGAGTGCCCTTTTATAGTTGAAGAAGAGTGGTATTTTTGTAAATACTAAAAAGTATTCACTAATGGGTGGTCAATCTTAACTCAAGTAGATCCTAAATTGATAATTAATAGTATATATGTATTATATGGTCTATAAAAACTTCCAAAACACAATAAAATTCATGTTTTACACATTTTGTTCCCTAACTTCTAAGTTTCCCAACTTTTACCATTTCGATTTTTCACTTCGGTAAATATTTTTCTAACATAGGTAGTTTATCATTTAAGACTAAAACAAAATGATACTTGTTAGATAATTTATACATTCTGATTATAAATATTAAATCCAATTTATCAATTAAAAATCTCATGTGTGTTGAAAATTAATTTTAACACAAGTGCATGTAACGCGCAAAAACATTGTTTTAACCTTAACGGTGTTAACAGGGTGTTTACTACTTAGGGGTAAATATAATCACTATAAAAGAACAATTGGTATATGAATGGAACATAGTTTATATAACTAAACATTTAAAAATCCCTCATAATAATATGGTATTTTTAGTAATTTCATATCATTTAATAAAAAATCATTTATTTTAAAATAACATTAATATCAATTTTGACATTATTCATTTAATTTGAATTTAAAAATACCAATAAAATGATAAAATTAAAATATATTATGTTAAAATAGTTGTAAAATGGTATATTAATCTAAAAAATTAATTCAAAATAATAATTCATTCAATTTACTTCACTTTTAATATTTTTAGTATCATTAATTTTATTTAGTTATTAACTAAATAATTACTATGTTGGAATTTCTTTAGAATTTTAAGTAATTATTTCATCTATAAAAATTAAAAATAAATTATTATGGTAAAAAACGAATTTATATTTCAAAATAATATCCATAACTGAACCTACGTTGTTATCCCCATCCCAATGCTTTATAGATATTAAAAGTAAGAAAGGTTATTTTTTGTCCTTTTCTTTACTTAACTTATTATATAGGTCACTTTCATGGAAAAATATCCAAAAAAATATAAAAATAGATATTAAGGTAATAAGGGTAGAAATATTTCCATATAATTCATTTTTAACAAATTGGTAGGTCATTTTAACCATCATCTTCTTAGTTTAACCCTCAGTAAATCCATTTTTACCTTAATTGTGGTAACTAATTTTTACTATTTTCACTATTCATTTTTGTCAAAAATTGGGTTGAACTTATTAGACATTCTAAATTATGCTTATTAAAAATATGGAATCCATTTTTTCAAATTCAATTCACATAATTAGAAAATTTTAATTTAATATTAACCCTATATAGACGATAAGAAAGCGAGTTTTCAAAGAGAAAATGTTCAAATGTTTACAATTTTTTTATATCAAAATTCAATATGAAAATGATTCCAATGAGATAAATTTTATTAATTTATATATTATGGAACTAATTTTAATTTAAAACCAATTAAAAATATGATTTTATATTATAAATTATTTAAACAAAAAAATCATTTTTAGTAAAAATTCCTTATTTTTCACTAGTCATCAAAAAAATGAAATTGTTCATAAAAATACCAAAAAATAACACTAAGATAATTTTGATATGATTATTTAAAAAATTAAGTTTATTCTATAAAATAAATTTTCAAAAGTTGTCAGAAATTAATTCTAAATTAAGTACAAAAATCGTGACTAAACTGATGGTTTTGGGCGCAGCGGAAGCGTGCGGTGGTGGGAGATATATTAAAATTTCTGTTAATATTTAAATTTCCAAAACCAATAATGAGGATCTTGAACATAAAATTTATAATAAATTTATTTAATATTAGAAGAAAATATCACCTTGTATTAGGAAACTTTCTTTTTGATGATGTTGATCATCCAAAAAAGACCCTTTTAGATTGCCTTCATTGCGCTGTGAGGATCCAAAGATAGAATCCCTCTAACGGTGATCCACACATGATCCTTTGATCTCTGAGCAATGCCAATCGATTACAATATACAATAGAAATAAATGTCTATTTATAGATATAGGTTTTAAGTTAAAATATTATTTAATTGCATGTCTGGTATTAAATAATATTTAAAACCTTTAATAATCCTCATTCCATATAATAATAATATCATTATTATTATTTTTGTGGTGTTCACCCACTTGAACACTAAAAAATATTATTTAACCATCTTGTTAATTAATATTTTTCACTGTACATGATCTTGGTACATTTGAACTCCTCTAGCATTTATTAAACACCCGAATAAATATTTTATTCATAAATAAATATTTTATTCATAATACAATGAATAAATATTTATTAAAATATTAAATAAATAAAATAAATGTTTTATTCACAATCTAGCAAATAAATATTTTATATATTTTCATGTAATCAAATAAATTATTTATTAGTAAACAAATAATTATTTATTACCTTGGTAATATTATAGATCAATAATACTTGAATAAAATTATTCCTTAATCTTGAGAATGATATTTATTCTAATAATTAAATTCAAATAGAATTTAATCAAGATCATCAGAAACACTTACTGTGTGACCCTCTGGGATTATTTATCATTGTCATTAGGTAGGCTTACCTAAATCCAATATTACTATCTAATAAAAGGTGAAGATGTCTAAGTTAAATAACTTAATATCTTAATGATGATAACCGCATACGAATGCTCACTCTGTAATATAATTCCTTTTTCTCAATATCTCATCAAGTAGGTTGCACATCTGTGTCACCAACCTATACGATATATACATCTTTCAGTAAAAATATGAAATACACACGTCATTACACCATGGCCTTGGAATTTAGGGAAATTATTTTATTCCAATCAAAGGGATGATATATGAGCTTCCATAAATATGGAAGGGACAAATCCTTCCTTGAACTATCCATTAATTACATACCAATCGTGATGCACCCAACTTAACCTACCTCCCACCAACATATTACATTATGGTTTTTCTTAGTAAATCTAATTATTTGAGACATGACATGCATCAATGATAATATTAAATTCTAATGATCATTACACATGCTCATAGATATGAATATATGATGACACCAAAACATGTAGAATTCCAACTCGCTGGTTTATTCTCATAATCTCCCATCTTGAATATTACCAAGTGAAAACTTCATGAGAAGAAGAATTATTCTATTATGAGTAATCACACCTAACATTCTATCTACTATTTGTACCATCATAGTATGTTATCTATCCACATAACACTATTTTAGAATATTATCATAGTAATTCAAGGTTCTCATCATAGCGAGAAATGTTATGGCCTTATCAATACGATGTATACTCTAGGACATTAATATATTAGACTGATGAAGAACAATGAAAAATATATAATAATAAGTTTTATCAATATTAAATATATTTAATATACATGTAATTAAAGTACAAACAATTGGTCCTAGGACACCAACTCAAATAAACTCCCACTTGGTCTAAAGCTGACTTCCTACAACTTTCAGTTATCTAGACCTCACATGATAAACATGTTTCTTCTGATTCAAGGATTTAGGTAAGGGGCATATCATGTTGTCTTCCCTGCAAATACTACTCACTACAACCTCACATCTCTGAGAAAAAACCATCAAGATATGATATTTCTAGAGTATTTCTTTTTCTGCTGATGTGATCATAGATCTTTTGTGAGAGCCACTGTTGTAGTAGTATCACAATATTGTGTGATAAGATCTTTACTGCTAGGTATGACATCAATCTCTTGGATGAAGTTTTTCATTTATAATGCTTCTTTAGCTTCCTTAAAAGACACAATATACTTGGACTCTACTATAGAATCTATGACCACAACCTGCTTTGAGTTCTTCCATCTCACATCACCTCTATTCAAAGTAAATATATATCCCATTTATGAATTCATATCATCTTGATCAATTTAGAAACTAGAATTTTCATATCCTTTAATGTCTAGTTATTCATATTCTCTATAAACTAGGAACATATCCTTAGTATACCTCAGATACTTAAGGATATTCTTGACTGCCATCAAATGGAAATTACCTGGATCAACTTGATATCTTCCTACCACACTTAATACATAGGAAAAATCTAGAATAATACATAGCATAACATACATGAATAACCCAATTTCTAATGCATATGTAATCCTTTCCATTATGTTTATTTCCTCATGTATCTGAGGACATAGTTTCCTAGATAGATGAATGCCATGTGACATTGGTAACAATCTCCTCTTGGATTATTCCATACTTAATCTCTTAAGTATCTTGTTAATCTATGCACTTTGACTTTGACACAAGGATCGCACTCATTATTTATGAAACCAAATTCTATTATGGATTTATAAAAATTAATGTTCCATGACCTAGATTCTTTCTTTAATCCATAAATGTATTTTTTCAATTTTTATATCTTGTTGGCATCCTTTGGATTTATAAACCATTCAGTTTGTGTCATATAGAAATATTCCTAAAGGTTCCCATTAAGGAAGGCTATTTTGAAATATATTTTCTAAATCTCATAGTCATGGTGAGATGCAATAATAGGTAAAATTATGATTGATTTTAACATTGAAATTAGTGGAAAAATTTCATCATAGTCAATGCCTCGATGTTGTTTAAACCCTTTTGCAATAAGTTATGCCTCATAGATACTGACTTATCCTTCCATGTCCAATTTCTTCTTGAATACCCATTTTCAACCAAATATATTTTCATCCACTATATGATCTACCAAAAACCAGAAATAGTTTTGGTATATGGAATCCATTTCAAAATTTATGGATTATTTTCACTTAGAAACATTTGTGTCACTTATTGATTCTTTATTGGTTATAGGATCATTATTATCAACTAATAATTATTTATCATCCTCAGTGACTATAAAATATTACCATCCTAGTTCTCTAACCTCTCTTATACTCTTACGTAGTACTTGTATATCTATAATAATTTCTTCTTCCACAGAGCTTTGTGGAATCTATTCATGTGCCAACTCTGGTGTAGCTTGAGCCTCAACTTCATTGAATTCTATCTTTCTCCCACTATCTATTTTAGATATATACCCCCTATCAAGTAATATTTCATGTATTTACACTATTATCTTTTTTATAAGGATTCATATAGGTAATATCCCCTTGTTTTTTTGGGATATCCTATAAAGGTACACTTTGTGCCTCAGGTGCAATTTGGTTACCTGAAGAGGCCTTAACAAATGCCTCACACCCCCACACATGTAAATTAGACAAAATTGTTTTTATTCCACTATAAAATTCATATGTAATACCATTTATTTATTTAGTTGGTACTTGGTTTAGTATGTGTGCAGGTGTTTATAATGCATATCCTCAAAAGGATAATCGAAGACTCGCATGACTCATTATTGATCTCACCATATCCAAAAAGGTGCAGTACCTCCTTTCACTTACACTATTCCACTAAGGTGTGTAAGGATGAGTGAGTTGGTATAGGATCCCAAACTCCCATAAGTAATCAATGAAGTCTTGATTAAGATATTCTCCATCACGGTCTGAGTAAATTTTCTTAATCTTCTTAACAAGTTTGTTCTCAACTTCATTCTTGTATTTATCAAATTAATCAAAAGAATTTGACTTATACCACATTAATTATACATATCCATATGTACTAAAATCATCAAGAAAAGTTATGAAGTATGATTACCCACCCATTACTTTAATAAAAAATAGACCACACACATTGGTCTAAACTAATTAAAGAATCTCTTAAGCCTTTTAACCTTTCTCGCTAAATGGGGAATCAGTCATTTTTCTTTGTAAACATGTTTTACATACACCAAGTGGTTTTAGTTCAAAATCTTCTAAATATACATCTTGATGTAACTTAGTTAATCACTTTTTGTTTACATGACCTATCTGGTGATTCTAAATTTTGGTGTAGTGTGAGACATGTGGAGTAACTTCATTGTTGATTTCTATTACTTGGTTCATGTAATCTAATAGATAAAAATAATTATTTAAACGTGTCTTACCATAAAAAATGTTATATTTATAAAAGAAGAAACATTTATTCCCAAATATGAAAATAAATCCATTTGTATCTAGTCTTGATATAAAAATAATGTTTTTGGTAACATAATTCACATAATAAAATCCATTTAAAACCAAGATCATTCTAGATGACGACATGAGGTGGTAGTATCTGATAGTTATAGCATGAAGTTTAGATCTATTGGCTTCTCATGGATCCACCCCCCCTCATTCAATATTTCTGAATCTACTTGGTTCATGTATTTGAATATATACATGATTGCAGCAAGCTATATCTAATTTCCAATTTTTAGAAATAGTTAAATAGTACTCGATAACAAATGCACCTAAAGTTTCCCCTTGATTATTTGGTTTGGTGTGGTTTTTCTTCTAGTTTCCCTTCTTTCCACATACAAAATAGAAAACATCATGTTCCCATCATTTCTCTTTGTTTTTCCTCTTCTTAGAAGGGTGTGAAGAATCTTTGGACTTATAGTTATTCTCTTTCCCTTTCTATTTTTTCACCATAAGGACATAAGAATTTTTTTACTTCATATCTTTATCTACTTGGTGAAGAAGAGTTAGAAGATCTGTAAGAGGCTTATTAATGTTGTTAATATGAAAATTCACAACAAATCTATAGAATCTCTAAGGTAGTGTTTCTAAAATGAGATCAGTGCCCAGTTATTCAGGGAGTTTAAGACCTAGAACCTCTAAGCGTTCAATGTAGCCAATGATCTTGAATACATGAGGCCTAAATGGGGTACCCTCTCGAAGATTTCTATAAAATATCACTTTAGAAATATAAAATTGTTCCTATCTATTCTATCCTAATAAATACCACGTAGGTGCTCAAGTATGATATATGCGTCCATGTTTTCATGAGAATTCATGAGTTATCTAGACATTAATGAAAGAATCAAACATTGAACATTGAAAAAGCCACTCAAATGTTTTTTGTAGACAAGTAACTCTTCATCACTCACCTATTTAGCAGGCCGATCTGGCATTGAGGATTCTAGTACGTAATATTTTTGTTCATGATGTAGCACAACCCGAAAGCATCTAAACCACTACTAAAACTTACTGTTAGTTAGGAGGTTTTCTTTCTCCAATTTTAATCATAGGGATATTATAGATGATGAATTTTACATTTTATTAAAAAATTAAAAGATTATATTATTATTACTTTTTTCTGAAAAATTATGTGAGAAATAATAAATTAATTAATTTTATTAAATCTCTTAATATTTTATCAAGTCCCAATAGTTCACACCATTGAACTTAGAATGTATAGTTTCTTTGACATTCTAGTGTAAATAATCTATATACCCCTTCGCATAACCCCAAAAGTGTTGTTCAATCTACTTGAAGTTATTTATGTGGTTAGGTCTTTGCCAGTTGTGGTCTTGTAGTTCCTTTATCCATTGAGTGGATTCCCCAATCTTGAAATCTTGACTTGAATTCCCTCAACACTTGCCTCCAAATTACACTATGTCTGTAAAGGGATAATACTATTGATATAAAGTGGTTAAGTCAACCCAAATCCTTCATAAGAACCCCCCCTTTTAAAAGTAAGCTTCCCCAAAATGTTTGGTCAAACACTTATTTATATTGTGTTTTGTTCCTAATCAAGTAACGTAAGTCTTAGTCTGACTTAATATTATGTTAAGGGTTATTAATTAATTATATATAAATTTTATCTTATTTTATCCTTTAAATTTCTTGTTAATATTAAATGGATGTTACTTAATTAATTAACCATGTTGGATAAAATATTTATTAATTATTCATTTATTTAATTTATTTAATTTATTATGTATAAATTTTATCTTGTTTTATCCTTTATATGTCTTGTTAATATTAAGTGCATGTTACTAAATTAATTAACCATGCTAGATAAAAAATTTATGCAAAATATATTTATTTAAATTCCATATTTGAACATTCATTCATTTATTTATGTGATCATGGTCTTGTATCCATAAAATAAATAATTTCATAAACAACAATAGAAAAATAATTATATGATCCATTCATGAGCTTTATCTAACAGTTGATTTAATGAGTGGACATTAAATCAACCATTGAACTAGGGGAAATAAATTTTATTAGCGGTATTGGAATGAGTTACAATATTCCACATTTCCACCTATGTATCACTTGAGTTAACATCATAATGGTTCTATCTTGTACTGCCTCCATGAGCTTTGGGATACTCCATTAATTACATGTATTTATGACTCACACACAGGTGAGGGTAACCAAAGGATTTGTTAAAATGGGATTACATAAATATCCTTAGACATGCAGGTCCTATTTAATAATGAAGGGAGGGATGAAACACATGCCATCATATTTAATTTAATAATAAATAATTGAAAACCCATGTAATAAATTAAATTTATACATAAAACACAAACATAGGTCTTGGTAAAGATCATGAATAGTCATACATGCAAAAAATATGAAAAATTAACTGGATAACATTCATTTATTTGTTTATTCTTTATCATTTAATATGAACATGCTTGCATTAATTAATTAATTAACTAATTCCCTTTCATCTTAATGATTATAAAAACTTAATTGGAGATACCCATCATTTATGAAATTCATGGAAAATAAACGGTAGGAATAATAATGACATAATAATTATAATAACTTAATTGATAATTTAATATTATTTAAAATCATTATTAAATTTTCAAACACACATTAGTGTTCCAATCAATAAAATAATGTTTTATTGCTACAATTTTAAATTTAATGTGATTTTTAATTCTGGATTTTAATGGGAGACTACACGGCATGTACAGTCTAGCTACACACTATGTACCGCAGTTGTCATGTATTTGAGTCATAGGCCTGGGGCTTCAGTGTGTTAACTCGTCTAAACTACATGGAGTATACATGATATCTACATTCCATGTATCTACTTTCTATGTGATAGGTTTTCCCGGTCAACACGTGGTGTGTAATAAATGCATCATGTGTAATTAAATACTCAGTGCATCTAGGTGCAATGAACATGGGTTCAAAGTGTGTGCTCTAACTACACACCGTGTAGCCCAGTTTTACCTGCCAAAGATTTGGGGATTCTCAGTAGCATATCTGGTCTTTCTTAATCTATTCTTAAACCTTTAATAAAATGAAACATCGAACGAACATAATTAATATGTCTAAGAAATTTAATTCAAATCAGATTAAGGAATGGTCAATAAGAAATGAAAATTCAACAATAATTTTATATGGATCAACAGTCAAATAAATAATTATAAATTTAAATATGACCCTTTTATACCACTTGATGGTTCTAGGTGCAGTAAAAGTGTGCGATGGTGGGTTATATATTAAAATTTCTTTTAATATTTCAATTCCTAAAACCAAGAGTGAGGATCTTGAATGTCAAATTTATAATTAATTTATTTAATATCAGAATAAATGATTACCTTGTTTTAGGAACCTTTCTTCATTGATGATGTTGATCATCCAAAAAAGTTCCTTTCAAATTTCCCTTATTGAATTGTGAGTATCCAAGGATTAAATCCCTCTAGTGATGATCCACATGTGCTTCTTTGATCTTTAAGCAACACCAATAGATATCCAGGTGCTAGTGCAGTGAGTCGATTATCTTATGTTTCTCGTGTTGATCACTCATCCTTCGATTTGGAAGGGATATCTCTTAAATTTATCATTCTTGAGAGGAAGATAGAAAAGAGGATTTGAGAGAGAATTCATTATGCACAACAATTCTCTATTATTGATATTCTATTGCAATATAAAATATAAATAATCGCTTATTTATAGAGATAGGGTTTAGGTTAAAATATTATTTAATTTTATGTTTTTTATTAAATAAATTTTAAAACCTTTATAATCCTCATTCCGTATAATAATAATATCATTATTATTGTTATTTTGTGGTGAGTTCCAACTTGTGCACTAACAAAAATTATTTAACCATCTTGTTAATTGATATTTTTCACCAAACTTAGTCTTGGTCCATTCGAACTCCTCTAGCATTTATTTAACACCCGAATAAATATTTTATTCATAAATAAATATTTTATTCACAATATAGTGAATAAATATTTATTAAAATATTCAATAAATTAAATAAACATTTAATTCAGAATCCAATGAATAAATATTTTATATATATTCACATAATCAAATAAATTATTTATTAATAAAAATAATAATTATTTATTACCATGTGAATATTAGCGATCAATAAAAATTGGATAAAATCATTCCTCAGTATTGAGAATAATATTTGTTCCAATAATTAATTTAAAATAGAATTTAAACGAGATAATTAGAAACACTTAGTGTGTGGCCCTCTAGGATTCCTTCTCATTGGAATTAGGCAGCCTTGCCTAAAGTCCAAGATTAATTTCTAGTAATATGTTAAGGCACCCAATAGAAATAACTTAATAATGAAACTATGATAACCACATACGAATGATCACTGTGTAATATAATCTCTTTGTATCAATATCTCATCAAGAAAGTTTCACATCTGTGTCACCAACTAATGTGCTCGATGCATATTTCTTTGAATATCTGAAATAAACATGTTGTTACACCAAGGCCATGGAATTTAGGGAAATAGTTATATTTCAATCAAATGTATGAGATATAATCTTTCATAAATATGGAAGGTACAAATACTTCATCAACTTATCCATTAATAACATGTCAATCATGATGTACCCAATGTTCCCTACTTCCCGCCAACATATTATGTGAAGGTTTTGGTCAGTAAATCTAAGTGAGCGAGTCATGACATGCATAAATGATAATATTAAAGTCTAAGGACCATTACACATTCTCACAGATAGGAATATTCAATGAAACTAAAACATTCAAAATTCATACCAGAAGGTATGTTCTCATAATCTCTAGTCTTGTAGATTACCAAGTGTGAACTTCATGAGAAGAAGCCATATCTTCTTACGAGTACTTGCACTTAACAGTCAATGTACTATGTATCCCATCATAGTATGTTATCCAACTGTAAAACATTATTTAAGAATATCATCATAGCACTTCAAGGTTCTCATCATAGTAGGAAAATTATATGAGATTATCAATTTGATGTATATTCTAAGACATATTACATTAGATTCATGTAGAACAATGAAAAATATGTAATAAGAAGTTTTATTAATATTAAATATGTTGAATATACATATAATCAATATAAAAATAGTTGGTTCTAGGACACTAACTCCAACATAAACCACATTTTTTTAAACCTAGTGTTGCGTTCATTACAAGATATTGACAAAATTAAATTTATTATAAAGTAATTATACTATAAATTCTTGGGGTGTTACGCCAATAATACAATAACCTATAAAAGCACAATAATAACTCAAAAGTTCAACTAAATCCATTTCATAAATATTTAACCTTAATAATCCTATAAAATATTTCCAACCATATTCAAAACCCAAAAATCTAAAACCTTTGATCTAAAATTTATCCCTGGACAACATAAATAATCTAATAATTTCACATACCAAACATGTGAATACTTTGATCACATATTCTCTTAAAACATGGTGATAATCTGAATCACCATAAAACCTTAATGAAAACATGAATGCTTCCAAAAATTAACTTTATCCTTATTCTATTGAAACGCGTGGCCAATTGTCACCTATCGACCGGTCAAGGTTCTAGTGCTCTGCTAATGTGTATAGAAACACTCGGGTCGAATCCTCGGTGATGATACTTTGTAATAGTCGTTTATTTTTAGTTGATCGTATTCTAATTGGGGGGTTTTTTGCAGAGCTTAAATGAAGTTGTTAGTGATTGGTGTTTGATTTAACAATTTGATAAATATTGGGGTGAGTTCATTATTAAGGAGTTAAGCTTGTGATATCCTTGAGCTTTGCTTTATATTGCATTTAAATTAACACCCACTTCACAAGATAACGTTGATTGGAATTCCTAAGTGCTAAGGATTTAATCCAAGCTTTAACTTAACTTAGGGTTCTAATCATCACCATTACTTTTTTATGGTAGTGTATTTATGGTTCCAATAATCCAGGGAAACCACATGTTAAACAAAATATGTCATTAATCCATGACATGTTAAGTCCAACATACACAATGTTAAATTAAAGAATATTCATCGAGAAAATACTCTCAATCACTTAACATCCCTAAATTTTGACTCACCCCAATAATATATTTACTCATCAATTTAAATTAATATTAATATGGTTTATATATTTATGATGATGAATTAACAATAGAAGAAAAAAAGGGATAATAAAATAGTGGTACGTCGAACACACACACACAAACAATGATGAGAATTAAAAAAATGGACTTTCAATTGAATGAGGAAGCAAAAGAAGGGAAGGGGATTCAACTATATTTAAAATATTTTAAGAAAATTAGTATTAAACTATGGATTTTTTATGATAATAAGAGATATTAAAGAAGAAACTTGCATTAAAATATAATTACAAAACACAAACTTACAAGATTACAAACGAAGAACAACACAAAAGTGAAAGGAAAAAAATAGAGGAGGAAGGGTATCTAAAGTAAAAACTTGAGTATGTAAGGTCCTACCAAGTCCTTGTAAAGGATTTGGTAGTTCCAATATGTTCTCCTATCTTCTGAAATGTCAACCCATTGAAGGAGAGGAGGGGGGTGCATTTATATCCCAAGGAAGTGGACTGTTTGCATTCCCAATCTGTCCCTCCACGTAGCTCGACGATTTGAAAATCTAGAAAGCCAAATATCGAGATATCTTCTTCTTAAAAGTTTTATATAATACTGTTTTAAGAACTTTATAAAAATTTGGAGTCATTTTGACTTATGTATCCAAAGTTATGTCCAGTTTATTAAACAATTTTAATCTGTTCATTTCAATACAATATTTTTGAAGTCTAAAGTGTGAAAGGGTTTTTGAATAGGAAGATGCCTTCAAAGAAAAATTATTTCTTCAACAAAGTCGGCCACCTATATCTCCTCCTTCACACTTAAATATCTCAGCTCTATTTGATAATTACATAATGAGATATGTCATGAATAGTGTCCTGACTTTAATTCCCGACCAGAATGGTGGGATGGACTTCAAGGCATTAGTTGGGCCCCTTGTTCTTGTCGTTGGACCTTAAAATTTTTATCCATTCTTCCTTTGGATAATCTAGAACATATGGTGGAGTTTTATAAAATTTGTGCTTCGGAATTTAGACTAGTAACTCAATCATCATTAATGGTCTGGTTTCATCACAAATTCTTTGGGTCTTCTTGTGTTGACCATATGAGACTTCAAATGGTAGAATTGGCCAATGATTCCTTATAATGATATGTGATAAATTGAATAATTAATCCTAAAAAACAAGAACCACACAATTTTAATCCGTAGGGTGAGAGTTATAAATAAAATAGTAAACTGACTCAATTGGACTACTTCTAAAAATGATCAAAAATTATACTTAGTATTAAAACATTAACATTTCACACAAATTATGCACATTTAATATAAAATCAGTAAAGGGGGTATATAATAAGTCATTAAAATATTAATAATATCAAATCCCCCACACTTAGTCTTGTTCATGTCCTCATGTGCAACAAATATAAAAACATAACAAAATCATTTTCACTCACCAACAAATATTAAAATTTTGTTTTCTCTAATTAGGGGAGGTTTAGACTATTTCACTCTTACATTTTGAATTCCACCACAAGTTGTTACATAAATAATTTTCCAAAACTAATTCATTTTTTCATGCTCAAATTTAGAAATAGAAAATGTGGACACTTAAAACTCACACCTCTCAAGATGATAAAATTCATTTGTGGTGGTTCACTCTTTCACCAACCAAAAGTGAAAATCATAGAGTTTTAAAGAGCTATCAGCTTCCAATCCCTATAAAAAGTGCACAATAATCAAGAGGCCTTTTTAAGGGGTTTTTCTGTGGCTATGGGATGGTAGGAATATGATGCCTAAGAGAGAGAAAAAGAGGGGTAAAACACCAACATAGAAAAGGCAATGCACATTTTGTTTAAAAAAACATGGAAGGAAATGAAAACACATATTTAAAAGGGAATGATTGTGTGAAGAAAGACACAATAGAGGAAGAAAATTTGAAGGGGATGAGAAGATTAAATATTTACAAACCACAAAACTTCTCCCAATGACATAAGAATATAATTCAAGGGTTCTTTTGTTTCTTTTTTTTCGAAAGTTGAACTTGGAAAAGATCTCACACTCATATCCCAACCCATGATTGATATCCTCACGACACTAATTATAATAGTTATAACAAGATAAAAGGTTGAGGAAGAGTGATTTTTGACCTACCCAAGAAACAACCCAATTTTTTTTTGTTCTTTTTTCTTGATTTTTTTTCTGTTTTTTTTTTTTGATTTTTTTTTTGTTTTTTTTTTTGATTTTTTTGTAACACTTGTCAATAACATTTATAAAATCACATAAATGAAAGTAAATTACATTCCCCAAAACACACTGAATGACAACCTCTCCCCCACACTAAAATGGATTTTTTCCCTCAATCATATGATAACATGGTGAAATCAACAAAGGGTACCCAAAATGAAATCTATCCCCCCCACACTTAAATTTCAAAAAAAAATTATGCAATGAAAAATACATGTTGATATTGGGTGGGAAAAGGTATTGTACTTGTAATGTGTCTATCAAAGAAAAGGTTTTCGTAGGCTCGAAGGGGATTTTAAAAGGAGGATTAATTTAAGGGAAATGGGATGCTATTTGGATATTGTGATTCTCATGTTGTTCAGAAAATGTCATTATCATATTAATGCACAATAAAGTAAGAAATTCAGCTCAAAGGTCCACAAACTCAAGACTCACAAATGGGGGTGAAAACACAGATTTTGAAAATATGGCTATAGGTAGACCTAGCATCAAAGAAAATGTTGTTCCTCACGGTTTGGGAAAAGCATTTTCTAAATCAAAAATTGAGCATTCAAAATTTTTTAATTTTGACACAAAATTATTTATCCAAAGTCATGATGAAAATAAAAAAAATTTGAGATGAAAACATGTCTTTTGAATCCCCAAAATGGTTGGACAAAATTTGAAAATTGAAGGTGAGTAAGTATGACTCTTTTGGTTTTTTTTATATTTTTTATATTTTTGGTTTTTTTAGTGTTCTTTAAAATACACACCCACACAAAAGAGAAAAAGAAAATGAAATGAAATAGAGAGGAAAAAGAAGAAAGGGTGAGAGAGAGGAAGAGATAGAGAGAGTTAAAGGGAAAGAGGTGCCCCCTGGTTTGGATTTGGCAGGTTGCCATCTCCATCTAGTGGTAGGTCGACTAGAGAAGTTGGGGATCTAGTGGAAGTCGATATTGATCTAGGATTGTGCGTCCTCTCATGGTGATGCTTTAACTGATGTCCATTAACCATGAATGTCCTTTTGGAATAGGGGTCTTGGACTTACACTACACCAAATGGGTAAACATTAGTAATAACAAAAGGACCTTCCTAATGAGAATTAAGCTTACCTGGGTGAAGAAGAAATCAAGAATTGAAGAGAATTACATTTTCACCTTCATGAAATACCTTCCTCAGGATGTGTTTATCATGGAGTGCCTTGGGTTTTTCTTTGTAGAGATTATAATTCTCATAAGAATCATGTCGAATCTCCTCCAGTTCAGCCAATTGAAACAATCTTTCTTCACCGGATTTTTCAAGATCAAAATTACAAGTTTTCACTGCCCAAAAAGACTTATGTTGGATTTCAACTAGTAGATGACATGATTTACCAAAAACTAGCCTAAAAGGAGACATCCCAATGGGTGTTTTATAGGTAGTTCGATAAGCCCAAAGTGCTTCACCAAGTCTTTCAGGCCAGTCTTTTCTGGTGGGTTTTATAATTCTCTCAAGAACACTTTTCACTTCTATATTAGATAATTCAGTCATTCCATTTGTTTGGGGGTGATATACAGTTGAAGTTTTATGTACAGCCCCATTCTTTTTCAAAAGATATTTCATGGTTCTATTACATAAGTGGGTTCCTAAGTCACTTATCAAGGCATGTGGTGTGCCAAATCGGTGGAAGATGAGTGTCTTTAGGAACTCACTAACAGTATTTGAATCATCCTTTCTAGTGGGTTTGGCCTCGACCCACCTAGAAACATAATAAAACACAAGAAGGATATATGAGAATCCATTGAAAAGGGTAAATGGTCCCATGAAATCGATTCCCCAAACATCGAAGATCTCACATAAAATTAAAGGCTTTTGAGGCATTTCATTTCTCTTAGAAATTGTGCCAAACTTTTGGCAAGTAGGACATGATTGACAGAACTCATGTGAGTCCTTGAAGGGTGAAGGCAAGAAGAATCCAGAGTCTAGGACCTTTCAGGAGGTCCTTTGTGATCTAAAGTGTCCACCACCAGGCATTGAGTGACAGAATTCTAATATGGAAGAATGTTCATTTTCATCGACACATCTTCTTATTACCATGTCAGCCCTAGTTTTCCAAAGTTTATTTTCTTCCCAAAAATAGTATTTTGAATCACATTTCAACTTTATTTTTTGTTCTTTTGAAAACTTTTCAGGAAAAACACCAGAAACCAAGTAATTTACAATTGGTTCATACCATGGTATTTTTGGAGTGAGAGATGAAAGGTGCTCGGTGGGGAATTCAGGATCGATGATTTCAAAATGAGAAGAATTAGAAATTATACTCAAGTGATCAGCCACAGGGTTTTCTTTTCCTAGTCTATCTTTGATTTCAAGGTCAAAATATTGGAGCATTAAGATACATCTTATTAGCCTCGGTTTGGAATCACTTTTCTTAAGTAAGAACTTTATAGAAGAATAGTCTGTGAAGATGATGATTTTGGCACCTAATAGATAGGGCTGGAATTTATCTAAGGCAAAAACCACTGCTAAAAGTTCCTTTTTAGTGACATTGTAGTGAGATTGAGTTTCATCCAATGTATTTGAGGCATAATAGATGACATGAGGAATATTTTCTCTTCTTTTACCAAGAACATCCCCAACAGCTCTATCAGAGGCATCACACATCAACTCAAAGGTTAAGGACCAATTTGGGGGTTAGATTATTGGGGTGGATGTTAGAGCAGTTTTGAGTTCAACAAAGGCTCTCTTGAAAACCTCATCGCAATGGAAATTGACATCAATTTAGAGCAACCAAGTGAGTGGGAGGGAAATCCTACTGAAGTTATGGATGAAGCTCTGATAGAAACTGGCATGACTAAGAAATGAATGGATGTCTCGAATAGAAGTGGGTTGAGGAAGTGATTGGATCACTTCAATTTTGGAAGGATCGACTTCAATACCATATTTTGAAACCATGTGCCCAAGAACAATCCCATTTGTAACCATGAAGTGACATTTTTCAAAATTTAACACAAGGTTACACTTGAAACACTTTTAGAGGAATAGAGAGAGTGAATTCAAACAAGATTCAAATGACTCACCATAAATGGTGAAGCCATCCATGAAGACTTCCATGCAGTGTTCACTGAATTCAGAAAAGATACTCATCATACACCTCCGGAATGTTGCAGGAGCATTGAAAAGGACAAAAGGCATTCTTCTATATGCATATGTTCCAAAGGGGAATGAGAAAGTAGTCTTTTCTTGGTCCCGAGGTGCGATTGGGATTTGGAAGTAACTGGTGTATCCATCAAGAAAGCAATAGTGTGACTTTCCAGCTAATCGTTTCAGCATTTTATCAAGGAATGGAAGAGGGTAGTGATCATTTCTTGTTTCAACATTCAATTTCCAATAGTCAATGCACACACGCCATTTGTTCTTCACTCGAGTTGTTACTACCTCTCTATGTTCAATTATGACAACTATTATCCCACCCTTCTTAGGTACAACATGAATTGGACTAACTCATTCACTATTAGAAATTTGGTAGATAATACCAGCTTGAAGAAGCTTGGTGATATCTTGCCTAACTAACTCAATTATGAGTGGATTGAGTCTTATTTGTGGTTGTCTAATTGGTTTGGATGACTCCTAAAGATGGATGTGATGCATGAAAAGGGCAAGGTTGACTCATGGTATGTCATATAGGGTCCAACCTATGGCCTTTTTGTTTTCCTCTAACACTTGAACAAGTTTGGACTCTTCAGTTTCAGTAATTGAAGCAGAGATAATGATAGGATATGAGTGATCACAGAAAAGGAATGCATATTTTAGGTGTTTGGGAAGAGGTTTTAGATCAGTCTCATCTTTCATTTTTGGGTTAAACAACTCAATAATGGAGGAAGGGACTTTAGCTGCGTCAGATTCATTTTGATTAATATTGTCCAAGGTGGAGTAGTAGATATCATAGTTGATGTGGGATTCAAGAGATTTTTCAAGTTCTTCTAGATTGATGGAGTCTATGAATGATAGGTCCACATCAACTTCACCATTTATGACTTGGTTAATCATGGTGCAGATTTCACAAGATCCTTTATCATCATAATAGGATGAACATGATAGAATGGGGTTCAATTGAGTCTTAGAAGTTTCCTCAGAAGCATTGATTGAGAATGCAGAGTGATCCTCAGATGGGTATCGCATGGCTTGGAAAATGTTGAACTTGACCAGTTGGTCACCGAATTCCATGGATAAGATGCCTGAATGGACATCAATCTTGGTTCTCGCAATCATGAGGAATGGTCTTCTTATAATTAGGGGAGATAGAGAAGATTTCATCTCAACTTCCATTTTAAGGACATAGAAATCAGCAAGGAAGATAAGATCATTGACTCAGACAAGGACATCCTCAATTATACCCTTAGGACTAGCAGTACTTCGATTGGCTAACTGAATGACAACACCCATTGGATGTAAGGGACCTAGACCAAGGTTGGAGAATATGGATTTGGGCATGACATTAATTGAGTCTCCTAAGTCTATGAGTGCATCATCGAAGTTATAAATTCCAATTTGGCATGGAACTGTAAAGGTCCCTATATCTATGCACTTTATGGGAATAGAATACTAGGTGGAAACATTTTAAAAGGTCCTAAGTTGCCTCTTTTGGGTGCACAATTCCTTAAGATACTTGGCATACTTAGGAATTTTCTTGATGGAATCTAAGAGAATAATGTTGACTTCAACACGTCTAAACATGTCGAGCATTTTAGGATCGGGTTCAAGGGACTTCTTTGGCTTAAAAACGGCTTGAGGAAAAGGAATTGGGTTCCTAAGTGGAATTGAAAGAGGTGGGAGAATGGTTTCAGGTTCCTTTTCAAGTTTCTTTTTCTTTTCATTATCTATGTCAACATTTAAAGGTGTTTTATATGACTTATCTTGAGGTATAACAATTTTCATTCCTAATATAAGTGTAATTTCACTTACATTATCCTTGGGTTTGGGTAATGGTTGAGCAGGAAGTTGGGAATAATTGGATAGTTCATGCTGACTAAGGTGAGATGCAAGTTGACCAATTTGGGTTTCAATGTTCTTGAGGCTGGAACGGGTAAAGCAGGCAAGATCTTCCACTACACTTTCCCATGGTTGCTTGGAAGAAGAGGCTTGTCCCAGATTGGGATTACCTAGATTTTGGTTCTTTGGAAATCGATTGTATTGGTTTTGGAATTGGGAAGGCTCACTAGGATAATGGAATCCAGGAGGAGGATTGTTACTTTGAGGTTGAGGAATAAAAGGATAAGGTTGTTGTAAATACCAAAACCTTGACCATATTGAAACTAGTTTGGGTTTTGAGGAGGGAATTGAGGGGATGAGAGATTGGATTACCATACCTCAAGCCTTGGTTATAGGAAGAAGAGAAGGGCTTAGAGTGAGGTTGGTCGAAATTTCTAACAAACTAACCTGATAGTTGAGGGTTGGTGTTCCGCAAAGCATATGTTGCATTGAGCTCCATTGGTCTAGATGAATCATATTGATCCTCTTGAAGTTTTGGACATGTGTCAGTTGGATGAGATGAAGAGTTTCATATTCCACAGTTTTTGACAGGTCCAGGAAACATTGATTACAGAGAAGATGAGGTTGGGGATTTGGTAGCCACAGCTAGTTATCGCACAAGACCTGTAAGTTCACTCATCCACTCGGTAATCTTGTTTGGATCAATTGATTGATTATCTTGGTCTTGTTTTACTTGATCATGTGCTCGAGTATGGAATTGTTGTGTGTTTGCAGCCATGTTACTTATGAGATCTCTTTCAGCTACGGGAGTTTTATCAACAAGAGCACCACCACTTGCGATATCAAGGAGAGTTCTCTCCATAACCAATAACCCCTAATTAAAGTATTAGATCAAGATTTGATCAGGTATTTGGTGGTGGGGGCAGGTTGCAACAATCTTTTTGAACCTCTCCCAGTATTCATGGAGTGATTCACTTGGGAATTGACGGATACCACTTATTTTCTTTTAGATAAAATCAGTACGAGAAGCAGGAAAGAATTTATCTAAGAAGAGTCACTTCATGTCATTCCATGTGGTTATGGAACCAGGGGGAGGTAGTAAATCCATGACTTAGCAGTGTCAAATAGGGAGAAAGGTAATGCTCAGAGTTTTATTTGTTCCTCAGAAACCCCTTGAGGCTTTATGGTAGAGCACACCACTTGGAACTATTTAAGGTGAAGATGTGGATCCTCACTAGCTAGCTTGTGGAAATGAGGGAGAAGATGAATCAAACCCAATTTTACTTTAAAGTTAGCCTCTATGTTTGGATATTGAATACTAAGAGGTTGGTAATTAATATTAGGGGAAACAAATTCTTTAAGTGTTTGTTCTCTAGGATTGGCCATATCTAATTCAATTGGTTGGATAAGGACTGGTTCTTGAATTATTTGATTGTCTCTTATGTTCCTCCTAAGTTGGTGAAGTTTTCACTCAATTTCAGGGTCAAAAAAATCCGAGGTATTGTTTGGTAGGCTTCCAGGCATTCAAAAAGATGTTTGATGAAAAAGGAAGACGGGTTTTTCTTTGTGTTTTTTTTAATCATTTTTTTTATTTTGTTTTTTTTTTCTTTTTTTAAAATAACCATAAACTAATTACTACTTAAAGAACCATCCCCGGCAACGACGTCATTTTAAATGTGCGGTCGATTGTCTCCTATCGACCGGTCAAGGTTTTGGTGCTCTGCTAATGTGTATAGCAACACTCGGGTCGAATCCTTGACGATGATACTTTATAATAGTCGTTTGTTTTTAGTTGATTGTATTCTGATTGGGGGGTTTTTTGCAGAGCTTAAATTAAGTGGTTAATTATTGGTGTTAGATATTACAATTTGATAAATATTGGGTTGAGTTCATTATTAGGGAGTTAAGCTTGTGATATCCTTAAGATTTTCTTTATATTGCATTTAAATTAACACCCACTTCACAAGATAACGTTGATTGGAATTCCTAAGTGTTAAGGCTTTAATCCAAGCTTTAACTTAACTTATGGTTCTAATCATTACCATTACTTGTTTATGGTAGTGTATTTATGTTTCCAATAATCCATGGAAACCACATGTTAAACAAAATATGTCATTAATTCATGACATGTTAAGTCTGACATACACAATGTTAAATTAAAGAATATTCATCAAGAAAATACTCTCAATAACTTAATATACCTAAATTTTGACTCACCCCAATAATATATATACTCATCCATTGATATTAATATTAATCTATTTTATATATTCATGATGATGAATTAACAAGAGAAGAAAAAAAGGGATAAGAAAAGAGTGGTACGTCGAACATACACACACGAACAATGATGAGAATTAAAAAAACAGACTTTCGATTAAATGAGGAGGAAAAATAAGGGAAGGGAATTCAACTATATTTAAACTATTTTAAGAACATTAATATTAAACTACATAAGTTGTATGATAATAAGAGATATTGAAGAAGAAACTTTCATTAAAACAGAATTACAAAACACAAACTTACAAGATTAAAAACGAAGAACAACACAAAAGTGGAAGGAAACAAAGAGAGGAGGAAGGGTATATCAAGTGAAACCTTGAGTATGGAAGGTCCTCACAAGCCCTTTTCAAGGATTTGATCGTGACAATATGTGATCCTCTCTTCTGAAATGTCAACAATTTGAATGAGAGGAGGGGGATGCATTTATAGCCCAAGGAAGTGGACTGTTTGCATTCCCAATCTGTCCCTCCACGTGGCTTGATGATTTGGACATTCAAATAGCCGAATCTTGAGATATCTCCTTCTTCAAAGTTTTATATAATAATTTTGGATTACATCTCTAAATATGTGGAGTCATTTGGACTTATGAATCCAAATTTATGGCCGGTTGATTAAACAATTTTAATCTGTCCATTTCAATCCAATCTTTTTGAAGTCCAAAATTTGAAAAAAAAAATTGAATAGGAATATGCCTTCAAATCTGAATTATTTCTTAAAAAAAGTGGGCCTCCTATATCTCTTATTTCACACTGCAAAATCTCAGATCTATTTGATGATTACATAATGAGATATTTCATTAATAGTGTCTGTATTTTAATTCTTGTCCAAAATGGGGGGTAGACTTCAAGGCATTAGTTGGGCTCCATTTTCTTGTAGTTGTACTTTAAATTTTCTATACATGATTCCTTTGGATAATATAGAACATATGGTGGAGTTTCATAAAATTTGGGCTTCTGGATTTAAACCAGTAACTCAATCATCATTGATGGTCCAGTTTCATCACAAATTCTTTGGGTCTTCTTGTGTTTACCATATGAGCCTTCAAATGGAAGAATTGGCCAATGATTCCTTCTAATTATATGTGAGTAATTGAATAAGTAATCCTAAAAAACAATAACCACACAATTTTAATCATAAGTGAGAGATTTATAAATAAAATATTAAACTGACTCAATTGGACTACTAAAAATGTTCAAAAATTATACTTAGTATTAAAACATTAATATTTCACACAAATTACGCACATTTCATATAAAATAAATAAAGGGGGTATATAATAAGTCATGAAAATATGAATAACATCAACACCCCCACACTTAGTCTTGTGCATGTCCTCATGTGAAACAAATATAAAAACATAACAAAATCATCTTCACTCACCAACAAATATTAAAATTTTGTTTTCTCCAATCAAGGAAGGTTTAGACTATTTCACTCTTCCATTTTGAATTCCACCACAAGTTGTTATAGAAACAATGTTCCAAAACTAAATCATTTTTTCTTTCTCAAATTTAGAAATGGAAAATGTGGACACTTAAAACTCACACCTCTCAAGATGATAAAATTCATTTGTGGTGGGTCACTCTTTCACCAACCAAAAGTGAAAATCTTAGAGTTTAAAAGAGCTATCAGCTTCCAATACCTATCCAAAGTGCACATGAATCAAGAGGTATTTTTAAGGGGTTTTTCTGTGGCTATGGGATGGTAGGAATATGATGTCTAAGAGAGAGAAGAAGATAGGTAAAACACCAACATAGAAAAGGAAATGCACATTTTTTTTGAAAAAATTCATGGAAGGAAATTAAAACACATATTTACAAGGGAATGATTGTGTGAAGAAAGACACAATAGAGGACGAAAATTTGAAGCGGATGAGAAGATGAAATATTTAAAAACCACAAAACTTCTCTCAATGACATAATAATATAATGCAAGTGTTCTTTTATTTCTTTTTCTTTTTTTGTTTTTTCGAAAGTTGAACTTGGAAAAGATGTCACACTCATATCCCAACCCATGATTGATCTCCTCACGAAACTAATTGTAATAGTTATAACAATATCAAAGGTTGATAAAGAGTGATTTTTGACCTACCTAAGAAACAACCCAATATTGTTTTTGTTCTTTTTTTTTATTTTTTTTTATTTTTTTAATTTTTTTATTTTTTTTGAACACTTGTCAATAACATTTAAAAAATCACATAAATGAAAGTACATTACATTCCCCAAAACACACTAAATGATAACATCTCCCCACACTAAAATGGATGCTTTCCCTCAAGCATATGATAACATGGTGAAATCAACAAAGGGTATCCAAAATTAAATCCATCCCCCCCACACTTAAATTTTAAAAAAAATATGCAATGAAAAATCCATGTTGATATTAGGTGGGAAAAGGTATTGGGCTTGTAATGTGGCTATCAAAGAAAAGGTTTCCATAGGCTCTAAGGGGCTTTCAAAAGGAGGATTAATTTAAGGGAAATGGGAGGATATTTGGCTATTGTGATTCTCATGTCGTTCAGAAAATTCCTTTATCATATTAATGCACACTAAAGTAAGAAATTTAGCTCAAAGGTCCACAAACTCAAGACTCACAAATTGGGGTGAAAACACACATTTTGAAAATATGGCCATTGGTAGCCCTGACATGAAAGAAAATGTTGTTCCTCATGGTTTGGGAAAATAATTTTCCAAATAAAAAATTGAGCATTCAAAATTTGTTAATTTTGACACAAAATTCTTTATCCAAAGTCATGATGAAAATACAAAATTTTTGAGATGAAAACATGTATTTTGAATCCCCAAAATGGTTGGAAAAAATTTGAAAATTAAAGGTGAGTAAGTATGACTCTTTTGGTTTTTTTTATATTTTTTTGTTTTTTTAGTTTTTTTAGTGTTCTTTAAAATACACACCCACAAAAAAGATAAAGAGAAAAAGAAATGAAATAGAGAGGAAAAAGAAGAAAGAGTGAGAGAGAGGAAGAGATAAAGAGAGTTAAAGGGAAAGAGGTGTCCCCTGGTTTGGATTTGGTGGGTTGCTATCTCTATCTAGTGGTAGGTCGACTGGAGAAGTTAGGGATCCAGTGGAAGTCGATGTTGATCCAGGATTGTACGTCCTCTCATGGGGATGCTTTAACCGATGTCCATTAACCGTGAATGTCCTTTTTGAAGAGGGGTCTTGGACCTGCACTGCACCAAATGGGTAAACATTATTAATAAAAAAAGTAACTTCCCAATAAGAATTAATCTTACCTGGGTGAAGCCGAAATCGAGAATTGAAGAGCGTTACCTTTTCACCTTCATGAAATACCTTTCTCAGGATGTGTTTATCATAGAGTGTCTTGGATTTTTCTTTTTAGAGATTATAATTCTCATAAGAATCAAGTCAAAGCTCCTCCAGTTCATCCAATTGCAATAATCATTCTTCACTAGATTTTTCAAGAACAAAATTACAATTTTTCACTGCCCAAAAAGACTTATGTTGGATTTCAAATGGTATATGACATCCTTTACCAAAAACTAACCTAAAAGGATACATCCCAATGGGTGTTTTATAGGCAGTTCGATAATCCCAAAGTACTTCACCAAGTCTTTCAGGCCAGTCTTTTCTGGTGGGTTTTACAATTCTCTCAAGAACTCTTTTCACTTCTCTATTAGATAGTTCATCCATTCCATTTGTTTGGGGGTGATATTCAGTTGAAGTTTTATGTACAACCCCATTATTTTTCAAAAGATATTTCATGTTTCTATTGCATAAATGGGTTCCTAAGTCACTTATCAAGGCACGTGGTGTTCCAAATAGGTGAAAGATGTGTGTCTTTAGGAACTCACTAACAGTATGTGAATCATAATTTCTAGTGGGTTTGGCCTCAACCCACCTAGAAACATAATCAACCACAAGAAGGATGTATGAGAATCCATTGGAAAGGGGAAATGGTCCCATGAAATTGATTCCCCAAACATCAAAGATCTCACAGAAAATTAAAGGATTTTGGGGAATTTCATTTATCTTGGAAATTGTGCCAAACTTTTGGAAAGTGGGACATGATTGACAGAACTCATGTGAGTCATTTAAGAGTGAAGGCTAGAAGAATCCAGAGTCTAGGACCTTTCGGGAGGTCCTCTGTGGTCCAAAGTGGCCACCACCAGGCATTGAGTGATAGAATTCTAATATGAAAGAATGTTCATTTTCATCGACACATCTTCTTATTAACATGTCAGCCCCATTTTTACAAAGTTTATTTTCTTCCCAAAAATAGTATTTTGAATCACTTTCCAACTTCATTTTTTGTTCTTTTGAAAAAAATTCAATAAAAAAACCAGAAACCAAGTAATTTACAATTGGGGCATACCATGGTATTTTTGGAGTGAGAGATGAAAGGTTCTCGATGGGGAATTCAGGATCGATGATTTCAGAATGAGAAGAATTAGAAATTCTACTCAAGTGATCAGCCACATGGGTTTCCTTTTCCTGGTCTATCTTTGATTTCAAGGTCAAACTCTTGGAGCATTAGGATCCATCTTATTAGCCTCGGTTTGGAATCATTTTTCTTGAGTAAGAACTTTATAGCAGAATGAACTGTGAAGATGATGATTTTGGCACCTAAGAGATAGGGCCGCAATTTATCTAAGGTAAAAAACACTACTAAAAGTTCCTTTTCAGTGACAGTGTAGTGAGATTGAGTTTCATCCAATGTTTTTGAGGCATAATAGATGACATGAGGAATCTTTTCTCTTATTTGACCAAGAACAGCCCCAAAGGCTCTATCAGAAGCATCACACATCAACTCAAAGGGTAAGGACCAATCTGGGGGTTGGATTATTGGGGCCGATGTTAGAGAAGTTTTGAGTTCAACAAAGGCTCTCTTGTAAACCTCATCTAAATGGAAAGTGACATCATTTTGGAGAAACAGAGTGAGTGGGATGGAAATCCGTCTGAAGTTATGGATGAATCTCCGATAGAAACTGGCATGACTGAGAAATGAACGGATGTCTCGAACAGAAGTGGGTTGAGGAAGTGATTGGATCACTTCAATTTTGGCAGGATCGACTTCAATACCAACTTTTAAAACTATGTTCCCTAGAACAATCCCATTTGTAACCATGAAGTGAAATTTTTCAAAATTTAACACAAGTTTACACTTGACACACTTTTGGAGAACTATAGAAAGTGAATTCAAACAAGATTCAAATGACTCACCATAAATGGTGAAGTCATCCGTGAAGACTTCCATGCAGTGTTCACTAAATTTAGAAAATATTCTCATCATACACCTCTGGAATGTTGCAGGAGCATTGCAAAGGCCAAAATGCATTCTTCTATATGCATATGTTCCAAAGGGGCATGTGAAAGTAGTCTTTTCTTGGTCCTGAGGTGCAATTGGGATTTGGAAGTAGTCAGTGTATCCATCAAGAAATCAATAGTGTGACTTTCTAGCTAATCGTTCCTGCATTTGATCAAGGAATGGAAGAGGGTAGTGATCTTTTCTTGTTTCAACATTCAATTTCTTATAGTCAATGCACACGAACCATTTTTTCTTCACTCGAGTTGTGACTACCTCTCCATGTTCACTTGTGACAACAATTATACCACCCTTCTTAGGTAAAACTTGAATTGGACTAACCCATTCACTATCAGAAATAGGGTAGATAATACCATCTTGAAGAAGCTTTGTGATCTCTTCCCTAACTACCTCAAGTGTGAGTGGATTAAGTCTTCTTTGTGGTTGTCTAATTGGTTTGGATGACTCCTCAAGATGGATGTGATACATGCAAAGGGTAGGTTTGATTCCTGGTATGTCATCTAGGGTCTAACCTATGGCCTTTTTGTTTTCCTCTAAAACATGAACAAGTTTGGACTCTTCAGTTTCAGTAAGTGAAGTAGAGATAATGACAGGATATGAGTGATCACGTAAAAGGAATGCATATTTCAGGTGTTCAGGAAGAGTTATTAGATCAGTATTATCTTTAATTTCTGGGTTAAACAACTCAGGAATAGAGGAAGGGACTTTAGTTGCGTTAGATTCATTTTTCTTAATATTGTCCAAGGTGGAGTAGTATATATCAGAATTGATGTGGGATTCAAGAGAGTTTTCAAGTTCCTCTAGATTTATGGAGTCTATGAATGATAGGTCCACATCAACTTCACCATTTATGACTTGGTTAATCATGGTATAGATTTCACAAGATCCTTTATCATCAGAACAGGATGAACATAATGGAATGGGGTTCAATTGACTCTTAGAATTGTCCTCAAAAGCATGGATTGAGAATGCAGAGTGATCCTTAGATGGGTATCGCATGTCTTGGAAAATGTTGAACTTGACCAGTTGGTCACCTAATTCTAGGGATAAGATGCCTGAATGGACATCAATCTTGGTTCTCGCAGTCATGAGGAATGGTCTTCCTAGAATTAGGGGAGATCGAGAAGAGTTAGTCTCACCTTCTATGTCAAGGACATAGAAATTTGTAGGGAAGATAAGATCATTGACTCGGACAAGGAAATCCTCAATTATACCCTCAGGACTAGCAGTACTTCGATTGGATACCTGAATGTCAACACCCGTTGGATGTAAGGGACCTAGAACAAGGTCGGAGAAGATGTATTTGGGCATGACATTAATTTAGGCTCCTAATTCTATGAGTGCATCATCGAAGTTGGAGCTTCCAATTTGGCATAGAACCGAAAAGGTCCCTGTATCTTTGCACTTTACAGGAATAGACTACTGGGTGGAAACATTTTCCAAGGTCCTAAGTTTCCTCTTGTGGGTGCACAATTCCTTAAGAAACTTGGCATACTTAGGAATTTGTTTGATGGCATCTAAGAGAGGAATTTTGACTTCAACACGTCTAAACATGTTGATCATTTCAGGATTGGGCTCAAAGGACTTTTTTGGATTAGAAACGGCTTGAGGAAAAGTAATTGGGTTCGTAAGTGGAATTGAAGGAGGTGAGAGAATGGTTTCAGGTTCCTTTTCAAGTTTCTTTTTCTTTTCATTTTCTTGGTCAACATTTAAAGGTGGTTTATATGACTTATCCTGAGGTATAACAATTTGCTTTCCTGATCTAAGTGAAATTGCACTTACATTACCCTTGGGGTTGGGTAATGGTTGAGTTGGAAGTTGGGAAGAATTGGATGGTTGCTGCTGACTAAGGTGGGATGCAAGTTGACCAATTTGGGTTTCAATGTTCTTGAGGCTGGAATGGGTTAATGAGGCAAGATCTTACACTGCACTTTCCCGTGGTTGCTTAGAAGAAGAGGCTTGTCCCGGATTGGGATTACCTAGATTTTGGTTCTTGGGAAATCGATTGTATTGGTTTTGGATTGGGAATGCTCACTAGGATAATGGAATCCAGGAGGAGGATTGTTTCTTTGAGGTTGAGGAATAAAAGGATAATGTTGTTGTAAATTACCAACACCTTGACCATATTGAAACTGGTTTGGGTTTTGAGGAGGGAATTGAGGGGGATGAGAGATTGGATTACCATACCTCAAGCCTTGGTTATAGGAAGAAGAGAAGGGCTTAGAGTGAGGATGGTTGAAGTTTCTAACAAACTGACCTGATAGTTGGGGGTTGGTGTTCCGCTGAGCATATTCTACATTGAGATCCATTGGTTTAGATGAATCAGATTGATCCTCTTGAAGTTGTGGACATGTTCCAGTTGTATGAGATGAAGATTTACAGATTCCACAGTTTTTGACAGGTCTAGGAAACATTGATTGTGGAGAATATGAGGTTGGGGATTTGGTAGTCACAGCTAGTTGTCGCAGATGACCTGTAAGTTCACTCATCCACTCGGTCATCTTGTTCGTCTCAATTGATTGATTATCTTGGGCTTTTTTGACTTGAGAATGTGCTCGAGTATGAAATTTTTGTGTGTTTGCATCCATGTTACTTATCAGATCTCTTACAGTTGTGGGAGTTTTATCTACAAGAGCACCACCACTTGCGGCATCAATGAGAGTTTTCTCCATAGCCAATAACCCAACATAGAAGTATTGGATCAAGATTTGATCTTGGATTTGGTGGTGTGGGCAGGTTGCAACAAGATTTTTCAACTTCTTCCAATATTCATGGAGTGATTCACTTGGGAACTGATAGATACCACTTATTTCCTTTCAGATAGAAGTAGTATGAGAAGAAATAAAGAATTTCTCTAAGAAGAGTTGCTTCATGTCATTCCATGTGGTTATGGAACCAGGAGGGAGTTAGTAAATCCATGACTTAGCAGTGTCATCTAGGGATAAAGGGAATGCTCGGAGTTTTATTTGTTCCTCAGAAACCCCTTGAGACTTCATGGTAGAGCACACCACTTGGAACTCTTTAAGGTGAAGATGTGGATCCTCACCGGCTAGCCCGTGGAAATGAGGGAGAAGATGATTCAAACCTGATTTAAGTTCAAAGTCAGCCTCTATGTTTGGATATTTAATACCAAGAAGTTGGTAATTCATATCAGGGTCAGCAAGTTTTTTAAGTGTTTGTTCTCTAGGATTGGACATATCTAATTCAATTGGTTTGAAAAGGACTGGTTCTTGAATTATTTGATTATCTCTTATATTCCTTCTAAGTTGGTGAAATGTTCGCTCAATTTTAGGGTCAAAAAAATCCAAGGGATTGTTTGGTAGGCTATTGGGAATTCAAAAAGATGTTGGATGAAAAAGGAAGATCGGTTTTTCTTTGTGTTTTTTCTGTTTATGATTTTTATGAGAAGATGGATTTTTCTTTGTGTTTTTTTTAATCAATTTTTTTTAAATTTTGTTTTTTTTTGTTTTTTTTACAATAACCAAAAACTAATGACTACTTAAAGCACCATACCCGGAAACGGATCCATTTGAAATGTGCAGTCTATTTTCACCTATCGACCGTTCAAGGTTCCGGTGCTCTGCTAATGTGTATAGCAACATTCGGGTCGAATCCTCGGCGATGATACTTTGTAATAGTCGTTTGTTTTTAGTTGATTGTATTCTGATTGGGGGGGTTTTTTGCAAAGATTAAATGAAGTGGTTAATGTTTGGTGTTTGATTTAACAATTTGATAAATATTGGTGTGAGTTCATTATTAGGGATTTAAGCTTGTGATATCCTTGATCTTTTCTTTATATTGTATTTAAATTAACACCCACTTCAGAAGATAATGTTGATTGTAATTCCTAAGTGTTAAGGCATTAATCCAAGCTTTAACTTAACTTAGGGTTCTAATCATTACCATTAATTGTTTATGGTAGAGTATTTATGGTTCCAATAATCCATGGAAACCACATGTTAAACAAAATATGTCATGAATCCATGACATGTTAATTCCGACATACACAATGTTAAATTAAATAATATTCATCGAGAAAATACTCTCAATCACTTAACATCCCTAAATTTTGACTCACCCCAATAAAATATTTACTCATCCATTGATATTAATATTAATCTGGTTTATATATTTATTATGATGAATTAACAAGAGAAGAAAAATAAAGGGATAATAAAAGAGTGGTATGTCGAACACACACACACGAACAATGATGAGAATTAAAAAAACGGACTTTCGATTGAATGAGGAAGCAAAATAAGGGAAGGGGATTCAAATTTATTTAAACTATTTTAAGTACATTAACATTAAAATACATAAGTTGGATGATAATAAGATATATTTAAGAAGAAACTTCCATTAAAATAGAATTACAAAACACAAACTTACAAGATTACAAACGAAGAACAACACAAAAGTGAAAGGAAACAAAGAGAAGTGGAAGGGTATATCAAGTGAAAAATTGAGTATTGAAGGTCCTACCAAGAGCTTGGAAAGGCTTTGTTCGTGCCAATATGTTCTCTTCTCTTCTGAAATGCCAACCCTTTGAAGGAGAGGTGGGGATGCATTTATAGCCCAAGGAAGTGGACTGTTTGCATTCCCAATCTGTCCCTCCACTTGGCTCGATGATTTGGACATCCAGACTGCTGAATCTCAAGATATATCCTTCTTCAAATTTTTATATAATAATTTTGGATGACCTCTCTAAACATTTAGATTCATTTGGACTTATGGAGCCAAAGTTATGGATTCTTGATTAAACAATATTAATCTATCCATTTCAATCCAATATTTTTAAAGTCCACATTTGAAAGGGTTTTTTAATAGGAAGATGCCTTCAAAGACGAATTATTTCTTCAAAAAAGTTGGCCTCCTATATCTCCTATTTCACACTGAAAAATCTCAACTCTATTTGATGATTAAATAATGAAATATATCATGAATAGTTTCTGGATTTTAATTCCCGTCCAGAATGGTGGGCTGGACTTTAAGGAATTAGTTGTGCACCTTGTTATTGTAGTTGGAGCTTCAAATTTTTATCCATGAATTATTTGGATAATCTAGAAAATATGGTGGAGTTTAATAAAATTTGGGATTTGGGATTTAGACCAGTAACTCAATCATCATTGATGGTTCAGTTTCATCGCAAATTATTTTAGTCTTCTTGTGTTGACCATATGAGCCTTCAAATGGCAGAATTGGCCAATGATTCTTTATAATGATATGTGAGAAATTGAATAAGGAATCCTAAAAATCAATAACCACACAATTTTAATTAGTAGTGTGAGAGTTATAAATAAAATAGTAAACTGAATCAATTGGACTACTTCTAAAAATGCTCAAAAATTATACTTAGTATTAAAACATTAATATTTCACACAAATTATGCAAATTTCATATAAAATTAGTAAAGTGGGTATATAGTAAGTCATGAAAATATTAATAACATCATCTATATATCCCATAAATCCAAAAATATAGTAAACTCTATCATAAATTACTTTTTCTTCAAATCACTAAACATTTTCATGGTCACCAATACTATCCCATTTGCTTCTTCAATGTCAGTCTTCTCTTTTTCAAAACTAATCATTATTAACTCATCATCAAGAACTTATTAAGGGTTATCTTTCTCGTATTCATTTTATTCTATAAAAATATCACCTTACCACTAAATCACTTTTCTTGGTTATCAATGCCATTCAACATATACTTTTAAATACTTAAAAAACTAATACAGTACAATCCTTATATATTTCATGATTATTATAACTAGAATATCATTGATAAAATACTTATACAATTTAATTATTTAATCCAAATACATAATAAATTTAATCATTTCACTTTGGCTATAGTAATAGAATAAGATTGACATTTATCCCTTAGCTTCTTCTAAGGTATATTCTCTTGATGCTTTAGGAATTTATTTGTGTTGTGACCCATATCCTTATAGTGGAAACAACAAAAATTAAAGGTTTCTTTCTTACCATTTCATTTATTTTTTTATGGCCCTTCTCTCCACACTTGAAGCAAACTCTCATTCCCTTTAAGAAAGTATCATGGTATTTCTTTCCACAATTATCACATGTAAGAAAATCCTTTTTTACCTTCTTCCCCTTATCTATTTTTTGATATGTCATTATCTTATTCTCGTACTGTCCTTTGAATCCATAATACTTGGATAATTATTTATATTTATTTATAACACATGATTATATATCCTCATATGATGAGAATGTTTGGGAGACTACTACCCTTCGAAGGATTGGATTTAACCCATCAATGAAAAGTTAAATCTTAATCTTTGAATTATGTACGTAGTCTAAAGCATACCTTGATAACCTTGTAAAGTTAGCATCATACTTAGAAACATTATCTTTTTTATTTTCTCTTGGACTCAAGAATTGTCTCTCTATATCTTCTCATTTTTCATGAGGAAAATATTTTTCCAAGAAAATTTCCTTAAAATCCTTCTCTTTTATGCTTTTTATTTCCTCATAATTATTTGTGTTTTGAATCAATGAAAACCATTGATCCATATATCCATATAGACTATAAAATTCCATGAAAACCTTCTCCCTTTCATTACTTATCAAGGTGATAAATATCTTCTATAAGGAACTTATATGTTTCTCAGCTACAAATGGATTTTAATTCCCATTGAATGATGTAGGTTTTTTATACATAAAGTGGTCCAAATTGTCACACCACGTTGTGTATCATAAGTTTTCTCCATATGGGAAATTATATTGGTCATAACCTGAGTCATATTACCCAATATAGTTATAATTTTCTCATCTCTAGCTATAACTCTATCTCTAGATTTATTATCTTACCTAGGAGGGAAATGCCTATAAGGATTACATGAATTAATACATTTTTCATTCCTTCCACTTGTTTCCATTTATAAATAATATAATACACTATATTATATCATAAAATTATGAATCATAATATATAATTTCAACACCAGTTAAACACTTGTCATAAATGGAAAAATTTATGCATAGATAATCTTAGAATCTTAAACTTGGTCTCTTTGGGAATGTTTTAAAATCATAAAAATATTTTTAAATCCTGTAGAATGGTTTGTAAATAAAATATTAATTAACCTAAGAATATCCACTAGGAGTCTTCCTCTTTGTCTTCCACCAGGTGATGATTGAGTCAAATCCAAATGCTCCCTTTTATATTTGTTACCCCTAGGTACAATTGTGCCAGAGCTATATCCACTTGTAGTATCCAAATAGGGATGTATTTCTAGGAAATCCACATAATATCTACCTTACAAAAACTTTATGATGTTATCTTATACTTAAAATTATCCTCAAAGTTGGTCGTAGGGTTATATTCCCTAATCTATATTTTACTAAATCTATTTCTGAAGGTTTCTAATAAACTTACTCTGATACCAACTGTAAATACCCCAACACTAGTAGCCTAGAGTTGGTGTTTACTTTATTACATTGACAATATATACAAGTAATAACATCCTGAAAGATCATATAGTTAAGTATTCTTGGTAAACTAGATACATACATGATTATCATATTATATTTGAAAACATAAATTACAACATAATTTTTTTCAAAAACATTATTATTATATCTAGAATATAATTATACATCATTCATAGTAAACTTCCTAGGTTATTGGGTAAAAGAAACAAAATAAGGGTGGACTTAGTACTCATTTAGGGTATGAATATAGTGGAATCTATCATTAGTAAATAAGGTATAATCAATATGGAAAGGTAAATAAATAAAAATGTATAATTTTTAATCAATAACTTGTGTGCAAGAGTAATATGGTAAGAATAAATGATGATAAAATAATGTAATATACATAATAACATAAGCTTTAAACTTATCCATGGATATCATAACTATTCAAATAATCACATGGACATCAATAATTGGTTCTATAATGATTGAATGCATAATTCTTGACATTTGAAACTTACCATCAAGGCATTGTTCTAAGAAATATTACATAAATGGGTAATGCCTTATCCAGGTACCAAATATAATTTGTCTCATGAGACCTAATAATATATCTAGGGGATATTTAGTTACAGACCCCACCCATCACTTAATATGTCCAATGTATTCATCATATGAATAAACAATATGAATTAATCTATCATTATTTCCATCCAAATCAGATTTTTATTCAATGAAAGAAGACAATAGGGCAACCCCAGGATTAAGGAGGTCTAAAATAGTGAAATAAAAGGGCATCCCCTTTGATCAATTTAACACCTTCAAGTTTCAAGAAATTAATAGAGAGGAGGAAGGTATTGTTAGAGCTTTGGTCTGCCAAAGAAGCCATGTAATTTGCAACCATATTTCCCTCATGCCATGTGTGGGTCACTTGGATGTTGTGGAAAATTATGGATCTACATTTCCTTAAAACACGGGATATAGATCAAGGAGTATAAACTTTAACATGAAAGTAATCATGAAGGATCAAGGATTCGGTCTCCACTTGAGAAATATCATGATTCTCCTAAATGCAGAGAATGATCCCGATGAGCATAGCTTTAGCCTCAGCTAGGAGGGAGGTGTCATTAGCATAAAATGATGTGAATTCCATCACCAAATTCCCTCAAGTGCCTAGAACCACACCCCCTACCCTTATCACACCCAAAGAGCAGGACCCATCAGTGTTCAATTTGTAGCCTATTCCAGGAGGATGCCAAAAAACCCATTTCCCCTGCATTCTGTCAGGGGAAGGTTGTGTCAAGGATGAACTGGCCTGCAAGAAACTGAATGAAGGATCCTCCTACCACTCTTTGATGAGATAAACCATATCTAGGAAACGAGTCCTCGCAATTATGGACCTCACCATGGGAGAAGAGCCTTCAAACCTTGCATGGTTCCTGGCTTGCCACAAGCACCAACACCCAGCATTGAAAATCACAGATCGAGACAGCTATTCCTTTTCTACTCCCATAGTGCCATGAAACCATCTCTCCAAGAAAGTTTCAACATTCTACACTCACGAGTAGAAATCCATGTAGCCTCCTAAAAAATACCACACTGCATGAGCCCATTACCCCCTCAAAGAATAAGTGTTCAGAGATATCCTCCCACATGTTGCTACAATAGTGGCACCTTGAAGCTAGGATGGTCCCCACCTAGTTAGGATGGCATGTATGGGAGTCTTCTTAAGACTTAAAAAATTGTCAAAGAGTATTTCTCATGATAAAGGGAGACCTTGATAGATTAATTTGGCTCGTCAAAGGCCCTTTTCAGGATCAATCTGGCATGTTAAAGGGCATTTTCATGATAAATGAGCTGACCACATGAGTCGCATAACCCCATTCATGTGAAAAACAACATAACTTTTCCTCGCATGAGGATATTGACTTTTCCATATTTTATTCTTTATTTTACAATAATTCTACATTGTGTGTCTATTAAAGCATCACAGTATTAATACTCTATCTCGTAGTGTCATGAAATAATTTTCATGGAAGGTTTCCTCACTTATCTTTGGTGTGTCATATAATTAAATGGATCTTGTAACGGTGTGTGAAAACCATCATAGATGGTCACTCTTCTTGTCTATGGTGTGTCGCGTGATCAGTGATGCATCTTGAAATGATGTGTGAGCATTATCATGAATAATCACTTTTATTATATGTGGTACATCGCATGATCAGTTATGGATCTTTTAATTATGTGTGAGCATTGTCATAGATAATTGCTACTTATATATGGTGCATTTCATTATTAGTGATGGATCTTGTGATGACATGTGAGCATTTTCATGAATAGTCACCCCACTCATTTGTGGGTCTATAGGGGCATCACACGGTCTAATGGACATGTTTTAGGGCCTTCACATGATCATGGGGGCCTATCATAAGGGATTCACATGATCATCCATAGATCATGTGAATTTCATGATTCATCCACGTGAACTTCCCAGGGTTATGTGATTGCATGTCCTCATGGGTGTTACACAATTCATATGATCCAGTCACCTGATCTTCATGTAGTCATGCTCCTACTTCCTTCCTTTTGTGAAGAAAATAATACCTATGATTCAGGTATTTATTTGATCTTGAAATTTTTTATTCTCATTTTTAAGGCATCGAAAATCCCCCCTCCCTCTTGGGATCAAGGTCTATATGGACAAAAACTCAGTTATGAGGAGAGTAAATGGTCGCCTAAGTCCTTGAGGCTTCTGTTGATCGGTGTCTCAAGTAGTGTTTGGTCTTCCATGTGAACTTTCATATTCCATGTAGAATCCTATAAATATGGTAGCAAGGGATATTCTCATTCCACCATAAACTCAGACCTCCATATCTCTTGTGACCTCCTATCTCACATGCCTTCTTCGCAAGACCACTTCGTAAGAATCACTTCTCAAGACCGCTTCATGAGATTTGACCATGCGATCTCGTTGCATGACTTCCTCATGTGATCGGTTTATCTTAGTACATTATCAATTGATCTATGAATTAATCAATGGTAATTTGGTTTATTTGTGACATATTTTTTATTCATAGGGTCACTTTTCATGCTTTTCATGGCTTCGAGGATTATTACATGATCACTTGATTGTTACACGGTTCGTGTGACCATCTCATGGTCACATTATCGCAAGTCTTACAACGGGTCATGCGAACATGATATGGTTTGTGGGTCTATTATTCATGATATATGTGATGGTGTATGTGATTCATAAGACCTATATCAGGTCATGCGATCATGAATCCTTATGTAGTTCGTGCGATTTGTATGATGTTGTTCAAGTTATGCACCTATTTTGATAATGATCCTTTCCTATCTAACATATGCTTATTTCCTTATATAGATGGCTTCCATTTTGCATAATCCTTCAAGAAAATAGGTTTTAGAATATGTGAATCTTCAAAATTCCATTTTCAAAATTGTGGATGTCATCTATCATTCCTCCATCGAGTCATCATAGAAAAACCTGATAGACCTGATGGGGATAAATCTTATAGAATATCCGCTATTAGACTTTATACATATTTATGGGTTTAGTATTACAAATGATGGTTATATCCTTCCACTGAATTCATTGATCATGCCTCATTATTGGGTCCTTAGTTCCCACGATACCTTCATAGAAAATATCCCCCACATGGTTCACTTCATCACCAAGGAAAAGCGCTTAGATGGGTACATGTTGAAGTTCATGCCAACGGACTTTAGAGGGAATCACCATAAATCTGATTCAAACATACATATGTACAAATAAATAATTTTAAAATATTCCCCAAACCAGAGGTTCATATGGCTTCTTAGATGAGACCTTTGATCTCAAGGGAGTTTTGGGATGGATCGGGGTTGTCCCTTCTATGTGCAGGATACCGCCTCCGAATTTTCCATGAATCTAAAAACATTGGGATGTATAAAGCCATCTGGATCTTCTAAAACTTCTCCTATTGTTATAAGGTTTTGATGGAAGACTTAGTTATTTTATAGATTCTAGACACAAATACATTTCATATGACACCTAGAGAGGTGGGAATCGATCTCTAGGACATTGAGAAGATTTGTGGTGTATAAATTTTAGGAGACATGAATGATGAGTTTATTGCTCCATAATCTATATGAGATGATGTAGAGTGAACCCCTCTCCTTTCTAGAGATTGATAAATATGGATAATAATGACCTTGGTAGGGCCCTTCTTCCTAGGTAAAACATCCCATTTAAGCAATGGGGAAGAAATTTTATCAAGAAAGTATGTTATGAACCCAATGCCAAGAGGTCAAAGGTTTTTCCCAAAAAAGGTTCCCATAGTGTTGAGGGTGGTTAGTGGCCCATAGTTAAAGAGGTTTCATTTACCATCTAGGGATGGGAGGTTACTCTTAACATTGACTATGTCATTAAGTTGGTCGGTTTTCTTACTATGTACCTTAGTGGGTACATACTCCCAATAAAGGAGAAGGGTGGAGTCAAGGTTTCCAAAATTATGATGATGATATTTATGGTAGGAATGAGGTAATTTGGGTTGTATATTCCCATTTTGGATAAACTATACTTCCTTATGTACCAAATTTAAATGGGAAGATCCCCCATATAAATTTGCAGTCCCTTCCAAGTGTTATGGGGCTAGATAGGGGCTCACCTGGGCAGCTACGAATACCTGAGCATCCAGAACATTCCTAGAATTAATTTCAAACCTTTTTTGTAGTTTATTAGTGGGGTGAGGCCTATCACATTAAATGGATGGGAAATTACAGATTTACTTGGTCATCATGATTGTTTCTATTTTAAACACTGTGAGATTCCCACTGGTATTATAACTGATAATGGTGGGGGCATATCTAATGCTCAAGCGTATATTATTTAAATATGTGATGTAATACTTTATACCTAAATTTATGGTATCATTATATATTAATTTTACATGTCTTTTTAGTTTATTCATAAGTTTTAGTTCCTTCAGAAAAAATTTCCTACCTCTCTTCATGTTCGGTTTGAGAATAATCCAATGGTGGATCACCAGTTCTGGTTGATGTTTACTAGGGAGGAGACTCAAGTTCAGATGTACTTTCCTCTAAAAAAAATTATATCAGTCTCTATCAACATTATGTTGAGATTTATAACCGATTGTATTCGAATAGGAAATTATCCACATCAGTACCTAGGTTTATAAAGTTTCCATCAACCACCAAAGCCAATCCAAGGCCTAAAAAGCATCTATCTTTGAGAAAACAAAAAACCTCATAGATGCCTTATTCAAAGGTGATAAATTTATCATCAATTTAGTTACTGGGATAAGAGTGAACTAACATGGATATGATGAGCATGGTGCCTATGAGTGAAGTTGTTTCTATAATGTTATTTCCCACTACATTTTAACAATGGATGGGATGGAGGGTGGTGAACTTAGATACTGATCTCTGGGGGATACTGCACTAGGAGGATATACACTTGGAAGGTTTTTCATGTGTTACTACTCTCACAGGTGTATCCTTTAAAAATTATCCCACTAAGGAAAATGATTTACTTTGAAACCTCAATGTGATAATGGAAATCATGAAGGGAAGGATCCACTACTCGCCTTGGGTGCTAAGGATAGTGGTTCCTAGAACAATATAGGATTATATGGATGAAAAGGGATACACTATCATCTAGGAAGCGGTAAGATTAGTATTTTCTATCATATTCAAATAGCTATGGTATCGTTGTGACCGTACTAATGTCTTTTTCATTTCTGTTGATATAGTATGAGGATGAAGAAGACTAGTCACTCCCTCTATCCTCGGTATATTCTCTTGAGGGTATGGCTATTAGAGCTGACTTGGGTGGTGATCATGGGATTGATGATGAGGGTTCCCCAAGTTAACTGGCACTAATGAGGGTGGTGACCACCATCCCTAAGGATTCACAATATACACTTACATTGTTTTCATCCTCATCACCTTCAGTTTCGGCCCCTTATGAGGTCATTTCCTTAAATAGGAAAGGAAAAAAAGAAATCGCTCCAAACTATCAGATCCCTCTCATTTATAATCTTTAAGTAATCATTACATTTTACTTATTTTACTATTATTGATCAATTAAATAACTCATTTTTTTCAACAATGTGAAGGTCCCCACTAAGCTCATCTGGAGGAACATACATATGTTCCTAAGGATATGGGTGGGAATTTTTTCACTACTGGGATTCTCCCATCATGAAGTGGATATGGTTGAAGTTCCATCACAGTTAGTCCTTGAGCCTACTACTGACATTCTAGTGGTGGTTCCATTTGACCCATCATGGGCAAGCACACTTCTGGAGGAGGCTGATGTCGATATCTACTTCACTTCTAATTTATCCATAATAGAGGTGTCTTTGGGAAAAGTTGATCACTTCTTTAGAAACTCAACACATGTTCCACTTTTTTCATTTCATCTAATATTTATTTATCTCTTGTATCCCTTAAGGTAATAAATAAAATTATGATGATAGAGAGAGCATTAGTGGTTCCACCAAGTTGCTCATCGTAAGAGGTCATCACCTCTTCACCTAATATGGGGTTTGGGTGATAGACATCACCAGTGTTGAAACCTAGAAAGTTATGTTTACAACATTGATCATGCCTATTGATTATATAATATCATCGTATTATTTACCTACTGATAGATAATCCTTTATGCCTCTTGTTTTAGTACCTTTACCTCGAAGCTCGCAAGTTTCAATTCCTTATTCTTTAGGATTTCCTAAAACTGAATTGACTAATGTAGAGGTCATATCCATGACCGCCTCATCAAAGGCCACAAGTATGATTCTCTCACTCAGTGACTTAGTCCCAAAATATACTCATATTCCCATATTGGGCATGAGTCAAGGGTCAGAGTCCACATCACTCTATAAATTGATGCGACAATAAGTGTGTATGGAAATTTATACCCTAATTTTGTAGGGGCCTTTAGAAGAACCAAAGGACCAACTAGGTCATCTTAGGTATATGTTTACCACACTTGGATATGGTGGATTTGACTATACCACTCTTAATTCCTGGGTGAAGGAAGCGATTTACCTAAGAGAGCAATGTAGGTCCCTTGAATTGAGGATAGAAGTGGTACAGGCTTCATCTTCGGTCAAATTAAGTTGATATGAGGCCTTGAATAAGGCTTCTCAATAAGAGGTGGAGGTAAGGGCTTACTAAAACTTTATTGGAACTGGGAAGGTAGAAATTTTTTTATTGTAATCTGAAATCAACCATCTCTAGGAAGAGTTGTCTCGAATGCATCATGTGCTATAAACCTTAGAGAAAACTATATTAGAGAAATAGGGGATCTTTGACCTAGTGGACAAGGTAGAACTTTATTTTTTTCCAGGGAGGAATCATTGCAAGGTATTTCAAAGGTGGAAACTGGATTTGTTGATCAATTGTAATAATACATGGACTCTCTATAGTAGACGTTTTCATAGATCAAGGAATCCTCTGAGCATGTTCTTTGATAGTCTTGTAGTTTCATTAACATTTATTTACTTTTTGATTCATGGGAAATACTCTATAATGTGGAGATTCCTCCTTTTTCAAATTATGAATAAATCTTCTAAACTTTTCATGTTATTTTACACCTTTTTTCATTCATTATGTGCATGAAATTTCTTCAATTTGATATTATATAGATCATCAATGATACTCTTCATTTTTATAATACCAAGTAAACCCAAATTTTTAGATTTGAATACTTAAATCACAATATATTTCTCTAGATAATTGATCATGAATGCCTACCTGCGTGAGATTCCTCACTGATGTATCTTCACCAGTTTTCCTCGGATCACCTAGTTTAGAAAGGCTAATTTGGGTGAAATATATCTCCAAAATGGAGAATTTTCTAATTTCTTAATAATTTAGTGGACATAGCAAGAATATCTTGATTTTTTATGGACAAATAATGATCCCTAGAATCTTTGTATCTTTTTATTTTTATTTATTACCCTACATTTTTACAAAGTTTCATATGGGGGAAAGATTAGTAGGAATGGACTTAGATTTTTCTTAGGATATTCTTTTATAGGTTTTCAACCTAAAAAGTTTTATGAATTTTTCATTTTATAAGTGATCAATATTTCCTAGATCACACAGTTCATGTCCAGCAAGCAGAGAGTCGACTTTTTCCCAGGGTTCCCTTTTTGGGTTTTCAACTTGGAGAGAATTATGTCTCTTTCAATAAGATATTTTAAGATCATGGAAACTAGACCATTTCCATTCTATAGTTTAGGGTCTTCCATATCAAACCACCTACTTATATAGTTTGGGGTCTTGTATCTTGTACCCTCTGCTGTTGGTAGTGTACCATTCATGAAGTAACATTCTCTATGTAGTTTAACATCATGTCGTAAGGACGTATTCTATTCAATTTGACATCATGTGGTAAGGAAGTTTTCCATGAAGTTTCACATCATGTGGTAAGGTCATAAAAATCTATTCAGTTTAAAGTCATTCTACCAAGACTTGAGACATTGTGAACTATAGAGTCTTGCTTTCAAGACTTAGGGTACCATATAGTTTAAATTCTCGCCGCCAGGACTTAGGGTGCCATGAAATTTAAAGTATTATTGTCAAGGTTTGATATAATGATAAGGATTCCAAACCCACTTGGATAGTTGTAAAATGGGTCACATAAATCACATGTTCATGATCTTGAATCTAAGAATATGGAATGGAGAATACATGATGGGGATAACCCAAAACACCCTACGGTGTTGAGCTATGTCGCAGTGTTACCGGGGATCACAGGGATTAAGTTCCTTTCTTATAAGTAAAAGATTACTCTAGTTGGTTGTTAAGATTCCCTTATGCATGTTCCCATAGTTCTTGCATGCATGGTCAAGTAAAAGGTATCCCCACTCTTTTCTGATGTCTATGGAAGATTTTGTGAAGATGGTATTGGTGGATGGTAAAATATTAGGGAAGATGAGTCCACTCAGATAGTTGGAATATGGGTTGTGTAAATCACATGTCCAAGAGATTGAATTTATGAATATGGAATGGTTCATACATGTCGAGGATGACCCAAAACACCCTAAGGTGCTGAGTTCTATCATAGTGTTGTTAGGACTCACAAGGATTAGAGTTCCTTGCCTACAATGAGGATATTCCTCTAGTTAGTAGGTCAGAGGCCCTTATTCATGGGCACATAGGGCTTACATGTATAGTCAAGTAAAGAGGATCCCCACTCTCTTCCAAGGTCCATAGAATATTTGTAAATTCTCAAATATTTGGATGATGAAGTGGGGTATGGATAAAGAGCTATCAAGGAAGGGTTTTGGTAACCTAGGGTTGTTTGGATTTTGGTTGGGAAGCTTAGGACCTATGTCATGTAGTTTTGATTCACGTGTTTTGGGCCATAAAAAGGTTCAAGAATGGAATATCATATTACTTCTTTGATAAATAGTATAATTCATGTTGACATAATTTCAAGGATGTCAAATCTGATTGAATATTTTCATTGTGGGGATTACAAATCATGGTCTGGGAATATTTGAGTTAACTGGAGGTGGAAATCAATGGGTACAGGTTAACCATTGGTAATGGAAGAAGCCCATATTCCACACATTCAAGAAAATAACTCATTCATTTAAGGGGGGAATCTCTAGAGTCAAACATATTCTAGGAACAAGATCTTTGGAAGTGTATGATTCTCTAAAAAATACTAGTAGGGTCCTTTTGGATTAGTCGGTCCCTATTACCAGTTTATTATAGGGAACAACTAGGAGAAAGGGATCCCAAGGTCCATGGGGTTCCAAGAGAAGGATACCAACTTGAGGAACTTATTGTGTTATCTCAGAGTTCAAAAAATGAATGTGGTTTACGAAAAAATAATATCCAAGAAGGTTTTGGGCACCTTAAAACATGTTTCCTTACCTAGTGAACACGTTATCATAGCATGGAGATGTGATAAATAATTTCTCTAACTTTTTCCTAGACTAGGGGGTCTAGTGGGAATGGATAGGCTTTTACTAGGTCCATAATGTGGGCCCTATGAGATTTATTCCTTTTTTATTTATGATCAAACTTTTTCCTGAACTCTAGAGATAAATATTTTAGAGAGTGGAGAATTGAATTTTGATTTGGACTCCCTTTGTGGGTTTTTAGCCCAAAAAGTTTTATGTCTATTTCACTAGCAGTTTTAGGGTCTTATGATTTGGAACAACAAAGTATAATGTTTAATTTTGTACATATTTGACCAAAGTTCATGCATTTTAAGGTCATGATGCACATGGACCTGGTATAAGGGGAATGTTACACAATAGCCTGATTAGGATACCTAGGATCAAGAGTACTCTAAAATACTTTTGAGAGATAGATGAATTTTTTTTAAATCATGGATCAAGGTTCTTAGGTCATGAGTGATGATATTGTAAAATCATACTGAAAATGATTTTGTATCACTCTAAGGTGACGAGCTCTGCTATGATGATGTCAAGGGTCACAAGGATCATAAAGACCTTCCTATAGGGCCAAGATGACTCTAGTTGGTGAGTATAAATACCTTATGTAGATAAATCTCTATAATGGTCAAATAAATAAATATTTTCTCCATTCTAGGATCTATGAAAGGTTTGTGGAAAACAGAGGTGCTCAATACATGAAGTGTGATTTATGGGTTGAGGTGCTTAAAAGATGATGGAAGCACCCCAAACTCTAGTTGAACATGGTCTAAATCTTGTGGTCCTTTGATAAGGAATGGTTATGGGTGATGGTATGAACACTTTAACATTAGTGGGGATGCATATGCCATGTAGTTTAATGTCACGCGATAAGGATGTTTTCATTACAATTTAACGTCATGTGGTAAGGATGTAGAAACCGACCTGAAATTTTGAAATATATCCTTGGGGATAGTTTACTATAGTTGGGGAAATTTAGATGTGAGAAACACATTTTATCCATGAATAGGATTATTGATGGGTAGCCTTGTGCTGGAACCCTTCTTGCAAAGATTTATCTCATGTGCAAGAAAATCATACATAGATCTGACTCGTGTGTAGGTAGAGTGAGTCTGCATGACTTGATCCTCTTTAAATAGAGGTATATTCAATTTTTATGGTTGGGATTCCCTAGGTTTCCCCATACATATTATTAGGGTAGTAATCATTCCACAATAAAGTACTTCAAAGTGATCCCTCTATATTGATCTAACTCATATGATAAAGATATGATTAGGAGTTATTATAACCCATAGTTGGGCCTGAAATAGGGGATCTGGGTGTCACTACATATCCTATTATGGAAGGAATCAAGACACGTCTAGTTCTTAAATGGAAAACTCTCCATAAAGGTCTGAACAATATGCATAGGGGCACTTTTCTCATTTACATTATGGCTAAACCCAATATTGGAGATCTGAACATCACTATGTATTCTAAAGTAATAGTAATCAAGCCATATGTAGTTTTAGGATAAAAAACTCTCCATGCAGGTCTGACCCATACGTAAAGGGAGAATTTTTTCTATTTATGTTTTTGTTGGACCCAAGAGTAGATATTTGGGCATCACTACATATCCTACAATAATAGGAATCAATACACACATAGTTCTAGGTTGGAAAACTCTTCATACAAGTCTGACCCATACACAAAGGGGGAATTTTTTTCATTTATAATGCGTCTAGACCCAGGATTGGAGATTCGGATGTCACTATGTATCCTACAGTAATAGGAATCAATCTATACATAGTTATAGGATAGAAAACTCTCCATGCAGGTCAGACCCATACACATAAGGGGGAATTTTTTTTGTTCATATTGCAACTGGACTCAGGATTGGAGATTCAAGAATCAATAAATATCTTACAATAATAATAATCAAGCCATGAGTAGTTATGAAGAGGAAAACTCTCCACATAGGTCTGACCCATATATAGAGGGGTTCATTTTTTCCATTGATGTTGTGACTAGACTCAGGATTAGAGATTCATATGTCACTACATATCCTAAAATAATAGGAAGCAAGCCACGTGTATTTCTAGAATTTAAAACTCTCCACACAGGTTTGACCCATATAGAGAGAAGTAATTCATTCCATTAATGTTTCGAATGGATATCCAAGCATCACTATGTATCCTATAGTAATAGGAATCAAGCCACACTTAGTTCTTGAATGGAGGTGTGATGGGAGACCAACACTGAGGATAGTGATCCTATAGGGTGAGGGTCATAATAATGTGGAGTTTTACATCATGAAAGAGACATAAACTATGAAGTTTAACATTATTTGGTAAATACTTATGGTTTTACTTTTAAGGTCTTGCATCCAGGACCATGATAGCCCTGACGTGAATAGATATATCTTGATCATGTAGTAAATCCCTTACCAAATTTCCTAAACCCACATAATCTATGCTTAGTGTAAGAAATAAAGAGTGGTGAAGGTTTCTTTAACCACACATGGGTGATTAAAAGAAAGGATAGGTTAATTTTATATCATTTAGTGGCTAGTCCAAGATATAGGATCTAGGTATCTCTAAATATCTCATTGGAATGTGAATCAAGCCATAAATAGTTCAGGGATAATTTTAAATTTGAATGAGAGGGACATCAACCATGTAGTTTAACATTATGTGGTAAGGATGAAGGTTACCCGATGTGAAAAATAAGGCATGAATCTACATAAACGTTTCCTAAGCATTCAAGAAATCATCTCATGAGAGTAATCCCTTGTTTGTGACACAAGACTTCTTAATCTATTTTCCCAAGGAATCCTTTGATTGGTACATAGGGTAAGACTAAATTTTAACATCATGTGTGGAAGATGTTTCCATACTAATTAATTTCTTATGATTGGGATGATATGGGTCATTCCTTTTAGGTTCATGTGACCAGGACCTCTCTATGCAGTTTAGCATCATATGGTAAGGATTAATTATGTCTTGTAGTTTTATGTCATATGAATAGGACCATATGTCATTAATATTATTAAATATTTCTTGAGAAATATTTAATTGGTATAGGAGTGGTAGGATCTCCATCCATGGTGATCAACAAATATACTCTATTGGAATAGACTTTATGGATGGAAAAAGGTCCTTCCCATTTCATTTCAAGGTTTAGAGGTTTATTTCCTATTATCATTGTGGTTCTAAGAGCCAATACCAGTTATCCTCATAGGAATAAGTGGGGGGAATCCTTTTTATTGAATTCTCATGTGATCTGATTCTAATAAAATTTGAGGTTGTGCAGTGTACACAACCTTTCCTCATAGATTCATTCCAACTCATCCAACCACTTTTTTTCTTTCTCTTCATCTAAATTTTTTTCATAGATAGCTATTCAGAGTGAGGAAAACTTAAATTCTATGGGCATCATTGCCTCAGTACTATATACGAATGAATATGGGGTCACTTTTTTGCTCATGCGCATGGTGGTATAGTAGGCCCATAAAGCATGAAGGATATTTTTTGTCCTGGACTTCTTATCCTTGCCCACAATTTTCTGGAGTATATTTTACATAGTCTTGTTGAAGGCCTTTATCTGTCCATTTTTTGTTGCATGATAGTGGGATGAATGGTTGAATTCGATGTTGTACTCTTGGTATAATTTATTCAATTTTGTAGAACGAGGTTTGGTGTCATTGTTTGTAAATATCATGTGTGGGAAACTGAATTTGGTGATGATATTGGACTTTATGAATTTAATGGTATTATTCATCCTAACTTCATTGAGGGGTACTACCTCATCCCATTTGGAAATGAAGTTAGTAGAAGTAAGTATATACTTAAAATACATAGTTGTGGCTGGGGGATATGACCCCACAACTTCCATTCCTCAAATGAAAAATGGATAGAAATATTTAGTTATATGTTGCAACTCTGGGGTTGATGGATGAAGTTTTCATGAATCTAGCATGTATAAAATTTCTTAGTGAATTCCACATAGTTCTATATTATTTTTTCTAGTAGTAACCAAGCCTCTAAATTTTATGGGAGAGTCTAGTCCCGAACTGATGAGCACCTCAGGATCCCACATGGACTTCTTTCATGGTGGTGAGAATCTCTCCTTCTAATATACATTTGAGGAAGATTCCATAAAAGCCTCATTTATGGAGGGATATTTACTCATATGGGCCATCCCAAAGGGTAAAGTTTTCTTCTCAACATATAGTCTCTTCCATTTCAACTCTATCTAATAGGAGGGTCCCATTTTTGAGGTAATAAACTATGGGATCCATCTATCTAGGGTTGGATATTGACTCATTATACTATGGTGTAGTGCTAACCAGATTGATTTTCTCTATAACTGATGAGACCATTATTTGGTGCTTGATATGGAACTCCACATCATCTTAATCAGGGTCATAAAATACCATGGCTGAATTAGTCAGTGTGTCACCATGAGAATTTTTGTGATCAGGGTACATGATGCAATGTTGCTTCAAAAGGTAATTCTACCATCAATCCTCCGACATAACCGATGAGAGGGTCTAATTATTTATTCTTAATGGAATATTTTTCATTGATTTGTTTGATCACTAGATCTGAATTCCCTTTGATGTTTAGGTAGGATATCTAAAGCTGTGAGGCTAGTACCAATTTGGTGATAAGGGCTTGGGATTCTAGTTCATTATTAGTGTAGCCTTTGGATAGTGAGAATGAGTAGGGAAATTTTTTATTTTTTCAAGGAAACAAATACAATTCCTAGACCAATCTAGTTGAGATATGGGTTTTCTAGTATCTTACTAATAGGAATTTATTATTCATTATCAAAATACATCTTCTATATTCAAGGGATGTTATGGGTATAGAAAACCTCTTCGTCTGGAAGTTTAGTGTCCACTGGTGTGCTTTCCGAGGCAGGGTGTGCCGCAAGGAAATCATCCAAAGCTTTCCCTTTAACTACCATCTATGACACAAGTTTGATATTGTATTGTTGTATAATAACCACCCACTAGGACAAATGGATGATCAGTATAGGTCGTACAAGGATGTACTTGAGTGGGTGAATATGAGATACCAAGTGGACCTCATGATGCTACAATTAATGTCTCAACTTTTTCACTAGAAAAATAAGTGTGAGACAATTCTTATTGATATCATAATATCAATTATCAATACCTAGAATCATATGAATGAGGTAATAGAGTCTATTTTCATTCCCCTCATCATTTTTATATGTCAGTATATTACCAAACAATCATTCCATAGCTTCCATATATAAGGTATGTGGATTTCCTTCTACCATAAGAATCAAGAGAAGTGGGTGCAGCAATTATTGATTAAGATTTTTAAAGGCTTCTTAACAGTCTCCATCCCATTGGTAGGTGACTCCCTTATTTATTAAATTAGTTAATGGGAGATATATTCCAACCTAGTTAGCTATGAAACACCAAATATAAGTGAGTTTACCTTGGATATCCTTCAGTTCTTTGATATTTCAAGAAGATTAAATTTCTAGTATTTAACTAGTCTTTTATAGGTCGACCTCAATACCATAGTGGCATACCAAAAAGCCAAGTAATTTCCCTAATGTTTCCCTAAAATCAAACTTCATAGGATTTATCTTCAATGTATACTATCTCAACTTGTTCAAGATTGTTTAAAGTTCCGCAAGGTGATCACATTGTTCTCGAGATTTGAATACTAGTTCATCGATATAACATTCTATTATTTATCCTAAGAAGGAATTAAATATATGATTCATGGTGTGTTGGTAAGTAGTGCCATAATTATTTAATCCAAAGGAAATAAAATGATATAAAAAATCCCTTGGGTTCCCTAAAGGTAGTGGATTCCTTGCCTACAAGGGACATCTTTATTTGATTGTATCCTAAATACTCATCCATGAAGGAGAGGGCCTAAAAGCCATCGATTGCATAAATCAAAAGTTTTTTGATTGGAAATGGGAAATTTTCCTTCAGGAAGTGCCTATTAAGGTCCCTAAAAATGATTCATAATCTTATTAGCCTATTTTTCTCTTGATGGAGATGATGTTAGTGAGCCATTTTGGGTACTACACCTCCGGGAAAAAGTTGGATTTGATCAATTTGTCAAATTTTGATTCTTCATTTGTATCATGAGAGGGGTGCATCTTACCAGATACCTACTTGAAACCTCGATAAATATTGGGTAATCATAAGTGTTGTGTAACCACATTGGGTTTCATCTTGAGAATTTATATGTAATTCCAAGATAAAATAGATCGATGCTTCTTTAGAAATGAAATATACATCTTCTTCTCATTAAGAGGAATTGTAGAACTAATCAATATAGGTCATGAGTACTCTTCTATTACCAAATTCAACCACTTGATCTCAACGATGGTGGTGTATATTACTTCCTCAAATGTGGGAGCGGTGTTCCAAAGTTCTTCTTCTTCTTCTTCCATATTTGAGTCTGTGGAAGAATTTTTCAATATGGTTGGTAATTCGGGGAAATCTCTGTCATTTCCAAGGTAAGGGAGGTCATAGAAAGAGAAATTATCACCCTAAACTTCCAGAGTTATCACATGGAGATTCAAAATCTAATTATTATCTTTTATACTAGAAATGGGGGATGGAGGAGCCTAGACATCTGGGATTAAGTATTTTTCCTCAATCAGGTTTATGGGTAGCACATAATTGTTTTTTAGTATACTTTAAGGATTTTTAAGGGATATCCCCAATACATTAGGGGATAAAACCATCATTTCATTATCCACCATTGGTTTTTTGCCTTCCTTTTTATAGAAACCTTCCTTGGCATATATGGATTCACAAAACTCAAAGGGGGAACCATCACCATATAGTATGTTGAACTTTCCATCAATGGGGTATTTAAAGCATTGATGAAATGTTGAAGGTGTCGCCACATGGCTATGAAGCCAAGGTCTTCCAAGTAGGAAATTATATGCTATGTATTTTGAGATAACCATGAACTCAAACATTAAATGCGAGATACCCAAACTAAGCCTTGAGATTGATCTTCCCAAGAGGCTTTTGCTCACTCATATTATACCCTTGAATGGTTAGATTTTTTAGAGATAATTATCCCTTGCTATATCCCAAAAATCATGGGGTTTGAATCAGGTTGGCGTTGATCCTAAAACCATATTCAACCAGAGACCATTGGATGTAGACATTATTGAGTATTCCTGAAATATAAAATGGTATGATAATCCCCTGGATAACTACTTAATGATATTTTTATATGAATAAGATGGTGATATGACATTCATATGGAATAGTATCCACTCAATAAACCTTAGCTATAGAAAATTTTATATCAAACTCTCATGGGCTCTGGAGGGCCTCAATGAGTGCCTCTCTGAGTTTTTTTGAAATATATAGAGAATCTAGGATTGAGATTTTGGTTGAGATAACCGATAACTATTTAGGAATGTCATATTTTTATGCCAAATGTTTGTGCTTCCCAAGGTGGGGATGCTCCCTATTATGTCTCTCAAGATTTGAGCTTTTGAGTTGTACGGTCTTGGTGCTTGAGTAGATATCAAATAAGTATTTGTTTTCAGTAGCATAGATCACAACATCCTTCCCCTTTTTCTATCTTGATCTAACATTTGCACCCTCTCTAGTCAATCTTGTAAGATTACAGGGCTTGGATAGCCACTGGAGGGCTTTGAGGCATATCTATATTTTTTTTAGTCTTGATGGAGTGCTTGACCATGGTTATCAACTAAATATATGTCCTTCGTAGGGATGTGATAGAAATATTGGGTTTGACCATTCCCACTCCATCCCCTATATACTCGGCTTCTGCATCCTTGGCCTCTAGCCCCCCGATCAGGTATAGATAACTCATAATCTGAGGCATATTCATCATTGAAGAAGGGATATATTAAGTGAACTATGTTAACAGGGATAAAAATGAGTTATTTATATGATGAGTTCTCCATTTGGTCGGGCAGTTCCCATTCTTTGAATGTTGAAGGAAAGAAGTTTTCAAGAGTCAAAGCTTGTGTAGAAACTAGATATGAATCTTTCTCTTAGGTCTTTTCTTATGTATAATAATTATATATACCTCTAGGAGGTTCATTAAATTTAACCTCCATAGGTGATGGGATCATTTTTGGTTTGTAAAGTTGTGCTCTCATGGGGGAATGAGCTCGGTCAACTGTATTTCAGGTCATTCAATTATCGAACTTTTGTCTGTGCCTAACCTGAACTTCTTTCCAATCACCCTCTTCTTTTAGTGGAGTGATAGGCACACAGGTCACCTATTCCAAGGAATTTTCTAGCATCACCTATCCAGAATCAACCATGATTTGAAGAATTTTCTTAAAGATAAAGTAGTCCTGGATAGTGTAGCTCAGGCTCCTATGGAAAGAGAAGTAGTTAAGATGATCGGTAAGGTTGACCTTGTTGATTTTCTTAAGATATGGTATCATGAGTAGGTTATTTTTCATGGTTTTAAGGAAATAACTAGGGAATCAATCATTTTGGAAGAAATATGCTTTATCCATACATTCCTCAACTCACGAGTGACCCTGATCTCTTTTTAATTCTATATGAGGTCAATTTTGTTGTTTTTGTCACTCAAAGGGAGGCATTAGACAATTTGGGGCCTACCTGGGTGCTTGAATGGGAACTCTTACTAGTTTGAGGGTGACAAAGGCAATATATACCTTACCAAACCTTTTTCTCTATGCCAAGGGAATAGGCCGAGATTTAGATTGGGTTCGATTAATGGAATATTCTAAGTATTCTACCATTTTTGTAAACTCACAGAATCTGCCTAGATACTTCATTGAGATTAAAGTTTTTTGCAGCTCATCTCAGATATTTTTAGCTTGAATTTCCAATAGTTTATCTTATGAGAGAGGGATATTGATTGAATAGTTTAACCCCTTCTATCTGGCGATGAAGTCAAAAATCCTCTCATTTTCACATTGTTTTCAGTTTGTGAGGTTGAAAATTTTCATTTCCATTAATGTAGAGTTGAACTGATAAAGGAATTTATGATGAAGGTCTTATCATCCTTCAATGGATCCTAAGGGATGGTTTTTGTACCAAATGATGGTTGAACCTATCAAATTTTGTAAAAAAACATATCATCTTGGTTGCCTCCTGCTAGTCTCGAGGGCCCATCATTAGGACACATCAGGATAAGAAGTGCATGAGATGTTGTTCTATATCCTTAATGTTGTCAAAGGTTGAGAAGGGAAAATTTACAAAATTATGTGGGGTAAATTTTCATCCACCCATTTGGGATATTTATTCTTCTCGAGCTGCATGGGTGTGTGTTTCCCTTACATGGATTCCATTTGAGTATCCATGGATTCAATGGAATTGAGTAGTTCTCGAGGTACCACTATCTAGACCACCTCCTATATATAAGGAGTGGGTGATTCTTGATTACATGTCCTTATTTTCATATCCTTCTGATTCTAGATCTATGATAGGACTGAATGAGTGCCCTGATGAGGGAGAGGTTGTCACTATAATGTAGGAAAGTTGTTATCATCCTCAAATTCCTTATTTATATAGACCGGTTTCCTAGATCCAGAGCCACCCTAATGCTCAAATTCTTCTCTTGTAGGTAGATTAGATCTCTCCTGATGTATGGGAGGAGGGATGTTTGTCTCTATCTAAAAATGATACCTAGAAGTAATTTTTCCCTTGAGTATTGCCTCATTGATCTGTCTGAGATTTGGTATCTCATTCCCATATTATGTCATCCATTCTTATGTGGAGGGGATTTTGGATCCTCTAAGTGGTGATTGGGATGTAGCTACACCTTTCCCTTTATCATTAGTGGTGTTTCTCCATATAGGTGGAAATTCATTATTTGAAGGTGCCATATTCTGGATCCTTCTCTAATTCTGTGTACGTATAGCCTTAGTTGGTTCATCAAAATCACCCTCCTCTCAAGGTACATTATATTCATTATGTCCCACTGTATTTTTATCTTGATCTGCATCATTTTTTATGTTGATGTTTAGGACATTCACTGAAGTGTATTGGGAAATTGTAGTTATCTCATTACTCTCCATGCAGTAGGGTAATACTATAACGCTTAATTTTCCTTTGAGGTTTGCATCAGGGTCATTTATCAAACCCCTATCCATGTTGTACCATTTTTTCTCATGATCCTTATGGTATTTTATTTCCTTCACCATACATTCCTTCTTTCTTAGTCTATGAATAACGACCTTAGGGGAGTTTTCAATCGTTCTTGTTGAACGGGACCCAAATAGAAAAGGTATGTCTTATGGTGGAAGGAATAGATGGTATGTCAACCATTGATATTTACCTCCCAAACTAGATTAGACTGACTCCTTCTAGGGTGATGACAATGATGAAAATTCCCCCAAACCCTATGGTCTCAGGATGATTCTAGGCCACTATTGACACTTTTTTATCCTATTATTGAGGATTTGATTATACCAATCGAGGATCAGATGGCTCATGAGATAGAAATTGAGATAAAAATTCTCTCAGACTTGTGGTATAGGTTTGATCTAGAACCACCACTAATTTCTCTAGGATCCCATCAGGGTGTGATGAACCTGGAGACGGTGATTGAGATAGAAATTCCCCTATCCCTTCAGGCTAGGGTTGATCTAAAGCTTCTACTAATATTTCATAAATCCTATAAGGGTTTTGATTACCCAAGGGTTGGATTCATTAGTAAAAATGCCACCAACCCTATGGGATAGGTTTTCTCCTAGATATATGCTATAGAGGATGCTATTATGATCCATTTTATTTGGTGTAATTGTGATCGTATATGAGTTGGGTGAAATGATTGTATGTGATGGGGGTTATTTTTGTTGGTTAGTCCACAACTTCAAATTTGGTGTCTAAAATTCATTACAATTCTTTTAATGGGTCCATATTAGGAGTTTATTGGAATCCAACTCCCCCTATTTGCAACATCTTTGTGCCTTTAAAGTGGGGTAATTTCACTGTATTGACCAACTAGATTATACACTACCTGACCCCATGATTTCTCCTAAGGATATGAAATTATATTCTAGAGAGTTCTGATATTATAGGGACATGGTGAAGTGAAACTCTTCATAATTTCCCCATCCTTAGATACAAATACCTAACAAGGATTTAGTGATTATTTGTCTAAGATTTTTGGTATAATGGTGAAAAGTGTCATGTAGATTTTCACTATTCCTTTTCGGTCCTAGGTCCCAGGATATAGAGATGTAATCTAGGTCTATTTGAAAATAGAATATGTGTATGGTCTGAAGGTGGCCCTCATATCCTAGATACGGGTTTTCAATCCTTCAATTACTAATGAGTTTCCCACATGTTTTGGCATAGGTATGTCATGAAATCCTTCTCTAGCTTATCTGGGATATCAAAGTCAGAAGTGGATAGGGTTTAGAACATGGTAGGGAGGTTTTTTCAGATAATTCTCTCTATATATCCATATCATCCTCTTTTTCATCAAATTTATATGCCTCTACCTGGTCGGACTATATAGGTTGCTTCTCTTGGTTGCCTGTTGATCACGTTGAACTACTGTTGATAGTTTATGGGGCACTATATATGGTTACTCCCAGTGTTTTGAGAACCTATCTATATAAAGGTTTCTGACTTTTATGCACCTCTCTATAAGAAGGTGTCTGGGAAAGGGGAGAATTTCCTTTTTTTCAAGAGAGATATCACCATGGGGAGGTTGAACATGACGTATGTTAGGAGTAGAGTCCCTATGAAACATATCTACACTACCACAAGTATGACTATTGAGGTAATTATCACCATAAAATTCATTAGAATGTTCAATAAACCCATGAGTTATTTCAGATATGCGTCGAACAGCCTTAAGGACACTAGCATTTAGTAGATCAGGGATATGAGCCTCATTCTGCATTGTGGTTAGAATATTATGACTTAACTTTTAGGTTTGATCGAGGATATGATCCTTATACATGATGGCTACCAGAATATGTTAATAACCTTTTGGTTCTATAGGAGCCTGATTATGAGAATCCAATGAAGTATTCCAGTGAGCTTATATATTATTGGAAGGAATATGAGCCTGCCTGTGGGTGGTTTTTGGAATATCCTAGTTAATATTGGATGAATTGGGGGTATAATCTAGATTCAAATATACATTACCCATTATAATATATTGATATACCTCTAGAATTATAGGTGGGATATGATCCACCTCCTATATATCCTTTGAAGGATTTTGGTGCAATCAATCATTGGTAGAAGTGGGGATATGATCCTAGATTTCGTGAGCTGTTGGAATATGTTGAGTAGCTTTATTGGTAGGGATATGAGCCTACTCTAAGGTGATTTCCATATTATCCTAACAAAACTCAGTTGAAGTGGGGATATGATCTTGGTCCTATGACTTTGGAGTATGTCGCTGGTCTTTTTTTATAGGAATATGATCCAATCCCAAGGCATGTGCCAAACTGAGTTAGTGAGTCCCGATCAAAATGGGGATATGAGCCATGTTCTGTGCCATTGGATTATGTCATCGGTATTTTTCAATAGGAATGTTAACCTTTATAGAGGCATATTCAAAACTGATTTGGTGATCCCTAATTGGGATGAAGATATGAGTCTAATCCTATGACTTTTCCTTTACCAGAATATGTCGATAATCCTTATAGATAGGAGAAAGAATGTGTGATTACTCTAGAGTAGCCGCCTATTTTTGATTATCATGGTGATATGATACTATGGCTATAAATATATGAATATGTGCATGTCCCTTTATCTTTACCAGATCTATAATATATCAGTAGAGCTCTTCTAATGTTGTTGGAATGTAGTGAAAATTTAGAAAAGTGTGTACAGGAATGTAGGCCTTCACATTTTCAGTCTCCAAGATATACTAGCAGATGTCTTAGATTGAAGTGGGGATATAATACCATTCATATCCTCATTGTTCCCTCGGAATATGTCGATGGGATTCATGCATGGGGTAATAAATATGTGCCTCATCCTTTCTTGTTGTACGAATATGCATGTAAAATTGATCTAAGTGAGCAGTGATATGAGCCTTCCCACTGGCTACTGCTAGAATATGTTGACGGGATTCATCAGTGGAAGTGGGGATATTATCCCACTCCCATTTATCCATGGATTTCAATTCCCAAAGATACATCCTTGGTATCCATGCATGAGTGTCCAGGGTGGAAAATTTTTGGGTGGTGCCCTCAGCAGGTGACTAAGGGGCACTGGTGAGATGACGCTGGTGATGGTGGTTCACAGGATCCCTCCTAGGTGGCTACTGAACTTAGATGGAGCTATAGTGGGATCCTATCACTGATCAATGCATTATCACAAGTATAAAACATACTTAATAATCTATGATTTAGTAACACAATTTTCCTTTCTTATACCCTAGTTTGTCCATTTTTCTTGCATAAATTTTCATGGTCAGAATATAATTATTTCATGGGAACCCCAGTTATGAAGGATTTCACATCAGGCATACCATTTTTGTTTACATAGGAGATGAAAAACAAAATATCCCAATGCATGTTCAATCGGTCATTCTTATTAGTTGAGATATTCATGTTGGGTTCACTGTTTTTGTTTACTTAAAAATATGATGGAATTGAATCCTGGGGGTTTGGGGGACAATATGGACAATGCCTATAATGATTTAGTTATTTTTTTCATTAAATGGTTTCACACTGGGTTCACCATATTTGTTTCTTATTTTAGGATTGATTGTGGGGGGGTTCAAGTATGGTTGCATAATCATTCACATTAGTTTTCTCATTTTTATCTTTCATAAGAACTCCCAAAGGTTCCCACATATATAACTAGTCACATAATTTATTTCCAAATGTAGGTGGTGATTTAGGGTTTTAGACCCAAGGAAACTTAATAACTCACATTGGTCGATAGGATGGTAGGTCGGGCTCATCACACCCTTTTGGGGGGAATTATTGCCTATTCCAAGTCTCTCTTGTAGATTTAACATATGTTCATGAATCTCTTCCAAATCTAGATATAGGATTGGTTACCCTAATAAAATGACCATTTTTTAAATCCTTCTATGTGTAAATGGGATCCTATTAATGAGACCATTTGTATGTATCTTAGGTTCTCTATTATTTTCTTATCATCGCTTAGAAATGGGTAGTTGTTCATATTTTGAAGCTGTATAACCAGGTAATTTGGAGTTTAATGCCATCTAGGGAGAATATTTGTGTTTTGAGGATGGGATTGAAATTTCATGAGGTGTCATACATATCCTATTTACAATAGGAATCAAAACCCACATAGTTAGTTTAAGTCCAATCCATGTAGTTTAACTTCATGTTGAAAGGACATATATGAGGTCACTTAGGAACTAGGTATGGATTTCGGGCCTTAAGAAGGCGTCCTACGTATCCTACTTATCACAGGAATCAGATTCATCATAGTTTGATATTTTCTAAACCTACTGATGGTTGGTGATATATAATTAATTACCATAAGGTATTTTCCCCAGGGTTTACCAATATGGGAATGCCTTTAGGACTTACACCAAGGTGGATTCCCTTGTATAGGGGAAATTGTATCATTTCATTAATGGGTATTACACATTTAGATTTCACTGTATGGGGTAAATTTATGTTGTTAATTATATGATCATTATAAATCCCTAATCCCAAGTGATTCATGCTCGGTGTGAGAAGAAAGGGGTATAAAGTGATCAGGCTCATTGCATGTGGATATGGGACTTATGCATCAGGGTGTCCTTAATGGGGTGTTTGATACAAAGATAAGGCCTTATGAAGGCATCCTATATATATTATTTGTATAGGAATTGGAGTCCTCATAGTTCAATAAAATTCTTAATCTGCTGATGGATGAGAAGAATGATAAACTCGTGTGACAATTTGGGTACCATGGGTTAAAGTAACTGAGATATGGAGTGACTTACACCAAAGTAGATTCCAAATTAGAGTTTGGGCATTAGGAAGCCATCATAAATATCATGTTTGGGTAGGAATCAGAGTTATCATAGTTCTATAAGATTCTTAATCCACTCATGGATGAGGAATAATGATAAACCCATGGTAGATTTTGGGTCCCATGGGTTAGAGTACCTGAGATATGGATGGCTTACACCAAAGTGGATTATCAATTGGATCTAGGGCCTTAAGAAGGTGTCATGTATATCATTTTTGGGTAGTAATCATAGTTATCTTAGCTCAATTCATCCCTAATCTAACACCCCAATATTTTACACTATGTTTTCTTAAAATAAATTTAATCACTTTAATAGCTTACTTTGTACAAAACACTGAACTTAAACGCAACTATTATAGCCTATCCATTAAATTGGTGAGAATGAATGATATTAACTAAATTATTAAAATATATTTTACACATTTTTATTAAATTAATTAATTGGTTACCAATTAATTATAAACCAACTGAACATAAAGGAAGTATTTTTATAAAAAGTTATTTTTATGCCCACAATGGAATTTTGTCTTAATAAATTAAGTTAATAATTATTAGTGAAATAAATTAATGAAATTTATATGCTATATATTCAATAATTTTTTTTAAATTCATCCAATAAGTTTTATAGGCTTAGGATAAGAATAAATCCATTTTTAAGCATAAAAAGGCTATATTTTTTTGAAAGGAAATTTTGTCACCTTTTAATGGAGCACCTGTTTTAAAACTAAATTTTGAAAATTTTATAAATTTTATTTGAAAAAATAAACTTCATTTTTTAAATAATAATATCAAAAATATATGAGGGTGAATTTTTGGTATTTTTTCTAAGAAGTTTCATTTTTTTATGAAAAGTGAAAAATACTGAATTTTAATTAAAAACTAAATTTTCATATAAATAATTTATAGTGACATTTTAAATTTGTTTTAAAGTATAAATAGTTAAATTATACATCTGTTAATACATTTTGGGTCATTTAAATCATTTTCATGTTGAATTTTTATATAAAAACATTTCAATTTTTTGAACATTTTCTCTCTAAAAACTTGCATTGTCATCTCGTTTGTGGGATTAATTTTAAATATAATTTTTCCAATTTTGGAAATTTTATTTATAAAAATGGATTCCATATTTGGAATAATAATTTAAAAATTAGTTTTTAAGTTCCTTTTCATTTTTAGTCATAATAAAGTTATCATGGTAAATAAAATTACCGTAGTATAGGTAAAATAATTAAATGGGTTGAAGTTAAAAGGTAAAGGCTTAAAATAACTAAAAACTATAACATTTAATGGATGTTTGAGGTATTAATAGAACCTAAATATAATTTTAAAATTTAATTATCATCCAAATTTTTGGAAATTAATTCCTCCTCAATGTGATTGGCTATATAAAATAATCATTTTTAATCACTTAAGACCACCCCTCCTCAAGTGTAAATACAACCCCCCACCAACCCCTTTATACTAAAAAGACTTAAATATCCTAAAATATTTGAAAAAAAACTCTCCTAATAACTCTCCACATGTTTAAGTGCTTCTTATCTTACCAAAATAAAAAAAATCCAAGGTCTTTAAGGGATCCACCAAGGAGGTAATTTTCTCAAACCACCTCTCTTATTTTCTTTTCTTTTTCAACATTCTCTTCAAATACTTAATAAATAAAAGAATAATAACTATAGTGTAATTTATATACTGTAAATTTATGTTTCTAATTTAACATACTATATCCACCCCTTTTATTACCTCCTCTTATTCAAAGAAACAAAACTATTGTCCGAATTATGACAGTTAATCGTCTCCATTGAATAATGATTTTGTTCATTTTCCATTACCACCTTCATGGCTAGTCATAAAAGTATTGTTCTGGTTAAATAATATTTTAATAACTATATTATAACCTATTTCATTTATTTAACTAATATATATACATAATAATAAATAAAAGGAAACTAATTTGTGATGGTTGGAAAAAATGCCAAAATAAACTACACATTTTTTGTTAATGTTTTATCAAATGAATAGTCATCATAAAAGAAATAAAATTGATATATGGGACCATTTAAACTTATTTTAGTGAATTAATACCATTTCATTTCACTTATGTAGTTTTATTTCCATTCTACAAGAAAACCCATAATTATACACAAATGAACCAATGATGAAACCATGAAATGAACTCACCCAAAACAATGAAAATAATGAAATATTATTAATGAATGGGTGGTAAGATGTTATAAAAGTATAAATTGATGTTTTATAAATATTATTATAGTTATATAATGAATTAATTACATTCTTTAAACCACTATACATGAGTTTTAAGTACACAAAACTAAATGGAATCGTGATGTAAGGGTCTCTCATCTCACTTTCTCTTATGTGAGATATATACCTTATTCACCACATATTCATTATGTGTGGTGAATATACTACCCTTTGATATATAATATCATGAATCTCAATATATTAATTTTATTAAATGATTTATTTGATAATTATTGATTTTATGGGGCATATAATTCAACTGATTACAAAGTGGTAAGGGAATTCTCAACCGAATTTCCATTATTTGGATTAAACTTCTACTTCATTGATTATGTCATGATATGATTATGTTTTGGATTACTTTTTATTATCTTATATTGAATTTAAACTTGTTTTATGTGTATTTATAGTGAATAAACATAATATTTTAATTTTATTAATGCTCCCTTCAATAATATGATATTTATAAGAGATTTTCTTTTAAAAAATTATCTTTTTAAATTTTCCCTAATAACTCTCTTTTTCTTCCATGTTCATATTTTTTAAAATTTCTTTTAAAAATATTTTTACTGTTATATTATGATTGTTTAAATTAATTTTTAATCATGTTTTAATTTTTACAAAACTATTTAAAAGGATTATTTTTGTCATTTTCTAAATAAGTTTCTTTGTGACATATCTAAAAAAATACAGAAGGAATTTTTTTTAACTTATACGGCATAAGAAGATTTTCCCACCATCATTATGCCTTAATAACTTGAAGATTACTTTAAAATATTACAAGTTTATTTTCAAATAAAATTTTTTATTTTATAATTTCATATAATTTTAAAAAAAAATCAAAACAGAAAGGATATTTTCCTCAAGATTTATTTCAAGTGATAATTCAAAATTATTTTCCATCTAAGATAACATTATTTTATATTAATTATTATTTATTTGGGATATTATTCAAGAATACAACCCTTATTATTTTTATGGTTGGTTTATGTTTATAATGGAAAGATACTTATGAAATCTATTTCTTTTCCATGAGTTATGTTATGATGAAATATTTATGAAACTCATTTCTATACATGGGTTCTAATGTGATAAATGATTTATGTTCTTGTGAAATACATATGTATGATTTTTATTGTTTGATGGGTGGGAACTATATCTCCCCATAATACATTGGGTGGCGATAATGTTCTATGATCTTAATGGTTTCATGGGTGGTCAGCCCATGCCTGCAACAAAAGGGTACATGGGTGGTAATTCTAATCCCACAACAAGAGGGTACATGAGCGGTCATCCAAAGATAGAAACTAGTGGGTTCATGGGAGATCATCCCAATCCTGAAGTAGGTACATGGGGGAATATCCCAAGTCTAACATGTTATGAATGTCTTGGTAAGTATCCTTGACATAATATTTTCTAAGCTTAAGTGTATGCCATAAATTTCATGTCTTATTCCATTGTTATACTCTTATGGATCATGTTCTCTAGTTATCTAATGATTCATGTCTTATGAACTACCAATATTTAATTCCATGATTTAAGATTATTATCTTTGATATGCAGGGTATGACTTTCAAATATTATGTTCATGTTCTTATACCTTTATGCTCATTTTATACTTATGTATCTCTCATGTTTACCCTTATTTAGTATCTAGGATCACCCTTTATTATTTTTCCTTTTCCCGTGTTATGAATAAAGGTTTTAAGTAGGAGTACTAAAGGGGGAGATCTTTATGGAAGATGTTGAAGATATTTCACCAAATTAGAATTATGTGTTCTAAGTTTCCAGATGAACTAAACAATTATGGTCCTCAGAAGTGTGTTTTTATAATGAAATAAATATTCATCTTAAAAGATGTAATATCCATGTATGAGAATCTTGGGTCGTTATAGTTGGAATCATAGTAAAGGTTTAGTTAACCTTTAGAAACTAGGATGATAAAACTTTAGTGAGATCGTTAGGGATATTTTAAAGGATATTTCTAAGTATGTCTCTAAGGATAAGTCTAAGGATGAGTCAAAGTCTAGGAAAATTTCTTGGAATTTTGGTAAAGGAATGAGAGAGTGGTTTTGAACAAATTACATACTTTTCTAGATACTATAAGTGGATGTGGCTCTGGAATAGATGTAAATAGGGGTAACAACCCAAAAAACAACATATTGAGCTAAACTCAATTGATAATGTGTGCAAGACAATGGACCTTACTACACACCTAGTTTGATACTCTCAAGGGATATTCTTTATAAATTCAAAAAATCTTTATGAACCATCATGAATGATTTATATATATGCTAACTATTAATGACATGGGATAGACATAAGGTGTCATAGATTAAAAATAAGGTTTCATGATTAAGACATAATATAAGTTAATTTTCATGATTATGTGGTTCCCTAAAATTATTAGTGTTTTTCACACTATGTTTTTGGTTTTAGTCAATGGCTGGAACCTAAATGAGCCATGTTAATGATGGGTGAAATAGAAAATGAAATGATTTTCCTCCTAAGAAACTAAATGATATGGGAGATAGAATGGAAAATATTGTTGATATTATCAAAAAAATTATTAAGATATGAGTCATGTTGAACTTACAAACAAACAAAGGAGGCAACAATGTTCTATTGAGTCCTTTATGAGGCAATTCCCACCTTATTTTAGTGGTTCCAATGATCCACTAGTTTTTAAGAAATAGATCAGTACCACTGAAAAGATATTTTTTTTATTCAGTGTTTTAATCATGAAAAGGTCATTTTTACTGTTTATAATTTAGAATATGAAGTAGATTGGTTTTGGACTCTTATTAATAACATGAGGGAACAATAAGAAATTTAATCTATGTAATGGGAAGAGTTTAAGTGGGTATTTTTTAGTAAGTACTTCCCTCTTATTCTATGAACAGATAGGAGAAGGAATTCCTTGAGATTAAGAAAAATAATGATGAATCTGTTGGTACCTATGAAGATAATTTTACAATTATTTCAAGGTATGATTCTAGGTTAATCATTATCCCTAAAATCAAAATCAATTGATTCTCTGTTGGCCTGAAACCAAGTCTTATAAATTACTTGGCTATAAGATACTTTAATAACTATGAAGAATTCATTAGATGTGCACAGAAGTTAGAAATGAAAATTAGATATCCCCACCATTACTATGGTTTTGATAAGAAAAGTAAGATCAAGTCTCATGAAAACTTAAATATTGGAAAGAAATTTCAGGTATCTGTATGAAAAAAATGTGGGAGGAAGAACTTGGGTGAATTCCTGAAAGGGATAAGAGGTTGTTACAATTGTATAAAGGAAGTTCATTGAGCAACTGAATGCTGAAGTGATGGAAAGAAGTTATCTAATGATGTGAATAATGATAAAGCTCCACAAAATACACCTTAAACACTTTAGTGTTTCAATTGCAAGGAGTTTGGGAATTATGCTAACAAGTACCCCAATCCATGGACTAATATGGATGATATGGTGAAAAAAACCTCTAAGGATAAAGGATAAAGGAAAATATTATTCTATCATAATGGATGAAGTGAACCATGATAATTAGGGAATACTTATCCTCCTATCCTTAGTTGAGAATTTCATGTTTTATTTTGTATGTATGAGACCTATGAAAATATTATTTTCCATCCATTAGTGAAATTTCATGTGATCATCTACTTGGATTCTAGAATAATGAAATCACATATTCTATTGGTACAAGGATGAATCCAAGCTTCCAATGAAATATTTTTTATATAAGAAAATAGATTATATAAGGAATTAATAATAATGTGTGTATTCAACATGGTTTTATGGTAATTTGGGTTATTACCATGTTTCAATAGAATACATGATAATTATCTTCACAAGTTTGGTGTGTGGAAATTAAGATCTACATTAGGTTGTTTGTGGGATTAATGATAATTTGATTTAGAAAATTTAGTGACCTTTATTCCAATGTTTTTTTAAGGTTCATAAGGGTATCCATTTATGAAATTTTTTATGTTGAACTTTAGATAAGGTTTTATAGATTAATGTATTACTTAACCATATGAATATTTATGCGTATTTAATAATTTGTGCTAACCATTTTGTTATGATAACTTGAGACAGAATATAAGGCCCCAACCTTAAACATTACATAATCTTGAGATAAGTCAATATTTTTAATTTAAATCACACCAAGGATCCTTTTAGGTTAGATATTTAGAGCATTAGGCCATAACTTATACATATTAACTTGATTATTATAAGGTAGAAACTTCTAATCACTATCCATTTTTTCATAAAACAAAAAATTTTAAAGAAAACATATTTTTGTTTCACACTTAAACATCATAACTTTTCTATGATCCCATCCTTGACTCTATTATCCTTTAAATTCTATGAAAAACATTTCAAAACTTTGGATGAGGATAAAAAGCTCAGTAAGGGGTACACAAAGAAGGAAAACTATTAGCTTTGCGAAAACATGGAAACCATGAATACATTATCATAAAGTAATAATTTTCACCTTTATGAAGTAGTAAATACTCTTCAAAAAATATAATCTCATTTCTTACTATTTTTTAACCAAAATATTACCATAAACCCCATAAAAATCACACATAACATATAAAAGGTAACTTGGGACATAATCACACTTAAATGGAATAACCATACGGTCAACTTCCACACATATCATTCTTACAAATAGAATATCCATACAGCCGAATTCCATACCCAATGCATTGTAGGTTATAATGTAACCACCCATCCTTGGTTTATCATGGAACCACCCGTCTAATGTCCAAGTACCATTATATAATCATAAAACATAAATGATTGCTTTATCAACATTTCACTCATAAAATTTCATTTACAATCACAAGAAGTCATTTCAAGTATTGAAATAGTCAATCCACTTTCAAAACCATTTTCAATACCAAAAAACCCAAAGAGTGAATAAGGTATTTCTTTTCCCTTTAATAAAAACATTAAAGATTATAGATGAATCCAAATATCAAATAATATTTTTGGTGGTGGAGAGGTCGTTTTCACCGTATACGTTAAAAATATTCTTTTTTGTCATTTAGTAAAACACTTTGTAGAAAAATATTCATTTTGAATGAAATTAAAATTCAAAGGGTTTTATTATACACTTTATAAATAAGGTTGTGTGTAAAATAATATATGCCTCAATGAAAGGAGATTGAGATGAAGTCCCTTACCTTGAGTTTGACTCGTCACGTACAATCGTTATGTTCCTGAATAATAAAATTATGTTAATTTCTACTCTCTTGAGAACCTTTTTCAAGTTTATTATTTCTTTTATATCACTTATTACCATGTTATAAAAATTACATAATTATTTAAGTTTATATCGGACATTTTGTTGATATTCGATACTTGAGTCAAAAATGAACTTGTTGAACTTGTTTTGATGTAAATTTTCCATGTGGTCAAAAGTCCATATCAATAATATTATTCTTGATTTAAATACCATATATATATATATATATCATATATGTATTTAGAATATCCATAATATTTGGAGATAATAAATGAAATGCACCATTCATAGATATGATAGGCCATACGTACGCATGAATCCTACTTCCATTTCTTTATCATATTAAAGGAATTAAAACTAAATGATACATAGGTATATTATAATTACATTATAACAAGTCATATCACTTTGAGGGGACAGTAGTCTACACTTCCTCAAATGAAATTATCATATTTACACATTATGGAAAGTATAAAGGTATGTTATAATAAAATTTTAGAAGAATATAGACAATATAAATATAATATATATAATATATAAATATAGTTATATCATAATTTCCACCATGAGATGTGGTAGGATAAAATTGAACAATCATCATTTTGTGAGGTTGTAGTTCACCGTACAATATGTTTTATATCCATTAGATAGAGGTGTGTGTAAGTGTAGGTAGAAACCTTTAAATAACAACATACTAGTATATTGAGGATACTTGTTTTGTTATAAAATAAAGTAATAAAAATAGTTTATGGGGTTGGAGAAGGAAAAAATAAATGAAAGGAGCTTGAGAGAAGATGTCACCTCTAAATCAGGTAACTCCTTTTGATTTGAGCCAAAAGGCTTTCTTGAATTGTCTTATTCCCAATGTAAGTATTCTAGGAGTAAGTTAGGGATGTTGGGAGATTATTTTAGTAGAATTTGGATGAGACATGGGGCTAGAGAGGTGTGAGTATGTGGGTAGAGGTGGTGGCCTTTTATAAGAGGGGGAGGGGCACTTTAGGAAAGTCTTGAAATATTATTTTGTTATAAATTTATTTTCAGATTTTAATAGCTCCAATGTGATATATTTAGAGTATAATATGATCATGGGTCTAAATCCTCTCAACTAATAGGTTTTAGACAAGTTTAGTTAACAAATTTAACCTTATCTTTTGGCTTTAACCCTTAATTAAATAAAATAACTCTTACCATGTCTTCTTGTATTTTTACACTATATGGTTAATAAAGTTACTATAAAATGCCAAGAGAACCTCAAGTGGATCATTAATAAAATTTTTAATATTATCTAAGTCATTTGACCTAATATTATGTTTTTATGACTATTATATCATTTAATAAAATATTTTTTTTAAACTCATTTATGTCAATTTTGACACTATTTAGTAATTTATTTTTGTTAAATTCACAAAAACATGATTCATCAAAAAAAACTACATTAAATAAAATACAACATGGCATAATCATCCATAAAATTAAAGTATTGCATAAAAATTTTCAAATTACATTTATTTTAATATTTATAATATCGTTTATTTGAATCATTCATTCATAAGGTAATCATTAAATCATCATTGTGTCATAAATAAATTTATTTAATTAATGTCTAAAAATTATAAATAAAATACCATAATGTAGGAAATATTTTTAGATTTATAATGAATATTTATAGTCAAATATATCATTTATATAAACCTATATTAAAATTATTTTGGTAAAAAGATACATGTTTATGTTATATTTCTCTTTACTTTAAATTAATTATTATAACATGTCATTATCACACCGAAGTGGCTCCAAAATTCCAAAATTTCATCATAAGGATCGTTTGGGTTGCCCATGAATCATACAATGATATTAGGACACATGTTAGGATAGTTTTATATCATTATAATATTATTTTTTACCCTTATTTACCTAATTTACCCTTTAATCATGGTAAATAAAAATAATTATTGAAGTTACTATTCATAATATCAAAAAATAAAAGGTACTTATTTACATAATTTGGACCTTATAACTCTAAATATGGAATAAATTTCTTCAAATTCAAATCAAATAAGTTTCATTAATTAAATTAAAATTAATTCCTGTTGTCTAAACCAGAAAGTGGGTTTTTTAAGAAGTAAAAATTATCAAAAGATTGACATGTGTTTATGTCCAATTTAAATGTGAAATTACATCCAATGACCAAAATTTTATTAAATGATAAAAACATAATATAAATATACTTTAAACCCAATTCAAATGATAATCTATCAATACAAATAAATTGGACAAAAAGACAGTTTTTGAATTAAAAATGTAGTATTTTTTACTATTCAATAAAATATGAATTTTATTGGAAAAATATCAAAATTTCAAAAAAAGTAAATTTTGATATCCTGATTCCAAATAAGAAGTTTTTTTTTCAAATAGAACATAAAAAGTGGCAAAAAAAATATTTAAAAAATGGTTCTCCATCAAAAGGCAGTAAAACGGCCTTTTAAAAATTAATTAGAGCATTTTATGTTTAAAATTGGATTTGTTCTCATTTTAAGCCTCTAAAATTTATTGGATAAATTTAAAAACATTTAAAAAACATGTATAATCATATTTTAGTAAGTTCTATTCATTCCTGCCAATACAATATCCAGGCATCGACTACCATTTAAAATAATATTATTATTATTGTATTATTTTTTGATATAACTCAGTGTTGTGTGCAATGTAAGATTTTGGAGAAACCTGTTATTGCGTGTCGAGTAAACTATCAGAAAAATTGTTCCCTTTAACATAAAATTAATATCTTATTCATAAATATTAATAGATATGAAAAGGTATTATTCTTTAAATATCTAGGGTGTTACACATAAGGAATGAATTTTTATCCCATTATGGATCTTATGATCTAATAATTCTATAGGAATTACAATTTAAACTTCATTTCTTAGAGTAATAAATCAAGTTTAGATTGATCATGGCACAACCAAAGAGTTACATTGTACTTATGAGATTAAATTAAGTAGTTATATCTTATCAAATGATTTTGAAATAAAATGTTGTCCTATTTCCATTATTTTTTATGATATCAATGACCTTTTTCAAACCTATTTGATATATGTTTTTGTGGTCATTAACCTTTAATGACCATGTTATCTATAATTCTCCATCATAACTTGATATTTAGAATTCTTTTCCATGTCCATATTTTCACTTTCAACTAATATTCTCCTAATTGGAATCCTAGTTATATGGTGATATTTGCCTTTTACTTTCCCTCTTTTTAAGAGAATGTTTTATTGGACACTTCTATGATGTGAATTTCCCAACAAGTAATTTTAAAATAACAACCTTTGTTTTTTGAAGTTCAATTTCAAATTTGTGAGGATGCAATTTCTTGAAATTCTTGACCATATCGGGATAGTGGCTTGTCGATTAGCACTTCCACCTAACCACTCCCAAGTCCACAATGTGTTCCATGTATCTATACTGATTAATTAAATACCTCATACATCACATTTACTAAACTTAAAGGTCATACCTCTATAGAAATATATTTCTTATTTAGAACAACTGGTAGAGATTTTGGATTGAATAGAGAAAGTTCTATGAAATAAGACCACCCACCTGGTCAATGTTTTGAGGCAAAACCTATAGCTTGAGGAAGATATGTGGGAATATAAGGATATTTTGAGGTAGTGGTATCCTCATATATTTGTATCCAAGTGATTAATTTTGTGGGAAAAATCATTTTAAGGGGGTAGAATGTAACACCCCAAGATTTTACACTATGTTTTTTAAAAATAAATTTAATCTCTCTAATAGCTTACTTTACACAAAAAACTGAACTTAAATACAAACACTATAACCAAGCTGTTAAATTGTATAGAATTAATGAGATTAAATAAATTATGAAAATATATTTTACACATGTTTTTAAAATGAATTCATTGGTTACTAATTAATTAGAAACCAATTGAACTTAAAGGGTGTGTTTTTATAAAAAACTATTTTTATACCCACAATGGAATTTTATCTTAATAAATTAAATTAATAGTTTTTATTGAAATATAATGAAATTTATATGTTATATATTCAATAAAAAAATTTAAATTCATCCAATAAGTTTTATAGTCTTAGGATAAGAATAAATTCAATTTTAATCATAAAAACTGTATTTTTCTAAAAGGCAATTATGCCACCTTCTAATGGTGCGCCTATTTTAAAAATAAATTTTTACAATTTTATAAATTTAATTTTAAAAAATAAACTTCACTTTTTAAATCATAATATCAAAAATATATTAGGGTTAATTTTTTGTATTTTTCTGAGAAGTTTCATTTTTTTATAAATAGTGAAAAATACTGAATTTTAATTGAAAAGTGACTTTTCATCTAAATAATTTATAATGATATTTTAAATTGGTTTAATGTAAAAATAGTTAAATTATACATAAATTAATATGATTTGGTTATTGGAATTATTTTCATATTGAATTTTTATATAAAAACATTTCAATTTTTTGAACATTTTCTATTTAAAAATCTGTTTTGTCGTCTCATCTACGGGAATAATTTTAAATATAATTTTATCAGTTATGTGAATTAAATTTGATAAAATGGATTTAATATTTTTAATTATAAGTTCCAAATTATGTTTTAAGTTCATTTAAATCATTATGCATAAATAATTTACCACGGTAAAAAAAGATTTAACGCGGCATAGGTAAAATAATAAGACATGCTAAAGTTAAAAGGTAAAGGATTAAAATACCTAAAAATAAAAAATTTAATAGATTTTTGAGGTATTTATCAACCCTAAAAATAATTTAAAACTTCAATTATCATCCAAATTCTTTGAAATTAATTCCACATCAATGTGGTTGGCTTTAAATATAAAATAATCATTTTTAATCACTTAAAACCACCCCTCCTCAAGCATAAATACCACCCCTCACCACCACCTTTATCCTCAAAAAACTTTAATATCCTAAAATATCTTAAAACCCCTCTCCTCCTCACTCTCCACACATCCAAGTGCTTTTTGTCTCACCAAAATACAAAATCTAAGGTCTTTAAGGGATCCTCTAAGGAGGTGATATTCAAGAGGTAATTTTCTCAAACCATATCTCTTATTTTATATTATTTTTCTACATTATCTTAACCTCATTCATCCATAAAATCATAACAAATACAGTATAATTTATATAATTTAAATTTATTTTTCTAACGGAATATCTTATATCCATCCCTTTTATTTCCTCCTCTTATTCAAAGAAACAAAACTATTGTCCAAATTATGGCAGTTGATCATCTCCGTGAATAATGATTTTGTTCGTTTTCCATTACCTCATTCATGGATGGTAATAAAAGTATTATTTTTGTTAAAAAAGATTTTAATAATAATATTATAACCTATTTAATAATTTATATACATAATAATAAATAAAATGAAACTAGTTTTTCATGGTCGGAAAAACCGCCAAAATAAACTACACATTTTTCATTAACATTTTATCAAATGAATCATCCTCATGTAAGAAATAAAAATGATATATGGGTCCATTTAAAATTATGAAGTTACATTAATACCATTTCATTTCACTTTTATAGTTTTATTTACAATTGAAAAGAAAATATATAATTATACACAAATGAACCATTGATGAAACCATGAAATGAATGCACCTGAAACAATGAAAATAATAAAATATTATTAATGAATGGGTATTAATATGTTATAAAAGTATCAAATAATTTATTATAAATATTATTATATGTATTTAATTAATTAATAACATTCTTTAAACCATTATACATGAGTTTGAAGTACGCAAAACTAAAGGTAATCATGAGGTAAGGGTCTCTCGTCTCACTTTCTCTTCTATGAGATATATGCCTTATTCAACACTTATTTATTATTTTTGGTGTATATACTGACCTTTGATGTATAATATCATGAATATCAGTATATTAATGTTATTAAATTCTTAACTTGAAAATTATTACTTTTATAGGGTATACGATTCGACCGATTACAAAGTGGTAAGGGATTTCTTAACCCAATTTCTATTCTTTGGGTTAACCTTCTACTTCATTGATTATGTCATGATATCAATATTTGTGGGATGAATTTTGATTATATTATGATGAATTTACAATTTTATTATGTGTTTTTATAGTTAATACACATGATCGATTAATTTTATTAATGCTCACTTCAATGATATGTTATTTATAACGGATTTTATTTTAAAATTTTATATTTTTAAAATTTCCCTTAAAACTATATTTTTCATCCATGTCCATGTTTTCTAAAAAAAATCCAAAATTTTTATTATTATTCTATTATGGTTTTTTAAATTCATTTTTACTCATGTTTTACTTTTTACTAAATGATTCTTTTTGTCATTTTCTAAATAAGTTTCTTTGTGATTTATCTGATAAAATATAGAAGTAATGTTTTTTTAACTTATACGAAATGAGTGGATTTTCTCTCCATAATAACATCTTAATACCTTGAAGATTAATTTACAATATTACAGGTTTATTTTCAAAGAAAAAAATTTCTTTTATAATTGTATATCATTTTTAAAAATATATTTTCAAAACAGAAATTATATTTTCCTTAATAATTATTTAAAGAGATCATTCAAAATTATTTTCCATATAAGATAACATTATTTCATGTTACTTATGATTTAATGGGGATATTATTCAAGAATAAAAGTCTTATTCTATTTATGGTTGTTTTATGTTTATGATGGCATGATATTTATGAAACCTATTTCTTTTCCATGAGTTATGTTATGATAAAATGTTGATGAAACTCATTTATTTACATGGGTTCTAATGTGATGAATGCTTTATGTTCTTATGGAATACATATGTATGATTTTAATTATTTTAATAGTGTGATCTATATCTCTCTCTAATTAATTGGGTAATTATAAACGTTCTATGAGATCAAAGGGTACACGAGTGGTCATCCCAAGCCCGCAACAAAAGGGTACACAGGTGGTTAGTGCAAGCCCATAATAAAAGGGTACATGTGTAGTCATCCCAATCCCACAACAAGAGGATACATAGGATTTCATCCTAATACCAAAACTAGAGGTTACATGGGAGGTCATACCAATACCAAAGTAAGTACATGGTTGAATATCCCAAGCCTAACATCTTATAATTTTCTTAGTTGGTAGCCTTGACATAAGATTTTATAATCCTATGTGTATACCAAAAATTCCATGTCTTATGCCATTATTATACTCTCATGGGTAATATAATTTGATTATATTATGATCCATGTATTATAAACTAATAATATTTAATTCCATGATTCAAGATTATGATCTTTGATATGCAGGGTATGCTTTTCAAATGTTATGCTCATGTTCTTATACTCTTATACTCATGTTATGCTTATTTATCTCCCATGTTTACCTTTATTGAGAATCTGAGCTCACCCTTTCTTATGTTCCCTTTCCCTATGTTATGAATAAAGATTTAAAGTAGGATTAATAAAGAGTAATATCTTTACGGGAGATATTTAAGAACTTTCACCAAATTCAAAGAATGTGTTCCAAGTTTCCAGAGGAAATAAACTATTATAGTACTCGTGCATGTGCTTGTATAATGAAATGAATATTCATATAAAAATATTTAATATCCATGTATGAGAATCCTAGTTCACTAAACCTAACCCTCTGGTGGGTTTGAGGTATTTGAGGTCATGGTTAGGGATTATACTTAAGGGGATGCCTGGGTATAAATCCACCTCCTTCCCATTGATGGATGAGGAAGGATGATAGAATCATAGTAGGAAATAGGTCCTATAAGACAATGTAATTGGAATATATAGGGACTTATACCAGGGTGGATGAACATTGGAGCTCGATCCTTAGGAAGGAATCCTACGTATCTTGTTTGGACTGGAATAAAAGTTATCATAGTTCAATATGATGCATGTCCAATTGTGTCTTCTGGACAATGTTATCATGACCCAGGTTATCTTATTGACATGATTAACATGTCGAGGATGATTGATGGACATGTCTTAGTTATCTACCTAACATGTATAAGGATGTATGGTGGATATGTCTGATGTTTTTTCACATGACTCAGCTGACTTTTCCAAGGATCACCGCATGACAAGACTGACATGTCAAAGGTGCTTCACGTGAGTGGAGAAGACATGTCAGAGGTATTCTGCATCATATGAATAGAATTTCTAGATGAATTCTCATGACTTGTTTAAAATGTCTAGATTACTTAGCATGATCATCATATACACGTCCAAGGGTGTCGTGTGATCAAGGCTGACATGTAGGAAGTTTGTTGTATGATCTAGTTGGCATGTTAGGAGGACTTCACATAACTTGGATGATATGTTTGGGGGTCTTCGTGTGACTTGGTTAACATGTCCAAAGGAATTCATGTGATTGACACAGACATTTACAATGGTGTCTTGTGATCAAGGCTGACATGTTATAATTCTATCATGTGATCTGGATAGGTCGTGTGAAGAGCATGATCTGGATAGGTCATGTGAAGTACATGAAACCTTCACATTAAAATAAACATATCATTATTTTTATAAATATCCCATATTTTTTAACATTTATTGCATATATGTATCAATTTTTGTTAATAATTATCTTTTTTAGGTTTCACGTGACCAATTCGATGTGTGGAATATCCTTTTCATAATTTGGTTGGCATATCGGAAGTCCTTCACGTAATCAATTGGGCGATCATGTGAAGTGTATATATATATCACATAATCCCTTAAGTTATTCCTTAGGTTTTACCTCGTGTAAGACCCTTTTGATTATGTGGCTTTCCACTTTGAGAAGTTTACTCTCACTTCTTCACTCCCTTGGTTGTGCCTTGTGTGTTTTTTGTGCCGAGAGGGAGCAATTTATAGGCCTCGCCACCCAAAATCTATGCCATCTTTCGTAGTTCATATATCACAGATATGGTCTTGATTCAATAGAGGGAGAATCACATCACACGGTTCGCATGATCCTGTCATGGGTCATCCATGGTATCATCTATGTGTCACATAATAAATAGTGATTGCAAAAAAAATTCATCATCCTCATATTAATTAAACCCTCGGCTTGTCAGAGGGATTTCACATGATCATGTCAACATGTCAAAGAGCCTTCAAAGGATCAGGCTGACATGTCTGGGAGTCTTCGTGATACCAAGATGCATGTCAAAGAGGATTTCACGTGATCAAGGGAGACTTTTCTATGGCCCTTCATGAGATTAAGTTGTCTTGTAAAAGGACCTTCATGAGATCAGGATTACATTTCTAGGAGTATTCTTGATACCAGTATTCCTATCAAAGAGGATTTCACGTGATCAAGGGAAACCTTGAAAGATCAAGTTGTCTCACCAAAGGCCTTTCGCGAGATCAATATGGCATGTCAATGGGTCTTATCATGATTAATGAGATGATCACATGAGGTGCATAACCTTTTTCACATGAATAATAGGGTAACTTTTCCTTGTATGATGCTTCCACATTTTCCAATTTTTATTCTTTATTTTACAACACTTATCCATTGGGTGTCCATCATGGCATCGCATGATCAATACTGGATCTCACAAAAACATGTGATAATTGTTATGGATAGTCACCCCACTTTTATGTGGTGTGTCAAGTGATCAAATTGATCTTTAATTGGTGTGAAAGAATCATCATAAAAAGTCACTCTACTTTTCTATGGTGTATATCATGATCTATGATGGATCTTGTGACGACATATGAGAATTGTCATGAATAGTTTCTCTGCTTATATGCGGTGCATCACATGATTAGTTATGGATCTTGTGGAAACATTTGATAATTGTCACAAAATTTCTCTCTTCTTATCTATGTTCCATCACATGATCAATGATGGATCTTGCGATGACATTCGATCATTTTCATAGACAATCTCCCCACTTCTCTACGGATCCATAGGGGCATCATATGATCGGATGGATGTGTTTGAGGGAATTCACATGATCATGAGGTCCTATTAGAGTGGCTTCATGTGATCATCCATAGATCAAAAAAAGCACATGATTCATCCATGTGACCTTCCCAAGTTCATGTGATCATGTGTACTCTAGGGGATTACATGATTCGCATGATCCAGTCACCAGATCTTCATGTATTTATGTCCTCCTTCCTTCCTTTTGTAGAGAAAATAATACCTATGATTTGGGTATTTATTTGATCCTAAAATTATCAATTCTTATTTTTAGGGAATCAACAATCATATATATTCCATTAAAATCATTCAGCAATAGTGATAAATTTAATTTACTAAGATAAAAACACATTGCGTGCATAAAAACTATTTTTCAGGAAAAAAATTATTTTATTTTCAGATGATTTTTTTATTTATTTTCTAATCAATTTATAACCAATGAATTTATTTTATACTTTTTAAACCACATACTTTTCATAATTTATTTAGTCATATTCATACCTACTAATTTACTGGCTAGTTTATAACTATCATGTTTAAATAAATATATAATATATCATGGTTCTTTTAGACTTGGTGTCAAGTGTGATGAAATTTGTCAAAGAAATTTAATTTATTTAAAAATAAATATATCATACAATATTAGGGTGTTACGATTTATTTATCTTTATGGAATTTAATCAGATTCCAAACTTTATTTCCCTAAAATTGATGAAGTTCATCATGCATAACATTTATCCAATTTGAATCATTAAAAGATTCATTAACACTAATAGGTAAAAAATCATTAACAAATATAGAATTAGTATATAAATTAAAAATAGATTTTCTAATTTTAATTATAGTTTGAAAATTTCCAATAACATTTTCAAGAGGATGATCTTTAAGTGTTTTTTAGTTTTTAGGATCATATTGAGAATATTTTTTCTCACTCAACTGATACATTTTCATTTTTATCTTGAGGAACATATTTACTGAGGATAAATTCATTAAATTATTTTCATCATTTTTTAAAATTGAATTTTTTATTTTCATTTTTATTTACTTCAAAATTTATATGCACAGATCCTTATAACAATAAATATCTCTTAATAAAGAATCTTAGGCTTTAATATAATTATGTTATCCTATAAAAATATCTTTATTTCATTTAGAATCAAATTTATTGAGATTTCCCTTTGTATTTAGAATAAAAAATCTATAAGAAAACATCCTAAAATATCCAAATTTAGGTTTAACTCCTCTAAATAGTTCATAAGGGGTTTTATTTAAGATTTATCTAATTAAAACTCTTTTTAGAATATGAAAAGTTGTATTAAAAACATCATCCCAAAAAAATAGATAATTGAATTCATTAAGCATGGTACTGATCATTTTGAATTGATCTATTCTTTCTTTCTTCCATAATATTTTTTGTGGTGTTATAGAAGAAGAAACATAATGATGATATTCAATATCCTTACAAAAAAATCCAATTCAAGATTAAAAAACTCACTAAATCTATCACCAATAATATAAATAATCAAATAACCTTTATAATTATGAGTTACCTTATAAAGAGTAATAAACCCATTTAGAGTTTCAATTTTATGAGTTAATAAGTAAGTCTGGGTAAATCTATTATAATCATCAATAATTAAATATACATACATATTTTTATCAAGAATAATAGGTTTTATAGGACTAAATAAATAAATATTCAATAATTCAAGTGGTCTAGTGGTTTAAACATCATTTAAATATTTAAAACTTTCTTTATGTTACTTTACTTTAAAACAAGAATCATAAACAAAATATTTATTTACCTTTAGTATGGGTAAATCATGTACTTATACATTCTTTGAAAATTTATGCAGCAGCCAAATATTAACATGTTCTAGTCTTCTATGCCAAAAAATAATGTCTGTATCTACAACATTTAAATACTTTACTTTTTCCCTTAGTTTATTCAGAGAAATTAATAGAATATATGTTGTCTTTTCTATTTACTGAAAACAAAACATATTCGTTCTTAAAAACTATATAGTTTTCATTTTCAAATTTAAAATTCAATCCAGTATCACACAATTTATTTGTACTTATTAATTTTTGTTTCATACCCTCCACATAAATTAATTTATAAATAATAATAATAGTTATAGAAAATATAACCTCACTAAATCCTTTAATATGATTTTTATAGTTGTATTTGAAAGTGAACAGACCTCCATCACATGACTTAAAAGATATAAAATTAAAAACATCATCATTCATGTGTATAGAACACCTATTGTCCATATACCATGAATCTTTGATACTCTTTTGGTAGATTTATTTAAATAAATTTAGTAAGAGTTTTTTTTGCTACCATGCCAATATGGGTCTAATTAGATTAGTATAAAAATATTTAGGCACCCAAATTGATTTGAAACATCTAGTCATGGGTTTTATAGAAAATAAATTCTTAGAGATAAAATGTTTTTGTGTTTACAATTGAATAAGTGAATCTCAATAAACATTCATTGGAATATTTCACCTATATTCTACACTTAAAACAGATTACACTAGAAACATTTCCATTAGTTACTTTAACAAACAAATTTATACATGTTCTTGAAAATGACTATTATAACCAAACCATTTCTGGTTTTATTTTTTTCATCCTAGACATCATATTATTTTATTTTGAATTTTTTTTTAAAAAAATAGATAAGTCCTTTTTCAAACTAATAATTACATCCTTTAATTTTTCATTATATTTTTCTAAAACATCATAAACATTCACATTCAAACAGGAGTCTATATTTTTTAGTCTTTTATTTTATTACTTAAGCTTCGTTTTTCCTTTATCAACATTAATTATATCATCCAAAATTGAATTAAATATCCTTTCTTGATCTTCATTTTTTTTAGAAATAAAATATTTAATTTTGTTATTTTCATATTTTAGCTTTATAATTTAAAAATTAGGATTATTTTTATCTTCTTCATACTTAGAATAAAAATATTCATATTTTAAATTTCCTCTTTAATCTTATTATTTTATTAAAAAAACTAATTATTTTTACATTAAAAATATTTACCTATCTTAGAAATTCTCAAAACATCTTTATTTATTCTCTCATTTTCTTTAAAAAAAGTGGCATCTAAATTTTCAGAATCATAATTACAACTAGAATCATAAATAGTTACATTTTCATCTTCAATAAAAGTATCATAATAATCATTATTAGTTTTTAATAATTTATTAAATGGTGATTTGGATACCTCATAACATTTAGATATTAATTCAAGGTTCCTCATCTCATGCTCACTTCCAAAATCACCACTTGAGTTGGAATCATCTATATAATTCCAACCCCTAAACAATGATTTATTCTCCTTTTATCTTTTTGTCCTTGTATTTCTTTGATTGTTTGAATCTGGGGAAAATTTTCTTAATGTGACCTTTCTTCTTATATTCATAATATTTCACATTTGAAACATCATTATTCATAAAATAATTACATTTATTTATTTCCTTTATATTCTTCTTTATAAACTATCTCTTGGATCCTTTATTTTTCACAAATTTGTAAAAAAAACTCAAGTTAGTAAGATCCTTATTGCTTCCCCAAAACTCAGATTTAAAAGAGTTAAGAGAATAAATTATAATTGGATTAAAAGAAATATATTTATTCTTTGAAACCTCATCGTCAATAATTTTTTTCAATTCAAGTTCATAGTACATCAAAGAACCAATTTGTTCATCTAAATAATTCTCTTTAAAATTCTTACTTTCATCGATAAAAAATGTTTTCACCTTCCACTTATTCAGTAGTGATATCAACACCCTTTCAACTATAACAGTGTTATATAAATCTTCTCTAATCATATTAATACCATTTATGATACTTTTAAAATGATAAAACATGTATTTTATATATTTATCTTCTACCATTTCTAAATCTTATTATTCTACATGTAGTATTCCCAGTATTGTTCTTTTAAGTTTGTTTAAGCTATAATGTGTGACTTGTAGAATCCTCTAAATGTCTTGATCTATCTCATAGTATGGGATATATATATACACACTTCAACATATAGAATATTACAATATATTCACAACTTTATAATTCAAAACATACTTTACCTAGTTATCACCTACAAGTGTATCTGGATCATCTTTGGGTAGCTTATATGGTTTCACCATGATCTTCCAACAATTAATACTTAATTGTTTTAGGTATGCCTCTATTTGATATTTCTAATAACTGTAATCATTTCCATCAAAATATGGTGGAATTTTTGGTATTCATCCATCATTTAAATTCATCACTCCCATATTTTAAATATATTTTCCCTTAAACTATTAGGTCTGGGGTATTAAGATAAGAATAGATAAATTATAAATAGAAAAACCTATATATCCAAAAGAATCAAGATCTGATGCCAATTGTTGGATTGATTGATATGGAAACACTATTATAACATGCACATGCAACTAATAAAAGTATGTCCAACATAAAAATTTAAAGTAAATCATATACAAAATAATTAAAACCTCTCATAAATAAAAACTTCTTATTTAAATAGACTGATTATAACATGCACATGCAACTAATAAAAGTATGTCCAACATAAATAGTTAAAGTTAAATTGTGTTTAAATTAAAATGAATAAAAAATAAATATGAACATATTATTTTTATAGTTGTTTGGATAACCAAGATACTACTTCTACTCTTCACCCTTCATTACTCGGTGAGAGAAGAATGGAACTCACTAAGAATAAGACCTCACTTTTGAAAGTAGTGGAAACCTTATACATATGCTTCTGATTATTTACCTAGAGGAACATCTAAATAAACAACTGAATTTTTATTTAGATTCCTGAAACAATTACCTACCTTTTGGATATAATTTTAACAAAAACCAGATGATCCTTTGGTTAGGAAAGGCATAAACCAAAAAGTATAATACAACTCAAAAAATATAAAAAATATAAAACCTAAGAACCTTGAAAGAATAAAATCATATAAGTTAAAAGAGGATATAGATTTGATGTATCTTGGATCTCTCTATCAATAATGATCAAATGTATAAGTCCCCTAATGATCACACTATAAGAACTGAAGTTGTGGAAGGAAGTATTTAGCAATCTTCTCTTTCTCTAAAATTCTATATCTTGAATAATTTGTAAGGGTATAGTGAATTCTTGGGTTTGTATCATTCAAATGATCTATATAATTCATTTTAATTAGGTTCACATAATCATATTCCAATGATTAATCTCCTTAATAATTAACTCCAATATCTTTTGATCATGTGGGATTTTATTGATTGTAAATCATAACATGCCAAAAGTTAGAAATAATAAAACATGAAAATAATATCATTACCTAATATTTAAAATATCATTCACTTAATTATTCTATAAAAAATTCAAAAAAACTTCACATGAGATCATTATAATATGTATATAATTTACAAAATGATAAACAAAATTAACATCACTCAATTAAACTTTTAGTAAATTGAGATAAAATAATATCAATAAAACAGAGTATCAGAAATCACTTAAAATGAAAAATTAAATTTCGTATGAATTTGAATAAATTGTTTAAATTTAGATATTTTTTTATGAATTAAAGTAATTATATGAATTTATCCATTTTCATTTGACTTTAAGAAATTGTATGACTTCATCCATTTTCATAAGACTTTAAAAAATTATATGACTTTATCCATTTCTATATGACTTCATCCATTATGTATGACTCATAAACTTTGAAAGATTTTAGAAAAACCATTTTGTATTACTTCTAAACATAGATTGATTTTCAAAAACCATTTCTTATAACTTCAAAACTTATATACATAAAGGTAAACCTTAGTTGAAACTATATAAGCATAGAAAATTTAGTGTAAACTTAAACTAATCGTATGGTAGCTTATCTTCCTTATAGTAAATTGCCTATCACGATTGATTGACTATCATGATCAATCGACTTCCATGAATTTGATACATTATTCATGTGGGTGATCCATTAGTCATGTGGTTGATCCATTAGTTATGTGGTTAATCCATTAGTCATGTGATCGATCCATTATACATGTTGTCGATATACATGTGGTTAATTCATTAGTCATGTGGTCAATATAATATGCATGAGGTCGATATACATGTATTTGATTCATGTATATGGTAGATTCATTAATATGGTTGATCAATGCATACAGTCGATCTGTGAATATAGTTGATCCATTTAAACAGTTTATTCATTAAAAAATTAAATATCGGTGATGAAGTTTAAAATAAATGTGAGGTGAGGTAATTAAAGAAACATAAATAGAAAAATAATGAATTAATCAATCTCCCCAAGTTCAAACACTAATGTGAGGTATTATCCTAAGTATCTTAGAATGGAAATTTGGGAAAACTTGGGATGGAGGTTATAAGGCTTGGTCGGGAGCCACTCCTTTTATGGGTTCAAGCATTTTACGATCTAGTGTAACATTAGGGAATGTGCATTTATTGTATATTAATATAATAAATATAAGTGAATGGCCTTAATTAATTAAATGTAAGCTAATAAAGTAAACAAAACTTCTCTGTATTACTTATTAGTTCATATTTTGTTAATTAAAATCACTCACATATATACACATCTATGTTAATAATTGATTATTCATCTGTTGTTTAATGGTATATTATAGAACTGTTATATAGTTTTAATTATTATAAATGATATTTGATACCTTCTTAGGTTTTTTTATTAATCTTATATCTAATTTTTGTTAATATTTATTTTCTTATCATGTGACATGTTCAATGTTTTGTGATATATTGATATATTTTCTTTATAATTGGTATTGGAACATTCTAATTGACCTATTCTTAGTATTTCCTTGTTGAGCATGTTACGTGTTGTCTGTCTAAAAATCCATTATATGAATAGTATTTATTTTTTATGTTCATCATGTCATATGTTGTTTTTATGTCATATTATATAAAATTTATGTTATAAATTATAATTATTTACATAGTTTCTACTAATACTTACAAAATAAGAAAAATTATTTTATAACATAGTGTTTAAAATGAAAAGTTTTTTTAAGTTATGATTTAACTAAAATGGTTATATTTTGGTTAAAATTTTTGGTAAATTGTTTATTAAATAAAACCTATAAAATAAGATGTTTTTGAATATTTGAGGACTTTAGAAAATGGTTGTTTTTTAGAAAATAAAATTAGAAGGTATTTTTAAATGTTGATTTGTATAATTAGTTGTTTTTATAAACCTCGGTGTTTTTGAAGTACATTTAATATATAATTTTGAAATGGGATTCACTTAATAGTAAAACATGTTAGCACATGAATGTTTTTAATTAATTGGAACTCAGTGTCAAGATAGGCATAGGTAAAACCTAGATAGTTCTTATAGTGGGGAGCTCATAGGAGTGGGTGTATTGATAATTATGTTAACTTTGGAGATTTTGTGTCGGGAGTTAGATAATTTTTTATAATGTATTATTGTGCTTATGGATTTCATTACTCTTAGGTATTTAAAATTATATTGATTTTGGGATGTTGTGTATTAGAGACATGATAGAAATTTGGGATAATTTTGGATGTGTGAATGTGTGTTGGTAGTTAGTATATCTCATGAATCTTGGAATATTATGGGGTTATATGGTCATAGGTTTAATTTAGGAGTCATGTATTAGAAGTGTGATAATTATTTGGTTTGAGTATTGATTTTTTAATCAGGAATTGGCTATTTGGAGATGTAGTGGCTTTTAGAAGGGGAAATTGACCTACTTCTCAGGTATGTGGGAAATTTGGAATGAATGGTCAGTTATGATTTTTAGAGCTGAAAATTTTTATGGTGAGGATATTTTTAATGTTTATGTCCTTTGGATCTAATTAAAGGTTAAATTTATAGAAAATTTCAATGATAATATAGGCTATTTTGATTTTTAAGTCTAATTAAGGTTTGGTTCTTCATTTGTAAATCCATATTATAATTTTGAAGTGTTATAATAGAATATTGGGTGTTTTTAAACATGGTTTGAGGTTTATTAGGTGGTTCATGGGTTTGGGGATGCTGTAAAGGATTATCACCTATAACATTTTTCTTTAGATGATATAGGGTACCCAGTGGGTACACATCATGTACCCAGTGGGCTTGGAAGTGGAGATGGTCACTTAGGGGTGTCACCAAGTACCTAGTATTCCCAAGTTGATTTCACTTTTAAAAAGGTAATTTTGGTATTTTACTCCCTTATATTTACCCATAATTGTGACTCCTTCAATTGCATTCCACCTCTATGAGTCATGAATCCCCACTTGGCTCCCTCTTTCCCTCTTCTTTCTCTATTTCAACTAAGGGTGATTTTATTGAGTGGTTCCTTACCACTTTATTTATGTATTGATAATTATTAATCCACCTCACTATGTTTTATATACTTCCTCTCAATTTATTTTATAATTTATTATTATGATTTCCTCTCATGATTTATTATTCATTATTATTTGTTTTTATTTGTTATTATTATTATTATAGAATTTATAAATTGTGATTTCTCATATTTTATATTGAATAATTTTCATAAGTATGGGATATTATATATGAATTTCAATATATTATATATTGTTCTTGGATGCTGGAAATATATTACGTATTGGAGGAACAACCTTATGTATATAGTTGAAATGGAAAATATATTACATATTAAATCTTCATAATGGAAAATATATTATGTATTTAGAATTCAAAAAACGAAAATATATTATATATTATAGTGGAGTTTGAAGAAGAATATTACATATTGGAAGTTCAATAAATTTGTAAAATTTAAAAAAATTACATATTTAATGTTTCCATAATTTACTCTTATGTTTATAATTTTCTAAAATTAAATACTCTTTAGTAGTATAGTGAAGGTTTATCAGAATATATGTTTAGATGAATTGAAATTTATGTTAAGATGAATCAAAATTTATGTTCAAATTAATTATAAATTATTCAAATGTTATGTTCAGAAGGATTTGGAAGATATGGAAGAAGGGTACTCTAAAAGAAGAACTATTTTTTAAGAATCAAAATATATCGATAATTTTGTTAAGTTGGGGATTTATAAATATAATAGTGAATATGGATCAATATTTGGCTAAGAAAAATTATTTTATTTATGAAGGTAGTATTGAAATTTTGTCAAAGTATTGAACCTTTATGTATACTATGAATTGAAGATTGAAACTTAAATATTATAGAATTGGTAAATTATTGGACCTTTTCATATAAAATAAAGACTCTTACATATTCAAGATATATTCATAAATTACATTTAAATATTCAAATAAGTTGTTTTTATGTTTTTTCAAGAGGAAAATTATTTACCCTTACATGTTTGAAGATTTACTTTATGTTTTATTAGAAATATTGGAAGATCACTTTTACATATAAATCTATATTCTGAAGTTACCTCTACATATTGATTGGAAGTTGAGGATTTAGAGGTTAAGTTCAATGAATATGTTTTAAAAGTTATTAATCACTACTTATGATGGGATTATCAATATTATTCTATGACAGATAGTATAGGTAATGATACTCAAATTCAAATATTATGATTGACTTGGAAAATTTAAATGAATATTTCAAGTGCTAAAATTATGGATATTATTTTGAAGTTGTACAATGGTCATAAAGATTTAAATATGCTAATTTTTATGAAGAAGGTTTCAAAACTAATATCATATATATTTAAATATAAAATCATAGTATATTTTTAACTGATTTGTACATCTAAATATTATATATATTTTGGAAATCTTGGTAGAATCTACAATGATAAGTTCTTAAAAAATTTGATGATACACATATACCAATGAAGAAATGAGAGAATTTAAATATTTTTTATATTTTATTATTCTAAAACTAATATTTTTAATATTTCTTTATGACTTGTAGAAAGAGATGAATATAGAGAGAATGAAGAAGAAAGAATGAATCTTGCTAGTTTTCTTCTACTTTGAAGATTATTTGTTGCTACTGTGTATTCATTGAAGATCAAAGTTACAATGAGGATCTCTTTAAAAATGTTTCATCATAAAGAATTTTTTCTAGAGAAGATTAATATATTATTAGTTATTGGAGATCATGGTTGTGTGTTGAACTATATTCATTTCTATATCTCATCTAATTGTGTTGTAAGTGTCAGCCACTTATACTTAGTTATGGGAGTAAGTGTCAACTACTTAAACTCGGTTGTGGTGACTAAGTGTCAACCACTTGTACCCAGTTATGAGGTCTATTACAATACTATCTAAAGTCCTAGTAAAATCCTTATACTAAGTTTAAACTACTTATACTCAGTTGTAAGGTACCTAGGAAAAGTATCTAAATGAAAATCATCAAGATTACATTGGGTGTTAATGGAGTGTACTAGGGGATGTTCTTTGTATCCCCAAAACACTATAAAAAAAATTTGTCCTTGTATTTATTTACTTTTTTCCCACTTAATTATTCAATTAAAGATAAATTAATGAATTTACACCAACTTAAATAAGGGTGTTTAAATCATAGAAATATTTTTTAAAGTACTCAGTTTACCCAACTCTTGAATTTTTTTCTATGACAGAACTAGGACAACAAGTGGTATCATATAAAGTCAATTATATTATATACACTGGTCAAAATATGATTTTCTAAGAGATTATATCCTTCCATCCTTAACAATTTAGAGATAAATATTTAACTAGACAAAGATATATTACTATGTTTAATCTTAGAGAATGTATATTGTTTATTAGAGCTCCTTATTTTAATAGAGAGAATTATTTTTTTATAAATATAGAATGATTATCTATTTAAATAATATTACTTTGAAAGTTTATATAAAGGTGGTGAAACCCTATAATATTTCTGCTAGTGAACCTGAGTTATGGAGTGTTGTACAAGAATTTGATCGTGATTTAAATTCAAAGGCTATGAATGATATTAATTTTTGGTTTAAGACCTAATGAGTTTAATGGGTTTTATCCATGTTCTATAACTTATGATATGTGGGAAACTACCATTTTTTATTATGAAGTAATTGATAATGTAAGATAATTGAAGTGAAATATTGTGATGATAAAGTTTGATACTTTCAGGATGTTTAATAGAGAAATTATTACTCAAATGAATGGATAACTTGCTAAGATAGTGAATGATTCTTTTTCTTCAAGATCTATTATTTTAGAATCAAAACATGCTTTAAAATTTATTATAGTTTTAACTAATAAATGGGGTAAAATATCTCCTACTATTATATATTTCACACCTATTAAATATTATATAATAAAGAATTTAATTGGAATGATCATGATTTATGAATTTGGAATGCAAGTAAAAGATGATGATCATAATTTAGTTAAAAGATAAAATACTTCTATTAAGGTTTCTACTTTAAATTATGAGATAAAGGCTAAACAAATGTATTCTAACTTATCTGATGAATATTATTTTAGTTCAAACTCTAATGATGAACTTACAAAAAAAATTTAGAAGATTCAAAATATTCCACAATAAGAAAAAGGGATTCTTTAAGAAGAATTATGGAAATTTGAAAGTGGTCAGATGCTATAAATGAAATAAACATGGGTATACTAGACCTTTAAGTGGTTAGGAATGTATCCATCTCATGGAATCTATAACTTTAAGTGAGTCATTTTTAGTAAGCAGAACTATAAATATGGGATGAACTAGAATTCAAGATATGGTTCCCAACTATGCACTAACCCAAAACACACTAAGGGTTTTGGTTGATTAAGATAGTAGGATAGTGTTTATGGAAGTTGGAATCCACTAAGAAGTGTGTAACAACTCACCTGTCAAACTAACTATCCTAGAATATGGATGGAACTAAAGTGCATGACCTACACTTAGTCGTTGAGGTGATTGACAGACCTCGATGAGTAGGAGGGAATGGGGGTTAATCAATTGTAATATTTTCATAATTTCCTTCACCTAGAAATAAACCTCTGAAATTTTTTATGGTTTTGATCTGCTTGATAATAAAACTTATCCACACTCATATTAAGAGATAATAAATATAAAATAAAATTCAAATAATTTTTACAATGTTCGGTCCTGGTGTGGGTACTAAATCCTTGTTGTGTTTAGAATCACCTAAGACACATATTATTCACTAATATCCATCATAGATACAAATTTGCGTTGGTAAGGAATCACTCTTAACCCAAATAATAGTGTGAAGGAATATCCCTAAACCCAATAAAGTTGGTTATCAGCAATTACAAAACTTTCCTCCACCAATCTGAGAAAGATATTTCTTGAACCTTCAAATTATTCAGTTATTATGCAAATCTTCCTATGATCCTATATGTAAGAAAAGTAAGCTTCTGATCCAAACTCAATCTTTTAGAACTTTTCATATGAAACTTTTTCTCCATGAACTTTATACTTCAAGAACCTATTCTTATTTTGATCTTCCTATTAATGGATTGCCAAAATCAACATTTTCAACAACTTTTCAGAGTGACCCTACTCCCCTTTATATATCCACAATACATATGAAATTTAAAATAAATGGGAAAACTCAAAAAATTAAATTCCCACTCAAAATTTTCGAAGGTAGTTCACCTTCAAAACCTCTAAAGTAATCAGATTCAACATTCTTCACTCAAAAGCTTCAGTTGAATTTACTTCTGGTGAACATACTTTATATGAACATACTTCAGTAGGATATAATTTGATTTAACATACTTTATTTCAATGAACTTATAGTAAATGTACTTCAGATGAATGTACTTTTATTAAATGAAATTATGGTGAACATACTTTAGATGAACATACTTCATATCAACATAAATCTGTTTGATATACTTATGTTCAACAAACTTATAGTGAATTTACTTCATATGAATGTACTTTGATTGGATTTACTTTAGTTGTATGTACTTTAGTTAAACATAATTTGGTTGGATGTACCTCAATTGAACTTAATTCAGTTTAAAAAAATTCTAGTGAACATACTTCAGATGACCATAATTCAGTTGAACATACTTCTATTAGGCATACTTTAGTTGAACATACTTTATTTCAATGAAATTTTGGTTAACATACTTTAAATGAACTTATCCACTTATAGCCTTCAACACTACGATAATCTTGAATTACTATTGATATTTCTCTAAAGTGATTTACTTACATTGATATAATATTACAGCATCATCTAACTTAATATATAGACCTTTCAAAAATGTTCTTTACAAAAAAAAATTCAAAAAAGTACTTCTAGAAATGTTCTTCCAGAAATAGTGGCCTCAAAAACTTTATATATATTTAATATAAGATCAAAGTCATGTTTTTTATATTGAAAAAAAAGACAACACCTTTAAAAAACTATGGGTTCTTCAATTTACCCCTTTGGATTTATTTTCAACATTAAAACAACTCCTTTTCAAGCTCACCATCAAACCATAGCCTTTCTTAGAGAGAAATTTCCTAACAATACACTGTCATAAAAGACAATGTTTTTAAGAGAATTTTATCCCTTATAGAAAAGAAAATTTGAGGCTATGATATTTATATACTCCCCCTTAAGTATCTCATCTTTTTTAAATGTAACTTCTAGAACTTTTTACTCCCCATTTCTATGATAACACCATCTTTATATTCACAAAAGATAGAGTACATAGTTGTACTTCTTCCCATTTGAAAAAAAATGGGGTAACTCAAGAAATTTATTTAATTCAGTAGTAGAGGCTAAACATGTAATTTTAACCTCAATTACTCAAATATTTCCCTTAGTATAGATTTGGGGAATATGACAGCAATTTGATCTTTTGTTTAAATATACTCAAGATTTAATTATCCACTATAAACTCTTTTCTTAATAAAATGGTATTTAATATCAATGTTCTTAGATATTAAATGTTGAACTGGTTTTTAAAAATATAAATTACACTCTAATTATCACAAAAAATATTCAGTGGTTTCTCAACATTATCCCTCAAATATTCAAGTCATACTTTAATCCACTTCATTTGTGTACATTTATGAGTACAAAAACATACTCATATTATGTTGTTCTTAATGTTACTGAACATGTTTTTCTACTATACTAGAAAAAAACTATCTCCCAAGAAAAATTTTCCTTCAGATGTTGATTTCTTATCATCATAATCACTATCCCTATCAGCATTTGTGAACCCAAGTAAGTTTAACTTACAAATTTTCTTATATATCAATCCGAAATTCACATTTCCTTTGAAATATCTCAAAATTATATTAGAAGTTGTCATGTGAGATTATTTAGGATAAATTTTATTCCTATCACATAATGTTATAGCATAAACAATATCTGGTTGAGATGCTATAATATAGAGTAAACTTCTGATCAACTTTCAATAGTCTTTCTGAATCACACTTTGGTTAGATTTATCTTTACGCATCTTCATATAAAAGAAAATATGTGTAAAAACATCCTAAAAATATTCCATTACAAAGTTATTTAATAATTATTTGGAATAATTTTATTGTTAAAGAAAGATACAGCCTTCACTTTTCATGAACTATAGTTCAAGAAAGAAATTCATTTCCATATGCATAGACATCTCAAAGAACCTATTCATCTATTTTGAGAACTCTTCACACATATGATATTTATCATCTACAAAGATTATGTCATCAACATAAATAATAATAATTAAATTCCTAGTACCTATTTCCTTTACATAAAGATTGATGTTAACTTTTACTCTATAAAATTTTAATGTTTGGAGGCAATTGTCAACTTTTGAATACCAAGATCAAGGAGACTATTTAAACTCGTAAAAGGCTTTCTTCAGCTTACAAACTTTTCTTATGTTGTTGTCAATGATGAATCCATCTAGTTGTTTAATATAAACTTCTTCCAAAATTTCTCCATTTAAGAATATTGACTTAAAATGCATCTTATAAAATTTTTATCTTTGATGAGAATAGATTTCCAAGAATATTATGATTGTTTGGAGTCTTGAAATAGGGGAAAATATTTATTCAAAATCAACACTTTCCACCTATGTATACCCTTTACAGATAATCCTGGATTTATTTCTTGAAACTTATTCCTTTTTATTTAGCATGTTCTACAACACCCATTTATTTCCTATGAAATTTTTAACTTTTGGTCTTGGAATAAGTTCTCAGGTATCATTCTTCTAAATCTGATCTAATTCTTCATTAATAGCTTTTATCCACTCTTTATGTTCAATAGCTTCTAATGGATATCATGGTTCTATTTTAGAAATGAGTGTTTTTTGATTCTCTATTATTAGTTTCCTTATTATCTGAACTGATGCTTCACTACTTCTGATTATGTTGGTTGGTTCAACATGTTTTTGAATCCTAAGTAATTTGGAGTTTATGTTTCCCTTATCTTTTTCATCATCATTAGAAACTTCAGAATGTGTTTTTTATAACTCATATAAACTTCTTTCATTATGATATTCATTTTTTTCATAAGTTTGTAAGACTCATTCCATTGTAAATTTAGTACAACCATTTCCTTCATATATTTATTTGAACATATTTTTAATAACCTTAACATCATATGATTCCATAATTTTATGTGATTTTTTACTCTAACACTTGTAGCTTCTTCTATTGGTTGTATACCATAGGAAAAATAATCCATCATCTCTTTCATCAAATTTCACTAAGTTCTTGTTTTAATATTTATCAAGCAAGAAAGGACTTCCAAATACCATAAAGTATATAATAGAAGGATTTTTTTACTGCATTTCATAGGGATTTTATCCTTATTTTGGTATTATTAAACATCTATTTTGAATATTTATAGTCATACAAATTGCTTCTCTCTAGAAGTATTTTGATAGTTTATACTCCAAAACCATAGCTTAGTCCATTTTAACTAGACTTTGGTTCTTCTTATCTATTACTCCATTTTTTTGGAATATAAGGAGAATGTTATTTATGTATAATCCCATTCCTTTATAGATAATATTCAAATGAGTTATATGTAAACTCTTTTCCATTGTATATTCTCAATTTTATGATGTATACACCTTTTTCCTTCTCAACCACATTATGGGATATTTTGAACATTTCCAAAGCCTAAAATTTATGTTTCATATAGTTTATGAAATACAAATTAACTTTTGTGTACTAATGCCTTATACATTTATAGATATCCGAGTGAATAAGTTCAAGAGGTTTAGTACACTGAATCTCAACCATCTAATTAATTTTTTTACCATTCTTCCTTCTTCAAATGTTTCACCAATTATCTCATTTTCCTTATTAAGTTGAGAAATATCTCTCATAGATTCTTTATTATAGATTTTTCTCATATTTACTTGATAGATATGGATAAGTATCATGTTTTACAATTCAATTTTATCTTTAGAACTCAAATAGAAAGATTACTTGGATCTCCAATTTGAAAAAAAATACCACTAGTTTTTTCTACCTTGGTTATAATATTCCCATATTTTGAGAATTTTATAATAAAAGAATATAATTTGAATATAAATCCATTCCCATCATAAAATATTTTTCTGATTATTAGTAAATTTTGTTTAAGTCCATCAAAAAATAGAAAATATTTGGACTTTAACTTTCTTGATTCAATTTCAACTATTCCAACCCCTTTGATTTTTAGAGAATACTCTTTTCCAAATATAACAACACCTACATCATGTTTGCTGATGTTTTTTATGATTTTTGTATCTCTTGAAATATGAGAATAGAATCCACTATCAAGAATCTAAGGTTTCCCCTTTTTTATATTTTAACGCAACCTTAGCAAGAAATATTTTTTCTTCAATCTTCCCTTTATGAAGTTACTTTTATTTCCTGATGAGTGAAAAAAAATTAGGTATAGTATTCATAAATTAATTTTAATTATGAACAAATTGATCACACCTTCTACATAATTCATCAAGACATTCATAAATTCTCTATATTTTAAATTTTTTATCTTATGGGATTTTATTTTTAACATTTTCATTCAATTTAAAAACCATGTAACTACTTTACTTGGAGTTTCTCATCCTTCTGGTATTATTCCCCATTGACTCATTCCTTATCCAAGGAAGTGACATGTTGTATCAATAGTTATAAGCTTTATGCCCAAAATATTCAAAGTACCAGCTGTTGGCCTTCTATGGTAATAAGAATATTGGTTGAAATATTGTTTTTGAGGTTTATCAAATTTTGTAACTTCATTTCTTATTTTTTTGGAATATTATTTTTATGGGAGAGATTGTGTGTTTTTTATTGATTTTTAAAGGAGGTATATTTTTTACTATCCATTTTAATCCATCTATTCCCTTACTTTTTCATTTAACTTTCATAGTTAATTGAAATAATATTATAAACATTTGTATTATCATGTTGAGTTCAAACCTATTTTGTAAAGCCAGATTCTCTAATAATCATTGAAGATTTTTATTCCATTTTCTTTACCTTACAAAAATCACCATTCATCCTTTTTAATAATTTTTCATCTTTTGGACATCTTAATTGAGTCTTTTATAATTTTTCATCATTCATGGAAAATATCTCATCATTGTTTGTCAATATCTTTTATTATTATAAAACTTTAACTTTGAGGAATTTAATTTCCTCAAGATATCCTTCTTATCTTTTAAGGAAATCTGTCACTTCAACTTTCTTACCAATAAATATGGATTTATTATTTAGTTTGAGTTTTTCTTGATACATGATTCAAGTTTTGACCTTATAACATATTATTTATATGTTTCTTTCCCCTAACCTTATTCATTATTAGGAGTTTCCACATGTTTCTCAACATGATCCATGAAGTTAGATTTTTTTTTGAAGAAGAAGAAGACTGAGACCTTCCCTAGAAAAGAAAGACCCCTTTAATAAAAATATAAAAGATTACACAAATCTGAAAGTATAAGTTTTACACTGATCCCTCCTACGAATAGGAAGAAGATCTTCTGGGACTTGATCCACCCAATGAAATGCATTACCATTAACACCTTTTCTAGCAAGCCCATCCGCCAAAGAATTCGCCTCATGATATACATGAGTAACAATATGATCTTTTGAAAAAAGAAGATCCAAGCACCTTGCCCATCGGTTAGTCAACTTCCAAGAAAGATGAATAGAACCAGTTTGAAGAGCCATAACTACAATCATTGAATCACATTCAATTCATATCTTGTTCCATCCCCTTCGATCAGCTTGTTCAACCACCTCAATGACTCCATGCATCTCTGCTTCAAGGGTAGAGACAACACCACACGAGCTATAAAGACATCCAAGAGCACACTCATGATGATCCCTAAAAACTGCACCAAAACCTCAAAAGCCCTGATTACCTCTTGAAGCTCCATCGGAGTTGATATTGATCTAGCCATCAAAAGGAGTCTACCATATCACTTCAATTGTGTTAAGAGGTGGCCGAAAATTCCCATTGACACCAACTCGATTCAGAACTGTCCAATAATGTAATAAATTTTCTCAAAACCTGCTACCTGGAACTGGCACAATGCGAGAAGTAGTGAGGAGTTTATCCAAGATAGTACTGACCTGTAACTTTCCTCCTAGATGCAGGGCATCATGGAAATCAGTGGGTAACCCTGTCATAACACTACCATCATGAAACCCACTTCCATAATTCATAACAGCAGGAGAAGTGGAGGAAGACCCTGCCAAATCAGTGGATAACCCTGTCACAGCATTGCCAGCAAGAGACCCACTTCTATAGGTCATAACAGCAGGAGCAGTGGAGGAAGACCCTGCCAAAGAAAATCCATCATGAAAAGTCTACTGATCATGAAAAATCTTATTCTAGAGAAGCCACAAAAAATGTAGGAGCTCCTCTGCAACAGCAAGAAACAAGCAGGAAACATGCTGAGACAGCCTAATTTTAAACCAGTATTTCATAAAATCATCAATTGTATTTTCATGAGGTGATTCCACTTCAAAGATATCAAAAACTGCCTCCCGCATAGCTGAAGCAACCACACAAGTAAGGAAGAGATGATTTATATCTTCCCTGTGTTGATAACATGGAACACATCTTGAGCAAAGTGAAATCCCACATGTTTGGAGAAAACCATCAATTGGAAGCTTTTTGTGAGAAATCCTCCAAGAAATAAAGACCTAAGAAGGCCTCAAGAATCCCTTGATCAAATGACCCATCCATTGACGTCTATGAGTTATCCCATTAATGTTCTTATAAAAAACCTTGGAGGAAAGAATCCCATTTGGAGCCGGATCCCACGCCCAGAAATCCCCCTGGGAAGAAAATATATATTATTCAACAATGAAACTAACTTGGCTAGGTATACCATCCAAGCATTCAAGTTGTTATTTGATTGAAAAATCAAAATCAATATTAGGACTATCCTCAAGAACCATATCTTCTAGTATATTCCCAGTCCAATTACACTTCCAGAATTGAAGAGAAGATTCCCTCGAGACCAACAATCGAGAATTGTCATTAATTCTAGAAAAAACATTCTTGAAGGCAGTCCAAACTGAAGATGTGAAGTAATTAAAGTTCCTTGCTTTGAGTCTTCTCAAGAACCTAACTATTATAAAGGAAAGGGCCTCAGATTTCATATTTATTAACCTCCAAATAAAACCAGCCTGCATAGATTCATTAAAGTATCCAAGATTCTTGATACCCAAGCCCCCTTCCTCAAAAGGCTTACAAACAGCATTCCAAGAGACCATTGCAAGCTTCCTCTCAGTGACACATCCACTCCAAATGAAATTCTTGATACATATATTAACACTCTTTAATAAAGCAATCTGCCACTTATAAACCATGAAAGAATACACAAATTTTGAAATGATGATGGATTTAACAAGACACACTCTACCAACAATGGATAAAGACTTTACCTTCCATGATGATAGTTTTCTTCTTATCATGATAACAATGGAAGAGAAGTAATAAACCTTTTATCTTCCCCAAAACATCGGCACCCCCAAGTAGGTGAAGGGAAGAGCTCCCTCCCAGATGCCCATCTCTCTGATGATATCAGCCTTCCTGTTGGGAGAAAAATTCCTTCCAAAATAAACAAATGACTTACTAAAACTGATCTTCTGTCCAGAGACCATGAATTTAGTGATTGTTTCTAACACACCTTCATCTAATGAATTATTTTTAGTTGAGTATTTCTTATATTCTTTACACATAATTCTCCTCCTTCTTATAGAATATATTCTTTTTCTATCCCTGGATTTTTTTCCTCTTTATAATTTTTACTCCACTTATTTATTTTTTCATCTTCTTCATATTCACCCATTTTTTTCTTGGGAACTCCAAGGAAAATTGGTCAATTTATCCATGATTAGAACATTTTAGAGTAATTTTTCCCTTATACTTACCTTTAACTTTTCCAAGTTTCTTTGAGATAAAATCTATCACTCATTAATATTCTTCATCATTTAAAGATTCATGTTATGATATGTTGAGCACTCTTATTCATCCGAAATCTTGAGTTTCTTCATTGATTCAAATTTGATTTCATATTTCACTTTTTTCTTAAAGACCAGAGCTCTCCTCATTTAATTAGTAATGATAATGTTGTGAATCTCATCAAGAGAAATAGTTTCACTCTCCTCAATAGAATATATTTTAGGATCAAATATATTAGGAAAATTCCTTATTAATTTTTTCATAATTATTAAATCTAAAAAAGTTTCTCCAAAACCTTTGATGTTACTAACTATTTCATTAACCCTTTTTAATTATTCATCAATGTTTTATTCTTTTTCCATTTTGAGATCTTTAAATTTACTTCTCCATATTTAAAGTTTTTCATCCTTCACTTTAACATCATATTCAAAAATGATTTTAATTTTATCCCAAATTTACTTATTAATTTTAAGTCCTGTAACCTTTGTAAAATCTCTTTTAAAAAAAATACATAAGAATAGAATTTTGAGATTTTCCATCATCTTCCAGATTTATCTTTTCAGCAAAAGTCAATAGAGAATCCTTTTCTCTAGGTGTAAATCACATGGTTATTTCATCCACTAATTCAAGACCAAGTGAAAGAAGATAGGGTATCATACTATTCCTCTAAATATTATATTTTTTTCATAAAAAGTAGGAACACCTCTACTATTAACTAAATTTAGATTCCCCATACTTCAAAAAATATATATACAGAGGAAACCTTCACTCTGATTCAAATTGAAGTGTCTAGGAATGTAACACCACTGAGAAGGGGGGGTTAAATCAATAGTAACATTTTTAAAAATTAATTTACCTAGAAATAAACCTCTGAAACTTTTTATAGTTTCTATCCAGTCAATAATAAAACTCACCCTCACCCATATACAAAGATAAGAAAGATAAAATGCAAGGTACACTATTTTTACAAGGTTTAATACCAGTGTGGGTACCTACTCCTTGTAATGTTCTAAATAACCAAATAAACATACTATCCACTAAGATACATTATAAATACAAATGTGGGTAGGGAAGGAATCACCCTTAACTCAAACAATAGAGGGAAGAAATCACCCTTAACCTAATAAATTTGGTTATCACCAGTTATAAAATTTTACTCAACCAATCTGAGAAATATATTTATTGAGACTCTAACTTCTTTAACTATTATATAGATATTCCTTTGAGAATATTTATAAGAAATGTAATCTCCTAATCTAAAATCAATATTCTGGAACTTTTCTTCTGGAACATCATATCCCTTAAGTTTGTACTTTATAAAATTCTTCTTCTTTCGATCTTCCTCTCAATAGCTCACTAAACTCAATATTTTCAATAAATTTTTAGAGTGACCCTACTCCCCTTTATATATCCAAAAAACCTTTAAAATCTAAGGGTAAAGGGTGGACTCCAAAATGAAAATTCTCGCTCTAACTTTTCAAATGTTAACCACCTTCAAAACCTTCAAATTAATTGAATTCAACATTCTTCACTCAAAACCTTCTAGTGAATATACTTCAAGTGAACATACTTCAGGTGAATATACTTCAGTTAGATATACTTTAGTTTAACATACTTTGGTTTAATAAATTTTTGTTAAATATACTTTATATGAATAGACTTCAGATGAACATACTTCAGATGAACATACTTCAGTTGAAAAAACTTCTGGTGAACATAATTTATATGAACATACTGAAGATTAATGTACTTCAGTGTGTTATAATTTGGTTCAATGAACTTATAGTGAATGTACATTAGATTAATTTACTTTAATTGGATGTACTTCATTTGGATGTACTTTAGTTGGATGTACTTCAATTGAATGTACATCAATTGGATGAACTTTAATTGAACGTCCTTCAATTCAACAAAATTCTGGTGAACATAATTCAAATGAATGTACTTCAGTTGAACATACTTTAGTTTCAAATACTTCAGTTGAACATACTTCAGTTCAATGAACTTATGGTGGATATACTTCAAATAAACTCATCCTCCTACTGCCTTTGTCACTATGGGAAGCTTGAATCGATGTTGGTATTCTGCCAAAGTGATGTACTTCCATTGATTGAATAGTACATCATCATATGACTTAATATCTAGACCTTCTGAAAATTTTATTTAAAGAAAGTTCCTTTCAGAAATGGTCTTCCCGAAATGTACTTCCATAAATTTTCTTTACGAAATAGTGGCCTAAAAAACTTTATATATATTTAATAGAATCTCAAACTCATATTTTTTATGTTTACAAAAAAGACAACACCTTACATAAAACTTTAGTCTCTTCAAAACTGACTTCTCTTTATTCAAATTTGAAATAAAATCTAGAAAGTCATATTATATAAGATTCAATATTTTTTTAGGTGCATCCCTCTTTGAGTTTTGCGTTAAACCTCTTTTTTCCTTGACTTTAAACCTTGTTGGTTGAGTCTCATTTAGATATTGAGAGTATTTTGGGGAAAATTACCTAAATTTCAGAGATTTATATTTATTTGAATTAATGGAGTATGAGTATAAACATGTTGAATGGGATTAAGAGTGTTTTATATAAGTTTGGAAGTCTTCAAAGGTGCTTTGGGCGTTTTTGTAGAAGCTGGGATAAAAGAATTATGTAGGGTATTTACATGAAATGTAAATGGGTTACATGACGTGTAACTTCCCCCATGATGATGTCGTGAAAGGGCTATGTTCCATGAACTAGTTCATGGCATGAACTAGTTACATGCCGTGAATCCTCATTATATGATTTTTAATGTTGAATCGGGGTTAATTCACCCAAGGTAATTCATTTTTCATCATATCCCTTAAATAGAAAATACATGATGTGAAAGGGGATTACGCATCATATATTTCATGGGTTGGGTAGTTTTAATGGCATGAAATGAAATTTTTTTATTTCTTCATCACATGAATCCCTCCCCTATCATACCTAAGACAATTTCCAGATGATTTTGGATCCCTTTCCTCTATTATGGATGTTTTTTTACACTTCTAATCCCTAGTGAGTTGTTTTTATTAGGTTTCCCCCTCTCTTTCATTACTATTCATCGTTGCGGTGTAAATATCTTGACCAAGGCTATTTTTTGTTTTTATCTCATTGGTTTATGATCTAGGTTCCTTATTATGATCTTCCTTACCTCCATTATTGTTTTTGATTCTGGTTGGAAGTGTTGATTAATCATCAGATAAAGGTAGGTGGTCTAGATTCTAACATTATGGTCTGTTTAGTTAGCAATTAGACGAAATATTTCAATTTCATCAACATAACATGTACTCTAATTAATTTATTGATTGAATAATGGTAAATCATAAATTTTATTATTATTTTGATCACTTTGGATTCAATTGATGTTGTGACCTGTCTTGTGGCTACCCATTGGGTGAGCGAACCCTTGAATGATAATGAATTGGCTAATGGATTAAAATTTGTTTAGTGTGACATGATATTGAAGGTGATTTCTTGATATATAATCACTTTGGTAATAGATTGTGGATATTGATAATGATTTTTGAGAATTTGATATATAAAAAAAGTGTAATTGATAGACAAATGATAATTTTCATAATTAACCATTAAGGCTCTTGATATGATTTTTTGATATCTTTCCTATTATAACATGTGTTGTGATTGATGTTCAAATGCTTATATATAGGTCTATTCTAAGTGATTCTAAAATGATTATATATATGGATTGGACCATTTTATGTTGAAATGATTATATATAGGGTTATTCCTGGTTATGCTGAAATGTGTATATAGCGGGCTTGCCTTAGTTTGATGTTGAAATACTTATATAGTAGGCTTGGAACAATTGATGGTGAAATGCTTATATATACGGCTATGCCCAGTGATGCTAAAATTATTATATAGTAGGATTGGCCTAGTTTGATATTAAAATTCTTATATAGTGGGCTTGGCCTAACTGATGTTTAAATTCTTGTGTATAGGGATTTTCCCACAGGGTGAAATACTTATACAGAGGGTTTTTCCTAGTTATGTGATTATTCTATGGTTTATGGTTATGGTTGGCATGGTTTTTCTACATGCTTAGACATATTATGGTATGGTTCCAAAGTAGGTTGATTATTATATTGTATTAATTGTTTAATTAATACACATGTTATCACTTTATTGTATAAACTTATTATCAGACTGGTTTGTTTAGACACGATGGTGTCGACCTATTAAGTTATACTCACACCTTATTCAGGATACCATTTGGTTCTTGGGAAGATTATATAGATGTATGTTTGGAAAAGGTAAAAGTACCTTGTTGTTGATTATTACTTATTGTATGGGCTAGATTTTGGAGATGGGACCAACATAGGGCTTGGGACTAGGGAATTTTGAGATTATTTGTGTCATTTTATTCTTTTATTTTTATTTTTTCTATTTTAAATTAAATACATATCATCTTGTCATTACATGATTAATTATTATTGGTTTATTGGTTTCCCCTTGTACTTCCTAGTTGTATGTTGCACTATTTCCACTATGTCCATTACTCTATTTATATTTATTTATATCTTTTATTTTAACTTCTAAGTAACTCAATTCTAGGGGGTATAGTCTCTTAACTATATCATCACACCCCTGATGATGGTCGATAGCCTCTGGTATACAGGGAGACACACTTGAGGTCTCATAACCAACCCAATTTGGCCATGTGAGAGAGTGTCAGATCGAGGGATGTTACAAATTGGTACCAAAGGTGTAGGTTTTAATTTTCTATTTATTTACTATTTAGGAAAGGTAAAAAGGATACTAGTATGTGTTGGGGATTGATAATGAGATTGCACATGGGAGTAGTTAACCTGTGTATGGGGGAAAATCTGAGTGCCTAGATATGGGATTATTATTCATGTTGTTCTCTTGTTACAATTGATGTTACTTCACCTTGGGTGATTCACATGTTGTGTGAAATTATTATTTCTTGAGATTTATACTCCTTTCCTAGTATATCATAAGATGAGTATGCATGCATCATGATAGGAACATAGGGATATATATTTACATGTATTGTTCAAGATAGGGAAATATTTTATTGCATGTGATATATAATTTCCTTGATGAACTGTGAAATGAGATACCTATTATATCTGATAAATGAAATAATGAATTTTTACATCATGCTAAAACTATTGTAAGCCATGTTTAAGAAACAATGTGCCAGTGGTTATCTATTGCTGTTAATTATCAAGTTTGAACTTTTTTTTAGACAGTGTTATAAGGAGTGTGTTTTTTTATAGATAAAATACCTCCTCATTTTCTTTGAGTTGAGTATCAAGAGAGTGGAAATCAGCACACTCCTAACGTAGCTGAACAGGAGCTTCTTGTAGATCCTAAGGATCATATGGATGATTAGCTTCGCAACAGCTTCCTGGGGGTCATGCGATCCATGGAAAGGGATAATTTTCACATAATTCCTTAAATATATGAGCTAATGAGAGAGTTTCAGCTGCAGCATCTGAATATTTTTACTAAGGAGGGAGGTCCCCTAGAAGCCTAGTTTTGGATTGAGTCGGTCCAGATAATCTTCAAGCACCTCGAGACACCCGCATATAGGATGGTGAAGATTACTGTGTATATGCTTCGTGGACCTTCCAAGTATTTGTGTGATATTCTAAATTAATCTAGGTAGTAGTAGGAGTTATATTTTAAGGACTTTTAGGTGAAGCTCTTGAGCCACTTCTATCTAGAGATGTTGCGGTATGAGAAGGCTCACAAGTTCATGCACCTAACACAGGAGGGAATGTTAGTGATAGCTGGCGCCAAATGCTTCAACAACCTACAGTTCTTTATGCTATCTTTATTTACTGATGAGATATACAGGGAAATACATTTTTCAAGATTGGATTCACTAGATATTATTTCTTAGGTGAAAATATTTCTTGAGTATCTTTTCAGATATGATGAATTAGGAACTCATAATGGAATGGAATCTAAGAGAGGCCTTGAGCAACGGCCAAGCTGTTTTAAATGGAAAAACTAAGAGATATTATTCTAGTAGAAATAATACACATTGTGATAGTTATCACTAAGGAAATAGTGGGAAGAGTATTTGGGGTAGTGGTAATCCATCTTAATATTGTGTTCCATTGTAGTTCTATCAGTGTGGAAAGTTAGGCCACAAGCAGCCTCAGTGTCCATACCTCGATTTGGACTACCATTCTTGTGGCGGATTGGGTCATCTCTAGAAGTTTTATAGGAACTTCTCACATCATAGTAGCAGTAGAGGATTGGGATAGGTACCATAGTTTGGGAAGGACTTAGCTACTCCTCAGTAGATAGGTAGTTGGAGTTCCACATGACCCTCAAGTCAAGGTAGGGGATGTGGTACCCTAGCATAGGAGTGGTAGTACTAGGCATAGGGAATAGATTAGGGGATTTTTAATAGAGCCTAGGGTATAGGGTCAAGTTAGTTTCACATTATTCAGACTACTCTAGTTATTGTGGATGTGGGACCTTTTACCATCAGATGTATGATTCGAGTATCATCTACACTTGATTGTGTTTTTTTATATAATAGCATCACATTAATTTTTATATAATCTTCTTACAAATGGTTTGATATTTTTTTTAGACATATTTTATGGTGTTTTGACCATTGATACACCTTTGGGAGTGTGGTCAATGAATATCAAACATTGAAAGGTGCGTTCTCTAGAAATTGGTGGTTACTACTTCTTTTGGGAACCATTCATGCTAAAAATGATATGTTTCGATTTGATTATTTCTATGGATTTTCTAGTTTTATACCAGTATCATTTTGACTATTACCATATCAGAGTTCCTTTTATATCTGTAGAAAGAGGGATTTATTCTCACCAGGTTGAGTGGATCTTCAGGCTAGTCATTCGTGACCAATTCATTGTAGATTGGATTGTCTTGTGGGGTTAGATAGCAAGACTAATTCTAGATGATGGTGGAATGTAGTAGGATATTTTTCCTCCAATGGTAGATCATTTTCAGTATGACTTTCCTAATGAGTTCTATGTCTTACCACCTAATAAAGAGATCAAGTTCACAATCAAGTTGGTACTGGGAGTAGATCCATTTTTATTCTATCTTATAGGATGACACCATCAGAGCTTCAGGAATTGACAGTTCGGTTGGAAGATCTATAAGATAAAGGTTTCATACAGCCTAGTACATATCCATGGGTTTCTCTAGTTATTTTCTCCAAAAAGGTTGATGGGTCTTTATGATTATGTGTGAATTGTTGAAGATTGAACCAGATGACAGTCAAGAACTGGTATCCCCTTCCACATATCAATGACCTCTTTGACCAGTTGAAAGGTGTTAAGACCTTCTCAAAGATTGATTTGAGATCAGGATACCCCTAGTTGAGGTTGATACATTTATACATACCTCAAACTACTTGTATGATGGGGTATAGATTATATGATTTCATAGTGATGTTGTTTGGTTTAGAGAATGCATCAGTGGTATCCATAGCCTTGATGAATCAGATATTTCATTATTTTATGGACTGGCTTGTGGTGGTTTTGTTGATGACATCTTAGTGTACTCCTATTCAGTAGATTATTATTTCAAAAATCATGGAATCATCTTGAGTACATTGATAGAGAATTTTCTTTACTCTAAGCTAACCAAATTCAGTTTCTGGATAGATAAAGTTTATTTCTTGGGCCATGTCATCTTAGAGGTGGGAGTGTCAATTGACCCAAATAAGGTTGAAGTTTTGTTATCTTGGGAGAGACCCAATAATGTCTTTGATATTTGGAGTTTTCTAGGTTTAACAGATTATTATCAGTTCTTTATCTAGGATCTATCTCGTTTGGCAGCACCGATGTCCAAGATGACCAAGAAAGCGGTGAAGTTTTTTTGGTCGGATGATTGCGAGAGAGATTTTGAGGTGTTGAAGAGTAGAATGATCTCAGTATCTATCCTCACTTTACCTATGCCGAGGAAATCATATATCATGTATTGTGATGCATCTGGATTTAGAATCAAATTATTTATATGCATCAAGACTGAGTGGTTAGTTATGGATCCATAAATTTAAGACCGCATGAGAGAAATTATACTACTCATGATCTAGAGTTATAAGCAGTGGTATATGTCTGAATATGCTGGAGACGTTATCTTATGAGAGAAGGGTTTATGGTGTACCCGGAACACAAGATCCTTAGGTACATATTTTCTCGGTAGGACCTGAACCTTCAAAAAAGGAGATTGGTTAATTATTTTCATTCTTTTGACTTAGAGTTATCTTATACATCAGGAAAGGGAAACATAATTTTTGATGCTTTGATCCAGAAGACATAGATAGAGGTAGTTCAAGAGTCTTTTGATGATTGGAAGATGATGGAACTATTTTTAAACATGCATCTATATATTCAGGAATCCTAAGGATGAGTGGATTTAACTTCAACATCTATTATATTTGTGCTTTTGGATCGAATCGAGATAGAGTAGTTATCTGATCTAGAGGAATTAGTTTCTAGAGATGGATTATATATTGGGGAGACACCATCAAGATGGTCTCTTAGCAGTAGTAATTCTCTTTCTTCTATAGATGAGTATGGGTTCCTACGGGTATGTGCGAGGAGATGGTGAGAGAGTTTCATGCTTCTAGATGGGTGGTACATCCTGGTTTGAAAAATATGTATAATGATCTCCATAGATAGTATTGGTGGTTAGGAATAAAGAAGAATGTGGTAGGATTTGTGGTGATATGTTTCACCTGTCAGTAGGTGAAAGCCAAGCATCAGAGTCCTGCTAGACCATTACAGCCTCTTCCCATTCCAGAGTGGAAATGGGATGATGTCACTATGGACTTTGTGACCATATTACCCTGGAGAACCCATATGAATGATGTAGTATGGGTGATCATGGATCATGTGATGAAGTTTGACTGATTATTTCCTATCATAGAGACCTTCATAATTGATGATATGGGTAGTATTTATGTGTGTGAGATTTTTCAATTTCACGATGTTCTAAGGAGAATCATTTTTTATAGAGATCCTTGTTTCACATTTCACTTTTTTTAGGGTCTTCATAATGATTTGGGATCATAGGTTCTTTTGATTACCACTTACCATCCTCAGGATGATGGTCAATCTAAGCAGACCATTTAGATTCTGGAGGATATGTTAGGAGCCTATGTTTTGGGTTTTTGTGGTTCATGGGAGAATCATATAGAAATCATTGAGTTTTCATATAATAATAGCTTCTATTAATTTATCCAAATGGCACCTTTTGAGGCTTTGTATGATAGGTTGTGTCATTCTCCTCTTTGTTGGTTGGAGGTGAGTGAGTCAGTGCATGTTGGACCTAATCTTGTGTAGGATATGTTTGAGTAGGCTCAGTTGATTAGAAGGTGTTTTTTGACCTCACATAGAATTTATAAATCATATTCTAACTATCAAAGACAACCTATGGAGTTCAAGGTTAGTCATAGAATTTTCCTTTGGGTGTCGCATAGGTTGGGGAAATGTAGTATTAGGAAATAAGGAAAGCTAGCACCCAGGTTTGTTAGGTCATTTGAGATATTGGAAATGGTTAGTCTAGTGACATACCAATTATCCCTTCCATATTGATATAGTTCCATTCATGATGTGTTTCACATGTTTTAGATTCAAAGATATTATCCTGGACCTTCTCATGTGATAGATGTCGAGGACATCAAGATTTGTGTTGATACATCCTTTGAGGAGCATCCAATATATACTATGGACCATAGTGATAAGCATCTTTGGGGTAGGACTATACCTCTAGTTTGATTGCAGTGGCATCATGGGCATGTTTAGTAGGATACATGGGAGATAAAGTTTGATATGTGAGCATAGAGGCTAGACTTATTCGCCGAGACCCCATAGTGATTCTTGGACCAGCTCGGAGATGAGTTGTTGTATGGTGGATAGGTTGTAAGATCTTGTCTTTTTCTAGGTATTTATCTCTTTTAGTTTTGTGTTAAACCTATTTTTTTGGGTTTTCCTTGCCTTTAAACATTGTTGGTTGAGTCTCGTTCGGAGACAGGGAGCCCTTATTAGGAAAAATGACCTAAAGTCCATGGATGTATGTTTTTTTAAATTAATAGAGTATAGTTATAAACATGTTAAATGGGATTAAAAGGGTTTTATATAATTTTATAAGTATTTAGATGTGTTTTGGGTGATTTTGCAGAATCTAGGATGAAAGTTGTCTACAGGGAATTTACACACTGTGTAAATGGGTTACCCGATGTGTAACTTCCTCCAGGCTGATACCGTGAAAGGGATGCAGGTCATGAACTGGTTCATGGCATGAATTGGTTACACATCGTGAATTCTCATTACATAATGTGTAATGTTAGATCAGGGTTAATTCACCTAAGGAAATATGATTTTTAACATAACCCTTAAATAGAAAATACATGATGTGAAAGGGGGATACATGTCATGTATTTCATGGGATGGGTGGTTTTAAGGGAATGCAAATGTTTTATTTCTTCATCATGTGTCCCTCCCCTCTTAGACTTAATATGATTTAAAGGAAATTTTGGATCCCTTTCCTTTATTCTAGATGTTTGTTTACACATCTGATCCCTAGTGAGTTTTTTTATTAGGTTTCACCCTCTCTTCTATTATTCTCCTCATTGTGGTGTAAATCTCTTAAATTCGGTTGTTTGAGGCTTTTATCTCATTGTTTTGTGATCTATTTTCCTTCTTGTGATATTCCTTTCCTATGTTCATGTTGGCAATTCTAGTTGGAAGTATTTCTTAATCATCAAATAAAGGTAGGTGGTCTAAATACTAACCCTAAGGTCTATTTAATTGCCAAGTATATGAAATATTGTGATTGCACTGATGTAATATGCACTCTAATTAATTTATTGATTGAATAATGGTAAATCATGAATTGGGTTATTTTTTGGATACCTTTAGATTCAATTAATGTGGTGACCTGGCTTGTGGCTACCCATTGGTTGATCGAACCCTTGAATAATAATGAAGTGGCTAATAGCTTAAAGTGTTTTTAGCATAACATTATATTGTAGGTAATTGCTTGATATAGAATCAATTTGGTAATATATTATGGGATATTGATAATGATTGTTGAAAATTTAATATATAAAAGAAAGTTTAATTTAAAGACAAATGGTAATTTTCATAATTAACCATTGAGTCTCTTGATATGATTTTGTGATATCCTATCAGTTATGAAATTTGTTGTTATTTACGCTAAAATACTTATATATAGGGCTATGCCCGGTGTTACTGAAATGATATTATAGTGGTCTTGTACCAATTATTCCTAAAATTCTTATATATAGGGCTATTCCCGGTGATGCTAAAATGATTATAGAGTGGTCTTGGACCATTTTGGTGCTAAAATTATTACATAGTAGGCTTGTCTCAATTGATGCTGAAATTCTTATATATAGGGTTATGCCCAATGACGCTAAAATGATTATATAATGGTCTTGGTCCAGTTTGATACTCAAATGCTTATATAGCATTATTATCCTGATTTGTGTTGAAATTCTTATATATAGGGCCTTTTTTGAAGTCTGAAATGCTTATACAGATGGTTTTTCCTAGTTATGTGATTATGAAATGGTTTATGGTTATGGTTGGCATGGTTGTGTTACATGCTCGTAGATACTTGGACATGGTGCTGAGGTAGTTTGATTGTTATATTATATTAATTATTTGATTAATATACCTATTATCTCTTTATCTCATACACTTATTATCAGATTGGTTTGTTTAGACATAGTGGTGTTGACCTATTGAGTTTTACTCACACCCTATTTAGGTCGTCATTTAATACGAGAGCAGATTACATGGATAAAGGTTTGAAAAAGGGAAAGGGAGATTGTTGCTGATTTTTTCTTACTATATGGGATGGAGTATAGTGATCCTGTCTTGACATACATAGACATTACATCACTTTTGAAAAATACTTAAAGAATTATACAAACAAACTCTCAAAGACTGTATTAGTTTAGTTCCTTTGGAAACATGGAAACATAAACACTTGTACATAAGTGAGCTACATTATCTCCCACTAGGTTCTCCAAGAATATAACCCCTTTTAGAAATATCATACATGAAATATATCTTTATAACTTGGGGAAGAAAACATAAAAATGGGTGAGCTCAGATGCTCAGTAAGGGTAATCGAGGGAGATGTATAAGCACAAACATGAGAATTAGGGTATGAGAACATGAACATGAAAATATAAGATCATACCCTGTATATAAAAGATCATAAACATGAATCATGGAATAAATATCAGTTGTTCATAAGACATGAATCATAAGAAAATAAAGAACATAATCCATGAAAGCATAACATAGGAATAAGACATGGAATTGTGGCATACATGACATGTGATATCATTCCCTATAAGTCAAGATGAATTGTTATAACTTATCAAGGAACTTCATGGGAATTTCACCTACTGATCGAGATACACCACCATCCCCAGTCATGGTCTTTTCCTTGTAAGAGATCAGGTTTCCCTATCTTCCAATAGTGGATCAGGTTTCCCCATCTTCCCATAGTGGATCAAGTTTCCACATCTTCTATCTTCATGGTGACTACCCCTACTCGACGGGACACACCAACATCCCCGGTCACAGTCCATTACTTGTAAGGGATAGGGTTTTCCCATCTTCCCATAGTGGATCAAGCCCATCGACTTGATTACCATCATTATCTCATGAAATATAAATCTTTACCCAATTCATTTTATGGAGATAAAGGTCCCAACCATCTCATTATAAAATAATTCATACATGTTCCACAAGATAATAAAACTTTCATAATATCATGACCTATAAAAAGAGATGGGTTTTATAAACATACTATCATAATTCCATGAAATTAAATGGGTGTCATAAACATGTAATCTTATCCTAACCTATGTAAAAATATACAGGTTTCATAATCATTTCATCAAATACTAGCCCATTAAAAGAAGCGGTTTTCACAAGCATAAAACACATGGAAGAGTAATGGGTTTCATAAATATCATACTATCAAAACATAAACCATTTAGAGAAAAAATATGAATGGAACCTTTGGATCATTTTTTAGAAAGGAATGAGTTACACCAATGGATGTCATCTTAGATGGAAAATAATTTTAAGGATATTTATAAAATCGTTTCTTGAGTAAAATATATTTTCTTTTTTAAAAAAGGTTCTTTAAAATATACAAACTTTTGAAACCCATTTTCTTGAAAATAAACTAGAAAACTTAAAAATAAATCTTTAAAAATATTTTGGAAACCATTTTCTTTGAAAACATATAAATAGAGCTTCAAAAGGTTTTGAAAAAAAACTATTTTCCTTGAAAACTTATAGAAGGAACATGAAAGAAATTTTGAAAACATATTTTATTGAAAACACATTCAAAAAATATAAATAGAGATTGAATTTTTTTTGAAAAAACTATTTTCCTTGAAAACTTATAAAAGGATCTTGAAACAAATTTTGAAAACCTTTTTTCATTGAAAACACTTTGAAAACATATAAATAAATCTTCAAAACATTTTGAATACCATTTATTTTAAAATACATTGAAACATATAAAGGAATATTGAAAACCATAAAACATTTTTAATAAATAATTTTTCCTTGAAAATTAAATTAAAATATTATCTTTTAAAACATGGTTCTTGAAGTGCATGGCATGTGTCTCAAACCAGTCAAATTGAGACAAAACTACTTTACCGATTTGGTAAATCTTGAAATATAAACCCCATAAAAGAGAGATAATAGAATGGATATGTAAATAATAATAAATAAAGGATAAAAATCATAGAATATATTCATGGGTAGTATAATCACCAGACAAAAGAGAATATTGGTGAATAAGGTGTAAATCTTACAGAAATAAAAGTGAGATGAGAAATCTCCTTACCTTATGTCTTGACTCTCATTGTACTCATACAAGCCTCTTGTATAGTAAAATTAAGTTTATTATATTTCATTTAAAGAAACTTATTATTATATCTAATATCATATATTTTTTGATTATGACTTTATATTACCCATTTATTAATAATTCTATGTTAAGATTTCACTTTGGGTAATATTTGCTTCGTTTTTCACATGTATCTTAATTTGTTATATCTTTGGTACTTATACATATATCATGATTTCCATAAGTTAAACCATGATATAAATATTATTTATATTCATTATATATGTATTATAATAATCTATAGAATATATAAGTATGAAATGGAATACACCGTTCATGGAGACAGTAGGTCGTACGTACGCATAAACGTTGTTTCTGTTTTATTATTGTGTTGAAAGAAAGAAAGAAAATGACATATATGTATATATATATACATATAATTATGGTATCATTATTATTTCATATATATAATATAATTTCACTCAACACATCCTTAATACATTCCATTTATGGTGTTAATGAATCGCATCGCTTTGAGGAGGCGGTGGTCCATACTTCCCTAAACGAAATTATCGTACTTACACAAAATGGAAAGTATAAAGGTATGTGTTATGAAATAATTACATAAGAATAAAGAAATAATATATATCATATATATCATATATAAAAATGGTTTCTATCATAATTACCAATCATTAAAGGTGGTAAAGGAAAAAATGGACAATCGTCATTTTTGTGAGGCGGTAGTTCATCGTACACAAAAATAGTATGTTTGTTACCCATTAAATGGAAGTGTGTGTAAATTTAGGTCAAATACTTAGCATAAAAATATCTCATAATATTTAGGATAATTTTTTTTTTTGTATGATAATTTAATAATGATATTGGAGGGGTGGAGAATGAAAACAAAATAAAGTAGTTTGAGGAAGGATGTTACCTCTTCTTTAGGTAACTCCTTTTGGTTTTCATGAAAGGGATTCCTTGGATTACTTTTTGCCCAAAGGGAGGATTCAAGTAGTAAGGGAGGTATTTTGGGAATTTTATGGTTTAGATATTTTCTGAACCTAATTTGTTTGAGAGGTGTGAAGAAGGGGGAGGTGTGGTGGTATTTTATAGGGGAGGGGAATGACTCATCTAGTATTTTTGGAAACAAGTTAGGTGTACCCATGTTTTTATCTAAACAAAAGTCATCTAAAACAAAAAAAACTCAATAATGGAAGTTTTATTGACGAAATATATCCATAAATATGTTTTTTACAAGTTTCTAGGTCATTTGGTCCCTTAAGTTTAAGGTTTATTCCCTTGTTAAGATTAATTTTATCTTAAGCGTTACAATTAATTTTAACTGCATTCACTAATATTTTTGGTAAAAAACTTATTTTACCTTATTATACATTATAATTTATTATTATTCCAAATATTTAATCCATTTTTCAAAATTCCAATCACATAACTGTCAAAAATTAATTTAAAATTAATCTCGTAGACAGGACGACAATGTGGGTTTTTAAATTAAAAACATCCAAAAATTTTCTAAGTTTTTATACCCAAATTTAAAATTGAAATTGATTACAATAACATAAATTGGATTAATTTATAAAAATATTATCTAATTAAAATTTTAAACCAATTTAAAATATAATTTTACCTTACAAATAAATTAGATGAAAAATCATTTTTGAATTTAAATACAGTGTTTTTCACTATTCATCAAAAAATGAAACTCCATAGAAAAATACCAAAAATTCATGATAACATAATTTTTATGTTTCTATATAAAATATAAAGTTTATTTTAAAATATTAAATTTATAATAATTCCAATTATTGGATTTAAAATAGGTTTTCCATTAAAATAGGGAAAAATTCCTTTTTAAAAATATGGATTTTTATGAGAAATATTGGGTTTGTTCTTATCTTATGCTTATTAAATCTATTGTATGAACATCAAAAAAAATTATTGAATATATAAAATATATATTTCATTAATACAATTCACCAATATTAATTAATTTAATTTATTAGGATAAAATTCCTTTGTGATTATAAAAGTAGTTTTTATAAAAACATTCCCTCTATATTTAATTGGTTCTTATATTCATTTCTAGTTAATTCATAACCAATTAATTTAACCATGTATAAGTTATTTAATACTATTTATAACTTCTAACATAAAGGATAAGATATATCTTATTATATTAAATAATAATATTTTTAATAATGCATTATTGTTCGGTAAAACTCGGTCTTACATATTACGCAAGCCATCAAGGAAAGTCAATCTTACATGTAATGTACACTAACCTCAGTGTTATATGTAGAGTATGATAAAAATTATTTTTTATGTAGCACAAGCTAATTCAGTGTCATGTGAAATTAATTTTTGACTTAGTGCAATGCAAGACATCAATGAAATTTAATTTATTCAAAAAAATATTTCAAAAAATCTCGGGGTATTACATGGAGTTTAGATACGGGACCAACATGGGGTTTAGGACTAACATATTTTGAGATTATTTATTTTAGGTGATTATTTTATTTGTATTTTTTTTATTTTGACATTAGATACATGTCAACCTATCATTACATGATTCATTATTATTAATTTATTGGTTTCCCCTTTTACTTACCAGTTGTATGTTGCACTATTTTCACTATGTATATTACTCTGATTATATTTATTTATATAATTTTTTCCTACTTCTAAGTAACTTCATAATAGGTGGTATAGTCTCCCCACTACATCATCACACCCCCACTACTAGTCAGTAGCCTTTGGAAATGGGGAGGTACGCTTGAGGTCCCGTAACCAACCCGGTTTGGCCACATGAGAGAGTGTCGGATTAGGTGACATTATATATTATAATAATAAAGTTAAAAGATATATGAAATCTATTTTGAGTGATTATGGTATTATAATGATGAATCTCATTCTAACTTTGAAGCTGATCATTTGAATCAAAAAGAAAATATATTTCGAATGAATCAGATTGAAGAGGTATAATCATTCTACTCTCTTTCTGAATATGAAAATTATTCTTTTGATGATATTAATGAGTATTTCTTGATGTTTCAATATAAATATTATTATTTAAATAAAGAACATAAAAAACTTATAAAATATTAGGATTATGTTCCTTTAAAAAGGTAATTTTTCTAAACAGCCTTTTGAAATAAATTCTAAACTTGATAAAGTTAAATCTTCATATGTATTGAATAGTAGTTTAATTAAAGATGTATTATCTGAATTTGATTCTTTAAAATTGGATTCTATTATTTTTACTAAAAGGTAGGATTGCCTTAACAAAATCCTTGGTAATTTCAAATGAAATAAAGATGAACATGGGATTAGAATCAATAGTTAAAATCCAAATATTTATATAAATTATTTTGTTTCTGGTACAAAGAGTAAAATAAAGTCTATTATTACTTGCTTTCACTATGGTATTGTTAGACATTATGATAATTATTGGTGTTTTAAAGTTCCTCAATTATGTGGTGTTAAGAATGCTTATTTTTATGATGATTTATCTAAATTAAAGGCTGAAATTCCTATTCAAAATAAGTATATTTGGTTACCTAAATTTCTTATTACTAACACTACTAGACCTAAAAGTATATAGGTACCAAAAAATATTTGTGTTTAATTTTTTGTAGGAAGAATCCATAATAACTACAATGTTGAGTGGCATATAATGGATGGTCAATATATGGATACTTTAAAATTGTAATTCCTTGTTAAATTGATGAAAGTCATAGAGGTGATATTAAAGGAAAGTTCACTAGACATGTGATTATGTCTTTATATGAAGTATGTTTTTTACTTTTATCATAGTTATAATAACTGCTCAATATGCACTAACTATTTTATATATGGGGGATTCTTTCCTAGTTGTTTTATTATTTTTCTCTGACATTTATTTATCAAATTTATTATTTTATACACTAAAATGATTACTTGACTTATTTTATTAACTTTAGGACAACATACATATTGTTTATAGTTCTATATACTAGTATGTTGGTAAGATATTTTTTTAATTTTTCAGTGAGCATATGTTTACTATCTTATCATTTGGTTTACTAATATGTGTTGCACTGATTTATTATTTCTTATGTTAGAAATTTAATTTAAGTTATTCTATTATACTTTGGTCATGTACTATGTTAATGTATATTTTTAGTACACATGACATGTGCACAAACTATTTATATTTAATTCTTTGAATATCTTTTATTTAATTCCCTAAATATCTTTGATATATTTATTCTTAGTTTAATGGGGGGTTGTCTTAATGTTTATCTTGTATTTAACTATTTTGTTTTATTAGCATGATTTGAATTATTTATTACTTATTTAATTCATTTAAATTTTTTTATTATTATTTAAATATTTTTAACATGTTTTGTGGATCCTTGTAGTCAAATGTCTTGTGTAGGAGGAGTTCACTTGGTGATTATTTGTTGTTCTATCTTTCCAAAAGGAATCTTTACTACTATCTTGCATGATAACAACAAGTGATATCAACTTCATCTATTTCATGTTTTTTGGAATCTTATATTAAGGGGGGTTTATATTACTATATTAATATTCCTTAGAAATATTGTTATTGTTGCATGAGTTTGGGAATAGTTGTTTTTTTATTGATAATGACAATTTATTTCATGGTTGATGTTTACTCTATTTTATTATGTAATTAGTATTCTTTACTATTGAAGCAAGCTAGTTTTATTCATGATTATTTATTGAAAGCATGTTTTTATTATACTTTATTATTTATTTAAAGGGTGAATGTGTTCACATGTCCCTAGTGTTTATGTTATATTCTATTAGGGAGATATTATATTTCTTATATTATATTCTTTTAGTTTTTTTTTCACTTGATCTACTCTTATATTTTTTATCCTCACAAAAAGAGAGAGTGTGTGTTCAGGTTTTTTAAATTATAAAAAAGTGGAGAATGTTGAGTGTCTCTTTTCAAATTTATTTATGTTTTGATAATTAATAATCTCTCACTATGTTTTATATGTTTCCTATCACTTTGTTTTATGATTTATTATTATGATTTTCTCTCGTGATTTATTATTCATTATTATTTTTTATTATTATTCTAGAATTTATATTTTTTGATTTCTTATATTTTAAGTTGAAAAAATTTCTTAAGTATAGGATATTATGTATGAAGTTCAATATATTACATTTTTTTACTTGGATGCTAGAAATAAATTATGTATTAGAGGAAAAACCTTTCGTATATAGTGGAGATGGAAAAATATCTTATGCATTAAATATTCATAAAGAAAAATATATTATGTATTGAGAATTTGGAAAAGAAAAATATATTATAAATTATATTTTAGTTTAGAGAAGAATCTTATATATTGAAATCTTTTGAAATTCAGCTAAGTCAAAAAACTTATGTATTCCATGTTTTTAGGATTTACACTTACATTTGGAATTTTCGAAAAGAAAAAAACTCTTACGTAATATAATGAAGGGGTATCATAATTTATATTAATATGAATCATAAGTTATGTTTTATGAATTATAAGTTATTTTTAGATGAATATAAAGTTATTTGGTGGTTATGTTCAGAAGGATTCATAAGATATAGAAGAAAAGTAAGTCTAGAAAAATAATTATTTTTGAAGAAAAAAAATCTATTAAGAATTTGTCTAAGCCATAAACTCTTATTTAGGAATACAATAGTGAATATAACTCAATATTTAGCTAAGTAAAATACATTTAAATATTAATATAATATTGAAATTTTGGTAAGTATTCAACCTTTATGTATACTATGAAGTGAAGATCAACTCTTATGTATTGTGGAATCAGTAAAGTGTTGGATCTTTGTATATCATGTAAAGAATATTATGTATTCAAGATCTATTTAGATATTACCTTTATGTAATCAAATAATTTACTTTTATGTTTGTTCAAGATGCAAAGTATTGACCCTTATGTGTTAAAAGATTTTCTTTTATGTTTCATCATAACTATTGGAAGATTACTTTTTTGTATGAAGCTATATTCAAAAATTAATTTTATATATTAATCAAAATTAGAGGATTTAGAAGTTAAGTTAATCAAATATATTTTGGAAGTTATTAATCACTTCTTATGATAAGATTATCAATTATATGATAAGATTGATAATTTGGGTAACAATATTCAAATTCAAATATTATGATTGACTTGGAGGATTTAAATGAAGATTTAAAGTGATAAAATTATGGAGATTATTTCAAAGTTGTATAGATATCATGAAGATTTTAAGATATTTATTTTTAGGAAGATAATTTCAAACTTTATATCATATATATTTAAAGTATTTTGACTAAGTTTATTTCAAGATTAAATTTTATAAAATCTATCTTATTTCCATAGAGAAAATTGTAGAATATTTTTTGACTAATTATTACTTATCAATATTATATATATTTTAGATATATTGGTGGAAGCTAAAATGAAAAGTTAAAGAAATATTTGATGATACACATATACCAATGAATAAATGAGAGAATTGGAATGTTTTATATATTCTAATATTCTCAAATTTTTATTTTTAATATTTCTTTATGACTGGAAAAAAGTGAAGAAGATGGAGAGAAAGAATAAGGAAGAAGGAAACTTATTATTATTATGTTACCTTAAAGATTATTTGTTTTTGTTATTTATTCATTTAATATCAAATTTATAACATGGTATTAAAAATTGTAGTATCTTGAAGACTTTTTTTCTATAGAAGATTCACTTACTGTTAGTTGCTGGAGATCATAACTATGTGTTGAATTGTATTCATTTATACATCATATATACTTATGTAGTAAGTGTAGGATACTTGTATTTGGTTGTGGGAATAATTGTCAATTGATTGTACTATTTTGTGGAGACTAGGTGTCAACTACTTATACTTATTTTTAAGGTCCCTAGTAAAAGGATTTGAAGGCTCAGTAAAATCCTTGTACTAAGTATCAACTACTTGAACTCAATTGTGAGATCCCTAGGAAGGGTATATGAATAAAAATCATCAAGTCTATATTGAGTATTGGTGATGTGGACTAATAGATTTTATTTATATCCCCAAACCACTATAAAAATATTTTGTGTCATGCTCTTTATCTAATTTATTATCATTGCACTATTCAATTAAAGAGAAAGGAATAAATCTACACCTTCTTAAATATAGAATTTTAAATTATTGAAATATTTTTTAAAGGGCTCAATTCTCCCCAACATTGAGTCTTTTTCTATGAAATAACTAGGATAACAGATTCAAGATATTTTCTTTGTGTCGATTCCAAGGTTAACCCTCCTTTCTTCTCTCTCTTTCCCCTCTCTTCACATTTCTATTTTTTATCTATCTTGATGGTGGGTTTTGATTTGTGATCTCACCATGACATGGTGAAATAGCTTCTAATCTTAGGTATTCCAATTATATTTCCTAAAGGAATCCCTAATGAGTTATTTTCCTAAATTTTGTTATTTTAATATGAAGCAATAGAAAAGTGATTTTGTTTTAGGATCTACATGATTTAAAGGTGAAATTGAATAGTGTTTTTGTGTTTCTAATTGGGGATTTTGTTGGTGATTATGTTAGATTAATTTACGGAGTTTTATACCTAAGTTTTAATTTGGTTTTAGTGGTTCTTAAATTATAGTGGATGTATATTTTGTGTTTCTTGGTTATAGAATTTTTTCTAATGGATTTTAGGGGGGTTTTGGGAGCCATTAGATCATAACTTGATGATCAATCAGATCAAGAAGCACACATAATATTAAGGTAGGTGGTTTTCAACACTCCTGGTGAATTTCCAAACTATAACCGGGATGTTCCTGCCACTAGTTTTTTCAAATTTAATAATAAATCCTATTGATATTACTTCTGGAATTATAAATTGATGATTTCTTAGGTTATTTTATCTTGTCAAGTGGAAGAATTTTCATGGTATTTTTAAAGAGATTATGTAATAGTTTTAAAACCATTTTTATTTATGTAAACTCATGCCATTATGGTTTTGTGGGAATCTAATTTCCAATAAAGTCTTGATTATGTAAGATTAACTTGTTATAGTTAATTCCATACTTGGATTCTTTATAAAGTTTGTTAAGAATGTATCATTTATTTATTTTTAATTCTTCATGAACTTGGAAACTCTCTTTTTATTATTATGTATTATCATACACACTTTTATATAAGACCAAGCCTAGGAATGGTGTTGGATACCAATGGGTGAAAATTTTAAAATTGTGACATTTCCACTATACTGACCTACCATTCCTCTTATGGAAGAGGTAAAATCATGAACTTTAGAGCTTGAAGAGCTTGACCTTTTTCTACTTAGACTTACCACTATGGGAAGAATATCTTTTTGTGATGGGCTATTTGCGACAGGAATTAATCCCGTCGCAAATAGTCTGTCCCATAGATTATTTGCATCGGGTAGAAACCCCCGTCGCAAATAATTGGTTTTTTATGACAGGATTTGGGGTCCCACCGCAAAAAGTTTAGTGCGGTTTGCGTGGAAAACCGCAGGAAGGTTATTTTCGATGGGGGTATCCCCCCATCGCAAATAGTGTGTCGGTCGGAGGGTATTTGTGACAGGTCCCGTCGCAAAAAACCGACGGTGCTAAATAGGTTTTCATGACAGGATATTCTACCGTCGTAAAAGGTGTGTCGGCATGTACTTTTTGCGATAGGACCTATCGCAAATACTCTTTTAACCACCGACTGTAATTAATGCAGGGGAATGTTTATACGGTGGGACCCATCACAAATACTACTATTTGCGATGGGGTAGCCCATCACAAATACTACTATTTGCGATGGGGTAGCCCATCACAAATAGTCATGTCGCAACTAATATAACCTATATATACCCCCATCCGTTTTTTCAAATTCTTCTCTAAATTCTAATTCTCTCTCTCTCTCTAAACTCTATTTTCAGAGTGAAAATTTCAGCGACTGAGTTTTTGTTTTCACAAGAAAGTTGTGAAGCCATCTACATCAATAGAAGATCAAGTTTAAAGGTATTTATATTTTATTTAATTTAGTATTTATTTCATTTTTTTATTTTAATTTTAATTATTTTTTATTAGTTGTAATTAAATTAGATTTAAATTTTTTTGTTATCAGTATTTATTTGTAATAATAAATCAAAATTATTAGTACTGATTTTTAATAATTAGTAATAAATAGGAATATTGATGAGAATTTGGTTATCTCATGGTTTTTCAGTCCCTACAAACCAACCCCAAGCCATGAATTCCTTCTTCTTTACTATCCAAAAACATCACATATGACCCCAAGGAAACTCAATCCATAACGATGAGAATCAAAGCACCATTGACATAGGCATCAAACCATAATACAATAATGCCACAAAACATAAAACTAAAATCAAAGGGAAAATCCCAAATGCCTATGTGATCAATTAAATTACAAGTCAGGCTCCCATACACTACCATGAGCCCGTAAAGGGCTCTCGCTCTAGGGATTCCTCTCGCCGCGACCAGCTCCTTCGCGGCGGACGGTGCGATGATTCCTTCTCGAGCTCGGTGGCGGTGGTGGTTCTCCACCGCTGTGGCGTCTGAGTGGTCTTCTCCTTGGCTGCGGAGATGCTCTACGGGCCTTGGTGGTTACTGGTTCAAAGCCTCGGGTGTAAGACCGGTCTGGTTGACAGCATACTCTTCGGAGCGCTTCTGGCTCGGAACTCGGCAGTTCACTATTTTCCTGGGGTGTTTTCGAGTTGGAGGGTCGCAATCTTGCGTCGGCGGTTTGTTGGGTTTTATCTCCTCTCAGGTGAGTTTCACTAGGGTTTTTTGTGCCGGATGCAGTCGGTTTGTCTGGTGGCGGTGGGATTTTCTGTTCTTTGGTCTGGTTTTTTCTTCTGTGGCGTGGTGATTCGGTAGATGCGGGTTGAAGGTGCCATCGTGATGGAACAACGACGATAGTGATATCTTATGGTTTTTTTCTTTGAGGGTTTTGAACCGTAGTGAGCTGTTTAGGGTTGAATTTTTTCCCCAATGGTTTGAGGACGTTTTGAGTAGATGTTGCGATTCCTTTTCGGTGAATGGTTCGAAGATGGATGTGATACGTTCCCAATGGTTCGAGGATGTTTTTAGTCGATGTTGTGATTCCTCTTCGGTGAATGGTTCGAAGATGACTGTGATACGTTGTTTTTCCGGTGACGTCGAGGTGAAGTGAAGAGCAGTTCCGTCGACGGTTCCACAGTTAGGTGGCGCGTGGTGATCCGGCATTTGGAGGAGTGGTTGGTTTGTCACGCATCTCGAGGTGTGCGGATCGAGGTGATCACGTGGATTGGTATGATTTGATTTTTGAAGCCCGAGGCGGTGCGTATGGCTCGAGGAGTCGATGGCGGTGCTTTTTAAATTTTTGAAGCATGTTGTTTGAATTTTGAATTTCAAGTTGTCCTGTTGTGGAATTGAAGTGAATCTGTAAGGGGTACCGGGAACCCTTAAACTGGTCTCATGGGAACCGGCTACCCTCAAACCGGCCATTAGACAATTAAAAAAAATGATTTCCGGCCTATGTAAACCTGAGGCCCAGGGAAATAAAGATCTCGCGACACTCTCCCTATACCTAACTCTCAAGTCTCGACAACCTTATCTCTAAACCACCAACACCCCAAATAACAAGTGGGCAATCCAAAACCTAGGTCTCACTAAGAACCTAGCTCTGATACCATTATACAACCAATTGACCTAGGATGTACACCCAACGAATACCCAAACCGACTTAACACATGGCCAAAATGGCATTATCGACCCCGATGGGATGACAACTAGTGCATGAGCGTCAGAAAAAAAACATTGGGAATGATTTTTCCTTCAAAATAAATAAATAAATAAACATCAGAAAGAAAATACATGTCATAAAACTAGATATAAATAAAACTAAACATCAAAAAATATGCAACTAATACATAAATAAAAGAAAATAGTGGGAAAAAAATATAACATGCTAAATATCTTAAGAAACTCAACTAAAATAAAAAACCCAGATTAGTTCCAACAAGCCTCCACATGGCCCACAATCACCACCCAACCATACATATCTTTTCTAAGATCCAAAAGAAACTAAACAGAATAGAATAAACCTAAACTTATAAATATAGGCATGAGATAAAAGCCCAGTAGGTCACCACAACCCACCAAATCTAGGTATTTGCTTTCATAGAACATCCTAAAATGGCTATTTTGAAATATAATAGCAAAATAAACAATTTATATGAAGTTTATAAAAGAAGAAAAAACACAACCAAAGTGTGCTAAAAACTATTTTCTAATATTTTTCATTAAATGAAAATAATATTTCCCCCTGACCAATACCACTTGGACAAAACACTATTTTAAAGTCCCACTTTAAAACCATTTCATAAACAACTCTTTTATAAATACACATTTCCAAAACTCAATAGGTTTCATATTTTAACATGGTTTTCCATGATATCTTTGAAAACTAATATTTCTATAAAACTAGGCACAACAGACCAAAAACCTATCTAAAAAACTCATCCATGCTTAGAGTTTCAAAATAAATCATTTTCCACTTTTTTTACAAGATAACCCTTTTAAAATTAATTTATAAAAATAGTTTTAAAGTATTTAAATTCATGCTTTCCTTTTTTCATCCTTAAAAAAACTTTCACAATGCCTTTTCAAGACATTTGAAAAGCAAGCCACATAAGAAGGAAGAAAACACACAGTCAGGAACCACTATGTCAAGTCCTACAATAATGAGAAACAATAAAAAGAACATATGTGCCAAATAATAAAATGAACAATAGGGTATGCAATCGATACACAAAGTTAAATCCCATAAATGTTACTAAAAAGGATTATAGTGTCATGGTACTAACCAAATGGATTTAAATGGGTGCTAGAGTGACTCAGAATAATCCTAGGATAACCCATAGCACATAATGCGACTATAAATATGTGGAGGATTACTCAGTCCTCCTTGGGATCTCATGGTCCCACTAGGGAAATCTCAATCCCCAACCAGTTATGAGAACACTCGATCTTATGGGGAGTGTTCTCACTACAGGCTCTCACTGTACTAAAGGAAACACTCCTAATCACTAACCTAGGTCACGGCATCAACCACCTTAGTCACCTACCCCATTTCCCAAGGTCTACCATGATAAGTAAACATAGGTGTGCATAATCAATAATTTCTTAACTCAAGGATGAAATATTTGAAAATAACTTACACAACACCTCTCGCACCCTCACAAGCAACAACCCCATTATCAATAGAAAATATAGCATAAAAATGTAAAAATAATAAACATTCCCTCAAGGGGTTACAAGTTATATTAATTATTTTGATTAATATTTCATGTGATATAATAGGCCGATTGTTTTATTTTTTAAATCACTATGATTTTGTATCACCAGCTTATAATGGAATTATTTCTGTTATTTTTTAACAAGTTTCATGGAGTGAGTAAATATAGGTACATGATTTGTGGATTCTATTTAAATATTCCCAAAGAAAAATTAAACTGGACTCCTATAAAATGGGTTGTAGCGGCCATTCGAAAGATGAAGAGAAACCCATACAATGAGAACTGTGTGATACTTCATAAATACCTGATGCTCTCAAAATTGTTTTGAGATCATCGGTAGCTTCCTCCATATACTGTGATCACAAGGACTATATATTCCTTATATGTTCCTTCAAGTGACCCATGATCTTGTGCTACATACATCAACAACAATCATATTGTCTGGTGCTTTTAATTATTTTTGTTTAAATCGTGTAATTCTGTAATCTTCTATTTGTGAGTCTTTTATGTCTGTTTTATGCTTTTTTCCTTTAAAATATGGTTTTCTCTTTCTCTGGTTATTCTACCACCCAAAAGTAAGGTTTGGGTAGTGACTCCCAAAAAAAGGCAGGGAAACAGACAGGGGTATTCTCCTGTACAAAAGACTAAGTTGTGCCTCCAAGTATTGTAAAAGGCGGAGTCTGTAATAGGTTATCATACCTTTTAAAATGAGGTTTAGTGGGTACTAGTATCCTCAAGGAGTAGAGGAGATTAATGAGTGGAATAAAATCTTTAGATCTGAAACACTATAAAAATTCTCTGTGTTTGTGTTATTTATTTTTCTAATGCATCTATTTATTCACAAAAATGTTGCTCCCACAAGGTTTGATTTTATAAACTTTGGTAATTTCTGGTAACTGTGATTAAATTTTTAAAACGACTATTCACCCCCCCCCCTATAGTCTTATTTTCATACTTATAAAGATCCAACAAGTTCTACATGCATGGTTGTCACATGGTTTGGAAAACCATGAAGCCAAGCCATGTGGCCTACCCAAATTAATTAAAAGGTGAATTTTCACTTTTTCCCCTATTCATTTTAAGCCTTTAACCCTATATTCTCTCACCCTATTACTCTAACAGACCAAGTAACACTCCCTTATGATATTCCTTTATTCTTCTCCATTTTGTGATGGTTTTGTCCATTGGATTCAAGTGGGTCTCTTCATTGTAAGTCCCTCTAAACCTATCCCTATTTTCTATTCTTCTTTTCCCCCTTAATTTCTCTTCTCCCATGAACTCCAGTAATAATTTGAGTCAATTTTAGGGTTGGGGTTAGTCCAGATCATGGGGATAAATTCATGTAGATGTTGTAGAGGGAACTTCTTTACTTATTGGAGTGATCACCATCATAGGCGGCAACTTTAGGCATGATTAACATTGAACCAAGGTAGGTGTTTCCTTATAGTTTCTTTATATTACAATCCTTTAAATTCTTATTTTTTGAAATTGATTTCTCTTTCAAGTAATCTTATGTATATATGGGACCCATGAGGGTCCAATTTGATATAAAAGTGATTTGAAACCATGGAATGGGATGTGAACCCATTTTAAGTGTTTGTGAAAATTCCTGATTGGATTTTAAAGAGTGATTTAGTTTTAAAGAGGTGGAGAATAATGGATTTATGTTTTAAAAAATTGATCTTGATATAAAGTGGGTTTCAAACTAAGTATTTGGGGTTGTGTGTTTTCATAGGGATGTGATAACATTTGTTTTAAGTTGTTTGAAACTTTTGATATTTCCGAATGAGTTTTTTTATTTCAAAGGGGTGTTTTATCCCATGGGGTTGTATTTTGAAACTCATTATGGCTTTGAATGTTTTCAAAGTTGATTTGAAAAGGGAAGAGTGAGTTCCCATTTAAGTTTCAAAAAGTTATTTGGTAAAATGGCTTGTCATTACAAGTATGTTTTTAAAGAGATAGACCATTTTGCATTTTATGGAAATGAGTTTTCATAAATTGCATGAGATCCTCTTGATCCCCTTTTGAACATCATTTTCCATTATGTCTTATGACCCCTTGAGGGAACGTTTATTATTTTTACATTGTTTATGCTATTTTTTCTATTGATAATGGGGTTGTTTCTTGTGAGGGTGTGGGAGGTGTTGTGTAAGTTATTTTCAAATATTTCATCCTTGAGTTACAGAATTCTTGATTATGCACACCTATGTTTACTTATCATGGTATACCTTGGGAAATGGGGTAAGTGACTAAGGTGGTTGATGCCCGGACCTAGGTTAGTGATTAGGAGTGTTTCCCTTAGTACCGTGAGAGCCCGTAGTGAGAACACTCCCCATAAGATCGAGTGTTCTCATAGCTGGTTGGGGATTGATATTTCCCTAGTGGTACTATGAGATCCCAAGGAGGACTGAGTAATGCTCCACATGTTTATAGTCGCATTATGTGTTGTGGGTTATCCTAGGGTTATTCTGAGTCACTCTAGCACCCATTTAGATCTATTTGGTTAGTACCATGACACTATAATCCTTTTTAGTAACATTTATGGGATTTAACTTTGTGTATCGATTGTATACCCTATTCTTCATTTTATTATTTGGCACATATGTTCTTTTTATTGTTTCTCATTATTGTAGGACTTGACATAGTGGTTCCTGACTGTGTGTTTTCTTCCTTCTTATGTGGATTTCTTTTCAAATGTCTTGAAAAGGAATTGTGAAAGTTTTTTTAAGGATGAAAAAAGGAAAGCATGAATTTAAATACTTTAAAACTATTTTTATAAATTAATTTGAAAAGGGTTCTCTTGTGAAAAAAGTGGAAAATGATTTATTTTGAAACTCTAAGCATGGATGAGTTTTTTAGATGGGTTTTTGGTCTGTTGTGCCTAGTTTTATAGAAATATTAGTTTTCAAAGATATCATGGAAACCCATGTTAAAATATGAAACCTCTTGAGTTTTGGAAATGTGTATTTCTAAAAGAGGTGTTTATGAAATGGTTTTAAAGTGGGACTTTAAAATAGTGTTTTTTCCAAGTGGTATTGGTCAGGGGGAAATATTATTTTCAAGAGATTATTTTCATTTAATGAAAAATATTAGAAAATAGTTTTTAGCACACTTTGGTTGTGTTTTTTCTTCTTTTATAAACTTCATATAAATTGTTTATTTTTCTATTATGTTTCAAAATAGCCATTTTAGGATGTTCTATGAAAGCAACTACCTAGATTCGGTGGGTTGTGGTGACCTACTGGGCTTTTATCTCATGCCTATATTTATAAGTTTAGGTTTATTCTAGTCTGTTTAGTTTCTTTTGGATCTTATAGAAGAGATGTATGGTTGGGTGGTGATTGTGGGCCATGTGGAGGCTTATTGGAGCTAATCTGGGGGTTTTATTTTAGTTGAGTTTCTTAGGATGTCTAGCCTGTTATATTTTTTTCCACTGTTTTCTTTTATTTATGTATTAGTTGCATCTTTTTTATGTTTAGTTTTATTTATATCTAGTTTAATGATGTGTATTTTCTTTCTGATGTTTATTTATTTATTTATTTTGAAGGAAAAATCATTCCCAATGTTTTTTTCTGATGCTCATGCACTAGTTGTCATCCCATCAGGGTCGATAATGCCATTTTGGCCATGGGTTAGGTCGGTTTGGGTATTCGTTGGGTGTACATCCTAGGTTAATTGATTGTATAATGGTATCAGAGCTAGGTTCTTAGTGGGACTTAGGTTTCGGATTGCCCACTTGTTATTTGGGGTGTTGGTGGTTTAGAGATAAGGTTGTCGAGACTTGGGAGTTAGGTGTAGGGAAAGTGTCGCGAGATCTTTATTTCCCTGGGCCTCAAGTTTACATAGGCAGTTGGGATTTTCCCTTTGATTTTGGTTTTATGTTTTGTGGCATTATTGTATTATGGTTTGATGCCTATGTCAATGGTGCTTTGATTCTTATCGTTATGGATTGAGTTTCCTTGGGGTCATATGTGATGTTTTTGGATAGTAAAGAAGAAGGAAGTCATGGCTTGGGGTTGGTTTGTAGGGACTTACAAACCATGAGATAACCAAATTCTTGATTTTGGACACACTCTAGGAACCATTGCATGATTGGCATGTGGCCATCAACCATGTTTCCAAGTCAGGCATGGTTCTTCATCCCAATTATTAGTAATAAATAGGAATAATTAGTAATAAATAGGAATAATTAGTAATAAATAGAAATAATTAGTAATAAATAAGAATAATTTCTAATAAATAGGAATAATTAGTAATAAATAGGGATAATTTCTATTAAATAGGAATAATTAGTAATAAATAGGAATAGTTAGTAATAAATAGGAATAATAAGCAATAAATAAGAATAATTAGCAATAAATAAGAATAATTAGCAATAATTAGTAATAATTAGCAATAATTAGCAATAATTAGCAATAAATAGGAACAAATAGCAATAATTAGAAATAAATAGGAATAATTAGAAATAAATAGCAATAATTAGCAATAAATAGGAATAATTAGCAATAAATAGGATTGATTGGTAATAAATATAAATAATTAGTAATAAATAGGAATAATTTTTAATAAATAGGAATAATTAGTAATAAATAGGAATAATTAGTAATAAATATGAATAATTAGCAATAATTAACAATAATTAGGAATAATTAGAAATAATTGGTAATAATTAGCAAGAATTGGTAATAAATAACAATAATTAGTAATAATTAGGAATAAATAGTAATAATTAGTAATAAATAGGAATAATTAGTAATAAATAGGAATAATTAGTAATAAATAGGAATAACTAGTAATAAATAGGAATAATTAGTAATAAATAGGAATAATTAGTAATAAATAGGAATAATTAGTAATAATTAGAAATAATTAGAAATAATTAGCAATAATTAGCAATAATTAGCAATAATTAGCAATAATTAGCAATAATTAGCAATAATTAGCAATAATTAGTAATAATTAGCAATAAATAGTAATAAATAGCAATAAATAGGAATAATTAGCAATAAATTGGAATAAATAGGAATAAATAGGAATAATTAGGAATAATTAGGAATGATTAGTAATAAATAGGAATAATTAGCAATAATTAGAAATAATTAGCAATAATTAGCAATAATTAGCAATAATTAGCAATAATTAGCAATAATTAGCAATAATTAGCAATAAATAGGAATAAATAGCAATAATTAGTAATAGATAGGAATAAATAGTAGTAAATAGGAATAATTAGTAATAAATAGGAATAATTAGTAATAAATAGGAATAATTAGTAATAAATAGGAATAAATAGTAATAAATAGGAATAAATAGGAATAATTAGTAATAAATAGGAATAATTAGTAATAAATAGGAATAAATAGTAATAAATAGGAATAAATGGTAATAATTAGCAATAAATAGTAATAATTAGCAATAATTAGTAATAAATAGCAATAATTAGTAATAAATAGCAATAATTAGAAATAATTAGCAATAATTAGTAATAATTGGTAATAACTAGTAATAATTAGCAATAATTAGTAATAATTAGCAATAATTAGTAATAATTAGCAATAATTAGTAATAATTAGCAATAATTAGTAATAATTGGAAATAATTAGTAATGATTAGGAATAAATAGCAATAAATAGGAATAAATAGGAATAATTAGCAATAAATAGGAATAATTAGCAATAATTAGGAATAATTAGCAATAAATAGGAATAATTAGCAATAAATAGGAATAATTAGCAATAATTGAGAATAATTAGCAATAATTAGGAATAATTAGCAATAATTAGCAATAATTAGCAATAATTAGGAATAATTAGCTATAATTAGCAATAATTAGAAATAATAAGAAATAATTAGCAATAATTAGGAATAATTAGGAATAATTAGCAATAATTAGCAATAATTAGCAATAATTAGCAATAAATAGAAATAAATAGCAATAAATAGCAATAAATAGGAATAAATAGCAATAAATAGCAATAAATAGGAATAACTAGCAATAAATAGGAATAACTAGGAATAACTAGAAATAACTAGGAATAAATAGGAATAACTAGGAATAACTAGTAATGACTAGGAATAACTAGTAATAATATCAATTTTAATAAATTGTAATAACTTGTAATAACTTGGCACAATTTCTAGTGGATTGACAGCACTCCTTTTGCCCGATGACTTTTCTTCTTTCAACTTTCACCGAATCAAAACATTATGAAAAGTATGCTTCAACTACTAGAGAAATGGGCTTTGAAGCCCCCTAACATGGGCGACCGCCTTTGGCGGTCGCTAGGCTTTAAAAAAAGGCTTCGACGCCCCACCCCCCCCCCCCCACCCCTCGCGAAACCCTACCCTTTGTCCCCTCCCCATTATCGCCGCCGACTGTCCCCCATTGCCCACCGCCTGTCCCCTCACCGCCCTCCACCCCTCATCGCTCGTCCCCTCGCCGCCCTCCGGCCTCCGGCCTCCGCCCCCTCTGGCCTCCGCCCCCTCTGCCCTCCGCCCTCCACCCTCCGGCCTTCGCGCTCCGCCCCCTTGGCCCTCCACCCCCTCGGCCCTCCGCCCTCCGGCCTCCACGCTCTGCCCCCTCGGCCCTCGGCCCCCTCGGCCCTCCGCCCTCCGCCCCCTCGCTGCCCATCCCCCATCCCCTCACCGCCCTCCACTCCGACTCTCTGCCATCCCATGTCCCCTCCCTCTTCACTCCCCTCCCTCGTCGCACCGTTGTCGCCCATCCCCTCCCACTGTCTCCTCCCGTACCGTACCGCCGCCGCCCGGTCCCCTCCCTCCCTGCAAGGCCACTGCTCGTCCTCTCGTCTTTTTCGCCCATCCACTCCAACTCTCCGCTGTCCTCTGTCCCCTCCCTCGTCGTCCCACCCTCGCTGTACCATCTCCACCTCACCGCCTCCTCTCCTCTGGCTCTCCGCCGCCACCGCCGCCCATCCCCTCCCTCGTCGCACCATCTCCAGCTCTGGCTCCCCTCCGCTACCTCTCCTCTCCCCCGCAGCACCACCTTCGACTCCCCTCCCTTCCAGGTTTGTAGCATAATCAGGTATGACATGGGATTTCACTTATATTCCATTATCTATTCTATTGTTTATTATTCAGAGATATAATTTGATTATTTTATCAATGGTCCACAAGAAATTGGTTAGTATTTATTTTAAATATATTTGATATGAAAAACTCATGTAATAAGTCTTGCGTAAATGTTTGTTATACAGATATTATTATGGATAAGAGTTTGATTGATCTTCCAAATCAAACATCTAGAGAATATTTCAATGGAATTATATAGTTTATTGACTTCACCAGAGGATTTTAAAGTTACTATATTAGTTGTCCATGTAGAAATGTGCTAAAAGATATCAATTAAAATGAGATACTGTGAGGGAGCACCTATTCTTTAACGGATTTCTGAAAAATTATAAGAGTTGGACTCGTCATGTAGAAGAATATGTTCGTTTTTAAAATATTGATGTAGTTCAGGTGGATGTTGATGCAAGGATGAATGATCTAATGCATGAAATGCTTACTAAAATGGTACGTGGGTTGGATCCTAAAGGCATTGACATCCAAAATCTTGAGATCGGTGAGATAAATCATTGCTATGGTGCAGATCATGATTCGAGGAGGTTTTATGAAGCACTTGATGATGTAAAAACAAAATTATATCCTAGATGTACTTATTACAATAAATTTTCATTTATAGTGGAGTTGTTGCATTTGAAGACTTTGAATCAGTGGTCAGACACATCATTCGACATGTTGTTGGTGTTATTGAAAAAGGTTATTCTTGTCGATTCTAAGATTCCCACATCATATTACCATGCTCATAAGTTGATAGAGAACTTAGGTTTTACATATGATACTATAGATGCATGTGAAAACAATTGTATGTTGTTTAGAAAGGAAACTGCCCATTTAGATATTTGTACGGTTTGTGGTGCTTCCAGGTGGAAAGAGAATAGGGAAAATCAGACTCATCAAAGTCAGATTGCGATACAGGGGAAACCGATTGTCATAAAGAAAATGCATTACTTTCCCCTTAAACCGAGGTTGAAAAAAAATTATGTCATCTAAAGTTTCTAATTTAATGAGATGGCATGCAAAAAGAATTCATGAAAGTGATATGTTAACTCACCCAGCAGACTCTCATGCATGGAAGGATTTTAATAAGAGACATCCCGACTTTTCTAAAGATGTTCGTAATGTCCGATTGGGGTTGGCAGCAAATGGTTTCAATACATTCAAGTCTATGGTTGGTGTAACTCATAGCACATGGCCCATGGTGTTGGTTCTGTATAATCTTCCTACGTGGCTTTGTATGAAGCAATAATTTATATTACTTTCTACTATTATTTATGGACCTAGAAGTCTGGGGGATAAGATTGAAGTTTACCTTCAGCCATTGATTGATGAGTTGAATGAATTTTGGGGCGATTGTGTGATGACTTATGACTGTGAAACAAATGAAATGTTCAAACTGCAAGCTGCTTTATTGTGGACAATCAATGACTTCCCAAATTATGCAGATTTATCAGGATGGAGTACGGAAGGGTTATTTTCTTTCCCATGTTACAATAAAAGTAAAAAATCTGTATGGATTAAACATTCCAAAAAATGGGCATACATGGGTCACAGACTTTTTCTCCCCCCTCAGCACAGGTTCAGAAAGGACAGAGTGGAATTTTATGGTTCTAGAGAGTTCATCCCAACACCAAAGATCATGATAGGAGTTGAAATGTTATCACAGATTGAGGAAGAAAACATCCGCATGGTATATGAAATTCAGGATTTGGTGGCTCATCCATTACGTAATATTTGTGCTACGGGTAGGCAGTGTAGTCACAATTGGAAAAAGAAAAGTATTTTTTATAGTCTTTCGTATTGGAAAACTAACATGCTAAGGCATAATTTGGATGTCGTGAATATTGAAAAAAATGTTTGTGATAAAATATTGTGGACCATTTTAGGTGTCATTGGAAAATCAAAGGACCATGTTAATTCACATCGTGATTTGGAAGAAATGGGTTTAAGGAAATAGTTGCATTTATAGTTAGCTAAGGGAAACAAGGAATATATGCCTACTGCACAGTATAAAATGACTACAAAGGAGAAAGAGACATTTCTTTCCATTTTGAAGATGCTTAAGGTGTCTGATGGTTACTCTTCTAATATTTCAAAGTGTGTGAATCTGACGATCAGAACATTGCAAGGGTTGAAAAGTCATGACAATCACATACTACTTCAACAGTTGATTCCAATCGTAATTTGTGATTATTTATCCCCCAATGTTGTTCAGTCGTTGATTGATATGAGTAATTTTTTTAGACAACTTTTTTTAAGAAATCAATAAATGAGTGATTTAAAAAGTTTGCAGGACCAAATTGTACATATGCTTTGTCACTTTGAGAAACTATTTCCCCCCTCATTTTTCGATGTTATGGTCCACTTGAAAGTGCACCTAACTGATGAAGTAATGGTTACTGTTCTAGTGCAATTCAGGTGGATGTATCCTATTGATCAGTATTTGAGTATATTGAAATGATTTGTACGCAACAGAGCTCGTCTGGAGGCATCAATATCCAATGGTTATTTAATGGATGAGTGTACTACTTTTTGTGCAGAATATCTTATAGATGTTGAAACAAAATTAGATAAGCCCTCTCAGATTCATGATGGTCAATTTGGAGAAGGAACCATATTTGATATGGATAACATCGAGTGGATATAAGTGTATCAATATATCTTGTTCAATACTCCATCAGTTGCACTATTAATACAGTGAGTTTCTTATCACTTTTATTGTTTAAATTTTACATGTTTTGTTTGCATAAGTTGATCATTTAAACATCGCGTTATCATTTGCAGGAAACACATTTATGAGATGAAAGAAGAGATGTATCATGCGACTGAGTATAAAATTCAACAATATTATTATGCATCATTTCATGATTGGTTCAAGGATTATGTATGTATAAATTTATTTTCATTATGAGTGAATTATTATACTAATTTATTTATGCATAAATCAATATTGAATTCTATGAATTATGTAGGTTCATAAGCTAAGAGAGTTAGGGGACCCCATGCTAACTGAAGAATTTATCCAACTGGCTGAGGGTCCATTTATAATGGCTCATCGTTATAAAGCTATATATGCTAATGGTTTTCAATTTTTCATTAAAGATGTTGAAGACAAATGAGCAACACAAAACAGTGGCATCGATTGTCCATTTGTCGATTCTAGTTATTACTATGGTCAATTGATAGACATCATTGAATTTGTTTACGCACACGAGTTGAAGTACATATTGTTAAAGTGTAATTGTGTTGATCCAGTGCGTGGATGTAAAGTCGATCAATATTAGTTTTCATTAGAGAATTTTAACTATATGTTTTACAGAAATGAACGAGTTGATAATGAACCTTTAATTTTGACATCACAAGTATTCTTTGTTACTTTGCCTTCGAATACAAGTTGGAAAGTTGTTGTGAAAATGTCCTGGTGAGGAGTGTTTTTATTTGAACAAGATGAACCTGAGACTATTCCATTTGTTTCCCAACAGCATGATCAACATACCGTAGTTCAACGTGAAGAAGATATTTATTGGGTCAGAGCGGCCGTTGAAGGAGAAATGATCGATTTTCATGATTAATGAAAGGTATAATTGTTTTCCCGCTATTTGGTATTGAATGTCCTAGGATATCATAAATTATCTAACCATTTTATAAATCCTTGTAAGTTTTAATCCTCAATTTTGGAAGTTTATTCATTTATAAATATTTAGGGTGATTTCTCTTTTGGTATCTTCATGTTATTATCGGTGTATCTTCCCATTGAGGTATTCTTCATTTGGTTCATGTGCTGCTAGAATTTTTATTAATTCAATCTGAAATTTGGCTATGCATTAATTGGTTTTGTACATAATTTGTATATCTTTTTTGTTAACTTTCTGATTTTTTAAAATCCATTCACAACTAATTATTCAGTCCCTTTTTGTTTGATTAACAACTGTACAAGTTTTATTTTTTAAAAAACAATCTAATTTATCTTTTGGACACTTTGGATAGTCCCCCTACTAATGTTTTTTATGACTACAAGCATGTTAGGGGAAGAGGCAGCAGATCCACATCATTCATCTAAGTCATCTACATCTCAGGGTCAAGGTATGTTTGAATGTCATTGTGTCTATTTTTTATGTAATTGATAAATATATATATATATATAGAATCTGTCAAATTATATATAAAATTGTTTTCAACAGGATCAGACTCGACTACTTTTTCCTCTCGTAAGAGAGGCCCTGGTTGTAGCATTTTATCATGGAATTCTGACATGACATTTGATGTACAACTAGACAATAGGCTATTATTCCAATTGTACAACTAGACAATAGGCCATTATTACAATTTTTTGTTAGGACACTATGCCATTAGGGCATTAGGTGAATTGGTAAATGGGACAATCTGACATTGGGTCATTAGGAAAATTGACCTTTTAGGCCATTAGAATAATTGATCGTTACGTCATTAGGACAATTGGCCATTAGGCCAATTAGTCATTATTCCCCCCCCCCCCCACCACCACCGGATAGCCCCCCCCCCCCCACCCCCAGATAGTGCCCCCCCACCCTAAATACCCCCCCACCGGATAGCCCCCCCACCCACGCATGCATTTCAAGCGTGGAAAACATCTAAAAAACGCATATTCAGTCGTGTCGCGCTAACCGCATGGCTGAATGAAGTTCTGTCTCCTTGTACACCTAACGAATAATAATTAGGGTTTTTTCCTATGTTTTCAAGTCATGTTGATGTCGTTCGGTATGCATTTGACCTTTAAACGCATTTTTTTTCCATTTACGACACGTGGCGTGTGCTTTCGGTCACTGTGGTCACACAACACCTCTGATTGACGTGTCGTCTGCCTGAGCATTTCACAATTCACCCACCCTTTATTGTCATCTGATTTCATAGCATTTTGAGGTCGTTTAGCCGGTTTTGATCACCCCACACACACTTCTCAAACGTGCCAAAACAACATGTAACAATCAAATTTAGAGAAAACGTGCTCAGAATGAATTGAAATCACACAAAAATAATAGGAATATTATTCGTGACATTTAGGAGGAGACAGAACATCAATCGGATGTGCGGTGTGCACGGTACGACCGAATATGTTGTTTTGAACAGTTCGGTGCGCTCTAAAAGGGCTCGTTGGGTGGTCAAAAGCATATGAACGACCTTGGAATTCCATGAAATCATACGACAATAACAGTGGTGTGAATTTTGAAATGTTCTGGTAGACGGCACGTTAATCGAAGGTGTCGTTTGACCGCGGTGACTGGAAACGTATTTCCAGAGTCATAAAATGCCAAAACGATGTGTAATAGTCGAATTCAGAGAAAACATAATTAGAATGACTTGAAATCACACAAAAATAATAGTAATAATATTCGTGACATGTAGGAGGAGACGACACATCAATCGGACGTGCGGTGTGCGCGGTACGACCGAATATGTTGTTTTGAACAGTTTGGCGCGCTCTAAAAAGCCTCGTTGGGTGGTCAAAACCATACGAATGACCTTGGAATGCATTCAAATAATACAACAACAACCATGTAATGAATTTTTAAATGTTCTAGTAGACATCACATCAATCAAATTTTTAGTTTGATCGTAGTGATCAGAAATGCATTTCTGGAGTCATAAAACGCCAAAATGACGTGTAACGGTCGAATTCAGAGCAAACATACTCAAAATGACTTGAAATCACACGAAAACAATATTAATATTATTTTTGACATGTAGGAGAAGATGTCTTGTCAATCAGACGTGCGGTGTGCGCGGTACGACCGAATATGTTGTTTTGAACAGTTCGACATGCTCTAAAAGGGCTCATTGGGTGGTCAAAACCAGTCGAACAACCTCAGAATGCCATGAAATAATACGAAAACAACTATGGTGTGAATTTTAAAATTTTTGGGTAGACAGAACATCAATCGGAGGTGTCGTTTGACCGTAGTGACCAGAAACGCATTTCCAGAGTCATAAAACGCCAAAACGACGTGTAACGGTCGAATTCAGAGAAAACATACTCAGAATGACTTGAAATCACACAAAAACAATATGAATGTTATTCATGACATGTAGGAGGATATGACACATCAATCGGACTTGCGGTGTGTGCGGCACGACTGAATATGTTGTTTTGAACAGTTCGGCGTGCTCTAAAAGGGCGTGTTGGGTGGTCAAAACCAGCCAAAAGACCTCATAATTTCATGAATTCATATGACAATAAACATGGTGTGAATTGTGAAATGGTCAGGCAGACAACACGTCAATCAGAGGTGTCGTTTGAGCGTGGTGATCGGAAAGGCATTTCCGGAGTCATAAAACACCAAAACGACGTGTAACGGTCGAATTCAGACCAAACATGATCAGAATGACTTGAAATCACACGAAAACAATAAGTAATATTATTTGTGACATTTTAGAGGAGACGACACATCAATAGGACATGCGGTGTGCACTGTACGACCAAATATGTTGTTTTGAATAGTTCGGCGCGCTCTAAAAGGGCGTGTTGGGTGGTCAAAACCAATCGAACAACCTCAGAATTCCATGAAATCATACAAAAACAACCATGGTATGAATTTTGAAATGGTCTGGTAGACGACATGTCAATCAGAGGTGTCTTTTGACCGCGGTGACCGGAAACGCATTTCCAAAGTCATAAAACGCCAAAACGACGTGTAATGGTCGAATTTAGAGAAAATGTGGTCAAAATGACTTGAAATCACACAAAAACAATAGGAATATTATTCGTGACATGTAGGAGGAGACGGAATGTCAATCGGACATGCGGTGTGCGCGGTATGACCGAATATGTTGTTTTGAACAGTTCAGCGCGCTCTAAAAGGGCTCGTTGGGTGGTCAAAACCAGACGAATGACCTCGGAATGCCATGAATCATACGACAACAACCGCGGTGTGAATTTTGAAATGTTCAGGCAAACAGAACATCAATCGAAGGTGTCGTTTGACCGCGGTGACTGGAAAGGCATTTTCAGAGTCATAAAACGCCAAAACGACGTGTAACGGTAGAATTCAAATAAAACGTGCTCATAATTACTTGAAATCACATGAAAACAATAGTAATACTATTCGTGACATGTAGGAGGAGACGACATGTCAATCGGACGTGTGGTGTCCGCGGTACGATCGAATATGTTGTTTTGAACAGTTCGACGCGCTCTAAAAGGGCGCGTTGGGTGGCCAAAACTAGTTGAATGACCTCGGAATGCCATGAAATCATACTAAAATAACCATGGTGTGAATCGTGAAATGTTCTGGCAGACGGCATGTCAATCAGAGGTGTCGTTTGATCGCGGTGACCGGAAACGCATTTCCGGAGTCATAAAACGCCAGAACGACGTGCAACGGTCGAATTCACAGCAAACGTGCTCAGAATGACTTGAAATCACACTAAAACAATAGGAATATTATTCGTGACATGTATGAGGATACATCACATCAATCGGACGTGCGGTGTGTGCGGTACGACCGAATATGTTGTTTTGAACAGTTCAACGCGCTCTAAAAGGGCGTGTTGGGTGGTTAAAACCAGCCGAACAACCTCATAATTCCATGAAATCATACGAAAAAAACCGTGGTATGAATTTTGAAATGGTCGGGTAGACAACATGTCAATAGGAGGTGTCTTTTGACCGCGGTGACCGGAAATGCATTTCTGGAGTCATAAAACGCCAAAACAGCATGTAACGGTCGAATTCAGAGAAAATGTGCTCAGAATGACTTGAAATCACACGAAAACAATAGTAATATTATTCATGACATGTAATAGGAGACGGCACATCAATCGGATGTGCGGTGTGCGCGGTACGACCGAATATGTTGTTTTGAACAGTTCAGCGCGCTCTAAAAGGGCTCGTTGGGTGGTCAAAACCAGCCGAACAACCTCAGAATGCCATGAAATCATACGAGAAAAACTGTGGTGTGAATTGTGAAATGGTCGGGTAGACGGCATGTCAATCAAAGGTTTCATTTGACCGTAGTGACCGAAAATGCATTTCTGGAGTCATAAAATGACAAAATGACGTGTAACAGTCGAATTCAGAGCAAACGTGCTCAAAATGACTTGAAATCACATGAAAACAATAGGGATACTCTTTGTGACATTTATGAGGAGATTTCACATCAATCGGATGTGTGGTGTGCATGGTACGACCAAATATGTTGTTTTGAACAGTTCAGCCCGCTCTAAAAGGGCTCGTTGGGTGGTCAAAACCAGCCGAACACCTCGGAATTCCATTAAATCATACGACAACAACCGTGGGGTGAATTTTGAAATGGTTGGGTAGATGACATGTCAATCGGAAGTTTCATTTGACCGCGGTGACTGGAAAGGCACTTCCAGAATCATAAAACGCCAAAACAACGTGTAACGGTTGAATTCAAAGCAAACATGCTCATAATGACTTAAAATCACACAAAAACTATATGAATACTATTCATGATATGTAGAAGGAGACAACACATCAATCGGACGTGCGGTGTGCGCGGTACGACCGAATATGTTGTTTTGAACAGTTTGGTGTGCTCTAAAAGGGCGCGTTGGCTGATCAAAACCAGTCGAATGGCCTCGGAATGCCATGAAATCATACAAAAACAAATGTGGTGTGAATTGTGAAATGGTCAGGCAGACAGCATGTCAATTGAAGGTGTCCTTTGACCGCGGTAACCGGAAATGCATTTCTGGAGTCATAAAACGCCAAAACGACGTGTAACGGTCGAATTCATAGCAAACATGCTCAAAATGACTTGAAATTACAAGAAAAAAATAGTAATATTATTTGTGACATGTAGAAGGAGATGGAACGTCAATCGGACGTACGGTGTGCACGGTACGATCGAATATGTTGTTTTGAATAGTTTGGTGCGCTCTAAAAGAGCGCGTTGGGTGGTCAAAACCAGTCGAATGACCTCAGAATGCAATGAAATCATATGAAAACAACCGTGGTGTGAATTGTGAAATGGTCGGGCAGAAGGCACATCAATCGGAGGTTTTTTTTGACCACGGTGACTGGAAACGCATTTCTGGAGTCATAAAATGCCAAAACAACGTGTAACGGTCTAATTCAGAGAAAACGTGCTCAGAATGACTTGAAATCACACAAAAACAATAGGAATACTATTTTTGACATGTAGAAGGAGATAGTATGTCAATTGGACGTGCGGTGTGAGCGGTACGACCGAATATGTTGTTTTGAACAGTTCTACATGCTCTAAAAGGGCTCGTTGGGTGGTCAAAACTAACCGAACGACCTCTGAATTCCGTGAAATAATATGGAAATAACCATGGTGTGAATTTTAAAATTTTTGGGTAGACGGAACATCAATCGGAGGTTTCGTTTGACCGCAGTGACCAGAAACGCATTTCCGGAGTCATAAAACGCCAAAACAACGTGTAATGGTTGAATTTAGAGAAAACATGCTTAGAATGACTTTAAATCACACGAAAACAATAGGAATACTATTCGTGACATGTAGGATGAAACAACACATAAATCAGACATGCGGTGTGCGCGGTACAACCGAATATGTTGTTTTTAGCAGTTCGGTGTGCTCTAAAAGGGCATGTTGGGTGGTCAAAACCAGGAGAACGACCTCTAAATTCCATGAAATCATACAAAAACAACTGTAGTGTGAATTGTGAAATGTTCGGGCATACATCACGTCAATCAGAGGTGTTTTTTGACCGTGGTGACCGGAAACGCATTTCCAGAGTCATAAAACACCAAAATGGCGTGTAACGGTCGAATTCACCGCAAACTTCCTCAGAATGACTTTAAATCACACAAAAACAATAGGAATATTATTCGTGACATATAGGAGGAGACAACATGTCAATCGAACGTGCGGTGTGTGCAGTACGACTGAATATTTTTTTAACAGTTCGGCGCGCTCTAAAAGGGCGCGTTGGGTGGTCCAAACCAGTCGAACAACCTCAGAATGCCATAAAATCATACTACAACAACTATGGTGTGAATTGTGAAATGTTCGGACAAACGGCACATCAATAGGAGGTGTTGTTTGACCGCGATGACCAGAAATGCATTTTCAGAGTCATGAAACACCAAAACGGTGTGTAACGGTCGAATTCACAGCAAACATCCTCAGAATTACTTGAAATCACATGAAAACAATAGGAATATTATTCATGACATGTAGGATAAGAAAACACATCAATCGAATGTGTGGTGTGTGCGGTACGACCGAATATTTTTTTTTTAACAGTTTCATGCGGTGTGTGCGGAGAGCATTCATTTTTAGGCCACAAAACACTTCCACAAGCTAAACCAAAGACTCTAGAACAAGAAAAAAAATCCTAAAATGTTAACATTTCTTAATTTGGAGATTTTAAATTATTATAGCACCAATAATTTGATGTCAGATTTAATTTTATTATATATATATATATATACTAACTGAATAAATATGTCTAATTTACGTTTGTTTTGTTTAGTTGTTGTTTTTTTGTATCTTATTGTGGGTTTATTGAAACAGAATATTGAAATAGATTGGATCTATTTGGATCATTGAAGCATGTCTGTCATTTATTGTTTATAACGATCTTGATGTTTATGCTGTTTGGAATTGTTTTCTTTTTTTATGATTTTTACCCTGTTTTTGTTGATTGGGAAACATGAAAAAAATTTTAAAAAAAAATCTCCAGGATAGCGACTTCCAATATTGGTTGCTCTAGGTTGCTTACTAAATAGGATATCGACCGCCATTGGCAGTCTCTATAGCTCGACTAAGCATCAGAACTGCGACTGCCACTGGCGGTCGCTGTAGCTCGGCCGAGGATCAGGACAGCGACCGCCACTGGCGATCACTGTAGGTCGGATTTTCGGCCTCCTTTAGGGACCGCCTTTGGCAATTGCTATAGGCTTACGACGATGGGACTAAAGATTCCACCATTGGAATTCACTGAGCGGTCTCTATAGGACATTAGCGACCGCCAATGGTGGTCACTAATGGCTGAATTTTTAGTAGTGTTCTACGTATGCATATCCAATCTTGTATGCACGAGTTTGAATATGTATTTGTAGGACCACATTTTTCATAATGTTTTCAGGCGGTGACAGTTTCAAGAAGATGATTCATCGACGAAAAGGGGGCTCTTTTGTCCGACAGCTTATTTACTTGCATCTTTCTCACAGTGAATTCACAATGAAGAATCTGCTCAGAGGTACGTATATTCATTCTCGTGCATAAGAGAATGAATATGCATACCACTAAGCAGATTCTTCATTGTGATTTGAGTGAGTGAAATTTGCAAGTAAATGAGCTATCGGATAAAATAGTAGTCGTCAATCCACTGGAAATTGTGTCACCCAAAATTAATGGTAATTACTAAGAAGTAGTTGTAATTATTTATCTTCTTTTTTTAGATAGTGTTTTTATAATTTCAAATTATTCAAAAACAGTGATGATTTTATATTTTGTAGAAAAATATAGAACAAGTAAATCGACATCAGTAATTATTAGATGATCGTGTTTGGATAAATCAGCGCAAAAATCCAAATAGTTCTGGTTTAAATCCTGTATATATTGAGGGAGTTGAATCATTTTTATAATTTTTATCATCAAAACCAGAATATGTTTTAGAAGTCACAATTAAGTATCCTTGTAAAAAATGTGCTCTAAGAACGTTTGGCACATTTGACAAGGTTGGGGGACATCTCTTGCGGTTTGGTTTTCAACTAGATTATGTTTTTTGGTATCAACATGGTGAACGCAGTTCCAGAGAAGATACTAATAACTTGATTCTAGATCCATCATGGTTTCAAAATTTAGTACATGATGTTGTAGGTTCATCTGTTCAACAAACAGAAACTCAAGATGATGTCGATTTAACTCCTGAGTTGGCACTATCCGAATTTTATGAGTTGTTGAGGTCTGCTAAGGATTCATTATATCCTGGTTGCAAAATAAGCAAATTAGAAGCGGTTGAAAATTTTATGGATATTAAATTAGATAATGCAATGTCAAACAACTGTTTTGATCAGATATTTTATTTGGTTAAAACATTATTACCTGAAGGAAATGTGTTTCTTGCAAATTACTATGAGAGCAAGAGGTTGGTTCGTAATCTGGGCCTTAGTTATCTGAAGATTCATGCATCTGAAAATTATTTCATCTTATATTCTGGTGAAAATGAGTCATTGGATAGTTTTCTCACATGTGGACAATCGAGGTATAAAGAAGCTCAACCAGGGAATTCTAGATCGATTCCTGTAAAACAGTTGAGATATTTTCCCCTTACACCCAGGTTGTAATGTTTATTTATGTCTTAGAACACAACGTCAATGATGTCATGGCACAAAACCAATATTTCAACAGATAAAAGCTTGAATCATCCATCTGATGGTGATTCATGGAAACATTTTGACTCTCTGCATCTGTCTTTTGCTTTAGAAGCCTAAAACATGCGATTGGGTCTTTATACTGATGGTATATATCCGTTTGGTTCTTATGGTAGTCAGTATTCATGTTGGCCTGTCTTTATAACTCCGTACAATTTACCTCCATGGATGTTGATGAAGGAGCCCTGTATCTTTTTGACCTTATTAATCCCAGGACATCCAAAAAGAATATTGATGTTTATTTGAAACCCTTGATTGATGAGTTAAATGCATTGTGGAGTAATGGTGTTAGTACATATGATGTTGCTGTGAAACAAAATTTCATATTAAAAGCTGCATTGATGTGGACGATTAGTAACTTTCTGGCATATGACATTTTATCTGGCTGGAGTACAAATGGTCCAAAATCATGTCCTTACTGTATGAAATACAACAAATCCTTTATGCTCATTAATGGAAAAAAAACATTTCTATTTTGACTTTCATCGCAGATTTCTTCCAACCGATCATCCTTTTCGAAGGAACAAATCTCATTTTAGAAAAGGCACAATTGAAAGGGATGAACCTCCAAAAATGATCTCAGGTACAGAGTTAAAATCAGTTGTATTTTAATTATCTCCCATCACATTTGGGCCAACAGTAAACCAACAAAAAATTCATGGCTTTGGAAAAGAATATAATTGGATTAAATGGAGCATTTTTTGGGATCTTCCATATTGGTCTGATTTGTTGGTCTGTCACATGTTGGATGTCATACATATTGAGAAGAACTATTTTGATAATTTATTTCATACAGTTTTGGATACAACAGGTAAGACCAAAGATACTGTAAAAGCACGATTGAATCTTGCCCAAATTTGCAGGCGACTAGAGCTTGAACTGTTTGAAAATGTCTGATCAGAGAGGTTAATGAATCCAAAAGCAGTTTATACACTATCCAAAGAGAGTCACTTATTATTTTTTCAGTGGATTGAAGATTTGAGACTTCCCGATGGTTATGATTCTAATTTGGTCATATGTGTTAAGAATGGTCATATTACCGAATTAAAAAGTCATGATTGTCATGTTATAATGGAAAGACTTATGCTGATTAGATTCATAGGTTTGTTGAATTCTATGATTTGGGATTCTATGATAGACATGCCATATTTTTTTTCGAGACATTTATGTAGAGACAACAGACTACAATACGCTAAGAAAACTAGAAGAAGATGTTGCTGTAATTATATATAAACTGGAAAAAATCTTTCCACCAGATTTCTTTGACTCAATGGAACATCTGATATTACATTTTCCACATGAAGATAACTATGGAGGTCAGATACAGTTTTAATGGATGTACCCATTCGAGATATGCATGCAGAAATTGAAGAAAAAAGTATGCAACAAAGCATCAGTTGAAGGCTCAATTGCTGAAGCTTATTTGCAAGAGGAAATTTCTTTTTTCTGCTCTCACTATTTTGAATATGAATATCCCTAAAAACACAACCACATGGAATGGGATGATGAAAATGTTAATGATAAAATGGAAAATAAATTATCAGTTTTTAATCAGCCAAATATTGGCTTCGGTGGAGTTCAAGAACGATGGATTTCAGACGATGAACATCACAGAGCTCATACATATGTTCTACTCAACTGTGAAGAAATGACATCATTTGTACTATGAGTGCTTCTATCACTTATTCTATAATTTATGTTAAATTATGTAAACTTATTTTATTTGTATGTTATATGATAATCATATCAAGAAAAAACTTCCATAAATTACAGCAGATGCTCTTGAAGAACGCAGACAAAAAAATTCTCAATGGTTTAAAAAACTGGTAACATAAATTATTGATGGTTTAATATCAATTTAGTTTACTATTTATTATATTGATAATTGTTTTACAAATTTTCAGGTGTCTCAACATGCTGATAAAATTGATAAGTGACTGTGTATATTGAGTAACCCACCATCCAAAATGGTTAAATCTTATAATACATATGTGGTGAATGGTTTTCAATTTCATACATGTACATATGGGGTATCAAAAAAACAATGAACAGTGGAGTTTTTTTGAGAGGATCGCATCATAGAGAAACTGAAGTGGACTTTTACGGCATTTTGGATGAAATTATTGAGTTGTGTCATCTAAGACAGAATTACATAATGATGTTTAAATGTTGGTGGTTGGATACTGAGAGAGGATTGCATGTTCATATGACTCATGGAATCATCGATATTAAATATAAAAGTCTTCTTATAGTAAATGAACCATTTTTACTGGCTCAACAGGCACATAAAATTTATTACTCAAAGTACTATGCTACTTCAAGAGACCTAAGTGATTGGTGGAGCATAATAAAAATGAAATCTCGGGAAAATCAATTTACTCAAGCTGAATGTGGTTCCACTGAAGTGGAAGGAATTTAAATTTTTCAAGAGACTACTCAAAATCTATCTTTTTCACAAAGAGATGTGAATATCGATGATGACACCCCACAATTAAGGGTCGATGGTGACGAAGATGTTAATGATGTTACAAATGAATTTGAAATTATAAGAGATGATTAAACTAAAACTCATATGGATATTGATGATGTCGAGGAGGAATATGAAGACATTGACATCGTCAGATATGAAGATGATGATGAAGGTGAACATTGACACAGTTAAGTGCTGGTTATAATCATAACTAATATATATCTATATATAATAGTTATTTTCAACTATCTGCTAACAACAATCATTTTGTGTTTCAGATGGACCCTGATCTATTTCGTGGGTTACAGGAGGCTGAGCTACCTTTGGATGAGGGGGATTTGGGATCATATGACTCTCAGCCTACTGGCGGTTCAGGGGGTACGCGGAGGGGGCGCGGTCTTACGTGCCTGATGATTCCTGACCCTATCCCCGAGCGATGTCCACATCTTGGCTTTGATCCACGCACACAAAGGTATGGTAACCTGTATATTTTAGTTAGATTTCATTAATTTATTTATATATATACTAATTGTTTGATTATTTATTCTTTTTTCATAGTTTTTCACATGTAGCTGTTGGACAGGGGAGTGCTATCTTGCACAATTATTTTTATCATCCATCGATCACATGGGAATAGATTCCCATTGATGTGCAGTTCGGCATGTTCAATCATTGGATGGTACATAAATAAATAATATTTATTTTGAAATTTATTTTATTAATAACTTGATATTATAAATTATTTGTAAGGTTTATGGTATCTCATCAATGATAGCATGTGTGACGCTATCCATGCAGCATGGGAGGCGCCTATGCATAACCGTTTTCGTCAATTTTTACACAATTTGAGAAGGACGACCATTAAGAAAGCAGGAGTGACAGACTTTGATGAGTCGTGTAGAGCCCACCGATCAGAGTACATTTCATCTCATGTTTGGGATGGATTATGTTTACACTAGTTGGGCGGTGGATTTCATAGAAGGTCTTTAGTGGGTCGGCAGAATCGGGGGAGACAGGAGGTGACGCATCGCGCTGATAGTCGTACATTCAGTACGCATAGAGAGCATCTGGTAAGTATATTTTTTAAATATTTTATATAAATTTAAATATAAATAGTTTATTTTATATTTTTATAGGCAGTCAAGCATACCGATATTATTGAGTACAACGTTTATCGGAGGATGTACAGTGATCCAGCCACTAGAGAGATTAGAGGTGATCGTCAGCGTCAGATTGTGGTTAGTATTATTTTTTCCAGTTTGACAATTAAATGCATATAATATTTTCACAATTTTAATTTCAAATTGTAATTGAAGGAGTCATATGAGGCTGTGACCTCTTAGACACAGGCTGGGAGTCAGGACGAGGCGACTGATCAGACCAGTGCCCACCATTTTGTTGTGCCTCTCGAACCCCTCAAGGTTTTATTTTCATGATCACAATCACCCTCATATTTATCTAATATTGTGTTTTAAGTGTTGTGGATGATAGGCAAGAGATTGCCAAAGGAATGGCCCAAGAAAGCATCTCAAGTGGACTGAAATCCAGTCCACCGGCCAGCCGGTGGCACCTGCACTCAAAAGGGAGCCACTGCCTTACCACCGGCCAACCGGTGGCCTCAGCACCGGCCAGCCGGTGGCACCCAGACTGAACAGGGTTTGCTACTGCCTCACCACCGGTCGACCGGTGGCTCTGGCACCGGTCGACCGGTAGAGCCTGGACCAGATCTCTCAGCCACTGTCAAGGCACCGGCCAGCCGGTGGCCCTGCACCGGCCAGCCGGTAGCACTGGTCAAACTAGCCGTTGGCTTTGACCAGTCAACTCCAAAAGCCTCCCAACGGCTCCGAGGCCTTTTCCAACGGCTCCAAAGCCCTCCAACGGATACTTGAAGGTTCCTAGCCTATAAATAAAGGCCTAGGAAGCCCCGGAACCTCACCCAAGCCACCGGACACATTGTTGATCATTTTGGCGAAGCTCCGGCGGATTGTTCCAAGAGAACCCCAAGTGCTCCATCCATTTCCACATCCAAGAGCACCACTCAAGAAGCTTGGGAAAGCACGCTACATCAACTCCATCATCCAATTGGCGCCCAAGTCTTCCCAATCACGGTTTTTCGTGTTTTATTTATTTTGAGCTTAACTTTGAGTTTGTGCCTACAAACTCCCAATTTTCTCATCCCCTCTTCTCTTTGGGTTTCACATCACCACTAAGGTGTGACAAGGTTGCCAAGCTTTCCTTTAAATAGCTTGAGACATAGGTGAGCTATCCTTCACCTGTAAGAAGGATAGTGGGTTCTTGCTAAACCATCAAAAGCAAGTGGGTTCTTGCTAAACCACAAAAAGCAAGCTGTAATAGGTCCTAGTGCTACCTCAAAGCCTAGTGGGTTTCTTGCTAAAACCATTGAAAAGCAAGCGGTAGGAATCTCTCAACGGTTGAGTTGGGAGCGGAGACGTAGGCCGGGTTTTGGCCGAACTCCGTTATCAATTTCTTGTGTGATTGCCTCTTACTTTCCGCTGCATTTATACTTTGATTTTTAAATTGTTAATCAATTTTTTAAAAGGCAATTCACCCCCTTCTTGCCATCTCTTCCTCGCTTTTCTTCCGACCCAACAATTGGTATCAGAGGGAGTATTTGAATAATTCCTTAACCGGTTTCAAATTAAAGATCCTATTTTTTTTATGGCTTCTACCGCTTCTTCTTCTCAAAACCTCGAAGGTCATTCTTTGGATCGTGCTCCATTCTTTGATGGAGCCGATTATACTTTTTGGAAAACCCGCATGTCAACCTTTTTAAAAAGCATTGGTTATCCAATTTTTAAAATTGTTATGCAAGGATTTTCCCTCTCCTCTCCCGATGAGTCTAAATGGACCCCCATAGACATTGCAAACTTCGAGCTTGATGGCAAAGCCATGAATGCTCTACATTGTGGGTTAGATCGTTATGTTTTTGATCATATTTCTTCTTGCACATCTTCTCATGATATTTGGAAGCTTTTAGAACTAACCTATGAAGGTACTAGCGAGGCTCCAAAGCAAGAACCCGCTCAAAAGCAAGAACCCATTCAAAAGCTTGAACCCGATGCAAAATCCGTGCCCGTTTGCCCACCTCACAAGAAAAGGGCCAAGAAGAAGAAGAAGAAGGCTTCAAAGGCAACATGGAGTGATAGCTCCACCTCTTCATTCTCCTCCTTCTCCTCGAGCGACCAAGGTAAAAAATGCCTAATGGCAAATCACGAGGTAACATCTTCCGACTCCTCCTCCTCTTGTTCTTCAAATTCAAATTCTTTCAATCATATGTCATATGAAGAACTCCAACATGCTAGAGACCAACTTGAAAATGGTTTTCATGAACTTTCTTCAAAATTTGTTTCTTTGAAAAAGAATTTCAAAAAACTTTCCTCCGAAAAAGAACAACTTCTCAAAGAGAAGGAGGAACTCTCCCTAAAAATCCAAAATTTCCCAAATGTTGATTCTTTGGAATCAACCATCAAGGACCTTAGAGAATCCCTAGCCAAGTTCACCCAAGGGGAACAAAATTTGAACAATATACTTGGTTCCCAACGCGTTTCCCGAACCACCAATGGACTTGGCTATACCAACCAAGCTTCCTCCTCCCATGCACCCACTGTTTTTGTTAGGGGGAGCTCCCAATACAAATTTTGCAATTATTGTAAAAAACCCGGGCACTTAATCTATGAGTGCAATTGTAAAAATGCCCGGTATGGTCAACCCAAAAGTTTTTTCTTTTCGGATGAATTCTTTAGGAGAAGACCCGCCATGAAACAAGTATGGATTGAAAAATCTCTTTTGGCAAGTCTCTCCGGACCTAAAATTGTTTCTTTTCAAAATCCCTCTCCCCGGTGATTTATTGTTTTTATTTAGGGGGAGTTAGGATTGTTTAAGCTTTTCAATTTCAAATTTTTTCAAACTTTCAATTTCTTTTGGTTTCAAATTTCGAATTTCAATTGGTTTTTGATTCAAAACTTTCAATTCAAACTGTTATTCAAATTTTTCAATTCAATTTTTCATTTCAAAATTTCCAACAATTAAGTATCATTTTCAATTGTTTTAAAATCTCGTTTTTCATCGATTCCCTCAATCAAGTTTTATGCCCCATTCTATTTTGATAATCACAAAGGGGGAGAAATTTCTTGATTGATTGGGGGAGAATCCTTTAAAGCATACTTTTCATTTCATTTTCTACATTGTTTGTTTCGGTGATTGTGATCATCAAAATAGGGGGAGATTGTTGTGCCTCTCGAACCCCTCAAGGTTTTATTTTCATGATCACAATCACCCTCATATTTATCTAATATTGTGTTTTAAGTGTTGTGGATGATAGGCAAGAGATTGCCAAAGGAATGGCCCAAGAAAGCATCTCAAGTGGACTGAAATCCAGTCCACCGGCCAGCCGGTGGCACCTGCACTCAAAAGGGAGCCACTGCCTTACCACCGGCCAACCGGTGGCCTCAGCACCGGCCAGCCGGTGGCACCCAGACTGAACAGGGTTTGCTACTGCCTCACCACCGGTCGACCGGTGGCTCTGGCACCGGTCGACCGGTAGAGCCTGGACCAGATCTCTCAGCCACTGTCAAGGCACCGGCCAGCCGGTGGCCCTGCACCGGCCAGCCGGTAGCACTGGTCAAACTAGCCGTTGGCTTTGACCAGTCAACTCCAAAAGCCTCCCAACGGCTCCGAGGCCTTTTCCAACGGCTCCAAAGCCCTCCAACGGATACTTGAAGGTTCCTAGCCTATAAATAAAGGCCTAGGAAGCCCCGGAACCTCACCCAAGCCACCGGACACATTGTTGATCATTTTGGCGAAGCTCCGGCGGATTGTTCCAAGAGAACCCCAAGTGCTCCATCCATTTCCACATCCAAGAGCACCACTCAAGAAGCTTGGGAAAGCACGCTACATCAACTCCATCATCCAATTGGCGCCCAAGTCTTCCCAATCACGGTTTTTCGTGTTTTATTTATTTTGAGCTTAACTTTGAGTTTGTGCCTACAAACTCCCAATTTTCTCATCCCCTCTTCTCTTTGGGTTTCACATCACCACTAAGGTGTGACAAGGTTGCCAAGCTTTCCTTTAAATAGCTTGAGACATAGGTGAGCTATCCTTCACCTGTAAGAAGGATAGTGGGTTCTTGCTAAACCATCAAAAGCAAGTGGGTTCTTGCTAAACCACAAAAAGCAAGCTGTAATAGGTCCTAGTGCTACCTAAAAGCCTAGTGGGTTTCTTGCTAAAACCATTGAAAAGCAAGCGGTAGGAATCTCTCAACGGTTGAGTTGGGAGCGGAGACGTAGGCCGGGTTTTGGCCGAACTCCGTTATCAATTTCTTGTGTGATTGCCTCTTACTTTCCGCTGCATTTATACTTTGATTTTTAAATTGTTAATCAATTTTTTAAAAGGCAATTCACCCCCTTCTTGCCATCTCTTCCTCACTTTTCTTCCGACCCAACACATTTCGATGAGACGGTATGGATGCAGGTGACTCAGTCTGGCTTTGAGAAGGGCCGAGTAGTTGGTATCGGCTCTCATGTGACTCCTGGTACTTATTATGGTACTGTTGTGATGTCGGCATCCAGCTTGAGAGGATCTTGTGGACAGGCATCATCTTCTGCATCATAGTATCAGGAGCAGTTGCAAACTTAGGCTGAGCTTATAGAGAGTTTGCAGAAGCAACATGAAGAGATGTGTCAACAGCAGCAGCAGCAGCATCACAATGAGAAGATGCGTCAATGGTAGCAGCAGCATCACGAGCAGATGGAGTACATTCATCGTTTGACTCGTAGTTTAGGGATGGAGTTTTCTTCACTATCTCCTACAGCTCCTCCACCTCCTCCAGAAGATGACCCCCCAGTGATTTTTTTTATTTTAAAAATATTTAAATTCAAGAGTTGTTGTAATATGAACTATTTTCAGTTTCTGTCTTTTATATTGGTGCGAATATTTCATAATTTAATTTTTTTTTATTTTTTTTTATTTTTTTATTTATTATTACTATTATATTTTTTAATGTTTGTTTATTTTACTAATAATAATAATATTTTATGAGTTTTTTTATATTTTTTGTGAATATTGAGAATTTTAATATTTGTTTATTATTTTAATAATATTAATATTATTTTTTCATTAATCATAATTTTATTAAATATATTTTTTTAGTATTATATTTTTTAATGTTTGTTTATTTTACTAATAATAATAATAATAATTTATAAATTGTTTATATATATTTTTGAGAATATTGAAAAATTTTATTTTTTTTATTTTTTTTATTATTTTAATAATATTAATATTATTTTTTCATTAATTATAATTTTATTAAATATTTTTTTTTGGTTATTATTTGCGACAGGACCTCTTGTGATGGGCTCCCATCGCAAATAGTTTAAATATATATTTTTAAATAGTATTTGCGACAGTACCAAGGGCTCGTTGCAAAAAGTATATTTATATATAATGTATATAATCGGAGAGTTTTTTGCGACGAGGAAGTTCCCCGTCACAAAAAATACTTTTTGCAACGCCGTTTTCTACAACGGGATATTTACAACGAGATCTCATCCCTAAAGCTTATTTGCGATGGGATCCCATCACAAATAACTCGTTGCAAATAGCACAAAATCTAGTAGTGTACTCTTTTGAGTTCTTGGAATACTTTCTAAAGAGATCATTTATTCATACTATGGCCTAAATGAGTTATTAGTCAATGATACAAACTTAAACCCTAGTTAAGAGCTGCATCGATGGCGAGGTGATGGATATGATATCTAAGTGGGAGGGAGTGATATGATTTCATACACTTTTGATTTCCAAAACATAGATGTTCCCAAAATAAAAATTGTATGTTTATAATAATAAATAAGTTTTATTTTTATTAAAAGTGTTAATTATTTTATTAGTGTATGAAAATTATTTAATTTGAAGATTGGATTTATGAACCTATCCTTCTTATAGTGTAATTAAATTCTTGTATGTTATATATAAAGTATGTACATTATGAAAATTTTAGCATAGATTTTTTATATAATAAAGTTTTAAAGTTATATTTTGCTATAAACACATTTTATTTAAATAATTTTTTTCTTAAATTGATTTTTAAGAATGAAAAACTAATTGAAAAAAAACTTCACTTCAAAATAAATGTTTTAATTCAACTCTTGATCTGATTTTATTCTTTATATGGATCTCTACAAGTATGTTTTGTATATGACTAATGACATGCTTAATCTCTTACTTGGTTTACCACTAATTACTACCCATTATACCCACTCCATTTCTAATGATTGGTTTGGATTTCTATAAAAACATACTATGGGAAATGTTCTTCTATTACCTATTACATATTTTACTTTTGAGTTATATACTTAGTATGGATTCATGAAATAGTATTTATTGAATTTTTCATGTCATGTTCCATTATCACATGAAACTCTCAATTTTTCTATGTTTACATGATAGTTAGTGTATCATAGGGTTTCATGTTTTTCTGTTGATGTTATAGGCATGATGTTACTTTAATTATGATGTTTCCATGAGCATGGATATAGTTTCGATAGGTTATAATCATGTTAAAGGGGGTATTATTTCTACATGTGCCTGTGTGAGTTTGTCAAGAAAGTGTAACTTGATATAGAGTATGATAATGGGATAGACTTGAAATTAATTGACTTTTTATACCCCTTAGCCATTTCCACAAGATGATCAGAGGCCCTTACTCTTGTATACACCTTCCCCTTCCCATGGGACGGGCATGGGCCCTAACTCTAGAAGTGTTATTCTTGGATAGGATGGGCTGTGAGATTTACCTACCTCTAGACTAGATTATAAGGGATGTAAGATTTCCCTAACACTAGCCTAACATTGATACCGAGATTTCTCAAAGTAGGGGAGTTCATGAATAGACCCTCCTGATATAGGGAGTTACTTATTATAGCCATTTATATTTTTCATCTGTTACTTTTATGATATATAAGACATGTTTGCTGATGATTATTATAAAAATATTGGATTATAATTATATAAATAAATATATATTTTCATGAATACACTTATTTATTCATTTCTATTAAGGTGCGTTGGTGGTGCCCTATTGAGTATGTTAATACTCACACCCTGTATAGACACCTCGATGGAGATATAGTTTCATGTGCTATATTTCAGGTTCCTTATTAACGGTAAGATTTCCATGGATCTTTTGGTATCTAGTGACATGAGAGATAGATCTTAATAGAGTTAAAATCTTTAGTTGTGAATTTTTGAGTCCTTGGTGTGCCTATGAAGCAGATTCATAGGAGTTATCCCTGGCTGATCACATGAGATTTCTATACATTGGGCCTTCACTTTTTAACTCCACCACATTTGGTTAGCCTTATATACACACATTGATTTGTCTTTTATTACACATATTTAGAGGACTTTATACGATTTTTTAGAGTGGTTTATTTCTATATATATTTCATATAGTTGTTGCATCATGTTCTTCTCTTATGGTTTGACTAATAGGTACACAAATGTTGGCTAATGTCATATTTAGATTCACATGTCCATCAACCCCAAGGGTCGTTATAGGTTTTTAATAGGTTTATAGACCAAATTATTTTCATTCCTAAGAGGGTAATACCACATCCAACTTTTGTTTTATCAAAACTATAGGATTTATACCAGCCTCTAGTGACTGGGAGGTTCATGTGATGCCTTATAGTAGCATGGACTAGTGTTATTCAGGTAATTAGGTCACGATCATTACAACTATTTAAATGATTTTTAACCATGGAAATAGCCTTGATTTTTAGGCGTGTCATTAAATCATGGCTTTTTGTTCCTAAATAAGTCTAAAACATCAATGTAATAAACTTAATGAAAAGGCACCCACATATTAGTGGAAATTACTAAGAGGGTATGTGAATCACTTATTTAAATTCTTTTAAAGTTTTATTCTTAAAACAACCCTTGACACCTATTAAAGTGAAATAATATCACTTAAAAACTCACATACATGAAGGGAATAACAAATTTTCAAGGTTAACCTTTCAAAATGAAAGTTTAATCCTTAGTATGTTTCGGATTTCACTAAGATCATACAACGCACTAGTATCAACATATATATACAAAGAGAAGGTAATATCCTTATACCCATGTTACAACAAGTCACTTAACTATGTTTTTGTGCTTATTGAACTATTAAAAATATAAATTATTTTTTATTTCAGTAATAAGAAAGCCTTTAAGTGAACTAGACTTTCATTTAAGTTGTTGTGGTGCTACTTCTTCCACTTCTTATTCAACCTCTACAGTTGAAGATTTATTATTCTCTATGTGTGATCTTCACAAAAACTTATTATTCTTGTTTCCCTAAAAAATTATTCTTAATAATGTATATATAGATAATTCACATCTATTCTCTATGCACACCTTCTTGCATGCATGATACAGTGATTATATTGCACACAAGCAGCAGTAAGAAGGTACGTTTAAGTTTGAATTTGAAATTAAAATTAAAATGAATAAATTCCTTCAATTATTTTCAAAACTCTTTTTATTCTTCCCACTTCATCTTCTTCTATTTTGAACTTAGTTACAGGTCACTATCATGTCATGATAATGGCATGACACTGATTTCTACATGACCAAGCAGTTACACTATAACTTCTCCTTCTTACTTTGACACAAATCTTTCTTCATAGTGTGAACTTTTTTCTTCTTTTTCTTGAATCACAAATACCATTTTGTGATGTTTAAACTGTTATTGAACATATTTAGCATCGACTAAATTAAAATTTCTTCAGAATATATAAATTATGGAAAACAATAATATTTCTCCATCAGAATTCTTCAATTTTCACAAAGTCCAAATTCATACGTAGCTCCAGCAAAGTTATATGATGGGAGTCTCAAAAAAATCAAATTCACATGATTTTCATATGAATTCCTATGAGAAAATTCATATGTGGTCATCTAATTTTAACATTTATATTGAAAATAATTACAAAATTTTCAAAAATTCATATGGGTAGTTAAGCCTTACATTGCAAAGTCTTGCAAAATAGTTATCTTATTATCTTAGGTGTGACACCCACTATGCCATTGTGGTGTTTATTTTTATGTGGTTTTATGAGTTTGGGGTTTATTTTAAGTTTTCATGGAGTTTTATAATGAAACTTGTAAATTTTTGAGGTTTTCTTATTATGCACAATTAAGGTGCATGATTTGAAGGAAACCATGTGGTTACCCCTATGTGGCTCTAAGATACCCTATGGGTAGTTCATTTTGAACTCACACATTTGTGTTGCATGGTTCATGAATTTTTTTTCTACAAACCATCTAAGTACTATTAGAAACCATGCAAGCTTATAGTGAGTCTAGCCTAAGGAGCATGGATTTCTCACAGTTAGGTAAATCGCATGGCAAGTGTGCAGATAAAATCAATAGTTTTCCAGTTCTATTTAGCAAGTTTGGAACATAGTTTGTACAATCATGTAGAACCTAGGAGAAACCATTCAGGGTGTGGGTTTTCTAGATAGTTTTGTTAGTCTTTAAAAGTATGTAAAAGTGTTAAATTAATTTTCTCTATTTTAAATTATGTTTTGATAAATTACTTTAAATTTGTGTTCATTAAATTTTCAAATATATTTTTTTTGGAAATCTGTAAAACAAGTCACCATTGAGAAGAGTCGAGTCACTGTTGAAATGATTCACCATTGAGACAAGTCACCATTGAGATGAGTCGAGTCAACTTTGAGACGATTCACCATTGAGTCACCGTTGAGATGATTCGTCATTGAGACGAGTTGCCGTTGAGATGAGTCATCATTGAGATGATTCATCATTGAGATGAATCGTCATTGAGACAAGTCTCTATTGAGATGAGTCACCTTTGAGACGAGTCTTCGTTGAGATGAGTCGTCGTTGAGACGAGTCACCATTGAGATGAGTCTTCGTTGAGATGAGTCATCGTTGAGATGAGTCATCGTTGAGTGGAGTTGCTATTGAGACGAGTCTTCATTTAGATGAGTCTTCGTTGATAAGAGTTTCCCTTGAGAGGAGTCTCCCTTGAGATGAGTCGTCGTTGAGACGAGTCGCCGTTGAGATGAGTCAGGTTGAGACGAGTCATCGTTGAGACGAGTTGTCATTGAGACGAGTCACCGTTGAGACAAGTCAATGTTGAGACGACTCACCGTTGAGACGAGTCACCATTGAGATGAGTCACCATTGAGACAAGTCACTATTGAGATGAGTCGCCATTGAGAGGAGTCCTCATTGAGATGAGTCATTGTTGAGATGAGTCACCATTGAGACGAGTCACCATTGGAACGAGTCACTATTGTCAGCCACTGTTGGCTTCATATAACAATAGGTCGGTAAGTCACCCAACGGTAGGTCATTAAGTCACCATTGGAATTACGATGGTGATTAAATTTTTTATTGTTTAATATGTTTTCTTTTTTGTTCATAGATAATCATGATGTAGTTAGTTTTGTAAAACTTGATTTAGTTTAAACTCACAATGGTATGTCAAATGAGTCATTAATTAGCTTCATGAAATGGTATGTCAAATGAGTCACCATTGGCTTCATGCAATGGTATATCAAATGAGTCACCGTTGGTCATCCACTGGTAAGAAAATTTACTTAGTTAAATTTCTTCTTCAAATTTTTAACTTCTTAAATATTGTTAGAAAAAATGATTTTAATTATAGTTTTATTATTTCATGATCGAAATAATTATTTTAAAATGTTTTTATAAGACTTTATACAAGATGTTTAATATGTCATACAATGCTCTATTTTAATTCGTTTTTTCTACATGTTTTAAATAGATATTTCAATTGATTAATTCAATTGTATTTAAATTCTAATTTGATTATAAGAGTGTTTCTAGTTATATTAATTGTTTTGATTAATATTTCATGTGATTTAATAGCCTGATTGTTTTATTTTTGAAATCGTCGTGTTTTTGTATCACTTACTTGTAATGGAATTATTTCTGTTATTTTTTAAAAAGTATCATGGAGTGAGTAAATATAGAAACACACTTGTGGATTCTATTTAAATGTTCTCAGAGAAACATTCAAATGGATTCCTATAAAATGGGATGTGGAGATCATTCAAAATATGCAGAGAAACCCATACAATGAGAATTATGTGATAGTTTAAAATTACCTATTGCTCCCAAAATTATTTCGCAATCATATGTGACTTCCTCTATCTATTGTGATGAAAAGAAGGAATATATCTTCTACATCTGTTCCTTCAAGTGACCCAAGATCTTGTGCTATATACATCAACAACAATCAGATTGTTTGCTGCTTTTCATTATTTTTGTTTAAATCATGTAATTTTGTAATCATTTATTTGTAAGTATTTTATGTCTGTTTATGCTTTTTCCCTTTAAAATTGGGTTTTCTATTTATTTGTTATTCTACCATCCAAAAGGAAGGTTTGGGTTGTGAATCCCAAACAAAATTCAGGGAAATAAACAAGGGGAGTCTCCTATACTAAAGACTAGGTTGTGCCTCTGGGTATTGTAAAAGGAAAAGTCGGTAATAGGTTATCACACCTTTAAAAGTGTGGTTTAGTGGGTGCCAGTATCCTTGAGGAGTATACTAGATTGATGAGTGGACTAGGATCTTTAAATCTGAACCACTATAAAAATTCTCTGTATTTGTGTTCTTTATTTTTCCATTTCATCTATTTATTCACAATAATGGTGCACCCATAAGGTTTGATTGTATAAACTTTTATAATTTATGGTAACTGTGATTAAATTTTTAAAACAACTATTCACCCCCCCCCCCCCTCTAGTCTTATTTCCATACTTATAACAATCCAAAAATTGGTATCATAGGTGTGGTTGTTGGAACTATAGTTTTTTTAAGTAAGTATTCTACTACTTATTTGATATCGCTATGTTAACCCAAAACTCTAGACTTAATAGTCTAAGAATCAAAAGAATAGATTTCTTTTATAATGGAAGGTATCAATGCTAATGATGGATAGATACCAAAAAAACACATGTTCTTTGATTGTAGTGAATACGGTTACTAGAATGATAGAATTGAAGCTTACCTGAAGCAACTAAGTGTTGAACACTAGACGATAATGGAGAAAGAATATAAGTTACCTGAAGCCGATCTAGAGACTCTTACTAGTAATGACATGATGAGTTGTGTATTAAATTTCAAGGTCAAAAATATTTTATATTGTGCTATTAATAGGAGTGTATACAGCCATGTATCAGCCTGTAAGACTGACCATGACATATGGAGGATTTTACAAGTGACCCATTATGGAACTAACAAGCTCAAGAGAACCAAGTTGGGAATGCTCTAAACAGAATATCAAGATTTCAAGATGGGTGATAAATAATCTATGAACTAGATATTCCATCGGTTTACAAGCATCACAAATGGGATGAGTGGTCTTGGTGAACCATTGGACAACACTGATCAAGTGGAAAGAGTACTTAGAGATCTTCCAAAGAGATTCCATGCAAAGAAGGTGGTCATATATGAGATTAATAACTTCAAAGAATACACTCTGGATGAACTGATTGGCTCCCTACTGCAATATGAGCTTGAGCTAAAAACATTTTTGATGATGAGTCTACCAAAAGAAAAGGTATTTCATTAAAATACAAAAACTTTAATACCTCTGATGCCTCTGAATCTGAGTTTCAGGATAGTGACAAGGATATGTCTCACTTTAGTAATAAAATTTTCAAGTATATGAAAAACAAATGTGGGAATAGGTCATTTGAGAATAAATTTAGTAAGGACAATAGAAAAGGTAATTCTACCAATAATAATGATGTTTTAAAATTAACATATTATGGGTGCAGGAATAAATTTCATATAATAATAGACTACCCTAAACTCATACAACCCAAGAAATACAAAGATAAAATAAGGAAAGAGAAACAAGCTCTGTTTGGAGGTTGGGAATTCTCAGATACTTCTAACAATAATAATTATTCTAGATGTGAACAAGAGACAGGGAACTTAGTCCTGATTCATATTCATCATGAGTTAAATAACTCTTTTTCTAATTGTTTAATATCTCTAGTTGTTAGTGATAAAAATGATTTATCTAGAAATGAAACTGAAATGCTTTCTCATTCATCATATTATTCTGATTCTGAAAATAATAAATAAAATAAAATGATTAAATAAATTAAATAATTAAATAATTATGGAGAAAGACTAATTGAAAGGTGTATTGAGTTAAAATCAAGGAACAAGAAGCTATCGAAAGAAAATATTTCTTTTAAAAGGAAATGTGAAAATCTGGAAATCTGTAATTCCCAAAATAATAAGTCTAGAGAAGATCAAAATTCTGAACTACTTAAACTAAATGATGAAAATGAAAGAATTAAATATTTTCTAGTTGTTAATGATAAAAGTAAAGATAAAATATTTAACTTGATTGTTTATGACTTAATGAAAGTGGAAAAATAATGTAAGAAACTTAAACAAGAAAATAATACACTGATAAATACTCCATATAGTACATATGAAAAGGTATTTTCATATTTAGAAAATGTTCAAAAGTAAAACTTGGCTTTAAAAGATAAAGTGGTTAATATTAAAAAGTAATTGTCTAGCTTTGTAAATGGTAAAAAATAGTATGATAATATGATGTATTTAATGATAATAAATCACAATAAGACTGGTTTTGGTTACAATAGTTTTACTCCTAGTGTAAGTAAAACTACTTTTTTTAAAATCTCGAAAGGAATTATTTCAAGTGTAAAATGTTTTAAATATAGAATGCAAGGAAATTATGCCAATGATTATTCAATAATATTCACACAATCTTTTGGGAATACCAAAAATTATATTTCAAATGATTCACTTTTGAATCAAACCTCTAATAAATGCTTTAAATCTATATGGGTTTCAAAATTTTCTACTACTAACCCAATTGGACCCAAGTTGGAATGGGTTCCAAAACAATCTATTAATTGATTAATTGTAGGAAATATATCTTGGAAGTCTCACAGATTCATGGTACTTAGATAGTGGCTGCTCCAGAAACATGACATGTGATATTAGTAAATTTATATCATATAATATATGTGACGGTGGCCTTTTCACTTTTGGAGACAACTCCAAGGGACATATTAAAGGTATGAGTGAGGTGGGTTTTTCTAAAATTATAATAATTTAAAAAGTATTATATGTAGATGGTTTGAAACATAATATTTTAAGTATATCTCAACTATGTGATGATGGTTTTAATGTTTTTTTTGAAAATGATAAGTGTACGGTTCTAAAAAATAACTTAGTTTTATTTTATGCAAGTAGAAAAGAAAATGTTTGTTGTATTAATATTTTTTAATTAACCAAACAAAAGGTAAAGTGTTTGAATGTTGTAGAAACAAATGATGTACTATGGCATAGGAGGCTTGGGCATGAAAATTTCAAATTTTTGTATAAAATGTCAAATCATGAACAAGTTTTTCAATTACCAAAGCTTTAAACAAGTAAGTCATATTTGTGTGATTCCTATTTTAAAGGTAAACAACACAAAGAAAGATTTAAATCCATTAATGAAATTAGTTTTGCAAGATTCCTAGAATTACTACACCTTGACTTGTTTGGACCAATTAAACCTACTAGTTTAGGTGGTAAAAGATATGTCTTTGTTATTGTATATGATTACAGAAGATTTTTATGGATTTATTTCTTATATCATAAAAATGAAACTTTATCCAAATTCTATGATTTCTGTAAACTTATTCAAAATTTTAAAAATACATCAATCATCTCTATCAAAAGTGATAGAGGTGGTGAGTTAATGAAATTAGAATTTGATAAGTGTTGTGAATTTAATGGTTATAAAAAAAATTATAATCCCCTAGGAAACCACAATAGAATGGTGTTGCAGAAAAAAATAGGTTCATTCAAGAAATGTCTAATCCATGCAAATAGAATATATTGTTCTAAAATATTTTTGGGCAGAAGCTATAAATACAGCTTTCCATGTGTTAAATAGAGCATCTATTAGACCATTTTTAAATAAGACCCCTTATAAAATATTGAAAGGTTATAAACCTAAATTAGGTTATTTTAGGGTCTTTGGGTGTAAATTGTTTATCTTAAATATTAAAAATAACTTAGATAAATTTGAATCAAAATAGAATGAAGGAGTTTTCTTAGGATATTCATATACTAGTAAAGCTTATAGAGTTTTCAATAAATCTTCTTTAGTTATAGAAGAATCTATGCATTTAAAGTTTGATGAAAATTGATCTAAAATAAGGATTTTGGTTCTTTAATAGAAATTTATGAATTTAGAAATTTTAATTTTGGTGAAGATAATGATCATGGTAATGATAATGCATCAGTTGAGGGGGAGCATGCCTCTTCTCAAACCGATCCAAAGGAATGGAAAACTCATAAAGATCACCCAATTGATAAATTAATTGAACATGTTAAATCTAGTATTCAAACCAAAAAATATGTTATGATTTATTGTTTTAATTTTACTTTTGTTGCTAATTTTTTCCAACTAATATTGAAACTACTTTAACTTATTCAAATTAGATTAATGCCATACATGATGAATTAAATCAATTTGAAATAAAGTGTGGGACTTGGTTGTTTTTCCTAAAGGTAAACTTGTTATAGGAACCAAATGGATTTTTCGAAATAAACTTGATGAGGTTGGAAATATTATTAAAAATAAAGCTAAACTAGTAGTTCAAGGTTATTCCCAAGAAGAGGGTATTGACTTTGAAGATTGTTTTTCTCCTGCTAAAAGGATGGAAGCAATTAGAATCCTACTAGACTTTTCTAGTTTTAAAAATATAAAATTATTTTAAATGGATGAAATTTTTTTTTTCTAAATGGAATTATTTTATAGGAAGTTTATGTAAGACAACCTCCTGGTTTTGAAAAATATGGGTTTTTAAATCATATTTGCAAACTTAATTAAGACATATATGGTCTCAAACAAGCTCCAAGAGCCTCATATGAGAGACTTACATAGTTTTTGCTTAAAAATGATTTTGTTAAATGAAATATTGATCCAACATTTTTTATCAAAAGAGTTTCAAATGATTTACTTCTTATGCATATTTATGTACATGATATAATATTCGATTCAACAAATGATTCCTTGAGTAATGATTTTTCTAAACTTATGAATAGTGAATTTGACATGATCTTGATGGGTGAATTAAATTTTTTCCTTGGATTGAAAAGTAATCAAAGAAAAGATGTTATTTTCATAAATCAAGATAAATATGCTAAAGATCTTGTAAAAATATTTAATTTAGATTCTAGTAAAGCTATCAAAACACCCATAAGCACTAATTTTAAATTAGACTTAGATGATTCTGGTAATTTTGTTAACATTAAACAATATAGAGGCATGATTGTTGGTCTTTTATATCTTATTTATTTTAGGCTAGATATCGTGTTTTCAATATGCCTGTTTGCTAGGTTCCAATATAACCCTAAATAAAGTCACTTAAAATCTTTTAAAAGAATAATAAGATACATCAAAGGTACTATTGGTACTGGTTTTTTTATTCAAAAATGAACTATTTTTGTTTACTATCTTACTCCTCCAACAGACGAAGGCCTTAGATTTTTTTTATTATATAATACACCCCCCTTTAAGGGAATAAGGGGAACCCAAACAAACTTCATGGACTTGAAAACATTACATGACCCAAAGATCAAGAAAATAAAACCCAGACTGACAACTTGGAGATGCCTCTCCCTAGTATTTGAAACATGATAAAGCTATCCACTGATACATGATTGTACAGCTATCAAGGGTCCTGTGTCAAAGAATAGGCCTGATCCGATGGCCGACGTCATACCCTCTCAAACATCTGATTCTGTGAAGCCTGCATAGGTGAACCGCCCACCCTGAATCCTCCTTTGAGGCATGTTCCTTGTGGTCGAGTCCGGATGAATCTTCAGAACATGAGTCTCAAAAACCAACCCAACCTTAATCTGAAAATCCAATCATATGTGATTCTAAGAAACTCCATCAACCTCCATCCTAGACAAACCCCTCCACACTCCACGAGACACCCCTACCACCACAGCCGCAGAATCCTGAAAGACAATCCAAGGGACATGATTCCAATACATAGTCACCAAGGAATGGATGGCCCAAACTCGTGCTAAGGGAATGCCACTGATGAGGGTATCATGGTCATCCTAAAACAGAAACGCCACTATGGGCATGGATCTACTTTGATCAGAACCATAGATGCACCCTCACCGGGTTCCAAAGCAATCCAGTCATGGTGGCAAGAAAACAATGGGAAGGGGCATAGGTGAACCAGTAGCGACAAACCAGAACAACCAAAGTACCACCAAATTCACAACCAATTGAAAAAATCCATAGATAACCAAACCATAAAACTAGAAAACTTCACATCCACACCAATATCAAGATCCTACCCCCTCCAAGACACTATAGATATAACGCAAATCCACACTGGTAACATGTCGGAGACATCACCTAGCCACACTGAACAAATAGAGAAACCAGAACCATACCATCTACGTCAGATGGACCAAGCCGCACCGAACCGAACCAAGGTCGGAACTGTTCCAGGCCATGTTGTTATCAGGAGGTTGAGTTGTGCCATTTCTAGAAGGATAGGCCGCGTTGAGCTGTGTTTCCACTGAAGACATGGAGACCACAAAACTCCACCAGATCCCTGTCACGCCATACCGAGACCAGACACGCCCCACCAGGCCAAAACCAGAGAAGTTGCACGATCAGACCCAAGCCAAATGGGGAAGGAGGAACCAACCCAAATGAAACAACTATTAGTAGCATTATCAACAGCTAGGGATCAGTATGTTATCTCTTCTAGATGTTGTTCCCGTAGCATATGGATTAAACAAACTTTGTATGATTTAAATATTTATTTTGATAAAATACCTATTTACTATGATAATTCTAATTCTATTTAAATTTATAAAAAACCCTCTACAACATTTTAAAACTAAAAATATAGATGTTAGATTTCATTTCTTAATAGATCATGTTAATAAAGGTGATATTTTCATGGAATTTATTCCCTCTAAGAATCAATTAGCATACATATTCACAAAACCCTTAGATTTTTCTAATTTTAAAATTTTAAAATTTAAATTAGGAATTTTAGATGCTTAAATTATTTTAATTCACTTTATATAAATCTTTACATACACTTTTTTTACAATTTTAAAAAAAAATAAGCGGAGTTTTTTCTTAAAATTTAGTTTATTTTTTGATAAATTTCAAAAAATGGGAGATTTATGTTGAAAATTTAATATTTTTCATATTTTTTAATTTACAAAAAGGGGGAGTTTGTTAGGATTTAAAAGTATGTAAAAGTGTTAAATTAATTTTATCTATTTTAAATTATGTTTTGATAAATTACTTTAAATTTGTGTTTATTAAATTTTCAAATATTTTTTTTTGGAAATTTGGAAAACGAGTCACCATTGAGACAAGTAAAGTCACCGTTGAAACAAGTCACCATTGAGATGAGCCACCGTTCAGATGAGTTGAGTCACCGTTGAGATGAGTTACCATTAAGACGAGTCACTATTGAGATGAGTTGTTGTTGAGATGAGTCACTGTTGAGATGAGTTTCCATTGAGACAAGTCACCATTGAGACGAGTCACTGTTAAGAAGAGTCACCCTTGAGACGAGTAACCATTAAGAAGAGTCACCATTGAGATGAGTCACTTTTGAGACAAATCATCATTGAGATGAGACAGCATTGAGACGAGCCACCATTGAGATGAGTCATCATTGATAAGAGTCACCGTTGAAACAAGTTTCCATTGAAATGAGTCGTTGTTGAAACAAGTCACCGTTGGAATGAGTCACCATTGTCATCTACTGTTGGATTCATACAACGGTAGGTTAGTAATTCACCCAATGGTAGGTTATCAAGTCACCGTTGGACTTATAACGGTGAGTAAATTTTTTATTATTTAAGATGTTTTCTTTTTGTTCATAGATAATCATGATGTAGTCAGTTTTGTAAAACTTGATTTAGTTTTTCTTAAAATCACAACAATATGCCAAATGAGTCACCGATTAGCTTCATGCAATGGTATGTCAAATGATTCATTGTTTCCTTCATGCAACAGTATGTCAAATGAGTCATCATTGGTCATCCACTGGTAAGAAAATTTACTTTGTTAAATTTCTTCTTCAAATTTTAACTTCTTAAATTTTGTTAGAAAAAATTATTTTAATTATAGTTTTATTATTTCATGATTGAAAAAATTATTTTAAAATGTTTTTATAAGACTTTATACAAGTAGTTTAATATGTCATACGATGATCTATTTTAATACATTTTTTTGCATGTTTTAAATAGATATTTCAATTGATTAATTCAATTGTATTTCAATTCTAATTTGATTACAAGAGCGTTACTAGTTATATTAATTGTTTTGATTAATATTTCATGTGATATAATAGACCGATTGTTTTATTTTTTAAATCACTCTGCTTTTGTATCAACAACTTGTAATGGAATTATTTTTGTTATTTTTTAACAAGTTTCATGGAGTGAGTAAATATAGATACATGATTTTTGAATTCTGTTTAAATATTCCCAAAGAAAAATTAAAATGGACTCCTATAAAATGGGTTGTAGCGACCATTCGAAAGATGAAGATAAACCCATACAACGAGAAATGTGTGATACTTCAAAAATATCTGATGCTCTCAAAATTGTTTTCTGATCATCTAGAACTTCCTCTATATACTGTGATCACACGAAGGACTATATATTCCTCATATGTTCCTTCAAGTGACCCATGATCTTGTGCTACATACATCAACAACAATCATATTGTCAGGTGCTTTTCATTGTTTTTGTTTAAATCGTGTAATTCTGTAATCTTTTATTTGTGAGTATTTTATGTTTGTTTTAAGCTTTTTTCCTTTAAAATACGGTTTTCTCTTTCTCTGGTTATTCTACCACCCAAAAGTAAGGTTAGGGTTGTGACTCCCAAAAAAGGTAGGGAAATAGACTGTAGTATTCTCCTATACTAAAGACTAAGTTGTGCCTCCAAGTATTGTAAAAGGAAGAGTCTATAATAGGTTATCTTACCTTTAAAAATGAGGTTTAGTGGGTACCAGTATCCTCAAGGAGTAGAGGAGATTGATGAGTGTACTAAAATATTTAGATCTGAACCACTATAAAAATTCTCTGTGTTTGTGTTATCTATTTTTCCTATGCATCTATTTATTCACAAGAATGTTTCACCCACAAGGTTTGATTTTATAAACTTTGGTAATTTCTGGTAACTATGATTAAATTTTTAAAATGACTATTCACCCCCCCCCCCTATAGTCTTATTTTCATACTTATAAATATCCAACAAGTTCCATGTGCATGGTTGTCACATGGTTTGGAAAACCATGCATCTAAGCCATGTGGCCTACCCAAATTAATTAAAAGGTGAATTTTCACTTTTCCCCTATTCATTTTAAGCCTCTAACCCTATATTCTCTCACCCTATTACTCTAACAGACTAGGTAACACTCCCTTATGATCTTCCTTCATTCTTATCCATTTTGTAATGATCTTTTCCCTTGGATTCAAGTGGGTCTCTTCATTGTAAGTCCCTCTAAACCTATATCTATTTTTTATTCTTCTTTTCCCCCTTAATTTATCTTCTCCCATGAACTTTAGTAATAATTTGAGTCAATTTTAGGGTTGGGGTTAGTCCAGATCATGGGGATAAATTCATGTAGATGTTGTATAGGGGACTTATTTACTTATTGGAATGATCACCATCATAGGAGGCAACTTTATTCATGATTAACATTGAACTAAGGTAGGTGTTTCCTTATAGTTGATTTATATTACATGCCTTTAAATTCTTATTGTTTGAAATTGATTTCTCTTTCAAGTAATCTTATGTATACATGGGACCCATGAGGGTCCAATTTGATATAAAAGTGATTTGAAACCATAGAATGGGATGTGAACCCATTTTAAGTGTTTGTGAAAATGCCTGATTGGATTTTAAAGAATGATTTAGTTTTAAAGAGGTGGAGAATAATGGATTTATGTTTTAAAAAAGTGATCTTGATATAAAGTGGGTTTCAAACTAAGTATTTCGGGTTGTGTGTTTTTATAGGTATGTGATAACATTTGTTTTGAGTTGTTTGAAACTTTTGATATTTCCAAATGAGTTTTTTTATTTCAAAGGGGTGTTTTATCCCATGGGGTTTTATTTTGAAATTCATTATGGATTTGAATGTTTTCAAAGTTGATTTGAAAAGGGAAGAGTGATTTCCCATTTAAGTTTCAAAGGGTGATTTGGTAAAATGGCTTGTCATTACAAGTATGTTTTTAAAGAGATGGACCATTTTTCATTTTATGGAAATGAGTTTTCATAAATTACTTGAGACCCTCTTGATCCCCTTTTGAACATCATTTTCCATTATGTCTTATGACCCCTTGAGGGAATGTTTATTATTTTTACATTGTTTATGCTATTTTTACATTGTTTATGCTATTTTTTCTATTGATAATGGGGTTGTTGCTTGTGAGGGTGAGGGAGGTGTTGTGTAAGTTATTTTCAAATATTTCATCCTTGAGTTAGGGAATTCTTGATTATGCACACCTATGTTTACTTATCATGGTAGACCTTGGGAAATGGGGTAGGTGACTAAGGTGGTTGATGCCATGACCTAGGTTAGTGATTAGGAGTGTTTCCCTTAGTACCGTGAGAGACCGTAGTGAGAACACTCCCCATAAGATCGAGTGTTCTCATAGCTGGTTGGGGATTGAGATTTCCCTAGTGGGACCATGAGATCCCAAGGAGGACTGAGTAATCCTCCACATGTTTATAGTCGCATTATGTGCTATGGGTTATCCTAGGGTTATTCTGAGTCACTCTAGCACCCATTTAGATCTATTTGGTTAGTACCATGACACTATAATCATTTTTATTAACATTTATGGGGTTTAAATTTGTGTATCGATTGTATACCCTATTGTTCATTTTATTATTTCGCACATATGTTCTTTTTGTTGTTTCTCATTATTGTAGGACTTGACATAGTGGTTCTTGACTGTGTGTTTTCTTCCTTCTTATGTGTCTTTCTTTTTAAATGTCTTAAAAAGTCATTGTAAAAGTTTTTTTAAGGATGAAAAAAAATCATGAATTTAAATACTTTAAAACTATTTTTATAAATTAATTTGAAAAGGGTTCTCTTTTGAAAAAAGTGGAAAATGATTTGTTTTGAAACTCTAAGCATGGATGAGTTTTTTAGATGGGTTTTTGGTCTGTTGTTCCTAGTTTTATAGAAATATTATTTTTCAAAGATATCATGGAAAACCATGTTAAAATATGAAACCTCTTGAGTTTTTGAAATGTGTATTTCTAAAAGAGGTGTTTATGAAATGGTTTTAAAGTGGGACTTTAAAATAGTGTTTTAGCCAAGTGGTATTGGTCAGGGGGGAATATTATTTTCAAGATATTGTTTTCATTTAATGAAAAATATTAGAAAATAGTTTTTAGCACACTTTGGTTGTGTTTTTTATTCTTTTATAAACTTCATATAAATTGTATATTTTTCTATTATGTTTCAAAATAGCCATTTTAGGATGTTCTATGAAAGAAACTACCTAGATTTAGTGGGTTGTGGTGACCTACTGGGATTTTATCTCATGCCTATATTTATAAGTTTAGGTTTATTCTAGTATGTTTAGTTTCTTTTGGATCTTATAGAAGAGATGTATGGTTGGGTGGTGATTTTGGGCCATGTGGAGGCTTGTTGGAGCTAATCTAGGGTTTTTATTTTAGTTGAGTTTCTTATGATGTTTAGCCTGTTATATTTTTTTCCCACAGTTTTCTTTTATTTATGTATTAGTTGCATATTTTTTTATGTTTATTTTTATTTATATCTAGTTTAATGATATGTATTTTCTTTCTAATGTTTATTTATTTATTTATTTTGAAGGAAAAATCATTCCCAATGTTTTTTTGTTGATGCTCATGCACTAGTTGTCATCCCATCAGGGTCGATAATGCCATTTTGGCCATGTGTTAGGTCGGTTTGGGTATTTGTTGGGTGTACATCCTAGGTCAATTGGTTGTATAATGGTATCAGATCTAGGTTCTTAGTGGGACCTAGGTTTTGGATTTCCCACTTGTTATTTGGGGTGTTGGTGGTTTAGAGATAAGGTTGTTGAGACTTGGGAGTTAGGTGTAGGGAGAGTGTCGAGAGATCTTTATTTCCCTGGGCCTCAAGTTTATATAGGCAGTTGGGATTTTCCCTTTGATTTTTCTTTTATGTTTTGTGGCATTATTGTATTATGGTTTGATTCCTATGTCAATGGTGCTTTGATTCTCATCATTATGGATTGAGTTTCCTTGGGGTCATATGTGATGTTTTTGGATAGTAAATAAGAAGGAAGTCATGGCTTGGGGTTGGTTTGTAGGGACTGACAAACCATGAGATAACCAAATTCTTGATTTTGGACACACTCTAGGAACCATTTCATGATTGGCATGTGGCCATCAACCATGTTTCCAAGTCAGGCATGGTTCTTCATCCCAATTATTTTTCTACTTAGAACACTTGATCTTTGGATTACCTGGAGTAAATTGGGAAAACAAGACAAGATTTAGGGTTGGTCTTGTGATATGTTGGAATCTTCGGTTAAATATTGTGTTATGCCTTATTCATCCCAATTTGTCTTTTTTTGGAAAAATATTTTCCCAAAATGGTTCGAATCATAATGGAGAAACAATTCTTGGAACTGAAGCAAAAAATATGATGATTCTGTGGTAGCATATGAAGCCAATTTTATAAGATTTTCCAGGTATGTACCGGATTTTACTCGGGATTTTGAAAGTAAAATTAATAGATTTTACTCTGGTTTGAAATTGTTTTTGCAGAGAGATTTGGCCTCATGAGAGTTTAAAAGCTATGAGAAGCTTGTTCGTTGTGATAAAAAGGTTGAGATGGATTTTTTTGACACATATGTGCCTCGTGGTGACAAGAATAAGAAGAATTCAAGTTGTAAAACAATGGGGAAGAACTCGTCAAAGAAGTCTGGAGGTAAGAAAATGAATTTCCCTTCTTGTGAAAAGTGTGGTAAAAGGCATCCTGGTGAATTTATTTTAAATTCTTGGAAATGCTACCGATGTGGGAATTTTGAACACATGTCACCTGAGTGTAAGGAAAATGATCCAAAAACTAATGAGAAGTTGATGGTGCGATGCTTTAACTGTAAGTAATTAGGTCATTTTGCTAATGTTTGTCTGAAGCCAGTTACTCAAGCAGGGAATCAGCAATATTGGAAGCAGAAGGGTTTGGTAAAATCTTTTGAAACCACTTTAGAAGATGTTGAGCCATCAAATGAGGTGGTATCGGGTACATTTCTTGTTTTTACAGATTTTTCAAATGTGTTGTTTAATTCATGGTCTGCACATTCCTTCATTTTTGAGAAATTTTTAGAAAAATTGGGAATTCAACCTCATGAAATGCAACCAGATCCCATGGTAAAAACACCTGGAAGAAATATTGTGGCAAAAAGAAATTATAAGAATATGACTATCCTTGTATATGGAAAGAGTCTACCTACAAAACTTGTTGTTTTTCCTTTAGTAGAGTTTGATGTTATTATGGGTATGGACTGGATTTCTTTTTATCATGCTAAGATAGATTGCAGAGAAAAAGAAGTTGTTTTTTAGAAATAATTTCAGTTTGTGTACAAGAATGAACCCATACCATTAATAACATATAAGGAAGCTAAGAAACTGATAATGGATGGAAATGAAAGTTATATTTCTCATATTTTTTAAGATAAAGGAACTGTCCAAATTAATGATATACCAGTGGTAAATGAATACCTAGTTATTTTTTCCGGAGATTTGTCTGGTGTTATTCCTAATCAAGAGGTTGAGTTTACTATTGACTTATTTCCTAATGCCAATCCAATTTCTAAACCTCTTTATTGAATGGCCCAAATGGAACTTATAGAATTAAAAAATCAGTTGCAAGAATTATTAGATAAAGGCTTCATCTGACCTAGTACTTCACCATGGGGTGCTCCTGTCTTGTTTGTTAAGAACAAAGATGGTTCAATGAGAATTTTTATTGATTATAGAGCCTTGAATAACATTACTTTTAAAAACAAGTATCCTTTACCTCATATCTATGATTTGTTTGATTAGCTCCAGGGAGCATAGTATTTTTCAAAGGTTGATCTAAGGTAAGGGTACCATCAGTTGAAAGTAAAGGATGAAGACATCCCAAAGATTGTGTTCTGTACTAGATATAGTCATTATGAATTTGTAGTTGTGCCTTTTGGGTTAACTAATTCACCTTCTTTATTCATGGACTTTATGAATAGAATATTTTATGAGTTATTGGATAAGTTTTTGGTTGTGTTTATTGATGACATTATAGTATATTCTAGAAGTAAAGAGGATCATGAAAAACATCTAAGGATTGTTTTGAAAACTTTAAAAGAAAAGAAACTGTATTGAAAATTCAGAAAGTGTGATTTTTGGTTACAACTGATTTCTTTTCTTGGGCACATTGTAAATAAGGATGGAATAACAGTTGATCCTTCCAAATAAAAAGTGGTTGATGAATGGCCAAGACCTAAAAATGTTATAGAGATTTGTAGTTTTATTGGATTGGCAGGTTATTACTGAAGGTTTGTTAAAAACTTTTCACGGTCATCTATCCCGCTAACTAAGTTAACACGAAAAGGGGTTAAATTTGTTTGGACAGAAGAATGTGATGCTTATTTTCAAGAACTGAAGAATAGATTGGTGAATGCTCCAGTTTTGGCCTTGCCTTCCTGAAATGGTGATTTTTCTATCTACAGTGATTCTTCATTGAAGGGACTTGGTTGTGTTCTGATATAGAATGATAAGGTAATCACTTATGCTTCAAAACAACTAAAACCTCATGAGTTAAATTATCCCACACATGATTTGTAATTGGAAGCTATGGTTTTTACTTTGAAAATTTGGAGGAATCATTTATATAGAGCCAAATTTCAAATATATATTGACCATAAAAATCTGAAGTATATATTCACTCAGAAGGAATTAATCATGAGGAAAAGAAGATGACTTGAACTGATAAAGGATTATGATTGCACGATCAATTACCATCTAGGAAAAGCAAACAAAGCGGTAGGTGCCTTGAGTCGAAAACATCATGCATCATTAACCATGTTACGTTTGGAACATGATCCCTTGATTAATGATTTGATGAATTTTGGATTGGAAGTTGTCAGTGTAGGGAATACATCTATTTTGTTTCAGGTTTCAGTGTAGTCATCATTATTAGACAGAATTAATCAAGCACATAAGGAAGACTGTGATCTATAAAAAAGGTAGAGTTGATTAAAATGGGTAATTTGCTAGAATTTAACCATGATAAAGATTGTGTTTTAAGATTTGGTAAAAGGTTATGTGTGCCTTGTGATTATCAGTTAAAGAAATATTTGTTGTGTAAAGCTCATATTTCTCCATTTTCAGTTCATCCTAGTAGTACTAAGATGTACAGAGACCTTTGGGAGTATTAATGGTGGGATGAAATGAAAAGAGATATTACAGAATTTACTGTGAAATGTTTGACATGTAAATAGGTTAAAGCAGAGCGGCAGTTGCTGAAGGGGATGCTTCAGCCTTTGCCAGTGCCAGAGTGGAAATGTGAGAATATATCCATGGACTTCATGGTGGGACTACCTAAGACTTCTTGAGGTAACAATACGATTTGGGTTATTGTTGATCGGCTGACAAAACCTTCACATTTCCTTTCTATTAAAGATACAATGTCATTGGATCAACTTTCTTGATTGTACCTCAAAGATATTTTCAGGTTACATGGAGTTCCTATTTCCATTTTATCTTATCAGGATCTCAGGTTCACTTCTAACTTTTTGAAGGGCCTTCAGAAGTCGTTGGGAACAAAATTAAATTTCAGTACATCTTTTCATCCTCAATCAGATGGGAAGTTAGAATGAAAAATTTAGACCTTGGAGGATATGCTTTGAGCTTGTTCAATGGACTACCAAGGAATTTGGGATCAGTACCTTTCTTTAGTTGAGTTTTATTATAATAACAGTTTTCATTCTAGTATTCAAATGACACATTTTGAGGCATTGTATGGGAAGCGGTGTCAGACTCTAATGTTTTGGGATGAAGTTGGTGAAAGAAAGTTAATGGGGCTAGAATTAGTAAAAGAAGTGGCTGAGAAAGTAAAGATGATCCAGTAGCACATGAGGACAGCTCGGAGCAGGCATAAAAGTTTTGTAGATAATAGAAGGAAATACTTCTCTCTCAAGGTAGGTGACCATGTTTTCCTTAAAATCTCTTCTTGGAAAAGTGTGATGTGTTTTGGTATGAAATAAAATCTAAGCCCATGGTTCATCGGTCCTTTTGAAATCCTAGATAAAGTTGGAACAGTTTCATATCAAGTAGTTTTGCCTCTGAGTTTGTCTCACGTACACAATGTTTTTCATGTTTCTATGTTGAGAAAGTATGTGCCAAATTCATCACATGTCTTGAGCCCAGAAGTAGTTCAATTGGAAGAGAACCTTTCTTATGAAGAGAAACCAGTTTAGATTCTTGATCGAAGGGAACAGGTATTGTGGAATAAGGTAATCCACCAGGTAAAGGTTTTGTGGAGAAACCACATGGTAGAAGAAGCAACATGGGAGTCTAAAAATGCTATGAGGGAAAGGTACCCTCACTTGTTTAATGAGTAAATAAAATTGTGAGGATGCAATTTCTAGAAGGTGGGGATAATGTAACACCATAAGGTTTTAAAAAAATAAATGAAATGAAATATTTTTTTTTTAAGTAGATATTTATATCTATCCTTTAAACATAATTTTGTTGTTTTTATGTTTTGAATTTTGAAAAATAGTTATCTGCAATTGTGTTCAGTAAGTTATTTGGAGTCTAACAGAACCAACTTAATTTATGGTGAATAGTAACATACCCTTATGAATAGTACATGAATAGTAATATGACCCTAATGAATAGTAAATTGTATTATTATTTTATTTTTTTAATGATTTAAGATAATGACATCTTGATTAATTTTTCAATGTGATATAAAAGCAGTTATAGTTTTAAAATTGTTAATTTGTGAATTAAGCATGATTTTATTTAAAAATTAAATTAATAATATTTATAAAATTATTTTCAAAAAAATGGTGTTCATTTTTGAATTATATGCATCGAAAAATGGTTAGGGTGAATTTTTGGTATTTTTCTGAAATTCTTGAATTTTTGATGAATAGTGAAATACGGTAAAATACTGTATATTCAAATTATTGGTTAAATACACTATTTATGACATAATAAGTGATTTAATACCACTTGGTTAGAACTAACATGCCATTATTACTATTTTGGGTCACATTAATTAAGATTATTCATAGTCTTGAGCAAAATATTATAATAATGATTAAAATAATGTAAAATATCTCCACTCCTCCACTATAAATAGCACCATCATTCCCCTCTTCCTCCCACACCTCTCAAGCCTTGATCATTGTCTAATTTATGCCAAATTACCTCCCTAATCTTCTTCCCCGTGACCTAGAGCTGCTGGTCTCACCAAAATACCAAAACCAAAGCCCTTAAGGAGGATCTCAAGGAGAAGAGATAAAGAGGTAAGAAATCCTCTTCCTTTTTCATGTGTTTTCCTTTCCTTTCCTTTTCTTTTATTATAGTCTCTTCCACTACTCTTATCCAAGAGGCATGAAATATCCAGAAATCATTTATATTTTGTATGTTCTCATGTTCATGGAAAATTTATCTTCATTCTTCTTCTCCTCTCCCACTTATTCAAGGAATAAAAACATTGTTCGTGATGTGTCGAATTACCGACATCGTGGACGATATGATTTCAATTTGCTTTAATTATTTCAGGTCTGGTCATGAAACCATTTTTATGGTTGAAAAAGGTTATAATATATGTATTATTTCTCATACATGGTTCTTAATTCTTTTTTACACATGGTTTTAATTTATAAAACCAAATGAGGTCGTTATTATCAAAGAACCACTAAAATGATCTAAACGAACATCATTAATGTTTTAACTTATGAATCATCCTCATGCCAAACTTCAAAATGATAAATGGTATAAATTATGGTACTAGAAATATGTAAATACCTTTCTATCCAATTCTGGAGTTTCACTTCCAATCGACAAAGAATATCCATTATGAACCAATCATAGAAATCATGTAAAGAAACACACCCAAAACAATGCAAGGAACAAAATACTAATAATTCAAAGGTGAAATGATGTTATGAAATGACCATATAAGGCATTATAAACATGAATATTTTTCTTTAATATATTAATAACACTCTTTTAACCATTATACATGAGTTTTAAATACATTTTAAGTAAGAAAAACCTGAGGTAAGGGAATTATTAACCCAATTTCCAATCTTTGGGTTAACCTTATACTTTATACATTATGTTGTATTAAGATTATTGGTGTGATTAATTTTTGTTTATATTATGTAGTATTATGTGTATTTATAGTGTATACACATTTCCATTCCATTCTATTAATTCTCACTCCAATTATATTTTAAGGGACATTCTTTTTAAAATCCTTTTAAAACTACTTTTAATAAATTTCAAAAGGATTGTTTTTTTATATGTATATGGCATGAGTGGTTTCTTATGATTTTCAAGATACTTTATGATATGTTACTTGGACATTATTTATGTTGGGTTGAGCCCATTATATCTCAAGATATGTTGGGTTGATCCAATTATAGCTCAAGATATGTTGGGTTGAGCCCATTATAGCTCAAGATATTACGGGTGAGCCCCATTATAGCTCTCCAATGTATTGGGTACTCCGGAGATGGAAGTTGAACAAAAGGTTATTCCATGTGTAAGAGTGAATTTAATATTGATATGTTAAATATTTCTCAATGCAACAACATGATTATTCTATGAATTTGAGTTTTTATGATATGTGTTTTATTGGTTTTTATGTTATCACTTGACTAACGCTTTCTTTCTTTATATACCTTACTGAATTTTATACTCATACCAAGTTTTTAAAATGTGTTTCTTAGGATATAAGTATGTTTAAGAGAAATAAGGGATTCTTTATGAATAATGTAGAGGTTTGTAAAAGAAAACATGTTTTAAGCTTTAATGTTTATATTTTGAACAAAATGAAATTTTTTTTAGTAGTATCCTCTTGTATGAATGTGGTATGTTATATATGTAAGGTATCCTAATTCTTTAAAACTCTAAACCTGAAAAGATCCTCAATGTGTAATAATGTATGGTCTTGTGTAAAATTCAAGATTAAGTAACATTTTAAGGTCGGGTCCTTATATTTTTCCTAAGAGGTATTGGCTAGGGGAAACGATGTATTCCAAGAGATTATTTTCAATTCATGGAAAATCCTAGAAAAGATTTTTTAGAACACTTTGGTTGTGTTATTTCTTCTTTTTTAAACTTTATAGAAAATTTTTATTTTTTATTATATTTTAAACTATCCCTTTTAAGATGTGATATGAAAGTGAATGTCTATAATTGGTGGGTTGTGATGACCTACTAGGATTTTGGATAACGCCTATATTTTATAGGTTTAGGTTTATTCCATTCTGTTTTGATTATTTTTTATCTTCCATGAGATATGTATGGTTGGGTGGTGACCTTGGGTCACATGGCAGCTCATTGGAGCTGATCTGGGGATTTTCATTCTGTTGAGTTGTTTAGGATATTTGGAACATTGTATTTTGTTTTCCAATATTTTCTTATATTTATGCATTAGTTGTATCTTTTTGTATGTTTAGTTTTATTTATATTTAATTTCATGTTATGGATTTTATTTCTATTTATTTATTTTCTGTGTTTGAGGGAAAATTGTTTCCCAAAGTTCATTTTGTGATGCACAAGCACTAGTTGTCAACCCATGAAGATTAGGAACACCCTTCAATCAATGTATTGGGTCGGGTAGAGCATATTTCATATGGATATACCACTTAATTTCATTGCATTATGGTATCACACACTTACCTAAAGTATTACGGGAAAATTCTTATGTGACCCTTAAAATCTTATGAGCATACTTAAAGTCTTAATAAAGACTCAAAGTCATACGCATAGTCCCAAAAATACTTATGAGCTCTAGAATTTTAAATTTTCATTACAAAAATCTTGAAATTATTTGAAATTCTTCAAAACAATTTCAAACACCTGAATTTTAATCACTTCCCATAATGGACTTTGTTTTATGTGAGTTTGAAAATTATTTATACATTGACAAAAAAATCCAACACAAAAAACATATCCACTTTAAACTTCCCCAAAATAACTTATCTATATTAATTTTTATATTCTATAGGGAATTCTTGAATGTCAAATCATATTAGATTCTTATTAGACCTCCAACAATCTCCCCCAACAACATCTTCTTCTCAAACATTCTCAACTCACAACTTAGTCTCAACAATCTCCCCCTTTGGATTTTGTTGTCAATCAAGGAACATAAATCACTATAAAATTCATAAAACTTAGAATTAAACCATCATCCAATAATTATAATCCTACATGAGTAAAATTGATGTAGGAAACAAGAATATTGAATAATAATATCATGTTGTCCATAAAAATTTTGTTTTGTATTCAACCTCTTCAAACATGATCCTCTTGATTCTCCTTGATGAAATGATACCACTTAAAAAAATGATTTTGGAATGGATCACTTCTTCTTTAATCAATACTTCATCATCGCATTAAATCCACCCTCAGCTTGAAAAATCTATCCATGGAATATATAATACACAGATTCCTATATGCACTTCAACAAACTTTTAGAACAGTTCACACTTGCATAATGTTGAATTCACACCTTTATCCTTTTAATAATTATATCTAAATAAATTATCCCTATAAATAAGATATATCTACCCATTATTTAAACACATATCAATAGATTCATTTCAAAATGTAGGAATAAACTGATTTATGTTGTCTTTTCTTTTTCTCCCCCTTTAATAACAAGAATCTAAAGAACAATATTAGAGTGGGGACTGAATAACCATACATTAGACTTTATATGAATTATTTTAAACTCCCAACATCAACCTCACACTATGAAAAGCATCCTTTGGAAATAGTTTAGTAAAAATATTAGCCACATGATCCTTTATAGGAAAAAATTTTAGCTTTAAATCATTATTTTCCACAAAATATTTGATGAAGTGATACTTAATATGAATGTTCTTTGACCTTGAATATTGAACCATATTTATTAAAATATTAATAGTACTTTGATTATCACATCCCATGATCAGCGGTAGTTTCACCTTTACTTTAAGATCTTACAATTGAGATCTCATACACATAAGTTGAGTTGTAGCTTGAGTGACAACCATATACTCTACTTCAGCGGTACTCAAGGTCATAGAACTTTTATTCTTAGTGTGAAAATATACACACCACTCTACAAGGAATAAAACTCTACCAGATCTAGATCATTTATCATTGATGCAACCTTCCCATTTTGCATTTGTGTAACTGAACAGATCAAGCTTCCCTTTTTTGTCATATTTTAAACCAAAACCTATTGTACCTATTATGTACCTAATAATCCTTTTTCCATAACAAAAACTAGAATATTTTGGGGCACTTTAATACCTTACATAAAGTGTAACAACATAAATTATATCTGGTCTCAAATCTAGAAAGTATAGAAAACTCCCAATAAGCTTCTAGAATTCTCTTGGATCCATGTCATTTCCTTCCATATCTTTAAACATCTTATCTCTTAATAAAATGGATATGGAAACCATATTTTAATCCTCTATGCCAAACTTATTTAGAATCTATTGAGAATACTTATCTTGAGAAAGAAAATTGTGATATTCTCTTGAGAGATTTGTAAACCCATAAAATATCTCAACCCATTAAGCATGGACATTTCAAATAATTTCTTCACCTATGAAGTAAATTATTCACAAACTCTTTCTTTATTTATAGAAAATATAATATCATCTATATAAACAATAACAATGAGAGATACCTATTTTTATTCTTTTATGTAGAGGTAGTTGTCCACTCTTCCTTTTTAAATTTCAACTTCTTCAAATAAGAACCTAGATTTAAATACCAAGCTCTTAGGTATTGTTTCTATAATGATCATTTGTGGTCTATATTCCACATTACATTCATCCATGTTAACCAGCCAAGTGGTTTCCAAATGCCTCTCCACTTTCCACGTGGAAATTATTTTCCCCTATCATCTGGGTTTTTATTCTACCTCCCCTGTAACTCAAACTCGAGACCTATGAACTAGTGGTACTCGTAATGCTCCTCGATGGGATGTTATGCTAGAGGTCTTGAGTTTGAGTTACAAGGGAGGCAGAATAAAACCTTGAATGGTAGGGGAGATTACCTTCCATGTAGAAAGTGAAGAGGCGTTTGGTCACCACTTTGCTAGTAGACACGGCCGATTATAGAGTGGTGTATAGCCTACCAAGAATCATTACATAATAATATAACACTCCAGGACATTAAAGGGTTAAAAGACTCAATGTTAGTACCCATGTCAACAAGATTCACCTTTCCTTTTGGGAACCTACTTGATTAGAAGTTAAAAATGATTGTACTAGAGTAGTTATTAGGATGGGTGACCTTATGGTAAGTTTCACAAGGTGTGTGAAAGTGAGGAAAAAACACACTGGGAAGAACATGTGTTGGACTTTGGGGAAAATAATTAGTTTGATGACCCATTCAGGCATGTGTGTGGGCCCAAGGTAGGGAACCACATGTCTGTAGGGTAACTAGTAGTGCCTGGAGGGCTAGGACCTGATATCCATGTTAAGGTGGGTGTTTTTTCTATCATCAGGACCTAGTTGTTACATTGGTATCAGAGGAGGAACCCAGTCAGAAGTGTGGTGGTACCACCTGGGTTGAGATGTAGGGTCCACAATGAGGATGTTGTGCTCTAAAGGTGGGGTGAATGTAATGCCCTAGGATGTTAAAGGGATAAAATATTAAATTTTACTACCCATGTTAACAATGAACCTTTATTTTTGGGAGTTTGTGCTTTCAGCAGGGCCCTGTTGTTACATCAGTATCATAGGAGGAACCCAGCCAGAAGTATAGTGTTACTACCTAGGTTGAGATGTAGGGTTCACAATGAGAACATTGTGCTCTAAATTTGGGTTGAATGCAACACCCTAGGATGTTAAAGGGTTAAAAGACTAAATGTTACTACCCATGTCAACAAGGTAAACCTTTATTTTTAGGATTCTTCCTTATTAGAACTCTACAGTTAAGCGTTCTTGTCCTGGAGTAGTGATCAAGATGGGTGGACTTATAGAAAGTTTCTTGGGGTGTGTGAAAGGGTACAGTCATTAGTATGATGACCCGTTCAGTCACATGGGTGGGTCGCAGGTAGGGGATTATGTGTCTAAGGAGAAATTGGTAGTTCCTGGTGGGCCAGGACCTAATGACCATGTTAAGGTAGGGTGTGTGTGTTGTCAATGGGGCACGGTTGTTACATTTTCAACCCATATAAAGCCTTCTTTAATGTGTAAACATAATTATATTATTCACCAAGCAAGAATCCATAAGGTTGTTCAATATATACCTCTTCTTCCAAGTCAACATCGAAGAAGGAAAAATTTACATCCATTTGGAATATCTTGTATTACCATTGGGTTAAAATAGCAAGAAATATCCTTATGATTTCTAGTCTTACCGTCAGTGAAAAGGTCTCATCAAAATCAATTTATTCAACTTGAGAATACTATTTACACATAAGACTTTCTTTTTTTCTCAAAAATTCACCCTTTTCATTCAACTTGTTCCAGAATACCCATTTAGTTCTAATGACATTTTTGTTTTTCGACTTGAGTACTAACTCTTAAGTTTCATTCTTCTCTATTTGATCCAACTCTTCATTCATAGCATCAATCCACTCTTGATGATCCAATGTTTCTTCAACATATCTTGGTTCAACCTATGAATAAAGCAAGTAATGTGATGTTTTCCTCAAAGATCTCTTAGTTTTAACTTGTTTTCATTAATCTTCAATTATGTTCGGGACCTCCACTTTTATTCATGGCCTTAGATGTGGAATATATTATATTACATTTGATATGAAATAGAAATAAATATCCATATGGTTTCTAGCCTTACTATCAATGCAAAGTTATCATAAAAACCAATTCATTCAACTTGAGAATATACTTTACACATATGTCTTACTTTTTTTCTCACAACTTCACCCTTTTCATTCAACTTGAGAATATACTTTACACATATGTCTTACTTTGTTTCTCACAACTTCACCCTTTTCATTCAACTTGTTACATTCGTTCTAATGAAATTTTTGTTTTTTGGATTGAGTACCAACTCCTAATATTCATTATTCTCTATTTGATCCAACTCTTCATCCATAGCATCAATCCACTCTTGATGCTCCAAATCTTCTTCAACGTCTCTTGCTTTAACCTATGAAAAAGTGAGGTATGTGATGTTTTCCTCAAAGTTATCTAAGTTTTTGAATTGTTTTCATTGATCTAAAATGATGTTTTGGACCTCCAAATGTCTTACTAGCCTTAGATAAGATGAAAAAGGTTATTAATCACCACTTTAAATGGATGAATTTTCTTCTCCATCCAATATATCTTCCACGCTTTCATCATTTTTTGAAACTTCTTCAGGTTGTTTAATACAAACAACTTCATCTCCATCACTTATGGAGATTTTTTCTTCGTGTGTGATTTATTTATATGTATGTTACAACACATTCACATCAACGATATCAACAATATTCCCTATCACTTTTTGTAACAACTATATCAACTTACATTTGGAGGATAACCTTAGAAGATACCATCAACACTTCTTTATTCAAACATGCCCAGATTTTCACCTTTAACTTTGATAATATAGGGGTTTCCAAACACTCTTAGATACTTTAAACTTGGAAATTTTTTATAATACATCTCATATGGGGACATATCAGAATTTAGAATATATAAGCATCGATTTGGAATATGAATTATTGATCTAATGACTTGTCTCTAAAAATAATGATAAGTATCATGCTCTATTAACATAGTCCAAGCCATCTCTACTAAACTTCTATTATTTGGTTTAGAAACACCATTTGGTTATGGTGTATATAGTGTATTGAGTTCATGATGAACACAATGTTTATTAAGATAAGCATAAAATCTCCCACTTGTCTATTTAGCACTATTATCTATCTAGATCTTCTTTAAGAAGAAACCACACTCCTTTTATGCACTTCTGAAACTTTTACTTGTCTATTTAGCACTATTATCTATCTAGATAGTTGTGTTCCTATAAGTATCATGATCTATTAACATGGTCCAAGACATCTCCACTAATTATCTCTATTTGTTGATCTATTCATTATATGACCACAAATATCTAAATGAATGAGCTACAGTGGTTGGGTAGATTGAATCTCTGCCTTATTGTGTGAAGAGTTAACAATTTTTCCATTTTTAAATGTTGAGAACATCTAATTTATTTGTATTTTAAACTTAGAAACATCATGAATATTATCTCTTCTAGTAAACATATTCATATTATTTTTTCCTAGATAACCAAGCCTTTAATTACACAAATTATTTTCTTCTTTCATGCTTAAATAACAATAATTTTCAGCATCACCAACCAGAAACAGATTACATATTGTCTATTGTACTCTTGTTAAAATGAATCCATATTTCAATCTATTCACCTTAAATCTATCCTTTTGAAATATCACTTCATTTTCTTCATCACATAACTATGACACACTGAGCAGATTATGTTTCAGTGTTTCAATAAAGTGTTCTTGGATTTCATTTGATCCTTCTCAATCACAGCTGATCCAACGCCTTTAATTTTGAGTAAACCATCATTTCTAAAGGTTTAAAAATTATAAAAAGATGGTATATTCATGATCCATGATGGTGGATATAACCCAATGCTCATTTCTATAGGTTATAACCATGGTAACTACCATTTTGGAACCAATTAGCATGGAAACAACCTACTTGTAGTAGCTATGAGTAATGTCAGTGGTAACAGCCTATGGCACCCTATAGATCTAGGGGATTTCCAAGTTTCATTGACCAATTTTCCTATTTTAATGGTCCCCTTAACCTTGGAAATAGGTAATTCTAAAAAAATACTTCATTGGGTTTCAAACCCAAGTCATGATATCATCTGCATATGCCTCCTTCCACTCCGCTACAAGCATCTTTAGTTATATATATCTACAAATTTATGTTTGTTTTTGTGTGTGTGAAATTATTTTAATTCAAAAAATAGATATATTGTGGTTTCAAACCTATTTCAAAATAATGAAATCAAAGGGGCTCATCTACTATGTTGTGATTTATTTCATTAATCTATATTTACAATATTCTATATATATGTATGTGTAATAAGAATTCATAAAATAAACTAGAAATTTAGTTTTTTAACCCGCACCTTTGAACTATTTAAATGGAGATCTTCCACTATTCTAGCAACAACTTTAATTATTTACTTGTACAAATATTTATATATATATGCAATGGCGGGAAAAATAAATCAAGCACCAAGTTTTAAACCTGGAATTCATGATAAGATCTAAAGGGAATATTCCACTAGATTGTAAGTGATATTTTGTTTATTTACAAATAATTATCTATATATATACATGTATAATAATTTTTTTAATAGAGGACGATATCCATGGTCAAAAATGCCTCTGGCTATATCCACCTTATAGCTAAGAGAACTATAGCCTGTGGCTATTGGCTCCCCATGTAAAGGATATAGAAATGGGAATTTTTTCCCATGGATATATGTTCCTAGCAAATATTTCATGTCCATGAGAAAAAAATATTCAGGGTTATAGGATCTTATTTCCATAAAAAGCTTTTCCTACCTTGTTTATATATAAAAAACAATTGTGTTAAACTATAACCAAAAACATTTTCCCCGTGGCTATAGCCTCATGGTCATAGGTATGTTTTGTATTAGTGTTGTTGAGACTTACTTACAATTTTCAATACATTTTAGGAATTTTAAATCTCTTTTCTTATGAGAGGGACATCTGTTATCTAGAATCCCTAGATTATCCCCTTTTAATGATTTAAGTGCCACTTCCACAACCAAATATTTATACTTCCCTTCATTATTCTTATTATAAGGATATTGAGTATTTTAACTCATATTTTTATGGTTTGTTAAAGGTATGATACATTCATTTTCATGGTTACTAGTCTGGTCACATATTTTGTAGACTTCTTCAAGAACTTCAAACATGTTCTGAGGTTTTTGTGCAGAATTTATTATCTGATTCTGAACTTTACTCTTTTGAGAGGGTTTAATTCCCCTTAAACATTTCCTTAAAAACCTCCTAGTCTTATAATAGTATTTAAAATTGATCCCAAATGTTATTTCTAAGTTTATGAAGCCTCTATATCCCGAATAATAGCTATATAAAGTATACTTTCCTCTGTACATAGACCGTTGTACAGATATTTACACTTGTCTTCCTTCCTTCTTTGAGTCACAAATTTTGTATCCTTTTTTAAAACAAATATTATTTTGTAATAAAAACATATTATTCTTCATATTATAATTCTTTTCATCCCTTATGGATTCAACAGTTGTATCAATTTTTTATTTTAAGTTGGTGTTCCTGGAATTTCCATATTTCTGTGGGTCGTCAGTTTTTGCTAAAAACTTGATCATATTGATTTTATTCCTCTTCTCCTAATTTTCACCAAATTTATTAGAATTTTTTTCACCCTTATAGGTTGATATTTTTTGGTCTTCACAAACCTCATACTTCTTTAAACTTTCTCTAACCTCTGAAATATAATTCTATAAGTTGGATTTAAAATTGTCCAATTATTCTTCAGTATTAAACATTTTTTGTTGAATATGGTTAAGTTTTTTATATTTATACTTTACATTTTATTATATATTTATGTTTATATTTTTCTCATAAATAAGAATATTCTTCATATCTTCTATTTCTTTCAACAATTTTAATTTTTCTTCTGTATGGACAGATTCATTATTGTTAGAAGATTGATTGTTTTTATTTAAAATTATGATCTAATTATCCAAATTTGAGATCTTTGATATAAATTACTTCAATTATATTTTCAATATAAATTCTATATTATTTTAATCATCACTTATAACATCTCTTCTTCTATCACTAGTGAATTCTTCTTCATTTACCTAATCAATTAGAATCTTTTCATCAATGTCACTAGAAGTCTCAACTTCCTATTCTTAATCACTACTTTCACTATCTTTACACTGGGACAAGAAGTTTCTATTTTTGTATTTATAAAAATTATTTCCCTTATATTTTTAAGAAAAATTTTACTTTTCAGTAATTTTTTGATTTCTTCTTGAATTTTTTCCTCGGTCTTTCTTCTCCGTCTTTATTGGATTCTTATTCTTTTAATATTGGATAATTTATAGAAAAATGTACAATTGCTCCACACTTAAAACATTTGAGTGGAAACTTACCCTTAAAATTTTAATTTATTATTTTCACATTTCTAGAAATAAGCGACATCATTTTTTCAAACTTTAGATTCACATCTGAACCTAAATATGAATGTCCATCATCATCTTCATCAAAATTATTATTATACTTATCTTTATTTGACGATTTAAATGAGATTAATTTTTTAGACTTAACTTTATTCTTGAAAAAATTATCTTTTATTATCTCATAATAAATTAAAATTTTGTGTAAGTCATAAAGAAGAAGTGTTCCTTAATCTTTATTTTCCAAAGATGAGACTGTAGCATCAAACATATACGATAAGATGCAAAGTATCTTCTCAACCATTGTTGTATCTTACAACTTCTCACCAAATCTTCTGATTATGATCACATTTCATTCACTTTTATAAAGAATCTATCTATAGTTTCATCATATTATGTTTTCATATTTTCATAATCCTGTCTTTAAACATGTAGTTTTTCTCACTTCACTTTGTCATTGGCTTCATAAATGTTCTCAAGTTTATCTCAAATTCCTTTTGCTATTTTGATTCCTTTAACTTTGAAAATTTTAATTTCTAAAAGAGAAAATGATATAGAATTATGAGCACATCAATTATTTTAAAAATTAATATTATCTACTGTTATAATGGCAGAATTATCAGCATGAGATGAGAACCCATCAGTTGTGGATTCCAAGAGATCATAACTAATAGATAATAAGTAATGCAACATCTTGTCCTTACATATATGATAACCTTTCACATAAAATTTGGGAATCCCCTTGATCTTCACCAAATTATTTTTTTACATTATATACATAATAAATGTAGTGTAAATATCTTCAACTAGAGAGAAACTCTAATCCTAAAAACTTCAAACAAAATATTACAATAGAGGGGAACCATTTCTTTGATACCAATTGAAAAAGAAACCATAGATCAGTGGAAATAACTGAGGGGGTGAATCAGTGATAATTTTTTTTAAAGTTTATTTCTTGAGACAACCCTCTCTACCTATTAAAGTTAAATAAGATTACTGCAAAAGTCACACGCATGATAGATTTACAAGGTTCACCTTTCAAAATGAAAGGTTAATCCTTGGCATGATATTGATTTAACTGAGAATATACGGCCCACTAATATCAATATATAGGTATAAAGAGCTAGTAATATCAATGTACTCATATTAAAACAAGTCACTTAACTATGTTTGAGTGCTCCCTACACTATTATAAAGATAAATAATTTGGTTTTTTAACAATAATAAAGTATCAAATTGAACTAGACTTCTATTCAAGTTATTGCATGTTGCTTATTTCACTTATTCTTTGATATGTATAGTCACATGTTTCTTATTCTCTTTGTGTGATATGCATAGATTCTTCTTCTTCTTATTCTTTCTCTCAATAAATATTCTCGATAATATTTTTATAATGCAGTATCCTCTATTTTCTACACACACCTTATTGCATGCATGATACAGTGATTATATCTCACACAAGAAGTAATAATAAGGCATGTTTGAGTTTGAATTTGAATTTCAAATTCAAACAAATAACTTCCTTTAACTATTTTACAACCTATTCTTCTTCTAATCACTGATTGTAACATGACCAAGCAATTGCATTGAAATTATTCCTTCTTCCTTTGTCACAAATCTTTATTCATAGTTTTACCCTTTTTATTCCCTGTCTTGAATCACAAATACTATTTTCTAGTGTTTAAACCATGATCGAATAGATTTGGTATCTACTGAATTAAAATTTCTTCAAAATATATAAGATCTAGAAAACTTGAATATTTATGCAATATAATTCTCAAATTTTTACCAATTCCAAAGTCATACACTATTAGTCTTGCACAACTTCAAAGTCATATGTTGTGTATATGAAGTCCTAATAGAAAATTCATACACATCCATCGAAGTCTGACACACAAACTAAAAATACCTACATGATATTCAATACAGGAATTGAAGTTTTAGAATTAAAATTATTAGGAAACAAAAGTCTAATAAGCTCAGAGTCTCACGCACAGACTTTTTCATTTTTATTTAATAAATATTTTAATTCTTCTTTAAACTTATTATAACCAATTTCAAACACCTAAACTTTAATCACCTCATTTAGTGGACTTTGTTTTATATTATTTTTAATATGATTTATGCATTGAAAATAAAAACCAACACAAAAAACATATCCACTTCAAACTTCTAAAAAATAACTTTTCTAGATTAATTTCCAAATTCTATAAGAAATTATTTAATCTCAAATAAAAGTATCTTTTCCTTGGTCCTTTAACAATCTCCCCCAAGGACATCTTTTTCTCAAACTTTCTCAACTCATAACTTAGTCTTGACACCTAATAAGGTTGAAGGTTTTGTCCCATGAATTTCTTTATTTAATTTTCACTAAATCATGAAAAAAATAGCCAAAAACCCTTCAAGGAAATGCTGATATTGGTTTTTTTTAATTTTAAGAAAAATAAATTTTCTTTATAAAACATAAAACCACGTCAAGTTTCTTTTGAAGTAACAATAATTTTCAAATAATTGTAATATTTTTACTTGGTTTTATCTATTTTAAGTAGATCCTTCAAAAGTCATACTTTTTAATCCACAACATGGTTTTTCTTGGATAAATAGTATTTTTCATTTTGGAATTCTCATTCTCATATAAAACTCAATCGTTTTTAGTTAAAATTATTATGTAAAATCATATTTTATGATACTCTATTTTCTGAAACACTTTCTAGGCTCTTTTTTCTTAAACCATGGTGTAATTTTATATTTTTCAATATAAAAAGTGTCATGGTTGATATATCATGGTATGATTTGATGATTTTTTATTAATCTCAATCATTTTTTCATAAAACATGTTTTGGTTCTGGAAAAACTCATTTTTTCATATTTTTTATTTTTTTTAAATGTCAATCCAAATGTAATAGATTTCACTTTGATACCATTATTAGATTTTAGTGGGGATAATTTTTATCTAAATATAGGGGAATCAAACTAGTAATAAACCTTTTCCCACAATATTCACCACTCATTTGAATTGAATAAACATAAATGAAGAATATATATTTTCTCTAATGAAATTGGGCTCCTTCTTCTTCTTTATTGTGGTTGATGAATACCGCTAAGAATTAGCCAAAAGACTCCTTATTCAAGGGTATATATGGGTCAGTATAAATCTTTAACATTTTGAAAAGTTTTTATATTTCTTATGGTCTATTATAACTTTATTTTAGAGAGAGAGAGAGGGAGAGAGAGCTTCAGATAAAGGAGTTTCACAATATTGTTGATGCACTAAATTTATCATGAAAATTTTTAAACATTTTTTTAATAATTGTTAAATGTTTTTAATGAAAACGCAAATGTAATTATTTGTTTATTTAAAATGTTGGAATTTACAATTTAATATATAAAACGAACTAAAATTTGAATATTTAATGTTTAATTTTATTGAAGAATATTCTGTGATAATTTTTCTTGTATTTCAGGTAAAAAAATTGCTTAGTTGAGCTATCCCTCAACCAAGGGATCCACCAGCCACATAGCCATCCTAAGATGGTTCAAGAAGCCAAGAAGCCCCTTAAAAGATCATATCCAACAGTAGGAGGGTGTGAGTTTTATGGGGAGGATCCTATATAGGGGTTGATATAAGGCATGTGTGGGCCCGTGTGTGTCAACACGAGCCCATTTGTGTGTGAGGTGTGTATGTAGGAGCTCATACTTGCAATAGGTTTCTGATTAGTAGATTCCATGACTTTTTATTTATACAATAAAAACTAATCACTGCATTTTCAATGAGGTACAACGAGGTCTTGGAACTATTCATCAACTTACCAAAACATCATCGTTCGCGCTTCGACCTCTTTCCCCCACACTTGAACATTTTCATCTACCACTTTCTAATACCTTCCACCATTGAAAATCATCATACACCCATCAAATCATTGTAGAATTCCATTATCACTACTGGGAGAGGTCATCCTCTAGACAAATGGCATCACAGAAAATCGGGGTCTCCACGGATCATCTCTAAGTCCTTGGGCGAACTCGTTGAAGTAATTTTCGAAGAGCCATGCACTCCCTAGATGGAAGAGGAGTGTGATCCAACCACTGTGAAGGCTAGATAGCTTTGTGGAGGAACCCTATGCCACTTCAGTGTTGTTGTGTAGTGTACTTGATAAGAGGGTTTTTCTATATTGTGAGATGAAGTATGCACCAGGGAGATGACAAGCAACATCCACGTTGCATTCTACCCAGCCCAAGCTACCGTCACAAGAAAGGGAGAAGATCTGTCATCATTGTTACTACCATTCAAGCTACCATAGTAATTTACCATCACTTAATGAAGCAGTAGTTGTTCTACCATTTCTCAGGAATAAGGATCTATTGTGCGCGAGCCACCGTCGCTAGCAATAGAGCGGTGCTATCATCACCAATGGTAGATACTACTACCATTGTAGATGGTAGTAGAGTATATTGTTTCTACTTATAATACACTATGAAGGTTGGATCACCTTGATGAGGAACCTACATTGTTGTCACAATCATTGTACCATGATCCCTTTAGGGAATTATTCCTTAAAGAGGTTTCATTATGGTGTTCATACCACTTCTTTGGAGATTTATGGTGGTAGATGCTACTACCACAGAGAAGCATTTGTGGTCTATATGAGCTACCATCACATGAGCTACCATCATGGGAGATACCGTACTAGTGACATACTACTGTCACATGAACTAATATTGAGATAGATATTATAGCACAATCTATCATCCCTTGATGTTGTTGTCATCACTGTGGAGTATAAGTCCATGCTGAAATTTGGAAACACCTTATATGTCTAGAGATTCAATACATAAAATCTAAAAAATATATAATCAAACTTTGAATAGATACAAAGAAAATATATAGAATATTATAATGAGATTAAAAGAGGGGTTTCCTCCCTCTATAAGTAGGAGGGTGTTTCTGCCAAAGAAAATGATTGGGGGGATTTGAGAACCACCACTATTGTTGTTGCTTTTTTTATACTGAATTTATTTTATTTACTCTATTTTCACCATGTTTTATACCCCTCTTACTCTCATTAATTCTTAATTAATGGAGGGGTGTAATCCTTAAGTGGTTTGGTGAAGGGGAGGTGACCCAAATTGTAATGCTTGACTTTAGGAAATTTTATTGAATTTATAGATTTCATTTCTCTGTTAAATGGTTTTCAATATTTAATTTGATAAATAGATTTGAATGTGATTGTGTTTATGATTAATTCTAAATTTTAATTATTTCCTTGGTTAATAAATATTTTCCCCCTCTATTTGATTATGAATTATATTGATTGATTGGTTTAGAGTAAAATGGAGAGTGTTTAGTGATTACTAAACATGTAAGGAACACACGGTGATCTAATTTGGACACTTGGGAATATCAATACATGATTAAGTATTGCCTATGTATTTCAAAGAAGAACCATTGTGGATTACATGAATTAGAAGTAGGATTTTCCAAGCAAGGAAATTTTCAGGATTATTTTCACTCATCATCAAACTTAATAAATGGTGAAAATGGGGAAGTAATTGTGGATCCATTCATTTAATCAATCAATAAAGATTGGAGATATATTTTGAAAAGATGTTGATATCATTAAAATAGGGTAATCCAAACCTAATCCTAGACACTTATCTCACATATTGAATTTTGTTTCTTTTATTAAAAGTCATGGTAATCTTGTTCTACAATTAACTTTTACATAGCGATAACTAGATTTAAGTACTACTCCTTGGAGGCAACTTGGGTTATTACTAATATTATATTTCTTAGGGAATTTAAATTTCTTTTTAAACACCCTAAAAAATGTGTACATTAAAACTTGGGTCATTTTCTGGGAGTGGGTTCTAATATAACCAAAATTTCATGACTAGGACCTACAATAAGGAACTATTCAATTTTGATCCTAAGATAGAGAGGATTTTGCTAACTAATCTTGGGAATCTCAACCTTGATAATCACTTTGAACAAATAAATCTTAAGGAATTGAGTTAAACTTCAAGTGATCACTTTGAGCCCACCATAATAGAAATAACCCCATAAAAACCCTAAGGGACCTTTGTGCCCCATAATTTTCCAACCAAAAAATCATGTTAACCATGTATGCTCAACAAATGATTTTGAATTATGTGTCAACATGAGTCATGTGTCACCTAAATTCCATGGCCTTATAGGTGAATATCCCAACTAGCACCTTCAAGAATTTTGTTTCGTGTGTTCAACCTTCAAGCCAAGAGAAGTAGTTGAGGACCAAGTCAAGTGGAGGGAATTTCCCTTTTCACTTGAGGAAGCTACGAAGGAGTGGTTGTATATCTTACAACCCAGAGAGATCCATGAATGGGATGATATCCAAAGAATTTTTATGCAAATATTATTCCCAACCTACCAGAGCATAGTAATAAGTAAGGAAATTTGCACCATATGGAAAGCAACCAGATAAACCCTTTATGAGTATTGGGAAAGGTTCAAAAAGCTGTGTGAAAGTTTCCCCCACCAAGTGATGGGAGACCACCACTTTCTAGTATTTTTCTACCAAGGACTAATGGAAAATAATAAGAACCTCTTTGATGTTTCATTCAGGGGATATTTGATTGAAAAATCACACATGGAAGCTAGGATCCAAATCAAGAAGATAGCACAAAATTCCCAACAATTTGGAATGAGAGGTATAAATACAAGAGGTATTCATGAGGGAGATTCAGACTCATCACCTTTAATTGAAACCAGACTTGAAGAACTGAAAATTTTAGTGAGACAAATGGTTGTAAATCAAGTGAATGAGAAACTTTCCCCACCCCAGGTATATGTATTTTTTTCATCACCCAACCATTTCACTGATTAATGTGTTAAGATACATGGTATGGAGAGTTGTACGACTATATTCCATCCAAGGAAATTTTAAAAAAAACCATAAAGAGAAGGGAAAGAACAATAGGGATTTGGAGGCTAACAAAACCAGGATAAACCCCCTTTCCCAACCAATATCCAAATCTACCCACTTTCCAACAGTAATTCCAAAACCCACCTCCTTTTCAACAATTTTACAAGTAACCTTACCAACAAAAATCTCATCAAACACCTACTTTTCAATATAATTACTATGAAAAAACATCTTCTAGGGGAATCACCATCCAAATAATGATAAGGAATTAAGATTTAGGAGCTAAAATTATATAGTGAAGTATTGTTCAAATAAATTTGAGAGTCTCGTGGACATGTTGTCCAAAAACCCTAGAAATATTTCATCTCAAATGATCACAAGCCCTAAGGATATTTTGAGTATGATCATCACAAGGAGTATGAAGGATATTCAATAACAAAACCTAAGGAAGTTCAAACTGAACTGGAAGAAATTAAGTCTAAAAATTCTAGACAGACTCTGGAAGAACAACCCACTCAACTGAAAGAAGAAAAAAAATAAGGAAGAAGAATTTAGGAAAATATTTAGGAAGGAGATATCTAAAGCTTCATTACAAAGGTAAAAAAGGGATAAAAGGTATATTCCCCTTCCATTAAATTCTAGTTTTACCAAATCAAAAAAGATAGAGGAAGAGAAAGTTTAAAGAGATATCCAAGAGACATTTAAAAAGGTTGAAATTAGCATACCTCTCTTAGAATCTATCTGAAAAATTCCCAAATATGCTAAATTTCTCAAGGAGATTTGTACCAAAATAAAGAGTTTTGATGGGAATGAAAGAATCATCTAAGTGAGGAGTGTCTCATCCATGATCACACCACTATTTCCCAAAAATGTTAATATCTAAGGAAATTTTGTATTCCTTACACTATTATTTATCTGAAATTTTCTGATATGATTTGTGTGATCTTAGTGCCTTCATAAATGTATTATCTCATTCTTTTTTTTAATCTTTGAAAATATGTGAATTAAATCCCACAAGATTGGTTGTCCAACTAGTCAATAGATCCATTGTTTTTTTAGTCGGTGTGTTGGAAGATGTGCTAGTAGGAGTGGAAGGACAAATTTTTCTAGCAAAATTTTATGTGCTCACCATGGGGGAAGATAAAGCACCAGAAAATTCACCCATAATTTTGGGTAGAATATTCCTAAAAACAACCAAGACGATCATAAATGTGCACGAAGGAACCCTTTCCATGGAGTTGGGTGACAGCAAGGTGTACTTAAATGTTCTTGACTTCAAAAAGAATCCTTTGAGAAATTATTCACTATTTTTAATTTTCCATTAAGAAGGTACTGAGCCCATTAAAGATCTAGGTATGCTTCAATAATTCTTAGCCATAAGAGATCATTTTTCTATTGATGACACCAAGGAACAAGTAAGTACTCACAATTTTGGAAATTTTAATTTCATATTTTGAGAAGAGGTCACATCTGAATTCCTTGATATTTTATTATAAAAGGTTGAAGAATCGTAATAAATATATGAGATTAAGGGGAAACTACTTAAAGAATATGAACATAAAAGGACTATCTCATACCTCAGAAAGTAGCTGGCAGTAAAGAAATTCGAACTGGATGAGACACATTCCATATGTATCACATTACAGTTTGAGTTAAACAAGGCCAAATAAGACTCTACTAAATCTTCCAAGGGAATTGGAGAAACTTATCAGACCAAGGAAGAGAAAACTTCATGTGAACAAGTTAAATTTTCCCTAAATCCATTTCCAAATAGACTTGTTTTATTTAATAATGTAGGTGTGAAGACCAAAATAGAGGTTATATGGGCCAAGAAAACTAAGGGGAAATATTACATATTAAGAGAAGGGACAGATATTCCAAGAATACCAAAACCCCTTTATTAAGGTGATTTTCAGTTCACAATAAGACAACAACACAATTTTGGAAGACCAAAGTTTCAGGGATTTTGCTGGTGTTGTGGTAAGCATAGACACAAAGCCTATTATTTTTAGTTTAACATGCATTTACCAGGGAAGAGGGAAGAACTAAGAGGGAGTTTTAGTGATAATATGAGGATAAGATATCATGGAAAGTAACATATTATCAAATTTGAAGCATAATCTCATGCACAAAACAAATTTCAGATTTTATAAGAAAATATTAGGAGATATAGTTTAAAAGATTATAAGGAGAAGGTATGTAGGAAATAGTTGGAAGGGGACGGTTTAGAAAGGAAATAGGTACCAAAAGAAACCTAGTGGTAAGGATTTTTAGATAACTAATAAAGTCAACAAGGAGTTCCTAGTTGTTTGTCCAACTCAATTAGAGTTGGCTAAACAATTGGAGGAAGATGAGAAACTTCTCTAGTCCATCTATTAATTTCTTCTCATGAGGTTAAGATGAGCCAACAACATTAACCAAAGTAACCTTAAGGAGGCAACAAAAGTTTTAAATGTTTTATTATTATTTAGGAATTTAGGATATATTTACCTTTCTCCTTTCACCCCTTTTATCTGTAATGGAATGGTTCTTACACTGGAATGAGTTGTTTTGTTTCTACAAGACCATCGTGGAAGAAAGGCACATGGAAGCCCCAAATAGTGAACAAAGAGGAGGGTTGAAGCTTCATTATAAAGGGGAGTTCCTTCTTACATTCTTAAACTATTAACTCACTACATTCTTTATGAAAATTTTGTTTTAAGGTGGAAATTTCTAGATGTGATAAACTATAAATTATATGTCCATGATTAGGATTCTTGATTTACTTGACTTATATAGGAGAAATTAGTTTCTTAGTATTCCTATTATGGAACATTTTATATTTCAATGATAATGAGATTGAATTAGTAATATGGAAAATGGAATTATTAGAGTGAATCCTGGATATTAAATTGATGACTCGTGATTTAAAGGAATTGGTTGATTCATGTAGATGGAATTTCCCTACCATTTTTTCACACTTTGAATTTTTGAAGTTCATGTGAATTTAGTTGTTATTATTAGTCATCCCATGAGTGATTTTCCAATGTCATATTCCCATTCCCAAGAGGATTTATATACTAAATACTTTATACTTTATCTTGATCATATTTCTTGAGTGATCTTGGGACATGTCACCTACTAGAACTTTCATTGGAACTTGTTGAAGTTGTGACTATACAAAAACACATTTAAAATTATTGAGGTATTTTTTTATAAGCCTTATCCTTGATACCACCTTTTGCATTAATCCTCATTTAACCTATAGAAATAATGAATGACCTTATTAGGAATGAGTCATGTTTCAAGCCATTTTATCCATTCCTACCCTACTCTTAGCATTTTACATGATATTTTAAAGTTTAAGTGTGGGGGTGAGGTAATTCATGGTGGAAGGGATGCTCTACAATGTAAGGAAAATGTGTGGGGGTGATTCTTTAGGTATTTAGAAAGGTTATTGATTCATCCATTCTACTCTAATTGTTTGCCCTTATTTAAATAAAAAAATGAAAAAATAAGAATGGGTTGTGACTTGGAATAATAAAAATTCACCATTAATATACTGATGATTTTTATCATATGTATTTAGGTGGTGTATGGGAGGTTTATTCCAAGCATGACTTTCAAAAAATTAAAAAAAAATATATGAAAAGGTAATTTGAAAAAAAAAGAGATAAAATTGATAAAAAATCAAGAAGGATCAATTAATTCATTATTCTTTCATTGATCATAACCTTACTTTGATCTTGGGAAGTGCATGTTGTCATTTTTAAGGAAAGATTTTCATTGAGATTTTACTTTTGATATCATGATTATTACTTTAGAGTTAACCTCCTCTTTAAGCCCTAATGTTTTTAACATCAATACCTTCCAACCTTAATCCTCAAAGTCATTAGAACCTTAATTGAAAAGAACTCATGATTTTATGTGACTTTGGTCTTTACAAGATGAAGAAATTTTTTCCTTTGCAAGACTATGAAAAAGGATATTGTACTCGTGATAATAATATAACTCTACTTGAATTTGTATCATGAGTGGTGATAGAAAAGATTCAAAGTGAGGTACATCATGACTTGGCATGATTGATAATAATAAATTGAGAAACTTGAGTGAATGAGAGGATAAGATCCATCATTTTCAAATGGGTGGAATTAAAATACTTAGATTGATTATTTCTTTGAAAAATTAGAAAAACTTGAAATTTTGGTTTGACATTGATAATTATTTTGTTTTATTACTTTGAGATTTGAATATTAGTATAATCGTTGCCCTCTTTAATTAAATGTTGAGATTATATGATTTTGGACAATCATAGTTTATGTGTGGGGGGTATTTGATGCACTAAATTTATCATGCAAAATTTTAAATATTTTTTTAATAAATGTGAAAGTGTTTAATAAAAACACCCATGTAATTCTTTGTTTATTGAAAATGTAGGAATTTACAATTGAAGATATAAAATGAACTAAAATGTGTAAATTTAATGTTTAATTTTATTGAAGAATATTCTACAAGAATTTTACTTGTATTTTAGGTAAAAAATTGATCAGCCGGGATAACCCTCAACCAAGGGGTCCACTGGCCACATAGCCAACCCAAGATGGGTTGGTCGGCCAAGAAACCCCTCAGGATTGTCTGCCCAGCAGCAGGAGGGTGTGAGATGCATGAGGAAGAGCCCACGTAGGGGTTGGGCTGAGGCCCACATGGGCCTGTACAAATCATTACAGGCCCATTTGTGTGTGTGAGGCGTGTATGCTGGATCCCATCCCCATAGAATGCGTCTAATTAGTGGATTTAGTGCCTTTTTATTTATACAAGTGCAACCGCTCACTATATTTTTGATGTGGGACAATGAGGTTGCGACATTGTTCATCAGCATCCCAAAACAATGTCATTCACACTTCGGTCACTCGCTCCTATGCTCAGAGATTTGCCTATTCCAATCTCTACTACCTGTCATTGTTGAACATCTCTAGACACCTGTTGAAATCGCTGGAGAATGCCATTATCACCACTGGGAGAGCTCGGGCTTGGGTCAAATAGAACCATAGAAGCTCAAGGACACCATGTATCATCTTTGGATCCTTGGGAAAACTCATTAAATCACTTTTCAAAGAGCCATGCACTCCCTACATGGAAGAGGAGTTCAATCTAGCCACTATAAAGGTAAGATCACTTTAAGGAGGATCCCTAGATTGATGTCATATTATTGTGTGATGGACTCACCAAGAGAGTTTTTCTGTACTGTGGGAGGAATTTTGCATTGGGGAGATGCCAAGCAATAGCATCGTTGCATTATACTATATGTGAGATACCATCGTAGGTGGGTGAGCAGATATATCATTAATTTTGTTTTCGTTCAAGCAATTGTGGTGATCTACCATCGCTACATGAAGTGGTAGGTGTGCTACTATCACTAAAGGAAGAAGTAGTTATCATGCATGAGCCACCATCGCTGGAAGTGGAGTGGTACTACCGTCACCAATGGTAGATGCTGGTAGCATTGTAGACAGTAGGAGAGTCTACTGTCACTACTTCTGCCACACTATGAAGATCATATCACCTTGAGGAGAAACATGCATCATTGTCACCATCGTTGTACCATGATCCCTTGAGGTAATTATTCCTTAAAGAGGTTGCACCATGGTGTTCACACCTCTTCTGTGGAGATTGTCGATGGTGGATGTTTCTACTGAGGAGAAGTACTCACAGTAGATACGGGTTGTTTGTTGGATTCGGTGCCTAAGAACCAACCTCTTTGTACTTTATGATAAACTTGTATTCATTGTTTTTAATATTAATAAACCACTTATCACATCATGATTTTTCTTCTGCGTGACATTGTATGTGATAATGTTCTAGATTAGTTGTCGTACTAAAAGGTTATAGCAGTTCCCCGCTATGATGAGAACCCAAAAGTACTACGAAACTATTCTTGAATATATTTTCTATAACCAAATTATACCATTTGAGGGGAAAAAATGATAAAGGCTATTGGATGTGGAGACTCATAGGACTTTGAGGTACCTTCTCATGGTGTACGCCCTTGATAATATCTAGTATGGATATTATCATAATGAGACCCTCTAGTAGGAAATCCACATTTCTATGTGTCATTGGATGTTACTATATACGGAAATGTGTATTGGTCCTTAGAATTTAAGATTATTATTAATGAGTATTATGAGTCGCGCACTTAAATGTATTGACAAAAACCATAATGATAGATGTTCGCGGTGAGGTAAGATATGTTGGGTGTGTCATGAGTAATATTGAATTAATATATAATGTGAGAAAGGATTTATCCCTTTCGTTCTTTAACGGAATTTAATATCTCAAGCCCTTATATGGAAATGATATAAACTAAATAAATCCATGGACATGGTGTTCTATAGGCAAGTTATATTTTCAGAAATTCAAAGAAAGAGATATCGAACATATAGGTTGATGGCACTAGCATGAAACCTGATCGATTTGAGATATTATGATAAAGGGATTATATTACATAGTAATCATTTGTATGAGGTGACATATCATTGTGGCATTAACTTTTTTTTCTATGGGTGCCTTGGTGTGTTTCTAGACACTAACCTTGGACTTTAGGCTGCTTCGCCTAATGTCACTGAGAAATAAGCCTAGAGGGTCACACATTAAGTGTGTCCAGAATCTTGGTTAAATAATATATTATTATTTATTATTTAACATGTTTAATAGATATTATTCTCATACGTGATTTAATAATTATTCATGTATGCTTGATCACATTTATTTTGTCACTAATTATTCGAGAGAATATATGTTGTGAGTAGAATATTTAATAAATATTTATTTTCTATTTAGTGGATATAATATTTATTTATTTATTGGTGAATAATACAGTGATATTTATTTAATAAATAAATAGACATTATTCAAGGCCCGATAAATATTTTGGAGGAATGGAAGACCGAGTTTAATGGTCCAGTGAGAAATGATAATATTAAACATTATTTAATTAGATGATATTTAATTATAATTCGCAAGTTCAACGCATGTGGAGAAATAATAATATTACTATTATTATTTGACATGGGGTTTTGATAGGATTAAATAAATAATAAGGGAACTTGTGCAATTATTTTATTTTAACCCTAGAAATATAAATACCCAATTATGTTATTTTCTCAAGACCTAATTCAGTTGTGAAAAAAAAATCTTGGAGGATCCTCACATGCCTAGAGAGCTCCCTTCTCCAAGAATGCTCCCAAGAACAGCGAGCAATCCTCCTCTACTGTATTAAGGAGAATTCTTTGGAAGTAATTCTTGAGGCGATCAAGGCAGACGATGAAAGTGTAAGGATCTTCTTTGTTAGCACCTAGAGACTCCTTTGGTGATGTATAGAGATTCATGGAACATGTGTGGATCACTACTAGAGGAAATCTACACTTGGTTTCTACAATTCAACGATGGTGCACCGCAAATCTATTGTCGGATTCATCAATAAAGAGAGAATTCCTTAGAGGTAATTCTTTATCTAATTAAATTAAATGTAAACAATATGTGTTGATCTCCTCTCTCTCGGTTCCAGTGTTATTAATTTTATCTATATTTGATTCAATTCTATTGATCATGAAAAATAAACATCATATAGATCTTGGATTGATCATCAATCATGACAAAAAGAAATATTGGGAACTGCCCATCGCACGCTTCTGTTGTGCCTGAAACCTACAAGTGGTATCAAAGTGGGCACATAATTTTTTATAATTATTTAAATATCATTAGTGATTTATGAATTTTAATTTAGTTTTTCAATTCAAGTTTAATCATTCTTTTAATCTAAATTGAGAGATCTATTTCTTCCTCCATTTATCGTAGATCTAATCGAGAGGTTTGATTTTATGATTAAAATAAAATCAAGAAACTCATCTGGAGGTGCCAAGGATTCTATCTAGATAACACAAGAGTATACACCATGTAATTGGAATTACACATCGTGTACTCATGTTCAATACACTAGGATTTAATTTGGAAATTACTCAAACCGTGTGCATTGATGACACACGGTGTAGTTAATTCTTACACAATGTTTTGACCAGGATAGACTGACGCACGGTCATCCATAGTACACACTATATAACCAACTTACATGGTGTGTAGTCCCTTTGAGTCAAAGATGGTTTGTGTATTCAATACACAACCTACTTCACTAGTAACCGTGTAACGCGGAGTAAACATGACATTTGGCCCATTGGACATGTCGTGTACTCCAAATTTTTTAGGTACATTTTACACGTCGAGTCCTTAGGTGTGTACCTTGGATAGATGATGAAGGGTGTACATGTCATGTAGATCAGATCTACATGCCATGTACTTTTACCAAATTATGTAGATTTAAAATTTATTTATTTTACTATGTAAACCTTGAGACATTTACTTACGTGTGGCCATATAGATAGGACATGCCATGTGATAGGTTTTAATATACATAAATATTTAAATGTTTAATTAATATTTGTGTAATGTTCAGATTTTCATATCATGTATGATTTGTATTACAAGTTGTTACTCTATGCACATTTGAGCATAACATGTGACCGAAAAATCATATAATTTGTGTAATCATCTGTGAAGTACATGTTGTGAAAGTACGTGATAAGTCATGTATGACATATGTCACAAGAGTAAAATAGTATATGAGTATAATACATGTTAGGCAGAATCGGACGGGTATTCACCATGTTACCTCCAATGTACAAATTATGTACATAGTTAATTTTAAATGAATTTATTTAATTTGTTTAAAATTATAATAGATGATAATCTCAAGGAAATTCGAATAAGAATTAAGATAAAATGTATTGATTAATTAAAGATAATAATTAATCGATTTGAGCGTGATTTATCTTAAATAAAGAACGATTTAGAATTGAATGCTAATTTTATTAAATGTGTAATTCATTGCATGAATGTGGATGATCATTATCTAGACTAGACCTTTTGTATGTGATTGGTTTCATTTAATTTATTATTAAATTAAATTGTTAGTTTATGTGCCTTATCTTCTCATTATTATGCAGGGTCTGCATGCCCATGGTTTCTTTTATGTAAACCCCTTTTTCCCCTCACCTGCGTGTGAGTAAAAGACATATGTAATGGATGGAGCTCCCAAGATAGTGGAGGCAGTTCAAGTACGAATCCTAGGTGAAACTAGTCCAAGGAGATACAAAGGTGGAAAGGTGGAAAGCTATAAAAATAAACCTCAATTCATTCAAGGTGTTTCTCCCCTAGGTCAATGGTTAGTTTATCAACCTCTAGATAAACTAATCATTAGTATAAGCTCATGATCATACCATTTATTTTATTTCTATCAGTTGCATGGTTATTTCATTATGGATTTATTTTCATGATAACATAATTAATGAATTAACAAGTATACAAGATAAAACTAAAATAAACCAGCTTATGCATAAATATTATCTAAGACATGGTTAATCACTTAAGTAATCCCACTTAATATTAACAAAAATGTTATAAAGATAAAAATTGTAAATTTATGCATAAAAGGATAAAATCCCTCAATAAAATATTAAGTTGTTATAGTCTTCCATTACTTCGGTTAGAATCTAACCATAGTTCAAAGTGCTTGACCAATCAAAGTTGGGGTGTTTTCAATTATCAAGGAATTATAACTTGAGGTTTTAGGTTGACTTAACTTAGTTGACATCAACGGTTAACTGTCAAAGTAGAACTTGGTGTAATTAATAGGAAAAGGTTAAGTAAATCTAAATTAATGATTTTAGGATTGGGGAGTCCACTCAGTAGATCAAGGAACTGTGAGTTAATGTATTTTTCATTTGTAATGCCTACCTAAAACCATTTGAGTTGCTTAACCAACCAAAGTTGGGGTAATGAGAAGGGTAATATAGATCCTTTCCACTTGAATATCCAAGCAATGGGATATTTTGAAGCCAATGGTGAGGGATATTGGGTTTTGATAAAATAGCAGGAGACTAATAAATATAATATTTATTTATTTGTCTAAATTTATCAGATAAAGTACTAAAATTTTTCTTATCTTATTTTGTAGAAACAACAATAAAATGACATTAAGCGTATCATTGTGATCCATACTTGAGAAGGAAAACCTTCTCACTGACACCAATTTCTAGGAGTCGAAAAGGTGTTTATGGGTCATCCTTCACCATGAAAAGAAATTGTATGTGCTAGAAGAACCTTTACCAGTTGCGCTTGGAAATGAGCCAAGTGATTAAGAGCTATCTCTCTATGAGAAACATTTGAACGATGTTACAGATGTTTAGTGCTTCATGTTATCATCCATGTCCAATGAGCTTTTAAATCAACATGAGGATATGGATTCCTATAGCATGATATCTCACATTCGGTATCTCTATCAAGAGAAGGTGAGATAAGAGAGGTATGAGATCTCTAATGCTTTGTTCATAACTAATCTTTGAGATTCTGTGCTAGTTGGGCCTCATGTAGTCATGCTTATTGTCTACTTGAATGCCTGGAAATCTTAGGGATTAAATTCCTGGATGATTTGTATACATATCTCATACTTTCATCACTACCCAAGACCTTATCTAACTTTATTGTTAATTACAATATGAGCAATAGTGAGAAGAGTCTTTCAGAACTTCTGATCTTGATTCACCAAGTGGATAAGGACATGGGGTGTGAAAAACCCACAGTCCTTGTGGTGAATAAGAAGATGAAGGATAAGGCAAAGGGGACCAAGACTTATAAATAGTCTAAAGCTCTCGAGCATCATCCTACCAAAAGGAATAAGATCCAGAGGCAGGGCAAGGAAAGGGAGGTAGTATGTTTTTCATGTGGAAATTATGGCCATTGGAAGATGAACTTCACCCAGAGGAAAGGGGAAGCTAAAGGTGAATTTTTTATCAAGTGAAATCTTTCCATTTCTACACATTGGGTATTAGATACAACTTGTGGTTCTCATATCTATATCCAAATGCATAAACCAAGTAGATTTCTAAAGATTTATAGAGGATAGGTGAATCTAAGAGCTGCCAATGGAGCAAGACTAGTTTCCCTATCCATTGGTGACTACCACCTTTCATTTCTAATGTGAATGATTTTGGTTTTAATAGATAGTTATTATGTACCTACAGTTACCAAGAACATAATTTATATGTCATGTTTAGATACAGATGGGTTTATTTTCAAATTTGGAAATAAAATTTGTTTATTTTATAAGGATAATATATGTTATGGTATGGCACATTTAAATAATGGTCTTTATGTATTAAATTTAAAAAACCAAGTGTTGGAAATCAATAATGAATCATGTTCACACAACTCATATTACACCCAGTTGTGGCATCACCATCTTGGTCATGTAAACGAGAAGAATTTGAAAAAACTCTGTCAAGATGGCTATTTAGACTCTTCTAAGCTAAAACCACTTGATAGATGTCATGTTTGTTTACAAGGAAAAATTACCAAACTACCATTTGGTGGATAGGGTGAAAGGGCCACATAACTTATAGGATTGGTACACACTGATGTTTGTGAAACATTTACAGTAGAATCTAGAGGTGGATATTTTGGCTTCATAACTTTTATTGATGACTTGAGTAGATATGACTGTATCTACTTGATGAGGTATAAGTCTGATTCCTTTGAGAAATTCAAGGAATTCAAGAATGAAGTAGAGAATCATCTTAGTAAGAAGATAAAGAAGCTTCAATCAGATCAAGGTGGTGAATATCTTAACTAATATTTCATCAACTTTCTATGGGAGTTTGGGATTCTATCTCAACTCACTCCACCTTATACACTACAGTGGAATAGTGTTAGTGAAAGGAGGAATCGTGCCTTATTAGACATGGTAAGGTTGATAATGAGTCATGAAAATCTTTTATTATCCTTTTGGGGATTTGCATTACAAACTGCAGTATACACATTAAACTGAGTACCAAATAAAGCGGTAAATGGAATTCCCTTTGAGTTATGGAGTGGAAAGAAACCCATTTTATCACATACATGTGTATGGGGGTGCGAGTCATTTGTTAAGGCCTTCTCAAGCAACAAACTAGCACCCTGGGGCACTAGGTGTATCTTTATAGGGTATCCTAAGGAAACAAAGGGATATTACCTATACAACCCCTCAGATAAGAAAGTGATTATCGCTAGACAGTCCATCTTTCTTAAGAGGGAGCACACCCTCAAAAAGGATAGTGGGATCCAGATTAACTTTGATGAAGTTAATGCTCAAGATACACAAGAGTTGGTATAGGAACAGATTCCACAGGTCCCCATGAAAAAATTAGTTCCTAAAACACAAGTATTATGTAGGATTGTAAGAGAGTTAAGAGAACTAGAGAGATGGTTTTCTAGTCACTGAGGATGGTGACTCGTCGTTGGTTGACAATGATGAATCTCTATCCTGCAAAGAGGAAGTAGAGAGCTCAGAATCTACAAGATGGCTAGAAGCTATGAATTCTGAGATGGATTCCATGTATCAGAACCAAGTTTGGGTTCTAGTCGATACACCCGTTGATGTAAAGATTTTTGGATGCACATGGGTATTCAAGAGAAAACCAGACATAGAAGGCAAAGTAAGTACCTATAAAGTAAGGCTAGTGGCTAAAGGTTTTAAAAATCATCAAGGAATTGACTATGATGAAACCTTTTCACTAGTTTCAATGTTTAAATCCATTAGAATCATGCTTTCTATAGCGGCTTACAATGACTGAGATTTGGCATATGGATGTCAAAACTGCATTCTTTAAAGGGAACCTTCAGGAAGATGTCTATATGACACAACCAGAAGGGTTTTTGACTCTAAGTGATGCCAAAAAGATTTGCAAGTTACAGAGATCCATTTATATAATGAAGTAATCATCGAGGTCATGGAAAATTCAATTTGATGAAGCCATAAAATAATTTAGTTTCATTAAGAATGAATGTGATCCATGTGTTTACAAAAGGTTTAATGGGGATGTGGTCGTTATCCTAGTATTATATGTTGATGACATATTACTTATTGGAAATGAAATACCAGTATTGCAATATGTTAAATACTGGTTGAACAAGTGATTCTCCATGAAAGACTTAGGTGAAGCAGCCTACATTCTAGGGATCAAGATCATTCATAATATATCCAAGAGGCTGCTTGGAATAAGTCAAAGCACATATATTGACCAAATACTAAAGAGATTTAGTATGTAAAAATCCAAGAGGGGATTAGTTCTGGTGTCACATGGTTTATATATTTCTAAGAAAATATGTCCCTAGACACAACAAGAGAAAAAGAGAATGAGTAAGATCTTATATGCTTCAATGATAGGATCAATCATGTATGTCATGTTATGTACTAAACTTGATGTTGGCTATGCACTAAGCATGGTAGGAAGATATTAAGAAGATCCAGGAGAACAATATTGGATTGTTGTTAAGGTTATCCTTCAGTATTTGAAAAGAATTAAGGATATGTTTCTCATGTATGGAGGAGGGGGTTATATCAATGCTTGTTTTTAGACTAATCAAAATGATCTGAAGTTGAAATCATGATATGTTTTCTATCTTAATAGAGGAGTTGTGATCTGGAAGAGTTCAAAGTTGTCAGTTGTCGCTGATTCTACAGTGGAGTTTGAGTATATAGCGGCTTTTGATACAACCAAGGAATCTATTTAGACTCAAAACTTCGTCTAGAATATTGATGCGGTACCTAGTAGTAAAGACCCTATCACATTGTATTGTGATAATATTATAGCGGTGACTCTTTCAAAAGAGTCAAGGTCACACCAAAAAACAAAGCATATACTCCAAAAGTATCACCTATTGAGGGATTTATATTAGTGGGGTGAAGTTGCAGTGAGTAGAGTACCCATGGAAGAGAATGTGGTGGACCCCTTGACTAAAGACCTATCTCATTATAAGCATAAGTATCATTTGAGAGCTAGCGGATTGAAGGTTGTTAGCAGCTGGCTCTAGTGCAAGTGGGAGTTTGTTGGAGTTGGTGCCCTAGAACCAACTTATTTGTACTTTATGGTAAACTTGTATTCATTATTTTGAATATTAATAAACTACTTCTCACATCAGGATTGTTATTTTATGTGACATTGTATATGATAATGTCATAAGAGTAGTTGTCACACTAAAAGGTCATAACAGTTCCCTGCTATGATGAGAACTCAAAAGTGTTGTGACACTATCTTGAATATATTTTCTATAGTCAGATGATGTCATTTGAGAGACAAAAATGATATAGACTATCAGGGGTGGTGAATCATAGGACTTTGAGACACCTTCTCGTGGTGTACGCCCTTGGTGATATTCAGTATGGATATTATGAGAACGAGACACGCCAGAAGGAAATCCACATTTCTATGTGTCATTGGATGTTCCTATATGGGGATGTGTGTATTGTTCCTCATATTTTAAGATTATTATTAATGAGTATTATGAGTCGAACACTTATATGTATTGACAAAAACCGTGACGATAGACGTTTGAGGTGAGGTAATATGTGTTGGGTGCGTCATGAGTAATATTGCATTAATGAATAATGTGAGAAAGGATTTATCCTTTCTGTTCTTTAACAGAAGTTAATATCTCATAACCTTTGATGGAAATGATATAGCCTAAATAAATCCATGGACATAGTGTTCTATAGGCAAGTTCTATTTCTAGAAAGTCAAAGAAAGAGATATCGAGCACATAGGTTGATGGCACTAGCATGCAACCTGCTCGATTTGAGATATTATGATGAAGAGATTATATTACACAGTAAGCATTCGTATGAGGTGACATGTCATTGCGACATTAACTTTTTTCTATATGGGTGTCTTGGCGTGTTGTTAGGCGCTAACCTTGGACTTTAGGCTATTTTGCCTAATGCCACTGAGAAAAATGCCTAGAGGGTCACACACTAAGTGTGTCCAAAATCTTAATTAAATAATATATTTTTATTTATTATTTACTAGGTTGAATAGATATTATTCTCATACATGGTTTAATAATTATTCATGTATGTTTGATCACATTTATTATGTCACTAGTTATTCGAGAGAATATATATTGTGAGTGGAATATTTAATAAATATTTATTTTCTATTTATTGAATGTAATATTTATTTATTTATTGGTGAATAATTCAATGATATTTATTTAATAAATAAATATACATTATTCAAGGCCTGATAAATATTGTGGAGGAATGATGGACCGAATTTAATAGTCCGGTGAGAAATGATAATATTGAATATTATTTAATTAAATAATATTTAATTATAATTCGTAAGTTCAGTGCATGTCAAGCAATAATAATATTACTATTATTATTTGACATGGGGGTTTTAGGATTGAATAAAGAATAAGGGCACTTGTGCAATTATTTTATTTTAACCCTAGCAATATAAATACCCAATTATGTTATTTTCTCAAGTCCTAATTCAGTTGTGCACAACAAATCTTGGAGGATCCTCTCAAGCCTAGAGAGCTCTCTTCTCTAAGAATGATCTCAAGAACGACGAGCAATCTTTCTCCATTGGATCAAGAAGAACTCTTTGGAAGTGATTCTAGAGGCGATCAAGGCGGATGACACAAGCGCGAGGATCTTTTGTGTTGGTGCTCGGAGACTCCTTCGGCGGCGTTTGAAGATTCCTCAAACACGTGTGGATCACCGCTAGAGAAAATTTATACTTGGTTTCTACAACGCAATTATGGTACACCACAGATCTGTCGCCGGATTCATCAACGAAGAAATAATTCCTTAGAAGTAATTATTTATCTAATTAAATTAATTATAAACAATATGTGTTGATCTCCTCTCTATCAGTTCTAGTGTTATTAATGTTGTCTATATTTGATTCAATTCCATTGATCACGGTGATTAAACATCGTATAGATCTTGGATTGATCATAGATCATGACAAAAAACAATGTCGGGCATCGCCCATTGCATGCTTCTGTTGCGCCCGGAACCTACACTATCATCACACAAGCTATCGTCGCGGGAGCTACCATACTCATGACATACTACCGTTGCATAAACTATCATTGAAGGAGCCACCATAGCACAATCTTCCATCCCTCGATGATGCTACCATCACTGTGGAATACGAGTCCATGCTAAAATTTGGAAACACTCAAGATATCTAAAGATTCAATGCGGCAAATCTAAAAAAGATATAATCAGACTATAAACTGATACAAAAAATATATATAAAAGATTTGAATGAGATAAAGATATGGGATTCCTCCCTCTATAAATAGGAGGGTGTTGCTGCCAAAGAAAAGGATCAAGGGGGATTGGAGAACCACCACTGTTGTTGCTGCTCTGTTTTTACTGTATTTGTTTTATTTACTATGTTTTTACCATGATTTCTACCCCTCTTACTCACATTACTTCTTCTTTAATGGAGTGGTGGAATCCTTGAGTGGTTGAGTGAAGGGGAGGTGATCCAAATTGTAATGCTTGAGTTTAGAAACTTTTATTGGATTTATGGATTTCTTTTCTCTATTAAATGGTTTTCAATATTTAATTTCAAAAATAGACTTGAATTCAAATGTGTTTATGATTAATTATAAATTTTAATTATTACCTTGGTTAATAAATACTTTCTCCCTCTATTTGATTTTGAATCATATTGGCTGATTGGTTTAGAGTCAAATGGAGGATGTTTAGTGATTATTAAACATGCAAGGAAGAAAGAGTGATCTAATTTGGATACTTGGGAATCTCAATACCTGATTAGGTATTTCCCAGGTAGTTCAAAGAAGAACCATTGTGGATTCCATGCATTGGAAGGAGGATTGTCTAAGAAAGGAAATTGTGAAGATTATTTACACTCATCATCAAACTTAATCAAGGGTGAAAACGGTCAAGCTTTTGTGGAACCATTCATTTAATCAATTAATAAAGATTAGAGATCTTACAAGAGGTGAAGCCAAACCTAATCCTAGCCACTCATCACTCATCTTGAATTTTGTTTCTTTGCTTAAAAGTCCTAGTGATCTTGTTCTACAACTTAATTTTGCACCATGACAACTAGATCTAAGCACTGCTCCTTGGAGACGACTTTGGTTACTACTAATATTACATCCCTTTGAGAATTCAAATAGCTTTTGTCACACCCCACAACAAGTGTGCATCAACTTTCATACAACATATGTGTGCACCCCTATCCATTGGGATTAAACATCTATATATAGCTTCAAAAGAATCTCCTTAGACTCTTAAACATTTCACGAACATTCAGTTATAATCCAAAATATTTCATGAACGTTTCAAAAAATTACAACTCCTTGTAGCATGCAATTCAATCTCTCATTGATTGTTTAATGTTTAAACGATCCAAATGGACATTCAAACTCCTTTGAATATCATCATATGATATTTAAAATCGAAGATAGCTAAAAGGGAATAAAGAAGTTGAATCATGTGCTATCATATAATGCATGCGTTGTCATGCATAGAATTACAGTGTGGTGACCTTCACCATGACATGGTATACTCCAACACAAACCATGTGACAATACCATCGCACTATGTATTTAGCTTTAGTGCATATTCCTATTATAGAAAACCAATGAATGCATCGGCCATACTAATCTATTGTGAAAGCAATAGTCCAAAATAAAACTCACCAATAAATCAACAAATGTGCAAATGAAATTCATCCACTGGTATAAAAATAGGTTTTTGCGTCGTTTTTTTTTGTATTTTTAACGTCAGTTTTTTAGGTGACACTGATGTAAGCGACGTAGTAAATATATTTATAATGTCGGATATTAAAACAGACTTTAAAAAAGCTATTTTGAAAGACTTTTAATGTTAGTTATAAAATAGTCAACGTTAAAAGTGTCTATTTTTTTAAAATGCTTCAATGTTGATTACTCCCTTTGAAGAAAATACAAGATCAATAAAGTAGAAAATTGCAGAAACCAGATGAAATCAAGAAAAAAAACTTAAAGCTTCGACTTAATATTTGTGCTTGGTGCGGTCTCCATCGACTTAATTTTATTTTGAGGAAATAACTCGTGAAACAAAGTTGCAGTTTGTAAGGTATTTTAGACTCTGGCTTGTAAATCTCATGAAGAAGCTTCATATTTTTAATAGATCTTAAAAAGCATTCTTCATTGTAAAAAAACGAATCATGAACAAGTATATCGATTAAGAAAACTAATAATAAATAAATTAAATAACAGGAGAATAATTACAAATACCATATCGAAATTACTTAATGAAAAACCAGTGGAACGAATATGGAGATCAAAGGAGTGGATCTAAAACGAATAAAGGTTTATGGTGAAAACTTATATATCATGCTTGAAAAAGTGCAACAAGGTGTTATAAATTTTAGACGACAATTTAAAAATTGAAACACGCGCTGTGAAAAAATTGAAACATTATTTTTGCGTGGTTTGAAATTTTATTTTTAACGACGATTTAAAAAAAACGGTGTTAAAAGTCCCCGCGAAAAAATGTTTTAACATCGGGTTTTCAAAAAAGACATTAAAACTCATGTTTTTAAGGGTTATAATGTCTGTAATTTTTATAATCGGTGTTAAAAACTTTTTAATGTTGGTTGTTAAATAACTGACATTTAAACCCGGATGTGAAAGTTATTTTTTGTACCAATGATCCAATCGTTTTTAACAATAACTGACACATATGATGTGATTTGAATTGCTTTAATGTATACCTGCTAACAACGTGACTAAGTTCTCAGCAAAAAAAAAAATTACTTTCAGAAAACATAAATTTTAAAATATAAAACAATTTTTTAAAATATAACCATTTATATAGTTTTACCATGAAACAAAATAATAGTTAATTCTTCAAACCCATCCTAAAAATGAGTTTTAATAACATAACATAATTAAACATGAAGTAACTGGTGTATTAATAAAAGAACTTGATTTATTGTTAATTATTTCTAAAGTATGTATATGTATAACATTAAGGGAGAATGACAACGGAGGACCACAACAGTTATAAACTCATCCGGAAAAATAACTACAACGGTCCTTAACTGGAATAAATTCAAAGTTTCGACCCTCCATTGTCATTCTCTCTAACATTAATTACCTCAACATGACACGTCGGAGGTTCAAGTGATGCCTCATTTAAGCTCAATCAAAGGTCCATATTGGACTCTAATAGAAGTTAGTTGGATTTTGGACCTCTTATCATCCGGCCCAAATCGACCCCCACTCCATGGGTTGGGGGAGGCATCACTTCAATTAAACGGTCCGGACGCGTGCGTGCGTGTTCTAGTTGCCGTCGTACGAGCATTTGCCGATTAAAAACTGCCACGTGTAATAATCGCGCCCCATCAGCCTCCGTGGCATAGTTTGATTGGTTAGATCCGCGTAACGACGGGAATATTTGAAAAGCAGAGCTAGCCGGCGATCCGGCGAACGAGCGAGCGGTGACCCCAGCGAGTGCCAAGCGATCGAAGCAGGCGAGGATGGCCGGATTTATGGTTTGTTTGGCTGCCTTCTTTGCACTTCTGTCGGTCGCTTTTTGTGTCGATGACAAATGCGCAGCTTGCAGTGCCGTCGCGGTGATTCATCTCTTCCCTTCAAACTTTTCCGTTTTATCTTGCCATGCGTTCATATTTTCGGATTCTGCAGTCCCCCATATTTGGTTGAGAAAGCCATGATCCTTTAGCATTGTTATTCGAACCTAGGTTTGATTCTGATTGATTTTTCTTTCAGTATCATCTGTCGATGACTCCCACTGTCGAACGGAAATCGACATTCGCGAGTCGATTCTCGCATCTTGGATCCATTTCTTGCTATTGCTAAGCATGCCCGTATTTTCTAATCCCTCTTCTGTTGCCTCAAATCCTAGGCGTTTTACTTGAATCACAACCTTATAAATTTATTAGTTTCTCAAATGTATCTGGAAACTGGCTCTTATCATTAACTGCTTCGTGTTTGAGTGTGTCTTGTAATTGCAATTTTGATTGATTTGCAGGAGGAGCTGGAGTTTGGACTTTCCAAGGTAAGTAGATTAATTATACCCTGCAGCTTACGTATTAGTTGTTTTGCTTAAAAATGACCCCCCCCCCCCCCCCCCCGTTTTTCCCTTTAATATCGAATTATCAGCACACCCTCTTTAGGAGTAAGCACTGTTTCTTGGGCTGATATCACTGGACAAATTTGAGGTAGTGTGGAAGAATCAAGCAATTTAGTGGTTTATGTATGGTTTTCTGTTATTTATCTGTGTAACTACTTGTGAGATGCCTAAATTTTTATACTCTTTCCATTTGTTTTCTCATGAAGTATGTGGCGTTTTTTTAATTAAAAAACATGATAATAACTTATAAATACATATGCACGCAGCCTAGTGATTTCAGGCAGTCAAATCCTTGGCATTGCCCAATATCAAATTCTCAATAAACATGCTTGAACCAGTTGAATCTTTGGTCAATTGCTAGTATGATATGTGTGAAGATTGTTCATGGGTGCTAGTATGTCGTTTGAGACTCATCTCATCAAAGAAATTGTTTCTGGCAACATAATTATTTGATTAAAGGATTTAATAATTTTTAAGGTCCCAGTAGACATTGATTAATCATGTCAAAGTTTGCATCTTGTACTTGTGACTTAGATGGAAATAGTCTTATCCATTTTAGGAAATGATAGCAAAAGGGTTCTGTTGTCTGTTGTGACTCTCAGATCACTCAGAAGAGAATGGAAAGTAAAATAAACTCTATTTCTTCAAGAAGAAACCTTAAAAAAAAAACTTCCTCTACTTTGCTCTCTCTCTATCATGGAGGTCTCAAAATTTTCTCTCTATGATTTTGAGATCTCTCTGGATTTGCTTGTTGTTGTTCCCAACACGCCCATTTGTTTCTTTAATAGGCCAAAAACATAGCGTGAAGGTTTGTTAAATTGCACTAAAAACCCACATAAAACCCACATAAAACCCATCTACAGCCACCTATACTATGACTTATTTCATGAATTTCAAATAAGTAGTTTTTGCACATGTTGAATGTGTACCAAACATGGCTTAAGCGACCATTGTTTGGTTTAGTTGGTGCATCAACATTTGAAAATTGTGATTGCAACTAGACTTCTTTAATTCCCTACCTCTAGCCTCAATCCACCAACTAGGGGTGCTTAACGGGCCTTGGGCTAGGCCCACCGACCCACATTTTTGGAGCGGGTGAGACTAGAAAAAATTATCTGCATTTTAAACAGTCTTAAATGGACTGGTGAAAAAAGTTCGATCTTAAGCGGACTGGCCTCAGCATATGCGGACCAACCCACGAGTCATGAATAATTTTTTTGTTTTCTATTTTAATGTGGCTTTTTTTATAACAATCATATATTTTTTTTAAGTGCGTGATGAATATATATAAATTAATATTTATCTGATAACTATTATGTGTTTAATATTTAATATTCCTTAATAATATTTTTTGTTTTTTTTTATTTTAATTACAAATGAGGGCTCTTCCATGGATGGGGCTGCTTAAAATGTAGACCGGACTGGTCTCAATTTTCTGAACCTGCATTAAATGCAAGTCTAAATGTGCTGGGCATTTTTAGGCTCGGTCCATGCGAGTTTAGCCTGCTTTGTCCCGATCCAGCCGTTAAACACCTCTACAACTAACGCATCTGCGTAGGCCTAACTTTTTCCAAGCTACCACATTATTTAGCTTATCTGCAGAATTTTGGTTTGTGTGGATGTTCACCAGTTTCAATGGCTATTGATCCATCATCTTGTGTATTAGCAAATGCCGATGTGCTTCATTTGAGAATGGTGCATGGAGGTTTGGTCAAGTCTTGAGCACTTTGATATTTGCATTGGACATTGTACTCTTTTCGACAAAAACCCAAGCTCCTTGAGAAATCTCTTCAACCACAACATCTCATTTTGGACCTCCATTGTTGCAATGTACTCCACTTCGGTTGTGGATAAAGTGATGCACTTTTGTAATCTTGACTATCAAGATTTGTAAATCAATCGTGGTGCAAACTTCCTCACGTCATGATCTCCGACCATTTTTGCTTCTTCATTGTCCTCCAAGAGTGGACCGGTTCCTCTATAGTACAAGCATAATTTCGATGATTCACCTTTATGATACCCCTATAATCTACTTGATTGTATCTTAGTGTTGTTTCCCCAAGATTAGAGAGAAATCGTCTGACAAACGTTAGGACATGAGCAATGCCTGACCCGCCATAACATAACATCAAACTTCCACCCACTGAAAAGCATGGCATGTTCACTTTTTTCTCGTTTTCTTTCTTGAATGAGCCTCAAACTTTAGATAGAAGAATGCTTATTAGTCATCCGTTGAATCTTTTCAATATGCGTTAACATATTTCTCCTGAGACAATCATAACCTCCTTTTATTTTTTCTGCGGATGATTTGCATCGCCAAAATATGTTGATTAGATCAAGTCGTTTATATCAAAAGACTTAAATAATTCATTCTTTGGCATAAAGTCGGAGAGAAACAAAATGATCATCTTGGAATTTCTAGAAGTAAACAAGCTGATCTTCATGCACTCACTTGTAGCCATGACTCTGTCTAGGAGCATGCTTTAAATTGTATAAGTTCTTCAATTTACACACGAGGTTTTCCTATCCTGAAATCTCAAATCCTTTAGGTCGTTTCATGTAGATTTCCTCAGTGAGGTCATTGTGAAAAAATGTTGTCATCACATCCACCTGCTCAAGTTTTAGGTTTTAGCTACCCACCAATTTAAAATTGAAATGGATTGAAGTCATTTCCACCATTGGTAAAAAGTTCTTGTCGAATTGTACTCCTTTTTTGTGTCTGAACATCCACTTGTTTGTTAGTGTCTTTTTAGCTTAGTTTCATTATACCGTATGCTCGATTCTTCATCTATGACTCTAACTTATCCTTTGTTTCGTTCAACAACATAATCTTGTCGAGATGAGATGCAACCTTTTGATAGTTTTTTGGTTCCCCCCCACAGGTCAATAACATTTACTTTGATTCCTGATATTTTATTGATGGAATCATTCCTCATGTTGATCTCATATTCACTTTGATTCCTGATATTTTATTGATGGAATCATTCCTCAGTTGATCTCATATTCTTCTTTCTGCACTGTTTAGATACATGTTCAAATGCTAAACATCCAAACACTCTTAGATGAGAGTAAGAGAGATGATTACCAGACTATATTTTCTTTGAAATCATAAACTCCACCAGAACAGATGGTGATCTGTTGATGAGGTAACACGTCTGATAGGAATTTTTGACACCCACATGTCACTGCTACTTTTTAATTTATATTATTTTGTTCTATCTGGAGGTGTTTTAAGTCATCGAGAAGTTTCGGCCTGAAACTTGGAAAACCTGGAATTTCTCTTTGTGTACAGTTTGCACGCACGGTTTAGGGGTAACAGTGCGACTATCTTTTACATAGGAACTTTTCCAGTTTTTATTTTTATACGGTTTAGCTTGCACAGGTAGTGCACAATTTTGTCCAGACCGTGCGAAGCTTTAGGGGAAACTGTGCAGGTCTCTTGGGGCTAGGTGTACTGGCTCACGGCTTGCGCACGGTTAGAGGAAACCGTGCGACAAACATCCGAGCATATCTGCAGAGGGGTTTTTCCCGACTGACGTGCGATTTGTGAACCGTATGGTCAAACTGTGCGGGGTTTGGTCTGTCTAGGCAGTGGTCACCGCACGGTCTGCCTAGATTTCATTAAAAGCGTGAAATGACTATTCTACCCCCCTCAGGATTTTAAGGCTTGGCCCTCCCTTCTCCTTTAGCCTGGCTGAACGTGGGGTGTGCTTGAGGGAGCTCTCTCCCTTATTCCTCTTTGATTTGGAGCCTTGTTCCTCTCGATTTCAAGCAGGTAAGCCCTCCTCTTCTTCCCCTCTCTTCTTCCCTTGCCCTCTCTCTAGGGTTGAGGAGGTCATTTCTTGGCTCGGTTGTGCATTCGCCATCGAAGACGACGTGTTTCGGATGGTTCCGCTTGAAATGAGGTAGGTGTTTCTTTAGAGTTCCCTTGTAATACATCGTGTGTTTTGTAATCTTTATTATAATTTTAGAAGCGTTTTATAAGCCTGTAGTAGGCTATAAATGATTTCAAATGGCTTTTGTACTCGTCATGGATGCGTCACATGTGAAGCACTTGTGAAAATGACCCGAGTGGCACAAAAATGGTTTTAATGTTTCAAAATGTTTCCTTGTGGAATCAAATGGTTTAAAGACTTGGCATGGACCTAAGGTCGCATGCCAAGGGTTTGTTAAAATGCCCTAGTGGCTTTTCTAAAGGCATTTAAATGTTTTGTAGTGGTTTGAAAATAGGAAGTGATTTTATGGAAATAGTTGGTTTTTCAAATTGGCTTTCAAAGTGCGATTTGATAAATGGCTTTCAAAGGACATTTGAAATGAGGTTTTTAAATGGTGTGAAAACAACTTGGCTTCCCAAGTGGTTTGTGAAAGCGTGGTTGACACTTTTAAGCAAAGTGGTTTTACACATGCGTGAGACCCTCTTGAGCCCTGTGTGATTATTGTTATGCTAATGGTGGCTTGTGACCCCCTTAGGGGATGTTTTACAATTTTATATCCTTCTATGCTGCTTATGCATGGATGTAGAAGAAGGTTGTTTCTTGCGAGGATGTAGGAGATGAGGCGTGGGTTATTTCAAATGCTTTATGTTTGATTATGTGATGATTTATTTGTGCCCACCTCCATTTAACTTGTCATGGGAGTCCTAGTGTACAACAGTGGGTTGTCCAGGGAATGTTGCCCGACTATACCCCGTCGGTTAGGTCGAGAGGATAGCAGGTCGTATGAGCTAGCAACCTTTTTTGTAGCGCGTATAGCGAAGGAGCTTATGAGCCATTTAACTTCTCTTGAGAGTCATAGGTAGATAGTAGGTGGCCCGCATGAGAGTAAGCCTTAGTGTACGGTAGTGGGGTGTCCGGGGAATGACCTATACCCCGTCGGTTAGGTCGAGAGGATAGCGCATTGTATGACCTGTTTTGTAGCTCGTATAGCAAAGGAGCTTCTGTTAGTTTGGTGTAGCCCGATCCGTTCTAGATGTTGTTGGGTTGAATGCTTCCAGCCGACAGCCACTGTAGCACTTTTGACTTGGGTGACCGCCTTTCACTGTTGCAAACGAACTTTCTGACGGTTGGTGGAATAATGCTTCATCCTCATTAGCCATTTCGGACTAGGGTTTTTGTAACGTCCCCAACCCGGAAGCCACTAAACCGGTGCCCCGGGCCGGGTCGCCACATGACCTTAAGCGCGCCTCCCTGTACGCCAAAGGTTGTTGACTAGTAGCAAGGGTCTAATAGGATACGTGGGGAGACTATACCCTCTCTACCAGAGTAAGCCACAACCGAAAATAGTTTAAATAACAGAAACAATAGAGAACAATCAATAACATGCATAAAACCCAAATCGGGTACAACCATATACAAGTGAACAAAACCCCAAATGAAGGACAAACAGCAGAATCCCCAAAATGGTCCGGACTCCAAATCTGGAACCTCACCCATACATGTCCCATGTCCAACTCAACTCCCTAGCATAGGGCCCATTCCCTTGTCCTGACCTGCAAGCATGAAATCTGCTCGGGTACCCAATGACGGCCCGAGTAGGGTGTGAGTATAACTCAGTAGACCACCACTACCAGAGTAAGCCACAACCGAAAATAGTTTAAATAACAGAAACAATAGAGAACAATCAATAACATGCATAAAACCCAAACCGGGTACAACCATATACAAGTGAACAAAACCCCAAATGAAGGACAAACAGCAGAATCCCCAAAATGGTCCGGACTCCAAATCTGGAACCTCACCCATACATGTCCCATGTCCAACTCAACTCCCTAGCATAGGGCCCATTCCCTTGTCCTGACCTGCAAGCATGAAATCTGCTCGGGTACCCAATGACGGCCCGAGCAGGGTGTGAGTATAACTCAGTAGACCACCACTAACGCTGTCTACATAATCATCTCGCACGGCTTGCGCACGGTTTGACAAACCGTGCAGACAAACTGTTCGAAGTCTAAAATCCTGTGTAAAATGCCCAAAACGCCCTTAATGATCTATTTTACCCCCTCTTCCTCCCTAATTCGAGAACCAGCGGGATTAAGCCCTTTTTCTCTCATTTTGGAGCTTTTTGAAGGCCAAAGTTAGGGATCAAGAGATCTCTTTCATCCGACATCCGATCGAGCTTTTGTTCGTCACGTTGGATGTGCAACAGTAAGTACTCGAGTCCTCTTTAGTCGTTCTTCTCTTTTGCTCTCGACCTAGATATCGTCATGTGAGCGTTTTCCACCTTTTTCTTAGATCTATTCCGATCCGAGGCAAATCAAGGGCCGATACTGGAGGAGAGTCATACAACTCTAAGGTGGGTGGTCTATAATTTATCCCTAAAGTTCGTTGATTTTGGAATGTTCGTGTGGGGACCGCTGATTTCATTGGAAGCCGTTTCTTAATTTTACACGCTTATACTTTAGAATCGTATGGTTATGCTCTTTCTAAACATGTGATTAGTTGTTAGCGGTTACACCCACAACTCAATCCACCCCATGTTGAAGGTTATGCCATAATTGGGTTTCAGTGTTTCGGCACGTTTGAGCCACCGTTCGGGTGTGCCTTTGCTTATAAATGGCTTGTTACTAATAAGAATTGCATAATGGCATGTACCATCTATGCTCACCACTTGACCCGTCTAAGGTTAGTGCTTCAATTGATTATTAAATGCGAAATGTGAAATGAGAAGTATACTAAGTATATAACTTGGCCTTAACAAATAAGATTGAATAATTGAATATGACTTAATGGTTAATTAAGACTTGATTAAAAGGTTGCAACACTACTTGGTCTATCCACACTAATGAAAGACAAGGGTTGAACCTAATAAATGATTACATAATTACAATATCAAATAGGAATGGACTGACTCGAGCTCGCTAAGGATTCTGAGAGGAGAATACCTTGGGTCTCGGGAACCCCATTCCGATTCAAGGATGCGGTTTGCTTAGGTTGATACCCACCTAGACTCCGGTTCTTGTCTATTCTTCGGATGCCCGGTATACTATCGTAGAGTCCTTTACATTATTACATGATACCTCAGATACACTCCTTGGATCCAGTTTTGACTAGTAGGTGCCATGGTGAAAGCCCATAGAGCCCTGTCCTTGCTGAGCCCCGTTTTACCTTGGTCGATCACTTTGGACTCGGTAGGCGCCTTATTGTGGAATGCCTTGGATTACGCTCCTGGGATTACACTCTTACCCCTTAGCTAGACTCAGATACTACTGAGTTAGCGTTCCGTGAGATCTACGTTATCTTGGTTATTACCCTGGAACTCCCTCTCTGGATGTCTTTGTCAGGTTGCCTTGTTACGTCTTGGGACCTTCACTACTTATACTATCACGAGGTGATGAGCCTCACGTGACCTATTAACATTAAAAGGTAATTACTTAATTAATGAACTGGTTACATGTTCAGACACAAGCCGAGGGCTGAAGCAGGTACTTGGGTATTTAGTTATATTGTACTGCTTGTTTTACTTTATATATGCATGCCTGCACACTGCTATATTCCATTACATGGGCCAGAGGTTATAGGCACCGTTGGTGGTGGCCCACTGAGATTTATCTCACACCCTCTCCGGGCGTTGTTTGGTACCCGGAGTAGATTACATGGTTGCAGGTATTGACAAAGGGAAGCATACACCTTCCAACACTTGATTGCGTGCTGATAGGATGGAGCTTGATAGCAGATGACCGAGTAGGATCTCGGGATGCTTGGAGTAACCTTTGTTTTCTTTTACTTTGTGGAACATGTAATGTCTGCTGTCTTATATCCATGTTTTTCAGTTTTCTAGTGACATGTCATTACATCATCATTGTGTCAGTTGATACGGTTATTGTTATTCTCATTTATCTATTGCATCAGTTTGCTTTCGTTATTTAATTATATTGCTTCCGCTGTTCATTATTCATTTATATTCCTTCCACTGTGCTACACTCTGCTAATGAGGGCATAGTCTCCCCACAGACACACCATAGGCCCTCACTGCTAGTCGGCAGCCTCTGGCGTTAAGGGAGATGCGCCTGAGGCCATGTGACCCACCGGGCTCGGGGCACCCGTTAAGTGGCATTCGGGTCCGGGACGTCACAACTTAGGGGAATAGAACTCTGTCCCCTTCCCTAACCTGTGCATTTGGGGGTGGAGCTAGAACCTCGGTCCAACTTGACCCGTGGGCGTAGAACCTCAAGTCTATACCCCACTCTTCCAAGCCATGTGCACATGCTTATTTATCATTCACCACAATTAACCATATCACAACAAGTATAGCCAATATCATTTACAACATCACAACAATATCAATAAATGAGAAATTAACATTTTGCCTCAATCCATTAACACATTCATCATTCATAATACTTAACCCTTTAACCCCATTTTTCATTTCCCTTGCCTATCTCACTAAGCATATTCAAGTGTAAAGTATTTTTCCATTAATCCATTTAACCCTTTTTCATGCCAACCAAACAACCTCTTAAGCCATTACCCAACCTAAGTGTTACTAAAACTCCAATTGAACATCCTTCAAGCATATTAACATATTGATCATGGGCTCTATGTTCTCGCACAACGGTCTTACACTTAGCTTACACTTAGCTAAACTCTAAGTTCGGGGAATAGCGACACACCACATGGGTGGCCCTAATCTCATTTGGCCATCCTCCATGCATCCCGTGGGGATCATGAGGAGTTCAATTAACCATTTACACACCCACTATATTCAAATAAATCAAAGGGAGCCAAGAACACAATAATGGAAAATTAAGAACATAATCCTACATGTGCAAATCCACTTGAAACCCAAGGGATACAACTTGTAGACCACCTACCTTAAATCCGTTGGTGAACGCACCCTCAATCAAGGCCTTGGATCCTGATTCAACACACCCTTGAAGTCTCAACCTAAATCTCACCGAAAAAGAGGGGTTTAAGTGCTTCAGATGGAGATATAAAGAAGAATGGGAACCCTAAACCAAAAAGAGAAGAAAGAGGGAGATTAGCCGTACCCGGATCTTCAATCCGCAACCAACGACACTCCAAACAGCCCTAAGACGAGGGAGATCGATCTTTGGGAGCTCTTGGGAGCTTTGGTTCGTTCCTAGGGTTGCAGGAGGGGAGGAAGAGGAAAATCCCGAGTTGGGTATAAAAATCCCGTAATGACATTTTTCTAAATTTTTAAAAGTTTCTGGGCCGCACGGTTTGCGCACGACCGTGCGCAAACCGTGCGGATGCTACTGTCCAAAAATAGCCCCCTCACACGGTTTACCCGCACAGTTTGCCAAACCGTGCGGAGGCTACTGTCTAAAAATCCTTCTTCTGCACGGTTTACCTAGGCTGTCCGCACGGTCAGGACTAACCATGCGGCTTGCCCAGAAAACTCTTTTTTCCTCTTTTTTGTGTCTCGAACCCCTGGAACACCCCCAAGTCTTCTTAAGGACTTGGGAAAACACTTAATTGACCAAAAGGAAGGACTTAAACTGAAACATGAGCAAAACATACCTTAACAGAGATCCGGGATCTTACAGTTTTGAGTAGTAAGAAACTCTGAGAAACTCTTTGTATTTGTGCTCCCGAATCATAGTGAATATTCCGCCTCTCTGTGGACGTAGAGATTATTCCAAAACCACGTAAATTCTTATGTTCTTGTTCTTTTTTTCTCTTTTACTCTTTTTCGAATCTTTGTTTTGTCGTTGCGGCTCCCGGCGTTTCCGCATCAGCTTTCGGGCCATTTAACTTCTCATGAGTCATAGGTAGATAGTAGGTGGCCCGCATACAATGGTGGGTTGTCCAAGAAATATTGCTTGACTATACCCTGTTGGTTAGGCCGAGAGGATAGCGGGTCATATGAGCTAGCAACCATTTTGTAGCCCGTGTAGCGAAGGAGCCTTCGGGTTCGACGAGACTACTGGGGACATGGACAAGTTCAGGAGTGGCGACCTAGGATCCTTATTGCTGGTTCAAGTCTTTATTACTAAAGCCCAGGGAAGATGCCCATGACGCGAGGTCCTTAGGACACTTTAGGGGATTTTGTTTCATGTCGATTGCATTCCCCTAGTTCGTTTGATTATAGGCACTATTGTTTGGTTGTTTCCTTGATGCTTGTGTGCCTACGTGTGATTCATGCATCGCCTTGAGTGTGTTTGGTTTATTTTCAAAAGCGCTATTTAAAATGGTTTGAAAATGCGTTTTAAAAAGGAAAAATGGTGTGGTTATTTCCTAAAAGAGCTTTAAGAAATGGTTTTTCCTTGTGCTTGTTTATGAAAATGAGGTTTCATGAAAAGTTTGGAGAGGGATAAATGGTGTCTCAGTTTGCTTTCTATGCTTTTAAAGACCCTCTTTTCTTGGTGTGAAATGCTTTATGAGAATGTTTAACTATCCTGGCTTTTGGTTTATAAAAAGGGTGGTGATTTGAAAATGTTGCACTTGTTTTATAAAGAAGATTTCCTTAGTCTCGGTGTGTGGCGACCTAATGAGTTGTTTAGCTCATGCCTATATAGATCTTCTGCAGGTTTTCAGTTCCCTAACTTTGCTTTAGTTCTTCAGTTTAGGTTTGTCCATGGATGAACGAGTGGGACCTGATGAGTGATTGGAGGTCACTAGAGGAGATGTTGGAGGTTCGGGTTCTGTTTCCCTTTCTGCTTCTATTTTGGCTTGAGATGTTTATCTATATCTACTTCCGTCTTGTATTTATTACAGTTGTTTATCCATGCATGAATGTTTATTCGCTATGCCATGTTTGGTTAGATGTTTTATTTGTTTCCACTACTAGTTTATTTTATATTGTTAACGAGGGTGAAATCGTTCCCAAAGAGCATTCTTGATACCCAGACAGTAACTGTCAGTTCGTGGGGATAGGGAACGCCCTTCGGGAATTGGGCCAGCAGCGGGCCGGGTTGGAGTACCAGTTCAGGTGGAAGCCATGAGTCGTGTTAAACCCAGTTTACTGTATTTTTGGGTAAAGGGTGTTTTCGAGTCCCACATCGGATTATTTGTAAATCTTTTCCTCTATCTATAAAAGAATGTCTCCACCTCTCCTTGAGGTAAAGGGAATTCACCATTCTACATGGTATCAGAGGGTAACTCCCAGCAATTCTTTTTTTCCCCTCCCACTCGCTGCGCTCCGCCCTCCAGCGCGGTTCATCTCCGACGCCGGCGAAACCCTCCCTGCGCGCTTCGCCTGCGGCTCTCCAGTGCGGTTCCTTCCTCCAGGCGGAACCCTCCCCACACCTCCCTCTGCGACTTCCCGACCCGCCTCCCTGTGCGGCCTCCAGACCCCGCCTCCCGCTGCGGCCTCCCGACCCCCGCTGCGGATTCTCAACCTCGCCTCCCGCTGCGACCTCCCGACCCCACCTCCCGGCGCGCAGCGCCGCCCTCCTTCCGTCGCCATCACCTTTTGCGGTTGCTCCGCGCCCCATCGATCGGCCCGCCTCAGCAGATTTCCCGGCGCACTATTGATCGACCCCGCCTGTACGGATTCCCGACTCTCCAATGGCAGACTCTTCCGTCCTTCCTCAGCTGAAATACAAGGTTTGGAAGCTTGCTGACATCAAACTCTTTGTTTTGCTTGTCAATTCTATGGATCCGAAATTTGGCTTGGGTGTTAGACGCTCTTCACCGCCTGTCCATTATCCGCTAACAACATCGTCCTTTTCTGACGTACTTTATCGAGTGGAAAGCCCTCCGTGATGAATTACTTGAGTTGTGGCCCATTCCTCAAACATCTGAGGCAGCTTTGGCCCAGCGGGACCAATTATGTCTCAGCCTTCTACATGATCTTGATCCCGAATATGCAACAACGACCACAGAGATGCTTGCCAGCCCCTCATCGCTTGAGATTCCGCTGGTTTATCATCGCCTTGGTCCCCCCCCCACTCACAGTATTGATCCTACTGCCCTTTTGGGCCGTGGCAGTGGACGTTCCTCGGGTGCTCGTGGACATGGCCGTGGTGAGGGACGTCCTTGTACTTTATGTCAGCATTGTGGCAAGGTAGGTCATCTCATCAAGCGATGTTGGGTTCTTCATGGACGATCGTCTCAGCCACATCGACAGGGTCAGATTGCGGTCCTCGATGCTTCCCCGTCAGCTTATGCTCTTCCTTCCACTCTGGACCTCTCCATGGATGAGCTCCAGCTTATTCACACTCGTCAGATGGCCTCGCTACTTGGTTCTTCTTTGGCATCTATTGCTCATACTAGTGGCTCCACTAGTGGCTCCACTGCCTGTGTCACACATCGCCTGCTTGCTTGGATGCTTGATTCAGGTGCATCCGATCATCTCACAGGTGATACGAGTATGCTATCTAATGCGGAAACGTCGGGAGTTGCAGCGACAAAACAACGATTCGAAGAAGAGTAAAAGGGAAAAAAAGAACGAAAACACAAGGATTTGCGTGGTTCAGGAAAAATCCCTACGTGCATGTAGAGGCAGAATAACTTCACTAAAATCGGGGGCACAATATACAGGAGTTTATCTCAAAGTTTTCTCTCACAGAAACCCTAGCTCGAAATGGGCTACAAATGGAGAAGACGATCCATTGTTCCACCAACTGCACAGGAAGTCCGCGTCGCTACAGTGAAAGACGGTCACCCAAGTCAAAAGTGCTACAATGACTGTTGGTTGGAAGTCCACAAGGTTACAGTAAAGTTGACTCTAAAGTCCGCACTGCTACAATGCTTTGTCGGTGTCGGTCGGTCAGTTTTGCTACAGTGGTCTGAGATGTTACAGTACCCGAAAATATTGGGTCAGGACCTTCGGCCCCCGAAGCAGGGGCGCGTTGCCCCTGCAACCCTCAACGAGCTCACTGCGGAGCTCGACCCGCGAAAGTTGTGGGTTAGTGTGCAGTACGGGCCACAAGCATTCGGTCTACCGGATTGGACTACATCAATCCAACACTATCTGCTTACCATTCATATACTGGCCCCACAACCGTCACTGTTGATCATGGATCTGCTATCCCTATTGCAGGATTTGGCCTCTGCTCCTTGAGTTCATGTATTCGTCTGCCGTCTATCGCACATGTTCCTTGAGGTCCTTTTAATCTTCTCTCTATCAGTAAGCTCACAAAGGACTTCGACTGTATTGTTATTTTTACATCTTATAATGTTGTGTTTCAGGAGCGGACGACGAATCGGGAACTTGGTAGAAGTCAGCTTCGTGACAGAGCATACATGTTCGATGACCCGACATTCTCTGCTCGTGCGTTGGATCTTCATTCTCGGTTGGAACATCCACTTGCCTCCACCCTTCATTAGCTTTTTCCTGAAATTAGTCCGCATATTTCTTTTCATTGCGAGTCATGTAAATTTGCGAAACATCATCGCATATCATATATTCCTCGGTTGGTACCACAGGCCTCAAAACCTTTTGATTTAGTTCATTCAAATGGATGGGGTCCCTGTGCAGTCCCGAGTCAATTAGGGTACCGATATTATGTATCCTTTGTTGATGATTTCTCGCGTATGACATGACTTTACCTTCTTCGTGATCGGTTGGGAGGTGTTTACTACTTTTCAGACATTTTATCATGAAATTCATACTCTGTTCTCCACCTTCATTAAATGTTTATGTGCGGACAATGAATGAGAATATTTATCCACTTCCTTTCAGCAGTTTCTCAAGAATAAAAAAACATCATTCATCAGACCTCCTGCTCCGATACACTGCTCCGATATAGCTCAACAGAATTGAGTGGCCGAGCGTAAACATCGTCATATTCTGGAGACTGCTTGTGCCCTCTTAGTCCACATGCAGGCGCCTCTTCTTTTTTCGGGGATGTCTACATACCTCGTAAATCGCCTTCTTTCTTCTATCCTTCAGGAGGAGACTCTTTTTCGGGCTCTGTTCTTCTCTCTCCCTCCTTGCCCGCTTCCTCTCTGTGTGTTTGAGTGTCTTTGTTATGTCCGTGATACTCGTTCCAACCTCTCAAAGTTTTCTCCCAAATCCCTCCGTTACATCTTCCTTAGATATTCCCGCACTCAGCAACAACGTTTACACGGTATGAAGCAGAAGAAACAAAGAGGCAGAAGAAAATGGGTAAGGAAAAAAGAAGAAGAAGAAGAAGAGGGAAGAGAAGACTCTTTGAGGCCTCCCTACCCGCAGCAGTTGAAAGTCAAATATCATCTGTACCCCCCTCCACCTACTACCTTGCCCATATTTATTATCCTCAACAACTATATACAGGAAATACGATTACCTCTGGCAGTAATTACCCACTCACACAGACAGTTCCAGTTGAACAACCTCTAATCCACACTCCTATCACTTCTGCCCGTTTGAAAAACCACCTTGTCCTCAAGGTGAGGGTGAGTTCTAGGAGGCGTTCCGGCCAGTTCCTCTGTTGGTAGTCAGTGCTGATTTTCTTTGTTAATAGATGCAACGGGTTGATATTGCCTTCCAAAGCGTTATTCTGCAGTTTCCCCAATGTGGATTTCTATTGGTGAAACGCTGGGAGTTTTGTTCACGAGCATGCATGGAAAGTGCACTCAACAGCTTCCCTCTCAATATTGCATCTAAATGGCCCTCGCTTTGCGTCAGATTCCACTCAAGTCGCGTTGATCAAGGTGGAAAGCACGGTTTACCCAAGTTCATCCTTATAAGAATGACAGCTCGCAGGACGTCATTAATTCCTACAGGGCTACCCAAATTTAATAATTTATAAAACTTAGACAAACTACTAAAAATATAGTACTTGGTAAGCCCGAGTGTCGGGGACAATCCGTAAGTTCTAAATTAATTAAAGAAATTGAAATTGCAATCGTTTGGTTTGTTTGGAGAAAAGAGAAACAAATAGCAGCAAAGATCGAGTTTTGATATCAAGGAGACGTGCCAGGTTCAGTGATTTTAGGTTCGTGCGCTAGGGATTCGATTGATAATGGATTTATTCAGGTTTGGTGTCGGAATTGAGTTAGCAGGGATCCTTGGTCTAGGTACCCTGCACTAATCCTATGATTGTACCGTTGGAATGGTCATCTGCTAAACGTAATCACAAAACTAGGCAACCTAAAACCCTATTTAAACATATCTAACCTAGATTGCATAATGGTCATACACAAAATAGGCCAATTAATTGATGCAAAAAGATAAAACTCCTCAATTCACAAGCAATGGTCATGCAATTGCAAAAAGAAGAAGATTGGAATTGATAAATGGTTTGCACCTATTCAAAACAAGAATAATAAATAGAAACAATCCCTAACAGCACATCCCCCTACAATCACATCACCCGGCACAAAGAGAACTACTCGTTCATGCTGGGCATGATGAGAACGAGCAGCATGGATACCCAAGGAAGAATGGTGGCGAAGAACGGTGGCGAAACAGGGCTTCGAATTGTCACTCTGTGCGTGCGTTTCGTCGGTGCGGCGTCGCTCTGCCTACTCTGGTCCTAGATCCGTATTGTTGTGAGGCCGAGGGACTATTTTATAAGAAAATCCCGACAAACCCTGGGCTGCGTGGCATTTATTTTTCTGTTTCCCGACGGCGTCACGACGTGTAAAGTTTTACATGTCGTGCAATCTCTTGATTTTCACAGTTTGAAAAGACGCTGTGAATTTCGGCGTAAGTCTGCCTCGATGAATTTCACGTTGTGTGATTGAAATACACGATGTGTAAATGTTCTGCTTCCAGTTTTCTAGCTCCACACCATCCTCAAAAATCCGGTGCCGCGCCGCAAGTGAAGCCAAGCGGCACAAAGTGTCTTTTAGCTCCAATATTTGTCTCTTTTCATTTCTTTTTCATAAATTTGTTTCTGCCATAAACCACCAAACAGGTCAATCCGTTCCAAAATTGATAAGATTATTCATTTAAATACACAAATCAACACATTAAAACACCATAAAATATATGTATGAAATACAGCTATCAAAGAACTCATCAAGATAAGCAAAGATCCAAAAGAATACTGACAAGCAACAAACAGTGCAAATGCAATATTTAAAATTACCGCTGACTAGCTCAGTCGGATTGCCAAATTATTGGGCTACCAATTTGATATCAAACTTAAATCGGGGAAGGAAAATGCAGTTATCGATTCCCTTTCCCGGAGTGACGAAGCTGTGGGGTTGCAAATGCTCAGGCCATATCCTGTTTGGGAGGAGGGCAGCAGGTTAACCGAAGACGGGCGCGCTGATCCTTACTCAACAGAATCATCCAGGCCCTCCATGCTGGACAGAGTTCCTATCTTGGTTTCACTTTTTCACAGGGGGCCCTCAAACACAAGGGTCCAATGGTTATACCCGTTTCGTCCCCTTGGGTACCACAATTACTTGAGGAGTTTCATACCACTCCCTAAGGGGGCCATTCAGGTTTTTATCGAACTTATCCCAAATTGGCCGCTAATCTGTATTGGGTTGGCATGAAGCGTCAAGTGCTAGGCTTTGTCAAAAAATGTGGCGTTTGTCAACGTTATAAGTACTTTATCTCTGGCCGGTTTGATGCACCCTTTAGAGATTCCAATAGTGGTGTGGGCGTGTGACCGGTGTGTTTGTGCAAGAGGTGGTCTGTCTCCATGGGATTCCGACCTCCATTGTCAGTGATTGGGATCCCTTTTTTGCCATTTTCAGAGTTATTCTGGTTCAATGGAACAAAGTTGTAACTAAGTTCCGCCTGCCACCCGCAAACGGACGACCAAACAAAGGTGACCAACCGTTATTTAGAAACTCACCTACGGTGTTTTGCAGGGAACTGTTAGGAACAACTTTGTGAGAGAGAGAGAGAGAGAAGTAAAAAACAATAGCCGAAAACTCTGTATAATTGTTGTTGAACACATCCAGAAGAGGAATTCCAACAGGAGGTAGAAGAAAGAGTAGGAGAACCACTAGGCTCCATGGAGGAGTTAATACCAGACACTGCCTGTGCTTGAGGTGAGTGTTCGGGCTGGTCTAGAAAGGATCAATAATGGAGAACCAGAGGAGCAGTTTGTTTCAGGTTTGCACTTGAAACCACTTGTTGGAGAAGCAGCGAACTCAAGCACAACGCTCGCACAGCGCCAACTGTGGGGACTGACTTTAACTGTCAGCCGCTAGCGATAGCTACGGGGTATCCAAAACAGCCTAAAGAAGTGGAAATTACGGATGGATGGTTGGCTGGTAATGTTAAGAATGTAGGGGCAACATTGTACTTTAATTTTGTAAGTTTGTTACGGGTTACAGCTGGCAGTAGGTTGTTAGTTTGTTACCGCCAGCTGTGAGGTTGTTACTACCGGCTGAACTGCCCTGCCGACTCGCCTGGTATTAACTCCTCCATGGAGCCTTAAGTAGCTGCGCAAAATCATTTTGCAAGCATTCTTCTTCTTGAAAACAAACTCGCCTGGTATTAACTCCTCCATGGAGCCTTAAGTAGCTGCGCAAAATCATTTTGCAAGCATTCTTCTTCTTGAAAACAAACTCTATCTCCCTCTTGCGACGTTCTGGTAGGATTTTCTTGCCCTGTCCCCCTCCGCAAGTACCACTGAAAAAACACCAGCGCTGCTGGTTTGGCACCCCGCACACACCTCATCAAACTCGTCTGAAAGCCGTGAGTGTTGTTCAGGTCCAGCTTGCTCCAAACCTCGACGCTCTTGAGTGGCTGAAACCACCTGTTCCATGCCATTCCCATAATTTTCCATTAGCGCAAACTTCAACAGCTCCCATGTTGCACCCGGATTTTTGTACTGCCACATCCAAAACCAACACTTTATTGTGTACTCCATACTCAATTGTGCCCATGGCAACTTCAGGTCCTCGACAGTGCAATTTATCAGAAAGTACGCCTCTGTTTTCGTGATCCATTCCTAAAGATCCTCCCCTAAAAACATAGGCATAACAGGTTGCACAACCGCTTCCTCCCGTTTTGTCGAACAAGTTTTCAAGCTACCGGCATCCTCCACAGCTCGCGGCATCTGTACAAAAATTTTGTCGGGTAAATGCTTTGAGTACTGTGCACTTGCCAGAATGAAGTCTTTCAAGGTTGTTTCAGCTGACTGCTCTCTTGATTTTGACATTTCTGCAGTTAGAGTTCTAAAATACCAATAGTATGCTGCTATACAGAAACTCAGCAAACTGCTGCTCCTCGAAACGAACTGGTTGTGTTGCAATCTGCATCGCACCACTCCTTCCCTGGAAAGCATCCCAAGCTATTGACTCTTCATAAGGTCGTAATATCTGTTCTGAATTGGATGGTCGTCTAGTGGTAAAATCTACAATGGTACTGCAAAACATAGCTGTTGAATTTCCTCTACTTGCGCCGAGGGAAATGCTTCCTGCTTCCTTCTCGTTCCATACTCTCGGTGGACAAATCTCCTGTACACTTGAGCTCACTTCGTCCGCGTTCAATGGTTCTGAACACATTCCTGGTACTTGCTGCTGCATGCCTCCCCCGTACTTGTCCAGAAGCGCTCACTTCAGCTGCACCTAACTCGCACCTGGATTACCTCCCAGCCAAAACAGGAACCATAACAGAACCATGTGCTCGATCAAGTTTGATATCTTCCCCCGTCTGATAGAACAAAAAATAAGTGTCTGCCTTCTTAATCCTTTTCAAAGGATCCTATCTTGAAAACATTGGCAGCTCTACTCTTGTAGCCATTCTGTATGGATGTCAACTGCTCAACAGAATTATTCTGTTTTTTTTTTCAAACAACGTTCCCAACCTTAGCAGTAGTTGCACCCTGCTGGAATTCGTCCAACCAGAACGTCCGCTCCAGCAGCTGCTCCGATCGTCAGCACACAAGGCCTCCTCCGCTCCCAACGCGCGTCTTACCCCTACGAACGAGACTCGACCGAAAACACCTCCAGCGATTGCAGTATCCTGGCGTCCGTCTCGACCAGCGAACGTGTGGTTTTTTTTCCTAGCTAACAATACCTCTCACCTGCTCCTGCCTTCCGACGTCAACCAACAGCTCCATCGACTTCAACGTCTGGGTGCTCCTCCCAAACACGCTACGAATGAGCTCCGTGCGTCGTTTGACTCTACTCATTGGCCTGAAAGGAAGGGCTGAAAATGTGAAAAAAAGAGATAATCAGCACGGGAGTCCTTGGAGAGATCACTATGGAGTCGCTCGTGAGTGCTGCTGAAGAAGTCCTGCGCTGGAGTTCACCCTCCTCTCCAACTTGTCTGCTGCCAACAGAAAATTCCACCAGTCTCTCCTACTTCCAGCAGTCGTTCAGACTCGTTTACACCAATCTGAATACTTCCACTCGTTACGACTGAAGTTTTCTACCGCAAAAAACGATCGGCGCCCGTCTCCTCTTTGTTCGGCAGCTCGGATTGACCACCAATTCCGCCCGTGCGTATTCCTTGCATTGACCGAGCCCAAACACGTTCTCGTTACCAGCAGCGTACGCAGCTCCAGCTAGACGTTCAACCAGCTCCTGTGACGCCTCTCCTAGCTCCTGTGACGCCTCTCCTATAGCAAGCTTCCACTGCACTCATACGCGGCTCCAGCAGGACTTTACGACCAGCTCTTGCGACACCTCTCCTCCAGCGAACGCGATTCCCTAGTGGAGTCGCCAATTGTTAGGAACAACTTTGCAAGAGAGAGAGAAGTAAAAAACAACAGCTGAAAACTCTATAATTGTTGTTGAACGGATCTTAAAGAGGAATTACAATAGGAGGTAGAAGAAAGAGTAGTAGGAGAACTACTAGGAGAAGACCACTTCTTGTAGAGGCTAAGCTGAGACCATCGGCCGTACTTCCCAGTTGGCAAGCTGTAGAAGAATTCCCAAAGAATATCCTGACCTCCTCCCCTATGAACCAACCCCCTTTTATAATTCTCCACCTGCCCTTGCCCCCACATATCACAGCTGGTAGTAACAAACTAACAGCTAACCGTAACAAACTAACAACCTATTGCCAGCTGTAACCCCAATAAACTTACAAAATAAAAGTACAATGCTGCCCCTGGCAACTAATACCCAATCAGGCACATGGACAGCCCACTGCACACTACCACAACCCCACGCACATACGGACAACCCCCTATATTCCTAACAGGAACAACCTTAGGGGTGGTCATATTGACTAACATGGGCAGAATGATGCTGAACGCTACTTCGCACTCTATCAAGGCCACACCATTTGATGTTGTCTATGGATGGACGCCACCCACAGTTTTCTGTTGTCGAAACAGGCCAAGGCTTTGAAACAACTCAACACCACCTGGCATGCTCCCAAAGTTATATATGAAACAGCAGGCTGACCCATTTTTATGTGCTTTTTGCTCTTTCGAAACATATTTGACCGGTATCCTATCAGCATGAGTTTCCACAGTCAACTCGCCTTCATTCGGAGTTTCACATTTAACAATTGAAGAAAGCAATCGATACTCAGCTTCCCCACCCCACTCTACCCTCAGAGTTGGCAAGGGACTTGGAGGATTGGCTAGAATCGGAGGTTGTGCTTTCTCGCAGGCTCATCTAGCGAAATAGCACGAACAACCCCCCAAAGCGTAATCTAGAGGCAGGGGCGACCAGTTGAGGAAGCCACATGGGAGGATGATTTCATCCTTCAGAACCAGTCCCCTTAAATCTTGAAGACAAGACTGTTCTTGGGGATGAGCGAGTGATAGAGCTTGGGACAAACTTGGCATATGGAAAGTGTATTATCGAAGGGGTAAAAGGGTCTCAACTAGGGAAGTTATTTAGAAGGGACATCTTGTTCCACATGGGGGGGGGGGGGAGTCCCCTTCAATCTTGAGGACAAGATTGTTCTTCGGGATGGGGCAAGTGATAGAACGGACAAACCTTAAGTCATTTACAAAGTTGACCTCACAAACGTACGTTTTAAGGAAAACTCTTTAAAGATTACAATATGAAACGTACTCCACAACGAGACGTTGCACAAAATTCAACAACAAACTTTAGATCGTATGGAGTTGGTCGTTTCTTCTCCTCGAGGTTGCGTATGACAACCCTGCTTTTTATTACAACTTAAACATGCTTTATTACATAAAACTTCACTTGATACAACAAAGAAGATCGAGAGGTTTAGTGTCTTTGGGGCTTAGGATCATTACATAAAAACTTTAAACTTGCAATACAACATCTTTATTGAAAACTTCCTTTACATGACCACTACATTCCTTCGTACTTAGCATTGCATGGGATAACCTGAGGACATGCATAAGAAAAGGGTGAGCTATAAAGCCCAGTAAGGGAGTACACAATGAATAACATGAGGAGTACAAAACATGTTAGGCAATAGGCATATCAATAGAGCATAAGAGAGACATGAACATAAAGGCATGATAAAGCATGATCATCATAACATGGAAATGTGGCAACAACACTTAACATTGAATTAGCATGAGCCAAGGCTCATTGCACATGGAGCATGAGTAAACCCTCATTGCACTTGAAGCACGAGTAAACCCTCGTTGCACTTGAATTAGCATGAGTCAACACTCATTGCACATGACGTATCATGATACTTTACTTTACCCAATGCATTGGAGCGCTATCAGGGCGCACCCTTCTTAAACATTTCATTTCATGCATAAGTGTGCCACATGGATCATAAAACATGGATTCATAAAACATAATCATTTATTCCACGATAAAGGAATGTGGAATTCATACATGAAACTTTACAATCAATAAGTAAATGTGCATAAAGGTGAATACCCTTGATGGAGAAATGGTCATGGTATTCACTACACAATGATATTGGCTTAGAAAATCGGTGTGATTTCGGCAGCGTAACGGCGTGACATAAGAATTCATAAAAAGGCTGATGAGAGAGAAAGGGGTTCCTCATCATATTTACATGTAATGGACAGTAAGAAGGTCATATAGATACATGTCCCAACAATTAAAAAGGAATTTAGATTCATGATACAAAAGTATTGCTTGAATATAAAAGAGGAGAAAAAGGTTCCTTTCGGTATTTCGGCATAGTAACGGGTGTACATGGGAGGCATTTAATGAGAGAGAAAGGGGTCTCCCATCATTCAAACAATAAGAGGGCAGTATGGGAGAGGTGCGAAACCATACCCCAACATTCATAAATGAAATTAAAAGGGCAATACAACTTAAAGAAAATTGACAAAAATGAGAAAGGAAGAAAAAACCCTTACTTGGAAGTGTGCTTCCAAAGGCTAGAGAGAGGCTTGTGAGAGGCTTCTTGGGAGCTTGGGGCACCTTGAGAGGATTCTAGAGAGAGTAGGGCAGAGGTTGGACGAACTTCAAGGGCTTTGAGTGAGGAGGAAGTGGGAGCTTGGGTGGGTTTATATAGGAAAGGTGAGAGAATTCTTTATTATTTAGGTTTGGGACCCCTTATATTAAAATAATCCAAACCACAAACCATCCCATGGTATTTGCCCATGGTTTCTGGAAAAGGAAAGAGGAAAACAATATTTTACAAGTCCAAGGTCCGAACTTATTAAAAAAATTAGGGTTGCTTATGTGGAGGTGAGTCACACTCCCATGGAAATTAATTTAAAAAGGCAAAGTGTTGAATAAGTCTTGAGGGCTCCATTAATGCTTTGAAAAGTGAGTCAAACAAACCCAAAACCTCATTATTTTAATGATAAAACATATATTGGCCGAACATAAGGATTATGGTATTTTATTACATCACCATTGGGTCATTATGATGTCATAAAACACATTATATATTTAAATGGTATTTAATTTTTACCCAAAAATTTGACTGTCTCAGAAAATTATGAAAAATTCACCGTTGGATAATTTCGACGTCCTGATTCCAAAAATAATATTTATTTTATCTAAATAATTTTCTAAATATGTGAATTTTCACTTAAAATAAAAACCGACATTTATAAAAAATTCACGGGTTTTGACAGAAATGGCTTTCAAACCTTAATAAAAATTTTAATTGCATTCATAAAATTATAAGATCATTTATATTTAATAAAAATTAATTTAATATTAATAATAATATTTTATTAAAATATTATTTAATTCAAAAATCCTTTAATTTAATAAAATATAATTCTTAATTAAATAATAACTAAAAACACCGTTTGTACTTTAAAAACTAATTACAAAGTATCAAAAATGACTAGAAATTATATTCATTATTATATACAAAAAATAATGTACATGAACATGGTGCTACTTATTTGTTACATAACCCCTTAAAATAGCCGCATAAGACCTAAGGGTAAGGTGTGCGATGGTGACAGACTCTTGGGGTTGCTCGGATAACATCGCTCGAGTGGTGATCTCTATCAACTTCCATTTTTCCCGTAGACGATCACGTTCTAGCTTGACTTGATGAAGCTCAGCTTGGGCTTGGTCAAGGGCAAAGCCCAAAGACGCCACCTCCTTTCCGAGCTCCGACAAATGGGCTTCGTAAGGGGCAATTCTACTGGATGAGGTCATCGCTTCCTTTGAGTAGAAAATTGGTTCGTTAAAGCCTTATATTTAAACTACCCAGATGATCACTGTTCAACGGCTATAAAAGTAACGGTCACAAATCTTAAAGTAAAACTAAAAAGTTGACATCTTATAAAAACATTTTTTCCATAAAGAAACATTTAACTGGATCAAGAGGGATTTTCCATTAATGAAAATTTGGGTCGTTACATTGCGGTCCTATTTATAGACAAGCTTCCAACGGTTGGAATCCACACTTCTCGAAGGGGTAAAAGGGTCTCAACTGGGGAAGTATATGGAAAGTATATTATCGAAGGGGGAGGGGGGCTCGATTATAAATGTTGGATTGTAAATGTAGTAAAAATGCTACAACGGGCAAGCCTTAAAAGCATTTACAAAGCTGACCTCACAAACGTACGTTTTAAGGAAAATTCTTTAAAGATTACAATATGAAATAAACTCGACAGCGAGACGTTGCACAGACTTCAATAGCAAACTTTAGATCGTATGGAGTTGGTCGTTTCTTCTCCTCGAGGTTCCGGTCCTATTTATAGACAAGTTGTAGGTTCCGGACGTAGTGGTAGCGCAGGAGGGACGATGCTCAACTTGAATTTTTGTCATATTCAATGAACAATCCGGGATCAATACAACGATGAAAGTCAGTATCCACAGAATTGAATCAAAGATTTAGACAGGGGAATAGAAACCCGGAACCAAGAGAGAGAATCAACATATTTTGTTTATAATTAATTTAATTAAATTAAAGAATTACCTCCAAGATGATTCTTTCTTCGTTGATGCGTTCGGCCACAGATCTGCAGGTGTATCATCGTTGCGTTGTAGAGATCAAGAGTAGACCTCCTCTAGTGGTGATCCACACGTGTTCCACGTATCTCCGAACGTCACTGAAGGAGTCTCCGGGTGCTAGCATGGATGATCCTTACGTTTGTGATGTTCGTCTTCGATCGCCTTGAGAAATGCTTCCAAAGTGTTTTCCTTGATCCGATGGAGGAGGATCTCTTTTGTTCTTGAGAACGTTCTTTGAGAGGGATGAACTCTCTAGCCTTGAGAGATTTTCTCCAATTTGTTTTGCACAACAATAATGATCGTCACTTGGATAGCGCTTTGCTAATAAGAGAATAATATAACCGGGTATTTAATTCACTAGGGTAATAATAAATAATTTGCATAAGTGTTTTAATTATTTTATTAATCCTAGCGAAACCCTTATGTCAAATAATAACAGCAACATTATTATTTCCTGACATGCGTTTATCTTGCGAGTTATAATTAAATATTATTTAATCAAATAATATTCTATATTATTATTTCTCACTGGACCATTAACTCGGTCCGTCATTCCTCCACCATATATTCTCTCGAATAACTAGTGTCTAAATAAATGCGATCAGTCATTCATAAATAATTATTAAACCAGGATCGAAAATAATCTTTATTCAACTTGTTAAATAATAAATAATATATTATTCAACTGAGATACTGGATACACTTGGTGTGTGACCCTCTAGGTCTCTTTCTCAGTGGTATTAGGTGGAGCAGTCTAAAGAAGTTAATGCTGCAACGACGTGTCACCTCATATGAATGCTTATCGTGCAATATAATCTCCTTGTCTCGATATCTCCAATCAAACGGATTGCATGCAAGTGTCATCAACCCATGTGCTCGATTTCTCATTCTTTGAACTTGCCTATAAAACAGCATGGTCATGGATTTATTTAGGCTATATCATTTCCATCAAAGGGCCTAAGATATCAACTTCCGTTATGGAACAGAAAGGACAAATCTATTTTCACATTATTCATTAATGCAATATTACCCGTGACGCACCCAACATGTCCTACCTCACCGCGAACACATGTTGTCACGGTTTTCACCAATACATCTAAGTGCGCGAGTCATAATACCGATTAATAATAATATTAAAGTCTAAGGACCAATACACACGTCCGCGGATAGGATCCAATGACACTTATGAATGTGAATTTCCTACTGACGGGTCTCGTTATCATAATATCCTCCTGGACATTACCAAGGACGTATACACCATAAGAAGGTGTCTCAAAGTCCTATAAGTTTCCACCTCTGATAGCATGTATTATTTGTGTCCTTTCAAATGATATGTTGCGTAATCGTCGAGAGTCGCAACGACAGAAATGAGAAACAAAAAAAAAAAGAACGCAGAAAGAAATTAGACACGTGACACAAATTTACGTGGTTCGGGAATAACCCTACGTCCACAGAGAGGCAGAACTTCACTAATTCAAGAGCACAAATTACAGAGTTTTTTCAGTGGTAACCCTAGCCCGAAAATGAGCTATAAAATGGAGAAGACGATCACTGTTTCGAAAAGTAAGTCCGCGTCGCTACAGTGAACGACGACCACCTTTGTCAAAAGTGCTACAGTGGCTGCCAGCTGGAAGTCAAAAGCGCTACAGTACTGTTGACTCCGAAATTCGCATTGCTACAGTTGTGGACCACAAGCATTCGGCCCAACTGTATCGGGCAACACCAATCCAACAATCTCCCATTTGGAGCCTGATCCACTGCACTGCTATGCTTCGATGCAACTGATGAAGATAACTTAATCTAAGTTCTTCCTCTTCACTCACCAGTGGCGTGCTTTCCATTCACAGATTCATGAAATACAAACTGTTTTCCTCTTGTGCTCCCATCATGTCCTCCATTATTCTGCCTCTCATCCTCCGTTCATCAGTGGAGACCAACAGAGGCACAACAGTGCCTCAACTTCTGTAGGTTGTGTCAACATGTCTGTCGGATTGTTGGTTCCACATATCTTCTGCAAAGTCAGCAACCCATCTTGTATCAAACCTCTGATTAAATGGTACTTCAACTGAATGTGCTTCGTCTGGGCATGAAACACTGGGTTCTTGGCAAGATGTATAGCACTCTGACTGTCACAGTGCAATACATTCTCCTCTCGCTTTCTTCCCAATTAATCCAAGAAGTTCTTCAGCCAAACCATCTCTTTCCCAGCTTCTGTTACAACAATGTATTATGCCTCTGTGGTGGATAAAGCCACCACCTTCTGCAATTGTGATATCCAACATACCGCAGTTCCTCCACAGGTAAACCCATAACCCGTGGTACTCCTCTTGCTGTCGACGTTGCCTCCAAGGTCAGCATCCACATACCCCTGCAATGAATTTCCTTTCCCAAAGCACAGAGATACCTCCTTGCTGCCCTTCAAATACCTCAGTATCCACTTCACAGCTTCCCAATGTTGTTTTCCAGGGTTAGCCATATACCTGCTCACAACTCCCATTGCATGAGCAATGTCAGGTCGAGTACAGACCATGACATACATCAGGCTTCCAACAGCTGATGTGTATGGAACTTTTTCCATGTACTCCACCTCTTCTGCCGTCTTCGGTGATTGCTCCTTTGATAGTTTGAAATGGCTCGCCAGGGGAATAGAGACTGTCTTTGCTTCCATCATACCGAATCTTCTCAGGACCTTCCCAGTGTAATCAGCCTGTGACAACATTAATGTTCCAGCTGTGCGGTCTCTCTTGATCTTCATCCCCAGAATCTTGCCAGCTTCTCCAAGATCTTTCATTTCAAACTCCTCAGCCAACTGCCCTTTCAGCTCATTAATCCTCTGCATACATGATCATGCAATGAGCATGTCATCCACATACAAAAGCAATATAATGTATTCATCACCAAAGGACTTGATGTAGCAACAATGATCCATGTCACATCGTTTATATTCATTTTTAGACATAAATGAATCAAACTTTTTGTTCCACTGTCTCAGCGCCTGCTTCAGTCCATATAAGCTCTTCTGGAGTTTGCACACCAGGTCTTCTTTCCTAGACACTACATATCCCTCTGGCTGCTACATGTAGATATCCTCCTCCAAATCTCCATGAAGGAAAGCAGTCTTGACATCAAGTTGCTCAAGGTGCAAGTCATCTGACGCCACAATGCTGAGAACCACCCGAATGGTGGTAAGCTTCACTACTGGTGAGAATATTTCCGTGAAATTTACTCCCTTCTGTTGGAAGCCTTTCACTACCAACCTTGCCTTGAACCTCCTCTTGCCATCATGTTCTTCCTTCACCCGGTAGACCCACTTGTTCTGCAATGCTTTCTTTCCTGTTGGCAAAAGTGTTAGCTCCCAAGTGTTGTTGTCATGCAATGAGGAAATCTCCTCCTTCATAGCCAGCTCCCACTTGCTCGACTCCTTCAGCTGCATTGCATCTTCAAAGCATTCTGGTTCTCCACCATCAATCAATAATAGATAATGCAGGGATGGTGAATACCTCTGCACAGGCCTTCTCACCCTTGATGATCTCCTCAACTCCACTGGAGTAGTAAGTTCCACCAGTTCGGTTCTGTCAAGCTCAGATATACCTTCAGGCTCCATTTGCTCTTTGCACTTTGATTCAATGTTCCCATTTTCATCTTTAGCTACATGGCGATCTTTGTATATGACACCTTCATTGAGTACCACATTCTTGGCTTCTAATGACCATCTTCTTGAGATCATCTCAAAAGCGGTAACCAAACTCGTCAGCACCATAGCCAATAAAGAAGCATGGCTTGGACTTAGCATCAAGTTTGTCCCTTGAGTTAGCATCAATGTGTACATAAGCTAAACTGCCAAAGACTCTAAATGTGAGAGTTTTACCTCCTTACCAGACCAGAGCTCCTTGGGTAGACGTTCACTGCATCAGCCCAGAAGGTTTGTGTAACCTCATACTTCTGGCACGTTCATTCAACGTTTTATTCATCCTCTTTGCCACACCATTCTGCTGTGGTGTTCCTGGGATAGTCTTATCCCACCGAATTCCATTATCAGAATAGAATTCTATGAATTCCTGACTCATTCTCCACCATGACCTTCCACTTTTGAAACATTTTAAACACATAAGACTTACTTTTCAGAAAGTAAACTCATACCTTGTTGAGTCATCGATGAATGTCACATAGTATTGTGACCCTCCAAGGGAAAGTACTGGTGCAGGCCCCCAAACATCAGTGTACCAGGTCCAGCTTCCCAGCCTTTGGTGTTCTGGTGTTCTGCTTCCTTTTGTAAAAGACACCTTCTGCTTTCCGAAGATACAATCTTCACATAGGTCAACTTCCACTGACTTCAGCTCCGGTAGCAGCCCTTTTGTTGTCAGCACCTTCACCCCCTTCTCACTCATGTGGCCTAGCCTGTTGTGCCACAGTTGTGAATCTCCTACAGCTTTTAGTGATGCAGTCTCATGTCTATGCAAGTTTCTGTCATGTTGTATAAGGTACCATTCTTTGCTCCCCGAGCTATGACCATAGCTCCTCGGGTGATCTTTCATGCACCAGCAGTGAATGTGGTACTCAACCCTGCATCATCAAGTTGTCCAACAGAAATAAGGTTTCTTCTCAAACCAGGGATATACCTCACGTTTTCCAAAACCAGCAGACTCCCACTGTTGGTCTTGATTCGTGCATCTCTTTTCTCCACAATCTGCAAGGGCTCATCATCAGCAAGATGTATCTTGCTGAAATTTCCTGAAATGTAATTTTTCAGAAATCCCTTCTCCGATGTAGAATGGAAAGACGCCCCAGAGTCTAAAATCCAAGACTCCATTGGGTTGTCCACGCTCAACAACAACACGTCATCAGTGCAATCAGTTGCCGCATTTGCTCCACTGGTTTCAGGGTCCTTTCGATTTTCTCTGCACTCCTTGACATGTCCTTTCTTCCTGCAAGTCCAGTAGGTTGGACCAGACCCCTTTGCCTTGTCTCTGCTCTTTTCTCTTGACTTCGATCGTTCTCTGCGATTGTCCCGCTGCACATATCTTCCTCTTCCTTCAACGTTCAGAGCAGAACCAGAGAATCTGCTTGATTCTCTTTTTCGCACATCCTCACTAAGGATTAGGTCCCGTATATCTTTCAGAACCAGCTTGGTATTCCCCGAGGTACTGCTCACAGCTCTTACAGTTGCTTCCCAACTATCAGGTAAAGAGGACAATAAGATCAGTGCACATACCTCGTCACCAAGATCAATCTTTACCGATGTCAGCTGACTGATGATGGTGTTGAATTCGTTGATGTGGTCAGCAACAATTCTCCCTTCTGCCATTTTTAGGTTGAACAATCGTCGCATCAAATGCACCTTGTTTGCCGCAGAAGGCTTCTCGTACATATTTGCGAGAGCTTTTATCAGGTCCACCGTCGTCTTCTTCTCTCTGATGTTGAACGTCACGTTTTTGGCCAGCGCACAACACCCAGAACCTGTCGATCCAGCAGCTCCCACTCTGACTGCTTCATGTCCGTTGGCTTCAACCTAATCCTCGAATTGCATCCTTCAGAAACTGAAATCGGTTCTATCGAAGCGATCGATCTTCACTTTGCCTTCATCCAAAGCCATCGTTGGAGAATTCCGAACCCGACCTCTGATACCAGTTGTTGCGGAATCGTCGAGAGTTGCAATAACAGAAACGAAAAACGAAAAAAAAAAGAACGCAGAAAGAAATTAGACACGGGACACACAAATTTACGTGGTTCGGGAATAACCCTACGTCCACGGAGAGGCAGAACTTCACTAATTCAGGAGCACAAATTACAGAGGTTTTTCAATGGTAACCTAAGCCCGAAAATGGGCTATAAAATGGGGAAGACGATCACTGTTCCGAAAAGTAAGTCCGCGTCGCTACAGTAAACGGCTGCCACCTTTTTCAAAAGTGCTACAGTGGCTGCCGGGCTGGAAGTCAAAAGCGCTACAGTACTGTTGACTCCGAAGTTCGGACTGCTACAGTTGCGGGCCACAAGCATTCGGCCCAACTATCTACTATGACCTTTTAGTGCGACAGCTACTCTAAAACATTATCGGATACAATGTCATGCATAAGAACAATCATGATGTGATAAGGAGTTTATTAATATCCATCTAATGAATATATGTTTATCATAAAGTACAAAAGAAGTTGGTTATAAGTCACCAACTCCAACACAAGCTTCCAACGGCATCGAACACATCTCGAGTGATAGAGCTTGGGACAAACTTGGCATATGGAAAGTATATTATCGAAGGGGTAAAAGGGTCTCAACTGGGGAAGTTAGTTAGAAGGGACATCTTGTTCCACATGGGGGGGCTCAGTTATAAATGTTGGGTTGTAAATGTATTAAAAATGATACAACGGACAAACCTTAAAGCATTTACAAAGCTAACCTCACAATCGTACGTTTTAAGGAAAACTTACAATGATTACAATATGAAACGCACTCGACAATGAGACGTTGCACAATCTTCAGCAGTAAACTTTAGATCGTATGGAGTTGATCCTTTCTTCTCCACGAGGTTGTGGTCCTATAATCTTCCAATGGTTGGATTCCACACTTCTCGAGATCAATTGCAACGGCATCGGACACATCGTCTTAATCTTTCAACATATTAGTACTTTGTCTGGTGGACGTCTGATTTAACATCATTACAATGCTTTAAAGAATTCAGTCCTGTAGAAATAATAAATCTTCATCCGGTATATTTTGTACATCTCCGTCTGGTAGGCTTTATTAATCTTTGTCCGGTAGGCTTTGCAAATCTCCGTTTGATGAACTTTGTATGCCTCTGTATGTCCGATAGACTTCGTACATGTCCATCCGATGTACTTTGTACACGTCAGTCCAATGTATTTCGTATGTGTCCGCCCGATAGAATTTGATTTCTCCGACCTGTAAACCTGAATTCCTTCCTGCACAAACTCTATACTGTGGAAAAAACAAAGATTAGATATAGAAACATTAAAAAGGTGAATTGTGATTTTCAAAAGGTAGAAATAGATCTTCCGACTCAACAATAAAATGGGCGGGGAAGAGAGAGGGAGGGACGGAATATTTTCTGTTTTACAGTTCGGCCAATTGGCTTCGGCAGGAGAGCGGGTCTCTCGTGTGATTCGTCTCACCTTCTCTTCTTCTTCTCCCCCCTCCACTGTAATCCTAATACGTTCCTCTTACAATACATACAAAGCAGCCCACTCTTGTGGCACTCAGGGTGTTGGCTCACTGTCAGTGGGTGTTAATATCTATTTATCAAACTTGTGGTGATCATAGGACCATTACATTGTAAAAAAATTGTACTGTTGTGTGATTAACTGTTTTGATTATGAGACGACTAAGCTAATTTTTCAGAAGTTTGGACTTTTACCGTGCAACTTTCTTAGGAGAAACCAAGGAATCATCTGGATATGAGACATCGCTTGGACTCTAGAGGCCAACGTGAAGGAAAGGTAATTGATTATAGGTATGGTATCTTAATCCCTTTTTATTTCCAATGAAATATCGTTATAACTGAGAAACTAAAGGGATATTTTCGTAAGGTCAGTCACGTTTAAATCAGGCCGTCCCCCCCCCCCCCCCCCCCCCCATTGTCATTTTTTACTTTTAGTGCTAAAATTGAACTAGAAATTGAGCATTTTGTTCAAAAAATGATGCCTTGTGTTAGATGAGAATAAAATCATCCGTTACTATTTGTATTTTTCTATTAGGATACATACATGCTAAATGCTTACATGATTATTTTAGAGTAAGTGACCTAAGAGCTGTTGAGCTATTGGATGATCTTTGTGAAAAGATGCAAGATTACACTCTTCAGAAGGTAAACCTTTCCTTCCCGCATCTCTTTTTATATTTTCTGTTCAGCAACTGGTATCTTTGAGGCCATGTTTAAGGCGTTTTTTATTAGATAAAATGAAATGGAATGAACAAAATGATGGAATTAAATTTGTTAATTCCATTTTGAGATTTTGGATGGAATGAAATGGTTTGTGAAGATCATCTTTAAACATTCCAATCCATTTAAAAAAATAATAATCTAAACCATGGTTCACCCCTTTTGTCCATTCCATTTCACCCCCAAAAAACTATCAAACATACTCTGAATTTAAATGCATATAATTTTTGTTCCCATGATCGCAGATGGAGTCGGGCACCCAAAATTGGGTCAAAGTGGACGATTGGAATAACCTCACAACTAGTACGCCACCTTCTTCCTTTTCTGTTTTTATTTAATATATCATTTTAGTCATTTTTCTTTACTGTTTATTTAATATATCATTTTAGTCATTTTTCTCTTCGTAGAGGCAATGGAAAAACAGTTGATGTTTCTATTTTCTTAGTAAAAAAGGTTCATTATGGTGGCAGATAAACAGGAAGCTCGTGCTTACTCAAAAGATATATCCTCTTTCTGCGGAAGGTAAATTACTGGACCTTTTTTTTCCCTGGAATGGTGAAAGACTATCTATTAATGTTGCGTTTGTATATCTAGGTTACTGGAGGAAACCGAAGAAGAGGTTAGTTTCAGACCTTTTCTCGTTGATTAGTGTCTCGGTTAAAAGACCAATCATTTGCAGAAATTGTCGCTGCAGTTGACAGAATTGATAAAGAAAGGATCTGTTAAAGCAGGAGGGGTGGGAAAGATACTCTGTCAAAATCTGAGCAAACATTGCAATCACCCAAGGTAATAATTATTTTATTATTTATTTAATAAAATAAAAGATTGCCATTAATGATTTTAATCAACTAATGTTAAACCTAATCGGAATCTGTTGCAGGGATTCCCACTCGGATGGAGAACTCTGAGACGTAGTCGATGCAGCAGTGGGGACAGAGTACCAATTTATGGAGGGCAATGTGAATTTTGGAATTTTGGTTTCAATCGACAGCTGATTTTACAGTATTAATTAATTGTGCAAGTATCCAATTTATATTACATCTATACAACATGTAGAAATCCAGAAAATAAATGCTTAAAAAAATACCCCATACGCATAAATTACCATGAATTAAACCAGCTGCATGCGCCACCCCTAGCCTAGTGATCATGCGTTGCTGTCCAACACACCCTTCAGGAAATTAAGCCCTTGTGCTGAAATGCTCCTCCGGACTTGGGCGGGCAGAATCTCTATCAGCGTAGGCGGGTCTGGTGAGAAACACACAATAACAACCGTGAGATTATCACAACTGTGGCGCATCATTGCCTCCCTGACCAGTTCTTTTGAGCACCTCTCGGGGTCATTATGAACCATCAACTCTTTCCTAACCGTTGTCACGGCGCACTGGCTGCTCATTACATCCCACAAACCGTCACACCCCATGATCAGGAACTCATCATCCTCTGTCAAGAGGACCTCCTGCACCTCTGGTTCAGCACTCAAGGGGCAGGCTGAGCCTTTTGAGCCCTTCATGTGCCAGTCCCCGAGGGCACGTGCCACAGATAACTGACCATTGAGGTAGCCATCATACACAACCCCACCCAGCTTCTCGATTCTCAACCTTTCCGATGAACAATCGGGTTTGTGATCTCTTGACAACTCGATTGCTTTGCCTCGCTTACCCAGCACAGCTCGACAGTCTCCAGCATTGGCGATTAGCATCATCCTGCATGAAGCCAAATAATGTCAAAATGGGCATTTGGTCAAAAGTTACCAAGGATCCATTTAACAACGCTTACTGAAAACTGCTTTTAAATTTAATATAGAGGCTCACTTGCCTTCCGAAAATAAGGGCAATAATTGCTGTTGTTCCAGAAGAGATGTCAAGAGAACTGTTATCTGCAAATGCATGATCTGCCTTTACAAAAGCACTCTTGACTGCCTTCTCCATGCTTCCAGGGAAATATGAGTCCTCGAAAATGAGCCGGAGAATGTTGTCCCTGATGAATGATGCTGCATCTGTACCACCATGGCCATCAAAAACCTGTTCCCATGTGTTAATGAAACACATTCAGTGAATTTACAGCAACATCATGAAATAATAGATCGATTACATTTGTCACCAAAAAATCAATTAACTCTACAAATTAATAATTTTCCAGATACATGTGTGCGTGCATAGGATTGGCTACTGACAAGGCAAACCCGGATCGTTTGTTAAAGTCCAAAATTCAAATTAGTTGGGACAGCAAGTGCTAGATATCACTTGCTATCAGATTAGGTACTGACCATAATGATCAAAACAAATGATAGCTCTAGAACAAATAATCAAATAGTTGACTTTATTATCAAATTAGTTGGGACAGCAAGTGCTAGATATCACTTGCTATCAGATTAGGTACTGACCATAATGATCAAAACAAATGATAGCTCTAGAACAAATAATCAAACAGTTGACTTTATTATCAAACATCAGTACAAGACACACCCCATAGAAAGCTCCAGGAAAAGGGATGCCTGCAGGTGTCCCTAGGTGTTCAAGAAGATTGTCAATGCGCAAATGCTCATCCTCCATGTAATGTTTGGCTCCTCTTTCAGCACAGCTTCCTGACCGAAACACAGGAAAGTAACCTGCATTCCCATCAGGAGGTGATTTGGGACCTCCTATCCCACAATCCAGTTCCTGGAAAAACATTAGTAGGAATATTAGCAGATGCAAGATTTTTTAAAACAACCAAGAAGCAGACACTAAAATTAAGATAGTGGGGGAGATGTGTGGGGGGGGGGGGGATTTATATGTTTGTGTGATTCCTACATGAAACAGGGAAAGAAAGAAAATATTAAAATTACACAGCACTTGGGCCCTAGAAGGATGTTTGTGGAAGGTTGAACTTTGTTTCCTTTAACAGATAACAATGTAAATGAAAAATCTCTAAAGAATCATAAATAGCCTGCAGAAAATATGTCAGAAAAAAACCCTAAAAATGTGTTAGTAAAATGTTGAAATGCCTTCTTAACTTCATTATGAAGGGGTTTGCTTGGCAGAACCCCATGCACCAAGCTCAATCAAGCAGGGAGATAATTGCTACACCAACACCCTAAACAGGATTAAAATAAAAAAATCTCATATTATCAACTGCCAACTTGACGGGTGAAGGATGGAGCAGTACAATGTTCTCTTACCGGATCAACTACAGCAACTAGCTGAGCAGAATTATCACAACGCCGCAAAGCCCAAAGGTGTCGAGGTGGCTTTCCACTTGCTATCTGTGTTATTTTCTCTGAATTCCTTGAATCATCCCCTTCAATGGTAGGGACATCACCCCTGTAATACCTGCCTTCTAATATAGTGAATGGTGGTGAAAAATCAGCACCAGCAGCCATGCCTACTTCAAAATGTAAATCAAGTTCCACGACCCAAATCCTTCACTCTACTATTCTCGTTTCTATGATATGTAAACTGAAATTTCAATTCAAAATCTCTATCAATCTCCAATGTTGCAGGGAATAGCCGGATTCAGTGGATTAACAAAGTAATCACAACAGGGAAATTCAGTCAAACCGAAAGTAGCAGACCGAAGCATCCTCAAAAGAAATAGCTCTTAAGTGCCAAAAATATTGCCAGGCGTACGACACAACCAGGACCTCAATCATGGCAGCTAGCAAAGTCTTTCATTTTCGGATCCATAAAGCTATTTACCAAAACCGACAAGTTTTGAGTCCACGGAATAAAATATCGAAATCATCAGCAACTACAACGGCCTCTTACGGGCAATGTAAGGAGCGAATATCACTCATCTTGAATTCCGAACCAAATACAGATCGAAATTCTTCAAAACCTATTCCAAATGGCTAAAAAAAGATCATCTCAACAATCCAGAAACCGCTGTTTCGAAGGACGATGATCGAGAAATGGCGAACAATAATAGAAATCGAAAACCTAAAAAGTTCTGGATCCTTGCAGGAGAATGAATAGTGCCTTTTTGCCTTGCTTTCGTCGGTGGTCGGGCAGCGAAGCTCCTGAAAAGACGTCAGAAGGAACAAGGGACAGGGAGAAAGGAGCAGGTGGAAGGGAGATAGAGAGGTGGGGCGGGGTGGGGTTGGTCTGGATATGGCTGGCCACCGGTAATCGTGTGAATGTTCAAAGTGGCAAGAAGGGGATGAATTAGCACACGTGGTGAGTTCTGATCGGGGATCCTCCTCCGCTACAACTTGCAATACAGGGTTGTTCTGCGGCCGTTGGGTGTGAAATCCTCCCGCCAATGGACGGTGGATGGAGGCGTCCTCTACCTTCCCGGTAACGCGTTTCCACGCGGTTGGGCCCTTACGGAGCGCCCTCGCCATTAACGTGGCGAATATAAGGAAAGTTCCGACTTTTTTTTAATAGGTTTTATTTTATTTTAAAAAACCGGGATATGGATTTATGTATTTGGAAAAAGGGGTAAAGGGAGTCGTGGACCTGTTCACGCTTATCTTATTAGGCAATAAGCATGAACTCCTATTACGCTTCATTTATAAATAACCAGTACATCGTCTGTCACGCGTTAAAAATGAAATCTGAACTACAAAATGCATTAGAAATATGAAAAGTGTTCAATAAAAATTAATAATTAAAATATTGAAATTATAAATCGATTCATAGAAACAAAGTATGAAAATCTAATTTCTAAATACTTGAAATAGGTAAACACTGAAACAGAATCATGGTAAGATAACTTCACATTGGAAACAGACACTAGTTTTTATTTTTATGTCACATTGGAAATAGAACTATGGAATGTTATTTAACCATGATAAGAGAACATAAATACAGTTTCAGTACCAGATACATGTTTGACAACATTAACATGAACCATGATTTTCAACAACAGTGGGTGTGCAGATCAAATTACAATTCATGTCATCAGAATGTGTAGTCAACAGCCTCCCAGTACTGCCATGTATCATTGATGTAGAGCAGTAGTTTATCATGTTTGTTGACAGTTATATTGATCCATGTAATATATAATTAGACAAGAATGTGAGTAAATGAGACATTTTACTATGAAAAAATAAATGGTTAATCTAGTGAAGTGAAAAAAAAAACGTCATAATCAAATGGCTTAGTTGTTTACAGTATTCATCTATGAAAAAAAAGCTTTATAAAAATTCAATGAAAACAATTATTAATATGAAAATGAAAAATCACTACTAATTGAAATAAATAATAGAAAATAGTAACCCGGTGCGCTTTATCAGGAAACAAACATGAAATATTTGAAAAACTGAAAACTGTTCAAGTGGAGACAAACATAAATTCATCCCTGTTGTCTAGGGCATTACCTCTCCCCCGCTTAGCCCCTCGTCAATACCCCCCCTCCCCTGCCCTTTGCCCTCCCGTCCAACCCCCCCCCCTCCCCCCGTCCAACCCCTCCCTACATTGCAGCCCCCACCTCTCCATCGCCCCTCTTCTCCCCCCGGCCCAGACCCTCTTCTCCCCCTACCCAGCCCCTCCCCTCCCCCCTGCTCAGCTTGTCCCCTCCTCCTTTCCAAACACCTCCTCCTTCTCCCATGCCCAGCTCTACCCCTCCCATAAATCTGAACCTATTTTAAGAAAACATCAACCTCTGTGATGAATTTTGTTTAAACATAAAGGGGATAAAAAATATGAACAAATTGGAAAAATACGATCCTATATATTAAATTAGAATCAATATTAAAAGACACATAAAATTTTAAAAAACTGTTAAATGTAAGAACAAAATTATACGAAAATGTACGAAAAAATAGACCTGATTGAAAAAAATATGAACAAATGAGAAATAAATAAGACCCTACTAAAAAATTGAATATATAAAAAACCAAACTCACCATTCCAGCAGAACAGAAACACCTCCACCATGGGATAAGCCATGGGTGTTTTGAAGCCAAGATAGACAACATAAGCTTGGTTAGAAATACTTTCATACTTTAATAAAAATAAAATAGGTCAGAATATAAATATAATAGAAGCGATAAATAAAAAATTTGAATATATAAAAAACCAAACTCACTATTCTAGCAGCACTTAACCCAAACACTGAAACCCAAACCCAAAAACATCTTCCCTATACCGTAATCTCAAAATTCTAAACCCTAAACCTAAAAAACCTAAACCCTACCCAGACACCTCGACCATGGGATACACCATGGGTGTTTTGAAGCCTAGAGAGCAATATAATCATGGTTAGAAATACTTCAATACTTTTGTAACAATAAAATAGATTTGAATTTAAATATAAAAAAAAGCAATAGACACAAAATTTGAATCTATAAAAAAACCAAACTCACCATTCCAACAGTACTTACATACCTCCACCATGGGATACGCCACGAGTGTTTTGAAGCCCGGAGAGGCAACGAAAGCACGGTTAGAAATACTTTTATAATTTTGTAACAATAAAATAGATAAGAATATAAATATAACAAATTCTATAAATTAAATCAATGTTTCCATGAAATTATAAATCGGATATTACAAAGTGAATTGAAAATTTTAATCTCATGCCGTTATATAGAATTCTCTAGGTGTGTGCTTATGTGCAAGGGGTGATATGGTTACAAATGAAAATAGACTTAATGGTAAAATGACTTACATTTTTTCCAAAATCCTCCATTGTTTTCCTCAATTGAATATAACTATCCCAAACACATCACAAATTCCATCATTTAAAAAATAATAACACAATGTTAGAACTCAAAATCATAGAATAATTGGGAAAAATATGAATTTATAAGCATTTATAGAACATTAAGATCCAATGAAAATACATGCATTCATAGTATAATTAAATATGTTGTATAGTTGTCACTAAGAGAAGTAAAGGAGAATTTTCATAGTAATCTAATGTATTAACAGTGAAAAGATCCAGATATAGTGTTCATGTAGATATTGTGTTCATGTAGATATTGTGCATTTTCAGCATGATAATATATCTAGAGAAACCACCAGGCTAAAATTGTCTACAATAATTCACCTATCTATCCCTTTCTAGAGTAACCTTTTTCAAATTCATGCCCCACTACATCTGGGAATAATCATTTCAAGGGATGTAGGTCAATAAAATTGAACCATCACATGTTTCAATAATGAATAATAAGGGGAAAATGATGTTTAAAAACTATATATGCAGGTTACGACATTGTAAAAGCACGGTTACCTTAGATACATGCGACAAAAATCATGAGCCGAATCTATGTCCAAGGAATGGAATGGAATTAAATTGATTGAAATGTATGGATTCATACGCACCCAAGACCTTACTCATAACTGGAGTTGCTGGAATCATTGATTATCATATCGCAAACAGGTTGGTCCAGAACTACCTTCACTAAATGATTGTTATGCTAGATAAGATCTATTACTTTTCCATGTTGAAGGGAGCCATTATCAAGTTATTTTTCTTCTCATTTGTGCTATAAGAGATAAAATATTCTTTGTATGGATTATGGAAGGTCATAAGGGCTAGCCATTATAACAACTTAGGGAAATATTATTTATTGAGCCGTGTGTGAATAGATCATATGGAAAAATTAGAGATATATTCCTAAAATCTAAATATGCAATGCATATTTTATAAATGATGATTATTTTGATAATTTATAAACTGCATACTATAGAAATCAATAGTGTGAAATAAAATACAGTAATAAAAGAAGGGATTATCATTTTAAGACAAGCATAATGAATAAACATCGATATCTATTTCCATGCATTCAAATACAATGCAGATGGGTTGAGCCAAAACTGAACATGAATTGTCCTCATAATTGAAATTAAAGAGATAAAATTATTAAACATCAATATATATTATAACATATACATTGTTCATCAATAATGAAAGATATATTATTTTGTTTTCAAAACTCAAAAGCATGTTTTGTTTATTACAACAGTATATATCCATTCCAAAATAAAAACATACATAACAAAAATATTGTTGAGAAAAAATTCATTAATACCATAAAAAACACAACATTATAGATATTAAAAAAAAACAAATTCCATCTTCATTTTAAAACTGCATTCCAAATATTCATTATTTAAAAACCTGAAACAGAAAACATATTATCAAAAAACCCATAACAATTTGAATATTAATCAAAAATTGAAATGGAATCTTCATTTGAAAATTAAGCAACACAGATGTAAACGACATCATTAACAAATAAAATTAACTACTGATCAAAATTTACAACGGATTTTCAGTTGGAAAAAAAATCAAAACAGAATATATGTTTTGTATATCAACTAAACAAACTTCAATAAACACGTGTTCTCTTATCTATAAAAAATAACTTCATTAATATAAAAAATGTAAGAGTGGAACTATATATAAAAAATACAACGATATTGTCAATTGAAAAGACAAACTAAAAACAGAAAGTTTGTTCTATTATAATTAATTCAACATCAACAATCAAAAATCACACCTAATCAAACGAAAAATAACAATGTGATGATAAAGAGAGAAAATAAACCCTTGTGGTAGAATAAAAAATTATTAGCATCATCCAATGAACAGAACTCGGGTGGGTGTGATCAATCAAAGAACAACTCATCAGCAATAACTAATGATCAACATCCAGTGAACAATTGTTATAGGAATTCATTTACAAAAAACTGTAATAGCAATGGTCTGCATTATTTTCATACCATCATTCTCATCGACATTATAATCAATCATCTTCATCGTCAACAAAATCAATATTCTGCAGGAAAACAATAACCAAATAAATGGTTTTGCCCAATACAAATTCTGGGATAAATCTTGATTGGTATTAAGTGAGAACCTTATTGTAATCATCATTCTCACTGTGCTCTTCATTCTCATCCTGGATCTCATCATCTCCATCTTCATTTGCACCTTCCTTCTTTTCCTACAGTCCTTCACCGTAGTTCCCCTCCCCAATTTGAATTAGTAACATGAACCAAGAAAAATAAGATAATAGTTAAAAAATTTCAATGAACTTCTGGTAATTATATGAGCAAGCATATTGATATGGCATAGTTTTTCGTTATAAAAAACAATGACATCATCACTTCCTAGATAATTTATGGTACCATAATGATCCAGGGTGACTAAATACATAGTTTGTTAACTTAATTTTCCAGATGTTTCTGTTCCAGCTTCTCACACGTATCAAACATTATCAAATTTATAAAAAAAGAACTCCAGACGGTAAATTTAAATAAAGTCTACAAATTTAATCCCAAAATATATTTTCAATGTATCCAAAAAATACACAAATCTATAGCCACATGTTAAAATTAAAAATTTGGAGTTAAACCTGAATCAGGATTCCACTGAACTTGTTTTTTCTTTTGTGTTCGGAGTCTGCCTTAAATTTCAAAACCACATCTAGATAGAGCATTAAAAAATTAGAGAAAAGAAAGTTGTAAACTACAAACATCATATAAAACATCTAAATAAGTTAGTCAACTCCTAATATCCATATAACATTCAAATCAAATACCAATTAGTTCATGAAGAATGTTATACTTACTAAGGTCCTAATAATCCCAAAAGGCAATGTTGGCTGCTTTTTTTCTTCAACTCGTTCATATCTGAGAACCTCTATATGTCACCGTCTTGGTCATCAGAAGATTCAAGTAAAATGACATATTTTGATAACATTTTGGATAAAAAATACATGAAATAAAATACACAAACATATATTTAAATGTCATACACCAACTAATATATATATATACATACAAAGTATCCACCATAAACAGAACATGTTATCAATATTAAAGTATTGTTCGTGTTTGATGATTAAAAAATCAAGAAAATTCATCATGACCATGAAAATTAAATGGGAAATAATATTTTTTTGGGTTATTAAAATATTATATTTTTTATTTATTTAGGATCTTAAAATATTAATCTTAACATAATTTTTATATCATTTTTATTGATTATAATATATTTTTTATTAACATATCAATTTTATAACAGATTGGTGATTCTCATTGTAAATGAATGAAGTTATCAGTAAAAAATATTTGAAATTACTTTTCATTTCAAACAAAAAACATGTATTTACCTTTTTTCCTATCAATTCATGCACTCAACTTCCACCCAACAAAATAGGACCTTGGTCCAATGACATTTAAAAAATGTGGGAAAACATACAGCTATATTGAAAGGCCACCATTACAATATAAAAATTATTAAAGAAAACATCCATGATGGTTAGGAATTTACAAAGATTTTCAATTTCATTAAAATAATTTGAATATGAAAAAATTGGGTTTACCAAACATTTTCAGCATGTTCAATTTAAGCAAACATAAACTAAAAAAAGCTAAAGAAATACAAGCATTAAAATTTTAAAATGAAAAACGGCAACCTTGAACACTAAAAAATACATTAGAAATTGAACATTTATGTACAGGTAGATACAACAAAAAAAACTCGTACCTTCCATTTGAAGTCTATTTCAAGTATTTTTATGTAAAAATCACGAAGCACGTGATTGTCACTGTATTATTAACCCTTTTGTAAACAATGTAAAATTGATGAGTCGTTAATTGTAAATCAAATCCAGATGATGAATTAGTTGGTAAAATAATAGCAGGATCAACCAAAAACAATGATGGTCTAATAACATTTCAAAAATAAGGGAAAACAGACAACAATAATGAATGATCTCCTTACAGATCTCAAATATGACTACAGAAAATAACCTTAATAGTTCGAATTTTACAATGATATGCAATTTCATTAAAATGGTTAAAAGTTGGAAAATCTAGGTATACCAAACACGTTCAGCTAGATTAATTTTGGCTAGTATAAAATAACAAAAGACCAATGGAAATTAGAGAGATTTGGCTCTATACTCCATTTGAAAACACATTGAAAACATCATATAATATGAACATGAACTGTTAGAACACATATAAAGCTAGAAACACATTTGTAGTAGAAACACACTATATTATCAATGAACAGAGTAACAATGAATACAATATTCATATAGTGAATAGAAACACATACCTGTTGTGGGGCGAGCAACACGTCGTTTGAAACTCGATTGAGTAGAAATAGTCGATAGTTGTAGATGTGGATGGATATCACGAGTTGGAGGAAATCATGGAACGAGATGCAGTGAATGTGGAGGGTACCTGACTGAAATAATTCAAGGTAGTAGGATAAACGGGAAACATACGATTAGTTGAGGGTATTCTGGAAGGTGAACCATAGTAGAATACTGACATATTAGCGTGGAAGATACCAGCTGTGTATTGCGGGTACTGCATGACGATGGGAGGGGAAACACGAGCAAGAACCCTAGGAGCAGCGACAGAGGGGTGACGACAGCGGGAAACGTAGGAGCGCCGCCATAGGGAAAATGGGAGGGGGAACCGTAGAAACAACAGAAGATGTTAAATGGGATGTGGGGAGAAAATCTAGAGAGGGGATCCATAACAACAATGGAGGACCATAGGGAACCCTAGGAGCAGTGGCAGAGATGAAATGTGAGCGGAACCATAGGAGCAGCTGGAATCGTAGGAGAAGGACACCTTGATTGGGAATCGTAGGAGCACCGATGTAGGTGGAACAGGAGGGAGAACCCTATGAGAAGCAGAAAATCATTGATGGAGGTGAAAGAGGAGTGGAAATCGTAGGAGCAGCGACAGAGGTGAAGCGAGAGCGGGAACCTAGAAGCAGCGGAAAATTTCGAGCGGGGTCGAGTTTTGGATGGAGGGAATGAAAGGAAACGCGTTTTTAGGGTGACGTGGAACATTGTGGATGGGACACGTGTAACTGGAGGAAGCCAAGTTCAGTATATATAATAGATGCACACGAGCCGTGAACGATATATATATAGTATATTTAAAGTAAAATAAATTTAAAATATAATATTTGATATACAGATAAATAAATTGAATCTGCCTAAATATTTTGTAAAAATTATATTAATGATAAATATTTATAAAAAATATTATTAACTTTATTTAAATATAATTATATATATGTTATATTATTTATCATATTTAAAATTATTTAAATATAAAATATATTATTTGATATCTATATACATAATATTTTTTTTGTAAGTAAAACTGATTTTTTTACTAATAATAGTAATTTTTAATTATATTAATTATAAATAATTATTATTCTGATTATGTATTATTTAAATTTTGAAAAGTTTAATTACTTCAAAAAAAATGTATATATACTTAATTTTATTGCATTAAAAGTAACATAAGTTTAAAATATTTTATTGATTATTTAAGTGTGAATTGTATTAAGTTTGTTGATAAAATTTAACAAAATTTACTATTGATAATATTCTGAGTGGTTATGTGTCAAAAAATAATATTTTTATTTAGGAAACTATAGTTGATTATAAAAATAAAATTAGATTTGTAGGTATTTGGAGAGAACTTGTTGTGAAGGAGACGTAAGTTTGCAATAATCAGATATGAACAAAACAACAATGGATGAATGAAGGAGCAACCATGGAATGAAGAAGCAAACAAAAATTAGGTTTGTGGGGATTTGAAGATAACCTGTCATGGAGGAGCCATGGATAGGAGGAGGAAACGTGCACTACCACAAATCGATGCAATGGTAGCGTTGGTTTTTATCAGCGCTAAGTAAAAAGTGTCGGGATTGATTTCCTCTAGCCCTAGATCTCTCAAACCCAACACATAGGTCCTTCCGAGGTTCCATCCTAAAACTCATGGGTGTTGGGATGAATTGTGCAGCCAAGCTTTTATGCGAGCCACCGTCCTTGGTGGAATCCGACGTGGGACTTGGATTTGTGCCCAATAATCTTCCTCTCGAAGCAAAGACCACACAATTGGGCCTCCCCTTCAACGATAATGCATCAGATCCAACCATCTTGCACCGCCATTTTTTCTATCATCGAGACTCGCCACCTGACCACCGTTATCAGGAAGACTTTCAACACAAGAATCCATGGATTCACATGCTTCAAATGAGCAACCGCTATCGTTATCAAACTAGTTTGGGGAATACTTCACCCTACATCAAACCTGACCCACACCATGACTCTGGTACCACTTGTCAGGATTGATTTCCTCCAGCCCTAAGTCTCTTGAGCCCAACACATAGGCTCTTATGGGGTTCCATCCTAAAACCCATGGGTGCTGGGAGAAATTGTTCATCCAAGCTTATATGTGAGACACCATCCTTCGTGGAATCCGATGTGGGGTGTGAGTTTGTACCAAACATAAACACACTGATAAAGCGTCACCTTTATCAGCCTGAAGGCCCAATAGTGTGTTTGTCTCATCCTCTTCGGTTGCTCCATGTCCAGCAGTCACACCACGCCGATCACGTTCAGCCGGCTCCGCCGTCCATCAGCACAACCCGTCACGCACTTGTGCTCATCACCCCCTCCCGTCTGTCGTTGATGTCACCATCACGCAGGCTTCTCGCCCGTCGACACCACCCTGCGTTGTTGCGCCTGCAACCAGGCTTGCGCTTGCCCATCGCCCTGTTGGTTTGGTGTTGCCCGATCCGGTTGGACCGAATGCTTGTGGCCCGCAACTATTGCGGGTTGAGCTTCGCGGTGAGCTCGGCCCCCGGTCCAATTTTCAGCACTGTAGCAATGCTGACCACTGTAGCGGAGCTGACCGACCGACACCGACAGACACTGTAGCGGTGCGGACTTCGTGGTCAACTTCACTGTAGCGCTTTTTTTGACTTCCAGCCGGCAGACACTGTAGCACTTTTGACAAAATGAGCCGCCGATCACTGTTGCAACGCGGACTACTATTCGGAACAGTGGATCATCTTCTTTATATGTAGTCCATTTCGGGCTAGGGTTTTTACTACTGAAATCCTCTGTAATCTGTGCTCCCAAAATAGTGAATTTCTGCCTCTCCCGTGGACGTAGGGATTTTTCCCGAACCACGTAAAGCGTCATGTCCTGTGCTTTCTTTCTTTTCGTTTTTCCTCGTTTCTGTCGTTGTTTCTCACGGCGATTCCGCAACACGCCCTGCAGTCCTGTGTCTCGTTCATTCGTGTTGTTTCACCTGCAACCAAGCTCATGACCACCACCTGCCTATCGCCCATCGTTATCGCCCCGCAACGAGACCCCACTCATCTGTTACTCCAGCGCTCGTCTGTGCTGTTTCACTCGTCACACCACGTTATGGACATGATTGTTGTTATTTATGTTCATATATTGATGTGTGAGTATAATTGACGCTATATTATCATAAGTTTGTGAATATGATTGCGAGTTGCTATGTTCCAAATGTTAAGATTACCTATATTATGGTGACACATGCATATGTTATGTATTCATGACTCATGAATGTTCATTTATACATTTACACCTTTATTATTCATGCATTCCATATACGCAACAACTCGTTTTTTATGATCTATACCTTACTAGGTATGATTCATTCATGTTATACCCATGAATTTATTATGTTCTCATAAATACTTATAAAATTACAATAAATATATTTAAACAATAAATATATTATTATATTTATAATTATCAAATTCTAATTATATATAAATACTTCTAAAATATATTTATATATAATTATAATTATAAATAAATAAAAATAAAAATATATATTTAAATAATTATAAAATTACAATAAATACATTTACTATAATTATATATATATTTATTAGAAAAATGAAAGACGCGGAAAAAATACGGGGTCAAATAAGGAGACAAACCCTTATCCAAAATGAAGAGGATCAGAACCATCCCCATAATCAGGATCAGAGATATCATTAGTAGATTCCCACTTGGACTGTGAATTCCTCTTGTTGAAAAGCATAAAGTACTTCTCTCTGAGCTTTTGCTGCTCCATGGTGAACTGTTTCGCAGAACGACCACGCCCTCGCGTTGCGACCCAATCATCACGACCACGTCCTCGACCACGACATTTCGAATGATGACCCCATTTCCAAGACTTGGGTTGATGCCATGCCCCTTCAATTTCATCCCTCCCCAATTCAGTTGAGACCATTTGCTCATCCATGATGCGTTCATCATCCATAGTTTGGTCAATCTTCCCGATGTCTTGCACACCTACATCCACTTGACCAACAACCGTTTTCCCTTTATCCACCATTGCAATTTGAACCTGCGTGTTATTGATATCATGATTATCTAGGGGATATTCCCCCAGTCTGTTCTCAAAAGCACTCCGCCCAACATCATTATGAGATGACGTATCCATAACAACAATGTCCGACCAAAGGTTTTTACCAGAGCTCTGCATAGGCACGGTCTTCTGAATCTCAACAACGCCTTGTGTGCCACCTTGTATGCAAATGTCCTCATCAAGCCCATCATTTTTATGAGTGCCAGGTTCAACAACAAATCCATCTTTGGGAGGCATGTCTAGCGGTTGAGCTCCACCAGCGACCGTCATCGCAGGATGCACTCTGCTCATGCCTTCCTCGTCATTCCTATTCTCAGCCAATTGTAAATTCAATCTTCAATTCACCGTAGAGTGACCATTCTTCTTACAGATGGCGCAAACAAGATTTTTTCTACATTCAGAATCTAAATGCCCTATATTCCCACATATATTGCAAAAGGAATGTTTTTTTCTCAAACTCTATTGAGAGTTCCAACCATCGATCAACAACAAGCAATATGACTGAGTACGTAAGAGTTGAACATAGGTCAACTTCCACAAGCACCCTCGCAAAATGTCCAAAACGTGCAATCTCTGTTTCTCTGTCAAATTTGATTGGAGCCCCTACTGTAGAGGCAATATCCCACAACAACTGCGAATGCTAAAAAAAACCATGGTAGGCCATGAATTCGTATCTACGTCTGAGTGATGGAGTTCTTCATCGCAGAAGGACTAAAGAAGGGATCTCAATCTTGGATCTTTAAAATTTCAGGTTTAAGAGAAACAAAACCCAAACCCCATGCTCGAGATTTCAGATCATCAGAAAGGAAGGGAAAACAATATGAAAAAACCTCTTACGGAGCGAGGTGATCCTCCATCCACCAAAACCCCAAATTTGAAGAAGCCACTTTTCAGATCTTTAATCTTCAGGAATTATCCTAAGTCAATCTTGCAAGAATGAGTGCTTGCAAATCTCGAGTCTTTCCGCAATCAATTGATGATTAGGTTCAACAATGGCCAACAACCCATTTTTCGTGACCCTAGAAGAGGTGGTGCTCCTTGAATCAGAAAAAACATGATTCTACTTCACCTTATCAGCAAAAGAAGCATGATTATCCGCCTTCTCTTCTGACGATCGAACCTCCGTGAAATTCACCAGGCCAGCTAGAGCTGAGGCCAAGTCCCCCTTCCGATCCATTGACTTCAACGGTCCGCTGATCGCCGGTTGCTGCTGTGCAGATCAGAGCGGTAGGACCGCAACATTCGATAGGCCGAGTCCCCCTGATACATTAACTTCGTCGGCCCTAGCCGCCTGCCTCTGTGAAGATCAGGACTCCAAAAGAGCCGCAACATCCATGGCTGCTTGCCTCAGTGTAGATCAGGACTCCAGGACATTCGTAGCCTCCAGAGCAGATCAGGACTCCGGAAGAGCATCCGAAGCCACCAGTGTAGATCGAGACTCCGGAAAATCTGTAGCCACCTGTGCAGATCGGGACTCCAAAAGATCCGTAGCCTCCTGTGAAGATCGGGACTCCAGAAGATCCATAGCCGCCTGTGCAGACCGGGACTCCAAAAGATTCATAGCCGCCTGTGCAGATCGGGGGGACTCTGGAAGAACTGTAGCAACTTGTGCAGATCGGGACACCAGTAGAACCACAACGCCCGTAGCCGCCTGAGCAGATCGGGATTCTGGTATAAAAGCCGCCGCAACATCTGAATCCACATGAGATCGGGACTTCAGAATCGAAGCCGAAACCGAGCTCCGATCTGTTGCCTTTAACGGCCCAATGAAAAATGGGAAACCAGAGTTCACAAAAAGTTACCACTACGTGCTGAAAGAGCTCACAAACTGATTAAACACAAGACTAATGTTACCTGACCCAGCTATTCTATAAAGCTCCCAGTGCAGCGAACTAACCTGGATACCTGGATCTTCTCTGATGAGGTCTTCAAGATCATTTTCCTGAACGCCAGAGGCTGCCGACTAGTAGCGAGAGACTTGAGTGTGATAGTGGGGAAACTATGCCCTTATTAGCAGAGTATGCACAACGGAATAACAAAATAATAAACAATAGCGGAAGCAATAATATCATACAACAAGTAAACAATAGAAGACTGAGAATAAATAAACTATAGCACATATATAAATGATGCATGTTACGTATGTCTAGGAAAACAACCAAACAAGTTACAATGCTGGAAATACAGTACTCAACCAATGTACAAAAGAAAACAAATAAACTCCAACAACATCGCAAGTCTCAGCTTGGTCCCATGCTTTTCAGCTCCACAACAATCAAGTACATGATGATGAAGAGCGTTTGTCCTTATCTATACCTGCAATCATATAATCTGTTTGGGTCCAAAAGCATGACCCAAACAGGGCGTGAGATGAATCTCAGTAGGAAACCACCACAAAATCTGTGCCTAACTGTTAGTGAGTATATATAGCAGACAATAATGGAAATGCAACAAAGAAACTAGGAGTACACAAAAGTAACCAAATCCTATAGTTTCCATTTACATTCATTAACATCTAATGTTCACCATTTAATCAAGTATCAGAAACAAATATCTCAGAAGACTACTTAACAGGACAAATTCAAGCTTGTGCTTTCACTTGGCAGACGCATCACAAACATTCAATGTTTACATTAACCCTCTGGGTTGCTCATACAGCCTAACCCCTCTGGTCAAATAAATCAATTAAAGGCAAAGACACAGTGAGGAAACTCTCACCGTCAATTCCCCCTATGGTCTTTCCAGAATAATCTATAGACTCTCCGGGGAAGCACTCAACGTATATTCCTCCTGTAGTCTCGTAACGTAAACTATAGAAACTCTAAGGGAGCACTCACCATCATAGCGTGAATTATAACAAACACTCCGAGGAAGCACTCAACGTCAATTCCCCCTATGGTCTAACTATACCAGGTTCTCATAGCCCTGTGCAATTCAATCGCGCATAAACGATACCAAGAAGCCCAAAGTAATCTCAACTACTACATGGCTAAACAATTCCAATTCATATCACAAGCATGTAACAAGCAGTAAAAGTCAAATAGTTCTATCCTATCAAGCAAGGTAAGGAAATAAGGTCTGCCTTATAGGCAACCTGGACCAAATGACCCTAAACATTTAAATAAGGAAAAGCACCCATGGGGTGTTCCTGAAGCATGCAATTTCACATAATTCCATAACAACAAACCCTTAGTCCAACAACCAATCTAAGGCAGATAAAACAGGGTTCAATTTCCTTAACCTGAAATACCCGAAACATGGGTGGTCGGCACTTTGGCATATAAAACTCAAAGACAACCAACAAAAGGCAATAGACCACCTACCTCGATGTCGTACGACGATCACTCCTGACCTTCACCCCTTGAATCGACCTAGAATGACATAGATCTACAAAAACGTCAAAAAATGACCAACCTTGAATAACTCAAGAGATAAGAGAAATCAGGAGGAGAGATTCAAGAAGGAAAGACTCACCAGTGGGATTCCAATGCACCCACCAGAGTTCGAATCAGACCTTGGACAGAGAAACAGTGGCTCAGAGAAGATTCATCGCTCTCGGTTTCTCCTGGATGAACCAAGTCCAGAATAAGATGAATATGGCGATTAGACGCGACCTCGGTCCGTTTAATCAAATAAAAAAAAGTACACGACGTGCTCATTTAATGTACACATCGTGTACATGCCTTAACTAGCCCCCACTTTAGGCGATCTCCAGGTCACCCCACATGACCAAGTCTCAGCCGTTACATGACCAACACACGACTACCCATGGAAACCTGGTACATGGCGCGTACTTCTAAAATTTCCAAAAACTCCCATTTTTTTTCAAAAGCACCCCAAAAAAAGAGCTATACCTGAAAAGAAGATCCAGGTTTTTATAAACTTCCCCTTTAAAGAAATTTGTCTCCAAATTTCTGTTGGAGTTGGTGGTCTAGGACCAACTACTTTGTACTTTATTCATTAATAAAAGCCTTATCACATCTTGATTGTTCTTCTGTGTGACAATGCATGTGATAATGTCCTAAGGACAGCTGTTGCATTAATGGGTCATAGCGGATCTCTGCTATGATGAGAACCCAGAAGTGCCATAACACTGTTCTTGAATATATGTTCTATGGCCGGATGATATTATTTAAGGGACACAAATAATACAGGTCATTAGGGGTGAGGACTCATAAAACTTTGAGGCACCTTCTCATGGTGTGCGCCCTTGGTAATATCCGGGAGGATATTATGAGAACGAGACCCGCCAGTAGGAAATCCACATTTCACAGTGTCATTGGATGTTCCTATCTGCGGACGTGTGTATTGGTCCTTAGACTTTAAGATTATTATTAATGGGTATTAAAACTCACGCACTTAGATGTATTGATGAAAATTGTGATGACACACTGTTCGCAGCGAGGTAGGATACGTTGGGTGCGTCACGAGTAATACTGCATTAATAGATAATGCGAGAAAGGATTTGTCCCTTCTGTTCCATAACAGAAGTAGATATCTCAGGCCCTTTGATGGAATTGATATAGCCTAAATAAATCCATGGCCATGGTAAGGTATGAGCGAGTTCAATTTCGGGAAGTCAAAGAAAGAATAATCGAGCACATGGGTTGATGGCACTAGTATGCAACCCGCTTGATTGGAAATATCGAGACAAAGGGATTATATTACACGGTAAGCATTCGTAGGAGGTGACACGTCATTACAACGTTAACTTCTTTCCCTATGGGTGCCTTGGCGTGTTGCTAGACGCTAACCTTGGACTTTAGGCAAACTCCACCTAATGCCACTAAGAAAGAGGCCTAGAGGGTCACACACTAAGTGTGTCCATGTATCTCAGTTAAATATTAATTTAACAAGTTAAATAAATATTATTCCTAACTGTGGTTTAATAATTATTAAGGATGCCTGATCGCATTTATTTCGACACTAGTTATTCGAGAGAATATATTGTGGGCGAAATAATATATATTTATTAGCGAGTAATGCAGTTACATTTATTTAAGAAATAAATAGCCATTACTCAAGGTCTAATAAATAAGGTGGAGGAAATAAATAAAATGAAAAATAAAAGTACACACCGTGTATATTTATATACATGCCGTGTAGTTTGTTTTTTGGGATTCGTGAGAAAAATATTGTTTATTTAATTAAATGATATTAAATGTAATAAGTTGGGCGCATGTCAAGTAATAATGATGGTCAACTGTCATTATTAAGACATGGGGTATTACTAAGAATTAAATGAAATGATTAAATGCTTTCGAGAAATCAATTCATTGTATTATTCTAAGTATTATAATCCCAAATTACATTATTCTCATAGAGGGAGAGCCATTATTGTGCACAACGGATCGAGAAATACTTTCAAGCCAAGAGAGAATTCCTTTTTCCACCAAGAACACTTTCAAGTTACGAAAGTGAGATCCTTCACCGGATCAAGGTGGTTGAAGGCGGACATCACAAGCGAAGGCTCTTCTGCGCTAGCACCCGGAGATCCCTTCGACGATGTCCAGAGATACGTGGAGCACGTGTGGATCACCGCTAGATAAATCTTGTACTTGGATTCTACAACGCAACGACGGATCACAGGATCGTGATCGAAGACTCCAACGAAGAAATAATTCCATCGAGGTAATTCTTATGAATTAATTAAATTAATTATAACCAACATATGATGATCCTATCTCAATGGTTCCAGGACTCTTATTTTCTTTTTCGTTCTTCATTCTAATCCGAAGATTCGGCGTTTTATATCGTGACAGATCTCGGATTGAACGTCGTTTAATGCTAAAATTAAAGTTGGGCAAACCCACCAACGCGCTTCCGCTGCGCCTGGAACCTACAATTTCCCTAACAAGGTGGTGAAGAAGAATCCTCGAACAGCTTCGGCCACTGTGATCACACATCAATATCCATCTCCTAAGTCTCATCCTACACTCAGACGTGCTGCCACAACACCCATACCAGAGGAACAAATCGGCCATGGAGAACCTTCACGCTTTGATCAACAATTTAGATAGGATGCTCCTCGAACGATGTGTCCACCTCCAACTCAACCTCCCCGGGTTGTAAAACATGAGATGAGTCTGAGAAGTAACGTCGTAGCTAAGAAACATGGAAGACATCGTGCATAGCTCGGTACCTCTGAGGTAACTGCAACTGATAGGCAACCGAACCGACTCTTGCCAAAACCTCAAACGACCAGACGTATCTCAGTGAATGCTTTCCCTGTCTTTTAATCCTCTTATGCCCCAACCTCGGTGTGACACACAAGAAAACATGATCTCTAACCTCAAAATCCAGAGGTTGTCTCTTTCGATCAACATAATATTTTTGGCGAGACTGTGTAGTAGCCATTCTCTTCCGAATCAACTCCACCTGCTCAGTTGTCTCTTGGACAAGACGAGGTCCCAACATAGCTGCCTCTCCTGCCTCTAGCCAATATAGGGGTGATCAAAATGACCTATCGTACAAAGCCTCATAAGGTGCCATATGAATCATCGCCTGAAAACTGTTATTGTAGGAAAACTCCACCAGGGGTATATACTTCTCCCAAGAACCTCCAAAATCTAGGACGCATGCTCGGAGCATGCCCTCCTGTACCTGAATCGTGTGCTCTGACTAACCATCTATCTGGGGATGGTAAGCTGTACTCAGAAGTACCTGTGTACCCAAATCCCTCTATAATCCCTGCCTGATACGAGAAGTAAAATGGGGGTCTATGTATGAAATGATAGAGTACAGAACCCCATGCAAACGTACAATATCTCAGATATAAAACCTTCCAAGATTATCAACACTGAAGGTCTACTTGATCGGTAAGAAGTGTGCAATCTTTGTGAATCTATCAATGACAACCCAAACTGCATCATTCCTTCAAGGTGACCTTGACAACCCTATTACGAAATCCATCGCGATATCATTCCACTTCCACTCGAGAATGGGTAACTACTGTAAAAGCCCTGACAGTCATTGATGCTCCACCTTCACTTGCTGACAGGTGTAACATCTCATAAAAAACCCAGAAAAATCCCTTTTCATACCTGGACACCAATACTGACGGTGTAAATCTCAATACATCTTGGTGACACCAGGATGAACTACCCAAACTGAGGAATAAAAATCCCGCATCAGCTCCTCACATATGTCTGCTGACACCCATACACGTCCATGAAAGCGCAAGATCTCATCCTTGCCTACAGTCCATCTAGGAGTAAGTTCCTCTCCCAACACACTCTCCCGTAAGACTAGGAATTCAGAGTCTGATAACTTTCTCATTCGCACCCGATCCAGTAGAGTATAGTAACAAATACAGAAAAAAGAAATGTATACCCCTTTCTGTCATGCACCTCTAAATGCATCTCAGAGAACAGAGCCATAAGCTTCCACTCACTGCTGGCCTCCTGAACTGCCTATATCTGATTCCTCCTGCTCAATGCATCATCCACCGCGTTGCCTTTCCCAAGTGTGTAGGCAAGATCAAATTCAAAGGACTGAAGTTACTCAAACCACCTTCGCTGTATCAAATTCAGATCATGCTGAGTAAAGATATACTTGATACTTTTGTGGTCAGTGAAAACCACAAAGTACTCTCCCAACAAATAATGTCTCCAATAGCGTAAAGCATGCACAACTGCAGCCAACTTGAGATCGTGCATTGGTTAATTCCTCCCATGTGGCCTCAAATGTCGAGACCCGTATGCACCGACTCCTTCCCCTTACATAAGCACTACACCCAGCTCGATATCTGATGCATCGCAATATACGGTGTAACTCTTACCTGATTTTGGCAGGACAAGTATTGGTGCTGATGTCAACCACCCTTTTAGCTTCTGAAAGGCCGACTCATAAGAATCTATGCAAGAGTACTTTGCGACCTTCTTAGTCAGGCCCGCCAGTTGCGCTGATAAGTGTGAAAAGTATTGTATAAAATGCCTATAGTAACCAGCCAGCCCTAGAAAACTTCGTACCTCAAAAACGTTCTTCGACTGCTCCTAGGAAACTACTACTCTCACTTTCTCTGGGTCTACTGATACTCCTGTCTATGAGATAACATGACCCAAGAAGCGAATCTGGTCTATTCAAAAGTGGCATTTGATGAGCTTAACATACAACTGATGCTCTCTCACTGTACTAAAAAAGATCTCAAGATGGGTGACATGGCCGTGTCGAGTGCGAGAGTACACCAAGATATCATCCATGAAGACTACAAAAAACAAATCCAAGTATGGATGGAACACTTGGTTCATCAGTTCCATAAAAACTACCAACACATTCATGAGACTGAATGGCATAACCACATACTCGTATAGACCATACCTGCTCCGAAATGCTGTAATAGGTACATCTGATGGTCTAACGTGAAACTGATGATAACCAGATCTCAAGTCAATCTTTGAGAACACCTGGGCTCCTCGAAGTTGATCAAATAGAGCATCAATCCTCGACAAAGGATATCGGTTCTTAACCGTCAACCGGTTCAGCTTCTGATAATCCATAAAAAGTCTGAGGGTACTGTTCGCCTTCTTCGCAAAAAGGACAGGTGAACCCTAAGGAGAAGTACCGGGTCATATGAAACCCTTTTCCTGCAACTCCTATAACTACTTCTTGAGCTCCTCTAAATCTGGTGTAGCCATCCTATAAGGAGGAATGGACACTGATGCTGCTCCTGGCATAACCTCAATAGAGAAATCTACCTCTCGCTCTGAAGGTAAACCTGAAAAGTCATCTGAGAAGACATCCTTGAAATGATCCACCACTGGAGGAAAGTCCATCTGTGAAGTTCCCTGGTCATCCATATACAAACTAGAAATCTGGGCCATAACACCTCTCAACCCATGATGCTTGGGTCCAGCTCTGATCACCTGGATATCCCATTCGTCCTTATGTAGAAACAATCCACCCTCTGGTGATGTGAAACTCACCCTATGACGATAACAATCGACAACTACTTGGAAGGGAACTAACAAATCCATTCCGAGAATGACTTCATAAACTATCATCTATAAGACAAAAAGGTCCTATAAGAAGTGACACCCACCAACCTCAATAGGTCACTCCTTGTACTAACGTACACTAGCTGTCCTAATCCCCAACAGAGTGTCCAATATCATGATATCAGCATATGTAAAGATACAGAGTCCAAGGATCTCCACAAAAGGAACAAATATAAATCTATGGGAAGACCCTGCATCGAAAAGAGGAGATGCTAAAAATAAGACAACAAAAACCATACCTCTGACCGTAGAGGTTTCAGGATCCTGCTCCTGCTGGATCTGCTCCAGTGCAAAAATCTGACCTACACCCTGGACCTGTGAAGCTGTCTGTGATTTTTGAGCTGATCCGCCCTGTGGTTGTTGAAAAACCTATGTCTGACCACTGCGGCCATGACCACCACCTCAGTATAAACATCCTGAAGAACTCCAACCCCTAGTCTGATGTGGAATTGGTGGTTCTGTTCCGATATGAGGAGTTGAAACAGATCCTCCGTCACTAGCTGCTGGAAGGAGCGCGTTGCAGAAACACTGAAGATGTCCCATATTTCTGCAAGATCAGCACTCAACTAGGTCTCTCAGGCTCTAAGGTTTCTTATGTTCGCCCTTCCCGCACTGGTAGCACACCACCTAACTACCTAAAGGAAAATCCTGCCTACTCGGATCTCCACGCGTAGACTCCCTACGACGCTTCCTGTTATCAGTCGAAAAAGTACCAACTCTGGATGCCGAACCGCCCTGGCCCATAACTCCATAATCTAGTAGGTTTCACTTGGTGATCAGCACCTGGTTGACTATAGAAGATATAGAAGTCAACCTGAAGATTTTCACCTAAGATTAGATGTCATGCCTGAGACCATTTTCAAACTTCATCACCAGAAATAACTCATCACCCCCCAGAATGGGTGTGAAGCACTACAACTCTATGAATCGAGAAGAATATTCCATGACTAAGAGTGTACCTTGCTCTAAACTCATGAACTATTGGGCTCTATCGACCCTCAAGGTCTCTGGGTACAAGTAGTCATAGAAGGTCTGCTGGAACTCATCCCAATCCATAACCCGCTGGAATCACGCCTGTGATATCACATCCCACCATCTCTTGGTGAAATCATGTAGCATGTACGTAGCGAGCTTCACCCTCCTCTATGGAGGTATCTCAAGATGCTCGAAGATAGAAAACGTGTCTTATAACCATGAATTTGTAGCCTGAGGTCCTCCATCCCCTGAGAAGGTGGGAGAATGCTGCTGCTGAAAAACCCACATCAATTCTGGCATAGATGAGGCAGGATGAGGTGCTCCCTAGAAAGTTTGCATCATCCTCATGAAGCCTTCTCAAAATTGTGCATTAGCACCAGTGTCTGGTATAACCGTTGGTTCCAAGACGGGCACGACAATAGGATCAACTAGTATTCCCTGATTTACCATTTCCGATGTCTAATATTTTCCCTATATCTGGTGTACAATCAGAGGACGTCTTGGTGTCATTACTCTATAAGGTCAAGTGCACACCTCAGTTTAATATTATCAAGGACTAAAACTTATAAGTGTAATAAAGGAGCAGGAGAAGAAAATAATCATTTTTTTTAAAACAGGGGTACACGGTGTGTATAACCCATACACATCGTGTTCCCTTATACTTTTAACATGGCATGTACCTCTTCCAAACCTGGTTGTGTATCACCCATACATAGAGCACGTTCTCCTTGAGACACAACATGTACTTGAATCATTACCCCCTGCCCGAGTTCCTCTACATGGCTAAACACACGGTTCTTTCCTAGGTAGAACTACACGACATGTTCACCCTAGACACAACGTGTACCCCTTAAGTTATAACCAACAATGTCGTTAGTCACACGGTTGGTGACATGGTCAACTCTACACGGCGTGAAAGAACGGATACGACACGTACAATATAAGTTTCATCCACCCGTGTCGTTGGTCACATGACTGGATACACGACACTTACAACACGGTTTGTACTCTAAGTACACGGCGTGTGTCACCCAACATTTCCCAACCCCATGTCTCTGCTCACACAACCAATCACACAGATAAGGACTTAATGGTGTGTACATATAGTACATGGCATGTACTTAAGAAAAACATTTACTTCCCAAATATAAGGATACATGTCATGTATTTATCATCACATGCCGTGTATTATGGATTTTTCCAGACAGTAAGCTTCAGAAACTACTCCGGAACCCCATAAAAATACCGAAATAAGCATTAAAGTGCCAAATTCCAATTTGTGTGGGCCCATACTCCCCTAGAATCAAAGTTTATAATCATATTCATGTCATATCATAACATAATTCAGTTAAAGTTTAATATGATCCACCAAATTTCGATCCAAGAGGGCCCATAACACCTCAGGGACCAAAGTTTGGCGTCCATTCAAATGAAACTTTAAATTTTACAATACTATATCAAAATAGCAGACATTCTACCAAGACATCTATCACAACAACATGTATATCTAGCACAACATCTATCGCAACAGCATGCAATCAGTAATGCACCCTAAATGGCATGACAAGAATGCATGACATGTGATCCCTATCAAGTGCCTATATGATACATGAGATGGTATACCCTCATCTCATCAGGTTGCAGTAGAAATAGAACCTCAACAATATCAACGATAACAACACAAAATATGTGAATCACCCAATAGTGAAATCAAATCAACTGTAATAATTGAAAAACCATAAAAATTGAAATATTCGAGGTATATTGGCTTTTCCCTGTACACGAGTTAGCTACTCTTGGGCACAACTTATTACCAACTACCTATTACTTCCTATCCTTGTCTATAGGATCCAAATAGTAAGACAAAGAAGAAAAGAACCACCTTTGATACCACTTCGTAACATCCCAGTTCCAGGTGCCACCCAAAGGTGCCCCATACCTGGTTGGTCACATGGCCTCAAGTGTATTTCCCCGAACTCCAGAGGCTGACGACTAATAGTGAGGGCCTTGGGTGTGTAGTGGGGAAACTATGACCTCATTGGCAGAGTATGCACAATATAATAACAAAATAATAAATAGTAGCAGAATCAATAATACCATACAACAAGTAAACAGTGGAAGAATGAGAATAAATAAACAACTATAGCTTATATATAAATGAATCATGTCACATATGTCTAGTAAAACAACCAAACAAGTCACAATTATAGAAATAAAATACTAAACCAAAGTACAAAATAAAACAAATAAACTCCAGTAGCATCACAAGCCTTAGCTTGGTCCCATGCTCTCTAGATCCACATCAATAAAGTACCTGATGATGAAGAATGCTTTTCCTTATCTATACTTGCAACCATATAATCTATTTGGGTCCAAAAGCATGACCCAAATAGGGAGTGAGATAAATCCCAGTAGGCAACCACCACAAGATCTATGCCTAACTATCAGTGAGTATATATAGTAGGCAATAATGGAAATGCAACAAAGAAACTAGGAGTACACAAAAGTAACCAAATCCTACAGTTTCTATTTACATTCATTAGCATCTAATGTTCATCATTTAATCAAGTATCACAAGCATGTATCTTAGAAGACTACCTAATAGAACGAATCCAAGCTTGTGCTTTGGCTTGGAAGACGTGTCACAAACATTCAATGTTTACATTAACCTTATGGGTAGTTCACACAGTCTAACCCCTCTGGCCAAATAAAGTAATAAAAGGTAAAGACACTTTGAGGAAGCACTCATCGTCAATTCCACCTATGGTCTTTCCCGAATAATCTATAGACTCTCCGGGGAAGCACTCAACATCTATTCCCCCTGCAGTCTCATAACGTAAACTATAGATACTCTGAGGGAACACTCACCGTCAATCCCCCCTGTGGTCTCGTAGCGTGAATTATAATAGAAACTCTAAGGAAGCACTCAACGTCAATTCCACGTGTGGTCTAACTATACCAGGTTCTCATAGCCCTGTGCAATTCAATCATGCATAAACGATATCAAGCAGCCCAAAGTAATCTCAACTACTACATGGATAAACAATTCCAATGCATATCATAAGTATGTAACAAGCATCAAAAGTCAAACAGTTCCACCCTATCAAGCAAGGTAAGGAAACAAGGTCTGCCTCATAGGCAACCTCGACCAAACGACCCTAAACATCCAAATAAGGAAAAACACCCATGGGGTGTTCCTGAAGCATGAAATTTCACATAATTTCACAACAACAAACCCTTAGTCAAACAATCAATCTAAGGTATATAAAATAGGGTTCAACTTCCTTAACCCGAAATACCCAAAACATGGGTAATCGACACTTTGGCATATAAAACTCAAAGAAAACCAACGAAAGGAAACATACCACCTACCTCGATGTCGTATGATGATCACTCTTGAATGTCAGCCCTTGAATCATCCTAGAATAACATAGATCTACAAAAATGAAAAAAACACTCAACCTTGAATAACTCAAGAGAGAGGAGAAATCCAGAGGAGATATTCAAGAAGAAGGAAGGAATCACTAGTGGGATTCCAACAAACCCACTAGAGTTCGAATCAAACCTTGGATGGAGAAACGATGGCTCATAGAATATTATTCACTCTCGGTTTCTCTTGGAGAAATCAAGACCATAAGAAGATGAATCTGACAATTAGACGCGACCCCGACCCGTTTAATCAAATAAAAGAAAAAGTACATGGCATGTTCATTTAATGTACACGTCATGTACATGCCTCAACTGGCCCCCGCTTTAGGTGGTCTCCAGGTCACCCCACACGGCCAAGTCTCGGCCATTACATGGCTACCGACAATAACCTAGTACATGACATACACTCTCAAGTACACAACATGTACTTCTAAAATGTCCAAAACTCCCCTTTTTCTCAAAAGCACTCGAAAACAAGATGCATATCTGAAAAGAAGATCCAGGTTCTTACACCAACCCCACTAGATGATCATACTGAGACTCATGTTGATGATAAGGCATGGAAATAGCTGAAATCATGGAGGGGCCACCATTTGAAAAGATGGGGTGGTGGTTAAATCTGTAGATGATTAACTTGTTTTGCAGTGGCTTGTCTCTTACTTCAATATCATCCTCCTTTGTATGTTTTGACTTTTATCTTCAATAAATTTTTGAACCATGGTTTATGCAGTTTGGGTAAATATATATTTATTATATATATAATTTTATAAATATATATAATAATATAAATAAATTATTAAGATTAGATCTTTATCAACACTTTCAAAAAAGTGATGATAAAAGTCTTCCCCGATGTTATAAAAATAACCATAACAGAGTCTCCTCTCGCACCATCAAGCTTTCATGAACCCTAACTGCTGCCAAAACCTACCTCTGTTGACGCCGAACCCTACCGCCACTGCCACCGCTTTCGAATGCTACCACCAAACCCTACCACCGCCACTTAACCCTCTCCAAATCTAAGGTATGTTGCACCTTGTCTTCATGTATTATTCAAGGTCGGAGTGTTGAGAATTCAACGATAGTGTTTCTTTGTTAGGGCCAATAGGGGCCTATATATACCCTGAGAGGGGGGGTGAATCAGGGTATGGATATTCTTTTTCAAAGTTATTTCTTCCCCACTGGATCTTGACCTCTTTGTTACAAGGGTCACTTTGTTTGCACTTGTGTGGTTACTGTGATCAGTTGTCTCATTTACCTGATGATGATGCTTTGAATGCAATGCAGGAAAGTAAGCAGGCAGACACAGAGATTTTTACTTGGTTCACCGCTAAGGGCTACGTCCAAGGAGCATACGCCGACAAGTTGCCGGTTCGTACCAAATTCCACTAGGCTTCACTAGCTGTGGATTACAATGTTCGGGCTAGATCACTTCTATGCCCAGGCTCACTGCCTATACAAGGTTTAGGGTCATCTCACTGCTTTCCCAAGGGTCACTCCCTGTTTCTCTCTCTCTGGCTCACTGCCGGTGGAGAGGATCACCTTCTTCCTCTTCCTAAGCTCACTGCTCTTGGAAGGGATTCACTCACAGTTTATAGACCTGTAGGTCTCTTCATTTTCATGAAGGAATGCATCTTCCTCTGTATGTAGATGCTCTGTTGAAGTCCAACTTTCACCCACAGATGAATCTCACTTTGCACCGGATGTACCAGGCAACCTCAGTTTTTACGCGCAACCCTTACGATGTCTTGCACGCAATTTCTATGATTTGCGCGAAATTCCTTTTTCGCGCAACCTCCAAATATTACGCGCAGACTGGAAACTGCCTTGCGCGCAATTCACTGCCTTTGCGCGAAATCCACTTTTCGCGCAACCTTCCTTTTACGCGGCAACACAAACTTTCTGCGCAATTGCTGACTTTACGCGCAAACGATTAAGTTTACGCGCAACACCCTTTCTAACTTCAATTTCGCGCACCAGAGCTCGGGTATTTTCTATGTCTTGAGCTCTGTCGAATGGAGGAGGGTCACTTCATATTTATAGGCAAAATCGACCCCGCGCGAAAAACCCTCCTTGAGCGCGTAATCCGCTTTGATCGCGAAATACAAATCTTCCGCGCACAACTCCATAATTTCGCGCACCTCATGCCTTTGCCATTTTCCGAGCTTCGGACCTCGAAACATCTTTTGAGAGAAATACTTCATCCGCTATTTCACGCGCCACTTCAATTTTTCGCGCACGCCTCCAAAATTTCGCGCGCCTCATGCCTTTACCGATTTTCAAGCTTTCGGCCTTGAAACATCTTTTGCGCGAAATACAATTTCGCGCAACCCGCTGTTTTGCGCGCCACACTTCAAGATTTCGCGCAACCCGCTAATTTTGCGCGCCACGCTTAATGTTTCCGCACACCTCCTTCATTTCTCTCTCCTCAACCTTTTCCAACAACATATCACTCCATTTTCCATTGGCGATTTTCAGGCCCATAAATTTGGCAAACACTGGGAAACGGCACCACCTTGTACTGCTCTTTTGTACCGCCTCCAGACCGTCCTTTCCTTTGTCATAGTTCTTTTTCAACATGGAATGTCAACAACTTCTCGGGAACTCGACAATTCTCCATGGAAACCTGCTTTGTCAACAAACACAATCAACCAAAAATACTGCAATGTTACCTTGAGGGATTTTTGCCCAACAATCTCCCCCTTTGGGTTTGTTGACAACTCTTCACAAATTTGATCAGGATGATTTTCTGCACTTTGATACCTCACTGAGTCTTCTTCCAGTCGCTACCAGCATTCGCCTCTTGCGATTATGATAGCGTTCATGGAATCACTTAACACGTACTCTAAGCCCACATGAGCAATGCTCGGCGTGAGAAACAAGATTAGTATGAAAAGTTCATCAATGAATCACTTCATGTCAGACCCCAATTGTCGATTCCACCATGATACCAATTCTTAAAATAAGTCCAGTTGTTGAACCACACTGATACCAATTGGTGAATTCTTAAGTTGATACCAATTGTTGATAGCTGGACACCGTCTCACACCATTCCCACACCACTGTTCTGCTTTTATCACGATCCTCAGCTGTCGTGATTTCTATGATATGATCGATCACGTCTAGCATCGTCAGATTTCAAACACTCCCCCTTTCTCATTGCTCCCCCTTTCTGGCTGCTCCACTTGTCAGCTTCTCCCCGTATCAAAAATTATTATCAAATCTTCGCACTGTCTCCCCCTTGAACAACCACTATTTTCTCCCCCATTATCAAACACTTTTCTCCCCCTTTGTCAACGAACCCAAAGGTCACACCTTTGTAGTCTGTAACATAGTAGAGAACACATTAGCACAATAGGGAAAACACATCATACCTCGGGGAGAGGGGGTGTGGGGTTCCACATCCACACTATTTCAAGTGCGGGGAATTGGCTGAACTCCCATAGCCATTCGATGCCTTTCAAAAGCTTCCTTGGGTAATGCCTTTGTCAGAATGTCTGCAACCTGTAGCTCTGTAGGCACGTACTCTAATTTCACGATTCCCTGCTCAACCTTCTCCTTGATAAAATGATACTTAATCTCAATGTGCTTTGTCCTTGAATGATGGATGGGATTTTTGCTAAGATTTATAGCACTTGAGTTGTCGCACTGGATTCCGATCGGAGACTTCACTTCAACTCCCATATCTTCAAGCTGCTGCTTCATCCACAATAACTGTGTGCAGGCTTGAGTGGCCGCAATATACTCAGCTTCTGCGGTGCTTAATGAAATTCAATCTTGCTTCTTGCTTAGCCAAGAAATACACAATCCACCAAGATAGAATGCACCACCGGACGTTGATTTTCTATCATCCGCTGAACCGGCCCAGTCTGCATCAGTGTACCCCAATAACTCTGTCTGAGATTTGTCATTGTATGTCAAGCCGAAGTCCACCGTGCCCTTAATATACCGAAGTATTCTTTTCACTGCGAGCATGTGACTTTCCTTGGGATTACTCTGATATCTCGCTGCTTGGCATGTGGCGAAAACAATATCAGGCCTTGTTGCGGTTAAGTACAATAGACTTCCAATGATTTTCCTGTATTCTGTGATATTAACTGCCTTTCCATCCTCATCTTTTGATAATTTCATCCGGGTAGCCACCAGAGTCTTCATCTCCTTGGAATTTTCCATTCCAAACCTTCTCAGCACCTCCTTGGAATATTTAGATTGAGAAATGAATGTTCCATTCCTTCCTTGTGTTACCTGTAGACCAAGGAAAAACGTTAGCTCTCCAATCATTGACATTTCAAACTCATTTTTCATGAATTCGGAAAACTGTCTGCACTGAGCTTCATCTGATCCACCAAATATTATGTCATCGACATAAACCAACACCATGATCCTTTGATTACTGTCATTACTGAAATAGAGATTGTAATCAACTCCTCCACGCTGAAAACCAAGCTTCTTCAAGTACTGATCAAGCCTTGAGTACCATGCCCTTGGTGCTTGTTTCAGCCCAGTTTTCATCTTCAGTTTCATCAGCAAAGCATTTCGGCTCAACCTGAGATATAAAAGATGTTTTCTGTAGTGATTTCATTCTCCTTGTCTGAGCTAGAGCTAACTAATCACCAATGACATTCTGCATGTCAATTTCAGCTCAACTCTTTGACTGTTGTGCAGATGAGGATTTTTAATTCCTTGTACTCACAAACTAGACACTTTCATGTTCATCATTGGTGTCTTCTTCTGAATCAGCATAAGCCACTTCTGATCTCCCTATGTTGCTTTCTTCCTCAATACTTCCATCAGGAAGTTGTTCACTGACTCATTTTTCAGTGGCTTCTTCTAAGTCTGCATCTGCCACTTCTACTCCCCCGGAGTCTCTTACCGCATCCTTATTTTCAACAGATAACTTTTCACTGTGTCATTGCTGTTAAGGCACTGTTGATATTCTCTCACAGCTTCTTGGTATCCTGAAAACGGTCAGCTGATAACACATTGTTAGAGCAAAATAAATAATCATGAAATGCTTGACTATTGCTGCTTCTCAAGAAATGAGTATTCCCCCGTTCGAACACTCCTGATCTGACTTTTTCGGTTGAATGCTCCCCCTTGGTTGTGCACCACTTCCTGGGGTTAGGCCCAACAGTTTAGACCCATAACACGTATTTTCCTCCTGCATCATTCGTTCTCATCTTCCAATCAGATTTGAGCCACTAACAAAATCTCTAAGCCTACGGAGTTAAAACTCGGTGTAGGAAACAAGAGATAAAGTTAATAACACAATCACTTCCTATTGTGCTCTGTTGCTCTCCTTCTTCTTCAACTCTAGTATCTGATTTGAATCAATTGAAACTCTAGAGCATATCATTTCTCCACTTCGCATCCTTAGATGCCACTTCCCCTTGGATTGTATCTCCCTAAAACCTGAAACACAAGAATCATCAGTTAATAGCATTTATATACATAGGGAGAGGGGTATCTTCTAGAATCCTCAACATGAGGATGATGGTTGATCCTGATGGGTCAACCCTTTGATTCTTTCTTGGAGCGCATCACACTCCTTTCTTGCTTCCTCCAACTGCCTGACCAACTTCAACTGTTCTGGCCATATGACTAGGCATTCTTTGCTCACATTCTGAGCCTTTTTCTGATATGAAGATTCTGCAGACTTGGCCTTTCTCACAATCTGGGGTTTAGACCAACTGGTACACATTTCGATCTTTGATGTTCTACCGAAATTCCATTTCCCTTGATTGTTTCTCGGTGCAGGAATCTCCTTTCTTGTCATCTTCCCTGTCTTCTTTGTCCATTGTAGGGATCTGCCTTTTTCTTCCACTTCTCATTGCAAAACACGACATGTGGATTTTTCGATGCATTCTTTGCTTATCTGCCTTTTATCAGATTTATGAGTCACCTCCCTATTTTTCATTGGTGGTGGGTCCTCCATTGAACGTCCATTCTTCTTTATCACCACTGGAGTAGATCTCCCCTTAATCTTCCAGGTTTGCTCACATTCTCTCCTTGAGAACTGTTGTGAGTATGACATAGGAGATGACTGATACACCTTTCGTTCAGCTCCACGTGATTTCCCTGAGGCTCGAAGCCTATTCTTCTCCTTACCACTTTGTCTCCCAGTACAAGCTTCTTTCTTGTACACTTCCTGTGGTGGAGATCTATTTTCTTGTTCCTTTCCCTTTCCTGCTTTCTTCTTACTGCAATGTCTCGCCATGTGCCCATAGTGAGAACATATAAAACATTTTCCCTCAAAGGCATACCTCATTTCATCATCTCTCTGCTGAGATGTTGATGCACCTTGAGTTCTTCCTCTGATATTGTTCTCCTGAGCTTCCTGACACATGCTCATGGTGTGTCCCATTCTTCCACAGTAATAGCATCTAATATATGCTTTCCTCTGAGAAGCTCTTCTTTCTAATTTCTCATGATGCTTCTTCCTGTTCTCAGATTTATTAATGTCTCTCTTTTCACAGCCTGAAATGTACTCCAGAGCCTCTGTACAGAAGCTTGATGTGTGGCCATGAACTCCGCAGAAATAGCACACATCATCACTCCTTGAAACTATCCTCATAGGCCTATCTCCAGCACCTACAGGATTTTTCTTACCTTTGTAAATTTTCACTGCATTTTTCTTATCATCCACAGGAGTGGAATTATCATATCCAATGCCAGCATTTCCAAAACTTGCTGGTCTTTGAGCTGAGAAAATATTATGTTGTTTCTCTTCAGAAACAGCATATCTGTTCTTCATTTTATCATCACTTGTCGAAGGATGATCAAATAGCAAGTGCAGTGCATCCTTCAACTTGGGCTTATCTTTGGATTTAGACTTCTCTATTTCCTGCTTGACTGATTCGAGATCTTCTACCAACTTTTTAATCTTCATATCCCTTGATTCAAGTTGGACATCATGTTTTTCCTTGATAAGCTTCCCTCTACTTACCTCATCTTCAAGTTCATGCTTCAGCTTATCAACCATGTCATTTTTCTCCTTTACCTTCAATTTTTCTTGAGCGACAGAGTCAGAGCAACATGCATTCTCTTGTTGTAGCCTTTGATTTTTCTGAACTTCTGCAGACAACTGTGCTGCAAGATCATTATTTCTGGCTTTAAGATTCTGTGCTTCATCTGACATTTGACTCTCTTCATACTCACCAGCCTTTTGTTTTCCTTTCATTCTGGCCATCTTCTGCAGCTCTTCAGCACGTGAATCATTCTTCTCTGTTAGGTCAGTAACTATATCAATAAGCCTTTGATTTAAACATTTTAGCTTGTTGACCTCAATCTCCAATCCCTTGATCCGGATATCTTTAGATTTGGCTTCTTCAGTGTTTCCAACGTCACTTGGAATATTCGGTTCTTCGATGCTTTTGAATTGATCTTTCACTTTTTTATTCAAGCCATCGATCTCCCTTTTTTGTTCTTCAATCTTAAGCTTATACTCACTAACTGATTCTGAGTTCTCTGGTGCCGATAACTTGAGTTTCTCAATTTTATTTATCAACTCAGACTTCTCTTCTTCCTGCTGCTGCATATAGAGTTTGGCATCGCGAACAACTTTGTTAGCATTCTTGGTGCTCTCCAAACATCTATCTCTTCAAGAGCAGCCTCTAACTCAGCTCGCATATCTATTCTTCCTTCAATTTCTTCTTCTGTTTCAGTATCACTCTGATGCTCATGTACTTTACTCATTCCAACATCATGATTGAGTGAATCAATCTTTTCCCTTTCTGATTCATCCAAGCCTTCCTTCAGCAAGTTGTTTGATTCCTTTAGTTGAATCACACATTTTCCATATACACTTCCACACTGAGGATTACCACCTGACTTCTGCTTGTTCTTGGATGTTTTTCCCTTTGCCATGGCTGATTGAGATAAGAGAAGACTAATTCTTTATGCACACAGATCGACTACACCAAGTTGGAGCAAACAAATCTGATAACAACAACCTTCCCTCTGATACCAATTGTTAGGGCCAATAGGGGCCTATATATACCCTGAGAGGGGGGGTGAATCAGGGTATGGATATTCTTTTTCAAAGTTCTTTCTGCCCCACTGGATCTTGACCTCTTTGTTACAAGGGTCACTTTGTTTGCACTTGTGTGGTTACTGTGATCAGTTGTCTCATTTACCTGATGATGATGCTTTGAATGCAATGCAGGAAAGTAAGCAGGCAGACACAGAGATTTTTACTTGGTTCACCGCTAAGGGCTACGTCCAAGGAGCATACGCCGACAAGTTGCCGGTTCGTACCAAATTCCACTAGGCTTCACTAGCTGTGGATTACAATGCTCGGGCTAGATCACTTCTATGCCCAGGCTCACTGCCTATACAAGGTTTAGGTTCAGCTCACTGCTTTCCCAAGGGTCACTCCCTGTTTCTCTCTCTTTGGCTCACTGCCGGTGGAGAGGATCACCTTCTTCCTCTTCCTAAGCTCACTGCTCTTGGAAGGGATTCACTCACAGTTTATAGACCTGTAGGTCTCTTCATTTTCATGAAGGAATGCATCTTCCTCTGTATGTAGATGCTCTGTTGAAGTCCAACTTTCACCCGCAGATGAATCTCACTTTGCACCGGATGTACTGGGAAACCTCAGTTTTTACGCGCAACCCTTACGATGTCTTGCGCGCAATTTCTATGATTTGCGCGAAATTCCTTTTTCGCGCAACCTCCAAATATTACGCGCAGCCTGGAAACTGCCTTGCGCGCAATTCACTGCCTTTGCGCGAAATCCACTTTTCGCGCAACCTTCCTTTTACGCGGCAACACAAACTTTCTGCGCAATTGCTGACTTTACGCGCAAACGATTAAGTTTACGCGAAACACCCTTTCTAACTTCAATTTCGCGCACCAGAGCTCGGGTATTTTCTATGTCTTGAGCTCTGTCGAATGGAGGAGGGTCACTTCATATTTATAGGCAAAATCGACCCCGCGCGAAAAACCCTCCTTGAGCGCGTAATCCGCTTTGATCGCGAAATACAAATCTTCCGCGCACAACTCCATAATTTCGCGCACCTCATGCCTTTGCCATTTTCCGAGCTTTGGACCTCGAAACATCTTTTGCGCGAAATACTTCATCCGCTATTTCGCGCGCCACTTCAATTTTTCACGCACGCCTCCAAAATTTCGCGCGCCTCATGCCTTTACCGATTTTCAAGCTTTCGGCCTTGAAACATCTTTTGCGCGAAATACAATTTCGCGCAACCCGCTGTTTTGCGCGCCACACTTCAAGATTTCGCGCAACCCGCTAATTTTGCGCGCCACGCTTAATGTTTCCGCACACCTCCTTCATTTCTCTCTCCTCAACCTTTGCCAACAACATATCACTCCATTTTCCATTGGCGATTTTCAGGCCCATAAATTTGGCAAACACTGGGAAACGGCGCCACCTTGTACTGCTCTTTTGTACCGCCTCCAGATCGTCCTTTCCTTTGTCATAGTTCTTTGTCAACATGGAATGTCAACAACTTCTCGGGAACTCGACAATTCTCCATGGAAACCTGCTTTGTCAACAAACACAATCAACCAAAAATACTGCAATGTTACCTTGAGGGATTTTTGCCCAACATTCTTCCCCCATTCCCTTTATTTTTTTTGTGGTTTTTTGATTTTATCATTATTTTATTCTTTACTATGAAATAATCTATGAGAAATGAGTAGGGAAACAATTCATTTATAGGGGAAATGAAAATAACCATAATAGAGTCCCCTCTCGCGCCATCAAGCTTTCATAACTTTTTTGACGAAACGTCTAGAAGATCTATTGCAGTATATTTTCCTTGTTTGAGATGACCCATATACACAAAACACTTATTTTTAAAACACTTTCAGGTGCATAATCGACTCGTATAATAGAGATTTATGGAATCAAATGTTATGGGTTAAGATGAATTGGAGATTTATTTCCCAGCTATCAAAGGAGGATTATTAGGGTTAATATATTAATTATAGATGTGAGATTTCTCTATGGTATAATAATTAAGGTAGTAGGCTTCTTATATATGCTAATTTGTGATAAATTGTGAAGTCTTAGATATTGAATTTTATAAAAAACAAGTCTAACAATTTTAAATTGATTTATAAATAGATTTAGAGTGTTTATGAATATTTCTATTTTTTTATGAGTAACATTTTTGGAAATTCTTTGTGGATTTTCCTGGAAAGTGTGTGTATTTTTTAAAAAATGGGGATTTCTAAGGGTGCATCTTTCATGGTGGTGAATTAATTTATAATTCATTTTTTTAGAAAAACTATTTTCATTATATTTATATAATTTATATATAAAATTTTGTTAAAAATTTATAATTTTATAGTTTTATACGTTTCTAAATTTATATACTTTTAAAAATTTTATAGTATATCGTATTATACTATTATAATTTAATAATTTTTTTTATTAAATATTTACACTTTTATAGTTTTATTCATTTAAAAATTTATATACTTTTATAAATTTTATAGTATACCATATTTACATATACAGTTTAAATATAAAATTTTATTAATTATTTACACTTTTATAGTTTTCTAGATTTATAAATTAATATACAATTATAGTTTTATTCGTTATAAATTATTATACTTCTATAATTTCATAAATTTTACTTTTATATATTATAAATTTATACTTTTATAAATTTGTAAAACTATATAATTCTATAAATTATGTATACTTTTATAACATATATGTTCTTTTATATAGTTTAATAAATTTATATACATTTATAAATTATGTATATTTCTATAAAATATATATTCTTTTATAAATTATATATAATTTTATACTTCTATATACGTCTATAATTTTATATACTGATATAAATATATTTACATTTGTAATTTATACTTTTATACATGTATACTTTTTTCAATTTATTAATAGTTTAATACTTTTATACTTTCATAAAATTTATTTCTATAAATTATACTTTTATATTTTTATAATTTTTTAATATGATTATTATTTTTTCAACAAAATCATTTGGCTAATTAAGAGTTATTTTATTTTATGCAATATTTCATTTTTTAAATCATAACAAATAGAAGTTGGATGTATGCTTTTAATTGAGTGTTGAATGAGTTTCAAAATTAGCTTTTCTTTTTTTGGATTTCATGTTCAACAATGTATCTAAGGGGGAACTTATTCGATTCCTTTTTATAATTGCATTGGTAGACCATGGTTTACTCATAAAGGGATATCTATATTTATATGATCATATTAACTTTTATAAACCTCCTAGATACACATAATTTTACCTCCTACATAATATAGATTGATAATAACACCATAGAAAGAGAATGTCACTAACTTTATCCAACCCATAGGACATCCATCATGAACTCACTCCTATAAAAGGTGAATTAATGTTTAACCCCATTGCAACTACTAAACCTACTTTTCACCCAACATCACCTGCATGGTTTAAATTAGGGGAGTCCTCTACAACTATATCTTCTCTCTGATTTGGCGTTAGATTCTAAGGGGATGATTCTTAGGCAACAAAATGAAATAATAACTATCATCCTCATAATCTTTATCTCCCAAATAATTATAATTTCTTTTTTTTTGCTTGAGACTCATCCCCCATCTCTTCTAGACATGAACCTATATTGATTGAACTACTCTGAGCAGTAGTCATCCCATAACAGGTATTAGCGAACATTGTGGATGAATTTAGAGGATAACACCTACCACCAGTGGAGCAAATCTTTTCTTAAATTCAATTAACCATTTCCTTTAAATCATGATGAAATTATTTGAAACATTTAAATGTTGGGATCCCCTTATTTGAAAGGACCCTTTTTGTGTATTTTTCTAAATATTAATATTACCGAATCAAATAGTATGGATATGAGTAAAGAATGGATGGATTCCAATCATATGACAAAAGAGTATGAACATGGGGTGAAAGAGTTAATTAAGTTTTCAAAAGATCATGTATATGAACTTTCTCAAATCTCTCGTCTATGTTTACACTATTTATATTCAAGAATAATTAGTTCATAGGAGTTGGAAGAACACTTGATCTATCACGGAATATATCAAAGTTAAAAATGTTGGAATAAACATGGGGAAAATAGAATGTAGCTAGTGATTGGGATAAAACTGCATTTTATGGATCATCTAATATGATTACAAGTGTGGAAATGATGATTGCTAGTGATTGGCATCTAATATGTGAATGATGATGAATATCATATTGAGGAAATGATAATGACAGTTGAAGATGAACTTCGTGATTTTAAAAAATTGGTTGATAAGTTAAAGAATTTTTCAAAGACTCCATTCTATGTTAGTTTCACTAAATATACAACATTGTAATCCATACTAAAGCTATATAATTTAAAAGCTGGAAACAGATGGAGTGATGCTGGTTTTACTAAACTACTTGCTCTCTTGAATGATATGATACCAGAAGATAATGAGCTCCCTATCTGAACATATTATTTTTAATGAATGCTACATTTGATGGGTATGATCTATGAAAAAATAAATTCCTATCCAAATGACTGTATACTATTTTGTAAGGACCAAAAATCACTTAAAGAATGCCCAAAGTGTGATACTTCTCAATACAAGAAAGATGAATCGGGTTCTATGAAAGCTGTATGGTAATTTACAATAATTCTAAGGTTTAGGTGCCTATATGGAAGTGAGGAGACTAAGGAAATTGACATGGTACACAAATACAAGAAATAAATATGATAAAATTAGTCACCCAAAAAACTCTCCTTAGTGAAAGAGAATTGATCATGAGTATCCTGAATTTGGAAACAAGCTGAGAAACCTTCTTCTTACATTATCTATAAATGGAGTGAATCCTTTTGGTTTTCAAATAAGCACTCATAGTACATGGTTGGTTATATTGTTAAATTATAACTTTCCAGTGTGGTTATGCACGAAATGAAAATACATTATGTTATCTATGCTTATATCAAGACCAAAACAACTGGGTAATGATATTGATGTTTATTTGGATCCATTTATCGAAGATTTGAAATTATTGTGGGATTCAAGTGTTACGTTGTATGATGCTTACAAAAATGAATATTTCACATTGAGAGCCATGTTGTACGGAACAATAAATGAATTTCCTACTTATGGAATTTTTTTAGGATATAGCATTAAAGGAACTCAAGGGTGTCCCATTTGAGAATAAGGTACATAGTCAATTAGGTTGAAACATTCATTGAAGACTTTGTTTCTAGGACATCACAACTTTCTACCCCGATGAAATAAGTACCTATCTTGGACGACATTATTCAATGGAAGTTCAAAAGAATGTAAAATTCCATATCCACTAACAGGTTATCAACTATTTGAGAAAGTAAAAGACATTAACACTTCTTTTGGTAAAACTTTTTTGAAAAACCTTATGAAAACCAATTGAAAAAAGAGATCATTTTTTTTGAATTATAATGATGGAATTGTCTATACATAGAATATTTTATTGATGTTATTCATGTTGAAAAAAATGTATGTGATGATTTCATTGGCACGTTACTAAATGTGCCAAAAAAAGGATTAAATTAAGGCTAGGTTAGACATGATTGACATGGTAGTATGGGAAGAGTTAGCGCCAGTGAAGGGTGAAAAACAAAATTTTCTTCATCTGGTATATTACACTCTTTATAGGAAGGAGAGATATCTGTTTTGAAACTTCTTGAATGATGTAAATGTTCTAGAGAGGTATTTATTGAATATTGAGAATATCGTGTCAATGACTGATTTAAAGTTAAAGGGTTTGAAATCACACGATTGTCATGTTTTGATGAAAGATCTAATTCCTATAGATTTAAATTTCATTTTTTCCAAGAATTTCCATCATACATTAATGACACTCTGTTTCTTTTTCAAATATATATGCAACAATGTTATAGACTTGACAAAATATCTAACTATAGAAAAGGAAATTGACATCATATTATATGAATTGGAAATGTTCTTTGATAGAAAAAATATTTTCATTTATTTTATTCTGAATTTAAATGTTTTTAATCCCACCAATGTGTTATTTAAATGGTAATTGTCACATTTAATGTTTTAGGAATATTTTTGAGCTGAATTGGAAAAATGGCATATTTTGGATTTAAACAGTTTTCATTTATTATAATGTTTCAGCCATAACTTTTTCTAAACTTATCCAAATTGAAAAATTCATCCTTTATAGGTTTTTATGTTTGATGGTATTCCTTTCATACTTCTGTACCCAAAGCTCAATCAATGATTTGGAAGCTCAAATCCAGCTCACAAACCAGGCCTCGAAAACTGTGTACAGAACTAGATAATTTTATTTTTGGGAACATATATCATAAATGGAAGACCCATTGGAGCTGATATTTTACATGGATCTAGAAGACATCCGGAGGAAGAACTATCATTAAGATAGGCGCAGCTGGATCTTTCATTTTCAAGGCCATTAATGTGTTGGAACTCGGTGTATTGGAATAAAAACAGTCAGCCTGACCAGATTAAATGTCATGAGTAAAGAGACCATGTATCTGTAAAGACCCATAAAATTCAAGGAAATTTTTTTTCTTAATTTTCTTTGGAATTTTACAAGAACGTAGTTTCTGACAGCACCTAATTCTGAGGCCTGGTGTGCCCGGAATCTTTTTCCGAAGTTTAGCTCGGGTACGTTCAGTGAACGAACGAGCGGGTTTTTCTAAATTTTGAAACGGTGCTCGAAATCGAATTTCGAGGGAACCGATGGAATCACAGTGCCGATAATTGCTTAGAAACACCTTTTCCAGAGTTGCGTTTGCCTGGGTGTGGTTTTTAAATTTTCGGGTTAAGTAAATGAATAAAATAAAATGGTGCGGCCATTTTATTTTAAGTCGCTTAACCTAGGTTAAGTGGGTGATGTGGGACCCACAATATCCTACCCACTTGGTAGGATATTTGTGAGGTGGGTCCCGCATGATCCCCACCGTTTCCTTCCCTCTAAGTAACGCACTCGTACCCCCCTTTTAATGAAGTCAAACCGTGCGTTTAATTTTGGATAAGAAACGCCTCATTAATTTGGGCGGTTAAATCGTTACAATTAATTCATTGAATTAATTGTTTGTTTCGTTTCCTTTTTAATTTCAAAGTTTGGCCTGTGTGTCAATAAAATAAGAATACTCTTGTTTTATTTTTGGTTGGAATTCTGGTTGTGTGAGCCTTTGGGAGAAAAAGGAAAGGTCTTGAGGATTCTTCGTTCTTCGACGAAGAACGCGAAGAACACACCGCTGACGAAGAAGAACGCCGACCTCCGACGAAGGACGACAGCGAGAGACGCCTTCCTCAGAGATCACCTAGCGCCAACGACGTTCCTTCTGTGACGCTTTCTTCCGCGATGATCCTCTTCTTCCACGATGGTTAATTCCGCGACGAACTCTCGTTCGACGACAACGCTGAGGTAGGGGTGTGTTTTTATTTGAGCAATGCTGATTCTTCCTTCCTTTGTTTATCTTGACCCACTTTCTACCAAACTAACGTGGAAGTACTGGGCCAAACGAACACGGCCTGATCCCTCCGCCGTTTTTGTGAATGTTTTGTGGGATCTTCGTGTTCTTCATGGGTGACGAACACCGAAACATTGCTAGTTCGTTGTGCGACGCAATGATCCCAATTGAAGATCCAACATCATGACGTCCTAGAAAAGGTGCGACGACGATAGCGGGCGACGGATCAAACCAGAACGGGAGTGACCGTCCCTTGACCATTCTTTGAGCAGGTGAATCAAATCGTGATTTCAGAGCCGACCGGAGGCCCGAAAACACTGGAGACGATTACGGGACATCGGGGAAACATAGTGTCCGATGTTTCGTGATGAGCGGACCGTTAGAATGAAGAACAGACAGCACGGGAGGCACGCTGGCTGGAGGCGTCGGTTCTGGAAAATTCCAGAATACACGGTGTGTTCCACTGACGAACACGCCGTGTAGTCTGGGTGTACTGCGCCTTGAGTTTCGGGTTTAGACAAGTAACACACGGAGTGTGACCCCGGCCACACGACGTGTAATCTCTACGCAGAATAGCAGAAGCAGCTTCGCGGGACTTGGCGTGTAATCTGGGGATACACGGCCATGGTATTGAGTACACGGGCATGTACTCCACCACACGACCAGGCACGACCAGCATACACGTAGCTGACCCAGATGTTTGGCCATGGTGTGTAACCATACCACACGCCATGTACATACTTTTTACACAAACAACCCATTGACACGGGCTGTGGAACACAAACAGTACCCATGGACAGAAGACACGACGTGTAACCATACCACATGCCGTGTAATTACTTTTTACACGACAAGCCCTACGACACGGGCCGTAACACACGGGCAGTACCAGGTGTCATATGACACGGCGTGTATCGTATATCTACACGCCGTGTATTCTGGAAATTGGTTTGGTCGTCTTGTTCTCGGTGACTTGGGCACGTTTTTCTTGGTTTTCCCTTAAGACGTGGGACGAAATGTTGGGTTACATCATCCCTGGTCTTCATGACGATTTATGTGTCCATCCCTTTGACTCGAGGAGAGGATCCTCCCGAAACGAGCTTGTTGTGTGCGGGAACCCTAGAGCTGGTTGCGACTGCGATGACGATGACGACTGTGCAGAAATCCTCCGTGGATTCAACGACGACGACTACAGAACTCAGCGATCCTACGTGGATCAGTGCTACAGATCCTGTGTGGGTCTGATCCTGTGTGGGTCAGCGCTCAGCGGTCCTGTGTGGGCCAGCGCCTACAGATCCTGTGTGGGTCCGATCCTGTGTGGGTCATTGTGGGGGTTAGTTACCTATCGATCCTTTGTGGGTCATTGTGGGGGTTAGTTACCTATCAATCATGTGTGGGTCAGATCCTTTGTGGGTCATTGCGGGGGTTAGTACCTATCGATCCTTTGTGGTTCCGACGACTTAGATGAATCAGTGGCTACATCTGATCATCTCTATCGTCATACGAAGAAGTATACCTATGTGAGCTGAATCCTGTTTTTCTTTCCTATGTGGATTGTGTTGTGCTATCCTGTGTGGATTACGTTTTTCTTTCCTGTGTGGACTGGGTTGTGATTTCCTGTGTGGACTGGGTTGTACTTGAGCTCGGAAGTTGGATCCGAACAGGAATTGATGACTTAGGTATATGTATGGGTATATACCTAAGTAGTGTCGGATGTTACTTCGTGATTGTATATTTCCTTTATGGATTATCCTTTATGGATTTTGGGAGACCTTCGGGGGTCTTGGGGTCCCTACTGAGTAGCTTATACTCACCCCTTCATGGTCTATTCCCGCACTACGTTGTGCTGGTTTCAGACGACGGACAATGCTGATCATAGTTGAGGCTTGCGGAGCAGGACAGTACCTGGAGGTGGACCACTGAGGCGGGACATACTCGGAGCGGACGGTTGGACCCAAGGAGCTATAGAGGCTATCTGTACTCACCCTTCAGGTGGGACTTCCAGTGGACGGCTCGACGTTGCGACTTTACTTTCAGTTGCTGTTTTTCCTTTCCAGTTGTACTTTACATTCAGTTTGGGTTTGTATTCTGGCCCACTTACTTTTCCGCACTTACTGTTGTACCCAGTTTTTACTTAGTGTTTACTTATAGCTGCTTGCTCTGTGGTGTTTGTTTACTTTACAAAGGCAATGTCTTCCCTTTTTACCGGGAATTACTCCTTGGTGCTAGTCGCCAGCCCCTGGCCTATGGAGGGCGGGCTTGGGGTAGTCACGGCACGGGCCCCGAGGATGGGTCGTGACAGTATCTCTCCAAACTTTTCCAATAAAGATGAAATTTAGTGTAGAGACAGAGGAGAAGTATTGGAACAACTTTCAAGAAGGACCCATTTCCAAATTCTGTCAATAATGAGGCCATAAACTCACATACATTCGGCAGATGATTTTGGATCCAAATATTTCACCCCTTTGCCTATAAAAATGTACTCCCTCTTCATTCCAAAGGGTTGGAAAATTAGTTGCCATTTTCTATAGGTTTATATTTGATTTTCTTCTGTAGTATATTTTTAATGTTTTAATTTATATTAGTATTCTTCTTCATACCTCATTCTTCCATTTTTACTTTTATGTGTTTCTCCCACCGTATTCTCTTCTAACTCCATGAGAATGGGGAACTAACCTTGATGTTTGTTCGAGGGGGAGACTGGTGGTTGATTGAGTTTCATTGCACTTAAATTTTAATCTCTTTATTTAATTCTGAGGATTTAGGTGGTGGTTAAATTGATTATGGTGTGCGATTTCCCCATTTTCTCTACTATCGAGTTCTTCTCATTCAACATTTATCCTTCCCTTCACTATCTAAGTCATGCATACGATGGAGTATGGCTTGGGTAGTGATGGTCAGCAAAGAGATATCCTAGATGACTTTAGGAAGAGTATTTACCCACATGCAGAGATCTCGGTGTTGGGGTAATAACATTTCGAATGATAGGGTGTAGTGTGATATATCTTGATCACTACATTGAATTGATATTGAGAATATTTTAATAAACAATGATATCAACCATTAGGATCCCCCAAGAACAAATGTATTCCTTCCTTCTTTTTAACATCATTTTTTTCACATTTCACATATATATATATTCATATTTTATGAATCTTTAAAACCCATATTTATATTATATATTAGTTATAAAATAAATAGTGATAATAGAATTTCGGTGTTGTGTAAGTTGCCTCCTCGAGACCGACCCTGGGAGTGCACTATATTGTATTCTTAGGTAAATAATATTTTGATTGGGGATCTATGAAAAATTACCACGCATCAAATTGGCGTCGTTTTTAGGGAGGCACAACACTTTCACACAAATTTTTTCATAAAAAAACAAAAAAAAAAATCATAAATTTCAAAAACTAAAAAAAACTTTTTTGTTCATGATGTATTTCAATGGTGATTATTCTACATGGACTAACGAATCTCAGGTGCAACAAGAAGATGAAATTATAAAATCTCATATGCAAGAACTTCATGAAGACCTTCAAAAACTGAATATAAATTCTAAAAGGTTTGATGAATATATTCTTTCACTGATAGAGCAACCTGAACCTGATCCAGATCCGGAACCTAAACCAAAACGAGTGGTGGAAGAGATTTCACCAATCATTTTTTATGTTAAAGAACCCGAGGATAGTGAGAAGGAACCACTAAAGGAGTTAATCATATCATCTCTTGCTCAACCATTTCTCGAGAAGGTCCCTGATGTACACATTCCAGCTGATGCACTTATGGGAGATCAACATTTTTTGAAAGAATCTTGGAATCACTTTGTTGAAGATAACCTGAAACTTGATCTTCCCATGATTGATATTGAACAATCAGTACCTTTTGACCTCTCTCTTTCTTTGTAAGACAATGAATAATATTCACCTGCTGAGATGGAGTTTCCAATGGTCCTGCCTGAAGAGATCAATTTCCAAGATGACTTACTTGAAAGGGAAGATTTCTTTATTGATTCATCATGTTTTAATCTTATTCAAATTGAATTGTTTTCTGACTTCTCCTTTCCTGAAATTTATAATACAGCACAAATGGAGCAGACCTTGGATGATACTAAAGAGACCGACCAAGTGGTAGTGATCGAGGAATAGAAGCTGGTGGTGGTGTGACTGCCTCCTCTACAAAAAATTTCATACCATTTGGAGGAGGACACCACAAAAGTTCACAGGGAGAACCCCTATATTCTATTCCCTCCCACTCTGGATCTTAAATTCTCTTTGTATTTTTTCTTGGGGGTTGGGAACATTATTATATTCTTGGGGTTATCCAATATCAGTGTCTACTGATGGACACTGGAAAAAGTCACATGTGGTGATTTATCTCAAAGAAACCACATCCACCATCTGATTGGGGATAATCTGCTGCAACTACCTGACTAGGGGCAGTAAAAACCTAACATCCACTTGGGGGTCAAACCAAGAATTATCCTTTTTCTATTCTCCTTCGTATTTCTTTTTATTTATTTTTATTATGTATTTTCATTTCTTTCTTGTAGTTTTAAAGTGGTAGCAGCTAGGAGCTTAACTCAAGGCTGCCACTGAAAAATAAATCAGGTTGTGTATTTCCTTTTCTTTATTTTGTTTGCTACCAATATAAATTCTATGTGAAATGTTTCTTGACATGATTTGAGATTAAAGTGGGTAGTAAATGGAGTAAGTTTGGGGGAGGGATTTCAACCTGTTTTTAGGAATTTTGTGTGTGCTTTCATTTTATTTTTCAAGTTGTTTTTTTGAAATTTTCTTGTTTTACTTTTTTTGGGTGTGTTTTTAAGAATCTTGAGCTGAATCGAATACTTGGGAAAATTAAAAACATATTGGTACTTTTGGAACATTTCTTGATTTAATTATTTGAGGTTTTAAATGATTACTGAATGGATTTTGTTTCTGATTTCTGATCTTTTCATTTAAAGAAGTTTGGTTGACTGTGAAACTCATGTGCACTAGTACTATCCAAATTGAATATATTGCCCAAACCGAGAGGTTTCTAAACCTATTTAACACATTATTACATTTCTCTTTTTCTTGAGAGTCTTGAGACATGTTGTGTGATCCATAACTTTCTATTTTTCTCCTTTTCAAAGCTGTTACAGTTCATAGAATGTGTCAAGTATGATTGAGGCATCACTTTGAAATCCCCTTTTGCATTTAACTCTTATTTTGGACTACATTTACATATGAAATTATTTAATCCCCCAGTATCCATGAAATATTTTGTTAATCATCCACATTACAAGCTATTTATCTCTTTACAACCTTCTCTAGAATTTAAATGCATGATTATTGTTGAACTCAAGTGTGGGGGAGGGAGAAGATGAGTTGTATTTTGCTTTCATGAAGAATCTTTTTGAGTTGAATTGAATGTGTTTCCATATTTATTTATGATTGGGGGGAAGAAACGACATGATGGTAATATGGATGGGTGGACCAAAATATCATTACAAAGAAGGGCTAGGTGTTCACCAATATTTGAAGATCAAAAGCTGCCTCTCTTTTCCTCCAAAACACGATTCTAAAGAGAAATCCAGATTTGAATTCACGCTGAAACAATGCTACAAATGGGGAAAAGAGGGATGTAAATCATTGATGATGAAATTATAAGTGTGAAATTCCCAAAATAAGAGGTGTTTGTAGGTGATTCATTTTTGAGCTGATTGAGGAGCACACCATTCTTGAGAAAAACTGCTTTCATGCATTTACTTCACTTTAGAGCTTAACCCTCCTCATTTTGCCTCATATGTTTTTACATTTTAAACCTACCAACCCTCAGCCTCAGAACAACCCATGAAAAAGACCTCATGATTGACACATTTTTGACTCTGATAAGTGGAGATACTATGAGTATAGAAAGCCTATGGAAACCACACATGTTTTGAGAATGAGAAAAACTCCACATTAAATATCCTTGAGTGAAGAGAGAAATATTTTTCCGGGGAGGTAGGTACAACATGCATGTGAAGATTAACATGAGATTGAATGGATTAATATTATTTTTCAGGGGTTATGAAATTTTTATCCATGTAGGAGGCATGATATTTTCTTTTATATTCTAATTAAGTTGTGTTTCCATTTATGCTTTGAGAAGTTTGTTTTTGACCGTGGTATAAGTTGAATGCCCATCAGTGCAATGTTTAAGTATGGTGGAATTGATAGAACAAATATTTTCATTTATTTTATTCTGAATTTAATTTTTTTAATCCCACCAATGTGTTATTTAAATGGTAATTGTCACATTTAATGTTTTAGGAATATTTTTGAGCTTAATTGAAAAAATGGCATATTTTGGATTTAAACAGTTTTCATTTATTATAATGTTTCGGACATAACTTTTTATAAAATGATCCAAATTGAAAAATTCATCATTTATAGTTTTCTATGTTCGATGGTCTTACTTTCATACTTCTGGACCCAAAGCTCAATCAATCATTTGGAAGCTCAAATCCAGCTCACAATCCAGGCCTTGAAAACTGTGTGCAGAACTGGACAATTTTATTGTTGGGACCATATATCATAAATGGAAGACCCATTGGAGCTGATATTTTACATGGATCTAGAATAAATCCATAGTAATAACTTTAATTAATATATACGCGTCTGGATATTTCATTTTCAAGGCCATTAATGCGTTGGAACTCGGTGTATTGGAATACAAACAGTCATCCTGACCAGATTAAATGTCATGGATACAACGACCATATATCTCTCCAAACTTGGCCAATCAAGATGAAATTTCTTGGTGAGACAGATGAGAAGTATTGGAACAACTTTTAAGAAGAAACCATTTCCAAATTCTGTCAATAAGGAGTCCATAAACTCACATACATTTGGAGGATGATTTTGGATCCAAATATTTCACCCCTTTGCCTATAAAAATGTACTCCCTATTCATTCCAAAGGGTTGGAAAAGTATTTTCCATTTTCTATAGGTTTATATTTGCTTTTCTTATGTAGTATATTTTTAATGTTTTAATTTATATTAGTCTTCTTCTTCATACCTCATTCTTCCATTTTTACTTTTATATGTTTCTCCCACCATATTCTCTTCTAACTCCATGAGAATGGGGAACTAACCTCAATGTTTGTTCGCGGGGAAGAATGGTGGTTGATTGAGTTTCATTTTACTTAAATTTTAATCTCTTTATTTAATTATGAGTATTTAGGTGGTGGTTAAATTGATTATGGTGTGATATTTCCCCATTTTCTCTACCACTGAGTTCTTCTTCTCATTCAACATTTATCCTTCCCTTCACTATCTAAGGCATGCATACGATGGAGTATGGCTTGGGTAGTGATGGTTAGCAAAGAGATCTCCTAGAAAAATTTAGGAAGAGTATTTACCCACATGCAGAGATCTCGGTTTTGGGGTAATAACATTTCGAATGAGAGGGTGTAGTGTGATAGATCTTGATCACTACATTGAATTGATATTGAGAATATTTTAATAAACAATGATATCAACCATTAGGAACCCCCAAGAACAAATGTCTTCCTTATTTATTTTTAACATCATTTTGTCCACATTTCATATATATATATATTCATATTTTATGCATCTTTCAAATCATATTTATATTATATATTAGTTATAAAATAAATAGTGACAATAGAATTTCGGTGTTGTGTAAGTTGCCTCCTTGAGACCGACCCTAGGAGTGCACTATATTGCATGCTTAGGTAAATAATCTTTTGATCAGGGATCTGCAACAAATTCCCACACATCATTCTTCCCACCAAAATTCTTTGATATGATGCTCAACTTGATTGTTCACCTAGTGAGATAGATTTGATTATTCAGTCCTATATATTATAGATGGATGTACCCCATTGAATGATATATGAAGATTTTTTAAGGGTATATCAAAAATTAAAGTCAATGAGAGGGTTTTATTGCAGAGTGATACATTGTTGAGGAATCCGTTGAATTATATACTAACTACATGTCTGGTGTGGAAATCATTGGTCTAGCAAAATATCACCACACTGGGTGGCTTGTTGGTGAGGAAATTTCTAGAAGAGATGTTATCACAATCAATATTACATATTAGGAGCAATCCCACCTTTAAGTTTTTCATAATAGTTTAGAGGTTTCCCCATATGTCAAAACCCACAAATAAATTCTTAGGCATTTGAATCCATTAAGGGATGAAATATAGATATCAAATACACATAATTAGTAAAATATGATGGTTTCGAGAACATATTTTTAAGGATTCAGATAAAATTACAGATTCAATTTCAGAATGACTTTGATGGCTTACCAGAGGACCAAGTGTGTATGTATTATATTACAATGGTTATATAATTAATGGTTATACATTCTATACAAATGAACTTGATAAAGGTAGTACCGTAAAAAATAGTGGATTTACACTTATGGCTGAAGCAATGCATGTTTATTGTTCTAAGGATAAAAATCCAATTTATTCAAATCTGTCATACTTTGGCATCATTAAACAAATACAGGAGTTGGATTATACAACATTCCAAGTGTCGATTTTTTGATGCAAGTGGGTTGATAACAAGAGTGTTATTAAAATATATGAATTAGTATTCATGAAAGTGGATCTTAGTAAGGAAGGGTATAAAGACAAACCGTTTATAATGGCATGATATGCAGAATAAGTATTTTATGTTCCAGATCTCATAAGTTGAAAGTGGTCAATTGCTCTATTATTGACCAAAACCATTGAAGGGTCAAATGAAAATTCAACTGAGGATGACCCTTTCATTGGGACTTCATAATCATTTCTCAGTGGTCCCAATATAGATGGGGGTTTGTATGTTATAAGAGACCACAATAAAGGGATTTAGATACTCAATAGAGGTGTCAAATCCCTTTAACCTAAAAAAGTTCAATAATCAGGTTATATATTTTTTGTTATATACATTGCATTAACTCATGTTATTATTTGTTCACTGCTGAATTTATATAATATAAATTAAATGTTAAACCACTTCTATAGATAATGATTTCTACACGTGCTGATGCTTCTAATCCTGAGGAAAAACAGGTTTATCAACCTATTGCTACTCCCAGTGTAGAGGAACAACAACCTTCTACACATGCTGATGCTACCAATCTAGAGGAACAACATATTGATGATGTTGAATCTGAGGAAATGGTAGATAGTGAAGAATCAATGCTGTAGAAAAAACAGAAGCACCGTAGCATGACATTGTTAGAAAAAAATTATTAATGCAAAAAAGAAAAGGCATTAAATTCAAAGTCAGATGGAATGAACACGACCAACCTATTAACCCCAATAAGGTCATTTTTAGTAGTTACATTGGGATCATCACTCAACAACATGTAACGATTGATGTAGATTCATGGAACCATGTTGTGACCATGATTAAGGCACTGGTTTGGGAAGAGATCACAATAACATTATGATATTATTTCTTTATTTTAATAAAAAATAAAATAATGAAACATTGAACTACTATTAACTATCCCTTGTAGAGTGCATTTATAGTAGATGAATCCCACAAGAAATGTATATTAATTCTTACTATAAAGGTTCACAAAGGGTTTCACACAATTCTAATGAGATTTCATCTTAAAGGTGCTAACAGGAAAATAAACTCGCACCCACTGCTTATGTATGCACACCTGATAAGACAAGTAGCATGGGATGTGTTTACTGGCTATCATGCAGGGATATATTTTCCAGTACATTGTGGCTGGTAATACATTGTTTGAAAATATGTGTATTTATCACTTTTTTTGACAATTTCTTATTTATGAAATAATAATCAAGTGCTGAAAATAAGGAACGGGCAGAAAAACCAATATACCCCTAACGTAAAGTAAGAATAGGGTATGATTTACATGAAAAAATGGTACCTATTTCAAATCTATCACAATAATTTCATGTGAAATAAAATAATTACATAATTATGTTCCTCTATTTATATGCATATTGATGAATAAAAATATAAAGTCACTTTCATCCCACATCATGTGCTATGGAAGGAGTCATGTGTAAATAAAGATGGAATACTTGTAGATGAAAACACACAAGAAGTGTGGGAAACATGTGTATGTATGAAATAATAAAAATTTATTTTTATTTAAATCATTATTACATAACAATGATTACTTATTTTCTTATATTTTTTATCCTACTTAGACACATGAATCATCAACACCTATATTGGATGAACACCTGCTATCGGTGGCCTTGAAGTGGACAGAATAATATGGCCACATCAGAGGTGTGGGTTTTGGGGTGACACCCCAAACATATTTTTTTTTAAAAAGGAGGATAAAGATAAAGAATTTGAAGAGATGAATGCAAGATTAGATACCCTTATAGAATAGAAGTCTAAGTTTCTAGGAAATGTTATGGGGGGAAGAAAAGAGAAGAAACAACTCAAGAACAACCATTGCATGGAGATCCATGCCCCCACCCCAACAACTTTGAGGCAAACCATTCCCCTCAAAGAGATGTATTAGATGAGGTAATCAATATTCCAATAATTGTTTCTTTGAAATGTGAATCAGAAAGACACTGATACCTTTCCTGTATTGATATTATACAGGGTGAAAATGACTATGATTTATATCTATCAACACCTACCCATCACCCTATTGTTAGGGATACCATGTTCAATATCCAAGAAGACACTCTACACAACATACCACTTCCAACAGGTCATGTGAGAGTGGAAATTAGTGTAAGTCATAAATTAAGCACTGAGCTACCTATTCCACTTGATGATGCAGATATTCATACAATTAACCAAGTTTTTAGAACATTCATACCATAACTATCATATCTTTTAAAAAACATGTCAATAAGAAGGTATTCATTTCCAGTTTGTTTTTCATGCTAATACTTTAACAATTAATGAAAAAAGGTTTGAACTGATAACTGTTATTACAGATGGACAGAGAGAAGGGGTGAAATGAAAGGTCAAATCAAAACCATATTAAGGATCAACCAACTAATCAAACAAACCTTCAAAAAGAACCTTTAACCTGCTTGTTCAATATCTGCATTTACTAACATTAAAGGTTCATGCAGATATAAAGTTATAAAGTGGTAGTAATCACATAGTTGATTTTAAAGAGAAAATGTATGGAGAGGAATTTAAAGACTGTATTTCTCTTGAGAATGTGAATAAAATCTCCAACTATGAATGGCTAGGAGTCTCAGTTGTAAATGTATACATGAGGTGTGTTTTTATGATTTGTTTTTCCAATAGATGATATACTATGTTAATTATGAATAAATACTTTTCATATTTTTTTAGGCATATATATCAATAGAAATTGAAGGGATTAGACCATGAACATAAATTTGGGCTCATTATTCCTCATGTCAATTCTACAGAACAAACATAAATAGAATAAAAAAATTAATTAAATAGTGGAAAAACTGGCCAACTCGTTTGAAATAAAAATTAAAGATAAAAGACTCTTCTTAATACCAACAATGCAGGGGTAAAACTCTACAATTTAATCATATCAAATATATTTTGATTTCTTTCATTACTTATTCCTTTTTGTGTTTTTAAGCAATAATGGATTCTCATTACGGTCAATTTGGACACTCCAAAGATTTATTTCCTAGATTCACTGCATGGATACCCAATAAACCAACCACACATGATGATGTTTTTAAATTTATAATACACTACATCCAACATTTTAGAACTAAACTTCAAGTTATATTTTATATTATGTATTATTGATAATTCTATTATGATAGGGTGGTGTATAGATATCATGAAAATAATGGTATGAGAATAGTCCATGCGTATAATGAGCCTAACAAGTTCTACAAGTGGACAAGTATTAGGGTATATATAATAATCTTTCACTATCAAAAGACATATCGAAACAAATTACTTATTTTTCTCAATGTTTCTATAGTGTCTGAAACAAACAAATAGAAAATATTGTGGTTATTATTTTTGTAAATTTATGAGATAGATCATATTATATCAAAAAAATAGTATCTTTGAATAGGTATTTTTGAAGATAATTACTATTTTATTTAAAATATTTATTAATCCTTTATGTATTTATATTTTTCTAGTACTACTATAACTGTCTAAAATTATCATATTCATAAGACAACATAGATTTGTCTAGAAACAAATGGGAAACATAATTAATGGTATATTGTACACATTTATAATGAATACCTGACTCCATATAAGTAATGGATTGTTTCATATTTATTTTTAATTTATTTCTTGTTAGTATTACTCACATAATAATTATTTATTTATACAGGTGGATTCTTTTGTATGAGTTGGGGTGGTTTGTTCGAAGCTAATCATACTAGTGAGATATTGTACTTTGATACTACAACTAAGATAATGAAAATAAGAAAATGGGTAGAGAATGTATACAACCATCATGAAAAGGTGAATTACCACTACTTATTTAATTAATTTTCTCATCATTTTAACTACTATTTGTAAGTTAATTTCCTTATCATTTTTATCTAATACTTATTTAGTTTTTTTCACATATTTTTAAGGAAGTCATATTTTTCTTTCAACTATCTATAACAATCACTACTGGAAATTTAGGCTATAGCCACAGTTTCAAACCGTGGCTATAAGCCCAAAAACTATGGATATAGGTTATAGCCACGGTTCAATGAACCGTGGCTGGTATTGGTGTGGCTATAGGACAACTCCTATAACCACGGTTTAAAACCGTGGCTAAAGCCTATAACCACGGTTCAAACCATGGCTAAAGCCCTATATCCATAGTTTTAAACCGTGGATAAAACATTATAGCCACAATTTCAAACCATGGAAAAAGGTAAAACACAAACAAGCCTTATATCCATGGTTAGAAACCGTGGCTATAGATCAAAGTTCAATAAAAAAAACACAGCAGGCCTACAGGCCTGCCAGCCCCCCTGCCCCCTTCCAGTCCCCCCTGCCCCTGCTAGTCCCCCTGCCCCTGCTAGTCCCCCCTGCTAGTCCCCCTACTACCCCCCTTCCAGTCCCCCCATGCCCCCTGCGAGTCCCCCCTGCCCCTGCCAGCCCCCCTGCCCCCTACCACCCCCTTCCAGTCCCCCCTTCCCCCTGATAGTCCCCCCCTGCCACCCCCTGCCACCCCTGCCAGTCCTCCTTGCCCCCTGTCACCCCCCTGCTGGTCCCCCTTCCCCCTTCCACCCCCTGCTGGTCCCCCCTGCCCCCTGCTAGTCCCCCTACCACCCCTTGCCAGTCCCCCCTGCCCCATGCCAGCCCCCCTGCCCCCTGCCACCCCCCCCTGCCAGTCCCCCCTTCCCCCTGCTAGTCCCCCTGCCCCCTGCTAGTCCCCCTGCCAGCCCCCCCTGCACCCTGCTAGGCCCCCTGATAGTCCCCTGCTAGTCCCCCTCCCCCCTGCCCCCTGCTAGTCCCCCTGCCAGTCCCCCCTGCCCCCTACCACCCCCTGCCAGTTCCCCCTGCCCCTGCTAGTCCCCCTGCCCCCTGCTAGTCCCCCTGCCCCCTGCTAGTCCCCCTACCTGGACACCCCCTACTGTATATATGTTGGAGTTTTTCAAAGTAGCAACACATCAGAATCCTGTCAGAGTACTAGAAGGTTTTCTTAGGTGGGCCAAATAGACTATGGATGAACATCACTTGGTTTTTGGAATGGTGAATAAAGGATATAGTTGGGATGCCATTAAAACTGGTCTATCTATGCTAAAACTGTTTGGTTTTACACGGGATGTTGGTGGATGAAAGGACATAAAGGTTCAAAAAGTACTGCACCGGAAGGAGCTCCTACATGTTCCAGATAATTCTATTATGGAGGGAGAGAAGGATATTGCAGTTATATCCAACAACCGTCTTAAAGATGAAATGAGACAATATGATCACTACCCTCCCCTATCTGTTACCCCCCCTGGACACACCCCCACCCCCTCCCCTGCACAGACACCCCCCCACCCAGGACAGACACCCCCTGGACAGACAGACAACCCTAGACAGACAACCCCGGACACCCCCTCCCCTGGACAGACCCCCCCCAGACAGACACCGCCCCACCCTGGACAGACACCCCCTGGAAAGACACCCCTAGACACCCCCTCCCCTGGATAGACCCCCCCGGACACCCCCTCCCCTGGACAGAACACCCCCCCCTCCCTGGACAGATACCCCTGGACACCCCCCTCCCTGGACAGATACTCCCGGATGGACACCCCCCCCGGACCCTCCCCTCCCCCCTCCCTCCTGGACACCCCCTCCCCTGGACAGAAACCCCCTGGAATGCTAATACAGTTGGCCATGCAATTTTAAATCAAAGACAAAAACTAAAACAAAATACATTGCAAATCCCCCCTCCAGGACACCCCCACCCTGGAATGCTAATACAGCACGTCATGCAATTTGAAATCAAAGACAAAAACTAAAACAGAACACATTGCAACCCTCCTGGAATGCTAATACAGTTGTCCATGCAATTGGAAATCAAAAACAAAAACTAAAAAAGAATACATTGCAACCCCCCCTATGTTACTCATTATATCATTTTTTAAGGATACAAAATTCTTAACGGGTTCACCAATCCCTGAAGTTGATGCCCAATGATACTCATCCTCTATATATTGAAGGAGAATGAATTCATCTCAGTTTCATCAATTTTTTCTGTAGGTTTACTTCAAGACCATTGTGTTAGACTACACTAAGATGGTCATGATCCTTGTCTCACATGCCTAATTTTTTAAGGCAATCAACATGTCACCACAAGAGTGATGATGATGTAACCCTTCAGAGATGATATAGTGCTGAAAAAATTGGTCCGAGGGCCTTCGGCCCCCGGACCCCCGGATCAGGGGCGCGTTGCCCCCTGCAACCCCCAACGAGCTCACCGTGGAACTCGACCCGCGACAGTTGCGGGCCACAAGCATTCAACCCAACCGAATAAGGAAACACCAATCCAAAAATTTATCATATATAATTAACACATGCCCCTGAATCTTGTTCTTGATTCCATCTCCATGTGGACATCGGTTAATAATTTCACTTTATTCCTTATCAAGGTGACAACCTAATGATCAAAGTTTACTAGAATTTCAATTACATTGTATATTTAGACAATCCCATAAATATCTTTCTCATTTCTGGAAGTGAGGGAATCTTATGATTTCCACATATAAGTAAAGGATGGATCTTAAGTTATGATCTGGGTAGGAAGGTTGTTATATCTTCTTTTGTCAAGCCATATAGACATCTTAGGAATACGCAGTCAGTTGACTACTTTGGAAGTTGTTTGTGAGTACCCGATCAAGGAGAGAGACAATTGTGATTAGTCAGTCTCAAAATTGATCAAAAGACTCGTGGAATACTATCACTGCAAACTATCACGGGGTGTTGTCTTGAAGCAGGGCCAAACCGCAGCGTGACCGTAGTGTGACCGCTGCATTACAGACCCCCCCCCGACAGACCCCCTATAGACAGCCCCCCATTCCCCCTGTACACCCCCCATCCCCCTTGGATAGCCCCCATCCCCCCTGGACAATCCCCCCGCCTTTCTGGATAGACCCCCCTCCTGGAAACCCCCCTCTCCTTCCTGGACAGACCCCCCTCCCTGACAGACCCCCCTGGACAGCCCCCCATCCCTCCTAGACACCCCCTGGACAGACAAAGGCATCATTCGAATTGATTGAATTCCAAGTGTATTTTACAATTTTATTACAATCCTCCACAGTGTTCCAGGCATTATTGAATCTAAAAGGAAGAATATGTTTGTTGTCTCTAGTCTTGAGGCTCACCAAAATTGGATGATGATCAAAATTAATCCTAGGTAAAGTAATACTAGAGATGCTATTCCAGTTATCGAGAGCTTTGAAGTTTGTGAAAGCTCTGTCAAGTTTACTTGCTAAAATTCTATTGTGTTGCCTTCTATACCAGGTATACTTAGCCCCAACCAGATTAATCTCAATAAGGTTATTATCATCAATACAGTGATTAAAATCTTTAATGGAAGTGTTTGAGTGCAAGGGCCCTAGATTCTCACTAGTTCCAAGGATAACATTGAAATTACCGATAATGACCCATGGCACTTGAATAGTGTTGTTAAGGGAGGGTATATTGTGCCACAAGGTTCTTCTGTCTTGATATTTATTGCAGGCATACACAAAAGTACATCATAAAGTATTATCATGCTAGTTTATTTCACTCAGTACTTGTCCATCCAAGCAGGTACCCAGCTCTAACCTCACCAAAAATGCTGAACCCACACTGGGTAGGAGGGATACAATATCTCCAATTGTTCACACAAAAAGCAATGATTACAGCTTAAGCACTGCAACTAAGCACAATTTTGATCATTTTCTACGAGCTGTGGTTGAACCCAACTGCTCAGATATGATTTCTGGACAGAACCAAAAACCCTCCATACTGACTTCTACTGCTAATCAATAGATAATAAATGGGACCAACAATCAGACAAATGGCTTAGGTTCCCTTCCATCTGTTCAAATAATGACACAATCAAATATCACCAAGGTTAATTCTGGTACTAAAGCCTTAGAATCTTTTAAATCTGTAAATGAGAACACACCTGCAGTGCAAGTTCCTCTAAAAATGCAGGATAACAGTGACTCTGGTGATCAGAAATAGTGTCCCACATATGCTTTGGACACTGTCCAGGAACCCTATGTAACAGCTGCTTCTGCTGTGGAAGTGATTCCAGGTACGCTGCTTCCCAATTTTCCTCATTCATCTACTCAAGATGTAGGAAAAGACTGTACCAATCCCTTGATTCCATGTAATTTGAAACCTATGGAATCAACTCTAAATACTTCTCACCCTAATCACATTAAATCTGTCAACAGTCCTAATGAGATGGAGACCACTGGTTGTCCTATAAATTTTGGGAGTCCTAATATTAGTCCAAAGTCTGTTCAGGCTAAGACACAAAGCAAACATACTAAAACTGATAAACAAGATTCCATAACACCAGAACCTGTAAAACATACAAAAGAACTCCCTCGGTACAGTTTAAATATAAAATATTCATTTATACTTACGTCTGGGGCTAGGCCCCTTATTTTTGTTACCTCTGTAATTATTTCTGCACTTGGATTTTCTTAATTGCTTGGTAGAATGCTCTTTAGGTGTTGCTGCATTTTTTCCCTGCAGACCTGCCCCCTGCCCCTGCCCCCTACCCCCCTCCCCCTTCACCCCTCTACCCATGCCTTGCCCTCTGCCCCCCTACTCTGCAGACCTGCCCCCTACCCCCTGCCCCCCTCCACCCTCCCCCTGCCCCCTGCCCCCTGCCCCCCTCCACCCACACCTTGCCCCCTGCCCCCTGCCCCCCTCCACCCACACCTTGCCCCCTGCCCCTTTCCCCCCTGCTATGTAGACCTTCCCCCTACCCCCTACCCCCTGCCCCTTCCCCCTTGCTCTGCAGACCTGCCCCCTGCACCCCTCCACCCTCCCCCTGCCCCCTGCCCCCCTGCCCTGCAGAACTGCCCCCTGACCCCTGCCCCCTGCCCCTACCCCCTGCCCCTCCCCTACCCCCTGCATAAAGGATGTAGGTTCCATAGCATGAAAAGGAAATATTGTGGCTGGACCCAAGACAATAGATATGGGTGTCACTATGTATCATGTCATGTGATAATTAAACCCACATGTATTTCATGAACGGGTTGTTCCCTATATAGGTCTGGCCCAAATGTAGAGTTTTCCACAAACAGCTATTTGTAGCGATGGAAACTGGACTTCAATGGAAAAAACTAGCTCAGTTTTGTGTACAGTGTCTCTTTGGTAGTAGTTCACATGGTGGTATGGTAGTCCCATAAATCATGTAGGAGCTTGTCCGTCTAGGACTTATTCTATTTTTCAACCATCTTCTACTACTTATTCAATAGAGACTTATTGGAGGCCTGAATCTGTCCATTTGTTGCTACATGATAGCGGTATGAGTGGTTAGTGATAGGTGTTCAAGTTATAGAGAGAAGAAAAACAAGAGTTTCTGTTGATTTATACTATAATAACGAGCATATTATACAGCAGTAAAAAAGAAGAACAGTTGAAGAAAGGACTCCCCGTGGTCGCACCGTGAGGCCAATAGCCGCTGGTGTGGGCTGGATGTGGCTGGAGCAGGGCCAAATCATATCATAACCGTGGCGTGACCACAGCATGACCGCGGCGTGACCGCGGCGTGACCACGACGTGACCGCGGCGTGACCGTGGCGTGACCGCGGCGTGACCACGGCATGTTGGCCCGGTCCAGTGACATCCACGGGGCAGCATCTTCCACTTAGTTTCAAATAGGATGATATAGATGGCATGAGAGGATGTTTTCTCAGAATATTTAAAGAAATGAATTCTAATCTATGATGACTAGAGGATTGGATGACCCATGATATACCTAATTTGGTGAGGGCTCGAATACTGGTGGAAGGGGGCTGGTTACAGGTGCCGGGGGGATGGTGCGGGCTGATTCGAAGGTGGCAGGGGGGCTGTTGCGGGCTGGAATTCTGGTGGCAGCAGGATGAAATGAAGGTGGAAGGGGGCTGGTGTGAGCTGGATGTGGCTGGAGTAGGGCCAAATCACGGCATTACCGCGGCGTGACCGCGGCATGAGAGGATGTTTTCTCAGAATATTTAAATTCTGTCTTTTTCTGGGTCAAGTGTTTCACAATGATGTTACTAAAAAAGTATCAAGTTTTCAAAGCCGGTTGTTTGTGTTTGATGAAATGAAAACAAATATTTTCTTTAAGTTTTAGATTTTTATGAGAATGCTCGGTTGATTTTTTCTCAAAATGAGGACACTATCATCTCGAAAGTGAAGGAAATTTCATTTTCTACTATTGAGTTGGCTGAAACTTTCTACTAGTCCACGTTGAAGGCTTAGGGAAATCATGTAAAATAGGAGAAAATGTCATTATAAAGGGCCACAACCAATTTTTATAGCATATATAGATTATATAATAATGAAAACAAGTTTTTAAAATACTCGAGTAATTATAGAATTCAAATTAAAGGGTTAGGAAAAGGAAACTTACCTCAACCTCAAGGCGCTACTTTTAACGACAACTCGAATCTTCCTTTTTTTCTTCTTGCATGCATATGCAACTTCACATATATATAAGGACACCTATCCCCTATGTACATATTTTCATGGCCAAATATGCACAAGGGGATCCTTAGATATATGTTTATACTTGCACATACCCCTTTACACTTACACATGTATGCATTTTTCATATCTATATATAAGCACACCTAGCCCCAATATATATATTCATACTTCCATGAGTGAATATATATAAAGGGAAAACTTATATATTTATATGACTACCTATGCATACACATGTAAGCCTTCGTCAACGGCAACTCGAATCCACCTCAACGAGATCCAGAAAGCACTACAAAAATATAAAGAACCCAAAAATCACAAATGGCCTAATTAAAATTTGTCCAAAGAATAAAAACGAAATAAATCTTACCCAAATCCAATGTTGAACTCATTGTCATCGATGGTGGTGGATAGAACCAGCCTCATCATAAGAAACCACCTGCAAGAAAATAGTGGGAAAAGAAATGAGATATAACAACTTCTTATATATATATGTGATCAGTGATGATAAATGATACATGAATCCATTACCATTATAGATTCTATAATTCCTTTCTATTATTACCACAATATCATCATTTATTCACTCCCATTGGACTGATAATTTATGGTGGTCATGTCAACAAAAAACAGCTACAAACACACATTGTAGGCATAAGTGGCCAATGCGATAAAGAAAATAAAATAAAAACTAAACTAAAACATACCTGTCTCCTGTGACTATACACGTCACCGCCCAACATATAAGAACCACAATGCCCCATGGGTCAAATCATGTTTCTACAATCAAGGGGGAAATATATCCATGTTTCAAAATGATACTATCAAATAGTACATTCCTATTAATTAACAATTATTCTTCCTATTAATGGTATATAATTAGTTTGGCTCAAGTTTCAACTTAATTTGGTTTTGTTCGATACAAGTTTTTATCCCACCCAATAATAAAAGTTTACTAGAGGACACAATTTCTAATCAAATAGAATATATCATAACAAAAAATGGATCCACACCTATATTGTATTACAACCTGCAAAATTAGTATGAACATAGTGAAATGTGAAACTATAGATCAGAGAAAAATGATACCGAGATGCTACAGAAGAAAAAATACCATATGCATGATTCATTGGGAGGATGAATCTGCGCTTAGGGAACATTTCTACCCTCACATCTATTTCTACGAAGATGTTGGGAGTTGAGTGATGAGCTATATTGAGTGAGAAGTATTAGTCTAGGGCTTTGATAAGGGTAAAAGTAGTGGATACATATAAATATGTTGGGCTAGAAAAGACATGTGTGAAGATAATTTACTATTTTGAAAGCGGTAAATTACTACTTGTGTAGAGGTAATAAAGAGGTAATAAAGAGGTACATGAGGGAAAATATTTATCCTTGCCATTTTTTACTTAGCAGTAATGAGACATGTGGAACTTTTTTAAGGACATGAATTGATTAGTTGAATGAATGTATATATATGATTTCGTATTACAAATGGTGTGAAAATTATTAAGGCATCTTCCATACATATCTTGACTTTTCTTTCATGTTTAAAATTAATCCAATGGTGTTCATGGATCTCATGAATGAGATCTTCCATACATATCTCAACTCATTCATTATGGTGCTTATTGATGATATCCTTATATACTCACCGACCATTGATATACACATTGGACACCTATAGATTTTTTTTGTACACTTTGACCACATTATATGTTTTATAAGATCTCAAAGTGTCACTTATGCTTCCATAAAGTATGTTTTCTTAGGCACTTAATCTATAATGTGGGAATTTATGTGGACCCAAAGAATGTATAGGTTGTGCTTTCATGAGAAGGCATACAAAACATGTTTGAGATTGTGGGTTTCCTTTGTTTATTCGGGTTTTACATGTGGTTCATTTAAATTTTTCCCCTTTAGAAGTGCCTATGACTAGGATTACTAAGATTGTAGTTATGTTTGAGTGGTCATAAAATTTTAAAGAGGCCTTCCTAAAAAGTCAATGAAGTTTTGATCCTACTGAATTACTATAAATTATGATTCAGAAATGAGGTCTCCAAATTGATCCCCGAGCATGAATTGGACTTATGGACATTTATTTCATTGGACACAGAGTTGTAGTATATATGTGGAAGGTTCTATATTGTCCTCATCATATCACATATGAGAATTTGTCAACATTGGAATGATATTAAATCAAAAATCATAGTCAATGTAATATTTTCAAACATTGATAACATTTATCATTAAATACAAGTACAAGGGTCTGATGTTTCTCAACATAATGATGTATTAATATTGATCTATGATGGATATAACATTATTACATTCCATAGTAATTGTACCTGCTTGGATTATGTATGGGGATTTTCCTTCTCCTACTAGACTCACTAAATGGGTCTTCCACGATTTCTACAACATTGATAGTCTAAGTAGAGACATGGCTAGAATTATAGATTCTTCCACGAATGTGCCTTATCCGATATACTCGGGTCCTACGAAATCGTTCTGCAGTTCCCTAATTGGGTTCAAGGAACTCAAGTTCATCTCCATACTCATCCACCTGCCCAACCCCCCCACTACCCCACCTGCACAGCCCCCCTGCCCAGCCCCCCTCCCCCCTGCCTAGCCTAACCCCCTGTACATCCCACCCCCTCCCCCACCTGCACAACCACCACCCCCACCTGCACAACCCCCCTGCCTATCCCCCTCCCCCATCTTCCCAGCCCCCCCTCCCCCTCCCCCTCTCCCCCACCTGCACAGCCACCTCCAACCCCCTGTCCAGCCCCCCTCCTCCTCACCTCACCCCTGCCCATCCCCCCCCTCCAACACATCCCCCTCCTCCCCACCTCATTTTGACCTCTTCAATATCAATCAAAATGATTCTATACAGGTAAATCACAAAAAGACTGCAACCTAAAATGATATATTGCTTGTGTTCATAAGGGGATTATAATAGACAGTACATTGCAGCGAAATGGGACCAAAAAATCAAAAATAAATGAAGGCATACATACTGATTTAAAGTGAATGAACAAAAATTACTTGAATCAAAGATAAGATGACCGGTTGGAAAGTAGAGTTAGAACCCTTGAGAGCAGCGGGGAGCTGGGAGCGGCGATCAGCGAGCGGTGAGGGGTGGTTGGGATGGGAGCGGTGGCGATGGGTGGTCGGTATGGGAGCGGAGGTGAGGACGGGAGGAGTATGGGATTGGCGCCGAGGGTTTAGAGAAGTGCGTCTTAGGGATAGGAGAAGTATCCCAACAAGACTGAGAATCGCCACAGGGTGTCGTTCTGAAGTAGGGCCAAATCACGGCGTGACCGCGGCGTGACCGCGGCGTGACCGCGGCGTGACCGCGGCGTGACCGCGGCGTGACCGCGGCGTGACCGTGACATGACCGCGGCGTGACCACGGCGTGTTGTCCCGGTCTAGCGACATCCGCGGGGAAACATATTTAGGTTCCCATGGTAGATACCTGCACCAGAAAGCCATGAAAAATGCATATCCCTTCTTTGCTTGATAAAGAAATGCAGTTCACTACAAGCAATATTATGGGCATAAACAAACTAGTAATCTACTCTGAGTGGGAAACCTCGGCTTTTAAACTACCTTAATTTTCATGTGAATTAAAAAAAAAGGGTGCTTCACATTTATAAATGGGTGTTTCCAATTTATAAAACTTGAACCATTTAAAAAAATTCCAGTCAATTCAAACATGTATTTCAACTTAAAGCTACTAAAATTTAAATATCTATGCATATTAATACCTTGAGACCAAAAAAAAATCAACATACCTACCTGTTTGGTATTTCACTAGGAAGTTCCATGAAATGAACATATCAGTTTAAATAACCAGAAAAAAGAGTCTACAAATCAACCAGTAATCAATAAGCATTAATATTTCAGATGGAATGGCCAAATATTAGCAATAAAGGTCTGGAAGTGCAACATGTTCTACTTCCATTCTCATAACACATTAGATTTGCATGGAAAGGTTGCATTGCATAAATAACAGTGGAAGCATAACATGATAATTTCATTTAATATCTTCAGAGTGATGTATAGTATGGTATGACATAAATGTTTCGTATTTTCTAAAACAAGAGTAGCAAATTCCGGGTCCCACATGGAGAGGCTACTCAGAAGAGAACTTACTTCCAGAGATCCAATCCCAGTGAAAGAATATAGTCGTGTATGAGTAACACCCGTCACATAATATCTAGTCCCATCAGTGACAACAACTATTTCCATCTGTAAAATGACCCAGAATGAAAAAGAGAAGCGCAAAGTTTACTCGAAATTGTAAACGTGGTATGGATTTTCCAGTGACATCCAAACCTATCTAGACAGCCACAACCTACACATCAATCTCCCTTGCACTAAGGGCATGCGTGGTCTACAAAACTGGGGGCTAGGAAAGTGGGAAGAGGAGTGGGGATGGGAATCTACTAGAAACACCTTTCCAAAAGCCAATGATGGAATCCCTTTTTCATCCCTTTCTAGAAGCAGTCTTTCCATGGAAATGTGATTCCTTCAAACCAAGCATATATTCACAGGAAACCCCTGAAATCATCTCTTCCTGAAAGGGTTTCTCCAGTGTACCAAACATCCCCTCTTAGATCCCCTCAACTTACATTCAAAATTTTAATGGGTTATCCCTCTACCATTCACAGGTTTCTATCTCACCTATACAAACCACTTTTGACAAAACTCTCTTCCATAATTCTTTTGATATGAAGGAAAACTGTAAACCCAAATTACAAGGGTTGAGGAAGATGTACCTGTAGACCCATAAAATCCTCTGTAAGTTCTTGCAATTCAAAGAGAAACTTCATGTAATTCTCCTTCTTATCCTTCTCATCCATGACCATCTCATATAGCTTTCCATTTTCGGTGTCAAGAATTGTCTCTTTTGTAGAAGCTGTGTTCGACATATATACCCAAGGAAAATATTTTATCAAAATATTTATTAAACTGCAATGACCAGAAAATGGAAAAAATAATAATTTAAAAAAACATTCCTTCAGTGATCTGCTGCCTATTCCAAGCAACAGAGTTCACCACAAGACCTTTCAATTTGGTTAGAATGCGAGGTTTTCTCCATTTTTCATGCATATAGTATGTATCAACACCCCCATCACCATGTATGGTCACAATACAATGGATCCTACTAGGATCAACAAAAACTCTATGTATTGATTGCTATCCAGCTCACCCAGCACAAAGATCAATATCTGTGTTTTAATTTTACATGGAATAAAAACATCACTTCATCATGTAAGATGTAAAGAGGTAAGTTCAGGAAAGGTTCTCCATCCAAACTTCACTTGTAGGCTACTTTGAGCGCATAATTCCAGCACTCAATGCATGAGCTCATAAATTCAATGATGATAAAGTCAGCCTCTCACGTGAAACTTAATTAAGAAATATTGACATCCAACAAATTTTTGCCCATCCTTGCTGATTAGAGGCAGAGATTGAAAAAAATTAAACCAATACTTAAGCTTAGCATGCATCTCGGAAGTACAAAATACAATAAAACCAATATTTAATTTAATTTTTCATAAGAAAAACCAATAAAAGATGAGAATATTACCAAAAAGGGGTTGCATTTTTCCAATTTAGAAAGCCAATACCTATCCTGTCTGGCAGTCACAGACTCCTCTATTTACACAAGTGATTCATCACAGCTAAAGATAGATTCTAGAACTTAGATAGTATTCCAGGGTCATGAAGAGCGATAAGATTCTACCTGCAAATGGTGAGACCGCTGAGCAGAGGTCATCGGGGAGGAGGGCGCCGCTGTGGGAGAGTTCGTCGGGGAGGAGGGTGCCGCTGTGAGAGAGGGTTGCATGGTGAGATCATCGGGGAGATCATCAGGAGGAGGATACGTCATCGGGGAGGAGGGATGTGCGGTGAAATGAATGTGAACCAGGGGGAGGGGGGAGGAGGGCTGCGGGGAGGAGGAGACGCCGTCGGGGAGGAGGGCTACGCGGTGATAGGGCTGCGAATCGGGGGAGGATAGGAGGGCTGCGGGGAGGAGGAGACGTCGTCGGGGAGAGGTGTGAGAATCAGGGGGGGGGGGAGGAGGGCTGCAGATCGGGGGAGGAGGAGGAGTCCAATACAAATTGGGGGAAAATAACGATGCGCCAGTGTAATATTGATTTAGCCACGATGAATGAATTAAACCGTGGTAATATAAAAGCTATAGCCACGGACCTATAAAACCTTGGATATAGGTCCGTGGCTATAGCCCAAATTTGTAGTAGTACGTACCTAGAAATTTTAATTTCTCATTCTTTTATCTCATCATTATTGATAAAAAAACAATTTATAGGAGATATAATGGTATCATTTCATACTCAAGTAATGCGCCATCAATTATTCCACTCTAAGTCCACATGATTCCTAATAAATGCATAAAAAGGTGGGTTTGATTTAGACATCAAAGCTCTCCATTTAACTATAGTGGTCTCCAACCATCTTTCATATATTTAGTTAATGTTGTAGAGTTCAACCATTATATGTGAAACTAGGCCGAAGACACCTTGAATCGCTAGCACACTAGTCCTAGTCTACCCACCTAGTTACTCGTGCTTCCCTTAGTGCTCATTCATGTTCCAAGATCACATAATATATTAGTTACACCTTTTTTATGCCAAACAATATACTACACATACCAAAGACACCATTTTCATAACTAAATCCTTAATTTAAAACTAAAGGCATTCCAAAAACCATTTCAAATCATGATACGTTCCACCTTAATGATTTAATAAATCATTTAAACAAATTATAAAAAAATCATTTCAAGAAACCCCCATAAGGATTTACACTCAAAATACACCCAAAATCCTATCTTTAAACCCAAACTCACTCCAAACCCCATTTCAATCCTGATTCACATCACATGATTAATTTAAAAAATCATTTACTCAATTAATAAAACATTTCAAAAGAGAAAAATAAGGGATTACATCAAGAACACACAAATTTTACATGTGATGTCCATTTTAAAATCAATTTCACATCAAATATTTTCAAAAACTACTTTATCACCAATTATATAATTTAATAATCCTATTAAAAAATTTGTAAATAATTTATAAGATGTGAAATAAGGCCTTACAACAAAATTCACTCAAAATTTTCTCTTTGAAATAAAACACACAGTAGAACATTTTACATACACCCATTGCATAATTTATTCAACTTAATAAATCACTTTCATGGTTTAATAAATTATTTTCACATTTCACAAAACATTTCAAGATGCACAACAGGGGTTTACTACAAAAATATACCCAATTTCACTTGTAAAAAATTCAATTTCACAAAACCCCATTGAAAATATCTTCAAAGACCACTCACGCACCCCACATATATTTTAATAAACACAAAAAATTAAACTATTAAGAATAAAAATTCATCAATTAATGGTTAAGAACGGAATTATCTGCCTTTGGGGTAAAAAAACATTAAACATGGTGTGAATCACCAATCACACACTAACTGAACCCAATGAAACCAACCTCTAACCCTACACATAGACATTAAACCTAGATAAAAAAATTGGACCCCTAAAATGAAACCATAGCTTCTGAAAAAGGAAACACCAACCAAGAGGAGGAAGAAACTACCAGAAGGAGGAAGCCACCAGAGGAGGAGGGCGCCAGTTAGGTCGCATCCACCAGAGAGGAGGTCGGTCGGTTGGGTTGTGCACTGTAAAGGGATTTTCTGGAAGGGGGATTAAGTCACCGATAGGGGGTCGCACCGCTGTTAGGGGATCACGACATTGGAAGGAAGGCCGGTAGGGGCTTCGCATCGGAGCTTCGTCAGAAGGGACGTCGGCCAGGTGCAACCTGCGTAGGTGGGGACGAGAGATAAGGTTTCATGATGAGATATATAGGTAGGGTGAGAGGGTGCGACGAGAATGGGGTGATGGGAGGGGTGAGATTCGAGGAGGGAGCAATGAGACCGTGCCAGAGCCGCATCGGAACCGTGCCGGAGCTGAGTCAGAGAAGGAGAGTCGCAGGGAGGTGGGGTGGCCGCATTAGAGACGTCGAGAGAGGAGGATGATCGCGAGAGGGAGGAGGATCACGGGGGAAGTGGGGATGGGAAATTCACGAGGGCGGGGGGGGGGGGAGGGATTGCGTGGGGCGCTATTGCCACAGACATCAAAAACTGCCGTGGGTATAAGCGATCTATAGCCATGGTTTTTGTTGTCCGTGGCTGTAGATCCGTAGCTATAAGTCCAAATTCTAGTAGTGAATCTACAAAAGAGATAACATGTTCCTTTCTGCCAATGTTACCATGCTTTCCATTGCATTTTTTATCAAACTTCCAACACTGTATATTGAGTCAATGTTCTAAGCCAGAAAACCTTTCTCATTGTTGAAAACTAGAAGAGTATAGTAAGTTTTTTCGGCTAAAAACATAAAATCAACATGCACTGTTGGTAGTTTTACAAAGAAAGACAATTTGACAGTGTAGTCAGTATGACTCCAGGTGTGTCTTTTTATTTAAAATCAACATTATTTTTAGTTAAAATGATAATTAACATACTCAAAACCAAGAAAACACATTCATATTATTTTGATACTTTAAGAAAATAATCCATAAGTCATTTTTGAAATATAGGAATCAAACACACCTCAATCTAATTCATGGTGTGACTTATATAATTCCAAGTGTGTATTTTTATTTAAAATTGTCATTAATTTTAGTAAAAAGAATAAGAGACATAATCAAAATCAATAAAACATATTTAGATTGTTTTTATACATTATAAAAATAATCTAGAAGTTGTTTTTGATGTGTAGGAATCAACCGTACCTCATTCCAACATATGGTGTGACCGGTATGACTCAAAGTGTGTCTTTTTATTTGAAAATAACATTAATTTTAGTGAAAAGAACAAGTGACATATTAAAAACCATTAAAACACATTCAAATTGTTTTTATACTTTAGGAAAAAAATACATAAGTCATTTGTGACATATAGAAATCAACCTCGCCTCAATTTGATGCATGGTGTGACTAGAATGACTTAAAGTGCATCTTTTTATTTAAAATTATCATTAATTTTAGTAAAAAGAACAAGTGAAATAATTAAAACTTAGAAAACACATTCATATTGTTTTTATACTTTAGTAAAATGATTCATAAGTCATTTTTTATGTGTAGGAATCAACCACACCTCAATCTAATGCACAATGAGACCAGTATGACTCAAAGTGTATGTTATGAGTTTAAAATTTTCATTTTAGTTTGAAACATGTGTCACTCACTAAAAACCAAACAAAAACACTCTGATCATATTGATAATTTAGTATAATAATTCATAAGTTATTTTTGACATGTAGAAAGTAGTCTCACATCAAACTGACACATGATGCAACCAATATGACTCAAAGTACATGATTCTAGTTTTAAATGACATTTTAATAAAAAACATAGGTGACATAATCAAAAACAAGAAAACACATTAAAATTGTTTTAATAATTTAATAAAATGATCCATAATTCATTGGTGATGTGTAGGAATCAACCTTACCTCAATCCGACATACGGTGTGACCAGTATAATTCCAAGGGTGTCTATTTGTTTAAAATTGACATTAGTTTTAGTAAAAAGAACAAGTGAAAGAAAGAAAAATGAGAAAATGAATTTGGATCATTTTGATACTTTATGGTACTGATAAAAAAATTCATTTGTGATGTGTAGGAAGAAACCTCACCTCAATCTGATGCACGATGTGACCAATGTGACTCAAAGTATTCCTTTTTATTTAAACTTGACATTAATTTTAGTAAAAAGAACAAGTTAAATACTAAAAACCAATAAAATACATTAATATGGCTTTTTATACTTTATTAAAATGATCCATAAGTCATTTTTGACATGTAGGAATCAACCAAAACTCAATACGATGCACGATGTGGTCATTATGACTTAAAGTGTTCGTTATTAGTTTAAAATTGTCATTTTAGTTCAAAACGCATGTCACTCACTGAAAAATAAAAAAAGTTCTCTGATTATCTTGATAATTTAGGTAAACAATTCATAAGTTAGTTGTGATGTGTAGGAATAAGTCTCGTGTCAAACCAACACATGATGCAACCAATATGACTCAAAGTGCGTGTTTCCAGTTTCGAATGATATTTTAATAAAAAACATAAGTGACATGCTCAAAACTGAGAAAACACATTCAAATTGTTTTGATACTTTAGGAAAATGATCAATAAGTCATTTTTGGCATGTATGAATCATCTTCACCTTAATCTGACATACGGTGTGATCGGTATAATTCCAAGTCTATCTATTTATTTAAATTTGACATTAATTTTAGTAAAAAGAACAAGTGACATACTGAAAACTGAGAAAATTCATCCAAATTATTTTTAAAATTTATGAAAATTATTAATAATTCATTTATAACATGTATTAATCAAACCCACATCAATTTGACACACGGTGTGACCAGTATAACTCTAAGTGTGTCTTTTTTATTTAAAATCGACATTAATTTTAGTAAAAAGAACAAGTGACATACTAAAAACTAAGAAAATTAATTCATATTTTTTGATACTCTAGTACAATAACACATAAGTCTTTTTTGATGTTTAGTAATCAACTAAACCTCAATCAGACACACGATGTGATCAGTATGACTCAAAATGTCCGTTATCAATTTAAAATTGACATTTTAGTTCAGAAAGTTTTACTCATTAAAAACCAAGAAAACACACTCTGATTGTATTTATAATTTGGGAAAACAATTCATAAGTTAGTTGTGACATATAAGAAGAAGTTTTACATCAAACCAACACATGATGTGACCGATATGACTCAAAGTGATTGTTTCTAGTTTCAAATGACATTTTAATAAAAAACACAAGTGACATACTCAAAACCGATAAAATGTATTCATATTGTTTTGATACTTTAAGAAAATGATCCATAAGTCATTTTTGATGTGTATGAATTAGTTTCACCTCAATACGACACATGGTGTGACCAGTATAATTCTAAGTGTGTATTTTTATTTAAAATTGATATTAATTTTAGTAAAAATAACTAGTGACATACTGAAAACCAAGAAAACACATTTGTATTGTTTTGATACTTTATAAAAATGATCCAAAGTTAATTTTTATGTGTAGGAATCAACCTCACCTTAATATGATACACAATGTGACCGGTATCACTCCAAGTGTGTCTTTTTATTTAAAATCAACATTAATTTTAGTAAAAAGAAGAAGTGGCATACTGAAAACTGAGTAAACATATTTGGATTATTTTTAAAATTTATGAAAATGATCCATAATTCATTTATAACATGTAAGAATCAACCAAATCTCAATACAATGCATGGTGTGACCGATATGACTCCAAGTGTGTATTTTTATTTAAAATGAACATTAATTTTAGTAAAAAGAATAAGTGACATACTAAAAACAAAAAAAAAACACATTCATATTATTTTTATACTTTAGAAAAATGACCCATGAGTCATTTATGATGTATAGGAATCAACCTCACCTCAATATGATGCATGGCGTGACTAGTATGACCCAAATTGTTTGTTATCAGTTTAAAATCAACATTTTAGTATAAACCATTTATTACTCACTAAAATCCAAGAAAACACACTCCGATTGTCTTAACAATTCAGTAAAACTATTCACAAGTCATTTGTGATGTGTAGGAAGAAGTATCACATCAAACTGACATATAATGCGACCAATATGACTCAAAATGCATGTTTCCAGTTTGAAATGAAATTTTAGTAAAAACACAAGTGACATATTGAAAACTGAGCAAACACATTCATATTGTTTTGATACTTTAGGGAAATGATCCATAAGTAATTTGTGATGTGTAGGAATCAGACGAACCACAATTCGATGCATGGTGTGATCGGTATAAATCCAAGTGTGGCTTTATTTAAAATTGATATTAATTTTAATAAAAAGAAAAAGTGACATAATCAAAACTAAGAAAAAACATTTGTATTGTTTTGATACTTTAAGAAAATGATCCATAACTCATTTTTGACATGTTGGAATCAACCATACCTCAATATGCCACACGATGTGATCGTTATAACTCAAAGTGTGTCTTTTTTATTTTAAATTGAAATTTTATTAATGAATTATTTAATATTAATGTTTCATTTATTTCATTATAGTGTTACTTACATAAGATTTTTTTTCTTAGATAGGTGGATTATTTTTCTCAGGTTGAAGTGATTTTTTCAGCAACTGATACCATGGGTGGAATTTTTTTAAAGGGGACCACGAGCACCAAATATGATGAAACATTAATGTTTTTAAATGTTTGTGGATAGTAATTGTAAATGTAATTATACAAAACATTGTTTTAAATGTATATAGTATTGTTTTTTTGTATTCATTATGTAAAATTTATTTCAATTAAATTATATATTTTTCATACAGGTTACTGGTATTTAATGCAGTTTGCTGTAATACAAACAACACACTACAGCAGGTTGGGCCTTTATCAATGCTATTTCTAGTGCTGATAAAGGGTGACCTTTATCAGTGATTTTTTAGTGCTGATGAAGGGGAACCCCCATTTAACAGAGCTGATGACAACAATTCTTTTTAGCACTGTTAAAGGCCCTTTTTCACACTATTAAAGGGAATATCTATAGTAGTGGTGGAGGAAGAGATGAGGGAAGAGAGTAGTGTAGACAGAAGGTAGGGTTTCATGCATGAGTATAGAGGAGTGGGTGAGCCGAAGGAGGAGGGTAGGGGAGGCAGAGAGGGTGGATGAAAGCTTATGTGAGAAATTTTCGGTCATGAAATACGATCAGAAATAGCGAAGTGTGTTTTGGAGGGAAAACAATAAAGGAGAGATTGACACATGGAGTAATTTTCCTTCATAGTTAGTATAAATATAAATTTTTGTAATATATTATCTTTATATATATTACTCTGCATTATTTAGTTTTCTTATATGAATTATCATTTCCTGTAATCTTTTATATTTCTTTATTTTTTTTTTTGAAAAATCCGCTATCTCAGTGTATAGTAATGTGTAGTATTTTTAATTTAAAAAATTTGTTATCTTGTGTATATTAATCTGTATTATTTCATTTCCATTTCAAAGATCTTTTATCTTTATTATAGAAATTTTCATTATTTTATGAAATATATTATAATTACCGTATATATTATAAAAATTTGAAATTGTCCTGTAAATTTATAATTCCATAAGTTTTCTTTTTCAATTGCATATTTCACCAAACCCATGCATATTTATTTTTTTATTACATATCTATGGAAGTACTACATTTACATAAAAATTTATATTATATCATCATTATTTTATCTCTACTATATGAAAAATTTTCTATATCATCAATTATATACACATGCATACATTTTCTACTAGTTTTGATGTTATTGAAGTTTTTTACTAAACAAACATTTTTTATATATTCATTTTAATCATCATGCTATCCAAAAAATATTGAAAATAGTTATTGAAAATAGTTTTTTACAATTTTCACTTATCATAGGTATAAAAACCCTTATCTTTATTACACATTAATACATGATTTAATTACATAAAATTAGAGTTAATACAACCTAAAAGATCAAGAAGTCTAGTGTATTTGGGAATTAGGTACATTTCATTACAACTTTAAACATGAATTACAACATCTTTATTGTAAACTTCTTTAACATGCTTGATCTTAAAAATGTATTGGATCACCTGGGGAAATACATAAGAAAGGGATGAACCATAAAGACCAATAAGGGAATAAACAAGGAATAACATGAATATAATAATACATGTTAGAAAAGTCATATCAATGAGTCATAAAGGAACATGAATAATAAGGCATGATATAACATGATAATCATAACATGGGAAATGTGTCAATAACTTAAAACACTGCATCATAAACATAGGTCAAGGATAAATTGACAATACTTAATGGTAGAAAAAGTATCATAAAGGAATTAGGTACACCCAAATCCCAATATGAAGTATCATGATACTAAACATTATCCAATTCATTGGAGCGCTATATAATTTTGGGCGCACCCATCACTTTCATTTCATTCTCATGCTTAAGTGTACCACATAGATCATAAAACATGAATTCATTTATCATCATAATTTATTCCATGATCAAATATTGTGGAATAAATACATGTAAGTACCTAATAAAAAGGTATATGTTCATAAAATTGAACACCCTTGATAGGAAATGAGTATGGTATTCACTACACAATTGGTTTGGCATGGAAAGTTGCAGTGAAAATTCAGCAGCATAACGTTGTCACTTAAAAATTCATAAAATGGGTTGATGAGAGAGAAATGGGTCTCTCATAATTTGGACATTAATTGTATAATAATAGGGATATGTAAGGAAATATCCACACATATATAATTAGAAAAATAATGCATATAATAATAAATAAGCTTGAAAAAAGATAAAGGAAAGGATGCTTATGAAAATTCAGCATGGTAACAGGTGTACATGGGAGGGATTAATGAGAGAGAAAGAAGTCTCTAATAATTTATACATAATAAGGTCAGTGTGGGGGAGGTTTGAAAATATACCCAATCATTAGTAATTGAAAATAAAAGGGAATAACAAGATAAATAAACTTGGATAAAGATGAGAAAGGAAAGAACCCTTACTTGAGTGTGTGGCTCCAAAAGCTTGAAAAGGGGATTCTTGAGAGCTTGGTGAACCTTGGGAGGATTCTATAGAGGGTAGGAAAGATTAAGGAAATCCTACAAGGATTTTTAGTGAATAGAATTGGGATATTTAGTGGGTTTATATAGGAAATGAGAGGGAAATTCTTTAATATTTCACAAACTTAGGTTTTGGACTCTATATAATAAAATATTCAAAAACAAAAACCTTCCCATGGTTTTTCCCATGTTTTTTTAAAAAGCGTGGAGGTTTTAATTATTTTATTATGAAAAGGGCCTAAAATATTAAAATATTACCCTTTCTTATGTGGAGGTGAGCTACTCTTTTAAAGAAATGAATTTAAAATCATAAAATATATTATATATTTTGGTGGATTCATAAAGGCATTATAAAAATAATAAAATAAAATTAAAATCACATTATTTTAAGGGTAAACCATATATTTGTACAATAATACCCATTATAGTATTTATTACATCATTTTGGGTTATTATGATGTCATAAAACACATCGTATATTTATACGATATTTAATTTTTACCGGAAAATTTGACTGTCTTAGAAAATTATGAAAAATTAACCATTGAATAATTTAGAAGTTCTGATTAAAAAAATAATATTTATTTTATCAAAATAATTTTATAAATATTTGTATTTTCACTTTTAAAATAAGATTTGATATTTATTGAAAAATGTTGGGTTTTTGACAATAACAGTTTTTGAACCCTTATAAAAAGTACATTTCAATTCATAAAAATCATATGACCATTTATAATTAATAAAACTTATTTAACAATAACGTTTTATTAAAATAGTATTTATTTCAAAAATCCATTAATCCATCAAAATAAATCCCTTAATTGAATTTGAATATTACCCAAAAATACAATTTGTGTTTAATTGAATGAAAATAAAAATCATTTATAAAGTAACAATAAAAAATGAAAATAAATTCATTATTCTATAATATATATATATTCATATTATTAAGGTCTTGATAAATATCCCTTAATCACACCAGCATACGCTCTAAGAGTAAGGTGCACGATGATGAAACTTTCAAGTGATCGTTAGGCGAACATGGTTTAGGCTGTGATCTCGATGAGCTTGAACTTTTCCCATAAACAGTTTCACTCATACTTAAGTTGTTCGATATCAGCTTAGGATTGGTCAAGGGAAAATCTAAAAGATTCTATATCCCTCTGAATCTTTGATAAATGGGCTTTATATGGCATAATTCTACTAGTTGAGACCTGTTGACCTCACCGATTTTGATAATCTCAATTATGTTTCAATATGCTTTGATAATCCCAAATAATGTTTATCTTTATAATAATTAATCGCTCAATCTATGAAATCATATTATTAAGTTGATAAAATATCAAAATGATCCTTGTAATTTTTTAATCAATGGTTATCTATGTTTATACTTGTTTAGATATGTTACTAACTCAATCTGCATATGATTTGCATAGAACAGATAAGTATTAATTGTTGAGTCACTGATACAGACCTACCGGTACATAGTCTACCGATAAGTAAAGGTCACTTATAGACTAAGATTCCTATGACACAAGGTCACTGGTACACAACTATCGATACAAGATACTGATAAAAACAGACAGACAGATAGCTACTGATAAGAAGAGCCACCAATACAGGCAGTTACCGATATAGGCAAGTTACCAATAAAAAAGAGCCACCGATACAAGTCTGCTGATACAGACAGATGGCTATCGCTACAAAGTCTACCGATACAAGAATGTCACTAGTATGGGTCACTGATATAGAAGGAGCTACCAATAGAAGGAGCTACCGACAGAAGGAGCTATTGATGGAAAGAGACCGACAGAAGGAGCTACTAATGGAAAGAGCTACCAATACATAGAGCTACTATTATAAAGAGTAACAACTACCAATATAGAACTACTGAATCAAGTTCACCGATACAAGCTCACTGATACTAAGAGCTACCGATGGAAACCAGTCACTATATCTATAAACTCTATTACTATTGTTTTATTCAACAACGGTCATATTTGATGTTTTTAATGCTTATGCCATTAATTAATGATAGTTTTTGGCATGTCAGGGAACCATACCTAGAACCTGTAAAAAGGTAATCATTCCCATTGCCGGAGCTCAAGGTATAAAAGGAAGATCAAGCCAATGAATAAAAAGGATAGGAATATACTTGTAAGTGTGTGACACCTGAAGTGAAATTAAAAAAGAAGAACACGAGAAGAACTCAAAGAAAAGTCATACACATCAAGCAGAAGTTTCAAAGAAGAAGCTCAAGTGTTACAAAGAATACTGTCTTAATCAAGCTGAACACCTACACTGGAAGTGAAAGAACAAAACCACGACACTCTGTTTTCCTTAAAACTTCTAAAGAAGGACTCAAATCTTCATCTACATCAATCTGAGGAGTCCAGAGCTTCACTCACAACACATAGAGCATTCTAAACTCATCTCTATCTGTTTATATCTATTGTGTTTTATTTATCTACATATTGAGCAATGTGTGTTCTGTATTTTAAGCACACCCTGTCTCCTGTGCTGAACTGGAGGACTTATAAATCCTCACTCAATCTTTCATTATAATCTAATATCCCACTGTGGATAGTGGTAGAGGTCAAGTGTGACCTGGATAGCCTGTGTGCTATTATTTTGTTTTTCCCACGAAGAACTGTGGTAGAGGTCTTAGTACCTAGACAATCTGTGTACTGTTATTTACCCCGATCCAGGGTGTGGATCAAAATTTATAAAAACTATTTGAGAGGACTAAGTCTCAGCTTGATACTGAACCTCTTGGTTAAACCTGCTGTGCTTGTTTATTTTGATTTAAACTATATCTTAAATTCCACTGCTAAGTACTTTAAATACAAATATATTTTGAAGTAACTCTGATAGTTAAACTAGAAAGTGTTTGTATTTATTGTAAATCATTAGGTTAGTTTCAAAAGATAATATAATCTTCCGATTAGATTAACTGAGAACTAATCAATCTCTTGAGAACCTAACAAACCCTTTACAGTATTACAAATTCACTAAAGTTTAGATTATTATTTAAATAGGGGAATTTTAATGGAAATATTTTTAACAGAAATTTTTAAATTGGAACTCAATTCACCCCCTCTTGAGTATCCACTCCGACCAACTTTTGGTATCATAGGGTGTTATTAATAAAGGATTTCCAAACACTCTATTTTTCAACTTTGATTTTAGTTGTATCTTAAAGATCTTAAATTTCTGTTAGTTCTAAATTTTATCTCTTTAAATATATTTTCTAAAATATAATTATGGATAATAGATTAGAAAGTGCTGCTACCAACATGCCACCTTTCTTTAATGGTGTTAATTACGCCCAATGGAAAATCAAAATGAAAATTCATTTAGAAAGTATAGGATTTGACATCTGGTCTACTATAGAGTCTGAGTATGAAATTCCAAAAACTGCTAGAGAAACTTGGGATGATGCTACAAAATTTGATTACAAAAATAATTGTAAATCAATGAATGCTCTGTATTGTGCTTTAGGAGATGAAGAATTTAATTGAATTTTTTCTTGTAAAACAACACATGAAATCTGGGGCACTTTGGTTGTTTCTCATGAAGGAACAACCAATGTGAAAGAAATAAGATTAAACACTTATACTATTAAATATGATAATTTTAAAATGAGACCTGATGAACCTATTTATGATATGTATCTCCGGTTCAATGAGATTGTTAACACTATGAGATCGCTGGGAAAAGCTGTTCTAGAAAAGGAGTAAATCATGAGAATACTTAGATGTCTGCCAGAAAGATAGAGAGGCACATTAGTCTCAATAAGAGAATCATGTGACATAAGTTCACTACCTATTAAGGAGCTAATTGGTAAGTTGATGATATATGAAGAATAGCTAAAGGTAAACGAAGAGGAAGATGATGAACCAAAGAGGAAGTCAGTGGCATTTAAGTCTACTGCCTCAAAGAGAAAGGACAAGGATAAAGTTTACATACCTACTAAAATCCCAAAAAGTGGAGGTTCAGATTCTAATAGTGATGAAGAGATGGCTCAAATATCCAGGAGATTCAAAAAATTCTATAGGAAGAAGATTTTTTTTCGAAAACCAAATTATAAGGGTAAGTATGACCAATGAGGTGATTGGAAGAAAGATTGGAAGAAATCTGATAAGGATGATGAGATAGTGTGTTATGAATAAAAAAGGAAAGGACACATTAAGGATGACTATCCAAAATTGAAGTTCAAGAATAAATATGATTATAAGGAAAAAAAATAAAGCTATGAAGGCAACATGGGGTGCTTTAGAAGACAACACAAGTGAGTCTGAGATTTCTAATTCTAAAAAGAATCATGCCAACATGTGTTTCATGACTAATACTTCTGAGGAAACCTGCTTAAAAAGTTCCTATATGAATACATAGTACTTGGACAATGGATGTTCAAGACACATGACAAGATAATTTTCATGCTTCAAGATCTTAATCAAGGTTGATGGAGGACATGTCTCCTTTGATTATAATTCAAAAGGAAAAATATTTTGCTTAGGACAAATTGGTAACACTGATTCAATTTTAATTTCTAAAGTATTATTTGTTGATGGATTAAAATACAATCAGTTAAGAATTTCTTAGTTGTGTGATGATGGTTTCAATGTTAAATTTGAAAATAATGATTTCCATGTATTTTATTCTAAAAATGTTTTGGTATTTACTGCCTTGAGAAATGAAAATATATATGCTATAGATTTAAATTCTTTATCCAAACAAAAGTTTACTTGTTTAAATGATTTTCATAAAGAGTCTTGGCTATGGCACAAAATATTAGGACACTGAAATGTTCACTCAATTAAGAAACTGACTAAGAAAAATTTAGTTAGAGACCTACCTCAACTAAAATTTCCATCAGGCAAAGTTTGTACTCCCTATCAAAAGGGAAAGCAACATAAAGTTTCATTCAAATTAAAGAAAGAAGTTTCAACTTATCAACCTATCGAGTTGGTTCACATGGATTTATTTGGACCTTCTAGAGTTTCCAGTTTAAAAGGGAAGCACTATGTTTATGTTATAGTAGATGAATTTTCTAGATATACTTGGGTATATTTTCTAGATCCCAAAAGTGAAGCTTTCTCTTACTTTATTAAATACTCCAATTCTTTAGAGAACCTTAATGGGCTTAAGATTAAGACCTTGAGAAGTGATCATGACCGTGAGTTTGAAAATCATGAATTTGAATCATACTGCTCACATAATGGATACAATCATAATTTCTCTGCCCCTAGGAAACCTCAACAGAATGGTTTAGTAGAAAGAAGAAATATAAACCTTCAAGAAATTGCAAGAACTATGCTTAATGAGTATGAACTATCTGTTTACTTCTGGGAAAAAGTTATAAATACAGCTTTTTATATTATAAATAGAGTCTTGATTAGACCAGTTCTTAAAAAGACCCCTTACGAACTGTGGAATAATAGGAAACCTAAAGTGAGTTACTTCAGAGTTTTTGGTTGCAAAGTCTTTATTCTTAATACTAAGGATAAACTTGACAAGTTTTCTTCTAAAAGTGATGATGGAATCTTTCTAGGTTACTCTATAACCAGTAAGTCTTATAGAGTCTTTAACAAAAGAACCAAATGTGTGGAAGAATCAGTACATGTCAAATTTGATGAAACTGATCCGCATGAACCCAAGTATTCTCTTGAAAATCTTGAAGCAGATATATCTATTCTGGATATTAATGGTAAAAATAGTGAACCTATGTAAAACCAAGTAATTATGGAAATTTTCCAGAATCTGCTTCTGGTGAACCTGAACCTAGAGAAGAACATGGAATTTCTAGTCCTACCTTTACTAGATCAATTAGGATTCTAAAGAACCATTCTTTAGATGCTGTTGTAGGTAATCTTGATAGAGGAACCCAGAATAGAGATTCTCTAAGAAATCAGGTTGAACATCAAGCCTTTCTTTCACAGTTAGAACCTAAAAATATCAATGATGCAATCAATGATGAATTTTGGGTAATGTCTATGCAAGAAGAATTTAATCAATTTGAAAGAAACAAAGCCTGGGAATTAGTTGACAGACTTAAGGACACTTTTACCATAGACACTAAATGATTCTTTAGAAATAATGTTTATGAATCAGGAAATATCATTAGAAACAAGGCAAGAATAGTTGCATAAGGATATAGTCAAGATGAAGGAATAGACTATGAGGAAACCTTTGCACCTATAGCTAGATTAGAAGCTATTAGGATTCTACTTGCCTATGCTACTCATCTGAATTTCAAGTTATATCAAATGGATGTTAAAAGTGCTTTTCTAAATGGTTTTATAATTGAATATGTTTTTGTTGAACAACCACCTGGATTTATTAATCCTCATTTTCCAAATAAAGTTTTTAAAATCTCTAAAGATTTATATGGTTTAAAACAAGCTCCACGAGCTTGGTATGATAGACTTAGTAGTTTTCTTATTTCAAAAGGGTTTTCTAAAGGGATTGTTGATCCAACTCTCTTTATTAAAAGAATTTCCAAATATGTTTTGATAGTACAAATCTATGTTGATGATATTATTTTTGGATCTTCTAAAAATGCTTTGTGTATTGATTTTTCAAAGAGTATGCAAAATGAATTTGAAATGAGTTTAATGGGAGAACTCAAATATTTTCTTAGATTTCAAGTTTTTTAAAATGACAATGGTATTATCTTAAATCAAAGTAAATATACAAAGGATCTTTTAAAACGTTTTGGTTTAGATTGTATTAAGGAAAGTGATACACCTATGAGTACCACTTGTAAGTTGGATGATGATGAAACTAGGAAACCAGTTGATCAAACCAACTACATAGGTATGATTGGGAGCCTACTCTACCTTACTGCTAGTCAACCAGATATTATGTTTAGTGTGTGTATGTGTGCAAGATTTCAAGCTAATCCAAAAGAGTCACACTTGCTTGTTGTTAAAATAATTTTCAAATATCTTAAACATACTACTAACTTTGGATTATTTTATCCAAAAGGAAAATCATTCGATTTAATAAGTTATTCAGATGATGACTTTTCTGGTTGAAAGTTATATAGAAAGAGAATGTCTAGAACATGTCATATTCTAGGTAAGTCCTTAGTATCATGGTGTAGTAAAAAGCAGAACTCTGTTGCACTGTCTACTGCTGAAGCAGAATATATTGCTGCTGGTAGTTGCTGTACAAAAATTATATGGATGAAACATACATTATTGGAATATGGATATCAATTTAGAAATGTATCTATAAACTGTGATAACACTAGTGCAATTAATATATCAAAGAACCCTATATCTCACTCTAGGACCAAACACATTGATGCAAGACACCACTTTTTGAGAGATCATTACCAAAAGGGTGATATTACTCTTGAATTTATAGGTACTGAACATCAATTACCTGACATATTCACCAAACATTTAAGTTCATATATGTTAAGTTACATTAGACATGAGTTATGAATGATAGACTTTGTAGAGCCAAATCCTCACCATTAGCCAAATCCTCACCATTAGAAACCTCACCGTTAGAAACCTCACCATTAGAAACCTCACCGCTAGAGTCCTCACTGCTAGAGTCCTCACTGCTAGACACACCTCACCGCTAGAGACACCTCACCGTTAGAGAGACCTCACTGATAGGTAAATCTCACCGCTAGGATGCTCACTGGTAGTTATCACCGTTATGTCACACACTGTCTGATTTTTGAAACTCTTATTGTTTTCATTATAATTATTCTTATTACATATCGATTCCTAAATGATAAAAACTAAGCCTTAGTCACATTTCAATCCACCACAAACTATCCTCTCTTCGAATCTCTCTTATCAAACCCCCACATTTTGTGTGAACCCTATATTCTTCGATCAGAGATGGCAAAAACAAAGCTCCTGATAATCAGGGATGAGAGTGATGAGCCAAATGCAAAGAAGTAGAAAACAGGACCTGAAGCTAGTGGTAGTGGCAGTAGAACAAGAGCAGGAAGGAATGTAGTGAACTCGCATTTGCAAAATAGAGAAATTGTAATAGAGAAGGAACTTTGTGCAGAATGTCTTATGTCTAGTAAGTCGTTGATTTTGGGGATATTGGAGGAGCATGGATGGATTGAATGCTTCGCAAATAACAATGGACCCTATTATCCCAATCTGGTAAAAGAGTTCTATGCATCTGTGTGCTTTGAGAAATCTGAAGAAGAGAATAGAATGGTTTCTATTGTGAATGGAAAGGAAATATCTTTTTCCTCTGCTGAATGGGATTAATGTTTGAAAGTCCCACATGAATGCGTTTTTGGGTATTTCTCGAAGAAAATTACTCCTACCAGTGACATTTTTTATTATGAAATTGACTTGGAAGAGCTCACCAGTAGTGACAAACAAAGGAAAGTAGTGGATGTAGAGATGGATGGAGAAAATAGATTTATTTTCAAGTTCATCCAACATGTGCTAAGTCCAAGAAGAGGGGACTTTGAAAATCTGAGGTATCAAGATATATATTTGTTGCATCTGTTAAGACATGGTGTTAAGATGAATCTGTGTATTCTGTTAATGATTCAGATTGAGGATATAATCAGGCCCAAATCAAATTCCAATGCTTTATTCTTTTCCAAGTTAATTTCGGTTATGATCAAAGTGAAGGGAGTAGCTGAGTCTCAGGATGAGACAATGGTAGTAAGGAACAATTTTTGCATCACAAGCACAGTTTGTAAATATATGAATATTGGGTGGAACCCCTGGAGAAAGCAATGGGTAATTGATGATGAGAGAGTTTATGATAAGTTTAACCCTATTGACCATCCTAATAGGCTAAAAGATAGAATAGATCTAGGTCTAGGACTTGATGAAGAGGAAACATAGTATAGTGATGATAGTGATGAGGAGGATACCTCTATAGCTGATGGAAGGGATCTAGACTTGACTCCAAGTCCTGTTGCTGAAGTTGTATCATCTGGAAAGGAAACAGTGTTGGGAGTAAGTAATGAAGAAGCACATATCGATGAGGAAGACCAAGCTAGTTTATATCATGAGAAGACTGCCACAAAGAATGAAGAAGAAAGAGAATCTAAAAATGAAGCATCTGTTTCTGCTTGCTTGAGTCTCAGTCCGCTGATTGGGAACTCCTCAATGCCTACTAAGGAAATTATTGAAGTAGACAGACCTACACATATTCCTGAGGAGCCTCCTGTTGTTGAATTGGAGATGGTTGTGGAAGATTCTTATGAGGAAGACCTACCTGCTGAGGCTGCTATTAATGTACATATACAGTAGAATGCACAGATTGAGGGGGATCATCCTACCAGTCATGGTACTATTTCAGTTGCTCATGAGATTGAAGACTGGGATGAAGACCCAGGTTTTGTAGTGTTTGGGCTAGACTATCCAGATTTAGAAGATGATAAACCCATCAATAGACCTCCTGTCACTTATAATCTCCGTTCTGAAACTTTACCTGAGGACATAGTAAGAAAATATGATTTAAACCAGTTGAAGTCTGATATCCAGGCCAGTTTTGTGGAAGAAATGAAAAGAATGGAAACCTCTTTAATATCTTCAATTCAGTCTATGATGACTGAATCTATATCTGGTGTTTTGGATAAAGTCAAGGCCTACCATAATCAAGTTTCAATCTTGGAAGAGGATGTTGAATCACTAAAGAAATCAATTGTCTCTATGGAGTCTTATATGAGCTCTAAATCTCAAGAAGACAAAGACTTGGCTTTTGTAAAGAGTGTAGTTGGCCAAATGGTATCAGTTTTTGAGGCATTTAATACTTACATGGAATAGCATGTTAGCACCCAGGACTCTCTTGTGAAAAATATCATAATTGGACTGACTAAATACTTTAAGGAAATAGTTGCCTTTACTATTGCACCTCTGAGTTCTACCAGGCCTTCTTTGGATATTGATCAGATTCGAGCTATGATGAGAGAAGATATTGGACAGTCTTCTACCAGTGGCTCTATAGACTCTACTACTTTGACCCAAGTGGTGAATACCACTAGGGATATAGGGAAAATTGTTCATAATTTTATGAGAGAGGCCACTGCTTCTCAAAAAGAGGTCAAAGACAAAGTGGATTTCTATTTCCAAAGGATCTACACTAAGCATCAGTTGAACAATAATTTCAAGCTTCTGTTAGAAAACCTGAAACTTCCTCCAGTCAATCAGGCTTTCAGAGAACAAGTAATCAAGCTGAGGGAGTTGACTCCTGCTCTAGATAAATTTATGGAGAACAAGGATGACTTCATTTTTTCTATGTAAAGAGGAGGAGGGATCATAATAGAATTTAGGAATCTGTTGCTGCCATTTTTTCATGTGGATAGTACTCCAATTATTGTACCTCTAGGTTTTCCTGCCTCTGCTCAGTCTGCCTTCATTCCTCAGATGACTCCAGCCCAAGCAATCCGGAGCCTCACTCCTATGATCACCCAGAGAGCTACATAGTATAGACCAGACACTATATCAGTAGCCCATCCTCCATTGATCATCTCTGGTGTTCCTAAGCCTCCACCTACATCCACCAAACCTAAATCCTCTTTTGATTCCAAGGGAAAATCCAAATCACATGATGAGGAGGTGGATTGAATAGTGGCTAGGAAATTTGATAGGAATCAATTGTATTCTTTTTGTATTTCTCTGTCTTTTTGCCCCAGGAAATATATATGATCTTAATTTCTTTTACCTTCTGTTACTTCTCTCATCCTTTATTTACTACTTTTTTATAATCACAAAGGGGGAGAAATGTGAGAAATATGAGCATAATATAGCACACTTTATATAAGACTTTATATAAGGGGAATAAATATGGAATATGAGCATAATATATTCTACCTCTGATATAGTTGTTTCATACCTCTGGTACATTTATTTTATAATTTTACCTCTGACACATTTGCATGTAATACTCTATTTTTTGATACATTTGAAAATTTCATGAGACCCAATGTATTTTACACTGATAAATTACTAATTATTTTGGAATTATAATATCATAATTTGTGATTATCAAAAAGGGGGAGATTGTTAACCTCACCTATTTTGATAATCTCAATTATGTTTCAATATGCTTTGATAATCCCAAATAATGTTTATCTTTATAATAATTATTCTCTCAATCTATGACATCATATTATTAAGTTGATAAAATATCAAAATGATCATTGGAATTTTTTAATCAATGGTTATATATGTTTAAACTTGTTTAGATATGTTACAAACTCAATATGGATATGATTTGCATAGAATAGATAAGTATTAAGTGTTGAGTCACTGATATAGACCTACCGGTACATAGTCTACCGATAAGTAAAGGTCACTGATAGACCAAGCTTCCTATGACACAAGGTCACTGGTACACAGCTACCGATACAAGCTACTGATACAAACAGACAGACATACAACTACCAATAAGAAGATCCACTGATACAGGCAGCTACCAATATAGGCGAGTTACCAATAGAAAAGAGCCACCGATACAAGTCTGGTGATAAATACAGATGACTACCGCTACAAAGTCTACCGATACAAGAATGTCACTAGTATGGGTCACTGATATAGAAGGAGCTACCGACATAAGGAGCTACCGACAGAAGGAGCTACTGATGGAAAGAGATACCGATACATAGAGCTACTGTTATAAAGAGTAACAACTACCGATACAGACCTACTGACTCAAGTTCACCGATACAAGCTCACTGATACTAAGAGCTACTGATGGAAACCAGTCACTATATATCTAAACTCTATTACTATTGTTTTATTTAACAATGGTCATATTTTATGTTTTTAATGCTTCTACCATTAATTAATGATAATTGTTGTCCTGTCAGGGAACTGTACCTCGTACCTATAAAAAGGTAATCATTCCCATTACTGGAGCTCAAGGTATAAAAGGAAGATCAAGCCAATGAAGAAAAAGAAGAGGAATATAGATGCAAGTGTGTGACACCTGAAGTGAAATTCAAAAAGAAGAACACGAGAAGAACTCAAATAATAGTCATACACATCAAGCAGAAGTTTCAAAGAAGAAGCTCAAGTGTTACAAAGAATACTCTCTTACTTGAGCTGAACACCTACACTGGAAGTGAAAGAATAGAACCACGACACTCTGTTTTCCTTAAAAATTCTAAAGAAGGACTTAAAGCTTCATCTACATCAATCTTAGGAGTCCAGAGCTTCACTCACAACACATAGAACATTCTAAACTAATCTATATATATTTATATCTATTGTGTTTAATTTATCTACATATTGAGCAATGTGTGTTCTGTATTTTAAGCACACCCTGTCTCCTGTGATGAATTGGAGGATTTATAAATCCTCACTCAATCTTTCCTTATAATCTTATATCCTACTGTGGATAGTGGTAGAGGTAAAGTGTGACCTAGATAGCTTGTGTGCTATTGTTTTGTTTTTCCCATGAAGAACTGTGGTAGAGGTCTTAGTACCTAGACAGTCTGTGTACTATTGTTTACCCCGATCCTGGGTGTGGATCAAAGTTTATAAAAACTATTTGAGAGGACTAATTCTCAGCTTGATACTGAAACTCTTGGTTAAACCCACTGTGCTTGTTTATTTTGATTTAAACTATATCTTACATTCCACTGCTAAGTACTTTAAATACAAATCTATTTTGAAGTAACTCTGATAGTTAAACTAGAAAGTGTTTGTATTTATTGTAAAGCATTATGTTAGTTTCAAAAGATAATCTAATCTTCATATTAGATTAACTGAGAACTAATCAATCTCTTGAGAACCTAACTGCCCCTTTACGGTATTACAAATTCACTACAGTTTAGCTTATTATTTAAATAGGGGGATTTTAATAGAAATTTTTAAATTGGAACTCAATTCACCCCCCTCTTGAGTATCCACTCCGAACAACAATACCATCACTTAATTTATCTAAGTCAATTGGATTTTTTAAAATCCCTATATTTATACTAATCATGTGATCACTGTTCAAAGAATATATTAAAAGTGGTAAATATTCTTAATGGTATTTTAAATCCAATAAGATATAACCAATAAATTTCATGTGTTTTCTATAACCATATTATATAATAATATATTTAATTAAATAAAAAAGTGAAACTTCATTTACAATAGTTTGGGTCGTTACAATATCCCCCCATTAAGAAATTTCGCACTCAAAATTTTCAGTTCCCACATTAAAACATATGAGGGTAACTCTGTTTCATCACCTCCTATAGTTCCCACATTGCTTCTTCAAACTTTTGGTTTCTCCACAACACTTTTACTAGGTGTATTGTCTTATTCCTCAGAACTTTGTCTTTATGATATAAGATCTTCACTAGCTGCTCATCATAAGAGAAGTCATTATCTAATAGTACCACCTCTAGATTGAGTACATGTGAGATGTTTGGTATATAATTCCTCAAGAGGGATACATGGAATACATAATGTACTTGAGATAGATTAGGCAGGAGTTCTAGTCACTAGGCCACCTCTCTGATGTGATCAAGGATCTCAAATGAGATGATGTATCTTGGACCAAGATTTCCATTCTTTTAAAATCTAATCACTTTCTTCCATAGAGATATGTGGAGGAAAATCATGTCTCCAACATCAAACTCTAGGTCTCATCGACGATTGTCAGTGTAGCTCTTATGTCGACTTTGAGCAGCCTTAATGTACTGCTGAATGGTCTTAACCTTCTCCACCATTTCCTCGACCATTTTAGGACCTAGTAGTTTTCGTTCCCAAACTTCATCACAACATGCAAGTGTTATGCACCTCTTCCCATAAAGGTATTTATAGAGAGACATTTGGATGTTTGAGTGGAAACTGTTGTTGTAAGAGAACTCAACCAGAGGAAGATGTTTATCCCATCCTCATTTGAAGTCCATTGAGAATGCTCTCAACATGTCCTCAAGTGTCTGGATAGTCTGCTTAGATTGGACATAAGTTTGAGGGTGATAGGCCGTGATAAAGTTCATCTCAGTATTTAGAGCATGTTGGAGACTCTTCTAGAACTTAGAGGTGAATCTTGGATCTTGATCAGATATAATCAATATTGGTACACTATGCAACCTCACCACTTCTCTAATGTATATCCATGCAAGTTGATCCAATGAGAAATCCTCTCGAATCATAATGAAGTGTACAGTCTTTGTAAGATGATACACCAAAACCCAGATAACATTGTTTCCTTTAGATGTCTTAGGAATCCTGGTGAAAAAGTACATGGTGATTTTTTCTATTTCCATGTAGGTATTTATAATGGTTGCATCATCCCCTTATATTTTTTTCTTTCCAACTTCACTTGCTGACATACAATACATCTTCATGCATATTCTGTGATATCCTTCTTCATATTATCCCACCAATAGTGTTCTCGGAGATCTCAATACATCTTTGTGCTTCCAGGATGTATAAAGAAAGTTGAGATATGTACATAATCTAACAAATCCTTATTTAACTCAAGATTTGATGGTAAACATAGTCTTGACCCAAATCTTACAACACCTTCTTCATTAATATTTAACCATGAGGATTTCATTTTTCTTATAGTCTCCACTTTCTTCTGAATTCCCACATCATCTCTTTGATCATCCTTTAACCTCCCCAGAAGAGATGGTTGAGCAATAATTTGTGAAATGATAGATAATGTTACTTCCTTTATGATTATAATGTCCATCCTCTTTAAGTATAAGAAGATCTGATCCTTCTCAATTCTCATCAATGATAGAATTGCTGGATCCTTTCTAATTAGAGCATCTACCACTTTATTCTCTTTCCTAGCATGGTAGTGAATTGATCAGTCATAGTCTTTGATCAACTCTAACCATATTCATTTGAAAATATTAACCCCTCTCTGTGTGAATATATACTTGATACTTTTTTAATCCATTCATATTTTACACTTCCCCCCAAAGAGATAATGCCGCAAAATTTTTAAAGAAAAAATCACTACAACCAAATACAGATCATGTGTTGGGTAGTTTTTCTCAGGAAATTTCAACTTCCTTAAAACATACTCAATGACTTTTTCATTTTGCATCAACACAAACCCCATACCCTTCTTTAAATAATAGCTAAATACCACGAAAAGCTCCCCACTTGTGGGTAGTGTAAGGACATGCACAGTGACAATCCTCCTTTTCAACTCCTTGAATATTTCTTCACATTCATAATTCCAAGAAAACTTGACTCCCTTCCGAGTTAGTTTCGTAAGAGGGTTTGAGAATCATGAGAAATTTCTCACAAATTGGCGATAATACCCAAATAACCCAAGGAAACTACGAATATCTATCACAGATGTTGGCCTCATCCATCGTTCAATTGTTTCTGTTTTTGAAGGGTCTATAGATATTCAATTACTTTTCATGATATTCCATAGGAAACAAACTTCCTTCAACCAGAACTTACATTTGTTTTACTTGGAATAAATATTTTCCTTTCGTAAGGTCTTTATCACAGTACTCAAATGCTCCTCATGCTCCTCCTTGCTTTTGGAACATATTAGAATATTTTTTTATAAATACTACCACAATTTTTTTGAGGTAATATCTAAAGAATATATTCATTAAGTCCATGAAGATCACTAGAAAATTAGTGAGCCCGAATGGTATTACTAAGGGTGTAATTCTGGCCCGGCGGCCCGAAAGCCCAAGAGGGCCGACCCGAAAGCCCGAGAAGCTCGGGCCAGTAAAGTCTGTGTCAGGCCAGGACGGGCTCAGGCTGTAGGTTCATTGGGTCGGGCCTAGGCATATCTAAGAAGGCCCGCAGGTTAGGCTGGTCTGGCCCGAATAGCCCGACCCTCTAGCCCGCGTGAAGCCTGGACCGCTAGCCTGTGCGAAGCCCGTCTGCTGTGGAGATTTGATCCCCCTACCACAGGCTTCCAAGGCTGCGCCTGTTATATTATCACAAGACTGTATATATATGTATATATCAATGATATATGTATATATATATATCATTATATATATATATATCAATCATTTAAAATTATATATATATAATAACTTATTATGTATTAACAAAAAAATAACACACTCACCCAATGATGTTCGCTCACACCCCTAACCTCATTAATTTTTTTAAATATGATGAAACTTGGATATTATATATATGTATATATATTAACAAATATATTAATAATAATATATATCAATGATATGATATAATATATATACATAAACAAATCCATTAATAATATATATATGAATAAAGCTATTAATAATATATATCAATTAAGTGTGGATTTTAAGAATCCATTAATAATATATATATATATATATAAATGATTTAATAATATATATATATAAACAAATCTATTAATAATATATATATATATCAATGATTTAATATTATATATATAATAACTTATTGTATATTAATAAAAAAATAACACACTCACCTAATGATGTTCGTGCACGTCCGCCAACATCATTAATTTTTTTATGTATGTTGCAACTTGCATATATTATATATAAATCTATTTAGAAAAAAAATTAACCCGCCCACTACAGTGCACCCCCTAACCCTTATTTTTTTTATAATTTTATCATATTATAGATATATATATATCAATCATTAAACATTATATATATAATAACTTATTATATATTAACAAAAAATAACTACTCAACCAATGATATTCGCACACTCCCGACCTCATTAATTTTTTTTAAATATGATGAAACTTGCATATATTATATATACTATATATACATATATAAATCTATTTAGAAAAAAATTAACTCACTCACTACTACGCACCCCCAACCTCTCATTATTTATTTGCACATAATATATATATATTCACATATATAAATCTATTTAGAAAAAAAAATAACATATCCTCCCACTATAAAATGTCAATAAAATAGAAAATAAATGTTTTTACAAAAAAATGTTTAACGTTTAACAAAAATACATGTAAAAAACACACGTTTAAAAAAAATTAAAAATCATTTAAAAAAATGTTTTAAATTAAAAAAACGCTTAAAAATACTTTTCATAAATAAGTTAAAAAAACTAAATGTAAAAAAAATGTTTTAAATAAATTGTAAAAAAGAATTTAAATAATAATGATTTAAACCCACCCACTGTTGCACACCCCCTAATCCCTCATTATTTTTTTTTCAATTTTCACATAATATATATAATTTATTTAGAAAAAATAACATATCCACCCACTGTAAAATGTTAATAAAAAAGTTTTTACATAAAACATGTTAAATATTTAAAAAAATACATGTAAAAAACAAGCATTAAAAAAAAACATTTTAAATTAAACATCTAAAAATAAATATACTTTTTTTAAACAAATGTTAAAAAATGGTTTAAATAAAAATGTTTTAAATAAATGTTTAAAAAAAGTTTTTAAAAAAAAGATTTAAATAATTTTTTTAAACAAACACTTAAAAAAAACTTTTTACATTAAAATTTGAAAAAAATTTAAATGTTTTAAAAAAATACTTGTAAAAAGAATGCCTTTAAAAAATATTTTTTTAAATTAATCGTTTAAAAATAAATGTAATTTTTTTTAAACAGATGTTAAAAAACAGTTTAAATAAAAATGTTTAAATAAAAAAAAATAACAAACGCTTAAAAAAATTATAAATAAGTTAAAAAAATAAATGTAAAAAAATGATTTAAATAAATGTTAAAAAATGTTTAAATAAAAATGATTTAAAATCACCCATTACTGTTCACCCCAACCCCTCATTAATGTTTTTTTACAATTTTCACATAATATATATATATTCACATATATAAATCTATTTAGACAAAAAATTAACATATCCACCCACTGTAAAATGTTAATAAAAAATAAAATAAACATTTAAAAAAATGTTAAACGTTTAAAAAAATACATTTAAAAATCATGTGTTTAAAAACAATTGTAAAAAAATGTTTTAAATAAATGTTAAAAAAATGTTTAAATAAAAATTTTTAAAAAAGTTTTAAAACAATCATTTATTTTGAAAATAATAAAAGTCTACCAAGGCCCAACTCAAAAAAGCATAGCCCACCCCGCCCCGGTCCGAGCTGGGCCTGGCCTAGCCGGGCCAAAATTACACCCTTAGGTATTACTATGAATTGATAGTACCCATAGATGTATGAAAAACATTCTTGGGGATATCCTCCTTTTTCACCCTAACTTGGTAATATCCCGACCACAGCTCCACCTTGGAAAGTATTGTGCTCCATGTTCAAACAAGTCCTCAATCTATGGAAGGGGATAATTTTTCTTTATCATGATCTTGTTGAGCTCATGATAATCAATACGAAGGCATATTGACCCATCCTTCTTCTTAATGAAGAGGACTGGTGCACCCCATGTTGAACCACTTAGCTGTATGAAAGCTTTATCCATATTTTACTATAGTTGTTTCTTCATCTCCTCAAGTTCCACAACATCCATTTTATATAGAGTCTTATAATAGTAATACCCCAGGTATAAGTTCAATTTAAAATTCAAATTCTCGTATAGGAGGAAGACCAGAAAATTCCTTGGGAAACACATCAACATATTCCCTCACAATGGGAATGTATTCAAGGATGGTTATTTCCTTAGAATCAATCATTTGAGACAAATACGTTTTCTCATAGAGAAATAATATCCATGTTTAAGATGATGGTGCTAAAGAAGATTCATCATCCTCCTTGCACTTGTACAAAATTGGGGGTCGATTTGTAATATGAAGAGTGGTTTCCTTCTCATAGAAATTTATGTAGGCTATATATAGGGAAATCCAATCCATGCCCAAAATTGCATCAAATTACATAAAAGAGAGCATGAAAAGGTTCTCTGGGAAGTTCATCCCACAAATTGTGATAGGGGAAGAGTCATATACTCAGGATGTGATAATTTCCCTATTTTCCATATTCACTGATAACTCCATTTCCATGATTTGTGATGGTGTTTGAATAGTTTTACTAAACTTTCATGATATGAAGGAATTTTTAGAACCAAAATAAAAAAGTATGTTCACTATTATTGAATGAATAACTAGCATACTTGTCACCACCTCATTATTGGGATCCACTTCAGTAATTGTGATGGTAAAAGATCTCCCTTTCTGCTTTGGAGGTTGTTGGTTGTCTCTGAAAACCCTTGGCTTAGTGCATTGGTTTTCAAAATGCCCTAGTTCCTTGAAATTATAGCAATGAACAATATGTTGAGGGTTTAATGGAGAATTACTTTCCTCTGTCACAGTAGTAGGTTTTTCCTACCAATAATCACTAGCTAGGTGCCCTTACTTCCTGCACCTAAAGCATTTCCTCACCCCCTTCAGGAAATTTCTATGGTGCTTCTTTCCACACCATTGGAAAGTGGGATGTGAAATTTCTTAGCACCGTTATATCTATCTATCGGACCGCCATAATTGATCTCCACTTTTTACTTCTTATCCCCATGATACCCCTAAGATTTGACAATCTCTATTTTGACTTTGAGGGCACATCAGAAAATTTACTCATAGCTATCAAAGTCACAAATCGATAGGGATTTCTATAGACCAGGTTTTAGCCCACTAAAGAAGCATACAACCTTGAACTTGAGGGTAATGAAAAAGCTGAAGGCATATCATGTAACCCTTGTGAAGTTTTCCATGTATTACTCGATAGATTCATCGTATTTTTTCTTTATGTAAAGGAAATCCCTTTCTATTTTAAGTCGGAGGGTACGAAGAAAATATTTATCAAAAAACATTTTCCAGAAATCCTTCCATCTTATTTCATTGATCTATTACCTATGATTTGTATTTTTGATAAATGTCCACTATTGATCAAATTCACCCTCCATATGATAAATAACCAAAAGAAAATTCTCTTGTTCAGAGCATTGAAGGATGGAGAAGTCATTCTCAGTGGAGTTGATCCATTGTTTGGTGATTAAGGGAACGAATGATCCATTAAAAGTAGGAGGACTTTGTTGTATGAAGCTCTCAATTGTGGCTTGTTCTATTTTGGGGGGATTTTTATGCTCCTCATGATCTAGGTTTCTATTCAAAACCTGAGTCAGTTGAGAGAGTATCTTCATGATGTTCATGATTTCTTCTCCCATCAGGTTGGGAATCTCATTGGGGAAATCATCACATTTCCCTTCATGATGATTATTTACCCGATTCATCATATTTCTGGCCATTAGCTATAATAAAAAGAAAATTAAGGATGATTATTTTCAAACTATTAAACACATAAAATAGAACCCAATGTCATTAAATTGATAACTTATAAATTACATGTATTTCCTTAACTTATGAATTTCTTGGCTTCGATCTATGTTATCCATGATCTATTTCATAACATATATTATTATGGGCATTTTTTTGTTCCTTTAATAATTGTCTATACTAAGCATATAAATTTACCAAATAATATCCCCCATAATTTTAAAACTAGGTGTGCAGTAAGACCCGTTTTTATGTACCAGGTTACCCCGAGTCAGGCCTGGGACACCTTGTCAGAGTTGTTACCCCTAGGGACATCTATTCTAGAACCACGTCCACTTATAGTATCCATACAGAGATTCATTTTATTGATAAACCACTTACTATATACTCAATTTTTTTAGGGATGTATTCTTATACTTAGTCTTATCTCTAAGGATTTTACTATTGTTTTCTAATCCTAATCCCCAAAATAACTAAACTTTTCATATGATACCAACTACAACAACCCTTCTATTTATTACAAATTAATACATAATTTAATTACATAAAATTACACTTAATACAACCCTAAATATCTATAAGTCTAATGTATCTGGGAATTATTTACATTGCATTACAACTTTAAACATGAATTATATCATCTTTATTGAAAAATTCTTTAACATGCTTGAGCTTAAAACTGAACTGGATAACCTGAGGACATATATAAGAAAGGGGTGAGACATAAAGCCTAATAAGGGAATAAAAATGGGATAACCTAAAGATAATAATACTTTTTAGGCAAGGAATATCAATGTGGCATAAATGAACATGAATAATAAGGCATGATATAACATGATAATCATAACATGGTAAATACAACAACAACTTAAAACACTACATCATAAACATAGGTCAAGGATAAACTTCCAAGACTTCATGGTAGACAAAGTCCCATAAAGGAATTATGTACACCCCTATTCCAACATGACATATCATGATACTAAACATTACCCGATTCATTGGAGAGCTATATAATTCTGGGTGCTCCCGTCACTTTCATTCCATTCTCATGCTTAAGTGTGCCACATAGATCATAAAACATGGATTCATTCATCATCATAAGTTATTCCACAATAAAGGATCATAGAGTAAATACATTTATGTCCCCAATAAAAATTTATATGTTCATAAAATTGAACACCCTTGATAGGAAAGGAGTGTGATATTCACTACACAATTGGTTTGGCATGGAAAATCGCGGTGAAAATTCAGCATCATAATGACATCACTTAAAAATTCATAAAATGGTATTATTAGAGAGAAATGTATATATCATAATTTTTACATGAATTTTAAATTAATAGGTATATGGAAGGACATGGACACACATATATAATCAGAAAAATAATCCATAATATAATAAATAAGCTTGAAAAAAGAGAAAGGAAAGGATGCTTACGAAATCTCGACATGGTAACAGGTATACATGGGAGGCCTTAATGAGAGAGAAAAGGGTATATCATCATTTATAAATAATAAGGGAAGTATGGGGGAGGTTTGAAAACATACCCCATCATTTTTAATTGAAAATAAAATGTCATAACATGATAAAGAAACTTGGATAAAGATGATAAAGGAAATAAACCTTACTTGAGTGTGTGGCTCCAAAAGATTGAAAAGGGGATTCTTGAGAGCTTTAGGTTCCTTTGGAGGATTCTAGAGAGGGGATGGAAGATTAAGGACATGATTCAAGTATTTTGAGTGAATATAAGTGGGATCTTGGGTGGGTTTATATAGGAAATGAGAGGGGAATTCTTTAATATTTCACAAACTTAGGTTTTGGACTATATATAATAAAATATTCAAAACCACAAACCTTACCATGGTTTTTTCACATGATTATTTTAAAATTGGGATGTTTTTAATTATTTTATTAGTTAAATGGTAGAAAATATTAAAATATTACCCTTTTTTACGTAGAGGTGAGTCACTCTTTTAAAGAAATGAATTTAAAATCATAAAATATTTTATATATTTTACAGGATTCATAAAGGAATTATAAAATTAATAAAATAAACTAAAAATTAAATTATTTTAAGGGTAAAACATATATTTGGATTATTATACCCATTATATTATTTATTACATTATTTTTGGGTGATTATGATGTTATAAAACACACTGTATATTTATACGGTATTTAATTTTTACCTCAACATTTGACTATCTCAGAAAATTATGAAAAATTCAACATTGGATAATTTAAAAATTATGATTCCAAAAATAATATTTATTTTATCTAAATAATTTTCTAAATATGTTCATTTTCACTTTTAAAATAAGATTCGTCATTTATTGAAAAATGTTGGGTTTTTGACAATAACAATTTTTGAACTCTTATAAGAAGCACATTTCACTTCATAAAAATTATATGAAAATTTATAATTAATAAGAATTATTTAATAATAAAATTTTATTAAAATAATATTTATTTAAAAAATTCATCAACCCATCAAAATAAATCCCTTAATTGAATTTGAATATTACCCAAAAATATAATTTGTGTTTAATTGAATAAAAATAAAAATAATTTATAAAGTAACAATAAAAAATGAAAATAAATTAATTATTATATACAATATATATTGATATTATTAAGATCTTGATACATGTACCTTTATTTCATCAGAATACTTCTTAAGATTAAGTTGTGCGGTGGCAAGAGTTTTATGGGGTCGTTCGACAAACATGTTTTGGTCCGTGATCATGATGAGCTTGAACTTCTCCTGTAAATTTTTTATCATGCTTAAGTTATTGGATATTAGCTTGGGATTGGTCAAGAGAATAGTCCATAGATGCTATCTCCCTCAGAAGCTCTAATAAATGGGATTCATAGGGAACGATTCTACTGGTTGAGACCATCACTTCTTTTGTCTGAGTTAATGGGAATTGTTAGAATCCCTATATTTATACTAATAATGTGGTCATTGTTCAACGACTATATTAAAAACAGTAAATATTCTTAATTTTCTTTTAAATCCATAAGATATAAGCAAGGAAGTGTATGTTTTTTCTATAACCATATTACATAATAAGGCATTTAATTAAATCAAAAAGGGAAACTTCATTTATAACATCTTGGTTCATTAAAATAGGATCTTCTATATAAGTTTTTTTAGATTGATTATTGAGAAAATGATATTACCACTCATTTAAAAAAAATTCTTCTATAATTTCACTATTTTTATAGAAACATGAAACAAACACCACTTATTTTTTTAACTTTATTATCATAAGTGATAAGTGTTATAAACAATTTTATATAAGTGTTATCAAAGAGACCTTAAGATATTTACCTATATAATGTCAAATTGAATTTCTATATCATATTGTGTGATTTCATTTTTTTGATTTAGGGTGTTCAAAATATTAATCCAAGTCATTTTTTCAGTGTTGAAAATGTTGACAGATTGAATAGAGAAAAAGAAGCCAACATAGAGCTTATCATACCATCACACTTTCCATAACTTTAGCTGTTTAATTTTCTATTTTTCATGGATTTGTATAACCATTTCACTTTCCAGATATTTGGTGATAATATCTATATTTATATACCATTATACTATGTTTTTTAAAAATATATTTCTAACATATTTATATTCTCTTATATTTATTGTATTCTTATGGTTATTATTATGCTAATTCTTATATATATTCTAAAATAAATGAAATTTTTTAAGCCTTCAGTGCATATAATAAGACCGATTACATCTTCCAGTGCAGAATACAATGCAAGGAAAGTAAACTATAGTAAAAACATATACTCAGGGACTTGACCTCGCGACTTACCCCTCGAACCCCCCAAACTCAAACCACTCCACCACCAATGATGGGTAAAGATTTTGGTTCATGTTTTTATTATTATATGTATAATTATAGTTGTTAATGGTAAATCTCTTTCTTTCTATATTCATGATAGATCTTGAACAAAACTAGCTACTAGGTTTCCATAGCAGTGCACTTAGTATACTTGTATCAGCTTCTATAAAATCATAACCTTAGAAAAAGTATATTAAGATTGGTAAAATGTGTTCACTAATTCTCAATGATGATGTAAACGAAGTATTATTTAGGGTTTTTTCAGTTTATTTTGGAAAAAAAATCACAACTAATATATTAGATTTTTTCATGCAAACAAATATGATGAACAATCTTGTTAAAATATGCTTACCTCTAATCATTCATGAGTGATTGTATCTTCACATATTACTATACCCTTATTTGTACTCTACAACCCATGCATTTTTCTCTGAGTGTTAGCATGTTATATTCACTGTTAGCATAATGCTAATAATAAATACAAACATTAACCAATTTGTTTTACTTTTAGCATTATTTAATTATGATTACATCATGCTAATATGTATAAATTCATTGTTGGTATAATATATTCACATTATTTATTGTATATGTTTTAAGATTGATCTATACATGTTATCATGTTGTTAGAAAATAGTTATCATGGTATATGCATGCTTAATATGCATTTCCATTTACTGTCATTATGATGCTTTCACTATATCAATGTGTTTCTATTCACTATTATTATGATTTTTTTATACTTAAATAGGCTTGAACTCCCAAGTCACTCCCAATAGTAGCTGACCACACTCAAGTTGATAAAATGTTTTAAATTGGTTCTAGATCAATGCATTCTAAGCCTAAACATGATCCTTTTTAGATCCTTCTTTCTAAGTTTAAATATTTATTGAAAATATTTTATTCATAATCTGGTTAACTTTCTTTTAGGATCTTGTTCCCACATTGGCATGAACTGTGTTTGAATTATCACTTGATTAATATTTCCTATCAATATCACAGAGAAATAAAAAAATATGCAAGAAAAACATCAATGGGACATAGATATTTTTACTTATTTCATCCGAAATGGCTAGTCCAAGGAGCATATGCCGATGTTGTGTTGGTCATACCAAAATGAACTAAGATTCACTAGTTTGGTGGATAAAAATGATTCAGAAATGGTCAATTCATTTTAGGTGTACTATCTTTACAAAATTTAGGGTTTGGACACTATTCACCTAAGGCACACTGCCTCTTCCCCATCTCTATGTACTGCATTGATGAAGGTATTTCCACAGTTCATAGACTTATAGGTATTTTTCAATTGATTGGAATCACAAGGCTTTGTTCCTGATTATAAAAAGACTCTGCTTGCATCATAGTATTGATTTGATGAAATATAAATGAACTGTTCACTTAAAAAAAATATTCAATGCGTTCTGTTCGCAAAAATTTTGCTTTTGTGAAACTCTTGCTTTTGCGAAAGTCCCACTTTTGCAGAACTCATGATTTTGTGAAACTATGCTATTGTAAGTGTAGGTTCCGAGCATAGTGGAAGCACCAGATGAGGATTTCCCAACTCATTTTTTTATAGTCAATGAATAATCAAATATGTACATTGATGATAAACATTGTGACCAACCAAATTGAATTAAAGATTAACTAGACGAGAGAATGCTGGAACCATAACACTAGATCATCACATATTATTTATAATTAATTTAAACAATTATAGAATCACCTTGTGATGAATTATTTCCTCATTGATGGATATGAAAATGTCGCTACTTTATACGTTGTTGTGATGTAGGAATCAGGAGTAGATTCCCTCCAATGGTGATCCACACATGTTCGACAAACCTCTAAACATCACTATTTGGTGTGGCGGCCGGCGTATCCATACACTAGGACCCTGAGTTCTGATTTCCAACTCGATACATGAAAATACTATTTTCATGCGCTTTGTAAATGTTTTTCTTTTGATCTCTTTTGAGTCAACTCACCAGGTATAACTTATTGGACGTGGCACATCTGTTTCTTACAGGATGCCGCCACATAGACAGCCAGCCCAGATTCCAGTGAGATACCATGATGATGGCCCACCGAGCGATGATGCATCGGTACAGGAACCTCTTACAGTGATAGCACCTTCAGGTGGTGCACCAGTAGCACCACCACCTGTAGGGCAGCAGTTTCCCTCAACCCCACTAGCGTACGGTGCACGGTGACTTAGCGCACTGCACGAGTTCTAGCAGCAGAGGCCTATGAGGTTTCAAGGTGAAATGGATCTGCAGGCAGCTAAGGACTGGATGGAGGTTGTGGCTAGAGTTTTCTTCCTTGTTGGGACACCGACAAACCAGATGGTGATCCAAGCTGCTAGTCACTTCCAGGGAACAACAGGGAGATGGTAGATCCTGACACTTGAGTTGCATGAGGAGGAAGCTATTTATTAGTTGGACTTCAGGGAGGATTTCGTACCAGCGATACTATGATTTGTGCGTATTTAGGAGCTACTACTCTTATAGCAGGGTAGGATGATAGTAGCCCAGTACTTGGTGAGATTCACTGACCTCTCTCGCTACTCCCCCAACATGGTATGGGACCCTTTATTCAAGGCCCTAACCTTTGAGAAGGGTCTCTGACGGGAGATTAGAGAATTGATGATATCACTCAACATACCGAAACAAGATGGAGTTATAGAGAAAGCACTTCTAGTGGAGAGATTCCTAGCTAAGCATGCACCGACGGTGAAAGCCACCACCGAACGACATGTAGATGAGTCATCTGCAGAAGGCAGTAGGTAGATGACACATAGTCCCAAGTGGACCAGACCTTCTGGTGGACAACCCCGGGATGTAGGGTCAGAGGTGAAGAACTCACAGGATAGAGGAGGTCAGCAAGGGAGCATACTGTACTACTCGTGCGGTGGGCAAGGTCACATGGCTTGCAACTGCCCAACCTTTTACACCAACGATTAGCAGATGGTTGAGGGATGCTGAGGCAGAGGCAGAGATTTGAGCAGGGAGTTCTACAGGGTGGCGTACGTGGTAGAGGAGTTGGTTGTGCAATAGGCAGTGGGAAATGATTTGAGGTTCTACTGCCGCCACCTCCAGGTGGTCCACCGTGACCTCAAGGAGTAGGTGGATAGGGACGAGCTCAACTTCAGTCAGTTGAGGCATATGACCACGGTGCGCTAGATATGAGTTGAGGTACGATCCGTGTCTACTCCACCCTAGCTATAGTTCTTGTAGACATAGGTTCTAGTCACTCTTTTATTGCCATGAATATCGTTCAGAGGTCAAAGATTTCGGTGGAACTATTGGCACGATCCTTATGGTTAGAGACTCATATGGGAGAGGATTCGATGATTACACACAGGTACCGATAGTGTGATCTTACACTAGGAGGTGAGAGATTCAGCTGGGATCTCCTAGTAACAGCATCAAGGACTTACAACGTCATGTTGGGTATGGACTGGTTATCCACGGTCCATGCTCAGATCAACTGTTTTAGGAACAAAGTGTGGTGTGTCCGCGAGGATGGGACTAGTTTTTCTTTCACTGGCAAGAAGGGAAACTTCCAGCATAGGATGGACTTTCTCGGAGGAGGGTGCAGATGATCACTCATAAGTTGGCTAGCCGCGCCCTTAGTGTAGTGGACTAAAGGAGCTTGAGCTATCCCATAGTGGTGGACTAGTATGCTGATATCTCTCCTGATGATGTTTCGGTACTAACTCCTTATAGAGAGGTAGAATTCTATATTGACCTGTACCCTAAGACGACATCAATATCTACACCACCATATCAGATGGCTCCCACATAGATTTTTGAATTGAGGGTACATTTGGAGGACTTTCAGGGGAAGGGGTTCACAGGGCCCAGTGTTTCTCCATGGGCAGCCCCGATTTTGTTCGCCAAGAAGGAAAACAAAAGTTTGAGGCTTTGTGGGGACTATTAGTTCCTGAACCAGGTGACCGTGAAGAAAAAGTATCCACTCCTGAGGATTTATGATCTCTTCAACTAGATGAAGGGAGATTGGTGGTTTTCAAAGATAGACATCAGATCAGGCTATCATCAACTCAGGGTACGAGATGAGGATATACTGAAGATAACCTTTAAATGCCGGTATAGCCGCTATGAGTTCTTGGTGATGCCTTTAAGCATGACTAACACTCTGGTAGTGTTCATGGGAAATATGAAAAGGATCTTCCATCCTTACCTCAATTGCTTCATGGTGGTCTTCATTGATGACATCTTGGTGTACTCAGTGTCAGAGGAGGATCACGCCACACATCTGTAGATAATTCTGGATACACTCTGAGAGAACCCGCTTTATAGTAAGCTCTCGAAGTGATAGTTCTGGATACGAGAATTAAACTTTCTAGGGCATGTTATCTTGGAGGATGGAGTTGTAGTGGATCCAGCAAAGATAGAGGCACTGCTTTCTTGGGAGCCACCCAGGAGTGTGACTGAGGTGTAGAGTTTCCTGGGGTTGGCTGGGTATTACCAGAGATTCGTACCTGACTTTACCAGAGTAGCAGCAGCCTTATTAGCTTTGAAAAAGAAGGGATAGCCTTTCTTGTGGATAGAGAGATTCCAACAGAGTTTCCAGGAGCTGAGGTGGAGATTGACGATTGCCCCCATCTTGAGGCTACCAGAAGAGGGCATTGGGTATGTAGTATACTACGACACATCAGGGACTGGACTGGGATGTGTCCCGATGTAGGAGAGAGCGGTGATCAATTATGGATTGCGACAGTTGATACAACATAAGAAGAACTATTATACCCATGACCTGGAGTTAGCAGTAGTGGTCTATGTGTTGAAGATGTGTCAACACTACTTGATGGGAGAACAGTTTACTGTCTACTCCGATCACAAGAGTCTCAGGTATATCTTCTTTCAGAAGGACCTGAACCTAAGACAACGACAATGGATGGAGTTCCTCTAGGACTATGAATTTAAGATAGTCTACACTCCTAGGAAGGGGAATGTGGTGGTAGATAGTCTCATCAGGAGGTCTGGTTTATAGTTGCTGAATGAGGCGATAGAGCAGCTAGCCGCATTGTAGTTATACTTAATGGATAGTGATGGAGAATCTTACCTATAATATATAATAGTTACCTCCCCACTCCTTTAGCGAGTCAGGGAGGTTCAGCTTGGGGACGTTGACTGTGAGACCCGACGTTCTTAGATATCCTCAGGACAGGCTCCTGAAGAATTTTCTGAAGGTGGGGAGCACGCTATCCTTTTCAGAGGATGCACCATGGTACCAGTGATGCTACAAGAGGAGGTGTTGAGGTATTTCCACACATCCCATTTGGTGGTACATAATGGTGTAGTGAAGATGTTCTAGGACCTCTAACATTAGTACTGATGGCCATAGATGAAGAAAGCAGTGGCAGAGGTCATTTCACGATGCCTCACTTGTCAGTAAGTAAAGGCCGAACATCTGGTTTCAATAGGCTTAGCTCATCCACTTGAGGTACCAAAGTGGAAGTGGGATATAATCTTCATGGAATTAGTGACAGGGCTACCACATACATCCAGGGGCCATGATTACATCTAGGTGATCATTGACCGACTCACCAAGTCGGACCACTTCCTACCCATCCGAGAGTAGGGAACAATAGAGTGCTTAGGACGCCTCTATGTCCAGGAGATAGTAAGGCTTCATGGGGTTACATCAATGATCGTCTTAGATCATGATGCTCATTTTACATCCCAATTGTATAATGGATTGTAGGAGGCATTTGGGAATCATCTACATTTGAGCACTACCTTTCATGCTCAGACAGATGGTTAGATGGAGCAGACCATACATATGCTTGAGGACATGCTTCGTGCTTTCATCCTTGATTATGGCCATAGTTGGGAGGATCACTTCCCCTTGATGGAGTTCTCATACAACAACAGTTATCACTCCACTATCATCATGGAACCGTTTGAGGCTTTTTAAGCGCGACCATACAGATCACCTCTATGCTGGACAGACCCAGGGGAGTCAGCACTCATGGGTCCAGAGTTGGTACAGGCTACAACTAAGAAGTTTTAGGTCATCCAGGAGTGTGTGAAGACTACAAAGAGTAGGAATAAATCTTATGCTGACAGGAGATGGAGACCCTTGGAGTTTGAATAGGGTGTTCATGTTTTCCTTTGGGTCTCACCTCGATGAGGATTGTGGATATTTGGCTGGGGCGGCAAGCTATCTCTGAGGTTCATCAGACCTTTTCAGATTCTCAATAGAGTGAGTGAGGTGGAATACTACCTATATCTTCCCCCACATATGCACCAGGTGCATAATGTTTTCTATGTGTTATAGCTGAGGAGATATGTGCATGATCCATCGCACGTCATCAACTAGGGAGAGCTGGACATTTACGATGGGGCGACGTTTGCAGAGTTCCCAGTGGATATAGAGGATCGAAGGGACCGAGTCTTTCGTGGATGGTCGATTACTCTGGTGCACATTTGATGGTATCATGAGAAACTCTAGGAGAGTATATGGGAGCTAGAGACTCAGATTCGTGCTCAGTACCTCCATTTGTTTTTTTAGCCTTTGTTGTGGCTTTTGGGGACGTAAATCCCTAAGGTGGAAAAAATGTAAAGACCCTGAAATTCCGTATAATTTTTTTAATTAAATATAATTATTACGAGACTGTGAAAATTGATTTGTGGATTATCAAAAAATCAATAAAAAATGAATTCCTTTGGGCCATTGGAGGACAACACATGATTTCGAGACCTGGAGAGCTCAAAATGGAATTTTGAACTTTTTTTGAGGTACGTTAAGTAAAAATGGGGAAATTATTTTCTATCTTTTAAACTATTGCTCATATTGAAAATCTGAGAGCACTATTGAATTCGTAGTGCCAATATTCTCTTAGGAAAATCTTAACTTTGTTTGGAAAAAGTCAGACAGAAAATTTATTTTTCAAACTTTCGGAAAAAAATAATAAAACAACTAAAGAAGTTATTTTATTATTTTTGAAACCATTGAGCGATGGTGACAGGACTGCAGAGTTGATCAAGAATTAAGTGAAGGTCATTAAATGACCTGTTACACTAGTTGTGTAAACAAAACACTATGTTTTTAATAGGTTCATTAATTGAGATTCATTAATGAACCATTTTAATTAAACACAACATGGGGGGATTTTTCTTTTATTAAATAAACCTTTGGAAAGGGAATTGAGACCCCACAGGAGAACTCTTGACAAAGCGCCGACGAAAAACCCTCTTCAACAAAGAATGTGGAACGAACGATGACTTTGAGGATTCGATCCAGAGATTGATGAATACCGACGAACATCAGATTCTCCTCCTTCATCATCAATGAATCCAACGTGTTCAAGGTAGGGGGTTTAAATTGTTTATGTATTTAAATGATTTTATCTTTCTGTTCTTGATTAATACAAAAAATGCAGATCAACCGACTAACGGGTTGATCCACAATTCATTAATTCTTGTGGGTGGTTGATGCAGGGTTTGATTTGGGAATTTCCTTCTTTGAAATATTGATCAATGCATTAAACATGTTAAAACACTAACGTAGAGGGCACGAGCCAACAAAAAATTCCCATACCCTCTGCTATTCTTGAGTTTTGTGCGTTATTTGTGTGCGACCGGGAAATGAGGTGACAAGGCATTTTCGTAGGATTTGTAGTGAAGGTGGCGGCTTATGAGGCCCTTAGGCACAAATAAGAATGAAAAAGGACCACCAGAGTATCTCCGGTGGCCTATGGAAGCTTCCGCTGATGGCAGCTAGCTGTGTGGGAACGACGGCGCCCGCAGGCACTGTGGAAACATGAGCCGCAACCAGCTGGGCCATGGTGGGTGGAATATACGGCATGCTAGTGCCGCATGGGGAGATGAGCAGCCTGCTCGGGACACTCGGTTGGACACCAAATGGTCATCTGAACCGACCGTTTTGGAAGGGAGGGTGGTGCCCCGCTGGCGCTGCCAGTTGGGAGAACCGTCTTGCACTGCGGGTCAAGTTTTCCAGGTGGGCCAGACCTACTGGCCATGCTAGACCCATGATCCAGGCTGGACCCGCCAGCCAGGACGAACCCGTGGGACCAATGTGCCAAACCCCTACCGAACCCGACCGACCCTGTTTCACTAAAACTTGAGTATCTTCTAAACCAATCGTTCATTTAACGAACCGTCTGTGGTGATGGAACCATTAGGATGAGACGGTCCCTTTGAGATACTCCACTTGGGTCTTGTATAAAGTTAGAGTATGGATTGGTTGGATTATACTTGAATCCAACCGGGTCCTTGGTACTAAAATGACTATAACTTACAGACTGGGCATCCGATTGACATAGAGATTCTTCGGGTTGCTTATTTATGGGACTTCATGGTAGTTGAGGCATGTCCAATGGATTGAGGAATAGAATCTACGGAACTCAAGCGCACCAAGTGTGGAATCCTGTGGCTGGCTGTCAAGTGACATGCGACCCTTTGTGGATTAGCATCAGAATGACCCTATATAGATCAGTATTAGAATAACCTGATGAGGACCAACCTTATAGTGGCCCATCATGGATCAATGACTTATGACCATGTGTGGATCGATGACTTATGAACCTATGTAGATTGACAACTTACGACCCTGTGTGGATTGATGACTTACGACCCTGTGTGGATTGACAACTTATGACCCTGTGTGGATCGATGACTTACGACCCTATGTGGATTAGCAGTAGCACGAATCGATGAAGACCAACCTTAGAGAGGCTCTTCATGGATCAATGACTTACGACCCTGTGTGGATCGGTGACTTATGATCCTGTCTGGATCGGCATTGGAATGACTTCTTCATGGTACAAAAATGGAACTTCTCAACGGAATAAGATGATTTATCTTCATGAATAATCATCATTCTTCATGTTCTTTAAGTTATATACCTGGTGTGAGATGTCTTTTACTTTGTGCTTTGTGATTGAGATCATGATTTTTGTTTTTTACTTTGTGGAATTATGGGAGACCATCAGGGGTCTTGGGGTCCCTACTAGGTATTGTTATACTCACCCCTGCATGGGCTTCACCCGAACCTTGTTGTGTCTTGTTTAGAATATAGACAGATTTGACCGAGTTTTGGGAGCTAGGACTAGACGTTGCACGGAGGTGACTGATTTACATGGAGAGATGCAATGAAGAGATGTACCTACCCCTTAGGTAGGATCCTTGGTGGATGAACTCAGGAGTTGTTTTCCCTTTTTTCTATATTTTCTTTTAGTTGGGTTTGTATTCGGGCCCATTCTGCTTCAGTTCACACATTTACTTTCAGCAGTTATACTACATGGTTTGTTCTTGTTGTGTACTTAGTCTGTGTGTTTGCAGGTTTAAAGTCAATGCCTTCCCATTTTAGGTATAATCCTTTCTGGTGCTAGTCACCAACCCCTAGCCTATAGAAGGTGGGCTTGGGGTAGTCACAATATGGGCCCCGAGAGATGGGCTGTGACAACTTTATTTATAAAATCTTGGGTCATTAAAATAGGAGCTTCTATATAAGTTTTTGTAGATTGCTTATTGAGAAAATGATACTACCACTCCTTTAAAAAACATTCTTCTATAATTTCACTATTTTTATAGAAACATGAAACAAATACCACTTATTTTTTTTAAATTCATTATCATAAGTGATAAGTTCTATAAATTTTTTTATATAAGTGTCATCAAAGAGACCTTAGGCTATTTACCTATATAATGTCAAATTGAATTTCTATATCATGTTGTGTGATTTCAAAATTTGTTGATTTTTAAGGTGTTTAAACTATTAATCCAAGTCATTTTTAGTGTTGAAAATGTTGACATATTGAGTAGAGAAAAAGAATCCAATAAAGAGATTCTCATACCACCACACTTTCTAGAGCTTTGGCTATTTAATTTTTTATTTGTCAGAGATTTGTATAACCATTTCACTTTCCAGATATTCGGTGATAATATCTATGTTTATATACTATTGTACTATGATTTTTAAAACTATATTTCTAACATATTTATATTCTATTATATTTATTATATTCTTGTGATTATTATTATTCTAATGATTATATAGATTCTAAAATAAATGCACATTTTCAGGCCTTCAGTGCATATAATAAGATCGATTATATCTTTCAGTGCAGAATACAACACAAGGAAAGTAAACTATAGTAAACACGCATGCTTGGGGACTTGACCTCACTACCTACCCCTCAAACCCCCCAAACTCAAAACACTCCACCAACAATGATGGGGAAAGATTTCGGTGCATGTTTTTATTATTACACTTATAATTATAGTTATTAATGGTAAATATATTTCTTTTTATATTAATGATAGATCTTGAACAAAACTAGCTACTGGATTTCCATAGCAGTGAACTTAGCATACTTGTATTAGCTTCTATAAAATCATAACCTTAGAGGAAGTATGATAATATTGGTAAAATGTGTTCACCAATTCTCGATGATGATGTAAACGAAGTATTTTTTAGGGTTTTGTAGTTTATTTTGGAAACAAAATCACAAATAAGATATTAGAATTTTTCATGCAAACAAAGATGATAAACAAACTTGTTAAAATATGTTTACCTCTAATCATTCATGAGTGATTGTAGCTTCACATATCACTATACCCTTATTTTTACTCCACAACCCATGAATTTTTCTCTAAGTGTTAGCATGTTATATTCACTGTTAGCATAATGATAACAATAAATACAAACATTAACAATTTTTTTTACTTTTAACATTCTTTAATTGTGATTACATCGTGCTAATATGTATAAATTCATTGTTGGTATGCTGTATTCACATTATTTATTGTATATGTTTTAAGATTGATCTATACATGTTATCATATTGTTAGAAAATAGTTATCATGTTATATGCATGATTAATATGCATCTCCATTCACTATCATTATGATGATTTCACTGAATCAATGTGTTTCTATTCACTATTATTATGATTTTTGTACATTTCAATAGGATTAAACTCCCAATTCACTCCCAATAGTAGCTGACCGCACTCAAGTTGATAACATGTTTTTAAATAGGTTCTAGAGTAATGTATTTTAATCCTAAACATGATCATTTTCATCTCCTTCTTTCCAAGCTTAAATATTAATTGGAAATGTCATTGTTAGAACCAGATACACCTTGAGAGGGGGGGGGTGAATCAGGGTGAAAAATATTTTTTTTTTCATAATTTGGTTGAATTTATTTTAGGATCTTGTTCCCACATTGGAATGAACTTTGTTTAACCTATAACTTTATTAATCTTTCCTATCAAGCTCACATAGCAATAAAAAAATATGCAATAAAGTAAAACATCCATGGGACATAGATATTTTTACTTAGTTCATCATAAATGGATAGTCCAAGGAGCATATGTCAATGTTGTGCTGTTCATACCATAATGAACTGAGCTTCACTAGTTTGGTGGATACAAATGATTTAGAAATGATCACTTCATGTCCAGCACAATATATTTATAAAATTTAGGCTTTGGACACTCCTCACATAAGGCACACTGTCACTTCCTCACCTCTGTGTGATGCGTTGATGAAGGTACTTCCACAGTTTATAGACCTATAGGTATTCTTCAACTGATTGGAATCACACAGATTTGTTCCTAATTAGAAAAAGACTCTACTTGCATCATAATATTGGTTTTATTCAATCTAAATGCACTGTTAACTTCTGTTCGCATAAATTTTTCTTTTATGAAACTCTTGCTTTTGAGAAAGTCCCACTTTTGTGGAACTCATGATTTTGTGAAACTATGCTCTTGTAAGTGTAGGTTTTGAGCATAGTGAAAGTTCCGAATGGGGATTTCCCAACTCGATTTTTTTAATAATCAATGATTAATCTAATATGTACATTGGTGATAAATATTGTGACCAACTAAATTTAATTAAATACTAATTAGATGAGAGAATGTTGGAACCAATGCACCAGATCATCACATATTATTTTTAATTAATTTAAACAATTACAGAATCACCTTGCGATGAATTCTTTCATCATTGACGAATTTGAAAATGTCACTAATTTATACATCATTGTAATTTAGGAATAAAGAGTAGATTCCCTCCAGTGGTGATCCACACATGTTCGGTGAACCTCTAAACATCACCATAAGAATATCTAGGTACTAGCATGATAGATCCTAGCACTTGCGTCGTTTATCTTTGATCACATTGAGAATCGATTCAAGAAGTATTCTTTGATCTCTCTTGACTTGAGAGTATTGGTTGGGGAGGACAGCTCTACATTCTTAAGAGTGTTCTTGGAAAAGTGAGTTCTCTACACTACTATAATTTAAACTATTTGCGATGGGTAAATTCCCTATCACAAATAGTCATCAGACATGAACTATTTGTGACATATGTATTATTCTATCACAAATAATAATTATTTGCAATGGAAAATTTCATCCGTCACAAATAGTTTTGGTGGGATTTCCCACCACCTAGTGTGAAACGTATTCATGATGTGAATTTGCGACGCAGTTCTAATTATGTTGCAAATATCCATCGACTCGGGAGTACTTATGATGGGCATTAATGCCTGTCACAAATATTTTTGACAGAATAAAAATTTGCAACGATATTAATTTAGTAGAAAATATTCTTTCATAATAAATCTAATGATTTTAAAACACCCCCATTTCTTCTTCCTCTCCTCTCCTCCCTCTCTCTAACTACTATGATGCGCAACACCTGACTGCCCCGCTCTATGCTACTCCTATGAACTTCATTGCAAGCAAGTTTTTACAGATCTGGCTTTGATTTACCTTGGTATGAATTCCACTTGTCTCTGGTTTCATTATTTTTGGGTTTTATTTATTTTATTACATGTTTTATTTAACGCACTTCGTTGCAAGAAAATTTTTACATATCCAGATTCGATTCGTCTTGGTATGGATTCCTCATCTCCGTTTTCATTATTTTTGGGTTTTATTCATTTTATTACATGATTTATTTTTGGAAAACCCAAGGTTGATCATTTTATCTAATTTTCATGATTTATTTGATATTTAGGATTACTGCAAATTTGGTATTCCCTATTTGATATTTGTATTTGTGTGTATATATATATATATATTTATATATATTAATATATTCCCTATTTGATATATGTATGTGTGTTCAAACCCTAGGTTTTTCAATTTATCTGATTCTGACTTTGATTCGCCTTATTTATTATTCCCTATTTAATTTTGATATTTTTATGTATGTGTATATATAAAAATTATTATAAATTACTAGAAAAGTGAAAATAAAATGGGTTATCAATTTTCATGTCATGAGTAATAACAAATTTGATTATCATTTGGACATGGTTGACACAAATTGGTTATTTCTCATGACTTGAAAATTAGAAATTTTATTATTTAAACCTTTTTAGTAATTTATAATATATTTTATTACTTTATATTAAATTATATTAATTTCTATTAATTTATAAAAATATGTAATTTACACTAATTAATGGAGAATTTAAACTAATTTATACTAAATTGTAATTTTTTTATAAATTAATAAAAAATTATATTAATAAGCTCAAATCCCAAATATATTTAATTATTATTATTATTTTTTAATTATTTGTAATTTTTTAAATATTTTTAATTATTTGTAATTATTTTTAATTTTTTTTTAATTTTTTTATTATTTTTAATGATTTGTAATTTTTTTAATTTTTTAATTATTTTTAAATTTTTAAAATTTTAAATTCTTTTAAATTTTTTTAAATTTTTTAAATTTTATAATATTTTTAAATATATATAAATATTTTAAATTATATGTATTTTTTAAATTTTTTAATTATTTTTATTCATTTTTAGTTATTTAAATATTTTGATTTTTTTTGGAAATATAAGTATTTGTGACAGATCAATTTTCTACCGCAATTTTCATTTTTAAAAAAAATGAAAATCATTTGTGACCTGTGCTTTACCCATCGCAATTATTTTTTATTTGTGATGGTGCATTGCAAATACCTTCATTTGTGACACTGTTTTTTGCAACAACACTTTTGGGACGGACTCCCATCACAAATGACCTTTTGCAACAGATGTATGTCACAAATATGCCCTCACACATACCAATATATCTAGTAGTGATTGGTCTTCGAGAAGATTCTCTGGATTTCGTTGTGCACAACAAATGAAAATTACTACTAAAGGAAATAATATAATTGAGTTTATATACCACTAGGGTTAGAAAATAATAATTACAAATATGACTTTATTATTTTTCTTAATCCCTATGGAACCCCATGCCCATAATAATAATAATAATAATAATAATAATAATAATAATAATAATAATAATAATAATAATAATAATAATAATAATAATAATATTTCTTGACATATGCTAAAATCATGAATTAAATTAAATATTATTTATTTAAATAATATTCAACATATATTATTTCTCCCCAGATCAAAACTCGGCCTGTTATTCCTCCACATTTTTTATCATGCCTTGAATAATTACTCTTTTTTTAACAAATAAATCACTACGGGAAAACCAATTATTGCGACGGGGTATTTGCGACGGGATTTATTCTCATCGCAAAAAATCCGACGAAACGCGTATTTGTGACGATAATATATTCCCGTCGCAAATGGTCAGTTATTTGTGATGGGAATACAGGACCTGTTGTAATAGATATGGCGCGGTTTGCGCACCAAAACGCGGGAAGCCTATTTGCGACGGTCGCCTTCTACTCGTCGTAACTACCCGGTGGCGGTAAATACTATTTGCGATGGGTAAATTGTCCCATCGCAAAAAATTAGTCAGCAGGTGTTATTTGCGACAGTCGCCTTCTACCCGTCGCAACTACCCAGCGACGGTAAATACTATTTGTGACGGGTAAATTGTCCCATCGCAAAAAATTAGTCAGCAGGTGTTATTTGCGACAGGGCCCGTCGCCAATATCGGTGGCGGTAAATAGGATTTTGCGACGGGGATATCCGTCCGTCGCTAATGGTATGTCGGCAGGCAGCTATTTGTGACGGGCCCATCGCAAAAACACTTTTAACCGCTGCCTGTAATGAATGCGGGCGAAGGTATTTGCGACGGGGCCCGTCGCCAATACCGGCGGCGGTAAATAGGAATTTTCCATGGGGATATCCACCCATCGCTAATAGTATGTCGGCAGACATCTATTTGCGATGGGCCCGTCGCAAAAAACCTTTTAACCGCTGCCTGTAATTAATGCTGGCGAAGGTATTTGCGACGGTATCCCGTCACAAATAAGACCGTCACAAATAATCTAACCTATATATACCCCCTCCTATTTTTTTTTCAAATCATTCAGATCTCTCTTTCTTTCTCTCTTTAACTTCCAGTTATAAGTAGAAAATTTCTTTCGGTTTAATTTTTTCTTACGAGAAGAGGAGAGAAGGAGTTAGAAGACGTTAATTGCTTAAAAATATCGAAGGTATTTATATATATATATATATATTTTTAAATTATTTTTAATTGTTAATTTTATTTTTAATTATTAATTTTAATTTTTTTAATAGAATGTTTAGTAGCTATATAGTATAATTAGATTAAGTGGTTGAACCAAATAATCCTTGTCTGGATACGAACAAGTAGAGGCGGCTCTGACACAAATGTACCTAGGAGTGAAAAACTCTGACAAGGTGTTTCGAGCTTGACTCGGGGTAACCTGGTACACGACAACGGGCCTTGCTGCACTCTTGGTTCGACACTCCCGGAGGATGTTTTGGTAATAATTATAATTAATTATATTTAATTAGAAATAATTAGAAATAGTTATATTTAATTAGAAATAATTATATTTAATTAGAAATAGTTATATTTAATTAGAATTAGTTATCAAATTAATTAGAAATAATTAAGATAATTATCAAATAATTAAGAAATAATTAGATTTAATTAGATTTAATTAAAATAATTATCAAATAATTAGGAAATAATTAGATTTAATTGATTATAAATAATTAGAATAATTAAAATAATTATCAATAGAAATAATTATCAATAGAAATAATTAGGAAATTAGAAAGAATTAGGAAATTAGAAATAATTAGGAAATTAGAAATAATTAGGAGCAACTGTGTGCTCAGAGTGAGCTTATAGAGGATTTGCGTCAGGGGCAGGAGCAGATGCATCAACAACACGATGAGGAGACGCGTCGATGGTAGGAGCAGATACGTCAGCAGCATGATGAGGAGAGGCGTCGATGTGATGAGCAACATCAGGAGTAGATGGAGTACATGCATCGTCTGAATCGTAGTTTAGGGATGGAGTTTCCTCCATCACTTCCTCCAGGTCCTCCAGATTATCCACCCCCGAGTGATTTTTTTACATGTAATAAACATTTGAGTTCGTAGTTTATTGTCATATTAACTATTTACAATTCCTCTTTCATATTGGTACGAATATTGCATGATTTAATTTGTTTTTATTTTTTTTAATATTTTATTACTTATTAGTATTATTTTTAATGTCTGTTTATTTTAGTAATATTACTTTTAATATTTTATATTTGTTTTTAATATTGAGAAGTTTATAATTTTATAATTTTATTAATATTAATAATATTAATATTATTTTTTCATAAATATGTATGTTTATTTTAATAATAATAATAATATATTAATTTTTTATATTATTAATATTAGTATTATTATTATATAATATTATATTATTTATATTCATATTATTATTATTTTTTGATATTAATATTTCATAATTATATTATATACATTTTTTATTATTAATTTTATAATAGTATAATTTCTTTATATTATTAATATTAATATTATTATTATATATATAATTTAATAATAATAATATTATATTAATTTATTATATTATTAATATTAGTATTATTATATAATATTATATTATTTATATTTATATTATTATTATTTTATATTAATATTTCATAATTATATTTTATATATTTTTTATTTATATTATAATAATAGATTTTTTTATATTATTAATAATGTTATTATTTTTGTATAATATTATACGATTTTTATAAATTATTTTATTTATTTTTATTTCTTTTAGTATTTGCGACGGGAGTATTTGCGACGGGGTGTTCCGTCGTAAAATATTTTTTTACTATCCCATTTGCAACGGGAAGAATACCCGTCGTAAAAACTATTGCTGCGACGGTCCGTTGCAAATACCTACGTCGCAAATATTTTTTAAATTTCCCATTTGCGACGGGTCAGAAACCCGTCGCAACTAATATATTTTTGACGATGGCCCGTCGCAAATACCTTTTTTATATATAAACGAAAACCAATTTGCGACGGGGGAAAAATACCATCGCAAATACTATTTTTGCGACGAGACCGCCGCAAAAACAACTATTTGCGACGCCGTTTTCTGCAATGGGCGATTGGCGACGGAGCCCCGTCACAAAAGGTCTTTTGCGACGGGATCCCGTCGCGAATCACCCGTCGCAGATATTTTGTTTTCCTGTAGTGAATATCATCACATTATTTTCTAATAAATAAAAAATATTATATTTACTAAATAGAAAATAAATATTTATTAAATATTTCATTCACAAAATATATTTTTGAATAACCAGTGATGGAATATATACAATCAAGACACCCAAAGTCTAAAGAAAACCTGAATAATAAACCAAAGTCTAAAGTTAGCATCCAACAACACATCAAGACACCCATAGAGAATAAACCATATATGAGAATAATATTTATTCAACTTGTTAAATAATAAATAATAATATTATTCAACTAAGGTTTTGGATACACTTAGTGTGTAACCGTCTTTCTCAGTGGAAATAAGAGAAGTAGCCCAAAGTCTAAAGTTAGCATCTAACAACACATCAAGACACCCATAGAGAAAGAATTTAGTATCACAACAACATAAAACCTCATATGAATGCTTACTCTGTAATATAATCCCTTTATCATGATATCACTAATCAAGAAGGTTCCATGCTGGTGCCATTGACTTATATGCTCGATGTCTTTTTCTTTGACATTTGTGAAATTTAACATGTACACATAACACCATGGCCATAGATTTATTTAAATTATATCATTTCTATAAAATAGCCTGAGATATTAACGTCTGTTTAAAGAATATAAGGGAAAAATCCTTTCTTGCATTATTCATTAATGTAACATTACTCGTGATACACCCAATGCATCCTACTTCACTGTGAACATATGTCGTCAAGGGTTTCCTCAATACATCAAAGTATGTGACTCATAATATCCATTAATAATAATCTTAAAGTCTAAAGATCAATACACACATCCATAGATAGGAATGTCTAATGAAACATATAAATGTGAATTTCCTACTAGTGGGTCTCGTTCTCATAATTTCTTACATTGAAAATTACCAATGGCGTACACCATGAGAAGGTGCCTCAAAGTTCTACGAGTCTCTACCCTTGATAGCCTATATCATTTGTGTCCAGAAAATGATGTCATTCAGTTATAGAATATTTATATTTGAGAATATTTTTCATGGCACTTCAAGGTTCCCATCATAGCGATGAAATTCTATGACCTTTCAGTGTTACAACTACACTTAGGACATTATCACATACTATGTTACGTTGAAGAAAAATCATGATGTGAGTTTATTAATATAAAAAAACAATGAATACAAGTTATCATAAAGTATATAGCAGTCAGTTCTAAGGCACCAACTCCAACAGACTCCCACTTGCACTAGAGCCAACTAATAACAAATTTCAGTCTATTAGCTCTCACATGATACTCATGCTTCTACTGAGATAGGCCTTTATTCAAGGGGTCTTACACATTCTCTTCCATAGAAACCCTTCCTACTATAACTTCACCCCTTTGAGAAAAATCCCTTAAGAGGTGAAAATTTTAGTGTATGTGCTTTGACCATTAGTGTAAGCTCATCTCTTTTGTAAGAGCCCCAATTACAATATTATAATAATACAATGTGATAGGATCTTTACTTCTAGGTACCACATAAATCTCTTAGATAAATTTATGTATCCAAATAGCTTGTTTAGCTACACCAAAAGCCGCTATATACTCAGACTTCACTGTAGAATCGGTGACAACTGGATGTTTTGAAATCTTTCAGCTCATAGCTCCTCCGTTGAGACAGAAAACATATCCTGAATGTGACTTCAGATCATTGTGATCTATTTGAAAACTATCATCAGTATAACCCATGATGAATAGCTCCTCCCCACTTCTATATACCAGGAACATATCCTTAATTCTTCTCAGATACCTAAGGATAACATTAAATAAGACCAATGTTGTTCACCTAGATTTACTTGACATCTACCTACAATGCTCAATGTATAGGAAACATCAAGTCTATTACATAACATGACATACATGATTAATCCTATCATGAAATCATATGAAATCTTACTCATTATCTCTTTCTCATGTTGTGTTTGAGGAAAAATTTTCTTGGAAAGATACATACCACGTGACATTGGAACTAATACCCTCTTGGATTCTTCCATACTAAATATCTTTAGTATATTGTCACTATATGTACCTTTAATTAGTCCAATAATCCTCATATATCTATCATGAATGATCTTAATCCCTAAAATTTAGGATTCTTCACCTAATTCCTTTATGAAGAAACACTTATTTAACCATCCCTTAACAGATTGTATGACTAGTATGTCATTTCCAATAAGTAATATTTCATCAACATATACTGCTAGGATAATGACTTCATTCCCACTAAATTTCTTATAAACACATGGATCACATTAATTCTTAATGAAACCAAATTCTTTTATAAATTCATCGAACCGAATGTTCCACGACTTAGATTCTTACTTAAATCCATAAATGGATATTTGTAACTTTCATATCTTTTTGGAATCACATGGAGTCATAAATTCTTCTGGTTGTGTCATATAGATATCTTTCTAAATATTCCCATTAAGGAAAGTTATTTTGAAATCCATCTGTCAAATTTCATAGTCATGTTATGATGCTTTAGAAAGTAGAATATTCATGGATTTAAACATAAAAAATGGAGAAAAGGTTTCTTCATAGTCAATGCATTGACATTGTTTAAACCCATTGGACACTATTATTTCTTTATAGGTACTTACTTTACATTATATATACAATTTTCTCTTGAATACCCATTTGCACCCAACAGGCTGTACATCAAATGGAGGATCGACCACAACCCAAACTTAGTTATAATACATGGAATCCATTTCATAATTCATGCCTTCTTTCCATCTCACAAATTCTAATCTCTCTACCGCCTCTTTTTAAGAGAGAGGTTCATTATTGTCTACCAATAATGAGTCACCATATTTGGTGACTATAAAACCATATCTCTCTGGTTTTCTTACCTCTCTTGTGCTCCTACATAGTACTTGTGTTTTAGGAACTACTTATTCCATGGGGAATTGTGGAATTTATTCCTAAACTAACCCTTCTGTATCTTAAGCATAAACTTCATCAAGTTCAATATTTCTCCCACTATCCTTATTGAGTATGTGCTCCCTCTCAAGAAAGATAACTTATCTAAAATCAATCACTTTATTTATAAGGTTATGTGTAGGTAGTATCCTTTTTTTCTCAAGATACCCTATAAAGATATGCTTTGTGCCCTAGGGTGCTAGTTTGTTTCCTGAGAAGGCCTCAACAAATTCCCCACTACCGCATACATGTGTATGTGATAAAATGAGTTTCCTTCCACACTATAACTCAAAGGGAATTCTATTTTCCTCTCTAGTTGGTACATAGTTTAGTGTGTATGCTTTAGTTTGTAATGCATATCTCTAAAAGGATAATGGAAGATCCACACGACTCATCATTGGACTCACCATGTCTATAAATGTATGATCAATACTTGAACTAACTTCATTTTACTATAGTGTTTAAGGTGGATTGAGTTGAGATAGAATCCCAAGCTTCCATAGAAATATGATAAAATCTTGGTTAAGATATTCACCACCTCAATCTGATCAAAGCTTCTTTATCTTATTTCCAACTTTATTCTCTAATTCATTATTGAATTATTTTAATTTATTAAATTATTAAGACTTATACCCCATCAAGCAGACATAACCATATCTACTCAAGTCATCAGTAAAAGTTATAAAGTAAGAATACCCACCTCTAGCTTCTATTGGAAATGGTCAACATACATCAGTGTATATCAATCCTAGAACCTTCATGCCCCTTTCACCATATCCTAGAAATGGTGGTTTGGTCATTTCACCATATAAACAAGAATGGAATATTTCAAGTGGTTTTAGCTCAAAAGAATCCAAATAACCATCTTGAAAGTGCTTTTTCAAACTATTATTATTTAAACTACCAAGGCAGTGATGCACATCTGAGTGTTATATGAGTTATGCAGACATGATTTTTTATCATTTTACAGTACTTGGTTTTTTAATTAATATATAAAGACCATTATTTAAATGTTCCATATCATAATATATGTTGTCTTTATAAAAGAAAAAACTTTTATTTTCAAGCTTGAAAATAAGACCATCTATATCTTGGCAGGATACAAAAATTATGTTCTTGTTAATAGTTGGTATATAATAAAAATCTCTTAAAACCAATATCATCCATGTTGGAAATTAAAGGTGGCAGTCTCTAATGGCTAGATCAGTCAGCCTCACACCATTGACATCCCTCAAATCCACCTCTCCTCTAGCAGTCTTTCAAAATCTACTTGGTTACTATATTTGGATACATATGTAAGCACTATAAGCTATATATAATACCCAATGTGTAGATATTGAAAGATTAAATTCAATAAAAAATTCATCTTTATCTTCCCTTTTATTTTGGGTGTAGTTCCTCTTCCAGTGGCCTTGCTTTCTATATACAAAACATACCACTTCCCTTTCCTTTCCTTACCTATGAATTTTCCTCTTCTTTGAAGGATGGTGATTAGGAGGTTTAGACTTGTTGTGAGTCTTGTAACCTTTTCTATTGTTCTTCCTTTTCTTATTCAATATAAGGACTGTGTGTTTGTCATGCCCTATGTCATTTTCCACTTGGATAATTAGAGTAAGAATTTGGGAAAGACTCATCTCATTATTTCTCATGTTATACTGAACAATAAAACTATAGAAGGTCCTGGGGAGTGATTAAAGTATGATATCTATGCACAAATCATCTAAGAATTTAATCCCTAAGATGTCTAAACATTCAATGTATCCAATAAGATTGACTATATAAGGTCCACTTAACACTGACTCTCCAAGATTAGTTGTAAATAGAGAATTGGAGATATCATATCTCTCTTGTCTCACCTTCTCTTGATAGAGATCATAAATGCGAGACATCATTCTATATTAATCCATGTCCTAATGTTTCTTTAGAAGCTCATTGGTCATGGATGATAGCATGAAACATTAAACATATGTGGAATCATTAAAATTCTTCTTATAGAGAGATAAATCTTCTTCACTTTCTTCTTAGCTAGGTGCTTTAGGAATAGGTTATCCAAGAACATATAATTTCCTTTCATGAAATAGGATATCGTATAAGTGCCTTTTCCATTCCTATAAATTTATGCCTATGAGAAGGTTTTCCTTCTCAAGTATGGAACACATTATAGTTCTTGAAGTATTTTTTTTGTCGTTTCTAAAAATAAGGAAATTTTTTTTAGTACTTTATCGGATAAAAGTAAATAAATAAACATTATATTATATTTATCAATATCCCACTATTTTATAAAAACCCAATATCACTCACCATTAACTTCAGAATATCTTTTTGTAGGGATATTCTAGTGGAAATGATCCATATTCCACTTCTAATAACCCCAAATTTAGACGACCAAGCAATTTGAAGGGTTTAACTTACAGTTCCTTGATATGTTGAGTGAAATACCCAATCCCGAAATCCTTAAGTTGGATTTACTTAACCTTTTACTCTTATTTACAACAAGTCCTACTTTGGAAGTCAACCCTTGATGTGAACTAAGGTAAGTCAACCCAAAACTTCAAGTTAGAATTCTCCAATAATTGAAAGCACCCTGAATTTGGTCGATCAAGAACTTTAAACTATAGTTTGATTTTAACTTAAGTAGTGAAAGACTATGTCGAATCAATATATATAATTGATGGATTTTATCTTTATGTGTTAATTGACCATTTTATCTTTATCAAGTTCTTTTTAATATTAAGTTAATTAACTTAAGTGATTAACTATGTATTAGATAAATTTAAACCATAATCCAATTTATTTTAGTTCTATCTTGTATGGTTGTTAATTTATTAATTCATGTGACCAAGATAAAATATTCATAATGAAATAACCATGAAACTTGAAAAAAATAATATAATAAAGTGGTATGATCATGAGCTTTTACTAATGGTTAGTTTATCCAGAAGATAATAAACTAACCGTCGACCTATGAAAAAACACCTTGAAACATTTTATGGTTTGTGTTGTAGCTTTCCACCTATCCACTTATGTATCTCTCTTGGATTGGTTTTTCCTCGACTCCAAACTTGAACTAGCTCCACTAGATTAGGAGATACATCCATTACATATGATTTTACTTTCTTGTAGGTGAGGGGAAACAAAGGATTGTTTAAGGAGTTTACATAAAATAACCCATGAGCTCAAATGCCCTTGCATAATGAGAGGATGGTTGACGCGCATACCATCAATTTAATTTAATAATAAATTAAAAAGAAACCAATCACATACAAAGGTTTGGTCTATAATCATGATCATCCACATACATGCAATGAATTACACATTCAATAAAATAACATTAAATTATAGTTGTTTTTAATTAAGATAAATCATACTTGAATCAATTAATTATCCCCTTTAATTAATCAACTCTTTTATCTTAATTATCATCCTAATTTTCTTGAGATTCTCATCCATTATAATTTCAAAAAAATTAAATAAATATATTTAAAATTAACTATATACATAACTTATACCAAGGAGGAGACACAATGAGTACCTATTCAAAATACCAAATGGGGCATGCCTGAATCAACTTTTTATCATAATCGATGATTAAATAGTTATAAATAATTATGATCTCACTCTGATACCGCTTGTAGGTTTTGAGAGTAGTGGAGGCACCGAATGGGGTATGCCTGAATCAACTTTTTATCATAATCGATGATTAATCTGAGAAGTACATCAATGATAAATTCTATGACCACCAGAATTGAATCAAAGACTAATTAGATGAGAGAACATTGGAACCAAACTACAATATCATCATATATTATTTATAATTAATTTAAACAATTAAATAATTATCTTGTGATAAATTATTTCATCTTTGATGGACCTGAGAATATCTCTACATTGTACATCATTGTGACTTAAGAATAAAGAGTATATTCCCTCCAATAGTGATCCACACATGTTCCATGATCCTTATAACATTACCATAGGAATATATAGGTGATAACATAGTATATCCCAACACTTGAGTTGTTTGTCTTTGATTTCCTCAAGAATCACTTCAAGAAGGATTCTCCTTTGATCTCTCTTGACTTGAGAGTGGTGGTGGAGGAAGACCGCTCTCCGTTATTGAGAGAGTTCTTGGAGAAGGGAGTTCTCTAGGATTTCAATAGGATTTTATGGATTTCATTATGAATAATAAATGAAAATGGATACTAAAGAAAATAATATAATTTGGTTTATATACTTATTGGATTGAAAATAATAATTACAAATACACCCTTATTATTTTTATTAATCCTTGTGGAACCCCATGTCCATAATAATAATAACATTTCTTGACATGTACTAAAATTAAAAATTATATTAAATATTATTCATTCAAATAATATTCAATATATATTATTTCTCACCAAACCTAAATCGCAGTCCACCAATCCTCAAAATTATTTATTGGGCCTTGAATAATGACTATTTATTTAATAAATAAATATCACTACATTATTCTCTAATAAATAAATAAATATTATATTTACTAAAAAATAAATAAATATTTATTAAATATTTCACTCATAAAATATTATCTTGAATAACCAATGATGAAATATATGCAATCATGAAAACATGAATAATTATTAAACCACATGAAAGGAAAATATTTATTCAAATTGGTAAATATTAAATAATAATATTATTTAACTAAGGTTCTTGATACACTTAGTGTGTGACCCTATAGGCCCCTTTCTTAGAGGCAATAGGTGAAGCAACCCAAAGTCCTAGGTTAGCATCTAACAACACACAAAAGCACCCATAAAGAAATAAGTTAGTTTCACAATGACATAAAACCTCATATGAATGCTTAATGTTTAATATAATCTATTTATCACAACATCTTTAATCAAACAGGTTTAATTTTGGTTCCATCAAACTATATGATCGATGTCTCTTTCTTTGACTTTTTGGAAGTTGAACTTGCTTACAGAACATCAGTAAGTTCTAACACATAAACCTTTCTCAAGACCAATATTTGACAAAATATTAACCTTAATGACAAAAAGGGTTCACATAAATAGTGTGTTCATGAAACTTAGTGATTCATAGAAGTTCACTCACAGAACTTGGTGGTTCATGTAACTCATTTGCATAACTTCATACTTATGAGAATTCAGAGAATTTTTCTCTCAAGGATATCCCTCAACCAAGTCTCACTCTTCCCTCCCACTTTCTTCTTCAGGGATCAAGTATTTATAGGAAAATACCTACTCTTCTCAGAAGTTTGAAACTTTTACTTTTCATAAATTTATTTCATGAAACTCTCCCTATCATTTTTCATTTGTGAATCTTTGCCTCACCGAACTTCTCTATTTCATGGACCCTAAGATCTGCCAATATATATCAATTTATGAAAATCCTTCTTTCATGAAACTCTACCACATCCAAAAAATTCATTACCTTCAATTATTAAATGTATACCTATTAACAAAAATCAATCTTTCATGAGACTTTAGACTCTACCAAAATTTCATCCATCTTCTTCATGAAACATTATTTCATAAAACTTCATGACTTTCATGAAACATTCTGTAGTCATCCAACTTTCATGAAAATTATTCCTTTACTCTAAAATATTTCTCTATCTTCCAGGCCCTGACTTTCATGAAACTTTGATCTCCCTCAATAATTTTACACCAAAAAATTTGGAAAACACTTAGAAACAACACAAGTTTAATTTCTTATTCTAGGTTTTTGAATTCATGGTATATGCTTAACTTCTTGTATGAACTCTTCTTTATTCTAAAAAACTAGATGAGACCAATTTCTAGAGATTATGGTTAAGTACATGTCTTCCATAAATCACACCATCATGTAAAAATTCATCCAGGTAAGAATAATTCTATATTATAATCATTCTATTACATTCATTCTTCAACATACAGAAATAATCTCTCACTATAGATTAAGTTATAAACTTCCCAAACTACTTCCCTCAACTTCATATGTTTAAAAACTTTAAAGATATTCAATCAAATCCTCCCACTGATTAAATTTATATTTTATTTTCTTCTATGATTGATGATAAATCCAACACTAAAAGAATTATTCTATTTATTTTCCTTGACGTGTGTCAGTATGCACTTTTCTACACTGTTACATTCCTTGCTACTATAATTGAAAAAAAAAATCACCAAACATAGGTTTGGGTCCAATATTCAATCCATTAAAAAATGTTTTAGATTTTTTCTCATTAAGCATGTGTTCTCTACATCCCTCTCTATTATTTAGTTCACCCTTTACTTAAAATTTTAATTCATATTATGGAAGAATATATGACAGGTTTTCTCTCAAAATATTCATAGTTTAGATAAAAAAAGAATTGGGTGGATTCAAAATGTTTATACTTCCACACAAATGAAAACAAACTTGGTATTATCCACATTATCTAGATTTTGATTGTTAACATGCAAGATATAGAATAGACTCAACAATAATAATAATATATGGGCCACTTTCATGTTAGAAAGAATCTTTTCCTCCTGTAATGAATACCCTTCACCATACTAGGATTCTATGGAAAACATATTGAATTTTTCACTTGATCAAACCCTCTTTCATATATTAAATTTTATACTAATTTTGATATATACCTTAAAAAGCATAACTCTTCTAATTCTTGTAAGGAATCCTCATTTCCTGATAAAAATTTCTATGGATGTATAGAGAGATTTGAACTTTGGATGTTGATCTTGGGAAGTTTTCATTTAATTTACCATCATTTTTTGTTTTTTGTCATAATAATATTAATATTTCATAACATTTTTTTAAACCAATGTTATTTTAAATATTTGGAATCACCATGATAATAAACTTAGACTGAGGTTTTTTTATTCTATCCAGCTTGACATGGCACATATGATTTTATTGCAATTTATTGGTTCATAATGGGGGATAATTAATAAGTTACCATTTTTTTAATTTTGGATGGGTGGTGTTCAAGATTAGTCATTAAGTTATCAAATTGTAAACCAAATTGAAGTTAAAATTTTCATTTCTGTAGTAGTATATTTATATATATGTATTTACCTCTGGGAAACTCAATGAGTCTCCCTTTTGTAAAATGGGTAAATTTTCATAGATTTTTCTTTCAACCTTAAATACTTTCAGAATATTGTACACCCATTTATTTTTAATTTCCCCTATTTTCATTTTTTATTGGAATCCTTAAATACTAATAATTGATTTTATTTTTTTAAAGTTATCAATGTACCCTATTATACAAATAAAATACATTACTAGATATATATTATGCTTGATTGTATTTTTTATTTTCAAACCTTTTCATTTTGGATCTTCGTAACATATGTTTCATATCTTTATTAGCTGGTAACCATATAAATAAAGGTGAAATATTATAAAAAATAAAATTACCACCTAAGAAAGATATACAACATATGTTGTGAAGATCCAAAATGTAAATTTTTCAATTTGGGTGTGTTATATTCAATTTTTATCGCTGACTTACAAAATTTTAAATCCATTTGAAACACTATTTAATTTCTATAATAGTATATATATATTTATAATTGGGTAATTCAATGGTTGATTTATACATTTTCCTCTATATTTCATGGTAAAAAAACATGAATTTCATGGATAAATTCATTTTTTATTTCTGATGGACATTTTGTGTGAATTTAGACAATTGTTGGGGATGTAAAACAACATCACATCCTAAAATTTAATGATTTAAAACCATTTATCTATTCATTTTAACATATCTAAGTTTTATAACACTTGTTTCAGGCGATTTATTAAAATATAGGACCTAGTTAGCCCGAAATCAAATTCATAAGTTTAACTCAGTCAGAACACTAGGTATAATTTTTATTCTTAATGTATTTAATCATTTTCATTTATTTAACTAATTATTTTAGTAATAATTGCTATATTAAGGCTCATTTACTCACACCAACACGTGATGTGTGAAGATTTTAAAATTAAGCAGTTGAGGAATAACATCAAGCACCTCCTATGAGCCGATGAAGCTAGAATTGGGTAAGTGGTGTGAATCAAGTGTGACCACAAAGGCTATCTTCACACTTTATTCACTCTAATATAAGTTAAGGGAAATTTTGATTCTTCAATAATGTTTTTAATTATATTTCTAAAATCCAAGAAAACTAATTTATAAATAAAACCTTTGTCAATATGTGAGAGTAGTGTACTTCGATCAACAACCTTTCCCATATAGAAAAGTAATTTGATGAATCAACTATAATTTTATTTTTCTCATTTTATGTATATATTTTTTAAAAAACATAAAATTATGATCACGTTAATATGAATTTGAAATTCAATGATTATTGTATTCACACAAGTGCACTAGTTTGTTGAGGGAGAAGGCTGGTTACAACTATGTTTGGAAAATATGTGAAAAATTATTATTATTTAAATTATAAAAATCAATAATTTTTTTCATAAAAATATAAAATATATTTTTAAATTAGATAATTATGTTCAATTAAACACTAATGAAAAAAATATTAACTATCACCTCGAAAACGGTGGTAGGTGGAGTGATTTGATCACTCATTATCCATTTTAGAAATATATCTTATAAAATATTTTTTGATATTTTTTAGATCATTGAAAATTAATATTTTGAATTTTTTGAAAAATAAAATAAAAAACATCCTTTAAAAAAATGCTTTTATACCCTGATTAGACTTTTATCTTATAACATTCCTAATATTATTTTAATATGATAATTTAAAAAACATTATTAAAATTATAATTAGTGCTATGTATTTCCCGGACTGGACGGTTCGATCATCCAGACTATCAGACGGTGGGGTCTCGATCCCGATCTTGATATTCTATCTATTTTGGGATATGAGCTGGTTTCAAATGCTCCAAACTGGGGCTATACCTAACTAGAACGCCCATTTCCAGCTAGTTGCAGACCATACTAGGTGTTTTTTTTAAATTTTTATAATGGATGGATCTTGATAATTATAAGAGCATCTCCAAAATGTGTTATAATGGTGTAAAATAAATAAAATAAATTAGGGAAAAATCTCTAACCCAGCGTCAAAACCAGTACTATTCTAGCGTTGGTGTATAGTAATAACATGAAATAGCGTACTGGTTGGAGAAACTTTCACCGCATATACTCCATTTTAAAGTTAAAAAATGAAGAAGATAAACAATAAAATTATAAATGTATGGTTTATTATTTATGATAAAAATGTAATTAATTTCACATCATTAAAATAATTATATAATAATAAAATAAGTTATAATTAATTAAAATAAATGATAAATAATAACATAATATTCACAAATGGTCAGGGATGGGGAGTTATAAAGAAACAAAGAAAATATATCATATCTGCAAAGTATTTGGAGAGACTTGATCTTGAGACCTCCCTGAGACCCATAGAGATACAACCACTAGGGTGAAGCCTTGGAGGTAAATAATAACATAATATTAAAATTGAATAAAATAATAAAATTGGTCCCACCACCTGACCATCCATCTTAACTGATATAACTTGTTCAACCTTGAATCTCAACAATTTCTAATTCAATGGTATATCTGATCCTAAGAACATTGCATAAATATATAATGATGGTGATTTTGAAAGTTATCCAACAATTCCATGAATTGATAGGGTGATTGGAACACCATACATTTAAAGATACCTTAAATAATTTACATCTGAGTTTAGTATAAATGTATTTACATTTTAACCATGCTCCCAAAATCAAACCAATCATTGAAACATGGATTAGAAAAATTTAATATTTGATGGTTATTATTTTTATTTATAATCACTGCTAGTGGATTGAGAGTTTTCAATAGGGGGAAGCAAACATCATCCATTTTATGGTTTCTATTGTTATCAATAGCGACCACCAAATGATGGTCACTATACAATTAACACAAATCACTTAACACCCTCCCTCACACCCCCTTCGAACCCTCCCCACCAAGTCTCCTCTATGCATTCATATCTTATCTTACCACAAAACTTCTCTCTCTGTACAACTCCCTGCCAATGGATCCTATACCCATTCCACCCCCCTCACACAAAGAATCCCTACTGGACCACCATGATATTACCCACATGCCATCTCAAATCCTTCCCCCACAACGCCTTGAAATCCAAACTCCCCATACACCCCAAATTGAACCTCCAATGCTCTCATCAACATCTTAAGAACCCAATTTTCAATCACTACACCCTCTTACAATAGATGATGGATTTTCAAGCATTCAGTTTTCTCCTGCAACTCCTCGCTATCCAACAACCGTTTCCCCACCCTGTGATCACTATTCCAGTAATTTCCCAGGATTCCAATCGTAGGGTCTTTGAAAAAATACATGCATAAACTAAATCTCATCCTGAATTTTTTGTTCGATTGATTAATTTATTGAAAATTTTGTTTTGTTGGTTTTGGTGGGATTTATAGTTTGTTCTAATTTTCCAACCATGATTCCCTTAATTCAAAGGAAATCATTGATTGATTTTTTTTGCTTAATCAAGTTTTCATCATTTTGGAAACATGTTCAGAGTTATAATTATTTCAATTACCTATGATAATTTATAATTTTTACATTTAATTATGTTACTATTTCAATGTATATATTATTTTTAATAACACACACACACACATATTAATTAATTTAAAAATGAAAATAATCCTTTATTTTTGATTTTAAAAAATAGATATGTATATAATGAAAATATTAAATAATATATATCCATTATATATATATGAATTATTATTTATTCATTTTAATTATTCCTATTTAAAACATAAAAAAATTTATGTAATAATTTTATAAACTCTTATGTGCATGTACGTGTACATAATAAATCATATTAATTATAGTAATTTTCAAATTATGAACATTTATACTATTTACACACACACACACACATATTACTTAAGGCTATTTTTTAATGGGGAAAAATATTTATATAATATATTTTTTTGTCTTTTTTTGATAACTACTATCTATCATAATAAATTTATTTACAATTATTTAACTTTTTTGATAATAACTATTTATGAGTGTCTTGAGTGTTACATATTTTTTGTTTGGATAAAAGCTAGTTTGATTTACCAAATATATTTTATACTGAATAGTTTTAGGGGGTTAAACAATTTATTGATTTCACCAGTGAATTTTAATGCTATTTGATTATTTTTCTATACAAAAAATGTGCAAACAGGTATTTCTTTAGATGATATAATATTAAGAATGGGAACACCTATTTATGAATGGGTTTTTGAAAAATTATAAGACATGAACACATCATGAGGAAAAGTTTTTTATCTATCTTAGACCAGAAATTATTCAGATGGATATATTTCTGATAACTACTGATTTGATGAACACAATGCTCAATGACATGATATTAAAATTTCAACATGAAGAGAGTAACATTATGAACAATGAAATTAGAGGGAGTAATCCTTGTTCTTGTGCTAATTGAGAAGCAATAAAATTCTTGAAATTATTGATGACGTGTATATTGAATTATATTAGGGATAAACTAGATTCAGTAAACCATCATTTATTATTGAACTATTATATATGAAGACCTAGAATCAGTGGATAAACACCTCCTTCGATATGTTGTTGGTACTGTTGCAGAATATATTCCTTGTTGGAGTGAAGATTGCAAAGTCATACTAAAGAATTCTCAAGTTTTTATAAAACCTTGGTTTTATATATGAGGCTATTGATGCATGTCACAACTAGGGGTGGGAACTATGGAATCCTGCCTTTTTAATATAGAAACCTTTCATTACATGGTACAATATTTAACAACACATAGGATTATATGAGGTTTAGTTTCTTGTAAAATAGGAACATAATGAAAAAAAAACATTAAAATTCTTTTAATCCACTTGAAAGGATTCTTCACAGGTTCATCCTAATTTACTTTTACTATATCTCATATCCTTAGTACATACATCAAAGGAAAGGGGTGAGCATAAAACCCAGTAAGGGAATACACAAAGGAGATATATAGCATCCGACCATGAGGAATAAAAATAGGGAATGATAATAAGGACATGTGGCATATCATAATATAAAGAACATGAATCATAACATGGAAATACGTCTACAACATAAAAATGATACATTTATAAGCATATCACCAATGTTTCATAAATCATAATTCCAAGGTTATTCACTAAGGTATCATAAAACATATCATCTCTAGAGATTAATTATTTTACCAATGAATTAGGGATATATTAGGGTGAACCTTTCATATGTATTAATTCATGTGATCTACATTTATCGTAATTAATCATTTCATAAATAACCCATGGATAATAAAGAATATGTTTCATATAAAATTGTTTAGTACATAAGTGCTTAAAGACTTGAATATTTCAAAAAATTTATTCCCATGAGAAGGTAATGTGGGTTTAATAAATGAAAATCTATGATAAATAAATCATGTTTACATCTAGGTGAATAAAAAGGAAAAAAAGTAGTTTTGGTATTCAAAATATGATAATTTCTCAGAAAAAATAGAGAAATTCAAGAAACGAATTTAGAAGCATGACTGGTATAAAACATGTTTTATAGAAAGGGTAAAATTAGAGGGAATGTAGGTCTACCATTGATAAAAAATTATTTTGGTAGTAATTATAAGATCAAATATGTAATAAATTAAATTAAATTATCATTTAGAATACACAATCATAATGAAGTACTTGAATGGAAATGAAGAAGAGTAGAATCACCTTACCTTGAAGAGTTACTTCCTAAAACTTGAGGATGGTACCTTGAGACCTTAAGGACACCTTAGAGGGACTATTTTGGAGGTAAAATGATCAAAAATTCATGTACAATGTATTTTTAGTGGAGATGAATGAGTATGGGTGGGTATTTATAGCAAAAGAGAGGGGAATTATTTATTAATTTCTAAACTTAGGTTTTGGACTCTATATAATAAATTAATCAAAACCACAAACAATCCCATAGTTTTTGCCTATGTTTTCTACCAAATAGAAGTGGATGTAATTATTTTATATGTTTAAGAATTTAAATCCTTAAAATAATACCATCAGTGATGTGCAAGTGAGTAATGTTCATAAATAATTGATTTTAAAACCTTAAAATATAATATAGGATTTGGAGGATTCATTAAAGGATTATGAAATTAATAAAATAACTTAAAAAACATTATTTTAAAGGGGGAAAAAAACTTTTGTTCATGGATACTTCTTATAGTATTTATTACATTGATTTTTGGCTATTATGATCTCATGATAAATATCATATATTTATACAATATTTAATTTTTACCCAAACATTTGACTGTCTCAGTAAATTATGAAAAATTAACTGTTTACTAATTTCGACATACTGATTTTAAAAATAATATTTATTTTATTAAAATAATTCTATAAATATTATAATTTATACTTTTAAATAGAAAATTCTTATTTATTAAAAAATATTAGTTTTTATGATACAATCAATTTCTGAATTATAAAAATTTCCTTGGACTTCCTAAAATTATGTTATCATTTATATTAAAATAAATAGAATTTAAAAATATTATTTCATGAAAATAAATTTTATTTAGAATTTATGAGTTTATTATGAAAGTGTACACATTTTTTGAATATAAAATTAGTAGTATTTATTTATATCCATCTATTTATAAAATTCTTCTTATATTCATATGTATTTTATTAAAGAACATAATAATAAAAATGGGATTGATGAAATAATTACTTCATTTATAGAAAGGAAATTACACTTTTATGAAATTAAGGTTTAGATACATAACCCCTTATTACACCGATGTAAACTCTAAGGGTAAGTTGTGCGATAATGGTAGATTTATGGGGTGGATTGGCTAATATTTACCTAGTAGTGATCTCTACTAACTTAAACTTCTCCTATAGGTGATTTCAATCAAGCCTCACATGTTGAAGCTTTGACTGGGTTTGGTAACTACCTCTTTCTCAAGTTCTAAAAAATGGGCTTTAAAAGGTATGAATCTATTGGTTGTGGTCATTGTTTATCTTTTATGAATCAATTACCATTTTTCATTACTACTTATAAACAATAATTCTAATTATAACATTATTGAAATGTTCATTGTATCCACTGGTCATATAGACTATTGGTCAAATCCCTATAATCACTTTTCCCTTTATAACCTATATATACTCCATCATTCATAAACATTTACTAATTTATTCGCACCGTTTTTTACAATTCTTATGATAATGTCAATTTTTTTTTTCTTTTAATAGTTTTCATGGAAGGTTTAATCTTCTTAGCATAGTTCTATCCTATGGAGTATACTATTGTGTGGTGGATATTATTTGGTTTTTATATCCTTGTACCAGTCTTAGCTATAGTAATTGACATCACTAGTTGACATGTAATATTTTTTTTTAATAATATTTTTATGTGCTTATATTGTGAAAAATAATGAAATAGACATTATGAAAAAGGAGTTTTTTTATTAATCATAGAAGAAATTTTCAGTCCATTATAGGTGAAAATTATTTTTGTTTAGGTTTTAATAAAAAACAAACTAAATAAAAATTTGCATTAATTTTTTATACATAAAAAAATCATTTAATAGTAGTTTGTTTCAAATTATTTTTTTGAACTATTAATTTATGGTTTCATTTGGTTCGGATTGCGAATTAACCTTTTTTTAATAATATCCTAGATATGGATTCATGAGTGTCGTCCCTTTATCTCAATGGATTCCCCTGGAGGATTTAAGGGTTTCCTCTCATCTCTCCTTTCCAATGATGTACCTACCTCATCATTTCCTCTCTACCACTTAGTAGTGTGCGAAGTTTGCTCTTACTTTTTCTTTGAGGAAGACGTGTTTCCTTTCGAGCTTCATTATGGTTCCTTCTTTGGTCGTTTTCTTAGGTGGTATCAATATCATGTTATGCAGATATTCTTGTTTATTCCAATATTTATGGTCTCTCTCCTCCAGGATTCCCTCAATTTAGATCCTCATTCTATTTCCCTATCCTAATTTTTCCTATTTTGATCTGGTGTTGGCCACCATAGGTGATTATTCCTTAGCCTTAGTCAGTTTGGATTCTAGCCCAGAGTAACAATTCCAGTTGTGACCATATCAGATCCCCTCTCTAGTGATATCTCTTGATTTTGTTTGTTGAGTCTCCTATCCTTGGGTGGTTTTGACTCAATCCCCTTGATATTTCATGATCTTCATATTTTCACTCTATATAGATAAATATTTAAGGTTGATGATGTTGGTGGGTCTGGATGTTGTCCATCCTTCAATTAGTGCTGAATATTGATGGTGGGATGTAAGATGATCTGAATTTATATATGAAGGTCTAAAATCTCATAATGTATCAACATGTGCATTGCAATAAGAAGGAACTGTAAAGGGTAAGTATGTAAGTTCAGTGTTATTTAATTAGAATAGGCAAAATTGATGTGGTTTTTTATAATCAAAGAATCATGCCACATTTTTCTATAGTGTGAAATAAGGAGCTAGTGACTAGGATGATGTTTCTTTTTTGGGGTTGTAGTTTTCTATTTAAAGGATTTTCTCTTTTAAGGCCTTTTATATGATGAGTTTCTTATGCTTTGGTATCTTTCAGTATTTTTATTATGTTGTAATAATCTTTATGTTTTGGAATTTGAAGGAGTAGGGTTTTAATTTTATTTGATTTTGGGTTTTTAGTGGTTTGGTGGAAGCTTATTTTTTTCCTTCTTTATAGAGGTCGGTGCTTTGTAGGTTCCTATTTTCACTTATAGACCAGTTCTCCTACATTTTAAGTGTTTGGTATACTTTTTTATGTCAATGAATAATTGTTTTGGGATTGGTTAATTGAAGTCAATGGGTACCTACTGTAACTAATATAGTTGTGTTTCATTTGGTTGGTGAGGGTTTTTGTTGAGATGAGTGTATCTTGAACATCATTGATAGAGAGTTCAAGGGAACAAAATCTGGTTAATATATGTAATTGTAGAAACCTAGGTCATAATTTTATTTAGTGGTGTTTTTATGTAGTTTTATTTGGTTATTTTTATTTGGGTGATTTTTTTGTCATTAAATTTTTGTTTTTATACGGTTCCCATTAAACTTTAAAGTGGATCTTTGATAATCAAAAAAATATTAGAAAGATTCATGATAATTTATAATGATTGGATAATAATTTTAAAAAAATTTATACATAATCATCGATGGAGTGACATAATATTACCCTTGAAATGTTATCAAAATAAAAAATTTGTTAATTGATGGTGACTGAAAATAAAATTTAAAATAGGGTTTGAATCAAGGAATCAATGCATGGGGTGTCTTGATAGAAAAATAAAAAATTTTGTTTTTTTAAAACATGTTTGGTTTGGTTCAAAAATCATGGTTTGGTTTGTGTAACATCTTAGACTCCAGAAACCTAGAGATGATAGTTATATTACATAATTGGTATAAAGTATAAGAGTTCCTAATGGATCAAACAATTTAGTAATATTGAAAACCAGGTATATAAATACATTACACTTGAAAGCATAAGATACAACATGAACACATTGAGCAGAAATTATTATCCCTTCCATAATGTCCTTTAAAAATATACAGAGTCCTCTTCTAGGTTTCCTAGGGAAAGATAAAAGGGTGAGATAATATTCCCAGTAAGGGGTAATGTACAAGGAAATATTTTATAATATAAACATGGAATAAGTGACCTGACATGAATAAATAAACAATATAAATCTATGATCAACTGTAACTGAGGGAATTTTATATCCATGTCAAAAAATGAAAACATGGATAATAATAATAATTGATATCATACTGATGGAATGCATAATGTTTGACATAGAAAACTTATTATCAAGGCCTTGTGCCAAGAAACTTTCTTATCATAGGAAGAGGCATTATAGAATACCATACATTTCATACATAAATATTACATCTTTTTAGATGAATATTAAATATATTTCATAAATACATACTCAAAGACCATAAAATTTTAGTGTCTTTGAATAATAGATAAAAAATATTATTATTTCATGAAATAACTTCAATGTATATCATAAATATATTCCCACATAACATTCTTCATTAACATACCCTACTTAAACCTTTCTTCATAACCTGGGGAAAGGAAATATAACAAAGGGTGATCTCAGATTCCCAGCAAGGGTAAAAATGAGAGATATCAAACAATGATCATATAAAAGAATAAGATAAGAATGTGGGTATGAGATCATGAACATAACTTAGAAAGTTTATACTTAATCTTTAATGGATCATAAAAATGATTCATGAAATAAAACTTTATCATTTCAAAATACATAAATCATAAGAGTGAGGAATCCTCATAATAAATCAGGAACCATAAGTTCATGTCATAAAAGTGTGTAAAAACATAGGTATGGAAACCTCATCATATGTTATGCTTAGATATTGAGACCATAAAGTCATAGATAATCAATAATCCCTACCTATTTACCTTTTCAAAACAGATCATGCATCACCACCAACATCCCATAGTGGATCAAACACATCGAGGGCTATATAAAATTTTATCCAATGCATTATCAGGATATATAATTATGGGAACATCCATAGCATAATAAAATAAATATATATGTGTGACATAAGATCATAAAAAATTCATCATATCATCACATCATAACCAATGAAAAGAAAATGGGTTTCATAAATATTTCATCAATTCATCATAACATAACCCATGAAAATAAATGGGTTTCATAAACATCTCATAATCATAATAATAAACCATCCAGAGAAATAATATGTATGGTATCATTGGATCATATCCCTATTAAATTAGAATCCATTATAACAAATTTAATTTTTTTATAATTATATAAAAAATCCATGTACATACTTATAATATCATACATAATCCCCTTAAATAATTTCAACACCTATTTATTAATAATTCCATATTAAAATCATCATTTATGGGTGTTATCTATTTTGTTTTTCATGAGAATTTTGGTTCGATAGTTTTGTTCCTTGTTCTTTGATCATCGTTACATATTATACATAATGGTAATCATGATATAAAAATAATATAAATTTATTATATATATATTTATAGACATTCATAAAAGGTAGATATAGAACAATGAATTACACCGTTCTTGGAGATTATAGTCCGTACGTACGAATGAACATTGTTTTTCACTTTTTGAAGAATGGAATGAGAGAAAGGTAAATGATAATTAAACTTTAAAAAATAATTTTTATATAATATACATAAAATATATTCATAAAATTTATCCTTATTACCATCCATGTAAAATAGAAATTAAAGCAGAATTACATCGCTTCGTGGTGGTGGTATTCCACACGTACACACAAGCGACGTTATCATTTACCAATAGATTGGAAGGTAAGGAGGTAGATATGATATCATTATAGAATCATAATTATATCATAAATATAAAATATAAACATTAAACCTATCATAATACCCATCAATAAAATATGGTGATGAAAAATGAATTATATTTCTATGTGGAGATGATAAGCCGTATGCACGCACAAACGATACTTTCACTTCACATTTGATGGGAAAGAGGGTGGATTATATTGGTTTAATAATCATAATAAAATTTAATTATATTCATGATAATTAATTTATTATTTTATGATAAATTCCACATATTTATAGGGGTAAAAGAATAATTAAAAAGAAAGTGACCAGTTAAGGTGATTATCTCTTCTTTGAAAGATCTCCTTTAAATCTCATCATAAGAATACTGGGTTGGAATTTTGGGAAGAAAAACACCTCCATAATGTATATAAGTATGTTTAGAAGATAATTTAGTAGTTTTTTGATATATAATCCTCAAATTTGTGTATATAAGAGAAAGAAGGGGTTCTCTTTTATAAGTGAGGGTAGGGGCACTCTTGAAATTTCTTAAAAGATTAAAATATAATATAGCCATTCTCTAGAAAAATGATTTAAAATGGAAATAGATTCTAATATAATGTAGTATATGGTTAAAATACCATAAACCAATAAAATTTTTATACATTTAATTGGTTTTTCAAACCATATCTTTTGGTTTAATTCCTTAATTAACCTATTTTAACCTTAACCACGATAACATCATTTTCACTATTAAAAGGTTCTAATTTAACTATAAGGTAAAAATTGGCTCATAAATGGAAAAGGGATGAAATTTAATACCATATATTATCCAACTTGTCCTCTATAAATATTTTTGATTTTTTTAAATAATTTAATAAAATATCGTTTTCATAAAATATCATTAATGTCAATTTTGACACTATTTATTTATTTCAACACTAAAGACACCAATATAAAGGTGGAAGTAAAATATAAATATTTAAAACAACACTAATATGTTATATTTTTTTATAAAAATTGTGTAACACTATAATTCACTCAAATTAGATAACTTTTAATATTTTTAAAATTATTTATTTTATTTTTCTATTAATTGAATAAATACTATTTTAGTGTTTCATAAGAATTTATTGCAATTATATAATAACTAAAAATTTAAAATAAATTAACATCATGAAAACAATTTCATTATTCTCAAAATTACCATTAATATTCATCCACAACTTGATTTCTCCTAATGTGAATACATAAGAGATATTTAAAAGTAAGAGAGTGACATTTTGTATCTTTCTTTGATTTAAATATTATATAAGTCATTTTTATGGACAAGTGTCCCTTAAAAAATTAAATTTTGATCATAATGTGATAAGGGTCGTATTGTATGCATCCAATAATAATTAATATGATAAATGGTGACCTTAACACTTGGTTTTATTTTAGGTTTACCCAATTTACCCCTTTATCAAGGTGATAAATTTCATCATGGTTACTATTAATATTGTCTAAAAATAAAAGGGACCTATTTTAAAAACTTGGATCTACTTATTAAAAATATGGAATCATTTTTCAACAATTTAATTTCTATAAGTGGTTGAAATTTATTTTAAATAAGTGTGCTAAATGCAATGAAAACCGTTTTATAGAAAAATACATTTTTATGTATAAAAGTGGATTTATTCCCATCCTATACCTAGAAAAAAATTATATGAATGTTAAAACTTTTGATTTAATATATAATAAATAAATTTTATTAATAGTATACACCAAAAGTGATTAATTAAGATAAAAACACATTACGCACATAAATATTTTTCAAGAAAACATCTACTTTATTATCAAATGATTTTTATTTTCATTTATAATTGAAAACCGATGTATTTATTTTATTCATATGTAAACCATATGTTTTTCATAATTTAGATATTTATATTCACATAATACAATCCAATTTCTAGGAAATAACTATCACATAATATCATTTTAATAGTTTATCGCAGTTCGTTTAAACTCGGTATTGCGTGTAGCACAAACTATCAAAGAAATAAAAATTATTTAAAGAGAAATATATTATAAAATCTCAGGGTGTTAAATTATACCCCCTTAAAATAAATATTCCCTTGAAATCCTATCACTCTAATACAAACAAGTGAGGATATCTTTGCTTTATCACATCCTCGAGTTCCTAAGTAGCTTCTTTGAATTTCTAATTCCTATAGAGAACTTTAACCAGGTGAGTAGTCTTATTCCAAAACACTTTATCTCTAAGATCCAAGATTTATAATGGTTTTTATTAATACTAAAGATCATTATCTAGTGGTAAAATATATGAGTTTAGTACATGTGAATGATCAGGTATGTACTTTCTCAAGAGAGATACATGAAACTCATTGTGAACTTGAGAGAGATTTAGTGAAAGATCCAAGTGATAAGATACCATCCCTTATCAATCAATAATTTTGAAAGTTCAATTATAAATAGGTATATAATTTACCTTATTTATGAATATCATAAACTTATTTTATGGATAAATATATAGGAACACATTCTCACCAACTTTGAACTCTAGATCATGCTAACGATTTCCAACATAAATTTTCTGTCAACTTTGAGCGACCTTAATGAGTTTCTGAATGGATCTAACCTTCTATTACATTTCCTCATCTAGATCAGGTCCCAATAGATTTATTTCTCCAACTTAATCCCAACATGTTGGAGTTATACACTTAATTCCATAGAGGTCCTCATATGGTGCCATCTGAATGCCCGAGTGAAAAATATTATTCTAAGAAAACATGACTAGAGGAAGGTATTGATCTCAAATACCTTTAAAATCCATATAAAATGATATCAACATATCCTATAGGTTTTTAATGGTTCTCTCATACTTACCATATATCTAAGGATGATAATCTATATTAAAACTCAACTCTATATCTAGAGCCTACTGAAGGCTTCACAAAAACTTCAAGGTAAACCTAAGATACTAATTAGATACAAAAGAATGTGGTACTTCATGCAAGTTTAAAACTTATTTAATGTATATTTATAAAGATATAAATCCTCTCTAATATCAATTAAGTGTGTTGAATTTTTAAGACGATTGGATACAACCCAAATAGAATTATGTCCTTTTGATGCTTTGGTGAGTTCAATGAAAAATTAATGGTGATGTTTTCCCCTTTTCATTTTGGTATGGGTAATGGTTGTAATATCCCCTTATAATTATTACTCTCTTTATTAACTAGATGACATACCAATCACCGAGATACATACTTTTTAATATCTCCCTTTATGTTGTCCTTCTAGAAATCTCTTTTATGTCTCTATACATCTTAACACTTCCATGGTGAATAGAGAATGATAAACTATGAGTTTAATATAATAACTCCTTATTCAAGTATGAAATGGATGATACAAATACAAAGTTTCTGAAATATATCATTCCATCACAATCAAGGTTAAACTCATGAAAATTTCTCACTTTATTTTGAATCTCTACACCCTCCTTCTAAGTCTCTTTAATCTTATATAGAGACCTGTCCCCAGATATCCCTTAGTTAGCATCTGCTATCAATAACAGAGAATAAAGTGAGTAAATAATATGGAAAATTAAATAACTAGAAACAAATTCCATTCAAATAACTAGATAAGGCAAAATAAATATGGCAAAGTAAGAAACTCAAAACACATTCCATTTAATCAATGAGCTAAAATGAAATGTATCCAAAGATATGTCAATGTAAAATATTATGGATGAATAATAAATGAAATATCTATAAATGATATGATTAATTATTGGACATAATATCTTAGGCACATGAGGACCTATACTGTCAAGATCCATCCTTTGGAAAATTTAAAACTATAGATAAAAATCTGTTTAATTTGCAGAACTTGTTTGTCTCATGAGAACCTATCGATGCATCGAGGAGCTATATAAAATCTGGGATACACTTGTCATTGAATTTCAAAATAATTATTAAGATCTAGTAATTAATTTAAATAATAAAAAATATGCCTTATCAAATATCTGTACTGAATAGAAGATACAGATTTATCAACAATTCCACAGTTAATCAAATAACTATCAAAGTAAACACTGTATGTAAAATGATATACGGTTTAGGAAATTATAATATCAATCATATTAAAATATGGATATTCAAGGAAATTTAAAATGAAAAATGATCACAATAAAATGATTTTTTCTAGAGAAAGTTAAAAATAACAAAATTAAGTGATATTGTAAAGATAACCATTAAGAATATTCTTGAGAAGAATAATCTTTAAAAATCACAAAGTGTCTCATACCACTTTGAAAAATTTAAATAATAATCCCTATAAAGGTATGACATTAAATGAAACTTAGAATATCATGAGAATAAATAGATTCATGATATTATTTTTTAAAGGGCAGTATATACACCATATAAAATTGAGTTGGTGCATAACAACAATTAAGTCTCAATAGAATGTAAATTGAGACGAAATCCATTACCTTGAGTTTTGTTTCGAGTGAAAATCCTTTAAACTACTATATAAGGGGTTTAAAAATGTTAAAAACTTATAAAAGAACTATATTAATACTTATGATATCACATATGATCCTATTATAATATCTTATTACCCGTTTGTTAATAAACTTTCATTATTTTAACTATTTCAGGTGTTAATTGCCTACTTTGTTGAGTATGTTTTGACTTTTCATTTGTTATTCTTATTAAGTATAACATGGTTACATAATATACAGAATTTAAACCATGGTGTGAGTATCATATATATCTAGTATATATTTATCTATAATAAACTATAATATTTGGAGATAAGAAATGTAATGTACCATTCATGGAGATGGTAATCCGTACGTACGCATGAATGCTACTTGAATTTTATTGTATTATTTTAAAAGAATAAAAAGTAAATGATATTTATATACATGTATATTATCATTACAGTACCATATTTATGTAATATATTTCATAAATTTTAATTATAATTATCCCTAATACGTTCTATGTATAGCGTGAACGAATCACATCACATTGAGGGGGCGGTAGTCCACACTTCCACAGGTGATGTTATCGTATTTATGAAAAGTAGAATGTATACATGTATGTATTATAAAAGAATTATAGAAGAATAAAGATATTATAAATATCATATATATCATATATAATTATATTTTCCATCATAATGTCTACCATGATAGGTGGTAAAGGAAAATTGAACAATCATCGTTTCGTGAGGCAGTAGTTTTCCATACACAGAAATAATATGTTTGTTACTCATTTTATGGAGGTGTGTGTAAGTGTAGGTATAAAAATTTACATAATAACATAATATTATATTTATGATACTTTATTTTTTATATAATCATGGAATAAATAAATTTGATAGGGTAAAGAATGGAAATGAAACTAGAGAGCTTGAGAGAAGATATTACCTCTTAATTAGGTAACTTATTTTGGTTTGTACCAAAAGGATTACTTGGAAGGATTTCTTACCAAAGGGAGGATTCACGGTTTAGGGGAATATATTTGGGATTCTATTTGGGCAGATATGTTTCCATAAAAAGTGTCTTGAGAGGTGTGATGAAATGGGAGGAGAGGAGGTCCTTTTATTGTGGAGGAGGAGTGACACTCTTGTAATATTTTGACAAGGGAATTCCATGCACATTTTTCTTGTTGAAAGTGGATCCAATAATGGACTCAATTATATAAAATTAAGTATAGGGTATAAACATTCCCATCCAATGGGTGTTGGAAAAGTTTCTAGGTTATTTGGTCCCTTAAGTTAAATGTTTAGTCATTTATTAAGCTTAATTTAACATTAATAATTGTAATTAATTTTAATTACTTTCAATAATATTTTTGTTAAAAAAAAATTGGTCTTATTAGAAATTAAAATTAATTATTTTACCAAATATTTAATCAATTTTTTCAAATTACAATAACAGAAGTGGCATAAATTAATTTAAAATTCATCCTGGAGTCTGGATGACAATGTGGGTTTTAAAGTAAAAACGTTTTAAAGTAAAAACGTTTTAAAGTTTGATATATTTTTATAATCAATTTCAAAGTGAAATTGATTAAAATGACATAAATTGCATTAATTGATAAAAATATTTTCTAATTAAATGCTTAAACTAATTAAAAATATAATTGAACCTTATAAATAAACTAGATAAAAAAGTAGTTTTGAACTAAAATTTAGTATTTTTAATTATTCATTAAAAAATGAAATGTTTCAGAAAAATATCAAACATTAAACCTAACCTAATCATTATTTTTCTATTTAAAATATAATTTTTATTTTTATATATTAAATCAATTCAAGTTTCAAAATTATTTAAAATGGGTTTGCTATTAAAAGGCGTTAAAATCGCTTTTATAAAAATATAGGTTTTTATGTGTAAAATAGAGTTTGTTATTATGTTATTACTATGAATACCAATGGATGAATATCAAAAATATTTTATTTAATATATAATATATATATTACATTAATATCACTCAATAATTGTAATCAATTTAATCTATTAGCATAAAACAAATTTTTGAGCATAAAAATAGTTTTCTATAAAAACAACAACTTTATATTCAATTACTTCCTATATTCATTTCTAATTAATTTTTTATAAATTAATTAATTCTATATTTGTATAAAACATAGTTTTCATAATTTATTTATTACTATTCATTACTACTAATTTAACATCTAGTTTATATCTCATTATATTTTAATAATATATTATTGTTTGATAAAACTTAGAATTGCGTATAACGCAAGCCAACGAGGAATGTTTCTCCTACATGTAACACACGATAACTTGGTTTTTTGGGAATTTAAATATATAGAACATATTTTAAATAGTAAATATAGTATAAAGTATCCATATATTATATTACCTTACATGCTTGGTGTCGTGTGTCATATACGCTATTGAATATAAGGTTCTTACTTTAGATTTTCGGGGTGTCACATTCTCCCTAGCTTATTTAAATTGCGTCCTTGAAATTTAAACTCAATCATGGTGATAAATTATTTGATGTTTAATATATTGAAATCCTACATCGTGAGAAGGGTTCATAAAACACCCTCTAGAAAAGAGAGAATGGTAAGTACAATGGTCACATGGACTACCATGTAACTAGGTTTCTAAGTTAAAGAACATTAGTGGGAAGTGAAAATACATACTTTGAGGAAAAGTTTAAATATTTATAGGGAGTAAATGAGGTCATCAATAAAAAACAAGTGAATGATCAATATAAATTTTATTTCCTCAAATTCATAAATCTTTGATGATTTGGAAGACCACCAGTTCAATAGAAATTAATGTATTAGGACAAAATTTTTTGCTAAGTCATTTTCCTAATGTTGGGTAATTCTTTTATTACCTAAGAATATAAGGAAATATTCTTACTTGATTGGTTTCAATTTCATATGAACCATAATAACTTTTGGTTATACTTTGATCAAATTCTAATTCATCCATTACCTCAAGAAATGGGTATCAAAAAATTAAATTTTATTCCTAAACCAATATTATATTTAATGGATCGTAAGGCCCATAAAAGAGAGACAAGTATAACTATTTGTCTTTAACTATATCTCAAAACCAATATGGATAATAGATTAATCTTCAATCCTTAAAAGTGATATTACTGATTTATCATTAACATTTATTCCTCAAATTATTTAACTAAAAATAATGAAAAATTAACCTGTACTTTATGTAGGGTAGTGGTTGGTGTGAAACCCTTATAGTCCTTTGGTCATGGTTTCATGACCCATGACCTTATCACATTTTATTGGTTGTCATCCATCTTATAGGTTTTACTTTTCTAAAACCAAATTAATAATTTTTTTAAAAATAAATATGATGGACATCCTTGAAATATGTTTAATCACTAAATATCCTTTTAACTAAGGCTTTCAATACAACCAAAATATGTAAATAATTCATCCATTTATTTTCCACATAGGCCCTTCTTTGGTCTAGGGTTTACCCATAATATCATTTATAGGATTTCTAAATCACGAATCCTTATTTACAATCTAAAACACCTTAGGTTTAAACTATGATATTCATGTTAATTATCTATTCAAATTCTTCATAATGGTTTGTAAAGAAAAAATGAATTATCCTAATAAAATTCCCCAGTAGTGTTAAACTAGGTGCGTAGTAAGGCCAGTTGTCATGTACCAGGTTACCCCGAGTCAAGATTGAAACACCTTGACAAAGTTATTAATCCTAGGTACATCTATTCTAGAACCACATCCACTTATAATATCCAGAAAGGAATTTATTTCTAGGAAGACCCACACAATCTATACATTACCAAAATTCTAGGGTATTCTTTTGTACTTATCTTAAAATTATATCTTAGGATTATGTTCTCTATCTATGTTTTCCTAAATATAGTTTCCAAGGTTGATAATAAACTTACTTTGATACTAACTATTGTGACCCAAACCTAGATAGCCCAGAGCTAGTATCTTCTATCAATTACATTGGCATGATTACAAGGAATCAAGCCTCTAAGGTCCAATTAGTTTAGCAATCTTGGTAAACCAGATATATACATGAGTCTTTTATTACAAATGAATACACTATTTAAATAATAATTTTTTCTTCTTTCTAAATAAACAACTTAGAGGATAAATATAATCCTTCTAGTAAATCCCTACATGTCTTTTATAGTATGTTTCTTGGATTACTGCAGAAAGAAACACAACAAGGGTGAGCTCAAATGCTCAGTAAGGGAACAATATGGAAGAAGAAATGATGAATAAATGAGAATAATAATAATGGCATGGTAAATAGTAGAACACACATACCATGTAATCAATAACTGAGAAGAAAGTGAGTAAATAATATGAAAAGGTAAATTATTAGAGACACATGAAATTCAAATTACTAGATAAGGAAAAATAAATATTGCAAGGTAAGAAATTGAAACACATGACATTTAATCAATGAATTGAAATGAAATGTATCCATAGATATATCGACATAAAATCTCATGGATGAATAATAACTAAAATATCTATAAATTAAATGATTATTTATTTAATGTCATGTATTAGGAACATGAGGACATATACTATCAAGATACATCCTCCAAACAGTTTTAAACTACATATAGAAACCCATTTAATTTGCACAACTTGTTTATATCATGAGAACCTATCGATGCATCGAGGAGATATATAAAGTACAGGATCCACCCATTATTGAATTAAAAATAATTATTCATATCTAGTAATTGATTTAATTAATAAACAATATGAATTATCAAATATCCATATTGAATAGAAGATACATATTTATCAATAATTAACCAATTAATCAAATAACTGTCAAAGTAAACACTGTATGTAAAATGATATATGGTTTAGGAAATAATAATATCCATTATATTAAAATATGTATATTCAAGGAAATTTACAATGAAAAATTATTACAATAAAATTATTGTTTCAATATAAAGTTAAAAATCACAAAATTAAGTGAGATTGCCAAGATAATCATTAAGAATATTCTTGAGAAGAATAATATTTAAACATCCCAAAGTGTCCCATACCACTTTAAAACATTTAAATCATAATCCATATGAAGATATGCCATTAAATGAAACTTATAATATCATGAAAATAAATATATTCATGATATTATGTGTCAAAGGTAAGTATATACACCATATAAAAGTGAGTTGGTTCATAACAACAAATAAGTCTCAATGGAATGTAAATTGAGACGAAATCCCCTACTTTGAGTTTCATTTTGGGTGAATGTCATTTAAAATCCTGTATAAGGGGTTTAAACATGTTAATAAATTATAAAAGAACCATATTAATACTTATTATATCATATATTATCCTCTTATAATATCTTATTACCTTCTTTTAATAACCTTTCATTATTTTAACTATATTGGGTGTTAATTGCCTAGTTTGTTGAGTATGTTTTGACTTATCATTTGTTATTATTATTAAATATAACATGGTTACATAATCTCCATAATGTAAACCATGATTTGAATATAATATATATCCATTATATATTTATCTATAATAAACTATAATATTTGGACATAGGAAATGGAATGCACTGTTCATAGAGACGGTAAACCGTACGTATGCATGAATGCTACCTCCATTTCATTAACATATTTTAAAAGAATAAAAAGTAAATGATATATATACATGTATATTATAATTAAATTACCATATTTATTTAATATATTCCATATTTTTTCATTATAATTATACTTAATATGTTCTATGTATAGCATGAATGAATCACACCACATTGAGGGGGCGGTAGTCTACACTTCCACAAGCGATGTTATCATATTTACGCAAAGTAGAATGTATAGAGGTATGTGTTAGAAAATAATTACATAAGCATAAATTTATTATAAATATAAAATATATTATATATAAGCAGATTTTCCATCATAAAGGCCACCATGATACGTGGTAAAGAAAAATTGAACAATCATCATTTTATGAGGCAGTAGTTCACCGTACATAGAAACAGTATGTTCGTTACCCATTAGATGGAGATGTGTGTAAGTTTAGGTATAAAAATTTACATAAAAACACACTAGTATATTTAAGATAATTTTTTTGTTATATAATCATGTAATAAAGATATTTTAGGGGTTGAATAATGGAAATGAATCTAGAGAGCTTGAGAGAAGATGTTACCTCTTAATCGGGTAACTTCTTTTGGTTTGTACCAAAAGGATTACTTGGAGGGATTTATGAATAAAGCGAGGATTCTAGGTTTAGGGGAGTATTTTTGGGAATCTATTTGTGTATATATTGTTTGATCCAAATTGGATTTAGAGGTGTGAGGAAATAGGAGGAGAGGAGGTCCTTTTATAGTGGGGGAGGAGTGGCACTCTTGTAATATTTTGATAAGGGAATTCCATACACGTTTTTCATATTTAAAGTGGATCAAAAAATAGACCCAATTCTATAAAATGTAGGATAGTTTCTAAATATGTCTTGAAAATGGGTTTTGGATAGGTGTATAGGTCATTTGGGCCCTTAAGTTAAAGGTTTAGTCCTTTATTAAGCTTAATTTAGCCATAATAATTGTAATTAATTTTAATTAATTTCACTAATATTTTTGGTCAAAAACAAAGTTGGTCTTATTAGAAATTATCAATTATACCGATTACAAATTTCAATCACATAAGTGGCAGAAATTAATTTAAAATTCATCCCGTAGTCGAGACGACAATACAAGTTTTTAAAGTAAAAACGTCTGAAAGGTTGATATGTTTTTGTAATCAATTTAAAAGTGAAATTGATTAAAATGAAATAAATTGTATTAATTGATAAAAATATTGTATAATTAAACTTTTAAACTAATTAAAATTATAATTTATCCCTATAAATAAATTAGATGATAAAGCAATTTTGAACAAAAATTTAGTATTTTTAATTATTCATTAAAAAATGGAATGTTTCAGAAAAATATAAAAAATTCTCCCTAAACTAATTATTATGTTTATATTTTAAATATAAATTTTATTTTGACATATTAAATCAATTAAAGTGTCAATATTCATATTTAAAATGAGTTTTCCATTAAAAGACATTCAAATTGCCTTTAAAAAATTATAGGTTTTTATGTATAAAATAGAGTTTGTTCTTATCTTACTCCTATAAAATCAAATGGATGAATATAAAAAACATTTAATTGAATATATAATATATATATTAAATTAATAATACTCACTAATTGTAATTAATTTAATCTATTATCGTAAAACAACTTTTTGAGTATAAAAATAGTTTTCTATAAAAATAACCACTTTATATTCAATTGATTCTTATATTCATTTATAATTAATTTGTATCCAATTAATTAATTATATATTTTTATAAAACATAATTTTTATAAGTTAGTTATTACTATTTATAACTACTAATTTATCAACTATTTTATATCTCATTATATTTAAATAATATATTATTGTTCGATAAAACTTGGTCTTACGTGTAACCCAAGCCATCAAGTAAGGTCGCTCCTATGTGTAACACATGCTAACTTAGTTCTTCATGAATTGAAATATATAGAATATATTTTAAATAGTAAATATATTATAAAGTATCTGAATATTATATTACCTTACGTTCTTGGTGTCGCATGTCATACACACTATCGAATACAAGGTTCTTATATTAGATTTTTGGGGCGTCACATATTCACTTAGATAGATAGATGAACAATTATTTGAGAAAGATAATATCCTTCTCCTTCCTTAAATATTTACATATCCATCATTTTACAATCTAAAAATATCGAATCTTTGGTGACCCTCATCATAGATAAGCTATCATGATCCTTTTGACTCAGAGCATCTTCCACCTTGTTTTATTTCCAAGGGTGGAAATGTATTGAGAAATAATAATCTTTGATCAAATATAACCATCTTATCTAGTTCACATTCAAAACTGTTTATATAAATATATACTTCAAACTCTTATGATCATTATATATGTCACACATTTCACCATAAAGATAATGTCTTTATATCTTCAATGAAAAGATTACCATTTCCATCTCCAAATCATAAGTCAGGTAATTTTTATTATATCAACCCTAGCCTTTTACATATAAAATTACATGATTTTAATCATAATTATACATAAAATTACAAGCCAAGGATCATCAAGTCTAGTGTTTTTAAGACTAGGTACATAGAACATAAAACATGGGGATAAAAAAACTTCTTTATTTAATCTCCATAAATAGCTCCTAACTTCCTTTAAGGCCTTACATATGAATAGGGTACCCTATGGAACACATGAATAAAATGATGATCTAAAAAGCCCAGTAATGGAATCGACATAAGGATACATCTTAAGCACATGAGTTAGGAGACATGACATAATGATATCTAAAGCATGGAACATATGAAATCATATCATATAAGCATGAGATCATATAAAAATGAAATCATATAAATGTGGCATAATAATAAAACATTTCTTTAGTATGGTTCAAGTCTAACAACCAATCCCGTTTCCCATTTTAATACGGGTCAAGCCTAATCGCCAATCCTGATTCCCATTTTAGTACGGTTCAAGGCTAACCGCCAATCCTGTTTCACATCACATCTCACGAGACTTAACTTTACCCAATGCATTGGAGATATATCTAGGAATACCCATCTCAAAATTTTCATGAATATTCTTTCCACATAAATAATCATACATAATCAACCATACATAAACATAAGGGTACCCAAGGAAAGAATTGGGTACCACAATCATGGCATTAAGCATAACCAATGGGCGTGTTGTGAAAGTGTCCATGAAAGAAAGGGATTGGAGAATACATGGATGTTCATAAGGTAAAAATAGGAATATAACATGGTAAGTGGTCTCAAAAATAATTTACAACATATAATAAATGTATTTTAGAAACATTAGCATTAAAACATTTTTTTTACAGTTTTAAGAAAAACACTATAGAGATTATAAAATAGAAAAAAGGGAAATATTATATAGAAAACTAGAATTGAACCAAGAATTTTTTCATAATAAAAAGATTTATTTTATAAATAAAATGGTGGATTAAAACATAGTGTATAGTTCACTTGAAATTGGGTAAAAAAATTTAGGAAGTTCCCTTAAAATAGGTTTGCTTATTGGAAAGTTCTAAGGAGGGAATCCTTTAAAAACATGTATATCCCCAAAAGAGAGTGATGAAAGGGTATTCATAAATAAATTTTGTAAAACTAAACAGAATTTATAATATGTATGTAAATAGATACGATAACTCCATTTTGATATAAAGAAAGATAAGACAACTCGAAATAACAAAGAAAGTTTGGGTAGAATTCGTTACAATTTATCGGCATGGTGTTGGGTGTCCCTAAGAGGGATTGATGAGAGAGAGAATGATTTTATCATCACATATAAATCATTATTTAAGTATGGGGGAGGTGATTAATCATAATCCATAATTAGGGATTACACATAAAATGGCATAGCATAAAGGACATCTTGATTAAGAGTGAAATGGAGAGGATCACTTACCTTAAGTCTGGTGGTGTTCTCCACTTGTTATTAATGACCTGAATAAACAAATTAGGTTTATTAATTAATAATTCCAAAACCTCATCTATATATAATAGATTTATTATAACCTTTTTAAGTTCATTCTTGTACTTTTTTATGGGTTAAGTTGTTCAATTTTATTTTTCAGGTCTATTTGTTTCCTTAACTTTCATTACCGGTTTACTTATGAATGAATAATATTGTAATATTAGAATGATTTTCCTGAATTGAATTAATAGGTTATTAGTGAAAAACCATAATATTAAATTATTGTAAAAAACCATTGATTTATTGGGAGTTTAAATGAATTATTATATAAAACCTTTGTGATAACCGTTTTGGTTAATCAGTGGGTTTGATTACAATGAACATGTTTGGATTTATAACATAATACCATTTGTACAAAAAGATTAAAGAAACATAAAAAGGATATATTACATATATAATAATATGGTTGAACCATAACAAAAATGTTTTCATGACCATAATTAAAGATGACAAAAGAAATTAATAAACCATTGTCCTTTAATGTGTTAAATTTACACATCTCAAACAATGTTTTCATTTCTTTCAAATAAAATATGGGGAAAGGAGAGATAATAATGAAATATAACATTAGCATAAAAACATTATAGTACATGTATGTTACTGGAGTTATCATACTATTTTGGTAAATAGAGGTGAGGAAATAAACAAGAAAAGAAAAGAACTTAAAAGAAATAAAAGAATTTGAAAGAGGAATTTACCACTTGATTTTATCTCCTTTGAGAACCTCTTAAGGGGAGAGGTTTTGGTATTTTGAGGAGGCCAGAGTATTTTGGACGTGAGGGAGGATCTTGGGGAGATATTTAGGAAGAATATTTTCAAGTCACAAGGCTTTAGAGTAGTGAATAGAAGAGGGAGTGAGGGGGGTTTTTATAGTGGAGGAGAGGAGGGTTTTCATAACATTATAATTATTAATTTATTATTTCTTTAAAAGACAAGAAATAATGCGTATTACTTGATATAGAATAGTAATAAATGCATTTGAGTTCAAACCAATGTCCATTTACATCATCCATGACTCAAGCATGATGCAAAAATTAAGTTTTTTGCATTTATTGTGAATTATCAGATTCTACTATTCATCAAAATTTCAAGTATTTTAGGAAAATCCCAAAAATTCACCCTAACCATTTTTTGATGTGTAGAATCAAAAAATGAACTCCATTTTTCAAAAATAATTTTGTAAATATTATTAATTTAATATTTAATTAAAATCATAATTTATTATTAAAAAATAGTTATAAAACATTCATTTACTTATTCTAAAATATAGGTATATCATACTTTTAACTTGAATATTATTTAAATATTATCAAAGGTAAGGTTACTATTCATTAGGTTATATCACTATTCATAAGGGTATGTCACTATTCATAAGGGTAGGTAACTATTCACTAAAAATTAAGTTTTCTTATCGAACTCCAAATAACTTACTGGTCACAACCGTGTATGTTAGATTTTCCAAATTCAAAACACAGAAGTGGAAAAATTGTGCTTTAGGGTCACATAACACTTAGTTGTTCATTATGTTGTGATTTTATGTGATTATTTGAAATATTTATAAGAGTGGAATTTCCATTTATAAATCATTGGGTCATTACATTCTTCCCCCCTTATGAAATTTTGCCCTCGATTTTTTTTACATTCTAATCCATAAACATGTATGGGTACTTTTACTTCATTGATTCCTCTAGTTCCCATGTTGCCTCTTCGTACTTATGGTTTTGCCATAGTACCTTGACTAGATGAGTAGTCTTGTTGCGTAGAAATTTTGTCTCTATGTTCCAAGATCTTCACTAGCTGCTCCTCATAGGAAAGATCATCCTCCAATTCTACCACCTATGAAGAGATCACATGTGAAGGGTCTGGTATATACTTCCTTAAGAAGGATATGTGAAAGAAATCATGTACTTCTGACATGGTAGGTGGAAGTGCTAGTCGATAGGCCACAACTCTGAATCGATCAAGGATCTCGAAGGGGCCGATATACCTGGGACTTAACTTCCCTTTCTTTTCAAACCTCATGAAATTCTTCCATAGAGATATGCGTAGAAATAATATGTCTCCAAATTTGAACTCAAGGTCTCATCTATGGTTATCTGCATAACTCTTCTATCGACTTTGGGCTGCCTTGATATGCTACTGAATGGTTTTTACCTTCTCCACCATTTCTTCGACCATTTCAGGTCCTAGAAGCTTATGCTCACCGACTTCATCCCAACATGCTGGTGTTCTGCACCTTTTCTCATAAAGGGCTTCATATGGTGCCATTCACATGCTCGAGTGGAAACTATTACTGTAGGAGAATTCAACCAGTGGAAGATGTTGGTCCCATCCTCCTTTTAATTCCATAGAACACACTTTAACCATTTCTTCCAGTGTCTTAATAGTTCTCTCAAATTGGCCATTAGTTTGAGGATGATAGGCCATACTGAAGTTCAGTTCAGTGATTAGAGCATGTTGGAGACTTTTCCAAAACTTCGAGGTGAATCTTGGATCACGATTGGATACAATAGAGAGTGGTAATCCATGCATCCTTACCAATTATTTGATATAAATACAAGCAAGTTGATCCAATGATAAGACCTCTCGAATTATGATAAAGTGAGATGTCTTTGTATGATGATTCACAATGACCCATATAGCATTGCTTCCTCTGGATTTCCTTGGAAGTACAGTGACAAAGTCCATTTTAATGTTCTCCCACTTCCATGTTGGTATGGGTAGTGGTTGCATCATACCCTTATACTTTTTCCTCTCAGCCTTCACTTGTTGACATGCCAGGTACTTTGATGTATATTCAGCAATCTCCATTTTCATATTGTCCCACCAAAAGTTTTCTTGGAGATCTTGATACATCTTTGTGCTCCTTGGGTGGATAGAGAAGGTCGAGCTATGTACATCATTCAGAAGCTCCTTCTTTATCTCTAGATTATATGGTACACATAATCATTACCCAAATATTATAAATCCTTCCTCATATACCTTGAACTCTGAGGATTTTTCATTTCTGATAGCTTCCACCCTTTTCAGAATTTCCACATCTTTTCTTTGAGCATATTTTATTTTCCCCATGAGAGATAGTTGAGCAATTATTTGAGAAAGGATTAATGATGTTCCTCCCTTGATGATTCCCATTTTCATACTCTTCAAATCTAAGAATATTAGATCCTTTTTAATTCTCATCATTGATAAAGATGCGTGATCCTTTATACTTAGAGCATATTCCACCTTATTTGCCTTACCAAGATGGTAGTGGATTGAGCAGTCATAATCCTTGATGACCTCTATCCATATTATCTAGCTCATATTAAGATCTTTTTGTGTGAATATATATTTGAGACTCTTGTGGTAAGTATATATATCACACTTCTCCCCATAAAGATAATGCCACCAGATTTTCAATGCAAAGATCACAACCACTAACTCCAAATCACATGTAATATAGTTTTACTTGTAGATTTTAAGCTACCTTGAGGCATAGGCTATCAATTTATCATTTTTCATCAGCACACAACTTAATCCCTTCTTTTAAGCATCATTATAAACCACAAAGAGTTCTCCACCTGTTGGGAGTGTGAGTACTGGTGCAGTGATAAGCCTCATTTTCAACTCCTTGAAATAATCTTCACATTCTTGAGTCCAGAAAAACTTTACTCCCTTCCGTGTCAGCTTGGTCATTGGGTTTGAAAATCGTGAAATGTTATTCAAAAATCTTCAATAATACCCAGCTAGATCCAAAAAGTTACTGATCTCCATTACAAATGTTTTCCTGGGCCACTCTTCAATTTCCTTTGTCTTGGAAGGTTCTACAGATATCCCTTTACTGGTGATAACATTCCCCAAGAATGATACTTCCTCCACCTAGAACTTTCATTTACTGTACTTTGAATACAAATTCTCCCTTCACAAAGTCTTTAACATAGTATTCAAATGCTCCTCATGTTCCTCCTTAATCTTGGGGTATATCATAATATCATCAATAAATACTACCAATTTTTTTTGAGATAATCTCTAAAGACTCTATTCATTAAATACATGAAAATTTCTGGAGCATTAGTGAGTCCGAAGGTAATCACTATGAACTCATAGTGTTCATACCTCGTTTGAAAGGCAGTCTTGGGAATATATTCCTTCCTTACCTTTAGTTGGTGATATCCTGACCGAAGGTCCACCTTAGAGAAATAACTGGCCCCACAAAGCTGATAAAAAAAGCTATCTATCTGTAGAAGGGGATAGTTTTTCTTTATCATGATTTTATTGATTTCATGATAATCAATGCATAGGCACATTGATCCATCCTTATTCTTGATGAAGAGGACTGGAACACCCCACGGTGAAGCACTTGGGCATATAAAACCCTTCTCCAGATTCTCCTGCAACTGCTTCTTCAGCTCCTCTAGCTTTACGGTGGCCATTCTATAAGGTGTCTTTGATATAGGTAGATATCTAGGGATAAGTTCAATTGATAACTCAACCTATCGGTCAAGAGTAAGACCATAAAAATCTTTAGGGAATACATCAGTGTAATCCCTCACAATGGGCATGTCTTCAAGCATGATTTTCTCCTTTGTCTCAATCATTTGAGCTAGATATGATTGCTCAATAGGTAACAATATCCACACTTGAGATGATGATTCTAAAGGATATTCATCTTCCTAATTACACTTGTAATGAATCTGAGGATGCTTTGAGATGTGAAGAGTGATCTCCTTTTCCTGAAAGTTGATGTTGGCCTTATACAAAGATAGACAATCCATGCCCAAGATATCATCGAACTCTACTAAAGGAAGTATAATGAGATTTGTTGGGAGGTTCATTCCACAAACGTTAACCAGGGAGGAGTTATAAACCATGGATACAATAATTTCCCCATTCACTATTTTCATAGATAACTTTTCCTCCAAATTTTGAGGTTGTGTTTGAATAGTTCTACTAAACTTGCATGATATGAAAGAATGCATAGAACCAGAATCAAATAGTACATATGCTCTTCTTAAATGAATAACTAGCGTAGATGTCACCACATTGTTGTCTATATCCACCTCATCAGTAGTGATAGCATAAGAACTTCCTTATTTCCTCGGAGGTTGTTGTTGATTGCCTCCAACAACCCTTGGCTTAGGGAAATTGTTCACATAATACCCATGCTCCTTGCAGTTGTAACACTACAATGCAGGTTGAGTGTTGATCTGAACCTTCCTTTCTTCTTCCACATTAGTGGGGTTCTTCATATGTCGTTGGTAGTTCTTGACCATATGAAAAAACTTTCCACATTCGAAGTAATAATTGGTTCCCTTCAGACAGTTCCCAGGATTTGTCTTCCCACAAATTTTATAAGGGAAAAAGTTAAGCTTCTTTCCATCACGAGATTTGTTCTATCAACCACCCATGTTGTTATCTATTTTATGCTTCTTTTCACTGGCCCCATGAGACCAATGAGAGTCTCCAATCTCCATTTCAACCTTGAGGACACAATGAACAATATCCTCATAACTCTTGAAGTCTCTAATCGCCAACTCTTTTCGTAGACTCAGCTTTAGTCTGCTAAATAAGTGATCCACCTTGATTTTGATGTTACTAAAAAATCCAAAGTCATACCTTGCAAGCCTTGTAAAGTTTTCTTTATACGCCCCGATGGACTTATCTTCATTCCACTTGAGTCTGGGGAACTCTCTTTCCATATTGATACAGAGGGTTCGAGGAAAATATTTTTTGAAAAACATCCTCTTGAATTCCTCACAATCTATGGAATCAATTTCCTCTTGGGACATTGTATTCTTGATTACTTCCCACCACTGATCAGCTTCCCCAACAAAATGATAGACCTCCAGTATGACTTTCTATTCTCCCGAGCACTGGAGGATGGAGAATATCTTTTCAATAGAGTTAATCCATTTTTCTGTGAGGAGGGGATCAGAAGATCCGCTAAACATGGGAGACCTTTTCCACATGAAGGATTATATAGAAATTTTCTCTTTCCTTGGAGGAGGAGGGTGTTCCATTGGATTAAAGTTATTATTTATAACTCGAACCAGGTGATCAAGTACTGTCATGAAGTTTTGAGTACCCGTTCCCATCATATCAAGCATATAATTAGGTAAATATTCACATTTCCTATCACATTGATTGTTGGAATGTGTTCTTTTATTTCCCGACATTAACTAAGAAAAAGAACATATAATTATAGGGCTTAAATACTTAGCTATTGAACATAAAAAAATGAAACATTGGACATAAAAGGATAAACTTGTAAAGGAGAAGTATATCCTAACTTATGATTCCTTAGGTTTAAATCTAGTGTATCCTCGATCTAGTTCTTAACTTATTTTATTATTGGATTTTATTTTTTTGTCCCTAAATAATGGTTTGTACTAATCTCATAAATCTACCAAAGTATATCCCCTGGTAGTGTCATAACCAAGAGTAAAAGAATGCCTATTTTCATGCACCATTTCTCGTTCGAGTCTATCTCAAAGAGGTTTTTTTGTGTTTTACCCCTAGATACATTTGTTCCAGAGATGTCTCTACCTGCTCGTATCCAGACATGGATGTATTTTCTTGATAAACCACTTACTCAATTCTCCCCAAAATTTAGGAATGTTTTCTTATACTTAGTCTCATCCTTAAGGTTCTCACTTAGGTTCTCTATTCTTAATCTCAAAAAATAACTAGACCATCCTCTGATACCAAATATAGTGACCCTAGCCTTTTACATATAACATTACATGATTTTAAGTATAATTATACATCAGAGTACAAGCCAACGATCATCAAGTCTAGTGTCTTGGAAGACTAGGTACATAGAACATAAAACATGGGGATAAAAAAACTTCTTTATTTAATCTCCATAAAGAGATCATAACTTCTTTTTAGCCCTTACATATTCACAGGGTACCCTGGGGAACACATGAACAAAAGGATGAGCTAAAAATCCCAGTAAGGGAATGAAAATAAGGATACATCTTAAGCACATGAGTTAGAAGACATGACATAATGATATACAAATCATGGAACATATGAAATCATATCATATATGAATGGGATCATATAAACATGGAATCATATAAATGTGGAAGAATAATAAAACATGTATTTATTATGGGTTAAGGATAACTTCCAATCCCATTTCCCATTTTAATACGGATCAAGGCTAACCGCCAATCCCAATTCCCATTTTAGTACGGGTCAAGGATAACCACCAATCCCGTTTCACATCACATATCATGAGACTTAACTTTACCCAATACATTGGATCACTATCTAGGTGCACCCATCTCAAAATTTTCATTAATATTATTTCCACATAAATAATCATACACAATCAACCATACATAAACTTAAGGGTACCTAAGGAAAGAATTGGGTACCACAATCATGACATTAAGCATAACCCATGGGCGTATCATGAAAGTGTCCATAAAAGAAATGGATTAGATCATACATGGAAATTTATAAGGTGAAAATAGGAATATAACATGGTAAGTGGTGTCAAACATAAGTGACAACATATAAGAAATTTATTTTAGAAACATTAGCATTAAAAAATTTTTGTGCGGTTTTAAGGAAAACACTATAGAGATTTTAAAATAGAAAACAGGGAAATATTTTATAGAAAACCAAAATTAAACCAAGAATATTTTAATATTAAAAAGATTGATTTATAAATACAATTATAGCTTAAAAAAAGGGTAGAGTGCACTTGAAATTGGGTAAATTTTTTTGGGAAGTTCCCTTAAAATAGGTTTGCTTATCAGAAAGTTCTAAGGAGAGAATCCTTTAAAAACATGTATATCCCCAAAAGAGAGTGAAGAAAAGGTATTGATAAATAAATTTTTTAAAACTACTCATAATTTATAATATTTACTTAAATATATAAGATAACTCAATTTTGATATAAATAAATATAAGGCAACCCAAAAGAACAAAGAAGGTTCGGGTAGAATTCATTACGGTTTATCGGCATGGTGTCAGGTGTACCTAAGAGGGATTGATGAGAGAGAAAAGGGGTTTATCATCACATATAAATCATGAGGGAAGTATGGGGGAGGTGTTTAATTATAACCCATCATTAGAGATTACACATAAAATGGAATAGCATAGAGGGCATATTGATTAAGAGTGAAATGGAGAGGATCCCTTACCTTAAGTCCGGTGGTGTCCTCAACTTGTTATTAATGACCTGAATAAACAAATTAGGTTTATTAATTAATAATTAAAGAAACTAATATATATATAATATATTTATTATAACATTTTTAAGTTTATTCTTGGCCTTTTTTATGGGTTAATATGTTCAATTTTATTGTTCGAGTCCATTTGTTTCCTTAACTTTCATTACCGGTTTACTTATGAACGAATAATCTTATAAGATGAGAATGGTTGTATAGAATTGAATTCATAGGTTATTAGTTAAAAACCAGAATATTACATGATTTTAAAAATACATTTATTTATTGGGAGTGGAGATTAATTATTATATAAAACCTTAGTGATAACTGTTTTGGTTAATCAGTGGGTTTGATTACAATGAACATGTTTTGATTTATAACATAATACCATTTGTAAAAAAGGATTACAGAACCATAACAAGGATATATTACATATAAAATAATCTGGTTCAACCATAACACAAATGGTTTCATGATCAGAATTAAATATGACAAAATAAATTGATAAATCATTGTCCTTGAATGTGTTAAATTTACACATCTGAAACGGTGTTTTCATTTTTTTAAAATAAAAGACGGGGAAAGGAGATATAATAATGAAATATACCATTAGCATAAAAACATTCTAGTACATGTATGTTACTGGATTTATCAAACTATTTGGGTGAAGGGAGGTGAGGAAAGAACAAGAAAAAAAAAAGAACTTAAAAGAAATAAAAGAATTTGAAAGAGGAATTTACCTATTGAGTTTATCTCCTTTGAGAACCTCTTAAAGGGAGAGGTTTTGGTATTTCGAGGAAGCTAGGGGATTTTTAACATGGGGGAGGAGATTGGAAAGATATTTGGGTAGAATATTGGAAATTAACAAGGCTTGAGAGTAGTTAATAGAAGAGGAGGTGGGGGGGGGGTTATAGTGGAGGAGAGGAGGGTTTTCATAATATTATAACCATTGATTTATTATTTCTTCACAAGACAAGAAATAATAGGTATTCCTTGAACTATAATAGTAATAGATGCATGTTATTTTAAACCAAGGGACATTTACATCATCCATGACTCAAGCATGATGCATAAATTAAGGTTTTAGAATTTATTGTGAATTATCAGATTCTATTATTCATCAAAATTTCAAGTATTTTAGAAAAATCTCAAAAATTCACCCTAACTATTTTTCAATGTGTAGAATGAAAAAATGAAATCCATTTTTCAAAAATAATTTTCTAAAAATGATTAATTTAATATTTAATTCAAAATAATAATTTATTATTAAAAACTAGTTTTAAAATATTCATTTATTTATTCTAAAATATAGGTATATCGTACTTTCGACTTGAATATTATTTAAATATTATCAAAGGTAAGGTTAATATTCATTAGGGTATATCAATATTCATAAGGGTATGTTACTATTCATAAGGGTAGATTAATATTCACAAAAAAATAAGTTTTTCTTATCGAACTCTAAATAACTTACTGGTCACAACCGTGTATGTCAGATTTTCGAAATTCAAAACACAGAAGTGACAAAATTATGCTTTAGGGTCATATAAAAGTTAGTAGTTCATTGTGTTGCGATTTCATGTAATTATGTGAAATATTTATAAGAGAGGAATTTCCATTTATAAATCATTGGGTTGTTATATTTATCATGAACCTTCAGTTGTTGTGATGCATAAGTTACCATCATATAATTCTGTATGAGGATGCATCCCAATCCCTTATTCAATGCATTACTAAAGATCATAAACCCTTGTCCACTACAGGTTAGTGTGAGTACAGGTGCACTGAACAAACTTCTCTTTAACTCCTTGAAATTCTCTTCATTTCTATTCAAATATGTAAGAATATCATCTATAAGGAATACCACATACTAATCAAGTCAACTTCTAAAGACTCTATTCATTAAATCCATGAAGATAGTGGGACATTTGTAAGTTTAAATGGCATAACTAGAAATTCAAAATTCCCATACCTTATATAGAAGGATACCTTGGGTATATATTCCTTCTTAACTCTTAGTTAATGATATCCTGAATAAAGTTCAATATTGTAAAATTATTAAGATCCTCATAATTGATAAAAAAATCATCGATATGGGGTAAAGGATGATTGTTCTTGATAGTGATCTTGTTAAGTTCTATATAATAAATGAAAAGACAAATTGACCACTCTTTATTCTTAATAAAGAGAGTTGGTACACCTCATGGTGACACACTATGTAATATAAAAACCTTATCAAGATTCTACTATAGTTTCTTATTAAATTCCTAAAACTCAATTAAGTCCATTCTATAAGAAGCCTTTGAAATAGGTGTATCACCTGGTATGAGTTCTATTGAAAACTCAACTTAATGATTTGGAGGAAGACCAAAAAACTCTTCTATAAAGACATCAATAGACTCCCATAAAATAAGTATATCCTAAATGTTGAGTTTCTCCCCAACCATTTTTAATAGATATCGTTCATGGATAGGAAATAAGACCCATAATATAGAAGTAGTTTCCATTGGAAGTATATTCATCTTCACACCAATAAAATATCATAGGTTTATTTGTAATATGAAATGTGACTTTCATTCCTTGGAAATTGATATGAGATCCATATAAAGAAATCAAATCCATTCCTAGAATCACATAAAATTCAACAAAAGGTAGAATCTCAAGATTTGCAAGAATTACTTTCCCAAAAAATTCAATCAGAGAGGAACTATAGACTTGAGATGTGACCATCGTACTGTTAGGAGTTTTCAATTATAACTTAATATATAATCATTGAGCTAGTAATTCAATACCCTTTGAAAATTACTTAGATATAAAAGAGTGGGTAAATACAGAATCAAAAAAGACATTAACTATTCTAGAGTGGATTATAAGTGAACCTTTCAACACATCATTTTGATAACCCACTTCGGTAGTCATGATCACATGATATTTCCATTTGTCTTTAGTCTTAAGAGGATTTTGACCCTGATCATCAAATACCTTCATATTAGTGCACTAGTTGGAATAATTACCTTACTCCTTTCACTTGAAGCATTAGATCATGGGTGGGGCATTAGTTGGTACCTTCTTTTCATCCATTTTATTAACCAACCAATTTATCAACTTTCGACATTCATGGGATTTATAACATGAATTTCTACATTTAAAGAACCTCCCATTTCTATTAAAACAATTACCTTGATGTTTCTTCCCACATCTCTATCATTTAGATGTATGATATTTATTTTCATCATATGATTTAATTGAATTTTCATGAGACTTGATCTTCCTTTTCTTATTAAAACTATGGGAATGGTGGGAATCTCCAATTTACCACTAGTGAAGAAAATGTTTTTTACATCGGTTATTTTTTATTTTTTATGTCAGTTTTTAGCCGACGTTATTAAAGGTGACGTTATAATTTTTTTTACATCAGTTATTTTAAAAATGATGTAAAAAACATAAATCCAAAGCATTTTTCGCATTGGTTCTCAAATAACAGATGTTAAAAATGCTTCAGAGTCATGATTTATTATGTCATTTATTTAAGAACCAAAATTGTATATAATGTATTATGTCAGTTATGTAATAATCGACCTAATAAATCACACCTCTGAAGCATTTTTCATGTCGTTTATTTAAGAACTGATGTGAAAAACACGTTTGTGAAGCATTTTTCACATTGGTTATATAATAACTGATGTGAAAAATGATATACAACACCAGTTATTAAATAACTGACATAAAAAAAATTCCCCAGGAATTTATTACTTTTTTTATTAAATTACTGACATAAAAAACCATTCCCTAGGCATTTATTACGTTTTTTATAAAATAACCGATATAAAAACCAATTTTTTTTATAGAACCATGAAACTATTACTATGCTTTCCCAAAGTAGACCTGAAACAAGAAAAAACCAGACCAAAAGAAAACCAAAAACAGAGTAGAATCCATACCAGAAAAACATCAGAACAATACCAAAACAAGAAGAACCAAAGAAAAATTAAACATTCACATTTATAACATTCAAAACTTACAATTTCAACCAAAAAAAACCTAAATACAACCAAAACAACTAAAAAATAAACAATTACAATTACAATATTCAAAATTACATTTTACACTACAAAAAAACTAAAATCTAATCAAACCTGTAAAATAATTTAACCATTCCACTTGTAAGTGTTTGAACTCTTGAGCACTATAGGTTTGAGGGTCATCAAATAGCTATGAATTAAAAGGAAAGTAGTTAACATGTATAATTAATAAATCAAATGAAATATTATGGAAAATTTTATAAGAAAATCTAACCTGGTAAAACTTCAAAAGTGTTCCAGTTGTAATTATTTCATATATAAATATTAATATATAATATCCGCACTTGATGATGCCTTGTATTTTATGAAAATTCTGTTTAAATGAGTGCCAATTAAAAATATCATTTTTATGTTATACATCAAAAAGTAAAAATTATAAATGGATATTTACCTTTAATTTTACATATTTGATTTTGGAACTCTTTTTATTTGTGGTTTTTTGAAAGTAGGCCCATCCCCTGTTAGAAAATAATATCAATTGGATAAATTTAAAATTCATTATAATATAAACAACTATTAAGAAATTGAAACTTAATTTTCCAACATATTCTTAAAACTTCCCCGCACATCGCTATGAACATAACATATCCAATAAAGTGTTTTCTCCCTTGGAGAAAAAATACCTAACATCCAATGATCACTGATATAAAAGAAAATTTAAGGTTAGTGGTTTTTTATGTTAAAAGATAAAGAACACTTTTCCAGATATATGTTTCATACCTCTCACAAAAAGGCATCATCCAACATTGTATAATTATATTCTATTCAAATATTTCAGCAATATAAAGTGTTCTTTGTTCCTCATCAAATGCATGTGCTTCAAAGGAAATCATATGTGGGTCCATGAATCCATATACATCTGTCTATTCATTCTTCTCACACATGTTATAAAGATACCTAATAAAAAACATTCATAAGTATAAATTTTTAATAAATATAATACAGGGAAAGGTGTTAAGACTTACATGGAAAAAATTTGCACCACGTTGATGCCCAACTTATCTCTTGTACAAAGCTCCATGATATCATTTTTCATAATACCCACATTTATTACACATTTAAAAACATGAGCTTCCATTGGAAACAAATAATGATCTGCCAAAAAATTTGAATATCTTGACAATATGTCAAGACTACTAGAATCTTTATCTGATGTCATAGCCATTTGTAGTTTTTGTTGTATATACAATATTTTTTTACCTTTGAAGTATTCCTATAAATAAATATAAAAATATATTAATTTTCAAATGTGAAAACAACTTTAATAAAAAATAAAATAAAATATATAACATACATACCTCTATGGTAATGAGTCGTAGAAGTCTGGATGGAAAAACTAAAAAGCGGCCAATACTATGTCTAACTATCATCACCTCATCTGTAGTTAATAGTAATCGAGCTGATCTATCTATAATATTATTTCCAGTGACCCTATGATGCTCTACCTCTAACTCTTGATGATAAATTGTATCTATTATACAATATACCAACCCATATGAAACTATATGATGGTGAGGATCATCAACATACAACTCAAAATAAGTAGGAAGCTATAACAGAGGAGTATGATAAAAAATGGGATCCTCAGGTTGAGGTTGAGGATAAATAATGGGGTATGGAGGTTGAGGAGTGGGAGCTGTAGTATGAAATTGTATTTGCATGTCTGCAATCATAGACTGTACCGACGCTCTAATATTTTCCTCCATCGTCGCATTAATATATGAACTTCAGCCTCCAAAGATTCTTTTTTTTGATAAACACCCTCAATGGAAGAAGTTGAAGAATGTGACAACACTTTTCTTACTGATACACCTGCCAAGTATCCTCATACATGACCGGGGAGTTTGGGATTTCCCAATGCTGCAGATAAAATATCTTGCCTCCCAGCAGCTGTAAATACCCCATGTGTGCTCTACTCCTCAAGATAATCCTATATTAATTAATTAAACATTTCTATAATGATTCAAAGTATATAAAGAATAAAATTAACTTAAATAAATAAAATAAATTTCTTACAATCCTCTCAGCTATGATTCTTAATTATTCCAAAAGATATTGCCCCTTTTTGGCCATCTGATCTCTCTTCTATTTTTCATGTCTAGATGGAGGGTATGGATGGTAAACCTCTCCAGAGCTTGAAGACTCAGCTCTAAGTTTTTGTAATTTTCTGCCATCATTTGTTCTTCCAATAAACTATACCCTCCCCAAGATAAACTATGGGGGTATACATTTTTAGAATGGATATCCTAATGATATTTCCTTGTTTATTGTAAATTAAGAATAATAAATCATTAAAAAACATCAATAAGATCATTTATATAAGAAATATTATAAAATTTTACATTTCCCTTAAAAAAATGATTCTTTTCTTCTACTTTAAACAAATTATTTCCATGTGTCTTCATATATGAAAGTATATATATGACATGGATTGTTTTGTTTCCTATGACCAAAAATGAAATCATATGTGAGGGTTGATTTGAAATCCCTCCATCTCCTAGTAGCTATTTATAAACATTTCCTCCTGACTCCTCCAGTGTTAGGAATATCAAATGTCATCTGATAAAGAAGAGGTAAAACATATTATACTATAAAAATTTAAAGATTAGTCAAACAATAGAAAAATATTTTACCAAAATTTTCTCCCACAACTGAGCTATTATCACTTTGTCCACACTTCTCCAATCATTATAAAAAATGATTAATTTTCTTTTACCCTGAGTTGATACAAAACTCTTAAAATATTTTTCATTTGGACCTCTAGGAATATCATTCTCATCAAAATCAATGAGTATCCTATAGTCCTAGATATGGGCAAGTGATAATTTTGGTAAACATGTGTATCCACGTTTACCAACTCTTTAACTCTTCTTTGTCATTATGGGAGCACATGAGGAAGATTGGGGAACATCAAGAGGAGCATGTGAAAGTTCCTCCCCAGAGGTATGACCATGATGCTCATCTCTAGAATCATGTGGTTGATCAACTGATTGATTTGTCATTATCCTTAAAATCAAAAAATCAAACATTAGTTCACAAATATACAAATTCAAATATTACACTACTAATGTAAACAAAAAATGAAAAACTGAACTAAGTTCTGTAATAGTAAACATGGTAAATATGGTAAGCATGTTAAACAATGATAAATATGATAAACATAGTAAACATGGTAGTGTAATTGTCATTCAAAAAAATCAATAAATTTATAAGTTACTTAAAGGTAAACTATGTTAAACTATGGTAAACATGGTAAACATGGTAAACATGGTAAACATGGTAAACATGGTAAACATGGTAAACATAGTAAACTATGGTAAACATGGTAAACATGGTAAAAATGGTAAACATGGTAAACATGGTAAACATAGTAAACATGGTAAACATGGTAAAGTAATTTTTATTCAACAAAATCAATAGATATATAAGTCACGTAATGGTAAACATGATAAACTAAAATAAACAAAATTAAAATAAACAAACATTTCTACTTATTTGTTTTAATACATGTTTTAATAAAGAAAAAAATTACAATATCTAACATTTCATGAAATTAATAAATGTAAACAAGAAATAAACATATGTTTCCTATAATATTAGGAATGTATAAATGGATTGTTTTCCCAAAATCCTTGTCCATGATCTTTCCTTATGGAAAAAACCATGTCTTCAACCTGCTCATCATTATTTTCTACTAATCTTTCCATGGAAGTACGAATATCATATAAATAAGAATCTTCATCAAGTTGATCCTCACCAATATATTGTTTTTTCCTTGTAAAACAATAGACCACTGCATATTTAATTGATAAAAAATATAGAAAATCTATTTTTCATGTGTTTCCATTATAAAAGAATCCACTATGTCTTCCAATCTATTCATATTAACAACTATCATTCCAAATTCATCGTGTCTGACACTATTGTTACCGATAAACCATTTTCAGTTAAAAATATGAACTTTAATTTTAAATTAATCAACCCACCATATTTCTTCAATGAATCCATAATTTTCACTTGATGCATAAATTGGGTTTTGTCTTTAGAACTCAAAAAATGCATTGCTTCTACAAACACCAATACACCACTATTCTGAACTGCACTTCTATTGTCTTGAGCTTTCGTATGAAATGTATATCCATTAATGTCATACCCATACCATGTTTTTACCTTTAAACTTGGACCACCCACTAACCATATTAATGTCTCTGATACATATGATCTACCAAGAAAGGTCTTTTGAAACCATGGAAAAAATATTTTGTTGTGCTCATTCAAAATCCACATTTTTTTTCGGATGACATTTTTTCAACTCATTAATATGCAATGTGATATATGGTTGAGTATAAACTATGTTATTCAAGATGTATAAATGTACCTTCTTCATCTGTTCAGCTAATAATGATTTGACTTTCAAGCCATGAATCCCCTTTCCCTCATTTTTAACTCGTTCATGGTGAGATGGAGGCAAACCTATGTGCTCCGCTGCAACCGAGTAGATCATAAAAAACTTCAAACCTCTTCAAAAATATAATTTTCAATAATGGAGGCTTCAGGTCGATATGGATTCTTAACATACCCCTTCAATATTTTCATATACTTTTCAAAAGGATACATCCAATGAAGATATATAGGTCCACAAAGCTTTATTTCTTAAACTAGATGAGCCATTAAATGAACCATTATATAAAAAAAATATAGAGTAAAATACATTTCCAATTGACAAAGTATAGAAATTGCATCATTTTCCAAAATGTTCAAATCATTCACATCAATCACCTTATTACAAATTGAATTGAAAAAATAGCACACCTCCATTATAGTATTTCTGACATGGATGGGAAATATTCCACGTAATACAACTGGTAGAAGTTGTTGTATCATGAAGTGACAATCATGAGATTTCGTACCTATCAACTTAAAACCCTTCAAAGAGACAACATTTTTTACATTTTAAAAATAACCTTAAGGAACTTTGATATCATGAAGACACTGAAAAAAGCTAATTTTCTCCCTCTTGGATAATGTATGACAAGTCGGGAGAAGAAATAATTGTCTTCCATCAGGAGTGGGAGCTAACTCCAAACTTATTCCCATTGATAGTAAGTCTAATCTTGCATTCAACACATATTTAGTCTTTCCTTTAATATCTAACAATGCTCCAATCAAACTGTCACATATATTCTTCTCCACGTGCATAAAATCAATATTATGTTTCACTTCATGATATCTCCAATATGGTAGCTCAAAAAATATTGACCTTTTCTTCCAAATATTTCTATCATTACCATATTTATGTGTTTTTTCCAATGTCACATCAAGGGTTTTCACCCTATCAAAATACACATCAAGGGATAAAGGTTTTGGAGCAATATAAAATTCTTGTGAGCCATTGAATTCATTTTTTAGTCTTCTATAAGAATGATCCATAAGGAAAAACTTTTGATGACCCATGTATACTGTTTTCCTCCCATGCTGAAATTGACAATATGAAGTCTGATATTTTCAAATTGGACATGCTTTATGCCCCTTAAAACTGTATCCAAATTTTTTTCCATATGCTGGGAAGTCATTTATAGTGAACATAAGCACTACATGCTGTTGAAAATATTCCATTTTATAAGAATCATACACCCTAATACCATTCTACCATAAAATTTTAAAGTCATCAATCAATAGTGACAAGAAAAAATCAATATCATTTCCAGGTTGCTTTAGACTAGAGATCATTATACTCAACATGAAATATATGCACTTTATAAAAGATTTAGGAGAGAGGTTGTAAATTACCAATAAAATAGGCCATGAACTATGTGTGCTACTGAGGCTTCGATATGGATTCATTCAATCTGTGCACAACCCAAGTTTGAGATTTCTAATTTCATTTCTAAATGCAGGATACTGCTCATCAATTTTCTTCCATTGTGGAAAATCATCTAGATGACATATTTTTCCATCACATATCCGCTCATCAACATTCCATCTTAACCTTTTTTCATAATGTGAATTAGAAAATAAACATTTCAAATGATAAATTATAGGAAGATACCAAAATACCTTGGTAGAGATCTCTGTAATCTCTACATCAACATGTGATTTTTCTTTCAACTTATACCATGATGCCCCACATTTAAGACACTTTGACAGAAATTCACATTTCTTCCTATATATCATATAGTCATTTGGAAATGTATGTATTTTCTTGCATCCCAATCACATTGGGCGTAATATTTTCTTGGCCTTATAATGTGAATCTAGAAGATTGTTGTCTTTTGGAAGAATGTCTTTCAACAATTGTAGCAGTTTTGTAAAACTTCTGTCACTCCATCCATGTTTCTCCATCAGGTTAATCAATATTAACACTTCCGACAAAACTGTAAAATCTGTACAACCAGGATAAAATGGTTTTTTAGCATCACCATATAGACATGAAACTGTCGGTTCTATCTCAATTTGTTCTACTACAATATCACAAATCATTTCTTCAATTCCATCAGAGTTACCATCTTGCAAATAATCATCCTCATTAGATCTGACATTCTATCCAGTTTCACCATGACAAATCCAGGGGTTGTAACTTTGATTAAAACCATGATAAATCAGATGATCTTTGATCTCTTTACTTTTTAACTTATTCATATTAAAACATTTTAGGCATGGAAAAAAATCTCATTGCTTGGAATATTTCATTTAGAAAATTAAAAAAAGCATCAACACCTTCCTCATATTCATTACTCATTTGATGTGCTATAATCCAACTTTGACTCATTATTACATATAACAAATATCAAAATTATATATCTTATTAAGATAAACCAATTTTATATTTATATGAAAAATATAATAATTTGAATGTAAAAAAAATTTGAAATATAAAAAAAATATATGCGTATTTGAAAAAGATATGCATGGAAATAATTTTAAAAATGAAATATAGTTATATATAACAGTTTTATATTTATATGAAAAATAACATAATTTGAAAGTAAATTTTTTTTGAAAAAATAATTGGGAATAGATGTGTTAGTAATCAGGGGTTGAGGAACATTCAAAGGAAAGATTCTACTCAATTTCTATCGATATAGAAAAGTTAGTCATCTCATAGAAAAGTGTCCAATGAAATTATTATATGATGATGATAAAAAACCCATGAAAAATTTGTCAAAGGGTGTGAAAGGAAAGTTTAATTTAGAATAGAAATACTTTAGAAAGAAGAACTTACTTTCCCAATAATATGTTATCTCCAAATAAGTTTAAGTGGAGGAATTTGAAAACTATAAAGACTTTTGGTAATAATTTATTACCTCTATCATAAACAAAAAAACCTTTAAGAAATTAATTATGAAATCACTGATGTTGATGGAAGAGTAAACCTTATTGTTAAATTAGAATATTCTCTTGAATAGATCAATATTTGGAGGGATAATATGAAAATAATTTTAGGATTACATATCTCTCTCATATGGATCATTATATAATAGTATAAATTCATCTTGGATATTTTCTTCTTAAGGAACACAAAGAAAATACATCCTGGTGCAAATGGATACCAAACATAAAATATGAAGTATAAATATTAAAATATTTATACATTCACCATCTTGATCCAAAGAAACAGGTAATCAAGGGTTAACATCTCTAGTAATCTCTTAAAGATCTTCCTCAATAATAATCCTTGTATGTACAATAAGGAAATAACCATGTAAATATTCATATACTCCTTAATGAGTAATTTAAAATCACCTAACCCATTAATTCAATGATATTATGATCTCTTATCCACAAAAATACATTATTGAAGTCTTTCATTTCTCTAAACTCATATTCAACATGTAAATAGAAGTAAAAATAGTCTAGGATAGAATGTGATATCATTATTAGAGAAAAATTTACCTATCCTTATCATTGAATGACTACCCACATAAGCAATATTTACAATCATTCACCTTCAATTTATTTTTCTTCAATAACTCCTAGAGACAACATGAGAGGATTATATAGATCAATATAATGACTATATTTACCTCTATATCTATTTTGTCAAACCAAGTTTATTTTTAAAGAGAATGGTAGAGTAAGTTGGTTTAGATTCAAACACTTAATAAGGAGTTTTATCATATAAGGAAAAATAAAATATTGAATATAAAAGGAATTTTAATTTGAATATATTACCAAAATTAAGAATTAAAGAATGATACAATTATTGGTGGTAAAAAATGTATTGAATAACTTCCTTGGTTATAAGGTTATAGGACATAACTTTCACGATTATGATTTTATGGTAGTACACACATGGAAGTACATGCACACACACATGGTAGCAACAAAAATTTTAGAACTTGTATGATATCACTCCCATGGTTTATTTTACCAGAAAAAAATTAACATGGTATAAAATAACACTATGAAACTTACCATGATAGCAAAAAAAAAACGATAGAAAAATAATATTTCAAAAAATAAATTTAGGGCATCGCGAAAAATAAAGAATGAAACCAAGGTGTGTGAGGCTTACTTGAGTGTTGTGAGTCAACTTGATAGATCCGGTGATAATAAAGATGATGAATGATATTGTAAAAACGAGGTTAGAGGGCACGAATTTGAAGAATTGTTTTTAGGTTTTCTATGTGAGATAGATGAGTCATAGGTCACCTGATCGAAGAAAAAAAATGACAGAATACAGATCCCAATAAATCATTTAAAATCTTTATCATGTCAGTTATTTTATAACCGACGTGATAAACTATTTTTTTTTGTTTATCACATTGGTTATTTTATAAATGATGTGATAAATAAAAAATATTTGATTTATCACGTTGGTTATAAAATAACTGACGTTATAAATCGATTCTCGACATTTATGACATCTTCTGAAAAATAACCAACATGATAAACCATTTTTTACAGCTTTGCATGTCAGTTATATATAACCGACATAAAAAACACCGACGTGGTAAAAATTTTCTGCACTAGTGTCCATTTACACCTTGAGTTCACATTAAATAATTTATTCATAGTTACTAAAGTCTCTTATATATAATTCCTTCCAAAGACTTGATTTTAAGACACCAAAGAATCAATTAATTTTTCTTTTTGAGATAATGGTTAAACTAGAATCATACCTTGAAAGTATTCTAAATTCTCCTCATAAGTAGCAATGGATTCATCATACCTTTTCTTAAGCTCAAGGAATTCCTTCTATATCTTTATACATAGAATATTAGGGAAGTAACTACTGAAAAATATCCTCTTAAACTCATCCCATTCTATTGAGTCAATTTATTCTTCTTGTCTCATATTCTTAATAAGGTTTCACTATTGATCTTCTTCGCCTTCCAAATGATAAATTGTTAGGAATTTTTTTTATATTACAAGAACTAGAGAAAAAAAAATATTTTATCAATGGAACTAATCCACTGCTTAGCCAATAGTGGATCAGAAGATCCACAAAAATAATATGGATGTTGTCTCATGAAAGTCTCAACATTACATTGTCCCCTCCTTTGATTATTTAGAAGCTCAGTATTATTCAAGTCTGAGAAATTTGTGTGAGCATAAAAACAAATTTCTATATTCTAGATCCCATATCATTTAGTTTATCAGGGTTAAAATCATAACATTTTCTATTACATTCAACATTAACATGGTTCATTCAGGTTCTATCCATTGACTAGAATAAAAAATAATAGTGTGAGCAATAATAATCATAGTGGAAAACTACATAATCATGAAAAATAATTAATAGAATATCTAAATAATGACACATTATTTTCAATCTATGAAAACTTAGGTTAAACCTAGGTCATTCATAATCTTCATATATTCAAATCCTTTTTAATGGTTTGTAAGGAAAATGTGAATTAACCCAATAATATCCCCCAGGAGTGTTAAAACTGGTGTATAGTAAGGGCACACTCGCCACAAACCAGAATGATGTCTGATATGTACTTGACCAACTCTTTTTAAGGTTATTACACATATATTAACATGTGAAAAAAACACATCAACTTGTAGTATCCATGTAGGTATTTATTTCTAGGAAACCTTATAATATATACCTTACCAAAAATTTAGGATGTTATCCTATACTTAGACTTACCCCTAGGGTTTTCATCAAAGTTTTCTAATAAAAATATCTAAATATTGAAAAAACCTATCCTATGATATGAAATATATCAACTCATGATTTTCATATATAAATATTACATATTTTTTAGATAAATATTCATTACATTTCATAAATACACACCCCATGACCGTAAAGGTTTAGTGTCTTTGTAGACTAGATATATAATCTTCTTATTTAATGAAAGATCTTTAATATCTCTCATAAATACCTTACCAGATAACACTCTTCATTGAAATACCTGACTTAAACCTTTATTCATAACCTAGGGAAATAAAACATAAGAAATGTTGAACTCAGATGCTTAGTAAGGGTAAACATGAGAGACATAAAATAATGATCATATGAAAGCATAAAATAAGAATTTGGGAATGAGATCATGAACATAACTTAGAAAGTTCACACCCAATATATCATGGATCATAAATATGATTCATGGAATAAAACTTTATCATTTCAAAAGACATAAATATTAAGAGTAAGAAATCATCATAGTCAATCATGAATCATAAGTTCATGTTATAAAATTGTGGCACCAACATAGGTATTAAAACCATTCCATATATCATGGTTAGCTACTGAGACTATCAAGTCATAGAATATAAAGAATATATAGATGTTTCCCATATCATAACGAATCATTAATTACCACTTGCATCCCATAGGGTGTCAAACACATCGAATTGTATCCCACTGTGGTTCAAGCACATTGACTTGCATCCCATAATTATCTTATGATATATAAAACTTTACCCAATGCATTGGAGGGATATATAATTCTAAGTACACCCATAACATAATGAAAACCATACATAAGTGTTCCACATGATCATAAAACGTTCATTATATCATCACATCATAACCTGTGCAATGAAAATGGGTTTCATAAACATTTCATCAATTCATCATAGCATAACCCATGAAAATAAATGGGCTTCATAAATATATAATAATAATAATAATAATAAAATATATAGAGAAATAATAATTTGATATCATTAGACCATATCCATATTAAATTATAATTAACATCAAATTATGTTATCATAGATGTGAATTCCTTTAAAAAATAACTGAAACCTTTTTTTGAAGAAAATAACCTTTCCACTTTGAAAATAACATTTAAAAATAAAAATATTTCCAAAATATTATGGATTTATTTTATTTTAAAGGATCCTTGGAAACTTATAAAGGAATATTCAAAGCATTAAGAGGTAATGATGGTGGGAAATTTTTTTCATGCTGTATAAGTCAAAAGAAAACATTCAATTCACATTTTTGGTAAACATTTAAAAAGTATCTCATTCAGAAAATGATAAGAAGATTTATTTTAATTTTTTTTATAAAAATTAAATAATAGGTAAAAAGGAATTTAAAAAATCATAGGATAATATTAAAAACATTCTTGAAAATATTTTTTAGAAAACATGGATATGGACGAAAAAGTATTTTCAATCGAAGAGAGAAACAAAGTTGGTTTTCCTTAAAAATATTATTTTGATATATTGAGTACTTAAAATTAAGAAAATTAAAGGAAAACATGTATTATAAATAAATAAATAGAGGAAAATAAAATGAAAGGTATTTATCAAATAAGGACAATATAATTTCCTTAATATAAATTCAAGCATAAACAATCCTGATTAAAATAGGATTGAAACATAAATCCATTACCTCAAGTATAGTCTTTCTTCAAAAGTGCTCCAACCTCATGTATGCTAAATTTAAATTTATTATAATTCTATACCAGATTAATTTAAATACTTATAATATAATATATAATCCCTTATAACATTTCAACACCCTTTAATTAATAATTCCATATCAAAATCTTTATTTTTGGGTGTTAACTGTTTTGTTTTTTGTAAGAATTTCGGTTCAGTAGTTTTAGTAATTATAATTTGATCACCATAAAATATTTTCCAAATTTTTAATCATGATATAAATATTATATATATTCTTTATATATATATATATTCAATCATAAAATTCAGAGATAGAAAAATGAATCACACCATTCATGGAGATGGTGGGTCGTACGTACGCTTGAAAGCTATTTTCACTTTTTGACGGATGAAATGATAGAAAGGTAAATAATAATCCAAAATTAATGGATAATTATTGTATAATATAAATCATATATATTAATAAAATATATCCTTATTACTATCTATTTAAATTAAAAATTAAAAATGAACCAGATTACTTTGTGGAGGTGGTAGTCCACACGTACGCATGAGAAACACTATCATTTTCCAATAGATTGGAAGATAAGAAGGTAGATATGATATTATCAGTATATAAGTATAAATTTTTCATAAATATCAAATATAAATGTTAAAACCATCATAATATTCATCAATAAAATATGGTGATGAAAAATGGATTGTATCACTACGTAGAGATGGTAAGACGTACGTACACACGAATGATACATTCACTTCCCATTTGATGACAAATAGGGAGTATTATGTTAGTTGAAAAATCATAATAATATTTTAGTATATTTAGGATACTGAAATAATTATTTTACGATAAATACCATTAATTTATAGGAGGTAAAATAATAAGTAAAAATAAAGTGATCGGTTAAAGTGATTACCACTTATTTGAAAGAAATCATTTAGATATCCTCTTAAGGACCCTATAGTTGGTATTATTTGAAGAATAAACACACAATACTGTAGATAAGGGTGTTGAGAAGATAATTTTTCATGTTTTTGTTGATCTATAAGGCTCAAAGTGGTGTGAAGAAGAGAAAGAAATGGGACCCTTTTATAAGTGAGGGGAAGGAAACCCCTAGATTTTTTTTTAAAATTAAAATATAATAAATATGTTCTATAGAAAAATACTTAAAAATGGATAGGGATTAAAATATAAGGTAGGATTTTATTGAAATATCACTAAACAATAAAATTTGGATAGTTTTAAGTTGTGTTTTAAACCTTATCTTTTGGTTTAATCCCTTAGTTAATCTATTTTAACCTTAACAACGGTAATGTCCTTTTCACTCTTAAAGGGTTATAATTTTACTTATAAGGTGAAAATTGGATCATAAATGGACAAGGTATGAAATTTTTAACCATATATTATACATTGTTCCCTATTTTAATATTTTTATGATTTTTAAATAATTTAATAAAATATTATTTTTATGAAATATCATTAATGTCAATTTTGATACTATTCATTTATTTTGACACTAAATATACCAATACAAAGGTGAAATTAGAATATAATCATTTAACAAAACACTAATATGTTATATTACTCAAAAAAAATTACGGAAAACTATAAATCACTCGAATTATATTATTTTTAATATTTTTAAAATTATTTATTTTATTTTTCTATTAATTGAAGAAATACTGTATTTTCATTACATAAGAATTTCAAGTAAATATATAATTAATAAAAATTAAAAATAAATTACCATTATTAAAATTATTTCATAATGATTAAAATTATAATTAATATTCATTCACAAATTTCTTTTTTTTTCCATACGTGAACACATATGAGATATTTAAAAGTAAAAGAGTGACCTTTTGTATTTTTCTTTATTTTAAATATTATATAGGTCATTTTCATGGACAAGTGTCCCTTCAACAATTAAATTTAGATCATAAGTTTATAAGGATATAATTAAATTCATCAAATAATAATTAATAATAAAAATTGTGACCTTAACACTTAGCTTTAACCTTGGTTAAGCCGATTTACTCCTTTACAGATGTGATAAATTTTACCATGATTACTATTAATAATGACTAAAAATAAAAGGGAACTATTTAAAAAATTTGAAACTCATGATTACAAATATTTAATTATTTTTTTTAAATTTAATTTATATAAGTGGTGGAAATTTATTTTAAATTAAGTGCGTAAAACATGATGAAAACCTTTTTCTAGAAAAATACATTTTTACACATAAAACATGATTTATTTCCATCTCATGCCTAAAAAAATAGATAAATGTTAAAACATTTGATTTAATATATAATATATAAATTTCATTAAAATTATTCACTAAAGGATATTAATTAAGATAAAAACACATGTCTATATAAAATTAATTTCTCAGAAAAATATCTCATTTATTTTCAAATGATTTTATTTTTGTTTCTAATTAATTGATAACCAATAAATTTATTTTATCCATATTTAAACCATATTTTTTTCATAATTTAGTTATTACTATTTATACCCATCAATCCAATAGTTAGAAGAGAACTGTATCATAATAATATTTTAATAGTACATCACGATTTGTTCAAGCCTGATGTTGCATGTAACACAAGCTATTAAAGAAATAAAATTTATTTAAAGTGAAATATATTATAAACTATAAGGGTGTTATAGGAATACAAAAAAACCCAAACTTTTTCTCTCTAATTATACTTACTGATGCATCGAGGAGCTATATAATTTCGATCCCCACCCGTCACCTGATTAAGTCTAATGCATTCCCTATAAGAGTCATTAAGAAATTTCATACAATTACCTAAATATACTATTATTGAATAAAACTTGGATATCCATATAATGAGAAATAAAAAAAAAACAAATACTTCCCCATTCAATAGAATAACGTGTACGTCTAGGAGAATATCCCTTAATCAAATTAGAAATTATGGGGTATCATCAAAGTAATATGAAGTACACTCATCAAATAAATATAGGAGTGAGGGTGATTCCAATGTGCTAAATAATCCATGGAAGATAGAAATTGGGTTTAATAGTTTTCATTATTTGGTGACTAAATAAATGGTAGGAAAAATCCTTTATCATGATTATTTAAGAGCGTATGAATATTCCAAAGAATATCCCCCAAGAGTGTCTCACTAGGTGTGTGGTCTTAGACCCACTCATCGTGAATCAGGATGATGATCGAGTCAATGATAAACTAACCATTTTCAAAGTGATTACCCCTAGGTGAATCTATTCCTACCACATCCACTTTACAGTATCCATATAGGGATGTATTTTCTAGGAAATTACACACACTTTTACTTTACCAAAACTCAGGGTGGAGTTTCCACCATGAAAAAGTTAGCTTTTGAATCAATAAAAAATGAGAGAGGGATAAAAATATAGATTTTAAAATCCCTTAAATTTAATGAGTAATATGGTAAAAAGTCTTCCATGAAAATTTATGCATCACACAAAAGAAAATTGGTGGTGAATATAACATGAGGCATAAAGAATGAAAATTGAGACAAAAATACCCCACTTATGGCTGGGTAACAATTCAATCATAATCTATTGAAAGACAAGGATTAAAGTTGAACTTAAAATAACATAAATAAATTAATATTATTATATAACTTCTCAAATAGGCAGTATATTCACCACATGAATAAAATTAGGTTCATAATACAAAATATGTCTCAAAGAGAGGAATTTGAGACAGAAAACCCTTACCTCTTATCATGAATTATATGAACATACTTTAAAAAAATATATCAAAAACATATATATCTTAATATATTAATTCATAAACTTACTAATATCCATTTTAATTCATACTCTTCATTAAAAATCATTCTCTACATGAATTATTTTGAATTTTTTACATCAATGTTTATAATTTTGATCGTTTGTACTATTTTCATAGTAGCGGTGTTTATATTCATTATTATTACAAAATATATTATTACTAGCTAATTAAATTTAAAATTATGGATGATTTATAAAAATTTATTATGTTTAAAATTCTTTTTTTAAGTGTTTTAGACCTTATCCATGAAGACGAAGTTGATAATAAGAATGTTCTAGTGATTTTTGATGAACATAGGGTGTTTCCTTAATTGATACATTAGATATTAATATAAAATCTAAAAAACCAAAAAAAATCATTATTTAAAAATTTATATCATATTATACCAGTAAATAAGTTTTAATATCCATCCATAATATATATTTATAGCATTGTCCAAGTAGGCGGTTAAACCGACCCAAATATGAAAATACCTTGATTTAGTGAATGATTATGAGGTGGTCTTGTTGTAATATCATTATAAACGAATAATAGTGATATTATTTAGTGTTTATTAGTGTGATATATCATAATTTTAAGTAATTATAATATTAATTAATGGATATGAAAATATTACATAATTTGAATAAAAGATTATCCTCTTAGTATGCTTATTTTAAATGATTTAATTAACGATGATTGTTTGATGATCATATCATTAATAGATTCTTAAATTTTACATACGAGAAACTTAATTATATAATATAAATCATATTTATCCTTTAATACCATCCTTATATCCAATATTATAAGTTGGTGAAGTAAAATGAAACAAGTTAGGCCGTGGAGGTGGTAGTTCTCACAATGCACGAATGGTGATTTTTTCTTAATGGATGAGGTATATGAAAAATTAATGATGAAAAAATTAATATATTAAAATTATAGTATATATATGATAATAATATAATTATACTAGTGTGTCTATAATAAATTTTAAATAATACAATCAAGAATAAAACTTAGTAGTTGATAATACTAATGTAGCAGACTTGAATTTTCCTTAGAATTATGTTGTAATTTCAAGGGATTAGGTTAACTATGAGTGAACATGGGCTTATGTTTGTGGGATAGGGTTATACTTAGATTAAAATGGAATATTTTTAATAAGGAATTATAAATATATGTGAGTATTTAAGTGGTGAAGATGCTACCCTTTTATAAGTGAAGGTAAGGTTATATTTAGGAGTAACCATTACATTTTCAATAATATAAGGTTACTATTCAAATGTTAAAGGCCAAAAAATGTAAAAAAGAGGAGAGGAAAATGATTTTGGGTCTAAAATAAACTCAACCACCCATTTTTGAGACCACTTTAATTGATTTAGTTTTTTTTTAAATTTTAACTTTTACCCTAATTTACTTTTACCTTGGTAATTAATTTCTAACATTAGAAATTAATTTTAATGAAAAAGGATAAGATTGAATTTTTTCCTAATTTGATACCTGTAATTTAAAATTTTAAAATAATTTTATTATATAAAATTTATATGTATGTGAAAATTTAATTTTAAAATAAACACGGTTAACAAAGTAAAAACATTTTTTTAGATAAATAATGTCTTTAATATTTAAATTTATATATAAGAAACAATTATCTTGGATAATGATTTTAATGAAATAAATTTATTTATTATAAAAAAATAGAAGTTATGAGGCTTTCAAGGAAATCAAAAATTGAATCTCACTTGAAAATACTTAATTTAAATAAAATAATGAAAGTAGTTTTTTTATTAAAGTAACATTTTAATTAGTTCTAAAAAAGTTTTCCATTGTTTTTCTAAGTTAAAATAATATTGTAAAATGTATAATTTTTTTTATTTAAATTAATATTTAATTAATTAAAAGGAATTATAAATTTCTTGGGAATTCTTATATATTGGTAAAGTTATACAGGTTACAAGATTCATAAAAACCATGATTTTCAACAAAAAACTAACCTTTTTAGAAAAAGATAAAAAATTTATAATAAGTTAATTTAGATATAATGAATTCAAAAATGAAGTTAGTTTGGTTAATTTTAAATAATTAAATTAATATATTAAATAAATTCATGAATAAAGGCTCTCTAAAGTGTGTATTGCATGATCATCCAAGATATAGTGTTTGCCTACTACAGTAGAATCTTGGGTATTACAGTTTGGAACCGAAACCAAATTGTAAACCACAAGGGTTTTTTTAATACACACCTAAAACCAATCTGAAAGGAAAAAACTGCCAATTTGGTTTGATTTGTGAGTTGTTTCAGTTTGGGTGGTCTTTTTTCCCACCCCTAGTCACAACAACTATATGTTGTTTATAAAAGAGAATGTGCAACTTAGTACTTGTATTATTTTTTACTCATCTGGGTGGAAGGAAAACAAGATTAGTCTAGGTAGATAGATTCTTCTCGATAGGGTGTTGAATCGAGGGAAAAATATTTCTGATAAGAAAATTCATTACTTACCACTAAAACCAAGGATGGATAGATTCTTCATGTTTAAATAAAAACTGTTAAAATAATGATGTGATATTCAAAGAGAAATAAAGAAGATGATAAGTTAACTCACCTAAAATATTATTTGCCTTATAATAAGTTTGATCAAATACACTCATAATTTTCCCAAGATAATCACAATGTTTGACTTGGTTTGGAAGCATATGGTTTAAACCCATCTAGGTCTATGGTTGGTGTGATACAAAATACGTGGCTAGTGGTGTTGGTTCCATATAATCTTCCCCTGTGATTATGTATGAAGTGACCATTTTTGTTACTTTATACTCTTATTGATGGACCAAGAGTACCAGATGATAAAATTGATGTTTATATGCAACCATTGATTAATGGTCTATAAATTTATTGGACATATGATGAAATGACTTTTGATTCAGCATCTAAAGAATTGTTTAGTCTTTTAGACACTTTATTATGGATAATTATTGAATTCCCAGTATATGCTAACTTATAAAGTTTTAGTATGAAATGATAATTCGTTTTTCCTTACTATAATAAAATAAATAAATCATACTGAATTAATCATGCCAATAAGTGGTCATACCATAGTCACATAGGCTTTCTTCCTCCATTACATAAGTTCAAAAAAGATAGTGTTCCATTTGATGGGAATATAGATCATGAACTTGCACCACAAATAATGTTTGGGATTCAAATTATAGCATAACTTTACCAATAAAACATACAAACATTGTATGATTTTTAGGAGTTTTTGGCTCTTGCATTTCCATCCAATCCTGTTGTAAATAGACAGCGTAGTCGTAATTATAAGAAGCAATTTTTTTCCCTTAGAATTTAATTATTGAAAACATAATATTTTAGGGAACAATTTAGATGTGATGCACATTGAGAAAATGTGTGTGATAACAATTTTGGGTGTCAAGGGGAATTGAAAGAAAAATTCAATGCTTGACATGATTTATAAGAAATGAAATACAAAAATATTAGGTTTTTTACGATGGGTTATTGGAGATGGAAATCCATTGAAAATAACCCATTGTGGAAAATCACAGTGCAAATACTACTATTTGAGATGGACCATCATAATTATGACCAGACCAACACTTTTTGTGTTGAATTTAAAATTCCATCACAAATGCTTTTCAAAAACACCTTTTTAGCACAAAATACCAATTTCATAGAAATTACTTATTTGCAATAGTTTTAAAATTCTATCGTAAAAATTTATTTGAGACGAAATTGGTATTTCATCATAAAAAAGTGTAAGAAAATAAAATACACATAATAAATTATAAATTATTATTTATTAATTAACTAATTAAATAAAAAATTAATAACAAGTCATGATAATTAAACCATAATAAAAAATATATGAAATTAATAACTATTTTAAAAATATTTTAAAAAATAAAATAAAACTATTAAATAACTATTAATAAAAAATACAGATACTTGAGAGAGTTTTAAGTGTGTTTGAAATATTTATGACATATATTTGTGACAGAATCTCTATTTTTTTGATGTGTATTTGTGACAGAATGACTATTCTCCACAAAAAGTACCCATCATAAATATTTTTCCCATTTATTTAAAAATTATTTTACTATTTATTTGAAAATTATTTGTGACAGAATCTAAAATCCATCACACATAATTTTTTACCATAGGGTTATTTATAATAGGTTTTGAATTTCATCACAATTAATCCTTGTCAATAGGGTTATCTGTGAAAAAATGAATATATGCCTAAAAAAGTTTCTACCATAAATATTTTCCCTCATATTTGAAAATTAATTTTCTACTTATTTGAAAATTATTTTCAATGAAATATCAAATTCATTATAAATAAATTTTTTCCATAGGGTTATTTGCGGCAAATTTGTAATTCCATCACAAATAATCCTAAGTGATAGGTGTATTTTAGATGGAATCTTATATCGATTATAACTAACAATTTTGAAAAAAATATTATTTGTGATGGAGCCAAGTGTTTTTCATAATCAAGAATTTTCTAAAAAATTATTTTCAATTAATTTAATTGTCCATCATAATAAATTATTTAAAATAGATTTATAATTATGTCACAAATAATCTTCTAGAAAAAGAATAATTGCAAAAAAATTAAGTATCATTCATAAATAACTATTTCCACCATAACATGTGCATTTAAATAAAACCTATTAGTTATAGATTCCAATTACATTGTAAATGTTTGTTACTACAAATATTATTTGCAATTTAATTTTAATTCCATAAAAAAAAGTGATTTTGATGAACTATTTGTGATGAAATCCAATCCATCACAAATAATCCATCATAAATAGTAGAATTCCTTATAGTGATGGGATTGAGAAAACCTTTAAATTTATAATTGGGTGAGGTTAATAGGGAATACATGTCTACTTAACTATACATGATGAGTAAAAAAATATAAATATACATTTATATCAAATTTGAAGATGATCAAAGTTCTTGATGGTTATTTCTTTAATATTTCCAAGTGTTTCTATGTGATGAGAATCACATTACAAGGGTTGAAAATTCATGATAATTATATTCTACTTTTACTATCAATCCCAATTACAATTAATGATTGTTTACCCACCCATTCACTTTATCCATTAAATTAAGTTTTCAATTTTTTAAAATAGATCTATTAAAGAAATCATCACATGAGTGATTTGAAAAATCTATAGGAAAAGATTATAATTACACTATGACACTTAGAGAAACCATTTTAACCTTTTTTTTTGATTTCACGTTCCACTTGACCGTATATTTAGCTAGTGAATTCATTTTTGGTGGTCCCATGAAATTCAGGTGGATGTATCCAATAGAGTAATACTTGAATACATTGAAATAATAGGTGCATAACAGATCTCATATGGAAGATTCAATTTCCATGGTTTATTTAATGGATGAATGCACTAATTTCCATGTTTCATATATTAATGAGGTTAAACCAAAATTATATAAACCCTCCTAGATTGATTAAGGTCCAATTGGATAAGGGAAAATATTAGATATAAATAATGATGAGTGGGTTCAAACTCATCAATACACATTTTTCAACACTCCATCAGTTACATCATTGATACAGTAAGTTGTATAATTGATTTGTTATTGTTTTCTATGGAAATGGGTACAATCATTTAGGGAAATAGAATGGTTCGATAGAGACTGGTCAGTACATCCCTTTTTATATTATTAAGAAGATTCCATAGTTTAAGTCATTCATGTTGGGTTCACCATTTTTTGTTTCCTAGGGAAATGGGTATAGTCATTTAGGGAAACAAAATGGTCCAATAGAGATTGGTTAGTACATCCCTTTTTTACATTGTTAAGAAGATGTCGTAGTTTAAGTCATTCATTTTAGGTTCAACCCTATAATAGTTTTCTATTTTTGAATAGTTTCCAATGGGTTTGTTCGTGGAACTAAAAACACCCAATGATTCGGTATCCATGGAGAACTAATTCCAAAGGAAGACACTCATTAGGTGTTTTGACCTACGATGCTTAAGAACTTGCATTGGTCAAGAGGATGAGAGGTCAAGCTCATCACACCCTTTTGGAGGGGGGATTATTATCTACTTCAGGACTCTTATAGATTTAAGATATGTTCATGAATCCTTTATTAATTCCCAATTATGATATGGGTCATCCCAAATTAGAAATAAATTATAAGAATGTGTGGAATTCAAATCCATCTGTATGTATTCGAGGTTCTCCATTGATAGAGATAACTGTATGTATTCGAGGTTCTCTATTGATGGAGATATCTGTATGTATCTGAGGTTCTCCATCAATTGTATCTTGTCATATAATACTTAGAGATTCTTTGTTCTTTATTATGATGATGCTGGTTTTCTAGCCACATAGTGGGTCACTCTGGAATTTATTGTCATCCAGGTAGATGAAGTTGACTCTGAAGTTTATTGTTATCCAGGTAGAAGAATGTCTCTCTAGATTTTATCATTATCTAGGGATATGATAATTGTTTGATGTTGGGATCAAACCCATAAATGGGCTTCCCATGTATCCCTATGAAAGGAATCATAACCCACATAGTTTAGTGCTACTTAATGGGGAACATAATACCTTTTAATGTCATGTGATGAGGAACCAACCATATAGTTTAACGTCAAGTGGAAAGGAAGTCTTGGAAGAAAGGAACCTAGTCAAAGTTTAGTGTGATACTTATGCTGAAACGGCCTAAGGAACTTGGAAGGGATATGAGTTTCCAAGTTAAATTAGACCCTACTGGGGATATGGACTAGAAAAATAGAGTTGGTTTAGGAGTTAGGTTTGAACCATAGGGAGGATTCCTACATATCCCATTTGGATGGGAATCAAAGCCCACGTAGTTTGGTGAGTCTCTTAGTGAATTATATCCCTTTGAGAGGATTAATCTCAGGATTTCTTGAAGTGGATTCCCTTATAAAAGGACCATGAGAGATATCTTAACTCATAGTGATTTTTGGGATTAACTCAGGGTTTAATCTTGAAGAGGATACCTGGATTAATGGAATTATGATTGGGGATTATTCCTGAAAAGGATTCCCAATGAGCTCAATCCCTAGGTGGGATTCCTATATATCCCAGTTAATAGGAATCAAAGTTATCATAGTTCAATGATGATAAACCCCACCTATGGAGGCTTTATTAAGGTTTTTTTCACAAAGGATTATGGCCCTTTGAGAGGATTAAGTTGGGGATTACTTTTGAAAATGATTCCCTTTGAGCTCAAGCCTTAGGTAGGAATCCCACATATCCTGGTTAGAGAAGGAATCATATTTCACATATTTTAGTCCTTTAGGTAGATCATGCGGGTGTTGTGATAATAAATAACCTCTAAGCCCATGTGAGTCATGCTTAATGTGAGAAATAAGAGGAAGTAGATGATTCGACAAACCACACACGTTTCCTATTTCGCTAGTGGAAGAGGAATGGGTTATGGCAGAATAGGTCATGGCTACGACATAAGAGGTCAGGGCTACAACACTTCCCTCTCTTCACTTTACATTGGATGAGAGTCCAAGGTAAGAAAGGAATGAATGTGAATGACACATAGGTGTAGAGGAGCAATACCACAACCTCCCACATGAAAGGCTAGGGGATTACACCATGATGGATGTCCTAAAATTTATTCCGTAATAGGAGGAGGATCTCATTCTATATTGAATGGAAAATAAAGCGTAATCCTTACCCCTACTGCTAACTGGAGGCTCTGACTCTCAAAGACCAGAAGGGATAGATGTAGTGTCACGAACCAACCCAGGTCGACCCTAAACCGGACACCTAGGTCACCTGAGCTGACCCACGACATGGCCTCAAGCGTGTCTCCCCTTACGCCAGAGGTTTCCGACTAGCGGCGAGGGTGTAAGGTAAGTCAGGGGGGAGACTATACCCTCTTATCAAAGTGGAACAAGGGGACCAAAAATACAGCAATGGAAGTAGTGTAAATAATAATAATAAAGTAGCGGAAAACATTTTTCATTTATAAGGTTTGAATAAAATTGGCGAACGACAGTTTATATAAGAGATGCATGCATGACATACTAATGATACAATGGAAGCATTAAATCACGCGACATACTTAAAAATCAATGCAGAAGTAAATGAACAAAAGTATCAAGCCCCGAGGGCGATCTCCATGAGCATCCTGAGCCCCAACTCGGTCCTTTGATCCTAACTCCAAGTACAAGAAAAAGGAACAACAAGGTCTTGCAACCAAATGGAGTCTACTCGGGTACCCCAGTGCAATGGCGGCCCGAGTAGGGTTTGAGATATATATCTCAGTAGGCCGGAACCACCGGGGTATAGCCTACTCTAGACCATGAAATATAATTAAAAAAAGTGCTAGTATTTTCAAACAATGACGACACAATACAAACAATAAACACCCGTCCAGGTTCCAAAAAGGATGCCTGACAGCAATACCTGCTTCGGCCCATAGCCGGGATAAGAACCTATTTAAAACAAAACAATTAAATTTGGTTCAAGCATAAAAACACTTTTTATCATTTTTATCACTTACTCTATTTATTCACTTATCATTTCAACTCAGACTGGAAATCCATTCATTCTTACCTTTCTTTATTTGATCACAATTCACTCGGGTTTTACCCACATCTCTCATTCTTTTTATAAATCATTATTATCATTCGTTTTGTGTTGAATGCCATGTCAAGCACCAAAATTCTCATTTGGTGTAGATCGCCATGTCTAAAACCTCGAATCACATTTGGTGTAGATCACCATGTCCAACACCTAGATAATTATTCGGTGTAGATCGCCATGTCTAACACCCCGTATCACATTTGGTGTAGATCGCCATGTCTAACACCTTATATCACTAGCTTGGATAACCATTGGGAAGGAACCCCATGTCCAAAACCCAATGTTTAAATCAGTCTAGAACGCCATGTCTAGGACCCAGAATCTCATTTATACCATTTATCAATTAATTAATCAGTCGACACAATTCTCATTTCATAATTAATTCTTCACATTTAATTATCCAAATCAAATCTCAACTTTTTATAATCAATTCTCATAATTAATTATCCTTGTTCAACATTCTGGAACTTGCACGATCAATAGAAGGTAAACACAAGAGTATGGCATCAACATGCCTCTATGGTAGGTGATTAATGACATTAAATGGTACAAGCTAACAAACATGCTCAATCAAGATATTCAATTCAAACTATTACATTAAATTTATAACTTAAAGAACACGGAAAAGGGGCATTTAGGCGGGGCACACCCAAAGGGGTGGCCAAGAGGCAAGGCGAGCACCTAGGGTGGGCTTTACCATAAAAGAAGGCCACAATGGGCATGAGCAAACCACCCAAGCATTTCAATAATAAATAACGAGGCATCACCGGAAGGTTGCGACAAGCGACACAAGACGTGGCATGACATAAGCGCCGAAGTAAAGGGAAGAGGGTAAACACCCTACCCTAAAAGTTATAATTACATGCTAAGCCATGAACTTAGGAGGTTCCATGGCTAATTTATTATTTTTCAAGAAGCAACGTCATTTGTCAAGTATAAGGTCAAGTATAAAGAGTCATAAGAAATTTAAGCAAGCAAGCACAACAAAAGTCTACAACTACATTTTTATTTTGAAGACAGCTCACCTCCATTGGAGGAGTTTTATTAGAAAACCTATCATTACTTTATCAAACAATTAATTTAGTGATATATAACATTTACTTTAAAACTCATTCAACACTTAACAAAGTTAAGAAGCCAAACAATAAGGAAGGAAATCATGAAACACTATTGCTACATTTTTAGTTTGAAGGCAGCGCACCTCGAAAGAGGGGTTTTATTATTAAATCGTTAGTTTAGTGACCAAGCAACCTCTTTTATCTTATTCCTGCAATTCACACGATTTGCACAGAAGAATTTAATCAGAACTAAACTTGCATAATTAAAATTCTAAGGAAGTGCAATATGAAACTCACTATTACTTTACTTAAATTTAAAGGGCATGGAGAGGGACCCAACCTCAAGGTGGATCCATCCGTCCACTCCGTCTCTTGATGGTTTCTAACTAAGAGCCACCACTGCTCCCCCACTGAGCATATGCACCTTCACACACATGCAAGGACACCTAGCCCCTATGCACACACCCGGCATGGCCATGGGCATGCGCAAGAGGATCCTTACATGCGCGCTTGTATGCATATGCCCGTCTCCACTAACCTGCGCAGACACTTTTATATATGCAATGGGGACAACTAGCTCCGTACGTGTATATTCGCTACCATGGACAAATACACGCACACCGGGGGAACCCACGTATATATAAATACGTACCTATGCCTGCGCAGGTGAGTCTCCTAGACTCTGGCGACTCAAAACCATGCCAAAACCTCCAACACACTATAAGACAACCACTAAGAACCTTAAGACACAAAGATAAACCAGTTTAGGCAAGGAAAAACCAACAAGAAATAATAAACCCTTACCTCGGGTGTTGGTGACAAACCAAAACGAAGGTGAACCACACCACAAAGCTCAACGTACTGCCAACGACAAACCAGGGACTCATAAACATCAAAAGCCCCAAATTTAACAAGTGCGAAACAAAGAAAGAGGTGAAATACTTACCCCGAAACCATACCGATGGTCCGAAACCACCCGAACCGCTTCGCCTTCATCGGCGGTTGCCGGAACGCGCATCAAGGAATCCCAAGGAATCATTCGCACGCCCTAAAACCCAAAGAAAGCCAAAAATTTGGGTTACCAAAAAAACCCTAAATTCGTCCAAACCAAATGGGTACCGAAAAAAGGGACGAATCGTCAAAGCGAGGATGAAGGACGCACCTAAAGACTTTACCGTGGCGGATTGAATCTGGAAGGTGAAGAAAACCGGACGAAATCATCCGTGGAAAGAGGTCGCGTGTTGGGCCATTGCGCGCTGCAGCGGTTCGGTCCGAACCGCTTTGCGCGACTGCTTCGAGGTCGGCCGAGTGAGGAGGAGAGGGAGAGGGGGCGGTCGCGCTGGTGGTCTAGCTGCTACGAGGTTGGCCGAGGGAGGAGAGGGAGAGGGGGTCACGCGCGGCTCACGGGAGAGGAAGGGGTGCGCCGTGGGGGGGGGGGGGGTCTACCGAGTGAGGGTGAGGGAGTTAGTTTAGGTTTTTTTTTTAAATTTTAATTTATTTTGTTTTCTTTTATTTTAATTTTAAACAAAATCTTAAACGCACCCGACCGCACGGTTTGACCCGCACCGTCTGAAAAACCATGCGCAGCTCGCACGCCTGCTACCGGATACCCAGGGTATCCCGCACGGCTGACCCATCCGGTTAAACCTACTGCGCACAGTCTGATATCACCGCTTAAAACGGCTCCAGAACTCGGGACCTCATTCCGAAGCTCAGTTTTAAAACGGACCCGCTGATAAAAGAAAAAGTTCAAAAACCTTTGAATTTTATCCGCTCTAAAAAAAACGGTTCTCTACAAACTACCCACCAAAAAAAAACTTCTCGTCCCCGAGAAGCCTTCGGAAAACAACGAAAACATCACCCGACCTACAAGGGTCGTGAAGTTTCATTCAACCGGTCATATTGAGTTTCCAACGCCCAATGCACGTTTAAGAATTTTCTAAGAAGACTGCACTTAATCCTTTACAACTTGAGCCAACGCTCATGTCACAACTGAAAAATCAAAGCAGAGCTTACACCTGAGGCCATTATAGGGACCTCAACCCAAGAAAACAGTCGAATCACGATCGACCAAATAAAATTGGTCACGCAAGATTTCCTCAAAAGACATCGCCAACCCAAAAAACACACTCACCCTTAAACCGACGACATGCTTTTAAAACTATTCCGTTATCAACCACGCATACACCAAAGTCCTTACACGACCTTCGGTGATATTATCAAGTCAAGCCATCACAAGACTATTATAAAACTATCGTGCCTCAGCACGAAGCGTAACTCCAAGAAACCATGCATCCCATGCACAACCAGAGAGAGATTACGAAACAAACCAACAACTTTTAAACTTTAGCGCGACATATAACCGACACTACCTTAGTGTATCCAAGACGACGTCAAGATGGGGTACATGCTCGTCTCATCCAGCAGAGTACACTAAGATTAAACCAAGGTCGCTGAGAAGATCAATCGGACCAAACTCTAATGCCTATACCACCTGAGGCATTCGTATTCGTTGAAGCTTAACCACTGAAACTCTTCCTGCACTAATGGAGTTTCTAAAGCATTGCGCACACTGCCAACCTTATCAAAGTCGTGCTGCCAAGCAAGCACCGACATGTAAACTGAAACTCATGCGACACTACCCACCTTAGGAGTGTCCATGTCGTCGTAAGAACTAGCCGCTCACTAGCACGCTATTTTTGAAACACTTTAACGCATGGGTGACGTTCCTCGAACTACGATCACCACATCATAAGCTCACACCAAAAACAAGGAAAATCAAGCTCTAAGGGTACTACCTAGCAAGGGCTAGTCCCTTACGAAGCACACGCGTTGACCCTAACTCTTGGTCACACAAAACAAGGATTACTAGGCTCAAAAACCCCTTTCCATTTTATCCATTTCATTAATTAATTTCAACCTTTAATCATTTGAAAGAAGATTTTAACAAACCCACAAGTACTATTTCACAACAAAGCACTTGGTTTTCAAACAATGCCCCACGGGCAAAATAGGCAAGTTGCAACAAACTTCCTCTTCAACATTTAACATTTAAACTTTAGCAGCCATCTTTTAAAAAGTTCAAAAACATGATTTACCCTTTTTTCAATTATAAGGCGCCCATACACCTTATAATGGAAAATTGGCTCCGTTGTAATCGCAACCAACAATTTCAGCCAAAGCAACCAAGCACTTTCCAGCAAGCTAACAAGCCACTACAAACAGCTAACACAAAGCAACAAGCTGAAATCACTAAAACATGCTATAACACAGAGCATGACACACAAGAAAGATAGAAAACATGACATATCATCACCCAAACATGTTAACTATCACCGAAACATGCTTTCTAAAGAGGCGTGCTAAATAAATCCAGACATGACATATTTTCAAGGCACACAATCAAAATCAGCAGGCATCCTACTAATGCAACTACATGGCATGGCACATATGCATGACATATGAATCTATAAGTGCCTAATATGATGCATGCAATGCAATTTCCTGGCCATATCGGGCCAAGGAAAATTCTCAAAACCTCTTCATAAACAAATAAGAAGTGGAAAGTACAACATTCACCCAAGGTGAAATCACATCAACCGTAACAGCAAATAGCATGAACATCAATTCCCAGACCTGTCCACTTGGTCATTTACTGTACGTGGGGTGATCAGTCCCAGACACAGCTATTACCCAAGCGCCGACACATTCCTAGTCTCCTGTCTACCAACCCAAAATAGTAAGACAAAGGAAAAGAAATAACACTGGTGCTCTGATACCATTTTGTCACGAACCAACCCAGGTCGACCCTAAACCGGACACCTGGGTCACCTGAGCCGGCCCACGACATGGCCTCAAGCGCGTCTCCCCTTACACCAGAGGTTGCCGACTAGCGGTGAGGGTGTAAGGTAAGTCAGGGGGGAGACTATACCCTCTTATCAAAGTAGAACAAGGGGACCAAAAATACAGCAACGGAAGTAGTGTAAATAATAATAAGAAAGTAACAGAAAACATTTTTCATTTATAAGGTTTGAATAAAATTGGCGAACGACAGTTTATATAAGAGATGCATGCATGACATACTAATGATACAATCGAAGCATTAAATCACGCGACATACTTACACATCAATGCAGAAGTAAATGAACAAAAGTCTCAAGCCCCGAGGGCGATCTCCATGAGCATCCCGATCTCCAACTTGGTCCTTTCCTCCTAACTCCAAGTACAAGAAACAACAAAAACAAGGTCCTGTAACCAAATGGAGTCTACTCGGGTACCCCAGTGCAATGGCGGCCCGAGTAGGGTTTGAGATATATATCTCAGTAGGCCGGAACCACCGGGGTCTAGCCCACTCTAGACCATGAAATATAATTAAACAAAGTGCTGGTATTTTCGAACAATAACGACACAATACAAACAATAAACGCCCGTCCAGGTTCCAAAAAGGATGCCTGACGGCAATACCTGCTTCGGCCCATAGCCGGGATAGGAACCTGTTTAAAACAATACAAGTAAATTTGGTTTAAGCATAAAAACACTTTTTATCATTTTTCTCACTTAATCTATTTATTCACTTATCATTTCAACTCAGACTGGAAATCCATTCATTCTTACCTTTCTTTATTTGATCACAATTTACTCGGGTTTTTCCCACATCTCTCATTATTTTCATAAATCAATATTATCATTCGTTTAGTGTTGAACGCCATGTCAAGCACCACAATTCTCATTTGCTGTAGATCGCTGTGTCTAACACCTCGAATCACATTTGGTGTAGATCGCCATGTCTAACACCTAGATAATTATTCGGTGTAGATCACCATGTCTAACACCCCGTATCACATTTGGTGTAGATCGCCATGTCTAACACCTTATATCACAAGCTTGGATAACCATTGGGAAGGAACGCCATGTCCAAAACCCAACGTCTAAATCGGTCTAGAACGCCATGTCTAGGACCCAGAATCTCATTTATACCATTTATCAATTAATTAATCAGTTGACACAATTCTCATTTCATAATTAATTCTTCACATTTAATTATCCAAATCAGATCTCAACTTTTTATAATCAATTCTCATAATTAATTATCCTTGTTCAACATTCTGGAACTTGCATGAGCAATAGAAGGTAAACACAAGAGTATGGCATCAACATGCCTCTATGGTAGGTGATTAATGACATTAAATGGTACAAGCTAACAAACTTTCTCAAGAAAGACATTCAATTCAAACTATTACATTAAATTTATAACTTAAAGAACAAGGAAAACATGGCATTTAGGCGTGGCACACCCAAAGGGGTGGCCAAGAGGCAAGGTGAGCACCTAGGGTGGGATTTACCATAAATGAAGGCCACAATGGGCATGAGCGAACCACCCAAGAATTTCAATAATAAATAATGAGGCATCTCCAGAAGGTTGCGACAAGCGACACAAGACGTGGCATGACATAAGCACCGAAGTAAAGGGAAGAGGGTAAACACACTAACCTAAAAGTACTAATTACATGCTAAGCCATGAACTTAGGAGGTGCCATGGCTCATTTTTTTTTTCAAGAAGCAACGTCATTTTTCAAGTATAAGGTCAAGTATAAAGAGTCATAAGACATTTAAGCAAGCAAGCACAACAAAAATCTACTACTACATTTTTATTTTGAAGACAGCTCACCTCCATTGGAGGAGTTTTATTAGAAAACATGTCATTACTTTATCAAACAATTCATTTAGTGATATATAGAATTTACTTTAAAACTCATTCAACACTTAACAAAGTTAAGAAGCCAAACAATAAGGAAGGCAATCATGAAACGCTATTGCTACATTTTTAGTTTGAAGAAAGAACACCTCGAAAGAGGGTTTTTATTATTAAATTGTTAGTTTAGTGACCAAGCAACCTCTTTTATCTTATTCCTGAAATTCACACGATTTGCACAGAAGCATTTAATCGGAACTAAACTTGCATAATTAAAATGATAAGGAAGTGAAATATGAAACTCACTATTACTTTACTTAAATTTAAAGGGAAAGGAGAGGGGCCCTACCTCAAGGTGGATCCATCCGTCCACTCCGGCTCTTGATGATTTCTAACTACGAGCCGCCACTGCTCCCCCACTGAGCATATGCACCTTCACACACATTCCATGACACCTAGCCCCTATGCACACACCCCGCATGGCCATGGGCATGCGCAAGAGGATCCTTACATGCACGCTTGTATGCATATGCCCGTCTCCACTCACCTGCGCAGACACTTTTATATATGAAATGGGGACAACTAGCCCCGTACGTGTATATTCGCTGCCATGGACAAATACACGCACGCCGGGGGAACCCACGTACATATAAATACGTACCTATGCCTGCACAGGCGAGTCTCCTAGACTCTGGTGACTCGAAACCACGCCAAAACCTCCAACACACTATAAGAAAACCACTACGAACCTTAAGACACAAAGATAAACCAATTTAGGAAAGGAAAAACCAACAAGAAATAATAAACCCTTACCTCGGGTGCTGGCGACAAACCAAAACGAAGGTGAACCACACCGAAAAGCTCAACACACTACCAACGACAAACCAGGGACTCATAAACATCAAAAGCCCCAAATTTAACAAGTGCGAAACAAAGAAAGCGGTGAAATCCTTACCTCGAAACCATACCGACGGTCCGAAACCACCCGAACCGCTTTGCCTTTGGCGGCGGTTGCTAGAACGGGCATCAAGGAATCCCAAGGAATCATTCGCACGCCCTAAAACCCAAAGAAAGCCAAAAATTCGGGTGACCACAAAAACCCTAAATTCGGCCAAACCAAACGGGTACCGAAAAAAGGGATGAATCTTCAGAGCGAGGATGAAGGAAGCACCTAAAGACTTACCGTGGCAGATCGAATCTGGAAGGTGAAGAAAACCGGACGAAATCATCCGCGGAAAGAGGTCGCGTGTTGGACCGTTGCGTGCTGTAGCGGTTCGGTCCGAACCACTTTGCGCGGCTGCTTCGAGGTCGGCCGAGGGAGGAGGAGAGGGAGAGGGGGCGGTCGCGCTGGTGGTCTGGCTACTACGAGGTCGGCCGAGGGAGGAGGAGAGGGAGAGGGGATCGCGCGCGGCTCGCGGGAGAGGAAGGGGTGCGCCGTGGGGGGGGGGGGGGGGTTCTGCCGAGTGAGGGTGAGGGAGTTAGTTTAGGTTTTTTTTTTAAATTTTAATTTATTTTGTTTTCTTTTATTTTAATTTTAAACAAAATCTTAAACGCACCCGACCGCATGGTTTGACCCACACCGTCTGAAAAACCGTGTGCAGCCCGCACGCCTGCTACCGGATACCCAGGGTATCCCGCACGGCTGACCCGTCTGGTTAAACCTACCGCGTGTAGTCCGATATCACCGCTTAAAATGGCTCCAGAACTCGGGACCTCATTCCAAAGCTCGGTTTTAAAACCAACCCGCTGATAAAAGAAAAAGTTCAAAAACCTTCGCATTTTATCCGCTCTAAAAAAAAACGGTTCGCTACAAACTACCCACCAAAAAAAACTTCTTGTCCCCAAGAAGCCTTTGGAAAACAAAGAAAACATCACCCGACCTACAAGGGTCGTGAAGTTTTATTCAACCGGTCATATTGAGTTTCCAATGCCCAATGCACCTTTAAGCATTTTCTAAGAAGACTGCACTTAAGCCTTTACAACTTGAGCCAACGCTCATGTTACAACTGAAACATCAAAGAAGAGCTTACACCTGAGGCCATTATAAGGACCTCAACCCAAGAAAACGGTCGAATCATGATCGACCAACTAAAATTGGTCACGCAAGATTTCCTCCAAAGTCATCGCCAACCCGAAAAACGCACTCGCCCTTAAACCGACGACATGCTTTTAAAACTGTTCTGTTATCAAACACGCGTACACCAAAGTCCTTACACGACCTTCGGTGATATTCTCAAGTCAATCCATCACAAGACTATTATAAAACTATCATGCCTCATCACGAAGCATAACTCCAAGAAACCGTGCATCCCACGCACAACCAGAGAGAGATTTCGAAACAAAACAACAACTTTTAAACTTTAGCGCGGCGTATAACCGACACTATCTTAGTGTATCCAAGATGACGTCAAGATGGGGGACATGCTCGTCTCATCCAGTAGAGTACACTAAGATTAAACCAAGGTCGCTGAGAAGATCAATCAGACCAAACTCTGATGCCTATACCACCTGAGGCATTCGTATTCGTCGAAGCTTAACCACTGAAACTCTTCCCACACTAACGGAGTTTCTAAAGCATTGCACACACTGCCAACCTTATCAAAGTCGTGCTTCCAAGCAAGCACCGACATGTAACCTGAAACTCATGTGACACTAACCACCTTAGGAGTGTCCATGTCGTCACAAGAACTAGCCTCTCACTAGCACGCTATTTTTGAAACACTTTAACGCACGGGTGACATTCCTCAAACTACGATCACCACATCATAAGCTCACACCGAAAACAAGGAAACTCAAGCTCTAAGGGTACTACATAGCAAGGGCTAGTCCCTTACGAAGCACACGCATCGACCCTAACTCTTGGTCATGCAAAACAAGGATTACTAGGATCAAAAACCACTTTCCATTTTATCCATTTCATTAATTCATTTCAACCTTTAATCATTTGAAAGAAGATTTTAACAAACCCACAAGTACTATTTCACAACAAAGTACTTGGTTTTCAAACAACGCCCCACGGGCAAAACAGGCAAGTTGCAACAAACTTTCTCTTCAACATTTAACATTTAAACTTTAGCAGCCATCTTTTAAAAAGTTCAAAAACATGATTTACCCTTTTCCCAATTATAAGGCGCCCATACACCTTATAATGGAAAATTGGCTCCATCGTAATCGCAACCAACAATTTCAGCCAAAGCAACCAAGCGCTTGCCAGCAAGCTAACAAGCCACTACAAACAGCTAACACAAAGCAACAAGATGAAATCACTAAAACATGCTATAACACAGAGCATGACACACAAGAAAGATAGAAAACATGACATATCATCACCCAAACATTTTAACTATCACCGAAACATGCTTTCTAAAGAGGCGTGCTAAATAAATCCAGACATGACATATTTTCAAGGCACACAATCAAAATCAGCAGGCATCCTACTAATGAAACTACTTGGCATGACACATATTCATGACATGTGAATCTATAAGTGCCTAATATGATGCATGCAATGCAATTTCCTGGCCATATCGGGCCAAGGAAAATTTTCAAAACCCCTTCATAAACAAATAAGCAGTGGAAAGTACAACATTCACCCAAGGTGAAATCACATCAACTATAACAACAAACAGCATGAACATCAATTCCCAGCCCTGGACACTTGGTCATTTACCATACGTGGGGTGATCAGTCCCAGACACGGCTATTACCCAAGCGCCGACACATTCCTAGTCTCCTGTCTACCAACCCAAAACAGTAAGACAAAGGAAAAGAAATAACACTGGTGCTCTGATACCATTTTGTCACGAACCAACCCAGGTCGACCCTAAACCGGACACCTGGGTCACCTGAGCCGGCCCACGACATGGCCTCAAGCACGTCTCCCCTTACGCCAGAGCTTGCTGACTAGTGGCGAGGGTGTAAGGTAAGTCAGGGGGGAGACTATACCCTCTTATCAAAGTGGAACAAGGGGACAAAAAATACAGCAACAGAAGTAGTGTAAATAATAATAAGAAAGCAGCGTAAAACATTTTTCATTTATAAGGTTTGAATAAAATTGACGAACGACAGTTTATATAAGAGATGCATGCATGACATACTAATGATACAATGGAAGCATTAAATCACGCGACATACTTACACATCAATGCAGAAGTAAATGAACAAAAGTCTCAAGCCCCGAGGGCGATCTCCATGAGCATCCCGAGCCCCAACTCGGTCCTTTGCTTCTAACTCCAAGTACAAGAAACAGTAACAACAAGGTCCTGCAACCAAATGGAGTCTACTCGAGTACCCCAGTGCAATGGCGGCCCGAGTAGGGTTTGAGATATATATCTCAGTAGGCCGGAACCACCGGGGTCTAGCCCACTCTAGACCATGAAATATAATTAAACAAAGTGCTGGTATTTTCGAACAATAATGACACAATACAAACAATAAACACCCGTCCAGGTTCCAAAAAGGACGCCTGACGACAATACCTACTTCGGCCCATAGCCGGGATAAGAACCTGTTTAAAACAACACAAGTAAATTTGGTTCAAGCATAAAAACACTTTTTATCATTTTTCTCACTTACTCTATTTATTCACTTATCATTTCAACTCAGACTGGAAATCCATTCATTCTTACCTTTCTTTATTTGATCACAATTCACTCGGGTTTTACCCACATCTATCATTATTTTCATAAATCATTATTATCATTCATTTGGTGTTGAACACCATGTCAAGCACCACAATTATCATTTGGTGTAGATCGCCGTGTCTAACACCTCGAATCACATTTGGTGTAGATCACCATGTCTAACACATAGATAATTATTCGGTGTAGATCGCCATGTCTAACACCCCGTATCACATTTGGTGTAGATCGCCATGTCGAACACCTTATATCACAAGCTTGGATAACCATTGGGAAGGAACGCCATGTCCAAAACCCAACATTTAAATTGGTCTAGAACGCCATGTCTAGGACCCAGAATCTCATTTATACCGTTTATCAATTAATTAATCAGTTGACACAATTCTCATTTCATAATTAATTCTTCAAATTTAATTATCCAAATCAGATCTCAACTTTTTATAATCAATTCTCATAATTAATTATCCTTGTTCAACATTCTGGAACTTGCACGAGCAATAGAAGGTAAACACAAGAGTATGGCATCAACATGCCTCTATGGTAGGTGATTAATGACATTAAATGGTACAAGATAACAAACTTGCTCAAGAAAGACATTCAATTCAAACTATTACATTAAATTTATAACTTAAAGAACAAGGAAAAAGGGGCATTTAGGCGGGGCACACCCAAAGGGGTGGCCAAGAGGCAAGGCGAGCACCTAGGGTGGGCTTTACCATAAACGAAGGCGACAATGGGCATGAGCGAACCACCCAAGCATTTCAATAATAAATAATGAGGCATCGCCGGAAGGTTGCGACAAGAGACACAAGACGTGGCATGACATAAGCACCGAAGTAAAGGGAAGAGGGTAAACACCCTACCCTAAAAGTTCTAATTACATGATAAGACATGAACTTAGGAGGTGGCATGGATCATTTATTATTTTTCAAGAAGTAACGCCATTTTTCAAGTATAAGGTCAAGTATAAAGAGTCATAAGACATTTAAGCAAGCAAGCACAACAAAAATATACTACTACATTTTTATTTTGAAGACAGATCACCTCTATTGGAGGAGTTTTATTAGAAAACCCGTCATTACTTTATCAAACAATTCATTTAGTGATATATAGAATTTAATTTAAAACTCATTCAACACTTAACAAAGTTAAGAAGACAAACAATAAGGAAGGAAATCATGAAACGCTATTACTACATTTTTAGTTTGAAGGCAGCGCACCTCGAAAGAGGGGTTTTATTATTAAATCTTTAGTTTAGTGACCAAGCAACCTCTTTTATCTTATTCCTGCAATTCACATGATTTTCACAGAAGCATTTAATCGGAACTAAACTTGCATAATTAAAATGCTAAGGAAGTGCAATATGAAACTCACTATTACTTTACTTAAATTTAAAGGGCAAGGAGAGGGACCCTACCTCAAGGTGGATCCATCCGTCCACTCCGGCTCTTGATGCTTTCTAACTAAGAGTCGCCGCTGCTCCCCCAATGAGCATATTCAACTTGACACACATGCAAGGACACCTAGCCCCTATGCATACACCCCGCATGGCCATGGGCATGCGCAAGAGGATCCTTACATGCACACTTGTTTGCATATGCCCGTCTCCACTCGCCTGCGCACACACTTTTATATATGAAATGGGGACAACTAGCCCCGTACGTGTATATTCGCTGCCATGGACAAATACAGGCACACCAGGGGAACCCACGTACATATAAATACGTACCTATGCCTGCGCAGGCGAGTCTCCTAGACTCTGGCGACTCGAAACCATGCCAAAACCTCCAAAACACTATAATACAACCACTACGAACCTTAAGACACAAAGGTAAACCAATTTAGGCAAGGAAAAACCAACAAGAAATAATAAACCCTTACCTCGGGTGCTGGAAACAAACCAAAACAAAGGTGAACCATACCGCAAAGCTCAACGCACTGCCAACGACAAACCAGGGACTCATAATCATCAAAAGCCCCAAATTTAACAAGTGAGAAACCAAGAAAGTGGTGAAACCCTTACCCCTAAACCATACCGATGGTTCGAAACCACCCGAACTGCTTCGCCTTCGGTGGCGGTTGCCGGAACGTGCATCAGGGAATCCCAAGGAATCATTCGGACACCATAAAACCCAAAGAAAGCCAAAAATTTGGGTTACCACAAAAACCCTAAATTTGGCCAAACCAAACAGGTACCGAGAAAAGGGACGAATCGTCAAAGCGAGGATGGAGGACGCACCTAAAAACTTTACCATGGCGAATCAAATCTGGAAGGTGAATAAAACCGGACGAAATCATCCGTGGAAAGAGGTCGCGTGTTGGGCCGTTGCGCGCTGCAGCGGTTCGGTCCGAACCGCTTTGCACAGCTGATTCGAGGTCGGCCGAGGGAGGAGGATAGGGAGAGGGGGCGGTCGCGCTGGTGGTCCGGCTGCTACGAGGTCGGCCGAGGGAGGAGGAGAGGGAGAGGGGGTCGCGCGCGGCTCACGGGATAGGAAGGGGTGCACCATGGGGGGGGGGGGGGTTCTACCGAGTGAGGGTGAGGGAGTTAGTTTAGGTTTTTTTTAATTTTAATTTATTTTGTTTTCTTTTATTTTAATTTTAAACAAAATCTTAAACACACCCGACCGCACGGTTTGACCCGCACCATCTAAAAAACCATGCACAGCCCGCATGCCTACTACCGGATACCCAGGGTATCCCGCACGGCTGACCCGTCCGGTTAAACCTACCACGCGCAGTCCGATATCACCGTTTAAAATGGATCCAGAACTCAGGACCTCATTCCAAAGCTCGGTTTTAAAACAGTCCCGCTGATAAAAGAAAAAGTTCAAAAACCTTCGTATTTTATCCGCTCTAAAAAAAACGGTTCGCTACATGTAGTCTTATACCTAGAATCAAAAACTAGTAGCTCCTCAATATTTTCCCTGGGGTAAGGGCTCTCATAACCATAGGGTTACAAATCCACATGCACCCTGAGAACCCTGACCACCAAACCGAACCATTATGGGGAACCTATGACCATAGAAATATAAACCCAAATGGAGGACATGCTGATGTGCCACTCCCTATGGTTTTACAATTTTGGAGGTCTTGGTGGAGGATTTGATTTGACCCCTCTTAGATAAGGGAGACAAAGGAGGAGAGGGATGACCATGAATGGATTTAAAGAAGATTCAATAGATGGATCACATAGTCTAGAAGGTAGGAAAAACTAAGGAGGATTATGTGTGTGTGTGTGTGTGGGGGGGTGCTTCATATAGGTAGGCTAGGGAAAATAGATAACACCATGGGAAAGGATTACATGGGAAAATAAACTTGGGTGATACCTTTCTCAAGACTTCAAGGGTCTCCAAATGTGTCCCTAGAGGTAAGTCACACAGGTCTATAGTTAAAGAAGGGATCCTCGTGTTAGGCTTTGTTAATTAGGAGTTGGACAAATTCCACACACAAGTTTTGTTTATTTTAAACATTGAGAGGACTTAAGTACTACTATCCCCCTATTATTCCTTCTTTTTTAGGTGTAAGAAAACCAACTAAAGGGTTTCAAAGGAATTGATAAAAGTAATAGGGTGATCAAAGCAACAATCGACATTTGGGAAAAAATCATCCATCCAAATGAAGACCTGAGGGGCCTATTTATAGGAAAATATAGGACCCTGGGTATAGGATTTAATCCATTCTAGCTATCTACGCTAGCTATACGTGATAGATATACAAGATAGCTTTTATGTGATAGCTATATGATCTAGCTGATGCATACTTGTTGTTCGCACTAGTACCCTGTACAGTGACATAAACCCATTTACAAAATATTTCCAACTTTTGAGAGCCACAATTTTTGATCCGTGAGTCCGTTTGGGATCTGCAGCTAGTCAAATCAAAGCTATATAAGAGATCTATGATTCATGATATGATGAATACACCAAGTCTTCTTAGAAGAATCTTGTAAATTAAATTTTGATCCTTCAAAACCTATTTATCATTGATCTTGGAAATCCATAGCCTACTTCTTGAGGGGGGGGGGGATCTTTCCACTTATCCCTAATTATGGAGAAGTATTTTAGAAATATAGAAATACCAAATTCATATTCTTAATTCATGGTAAAATATTTATACTCAAACTTGAATTTTTTTGTCCAAGTGAGGATCATATCATGAATTATGTGGAGAAGTTCATGAAAATGCATTCTATGGTGTCAACAAAATCCCCCTAGAATTAGATTCATTCGGAATGAACATAATCTATTCATAAGGTAAATGTAGGGAACTTTAATTTATTCCAAAATAATTTTGTGGGTTTTGTATGTATGTCATGTTTATAAGGATGCTTTAATTTTTTCCTAAGCCAGGGGCCTAATGATCATATGGTTCAACTGATTGAGCTTCAATAAGAAGCTAATGGGGATCAGGAGGCTATTTAATAAATTTAGAGTTATGCTAAAGGCCTATTGTAATAAATGAAGAAGAGACTCCATTTTTTGGGTTTTCCTCTAATTTTTCTCCATAAATTAAAAGAATTTTGTTTCTGATCATATACGTCTTTATCCCTAATTTCCTCCGATAATAATAATGTTAAAACAAATTTCCATAATATCACATCTTTATATCATCTAATCATAATTACAATGATAGGGATGAGGTATATTTAACTTTTACCTAAACCAAGGGGTCTATTGATCATAGTTTTTCTATTTCCAGGGTCATATGGACAACCCTACAAACTTTGTGTCTTTTATGTCATCACCCTAATTTTTTCTTTAGCTCAATATGAGAGAGACTTAGTAGGTGAGACTAAGATTTTTTTAGGCTTCCCTATTTGAGTTTCTAGCCTAACAAGATTTGTTCCTTTTAACTTTTTATTGCTTGATATTTACTAAACCATACAAAATTTAAGTCTAGAGAGTTTAGACTCAACTATTGTTTAGAGTTCCCTTTATGGGTTTTCAACCTAGTGAGTACTTTGTCTCTTTTTTAGGCAGTTTAAAGTCATGCATGTCGGACTAATAAAGCTAGTGTTTTAGGTCAATCGACTTTTCCCATGAATTTTGAGATGATAATCCAGACAAGGCTTGTTGGTTAGGAATATTTAGATATCCTTCAGATACTTCCAACGGGAAACTTGATCCATAATTTTTTTATGTTTTCAAAATCTAAAACGTGAAATATAGGAATAGAATAGGCCTATACTAAGGGAAAAGTTACCTCTAGTTAACAAACTAGTTATAGAGGCTATTTTATGCAAGGCCAACTTGGTCACGTACTACAAATTCAAGTAGTGGTATCCTTAGGATGATATGCCCATTATGTTGGTGACTTATGTAAGGCCAACTGGGGGAGAAGGAATCATCTGTACCAATATATTCCAGGAATAGGAAGCCACTACTACATAAATTTGATATGTGAAGGAGGGTATATATCATTAGCTAACTAATTTCAAGGGTAGAAGCCTCCTTTTCTGACAATGGATGTAGTTATCATGTAGTTTTATGTCATGTGACTAAGACATTATGCTGTATAGTTTAAAGTCATGTAGTAAGGACATTATGCCGTTGAGTTTAAAGTCATGTAGCAAGGACACTATGTTGTGCTATTTAAATTCATGCAACAAGTACATTATGCTATGCAGTTTAAAGTCACACAACAATGAAATTATGATGTGAAATTTAGAGTCATGCAGTAAGGACATTATGCTGTGCAGTTTAAAGCAATGCAGTAAAGACACTATGTTTTGTAGTTTAAATTCATGTAGTAAGGACATTATGTTTTTCATTTTAAATTCATATAATAAGGAAACTATGTTGGGTAGTTTAAATTCATGCATCAAGGAAATTATGAGGGATTTAATTTAAGGTATTTATCTTTGAATGAATGTTTTATGACTATCTGATTCATGGCAATCTATCTAGAAATGTGCTATTATATTTAGGTATGGAAGGAAAAAGTTGTAAGCTATGATTTGGGGATTTTCATATCCAAAGGATGGTATGGGAAATAGGGATTATGAAATTAGAGGGGGTCTCTCCCAAAACAAAAGTTACCACTAATTGAAAAACCCATTATGGGGTTTGGTTTAGGAAATGCCAACTAGGGCACGTACTGTATAGTCAATAATGGAATACTTGGGTTGGGAGACCCATTATGGGGGAAACTTATGTAAGGCCAACTAGGGTGCATACTGCATGGTTAGGAAAAGAAGCTATCAAGAATCTTGATATTCTATTGCTAAAAGATGATGATATCCTATAGAGATTCCAATCTTCCCAAGCATAGAGTTTGGTTTTTAGAGAAAAGTGCATGAATATGAAAGAGGTATTCTAAGTCACAATTTCCAAATAATTGGAGAATTAATCTTTCTACACAGGTTTAACCCAAACAGAGGAAGTATGGTTCTTGTAGTTTTAGGTTATATGACTAGGACCATAAGATTATAGAAATTATGGATGGCACATAGTCAAATGGCCAAAGGTTATCCTAGTATTCTTTGAAAAAATAAAGGGGTAAAGTGTAAAACATGGTCTTGGAGAATTTTAGGCTGAGAGAAAGGATATGGGACAACTATGTAAGGGACGTCCACTGACTTTGAATTATGGGTTCTGGTATACCATCATCAAATTATTAAAGGGATAGAAGAGGTTTCTCCTAAGAATGAAGTTACCACTGGTTGAAAAAACTGTTATGGGGTATGTTTTATGCAAGGACAACTGGGGAACATACTAGATAGTCAAAAAGTGGAATCCTTTGGAAGACATTCCTATTATGGGGGATATTTTATACAAGTACAACTAGGGAATGCATTTCATGGTTAAGAAAAGGAGATCTTAGGTTTCAGATATCCCGGCACCAAAATATGGGGAAAGGTTATACTGATCTGAAATTATATAATATTAGGAGTATGACATGTGAAGAAGGGGGTTTTTCAATGCATAAAAGAATAATTAAACCAATACTGGGCATGGATTTGGATCCCCTTACATAGATTTGACTCATATATAGAAATAGGACAACTCTTGTTTCCTTGGTGGGTTCTCTAAGGAGAGGACCCGAAATAAAAGCTCCTGTATATATATTTTTCGATTATATATAGGATAGGAGGAATTTTCTCTTACCCCATGGATAGGGATAGGTATTAAAGTATAGGATTCACTACATATCTCAATAGAATGAGAATCAAGCCACACATAGTTCTATAGGTACCATGTAGTTTTAAGTCATGTTGTGAGGATGTTGGCCATGCAGTTTAACATTTTAGGGAAAAGACGTGGGTGATTCTGACATGAAAAGGAATATTATGGCTGGGCCAGGGTGTAGAGCCCAAGCATATCTATGTATCTTGTTGGAGAAATAATCAAGTCATACATAGTTCTAATAGATATGGTTTCATTCATAAATTGATAACTAATATTGGATCTTCCCATGTAGATCTGACTCATACATGGGAGAGTAGGGTATTTTTTCTATGCTATGCTGTGGTGGGCCTAGGATTTAAGATCTAGGAGTCACTATGTATCTCATATGGATGAGAATCAAGCCACACATAGTTCCTTAAGAACCTTTTAGTTTAACATCATGCAGTAAGGACAAAGATGAATTGATGTGAAAGGATGGAAATATTGAGGCTAGACCAGGGTATAAGACTTGGGTGTCACTAGGTATCTTACTGGGGAAAGAAACAAGACACACATAGTTATTGATAAAGTTCACACTGTGAAAGTCTAATCTATACATAGGGAGTGGAGGATTTTTTTTAAAATTGAAGCTGGACCCAGGATTGGATATCTAGGCATCACTATGTATCTCAATAGGATGAGAATCAAGCTGCACATAGTTTTTGAAAATGCTCCTTGTGCAGTTTTTATTCATGAACATAGGGGGTGAAGGGGATTTGTAAGCATTATTTATAGAATCAAGATAGAAGATTTAGGTGTCAATAAATATCTTTCTAGGGAAAGAATCAATCCACACATATTTCTTGGAAATGATTCCCCACACTAACTGGGTTTTGATGTGATAAAAGGGATTTAATATTTTCCAGAATAATGTTTGGGCCTAAGACATCAAATGGTATGGGGATCAAATCATATGTTCTAGAAGAGTACCCTATATAGATTCGGTTCATACATAGGGAAAGGGGAAATTGTTTCCTTATGGTTGTATTTGGGCCTAATATTGAGGATCTGGGAATCACTATGTATCTCATTGGAATGAGAATCAAGCCACACATAGTTCTTGATGAGCCATGCAGTTTATCACAATTAGTTCATATGTCATGAAATAAACATTGTAGCTGGACTAGGGGACAAGACCCAAGTGTCACTGCATATCTTGGTGGGGAAAGAATCAAGCCACACGTAGTTCTTAATAGTTATTCCCCATGCAATTCTGATCCAAATTTAGGGATGAATGGGGATCAAGTACCACCAGGGATTTACAATGACGTGAGTGAGGTTTAAGCATAGAATCTACTCATATTTTGAGGGAACATAAAGAGTGTTTACTCATGGTATCTTATGTATTTATTAATGTTAAATAATGACGATGTTAACCATATAGTTTAATTTCATGTTGTGATGAAAAATGGTGTTATTCAGTTTAACGTCCAACATCTATGACCTCATGTAGTGAAAATTATCCTCATGTAATAAAGATGATGATGACACCCTGTTTAACATCATTCAACATGGAAATAAATAGTGCCTTGCTGTTTAACGTTTTATATATAAGACAAAATCCATGTGATTACAAAAAGTACTTCTTTAAGAACCTTGCATTAGTTGTATTTTTAGCGAGTTATCCATCCATTTAGATTCAGGAATAAGCTCTATTAGATTAGACCTTATGTATGGAGTAAGGAATATCACACATTGGATCAAGATTTGGAAGATTCTTTCCTAGTATCATTGGATTCCTAAAGACCAATACCAATTATCCTTGGAGTAATAAATAAAGGTGGACTTTATTATTAAATTCCCATGATATTCAATTCTGATAGACTTCCAAGAGATGCAAGGTATGGAATCTCTTTTCATCCAGTCACTCTAGATCATCTAGTCATTTTTGAGACTATTCATCTACAAATAGCTGGTCATGAATGGAAATACAGAGTGACAACAATTAAACCTCAATAGGAAAGACTTATTCTATTCTGTATACCAATGAGTATGGAGTTGCTCTCGTAGTAGTATAGGTAGTAGTTCGGTAAGCCTATAAGTCATGAAAAAACTTATCAGTCTAGGACTTCTTATCTTTATCCACCATCTTCTAGAGTATATTTGATAGAGTCTTATTGAAAGATTCTATTTGTCTATTGTCTATTGCATGATAGTAGGATGAATGGTTAGACTTAACATTGTATTCCTAATATAGCTTCCTTACCTCAACGGAATAGAAATTAGTGTCGTTTTCTGCCAATATGGTATAAGGGACACCAAATATAGTAATAATATTAGTTCTAAAAAATCTAACAATTATTTTGGATCTGAATTCTTTGAGGGGTATTACCTCATCCCATTTGGAGAATAAATCGGTAGCAGTAATGATGTACTTGAGCTTCTTAGCTATAGATGGAGGATATGGTCCAAAAATATCCATTCTCCATGTGGAAAATAGCCAGGAGTATTTGGCTGTATGAAGTATCTCTAGGGGTTGGTGAATAAAGTTGGCATACACTTGGTAAGGATGAAAATTCATAGTAAATTATGTGAAATCCTATGTCATTGAAGGCTAAAAGTATCCAAACCTTCATATTTGATCAGAGATCTTATAACTTGATTGGTGGGCATTAGAGGTTCCTACATGTAATTCTTCCATAATAACCACAATCTTTTCTCTATCAAAACATATGAGAAGGACTCCATCATAGCCTCACTTATAAAGGAATTTCTGGTTATTTGGGCCATTATAAAGAGTAAAATTATCCACTCATTTCTAGATATACTATCTTCCAACCCTGTCTGATGGAATTATACCATCTTGGAGATATTCTATAATTGGTGTCATCTATCTTGTAGTAGAACCATATGGATCAGGTATGTGATTGATTTCATTGAACTCTTCTGCTTTGATTTGAACAAAAGGAGAAACCATGTGATGATGGATAATAATGATGAATATTTTATCCTGATTTGGATAATCCAAAGCTATAGTTATATTTGGTAACACATCTTCCTGAGCATTATGTGATCGTGGGATGTGAGTCAATGTTGGATCTGAGGTGAATTCTTCAATTAACCCTCATACATAATCACAAAGGGGGATTAACTCTTTATTTATGATGTAATAATCCATGTTGATCTATTTAATTATCAATTATTAATCACCCTTCACTTCTAGGTAGTTCACTGGTACTTGAAGTGCCAATTCTGGGCCTACAATTAGACCCAAATATTCTACCTCATTATTGGTACCACCTTCTGATAAAAGGAAGGATTATGAAAATAATTCCTTTTTAAGGAGATAAGAACAATTCCCAACCTAACATTGTTGAGCTTAGGGTATTACATTCTCTTCCCAATTAGACTCTTGGAAGCACCGTTGAAATACATTTCTCATGTTCGAGGACTATCCTGAATAGAGAAGATTTATTCATCAGGCAGTTCAGTATTTAATGACATATCTTCTATAGATGGGTGCTCAGAAAGGAAGTCTGAAAAGGACTGGCCTTTCACTACTTTTTGAGGAAAAAATTGTATATCAAACTGCTTCGAAATAACTGCCCACCGTGCTAGACGTCCTATCGAATATGATGAATGAAGATAAATTTGAGCAGGTTATTGTAAGAAACCAAGTGGATCTCGTGATGTTGTAGGTAGTTACTCATCTTCTTAACTGAAAAGATTAATTCCAATAAGCTCTTATAAATATTTAAATATCAAGTATCTGTGTTGATTATTATTCAAATGATGTAATACAAGTTATTTTCATTTCCAGCATCATTCTTTTGTGCAAGGAAACCACGCAATGATCGCTCTAAGGCTGTCATGTAAAGAATGAGTGGATTTCCTTCAACAAGTGGAATTAACACTGGTGGGATAAAGAGGTATTTCTTGAGGGTGTCAAATGCTTCTTTATAGTCATTAGTCCACTGATAAGTGAATCCCTTCTTCATCAATTTGGTGAAGGGTAAACACTTTCCTGTGAGGTTGGATATGAAGAACTAGATGTAGACCATTTTACTTGAAGTCCTCTTAACTCTTTCAAGTTTTGAGGATGTGACATTATAAGGTTATGTTTAGTCTTCCTAGGGTTAACTTATATGACATGATGGTGTATAACAAAGCTAATAATTTTTTCTAAGCTTACCCTGAAAGCACATTTCAATGGGTTCATCTTCAGATTATGTTGTCAAAGCATGTCGAATATGGTCTCTAAGCCATCCATATGGTCAAAATATTACTAATATTTTACCACTATATCATTAATGTATAATTCAACAAAACTTCCCAATAAGGGTTTGAAGATGTGATGCATATCATGTTGGTATGTGGAACCAACATTATTTAAGCCAAATGGCATTACCTGATAGAAAAATACTCCCTGATGGGCTCTGAAAGCTATGGATTCTTCTTCTTTTAGGGCCATCCAGATTTTATTATACTCGGATTATACATCTATGAAGGAGAGGGATTAATGGCTAGATATTGCATCAATCATGAGTTCTATAATTGGAACTGGGAATCCATCTTTGGGAAAATGTCGGTTGAGATCTCTGAAATCAATGAAAACTACGATTTTCCTATTCCTCTTTATCACAAGGACATTGTTGTCTATCCATTTCAGGTACGAAACCTCTCATAAGAAGTCATACTTAATGATTTTTTCCACTTCAGACTCAATTTTGGAGGCTTAGGTTGGGTGTATCCTCTTGGCTGCCTGCTTGAGTCCCCTATGATTTTATGAAAAACCCAAATGATGGGTGGTCACTTCAGTGTCAAGGCCTGGAATATCTATGTAATTATAGGGAAATAAATCTTGGTGCTACTTTAAGAAGGAGGTGTATACCCCCTATTCTTTGGGAGTCATGGACGTGCTAATTAGAGTGGGGCATGGATCTTCTTTTTTACCTAGATTTATTTCTCTGAGTTCATCCAAAGTGGTGGATATGGCTTCCTCAAATACTGCAGGGGCATCCCTGAGATCTTCTTCTTCTTCTTCCTCTTCCTCATACTCCACTACTTGTGCTTCTACCTGGGGAGGAGATGATAAAAAAAGTTCTTCAAAGGGAATATGAGAGTCTCCTTTTGGACATCTGGAGGATGAGGCAATAATTTCAATCTCACTTGCTGGCATGAAGCCTTCTTGGAGTCCTGAAGGGGAAACAAGGGGATAAGAATGAGTCTCTTTACTTTATACTATTTTCACAATAGCCTCTTCCAGTTTGGCTGATAAAACCGGGTTTTTTTGAGTCCCATGGGATAAAATTAAGACATTTTCATTCAAACCTTCATTATCATTTGAAGAAATGATAACTTCTTCAGTGTCATCAGGCTCAACTATCATGATTGATATTACAAAATCTAATGAATTAATTGGTGAATTATGACCCACCCTTTCAATTTGGTTAATAGGAAGTACATAGTTTGTACTAAGCTACTTGAAAGGGCTAGATGGGATCATCTCCAGGCTATTTGGGGTATTGATTTGAGTATCATTATCATTCATGGATTGTTTTCCTCCATTTTGGTAGAACCATGTATCAATGTATTGTGTCTCATAGGATTTTAATGAGGCATTTTCACCATACCATATCCCTATTTGACAATTGATAGAATATTTGAGACATTGGTGGTATGAATAAGGAATGGAAGAATGTTGATGTAGCCAATGTATTCCCAACAGAACATTGAAAGATGTGTCTTTACCAACTACCATGAACCCTGAGTTGAATACAAGATATCAAAACCAATTCTTGAGTGTGATCTCGCTAAGAGGTTCTTGCTCATTATTGTCATAGACCTATAACATTAGAGTGGAGGGAGACCAGTGAGATTCATTAAGACCTAGTTGAATAAGTGTTCATATTGGGATGAGGTTGACTCATGGGCCATTATTGATGATGGATCATCAGATATCAATGTTGTTTAACCTGCTGAATATATAGGAGGGTCTGAAATGTTCTTGTATGACAACATCCTCATATTATTCAATGAATGAAATGACTACATGGAATTCTATAGGATCATTCTCTGCATGATATATTTCAACACCAGAGACCTCAACTTCAAATTCATGAGGGCTTGACAATGATTCAATTAGTGCTTCCCAGAGGTCTTTTGACAAACTCAGAGCATCCAAGATTGATAACTTAACCAGTACTTGAGATAAATACTTTAAAACATCATACTTTTGATTCAGAGGTTTTCACTTTCCAATATGAAGATTTTATTTTATAGGTGCCCTTGGAGCTAATATTCCTTATGTGGATAGAACGTTCTTTGGGATAGGAGTTGGAAGTGCTTCTATTCTTGGTGGATTAGGGTGGGTTGGTATGCCTACCTGTCAAGTTGGTGGTGGCATATCCTCTAACCTGTCTTCTAAGATGATCATGTCAGGGAAGACTATTTCATATGTGGAGAAAGAACTCTATTATTCCTATTGATATCACTTGAGAGTTTTTCCATGAGTTTTGGGCCGCATAGACAGTTCGAGAAGGGGTTTGATTGAAGTTGTGGCTCCTAGAACAACCATGTATTCCCCTATATCCTCAACACCGATGACCTATTCCCCCAGTTACCTAATCAATTATAGAAAAATTAGGTTCATAATCATAATCATCATTTAATAAGGGATCTGTTAAGTTAATAACATTAACAAAAACAAAGATCAACTCTTTATCCGATGAAGATTCTACCCGGGGGGTCGACTCTTGTTGTACCATTTAGAGGGGCAGTGCCCGTGTTTTTGATATGGTCGGTATGAAATACTTTAAGGTTAAGGACAAATTTGGAATTGTCACGATCTCATATTATTATACTTTCTTCTTATCCTTCCGACCATGTCACTTATTTGAGGATGGTCCTTCACAGGACGAGGCTTTTGATGAAGCTGGATTTGCTGTAGTGGAAGTAGGAGGAGACACAATTTTCTATTTCAACTATGTTCGTAGAATGGTATGAGTTCGATTGATGGTTTTTCTGACCATCCAGTCACCGAAATTGTGTGAACTCTTTCTTTTAACTTTTTTACAACTCACCTTCCTCCTCTCGATTGGTAACATAAGCATATGCTACCTGGGCTAGAAAATTATCCATTTTCACTTTCCATGAATCTACCATCTTTTATAGGAGGTATTTGAAAACAAAACACTATTGGATGGGATGAACCAACATTTGATAGAAGGGTAAATAGTTTGGGATATCTTATTCACCTTCTTTGTTAGGATTCTTGGGATTTGGAAACTTGACTAAGTTGTTTTCCAAAGCTGAGATGAAGTAGTTGGGGACTTGGTCATTCCAAAAGGAATAGACGTTGTTTTTCAACTCCTCAAACGATTTCGTCCTCTGATATATTTGATCATATTGACAAGGCGGTCATTTCTATTTATACTTATGAGGTGTATCCCTATGATACAATACATGATTTGAGGTAGGAGTAGATATAGGGGCCTGTTTAAGTGTAACTATAACAACCTTTGATTTTCTTGTTCTCCTTCCTTGAGTTGATGGAATTACTTGGGACTTGGATTTGTTCTCTGTGATGGAGTTTTATAGTTGTTGAGAAATTAGGACCAAGTCCCAAAACCCTCCAATGTATTTCACATGGATCAATGGTGTGAAAAACTATTCATAGATATTTTCTACATAGATATACAACAACCCTTTTTGAGGGAGTGGTGGGTTTAATGAGTAAGTCAATCCTTTCCACTGTGTAATGAAGTCTAAGACCCTTTCATTATCCATTTTTATAGTTTGTAAGATCAAAGACTGTTGTATTTTGTAATGTTGAGATAAACTGGAAGAGGAACTTATGATAAAGATCTTTCCATCCTATGATCGACCAGGACTGAAAACTTATGTACCATACATAGGATTTCCCCTGAAATGATTGCATGAAGCATCTAAGTTTCACTAATTTCTGCTGCTCAGGGGTCCCCATTATGAGATCATAGCGAGAGAGAAAATGTGTTAAGTGCTTCTCCAGATCTCCCAATCCATTGAAAATCAGAAATATAGGATTCCAAAAGTTTTCTAGAGGAGGGGTAGGATACACCCATTTAGGATAATCCTTCTTTCTAGCTGTACTGGTGCACTTCATCCTTTCGTGGCTTCTAATCGAGTTGTTAGTGACTCAATGGTGTTCATAATCATTCAAAGAATATCTATCTGATCCAATACCTGAATAGGTTCCGTGGTCGAGCTTGAATGAGTGTGGTGACTGGAAGGACCAATGGTGGTGGAACCTCTGGTATCTTCTATGATCAACCAACAGGGGAAGTCCTGTAAGGATGTTCCTAACCATCTTTTGTCTATGTTCCCAATGGAGTGAATTCTTGATTTGCTATTGCATGATTCAAAAATATTGGTGGTTGATGTACCACATTGAGTGGATGTTCCATATATGCTTCAGTTGTTATAGAAAACCATCTTTTCTAAGGTGCACTAAATGGAAGTGAAATTTGAGGGTCTTCTTGTGAAGAATATCTGGTAGGAAGGCTATCTCAGAGTAACTTTTAATTTAGTCTTATCAACTATTTTATTTCCTCTTCTTACTGAGAAAACATTTCCTCTAGAAAAAGGGATTGACCTTCTCTGGGGGGAAGGTGAGACATGGTATGACCCTTACCTTTTCCCTTATTAGGTTCCTTTTTAGGAAGTAGAGGTGGATTATCTGAGGGGATACCCAAATTTTTGGTGAGCCACTGGTTTTGGGTACACACACCTCTTGCATTTATTTCAGTGCAGACCATCTAATGAATAAAAGGTTATTCTTTAGAATTCTCTAAATTGGTCTTATGTTCTAGAGGGATTTCAATGATGGCATTAATGAAATTAATAGATGCATAATTCATTACAAGCATTCATTTATAATTTCTGTGAGATCACCTTCTTTTGTTCCCTCCACGAGACCTTGTCTTATTCTTCTTTGGTTCCCCATGATTTTTTGGTGGATAGTAACCCAAAGGGAATCTCTCAAGAATTCAATCATGCACTTTCCAAGTGACTGCACTAGATCATGGGATGGGAAAATTTGAGAGGATTCACTATGTGACATATTCCCTAATCGAGATAAGACTGATTCCCACAGAGGAGGGGATTGCTGAGGTGAATTTTTTTTTAACTATGTGACATAGGGATATTACTGTTTTTTCTTTATAACCATTTGAGCTTGGTTAGCTTATCTCGAGGTTTGGGTTAAAAAAGCCCCCATCCCCATGGGCTGGGGTTAATCTTGAACTACTGTGGATGATATTACCATAACTTCTCTTTTTATTTTATAGATTCTAGTCTGAATGTGGGCTGGGTGCATTATTTGGAACTCACTTAAATCACCTATTTCGGAAGACTGTTGTTCTATTTTTGAAATTTTCTCAATCTAATGAATAACATCCTATAAGAGGGATGCCTAATAAATGCTCTCAGATGCTTGACATAAAAAATATCTCAACAACTTTCTCTCTTCTAGCCTAACATCGGTGAGAGTCTGTCACGGCCTGTTTTGGTTGAGCATATCTTTGGTCATGAATAGATTCCATTTTTTATAGCCAGCCTAGGGTAATGAAATTTAATGATACCACCTTTGGAGAGATTTTCTAGATTGGGATTGCAGTGAAATATAATTCTCTATGTATACCCTATCCTCTGATATGAACACCAGATGGAGTATCTGCAATCAACTTTCACAACCTGATTAATGCATCGAGGCATGCACATTGAAGGGATACCTGCTGGTTCTCAATCTTTGGATGTTGAGAACCCATGAGAGATTCCAATTCAAATTGGAATTACAAACCTTCTATTATCATGACATAATTTTGATACTCTTCATAAGTTAATACCTTTTCTTTTAAGTGATGAAGAGTTTTCCATATGTTGAGGCAGTCATCATGCATACAATCTTCCATCATCACCTCTAAAATGTTGAATTGAGAGGTGACTAAAGGCAAAAAAATTACAGGTATGTCATCTTTAACTAGCTGTTTCCTCATGTTTAGCATATCTTTTTCATCTTTTACAAGGGTTTCCTTGACCTGGTTCTACCAGAGTGGACCCTTCCTGATTGTTTTACCACAATAAATGAGATTGGTTGATATTACCTCTACTATGTTGGAAGGAAAATGAACCAAGGGTGGTTTAGAGAATGACTGTTGCCTTGGGCTATCTTTCGGTTGAGAAAGTATTTCACCTGCTAGCGATAAGGCATCATACATGACTGGCCTTGTGTTTGCAAGTGCCTCACAATAAGAGGGATTTCTCATCATTGCATTGTCAATTGAATAATTCTATTAACAATGCGAATCACTAATAGAGAGAGAACATTCATAGTGATCACCATCATGGGGAGGACCATCATGGTGGATTATAGAAATGGGAAGGCTCACTTTCTCCTTGTTCTTCTGGCCACATGGAGGGTTGCCATGGATCTCATCAAGATATAGTCTCTTGAGATCAACTGAACTATTTCCATGAAGAAATCCTTCATCATAAAGTGTCTGATGCAGACCTTCATAATTACTACTACTACTCCCCTAATTTGGTAATGGGTGGGTGGGATCTTGAGATGTAATAGATAAATATCCAAGGGCTTCAAAAACTCTAGCATAAATAGAAGCCTAATTGTAGATCAACTCTTGATTTTACAATCATACTTGATGATATTTATTCTTATATGTCTTCTTACGAGTGACTGGGGACACTTGCTGGGATAAGTGGTTGTCATGGGTAGGTGTTTGTTCCTACCTTAGATTAGACATTGGAATAGGTCGATTACCTTCGATTGAAGCGGGTGTATGTTATTGATATTTTTATTTGTATAATATGGTGGAGTTTTCCCCCATGACCCTCCTGGACAAGAGATTAGGTGTGTGTATTCTCTGGGGTGTTATGCTGATGAGACACCCCATTTTTATGGATATAGTTATGTTTCCATCCCTCAGGAACTACTATTGTCACCATGATGATATCCTAAAAAGTCTGTAGGATATGGGTAGGGATTTACGTCTGCCCTTTTACTCTTTCCATGATATAATTGGTGACTTCATTAACTGGAACATGGATATATGCCCATTACATATATAGAGGAGGTATATGCACCTACTACTATCCTACCATTATTATCAGTGTATACTAATAGTACTCATGAGTAGAGACTTGAGTCTTCCCTCTACTTGTCATTGGGACATTCAAACTGAATTCTACATGTGCTGCTAAATGAGCCTACTGGTAGGTTTTATGGATGTTGACTGGTGTGTGTGCCTGCTCATTCTTTTTCGCTAAAAATGGTTATCAGAATTCATTGAGTGCTTCTAGATGAGTCTTTTGGTAGTCTTGGTGGGTGTAGGTAGGTTTATTTTCTTGCTTGTAGGTTGGCACCATATTTGGTTAGAGGGATTCTTTGAATTCCTCCATGTGAGTCTACTGGATGGATAAATAAAGGTGAACATGTGTATGTTCCCACTCACTATTTTCCACTAAACTAGGTTGGTGAGTTTCTCTCGTGGGGGAAAAGGTGTGAACCTACTCCCTATTGGCCTATTGTCATTCCTGGAAGGCCATCTTGTATGCCCAGGTTTGAGGGACCCGGGCTAGATAGCCAAAGGGGACACCCTCATCATGTTGAGGGTTAACTGCCACACGACATTGGCTGCGACGATTGCTGGAAGGATCCCTTGATAAGGATCCCTGTATATTTTGGACGAGGCTTTAGGTTACCTCCTTATCCAACTACCTAAAATATGGGAGGGACTGGTTATTTCATTCCAAGGATAAACTCTTGAAATGGTTGAAGATGATGGTAAGTACCATATTCTTCAAAACCACCAGTCGTCGTTGACTGAATTGTTGGTGGTATTGGTTGAGTTGGAGGCCTTTTGGGAGGCCTCCAAGGTTAGTATTGTACCATTTTGATAGTACTATCAGAATAATGAGTTTGATACCCAAAATTGAAGATGCTGAGTTGGTGTTGATGTCCTTCTCAAGGATGAAGATCCAACCTAAGTATTATCCAATGCATTCATTGGGTAAAACTTGAAGGATTCCATTATATCAAAAGGAGTTCTTGGAAGGAAGTTCATGTATATATGAAAAACACAAATAATGAACTCTTGAAAAGTAGCATCTTACTTGAGTGAACACATACATGATTGATTGCCCTGTCCAACCCTCATTTACTTTGAGAATAGGAAGGGCCTAATAGGTAGGTGATACTATCATCTTGGTTAAGGATCCACATCAAGTTCACCATTTTTTTGTTTCCTATGGAAATGGGTACAATCATTTAGGGAAACAAAATGGTATGATGGAGACTGGTTAGTACATCCATTTTTATATTGTTAAATAGATGTCATAGTTTAAATAATTCACATCGAGTTCACCATTTTTTGTTTCCTATGTAAATGGGTACAATAGTTTAGGGAAATAGAATTTTTCAATGGAGACTAGTCAGTACATACCTTTTTATATTGTAAAGGAGATTCCATAGTTTAAGTCATTCACATCAGGTTTAACCCCATAATGGTTTTTTATTTCTAAATGGTCTCCAGTGGGGTTTTTCATGGAACTAGAAACCCCCAATGATTCTATATCCATGGGGACCTTCTTTCCAAAGGTAGGCATTCATTAGGTATTTTGACCTACAATGCTTATGAACTCACATTGGTCAAGAGTATGGGAGGTCCAACACATCACACCCTTTTGGGGGAATTATTGCATACTCTAAGAATCTATTATAGATTTAAGATATGCTCATGAATCCTTCATTAATTCCTAAGTATGATATGGTTCATCCCAAATTATAAATCAATTATTAGCATGTGTGGAATTCATAATCAATTGTATGTATTATAGGTTCTCCATTTATGGATATATTTGTATGTATCTGAGGTTCACCATAAATTGTATCCTATCATATAATACTTAGATATTCTTTGGTCTTTATTATGAAAATGATGGTTTTCTAGCCACACAGTGGGGAACTCTAGAGTTTATTGTTATCCAAGTAGATAAAGGTCACTTTGGAGTCTATTTTCATCTAGGTAGATTAAGGTCATTCTGAAGTTTATCATCATCCAGGTAGACAAGAATTTTTTGATGTTAGGATCAAACCCATAAATGGGATTCCCATATATCATTGTGAAAGGAATCATAACCCATGTAGTTTGGTACCGATTAATGGGGAACATCATACCTTTTAAGATCGTGTGATGAGGACCCAACCGTACAATTTAACATGATGTGTCAAGGATGTCTAGGTGGAAGGTGCCTAGTCAAAGTTTAGTGTGGTACTTATTCTAAAACAACCCAAGGAACTTAAAAGGGATATGAGTTTCCAAGTTAAATTAGACCCTGCTAGGGATATGGCCTAGAAGATCATGGTTGGTTTAGGAGTTGGGTATAAACCTTAGGGAGGCTTTCTATGTGTCCCATTTAAATGGGAATAAAATCCCATGTAGTTTGGTAAGTATCGTAGGGGAGTATAGTCCTTTGAGAGGATTAAGCTTGGGATTTCCTAAAGCATATACCTTTATAAAAGGACCATGAGATATATCTTAACTCATGGTGGTTTGGGGGCTTAACATGGGGTTTACTCCTGAAGAGGATACCTAGATTAAGGGAATTATGATTGGGGATTATTCCTAAGGAGGATTACCATTAATCTTAGGCCCTAAATGGGATTCCTACGTATCCTGGTTAATAGGAATAAGAGTCCTCATAGTTCAGTGATGAGGAACCCCACCTATAGAGGCTCTATAAAGGTTATTGTCCTAGGGAATTATGGCCCTTTGAGAGGATTAAGTTGGGGATTACTCCTGAAAAGGATTCCATTTGATCTTCGGCCTTAGGTAAGAATCCTATGTATCTTGGTTAGATAAAGAATAAAAGTTCTTGTAGTTCAATCCTTCTGGTAGATCGTGTGAGTTTCATGATCATCACTAACCTCTAACCCCATGTGATTTATGTTCGGTGTGAGAAATAAGAGGAAGTAGAATATTTGACAAACCACACACGTTTCCTCCTTTACTGGTGGAAGAGTATGAGGTTATGTTGTAAGAAGACGATGGTAAAACCGAATACATTAGGGCTACGACACTTCCCTCTATTCACCTTACATTGGATGAGAGTCCAAGGTAAATAAGGAATGAAGGTAAAGGATGAGAAGGTGGAGAGGATCAAAACAGCAACCTCCCATAGGAAAGGCTTGGGGCTTACACCAGGATGACTACCCTAAAATTGGTTCCACAGTGGGAGGATGATCTCATTCCATGTTGAATGGAAAGGAAAGTGATATCCTTACCCCCTATTGGGAACCAGAGGACAGGAGTCTCAGAGAAGATAAGGGACAAACATGGTCCTATCCCTAGAATACGAGACTAGGAACTCCTCAACACTATCCCTAGGGTAAGGGTTCTCATAACCATAGGGATACAAACCCACATGCACCTTGCGAACCCTGATAGGCCAACCAGACCAGTGTGGGGAATCTCTAACCATAGGAATACAACCCCAAATGGAGGACATGCTAGTGTGCCATTCCCCATGGTTGAATAAGTCCGAAGGTCTTGGTGAAGGCTTTGATTTGATCCCTCTCAGACAAGGGATCCAAAGTAGGATAGGTCTGACCATGAATGGATTTGAAGAAGACCTGCTAGATGGCTCATGCAAGATAAAAGGTAGGGAAAACCAAGGAGGATTGCATGGGGGGGGGGGGCTTCGCACAAATAGACCTGAGAAAATAGATAACACCTTGGGATACATATCACCTATGAAACTACCTTGGACAAGACCTTTCTAAAGTCTTAATGGGTCTCTATAGGCATTCATAGAGGTAATTCACGCAGGTCCATAGTTAAGGAAGGGATACTCATTCAAGCTTCATTAATTAGGAGTTTGGAGAACACCTTACATAGGTTTTGTTTATTTTAAACACTAGGAGGACTTAAGTTCTACTGTACCCCTCTTATTACCTCTTCTTTAGGTGTTATAAAACTACCTATAGGGTTTTAGAGGACTTGAGTAAAGCACTAGGGTGATCCAAGCAACAATCGGCCTTCGAAAAAAACTCTTCTGTCCAAATGAAGACCCTAGTGGCCTATTTATAGAAAAATATGGAACCCAGGGCAAAAGAGTTACTTTGAGCTAGCTTTCTGTGCTAGCTATTATCTGATAGCTGTCCATGCTAGCTAATACATACTAGCTTTCCGCACTAGTACCCTATATAGTGACACAAATACCTATACAAAATTTTTCCAACTTCTGAGAGCCATCACTTTTGATCTGTGAGTCTGTTTAGGATCCACAACTAATAAAACTGAAGATCTCGAAGAGATATACGCTTCTTGATATAGTTAATACACCAAGTAATTTTTTGGATGAAACTCAGAAAATTAATTTTTATGCATCAACACCTTTTTATCATAAATCTTGGAAATCCACAACCTACTACTTGAGGGGGTATCTTTACACTTATACCTAATTATGGAGATGTATTTTGGATAGATAGAAATCCAGACTACATCTTCTTCATTCATGGTGAAACATTTCAACTCAAACTTGATGTTTGTTGTCTAAGTGAGAGTCACATCATGAATTATGTGGAGAAGTGCATGAAAACACATTATGTGGTGTCAAAATTTAGGACTTGTGTTTAAAAATTTAATTTACTCCTTATCTATTATTATGTTGTAATTTAGTATGACTATCACTAAGTTGAAATAGGAAGGGCCCTATGCCACTGATCATCAGATCCAACAACTTAATTTCAATATATTTTATGAGCGGTTCAAGAATCACATTTGCATATATAATTGATTTAATATTTTTATAATGTATCTGAGGTGAATTTTCATGACCCTCCATCCACTGACTTATATAAAATTTATATATTCACAAGATGCATGAGTCATATGCTCATATAGTGACTAAAGAACTCAATCCAATGTGCAGTGTGCTCGGAATGGCTAAATAAGCATTTTAAAAAGATTTGGAAGTCTATAAAAACATATGATAGGGGGTAAAAACTAAGAAAATGACCTCATATTTTCATAAAATTTTAGTACAACAAAATTATATTTATTTTTGAAATATAGGAACTGATATCACATCAATCTGCATTGTCGTTTTCTCAAGATTATTAAAAACAAATTTTTAATGTTTTAAAACACTAAAACATTCATGTAATAATAAAAACCATAGAAAATAACCTCATATTGACATGAAATCATAGTAAAAATATATTTTAATTATTTGTGATGTGTAAGATTAGATGGTACATAAATTTGGTATGGTTTATGGGGTCGAAACAAAAAAAAAACAACCTATTATTTCTATGAAATAATAGGAAAACAATTATAGATTTATTTTTGAAATGTAGGAATTAACACCACATACATCCAAGTTATAATTTTCTAGAGATGACCAAAAACACATTTTTAGTGTCTTAAAACACTAAAATGTACATGTAATGGTCAAAACCATAGAATAAATAATCATATTGATATGGGTTCATAGGAAAACTTTAATTAAATTATTTGTGACAAGTATGAGTATAAGGAATTTCAATTTAATGTACGGTTTTCTCAGAATAACTGAATAAGTAGTTTTTAAAATTTTTTCTGTTTTTAAAAATATCTTTTATGGGGAGAAAAACAAGAATATGAGCTCTGATTACCATGAAATCATAGGAAAATAACCTTATATTTATTTTTTAAATTTAGTAACTGATGCCACATAAATTTGAGTTTTTGTTTTCTTAGGATAACCGAAAAGACATTTTTATTGTTTAAAAAAACTAAAACATTCATATAACAGTAAAAACTATAGAAAATGGAATCATATTGATGTGAAATCATAGGAAAACTATCTTTGAATTATTTTCAACATTTATAAGGTGACACTAAATCAATCCAACATGCAGTGTGTTTGGAATGAAAAAATAAACATTTTTTAAAGATTTGGCAGTCTTTAAAGATGTTTTGTTAGGGGTTCAAATCCAATAAAATGACCTATGATTAGTGTGAAATTGTAGGAAAAAAATATCGTTTTATTTATTAAATTTATTAATTGAAATTTAATCAACATGACTTTTAATTTTCTCAAAATGACTGAAAACACATTTTTGGAGTTTTAAAATACTAAAACGTGTATGTAACGGTCAAAACCCAAAAAAATGGCCTCAGATTGATGTGAAATAATTTTAAAACTATATTTTAATTATTTTGATGTGTATAAGTATAATACATGTCCAACTGATGTGTGGTGTCCTTGGAATGATTGAATAAATAATTTTTGAAGATTTGATTGACTTTAAAACATGCTTTTGGGAGTCAAAACCAAGAAAATGTCCTATGATTTTCATGAAATCGTAGGATTTTTGAAATGTAGGAATTGAAACCATACCAATATTAATTTTTTGAATGAGATGATAAAAATGAATTTTCTTTGTTTTAAAAAACTAAAACATGCATGTGATGGTCAAAACCATATAAAACATCCTTATATTGATGTGAAATCATAGGAAAATTATTTTAAATTATTTATGACATGTAAGAGCAGACGACATGTCAATCCAATATGCAGTGTCCTTAGAATGATTGAATAAACAATTTTTATAGATTTGAAAGTATATAAAAACTGCACAAGGGGTCAAAACCAAGAAAATGAACTTCAATTACTGTAACACCCCAAGCTTCCTCGGTACGCTTCTCTTTGAATAATGTAATAGCTTGCGCAATACACAAATTCAAGTTCGAGCACACCACAACCAATCAAACTAGCCATTGAAAAAGAAATTATGAATAATAATACCCAATTTTTGAAATTTTATAAATATATTTTTCAAAATGGACTTCATTTTTGGATTCAGAATATCAAAATTAGCTTATGGTGATTTTTTTGTATTTTTCTGAAAACATTTAATTTTTGATGAATAGTAAAAAACACTGCATTGTTATTTAAAACTGATTTTTTATTTAAATAACTATTAGTTTTATTTAAATTTATTTTAAAGTTAAAATAGATAAATAATACCTATATTAGTCCAATGTAATTCATTAGAGTCATTTTATAATAATATTAGATGTATAAAATTTTATTGAACCTTTTAACGTCCTTTACCCACCTTCTAAGCACATTTACGAATTTGAATAAAACATAATTTTACCAATTTTGTGAATTGAATTTCAAAAATCCAAGAGAAAAAATTGACATTAGTAAGTAAAATGTGGTTCAATAGGATGAAAATAATTTTTGGTGAATAGTAACTTTTGAATTTTATTTACCACGGTTAAAAGTAAATAGGGTAATTAAAGGTAAACATGATATTATAATTACCCCAAAACATGTCCTAATTCTATTGTATAAGTTTATTTCAACCCAAAAGAACTTTAGGAATAAAATATGATCCTTTTTGATCCACTTGGATTAGATTAGGATATTTATTATTATTTTATTTAAAGAAGAGTTAAAAGTGTTAAACTCAAATTTTAATAACTAAACAATTTTTAATATAGGGTTATACATAAGATAAATTTGACTATAAATATTCATTAGAAATCTAAAAAAATTTCCTACATCATGGTATTTTATGTATAATTTTTAGACATTAAATAATTAAATTTATTTATGACACAATGATGATGCAATAGTTACCTTATTAATGAAAGATTAAAATAATTGATATTATAAATATTAAAATAAATGTAAATTGAGACTTTTGATTCATTCCACGAATTTTATAGGTTAATATGATATGTTAGGGTTGATTAAATATTTTTTTTGAAGTGATAAAGTTTTTATGACTTTCAAAAAAACCAAATACTAAATAGTGTCAAAATTGACATAAATGAGTTTTTAAAAAAAATTATATTTTATTAAATGATACAATATTCATAAAAATATAATGTTTGAAAAAAAAACTTATATTAGGTTATATATGTCAATAATGAACCACTTTGGGTTCTCTTGGATTTTTATAGTAAGTTTATTAACTATTTATTATAATAATACAAGAAGACATGGTAAAAGTTAAACTATTTAACTAAGAGTTAAAACTAGAAGATAAGGTTAATATGGTAACCTAAACTTGTCTAAAACCTATTTGTTGAGAGGATTTAGACCCATACCCACCTTATCCTCTAAATAAATCCTTTTTTATCCATTAGAAACTGAAAATTATTTTGTAATAAAATAATATTTCAAGCTTTTCCTAAAGTGACCCTCACCTCTCTTATAAAAGGGTACTTCCCCTTCTCTTAATTTCACACCTACAAAGCCTTTTTTCTCAGCCAAAACCAGTTAAAATATCCTCCCAAATACCCTCAATTAAACCTATAGGCATTAATTTTATCATAAAACCAACCTAAGGATCCATTTTTTTCAAATCAAACGAAAGAACCCGAAGAAGAGATAATTATTTCATCACCTCTTTCAAAGTTCTTTTCTTCTTCCAATTCCTATTTCTTTGTTGTTTCCATACCAAAATAATAAATCCAGTACCTTCTAGATACTGTGATTTTATTATAAATATGGTGCAACAATATTCATTATTCAATCCATCCTATGAATCACAAAGTCACCATACGTGCATACGTACGACTTACCCTCTCCACGTTGTGGTGTAGTTTGTTATTCAACACTTCATTATTTAGATGGGTATAATAATGAGTTTAATTGCTATAAATAATAAACATAACATGTTAATTATTATTTATATATAATATACCATCCAATTACATACGATTTCACCACTAATAGAATGATATTGTCGCTCATGCGTACGTACGGATTACCGTCTCCACGATGCGATACGATTTCATTCCCCATTGTAACCATTCAAGAATAATTTCAATTTGATTATTAAAAATAATTTTTAAAAACTTAATATCATTATTTATATGAATCAAATACATTCCATCCATAACAAACATTACTTATGTAACAAAACATATAAATGAAAACGAATCAGTTAACACCCGAAACAATGATACTACTGTAATATTATTAACAAAGAAATATTGGAAGATAATTTATGATATCATGTTTATGTATGTGGTTCTTGTATAATTTAATAAAAATTATTTAACCATTATACAAGAGAATAGCTTACCCTTAACTAAGGAAAAGAAAAAGGTAAGGGTTAAATTTCACAATCTCTTTATTATCCGAGGTTGTTTATACGTAAGTATCTACTGAGAATTCTTTATCATGCACATATGTGTTTCTTAAAATGTATTTCAATTTTTTTAACATTTCCTAGAATTTGGGTTAAATTCACTTATACCCTTGTTTTACTTTTTATAAAATGTTTTTAAAGGAATCTTTCTGTCATTTTCCAAATAAGGTACTTCATGAACTTTTCAAAAAATTAAGGAAAGAATGTTTTTTAACTTATAAGTTTGGTGAAACTATTTTATGCTGTTATAACACCTTCAAATATTTCCTTACAATATTATAAGAATATTTTCAAAATAAATGTTTTCTTTTATAATTACATGACTTTTAAATGATTTCAAAATAGAAATATATTTTTCTTTAAAATAGTTTTGATTTCATCTATGTCAACATCCTTTGTTGGATTTTAAGCTTGTTTGAAGTTGATTTATTATGATAAAATCTTCCATATTGTATTGAAGGTTTTGTTATATGTTTGATTGTGGATGTTCTATTTTTATACCATTCATGGTTTATGGTTAAAGTATTAACATTTTTTATGCTTGTTTTAATATGAATGTTTATGTTATGTTTTGACCTTTTCATATGAGGAATGCATTGGACTTAGTAAGTGACGAGTGGGGCCCACTATAGCCCATTGATGCATTAGTAGGTCTCATGAGACAAACTAGTGTATTAACACAAGACCTTGAAAAAATCTTTATTTTTAGTCTTGGCATGAGGCCTTAACTATGTGGTTATGATGTCCGTCATTATGCATTCCATCATTATGAAATTATCTATTGATATTAAATGTAATTATTAGACTAGTAGAATATCCATGTGAATAAGTTAATTTCATTATTTGATTTTTCTTTGACATATTATGCTGAATTTTAAGTTTAAAAGGCTTGTGTTTTAGTCTTATACATTGCCTTAAATGTTTATGCTTACTTATGAAAGTTTCCACTATATTGTTATCCTTACTAAGCATCTGAGATCACCCCTTTCTGTGTTTTTTTCCCAGGATGCGAAGAAGTATATTATGACTGACTTATAGAGATAAGATAAGGGATATGAGTGTGTTAAAGGGAGACACAATGTTACTGTTTTTCATTTCATAATGTAATGTAAAATTTATGTATGTATCTAGTACTTCCAAGGCTACTAAACTAATAGGTCTTTCGAGAATTGATCTCTTGTGATCATACCAATTTTATTTAATAATACACCAACTTTGGGTATCTAGGGTCGTGGGAATTACAGTTGGTATCAGAGGAAGTTTAGTACAAACCTTGGAAACAAGATTTAGAAAAACTATGATTAGAGAACATTTCCCTAAGATAAACTTTAAGGATTAGTATAGAATAACTTCCTAGAATTTTGGTAATGTTGAGATTTTGTGAATTTTATAAGAAAATAAATCCATATCTAGATACAAAAAGGTAGAGGTGGATCTAGCATAGATGTACCTAGGAGTTAAAATTCCGACAAGGAGTTTTGGTCTTGACCCGAGGTATCCTGGTACACAATAACGGGCCTTGCCGCACTCTTGGTATTGACACGGCCAGGGGATATGCTTAGGATAATTCATATTTTCTTTATAAACCATTATAAAGAATTTATGAGTAAATACTTCCTCAAAGAAAACATTTTTTTATTATGAATTATATGCATAAATTGTTCAATTTATATTAAGTGTTTTACAAGTTTGAAATTATGTATTGTGATTCATAAACTGACCTAGTGTATGACATTGTTTAGAAATGGTTCCTAGTGGAAGGAATGGAAACCATATCAACGCATGTAATACACGTATGAATTTCCCTTCTACTCAATATAATTATAGTGGAGCTAGTGATGAAACTAGTTCTAAACAAATTATAACCATACTGGGAAAACTCACTCAGGTTATGAATAATAACCTTACCCATATGAAGCACCCTGATCCACAATACAAAGGATCAATATTAGACTGCTTCATGAGGAAACAACCACAAACATTCAACGGGACTATAAATCCATTTGTATCTGAACAATGGATAAGTTCCTTAGAGAAAATATTTCATGCTTTGGGGAGTAACGAAAGGGAAAAGGTTTTCATGGTAGTTTATCACCTCATAGGAGATACAGATCAATGGTAGTTGTTAATTCAAAACATAAAGGAGGATGGAGAAGTATTAAATATGTAATGGAGGGAGTTTAAAAATATTTTCTTAGAAAAATTCTTTCCTTGTTACCATCGAGCGGATATGGAAAGACAATTTTCGAGTCTAAGTAAAAAGGAGGATGATAATGTCACAAAGTATGAGGCTAACTTTACAAGGTTAGCAAGGCATGCTATAGATTATATACATAACCTAATGAGTAAGATTGATCAATTATTTGATGAGTTTGTTATTTATAGTGATTCTTCAAAGAAAGGACTTGGTTGTGTCCTTATGCATAATGATAGAGTTATTACCTATGCGTCACAGAAGCTAAAAATTCATGAACAAAACTATCCCACTCATGATCTTGAGTTAGCATCTATAATCTTTGATCTAAAGATATGGAGACACTACCTCTATGTTGAAAAAAATGTGATATATATAATGATCAAAAGAGTTTGAAGTATATTTTCTCACAAAAATAACTCAACATGAGGCAAATAATATGGCTCAAAATACTCAAGGATTATGATTGCACAATACACTACCACTCGGGGAAGGCAAATAAGGTGGTTGATGCTTTGAGCAGAAAGGATCATGGAGTTCTGAACAAGATGAGAGTTGAAGGGAACCCTATGTTCATGGATCGAGTAATGATGGATATGGGAATAATCATTGAAGGTTAAACATCAATACTTTTTCAAATGGTCTCCAAACCATCTTTACTAGAAAGGATAAAAAGTTCTCAGACTGATGATGAGGAGTTTCAAAAGAAAATTAAAGCTGTGAATGATGGGAGATTGATCAACTTCGTATATGAAGATAGAATTTTGAAATTTGGGAAGAGAATTTGTGTTCTTGACATACCTAATCTAAAAAGGTAATTGTTGGATGATACACATAGCTCAGATTTCTCTATACACCACAATAGCACTAATATTTATAAAGATTTGAAGGAAAATTTTTGGTGTGACAACATGAAGAGGAAGATTGCTGATTATGTGTCAAGATGTATAGTTTTTCAACATCTGAAGGCTAGAAGACAACATCCTGGAGGATTCATGCAACCTATTATCATACCTGAGTGGAAGTGGGATGATATTATGATGGACTTTGTCATGGGTCTACCAAAGAATCCTAGAAGGAATGATGCAATATGGGTCATTGTTGATCGTCTTACCAAGTCAACACATTTTATTGCTATAAGAGAATATTTACCACTTGAATATTTAGTAAGACTATATATAAATGAAGTTTTAAGACTTCATGGTGTACCCCTATTGATTTTTTTCTGATTGTCATCCCCATTTTACATCAAGATTCTAGAAAAGTCTTTAGAAAGCCCTGGATACTGAACTTTGTTTGAGCACTACCTACCACCCTCAAACTGATGGAAAATCAGAAAAAATTATTCAAACCTTAGAATACATGTTGATATCTTTCTCACTTGAATTTCAAGGTATGTGGGATCAATATTTACCTATGGTAGAATTTTACGATAACAATAGCTTCCATTCAAGTCTTCAGATGGCACCATATGAAGCGTTATATAGAAAGAGATGTCGCACACCAACTTGTTGTGATGATGTTGGTGAAAGAAAACTCGTAGGCCCAGAACTTGTTAAGGAAACAATGGAAAAGGTGAAGATTATTCAAACCCACATAGAAATATCTCAAAATAGGCAAAAGAGTTATGTCGATAACCGAAGGAAGGAGTTATAATTTCTTGTAGGTGATCATGTTTTCTTAAAGGTATCCCCACAGAAGGGTGTTTTACAATTCGGTAAGAAGGGAAAATTAAGTCCCAGGTACAACAAACCTTTCAAAATTCTAGAACGAACTGGAGTTATAGCTTACCATTTGGAAATGCTTCCAAGTCTCTCCAAAGTTCATGATGTGTTCCATGTATCACTGTTGAGAAAATACGTGCCTGACCTAACACATGTACTCACCTAGAACTGGAACCTAATCTGTCTCATTGTGAAGAGCTTATCAAGATTCTTAATACTAGAGAACAAGTGTTGAGAAATCGGATGACTTGTCTGGTAAAATTTCTATGGAGAAACCATAAGATGGAAGAGGTAATGTGGGAACCCGAGGAACTTATGATGAAGAACCATCCGAATATTTTTATGTTGTAATATTCTAGAAATTTAGAAGATGAAATTATTTGAAGGAGGGGAGAATTTAACACTCCAAGATTCCATGCTACACTTCTCTTTGAATAATGCAATAGCTTGCGCAATACACAACTTCGAGTTCAAGCACACCACGACCAATCAAACTAGATATTTAAAAAGAAGTTATGAATAGTAATACCCACTTTTTGAAATTTTTGAAATTTAATTTTTCAAAATGGAATTCATTTTTGGATTCGGAATATCAAAATTAGCTTAGGGTGAATTTTTGGTATTTTTTTGAAAACTTTCAATTTTTGATGAATAGTGAAAAACACTACTTTATTGTTTAAAACTAACTTTTTATTTAAATAATAATAATAATGATTTAAATTCATTTTAAAGTTAAAATAGATACATAATACCTATATTAGTTCAATGTAATTCATTGGATTCATTTTATAATAAGATTAGATGTATAAAATTTTATTGAACTTTTTAACGTCTTTTACCCACCTTCTAGGAACAATTAAAAATTTGCATAAAACATAATTTTACTAATTCTATGAATTTAATTTCAAAAATTTGAGAGACACTGTTGACATCACTAAGTAAAATGTGGTTCAATAGGATGAAAATAATTTTTGGTGAATAGTAACTTTTGAATTTTATTTACCATGGTTAAAAGTAAATAGGGTAATTAAAGGTAAAAATGATATTATAATTACCCCAAAACATGTAATAATTCTATTATATAAGTGTATTTTGACCAAAATAAACCTTTGGAATAAAATATGACCCTTTTTTATTCACTTGGATTAGATTAGGATATTTTTTTAAAAGAGTTAAAACTGTTAAAATCAAATTTTAATAACTAAAACATTTTTAATATAGAGTTATAAATAAGATAATTTCGACTATAAATATTAATTATAAATCTAAAAATATTTCCTACATCACTGTATTTTATTTTTAATTTTTATATGTTAAATATTTAAATTTATTTATGACATAACGATGATGCAATAATTACCTCATTAATGAAAGATTAAAATAATTGATATTATAAATATTAAAATAAATGTTAATTGAGACTTTTGATGCATTAAAATAATTTTATAGGTTAATATTACATGTTATGGTTGATTAAATAAATTTTTTTCGAAGTGATAAAGTTTTTATGACTTTCACAAAAACCAAATACTAAACAGTGTCAAAATTGATATAAATGAGTGTTTTAAACAAATATTATTTTATTAAATGATATAATATTCCTAAAAATCTAAGGTTTATCCAAAGGACTTATATAAGGTTATATATGTCAATAACTAATCACTATGGGTTCTCTTGGATTTTTATAGTTAGTTTATTAACCATTTATTATAATAATACACGAAGACATGTTAAAAATTGAACTATTTAACTAAGAGTTAAAACGAAAAGATAAGGTTAATATGGTGACCTAAATTTGTATAAAACCAATTAGTTTAGAGTATTTAGAACAATAACCACCTTAGTCTCGAAATAAATCCTTTTGGATCCATTAGAAACCTAAAATTAGTTTATAATAAAATAATATTTCAAAATTTTCCTAAAGTGACCTTCACATCTCTTATAAAAGGGTACTTCCCCTTCTCTTAATTTAACACCTCCAAAGCCTTTTGAATCGGCCAAAACCTAATCAAATATACTTACAAATACCCTCAATTCAACCTAGAGGCATTACTTTGATCATAAATCCAACCTAATTAGCCATTTTGTTCAAATCAAAAGGAAGAACCTGAAGAAGAGGTAATTATTTCATCACCTCTTTCAAAGTTCTTTTCTTCTTCCACTTCCTATTTCTTTGTTTTTTAATAAAAAAAATAATTTCTAGTACCTTCTACATAATTTTATGTTATTATAAATATGGTACAATCATATTCATTTTTCAATCCATCCTATGAATGACAAAGTCACCATACATGCATACATACGACTTACCGTCTCCACGTTGTGGTGTAGTTTGTTATTCAACACTTCATTATTTATATGAGTATAATAATGAGATTAATTGATGTAAATAATAAATATAAAATTTTAACGATTATTTATATATAATATAACATCCAATTAAATACGATTTCACCACTAATATATTGATATTTTCACTCGTGCGTATGTACGGCTTATCGTCTCCACGACGCGATAATATTTCATTCCCCATCATAACTATTCAAGAATAATTTCCATTTGATGATTAAAAATAATGTTTAAGAACTTAATATCATTTTTTTATATGAATAAAATACATCCTATCCATAAAAAACATGACTTACATAACAAAACATATAAATGAAAATGAATCAGTTAACACCTAAAACAATGATACTACTGAAATATTATTAACAAAGCAATATTAGAAGATAATATATGATATCATATTTATGTATTTGGTTATTCTGTAATTTAATAACAATGATTTAACCATTATACAAGAGTAAAATGTACCCTCGACTAAGTAAATGTACAAGGTAAGGGTTAAATCTCACAATCTCTTTATTATATGAGGTTGTTTATACGTAAATATCTACTGTGCCTTATTTATCATGAACATCTATATTTCTTAAAATGTACTTCAAAACATTTTAAATATTTCCTAGAATATGGGTTAAATTCACTTATACCCTTGTTTTAATTTTTATAAAATGTTTTGAAATGAATCTTTAAGTTATTTTCCAAATAAGTTACTTTATGACCTTTTCGAAAAATTAAGAAAAGAATGTTTTTTTAACTTATACGGCGGGTGCGACTATTTTCTTCCATTATAACACCTTCAAAGATCCCCCTACAATATTATAAGAATATTTTCAAAATAAATGTTTTCTTTTATAATTACATGAATTTTAAATGGTTTCAAAATAAAAAGAAATATTTCTCTCAAATAGTTTTGATTTCATCTATGTCAACATCCTTTGTTGGATTTTACGCTTGTTTAAAGTTGATTTATTATGATACAATCTTCCATATTTTATTTAAGGTTTTGTTATATGTTTGACTATTTATGTGATATTTTTATACCACTCAAGGTTTATGGTTAAAGTATTAACGTTTCCTATGCTAGTTTTAATACGAATGTTTATGTTATGTTTCAACATTTTTATATGAGGAATGTATTGGACTTAGTAAGTGATGGGCGAGGCCTGTTATAGCCCCTCGATGCATCGGTAGGTCTCATGATAAAAACTTGTGTCTTAGAACAAGTCCTTGACAAAATCTTTATTTGTAGTCCTGGAACGAGGCCTTGACTTTGTGGTTATGATGTCTGGGATTATGTATTCCATTATTATGAAATTAGCTACTGATATTACATGTGATAATTTGTTTAGTAGAATATCCATGTGAATAAGTTAATGACATTATTTTGATTTATCTTTTCCATATTATACTGAATTTTATGTTTAAAAGGCTTGTGTTTTAGTCTTATACATTGCCTTAAATTTTTATGCTTATTTATGAAAGTTTCCACTATATTTTTATCCTTACTAAGCATCTGAGCTCACCCATTTATATGTATTATTTTTCCCAGGATGTGAAGAATTATATTATGAATGACTTGTAGGGATAATCTAAGGGATATTAGTATGTTTAAAGTAGACACAATGTTGTTGGTTTTCATTTCATAATGTCATGTAAAACTTATGTATGTATCTATTACTTACAAGGATACTAAACTAATTGGTCTTTAGAGAATTGATCTCTTATGATCATGCTAATTTTATGTAATAATGCACTGAATTTGGGTATCTAGAGTTGGGATGTTGCAATTACCATGAAATCATATAAAAAACCATAGGTTGATTTTTGAAATTTATGAACTGACACAATGTCAATCTAAGTTTTCGTTTACTTAGGATGATCAAAAACACATTTTAAGTGTTTTAAAACACTAAAACATTCATTTAGTGGTCAAAACCATAGAAAAAACATCGAATTAACATGAAATCATAGGAAAAATATCTTTCAATTATTTATGATGTATACAAGAAGATGAAACATTAATTTTACATGTGGTGTCCTTGAAATTATTGTACATGTAGTTTTTAAAGATTTGGATGTCTTTGAAAACATCTGTTAGGTGGTCAAAATCAAGAAAATGACCTTAGTTTTTCATGAAATCATGAAAAAAACAACCTTGGGTTTATTTATGAAATATAGGAACTGATTCCACATCAATCTAAGTTGTCATTTACCTAGGATAACTGGAAATGAATTTTCAGAGTTTTGAAACACTAAAACATACATATAATATTCAAAACCACATTAAATGACCTCAGATTGACATGAAATAATAAAAAAACATAATTATTTTTTTATGTGTACAATTAGATGAAACATCAAACTAACATGTGATGTTCTTAGAATGTTTGAATAATCAGTTTTTAAAGAATTGATAGTGTTTAAAAATGTGTTTCATGAGGTCAAAACCAAAAAAATGACATCCAATTATTATGAAATCATAGTAAAACAACTATATATTTCTTTTTGAAATGTAAGAATTGATGGTATTTTGATCCTAGTAATCTTTTAGTTGAGATGAATGAAAACAAATTTTTAGATTTTTAAAACAAAAAAACATGCATGTAATAGTAAAAAACTATATAAAATGAATTTGGATTGACATGAAATCATAGGAAAACAAATTTTAAATTATTTTTTACCTGTGTGATTATAATACACATCAATAAGATGTTTCATGTGCTTAGAATTATAGAATAAGGTGTTTTTAAAAATTTGATTGTTTTAAAAACTTGCATCTGGGGATAAAAACCCGGAAAATGGCCTCTGATTTCCATAGAATCATATGAAAAATCCATAAATTTAGTTTTTGAGATTTTTGAACTAATATTATGTCAATATGAGTTTTTATTTGCTCAAGATGACTGAAAATGATATTTTAGTATTTTAAAACACTAAAACATGCCTGTAATGGTCAAAACCTTAACAAATGACCTCAAATTGATGTGAAATCATAGATAAAACTATCTCTGAATTATTTTTGATAACTATGAGTAAAAGACACATTAATTTGACATGCAATATTCTAGAAATGATTGAATAATTAGTTTTTAAAGATTTGATAGTCTTTAAAAACATGCATCATGGGGTCAAAACTAATCAAACGTTCTCTAATTACCATAAAATCATAAGAAAATAACCATAGATTGATTTTTGAAATATAATAACTAACACCTTGCCAAAATGAGTTGTTGTTTTATCGGGATGTTTGAAAACACATTTTTTTGTGTTTTAAAACACTAAAACTTACATTTAATGGTAAAAACCACATAAAACCACCTTTGATTGATGTGAAATCATATAAAAACTATATTTGAGTTATTTTTTATGTGTTTGAGTAGATTACACATCAATATGATGTGTGGTTTGATAAAAATGAATGAATAAGTTGTTTTAAATATTTAAAATCCTTTAAAACACGTGTTCATTGGTCAAAATTAAGAAGACAACAATCAATTTCCATTAAATCATATGAAAAATACCATATATTGATTTTTAAAATGTAAGAACTGAAAAAACATCAATATGAGTTATCATTTGTCTAGGATGACCAAAAATGTATTTTTTGTGTTTTAAAAAACTAAAACATGTGTGTAATGGTATAAACCATAGAAAGAAACCTTGGGTTGATTTGGAATCATAATAAGAGTGTATTTGAATTATTTTTTATGTGTATGAGTAGATTAGCCCGACATGTAGTGTACTTAGAATGATTGAATAAGAAGTTTTTAAAAATTTAATTGTCTTTAAAAACTTTCTTCATGGGGTCATAACCAAGAAAATGACATTTTATTTCTGTTAAATCATAAGAAAATAGATTTAGATTTATTTTTTAAATATATAAACTAACTATGCATTAATCTGAGTTGTCATTTTCTTGAGATGTCTAAAAAACATTTTAGAGTTTTAAAACAGTAAAACATGCATGTAATGATCAAAACTATAAAAAATTACCATTAATTTACATGAAATCATAGGACCACTAAATTTGGATTATTTTTTACATGTATAAGAAGATGACACATTAATTATACATGAGATGTGATCAAAATGACTGAATATTTTTTTAAAGATTTTTCACTCTTTAAAAATGTATGATAGGAGGTCAAAACTAAGAAAATGACATCCTATTATCATGGAAATTATAGGACAACAACCTTAGATTTATTTTTAAAATGTAGGAACTGAATTTGTGTCAATCCAACCTTTTTTTTTCTAAGGATGACTGAAAACACATTAGTGTTTTAAAACATTAAAATATGCATATAATGGTCACAACCATAACAAATGATCTCAGATTGATGTGAAATAATAGTAAAAATATCTTTGAATTATTTTTGATGAGTATGAGTAGAAGAAACATCAATCCAATGTACAGTGTGCTTGGAATGACTGAATAAGCAATTTTTAAAGATTTTAGAGTCTTTAAAAATGCGCATGAGGTGGTCAAAACCAAACAAAGGACCTTCAATTGTCATCAAATCATAATATAACAACCTTATATTTATTTGTGAAGTGTAATAACTAAATCCATTTCAATTTGAGTTTTCATTTACTGGGGATTACTGAAAACATTGTTTTAGTGTTTTAAAACACTAAAATGCGTGTGTAATTTTCAAAAGCATAGAAAAAGATCTTAATTTTACATGAAATCATAAAAAAAACATATTTGAATTATTTTTGGGGTGTAAGAGTATATTTAACATAAATTTTATGTGTAGTGTCCTTGGAATGACCGAATAAGCTGTTTTAGATTAAAAAATGACTAGAAACAAGTAATACATTGAAAAAATGACACCAAAATCTTTATTTTATTAATTTTTAATTTAAATAATCTAGTGTGTTTTAGTTATTGTATTTTTTTATTATTTATTTTATAATTTTTTTTAATTTATTTTGTTTTTAATTATATGATATTATGTATATGGAGCTTTGAAATTGATTTGATGAGGTTAGTTTTGAGATTATTAAATTATATATGATGTAAAAATATACTAAAATTTTGAATTATAGTTGTTTTTGTTGTTTATTTTTTTACAATACCAATTGTAGATCATATTAGTTGTAATTTTTTTTTAAAATAAATTACCTATAGAAATGACCCAACACTGATTGCTAAAGTTTCCCTCCAAATAACCTATAGTAACTGGCCAAAAGTTACCACCATATGGTGGTTGTTATACGACCACTATAGGCTTTTAGAAACTACTTTTAGTGGTATCTAAATGCCCTTTTTATAGTAGTGAATATTATATTATTAATTATCATATATTTTATCCATTATAATATATTTTTATTATCATACAATTATTTTAAAGATAATAAATTAATATATTATTCAGACTTTAAATCCAATGTTTTTTTGTGACACCAGCAGTTTGAGGGTATGATAAATTCAAAGTTAGAGCGGTTTGATAATTTTAGATTTTTAATTATTTGAATCAAATTTAGAAGTAATCAACCCATTTGTTTAGTTTTGAAGGATTGTTGGACTGCTTAATACTCATGCAACAATGTCTTTAGAACCCAACCAAATGCTGAACCGGTGTAGGGAGCGGTTCATGATCAGACCGATCTAATAAGTTAACCTAGATGGTTGAACTAGTTTATTATTTTAATATTATATTATTAATTTATATACAAAATAAAAAAATTGAAAAAAAATTGAAAAATAAAAAACCAACTGGTCCTGTCCAATTCTATTGAGAACCAGCCAGTTAAACCGGTTATCCTTCGGTTTTTGGTGGTCCAATCTATTCCAAAGGACAAAATGAATCTATAATGAGGCCTATATTGGAGAACCCACTAGTCGGAGGTTCTATCAGTTGGTCTGATCCATTTTTTAGAACATTCAGGGGTAGAGGCACATGGTGTGTCATTTTTTTCAAGTCATTACATTTGAACAGTGACTCTAAGAACAAAAATTTGAGAGTTTGTGAAAATTATGAAATAATATTGATTTTAAATCAGTTTTTATTTAGGTTGACTCATAGACCCTTTTTATGGTCTATATAACAACTTAAATGTGACCTGGATAAACACAAAGGATCCATTTCTAATGAAAATTTGTTATAATGCTCATTACTAAATTCACTTGATGCAAACTCAAAACCTCTTAGAGACGTCAATCTTACCTATTAATTAGTTGACCCAATCAGTATCTCCCCTGGAAAACCCAATAAATTTTATTATCTAAGACTATATATGAAATTTTTTACCTTTTATATAGGTCAAAAAATATGAAAAATTAGATTACTTATAAAAAATGATAGATGGTTCCCCCCTTCTCTTGGTTTGCCCAGGATGACCCTCGATCGAGTGAGATTTATGTAACAATATCTAATATAGGCATATAATGAAAAGATAAAACTTTTACCATGATCTCATTCTCTTATTAATATAATCATTTGTCTCACACATAACAATATATATATATATATATATATATTCACTTTTAATATAAATAAATAAGTTATATAAAAAAGTGAAATAGAAAATCTTTAAATTGAAAATGTGATAAACATGAGAAGTTTCATTCAAGAAATACAAATTCATTGGTTGGTATTTGAGTAGATATACATTTCTAGTTTCTAACACCATTTGAATGTTTATTGCTTCTTAAAGTATTATTGTGGGTAGCTTTGTTATGGTTGTCCATAAGAATGATCAAGATACACTAATTTATAATTTGATGGATTTTGAACTATATAGAGAATTTGTTTTATTATTTTAAAAATGCAAGATGAAATAAATTATCAGAACCATATGGGTGCACTTGAAGAATCGAAAAACAAAAATAAAGAACACCATTTATGAAATTTTTCATTTCACGTTGAACTTACATGAACACCGAGAACACCACCCAGACTATCTTTATTATTAAAATAAATATTTCCAAATATAATAATAAATGGACCAGAGAATATATCCAAGGATGTTGGTTCTAATAAACTAGGCGGCCCTGATCAACTTCACCATATGAAGTTAGCATTGTCCTTTCCCAAACAGACTCGCACATGGTCCCAAGAGCATAAAGGATATAAAATACTAAAAACTAAATGAATCTGATCTTCATACAAATCCAAATCTCATATACCACTATCTAGCTATAAATAAAAAAGATGATGTTATTTCCTCCAATCAAGACCCGTGATAAGAAGAACCAACTATAAGATCTAGTTACATGCTCTAATCTCCATTAGAACGATACTCTGATGTCATCTTGGTCTACTCACCTTCCTATGCGTGAGATAGTTTCAGTAAATACCCTTAATTGACTTAAACAATACCCAATTAGGTCTTTTTTATCCCAAATAATCAAGAATATCTACTACCCTTCCCCCACATACTAATGACCACTGATTAATTCACTACTAAGCCCTGGTCTATTCCATTGTGTATAAACTAGAACCTAGTGGAGGGAGATAATGATCATTGACCAAGTTAATATCAACAATAGAAGAGAGAAAAAATTTTATAATAAGATATTTTGGAACTTAAGAATTAAAAAAAGAACCCCCCCCCCCCTTATGAAATCAATCATAATTTTACCCCTCCTTGTGAAGGGTAATAAAAAAGATGAGGCAATAAGAAGGAATTACAAAACTAAGAACTAAAATAAAAGAGAGAAAATGAAATGCAGAAAATTTCTCCTCCAAAATCAATCCTCCATAAATTTTATCCATTTATTCCCACCAAATTGTAGAAAATCACCATGGTTCCTTATTAAAAGATTTTTGGAATATATTTGGCTATCGACCCTTTAAATTTCAAATCTTTTGGACATGTGTAATAGAAGTTATGGCCTCATTAATGAAGTTAAATTTTTCTGGATGAAGATGCTCTTCAACCAACTCCAATTTGACATGTGGAAAGGATGACTAAATGAGAGAATTTATCCATGAAATTTAATTAACACTTGACCTTTCAGGCCTTCTTTCAAATAAATATGGAATCACTACATTTTTATGTTGGTAGGCTGAGGTATTCCTTATTTATTTAAGTGGAATCCATTTTGTCATCCATAAAAATTTGTCAACTTTATTGATTTTTTAGTGCATACTGATGTTCAAATTTGCTCTATATTTATCTAAATAAGTTTAATCCCATAAAAAATTAATTTTAGAAAAAAATAATCACTCAAATTGGATCAATATTTAAAAATTTATGCTCAAAATACATAAGTGAAAGAAAAATGTTAAATTTCCAAAATTAATTTTTTTTCACATTTTTGGCCAAAATTCACTAAAAATAAAAAAAATGATGCAAATTAGCTTAAATTATTTAATTTTAAGGGATTAAATAATTGAAACACATATGAAAAATAATTAAAATAATAGTTCTATCATTAATTCTCTAGAAAAATTCTTCAAAACATACAATGATTAAAAGATAAGGTAGGATATGATTAAAATCCCATCAGATAATAAATTTTGGATAGGTTTAAGTGGTGTTTTATACCTTATCTTTTGAGATAACCCCTTATTTAAATTATTTTAACCTTAATTTTTTTGTTGTCTTTTTCACTCTTAAAGGGTTATAATTTTACTTATAAAGAGAAAATTGGATCATAAATGGACAAGGTATGTTATTTTCAACCATATATTATCTAAATTGTCTTCTTTCAAGATTTTTATAATTTTTAAATAATTTAATAAAAAAATTTTTTCATAAAAAACCATTAATTTCAATTTTTATACTATTTATTTATTTTGACACTAAAGATACAAAGTCAAAGGTGAAATCAAAATATAATCCTTTAACACTTATATGCTATATTCATCTACAAAATTTATGAAACACTATAAATCACTAAAATTATATAATTTTTAATATTTTAAAAATTATTATTTTTTCTATAAATTAATGAAATATTATGTTGGTTTTATGTATGAATTTAAGGTAATTATATAATTAATAAAAATTAAAAATAAATTACCCTCATCAAAATAATTTTATAATGCTTAAAATTACCATTAAGATTCATTCACAACTATATTTTATCCAATGTGAACACATATGAGATATTTAATAGTAAGAGAGTGATATTTTGTATTTTTTTGTTTTAAATATTTAATAGGTCATTTTGTGGACAAGTGTCCCTTAAAAAATTAAATTTAGATCCTAAGGTGATAATAATCTAATTACCTTCATCCAATAATAATTTAGAAAAAATTGTGACTTTAACACTTAGTTTTAACCTAGGTTAAACCAATTTACTCCTTTGTGGATGTGATAAATTTTACCATGATTACTATTCATAATGCCTAAAAATAAAAGAAAACTATTTACCAAATTTGGAACTCCTGATTTCAAATATGGAATCCATTTTTAACAATTCAATTTTTATAAGTGGTGGAAATTTATTTTAAAATAAGTGCGTAAAATGTGACAAAGACTATTTTTTAGGGAAATAAATTTTTATGAATAAAACTAGATTTTTTCTTATACCATGTGTAGTGTTCAATGTTTTTGGACTGCATGAAATTTCAAAGGAATTTGAACTTTGGTGTTGGTGGGTGGGTTATTATTTAAATTGAGATTATGAATGGAATTCCAAGAGTTGGGACACTCAAATGTGTTATTTTAGACATGGTTGAAGGCCCGAGGTGTATCATGTGTGTTTCAATGAGTCTCAGGATCACCAAGCCCTAGAAACTCAATGTTTTGAAGAACTCATTAGGCCACATGGTTTGTCTAAAACCATGCATCCACCAGGTGAAACCATGAAACTCTTTTAGTATATATGGAGGTCTCTCATGGTTTGGTCTAACCATACAAGAGGATATGCATAGCCACCTGACTATCTACAGGTCTTGAGTAGAGGGAAAACACACAGTTTCCCAAACCGTGTGGATGAACCATGCGACTTCCCTTCTTGGGTAGTGGAACATTCATGGTTAGTGTACAATTTGGCCAGCTATGCTTCCAAAACATATGCCTCATTAATGGGGATATAAATTACCTAAATCTACCTACCTCCTTTTACTTTTCTCCCCATCATTTTTTCTCCTTTTAGCACACTAGGGGGGTTCCCACTCGAGCTCCTCCTCCTCTCCTAGGGATGTAGATATCTCCCTCATGTGGCCACCGATTCGAACACTTTCAAGTGAATTGGATAGTCCTTGGTAAGTATATAATTCCTTCTTATCCTTTTCTTCAGTTATCTTCTCACCACTTGCGCTATCTATGTGCGATCTAATTATCCCTATTTTCAGTGTGTTCATCCATTTCATCAATTTCTCTCAAGCTGGACCAAATCAAGACTTGATATTGGATGTGTGGGTCATCCATGGTATATGGTAGGTGGTATTTATCTTTTCCCTTAAAGTTTTTCTGATTTATAAAATGTTATAATTGTGCCGCATTCCAGACTTACTCGGTGTCTCTTAAAAATAATAAATTTCCTTTAATTAATTTTCATAGTTTTCCTTGTGATGTGTATAGACCCTTATTGGTGTTTTTGGAGGATATTAACTCAACCCAAACTACCCCTTAGTGTGGGTTTGTTTAGTCACCCTGTCTAATTTTTGTCTTCCTTTATTAGAGACACCCCTTGGGGTGTTCTTTTCTCTCATATATTGAATTATGATGCTCTCATATTTTAAAAAACACATTTGAGGTGGGTTTATTTATGCCTTGTGATGGAATTGGTTAACCTAAAGTGAACTAAATGAATTTTTTAAATAATAATGTTATGTTTCTAATAAAACCCCTCAATGAGGTGCATCATCTTCGAATTGGAAAAGTGGTATAAGTGTTATGCCTTTCTTAGATTTATGGTATGAGTGTTTCCATGCCCTTATTTTGTACTCTTTATTATTATTGTGGATTTCTTATGTATGTAGTCCTTTTTATTCTAAATTGAAATGAAAAATGGGTGTGTCCCTCCTAATTCATCCTTGTATTATAATATAGAATGATCACTATCGTGGCCTTCTGTATTGTTTAATTTAATTGATTAAACGAACTATGAATGTTGTGATAAATACTTGGATTTACTTATATGGAATTCCACATATAGCCTCATCATGCTTGTGATCAACTTTATTGATGGTTTATGTATATTCCAGGGGAGAGACTAGTATTCTAGGATGGGATCACTATTCATTCTTCTTACCTCATTATGAGTAATACCAGTTCCTTAGCGGAGACATCTTAGATAGGCTCAGTGGATAGATGGTTACACCAGAAAACTAGTAAGACTTGGTCCCATACATGACGATACTGGGTGAAGTCTTAGAGTTTGTTGTCTCACATTCAGTTAGGAGTGATACTTTAGAGGCCTTTTATGGATTACATTGGATGAACTCTGACGATAGTGGGAATTTATGGGGTTCCTGGTGTGATATATGGGTTCCTTGTTAAAGTTCATCTTGAACAGGACTGAGATATTGCTTATTTACTTTTGGTATTTACATTTATATTAAAGGACAATGCAACATTTTTGTTATCCAAGGGATGCATCCTCCAAGACAAATCACATGCTTGGGGTTGTCCTTATCATGATACCTTTTTTATGATTTTTTGTTATCACTTACCCTATATATAAATTGTATAGGTCACTTATGGTTTAAAAATTTACGGATTAGGCCAAAGTAGGTATGGTTAGGTTAGGTGTCCTTGAGTAACCTCATACCAACTTGGTTATTTATCTATTCCATATTTCTACCTTAATTTCAATATATATGCACACTAATTATTTTATATGGATGAACGGGTTTAAGACACTGTTGGTGGTGGCCTAATGAGTATATATCACACCCTTCTCGGGACGTCATTACACTAGGATACCCGAGCATACCTCATTGGTTACATGATCTAGATCCTTTATTGATTTCTTGTGTGGTACTTTACACATGAGAGATTAAGAGAACGAGACTGATCTAGTACTCAGGATGTCTATGGAGTTATATTTTGGTTTTATTCATTTTTTATATTGGATTTTTTACTATACTTCCTAGTTATATTATAGAATCATCTGACATGCATGAATTATTATACCCTTTTGGATGAGGCCACATTTATTAAGTTGTTATATTTATATTTCATTGATTTTCCCTTATTATTACTACTTCTATTGGTGTCTATTGTTTACTTATTATTATACCACTGTGATACTCTAACCATTAGGGTATAGTCTCCCCACCATACCACCATCAGAACCTCATTTCTAGTCGGTAGCCTCTGCTGTATGAGGAGGTTTAACTTGAGGCCATGTGGAGATCAGTCCGACTACTGGTTTAGTTTTCAGTCAGGATGGGACATTACAAAGTGGTATCTGAGCTTTATTTTTCTATATCTTACTATTTTGGGTTGGTAGATAGGAGACCACGAATGTGTTTGTTCTTGGTAAATAGTTGTTCCTGGGAGAGATCAACCCATGTATGGGGAAAATACCAAGTGGCCAGATATGGGATTGTCATTCATGTTGTTCGATATTACAATTGATTATGATTTCACCTTGACTGATTGGATTACTTTCTTCTTCTTACTGATTTATGAGATTTCATTATTTTCTCTTGGACTGGTATAGAATGGATATAGCATTACATGCATAGTTATTAGCACATATGGATTCATATGTCGTGCATATTACATGAAATGTAGATTAAATTGCTAGGTTTTTTGAAAATTGTTGTTGCACCTCATGTGATATTGTCTACCTATTATATACCTTGTTAGTCATTTTTAGTGACATGCTTAGTTTTATGCCTGCCTAGGTATTTTACTTGCATGCTTATTTTGTAACATTGAGTGTGCTCTATGTAGTATATTTTCCTATACAACATACTTATGTGATTTATTTTCCACTATTTGTTTGTGTACCATGATTGGGTGTTTTCCATTCTTACATAATAGTCTACCATGTTAAATAATCTTACTTCTGTATTTAATTAGCATGTTTATTTGTATTTTCTACCATTCTTACCTGCATTTATTGATATTTGTTAGCATACCTTGTGATAATTTTATTATACAATTGGTTAGTCAAGTGACAATGCCAATATAAATGGTTTTTTAATATAGATTAATGGTGATACCTTAACTAACCAATCATGAGGTGTTTGATCCATGAACCATTGGTTTCATGGGATGAAACCTACTGATTGCGATTAAATGGGAGCCAATTTGAAAAATTATAAAGTGTATGGGTGATTTATAAATTAGAAAATGGTAACCCATATAATCAAACCATTATAGATGCACTTTATATACTTAAAGTCTATTTTATTAATGTTAAAGATGTTAAATTTTTCTTTTATCCTAAAAGAATTTGTTGTGGTTAAATGGGAGCCTTCTGGAAATCTGTAAAGTGTATGGGTGCTTTATAATTTGGGATGTGGTGAACCATATAACCAAACAATACTTTATGAGCCTTATATATTTAGAGACTGTTGAATAAAAATAGAATATGTTCAATTATGTTTTTCTTAAAATTAATTGGTGGCCCTTATAAATTCTTTTATCTCTATTACTTGGGAATGAAGACTGTAGGACTAAATGTATAAATGAAAAAATGGACCCAATTATGTTAGTTGGGGAATGTTGTTCATGAAATAAACCAAATAAGGGTATTTTAAAAATATTAGTGTTTAAAAAAAGGGGTTGAATTTAGATGAACCCAAAATGGATTAATGGGACCTTGGTAGTCACCTTTCCTTTTTATATTCCTCAATACTTAACCCCATGGGGGTATGCTTATGCTATATAGTTATGTCCATTTAAAGTGTCTACAATAGTTTATATGGTTTTACATATAAGCGTATGGTGGAATAATACTTGAATAGTACCTATTTAATTAGTAAGAGACCTTTATTTTCTTTTGGGTAGTATTTATATGAGTCATTAGTTAATTAAAATTACAATTGAAACCTAAAGGGAGTTTCCTCTATAGTTTGAAATTGAAATTTTCTTTAAATAACCCCCATTATGAGACCTTATGGATAAATAATATGTTTAAAATAAATTTTTGTGATGAATTTTCCACTTATGATAGGATGTCAGTTAAATAATGAATGTTTAAAATGGAAGTTTGATAAAACCTACCATGTGCATTATGGATTTCTCTAAATAAAACACCATGTATAAATTTTTTTCAGAATTGGAAATTGAAGATTAATTGAGCCTTGAATACTTAAATAATTAAGTGTAAATTAATGAAATGACTTAAAATGAAACCTTAAGTGGTGTTTTTAGTCTAACCATCATGTAAGGGTAGTTTTTCTTCCTTGAGATTACCTTAGAACTAGAGTGTGAGCATTACCCATAAGTCTCTTCTCTCATAGCATGAACCTATAAAATAGGCCCTTAATCCCAGTGAACTTTTTTAGGTGTGACCTCATTTGAGGCTGACACTTTATGATTCAACAAATGGATAACCAGTTTTTGGTAGATCCCTTATATCTTTAAGGCCCTTATTAGTTTATTGTGACTAGTTTCTAGTGTTAGTTGTCGTTCAGGTGTCATTTTTCCCTCATAGGACTCTTATATTTTTTTAAAGTACACCCTTGTCTCGATGGGTGGTCTCTCAGTGTTTTAACCCTCGTTATGGGCATGTGCATCTAGTAATTATCCAATTCAGTGGGTTAGCTATTCCACGGGCATGGTCATCCAATTATTCAGTTTTTTGACACTTCATCATCTTCCCCGCCAGTGTGGAACAACATCGGAGGTCATCAGCCTAATTGATAGTCCCATGGTATAATGCACTTTGGGATAAATCTTTCTCCTAGGCCATCTGATACCATATTCATAGGGAAAATAAACCTATGGATAATGTCAAATGAAATTCACTCATAAAGATGAATGTCAGGGTAGTATGCATTGATATATGTGGTACCTATCAAGTTTCTTAAGTGGTATGACGAACTATGTGGGTTTGATGATAATTGCTTGAGCCTTGAGCTATTAGTATTGAATTATAGGTCATCTCAAAAGTTGAGTGACCTGGGTGTTAATGGAAATCAAACTTGACCGAATGCTCGGGTTAATATTGTAAAGGACTAGGTTTTTTGGAATACTAGTTAGTTTGTTATTGTTCTTACACCTAATGCTATGGAACATGTGCACATAAATACGGGGGAGTGTCACACATACGTCTAAATTAAATCTATTCTAGTGTAATTTTAAGTGTATAGTTTCCTTATGTTTTTGGGTTAATACTTGATAAAAATGTGCTTGTCACATCCAGGACCCATGGTCAATGGTCAACATAGTATGTTTCATGAAATAAGTTTCCTTTTTCAAAAAATCTAACAATAAGGACACTACTAATGTGGGGAGCAGAGCATTAGTTTTGGTGAAATGTTTCTTTCCTAGTAGAAGGAACATAACCAAGTATGGCCATTTAGAAATGGTCAATGATGTTTTATAATGACCCTAAGGATGGTAAGTAATCTAATGCATCAATTCCTGTGAGGCTATAGGTCAATGATCTGGTTGGAAATTTACACAATCTCCAAAACATCAATAGTTAAGTTGGACCTTACTGGTTATGCTTGAGCTATCATGGGATGCCTTGGGTGGTAAGGGTATCATGGTTGGTTAATGGTTGTGTATTAGAAAGTGAATCCAAAATCATTTAAAATAAGTCGACTAGCATTAGTGTGATTGCTTTTCCCTCTAGTAGTTGGTTTTGGTTGGTTGGGAACCATACCAATATCTCTGTTTTAAAGTAACGAGACTGTATCAAGTTCTCTTGGTAACTCTTGTAGTCCTATTAGTGTAATTTTACTTTAGTGATGAGCATGTGACCTATTTTGACATCGCCTGGGTACACTGATAGAGGATCAGTTTTTTGTTACACTAAATTTAAAAGTTTTTGGGATTAAAATTTAGAATCTATCAGATTTGTGCATCAAAAGCATGGTTGTTGGAAAGGCATGGTTATTCTTTATTTATACTTGGATTCCCAAGTAGGAATTCCTTGGACGGACTCATAGACACCACTTATTTCTTTTGAAATGATTACCTAGAGGATTCCACTTTGAACTTATTCAGTGTTATGGTTACATAGATGTTTCGACTATATACTGACATCTTTCTTTTTAACACAGATTATGGACCACCTTGGATAGGAAAATTAGGCCCCATTGATGAATTCAAGGTTAAATCAGACTTCTAGTTGGGATATGATGAGAAGATTTAAGGGGTGACAATACAAGTGTTCTGGATCATGTATATGTCGTGTTCATTATTAATCATGAAAATACAAATGGATGTTTTGGCTAGGGATGTCACTTGAATCCGGTTACAGGATTCAGTCAGTGTGATCAGGAAAAATCTCTAGGTGACTTCATCTAAATGCATCAGGTGTTTATTTTGAAGTATGTGAGTCATTTAAGCTAAGTGTTTTGAGAATGGTAAGACGACAATGGATTGACCTGTTTTCCTCTATCTTAGTTAATTGTGTTCAGTGAGGAAATATTTTAGGCATCCTTATAGGTTAGATATATAAAATGTAATTTTTTTATGAATATTCTCATGGAAAGGTCAGCGCGACTAGTGTAAATAAGGTCAGTTTGGAACTGACCCTTCGGTCAGGTTGAAAATAATGTCGTGGGCATCGTTAGAATGCTACAAGCACCTAAATATATAACTTTTATGGTATAGACACTGTGACTTAAAACTTGCCTCTTTAAAATAGTGGAACCTAAATAGGATAGATCCATAGACCAAATGGTTAAAGAGATTATGATTTGATAATGTATCGAGATAGACATGATCAGGTAAGATCCATCTTGATGTCTGCTTCGATGTGAGAATGTTGGATCAATTTTCAAAATTTTACAGGTTGTATATAAAATAGATGTTGGGAGGTACGTTTGGAGTTGGGAACACAAAACTTTTTTTGGATGGAACTACATGACCCGAGTAGTTTGGGTGTTTTTTTTTTGTTTCCCCAAGGCTTCTTGAGGATGAGAAGTTTTAAGGTAGGGATATTGTAGCATACCATGTTTTTGGAACGCATGAAATTCTAAAGGAATTTGAACTTTGATGTTCAGTGGGTAGGTTTTTCTTTAAATCAAGATTCAGAATGGAAATTTGAGAGTTGGGACACTCAAACATGTTCTTTTAGAAATGGTATAAGGCCCAAGTGATGTCATAGGTTTTCTAATGAGTCTCGAGAGAACTAGGCCCTAGAAACTCAATGTTTTGAAGAACTGGTCAAGGTGTATGGTTTTTCTAAAACTATGCAGCGCCCAGGTGAATTTGTGCATCTCTTTTAGTAGATCTGGAGGTCTCTCATGATTTGGTCAAACCATGTGAGAGTATCTTCATTACCATACAGCTTGATGTAGGTCTTGAGCAGAGGAAAAATGCATGATTTTCACATGGTTTCCCAAACCGTGTGCCTGAACCATGTGACATCTCTTCTTGTTCAATGGAACTTGAATGGTTGGTGCACAGTTTATCCAACTATACTACCAAACCATGCACCACATTATTGGGGATAAAACTTAACAAAACTCCCCTACCTCTATTTTCTATTCTCCCCCTACTTTCTTCTCCTTTGTCCGCACCAGGGGGGCTCCCACTCAAGCTCATCCTCCTCTCGTAGGGATGGAAAGATATCCCTCATCTTTAAACTAATTCAAAAACTGTCAAGTTCATGGGATAACCCTCAGTAAGTCTGTGATTCTTCATTCTCCTTTTATTCGGTTATCTTCTCACCACTATTTCTATCTTTATGTGATATAATTATCCCTTTCAGGTCATTCATCCATTTCATCCATTTCTCTCGAACCAGAAAAAATCAAGCCTTGATATTGGATGTGTGGGTCATCCATGGTATATGGTAGGTTCTATTTATATTTTCCTGAAATTTTCACTACTTTATAAAATGCCATTTTTTTGGAGCATGCCATACTTACCTGGAGTCACATCAAAATAATAAATTGACTTGAATTAATTTTCATAGCTTGCCTTGTGATGTGTATGGAACCTTCTTGGTGTGGTTGGAAGATATGAAATCAACCCAAACCACCGCTTAGGGTGGCTTCATTTTGTTGTACCTTTTAATTATTATCTTCCATTGTTAGAGCCATACCTTGGGGCATACTTTTCTCTCATATATTGAATTGTGATGCTCTCCTATTTCAAAAACCACCTTTGTGGTGGGTTGATTTGTGGATTGTGACGGAATTAGTTCACTTAAAGTGAACTAAATGAATTATTTGAACAAAAATGTTATGTTTTCTAATAAAAACCCCTTAATGAAGTGTGTTTTCTTAGAATTTAATATGTGGTATAAGTGCTATTCCTTTCTTGGCTTTATGGAATGAGTGTTTCCATGACCTTATTTTGTACTTTTTATTCTTTTGTGTCTTGATTATGTATGTGTCCATTTTTATTCTAAAATGTAATGGAAAATTTGTGTGTCCCTCTTAATGAATCCTTGTATCATAATATGAAATGTTCACTATCATGGAATTTATTATTATTTAATTTAATTGATTAAATTAATTATGAATTACATGAGAAATACTTGGGTTTCCTTCTATGAAATTCGATAGATGGGCTCTTCATGCTTATGATCAGATTTGTTAATGGTTTGTGTATATGTCGGGGGCGATACTGGTACACTAGGAAAGGATCACTTCATATTATTCTTACCTCATCATGAGTGATACAATTTCGCTAGGGGAGACACCTTGGATATGCTAAGTGGATAGATTGTTACACCAGGGCATGAGTGAGACTTGATCCCCTATGTGATGACATCGAGTGTAGGCTTAGAGGTCGTTGTCTCACATTAGTCTAGGAGTGATACTTGTGAGGCCTTTCATAGATCACATTGGGAGACCTCTAATGGAAGTGACCATTTATGAAACTCCAAGTGCGATATGTGGGTTCCTTGTTAAGGTTCACCTCATATGGGCCCAGGATGATGCTTATTTACTTTTGGTAGTTACATTTATAGTAAAGTATAATGATATGTTTTTTATCTAAGTGATGTTTCCTCCAAGACAAATCATGTGTTTGGGTTAGATCCATCTCATGATACCTATTTTATGATTTTTTTATCACTTACCCCATATATCATTTGTATAGGTTTCCTATGGTTTGGAAATTTCCCGCTTAGGCTGAAGAATATGGTCGGACTAGGTGTCTTTGAGGAACCTGAGCCCGACTTGGTTATTTATTTATTCCTCATTACTGAATTAAATCTGATATACATGCACACATATTATTTTATATGCATGAGTTGGATTATGATTTAAACATTATTTGTGGTAGCCTACTGAGTATATTTGACACCCTGCTTGGGTTGTTATTGCACTAGGGTACCAGAGTAGACCTAAATTTTTACACTATCATGATCCTTTATTGGTTTCTTGTGTAGTGATTTGTACATGGGAGATTAGGAGCATAAGACTGAGTTAGTACTCGAGATTCTCATGGATTCAACTTTGGGTTTTTATTCATTTGTTGTATTGTATTGTTTACTATACTTCCCAGTTATACTATAGCATCATCTGACATGTATGCATTGTTGTACCCTTTTTGATGAGGCCATGTTTATTCAGTTTTTATATTTATCTTTCATTTCTGTATTCTTATTATTACTACTTCAAATGTTTTACATTATTTATTTATTATTATACCACTATGATACTCTAGCCATGAGGGTATAGTCTCCCCACCGTAACACCATCAGACCCTGACTATAGTTGGTATCCTCTGGTGTATGGGGAGGCGTTCTTAAGGCCATGTGGTGATTGGTCCCACTACTGGTTTAGTAGTTAGTTGGGCTGGGAAATTACCCCATGCCTAGAAAAAAAATTAAATGAATGTTATAACATTTGATTGAATAAATAATATATAAATTTCATTAAATTCATTCACTAAAATATATTAATTAAGATAAAAACACATTTTCATATAAAAATAATTTCTCAGAATAACATATCCTTTATTTTAAAATGATTTTTATTTTCGTTTATAATTAATTGATAACCAATGAATTTATTTTATCCAAATGTAAACCATAGATTTTTTATAATTCAATTATTACTATTCATACCCTTCAATCCAACGACTAGATGAAACTGTCTCATAATATTATTTTATTAGTATATCGTGGTTCATTTAAACCTTATGTTGCATCTAACACAACCTATAAAAGAAATAAAATTTATTTAAAGATAAATATATTCTAAAATCTTAGGGTGTTGCAATAATACACTAAAACACAACCTTTTTTTTCTTATTATACCTATTGATGCATCGAGGGGATGTATAATTTTAAGCCCCACCCATCACCTGATTATGTCTAATGCATTCCCCATAAGGGTAATTAAGACCTTTCATACCATTCCTTGAGGAACCTCTCATTTAATAAAACTTGGATATCCATATAATTATATATACAAAAAATAATTCCCCATTCAATAGAATGATGTTGATGTCTAGGAGAATACCCCTTAATCAACTTAGAAATTATGGGGTATCATCAAAGTAACATGAAGTACACTCATCAAATAAATATACGAGCGAGGGTGCTTCCAATGTGATGAATCATCCACGGAAGATAGAAATTGGGTTCAATAGTTTTCATTGGTTGGATACTAAAGAAATGGTAGTAAAAATCCTTTATCATGGTTCTTTAAGAGCATGTGAATATTCTAAAGCATATCCTTAGGGAGTGTCTAACCAATTGTGTGGTCTTAGGCCCCCTCATCGTGCACCATACTGATGATTGATTTACTAATAAACTAACCCTTTTTAGAGTGATTACCACTAGGTTAATATATTCTTACAACATCCACTTTCTAGTATCTATAAAGAGATGCATTTTCTATGAAATTACACACAATTTTACTTTACCAAAACTTAGGGTGGGGCTTCTACCCTAAAAAAGGTAACCTTTTAATCAATAAAATATGAGAGAAGCATAAAAATATAGATTTTAAAATATATTAAATTACATGGGTAATATGGTAAAAAGTCTTACATGATAATTTATTCATCACATAAAATAAAATAGGTGGTGATTATAACATGATTCCTAAAGAATTCAAATTGATATAGAAAAAACCCCTCTTATGGATGGGTAGCAATTCAATCATAACCTCTTAAAAGAGAGGGATTAAAATTGATCTTAAAATACTATGAATAATGGTATATTATGATATAAATTCTCAAATAGTTAGTATATGCACCATATAAATGAAATTATGTACATAATACAAAACAAGTCTCAGAGAGAGAAATTTGAGATCGAAAACCCTTACCTATTATCATGACTTTTATGAACATAATTTAAATTACTATATGAAAAACATATCTATCTTACTCAATTAATTCATAACCTTAATTATATCCATTTTCATTCATAATCTTCATAAACAATCGTCATCTACGTGAATTATTTCGATTTTCCACATCAGTGTTTATAGTTTTGATCGTTTGTACTAGTTTCATAATGGTGGTGTTCATATTCATTATTATTACAAAAATACATTATTACTAGTTAATTTAAGTTACTATTAGGGATGATTTATAATAATTTATGATGCTTAAAATTCTTTTTTAAGTGTTTTAGACCATATCCTTGAAGATGAAGTCAATAATAAGCACGTTCTAGTGATTTTTGACAAATAGAGGGTGTTTCATTAATTGAGTTTGATATTATTTTTGGTATTGATTGAATTTATTTTCATAAATCCAAAATAAATTTCCAAGTAAGAGAATTCATGTTTGATTATACAAACTAACCTATTATTATTTATCAATATGATGATAAATATGAACTTCCAATGGAAATTACATCCATTTTATGGGTCTTTATTCCTTTTGAAAAGGGGTGTTTATCTCAAATAGTTAGAGATAAAACCAAATTCAAATATATGATTATTGTGAAAGAGTTTATTGATGTATTTATGGAAGAGTTTCCTAGTCTTTCACTAAATCAGGAAGCCGAGTTCTTAATACAACTCATACCTGGTGCTACACTTTTTTCAAAGTCTCCATATAGAATGACCTAGATTGAGTTGCATGAATTGGATAGGCAACTTGAGGAGAATCTTGATAAGGGATTCATTTGGCCAAGTGTATCACCTTGGGGTATAACAGTTCTTTTTGTTAAGAAGAAAGATGGATCAATGCGACTCTACATTGATTATCAATAACTTAACAAGAGCACAATTAATAATAAGTATCCCCTTCCCTGTATTGATGATTTTTTTAATCAATTATGAGGACTTTGATATTTTTACAAGATTGATCATTTCTATAGAGAATATAAATTTATGGTTAAAATTAAATACATACCCAATACTGCCTTTCGTATGAGGTATGGACACTATGAATTTATATTGATTATATTTGGTCTTAATAATGACCCACTATATTTGTGGATTAGAGATTAGATTGATCATTTTGTGGTAGTATTTATAGAAGACATTATTATAAATTCATAGAGAAAGGAAGAGCATGAAGATCACTTGAGTATTTTACTGAAGACTCTAAATAAGGATAAGTTGTATGAAAATTTTACAAAGTGTGAATTTTTGGATACACAAGGTTTCATTTTTGAGTCATATAATCTCAAGAAAGGTATATCAGTGGATCCATCAAATATTTAAGTTATTTAATGTTGGCAGAGACCAACCACTATGACTGAGATCCATATTTTTCTTGATTTGGATGGATATTATCAACACTTTGGGGAAAATTTCTCAGGGATGTCTAATCCACTTACTAAGTTAACTTGAAAGGGAGACAAGTTCCTTTAGACAGATGAATGGGAGAAAAATTTCTAGCAACTAAAGTAAAGGTTATTCAGTTCACCTATGCTTACACTACCATACTATGGAGAAGGTTTTTCATTCTACAGTGATGCATCAAAGAAGGTACTGGGATGCATCCTCGTGTAGAATGATATAGTGATAGATTATTCCTCACACTAGTTGAAGGTTCGGGAGTAAAATTACCCTACTCATGATTTGTATTTAGCTTCTGTAATTTTTGTATTAAATATATAGAGACATTACCTTTATGGGAAAAAATTGATATCTATACTAATCATAAAAGTTTAAAGTATATATTCAATCAAAAATAGATGAATATAAACTATAGAAGATGGTTGGAGTTGATTAAATGTTATGAATGACCAATAAATTAGGACCTAGGAAAGGGAAAAAGGTGATATATGTTCTCAATCAAAAGGATCATGCTAGATTATCTATGATGGGGATAAAAAAAGATCTGATTTCTCTAGATTTTAAAATGATCGATCTGGAAATCTTGAAGGAAGGGTAAATATCGTATCTTTCTCAAATGAGTGTTCAACCATATATACATGTGAGTAATAAAGAGGAATACAAGGAACATGTGGAATTGGAAAATAATGTCAGAAATGTTCCTGAGTTTAACCTTGATTACAATGGAATGATAAAGTTTAGGAACCGTGTATATGTTCCATCCATACAAGATTTCAAGGAGCTATTATAGGAGGATCATAGTTATTCATTCTCTATCCATCCTATTAGTATGAAGATTTATAGAGATTTTAAAGAGTATTTATTGTGGTACAACATGTAGAGATATATTCCAGAATATGTATCTCAGTGCTTGGTATGTTATAAATTTAAGGTTGAGAGATGAAATTCTAAGGGGATGTTACAACCACTACCCATACCATAATGAAAATGGGGAAAAAATCACCAAGGATTTTGTCATTGGAATACCAAAAATATCTAAAGACCATAATGTTATATGGGTTGTAGTCGATCGACTTACAAAGTCAGCATAATTTACTACTATCAGATAATATTTATGTCTTAATAAAATATCCAAAATATATATTAAATAAGTGGTGACATTTCATGAAGTACCACATTCCATTACATCTGACTGGGATATGAGGTTTACGTCGAAGTTATAGCAAAGTCTTCGATAGGATTTGGATATAAAGTTAAGTTTCAGTATTGTTTACCATCATCATATAGATATTCAGTATGACAGAACCATTAAAACCCTAGATGTTATGATGATATCTTTTTCTATGGGTTCTGAAGGTGTTTTGGATCAACGCCTTCCTCTAGTCTAGTTTTCTTATAATAATATATTTCACTTGAGCATTCATATGACTCCTTATGAATCCCTCTATGGAAATAAATGTATAACTCAAACATATAGGGACGTATTTGGAGAAATAAAGATATTTTGAGATGAGATAGATGAGGAAATGGAAAAGATAGTTAAATACATTCAACAACACATCAAGGTATCTTAGAGTCGACAAGAAATTTATGCTGAAATTTTTTACATGATATGAATTTTTAAGTTGGTGAGAAGAAAAATATATGAATTTCTCCATAAAAGAAGGTTATGAGATTTTGAAAGAAGGAAAATAATATCCCTAGGTATATTGGACCTTTTTATATTCTTAATTGATTAGGGATGATATCTCATCACTTGAGGCTTCCACTAAACCTCTCTCAATTTTATGATGTGTTATATGAATCTCTCATGAGGAATCACATACCTGATCCATCGCATGTACTAAACTTATAGTTAGTACCACTAGATCGTGATATTTACTATGGATAAAAATTAGTATAAATATTTGATTGTAGATATAAAGTTATACAGAACATAACTACTCACATGGTTAAAGTTCTTTGGATTAATCATAAATTCAAAGAAGTTACTTGGGAATGTGAGGATGCAGTGAAATAGAGGTATCAATTTTTTTTGCATTTGAGTGATGGAATTTAGAGGCTTAATTTTTTTTAAGGGCGGTAGAATGTGACATCCCAATATTTTATAATAAACATTTCTCTTCAAGTAATTTTTTTGATATCTTGTGATACACTCAATACCAAGTTTAAATGAATCGTAATATACTATTAAAGTATTATTATTAAATGTGATAGTTATCACAAAAACAATGGATTGGAAGGTATTAATAAGACTAAATAAATTATGAAAAAAATATATTTTTCATATTTATAAAATGTATTATTTGTTTATAGAGTAATTAGAAAGGAAAATAAAAACAAATTGAAAATAAAATAAATGTTTTTCTAAAAAACTATTTTTATGGGCATAATGTATTTTTGTATTAATAAATTAAATTAATCAATATTGGTGAATTATTTTAATAAAACTTATACATTATATATTCAATAATTTTTTTTCATTCACCCAATATTTTTTTGGGGAATGTGATAAGAATAAATCTATTTTTATACTTTAAAATAGTCTTTTTCTAAAAAATGATCTTGTGGAGTTTTGTGAGCTTATTTTAAAATTATTTTTTGAAAATTTTAGAAAATTTATTTTAAAAAATTAAATTAATTTTTTAAATAAACTTTTAAAAATCATCTTTGAGTGTTTTTTTATAATTTTATGAAAATATTAATTTTTATTAAAAATTGTCTTTTTTTAAAGAATTTTAAAAGTTCCATTTTGTTTTAAAATTGTTTTAAGATTAAAATTATTTCAATTATATTATTATTAATCCAATTCATGTCATTGGAATCTATAAGAACATTTTATAATTATGAAAACATTTTCTTCGAAAAATCACTTCTTCATCTCGATTGATGGTTTAATTTTAAATTAAATTCTACCACTTATGTAAATTGAATTTTATAAAATATATTCAATATTTTGTGTAATAATAATTAATATTAGTTAATAAGTTTAAATTAATATTTGGTCATAACGAATAGTAAAAATAGTAAAACCTGTTACCACGGTTAAGGTTAAAACGAGTTATCTGGGTGTTAAAATAAAAAGATAAGTGTTAAAATGACCTAAAAAATTGTATAATTTATATTTTACCTAAATATTTCAACCTTATTTAATCCAAGTTTATGGAATGGACCATTTTGGAGTCATTTTTTCAGGAAAGTGACTTGAAATTATTGTAAAGCTTTGAAAAATCACGAGCATGCCACTCACCTCAATTATAAAAGGGAACCTCCTCTCCTCACTTATTCACACTTATAAAGACCATTGGTTCAGAAAATACCTTCCCAATTAACTTCATTGCCTCCATCCACACATCATATAGGCTTTTTTATTATAAATACAATCTAGGAAGTATTTAGGTATAATCCTAAAGAAGTTGTCTAAAGGCGAGGTATCATTATTAACTGAGATTTTTATTTTATTTATTATTTCACATCCTTAATATATTATTTAAACATGATTTTATAAAAATATAATTATATTACATATAATTATATTTTATTATATTAATTTCATGAAATACATCCATTTCCTCTTCTATCAAATGGGAAACAAAACCGTTGATCATGTGTACGACGAACTACCGCCTCACGAACCGATGTAATTTGTTTTCCATCACCTCATCTCATGAATGTATATAATGATGTAATTAATGTTTATATATGATATTTATGACATAATTATACTTATGTAATTCTAAAATCACATTTACCTTCTTACCTTCCAATCTGTTGGAAAATGATAGCGCCACTCGTGTGTACGTGTGGACTACCACCTCCACGAAGTGATGTGATTCATTTTTCATTTTCATTTTATATGGATGGTAATAAATATGAATTTTATGAATATAAATTATTTATATTATATAATAACAATTCTGGAAATTTGAATTATTATTTATCTTTCTTTTGTTCCTATCCGTTTGTTTCTAACAAAATTGTGGTGTTAATTTTATACTCGACAGCTTGATTGTGGGGGTTTGAATGTTGCAAAATCATTCACATAGGTTTCACCATTTTTTAATGGCTTTAAATGAGTTTTTTTGTGGAGCTAAAAATACCCAATGATTCCCTTATTCTAGATGTTTACAACCCTTCTTTCCAAAGGTAGGTGGTTGTTGGGAAATGTTCCAACAATGCTTAGGGACTCACATTGGTTGAGAGGATGGGAGGTCAGACTCATCAAACCCTTTTAGGGGGATTTATTTCCTAAAATAGATCTCTCTTAAACATCTAAGACATATTCATGAATCTTTTAATAAATCCCAAGTATGTCACGGTTCTCCATTGAATTAACAACAAATTACTAGCATGCATAAAATTTAGAATCATCTATTTGTATATGAGGTTCTTCATCGATGGAGAAATATGTATCTATATGAGGTTCTCCATTGATGTTACCCTTTTTCATAAAGGTTATATATTCTTTGGTCATTTATTATTTGATTCTATTTTTAAGCCAAATGGTGTGTTTCTCGAGAGTTTATCATCATCCAGGGTGACATGAGTTGTTTTGATGTTGGGACCAAGCCCATGAGATGAGATTCCTCTATATCCTTGTGAAAGGAATCATAACCCATGTAGTTCAGTACTACTTAATGGGACACATCATACCTTTTAAGGTCATGTTATGGGGATTAAACCATGAAATTTAACATTTTATGGTAAGGATGTCTAGGAAGAAGGTTCCTAGTCAAATGGTTGGAGTGGGACTTACACCGAAGCAGACTAGGGAACCTAGAAGGAATGTGGGTGCCTAGGTTGGATGTGACCCTACTGGGAATATGGCCTAGAGTAAATTAGGGTGATTTTGGGGTATTAGGTTTGGAACTTAAGGAGTAATCCTATGTATCCCATTTAGACAAGAATCAAAGCCCATGTAGTTTGGTTATGAGGACCCACACATACGGGGGCCCTCAGGAGTTTGTCTCACAGAGGATATGTCTCTTTGTGATGGTGATAACGTGGTTGGAGATTATACCAAATAGAAGTAAATTTTTTAGTGGGGCCATGGTGAATGTATCAACTAATGGTGATTTATAGGTTTGGTTTGGTATTACGCCTAAGTGGATTCCCAATTGAGTGGGTGAGGTTGAGGATTATACCGAATATGAGTCTCATTTGTTGATTCATTAGGAATATGGCCCCTTTGAAGGTTGAGTCATGGTTTTAGGGCTTACACCATATATTAAGTTCCGCATTGGGTTGGATACATGGCTTTGAGGACCTAAACCTATGGATTCCCTCTAAAGGAAGGTGAAAGGAATATCCAAAAAAGGATCTTCTACCGATAAATGCATCTAATCGTGTTGATATCATGAATGTATTTCTCTATGTGAGAAATATGAGGAAGATTTAAATCTAAAAAACCACACAATAGTTTTCTTTTACTAGTGGACAGTTTTGGGGTGATGGGAGAAGAAGAAATCGATTTTATGTTCTCATATCCTCTCTTGTTTTTGTAACAAAGATAGTCATATATGGATACCCATCTATCTATGACCCATAAGAAAGGCCAGGGGATTACTCCAGGAGGTATTCCCAACTCCTAGTTCTAGATAATAGAGGACGATGATTCACTAATCTCCATAAATGGGAAAATAAAGTGTGATCCCCCTATCCTTTTCTGAAACAGGAGGTCCCTAGTTTTAGAGATGAGAAGGGGAGGAAGAATCCCTCCCTTCTGTCTAAGAGATGAAAAGGGGAGAAAAAATACCTATCCATCATGTCAAGTATCAGGAGGTTCCTATAACTTCCCCCAGGTTTGGGGTCCTCATTTTCAAAGGGATGTGTAACTGTACCCACCCTGAGGACTCTACCTGCAAGGTAGGAAAATTGTGATACACCTCTTATTGAAGTAATTCATAACCAAATGGGAGATACTTTGTTGTGTCTTCCACCATGGTTTTTAAATACTAGAGGCTTTGATGGATGCTTTGATTTCGAATACCTCATATGGGAGTCCCAAGGAAGAAGGTGCCCTGCCATTGGTGGCATGAATAGAGGGCTCAAATGAGACTCGCATAGTTAAGGCATGGGTGGATGATAATTTCCTCACACATGGTAGGAATGCATGAGATAGATATGAATTTTGGATGATAGAAAAACTGAGAAAAAAGACTTGGTTTAGGCCTTGCTTTAGGATCCAAGGGTTTCCTGATGTGTCCCTATAAGGGCCTCACATAAGTCCCAGGTTTAGGAGGGGACCTTCATGCTAATATATTTTTATTAGGGAGGGTGTGTCTCCCATTTTAGGTATTTTTTGTTTCATTACCTGGAAGTAATTTGATACCACTATCCCCCTTAATTCTTTATTCTCTCAATTTTTGGCAAGTTACCTAGATGGTCTCAAGGGCTTGGGTGAAGGAACAAGGAGAGAAGAACTTCGAGGCTTCTATAGGTTTTTCATCATATAAAACGAAGATACCTAGGGTACTATTTATAGGAAAAAATGTGACCCTTGGATAAGGAGGTTTCCACGTAGGTCCAATGCACAAGTTCTATGCACTAAGGAGAATTACCCTTCTGGGTCACACAAGCTCGTCTTGCGTGAGCCTCTTGGCATGTGGGTTGTATTAGAATAAGTTGACCTGGGTTTGTGGCTTGATAATACTTGATGATATTGACTTATTCATTTCTTGAGGCAATTTACATTAAACCCTTTCATCCCCATGTGAAAAAAGGGAGTGTTAAAAAAATCCCACCATCAGGATTGGATCCAATCAGTAGAAGAGGGATTGATCCTAAATTAAAGATATAAAAATATCCAGAGGACCATGCAAGTAATAAAAGTAGGTAGTCCACAAAGTCATCCAGTAGAGGTAGGCTGAGTAATTCAACTGCATCTATAAATAGGGTCTATCGCCTAACAATTCTTTCATATGCTTACACCATTCTTCTGCTCCCATTGTGCAAGTCATTCAAATTTCCTTCCAAATAATTCTCTCATGAAAAAAAACTATATAACCACTCGAATGACAAGTCTTCATAGGATAACTTGGTCAGTTGGCCTATGTGAGGCACTTTATTTGTGAAAATTTTATAATTTTATAAAATTAATGAAAATATCGATGTGCCCTTACATGTTCCCAATGGCTGCTCAAATGGATTACAATGAAAAAGCTTCTACACATGTTTCATATATGAACAAGACTGTCAGGATAGATTACTATGATATGTGTGACTCCAACATTCTATACTTAGCTAAGTATTTAAATAAGTATTAGTGAGAGTACCCACAAAGTGATTTTCTTCCACTCTACAACCATGAGATTCTAAGTGGCATATTCATCCCGAAGATCTAGATTTACTTTTCGAAGTACTGTTTCATGGAAAATACCAACTTCCCTGCCACCAACATCTATTCCAAGGGTGTATTCATTAAGGAAAGAATAGTTCCTACCACATACATCATGCACCATAACCTGTCTTACCCAAACCCCAAGCCTCACACCCTAGAATCGGAACCCCACTACTATGAGTCAACCTTTCATGCATCTAAGATGTACCAATCACAAGGCTATAAGGAAGATTTTGAATTTCATTCTAGAGGATTAGTTAGGCCAGAATAGATATGGGTGTACTGGGTACACCATAGCTACACATAATTTAAAACTTATCTATGGAATTTTGGTATTTATAAGGTGATTTGGGTGGCATAGACATATGATTACAAGAACCTAGACATCATCCCGGAACTGTTGTGCCAATGGATCCATTAGAGAAATACTTTCCATTTGATGCATGGTGAAGTGAGCATTATCTTGTGGGGTGTATACAAGATCTTGATGTATCCTATCCTTGGGGAGATGTATGATGAGTTCATTCCACTAAATACGATGCATGATGATATTGACAAGATTTAAACTTTGGACCACAAGCTATTTAAGTTGGATCAAAAGGTTCAAAAGAAGAACCCCTACTTGAGGGTCGATATCCATTTTAAGGCCTAGATGATGGTTTCTTAGAGCCACAAGGAGTAGGTCCTGCCTATAAGTACCCAACGAGATTCCCTTCATCAGAGAACTGAATCATCCCCAGGAAATTCTATCCCACCTTAGAGAAAGACCAATATAAGAGTGGGGATATAATTTCAATTCCAAGGTCCCTAAGAGGACTCATCTAGATAGATTTATCGTGATGTGGTTAACTACCCACATGTTGTAAATCTATGAATATAATGGAGGTGTGAGGCCATAAAAATATTTCATAGCGGACAAGTTAGCAGAAGGGAACCACATAGGTCTGGATGTTCCCTTTTTAGCTAAGATCTACTGATATTTACTACATGTGTACATCAAGAAGGTCCCATGTCATATTTCATGGCCATTTCAAGTTTTTTGGGGGTGTATTTCAACACACTTCAGGTCTTATTCCATGATGAGTGGAGTTAAAGTTCCCAAAGGACAATTTTGACTATTCATTTAGGATGTTTCTGGTATCCAGCCTTTATACTTGAAGCATGATGATGCCCTAAAGAACCTTGACATATCAGGAGAGTTCAATTTCTTCCAATATGGTGACCCACCTATTGGGATGTTCATTGAAAATGGAAAATCTTGTAATAAACTGAGGTCATACATGATTGCATTTAGAGACAACATTCTAGAGTCTTGTATTGATAGTGAGATCATATGTGAGGCCTATGGTCCATATCAATTCATCAACCAATTCAAGTGGATATAACAACCAAATTTCTATCCCTCTACAAACATTCATATTGAGAAGAATATGATGGTGTCCTGATAGTTTTGGATCCTCATGTATTTGGAGTTATCCAAAGAATCTAACAAACTACCTCCATTGGGTGCATCAATTGGGCTAGAATATAGGTATGCCAATGCTTGGATTTATTCATACCCATAAGGGTAATTGTCAACATTAATCCCTTGAGTCAAGGCCATGACAAATGCTGAGAAAAAAATGTGTGGTAGGAAGGTTTATATAGAGGGTGATAATGTTGAAGCTTTGAAGTCTTCAAAGAAGTATTGAGCATGATCCATAGAGTAGGTTGGGGTTGAAAAGACCACATATTCTGGGAGGTGACCCAAGACCCGACTATTCAGTCTCTAGTTATATTATAGAGAGGTGAAAGAGATTCAAAGTCAAAATAATTAGGGTCTTCCTCTTATCTATCTGCACTATCATCGGAGTATGTTAAAACTTCTAAAATCCAAATTCGGTAGGGTATAACCCATGAAACAGAGATCTATAGGTGTTTCTCCAAGCTGAAATACACATCCCAGAGATTAGGGATATTCGATAAACCTCTGAACCTCACCTCAAAAATAATTTTACTAAGGTGGGGTAATACATCCAAGAGATAGATATTTTAACATTTTTCACTAATGCTCGAATCTTGACTACAACGAGGGTAAATGACATGCTGGATCGAGCTGATACTAAGGGAATATTTGGCTGATATGATGAAGAATGGGATGAAGTTTTCAAAACTAGTGATTTATATCTCTCTTACCCCTTATTATTCCCCTCATTCATTCATTATAATTAATTTTTAGGGGATTTATTTTGAAGTTAGTAGGGGAAGAAGGGGTGGAAATGGTGGTTCTTGAGTTTCCAAAATATAGGCCCACCAGTACCCCTATCAGAGTGGGGGATGAGTCTCCCGATCCCTCATAGATATCCTTATGATAGAGGGTGATAATAAAGGATATGGAATGAGGGTCTCCTCAATCGTCACATCCAATGCCCATCAATGAGAGGACCGATTCGTCCCCCTCACCATCTCAAGGGAAGAAACAAAAGAGGGAAAATAAGTTATCCCGATGTATATTCCACAGTAAGTCCTTTTACTTCCATTTTAATCTTATGAATTTCCTAGCATACCCATTTGACCTTTCATTCCTTTTATAGGATATTCTTTACTCTCTGCCCTTATGGGGTCTGATACAGATCTATTAAGGACCAAGGGGGGTATTCTGTATGAGGCGTAGACTCATGATGATGAATCTATCCCTTTAGAAAAATACGTTCCAAGATATTAATCCTCATCCACTACCATTATTGTAGAGATGGAGGATGGTCCTAGTGATTTCATAACCATGTCATAAGGTGTTATGCTCTGGTCACTGACTTTCTTCCTCGTGATATTTTATATCCATTATATACACTGGAGGACCCTACAACAACCACCACTAGCCCTGTCACCACCCTAGAAGGGGTTGATAGGGATTTTGGATGGTCTGATGAAGGTTTCAGTGCCGATCCAAACTCTTTGAGGTTTGATGACACGGTTCCTATCAAGAGGTTAGAAAACATAATCAATGGTGAAACTAATTTGGGTCTTAATCCACACATATTAGACACCCCTACTGGCAAGGATACTGTGAGACTTGATGCAATATTTATTGAAATAAAATAACTTGAGGATAAGTTGAAAAATATTAATATTCCTACCTCTTTGGAGGAGTCCCAGGACATTGACAGGGAATTGATGGACATGATTTTTCTCTTTCTTGAATTTTAAAACACATTTGACCTCCTTTAATATTATGTCTTACAATAATGATTGAATTGTGTAGATTTTTCTGTAGAAAACATTTCCAAGGAACTTCATGACTATGGAATCCAAGTCCATCCCACTCCCACTATTTAGGAATAACATCTTAGGTCCTTGAAGTGAGTGATTTATGAGAACCCTCCATCCTAGTTTCTAGTAAAACTCAAGATGATGTTCCTTATTAGGAGGTCCCTACTCAGAGCATTGAGACCAAGGATATTTGAGAGGCATCAATCCCAACAGTTGATCCAACAATGGGTGAGTGTTGTTAATTGCTCTGGTTATTTCACTACCCTTGATTTATATTAACTTATAGATGTTAATGAGGGGTTTCATCTACTATCTAAGGCCATATACTTTGGTAGTTAGGAATGAGGGAGAAAATTCCATGCCAACTCATCCAACAATAGAAGGTGAGGTTGATACAGTTTTAGAGAGAGAAGAGTTGAGTGCCTATTTTATTTCACTAATACCATAATATATCTCTCACTCTAAAAGTGATTTTGAATCAGACTTGGAGGTAAAGGATTCCCTTTTCACTACATGTTGTATCATCTAGAGAGACATCTAGAAGATTGTCTCAGAGATTCCTCTTGAAGACCTTCCATTGTGACATCACTAAATCCCAACCCTATTTTCATTTCTAGGGTATGAAAGGTTTGATTAGAACATGATTAAACATGCTATGAAGTCAATAATTTGGTAATGGGAAGATTAGAAAAGGTCACAACAGTTTAAGGTGTAGTTGGAAGGATAGTTTAAAGATCTCAGAGCTGCTCTATCTTAAGAAAAGATCAGCCATTCCAAGGAGGTGGAGTAGTATTTGTGCCATATTGATGATAAATCTCTCCAAATATTATTCCTTTAAAAATAACTAAATTCCATAAAGGAATATATTTTACAAATCCCCTATTCCTTGAAGAAGATATTTTCACAATGTATTGATTTTGTTGCTACAATGAAGGATAAACTTCATCACAATAAAGAGGTCATCACCACATAATTGGACGAGTTTAAACAGGTTATGGAGAATTCTTGATCCATAGTTCAGCATCTCAAGAATTATGTAGATCCAGTCTATGGTAGCTCATCGACATTAAAAACATAAATTAGTAGGTTTTTTGTTTCTTGATCATCTATTTATGTGTTTCCATCCTTATTGTAATCATAAAAAAACACAAAAAATGACTCATTTGATTGAATTTCATTGTGTTAAAGTGTTGCAATTACAAATAAAAGGATGATAACCCTTTAATTTGTTTCCTAATTATTTCGACCTAGATAGCACATTTCAACTATTTCTAGGGTCATATGATAGACCATATAAACTTTGTTACTTTTGTGTCATCACCCTAATATTTTCCTAAGTTAAAAATGAAAATGACTTAGTGGGTGAGACTTAGATTTTTATTTGGATTACTTTTATGGGTTTTTAGCCTAATAAGTTTTTTACCTTTTTATTTCATTGCTTGATTTTTTCCTAAACCATGTGGAGTGAAGGTCTAGTGAACTGACACTTGAATTTTACCCCAAGCTTCCTTTTGTGAGGTTTCAACGAAGAAAGTACCATGTCTCTTTTAGGGGAATTTTAGAGTCTTGTAATACAAAATAATGTGACCGGTGTTTTATCTAAAAAAATTGACCATAAATTATGGAATGACAATTCAAATAGGTGTTTCCAACCAATAATGTTACAATATTTCTTAGACTCCCGAATAGGGGAATTTTGAGTCACAGTTTTGTGATTTCCATATCTAAAACATGATGTGAGGAAAACATACAAGGAATGAATGAAGAACATATTTGAAAGGCAGTTTCTAGCATGATGTTATCATTGGGTATTATGGAGATAGAATAGGTCTCTCATGGGAATGAATGTACCTCAGGCTAACGGGACCTTTTGTGGGCGACTTATGCAAATACAAATTGGTTAGTATAAATGCATAGTCAAAACAAAGTTATTTTCAGGAAACTCACATTCTATTACTGATCGATGGGGAGTTTATGAAGATATGGATTTCTCAAAATCATAGAGATAAATATGTGAATGGAATGTGTCTAATAATGAAGATAACATCTTTTTTTTCACTATTCATGAATGGGAAAACTGCTCCTACACAAATTTGGTTTGTTTAAAGGAGGGGGAATTATGTTTTAATCATTATATTGAAAAGGAGGGGTCTTAGGAGAATTATAGAACCTCTCTCTCAGATTGGGGTTGTGTCTATTAATGGTGGAACACAAATATTTTGGCTTCTAAGGTAGTTGGGATGAGAATGGAGAATCTAGTTACCACTACATGTCTTGATGTAATGATCATCAAGTTGTACATAGTTCTTTGGGATGATGTGGTGGGTGACAAAATTAATAGAAAATTATCCTCCCTGAAAAGGGTTAAATCATCATGCAGTTTAATATCATGTGACCGATACATGGAATATGGAGTTTAATGTGTTATGGAAAAGACGTTAAGAAATATGATTTAAGGTCACTTAGCTTTGACTAAAATATTATAGGTTTTACCTTTAATGGTAATATATCCATGAATGTTCCATTATCTTCAAGCATTCAGGGGAAAGGTTTGTAAGCTGTAGTCTAGGGGTTTCTAGATCCAAAGAGTAATATGGGTGAAAAACATTGTTGGGTCATATAGAGATAGAATAGATCTCTCCTGAGAATAAATGTGCCTTTGGTTTATAGGCCCCTTTTGTGGGAAACTTATGAAAATCCAAATGGGGTGTATCAATTTATAGTCAAACAATGAAACCCTATAGATGACATGCCCCTTTGGTGGTTGGATTATACAAAGACAATCAAGGCGTGTTACTGTATAGTCATATAAAGGTATCTTTTGGAATATGACATTTTATCACTAATGTCCAAAAAAAATTCATGGATATTTGGATTTCCCTTAACATATAGTTTGGGTTTTTATGAAAATTTGATGAATATGGAAGGATAATTTCATATCAAAACTACCCAAGAATAGAGAGAAATTATTTCCCCACATAAGACTGACCTGTACGCAAGAGAATGGGATTTTTTTTGCGGCTGGGGAAAAGACATAGGATCTGGTCATTACTATGTATACGGTGAGGGAAAGAATCAAGACACAAGTATTTCATAGATATAATCCCCACATTGATTGAATTATTATGTAGAGAGGGGTATTTGTTTTTTGAATATGAGGTCACAAACAGGTGAGAACCCATGTCAAACCCTCTTGTGTAGATCTGACTCATACATAGGAGAATGGGGACATTTCCTATTTTATCGTTAGACCAGGATTTATGATCCAAGTGTCACTACATATATCATCAAAGATAAAATAAATCCACACATATTTCTTAAATTTATTTCATACAAGAGACATCAACCATGAAACTTTAATGTCATGTTGTATGGATGTCTAGTGTGAATTTTAAGTTCTTGCATCTAGGACCATGATAACCCTGAGACGAACTAATATGCCTTGATCATGAAGGGAATCCTATACAAAAAAATCATAAACCCATGCAATCTATGCTTGATGTGAGAAACAATTAGTGGCCAATGTTTTTACCACACAGAGGCAATAAAAAGGAAGGATAGGGGAATTTTTGATTTTGTGGTGGCAAGACTAGGATGTAGGATCTGGGCATCACTATATATCTCACGAGAAGGAGAATCAAGACATACAGAGTTCTCAAAAACCATGTAGTTTAGTGTCATATGTAAAGGACATCATTTATATATTTTAGTGTCATGTGATAAGGATGAAGGTTACCCGATGTGGAAGAGAAGGTGTGAAGCATTAAAAATGATATTCGAGCATTTAGGTAATAATCACATGAGAGGCATCCCATATTTGTGATACAAGGCTTCCCAAACTAGTTTTTTTGGGAATACTATGATTAGTACATAGGGTAATACTACATTTTAATGTAATGTGATGAATAATTTTTCATACAATTTAATGTCATGTAACTAGGATGGCATGGTGTCTTGTAGTTTTAGGTCATATGGCTAGGACCACAAGTCATGGAAATAATGAATTATGTAAGGATCAACGGGGAATCTATGTTCAAAAATACTTCAGAAATGAAAAAGGAAATTATAAACAATTATATTGGGGGTTATTAGATCAAGGGAAGTGATATGGGACAAAATGAAAGGAATAATCACAGTCCATGTTTGAAAAGTGGTTTCCAGCACAATGTCATTGGGTCTTACGAAAATAGAAGAGGTATCCCCTAAAGACAGATGTGCCTCTAGTTTACAACCCCTTTTTATGGGTGACTTATACAAATCCAAATGTGATGTATCAATTCATATTCAAACAACAACATTCTCTGGCTGACAATCCCTTTTGGTGGGTGACTTATGAAAATCCAACCGGGTTTTTTTACTACATAGTAAGAAAAGGTTGTCTTCAGGAATCTAACATTACAATACCGATGACCGAAGAAAGATTATGGAGATTTGAAATTGCCTAGGAAAAGGAGTATGATGTATGTAAGGAACATGTACAAGAATAAAGGAAACATTTGGACCAAAATTGGCCATGTAGTGGGAATCCACCTACAGAGATCTTTGATATACAGTAGAGGGATATTTTTGTTTCCATGATGGGCTCCTAAATGAGTGAACATGGGTTAAGGTCTCCTACATAGATCTATATTTTTCTGCATGAGAGGGTCATTTTTTTATTCATGTTTGGTCCCAATACATAGGGTATAGGCATCAATATTCATCCCATTTGAGGAGAGAACCAAGAAACATGTAGCTCTTATATGCAGGCTCCCTTATATAGGTATGATTCGTACACAAGGAATGTGGAATTTTTTTATGTGGTGGATGGACCTAGGATTGGAGATCCAAGAGTCACTTCATATCCTATGATATAAGGAATCAAACCACACATAGTTCTTGAACAAAGGTGTGGTGGGAGATGAGAAAAAAAGATTATGATCTGATCAAGAATGGATTGAAATATTATACAGTTTTACATCTTATAAAAAGTAAACGAACCATGCAGTTTTATGTCATTCGGCGAGGAAATTTTCCTATAATTTAATGTCATATGACTAGGATGTTAGGATATGTTGTTTAAAGTCTTACATCTTGAACTATGGATTTTTTTTTGATTTAGGTCATACAACTAGAACCATATGGTGTGCCTTTTAAGGTCATGCATCCAATACCATATTCTACAAAATTTAACGTTGTGCAGTAAAGATGAAAAAATGATAAAGTTTAACATCATATGGTTAGGATGAAGGGTTTTTTTAGTTTATCATATTGCGATGTGGGAGATGGTTTTTTATCACACGAAGTATTTCTTGAGAAATATTTCATTGGTAAGGGTCGTAAAAAGCCCTCTATCCATCGAGATCAAGGAATAAGCTCTGTTAGAGTTGACCTTGTGTATGGAATAAGGTACCTCCCATTTTGTCTCTAGATTTGGAGGATTTTTCCCTATATCATTGGATTCTTGAGGACCCATAATATTTCTCCTTAGAGGAATGAGAGACAAACCCATATTTCATGCATATTTTTAAACATAATTCAATTATTTCAAATGATTTTCAATGAGTAATCCCATGAAATGGAATTATTTATGGAAATGTGGGAAATTGGAACTAGATATTTAAAATGGTTTAAATGTGAGTTTTTAATGCTATACTTGAATTAAGATTTTTTATTGAAATGTCAATTTATTATTTGAAATGTATTTTTAGGTGTTTATTTTAAGAAAAAAATTAGTCAAACCCAAGTTAGCGCATTAACCAAGGATAGCCCTCCATTTAGCCATCCCATAAGGGGGAAGCCGACCAGGACAACCCCAGGAGGGCCTACTTGAGTAACCATAGAATGGGGGAATCAATCATGTGTGGTGTCCCATGGGAAGTCAAGACCACAGGGGAGCATAGTGGGCCTTGAAAGCCTGCATGGATGGCATGTGTGTTGCGGCCTGTACGTGGTGTGTGCAAGTGGATACGAGAGCCCATCCCCACTGTAGGAAGTTTTGGATGATCATCTTACACCTTGTTAACTTAAACTATAATAGAGTCAACCCTCTAAATTGATGTGGGAAATTTTTTAGTAAGTTATTGTTTATACTATTTAAAAATTCTCACCCATTCTTGGATATAACACTACACCCTCCTTCGATACTAATTTCCCTAGAGATCAATGTCTTCTCACTGTAGCATGTCAAAAACACCATGGATGCCAATGGAAAATAATTAACTTGAGCCTTCCTCCACTACCAAAGCACCCTAACCGCCATGGTTCTCATGGTGTACCTCGGCCAACTACCTTGAGACCATATCAAGTCTTCATATGACCACTTTGAATGTCAAATGAAAAAGGATCATGGTGAATCCTCAACTTCCACACACAAGAAGGACCTTCACCACTACTAAGCTAGTTTCCACATCCCTTAGCACATGAAATCCCCCATGCATGATGTGCAAATTAGAAGTTCATGTTGGCATGATATCCATGCTTAAATGAAAACACCCGATCATCAAGTGTATCATTTATTCCATGGGTATTTTGGGGTGAATTTAAATGGATATACTTGAGGATATCGTATGAAGATTTGAGGCTAAGGTATCCATTATCTTCTCCTATAAAAGGTAATACCTTCCACCAAGTGAAAGGAGTTTGGATCTAGAAGTGGGGAAACTTGTCCATACTACTAATCCCTTTTTTTAATATTATTTTATTTTTATTTTATTATTTTTAGTTTACTTATCATGTAATTTTAATTCCTTGATAACAATTCATGCATATTTTCTTAAATTTTTCCACCCACACTTATCTTCTTCTTCTTCTCGTTCTTCTTCTTTATCATTTTAGTCTTTTCAATTTATTTTATTATTTATTTTATTCTTTTATTTCTTCACTACATCACATAAATCAATTACAATTCATGAATTCATTATATTCTTTTCTACATGATGTGAATCCATTACACATCGTGAATATATTCATCATGAACTCATATAATCATGGTTATGAGTAACTGACCCGAGGAATATCCCAGGGGAGTAATATGGTACTTGAACTCAATACTATGTTTTCAGTTGAAAAGGTGGATGTGGAGTGTTTTTGGTGGTTTCAAAGTTCACTTTGCATTCACATTTGGGGTATATTGAGTTATTCATAAATATGGTGGAGTGTGTTCACATAGTATAATTGAAATGTGTCAATGATGGTGATCCCTGAAAATTCTATTAGGAGAACTTCCTTTCTATCCTAATATCATTATGTTTTAAATACATAATAATTTATAATTGCATGTCAATTTAGTTTTAGTTTTTCATTTCATTTATTTAAAAAAAAACTAAAACTCATTTTCCATTGATTTTATGAACAATTTAAACAAAAATATAGATTTATGTGAATTATAATAAGTAGGTGAACAAACTGAGAAGCTCCTCAAGTGATACGAACCTAGTCAGCTACTTTTCTTCACTAAGAGAACTTATAAATTTTATTTTTCCATGCCCTATGACAAGTGTGCGCTAAAATTAGTTCCATTATTAGGGATACAATCAGTTTTTTCTTATTTTTTCTTTTTCACATTGTATATATTTTCTATTTATTTAATAAAAAAACATTAAAAAAATTATTTTTCCATGATGTTTTCAAACGACCATTTTTTCAATACATGGAAAAATAACTCTCAAGTGTAGAAACTAGTGGTTCAAAATTATTTACAAGTACTATTACATAATAGGTTCAAGAAACTAATTTATCTAGCAAAAAATATGTTTAATGGACATGACCTTGGTATCTCACTTTGATAATTAGTGATCATGCTCAATCAAGTCAAGGTTGATTTTGAAAGACTCAAGGTTAAGAAATAAGTACCAATGGATCAGCCTAATTTTACTAAAGAAATCAAAGAAGTTGAGGCCCAAATTTAGGAACATAAATAGACCAACCATTTTATGAACCAAATTCAATATAAAGAGTGAATATGAATACTCGCATGCTGATAGGAATATGGGAAAAGATTCAGATCAATTTTGGAGTAACTGGGAAGAAGATAAAATTAAATGAGATCTTCCCATCTATATGATTGAATAATCAACACATAAATACCTATTTTTGGACATGGAAGATGAATACACCACCCATATGGTGGAATTTTAAGAAAATATGGATCAGTCTAACTACCTACTTCCATCCACTGAGAATCACTTTCAAGAGGCACTTATCACTGAGGAAGTGACTGAACCAAAGCTAACTCAGGGAAATGATCCTTTCTTGAACTCTTTATTTTCTGATTTTATTCAATATGGTATGAGTATCACTCTTTATTGTTTTTAATTTTCATATTCGGTCAATCCTTTCTTTTCCAAAGAGGAATATGAATAAACTAAATATGAACATATAGAGGAAAAATGGAGCTCCCTAATTTTTATGAACATGAATTTTAGGAGTCCCACGAAGAAGTACAAGTATCTGAGATTGAGGAACTCAAAACACATGATTCTCTTTATCAAATTGAGAAATGTCTTATTAAGAATTCAAATTTAAATTTTATTCAAGTAAAAATACCTTCTTATTTTCCCTTTAATCATTCTATTCATGAATATCATAGTGATCCAGCACTTGAAAAGCAAGAGGAGGCTTCACAAGTAGCAACCAAGAAGGAGGATGATTCATACTTAATCCTACCCCTACCATGAAGGATATACATAATTGTGAAGGGGGGGGGGGGGGTTCTGGTATACTCTATCCATGAATCATTACTCACCAAAAAAGAAAAAGAATTGGCTGGGAAAATCCACATGTGGTTGTTCAAATACTATAATCTCCAACCACTATCTGACTTTAGATAATCACTACTACTGGCCTCTAGAGGTAGTAAAAATCCAGGGCCCACTTGGGGGATCATAATAATATTTATCTTTAAATTATTTCTAGTGCTTTAAATTTCATTCTTAGTATTAGTCCAACATAAAACCCACTTCAACTTATCATTTTTAACTTTAATGAAATTATCTTTGTGCTTAATTGAGTAATTCTCTTTTGTAGGACCATGATGCCACAAGGTAGCCCTAAATAGTGAAGGAAGATGAATTAAGATTCATGATAACATAGAGTTTATTCTTACATTCTTTATGTTCAAACCTCCCTGCATTTTTCTGATATTACGTATTTTACTATTAAAATATTAATTGCATACCCATGCTTGAATTATGTTTTACTTGACTTATCTAGGAGACATTAGTTTTTTTAATAATCCTATTATTATATGTTTTAGATTTCAATATTAATGAAATTTATTGAGTAAAATTGATAATCGTATGATTAAATTTAATCATGGATATTAAAATGAGGACTCATGATTTGATGGAATTAGTTGATTCATGTAATGAAATTTCTATAACATTTTTCATACTTTGAATTTATGAAATTCATGTAAATTTATTTTTTATTATTAATAATTAATTGGGTGATTTTCCTATATCATATTTCCATTCCTAATAGTATTTCTAGATTAAGTACTTCTTATTTTATTTTGATCACATTTCTTGAGTGATCTTGGTAAATTCCACCTATTATAACTCGCATTGAAACTTGTAAAATCTATGACTGTGCAAAAACACATTTAAAATAATTAAAGAATATTTGGAAAATCCATTATCATTAAATACCACATTTACATTAACCATTGTTTAGATCATAGAGACTATGAATGACCTTTTTAGGAATGATCCATGCTTCAAGCCATTTTTATCCATTGCTTCTCAACTCTTAGTATTTTCTTAATATTTTAAAACTAAATTATGGGGTGAATAAAGTCATGGTAAAAGGAATGAAATTAATTGTAAGTAAAAAGTGTGGGGGTGCTACATGTGGGTATTGATAAAGGTTTTTATTCATTTTAATATTTATTTTTCCCCTCTTTAATAAAAATAATAATAAAATGACAAAAAACAAAAAAAAATGAAAAAATGGGTTGTGATTTGGGAAAAAATCACCATTACTAGACCTATGATTTTTATCATATGTAGTTAGGTGATTTATTTGAGGTTTATTAAAATCATAAATTTAAAAAAAATTAAAAGGTACTTTGAAAAAGAAAAAAATTATAATTGTAGAGAAAAATTCAAGAAGGTTCACAAATCATTCATTATGATTTTTTTTATCATGACCTTACTTTGAGTTTTGGGGGAACTTGGAGTTGATAATTTAAAGGGAAGAATTTCATTGAGCTTTTACTTTTGATATCATGCTCTATACTTAAGAGATAATCCTGCTCCTTGAGCCTTAATATTTAAAACATAAATTCCTACTAACCTTAAACCTCATATTCATTTTAATATTTATTAGAATTACTCATGATTTTATGTGTATTTTGTCTTTAAAAAGTGGAGAAAATATCTCCTTTACAAACCTATCGATAAGTAACATGTTCCCTTGATATGATAATAACTCTTTTTCAATTACATCATGAGAGATGAGTGAAAATATTCAAAGAGAGGTAGATCATGATTTGACATGTTTAACTGGTGCTTTCTCTTCTTTGTCCTTTTCTTTCCTTTACGTTCTATTTTTTGGGTTATTATTATACTTTTTCAAGATTTATAACTTAAAATAATTATTTTGGTGTTAAATTAAGGATCCTGAATTAATGAAATATAAGTTCAATAATTTTCAAAAGGGAGAAAGTAAAATACTTGAATTGATAGGTTCTTTGAAAAATGGGAAATTAAATTGATATTTTATATAGAATTTGAAATTTTAATTTGACATTGATAATTTCTTAATTTTATTACTTTGGAGTTTGAATATTTGTAAAATCGGTTCCCTCTGAATTCCTTTTTGAGATTTTATTCTTTTGGAAAATCATGGTTTAAGTTTGTGGGTACTTTACAGACTAATATTTCATGATTTTTTTAAACATAATTCAATGATTTCAAATTATTTTCAATGAGTGATCCCATGAAATAGAATGTTTTATGGAAATTTTTGAAATTGAAACTAGATATTTAAAATGGTTTAAAGGTTTGTTTTAATTTCATATTTGAATTAAGATTTTTTATTGAAATATCACTTTGTTATTTGAAATGTATTTTTAGGTTTTTATTTTACCAAAACATTATCCAAACCCAAGCTAGCCCATCAACCAAGGCTACCCTTCCATTTAACCATCCCAAAAAGGGAAAGCTAGCCAGGCTAGCTCTGGGAGGTCTTTCTCGAGTCAGCATAGCATGGTGGCATTAAGACCATGTACTGGATCACTAGGAGTCAATCCCATAGGGGAGTATAGTGGGCCTCGAAGGCCTACATGGGCTGCATGTGTGTTTCGGCCCATATGTGGTGAGTGGAAGTGGATGTGAGAGCCCATCCCTAGTATAAGTAGTTTTGGATGGTCATCTCGCACCTTATTACTTAAACTATCATGGATCTAGTCCTCCAAATCGATATGGGATAACTTTTTAGCAGGTTACTATTCATACCATTTAAAAATGCTCACATTTTCTTAGATATAACACTTAAACCTCCTCTTCTACTCACTTTCTTCCTACTGAAATATGATGGAAATTCCATGGCCACCACTAGAAAATAATTAACTTGAGCCTTCCTCCACTACCAAATAACCTTGACTGCTACGGATCAATTCGTGCACCTTGTCTGACCACCCCAAGACCATATCTTGTCTTTATATGGCCACTTAGAAGTCTAGATAAAGGAGGAGAAAAGTGAAGCCTCCTCTACCTCATTCATGAGGTCCCTATCCCACTACCAAGCCAGCTTCCACATCCCACAGCTTGTGTAATCCCCCATGCATTCCAATAAAAATATAAGGCTGCACTACCACACTGTCCATGCTTAAATGGAAACACCCAATCATTGGGTATATCTTTTATCCTTCAGGTATTCCGGGGTGAATTTAAAATGAGATCCCTGAGTATATCATGTGGATATTTGAGGTTGGGGGATCCATTCTATTCTATTATAAAAGGATATGTCTTCTGCTAAGCTAAAGAAGTTCAAATCCAGAAGGAGGGAGTCTTATCCATCCTGCTGCTCCCTTTCATTTTATTCATTTTTAATTTAATTTATTTTTTTATTCTATCCAGTTTAATTACTAAGTAATTTTAATTCCATTATTACAATTCTTTCATTTTTTTTCTTAAAGTGTTCCACCCACACCCATCTTCTTCTTCTTCTTCTTATCCTTATTATTCTTCTTAATTGTTTTATTCTTTTCAATTTATTTTATTCTTTATTTTCTTCTTTACTTTCTTCATTACATGTTGAAAATCAACTACTCTTTGTGCATTCATTCTCTTTTTTCTACACGATTTGAATCCATTACATATCATGAATCTATTCACCATGAAATCTTATACTCATGGATTTGAGTAACTGACCCGAGGAATATCCTAGGGGAGTAATCTGGTACTTAAAATTGAGATGAAGTTTTCATTATATTTTGAGTTAATCAAACTATGATTTATAGTGGGTTTAATCCTCATCGTGGTTATCTAAAATTTAGCTTCTCATTCTATAAAAACTTTACCTCAGTTAATGAGGTGGATGTGGAGTGTGATTAGAGGTTTCTGAGTGGGATTTTCATATTCAATTGGGGTAGATTGGGATGTACACACATACAATGGAGTGTGTTCACTAAGTATACTTGAAATGGGTCAATAAGGATGCTCCCTGAAAATTCTCTTGGGATAAATTCCTTTCTCTCCTAATATCAGTATGTTTTCATTACATAATAATTTTTAATTACATGTTAATTTATTTTTAGTTTCATTTTTTATTTATTTGCAAAAAACCCCAAAACTCATTTTTTATTGCTTTTATAAATAATTTAAACAACAAAAACAATTAGATTTTGGTGAATTAGAATAAGTAGGTGAAAAAATTGTGAAACTCCTCAAATGAGATGACCCTGGTCAATGACTATAATGCACTAGAAGAACTTAGAAATTTTCTTTTTCCACGCCATACGACAAGCATGCATCAACGATTGGAGGCATACTTTCTTGTTAAATGCCTATTCTATATGACCGCCAAGTGATACAAGGCATGCAGTCTTTTCTCATTAATTTATTCCAATTCATCCATCTATTTTTTGGATTGATCATCTATGGATAATTGATCATATATTTAAATGTAGAGAAAGGGAAATTCAATCTCAATTGGTAGGACTGATTCTGTCCTATATACAAGTTAATATGGGGTCGCATGTGTGGTGGTGCGGGTTACGGTACGGTATGCACACAAGGTATGAAATATCTTTTCAGAAAAACACTTTTTATATTTATTAACTATTTTTTGGAGTATGTTAGATAGGTTTTTCTTGAAGGCCTCTATCTATCCATTGGAAGCTACATAATAGTGGGATGAATGGTTGGATTGGATATTATATTACTGATACAGCTTCTCCAACTTAGGAGAATATAAATTGGTGCCATAGTCTTTTGGTATTTTATGAGGGAAACCAAATCTAGTAATGATGTTGGCTTTCATGAATTTGAAAATGATTTTGGCCCCAACTTCTTTGAGGGGTTTTTCCTTGGACCATTTGAAGAATAAATCAGTATCAGTTAAGATGTATTTAAACTGCTTGGATATAGCCAGAGGATATGGCCCTACAATATCCATTCCCTGTACAAAAAATGGCTAGGAATATTTTTCTGGGAGTAGAAACTCCAGGGGTTGATAGATGAAGTTGGTGTGCACCTGGAAGGAATGAAACTTCTTGTTGAATTTTATACAATCTCGCGTCATTGAATTCCAGAACTATTTGAGCTTTTAGATTTGATTGGAAAGCCTGAACCCTAACTGTTGTCCACCACAGGCACTTGTATATACTTTTTGTATTACGACAACATTCTATTCTTCACCGATGAGTATGAGGACTCTATTAAAGCCTCATTTATAGAGTATTTTTTTATTTGGGCCTCCATAAAGAGTAAATTTGGTCACCCTTCATCAAGTTTTCTCTTTTCTGGATCTTTCTAATGAGAGCACTCTATTTTGAAGGTAGTCCACAATTGGTATCATCCAATCAGTCGTAGGACCATCTAGTTTAGGGATAGGTCTAACCTCATTGACTTATTCCATGTTGACACAAACAAAAGGATAGACCATTCAATGGTGAGAAATTATGATGAATGTTTCATCCCGATTTGGATCTACCAAATTTGTGGTTGCATTTTCCAATGCATATTCCTAGGCATTGAGAGATTACGGGATGTGATTCAATGTTAGTTCTGAGGGGAATTATTCCATTATTCCTCAAACATATTCAAGAAGGGGAAGCTAGAGGAAATTTCTACAATCCCATACCTTCTATTTCTTGTTTATTCCATCCTCTGTTGCATTATCTCAGTGCAATCCCATTCACCCCATTTTTAGGGCATTTGATGATTTCTATTATATCTTCTATTCTTGCTCGAATCAATGGCCAACACTGAATAAGGGAAGCACTACAGGTCTAAGGTAGGTGGTCTAGTTATATCCTAATAATTTTTTTGTATTTTATAAGATGCTTCATCATTCCATGAGATGTAACATTCTTGAGACACCTCTATTTTGTGAAATAAATTAAAGGGAAAGCCTTACCTTGCCAAGAGCAACTCAAGATAGTGGTGAATCCACCAATTCGGTTAATTTACTTGAATTATTCCACCCTAATGGGTGTTATCCATTTTATTATACCTTTTGACCTTTGTTCTAATTCACTTAACACCATGTTAGAAGTATTACATATCGTAAATACCTTGAGTTGATGAATTGAATGGTTTAGAAGGGTACACCATGAGTTTTTCCCCTACCCCTCATGCCATGAATGAAATTGTTCAAATTAAATGGATATGGAAAGGGGTTAGGCCATATTCTTTATTACTTAATCCACATATTTATTTTTTAATTGAATTACTTAACCAACTTACCTTTCATGATATAAATTCTTGATAAAATGCTTTCACCATGGTTTCAAGGGCGATACAAGGGGTTTCAACTTAAGGACCCCTTGGATGGGCTCATCATGCCATAGTTATAATTTTTTAATTCTTTATAAACATAATGGAGGAGACACTAGATATGCCTTGGATGGGCTCTCCAAGCATTATTCATTTTTTACATCCAGATGAGTGACACTGGTTCCCTAGGGAAGATCCCTTGGATGGGCTCAATGGCATAGTGGTTATACTATGACATGAGAGAGACTTGATCCCCTACATGCGATACTAGGGATGTACTCAAGGGTTAGTTCATGTTGTTATTACACCATGCCTAGAGTGAAACTTGGGACCTTATTCTTGAGTCAACTTGGATAGACTCTCCTGGAATTAGACTTATATCGAGCCCTTATGGTGATACTTGGAATTCTTTTAGAATTTCCATGGACAAGATCAAAGTGAATCGATATTTTATAAAGAGGTTTAAGTGAATTAAGAAGTAAATGAATTTTTTTAAATGAGAATTGATCATTTGATTTTGGAAATGTAGGGACGTGTCCTCTAAGCCCAATCACAATATTGGGGATAGTCCATGTTATTGCCCATTTTATTACTCACTTTGCCTTTGTAGAATCCCTTAGTTCAGACTCACTGGTTTAGGCCGAAGCAGGTAGAATTGGATGAGTGTCCTAATAAAACTGAGTCCAGTTTATTTATTTATTTATTTATTTATTTATTTCACTTATTGATTGTTCACTGTTAATTTTATACTACAGAAAATGGAGTGATCGAGACACCATTGGTGGTGGCCTACTGAGATTGTATCTCACACCATGATTGGGCCACCTTTGGCACCCAAGAAGACTTCATGACTATATTCATAGATAAAGGTAATTGGAAAAATTTCAATGCTTTATTGGTAATTCTAGGATGGAGTTATGGGGTAGAAGACCAAGCCTATGTTTGTGATGCTAGTTGTATCCATTTTTGATTTTTTTGGTGTTTTTATAGTTTGTGGTATATATCTGTATCCCTTATCCCCTATATACTTACTATTGTATAGATACATAACCATGGTCATCATAATATTGTATCTACTTGTTATTAGCTTCCACCAATAATTTATTTATATTGCATGATTATGTATTTTATTTTCACTACTGTCTATTGCTTATTTCTACTTCCGCTTTGACAGGTTACTGATATGGTCTTATAACATCTTCTTTTACTATTCCTTATTATGTGTGTATATATATATATATATATTTGTGTTCCGCTCTTATAAATGAGTCTATAGTCTCCCCATGAACACACCCTAGGCCCTCGTTGATAGTCGATAGCCTTTGGCATTCAAGAAGGCTCACTAGAGGTCTTGTGGCCATCATCTTAGGGCACCTTTAGGTGGCATCCATGATAGGACACTACAAAGTGGTATCAAAGTTATTTTTCCTTTTTTATTACTACTTGGGTTTAGACAGGAGACAAGGATATTGAGATTTGGTTATGAGTCTATGCTTGGGAGTAGCTAATCCACGTACATGAGAAACCCAAATTTCCTAGGATGGGTATATTCTATTGTTTCTTTCATTGTTAAAATTTTATGGAATTCACCATTGGGTGAATCACATGCTTTGTGATGTTATTGATGTTTATGTTATTAAAAAGGGTTTTTTCCTTGGAATGATGATAAGAGGGCATGCTAAGAACATGCATCATACTAGGCACCTTAGGATTAAAATTACATGCATTATGCAATGCCATATTTACTTTTATAAATGTATTTTCTATTTTCATATGATTTTTTAGGTGCCTTTATTGTTATGATATGAAATTCTTGATTATTGTAACTAGAAATGTGTTGATATTTCCATGCAGGATTGAGAAAACACATTTGGAACTTAAAGTGTCTTCCTTAAACTAATTTTTTTTCTTGCATAGGTTAAAGTATATGCCTTAAGTATCCCATTGTGGCATGTTGATCCATGGACCATTGGTCACATGGGATGGAATGTGTTGTGGTTAGGATTAAGTGGATGCCACATTTCAATTTATAAGGTATATGGACCTTTATAAATTGTTAGTGATTATCCATATAATTCAATTATTTAAAGGGAATTTAAATTAATAAATAAATTAAAATCAACACAGCCTTTAAAATTAAATGTCCACCTTATATTAGAAATAAAAGACCTTGAACCTAACCCGAACTAGTAGTGGGAAGTAGTCTATATCTCCTATGATACTTCTATGACCTTTTCCAAACTCCTATACTTGGATCCTATAGTTCGTTGGGGGTTGTAGTATGCTTATAGATGGGCCTTATACATATACTTTCTTTATCACTTTCCCTATATTTTATAAATCCTATATGAGGTGTGAACTTTGAAATTGTAGAGTTATGCCACCACGATGACCTCATGGTGTACGCCAAGAGAGTGGTGATGAGAATACTCTGAAGGTGGTGAGCCCTGGGCCTCCTATAGTACCTCCTGTAGTGCCACCTTAGGATCCTATTGTAGATCTTCCCCTGGGTGCTAATGCTTAGTTTTGGGAAAACTTATTCCACTTTATGAAATAAGTACTGGGTGCTCCCCGACCTGCCCCTGCTATGTCAGAGTTGACCAGGGAGTTCCAATAGCAGCATCATCCCACCTTCTCGAGGGATGGAAGACCTCAGGCTAATGAGTCATGGCTTGAGGCTATGCTATCAATATTCAAGAATATTTAGACACCTCCAAAGTGGAGGGTCACACTCAAAACCTATATTCTACATGAATCTGCTAAACGTTGGTGGTAAATTCTTACTTAGCCTACTTGATATCAGGGTATGGTCTTGGCAGACTTATAGACATCTTTCTTCGACTACTTATTTCCTCAAAATTTGAGAAAAAATCAAGCTCGTGAGTTCATGCTCCTTCAATAAGGTGAAATTTTAGTGATGGAATACTCAAATCACTTCACTGAATTACATCATTTTTCACTAACCTTATTTGATGATGGGCTGACTACTATGAAGAAATTTGATGATGGGATTGTGTATGCCATCCACTCATAGGTGAACTTCTTTCAGATAACCCCTGTTTTAGAGATAGTAAACTAGGAACTCGTCATTGAGTGGAACCTAAGGTAATTAGGTGATGTGAAATAGGATAGTTCATCTTCTATGAAGAGTAGTGGTCTATCCAGTGGCCGGAAGTGATGTTTCAATGTTACACATAGAGGAAGTAGCAGCATAGTGGAACACATTGATAGCTATGTGGTGTGTCACAAGTGTGGTAGACCAAGCCATATAATTCCACAGTGTATGAGGAACCTGATTGAGTGTTGATATTGTAGAAAAATGGGTCACCTCTAATGTTTATACAGATCCTTTCCTCTAGTTCCAATTGAGAGGGGGTTCTATGGTAGCACCACCATCAAGTGAAATATCAGTGACACCACTTCATGATAGAATTTGGTCTTCTATAGGACGAATTTGCTGAGTAGGTGGTTGTATCTAAGGTAGTCAGGGATTATAGTTCCAGCGTTAATAGAGTGGACCTCCTCAAGATTATCAGGCATCATCTCAGGGTCACGGTTTAGGCTACATCTATCCTGTATAATCCATACCTAAGGAGCAGAGTCTAGGGCCTTCTACATTATGAGGTACTATTCTAGTATCCTCCAATATATTATCTACCTTGTTTGATACAGGTGCACCATACTCTTTTCTATAAGTTATAACCATGGGAATTTTGGTCTTGCTAATGGAGTACTATGGTGGTGTTATGACCCCTGAAACACCGTTGATATTTCAAGTCGAGGGTATACACTAGGGTAAGAAGTTCCCCTTGAAATAGGTGGGTGTTGTCTTATGTGGAGTTTCTTCGTCCTTGAGATGACCGATTTCAATGTTATTCTTGGTATGGACTGGCTTGCACCTTATCGAGCCCAGGTGGACTACTATCGCTAGTGGTTATCCTTCACATCACCCAATGGAATCACGTATATCCATAAAGGTGAATGGGATATCCAAGAAATTCAAGATGGACCCAAGCATAATGGGAAGTTAGAGTGATAACCCAAATTGTGAGTATCTCTATGAGTGAGTATAGAATTCATCTTGTGGAATTCCATCCTATGGTTGATTATTTTAGGGATGTATTCTCTAATGATACCTCCTACTTATCTCATGAGAGAGAGGTCGAGTTCACCATAGATCTTGTGCTAGGTATGGAACCTATGTCCATTCCTCCGTATAGAATGGAACCTACACAGCTATAGGAACTCAAGAATCAACTTGAAGATATAGATAATAATGGTTTTATCCAATCCATCACATCACCATGGGGTTCAATAATCCTTTTCTATAAGAAGGCAGATGGTACCCTTATATTGTGTGTGGATTATCTCTGACTAAACTAGAACACAGAAAAGAACCAGTATCCATTGCCTTGTATAGAAGAACTCTTCAACCATCTCTAAGGAGAAACATTTATATCTAAGATATATTTGAGGATGGTCTACCATCTGGTGCATGTGAGAAAATCAAAAATACCAAGTACAGTGTTCTAGAGTAGGTACATATTATATGAGTATTTGGTTATGTCCTTCATTTTAACAAACGTTTCGGCAGTCTTTATGCCTCTGATGAATAGGGTTTTCCCCCAATATCTTGATTCCTTTGTGGTGGTCTTCTTAGATGACATATTAGTGTGTTCTCATACTATACATGACCATGCCAATCAATTTTAGATCATTTCAAATCCACTGAGAGAGCATTGACTATATGAAAATCTTATAAAATTACACTTTTGGATCAGCAAGGTTCACTTCTTGGGTTATAGCATATCTAAGGTAGGCGTATCAGTTGACCTTGAGAAGGTGAGTGATATGGTTTTCTGGGATCATCCCAAGAATGTGTTTGATATATGAAACTTCTTAGGGATGGATATCTATTATAGTATATTCATCTAGGATTTCTGATGATTGGAAGCTCTGTTTATGGGCTTGACCATGAAGGGTGTGAAATTTGAATGGACTAAATCTTGTGAGATAACCTTTCAAGAGTTAAAGGGAAGACTGAATTTAGCATCAATCCTGATTCCACCTAATCTGAAAAGAAGATATATTGTTTACTGTTATGATTCAAAAATTAGGTTAGGGGAAGTTCTGATGTAGGGTGATTGGGTTGTAGTGTACGGGTCCCGCCATCTAAGGCCTCATGAGCGGAACTATCCTATTCCCAACCTTGAGCTAGTTGTCATGGTCCATGCCATAGGATATTGGAGGAACTACTTGTTGGGTGAGTGGTTCATTGTCTACATAGACCATAAAAGTATCAAATATATATACTCTCAGTGAGAATTGAATATGAAGCAGTGTAGGTGGATGGAATACTTGCACTCCTTCGACTTTGAGCTTTCTTACACACCCAGAAAGGGTAATGTTGTAGTTGATGCCTTGAGCTAGAAGACTCATACATAATCCTTCAAGGAGTCTAGTAATGAGTGGCAGATTATGGATTTGTTTTTTGAGTTTCACCTATTGGTTCAGGAATAGAATGGGAAACCAGTCCTAGTATATTTGGTAGTGACATCCTCCCTTCTAGAGCAGGTCTAGATGACACACTTATCTGATTCTAAGGGCCTTGTCTTGAGGGAGAGCATCATAGGTGATAACCCACCTATGGTATGTTTTTTTATGCTAATGAGACCTTTCTATTCTATGGGTGTGTTTGGGTGACTTCTGATATATAGTAAGAGATGATGAAGCAATCTTAGACCACTATTTGGAAAGTTCATCCTGGTCTCACTAAGATGTACCGAGACATCCACTGTTATTATTGGTGGCTATATATAAAGACGTAGATAGCAGTATTTATCACTTGGTGCTCCACCTATCAGTAAGTGAAGGAAGAACACTACCATCCTTCTATACTTCTACAACCTCTATCTATTCCTAAGTGAAAATTGAATAACGTCACCATGGATTTTGGGATGGGCTTGCTGATATCCTCTCGAGCCAGTAATGCAATATGGGTGATCTTCAACAAGTTTACCAAGGTTGAAAACTTCCTACTAATCTAGGAGACATTATCTGTTAATGAGATAGGAAGGCTTTATATCCATGATATAGTGAACCTTCATGGTGTTCCCCATTATATCATTTTGGACAGAGATGCCTAATTTACCACATAATTTTGGAAAGGGTTGAAAAAGTCACTAGGTTCACAAGTGATCTTGAGTACATCTTATCATCCTCAAACTGACAGGCTATATGAGAGGACGATACGGTTGATGGATGATATGCTTCGAGATTGCATCCTTGAATTTGGAGGTTCATGATAAAATAATATACCTTTGGTTGATTTTTTCTACAATAAAAACTTCTATGAAACGATTCAAATGGATCCATATGAGGCCTTATATGGTAGGTCATTTCATTCACCTATATATTGGCTAGATGTATGTGACTCATATCTGCTAGTTCCTCATCTCATTCATGATACTTCAGAGCAATTTCAGCTGATTTATAAGTGTATGGATATAATTCAGTCTAGGAAGAAGTCTTATGTTGATCATTGTTGAAGAACTTTAGAGTTAGAGTTGGGACATTGGAACTTTTTGTGTTTATCACCTAGATTGGGTTATAGATGAATATGTAGATAGGGAAAGTTATAACCCTTATATGTTAGGCCTTCCAATATAGTGGAGAGAGTCGAGTCGGTAGCCTATCGGTTGTAGTCACATTAGTGATACCATTCCATGAATGACATCTTCCACATATCGCAACTTTGACGATATCATCTGAACCCGCCTCATTCATTTGAACCTGAGGATACTGATTTTTAGGCAGATACATCCTTCGAGGAGCATCTGATATGTATCATTGATCGGAGCATGAAATCTCTCTGAGGTAGGTCATTTCCTTTGATCCAGGTGATATGGAAGCACAGACGCATATAGGATGAGACCTGGTAGAAGGAGGCCAATATACATATGAAGTGGCCGGAACTTTTCTCAGACGACATCTCGCCACCATCAAAAGGGAATATCATGGATGATTTGTCTTAAGGAGGGGAGTTTGTAATGTCTAGTCTTTTCTAGAAGGTATTTATCATTTTTTAATTCATTTTTTTGGCCCTCATAATGTTTCCTATGGGATTCATGGAGGTCTTGGGGGGGGAGTTTTTGGGGCTCATTCAGAGCCCAGAGCATCAAAATTAGAGGAGGTAGACTGGGTTGCATGGTTAGTAGAAATCATGAAACCTAGTTCATATGGTTTCTCTAACCGTGTGTCTTCATATAGTGGGTTTTTGGGGGCCACAAGTTTTCTATGAAACCATGAAAACCCATGAAAAGGCCTGTGTTCTCCACCTACACTTTTTAGTAGAGGAGTTTTTTTAGAGGTTGTTCATAGTTAATCAAGTCGTGTGCCTATCCCGTGTGAGGGTCCTCTTGAGAAGCGACTTGGTGCATGATTAGAGCATGGTTTTTCCAACCATGAACCCCTTCTTGTGGGGTGATATTATAGTTTTTCCCTTAAAATTTTTAAAACCTCAATCCTTCTTCCTTCTCTTTATTTTCTGCAGACTCCTCCCCCCATATCTCTCATCCCACAAAAACCTAGGGATCAAGAGATCTCCTCCATTTGGTCTCCAAATATCTCACCATCAGAAGAAATGGGAATCTAGAGGTAATCTCTATAATCATCTCCCTTACATTTCGCCTTTATTCCATCATCTTTTGTGTTATCTTGGTGCCAGCTTATTTTCCCCATTTTTAGATCATTTGATGATTTCTTTGATATCTTTCACTCTAGCTTGAATCAAATGTTAATGTTAGAGGAGGAAATCACTATGGTTCTAAGGTTGGTGGTATAGTTATTTCCTACTAGTTTTGTTCCATTTTATAAGATGTGTCGTCATGCCACGAGAAATACCTTTCCGGAAACGCCTCTCTTTTGTGAAATAAATTTAAGGTAAAGCCTTACCTTGAAAAATATTACTCGATCTAGTAGATAATCAACCCATTGGGTTGATATCCTTAACTTATGCCAGCCCAATGGGTATGCTACACCTTAGAGGCCCTTTTACCCTTCATTCTAATTCACTTAACACCCCTTTAAGGGTATTAACAATCATAAATACCATGAGTTGATAAATTGAATGGTTTATAAGGGTGTTATTTGAGTTGGGCCCCTACCCCTCATGCCATGAGTGAAATTATTGAAATTAAATGGATATGTCAAGGGGTTATGACATATTCATTATTCCTTAAGCCACATCTGGATTGTTTAATTTAATTCCTTGACCAACTTTCCTTTTATTATATAAATGCTTGATTAAATGTTTTCACCATGGTTCCAAGGGAGATACAAGGGATTGCGACATAAGGACCCATTGGATGGTCTCATCATGACTTAGTTAAAATTTAGTAATGTTTTATAAACATATCGGTGGTGACACTAGTTATGCCTGGGACGGGATGACCAAGCATTTTTTTTCTTTTTACCTATAGACGAATGACACTAGTTCCATAGGGGATACCCCTTGGAAGAGCTTGATGGAATGATAATTGTACCATACCATGAGAGAGACTCAGATCCCTATGTGTGATACTAGGGACATACTCATAGGTTATTTCATGTTGTCATCACACCATGCCTGGAGTGACACTTGGGACCTTATTCTTGGGCCACCTTGGATGGACTCCTTTTACATTGGACTTATCCCGATCCCCTAGAGCGATACTTGGAATTCTTGCAGAATTTCCATGGACGGGTCAGGGTGACTCTCTATATTTTATCCATTATATTACTCACTTTTCCTTTAGAGGATCCCTTGGTTCAGAATCACCAGCTTAGGCCAAAATAGGTATAATTGGATAGGTATCCTAATAGAACCCATTCTAATTTGTTTATTTATTTATTTATTTTTATCTGGAATTTATTGATGGCTCACTATTAATTTTATATTTCACAAACTAGATTGATCTAGACACGATTTTTGGTGGCATATTAAAACGGTATCTCACACCCTACATAGGCTAACTTTGGCATCCAAGCTGACTTCATGAATGCAGGTATGGATAAAGGGAAGTGGCCAACTATTTATTCTTGATTAATTGTTCTAGGAAGGAATTCAGGGGAAGAGAATCAATCATATGCTCGTGATACTAGTTGCAGTAGTTTTTGGTCTTTTTGGTATTTTATATAGTATATGGTATATGTATGTATCCCTTTTCCCTTGTATACTTACTTTTTTATAGATACATCACCATGATCATCATCATATTGTATCTACTTATTATTATCTTTCTCTGGTCATTTATTTATCTTGCATGATTATGTATTTTATTTCCATTATTTTCTATTAATTATTTCTACTTCCACTACGATAGGTTAATGATCCAGTCTTATAGAATCTACTTATATTTTTTCTTATTTTTTGTATATATATATATATTGTTATGATCCACTCTAATCAATGAGGGCATAGTTTCCCCATAGACACACCCTAGGACTTTATTGTTAGTCATCAACCTCTAGTGTTCGGGGAGGTGCGCATGAGGTCTTATGGCCACCGTATGAGGGAAACTTTAAGTGGAATCTAGGGAGGGATGCTACTTGGGTCCTATTATTTACCTATATTTATCTCTTTGAGTTCATTAATGGTGGTAGAGACACCTTCCTTGAATGTTGTGGGGGTTTCCCCGAGGTCCTCCTCCTCTTTTTATTCCTCTTATTCCTCTTTTTCCATACTCTTAGGGGAAGTAGGTAATGGAGTAATCTCTCTAGAGTTAGAAGAGGAGTTGATGTTTTTACATTTGGAAGATGAAGTGAATTACACTAACCCATCTGGAAATGTGGGGTCTCTTTGAAGCTCTATAAGGGATAGAGAAGTAATACCTTCATCCTTTCTTGGTGACATGACATCCAATTCTTAATCAACAAATGAGTCAATGATCTATTGAAGATCGGGAGATGGAATAAGGGAATTTTTATCTAATATTTTACCACTGTATGGAGAGTAAGTGAAATTTTTAACTTTGTTGGGCTCAATCATCATGTTTAATATCATGAAGGTTGTTGAATATGTGCCTGAATTTAGGCCGATGCCTTAGATCTGATGGATAGGTACCACATATTCTTCACTAAGCTGTTTTAATGGATTGATCATGATCATTTATAGACCATTCGAGGCTATTAACTAAGAAACATCGTCAATGATGGGTTGTTTCTCTTCCCTATACTAAAATCCTACATCAATGTACTAAGTTTTGTAGGATTATAATGGGGATTAATCACAATACAATGTCCCAATTTTACTATTAATGCAATATTTGAGGCATTGGTGGTATGAAGAAGGGAAATCTATATAATGATGCAACCAAGGTCTTCCAGATAGTTTGTTGAAAGTTGTGTCTTTCTAGACAATAAGAAATTATGAGTCGAATACGAGGTCCCCAAAATGATATTTGAGCTTGGTTATACCAAGAGGATTTTTCTTGATAATTTCATAACCCTATAGTGTTATAGTAGAAGGGGAAAAGTGACCTTCACTATAACCTAACCTGTGGAGTGTTTGGACCAGAATGAGGTTGACCCATCATCCATTTTCAAGGAAATATCATCAAACATAAATGTCATTTATCCAAACAAACACATAAAAGGGTTTGATGTTTCCTTGTACAACAACATCTTTGTCCTGCTCTATGAAATATATGATCATGTGGCATTATGTGGAATTGATCTCTACATTATATGTTTCAGTATCCATAACATTGGTTTCAAATTCATGAGGTCTTAGCAAAGCCTCTATGATATCTTCTTGGAGGTCTTTTGATAAACTTAGAGAATCTAGGATTGAAAAATTGGTTGGAACCAAGGATAATTGATTAAAGATTTCATACTTATGAGCTAATGGTATGTGTTTCCCAGCATGAGGCTAATATCTCATGATCACTTTAGGAACTGAAGTACTTGATTTGGGAAGATCAGTCCTAGGGATTAGAGTTGAAGGCACTTCTATCCTTGGTGGGTTAGGCTGATCAGGTCTGCATACACACCAGGGTTGGTTTGACAATCATTCCCTGTATAATAGATCTTTCAGGATGACCAGTCTAGGGAAACTTTTGTAACATTTGGGAGAGATTTCCTATTCCCATTGTACCTACTAGAGAGCTCTCCCATGAGTTTCAGCAGCATAGATGGTCCAAATGAGGACATGGACTGAGTATTGATTTTTGTTGTGATCGTGTCTTCCCCTATATCCTCATACCCTATGGCCTCTTCCCTTATTTCACCAATTAGATACAGGGAACTCAAGTTCATAGTCATACTCATCATTAGATAAGGGATCCATTAAGTAAATGACATTAATGGTCCTTAATATTAATTCCTCATCTGATGAGGACTTCATCTAGTAGGTCAACTCTTGTTGTACTATTTGGCGGGGCAGAGCCCATTATTTTGGAACTGAAGTCATGGATTCTAAATAATTCAAAGCCTACTTTTTTCCTTGGTACATGTTCATATTCCTATGTCTAATTCCTTCCATTATGAACATTTTGTTTATTGGAAGACTGGATTTTTGAGGACTACGGTGCTGATGGATTCGATTGTTCCATAGAGAAAATGGATGGGGGAATAGATGGTTTCCTCAAATGTGCTCAAAGAATAGCATGGGTCTGGTTGATTGTATTTATGATCATCCAGTCACTGAACTTCTACATACCTTTGTTAGTAACTTCATTCCATTCACCCTCTTCCTCTGGATCGACAGTAGAAACACATGATACCTGTGCATGTGACTTTCCCAGCTTTACTTGTCTAGAATCCACCATTTTTCTAAGATTTCATTAAAAATGAAGCATTCCTAGATGGTGTGACCCAATATCTAATGGAAGGGGAAATAGTTTGTAATATCTTTTAGACAAGACTGATCGGGCCTCTTGGGCTTTTTAAAGTTGAGAGAGTTGTTTTCAAAGGTCGTGATGAAGTAGATGAGGACTTAGTCATCTCATAATGAATAAAATATGTTCTTTATCTCCTCAAAATAGTTTCTTCTATAATACTTTCACTCATCCTAATGAGGTGGGTGTTGTTTCTGATGCTTAGGAGGGTTTTTCACATGATATGGCATGGTTTTTGGAGTTGTAGCTAGTGTAGGCCTATACTTTCCCTATTCTCTTATCCCGATCTGATGGAATTACTCAAGACTTGATAGTATTGGTTCATAAGAGGGAATATTCTATTTTTTAGAAATAGTGGTGAGATCCTGAAACCCTATTGTATATTTCATAGAGATGAGTGGTGGATTCAACTTGTCACATATATTCTCTATACAGATGGACAACAAGTCTTCTTGGGAAGCTATAGGTTCAAAGAGTAATTCAACTCTTTCCACTGAGCAATGAAATATGGAACCCTCTTATTCTACCACTATTTTAAATTTGAGAAGTCTAGGAATATTTTATTTTATAGTGTGGAGCTGAAATTAAAGATAAACTATTGATGGATATCTTCTCATCTCATGATTGATTGAGCTAGTAAAATGGTGTACCATATGAAGGTTGGCCCTTTCATTTTTTGCATTAAGTATTTGAGATTCACTGCTTCTTTTTGTGCAGAATTACCCATCATGGGATCATAGATGGACATGAAATGAGCCAAATGATGCTTCAGATCCCCTAATCCATTAAATATTAGAAACGTAGTGTTACCAAAATTTTGTGAGGGGGGGTTTGAATCAACCCATTCAGGGTAAGGATTCATTTCTAGTTGTACTAGTACACAGTATTATTTCATAGCTTCCAATAGAGTTATAAATGACTCAATAGTATTGATGAGCCCTTGAGGGATGTTTGGTTAAACATGGTCTTGAGAAGGAGTAGCAATAGGTAGATCCATTTGTGGTGGATCTATTTGTACCTATGGTGGGTAGCCCGTAGGGGTTAGTCCATACGGGTGTGTTTGACCCAGCTATAGTTCTGTGACCAAGGGAGGAAACTCATGATATCTCACTATCATGGGATCCAAATATATCATTTTTCTATCCCATAAATTGAACAAATGTTCTAGTTCTATCTCAATTACTGGGGTGAACCATATTTTTTTGGGTACACCGGTTGGGAGTGTTATTTAAGGCTCTTCTTGTGGAACATATCTGCTAGGAATATTGCCTTATAGTAATTCTACATTGACTCTTCTCAATACTTACATCTCTTTCTTATATTGGGAAAATATTTCCTTGAGTGTGAGGGGTTAAACATCTTTGGGAGGTGGATGAGACACAGCCTTACCTATACCCTTTTGTTTGGTGGATTCTCACTAAGGAGGTAGTAATAGAGAGGTTGAGGGAATCCAAAAATTCAGAGCAAGCCTCTGGTTCTAGGTAAGCACACCCCCTTTAATAATTTTAGTGTAGACCATATTATGAACTAAAACTTCCTCCTCATGATCCTATGTAGTGGACTCATGTTTTATAGAATCTACAGGGGTGGTTTTAACAATGTTCAACAATTTGTAAAACATTTTGGGCGTTTCATCAGTCTCTTCAAGAGATTTCTTTTATTTCTACCCACAATGAGGCCTCATCATCTCCGGCATTGGTCCTATTAAATTTTTTTGATGAATGGTAATCTGAAGGGAATATACTAACAATTTTATCATGTGTGTTCCCAATGAGGACAACATATCAGATTTCATGGATACTTTTTTGATTTTATAGAGCCGTGCTTGAACATGGTATGGTTTCATTTTATTTTTTTCAATTGAGCCACCTAATTCCAAAGAAATTTTCTACTTTTTTCTATTTGGTGATTGACTTATCTTAAGTTGGAGGCTTGTTTGATATTTTCAAATGCTTGATGCAAGAGTTTTTTTATGTCTTTCTCCCTTATATCTTGACATTCCCAAGAGTCGATCAGAGCTAGTTTTTGCTGATAATACCATTGTTTACGAATAGATCCCATTTCTTAAAGCTAACCTAAGGTTATAACATTCAATGATGTCACTTTTGGTAGGATTTTCTAATTGGGGAGAATGATGAAATCAAATTCTCTGTGTTTTCACCATCCTATGATATGAACACCATATATGGCATCATTGATCAGATGATGCATCCCTTTTAACATGTTGAGACATGCACATTAAAGGGATACTTACAAATTTCCAACTTTTGTGTGTCATACAACTAGGAGGGAAGTGAATTCAAGTTGACGGTGTATCTATTATAATACCTTAACATGACTTGGATATTTTTTATATGGTAATACTTTTTCTTTTAAGTGAAAAAGAGTGTTCCATACATTTAAGAGGATGTCATGCACATAATCTTCCAAAAACGCCTTTATAATGCTATATTGTGGAGTGAATAAAGGCCAGAGCATTACTGGCATATCATCTTTATCCAAATGTGTCCTCATGTCCAACATGTCTTCTTTGTCCTTTTCTAGAGGCTCCTCAACATGGTCCAACCAAAGTGGACATTTCTTTGCTACTTTATCATAAACAGCATGATCAGTAGGGACTTCCTCAATCATATTAGAAGGTATGTGATATAAGGGTGGTTTAGAGAATCACTATTTACTTGGTTTGTCTTCCAACTGATAAAGGATGTCACTTTTCAATAACAAGGCATTAGGCATGACTATCCTCAATTTCCCAAGTGCCTCATAATAAGAGGTCTTTCTTGTCATTAAATTGGAAAGAGGATGACCTCTTTGATGAATTGAAATTCCATTATGTGGAGTACTACCATCACAAATTGATGTTCTAATTCAAGGAGAGTTCCTACAGTGTATAACCTAGGGTGGAACTTCTAGTAATATGATAGAAAGTGCAGTACCTTATTATTGTTTGAATTCCTGGTCATGTAGAAGGATTCCACAGAGATCATTAGGTAATGTGATCTTGATATTGATCAGATTCTGTACATGAAGAAAAACTTCATGGTAAGATGTTAGGGGAGGACCTCCAAAAATACTACTACTATTTGTGTAATTTGATAATAGAAGATTAAGATCTAGAGCTATCATAGATAAATGTATGGGGGTTTCAATAACTCCAAAATTAATTAGAGTAAGATCATAGATCAAATCTTCATTTTCTAGTCACCTTAAATGAGGCTTATTTCTTGTAGAAGATTGGGACTACTTTCTAGGAAAATTGGTTTTCATATATGAAAGTTTTTTTTATTATATCTCATGTTTCTACTAAAATTTTCCAGCAGGTTTTTTGAATTTTGTTAGGGTTTTGTGCCTACCCTATAGTTTCCATTGAGATGGACTGATTACTTTTAGTCAGAATAGGAATATATACCCAATCCTATTGTCTATATATCATGGGAGAATTTGGACCATAACCATCTTGGATGGGAGTAAATATGTGTTTTTTCTCTAGAGTGACACTCTCTTTATGTTGGTGAGTCACCCTAATTATGGGGATGGAGTTTTGTGTCCATCTAGCTACCATTGCTTCTGCTGTTATAATATCTTGGTAGGTTTGTAGGATGTGGGTTGGAATTTGTGTATTCCCTTTCCCTATTTCTAGGATGTGTTTGGTAACTTTAGTAGCTAAAAGATGGTTATATTCCTATTATGTGGATGGAAAAGGGGTGTGTGCCCTATCATTTCCTCCATTTCCTACCAGTATGTATTGATAGTACCTAGGTGTGGGGGAAGAGATATGGGTCTGCCCTCTATTTTTTTTGGGACTTGCTGACTGATTTCTTGAATGAGGTTAGTATGGAATACTTGATAGATACAGGAAGGTATGTATACATGCTCATGGTTTTCCACCATATTAGATTGTAGTTCTTTACTAATGCATGAAAGTATCTGTGACTACTCATAGATTTACACTATATGCGATTGGGGGTGGTGATTGATTCAAGAATGTGTTTATGCTTGCTCAAAAATTGCCGTTGAATTTGAATGGTAGGCTTCTTTGGAGGGAACAGAGGTCCGTCCCTACTTCCTGCTATCTGGTCACTATCCTCGGTGCGCTGTCTTGTGTACCTAGGTCTAAGTGACCTGGTTTGGACTCCTAAGGATAACGCCTCCATTATACTGCGGATTTTTCACCATGTGGCATTGGCGGCAATAACTGTTTGAATAATCCATTTTGACGGACCCTTATTCTTTCGAGATGAGGCCATCAGTGGCCTATTTATCTACCTTCATAAGACAAGGGAGGATATGATTGATACATTCTAGGTATATAATCACAAAATGTTTTAAGAAAATTACTAGTTCTATCTGCTTCTAAGACATCAACCATCGTTAAAATGGAAGCTAGTAGGGATTCATGAGCTGGTGGTCTTGTTGAGATGCCTCAAGTGTTGGGATCATACCATTTTTGTGGTACTCCAAACTAGTGCATTTGATACCCAACATTGAAGATGAAAGTTGGGTGATGATGTCCTCTATTTGGTTAAGGACCTATCTTGTGCAGTGGCCAAAGAATATTTCTTTTGGATCTGGTATGACACCATTTGGATCAAAGGGAGATCTGGTTGAAGGTTCCTGAAATATATGTGACAAACACAAAAAAGAAAACTCTGTAAAAGCAGAGCCTCAATAAAAAAATGCATTCACAGTTGATTGTTTTGGATCCATGTTTGGACTTCTTTCACTTTGAGTGCTAAAGGGGCTTGAAATGTGGGTGACACAGTCATATTGGTTAAGAATTGGTGTCAGGTTCGCCATTTTTGTTTATGATGAAAATGTGGTATTTATTTTATGCTCAATGTCTTAGTTATGGGGGTTTGGATGTTGCTTAATATTTCATTTCGGGTTCACCATTTTTGAATGAATTCCAAAGGGTTTTGTTCGTGGAGATAGAAACACCCAATGGTTCCCTTGTTCAAGTTGTTTACAGACATTTTTTCCAAAGGTAGTGGTTGTTAGGAAATGGTCCAATGATACTTAGGGACTCACATTGGTTGAGAGGATGGGAGGTTAGACTCATCACACCCTTTTGGGGGGATTTATTTCCTACTTTTGGACTCTATTAAATATTTAATACATATTTTTTAATCTTTTATTTAATCCCAAGTATGACACGGGTCAGCCTTGAATTAGAAACCAATTACTAGCATGCATGAACTTTAGAATCATCTATATGTATCTGAGTTTCTTCATAAATGGATACATATGTATTTATTTGAGGTTCCCCTTTGATGTTACCCTTTTTCATATAGGTTATATATTCTTTGTTCATTTATTATTATGATGTTGGTTTTAAGCCACACAGTGGGGTGCTATGAAGTTTATTGTCATCTAGGGAGATGAGAGTTGTTTTGATGTTGGGATCGGTCCCATGATATGACCTTATGATCGCACTGTCATGACATGGCAAATTGATTATGATTTTAAGGTTGATTTATAGTCTAGGGAAGACCCTATGTCGTCTCTCAAGGAGCATTGGTGAGTTTAGAGTGTGCGTTTTTAATAAGAAGTACTTAGATAGGGGGTGGTTTTGAAAACAGTTTTAGGATGAAATGACTTAATTAAAGAGTTTAATAGTTGGAAAGAAAAGGTGGTGTATTAATAATTATGAGAGAAGAATATCATTTCAAGTTCACTACACATATTGAATAGTTCATTGTTCTGAAAATTTAACATGATTTTGTTTAATTCTTTGGTTGAAGGTTGTCAAGATCTTGACTCCCCTCTTGCCTCTTCAAATGATCCTTAAAGAACCACCCCTTGGTGCAACAATCATGTTTCCAAGATTTGTATATCAAACATAGAATAGGATGTCTACAAAATCACACTTAGATATTATGTATGTTTGAGATAAATAGGATTATTGTGTTGTCCAATCAGAACAACCCATGATTCCCACTTGAAATCTCAACCCAATCGGTGTTGAAATAAAAAGTATTCCACTTAATTATATCAAATGAAATGTAATCAGGAGAAATAATGTCAAGAAACAAAATAATTGAAATATTCAGCACATAAATTATACAAAACCAGTAGAAGAACATGTGCTGGAACTCCCTCCCAAGTTTTTGTAGCTCCCTCGAAATGATTGTCCACCGTTTAGCTCGCCATCGAGAGGAGGAGGCTCGGGTGGAACTCACTCTTCATCCTTGATTACCGTATGAGGATAGGGGCCTCCAGAACTCCTTGGATGATGAGAATACTTCTTTGGGTCTCCAAAATACCAGATCTTTTCCTCCTGGATGAACTTAAAAATGAGGAGCCCAAGGTTCCATTTTATAGGAAAATGGGAAGGTGGTTTTGAGCACATAGAATTCTTAAAACCACTTGTCACAGGTGTTTTGACCTCCAGAAATACTTATATAGATTTGGAGAAAATAAAAAAGTTATATCCCCACATCTTGGATATCTCCACCAAAAGTTTGTCATAAATTGGACACCTATATCCCGAGATATGGACAGATCACAACACACAACTTTTGACATCGTGTAGATTTGGTGTGCTAGACAGATCAGGATGGTTGGGCCACTATATTGCAGAATGAGTCTTGTGTTCCTTCATAAGAAATGTATAAAAATAAAATTTGTACCATCCACAAAATATCATCCCAATTGGAAGCACGGTTTAGTATTAGTGTGGGGATTAATCCACTGGTGTTCTTAGATTATGCGCAGTTTGGCCCATTTTTCTTGGACATCATCATGAGCCCTCCAAATCACCTCCTCCTGCAATGGAATCATCAAAAAAAGTATCATTAACCTTTTTAATAGTGATAAAAACAAAATAAATGATTCAAAAATGGAATTAAACTTGTCATAGTTTTATAATTTTCAATATAAAATAAATTCAACACAGTGGTGTAAAGGTGAAAATTACACAGTGAATCGTGGTACGATAACACCCCCACACCTAAACATTTTCACTATAGGGAAAAGTCACATATCCAAATAAAATGAGGAATATAAATATTCCCCACATAATAAAGATTAAACATTCGAGGAAATTTTAATTCATTAAAGTAATTAGATCAATGCACGAACCACACCAAGGAGTTTTTCTTATGGAAAATATGTCTCATAAATCATATCACAATGAAATTCAAAGAGATTTAGGACACCAACATGATCAAGGAATTCAAAATTCAACCATTCCACTAACTCTCCATGTGCATGTGTGAAGACCATTCCATGTTATTCTTTCCACTTCCTATCCAATTAATATATGTTATTTTAAAATTATTCAGCTTTAAATGAATTTTAACCAAACCTGACCTGCATCCTTTGCAATCATATTTCAAGACCCACTAACATAAGAACTCCCAGAATTCAAACCATAAGCTCATGACCTAGATATCCCTATATGTTGTACATTTAATCACTCCCTTATTTATTATTTTTTTAGAAGTTACATTTGGAAAAAATCTCACACTCATCTCTCAACCCTTGTTTGATCTCATCACGACACTAATTGCAATAGTTATAACAAGATCAAAGGTTGAGGAGGAGTGATTTTTGACATTACCAAGACTCAAACTTTTTTTAGGGAATACAATAGTCGAAAATTAGGTACACACGCATAGGTCAATCTGGTACAGTAATGAAACAGATTGGATAAGGAACAAACGTATGAAAATATCATTTAAAGCTAAAAAATATTAACCTAACATATATTTACCTTATATTAAGTAAGAAATATTCACACTTTGTGTTTTGGTGCAAAAATGTATGGAGATATTAGTGACACAGTTTTCCTAAAAACTACTCACACAAGGGGAATCAATCATCTCAAATGTTTCACAGTGATACAACCATTTATATGATTGACAGAAAAATAATTCACTAAAAATCACTCCCTGATGTTAAATTCATACAAATATTATTTTTCACCACTATTTATGGTATTTTTACTTTCCCCCCTTTATGGTCACAAATTCATGGAACTTTGAAATTTTATATGGGGGGGAATTGAAATACCATAAAGAAGGAAAAATAGATAAGAAATAAGAAAGACAATGGAAAGCCTAATGAACTCAAAAAGATGGGGAAAAGTGAAATACCATAAAGAATTTGAAAAAGATAATAAAGAAAGAAAGAAAAAATGATTAAAATTCCTATCTAACCCATAAATTTACCCATACCCCCACACCTAGAATGTGCAGTGTCCTCACTGTAATAATTGAGAAGGTGAGAAGGAAGGATAAAACCTGGTGTGTTTCACTGGTATGTTGTTTCTTGAACAAGGATTTCCTCCATTGGGAATAGCAAAAGGGCTTCGTGGAAGTGCTTCAACCACTGCCCATTGACAGTGAAGGTTTTATTGGTTTCTTCATTTTTAACCTAGACAACACCGAATGGGGATACATTAATAATAGTGTATGGGTTAAACCAGTGGGAACGAAGCTTACCTGAATGCGACTTCATCCTTGCACTATAAAGAATTACCTTCTGCCCATTGTGGAACTGATGATGAAGGATAAGATGGTCGTGGGTAGCCTTGGTTTTCTCCTTATAAATCTTGGAGTTTTCATATGTATCTCTTCTCATTTCCTCCAACTCCTGAATCTACAGCTTTCTTTGGGCACCCACACTAGAAATATTAGAATTTCATTGTTTGATGGCCCAGTAGTCTTAATGCTCAATCTCAAAAGGTAGGTGAAAACTCTTTCCAAACACAAGACGATAAGGTGACATTCCAATGGGAGTTTTGAAAGTAGTACAGTAGGCCCATAATGAATCATCAATTCGAAGACTCCGATCTTTTCTATTGGTTTGAACCCTTTTTCAAGAATATATTTTACCTCTATATTTGAAACCTTGTCTTGACCATTGGTCTGTGGATGATATGCAGTAGACACTCTATGACCGACCCCATACCGACGCAAAAGTGATTGCATTGTTCGGTTGTAGAAATGAGAACCCTGGTCATTGATGATAAACCTAGGTAAACCAAACCTACAAAAGATTTGGGTTCTCAAAAATTCTACAACTACCTTAGAATCATCATTCCTTGTAGCTCATACCTCTGCCCATTTTGACACGTAATCAACTACCAAAAGAATGTACAAGTTTCCAAAGGAATTGGGAAATGGACCCATAAAGTCAATGCCCCAAACATCAAAAATGTCATGAAAGAGAAATGGTTGTTGTGGAATTTCATTTCTTTTAGATACATTCCCCATTATTTGACAACTAGGATAGGATTTGTAAAAATCATGGGCATCCAGAAAAAGTTTTGGCCAAAAGAGACTAGAATCAAGGACCTTGCGAGCAATCCTTTGGGGACCAAAGTTCCCCCCACAAACGAGAGTGTGGCAGAATCTAAGGACAGACTGAAACTCGCTATCAGGAAAACAACGCCTAAGGACTTGATCAATACATGTGTGCCAGAGATAGGGGTCATCCCAAATATACCAACGAGACTCATGTTTTAGATGACTGGTTTGGATTTTATTAAAATCAGTGGGAATTCAAGATGCTAGAAAATAATTTACAATTTCGGCATACCAAGGAATAACATCTTTCACTCGGTACAATTTCTCATCAGGAAACATGTCATCAATGGGAATATAGAAGGATGAGTCAATTTCTGAGGTTGGAAGGATCCTACTGATATGGTCAGCCACCACATTCTCTACTCTTTTTTTATCCCCAATTTCTAGATTAAATTCTTGAAGGTGGAGCATCCTGCGAATGAGACATGGCTTGGCTTCTGGTTTCTTAAGGAGGTACCAGAGGGCTGCATGGTCGGAGAACACAATGAATTTGGACCCCAAAAGGTATGATCTAAATTTTTCCAAGGCAAACACAATGGAAATGAATTCTTTTTCAGTTTTCATGTAGTTTTCTTGGGAAGGATCCAAAGTAAGTGAGGCATAGGCAATGACATGTAGAGCTCGATCGACCCTTTGTGACAAGACTACCCCAACTCCATAGTTAGAGGCATCACACATGAGATCAAACGGAAAATCCCACCAATGTGGTTGGATTCATGGAGGTGACATGAGACTCTATTTTAACTTATTAAAATATTCCTCATATTCTTTATCAAAAACAAATTCTTTTTTCTTTTTGGATTAATCGGGAGAGGGGGAGTGCAATTTTACTAAAGTCACGAATGAAACGACGGTAAAATCCAGCATGACCTAGGAAAGACCACACATCCCGTACATTTTTTGGGAATGGTAAGGAATAAATAACATCCAATTTTGATTTATCTACTTGGATTCCATCCCCAGAAATGACATGCCCCAAAACTATACCTTGTCACACCATGAAATGGCATTTATCATAATTTAATACAAGATTCTTTTGAATACAGTGATGTAGGACTGAACCAAGACTACTCAAACATTCATCAAAAGAAGATCCATAAATAGTGAATTCATCCATGAATACTTCCATGTAATTCTCCAGGTAATACGAAAAAATACTAATCATGCAACGTTGGAAAATACCCAAAGCATTGCACATACCAAATGGCATCCTTCTATAGGAAAATGTGCCAAAGGGGCAAGTGAAGGTTGTCTTTTCCTGATCCTCGGGGGAAATATGGATTTGAAAGTATCCAAAATACCCATAAAGGAAACAGTAGTGGGAATTACCCACTAGACTCTCTAGTATTTGGTCAATGAATGGAAAAGAGAAATGGCCATTCCTAGTGTGTTGGATTAGTCGGTGATAGTCTATACAGACACGCCAACTATTCTACACACAAGTTAGAACCAATTCATTGTTTTAATTTTTTATTACTATAAGGTCATTATTTTTAGGAACAAATTGAACGGGACTGATCCATTGGTTGTCAGATATGGGGTAAATGATTTCAGCATCCAATAATTTTGTTACCTAATTTTTCACAACTTCTAGGAGGTTTGGGTTCAGTCGATGTTGTGGTTGCATCACTGGTTTAGCCTCATCATTTAACAAAATATGATGTGTACAAATTGATGGGATAATACCAGGAATGTAAGCAATTGTCCATCCCAAATCTTTTTTATACTCCCTCAAAATTTTAAGTAGTCACAATTAATTCTCAAGATTTAGTGAACTAGAAATGATGATGGGAAACTTATTTCCATTCTCAAGATATGAATATTTTAAATCTTGAGGAAATTATTTCAGTTCCAATTTAGGTGGATTTTGGATTTATGGGGGTGTGTGTGAAAGTGAGAGGTCACTGATCTCATATAACTGCTCAATGGTATCATCCTCAATAGAGGAATGAGCTTTTACAATCTTAGCAGTATCATCGATGGTTAGTGGATCCTCAATGTTCAAGAAATCATCAATCAATGAACAAGCATGACACTTTTCTAGATTACTACAAAAATCAATGCATGAATCATTTCCTAGAATTTCTATTAGTTAAGAAAACTCAGGAAGGGGATTATGGGAAAGAAATGTTGTTTTTTCAAGGGAAGGGAGTACATCTATAGAATTAACAGAGAGAGATGAATGTTCTTATGAGGGGTGCTTCACGGCATCAAGTATATTGAAGTGGACAATGTCACCACAAAACTCCATAGATAATGCACCATTGTGAACATTATTTATGGTTTTGGAAGTTTTCAAGAAGGGTCTCCCCAATATAATCGGGACATGTCCATTTATCCTATCATCCTCCATTTTAAGCACATAAAAGTCAATAGGAAAAATTAAATTTTGAACCCTCACAAGAACATCCTCTAACACACCAGAGGGGTGTGCAGTACTCCGGTTAGCCAGTTGAAAAATAATTCTAGTGGGATTCAGTTCCCCGACCTGTAATGTAGAGTAAATAGAGTGAGGCATCACATTTATAGAAGCACCTAAATCAAGCATAGCATAAGAAAAATAATACTCCCCTATGGAATATAGAATTGAAAATGTTCTAGGATCATTGCACTTGGTGGGAAGTGATGGCTCTATCAATGCTGAAACATTCCTCCCCATGATCTCCTTCTCATCTCCACAAAGTCTCCTTCGGTGTGTACAAATCTCCTTTAGAAACTTGGTGTACAGTGGAATTTGCTTCACAGCATCAATCAATGGGATTTTAACCTGCACTTTCTTGAAAATTTACAATATTTCCTTATCAAGTTTAGTTTCCTTTTGTTTTCTTGTTTGGGTGGACCTTCGAGGAAATGGAAGAGGAATGGTTGGGATAGGTGACTCATCAATATACACAGTCTTTCCTTTGAAAGGGATTTTCTCAGGACAAGGTTCTTCAACATTTGGAACATTTTTAATGGTTGGGATGGAGGTTTCCTCAGGAGGGGATGACTCTAATGGAGGATTCATTTTATTTTATAGTTTTTTTCCACTCCTAAGGGTGATGGCACTAACATTTCCTTTATCCCTAGGGTTAAATATTGGTTGAGAGGGAATTTTACCTAATTTGTGACTTTGAATTTCATCCACCGAGTTAGCTAGTTGGTCTAATTGGGTTTTGAGGTCTTGTATAACTACCTGAGTGGTTTTTTGGAATTGAATATTGCTGTCAACCATTTGTTTCATCATATATTCTAGGCTAGGCTCAGGTTTTGGAGGGGTTTGTTGGAAAGGCCTTTGGGGTGGTTGAGGATTTCTGGGTGGTGGTGGTGGATGACTACTCTGACCTGTTTGGTTCCTTTGTTGTTGAGGTTGGTTTGAATATCCCCTTTCCTATAGGCTTGGTTCTCCTTCCACCTAGGGTTGGATGGATAGTAAGGTTCTTGCCTCAAGGGTTGGTTATAGGGGCAGCCTGGAAATATTTCCTCACAACTTTCAGATGTTTCCCTCAATTGAGGACATTGGTTAGAGTAGTGGGTGTCAGAAGAGAATATATCACAATGGATGGGAGGAGGATATTGGGATTTCCCTTGGGAAAGAGAAAGTTGTCGAAGAAGGGTACTTACCTATTCAAACTTTGTGTCCACCTTCTTCTAGAATTCAGTACTTTTCACCTCATGGACACCTAGAATGGGTATGCTAGGCCTTGTACCGAATTGTTGAGTGTTTTGTGCCATGTTCTCTATTAAGGTCCTTATAACAATTGGGGTCTTATCTACTAGTTCACAACCTGCAGCAGCATCAATCATATTTCTATCAATAGGGAATAAACCTTCATAAAAATATTGTATTAAAATTTGGTCACTTATTTGGTGGTGTGGACAACTTGAACATAATCTTTTAAATATTTCCCAATATTCATGTAGTGTTTCCCCTTGAGATTGTATTATACAACATATTTCCTTATTGTTGAGTTCAAGAGGCTGGAAAATATTTTTCAAGAAAAATGGGTTTCATGTCTGCCCAACCTCTTATTGGTGAATTAACATAGTACATCCAATCTTTCGTAGTGTCTTCTAAAGAAAATGGGAATTCTCTAAGTTTTACTTATTTCTCATCCACATTATCAAGTTTTAATATTGAACAAAAAGTATGAAATTATTTTATGTGCTTGTGTGGATCTTCTCCAGGAAGTCCATAGAATCTTGGTAATAGATGAATTAAACCAGATTTTAGTTCAAAATTGGGTGCCTCGCCTTGTAATTGAATGTATGTGGGTTGAATATCAACATCAGGTGAGGTTAGTTATTTTAGTGTTTGATTATTTTCATCCATTTTATTCACATTAATTTCATTTTTGATGTTAGTTCTAGAAGAATATGAAGGGTGAAAAAGAGTTTTAATATGTGGTGTTCCCTCCTTTAAAGTGTCGTCTTGTGTGTCTTGGTGTTGTTGACGTAGGGTCCTCTCCAGTTCAGGTTCGAAAGGTGCTAAATCTCCTGAAGTAGAATGTTTCATGTACAAAACCTACATAATAAATAGATCATAACAAAAATGGATTGAAAAGTTATAAGATAAAACAAATAAATATTCACAAAAATTACAAAAACCTTATAAAAAACACGCACTAAAAACCAAAGCGCTCCCCAAAAACGGTACCAAAATTTGACCGCACTGTCATGACGTGGCAAATTGATTATGATTTTAAGGTTGATTTATAGTCTAGGTAAGACCCTAGGTAGTCTCTCAAGGAGCGTTGGTGGGTTTAGAGTGTGCATTTTTAATAAGAAGCACTTAGATTGGGGGTGGTTTTGAAAACAGTTTTAGGATGAAATTAATTAATTAAAGAGTTTAATATTTAGAAAGAAAAGGTGGTGTATTAATAATTAAGAGATAAGAATATCATTTAAGGTTCACTAAACAGATTGGATAGTTCATTGTTCTGAAAATTTAACATGGTTTTGTTTAATTATTTGGTTGAAGGTTTTCAAGATCTTGACTCCCCTATTGCCACTTCAAATGATGCTTAAAGAACCACCCCTTGGAACAACAATCGTGTTTCCAAGATTTAGTTATCAAACATAGAATAGTAGTTCTGCCAAATAATACTTAAATATTATATATGTGTGAGATAAATAGGATTATTGTGTTGTCTAATCGGAACAACCCAAGATTCCCACTTGAAATCTCAACCCAATCGGTGTTGAAATAAAAAGCATTCCACTTAATTATATCAAATGAAATGTAATCAGAGGAAATCATGTCAAGAAACAAAGTAAGTGAAATATTAAACACACAAAGTATACAAAACCAGTAGAAGAACATGTGCTGGAACTCCCTCTCAAGTTTGTGTAGCTCCCTCGAAATGATCGTCCACCGTTTAGCTCGCCATCGAGCGGAGGAGGAGGCTCGGGTGGAACTCCCTCTTCATCCTTCATTCCTCTATGAGGATAGGGGACTCTATAAATCCTTGGATGATGAGAGGACTTATTTGGGTCTCCAAAATACCAGATATTTTTCTCCTGGAAAAACTTGCAAATGAGGATCCCAAGGTGCCATTTTATAGGAAAATGAGAAGGTGGTTTTGAGCACACATAATTATTAAAACCACTTGTCACAGATGTTTTGACCTCTAGAAAGCCTTATCTCAATTAGGATAAAATAAAAAAGTTTTATACCTACATCTTGGATGTCTCCACAGAAATTTTGGCATAAATTGGAAACCTATATCCTGAGATATGGACAGATCACAACACACAACTTTTGACATCGTGTAGATTTGGTGTGCTGGACAGATCATGTCGGTTGGGCCAATAGATGGCCTAAAGTGTCTTGGTTCCTTCATAATAAATGTATCCAAATAAAATTTGGACCATTACACAAAATATCATCCCAATTGGATGCACGGGCTAGTAGTAGTGTACGGATTAATCTACTGGTGTTCTTAGATCCTACGCAGTTTGGCCCATTTTTCTTGGACATCATCATGGGCCCTCCAAATCACCTTAAACTACAATGGAATCATCAAAAAAATATCATTGACCTTTTTAACAATGATAAAAACAAAATAAATGATTCAAAAATGGAATTAAACTTCTCATTTGTTTATAATTTTCAATATAAAACAATTTCAACACAGTGGTGTAAAGGTGAAAATTACACTGTGAATCGTGGTACGATCACCTTCCTTTGTATCCTTGTGAAATGAATCAGAAACCACATATTTTAGTTCCACTTAATGAGACACATCATACTTTTTAAGTTCATGTGATTAGGACCAAACATTTTAGTTTAACTTCATGCAGTAAAGATGTCTAGGTAGAAGGTGCCTATTCAAAGGGCTGGTGTGAGACTTACACCAAAGTAGACCAGGGAACCCAGAAAGGATGTGGGATCCTAGGTTTGATGTGAACCTAATGAGAATATATCCCAAAGGAAATTAGGGTGATTATTTGTGTGTTGGTTTTGCATCTCAAGGAGGCTTCATATGTATCCCACTTGAATTAGAATCAAAACCCAGATAGTTTGGCTATGAGGGCCCACACCTATGGAAGCCCTCAGGAGTTTTCCTCATAGGGGATATATCCTTTTGATATGGTGATAAAATTATTGGGGATTATATAGAATAGGCATACCTTTTGTATGGGTCCATGAAAAATGTCTCAAATCGTTGTGATTTAGAGGTTTGATTGGGGCTTACACCTAGGAGGATGCGCATTAGAGTGGGTGTGGTTGGGTCTTATATTGAATAGAAGGTTCATTTGTTACTTCATCAAGAATATGGACCCTTTGATGATTAAGGCATAGTTTTAGGGCTTAAAATGAATATGAGGATTCCCATTTTTTTGGTTACATGGCTTTTAAGACCCATTCCTATAGAGGCCCTCTAAACAAAGGTGAGTGGAAGTTCTGGAAAAGGATTCTCTACCAAGACATGAAACTGATTGTGAGGATATCATGATTATAACTAGAATTTAAGATCACATGAGTCATGTTTGGTGTGATAAGAAATAGGAATAGAAATATTAATCAAACCACACAATCTCCTTTGTCTGATGGTGGAAGGGGATAGGGCGATGGGAGAAGAAGAAAGGGATTTGATGTGTATGTATCCTCCCTAATTTTCATAACCAGGATAGTCACATCTGACTACCCATATGGATATGAACCATAATAAAGTCTAGGTAATTACTCCATGAGGGATTACATACCATTAGTTACATATAATAGAGGAGGATATGTCATTAATCCCCATAAAAGTGAAAAGCAATCATGATCCCCCATCCCTCTCTTTGTTTGAAACGAGAGGTCCCTAGTCTTAAAGACGATAAGGGAAGGAAAAATCCCTTCCTTGTGTATAATAGATGACAAGGGGATAAAAATTACTAACCTAGTGTATGAAACTGAGAGTTCCATAGAATTTCCCCTAGGGTTGGGTTCCTTGTTACTGAAGGGATGTGTAACTATACACAACCTGAGGGCCCTACCCACCAGGTAGGAAAAGTGCGAGACACCTCTTACTGAACAAATGTGTAACTAAATTAGAGACACACTAGTGTGTCTTTATACATGTTTTTTAAAGTCCAGAGACTTATTTTGAGGTATTTTTTTGATCTCCTTCATATGAGAGTCCCAAGGAAAGAGGTGCCCCTCCAATGGTGGTATGAAGAGAGAGCTCAAAGGAGGATCAAACAGGTAAAGTCTAGGAGGATTAGAAGTAATTCACGTAGGGTAAGCCTATGAGAGCTAGAGATGATATGGATTATTGAAAAACTAGGAAAAACACTTGTATAAGGCCTTATTTTAGGCTCCTATGGTTTCCTTATATGTCCTTGGAAGGGCCTTGCATAGGTCCCGAGTTTAGGATAGGACCTTGTTGCTAGTATCTATTGATTATAGAGGGTGTGGATCCTTGTGTAGGTGTTTTTTCTTACACATCCTAGAGGGACTTTTATTCCACTATCCCCCATAATTATCTCTTTTCTCAGGTTTTTCAGAGCTACCTGGATGGTCTTGAGGGCTTGGGAAAAGGACTAGGGTGAGCATAGCTTCAATGCTTCTCCGAATTTTTTTATCATGTGAAATGAGGAGCCCCATGGTCCTATTTATAGGAAAACATGTGACCCTAGGAAAATGAGGTTTCCTTTTAGGTCCAATATGCAAGTTTCGTATGTATGGGTCATGCACAGTGGTGACTAACCCTTCTGGTTCATGCAAGTTGGGCTTGCATGAGCCTCTTGGTGTGTGGGCTGTGTGAGCGGAGGTTGACCTATGATAGTAGCTTGGTTATCCTTAATGATCTTTACTTATTCATTTATTGAGGTAATTTTCACTAAATATTTTAATACACATGTGAGAAAATGGAGTGTCAACACTGTTAAAAAGTGAAAACAACGTTTATGTGTATGTATGATTTACTGTCTCCATGAATGGTGTAATTCATTTTTCTATCTCTAAATTTTATGCAAGAATATAAATATATGAATATAATAAATATGTATGATATTTTTATCTTGATTAAAATTATGTAGATTATTTAATTATGACCAAAGTATAAGTACTGGAACCACCAAATCAAATTTCTCAAGAAAAAGAAAATGGTTAACAACCAGAAATGACAATTTTAGTAAAGAACTATTAATAAAAGTGTGTTAAAACATTATAAGAGGATAATATATGATATTATAAGTATGTATATAACTCTAGTATAAAATTATAATAAATTTAAATTTATTATACAGGAGGCTATATTGCTTTTAAAGTAAGTTAAACTTGAGGTTATAGATTTTCATATTACTTTTATATCTATGGGAAACATACCATATTCACTACTTCTTTCTTTTATGCGGTGTATATACTATTGATTAATGTATTTTATGATTCTTATACTGAAAATTATAGGATATACATATCTATCTAAGTTTCTTTCTTTCATGGGACTTATTATTCAAAAGTTACCAAAGTGGTAATAGATTTATGTTTCAATATTATTTTAATTGGGATTATTTATGTTTGAATTTCCATTGGGGAAATTATATGATACTTATTTGATAAATCCATTTAATTTTATTCTCATATAGTTATTTTTGAATAATACATGCTTCCCTTCAATTTTCATCAATTTAAGTACTCAAGATATTGAAAGAATGTTTTTATAGAAAATCGACATTATTTCTCTCTTCAGTCTAAAATCCTTTTTATTCCATATAAATGTTTTATAAAAATGTTTTTTAGAATGTTTTTAATATTACAATATTATTTTTGAAGTAATTTTTATATATTATTTACTTTTTAAAAAAAATGGTTTAAAAGTAATATTCTTGTAATTTTCTGAATAAGGTACTTTTTAACTTTTTTACAAAAGTGTAAAAGGAATTTTTTTCTTTTAATTTATATGGAATGAATGTAATTTCCCACCATCATGACCACTAAATGATTTTAATATTACATTATAGGATTTCAAGGTTCTTTTAAAAGAAAATGTTTTCCTTAATATTTTTGAAATTTTTTATTTCAAATAAGTGATTTCAAAGAGAATGGGGTATTTTCCTCAGGAAATATTCCAAGTGATATTTTAAAGGAACTTTATTCATTTATGATGAAATCATTTGATTATATTTAAATTTATTCAAGGTATATGATCCAATTATGTCATCCTTATTCTTTATCGGGATGATTTATTTTTATAATGATAAGATTTTTATGAATATGGTTCCTTTTCCTTGGGTTATTCTTTGATGAAATGTTTATGAAAATCAACCTTTTTCTATGGGTTATACTATGATGAAATATTTATGAAATACATTCATTTTGAATAGGTTATGAAATGATGATTTTTTATGAAATTTGTTTCCTTCTTATGGGTTATGATATGATTAATGTTTTATGATATTATAGAACACATATGTATGATTTTCATTATGTGATGTGTGGTCCTGTAATTATATATATGTCTAATGAATTGGATAATGATGGATATATCATGATATAAATTGGACTATAATAGAGACTAAACCCAATTCAGTAAGGTACTTTATCCACTATGATAGTCTTGAGAGTGAACCTTGACTACTAGGATAATTTGTGAAGTGAACCCAATCTACTATGATAGTATTGGAAAATAGCCTTGACTACTTAGGAAATAAATTTCTTTGCTTATGTGTATGCTGCTAATCTATGTATTATTCCAATGTTATGCTATCATGGCTCATTATATTTTATTAATTTATGATTCATATCTTATAAACTACAAAACTTTATTCCATGACTAAATAATATGATATATGATATGCATTTTATGGTTTTCAAATGTTATGATCATGCTCTAATACCCTTATGCTCATATTATTTTTATGTGACCTTTGATTTCTCCCATGTTTACCCTTAATGAGAATCTTATATCATCCTTTATTATGTTTAATTTCTTTATGTTATGAATAAATGTTTTATATATGATATGTTGAAGAATGGTTATAGTTATGAAAACTAAGTGGGGGATGATGTAGATATTTTATTAACCAATTTTTTATGTTTCCAAGTCTCCAAAGTCACTAAACCTTTACGGTCCTCAGGCATGTATTTATGAAATGTACTGAATTTTCATATATTAAAATGTAATATATATTTATGAAAATATAGGGTCATTATACTTGTGGCTCTATGGGAACACTAACACCCAAGGTTTGGGGTGTTTTATAACTTTCAGGTTCATTAGACTTCTACTTATAAGACATACTCATGAAATATCACATCATAACTAATAAAACTTTTCTAGTAATTGATTTTATCTATCCACAATATATAGCCCTAAACACCCTCTAGATATCCCATAAAAATACACTTCATAACCCTATATTCTAGATTTTATTTCTTAGCATGAGCATAATCTGTGGATACAAACACTCTAAGGTGTGCAACACTAGGTGGTATTCTTATCCAAACTTCTTCACAGGTTTTAAAATCATTTTTTATAGAAGAGTAACCATTAATAAGATAAACTATTGTAGTGGAATTTTATTCCCAAAAATACTAAGCAAAACCTGAGTGTGAGAGCATGCATCTCACTCTCCCTATGATAGTCTTATTCACACACTCACCTAATACATTCAATTAAGGAGTTTCCACAATATTTCAGTGTCTAAGAATACCCTAAATGTTATATAATTCTATAAAATCATTATAAAAGTACTCTAATCCATTATCAGTCTCAAGAGTCTTTAGTTTCCTAACTAATTTGTTTTCTATAATATTTTTAAAGTTCTTAAAAGTTTTAAAAGTCTCAGACTTGTGATTCAATATGTAAAACCACAATTTCCATAATTAATCATCAATAAAGGTCATAAAGTAATAGCCTACACCATGGGAGGTAGTACTAGATGAACTTAAAATATCATATTGAACATCCTAAAGAGGTTTTATAGCTTTGTAAGTAGACCTATTGAAACTCACACACTTGTAACTACCATACACATAATCTTTACATAAGGGAATATTGATAGGGATTATATCAGACAATAACCCTTTATAATAATCTCATATAGGTCCCTGGAACTCAAGTTACCTAATAATCTATGCCATAGTATGGTGTTATCAAACACTCTAACATGTGAGTAATTAAATTGATTTGAGTAAGTCTTACCATCTAATATATACAACCCACTACAGAGCTTTCCCTTCATCATGGTGAGGGAGTCACTCAAGATTCTAAGGCTACCAGAGTCTGACTAAAAGGTATAACCTTTATGATTAATAAATAAAAAGGAAATTAGGTTTCTCTTAAGTTCAGATACCCATCCAACCTCTTATATATTCTTAACCATCCCATCATGAATTTATAAAGATATATAACATATACCCATGATATGGTAATTCTTATTATTCCCAAAATAAACATCGTATGATTTAATATATATCTACTTAGTGAAGTATTCTCTATTGGAAAACATATAAAAGGAGAATCCTGACTCTAGAATACACTCCTAATAAATGGAATGGTTACTCACATTCAATATATCAATAATATGAAAATCATGAACTACAAATAGATAGTGATCTTTATTTTCATTACAATCATTATTCTTGTTAGGAAAATTCCTATTTATATTCCTTGGCTGTTTGTGATGAAAATTTTTAATCAAACTATTCTTAGACTTAGAGAAACTATTACAATAATGAATCTTATCCCTTCACTTATCCATATGCTCATTCCTTCCTCTAACATTCAATCACTTGGCCGGTTATTTAATGGGGCATTGTTTTTGAATTTATTTAGATAATAAGTCCAATTTAAACTATTCAAGTGATAGATTATATCTACCATACAAAATTGAATCCTTGACAAACATATTATTCATCTAAGGATGTTAAAATTACAATTTATAGGTCTCTATCATTAATCTTGACATATATATTAGACAAATCAAAAATAATTTTGTTAAAACTCTCAATATGAATCCTGATTGTAGTTCCAAGGTGCATCTTGAAGTTGAAAAATATCATTTTATTATGTAATATTCCAACTAAATATTTATTCATATATATAGCCTCATATTAGAACATATTTTATCAGGTGTAAACTCATAAGCGATCACTTGAATAACCTTATCACCTAAGGATAACAACATGAAACTATGTGACTTCCGAAGGACATTGAGAGAAACTTTTACTTTGGTAATAGTGGGCTATCCATAAAAAGACATAGTGGTAAAAAAAATTTATGACCACACATAGAATCAATAATCTCATTGAGATCTAGTGGTGTGGTCATATTTATTCTCCAAAGATTTAAATAATTTTCTCTATCTAATGTTTCTATCTCAAATTTTTTAGAACCCATCATTTATGAATTAGAGGCAATTTGATACCAAATGTGGTGGGAAGTGTTATTGAGGATTTATACAAGAAAAATAAAGATACACTAATTTATAATTTTATGGATGAAAAATCATATAGATTATTAATTTTATTATTATAATAACATGAGATAAAATTGATTAACCTAACTATATGAGTGTTCTTGCAAAATCGAAAAACAAAAATAAATAATACTAGATATAATGTTATTTAGTTCATGTTGACCCTATATGCATGATGAGAAATCCACCCATACTATATTTATCATTGAAATAAAAAAAATAAAAATACAAGACTCAAAAGTAAGAGATAAACTAAAGAAACTATTTGATGCAAAAAAAAATGATGTGTAGCACCGACCTTTCCTAGATGTATTCACACACATGCACCTAGGATCATAAAGATACTACAAAACTAAATGGAAATGAACCAGATCCACTTATAAAGATAGATATTATATACTGATATTTGGTTAAAACTAATGAATATGATGTTGTTTCCTTATATCAAACTCTGTGCAAAGAAGTTTCAGTTTTAAGCTCCAATTATGTCCTTTGATATCCACCAGAATGGTACTCTGATTGTAGTGGAATGGAATGACAAATATATAGGGAGAATTTTATGCTCTTTGGGTCCAAGATACTCATACAATCTTTAAATATATCAGTATAGAACCAAATTTTTTTTCTATCTTTCTTGAAATAACTCTTAAATATATAATAAACCACACCATTAACAGATTTTTTTAAACATTTTCATATTTGTTTAAACGTGTCTAGGTTAAAAAAATTAAGTTGCGTTGAAAATTTGATAGGGGTGATACCGCCTTTCTGATTTATTAAAATTCAATAGACCCCCCCCCCTTTTTCCTTGCATCAATGGCATGGAAAAGGCTGGTGGGGGTGGTTGTATTTTGGCTAAAAAAAAGAAAAAGGCGGTTGGGGGTGCGCTGAATTTCACCTAACATAAACATGAAATCCCCCTACCACTTTTCCATTAAGTCCCTATAGAATGGAACCCCCCTCCTCCTCACTTAAAATTTCCCTCATATCTCTACATTCCACACCCTCTCTCTCTCTCTAAAAGAATCCTTCTTTGCGCGCAGTGGTTTTGGTGGCCTAAAAGAAGTTCTGAATTTTTGCGAAGCATCATTTTTAGGTATTTTTTTCTTATTTAATTTAAAGTTATTTTTTATTTAATTGATTTGTTTTTATCTATCTCAAAATATGTTATTTATTAAGTAGTTTATCTAGTTATATGTATTTTAGAAATAATTATTTTTATTGTTAATTTTTAAGTATAGATTAACTAAAGAATAACTTAGGATTAAAGAATGATTACATACAATGATTAGCTAATAATAATTAAAAATTTAATATCATATGATTAACTAATTATTAAGGAATAATTAATTAAGGATTAAGTAATGTTTAAATAATGATTATAGAATGTTTAAATAGAAATTTATTAATGAATAACTAATGATTAAGTATTGATTAAATTATGATTAAATTATGATTTAGTAATGATTAAAGATTAAATAAGGAATAAAAAAGAAGTAATGTGTAACTAATGAATAGGTAATGATTACCTAATTATTAATAAATTATTAAAGAATAATTAATTAATTATTAAGGGATGATTAAATAATGAATAAATACTGATTAAATAATGATTAACTAATGGTTAAGTAATGGTTAAAATATGATTAAATATTGATTAATTAGTGATTAAGTATTGATTAAAGAATGATTAAGGAATGATTAAAGAGTGATTAAAGAATGATTAACTAGTGATTAAGTAATGAATAAAGAATCATCAACTAATGATTAAACAATGATTAAGTAATGATTAAAGAATAATTAAGTAATGATTAAGGTATGATTAAGGGATGATTAAATAATTATTAAGTGTTAATTAAATAATGATTGAAGAATGATTAAGGAATGATTAACTAATGCTTAACTAATGGTTAATTAATGATTAACCAATGATTAAATAATGGTTAATTGATGATTAACTAATTATTAACTAATTATTAAATAATGGTTAATTAATGATTAACTAATAATTAAATATAGATTAAGTAATGGTTAACTAATAATTAAATAATGGTTAAATAATGATTAACTAATGGTTAAATAATTATTAAATAATCATTAACCAATGATTAATTAATGATTAACCAACGATTAACCAATTATTAGATTTGGATTAACATGGAATTAACATAGGATGAAATATGAAAAACTTAATGAAAAAGAGGGTTAACTGCACATATGATTTGTTACTCCTATGATTTAGATGATTTTTCCTTTATTAAATGCCTATTTTGTTAATGGTGATGGATATGTTTTAGATGATTCACATTATCTTTATAAATCGTTGAAAATGTCTTTATAATATTTAAAATTGTACTACAAAACATTAGAGTCATCTTTTAGGATATAAGAAAAATGTTCTAAAATTTTGGTAGTATAAAGATTATTTGATTATCTAAGCAATCAAATCTCCATCTAGATACTACAACTGGATGTGGATCTAGCACATATGTACCAAGGAGTAGCAACTCTAACAAGGTGCGTCAGGCCTGACTTGAGGTAACCTGGTATATGAAAATGGGCCTTGTTCCACACCTAGTTTGACACTCTAGAGGGATATGCTTTATATTATTCATATTTTATTTATAAACTACTAAAATACCTTTAGGATGATTAAAAATTGTCCAAAAAAAATTATTATCATATTTTAGGATATAATAAGTTGTTCAAAAAATTTAGTATCATAAAGACTATATGGTTAACCCTCATTGTCAATAGTATTCACAAAATGTTTTGGGAACTGAGGTGAAAAAAAAGAAAACACAAAAAAAATTTATTTATCAATGATAAAATGAAAATTATGACCATATAAAGTGAAATGGACAAGAACAAACATATTAAATAACACATGAATTCTTTACAATAGACAAGGACATTTTTCAATAGAATAGAGTTTGGATAGGATGAGCCTAACTTTATAAGTGAGGTACAATCCATGTTATTTTCAAGTGGTAGCTTAATTACATATTCCAAAGATATGTACTTATCTTTTCAATTTTCAAAATCTTTCGGCCTTCTAATGAAATATAAGATAAAATCTAAGATATTTTATTAGATGTTTGAAATCTTTTGAAAATTTAGAAGTTAAGTACATCCCTTTGGAAGATGTTATTAAGCAACTATTTGAAAATAAGATATATTTTATCTCACTTCTGAAGTTAGGATCATATAATACAAACTCTGTAATGTTGAAAAAATCCAAGGTATTTACTATCTATTACAAATAATTAATGTGTTTGTTATTCTCTATTTCCCTTTATATTATCATAATTTTCATTTTATTACTGATAAATAAACTGATTTTCTATTTTCTCTTATTTTTACCTCAGTTTCCAAAAATATTTTGTGACTTATTTTCTAATAAACTTTTATATAATGAAACATTAGTATAATATTTTAGCATAAAAATGCTTTATAAAATTTCAGTATCATAAAGATTATATGTTCAACCCTCATATTCAATATTAGTTGCACTATCAGAATCTTGATCAAACAACATTTTTGATATAGAGATTCATGTTTTCATATGTCTACTGCTATGGGGAGGTTATTCAAACCAATTAAGGATATTCTTATAGCACACATCCAACAAAAATGGTTAGTACATCTGATTGTGTAACCATAAGTGAACTTCAAGACAGAATTCATGGTTTCTTAAATATGGGACTTGATCATGAGATCAAGTATATTAGCTATAGAAATTTTTAATTCATGGCTACACTATGGAATCTATATTGTCCATTGGTTACTAATGAGCAATGGGTACAAGAAATAAATTCATTTTCCCAGCTTCCAGATGGTACCATGATGGAGTTATATGTTGAGGTTTCTATTGTACAATAACAACATCCAATTGTATGAAGATGTTGACTTACAAGACTGGTTAAAGAAGGTATGCCCCAAGAAATTGATGCTCCTCTCTATAATGAAGAATATTACAACCTAGATGATCTCTCATATAATAACCCTATCCCTTTTCACATATTATTACATAATTAAACAACAATTACAAGCCAAGGGTTATAAATTCTAGTGTCTTTGGAAGATTAGGTACATAATTAAACATCATGAAACCAAAATAGAAACATCTTTTTTTAATCTCCTTAATGAGATTATAACTTCCATTGAGCTCAAACTTCTTTATAATAAAACCTAGGGAATACATGAACAAAAGGGATGATCTAAAAATCCTAGTAAGGAAATAAGCATAAGAATAAAGCATAAAACATGGGTTAGAAGGCATAACATTATAGTATAAAATTCATGGAACATGAATAAAGATATGGAATAATAACATGTATAACATGGGAACATATAATAATGGAGTCATAATAATGTGGAAACAATGCATTACAGACATAAACATGAGTCAAGGCTAACTGCCAAGACTATATAACATGGTCGAAAAAGTCCCATAAAGGAATCAGGTTCAATACCTATCCCAACAAGAAAATCTTGTGAGACTAAATATTACACAATGCATTAGAGCACTATCTCGGCTCACCCATCATAAAATGTTCATGAATATGTGTGCCACAAGAATAATAAACATAAGGGTTTCCCATGGAAATAAATAGGTATCATAATCATGTCGCAAGGCATAAAAATGAGCATGTTATAAATTTGTCCATGAAAGAATGGATTAAAAACATACATGGAAATTGATAAGGGAAAATAGGAGTGGATCATGATAATTTATTTCAAAATTAAGTGGAAACATATAAAATTAGTGCTTAAGAAACTTTATAAATGAAACATTTTAATGTGGTTTAAGGAAAATATTAAAGAAAATTTAAAGAGGAAAATAAATATTTATTTTCATAAAAATAGAAATGAACCAAGATAGTTTTTCCTGATTAAATGAGTGATTTTATAAAAATAATGGTGTCTTAAAATATATTATTGAGTAAACTTGGAAGCAAGTAAGAAATCGAGAAGTTTCCTTAATTGGGCATGCTTATTGGGAAGAATAGAAAATTGAACCTTTCTAAAACACGTATTACCATATCCAAGAGGGATGATATGATCTGGATATATGATTTTGGAACATATACATAGAATTTAACATAATAATATAATAATAAATAATCATTAAATTATGGTAAAGTCGTAAAAAGAATAACCCAAAGGAAAAAATGGAGGTTTAGGTAGAATCCCTTAACTTATGTCCAAAAGGGTTCTACACTTGATCCTAATGTCCTAAATAATCAAATTATATTTATTAATTAATAATTCCATAACCTTTTCTACATTTAATTGATTTATTATAATTTTATTAAGTTCATTTATGGCCTTTTTGATGATTTATAGTGTTCAATTTTATCATTCAGGAGTGCTCGTTTTCTTAGTTTTTATGGTTGTTTCGCTTGTGTGAGGGTATGGAAGTTCATGTAAAATGGAAATAGAAATCCATAATTTAATTTTTAATTTATTAATGAAAATCCATAAGGTTAAATGATCATATAATTCATTTGGTTTTTTTGGGTGAGGATGAATCATTAGATAAGATGTTAGTGATAATTGTTTGGATTATTTTGGGTGGTTTTCACTCACAACAAACTTATTTTGTTTTATTATTTAAAATCATGTGTATATAATGATTTAAGAACATTACATAGGATATAATACATATATTATAATTTTTTTAATAATAATAATGTTTTTATGACTATCCTTGTAGGTGTTAATTGAAAATTAAAATTTTCCATCCTTGAATGTGATAAATTAACACGTCCTGAAGTCGTCTCATATTGTGATAAATTGAGTTTTCTTTATAAGATGATCCACAACAGCCCATATAGCAGTTTTTCCTCTGGATTCCCTTGTAAGTACATTAAAAAATTCAATGGTAATGTTCTCCCACATCCATGTTGTTATGGGTAGTGGTGTCATCATCCCCTTAGAATTTTTCCTTTTAGTATTCACTTGCTAACATACCAGACACTTTAACATATATTAAGCAATCTCCTTTTTCATATTATCCTACAAATATTTTTCTTAGAGATCTTGATTCATATTTGTTCTCCCCGGGTGAATAGATAATGTTGATCTATGATCTTCATTTAGACACTCTTTCTTTTTCTCTAGATCAGATGGTACACATAATCGTGACCCAAATATTATGACTACATTTTCATAAATCTTGTACTCAAAGTATTTCAAATTTCAGATAGATTATAACCATTTCTGAATTTTCATCATCATTCCTTTGAGCATTATTTATTTTATTTATAAGGGATGTTTGATAAAACATTTGAGAAAGGATTGATGATGTTCCTTACTTAACGATTCCCCTTTCAATTCTTTGTAGGTATAAGAATATTGGATCCTTCTCAATTATCATCATTGATGAAGATACAAGATCCTTCCTACTTAGAGAATCCACTACCTTATTTTCCTTACAACGATGGTAGTGGATAGATCAGTTATAATCCTTAAGGAACTCTAACTATCTTTCCTGATGTATATTAATCTTCTTTTATGTGAATATATATTTTATAATCTTTTGATCAGTATATATCTCACTCTTCTCTCCATAGAGATAATGTCACCAAATTTTTAACAACAATATCATAGTTTCCAACACCAGATCATGTGTGGGATAGTTTTTCTCATGAATTTTTAACTGCCTTGAGACATATGCTATCACTTTATCATTTTTAATTAGTAATAATCCTATGGCCTTCTTTAAATCATTATTGTACGCCACAAAGACTTCCCCAATTTTTGGAAGTGTGAGTACTGGTGTCATGATAAGCCTCTTATTCAACTCTTGTAGTCTTCACATTTACTGGTCTAAAAAAAAATTACTCTTTTCTGATTCAGCTTGGTTTGTGGGTTTTATAATTATGAGAAGTTAATAAAAAATCATTGGTGATACCCAACTATACCAAGGAAACTATGGATCTCCATTACAGATGTTGTCTTGGGACACTCTTCAATTGCCTTTGTTTAGGAAGGGTCCATATATATCCCTTTGCTGGTGAAAACATTCCCCAATAATGATACTTCCTTTATCCAGAACTCACATTTATTGTACTTTGCATAAAGTTTCTCCCTTAACAAAGTCTTTAGCATAGTATTCAAATGATCCTCATTTTTCTCCTTTCTACTGAAGAATATAAGAATATCATCAATAAAGACTACCAAAAAATTGTCGAGGTAATCTCTAAAGACTATATTCATTAAATCCATGAAAATTGTTAAAGTATTAGTGAGTCTAAAAAAATCACTATGAACTCATAGTGTCTATATCTTGTTTGAAAGGTAGTCTTGGGAATATCTTCCTTACTCATCCTTAATTGCTGATATCCTGACTGAAGGTCTACCTTAGAAAAATAACTATCCCCACATAGATGGTCGAACAAGTCATCTATCTGTGCTAGGGGATACTTGTTCTTTATTGTGATTTTATTGAGTTCACAATAATCAATGCAGAGGCACATTGATCCATTCTTCTTTTTGACAAACAGTAATACTTCACCCCGTGTGAAGCACTCAGGTGTATAAAACCCTTGTCCAAATTATCTTATAACTGCTTCTTCAGTTATTCTAGCTCAACAGTGGACATTCTATAAGGTGTCTTTGATATAGTCATATATCTAGGGATAAGTTTAATTGATAAATAAACCTATCAATAATGATGAAGATTAGGAAACTCTTCAAGAAACACATTAGTGTAGTCCCTCACAATGGTCATGTCTTCAAGAATGATTATCTCCTTTAACTCAATTATTTGAGCTAGATATAATTTCTCATAAGAAAAAAATATCCACAATTGATAAAATGATTCTTAAGGAGATTCACCCTCATCTTTACACTTGTAAAAAATTGGAGGATTCTTTTGGATGTGAATATTGATATCCCTTTCCCAATAGTTGATATTGGATTTATATAAAGATATCCAATCCATGCCCAAAATAGCATCAAACTCTACCAAAGGGAGTATGACAAGATTTTATGGGAGGTTCAGTACACAAATATTAACTGGGGAGGAGTTATATACTTGGGATGCAATAATTTCCCCATTTTCTATTCTCATAGATAAATAAACTTCCATATTTTGAGGTGGTTATTGAATAGTTCTATGAAATTTTCAAGATATTAAAGAATTCTTAAGACCAGATTCAAATAGTACGTTCAGTATTCTTGAATGAATGACCAACTTATCTTTCACCACATCATTGTGGGATCCACCTCCATAGTGGTGATAGCATATTCCCTTCCTTTCTTCCTTGGAGGCTGTTGTTGTTGATTGTCTCCATTAATCCTTTGCTTAGATCAATGTATTTTATAATTCCCATGTTCCTTCCAGTTGAAACACTGAACTACAGGATGAGTGTTGATCTGAACATTCCTTTATTCTTTATCATTAGTGGGATTCTTCATATCCCCTTGGTAGTTATTATCCATATGACATTATCTTCTACATTTGAAGCATCTATTGGTTCCCTTTAAATAGTTTCCAGGATTCTTCTTCCCACAGTTTTGACACATGGGATGTTGGGACCTCTTTCCATCATGGGTTTTATCACCCATATTAAACTCTATTTTCCACTTTTTTCCTCTATTACCATAAGACAACTGAGAGTCCCTGGTCTCTATTTCAACCTAAAGGGAACAACGAACAATCTCCTCATAGTTTTCAAAGTCTTGATCACCAACACTTTTTCATAGACTCATCCTTAATCCACTAAAGAAGCAATCCATATTACTTTCGGTGTTCATGACAAATTCAGAGGTGTATCTTGAAATACTTGTGAAGTTTTATTAATACGCCCTAATAGAATCACCTTCCTTTTACTTTATTCTAAAGAAATCCCTTTCCATTTTAAGATGGTGGAATCAGGGAGAATATTTATTGAAAATATTTTCTTGAAATCCTCTCATTCCTTGGAATCAATTTCCTACTTGGACTTTGTGTTTTTTGATAAGTGTCTACCCCTAATTGGCTTACCCATCAAAATGATAAACAACCATCACAACTTTCTCTTCTTATGAGCACTGGATGATGGAGAATATCTTCTAAATGGAGTTAATCCATTGTTCTATGATGAGGGGATCATAATATCCACTAAACATGGGATTCCTTTTCCACATGAAGGATTTGACGACAACTTTCACTTTATTAGGAGAAGGAGGGTGTTCTACGAAATTCATGTTATTAATCATAACTTAATCTAGCTGAGAAAGTATTTTCATTAATTTTTGATTGATCATTCCCATTATATTTGGAATTTCATTAGGGAAATCATCACACTGTCTATCACATTGATTATTGGGACATGTTATTATATTTCCAGCCATTTACTAAGAAAAAGAAAGTATAATTAGGGGTCATGAATACTTAGATAATAAGAATAAAAAGGAAACTTTAAACATAAAAGTATAAACTTATAAAGAAAAAGTATATCCTAACTTTTGATTCCCAAGGTTTCAATCTAGGTTATCCATGATCTATTTTCTGACATATATTCTTATGTGTGTTTTTTGTTCTTTTAATAATGATTCGTAATAATCCTATGAATTTTACAAATCATATCCTCTGAGAGTGTCAACCCAGGTGCATAATAAGGCTCGTTTTCATGTACCAGGTTACCCCAAGTTTATCCTAGAACACCTTGTTGGAGTTGTTACTCCTAGTACATCTATTCCAAAACCAATTCCACTTATAGTATCCATACAAGGATGTATTTTCTTGATAAAACACTTACACTATACTAACCAAAATTTAGGTATGTTTTTTCATACTTATTATTATCCCTAAGGATTTCTATAGAGTTTTTGAGTCCTAATCCAAAAAATAATCAGACTGTGCTCTGATACCAACTATAGAGATCCTACCATTTTTCACATATTATTACATAATTAACCAACAATTACAAGCCAAGGATCATAAATTCTAATGTCTTTGGAAGATTAGGTACATAATTAAACATCATGAACCAAAATAAAAACATATTTTATTTAATATTTATAATTTACTCCTGAATTCCATTGAGATCAAACTTCTATATAGGATAACTTGGGGAATATATGAACAAAAGTTATGAGCTAAAAATCCCAGTAAAGAAATAAGAATAGGAATAAAACATAGAACATGGGTTAGAAGGAATAACGTAATGGCATAAAAGTCATAGAACACGAATAAATATAAAGAATAATAACATGTATAACATGGGAATATATAATCATGGAATCATAGGAATGTGACAATAACACATAACATGACATAAACATGAGTCAAGGCTAACTGCCAAGACTATATAACATGGTGGACAAAGTCCCATAAAGGAATCAGGTTTACTCCCTATCCCAACATGAAGTCTCCTGAGACTAAACAGTACCCAATGCATTGGAGCTCTATATGGGTCCACCCATCATAAAATTTTCATGAATATGTGTTCTACATGAATAATAAACATAAGGGTTACCCATGGAAAGAAATGGGTATTATAATCATGTCACAAGACATGAAAAATAAGCATGTCATAAATGTTTCCATGAAATAAAGGATTCAAAACATACATGGAAATTCATAAGGGAAAATAGGTATGGATCATGATAATTTATGTCCAATTGAATTGGAAACATGTAAAAGCAGTGCTTAAGAAACTTTAGAAATGAAATATTTTAGTGCAGTTTAAGGAAAATATTAAAGAGAATTTAATGTGGAAAAGAATGCTTGTTTTAATAAAACTAGAAATGAACCAAGATAGTTTTTCATGATAAAATGAGTTATTTTGTAAATGTAATTTTGGATTAAAACAAATTATGTGGTGCACTTGGAATCAGGTAATAAATTGGGAAGTTCCCTTGAATCAGGCTTGCATATCAGGAAGAATTGAAAAGGGGACCTTTCTAAAATACATATTACCCCATCAAAGAGGGATGATATATATATATATATATATATATATATAATTCTGGAACATATAAACAGAATTTATAAGAATCATATAAAAATAAATAAGCATTACATTGTGGTAAAGAGAGAGAAAGAGTAACCTGAAGAAAAAAATGGAGGTTCGGGTAGAATCCCTTACCTTATGTCTGAAACGGTTATGAACTTGATATTAATGTCCCGAATAGTAAAATTATATTCATTAATTAATAATTTTAGAAAATTTTATATATTTAATTGATTTATTATATTTTTATTAAGTTCATTTATGTCCTTTTTGATGAGTTATAGTGTTCAATTTCATCATTCAGGAGTACTCGTTTTCTTAGTTTTCATGTTCAGTTCGCTTGTATGAGAGTATGGAAGTTCATGTAAAATGGAAATAGAAATCCATAATTAAAGTTATAATTTATTAATTAAAATACATAAGTTTAAATGATTATATAATTCATTTGGTTATTTTGGGTGAGGATGAATCATTAGATAAGATGTTAGTGATTATCATTTGGATTATTTTTTGGCAGTTTTCGCTCACTATAAACTTGTTTAATTTTATTATTTAACATAATGTGTATATAATGATTATAGAACATTAAATAGACAATAATAAATATATTATAATTTTTTCTAACCATAATAATGGTTTTATGACTAGCCTTGAATGACTTAATGGAAAATGAAAAGTTGTCGTCCTTGAAGGTGATAAATTAACATCTCACGAACAACTAGAATAAAAGGGAGAGGAGGGGGGTTTAATGATGAATTATTACATTAGAATAATAAAATTCCAATATATGTGAATTAATGGAGTCACAATAGCATTTTTATGAGGGTATTTTAAAATATAATAATAAAATAACTTGAAAAGAAATTTAAAAAAATGATAGAGGAGTTTACCTCTTGAATTTATCCGCATTGAAAACCTCCTTAGGGAAAAGGTTTTGGTATTTTGATGAGAACAAGAGATCCTGAATGTAGGTGAGTGTCTTGGGTGGATTATTGGAAAGAATTTGAACAAGTCTCAAAGCTTGGAAGGTGTGAGGAGAAGTGGTGGTGAGGGTGGTATTTATAGTAGAGGAGAGGAGTGTTTTCTCATTATTTTAATCATTAATTTATTATTTTGGATCAAGACAAGAAATATTGTTGATTATTGTGACTAAATATATTAAATAGTTCATGTGAGTTAAAACTAATGTTTCTTACCTCATCCTTACATAAACAATTACTCAAAAATTCATATATTTAGCATTTATTGAAAATCAACGTATTTTAGTATTCACAAAAAATTCAAGTATTTTAGAAAAATACTAAAAGTTCACCCTAACCATTTTTTGATATGAAAATTTAAAAAATGGACTCCATTTTAGGAAAATAATTTTATAAATATGATAAATTAAATTTTTAAATAAAACCATCATTTACTTGAAAAATACAGATTTTAAAATTATAACTGATTTTATAACATTTGGAAAAATTAAATAAGGTCTCATAAAATTATATTAAAATAATAAAACAACAAAATATTAATTTATGAATACATTTTATGAAAATAAATTTTATTTTAAATCATTATATCAATTTTAAAATTTTAATTAAATATTTATAACTTATAAAAATACCAACACTTAATTAATAATTTTTTAAAAAATTATTTACTTATACTATGATATAATTATATCATAGTTTCATTTATAGGATGCCAAAATTTTATTTATACTTTCATGTGTGAGGTTACTATTCTATAGGATGGTTTACTATTCATAAGGTTCACATTACTATTCCAAAGGTCAAGTTACTATTCTATTGATAAAGATTCCTTAACTTCTAGAAATACCTCTTATTTTATTGATTATTTATTTATAATGTTTGTATTGTGTTATTAATGTGATTTTATGTGATTATACTATATGAAATAATTATAACAAGGTAATTTCCATTGATAAAATTTTGGTTCACTAAATCCTGGATATACATGTCAATATGACTTCTGATAATAATTTTTTTAATGATGGAATAGAAGGATACAAAAGTGCTGATGAGGAGGGATCAACACAATTTGGGGAGGAAGTTTCTAGAAATGAAGTAGTTTCACAGAAACCTCAACCCACAATAAATCATCAACCACTCTTATTATCTTGGTTGGAAGTAATGACACATTTTCCTGAATTTGACCATAATTTTCTCACAGATGAAACTAAGTTTCATGTATTTTTAGTGGATAAGTCTAGTAAGATAGACAAAACATTATATGTTGGAAGCAATTTTCCAAGTAAAGATGCATTGAAAAATGTACTAAAAATATTTCACATTGAGAGGCAGTGTAGGTATTTATTTCATGAATCAAGTAGTAAAAAATACATCATACAATGTGAAAAATATGGGGATGATTGTAGATTCCACTTGAGGGAGATTTTAGACATTATATTTAGAGGTTGGAGAATTTTGATTATTGAGGCAGCTCATACTTTCATTCATACAAACCTGACATAGTATCATACCTCATTGGATGTTGAATTTGTGTCATCCATTTTCATTGGGATGATTAGGACCTTTCAAGATGTTCCTGTAGACCTTGTATAATAGAGGATTCAATAAATATTTATTTATAATATTTACTATAATAATGAATGAACGGCGAAATAGAAGGAAATTGTGAAGGTCTATGGTGATTGGGATGACTCGTATTGGGTGTTTCTACAATTTATAGTCATACTAAGACATAATAAACAATTTATCTTCCATCCTCATAGGAATGAACATGTGTCTCAAGATAATTGACTTGATCCACATCGTATTATATTTCATCAGTTGTTCTAGGAATTCCTCCCTTGAATTTCCACATTTTGTTTCATCAAATGGTTCATACAGATAGATGGAAGGTTTCTATATAGAAAATACAAGGGCATATTGTTGATTGTGGAAACCCAAGATAGAAACTGTTTACCTCTTCCGCTTGAATTTTTTATTATGAAAAATGAAAAATAGGAATCATGGATGTAATTTCTCTAAAATTCCATGTAATTTTTTTAATATGGAATTATTTCGAGACTAGGTGCCGAGACGGGGGTGATTCTGAGGTCCGGAATGATCCGTCGAAAAATGTTAAGATTTAAATAGCACACGTGTGCGGTTTTCCTGAAAAAGTGGAATAACTCTTAAATGGGAGCCTAGATCAGAAAAATGAGGGAACTGTTGCATTTAGGATTATTTTTTTACCCTAGGCGTGACTTAGTTTTAGTCGGGATAGGCCTCCAGTGAGAAAACTTAAAAATGGAATAAGTGTAAATAAAATAATTAAATAAAATTATTTTATTTTTTAAATGATTATAAATCATGAATGGTGGCTCAAATCAAAAATCTGAGACCACCATTGAACTCGTGAGGGTATGATTTCTCTAGGAAGATCCTAACATTGGTCGGCGTGGTCCAATAGTGGAAGTTAGTTTTTGGCTGTAAATAAAATAATTAAGTAAAAATTATTTTATTATAAAATCTTTATAACTCATAAACAGTAACTCAAATTCAAAATTTGAGAGTACTGTAGAGCTCGTGAGGGTGTTTTCCCCTTAGGCAGAGCCTAAAATCGACCGGTGCGGGTCAAGGGTGAAAGTTAGTTTTTGAACTATTTTTTTAAGGTTCATTTAAATAAACGTGTGAGTGGGCTTTTTTAAATTTTAAACCGATGCTTGGATCAAAAATCTGAGAGAACCGTTGAAATCATAATGGTGTTATTCACCTAGAATAGACCTAACCTTTACTAACACAGGTCAAGGAAAAGAGTTATTTTTCAGACTTTTTAAAGAAAAGTAAAAAATAAAATAAACTTGTTTATTTTATTTTTCTGAATTTTCAAATCGTTGTACCTCAACAGTTTGTCAGCCAAGTGAAACTGAATACAAGGCTTCATTTAATGAAACAATTTAATGACTTAATAATATAAATGTAATAGAAAAATTGATTCGTGGTTCGTCCTTTAATGTCCAAGCAGACAATGCAGGATTGTTCGCACAATCCTGGTTCTGCTCCGAAGCTCTGGTGGGTGACGATGACGAACACCAACCCCCCTTTGAATGGAATCTCACCAATGACGATCGACCAATGGTCATAAATATAGGATTGTAGAATGACGAACTCCATCGATGAATTTCATCATAGAATGCCATCAAATCAAGGATCTACGAACATCAGTGGGACAGATTCGAGAGAGGATGAATGATGATGAATGCTAACTGATCGAGTATCGATGATGGCTCGGAGCTTTGTCCCTCATTGGTGACGGATCCTCAATCTAGTTAAGGTATTAATTTTTTTATGTTTTCCCATTCCTATTCTAAAACAACAAATGCGGATCAACCCATGAACAGGTTGATCTGCAGATCATGTGTTCTTGCGAGAGGGTGTTTACCTTGGGGTTTTTGCACCAGGATTGATGATTATCCGATAGAATTATGATCCCAAACCTCCCCTATTTTTAAACTTATAACACAGAGGGCGTGGGTTGATACGAACAAAGATATGGCCCCTCCTCTTGTGTGTTATTTGTGGTCACATCCTTGAAATGGTGGCAAGGTGGATCTAAGGTCATGGAAGTGGTGGCAGCGACCCAAGAGGCCTGAGGGCACATACAGATTTGAAATCAGACCACAAGAAAGGACCTGGTGGCCTGCGAAAGGTGATGTCAGCATGACACTAATAGATCAGCGGCATTGGTGACCAGCGGTGGCTGCTGTAGGTAGGAGGTGGCGCCAAATGATGCCACATGCAGGATGAAGTGGTCAGACCTCACCGGCCGCTCTGGCGGAGGTGGCGTGCTCAACACGTGCCGTGGTGGAGGAGGGTCACGGTCAATCAGCCACGACATCTGGTGGGAAATAGCACCGATGTGATGCCACGTAGGAAGAGCGGCCCGCTCCATGAGGGCCACGTGCTGACCACGGGGGGTGGCTGGATGACTGGCCGCACGCACCCCAACCGGATCGGCTGAGCCGGTCCAGGCCGAACCGAGAAACCCATGAGGCCCGAATAATTTTTTGAGCTGATTTGATTTATCATACTAGTTTGATGGAATAAATTCGGTCCGCACGATGGCCCGGGCTAGGAAAAAAGACCGGCCTGCTAGTGCAGGCCAAGCCAGATAAATTTTGGTCACTAGGTGACTAAGAAGACTGGACCCAGAGCCAACCTCGGCCAGGTTTAGTGAGGCCCAATGGGCTAGGCCAATGTTCCAAACAGACAGGATCAGGTCATGCAGGACCCCAGGTCGGGTTGGTTGGTTCATTTTGAAACAGTCAGATCGGGCCCGGATGCAACCGGCCCCTGTTTACAAAAAGGGACGTATCTCCCACACTGTGTGTCTGATTGACGCGTCGTCAATGGCGTTGGGACCCATGTGATGGGGTGGTCCTTGTGAAATCCTCTAATTATGATTTCATGGAACTTTACTCAGTAATATTCCATGACTCATCTATTAGAGAGACTTCGTGACTCATCTACCCAAGGAGACTTTATGACTCAGCTATCAACGAGACTTTGTGACTCAGCTACCCAATGACACTTTGTGACTCTGCTATCAACAAGACTTTTTAACTCAGCTACCCAGTGAGACTCTGTGAATCAGCTATCAACAAGACTTCATGACTCAGCTATCTAGTGAGACTTTGTGACTCAGCTATCAGTGAGAATGTGAGTCTCAACTAACTAGTGAGACTCTATGACTCAGCTATCTATGAGACACCGTGACTCAGCTACCCAGCAAGACTCTGTGACTCATCTATCAGCAAGACTCCATGACTCATCTACCCATAGAGGCTTCTTGAATCAGCTAATAAATAGGTATAGGCGACCTAACTAGCATAGAGGACTCATCGAGGATAAGTGCCTTTGTAACGATTAACGCTCAGTGTTTGAAACCATTGGTTTTGGTATCAACACTTTAAGTTATACCTGTGTCAAGATGACTCTAGTGACTCTAATATTTGTTCATTATTTTTTTGATTTCTTTTGTGGATTTCTGTGAAACTTGAGTTGGTTTCGAGGTCACTACTAAGTATTTCGTTACTCACCGATGCACGGGCTTCGCCCGCATGTGTTGTGTCTGGTACAGATGACCGACTGCTTCGTAGAGGACTTGTTGGCCTAGGACTAGGTAGTTCCTAGTGAAGTCAGGTAGGAAATATGTGCTTCTATGGATTATGACAAAAACTATATACTTACCCAATAGTTTGGGTTTCCAGCGGATGGCTATTAGAGTTTCCTAGTATTTTTCTATTTTCAGTTCTTCCTTTATTGGGTTTGTATTCTATCCCATTTGAGTTTTTACTTTTACTCAGTGGTTGTTTAGTTGCATGCATTTTTACTTTTCCAGCTTTTGGGTATGGTTGTGTGTGTGTGTGTGTACAAGTACTTAGGATAATGCCTCCCATTTGTAGGTTTACGCCTTCAGCGCTAGTCACCAACCCCTAGCCTTTGGGAGGTGGGCTTAGTGTATGTCACGGTACGGGCCCCAGGGTATAGGTCGTGACAAAGTGGTATCAGAGGTGGTGGGTTCTACCAGAAAAACTAAGAGTCTGTAAATTTGGATTGGGCAATAGTGTTATGTGTTTTGAGTTTGGATTTCAGGCCAGGGAGTCCAGTATTGGTGCGGTGGCCAGCATATCCATACACCAGGAGCCTGAATTCTATTTTCCGACCCAGTACATGAATACACTTATTTCATGTGTCTTTAAGTGTTTTTTCATGATCTTTTTAAGTCAGAGTCATCTCACCAGGTAAAATAAATTTACTATCGTTCATCATGATTCTATTTCAAGATTCCTCCACACATCTAGCCATCCAGGATTTCAGTGTGTGGCCATGAGGATGGTCCCCAGAGTGATGAGGCTTTGGTACAAGGACAGTTTCCCAATATAGTACCTTTAGGAAGTTTCCCCACAATATCAATGCTCATTGGTCAGCAGTTACTACTGGTGCTACCGGTAGAGGACACATGTAGGCTTAGTGCCTTACATGGGTTTTAGCAAAAAAATAACCCTCAGGTTCCAAGGAAAGCCCAAATCACAGTCATATAAGGACTGTCTTGAGTTTTTGACTGAGTTTTCATCTATCCAGGGAACTATTAGATCATATAGAGGTCCTAGAAGTGAGCTTTCTATGTGTCTCAGTGGGGCGATGATAGGGTTTAAATTACCCAATCTAACGATGAGGTGACTTTTCTATGGACAGAGCTTGAGAACCTTTATTATATAAAGGGTTCTTTCCATAAAAGTTAAGGGGTATGTGTTCCCAAAATCTTCTACAGGATGACATGTCGGTAGATAAATATTCATCGAGTCCTACCAACTTTTCCAAGTACTTGATGAATACGAAACGACTAGTCCTTCAGGTCTCGAACCTCTGAAAAAGGTGTGTTTAGGGACATCCAAGCCAATGCTATTCCTCTATGAATTACTACTTATGATAGGGTAATAGAGATAACCTTTATGGTGGGAATTCCTTTGGTTGAGTAGATACATCCAGTGGATGTCAGCAGTGGGAAAGCAAGCAGCCAACATCAGTATCAGATACTTGGACATGTGAGATGTTCCGAGAAGAGGTCCCAAGGCAGGGGGTCTATAGATCAGGGCTCATAAGGTGAGTCCAGCCATCCTATGAAGAGGTAATTCTTTTCAAAATATGGTAGGGGACATCTCTCTAGATATTTTCCAGCCCGTTGTGCTGATAGTGAAACGGTGGATGGTCCACTGGGGTAGAGGAACTGACAGAAATAGATGAATCTGTAGGGTGGAAGACATCGAAGAGGATCTATGGGATCAGAAGGAGGTGGTATACATTTTGACATGTGAAAACCACCACCCCAACGTGGTCCAAACTTGGCTGAGGGGGCTAGAGGATAGGGCAAGGGAGTAGCTACAAGCAGTCAAGTAATACGACTTGAGGTCTCCAGGAATGATTCGAGGTACATTCTAAGTCTTATACTAGCTGTCGTATTAATAGACATAGGTGTTAATCATTCCTTCTTGTCACAAATATTGTTCAAGACCTAGAGTTTCTGGTTAAACCATTGACTTGATCCATATGTCTAGAGATACTTATGGGAGGAGACTTGATAATCACACTTATGTCAAAGGTGTGATCTAAACCTTGAGGTGAGAGTTTCGGTTGGAACCTATTGGTGGAAGCATCGATACCTTACGACGTTAGTTTGGGAATGGACTGATCATCCACAATTCATGCTCAGATTGACTATTTTAGGAAAAAGGATGTGGTATATCCGTGGAGTTGGAATGGGGTTTTCCTTGGTTGAAGAAAAAGGAAACCAAGGCAGCATGAAATAAACTCATGTATAGGAGGGTTTAGTTGATCACTCCTGATTCTGCCAACCTTACCCTCATAGTAGTGGATGTTTTGAGTTTTCAGTTCCCGAAAGTAGTAGCGGAGTGTGGGATCGTCCTTTCAAAAGATGTTTCCATGATTACCTCCCCATAGGGAGAGGGACTTTTGCATCATTATACACCTCGAGATGGCACCAATATCAACATCAATATATCAGAGGTATTTCATAGAGCTTCACGAGAAACGGGTGTAGTTGGGGGACTTTCAGAGTAAGGGCTTAGTAATACCCAGTGTTTGATGTTATGTGTGGATTACCAGCACTTTAACTAAGTGGTTGTGTAGAACAAGTACCCATTACTAGAGGGTCGATGGGCACATCAATCAGTTAAAAAGGGGTAGCCTTTCATGTGGATTGGAAGGTGCCCATTGTCTTTTTAGAAGTTGATATAGGTATGATGGCTGAAGTTCCTCTAGGAATATGACTTTAAAGTAGTCTATACTCTTGTCAAGGGAAACGCGGTGGAGAATGCTCACAGCAGGAGACCCAATTCAAAACTACTGGATGAGGCCTTAGAGCATTTTTCCTTACTTCAAATATACTTTGTGGATAGATAGGAGACATATTTTCTTCATTCTATGGTTGTTTCTCCTCCACTCTTATAGCAAGTCAGGGAGGCGCAAATTAGAGTGCCAGCTGCGAGGCCCAACATACTCAATTATCCTCAGGATAGGCACCTTATGGGTTTTCAATAGGTGAAGAGCATGTTATCCTTTTAAAAGGGAACATAGTAGTACCAGTGGCATTGCAAGAGGAGATTTTTATGGAGTTCCATACCCCCCCTGGAGGTACACCCTCAAGTGAAGAAGATGTACCAGGATATCTGACATCATTTCTGGTGGCCAGGGATGAAGAAAGCAGTGGCTGAGTTCATTTCACGATACCATCTGGGTGATTATAGATCAACTCACCAAGTCGGCCCACTTCCTACCCATTTGAGAGAAGATTTTAGTAGATATATTTGGATGCCTGTACGTGCAGAAGATGGTTTGACTCCTCGGAGTACCATATACGATAGTCTTAGATCGTGGTGCACGCCTTACATCCTGATTGTGGAAGGTATTGCATGAGGTGTTTGGGACTCAGCTATTCTTGAACACAACCTTTCACCCGTAGACTGATAGTCAGATAGAGCAGACCATACAGACCTTAGAGGACATGATTCATACTTATGTCCTTGATTTTGGTCATAGTTGGGAGGACCACCTGCCACTGGTGGAGTTATCATACAACACCACCTATCACTCCACCATTGGAATGAAACATTTAGAGGCTTTTTACAAGAATCCTTGCAGATCACCTCTATACTGGACAGACCCAAGGGAGTCATAACTCATGGGTCTAGAGTTAATACGAGCTACCAATGAGAAGGTGTAAATCATCCAGGAGAGAATGAGGACTTCACAAGATTAGGAAGAAATCATATGCGGATAGGAGACGGAGGCCCATGGAGTTCTAAGAGGGAGACCATGTTTTCCTTCTTCTCTCACCCCGATGGGGATTGAATAGATTTTTCTGGGGTAGCAAGTTATCTTCGAGGTTCATTGGACCTTTTCAGATTCTGAGTAGAGTTGGAGAGGTGGCATACTGCCTAGCTCTCCCCCCACAGAGGCATTGGGTACACGATGTTTTCACGTGTCACATCTGAGGAGTTACGTGCATGATCCATCGCATGTCATCAACTGGGGTGAGATAGACATTGATTATGGGGCGATGTTTGAGGAATTCCCAGTGGAGATAGAGGATTGATAGAAACGGGTCCTTCATGGATTTTTGATTCCTCTGGTGCACGTTCGGTGGTATCACAGGAATCTCTAAGGGATCACATGGGAGCAGGAGGCTCATATTCTTTCTTAGTACCCCCATTTGTTTGTTTAGACTTGTTTTGGATTATGAGGACATGAAGCCTAAAATGGAGGTAGTAATGTAGTTTCTCAGAAATTCCATGAAAATTTTTATATGGAATTATTTTGAGACCAGGCACTGAGACGGCAAGCAATTTTGAGGCCTGGAGTTCCCTGAATTATCCATCAAAAAATGTTAAGCTGTAAAAAAGCACATGAGAGCATTTTTCCTAAAAAAGTGGAATAACTCTTAAATGTATACCCAGATCTGAAATCTGAGGGCATCGTTGCACTTAAGATGGTGGTTTTACCCTAGGCGTGACTTAAGTTCAGTTGGCGCAAGCCTCCGATGAGAAAACTCAAAAATGGCATAACTGTAAATAAAATTATTAAATAAAATTATTTTATTTTTCAAATTCTTATAACTCATGAACGGTGACTCAGATTGAAAATATGAGACCATCATTGAGATCGTGAGGGTACGATTTATTTAGGCAGATCCTAACATTGGCTACCACAAGCTAACAATGGAAATTAGTTATTGACTGTAAATAAAATAATTAACAATTATTTTATTGTCAAATCCTTATAATTCCTAAACGGTAACTCGGATTGGAAATCTGATAGTACCATTGATATCGAGAGGGCATGTTCTCCTTAGGTAGAGTTTAACCTCAACTGACACGGGTCAAGGGTGAAAGTTAATTTTTTGACTATTTTTTTAAAGGTTCCTTAAAATAAACAAATGAGTGGGTTTTATTAACTTTTAAACTAGTGATCGAATCAAAAATACAAGGGCACCATTGAACTTAGAATGGAAGGATTAACCTATAATGGACCAAACCTTGACTGGCGTGGGTCGACGAAAAGAGTTATTTTTCTAACTTTTTAAAGAAAAAAGTTAAAAATAAAATAAATTTGTTCTATTTTATTTTTCTGAATTTTCAAATCATTTCATCTCAATGTTTTGTCAACCAAGAGAAACTAAATACGTTATTTCATTAAATGAAACAGCGTAATGACTTCGTAACAGAAATGTAATAGAAACCTTGATTCTCATTTCATTCTTTAATGGACAAGCAGACAATGCAAGATTGTTGGCACAATCCTAGTTCTGCTCTGAAGCTCTGTTGGTTGATGGTGATGAATGTCAACCCCCCTTCGAACAGATTTTCACCAACGACGATCGACCAATGATCATAAATAGAGGATTACAAAATGATGAATTCCATCGATGAATGCCATCAAATCAAGGATCGACGAACATCGGTAGGACAGATTTGAGAGACGATGAATGAGGAAGAACACTAATGGATCTAGGATCGACGATGGATCGAAGCTTAATCCCTCATTTTCAACAAATCCTCAATCTAGGTAGGGGTTTAATTGTTTTAATTTTTCTCTGTTCTTATTCTAAAACAATGAACAAAGGTCAACCCACGATCAGGTTGATCCACGGATCGTGTGTTCTTGAGGGAGGGTGTTTACCTTAGGGTTTTTGCACTGTAATTGATGATTATCTGATAGAACTATGATCCCAAGCCTCCACTATTTTTAAACTTATAATGTAGAGGGTGTGGGCCGACACGATAAAAGTCCAAGCCCCTCATCTTCTGTGTTCTTTGTGGTTTCATCCTAGAAATGGTGAAAAGGTGGATCTAGGGTCATGGTAGTGATGGCAGCAACCTGAGAGGCCCGAGGGAGCAAGAATATTTGAAATTGGACCACCAGAGCGGACCCGATGGCCCATAGAATGTGACGCCGGTGCGGTACCCCTAGCGCGGCGGCCTACGGCGGCGGCTGCAGGTGGGAGGTGGTGCCAATCAGCACCGCGTACAGGACAAAGTGGTCGGCCCTCGTCGGCCATGCTGGTGGAGGTGATGCACCCGACACGTGCCACGGTGGAGGAGGTCCATGGCCCGTCAGCCGCGGCGTCTGGATGGATGTGGCGCCAACATGGTGTTGTGGAAGAGGAGTGTCTCACTCTATGCGGGTCGTGTTCTGACCATGGGGGCGACTGACTGCCAGCCGTGCACGTCCCAACTGGATAGGCCAGCCCACTGGACCGGGCTGACGAGACAAATTTAGGCTGCGTGGCGGCCCGAGCTAGGAAAAGAGACTGGCCCACCAGTGCGGGTCGGGCCAGATAAATTCAGGTCACTGGATGACCAAGTAGACCGGACCCATGGAGAACCTCTGTCGGGTCCAGTGAGGCCCAATGGGCTAGGCCAATGGGTCAGACGGATAGGATCGGGTCATGTGGGACCCCGTGTCGGGTTGGTCAGGTCGGTCTGAACCAGTTGTACCGAGCCCAAATGCAACCAGCCCCTGTTTACAAAAATTGACGTATCTCCCAGACCGTGCGCCCAATTGACGCACTGTCTGTGGAGTTGGGACCCACGTGATGGGGTTTTCCTTATAAAATCTTATAAGTAATATTTCATGTAATTTGACTTAGAGAGACTTTATGAATCATCTATCAGTGAGACTTTGTGACTCAGCTACCCAGCGAGACTCCGTGACTCACTTATCAACGAGACTTAGTGACTCAGCTATCCATTGAGACTCTATGACTTAGCTATCAGTGATACTTCTTGACTCAGCTACCCAAAAAGACTCCATGACTCAGCTATCAATGAGACTTCAAAACTTAGCTACCCAGTGAGACTGTATGACTCACCTATCCACGAGACTGTGTGACTCAGATACCCATCAAGACTGCGTGACTTAGCTATCAGCGAGACTCCATGACTCAGCTACCCAGTGAGTCTTTGTGAATTATCTATCAGCAAGACTTTGTGACTTGGTTACTGAATAGGTCTAGGAAAACTAGCTAGCCTAAAAGAATCATTGAGGACAAGTTCCTTTTCAGTGATTTATATTCAGTGTTTTCAACCATTGGTTTTTCTATCAACACTTTAAATTATACCTATATCGTGCTAATTCAAGTGACTCTAATATTTGTTCATTATTTTGTGATTTTATTTGTGGATTTCTATGAAACCCAAGTTGGTTTTGGGGTCCCTACTAGGTATTTTTTTACTCACCCCTTCACGGGATTCACCCGCATGTGTTGTATTTAGATAAGACGACTGACGGCTTGGTAAGGGACTTGGTGGCCTAGGACCAGGCAGTGCCCAGTGAGGTCAGGCAGGCATTACGTGCTTCTAGGGATTCTAGTAGCTACTATATACTTACCCATCTGGTGGGATTTTCAGTGGACAACTCTCATAGTTTCATAGTATTTTCCTGTTTTCAGTTCTTCCATTGTTGGGTTTGTATTCTAGCCCATTTGACCTATAGTTTGTACTTTTACTCAGTGGTTGTTTTTTGGAATGCATGTTTAATTTTCCTGCTTTAGGTCATGGTTGTGTGTGAATGTGTACAGGTACTCAGGAAAATGCCTCCCATTTGAAGGTTGACGCCTTCAGCCCTAGTTGCCAACCCCTGGCCTTCGGAAGGTGGGCTTGGGGTATGTCATAGTACAATCCCTGAGAGACGATTCATGAAAATGGAGTTGGTTTTTGGAATTTATCAGCAACCACTTCACCCACATTCAGGTGTATGTTTGATATATAATCAGCATTAGGAAATCAACGAGGCAATCAATGTGGATCCTGATACATGGAGACTCCCAAATGCACATCATCAGTACTAAATTAGAAACATTTCTATAAAAGTGCAAAAATTATTCCATAATGAACCTATGAAGAATGAAATCATGAGGCTTGGTATAAAATGTATTTTTTTATTTTTTACAATTTTAATGTAAAGATAAAATCAATTTATGTAAAATATGATCACGGTTATGTAGTATATGAGTCGGATCAATGAAGGTTTGAACAACGTTTTGATGAAATCTACAAGGATATTCAAGAAGTGTATGATTATATGATGAAGATTCCAAAGGGAAAATAGAAATTGGAATATGATGGGGGGAGCTATGGACACATTACCACAAATATTGTGGAGTGAATCAAAGGTGTCTTCAAGGGGCTTCACAAGTTAACATTAACAACCCTAGTTCTGGAGACATTTTATCGTTGTGTAAAGTACTTCATTTATAGAAAAAAACTAGACTCTGATGAGATTCAATACGGTTTAAGGTACGGAATACACTTTCAAAGAGAGATTGAAAAGAACATTGAAGACGCTTCTAGTAATCAAGTATTAATTTTCCACCAAGAAGATTCTTGATTTGATGTTTAAGAGTGTTGGACCTCATCACAAGTCATAGTGATGAAAAAATGGCAGTATTAATGGAAGCGATGTGTAATGACCCACCAATTCTCATTGGATTGAGAGTACAACGAGTCATTACTTGGCCTTAAGCGACATCCCCAAGATGCCAAAGGCTGTAAATAAATGCCAAAGGGTTTCAAATACAAGTGGGGGATGATTTACCCTTTAAGAAATAAACCAATAAACCAACCAACCAACATTCACTATAAGATACATGAACAAAAGAAAGACAGCTAAACAACTTCATTTATGTCAAACCACATCAGAGTGCACAAAAGCAGAAGACCAAACCAAATATCAAAATACACAGTAGATAAACAACTCAATACTCTCAAAAGACACCAAGACTCCATGCTTTACAAGCTCAAAGATCCACAATCACCGAACATCCCCAATCATCATGAGGTAGTACTAAAAACATGGGAAACGTTACCTTTGCCCCTGTTATAGAAAATAGCATCTGAAAAAGCACAAAAGTTCCAAAGTAGGGGTGAGTATAAAACTCAACAAGTTTTTCACAATGACTTCCCTACTCATGCCACTAATATAGAAAAGTTACACATGATTATATAAAACATTTTATATAAAACAATTTCTCAAAAATAGTTTATAACTAAATATAAACAAGATTCCAAACCATTATTACCAAAAGCATAAAAGTGCAATTGAAACCAATTTTTCCAACAAGATATCTTTCTAGAAAAATAACTAAACAAGATTTAGAACCATTTAATAATATCCCCTTTTTGGCATACCCAACCATTTCACAAACCCATGCAACCAACCATGCATGCTACGTTATGACAGTTCCATACTCTTGAGTGGGTTTCTCATCGATCTACCAATTTTTCACAACGTAATTTTTTCCCATGTTCAAATATCCCTTTGGAACTGAGCACAAGGTTATATTTCAACCAAGCCCCATATTTCCCATGTGCCATTAACCCTTTGGAACCGAGCACAAGGTAATATTTCAACCAAGCCCCGTATATGAAACATGAACACACACCACAAATTCCCAAAAATTCACTCCAAAACATCCCTTTCAATAAAAATATTTTTTTATTGAAAACCATTTCTAAAAAAACCATTTCAATGCCAAACCATTTCAATTCCAAACCGTTTCAATTCCAAACCATTTCAATAAAACTAAGATTTTATTGAAAACCAAAGCACAACCAATTTCAAAGCCACAATTAAATTCAATAAAACTTTCCCCTTTTACTGTTAACATCAAATCCTAACCATGGGTCACAATTCCATAAAATACCCATTTTAAAATCTCAATTTTAAAATTAAGAACCAAATCACATAATCCAAAATCCCCAATTTTCCAGATTTCACAACCATCACTCAAGAAGACTTCCAACAAGTTTTTAACAACCAAATAATAATCAATTCAACACCACACATTCAATTTGAAAGCATTCCAATTAGTTCTACTAAGTGGAGTCAAGAAAGAAGCCTCTTACCTTTAGGGTTTTGACGAAAACCACAACGAACGAAGAACGCTCAAGAAAACCAGGTTGATTCTCCAAGAAACCGCCTTAGATCTCTTATCCTAGAAAGAACAAGACCAAAACTTATCAAATTTTGCATCCAAACACCTATATCTACCCATAACAGGCATAGATCTAAGAAACCAATGGAAGAGGAGAATTAGATCTAAGTAGATCTAAGAAACTGAACAAGAATGATGAAGAACGATCACATACCTCAAGAATCAGGCTTCAATTCACCAAGAGAAGCCTTCGGATCGCCTCCAGAACAATGGGAGAATATTTTATGACCTTAGAAGAAGCAAAATCCCGAGTTAGGGCTTCTTAGGAGAGAAAACGAGCCACTTAGAGGCAAAAACACATGAGATCCACCTTTATAGGATCTCATTTAAGTGGTCGCATGGTTTGCCCACACGATTAGACAAACCGTGCGCTAACCATGAATTAGCCACTGCCTTCGTAGATCCTCCACGCATGGCATGGATGCACAATTATACAAACCGTGTACCTCCCGTGTAGAAGGTACTGCCTCCAAGACCAACTACGCACAATTTTGCCGCACGGTTTAGACAAACCTTTCGCCGTCCGTGCGACTTCCCCTTTACCTCAAAACTGCATTCAAAGTTCTCCCGACTCTCCCATTCATCACCCTTAACTTTAAAACCATGAAAAACATCAAGTAAGGGTTACATACTGGAAACCGGGGGTACTACATTCTCCCCACCATTGGTATTTGCGTCCTCAGAAAGTAGAAAACCTTCACCCAACTGAAAGAGTTCCGTCCACTGCTCTTTCATTTCTTTTTCATGTTCCCAAGTCTCTTACTGAATCTGACCATGCTACCATAAAACCCACACTAGAAAGATGCTTTTTCCATGAAAGACTTTCTCTTGCCTATCCAAAATTTGTACCAGAATATGTATCAAGGAGGCATCTGAATCTAGGTCAACGTGATCCCATCTGATCACATGGTCAGGATCAGGCTGATACCTTTTCAACTGAGATACATGGAACACATTATGCACCAAACTGAACCATGGTGGTAATTTCAACCAATATTCCACCTCTCTAACCCATTCCGGTATCTCAAAAGGGCCAATTTATCTAGGAGATAACTTTCCTTGCTTCCCAAAACAACGATGTCCAAGCCTTGTAGAGATCCTCAACAAGACATGATCACCCACAACGAATGATAAAGGTCTTCAACGGTGATCTTCATAAGATTTCTGATGACTCTGGGCTATATCCACCCTTTTTCTAATAAACTGGATCTTCTCTGTTTTTTCTTGGACAAGTCTTAGCCCTACTATTGAAGTTTCACCCGTTTCCACCTAGCATAGTGGAGAAGGATAAGGACGCCCATACAATGCTTCAAACGGAGCCATGTGTATCGAGGCTTGATAGTTGTTATTGTATGAGAACTCCACTAAGGATATATGCTCCTACCATGAGCCACCAAAATCCATTACACAAGCCCACAACATGTCTTCCAATGTTTTTATCATCCACTCAGATTTCCCATCCATCTGAGGATGATACATTGTTCTCATAGTCAACTGAGTTCCAAGGGATTGTTGTAATGTTTTCCAGAAATGAGATATGAACCTCGGATCTCTATCTGAGACTATAGACACTAGTACACCATGCCTCTTTACCACTTCTCAGATATAAATTTTTGAAAGATCCTCCACCGTATGAGTTTCACAAATAGGGATGAAATGGTCCAACTTGGTTAGACGATTCACTGTCACCCCAATGGCATCGTGTTTCCAGACCATTCTCGGAAGACCATGTAACAAAATCCATTTCTATCTGATCGCATTTCCACACTAGGATAGAAAAAGATTGTAACATACCAGCTAGTCTTTGATGCTCTGCTTTAACCTGCATAGAATTTAAGCATCGTGAGATGAACTCGGCCACCTTCCTTTTCGTGCCTCTCCACCAAAACTGCACCTTCAACACCTTTTACATCTTCTGTGTACCTAGATGTACATCCCATATTGAATGGTGGTAAGCATAAAGGATTTGTTCCTGAAAAACCATAGGTGTAAACATCCGATCTCTGAAACACAAAACTGAACCCCCATCAAGTTTCCAGCCATCAATGGTCTCCCCACCATTGAGTTTTGAACTTACAACCTGACATTCTACATCAGATGTTTGTGCTTCTTTGATAATTTTTTCTAGATAAGGAACAAGTGTAGCTGAAAATAAAACTGAAACATCAACTCGGTCTTCACATTCCAAATGCATGTTGGCTAAGACCGACATCAACTTCCATTTATCTGAACCTTCTTTCCCCAACTGAGCATATGACTTTCTACTCAATGCATCTGCCACCGAATTTCTTTTCCCCAGTGTGAACATCAAGTCAAAGTCAAACATTTAGAGATAATACATCCACCTCTTTGTCTCAGATTCAAATCTCGCTATGAGAAAATGTGTTTCAAACTTTTTTGATCCGTAAACACAGTAAATTTCTCACCAAAGAGATAACGTCTACATGTTTTCAAAGCATGGAAAACTGCACCTAACTCCAAATCATGTGTTGGGTAATTCTTCTCATGCACCCTCAACTACCTTGAACCATAATAAACCACATGATCACTTTTCATGAGAACACAACCTAACCTTGATACCAAAGCATCACAATACACCACATACCCCTGTCTTGATTCTGGTAAAATCAAGATAGTTGATGATGTAAGTAGAACTTTCAGTTCCTAGAAATAATTTTGACATTCTTTTTTCCATAAGAATAGATCATTATTCTTTGTCAGATCTATCATTGGTGAAGAAAGTTGTGAGAAATCACTCACAAAGCATCGGTAGTAACCATCTAGACCAAGAAAACTTCTTATCTTGAACACATTCTTCGGTGGTTTCCAAGAGATAATGGCTTCTATATTTTTAGGATCAAAAGAAACACCTTTCTCAGAAATGACATGGCCAAGGAAGAGTACTTCTTGTATCCAAAAATCAGACTTTGATAATTTGGCATATAAATGATGATCTCTCAAGATTTGTAACATTAATTTCTAGGTGCACCTCATGATCAAACCTTGTTTTTGAATAGACAAAAATGTCATCCACAAAGACCATGACAAAAGAATCCAGATATTGTTGAAATATCTGATTCATCAATGCCATGAAGACTGGTGGTGCATTTGTTAGACCAAAAGGCATGACTACATATTCATAGTGGCTATATCTACTTCTAAAATCTATCTTTTTAATATCCTCCTTCCAAACTCGAAATTGGTGATATCTTGATCGCAAGTCAATCTTGGAAAACCACTGAGCTCCCCTTAATTGATTGAATAGATCATCAATGCATGGAAGTGGATATCTATTCTTTATCGTAACTTGGTTAAGCTTATGATAATCAACACATAGCCGAATAGTTCCATATGACTTCTTCACAAACAACATCGGCGCTACCCACAGAGACGTACTTGGTCTAATAAACCCTTTTCTTTCCAGCTCCTCTAAATGAACTTTCAATTCCAACAACTCTATTGGTGACATCCTAAAAGATGTAAGGGAAATCAGACTGGTCACCAGAAAGAGATCAATCGTAAACTCCACTTCCCTTAGAGGTGGTAACCCTAAGAAGTTGTTGGGAAAGACATCAGGAAATTGATCAACAACAGCTAGAAAACTATGTTCCTCGATCTCTTCCATGAATTCCAAAGTCAAAGATGCCAATTGGTAAGAGGTTATTCCAACCATTGGTGCCAAAAATCTCTTTGCACCCTTCTTTACAATCCTCTCTCCTCTAAAGAGATGCTCGATGTCGTCCTTAGTCATGAAACTAATTGTTCTCATATAACAGTTGATTCGAGCCTTGAACGTTGTCAGCCAATCCATACCCAGGATTACATCATAGACATCCATATCCAACATCAAGAAGTTCCATTTTAACTTAGCTCCATCAATAGTTATAGCACATGCTCTACACAAAAATTCTTTACATTCTCTTTCACTAAGAGGAGTTTTCAGTTTCAAAACAGAAGGCATCATTTCCAGTTTTAAACATAGAAAGTCAATAGCATGAGAAGCAATTAAGGAATGTGATGCACCAGTATCAAACAACAATTTCAAAAAGGTAGAATTCAAAAGAATCGTACCACTTAATGTATATGGTCCAACCTAATCATCGACAATCATCTTCTCAGCTCCATACAATTGATTCTTCACTATACTGTTCTCTTTGTTTCCTTGTTGAGGTTTCCCTGGTTGAGGAGTCATGGTATTTTTAGAATCACCATGGCTAGCTCTACTCTACTGACGAGACTGATTCTGTTGTCCTCATCCAGTGGAATCATATGATTCTTGCAACATCTAAGAAGTGTCTTGAGACCTGACCTTGGAGAACTATGACAATAGCACTGAAGATGTCCCATCTTTTTACAATTATGTCATGCCCTAGGTTGTGTCATACAATCTCGCTTTATGTGGTCAAGAAAACCACATTGAAAAAAACCTTCTTTGCTCTGGGTTCATGGAGGAAGGTTTACTGATCCAGTCATCAAGTTCGGATTTCCACTTGCACCATGGAAATAGGTGTCCCTTTTCTTCATGTTCCCAGCGGTAGAGTTCCCATCGTTTCCTATAGGTATCATCATTCCTCCTCATATCGATCCTGAGATATCATGTTCTTCAATAGTCACTCTGTTCACCATATCTGTATAATCCATCATGCAGAGCACCGCAATCTTCGATTGAATCTCCTGCCTTATCCCCGATTTGAAGATGTGTGCCTTTAAAGATGCACTTGCCACCACCTCTGGTTTAAAATGGACTAAATTCATGAACTTAGCCGCATACTCTGTGATAGAGAGGATCTCCTGCTTCAAGATGAATAAGTCCATTGTTTTCTGGATTTTTAACGTGTGAGGATAGAATTGTTTGTTGAATAATTCTTCAAAACACTCCAATGTAAGGCCTTCATCCAATTTAGCCTACACCGCTAAATCCCACCATTGAAGTGAAAGATCCTCAAGCATATACATCGCCAACTTGACCTTGAGCTCTGATGGTGTGCCGATGAAATCGAAGATACGATTCATACTACTTAGCCACACCTCCGCCTTCTCAGGTTCAGCATCACCCGAAAAGTTCAGTGGATTCTGCTTCATGAACTGGATGGTATGATCCACTTGCCTTGGTTCATTCCTCCGGTTCCCCATATCCACATCACGAAAATCCTAGACAATACTTTGAACTAGCTCTTGGTTCATCTGTGGTTCAGGTGCAACCACATTCTCCACAGCTTCTTTGGGTTGGTTTCGACGACGCCTACTGGGTACCATTTTCTAAACCAACAACATCCTCCATAAATCTCACTCTCTAGCAACTGATGGCTTAGCATTTCAAATTCTATCACATCAACTATCACAATATTTTTTTCCAAAACATAATTTTTCCATGTTCAAATATTTTTGAAAACATTCAACATGATTTTTGAAAATCAACCCATTTTCAAAATACACCAAATATCCTCTTTTCAAAATCTTCCAATTAAAAAAAAATTCTACATTTTTTTCAAAAATTCACACCTTGTAGGAAATAATAATTTATTCCTCACAATGAGATATTACATACTAGTGGGAAGTCATTCCTCTAAAATTCATGTCATGCTCGTCTCATTGGATAAACCCATGACAATGAGATTTCCAACATTTTAGAAGTGTATCCAAAACACTTATGTACCCAACACCCTGGTAACTTGAAGTTCAGCATAAATAGGTTAGCTAAGTCCTTTTATGCTATACATTTCAAGTTCCAAAAATCCTACTCCTGTCTAAGATTTCGACCCAAGGAATAGACAAGAATTAATTTCAACTCCAAGACTAGGAACATCGATGAATACTTGTTATGTAGGGACTGAACAATCAGATACCATTTGTAATGACCCGCCAATTCTCATTGGTTTGAGAGTACAACGAGTCATTACTTGGCCTGAAAAAACATCCCCAAGATTCCAAAGGATGGAAATAAATGACGAAGGGTTTCAAATACAAGTGGGGGACGATTTACCCTTTAAGAAATAAACCAAAAAACCAACCAACCAACATTCGCTATAAGATGCATGAACAAAAGAAAGATAGATAAACAACTTCATTTATGTCAAACCACATCAGAGTGCACAACAGCAGAAGACCAAACCAAATATCAAAGTATACAGTGGATAAACAACTCAAGACTCTCAAAATACACCAAAACTCCATGCTTCAAAAGCTCCAATCTCCACAATCACCGAACATCCCCAATCATCACGAGGTAGTACTAAAAACATGGGAAATGTTACCTTTGCCCCTGTCCCAGAACATATCATCTGCAAAAGCACCAAAGTACCAAAGAAGGGGGAGAGTATAAAACTCAGTAGGTTTTCCCCAATGACTTCCCTACTCATGCCACTATGATAGAAACAGTAGCCACGATTATATAAAATAGTTTATATAAAACAATTTCTCAAAAACAGTTTATAACTAAATATAAAAAAGATTCCAAACCATTATTACCAAAAGCATACAAGTGCAATTGAAACCAATTTTTCCAACAAGTTATCTTTCTAGAAAAATAACTAAACAAGTTTTAGAACCATTTCACAATATCCCCTTTTTGGAATACCCAACCATTTCACAAACCCATGCAACCAACCATGAATGCTACATTATGATAGTTCCATACTCATGAGCGGTTTCTTGTCGATCTACCAAGTCGTCACAAAGTAATTTTTCCCCATGTTCCAATATCCCTTTGGCACCGAGTACAAGGTCATATTTCAACCAAGCCCCATATATGCAACATGAAAACACACCATAAATTCCCAAAAATTCATGCCAAAACATCCCTTTCAATAAAAATTCTTCTTTATTGAAAACCACTTTTGACAAAACCATTTCAATGCCAAACCATTTCAATTCCAAACCATTTCAATAAAACTGATCTTTTATTGAAAACCAAAGCACAGCCAATTTCAAATCCACGATCAACTTCAATAAAACTTTCCCCTTTTATTGAAAACATCAAATCCCAACCATGGGTCACAATTCTAGAAAATCACCATTTTAAAATCTCTATTTTAAAATTAAGAACCAAGCACACAATCCAAAATCCCCAATTTTCTAGATTTCACAACCATCACTCAAGAAGATTTCCAAAAAGTGTTTAAAAACCAAATCACGATCAATTCAACACCACAAATTCAATTTGAAAGCATTCCAATCAGATCTACTAAGTGGAGTCGAGAAAGAAACCTCCTACCTTTAGGGTTTTGATGAAAACCACAACGAACAAAGAACGCTCAAGAAATCTGGGTTGATTCTCCAAGAACCCACCTTATATCTCTTCTCCTAGCAAGACCAAGACCAAAACTTATCACATTTGTCATCCACACACCTATATCTACCCATAACTGGTGTATATCTAAGAAACTAAGGGAAGAGGAGAAGTAGATCTAAGTAGATCTAAGAAACCGAACAAGAACGATGAAGAACGATCACATAACTCAAGAATCCGACTTTTATTCACCAAGAGAAGCCTTTGGATCACCTATAGAATGATGGGAGAACATTTTCTAACCTTAGGAGAAGCAAAATCCCGAGTTAGGGCCTCTTAGGAGGAAAAATGATCCACTTAAAGGCAAAAACGCATGAGATCCACCTTTATAGGATCTCATTTAAGTGGTTGCACGGTTTGCCCGCATGGTTAGACAAATTGTGCACTAACCATGCGTTAGCCACTTCCTCCACAGATCCTCCATGCATGGATTGGATGCATGGTAAGACAAACTATGTGCCTCCTGGGTGGATGCTACTGCCTCCAAGACCAACTACGCACGGTATTTCCGCATGGTTTAGACAAATCGTGCGTCGTCCGTTCGACTTTCCCTTTTCCTCAAAACGTCATTCAAAGTTCTCCTGACTCTCCCATTAATCACCCTTAACTTTAAAACCATGAAAATCATCAAGTAAGGGTTACATACCAGAAACCGGGGGTACTACACGAGGTAATGTCAATGTGGAAACTTCTAGGAATTATGGATTCCATGTACACACACCATCGAAACATGTGCCTTTGTGAACATATCATGGGAAGCATATATTGATCATGTGTACCAACTAAACACCATTTCTAACTATTATGATGCACCGCAGATGCCTATTGGGGAGTTTCGATATTTCCCAATGCCCGAAGACCAGCTGATATTGATACTTGACATCAATAGTTTGTGTCATTAAGGGATACCAAAGTCCAATAGGATGAAAAATGAGATGGATCAGACTCAAGAATAAGGGAAAAGTTTTAGATGCAGCATATTTCATCAAGAGTGTAATAACCGGAAATGATTCCCTAACATTTCTGGATCGATTTCACACTCTTAGATACAATGATGTATTGTCTCCAACATGATCTTCTCAAATTGTTAATTATATTGTGTTATTATAAAATCCTTCATTTTGTAGAATTTTTTGACATTTATGAATAATTTTACTATCAAATAACAATAATCCTTTCATATTCACATTAAAAGGAATATGGAAAGTATATGTGAGGTGACATGAAATCGTAATCAAATTTTCCATGGATAAAGCATAAATCAAGCATGTTATAAAACAATCATGAAAAATACCATCATGTGAGAAATCATACATAAATTACAAATCACACCATTTTCTAATAAAATTTTAGATAACGATGACAAAATGTTTATATATATAAATATATAAAACCATATCTTACAAAACACACTTTCCTAGGTAAAAATATATATATAAACACTTTATAAATATGTTTTGAGAAACATTAAGTCATGCCCTTTTATTTTGGTAAAAAACATCATAAAATAATGGGAATAAACATGTCATGTCTTACATTATACCAGTCATAACATTCTACTAACCATAACATTAGATTTATATTTTATACTTAAGACTTATTTCATTTTTTACATACATATAGAGGATATTATACTAATCACTGAGAAGGCTACACATGTTTCGTACACTGTGAGAGATGTTCATCTGGTTCGATATATTAGGGTGTGTCGAGTGCACCATCATCATCACATGATTCCTCCAACTACCATTATACCATAACTACATGTGTTGGCTTCTATAGAATTACTATATCTGATTTCACATTTTTTTATCATCACCTGCTTGCTTCCCTCCTTGAGAGGTGGAGACCAGGGACACACATATTCCACCTTCCTGAGGGATATAAGACCATCATACTCGAGGATGTGGAAGTCCTTCTTGGTCTTCCTATACAGGGGGGATCCGTTATTAGACCCACCCATGCATATTGTCCTGATCTTGTACAGATATTTCTAGGTATCTACATTTTATCTAACAATGTCGTTATAGATGGCGGGTCGATATCTATGAGATGGATTGAGATTCAATTTTCACATTTACTCGATGATGCTGATGAGTATACTATCATGCATCATGCATGTTCATGTATATTATGGATCCTTGTAGGGACATTGTACACAACAATTCACTCTTAGGAAATGTGTTGGGGTTGTGAGGATATTTATAATCGGGTTTGAGGTTATAGAGTTATGACAATAAATAAATGCATTATGCATTTTATTTATTTCATTAACTCTTATGGAAAACCCCCATGTGGAATCATTAATTCCTTGATATGCGCCTACACTGATTATAATAAATATCATTTAATAAAACAATATTATTTCCTCAAAATCCCGACTGTAAAAACTACACAGCATATAATCATTAATACATGGGGTGTACTTGTTTTTCATAAAACTACACGGTGTGTAATCATTAATACACGTTGTGTACTTGTTTTTCATTTCCTTTCTAAAATGAAAACTACACGGCGTGTAATCATTAATACACGACATGTATATCTTGTTTTCATTTTATTCTTTCTCCATCATTAAAATTATTTAGGCTTCTTTGAATAATTATTAAACCATGTACGAGAATAATCTTTATTCTACTTGAGATACTTAGATACACTTAGTTTATGACCCTCTAGGCCTCTTTCTCGTTGGAATTAGGTGGGCTTGCCTAATGTTCAAGATTACTGTCTAGCAACTAGTGAAGGGACCCAAGATAAAGAAGTTGACGCCGCATTGACATGTCACCTCATATGAATGCTTACTGTGTAATTTAATCTCTTTGTCTCAATATCTCATCAAGCAGGTTTCATGGAAGTTTCATAAACCTATATGCTTGATCAGTCATTCTTTGACTTCCAAAAATAAACTCGTCGTGACACCATGGCCATGGAATTTGGGCAACAGTTCTATTTCAATCAAATGGCCTGAGATATCTACTTCCATAAATATGGAAGGGACAAATCCTTCCTCAAATTATCAATTAAAAAAATTTCATTTGTGACACACCCAACGTACCCTACTTCCCGCCAACTGTCTTCATGATAGTTTTCATCAGAAAATCTAAGTGCACGAGTCATGACATGAGTTAATTATAATCTTTCAGTCTAAGGACTATTACACATGCTCATAGATAGCAATGTCTGATGACACCAAGACATGTGGAATTACTACTGGTGGGTCTGTTCTCATAATCTCTCATCTTGGAGATTACCAAGTACGAACTCTATGAGAGAGAGTCTCGTCTTTTTATGAGTACTCGCACATGACAGTTTGTATACTATGTGTCCTATCATAGTATGTCATCCAACCATAGAACTTTATTTAAGAATATTGTTATAGCATTTCAAGTTTCTCATCATAGCGGGAATCTTCCATGACCTTATTAATGCAACAAATATTCCAGGACATTATTATATTATAGTCATGCAGAACGATGAACAATATATAATAAGTGTACATTCATGTAATCAAAGTATAAACAGTTGTTTCTCAGGACACCAACCCTAACATCCTACACCATGATATAGGTTCATCTGGTTCAACATATTAGGGTGTGTCGAGTGCACCACCATCACCACATGATTCCTCCAACTACCATTATACCATAACTATGTGTGTTGGCTTCTATAGAATTACTATATCTGATTTCACATTTTTTTATCATCACCTACTTACTTCCCTCCTAGAGAGGTGGAGATCAGGGACACACACATTCCACCTTCCTGAGGGAGATAAGACCATTAACCCCAAGGATGTGGTAGTCCTTCTTGGTCTTCCTATCCAGGGGGGATCTGTTATTGGACCCACCCATGCATATTGTCCTGATCTTGTACAGATATTTATAGGTGTCTATATTTTATCTAATGATGCCATTATAGATAGTTGTTCTATATCTATGATATGGATTGAGATTCAATTTGCACATTTACCCAATGATGCTGATGAGTAGACTATCATGCATAATGCATGTTCCTGTATATTATGGATCCTTAGAGGAACATTGTGCACTGATCACTCAGGTAATCATGTGCACATGATGTATCTAGGGCTACTAGAGGACTTTGATCGAGCCAAGACATACAGTTGGGGATCTTCATGCTTGGCTTACACTTACTGAGTGTTATTCATGCTATGTTGATATCATCACACAGATCTCATGGGATGCATCATACTTCTTCAGATGTGGGAATGGGATCACATCCCCTCCCTCTCCCCTGATCTTGCTGGTCAATAGCTTCCTATAGAGGTGCTTCATGATGCTCTGTGTGGATGCTGGTATGATCACTCATCTCTATTGGTTTCTAATACTAGTAGGCATTTTTAAATTTAAATTATTATTATTTATCACTTTTGATGTTGTGTTTTACAAGTGGATTTAGGCACACAACTTCATCAGTGCTCTGACACACCATTTGGGTGCATATAGGCTCAATTTGGACAGTCTCCTACCCACCGCCATATTATATACAATATTTCATTGAGTAAAAAATTTCATAATATCATCATTTTTTATTTTTAGTAATAATTTTTTTTGACAAATCTCACATGTCATTTCAGATTTCATTGATGCCAACTGGGCTTCATTGGACTAGTTTCCTACATACTAAACTTTTGTACTTCATGATGCGATTATTGTAGTGAAACTCATTCAATTTCATATTATTGATTGGCACCATCCTAATAGATTCATGCACCAATTTGGATGTGTTCAGTGCATTCCATTATCACTAAGACAGTCATAGGATCTTAATTTCTTGTAGCTAACAGGGAGACATGATTTTGACTGGTTCCAACTTCATGCCCAGTATCTCAACCTATAGGATAGATGATCATCGCTTCATATCCAGGGTGTACATATGATGTGATTCCATATTTCAGAGAAAGTCAAGTATGATCCATTGTATCAAATGAAGAGTATATTGTTTCTTACTCGACATAGATGAGGAATTAAGGATATGGTATGTCAATAAATTTTCGTTAGTTTTTTTATTATACTACTTTATAATTTATTTTGAATAAATTTACAGTATACTCACAAATATTAGATTATTCACATGTCTGATCCAGAGGATGTGGAAGTTTTTAGCCTCACAACGATCCATGTTGTAGCATAGGGGATGATGACAAATTACCATGAAATTCACAATAGTATCTTCGATCTTCCACACCAAGGAGATGACTTTACTACCTAGGGAGTGTAGGCTCCTACTCAGTAACCTCCTCTAGCAGTTGTTAATGCTGAGAAACCATGGTGATGACGACGTAGACTTTGTCATGTTGTACGTGAGGTCTCACCTATTCCATAGAAAAATATCATCCCTATAGCAGTCTAGCCTCATTCAATTGGGGGAGTACGCCAGGCAGCATAAGATCCATCTGTATTGGTAGCATATACATAGTTTTCTCTAGGTGTATATTATTAAATATTCTATTAGGGGTCATTTCCCATGTGTCTAGTTGTCATTCCATGTCCTTCATAGGGTATATAGTTCCCCCCTACGATGATGGTGGGTCCTTCTACTACCCTAGTGGGAGAAGGATCCGGTGCACAGGAGGACATCCAATTGACACCTCCTCCCACTGATCAGAGAATCTGATGGTCAAGGTTTGGGAGCTTGAGGATCAGCCCTCTCCAAATCATTAGACTCCACCCTAGTACGGAGCTCAACGATCTCGATACAGGCATCCCATTTTCACAGTACCATGTGGGGTAAAACCTCACTATAGACATTGATTATACTTATTCATGTATGTGTTTTATGTTTAATAAAATGAATAAATTCTTTTTACAATCAAACATTTTTACATGTTTAGGCACTGTTTCAATTTTCATTTATATTTTAGTCACAATTTATATTTTATAAGCTTTCAAATTCGACTACTTGAAACATAGTAAAACATAGTAAAATTCAAGTAGGAAACATTCAAATCTTATTAAATATAAACTATAAAAATAATATAAATAAAATTTAAAACATATCCTAAGAATCTAAAAAGTTGTTGAAAATAAAAATATTTTTGTAAATATAATAAATAAATGAAAATGAAAGAAATGTAAAAAAATATTATAAATACCATTATAATGGTTTAAAATAAAAACATATTTTGCTACTAAAATTAATTTTCAATAAAATATTGATAATGTTGCAACATTATAGATTCAAACTAAACTTAGATATTGAACCCTGCTAAAATGACTACTTTTTACTTAAGATCCGCCTTTTACTGGTATATTCTAATTCTATAGAATAGACTGACTTACAAAATCCAAAAAGGGAGTATTATAACATAATAATAGTCATGAACAGAATAAAAAATATGTCTAACTAAGATCACTTCCAGTCCTATAGAAATATTGGGTGTATAAAAGTTCAACAGTTCACATGTTCTTCATTCAATTCGCATTTTTCTTTCTTATAAGCTTAATTGAAACAAATGAATTGAAAGATTAAAAGAAAATAGTACAGTAATTATATAACAAAACAATATATATATATATATAATTTATATATTTTTAATTTATTTTTTTATAAGGAATAATAATATTATAGTTATGTAATAATAATAAAAATTTGTATTTAACTAAATAAAAAGTAGAATAAAATCACGTATAATTGATTTCTAATAGGATATATAGGAAATGAAATGATCAGATTAGTTAGATTAGAAATTAATGATACATCTCGGAACACACTTTAAAATAAAACATAATTGAAAATAAAAAAATCATAAATATAATAAGTAAAATCTTATTTACACATCATAAAGGCTATTACTTAAAAACATAAAATTTTGACTATCAAATATTAATGACATAATTCTAAAAAAAATAAAACAAACACAATATATATATATATATATATATATCATAATATAAAAACCTATATATTTATAAATATAAAAACATGTATAATTAAACTAATTTTTTTATTTTTATTGAAAGGAGAAAGGGCCTCTACTGCCTTTCGACTTAACCGAAAGACGGTAGGGGCCCTTCCTCCTTTAAGACATAGTTTTCATAAAAATTTTGACCTAGTCGCATTTAAAAAAATAAAAAAACACATAAAACTCCCATTAACCCCCAAATACAATATCTAGAGGGTAATGATGAGAGCAGGAGAAGCGATAGGTGAGCATGCAGGATATATGACATGTGGATGATTGGGATCAAATGATCTGTTCAGGTAATAAAATGTGAAATAGCTCAAAGGTACATGTGACGATAGGAGATTTTTGTGTGTGAAATAAATGTAGATCCAACTATATGATGTATCAATGAGAGGGGGAAAGCACATGTGAGGAAACACAAAAGGGAACGTGAAAAAAAAATTAGATTAGATCGATTGATGATGTATATCATAGGTACAATTCACTATTAAGGGCCATTTTGTAATAGGTTTACTTCATTTTGAAGTATCTAATAGTAAAATTCACTCCATCTAACAGTAAAATTAACTCCAACCCACTTACTTCACTTTCCACTTCAAAAAGAATATTCTTTGAATATTTCTTTTTATATATTTTTTATTATTACGTTTATTTGACACATTATATTAAAATTAATATTTTTTCATAAAATTAACCAATGTGATATATTATTATATTTAATAAGAGTAATAATTAAAATAAGTTAAATTTGATATTGATTGATAGTTAAATTAAATTAAATTTGATATCTTTATTTAATACTATCAATTTAAATATAATAAATTATGATTTATTTTCACTATACATTAATATAATGTATTTTCCTTTTAAATTTTCCTTTATTATGTATTATTAATTTTTATTGATTTATCTACAATAGAATTTTAATTTATGAAATGTGTATTTTGTACTAATTATATGACTATAATTTTAGTTATAATTACATGTGTGTGATTTGATTAATTAAGTGAAAAGTTTTAAAATTAGTTAAATAATTATTATTTATTTGTATATATTACAAAAACAAGTTTAATACAATAATAAAATTAACTATGTAATTAATTAATGATTAAATTAAATTAAACTTGTACTCATTATTTAATAATATAAAATAAAATAAAATAACATTGTATGCTATTTTAAACAATGATTAATTAAAAATGTAGAAAATTACAATGGATAATCGATTACAATTATTTTTCTAAATCAGCATATCACTACCATAGATACTTAATTAATGCATTGAAAAGTGTGATATGAGCATCCTTATCCTTAATTGTTCTATGTTGACTGAGTAATTTGAAATCGATTATTTTCATCTGTTATTATCTCAACAAAGCTGGCACTTCCATCACATATATAATTGAAGAATTCAGATCACATTCATCATCAGTTATCATATTGTGTAAGATAATTCATGTAATCATTATATCATACAATATATGTTTTCTACAAAAAATGTGTAGGCCCTGTGATGATATCAAATAAAGTTTGTAAAACTCCAAATGCATGTTCCACATCTTTTCTACATGCTTCTTGATTCATTGAAAAATATTTATTTTTAAAACTATTTGGCTCATGGATATTTTGCACAAATATGGTCCACTTTGGATATATATTTTCAGGAAAATAATATCACATGTCATATTGTTTTCCTTGAATGAAATAATGAGCATAAGGAGAAATACCTTGAGCGAGATTATAAAACAAATGATATGATTCAAGCATATTGATGTCATTATTGATGCCTGATATACCAAAATATGTGTTCCATATCCCAAGATAGTAATCATCCACTACTTATAGAATAATAGTTGGGGATCTATAACGGCCTACATATTGTCCAGCCCATGTCATAGGAAAAATTTTGCAATTCCACTGCATACAATCTAAAATACCTAACATTCCTAGAAAACCATGTTCTTGACCAATATAAATCAATCTTGAGATATAATTTTCATTAGGTGATCAAAGGTATCATGCTACAAAAATCTCCACAATATCATGGAAGAATATTTTTAATCATTCAATTGTAGTAGACTCACTATTTTAATATATTCATTAGTAGCATCAGTTGGGAGGCCATATACCAACATCCAAAATGAAAATATTAATTTCTACAGAGTTGATAATCCAAGTCTACCAATCACATCACTTCTTTATTGAAAGTATTGATCATGTGCTTTAACTGTATCAGCAATATGATGAAAATTACATTGGGAAATTTGATATCATTGATAGAACAATGATTCATTCTGTCATGGATTTATAGAAAAATATTCATCATAAAAATTTTGATCTACAGCCTCATGATCATGATTGATAACTGTGTGCCCCAGGATGGATCCAAGGTGGGAAAACTGACCATTGTATTCTCTATAATAATGAACCATCATCGTATCGTTCCTTTTGACTCCTCGATGTACTTATTGTTACATCTCTACAAATGCATTTTTTGCTGCATCATTGGATAGAGATAATGAAGAAGATAGAAATGATGAAGATGAAATTTCAAAATGAATATCAGAAGAAACTCAAGTATTGTAATTCATTTTGGTACTCTTATCGAGAATTTATTCTCAAGAAGTAATATAATGATACATATATATTGAAAAATCCAACAAAATAAAAATAAAATCATGATAAAGTTAGATGGGGATGAAATCCATCCAAGTATTGATATCAATATGAAATCCATCCAATAGTCGGGATGGATATAAAATCATGATAAGGTTAGATAAAGCTAAAACTCATCTGACGATTGTGATCAAAATGAAATCCAAAAGATGTATGAGATCATAGTGAAATCATGATAAGGTTGGCATAAAGATAAAATCCATCCAATGGTTTATTTCAAAATAAAATACATCCAACAGTTGGGATGGAGGTGTAATCATGATAAGTTTGGATGAGGATGAAATTCATCCAACTATTAAGATTAATATGAAATCCATCCAACGATCTATTTTTATACTCTGAATGTTCAAAATGAGTGAAATTTAATTAAAATATGAATATATTAAAAAAAATATTAAAATAATGACTAAGATTTAATAGTTATATAAAATTTAAAAAATTAAAAATTAATACTTAAAATGAAAATCAATACATATATTAATTATGAAAATTAAAATTTTGTTAAAAAATTAAATGTTAATCAATAAAATGTATAAATAAATATTAAAAATGGATATGAGATCATGATAAGTTTAGTTAAATATAAAACTAATCTGATGGCTATGATTAAAATGAAATCCAATAGATATATTATATCTTACTGAAATCATGATAAGTTTGGCATAAAGATAAAATCCATCTCACAATTCCTTTCAAAATGAAATTCATCCAACAATTGGGATTGATGTGTAATCATGATAAGGTTGGATGAGGAAAAAATCCATCCAATGATTGATATTTATATGAAATCCATCCAATTATCAATTTTTATACTCTAAATGTCAAAAATGAGTGAAATTTAATTAAAATATGAATATATCAAAAAAAATATTAAAATAATAAATTAGAGTTACTAGTTATATAAATTTTAAAAAATTAAAAATTAATACTTAAAATGAAAATGAATACATATATTAATTATGAAAATAAAAATTGTATTAAATACATTAAATTTTAATCAATAAATATGTATAAATAAATATTAAAAATGGATAAGATATCATGAGAAGGTTTGATAAATCTAAAACTCATCGGATGACTATGATCAAAATAAAATCCCACAGATGACTGAGATCATAGTGAAATCATGATAAGGTTGGCATAAAGATAAAATCCATCTAACGGTTTATTTCAAAATGAAATCCATCCAATGGTTGGGATTGAGGTGCAATCGTGATAAGGTTGGATGAGGAAAAAAATTATCCAATGGTTGAGATTAATATGAAATCCATCCAATGGTTTATTTTTTATACTCTAAATGTTAAAAATGAGTGAAATTTAATTAAAATATGAATATATCAAAAAATATTAAAAGAATGAATAAGAGTTATTAATTATAAAAAATTAAAAAAATTAAAAAGAATAATTAAAATTAAAGTGAATACATATATTAATTATGAACATTAAAACCATATTGAAAACATTAAATATTAATCAATAAATATGTATAAATAAATTTTAAAAATGGATATGAGGTCATGATAAGGTTTGAAAAATCTAAAACTCATCTGAAAACTGTGATCAAAATAAAATCCAATGGATGGTTGAGATCATAGTGAAATCATGATAAGGATGACATAAAGAGAAAATACATCCAACGGTTCATTTCAAAATGAAATCTATCCAACGGTTGGGATGGAGGTGCAATCATGATAAGGTTGGATGATGAAGAAATCCATCCAACGATTGATATTAATATAAAATCCATCCAATAATCTATTTTTTATACTCTGAATGTTAAAAATTAGTGAAATTTAATTTAAATATGAAAATATCAAAACAATATTAAAAGAATGAATGAGAGTTATTAATTATATAAATTTTAAAAAATTAAAAATGAACAATTAGAATGAAAATGAATACATATATTAATTATGAAAACTAAAACTATATTAAAAACATTAAATGTTAATGAATAAATATGTATAAATAAATATTAAAAATGGATATCAAATAATTATAAGGTTGGATGATGATGAAATACATCCAATGATTGAGATCAAAATGAAATCCATCCAACAGTTGGGATGGATATGTGATCATGAAATGGTTAGATAAATTTAAAACCCATATGAAGGCAATGATCAAAATGAAATCCAATGTATGACTAAGAATATAGTGAAATCATGGTAAGGTTGACACAAAGATAAAATCTATCAGATGGTTCATATGAAAATGAAATTCATCCAATAGTTGAGATGAAGGTGCATTCATGATAAGGTTGGATGAGGACGAAATCCATCCAATGATTGAGATCAATATGAAATACATCCAATGGTCTATTTTTTATATGTTGGATATTAATTATATATCATACTCCCTATAAATAATTATTAGTTTCATTCAAACCAAATCCTTAATCCCTTCATTCCACCAATACCCTATTAAAACAATTTTGTTTTAGAAAGAGATGGTTTCTCGATATTCTAACTATTCCATTGGTGAAGATATACTCTTATGCAAGGTGTACATAGGTATTTCCCAACATCATATTACTAGTGTTTACCAGTCATTCGATTTTTTTATTCACATAAAAAATGCATACAATTAATGCAAGAATGAGGGATGTGATCTTTGAAGAAAAAGATCGCTATAGTGTTAGATGCAAGCTATCAAGAAGGATGTGAAGAAATTAAATGGATGTATCAAACAAGTTGAAAATATGAATCCCAGTGGTGAATCATAACAAGATATTATGAGTAGTTTATTATTTTTCTCTTTTATGTTTATATATGAAAATACATTGCATTAACAATTAATTTTTTCCAGCTAGATCGAGAAAAAATCTTACTAATTCAAGATCCAACATGAAAGAAAGGATTTAGGATTGATCGTGTATGGAGCACAGTAATTTTTTTTGAAAAATACAAAGATGGTGCAAGTACTACAAGACAGATATCTCAAAAATAGAACTATATATCATCAGAGTTAGATAATCCAACTCTAGAGTCTTATCCACTTGAATCTCCTGGATTGTTGTAATTTTCATAAAACGTAACTGATGATGATGTTGGTGACTCATATTTTGTGTGACCCATTAGATTGAAGAAAGATAAATTAAAAAGAAAAAATGATTAAAATTATCAAGGTATCATTGAAACTTTGAAAGAAGAAAATCAGTAGCTTTTAGAGATGTTGGAGAAGTCAAGGAAACAACAAATGGAAATTTAAGAAAGGATAATGGATTTCAAAGAGTTTAAAGAGGAAAATAAAATTTTCAAGAGATCTGAATAAAATCATTGATTTGAATCTTCATGCTTTTATTCAAGGTGAACAAGCATAAATTATACAAAAAAGAGGAGGGAAACTTCCCCAACCACCAAAGCCTTCTTTGCAATCACCTTCAACAATTGTTTTTTTGAATATTTTAACATCAGGAGAAGTAATGCCCAATTACCAAATTATTATATTATCAATTTTATACCTTTTCTTTATTTTTCATATGGCAGTTGAGCATTGTTGTTGCAATGTTAAATTTTTGTTATCTATTGTGTCCAACGTGTTATGTTCTAATTATTATATATTATTATGTTATTTTTTTAATCTTATACTTAATTGTGTAAACATGCATGTTTGTATTTCACCCTATTCTTTTCAAAAATATACTTATTATAAACATATATATATTAATAGGTTCAATTTTAATTTATACATTTTTTATGAACCAATAGAAAACTGTATTTCAATTTTCATTTTATTTCATTACTATATATTATTAATTTAAATTAAAATAAATGCAATATATAATTTATTAAATTATATATGTATTTTCACTAATTATATAATGATTATTATATAAATTTCATTATGTATATATATCAATAACCAATTAGATAAAATAATTACAATAAATAATTTATTAATTTGATTAAAAGTTGCAAAAAAAAGACGAACAATAATAATATTTTTCATATATTAAAAATAACATTAATAATATTTTTTAAATTTTTCTAATAATTGAATATTTAAATATATAAATTAATTAAATATAATAATTAAAATATATAGTATAAAAATATAATGAATAAAATAAATATAAACAAACTATTATAGAGATAAAATGAGTGGAAATTAAAAAAATGGGGGGGATCCACTGTAGAAAATCTACATTTTGATGGGAGAAATGGCAATGGGTTGGAGGGATATACTCTAAAATGTCATTTTTTCCGCTACATTGGATATGTTCTAAGGAAAACTAGATGACGTAATAATTAAATAAATTACAAAAAAAAATATAGAAAATTTCACACAAAAAAATCCATGAACAAAATGCATACAAAATGATAAAACTAGAAAAACAATAAACATGAAAAATCAAAAAAGCACATGTTAAACAAGTATGCATAATATTTCAATTACAATAAAACACAAAAAAACATATATCAAAAGTATGTATCATTTGCTTTACATTAAAAAATGTATGAAAAAAATGCAAAGAGAACATAAATATCACACTACCAATTTTAGTATTTAATAAATTGGATTTTAATTTAATTTGTTATTAGAAATTGTGGACTTTGAAAGAAATTTTATAAAGGTGAGTTAGATGGTATTTTAGAAAAATTATGGAGAATGATAAAATAAAAAATGGATTTTTAATAAGATGTTTGAAAATTTTGATGTAGTGAAATATGAGGGGGGGAAGTTTTTAGAGGCTTTAGAAGAACCACAAGAATTCAGGTGGAGGGATACTAAAGGTCTAGTGGCCCAGGTATCCCACTGATGAATTTTTTCATCCATTTAAAAAAAATTAAGTAAGGATAGTTTATAAAACCATTACTAAATTATTATTCTTTTTTCAATCTAGCCCACCTGAGGCCCACCCTACCCTTCTCAGTGAACTAAACTCCTCCTTATCAAAAAATAATGTTGAGTATGACTTTTCTAACTTTTACTACTACAAAACCCACTTTAATAACCATTCATTTATCAATGCTTTTAAAACACCTTGATAAAGGTAGGTTTTTATGAGTTTGTTTTAAGAAACACCAAAAAAAATGGATACCTTTTATAAATGATAAAAAACAATGATAAAGAGTGACCCTTTCTCAGTACTAAAAATAAGGGTTGATAAAGTTACCCTTTAATCAATTCTTTTTATTAGTATTGACAAAAGGCACCCCAACATACCCCTTAATCAGTGATAAAACACAAGTGTTATTAAAATATACTTTTATTGGTGCTAAAAAATAGTGCTAATAAAAGATACAATTCATGAAAAAATATTTTCTATTTCAATATATGAATATATTTATATTGATATAAATTTCATATATTTTCTTAAATATGATTTATATAATTCTAAATATGTATTTATAGTAAATATATAATATGTTAACTATAATATGATTAATAATATAAATAAAAAAGTAATATTAATTAAAAAAATTCTAATTAGCATTGAGTAATACATATTTGATAATGATTTGGTAATATAAATAAAAAATAATTAATTAATATCCTAATAGAAGTTGATAATAGGACTTGAACTTCAAACGATCATAACTTCTGATCTAGGTATATGTTTGTGCTCCACAAGCTACCAAATTAAAGATTGTTAAACTATATATGATATTTAATGTAGGGGGTCTCATACCCCATTTTTTATTGGTAAAAAAATCTAGAAAGGCCTCCAAAACATAGCAATAATTTTTGTACTATAATTTTTGAATATTCAATGGAATTTCAAAATTTTTTAAGAGAACAATGAATTTATTATTTGGGCTTATATTCATAATTATATTTTTATGTTTCAATTTTATAATTTTTCATAGAGTATTGTTGTTTATAAATAAATATTTACATATATTTACATATATTTACATATAAAAATTTAATTATATAAATAAATATTTATAAAATTTTATATATAAAATGTATTTTTTAAATTTATAAACCATATTGAAATAAAAATTCATTATCTATTTTATTTAAAAGAAATTTTTATCCATTTTATTTATCTTATAAAAATTTATGAATATATATATAAGTGAAAATATATATAATGATTATATATAAATATATTTATATGTGTGTGTGTATAAATGCATAAATATATTAATAAACATATATATATTTATGTATATATTTTAATATATGAAAATATATATTAATATATATATATATATATATTAAAATAAGTATATATTATGATATATATACACACACGTATATAAATATATTAATAAATTATAAGTAAACTTGTTTGAGCTAGTGTTAAGAGTGCTTATCGAGAATGTGTTGGGTGGGAGTTTGAATCCCACCCCCTTCAAATTAATTCTGAAATTTAGGGGTTAGTTGCATGTATGGTGACCACAATGGGGTGGGGTCACATGTGAATGGGGTCTTGGGTTCACATGTGTGGTGGGCCTGAGTGGGTTGGATCACATGTGTTGTGGTATCAAGGTAGTTTTTACCCAATTTTTTTAAAAAATATTCTATGCACTTTTAGTAGTGTGAAAAATGTGTTGAAAAATAGCAGTCTTTATCAATGTTAAAAAAACACCGATAAATATATTCTTTTATCGGTGGTTTTTTAGAGCTGATAAAGGCTAACTTTTATTAACATTATTTTTTAGTACTGATAAAAAGTTTCTCACCTTTATTAGTAATATAATTATCAGTTCTTTCTCTAGCATTGATAAATCCCATTTTTAGTGATAAAAAAAAGTATGTTTTGTAGCAGTGTTTTATTTCTTTCTTGGAAAATATTTTCATCTAATTTTATGATTTTTTTTTGGAGTTGGTGACCTAGAACCAATTTCTATATAATTTATGATAACATGTATTCATTTTTTGAATATTAATAAACTACTTATCATATCATGATTTTCCTTCTTCGTAACATAGTATGTGATAATGTCCTAAGAGTAGTGGGTGTACTAAATGGTCATAGCAGTTCCCCGCTATGATAAGAACCCGGAATTGGTATGACACTATTCTTGAAAAAATGTTCTATAGCTGGATGATATCATTTGAGGGACACAAATGATATAGGCTATCGGGGGTGGAGACTCATAGGACTTTGAGGCACTTTCTCATGGTTTACTCCATTGGTAATATCCAGTAGGATATTATGAGAATGAGACCTGCCAGTAGGAAATCCACATTTTTATGTGTTATTAGATATTCCTATCTGTGGACGTGTGTATTGATCCTTAGACTTTAATATTATTAATAATGAATATTATGAGTCACTTATTTTGATGTATTGATGAAAACCATGATGACATATGTTCACGACGAGGTAGGATATGTTGGGTACGTTATGAGTAATATTGCATTAATGAATAATGAAAGAAAGGATTTATCCCTTTTGTTTTAGTGGAAGTTGATACATCAGGCCCTTTATGGAAATGATATATCCAAAACAAATACATGGCCATGGTGTTTGATAGGTAAGTTCATTTTTTGAGAAATCAAAGAAAGATACATCATTCACTTTGGATAATGGCACTGATATGCAACATGCTTGATTAGAGATATCACCATAAAGGGATTATATTACATAGTAAGCATCTGTATGAGGTAACATGTATTTGCAGCATTATCTTCTTTCTCTATGGGTGCGTTGATGTGTTGCTAGATTCTAACCTTGGACTTTAGGCTACTTCACCTAATGTCACTGAGAAAGAGGTCTAGAGGGTCACACACTAAGTGTATCCAGAATCTCATTTAAATAATACATTATTATTTATTATTTAAAAATTTGAATAAATATTATTACCACATGTTGTCTAATAATTATTCATGTGTTCTTGATCACATATAAATATTTATTTTCTATTTAGTAAATATATTATTTATTTATTTATTGGAGAATAATTCAGTGATATTTATTTAATAAATAAATAGACATTATTTAAGGCCTGATAAATATTATGGAGGAATGGTGGACCAAGTTTAATGGTCTGATGAGAAATAATAAATATTTAATATTATTTTATTAAATAATATTTAATTTTAATTTTAAAATTAATCACATGTCGATAAATAATAATAATATTATTATTATTATTTCACATGGGGTTCTGCAGAGATTAAATAAATAATAAAGGGAACTTTTGAAATTATTTTATTTTAACCCTAGCGATATATAAACTGAATTATATTATTTTATCAATAAGAATACTTCATTTTGTTTGATTTGTACACAACAGAATTGGAGAATTATTTCAATCCCTAGAGATATCTCTTCTCCATGTTCTCTCCCAAGAATGGAGAGAAATCTTCCTCCACCGGATCAAGGAAAACCCTTTGGAATAAATTCTCATAGTGATAAAATGTGGATGAAATAAGAACAAGGACCTATCATGATAGAACCCAAAGATTATTTTAGCAACATTTGGAGAATCATGGAATACGTGTGGATCACCGCTAGAGGGAATTTTTACTTGATTCCTACAACACAATGACAATGCATTGAAGAACTGTTACTAGATACATCAATGAAGAATTAATTCCACCAAGGTAATTCTTATTTAATTAAATTAATTATAAATAATATGTGATGATCCTCTCTCTTTGGTTCTGGTGTGATTCATGTTTTCTGTATTCTTTAATTCAATTCCATTAAACACGGTGTTTATCATTGTGTAGATCTAGGATTGATCATCGATCATGAAAAAAGAAAAGTTTGGCATTAATCATCGTATGATTCTACTGTTGCTAGAACCTAAAAGTGGTATCAGAGCATTCAGATAATTATTTATAATTATTTAAAGATCATTGGTGATTTGTTCATTTTAATTTAGTTTTTAAATTAAAGTTTAATCATTCTTTTAATTTGAATCATGAGATATGATTCTTCCTCCTTCGTTTCTCATAGATATAATCAATACTATTAATTTTATAAATAAACTAAAATTGAATATCTCATCTGGAGGTGTTGAGGATTTTGGCCAAATAACACAGTAGTACATGCCATGTAACAGGAGTTACACACCGTGTAGTTATGTTCAATGCATCAGGAATTAATTCAGAATTAATTCATTTGTATGCATTGATCACATGTGGTGTAGTTATTACCTCAAACCGTGTGTTAACTAGGATAACCTGGCACACAGTCATCCTAATTACACACAGTTTAGCCCACGTACATGGTGTGCAGTCCCTTTGAGTCAAATACGGGATGTGTATTTCAATACATGGTCAACCTGACTAGTGATCATGTAATTCAGAGATCACATAGCATGTAGCACATTGGACATGTCATGTACTCTAGTTTATGAGGTATGATTTATATGTAGAGTCCCTGGGTGTGTACCTCAGATAAATGGTGAGAGATGTACATGTCCTGTAGCTCACCTATACACATCGTGTACTTACACCAAATTATGAAGACTTAAAATTTACTTCTTATATTTTTTAAACCTCGATACATGTTCTTGTGTGTGGTCATTAAGTTAATAGGACACTCCATGTGATGGGTTTTAATATATATGTGTGTGTGTGTGTGTGTGTGTTAATTAATATCTATGTAATTTTTATATTTTCATATCATATATGAGTCGTATTACAGTTGTTCCTCTACATGCATTGAAGCATAACATGTGACTGAAAAAATAATGTAATTCGTGTAATAATTAAGTTGATAATACATGTCATGAAAGTACATTATAATTCATGTATTCTATATGTCACAAAAAAAATATACGAGTATAATACATGTTGGGTAGATTCAGATGGGTATTCACCATGTTTCCTCGAAGGTACATTTATGTATACTAGTATAATACATGTAGGGTCTGCAAGCCCATGGTTTCTTTAATGTAAACCATTTTCCCTCACCTACATGTGAGTAAAAGAATATTTAATGGATGGATATCCCAATATAGTAGAGCTTTTTCAAGTTCAGAACCAAGGTGAAACAAATCTAAGGAGATATATAGGTGGAAAAGAGGAAAGCTGCAACACAAACCTTAATTAGTTAAAGGTGTTTCCCCCAGGTCAATGGTTAGTTTATCAACTGCTATATAAACTAACCATTAGTAAAACTCATGATTATACCACATTATTATTTTATTTCTATTAAGTTACATGGTTAATTCATTATGGATGTTTTTGTCGCGATCACATAATTCGTGAAATTAACGAGCATGTAAGATAGAACTAAAATAAATTGGATTATGCATAAATATTATCTAAGACATAGTTAATCACTTAAGTAAATACACTTAATATTAAAAATAATATAATAAAGATAATAATTTAAAATTTATGTATAAAAGGATAAAATCCCTCAATTATATATATTAAGTCGGTATAGCCTTCCACTACTTCAGTTAAAATCAAACCATAGTTCAAATTTATTGACCATACAAATTTGGGGTACTTTCAATTATCTTGAAATTATAACTTGAATTTTTGGGTTGAATTAACTTAGTTCACATTAAAGGTTTATTGACAAAGTTGGACATGGTGTAATTGAGAGGAAAAGTTTGAGGAAATCTAATTTAAGGATTTCAGGATTTGGGAGTCCACTCAAAGAATCAAGGAACTGTGAGTTAATGAATTTGGAATTTGGAATGCCTACTGAAAACCATTCAAGTTTCTTGACCAACAAAATTTGGGGTAATAAGAAGGGGAGTATGGATCCTCTCCACTTGGATGTCCAAGAAACAAGATATTCTGAATCTAATGGTGAGGACTATTGGGTTTTAATAAAATAGTGGGAGACTAATAAATATAATATTTATTTATTTATCTAAATTTTATTAGATAAAGTACTGAAATTCTAATAATCTTATTTTTTAGAAACAACATTAAATTGAATTCAAACATATCACTGTGGTCTATAATTGAGAAGTATAACCTTCTCACCAACACAAATTTCCAAGAGTGGCAAAGGAATTTGCATTTTATCCTTCACCGTGAAAGGAAACTGTATATACTAGAAGAACCTTTTCCTAATTCTCTTGGTAATGAGGCAAGTTATGAAGATTTAAAACTCTATGAGAAACATTTGAATGATTCCACTAATTTTCAATACTTCATGTTATAATCCATGTCCAATGATCTTTTGAATAAACATGAGGACATGGATATGTATAGCCTGATGTCACACCTTTGGGATCTCTATTAATAGAAGTTGAGATAAGAGAGGTACAAGATCTAAAATGCTTTGTTAAGAACTAAGATTAGAGATTTTGTGCTAGTTGGGCCTCAAGTATTCAGGCTTATTGGCTACATTGAATGCTTAGACATCTTAGGGATTAAATTCCTAGATGAGTTGCATAGAAATCTCATAATTACATCACTTCCCAAGACCTTCTCCAGTTTTATTGTTAATTACAACATGATCAATAATGATAAGATTATTTCAGAACATCTTACTTTGATTCTCCAAATGGATAAGGACATGGGGCATGATAAACCCACTGTATTTATGGTGTATAATAAAAATAATAATAAGGAAAATGATCCCAATACCTATAAACAGTCTAAAGATCCTGAGTACCATTTTTTAAGAAGAGGAAGAACCAGAGGCAAGGTAAGGAAAAGAAGGTAGTATGTTTTTAATGTGGCAAGCTGGGCCACTGAAAGGGGAACTACACCTAGAATATAGGGGAAGATAAAGGTTCATTCGTTATTAATTTTAATATTTCCATATATACACACTGGGTATTATATATAGATTGTGGTTCTCACATCTGTATCCAAATAGAGGAACCAAGTAGATTCTAAAATATTTCCAAAAGAGAGGTGGATCTAAGAGATAATAATGGTGTGAGGATGGATCAACTGGCCATTGGTTACTACCACCTTTCATTTCCAACAAAAATGATTTTGGTTTTAAAATATTCTTATTATGTATCTACGGTTACCAAGAACATAATTTCTATATCATGCCTAGATGCAGATTGGTTTATTTTTTAAGTTTCATAATAAAATTTGTTTATTTTATATGGAAAACATATGTTATGGTATATAAAATTTAAATAATAGTCTTTATATATTAAATTATGAAAAACAAGTGCTGGAAATTGATAAATAATTGTGTTCACATGAATCATATAACACTCAGCTTTGGCATCACTTTCTTGTTCATGTAAATGAGAAGCATTTGACAAAGATCTGTCAATATGGTTATTTAGACTCATCTGAGATAAAACCACTTGAAAGATTTCATGCTTGTTTACAAGAAAAAATGACCAAACCGCCATTCGGTGGACAGGATGAAAGGGCCATATATCTTCTAGGAATTTTGTACACTGATGTGTGTGGACCATTTCCAGTAGAAGCAAGAGGTGGGTATTCTCACTTCATAACTTTTACTGATGACTTGAGTAGATGTGGTTATGTCTACTTGATGAGTTATAAGTCCGGTTCCTTTTATAAATTCAAGTAATTAAAGAATTAAGTATAGAATAATCTTGGAAAGAAGATAAAGTATCTTTGATTGGATCAAGGTGGTGAATATCTTAACCAAGAGTTCATCGAATTGCTATGGGAGTTTGAGATTCTATCTCAAGTCACTCCACCTTACGTACCATAGAGGAATGGTGTTAGTGGAAGGAGGAACTATACCTTGTTAGAAATGGTAAGGTTGATGATGATCCATGTAGATATTCCATTATCCTTTTGGGGATATGCATTACAAATTCCAGTATGCACATTAAACTGAGTACCAAATAAAGAGGAAAATGGAATTCCCTTCGAGTTATTGGGTGGAAATAAAATCATTTTTTTGCGTGCATGTGTATGGGGTTGTGAGGCATTTTTAAGACCTTCTCAGGCAAAAAAATTAGTACCCTGGGGAACAAAGAATATCTTTATAGGGTATCCTAAGGAAACAAAGGGATACTACCTATACAACCCCTCATACAAGAAAGTAATTATTTCCAGACAAGCCATATTTCTTGAGAGGTATCACATACTCAAAAAGGATAGTGGGAAAATATTAACTTAGATGAATTTGATGCTCAAGATACACAAGAGTTGGTATAAGAACATATTCCATAGGTCCCTATAGAAGAAGTAGTTCCTAAAACACAATTAATATGTAGAAGTTCAAGAGATGTAAAAGAACCAGAGAGATATAGTTTTCTAGTCACCAAATATAGTAACTTATTATTGGCTTACAATAATGAAAATATCTCTTAAAAAGAGGCATTAGAGATCTCAGAAGGTGAAATATGGCAAGAAGTCATGAATTCTGAAATGGATTCTATGTATCACAACCAAGTTTGGGTTCTGGTTGATGTGCCAGTTGATGTAAATCCTGTTGGATGAAAATGGGTATTTAAGAAGAAACTAGACATGGAAGGTAAATTAAATACCTATAAAGCAAGGCTAATGGATAAAGAGTTTAAATAGAAACAAGGAATTGACTACAATAAAACCTTTTCACCAGTTTCTATGTTTAAATCCATCAGAATTATACTTGTTATAGAAGCTTACCATGACTATGAGATTTGGAAGATGGATGTCAAAACTACTGTCCTTAATGGGAACGTTCAAGAAGATGTCTATATCACACAACCAGAAGGGTTTGTGTCTCCATGTTATGCCAAAAATATTTACAAGTTTTTGAGATCCATTTATGGATTGAAGAAAGCATCTAGTTCATGGAAAATTTGATTTGATGAATCCATAAAATGATTTTGTTTTATTAAGAAAAAATGTGAGTCATGTGTTTTCAAGAGGTTTAGTGGAAATGTATTAATTATCCTAATAGTATATGTTGATGAAATAATACTTATTTGAAATGAAATACCAGTCTTACAGTCTATTAAGGAATGGTTAAACAAATGTTTCCCTATAAAGGACTTAGGTGAAGCAACATATATTCTAGGTATAAGGATCATTCATGATAGATCCAAATGGATGATTGGACTAAGTCAAAGTACATATGTTGATCAGATACTAAATATATTTAGTATGGAACAATACAAGAGGGGATTGGTTCCAATGTCACATGGTTTACATCTTTTAAAAAAAATGTGTCCTCATACATAACAATATAAAGAGGGAATAAGAAATATTCCATAAGTTTCAGTGATAGGTTCAATCATGTATTCCACGTTATGTACTAGACTTGATGTTTCCTATTCATTAATCATGGTAGAAAGATATCAAGTAGATCCAGGTGAACAACATTTGTTTTCTATTAACGTTATCCTAAATTATCTGAGAAGAACTAAGGATATGTTATGTGTCTATGGAGGAGATGAGGAGATGGTCATCAGAGGTTATACTGATGCTAGTTTTCAGACATATTAGAATTATCTGAAGTCACAGTTAGGATATGTTTTTCATCTCAACAGAGGAGTTATGAGCTGGAAGAGTTCAAATCATCCAGTTGTCACTAATTTTATAGTGGATTCCAAGTATATAGAGGCTTTTGATGCATCCAAGGAATCCGTTTGGATTCGAATTTTTTTTTGAGGCATTTGATGTGGTACCTAGAAATAAAGACTCTATCATATTGTATTGTGATAATATTGTAGCGATGACTCTTTCAAAAGAGTTAAGGTCACACCAACAGACAAATCATACACTCGGGAAGTATCACCTCTTGATGTATTTCTATTAGAGGGGTGAAGTTACAGTAATCAGAGTACCCATGGAAGAGAAAGTGGTGGACCCCTTGAATAAATTCATATCTCAGCAGAATCATGAGTATCATGTGAGAGATAGCGGATTGAAGGTTGTTAGCAGTTGGCTCTAGTGAAAGTTTGGGTATATAGGAGTTAGTGCCCTAGAACCAACTATTTTTTACTTCATGATAACTTGTTTTCATTGTTTGAATATTAATAAACTACTTATCACATCATGATTATCCTTATGTGTGACATAGTATGTGATAATTTCCTAAGAGTATCTATCATACTAAAAGGTCATAGTAGTTTCCCGCTATGATAAGAACTCAAAAGTTTTACGATGCTATTCTTGAATATATTCTCTATATCCAGATTATATCATTTAGGGGGAAAATTATACAAGCTATTAGGGTTGGAGACTCATATGACTTTGAGGCACCTTATCATGGTGTACACCCATGGTAATATCCAATAGTATATTATTAGAATGATGCCCACCATTAGAAAATCCACATTTCTATGTGTCATTGGATATTCCTACATGCGGATGTGTGTATTGATCCTTATACTTTAAGATTATTATTAACTAATATTATGAGTTGCGTACTTTGATGTATTGATGAAATCTATGATGACATATGTTCGTGGCAAGGTAATATACATTGGGTGCATCACGAGTAATATTTCATTAATGAATAATGCAATAAAGGATTTTTCCCTTCTGTTTTAATGGAACTTGATATCTTAGGCCCTTTGATGGAAATTATATAGCCTAAATTAATCCATGTTCATGGTGTTTTATAGGATAGTACATTTTCTGGGAAATCAAAGAAAGATACATCGAGCACTTTGGTTGATGGCACCCACATGCAACCTACTTGATTAGAGATATCATGATAAAGGTATTATATTACACAGTAAGCGTCCGTATGAGGAAACATGTTATTGCAGCATTAAATTATTTCTTTATGGGTGCCTTGGAATGTTGCTAGATGCTAACCTTGGACTTTAGACTACTTCGCCTAATGCCACTAAGAAAGAGTCCTAGAGGATCACACACTAAATGTATCCAGAATTTTAGTTAAATAAAATATTATTTTTTATTATTTAAAAAGTTGAATAAATATTTTTCCCACATGTGCTTTAATAATTATTCATATATGTTTGATCACTTATAAATATTTATTTTTTATTTAGTAAATATAATATTTATTTATTTATTGGAGAATAATGTGGTGATATTTATTTAATAAATAAATAGTCATTATTCAAGGCCTGATAAATATTTTGGAGGAATGAAGGACTGAGTTTAATGGTCTGATGAGAAAAAATAAATATTAAATATTATTTGATTAAATAATATTTAATTTTAATTCGAAATTTAAGTGCATGTTGAGAAATATTATTATTATCATTATTTGATATGGGGTTCCGCAGGGATTAAATAAATAATAAAGGGTACCTGTGCAATTATTTTATTTTAACACTAATGATATATAAACCCAATTATATTATGTTCTCAATAAGAACAATTAATTTTTTTTTGGGTTGTGCACTACGAAATTGGATAATTATCTCAAGCCCTAGAGATCTATCTTCTCTAAGATTGCTCCCAAGAATAGATAGAAATCTTTCTCCACCAGATCAAGGAGAATGCTTTGGAATCAATTCATGTAGAGATCAAAGGAAGATGATGTAAGCACAAATATCTACCGTGCTAGCACCTGGATATCTTTTTGGATACATTTGGAGATTTGTGGAACATGTGTGGATCACTACTAGAGGTAATATGTACTGGATTCCTACAACTCAATGACGGTGAATCGCAGATCTGCCACCAGATCCATCAATGAATAAAGAATCTCATCAAGGTAATTATTATTTAATTAATTAATTATAAATATTATGTGATGATCCAATCTCTCTAGTTCTGATGCGATTCATGTTGTTAGTATTCTTTGATTCAATTCCATTGAATACGGTATTTATCATCATACTCTAGGATTGATCATTGATCATGATAAATAAAAGTTGGGCACCACTCATCGCATGCTTCTACTATGCCCGAAACCTATATTTTTTAGGATTAAACATTTGATATATAGTTAAAATATTTTTTTCTATATTTGTTGAATTATATTAGATTTATGGATGCATTTTCATATATATTTTTATCTATGGCCATTCTATAATTTTATTTATGATAAAATAACGATTAATTCTTGGATTTTTGATTTGATTGAAATATGTATATGTTTTTATAAATTGATATTTCAAAAATTGAATTTGAGTTAAAATATTTCTAATTTTTGGTCATTCTATATTTTTATTTATAAATTACATATAAATATTTTATTTAATAATTGGTATTTGTAAGACACTTATAATTTTTGTATTCATTATATATAAATTTTTTAAATACTTTATACATTCAATGTTAATTTTTTTTGTAGTATATATGAAAATGCACATATATTGTCATTATTATATATATATATGCACAATTTTTATCATTCCTTCTTAACACATGATATAGTTTTGAAATTCATTTTAAAGGTTTAACTTGTTTTAAATATATTAATTTAAATAAAATTGTCTTTTTAAATAAAAATGCTTTTATTAAAGAGATTATTTATAGTGGTTTTAATTAATGTTTTGCAGTAAACTGAAGGATATAGTCACAATATTTTTCATTTGATATATGGTTTAATTTTTTTAAACTATGATTTTTTTAATAAAATAAATTTAAAATGAGTTTTAAAGGGTAAAATTGATTTCAAATGGATTATTTTTTTTTAAAGTGAGCTTTCCTGTGATTATAATATTATGTATATGTATTATTTTACTTAAGTCACGTTTTTTCCAAAATGATATTATGAATTTATAGTATTATCTAGATTAAACATTTATATATTTATTTTGAATGTATAAGGTAAAGAGTAATAATACAATATATATGGATAATGGTTGAATTTATGGTACTATATGAATTAGTTTTCTTTTTATCATTCTAACCCATTTGAAATTTAGTATTACTAATAATAAAAGAATTTTAAGATCCAAGTAGATCAACATGTTATAGAAAACCATTAATGTCATCACCTTTAGTAGAATTGAATGATTCCATTGTACCATATACCATTAGTGATCCATCATTGTCCCCAACTGATATTGTTAGTCCTCCATTTGATGCTCCTATGATGGATGATAAATTGGTCACTACTCCATTTAGGGGATATTTGTGGGTTATTATTATTAGTATGAATGTCATTATAAAAAAACTATATATTTTAGTTAATGGTTTGATTCATTTGATAAGAAGAAATATATAATAGCATAAGCAATAAAAATAAGAATATAGTAGATGTATGGGACTTGATAGAATTTAAAATTATCATTGAATTTGATGTTTTTGAGAATTCTATTAGTAATGATATCAAAATATATGGATATATCCTTGGTCGTATTGCTTGCAAGATACTGAACCTTCCTATTAATTATAAATATTAGAGGCACATTCCCATAATTTAAAAGAATTAGATAGATGGAAACCAAATAAAGGTAATATTAATTTAATATTCAATAATGATTAATTTAAAAGATGTGAGTAAAATTATTAATATACTTATAATTTTTTATATTTTTTATATCTAGATGTTTTTCCATTTTTGATATTCATGACACAATTTTATATCAATTAACCATAAAAAATTTTGGTAGTAAATAGAGAAACTTTAAGTAGAGATTATGACATAAGATTAATAACACATCTATGAGAAATCAATATATGTATGAAAAAGTGACTGAATACATGTCTCACAAGTAGTGGAAGTTGTTTTTTGATATTAATAGGGATGTTTATCATGAGGTATTATCATTTTTACAATAACTTATTAAAACAAACACAAAAAAATTATAATTTTTATTAATGTTAATTTTTTCAGGAAATATTTTAAAAAATACAACAATCCATGAAAAACAAATAATTCCTTATATATTTGGCTTAAAGATATTTTCTAAAAAGAAATTAATTTTGGTTTATTTTATTCATTATTATTTGTAGTCTTATATTGTACTTAAAGGTTTTCTCCTAAATTGATATGTATCTACTTTTTTTTATACAGGGTAAGGACTTAGGTCGCACAATTAGACAAATGAAGATGTGGCTTCAAATACATCAAAAACCTGATGATAGTTTCATGAATATAATTACTATATACATTAGGGTCAATATCTTTTTAATTATAATTTAATGTAATTTTATTATTTTAAATACATAATAATGAATAATAAATTAATTAGGTAATATTATGTTTCTTAAATAATTAATTAAATAATTGTTAATATTGTTGTATCCATAGGCTAAAATTCCAGAAGATTGGGATGCGAACCCTGAACAATCATCATCAATTTCCCAGAACAACGCAGTTTCACTCGTTTTAGGGAAGGATCATCCCAAGAATGTTTAAGGTATGGGTTCTCGACCAACCCCATCAATTGTTTTTGATATGTCATCATTATCCTTTACTATAATTCAATTTAGTGTGGATTTAAGAGGTGTCATTCGTTGGAAAATATAAAGAAAATTTTCAAGGTTGAAAGAAAATGTGAAAGAACCTGACTCCTATAGTAAAATATAGGATCAGTGGTGGTCGCTAATAGAAAATTCTATAGTATCTATATTCCAAATGATAGTAGGTTTAATGATTGAGAAGTTTTCTAGTGTTATATTTCATCTTATATAGGTATATTATAAACTCAATTCATGAAAATTATGACTAAAATGAAAGTATCAATAGTATTATATGAATACCTTTGCATCATGTTTATCATTTTATTTGGTTTTGGTAATAATTGTGAAATTTTATTGAGGTTGATTTATTATTTTTCTAATTTCCTCACCATAACTGATTAATTATGTTTTAGTTAGCTATTCGATTGTATTTAGCATGATAGGATTTAATTTTCATGCCTTTTGACTTATTAGTAAATTATTAAAATATAATGAAATTACTATATTTGAAAAAGTATGTTAAACTCAAATTAAATATTATGATTTCTTATCTATTTTTATTTATTGTTTTTAGTGTACCTATTATGTTTTGTGTTCCTTTTCATAAATTTTTTGGTTTTGTACTACAGGTGACAAGTCCAGGTACAAGGTAGGGGATTGAGCCTTTTCATCCATGATACTATTCAAAATTTATTCATGATGGTTAATGTTAGATATATGATTCAATGATATATTCATTTTGATAATAAAAATGATCTTGAATTTCTTATTTTTTCTTTAAGTTTTCAATTGTATGAATTTCGTTTTAGTTGAATTTTATCTTATGTTGGAGGCTAAGATTACATTGGTAATTGATAAATCATACATTGCAATATCATACTACATTGAAACTAATATATATTTCATTTGAGGTTGAAATTATAAATTTAGGCCAAGCTATTTGGCATCACAATCTCCAGTATATGGATTTTAACATTTTTATTTCTCTTGATGAATTCATTTATAGACTAACCTAGATATAATGACTATCATATTAGGGATATAGAATTGTTTGTTTGTTTTTTAGTAATATACATGTTTAAATGATATTGAGATTTGGAAAATCTATGATCAATCATGTAATTTTATCAACCACATAACAGAAGATACATTGGAAGGTAATGTATTGTTAAGAGTTAACCAAAGACTACAATGTGCTAATGAAAGTAACATTGCAGTCATTCTAAGACTATATTAGAATGATAATGAAGCCTTGAGTATTGATTCAGGAGTGTGTTGATGATAATGGAGTATCAGTAAGTCGATGCAAGATACACTAATCAACCATGTAATATCAAGGAGTATCAAAGACTATACTACCACATGAGTGAAACACAAAGTGGTAATACGGGACTGTGTTGTAAAACCAATGATGTGATAAGTGTTATAACATTCCAAGCATTAAAGAAGGAATGTTTTTTCAAGATATATCATAAGGCTTTGTCAAGTGAATAATGTAATATCTAGAAGGTGACACATTCCACATTGATATGACAATGTGCTATCAGGTATCAAAAAACTCTCAAATCATTTCTAACGTATTATTGAGTTGTTATAAATAACTACATGAAAGTTAAAATGAATTATAAATCAATGGAATGGGAAATTAAAGGGCCAATAGTTACTTTATAATTTTATAAACCATGATCAATTGAACCGTTGAAACAACCTTAAAAAACTCAAAATTGATATGATGACCATTGAATACAACTCTATAAAAGAAGATCAAAGGAAACTATATGAATAGATTTGAACTAATCAAATTGAAATCATGACTTTCATTAGGCTAGAATACTTTTTCTATTTCAATAATTCTGATCCTCTTTGCTAACCACCAGAATCCATTTTTTTTCAAATGACACTTTTAAAGAGTAAGTGTGAACCCAAACAACTTCAACCATTTAAAAACATTAAAATGAAATTCATCTCAGGTAGCTAAAATAACTTCTCCTCCCTGGTAATTATATCATTACGTCAAGCCTCCACCTTCACAAGACTGCTTGGCTAGCTATCCTGTGTAGTGTTCCACAGGTCTGGTACCAATGGTAAAAGACATACCCTCTCGATCTTTGAAATCTGGATGGTTAAGCTTTGGTGAATATTTCCTGCTCTAAATCCTCATCTAGATATATTCCTTGTAGATTTTCTAGGTGATTTCACATTCCAAAAACAAAATATTACCAAAAACCAACATGCAGTCACAAACCAAAACACTTTAAATCATCAGAATCCTTTGAAGCCATCGTAGAACATCACATCCTCGATGTCGTCAACCTTTGGGATCCAATAGAGATGGAACCACCACAAGATGCATGTGGTCACTCTCCCTCACATCTCAAAGTACCATGAATACCACCACTTAGATCCACCTTAAAGAAAGTGGTAGAGTCTTGGAGCAAGAGCAGAGGAACGAGCGGTTAATACCCTTAATGGAGCTCATCTCCATGGCCCCCCCAATGCTGATGGCCACCACCAAAATCAAAGTTGAATAACACATTCCACATTTAGATATGGAATAGAATACACCGAGTTACTATCTTATTTCTCCTGTCTCAGTCAGAAAAATTAAGATTTCAACAATGTCGTGAGTGTGGAAAATATCCATAGCTCTGATCAAAATCATCGCTGGCCATGGGTTCACATCATCGATGTCAATAGGGAGCTCAGTTTGGGAATAATCAGTTAGGGCTTGGAAACACATGTAAATCATGATTCATCACCTTTAAGTATCAGGATCGGTACTGCTCGGATTCAGGATCACGGATCATCTCATCAGTTTCAATAGGCAAAGATGACCCTCACTGCCGCTGAATTAATCTGAAATCTGAAAAATTCTGAAGCGTCATCACCCGTATAAAACCCCCACTGAAACTACTACATGAAGCCATCACCGCCACAAATTGATGTCGAAGTTCTTCCACCGAATCACTATCGCCTAAAGAGAGATCCATCCACTATATCCAATGTAACGACCCAAAGGATTCTCATGATTTAAAGTGTTTTGGTTTGTGACTGCATGTTGGTTTTTGGTAATATTTTGTTTTTGGAATGTGAAATCACCTAGAAAATCTACAAGGAATATATCTAGATGAGGATTTAGAGCAGGAAATATTCACCAAAGCTTAACCATCCAGATTTCAAAGATCGAGAGGGTATGTCTTTTACCATTGGTACCAGACCTGTGGAACACTACACAGGATAGCTAGCCAAGCAGTCTTGTGAAGGTGGAGGCTTGACGTAATGATATAATTACCAGGGAGGAGAAGTTATTTTAGCTACCTGAGATGAATTTCCTTTTAATGTTTTTAAATGGTTGAAGTTGTTTGGGTTCACACTTACTCTTTAAAAGTGTCATTTGAAAAAAAATGGATTCTGGTGGTTAGCAAAGAGGATCAGAATTATTGAAATAGAAAAAGTATTCTAGCCTAATGAAAGTCATGATTTCAATTTGATTAGTTCAAATCTATTCATATAGTTTCCTTTGATCTTCTTTTATAGAGTTGTATTCAATGGTCATCATATCAATTTTGAGTTTTTTAAGGTTGTTTCAACGGTTCAATTGATCATGGTTTATAAAATTATAAAGTAACTATTGGCCCTTTAATTTCCCATTCCATTTATTTATAATTCATTTTAACTTTCATGTAGTTATTTATAACAACTCAATAATACGTTAGAAATGATTTGAGAGTTTTTTGATACCTGATAGCACATTGTCATATCAATGTGGAATGTGTCACCTTCTAGATATTACATTATTCACTTGACAAAGCCTTATGATATATCTTGAAAAAACATTCCTTCTTTAATGCTTGGAATGTTATAACACTTATCACATCATTGGTTTTACAACACAGTCCCGTATTACCACTTTGTGTTTCACTCATGTGGTAGTATAGTCTTTGATACTCCTTGATATTACATGGTTGATTAGTGTATCTTGCATCGACTTACTGATACTCCATTATCATCAACACACTCCTGAATCAATACTCAAGGCTTCATTATCATTCTAATATAGTCTTAGAATGACTGCAATGTTACTTTCATTAGCACATTGTAGTCTTTGGTTAACTCTTAACAATACATTACCTTCCAATGTATCTTCTGTTATGTGGTTGATAAAATTACATGATTGATCATAGATTTTCCAAATCTCAATATCATTTAAACATGTATATTACTAAAAAACAAACAAACAATTCTATATCCCTAATATGATAGTCATTATATCTAGGTTAGTCTATAAATGAATTCATCAAGAGAAATAAAAATGTTAAAATCCATATACTGGAGATTGTGATGCCAAATAGCTTGGCCTAAATTTATAATTTCAACCTCAAATGAAATATATATTATTTTCAATGTAGTATGATATTGCAATGTATGATTTATCAATTACCAATGTAATCTTAGCCTCCAACATAAGATAAAATTCAACTAAAACGAAATTCATACAATTGAAAACTTAAAGAAAAAATAAGAAATTCAAGATCATTTTTATTATCAAAATGAATATATCATTGAATCATATATCTAACATTAACCATCATGAATAAATTTTGAATAGTATCATGGATGAAAAGGCTCAATCCACTACCTTGTACCTGGACTTGTCACCTGTAGTACAAAACCAAAAAATTTATGAAAAGGAACACAAAACATAATAGGTACACTAAAAATAATAAATAAAAATAGATAAGAAATCATAATATTTAATTTGAGTTTAACATACTTTTTCAAATATAGTAATTTCATTATATTTTAATAATTTACTAATAAGTCAAAAGGCATGAAAATTAAATCCTATCATGCTAAATACAATCGAATAGCTAACTAAAACATAATTAATCAGTTATGGTGAGGAAATTAGAAAAATAATAAATCAACCTCAATAAAATTTCACAATTATTACCAAAACCAAATAAAATGATAAACATGATGCAAAGGTATTCATATAATACTATTGATACTTTCATTTTAGTCATAATTTTCATGAATTGAGTTTATAATATACCTATATAAGATGAAATATAACACTAGAAAACTTCTCAATCATTAAACCTACTATCATTTGGAATATAGATACTATAGAATTTTCTATTAGCGACCACCACTGATCCTATATTTTACTATAGGAGTCAGGTTCTTTCACATTTTCTTTCAACCTTGAAAATTTTCTTTATATTTTCCAACGAATGACACCTCTTAAATCCACACTAAATTGAATTATAGTAAAGGATAATGATGAAATATCAAAAACAATTGATGGGGTTGGTCGAGAACCCATACCTTAAACATTCTTGGGATGATCCTTCCCTAAAACGAGTGAAACTGCGTTGTTCTGGGAAATTGATGATGATTGTTCAGGGTTTGCATCCCAATCTTCTGGAATTTTAGCCTATGGATACAACAATATTAACAATTATTTAATTAATTATTTAAGAAACATAATATTACCTAATTAATTTATTATTCATTATTATGTATTTAAAATAATAAAATTACATTAAATTATAATTAAAAAGATATTGACCCTAATGTATATAGTAATTATATTCATGAAACTATCATCAGGTTTTTGATGTATTTGAAGCCACATCTTCATTTGTCTAATTGTGCGACCTAAGTCCTTACCCTGTATAAAAAAAAGTAGATACATATCAATTTAGGAGAAAACCTTTAAGTACAATATAAGACTAAAAATAATAATGAATAAAATAAACCAAAATTAATTTCTTTCTAGAAAATATCTTTAAGCCAAATATATAAGGAATTATTTGTTTTTCATGGATTGTTGTATTTTTTAAAATATTTCCTGAAAAAATTAACATTAATAAAAATTATAATTTTTTTGTGTTTGTTTTAATAAGTTATTGTAAAAATGATAATACCTCATGATAAACATCCCTATTAATATCAAAAAACAACTTCCACTACTTGTGAGACATGTATTCAGTCACTTTTTCATACATATATTGATTTCTCATAGATGTGTTATTAATCTTATGTCATAATCTCTACTTAAAGTTTCTCTATTTACTACCAAAATTTTTTATGGTTAATTGATATAAAATTGTGTCATGAATATCAAAAATGGAAAAACATCTAGATATAAAAAATATAAAAAATTATAAGTATATTAATAATTTTACTCACATCTTTTAAATTAATCATTATTGAATATTAAATTAATATTTCTTCCTTTAGTGATGTTTGTGAAACTTCAAATGTCCGGATAATTTTAGGATGTATTTTATTGATGAATTTTGAAAAAAGGATATTCTAAAATATTTATGTAAACCCTAAATAATTAATGATGTGTAATTAGTTTCAAAAAATGGTCTTCTACAAAAGTGTTCAGTAAGGAATTTGGAGTCTAATAAGATCAACTTAATTTTTGATGAATAGTAAATTATGAATAGTGATTTTACACTTAGGATTAGTAATGTGACCAAATGGATTAGTAATTTCACTCAAAGAAAGTTTTAATATAATTTAGACACCTAGATTAAGTAATGTGATTCAATAAAATGGGTAAATAAAGGTTTCATAAATTATTAGTCAAGTATTAGTTTTTTTTGGGTGAATAGTGTTTTTTAATTAAAAATTTAATTAAAATGATTAGAAAAGTATTTTTATAAAAAGGACTTTATTTTTGAACTCAGAGTATCGATATTATGTTATGGTAATTTTGGGGGTTTTTCTGAAAAAAAACAAATTTTCGATGAATAGTGTTTTTATTTAAAAATTAAATTAAAATTATTTAGAAAATTATTTTTATAAAATAGAGTTCATAAATCTATTTAGAGCATCTATATTTGGTTAAGGTGAAATTTTGGGATTTTTCTGAGTAAGATGAATTTTTTCAGTGAATAGTAAAAATGCAGTTTTAGGGTTTCAGTATGTTTAATGACATCATAACTGTGTCATGATGATTTCATGAGATATTTTAAGGGTTGGCCGGCCAAGGGTGATGAATTATTGTTTTGGGGCCCCATTTGGCCTAACTCCATGGTAAATGCCAAGGGAGAGCACATGGTTTTGAGAAAAGCACTTGTGAGGTGTCCCTTGGCCATTAATGCCTTGTCCCCTCACTTTCCCTATAAATACCCACCCTTTACTCCTTTAGTTTTCACTCCCAACTCTCCCCCAATGAAGTTCGGGTCTCCTTACCTCCCAAGGATTCCTCCCAAGGTGCCCCCAAGTCCTCAAGGTCCAAACCTTTGAGTTTTAAGAGTTGCGTTTTAAGGTAAGGGATCTGACCTCTCTCTTTCTTTTCATGTAATCTCTTTTATGTCATTCCTTTTATGCCCCATGTTCTTATGTGAGAGGATGTTATTTTATATTCCTCTTACTGCCCTTTTCATTTTTATATGATGAGATATCCCCTCTTACTCTCATCATTTCGTTTTATGAAAGTTTAAGTGACGCTGTTAGGCTGCCGAATTTTTAAGTGATTCTTTCACCCTTCTCATTTTTGAAGTTCGATTTTCATGTCAAATCTTTCAAGTTCCTTTTTATTATGTTGGGGTATGATCTCTATATCTATCATACTAATCTATTATGATCATATTATGATAGACCCTATTTGATCTTGTCAAATCATTTTTTTTATTGAAGTTAAGTGACGCCGTTAGGCTGTCGAATTTTCATAAGAGAAATCTTATTTTTGTCTCACTTCCATGTTTTTCATTTCAAATGGTATGTCCTTAAAATTTCATTAACATGTCCATATATCCTTCTTATTCTGTCCCCTACTGTTTTATGGTTCATTTATGAGTGGGTGACCCATGTCCCCTCTCTTTTCAATGTTTTCTAAAACCCCGAAACATAGCCGTTATGCTGCAGAATTTTCGTCTCAAAATGCCTCTCTTTTTTCTCAAAATTATTTTATGTTATAAAGTGAATACTCAAAGATCTTATTTATACAAGGGTATTCACATATATATCAAAATTTTCTATTTTAAATTCTGGGATCTACATACATGAGACCCACTTTCCCTTTCCGTGAGTTTAAAGTGACGTAAAGATCATGTCTTTAAAGCAGTTTTTAAAACGTTATGATTATGAAATGAAACCCATTTATTTTATGCTATATGGGTTATTTATGAAATGTTTGATGATGATATATGTGGCTCACATGATAATAAAGGCAAATTTAATGGTGCGCCCTGATATCACTCCAATGCATTGGGTAATGATGTAACCACTAGAGATTACAATTTTCACGATACCTTGGTGAATAACCTTGGTAATTCCCAAATGACACCTTGGGGATGGACCTTGGTGATATGTTCATGATTGTCTATGTTAAATGATGTAGACACATCTTCAAGTTATGAAAAATGTTATTTTTTTTATGAAATTCCTCATGATTTCTTTCTCATGCCTTAAAGTTCTTTTCATGTCCTTATTGAAGTATATCAAGTTCACATGTAAAATGTTCCTCTTGTTTCCCTTACTGGGCCTTCTGCTCACCCTTTCTTTTGATGTATGTCCCCAGGTTATGAGATGCAGTAATTAACCTAGGATGAACTTAAGGAGAAGCCTTTCAAGTGTTTAAGAAGAATGCTTTATGTTGTTTTCATGTATTATGTTCCTGGTTTCTAAGACACTAAACCTTAAAGATCCTCAGTTTTGTGTAATGTAATGAAAGTTTATGTTATAAACAGATGGATGCTATAGTTGGTATCAAAGGATGGTTTAGTTATTTGTGGAAATTAGGATATAAAAACTTTAGGAAGAACCCTATAGAAAAGTTTAAATATAGGAAAACTTCCTGGTATTTTGGTAAGTATTGAGTAAATGGTTTATCAAACAAATACATCACTGTCTGGATACGAGCAGGTAGAGGCGGCTCTGGCACAGATGTACATAGGGGTAAAACCCGAAAACACCGCTTTGAGCTAGACTCGAACGGGAACTGGTGCATGATAATGGGCCTTGCTGCACTCTTGGTTATGACACTCCCGGGGGATATGTTTGGTTAATCACAAGCTTTTTATGAATCATTATGATGTAATTATAGAGAAGTGTAATTGTCTAAGCATGAAGTCTTAGTTAAAAGATTCATAAATGAAATAAGTTTCTCACTAAGGTTTTATTCTTTTAGAAAATGGCGGGCAATAGGAGGAACCGTGCCAATGGTGACCGCAATGCACCATGTGCTGACGGCCCTCCGATGGAAGCCGGAATATAAACATTCATGCGAATGATGAACCAACTGACTCAAGTTATGAGTAATAACTTGAATCAAGCTGAGAGGCTGATCTCACCACGAAGGGAACAACTTTCTGTTGAGTCCTTTATGCATCAACGACCACCAACATTCAGTGGATCTACTGACCCATTGGTTTCGGAACAATTGATAAGCTCTATTGAAAAGATCTTTTCTGTACTTCATTGTTCGGAACAAGAAAAAGTCACCCTTGCTGTTTACCGCCTAGAGGGAGAAGCTGATCAGTGGTGGTCACTGATCAAAAACACGAAGCCACGAGGAGAGATGGAAGCTATGGAGTGGGAAGCGTTCCGGGGAATATTCTTTAATAAGTATTTCCCTCGTTCTATGAGAACGAGAATGGAGAAAGAATTTCTCGAGCTGAAGTAGAAGGAGAATGAATCAGTTGGAACCTATGAGATGAACTTCACAAGGCTTTCCTGTTATACCTCAAGCTTTGTCATGGACCCTAATGGGAAGGTTGATAGATTCTTTGGCGGACTACGACCTCATCTGCGAAAGAATCTAGCCAACATGGACTACGATAGCTATGAAGAAATAGTTCAAAGTGCTATGAAAGTTGAACTAGAGTTTGGGGAGACACAGTGGTCTCACAAATATAATGAGAAGAAGAGAACTCTAGAACAAATCCTGGGAAGAAGTTTTGATTAGGAAAGAGGTGGAAAGCATATGCAACATGCCACATGCAATAAATGTGGGAAGAAGCATTTGGGGAACTGCTTGATCGGAAGTGGTAAGTGCTATAGGTGTGGAAAAGAAGGCCATATTTCTCGGAATTGTCGTAGTGATGTGAAGCCTCAACTTACCAACACTAACGACAGAGGAAAGATGGTTCTGGCCCTACCCGAAGTCACATGCTTCAAGTGTGGACAGCTTGGGAACTTTTCTAATCAATGTCCAAATCCGAGGGTGGTGGAGGGGAATCACCATCAACCTCAGCAGAGGCCAAGGGAGAAAGGTCGTGATTTCTCTATCACAACAACTAAAGTTGAAGTTCCGAATGATGTGGTAGCAGGTACTCTTGTCGTCCTCTCAAAACTAGCAAGTACTTTATTTGATTCTGGTTCTACGCATTCCTTTATTTCCTCCAAGTTTGCAAGGAATACAGAATCAATCCCTGAACTGCTAAAGGTAGAGTTGTCAGTCAAGACTACAAGTGGGATTATCCTTGCATCAACAGTATTTAGAGACTCTAGTGTTTACTTTGGTGAGCACAATCTTATCGCAAATCTAGTAGTCATTCCCATGATGGAATTCTACATTATACTAGGGATAGACTGGCTCTCAAAGTATAATGCTAAGATCAAATGCAGAAGTAAGGAAATCTCAGTAGTCTTGAATGAACGACCTACGGTTATCTTCCAAGGAGATATATCCCGAACTGATCCCTATCTAGAATCACCTCCTATAGATTTCTTTATGAAGATAATCGGTGATGATGAAGAAGTAAAAGGGAGCATACAAATAGAAGATGTTCTGATTGTTCAGGATTACATGGATGTATTTCCTGAGGAGTTACCTGGACCTCCCCCAGAAAGAGAGGCAGAGTTCTCCATTAAACTCGTACCTGGGTCTCAACCGATATCAAAGACTCCATATAGAATGGCAAATTTGGAGCTAGAAGAGTTAAAAAAACAACTATAAGACTTGTTGGAGAAGGGGTTTATCCGAACAAGTGTGTCTCCTTGGGGAGCACCAGTTCTCTTTGTGAAGAAGGATGGATCAATGCGGCTATGCATTGATTATAGAGAACTGAATGGGATCACAGTGAAGAACAGATATCCTCTTCCAAGAATTGATGATTTATTTGACCAACTTCGCAGGGCTCAATTCTTCTCTAAGATTGACCTTCGATCTGGTTATCATCAACTGAGGGTTAAGAAGGAAGATATTCCAAAGACTTCCTTCCGATCAAGATATGGGCATTATGAGTTTACTATTATACCCTTCGGCTTGACTAATTCTCCTGCTATTTTCATGGATTTGATGAATAGAGTCTTTAAGGACTACCTTGATAACTTTGTGGTAGTTTTTATTAATGATATTTTGATATATTCAAAAATTCATGAGGAGCATGAAGATCATCTGAGGGTTATTTTGAAAACTCTACAGAAGGAGAGGATCTTTGGAAAGTTCAGAAAGTGTGAGTTTTGGTTACAACAAGTGGCTTTCTTGGGGCACATCGTAACCAATGAAGGAATCTCGGTTGACCCTGCAAAGACAATGGTTGTGGAGGAGTGGCCTCAACCCACAACAGTAATTGAGATTCGTAGTTTCCTTGGTTTAGCGGGATATTATAGGAGGTTTGTGAAAAACTTTCCACGGCTTTCTAATCCACTAACCAAGTTGACTCAAAAAGGGGTTAAGTTCATCTGGACAAAGGAATGCGAGGAAAGTTTCCAAGAGCTGAAGAAGAGATTGGTTACTGCACCTGTGTTAACACTACCCTCTATCAGAGAAGGATTCGTTATTTTTAGCGATGCATCTCTGAAAGGGCTTGGGTGCGTCCTCATGCAAAATGACAAGGTAATTGCTTATGCATCTCGACAGTTGAAGATTCATGAGTAGAATTATCCTACGCATGATCTAGAGTTAGCGGCAGTTGTTTTTTCTCTAAATATATGGAGGCACTATCTTTATGGGGAGAACTGTGATATATACACCGACCACCAAAGTTTAAAGTATATTTTCACGTAGAAAGAATTTAACATGAGACAAAGGAGATGGTTGGAGCTTATTAAAGACTATGATTGTTCAATTCATTATCACCCTGGAAGAGAAAATAAAGTCGCGGATGCGTTAAGCAGGAAAGATCATGTTGTTCTGGCAACAATGAGGATCCTAGGAGATCCCTTGATTAAAGATCTAGTAAAACTGTACATGGGAATTATAAGGAAAGGGACATCATCAACCCTATCCCAAATGATTTCTCAACCTTCATTAATAGAGAAGATCAAGAAGGCTCAAAAAGAAGATCCTTTGCTGCAGGAGAAGTTGGAGGCTATAAAAGATGGGAAGTTCCCTGATTTCAATATTGATCAAGAAGGTGTATTGAAATTTCGTACAAGACTATGTGTTCAATCTATTCCGAAGATAAAGAAAGAACTGATGGATGAAGCTCATAGCTCTACTTTCTCTATACATCCGGGAAGCACTAAAATGTATAGAGACCTTCGTGATCATTATTGGTGTGATAACATGAAGATGGAGATTGCTGATTACACTACAAGGTGCCTGGTGTGTCCTCAAGTAAAGCCAGAACGACAACTTCCTAAGGGGGTATTACAACCGCTACCCATACCAGTATGGAAGTGGGATAATATCACTATGGACTTTGTAACTGGTCTCCCGAAAACATCCAAAGGAAACAATGCGATATGGGTTATTGTGGACCGTCTCACCAAGACCGCCCATTTTATCTCTATTCGGGAAGATTTCTCTCTGGATCAACTTGCCAAGATATACGTGAAGGAATTGGTAAGGCTGCATGGGGTACCACTATCCATCGTGTCTGATCGTGATCCAAGATTCACATCAAAATTCTGGAGAAGTCTTCAACATGCTCTGAGTACTGAATTGAATTTTAATACGGCCTATCATCCTCAAACTGATGTCCAATCTGAAAGGAATATTCAGACACTCGAATACATGCTGAGATTATGCTCAATGGAATTTAAAGGTGGATGGGATCAACACCTCCCATTAGTTGAGTTCTCCTATAACAACAGCTTCCATTCGAGTATTCAGATGACACCCTATGAAGCTCTATATGGAAAGTGATGTAAAACTCCTACTTGTTGGGATGAAACTGGTGAGAGAAAGCTTCTTGGGCCTGATCTTGTGCAAGAGATGACAGAACAGGTTCATTCCATCCAACAACACATAAAGGCTGCTCAGAGTCGGCAGAAGAGCTATGCTGACAATCGTCGAAGGGACTTGGGGTTTGGTGTTGGCGACAAAGTCTTCCTTCGAATTTCTCCATGGAAGAGAGTCATGTGGTTTGGGAAGAAAGGGAAGCTCAGCCCTAGGTACATTGGCCCCTATGAAATCTTTGATCGCATAGGAGCAATGGCCTATCGTCTAGCACTTCCACCGAACCTAGATCAAGTTCACGATGTCTTCCATGTATCTCTCCTGAGGAAGTACATACCTGACCCTTCGCATGTACTGAACCCAGATGTGGTACAACTAGAACATGACCTCTCTTATGAGGAGCAGCCAGTGGAGATCTTAGACTGTAGAGACAAGGTTCTACGAAACAAGACTACCCACCTTGTGAAAGTTTTGTGGAGGAATCATAAATATGAAGAAGCGACTTGGGAGCCTGAGGAAACAATGAAGCAAAAGTACCCTCACCTTTTCGACTAGGCCTCAAGTATAAATTTCGGGGATGAAATTTCTTAAGGGGGGAAGAATGTAACGACCCAATCTTTTTGAGTAGTATATTAATTTACTCTTAATGATTTAATAAGATGTTAATGGTTGATGCAGAAAGAGGAGTCGATGGCTTCATCCAGTAGACTCGAACCTTATGACGCCCACTTATCAGATCTTGGGAAGGAGGTGGCATCTTTGGGCTTCGCTTTGGACCAAGCCCAAGCCGAACTCCAGCGTGTCAAGCTTGAACGGAAACGCCTGCAGGAGAAGTTCAAGTTAGTAGAGATTACTACTAGGGAAATTTTATCTGAGCCTCCCTCGGATTCTCTCACCATAGCACACCTTACACTTAGGTCATATTCCGGTGTTATAAGGGGCTATGTGACGAGACCCTAGCTTCTTTTTGTAATCCTTTGGGATGAATGAATTAAGATTTCTTCCTTTAGTGATGTTTGTGAAACTTCAAATATCCGGATAATTTTAGGATGTATTTTATTGATGAATTTTGAAAAAAGGATATTTTAAAATATTTATATAAACCCTAAATAATTAATGATGTGTAATGATTTTCAAAAAATGGTCTTCTATAAAAGTGTTCAGTAAAGAATTTGGAGTTTAATAAGATCAACATAATTTTTGATGAATAGTAAATTATGAATAGTGATTTTACACTTAGGATTAGTAATGTGACCAAATGTATTAGTAATTTCACTCAAAGAAAGTTTTAATATAATTTAGACACCTAGATTAAGTAATGTGATTCAATAAAATGGGTAAATAAAGGTTTCATAAATTATTAGTCAAGTATTAGTTTTTTTTGGGTGAATAGTGTTTTTTAATTAAAAAACTAATTAAAAATGATTAGAAAATTATTTTTATAAAAAGGACTTTATTTTTGAACTCATAGCATCGATATTATGTTATGGTAATTTTTGGGGATTTTTCTGAAAAAATGAATTTTTGATGAATAGTGTTTTTATTTAAAAATTAAATTAAAATTATTTAGAAAATTATTTTTATAAAATGGAGTTCATAAATGTATTTAGATCATCTATATTTGGTTAAGGTGAAATTTTGGGATTTTTCTGAGTAAGATGAATTTTTTCAGTGAATAGTAAAAATGCAATTTTAGGGTTTCTGTATGTTTAATAACATCATAACTGTGTCATGATGATGTCATGAGATATTTTAAGGGTTGGCAGGCCAAGGGTGATGAATTATTGTTTTGGGGGGCCCATTTGGCCTAACTCCATGGTAAATGCCAAGGGAGAGCACATGGTTTTGAGAAAAGCACTTGTGAGGTGTCCCTTGGCCATTAATGCTTTGTCCCCTCACTTTCCCTATAAATACACACCCTTTCCTCCTTTAGTTTTCACTCCCAACTCTCCCCCAACAAAGTTCTGGTCTCCTTACCTCTCAAGTAGTCCTCCCAAGGTGCCCCCAATCCCTCAAGGTCCAAACCTTTGAGTTTTAAGAGTTACGTTTTAAGGTAAGGGATCTGACCTCTCTCTTTCTTTTCATGTAATCTCTTTTATGTCATTCATTTTATGCTCCATGTTCTTATGTGATATGGTGTTATTTTATATTCCTATTACTACCCTTTTCATGTTTATATGATGAGAGATCCCCTCTTACTCTCATCATTTCGTTTTATGAAAGTTTAAGTGACGCCGTTAGGCTACCGAATTTTTAAGTGATTCTTTCACCCTTCTCATTTTTCAAGTTCGATTTTCATGTCAAATCTTTCAAGTTTTTTTTATTATGTTGGGGTATAATCTCTATATCTATCATACTGATCTCTTATGATCATATGATGATATAACCTATTTTATATTGTCAAATCACTTTTTTTATTGAAGTTAAGTGACGCCGTTAGGCTGCCGAATTTTCATAAGAGAAATCTTATTTTTGTCTCACTTCCATGTTTTTCATTTCAAATGGTATGTCCTTAAAATTTCATTACCTTTTCCATATATCCTTCTTATTCTGTCCCCCTACTATTTTATGGTTCATTTATGAGTGGGTGACCCATGTCCCCTCTCTTTTCAGTGTTTTCTAAAACCCCGAAACATAGCCGTTATGCTGCAGAATTTTCGTCTCAAAATGCCTCTCTCTTTTCTCAAAATTATTTTATGTTATAAAGTGAATACTCAAAGCTCTTATTTCTACAAGTGTATTCACATATATATCAAAATGTTCTATTTTAAATTCTTGGATTTACATACATGAGACCCGCTTTCCCTTTCCGTGGGTTTAAAGTGACGTAAAGATCATGTCTTTAAAGCAGTTTTTAAAACGTTATGATTATGAAATGAAACCCATTTATTTTATGCTATATGGGTTATTTATGAAATTTTTGATGATGATATATGTGGCTCACATGATAATAAAGGCAAATTTAAGGGTGTTCTCTGATAGCGCTCCAATGCATTGGGTAATGATGTAACCACTAGAGATTACAATTTTCACGATACCTCGGTGAATAACCTTGGTAATTTTCAAATGACACCTTGGGGATGGACCTTGGTGATATGTTCATGATTGTCTATGTTAAATTATGTAGCCACATCTTCAAGTTATGAAAAATGTTATTTTTATTATGAAATGCCTCATGATTTCTTTCTCATGCCTTAAAGTTCTTTTCATGTCCTTATTGAAGTATATCAAGTTCACATGTAAAATGTTCCTCTTGTTTCCCTTACTGGGCCTTCTGCTCACCCTTTCTTTTGATGTATGTCCCCAGGTTATGAGATGCAGTAATGAACCTAGGATGAACTTAAGGAGAAGCCTTTAAAGTGTTTAAGAAGAATGCTTTATGTTGTTTTCATGTATTATGTTCCTGGTTTCCAAGACACTAAACCTTAAAGATCCTCAGTTTTGTGTAATGTAATGAAAGTTTATGTTATAAAAAGACGGATGCTATATCCAAAACTAGCGTAATGAAACGATCGAGACCCCTGAACAGATCACCGACCAAGATTTCCACCGCCACACAATCTGAGCCTCCAAGTCCACCGGAGCCGTACTGAGATCACACCATGATTCTCGAGATAGGTCCACTAAAGCCACACTAACCCTATGTTTGGTCATGTCTTAGTAAAAGAAAACAAATGATTCCCTAATTCATAAAAGAAAAGAAAAGAAATGAAATGATTTTAATTTCTCTCCATTTTGTTTGGATGTGAAATTTAATAAAAGAAAAGAAATGATTACCATTTCTCTCCCTCATGTTTGGTGACAATTTTTAAAAGAAAAGAAAAGAAACTGTTTGGGTTAAAATGACACAAATAACCTTTGCTAAAAAATAACACATACACACTGGATTAAAGAGAACACTTGCCCAGTATCCAAAACAATCATATATTATATCTCACGGACACTGCACCTACCACGATGTATGCTTAGTATCAACAATTTATATTAAATGACACGAATAACCTTTAAAAAATATATATTTTTATTACCTTTTTTATAACAAATCAAAAAACAATAATTTGGATTTTAATCAATCATTATCTTCCATATCAACAAAATTAGGTAAAAATAAAACTATAAACATATATTAATAAAAAATTTAAAAAATTTAAAAATTAATTAGAGATAATCTAAATTATGTATATAATTTATTAATTCAAGGTAATCAAAATTATAAATTCAAAATTATAAATTCAAAATTATTATTAATTCTGAATTATTAATTCAAAATTATTCATTCAAAATAATTAATAATTCAAAATAATTACTAATTCAAAACAGTCATTAATTCAAAATTATTAATTCAAAATATTTATTAATTCAAAATTATTAATAAATTTTTTATATAAACTATTAATATTTTTACTTATTTGTATAAATCATAAATTTCATAATATAACCTAATAATAAATTTGTATAATCTATTATAAACTATATAAATCAAATATCATTATTTATACTATTCTTATATCACTTTTTATGATTCTAATCACCATTTAACATGTATAAACATATATATTAATTAAAACATTTCATAAAAATTACAATATAATATTTTTTTTGATAATTAATTTATCTAACACATAATTGATAATTTAAAAATTAATAGAGTTCAACCTATTGAAAATCAATAACTGAAATTTCATAAAAAAATATTTTTCTCTTCTATAATGTATTTCATTTTATTTACTATTATTTATAAAAATATCTTTACAATATTAATATAATATATTTAATAATAATATAATATTTCTTTTATAAATTTCTTATATTAATATAAATGACATGTCGTATTCAACAAATTATATTAATATTAATATTTAATTAAATAATTGATTGATATTATTCACCTGATTATGATGACAAACATGAAGAATAACGATGTCACAAATATAAAGAACAATGCCACGAATATCAGTAGAGGTTAGCTATACCTGTAGAGTAACTAGACAACATCAGGTGGAAAGAGAATGATGTGGGTGTGATAAAATAAAAAACATGAACCAACTATTTATATATAAATAGAGGGATAAAATGGGAAATCAAAAAAATATCTGGAGGGAGGGGTGGATTTCCGTCTGAATCGTCCCGATTTTGGGAAGATTTAAAATGTAAGGAAATCAGATCGGGAGAGAAACGAGTTTCTCCCCATTTCCACGACCAGCGGTTTCTCTCCTTCCTTTTGTGCTCACCAAACATGAGATATATATTTCCATCATCCTGATTCGTTTCTTTTCCTCCCAAATAAGCACTTCCAAATGAGCCCTAAGGACACACCAAATCCATATGGTCGTCGAAGAGAAACCCTATCAGAGCCAATGATCTCTCAGTCGGAGCCGAGCCCCCCCCCCCCCAATCGCCACCGATCCGCTTTGCTAAAAGTGATCCTATGAATTCACATGTTCGAGTTAAATCTATTTAATCCGGTTATATATTTTGTAATTTATTTCCTCTATCTTTTTCACTATTCTTAATCTGTGTATAGTTTATCCTTTTCGGATTCAAAATCACATTGTGTACTATTTATACCTCCATAAAAGGTATACATATGTAATAGGTTCTTCAACCTAACCAAAAGGAATGTTGTGTGTTTGTTGTGCCTCTATTAAAAAAGTCAAGTTATAAGTGGGTTGTGACTCCCATTAAGAAGTTAGATTAATAGTGTGATCTATACATCTTGAGGAGTATAGGGGTGTGAATAGTATATTTGGGATCAGTTGATTCAAACCACTTCTCAAAGAGTAGAGGGTATCTAGCTCACTATCTCACAGTTTGTTTCCCTGGGGATCACTACCCGTTTCCAAAAAAGTCCCCTTAATAGGAGAGGATTTATATATGATATTATATAGTGTGCATAAAATCTCCCCAACCCCCCATATGGGACACGTGATTTAGGGTCTGTTGGTGCTCCCTTTTCAAAACAAAGGGGTATGGGTAAAAAGGCTATGATTATCTAGGAGAAGCTCCACTATATCACTTACGTTTCCCTATGATCACCCATGCTTCATCACCCAGGGTCTCCTACACTCATCCAAGATGAATCACCCAAGCCACCTAAATGCACCACCTATCTCACCCGACTTACATCAGCCAGGCCCCTATCCTTACCTATAAATAGGCCCCATATCCATTCACTAAAGGAGTTTACCCACTTATGGAAGAGAGATATAGAACCTCAGATCCCCTTCAATCTGTAGGTTTCGGGCGTAGCGGAAGCGCGTTGGTGGGTTTTCCCAACTTTAATTTTAACGTTAAGCAACATTGAATCTGAGATCCGTCATGATTTAAAACGTCGAATCTTCAAAATAGAATGAAGAAAGAAAAACTTAAGAGGGAATCCCCGAACCATAGAGATAAGATCATCATATGTTGGTTATAATTAATTTAATTAATTCACAAGAATTACCTTGGTGGAATTCTTTCTTTGTTGATGTCTCTGTTCACGATCATGTGATATGTCGTTGCGTCATAGAATCCAAGTGTAGGATTCCTCTAGCAGTGATCCACACGTGTGCCACGTATCTATGGATGTCGTCGAAGGGATCTCTGGGTGCTAGCGCAGAAGAGCCTTCGCTTGCGATGTCCGCCTTCAACCGCCTTGATCCGGTGGAGGATCTCTCTCTCATAACTTGAGGGCATTCTTGGTGGAAATGGAATTCTCTCTTGGCTTGAGAGTATTTCAAAATCCGTTGTGCACAAAAAAATGGATCAGGAAAAATGTTGGGGTTGTGAGGATATTTATAATCGGGTTTGAGGTTAATAGAGTTATGATAATAAATAAATGCGTTACGCGTTTTATTTATTTCATTAACTCTTATTGAAACCCTATGTCGAATTATTAATTCCTTGACATGCGCTCATGCTGATTATAATTAATATCATTTAATAAAACAATATTATATCCTAAAAATCCCAACTGGAGAACTACACAGTGTGTAATAATTAATACACGGCGTGTACTTGTTTTCCATAAAACTACACGGCGTGTATATTTAATATACACGGCGTGTACTTTTATTTTCCATTTTTCTCCACCATATTTATTAGACCTTGAGTAATGGCTATTTATTTCTTAAATAAATGTAACTGCATTACTCGCTAATAACTATATTATTTCGCCCACAATATATTCTCTTGAATAACTAGTGTCGAAATAAATGCGATCAGACATCCTTAAATAATTATTAAACCACAGTCAGGAATAATATTTATTTAACTTGTTAAATTAATATTTAACTGAGATACATGGACACACATAGTGTGTGACCCTCTAGGCCTCTTTCTTAGTGGCATTAGGCGGAGCCTGCCTAAAGTCCAAGGTTAGCATCTAGCAACACGTCAAGGCACCCATAGAGAAATAAGTTAACGCCACAATGACGTGTCACCTCCTACGAACGCTTACTGTGTAATATAATCTTTTTGTCTTGATATCTCTAATCAAGCGGGTTGCATGCTAGTGTCATCAACCCATGTGCTCGATTATTCTTTCTTTGACTTCCCGGAATTGAACTTGCCCATACCTTACCATGGCCATGGATTTATTTAGGCTATATCAATTCCATCAAAGGGTCTGAGATATCTACTTTCGTTATGGAACAGAAGGGACAAATCCTTTCTCGCATTATCTATTAATGCAGTATTACTCGTGACGCACCCAACGTATCCTACCTCATTGCAAACAGTGTGTCATCACAGTTTTCGTAAATACATCTAAGTGCACGAGTTGTAATTCCCATTAATAATAATCTTAAAGTATAAGGACCAATACACACGTCCACAGATAGGAACATCCAATGACACTATGAAATGTGGATTTCCTACTGGTGGGTCTCATTCTCATAATATCCTCCTAGATATTACCAAGGGAGCACACCATGAGAAGGTGCCTCAAAGTTTTATGAGTCCTCACCCCTAATGGCCTGTATTATTTGTGTCCCTCAAATAACATCATCCGGTCATAGAACATATATTCAAGAACAGTGTTATGGAACTTTCGGGTTCTCATCATAGCAGGGATCCGCTATGAACCATTAATGCAACAGATGTCCTTAGGACATTATCACATGCATTGTCACGTAGAAGAACAATCAAGATGTGATAAGGCATTTATTAAGGAATAAAGTACAAAGTAGTTGGTTCTAGGCCACCAACTCCAATAGACTCCCACTTGGATTAGATCCAACTGCTAACAACTTTTAACCCGCTAGCTCTCACATGATATTCATGCTTCTACTGAGATAGTCCTTTAGTCATGGGGTCTGCCACGTTCTCTTTCGTGGACACTCTGCTTACTGCAACTTCACCCCTTTGATAGAAATCCCTCAAGAGGTGATACTTCCGGAGTATTTTATTTGTCCGTTGATGTGACCTTGGTTCTTTTGAAAGAGCCACCGCTGTAGTATTATCACAATATAGTGTAATGGGATCTTTACTACTAGGCACCACATCAATCTACTGGACAAAGTTCCGAATCCATGCGGCTTCCTTGGCTGCATCAGAAGCCACTATATATTCATACTCCACTATAGAATCGGCGACAACTGGCTGCTTTGAACTCTTCCATCTCACAGCTCCTCCATTGAGATAGAAAACATATCCAGATTGCAACTTCAGATCATTCTGATTTGTCTGAAAACCAGCATCAGCATACCCTCTAATGACAAGATCCTCATCTCCTCCATACACGAGGAGCATATCCTTAGTTCTTCTCAGATACTTAAGGATAGTCTTAACAGCAGTCCAATGTTTTTCTCCTGGATCTACTTGATATCTTCCTACCACGCTCAGTGCATAGGCAACATCAAGCCTGGTATATAACATGGCATACATGATGGATCCTATAGCCGAAGCGTATGGGATCTTTCTCATTCTATATTTCTATTTTTGTGTCTGAGGACACATTTTCTTAGAAAGATGTAAGCCATGTGACACTGGAACCAATCCCATCTTGGATTGTTCCATACTAAATCTATTTAGTATCTGGTCAATGTATGTACCCTGACTTAGTCCAAGAAGCCTCTTGGATCTATCACAAATGATCTTGATCCCTAGAATGTAAGATGCTTCTACCAAGTCCTTCATGGATAAACACTTGTTCAACCAGTCCTTAACTGACTGTAAGACTGGTACATCGTTTCCAATAAGTAATATTTCATCAACATATACTACTAGGATAACTATCTCATTCCCATTAAACCCCTTATAAATACATGGCTCGCATTCGTTCTTGATGAAACCAAATTCTGTTATGGCTTCATCAAATCGAATGTTCCATGACCTGTATGATTGATTTAATACATAAATGGATTTATGCAACTTGCAAACCCGTTTGGATTCACCTGGTGTCACAAACCCTTCTGGTTGTGTCATATAGACATCTTCCTGAAGGTTCCCGTTAAGGAATGCTGTTTTGACATCCATTTTCCAAATCTCGTAGTTATGGTAAGCTGCTATGGCAAGTATGATTCTTATGGATTTAAACATGGAAACTGGCGAGAAGGTTTCATCATAGTAAATTCCTTAATATTGTATGAATCCTTTAGCCACTAGCCTTGCTTTATAGGTGCTAACTTGACCTTCCATTTCCAGTTTTCTCTTGAATACCCATTTACATAGAATAGGATTTACATCAATTGGTTCATCGAACAGAACCCAGACTTGGTTTTGGTACATAGAATCCATCTCAGAATTCATAGCTTCTATCCATCTTGTAGATTATGAGATTTCTACTACTTCCTTGTAGGAGAGAGGTTCATCATTGTCCAACAATAATGATTCACCATCCCCGGTGACTAGGAAACCAAATCTATCTGGTTCCCTTACCTCTCTTGTGCTCCTACGCAGTACTTGTATTTCTGGAACCACCTCCATGGGGACCTGTGGAACTTGTTCCTGTACCAACTCATTTGTATCTTGAGCATCAACTTTTTCGAAGTCAATCTTGCTCCCACTATCCTTCTTGAGTATGTTCTCCCTCTCAAGAAAGACGGCTTGTCTAGCGACAGTCACTTTCTTGTCTGAAGGGTTATATAGGTAATATCCTTTCGTTTCCTTGGGATATCCTATAAAGATACACCTCGTGCCCCGGGGTTCTAGTTTTTTGCCTGATAAGGCCTTAACAAACACCTTGCATCCCCATACATGTGTGTGCGACAAATTGGGTTTCCTTCCATTCCATAACTCGGATGGAATTCCATTTCCCGCCTTAGTTAGTACTCGGTTTAATGTGTATGCTGTAGTTTGTAATGCATATCCCCAAAAGGATAATGGAAGATCTGCATGACTCATCATCAACCTCACCATGTCCAAAAAGGTGTGGTTCCTCCTTTCACTAAAACCATTCCAATGTGGTGTATAAGGAGGAGTGAGATGAGATATAATCCCAAACTCCCGTAGAAGATCGATGAACTCTTGGTTCAGATATTCTCCACCTCGATTCGATCGAAGTTTCTTTGTATTCTTACCAAGCTGGTTCTCTACTTCATTCTTGAATTCCTTAAATTTCTCTAAGGACTCTGACTTATACCTCATTAAGTAGACATATCCATATCTACTCAAATCATCATTAAAAGTAATGAAGTGTGAATATCCACCTCTAGATTCTACTGGAAATGGTCCACACACATTCGTGTGTACCAATCTTAGAAGCTCTGTGTCCCTTTCACCTTGTCCACCAAAAGGCGGCTTGGTCATTTTTCCTTGTAAACAAGTGTGACATCTATCAAGTGGTTTTAGCTCAGTAGAGTCTAAATAGCCATCTTGGCAGAGCTTTTTCAAGCACTTCCCGTTCACATGACCAAGGCGGTGATGCCATAACTGGGTGATGTATGAGTCATGTGAGTTTGTTTCGTTATCGATTGCCAACACTTGGTTTTCATAATTTAATACATACAAACCATTATTCAAATGTTCCACACCATAACATACGTTGTTCTTATAAAAGAGACAACCCTTATTTCCAAACTTAAAAATAAATCCATCCATATCCAAACAAGATACAGAAATTATGTTCTTGGTAACACTAGGCACATAAAAACGGTTATGTAAAACCAAAATCATGCCAGTTATCAATGAGAGATTGTAGTCACCAGTAGCCAACGCAGCCAGCCTTGCGCCATTGGTAGCTCGAAGATCCACCTCTCCTCTAGCAATCATTATAAATCTACTTGGCTCCTAAATTTGAATACATATGTGAGCCCCACAAGATGTATCTAATACCCAATGTGTAGAAATATAAAGATTGCACTCGATAACGAACGCATTTTTAGTGTCCCCACTCTTTTGGGTGTAGTTCCTCTTCCAGTGGCCCTGCTTGCCACATGAAAAAAAAACCGCCTCCCATTCCTTGCCCTGCCTCTGGATCTTCCCCTTCATGGAGGGATGGTGCTCGGGGGATTCAGACTGTTTATAATTCTTTAGCCCCTTTGCCTTGTCCTTCATTTTCTTATTCACCATAAGGACCGTAGGTTTTTCATGCCCCATGTCCTTATCTACCTGGAAAATAAAGTTCAGAAGCTCTGATAGACTCTTCTCATTGCCGCTCATGTTATAGTTGAAAATGAAGCTATAGAAGGTCTTGGGCAGCGATGATAGGATGAGATCTGTACGCAACTCATCTGTAAATTTAATCCATAAGATGTCCAGGCATTCAATGTAGCCAATAAGCTTGACTACATGAGGCCCAGCTGGCACAGACTCTCCAAGATTATTTGTAAACAAATCATTGTAGATCTCATACCTCTCTTTCCTCGCCTTCCCTTGGTAGATATCTTTAAGGTGAGACATCATGCTATATGCGTCTATGTTTTCATGTTGCTTCAAGAGCTCATTAGACATGGATGATAGCATGAAACACTGGACATATGTGGCATCATCCATGTGTTTCATGTAGAGAGATAATTCTTCATCACTAGCCTCTTTCCCAGGCACAACCGGAATAGGCTCTTCCAGCACATACAATTTCCTTTTGTGGCGAAGGAGGATGCGTAAGCGCCTCTTCCACTCTTGGAAATTGGTGCTGGTGAGAAGGTTTTTTTTCTCGAGTATGGTGCGCAATGATATGTTTGAAGTCATTTTCTTTCCGTTTCTAAAAATTAAGATGAGAAAAGGTTTAGTACTTTATTACAAAAATTGAGACAAATAAATAAATTAATACTTATTAGTCTGCCACCATTTTATCGAAATCCAATAGCCCTCACCATTGACTTCAGAATATTCGGTTGCCTGAATATTCTAGTGGCAAGGATCCATATTTCCCTTCTCATTACCCCAACTAGGGTTGTTCAATAAACTTGAAGGGTTTTAGTTAGGCATTCCAAATGCCAACTACATTAACTCGCTGCTCCTTGATCCACTAAGTGGACTCCCCAATCTTGAAATCCTTTTATTTTGGATTTCCTCAACCTTTGCCTCTTGGTCACACCTGCTGTAGCAGTCAACCCTTGATGCGAACCAAGTCAAGTCAACCCAAAACCTTGAATTAGAATTCCCCAATAATTGAAAGCACCCCAACTAGGGTTGGTCAAGCACTTTGAACTATGGTTCGATTCTAACCAAGATTCTGGAAGGCTATACCGACTTAACATTTATTTTGAGGGATTTTATCCTTATACGTAAATTGCCATTTTATTATCTTTGATTACATGATTTTTAATATTAAGTGTGATAAACTTAAGTGATTAACCATGTCTAAGATAATATTTACATATAAGCTGGTTTTATTTTAGTTCCATCTTGCATGCTCGTTTAATTCATTAATTGTGTGATCGTGAAAATACACCCACAATAAATAAACCATGAAACTGACAGAAATAAAATAAATGGTATGATCATGAGCTTTTATATTGGTTAGTTTATCTAGCAGTTGATAATCTAACCCAAGACCTAGGGAAGAAACACCTTGAACCTTTTGGGTTCGTGTTTACAGCTTTCCACTTTTCCACCTTTGTATCTCCTTGGATTGGTTTCACCTTGGCTCCTGACTTGAGTCGCCTCCACTAGCTTGGGAGCTCCATCCGTTACATATGCATTTATCTCACACGCAGGTGAGGGGTAAAAAGGGGGTTTTACATAAAAGAATCCTTGGGCACGCAGGCCCTACATATTAATGAGGAGATGGCTCACAGGCCAACAGATTTAATTTAAATAAATAAATTAAAAGAAACCATTCACATACAAAGGTCTCTGTCTAGCTCATGATCATCCATACATGCAATGATATTTACGCATAAATAATACTAGCATTCAATTATTTAATCGTTCTTGTTTAAGATAAATCATGCTCAAATCAATTAATTATCTTTAATTAATCAATCCTTTTATCTTAAATACCTTTTCTGAATTTCCTTGATATTCTCATCCATTATAATTTTAAACAAATAAATTCATTTAAAATTATCCTTGTACGTAACTTGTACCTTGGAGGCAACCCGGTGAATTCTCATTTATTACGCAGATGTTAAATTAAACACATATATATAAAACACCTATCATGTGTTGTGCCTCAGCTTTACGACTGCATCATGGTACACATCTCAAGGTTTTGTATAATATAATAATAAATTTTAATAAATATGCGTAATTTAGGTGGGTACACGGCATGTAGTTCCGACTACACGGCGTGTACTTTTTCTTCACCGTCCATCTGAAGTACATGCCCGGGGACATGGCGTGTTAATATACTTCAGAAATTTTTGGAGTACACGGCATGTATAGTGGGACACAGGCTGTGTAGTTTCTGCGTTACACAGTTTCCAGTCGAGAAAGACGTGTACGGGGTACACGGCCCAACCCTAACCCGAAGGGACTACACGCCGTGTTCATTGGACCACACGGAGTGTAATCCGGAAATCGTGTGCCACCTGTTTCTGGTCAACACACGGCGTCTTAAATTCTTAGAAAGAATCCAATACACGGCCTGATTTGGTGGATAAGTCAATGCGTTGAACCTATACTACACGGTGTGTACTTCTGAATACACATCGTGTATTCTGGTGTTGTACGGCCAAAAACGTTTGGCTCCTCCGGATGAGTTCCTCTATTTTATTTTAATCAAAATTAAAAGAAAAATTTGTTTCTGTGAGGTGAATGAGAAACGAGGGAGGAGGAACGGATCTCGATATTCATATTTCCATAATGATTAAACTTGAATTGAAATAAATAAATTATTAAATGCGTAAATCATCAACGAAATACTAAATAGGGAATCCCGACACCATAGAGATAGTATCATCATATGTTGCGTAAATCATCAACGAAAAACCATCATATATTTCTTGTTAGGGACATATTCCCATGAGACCATATTTATCCAGGTGGGGCCATATCCCTCATCAAACCAAACCTATCCTCATTGTTCTATACCCCCTTTTAGGAAAACCAGAAAGGGTTACTCATTTATAAGTCCTGCACCTACAATCACTCGAAAACTATCACCTATGAGTTCATTCCACATAAATTTAAACTACATGGAGCTGGTCATTATCACAAAAACTTAAAGGGTAAGACATTTCCCATTAATTAGAACCAAACTACATGGGTTTTAATTCCATTTATAGGTATATGTAGGAACACCCTTTATGGACTCAATCCTAACATTATAAAATAACCACCACATTCTTAGATGATGATCCACTCCATAGTGACAAGATATGTGGATTTAAAACATAGTATCTAGAACTAAATACCAATAAATAGAAAATACAAGATAGAGAACCTATGACACATACAAATTTTCATATTGATAGGAGACCTGTGATACATGACAAATATTCACATCAAATGCATGTCACTAATTATTCATTAGTATAGGGGTAACCAGTCCTTCATTGAGATTTGGAAAGGATTCATAAATACATATTAAATATTTTAGAGAGTCCTAAATTAGGAAATAATTCCCCCCAAAATGGAGAGATGACTCAGAACTCCCATCCTATTGATCTATGAAAATTCTCTTATGTGATTGTTCATTTTATGAGAGTTATCTGTAGATAGAGATTCATAGTGAGGTTAACCAGACTTCAGTGGGTAGAACTACTTCTATTCTTTAGACAAGTAAATATGGGGTTTCTTTTGTAGAAATGTGGGTTGTGGTGATATAATCCCACAAGGAATATAGGAGCTTATCTAGCTAAGAATTATTTTCTTTATCCACAATTTTCTAGATTATATTTGATATAGTCTTTTTGAATTCCTATATTTTCCCATTTTTTTCTATGTGATAGTAAGAATAATGGTTGGACTCAATATTTTACTCTTGATACAACCTTTCTATCCTAGAAGAATATAATTTGGTTCCATTTTCCATCAAGATTGTATGAGAGGCACCAAATATGGTGATGATATGAGACTGTATGAAATGGATGATGTTTTTCACCCCAACTTCTTTGAGGGGTATGGATTTGGCCCATTTGGAAAATAATTTGGTGGTAGTAAGGATGTATGTAAATTGCCTTGTTATGGATAGAGGATATATCCCCATGACATCTATTCCCCATATGGAAAATAACCAAGTATTTTAATTTGGTAGGGGAGACTAGTTTTTGATTGGTGAGTGTCGCAGGATCCCACATGTACTTCCTACATTATATATAGGGTTTCTCCTTCTATGATTCATCTAAAGAGGACTCTATAAAATATCCATTTATAGAGGACCATTTGTTCATTTGGCCCATCACAAAGGGTGATTCTTTTTGTTCATTTTTATATTTGTTCCCTTTTATATTAATATAATGGGAGGGTCCCATTTTGGTGGTAGTCCATTATAGGTCTCATTCATACAATAAAAAGTGTTGGGTTTTTATGCCCTAGGGTAGCACTAATCTCATTGATATTTTCCTTTTAATAGACAATGACTATGGAGACTAACCTTCAATGAAAAATATATAAGGTTGTCTCATCCTGATAAATTTCATTCATGGCTATGACTGGATTATCCATTGCATTAGCATGATTATTCTGTAAACATGGAATATGATTCAGCACTTGTTCAAAATGTAACTTCACCATCAGTCTCCTTAAATAGAAGATGAGAGGAATTAATTCTTCCTTTACAGTATCATATTCACCATTGATGTGCTTGACCACTAGCTTAGAATATCCTTTAACATTCAAATGGGATATCCATAGATACAAGGATAGATTCAAGTCTATAATAAGGGCTTGGTACTAGACTGCATTTTTGGTTCATCCTTTAGATACCAGAAAGGAATAGGGAAATATTACCTTGGTTGGGGAGATAAATACAATCCCCATACAAGCCTAGTTGAACTTCAGGATTTCCATTCTTTTCTTAGTCAGATTGTGAGACGATCCATAAAAATAAATCTCCCACATTTGGAGAATGAAATGGAAATAAAGAAAAACTCTTCATCTAATAGCTCATTTTTTACCAGTGTGCTTCTTGGGGTAGTATTTTCAATGAAAAAATTAGCTAGTTCTTTCCCTTTGATTGCCTTTTGTGACACAAATTGAATTTTTTACTATTTCATGATGACCACCCATTAGTCCAGATGACCAGCTATTATATGGAGGATGAGGATATACTTGAGTAGGTCCATATGAGAGACTAGATGAACTTTATGGTACTACAAGGAGTCCATTAGATTTTTTACTACAAATAAGAGTGAAATTAAAATTTTCTCGATATCATAATATTGGGTCTAAGTATCCAGCATCATTGGTAGATACTATTTTCTTTCCCTTTGTGGATTTTTTGAGAAGGGAACCGAGCGATCACTCCATAATGGTCACTTATAGGATGAGTGGTTACCCTTATACTAGAAACATTAGCATCGGTGGGTGCAGAATATGTTTCTTGAGCTTCTCAAAGGCTTCCCAGAATTATTAATCCCATTGATAAGAGACTTCTTTCTTCATTAACCTCATGAAGGGGTGGCATTTTCCAGATAGGTTGGCTATGAAACTCCTGATATAAGTGCATCATCCCTGAAGCCCTCTCATCTCTTTAAGGTTTTGGGAGTTGGAATTGTAAGGATCACACTAATATTCTTAGGGTTAACCTTTATGTTATGGTTTAATACCACAATGATAAGGAATTTTCCTGAGGTAACCCCAAAGGAACACTTCAAGGGATTCATCTTCAATCTATGTTATTGTAGCTTTATGAATATTTTTTGAAGGTCGGCGATATGCTCACAATGATATTGGGACTTAACTAGTAGTTCATTGACATAGTATTCCATTATTCTTCAAAAAAGGGTTTGAAAATGTAATGCATGCCATGTTGGTAGGTGGCACCAAAATTCTTCAAGCCAAAGGGCATGACCCGATAGAAAAATTTTCCTTGGGGTTTCCTAAAAGTAGTGGATTACTCATATTTAGGGGGGCCATATTGATATAATTGTACTCTGAGTACCCATATATAAAGTAAAGGGCTTGGATTCTTATAGTTTCATTGTTTAGGATTTTCATAATCAGAACTAGGAAATCATCCTTTGGATATTATTGATTTATATCCCTAAAATCGATGTAGACCCTGATATGCCTATTCTTTTTTTTAATGAGGATGATGTTAGCATGCTTTTTTGGGTATTTCACCTATCTAGTGAAGATGGATTTCATAATATTATAAACTTTAGATTCAAATTTGGAAGCATGTGAGGGGTGCATTCTCTTGGATAGTTTTTTATAACCTCGATGGTCATTTGGTAGGCACAGGTGATGGGTAGCCACATAGAGATCCGTATTAGGAATTTTTGTGTAATTCTAGGAAAACACATAACATTTATACTTCAATAAGGATATATACACCCCTTTCTCTTCCAAAGTCATGGTGACACTGATCAATATGGGACAAAGTTCCTCTTTTGTTCCTAGATTAACTTGTCTGAGCTCATAGATGGTGGTAGAGTTTCCTTCCCGAAATACTGGAGAAGTATCTCTGAGATCAACCTATTCACATTCCATCCTATCTTAAACATAAGTCTCCTCATGACTAGTAAATAATATAGAAGAATCTATGTCCTTGGTGAGGGATAATGGTCCAACCTTGGACTTTGGGAGTTCTGGGGCATGGTTATCATGATTGGTAGCACTTTGAGGGAGCTCACTTCCTTCTCTATTATCATTGTGGGTGGAAAAACAATGACATCTCAAATTTAAAGAGATTTATTGGGGTGTTTTCAATTTGATATAATAGTTTAGGGGAAGTCTATGATCTAGATAGTGATGGAAAAGAAGAATTCTTATCCATGGAATTGACCACTTCGGGTATAGCTGCTATTATATTGACATGAGATAGTGAGGCCTTTATTAGGTTGATCTAAAATACATACTCATTATTATTAAATCTTTGAGGGATTGTAGGGTTGGTTCCCAATAATTTGATAGAAACAACCTATATGTCATCATATATCATTTTTTTATACATATCTCTTATAGAAACCAACCTTAGCATACTAGGATTCACAAGATTCTAAAGGGGAACTATCATCACACAACATGCAAACCTTTCCATTTATTGGGTACTTCAAGAATTTATGGGATTTATATGGCACAACCGCATGTCTATAAAGACAAGGAATCCTGATAAGAACATTTTATATTGTGTCCACTAGATAAACATGAACTCATCATTAGACACTAGGTCCCAAAAATGGTCCTTAATATTGATCTTTCATAGGGGTTTTTGTTTAATCTTATCATACCATTGAATGTTTAGTTTCATGGGGGATAAATCATTATCACTATATCCTAAAAATTAGAGAGTCTATATTGGGATAATATTAAACCCAGAGCTATTATCAATCAGAGCCTATTTAATATTAAAATTATCAAGTATTCTTGAAATGTATTGGGGTATGGTATTCCCCTGGATGGATTCTTCACAATTTTGATATGTGAGGAAGATAATGGTATGAAATTATAGTGAGGTAGTTTCTTCTTAATAACCCTAAGTTGTAGAAACTAAATATCAAACTCCTAGGAACTCTAGAGTTCCTCAAAAATCCCCTCCCCAAGCTCTTTTGAAATGTACAAGGCTTCCATGATTAATATCTTAACTAGGACAACCATTAGTTGTTTCAAAATTTAATATTTTTATACTATAAGTATACACTTACCAATGTGGGGTTTCTCTTTGGAATGTAGTTTAGGAGCCACTGAGCTTGAGATAGAAAATTATGGCACTTGAACAGAATTTGGAGGTACCCTCATTAGCATTGGATTGAGTTGAGCTAGTTTACCCACATATTAGAGTTGGTTAGACCGTCGCACACCCACCAGTCGATCATCAAAAATAATTGGTTTTGGATGAATCTTTGAGGAATTTGTGGTGTCTTCATTCTTTTTATGGGCTCATTGAAGTGCTTAAAATGAGTTTTGGCTACATATATGACTTCATTAGGGATGTTTATAGAATAATTATTTTGACCATGATAATGTATTCCCCTATTCCATTGGATTCTATGGCCTTTGCCTATGGCTCCTTGGTTAGGTACAAGGAAATTAGGTTCATATGCATATTCTTAACTGGATAATGGGTCAGTTAAGTAAATTAAATTAACAGGACTGAATAGAAAATCTTCATTCAATGAGGGTTCTGTTTAGTTTGGTGTAACCTATTCACTAGATAACATAGGAAAGAAATCCATAAGATTCAAGACCAATTTGGTTGTTGGGTGAAACTATTTTTCTTATTACCTATTCCATTTTTGATGGTTACATATTACTCCATAGGATGGGTCTAATGATGTCATTTTTGATAAAGATGCAATTTTGGGGGGAATTATTAGTTGATGGAGCTACACTTTGATAATGGTGTGAGCCTGAATGATAGTCTTTTGAATCATCCATCCATCAAGATTTTTTTCACACCTGGTAAAAACTTATTCCCTATCATTTTCTCCTTCTAATTAGGTGGTAGACACATTGGAAACTTGCACTGAGTATTTTCATAGTATCACATGTCTAGAATAAACCATACCTTGGAGTTTTCTTTGAATAAAAATAAATCTTGGATAGTGTTACCCAACCTATGATGATAAGGAAAGTAGTTGGGATGATCACTAAGGCTGAACTCACCAAGTTTCTTTGGTTTGGGGAGCTTAAGGAGGTTGTTTTCCATGGTTGTGTGAAAATAAATAGGAATATATTCATTTCATAAGTAATATTTTTTATTATTTTATTCCTTAAATCATGGAAGGCCTCTATCTCTCCTTTCCTCTAAAAAATAAAAATTTTGTTGTTTTTGTCTCTTAGTAGGAGGCTTCAAGCAATGCGTAGCCTTCTTGGGTGCTTCTACAATCACTAGAAATAGTTTGATCATAATCTCAATAGTCTCTACCTTGCCCAATATTTTCACTTATGTTATAGGAACAAAAAATAGATTTATCCATAGTTCCTCAAATTTCATACTCCATGCATTATGAAATGTCTATAAATCTTCATAACTTTCCCAAATGTTTCAATAGAATTAGTGGTGTTTGTATCTCATCATATAGATTTTATATATAAAGTTTTATTAACTGATCTTATGGGAGAGATATTCTAAGGGAGTATGTCAAGGCTTCCCATCTGAAGATAAATTTAATGGCCCTTTAATTTTCATGTTGTTTGTAGATTTTGAGGTCAACGATTGTTATATTCCGTAGCATATAGCTGAATTGATAGAGGAAATGATGGTGAAGGTTTTCCAGTCCATGATAAACCCTATTGGGAGGATATTATACTATATGAAAGATAGACCCACTAGATTCTACACAAATCATCTCTATTTTGTTGAAACATTTTGGTCTTGTGGGCCCATCATGGGGCCTCACTGAAATATGAAATGCGATAGATGCTACTCCAGATCCCTTATGTCATAAAAGGTTGAAAATGGGATTCTAAAAATTGGATAGGGGTAGGGTGGAATCCACCTATTCAAGATATGGCTACATTTTGGGTTGTATTAGGGCATTCTACCCATCCATGCCTTCAATTCAAGTGGAAAGAGACTCGATAGTGTTGAGTAGTTATGAGGGTAATGATTTAAAAGACACCTCCAATGTACGGGAAGTGGGTAAGGATTAACACGATCACCCTATATTCATCAGATATTGATTTATGGATCATTATAGGGCTAGATGATTATCTTGATATGAGGGTGGTTGTTGTCGTAGTGGAGGAAAATTCTAGTATTCCTCAATTCTTGTATATAGATAAACTAGTTATCTATATCCAGAGCCAACTTGATGTTCAAATTCCACTCTTGTAGAAAAATTAACCTCCTCGTGATCGTTGGGGGATAAATATTTTCTTCTTCTTGGAGGAGAGGCCTAGTGGGAATATTTACCCTAAGAAACTTCTCTTTGATTCATCTGAGATTGTGTATCATAGCCTCATAGAAACATTCTATTCCATGAAGGGGGAATTGGGATTTCTGGGTGGTGAGTGGGATATAGCCATAACTTTCCCTTCATCTCTATTGGAATGGTGTCAAGGGGTGGAAACTCCACATTAAGAGGTGATAGGTTATGGTTCTTTATATGATTTCAGGTAGGTATGATCTCAGCTTGTGCATCAGCTAAACCTTCCCCTCAAGGTATTGTTTTCATATTTCCTCCCTTGGAGTCCTTGTTTCAATCTCTATAATCTACTAGAATAATGATGGAATTGATCATCGAGGCATATTAGGCGGTAGGTATCACTTCATCATCCTATAAGTAATAGAGTGACTCTAAAATACTTGTTTCTCCTTTGGAAGATATATCAAGGTCTTCCTTTCAACACTTTATATTACTGGATCATTTTGGATTTCAACCTTTATGGGGTTTGATCTTCTTTGTCATAAATTCACCTGATTTTGGTCTATGAATAGTGACTGTGTGGGAATCTATGATCATCCTTTCCAAATGTTCCCTTAATGAAAGGGTATTTTCACATAGAGGTATGAATGGATAGGGTGTAAGTTTCTAGAAACCACTACCCAAACTATATAAGACTTATCTCCTCATAGGAGATGATAATAATTACCCAATACCTAATGATTGGAGATGTTATGGGGCCTCCACTAGTACTTCCTGAACCTTTTGAGGATTTGATAACTCCTGAGGTTGATATTGTGGTAAAAATAACACCATCCCTATTAAATGAGGTTTATATGAAGCTACTTCTAACATTTTATAAAACCATTTAGGATTGGATGACCTAGGGGTGAAGGGAGTTATAAAAATTCCCCCAGCCCTAGGGTATGGGGTTTATCCAGGGTGGATACCATGGTGGATTACAATGTGATCCTTTTGATTGGGTTCATTTTCACTCAAGCATGAGCTGGGTGTATCACTTGCTCTATATGTGAGATAATTTCAACAAGGATTTTACATATGACCTGAGGTTTTTTTCTTCTCATATGAAATTTTTTTAGCCTATTTATAGTCCCATATTGGGAACCTATCCATGGTCCTCTCTCTCTACTCATGGTGTTTTCATGTCTTTGAAATGGGCGGATTTTATAGTAGTGACCAACTGGAATGCATGTTGTTCAGACATGTGTCCTTTCTTGTGACAATTACATTGTAATATTTCATCATTGTGGGACTCTAATATCCTAGGGGTGAAGCAAAGTGAAATTATCTATACTCACACTGTACTCATATGTTTACATCTGATGAATCTTTAGTGATTTTTTTTAGGGGTTGCAGGTTGTGGACGCAAGCATATCAGAGGCCCACATAGTGTTTTTCCAACCTCAGGTTCTGATCCATAGAGAAAGTTTCAAAGTTTATCTCATAATATAACATGTTCACAATTTTTATATGATCATCATATCCCTAGTATAAATTTTTTCTAGAAGTTTTAGCATAGGTAAGTCAAGTACTCCTCCTTTATATCATCTGGGATATCATAGTTGGAAGTGGAGACATGCCAAAGCATAGTCTTAAGGTTTTTCTTGGAAAACTCTTTCCAAATATTGATACCAACCTATTCCACATATAAGGTGTATTCTTATATATTTTCATACCATGGAGGTTGGTTTTCTATAGACAGCGACTCATAACCTGTAGAAGGCAGGGATAGTGGTCTTCGCTCTAGGTCACCTACTGAATGAGGTGAAGAGTTGCTTGAAATTTATGGGGTACCATATACATTTGAACCCAAATATTCAAAAAACTCTCTATATTAATGTGCCTTAAAAGGGGGAGGATTTATTTTCCTAGTTGATATATCACCATGGAGAGATTATCCATGATATATTTCATAGTTAGGACCCCCATAATTCATCTCTTTTCTACTACAAGGAGGACTATCATGGTAGGTATGACCTTATTCTTTATATGAAGAGTCATAAGATAATTGAGATGATAAATATATTCATTGTATATACTCAAGTATGTTAGCATTGATCATGGTATGAATATGATCCTCATCCAGTGTTGTAGTTAGAATATACTAACTTTCCATTTGGGGTTGAGCAAGAGTATGAGCCTACTGCATGAAGACTATCGAGATATGTCAATAGTTGTAAAATATTGTGGGAATATATTCCATATACTAGGAAGATATTGGATTATACTATAAAACTTCTAAATTATTCGTAGGAGTATATCCTTCCATTCGGTGGTTATCAAGATATTTTGGCCAACCTCAATTTAAGTAGGAATATGGATCTGATTCAAATGTTCATTCCTCACCAGAATATACTAACAGACCTCCAGAATAGGATAAGGGATATGGTTCCCCTTCTATATGGAACTTAAGGGATGTTGATATGGTCCTTCATCAGTAGGAGTAGGCATATGTGCCTATCTCTTGTCAGCTGTTGGAATATACTGAGTAGATTTTGAATGGTCGATGAGGATATGATCCTACCCTGAGGTGACTGTCAAAATATGACAATGAACCTTGGTTATAATAGTAATGTAAACCCAATATTATTATTCCTTTATAATATACCACCATCCTTCTTTAATAGGAATGTGTGCCTTTCCTGAGGTAACTGTCAAATTAAGTTGATGAACCCTGTTCAGAACAGAGATATGGGCCCCATCCTATCCTTTACTGAAATATCTCAATAATACTCCTAGATAGGAGAAAGATTATGTGCATTATTCAGAGTAGCTATCTATTCACACTGATCACACTGACATGTTTCTATTTTGGTTGGAATATGAGTATGTGTTAATTCTTGTATGATCACTGAAATATGTCAGTGAATCTCCTCCTTTGCTTCTAGAATATACTAGAATTCCATAAGGGTGTGACTATGAATATAGGCATGCATGTTTGTTTTCACTAGGATATTATGGAAGACATCGTCAATTTAAATGGGGTTATATTCCCTCTCATATCCTCTATTTTCCATCAGGGTATGCTTGCGGGCTTTGTGTAGGTTCTGAGCATAGTGAAAGTGCATGATTAAGGATGGACCACTCAGATTTTAGTCATAATTTATAGATAATCCGAGTTGTACATGATGAATAACGTCATCACCAATAGATTTAAATTATATATTACTTGACTTGTTTAAATTTTGGAATCAAATGCAGATCATCACATGTAATTTATAATTAATCTATAAGCATATCTATAATTACCTTAACATTTAATTCTTATTGTAGATATATTGGTTGAGTTTATCTCATCATACCATCATTGCATTGTAGGATACAAGAGTGAAATCCATCTGGCAGTGATCCACACATGCACCAAAATCTTAGAATGCCTCCATAGAATCAAGAGGTGCTAGCGTTGCCAATCCTGGCCCCTTTCATCATTCACCAGTGATCACAATAGGAAATTATTCATGGATGTGGAACTCTTTGCTCTCTCTAAATAACTTGATAGGTAAGGAGGATCCTCACTCTTGATATTGAGTGTATTATTTAGATCTTTTAGGGATTGACATAACCTTTCTCTATTTATTATTCAAAATGATTTGTATCTCAATAAAGTGATATAACTAGATATTTATTATGTCAGGTTTAAGGTTAACTATTTTCACATGATCCCTTACCATTTAATTAATCCTTAGTGAACCTCATATCTAATAATAATGCAATAATTATTACTCAATTTACATATGAATCACCTAGAATAAATAAATATCATTTATATCATTTTTGACCATAACTTTAAACTCGATCCATTAATCACCCCTAGTAGTTACTGAACCTTTAATAGTAACTATTTATTTAACAAATAAATATCATTGCATTATCCATTGGTAAATATAATATATATTAAATTCCCAAAACCTATAAAATAAATATTTATTATTATTTAACTTGTATATTATTTTAAATAACTCATGATTAAATCTTGGAGATCAACCAAACTTTAATAATTATTAAACAATAAACCAAAAAAATTGATCTAAATTGTTAAATTCATCATATAATTTAACTGAGATTTCAGATACACTTAGTGTATGAACCTATAGCCATTTTTTAGTGTAAATACTTGGAGACTTCTAAAGTCCATAGTTAGCATAACATGCCAAAACACCCACATAGAAATAAGTTAATGTCATAATGACATACAACATCCTATGAATTGTTACTTTGTAATATAATTAATTTATTGAAATATCTCCAATCAAGAAGGTTTTATGCTGGTTTCATCAACATATATGTTTGATGTCTCTTTCTTTGACTTTATAGAAATGAACTTTCCCACAAAAAATCATGGAGATGGATTTATCCAGGGAGTTCCATTCTCATCAAAGGGCCTAGTATATCAGCTTTTTTCAAGGGACAAAAAGGATAAATCATTTCTCATGTTATCCATTAATGCAGTATCACTCATGATTTACCCATCACATCTTACTTTACCTCCAGTATATGTCATCACAGTTTTCATCAATACATAAAATTACATGAAATATTGAATTCATTAATGATAATATTAAATTCTGGGGATCAATACACATATACAAATATAGGAACATTCAATGAAACATATGAATATGTATTTCCTACTAGGGGTCTCATTCTTGGAATATCATGCTCTAGAAATTAACAAGGGATCCCACCATGAGAGGGTTCCTCAACATTCTATGAGTCTCAACCCCTAATAGCCTATATCATTTGTATCCCATAAAATGATATCATCTAGTTATAGAACATATATGCAAGAATATTATCATGGCACATCCAGGTTCTCATCATAGTGTGGAACTGTTATGACCATTCTGTGTGATCGATATTCTTAAAACATTATCACATATTATATCATGCTAAGGAATAATCATGATATTATAATAAACTTCATTAATATTCAATACAATGAATACATGTAATCATTTAGTACTTATAAGTTGGTTTTAGGGAACCGAATCCAATAGACTCCCACTTGAATTAGATACAACTGTTAATATCCTTCAGTCCACTAGGTCCCACATGACACTCATTCCTTTCTAAGATAGATCCTTCTTAAAGGGGTTTACCATATTTTCCTTTTTGGATACTTTTCTCACTAAATCATCACCTCATTAATAAAAATCCCCCCTTAGATGAAACTTTTGAAGTATGTGATTTATACTTTTATGTGACCTTATATCTTTGGAAATATCCATCGGTGTAGTGTTATTATAGTAAACCATGACAATATCTTTAAGGTTTAGCACCACATAAAGCTCTTTTAAAAAGTTGTGATTCCAAAATACTTCTTTAGCTACATTGGAATCCACATTATACTCAGACTCCACTATATAATTAGAAACAACTGGCTTCTTTAAACTCTTCCAACTCATAGTTCCTCCATTAAGACTAAATACATATCCTAACTGTGACCTCAGATAATCCAGATCTATTTAGAATCTAGAATATGTATAACCTCTGATGACTATCTCTTTATCTACTCAATATACTAGGAACATGTCCTTAGTTCAACCCAGATACATAATGATAGTTTTAACAATAGCATAGTATTGTTCAACTGGATCATATTGATATCTTACTTCCATGATTAAATAGTAGGAAACATCAAACCTCATACATAACATGGAATACATGATTGATCATATTGCATAAGATTGTGGGATCTTACTCATTCATTCTCCTTCATGTTGTGTTTTAGTACACATTTTCTTAGAGTGATGTATACCATGTGACACTAAAACCAATCCTCTCTTTGATTGTCATATAATGAATCTCTTCAGTATCTTCTCAATGAATGTTCTTTAACTTATCCAAGTATCATTTTTTATCTATCATGAATTATATTGATCCCTATATTGTAAGCTCCTTTACCCATGTCCTTCATGGAGAAGCAATTTCTTAACCATTCCTTAACCTCTTATAAGGATGGAACCTTATTTCCAATTAGAAATATATCATCAACATATACTACTATGAAAATGACCTTACTCCCACTAAACTACTTTTAAACACATGGATCACATTCATTATTAATGAAACAAAATTCTTTTATAGCTTCATCAAACCAAATGTTCCATGACCTAGATGTTTTTTTTAATCTATAAATGGATATCTATAACTTTCATACCTTTTTGGAATCACTTAGTGACACAAATACTTTTGGTTGTGTCATATACACATATTCCTAGAGGTTCCATTTAAGGAAATAAATTTTGGAATCCATATTATAAATTTCATTATCATGGAAATCTACTATGGAAAGAAAACTTATTATGGATTTATGCATGGAAACTGGAGAAAATGTTTTTTCATAGTCTCTACCCTGAAATTGTATAAACCCTTTAACAATTATTTATGATTTATTGGTAATAACTTGACCTTCCATTTCTATATTTATCTTAAATACCAATTTGCACCCAATGGTATTTACATCTATTTTTGGATCAACCAAAACCCACACATGGTTTTGGTACATGGAATCTATATCAGAATTTATGAATTCATGTCATTTTGAAGCTTATGACCACTATACTACCTACTTGTAGGATAAAGGTCATTATTTTAAACCAATAACGAGTCGCTTTCTTTTTTTACTAGAAAACCACATATTTTTTGTTCTTTAACCTCTCTAGTGATCCTATATAGTACTTGTGTTTTAGGAACTATACCTTCCACAATGTATTTTGGAGTATGTTCCCATATCAACTCTTATGTATCTTGGTCATTAACATTATAGAAGTCAGTATTTCTTACACTCTTCTTCTTGATAATGTGTTCTCTATCAAGGAATATAGTTTTCCTAGAAACTATAACCTTATTATATGAGGGGTCATACTATCCCCTTATTTCCTTGGGGTAACCAATAAAAATACACTTCATTCCCTGAGGTGTTTGTATGTTTCTTGACCTAGACTTAACAAACACCTTGCACACCCATGCATGAATATATGATAAAATAGGTTTCTTTCCACTCCATAACTCAAAGGGAATATGGTTTTCCACTTTATTTGGTACTTTGTTTAGTATGCATGCAGTCATGTGTAATGTATATCCCCAAAAGGATAATGTAAGGCTTTCATAACTCATCATCAACCTTGCAATATCTAGTAAGGTATGGATCCTACTTTCACTAACACCATTCAATTATGGCATATAATGAAAAGTGAGTTTATATATAATCTCATACTACCATATAAAGTTGATAAAATCTTGGTTAATATATTCACCATCTTGAATTTCTCAAAGAATTCAGACTTATACTACATCAAGTAGATGAAATTGTACCTACTCAAGTCACCAATAAAAGTTATAAGGTATGAGAATCCACCTTTATCTTTTACTTGAAAAGGTCCACACATATAATTTAATAACAATTCTAGAATCTATGTGGCCCTTTCACCCTAACCACCAAATGGTGGTTTAGTTATCTTACCATGTAAACAAGAATAACATTTTTCAAGTGTTTTAATCTTAAAAGAGTCTACGTAACCATATTGATAGAGCTTTATCAAATGATTCTCATTTATGTGACCAAGATGGTGATTCCACAATTGGGTTTGAAATGAGTCACGTGAATTTGATTTGTTATCAATTTTTAATATTTGGTTTTCATATTATAATACATAAATACCATTATTAAACTATTCCATACTATACCATATGTTATTTTTATAAAAGTATCATATCTTATTCCAAAATTAAAAATAAATTCCTCAAATTCTAGACAATAATTAGAGATAATTTTTTTGGTAACACTAGGCACATGATAAAAACTCTTTAAATCCAAAAATCACTCATTTTGGCAATGTGAGGTGGTAGTCTCCAATGGCTAGAGTAGCTAGTCATGCCCTATTGGAAGCTAATAGATCTACCTCACCTTTTTAAAGCTTCCAAAATATAATTGATTCCTATATTTGGATACAAATGTGAGCACCACATGAAGTATCTAATACCCAACTTGTAGATACAGAAATATTATACTTGATAATGAACTCACCTAAATCTTCCCTTTGATTCTTTTCCTAGGTAAAGTTCCTCTTCTAGTGTAATTTCTTACCACATGAAAAATACATCACATTCTTCTCTATCACTTTCCGATAGATCTTATTATCCTTGAAATGATGGAGCTCTGGAGCCTTGAACTTGGAATGAGTGTTCACCCCCTTTGCCTTGTTCTTCCTTTTCTTATTCACCATAGGAACCATGGGTCCTTTATACCCCATATCTTTATTAACTAAGTGAATAAGATTAATAAGTTCTAAAAGTTTCTTTTCACTATTTCTCATATTGTAATTCACAATGAAACTATAGAAGGTTTTAGGTAATGAATACATAATAATATTTGTGCACAACTCATCAGGGATCTTAAACCCAAAAATTTCTAAGCATACTATATATCCATTCATCTTGTCCACATGAGACCCTAATGGTTCCAACTATCCAAGATTTCACATGAAAATTGTTTTGGAGATCTCATATCTCTCTTGCCTCTCATTACCCTGATAAAGATCATGAATGTGAGATATGATTCTATATGAATCCATATCCGCATATTTCTTTAGAATCTCACTACACATGAAGGATGGCATAATAAATTATACATACACTACTTTATCCACATATTTTAGGTAGAGAAACACTTTTTTCTCACTAGAATCTTTAGAAAGTGACTCAGGAAGTGGGGTTTCCAGCACATATAATTTTCATTCATGGTTTATTATAATGCTTAATTGCCTATAATATTCTTGGAAGATTGAGCTAGTGAGAAGGTTATCCTTCTATGGTTTGGATCAAGGTGATATGTTCTAAGTTGTGTGGTTCTCCATTTATAAAAAAATAAGAGTAGATTATTAGTAATTCCTTGATTACAGATTATATTAACAAATTTTAAAATTTTAAAATTTTTTAATCTTATTTTATTTTTTCAAAACCTAATATCCCAATATTAGTTTCAGAATATATTATTTCATGTATATTCTAGTGGCAAGGTCTAATATTTCCCTTCTCATAACCTAGACTTGGTCCTGACAAGTTAATTTAAGGGTTTTAGGTAGGCATAAATCACCAACTCATTAAATCAATTTTCGTTGATCTGTTAAGTGGACTTCCCAATATTAAAATCCTAGATAAATATTTCCTCAACCCTTGACACTCAGTTACACTAATTCCTTCTTGGGAAGTCAACCCTTAATGTAAACTAAGTTAATCTTCCCCAAAAATTCAAGCTAAATGTTCATCAGTAATTAAAATCACTATGACTTGGGCTGATCAAGAACTTTTAACTATCAGTTTGATTCTAACTTAAGTAGTGGAAGGATATACCAACTTAATATTTTAGTTGAGGGATGTTTTATTTATGTGTAAAAGTAAATTTTTATCTTATCACATGCCTTGTTAATATTATGTTGATTTTACTTAAGTGATTAACCATATATGATAAAATTTACTCATAATTAAATTTTATTTTTTTCATCATACATGCTTGTTAATTCATTTATTAAGTGATCATGTAGCATCCACAAACATAAATAATTAACAATGAAACTGATTGAAAAAAAATATAAGTGACATGATCATGATATTTTTAATGGTTAGTTTATCTAATGTATGATAAACTAACCCTTGACTCAAGGGGAAAACACCTTGACTCGTATCTTGGTTCGTTTTCAATCATTCCACCTTAGCTCCTATGTATCACCTCAATTGGATTTTCCTTGGATCCAAGACTCAGACCGCCTCCTCTCACCTAGGATCTCCATGCTTATATAATATTTTACTCACACATAGGTGAGAGGATCCAATGGATTAGGTAAGGGGGTTCACATAAAATAAACCACATGAACTTAGGCCCTTATATAATAATGAGGGGAGGATGACTCACATACCATCATTTTAATTTAATAATAATAAATTAAAAGGAAACCAATCACATACATTGGTCTAATCTAATCTCATGATCATCCACATGTCATGAAAAAAACATACATTTGTAATATATCCATTTTCTTTCATTATTCTTTTAATTAAGATAAAACTCCATGAATTGATCCAATTAATTAAAGTTATCTTAATACCATCCAAGCATCCTTAAATTCCATCATCCATATATTAAAAAAAAAATTAATTTTATTTAAATTTAGTGAAGTATGCAAGTGTAATTGTAGGAAAATACATGTAATCATCCAAACTACCATGAATTATCATTATGATTGTGCATTCCCTTGACATCCAATATACATTGTGTGATAGGTAATTACATGACTGTCAAAAAAATGACTCGCGAAATACATGTGAATTACAATTCATGTGATGATCTTGATGTGAATGGAGTACTCTATAAGAAATAACCATACACAACTTGTAGATTTAGAATTTAACACAAAAATTAATTTAATATATAATCAATAATATTATTACATGGCATGTACTTCCATATACATTAAACATAGAAAAAATTGAATTAGTTTAATTATATAACTAACTCTTCTCTCCATATTAAATTAATAATGATGGATGAATAAAACTACACAATGTATATTGAATTATGTGGTGTGTGATATCTTTTAACTGTGTATGCAATACACGGCGAGGGACTAGGCATGTTTGTTCGCTATGAATGTGTATGAGGTACACTGTGTGTAATCTTCCTAAACAATGTGTAGCCTTAATGTTTCATAGTTTTAAGTCCCCATGTTGTGTATAAGATACACGATATGCTTTGACCCTCATGTTGTTTATTGTAATAATGTTAGGACTACACATCATGTTCATGAGTTACATGGTGTGTAGTTCTTAAAAATTCATGCCTTCTAGTCCAGATTTACATAAATCCAATTTTATTAGATCTGATCCAATATCATCAGAATGATCTGATAACCATGTGAGATGAATTTAAAATACATGATTACACAGTGTGTAGATGATTACACAATGTGTATTCTTGTATTATCCAACCAAAACTCATGGCATCTCAAGATGTCGTTTTTGAATGTTTCTTCATTTTAATTTAACTCGTTTATTGGTTATGTGAGTGAGAGAAAATAAAGGGAAGATAAAAATATGTTCTATTTCCAAGAATGAATATATCTAAAGTAAAAGAAATTTACAACTCATATCATGAAATCAATAATTAATAAATAATTATAAATTAATCATGTGACCCCTTTAATACCACTTATAGGTTTTGGGCAAAGTGGAAGGGCCTGATTGGGTATAGACAACTTGACTTTTAGTCTTAATTTATGGATGATCATAGTTGTACATGAAAAATGATGTCATGAACAGTGAATTTAAATCATAGATTACTTGACTTGTTTAAATGTTGAAACCAAAGGCGGATCATCAAATGTAATTTATAATTAATATATATACAGATCTAGAATTTACTCAACATGAAATTCCATTCATTGATGAATCGATTGATTGGATCTCATCATATTATCATTGTATCATAAGATCCAAGAGTAGAATATCTCTAGAGGTGATCTACACATGCACCAAAATCTCATAATGCCACCATAGAATCTTCAGGTGATAGCATGGATGATCTTGATATCTTATGTTGTTTTTCATTGATCACAATGAGAAGTTCTTCATGGATGAGGAACTCTTTTCTCTCTCTCAATCACTTGAGAGGTGAGGAGTATCTACACTCTATATCTTGAGTTCATTCTTTATATATCTTAAGGTGTTTGAGAACCATTCTCTATGGGTTGTGCACAACAAGTTGTATCACAAGAAAGTGATATAACTAGATATTTATTATGGTTGGTTTAGGTTTAACTATTTTCACACAGATTATTTACCATTTAATTAATCCTTCATGAACCCCATGTTTAATAATAATGTAATAATTATTACACACTTGACATGTCCATCACCCAAGAATAAATAAATATCAGTTATATCATTCTTTATCAGACCTTTAAACTCGGTCTATTAATCCTCTTCAGCGATTAATGACCCTTAAATAATGACTATTTATTTGAAAAATAAATATCACTACATTATTCATCAATAAATATAATAAATATTATATTCTCCAAACCCTGAAAATAAATATTTATTATTATTTAACTCGCATATTCTTTCAAATAACTCATGATTAAATATTAGTGATTATCCAAACCCGAATAATTTTGAATCCATGAAGTAGTAATAATATTTATTCAAATTCTTAAATTCAAAATTAAATTTAACTAATATTCTTAATACACTTAGTGTGTCACCCTTTAGACCTATTTTTCAATGGAAATAGGAGAAGATGCCAAAATTCCAAGGTTAGCCTCAAGAAACACTCCAAGACACCCATAGAGAAAGAATTTAATATCACAACAACATAGAAACTCCTAAAAATACCTATTATGTAAAATAATACCCTTTTCATGATATCTCCAATAAAGTTGGTTTCATGATGGTCTCATTAACCTATGTATTTGATGTATCTTTATTTGACTTTATGGAAATGAACTTTCCCACAAAGCACTATGGCTATGGATTTTTCTAGGTAGTTTCATTCCCATAAAAGGGCGTGAGATATCAACTTCTATCAAGGGATAGAAGGGATAAATACTTTCTTTCATTATCCATTAATGAAATATCACTCGTGACACACCCAATGTATTATACTTCACTATGGTCATATGTCATCATAATTTTATTCAGTACATAAAATTAATAAACTTATGTTATTTATTAATGATAATTTTAAAGTCTAAGGATCAATACACAAGCACTACACCAAATCAAGTGACTAGCGGTAGTTTTTTTTTATTTGGTGGCAGTTTAAACCACTAACAAATGGTTTCATGATTTTTTTTATAAAATATCACTAAAATTGGTGTTGGTAATTGTCTCATGTTGTTTTCTTCTATTTCATGGTGATATCTGGAAACTATCCTAAAAAAATTTAGTAGTAGTTTAAACCACCACTATAATTCATAATATTTAGAGATGGTTTAAACTACTACTATATTTAGATTTAAAATAGATGCAGAAGTTTTTATCCCCCTAAAAAAATATAGAAATAGAAATAGATAGTAATGAACACATAAAGATTGAAATAACATACATTATAAGTAAAAAAATATATATATCTAATTAAATACAATAAGTTACAGATAATGGGATTAGTTATAAAATATAACCACTGAATAAAAATTCAAGCCTCATCACTACCTAATGAACTAGATCATATCCATCTCTATTTCCATATTTGTCTCCAATCCCTTCTATGGAACCTGTATGACAGTTTTCTTCAAAATATAACAATGATATATATTTAAATTTCAACTTAAAATAAATAAAATTGTGTGTACTAAATGATTATGAAATTGTGTGATTTACCTACTGAATCAAACCATAAATCGATTCAATGTCATCGGGGACACATCCAGTCATCTTGTGATGTTATTTAACTAATGATTTATGTAGTTCAACGAACTTCACATCATATAGCTTTATATCAATATTATATTCCTATATTGTGTTCTACTATTGCTAAATTGGGGTTTTCATCGCAAAAAACTTCCTCTAATCGTCTATAGGGATGGAGTAACTGAAAACTATAGTAGATGCTACTACAATATCTAGTAAACAGTGTAACATCTTATTTCCTTCTTTTAGGTACTTATTGACACTTGTTATGTTTACCTTTTTATTTAAGGTGGTTTTAGGATTTTTGATGATGGAGATCATTTATCGAGGAAAATGACCTAAATTTTGGGGATGTATGCTTGTTTGAATTAATGTAGTTTTGGTTTTAAATGTTTCAAATGGGTTTTAAAGGATGTAATTTGGGTCTTGGTTGAGTTGGAGGGATTTATAGTTGATTTGGGGGGTTTTTACAGAACCTAGGTTCTTCACTACATACTAGACACATTCACATTGTGAACTATTTAAATATAGTGAATCCATTAATAAGAAAATTTTGAAATTCTATCTTAGAGCATGAAAATTTATAAGTTGTGAAATGGTTACATGTCATGAAAACATAGATCAAGGGTAATTTATCAAAAGGGTGTATATTTTTTCAGCATATCTGTAATTCATATAAATCCATGAAATAAAGGTATTCATGATGTGAATTCATTAACTCCAATAGTTTAGTTTACACTATAAATTGAAACCTCCCTTCATTCAATGTGCAGGCTTCCCTATCAAACCCTATGGTGATTTTGGGTGATTTTGGGTGATCCCCCTCCTTTCAGATTACTCTGTTCAGTGTTCATTTTCATGGTGGTTGTGTCACTTCACCCCGGTAAGTGGTCCTTCTGCTTCTCCATAACCTTTCATCATGGAAGTGGTGTTGGCTATTTTTGTTGACCAGATTATGATTATTTTGTGTTTCTTATCAATCTTTGACAGTTTTCCCTCATTCCTTGTCTTTAAGAGTCCAATCTACTTGTTTCTAATCTCCTTTATTAAAGGCAACTAGGTTTCCCTCTATTCTTGAGGTGGGTGTCTCAATACAAAGGGTTAATTATATGATTTTCTTATTTTTATTTTATATTACTTTTGGTTTGTTTAATGAATTGGATGGATTTTTAGTTTCAATGGATTTTTTTGGAAAATATACATGTTTTTAAAGAGTTTTTTCTTTAAAAATAGTTTTCACACACCAAGTTTTTTGATTAAATGCTTGAATGGTGGTTATGGTTTAAAAAATGTTTTTAAACACTGGATTAGATTGGATTTTCTTTTAAAATGTTTTATAAATTTTTATCATGAGTTTTAATTGTATTTTGACAGACTTATCACATTGGGAAGCCTTGGGTGCGTTGAAAATAGACTTTTCACTCATATTGCTTGTAATTCCACTTGAGGTTTTCTTTCACTTTAGTGTGTGTAATTCTACTAGTGGTTGTACTAGTTGGATCCACCATAGGCCTAGATTATGTATTTATTTTGTGTATGGTAAATATTCTCATATAATAGAGCAAAAATGGTGTGATTTCTAATTTATGATTGGATTGTCACATGATGGATTATTTCATGGTTATTTTCTATCATGTGGTTACATGTGGTTGTACCTCATTTTTTCACATGATGGATTGTTTCATGGTTATATGATTACATGCTTATCTTATAGTGTACCCATTGATTGTATTTTTTATGATTACATGCATTATCTATAAGGGTGTTATGAAAAATCATAGGATGATTCAAAAATGTTTTGTTTTATGAAAAATCTTCATAATTTTTTTTTAACTAGAACTGTTGTATTCTTGATATTAGAATTTTTATAGAATCTATGGCAGAATCCTACTGGGATTTATGGTCACACCCTACTTCTTCACGTTGGGTAGTTGTATATGTTTTTTTTGTTGGGTTTAGGTAAAGTTAAAAGGATCATATAGCATGTTGGTTCTATTATTAGTCATTTCCTTTACAGTGGGATGGTTTGGTGGTGATGGATGGTCACATAAGGATTAGTTTAGTCTTTTTGGATTGGCATGTTTGGACTAACTTTGTATATCTCATGGATATTTTATATTGTTTTCTCTTTGTATCCTATTGGTTTTCCTTGTTTAGGTTTATCATGAGAAAACTTTTTATCCTTTTATTATACTCCACCATATAGCAGATCATCTCAGGTGATTTTTCTAGTTAACCTGGGATAGTTCGTTACAAATTAGTATCAGAGAGGATACCCTGCCTGAAGTGTTGTGAAACTGACTGGTTTTAGTTCAATGTCTTTGGTAGATAGGATTTAGGATCATTGGAATTTGGATGGTAGATATAGGAGGGTCCTGACCATGTCACTTTCATGACTGAACCCAAGTTACCATGGGTGTTTAGGGGTTTATACTAAGTTTTAGACTTGGTGTTTGAGGTCATTTGAATTAAGTGGATTGTAATTTTATTTGAATTGACATGTTTTTTTTAAGGTGTCATCTTCCATTCCTAGAATTCATAATTTCTATAAATTGTTATTTTTTAAAGCATTGATTTTAATTCTGGAAGTTGGTCCTATGATTTTAGTATCCTCTCTTAATCTGATTGATTTTTATCTAGTGTTTATTATATAATTCCTCCAAGAATAACTCCTCCAAATATGAGAGAGTAAGTTGTGAGATAGGTTCTATAGGAAAATCCTCCATTGTACCCTTATTTAGTTGAAGCTATAATTCACACTATTTAGACTCTAGGTCAAGCAGGTGTTGGGAACCTGAGACGTGCAATGGATCAGGGATTGGAATTCACTAAGCAGCATCCACCCATCTTCTATGGTGACAAGAGACCCCAAGAATATGAGGAGTGGCTTGAGAATATTGAGAGTATATTAAAATTCTTTAATACTCCTAAGAACTCTAAGGTAGGTGTTTACACATATATTCTTGAGGGGTCATGAAGGAGATAGTGGGAATCTATTGTACAATCTAAGTTTCACAAATAAATTACTGGGGCATCCTTCAAGAAAATATTTAACCAGTATTTTTATCTTGAAATATTACATGTGGAAAATACTTGGGAGTTTTTGACCTTGTATTAAGGGGAGTGTACCGTTTTGGAGTATTCCATCTATTTTTTTTTTGAGTTAGTTAAATTGACACCAGAGATTGTTACTAATGATTACCTAAAATCTCAAAGGTTTTAGATGGAGATGATGGATGATATTTGGTCAATGATGATTCTCATATGGATTTTTAATTTTTTGGAAGTGGCTAATAAAGAAGCTATGGAAGAGGAAAACATAACAGGGAGAACAGGTCTAGGTAGAGCTTTGGTTGTTACAGTTGTTAGACATGGTGTATCTTCTAGCCAGAAAAGGAAGCACAAAGGTAGCTAGTTTTCTTTAGGACAAATTTTAGGTGATTTTTCAAAGAAATAACATGTTTTTTACTATCAGTGTGAAAAGAACAGTCATAATAATATTAACTGCATAGAGACTCATGTTGGTCGGAGTGGACACTCAAGAGGGGGGTGAATTGAGTTCCAATTAAAATTTTTGTTTTAAAACTTTGTCTTAAAAGCCCCCAAATAAAATACTAAATTAAACTGTAGTGAATTTATATCAAAGTAAGGGTTCGGTTGGGTTCTCAAGGGATTGATTATTTCCCAGTTAATCAAAACAGAAAGGTTGATTAACTTTTGAAACCAACTTACTAATTTACAACTAATATAAACACTTGCAAATTTAATTATCAAAGTGACTTTAAAAACAGTTTTGGTTTTAAAGTAATTAGCAGCGAAATAAAAGAATAACTTTGAAAATAAATAAACACAGTAGATTTAACCAAGAGGTTCAGTCTCAAGATGAGACTTAGTCCTCTCAAAACTTTATATAAAAGTGATCCACACCCTGGATCGGGGATTACAACAGTATACAACTGTCCAGGTCCAAGACCTCTACCACTGTTATCCGTGGGAACAGAAACAACAGAAACCATATGTCCAGGTCACACGACCTATACCACTATCTCAGTGGGAAAGAAAAGATGTAAGAGTGTTGAGTGAGGATTTACAAATCCTCTAGTTAGAGTACAGGAGACAGTGTGTGTGTAAAATACATCATATAACACACACTGCTCAATATGTAAAAAGATAAATCACAGAGAAAATATTTAGAGTTTAGAAATGGCTCTAGTGATTGTCGTGCAGTTCTGGACTCCTTTGATTGATCAGAATTCACTCTGAGTCCTCTTCTAATTTTTGTCTGGAAAACAGAGTATCGTCTGTTTCCTTGACTTCCAGGTTCAGAGATAGAGAAGAAGTAGTCGATGAAGTTCTTGTTTTATGTTCTCGTTCTCAGCTCTTCACTGGTTAGCATTGATGAAAGAGTTCCTCATGTAAGTTCAGTCGTCTCTTTGCATTCATGCTTTTTTATTCTTCCAGCACGCCTTGTGGTCTGTATCTCTCACTCTTAGTAGCACATCCTTCCTTTATTTAAAGCACGTGATCCGGCAAAAGAAATGATTTATTTTTGCAGGTACGAGGTACGGTTCCCTGACATCCAACAACACACATTAAATAAATGACAGAGCATTTTAAAATATTCCTAATATGACCGTTGGTTAGATTAAATAAAGATAAAGAAATTCAAATAGATGTTTATGACTATCAGTGTGTCAAGTGATCGGTGGGTCATCAGCAACGGTGATACATCTTCGGTGACTCATTTGATCATCATCGGTGAGACATCTTCGGTGACTCATTTGATCAGCATCGGTGAGACATCTTCGGTGACTCATTTGATGTATCGGTAGTGGTGGACTTGTAACAGTAGCGGTGGCTCTGCCTTTACCAGTAGCGGTAACTCTCTATAGGTAGCTATGGCTCTGCCTTGTAACGGTAGCAGTAGCTCTCTATCGTTAGACTTTGCATAACGGTGGACTTCAGCATATCGGTAGCTGTCAACTTTGCTGTAGCGGTAACTGTCGACTTCATTGTATCGGTAGCTCTCTTGTAGCGGTAGCTCCAACATATCCGTAGACTCAACTGTATCGGTCGCTGTGAGCTGTAACGGTTGCTAGATTGTAACGGTAGCCATTTTTTCTATTGGTAGCTACTGTCTAACAGTTTCTCTACTCTGTATCGGTAGCTAGTTTGTAACGGTAGCTAAAAACTGTTTGAGCATTCACTTGGCAGAATGAGTTAAGTCATAGTAAACATATATATCTGATAATGCAAAAGACTTAATTTAAGTATAGTGAAGGTAACAACATATATTAAAGTATATTTGAAATGTATTAATCATAATCAAGATATAAAGAAAGAATGGTTGGGATTATCATAACACGATAAATCCACTTAATTCCAGAGGGTTCAACAGTCTCCCCCTTTTTGATAATCACAACTTATGACAAAATAATGTAATATCAGAGGAAACAAAAAAATATATCAAAGTATGATATAAACAGTATAGTATCAGAGGAAAAATCTAAAAACAGGAATATATCAGGAAATAATGTAGTATCAGAGGAAAAATCTGAAAAAAAAAACAAACAAGATTCTTTAGTGTTAAAAGATTCGCATATTCCTCCCCCTATCAATTTAACTATAGGATTCTCCTCCAAAGTAGTGATTTTCTCCCCCTTTGTCCCCTTAGGTGAACAACATTCTCGTTCTCTCTCTCTGGGTACAGGTTTCCAATAATGTCTCTCCCTTTGTGATTAACAAAAAGGAGGGTATTAGAGAAAAGAGAAGGACTAGGAAAGAAAATATACAGAGTAAAATAGACAGTGAAGAGAGGAATGAAGTATTTGATTGATAAGTAAAAGATACTGTGGGAAAATCAGAAAAGTACAAAAATACAATGAATACCATCAAAAAAATGGAGCTAGAAGCACTCAATTATCCTCTTGAACAGGTGTCTTTCCCTTGGGATCAGTAGAGGGTTCAAAGGTAGAGTCAGTAGGCTTGGGAATTCCTGAAAGAACCACTGGTGGATTAGCAACTGATACAGTACCAAATCTGTAATCTGTCTCTCTCTGAGGGATCAAAGGTGTTAAGCTCCTAATGGCTTGAACTGGAGTCAGTTGAGGAGTACTCCTAGAGGAAGATGGTGGAAGGGCAGGTGGTACAATAACTGGCCGAGGATCCACATGTAGGAAAGGCAGCAAGAGATTCCTGAAATCCATGATGATGCTTCCACCTCTCTCTATAGCAGATACAAAATCATCTCTGTTCTCAATAAACTTATCTAAAGCAGGAGTAAGCTCCCTGAGCTTACTAACCTGTTCTCTGAAGGCTTGGGTAACTGGAGGTAACTTCATATTCTCAATCAAAAGCTTTAAATGGTTTGTCATTTGGTGCTTGGTATAAATTTTTTTCAAAATAAGCATCCACATTATTTTTGATTGCCTCTTGAGAAGCAGTAGCTGCCCGCAGGTGATCGCGAACAAAACTACTAACTTCCCTAGTGGTAGCAAGAATCTGAGTATCTGATGCACCACTGGGACTGGCCTTAGCCAATTCTTCCTAAATAATAGTGCGGATTTGATCAAGGTTCACACTTGTGCTGGATGAGGGAAGAGGTTTCATTGAGAAGGCCACTGTTTGCTTGAAAGAGTGAGTCAGACTACTAACCACCTTCTGAACAAGTTCATCCTGACTGTTCAGATGTTCTTTAACTGACTTCTTAAAGGCCTCAAAAACTTCCACAAACTGTTTGACCACTTCTTTGATATATCTAATATCAGTGTGCACTTGGGTTTGAGAACTGTTCAAAGCAATCAATGAAGCGATTGATTGTCTAAGAGAAAATACAGCTCCTGTCCAACTCTCAATCTGAGTGTGGCACACCTTAAGTTCATCCACCATTTCTTTCACAGGACTGGACACACTGCATCCAATGGATAACTCAAGGTATTTATCCACGCTTTTCATCTCTTCAACCATACTTTTCTTCATATCTGCCACTAATTCTCTTATTTCTTCTTTCAATTCAGCTTTTAAAGACTTAAGGTTCTCCTTGGTTGCCACATTGTCATCCACAGTAGGTAAGGTAACTGATTCCTTTTGGGGTTGATCTTCCTCATCAGAATCTCCATAAGAAAGTCCAAGAATCATATATCCAGGATTTGATGTCCAACCTTCAATGTCATATAACACTGATACTGAGCCAAGATTCTCCTCCTCACTTGGAACATTCTCCTGAGATATCTCTTCCAACTCTTCTTCCAGAGGTAATTCTGCAATTTCCTCTATAATTACAGTAGATTCAATAGCCATTTGTTCTGAGTCATTAATGACTCTCTCATCAATAGGTGTTGCTGCTATGTCTTCCTGATCAGGCACTATCCTGACTGTACTGACTATTAGAGGACTCAAACTAAGCTCCTTTTCAACATTTTCCTCATCATCTGCTTCATCATCAGCCTCCTTTTCTCTGTGATCAGATTCGGTTGTCTCATCCTCTTCAGAGGTGTCCTTGACAACATTTTGGCATGATTATTCTCCTTCTTCTGTAGTCTCTGAATCATTGTCCTTCAAGACAGTTTCTCTCTTTGGTAGTGCTTTTGGAGGGCTAGCTGATCCATAAGAAATAACTTGATGCACAGGACTAGGGGGTAATTCTGGGTCTCCTCCTTCCTCAACTGAAGTCTCTTCCTCCTCAGCTTCATCATCACTATAGACTGGTTCTGGCTCATCTGTTCCAAGACCAGGATCTCTCACATCCTTTGGTCTAGACGGATGATCCACAGGAGTGAACTTCTCATAAATATTTCCATCATCATTTACCCAAGATTTCTTCCAAGGATTCCAGTTGACTTTCATGTATTTACAGATAGTTCTTGTAATACAGAAGTTATCCTTAACCACTACCAACTCATCCTGAGGTCCAGCTATCTCTTTCACTTTCAGCATAACAGAAATTATCTTTGAGAAAAACAAGGCATTTGATTTTGACTTCGGTCTAGTCATCTCTTCCACTTGAACCATAATCAATCTACATAGATTGATTCTCACACTTTGCTTCAGTAAATATAATAGATATATGTCTTGAAATATCAAAGTGGCAAAGTATCCTCTTCTCGGACTAACAACAAGCTGAATAAATTTAAATAACAGCTTATCTTCTCCTGCCATCTCTACAGCAATCACCTTTCTAGGGGTCCCATTCCCTGTGAGTTCCAACAAAGCATCTTCATATTGAAATTCATCACTGGTCGAAGGTACAGACTTGGAATAATAAGTAAAATCTCCCTCATGAGGAACTCTTAGGTTCTCATACCATTCTCCTGAAGTAAACGATACTTCCTGACCATTCACATATGAAACCATTCTGCTTTCTTCTTCATGCTTTTCAAAACGAACGAATTCGTAGAACTATTTCACCAGTCCTGGATAATAAGGTCTGTTGTTGTTCGCGAAGCATTCTAGCCAACCTTGTTCTTATAAAACTCTAAGAACCAACGACTTTCTTTCCATAAGCCATTATGCACACACCTATTTTTCAACAACTATCTCGCGCTTCGATAGGTGTGGGTTTACTGGTCTTCTCTGAGCTACACTTCCACTGCCACTTCCACTGGCATCAGTACTAGCTACTTTTTGTCTCTTCACTACCGGCACTTCAATTCCATCAGTCATCTGAGGTCTCTTGACGTGGGCCATTACGGATTTGAGGCTAGGGTTCTAAAGGTCGAGAGGTTTAGGTTTAGGAGAGTTCGAGCAGACAGGTTCGCGGTGAGATTGAGTGAGTCTAGTTCGAGTTTTAATATCATTTAGGATTCATAAATCACATAAATCATAAATAAAATAAAACGGTTCGATGACTCGGCATTACAGAAAAATACAGTGCGCAAATGTACCGGTAAAGTCTTCTAATGGTAAGGTTTCCCTAACAGTGAGGTCTCCCTAACGGTGAGGTCTCTATAACGGTGAGGTTTCTCTAACGGTGAGGTCTCTCTAACGGTGAGGTCTCTCTAACGGTGAGTTTTCTATAATGGTGAGGTTTCTCTAACGGTGGGGTCTCTATAACGGTGAGGATTCTCTAACGGTGAGGTTTCTATAATGGTGAGGATTCTCTAACGGTGAGGTTTCTATAACGGTGAAGATTATCTAACGGTGAGGTTTCTATAACGGTTTCAAGGGTAAGTTATCATTACTAATTCATGTTTGATGAAACTTAATCTTTCTGAACTTAAAGGATTAGTGAAAATATCAGCTAATTGAAGTTCAGTGTCTATGAACTCAAGTGTTATATCACCTCTTTGATAATGATCTCTTAGAAAATGGTGTCTAACATCAATGTGTTTGGTTCTAGAGTGAGACACAAGATTCTTAGAGATATTAATCACACTAGTATTGTCACAGTTGATTGAAACATGTTTAAAGTCAAATCCATAATCCAGTAGTGTGTGTTTCATCCACAGAATCTGTGCACAGCAACTACCAGCAGCGATGTATTCTGCTTCAGCAGTAGACAATGCAACTGAGTTCTGTTTCTTACTACACCATGATACTAGGGATTTTCCAAGTAAGTGACATGTTCCAGATGTGCTTTTCCTATCTAACTCACAGCCAGAAAAATCAGAATCTGAATAACTTGTTAAGTCAAATGATTGTCCTTTTGGATAAAACAAACCTAAATTCATAGTACACTTAAGATATTTAAAAATTCTTTTAACAGCCAATAAGTGTGATTCTTTAGGATTAGCTTGAAATATAGCACACATACATACACTGAACATAATATATGGTCGACTAGTAGTAAGATAAAGTAAACTCCCAATCATACCTCTGTAATTAGTTTGATCAACTGGTTTCCCAGATTCATCAACATCCAATTTACAGGTGGTACTCATAGGTATATCACTTTCTTTAATACTATCCAAACCAAAAAGTTTTAACAAATCTTTAGTATATTTACTTTGATTTAAAATAATACCATCTTTAGTTTGAAAGATTTTAAAACCAAGAAAATACTTAAGCTCTCCCATTAAGCTCATTTCAAACTCATTTTGCATAACTTCTGAAAAATCAGTACATAAAGAATTTTTAGAATATCCAAAAATAATATCAACAACATATATTTGTACTATTAATACATCTTTTGAAATCCTTTTTATAAAAAGAGTGGGATCAGCTATTCCTTTTGTAAATCCTTTTGAAATAAGAAAGTTTGAAAGTCTTTCATACCAAGCTCTGGAAGCTTGTTTTAAACCATATAAAGCTTTAGAAAGTTTAAAAACATGATTTTGAAAATGAGGATTTGAAAAACCAAGTGGTTGTTCTACAAAAACATCTTCAACAATAAAACCATTTAGAAAATCACTTTTCACATCCATTTGATATAACTTAAAATTCAGATGCGATTCATAGGCAAGTAAGATCCTAATAGCCTCTAATCTAGCTACAGGTGCAAAGGTTTCCTCATAGTCAATTCCTTCCTCTTTATTGTAACCTTGTGCAACTAGACTAGCTTTGTTTCTAATGATGTTTCCAGATTCATCAACTTTGTTTCTAAACACCCATTTTGTGCCTATGGTGATAGTGTCCTTAGGTCTTTCTACTAATTTCCAGACTTTGTTTCTTTCAAATTGATTTAGTTCTTCTTGCATAGCTATTACCCAAAATTCATCATTGATAGCATCATTGATATTTTTAGGTTCTAACTGTGAAAGAAAAGCTTGATGTTCAACCTGATTTCTTATAGAAGCTCTAGTCTGTGATCCTCTATCTAGATTTCCTACAACTTCATCTAAAGGATGGTTCTTTAGAATCCTAGTTGGTCTTGAAAAGGTAGGGCTAGAGATTTTAGGTGCATCTACAGGTTGAGGTTCAACAGAAGCAGGGTCTGGAAAATTTCCAGAACTGGATATTTTAACTATAGGTCCACTGTTTTTATCATTAAGGTTCAAACAAGAGAGATCATCTTCAATATTTTCAAGAGAGGTCTTAGGTTCATGTGGATCAGTTTCATCAAATTTGATGTGAACAGATTCTTCCACACATTTGGTTCTTTTATTGAAAACTCTATAGGCTTTACTAGAAATAGAGTAACCTAGGAAAATTCCTTCATCACTCTTGGATGCAAACTTGTCAAGATTATCTTCAGTATTAAGAATAAAGACTTTACAGCCGAAAACTTTGAAGTAGTTAACCTTAGGTTTCCTATGGTTCCACAACTCATAAGGGGTCCTCTTAAGAATAGGTCTAATCAAGACTCTATTAATAACATAGCAAGCGGTATTGACGGCTTCAGCCCAAAAATAAACAGGTAGGTCATACTCATTAAGCATGGTTCTAGCGATTTCTTGCAGGGTTCTATTCCTTCTTTCTACTACACCATTCTGTTGAGGTGTCCTAGGGGCAGAGAAATTGTGACTATAGCCATTGTGTGAGCAGTAGGATTCAAACTCATGATTTTCAAACTCACGGCCATGATCACTTCTCAGAGTTTTAATCTTAAGTCCACTAAGGTTTTCTACAGACTTGTAGTATTTTATAAAGCAAGAACAAGCTTCACTTTTGTGAGCTAGAAAATATACCCAAGTATATCTAGAATAGTCATCTACAATAACATAGACATAATGCTTCCCATTTAAACTAGAAACTCTAGAAGGTCCAAACAAATCCATGTGAACCAACTCGAGAGGTTTAGAAGTTGACACTTCTTTCTTTGATTTAAAAGAAACTTTATGTTGCTTTCCCTTTTGACAGGGATTACAAACTTTGTCTGCTGGAAATTCAAGTTTGGGTAGGTCTCTAACTAAGTTCTTCCTAGCAAGTTTTCTAAGTGAATGCACATTGCAGTGTCCTAATCTTCTGTGCCAAAGCCAAGACTCTTTATGAAATGCATTTAAACAAGTAATATTTTGCTTAGCTAAAGAATTTAAATCAACAACATAAAAATTTACATTTCTCAAAGAAGCAAACACTAAAACATTTTTAGAATTGAAAACATTGCAAGAATAATTTTCAAATTTAACATAAAAACCATCATCACATAACTGAGAAATACTTAACAAATTGTATTTAAGTCCATCAACAAATAAAACTTTAGAAATTAATACTGAGTCAATGTTACCAATATGGCCTAAGCCGATGATTTTTCCTTTAGAATTATCACCAAAGGTGACAAAACCTCCATCAACTCTGACTAAGCTTTTAAAGCATGAGAAGTCTCCTGACATATGTCTTGAACATCCACTGTCCAAGTACCAGGTCTTTTTACAGGAGCTCTTTAAGCAGGTTTCCTACAAGACAGATTTAAATAGGAAATGATTTTGGTACCCAGATTTTCTTGGGTCCAGACAGGTTAGCCAATAACACTTTAGGTACCCATATTTTTCTAATGGGTCTCGTAAAATTTCTATAATCAAAATATTTTGAAAGATAAACCTTATTATATTTATAACTATGAATATAGCTAGTTGAAGCATATGAAGTTCTAGAGCTAGCTACATTCTGTCCAGATTTAGGAATGAATCTAGTTTTGATAATTTCCCTTTGTCCAGGTTGGTATCCTATACTAGTAGTATATCTAGGTTCAATTTTCTTACCTAGCATTTGAGTAAGAGTATCTTTACCATTTGTAAATTTCTCTAAGTCTTTCTTGAGTTGCTCATTGGATAATTTTAGTTCAGTATTCTCTTTAAGAAACTAAGCATTCTTTTCTATTTCAATATCAAGATCAGATTTATGTTTAATAGTTAAAGCATACTGTTTCTTTAAACCTTTGTATTTGTCTTTCAGCTCATTACAAGTTTCTTCTAACATATCACAATATTCAAACAGTTCAGATTTAGACATGTTATCACATTCAGAATCACCTCCAGAATAATATTAATTAGAAGTAAGAGTTTCTAAAGTTACCTCAGAAGTGTTTGTCATAAAACACATGTTCGCCTTGTTTCTGTGTTCAGTTTTAGAAACTTCAGATTCACTAGAACTGTCCTCAGAAGCACTCCAAGTAGCCTTCATTTCTTTCTTATACTTATTATCCTTGTATTCATACTTCTTCTTGTATTTCAACTTTGGACAGTCTGCTTTTATGTGTCCTTTCCTTTTGCACTCATAACAGACAACTTCATCTGATTTATCAGGCTTCTTCCAATCCTTTTTCCAATGTCCTTTGTTGTCATACTTACCTTTGTAGTTTGACTTTCTGAAAAACTTCTTCTTCCTATAAAATTTCTTAAACCTTCTAGAAATGTGAGCCATCTCAGCATCACTGTTAGAATCACTCTCACTGTCTTCACAGCTTGAACTTTCATTGATAGCTTGAAGCTTTTCCTTATCTTTATTCTTTGAGGATGTAGTTTTGAAGGCAACAGATTTCCTTCTAGGTTCATCATCTTCTTCTTTGTTAACCTTGAGTTCCTCTTCATACATCATCAGTTTTCCAATTAGTTCCTTGACTTGCAGTTCTCCAATGTCACACAATTCTCTAATGGAGACAGAGGTTCCTCTCCATCTTTCAGGTAGACATCTCAAAATTCTCATGATTTGTTCCTTTGCTGGAAAATCCTTTCCCAGAGAAGTCATTGTGTTGACAATTTCATTAAACCTGAGATACATGTCAGAAATGGGTTCATCAGGCTTCATCTTAAAATTATCATACTTAATAGTATAGGTATTCAATCTCATCTCCTTAACATCAGTTGTTCCTTCATGAGAAACAGCTAAGGTATCCCAAATTTCATAAGTAGTTTTACAGACAGATATTCTATTAAATTCCTCATCTCCTAGAGCACAGTATAAAGCATTCATAGCTTTACAATTATTATTGTAGGCAGCCTTAGTAGCTTCATTCCAAGTAGTTCTAACAGTAGTAGGAATTTTATATTCTGATTCTATATGAGTCCAAATATCAAAACCCATGCTCTCTAAATGAATTTTCACCTTGATTTTCCATTGAGCATAGTTTGTGCCATTGAAAAATGGTGTTTTATTGGTAGCAAGACCTTCAATTCTATTGTCCATGATAACTAAATTAAAGCAAAGATTTTAAAGAGATAAAAATTTAGAAATAACAGAAATTTTAAGAACTTTAAAATACAACTAAAATCACAGTTGAAAAAAAGAGTACAAAATATATATATATTTTTGTTTTTTTTTCTTCCTTTGATACCAAATGTTGGTTGGAGTGGACACTCAAGAGGGGGGGTAAATTGAGTTCCAATTAAAATTTCTGTTTTAAAACTTTGTCTTAAAAGCCCCCAAATAAAATACTAAATTAAACTATAGTGAATTTATATCAAAGTAAGAGTTCAGTTGGGTTCTCAAGGGATTGATTATTTCCCAATTAATCAAAACAGAAAGGTTGATTAACTTTTGAAACCAACTTACTAATTTACAACTAATATAAACACTTGTGAATTTAATTATCAAAGTGACTTTAAAAACAGTTTTGGTTTTAAAGTAATTATCAGCGGAATAAAAGAATAACTTTGAAAATAAATAAACACAGTAGATTTAACCAAGAGGTTCTATATCAAGATGAGACTTAGTCCTCTCAAAACTTTATATAAAAGTGATCCACACCCTGGATCGGGGATTACAATAGTATACAACTGTCCAGGTCCAAGACCTCTACCACTGTTATCCGTGGGAACAAAAACAACAGCAACCAGCTGTCCAGGTCACACGACCTCTACCACTATCTCAGTGGGAAAGAAAAGATGTAAGAGTGTTGAGTGAGGATTTACAAATCCTCCAGTTAGAGTACAGGAGACATTGTGTGTGTAAAATACATCATATAACACACACTGCTCAATATGTAAAAAGATAAATCACAGAGCAAATATTTAGAGTTTAGAAATGGATCTAGTGATTGTCGTGCAGTTCTAGACTCCTTTGATTGATCAGAATTTACTCTGAGTCCTCTTCTGATTTTTGTTTGGAAAATAGAGTATCGTCTGTTTCCTTGACTTCCAGGTTTAGAGATAGAGAATAAGTATTCGATGAAGTTCTTGTTTTATGTTCTCGTTCTCAGCTCTTCACTGGTTAGTATTGATGAAAGAGTTCCTCGTGTAAGTTCATTCGTCTCTTTGTATTCACGCTTTTTTGTTCTTCCAGCACGCCTTGTGGTCTGTATCTCTCACTCTTAGTAGCACATCCTTCATTTATTTAAATCACGTGCTCCGGAAAAATAAATTATTTCTTTTTGAAGGTACGAGGTACGGTTCCCTGACATCCAACAACACACATTAAATAAATGACAGAGCATTTTAAAATATTCCTAATATGACCATTGGTTAGATTAAATAAAGATAAAGAAATTCAAACATCTGTTTATGACTACCAGTGTGTCAAGTGATCGGTGGGTCATCAGCATCGGTGAGACATCTTCAGTGACTCATTTGATCAGCATCAGTGAGACATCTTCGGTGACTCATTTGATCAGCATCGGTGAGACATCTTCGGTGACTCATTTGATGTATCGGTAGCGGTGGACTTGTAACAGTAGCGGTGGCTCTTCCTTTACCAGTAGCGGTAACTCTCTATCGGCATCTATGGCTCTGCCTTGTAATGGTAGTGGTATCTCTCTATCGTTAGACTTTGCATAACGGTGGACTTCAGCATATCGGTAGCTGTCAACTTTGCTGTAGCGGTAACTGTCGACTTCATTGTATCGATAGCTCTCTTATAGCGGTAGCTCCAACATATCAATAGACTTAACTGTATCGGTTGCTGTGAGCTGTAACGGTTACTAGCTTGTAATGGTAGCCATTTGTTCTGACGGTAGCTACTATCTAACGGTTTCTCTACTTTGTATCGGTTGCTAGTTTGTAACGGTAGCTAAAAACTGTTTGAGCATTCACTTGGCATAATGAGTTAAGTAATAGTAAACATATATATCTGATAATGTAAAAGACTTAATTTAAGCATAGTGAAGGTATCAACATATATTAAAGTATATTTGGAATGTATTAAGCATAATCAAGATATAAAGAAAGAATGGTTGGGATTATCAAAACACGATAAATCCACTTAATTCCAGAAGGTTCAACAACTCCAAAAACTTATCATCATTTTGGATTATCTATCCATTTGAGGTGTTTTTGTGAAAGGGTGTCCCTAGGAAGTAAGGATGGATCCAATCTCACCAAGGGTTTAAAGGTTCATACCAATGCTTCCAGGGGTGATGGGTCTTTTCCTTAGGCTAAGGGTGATGTTCTTATGGCTAAAAATATCAGGGAGAATCTAAGACTAGTCATCTTTATGTGGAGGAGTATGTGCCAAAGGAATCTAAAGCAGGGCTAGCTACTATTAGAGGTACAAGGTTTATTTCATCTTTTATGGTGCTATCTTTATCTGATATAGGTTCTACTCATTCTTTTATATCATTAAAGTTTATTAATTTTTTGGGATTGCATTCTGATCTTATATCATTATTGTAGTATCTTTCCATGAATTTGGGAAAGAGGTTTGAATAAGGTTTCAAATGTTCCAATTTTTTAGTGACAATATCCAACTTTAAGATAGTGTGGGACTTCCTAGTTATCGATCTTTACATATTCAAATTGGTTATATGAATGGATAGGTTGATCATTGTTAAGGCACAAATAGACTATTATCATTACTTTTTATAGATTTTGTCTTTCAATGGGGTCACTCATTCTTTTCAAGATGAGTGGGACTCGAAATCTGGAAGGGCGGGGCATGTTATTTCTTTTGTTGGGGTAATCTTGTTCCAGTTTCAGGGATGTTTCTTATTTACATTGTAACTTTTTTGGTTGTTCATCTTCCTTTTATGGTGTGTGTGTGTAACATGAGGTCATCTAGATGATTTTTTGGTTTACTGCCATAGGGATAGGTTGTGTTCATTATTGATTTAATCCTTGGTAAAATTCCCATATCTTTACCATCCTATTGATTGGTACCTACTGAGTTAGTGGAAATTAAAGTCTATCTTGATAACCTTAAGTATAATTGATTTATTCATCCTTTCATGACACTATGGTCTTCGCCTCTCCTCTTTTCTAAGAAGGTAGACAGGAGCTTTCGACTTTGTATTGATTATTAAAAGTTAAATCGAGTGACTATTAAGAACAAATATCCCTTGACTAGGATTGATGATCTTTTTTATCAACTTAAAGGGGAATGTTGGATTTAAAATATTTACCTTCAGTCAGGGTACTTCCAGTTGAGATTCTAAGAAAAGAATATACCTAAGACAATTTTTAGGAGCTGATATGGGTATTTTGAGTCTCTGGTTATGTCATTCGGTATCATTAATGCTCCTATGGTATCTATGGATTTTAGGAATAGAATATTTCATAGGTTCTTGGACTCAATTACAGTTTTGTTCATGGTGATGTTTTTGTATACTCCAAGTTGAAGGAGGAGCACATTAACCATTTGGATATCATTCTCAAAACCTTGATAAAACAACAACTGTATGGTAAGCTTTCCAAATGTAATTTTTGGATATGGGAAGTTAAATTTCTAGGGTATGTGATAAATAAGAGGTTCATATCAGTGGATCCTAAAAATATATTGGTGGTTATATATTGGGATCATCCTAAAAAATTGATATCTGAATCTTCTTGGGATTTCTTGGTTATTAGAGATGGTTCATTCAATACTTCTCCAAGATTGCATCTCTAATGACATCGTTAACCCGTAATGGTGTAAAGTTTGAGTGGGATTATAAATTTTATAGATATTTTTAGGAATTGAAGGTGATATTGATTTTATCTCCATTTTTTATTCTTCTAAAATAAATTTTGGGTTATGATATTTTCTATATTTCTTTTAGAATGATTTTTGGGTGTGTCTTGATGCAAGGGAGATGGGTAGTGGCCTATAGCTCTTTCCAGTTATGAACTCATGTGAAAAACTACCCTACCCATGATCTTTAGTTGGTGGTGATTATGAATTCACCCAAAATGTGTTGTCACTGCATCTTTGGGGAGAATTTTATGGTATATTTTAATCATAAGAGCCTAAAGTATGTTTTCACTTAGAGGGATATGAATTTATGACAAATACATTAGGTTAAGTATCTTCAGAATTTAAATTTTAATATTTCTTATACTCCTAGGAAAGGGAATGTGGTTTTTGATGAACTGAGAAGTAAATTACTAACACAAGCCTGAAATGAATCAATAGAAGAGTGTTCTCTAATGGGTTTGTTTACTGAAATGATCTTGGGAGTGGAGGAGGTTGGTGGAATGGTGTTCTTAGCTTTGGTGAAAGCTAAATAATCTTTTTTTGAGCATGTTCAGCTCAAGAAGAAAACATAAATCAAGTGATAACACTTTAGTAATATCCTAAATGGTTGGGAGACCTTGGGTGAGCGGTTTTAGTCTCCTAATGGCACTTTATATTTCATAAATAAGTTGGTTGTTTCTTTTTTCTAAGGTGGGATTTTGATGGATAGTGGAAACCTTTATTGTTGGTTCATTCACTCTAGGACTACCAACATCTATCATGACTTAAGATGTTGATATTGGTGGTTGTGAATGAGACAGTCGATTATATATTTCATATCATGGTGTTGTGCATGTCATAGAATTAAGGTAGAGAACTAGAGACCTATTGGTTTGTTAAATCCCTTGCCCATTATGGTATGGAAGTGGGATGATATTTCCATGAACTTATTCATTGGTTTGCCACAAAATACTAGAGTGAATAATTAAATTTGGGTGATTATTGATCAACTCTCAAAATTGGTGCATTTCCTCCCTATCAAGGAGGTGAAAAAAGTGGAATAGCTCTTGGACTTATACGTTTGAGAGGTTGTGAGACATTATGGGGTTCCCTCGGTGAGTGAATCTGATATGGACCCATGTTTCACATCCATGTTTTAAAAAAAATTGCAAGATTTGATGGGTTCTAAATGATATTGAGTACAGAATATCATCCACAGATGGATGGATGGATAGAGAGAGCTATCCAAGTTCTTGAGGATATACTATGAGCATATGTGATTGATTTCAATGGTTATTGGGAAAAGCATCTCCCTATGGTCAAGTTTTCTTGTAATAATAGTTATCAAGACTCAATTAATATGGACCCTTTTGTGGAATTTTATGGGCATCCATGTAGATCTCACTTGTGTTGGGAAGAGTTGGGAGAGAGATTCTTGCTTGGATTGAGTCTCATTTATAATATTGTGAAAAAGGTGCAGTTGGTTTGGAAGAGGGTGATCAAAAATAGAGTCATCAAAAATCCTATGTGGGCCATCATCTTTGGACACTAGAGTTTGAGGTTGGTGATCGGGTTTTTTCTTATATATTCAACTTTCTTGGGACAACTTCAGTTGGGTAAGTTGGGTAAGTTGGCACTAAATTTTATTGGTCCCTTTGAGATCATTGGACAACTTGGCAAAGGGGGAATATCAGTTGGACTTACCATATCACTTAACTTTGATCCATGAAGTGTTTCATGTTTCCCATGTAATGAGGTATCGACTAGATTATTATCATGTGATCAAGTGGAAATGTATTGATCTTGATCATATAACCACTTTGGTGGATCATACAGTTCAGATTATTGATCACTGATAGAAGGTATTGTGCAGTAAAAAAATCCCCTTGGTCTGGGAACTATGGCAGTGAAGACGGGATAGCCACGAGACATGGGAGTAGGAATTGTTGATGAGGTATCAGTGGACTTCAATTTTTATGAGTCCTAGATCTTGAGGTCTTTTTAGGGAAAAAATATTATATGGTGGGGAGAATTTTAACATCTTGTTACCTTCTTTCAGATACTTATTGACTTTTTTTATGTTTCCCTTTTTGTTTGAGGGTGTTTCGGGGTTTCTGGGGATGGAGAACATTTTCCATGGAAAATGACATAATTTTCAAGGATATATGTTTTTTTTGAATTAATGGTGTCTGGGTGTAAATATGTACAATGGGTTTTAAAGGGTTCTCTTTAGTTTTGGGTTGATTTGGAGGGCTTCATAGTTGATTTGGGGAGATTTTTCCAAAACTTAGGATTTACACTTCATACTGTACACATTTACATTGTGAACTATTTACACAATGTGAATCTGCTTCCAAGTAGATGTTTTGAGTCTTGTTTGGAGAGTGAAAATTACATGTCATGGTTACATGTTATAAAAACATTGATTAGGGGTAATTTAGCTCGAGGTTATGAATTTTTGAATGTATTTTTAATTTAAAGAAATTCACACCATGAAAGGAATTCACAATGTGAATTAACTTGGTCCAGCGTTTTAATTTACATTACATGTCCATCCCTCCCTTCATTCAATGTTAATTATTACCTCTGTAACCCTAGGGTGATTTTGGTTGATTTTTTGTGATCCCCCTCCTTTTGGATTGCTCTGTTCGATGTTCAATTCCCATGGTGGTTACATTTCTTCACCCTGGTAAGTGGTCCTTTTGCTTCTTCATTACCTTTGGTCATAGAAATGATTTTTTCTACGTTTTTGGACCATATTATGATCAGTTTTTGTTTTCTATCGATCTTTGGTAGTTTTCCTTCATGCCTTGTCTTTCAGAGGCCGATCTCCTCATTTCTAATCTCTTTTGTCAAAGGCGAATAGCCTTCCCTTATTTCTTTTGGTAGGCGTCTCTATACAAAGGGTTAATTATATTAATTTCTTATCATTATTATAAATTCATATGGGTTTGTTCATTTAGTTTTATTTTTTTGTGGTTTCAATGGATTTTTTGGAAAATATACATGTTTTTAAATAGGTTTTATTTTAAAAAAAATCACACACTAAGTGTTTTGATTAAATGATTGAATGGTGGTTTTGGTTTAAAATGGATTTCAAGCATTGAAGTAGATTGGATTTTCTTTGAAAATGATTTATAAATTGTGATCATGGATTTTAAATGGATTTTGAAAATATTAGCACATTGGGAAGACTTGGGTGCATCAAGAATAGTCATGTCACTCATAGTGTGTGTAATGCCACTTGATGTTTTCTTTCACTTTAGTGTGTGAAATTCCACTAGTGGTTATACCAATTGGATCCACCGTAGTCCTATATTGGGGCCTTATTTGGTCTCTAGTATGTATTCCCATAGAGTAGATCCCAAATTTTGTATTTTTTCATTTATGATTGGATTATCACATGATAGATTGTTTCATATTTATTTTCTCACATGATCTCACATGAGGTTGTAACTCATGGTTTCACATAATGGATTGTTTCATGGTTATATTCTTACATTCTTATTTTAATGTTTACCCATGGATTGTATTGGTTGTGCTTTCATTCTTTATCTAAAATTATTTTATGAAAAACCAAAGGATTATTTACAAAATGGTTTGTTTTATGAAAATGCTTTATAAAAATGAATTTATTTTAAATATAGAACTATTCCATTCTTTATATTAGACTTTGTATATATTTTGTGGTGGAATCCTACTAGGATTTGTATTCACACCCTAATTTTTCCTTTGGACAGTTGTAGATGTTCTTTTGAAATCTTTAGGTAAAGGTAAAATCATTGTGTAGCATGTCGTTTCTCTTATTGTTCCTACCTTCATAGCGGGATGGTTTGGTGGTGATGGATGGTCACACAAGGACTAGTTTGGTCTTTCTAGTTTATCCATTTTTTCTTGACTTTGTATATCTTATAGATATTTTATCTTACTTCATATTTGTATCCTTTTGGTTTTTCTTATTTAGGTTTATCGTGAGACATGTTTTTATCTTTGTCTTGTACTGAACCATGTGGTGAATCATCTTGGGTGAATTTTCTATTTGACCCAGGATGATTCATTATAACCTGCCAAAGACCTCATACCTTAATGGTTTAGAACCCATCCCATGCACGTGACCAGGATGATCCTTCCTAAGGACTTGGCCAATAGTATCATCATGGGAGACTGAGAAGATTTTTGTGGGATTGACATCTCATAGTTCTTTTATTTTTACCTAGAAATCAAATATCATTAAAATTTAAAGTAATAAATATTAACAAAGTTACAAATGATAATAAAGTATGACTCTAAGTGATAGGGAATATATTACTGAAAACACTAGTTATCAAACTAAGTTTATATTGAACATTGATATCTAAATTTTTAATGAATATTTTTTATAAAATATAACACATATTTTTTATTAATTTCAGTTTGATGACCATTAATGAAAAAATTCAATGATATCCTTGGTTTAATAATTATTACAATATTTAAGATGTTTGTTAGAACCATTAAAATGAAAAATCAATTCATACCCCAACATCTTTGGTAGTATCATTCACATAAATCCCATCGGATTACGTTTGAACATCCAACCAAAGTTCTATCTAGGAGAATTGGTACCCTAAATTCTTTATATACATTAAAAAAAGATAAATCAATATTTTAATATATGAAATAGATAATATTATCATATAAATATTTGAACTAATGAAAATATTACCATATTGGATCTATTTCATGAAAAACTATTTGAACCAGTAGTGCAGAGGATGATTTGTTTCACTCAACTTGATAATTTTTTTCATAAAACTTACTACAATAAATAAAAATTAATATAATAGTAGTGTGCACAATGTCATATCCTTATCATATGCATGTATATATTTAAAATGGTATTAATATAATAATATATTCCTCAATACCATGTGCTTCTCATGGTGATGACTATCAAAAAAAACTTTACATAGATCTCGAGGTACCCATTCATGTACCTTATCATACACCTGCTAAGTGGTCAATGATGTATCATTGAAATCATTCCATAATACCCATTTAAAATATTTCAATTTCTTTCCCAAATTTTTAAACATTTAATTTTTTGTTATAACATCAGTGATGATAAAGTTGAAGAACATCTATACAAATACATTCACTCAAAAAACACTATTTATTACAAAACAAAAACACCCTAAAGATCAAGGAGGTTTGAAGTGATACAAACCCAGGGAATATCCTATAAAAATGAAATTAAAATCATGGGGGAGGGATCTAGTTCTATAATAAATAATATAACTATCATCAAGGGATCCTTTTCTAGTAAGGATATCAGTAGCAAAGTTTTCCTCCTTTAAACTGTGAGTAACCTCCATTCCGTTACCTTTATCTACGAATCAAATACCACATTTTTTCAAGATAGAGAAATATAAATACAATAAAAATATATAATGGGAAGGGTCACTGAATTAGCTTCCAAATGGCCTAGAATCTGCCCAAATATTCTCGTAGCATCATCTGTGAGGATCCCATAACAAATAATGGGGGAAATTATCTTCAATCTATTCAGATTCCACACATCTGAAATGTCAATGTTTATCTTAGTAGGAACATTACTTCCATATATTATGAAAAGATTAGTTATTAGTATAAATAGTGAAATAACTTTATTCACATTAAATTTTTACCTATAACTTTGACCCTCCAATATCCTTATAAGGAAACAAGATTATCCACGTATTCCCTTATTGTAGGGTTGTCACATTCTGAACCTACTGAATCGGGAGGTAGTGTTCTAGATGCTAATGGTAGGTAGACATAGTGAATCCCAGATGTTATAGGGAGGGAGCCTGGTAGATCATCAGGAAACCCTAAAAATGTATTCATAGTTGAGGAAACATCAACAGGCAGTAAAATGCAATCATTTAATCACTTATTCTTTGGTATTCTTATCATCTAAACAAGTAAAAACAACTTTAGAACATATATTCTGAAAGAATCATATAGAAAAGGAAATTTATAAATGATAAAAGTTTCATGGTACTAAAAAAGATAATACATAGGTATATTAATGGATGACTACACATACAAACAAATATAACATTTACATTTTCAAAATTAAAAAACTTATGAAAAAAATTAAATTTAAATATGTTAAGAGATCCACAATACCATAAATAAATAAGATATAACATAGGTATTTGATAAGTTATTGGATGAGTGCACATAAAATAATTTTTTTTCAATCATATCGTTATCATGCTCCATCATTACTTCTTCTAGTTTATCTAACCTTTCAAGGATAATATTTTCATTATCATGATGTAAAAATAAGACAATTTTTTAAGGTTGATGGGACTCAATGTCATATTTCAAATATTCCACTTCATCGCCCATATCATATAAGCATCTTTGTTTTAAGTGAACAACTACTCTCTTCCCTTTATCCATGATATCTTCCACATAATATATCATTTTCACTTGCAATGTGAAGATATAATAATCATGTATTTCACGATCAATGACATCCATAAATCTAGAGAAGTTCACATAAGTAAATTTTAAGGAAACTCTTTTAATACCCCTGGTAATATTGACCAACTTTCATTTGAATAAAACAACTGAAAAATGAATGTGGTAGTTTAATTCAATAATATCAGTCAACTTTCCATAGTAACCCAATTTGGAAACTATAAATATATCACTATTTTGTGTTTTTAAAACCTCTTCCTAATCGACTGTATAAAATTTAAATCCATTCACACTATTAGCATCAAATTTTTTAGTCCACTTTAGAGCGCCCCAAGCCAGAAACTTCAAATATTCTGAAAACTAAGCCCGAGTATTAGTATTCATTATATACAAAAAGTAATTTACATTATATATATATATAATATATATATTTCAAACTAATATCTATGTTTATTTTAGTAATTATGAACTTACACAACATGAAAACTATTCAACATACTTTTTATTAACAGATTTTGTTATATATTTCTCATTTAAAGTTCAACTTCTCATGAATCACTTTATTGGTATCATGAGATCTTCAATAAATTAATCTAAAATTTTACTATTTATTAGAACAAATCTATGTGCTTTTAGTAATTCTATTTTTATCGATTTAATATTTTAGATCCTCCTAACCAGTTGGCCGATAATAGGAAAGATTATTGATTTCTTTTATAGTTGAGATTGATTCGATATGTCTTCAACATATCTAACTTGATTGAATATTGTATCCATATCATCCATGTATCTAAAAAAAGTTATGTCTCTCCTCTACTAGGTAAACATTAGAATTAGAGCCTTCAGGTTGACCTTTATTTTTCACATATGGTTTTAAAAGACCAAGTTTTATATAAAATAAAATGAATGAAATATAGTTATGTATTTAATAAAGTATAAATAATGGTTTGATTATGATGAAAACATATGAAAAATTACCTCTTAATTAGATACATCCATTGATGATATACATGAACTCCTAATTTAGTTTCCTTAACCAAATGTATAGTTAAATGCATCATAACAGTAAAAAATGATAGAAGAATGATCATCTCCATTGAAAAAAGTTTTGTAAAAATATATCTAAAAGCTTATAAATATCATCTAGTTAAATAGTTTTCTCATATAGTTATATGAATAATGTGAATAACTATAGTATAACTACATTTATCTTTTCAGGTAACAATGTATTCAATGTCAATTGTAGTAACTACTGTAAAAGAATATGTAAATTGTAACTCTTAAATCCATGTAACCTCTGATGATTTAAGTAAACACACCTTTAAATGTTACTTGAATACCCATTAGATAATTTAACATGTTTTAAAATTCAAAAAAATATATCCTTTTCCTTAATTTTCATTGAAAAAAAAATTTAGAGCATACTTTTCATTTTCATATGGCCAGAAATAACACTTTATATTCATTATTTGTATGTCCTTCCAATCATTGAGATGGAACTTTTATTTTACATGATCATTAAGTAATTTTATGATTAAATTTTCACAAACATTCTTAACAATATGCATAAAATCAAGATTATGATGCAAAAAATTAAATTCTTAATATGAAAGTTTGAAGAATATACGTTTTTTCTACCATTTTTGTGTTACAATTTCAACTGATGATTCACTTTGAACATGGTTCCCACCACCATTAAAATGATTCACCTTCCCAATTTATCGTCAATATTTTCTAGTTGTGCCAATATTTCAGAACTTTCCAACAACTTCAGAGGTGGTCTATGATTAATAGACCCATTGGACCTTGACTTGTTCAACCTAAATCTATGAGATGCATTGAGGAATCTGTGAAGACACGAGAAACACCATTTTTTACTATAAATTATCTAATATAGATCAAAATAAAAGTTACAAATAGAAAAAACCCAACCCATATAAGTGTTACAATAAGTTCCCAAGTTCATAGAAGTCACTAATAGTCCACATTAGAGCAGCAGGAATTTTGAACATTGTTCTTGAAGACGCATCATAAGTATCTACATTTTTTGACTATAATTCCTATAATTCTTAAGTTATAGGCTATAAGTATACATAAATATAATTTCTAGGAATTTATTTTCTAGGAATAATCATTAAAATGATAAAGGATGTTTGTTTCATACACATCCATGTGGTTAGATTATAAGGGATAAAAACAACCGGACAAATATTATAACTAGAACTCAAATTCCTAAATGGTTTGAATCCATTGACAACCAATACCAATCACACATTCCTAATATTAGATCAGAAATATGTATGTAATGAATCAAATGTATTCCATGATTTTTATTCTCTTGTATGTCGCATTAACTTGTCATTGTTGTTATTTATAGCATGCCACTTCATGTGCTCAGTGGTTTTCGATGACATGAATAATCTTTTCAATTGAGGTTTTAAAGGAAAATAATGAAAAAAACTATTTAGGTGTGTTCTTTTTCTATTTATTAATAGTATTATGTTGATTCAGACTCCCAATGTTACCCATTGACTTCCATCTAGAAGACAAACATTTTTTCACTCCTGTCTACTTGAATCCTCTCCCCAATAAATCATACAATCATTGGGACAAGTAAGTATTTTTGTATAATAGAGACCAATATTTTTAAAACGTTTATTTATGTCATAAAAAGACTAATGGATCTTAGATTCAATAAATGAATCACACAACAATACCAATATCATGGACATTGTCTTATGTATAATTCATCTTAGGCATTTTATATGGTAAAACTTCATTAGAAAAGAATGTTTTAAATACTTCATAAATCCTCCATATGGATCTTGATTTCCATTGTCAACTAAATAATGAAATACATTTTTTTTCTCAGTAAATTTCCCTCTTACATTAGTATTTACAGCATCAGGAAGAAAATCCACTGTTATGTTACAATATTGATTTGGTTTTTCTAAGTTTCCAAAAACATCATTTGTCGGATTAATATTTATAATGCCATTAACAGGTTGCATTGATATGTTTTGATGTTAATTATGTTTCCATGTTATATCGAAAGCATCATTTATAAGGTCCTTAATTTCATTGTCTACTACTGAAGAAATTGTGAGCTCGTGATATTGACTACAATCAATGCTCAAACTTTATATAATGTTTTATTCTCTGTGCAAAATCCAACACACATATTGACCAAGAAATTGATTCAATATCAAGTTTTCATAAATTTCATGTAATGACCCGAATCTGGAGCCCCTCCACTGGTACCCCGTACCCGGTTCGCCACATGACCTCAAGCGTGTTTCCCCGAATGCCAAAGGCTACCGACTAGCAGCGAGGACCTTGGTGAGTCAGTGGGGAAACTATGACCTCATTCGGTAAAGTATACAGCGGAAAAACAACCAGTCACAATAACGAAAACAATAAACAACATACAACAACTGAACTCAATAGTGGAAGCAATGTATAAAATAATGATGATGCAACATGGTACATACGCCTATGGAAAGAAGAAAACAAACCAACGTGCTCAATTACAACTGAAGAACAAAGTGCAAAGGAAAAACAAGATAAACTCCTCAGCATCGCGAGCCCCGGATCGGTCCCATGCTCTCTAGCTCCAGTGCAATCAAGAACTTGAAGTAGAAGGGCGCTTTCCCTTATCTATACCTGCAGCAACATAGTCTGCTTGGGATCAAAAGCATGGCCCAAACAGGGTGTGAGATACAATCCCAGTAGGCAATCACCCAAAGATTTGTGCCTAATAGTCAATGAATACAAGGAAATAAAAAGTACAGAAAGCATTAAATAGTAATGCAAACAACAACTACAATCCACAGTTTTATCAAACAAGGTACACAAGTAAACAGCTAGCAACAATAAGGAAAAAGGTATCCCTCTAGGTAACTCTCACAGCCTAACCCCTATGGTTCAACCTATAAGAACTAGAAACCCTCTAGGTGGAACACACAGTCTCACCCCTCTGGTTCAGCTATGAAATTAATAATAATAGACTCTTTGAGGAAGCACTCACCATCAATTCCCCCTAGAGTCTCGTATTGTACTAAAGGATCTCTGGGGAAGCACTCAACGTCTCATTCCCCATGTGGCCCACGTCGAGGAACTACAGACTCTCTGATGAAGCACTCATCGTCAATTCCCCCTGTGGTCTCGCATCATATTTAAAGACACTCTGGAGAATCCCTTACGTCAATTCTCTCTTTGGTCTACTAATCTAGGTTCTCCCAGCCCTGAGTGAAAATAAACATGCATAGCATGCGTGTATTATCCAGGTAAACCTCAAGAACTACTTGTGTATCATTCTAAAGCTCAACAACATAATAAAGTAGCAGTTCCACTATCCTACAGCTAGGCATGGCAATTGGAAAAATGCCAAACAGGCAGAAAAAACATGGCAAAGCATCCTGAGCACAAAATAAATTACTCTACTTACAAGCATAAACCTCTATTATAGCAATCAAGCAAAGAAAGAAAATAGAAGGGGCAAAATAGGAAACCCACAATTCCCCGCCCAAGGGAATTTGTGGAATTTGCACAAAATACTCATCGACTTTCAATAGAAAGGCACAAACCACCTACCTTAATCCTAGGAGATCGATATACGTGAACCACGATGATTAATTCCCCTTAGAAAGTCGTAGATATGAGAAAACGTACAAAACGTTCAACCCACCATAACTCAAAAACGAAGAGGAATCAGAAAACGAAGCTCCAGCAGAAGGAATATCTTACCGCTGCGATTCCAACGCAATCGAACATGCTCGAATCAGAGAATGGATGAAGGGGCGGGAGCTCATCGAAGATTCGGCCTTACGGGTCTCTATCAGATGAAAGGGACCTGGAAGGAGGTGTTTCTGTGCGTCAGGCGCGACCCCGGTCCGTTTAGTGAAAAAAAGAAAAGTACACGACATGTATTTTTAAAGTACACGGTGTGTAGTGGGTTTTTCCGTACTCCGCCAAAATCGGCCTCCACGTCATCCCTACACACCGTGTGTGTGGCCCGGGCATGTCCAGCACATGTCTTCGAGCTGGAGAAGAGTACACGGCATGTACTCATATAGTACACGGCGTGTACTTTGAAAATTTCCAGAAAATTCATTTTTCTTAAAAACTCCAGAAAAAGGAAAAACATACCTGAAACGAAGGTTCAGGTTCTTACAAACTTCCCCTCTTAAAGAAATGCATCCCCGAATTTCCCTAATGTGGTGTAGAAGAAGAAACCCCAAACAGCTCCGGCCACTACGATCGTACGTCAGCCTCCCTCTCCCAGGTCTCGTCCTGTACTCGCCCGTGCTGCCATAGCACCCGTACCAGAGGAACAGACCGCCCGCGGAGAACCTTCGTACTGCGATCGACAATCCGGATAGGATGTTCCTCGAATGACGCATCTGCTTCAAGCTCAACTTACTCAGGTTGAAAGACATGAGACAGGTCTGAAAATTAACGTCAGGGCTGAGAGACGTGGAAGACGTCGTGCATGGCCCGATACCTCTGAGGTAGATGCAAACGATAGGCGACTGGCCCCACTCTATCCAAGACCTCAAATGGTCCGACGTACCATGGTGAAAGCTTTCCCTATCTCTGAATCCTCTTGTGTCCCAACCTCAGTGCGACACGCAGGAAAACCTGATCCCCGACCTCGAACTCCAGAGGTCATCTCCGCTAATCAGCATAAGACTTCTATCAAGACTGTGTTGTAGCCATCCGCTTCCAAATCAGCTCTATCTACTCTAAGGTCTCCTGAACGAGACAAGGTCCTAGCAAAGCTGCCTCTCCTACCTCTAGCCAGCATAAGGGTGATCAGCATGGCCTACCGTACAAAGCCTCATAAGGTGTCATCTGAATGGTCTCCTGGAAACTGTTGTTGTAGGCGAACTCCACCAGAGGAATATGCTTCTCCCAAGAATTTCCAAAGTCTAGAATGCAAGCGCCTAGATCGTGCACTCAGACTGGCCATCAGTATGTGGATGGTATGATGTACTTAAAAGTACTTGTGTACCCAAGGCCTTCTGAAGCCCTTGCCAGAATCGAGAAGTAAAGCGTGCATCCATGTCTGAAACAATGGAGTGTGGAACTCCATGCAGACGAATGATCTCCTGGATGTAAATTCATCCCAGATTATCGACATTGAAGGTATCCTTGATCAGCAAGAAGTGGGAAACCTTCGTGAGCCTGTCGACCACAACCCAAATAGCATCGCTTCCTCGAGGCGATCTCAGTAACCCGGTCACGAAGTCCATCGCAACATCGTTCCACTTCCACTCTGGAATGGGTAACTGCTGTAAAAGGCCTTCCGGTTGTTGATGCTCTGCTTTTACCTGTTGACAAGTAGAAAATATCGTGACAAAACCAGCAACATCCTTCTTCATACCTATCCACCAGTACTGGCGATGAAGATCCCGATACATCTTGGTGATGCCAGGATGAACTGCCCAAACAGAGGAATGAAAATCCTGCATCAGCTCCTCACGTATGTCTACTGGCACCCACACGCATCCCTGGAAACGTAAGATCTCATCCTCACCCACTGTCCATCTAGGAAGAGAGTCCTCTCCTGACACACTCTCCCGCGGGACTAAGCCTTCTGATTCTGATAGCTGCTTCATCCGTACTCGATCAAGAAGTGTAGAGGTAACAGCTACAGAAGATAGGAAAGTCTATCCCTGTCTGTCGTGCACCTCCAGATGCATCTCAGAGAATAGAGTCATCAGCTGCCACTCACTGTTGGCCTCCTGAACTTCTTGAATCTGAGTTCTCCTGCTCAACGCATCTGCCACTACGTTGCCCTTTCCTGGCGTATAGGCAAGCTTGAAATCAAAAGACTGAATATATTCGACCCACCTACACTGCCTCATATTCAGATCATGCTAAGTGAAGATATACTTGAGACTCTTGTGGTTGGTGAAGACCACAAATTTATCTCCCAGTAGATAGTGTCTCCAACAGCGTAAGGCATGAACAACAGCTGCCAACTCCATATCGTGCGTAGGGTAGTTCCTCTTATGTGGCCTCAACAGTTGGGATCCGTACGCAATGACTCCACCTCCCTGCATAAGCACGGCTCCTAGCCCGATACCTAAAGCATCACAATAAACAGTGTAGATCTTGCCTGGATCTGGAAAGACTAGTATCGGCGCTGACGTCAACCTCCCCTTCAACTCCTGAAAGGATGACTCACAAGAATCTGACCATAAGAACTTCGACCCCTTCTTGGTCAGACCTGTCAAAGGTGCTGCTAGACGAGAAAAGTCCTGAATGAAATGCCTGTAGTATCCAGCCAGCCCTAGGAAGCTCCGTACCTCAAAGACATTCTTTGGATGCTCCCAGGAAACTACAGCTCTCACTTTCTCTGGGTCCACAAATACTCCTGCCTCTGAGATGACATGACCTAAGAAGTGAATCTGATCCATCCAGAAGTGGCACTTAGAGAGTTTATCATAAATCTGGTGCTCTCTCAGGGTACTCAGAACGATCTCAAGATGTGTGGCATGGTCATGTCGAGTGTGAGATTACACCAAGATATAATCCATGAAGACCATGATGAAAGAGTCCAAGTAAGGGTGGAACACTCGGTTCATCAGTTCCATGAAAACTGCCGGCGTGTTCGTGAGACCGAACGGCATAACTGTATACTCATATAGACCATACCTGCTCCTAAAGGCTGTCAGAGGTATATCTGATGGTCTAACGTGCAACTGATGATAGTCGAACCTCAAATCAATCTTCAAGAACACTTAGGCTCCTCAAAGCTGATCGAAAAGGTCATCGATCCTCGTCAAAGGATATCGGTTCTTGACCGTCAACTGGTTCAGCTTCCGATAATCCACACAAAGCTGAAGGGTACCGTCTACCTTCTTTGAAAACAGGATAGGCGAACCCCAAGGAGAAGTATTGGGTCGGATGAAACCCTTAGCCTGAAACTCCTCTAACTGCTTCTTGAGCTCCTGCAACTCAGGTGTGGCCATTCTATAAGGAGGAATGGACACCGGTGTTGCTCCTGGAATGAGCTCAATAGAAAAGTCCACCTCACACTCCGGAGGCAAACCTGAGAAGTCCTCTAGAAAGACATCCTTGAAGTGATCCACCACTGGAAGAAAGTCCAACAGCAGAGTCCCCCGATCATCTAGATAAATAATAGCAATCTGGGTTGTCACCCTTCCTAGCCCATGATGCTTGAGTCCTGATCGACTCACCTGAACATCCCATTCGCCTCTATGAAGAAAGGATTCACCCTCTGGGGAAATGAAACTCACTCTACGGAAATAACAATCGACGACTGCCTGGAAGGGAACCAACCATTCCATCCTGAGGATGACATCATAGACTGTCATCTCTAAGAAATAGAGATCCCATAAGAAATGATACCCTGCAACCTCGAGATGGAAATCTCTACACTGACGTACACTAGATGTCCTTGTCCCCAAAAGTGTGTCTAGTGTCAATGAGTCGGCAGAAGAAAGGATGCAGATCCCAAGGCTCTCCACGACAGCAATAGAGATAAAACTATGTGTAGCACCAGTATCAAAAAGAGCTGAAGATAAAACTGAGGCTACTAAAATCGTACCTCGAACTGTAGAGGGGTTGGGATCCTGCTCCTGATAGGTCTGCTCCACGGAGAAGGACTGGCCTGCACCGCGGCCCTGCACCCCTGGCTGACCACTCTGATCTGATCCACCCTGCTGGTGCTGAGGGACTGGTGGCTGACCGCCATGGTCTCGACCTCCACCTCAGCCCAAACGGCTGAAAGAAGTCTAGTTCCTCGACTGGTGAGAAACTGGTGGTGCTACTCCTGAACGAGGAGTCATAGAAGAACCCTGGTCACCCGCTGCTGGTGAAAAAACCTGGAAGAAATGCTGAAGGTGACCCATATTTCCATAAGATCGGCACTCCACAGGGTCCCTATGGCACTGCGGCCTCATGTGCCCTGACCAGCCATACTGGTAACATGTCACCTGACTGCCTGATGATGCATCACGCTTCCTCGGATCACCGCGCGTAGACTCCCTATGGTGCTTCTTGCTGTCTTTTGGAGGAAAACTATCTCTAGAAGCAGAACCGCCCTGGTTCGCAGCTCCAGAGTCTCTCAGATTGCGCTCTGCAATCAGTGCCTGGTTGACGATGGAAGTGATGGAAGTCAGCTGGAAGATGTTCAGCTGCGAGCGGATCTCCCTCCTGAGACCATCCTCAAACTTCCTATCTAAGAACACCCCACTCTCATCCTGGAGGGGTGTGAAATGTTGCAGCTCAGTGAAGCGAGAGGAATACTCCATGACAGAAAGAGTACCCTACTCTAAGCTCATGAACTCCTGGGCTCAGTCGGCCCTCAGGGTCTCCGGGTAGAAGTAGTCATAGAACACGCGTTGGAACTCCTCCCAAGCCATAGTTTGCTAATGACCCGCATGTGAGATCACATCCCACCACCTCTTGGTGGAGTCTCGGAGCATGTAGGTGGCGAGCTTGACCCACCTCTCTGGAGGCATCTCCAGATGCTCGAAGATATTCATCATGGATTCCATCCATGACTCTGCAGCCTGAGGTCCTCCTTCCCCCGAGAATGTGGGAGGATACTGCTGCTGGAAAACCCGCGTCAAGTCTAACATAGTAATGGCAGGAGGCGGTGCCCCCTAGAAGGTCTGCATCATCCTCATAAAACCTTCCCTGAACTGCGCATCAGCACCCGCAACTGGTATGACAGCTGGTGCCAAGGCTGGCTCGACTAGAGGATCAGCAGGAGGTCTCTGATCATCCATATCCAGTGTCTGATCACTACTTGACGACAGACATACGACCGAAGGACATCTCGGAGGCATAGCTCTGAAATATCAAAAGTACACCTTAGATCAGAAAAGCAAGGACAGAGAACACAAGAGTACGAAACGGAAATAGGGGAACAAAAACACAAAAGTTTACAAAACTCGACTACACGACGTGTATAAAAACTACACGGCGTGTCTTCTTAACCCACTGACATGGGCGTGTACTCCTGCCCTACAAGTCGTGTACACTTAAAACTACACGGCCTGTTGCACCCACACTCGGCATGTACTTGAAAACTATTCCCCTGCCTGAGTATCCTTACACGGCTAACCCACACGGTCTTCTTGAACTGAGACTACACGACATGTTCCCTACGGACACGGCGTGTAGTGGACAAGGCTTCGGCGGTCCATGTTGTTAAACACACAGCCGTCTACACGGCTGAACCTTACATGGCGTGCTCCGAACAAACACGGCGTGTATAGGCAAGGTGACACCGTCCCGTGTTGTTCGTGACACGGCCGGGTACCTGGAAAGAATACATGGCGTGCTCCAAGAGCAACACGGCGTGTCTGAGAGACGGTCACACTGACCCGTTTTGTTCATGACACGGCCGGGTGCCCGGAAGGGACTACACGGGGTGTTCCGTTACAACACGGCGTGTGCTACTCGAGCTTCCTCAACCCGTGTTGTTAGTGACATGGCCGGGTACATGGCTCATTACTACATGGCGTGTACCTACCATACACGGTGTGTTCCTGAAGTTACTTTCATGACACCGTGTTCTACTCACATGGTCAGTGACATGGCCTGAAAACTATAGGGCATGTATCCAAAAAGTACACGCCGTGTATTCTGGGTTTTTCTGGGCAGTAGCTCAGAAACTGCACAGAACTCCAGAAACACTAAAAACAAGGCAAAGAGGTGCCAAATTCCAATTTGTGAGGGCCCATACTCCCCGAGAATCAAAGCTTGGAATCTCCTATAGTCACATACAAGGGAAAACAAATATCTCTCTAACATAACAGCAGGGATTCTATCAAGCATCTATCACAACAGCATGTATAATCTATACAAAGTCTATCGCAACAGCATGCAATCGCTAATGCACCCTAGATGGCATGGCAATAATGCATGGCATGTGATTCTACAAGTGTCTATATGATGCATGAGATGGAATACCCTCATCTCATCAGGTTGCGATAGAAATAGAACTGAAATATCAAAACAATAATAGCACAAGTCCTGTGAATCACTCTAGGTGAAGTCATATCAACCGTAAAATCTCAAAATCAGCAAACTGCAATTAATGAGGTAGTATGGATTTTCTTTGTACACGGGTTAGCTACTCCCGAGAACAGCTTAATACCAAGTACTGAATCCATCCTATCCCTGGATAAAGTCTCCAAACAGTAAAGCAAGAGAAAAGAACTCCTCTGATACCACTTTGTAACGACCCGAATCCGGAGCCCCTCCACTGGTGCCCCGTACCCGGTTCGCCACATGACCTCAAACGCATTTCCCTGAACTCCAGAGGCTAATGACTAGTAGTGAGGACCTTGGTGAGTCGGTGGAGAAACTATGCCCTCATTCGGTAAAGTATACAGTGGAAAAACAACCATTCACAATAACGGAAACAATAAACAGCATACAACAACTGAATTGAATAGCTGAAGTAATGTATAAAATAATGATAATGCAACATGGTACATATGCCTATGGAAAGCAGAAAACAAACCAATGTGCTGAAGTACAACTTAAGAACAAAGTGCAAAGGAAAAACAAGATAAAATCCTCAGCATCGCGAGCCCCGGCTCGGTCCCATGCTCTCCAGCTCCAGTGCAATCAAGAACCTGAAGTAGAAGGGCGCTTGCCCTTATCTATACCTGCAGCAACATAATCTTCTTGGGATCAAAAGCATGTCCCAAATAGGGTGTGAGATACAATCCCAGTAGGCAATCACCCAAAGATTTGTGCCTAACAGTCAATGAATACAAGGCAAGAAAAATTGCAGAAAGCAGTAAACAGTAATGCACACAACAGCTACAATCCACAGTTCTGTCAAACAAGGTACACAAGTAAACAGCCAGCAACAAGAAAGAAAAAGGTAGCCCTCTGGGTAGCTCTCACAGCCTAACCCCTATGGTTCAACCTATAAGTACTATCAACCCTCTAGGTAGCACACACAATCTCACCCCTCCGGTTCAGCTATGAAATTAATAATAATAGACTCTCTAAGGAAGCACTTACCGTTAATTCCCCCTATAGTCTCGTATCGTACTAAATGATCTCTGGGGAAGCACTCAATGTCTCATTACCCCTGTGGCCCGCGTCGAGGAACTACAAACTATCTGAGGAAGCACTCATCTTTAATTCCCCCTATGGTCTCGCATCGTATTTAAAGACACTCTGGAGAAGCCCTTATGTCAATTCTCCCTTTGGTCTACTAATCTAGGTTCTCAAAGTCCTGAGTGAAAATAAACATGCATAGCGTGCGTGTATCATCCAAGTAAACCTCAAGAACTACTTGGGTATCATTCTAAATCTCAACAACATAATAAAGTAGCAGTTCCACTATCCTATGGCTAGGCATGGCAACTGGAAAAATGCCAAACAGGCATAACAAACATGGAAAAGCATCCTGAGCACAAAATAAATTACTCTACTTACAAGCATAAACCTCTACTACAAAAATCAAGCAAAGCAGGAAAACAGCAGGGGAAAAACAGAAAACCCACAATTCCTCGCCCAAGGGAATTTGTGGAATTTGCACAAAATACTCATCGACTTTCAACAGAAAGGAACAAACCACCTACCTCGATCCTAGGAGATCAATATACTTGAACCAAGATGATTGATTCCCCTTAGAACATCGTAGATCTGAGAAAACGCACAAAACACTCAACCCACGATAACTCGAAAATGGAGAGGAATCAGAAAACGAAGCTCCAGAAGAAGGAAGATCTTACCACTGCGATTCCAACGCAATCGACCATGCTCGAATCGGAGAACAGACGAAGGGGTGGGATCTCGTTGAAGATTCGATCGTATGGGTCGCTCTCGGACAAACGGGTCCTAGAAGGAGGTGTTTCTGTCTGTCAGGCGTGACCCCGGTCCATTTAGTGAAAAAAAAAAGAAAAAGTACATGACGTGTATTTTTAAAGTACACGGCGTGTAGTGGGTTTTTCCGTACTCCGCCAAAATCGGCCTCCACATCATCCCTACACACCGTGTGTGTGGCCCGGGCATGGCCAGAACACAGCTTCGAGCCGAAGTATAGTACATGGCGTGTACTCATAAAGTACACGGCGTGTACTTTGAAATTTTCTAGAAAGTTAATTTTTCTTAAAAACTCCAGCAAAAGGAAAAACATACCTAAAACGAAGGTCCGGGTTCTTAAATTTCATGTCTCTTCAACCATCTTCTAAATATATATTTAAGACATGGACATATTATTGTCTCATAAACAGATCGATTGGAAATTGAAAATTTTAAAAAATACTCCAAACCCTTAACATAACGAGGTGTGTTCCTTGGTAATTTGATATAGTTTTTATCTATATATCAACCAGTTTCTACACTTTGTTAAAGACAAATAAATTTTAGTAGTACCATAACTTTCGCATCTAAAAAATAGATAAGAAATATTATGTCATTTAAAATGATGCATTTTCCTTATTCGATTACTTTTGAAAATATAAAGCATATTTTTTTTGGTAAAAATATAATTAAAAATAATCCTTCACTTAATAATCCTTTGATTGATTCATTTATCATGTTGGGGATAAAATAAACTTATATCTCTTGGATTGGTTTTTAAATGAGTAGATAATTAAATCAAAATCATGATACATTATTTTTAAAAAACTATTTTTAAAATGAAAAATATACTTTCAAAAAACTTAAAAATTCATTTAAATCCAAAAAAATGTTAGCAAAACTGATTTAAAATTTATAAAAATAGAATGATAAAATAAATAATACTTTTAGGATTGAGTAATCAATATAGGATAATTTTCCACCAAAAAGTTAAGTTGTAACTCCATACTATGGAAAACAAAAATTAGTATGCACAATGTAATTTATTCATCCTATTCTTGGTACTATTATGTTTTTTTATCCATACAATTGTCAATTAGAATTATTTCATTTGAAAGAAGATTGATTTCCCAATATAATCAAGGTATTAGGATCCTAGAATTTTAGAAAATATTGTTACTAAAAATTAATCCAAATAACAAATTATTTTTTAATATGATACCAAAAAGAAAATAATATCTAAAAAATTCAAGTACACTGTACTTATAGGATCATTTAATAAGGGTGTAAATCAAGCAATGAATATTTTAATAATAAATTTAACAATGAATATTTTAATAATCAAGTTAACAATTAAGAATCACTATTTGATAATTGAAATCATGTTCAACTCAAATCATTTTAAAATAATGAAAATAATCAAGTTTAATCAAGTATCTTGAGTTGAAAATCAAAATTTAAGACAATTTGAAGTCAAATTTTATATCCATTCTATAAGTCTCTATGTCTCAAGCTAGCCACTCACTAAAAGTGATCGTGTATGTTCCCAAATGACCAATCGATTCTTCATAACAAAAAAATCCACATACCCTAGAAAATTATAAAGGAAATATAACAGATACGTCAAATAAATCTTAGGTACCCAAAGATCAAAAATTTCATTATTCTGTATAAGTGTCTAAAACCCAAAAGTTAAAAATTAGACAAAGTTTATTATTCACCGAAACTTCAGTCAAACTACAAATTTTCCTTGATCTTTTACTAAAACATTATCTTAAAAAATATTATATGATCACCTCCCTAAAATCTATTAAGATAATTCATTCACACTTATATCTCATAAACAAACCCAAATCTCACCATTAATATATTAATAACTAACCTACTTCATATGAATACTTTTAGACCAAAGAAACATTGATTTTGATCAAACTAAAAATTATTAATTATATTCAATTGAATCTATTACAGACTAAAGATACCATTTAGAACCAAATAATCCATCACACATGGAATCAAAAAACTAATGCTCAAAATATAAAGGGATAAAAAACAAAAAAAAACAAATTTTAATACAAGTGTGCACCTTACCAGTACACACTCTATGACTCTATTATTGGACCAAACCCCAACTCAACTAGGTAAACACTTCCCCTTCAAAAATATCCAAAAAGTAAAAGAAATAAATAAATAAAATAAAATTGTAGGACTAACTCCCAAGTGAGAACATGCCTAATGGTGAGGGGAGGGCTTCGATGAAAGTAAATATGGGGAAGAAAATCGGATCCAATGGCCAACACAAGGGGGAGATGATGTGGGGGTGATGGATCAGCTATGAAATTATGTTAGGGTGTGAGGAGGGATTCATGAGGGTGATGGGGTGATGAAGTGGGGGGGATCATCTTGGTCGTCACGTTGTGTGGGGGTATGGGGAAGGATTTTTGAGGTCAAGGGGGTAATTATTTGTGAGGGTGGAGGTGAAAACACATTTTTTTTTTATTTTTCTAGAAATATTTAGTAGTGGTTTCTTAAGGACCAAAAATAGTTAAAATAATTTTTTTATCATATATTCTAAGAACCACCATTAAATTATCATATTATTATAGTTATGTCATCAAATAGGAACATCCAATGAGATATATAAATGTGGATTTCTTACTGGCGGGTCTCATTCTCATAATCTTCTGCTCTGGAAATTACCAAGGGTACACATCATGATAAGGTGCATCAAATTCGTATGAGTCTCCACCCATGATATATTGTATCATTTAAGTCACATAAAATGATATAATTTTCCTATAGAACATATATTCAAGAATATTATCATGTCACATATAGGTTCTCATCATAGTGGGTAATTGATATAACCTTTCATTGTGATATATATTTTTAGGATATTATCACATATTATATCATGAAAAGGAATAATCATGATGTGATAAGAAACTTCATTAATATTAAAGAAAATGAATGCATGTAATCATTGATTACTTTAAAATTGGTTTTGGGGAACCAACTCCAAAACTTCCTATGTGGGAGTGAGGGTATGTGTTCATCCCACACTAGCTATCAGAATGTACTAGAAGAATTATTATGTGAGGACAATGATATAAGTTAGGTTTCCAATTGTTTTCATGGTATATTAGTGATCTTATTCAGATAAATCATCAATATGGGCCTTATAACTATGATCCATAGCTCTCCATGCCTAGCGAGATCTACTAGACACTTGGATATGAGTTTCCATAGAGGTAACCTATCAGGAAATGCCCTCTACAGGTGGATAAGAAGCGTCTTTTTCATGAAGTTGTTAGTTAAAGTTGACAAGATCCCTTATAAGAGACTCATAAACTATGGTGAAGTCATAATTGACTCCTCAGTCTACCTTTACAAGGTAAGGAAGGTTCTTATTGTCACACTCCTAGAATAGGCTCCCAAAGTTGTCAATAGTGGTGACATACATCACCAACTTCACTATGGATCCCCTCATATGAGATGAACCAACATGATTCAGTTCTTGGGGACCCTTGTGTGTAGCCTTTAAGGTTTGGATGGTACTATCCCAATAGCATTCCTTGACCATTGTTTTTCCACCTAGTGTTATAGGCATTAGGTAGGTGACACCATCCTTCAGTTCATAGGAAAACAGATATCATGGTAGCTATTCTGATGGAGTTCTTGATTGATAATAATGCCATTACTTTGAAGAAAGTTTGTGATAATGGTATCTATGGTTATAAAGATGATAATAAACAAGAATGTAAATCTGTACAACATCACAGATAATAAACATTCCTAACCATCTATGTATGGTCAAATAAGTTGTATGTTATCATTAAGGAAAGATTCATGTTGGGTTCACCATTTTTGTTTTGAACCAAGATGGGGAATAATGGTGTGTGTTTTTTGTAGGGGTTGATCATGACTTCACAATCCTTACATTGGGTCACTACTCATGTCTCAAATGATTTGAAATGGGGTTTATTCATGGATCCAGAAAAAACCAATGGTTCCCACTTTTGTAATGATCTATGGGCCTAATTTCTAAAGGCATGTGTCCATTGGGGTTTCTTACTGATGACACTTAGGAACTCACATTAGTAAATATTATTAAAGGTTAGGCTCATCGCACCCTATTGGGGGGAATTATTTCCTACTCTAGGAATCTCTTATAGATTTAATGCATGTTCGTGAATCTTTTCCAAATTCTGATACGGGACTGGTTACCCTAACATTAGTAATCAATTTTTAACACTTTTCAATGTGAATTATTGTACATATCATGGGAATTGTGTTGATGTGGCCATCTATATGTATCATAAGTTCTCCGTCGATGATATCATTTTTATGTATTAGAGGTTCTCCATATTGTTACACATTATTACTTAGCAATGCTGTTTTGGGGATTGTTATGTTTTAGATAAATATATTTGGTCACTCTAGAGTTTATTTCTATATAGGAAGGATATAAGTGTTTATAGTGTTAGGATCAATCCCATAAAGGGGATTCCTATATATCCTTGTGAAAGGAATCAGAACTCACATAGTTCGGTGTTGCTTAATAGGACATGTTGTAACTTTTGAGGTTGTGTGATAAACACTGATCCATGTAGTTTAACATCACGTGGTACGGATTTTTAAGTGAAAGATACATGGTAATTGTTGGGTTGGGACTTATGCATGAGCGTCCCTTTCTAATTGTTCTTGAAGGTAATATAGCCCAACGAGGATTAGTTGGTTTCACAAGGAGTATAGCATTGTGCATATGATCCCCACTGGGAATATGGACCAATGAGAATGATATAGCAATACCCAAAAGGAATATATCACTCTTGGAGGGGACATAGTTCTATTCAGGAATATGTCTTGATGGAAGATGGTTTGTAGGGAATATGTCCCCTATGGATGGGACGTCTAGAATCATCAGAGTATATCTATGTAAGGGGAGGATGTAAATTATCTAATTAGGGATATGGCCTAATGAGGATAGTGATGGAAGGTTAATGATGTTGGGTTTGAACCTCATAGAGGAATCCTACATATCCCATTAATATATGAATCAAAGACCATGTAGTTTGTGATTGGTTTCTTATGAATCTAATAACACTTATTAAACATAGTAGAAGCAATTAAAAACCAAGTTTGAGGATTTTTTATGAAATATAAATGAAACCTACATAAAATAGAAATGAATAAATACTATAAATGTGTGTACCTTGCAATGAATATCCACTTAAACATTTTGATATTCATTTGATGATTGTGATAAGGATCGCCAAAGTGTAAAAAATAAGCATCCCACCTCTGTAGATATCCATAGGATGAACTTGATCATCCATCATTCGGATGGGATTTAGTTATTCTATATGGTATGGTTGTACCTATATATGAAAAGGAGTAAGATTAAAAAGATATTTGGGTTTAAGGAGTTTTAGCAAAGCATGATGGAATCACACATATATAATTTCCATCAAATGACAATAATATATATAACCTATCAAAGAAACTTTTCAGCTTATACTACATTTACTAATATAACACATGATTAAATATCATAGCTAGTATATGCATTCATCTCATGAATTCATTTCTTCCTAATCATTTCATCTTATGAAATGGTTGATTAAATGATAGTCACATAGAAGATTAGACTTTCCAAATGATAACAATTACCATAGGAATTATAAATGATATTCACCTTTCTTCATGAAAAAACAAAATTTTCATGAAAGACATCAAACATATATATCATATATATATATATAATAATTTAGGGAATATCTTGATCAATATCCTACTTGTACTAAATCCTAATATAATTTTTTTCATTTCACCTTATATTGTATCATATACAATAACTTGTTAAACCATATCCAAAACTCCTTTTGGATATCTTCCAAAATACTTTTGGGAATCTATCATTAACTTCACCTTATATTACATCATATGTAATACTTTTTGAATACTCATCAAAAAACCTTTTGAATTAACTCTAAAAAACTTTAGAGTGGCTCTCTAAGCCAAACTTAATTACCATTCAGTCAACTAGAAAGCGTGACCCCATAGGCCTTTATAGCATTGCAGCAAATAAAAATCTCCAAATCAATATATGTAAGTAAAGAGATGCCTCTAGAAAAGTGTCAATAGTACTCAAATTATAAAGGGATTTGGCCTGATCACCATCAAACACATGTATCCATATATCTATGTCTACTAGTATGCATCATATAAAAATGTGAATTCTCACATTTTCCCATTGTCCAAGACATCGAGTGACCATGGGACACAAAGCATGTCATTCCCATATAGCCAATTTATATATTCTTGATTCTCAGAGTATATAATGATCCGATCAATGAATACATCACATTTCATTCATCCTTATGGATCATCACATCACAAATCCCTTTTCCAGATCTATTTGTGACTGCACACTCCCAAATTTTATCTCAATTGAGGAAATTGATGTCATACTCATCATACGAGAGAAAAAATCTCATCTTACTTAAGATTTAATTGATGAAATGACTAGAAACATACCCAACCACACTCATATTAGATAATTCAATATTTAGACTTGTTTAATTATGATATCAAAGTATGAAGGTTATCATGCTAGGTATCTCACCAACCTCGGGTGGTGGGGAATAAAATATGATCCATACACCCCTAACATACTAATTACATCTATATAACACTCCATGTAGTATACTTATTAGGACATCCAGTGCACACAAAGAATCGTATTCTCTTTATTCTGCCTCATGAGCATATTTTGTATCTCTATATAATAATCCTACCCATTCCAACCATAACATTTCATTTTTTAAAAACAAAGTTGGGGATGAAGTCACTTTTTATTATGAAAAGAAAGACCTCTTTCAATCTAGGTAGAGGGAGACCCATTACATAGTCGGTAGGCTAAGTGGGCCATGAACATGGCTCGAAGGCTTGGTGTAGCATTATAACAACATCATCCTACCTGCATCATGATCGTATCATCGCCTGCCACATAAATCCCTAAGGGGCTTGTTATGATTTGAACACTAGTCTTCTTGATGATGGATTATAGGGTTTACCACTCAGATGCCACCCCTGTTGCAACCTTAACATTTCATCATAACCAATAATACTCCATGATGAACCTCAGTTAGGGATAAAATCAAAGTCATGCTTTGAGAGTTCAATTATCATTACATTTCATGAAATGTATATCTATATGTATTTATATATCCAACATGAAAGAGTGATAAAATCAAGGTTTCATTTAATATTATACATTTAAATATTCTTAAACACTTTTAGAATCTTTAACAAAATCATAATACGAACCAGTTTAACATATCATATATGAAAAAATTTCATATCATCCTTATATTTTCTACACTTTCTAGGTTTTTTTAATGAATTACATCATATGTAATTCATGACACATCTCTTTGTGACCATTTTATAAAACCCTTCCACTAAACTATTTAGTGATAAAAAACTATGAAGTAATCCAGCTTAAATAATAGTGAGACTTAGGAATCATATTCTTAATTTTTCAACTTCTTAACTTTATAACAAAATTTTATGATGGAAAAATATTTTGTCTATATATAACTCTATAATTTCATCATCATCATCCTTGTAATTATATTCCATAAAAATTTTCCCTTGAAATAATATAACTACTTATGTTGTTGTTTACTGATACATCCTAACTCTCTTAAGGTATTAAATATGTTAACTTTATATTGGTTTAATACTTTATTTGTTAACTTAAAACATACACCCAATAGTTTATTAGACATTATATTCTGTTTATAATATCATACTAAGATAAACAAAACCCTATTGTATTAAGAAATAACATTTATTCCCTTTTAGTATGAATATTTAATAGATAAAATATTATTTTCATATATATGGTATTCTATGTGTTTGGAATATTTTCATTTGAAAATAATAATTTATTAAAATATATCATTTAAGGGTTGTGTGAAAAAAATACCACATATTTTAAAAAAATCTAGGATAAACATTTTATCCTGGATAAAATAATTTTATCTGTATCTTCCCCTCAAAAAATTTTATAGAAATTGATGAATCATAAATCATATGTATACAATTAATCATCTCATACTTGTTCACAACAACTCTTTTTAATCGAAAAAATTCACTTATCACATAAGGAAAATGAGATAAATATGCACACCTTTTACTTAGATTCATTTGATCTTGATAAAATATTTTACATTAAAATACTCTATGTAGTAACCATTTACCTCATCTCATGAATATAAAATACAAGCTCGATCAATTATACCTTTGATTTTAAACACCAGTATATTTACAACATTTTTTAAAACATAGAATCAATATCATATACCCTTAAAAAAATAATTAATTTCTATAGAATATTTGACATAGAGATTCCATGGAGCTTTACAAACTTCTTCAGGTATATCTTGGATAATCCAATCATATTTAATTATTACTTTTCCTTCCTAACAACCATAGGGTTTAGTAACCTTGATTGGATTCTTTAAGAAATATTGTTTAACTTTTCAACCAAATTTTCTTCTTCCAATTTTAACCTTTACATACTTGTATAGTCTATACAGTACTATAGAACCTAGAAATTGTATGTCTAGTTCATATATACTCCCAACACTTTGAGAATATCAAGTAATCGTTATTTGAATTTAATCATATTTTCAGAACATTTCCATAGATTAAAATATGAAACCTTTAATCTATCCAATTCATTAACCATGTTCAATCATATTGAATATCATTTTATGTACCCAATCATAATGAGTGGAGACTAAGATTCCTTTGGTCATTTAGAATCTGATGATTTTGAAACCATAAATGAATCACTCTATGCTTCCATAATCATCTAGATTAACTTGTTGAATAACTTCAACACTTGGTTACTAAGGAAGGAACTATTCTAACACATAGAATTTTCCTTAATAACTTTTCTTAAATTATCAAGATTTCTTAAGAACTTTTCTTAAGTTACTAGTCTTTAATATCTAGTTACAATAAGTTTCTATTTATCAAGTATTAATCTAATAGTTTAGTTTAATGATGATGATGATATTCATATATAATAGAAGATTTTATCATATTAGTATCAAGTTTCATAACCATTTAATAAGGGATTTTATTAAATGGGATCCCACTAAAATGATGAACACTTTCAAAAAATTCACCATAACCATTAGTGGGCCAAGATCCATATTTCTCTAAGTAATGTGTCCACTTTAGAATTCATCTCACCACTTAGTTATTTAGTTGGTGAATCATCCCAATAATATCGTATATGATTATTGTATAGCTGAAAGAAAAAACCTATGTCTAATCCATCACATGGATAAACTCAACTTTATATCTCTGGTATCCTAACCAGTAGGTTTTCCCAGCTAAGTGTTACCCAAGGAAAATGTCAAAAACAAACTAATAAAGTACAATCCAGGGCCACCCAACTTTGTCATGAAACTACCAAAAAAGACAATCCAGAGCCATATATTACTTTCTTTCCTTGCATAATATAATATAGGTGCATCTGGTATTGTTACGAAACAACCCAGTTGGATGATCGAGATTTTAACAAGTACCGATTTGGAAGGAATCTCATACTTAGTATTTGAAGTGGATTTTAATCTCACCATATTATCGCATGTTATTCTATTTTATGTACACATGCTTCTAGTAATTTAGTTTGGAATATCATTACCTCCACCAAACCAATATGTTCAAATGATATTGATGTGTGACTCTTTACACAACCCAAAAGTTTGTGTTTCCCAAAAAATAGAAGTCAAACATATTCATACATATCCTGATGTGTCATGTGCATAAGGTACATAAACACTTCATGTAAAGGCATAGAATTATATGAAATTTATAATATCCACATGAGTATGTCCAGACCGATATATAGATAACCTCATTCACTCACTACTGTAAAACAAGTCCATACCCACAATTTTGGAAACAATTATGGGTATAGTTCACCCATATACCCATGGTTTTCAAAAAAACATGGGTATAGTGTTTAGTTTGGACCTATACCCATAGTTTTTTCAAGAATTGTGGGTATAGTTCACCCTTGTACCCATGGTTTTTCAAAACCGTGGGTATAGGATTTGGTTCAAGAAATATACCACAGTTCTTCAAAAAACTATAGGTATGGGTTTCAGTTTAAAACTTATACCCACAATTCTCTAAGAATTGTGGGTATAGGTCATCCCTATAGGCATGGTTTTTTTAAACCATGGGTATAGCTTTCCCATGTAATCACAGGGAAAAAAAATTCCCACAGGAATACCTATTGTCATATTTTTTAACATATATTGATGGTTTAAAATAATATATATTTTTTATACCTATAATTGTATGTAGTGAAGTGGTTAGGTGTTTGGATTCTATAGTGGTGGTCTCAGGTTTGAATTCAGTAGTAGGAATTTTTTAAATCCTATATCCACAATTTCATAATTGTGGGTATAGGGTTATTCATACAGTGGACTATTTCCTACACACCTATTGCCATGGTTCATAACCATGGAAATAGCATTTTCAAAACATGGGTATAGCTTAGAGCTATACTGACAGATTAATCTCCCATGGTTCTTTGAACCATGGGTATATCCTATAACCATAGTTTTTGGGGCTATACCCACGGTTCCAATTTGTGGGTATAGGGTAATTTTCTAGTAGTGACTTTCTTAGATATGGCATAGGCCTCATGGTAAATAAGTAGTCCGGCCCAAGCTCCTCTGCCCAGGGATTCTTTTCTCAAGATAGAATCTAATTCATTAAAACTCTAAAACCTAATATGCACAAATTATATTCACAAACTTAATTCAAGTTGATAACTTTAGCTACAAATAAAGTTTAATGTATATGAAAAATAAAATTCATTATGGATCCATTTTAAGCATGAAAATTCAATGTTATTTCCTGGAATTAATGTATCATATAAATTTTGGCATACAGACAATTATAATATAAACAATTTATAACCATAGTTAAAATATGGAATAACTTTAAAATAAATGAACAATTCAAATATTTAAATAGGAGATAAAAAATTATGAACAATTCATAAATAAAAAAACTATAAACATTTTATTATTTCAAATTTAACATTATGGACATTACATAATTTTGAATATAAATATTTTATATCCACTTAAATATGAACTATTTTATATTTTTTATTATATGGAATTTTAATTTTAAATATATGATGTTTTATGAATTATAAACTATTTATAATCCAATTTTTATTATGTAAACATTTTGCATAATCTAAATATTATATATTTAGTTATTATTTAAACCTTGATCATATCAATCATCAAAACATTTTTTATGTGGTTTAAATAATATCCAAACAAGTCCCCCTTTTATTTTTAACAGTTCAAAAAAACTAATTGTGAACAATTCATAATTTAAATAAAAAAAATTTATATTATAGCCTTATTTAATAATTTATAACCCATTATAAATTGTTTTATTATGATTTAAAAATAAAAATTTTTATTTCTAGATCATAATTCATACCATGTAATTTGGTTAAAAGGTATTTTAAATATTAACATTTAATATTCAAGAAAAATGTTTCATAAACATTTAATTAATTATAAAAAAATTATAATAAAATAAATAATAAACATAAATTAAAATATCCCAAATTTTATTTTATAATGATTTATAAACATTTTATAAACCATATTAATCATTTTAAATGTTAAAATGTTTTTATAAATTTTTTAAACAATTTTGATTACCCTTACGCATAGGGGTATTCCTACATAAGGGTAAATCCTTCTACCATTACGCGGGTCATCTAGAATCCCTTGTGTAAAGGTATTTCACTACTTACCTTTACACAACTTAAAAATAATGTGATGCATAAAGGAAATATGATTATTACCATTATGCCTCTCATTATGCGTAAGGGTAAGACCCTTATGTGAACATTTCATGTATGGGTAAGACCACTACATGAACACTTAACATAAGGGTAAGTCAGATATACCTTTGTGTGGCCTTATATAACTATTGTGTAAGGGTACTACCTTCACATAGTTGGATCAATTGAGGTTATTACATTTACATAGCTCTTTTTTTCATAAGGGTAAGTGGTTGGCTACCTTTATGCGTCTTTGAGAAAATCTCGATTACTCTTACGTATCAGCATTTCACATAAGGGTGTGCATGGGTGATCCATATGTAGACCAATATATGTAATGTTAAGGTGATATTACACTTATGTAAACCACTCTACATAAGGATAAAACCTTGGTTACCATTATGTAGCCCAACTGCGTAAGGGTAAACCATTTTTTCTGATTTGCATAAAACCTATTAAAAGAAACTCTATTTTCATATTTCTTCATTTCCATGCATGATTTTATAAATATAAATCATGGGTTCACTCTGATACCAGTTTTAAGTTTCTTATTAATATAATAACACTTATTATACATAAAATAATCAATTAGAAACCAATTTCAAGGATCTATCATGCAAGATAAATGAAACCTGTATAAAAGAGAAATGAAGAAATATTGTAAATGTGTGTTCCTTACATCGAATAGCCATTATAACCTTCTGATATTCATCTAACGAGTTTGATAAATATCACCAAAGTGTAAAACATTATCATCCTACCTCTGTAGATATCCATAGGATGAACTGAGATGAGATTCACCTATTCTCTATGATTTTCTATCACCTCTATATGGAAAGGATGAAGTTGAAAGAGAGCTTTGGGTTCATGGAGTTTCGACCAATCATGATGGAATCAAACATATATCATTTACCTCAAATGAACTTAATATATATAACATATATAAGACACTCTTCGTTTTTTAATTCATTTACTCATGTGTTTATAATGAATGAGTAAATTTCATGTCTCTTATATGCATTCATTTCATGAATTCATTTCTTCCTATGTGTTTCGTCTTATGAAATGATTGACTAAATGATATCCATGTAGAAGATCAAAATGTACAAACAATATCTATTATCATAGAATGTATAAATGATATCCCCCTTCCTACATGCATACCAAAATTTTCATGTAATCCATAAAATATATATATATATAAGGATTTAGGTCATATCCCCATCAGTTTGAATGAAATAGTTCAAAGTCACATGACAAGACCATACTATAAAGTTTAATGTCAAGTGGTAAGGATGTTGTTGTGCAATTTAACATCATATGACTTGGACATACATGGGGAAATTTGAATATGAGATATGGGGGCTTGAGAATTAGAGATTCGTCCTACATATCCTGTGAAGATAAGAATCATAGTCCACATAGTTCTAAAATTATTGGTGTTTATTTTTTAAAAGGTTTGATAAAATAGGATTAAGAAAGGCTTATGCATAAGAGGTTACAATGAGATGTTCCATTGAGAGTATGGACCTTTGAAGGAGAGGAATATATGGTTAGGGATTACATCTAAAAGGGAGTCCCAGAGTGGAGGTATTTGCATTATTCTAACAACATGGTCATTGCAGGTCTCAAATCCCATGTGAGTAGTGTTCAGTTTTAGAAACAATAGATAGCTAAAGAATATACACATTTAATATGAGTGTAAGATTGAATTTATACTGGGCTTACACACTGAGGCTTCCCTAATAGGAATATAGTTATTATTCCCACGAATAATATTCCTCTTGAAGTTTCTTAGGATCATGAGGACCACTGAAAAGGGGGTTTGAATCAGTGGCGATATTTTTACAATTTATTTTCACTTAAAATTTAACCCCTAAAGCGTTTTAGATTTATTTTCCTTATTATATTTATAAAAATCTCACAAGCATGCAATTATAAGAAATAAAAGTAAGGAACACAAGATTTACAAGGTTTGGACTCAGTATGAGAACCTGCATCCTTGTCAGGGTGACTCTTGTTGGTCCATGGAAATTCACTATTAATAATAAGTGAAGAAAAATTGATTAAAATCCCATTTGACTCCTTATATATCTTAATAGGAAAGACTATACTGACCCCTACTAAATAAAAAGTTTTTCTTATGAAAACTTAACCAACAAAAAATATGTGAAACTTTGTAAAACAGCTCCCAACATCTTCATCTAGAAATGTTTGTCTGATTTTCTCTATCTGGTAAGGGGTTGTCTAGTGAACCTATCTTCATCCAATAAATCTCCATCTAGTGTACCTCACTTAAATTGCAGCTGATATTTTGATCTTTTTTCGATAAACAAAAATCTTGCACCTATGCCTCTATCTGGTTCCTCTCTTCATTGTCTCAGATCTAAACTTTTATTTGCTATTTCTGATAAAAACTATGTCTGTTACTTCTGATAGAATCATCTATCCACTATTACTGACCAAAAACTTTTTTTCAGTAATTCTTCTTCAACCTGAATAAATTTCTTTCATTATAAACTCACTTTGACACAAAATCATTAGCGTTTTATTTTTTTATACTTGTGAATGGTGCTAGTTCATATTGTACGAACACCCCCATTTATATAAGAAACCCTTTGTAATATAGATTGGGAAACTAAAATATTTTCCCACTTAGCCAAATTCCAAAAAAAGAAATTCTTGCTTATTTGAAATTTACTGGATGCCTTTATAGTATTATAGATACTTCTTGAATATTCCTAAATATTTATTAATTCTCCAACATATGCAACCTTATTAGAGTTTTCTTAACATAAGATGTTAAGGAACTTCTCAAAACTTAATTATCTTAGCTAAATAACCAACCAATTGAAATATCACCATATCATCATAAAACTAGATGGTATTTATAAAAATATATAAAGCATTCTTCAAAACGTTTTTTGAAAAATGTTTGTCAGATGACTTCATATGAACTTCTCTGTTTGGTTCTTCTCTATCTAATTTCTTTTCTATCCAATCACTCCTCTATATGTTGGACTTAAAAAAATTTATTATAATGAATCAACATTTCCCCATCCATTCATAAGTACTTAGATCAAACATTGTACACTACTTGGTTCAACTTCTCAGAAATGTTTGGCTGGTGACATCATGAATGTTTTCATGATGTATGTCTGCCCAATGGATATTTGTTCAATAGATTCAGTCCATTTTCCTTTATTCAACAGCTCACTTCATAACTTATCAACATCAAAATTCATATAGACTATAACAAAACATTACAATTTGAGCTTCATACAAACTATTTATTCAGAAAAATCCATCACCCGCTGTCTAAAAAACTTGAACTAAAGATAGTTGACTACATTGTTATAGATTCTAATGACTTCAGTCAGAAAATAATTTATTCCCCTTTTTTATAGTATTTCTCCCCATTTTTATTTGAATATTTTATCCCTCTTTTTGTTTGAAAAAATTCTCCCCCTTTGTTTTTTGGATAAATTTATTCAAATTTTGTATTGGTTCTTTATTACAGATGGTTTTCACACTTCCTTTCATAAAGGAAGGTGATGGAGGGAGTGGAGAAACTCTCAAACCTCAATGGGGGTCTGGTTGACCTCATTCATCCGAGAAGTGTAAATCTCTTCACATATGAATCTTATCGCCAGCATGCCCCTCAGTTTCCGAAGGTTTCGACTCAGGTTCAAAAATTCGAAGCAAATGATTTCTCTTCCTTGGGGATTCCCACTGGATCTTTTGTCTTTTCGAAGAATCAGGTTGCACAATGCATCATTAGAAAAGGAACTATAGCTCATGTCTCAGCCTCAGAAGGTGTGATCCTTGACCAGTTAGAGCTTTGCAATAACTCATTTATCTCCCTAATCTCTTTATCTAAAGGTATGAAACCTTGGAAAATCTATGATCTCGTCGTGAGATTAGCTTCCATTTGGGGTTTCAATAAATTTAAATTCATTTCTCTCAGAAGAGGTTTCTTTCATCTTTTATTTCCCTTTGTCGATTTGAAGATTCGTGCGTGGGGTTTTGGTTCTGTGAATCTAAATCCAGGAACACTTAGGGTTTATGAGTGGAATACGAACTTCAGCCTTTATGATTTTAAAGATTCTTTTGCTCAAGTATGGATTAAGTTATATGGTTTAAACTGGGTATTGTGGCATTCCTAAATCCTATATGACATTGTATTTGCGATAGGTATACCAATCCGGATGGATTTGGCTATTGAAAAAACTTCTTTTGGACACTCTTCCAAAATCCTAGTGGAAATTGATTTAGGTTCAACTCTAATTGACAAGGTGATTCTTGAAACCCCTCAAGATAAAATCATCCAGAGAATTTTATATGAAAAACTGCCTTTGTATTGTGATATGTGTTGTATTATTGGACACTCCATGTCCAACTGTCGCGCAAACATCATATGTGATGGATGCAAGTTGAAGGGCCATGATGAGACTTATTATAGGAGGAAGGAAGGATATAAATCCTCACAAGGGACTGGTATTAATTCTTCTAAGTAGGAATCAAATGATGAGAAAACAAGGGGCTGTAGTAAAAACCTCAGGCAGGATATTTCTTGTGAATCACTAAATGAAGAGGACTTACCAAACTCCCTTCAGCAGAATGCCAAGGAAAATGCTAATTGGGCTGATTTAGCAGAATAGGAAGATGCAACTGAAGTACAACCTTCTTTCAAGGATTCACTAACTAAGAACATGGAGGAATGTCATACTAAGACAAATTTAGATGAGAGCCAAGTGGAAAAATAATAATATGCTCAAGCAGATGCAGATGATAGATATAGGCAAGAACATCATGCAGCAAATTGCAGAAAAGGAAAGAACATGTTAGAAGCTGCGATCCTAGGGAAGAGAAGGAACAAAAACACTCACTTAGGTGAGGGACAAAAAAAGAATTATGTTAATGGACTTGGGAAACTTTCCCCCTGCCGCGCCAAGACAAATGATCTATTGTTATCAAGTATGATGGTGGCCCCTCCATGGAGTTATTATTGAAAAAATATATTCCCCAACAAGAATAGGGTATGTCAACAAAGGAAGGATGTGAAGACAAAGGTATGCATGAATTGGATAACTTAAATGTGGTTGTTTCTCCCTCTAGACCAGTTAATTTACTGGAGAACAACCTGCCTGCAAAACCACTATAGGATTTGGGTTTTCTGATCACTAATGCTTCACAAAATCATTCTACTCCCTCTTTAAAATCTAGTAAATAGGTGATTCAATCCCAAGAGTATGGTGGATATAAATTGAATGTGGAGAAAACTTTCCAACCCCTTGTTGAGGGTTCTAATGAAATGTTGAGCAGGGCTACAAATCCTGGTTTGAGGTAGGATTCTTTCATCCAAGTTTCGGATGATCCATATGCTCAATCTGCTGAGAAGAGGGATAAGGTTTCTAGACCAAGGGAATGTATTCTAATTCATTTTACCCCAACTCCTATAGGAAAGGGGATGACTTTGTGAAAAGTTTTTATCCTAAGCCTCATGTTCCTGCTCAAGCTGTCAAAGAGATAACTGAACTGAAAGTAAATACGCACAATGCATTTGCACTGCTTGCATCTGTAGGTAGTGATGATGAGAGACAACATGGAGATTGCATGCCTGAAGCCATTGAGATGTAAGAAGATGTTAACACTGGGCCTCTAGATAAAGGAGATGGTCCATGGACGTTAGTACCCATTGGAAAGAGGGGTTTTCATCCTCGTGGTAGGGGTGGATGCTCCTCTTGTCATAGTATCCGCACTCGTTCTCAAGGTGCTTGACATTTCTTTTTCTACCCTTGTGTTTTTGGGGACTATTGGTATGGTTGTTAAATCCTCCTATATACTTTGTTTTTTTTAATAATAAGGGGCCCTTGTGCCTCCACCTTTTTTTAAAAAAAACGTCCTTTTATAAAGGTAACATGAGTCTTTTATTACTTGTGTAAAGGTAAGATGCACCCTGTGTAAGGATATCTCCTTTTTGTAACAACCACCTTGGTATGTATGTTAACATTATTTTTTCCTCTGTATGAAAGGTTAAAAACTTGGAAGAAGGAAGTCATAACATCCTCTGTCCACTAACACAATATCCACTTCTCAGTCTGGTTATTTATGTCTAGTAAACTACATCTGATAATTATCTTTGCAATTTTAAAATTTTCCCTTCGACTTTTCCCATCAATTTCTTTCACTTGATAGTATCAATCTATATATCTATGTTTGAAATCCACTTCCCCTGGATTTATTATTTTGAATCATGATATTTCCATTATGTTAAGAACATCGAATAATATCTTATAATCATCTAAGTTAAGGAATGTTTTCCTAATAATGTTAAGGTAAAACTTTATTATCCCCCTATAATTCATAACAAAAACTTTCTTAAAATTTTTAGTAACTATTTCTCACATGTTTATTAAAAATATTCATAAAAAATATATTGGAAACAAAAATAATTAAAAAACATCATAAAGGATCTTCAATATCCTCCTTTAGATTTTTTGGAAACACTCAAAAACAAAGTGAACAACTCAATATTTTTTTAACTCGTTTTTTTAGAAAACTTTCATCAAATCACAAACTTTATCATAAAGAAAATACTAACACCACACTACTAGATAAATCAATATTTTTAAGGAATTCCATCCCATGGTGACTAGAAATTTTATGGTCATGATAAGATAAAATTTTCTCACAATTTTTCTCTCAAACAAAATCTCTCCCCCATTTTATGATAATAATGGCTTTAGTTTTACAAAATATTTTGTATAGATTTGTAAATTACCTCTATTTTCTTCCAATTTTCTCTCCCCCTTTGGAAATAAAATCCAAAGGATAATGGGGTAATTCCTTGAGAATTTTAGGAATTATTTGGTGGATGCTGAAAATGAAGTTGCATCCTCAATTCCTAAAATCCTTCCCTCGACATAGCTCTGGTGAAAACATCATCAATTTGATATTTTGTAGAAATGTACTCCAACATAACATCTCCACCAAAAACATTCTCCTTAATGAAATAATTATTAATATAAATTTTCTTTGATATTGAATGTTGTATAGGATTTTTGGAAATATATATGGCACTTTGATTATCACAAAGAATCTTAAATTTTTTATAAACATCTACTCTCAAATCTTCCAACTGAACTTTCATCCATGTCATTTCTGTACATACTTGGGTGGAAGCAATGTATTATGCTTTTGATGTTATCAAAGTAATAGAACTTTGTTTCTTACTATTCCACCTCACACAATAGTATCCCAAAAAAATGTTCCTCCTGAAGTTGATTTTCTATCATTAAAATATCCAACCCAATCAACATTAGTGCATCTACAAAATTTCATCTCCTGAATTATTTTATACAAAAATTCATTGGATGGTGTTCCTTTAACATACCTAAGTATTCTTTTAGCTACAGGCATGTGTGATTCCCTATGATCACTTTGATATATTGAAAATAAATTCATGAAATAAACAATATCTAGTCTTGAATTTGTAAGATGGAGAAAAATTCAATTCAAATTTCAAAAGTATTTTTGATTCACACTTTTCATAGCTTCGTCATTACTCATCTTAATGTCAACTAAAATTGGAGTAGAAACTTCTTTGGAGTCTGTCATTCCAAAAAAATTTAGAAACTCCTTAACATATTTTTATTGTGATATAAAGATATACCTTTCCTTATGTTGAAATTTTATGCCCATAAATAAAGTTAATTCTCAAAGCATAGACATTTCGAAGTTATTCTTCATTTCCTCAACAAATTATTCAAAAAAAAATTTCATGTCACCTGAAAAAAAAATATCATCAATTAAAACAATGAAAATAACAGTGCTTGTGCTCATTTCCTTAACATACAAGTTGCTATCAACTTTTCATTTAGAAAATTTCAACTTTTTCAGGAAACTGTCAAGTTTAGAGTACTAAGAACGTGGAGTCTATTTCAAATCATGGAAATATTTTTTCAACTTATTCAACATGGTTCTATATTTATCATGTAAGAACCTTCTAGGTTGCTAAACATAAACTTATTCCTTAATTTCTCAATTTAAGAAAGTTTACTTAACATTCATCTAATAAAATCTATGGCAACAATGTGCATTAATTTCCAAGAACATTCTTATAGTTTCAATCCTTGCAATAGGGGTAAAAGTTTATTCAAAATCTAAACCTTCCACCAATGTGTAACCTTTTCAAAAAAAGTAGAGATTTGTTTCTCAAAATGTATCCATGTTCATTCAGTTTTTTTTTGAATACCCACTTTGTATCAATAACATTATTTCCTATTGTTCATAGAACAAGATATTAGGTAACATTTTTCTCAATTTGATTTAATTATCCATTCATTGAATTTATCCACTCTTTATGTTTAAATTATTTTTAAATTGACTATGGTTACACTTCATAGATAAGTGATGTCTGATTCTATAAATATAATGTTCTTCTAGTTTGAATGGAATATTTCTAATTTCCAATGATTTAATTAATTTTAACCTGTTTTTATAAATTTTTGAATTTTATAAATTTTCATTTGAGGTTACTTTCTTCACCATAAGATTCATCTGAGTCACTTTGTATGGTGGTAATCATGTAGCCATATTCCCTATTACTTTAATTAGAAGTATTTAATATATCATCCATAACATCTTTAATAATTTTTTTAAGGAAGATGTATTCTCAATAACTTTCACATCATAACAATCCACCAACTTTTGTAAATGTTTATTCCAACATTTGTATCTTCTTTTGTTGGATGAATATCCCATGAAAATTCCTTCTTCAGATTTTTCATCAAACTTTCCAAGATCTGAATTTTGAATTTTAAGAAGATAAGGACTCCCAAAAACTTTGAAGTATTTCACTAAATCCATTTTACTATACCACATATCATATAGATTTATTTTAGAATTTGATCATAGAAAATATCTATTTTGTACATAAATCATTGTACTTACAACTTATCTCCAAAAAAATTAGAAAGTTTGTATTCAATGAGTATGTTTCTTCTTATTTCTATTAAAAATATATTTTATCCTTCTGCAACTCCATTTTGTTGAGGATATTAGGGATCATTTTATTAGTGTTTAATTCCATTTTTCATCATATACAACTCAAAATAATTTCTTGTGTATTTATTTCTATTATCAGTTTTGAGCTTTAGTATATAAACCCTCATCTCTCTTTCAAATTCCCTTATAAAAAATCTAAACATTTCTACAGCCTCTGATTTATGCTTCATGAACATAATATTGTTCATATTATTAAAATTATCAATGAAAGTGATGAAGTACAAATCAACATTTATTGATTGATGTCTCTTCATCCTGAAATGATCAGAGAAAATAAGTTTAAGAGGTCTGGAGGATTGAATTTCAACTTTCTTATGTTTTTTACTAACCATCTTCCCTTTCTGACACGTTGTACAAACATTTTCATCTTTGCTACTCGGTTTTGGTAAGTTTCTTACATTATTTTATTTATAAAATTTACTAATACTTTTCTAGCCAAGATTTCCAGTCTTCAGTGCTATAACTTATTTTCATCTTTGGTACTTAAGTAACATGAGTTACAAAGATTTCCAACCTAGAATAGACTGTCGTTAGTTATTTCTCCTTTTGTAACAACTTTTCCATCTTTCAAGCTTCTGATGATATAAGAATCTTTCCTAAAGATGACTTCCTTACCATCATCACAATGTTATCTAATGCTCAGTAATTTTCATTTCATCTTGTCAACATATAGAACTTTCTTCTATTTAAGCTTTTGAGCTTCAATCTTAGTTGTTCCAATACCTCTAATTTTTAAGGAATTGTCATTACCGAAGGTAACCACTCCACCATCATGTTCTTTAATATTTTTCAATATTTTCATATTACCTATCATATGTGAGGAGAAACCATTGTCGAGAATCCAAGGTTTGTTCTTTTTGGTGGCTTTTAGAGTAGTCTCGGCAACAAATGCTCTTTCCTATACTTTATTCTTTATGGATTCTTTATCTTTCTTAGCATAAGAAACTTGTCTCAAAATAGTTTTTGTATATTCTTATGCAAAGTGACCCATTTTTTCACACCTTCCACAAAATTTCTCTAGATAGTCACAATAGTTTTTTTTGGAAACTTTTTATCTTATGAAGATTTTTCTTTTTTTCCCTCTCACATCTTAGGAAAGTGACTCTCTTTTATTTTGTCATTGATCCCCCTTAATTCATACCTACTTCCAAGCAGCAACATGTTGTGCCAAAAATTATAAGCTTTGTTCCCATATAAACCACATCACTAAAAATATCCACTGAATCTCGGGTTTCTATAGAAAAATGATCTTTCCTTGTAATCTATTCACTGAGGTTCAACATTTGTTTCTATATGATAAAATCTCTGGAATAAAAAAAATTCTTCTAGAGGTCATTTTCAACTTTTATTAATGTGAAATATTTCTCACATCCTTTATCAACCTATTCTTTCCCAACATTGTTTTGACCACCTGTATAGTTAGTAAAACCAGATGAACTTTTATACTTAGTGGGTGTAGATTTCACCAAATTATTAGAATGAGTTTTCTCAGAATCTTGAGATTATTTAGCTTATACTTATGAGGCCTTGTTAAAATTTTCTCCAATATTTTTTAAGGTACTTTCAACCTCTGTAAATATTGATTGGATTTTACAAACTTTATCTTCCTTAGTAGAAATATTCTTAAAAATATCTTCCACCATCTTTCTTTATTCAATGAATTCCATCTTATGGATTTTGATTTCCTCAATCTACTCATATTTCGGTTTAAGGATGTATTTTTTTCCTTCAGTTTTGTTTCCACTTTCTTTATTTAACATTATTATATCTTTCTTGAGTTTTTTATTTTGATCAAGACAAGGCACAGGTTATGATCTCAGTCGATACTCCCTAAAAGTTTCTTCACATTCTTCTTCTTCACTACGGGAAGTGTTTTCCTTATTTTCAACATTATCAAAGAAGGTTCTGATCATTTCAAGTGCTTTATTTTTTGATGAACTATTATCAGAAGAATCATGATCAATTTTATAACTCAACATACTAATTTTTCTTCCCATGATTTTTTTTCTTGTGTTTGATGGGTTTATTATCTTCCTTAGAAGTTATGTTCAACTTCTTCAACCGAGGTTTTTCTTTAGAATCATCTTGATATTCTCCAACATTATTCTTAATAAAATTCATATAAAAATTCTCAATTCCTCCACACTCAAAACATTTTAGTGGGAGTTTACCTCCATATTTTACTCTACCTCTCTGGTAATTTTTGAAGATAAGAGACATGATTTTTTCATTATTTTCATCATCTTATTTATCTTCCAAATCACTATTGTCAACAATATTATGATCAACATCTTGGATCTTCATATTTCTTATATATCTTCAAAAGTCATTTCATCCTTGATATTATTTTTGAATGTTGGATCTTTCCTCATATCATATGTAACAATAAAGTTGTGTAATTTATCAAGAGATAAATCATGTTTATCTTCTAAGGTAGAAATTATATAATAGAAAATATCTATAAAGTTTATCATGAGTTTATTAACAATAGTAAAATCTTCCAAGACATCTCTAAAACCTTTGATGTTGAAAACAACTTCATTAAATCTGGTGAAGTAATCACCAATAGTTTATTCATCTCTCATTCTGATATCTTCAAACTTTCTTCGCTAGATTTGTAACTTTGCTTCCTTCATGCTAATATTTCCCTCAAAGATACTTTCAAGTTTTTTTGAGTTATCTTTATCAGTTTTGAGACCCATCACTTTCATAAAAACATTTTCTGACAAATAAATAAGAATAATATTTCTAGTTTTTTCATCCACCTCAATATTTCTTTTGTCAGTATATCTCATGGGTAATTTTTCTCCATAGGTGGAAACCCAATAGTAGGTGAATCAATAACCTATAGGCCAAGATAAAAAGATAGGGCATCATTCTATTTTACATCCATGATTATTTTTTCTATCAAAGGTAAGAATACATTTGTTATTTGTGGAGTTGAGATTTTCCATGAGAATGATATAACATGGGGAACCTTACCTCTAATACTAATTGAAGTTCCTTAGGATCATGAAAACCACTAAGAATGAAGAGATTGAATCATTGGTGATCTTTTTTACAATTTCTTTTCACTTGAAATCTAACCCCTGTAACTTGTTAGAGTTATTTTCCCTATCAACTTTATAGAAATCTCGCAAACATGTAATGATAAGAAAGTAAAGGAAGAAACACAATATTTACATGGTTTGACCTCAGTGTGAGAACCTATATCTTTTTAATGGTGACTCTCATTAGTCCATGGAAATTAATTATTAATAAAAATTGAATACAACTTGAGCCAACTCCCATTAGACTCCTTCCATCTCCCAATAAGAATGATTATATCGGCTCCTATCAATTACAAAGTTTTGATTATGAAAACCGAGGCAACACAAAACATGTGAAACTTTGTAAAACAACTCCAAACAAATTCATCTAGAAATGTTTGTCTGATTTTCTCCTTTCGATAAGTGTTTGTTCAGTGCATCTATCTTCGTCCAGTGAATCTTCATCTAATTCACCCTACATAAACTATGCCTAATATTCTGATCTCTTTCCGATAAACAAAATGCTTGTGCATCTAAATCTGTTTGGTACCTTTTCCAGTGTATATGATCTAAACTCCTATTTTTTATTTTTAATGAAAACTCTATATGATTCTCCTGATCGAATTTTATGTCCGCTGACACTGACCAGAAACTTTTTTCTGATAATACTTCACCAACCTGAATTTCATTCTTAGTTAGAAACTCACTCTAACAAAAAATATTTAGCATTTCAGATTTTTTTTACTTGCGAACAATATTAGTTTGTATTTTATGAACTCCCCCTTTATATTAGAAACCCTTTAGAGAAAAATCATGGGAAACTGAAATATTTTCTTACACAGCAAAATTCCAAAAACAATTATTCCCACTTATTTAAAATTTTATGGATGCCTCTATAGTATTCTAGAATCTTCTTGAATATTACTAAAGATTTATGAATTCTCCAACATCTGCAACCTTCTTCAAGTTTCCTTAACCTCATACATTAAGGAACTTCTTGAAACTTTCTTATCATAGCTAGATAAAAAACCAATTAAAAGATTAGTATAACAACATCAAACTAGATGGGCTTTACAAATTTATGTAAAGCATTCTTAAAAACTCTATCTAAAAAATGATTGTCAAATGAATTCATACGAACTTATTTGTCTGATTCTTCTCTATCGGATTTTCTGTTTGTCCAATCACTCCTCTGCCCGTTGTACTTAAGAAATGACAGTCCAATGAATCTGTATTTCTTTTTCCGTTCATGTAACGACCCAAAGTTTCATTAATGGAAAATGCCTCTTGATCTTATTAAATGTCTCTTTATATAAAATGTTTTTATAAAATGTCAACTCCATTGGTTTTATGATAAGAATTGTGACCATTACTTTTATAGTCGTTGAACAGTGATCACATGATTAGTATAAATATAGGGCTTTAACACATCCAATTTTACTTAGACAAAGGAAGCGATGGCCTCATCCAGTAGAATTGCCCCATACGAAGCCCATTTATCGGAGCTCGGAAAAGAGGTGGCGTCCTTGGGCTTCACTCTTGACCAAGCCCAAGATGAGCTTCACCATGTCAAGCTCGAATGTGACCGTCTATGGGAGAAGTGGAAGTTGATAGAAATTATCACTCGATCGATGTTATCCGAGCCACCCCAAGAGTCTGTCACCATCGCACACCTTACCCTTAGGTCTTATACGGTTGTTTTAAGGGGTTATGTAACTAATCGATAGTACTATGTTCATGTACATTATTTTTGTATATAATAATGAATATGATTTCTTGTCATTATTGATACATTGTAAATAGTTTTTTAAAGTACAAATGGTGTTTTAGTTATTAATTAATTAAGAAATCTATTTTACTAAATTAAGGGATTTTTGAATTAAATAATATTTTAATAAAATATTATTATTATTATTATATTAATTTTATTATATATAAATTATCATGTAATTTTATGAATGCAATTATAATTTTTAGTAAGGTTTGAAAGCCATTTTTGTCAAAACCCATGAATTTTTTATAAATATCGGTTTTTATTTTAAAAGTGAAAATTAACATATTTAGAAAATTATTTAGATAAAATAAATGTTATTTTTGGAATCAGGACATCGAAATTATCCAACGGTGAATTTTTTATAATTTTCTGAGACAGTCAAATTTTTGAGTAAAAATTAAATACCTTTTAAATATATAATGTGTTTTATGAAATCATAATGACTCAATAGTGATGTAATAAAATACTATAATATTTATGTTCGGCCAATATATATTTTACCATTAAAATAATGTGATTTTGGGTTTGTTTGGATTACTTTTCAAAGCATTAATGGACCCCTCAAGACTTATTAAACACCTTGTCTTTTTAAATTAATTTCCATGGGAGTGTGACTCACCTCCACATAAGCAACCCTAATATTTTAATAATTTCGGACCTTGGCCTTATAAAATATTTTTTTCCTCTTCCCTTGGCCAAAAACCATGGGCAAAAACCATGGGATGGTTTGTGGTTTGGATTAATTTAATATAAGGGGTCCCAAACCTAAATAATAAAGAATTCTCCCACCTTTCCTATATAAACCCACCCAAGCTCCCACTTCCTCCTCACTCAAAGCCTTTTGAGTTCGTCAAACCTATGCCCTAATCTCTCTAGAATCCTCCCAAGGTTCCTCAAGCTCCCAAGAAGCCTCTCACAAGCCTCTCTCTAGCCTTTGGAAGCACACTTCCAAGTAAGGGATTTTTTCTTCCTTTCTCATTTTTGTCCAATTTTCTTTAAGTTATTTTTCCCTTTTAATTTCAATTATAAATGTTGGGGTATGGTTTCGCACCTCCATAATACTTACCTCTTTATTTTTGAATGATGGGAGACCCTTTCTCTCTCATTAAATTCCTCTCATGTACACCCGTTACTATGCCAAAATTCCAAAAAGAACTTATCTCTCCTCTTTTACATTCAAGCAATACTTTTGTATCATGAATCTAAATTCCATTAAAATTGTTGGGACATGTATCTATATGACCTCCTTACTGACCATTAAATGTAAATATGATGAGGAACCCCTTTCTCTCTCATCAACCATTTTTATGAATTCTTATGTCACGCCGTTACGCTACCGAAATCGCACTGATTTTCTAAGCCAATGTCATTGTGTAGTGAATACCATGCCCATTTCTCCATCAAGGGTATTCACCTTTATGCACATTTACTTATTGATTTTAAATTTTCATGTATGAATTCCACATTCCTTTATCATGGAATAAATGATTATGTTTTATGAATCTATGTTTTATGATCCATGTGGCACACTTATGCATGAAATGAAATGTTTAAGAAGGGTGTGCCCTTATAGCGCTCCAATGCATTGGGTAAAGTATAGTATCATGATAAGTCATGTACAATGAGTGTTGACTCATTCTAATTCAAGTGCAATGAGGGTTTACTCGTGCTTTATGTTCAATGAGGATTTACTCATGCTCCATGTGCAATGAGCCTTGACTCATGCTAATTCCATGTTAAGTGTTGTTGCCACATTTCCATGTTATGATTATCATGTTGTATCATGCCTTTATGTTCATGTTTTTATTATGATCTATTGATATGCCTATTTTCTAACATGTATTGTACTCCTCATGTTATTTTCATGTGTACTCCCTTACTGGGATTTATAGCTCACCCTTTTCTTATGCATGTCCTCGGGTTATCCCATGCAATGATAAGTACGAAGGAATGTAGTGGTCATGTAAAGGAAGTTTTCAATAAAGATGTTGTATTTCATGTTTTAAGTTTTTATGTAATGATCCTAAGCCCCAAAGACACTAAACCTCTCGATCTTCTTTGTTGTATCAAGCGAAGTTTTATGTAATAAATCATGTTTAATTTGTAATAAAAAGCAGGGTTATCATAGTTGGTATCAGAGCATAGGTTTGGTTATTTTTGGGATTAGGATTAGATAACCCTAGTAAAGCCTTATATACAAGACTAAGTACAATATAAACATCCCTAAGTTTTGGTGAGTATTGAGTAAGTGGTTTATCAAGCAAATACATCCCTGTCTGGATACGAGCAGGTAAAGGCGGCTCTGGCACAGATGTATCCTAGGGGTAAAACCCGAAAACACCACTTTGAGCTAGACTCGAACAGGAACTGGTGCACGACAACGGGCCTTGTTGCACTCTTGGTTACGACACTCCCAGGGGATATGCTTTGGTATATTCACAAGCTTAGTATGAACCCTTATTAAGGGAATTAAAAAAATGCCCCTAAGAATATATGTTAGAAAGTAGATCATGAAAAGCCTAGATTGAATCCTATAGACTCATGAGTTAAGGAAATGAAAGTTTATTTATAAGTCGTCAACTTTTGTCTTTGGATTACCCTTTATGTGTTACCCCTAACATTCCTTTTATTCTAGCCAATGGCCGGTAATAATAGGACTTGGGCTAACAACCAATGTGAAGATCAGTGTGATGACTGTACTAATGAGATGCCCAATCCAATAGGAGCGGGAATCGCAAACTTTGTCATGCTTATCTCTCAGCTAACTCAAGCATTGAATAGAAACACAGGTCAAGAGGAACGTCCAAACCCCCCTAAGAAAGAACAAGTCACTAATGAGAGTTTCATGAGACAAAGTCCTCCTACTTTTAGTGGATCATCTGATCCCACGATCGCTGAACAATGGATCAACTCCATTGAAAAGATCTTCTCCATCCTTCAATGTTCTGAACAAGAGAAGGTTCTCCTGGAAGCTTATCGTATGGAGGGTGAATCTGATCAATGGTGGACGTTGATCAAAAATACGAAGCCTGAGGAGGAGATTGAGGCGTTCGAATGGAAGGATTTCCGGAAGATTTTTTTCGATAAATATTTTCTGCGCACCCTATGGATTAAGATGGAAAGGGACTTCCTTTCCCTCAAGCAAAAAGATGAAGAATATGTTGGAGCGTACGAGTAAAACTTCACAAGTCTTGCACGATACTCTTCCGGCTTTGTCATTACCCCCGAATGCAAGGTTGGCCACTTCTTTGGTGAGCTGAAGCCTAGCCTGCGGAAAGCATTAGTGATCCGTGACTTCGACAGCTATGAGGAAATTGTCCGATGTGCCCTCAAGGTCGAAATGGAGATCAGAGAATCACAGGGGTATCATGGGGATAAGAAGCGTAAGGTGGACTTCAATGCTGGTGGGTCGATGGATAAATCCAACGGTGCTAAGAAGATCCAGCACCCCACTTACCAAAAGTGCGGAAAGAATCACCCTAGAAATTGCCTTAAGGGGGCGAGGAAATGCTTCAGGTGTGGAAGAGAAGGGCACCTAGCTGTTAACTATTGGAAAGAAAGACCCGCGGCTGCGATAGAGGATAGGAATTCTCCGTTCGAACCTCAACGCGTTGTTCAATGCTACAAATTCAAAGAACCGGGTCATTTTGAAAATTAGTTCCCTAATCCAAGGGTTTTCGGAGACAACCAACAACCTCCAAGGAAGCAAGGAAGATCTTTTTCCATCACTTCTGTCGAAGTGAACCCTGACAACGAAGTGGTGACAGGTACACTAGTTATTCATTCAAGAATAGAAAATGTACTTTTTGATTCAGGTTCTACGCATTCTTTTATATCTCGAAAGTTTAGTAGAATAATCCCAGCACCACCACAAATCATGGAAGTGAATATGTCGGTGAGTACGGCAAATGGGGAAATCATTGCATCCCATGAATATAAGTCCTCCCCTATTATAATTTGTGGATTGAATTTCCCGGTGAACCTTGTCATACTCCCTCTGGTGGAATTTGATGCAATTCTTGGCATGGATTGGCTTTCCTTATATAGAGCCAACATAAATTTTCGTGAGAGGGAAATCACACTCCATATGAAGAATCGACCCCTGATTCTTTACAAGTGTAAGGAGGAAGATGAATCTCCTTTATCTCCATCATCTCAAGTGTGGATATTACTGCCTTATGAGCATGCGTATCTGGATTAGATGATTGAGTCGAAGGAAGAAACCATCCTTGAAGAAATTCCTATTGTGAGGGAATTCGCTGAAGTGTTTCCCAAGGAACTGTCTGGTCTTCCTCCTAGAAGGGGTGTTGAATTCTCAATTGAACTTATACTCGGGGCTTTATCAATATCCAAGACTCCATATAGAATGGCTGTTGTAGAGCTTGAAGAACTGAAGAAACAACTACAGGAGAATCTGGATAATGGGTTTATATGCCCAAGTGCTTCACCATGGGGTGCACCAGTCCTCTTCGTCAAGAAGAAGGATGGGTCAATGCGGCTTTGCATCGATTATCACGAACTTAACAAAATCACGATAAAGAACAAGCATCCTCTCCCAAGAATTGATGACTTGTTCGATCAGCTGCGTGGAGCACAATTCTTCTCCAAGGTAGATTTGCGGTCAGGATATTATCAAGTAAGGGTGAAGAAGGAAGATGTCCCCAAGACTGCTTTTCGTATAAGATATGGGCACTATGAATTCATAGTAATGCATTTCGGACTCACCAATGCTCCAGCAATCTTCATGGACTTGATGAATAGAGTCTTTAGAGATTACCTAGACAAATTTTTGGTAGTCTTTATAGATGATATTCTAATATACTCCAAAACTAAGGAGGATCATGAGGAGCATTTAAGAACTGTATTAGAGACTTTGCGCAAGGAGAAGCTCTATGCAAAGTACAGCAAGTGTGAGTTCTGGTTGAAGGAGGTCTCATTCTTGGGACATATCATCACAAGAAATGGGATATCTGTGGATCCCTCCAAAACAGATTCAATTGAGGGATATCTGCGGCCAACATTGGTAACAGATATCCGTAGCTTCTTGGGGTTAGCTGGATATTATCGACGATTTGTGAGAAATTTCTCACAATTTTCCAACCCTCTTACTAAGCTAACTCGAAAGGGAGTAAAGTTTTCTTGGAGTGATTAATGTGAAGAAAGCTTCAAGGAGTTGAAAAGGAGGCTTATCACTGCACTCGTGTTCACTTTACCCACAAGTGGGGAGCTTTTTGTGGTATTCAGCGATGCTTCGAAGAAGGGCTTAGGATGTGTGCTGATGCAGAATGATAAAGTGATATCCTATGCCTCAAGGTAGTTGAAAATCCATAAGCGAAACTATCCAACGCATGATCTGGAGTTGGCGGTGGTGATCTTTACCTTGAAAATCTGGCGGCATTATCTCTATAGAGAGAAATGTGAGATATATACTAACCACAAGAGTCTTAAATATATATTCACGCATAAAGAGCTTAATATGCGCCAGATAAGATGGATAGAGCTCATCAAGGATTATGACTATTAAATCCATTACCACCCTGGGAAAGCGAACAAGGTGGAAGATGCCCTAAGTAGAAAAGATCCATTGATTCTATCAATGATGAGAATTGAGAAGGATCCAATCTTCTTAGACTTGATGAAGATGGACATGAGAACCATAGAGAAGGGAACATCATTAATCATTTCACAAATGATTGCTCAACCATCTCTTTTGGAAAGGTTAAAGGATGCTTAAAAGGATGATATGGGAATTCAAGAAAAAGTGGGAGCTATCAAAAAAGGTAAATCCTCAGAGTTTAATGTTAATGAAGAAGGAATTGTGCGGTTTGGGAAAAGACTATGTGTTCCATCAAGTTCGGAGCTGAAGAAGAAACTTTTGGATGATGCACATAGTTCAAATTTTTCTATTCACCCAGGGAGCACAAAGATGTATCGAGATCTCCGAGAAAACTTTTTGTGGGATAATATGAAGAAGGAGATTGCTGAATATACATCAAAGTGCCTGGTGTGTTAGCAAGTGAAGGCAGAGAGGCATAAGTCTAAGGGGATGATGCAACCATTGCCCATACCAGAATGGAAATGGGAAAACATCACCATGGACTTTGTCACCGGACTTCTGAGGACATCCAAAGGCAACAATGCAATATGGGTTGTTGTGGATCGTCTTACAAAGACTGCACACTTCATTGCTATTCGGTAGGATTTCTCATTGGATAAACTGACACGGATATATATCAGGGAAGTGGTAAGGTTGCATGGAGTACCACTATCTATTGTGTCTGACCGAGATCCAAGATTCACCTCTAAGTTTTGGAAGAGTCTTCAACATGCTCTGAATACTGAACTGAACTTTAGTACGGCCTATCATCCTCAAACTGATGGCCAATCTGAGTGGACTATCCAAACACTTGAGGATATGTTGAGAGCGTGCTCAATGGACTTTAATGGAGGATGGGATCAACATCTTCCTCTGGTTGAGTTCTCTTATAATAATAGTTTCTACTCGAGCATCCAAATGGCACCATATGAAGCCTTGTATGGGAAAAGGTTCAGAACACCGGCATGTTGGGATGAGGTCGGTGAACGTAAGCTGCTTGGACTATAAATGGTCGAGGAAATGGTGGAGAAGGTGAAAACCATTCAGCATCATATCAAGGCAGCCCAGAGTCGACAGAAGAGTTATGAAAATAATCGTCGACGAGACCTGGAGTTTAAAGTTGCAGACATGGTTTTTCTACGCATATCTCCGTGTAAGAAGGTCATGAGGTTTGGAAATAAAGGGAAGTTAAGTCCAAGGTACATCGGCCCCTTCGAGATTCTTGATCGTGTCGGGGTTATGGCCTATCGACTAGCACTTCCGCCTACTATGGCCAAAGTCCATGATGTCTTTCATGTATCCCTCTTAAGTACATACCGGACCCTTCACATATACTCTCTTCTTTGGTGGTACAATTTGAAGACGATCTTTCTTATGAGGAGCAACCAGTGAAGATCTTAGATCGTAGAGAAAAAGTTCTATGAAATAAGACAATGCCCCTCGTCAAGGTGTTGTGGAGAAACCACAAGTTTAAAGAAGCAACTTGGGAATCAGAGGAAGTGATGAAGTTGAGTTACCCACATCTGTTTTAGTGTGGGAAAAGGAAAATTTCGAGGGCGAAATTTCTTAAGGGGGGAATATTGTAACGACCCAAAGTTTCATTAATGGAAAATGCCTCTTGATCTTATTAAATGTATTTTTATATAAAATGTTTTTATAAAATGTCAACTCCATTGGTTTTATGATAAGAATTGTGACCGTTACTTTTATAGTCGTTGAACAGTGATCACATGATTAGTATAAATATAGGGCTTTAACACATCCAATTTTACTTAGACAAAGGAAGTGATGGCCTCATCCAGTAGAATTGCCCCATATGAAGCCCATTTATCGGAGCTCGGAAAAGAGGTGGCATCCTTGGGCTTCGCTCTTGACCAAGCCCAAGCTGAGCTTCACCATGTCAAGCTCAAACGGGACCGTCTACGGTAGAAGTGGAAGTTGATTGAAATTACCATTCGAGCGATGTTATCTGAGCCACCCCAAGAGTCCATCACCATCGCACACCTTACCCTTAGGTCTTATGCGGCTGTTTTAAGGGGTTATGTAACTAATCGATAGTAATATGTTCATGTACATTATTTTTGTATATAATAATGAATATAATTTCTTGTCATTATTGATACATTGTAAATAGTTTTTTAAAGTACAAATGGTGTTTTTAGTTATTATTTAATTTAAGAAATATATTTTACTAAATTAAGGGATTTTTGAATTAAATAATATTTTAATAAAATATTATTATTATTATTAGATTAATTTTATTATATATAAATGATCATGTAATTGTATGAATGCAATTATAATTTTTATTAAGGTTTGAAAGCCATTTTTGTCAAAACCTGTGAATTTTTTATAAATGTCGGTTTTTATTTTAAAAGTGAAAATTAACATATTTAGAAAATTATTTAGATAAAATAAATGTTATTTTTGGAATCAGGACGTCGAAATTATCCAACGGTGAATTTTTCATAATTTTCTGAGACAGTCAAATTTTTGAGTAAAAATTAAATACCGTTTAAATATATAATATGCTTTATGACATCATAATGACTCAATAGTGATGTAATAAAATACTATAATATTTTTGTTCGGCCAATATATGTTTTACCATTAAAATAATGTGATTTTGGGTTTGTTTGTCTTACTTTTCAAAACATTAATGGACCCCTCAAGTCTTATTAAACACCTTGTCTTTTTAAATTAATTTCCATGGGAGTGTGACTCACCTCCATATAAGCAACCCTAATATTTTAAGAAGTTCGGACCTTGGCCTTATAAAATATTATTTTCCTCTTCCCTTGGCCAAAAACCATGGTCAAAAACCATGGGATGGTTTGTGGTTTGGATTAATTTAATATAAGGGGTCCCAAACCTAAATAATAAAGAATTCCCTCACCTTTCCTATATAAACCCACCCAAACTCCCACTTCCTCCTCACTCAAAGCCTTTGGAGTTCGTCCAACCTCTGCCCTACTCTCTCTAAAAGCCTCCCAAGTTGCCCCAAGCTCCCAAGAAGTCTCTCACAAGCCTCTCTCTAGCCTTTGGAAGCACACTTCCAAGTAAGGGTTTGTTTCTTCCTTTCTCATTTTTGTCCAATTTTCTTTAAGTTGTTTTGCCCTTTTAATTTCAATTATAAATGTTGGGGTATAGTTTCACACCTCCCTCATACTGCCCTCTTTATGTTTGAATGATGGGAGACCCTTTCTCTCTCATTAAATGCCTCTCATGTACACCCGTTACTATGCCGAAATTCCGAAAGGAACTTCTCTCTCCTCTTTTACATTCAAGCAATACTTTTGTGTCATGAATCTAAATTTCATTACAATTGTTGGTACATGTATCTATATGACCTCCTTACTGTCCATTACATGTAAATATGATGACGAACCCCTTTCTCTCTCATCAACCATTTTTATGAATTCTTATGTCACGCCGTTACGCTGCCGAAATCGCACCGATTTTCTAAGCCAGTGTCATTGTGTAGTGAATACCATGCTCATTTCTCCATCAAGGGTATTCACCTTTATGCACATTTACTTATTTATTGTAAAGTTTCATGTATGAATTCCACATTCCTTTATCGTGGAATAAATGATTATGTTTTATGAATCCATGTTTTATGATCCATGTGGCACACTTATGCATGAAATGAAATGTTTAAGAAGGGTGCGCCCTTATAACACTCCAATGCATTGGGTAAAGTATAGTATCATGATACGTCGTGTGCAATGAGTGTTGACTCATGCTAATTCAAGTGCAACGAGGGTTTACTTGTGCTTTATATGCAATGAGGATTTACTCATGCTCCATGTGCAATGAGCCTTGGCTCATGCTAATTCCATGTTAAGTGTTGTTGCCACATTTCCATGTTATGATTATCATGTTTTATCATGTCTTTATGTTCATGTTTTTCTTATGCTCTATTGATATGTCTATTTTCTAACATGTATTGTACTCCTCGTGTTATTTTCATGTGTACTCCCTTACTGGGCTTTATAGCTCACCATTTTCTTATGCATGTCCTCAGGTTATCCCATGCAATGATAAGTACAAAGGAATGTAGTGGTCATGTAAAGGAAGTTTTCAATAAAGATGTTGTATTTCATGTTTTAAGTTTTTATGTAATGATCCTAAGCCCCAAAGACACTAAACCTCTTGATCTTCTTTGTTGTATCAAGTGAAATTTTATGTAATAAATCATGTTTAAGTTGTAATAAAAAGCAGGGTTGTCATAGGTCATAAGGTCATAGCTCAAAATCCATACACCACTTGGTTCAACTTCTCATAAACTTTCATCTGGTGACATTGTGAATGTTGGCCTGATGTCTGTCCATCTGATGGACTCGATCCGTTGGCCTTTCTTCAGTAGCACACTTCATAACTTCTCAACATCAAACTCCATACAATTTGTAACAAAATTTTGCAATTTAAGGTTTATACAAACTATCTGTTCAGAAAACTCCATCTGCCATTGTCCGCAAAACTCAAATTGAACAATTCTTCCCCTTTGTTGCAACTTCTAAAGACTTCAGTCACACAAAAAAATTCTTCCCCTTTATTGTGGTAATTCTGCGCCTCTGTATTTAAAGAACTTATCCCCTTTTTTGTTTGAACAAATTCCCCCCTTTTGTTTTTTTTGGATAAATTCATTCAAACTTTGTACTACTTTCTTGCGTACGGGTTTAAAACTTCCTTGCGTAAAGGTAACGTGATTCTTTCATTACTTGCATAAAGGTAAGATGCACCTTGCATAAGAGTATCTCTATTTGGTAACAATCGGTCTAGTATGTCTGGTAACATTCTTCTTCCTTTGTACGAAATGTTGCAAAATCATCAGAAGGACTTCATAACTTCCTCTGTCCACTAGCACCAGCTCCACTTCTCTATTCGATTATATCTTCCCAGTTAACTACATCCGATAATCAACTTGGCAAAGTTGAACTTTTTCTTTAGACTTTTTTCAGCACTTTCCTTTGTCTGATGGTGTCAGCCTAGAAATCTATGTTTGGTAGCCACCTTGCTCTCCCCCTTTGGATTTCTTTGCTTTAATCATTAGATTTCCATGATGTTAGGAACTTTGAAGAATGGCTTAGCATTGTTTGACTTAAGGAAAGTTTTCCTAACAATGTTAAGGAAAAACTTTCTTATCCTCCTCCATCTCATAACAAAAACTTTCTTAACATTTTCAATAACTCTTTCTCACATATTTAACAAAAACATTCAAAACAATATATGTTGTCAACAAAGACAAAACTTGTTACAAAAACATCAAAGGATCTTCGACTCTACAAGAAAAAGCATAAGCTTTCATGAGGAATATTTAAATTTGAAAGATATATGGGGGCATTATGGTCTTCATGGGGAATATGGCAGCGTGTAAATATCGATGGGAATATATTGGATATGGAGCTCGAGCCTTGGAAGTGTGTCTTGCGTATCCTGATTATAACATGAATCTAATTCCTCAGAGTTCATAGATTCCTAGCATGTTGGTGGGAAAGGAAGGATGATTGAACTCTTAAGGATTATTTCTCCTTGAGTTATGAAGTATTAAGAAGAATATTAAGAACTTACGCTGAGGTGGATGCCCGTGAGAGATATAGCCTTGGGGGAGGAGACAATGCAGACTAAGGAGGGTTCAAGTGGAACTCTTGGGAGTTGGGCGACACAATAGAGTAATGTGGTCGTGTGGACAAGTCTTGCATCCTTTGACAAGATTTTCAAATTGGAGACTTTGAAGTCACGTGATTCTCATTAGCTCTCTAGGCAGGATTATAGGTGCACACCCCCCCCCCCACTCACACAGTTAGCATGAGTTCATGTGCATCACATCCAACATGTTGTATGGCAAAAATCAATCGTAAAAGGGGTCAAAGGCATCCCATGAAGAACAATTATGAGAAAGCCCTGCCATGAACACCCTCTTTTGTCAATCCTTGAAGCAACGTGTGAAGCTTGAGGGTTGCACGATCGCATGACCCTCAACCGGTCATGCGATCCATAGAGTGCATTTTCTAGATGGGTTTGTACCAAAATAGTACTTCTGTTTTGGATATTTTCACCACTTCACCTTGTCAACGTTGGATATTTTCTAGATGGGTTTGTACCAAAAATAGCCCGGCCATTTTTTTCATGTTGGTTTAAATTTCAATCATTGAAAATTGTAAAGAAGTTCATGGTTTCATTGCGACTTTATCCACAAGGCAAATATGTTGATTGAACTCTTCAATGAAGCGTTGCAACTCAGGGGAGTAGTGATGACAGCGCATCAAAGCTGGATGTCCAGACATGGCTGGCGCTTAATTAGTGATGACAGCGCATCAAAGCTGTCACCAACGTCGGGGTCCCTCATCCCGTTTCGCCGCCGCCGGAGGTCTAGGAGGAGACGACCATCATTCACTGCCGGCGGTACCCGCAGCTCCCGTAACCTGCAACAACACCAGACCAGTGTTCACGAGCGAGAGGGTCGGCATTCCGAAGAAAAAACTCACTCCATGGCAAAGAAAACGGCAGAATATTTGTTACTTGGGTCGGAGAAGGTGACAAGTCCGGCGCCCTTGAAGTCGCAGTTCCAGTAGTTCCTTCCGTGCATGTGGTAGTAAGCATTCATGGCGTAGGAAGCGTGGGCGTGGGCGGTGTTCGGCACCGAGCAGCTCCCTTTGCCGTTCAGTTCTCGGCAGTCCACCCCGCCGGCGCCGCAACAGAAATCCAACACCTCCCGCACCACCTTCTCCTCCGCGTGCGGCTTCGCCACGCACCACACCGACGGCCCCGCCGCGCCCTTCTGCCCCGACCCGCCGCCTTCCCCCGTGCTGGTACAGAACCGGCAGCTCGTCTCCAGATCGTACACTCTCGACCCATCCCCATTCCATATCCCGAAGTTCCTCTCGCTCAACTCTCCCTCCTTCTGGTTCTCATTGAACAGCGCGAACACAAACACCTCGATTCCGTCCCCCGGCTTCATCGGCGTCCCCTTCCTGCTCACCGCTCGCTCGATCAGCCACGAATTGTACGCCCTCGCGTTCGCCGGCGTAGCTGCGCGGTCCCCGGATCCGCCCTTCGACGGCCACCCCGATTCGGACACGGTGATGTTTACGGCGCTGTTTTCGAACCCTAGACCGGCGATGGCGCACCGAACGGCGTCGATCTGGGCATCCAGCATGCCGGTATATAACAGATGGCTCTGCGGGTCGCGGACGCCGGTGCCGCCGTGGGAGTCGTTCCCCGATAATGCGTACTGCAGACTGACCGCTCCAGGCGCGTCCCGGTACGCGAAAAAAGGGTACGCGTTCACCATGAACGGCGCGTTGTTGGCTGCCAAGAATGTGAGGATGTCGGTCATGGTCGGGAGGAGGGTGATGGCGAAGGAGGAGGAGGACGGGGGGAAGGAGGAGGCCAGCACCGCCATGCTCTGCGGCGTGCTGACCTTAATCTTCCGGTGGAGACCCCGCTGCTGGAGGACGGCGTGCAGATTCTGCATCGCCCGGACCAGTGCGTTCGGGTCGGCTCGATACGGGTCCGTAGTGAGGTACTCGTTGCCGACGACGATGGCGACGATGGAGGTGGCGGGAAGGAAAGGGAGGATGCGGTCGGCGACCCATCGGCCGGCGGCGGCGGAGGAGGAGCTGAGGTTGGCGACGCGGTGGTTCTCGACGGCCACGATGAGGTCGATGCCTGTGTTGGAGAAGGCGTCGAGGATTTCGGGGTTGGTGTCGTAGATCTTGACCGTGTCGAACAAGGTTGACTGAAGGAGCTGCGCCACCTTCTTCGGCGGCGGCAGGTTGTTTCCGATGGTGCCGTAGTTAATTCCGACGCCGGAAACCAGGTTGAAGGGAGCAAAGAAGCGTAGGAAGAGCACGAAGGAGAGGATGAGTCGCAGGGGCGGAGCCATTGCCGTCGTGGGGCTGCCGTGGTTGGACTGAACCGAGTGCCTTTTTTGTTTTTATATGAAAAAGCTATTGCCTTTTGTGAGTGGGCGGCAGTGCCAAACGCGGAGGATAAAACGCAAGAGATCTGCTCCCTTCTCTGTTCATTGGGCGAATTTTAGACAATATGTTCATTTAATACCAGGGAAAAACTCCTTTCGGCACACAAAGCCTCTCTAAAGATTATTTGAAAACCCTCAAAACTTTTCTTTGATGTCCCCTGTCATCAATAATCCAAATATTCCTCCCCATGGAGTTATGTATAATATGCATTCTCCAAACTTTGAATAAATGCAAATATTGTGTGACAAACTATATTTTTTTAAAAAATTAAATCATTCAATATGTGTATGGGTAATGAAAACACACACCACTTACATCTCTCAACCAGATGCATGGGATTCAAATCCTTCTATGCAAAGGTGTAACATCATTCTCGCGTATTTTGTTAAAAAATATAAAGGATTCATCCCTGACGATCATTCTTCCATCTTATTGGGCTTTGCTCATGTGTTGTCCTTATTGATCCACTTAATACTGTTAGAAACGAATTGATCATCACTTTCTTTCAAATTATTCTCCAAACAACTCTTGTAATAATAATACGCATGCATTTAAAAATGCATAGCAAAACAATATCAAGAACAAAACGTAGTTCTGTCAAGATAATATAGTCACTCTTATTTAATTTACGTCCTTGAATCAAAAAGATTTCCACTATTCAAGTATTATTCTTTCACACAATAACTCGTGATGATAAGAAGAGACCTAACTATAGGCTTCACATTTGCCAAGATGGTAATAACATAGCACCCATTCTCAATGGTTATCAAAGGTGGTGAAACGCCTAAACAATTTCTCACACTTTACAATAACGTGACACTTGAACTCCCCCACTTTAAGGATGTGAGACCCTTATATATTTTACCCTATGTTATAGTGAGACACACATATCTCTCCTACTGTTTTATAGAACGACACCTGTGAAGATTACAGTAACAAAGCTTTATAAAAAGGAACATACATGCTCACAAATATTAATTAAAATCTTAATCTCATAGTGCTTTCATTAGTGTTGGTGATTTAAGATAATAATCGAACCTTTGATCTTCAATTTATCATCCTTCAATTTGTTTTCAAATATGGTTTTTAGTTATTGAAATGTCTGTAAACTCTTTTTCTTAAAATATTGAATGTCTCGTTTTTTTGAAAATTCAAAAGAAGAAAAACCAAAGTTTTAGAAGTTGATAAATGATGTGTAGAACATACAAATGATCTTGCATTCACCACAAAGGTCTTCTTGATGATCGTGTAGATGGTTCCTTCCAAATCTTCATGATTTGGCATGTCAACCAAACAATACCGATTCGATAATGTTGAACTACCTTTTTATCAAAGCATGTGATATAGTTGATCCTCTAAATAATACATACCTCTAGAAGACCTTGACCGCTTATACTCTCAATCAAATTTTCAAGAACCACATATTGTACAAGATCCTTCTTGTTAAGTCAATAATGTTCACTTATTGTGTAGACAATTTATATGATCATGTAAACAAGGGACTCCTCCTCTATAGATAATTGAAAAACGGTACCTTATGTTTACTTCTGCGAAGACAAATAAAGTAAATGGTCACTCAAATTTGTAGATGATCATAAAGGGTCTAATGCACAATATTGTAGATCATCTGTACAATCTCTTGAGATAGAGTTGAGTATACCTTGGACACTATTAGCACCATGAGTTGTGTGAAAAAATCAACAGACCATGTTCAACATGTTTGTTTCCGACGAAAATCATGTGATGGTGTTGTGTGTCCACTACCACAAAAACATGTTTTCACAGCGCCACACTTTAACAACGCTAAAAAAAAGCACTGATAAAGGGTACTTTTAACAGCGCTAAAAAAAGCACTGTTAAAAGTACACATTTATCAGACTTTTTTAGCGATGATAAAGGTACCCTCTTTATCATCATTTTTAGCGGTGTTAAAGGGACTCTTTATCAGGGTTTTTTATAAGCACTGATAAAGCCCCGCTTTTATCAGTAATTTTTTACTAATGCAGATAAAAAAAATATATTTTTTTTAAAAAAATCATTAAAATAATATATTAATATATAAATATATTTATATTAATATAAATATATTTATATTAATACAAATATAATATATATGTTTTAAATATGTTTTAGATAAAGCTAAATAGGCATTTACGCTACATATATAAGATAATTAGTAAAAATGACTTATAAAATAATTAAAAATATTTTTTAAAATTAATAATTTTCTAATTATTATCGAGTAATAGTAATTTAATAACAATTTGAATATAAAAAAATCAAAAAATAAATAAAAGGTTGAAAATAAGTTGAAAACGTAACTTGAACTTCAAACAACCATAACTTTTGATCTGAGTGTCTGTTTGAGCTCTACCACATATTAAATCAAAACCTACAACGAGATCTACACACTACTAATCTAGGGGAACCCTTTGACACATTTTTCGAGGCCAAAAAAGCCAAAAAGGCCACAAAAACTGAGTTTTGAATCAGGGTACCCCAATTTTTTAACATTCGATGAAATTTCAACCCTGTTTAAGAGGGGTCTTTTTGCCCATTTTCAATAAGGACTAAATTTATTCCTAGGCCTTATATTCATATTGATATTATGGTTTTGAAATTTTATCATTTTTCACAATGTACTGTTATTTATAATCAAATATATAACAATATATACATATTTTTTATATATTTACCCATAAAAAATTAATTTTATAAATAAATAATTAAACATATTTAAAAGGAGGTCGAGCGCTGATAAAAGGGGGAGGGGGTCGAGCGCTGATAAAAGGGGGTGTTCCACCCTACGATTTGTAGAAAAATATATTTTTAAAAATATATTTTTTTAACCTTTATCAGCGTTTTTTTAGCGCTGTTAAAAGGGGTTTTTAACAGTGTTAAAAAAAAGCACTGATAAAGGATCATTTTATCAACGTTTTTTTAGCGCTGATAAAAAACCCCTTTATCAGCAGTTTTTTTAGCACCGATAAAAAGCGCTTTTTTAGCGCAGATTAAAAGCGTTTTTTCTAGCACTGACAAAAGGGACCTTCCGTTTTAATAGCGCCTCGATTATCAACATTTTTTTAGCGCTGATAAAACCTTGTTTTGCAGTAGTGGTAAATCATTGACAATTTGATTGTGGGGGGTTTGAATGGTTACACGATCATTCACATCGGGTTCACAATTTTTGAATGGCTTCCAATGGGTTTTGTTTGTGGATTTAGAAACACCCAACAATTCCCTTATTCAAGATGTTTCACGAACCTGTTTTCCAAAGGCAAGTGGTCATTGGGGAATGACTCCAATGATGCTTAGGGACTTGCATTGGTCGAGAGGATGAGAGGGTAGACTCATCACACCATTTTGGGGGGAATTATTGCATACTTTGGAACTCTATTATATATTTAATACATATTCACGAATCCTTTATTTACTCCCAAGTATGACACGAGTCGCCCTTAAATTAACAATCAATTATTAGCATGTATGGACTTTAGAATCATTTGTATGTATCTGAGATTCTTCATCGATGGAGACATCCATATGTATCTGAGGTTCTCCATCGATGGTACCCTTTTATGAACGAATTAGAGATTGTTTGGTTGTTTATTATTACGATGCTGGTTTTAAGCCACACAGTGGTGTGCTCTAGGATTTATCATCATCATCCAGGGAGACGAGAATTGTTTTGATGTCGGGATCGAGCCCAAGTGATGGGATTCCTATGTATCCTCGTGAAAGGAATCAGAAGCTATATAGTTTGGTGCCACCTAACAGGATACATCATACCTTTTAAGGTCATGTGATGAGAACCAAACTGTGCAGTTTAACATCATGCAAAAAAGACATCTAGGGAAAATGTGCCTAGTCAAAGTTTTGGTTTGGGACTTATGTCGAAGCAGCCCAAGGAACCTATAGGGAATGCAACCTCCTAGGCTGGATTTGAACCTATTAGGAATGTGGCCCGGAGAGAATTAGGGTTAAGTTGGGGTGTTAGGTTTTGACCTCAGGGAGGCTTCCTATGTGTCCCATTTGGACAAGAATCAAAGCCCACGTAGTTCGGTTAGGTTGAGGACCCACACCTATAGAGGTCCTTTGATGGTTTGTCTAGTAGAGAATGTGTCCCTTTGAGAGAATTGTGACATGGTTCTCGGACTTATAGCGAATAAGAGGCCCTTTGTATCGTAGGGGATATGACCCTTTGAGATGGATACATGGCTTTGAGGACCCACACCTATGGAGGCCCTCTAAAAGAAGGTGAGAGGAAGATCCAAAAAAGGATTCTCTGGTGAGACATGCATATGATCATGTAGATGTCATGATCGTTATTAACCTCTAAGCCCACGTGAGTCAAGCTCGATGTGATAAAGAAGAGGAAGTGTAAGATCCAACAAACCACACAATCTCTTTAATTTGCTGGTGGATGAGGCTGGGGCAATGGGAGAGAGAAAGGAATTTAAATGTGTATATCTCTTCTTTTATTTTCGTAACCCTGGGAATGAAAGATAAGAGAGGTTTCACCTCCTCTAAGAAAGACTAGGGGCTTACACTAGGAGGGATACCCAACTCATGGCTCCATAGAAGAGAGGAGGATACAACATTAACCCTCATCAAAGGGAAAATCAAGTGTTCACCTTCCCACCACCTAAAACAGAAGGTCCCTGGTCTTAGAGATAATGAGAGAAGGACAAGGCCCTAGCCCACATGTCTGAAATCGAGAGGTCCCTCGTACTACCTCAGAGGTCAGAACTCTCTTTACCATGGGAATGTACAATTGAGAACACTCTAAGGATCCCACCTACAAGGGTGGTTAAATACAGGACCTCCATTACCGGAGGAAAGTATAATCGAGAGCAAACACTGATGTGCCCTATGCTCTGATTACACATATTTGGAGGCTTTGGGAGTGGTCTTGGCCTGGTCCCTCTTAGACGATGGATCCAAGAGAAGATATGTCGTGCCATTGGTGATGTAAAAGAGGGATCGAAGGAGGCTTGTGCAAGTAAGGACTGTGTGAGTAGAATGTTGCTTATGTAGGTGAGGGTTGGGCAAGATGAATAGGTCTCGCGCATGGTAGACTGTAGGGTCGAAATAACGATGTAGATGCTCAATATACAAGAGGGGGGAGAATTTTACACTTTAAAAATTTCCTTAAACAAGGAAAGATCTAAGTTTAACAAAGTTAAACTAAGAAAATTCACAACACCTCTAACACCAATTGGAGAATTGGAACAAGGTATGAATTTATAAACTTCTAATTCTATACACTTGCTTAAATCTGGAAAGTGATTCCGAAAAACCGGTTCCGGAAATATGGATATGGAAAGTTGGTTCCAGAAATATAGATCCGGAAATTGAAACTTAACCAAAGATTGCAATATGAGATTCTACCTTAAAGCGTATAGAATCTAAATGAATCCGAGTACAAGTGTAAGGAAATATAAGAAGGTTATATTTTCCTTACAATACAAAATGCAGCGGAAAAACTTGTAACAAAAACAAGTAACTAGATATAAATCTTTTAACCCAAAGAGAAGGGTATCCAACAACCTTGGATAAAGTTCCCTTGATTTATACTTTCAAGAAAGTCTATCTTACCCACACCCGGGTAAGCCCTCGATACGAAGATCAGAATCTCTGTCTTGCTATCCACGCAAGCCCTCAACTTCAAGGTAGTTGTAACCTTTGTCTTCCTCAGCAAGGAAGCCCTCGAACTTCAAGGTAGTCGGCACCTCTGTCTTCCTATCCCCAAAATCCCTTGAATGTAATCACCAACATTCGGAGTCGCACGAAGCAATCTGCACAAGGCAAAGTTTGAACAAAATTTTCAAACTTTCTGCACAAAGATTTGAGATTTAATAAGATTCTCTCTCTCTAGAAATCAATTCAACATAACTTTGTCCAAGATCAGTGTCAAAGTTGTAGCTTCTTTTCAAATGAGCTAGTATTTATAGGCGAAGCTCCAATGGTCGGCTCCCTCCTCCAACGGTCATATTTCTCCTTGAATTTCAGAGGGACCTGTACACGTGTCACTCAAAAAATGGTTTAGTTAATAACTGAAAGCACAACATCATTTTTTAATGAAACAATTATAAGTATAAGAAAAACTGAAGTTCAGAATGTAAGAAAATAATAGTTCAGAGTATAACCAAAATGAAATTCAGAGTCTATAATAAAGAGATATTCAGATTCTGTTTTGTAGGAATTCGGAACCTGAATTCTGTGGAAATCCGGAGTCTGAATTTCTAAGGAAATTCGGAGTCTGATTTCACTAGAATTCGGATCCAGAACTTACAGAGTTCAGAGTCATAGTTTATAGGAATTCGGAGTCAGAACTCATAAGAGTTCGGAGTCTGAAATCAGAGAACTTGAAGTTAGAACTTAGATAAGTTCGTAATTAGAATTCGGATTCGAACTTCATGAGAGTTCGTATCCATAATTCGGAATGGAACTTCATGAGATTTCATATCCATAATTCAGAATGGAACTTCATGAGAGTTCGTATCCAGAATTCGGAGTGGAACTTCATTAGAGTTTGTATCCAGAATTTGGAGTGGAGCCTCATTACAGTTCATATCCAGAATTCGGAGTGGACCTTCATTACAGTTCATATCCAGAATTCGGAGTGGAACTTCATTACAGTTCATATCCATAATTCAGAGTGGAACTTCATTACAGTTCATATCCAGAATTCAAATCCTAAAACAGAATGCTTCATATCTAATCATTATATGATTTCGAGGTTTTTGATATGAATCCGATTCTTATACTTAAGAAAAAAATATTGATATGAACAATGAAAACATGGTAGGGGTAAATTCCTTTGCGAAGGAAATTTTCCTTATATAAGTAAAATGTAAAATTGATTAAGTATAGGGTGTTTGTGATTTTCAAAACAAGAAGGAATGGAAAAAGTCATAAGGAAAACCTTATTAACTTCGAAATCTCCCCCTTTTTGGAAAGCACAAACAACCTTACGAAAAAGAATATAAAAGAATTTGGAAAAATTTCTTTAGACATTGAAATTAAAACTTATCTCCCTTTGTTCATAGATGATGGTGAATACAACTAACCCCCCCTTAGGCTTTGGAACTCTAAGGATTGTATTCTGAATTTCCAGAATGTGATTTTCATTAGAATAAAGGAATCGTAATGAGAACTCCCCCTTACTTAAGGATAGTTCTTCTTAGTTTAGAAATTTTCCTTCTCCCCCTTAGGAGTAGTTCTTTTTCCTTCTCCCCCTTAGGAGTAGTTCTTTTTCCTTCTCCACCTTTGTGATTTTCAAAAAGAATTGTGGGAATGAAAAAAAAATAAAGTACCTGAAACATTAGTACAAAATAACACAAGATACAACCAACCAAAATTTCATTAGAGTTGAAATAATTTTTACAAGGAAAGAAAAATGCAACAAAAGATCGGATTGAATCTATTTGTCTTCCTTTTCCTTCGGGATTAGCTTCTTCAACAAGGTTTTCAGTTTCTTCAAATCTTTTTGGTCCTCCTCAGCTTGCCTCTCCAAAGATTTTATCCTTTCATATTGAGCTTTCAAGAATTCTGCCTGAGCCTTCATGGACACTTCCTGCAACTTTAGTAACTCATCTTGCTTTTCCAGCTTCTCTTTAAACTCAATCCGGAAATCTCTTTCCCCTTTCCAGTTCTGAGAAACCGAGTTAAGATTCCCATTCAGATTTATGACCTGTTGATTCCGAGAATTTTTCTCAAGGATTAGCTCATCCCGAAGATTCTTAATCTTGGAATCCTCGGTGTCAAAGGCATCTTTAACATCATTCTGAAAACAATCAAACTCAACCTTTTCTTCTTCAAATTTCTTAGACTACAAAGTGATTTTGCTGCATGATTTTCTGTGAACATAATAATTGATAATGAAATTTCTATGATCAGCCTCAATCTTCACACACTTATCCATCACCATGGATAAGGATTCTGACTTCTGATTCAGACTGTGTTGGAGCATCTGGCATCTGGAGTTTATAGTTGGAAATATCGGAATGGTGTCCACCAATTTTTTCAAAGACTCGACAACAAAGTCATGACCCTGTGCTGATGACTCTGAATCCAATAACTTTCTTGGGGATTGTTCTTCTTCAATCTGCACCAACTTCCTTCTAGAAGAACCACCAACTTCTTTCTTCCTGATGATATCTTTTGTTGGTGTATCCATGAGCACTTGCTGACCTTTATCAGTTTTCGGAATGGGTTGATCATATGGAGATTCTTCCTCACTCTCGGATAGTTGAACAATCTTGTCTTCATCTATTTTCTCCTTCTCTACTCCTTCTTCAAGAAAATTCTTCTCATAGGATTCTTCTTCAGAAAATACATACTCTTTCTCTTCCTCTTCCTTTTCATCATCTTTGTTACCTTATTTCTCAACTCCCTTTCCTAGAGTAAAAAGTTTTGCAGATTCATCCTTTTCTTGATAATCCTCAACTTGTTTGATCAAGTCATCCAGATCATCACTTCCTTCTTCTACTTCTTCTTCTTCTTCAACAACCTCTTCCTCTACTTCTTCACTAGCTGTTTTCTCTACTTCTTCAAAAACCTATTTCCCTTTGGACGTTTCCGGAGTGAAGTAATTTTTCCCAGGAGTCTGTGGTAATGGTTGGACATCAAAGGTTTCCGGAATGGTAATCTTCTCAGAAGCTATCTCTGTTGATTTCAAAAGATATTGAACAATCTCTTCTTATGACATCTTATTCTTCATCTTTTTCTCTTTTTCTTGTTTTTCTAACTCATCCACAAAAATTTCTCTTAAGGCCTTAGCCTCAGCAGGGTCCAATCCGAACTGTAGATCCCCTTCTTTTCTCTTCTCCTTATCTTCCCTCCACTTAGCAGCCACTTCATCTGGGTAGGCTTTTTGTTTCTTTGGCTTGGGTGGTGCAGATTTAGTTTCCTTAGCTTTCTGAGTTTTGTCTTTAGCCACCACTTCTTTCAACTTTATCTTCTTACTTGCCTTTTTATATGGTTCCGGAGTTTGTTGATATTTCTGAGCTGCCTCAGCCTCTTCCTCCGATAAAGGGTAGAATTCTCCGGATTCATCAGAAAAACCCATCTTTATCCTTTTTAATGTATCATCAATAACCAGGATTACCTTGCAATTTTTTTTCTTGGAAGTGAAAGCAACTTTAAACTAATCAAGACATCTGATGATAAGCTTAGAAAACAAGGCCAGATACATTATGATCTGAGATTTCAGATTCCCTTCTTTAATATTCTTAACTATAATCAAAACATGCCTCATGAAATTCAACTTCCTTAGATTTACCAAAAAATCTAAGATGTATATATCACTCTTCTTGAGATTATCTTTATCACCCCTTCTCAGTACTAAAAATCCTTGTACCCAAAGTTGTAGAATCCAATTATTCGGAGAGAGATGATAAATCTTAGCAGTCTTGGAATCTTTAAGTCCAAGGCATTTCAATGCCTTCACTTTGTTAAAACTTCCTTTCTCATTCGGAAGCTTATGTGAACAAAAATCAGCTTCACCTTCATAAGATAAACCCACCAAGCTTGCAGCCTTGGTGTAAGATAATTTGTAAGTCTTCCCATAATACTTGAAAGAAAATAACTCTATGCCATCTTCCTTAAGAAAGGAAACAGACTCGTAGAACTCAACAAGAAAATCTGTATAAATCGGATCCTGTTTCTCTGACTTTGATAAGAAAACATCCTCACAGCCATTCAATCTGATATTCTTAGATATAAGAGAATCATACTTGTAGAAACTCGGATGCACTAACCTCTCCCTGTAAACTAACCATTTTGAGATTGTCTTCGTAGTTGACATATCCTGAGAAGTAGCTTGAGCAGACATTCGGAATGAAGAACTCTAGAAGATTCGGAACGGGCTTTAAGAAGGGAGGCAGAACTTCAACACGCAAGAGCTTGAAGATCGATGTGGGACAACCATCAGGGGTTCGCTTTATATAGGAGATGGATGTAACCTTTGAGATACAAAAAACCATCTAACGGTTGAAAAAATCTCTGATATGATCTGACGGTTGAAAACATACCCGCAAGGAAATCTTGAACCCGATCTTTTGAGGTTTTAAGAAAAACAATCGGATTTAAGAAAACTAGAATCCGAGAAATTTTAAAACTCATAGGAAAATACCAGTAAGAAAAATATGACTAAGAGAACTTAAGTAAAGAAATCATACCTTTTGGATTGACCAGGAAGTTTATTCGTAATAGGTGATATTCTTCTTGAAGAAAAATTTGACTACGGAAAACTAACTACGAAAAACTTAGAGTGAAAAGACTTTGAGTACCAAAACTACAGTATGAAAAGTATGAGTAAAAAAATCTCAGTATGAAAAGTATGAGTATGAAAATCTCATTACGAAAAGTATGATTATGAAAATCTGAGTACGAAAAGTATGAGTACGAAAAGTATGAGTACGAAAATCTTAGTACAAAAAGTATGAGTATGAAAATATCAGTACGAAAATTATGAGTACGAAAAACTTAGTATGAAAAGTATGAGTACGAAAAATTTTCATTACGAAAATTATGAGTACGAAAATTATCATTTCCAGTTCCGAAAAATTCCATTACTAAAATTTCAGTTCTGAAAACTTCATTACGAAAATTTCAGTTACAAAAGTTTGAAAAACTGACTACTAAAATTTTGATTACAAAAGCTTAAAAAAAACTGACTATGAAAATTTTGATTACAAAAGATTAAAAAAAACTGACTACGAAAATTTTGATTACAAAAGCTTAAAAAAAACTGACTACAAAAATTTTGATTACAAAATCTTAAAAAAAACTGACTACAATAATTTTGATTAGGCTAACAAGAAAATGTACTCCCCCTATGAAAAGGAGTTTATTACTGTAAGGAGAATTGTTCAACAAGAAGTTAATGTAGAAGTATTACCTCACAGTTATCATTCCTAACTTCTGTTTAATGTATTCAAATCTATCAGAGGGTAAATATTTTGTGAAAATGTCAGCAAGTTGATCTTTCATTCCAATAAATTGAAGAATGATATCTCCTTTTAGTGTGTGATCCTTAAGAAAGTGATGCCTACTATCTATGTGCTTTGCACGAGAGTGATGCGTAGGGTTTTTACTAAGGGAAATGACACTTGTGTTATCACACAAAATTTGAGTCTTAGTAAAACTCAAGCCATAGTCTGTGAGTGTGTGTTGCATCCACAACACTTGAGCACAACAACTTCCAGCTGCTACATTTTCAGCTTCAGTAGTGGAGAGTGCTACTAAGTGTTTCTTCTTGCAGGACCAAGAAACTAATGAATCTCCTAAGAAATGACAAGTTCCGGATGTACTCTTTCTATCCATTCTACATCCACCAAAGTCAAAATCTGAAAAACTCTTTAAAACAAAATCATTTCCAGAAGTAGAGAATAATTCTAGATCCATGGTTCCCTTTAAGTAGCAAAAAATTATTTTCAATACCTTTAAATGAGATTCCTTAGGATTGAATTGATATCTGGAACATAAGCATACTGAAAACATCAAGTCTGGTCAACTAGCTGTTAAGTAAAGTAGACTTCCTATCATAACTCTAAAAGTTGTTTGATCTACAGGTTTCCCAGCTTCATCAAGATCAAGTGTGTTTGAGGTACCGATAGGAGTACTTATACTCTTAGTGTTGTCATACCCATAATTTTTAAGAAGATCTTTAATATACTTATGTTGAGATATATAAGTTCCTTCTGGTTTTTGAGAAATTTGAAAACCAAGAAAAAATGTTAACTCACCCATCATACTCATTTCAAACTCAGATTTCATTAGACTTGCAAAGGAATCAGTTAGAGATTTCTGAGTTGAACCAAATATGATGTCATTAACATATATTTGAACGATCAAAACATTTTTCTTATATTTCTTTATAAAAAGGGATGGATCTGCATTTCCCTTAACATAGTTATTTTGAATCAAAAATCCTGTAAGTCTATCATACCAATCTCATGGGGCTTGTTTAAGGCCATACAAAGCTTTGGTAAGTCTAAAAACATGATCAGGATATCTTGTGTCTTCAAATCCAGGAGGTTGTTCAACAAAAACTTCTTCTTGAACATAACCATTAAGAAAATCACATTTCACATCCATTTGAAAAAGTTTAAAATTAAAGAATGCTGTAAAGGCAAGTAAAATACGAATAGATTCAAGTCTAGCTACTAGAGCATAGGTTTCTTTATAGTCTATTCCTTCTTGTTGATTATATCCTTTAACAACTAGTCTAGATTTATTTATGACAATGACTATATTTTCATCACACTTATTTATGAAGACCCATTTTACTCCAATAACAGAAGTTTCCTTAGGTCTTTCAACCAAGGTCCAGACTTTATTCCTTTCAAATTCATTTAGTTCATCTTGCATGGATTTTATCCAATCATTATCACCTAAAGCTTTATCAGTTCTTTTTTGGTTCTAATTGGGAAAGGAATTCTAGATGTTATATTTCATTTCTTAAGGAACTTCTTATCCTTACAGGTTGATTTACATCACCAATGATACTATCACTGGGATGATTCTTTAGAAATGACTGATTTGGGTTTTAAAGAACCTGTTCATCAACATAAGGTAGGAAATCTTCTGGGGTAAATGTTTCAGAAATATTTTCTTGAACATTTTCCTTATCAGAAGGATATTCTAACAAAGGTTTATAATAAGTTTTTGAAAACACATCCGAGGATGTAGGTTGGGATGATTTAAAAACAAAAGGATCAGATTCATCAAATTTTACATGCACTGTTTCTTTAACAGTACAAGTGTTTTTGTTGAAAACTCTATAAGCCTTAGAAGTTGTGGAGTAGCCTAAGAAAATTACTTCATCAGATTTTGGTGCAAATTTCTGTAAGTTATCTTTAGTTTTCAGAATGAATACTTTTCATCCAAAAACCTTAAAGTAGGAAAGTCTAGGTTTTCTACCATTCCATAACTTATAAGAAGTTTTATTAAGAAAAGGTCTAATCAAAACTCGATTTATAGTATAACAAGCTGTACTTACAGCTTCAGCCCAAAAATGTCTAGCTATAGAATATTCACTCAACATGGTTTTAGTTATCTCTTGAAGAATTCTATTTCTTCTTTCAACTACACCATTTTGTTGAGGAGTTATAGGTGTTGAAAAATTGTGAGTAATACCTTTTCTACTACAAAAAGCTTCAAAATCAGAATTTTGAAATTCTCCTCTATGATCACTATGAATAGTTTTCAATGGAAGGTTTTTCTCATTTTTAACTTGGGATCTAAAACTTTTGAAATAAGAAAAAGCTTCAAAATTCTTTGCTAGAAAATAGACCCATGTAAATCTAGTGTAATCATCAACTAAGACAAATACATAATACTTGCCCCCAATACTCTCAGTTTGTGTTGGACCAAAAAGATCCATGTTCACCAATTGTAATGAATCAGTTGTTGAGACTTCACCGATTTATTTAAAGCTAAATTTATGTTGCTTTCCATATTGACAAGGATCACAAACTTTAGAAGAATCAAATCTAAGCTCCGATAGATCCTTAACTAAATCTTTCTTAGAGAGTTTTCATAAGTTTCTAAGGTTACAGTGTCCTAACCTTCTATGCCATAACCAAGAATGATCTTCCATTGCACTTAGGCAAGGTAGGTCTTGGATCCTAAGGTCTTCTAAGTTCAAAGTGTATACATTCTCTAACCTATGGGCAGAGAGAATAAACTCTTCCTTGAAATTGTGAACTAAGCATTTATCATTCCTGAAATTCACAAGGTATCCTTTATCACATAACTGACTTATGCTAATGAGGTTGTTATTAAGACCCTTAACAAAAAAAAATTGAAATCAAAGTTTTTCCAAGAAGAACTATGTTACCTATACCTATAATTTCTCCCTGATCATTATCTCTGAAAGTTACTTTTCCTCCTTTTGTCTTGATAATCTTTTAAAAATAGTTTTTGTTACCAGTCATATGCTGGGAACATCCACTATCCATGTACCATGTATTTCTATTAGTACTTCCTTTATTTTCTTGAAAATAAGAAAAGAATTAGACTTTTGGAATGCAAACTTGTTTGGATCTGAGATTTTCAGATAGCAAAATTTTGGGTACCCACATCTTCTTAGAAAATTATGCCTTATGAAAGCCTAAAGATTGGGTTTTGTTTAAAGAACAATTCTTTGCCCAGTGACCACCACATTGACACTTGGTACAAAATGGGGCACTTTGGGGAACAAAATAATTGTTACTAAAAGTTGTTTTAGCATGGGTATAACCAAATCTGGATTTGTTTTTTAAAGGTCTTATTTGTGAATACATCTTATCAAAATTTTCTTTACCTAAGGTAAAGTTTGATAGACACTTCTTTAAGGAAAATATTTCGGACTTGAGTTTTATAACCAAGTTTTTTTCTTCAAAATCATTAGATTTGGAGCTAGAGCTAGGATCAAAAACACTTTTATTAGAAATTACTTTTTCTAGATCTTTAGAAAGTTTATTCTTCTCAGAATTCACTTCCTCAAGACTTTTTGAAATACTTATAAAATCAGAATTTTTCTTATCAAGATCTTTAAAAAGATCTAATATTTCCTTAGTAAGAATAATATTCTTAGAGTTTTCCTTATCAATCTTTTTATTGAGTTTTGAATTCTCAATCTCAAGAAGTTCAGCAAACCTAGAAACTTCTTCATAGGTAGGTAAAGTATTTTATTCATCAGAAGAGGATTCTTCATCTGAAGAGTTATAATATTTACTATCATTAGCATTTAAAGAAAAATTGGTCAACGATTTAGCATTGTGTACCTTATCCATAAAGCAATGATTGTTAATAGGTAATCTGGCTATAAGACCAAGATTCTTCTGTCCAAAAGATTCATAATCAAAAGATTCATCTGAAGAGTCACCACCACTAGCACTCCAAGTATCATTAGATTTCATAACTTTATTAGCTTTAGCTTTATAATACTTCTTCCTATTCCTTTCATAATGCCTCTCTTTTCTTTATTTCTTCTTGAGCAAAGGACAATTAGGTCTTATGTGTCTAGCTCTCTTGCATTCATAGCATGTGACTTCTGAATCTTTCTTATCTTTCCTTTCCTTCTTCTAATACTTGGATTGGAAATTTATTTGTCCATCTATCTTGCTCATCCTTCGAGCAAGATTAGCTAACTCATTCTCTGAGACTTCACTCTCACTAGATTCAGATTGGATCACAACCTTCTTAGATTTGGATCTAGTTACTCTTTCAAGAGTCTTAGCTTTCATGTGATTTGAAGTTATAGTAAAAGCAATGGTACCATCCCCATTCTTCTTTTTGATGTTGTAGCATCTCTCTTCATCCTTGTTTCATGTTGGAGAAGAGTTCCAAACAGCTCATCTAAGGAAATTTGAGTAACCTTCTTGTTCTCATCAATTTCTGTTCTCTTTGATTCCCACTCATTGGGCATAATATCAATGATCTTGTCAACAAGAGCTTCATCATCCAGACCTTTCTCTCCCATAGATTGTAAGCTATTAATGATAGTCATAAACCTTTGTTGCACCTTACAAATGGGTTCTACATATGGAAAGTTAAAACCATGATACGCATCTCTAAGCATGGATCTTCTAGTCTCAATCACTTTAGATGTACCAAAATGAGTAACTTCAAGTTTCTTCTATATACAGTTAGCTGCTTCACAAGAAGAAATTTGGCTATATATATTCCTAGTCATTGAACATAGTAAAGTATTGCGTACCTTATAGTTGAGTTGATAATCATGCTTCTCTTGGTTGGTGAAAGTACTAACTTTCTCATCAGGAATTTGATAACCTCTAGTAAGCATAACAAAATTTTCTACTCCAGTATTGATAACAAATGTCTTCATTCGATCTCTCCAATAATCATAATCATTACCATCAAAAATTGGTGGTCTTGTAGGATTTAGGTTGTCTATGGAACCAACATTGATTCCTTCCATCTTAAAAATTTTTCTACATAAAAACTTGTTAATAACAAAAGTTCAGATTCAAGGAGAATATTCCTAAGAAAGGAAAAATATAGAACAATGAAAAACTGAGCAAGAAAAACTTATATGTGAATATAATTATTTCAGATACCTCCTTTGATACCAATTGTAGGATCGAAATAATGATGTAGATGCTCAATATACAAGAGGGGGGTGAATTGTACACTTTAAAAATTTCCTTAAACAAGGAAAGATCTAAGTTTAAAAAAGTTAAACTAAGCAAATTCACAACACCTATAACACCAATTGGATAATTGGAACAAGGTATAAAGTTATAAACTTATAGTTCTATACACTTGCTTAAATCTGGAAAGTGATTCCGAAAAACCGGTTCTGGAAATATGGATCCAGAAAGTTTGTTCCGGAAATATGGATCCGGAAATTGAAACTTAACCAAAGATTACAATATGAGATTATACCTTAAAGAGTATAGAATCTAAATGAATCAGGGTACAAGTTTAAGGAAATATAAGAAGGTTATATTTTCCTTACAATAAAAAATGCAGCGAAAAAACTTGTAACAAAAACAAGTAACCAGATATAAATCTTATAACCCAAAGAGAAGGGTATCCAATAACCTTGGATAAAGGTCCCTTGATTTATAATTTCAAGAAATTCTGTCTTATCCACACCTGGGTAAGACCTCGATATGAAGATCAGAGTCTCTGTCTTGCTATCCCCGCAAGCCCTCAACTTCAAGGTAGTTAGAACCTCTGTCTTCCTTAGCAAGGAAGCCCTCAAACTTCAAGGTAGTCGGCACCTCTGTCTTCCTATCCCCGAAAGCCCTCAAATGTAATCACCAACATTCGGAGTCGCACGAAGCAATCTGCACAAGGAAAAGTTTTAACAAGTTGTTCAAACTTTCTGCACGAAGCTTTGAGAGTTAATAAGAGCCTCTCTCTCTATAAATCACTTCAACAGAACTTAGTCCAAGATCAGTGTCAAAGTTGTAGCTTCTTTTCAAATGAGCTCCTATTTATAGGCGAATCTCCAACGGTCGGCTCCCTCCTCCAATGGTCATATTTCTCCTTGAATTTCAGAGGGACCTGTAAACTTATCACTCAAACAATGGTTTAGTTAATAAATGAAAGCACGACATCGTTTTGTAATGAAACAGGTATAAGTATAAGCAAAACTGAAGTTCAGAATGTAAGAAAATAATAGTTCGAAGTCTAACCAAAATGAAATTCGGAGTCTATAATAAAGAGATATTCAGATTCTGTTTTGTAGGAATTCGTAACCTGAATTTTGTGGAAATCTGAAGTTTGAATTTCTAAGGAAATTCAGAGTCTGATTTCACTAGAATTCGGAACCAGAAATTACAGAGTTCAGAGTCAGAGTTTATAAGAATTCGGAGTCAGAACTCATAAGAGTTCGAAGTCTGAAATTAGAGAACTCGAAGTCAGAACTTAGATAAGTTCATAATTAGAATTCGGAGTCAAACTTCATGAGAGTTCGTATCCATAATTCGGAATGGAACTTCATGTGAGTTCGTATCCATAATTCGGAATGGAACTTCATGAGAGTTTGTATCCATAATTCAGAGTGGAACTTCATTAGAGTTTGTATCCAGAATTCGGAGTGGAACTTCATTACAGTTCATATCCAGAATTTGGAGTGGAACTTCATTACAGTTCATATCCATAATTTGGAGTGGAACTTCATTACAGTTCATATCCAGAATTAGGATCCTAAAATAGAATGCTTCATATCTAAGCATTATATGATTCCGAGGTTTTTGATATGAATCCGATTCTTATACTTAAGAAAAAAATATTGATATGAACAATGAAAACATGGTAGGGGTAAATTCTTTTGAGAAGGAAATTTTCCTTATATAAGTAAAATGTAGAATTGATTAAGTATAGGGTGTTTGTGATTTTCAAAACAAGAAGGAATGGAAAAAGTCACAAGGAAAACCTTATCGACTTAACGTAGACCTGGGAAAACTAGAGGGGTCTCGTGTAGGGTAGGCCTGAGCAGACTAGAAAGTGCTTTACACAGGGTAGGCCTGTGAAAACTAGAGATAACTTCTGGATGGTGGACAACCTGGGCAATAAAACTTGGGTGAGGCATTTCTCTAGGATCTTAGGGTTTCCTCAAATCAGGTGTCCCTGGAGGGGTCTCGTGTTGGTCCTGAGTTTGGGAGTAGAACTTCACTCCCATACTTATTGATTAGGGGGGAAGTGGTTCCTCACGTAGGTGTTGTGTGTTTCACCGATTGGAGGGACTTTGAACATATTATTACCCTTAATTCCCTCTTCTATCAGGTTTGGAGAGTTACTTGGATGGTTTTGAAGGCCTAGGAGAAGCACTAGGGTGAGCAGAGCTTCGAGGTTTCTTCGGGTTTTTTTTATTATTTCAAATGAGGAGCCTTAGGGTCCTATTTATAGGAATTCTCGGGACTTTGGGAGAGGCGCATCACGCAGGTATGTCGTGATGGTCATCACAAAGGTGTACCCTATGCGAGTATCCTAGGAACACATTTATAGGGATTGTGTGGTGATGCTGGCACATAGGCTGGGCCTGAGCGGTGATGTTTCCACGTAGGCGGTACCTGCGCGGTGTTGCTGTTTTGGGCTCGTGCGGATCACCTGGGAAAGTGCGTGTGATACTTGATATTCCCTACTTATAGTTTCCTTGATGAATCCCCCTTTGAAAATTCCCATTCTTGCACAAAAAAAAAGGAGTGTCAAACCCCCCCCCCCAGGATTGGATCCAATCGGAAGAAGAGGGTCTGATCCTAAGGTAGAGGAAAAAGGATATTGATGGGTCCTCAATTCGTTGGCCCTTATATGTTCATACATCTTAATTCTTAGGCTTAACAAACATTACGACCTGAATACCGCATAAGGGATAAGTTAAAGGGAGACCCTCACAGGTGGATCGCGTTGGTGGACCGCACAGGCGGGTCATGCAAGTCGACCATGTGGAACTTTCACACACACTGATCATGCAAGGGTCCTCGCATCTATAAATAATGTCTAGGGCCTTAGTGGTTCTTCCTTCTGCTTTATCTTTGTTGTTTTCACTGTGTTAATGATCTCGTCACGCTAGTCTACCTGTTGAAGTTTCGTTCACACATACACGATATGTCATTACCTGCACGACGCATATAAATAGGTGAGTGACGCACACCTATTGTAGGGCATGTAAAAAAAGTTATTTTCCAAGTGCAACACAAAGGATGACTAGGGTTGTCTCACTTTAGGATATTCTCAGTTCATTCACTCACTTAATCTAACTCACCTAAACTATTCCTTTTTTGTGTTTATTTTATGAAAATATATGTGGGTTTTAATTAATTTCTAAAATGATGAAAGGACATGAAGAATGAAAAATTAGACTTATACTAACATGCAATTCTAAATAGAACGAGTTAAGAAGAGAGAACTTGGTCCTGAGTTTGGTTTTAGTTTCCATCATTATTCCCATTTATTTATTTTAATTTTAGTTTGATAATCAAATCATTAAATCTCATGATGAATCATTATCCTTTTATTTAGAAATTGTTAAATCTTGAATTCCTTAAGCAATATAAATTTCACCACCTCCTATAATCAAGGTTGATGGCACACCCGAGTAAAATGTGTGATATATTCTAGGACCCGACTCTATCGAATGTCATTTCATCCATTGATTGGCTCAAATACATCGCGTGAATAGCTAACCAATGAATAGATGAAAAAAAATAAAACAAAAGAATAGAAATAGATTTGAGTCGCATGTCATGGGGGACATTCGATACACCCATGCATGCCACTCATATCTATCACAAATATACATTAAACTGTAAGAAAGAATTCAAGAACACCTTGACCTCTCCCAGGACAAGCCTTGAGTTATACCCTTGTTGTTGAGGGTAAGAGATCACTTGGTGGAAAGAGAGAAGTGAATAAAAAAATAAAAAAACAGGAGAGAGAGAGAGAAAGAAAATAAAATATAAGAAGAGAGAGAGAGAGTGTGTGGAATGGAAAAGTAATAATAAAATAAAAATAAGATAATGATATTATAAGAAGAATAAAATAAAATAAAAGTAATAATATAAATATATATAAGAATGTTAAAATAAGAAGAAGATAAAATAAAACAAGAAGAAGAAATAAGAAGAAGAGGAAGAGAAGAAAAAGAAGAGAAGAAGACGGAGTAGAATGGTGGATGGGTGGTGACACTTTTATTAAACATAAAATGAATGAATTATTTTTTATAAAAAAAATTAAATGAAAATTAAAAATGAAAATAAATAAAACCGAATGAAAAATAAAAAGAAATAAAACAAAAATAAATGAAAACAACAAAAGGCAGTAGTCTAAGCCTCCTCCAGTGGGATCTACTTTGGGGTGTTGAACTCTTCTTTTTGGCTGCATGATTCATCTTTTATAGAGGTATAGAGCCTCAAAATTCTTTTCCAGAGGGTCCATGTATCACCCTAATCTTTGGGAATTTGAATCAATTTATGAATGGGGTCATTCGTGAGACCCATGGAATCTTCAAATTCACACCCGAGGATCTCGAGTGTTCCCTTTTTTGTGCGGATGAGATTGGTGTGCTAGCTTTGGTGCTTGACTTTACATGACAACTGCTTTCATGGGTTGCGAGGCATGGTGGATGTGGTAGTGGCAGTGGATAAGGTGCTTCATGGCACAGGTGGCAGCGGTGGATCCCTCATTCATCCTTCATAGTGGCCGAATGAAGATCGATGTATCTTCATGGAGCTCAGATGAGGACCGAGGAGTGATTCATGGTGATTGGTAGTGGCAGAAGAGCACAAGGTCTCAAGCTTGAGCTCCCTTTGGGTGTCATCCATGGTGGATCTCGGGGTGTTAGCCGACGGCTGAGAATGAAGGAGAGCGGCAAAGAGTGGTAGAGAGTGGTGAAGCTGCATGTCTGAGGTGAGTTCAAGCATGATCCAAGCCGAACGATGGAGTTTCTGTTAAAATGAATAGTAAACTACAGAAATTTTATCCCGCATCGAATCATCAGAAGGGAGGTGCATTGGATTATAAGACAAAATGTGACCAATGAAACTTAGAAGCCTACACCAGGGTGGGCTCCTAAAAAACACACACACAATGATGTGGGTCGTACAGAGTTTGATACCCCATGCTCTACCGGTCGACTCGAGTTGGCTCTCTTAGGTTGATTGGTGGACTTCCATTTGGGTCTGGGCTATATAACGAGCTGTTGGGTTGAAGGTCTAGGTTGAGTTGGGCTTATTGTTTTGGTAAACTCTCCTAAAAATTTCAAATAACCAAGTAATTTCAAAACACTTAAGAAGTTTATCAATCAAAATAATTAAATGAATGCCAAAATTTGAGATCTAAACATTTTTACTCAATTTGAATAATTTTATTTCCATTTTCATTATTTACCATTATTTTAATAAAAAAATGTCATCTAAGGGAGTATCCATCTAAATTCATCAAAATATCATTAGAAACTATTTAAAAATATTCACCAAAATTAAGTGTGTCAAATAAACCCACATTTAAACCATGCTTGTCCCCAAGCATAAAATCTCAATAATAAATTTAATAAGTCTCCAATTCTACCAACATTCAAATTTCAAAGTGATGAAATAAAATAATTATCAATGTTAAATAAAATTTTCAAATGTCACATAAAATACCTACTCAGTTTATCAATTTTCAAAGAAATAATAAAATCAATATTTTAATTTTCCCTATTTGAAAAATGATGGAACTTATATTTTCATTAATTCAAGTTCCTTAATTAATTATTAGTAAACATGTAAAATCATGAGTTACCTCTCATTTGAATATTTTTTATCATGATATTAATTCAAGTAGAGTTATGCTCATATCATGAGAACATGCTCCTTATCCATAGGATTATAAAGGAACTATTTTCTCCACTTTGTAAATACAAAAGTCACATAAAATCATGAGTTATTTTCAATCAAGATTCAAAAGGCTTCGAGGCTTAAGGTTGGTAGGAATTGGTGTTTAAAAATTAAGGCTCAAATAAGAGGCTTATCTATTAAATATAGTGTATGATATCAAAAGTAATATCTTAATGAAATTCTCCCCTTCAAATTATAACAACTCCCACTTCCCACACTCAAAGTAAGGTCATGATTAAAATTAGGCATAATGAATGATTTGTGCACCCTATTTATTTTTTCTTTACTTTTGTACTTTTTTCCTTTTCAAAGTAATTTTTCATTTTTTTATTTTTTAAAAGTTATGCTTATAATGAATCTCACACCCACCACCTAACCACAAATGATAAAAATCATCGATACAATGATGGTGTTTTTTGATTTTTCCAAGTCACAACCCACATTTATTTTTTTCCATTTTTTTATTCAAGAGGGGAAAAACAATAAAGTACAATGAATTAATCAAAAACCTTTCTTTATTCCCACAATTAACACCCCCACACTTTTTCTTTATAATTCATTTCATCCCTTTATTAATGAATCCCTAATGCTCCACACTTCAATTTTAAAATATCATGCAAATACTAAGAGGAGGGTAGGAATGGATAAAATTGGATTGAAACATGTATCATTCCTAAAAAGGTCATTCATGGTATCTATGAGATAAAAAAGGATTAATGTAAAGGTGGTATTCTAGGATAAAGTCTTTTCAAAAGATGCCTCAATAATTTTAAAAGTGTTTTTGCACATTCATAGCTTTGATAAGTTCAAATGAAAGTTCAAGAAGGTGGAATGTCCCAAGATCACTCAAGAAATATGATCAAGAATAAAATAATAAGTACTTGGTTTAAAAACCCTCTCAAGAATGGGAATATGATACCAAAACATCACTCAAGGCATGATTAATAATAACAAATCAATTCACATAAATTTTAGAAATTCAAAGTATGAAAAATGGTTGGGAAATTTTATTTACACAAATCAAATAATTCCCTTAAATCACGATTCCTCATTTTAATATACATTATTCACTTTAATAATTTAATTCTCTATTTTACTCATTAAATATCATTAACATTGAAATCTAAAACATGGAATCATAGGATTCTTAGGAAAATCATGTCTCTTAAATAATTCAAGTAAAGCATAAATTCAATTATGGGCATGAAATTTCTTGTTGAAAGCTAAAAAAATATTGTTAATACCAAAATATAAGGAGTTTAAAAGATAATCATAAAAGTGAACTCCCTTTCCTATGATTCTTAGTATTTTTTTCTTCTACTATTTGGGGCTGCCTTGTGCCATCATGAAACTATAAAATAGAATTACCCAATTAAGCATAAGGATCATGAAATTTAAGCTCAAAAATATAATAGGAAGTGAGATGCATGCTAAAATAATCCTAAAAGTGAAATTTAAAGTTCTAGAAAGCAAATAAAAGGGATAATTCTTTTATGATCCCCCAAGTGGGCCTTGAATTTTTACTACCTCTTGAGGGTAGTACCAGCTATTATCTAAAGTATGACAATGGATGGAACTTCTTTTACTTAAACCAACACACGTGCCTTTCCCCAACTCTAACTTCTTCCTTATTGGTGAGGAATGATCCAGGGATAGAGTATACCCAATCCCCCCTTTAAAATTAAGTAAAACTTGCATGGAAAGGGGTAGGATGAAGTATGGATCATCCTACTTCTTGGTTGTTACTTGTGCAACCTCCTCTTTCTTTTACAGTGTTGGATCAACATGGGATGAATGAATTGTAATTCCAAAATTAGGGTTAGAATGTTTTTTTAATTTTACAGAATTTAAACATGAAGAATGTAGATCAGAATTCCCCATTTCATAGTGAGCATCCTCTGTCTTGATTTCCTCTGTCTTAGCTACTTGGAATTCTTCATGGGCCTCCTCAAATGTAAGTCCCTCAAAATCAGGGATCTCTATATGTTCCTCAGTAGGTGCATGTGCTTGTTTATCATATTCCTATAAGGAATAACAAGGATTGACTGAATATAAAAATTAAAAACCATAAGAAGTGATACTCAAATCAAATTGAATAAAATTAGAAAAGAAATAGTTCAAAATAAGATCATCTCCCTGAGTTGTTTCTAATTCAATCACTTACTCAATGATGAATGCCTATTGAAATTGAAAATCAATAGATGAAAGTAGGTAGTTGGGATCCTCTATACTTTCTTCAAATTTTACCACTTGGGTGGTTTCTTCCTCTTCCATGGATAGAAATAGGTAGTCAGGTGCCGATTCTTCAATATTGTAGATGAGAATATCTTATTTCATTTCATGTTCTTACTAGTTACTAAAAAACTGATCTGATTATTCTACAATATTCCTATCAGCACATGAGTCTTCATATATACTCTCTATCTCTTCATGGTACTCCTCGATTTGATCTTTTAGATGGTTGGGTTGTTGATGGTCCTTGAGCTGGGCCTCAACCTGTTTGACATCTTCAGTAAAATTGGACAGCTCCGATGACACTGACTTCTTTAGTGCTGACTCTTCTTCATTGGAGAGATAAATTTGCTCTTCAAATTCATTCCAAAAGTCATTCAAATATTTTTGATCTCCCACATGTTTCTTAGGTTCTGGTTATTCGATCGATGCACAAACATAGTCAAATGCTCATTCCATTTTACTCTATAAGTCACCCAGAGTATCGCTCATCCTTTTCACCTGATCATTTAGATAACTATTTTCAACTTCTTGTTCTTGATATTTCACCTGAGAGTAATATTCCCATGTAGACTAATAATAGTTTAGATACATCATGGAATTTTTTTTTTTATGTTTTTTAAGAAATGAAAACTATCTAAAATGTGAAAATAGAAAAAGAAAAGTAAACTGCTGATTAGATCCCTGGAAACGGTGCCGATTTTGATGCATGTTTTTCATAGGGTGTGACAACAAAAAATTATTTTCCAATTGAAACATAGAGGCTAATCAGGGTCGTCTCACTTGAGGAGCTTCTCAGTACGTTCACTCACTTAATCTAAATCACTTAAACTATTTCTTTTTTGGTGTTTATTTTATAAAAAACAATGATAAATGTGGGTTTTGATTAATTTCTAAAATTATTAAAAGACATGTAGAATGAAAATTTAAACTTATACCAACATGAAATTCTAAACATAATGAGTTAAGAAGAATGAACTTGGTCATGAGTTTGGTTTTAGATTCCATCATTATTCTCATTTATTTGTTTTAATTTTAGATTTATAATCCAATCATGAAATATCATGATTAATCACAATCCTTTTATTTAAAATTTTTGAAATATTGTGCACCTTAAGAAATCTAAAGTTCACCTCCTTATATAATCAAGGTTGATGGAACACCTCAGTCTAAGGTGTGTCATCTTCCAGTACCTAGCTCTATCGAATGTCATTTCATCCATTGATTGGCTCAAATCCATTATGTGAAAAACTAACCAATGAAGAGAGGGAAAAAAATAAAACAAAATAATAAAAATAGATTTAAGTTTCATGTCATGGGGTACATTTATACACCCATTCATTCCACTCACATCTATCACAAATATAAATTAAACTTTAAGAAATAATTCAAGAACACCTTGACCTCCCCCGAGCCAATCCTCGAGTCATACCCTCATTGTCAAGGGTAATAGATCACTTGGTGGAAAGAGAGAAGATAAGAAGAAAATAAAAAAATAGAAGAGAGAGAAAAATAAAATAAAACAGAAGAAGAAGAGAAAGAGATGGAAATGGAAAAATAATAATAAAATAAAAATAAGAGAATTAGATTAGAAGAAGAACAAAACAAAACAAAATAAATAATATAAATATATATAAGAATTCTAAAATAAGAATAATATAAAATAAAATAAGAAGAATAAATAAGAAGAAGAAGAAGAAGAAGAAGAAGAGAAAAATAAGAGAAGAAGAAGACGTAGAATGGTGGATGGGTTGTGACACTTTTTTTAAACATAAAATGAATCAATTAATTTTTATAAAAAAATTAAAAGAAAATTACAGATAGAGCTAATATTTTCATTATTTTTTATGTGTGTTTCAAAGATTTATTACCTAAAAATTTAAAAATATGAGTTTATTGGAATCTTTTTTGGATTTTCGGTTAGTTTTAGGTTAAAATGTGAAAATTGATTAATTATGTAAATTTAACAGTTTTTTGCAACTTTTTTATTTCGAGCATAACTTTTAGAATTTTTATCCAATTGAAGTGATTATTTTTTAATCTTCCTATTTTCATGCAATGAAACTTTCTCTTCTAGAACCAGAGTTAATTCAAAACCCACAGGCCCAAAAAATAAAACAATTTGAAAACTGTTTATGGAAAACATAATGGACCCCACCTCAGTAAATGAGGCATATCTCTACCTACAGACCTCAAAATGAGTTGATTCTAGCTGTATTAGAAAGATGAATCAGATAATAATGTTTACATTAAATTTTATAGACAATTTATTTCATTAATGAAACCAGTTAATGTTCCAAAGTTGAGAAATTCGAAGATCATATTAGTCCAAAAAAGTATTCTTTAGTAATTTAGGAATAATTTTTTTGAGAATTGTCCAAAGAAGATTATATTTTTAGAGAATATGGAAAAGAGGGAGAGGAAAAAATTTTATGAAGAAAATATTCCAATATTCGACCATTTACCATGATAAATAAACTCAAACTTTATGTGGAAATAAATTGGAGGGAAAATTTTATACCCCTCAAACCTATAAATATGTGCATCCAATTCTATTCAAAGGGTTGAAGAAAGAGAAAGAGGGGCTGTGATGGAGGATTGTAACCTTGAAGTGATATGGATTTTATACCTTTTCTTTTATTAGTTTCATAATACTCTCTTCTTCCCCATTTAACTTACTACCCTTCACAAGGAGGGGTAAAACTATTGAGTGATCAAGGGAAAGTTTTCCTTCTGTAACGTCAAAATCTTTCACTTTAATTTAAAAAATTATTTTTCTATTTAATGATTTCTATTTTTAATGGTTCCCAATTCTCTTGATGTGATCATATTTTTGGTTTTGGTTGAATATATTTAAACTCCCTCCACCTATTACAGTTTTTCTTGATCGAGAAGATTGTGTTAGGTGGTTAGTGTCTAGAGATAATTGGAAAATGTGGAATAAGTGAATTATTTCTAGATCTCTAAGGAGAAAAAATCCCCGATTGGGACTTACCTTCGTTTTTTTGGAAGGGTTTATGAATTTTCATGAACACATGAGTGAATTCCATTGATTCCTTCAACTAAGGGTGATTGACAACTCAACCAAGGAGTATTTCATTTATCATTCAATCAAAAGAAAGGGGGAATAATTTTTATAACCATGATGACATTTAAAAAGTTGATCCTACCATAAACCCATCATTATATTCATCAATTTGTGTTTAATTTTATTTTATTTCTTTCTTTTTAAAATAAAAAATTTAAAAAAACCCTCCACTTATTTCTATAATTTCAAGTAAAAAATGTGATTGTTGTGTGCTACTCTTTGGATACAACCTTGGTTAACCACATTAATGATTTTTAACTTAGTAAATAATAGTTTTTATCACACCCCATGACAGTAAAATGTCAAAACATGGCACCATTGCCAGGGATGTGTTGACATCAATATTTTTTTCTCTTCAAAATTGCATGACTAGAACCAAAAACACCGAACCTTGTCCCCTAGATCCTGAAATTGAAAGAACCGTGTTGAATAGACTTAGAAACCTTAATTTTCAATCTAAATTTCGGGAAATTTCTCTTCAAAATCGAGTGAAAATTCAAATGTTCACTCTGATCTTGTCATCATGGCTAGAAATCCGAACCAAACCCTTAGAGAAATTTGTGCACAACAATTCCTTAATCAAAAAAATCAACTTACCATGCATGAGATACAAAATTATTTTGATATAAAACCTAACATGATCCCATTTTTTCAAAAATTTCATGGAATGGTAGGATAAGACCCAAAAAAAATATTAAAGAGATCACATATATCTTCTCTACTCCCTCGAGGATTAACCGAGGAGTAGTTGAAGTGAAAGGCATTCCCATTTTCATTATAAGGTTGAAAAATAATGATTGTATGACCTAAAAATAGGATCTATGTATGATTGTAATGACTTAGTTATATACTTCTTGCAAATATTTTTCCCCACCTCCAGAAAGCACAACTATCATAAATGAAATCCATGCCATCAGACAGTCGTCTGGAGAAACCCTTTATAAGTACTAGGAAAGATTTAAAAATATATGTGCCCACTAACCATATCAAAAAATCGAGGAGCATAAATGTATTATATTATTTTATCAAGGATTACTAGAAAATGATAAAAACCTTATGTATGCATCATTTGAATGTGTATTGATTAACAGATCACCAGAAGAATCCAAGGTCTTGATTGGGATGGTTTCCCAAAACTCGTAACAGTTTGGTATAAGAGGTACTAGAGAAAGAGGTATTCATGGGGTAATAAATTCTTATTCATAACACTTATTAGAAAATAGTATTGAATATATAACTAGTTTAGTGAAAAAATGGCCCTAAAATAAGTGAGTGAACAACAAGCACTAACTAATGTATGTGGTTTATGCTCATCACCTAAATATTTCACTGACTAATGTGTTGAAATACAGGAAATAGAAATTTATAAAACAACCTTTTTGCTGAGGTTGTTCCAAAAAAATCAAGGATGGATAGATATTAACTAAGTCGAATATGTATTTATAAATTAGGAAAATCAAGCTATACCCCCATACCAAAATTAGTTCCAAAACCAACCCCCATTCCAGCAACAATTTCAAAACCCACCACCATTTCAACAAACAAAATATTATAACCAACCTTCTTACCACCAACCACCCACTTTACAACAACCCTATGAGAAACCATCCACCAACAAACAAACTCCTATTCAACATCTACAAATTGAGGTTTAGGGCCTAGAGGATAAGTTTGATAAGTTGGAAAACATGGTGGGAACCCTTGTTGAAATCCTATCAAAAAACCCAGGAAAAATACCAGACCAAACGAAGCCAAACCCAAAAGATAATTTCAGAATTATAACAACAAGAAATGGAAAATAACTCTCATCACCATCAGCCCATGAACCTAAAACAATACCACTTGGGATAAGAGAGAATAAAGTTGGAAATTATGAAAATTTTGTGAAAATTCAATGAGAAGAAGAAAGGAAAGAGGAGGAGGAGAAGGATTGGTTGAGGAGGAAGAGAAAAGAAACACCACTTAAAAGGAAAAAAGGGAGAATAAATACTTACCCTCACTATTTACATCAAATATGATTAAATCAAATAGATTGCAGGGAGAACCACTTCAGAAAGAAATTATAGTCACCTTCTATAAAGAGGAAATTAATACCCCCTTGCTTGAAGCACTCACAAAATTTACAAAGTAAGATATTTTTTTAAGGATATTTGTACCAAGAAGAAAAAAATTCATGATAATGAGAGGAACAACTTGGTAAGAAGTGTCTCAGCCCTCATCACACCACAATTTCCAACCAAATGTCAATATCTAGCGACGTTTTTCATTCTATACACCATTGGATCTTTAAATTTATCTATTTCTTTGTGTGATATAAGTGATTTAATTAATGTATTGCCTCACTTAGTATACACTTATTTGTATATGGGATGCTTAAATCCCATAAGAGTGGTGGTCCATCTTGCAAAGATATCCACAATTTTCCTAGCATGAGTTTTAGAGGATGTCCTGGTGAAAGTAAAATATCTCTTATTCCTAGATGACTTTTATGTCCTGGATATGGAAGAAGATAAGAACCCATCACACTAACCCATCATTCTGGGGAGACCTTTATTAAAGATGTCCAAAACCATCATCAATGTCCATAAAGGGACACTCACTATGGAGTTTGGAGATAACATTGTTTGTTTCAATATTTTTGAATCTATAAGGCACCCCATCAGATGATCACTCAATATTTGCACTCTCAAATGAAGTTGGTACTAAACCAAATGAAGAATCAGGTATGTTCCATGAATTCTTATCCTTAGGAGATAATTTTTCAATTGAAAATATCACTGAATATATGAATGAACAAAACCTTGAGATGCTGATTTCATGTGGGAAGAAGAGATAAAATATAATTTCTTTGATGATTTGTTAAATGAAAAAGAAGATTATATGATTTCTTGTGTGAATTATAACCTTTGGAAGTGGTGAAACTCAATTTAATTCCACCCCTTGATCATCCCCTAGATCTAGAATTAAAACCACTCACCACTAATTTGAAATATGTGTTTCTTATGAAGAGAGAGAAATTTCTAATGATAATCGATAATAATATATCCAAAACACAAGAAAAAATATTAGATTAATATTTTGAAAGAGATTTTCCAAGAAATAGGATGGATCTTAGGTGATATCCTAGGAATAAACCCAAAAATATCCTCACATAGAATTCTTCTTTGGGGATATTCCAAACATATCAGGTATCCCCAAAGGAGGCTGAATCCCACATTGATAGAGGTTGTGAAGAGAAAAATCAAGAATATCATAGAATATGGGACCATTTATCCCATTTTAGATTCACAATGGGTTATCCCCATTCATGTAGTTAAAAAAAAACTATCATAACCACTATGAGGAATGAAAATAATGAATTAATCCCTATGAGAATTCATAATAGCTGGAGAGCGTGCATAGATTTTAGGAAGTTAAATCAGGTCACTCATAAATATTATTTCCCCATCCCCTTCATTGACCAGATTTTAGATAGATTGTCAAGGAGAACTCATTATTTCTTTTTGGATGGTTTTTAGGTTATTTTCAGGCACCCATTTCTCCTAAGGATCAAGAGATGACTACCTTTACTTATCCATTTGACATTTTTCCTATAAAGGGATGACATTAGGATTATCTAATGATTCAGGTACATTTAATAGGTTCATGTTAAGTATATTTTATGATCACATTGAATATTTATTGGAGGTTTCCTTGGATGATTTCACAGTGTTTGGAAATTATTTTAACCATTGTTTTAAAATTCTGGAAAAAGTTTTGAGAACCTCCATTAAAAGGAATCTTGATTTAAATCTTGAAAAGTGTCATTTCATGGTTTATAGAGGAATGTTACTTGGTAATTTCATTTTAAAAAAATTAATTAAAGTGGATAAATAAAAAAATTTAAGTGATAAATTCATTGCCTCACCCAACTTGTGTAAAATATGTTAGATCATTTTATGAACATGTAGGATTCTACAGGAGGTTTATCAAAGATTTAAATAACATTTCTCTACCTATCTATATATTAATTTTGAAATATACTGATTTTGATTTCAATGGTATGTGTAGGTAATCATTTAATTATTTGAAGCAGAGATTGATTACACCACCAGTGACGTAGCCACAAAATTGGGAAGAACTATTCAAGCTACTTTATGATGCTTCCAACCAAGAAGTTGGAGAAGTACTTTATCAACAAATTGAGGGTAGTACACAAGTCATTTCCTATGCCTAAAGAACCTTATATGTAGACCAATTCAATTATAAAACCACAAAATAGTATTTAGTAGTTTTATTTTCTTTTACAAAGATTTCGATCATATCTGCTTGGAACTAAAGTCACTTTGTTTTTTGATCATGCAAATCTTAGGTACTTGATGAAGGAGGATAAAGATAAACCTAAGCTAGTGATATAGATGTTACTATTATAGGAGTTCAAAATAGAAATAAAAGACAATAAGGTAGATGATAACCAAGTGGATTATTAATTAAATATACTTCCCAACTTTGTTGAAGCTAAAATTATAGAAAAAGAACCACTGAATGATCACCTTCTAGGAGAGCAGTTGTACTTGATTGAAGGATAAATTCCTTGGAATACTGACATGGTAAATTATATGGTAACATATCAGGTCCCATCTCATTTAAATTCCCATCAAATTCCAAAACCAAAACCGAATCTAGATATTACATTTTATATGATCCATTTATTTGGAAGATTTTCAATGATGAAGTGATAAGAAGATATTTTCCTGAAAGTGAAATTGGTTTTGTATTTTAGTTTTGTCACAATTTAGCTTGTGGAAGATACTTTATACCTCAAAGGACAACAAGTGAGGTTTTATAATCTATAAAATATTTCCCCACCCTTTTTAAATATTCTCATGAATTTGAAGAAGGTGTAAAAAATGTCAGTTTTTTGGAAAAATTTCAAATTGACAAGAAATTCCCCAAAAGACACTTAATTTTTGTGAGATTTTTGAAGTATGGGGGATAGATTCTATGAGACCTTTCCTATTTTTTTTTAAATCATTATATTTTTCTTGAAGTTGATTATGTTTCAAAATGGGTGGAAGAAAAAGTCACCATACCTAACGATGCTAAAGTTGTTGGTGATTTTGTTAGGAATAACAAATTTTGTAGGTTTAGAGTGTCCAGAGCCATCATTAATGATAATGGGACTCACTTTTTCAATATTATAATCAAGGATTTACTAAATAAGTATAGGTCATATTATAAAAGATCATCTCTCAATCATCCACAAAAAAATGGTCAAGATGAAGTGTCCAATAGAGAAATATAAGAAATTTTGAAAAAGATTGTTAAACCAAACATGAAGGATTGGAGCCAAAGGTTAGAGGACACATTATGGTATTATAGGATAGTTTATAAAACCTTGATAATAATAAGTCCATATTAATTTATTTATGGGAAAAGTTGTCATGTGCCTATGGAATTGGATCATAAGGCGTATTGGGCTGTGAGAAAGATGAATTTGGATCTTAAAAGTGCTGGGAAAGAGAGAAGATTACAGTTACAGAATTTGGAGGAAATTAGAAGAGGAGATTTTAAAAATTCTAGGATTCACAAAGAGAGAACAATAGTGTATCATCATAAGCTGGTCCAAATGAAAGACTTACATCTTGAAGACACAGTGTTGTTATTCAACTCAAGACTCAAGCTGATGTCAGGTAAACTTTGTTCTAGATGGGAAAGTAAATTTATAGTTACTCATATATATCCTTTCGGTACTGTACAAACCGTTAAGGCTAGATAGTAGGATCTATTCACTATTTATGGAAACAGGTTGTGGAAATTCCATGGGACCATGACATTAGAGCCAGTGGATGAGATCACACCCCTCCAACATTTTTATCAATAAAATCCACCAGGTTGTACCTCTCCTTTATAATTTCTTGATTACTATGATTCAATTTCAAATATTATTACATGTTAAATACACTTGGATGAATTTATGACACTGCATGATTTAATTTTCGTGGAGGGAACCTTTGTAGTTTAGGATTTTCATTTGTTGTTTTTTCTATTTTCCAAAAAAATGAATGTTTTTAAAATTTTTTTGTGTTTCAATTTCAATTTTGGAGTGTTTTTGAAACTTGTGAGCTCAAATGATTATCATTTACATTTTTTAAATCCATTTAAATGATTGAAACAATTTATTCCATGAAAATAATCTTAAATGAATGCTTAAAATGACTTTGTTTCAAGTTAAAAACTTTGGGAATTTCATGAAATGTACTTTGATTTTTGAATCCCATGCCACATCTCATTGTATTTATCTCTGAAATCACTTTTTGTGAGGCTTTTGAACCTTTTTTTTCATATTCTTTACATTCACCTCACTTATTGAGAGACCCAAACCATGCTTGATTTAACCAGAATTTGATATATTTCTTTCAAAACATGAGGGTTTGAGGTAACCATGTTTTAAATAATTGAGTAATTTATTTGGTTTTAAATCCCCTATTCATGATAATACTTTTTATTATGTCTTAACTTGTATATTTAATCCTTTTAGACCTTATATTACATGAAAAACCTATTAGGTTAGGCACATTACAAGCCAAATTTCCCTATCCAACCTACTTTTGAAGTGAAATTACATGATCTAGTTGAGATTAAGTGTAGGGAAAGCTATATTGTGTTGTGATAACTCATTTGGTGATACTTTGGTTGGAAAATAATTTTTTTAATAGATGTGTTTTCTACTGAAAAATTAATTCTATTGAAAACTATGCCTTTTCTGGAGCTTTCGTGATAAAAGAAGTTGTGACTTTCTGGAACTTCCAAATGAGAAAAAAAGTTGTGCCCATCTGGAGATTTCAAGAAAAAATATGTTTGATAAGATTTAAATTTTTCTACTAAAATGATTAATGGTATGCACTTTCCTTGAGTTTTCATTATGGTGGAGTTGATTTGCTACTAAAGGGAGTAAGGGGGATACCATACTTGAGTGAAAATTAGAATCATGTATTTTTTCTTCAAAAAAGATCCAAGACCTACTCATTAATATTTATAATTTTTAACCCTACAAATTCCTCATGATAAACACACATCCTTGACTCACATCGGGTGGAGATGTAGGAATTTATAAAGCCTATGGTGACTCTTTTATGGGTTTGGATGAGAAAAGCTTTGTTGAAAATTAACATTTGTGAGATGAGAGAAAATTCACGTGAGGTAGGTGTATTGTGTCTATAAGAGGAGAAATGAAGTGGAAATGGATTTAATGATATGAATGGATAACATAAAAGAATATTTTTTATTAGGCATGATATCTTTTGTTTATTTCTTTCAAATTGGTGGATCTCATGAGTATGTGTTTTGAATCTTCTTTGATTTTATTTTGATGCTTACTTGTCTAGGTGTCCAAGTGCTAAGTGTGGGGGAATTGATAGAGCTAATATTGTAATTATTTTTCATGTGTGTTTTAATGATATAATCCCTAAAAATTTAACAATTTGAGTCTATTTTCATCATTTTTTTATTTTTTGTGAGTTTTGGGTTAAAATGGGAAAATTGATTAATTCTAGAAAATTTAACAGTTTTCTATCACTTTTGTATTTTGAGAATAAATTTTACAATTTTTATCCAATTAAATTTATGTTTTTATACTTCCTATATTCTTGGTATAAAACTTTATCTTCTGGGCCCAAATCTAATTCAAAACCCACAGGCCTAGAAAAATCAATCAATTTGAAAACTTTTTTTGTATGACAGAATGGACCCCACCTCAGTAAATGAAGCATATCTCAGCCCACATACCTCCAAATGAGTTTATTACAACTGTATCGAAAATAATACTTAGATATTCATGTTAAAATTAAATTTCATGTAGAGTTTTTTTCATTAAGACAACCATTTAATTTTCAAAAGTGGAGGAATTTGAAGAGAATATTCATCCAGAAAAATTATGTTTTAGTAATTGGGGAATAAATTTTTTTAAACTAGTCCAAATATTCTTCTATTTTTTTAGTGTGCATGTAAAAAATACAAGAAAAAATTTTATGAATATAAATTCTCTATATTTGGTCATTTACTATGCGAAATAAACTCAAACTTTCGGTGGATAGAAACCGTAGGTAAACGTTTCCACCCCTTAACCCTATAAATATGTGCATCAAATTCCATTCAAAGGGTTGAAGAATGAGAAATAGGAGATATGTTGTTGGATTTTAAACTTAAAGTGATTTGGATTTTCTAATTTTTCTTTTATTAGTTTCATAATTCTCTATTCTTCCCCATTCAACTCTATTACTCTTCATATGGAGGGGTCAAACCCTTGAGTGATCAGGTAAGGGAGAGTTTTCCTTTTATAATATTAGATTCTTGCAATTTAATTTAAAACTATCTTTTTTTATTGAATGATTTATATTTTTAGTGGTGACCATTTCAATTGATGTGATAGTATTTATGGTTTTAGTGTCATTCATTTTTTATATCTTTGGTTTAAGAACTTTAATCTCCCTCCACCTAGTGCAGTTTGTCTTGATTGAGCAGATTGTCTTCGGTGGTGAGTGTCTAGAGATCGTTGGAACATGTGTGGAATAAGTGAATTTTTTCTAAATTTATAAGGAGAAACAATTTTTGATTGGGACTTGTCTTAGTTTTTATGGAAGGTTTTATGAATTTTCAATCACACAGGAGTGTCTTCCATTGATTCCTTCAACCTAGGGTGATTGACAACTCGATCAATGAGTCATTCATTTATCATTCAATAGGAAGAGAGGGGGAATGATTTTTATGACCATGATGACATTGAAAAAGGAGATCCTACCCTAAACCCATCACTCTATTCATTAATTTGTGTTCAACCTTTATTTTATTTATTTATTTCTTTTAAAAATAAAATAATTTCAAAAAACAACCCCCATTTCTTTCTTTAATTTTAAGTGACAAACGTGATTGTTTTGTGATCCTCTCTAGAGAAAACCTTAGTTAACCACTTTAATGAATTTTAAATTAGTAAATAATTGTTTTTTTCACACCCCATGATAGGCATGTTTCAATTACCAATACAAATAAATAAAACTAAATGAAAAATAAAAAGAAATGAAAACAAAAAAAGGCAGTAGGTCAAGCCTCCTCCAATGGGATCTTGTAACACCCTAAGAATTTATAAATAGATTTAATATATAATGCATCAAAAACTGAGTCTCTACAAAACAACACTTTATTATAACCTAACCGATAAACATAATTGTTCCACTTCTGTAATTTGAATTTTGAAAAACTGACAAATACAGCTGCGTTCAGTAAGATATTTAGAGTCTGATAAGACAAACTTATTTTTTTTATGAATAGTAACACACCCTTATGAATAGTAATGTATAGAAATGAATAGTAAACCATCCAAAAAAATAGAAACATCACCCATGAATGTATAAATACAATTTATAAATCTTATAAGTGACAAAATAATCATAGTATAGGTATTGGTATTTTTGTTAGTCATAAATATTTTAATTACAATTTTATGAATTATTTAATAATTCAAAATGGAAATTTATTTCCATAAAATGTAATCATAATTTTTTATTTTTTTTTTCTTATAGTTATAAGAGAATTTTATGAGACCTTGATTAATTTTTCATGGTGTTATAAATTGAGTTATAGTTTTAAAGTTGTTTTTTTGAATAAATTATGATTTTATTTAAAAATTAAATTAAAAATATTTAGAAAATTATTTTCAAAAATATGATTTAATTTTCTAATTTTACACATTAAAAAATGTTTGGGGTGAATTTTTTGGATTTTTCTAAAATACTTGAATTATTTGTAAATAATAAAAATACAGTTTTGAGTTTTCGGTATGTTTAATGACATCATAATGATGAAATATTTAATATAAAATTATAGTATACTTGTGTACATTAAAATATAATATTATTTGTCCCAATTGGCCAAAACCATGGTCAAATACCACGGTCAAGCCCATGGTTTTTCAAAAACCACTAATGAGGTGTCCTTGAAAATTAATAAAAAATTCCCTCACTTTTTCTATAAATACCAACCCATTCCTTCATTAATTTAATTTAAAATTCCTCATAAACTAAGTTTTGGTCTTTTTACCTCCAAAGTAGCCCTCCCAAGGTGTCCTCAATCCCACAAAGATCCGAACCTTCATGTTTTTGAAGTTACTCTTTAAGGTAAGGGAGCCTCTCACCCTCCTCTTTTAGTCAAAAAATTCTTTTATGTTATGTCACTTAATTTCCATTTTCATATGTTGGGGTATGTTATTCTATATCATTATTTCTTTCCATTTTATCTCTAAATTATTATAGACCCTTTTCGCTATCATTAACTCATTTTCTGAATTTTTAAGTGATGCCGTTAGGATGCCAAATTTTTGTAAGGGAATTCTCCACTTCTCTTTTCATTTCAAGTTCTCTTTTATGTGGTTTGTCCTTAAAATTTACATACCATATTCTTATTTACATTTTAATATGTACTTATACTGTTAAATGAGTAATTTATGTATGGTATACCCTTGTACCCTATCTTTTTAATGTTTTCTAAAACCATGTTGCATAGCCATTATGCTGCATAATTTTCATCTCAAAATCTCTCTCTTTTTCTCAAGAAATTCACTTATTTTATTTATGTGAACAACCAAACCTAGTTAATTTATACAGGTATTCACCTAGACATAAAAATCATATATTTTATTCTATAATTTACATACATAAAACCCTTATTCCATTTCCATGTGTTATAAATGACATAATGATCTTATTTTTAATCACTTTTTAAAACTTCACGATTTTGATATGAAACCCATTTCTTTTATTATATTTAGGTTATTTATGAAATGTTTGATTATGATCTACATGGATCAAATGAAAATAAATACATATTAATGGTTCTAATTGATATCTCTCCAATGTATTGGGTAAAGAAATTAATCTCAAGAGATGAAAATTTTTATGATACCTTGGTAATTTTTATGACACCTTCGGGATGGACATTGGTGATATGATTATGAATGTCTAAATTAAATGTTGTATCCACATATTCAAGTTATTATTCATGTTATTTTTTTACAATATTCCTCTTTTTTCCATTGCTCACGTCAAATTCTTATTTATATCACACGTAAACAATTTCCCTTGTTTTCCCTTACTAGGCCTTCTGCTCACCCTTTCTTTTGATGTATGTCCCTAGGTTATGAGATGTAGTAATAAAACTTTAGATGAACCTATGATAAATCCTTAAAAAAGTATTAGAATAATGTTTTATGATTTCATGTATTATTTTCCTGATTTCCAAGACACTAGACTTTAAAGATCCTCTGTTTTTAAAATGTAATGAAAAGTTATGTAATAAAAAGACTGGATGTCATAGTTAGTATCAAAGGACAGTTTAATTATTTGTGGAAATTAAGATATGAAAGATTTAGAAATAACCTTATCAAAAATTTTAAATATAGGAAAACTTCCTGGTATTTTTGTGAAATATTAAGTAAGTGGTTTTTGAACAAATAAATCCTTGTTTGGATACGAACAAGTGGATGTGGATCTGGCACAAATGTATCTAGGGGTAAAACCTGAAAACACCACTTTGAGCTAGACTTAAATAGGAACTGGTGCACAACAATGGGCCTTGATACACTCCTGGTTTGACACTCCCATGGTATATGTTTGGTTAATCACAAGTTTTTTATGAATCATTATGAATGATTTAAAGAGAAATGTAATTGTTGTTAAAGAATAATACTTTTTAAGACAAAAAATTAATTTACTATTATAAGATTCCTAATCATAACAACTTTTTAACAAGAGAAAATTATGAGGATACAATTTATTTAAGGTTGGAATAATGTAACAACCCAAGAATTTATAAATAGATTTAATATAGAATGCATAAAACAATAAGTATCTACAAAAAAACACTTTATTATAACATAAATAATAAAAATAATTTTCCACTTTTGTAATTTGAACTTTAAAAAACCGAAAAACACGGTTGCGTTCAGTAATATATTTAGAGTATGATAAGACAAACTTATTTTTTAATGAATAGTAACATACCCTTATGAATAGTAACATACCCTTATGAATAGTAATGAATAATAAATCGGCCGAAAAATATAAACTTCACCCATGAATGTATAAATACAATATAAACATCTTATAAGTGACAAAATGATCATCGTATAAGTATTGGTATTTTTGTAAGTCATAAATATTTTAATTACAATTTTATGATTTATTTAATAATTCAAAATGGAAATGAATTTTTATAAAATGTAATAATAAAATTTTATTATATTTTCTTATGGTTATAATAGAATCTTATGTGACCTTGAGTAATTGTTTAAGGTGTTATAAAATGAGTTATAGTTTTAAAGTTATTTTTTTGGAATAAATTATGAGTTTATTTAAAAATTAAATTAAAAATATTTAGAAAAATATTTTGAAAAAAATGGATTTTATTTTTGAATTCTACACGTTGAAAAATGGTTGGGGTGAATTTTTGAGATTTTTCTAAAATACTTGAATTTTTCATAAATAGTAAAAATACAGTTTTGAATTTTTTGTATGTTTAATGACATCATAATGATGAAATAATTAATATAAAATTATATTAGACTTGTGTACATTAAAATATGATATGAGGTGTCCCAAGTGGCTAAAACCATGGGCAAATACCATGGTCAAGCCCATGGTTTTGCAAAAACCACTAATGAGGTGTCCTTGAAAATTAATAAAAAATTCTCTCAATTTTTCTATAAATACCAACTCATTCCTTAATTAATTTCATTCCAAATTCCTCCTCAAAAAATATTTGGTCTTTTTACCTCTAAAGGAGTCCTCCCAAGGTGCCCTCAAGCCCCCCAAGGTCCCAACCTTTGAGTTTTTGAAGTTACTCTTCAATGTAAGGGAACCTTTCACCCTCCCCTTTTAGTAAAAGACTTCTTTTATGTTATTTCATTTAATTTCCATTTTTCATATGTTGGGGTATATTCTTCTATATAATTATTTATTTCCATTTTATTTTTAAATTATGAGATACACTTTTCTCTCTCATAAACTCAGTTTCTGAATTTTTAAGTGACACCGTTAGCCTTCCAAATTTTTATAAGGAAATTATCCACTTCTATTTTCCTTTCAAGTTCTCTTTTATGTGATATGTATTTAAAGTTTCCATACCATATTCTTATTTAAATTTTATTATGTCCCTATAATTTAAAATGATTCATTTATTTATGGGATACCCTTTTCCCCTCTCTTTTTAATGTTTTCTAAAACTATGTTGCATAGCCGTTATGCTGTAGAATTTTCGTCTCAAAATCTCTCTCTTTTTCTCATGAAATTCTATTATTTTATTTATTTAAACACCCCCACCTATTTAATTTCTAGGATTATTCACCAAGACATAAAAATGATATATTTTATTCTGTAATTGAGATACATAAAACCCTAATTCCCTTTCCATGGTTTATAAATGACATAATGATCTTATTTTTAAGAACTTTTTAAAACATCACAATTTTGATATGAAACCCATTTATTTTATTATCTCTAGGTTATTTATGAAATTTTTGATTATGATCTATATGGACCACATGAAAATAAATTCATATTAAGGGTTCACCATGATATCACTCTAATTCATTGGGTAAATAAATAAATCTCTAAAGATAAAAAGTTTTATGATACCTTGGTGAATAACCTTAGTAATTTTTATGACACCTTGGGGATGGACCTTGGTGATAGGATTCTGAATGTCTAAATTAAATGTTGTATCCACATATTAAAGTTATAATTATTGTTCTTTTTATTACAATATTCCTCTTTTTCCATTGATCATGTCTTTATGTATTTCATAAAGTTCATATTGATATCACAAGTAAATTGTTTCCAATGTTTTCCCTTACTAGGCCTTATGCTCACCCTTTCCTTTGATATACATCCTGAGTTTATGAGATATAGTAATTGAAATTATTATGAAACTATTATGAAGCTTTACAAGTGGATTAGAAGGATGTTTTATGTTTTCATGTATTATGTTTCTGATTTCCAAGACATTGGACTCTAAAGATCATCTGTTTGTAAAATGTAATGAAAAGTTATGTAATAAAAAGGATGGATGCCATAGATCTCATTTGGGGTTTCAAACTATTCTTCTTGGAAGAATTCTTCATATTTTATATAGGTATATATCTTTAACCTTCTTCTCCAGCATATAAAAATATCTCCTTGATCTTTGGGAGTTTGAATCAATTTAAGAATGGGGCCACCCACAAGACCTCTGGGATCTTCAAATTAATACCTGAGGATCTCGGGTGTTCCCATTTTTTTTGGAGTGGAAGTGTTTTTTTTCACTGGATTCAGTGCTTGACTTGACATTGCAGCTTCTTTCATGGGTTACAGGGCATGGTGGATGTGGTAGTGACACCCGAGAAGGTGGTGCATGGAACGAGAGGCAAAAGTAGCTCCCTATTCTTCATCCGACTTTCGCAGTGGCTAGATGAAGCTTGAGGTATCTTCATGGAGCTCGAACAAGGCCCCATAAGTGATTCATGGTGATTAGTGGTGGAGTTAGAGCATAAGGGATCAATATTTATCTCCCTTGGGGAGTCGTCCATGGTGGATCTTAATGGTGTAAGGGGTGGACGGTGGTTGAGAACGAAGGAGAGTGGAAGAGAGTGGAAGAGCTACATGTATAAGGTGAGGCAGAGTGGGATCTATACTGAATGATTAAATTTATATTAAAATGAACAGTAACCTATGAAAACATCATCCCACATCAAATTTTTAGAAGGGAGGTGTGTTGGATTACAATCCAAATCATGAACGATGCGGTTCAGAATCCTACATCGGGGTAGGATCTCGGAAAATACATGCACACACTCATATGGGCCACACACACATGGCTTGTGTGGGGATCAATCCCAGTGTTTCTCTCCTATAGTATTTACTCCCCATGGGATACTTCTACATGGTTTTTGACCCCCCATGCTCTTCTGGTCGTCTTGAGTTGGCTTTCCTAGGTTGCTTGATCGGCCAACCCTCTTGGGGGTGGGATATATGGTGAGCTGTATGGTTTAAGGGCTATCTTGAGTTGAGATTATTTTTTTAGTAAACTCTCCTAAAAATTTAGAATAAATAAGTAATTTCAAAACACATAAGAAGTTTAACAATAAAAATAATAAAATGTATGCCAACTTTTAACTTTTAATATTTTTACTCAATTTAAATCATTTTATTTCCATTTTCATTATTTCCCATTGTTTTAATAAAACAATGTAATCTAAGGGAATATCCATTCAAATTCATCAAAAAATCATTATAAACCATTTAAAAATATGCACCAAAATTGAGTGTGTCGGTGAGTGACCCGCGCAGGGTTACTTAGGAGAATGACTTGCATGTGACCACTTGGACGAATAACCTATCTGGGTCACTTGAGAGAATGAATTGCATGAGGCCACGACTTTTCCAAATTTATGAATTTCTAATTTTTTCCCAAAACCAAGATTTATATCTAATTAAATCTTGGTACTTACTTGAAAATTTACAATGGTCACTCATAAGGTTAATGTTTTTGATGAGAAATATGGCAATCATATCAAGGATATGGCTGATGTCATTAGGCTAGATTATTACAACGTATACGACAATACTCTTTCAGACTTGGAAAATCACATGAAGTTTCGTCATCATGAATATCCTAAGAGTAACTATCTTCCACTATACGGACACAAAAACATGAAGAATGTATTCTTCATGAAGTTTAAGAACTATGCCATGCTCTATTGGTTCCAAGAATACAAGAACATTTACACTGCCAACATCTCATCCAAGGGCATGTACATAAACATGGAAACATCATCCATGGCCTGTATCATGAATCAAAATAGCTATAACCTGGATTTTAAGCTTCATGAATATGAGTTAAATCCACATTACTACTCATTTATCTTTTGTGACTCCAATATAGACCAATCAAAAGGATGGAGGGAAGTCTGGGACCTTCTCTCAAGAGGGAGAGTTAGACCTGAGTGGATGTGGGCATACCGAGTATGCTATACCTATACTAATTTTGAGACTGAGTTGAAGGAGATTGAAATATATGAGGTTTTATAAAAGAATCTAGAAATTATTCTTCAACTGCTAAGCCTATGAATCCCCCAAATCAATTCCTTCCATCTGATGCAAAAAGATGTTGGCATCAGTCTATGGTATTTCTAAAATATCTCCAGAGCTCCCATACTCAGAGAGATGTATGATAATTTTACACCACCAAAATCCACCTGGGATGATGTAGAAATGATTCTTGTTCTGGCTCATGAGATATTGAAGATATCTCAGGATATCAAGAATTAAGACCCACATCAAAGGGGGGATTCCCATTTTGAGGGATGGATGAATGCCTTCTTGGATCCCAAGGGTGAAGGACCCTCATGAAAACATCCCACAGGATGCCCCATAATTGAGAAGTGTGGAATTCTTAGTAGATTCTGACTCACATTGGAACAAGGTGAGTACAACCAGTGGGGGTATGAAATCAAGTTTGACGTACCCACCAAGATGCATCTTATTGAATTCATATAAATGTGGATAAGCATCTATATGATTCCTGTTTGTGAATCCAATAGCGGCGTGAGCCCAAGATCATTCATCATAGAGACCAAGCTAGAAGTGGGGAAGCACAGAGGTTTGGAGGACCCTATATAGGTGAATATCCATCGATGCCTACTACATGTTCACATAATTATAGAACCTTTCAAAATTGTGGGGCCATTCTAAATACTGTGGGGATGGATTATGTCACATTTTTACTCTTATGCCATGTTCCGTGGAATCAAATTTCTTAAGGGCCATTTTCTAACATTTTTCAGGTCGTTTCTAGCATCCAAACCCTATCCTTGAAGCATGAATAAGCCTTAAAGAGACTGAATCTATTTAAGGAATTCAACTTCTTTCAATATGGGGATCCACCCATTGGGATGTTTACTAGAGATGAAAAAGATTATGATGAAATGAGGTTGTATATGATTTCCCTCAGGGATTGCATGCTAGCGGCCCAAATTGATAGTGAGGTTATATGTGAAGCCTATGCTTTATATAGATCTTCACACTAGTTCAAGTTCCTATAAAAAATAATTTTATCCCTTCATATGAATGTTCGGTCATAGAGGTACCCAATAATGGCTTTAAAATTTTGGATTCTCACAACTATAGAGTTGAATCACATGGTAATTAATATCCCCCCTAGTGAGTGTTTCCACTAGGTTAATGTCCTGGTATGCTAAACCTTGGATTTCATCATATCCCCAAGGGGAATTGACAATAATAATCCCCTGAGTTGGAGCTGTAACAACTATTGGGTGAGGGAAGCATGGTATAAAGGCTCCACCCATTCCAAGGAGTGACAATGATAAGGCCCCAAGCTTGTATAAGAGACCCCATGGACATTTTAGTCTTTCAGTCAAGTTCAAAAAGGATTTTCCAGATGAGGCTAAGCCTAGACAGTCTGGCTCCCATCACCAAGAGGAAACCCAGACTCTAATATCCTACCCTTATACCATGATGGAGACCCGATAAGCCCAAGAAATCAAGGAATATTAGATTTTATTCATAGTAGTCTAGAAAAACTTTGTATTTTTTGTGATTGAAGGCGATCCAAAATTGGTAGGGAATGTTTTCTAATACCGAGGACATATAGTCACTCCCTCGTGTTGGGTTGTAGATTCCAAAGACTAGGGATGTTCAAGCCCCACCCGACCTCTGCTTTGATGCTGGGCCTATCGAGGTGGGAATATATATCTGGGAGATGAAGATTCACATTTATGACACCAAAAATTAAATCACTACTATGAGGTGAGTGGAGTATATTATGAAATGAGGGGCTGTTGAAGGGGTTGACACTACAGGAAAAAGGGGTTTTTGTTATGGGTTATTTGCGATGGGGGTATTTTCCCGTCTCAAATAACCACTTATTTGCGACGGGGAAATCTCACCCGTCGCAAAAGGCTTGGCGCGCAAAGCGCACCAAACCGCGGGAAAGTTATTTGTGACGGGTGGTTACCACCCATCACAAATAACCAGCGGCGGTAAAAACTATTTGCGACGGGGTATATTCCCGTCGCAAATACCCGGCGGTGGTAAAAACTATTTGCGACGGGAATATACCCCCTGTCGCAAATAGTATGTCGGCAGGTTAATATTTGCGACGGGACCCGTCGCAAATAACTATTTAACCGTTGACCGTGATAAATGTGGGCTCAAGTATTTGCGATGGGTCCCGTCGCAAATAATACTATTTGTGACGGGTATCCTGTCGCAAATACTCCCGTCGCAAATAATCTAACCTATAAATACCCCCACCCGTTTTTTTCCATTCATTCTCAACTTCTCTCAAAACTCTATTTTTAGAGTTCACAGTTTCTTAAGTTTAATTTTTATTTCTAGATTTGATATTGATGTCTTCAACAATTATCGGACATCAACCTCAGATCAATTTTAAAGGTATTTATTTTCTTTTTAATTTAATATTTAATTTAAATTTTTTATTAGTTTTATTTATTTTTAATTAGTTGTAATTTAATTGTGTTTATATTGTTTTGTTATTTAATAAATTTAAATTATTAGTATTAATTGTTTATAGTTAATGGTAATTAGTAGTAATTAATAATAATTAGAAATAATTAATAATAAAAAAGAATAATTAATAATCAATAGGAATAAACCTCCCCCATGCGCGCATTAACCTTTACAACTAAGCCATTTCATTTTTTATACATTTAATGATCTATATATATATATATAGTTATATTTATTCGTATATTAATATAGATTTATATTAATATAAATATATTTTGTTATATAAATAAATATATATATATTTATACGTATATTAATATATATTTATTCTATATATATATATATAGTTATAAGTTTTTATTCGTATATTTATTTATATATTAATTATTATATATTTATAAGCTTAGTTTTAAATAAATTTATAAAATATGGGTTTTTATGTATATGTATAAATAAATAAATAAATAAATAAATAAATACATATATACAATTGAGACACACACACACACACACACACACATATATGTATAGTTATGAATGAATACATAGGAATGAGGGGGTGAAAATCCACCGAGAATGTTAAAACCGCTATAACTTCTAATCTGTAAGTCCCTTATAACTCCAGAACCAGTCAAATCGAAGAACATGAAATAATCTTCGATATGATATGCGGTACAGGCCAAACGGACATCCGGATCAGATGTTATAGCCATTTGAATGTTTAAACGACCATAACTTCTAATCCAGAAGTCCGTTTCAACTCCACAATTAGTAAAATCGAAGAACATGAAACGATATTCGATATGATATATGGTAGAGGTTTATTGGACATCGGGAGCAGAAGTTATAGCTGTTTAAACGGTGAAAAACCGGGGTACCCCGACTAAAAACTCAGTTTTGGAGGACTTATGAGCCTTTTTTGGCCTTGAAACAACCTTGGACGGGTTTTACCGGTCCATAGTGCTGTAGAGCTCGTCGCAGGCTTTGATTTGATATGCTATGGAGCTCAAACGGAGTCCCGGATCAAAATTTATGGCTGTTTGAAGTTTGGGTTTCATTTTTAACTTATTTTCCATCTTTCATTAATTTTTTTTATTTTTTTTATATTCAAAGAGTTATTAAATGACTATTAATTGATAAAAATTACATAATTACTAATTAAAAATATTTTTTAATTTATTTTATAAGCCTCTTTTACTGAACATCTTATACATTCATATTTGATTTTCATTATTCCTTTCTAAAACATATTTAAAAAATAAATATTATATTTATATCAATATAAATAGGTTTATTGATTTATATAATAATAAATAAATTTTTATATTTTTTAAATTTTTTTTATTATTAGTTGCGACGAGAATATATTCCCGTCGCAAATACTTATTTGCGACGAGCCCATCGCAAATACCCGCTTCGAAGCAACCATTTACGACGGGAATATGGCCCATCGCAAATACGTTTTGCGACGGGCCCGTCGCAAAAGATTTTTAAAAAAAAACCAGAAACCTATTTGCAACGGGCCAATTTCCCGTCACAAATAAGTGTTTTTGCGACGGGCCCATCGCAAAAAAAATTAGTTGCGACGGCGTTTTCTGCAACAGGCGATTTGCAACGGGGCCCCGTCGCAAAAGGCTATTTGCGACGGGATCCCGTCGCAAATATCTATATTTCCCATAGTGTGATGAGCTATCCACTAATGAATGGGAAGACTACATCGATCCTCATGATATAAGTTATCCCTTCTCCTATTTTCCTTATTCATCATACTATTTTTTATTTTGGAAAAAATAAAGTTACTAAGGAAAGGTTGACCCTGATTTGCAGCAAGTATAGGGAGAATCAGACGAGATCCCATCATCAAGATACAACCTTACAATATCCCCGGTAGTGGGAGAGGAATCAATTATTGAACAAGGGGATCTATCCTCAGGTCTGAGCATGACAGTGGAGGAGATGGTGGGAGAGTATTCTCAACTGCCACCTCTAATACCTATATTTGGGGAGGTAAGTGCTAGCCTTCCACCATTAAAAGTAAAGGAATGATGGAGAGTGAAGAACTTATCCAAACACATCAATAGTCAGGGTTAGTTTTCCCAACACCACTTATTCTTGATTTGTACAAATTAAATTTTTAATCATTCCTATGGGTTAAAATATCCACTCCCCACTTCTCTCTCAAGGGGATTAGAGATGACCCTCTGAGAACTAAGAAGGACATCCCATAAGAATAAAGGGATGAAGCCACATATGTTCCTATCACCGTAGATAGGGAGAAGGATCATGGTAATGTCAAATTCACATCATAAGGTGTCATGTTTTAATTACTAACTTCCATTCTTTATGATATTTAAGATCTACTTCATACATTGGAGGACCATGAGATCACCACTATCGGTCCTATCACTAATCTATAAGGGGAAGACATGGAACTCAGATTGTCCAATGAAGGTACTAGTGATGATATTGATCTAATGGGTAATGAATGGGATGTTCTCTCTGAAAGGACAACAGATGCTACTGATGGCATATCCAATTTGGGTGCTAATACCAGCGTCTTATACACCCTTTCTAGTGAGGATAGTATGATACTTGACATAATATATAATGAAATAATGGATGAAATTAATACATATATTGATATACCATACTCCCTTGAGGAGTTTAGGGATTTTAGTAAGGAGTTGGGTGGGAGTGAGTTTCCCTTTTTTATGTTTTCTCTCATGGATGACCTTCTTATATCCAATGAATTAAATCAATGATCTCAATTTTTGTATCCTTGTCTAAAGAAAATGTTTCCAAGGAAATTCATGACCAAGGAATCCAAGTTCATCCTAATACCATTGATGATGGATTAATAGATGAAGACCCAAAAGTGTGATATTCTCAAGAACCCTCCATTCCGATTACTGGGAAAGCTCAGGTGGATGTTCCTTGTTAGGAGGTCCCTACTCAAAGCATTGAGACCAGTGGTGTCATAGGGGCATCAATTATTGAAGTTAATCTAAAAAAAGGTGAGTGTTGTTAATTGATTAGGTTATTTCATTACCTTTACTATCTTTTAATCCCTTAACACTAATGAGGGGTGTCATCTTCTATCCAGTGCCATCAACTTTAGTGGCTGAGCCCGAGAGAGGAGCTTCCGTGAAAATTTTGAAAACACTAGTAAGTGAAGTTGATACTATTTTAGTTAGAGAAGAGTAGGGTGCCTCATTGAGTGTGTTAATCCCAAAGTACATTTATCCCTTTAAAATCAGTTCCAAGTTGGAATTAGAGACACAAGATTCCATTTTCACCACACATTGTATTGTCTGGAAAGATATATAGAAGATAATTTATGGGATTCCTCATGAATATCTTACATCAAAACTTCTATGAATTCCAACCATGTTTTCCATTTTTGGGTATTGTGGGTTTTATTACCAAACGATCCACCATTTTATGAATTCAATCATTCAGAAATGGGAATAGGATCAAAGATCGCAACAGTCTGAGGCATAGCTGGTAGTCCAGTTATAAGATATCAGAGTTAATGTATCCTAGGAAGAGCTTATCCATTCCAAGAAGGTGTAGGAGTATTAGTTACAACTTGACAAGAAATATCTCCAAATGGTACACCTTTAAGAATAACTAAATTCTATAATGGAAGAGATCATCCAAATACACCATTCCATGAAGAGGGTTTCGACATAAGGTAGGGGTTCTGTTGCTGTAGAGAAGGATAAACTCTATCACACTGAAGAGTTTACTGCCAAACAAATTTCTAGGTTTTGTAAAGTTATGGAGAATTTTTAAGCTACAATCCAATAGATCAAGGACTATGCCAAAGAATACCTATAAAATTTGGCGGAGAGACTCCAACATGTGTAAGTTTCTCTTAATTTTAAAACATGAATGAAAATGATTTTTTTGTTCCTTGATCAACTTTTTCTGTGTTTTTTTACTCATCATAATCATAATACAGAACTAAAAATGACTCATTTGATTGAAATCCATTGTGTTAAAGTTATACAATTACAAATATAAGGATGAGAGTGCTCTAAATTTTGCCTAAGTCTTTTAACCTAGTGAGCATAGTTCAACTATTTCTAGGGTCATATGAAAGTCCCTACAAACATTATGTCTTTTGTGTTATCACCCTAATTTTTTCCTAAGTCAAAATGGAGAAGACTTAGCGGTAAAGACTTGTATTTTTATTTGGACTCCCTTTTTATGTTTTCAACATAAATTTTTTTATGAATTTTTCTTTTTATTGCTCAATTTTTTTTCCAAGACCATGTGAAGTGAACATATAGTGATATGAGACTCAGATTTTATCCAAGGTTACCTTTTATAGGTTTTCAACCTGGTGAGTACTATGTATATTTTTGTGGGTAGTTTAGATTCTTTCATGTTGGACTAATGAAACTAGTTTTTTAGGTCAAACGAATTTGGCCATGAGTTTTGGAATGATGACCCAAGCATGGATTATTGGATGAGAATGTTCTGAAATTATTTAGATACCCAAAAGGGGAACTTTGATTCATGATTTTGTGATTTACAAATCTAAAACATGATGTGAGACAAGCATACAATGAATGACTACAGACCATATTCAAAAAGTGGTTTCCAGTATGATATTGTCATTGGGGATTATGGAGACAGAAGAGGTCTCTCTTGAGAATGACTGTGCCTCAAGTTGACAAGAATTTTTTGTGGGCGACTTATACAAATCCAAATTGGGGTGTATCAATGCATAGTAAAAAAATGTGTCCTTATGAATCTTAAATTCTATTATCAATGGTCGGGGAGTTTACGAAGATCCATATTTCTCAAGACCATGAAGGCTGGTTTGTCAAGGGAAGGTGTCATAGAATGAAGGAAGCATCTATGTTGGCACTATCCATGAATGAGAAACCACTCCTACAAAAATTTGGTTTGTGTAAAGGAGGGTTCATCCTATTTTGATCATAAGCTTGCAAAGGAGGGGTCCTGGGAGAAGTCTAGAACCTTCTGAATAGATTGGGATTATATTTGTAGATAGATGAACACACATGTTTTGGATACTATGGTAGCTATTCCTAGAATAGAGTACCTATTCATTAATATGTGTCTTGATGGGATGATCATCAAGTTGTATTTAGTTCTTTAGGATGATGTGGTGGATGACCAACATCATGAGGGAAGGATCCTCTTTAAAAAGGGTTGAAGCATCGTGCAGTTTAATTTCATGTGACCATAACATGGACTATGCAGTTTAAAATCTAATGATAAGGATGTTGAGAGCTATAATTTAAGGTTACTTAGCTTTGAATGAAACATTAGATATTTTCCCCTTCATGGAAATTTTTCCAAGAATGTTCCTTCATTTTCAGTCATGAAGAGAGAAGGTTGTAAGATATAATATGAAAGTTTCTAAATATGAAAAGTGATATGGGAGGATAAAATTGTTGGGTATTATTAAGATAGAATAGCTCTCTCCTGAGGGTAAATGTGCCCCTAGTTAACAGGCCCTTTTTGTGGGAAACTGATGCAAAGACAAAGGTGGCGTATCAATGCATAGTCAAACAAGAACATCCTATGACTGACAAGACCGTTTTGTGGGATACTTATGAAAATCCAAACCGAGGAGTATCAATGTATAATCAGAACAAAGGTATCCTCAGGAATCCAACATTCTACTATCGATGGATGAAGAAATATTATAGAGATTCAGATTCCCCTATACACAAAGTTTGGTTTATGGAAGGAGAGTGCTTGAAAATAGAAGGATCATTTCATATCAAAATTACCCCAAGAATGGGGATAAATGTTTACCTATGAAGGTATAACCCATACATAGGAAAGGTGGATTTTTTTGTTGTGGTTGGTCCCAAGACATAGGGTCCGGGAATTTCTATGTATCCCATCAAAGCGGGAATCAAGCCACACATAGTTCTTAGATAGATTCACCACACTAATTGATTTCTTTTGAGGAGAAGGGGATTTTTTTGAATATGGACTCATGATCAGGGTGAGAACCCACACCATACCCTCCTTTGTAGGTCCAGATCATACCTAGGAGAGTGGGGGAATTTCCCGTATTGCGATTGAACCAGGATGTAGGATCTGGGCGTCACTACATATCTCTTCAAAGCAAGGATCAAGCCACACATAGTTCTTGAATTTACTTCATTCAAGAGACATCAACCGTGCAGTTTAATGTCATGTGGTAAGGATGTCTAGTGTACCTTTTAAGGTCTTGCACCTAGGACCATGATAACCCTGACATGAACTGATACGAATTGATCATGCGAGCAATCCTTTACCAAAACTCCTAAGCCCATATGAACTATTCTCACTACCACAGACACATGCAAGGGATGTGCCCAGTTTTATCAACGCTATACAGAAAGCGCTGAGAAAAGGGGGGTCTTTATCAATGCTAGAAAAAAGCGCTGATAAATCTACCCTTTATCAGTGCTATTTTTTACGATGATAAAAGTTTTTAATAAAAAATATTCATAATTTATATAAAATTATTATATATATATATTAAAAAATAATGTTTATTTGTATACATTAAATAAAACACATATTTGTAATTAATATATATTTTTTAATAATTCAAATATATATAATAAATTGCATTAAATAATAAATATATTTATTATATTTATATATTTATATATTTATAATTATATATAAATAATTTTTAAATAAATAAATAAATAAATATATTTATAATTATATATAATAATTTTTAAATATATATATTATAATTATATATAAATACTTTTTAAATATGTATATTGAAAATTATAATTATAAATAAATATATATTTATTGAAATAAATATATCTTTCCAATGAAATTGGTCAATTGATGCGTGAATATAATTGATGTTTATAAGTTATGTATCCATCATGAATGTTCATTTATACATTATGCCCTCATTACTATTCATATTGTCTATATATATGATGACTCATTTTTTATGATCTATACTTTACTCAGTGTATATGATTCATTCATGTTCCCATGAAGCTATTATGTTCGCATTAATATTTAAAATAACAATAAATATATTTATAATAATTATAATATTATAAATATATATATTTATAGAAGTATATTTATAAATATATACAAATATTTTTACATATATATAAATATTTATATTTATAATTATAAATAATATATATATGTAAATAATTATAAAATTATAATTAATATATTTATAATTATAATTATAAATAAATAAATATTTATTTATAGTCTTAAATATAAATAAATAAATAAATATATATATATATTTAAATACTTATGAAATTAAAATAAATATATTAATTATATATAGTCATAAATATAAATAAATAAATATATTTAAATACTTATGAAAGTAAAATAAATATATTAAATATATATATTTTTTATAATTTCATAATTATTTAAATAAATATATTTTTATATTTAAATAATTATAAAATTATAATAAATATATTTATTATATTTATAACTATAATTATAAATAAATATGTATTTATTTATAATTATATATATATATATTTAAATACTTATGAAACTAAAATAAATATATTAATTATATATATATTTTACAATTTCATAATTATTTAAATAATTATAAAATTATTTAAATATAAATATATATATTTATTCAAATAATTATGAAATTATAAAAAATATATATAATTAATATATATATTTTATTTTCATAAGTATTTTAATATATATATATATATGACTATAAATAAATAAATAAATATTTATAATTATAATTATAAATATAATAAGTATATTTATTATAATTTCATAATTATTTAAATATAAATATATAATTATTTAAATAATTATGAAATTATAAAAAAAATATATTTAATATATTTATTATAATTTCATAAGTATTTAAATAAATATATATATTTATTTATATTTATGAAAATATATAATTAATTAATTTATTTTAATTTCATAAGTATATAAGTATATATATATATATATATTTATATTTATGACTATAATTAAAACATATATGTAATAAATATATATATATTTCATAAGTATTTCATAATTATTTAAATAAATGTATATTTATATTAAAATAATTATTAAATTATAATAAATATATTAATTAATTAAATATATACAATTAAATAAATATATTTATAAATATATACAAATATTTATAAATAAATACAAAAATTTATAATTAGAATTCTAAATAATATAGATATATTTAAATAATTATTAAATTTTAATAAATATATTAATTATATATATTTAGAAAATTATAAATGTAATAAATATATTTGTTATAATTTTATAATTATTAATATATATATATACATATGATTATGACTATAAATAAATATATATTTATTATAACTATAATTAAATATATATAAATTTATAGTTATTAAATAATTATAAAATTATAATAAATATATTAATTATATATAATTATAAATATAATAAATATATTTATTATAAAATATAATTGTAAATAAATGTATAGTTATTATATATGTATAAATAAATAAATATATATTTATAGTTATTATTATATATATATATATATTATATATAATTTTATAAATATATATAAAAATATAAATAATTTATTATCATTGTAGTTTTATCAGTGCTTTTTTAGCGATGATAAAAGTATGTTTTATCTGTGCTTTTTATTTTAGCACTGATTGAATATAGCTTTATCAGTGCTTTTTAGTTAGCACTGATAAAAGGTTTACCCACTTTGATAAATAAACCCTAATAGTCTTCTCATTCTCTCACATGCCTCAAACTCTCATGGAAGCCGAACCCTGCCACCACCTCCTCCTCCTCTTCCTCCTTGGTCGTCGACTCCTCCTCCCCCTCCTCATCCTCGGCCGCTGAATCCTCCTCCTCCTCTACCACTATGAATCCATCCTCTATCGCGAAGCCCTCCTCCGCCGCCATGAATCCCTCCTCCGCCATGAACCTCACCTCCGCCACCGAACCCATCTGTTGCGAACCTCACCTCCATCATGAACATCACCTCTGCCATGCACCGAACCCAACCTCCACCCTAAAACCTTCCTTTGCTGCAAACCCACCTCTTCTGCGTACCCCACCTCTGCCATTGAATCCCACCTCTGCTACGAATCCTGCCTCCTCTATGAACCCATCTCCTCCACGAACCCAGCTCCTCAGGTGCTTCCACTATGAGTATTCTTGTAATGATCTTGCTATGTTTTTTATTTTCTCATTGTACAATTTTTATGATCAATTCCATGTCTATAACTTTTCTATTTCCCAAGGATATTGATGAGATTCTAGGGCTAGAATATGTATTGTCCAAATAATCATGTTTGATGAATTTCTCGTGTAGAGTTGTCACTGATCATCATATTGAAGTGGGTCTTGGTGCATTAGATACCTATTTCCACCAATGAGATAATAATAAATGAATATTTAGGATTAGAACTTGATACCTTGTAATAGGTATATAGTCAAGGATGTTTTGGGTGTAGATCTATGATACCTAGGATGAACTATATAGATCCTCCAAATAAATTGGGTAAAAGAAACATGTTCATTTTATTGAAATTAGATTGGTAATAAATATCTTTTTAAAATCTTGAGGATTCTCATTGTTGAATTCTTATTTTTTTACATTGCATCTTTATTTCCACAATTTTATTATTTCTATCAGATAGTGCATCTCATTTGATCGATTTTTCTTTCTATTGAAAATGAACTACATAATTAAATTTTAGATTGATATAATTTTATTAATCCAAAATTATAATAACTTATAAATAATAAATTTGAGTGACATGAAAATGGTGAGACTAGTTTGGGACTACAATTAAAACCCCCATGTAGTGATGTACCTACTATATCAATTGTTTTCATCAATGGGTGGAATTATATTTTTCAAGGGTGATGATTATGTCTATATTGGATAGTTGGATATGAAAACTATTTATGTAGTACCTATTTTTCTGTGGATAGGTAGAATCATAACCCATTTTTCTAGAGTAATTTTAGATGATAGAGAGAAACATCAGTCAATATATCCCACTGTCATTAACAAGTTCCTAGATGTATTTCCCAAGGACTTTTCTATCTTACCACCCAAGGGATAGGTTGAGTTTATTATTTTTTTCTTACCGTCTGTGGAGAATATATCTATTCCACCATATAAGATGGATCCTATAGAGCTATGAGAGATGAAGGCTCAATTAAACAACACTAAGGTGAAGGGGTTCATATGAATGACTATGTCTCCTTGGTATTCCTTAGTTTATTCTATAAAAATTCAAATGGATCATTGATAATATCTGTGGACTATTAGAGGTTACTCTAAGTGATAGAAATGAACTTAAATCCACTTATATGTACTGATGTACTATTTGATCAACTTAGAGGTGCTAAAGTGTTCTCTAAAGTTGAGGGAGGAACATGCACGATATCTGGAGATCATTTTGAGAAAACTTAGGGAGTATCAACTATATGCCATGATCTCAAAGTGTATGTTTTGGTTTGATAATGTACACTTCATGGAGAAAATAATATTAGTGGATAACGTATTTTTAGAACCTAAGAATTTAGATTTTATAGTTTATTTAGAGAGGTCAAAGAATGTTTTTGAGATCCAAATATTTTTGGGAATTTCCAAATATTACCAGAGGGTCAACCAAGATTCTTCTTGATTAGAAGCACTAAGAAGGCCTTATCCAATAATGTGGTATGGTTTATTTTCTTAGATGTTCATGAGAGATCCTTATAATATTATATGTTCTCTATTTTATTAACATAATCTAAATTAAATGTCTGACTACTCATGAAGATAATGTCTTTCACATACTTATTCTCCCTCAAAACCTTGTCGGCCCTGCATTGTCAGAATTTATCAGTTTATTTCAAAGGAAGTGGAGGTAACTTGAAGGAAAGTGATAACTTTTGACAATGCAGTGTTTCCATTTCGACAAATAAAGTAAATGGAAAGTATGGTAACACACGATGTGGCTGGTATGACTTGAATTGTGTTTTTTATTTAAAATTGACATTAATTTAAGTAAAAACAACTAGTGACATCATGAAAACTAAAAAAATGAATTCATGTTGTTTTAATACTTTAGGAAAATGATATGTGAGTCATTTGTGACATATATGAGTCATCCTCACCTCAATACGATGCATGGTGTGGCCAATACAACTCAAAGTGTCTCTTTTTATTTAAAATTGGTATTAATTTAAGTAAAAAAACAAGTAACATACTAAAAACCAAAAAAACACATTTGGATTGTTTTTATATTTTAGGAAAACAATCCTTGAGCCATTTTTGATGTATAGGAGTCAACTGCAGCTCAATCTTATGGATGGTGTGATCAGTATAGCTAAAAGTGTCTATTATCAGTTTAAAATTAACATTTTAGTTCAAAATGTGTCACTCACTAAAAACTAATAAAACACATTTTTATTGTATTAATAATTTAAGAAAATTATTAATAAGTCATTTTTTATGTGTATGAATCAGTCTTACATCAAACCGACGCACGATGCGACCAGTATGACTCAAAATGCGTGTTTCCAGTTTGAAATGACATTTTAGTAAAAAAGTATAACTGTCCTACTGAAAACCGAGAAAACACATTCGAATTGTTTTGATATTTTTATACAAAAACCTATTAGTAATTTTTGAGGTGTAGGAATCAACTTCCCCTCAATACGATGCACAATGTGGCCAGTATAACTCAAAGTGTCTCATTTTATTTAAAATTGACAATAATTTAAGTAAAAACCACAAGTGACATACTAAAAATTGAGAAAATGGATTCAGATTATTTTGATAATTTATGAAAATGATCCATGAGTCATTTTTTATATGTAGGAGTCATCTTCGCCTCAACTCGACACACAGTGTGACCGGTATGACTAAAAGTGTCTGTTATCAGTTTAAAATTGACATTTTAGTTCAAAAAGTGGCACTCACTAAAAACCAAGAAAACACTCTCTGATTGTATTGATAATTTAGTAAAGTAATTCATAAGTCATTTGTGATGTGTATGAAGAAATATCATATCACACTGACGCACAATGCGATTGGTATGACTCGAAATGTGTGTTTCCAGTTTGAAATGACATTTTTTGTAAAAAAACACAACTACCATATTGAAAACCGATCAAACACATTTAGATTGTTTTAATATTTTAGGAAAATAATCCATGAGTAATTTTTGATGTGTAGTAATCATACTCACCTCTATATGGCACACAGTGTGACCGGTATAACTTAAAGTGTCTCTTTTTATTTAAAATTGACATTAATTTAAGTAAAAACAACAAGTGACATACTGAAAACCTAGAAAACGCATTCATATTGTTTTTATATTTTATGAAAATTATCCATGAGTAATTTTTGATTTGTAGGAGTCAACCTCACCTCAATCTAATGCATGGTGTGACCAATATGACTAAAAGTGTTTGTTATCAGTTTAAAATTGACATTTTAGTTCAAAACATTCCACTCACTAAAAACCAATAAAATGAACTTATATTGTCTTTATAATTTATTAAAATGATTCATAATTCATTTTTTATGTTTATGAAGCAGTTTCAGATCAAACTGACACATGATGCAACCGATATGACTCAAAATGTGTGTTTCCATTTTGAAATGACATTTTAGTAAAAAAACACAACTACCATACTAAAAATAAAGAAAACACCTTAGAATTGTTTTTATATTTTATTGGAATGATCCATTAGTCATTTGTGACGTGTAGGAATTAGTTTCACCTCAATACAACGCACAATGTGGCCATTATAACTCAAAGTGCCTCTTTTTATTTAAAATTGACATTAATTTAAGTTAAAACAACAAGTGACATACTGAAAACTAAAAAAAATGACTTCGTATTATTTTTATATTTTAGGAAAATGATCCATGAGTAATATATGATGTTTAGAAGTCAAAAACACCCCAATATGACACATAGTGTGACCGGTATGACTAAAAGTGTCCATTATTAGTTTAAAATTGACATTTTATTTCAAAACGTTTCACTCACTAAAAAAAAAGAAAACATGCTCTGATTGTATTGATAATCTTGAAAAATGATTCATAGGTCATTTTTGATGTGTATGAAGCAATATCACATCAATACAACTCACGATACAACTAGTATAACTCAAAATGTGTGTTTCCAATTAGAAATGACATTTTAGTAAAAAAACACAACTACTATACTGAAAACTGAGCAAAAACATTTTTATTGTTTTGATATTTTAGTAAAATTACCCATTAGTCATTTATGACATGTAGGAATCAGACTCACATCAATACAATTCATGGTGTGTCCATTATAACTCAAAGTATCTCTTTTTATTTAAAATTGATAGTAATTTAAGTAAAAACAACAAGTGACATACTGAAAATTGAACAAATACATTTATATTGTTTTGATATTTTAGGATAATGAACTACTAGTAATTTTTGATATTTTTTAATCATCTGCACCTCACGATTCACTATGTGGCTGGTATAACTCAAAGTGTCTCTTTTTATTTAAAATTGACATTAATTTAAGTAAAAACAACAAGTGACATACTAAAAACCAAGAAAATGCATTAGGATTGTTTTGATACTTTAAAAAAATGATCCATGAGTCATTTTTTACATGTAGGAGTCAGATGCACCTCAACACAACACACAATGTGGTTGGTATAACTCAAAGTGTCTTTTTTTTATTTAAAATTGACATTAATTTAAGTAAAAACAACAAATGACATACTGAAAACCAAGAAAAAACATTTAGATTATTTTAATACTTTAAGAAAATTATCCATGAGTTATTTTTGATGTGTAGGAGTCAACCCCACCTCAATCTGATGCATGGTGTGACCGGTATGACTAAAAGTGTCTGTTATCAGTTTAAAATTTTCATTTTAGTTCAAAACACGTCACTCACTAAAAACCAAACAAACATGTTCCAATTATACTGATAATTTGGAACAATGATTCATAAGTCATTTGGGACGTGTATGAAGAAATATCACATCAAACCAACGAACGATGTGACTGGTATGAATCATAATGCGTGTTTCCAGTTTAAAATGACATTTTAGTAAAAAAACACAACTACCATACTGAAAACTGAGAAAACACATTCAGATTGTTTTAATACTTTAGGATAAAGATCAATCAGTAATTTTTGATAGGTAGGAATCATACAAACCTCAATCTGATGCACATTGTGATCGGTATAACTCCAAATGTGTCTTTTTTTATTATCGACATTAATTTTAGTAAAAGAACAAGTGACATACTCAAAACTGAACAAACACATTCAGATTGTTTTGATATTTTATCACAATGATCCATAACTCATTTTTGATGTGTAGGAATAAACTCCACCTCAATAGGACGCATGGTGTGACCAATATAACTCCAAATGTGTCATTTTTATTAAATATTGACATTTCATTAATGTATTATTTCATATTAATGCTTAATTTATTTCTTTATAGTATCACTTAGATAATATTTGTTTTCTTATATAGGCAGAATATTTTTCTCGGGTTGAGATGATTTTTCTAGAAACTGATACCATGAGAGGACATTTTTGAGAGGGGATGATGGGTTTCAAAAGATGAAATATTAATGTTTTAGAATGTTTTTTAGATAATTTTAAATGTAATTATAAGAAACATTTCATTTGAAATATAAATAGTAGTGTTTTTTATATATACCATGGGTATACAATTTTGTATTCATGATTTCAATTAAATGTATATAGCATTGTTTGAAATTATAGGTTGTATACGGCATTTGAATTTGCAGTTTTTTTCTTCTGGATGTGCTGTTATATTAATAGCTGATTGTAGGAGGCTAGGTCTTTATTAGCACTAAAAAATCACTGATAAAGGGTCCCCTTTATCATCATTATGATTAACAGTGCTGTTAAAATCTGATTTGTGCACTGTTTAAGTGAATTTTTGTAGTAGTGTCTCAATGTGATAAATAAGGAGTTGACATTTTTTCTTCCATCACACAAAGGTGATTAAAAGGAAGGACATGGGAATTTTAATTTTGTAGTGGCTAGACCTGGATATAGGATTCAAGAATTTCTATGTATCTCATGAGAATGATAATCAAGTCATACGTATTTCTTGAATTTTAACAACGAATAAGAGGGATGTTAAGCATTCAGTTTAGTGTCATGCAATAAGTAAAAAGGTTACCTAATGTTAATAGAAATGCATGAAGCCCCATAAATACTATTCAGGTATTTGGGAATTCATATCCTGAGAATCATCCTTTATTTTTTATATGAGGCTTCCTAGGCTAGTTTCCTAGGGCATCCTATATTTGGAACACAAGGTAAGACTGCATTTTAACATCATGTGTTGAAGATTTTTTCATATAGTTTAACATCATGTGACTAGGAAGATATGACGTCTTGTAGTTTTAAGTCATACGGTAAGACCATATGTCATGGAAATGATGAGTAATATAAGGCTTAGCTGGCCAAGGATATTCCTGAATACTTCATATGTGAAGAAAGAAATTGTAAACCATGATATTGGGGGTTCTTAGATCAGGATAAGTGATATGGGACAAAAATTCAAGGAATGACCATGGTATATGTTTGAAAAGTGGGTTTCTAGCATAATGTTGTTAAGGATTATAATGAAAGAAGAGGTATCTTCTGGGAACAAATGTGCATCTGGTTGAAAAGCCCTTTGGTGGGAGACTTATATAAAGAATAATGTGGCATATCAATTCATAATCAAACAATGAAATTATATGACTGAAAATAACTTTTGGTGGGAGACTTATGTAGAAAAAAACTAGGCTATATTGTGCATAGTCAGAAAAAAGTGTTCTCATGAATTTGACATCTTATAACCAATTGAAAAAGAAAGATTATGGGGATTCCACATTTCCCAGGACAAGGGGTATGATGCGTGGAAGGAATATGTATGAGCATAAAGGAAGCATTTTGACTAACATTGACCATGGAGTGTGAATTCCATTGTATAGGTCTTTATTTTCATGCGAGAGGGGGTATTTTTTTTTCTTTATGGGTGGGACTAAGAAATATGTTCTAGGAAACACTATGTATCATATTTGAGGAGAGAATCAAGCCACACATAGTTCTTATATAAAGGCTCCCTGTGCAGGTCTGACCTGTATAAAAGGAGGGGGCCATTTTTTGTTGTGACTGGACCCAGGATTATAGATCTGGGCATCACTATGTGTCCTATGATGATAGGAATCAATTCTCACATAGTTCTTGAATGGAGGTGTGATAGGAGACCAACACCAAGGATCATGATCCACTAAATCATGGATCAAAATGTTATGTAGTTTTATGTCATTGTAATAAGGATGTGAACCATGAATTTTAACATTGTGTGGTAAGGAAGATAGGGTACCATGTATTTTAACATCATACAACAATGACAATTCATACATAGTTTAATATCATACAGTGAGGATGTTGTCACACAGTTTAATTTCATGTGATTAAGACTTTAGGCTATATAGTTTAAAGTCTTAAAACTCATACTATGGTGTTGTTTAGTTTTAGTTCATACAACTAGAACCATATGTTGTGTCTTTTAAGGTCATTTATACATGACCATGATGCTATGCAATTTAACTTCATGCAAAAAAGATGAGGAATCCATGCAGTTTAATTTTATAAATTCATGATGAAGGTGTTATGAAGTTTATCATCTTGCAATATGGATGAGGGTGACTTTATTAAACAAAGTATTTCTTAATAATTCTTATATTGGTAGTTGATTTAATGAGATCCCCATCTTTTGATACTGAGGAATATGCTCCATTAGAGTGGTGTCCTTGTGTATGGAATAAGGCCCCTCCCACATTGGCATATGATTTGGAGGTTTCTTCCCTAGTATCATTAGGGTCATGAGGGATAGCACTAGTTCTCAGTAAAGGAATGAGTAGAGGTATAATTTCTTATTAAAGGAATGTGCTATAAAAATTTTTATGGACCTATAAGTGATTCAAGGTATGTGTTATTTTCTCATCATGTCGCTCCAATTCATCCATACATTTTTGGTATTTCTCATATGTGGAAAATTGATTGCATATGGCAATGTGGAGTGAGGAAAAATAGATCTCAATGGGAAAGAATGCTTCTGTCTTATATACAAGTTATTATGGGGTCGCCCGTGTGGTGTTGTGGTTGGTAGTTTAGTAGGCCCACAAGGCATGAAAATATTTGTTAGGATAAGAATTTTTATCCTTATCCACCATCTTATGGAGTATGTTTGATAGGGTCTTATTAATGGCCTCTATCTTTCCATTGGTCACTGCATGATAACGGAAAAAATGGTTAGATTTGATTTTACACTCCTGATATAGATTATACATCTTAATAGAACATAAATCGGTTCCATTTTCTATCACTATTATACGAGGGACACCAAACCTAACAAAAATATTGGATTTCATGAAGCTAAAAATGCTTTTGTCCCTGAATTATTTTAGGGGTATTTCTTCATACCATTTAGAGAAGAAAGTGGTAGCAGTTTAGGATGTAGTTAAACTGCTTGGCCGTAGCTAAAGGATATGTCTCTAAAACATCTATTCCCCATACTAAAAATGACCAGGAGTATTTGAATGTATGTAGAAACTCCATGGGTTGATGGATGAAGTTAGCATGCACTTGGTAGGAATGACACTTCTTGGTGAATTTTGTGTAGTCATGTTTCATTGAAGGCCAAAAGTATCCAAGCCTCCAGATTTGATTGGAAATCCTAAACTCTGATGGGTGGGCACCACATGATCCCTTATGTAATTCTTTTATGACAACAAAAATCTCTTCTTCATCGATGCACCTGAGAAAGAATCTATCAAAGCCTCATTTATAGATGAATTTTTAGTGATTTGGGTCATCATAAAGTGTAATTTTGGTCACTCATCACCATATTTTCTCCTTTATGGCTCTATCCGATGAGAGTACTCCATTTTGGAGGTAGTCTACAATGGGTATCATACAACCAGTCATAGGACCATCATTTCGGGGATGGAATTAACCTCATTGATTCCATTTGACATGAACAAAAGGCAAGACCATTTGGTGGTGCATAATACTGATGACTATTTCATCCTGGTCTGGATATTCCAAAGTCATGGTTGCATTCGCCAATGCATCTGCCTAGGAATTTTTCAATTGTGGGATGTGATTCAATATTGGTTCTGAGGGAAATTCTACCCTTATTCCTAGGACATATCCAAGTAGGGGATTAGCTCCTCCTTTCTAATAAAACAATCCCCATAGATCTGTTTGATCACCAACTCCAAATCACCTTTCACCTTCAAGTGTTCAACTGAAATTTGAATAGCCAGTTCTAACCCTGTGATGAGGGCTTGATATTCTACCTCATTTTCTGTATAGTCTTATAACAATAATAAAGAGTAAGGAAAGACTGCCTTTGTTGGAGAGATGATCATAACCCCCAAAATGATTTTTTGAGCTTGTGGAATTCCATTCTCTTCCCTATTAGGCTTCTGGATGTGCCGTCAAAATAAATGTCCCATATTCAAGGTCCATATTAAATAGAGAATATATCTTCATTGGGAAAATCTATATTCAACAACTTTTTTTCTATAGGGGGATGTTCTATGAGAAATTCTACAAAATCCTGGACTTTTACCGCTTTATGAGGTATGAATTGTACGTCAAACTGCTGCAGGATAACCACACACCACGTTAAATGTTCATTTATCATAATACAAATGGGGATATATTTAAATGGGTTATTACAAGAGATGAAATGGATATCATGGTGCTTTAGGTAGTGCCTCATTATCTGAACCATGAATATTGACACTAGGCATCTATTCTCGATATCTAAATAATGAGTCTCTATGTCGAGCATGGTTCAACTGAGATAATAAAGATAGTTTTTATTCCTAAAGTTATTTGCAAGGAAATAATCCAATGATTTCTCTAGGGATATCCTATATAGAATTAGTGGTTTCCCCTCAATAAGTTTCATTAATTCCAGTAGACTCAAGATATATATCTTGAGGCTGTCAAATGCTTCCTGACAGTCATCAGTCCACTGATATATAATCCCCTTCTTCATCAACCAGGTGAAGGAAAAACAATTTCCTATGAGGTTTGCTATAAAGTTATGAATGTAGGATAGGTGTCCCTATAAACCTTTCAACTATTTATAGTTTCAAGGAGGTGACATGTTGAGGATAAACTTTTTATTATCAGGGTAAGTTTGGATGCGATGATGAAGTATGAAAAAACTGATAAATTTCCATGAGGTAACCCCGAAATCACCTTTCAAGGGGTTCATCTTCAGGTTGTGTTGTCATAGTTTGTTGAAGACAGTCTCAAGATCAGCCAGGCATTTGGAACACCATTGATACTTAACCACTAGGTTTTTGATGTATCATTCGACAGACCTTCCTAAGAAGGGTTCGAAGATGTGATGCATGACACATTGGTATGTAGCACTAGCATTCTTCAAGACAAAGGGCATTACCCAATAGAAAAATACTACCTTAGGGGACTTGAAGGAGGTGGATTCTTCCGCTTCTTGGGCCATTCATATTTTATTACACCCTAAATAACTATCCATGAAGAAGAGGTCTTGATATCCAACCATTTCATTAATTAGAAGTTCCCTAATATGAACTCAGAAGTTATATTTTGGATAGTGTCAGTTGAGATCTCCAAAGTTGATGAAGACCCTGATTTTATAATTCTTCTTATTTAATAGGACTATGTTAGATATATATTTTGGATAATAGACTTCTTGAATGAAATTTTATTTAATAATCTTGTCAACTTTAGCCTCATTTTTTGCAGTGTGAGTCAGGTGTATCCTTTTGGATTCTTATTTGTATCCCTGATGGTTTTCTGGAAAGACTAAGCGGTGAGTGACCACCTTGGGACCTAGATTTTTTGTGCAATTACATGAAAACATGTCCCTAATCCAAATCATTTTTTGTTATTTTCATGAAAAAACACTTTTAGGGAAAAGTGGGAACCACACATATTACACCTTACAATTTCAAAATTCAAATCAGTCCCAATTTTAAAATTCAAAAACATAAGTGTCACCACAGGGACTATCACATCAGTGAAAAATCCTGAAAATCCTGCTTCCACCTAGGAAACGTGTATCACCATCATCATCACACCACCATCATCATCCTTCCAAGATCTCCTAATTCACCATTCCAGCGAGAACCCCACCGTAGATCACACCCACACTGTCATCGAAGTCACATCGCCTTCCCTCTTTAGAAAACTTAGTCGATATCATCGTTCACACCATCATCATCGCCACCAACATCCTTTAGTGCCATAAACATCAACCATAACTACCAGAGTTGAGAAAATAGAAACAAAACATCCACATCTTCATATCTCCATCGAGGATGCAAACATCGCTGCCCTTCGACGCTATCCTCATCTATTCAAGAGAATCATCATCGAATTCACTGTAAATCACCACCAGATCCAAAACAAAAACCACCAGCATCACTGATAAAACATCCCAAAATAACACTAAAACCCATCAAAAAAACCATCTAACTCCACAGACTCATATTCACACTACAAACAACAAAACCAAAAATGAAACAGCTGGTGAGAACAAACACCGCCAATAGGAAATAGGACCAAAAAAGAAGAAACATAATTGGGGATGAAACCCTAATGAAATATAGGGATGAACCCTAAAAAGAAAAATCATGAACGTCTAACCGTATAGAAAAAAACCTATTTGTAACCATCACTCCAACTTAAACCTGGATAGGAGTGGTGGAACCCTAGGTTAGAGCTGGTTTGGGCGGCCAAAAATGAAATAGAGTGAAAAAAGGACCAACTCTGGTAGCATAAAAAACCCACCATCCACTGCACAACAAATCCCCAAGACTTGATGTTAACACCACCCCAACTCCGACCAGGAGAGGAACATAGCAACTTGAGGCCAGAGTGGGGTATGGTGATAGAGGGAATCCATAACACATACCCAAATTTATTTCTCTAATTTCATCAATTTTGGTAGAGATACCTTCATGAAATTTTAGAGGGGCATCCCTGAGGTCCTCCTCCTCCTCCTCCTCTTCCACTTCTTATTCCTCTTCCTCTTCTACCTTACTCTTAGGGGAAGTGGGTGATGAAGGAAATTTCTCAGAGTTAAGAGAGGATTAAATGTTTTCATTATTGGAAAAAGGGTATACCAACAATTTGGAACCATTGGAATAACCCCCAAAACCATTGGTATAGGTTATACCAACGGTTTTGGTGGTCATTGGCTTGTATGGCATTGTTATAGACCTATACCAATGGTTTCCAAACCATTGGTATAGGTAATTCAAAAAAAAACACTTGATAGGTTTTGATCCCTGCACCTCCGATTTATATTTCAACGACCTAACCATTAAGTTGTAATGATTTTTGGAAACATAATATGATATATATATATATATATATATTTAAAATTAAATTATTTTTTGATGTTTTCAATTTTATTTGATAAAATAATTCATTAAAAATCAAAATACCTATATCAATAGTTTTCCAAACTGTTGGTATAGTTATTTTGATTTTTGGGACCTATACCAGCATTTTTGGAAAAACCATTAGTATAGGGTATTTTAATGGAATATATACCAATGCTTTTAGCTGAATTGTTGGTATAGGGTCATTTTATTGAATCTATACCGACATTTTGTCTAAAATTTTTGGTATAAATATGACCTATACCAATGATTTTTTCAAAATAGTTGGTATAAGGTCATATAATGGTACTTATACCTACAGTTTTCCTAACCGTTGGTATAGGTCCATTGGTATAGGTCCAGTTTCTAGTAGTGTTTGATATCCATAATATGAAGTACCTTCCTATGATCCAACTGATGATGTGGGGTCTCTTTGAAGTTCTAGAGGGGATAAAGTGAGGGACAGAGGATTATCTTCATCCTCTCTTAGTGACATGACAACCTATTCTAACTTGGATAATGAGGCAAAGATTTGTTAAAACTTAGGGGATGAAATGACGGAATTTTCATCCGAGATATTACCACAATCTAGAAAGTTAGTGGCCCTCTTAGTGTTTTAGGGATCATTAATCATGATTGATATAACGAAGGTTGTTTTATATGTGCCAAAATATGGGACCATTCCTTCGATCTGGTAGATGGGAGGTACATATTCCTCACTGATATGTTTGAAGGGATTATATGAGGTAATTTCTAGACTATTCAAAGTAGTGACCCAGGTGACACCATCAGTAATGGGTTGTTTCCCTTCCCTCTCATAGAATCCTGCATTAATGTATTGAGTTTCATAGGATTCAAATGGGGATTTATCCCCATAAAACGTCCCAATTTGACCATTAATGCAATATTTTAGTCATTAGTGGTATGAAGAGGGGACCGTTGTGTGCTGATGTAACCAATTCCTTCCTAGAAGAATATTGAAAGTTGTTTCTTACCGAACAACTAGAAATTACAAGTTAGATACAAGGTCCTCAAACCGAGCCTTGAGATTGATTCTACTGAGAGGCTTTTACTTGATCTTATCATAAATCTACAGCTTTAGTTCCAAAGGGGAAAAGTGTAATTTTCTTTAACCCAGTTGATGAAGTGTTCAAAATGGAATGAGGTAGACTCTTGAGCCTTTATCAATGAAAGCCCATCAGATATCAACACCATTGATTCTTATAAATATATACAATTGTTTGATATGTCCCTGTATAATGACATGTTTGTCTTGTTTCATGAAAGAGTTGATCGTGTGGAATTCTATAGGATCTATCTTTTCAATATATACTTCAATAGCAGCAACTTCAACTTCAAACTCTTGAGGGATTAACAAAGCCTCTATGAGCACTTCCCAGAGGTCTTTTGAGAGAATTAGACCATTCAGGATCGACAACTTGGTTGAAAACATGGCCAATGGATTTAGATTTTTGTATTTCTGAGATAAAGGTCTGCACTTCTTACTAGAAAGATTCTCTTTTACAATAAATTTAATAACTGAAGTATCTAACGTGGGAAAATCAACCCTTGGAATAGGATTTGTAGTGCTTCTATTTTTGGTGGGTTAGGTTTACTAGGTTTACCCACTAGCCAAGGTTGATTTGATGATGGAACCTCCTCTAATTTATCTTCCAAGAAGATTAGTTTTGGAGACACCCGACAAATGTGGGGGAAATTTCTTGCTCCTTATGGGCTTGCTGGAGGCCTCTCCCATGAGTTTCGGCAATATAGATGCTCTGAGTAGGGACATGGTCGGAGTACTAATTTCTACAGTGACTGCGTCTTCCACTATATCCTTAGATCATATGGCCTCATCCCCTAATTCAATAATTGTATTTAGGGAAATTGTGTTTATATATGTACTAATCATCGAAGAAGGTATCCATTATGGAATCCCGCCTTTTTATCACATAAAATTTCATTACATTATACAAAACTGAGGATCTTTAAGGTTTAGTGTCTTGGAAACCAGGAACTTATTACATGAGGAAAAAAACATTCTTCTTAAACACTTGAAATAATTCTTTATTTGTTCATCCTAATTTCATTATAACATCTCATAACCTGGGAGCATACATCAAAGGAAAGGGTGAGCAAAAGGCCCAGTAAGGGAAACAAGGGAAACATTTTACATGATAACTTGAGATACATCAATAAAGTCATGAAAAGAACTTTAAGGAATGAGAATGAAATCATGAGGCATATCATAATAAAACTAACGTATTTCATAACTTGAATATGTGGCTAAAACATTTAACATATATAATCATTTCTGTTTCACTAAGGTCCATCCCCAAGGTGTCATTAAAAATTACCAAGGTTATTCACCAAGGCGTCGGTAAAATGGTCATCTCTAGAGATTAAGTATTTACCCAATGAATTGGAGCGCTATCAGGGTGCACCCTAAAATTTTCCTTTTTTTATTATGTGAGCCACATATATCATAATCAATCATTTCATAAACAACCCATATAACATAAAAAAATGGGTTTCATTTCATAGTCATCACATTTTAAAAACTTCTTTAAATACGTGATCTTTATGTCACTTTAAACCATACAGAAAAAGAAAGAGGGTTTCATGTATGTAAGTACCAGAATTAAAATAGAACATTTTGATATATATGTGAATATCCCTGTAGAAGAAAGATCTTTGAGTATTCACTTAATAAAATAAATAATTTGAGATAAAGAGAAAGACATTTTGGGATGAAAATTCTGCAGCATAACGGCTATGATACATAGTTTTATAAAACACTGAAAGGATAGGGGACATGGGTAACCCACTCATAAATGATCCATAGAACAATAGAGAAAACAGAATATAAAGGATTTAAGAACATGGTAATGAAATTTGAAAGATATACCATATGAAATGAAGAACATGAAAGGAAGACAAAAATAAGATTTCTCTTATGAAAATTCGGCAGCCTAACGACGTCACTTAAACTTCAACAAAAATGAATTGATGAGATCAAATAGGGTATCTCATCATATGAAAATAAAAGGTAAGTATGATAGATATATAGATCATACCCCAACATAATAAAAAGGAACTTTAAATACTTGACATGAAAATAGAACTTGAAAATGATAAGGGTGAAAGAATCCCTTAAAAATTCGGCAGCCTAACGGCATCACTTAAACTTCAACAAAAATGAATTGACGAGATCAAATAGGGTATCTCATAATATGAACATAAAATATAATTATGATAGATATAGAGATAATACCCCAACATAATAAAAAGGAACTTGAAATACTTGACATGAAAGTAGAACTTTGAAAAATGAGAAGGGTGAAAGAATCCTTTACAAAAATTCGGCAGCCTAATGACGCCACTTAAACCTTCATAAAACAAAATGATGAGAGTAATAGAGGATATATCATCATATGAACATGAAAATGGAAGTAGGATTAATTTAAAATAACATCCCCAACATAAGAACATGGAGCTTAAAATAAATGACATAAACGAGAGTACTTGAAAAGAAAGAGAGAGGTAGGATCCCTTACCTTAAAACATAACTCTTAAAACTCAAAGATTGAGACCTTGAGGGATTGGGGGAACCTTGGGAGGACCCTTTGGGAGGTAATGAGTCCAGATCTTCGTTGGGGGAGAGTTGGTAGTGAAAACTAAATGAGGAAAGGGTGGGTATTTATAGGGAAAGTGAGGGGACAAGGCATTAATGGCCAAGGGACACCTCACAAGTGGTTTTCTCAAAACCATGGGCTCTCCCATGGTATTTCCCATGGATTTAGGCCACATGGGGCCCCCAATACAATAATTCATCACCTTTTGTCGGCCAAACCTAAAAAAAACTCATGAAATCATCATGAAATAGTTATGATGTCATTAAACATACCGAAACCCTAAAACTGCATTTTTACTATTCACTAAAAATTCATCTTTCTCAGAAAAATCCCAAAATTTCACCTTAATCAAATATCAATGCTCTGATTTCAAAAATGAACTCCATTTTATAAAAATAATTTTCTAAATATTTTTAATTTAATTTTTAATTAAAAAACACTATTCACCCGAAAAAACTAATACTTGACTAATAATTTATGAAACCGTTATTTAACCATTTTATTGAATCACATTACTTAATCAAGGTTCCTAGATTATATTAATACTTTATTTAAGTGAGATTACTAATCCATTTGGTCACATTACTAATCCTAAGCATAAAATCACTATTCATAATTTACTATTCATCAAAAATTAAGTTGATCTTATTAGACTCTAAATTTCATAATGAAAATAATTGTAGAAGACCATTTTTTGAAAATCATTACATATTTTTAATTATTTAAGGTTTACATAAACATTTTTAAAATATCCTTTCTCTAAAATTCATCAAAAATATGCATACTATATTTATCCAGACATTTGAAAATTCATAAACTTCATCATAAGAAGAAATCAATTTTTTTATTTAAAACAAATGATTACACAAGGCAATTACGGTCTCCTTACATATCTCCTTATAACCCCAGCATAGGACCTAAGTTTAAGGTGTGCTAAGGTGAGAGAATCTAAGGGCGGCTCAACCAACATTGCACGAGTAGTAATTTCTATCAGTTTGAACTTCTCGCGAAGGCGATTCCTTTCTAGCTTCACACGATGAATTTCGGCTTGGGTTTGGTCTAGAGAAAATCCCAGTGGTTCTACCTCCTTCCCAAGTTCTGTTAGATGGGCTTCGATCAGTCCAAGAATACTGAGTGAGGCCATCAAATCTTCTTTCTATATTAATTAACCAAGATCACTTGTATTTAGAGACAATAATCAAAACGTTTAGTTTCCAGTGGTCATATTGACCAATGGTCATATAACAGTCAAAACCCAACAGTCTCATTTTAATTATATTCATGTTATCAAATGAAACAGTTTTGTTGAGTATAAAAATAAAATAACACACAAAATTAGGAAACTAGATTTATTCAAAATTTCGGGTCGTTACATCCATTGAGTGAATTAAATTAATGGAACTGAAGATCAATTCTTTTTACAATGAGTATTACATCTCGTAGGTCAACACTTGTGGTACCATTTGGTGGGGTGGTGCCCGTTGTACCATTTGATGGGGCAGTGCCCATTCTTTTGAAACTGAAGCCATGAAGTCTAAGAGATTCAAAATCCAAATTTTTCCTTGGTACAAGTTCATCTTTTTGTGTTTATTTTCTACCCTTACAACCATGTTGTTTTCTAGAGGACTATATTTTGGAGGACTATGGTTCTGATGAAGTTGGTTGTGCCATATCAGAAGTGAATGTGGGAATAGTTGGTTGCTTCAACCATGATCAGAGGATTTAATGAGCATGGTTGATTTTATTTCTAGTCATCTAATCACTAAAATTCTATTCACTCTTATTGGTAACCTACTACGATTCACCCTCTTCCTCAGGATTGGTGGTAGAAACAAAACTACTTGTGCATGTGGCTTTCCTAGCTTCACTTTCACAGAGTCCACAATTTTTAATGGGATTTATTTGAAAATAAATCATTCCTAGATGGTGTGATCCAATGATTTATGGAAGGGGTAATAATTTGATAGATCCTCTAGACCATCTTGATCGAGCCTCTTGGTCTTTGGAAATTTTATCAAGTTGTTCTCCAAAGTTACGATGAAGTAACCAGGTACTTAGTCATCTCAAAAAGAATGAAATTTATTTATTCTTTAGTTCCTCAAAATAGTTTTGCCTCTTCTCCTTAAAATCATCCTGGTGAGACAGTAGTTGAATCTGGCACTCAATAAGAGGTTCCACATGATATGGCATGATCTTTGGAGTTGGAGCAGGTGCATGAGCACATTTATACATGATTACCACAACCTATGCATTCCCTATTATCTTCCCTTGAGTTGATGTAATTACTTGGTACTTGGACTTGGTTTTCAAGATGGAATAATCCAATCTTTGAGAAACTATGTAGAGATCTCTAAACCCTCCTATATATTTCATAGGGATGAGCAGTGTGTGCAACTCGTCATGAAGATTCTCTATATATACGGACAACAAGTATTCTTGGGGAAGATATAGGTTTAAGGAGTAGGTTAACCCCTCCCACCAAGAAATTAAATCCAAGACCCTATAATTATCCCATTTTTTTGTTTAATAGGTCAAGGAATGTTATTTTATGCGATATTGATTGAAATTGAAAGAGAAAATGCCGATAGATATCTTCCCATCCTGTGATCGATTGAACTGGAAAACTGGTGTACCACACAAAGGTTGGATCTTGCAGTGTTTGTATGAAGCATATAAGTTTCACTTCTTCTTTTTATGTAGTAATCCCCATCATTGGATCACATTAGGACACAAAATTCATAAAATATTGTTATGGGTCCCTCGATCTATTAAAAATTGGAAATGTAGGGTTACCAATGTTTGGTGGGGGTGGGGTTAGATCAACCCATTTAGGGAAAGTATTTCTTTCCATATTCATTGGATCACATCATTCTTCCATATATTTAAATAAATATGTTAATAACTTGATAGTATTGATAATAACTTGAGGTATGTTTGGTTTAATAGGATCTTGAGTAGTGAAATAAATAGGTGGGTCCATATGTGGTGGCTCTATTCGTACCTGTAGTGGGTAGCCTGCAGGTACTGGTCCATGAGGATGTGTTTGAACCAACCATGGTTGTGTTCCCAAGGGAGGGAACTCCTGATATCATACTATATTGGGGTCCAAATATATTGGTTTCTAGTACCCCAAATTGAGTGGGTGTTCTGGACCCATTTCAATTACTGGGATGAACCCACTTTACTGAGGTGTGTCATCTAGGAGCATGGGTTGAGGATCTAATTTTAAAACATATCCAATGGGGATGTTTCCTCAAAGTAGTTCTACATCGAGTTTTCTCAACTCCTTAGTTTATTACTCTTACTGATAAAATCATTCATCGAGTGTGAGGAGTTCAACATATTAGGGAGGTAGGTAGTGTATAGACTTAACTTTACCCTTTTCCTTGGAAGATGCTCATCAAAAAAGTAGTAGTGGAGTAGTCGAGGGAATCCTCATATTCATAGAAAGACTCTGGTTTTAGGTACACACACCTTCTTCAGTCATTTTTATGTGGACCATATTACGAAAAAAAACTTCCTCCTCATGTTCCTCTGTATTAGTCTCATGTTCTATAGAATATATAAGGGTGGTGTTAATGATGTTCACTGATGCATAATGCATTACAAGAATTTCATCCTCCTCCTCGAGAGTCTGCCTTTGTTTTCACCCTCCATGATGCCTTATCCTATCCTTTTCTAGTCCTCTTGGAATTGTTTGGTGGATTCTGATTCGAAGGGAATCTTTAGACAATTTTTGTGTGTGTTCCCAATAGGGATACTGGGTCACAGGATGGGACAAACTTGGAGGATAAATTTTGAGGTGCTTAACCTAATCATTATAAGATTTAATTTCATTTGGGAGGAGAATATTAGGGTAAAAAATCCCCTATCCTTTAGGGTTTGGGATATTTCGGTTTTCTTTCTACAACCTTTCAAACCTATTTTTTTGATCTCAAAGATTTTATTAAAAAATCCCCAACCCTGTAGGCTGGGGTTTCTCCTGGATTGTCTTGGATGCTACTACCGTAACTTCTTTCTCAATTTTATGGAGCCGTGTTTGAACATGGGATGGGTGAATTATGTGGTTTTCACCTGATTCACCTACTTCTAAAGATATTTTTAATTCTTGACTATTCCCCCCCTTAGGAGGGAGTCTTGCTCAGTATTTTAGGATTCTTGACATTGGAGTTTTTCAATGGCTCTCTCTCTTTTGGTCTGACAATTTTGGGAGTCGTTCAGGGCCGATCTTTACTGAGAGTACTATCTATTGTGAATAGATCATGTTTTTTGAAGTTTAACTGAGGCTATGACATTTCATGATGTTACCCTAAACAAGACTTTCTAATTGGTGAGCATGATAAAATGAAATGCCCAGTGTTTTCACCATCCTCTTATATGAACACCATGCGAGGCATCAAATATCAGCTGATGCATCTCTTTTAACATGTTGAGACATGTGGGTTGAAGGTCTCTCTATTTTTCCCCTAATTTTGGAAGTCGTGTAGCTAATAGAGACACCAAGTTAATTTGATAGTGTATCCCTTATATTACCTTGATGTGTCTTAAATATTCATCGTAAGTTAATAATTTTTGTTTTAAGTGATAAATAGTGTTCTATACATTTAGGAAGATTTCATGCACACAATTTTCTAGAAATGACTCTGGAACACTGTATTGGAGAGTGGATAAAGTCCATAACATGGTTAGTATATTGTACTTGGACAGTTATCTTCTCATTTTAAACACACATTCTTCATCTTTCACAAGAGGCCCCCTATGTGGTCTAACCAAAGGGGATGCTTCCCTACTAATTTAATGTTAAAAACTGGATTTATGGGTATTTCCTTAATCATATTAGAAGGTAGGTGATCCAAGAGTAGTTTAGAGAATGACTATTTCCTTGGGTTGTCTTCTAGTTGAGAATAGATTTTACTTGTCAATGATAAGGTATCAAAAATTATTTTCATCATTTTCCCAAGTTCCTTATGATAAGAGGGATTTCTCATAATTAAATTAGCAAGGGGAGGACCTTTTTGTTGAATTGAAGTGCTATCATGGGGAGGACTACCATCATGGATTGATGTCTGACTACAAGGAGAATTACTATAGCATATACCCTTGGTAGGATCTTTATAGAGGATGATATTAAGGGGAGGATCTCTTTTCTATTTTATCTTCTAGCCACATGGAGGGCTACTGTGGCGCTCATCGGGTGATAGTCTCTCATGATCGATCAGATTCTGGGCATGAAGTAAGACTTCATTGTAAGACATATGAGGATGACCTCAAGAACTGATATTACTATTTATATAAATTGGTAATAAAAGATTAGGATCCCAAGCTTTCATAGATAAACTTATGAGGGATTCAATAACTCCATCATTAAGAAAAGTAGGATCATATATCAACTCTTCATTTTTAGTTGCCTTTGGAGAGGCTTCATTTTGGATGCCTTCTCATAGCTGAATGGGGCCGATTACTGGGGATAGACGATTTCATATATGGAAACTTGTTTCATTATCTCTCATGTCGCTATCATAATTTTCCGATAGGTTTCTGGAATTTTGGAAGGGGTTAGTACCTTCCTTAAAGTGTCTATTGAGATAGATCGATTATCTCCAGTTGGAACAATGGTATGTTCCCAATCCAGTTGTCTGTATATCATGGTGGAATTTGTCTCAAAACCCTCTTGAATGGGAGTATAGATGCATGTATTCTCCAGAGTGACCCTCACTTCATGTGGTGAGTCACCCCAATTATGGAGATGGAGTTTTGTGTCCACCCCTCTACCACTGTTGCTGCTATTATTATATTTCGGCATGTATGTAAGATGTGGGAATGAATTTTCATCTTCTATTTCACCATTTTTATGATGTTTTGGATAAATTTAGAGGATAGAATAAGGATATATTCCCATTTAGTGGCTAGATAAGGGGTGTGTACCTAAATCTTTCATTAATTTCCTATTGGTATATAGTGATAGTGATAAGGTGTATGGGTAGAGATATGGGTCTGCCTCCTTTTTGTTGCTGGGACTTGCCAACTGGTTTCTTCGAATGCTGCTGAACTATGATGGAATTATTTATAGATGTGGGTAGGAATGTTCTCCTTCTTTTGTTTTACCACCATATTTGTTTGGAGGGTTTTATAGATGCAGGAAAGTGTTTGTGTCTGATCACAGTTTACTACCGAATTCGACCGGTGGTCTTCTCTGGATGTTGTCGAGCTATGCTGGTAGGCTTGGATGGTGTGGGTAGGTGTTTGTGTCCACTCACAATTTTATTCCAAATTTTTCTATAAGACTTATTTGTAGGGTACAAATATGTGACCCTACTCCCTGCTATCTTGTCATTGCCCTCAGTGGACCATCTTACGTGCTTGGGTCTGGGTGACTTAGTTCGAACTCCTGAAGTCAACACCCCCATCATGCTGAGGGTTTGTCATCGTGTGATGGTGGAGGTAGAAGATTATTTCAAGAGTCATTTGGAGGGACCCCTATGTTATTTGGATGAGGCCATCAGTGACATCTTGATATGACTCTCTAATATAAGGGAGGAGTTGATTGTTGTGTTTTGGGGATAGGCTCCCAAAACAATTTGAGATAGCGAGTAGTGTTGTCTATTTCTGGGCCACACATCATCAATGAGTGGATGGATGGTAGGGATTCATGAGCTAGATGGATTGTCTAGTGGAATCCAGGGTTGGTACATTACCAATTAGGTGGTACTCCCAAACCAATGTGTTTGAGACACAGCATTGAAGACACTAGGTTGGAGACAATGTCCTCTCTTTGGTTGAGGGCCTAGCTTATTGTAACGACCCAAAGTTTTTCAATGAAAATTCCCTTATAATATTTATGTCATAAAATAACATGAAATCACAACATAATGAACTAATAAGTGATAAGTGACCTTTAAACATAAGTTTGTCACTTCTGTGTTTGGAATTTCGAAAATCCGACATACACGGTTGTGTTCAAGATGATTTTTGGAGTCTAATGAAACAAAAATAATTTTTGGTGAATAGTGACCTACCCTTATGAATAGTAACATACCCTTATGAATAGTAATATGACCCTTATGAATAGTAAATCATCCAACGTAAGAGTAAAATTACCTATGAATAATTAAATAAAATTTAGACATCTTAGAAAGTGACATTTTGACCTTAGTAAAAGTTTTGGTATTTTGTAAGTCATAAATAATTAATTATAATTAAATAATTAATTTAAAAGAAAATTTATTTCCCTAAAATGTATTCATAAATTAAAGAATCATTTTCTTATAGTTTTTAGATAATTTTATAAGACTTTATGTAATTTTTGAAAGAACTATAAAATCAGTTTTAATCTTAAAAACTGTTTTTTAAGTAAATTATGATTTTAATTAAATATTAAATTATTAATATTTAGAAAACTATTTTTGAAAAATTGACTTCATTTTTGGATTCTACACGTCGAAAAATGGTTGGGGTAAATTTTTGGTATTTTTCTGCGATACTTGAATTTTTGATGAATAGTAGAATCCTATAATTTACAATAAATGCTAAATAATGGATTAATTGAGTCATCGATGATGCTCTGCTGATGTAAGCCCACTTGGTTAGGTATCACATGATAAAATTACTATTCTTGGTCTTTCAAGACTTACTATTCCTTGTCTTAGGGGAAATTATTAAACTAATGAATTTTATATTAAGGAAACCCCTCTCCCCTACACTATAAAAGCCACCCTTCACACCCTCATTTCCCCACACCTCTCAAGCTCCAAGACTTCTAAAAACTTTGCCCAAACACCTTCCCTATACCCTCCCCCACTTCCAAGAGCTTCTGGTCTCATCAAAAGACCAAGCTTAGGCCCTTAAGGAGGTTCTCAAGAGAAGGATTCAAGAGGTAATTTCCCTCCCTCTTCTCCTTTAATTTCCTTTCAAGTTCAAGTTCATTTCTTGATCTCTCCCCACCTATCTTCATCCAAATTGTATTTTAACTACAGTATTATACATATACTGTAATTTTATGATTATAATTGGATATTATATCATCCAACCCCCTTTCCCTATTCCTTTTATTTTATTAAAGAGAATGTTGTTTGTGAGGTGTTAATTTATCACCTTCAAGAAGGACATGCTTTCTTCTTCCATTTCTACCTTCAGATCTGGTCATGAAACCATTTGTATGGTTGAACCAGAATATGTTATATGTATTATTTTCTATTTAATTTTCTTGAAATAACCTATGACCATATTACTAAGTGATAAGTTAAAACAAGTTCGTTGTGATCAAAAAACCACCCAAATTGATCCAAATAACCATCATTTAATTCTTATCTAATGATTAATCCACATGGATCTAATATAATTAATTATAAGATAATTAAAAATACTTTAATATAATTAATAAAATGTAATATCATTTCTGGATGTTTACTCATGTTCTACCCAAACTTCAATTTAAGAATACAAGTGAACCACCCAAGAAAAACCATAAAAACGAACATCCCCGAACAATGTTTTTAAACTCTATAAGTCATCAAAATGAACATAATATGACATAATGAAACCATAATGAACCCTATTAATGTACACATGGTTATTTATTTCTAATTAATGAATATAATGTCATTATACAGGACATTAAGGAGAAGGAAGCATTCAGGTACAAGGTAAGGGGAAATCTTGAACCTGATTTTCTTCCTTCGGGTTCTCCCTCTTTCAATCCATTTTTGATATGGTTACTACTTAAAGATCATTTTTTCATCATTTAATTTACTTTTCTGGGATATAAATGTTTGTAACTGGTTTTTATGTCAAACAAAATGTTTTCCAAAAGAACTCCTCTTTTAAGAACACCCCTTTTACTTCTCACTCAAAGGGGACAGTTCTTGTAACATGTATGTTATTATCTCTTTATTTTGGGAACCCAAAGCTTATGAATGTGTTATTATAAGATGAAAACCATTCCATTCCATGGGTTATTTATGTACATTTTTTATATGTGTTCTACTTTTCAAGCATGATGATGATAATGTTATGATGTGAAGGGTGCACCCAGAATTATATAGCACAATTATGAATGTTTCAATGTGACGGGTGCGCCCAGAATTATACAGTTCTCCAATGCATTGGGTAAAGAGATGAATCTCATGAGTAAATGTTAAATGATGTGTGAACAAGATGCTAGCTTGTTTAACAAGTATGTGTAGTAGTTAACCACTAAGACATGATGTTTCATTTTTATGCATTTCCACATTTCAAGTCTTTTATTTACGCTCCTCTCATGTTCATGATCTTTTGACTATGTCATGATTATGCTCACCCCATGCTATATTCTTCTTATATATCCTCTTAATGAGATTTTAGATCACCCCTTTTGATGTATATCTTCAGGTGACTACATGTACTAAGGAGAGGACAAGTGACAATAAGAAGATAGAGAAGAAGAAATTAAATGAATGTTTATGCTTGATGTTGTATTTGTTTTGTATGACCATAGTTTTCCCAAGACACTAAATCTTTGGATCCTCTATGTGTAATAATATTATGTTCTTTATCTTTGAAATGATGTAATAGTAATTTAAGAAAAGTCCAGGTCGCTATAGTTGGTATCAGAGGCAGGGTTTAGTTAATTTGGGAATTAGGATTAGGGAACCCTAGAGAAAACCTCTAGCACGAGACTAAGTAAAAATATGCACACAAAAACATTTAACTAGGGATCCCATATGTTATGTTTTTGCTATAAATTGTTTAAATGAATAAGTTATTCATGACTTGTTTACTTATGTTTTGTTCTAGCATTTTCTATTTTAGAAAATGGTGGGAACCTGGAGAAATATGATCAACAACTCATGCGAGGGTCAATGCAACGATTTCCCGAATGACATCCCCAATGATTCAAGAGGTGGAGTTCAAAACTTCATGGCGATGATTACCCAATTATCTCAGGTTATGAACAATAACCATTATAATGTGTAACTTCCTCCTTCACCAAAGAGGTATAAACTGGATATCAAATGTTTTATGCGGAAACAACCACCGACGTTTTGTGGATATTCCGATCCACTAGTTGCGGAACAGTGGGTCAACTCTATGGAGAAGATCTTTTCTGTGATTTACTGTTTTGAGATGGAGAAGGTGACTCTATCCGTTTATTATCTAGATGGAGAAGCTGATCAATGGTGGGCTTTGATTAAGAACACCAAGCCAAGGGAGGAAATTGAAGAGATAGAATTGGAAGACTTTAAGATAATGTTTCTTAATAAGTATTTCCCATGAACTCTTCGCACGAATATGGAGAGAGACTTCATAGAGCTCAAGAAAAAAGAAAGAGAATCTGTCACAACCTATGAAGAGAATTTCACAAGGCCCGCAAGGTATGCTTCTGGTTTTGTTATCAATAATGATAGCAAAATTGATAGATTCTTTAGTGGATTAAAACCACACCTTAGAAAGGCTCTTTCAATTCAAGACTTTTGGAGTTATGAAGAAGTTGTTCAGTGTGATCTCAAAGTGGAGATGTATTTTGGAGAATGGTCTCATGGATATGGTGATAAGAAAATAAAGATGGAGTTTCAAGCTGGTGGATCTAATGATAAAGGTGGAAAGAAAAATCAATGACCCACATGCCAAAAATGTGGGAAGTTGCACAATGGGAACTGCCTCAAAGGGATGGGGAAATGCTTCAAGTGTGGTAAAGAAGGACACCATGATCAAGAGTGTAGAAAAGACATGAAAAGGAAGGAGAATGTAGCCGATGAAAAGAGAGAACCACTCATGGTTCAATGCTACAACTGTAGGGAGCTAGGGAACTATGCAAACCAGTACACTAAACCTCGATTTCTTGAGGATAATCAGCGTCAGCAGCCACCAAAGCCAAAGGACCAAGTGAAGGCTTATTCCATTACTAATGCAGAGGTGGAGCATGATAATGAAGTCATATAAGGTACACTTTCTATTCACTCAAGAATGGAAAAAGTATTATTTGATTCTAGTTCTACGTATTCATTTATATCTTGTAAGTTTGCTAGAAATATAGAATCAAAGCCCCGGAACCTTGAATTAGAGATATCTATAAAAACACCAAGTGGTGCAATCATTGAAACCCAAGTGTTTGACTCTTCTCCTGTTGGCGTATGTGGGAAGATTCTTCTGGAAAATCTCGTAATAATTCCCTTGGTGGAATTTGATGCTATAATGGGAATAGACTGGCTCTTGTTATATAGATCACATATCAACTATCGGGAAAAGGAAATATCTTTTCATATTCTGAACCATCCAATGATCCTCTACAAATTCAAGGAAGATCATGAATCTCATTTGAAAAATACTTCAATGGTGTGGGTGTTGATTCTCTATGAAGAATCATACCTCGTCCAAATGGTTGAGTCGAAGGAAAGTTCCAACCTTGAAGAAATGCCCATCATGAGGGAATACAACAATGTATTTCCTAAAGAGTTACCCGGAAACCCCTCAGATCCTGAGGTAGAGTTCTCAATTGAACTCATACCTGGAGCTACTCCTATCTTGAAGTGTCCCTATAGGATGGCTCCTATCGAACTGGAGGAGTTAAAGAATCAGCTTCAAGAGAATCTAGACAAAGGGTTCATATGCCCTAGTGTATCACCTTGGGGTGCACCGGTGCTCTTTGTGAAGAAGAAGGATGGAACAATGCGGCTGTGTATCGATTATCGGGAACTCAACAAGATCACCATAAAGAACAAGTATCCTCTCCCAAGTATTGATGAATTGTTCGATCAGTTAAGAGGATCTCAATACTTCTCAAAGGTTGATCTTCATTCTGGATATCATTAGGTAAAGGTGAGGAAGGAAGATATTCAGAAGACTGCCTTCTGTATAAGGTATGTGCACTATGATTTTTTGGTGATGCCCTTAGGACTTACTAATGCCCCTGAAATATTCATGGATTTGATGAATAGAGTCTTTAGACATTACCTCGACAAATTTTGGGTAGTGTTTATCAATTATATTCTCATATACTCCAAGAGCACGAAGGAAAATGAAGAACATCTAAGACTTGTGTTGGCGACATTAAGAAAGGAGAAGTTGTACGCCAAGTTCCACAAGTGTGACTTTTGGATGAATCAAGTCATGTTCTTGGGACATGTGATCCCAAGTGAGGTAATTTCTATGGATCCTTCAAAGAAAAAGGTGATTGAGGAATGGACCAGGCCCTCTAGTGTCACAGAAATCCGTAGTTTTCTTGGATTAGCTAGGTACTACCGAAGTTTTGTGATAAACTTCTCACGATTGTCAAGATCTCTAACTAAGTTAACAAGGAAAGGGGTAAAGTATGTCTGGATGGAAGAATGTGAGGGAAGCTTCAAGGAGCTAAAGAGAAGGCTGATCACCGCACCTATACTCACACTACCGAAAAGTGGAGAAAGTTTTGTGATATACAGCGATGCTTCAAAGAAAGGCTTGGGTTGTGTACTCATGAGAAATGATAATGTGATAGCCTATGCCTCACAACAGTTTAAGATCCATGAGAAGAACTACCCAACGCATGATCTAGAGCTGGAAGCCATGATTTTTGCCTTGAAAATCTGGCGGCACTACATTTATGGTGAGAAGTGTGACATATACACCGACCACAATAGCCTAAAGTATATATTCACACAAAAGGAGCTCAACATGAGTCAAAGGAGATGGTTAGAGATAATAAAGGATTACGATTTTTCTATTCACTATCATCCTAGAAAGGTGAATAAGGTAGCTGATGATCAAAGCAGAAAAGAACCTGCTACTCTATCCATGTTACAGATTGAGAAAGACCCTATCATCTTAGATATGCAAAGGATGGATTTGGAAAATCATAAAGGAAGGGGATAAATCCTACCTTTCCCAAATAATTGCGCAACCATATATCCAAGAGAAGATTAAGGAATCATAAAGGGAAAATGTGGAGATACAAAAGAGGGTGAATGCAGTAAAGGAAGGGAAGATTCAAGAGTTCCATATCGACGATGATGGCGTGATTCGGTTTGGAACGTGGCTTTGTGTGCCTTCATCACCCAGGATAAAGAAGGAGCTATTGGACAATGCACATAGATCAACTTTCTCTATCCATCTTGGGAGTACCAAGATGTACCGTGATCTCAGAGAACACTTATGGTGGGATAACATGAAGAAGGAGATTGTGAAATATATATCAAGGTGCTTGGTATGTCAACAAGTTAAAGCTGAGTGACAAAAGTCCAAGGGTATGATGCAACCATTGCCTATACCCATGTGGAAATGGGAAAACGTTACTATGGACTTTGTCATGGGTCTCCCAAAGATGTCAAAGGGAAATAATGCAATATGGGTTGTGGTTGACCGACTCACCAAGACTGCCCATTTTATCACTATTCAGGAAGATCTCTCACTTGATCAACTTACAAAGATATATGTGAAGGAAGTGGTGAGATTGCACAGTGTTCTACTCTCAATTGTCTTTGACCATGATCTAAGGTTCACATCTATGTTATGGAGGAGCCTTCAACATGGTTTGAGTAATGAATTAAATTTCAGGACGGCCTATCACCCCCAAACTGATAGCCAATCTGAAAGGACTATTCAGATTCTTGAACATATGCTAAGATCCTGCTCTCTTGAATTCAAAGGTGGTTGGGATTAGCATCTCCCATTGGTTGAGTTCTCATACAACAATAGCTTCCACTCAAGTATTCAGATGGCTCCGTATGAAGCTCTTTATGGGAAGCGATGTAGAACTCCAACCTGTTGGGATGAAGTTGGAGAAAGAAAGCTACTTGGACCCGATCTTGTTCAAGAGATGACAGAGAAGGTTCAAGTCATACAGAAACACATCAAAGCTGCTCAAAGTTGGAAAAAGAGCTATTCTGACAACCGTCGAAGGGACTTGGAGTTCGACGTTGGAGATAAAGTCTTCCTTCGAATATCTCCATGGAATAGAGTCATGCGATTCCAGAAGAAAGGGAAGCTAAGCCCAAGGTATATTGGCCCCTTTGAGATCCTTGACCGCATAGGAGCCGTGTCCTATCGGCTTGCACTTCCACCGAATATGGCTCGAGTTCATGATTTTTGTCATGTATCACTCTTGAAGAAGTATATACCTGATCCCTCACATGTACTAAACTCAGAGGTGGTGCAACTGGAAGATGATATCTCCTATGAGGAGCAGCCAGTAAAGATTCTAGATCAAAGAGATAAGGTTCTACGCAACAAGACAACCCATCTTGTCAAAGTGTTGTAGAGAAACCATAAGTTTGAGGAAGCAACTTGGGAACCAGAAGATCCAATGAAGGAGAAACACCCTCACCTGTTTGTGTAAAGTGAAATTTTAGGGGCAAAATTTCTTAAGGGGGGAAGAATGTAACGACCCAAAGTTTTTCAATGGAAATTACCTTCTTATATTTATGTAATAAAATAACATGAAATCACAACATAATGAACTACTAAGTGATAAGTGACCTTTAAACATAAGTTTGTCACTTCTATGTTTGGAATTTCGAAAATCTGACATACACGGTTTTGTTCAAGATGATTTTTGGAGTCTAATGAAACAAAAATAATTTTTGGCGAATAGTGACCTACCCTTATGAATAGTAAAATACCCTTATGAATAGTAATATGACCCTTATGAATATTAAATCATCTAACATAAGAGTAACATTACCTATGAATAATTAAATAAAATTTAGACATCTTAGAAAGTGACATTTTGACCTTAGTAAACATTTTGGTATTTTGTAAGTCATAAATAATTAATTATAATTAATTAATTAATTTAAAAGAAAATTTATTTCCCTAAAATTTATTCATAAATTAATGAATCAATGTATTATAGTTTTTAGATAATTTTATAAGACCCTACGTAATTTTTGAAAGAACTATAAAATCAGTTTTAATCTTAAAAACGGTTTTTTAAGTAAATTATGATTTTAATTAAATATTAAATTAATAATATTTAAAAAATTATTTTTGAAAAATTGAATTCATTTCTGGATTCTACATGTCGAAAAATGGTTGTGGTAAATTTTTGGTATTTTTCTGAGATACTTGAATTTTTGATGAGTAGTAGAATCCGATAATTTATAATAAATGCTAAATAATGGATTAATTGAGTCATTGATGATGCTATGCTGATGTAATCACACTTGGTTCGGGATCACATGATAAAATTACTATTCATGGTCATTCAAGACTCACTATTCCTTGTGTTAGGGGAAATTATTAAACTAATGAATTTTATATTAAGGAAACCCCACTCTCCTCCACTATAAAAGCCACCCTTCACACCCTCATTTCCTCACACCTCTCAAGCTCCAAGACTTCTCTAAACTCTGACCAAACACCTTCCCAATCCCCTACCCCACGTCCAATAGCTTCTGGTCTCATCAAAAGACCATGCTTAGGCCCTTAAGGAGGTTCTCAAGAGAAGGATTCAAGAGGTAATTTCCCTCCCTCTTCTCCTTTAATTTCCTTTCAAGTTCAAGTTCATTTCTTGATCTCTCCCCACCTATATTCATCCAAATTGTATTGTAACTCCGGTATTATACATATACTATAATTTTCTGATCCTAATGGGATATTATATCATCCAACCCCCTTTCCCTCTTCCTTTTATTTTATTAAAGAGAACGTTGTTCGTGAGGTGTTAATTTATCACCTTCAAGAACGACATGCTTTCTTCTTCCATTTCTACCTTCATATCTGGTCATGAAACCATTTTTATGGTTGAACCAGAATATTTTATATTTATTATGTTCTATTTAATGTTCTGGAAATAACCTATGGCCATATTACTAAGTTATAAGTTAAAACAAGTTCGTTGTGATCCAAAAACCACCCAAATTGACCCAAATAACCATCATTTAATTATTATCTAATGATTCATCCACATGGATCTAATATAATTAATTATAAGATCATTCAAACTCCTGTAATATAATTAATGTCATGTAATATCATTTCTGGATGTTTACTCATGTTCTACCCAAACTTCAATTTAAGAATACAAGTGAACCACCTAAGAAAAACCATAAAAACGAACATCCCCGGACAATGTTTTTAAACTCTATAAGTCATACAAAGGAACATAATATGAAATAATGAGACCATAATGAACCCTATTAATGTAAAAATGGTCCTAGATTTATAATTAATGAATATAATGTCATTATACAGGACATTAAAGATAAGGAAGCATTCAGGTACAAGGTAAGGGGAAATTCCGAACCCAATTTTCTTCCTTCGGGTTCTCCCTCTTTCACTCCATTTTTGATATGGTTACTCATTAAAGATCATTTGTTCATCATTTTCATTAATTTTCTAGGATATACATGTTTTTCACTTGTTTTTATGTCAAACAAAATGTTTTCCAAAACAAATCCTCTTTTAAGAACACCCCTTTTACTTCTCACTCAAAGGGGATGGTTCTTGTAACATGTATGTTATTCTCTCTTTATTTTGGGAACCCAAAGTTTATGAATGTGTTATTATGAGATGAAACCCATTTAATTCCATGGTTTAGTTATGTAAATTTTTTATATGTGTTCTATGTGGCAATCATGATGATGATAATGTTATGATGTGATGGGTGCACCCAGAATTATATAGCGCAATTATGAATGTTTCAATGTGACGGGTGCACCCAGAATTATACATCGCTCTAATGAATTGGGTAAAGAGATGAATCTCATGAGTAAATGTTAAATGATGTTTGAAAAAGATGCTATCCTGGTTCACAAGTATGTTTGGTAGTTAACCACTAAGACAAGATGTTTCATTTTTATACATTGCCACATTTCAAGTCTTTTATTTACGCTCCTATCATGTTCATGATCTTTTGACTATGTCATGATTATGCTCACCCCATTATATATTCTTCTTATATATCATCTTAGTGGGCTTTTATATCACCTCTTTTGATGTATATCCTCAGGTGGATACATGTACTAAGGAGAGGAAAAGTGCCAATAAGAAGCTAGAGAAGAAGAAATTAAATGAATGTTTATGCTTGATGTTGTATTTGTTTTGTATGGCCCTAGTTTTCCCAAGACACTAAACCTTTGGATCCTCTATGTTTAATACTATTATGTTGTTTATCTTTGAAATGATGTAATAGTAATGTAGGAAAAGTCCGGGTCGCTATGGTTGTGAAGTTTCCAAAGCGTACGTCTATTGGAACTGGTATAACACCATTTAGATTGAAGGGATATCTGGTTAGAAGTGCTTGAAATACATGTGATAAAAGCAAACAAGAAAACCCTATAAAATTATCATCTTAATAAATTAATACATTTGAAATTTATTGTTTTAGATACATGTTTGGAACTCTATTATTTTGAGTGCAAAAGGGGATTGACATATGGGTAACACAGTCTTCTGGGTAAGGATTCAGGTCAGGTTCACCATTTTTGTTTCTAATGAAAATCTTTTGATGCTTCCGTGTGTCTTTAACTGATAGTTTTATTTTTTTTTGGGGGGGGGGTTTAATGGTTTCTAAATCATTCACATCAGTTTCACCATTTTTAATAGCTTTCAATGGATTTTATTTGTGGATCCAGAAACACCCATTAGTTCCCTTATTTGATATGTTTCATGAACATGCTTTCAAAAGGTAGGTGGTCATTAAGGAATAGATCCAATGATACTTAGGGACTCTCATTGGTCAAGAGGATGGAATGTTGGACTCATCACACCCTTTTGGTGGGGGGGAATTATTGCCTACTCTAGGAATATCTTAAATATTTAACACATATTCTCAAATCCATTATTAACTCCCAAGTATGACACATGTCTCCCTTAAATTAACAATAAATTATTAGTATGTATGGACTTTAGAATCACCTATATGTATCTTATGGTCTTAATTGATGAAGTCATATGTATGTATATGAGTTTCTCCATCAATGGTACCCTTTTATGAATGGATTAGAAATTATTTGGTCATTTATTATCATGATGCTATTTTTAAGCCACATAGTGGGGTACTCTAGGATTTATCATCATCCAGTGTGACGTGAATTAATTTGATGTTGGGATTGAGACCATGATATGGGATTCCTATGTATCCTCATGAAAGGAAATAGAACCCACATAGTTTATTGCCACTTAACGAGACACATCATACCTTTTAAGGTCATGTGATGAGGACCAAACCATGCATTTTAATGTCATGTGAAAAGGATGTCTATGCAAGAGTTTCCTAGTCAAAGTTTTGGTTTGGTACTTATTTCAAAGAAAACCAAGGAACCTAGAGGGAACAGAGCCTCCTAGGATGGATTTGATCTAATTGAGAACGTGTTCCAGAGATAATTAGGGTTAATTTGGGGTGCTGGTTTTGGACCTCAGGGAGGCTTCCTATGTATCCCATTTGTATGGGAATCAAATCCCATGTAGTTCTGTTGGGTTAAGGACCCACACATATGGAGTTCCTCTAAAGGATTGTATCGTAGCGAATATGTCTCTTTGAGAGGATTGTGACATGATTCTAATACTTATACCAAATAGGGGTTCCTTTAACTGACAGGTGATATGTCCCTTTAACATAGATACATAGTTTTGAGGACCCATGCCGATAGAGTCCCTCTGAAAAAGGGCGAGGGAAAGATCTAAAAAAGGATTCTTTGTTGAGACACGAATTTGATCATGCAGATTTCATGATCATTAATAACATCTAAGACCTTGTGAGTCATGTTAAGTGTGATAAACAAGAGTAAGTGAAAGATTAAACATACCACACAATATACTTTGTCCACTAGTGGACGAGGCCAGGGTGATGAGAGAGAGAAAAGGCTTTGATGTTCCATTATCCTCTTTTATTTTTGTAACCCCAGAGATGGAATATTGGAGGGCTGTAACCTCCTACAATAAAGACTAAGGGATTAATCTAGTATGGAGTCCCTTCTTCTAGTTCTAAAGAAGGTAGGAGTATATGAATTTAACCCTCATTAAATGGAAAAGAAATCATTCCCCCTCTCACTGCCTGAAATGGTAGATTTTTTTGTCTTAGAGATGATGAGAGAAGGACAAGGCCCTAGCCCTCATGTCTAAAAGTGGGAGGTCCCTAGAAATGACTATGAGGTTGGGACCATTGTTACCATGGGAATTTATATTTGAGAAAACTTTAAGGATCCCGCCTAAAATGTAGGTTAAATGTAGGACCTCCATTACCACAATAATTTATAATCGAGAGGACATGCTGGCGTGTCTTATGCTCCGATCTCACATATCCTGAGGCTTTGGGAGAGGTCTTGTATTGGTCCCTCTAAAATGAGGGATACAAGGGAAGAGATACCCTTCCATTAGTGTCATAAAATAGGGATTTAAGGAGGCTCACATAGTTATGGTATGGGAGAATAGAATCTGACTCGTGCAGGTGAGGGTTGGGCGAGCTGAAGAGGTCTCGCGCATGGTAGACCTGTGCAGATTGGAGGGGTCTGAAGCAGAATAGGCCTAAGATGACTAGAAAGTGATTCACATAGGGTAGGCCTGCATGATATAGATATAACTTCTAGATAAAGTACAACCTGGGCAACAACACTTGGGATATTCCTTTCTCTAGGATCCAAGGGTTTCCTTAGGTGTCCCTGGAGGGGTCTCATCCAAGTCTTGAGTTTAGGAGTAAACGTTCATACTAGTAATTTTTGATTAGGGGGGAATTAGTTACTTTCACAGGTGTTTTTTGTTTCAAACACTAGAGGGACTTTTATCCCACTATTCCCCTTAATTACCTCTTCTCTTGGGTTTTATAGAGTTACTTGGATGGTTTTGAGGGCCTCGGTGAAGGACTAGGATGAGCAGAGCTTCGAGGATTCTATGGGTTTGTTCATAATTTTAAATGAGGAGCCCAGGGTCCTATTTATAGGAATTATAGGGACCTTGTGCCTTAAAGGTTCCTATAATAGGTATGTTGTGATGGTCATCACGTAGGTGTACCATGCATGAGTCTCATGGGTGCACCTTTCTAGGGCCTTCACGGTGACAAAAAGACATGTCAACAATGTTCTTCAATTGCATACAAAATCTATTAATCATAAAAAAAAAGATCAATTTTAATAAATTCCATGGATTTTTTTTTGGTTGGATCTTTTGTCTCATGGATTTGGTTGGATTCAAGGATTTTCTAGATCTTGGAGGCATAAAAGATATATATGTATGATTACAGGTCATGTCTCAAGATCTATAGTGAAGATATTTGAATATCACATGAAGTGATATAGGGGTTGTATGGAATTAGTAGTATACACATGAATATGGTTTTGGTATGGATAATTTAATGAAACACCCCTATTGGTACCCCTATTGGGTTGACATTAGAGGTGAACATTGATTCCCTGAAGCTTGCCTCCAATAGGTCATAGTTTAGCGACTTCCATCGAGGGTATCATACACACAACTGAGAGGCACTACCCTCAATAAACTTGTAATGTACCACCGCCCTAGACCACTAATTAGTGCCTAGAATAGTGGTATTTATGTGACCTCAGGAAGGTCACCCTATATTTCAGAGGCTACTGACTATCAACATAGGTTTATGGTGATATGATGGGGAGACTACACCTTCATATCATAGTAAAATAATAACAAAAGGGCAGTCATATACATTATTCAAATAAAGAAATAAAACGAAATCCATAAAATTGTTGAAAAACCATCAAAATAAACCAGGCTATATCAAATGAACTATATACTACATGTAATACAAGTTATACATCGATAGTAAGTCATGTATACATCAAAACCCAAAAGACCAAAAGACAAAAATTGGAAAGAACCTTGAAAATAGTCTCGAGTCCTACCTCGATCCTAGACTCCCATGCTCCATCCTAGCATCCAAAATCATCAAGCATCAGTCTTTTACCAAACCCATATTTATAATTAAGTGTCATCTTTTCGACTACCCAAGTTCCATGGCATCTCGAGCACAGTGTGAGTATAACTTAGTAGGCCACCACCAATGGCATCCCTAAATATAATTAGTCTGAAATAAAGTGTATGCATAAGTTCTACAGTCAAAAATTGAAATAGTTTAATAATTTAATTTAAAACTAGAAAATAACCACTGATTCTTGAGCTTCATAGCGACACTTATGATCAGCCTATACTACCATACATCCTTAGGTCCATAACCCTGATTGACCATACCTGCTTCAGATAGTGTCAGGGTGTATCTAAGAACATCATGTGGACCATTCCATCTATAGTATCAAAACCACCCTTCCAAGTTTTTTCTTTAGAGTATAAAAAACCATCATAAAGTGGTGCTTTCTATATTATTACCAATGTCACTGAAAGGTTTTTTCTTTAGAGTATCACAAAACACCCCTTTGGGGTGTTTTCTATGGTATCATGGACCTCCCTGAAGTGTGTTTTATTTAGAGTATCAAAGAACAACCCAAAGGGGTATTTTATTTAGTTTCAAGGATACATCAAAGTGTGTTTTATTTAGAGTATTACAGACCACCCCAAAGGGTGTTTTCTTTATAGCATCACATATCACCTTGAAGAGTGTTTTCTTAGAGTATCACAAACTAATCCAAAGGGTATTTTTTTATAGTATCACAAGACCTACTATGAGTGTGTTTGTGTAACCAACACATATAAAAGTAATATTTCATAAAATCCATTCCAATCCACCACTTAAATATCCTTTTAAAATATTTTTACAATTTCACATTTTTATTATTTACTAATTTACTTTAAAATTTCATTTCAGTTCAAAAACCATCAATTCACCTCATAAAATTCAGTTCCCATTTTAAAACCCATGGTTTTACCATTATCTATATCAACATAATATCATAATCTCACCATTTTATTTTATAAAATATCATTTCCATTCATCTCGACATTTAGTAACTTAGGGTTCCAATTTTTAAACTAGGGAATTCCCCTTGGAAACACCCTTAAAATAGGTTCTTTAATGCAAGGGATAAGGCATATTTCATTAATTCCCATTTCATATGACATAAATTAATTTTAAGATACTTTCACCATTTACCGTTACTATTATAAATAAGTATCAACCCATTAACACATTTTTACCATTTCTAATTCCCCCATCACACTTTTGTCATGAATCATTCTAGTATACTATTTACATAGTCATTCACAGGGTCCATTTATCAATCAAGTAATCCCCTTAGAATCACCTTCCATAAGAGAAACTAACATTTCAATTTCAGGTCATGAAAGCATGGAAAGATAGAATTAAAACTCAAATTTAAATTTTGGATCAACGCACCATACATTGACGTGAATAGAAAAATAACACACTTAAAATTTAATAAAGACTATGGGAAATACTTAGTTACCACCTACCATAGCCTTATAGGATCCCACTTGTCTAATATTTTCCTTTGGATTGAGCTAAAATGGAAGAGAATGAAGAAGCAGATAAAAACCCTAAAAATAGGGAATAACAGGCATAAACAATAATGGATCACCGAATAATGAAAGAAATAAAGAAGGATGGGAAAAATAGTTATAGCCTTAACTCTAGCTCTAAATTTCTACTGACAATAGTCCAAATGGCCAAGGATCAAGGGAGATCCTTCTTAGAGAAGAAAAGAAAGGGTGGGGTATCCAAGGATACCACTTGGAATTTGGGATACCAAAATCCTAAGAAAGAGTTATAAGGGGTGTCCATGAGTAAAATTGAGGGGCTACCCCTAATTAAAAACTACACATGAGGCCACTGGCTAGTCGCTAGCCTCCATTGGCTTTCAAGTGAGCCCAGTTCCCATGCAGGGATACTGGTTTGACACCGGCTATCCAGTGGATCTATATTGGCTAACCGATGGCACTGTAGTAGCCTTTGATATAGGCTCCTCCCTCCTCCAGACCCTCTGAATTCTTTCGAGATCACTCTAAACCATCGAACCACTGCTATTTTTGAAGAAAACACACCCAACCAAGGGCCTTACACATGGGTAACTAAAAATTAAATAGAATCACACCTTTATGAAGGGTCATGGTATTAAAACCCTCCTACCATATAATAGATCATCTTTAATCTATACTCCTGAGCATCACTGATCCCCACAAAAAAGTCTTATCACAATTTCAATAGGCCCACTTATGGAAACAAGATTCCCTCCATTCCAAATGTGACTGGGTCCCAACCTCGGAGACACCCACAAGAATATGCAGTTACTAACCTTGCACTCATTAGGTTGGTGACATATATCTGCATATGTCCTTGCCTACTATAAGTCATCTCCATGCATTATCTTGATCAACTAGACACACTACAAGGTCTCCTACATAAGACCTGATCCAATAATGAAAATTTACCAGCCTTCCACTAATCAATTTCATGCCAATGATACACTCAAACAATCTCTACTGCTTAAAGTAACATCAAATCATATCACTCGATTCTACCAATTTCAAATAATTCCACCTCAATTCCCCACCTATGAAATCATTTCTGGTTTCCTAAAACATCTGATTTCATAGTATCATTCCCAATACTAACCATAACACAATGCCTCAGATCATAATTTATGTCAACATAACATACCTGAGTGCTGATATCTCTAAAACCTGGTCACATCACATGGTCATTAAACTACACTCAACAATTATCAAACACTGAACACAAAAATCCACATCAAATCCACTAATTCATTCATCAAAACTTAAATATCATGTTCTAACAATGTGCCTAATGTAGTTTCCACCAAACTGCATTGAACTACATAGAACATCATTGGTCAGACCTCCTATAGTAAACTCTCCTCAAGTTCTCTTAGATACACCCACCGAAGTGCTATAACATCTCAATAATAATGCATAGCTCCCAAAGGCATTCAAGGACTATCCAAGCATGCACACCGTTGTTCAAATTCGAATCCTGATTCCATTCCATGAATAAACCCTCAACCCACAAAAACCACCATTGTGATGTATCATGAGAACTGATGAGACCTTGATCAGACTCCCATAGAACCAAATGCTCATAACTGATTTGATACTCTCCACCATAAGAGTTCCCACATATTCACTCCATTAAACCAAGAATCCAATCTCTACGGTCCATCCTTTTTCCATCATTATATTTAATGACCAGATGCAACCACCTAATTCATACTTGAGTGACCACATAAAACACCAACCACCACCCACTCCTAGCTTTCCAATAGTATTATCGACAACATTTTCTAAACTCCATTCAAAAAGAGGGCCACACCTTCAACCATCTAATGGTCCACTCCCCACTATATGTCCTCACCTATATCACTCCTTGAGCACAACCTTGATAGATTCCATCATCAAGACACATGCGTCGCTCCCCCCAATCCAAACTCATCCATCACATTAACATGTAAAAAGGGTTAAGATCGGATCAAACAATCCACCTCACATCGACCAATCCACATTCTTGTTCTCACTATCATAACATTAAAATTTTCAACAAAGTACATAGGCCACCATGCTCATAACCCCATCATTGAATCCACATCAGTCCCATCCTACACACATAGTTTCTTGCTCATTTAAGTTCCACAAGCCTATTCTTCTATACCACCTAAATCACTAGCTAAACAGAACAGTGTATCCCTAACATGCTCTTGTGTCCAAGATCTAATTGAAGCTCAATGAACACACACTCTTAAAAAACCTAATCATAAGGGTCTGTCCCAATGCCATAAATTCATGTCTCACCAAAACTAGGTCATACATCCACACCACTAGACATTCCTATGCTGCATTCCAATCTCACTAAGCGAAAAAACCCTCTACACTATTCAAAATCAGGGCATCTCACCAAACTGAAACCATTTACAGGACCACTCATAACATGAGTGTTGTTCCAAGACCTAAAGAATTTAACTAGACTCCACTTGCCCTAGATTTGAGCACTTAGAGTTACCATATACTATTTATCTATAACCACACTGATATTTGACTAGGTTAGGAATCATAACAATCCTACATTCCAAAATCAGTTTTGATACCTAAAAAACCCCATGGAATCTACATTCCATTAATAAAACCTATCCAAGGGAATCCATAAACACAATGAAATCTAGGCCCCAAACATTCTCAAGGTGTCTTACCTTCCCTACCACACACTAATTTCACTTATCGCGCATCAAACTCACATGTGATAATTCACCCATGTTCATTTCTCTAAAAGAACCCACATTTCTTGGAAAACACCTCTCTCAGGTTACCCTCGATAATTAAAACTCATTGAATCACCACCATCCCATGCCACATTTCAAAAGACACTAGATTCTAGCACCAAATCCTATAATACAAGTATCACATAAGACACAACTCATATTCAACACTCCTTCTCTTGTATTGAGACACACGACAACTAACATTATAAGAAAAACCACCCACTTAAAGGTCCCACACATAGGTTCAATCCAAGTTTACTCTACCCACTATATGGGGTCAGACATGACAAGAAAGGTTTATACATATTCAAGTCACATCACAAACTCAGGACCAAATATCAAACTAAAACCATAATAGGCATGAAATTCATCTATCTTATACACTTAACATCATAAAGTTCTAAAAACCTAGTATCTCTCTCTAACCTCATTTTCCCATTCACAATATCAGGTCACACACACTATGAATTACATAAAATCACATTTATGTTTTTAATTATCAATGTCACAACTCAAGGATAATGATAACATGTACACACCATGTTACTCTTTACACCTTTCATTATAGGGATGTCACATAACCTAGACTCTCTTAACAACCCCAACAACCCATAAAAAGGTTCAAACACCAATTACCCATTAGGTCCACATCACACACACATATATAGGATTTACAACTTTACACTTCCATTTAACATTAACATGAATTTTACATAACAAGGACTTTATTAAATGAAATGTACACAATAAGTTATAGAGAAAACACTTTATAAGTATTACTTTAAATTTTACTTAGCTGATGACATATAAAAAAAGATAATGTTCACATAATTTACTCTTAACCATTTACTTTAACCAGAACTTTTCACAACCAAGGATTAATTAAATAAAATTTCAATTAAAAGTTATAGAGGAAAACACTCTATAAGTTGTAATTGAAATTTTATTTAGATGAGTCCTTGTAATAATCAAGTAAAAATATCAAATATCATGATTTTATCCCTTTATAGGATTGGTTTAGTAAGGTTCCACTATACACTTATATAGAAATTACTGTATAAATGGTTGTTGACACTTACTGACTCATGTCACGGTCTAGTTAATCAAGTAATCAATCACAGGAAAGAAAAAAATGAAATGTGAATCCTATATGCCTGGTATGATTCATGTACACACACCCTCTTTCCATACCAACAAATAGATAAAATCCCATGAATTAATAAACTCATAATCATGTGTATCACCCAAGATGAAATCGGATCAAAAATAAAAGTGAATGACATGAATAATAATCCTAACCTTGATAATATAGAATTCCGTCTTATATGGGGTGTCCAGTCCTAGGCCCAAGTTCCATACCATGTTTCGAAAACACCCTATCTCCTATCAACCTTTCCCAAATATCAAAACAACAAAAAATTATACTATAATACCACTTTATAATATTTCACTTCTCCATACCATTAATCAGTGTTTGGAACAACGATCTTCATTTGACCTCAGGTGCACCTTCCATTACACCAGAGACTACCGAATAGTAGTGTGGGTTTATGGTGGTACGGTGGGGAGACCATACCCGCATATCAGAGTAAAATAAAAGTGGGGAAAAGGGAATTCATATACATTATTCAAAAACAACAATAAACATTCATCCAAGAAAGTGTTGATAAACCATCAAAATAAACCATGTTATACCAAATGAACTGGATATTACATGTTAAGTGATGTGGCTTTATTTTGGTACTAATTTTCCACATAATATTTGTAATTTAATTATATTTATATTTTTAAAATAATTTTTTAGTTGATTAATTTATAATTGTTGTCAATTTAGTGGTAAACTAATAAATTACTTAATTGAATGTTTAATATATGTTTTTATGTTTAATTATAATTATTTTTAACTTTGATTTTATTATTTAATTTTGAGTAAGTTTTTAAAATAATAAATTAAGTTTTTTTATTAAATTTAGTTTTCTATTTATTTATATGCTTTTAGTTTCTTTATTTTTTAATTAATTAATTAATTAATTGATGTTTAATATTTATTTTCTTTAAATATTTTAATAGTTCATAATATTTAATTTTAACTTAACACTTTCATAATTTATACTTTGATAATTAATTTATCAATAACTTATTTTTTCTATTCAAATTTATTTTAAATTTTAATAATTAGAATTTATTTTATTTAAATTATTATTTTTCATTAATATTTATTTAGAAAAAGAAAATTTATTTAAATTTAATTTTCAATTACTTATTGGGTTTGAAATTTTTTAAAATTAACTTTCAGTTTAAATTCATTAACAAATTATCCTGTTTTTATTTTAATCTCTCTTATTTATTTTTAGTGTAGGGCATGAGATGAATTTCCAAATCCCAGATGATGAAATAAAATTATTTTCACTATCTGCATCAAAAAATTGAGTTTCCCAAGATGAAGAAATTATCTTCTACATAAGATAATTTGGAAATGCAGTATGTGGAAGAGAATTTGTCAATTCCAGGAGGCATAAGTTAATTTAGTGAAATAGAATTCATGCATGAGTCATTTAATAGACTTGTGCCCCAAATAAATTTTACAAGGGGCTTGATAATATCTAATTAAGATAATTATCTTAATTATCTTACATCTGTAACATAAAACCAATTTATCGAGCTTGGTGGTTAACCAGTCCGACTGAGGTCCCTACCGTGACTCCACTGAATAAATTCCCACTATGCTTTCCATGAGAGGAAGTCCATCTAAACTACTAATGTTGTGAATGATAATATGAATGACACCAGTATTAACCCAAATCCACCATTTTTAATGTCACTGATGTGCGCCCAATACCCTTTTTTCCCTTGAATAAGCTGAACTCCAGATTCATGAAGAATATGACCATGAAAAATCTAGATCTATGAATACTGAGATCATGAACAACCATTTTCATTAATTAAGTGTTTCCACTATGCTGATCGAACTTGCACCACTGAAGTTTGATCTATCATCCTGATGAAGAAACTGAAAATTATGAGCTAACTCCATTTCTCCAAGCTTCGCGTAGAAGATTTGAAGCCGGACCATAATCATATTCCACCACTGATGAATTCAAACCACCATGGATTCTATAAATTAAATTCATTTAATTTAGGATATTTAAAATTTGTAATTATCACATAGATAAATTAAATTAAAAAGGAAAATAAAACATACCTTGATCCATTGAACCTTATTTATTTGAGCCTCCTTAATTTTCTCCCACTTAAAAGGATTTCTATCCTTTGGATAATCTCTCTTCCATAGCAGTTTTGATGAAGCATACCAGAATTTTAATTGAGACTTAATTGGCGAGGACATGCCCCTTTAAATATGGATAAAACTATTTTCATGGGTGGTTATTTAATTAACTATCAAAGTCCATCAATTTTACAAGTTTATTCATCATTATCCCATTATAATAATATTAAACAAAATATTTCATGAGTTATTCCAACATTCTCCCACTTAACTCATGTGATATTAATTTATGATTTTTAATACATTTAACCATTCATTATGCGCATATATATGTATTATATCATTTATACAAAATTCATTATAATTAAGGATAATGTGGACATGATTCATGGAGGTCGTATATTCTCTATTAATATAATCCCTTCCATGTACTACAATATTGAAATTTTCCCTATCATAATTAAAATTATATATATATAATTAGTTCAATGATAATGTATTTATTTAAGACTATACTTTTTATCACCATTCAATTCAATCATGTATACTTATTGAAAAAATAGGCAATATGATCAAAATAATTATAAGTCCAAGTTTCAACTGTAATAATCATAATAGTCAATACATATAATAAAACCTACTCATTAACAATTACCATACTTTTAACATGTCCAATAAATGTATTGGGAGACAAAACCTTTGTCTAAGGGTTGAAAATCATAAGATTTGTGCTAATATGTTCAATTGACTCCTTAAGTTTTTAAACTACCTCTTTATATGCAAATTACATTAATTACATATGTTTATAACCTTTAGAATATTAGTTATTCTTTGAAAATAATACAACTATGGCATTGTCATAATAAAATTTCAAGGGATTAGTGATATTTTTGACCATTCTAAGTCCTAAAATCAAGTTATACATCCACATACCCTGAATTGTAGCTTCAAATCATACTAAAAATTCATATTCCATGAAAAAATAAGCTATAACCAATTACTTTTCACTTTCCATGATATCACTCCTTATACCAGAAGATACACATAACCAAAATTTGAGTTTCCTATATCAACACAATCAGAAAAGTTTGAATTAGATTATCCAATCACCTCAAGATCATTGGAACTTTTATAAGTAAGCATGTGATCCTTTGTTCCTTGTAAATATAGAAAAACTTTATTTTCAGATCTCCATTGATCCAGTCCAATATTTCTTTTATATCTTCCCAATATACCAACTCCAAATATAATATATTCCCCTGTACATGTTTGATCATACATCAAGCTTTCAACAATAGATGCATAAGGAGTTTTGTCCATCTTTTTTCATTCCAAATCATTTTTGGGACAATGATTGTAATTAAATTTAACTTCTTTATTAATTGAAACTAGTGATTCAAAACATTTTTACATCCCAAACCTCTCTAAAATTTTATTAATATATGAATCTTGAGATAAGCCTAATAAACCTTTAATTCTATTATGAAATATTTTTATTCCAATCACTTACATGGATTATCCCATGTTTTCCATTTCAAAATTATTAGAGAGGAATTTATTGGTCTCACATAATAGACCAAGATCATTTACAACAAGAAATATTTCATCAACATATAGAATCAAGAATATAAATTTAATCCTAATGATATTCTAGTCTATAAACCAATCAACGATGTTTTACTTAAATCCAAAAGATACAATAGTATCATTAAAACTAATATAATATTATCAAAAATCTTATTTACATCCATATATTGAATTCTTTAATTTACATACCATGTGTTCTCTTACTTTAATAGAAAAACCCATTGGTTTATCCATGTATAAATATTCCTCTAAGTTTCTATTTATTAAGGATGTTTTAACATCCATTTGATATAACTCTAAATCATACTGAGCTATGAATTCCATACTAATTATGAAAGAATATTTCTTGGAAACTAGTAAGAATGTTTAATTATAGTATATAACATATTTTTGATTGAATCCTTTAGTAAAAAGTCTAACCTTGTAACATTCAAGGTTACCATGAGAGTCATGTTTGGTTTTGAAGACCCATTTACATCCTACCCTCTTTCATCCTTCAGGAATTTCCATAAGGACCCATACTTTATTTTGTTCCATATAATTCAACTCACATTTCATGGAATCTAACTATTTATCATAATTATCACAATTTATGGATTGAGAATATGAAACTAGATCATTATCAATGCCAAGACCACTTTCCATTACATACAGATATACCACATAGTAATCATAAACAACAGACCTTCTTTACCTTTGAGATATTCTTAACACTATTTCTTGTGGTTCTTCAAACATTTCTTCATTGTGAATTTGGTAAAAATTCTCTTGTTGTTCTACATGATTAGTTTGTGATGCAATAATTTTGGGTACAAAAACATTTGAATTAGAAGTATAAGTATAAGAAAACAGAACTAGAATTATAAATTCTTTAATTTCCACTATTTGTAGAACTTCACTCCCACTGGATTCACAATTCTAAATAAATAAAATATTTCTAGTTTCAAAAATTTTCATACTATGGTTAAGAAAATAAAATCTATACCCATTTTATTTCTCTAAAAAACCAATGAAATATCCACTGATTGTTCTTGCATCCATTTTTCCTTATTGTGGATTATATGATCTTATTTTGCCTGAAAACCCTATACATGCAGGTGTGTAAAACTAGATTTTATACCAGTCCAAAGTTCAAAAGGAGACTTTGGAACTGATTTACTAGGAACCATATTCAATAAATACATGGAATTTTTTAAAGGATACACCCACAATGATAAGGGTAAAGTAGAATTACTTAACATACTCCTAACCATATATGTTAATATTCTATTATTCATTTATGATAAACCATTTTTTTATGGTGTTTAAATCATGACTGATTGTCACCTATCGACTGGTCAAGTTTACAGTGCTCTTCTAATGTGTATAGCAGCACTCAGGTTAAATCCTCGGCGATGCTACGTTTTAATAGGCGATTGTTTTTAGTTGATTGTATTCTGATTGGGGGGTTTCTTTTCAGAGCTTATGAAATGATTGATTGATTAATACTTATTTAACAAATTTATAAATATTGGGGTGATTTCATTATTAGGGATTTAAGCTTGTGATATCCTTGAGCTTTTCTTTATATTGCATTTAAATTAACACCCACTTCACAAGATAACGTTGATTGGAATTACTAAGTGTTAAGGCTTTAATCCAAGTCTTAAATTAACTTAGGGTTCTAATCTCAATTAGATATTGTTTATGGTAGTGTATTTATGGTTCCAATAATCCATGGAAACCACATGTTAAACAAATTATGTCATTAATCCACAAAATTCTATGTTTAACATACACAATGTTAATTTAAAGAATATCCATCGAGCTAATGCTCTCAATCACTTAACATCCCCAAATTATAACTCAACCCAATGGTATATTTACTCAGACATTGAAATTATTAATAACTGGGTATAATTATTATGATGATAAATTAATAATAGAATAAAAATAATGTGATAAAAAAAAGAGTGGCGCGTCGAACACACACACAAATGATAATTAGAATTAAAAATAGACTTTCGGTTGATTGAGAAAGCAAAATAAGGGAATGGGTTTTAACTTTATTTAAACTATTTTAAGAACATTAGTATTATAATACATAATTTTGATGAGAAAAAGAGATATTGAAGAAGAAACTTTCATTAAAACAGAATTACAAAAACAAAAACTTACAAGATTACGACAAAGAAGAACACAAAAGTAAATGAAAAAAGAGAGGAGGAAAGGTCTCTCAAGTGAAAACATGAGTATTTAAGGTCCTCCAAAAACTTTTTCAAGGATTTGGTCATGCTAATATGTGCTTCTATCTTCTAAAATGCAAACCCCTTTGAAGGAGAGGAGGGGGATGTATTTATAGCCCAATGAAGTGGACTGATTGCATTCCCAATCTGTCCCACCACTTGGATTGACGATTTGGACATCCAGATAGCTGAATCTCAAGATATATCATTCTTAAAATTTGTATAAAATAATGTGGGATGACTAATATAAAAATTTGGAGTCATTTGGACATATGTAGACAAAGTTATGTCAGTTTTAATAAACAATGTTAAACTGTCCATTTCTATCCATTCTTTTTCGATGGCCAAAATGTTAATGGACTTTGGAATAGTAAGATGTCTTAAAATCCAAATTCTTTATTCAAAAAAAATCATAAACCTATATATCCTCTTTCACACTAAAAATTATAAGCTTTATTTGATTATTACAACATGAAATATGTCATGAATAAATTACTGATTTTATTTCCCATCCAGAATGGTGGGATGAGTTTAAATGAATCAGTTGGGCCCCTTGTATTTGGAGTTGGTCCTTGAAATTTTTATCCAAGACTCCTTACATTGTCCCCCAAACCTTTGAGGAGAATGAAGGAATTTTAACTTCTATATTGATCATAGTAATTCAATATTCATGGATGGTCCAGTTTCTTCATAGATTCTGTAGGCCCTCTTGTGTGGTCCATATGGGCCATCTAATGGCAGAATTGGCCCATGATCCATTCTAATGAAATGTTGTATATTGAATTTGGAATCCTACAGAATAAAAACCACAAAATTTGGATTAGTAGGGGGATATTTATAAATAAAATAGTAAATTGACTCAATTGGAATACTTCTAAAAATGCTCAAAAATTATACTTAGTATTAAAAAATTAATATTTCACACAAATTATGAACATTTCATATAAAATCAGTAAACAGAGTATATAATAAGTCATGAAAATATTAATAACATCAAGTGTACCTATCATAGTTTATTGTACACATATGTCATGAATTTCTATAAACTTTGCAAATGGACTAGGGTTTTTTCCACTTTCATCAAATATTCCATAATATTCACTACCCCTATCTGACCTTATGACCTTCACTTTTATGTCTAATTGCCTCTAATCTTAATTTACATAAATTTTCAAGGAAATTATTGCTTGATATTTCTCATGCAATAAATATACATATCCATAACGTGAAAAATCATCAATGAAGGTGATAAATTATTTTTCTTTACCAAAATAATTGACATTAAAAGGTCAACATATATTAGTATGCATGATCTCAAGGAGTTGATAATTTCTAGTGTAACCTTTTTTTGTGCGTTTTTTTCCTTTAATAAAGTCCACACAAATGTTTAGGTTGGTAAAATCCAAATTTGGAAGGACTTCAATCTTAATCAATCTCTATAATATTTCTTTAGAAATATGACCTAAACATTTATGCCACAAATAAGTAGACTTTTCATTTACTAAACCATGTTCAGTACCAAAATTATGATGCAAGGTCATAAGAATTTCAACATACATATTATCAAGATTAAATTTATATAAACTTTAATATAATAAACCGTATCCAATCATACATGTATGATTAAAAAAACTAAAATATCCATTCCAAAAATTAAAAGAGTATCTAGTAGCATCAAGTTTTGATAAAGAAACCAAATTAATAGATATACTAGATACATAAAAGGTTTCACATAAATCTATACTATATCCACTATTAAGGATTAAATGGTAATTCTCAATAGCTTCCACAAGAACCTTTACTCTAATCCCCATAAAGATGAACATTTTTGTTGGGATTGTGATTTGGGTTAAAAGGAATCCCTGAATCTTATTAGAAACATGATTCGTACAACCAGAATCATGTATAATAATTTTTCTTACCTTTATTTTTAAACCAAGCCTTTTGTTTTAGTCAATAATTTTGGAAATGTTCATCTTTCTCATAGAAATGTAATTTATCTTTATTTTCATTCTTATGGTTCTTGATAGAGGAATCATTAACCTTTAATGGACCCTTTCCTTTTCTATGCTTCTTTATTCCATGCTTCTTTCCTCCTTGATGATTCACATAATATATGGAGTGGATTCCTTGACTCTTTAACCATGTTTCCTATTGAACTGGTATAATATGAAATTATTTCACATTCCATTTATCTTTCATGGTGTTATAGTTCATTTGGAATGGTCTATACTCAGACGGTAATGAGTTTAGGATAAAATATACAAGGAAACTTTCATCCACTTCTATTCCCAAAGATTAATGTCTTGCCATAATATTTTTCTTTTCAATGACATGCTCATGAATAGTAAGAGAACCATCAAACTTCATGGTAGTTAATGTACTCATTAATGTTTTAGTAAGAGATCTGTCAGTATTTTGAGATATGTCTCTGGTTGCACCCAAATTTACCCTACTGGTAGAAGTGGTTTATGTAGTATATATAGGGGTCAAATCCATAGGGACCAAAGAAGTAACCTTGAGACACTATGATTTGTTGGAGGATGGGCTGTGAAGTGGACAACTTGGGATAGAATTGATTGGATAACTAATTATTTAATTTAAAGAACAACTTAAAAAGACAAATTTAATTGATATAAAACAATTAAATAATATGGGTTGATCCTAGGTTGTTTCTTGGGGTGGATTGGATGCATTTGTTTCTTAGAAGGTGTGAGATCACTAATTCAAGATGAATCCACAAAATGAGATAATTCCACAACCTCATTCACTAATTTAGTTCTTAAACAATTACAAGGCTAATCACCAATGCACTTATATGACCAATTTCATGATCACTCCAAGGAATTGGATTATAATAGAACTCAGAATGTGTCGTTATTAAACTTGGAAAATATAAAGAAGAACATAACTCATCGAATAGAAATCTTAAAATAACAAATAGATTTAAAAATTAAATTACATGAAATAACATCCAATCCATCTCATGAAACTCTCTAGGACCAAACCATAAATGTTTAGCCTTCCATAGATTCTATTCTATCAATGGAAGTGAGAAGTAGACTTAAATAACTGGGATTGAAGAAGAAAAACATTAATAAAAACGAACACTCCACCGTTGTGTGAGAAATTCACAAGTGTTGGTGTGAATAAATTTACACCTTGATTCAACGGTATCAATGTGTGAAGAAAATAAAAATTAAAAGTGAAGAATAAGACCAACTTTTATTAAGATATTTAACGTGAAATAAAAACATACATTAGGGAAATTGATGATGTGATTACAAAACGAAAGATGGAAATTACAATTGAAAGAAATACAATGGATGAAAGAAAAAACATGGATTGAAAGAGAAATATTAGATGATAATTACCTTCAACACCAGCTCCTTATATATGAATATTTGGAGCCTTAGATACACCCCCAAAAATAAATTCTATCCCCATTAATTGGGAGAGTCAAAAGAGCATGAGAAAATCAAGGGAATTTCGACGTTTCAAAGTTTTCTATAAATTTCGTCCAGATTCGTCCCCCATTTTGATATGTAATTTATAACTTAAGGAGGCCGAAGAAGAGATATTTTCTCATCCATCTTTTCTCTATGTGTTTTAAAAATTTCAAGTCATTTGGTGCATCCGTTTGGATGTTATGATCAAAATGGAGGGACGACTTTATGTGCATTCATATCAAGCCCACCATTTAAATCTCAACTTCAGATCCCTTTATAGTCATGGAAACTTCAGAATTAGCTTTGGCCACAGTTGAATAGAATGATCCCCATATTTTTATCTTTCTTCAGTAAATTTTTTAGCTTAATTGGTCTTGGTTTGTGGGCCCCACTATTGTTTGATGGGCCTTAGGCCCATTATGATTTCTCTAGAAAATTTCTTCATTCATGTTGAAAAATCCCCATCTTCTCCTGGGATTCATCCATCAATCCTAAAAGACAAAATATTCCAAAAAAACTGATCAATGATATCCTAAAATATTAAATTCAAAAAATGAATATAACGTTCTCCACAAATAGATGATTGATTGGGCCCAAATTTTCATTTTAAGCGTGAATTGCACTTAAGATGAGAAATAAAGTTCAATTTCTATAATGAACTAAAAATGATGTTTATGGACTTTGGAACACATAAATATTAAGATATTAACAATGAATATTAGCCACTTCCAGCAGCTAATCACACCCCCAAACTTGAGTTTTGCTAGTCCCGAGCAAAATATATTACAAATATGAAATTCGAATTCCCTTTTCCAAAAAATTTTTAATACACATTGCTCACCCAAAGACCTCATACCAAAAAAATTATGAAACCCATCAAAATAATTTAAAAAAAGATAGGTCCATAAGCATATCCCAAGCCCAAGCCCATTCCTTTGTTAAAATTCATCTTCACATTTCATCCAGTTACATTTAAGCATGATGATGTGTTGTGTATCACAAAAGACATGGGGTCCATTTTATTATTCAATGGGAAAAATGGAAGTGCTAGGTGGGAATCACATTAAACCTTAAGATGAGTATCCAATTTTTTTTTTTGATTTTTTGTTTGTTTTTTTTTATTTTTTTTTACCATAATAGATATGAAAAGACTAACTCTGGGAAATAAAAATATGGAGTCACGATCCCAAAGTGCCAGACACCACACATATTGTCAATTACACACTCTAAAATAGAGATATAAAGCCAAAATCTGGGCAAGACAACTATGGAGTCATGATTTCCAAGTGCTGGACGCCACACATTTGGACAAAACATTGATCTATGTGGTCACAATTTTTTTTATGTTTTTTTGGATACTCAAACTAAACTAAAAGTGACCCCAAACCATATACTATGATTAAAGGGACCCAATGAATCAAATTTACACCCAAGATCTAGTAGATGTGCATTGTGGAATTTTTATTTAGAGGATGAAAATGTAAACTTTGAAAAATCACATCGGACAACCACACTTTCCAAAAACTATGCTCATGAACTTAAACATGCATTAAAATTAGAATCAAGGCATGCAAAATTATTCTATATCCAATTTAAGAGTTTTTAATGTGTGTTATCATTTCCAAGGTTAATGAAATTTTTCTTTCCACGCATGTTCTTATTCACAAAAAAACATTTTTTATTTATTCTCCCCCCAACATAGAATAACATAGTCCCAAATTTTTAAAGAAAACTTAGAAGGTGGTATGGGAGAGGTGTTCAAATAGGAAATTGAAAATGATAATTATGGAATGAATTCACCTGGTGTTTAATAATTAAAGTTCATGCCACATTCTCCCTTCAATCCTGGGTTCGAGTCTTAGTGGCTTGGACGGTTCTAATGGGCATTTCCAACGAACTATGACATGTAATTTTAAATTTTTATTATATATATATATATATATATTATTTTTTTAACCTTCAAAAAACATAAAAATAAAATAAACTGATGATGCATTGTCTTCTTTTTAAATTTCTGGGTAAGGCATTACTCAGAGATCACGCCACGTGACACAGATGAATATGGCGCTCCCCTTTCATACCCATCCTTACTCATAAAATAAGAACATGTCAAAAGTCTAAGGTAATTTATTATATAAAAAATAAAAAAATAAAAAAAATAAAGATGATTCACAATGATTGGAAACATGAAAACCATGGGTTTCCTCCCATGCATCGCTTTTGTTTAACATCGTTAGCCTGATTTGAACCCCCAGAATTATCCAATTCCAACTTTCAACATTTTTAGGACCCCGTTTTTATCCACCTAAACAAGATTTAGATTAATTCTTTTTTAGAATTTTTTCCATGTGAAATCCCATGATTAACAATGAGTGTGAAAGTCCAAGGAATTTTGGTAATGGTTGATTGAGTTTCATCTGGAGTATTTCCTAAGATTTTAAGGTTCATTCCTGCTTTGTGAGATTCTTGATGAAAATGGATAATAATTGAATGGTCTTGGTTATCATAAATGGAGGGATTCTTGAGTAGGGAAGGAAATATTATAACGTTGAGTTCATCTTGATTGAATTTCCCCAAAGAATAATGGAAATTTGAATTCAAATTTGTTTATTCTACAAAACATTTTAAAAGAATTAGTTCCTTTTGAAAATATGATTCATCCCCAAAATTGGCCAGTTGAATATCAGGAATGGGTATAGACTCATTGTTTGTGATATCTCCTAATGGTTCAATTATTGGTACTTCTAAAAATTTATCAATGGAGTTATATTCAGGATACTCAAACCATGATGTCAAATTATCCTCTTTTGAGTCCAAAAAATCAATTTCCTCCTAATTTAAAGACCCTTTAACATTTCGTTAATCTTCTTAAGTTATCCCATATCCAAAGGTTAGTTCTTTTTTAAATTCATGAGTTGTTTTTGGGATAAAATATTCTTCTATCAGTGATGAGGAAAGAAAATCTTGAGTGGGAATGGGTTCCTCATAAGTCTCAATGCTTTGTATTTCTAATCTCAGTGATGAAACTTCTGAATTCATTTTAACCATTTTTCACACAAATGTTCAAGAATTTTTTTAGGATTAGGATTAATAGATTTTTGTACATAATGAACTTCATTAAGTTTGATCTCTTCAATCATACTCTAGAGGGATGTAAATTTATCCTTTAAACAATCAACATCCCATTGATTGTACATCTCATCTGGTGTGGTGTATTCAATCAAGGTTTGGTCAATGAAATTCCCTACGTGAGGTGATTCCAAATATTGATTTTCTAGTTGATTATAGCCTTGGTCTATCAATGGGTATTGTGGAAGATAATCCATTTGAGTTTATTGAAAATTGGTTTTGAGATTCATTGGACACACAGAAATAGAAAGGGGAATAGAGAAGAGAAATTAGGGTGAGAATAGAGAATTTGGGGTGATAAAAGAAGATGAGTGTCTAAGGTACTTTCTTAATGAGGATGAATCCAGAGGGCTCATAGAAGAGAAATTTTCTATTCCATATGTCCTCTATGTTCTGTAAAAATGTCGAGTTATTTGGTGCATCATTTTGGAATTTATGATCGAAATGGTGGGACGACTTTATGTGCATTCATATCAGGCCCACCATTTAAATCTCAACTTCAGATCCCTTTATCATCATGGAAACTTCAGAATTAGCTTCAGCCATAGTTTAATAAAATGATCCCCATATTTTTATATTTCTTCAGTAAAAATTTGAACTTAATTGGACTTGGTTTTTGGGCCCCACTATTGTCTGATGGGCCTTAGGCCCATTATGATTTCTCCATAAAATTTCTTCATTCATGCTGAAAAATCTCTATCTTCTCATGGAATTCATCCATCAATCCTAAAAGATAAAATATTCCAAAAAAAGTGATCAATGATATCCTAAAATATTAAATTAAAAAAATTAATATAACGTTCTCCACAGATAGATGATTGATTGGGCCCAAATTTACATTTTAAGCGTGAATTGCACTTAAGATGAGAAATGAAGTTGAATTTTTATAATGCACTAAAAATGATGTTTGTGGACTTTGGAACACATAAATATTAAGATATTAACAATGAATATTAGCCACTTCCAGTGGCTAATCAGTCTCCAGCATATTTCATAAATTCTTTATCACTTTCAGTTTTTGAGAGGCCAGGCTTTATGTTACTTGCTATTCTCATTCACATGAACATCAAACTCATCCTATTCAATCTTTACCATGTTTTATAATATACTCTATCATCATCACTACAATCATACATTACATTAGTATGTTTCTCTAAAAATAGTGCTAAATCAATATCCAATACACCAAGGTAAAATTGTATTTTCTCACTCTAATCAGAGAAATTTAATCCATTAAAGATTTTAATAGTTTATTCATGTGAGTGAAATGATGATGGAAAGCTAACTGAAATAAATACATGTTTAAAATTAATTCTTTGAAATAGTAATTATACATTGATTCAAATAAATTATTTAACATAAAACGTGTATTAGTTTTCTCCTTTTGACGATACACTAATAAAAAATCATAATTGATACAAATTAAATTCACTTTATTTAAAAATAATATATGAATCAATCATATTTATTTATTATCTTGGGATATATAAATGAATACCATAATATATAAACATATTACCTATAATTATATTTATAAATTATAATAATATTCAAATTACCTTTGGACAATTAATAAACATCTCATGATAGTGAATTTCAATTACTCATAAAATATCATAATAGTATTAAATTTATGTACAATCAATATATATCATTTTAACATAATTTTGGAACAATTTTAACTTTATGATTTGACCACTTTATTGATTAAAAAATATCATGCAGTAATGTTCCAAATATAAAACATCATAACATAACATAATTATATATATATATATATATATATTTTAATAAACATAATTCCAAATTTTGTTTAATATTTCTTTAATTGTTTTTGCGTCAAATTTAAAACTCTAATAATCATTTTCAAATAATGAAAAATCAATTTTATAATTGTTTTAATTACAACATTTAACACATTCCAACATCTAAAATAATAAATAAAAATTATAACAATAATTATTATTTTCCCATTTAAATAATGAGAATCATTTTTTTTGAAACTACAACTTCATCTCATTTAATATGAAAAAATAATAATAAATAAATAATAAGAGATCCTTAAATCATGAGGATATCAAAGAATTTCACACCATATTAAGATTTCAAAATGCATATCTATTATGAAATTTAATATTATTTATTTATTAATTAAACTGAATAACTATAATAACATTACAATAACAATTATTATGATTTTTATGAAAAAATAAGCCAACAAAAAAATGCACTACGATTTCAAAAATTTTTCACAACATTACTTGATCTAAAAAAACCCACATAAAATAATAGATTACCATGGATTCTGAAACCAATTCAAAATTATAATAATAAAGAAATAAGATATTTCAAAATCTTAAACATGATGAGAGGTAGCATATTGGGATTCCCAAAAAAATGGTACTACATATTTGGGAAGAGAAAAACAAATGCACAAAAAATTCATAATTTCAAAAACAAAATACATTATGTGAAATTGAAAACATCATTTAATTATGAACACAATCCATATTTATAATTATAAATTCAATACAATACATAATAAATTTAAATATGGTAAAACACCGATTTTATAACCTTCCCTCCGACACCACATGTAAATTAAATTCATTAAATTTATGATATTTAAAATATATAATTATTACATAGATAAATAAAATTCAAAAGAAAATAAAACATACCTTGATTCATTGAACCCTATGGATTTGAGTCTCCTTGATTTTCTCCCACTTAAATAGGATTTCTATCCTTTGTTCACTCTATCTTTTGCAACAGTTTTGATAGAATGCACCAGAATTATAATTGATACTTAATTGGAAAGGAAAATACCCTTTAAATAGTGATAAAATAGTTTTCATGGGTGGTTATTTAATTAAATATCAAATTACACCAATTTGACAAGTTTATCCCTCATTATACCATTATAATAATATCAAACAAAATATTACATGAGTTATTTCAACATATTCACCTGAGGCCACTGTCGAGATCCTGATGAAGAATACGATGGATCTAGTCTGAAGCTCATCAAATCTTGAAGTGTTTTTCCCAAATTGGATGTATCATAACCCATTTTCCCAAGCCGAGCTCATGAGGTTGAAGATGTTTGAGGAAGAACAATGACAAACCCAATATTATCTGAGATCTAATTTCAAGGATCATGCATCCATGTAAGAATTTTGAGGTTGAAGAATCCAACCTCTCAGTTGAATCTTGAAGACTACATCAATTTCTTTTCCACTGTTTATCTTAAGAAAGCTTGATTTTTGATGACCATGTGATGTTGATGATCATTCCAAGTAAAATCAGGCATGCGTTACAATTTCATTTGAGCTTGTGTTATGATTATGGGTGTGAGGGGAGCATCAATGAGGTTTGTCTGAAGGTGATGTCAAAGCATGGTTGATCCTTAGATCTCATTTTGATCATTTTTTCTATCTCCCTCTGGTTCCAGTCTGATAAAGAATATTAATGCGATTTGGAAAATTTGGCATGAAAATAGAGCCAAGCCAAGGAAGTCAAACTGAAACTGTGGAGGAACTTCCACCAAATTTACTATTGTGATTCATTTAATTACAGAATTGTAGAATAAGGAAACCACGATTTCCCCAATACAATGGTTTCAGTTTCTAATTTAGATACATGATTCATGTTCATATAAATGTATAATTGTTTAAACTCGTAATAGTTTGTGGTGGATGTTGGAATTATCAGAAATCTAAGTGATGGTCGAGATGAATTGAAGATAAAAAATACTATCATGTGGCTATCAGGTTGGAGAAAGAAAATGATATTTTATTTCAGGAAAAGAAAAGTAAAAATTATTAAAAATAATGATGATTATTTTTATGGAGAATTTATTTCTCACATCCAAGTGGGGTGAGGTAATGTTGGAGATTTATTAAGGAGAATATGACAATGACTAAAGGATAAAGAATTAATTCTTTTATAAAACTGTCACCAATGTGAAGCGGTATTGGGAGGATGTGACATAAGCTGAAAAATAAATTAGATAAGGGGATTTCAAATATAATTTTTTTAGAGATGGAAAAAAACATAGATGAAGATATTTGGAGATGTTATAAGTGGGGAAATGGGAGTAGAACTAAGAGATATTTTGGGAAACTACCATTACTCCTAAAGTCGATGAAGATGAAGATCAAAGTGTGCCACTAATCCTCAATGATGTTTGGATAATTTATTAGTATCTGAATCTAGTTGATTCACATAGTGATGTATTTATGAGTTTTCATATTTTTAATTATGTGAATTTAATCCCCTCTATAATCTTGGAATTTGAAATGAAATTGTTGCTTTAAGTTTTATTATTTTTTCATTAAAAAAAAATTATTCCATTTTGAGTACGTCACATTTTCGATTAGAGTGTGTTGATATTTGAATGTGTATTTTTAATTCATATAGAGTTGGAGTTTTTAGATGATTAATTTTATTTAAATTTCTCAATATTTGATCTAATAATTGTGATTACATTGAGTGTTGTCCATGTATTTGTTTTCTAAAATCATTGAGATCATTGATCTAATCCTTCAGAAAGGAGTTCTTCTTCTGATATATCATTTGTGGTCTAAAATTAATTAGCTAAATTAGATTAAAGATTTGGGATTTCAGTATTTACCTTGAGATAATTACAGTTGTGAAATCCATTAAAAATGATGAAGGGTGATTGATCCATAGGAATCACTAGTTAGGCTACTATTTCTTCTTCATGTTAATTTCACTGCTACTTTATTTCAGTTTATTTTGTTTTCATCTGTTTCGATTCTTTTTTTAATTTCTTGTGTGTTTTAAATTTTAATTACATTCTTTTACAGTTTTTTTAATCAACTCTTAAACAATTTAAAATAAAAACTAAGAGCGTAAATTAAATAAATCATGAAAAAATAACTTCTACAGGGAAGTCTCAGTAGGAGAAAACCCTAGTCATTACTTTAATACAGTTCTTAGGTTAATAATTTTGAAATTAGTAAAAATATACTACACAAAATCCTTGCTTTAATTGGTTCCATTTCCAGAGAGGCTTCCAAAGGGGTTAATTTTTTTTAAAAAAATCCTGTTTGATAAAAAAAGTAAAAGTAAAAAAATTTAAAAAAGTATTTCAAAAAATATTTTACTGTATGTTAAATTACTTAGAAAACTCTAAAAAAATTCATACAATATTATAAATAGAACATTAGAAAAAAAAACAAGCTGTAGAGTTTAAAAATATTGAAAGAATAGATTCATCACAAAAAGAAACGCCAAAACTAATTTCCTTCAAAACTAAAAAAATTAAAAAGTTATAAAATATTGATTACCGTAGGAATATGATGGAGATTTATACTCCTAATTTAGATAACCATAAAAAATTGGGTTATGTTGATATCACTCCTAGTTTTAAGATTTTATCAGTAGTGATTTATCATCTACTTAAATTCCATGGACTATCGGGAGAGGACCCTCATAAGAACTTGAAAGAATTTCACATGGTGTGTATCCCCATGAAGCCTCAAGGGACAAGTAAGAACCAAATAAAAATTAGGTATTTCTCATTTTCCTAGGATGGATTGGAAAAATAGTGTTTTTATTATTCACAATCCACCACCATATGTAGTTGGCATCAAATAAAGAAGGTATTTCTAGAAATTTTTTTCCTAGCCTCTAGGACTACCTCTCTTATAAAGGACATATTAAGAATTAGGAATATTTAATGGGAGGCTCTCAATGAGTAATAGGATAGGTTTAAGAAATTTTTTCTTAGATTCCCCCACCACTAAATTTCTAACTAGCTCCTTATCTAATATTTTTATGAATGTTTAGTCTTGATGGATAAGAGTATTATAGATGCTTCTACTAGAGGAAATTTAGTTGATAAGACTCCTATAGATTCTAGGAACCATATTTTGAATATAGTCCAAAATTCCAAAAAAAAAAAACAGTACTAGGGGTTTAATCTATGTTAATTTGGCTATGAAAGTGTCTTCTTCCAATTCTGATAATAGCCGTATTGATAATCATCTTAGTGAACTTGAGAGCATGATGAAGAAAATGTTGACTAGTTCTTATCCTTCACAATACTAACCTTAAATAGTTTATCCCATTCAAATGTATTATGTTTTTTTACCACTAATAATTTCAATGATCAATTCCCTTAATTAAAAGTGGGTATAGAAGTATGTAATGGGATCTTTCCTAGAAAACCATTCTAGAATAATCTAAATAGCCAATTCCCTATTCAAAAATTTCAATCTAAGTCATTTAAATCTAACCAAAATTTCAACCAAGGCTAGAACAACAAATAGAACTATAGGATTGGGCCTAATGGACAATTAAACAGGAATTTCAAGCACCAAACATTCGATCAACCATCTAGATATAATCAAAATGAGTATGGAAATTAAGTTGGTGGGAATTTTAAAAACTTTTAGAATCAATAAAATCATAAAAAAAAAGAAACCAAATAAATGATTCACACCTTGAATAAATGGTTAAAAATCAAAAAGATATTTCATAACAAAAACAAGTGTTTCTAAAAAACATGGTTTTAAAAATGTGTCAAATGGAAACCTAAATTAGTGGTTTAAAGAATCAAAGAAGCGTTAATTTTTTTATCACAATCTGAAGTGAATCTGATAGGAAGAGAGAATCTAAGTGAAATAGTATTAAGAAGTTGAAATGAGATTCATAATCTCCAAGATGAAAATATTGAACAAGAACCTAAAAAAATATTTCCCAACTTTTAAAACAAATGGAAAATCACATGAAGAAGTGGAAAAACCACCTGTTGAAATTGTTTTACCACCTGCTAAAGTTATTAAAGCACCTTCTAAAACTATTAAAGAACCTTATATCTATAAACCTTTAGAATAATAAAAATTAAACAAAAATAAATAAATCAAACTTGAAAGAACCTATAGGAATTTTAGGAACATGATAGACTCTTATAAAGGGAATGGTAAAATTGATGATGATCTGAAAATGTAGGGGGATCCGCTGCTTTATCCTTTAGAAAGCTATCCTATTAAGAATAATATTGAAATGGAAGTGTAAAAAGAATCATTTGAAACTTTTAGGAAAGTATAGATTAACACCCCTTTGTTAGATAATGTGAAACGAGTCCCCCATTATGTAGAATTTCTTAAAGAGATGTGTAATCACAAAATTAAGTTCAAGGGAGGTGAGAAAGTTAATTTGGGAAGAAATTTTTTTCCCACGATTCAACATCCCCTCCCTATTAAATGCAAGGATCCATGTAAATTTTATGTCCCATGTGTCATTGGTAATCATTATTTTGATGATGCGATGTTAGATTTAAAAGCCTATATAAATGTGACACCTTATGCTATTTTTTTATCTATACAGGTTGGAGAAATTAAGAAATATGGAATTTTCATCCAACTATCTAATAAGATCTTAGATAGGCCAGCTGGAATTATTGAAGAAGTGTTGGTAATGGTAAATGATTTAGTTTTCCCTGCTAATTTTAACTTGTTAGACATGAAAGATGGTTGTTTTATTTCACATGCACCATTAATTTTTGGAAGACCATTCTTGAAAACTACTAAGGATATAATCAATGTTCATAAAGGTACTTTGCCTTTAGAGTTTGAAGGTAATATGGTTAATTTTAAAAATTTTGAATCAATGAGACACCCAGTGAAAGATCATTTTTCACATAAAGTTAACATGATTGAATGGTTTTCCACAAAGTTGTTTCCTAATTCAATTCAAGATAACTAATATCTAGATTCTTTGTAAAATGAAAATTCTCTTGAAAATGAACCCTGATTTGATGAAGAAGTTTTTAAATCTGAAAATTCTGAAATCTGTTGTAGTGATGAATCTAAAATTAAATCTATTTTTTGGAAAATTGTATGCTATTTTGGAATTTTTGAATATTTTAATATTGAAGTTTTTGATGAAATAAGTACTGAAAATGATGATTATTTTTTTAGAACTTTTGAAATATGTAATGGTTATAAGAATTATGATTTTATGGATGAAATCGATTTAGATTATACTAAAATTGACTTAGTTTATTCTCAAAATATCATTCAAAAGTCACCTCATATCAGAAAACATGAATATGAAAATTCATTTGAGTATGATAAAAATTTTCTACTTGAAAATGAATGTACATATAGTCTAGGAGTTTGTAATTCTTATATTATTGAGCAAGTTTTAGTGTCTGAAAATAAACTTAAGGAACCCATAAAACCTGATTTGTTTAATTAGGATAACCCATACACACTTGAACTAAAGTATTTTCCTAAAAATTTAAAATATTCTTACTTAGAGTACAAATAACGATTTCCTATTATAATTGTAAGTGGGATGTCCAGTGATCAAGATAATCAACTCTTAGAGTTCCTTGGGAAGAATAGGAAATCCATAGGATGGTATTTAGAATATTTTCTAGGCACTATTCCTTTGGTGTGTATGCATAGTATTATTCTAGAGGTCACTTTAAAAACTGTTAGATAGTTTCAAAGGAGATTGAATCCTTCCCTTCTTAAAGGCATTAAAAAATAGGTTACTATCTTATTAGTTATAGGTATAATTTACCCCATTTTGGATAGTCGATGGGTCATTCTAGTTCAAATTGTACCTAATAAGGGTGGAATCAATGTTTTCAAAAATGAATTTGGATAGTTAGTGCCTATTAGGTCAAGTTCCCAACAAGTGGAGGGTATGCTTCGATTATTAGAGGTTGAACTTAGTGATTAGGTTGGACCATTTGTCCTTGTCTTTTCTTGATAAAATTATTGAAAGTTTAGTAGGTAAATCCCATTATGGATTTCTAGATAGTTTTTATAGATACTTATAGATTCACATATCTCTAGAGGAGTAGGACAAAATAAATTTCACATGACCTTTCAGTATATTTTCTTATTATAGAATTATATTAAGCCTATATAATTCTCCTTCCACCTTTTAAAGATGCATGATTAGATTTTTTTCTAAATTTCTGGAGGAATACATGGAGGTGTTTATAAAATACTTTATAGTGTATGGTCTATATTTTGATATATTTTTGATTATTTTAGAGGTATTTCTGAGAGTTTATATTGAGAAGAACCTTGTTTTGAACTTTAAAAAATGCCATTTTATGGTTTAAAGTTGAATTGTGTTTGGTCTTGAGGTGTATAAGAATGGAATTAATGTGTAAAAGTTTAAGGTTGAAATCATATCTTTCTTGAATTTTTCTAATTTTGTTAAGGATATTAGATATTTTATTGGCCATGATGGGTTTTATAAAATATTTATAAAATATTTCAGTCAGACTACTCTGCCTTTGAAAAGATTAATTTAGAAGTAAATTCCTTTTGTCTTTGATGAAAAGTGTAAGGAATACTTCAATGAATTGAAATAGAATCTTGCATCCCCACCAAGAGTTCAACAACTTAATTGGATATTGCCTTTTTAGTTGATGACCAATGGTTTAGAGTTGTCTTTTGGGGTTATTATTGGGAAAATAATATAGAGGAAATCACACGTCATTGCTTATGCTTATAGGAATCTAGATGAATCTTGATCCAATTACTACACAAATGAGAAAGGGTTACTTGTCGTTGTCTTTTCCATTGCCAAGTTCAGAAGTTATATTTTGGGATATAGAGTTGTGGTTTTCCATGATCATTTTTCTATTCAATATCTCATGAAGAAGGCAGAATCAAAACCAAGGCTGGTTAAATAGATTTTATTAATTCATGAATTTGATATAGAGATCTATTATAGGAAAGGAATTGAGAACACTATGCCTGATCATTTTTAAGAAATCGGGGTATACAACTAAAACCTTTGTTTCAGAGGTCTTTTGGACCTTTCTGGCGGAATAAAAAGGGGTACAATACTCATATAGTTAGTACCAATCCTAAACGACATTGAGCTCATTGTAGGTTTTGATTTGATATGTGGTAAAGCCCAAACGAACACCCAGAATAAAAGTTATGACCATTTGAAGTTTGAGTTTGATTTTAAACTTTTTAAATTTGAATATATTTTTTTCTTTTCATTATCACATAATTAAAATCTCACTTGGTTTTAGCTCATTTTATAAGCTTCGATTTGACTGGTTGTGAAGCTGAAATGGACTCCCAGATCAGAAGTTACGGTCATTTGATGTCGAAGTCTGTTTTTCAACTTATTGAAGATTTGTTTTCAGTTTAAAAATATTATTCACTAATGATTATAAATATTTACTAATCGAAACATTATAAATAATTAAAATTATAAATAATAAACTACATTTTATTTTAGATAATAAATAAATAATAATAATTGGTAAATAAATAATTTTAAAATTTTCTTTTCTTAGATTTTGCAGTAATTTTGAAAAAACTGCCGCTAAATTTTTTTAAAATTTTTTTGAAGAAATTTTAAAACATTTATAAAAAATATTTTTAAAACATTTTTTGGAGGCTTTGAAAACCACCGCAAAACATTGTTTTCTTGTAGTGTACTAAGATTTTTTTCTTATTGACCAAGGAAATCATTTCTGTAATATTACTCTTAGGGATTTGATTAAAATATATAGGGTAAGTCATAAAGTTTCTACACCTTATCACCCTCAAATGAATGGAATGGATTAAGTTTCAAATAGATAGATTAAACATATTCTTGAGAAAACTGTTAACCCAAATAGGAAAGATTTGATTTTAAGGCATGAGGACATGCTTTGGGCATTTAGGACCACCTACAAAACACCAATAGGGATGTCACCTCATATGATAATATTCGAAAGATCTTGTAAAATTCTTGTGGAAGTTGAAAATAAATATTTTTGGGATTTTAAATCACGTATTCTGAATCTATTTGAGGCTAGAAAAGAGAGGAAACTCTATTTGCAATAATTGGAGGAGACAATGAACAATGCTTATGAAAATTCAAGTACTTTTAAAGAGAAAACTAAGGATGCGCATGACAAGATGACTTTGAATAATGAGTTTCAAATAGGAGATAAAGTTTTGATGTATAACTCCAAGAGAAAGATTTTACGAAGTAAATTTTGTTTTAAATGGCATGAACCTTTTATTATAACTCAAGTTTTCCCTTTTGGTGCTATATAGATTTGAGATCCTATAAAGGATTTTCCATTTACTATTAATGGACATCGATTGAAATTTTTTAGAGAAAGTAATAAGGAACCTACGAGGGAGGAGTTCCTTTTGTTGGAAGATGAATAAAATTGAATAATAAGGTTCTTTCTTCCATTTTTGTTTTTTTGGAATAAATGTGGGGAAGGTACTAACCTTTTCTGGTGTTAGATTTTCCCTTTTTCTATTTAATTTTTTTCTTTGAAGGGAATAAAGTGAGCTTAATGGGAGAATATTTTCATATTTTTCATGAGGAATCCACTTAGGTTTTCTCTTAACTTGATCTTCATATTGGAATAGATGTCTTAAAATTTTCAATGATCAACAGAAGTTATAAGCTAAAAAAATTAGATTAACACACTTAATTTCTAAACTCTTGTTACATTTTACTTGATCTGAAATTTCATGAATCTAATGTCAATATATTTACAATTTTAATCGTTTTCAAGATGACCAGATAAACTTTATAAAAGTAAAGAATGGGTTTTTTTAGTGGATCTAAAGGGAAATAAAACTTCTATTTTAGGGGATTTTTTCATTAAAATGATGCACCTTTTTTTTGTTTTCTTTATTTTGTATTTTATTTCCTTTTTGAACTTAAATTTCTGAAAAATTTGAAATGAAATAATATTTTCATGCTGAATTTTGTGCTTTAACATATTTGTTACTACAATTAAATGGGTTATTTTGGATTCTATATTAGTTCTGAATAATCCCATGCTTTACTACAAAAATTCTGCACATTTCGTTGAACATGAACTAGTATACATATCATACCCTTGAGATGAATATTTGAAGGGGTAACCAAAAAGTAAACTTCTGTGCATTCATTTTTTTTTTATTTATTGTGTAGAAAAATTAAATTGAGCTTTATTTTAACCCTCTGAAACATGTTTTTTATCTACTAAATTATCAAATCTGTCTTGAACTTTAAAAATTAAATAAACATGTTTCTCCACCTTAAATATTTTAATTTGGATTCAAACTCATAAGATATGCATTCAAATAAATCATGAAATAAAAATAATAATACAGGTTAAACTTTTTCTTTTATTCTTTATGTCGTCGAATGAGTTATTTATTTTCCTTTTAATTTATTAATTTTGCTCATCCAAACAGAGTGTCTAAATTATTTGATTTCTAATTTATGTGAGCCGGTTCTCTTGGAGGTAAGGATATGTTTGGACTTTCAGTTGAATGTAAATTGAAATGGATCTAATCTGAATTCAAATTTTTAGGGTTAGTTTTGTAAATTAGGATTAACTTTTTTACTAAGAATGCTTAATTTCTTAAGGGTAGAAATTTTCACTACTTGATAAAATCCAAGAGGGGGGGATAATTTTGGAAACCAATTTTTTGTGGAAAACCAGTATTTCAAACTTCATATTTATTTTAGTCCACTGAATTTGACATATTGATTACTTGAGGGAAAGTGAAGTCCTAGTGTGGGGTAATTTTATGTGGCTTTATTTTGGTACTAATTTGCCACATAATATCTATAATTTAATTCTATTTAAATTGTTAAAATAATATTTTATTTGATTAATTTATAATTGTTTTTAATTCAGTGTTAAACTAATAAAGTAATTAATTATATGTTTAATATATGTTTTTTTATGTTTAATCATATTTTTTTAACTTTTATTTTATTATTTAATTTTAAAGACGTATTTATAATAATAAATTAAGTGTTTTTGTTAAATTTGGTTTTTTTCTCTACTTTTATTTTCCTTATTTTTGTGATTAATTAATTAATTGAAGTGTAATGTTTGTTTTATTTTCTTTAAATAATTTAATAGTTCATAATATTTAATTTTAAGTTAACTCTTTTATAATTTTTACTTTGATAATTAATTTATCAATAAATTATTTTATTTTATTCAAATTTTTATAAATTTTAATAATTAAATTTTTTTTATTAAAATTATTATTTTTCATTAATATTTATTTTTAAAAAAAAAATCATTTTAATTTAATTTTCAATTACTTATTTGGTTTAAAAATTATTAAAATCAACTTATAGTTTAAATTCATTAATATATTATCTAGTTTTTATTTTAATCTCTTATTTATTTTTAGTGAAGGGTGTGAGATTAATTTCAATAGTCCAGATGACGAAAGATATTTCTTTTCACTATATGCATCAAAGAATTGAGTTTTCCAAGATGAAGAAATTATCTTTCATGTAGTTGTCAAGTCAATAATGTGTAAGATAATTTGGTGCAATGAAATTCATGCATGATTCATTTACCAGACCTGTGCCCCAAATTAATTTAATAAGGGACTTGATAATACCTGTGTAAGATAATTATCTTAATTATCTCACACGTGCAACATAAAACCAATTTCTTGAGCTTAGTTGTTGACCAGTCCGACCGAGGTCCCTACCAAGACACTACTGAAGAAATTCCCACTGCACTTACTGTGAGAGGAAGACCATCCTAATAGATGACGATGCAGATGCAAAGATGACTGATTCCACTGTTAACCTAGAGATTCCATTATTAATGTCACTGATGTACGCTGAATACCCCTTTTGAGCTTGAAGAAGAAAAACTCTAGATTTGTGAAGAATCTGACCACGAAAAATACATATATATGAAGAATGAGATCTCAAACTACCATAGTATTTGATGAAGCATTTCCACTATGCTGATCGACCCTGCACCACTGAAGGTCGAGCTGTCTCTCCATTTAAGAAACCGAAAATGACGAGCTTCCACCATTTCTACAAGATTCACATAGAATATTTGAAGCCGAGCCCTAATTAGATGCCACCTCCATTGAATTCATGCCATAGTGGATTCACCTAAGGTCATCATTGATATCCCAATGAATATGATGGATTTGGTCTGAAGCTCATCGAATCTTGAAGTGTTTGACCCTAAATTGGATTTCTTGGAACCCGATTTCTCGAGCTGAGATCGCATGGTTGAAGACGTTCGAGGAAGAATAACGTTGAAACCAATCTTCTCTAAGCTTTGATTTCAAATATCCCATGTCCATCCTGTTGGGATTCATCACATTTATTTATGAGAGAGAAAATTATTGATAGAGATATTTATATCAACATTAATTGAATATTTTTAACCAACATTAATGGATACTTAATTATCATTATTAATGGATGGAATAATGGATGATGACTGCATTAATTGGTGATTATGGACTTGGTGTCTATATAAAGAGGATGTGGTAACATATTTTGAAGGGTGTGCCTGCAATATATAGCTGACAAGGGAGACATGAGAAGGGGTTACCGTGTTTGCGGTGGCCCGTGTGACACGACGATGATGACACAATTATCTTGTATGTTTGGAGAGGTTCTTGGAAATATGTTTAAGATTTCGTCCACTAGGAGCAAGAAGGGGGCTACTATGTCGGTATTAGTATTCATGTAACATCAGTGTTTAATATGTGCAGAGCAGTGGCGATGAAATTGATAATCGGGGCCATGTATATAAAGTCTTCCTGATAACGATGATCAGGTGGTATGTCCCGGTTCATGATTGTTAGTATATCATGATGGTGAGATCATTAGGGTGTCACAAGCTAGTATGAGGTAGACACATATTTGTGTGAATATCTACAAGTTAGTAACATTTCGTTGACATAAGGGTGACGTTTTGTCACAAATTGATATTCTGATACATGGTGTCACCAGGATGTTTATCAGAGAGAAGTCAGAGGCGTATCAGGGTGTGGTTTTCCCACAGGTTTTCTATGCTCTCTCATTTGTAATTCAAGTTTGGACATTACTTAGATTCTTGTATTCTTTGATTCATAGTGGATATTTTTGGGAATTTCCTTGTGTTTTTTTAATCCTCTACATGTAAGGTTTTTCCATGTTAAAAAATCCTGCATGCTGATTTATTTATTCTACTTATACCTCTTCCATATTTCAACGGGTTTCTCATGATATTTTTTCAAGAAATTTTCAGCCCAGAATCAGGATTTTCCCCAAAACATCCAAGCATTTTGAGGCTAAAAAAACTGAAATCTCAATTGAATCTTGAATATGATGTTGATTTTTTTCTACTATTGATCTCATGTGAGGCCAATTGTTGATGCACACCCGATGTTGATGATATTTCCAAGTAAATTCAATCCTAGATTAGATTTTTTTTCAAGCTCATGTTTTGATTCTGGGTGCGAGGAGACCAGTGACTAGGTTTTTATGAAGGTGATTCAGAAGAAAATATAAGCCTCAGCTCTGGTCTTGATCATTTTTTATGTCTCCCTCTGTTTTTGGTCCCATAAACAATATTAATATGGGTTTTCAATTTTGGAATGACTACAAAGTCAAGAAGTTAAGTTATAACTATAGAGACACTTCTACCAAATTTACTATTGTGATTTTTTTAAATTAGAGAATCAAAGGAGAAGGGGACCATGAGTTCCCCAATGCATTAGTTGTTGTACCTTCTTTGGTTTCATGGTGCATGTTCAAAGAAATTTATGGATATTGAAACTCCTAACAGTTTGTAGAGGATGATGGAATTATCATAAATTTAAGTACTGGTCGAGATGAATTGAAGCTGGAAACTAATGGCACCTGGCCATCAGGTTGGAGAAAGAAACTGATATTTTCCTTCATGGAAAGAAAAGTCAAAGTTAGTAAAAAATGATGATGATTTTTATGGATCATTTATTTCCCACATGAAAGCGGGATGAGGTGGCGTTGGAGCTTTGATATGGAATAGATGACAGTGACTGAAGGATAGAGAATTAATTATTTCATGCAAATATCACCAATGTGAAGTGGTGTTGGGAGGCATTGACTCTGGATGGAAAATAAATTAGACAAGGGGATTCTATATAGATTTTTTTTGAGATGGATAAAAACATAAACAGATATTTTTGGAGACGTCAGAAGTAGATAAATAGGAGCTAAACCAATAGATATTCTGGGATATTTTTGTTATTACTAAAGCTGATGAAGATAGAGATTGAAGTACGCCACTCATACTTAGTGATGTTCAGATAATTTCTTAGTAGCTGAAGATAGTGGATTCACATGGTGATGTATTTATGAGTTTTCATATCTTTAATTTCACAAATTTAATTCTCTCAAGAATTTTGGAATTCAAAATGTGATCACTGCTTGATGTTTTGTTATTCTGTTGTTTTGTTGAAAAAATTTCTTCCATTATGAGTACATCACATTTTAAATTGGAGTGTGATGAAATCTGAATGTGGCTTGTTAATTCAAGATGATTTAGAGTTTGAATATGATTCCTGCTATTTAATTTCTCAATATTCAATTAAATAATTTTGAGTACAATGAGTGTTTTCTGTGTCTTTGTTTTCAGTTATCGTTGAGAGCATTTATTGACTTCTTCATAAAGGACTTATGATATTGATATCTTAGTTTTGGGCTCAAATTAATTAGCTGAATGAGATGAAAGATTTTAGATTTAATTATTTTATTAAAGATAATTAAAATTATGAAATCCATTAAAAACAATGAAGAGAGACTGATCCATATGAATCACTAGTTAGGGTTCCATTTCCTCTTCCTATAAATTTCACTACTGCTTTATTTCAGTTTATTTTGTTTTCAGCTGTTTTGATTTTTTTTCAATTAATTTTGTGTTTGAGATTTGAATTAGTTTCTTTTACAATAGTTTTAATCAAATATTAAACAATTTAAAATAAAATAATAAGAGTGTAAAATAAAATAAATCATGAAAAAATAACTCATATTGGGAAATCTCCCTAGGTGAGAACCTTGTTCGCTGATTTACTGCATTTCTTAGGTTTATAATTTTGAAAGTGGTAAAAGGTGACTACAAAATATACTTATTTCATTAGTAAATGCCTACACCAATAACAAGTCACATATATATCAAAACCCAAAATACCAAATGAAAAAATCTGGAAAGAACTCTAAAAATAGACCTGAGTCCAAGCCTGATCCTAGACTCCCATTCCATGTTCTAGAAACCCAAATTATCAAGCATCATACCTTTCCCAAACCTAGACCTATAATTAAGCTTCATCTTATGGGGTACCCAAGTGCTATGATGGCCTAATAAGGGTGTGATTACTTCTCAATAGTCCACCACTAATAACGTCCCAAAATAAAATTATTTTGGAATAAAGTGTTTTCCAAAGTGATATAATTAAATAATTTTAATAGTTTAACAATTTAACTTAAAATAAGAAATTAAATAGTGATTCTTAAGCTTTGTGGTAACAATCATGATTGAATTATACCATCTTCAATCCTCAAGTCCATGATCGCGATCGACTATCCATAATTCCAACTTGTGTCATTGTATCTCTCATCACGTCTTGTGGATGGTTCCAACCATAATATTACGAACACCCTTCCAAGTGTTTTATTTAGAGTATCATAGAGAACTTAAAGGGTTGATTTCTTTAGTATCATGGACCACCCTAAAGTTTTTTTATTTATATAATTACATACCACCCCAAAAGGGTTGTTTTATATAGTATCATGGACCACCCGAAGGGTGTTTTCTATAGAGTATCATAGACCACCCCAAAGGGGTGTTTTCTTTAGTATCACAGACCACCCTGAAGGGTGTTTTCTTTAGAGTATCATAGACCACCCCAAAGGGTGTTTTATTTATAGTATCAAGGACCACCTTTAAGGTAGTTTTCTTTAGGGTATCAAAAACTAACCCAAACTGGTGTTTTATTTATAGTATCACAAGACCACCTATGAGGGCATTTTCATTACCAACATATATAACAATATAATTTCATAAAATACATTCTAATCTACCACTTCAATATCCTTTTACAATTTTTTTTACCATTTCACATTTTTAATATTTACCAATTCAGTTTACAATTTCATTTCAATTCACAAGACATCAGTTCACATAATAACATTTATTTCCCATTTCACAACCCATAGTTTTCCAATTATCTATATCAACATAAAATCATAATATCATCATTTCATTTTATAAAAGGTCATTTCCATTCACCTTGATATATAGTTACTTAAGGTTCCCATTTTTAAACTAGGGAATTCCAATTGGAAACACCCTTAAAATAGATTCTTTAACATGAGGGATAAATCATATGTAATCAATTCACTTTTTATAAGATATAAATAAATTTTAAGACACTTTCACTATTTACCATTCCCATTATAAATAATTATCAATCCCATGACCCCTTTTTACCATTTCTAATACCCCATCACACTTTTATCATGAATCATCCCAATTTCCTATTTACAAATTCATTCATATGGTTTATTTGTCAATAAAGGCATCTTGTTGGAATCACCTTCCATAAGGGTAATTAATATTTCATTTTCAAGTCATAAAATAATGGAATGATAAAATTAAAACTCCAATTTAAATTTTGGGTCAATGCACTATACATCAGTGTGACTACACAACTCACACACTTAGAATTTAAGAAATACCATGATAAATACTTAGGGACCACCTACCTTAGCCTTACATGTGTCCAATCATCCAATAAAGACCTTTGGTTTGTGCTAGAATAGAAGATAACAAAGAAGCATAACAAATCCCTAAAAATAGGTCATATTAGGCATAAATAGTGAGGGATTGATGGACAAAAAAAAAGTGAAAAAGGAGGGGAAACTAAGTTGTAACCTAACCTCTAGCACTGAATCACCACTAATGACAATCCAAATAGGAAATGATAAAGGTAGATCATCCTTGGGAAGACAAGAGAGTGAGGATCATCTAAGGATTCCATAAGACATTTAGGATGCTAAAATACTAAGTACTAGGTATAAGGGGTGTCCTTAGGTGAAATTATAGGGCTACCCCAATTAAAAACTACACAAGAGGCCACTGACTAGTTGTTGGCCTCCATTGGCTAGTTGGTAGAACCCCTGATTGGTTAGCGAAACTAGTTCCCATGTAAGGCTATTGGTTTTCCATTGGCTAGCTAGTGGCTCGATACTGAATAGCTGGTGACACTAGAATGACCTTTAATGCAAGCCCATTACTCTTCCGGTCCCCCTAAAAGTTTTCAGGATCACTCCAAACCCTTGAACCAATCCTATTTCTGAAGAAAACATGCCAACTATAGTATTTAGGGATGGATCAATTAAAATTAAACAGAACATTACCTTTATGAAGGACCAGGGTCTTATCAAACCTAGGAATAAAATGAAAATACACCAAGAAAATACATCAAATAAATAAAAATTACAATGACATAATCCCAATTCATAATGTCATACAATGCCAAATCAAAACTAAAAATAAAACAATGAACCTTCCTATGGTAGCAACTACAAACTCCAGTAGCTCATGAATAACCTCACATGATAGTATCATCATCTCGATAACCCTCTCTCACCTTATAATATAAAAATAATTTTATATATATGTAGGGTGAGCATAACATGTATACTCAGTAGGATCCTCCCTAAAACCTCTTGTGAAAATATGGAAGAAGCATACTAAATCTCTAATGAATAAATAGAGAAACCAACCCATCACCTAATCAGGTATACTATGCTCTAATACCCCCTAAGGCTCACACACCACGTAACACATAGAAGATGTCAACATCATATCAATACACACACACACACACACACACACACACATATATATATAAAATAGGGGACCCCTCCATCATGTTCTTATTGAACCAATCACCCTAGACCCCAACGACTTATGTCCTGATGCTCCCATCTCCTCCTATGTCATCCTTTGATGTGGGTTAGTCCTTGACCCTACCTACCCAGTCCCATCAAGGTCCCAACATATTGTGCACGAATCATACCATATATCCATAACATCATAACCTCTATGTACCCATGAAACTCATCATCATATCTCATAACTAGGTGGTAAGTCTGTAAGCTTCCACACCCCACATATCATGCATTATACCTCAATCCATTATAGACTATGCAAGAGTATAACTATAATAACTACAACTATTATAGCTGGAATACAAGTATATAATGCAACGTTAATCCACTATATAATACATATATAAGTGCAATGTAACCAGGATCCATCACAAACTATATAAGAATATACCATATAATGGTAATCCATAATTGCCCAAGCATGTCTATATACTTAGTCTTTAGAGATGAATGAGTGAGGTAGAATGAGTAGTCATTTATCTTTTCCCTTGACAAAATAAATGTTGGGAAACACCCAAAACCCAAGGAAAATATAGGCTTCGACCTCCCAAACCGACTTGGGTGGTGGAGTGTAATAAATCACATAACATAAGGATATAAATATCAAAAAACCACACTAGGGGAAACTACCCTAAACTCGAGCTATATCTACCACCCCAGATGATGTCATAGCTTCTATATGTAGGACTAAACTACTAGATACCTATGCATAATATCGTCATCGGTTCCTCAACTTATTCATTAAGTAATTTAACAATTACCATTTCCATTATAACCCATCATAAATTCTTGTTAGTTTAATACATAATAATCCAAATCAAAAGGCTTTATGTTTTTTATCATTTAAATTCCAAATTTCATTAACATGATCTCAATAATTGTAAACCATCTCATGGTTTCCATTTAAATTATCATTTCACCATCAACACCCCTTATCACAGGTTCAATCATAATTTGACTACCAATCGATATCCTAGGTATTCTATGACTCAAACCGAGTAATCTCAAGGAGATATACACTCGAAGTAATAAATAAATTTCATCAATAAGAAAACAACACAACAATAATAATTAATCCCAATAAGAAAGAAGGAAAGTCCAACACTCTATAGGTTTTGGGTGCAGTGGAAGCATGTTATGGGAAGTTCCCAACTTTAATTTTTTCCATAATCAATGATCAATCTAGGATCTATATAATAATGAATGTCGTGATCCATGGTATTGAGTCAAATAAATAGAAAAAGAATAATTGTGCCAAAACCAAGAGAGAGGGATCAACACATATCCAGTGACAAATCTCTAGTTCAAAATCATATATTTTCTCTAGTGGTGATCCACAAATGTTCCATGAATCTCTAGACATCTCCAAAGGAGTCTCTGGGTGCTAGCATGGAAGATCATTGTGCTTGCATCATCGCCTTTGATTGCCTCGAGAACCGCTTCTAAAGAGTTCTCCTTAATCTGGTGGAGGATGATTTCTCTCCATTCTTGAGAGTGTTATTAGAGAATAGAGCTCTCTATGCTTGAGGGGTTTTCTCCAAATCTATTGTTCATAACCAAATTAGATTAATGAGAAAATAACATAATTGGGTATTTGTAATGCTAGGGTTAAAATAAAATAATTGCACAAATTCCTTTATTATTTATTTAATTATAGAAAAACCCCATGTCAAATAATAATAGTAATATTATTATTTCTTGACATGTGTTGAACTTGAAAATTATAATTAAATATTATTTAATTAAATAATATTCAATATTATTATTTCTCACTGGACCATTAATCATGGTCCTCCATTCCTTCACAATATTTATTGGGCCCTGCAAATAAATATCATTTCATTATTCTACAATAAATAAATAAATATTATATTTACTAAATAGTAACTAAATATTCATTAAATATTCTGCTCACAATATATTATCTCGAATAACTAGTGACAGAATAAATGAAATGAAGCATACATGAATAATTATTAAACCACATACGAGAATAATATTTATTCAACCTGTTAAATAATAAATAATAATATATTATTTAACTGATATTCTGGACACACTTAGTGTGTGGCCCTCTAGGCCTCTTTCTTAGTGGCATTTAGTGAAGCAGCCTAAAGTTCAAGTTTAGCATCTGACAACTCACAAAGGAACACATAAAGAAATAAGTTAATGTAGCAATGACATGTTAGCTCATACAAATGCTTACCATGTAATATAATCCCCTTATCATAATATCTCAAATCAAGTAGGTTGAATGTTAGTGCCATCAACCTATATTCTCGATATCTATTTTTTTGACTTTATGGAAATAGAACTTCCCTATATAAATCCATTTCCATGAATTTTTTTAGGCTATATAATTTCCATCAAAGAGATTGAGATGTTAAATTTTGTTAATGAAAAACATGGATAAATCCTTTCTTTCATTATTCATTAATGCAGTATTACTTGTGACATGCCCAACATATCCAACCTCTCCACGAAAATCTGTTTTCAAAGTTTTCATCAATACATCTAAGTGCGTGACTCATAATACTCCTTAATAATAATATTAATGTCTAAAGAACAATACACATGTTCATAGATAGAAACATCCAATGACATATAGAAATGTGGATTTCCTACAGGTGGGTCTGATTCTCATAATATCCATACTGGATATTACCAAGGGCATACACCCTAAGAAGGTACCTCAAAGTCCTATTAGTCTCTACCCCTGATATCCTATATCATTTCTGTCCCTAAAATGATATCTTATGACTATAGAACATATATTCAAGAATAGTATCACAACACTTCCGGGTTCTCATCATAGCAGGGAACTGCTATGACCTTTTAGTGCGACAACTACTCTTATAACATTATCACATTATATGTTATACAGAAAAAAAATCATGATGTGATAAAGAATTTATTAATATTCAAAAATATTAATAAAAGTTATGATAAAGTACATAAGAAGTTGGTTCTAGGGAACCAACTCTAACAGACTCCCACTTTCACCAGAGCTAACAGCCAACAACCTTCATTCCACTAGCTCTCAAATGATACTCATGCTTCTGCTGAGATAAGAATTTTTTCAAGGGGTCCTCCACATTCTCTTCTATGGTTAATATGCTCACTGAAATTCAACCCTATGATATAAATACCTCAAGAGGAAATACTTATGGAGTATATTCTTTATCCATTGGTGTGACCTTAGCTATTTTTCAAGAGCCACCGCTGTAGTATTATCACAATAAAATGTGGTAGAGTCTTTAATTATAGGTACCAAATAAAACTCTTAGACAAAGTTCAGAATCCAAATGGATTTTTTGGATACACCAGAAGCCTCTATATACTCGGACTCTACTATAAAATTATTGACAACTAGATGCTTTGAACTCTTCCAGCTCACAACTCCTCCGTTGAGGCATAAAACATATCTTGATTGTGACTTTATATCATTTTGATATATCTAAAAACCAGTATCATTATAACCCTTGATGACCATATCCTCATCTCCTCCATACACTAGGAACATATCCTTAGTTCTTTTAAAATACTAAAGGATATCCTTAACAACAGTCCAATGTTGTTCTCCTGAATCTTCTTGATACTTGCCTACCATGATTAGTACATAGTAAAAACCAAGTATAGTACATAACATGGAATACATGATTTATCCTATCACCGAAGCATATGGGTTCTTACTCATTTTATATTTCTCTTATTGTTTCTGAGGACACATTTTCTTAGAAAGATGTAAGCCATATGACACTAGAACCAATCCCCTCTTGGATTGTTCCATACTAAATCTATTTAGTATCTGGTCAATTTATGTACTTTGTATTATTCTAAGAATCCTATTGGATCTATCATGAATGATCTCAATCCCTAGAATATAGGATGCTTCACATAAGCCCTTCATAGAGAAGCACTTGTTCAACTAGTCCTTAACATATTGTAATATTGGTACATCATATCCAATAAGTAATATTTCATCAACATATAATACTAGGATAATGACCACATTCCCATTAAACCTCTTGTAAAATCATGGTTCACATTCATTCTCAATGAAACCAAATTCTTTTATAACTTCATAAGATTGAATCTTCCATGACCTAAATGCTTTCTTCAATCCATAAATAGATCTCTGTAATTTGAAAATACTTTTGTCATCACCTGGAGTCACAAACCCTTCTTGTTGTGTCATATAGACATCTTCCTAAAGGTTCCCATTAAGGAATGTAGTTTTTGACATCTATATGAAAAATCTTATGGTCACGGAAAGCTACTATATCAAGTATGATTCTGATGGATTTAAACATGGAAACTGGAGAAAAGGTTTCATCATAGTCAATTCCTTGACTCTGTTTAAACCCTTTAGCTACTAGTATTGATTTATAGGTACTTACTTTACCTTCCATGTCTAGTTTCATTTGAATACCCATTTGAATCCAACATGATTTACACAAAATGGAGCATCTAGTAGAACCCAAACTTGGTCCTGATACATGGAATCAACTTGTTTCAAATACATTGAATCCATTTTATAATTTATTGCTTCTTTCAATATTGTAGATTCCGAGATCTCTACTTCCTCCTTGTAGGAGAGAGGTTCATCATTTTCAACCGACAATAAGTCTCCATCCTTGTTGACTAGAAAACCATATCTCTATAGTTCTCTTACCTATCTTATTCTCCTACACAGTACTTATGTTTCAAGAACTACTTATTCCATAAGGACCTATGGAATCTGTTTCTATACTAACTCTTGTGTATCTTGAGAATCAACTTCATTGAAGTCAATCTTCCTCCTACTATCCTTTTTGAGTATGTTCTCCCTTTCAAGAAAGACGACTTGTTTGATGATATTAACTTTATTATCTGAGGGTTTGTATAGGTAGTATCACTTTTTTTCCTTAGGATACCCTATAAAGATACACTTCGTGACTTGAGGTGATAGTTTTTTTCCTGAGAAGGGATTAACAAATACCTCGCAACACCATACACATGTATGAGACAAAAATTGTTTCTTTTCACTCCATAACTCAAAGGTAATTCCATTTTTTGATTTAGTTGGTACTCAATTTAATTTGTATGTCGTATTTTGTAACGCATATCCCCAAAAGGATAATGGAATATTTTTATGACTCAACATCGATCTTACTATGTCTAACAAGGTGCGATTCCTACTTTCACTAACATCATTCCAATGTTGTGTGTAAGTAGGAGTGAGTTGAGATATAATCCCAAAATCCCATAAAAATTCAATGTACTCTTGGTTAAGATATTCACCACCTCGATTTGTTCAAATATTCTTTATATTCTTACCAAGATGATTCTATACTTCATTCTTTAATTCCTTGAATTTATAAAATTAATTGGACTTATACCTCATCAAGAAAATATAGCCATATCTACTCAAGTCATTAATAAAAGTTATGAATTAAGAATATCCACCTCTAGATTCTATTAGAAATGATCCACACACATCAGTGTGTACCAATCCTAGAAGTTCTGTGGCCCTTTCACCCTATCCATCGAATGGTGGTTTGGACATTTTTATTTGTAAACAAGCAAGACATCTATCAATTAGTTTTAGCTTGGAAGAATATAAATAACCATCTTGATAAATCTTTGTCAAATGATTCTCGTTTACATGACTAAGATGATGATACCACAACTGGGTGTTATATGAGTCATGTGAACATGATTCATTATCGATTTCCAACACTTGGTTTTCATAACTTAATATATAAAGACCATTATTTAATTTTTCCATACCATAACATATGTTTTCCTTATAAAAGAAACAATTTTTATTTCCAAATTTGAAAATAAACCCATCTGTATCTAAACATGACACATAAATTATATTCTTTTTAATTATAGGTACATAATAACAATATCTTAAAACCAAAATCATTCCCATTGGAAATGAAATGCGGTAGTTACCTATGGATAGGGAGGCCAACCTCACTTCATTGGTAGCGCTCATATCCACCCATCCTATAGAAATATTTTGAAATGTACTTGGTTACTGCATTTGGATATAAATGTGAGCACCACAAGCTATATCTAATACCCAATATGTATAAATGGAAAGATCTCACTAGATAATGAATGCACCTTTATCTTCCCCATGACTTTGGGTGAAGTTACTCTTTTAGTGTCCTAACTTTCCACATGAAAAACATACCACCTCCCTTTCCTTGACCTTCCTCTGGATATTCTCCCTTTTGGTAAAATGGTGCTCAAGAGATTTAGACTATTTATAATTCTTGGGACCCTTTGACTTGTCCTTTTCTTATTCACCATAAGGACCGTGAGTTTATTATGATCCATTTCCTTATCCACTTGGAGAATTAAAGTAAGAAGTTACGAAATACTCTTTTCATTATTTATCATATTATAATTCATAATAAATCTAGAGAAGGTCTAGGTTAGTGATGAAAGTATGAGAACTATACGCAAATCATATGGGAATTTAATCCCTAAGATGTCTAGGAATTCAATGTAGCCAATAATATTGAATACATGAGGCCTAGTTGATGTAGAATCTCCAAAATTAGTTGTGAAAAATCATTAAAGATCTCATACCTCTCTTGTCTCCCCTTCTCTTGATAGAGATCCTGAAGGTGAGACATTATTCTATAGGCATCTATATCTTCATGTTGCTTCAAAATATCACTGTACATGGATGATAACATAAAGCACTGAACATATGTAGCATCATTCATATGTTTCTCATAGAGATATAGTTCTTCATCACTTACCTCATTTCCAGGAAAAACTGGTAAAGGTTCTTCCAGCACATAGAATTTACTTTCATGAAGAAAGATGACCCGTAGGCTCCTTTTCCACTCTTCGAAATTGGTGCCACTGAGAAGGTTTTCCTTATAAAGTATGGATCACAATGATATGTTTTATGTCAATTTTTTGTTGTTTCTAAAAAATAAGATGAGTATAATTTTAGTACTTTATCTGATAAATTTATACAAATAAATAAATATTATATTTATTAGTCTCAAACTATTTTATCGAAACCCAATATCCCTCACCATTGGATTTGGAATATACTATTTCTTGGACATTAAAGTGGAAATGATCCATATTCCCCTTCTCATTACCCAAACTTTGGTTGGTCAAGAAACTCGAATGGTTTTAGGCAGGCATTCTAAATACCAACTGCATTAACTCATAGTTCCTTGATCTGTTGAGTGGACTCCCCAATCCTGAAATCATTAATTTAGATTTCCTCAACCTTTACCTCTCAGTTACACTATGTCCTACTTTGGCAGTAAACCCTTGATGTGAACCAAGTTAAGTCAACCCAAAACCTCATTTTAGAATTCCCTGATAATTGAAAACACCACAACTTTGGATGGTCAAGCACTTTGAACTATGGTTTGATTATAACCGAAGTAATGGAAGGCTTTACCGACTTAATATTTTATTGATGGATTTTATCCTTTTATGCATAATTTACAATTATTATCTTTATCAAATTATCGTTAATATTAAGTGGGATTACTTAAGTGATTAACCATGTCTTAGATAATATTTACATATAATAGAGTTTATTTTAGTTTTATCTTGCATGCTTGTTAATTTATTAATTATGTTATCGCGACAATAAATCCATAATAAAATAACAATGAAACTAAATAAAATAAAATAAAGGCTATGATCATGAGATTATACTAATTGTTAGTTTATCTAGTAGTTGATAAACTAACTATTCACCTAGGGGAGAAATACCTTGAACCAATTGAGGTTCGTGTTTACAACTTACCACCTATCCACCTTTGTATCACATTGGATTGGTTTCTCCCCAGCTCTGAAATTGAATCTACTCCACTAGATTGGGAGCTCTATCCATTACATATTCCTTTTACTCACATGCAGGTGAGGGGAAAATTGGGTTTATATAAAATAAACCATGGGCACGCATGCCCTAAATAATAATGAAGATAGAAGTCATGTAGGACAATAATTTAATATAATAATAAATTAAATGAAACCAATCACATACAAAAGGTCTGGTCCAGCTCATGATCATCCCCATGCATGCAACGTATTACATATTTAATAAAACTAGCATTCAATTATTTAATCGTTATTATTTAAGATAAATCGCACTCGAATCGATTAATTATTATCTTTACTTAATCAATCATTTTATCTTAATTCTTATCTGAATTTTCTTGAGATTCTCATCCATTATAATTTTAAACAAATTAAATAAATTCTTTTAAAATTAACTATGTACATAACTTGTACCTTAGAGGCAACAAAATGAATACCTATCCAAATATACCCAATATGTATTATACTCATATACTGTTTTACTCTTATGACATATGACATACATGACGTATCACATACTTTCATGACATGTAATTCACAGAGGATTACACAAATCACATGATTTTTCAGTCATGTGTTATGCTTCGATGAATGCAGAGTAGAAACTTGTAATACAACTCATACATGAATAGGGCCATAACAAGAAAAACCAACCATCATAAGGGAAGTGAAACATATTAAACATATCATACATTAATAGGGATTACGAATACCATAATAAAATTAGGAAACAAATAACTTAGGATACTGATAACACATTTAAAACTCCCACTACCAAGTTTATTATTCTAAACAACCATGATGCTACATGACATGATCCAAATCAATGGAATTCTAGGGAAACATCTTTTCCTAATGGTCTTGAATCTCAACAGGCCATTCCTCGAAGGTCATGTCATCTCCATCATCCATCTCACCCCAATAAATGACATGATAATCATCATTGAGATATCAATAAATATGTGATACATGGAAAAAATCATGAATTTAGATTAAATTTTGGGGAAGTGCTAACCAATATGCAAAAACACTGACATTCTCAATCACCTTAAAATTAAAAAAAGCTAGCAATAAAATTTCTCCCATTTACTAACCTTTTCTACCCATGAATAGGGTATACCTTTAAGAATACATGATCACCAACATCGAACCCCAGAGGAACCCTATTATCATTATAAGAATTATGATGATCCTTCACTACCTTTATTATTTTTTAGATCACATGTAAATTCTCTGTCATGCTCTACACCAATTCCATTTAAAGACCAATTAAATCTCCAACCTTGGTCTATAAAAATGGAAATTAGAAAGGTCGACCATAAAGTGATTAAAAAAGAGACACACCAATGGTAGAGTGATAACTATTATTATAAGAAAACTCCACCAAGGTTACATGACTTACCCATGAACCTATAAAATCTAGAATGCATGCATGTAACATATCCTTTAGAGTCTGGATAGTTTGCTCTAATTGGCCATCCATTTGTAGATTAAAACAAGTGATAAGGCATAAATGGGATAAAAAAATAATATTGGAAACCTATATAAACCTTGGTGGTAAAATGAGGGTTATGATTAGAGATGATAGTCTTCATGAATCCATGAAGCCTCACCACCTCCTGTAAATATTTCCTAGAAAAAACTTATACAAAGCTCAACCCCTTAATCAATAATAAGTAATTTGACTTCATCAAGTAGTATAAAACCACCCAAATAGAATCATATCTAACCAGCGCTTGAGATAAACCACTGATTAAGACCATAAAGATATCATCCCTCTTCCAATGAGGAACATCATGCAGGTACAACAACCCACTAAGAACATGGTGCTCGAACTCCACCTTCTAGAAGGCCAAACACCAAGATTTTTTTTGAAACCAACCTCTTCATCCTAATACACTAAAACTAATCCATTGGTCATGCCCAAAGTTACCCTACATATGTAGTCGTTGCAGTACAATAAGGGATCAAATCTAAAGGGACTAAAGAAGTAACCTTTATACACTCAAAGATTTTGGAGGATTGTATATAAATTTTCCAATTGTGTTGTTGATTTGATTTGAATAAATAGTGATTTAATTTAAAGAAGAAAAAAAAAACAAAAAACGACTTGAATTAAAATAATTAATTTTTATCGGTTGATCCAAGGTTGTTTTTAGGGGTATAATGGATTCAATTGTTTTTCAATGAATTTTTTGTTCAATAGTTCAAGAGGTATCCAATCAATGATATAACTACCCAATATTATTCTATGATTTAATACATAAAAAATACCAAGGAAAATTATCAATGAAATTATAGGATCAATTTCATGATCACTCTAAGGAATTGGATCATACTATCACTCATAATGTGTAGTTTTTAAAGTCAGCAAAGACAAAGAAGAAGATAATTCAAAGAAAGGAACTCTTAAAACAATGAATAGAATAAATAATTTAAGATCATGAAATAAAATCAAATCCACCCCAAGAAACTCCCTAGGATAAAACCATTAAATTTTATCCCACAATTGATTCTATTATATTAATGTATGGGGGAATTCGAATTAAATAAGTAGAATTGAAGAAGAAAAAAATTAATAAAAATAAACACTCCACCATTGTGTGAGGAATTCACAAGTTATGGTATGAATAAATTCACACATTGATTAAAAGTTATCAACATTTGAAGAAAAGAAAAATAATAAGCAAAGAATAATAATTTTTTTTACTAAGAAACTAAAATTACTGAAAAACTTGCATGGAAAAAATGAAGGTGTGATTACAAAATTAAAGCGTAAAATTAAAATTGAAAAAAAACATTGGATGTTAATTCCCTTCACCACCAGATAATTATATAATCATTGTTGGTACTAGAAAAATCGTCCCCAAATATTCAAAATGCTTCCATACATGATCCAAGATCGTAGCCCGTTTCACAAGCTTCAATTTGGCAGGTCGTAGGGCCCGAACAGAGTTGCGAATTAGGAGTTATGGACATTTGAAGTTGGGCTGGAAAACTGGTTCGCAGAGCCTATTAATGAAGATCCCTCCACAATCGCAGAGTGGAGGAACATGACCGGATCCCCTAGGGACCCGCTCCGATGCAAAGATCCTCCTTCACGAAGCCATCACGGATCAAGGAGGCGAGATGCTTGGAGAACGACGTTTGTGATCTGCTGTGGAGCCTAGAGGTGGGATGCTCTGAGAACCCCTTTGACCTTCGCGAACCACCATGAAGTAAGGAGGCATGATGCTCTGTGAACCCCTTTGACATTCGTGACCCGCCACAGAGCAAGGAGGTGGGATGCTCCGTGAAACCCTTTGACGTTTGCGACCCGCCATAGAGCCAAGAGGTGGGATGCTCTGCGAACCACTTTGATGTTCACGACCCGCTACATAGCAAAGAGGCGGGATGCTCATCGAACCCCTTTGATGTTCACAACCCACCGCGGAGCCAGGTGGCGGGACACTCCGCTAACCCCTTTGACGTTCGTAAACCCTCCGCGGAGCAAGCTCCATCTTTACGCCGATCAAGCTCTTCTTCGCAACGCCTCTTGCCTATAAATACTCGGCTCACCCCCTTCATGACAGATGGTCACGTCGCCCCTTGGGCGGCCAATCTTCCATTTTGAGGAGCTCAACTTTCTTTCATGAAGATCCACTGTGAGTCCATGCTCCCCGAGTCTATCCTCCACGAGTCTATGCTCCGCAAGTCCATGCTCCTTGAGTCCATGCTCCGCGAGTCCATGCTCCGCGAGTCCATGCTCCGTGAGTCCATGCTCCGCGAGTCCATTCTCCACCACTCCATGCTCCACAAGTCCATGATCCATGAGTCCATGCTCTATGATCACCTTTCCTTCACAAAGCTAATCCACAAGACCCCATGATCCATGATCCCCTTTGCTCCGTGAAGCTACTTTGCAAATACCTATCCATCACGAAGCTCCTACCTTTGCGCCCACCGGTCCATACCGTGGGGGCTATGCCCTCACACCCCTGTTCGGGGTTAGTTTCGGGCAGCGGTCCCGGCCCTTCGGGCTGGTCCCTTCACTTCCATTACTAACCCCCATGAAAAATGGAGTGTCCCACCATGAACTTTTCGGGCCGGGGCGTCGAAATTTTCCACTACGCCCTTATGCACAGCCTCCTTCCACTTATGGAATACCATGATTTGAGATACTCCTTCGCACACCATGAAGCACCTTGAGTCGACATATTCCTCTTGGTTCATTTCTCATGTCATGAGTTGAGATTCTCATAATCAATTCCCCCCGAGTTCCTTGAGTTGAACTATTCCTCAAACAACTCATCCAAACCCCCATCACCTGACTCCTATGCCAGGTTGAACCAGAAAGGGCCACTCTTGTGTAAGTCCTAACACCAACCATTGCTAGGTACCTTCTGCCAACAGTCCTATCTACATGACTATAAACTATAGTACACCCTATGTACCAAACATAGGATGCCTCTTTCTCCAAACGAGATATACCTTATGCTCAAATCATGATATGCCAATAGTTCTATCTACATGACTATAAACTCTAGAACACCCTATGTGCCGAACATGGGACGCCTCTTTCTCCAAACAAGAGATTCCTTATGCTCCAACCATAAGATGCCTAATTTCATGATTACAGTGACGTAATTTCAAGAGCATTGGAATCCGTTTAAACATTCCATCACTCCACCTCACACTTTGCATTTCCTTCATTCGAATCTTCATTCACTTCCATGTCTGAAGGGACCCCCTAATGGCCTCTTCCCATGCCACATCGGCTCACCTACCGTCATGGGCCAACGTCCTGGAAGACTTTGGACGAAACTTTGTGACATGTCCTGTGTTTCAAACATGGTCAATAGTTGACCCTCATTTGTTTGTCCCCATTTCAGTCTAACATGATATGGATGCTGTGTTTTGAACATGGTCAACAGTTATCCTCTATCGTCACGCCACCCTCATTGCATTCCGAATCTCAGGCATGTGATTCACACATTTCATATCCCTTTGTTTGGACTGGTTCCAACACCCCTTGCCATTATCTCTCTTGTGCACTAGCTCATAGGTGAACGCCTCAACCCACCAGTGGGTGAGGATTACCTCAAGGCCAGACATGAGGAAGACACCCAGGCAGCTTCCTTGCATAATCCCCATCCACCATTGCCGCTCCATAGCGGCACCCGAGAAAATTCCTTGCGTAAGATCCATCCACCATTTCCACTCGACAGAGGCACCCGGGTAGCTTCCTTACGTAAGCCCCAATCCCCATTTTCGCTTCATAGCGGCACCCAGACAGCTTCCTTGCATAAGACCAATTCACCATTACTGCTCCATAGCGGTACCTGGGCAGCTACCTTGCATAAGACACATTCACCACTCTTCATTGATGCACCTTTACGTCGTGATCATCAGGTACTTGCCGACTCTTGTTTCTCACACCGAGAATGACTCACGTTGGCTTAGAGTAAGCATCAACCATGACATCCTCCCTAGGCAGCCAAGAGTGTAATCCCTAAACACCATCGTTAACTATGTGGTCTTTGATCCTTTCCAAGGCAAGGTACGTAGGAATCCTCCCTAGGGTTCAATCCCAACAACCATCAGTTCCGACCCCCCTTCACGTTGGTTCATACTACTCCTGAATTACGTGGTCTTTGATCCTTGCCAAGGCAATGTACGTAGAGAGACTCCCTGAGGTTCAAGCCCACCATCCATTGGTTCCGCCCCCTTCACGTCGGTTCCCACTCCACTTGAACTACATGGAATTCGATCCTTTCCAAGTCAAGGTACGTAGGATCCTCCCTGAGGTTGAAGACCACCACCAATTGGTCCCGACCACTTCACGTCGGTCCACCTCGGTCCTGCATGACATTAAACTATACACACCCTTTTCATCCTTCAAGACGCTAAACAATACCCGTTCAAACTACGTGGTCTTTAATCCATGTCTCCTAGACAAGGTACGTAGGAAGCCTCCCTGTGGTTCAACCCCATCTAGCGGTAAGCCGTTGGGACCCCCATCCAGCGGTAAGCTGTTGCGACCCCCATCCAGCGGTAAGCCATTGCGACCCCATCCAGCAGTTAGCCGTTGCGACCCCCATCTAGTGGTAAGCCATTGAGACCCCCATCCAACGATAAGCCATTGCGACCCTCATTCAACGATATTACATTGTAAACCCCATCCGATGATAAGCCGTTGTCAAACCCATTCGACGGTAAACCGTTGATGTCCCCAATTGATGGAAAGTCATCTTCAGATGAACTATGTGGACTTTGATTCCCTACCACAGGGATGCATAGTAAGCCTCCTTGAGGTTCAACCCATCACTCATGTCTCATCCTGATCTCTCCCTAGAGCCTATGTGTTTCAGGAAGGTCATGATCCAACTTGGAGGTTATATTTCCTCCAGATCACATCCATGCATCCATTCTCGCGGGTCGCCTCCTCAGGCGTCCCATCGTACCACCGAACTACGAGGACTTTGATTCCCTGCCACGGGGATACGCAGGAAGTCTCTTCAAGGCTCAATCCCAACACTACCGTCACATTCACGATAACCCCGCCACCTTAAGAGGCCATGTAGGTGGCATCCGCCACCCGAAACCATCGGCTCCTCTCTGACCCCACCGCCTCAAGAGGCCGCGCAGGTGGCATCCGCCACCTGACACCATCGAATCCTCGTCGACCCTGTTGCCTCAAGAGGTCACGCAGGTTGCATCTTCCACCCGACACCTTTGGCTCCTCGCCGACCCCATCACCTTAAGAGGACGTGCATGTGCCATCCGCCACCCGACACCATCGGCTCCTAGCCGACCCCACCGCCTTAAGAGGCCGAGCAGGTGGCATTCGCCACCCGACTCCATCGGCTCCTCGCTAACCCCGCCGCCTCAAGAGGCCACACATGAGGCAACCGCCACCCGACACCATCAGCTCCTTGCCGACCCTACCGTCTCAAGAGGCCATGCTGGTGGCATCCTCCACCCGACACCTTAAGCTCCTTGCCGACCCCGCCGCCTTAAGAGGCCGTGCAGGTGGCATCTGCCACTGGACTCCATTGGCTCCTTGCCAACCTCACCACCTCAAGAGGTCATGCTGGGGGAAACCGCCCCCAGAATCCATTGGATCCTCGCTGACCCCGACGCCTCAAGAGGCTGCAGAGGTGGCATCTTCCACCTGACACCATTGGCTCCTCGCCGACCCCACCGCCTCAAGAGGCCGCACAGGTGGCATCTGCCACCTGACTTCATCAGCTCCTCACCGACCCCGCCGCCTCAAGAGGCCACATAGGGGGCAACCGCCTCGACTCCATCAGCTCCTCGCAGACCCCGCTGCCTTAAGAGGCCGTGCAGGTGGAATCCACCACCCAAATCCATCGGCTCCTCACTGACCCCGCTGCCTCAAGAGGTCGCACAAGGGGAAACCACCCCGACTCCATCGGCTTCTCGCCGACCTCGCCTCCTCAATAGGTCGCACAGGTGGTATCCGCGACCCGACACCTTCGGCTCCTCGCCGACCCTGCTGCCTTAAGAGGACATGCAGGTGGCATCCACCACCCGACTCCATCAGCTCCTCGCTGACCCCACTTCCTCAAGAGGCCATGCAGGGGGAAACTGCCCCGACTCCATCAGCTCTTCACCAACCCCGCCGCCTTAAGAGGCCGCGTAGGTGGCATCCACCCCCTGACTCCATGGGCTCCTCGCTGACCCCGCCGCCTCAAGAGGCCACACAAGGGGAAACAGCCCCGACTCCATGGGATCCTCACCAACCCCGCCGCCTCAAGAGGTCGCACAGGTGGCATCCACCACCCGACACCTTCGGCTCCTCACTGACCCCACCGCCTAAAGAGGCCGCGCAGGTGGCATCCGCCACTCGGCTCCATCGACTCCTCGCCGACCCCACCACCTCAAGAGGCTACGCTGGGGGAAACCACCCCGACTCCATCAGCTCCTCGACGTCCCTACAACCTTAAGAGGCTGCGCAGGGGGCAACCACCTCGACTCCATCGGCTCCTCGCCGACCCCGCCGGCTTAAGATGCCACACAGGTGGCATCCGTGTAACACCCAAGATTTTTATGAGTAATATTTTGTTTTTATATATATTATCAAATGAATCTTTCACTACACACTTGCTTGGCTTACTTTACACGCAATCACGACCTTCCTCGATAGCTTGCGTCGTACGCAATACCGAGTTTCACTAAACAACGATATGCTATTAAAATATTATTAAAACTAGCCGTTATGAATAGTAATAACCACTTTTTGAAATTTTAAAAATTTTATTTTTCAAAATGGAATTCATTTTTGGATTCAGAATACCGAAATTAGCCTAGGGTGAAATTTTGGTATTTTTCTGAAAACTTTCAATTTTTGATGAATAGTGAAACCACTAAGTGGTAGGTTAAAAACTGAATTTTTGCATAAAACTTAATTTTACCGCTTCTGTGAATGGAATTTCGAAAATCCTACAGACACGGTTGATATCAGTAAGTAAAATATGGTTCAATGAGATAAAAATAATTTTTTGGTGAATAGTAACTTTTTACTTTTTTACCGCGGTTAATAGTAAATAGGGGTAAATATGATATTACTATTACCCTAACACATGTCCTAATTCTATTGGAAAAGTTTAATTCGACCAAAAACAAACTTAGGAATAAAATATGACCATTTAGGCCCACTTGGGTTAGATTAGGACATTTATTATTAATTTATTTAAAGAAGGGTTAAAATAGTTAAAATCAAAGTTTAATAAGTAAATAATTTTTAATATGGGGTTATACATAAGATAAATTCGACTATAAATATTCATTAGAAAGATAAAAATATTTTCTACATAATGGTAGTTTATTTTTAATTTTTAGACATTAAATAATTTAATTTATTTTTGACACAATGATGATGCAATAATTATCTTATTAATGAAATATTGACATAATTGATGTTATAAACACCAAGATAAATGTAATTTGAGACTTTTTATGAATTCCACTAATTTTCTAGGTTACTATGATATATTAGTGTTGATTTAATAAACTTGGTTCGAACATATAATTCTTTTATGACTTTAACAAAAATCATATATCAAATAGTGTCAAAATTGACACAAAATAGTTTTTAAATCAAATATTATATTACTAATTGTTATTTTATTCCTAAAAATCTAAGGTTCGGCCAAATGACTTAGATAAGGATATATATATTAATAATAAACAATTTTGGGTTCGTTTGGAATTTTATAGTTAGTGTATTAACCATATAGTGAAAGAAAACAAAAAGACACGGTAAAAGTTAAATTATTTAACTAAGAGTTAAATCTAATTGATAAGGTTAAAATAATACCCTAAACTTGTCTAAATCCTATTGGTTGATATTATTTCGACCCATCCCCACTTTAGATTTGAAATAAGACCCTTTGGAACCATTATAAATGGATTTTGACTTTAATATAAAATAATATTTTGAGATATTCCTAAGGTTCCCCTCTCCTCCCTTATAAAAGGGCACCTCCTCCCCCTCCTCCTCACACCAATTTGAGCACTCAAGCTCGGCCAACCCCTGCCATTTTCTCCTCTAAACTTCCCTAGAATAATCCTAGAGGTCCTGGTCTTCTTCAAAGACCAATCTTAGTTCCCTAAGTGGAGGATTCAAAGAGGCGTTCCAAAGAAGAGGTAATATCCATTACCGATCTTTTCAATTTCTTTCTTCTTCAACTTATTCTTCTTTAGTTGTTTCATGATAAAGTAATAACATCAGTATTACTTACATACTGATATGTTATTATAAATATGAAACAACCCTAATTAACCTTCTATCCATCCTACGGAAAAATGAAATCACCGCGCGTGCGTACGTACGGAATACCGTCTCCACGCCGTGGTGTAATCTATTTTCCACCATCACCTTAAAAGGATGGGTATAATGGTGTAATGAGTAACTATTTATGATTATTATAAAGTAATATTGATACTGAAATAATATATATATACTCCAATACAGTTCCACGATCATAGGAACGATATCATCACTCGTGCGTACGTATGGAATACCGTCTCCACGATGTGATGCGACTCGTTCTACATGATCATCATTACATAGTAATTATATAAATGAATTGAATGAATAAATATGATATATGTTACACTAATACCATTCTGGATATAAGTTATCTATAACCTTAAAAGAAGAATAAGAATTTATTCGGCAAAACACGCATAAGAACAAAAGGCAATAAGGACCCGAGTAACAAGTAATAATGAAATATTACTAACAAGAAGCTAAGAATATGACCATATATGATATCATATCAATATGTATGATTCTGTAATAAGTCAATAACATTATTTAAACCATTATATAGGAGCTTCGGACACGTACAAAGCAAATCGGACCTAAGGTAAGGGAAAGATCACAATCTCATTTTTATCCGAGATTGTTTATTCGTAAGTATTTACTAGGGTGTATTTTATCATCCACATCCATGTTCCCTCAATATGTAATATTGTTTCCATCCACTTACAATAGTTTAAATCCAATTTTACCCTTCGGTGAGTTTTTAGTAAAATATATGAAAGGAATCTTTTGTCGTTTTTCGTATGAGGTACTTTTTTGACTTTTTCGAAAAAAGTACGAAGAATGTTTTTTTTAACTTATACGACATGAATGGATTTTTAAAACATTATTTCCAAGAAGCTTCATTTAAAAGTTTTAAAGTTTATTTTTAATCAACTTCTTTTAGTTTATAATTGTATGACATGTTAAGAAAAGAAAAGTGTTTTTGAAGAAGAAAGGATATTTTCCTCAAGAATGGAGTTCAAGTGTTTTATCAAAATTATTTTCCATCTAAGATAATATAGGGTTCTGTTTTTATCCCTATTATTACATTGATTTGATTATGTTTTGAGGGAATTATTTTTATGAAGTCATTTACCTTATATGATTTGTTTTATGATGTCATGATGTTTCAAGAATCCCATTTTTGTTACGTGTGTTATGCAATGATGTATGATTTATGATTTTGTGGCACACATAAGAATGGTATCATTATGAGATGGATGGGACCTATATCTCCCTCCAATGCATTGGGTAAAGATTTTATATCTCATGAGATATACATGGCTGGAACGGAAGGTTATTTCGGTTCAGTGATACAGGACTGAAATGACGAGTGAACTCGGTTCAGAAATGGACTTTGTCCGCTAAGATTGTCTTGGAAATGAGTCATGACTAACAAGAAATGATTTTCCATGATTATGTGTGCATGCCACAAAGTTTCAAGTTTTATGTTATGATTATGGGGATCTCATTTTCACTTCTATGATTTATTCCATGATAAGATATTATGATCTCTTTTGCAGGTTATGATTTTCAAAAAGATTTGATATGATTTTTATTTCCTTTATTTGCCCTTGCTGAGCATTTGAGTTCACCCTTTTATGTTGTCTTTTCCCCAGGCCAGGAAGATGGATATTAAGTAGAATATGATAAAAGGGACCCTAGATATGATAAAATAAATGGGATACACTGTAGAAGATTTATGAACCAGTTGTTTATGTTTCCCAGTTTCTAAAGACACTATACCTATACGGTCCTTTGTGGTTTTGTAATATGTTGTAATAAGTGTGCTTCAATTTTGAAGTATTAACAATGTATGTAAAGTATGGGTAATTATAATCCGCTACCTGACTACATCGGATCCTCGCCAACTCTGCCGACCTCATGGGCCGTGAAGGTGGCATCCACCCCTTACTTCATTGGGTCCTTTCCGACTCCACTACCCTCATAGGGCACGCCAGGCGAAACCACCCCCAATCCAATGGAACATCTCCAACAACACCAACAAACACTGAGGAGGTGCTTCCCGAAGCACTACCATTCAGCACAGAGGTTCTCCCTGTCCCCGATTTCAATCATCAGGGTGGTCCTGCCTATGCATAAACAAAGTTTCCCTACCTTATGGGATGACTCTCCAGGCTTTCATGCCTTCCGGGCTCCATTGCCTCCATTGTACTAATGTACTGGATTCCACGCCTTCCGGGCTCCATCGTCCCCATTGTACCAACGATCTAGGATTCCATGCCTACTGGTCTATATTTCCCCGTCGTACCGATGTTCCAGGATTCCTCGCCTTTCGGGCTCCATCGCCCTGTCTTACCAATGATCCTGGATTCATCTCCCCTTCAGACTGAGGTAATTTTATCATCCCTACCACCCTTGAGACACTCTGTATCATCCCAACTACCACATTTCATCAACCACAGAGGTCCTCCCTGTGGCCTTGAAATCATCTTGTGTAATGTCCACTATGAGGTATCCCATCTCATGCATGGAGAACATCCATGCATACGATCGAGGAATTTTAGGGGAATCCCATCATATAGATTCACCCCTCATCCCAAACCACCAAAATGGGGTATAGATGACCATCCCTCTACTGACACAATCCTTGTGGTTTCACATCCCAATTTCATGACATTAAACTGCATAAAAACCACGTCCTAGTTGCACGATGTTAAACTGCATAACAACCATCGTCTTGGTCGCATGACGTTAAACTGTGAGGCAACATCTTGGTCACATAACGAAAAACTTTACAACATTTTGGTCAAAGATATACGACCTAAAATTGCATCAACCTTGGTCAAAGAAATGTGACCTAAAACCGAATCAACCATTATCAAAGCTATGTGACCCTAAACGCCAGCCATCATCATCCTACATGACGTTAAACTATTCATCTTCGTCCTGCATGACTTTAAACTGCTCACCTTCATCCTTCATGATGTTAAACTATTCATCTTCCTCCATGTTTCCTCTGGAATTGGGAATGACCTCATTGATTTGAGGTTCAAACATTCCAAGCGGTTTCTAACGGTTTTGTTCGTAGAATCGGAAACATCCAATGATTCTATATGCATTTGGACCTACTTTCCAAAGGTAGGTGCTCATTAGTTATGGACCGATGAGACTTAAGAATTTGTATTGGTCGAGAGGATGGGAGGTCGGACTCATCACACCTTTTTGAGGGGAATTATTGTCTACTCCGGGACTCTCTTTAAATATTTAAGTTAGGATCATGAATCCTTATTAAATTACCAAGTATAAAATGATCTTTCCTTTAGATCTGACAATCAATGATTAATATGTAGGAAATTTAGAGAAGCTTTTATATGTATTAGAGGTTCTTCATTAATAGATAATCATCTGTATTTGTTAGAGATTCTTAGTCAACGGTATCCCTTAATACATTATATAAAAGTCTCTTGGTCATTATAATGACTATACTGGTTTTAAAGCCACCCAATGGGGAACTTGAAGTTTATTGTCATTCATAAGGACATAGATTATTTCAGAGTTGGGATCGTACCCACAGATGGGCTACCTACATATCCTTTATTTAGAAAAGGAATCAGAACCCACATAGTTCGAGTAAGGGAGTATGATTTTTATGTATGATTGATGGCTCAACGAAAGATGTCATAATTAATTTTACATTCTAAGCTCACGTGAGTCATGCTCGGTGTGAGAAAAAAGAGGTATTGGTGAAACTAGAAAATTGTTCCATGAAAGATGCAATCATAGAATATGATGTGGGGATTATGTATGTATAACTGCCCAAATAGATAGAGATTGGGACTTATTTCAAATAAGAAGTTCAGGAACAAGGTCCATAAAGGTATATGTAATTTATGGAGATTTGGATACTCTAACTTGGGGCTTATTCCTGAATAAGACTCCCAAATTAGAAGGGGACTTATGATTGGGTTTTACTCCTGAGAAGGAATCCCATATCAAAAAGTAGATTAAGACTGGTTAAGATAAATTAAGACTGGGGCTTACTCCTAAGGAGGAGGCCTAGGTTAAAGGGATTTGAAGACTGTGGCTTACTCTTGAATAGGAGGCCCAGATTAAGGGAATTTTAGAATTAAGGGACTTGGGGCTTACTCCTAAGCAGGATGCCCAAATTTGTAGATTTGAGGCTGGGGCTTATTCCTGAAAAGGAAGCCCAGGTTAAGGGAATTATGGTTGGGGCTTACTCCTAAGGAGGATGCCCAGATTAGGGGACTTGGGGATTACTCATAAGAAGGATGACCACATTTTTAGATTTGAGGCTGGGGGTTATTCCTGAAAAGGAAGCCCAGGTTAAGGGAATTATGGTTGGCGATTACTCCTGAGGAGGATGCCAAGATTTTGGGAACTTTGAGACTGGGGCTTACTCCTGAGGAGGATGCCTAGATTAGGGGACTTGGGGATTACTCCTAAGGAGGATGCCTTGATTTATGAGAACTTGGGGATTATTCCTAAGGAGGACGCCCAGATTAAGAGAACTTGGACTAAGGCTTACTCTTGAAAAGGAAACCCAGGTTAAGGATTCTCTCATCTTAAAGGATGAGGTTGCATGAATGAAATATCTAGCCTTAGTGACATAAAGATGTGTAAATCACTAGGTTTTGAGAAATGTTCCACATAATTTCTTTCAGATAAATAATCCAACAAAGTAAACATGCCATAAATTTCTTTGAAAAGGGGTTTGAAGGCTGAATCTTGAATAGGAGAGGTGGATAGGCATAGGAGAGGTGAAATGGGCAGGAAGGGCACCCAAAAAGAGAGGGGCGCGCAAGTCCTGCGTGGGCGCGCAAGTGTACCTGTGCGACACATGGATACTTGCACGCCGGTCAACCCTTAGGGTAGAACTTTGGAGAATCTTGGCTCAAGCCTTTAGTCCTATCCCTAGAGGCTTCCAGAAGAGAGGCGCGCAAGCTCTGTTGAAGGGGTAAGGCGGTGCACAAGTGTGGCCTTTTCCCTTAAGGGCTGGCCACTCAGGCGCGCAAGTGTTGATGAATTTCAACACTTAGACCTTACTCCCTCTCTTTAGATATTTTTTTCTAGGTAAGAAATTACCTTAGAAGTGTTCGGAAGCTTTGAGAAGAGACTAGGGCGCCGGGAGCTCAAATCTGAATTTTTGGAAAATTTTCCTCCTCGAAATGGGGGGCCCACAGGGGTATTTATAGGCTGGTAGAAGACCCTGGGAAAATTTTCAAAGAGGGCGCGCAAGTCACCTGAGTGACCCATGGGAGGCGTGCAAGTATACTTGCGCGACCTTGGTGGAAATTGTGCGACCCAAGTGCCTTTGAATCTTGGTTAATGCCTTTGTCAATTTTTGATGTTTCTTCAAAGGATGAATCACTTTGGCTTCAAGGTATTTCCCTTTTCATTCCTTTAGAATTTGTGATGAAAAGGAGCGTCAACAAAAGTCCCCCCTCAGAGTTGGATCCAAAAGAAATGAGGATGTGACTCTGAGGAAAAGAAGAAAACCAAGGAACATGCAGCGCACAAGTGTTGAGCGCGCAAAGGGCGACACACAAGTCTTGAGCCGCGCATGCGTCGACGCACAAGGGTGAGGCCTGGCCTATATATATACGCGGTCATTCATCGCGCAAAGAACCTAATTTCAAACTTTTGAGCTCTCGCTGTGCAAGTTACTTCTGTCACGCAAGTGCTCTGTTTTCTGCTATTTCTTTGCTGTCGTGCTGTTGTAGAGGTATTTGGACTTGCGCAGTGATACTTGCATGCCAAAAACTTTCGCGACACATCCATACTTGTGCGACACATCCATACTTGCATGCCAAAATTAGACTTACATGCCTTAATGACTTAGCCATTTTTTCTAATTTCTTCACAAATTTTATGAAAAATCAATCCATTTAAGAGTTAATTTATTCAACTCTTGTGCAGATTCAATGGCTCCGAAGAGAATCAGAACGGCTGATGAACTGGCTAGCAAGCGAATTGATGATATTATGAGCATCATTAGCCACGATTATTATACTGTCTATGATAGAACTCTCCCTAATTTGGCTAATTATTTAAAGAAGTATCACTGTGACTTCCCCCAGAGCATTTATCTGCCTTTGTATGTCTATGGTCTTCTATGAGAAGTTACCATTCCAGAGGTAAAGAACTATCTACCAATTTATTGGTTTCAGAATTACACCAAATTTTTTTCAGAAAATATCTCATGTGGAGGAGTATTCATAAATGCTGGAACAGTGGGGAAGGCCCATATGATGCATCATATCCCTTATACGTCAGATCTAAAACCTCATAAGCCCGAGCTGCAACCCCATTGTTATCCCTCAATTTTCCGAAACTCTCAGATGGATCAATCCAAAGGCTGTAAGAGAACTTGGGACTTTCGTCCTGGAGGAGGTGTGAAGCCAAATTGGATGTGGGCATACTGGGTGCGACAAACCTGTGTAGAGTTTGTCGAGGATTTGAAAGGAGTTGTGATATATGAATCCGTCTGGGCTGGGAAAACATATGTTTACAGGCATGATAACTTCGTGCTGGAGATACTCAGCCATTGGATCCCAGAAACCAATTCTTTCCATATGACTCATGGAGAATTAGGAATCAGTCTGTGGGATGTCCACAAGATCTCATGGGATCTAATTTTGGGTGATATGTATGATGAATTCATCCCTCCCAAGGTGACTTGGAATGATTCAGAGAAGACTCCAGCTTTAACTTGGGAATTATTGAAAATATTCCATAAGCTCAAGAGTTCAGAGACCTCCTTAACTCATTCTAGAAAGTATATTCATCCATAGGAGTGGATGAATATGTTTCTTATCGAGAAGCAGGAGAAGGAGCCGAAGGATAAGGGATCAAAGGAGAAGGGATCGAAGGAGAAGGGATCCATGAAGAAGAGGCCCACTCGTCCTACTACCTACCCCAAAACAGAGAATAGGGGTTCTCCTGGCACATTCTGGCCGACTCTGGAAGCAGGAGAATTTGAGAAGTGGGGATATGATGTGAATCAGAGAATCCCAAAGAAGACTCGTCTGGCGGGCTTTTTGGCCTTGTGGCTCAGTGTTTATCTTCTTCCAGTTAGGGATTCGAAGGGAGGCATTAGGCCAGGGACGTTTTTAATCACAGCTAAATTTGCTGAGGGGAAAATGGTTGGGTTGGCTACCCCCATTTTAGCAAAGATTCATAGGAGCTTACTCCATGTATTCATGGGTAAGTCTCCTTTGAGAATAGTGAGACTATTCCAAGTTTTGTGGGGATGGATCTCCACTCACTTCAAGACATATAATGTACAAAATGGAGTACAGATTCCTGGAAGTTCTTTCAGGCCATCAGTGCAGACATTCTCTAGAATTTCTCCACTATCTATCAACTCTTATGACATGAAGGTGAGGCTGAGCATGTATAAGGAATTTAATTTCTTTCCTTATGGAAATCCACCAACTGAGCGGTTTGTTGATGATGGAATAACCAGTCTGGAATTAAGGTCATACATGCTGGCCTGCAGAGATGGTGTGCTGGTCGCCAGGATTGACGGAGAGATTATATGCGAGGCCTATTCTCCATATAGATTTGCATGTCAATTAAAGTGTTTGTAGAAGACTACTGTATCTCCCCCTGTGCATGTCAGGTTAGAGAAACATCCGATAGTTTCCCGAAAACTATAGTTGCTGACATCTAGGGAGAAGACCAGGGAAGTGTTTGAGCTACCAGTTGATAAAGCGGAAAATAAATTAACTACAGAGTATGCCGAGTACTGGATAGAATCATACCCTAGAGGGGTGATGAATCACCCGGTTTATCAGGTGGGGAAAAGGAAGAGAACTGTAGAGAAAGAAACCCTTCCTCAAGAAGGTGATGCTTCCCCACTTGGAGCTGATTTTCCAGATTCCTCATATAGGACAGACTCACCAGATTCCCAAGACGAGGATGACGAGGCACAACAAACGGCAAAGAGGCCTCGTGCCCGATATAATCCTCCTGTCAGAATCAAAATAACCACTCCATCAACTCCTGGTGAGTTACTTCACTATGAAAATTTAATCACCATTACTTTATAAAGCAACAAGTTTTATTTTATTATTCTCTATCTGTAGTTGCGGGAGCTGGGAAGAAGCTGAAGTCCAAGATTTTAGGACCTTCCTCACAGCCTTCTGGTACACATACTGAATATCTACGACCAGAGGCTATCCAGACATGGCAGAGTTTATAATGTGGTGCTAAAACTGCCTAGCTAGATTTGTGTGAGGGGATACACCTATCTGGAATAGGGAATCTTATGGCTTCTACAGATATCCATTTCAAGGATAACCCCGATGAAGTGCAGGCTTATATCAGAGAGCTATAAATGCTCATATATGCCACTGAAGATTCTATTCCCGTCACCAAGCGGGTGAAGGAAATGATAGATCGTGGCACCGCTGAGGGGACTGGTGGTTCCGAAGATGAGGAGTGGCACGATTACGTGGCTCCTAAAGATATAAGTCTCTTTCCTTATTTTCCTTGAAACTTGATTTTAGTAAAAGCTTTGTTACTCAAGGAAATTATTTTCTTCGTCCTTCAACTTTCAAAGAAAGGAACTACTGAGGTTCCTTCACCACAGTATAGCCCTGGTGGTACTGCCATCAGGGCTGCTGCTGAATCTCCTTGCGAGTCGGGCAAGATATCTCCAGGCCAGCAGGCCATGGATGAGGAGCTGGCAATGTCTTTCCATTATCCAATTCATGTACCTGTAAAGGAGACTTCCGACACTCCCAAAAAGCCAAAGAAGCAAAGGAATCGAAGGAGGAAGTCCACAACTAAATGCTTCATCAGTAGTGGTAAGTCCTTTGGGTAATAATGAGTCTTAAACCATGAAAAGATTTCTCATTTTCCTTGGGATTGCAGGGGATTCTTCAATTTATCCTTTGAGGGAGAGGACTGACCCTCCTTTTAGGACCACAAAGGGTACTGGTGAATAATTACAAGTTCAGGCTGACTTGGCTGCTCCTGGAGAAGAGCCAACGTCTATTCCCAGTATCCCTCATGCTGCTATTGCAAGAAGAGAAGAACCTGCTTCTGGTAAGTTAAAAATGCTTCATAAAAATATTTAATGAAACATCGACTGTTTTCCATTATGTAGTACTTTAGGTTCAACCCCTGCATTAGAGATCATGGCAGCTATTGCAACTGACGCCGCCACTTTATCTGAAGAAGCTGTCCAGGGTCAAAGACTGCAGGATGAAGGTCACCAAGAAGACATACCAAATGCTCCCACTGGTGAGATTAACCAGGATTCTGAGATTACATTGGATGAAATGATGGGACTTGGCGCATCTTTTGAAGATTTTTTAGATCATGTTAACTTACCATGTAATTTAGAGGATTACGGACATGAGTTTTATTCTTCGTTCTATTAAAAATAACTTTTGATTACATGTATGATCATGATCGGTTGAAATATGCAGTTCTATCTGAGCAAGATGCTGAACTACCAATTCCTGAAGTGGGTACAGAAAAACCTACTATTGTAGAGACATTATCCCAGGTGGAGATGAACTTCGTAGACCTTCCTCAACCTCACCCTGAAAATCCTATTGAAGCTAGGAAAGACGGGGAGGAGCCTTCTCAAGTTACTGATATACTGTTGGGTAAGGGATAACAATATTTGCGACTGTACTTAATTTACAAGACAACCAATTAAATTTTATTATCCTTTGAAACTAACCACAACTTTCAATTGATTATGCAAGGCCATCAATTCCAGTGGCTAGATCTGGAGGTGAAGCCTCAGCCTCTGCACCAATGGGAATTGAAAGTGAATAAGCAAAGGTCAGGGGGGAAGAAGAAGAATAGGGAACTTCCCTAAGTGTGTTAATCCCGGATTATATTCCCCCCTATGATAGTGATGCTGAGTCGGATCCAGAAGTACAAAAGGTGCTCCAATTTGCACAATGCAAGGCATGGAAAAATATATGGAAGATCATATCTGAAGTGCCTCTTGAAGAGCTATCATTGAAGATCTTGTGACTGTCATCCCTGTTTGTTATGTTAGGACTTGGCAGGTTTGGATATCAAAAGATCCATGCCGAAATGAAGCAAGTCATCTCAAGAAGAGAGCAGGAGAAAAAGTGCCATCAAGATTTGACCAGGGTGAAGCTGTCAGCCAATATCAGCGAATTTGAGGTTGCGGTATCCCGAGCTGAGGCTGATTATGCTTCCAAGATTAAGGAGCTAAAGCATAAGATCAAATATAAAGTCATCCAGCAGATGCACCTTCAGCAATAGTTAGATGCTGTTACTGGGGAACTTTACCAACTCAATAATTCACTAGAGGGAGCTCAAACGAATGGTATGAAAGCCATCACGGATTCCAATAAAGCACTCCATCAGGCTAAAAATATTGAATTTGGTCGAGTGAATGAGCTTCAAGTGGATGCTGATGAAGCTCAGGATGCTGTACATCAAGTGAAGACTTATGTTGACAGCCTCTTGTAATTTCTTAGAAAAGAGAAGAGACTCCAGTATGTGGATGTCCTTCTAATCTCCTTTGCATCAATGAAGAATACTTTCATCTTCAATCATTTGTGTCTAAATTATTTCCTTTTCTACCTGCTTTAGATTTTACCTAAGCCAATGATCCTAGTAATCATAGTTTGATTTTTTCTAGGATTTATTATAAATAACACTACAAACTTTTGAAACTTTTTATTTTTCAATATTACCTAAAATCATACAAAATGTATGTTTAGTGATATGGAACTTGACTTTTATTCAGACTTCCCTTGTCTTTTGTGGGAAGTCTAAAGTCATGAACATCGGACATAAAAAGGATAATGTTTAAGGTCGAAATAGCTTTGACCGAATGGATTAAAATGGACTCAATTCCTTGAAAATTTTTCTGAAAACATATTACCACACTCAAGCATGAGGGAAAATATGTAAACTATGACTTAAGAAATTTTGAATCTGAGGAATGATATGAAAAAAGGTCTAAAAAACATTATAATAAGTAGTTCCCAAGAATAAAGTTACCATTATTTAACAAACTCGTTAGGGGGTTGAATTATGCAGGGCCACCTAAGGGCATTGGCTGCATAGTCAAATAATAGCATCTTTTGGATGACATGTCTGTTATGTAGAATACTTATGCAAGGCCGCCTAAGGGAACATGCTGCATAGTCAGGAAAAATAACTCTCAGAAATTTACTTTTCTACTGCTAAAAATCCAGTGAAAGATTATGGGGATTCAAATTTTCCAAAGCATAGAGTTTGTTGTATGGAGAGAGGTACTTGAATATAGAGAAGATATTTCCAAATAATATTGTCTAAGAACTGGATGAATGTTACTCCTATTAAGGTCTGACCCAAGCGTAGGGAAAGAAAATATAAACCATAGAATTGAATACTTTCAGATCATGAAAAAGAACATGGGAAAAATATGTTAAGGATGACTATTTTTGCGGATCCCTACATATTTTCATTAAGACCAATAAGGAAAAATGAGGTTTTCTTTCCAAGAATGATGTTACCATTATTTAAAAAACCTGTTAGGGGGTTGAATTATGCAGGTCCACTTAAGGGAATTGGCAGCATAGTCAAATAATATCATATTTTGGCTGACAGGTTTGTTATGTAGACTGTTTATGCTAGGCCGCCTAAGGGAACATGCTGCATATTCAAGTAAAAGAACTCTCCGAAATTGGACATTTTGTGACCAGAAGTCTAGAAAAAGGGTATGAAGATCTGAAAAATATTTAAGGTTAGGATTATGACACATAAAAATGGGAATTTGTTCAATGCATGTAGAGATACACAGACCAATGCTAACCAAAATCATGTTGTGGCTGGGTCCTGAATTGAAATGTTGGACTTCACTATGTATCCCATAAGGATGGGAATCAATCCATACATAGTTCTTGAAATACAGTTTAACGTCATGTGGGACAAAAGTATAAGAGATCTTAGTTTAGGGTTACAGAACTTGGACCATTATAAGAAATACACAATGTGTGTTTTCATAGGGACTTTTCAGCCAGGGGACTGAAAGTGGAATTTGGGGTTAGGACCAAAATACTTGGGGATGTATTCTAAGGAAACTAAAACATTCCTACATATCCCATAAGGATGGGAATCAAGCCCATGTAGTTCTAGAAATACCCTCTGTACAGATTTGGTTCGTACATGTGAAGGGTGAAAGGGGACTTTAGTGCAATGATGGTTTGACCCAAGATAAAAGGTTTGAGCATTTCCATGTATGCACGTAGTCTTTGGAATGTAACATGATTGGAAATCGATGTGAATAATGATTCCCTCTTAGGTTAGGGTATCAAAGAATGTTGTAGTTTATTGTCGTACATGACAAAATGTGTTTGTACAGTTTAACATCATATAGCAAGGATGATGGTGAACTAACATAAAGATATTGATTATGGGGGTAGTTTCATGAATCAACATCACATGAGATGGAGGTGAACCGATGTGAATAGATTGGTTTTGGGCTTGAACCTCAGGAGGTTTCCTACATACCCAGCCTAAAAGTTAAGGATCAAATTCTTCGTAGTTCAATTAAAAAAAATGAATTAGTGATCAAGTTGTTCTTGGGGACAACAACCTAAAAAATGGTGTTGGGACTTACGCATGTTTAGCGGCCCAGAGAGGGTATTATGGTTAAAGTTTTCTCTAAGCTCACGTGATTCATACTCGGTGTGAGAAACAAGAGGTAGAAACAACCCTAATGATGCACAATTTAATGTCATGTAGAACATATGAAGGGACTATTCAATTTAAAGTCTTGCAGTGAGGACTATTAGTGCTGCATAGTTTAGTGTCATGTAACAGGGGAAAAATATAGTTTAACGTCATATAGGACATATTAAGGGATTTTTGTATAGTTTAGCATCATGTAGTTAGGATGATGGGGACAATACAGTTTAATGTCATGTTGGACAAAAGGGGGACTATGCAGTTTTAATGTCATGCAGTAAGGACCAAAGAGGACATAGTTTAACGTCATGTTGGATGTATTAGGGATTTTTTTCACAATTTAACATCATGTTGGACGATGGAAAAGAAATGATACAGTTTAACGTCATGTTGGACGAAAGTGCGAATAGTTTAAGGTCATATGCATGGACCATAGATGGTGTAGTTTAACGTCTTTCTGGACATGAAGCATGAAAATAGTTTAAGGTCATATGCATGGACCATGAGGGGGACACAGTGTAACGTCATGTTGGACGAAAGTGCAAATAGTTTAAGGTCATATGCATGGACCATAGATGGTGCAGTTTAACATCTTGTTGGACATGAGAGAAATTAAAATAGTTTAAGGTCGTATGCATAGACCATTGATAATGTATTTTGTATTTATACAAAATACTTCTTCAGAAATCTGGCATTGGTTGGAGTAGTGATGAGTTCTCCATCCATTGATATTAAAGAATAAGCTTCATTGGAATAGACCTTATGTATTGAGTAAGGTACTTCCCATTTTGGTTCAAGCTTGGGAGGTTTCTTTCCTCGTATCATTGGGGTTCTGAGAACCAATACCAATTCTCCTTGAATGAATGAATGGAGATGAAATTTTTTGTTGAAAGCTCGTGCTATTCAATTCTGGTAGACTTCCAAGTGGTGCAGGGTGCACAATGTTTTCTCATCTAACCGTTCCAATTAATTCAATCTCTTTTGAGATTGTTCAGCTGTAGATGACTGATCACAAATGGCTACTCTAAGCAAAGGTAATTGATCTTAAATGGGCAAGACTACTTATGTTCCATATACCAGTGAATATGGAGTTGACCGCGTTGCAATGTGGGTGGTGGTCTGATAAGCCCATAAAGCATGAAAGAGTTCATCATGCAATGAATTCTTATCTTTATCCACCATCTTTTGTAGTATGTTTAAAAGAGTCTTGTTGAAGGATTCTATCTGGCCATTGGCCGCTACATGATACTGAGATGAATGGTTGGATTTGATGTTGTATTCTTGATACAAATTCCTCACCTCGGATGAACAAAAGTTGGTGCCATTGTTCATCAATATAGTATGAGGGACACCAAATATGGTAATGATGTTAGACTTAATGAAGCTAACAATTCTTTTATAACTAACTTCTTTGAGAGTTATTGCCTCTGCCCATTTGGAAAAGAGGTCAGTAGCAGTATGAATATAGTTAAACTACTTGGATGTAGCTGAAGGGTAAGGTCCCACCACATCCATTCCCCATGTGGAAAATGGCCATGAGTATTTAGCTGTATGAAGCAACTCTGGGGGCTGATGAATGAAAATGGAATGTACTTGGCATGAATGACACTTCTTTGTGAAATCAACACAATCTTTTATCATTGAAGGCCAAAAGTATCCAAGCCTTCGAATTTGATCAGACAGTCTATGTGCAGACTGGTGGGCACCACAGACTCCTGCATGCACTTCTTTCATGACAGCCATTGTCTCTTCACCATCAATGCATCTGAAGAGAACTCCATCAAAACCACGTTTTTAGAGAACTTTCTCTAGGTGATCTGGGATATCATAAAGAGTAAAATTGACCACACATCGCCAGATTTGTTCTTTCCCAGCTCTATCAGGTGGAAGTGTTCCATTTTGAAGGTATTCTCTGATAGGTGTCTTCCATCCTGTAGTATGACCATATGGTTCAGGAATGGGACTAATTTCATTGATTTACTTTGTTATGATTTTAACATAAGGTGAAATTGTATGACGATGGGAAATACTGATGGTTGTCTCATCCCGATTTGGATCTGCCAGAGCTGTGGCTATATTAGCCAGTGCATCAGCTTGGTCATTTTGTGATCACGGGACATAAGAAAATGTCAGTTCCGTAGGAAATTCCGCCATTAAATCTTTGACATAATCATACAAAGGGATTAGTTCTTCTTTTCTGATGACATAATCCTCATTGAATTGTTTGATTACCAGGTCTGAATCACCTTTCACCTTTAGGTGATTCACTTGTGCTTAAAGCGCCAACTCCAAGCCTACAATGAGAGCTTGGTATTCTGCTTCATTATTTGTACCGCCTCCAAACAATGAGAAGGAATAGGGTAACACTGCCCTTTCTGGAGAAATGAGCAAAACTCCTAACCCAAATTTTTTGAATTTTGGATTTTCCATTTTCCTCCCTGTTGGACTTCTAGAAGCACCATCAAAGTACATTTCCCATGTTTGAAGACTATCATGAATAAAGAAGACTTCTTCATCAGGAAGTTCAATATCTGAATATGTATCTTCTACTGAAGGGTGTTCAACAAGGAAATAAGCCAGAGCTTGGCCCTTTATTGCCTTTTGAGACACATATTGGATATCAAATTGCTGAAAATAACTGCCCACCTTCCCAGACATCCTATAAGTATTGGATGGCTAAGGATGAATTTGAGCAGGTTATTATGAGATACTAATTGGACCTCGTGATGTTGTAGGTAGTGTCTCAACTTTTGAACTGCGAAGATTAATGCTTGGAAGCATTTCTCAATACTTGAGTATCGGGTTTCTACTTCAATCATAGTCCGACTGAGATAATAGAGGTTGTTTTCATTCCCAGCATCATTTTTTTGAGCAAGAAAGGCACCCAATGATCGCTCTAAAGCTGTCACATAGAGGATAAATGGTCTTCCTTCAACAGGTGGCATTAATACCAGTGGACTCAAGAGATACTTCTTGATAATATCGAATGCTTATTGACATTCTTCAGTCCACTGGTAAGTGACTCCCTTCTTCATCAATTTGGTGAAGGGTAAACTTTTTCCTGCCAAATTGGCGATGAAATGCCAAATATAGTCTAAGTGTCTTTGAAGCCCTCTCAATTATTTCAAATTTTGAGGAGGTGAAATACCAAGGATTGAATTTATCTACCCAGGATTGACTTCAATACCACGATGGCATACAAAAAAGTCGAGAAATTTTTCTGAGGATACCCCAAAAGCACATTTTAAGGGGTTCATCTTCAAATTATATTGTCGAAGTTTGTGGAATATGATTTCCAAATCAGTCAAGTGATTAGAACTTTGTTTGGATTTAATCACCAAATCATCCACGTAACATTCAATGAACTTCCCTAAAAAGGGTTTGAAGATACGATGCATGGAACACTGATATGTTACGCCAGCATTCTTTAGGACAAAGGGAAATACCCGATAGCAGAACACACCCTGAGGGGCTATGAAGGCTGTAGATTCTTCATAATCTGGAGGAATTCGGATTTGATTATAATCAGAATATCCATCCATTAAGGAAAGTGCTTCATAGCCAGCTGTTTCATCAATTAAGAGTTCTGTGATTGGAACTGGAAAATCATCCTTAGGACAATGCCGATTAAGATATCTGAAATCAATGAAAACTCTAATTTGTCCATTATTCTTCTTCACAGGGACAATATTATCCAACCATTTGGGATATTGAATTTATCTGATGAAGTTAGCTTTGCTAATCTTATCCACTTCAGCTTCAATTTTGGAAGCATAAGTTGGGTGTGTTCTTCTGGCAGCTTGCTTGAATCCTTGATGTTCTTCTAGAAAACCCAAACGATGAGTAGCAACATCAGGATCAAGGCCTGGAATCTCTGTATAGTTCCAAGCAAATATATCTCGATTTTACTTCAAAAATCAAATATACATTTATTGTTCTTCAAGAGTCATGGCCGCACTAATTAAAGTGGGGTGTGGATCTTCTTTTGTACCTAAATTATTTTCTCTAAGTTCATCCACGGTAGTAGAGATACCGTCTTCAAATGGTGGAGGAGAATCCCTGAGATATACCTCTTCTTCTTCAACATGTGTTATTTATTCTGTTTCTACTTGTATAGTAGATGATGAAGTATAATTTTCATGATCATAAGAGATGTTAAAATTTGAACATCTTGAAGAAGAAGCTTCCATTTTCGACCCGATTGATGATGAAGGGTCTTTCTTGGGTATTAAGGATGAGATGATGGATTTAGAATCGACATCATCGTTCACCTATGACATTGCTATAACTTCTTCTGGATTAGTTGGAGAAGTATAGACTTGTTGTATTTCAGCAGATGAAATGAATACATCCTCATTTGAGCTTTCATCATTGCTTGTTGAATCACCAACTTCTCCCATGCTGTCTGGATTGATTGTCATAATTGACATTATGGAAGTTTCCATAAGTGTATTTGGATTTGAGTCTATCCTGTCAATTTGACTGATAGGCAACACATAATCTATACTCACATGTATAAATGGATTTACTGTAATCTTTTCCAAACCATATGGAGCATTAACTTTGGAAATCTCCCTTGTTGTGGATTTCTCCTTTCCCTTCATGTGATAGAATTCCGACTCAATGTATTGAGATTCAAATGTCTTGAACGGGGCATTATCACCATAAAATATCCCAAATTGACCATCGAAACAATACTTGAGACATTGATGGTATGATGAAGGGATAACCGCATGTTGATGTAGCCAAGGTCTTCCAAGAAAGATGTTGAAGGCTGAGTCTTGATCAACAACCATGAAATCTGAATTGGATACAAGATCTCCAAACTGAGTTCTGAGTGTAATATCTCCCAGTGGTTCTTGTTCATTTTTATCATATCCTTGTAACATCATAGTAGAAGGAGATAGATCAGATTCTGTGAGGCCCAATAGACGAAGTGTACGGATGGGCATGAGGTTGACTCCTGAACCATTATCAATGAAATCTCTTCAGATGTCTACACCATTGACCTTTACAGATAAATACAAAGGTCTAATATGTCCATGCATGACATAATCTTCATCTTCATCTGTGAAAGATATCACTGCATGGCATTCTGCAAGATTATTATCTACATGGTAGGCTTCAGCTGCAGTAATTTCAGTTTCAAACTCATAAGGACTTAACAAAGCCTTAATGAGTGCCTCCTGAAGATCCTTTGATAAATTCAAGGCATCCAGAATTGATAACTTGTCCGGTACTTGGGCCAGGTGTTTCAATACATCATACTTTTGATCCAAAGGTCTGCGTTTCCCAACAGGAACATGTGGTTTAGCAGGCGCCTTAGAAGTTGATGCTTTGAAAGTTGATGCATCTTGTATCAGGGTAGGAGTTGGTAATACTCCTGGCTTTGGAAGATTAGACCGAATAGGTCTATTTACTTGCTGAGAGGAAGAAGGTGTAACTTCCAACCGATCTTCCAGAATAACTATACCGGGACTGAATCTGCCTTGTGTGGAAGAACTTGCTTGTTCTTGTTGAGCTCGTTGAAGGGATCTGCCACAAGTTTCTTCTGCATACACAGTTCTAGCAGGGGTAGAATTGGAATAGTGGCCTCTGAAAGATCCACATCTTCCCCTATACACTGAGTTTTTGGAACTTCCTCTGATTCCTCTGCTTGATACAGGGAACCCATGTTCATCGAGATCGAAACCGTGACTAGCATAAGGATCTGTTAGATGAATCATATTAACAGAACCAAAGATTAACTCTTCATCCGATGAAGTCTCTTCCAGACTAGCCAATTTAGGCTGTGCCGTTTGGTGGGACGGTGCCTGTGGCTTCAAATTAGATGACATAAAATCTGCCAGAGTCAAAGAAAACTTGGGCTTTGACACATACTCATCTTATTCTGATTCTTCTTCTTTCTTTGAATTATGTTGTTTCTTTGAGGATTTTCCCTCTAATGAAGAGGGTTTTGTTGTGGATTTCATATAAGAAGACACAATTGGTTTCTTCAATTGCATTCTCAAAATGGCATGAGTTCGGTTGATTGTTTTTTTGACCATCCAATCATCATATTTCTACGGATTTTTGTTTTTGACTTCCTGCCACTCGCCTTCTTCCTCTAAAGTTGTAGCAGTAACACATGCTACCTGAGCTGAAGAACCCTTCAGTTTGACTTTTCCCTAGTCGACCTGTAAAGACCCGTAAATTTCAAGGAATTTTTTTTCTTAATTTTCTTTGGAATTTTACAAGAGCGCAGTTTCTGACGTCACCTGATTCCGAGGCCCGGTGTGCCCGGAATCATTTTCCGAAGTTTGGCTCGGGTACGTTCAGTGAACGGACGATCGGGTTTTTCTAACTTTTGAACCGGTGCCCAGAATCGAATTCTGAGGGCACCGATGAAATCCCAGTGCCGATATTCACTTAGAAACGCCTCTTCTGGAGTTGCGTTTTCTCGGGTATGGTTTTTAATTTTCGGGCTTAAAGTTAAGAAATAAAATAATTTTACGACAACTTTATTTTATTTCACTTAAGCCACTTGGAAGACACTTGAAGCCACTTAAAAGCGGCTTAAACTGAGTTGAACCGGATAGGATACTATCCAGAAATATCCTACCCTCTTGATAGGATATTGGTGAGGTGGGGCCCGCACGAGCCCCGCTGTTTATTTCCGCTAAGTAACGCACCCGCGAAAACCCGTCATTATGAAAGTCAACTGACGCGTTTTCTTAAATTCTTAACAGACCATTTAATTGGGCGGTTTATTTCGTAAATTAAATGAGCTGTTTCTTTCGTTGAATTAATTCAATGAATTGATGGGTCGTTACTTACCCGTTTTCGTTTGTTGGCATAATAATAAAATAAGACCAACCTATCTTTTGGAGGATTACTCGTTGAGAGAGGATCCTTGAACCTTCATCCTCCTTCGCGAAGAACGCGAAGAACGCGAAGAACGCCGAACCCGGAAATCGACGACGCGACGCCATGATCCGCGACGCCGACGTTCCCTTCCTGCAACGTTCTTCTGCGACGTCTCTTCCTCCGCGACGGATCTTCGATCGGCTACTTGAGGTAAGAGTCTCAGACTTTCCTTTTAATCACCTTTGTGGTTCTTTACCAAAACACGGATTTAATTAATTAAATTAAATCTGTTGTTCTTGGTCCGTTGAGTTCGCCGACTCAACGCCGAATTCCGCGACAATGCGACGCCTTTCCATGACGACGCGACGATCCCCTCCTTCCGCGACGAGCAATTCCACGAAGAACGTGCGTTCGACGACGACTTCAAGGTAGGGATTTATTTTGGAAATTACCCCTTTTTTATATATTCCCGTAAATGTTTCTTTAAAAAGTTAAAGAACTGGTTTTGTGAACAATTTTAAAATTATTAAATTTGTTGTTTCCGTTCAAATAAGGAACCCGTTTTATGAAACAAATTTATTTCATTAAAAATTGTTTCGAATATGCGTTCATGTGTTGAACTTTAATTTCTACCGTTGTTTATATCTAACGCGGAGGTTGCGGGCCAAACGAACACGGCCCGACAACCCTCCGCCATTCTTCGTTCTTGTGCGGATTTGACGGGCGACGACGGAACGTGCCGCAACGGATATTTGATGATCCCGCAGTGAAGAATGAGTCCCGGGAGGAGAAACGGCGCAGACGGGAAGAAAAATAGGTCACCGGAGCGACTCCGGCAGCCCGCGGAAGCCGACGGTGGCGCGGGTCGCCGGCACGGCGGCGTCGGCACCCGGAGGCAGCGGCGCCCGGCGCGCCGCTGGAAGAGACCGCCGCGGCACCGGCCGCGGCGGCGGCGCTCGCGGGACGCGGCTTCAGCCGCGTCCAGCGCTAGAGAGACACCCTGTGGGTGTCCCGCGGGCGTCACGCGGGGGCGGCGGCTCCCCCCCACGTCACTCGGGACGCGGCTTCAGCCGCGTCCGGTTGTCTGGCCGACACCCCGCGGGTGCCGTGGGGGTGTCACGCGGGGTGGCGGCTCCCCTCGCGTCGGCCACTCGGCCGCTCGGCCGAGCCGGGTCGGGCTGGCCGAGCCACACCGGTCCGACCAGGTCGGACCGGGTCGGACCGGGTTGGACCGGGTCAGATCGGGTTCGGCCGACCCAGGGGGGTCGGGCCGGGTCGGCCCGGGCCCGGACCCCCCCCGTCTTCGGACGATTTTCGTTCAAATGGCCGTATCCTGAGCTACGGGCCTCCAAACGACCCGCCGTCAGCGGCAACGCGATCCTTGGATCGAGATGATCATTTCGGTATATCGCACTCAAGGTTTCGGAATACTTTGAGTTCGGCCAGGTTGGTTCGTACACGAAACCAACCGGGCCTTCGGAACGGAAATGCTCATATCTTGAGCTACAGACATCCGATTAACGTGCCGTCAGATTTGTTGTTTTCCTCTAAGTGAGATGGATCTTTTGGCTCACTCCGCCCGAGGTTTGGATGCAGGTGGAGTATGGTCGGGTTGGTTTGCCTTAAAAACCAACCAGGCTCCTGGGACGAAAAAGCCAATAACTCTCAGACCGGGCGTCCGATTGACGTGCCGTCTGCGACGTTGAGTTCCTGTTGACGATACAGAACTTTTGGATACATCAACTTCATACTTTGTGTCAGTTGATGTATTAGCCTCTCAGCTCGTGGATCGGACCCTCCCGAATGAGCTTGCTGTGTGCGGGAACCCTAGTGCTGGCTGCGACTGCTTCTTCAACAGCGACGACTGTGCAGAGATCCTCCATGGACTCCGACGACGACCGTGCAGAGATCCTCAGTGGAATACGGTGACGACTGTGCAGAGATCCTTAGTGGACTGCGACGACTAATGCACTCAGCGATCCTACGTGGATCAGTGCTACAGGTCCTCTATGGGCCCGATCCTGTGTGGGTCCGATCCTGTGTGGGTCAGCGCTCAGCGGTTCTGTGTGAGCCAGCGCCTACAGGTCCTGTGTGGGCCCGATCCTGTGTGGGTCATTGCGGGGGTTAGTTACCTATTGATCCTTTGTGGGTCTGACGACTTAGATGGATCAGTGATCATCTTTATCGTCATCCGAAGAAGTATACCTGTGTGAGCTGAATCTTGTGTTCCTCTCCTTTGTGGATTGTGTTGAGCTATCCTGTGTGGATTTACTGTTTACTCTCCTTTGTGGATTGTGTTGAGCTATCCTATGTGGATATACGTTTTTCTTTCCTGTGTGGACTGGGTTGTGCTTGGGCTCGGACGTTGGAGACGAACGGGAATTGATGACTTAGGTATATGTATGGGCATATACCTAAGCCGTGTCAGATGTTACTTCGTGATTGTATCTTTCCATTGTGGATTATCCTTTGTGGATTTCGGGAGACCTTCAGGGGTCTCGGGGTCCCTACTGAGTAGCTTATACTCACCCCTGCACGGGCTATGCCCGCACTACGTTGTGTTGGTTGCAGACGATGGACAGCGCTGATCGTGGTGGAGGCGTGCGGAGCAGGACGGTACCTGGAGGTGGACCACTGGGCGGGACGTACTCGGAGCGGTCAGGTGGACCCGAGGAGTAGTGGAGGCTATCTGTACCCACCCTTCAGGTGGGACTTCCAGAGGACGGCTCGATGCTGCAGTTTTTCCTTTCAGTTGCTATTTTTCCTTTCAGTTGTACTTTACAGTTGGGATTGTATTTCCGACCCCTTTTACTTTCAGCACAGCTTGTACCATTTTTACTTAGTGTTTACTTTTCCGCTTGCTTACTCTGTGGTGCTTGTTTACTTTTCAAAGGCAATGCCTTCCCTTTTTTTGGGATTTACGCCTTGGTGCTAGTCGCCAGCCCCTGGCCTATGGAAGACGGGCTTGGGGTAGTCACAGCACGGGCCCCGAGGACGGGTCGTGACACGACCATTTTTTACAGGAGGTCCTTAAAGACAAAACACTCCTGAATGGGATGCCCCAATATCTAATGAAAGGGGCAATAGTTGGGATGGTCTTCATCTCCTTATTTGTTCAGCCTTTTGGGCCTTGGAAATTGAACCAAATTATTTTCTAGAGCCGAAATGAAGTTTCCAGGAACTTGTTCATTTTGGAAAGAGTAAACTTTGATTTTCAAATCCTCAACTTGTTTCCGTCTTTCATCTCTTTAATTGTCTTGAGGAAACGACCTCTGTTGCTGATGCTCAGGAGGTGGAGCCCTTCAGAAAGATGAATGTTTTTAAGTATAATAAGGTACATGTGCATGTTTAAGCATGACTACAATAGTCTCTACTCTACCCATTCTCCTTCCTGGAGCTGATGAAATTACACGAGTTTTGTCCTTAGTCTTTATAAGAGAATATTCAATCTGTTGAGTGATTGAAGTAATGTCTTGAAACCCTCCTGTGTATTTCATAGGGTTCAACGACGTGCATAAATCATCACGCAGATTTGCCACACAGATTGACAACAATTCCTCTTGAGGGAGTGCTAAGATCAGGGAATATGTTAATCCCTTCTAGTGAGCAATGAAATATGAGACCCTTTCATTCTCACTTTTCTTACAGTTTGTAAGATAAAAAACTGTTGTCTTTGGAAACATTGAGCTAAATTTAAGAAGGGATCATTGATGAAGATCCTCCCATCTAGTAATTGAACGGGATTTCAAGCTTGTGTACCAGACAAAAGAAGGTCCTTATAATGACTGTACAAAACACCTGAGCTTACTGCTTATTATTGCTGAAGGATTCCCATCATAGGATCACAACGAGAAACAAAATCTGTTAAGTGTTGCTCTGGGTCTCCCGAACCATTAAATATTGGGAATGCGGTACTTGAAAAATTTGATGGGGGAGGAATTGCATCAACCCATTCAGGGTAAGCTTTCTTTTCTGGTTGAATTTGAGCTCATTTTCCCTCCATAGACTCCAACCGAGCTATTAATGACTCAATAGTAGTTATTAACTTTTTAGGAACATCCAGTTGAGCTTGGACCTGAATAGGTGCAATGACTGGAGCTTGGACATATGTGGCAGCTGGTACTGCGACCGATGGAAGCACTTCCGATTGTTGTTGCACTTGACCCGTAGGATTAGACCTATGAGGGTGTACTGATAAAGGAAGATATTCTTGATCCATATCAGTAGAAACAACAAATTCCTTTAGCTAACTGACTCCATCACGCTTAGGAGGAAGACTACCCTGAAGTAGTTCTGCATTCATCCTCTTCAATTCCTTCATTTCTTCCTCTTGTTGTGCAAATATTTTCTCAAGTGAGAGCGATTGGCCTTATCCAGAGGAAGGGTATGTAACCTGATTCTTTCCTTTCCCCTTGTTGTATCCCTTTCGGAGAGGGGGAAGTGGGTTACTTGAAGGAACACCCAGATTCTGTGTAAGCCTTTGATTTCATGTACGCACACCTTGTTCATTTGTGTCTGTGCGTACAACTTCTTGAGCATGAACCTCTTCATCTGACCCCTCTGAGTTAACCTCATCTGGTGGATCAGAAACAATGACACTCATGAAATTAATTGATGCATAATTCATTGCATCCCTTCTATCAGAATTTCTGCGATATTGTCTTCTTCCATGTCTCTGATGAGACACTGCCTTTTGTTGATTTGATCCCTCAAGAACTTCTTGAAAAACCGTAATTTAGAGGGAATCTCCTAATAATTTGGGTCTTCGTTCCTCTTGGGGATTCTTCTCTAATCAAGAGAAGACTGACTTTCTCTGAGGAAGAGATTGAGGATTTGAAAAAGTCCCCAGTCCGGTGGGCTGGGGCTATTCCTGCTGTTCCTGCTCAACTCCTTGAATCCTATTTATTGATTCCGAGGTTTGGGTTAAAAGAGTCCCCAATCTGGAAAGTTGGGGCGGTTCTTGACATGCTATATCTGAGACCTTCTTGTATGATCTTCTGATCTTGGGGACTTTAGTCCATAAATTGGATAGATGCATCAACCTGCATCCACTTTTATCACCCATCTCAAAATACCGTTGGATGATTTCTGACACTTCTGTCACTTGATGATGTGCCCGATCCAAACGAGAGGCCTATTCAATATTCTCGTTCTCTTGATGCAGGAGTAATTCAACAACTTGTTCTCTGTATGCTTGATTTTGAGAAGAACTAGTTGATGCCTGTTCTAGAGCAAGCCTTTGATTACAAACAAAGCCAATTGACTGTGGCCAGCCACGGGCAATAACATTGCATGAGACCATTTTTGGTGAGCTTTGCTGATTGGAGAGTACAGTGAAATGTAGTGCTCTATGAACACCCCATCCCCTGATATGAATAAAATATGGGGCATTGGCAATTTACTGGTGTAATCTTCTTAGTGCACCAAGGCATGAACGCTGAAGGGCTCTCTGCTACTTTTCAACCTTCAGATATCGAAAAATTGAGAGAGAATCCAAGTCAATTTGGCATTGTAACCCTTCTATTATCTTGATATGATTTTCATATTCATCATAAGATAATATTTTCATTTTCAACTGAAAAAGAGTTTTCAATATGTTGAGACGAATTTCATGAATTCCATATTCCATCAACATCTCTGGAATGTCATACTAAGAGTCAGCTGAAGGCCAAAACATGACTGGCACTTCACCTTTCGCCAATTGTTTTCTCATATTCAATACTTCCTCTTTATCATTCAATGGAGATTATTCTACCTGATTGGACTATAGTTGGTGCTTCTTTGTTGCTTCATCGGATTCAATAATATCAGTAGAGAATTCACTAATCAAACTAGAAGATAAACGACCCAGGGGTGGTTCAGAGAATGACCTACACCCCGGGCCATCTTCTGATCGAGAAAGTATTTCACCTGCTAGCGGTGAAGCATCATACATTTATGGCTTCACATTTACAAGTTTCCATTAGAGCATTTTCCATGCAATGTGCATTATAACTACGGAGAGGACTTTAGCAGTTAAATTTATCATCATGGGGAGGACCACCATGGTGGGTTACAGCAAAAGATGAAACATTTTGCTTCTTGGTCTCCTGGCCACACAGAGGGTTCCTGTGGCTCTCATCTGAAGACAAAACTTCGATATCGACCGAACTGTCATAAAGAAAGCCTTTATAACGAAGTGTATGATGAAGAACTTTAAAATTAATGTTCCCACTATTGGGAAATGAGGGAGTAGAATCTTGAATTCCAATAGATAATTTTCTGAGGGCTTTAAGAACTCCAACGTCGAGCAAGGCCTTATTACAAATTGGCCCTTGATTTCTTGAATGTGCTGGGCGTGTCTTATTTTTAGATGCCTTCTTACTCAATTTAGGAACCACTTGTTGACAAAAATGGTCATTATAGGCTGGTGTATGTGCCTGCTCAGGAGAAATGATCAGGTTATGCTGATTATCTCCACTCAAATCAGGTGTATGTGCTTGAATTGGTTGTCTGTATGATATGGGGGAGTACGCCCCACAACCCTATTGGACTGAAACAGAGGTGTGTGTCTGTTCCGGAGTGAACTGTTGATGTGTTACTCCACTGGTAGGGATAGATTTATGTGTTTTTCCCTGAGATGCTGCTGAATCTATTATAATATCCTGGCAGGCATCCAAAATATGAGCAGGGATTTGCTTCTGCTCTTTCACCATTGATAGAATATGCTTGGTGACTTTAGCTGCCGGAACGAGGATATATGTCTATTCCATGCTTGGAGTAGGTGCGTGTTCTTGCTCCTGTCCTCCTTTTCCTGTCAGTGAATCCTGACAGTACTCAAGTGTTGGGGAAGAGAGTTGAGTCTGCCTCCTGTTTATCACCGGAGCTTTTCGACTAACTTATCAGAATGATACCAAACGAGACTGTTGGTAGGCTTGATCAAAACTAGCAAGTGTACGTGCCTACTGATTGCACTATACCGAACATGGTTGACAAGCTTCCTTCAATACTGACAGATGAGGTTGTTGGCAGGATTGTTGAGTGTAAGCATGTGTATGTGCCTGTTTACCAGTTGTCAACACATTAGGTTGGCGGGATCCATCGTATGTAGTCAGATGAGCCTGCTGACTAGCTGATGATTTATAAATAGGTGTATGCTCTTGTCTATAGTACTCCGCTGGAAATGCCTGGAAGAATTGGCATGCTGCTGCCGGATGAGTCTGCTGGATAGTGGAATTAAAACGGACTGGTGTGTGTGCCCGCTCATTGCTTGCCACCAAGTTAGGTTGGTGGACTTCTTCGGAGATGAAAGAGATGAGAACCTACTCACCGTTGACCGCATTTCGTCTCTGGAAATTCGTATTGCCTGCTCGGGTTCGAGGAACCTGAGCCGAATGCCTGGAGATGATACCCTCATCATGTTGAGGGCGCACTTCCGCACGAGTCTGGCAACGATTGTTGATGGGAGCCCTCGGGAAGGACTCCTGTCTCCTTGAATTAAGGCCCTAAGGTACTTGATCATTCACCTCACCAAAATATGGGAGTGAATGGTGATTGCGTTCTGAGTATAATGACCCGAAACGGTTGGAGAAGGTGGTTGGCACCACTTTCTTCTTGATCGTTGGTCCTCGCTGTCTGGATGACCAGGGAGAATTATTGACTTGTAGGGCTTGTCTAGCAGTCTCCAGAGTCAGAATAGTACCGTTTTGATGGTACTACTTAACCAGCACATTTGATACCCAGCGTTGAAGACACTGAGTAAGTGATGTCATCCTCAGAGCGGATGATGATCCAGCAGGAGTAGCAGCAGAGGCCTTCCTAGTAGAAGTATTCACAGCAGAAGTATTCACGGGTGTGAACTTAAGATAATCCATTTCTGTAACGCATAAGATCTTGGAAAAGAGTGCTTGTTTGATATAACAGACGTAATCAAGATAAGTCCAGCCACTACATCTTTTGGATAAGCACATATGTTAATGATTTTCTTGTTGGACCTCTCATTGAGTTTAAATAGGGGCCTAACAAATAGGTAAAACATCACTTTAACTTGGTTAAGGATTCACATTGGGTTCACCATTTTTTTTCTCTGGAATTGGGAATGACCTCGTTGATTTAAGGTTTAAACATTACAAGCAGTTTCTAACGGGTTTTTTCATAGAGCCGGAAACATCCAATGATTCTATATCCATTTGGACCTACTTTTCAAAGGTAGGTGCTCATTAGTTATGGGCCGATGAGACTTAAGAATTTGCATTGGACGAGAGGATGGGAGGTCGGACTCATCACACCTTTTTAGGGGAATTATTGCATACTCTGGGACTCTCTTTATAGATTTAAGTTATGTTCGTGAATCCTTATTAAATTACCAAGTATAAAATGAGCTTTCCTTTAGATCTGACAATCAATTATTGATATGTAGGAAATTTAGAGAATCTTTTATATCTATTCGAGGTTCTTCATAAATAGAGAATCATCTGTATTTTTTAGAGATTCTTAGTCAATGGTATCCTTTAATACATTATATAAAAGTCTCTTGTTCATTATGATGTCCATACTAGTTTTAAAGCCACTCAGTGGGGCACTTGATGTTTATTGTCATTCAGAAGGACATAGATTATTTCAGAGTTGAGATCGTACCTGCAGATGGACTACCTATGTATCCTTTATTTAGAAAAGGAATCATAACCCATGTAGTTCAAGTAAGGGATTATGATGTTTATGTATGATTGATGGCTCAAAGAAAGATGTCATAATTACTTTTACACTCTAAGATCACGTGATTCATGCTCGGTGTGAGAAACAAAAGGTATTGGTGAAACCAGACAATTGTGCCATGAAAGATGCAATCATAGAATATGATGTGGGGATTATGTATGTATGACTGCCCAAATAGATAAGGATTGGGACTTATTTCAAATAAGAAGACCGGGAATAGGGTCCATAAAGGTATATGTACTTTATAGAGATTTGGATACTCTAACTTGGGGATTATTCCTAAAGAAGATGCCAAAATTAGGAGGGGACTTATGATTGGGTTTTAATCCTGAGAAGGAAGCCCAGATCAAAAAGTAAATTAAGACTGGTTAAGAGAAATTAATACTAGGGCTTACTCCTAAGGAGGAGTCCCATGTTAAAGGGATTTGAAGACTAGGGCTCACTCCTGAAGAGGAGGCCCAAATTAAGGGAATTTTAGAATTAAGGGACCTAGGGATTACTCCTAAAGAGGATGCCCACATTTGTAGATTTGGGGCTAGGGTTTATTCTGGAAAAGGAAGCCCAGTTTAAGGGAATTATGGTTGGGGATTATTCCTGAGGAGGATGCCAAGATTTTGGGAACTTTGAGACTGGGGCTTACTCCTGAGGAGGATGCCCAGATTAGGGGACTTGGGGATTACTCCTAAGGAGGATGCCCACATTTGTAGATTTGAGGTTGGGGATTATTCCTGAAAAGGAAGACCAGGTTAAGGGAATTATGGTTGGGGCTTACTCCTGAGGAGGATGACCCGATTTTGGATGCTTTGAGACTGGGGCTTACTCCTGAGGAGGATTCCCAGATTAGGGGACTTGGGGCTTACTCCTAAAGAGGATGCCCATATTTATGAGAACTTGGGGCTTATTACCAAGGAGGATTCCCAGATTAAGAGAACTTGGACTGGGGCTTACTCCTGAAGAGGAGACCCAGGTTAAGGATTCTCTCATCTTAAAGGATGAGGTTGAATGAATGAAATCTCTAACCCTAGTGACATAAAGATGTGTAAATCACTAGGTTTTGAGAAATGTTCCACAGAATTCCTTTCAGATAAGGAAGACAAGAAAGGAAACATGCCATAAATGGCTTTGAAAATGGGTTTGAAGGCTGAATCTTGAATAGGAGAGGTTGATAGGCATTGAAGAGGTGAAATGGGCAGGTAGGGCACCCAAAAAGAGAGGGGCGCGCAAGTCCTGTGTGGGCGTGCAAGTCTTGGTCGCACAGGTGTACCTATGTGACACATGGATACTTGTGTTCCGGTCAACTGTTAGGGTAGAACATGGGTGAATCTTGGCTCAAGCCTTTAGTCCTATCCCTAGAGGCTTCCATAAGAGAGGCGCACAGGCTCTGTTGAAGGGGTAAGGCGGCGTGCAAGTGTGGCCATTTCCCTTAAGGGATGGCCACTTAGGCGCGCAAGGGTTGATGAATTTCAACACTTATACCTTACTCCCTCTCTTTAGATCTTCTGTTCTAGGTAAGAAATTACCTTAGAAGTGTTCAGAAGCTTTGAGAAGAGACTGGGGTGCCAGGAGCTCAAATCTGAATTTCTGGAAAAATTTTCTCCTTGAAATGGGGTGCCCACAGGGGTATTTATAGGCTGGTAGAAGACCCTGGGAAAATTTTCAAATAGGGCGCGTAAGTCACCCGCGCGACCCATGGGCGGTGCACAAGTATACTTGCACGACCTTGGTGGAACTTGCGTGACCCAAGTGCCTTTGAATCTTGGTTCATGCCTTTGTCAATTTTTGATGTTTCTTCAAAGGATGAATCACTTTAGCTTCAAGGTATTTCCCTTTTAATTATTTTAGACTCTGTGATGGAAAGGAGAGTCAACACTCAATCATGATGTTAAACTAATCATTATCATCCTGCATGATTTTAAACTGCATCATCATCTTACATGATGTTAAACTGTTCATATTCATCCTGCATGACGTTAAACTGCATCATCATCCAACATGACATTAAACTGCATCATCATCCTGCATGAACTACATCAGCGTCCTACATGAAGTTAAACTGTGCATCTTCACCCCACATGAAAATAAACTGCATCATCGTCCTTCATGATGTCAAACTATTCATCTTCATCCTGCATCAAGTTGAAATGTTCATCTTCATCCCACATGACGTTAAACTGCATCATCATCCTGCATGATGTTAAACTATTCATCTTTGTCCTACATGACATTAAACTATTCATCTTCATCCCGAATGACATTAAACTACATCATCATCCTTCAAGAAGTTAAACTGATCATCTTCATCATGCAAGACGTTAAACTGTTCATCTTCATCCCACATGATGTTAAACTGCATCATCGTCTTGCATGACATAAAACTATTCATCTTCGTCTGTCATGACGTTAAACTACTAATTATTATCCCACATGATATTAAACTGCATCATCATCCATCATGACACTAAACTGCTCATTCTCATCCTGCATGATAATAAATTTCAAAACAGTATGAGCTCTATAACCTTAAACTAAGATCACAACCATCCATATCACACGACTTTAAACAGTGTGATCCATCCAAATTGAAGGTTGTAAAACCAATAAACACTTGTCCTGCATGACAATAAACTAAAAACTAGCTGGGAAATCCCATCCTTGGCCCAGCCTCAGGTCCCTCGGCCTTTCCATCCCCTAGCTCAAGTTCTCATCTAGTAGTATACGGTGTGGTATGGATTCACATCCTTATTCACGTCAGGCTATTTTTCCATGCTACACATCCCCCCATTGATACATCACTATGTTTATCGTCTTTTCTATGAGCACCGACCCCATCATGCTTCGCGAGCCCCATCACTTGGGTTTCCATCATATTCTATATCCAAAAGGGCCCTCGAATAGTATGGAAGCTCGGCCCAAGGGCTCTCCTACCATTACGGTCTAACATCCTCAAGGATTGAGAGTGAAAAGTTGATGCAAGTTCTGTGTTGTGAATATGGTCAACAGTCGATGCTCAATTTCCCCCCCCCCCCGAATTTTGGTCACATGAGGGTGGATAATGTGTTGAAAATCTAGTCAATAGTTGTCCTCTATCATCATTGCTGCTTTGTGGTCTTCCATAGGCATGATGATTCTCCCTCTCTGTCCCACACATATAACATTAAAATAGGCTTATAAAGTCTGAGATCTATGACCCTAAGCTAAGATCACCTTAATCCTCACTGCAAGACGTTAAACTGCAAGCTAGCCATGACATTATATTCATGGCCCAGCCTCAGGCCCCTCGGCCTTTTCAGGCCCCTTTCCCAAGTTCTCACTTAGGGTTGTATGATGTGGTGTGGGATTATGTCCCCATTCACACCGGGTTACTAACCGTGCCGTATACATCCCTGTATGAGATCCCTTGCCCCTAACTTTGTCCTCACTACAAGACGTTAAAATACAAGCTGGCCATGAAATTCTTCCCATGGCCTAGTCTCAGACCCGTCAGCCTTTTTGGGCCCCTTGGCCTTTTCAGGCCCCTGGCCCAAGTTCTTACTTAGGGTTGTACAACATGGTGTGGGATTATGTCCTCATTCACATCGGGTTACTCACCGTGTCATACACATCCCTCATCGGGGTATCTTTCCCTTATTTGTTTCATCCTTCTCCAGAACAATGTGTGGCTTGATTCCCATCTATATGGGATACATAGGACCACCTAAACATCTAGTCTTCGAGTCCTACCACATCTATTAGAAACCTCCCTATCGTTTTGTCCCCTTGGCCTGCATTCTTCCAGTAGAGGGGTATACGGTGTAGTACGGACTCCTTATGTCCTCATTCATGTCGGGTTTATAACAACCACGCCACATACCTCTCTCTCCTGAGTGGCCTTAGCTCACCTCTTTAAGTCAGATTCCCTTAAGTCGGGTCCCTCGGCCCTCTTTGGTGATTCACCAATTGGCCCATGAGTACTCTGGTCTAGAACCTAGAGTGTCAGATTCTACCTGGACATGCTTTAAACCATTTTTCAGGCTTCATGTTCTCCTTCATTTTGGCTTCCATTATCTTTCACATCCAAAGGGACCCCTAAATGGCCTAGATACTAGGCCTAAGGGCTCTCCTACCATTACGTGCCAATGTCCCCGAGGGTTTAAGACAACGAATCGATACAAGTCCCACGTTGTGAATATGGTCAGCGATCGACTATCATTTGTTGTTCCCATTTTAGGTCACACGATATGGATGTTGTGTTTCGAACATGGTCAATAGTTATCCTCCATCGTCATGCCAACCCCTTCAATCCTTGAATGTTGGTTACATTATTCACATTATTTTCCACCCCATCAGGTCCAAATGGAATTTTTACACTCCTGGAACTATCCCTCAGTGCACATTTTTACATTAGGAGGACAAAAGCCTTGGTAAAGGCATCATTCGGGGATCCTCACCGACTTCCCTTTGGCGTGCATTCCAGTTATTGCAAAAAAACCTTCCTACCTTGTTTCCCACACCGAGTTTGACTCACGTGGGCGTAGGAATTGGATTGAGGTCCGTGCCTACTTGGAAGGATTCTGCCTCCAAGGTCCGAGATCTAAGACCTTAAACTAATATCTCTTTTATAAATATATATGGCTTGATTCCCATTCCCATGGGATACGTAGGAACACCTAGACATCTCGCCTTTGGGTCCAGCTCAAGTTCCACTAATTTATCTCTTCTGTTCTGGCTTCTAAGATCTAACTCTTATGGGACCATGTGGCGTGGCACATGTGGGCTTATTCCTTCATTCACTTCGGGTTTGCAATAGATGCACCACGTATGCCCCTTTCTAGGAGTTATTTCCCCTTAATTCCTATCCCGCATGAAATTAAATTATATGTTTTCCCACATGACGTTAAAAGGCACCTTCAAGAACTACTTGTGGCTTGATTCCCATACTCATGGGATATGTAGGAACACCCGTACATCTCTTCTTCGGGTCTAGCTCAATTGGGGGCTAGCCTTTCCTGTCCCATATCCTCTAACCTATTCTGGACCCTCAACCCAAGGTTTCCTCCTTAGAATCACGCACGGTATGATGTGGACCTCGTCTTCATTCATGTTGGGTATGCTTTATCACACCGTGCACATTCCCTCTAGAACCTCATCTATCCTGTATATGTCTGAGCCATATGACTTTAAACTATGATACCTGCTCCCACATGAATTTAAACTATTACTTCTATACCTCATGATGTTAAAGTGCATGGTTGGTCCTATCACATGATCCTAAAACTTTGACATTATCATCCTGGATGCATGACAAAATATGGCACTGCACCGTGATATCCTCACTCGAGGGGGCATTATGTTTGGTATTGGTCACACACCATGCCATTTTTCAATGCCTGCATACAACTTGATTTTAGTGGTGATGCCTAGAATTTTTATCCTAGATTCATCAATTCATAAAAAAACACTCATTCATCCTAAAAGACAAACAAGATCTATCAAAAACCTCTTATTTTGGTGGAAGGGCCAGACCCGCACAACCTTATTATCTCTGGAACTTGTGTCTTACCATGCCATCTCCAGAACTACATATGGCTTGATTCCCATCCTCATGGGATACGTAGGAACGCCCATACACAATGTCTCCAGGTCCAGCCCCAGGAATCTAAAATCCCATCCTCTCTTTCGGCCCCTCAGGCCGAGATCTCTGGGGAACATGTCGTGTAACACATACCTCATGGGTCCTCATTCACATTAGGTTTTGAAAAAAACAGCACCATGTGCCTCCCATGTATTTTAACAACCTGGTCCGAGTTCTATGACCCTAAAATAAGATCTCCCTATGGGAACAACGCGTCATGTTTGGCCACTTCTCCACCCCGCACACATTCCATTAAATCAATCTCCACTTAATGGACCATCCTATGACCATTAATTTGGGAAGCGTGTAACCTCATGACCCTTGTCCTTGGAGGGGGACTCGACTCCCTCTATCTGATACGTCTTGTTGTCGTACTAAGATGCGTTATGGCAGCGTACGAAGTATTTAATTTTCACAGGGATATTCCCTCATTCCATGTCCAAGCTTCATGAGCCCATAATTTGGATCCTCATCCTCTTCCATGTCTAAAGGGACCCCCTTTATGGCCTGGTCTCATGCCATGATGGCTTACCTACCGTCTTGGGCCAACATACTTGAGGACCTCAGATGACATAGGTCCCGTGTTTCGAGCATGGTCAGCGGTCGACCCTCATTTGTCTGTCCCAATTTCAGGATAACATGATATGGATACTGTGTTTTGAATATGGTCAACAATTATCCCCTATCGTCATGCCACCATCATTGTGGTCTAAATATTTATCATCATGATTCACATATTTCCACTTTATTATGTTCAAGTGGAATTCTAGCATACTCTTCTTTACTCCTCTGCTCATCTAGGTGCATTATATAGGTGGGTCAGCATCATTGGGACATCATTCACCTAGCGTCCCACCACCCCTAACACACGCCTTGCTGTGCCAAGAAATCCCCATCACTACTCCTTGTTTCCCACATTGAGCATGACTCATGTGGGTTTAGTAGTTCTGGTAGGACGTGTACTGGCGCAACCATGCCACACATGCCTTTCATCATCCCACATGATGTTAAAATACACTATTATAACTACGTGCGGCTTGATTCCCATCCTCATGGGATACGTAGGAATGCTCGACCACTTTGCCTCGGTCCCAGCCTAACTTTCACTGTTGGTCCCTTGACCTAAAGAACTTCCTCTAGGGATACGTGGTGTGGTGCGGACTCCGTATGTCCTCATTCACGTTAGTTTTATAGCTACCACACCACATAACCCCTTCATAGGATCTTCCCATCCTATCATATGACGTTAAACTACATGATACCACATGTCCTTGACACATGAAACTAAACTACGGTTCTACCCTGAACAAGTTCAGGATGCCCCATGTTAATCATGGGATGCACCAGATCCCTTGCCAGAGAGGATTTCCCATACCAGTGTTTGGTCTATGACCACATTGTGCTTCATCAACTACGTTTGGCTTGATTCTCATCCTTATGGGATACATAGTGATGCCCAGGCATTTAGCCTCAGGCCTAGACCCAGGGTCATTAACTCTTCTGGCCCCTCGACCCCAATCTTGGTCCAGGAAGTATGACCTTTAAACTATGTGCACCATCCTCACCGTACAATGTTAAAATATGTTTCTATCATCCTCATTGGTATGATGTAAAACTACATTTCATTCTAGGTCCTTAATAGATAGGTCCTGTTCGGATGTATGTTTGATCCCTTATCAGATCGATGCACTCACTTAATGTGTCTTCACCACGATGGCATAATTTCAAGAGTGTTGGACTCCATTCAAACAACCCACACTCCATGCTTTGCGCACCCTGTATTCGGACCCTCATCCTCTTTCACATCTAAAATAACCCCCTATAAGTATGGATGATCGACCTATGGCTCACCTACTATCCTGGGCCAACATTTTGGAAGACTAATGGGTAACATTTTGAGTCAGGCCCCATGTTTCGAACATGGTCAGTGGTTGGCCCTCATCTGTTACACCCCATTTTAGGCTAACATAGTAAGGATAACATGTTTCAAACATGGTCAATAGTTATTCTTCATTGTCACGCCGTCCCTACAATGTTCCAAATTTTGGGTATCATGATTCACATTTTCCACTTTCCTCTATTCGGATTGATTCTAATGCCCCTGGAGTTACCCCGCTCGTGCACTAGAGCATGGTGGGAGAAGTAGGTCGGCTATCCAGAGAGACCTGTTCTCCAGCTGTGACCCCTCTCTCTTTTAGGATTCTCCCAAATGGCAATCGATGTCTCATTATGATCCCCTCACATCTTCCGTTATTTATCACTCTCATATAAGAGATCCTATTATCTCTTGTTTCCTGCACTGAGCATGGCTCACACAGGCTTAGAAATTTAGTCCACTATCTTCTCAATATGATCGAGATACAATGGTCCCAAATGCATGCATTTTCCTCAGTCATTTCCTCAGAATGCGGTCCGCCTCGCCCTCCTCATCCTCATTGGACCCCATTCTTTGTGGGATCATTTGTTCGAACCAGAAAACACATCCTCAAAATATTCTAAATTCATGCATACTTGATCCAAGATCGTAGCCCGTTTCTCAAGCTTCGATTTGGTAGGTCGTAGGGACCTAACAATGTTACAGATTAAGAGTTATGGACATTTGAAGTTGGGCTGGAAAACTGGTTCGTGGAGCACATTCACGAAGCTCCCTCCATGATCGCGGAGTAGAGGAACTTTAACAGAGGCCTCGGGGCCCCACTCCAGTGTAAAGCTCATCCTTCACGAAGCTTCCGTGGAGAAAGGAGGCAAGATTCTCAGTGAATGACATTTGTGATCCGCCGCAGAGCCAGGAGGTGGGATGCTCCGTGAACCCCTTTGTCATTAGAGACCTACCATAGAACAAGGAGGCAAGATGCTCCACAAACCCCTTTGATGTTGGAGACCCACCACGAAGCAAGGAGGTGGGATGCTCCATGAACCCCTTTAATGTTTGTGACCCACCGTGGAGCCAGGAGGCGGGATGCTCCACGAACCCCTTTAACGTTTGCGACCCGCCGCGGAGCAAGGAGGCAGGATGCTCCATGAACCCCTTTGACATTCGTGACCCGCCACAGAGCCAGGATTCAGGATGCTCCATGAACCCATTTGACATTCTCGAACCCGCTGTAGAGAAATCTCCATCTTCACACTAATCGAGCTTTGCTTCGCGGTGCCTCTTGGCTATAAATACCCGACTCACCCCCTTCATGAAGAATGGTCATGCCGCCCCTTGGACAACCGATATCCCATTTCACGGAGCTCATCTTTCCTTCATGAAGCTACTCTGTGAGTCCATTCTCCATGAGTCTATGATCCGTGAGTATATGCTCTGCAAGTCCATGCTCTGCGAGTCCATGATCCGTGAGTCTATGATCCGTGAGTCCATGATCCGTGAGTCCATTCTCTGTGATTCCATGCTCCATGAGTCCATGCTCCATAAGGACCTTTCCTTCTTAAAGTTGCTCTTCAAGAACCCATGCTCCACGGGCCCCTTTGCTCCGTAAAGCTACTTCGTGAAGAAATATCCGTTGTGAAGCTCCTACATTCGTGCCCACCGGTCCATACTGTGGGGGCTGCACCCCTGCACCCCTGCTCAAGGTCAGTGCCGAGTTGCGGTCCCGGCCCTACGGGCCTATCCCTTCGCTTCTGTTACTGACCCCCATGAAAAATGTAGAGTCACACCGTGAACTTTTCGGGCCGGGATTTCGGCATTTTCCACTACACCATTATGTGAAACCTCCTTCCACCTATATAATACCATGATTTGAGATACTCCTCTACACACCATGAAACACCTTGATTTGACATATTCCTCTTGGTTCATTTCTCTTGTTGTGAGCTGACATTCTCATCATCAATTCCCCCGAGCAACTTGAGTCGAACCATTCTGCAAACAACTCATCCAACCCCCATCACCTGACTCCTATGCTAGATTGAACCAGAAAGGGCCGCTCTTGTGTAAGTCCCAACACCAACCATTAATAGGTACCTTCTAACAACAGTCCTATCTACATGACTATAAACTGTAGTACACCCTATGTACCAAACATAGGATTCCTCTTACTCCGAACAAGATATGCCTTATACTCCAAGCATAAGATGCTAATAGTCCTATCTACGAGACTATAAACGGTAGAACACCCTATGTACCAAACATAGGATGCCTTTTTCTCTAAACAAGAGATGCCTTATGCTCCAAGCCTGAGATGCCAATATTCCTGTCCACATGACTATAAACTGTAGTACACCCTATGTGCCAAACATAGGACACCTCTTGCTCCAAAAAAGAGATGCCTTATGCTCCAAGCATAAGATGCATAATTCCATAATTACAGTGGCATAATTTCAAGAGAATTAGAATCTATTCAAACATTCCATCATGCCACCTCATGTTTTGTGTGTCCTTCATTCAAATATTCATCCACTTCCATGTCCAAATGGACCCCCTAATGGCCCGGTCCCATGCTGCATCAGCTCACCTACCGTCATGGGCCAACGCCCCAGAAGACATTGGACAACACTTTGAGTTAGGTCCTGTGTTTCAAAAATAGTCAGCATTTGACCCTTATTTGTGTGCCCCCATTTCATGATAACATGATATGGATGCTGTGTTTTGAACACGGTCAACAGTTATCCTCCATCGTCACGCCACCCTCATTGAGTTCCGAATGTCGGGAATGTGATTCACACATTTCATATCCCTTTGTTTGGACTGGTTCCAATGCCCCTTGGCATTATCACTCTTGTGCACTAGCGCATAGGTGGAGGCCTCAACCCACTAGTGGTTTGGGATGCCCTCATGGCCAGACATGAGGAAGACACCTAGGCAGCTTCCTTGGGTAAGCCCCATCCACCATTGCCACTCCACAACGGCAACCGGGCAGCTTCCTTACGTAAGCCCCATCCACCATTTCCACTCTATAGCGGCACCCGGGCATCTTCCTTGCGTAAGCCCCATTCACCACACTTCATGGATGCACCTTTGTACCAAGATCATCAGGTACTTGCTGCCTCTTGTTTCTCACATCGAGAATGACTCACGTGGACTTAGAGTAAGCATCGACTATGAAATCCTCCCTGACTAGCCTAGAGTGTAAGCCCCAAACACCACCATGAACTATGTGGTATTTTATCCTTGCTAAGGCAAGGTATATAGGAATCCTCCCTGGGGTTCAAGCCCAACATCCATTGGTTCCGATCCTCCTTCACGTCAGTTCCTACTCTTCCTGAACTATGTGGTCTTTGATCCTTACTAAGGCAAGGTACGTAGGAAGCCTCCCCAAGGTTCAAGCCCACCATCCATTGGTTCTGACCCCCTTCACATCGGTTCCCATTCCAATTGAACTACATGGACTTCTATCCTTGCCAAGGAAAGGTACATAGGAATCCTCCTTGAGGTTCAATAACACCACCCATTGGTCCCGACCACTTCACGTTGGTCCACCTCTGTTATGCATGACATTAAACTTTACGCTCCCTTTTCATCCTGAAAGATGCTAAAATGTACCCATTTGAACTATGTGGGCTTTGATCCTTGTCTTCTAGACAAGGTACATAGGAAGCCTCCCTGAGGTTCAACCCCATCTAGTGGTAATCCATTGCGACCCCCATCTAGCAGTAAGCCATTACGACCCCCATCCAGCGGTAAGCCGTTGTGACCCCATCCAGTGGTAAGCCATTGCGACCCCCATCTAGCGGTAAGCTGTTGAGACCCTCATATAGTGGTAAGTCGTTGCGACCCCCATTCAGCGGTAATATGTTGTCAACCCCATTCGGTGGTAAGCAGTTGTCAACCCCATTCGACGGTAAGCCGTTGATTTCCCCAATCGATGGTAATCCATCTTCAGATAAACTACATAGACTTTGATTCCCTGCCACAGGGATACGTAGGAAGCCTCCATGAGGTTCAATCCCATCACTCATGTATCATCCTGATCTCTCCCTCGAGCCTATGTGTTTCGAGAAGGTCATGACCCAACCTGGAGGTTCTATTTCCTCCAGATCCCATCCATACATCCATTCTCGCAGGTCGCCTCCTAAGGTGTCCCATTGTCCCACCGAACTACAAGGACTTTGATTGCCTTCCATGGGGATACGTAGGAAGTCTCTTCGAGGCTCAATCCCAACACTACCATCCCCATCACGATGACTCCATCTCACCCCCTCAACTTTATTAAACTCTCCATCATCCATACTGATTCTTACCCGAGCTACCACATCCCGGTGAGATCATGCCATTCATCCCAGCACCGCTCCTTATGGCACTCGGGTAGATAACCATGCATAAGACCCACAAAATCCATAACCATCCACCCAAGAGTATCCCTCTTGCGATGGTCATCCAACCATTTATAAGCCCGACAACATCCTTAACCTTCCACTAAACATTACCCCTCTTGCGATGGGTTGCTATCCACGTGTAAGCCCCAACATGTATTCGGGTTGTTGTCCTCTGTGTACACCCTGTTTCATCACCCCTTCGAACTACATGAGTTTTGATCCTTGTCATCTACACATGGTATATAGGAAAAATCCATGAGGTTCAATCCCAGCCAATGGTAAACCTTGGTGTCCCCCCAGTCTCGGGTGCACACTCCCTGGTCCACCCTCAGTGGTGTCCAGATCAGCCTTCATGGTGTGACATCTTCTCTTTATGGGACACACCATCTTGGGTCTGCTCTTATGGAGTGTTCTAATCTATCCACCTGGTAAACCTTCCAGGTGTTCCCTCCTAGGGATGTACCAATCTGATCCATCTCTATGGGACATTCTGATCACCCTCATCCCGTATCCTCAAGATGTTAAACTCGCGGCCTACCTCGTGTTAAACATGAGATGACTGAGGAAAACCTCGAAAGACACGCCTTTGGCATAACCGTCTCCACTAGACATTAAACTCGCAGCGTACCCCATTTTAAACATGGGAAGCTGAGGAAATCCTCAATGACATGCCTCCGGCATAAGATACCCCGCGATTGACATGGGACGCCTCGGGTTCTGCGCCCATGAGATGCCCTATTATGAAGAAGAATACAGATTCCCCAATGTACAAGAATCTAGAGATGCCCCGAAATGCCTGATGTTGTCATCTACTCCGACCGAATGTTACTACCATGTCAAGACCCCATGGAATTTCCTGACGGAAGTAGTGTAATTAACTGGTGTCCACAAATATATGGCATCAGGAACGAGATTCACGAACCATGACATAATCTTTAAGGGAGACCTGGACTATGTAACAAGCTCTGAAGAAAAATCCATGGAATGAAGAATCGACATCCCATCATCCCATTTCGATTAAGGAGAAAGTATCCCTGAATAAGGAACAGATGCCGCCCACCTTTGGGAAGTGGGAATGCGGGGCAACAACTGTGCGTCCTCCACAGATGGATGTGTGCACCCTGATTAAAGTGTTAGAAATAGTAATATTATGAGTATTAGGTTGACCCATAAAAATAAATTACCTCCCCATTAATTAGGAGATTCAAAAGGTGGGTGCGAATAAAAGAAATTTTACATTTCAAATTTGACCACAAAAATAGGACCAGATTCATCCCCCCTATTGGAGTAAAAATAAGTCATTGTATATGGTAGAATAATTGATGGTCATTGAATGTAAATATCTTTGTTTTTTATCCTATATAATATTTCAAACTTTCAGGACAATTGGATAATCTTTTTGGAAGTTATGCTTAAAATGGAGGGATCACTTTATTGGTGTTCAGATCTGGCCATAAATTTAATCTTCATATTTGACCACCTGGATCATCATGAAAACTTCTAAATTATAAATGTCCATAGTTTAATGAAATTATCACCATAATTTTATATTTATAAATTTATAATTTGAGATTCATTGGTCCTGGATTGTGGTCCCCATATTTTCTTGATGGGCTTAAGGCCCATTATGCTTTGTCCATAATTTGTTGCATTCATGCCCTAAAATGTCCATATTCCTTTGGAACTAATCCATTGATCCTAATAGAAAAATATTCCAATAAAATTGATAAATAATATCCCAAAATATAAAATTAAAACATTGATTATAATGTATTCCACAAGCATATGATTAATTGGGCCTAAATTGACACTTTAAACATGAATTGCACAATGATGTGAAATGAAGTTCAATTTATGAATTGGACTAAAATTAGTGTTTATGGACATTGAAATTCATCAATATTAAGATATAAACAATGAATATTTTCATATTTTAGTGGCTAATCACACCCCCAACTGAAGTTTTACTAGTGCCGAGCAAAAATTATCACAAAAATATAAAATCTAATTAGCTTTTTCAAAAAAAAATTTAACATACAATGATCACAAAAATAAATAATGTGAAATAATCATGAAACCTATCAAAATAATTTCACACAAGATAGGTTCAAATGTATATCCCAATCCCAATCCCTTTCCTTTTTTCAAATTAATTTCTACATTTTATCCAATTTCAATTAAGCATGATGATGTGTTGTGTATCTCAAAAGACATGGGGCCCATTTGATTGTTCAAGGGGAAACAAAGGGAAGTGATTGTTTGTTTATTTATTTATTTGCTTTTTTGAACCAAAACAGATATGGGAGGACTAAATCCTATCAATATAACTATGGTTTCATAATCCCCAAGTGCCAAACACCACATGTATTGTCAATTCCATGGTCTAAAATAAAGATGTAAAGCTTAACTCTAGGAAATACAACTATGGAGTCATAATCCCAAAGTGCCAGATGCCACACATTTGGAAAAAAAATTTCTCTATGTGGTTTTTTTCTTCTGTTTTTTTGTTTGATACTAAAATTAAAATTAAAGTGACCCTGAACCCTATGCTATGATGAAAGGGGCCCAATAACTCAAACTTACACCCAAAATCCAATGGATGTGCATTGTTCCATTTTGATTAAAAATATGAAATTTTAAACTTTGAAAAATCACATCAGAAAACTTTACTTTCAAAAAACTATGATCATGAACATAAACATGCATTAAAATCAAAATCAAGGAATTCAAAATAATTTATCTTATGTTTTTATGATTCTTAATGTACATTAATTCATTATTTTTTTGAATTGATTTTTTATCATAAAACACTAATATTTTTTTTCAAAATACCAGATTTTCACTCCCCCCAACTTAGAATGAAGCTTCCTTAGTTTTGAAAGAGAAGAGAAGATATATATTATAATTGGGAAAAAAATAAGGAGAGAATTGATTTTAAATGAAATCATGGAACAAAATCTCCTGGTTTGTAGTGATAACCCATCAATAAGAAACTGATCACTTTGGAATCATGTTATATATAGACTCCTTAGGGATGATTGATGGTTATGTTTGAACTCTATAAGAAACGTATTTTATTTGAAAATACTAATATGATTAGACTATTAAATATCACAAAAAAATTAGATCACATTGGAAACCCCAAAGGGTTCCCTAAAAAAAACAAAAAACAAAAACAAAAAAACAATAAATAAAAAATGAAGAAGTCAGGTTGCCTCCCAGAAATCATTTAATTTAAAGTCATTAGTTCGATGTGGACTCCCCAACTTATCCAATACAAAATTTCAACATTTTAAGGACCCCATTTTTCTCAACTTCTAGTTGATTGAGATTGATTATTTATTTAGAATTTGTGTCATGTGAAAACCCATTTTCAACAATGAGTATAAACCTCCAAGGAATTTCTAAAATGGTTGAATATTGTATTGCTTAAGACAAAAAGTATCATTTCTACTATATTGGTTTCAAGAGAGGATGAAATGATGAAATTTTTTTTTTGATTATCACCTATGATAGAATATTTGTGATAGGATGTATGTACCTTGAATTCGAGCTTGGGATGGTTAACACATTCAGAAATAGGTGGGGAATTTGAACCGAATTCTGTTTCATTTTCAAAATTTATTAACAGAATTTGTTCCTTTTGAATTAAAGTTTCAACCAACAAATTGGAACAATTAGTGTCAGGAATGGGTATGGTCTCAATGTTTGTGATTTTCCCAATGTTTTAGTGATTGGGGTTTCAAAAAAATCATTAGTGGAGAAATATTCAGGTCACTCAATTCACTATGCCAAGTTTCCCTCCTGTAAATAAATAAATTCATTTTCCTCTTAATTTAAATAATCTTCCTTAATTAATTGATCCTCTTCAGCTACCTCAAATCCAAAGGTTGTCTCTTAATTAAATTCATGAGAGGTTTGTGGGAAACTAGAAACATCACACAAGGTTATGGAAGGGATATTCAGTGTAGATATGGGTTTCTCACAAGTTTTAATATCTATTAATTATATTCTCAAAGATGAAACCTTATAATTCATTATCTCCATTTGATCACACAATTTTTCAAGAAGTTTTTGGGGATTAGTTTGGATATCGTGAAATTCCCTATTATTGATCTCTTAAACCATCCTTGAGAGGAATGAAAATTTTTCCTTTAAACATTCATTATCCCATTGATTTTATATCTCACCTGGTGTGGGGTAATCATTTAAGGTTTTATCAAAGAAATTCCCTAAGTTAGGTGCTTTAAAATATTTATTTATCAATTGATTATAGAATGGGTTTATGAATGGGTAATTTTAAATATAAACTATTGGATTATGTTGAAATGAGGATTTCAAATTCCTTGGGAACCCAAAAACAGAAAGAGGAAAATATAAGAGAATTTGGGGTGAGAATAGAGAGTTTGGGGTGAGAAAATGATGATATAATCTAAGGTAATTACTTGGGTCCTCGAAAACAGTGCCAAAATTAGGTTGCACCCAAATTTACCCTACAGGTATATGCTGTCATTAAAGTACAAGTAAGGATCAAATCCACAAGGACAGAAGAAGTAACCTCTAGATACTAAAAGTTGTTGGAGGATTGGATATGAAGTGGCCATATTTGGGGATGATTTTAATTGGAGAACTAATTATTTAATTTAGAGAACAAAAAAAAAACAATGATGTGAACTAAACAATTAATGATGGTGGGTTGATACTAGGTTTTTGATTGGAGTCGATTGGATGAATTTATTTTCTTATATCATTTATTCAAGATGTATCCAAACAATAAGATAATTCTAAAAAATAATTCACCAATTTAATCCCTACATAATTCTAAGTGTAATCACCAATTCACTTAGAGTATCACTTTAATTATTAATCAAAGGAAATGGATCATACTAGCAGTCAAAATGCATCATCGTTAAAGTTGATGAAGATGAAGAAGAACGTAACTCATTGAATATAAATATTAAAATAATGAATAGATTTCAATATTAAATTACATGAAATAACATCCAATTCATACCTGTGATACTCCCTTGGATCAACCCATTAGAGGGTTATCCATCCATTGATTCTATTCAATCAATGGAAGTTAGAAGTCGACTTAAATAAGCGGGATTGAAGAAGAAAAACATTAAAAAAATGAACACTCCACCATTTTGTGAGGAATTCACAAGTGCTGGTGTTAATAAATTCAGACCTTGATTCAATGTTATAAACATGTGAAGAAAAGGAAAATAATAAGTGAAGAATAAGAACAAATTTTATTAAGAAACTAAAATTATTAAAAAACTTACATGGAAAAAATGAAGGTGCAATGACAAAATGAATGCATAAAATTAAAATTGAAAGAAAAAAATTGGATAATAATTACCTTCACCAAAAGATACTTATATAGTCATATTATAAGAATTATTTATACCCCCAACAATAAATTCCATACCATTAATTATGATATTCAAAGGGTGGGTTAGAATAAAATAAATTTTACGTTTCAAAGTTGACCAGAAAAATAAAACTAGATTCATATCCCCACTTGGTGTGAAATTAAGTCATTGTATATGGAAGGATCATTGATGGTCATAGAATATAAATATCTTCTTAATGGTTTCCTGTATAATATTTAAAAATTTCATGACAATTGTATCATCCTTTAGTAATTTATGCTCGAAATGGTGGGCTGACTTTATGGGAGTTTAGATCTGGCCATAAATTTAATCTTCATCTTTGACCGCCTGGATCACCATGAAAACTTCTGAATTAGATCCATCCACAGTTTAATTAAATGATCTCCATAATTTATATTTCTACAATTAAAATTTGAGATTCATTGGGCCTGTATTGTGGGCCCCATATTTTCTTTATATGCCCAAGGCCCATTATGCTTTGTCTAGAAATTTCTGCATTCATGCCCAAAAATGTCCATATTCCTTTGAGATTCATCCGTAGATCATAAAATAAAAAAATATTCCAATCAAAGTGATAAATAATATCACAAAATATAAAATCAAAACAATTAATATAATTTATTTCAAAATCAGATGATTAATTGGGCCTAAATTGACACTTTAAACATGAATTGCACAATGATGTGAAATGAAGTTCAATTTATGAATTGGACTAAAATTGGTGTTTATGGACATTAAAACACATAAATATCAAGATATAAACAATTTATATTAGCATATTTCAGTATCTAATCACCCCTCAAGGTATGATACATATTTTCCACACTGTAATTTATTAATGAAGGTGAATGATGAAGCTTGTGGAGAACCAACTCACACATCATTGAAGGAACAAAGAAAATCACCTAAAACAACACTTTGGTTGTTTATCCTCACACCATACATAAGAGGTATCTTTATAAACAAATCAATCACACAAAACCTCTACCTTTTAATACCCCAACTAGGACTCCTCCACCTACTACACCAAAGATGATTGCATGGTCATATGATAAAACAATTCTTTACTATTAAATTTTCCCAAGATTAGGTGCATTTTCTAAGAGATCCTCCATCACTCTACAGGTATCACTAGACTTAAATACCACATCACCTCATGAATTCCTACTCAACACATCGACAACAACATTCTCTTTCTTTGTGTGTACGAAACTATTAATTCATAATCTTGTAAGAATTCCATCCACCACCACTATCAAAAGTTCAATTAGCACTAGGAGAAGATATAATTCAAACACTTTTGATTTTTGATTACCAAAAATTTCCCAACAATGAGATAATTCTGCCACAACTATAAAGAAAAAAACCATAAAATCTCTAGATCATATGTGGCATAGTTATGTGCATGTGTTTGTAACTGTAGATACCCATAAGAGGTGAAAGTTTTACACTAAATCAAAATTAAACCCAAACCAAATAAAAACCATCAAAATAAACCTCAAACTTGATTACTTCCTTAGGAAAATGGGGAACAATATCATTAATCAGATTCTCCTTTAAATACTCAAAAGTATCCAAAAACTGGTTAGTCTATACAAAGGGTTGATCCTTCTTGTTTAGTGTTGTCATACGAGTCACAATTTGAGAAAATTCAATCATGAATCTCCTATAATATCCTACAAGACCAAATAAACTCTATACCTTCATAATATTCTTGGAGGCTACCGAAGAGAAAATTGCTTTGATCTTTGAAAAATATAAAATTACTCCCCATTGAGACAAGACATGTACAAGGAAACATACTTCATAAGCCCAAAATTTACACTTAGGAAACTTCCCAAATAGTTACTAACGTCGAAGATTATGCAAAATAGATCATAGATTCTATACAGAATCATATTCAGATGTATAATACACCATAATTTATTTTATAAGTATCATAAAAAATCATTCTAGGAACTCATGAAATATAGAGTTCATGAGTCCCATGGACACAGTTGGGGAATTCATGGAACTGAAATTCATTACCATAAACTCATAGTGTTCAAAAAAACATATGAACACAATTTTCCTAATATCCTCATCCTTTACTCACATATGATGATATCCTGATTGAAAATTGATCATAGAGAATCAACTATCTCCCTTCAAATGATCGAATAAATCATCAATTTGCAAAAGAGAATTTCAGTTCTTCACTATCACTTTATTTAAGCGATTATAATAGATCCCAAAATACAAACCTATATATGACTTCTTCACAAATAAGACCGAAGAACCCCTAGGAGATATATTGGGTTAAATAAAACCTCTCTATAATAGATCATCAATTTCTACATGCAACTCTTTTAACTTCTAAGGTTCCATTATTTACAAAGACATCAAGGTTGGAGAGACACCCAACTATAGCCCAAACATGAACTTGATATTTCATCAAGGGGGTAGTGTCACAACCTCTTAAGGGAAAAAATCACAATACTATTTTACTACCATAGGAAACACCACTAGATGAACCTCTAATGGAAAAAATATTAGCTATGTCATCTTGGATGAGAAGGACTCAGTATTCCTATGACATATTTGATGCTATTGATCACCCAATAATAAGGAGGACTCACTGTCATTATCATAAAAAAATCATCACCTAAAGGAATAAAAAAAATATTACACCAAATACAACTAGTCCATTTCTTGGATAATTTCATATGGCCGTATCTATAAATATAATAAATATCCTAAAGACTGATGCTAACCTAACATCAGTTCACAATCTCTACACACATCATACAAGATAACACAACCTCCATAAGGAATAGTCAATTACAAGGGAATTGGAATCCTCTCTAAATCAAGTCCCAAATAATAGATTATGATGGGTGAAATAAAGGAGTGTGTAAATACTAAATCAAACAAGGCATACACCCATGTTGAAAATACATAGATGATACCTCACTTGATGTCTCACTCACCTAGCAGTAGAAACTCTAAAGAATACATCTGACTATGCTCAACCCCATAACATCTCTTTCCTTGATAGTGATATCTTCTATGACAGTGATATTATCTATGTCCATGAGGATTAGGATCATCACAGGGCTTACCTTTATCTACCCCATCTCATATCTATTGATCAAGCCTGAAGAACCCTGTTTCTATCACTATCTCAGAGGATACTGCTACAAAGGATAAACCTAAAGTGGACTTCCGACTCCATGTTGATAACCCTATAAGCTTGTAAAATCTATCCCCCAATGGTCATGACCTTATAAAGAAAATAAAACCACAAAAATCCTCTAACAATGGTCAGATAATTTCTATCCCTAGTGAAACAGGTTTGAGAATGTCGGAACTAGGTCCCTACTATATAAAACTTCTTCTACAAGGAAAACAAGAACCTATAGATATAGATCTATCCCATAGAGAGTCCTAAAGACTCCCTTAACAATTCAACCCAATACTAGACAATGTCCTCTCAATAAATTATTCCTTCCCTAGCACATCAAGATACATCTATAATATAAATAGGGTGACAAAGCTATGGATATCTGGATATAAAGCCTCCTCAAAATGCCCCTCCTTACCCTCCACATCTTAAAAAAATTCTGAAACCTAAAATAGAAAATTATTAAAATAGATGGTAAATTCCATACACTAGAACTTCCTTGGTAAAGAGTAATCATCTAATGCTGATAGGTTTTCTTCATGGTCGAAGAAAGAAACTTAGTTTATAAATGATCATAAAACTTCTCCCATGAAGCTAATGGCTCCTCATGGTCACCCAAAAACAGAAACCACCATTGTCGAGCTACCTAATTAAATATACTGATTATTAGTGAAACATAGTTATCCCAATGAGAATAGATAGAGCGGAAGGTGATCTCCACAAAATCTATTCAATCCTTAGTCTCTCGATATTATACAATGACATCATACTTTTTCAAGACCTATTGTTGAAACAACTGAATCACCTTCCTCCAAGAATCATCGTCATTGACCTCCACTCTATAAAAATATTCTAAAGCATCTTATTGAACATCATTAGTGATAACCTGATGGGGACATTGATGATGATCGTACCTATAAAATAGAATTTTTTTAATAACTACCTAAACCTAGAATACGGAATATTTAAGGTTAATTAATTAAGTTTTAACCTAATTCCCATTAACTACCCTATTCAATCACAGGTGTAAACAACATAACACATGATCCTTACCTTGATCTTTAACTCACAAGTATCACCACTTCACTTAGTATGTTCATTAATGTTATGGTCTTTGCATTAGATCACAATAGGTCCTAAAATCTTATGTCCTAGCTGATCTCCCTTGTTTACATCACGTACTCAGTTCAACTGATATTTTTTCCTTACCAACCCATGCATACTCAATTTTTTCTATCCCTAAGATCCATACTATTATTAAACCAAAAAATATGGTACCATTTTTTCATGAAACACCAACACTACTGCCCCTACTAGGCTGGTAGTAAAATTGGTCATTGATCCATTGAAGACCGCCTCCAATAGTCCATGGGTTGATGACTAGCACTAAGGGTATTATACACATAAATGAGTGACATTACCCCCAATAAACCGATGAATAGAAGAAAAATCTTACAAGAAAATTGATCAAATAATTAAATAGAACAACAACATAATCACAATATGTAACACCCTAAGCTTCCATGGTACGCTTCTCTTTGAATAATACAATAGCGTGTGTTGTACGCAACTTCGAGGTCTAACACACCACAACCAATCAAACTAGCCGTTATGAATAGTAATACCCACTTTTTGAAATTTTATTAATTTTATCTTTCAAAATGGACTTCATTTTTGGATTTGGAATATCAAAATTATCTTAGGGTGAATTTTTGGTATTTTTCTGAAAACTTTCAATTTTTGATGAATAGTGAAAAACACTAAGTTATAGTTTAAAACCAAATTTTTATTTAAATTTATTTTAGGTTAAAATAGATACATAATACCTATATAAGTTCAATTTAATTCATTAGAGTCAGTTTATAATAATTTTAGATATATAAAAATTTTATTGAACTTTTTACCGTCTTTTACCCACCTGCTAGGAGCATTTGAAAATTTACATAAAACTTAATTTTACTGCTTCTGTGAGTTGAATTTTGAAAATCTGAAAGACACGGTTGATATCAGTAAGTAAAATTTAGTTCAATAAGATGAAAATAATTTTTGGTGAATAGTAACTTTTTACTTTTATTTACCACGATTAAAAGTAAATAGGGTAATTAAGGGTAAAAATGATATTATTATTACCCTAAAACATGTCCCAATTCTATTGGATAAGTGAAATTCAACCAAAAACAACCTTAGGAATAAAATATGATCCTTTAGGTCCACTTGGATTAGATTAGGACATTTATTATTATTTAATTCAAAGAAGAGTTAAAAGTGTTAGTCAAAGTTTAATAACTAAAACATTTTTAATATAGGGTTATACATAAGATAAATTTGACTATAAATATTAATTAGAAATATAAACATATTTCCTACATAATGGTATTTTATTTATAAATTTTAGACATTAAATAATTAATTTTATTTATGACACAATGATGATGCAATAATTACCATATTAATGAAATATTAAAATAATTGATATTATAAATATCTATATAAATCTAATTTGAGACTTTTAATTAATTAAACAAATTTTCTAGGTTAATATGACATGTTAGGGTTTATTAAATGTATTTATTTTGAAGTAATAAAGTTGTTAGGACTTTAAAAAAAATCAATTATTAAACAATGTCAAAATTGACATAAATGAGTTTTTAAAACAAATACAATATTATTGGTTGATATAATAATCTTAAAAATCTAAGGTTCGGCCAAAATAATTATATAATGATAGGTGTATCATTAATTAACCACTTGAGGTTATATTGGAAGTTTATAGTAAGTTTATTAACCATATAATATAAAAAAACAAAGAGACATGGTAAATGTCAAACTATTTAACTAAGAGTTAAATCTAAAATATAAGGTTAATATAGTGACCCAAACATATCTAAAACCTATTGGTTGAGAGTTCTTTGACCCATAACCACCTTAGAATTTAAATAATTCATTTTTTATCTATCAGAAACCGAAAATTATTTTATTATAAAATAATATTTCAATCTTTTCCTAAGGTGCCCCTCAGCCCTCTTATAAAAGGGCACTTCCCCTTATCTATAATTCACACCTTCAAAGACATTTGTATCATCCAAATACTGACCAAATATCCTCTAAAATGTCCTCCCTTCATCCTAGAGGCCTTAGTTTAGTTAGAAAGACAATATAATGAGCCCTTTTGATCAAATCAAAAGGAGGAACCCGATGAAGAGGTAAATATTTCATCACCTCTTTCAAGTTCCTTTCATCTTCCACTTCCACTTTCATTGTTGTTTCCATTATAAAATAATAACTCCAGTATCTTATATATAATTTGATGTTATTATAAAAATGGTACAACCATATTCATTATTTTATCCATCCTATGAATGACATGTCACCATACGTGCGTACGTACAGCTTACCGTCTCCACGTCGTGGTGTAGTTGTTATTCAATACATTATTATTTGAATGGGTATAATAATGATGTATAATTGATGTAAATATTAAATATAAAATGATAATTATTCTGTATATATGATATACCATCCAATTATATATTATTTTAATATCAAAAGAATGATATTGTCTCTCGTGCGTATGTACAGATTACCGTCTCCACGATCATGATGAGATTTATTCCCCATCGTATCCATTCAAGACTAATTTTAATTTGATAATTAAAAATAATGTTTAAAGAATTAATATCATTCTGAATATTAATAAGATACATCCTATCCATAAAAAACATTACTTACGTAACAAAGCATATAAAAGAAAACGAATCAGTTAACACCCGAAACGATGATACAACTGAAATATCATTAACAAAGAAATATTAGAAGATCATATATGATATCATATTAATGTATATGATTCTTGTATAATTTAATAACAATTATTTCACCATTATACATGAGGTTAACCTACCATCGACCAAGTAAAAGAACAAGTTAAGGGTTAATTTCACAATCTCTTCATTATCTGAGGCTGTTTATACGTAATTATCTACTGAGACCTCTTTATCATCCACATCCATGTTTCTTAAAAATGTATTTCAAAACATTTTTACTATTTACTAAATAGTGGGGTAAAGTAATTCATACCCTTATTCTACCTTATATGTTTTTGAAAGGAATCTTTCTATCATTTTCCAAACAAGGTACTTTATGACATTTTCGACAAAATTAAGGTAAGAATGTTTTTTTAACTTATACGGCAGGTGCGGCTATTTTTCGCCGTTATAACATTGTCGAAGCTTCCCTTAAAAGCTTATAAGAATATCTTCAAAATAAATGTTTTCTTTATAATTATGTGACTCTTAAATGATTCCAAAATAGAAATAGATATTTCTCTAAAAAAGGTTTTAATTTCATCTATGTCAACATCCTTTGATGGATTTTAAGCTTGTTTGAAGTTAATTTATTATGATACAAAACTTCTATATTATTTTGAAGGGTTTGTGATATGTTTTACTATGTATTTTTTATTTTATACCATTCATGGTTTATGGATAAATTATTTAAATTTTGTATGCTAGTTTTAATATGAATGTTTATGTTATGTTTAAACCTTTTCATATGAGGAATGCATTGGACTTAGTATGTGACAGGTGGAGCCTGCTATGGCTTCTCGATGCATCGGTAGGTCTCATGAAACAAACTAGTGTCTTGTCATAAGGATTTTCCAAAAATATTATTTGTATTTTTGTCACAAGGCCTTGACTATGTGGTTATGAAGTCTGACATTATGCATTCCATCATTATGAAAGTGTACATTGATATTGCATGTGATTATTCGACTAGTAGAATATACATGTGAATACGTAAATGACATTATTTGATTTTATATTTTCCATATTTTTCTGAAGTTAAAGTTTAAAAGGCTTTTGTTTTAGTCTTATACATTGCCTTAAACATTTATACTTATTTATGAAAGTTTCTACTATATTGTTATCCTTACTGAGCATCTGAGCTCACCCCTTTATATATTTTATTTTTCCCAAGATGTGAAGAAGTATTTTATAACTGAACTGTAGCGATATTTTGAGGGGATATGAGTGTTGTCTATGGAAATAATGTTGTTGTAGTTTCATCATTTTATAATGTAATGTAAAACTCATGAATGTATCTAGTATTTTCAAGGCTACTAAACTGATCGGTCTTTCGGGACATGATTTCCTTGTATCATGGCAATGTTATGTAATAATGCACCAACTCTGGGTAATTTCTGTCAGGGAATTACATAATACATATATGTCATACAATGCAAAAGAAATAATGAAAATAAAATGATAAACTACTCCTGAGACAATGACCATAAACTATAGCAGATCATACAAAATATCAAAAGATAGTATCGTATTCTTTATTACCCACTCTCACATGCTAACCTAAAAAAATTATATATATATATAGGGTGAGCATAACAAGTATACTCAGTAGGATCTTCCCCAAAACCTCCCATGAAAATGTGGAAGATACATACTAAATACACCGTGAATAAACATAGAAACCAACTCGTCACCTAATTAGGAATACTATTCCCCCATCTTTACTAAGTCCTTCTCATCAAATAATGCATAAAATATGGTAACATAATATCAAAACACACACACACACACATGATAGGGCACACCTATACCATGTTCCCATTGAACTAATCACCCTAGACCCTACTAGATTACATACTAACACTCCCATCTCATCCTAAGTAACCCCAGGATGTGGGTTAGGCCTCCAACCTACCAACTAGAGTCCTACATGGGGCCCCACATCTTGTACTAACAAAAAACCATATATCCATGTCCCCATCACCTCTCTACACCCATAAAACTCTCCATCATATCTCATAACTAGGTGGTAAGTCAATAATCCACCATATCCCATGAACCCTGTACGAAACCTTAATCCATTACAACCCATTCACGTGTATGCCTATAATAATCATATCTATTATATCCAAAATAAAAGTATATGGTGTATACTCAATATTCTATATCCCTCATATATAAGTACAATGTAACTAAGATTCATTACAATTAGGATGAACACATACTTTTTAACAATATTCCATCATAGCCCACATATTTCTAAAAACATAATCTTCCGAAAGGAGAAAGCATGGTAGGGTGATTAGTTAGTCATTTATTCCCTTGAAAACCTATATATTGGAAAACACCACAAACCCAAGTCTAATATGGGCATCCTCCTCCTCAATAATCTAGGATGGAGGGGAAAAAATCATATAACATATGGATATAAATATCACACATTCACACAAGGGGTACCTACTTACCATAGAATCAAGCTATAACTACCACCCCACATGGCTTTCTAGTTTCTATATCTATTACTAATCTGTTAAATCCATAAGCACACCATCATCAAAAGTTATTTAACTTATTTATTAAGTAATTTAAAAATTACCATTTCCATTATAACCCATCATAAATTCTTGGTTAGTTTAATTCATAATCATCCAAATCTAAATGGAATTACATTCTTTATTATTTAAATTCCATATTTCATTAACACGCTCTCAAAGAATTATAAACCATATCATAATTTCCATTTAAATTATCATTTAATAATCAATAACCTTTCCCATGGTTTCCATCATAATTCAATTACCAACCCATATCCTAAGTATTCTAATACTCAACCTGAACAATATCAAGGGGTTATACACCTAAAGGAATAAAAAAACTGTATCAAGTAGAAAACAACATAGTAGCACAAATCAAGACCAAAAAGTAAGTGATAAAATATAATCCCCAAACTGAATAATAAAACCCATCATCGACCACATCATAGAAAAGTAATATGAAATCCATTATATTAACCTATTCCATAAACCTAGTGTCATTACCCATACCCCAATCAATACTATAACCTAGGAAATCCAGCCATTTCATTGTTGAATAAAACAACCATAACGGGTTCCGCATAAATTAACAACAAGGGATCTATTTTAAAAAAATATAAACAAGAATAATTTTAATAAAATAATTTAAAGGGGAAATTGAGTCCATTTACAATATGCACACAATCATAATACAATATATAATAGGTTTTAAATAAACTTAAATATTTAATTCTAGATGAAAGAATCATTTCTTATTTACTTCATTTGATAACCAATTAATTATGTACAAGTTAAAAAAGTAATAACCTAACTAAACAGTTGTTTACAGTAGTTAAAACATCGAATAATCTTACCCAAATCAATCCTTCATCATGCTAAATAATTCCATGGAAGATATATCAATTTTAGTGATTAATTGATTCATTATATTCCTTAATATTTTCATTTTAATCAAATTTTATCAATTCACTATCCAAATATTCATCATTTATTATCTACTTTAACAATTAAAATACCTACTTATAAAAATACTAACCATGTGAATCTAATTCAAGGTGGAATTATCAAGTTTATAGAATTCCACTATTTATTATCTTCATACTCTTACTTATTTATTTTTTTATTTAATTTTATCATGTAAATCTATGGAAGTAAATAATAATAATCACAACAATGAGGATAACACAATATCTAGTAAATAACAAGGTCAACCAACATGAAAAAAATCACTAATATATCCATTCCCACCCCCTTTCATTCTCATTATTTCATTTTATTAATTTCTAATTACTATCTTTATAAAGGTTAATTCCAACCATTTACCCACTTTAAAGACAAATCATGATCCCCCCATAAATGGAAATAAATTTTGGAGAAGTATTTTGATCTTATACCTAAAAAAAGATTTAGGAACACTTTTCCCAAGATGGAAGAATGAAGGAGTGATCTGCACAACCTGAAACTCTATAAGGCTTTATCTCAAAGCACAATAGTAACCAATCAAAAAATAGGGAGAAAACTTTTCTAAAGTCTCTATCTCTCTTGAACTTAAGTGGGAACCACTGATCATCTCTATTTGTGCTAGGTCAATAGTATAAGGGATGAGGGAATAGGGTTGAAATAGCTCAAGAAATAAATGGGAAGACCTATAGTAGGTCAAAGAGCTAACCCATTTAATTTTCCCCATCCATAATTGATACAAAAGAGAGAAAATTTAGTGTTATGAGCTCCAAAATTCTCCCAATCTTGGTATTTGAGTCACCAAATGATCAGTGGTTAAGGTAAAAAATATATTGAGCTTCCCATCTCTAGGTCAAATGAGACACCACACGACCACAATATGTTGGAGCCAAAACTCCATGGTTACCTTTAAAACAAGATGAAATTGGAAGACCCTATAACATGGTGTAGAACTCCTCACTATTTTGGAAGCCACCACAGGATCCTCTATGGATTAGTGGTCTTACACTTTACATTTTTTTTGTAGTTTTTTTGTAGTATCCCTCATAAACTAAGACCACCATTCATGGGAGTACAAAGTGGTGGTATCCTCGTTTCACACCAAGAGATCCTAAAAGTTAAATGCCTTACACATGGAAATTTATACCTTACCATGGTGCACTGTTACTTTAAACAAGCACCAAACTATGAAGAATTCCCACATCTCTAGGTTTTTTGTCCCTAGGCACACTGAGGGCCAACATAGACACTAAAAATGTGGACCCCCAAGGTGTTTCTGATTCCAGGCTCTCTATGAACAAAAATGATAAGCCTCTCTAAAATTACTAGTAAAAATGGATAAAAAATGTGGGAAAGAATCCAAATTACCTCCACCATACCTATCACTATGACATAGTGCACCTAGAGAGGGACAAAATTATCCCTCCACCTCCAAGACACTTTGCAGATTTCCCTTAACCACTCCAAGGATTGGGAAAAAAATGGAAGGGTATGGGAGGACTGAGCCCTTATAGGTAATATATGGAAAGTAAGGGATGAAGTCACAATGAATACTAGAGATTATTATGTAATAATTGAAATGAATAAAACTAAGTTTAAATTATCTCATAGAATTGGGGATGATAAATTAGAGTCTGTGACTTTAATTGGACATTATCGAAGATCAATATATAGTATAAAGAAGTTGTTGGGATCAAGATGTGTGATAATAATTTTCGATAGAGGAAGATAAATACACTTTAAGGAGAAGTTATAGTAGCATAATTCCAAAAAACCTTAAGAGGATAATGGTATGGAATTGGTATAATTCTGGATCTGTAGAAGTTTCTGATGAATGATAGCTGGGAAGGTGAAACAGAAACTAATCAAATGAAAGATGGTTCACCAAAAGATATTTTGAGCTGTATAAATTTTTGATGCAATCTAAATACTTCAATAAATCCTTTAATAGAATAAACTTATAAATTAATATAAAACCTGATTTGAACTAAATATAAAGTCTTAGTAAAGTGGAAGTACAAGGTTTATCTGATAGAGAGTGTAGAACACAACAGAAGAATTTTGACCAAAGGTTAGGTCAGTCCAATTTCAGTTTGGTTTCCTTTAACTAATTAAATGACACGAGTTTAAATCAGGAAAGTGAAAAGGGATAAAGGTCAATTTTAGGTTTTATGAAAAATATATTCCTAAATACATCTTAGGATAGACCTATAGATTTGGCTGTGAAGTTGTGACAAGGTCACCAATTGGTTTTGGTCCAACTGATTGGATCTATATAAGATACAAATATTATTTGGTCTAGAGATAGTCAACAACCTAGATGAAATAAACATATATTCTAGGAAGAAAGTTTCATAAGCTATTTGTCCTATATTTTTCAACTCCAACTAGGTCAAGGACCTTTGATTACACTTCCCACAATCAAGGTTATGAAAAATAATGGGATTAACACTTTTTTTTAACCTAATTACCAACCATAGGGTTACCATTTTTTTGATTTTGAAATACATTTGGTTTAAATCCACCCTTAATCTCAACCTCTAACCCTAAGTGGATTATCTGCACATGATGGTATTAAAAAAATGCATATAAACATGAAATATTCTCGATATAATGAATAAAAAGTTTAAACCAATGAAATCCATATTTTAAATAATTTAAAACCAATTAAATACTAACTTGATTGAAGAAACCATGAAGAACATGGTAATGTATCATTATTGAATAGAAATCAGAATTGGATTCAAATTTCAGAACAACAATATGCAAAGAACGAGTCTTGGAACAGTAAGCATTAACAATGAAATTATTAAAATTGTAAAATAAATAAATATAAATAAGTTGGAAAGAAAATGGGAAAAAATGAAGAAGAAATGGGGAAAAGTTTAGCAGTGTCTCAAAGCTCCTATATGTGTTGGGGGTGACATGATATTTATAGATTTGAGAGTTTTAAAACATATAAATAATTCACATCATGAAAGTGATTTAAGTGACTTATTACTCAACAATTACACAACATGTAAGTATTTTTCACATTATGTACTTCAGATCCACAAATATCTCCAAATATTTTGGATCTCTTGGATTTCATGGCTTGTATATGTGGTGAGATTCATAATTCAAACTTCTTATGTCATGTATCTTCATCTAGTTTTAGATCTGAGTCTTTCATGCTGTGTAAATGGGATTGACATCGTGTACTTGGATCACATCTTGTTAATTGATTTAATGGATTTAAAATTCTATGGGAAGGTGGTATACTAAAGGGATACATATTGTGTACTTTGGATTAACATCTTGTAAACTTTACATGCAATGAACATGATTCATGATGTGAATCATGTACTTCCATCATTGAAAGCACAATATTTTTCTTTGATTCTTCAATTCCAAGCCTCTCGAACATCTTTTGATCATCCAACATTATGGGAAACGTTCATTAAAAGGGAATATTCACCCCTTTGGATTTAGTCATAAATCTTAGATTCATCTTCAATTTCTATTGTCGGGCCAAGTTCATTTACGACTTGTCATGAAGTGCCTTTATGTTCCTTAATTGCCGCGTTTTTCCTTCAAATTTATCCACATATTAGTTCTAACATAATGATTAAATAAATTTTAATACCACACATGAAAATAATATTCAATCAATTAATATTCAATTAAAACGTATATAAAGAAACATGAATAAATAGATGAAAAATTGAGATATCAATTGTGCTATCTTTAGGATGAATCAATATTATATTAAATGGACCAACTAAAGTGGTGGGGGCCTTTGATTGAATAAAGTATCTTATGTGAAGATCAACTTAGGTGGCTAGAAACCTAGATATATTGGAAGCTGATGATGAATCAAAAGTATTGAATGAGAAATACTATATTAGTGGGGTGTGGTAAAATCGTGATGAATTGACCAATTATTTCATTTTTTTTATTTTTTCCTTTAATAAAGTGAAGTTTCATTCCCCCATGAATTAAGAATCAAGTTCAAACCATATAATATCTTGTATTTTTCTTGTGTATATTTTTATTTATAATCATTACAATAAAAAATTCTTATTTGTGTATTATGGAGAGCGTGTATTGTAGTGAGGTGACTTGGGTGTGTGTTTGAATTCCAAGTTCTAGTTAACATAATGTGGGTTCTCATTCTGTATCTTTTTCTTTCACATGATAAGTTTCAATGGCATATCATATGGTGCTTTAACCAGATAGATATTGTGATCTAAAAAAGTGGTATCAAATATCAAGGTTCTACTATTTCTAGAAGTACAAGCCCTTGTGAATGTGTTTTAGAGATTGGTTTAGTGGGAATATTCTTCCCTTCACCTTATAAGATAATATTGGCAACTAGTTTTTGATCTATTGCTATACTTTTTTTAGAAGTAGTGGGAGTTTACAATTTCCAGAGTAATGGAGTCTAGTGAGAGTAAGGTCTAGTTGGATATGTTTGACATAATGTATTTTGGGTTCTAGAAGGTGAAAATGGAAGATTTCATTTTGTAGATGAACCTTGATATTTTATTTATTGGAGAAAATATGAAATCAATGAAAGCAGAATAGTGGGAGATGCTGTAAAATAAGACTCAGGTTATTTCCAATGTCACTTTTTCAAAACATTTAGTTTAACATTTATGAATTGAAAATAGTATCATAACTCATGAAGACCCTTGTGGACATGTATGAGAATCCTGTGGTGATGAAAAAGGTATTCTTGATAAGGATACTACTCAACATGAGAAAATTGTAAGGTAAGTGGGTTTATGATAATATTAAAAAATTTAATTTCATCAAAATTTAGTTGTGTTCATTGAAGTTAAACTTCAAAGACTTGGTTTAGGTTCCATTGTTACTCTCCTCACTCCCAGAATCATGGGATGTAATGGTGACCATGGAGAGTATTTATAGAAAAAGGTATAATTGAAGTTCATGTACATTAGATACTAGATCTTTAATGGGTAAATTCATCAAAATAATATTTGGAAATCTTTTTAAAACACATAAAATGAGGAAGGAATAGGATATACTATAGGTTAGAAAAGTACCATAAGGGAAAAGGAAAGATAAGCCGCTATAGAAATAACTCTATGGATAGTGATCCCATATACTATAATTATGAGAGAAAATGATACCTTAAGAAATATTGTAGTGAAAGGAGGGATAATTATAAAAATAATGCATCAAGAAGCGGTTATTTGAATCCCATATCGGAAGATAGTAGTGGATTACTTCTAAGTACTTCTATATTGTTTGGGTCTTGGGTGAAAAACTATAAAGATTCATTCTACTCAACATCTTAGAGAGGGAGTATGAATAATTATAATCCTATAAGGTATTTAAAGGTAAATATTTCAGACAATAAGGCTCTCAAGATAATTATGGAAATGTTATGTTTCATTCTGGACAAGGAAAAAAGGGAGTTGGAGTTGAAGGATGTGCATCATATCTTGATGTTAAGAAAGAAATTAATTTTCATTTTAAAACTTTGATGATATATGTTTCTATAATAATTTCATAGATGATTCATAGAAAATTTCATTTAGATCCTTGTTCATTGTAAGAGTAATGACGGATGAGATTATCTATCTCATGGGTTCACCAAAAGGAGTGATACATGTAGGATAATTAACTTCCGTGATGTTATGACATGGATGTCTAGGTCACCTCATCATAAAAGGGATGAAGATACAAGCTAAAAAAGTATTTTTTAAGGATATAATCATAGAGTATAGAATATATGAGTACCGTTTCTTCAAAAATCAATGTAAGGTGTCCTTTTGAATGGAAGGGAAAATTTTAAAAACCAAAAGTTGGATTTAATTCACAAATAGTTTTTTGGGATATCTACGATGAATTATTACAAAGGATCACTATTCTATATTACTTTCATAGAATATTCCAAATTCAAATTTAGGTGAAATTTATAAGTCAGAATTATGAGGTATTTGATACTTTTATCTGGTTGAGGTCCATAATGGATAAAGAGACCAGATATGAATTGAAGCTCTTACAGTCAGAGTATGGTGGTGAGTATGGAAGCAAGGAGGTACATAGTTTATACTAGAAGAGTGGGATTCAGTTTAAGAATACCTTGAAATGTATTACAAAACATAAAGTTATATAGAGTATGAATAATCCTTTTTTGGAGAAGTAAAGAAGTATAAAAACTCATGAAAGGTCCCATAAGGTGTTTTGGGTAGAATATGTGAATTGTATGAAAATATTAGTATATTAGGTTCTATCATAACTAATTGTATAGTGATTTTCAAATATTTTTGGGTCTAAAATAAAGGTATATTTAAACCCCTTAAAATTATTTGGATCAATTTACTATGCACATGATGATACCAAGGAATAAGATAAGGTAAAGACTAAGTCTCGAGCATAAAACTTTATTAGATAAGGAGGCAAAGAGTATGGTTTTTTACTTTGGGATAATGACTTCTAGAAATCCATAAAAGGTTGAAATGTGTTCTTAAATGAAGGGGTACTATGGAAGGATATAAAATTAGTATAAATTTTTTATAAAATTAAAGTATCATCAAAAGATAAGGTTCAGTTGGATAGATATACATAAGTTGTAAATTCTCTGGAAAATATAGTGAGCATGTTAGTACTTTAAACACTAGACAATCCTGAGGAGTTACTAGTTGGAGGAAGTAAAGTTTCAATAGTGTTTAATTCTCTATATTTACTATATATTTCATGGGATATTGAATCTCAAGCACTGATTGTTTCAACTTAATAAGTTTAAGTACCAGAAGAAACTTATCTTCAAGGACTACTATAGAGATCTACCCAGATGTGACACCTAATGCAAAGGTATAGTGATAAATTTTCCACTTATAAAAAATGATGAATATCTTGAGGGTTTGGAAGAGATGATGAGTTTTAAAGACTTAGAATAGTGGGAGTAATCTATAAGGGATGAACTTTATTCCCTCCGTATGTCTAAAACATGGGAGATAACGGAGAAGACTCTTAAATTTTTTTAACAAATGGGTTTATCAGCTAATGGAAGTAGTAGATGTTTGATGTATGTATAAGGTCAGACTAGTCATGAAAGAGTTTTAGTAAAAGGAAGGTTTTGATTTATTAGATATCTTTTCACTAGTATTTAAGGACATGACTATACGAATGGTTTTGAGTCTGGTTACATCAGATGTAATTCATCTAAAAAATTGGTTGTGAAGACAAAATTCGTTCATGGTGACTTATATAATGAAATTTATATAGATAATCTGATTTGTTTCAATATTAACTGAAACTAGGGACTCGTGTTCCCTCTCAAACACAACCTTTATGATTTGAAGCAAGCATTGAGGAATTGGAGAAAGTAGTTTAAAGAATTTATAATGGGTTGGAAATTTATCTGGATCAATGCTAGTCATTACTGTTATCAGAAAGAGCTTCTTGATGTGAGTTATATCATTATACTTTTTTGTGTTGATGATGAACTAATTTTAGGTTCAACAAAGGAAATAATCAATGATCTAAAATATGATTTTCCAGATGTTTTGAGATAAAGGAACTCAGTCCGATGAAGTGTATTTTAGGGATTAGGATTGTGATAAAACTAGGTTCCAATATATTGCACCTGACTCATGAAGAATATATCAATAATACAGTGGAGTGTTTCAGGATGAACAAGGAAAATATAGTGTCTACACCCCTGGTATAACACTTAAAACTTTATAAAAAGCAATCACCATAAATAGAATATGAAGTCTTGTACATGGTGAAGGTTTCATATACATTAACTGATATATTTTTGAGGTAATATATGGTATATAATCATATATACATTGTGAAAGGAGTGAGATTAGTCATAAAGTTTATGTCAAACCCTAAAATAGAGAACTGGGTGGCTGTGAAATATATTTTCCTATACTTAAAGGGTTCTGGAAGCATGAAAATTTTCTTCAGAATGAATGAGTCATTTCATAGTTCTTAATATTTGGACATCAGTGGATATTAAAATAAATATAAGGTAACTGCTGGTTACATGTTTACTTATATAATAATGAAATTTATTTGGATGTTGAATATTCAATTGATAATTTCACTATCAACAACAAAAGAAAAGTACATCACATTGAAATAAATATATAAAGAGTTGGTTTGATTGAAAGTGTTGTTAAAGGATTTTAGGAGAAGATTAAAAGTTGGAATATTGTTTTGTGGATCATAGAGTGTGATTCAATTAGATAAAAATCTAATGATTCATTCTATAATGAAGCACATTCTGATAAAGTACCACTTTATCTAAAAGTTATTATTGGGTTTAGTGTTAGACCCATGAGAGATAGAAGGATTTTTTAAATTAGTGGATATTTTAATGAATGTTATTTATAAATAAGTAATGGGGTAGTGTTACAACTCCATTGGACTTTGATGATAATAAATTATGGTTGAAATACCATATAGCTGCTCAATAAGAATCTAAGTAAAGGAAAAATTTCTATAGAAGCTGATGGTGGAGTTATTAAAAAGGTCAGGAAAATAATATCAAGTGGGAAATTTTTTAGCTCAAGCTGTGTAATAATAATTTTCAACTGAGGATGATAAAACCATCAGAAGAAGAATATTTGACAACCTAATTTATGATAACTAGAAGAGAATAATGGTATGACTGTGATATAATTTAGGATATTTGGATGTTTCTAATGAATGATAATTGGGAAGGTATGGTAGAAACCAATCCATCAGAAAATGGTTCACAAAATGATATACCATATAGAATATATTTCATTATCTTCAAGTGGTGGTAATAGTACACCAGATTATCTAGTTAATGTAATACCTCTAGATTTTAGTATTAATTTCCCTTTAAATAAATACTATGTGGAATAACATATTTAAGATGAAACACTAAACTAGAATGAAACTATGATACTTTAAAATAAATTTTTTAATTTTATAGTTATAATATAGCCGTTAAATTAGAAGATATAAATAGAAGCAACACAATTATAAAATATTTATATAAAAAAGGAATGAAATGATATTGATCAGTAGAGTTATTGCTTATGAAGTTCATTTTTCTAATCTAGGAAGGGAGGTAGCTTCACTAGGTCTTTCCCTAGACAAATCCTAAGACAAACTTTAATATGTATAGCTTGAGATAAATAATTTGTGGTAAAAGTACAAGTTCCTAGAAATCACTACCTAATCCATTATGGCTGAAGCACCACCAAGAATAACCACCACTACTTATTTTACCCCCAGGTTTTATGTTTATGTTATAAAGGGGATTTCTATGTAGAGGTTAGAATGATATAAACATATAATTTTTAATATAATAAATTATCTATATCACATTTATTTTATACATTTAAAATTTATAATTTTAAGGAAAAAATAAAGTTCATTTTAATACTTATTAATTGTTAAAATTCAATTAGTATTGCTAGATAACTAATAAGATCATTATATGCTTAAAAATTCATTTTCAATGAAATTAAATTTTATGTGCTATTCATTTATAATCCAAGAAAATAACTATAATGTGGTTAAATAATGATTAAATATATTTTTGATATGAATAATATATTAAAACTAATTTAATTATAAATTTATAGGAAATAAAAATAAGAATAAGTAATATTTGAAAGCCATTTTCTTATAAAATCAGTTTTCATTAAATTTTGTGTTTCCATTTAAAGGTTAAATTTCCAATTTTTTAAATTTGAATTTGAAAAAGTGAACTTGATTTTTGGATTCAACATAATAATATTATATTAGGAAAATATTTTGATATTTTTATAAAAAGATTTATTTTTAGTGAATAGTGAAAACTGTTGCTTTTACAAATACCATGGATTTTATTAAATCATTATGATATAAAATTGATTTAAACATTTATAAGTCAATTTTACTAATTAAATATGTTTATAAAAAGTAAAATTGTACATTTAATATATTAAATTTAATTTTTAAACCTTTATTGACATTTTGGAACCTAAGTAATATTTTTTCTCAAAAAATTATATTTATGAATCAAGCACTTATTATTTTAGAAATAGTTATTATATATTTTAGAGATTTAATATTATATATTTCTTCATATTTTAAATAATAATGTATAAATTATCTAATAAAGGTAATTTTATTTTTAGTTATAAAAATAATTCACAAAGGATAAAAAATAATTACTATGGTAAAATTTAATTTTGGTAAAAAGTTAAAACTAAAGAGAAAAATCCTAAAATCACTCAATCCTTATCTCTAAATGACTGTTTGAGAGAATGTTAAACCATACTCACCTTATATAAATTATTTTACACTTTTGGATCCACTTTCCATGAATAATGATTTTTCCTTTTATATTATTATAAATAGGTCACTCTCATTAGTTATAAAATGAGTATTCTACCACCCCATTATATACACTCTAAAAATTCAATTTACTATTGAAACTATAAACTTGTTAACTTCCCCTACATCTATATCCCATGTTTGGAAGCCCCTTGATACAAGGAAAATCCCTAAATCCTCCATTTCCAAGATATAATCCATGATAAGGTTCAAACTCTCAATGAGGTTGAAGTGCTTTTGTGGAAGTCGAGAGTTAAGATAACAATATTTCTTGACTCAATATCATTTCATTGAGTTATAATGTTTCTTCTCAAACTCCATTATCATACATTGGTTAAATTCTTCCCTATGATTATATTATGATGTATTCCCTATTTTGTTTCTAGGGATTTTCATTTATCTCTTATAAAATTCCATTAAAATTATTCTTACTAAAAAAATGTGATATTTGTAAGGGTTTTGTCTCAAATTTATGATTTATATAATTCCTATTTTAAGTATTATATCATGATTATCACTTTATTCATTCTATTTAAATTTTCATTCCATGTTTTATCTTTAAATATATTTTTAATCAAATGTTATAAAATGAAAATGGTTTATTGTCTCACTTTTCTTTCTTTACAACATATGCCATATTTACCACTTGATTTATTTTGTGTGGTGTATATGATACAATATATATTACTTATATCATATTATTAATTAAATTAAAGTTATTTACAAATCCATCTAATGTTATTTATTTCAAAGGCTTTTGATTCAATGGGTACCAATGTCGTAAGGGTTATTGCCAACTCAATATCCGTTCTTTGAGTTATGATCATTCTTATTGAACTATATTATTATAATCTGGGTTCTATCTAACCTATGACTTAATTATATAAAAATTTATATCATTTTTTAAGTATTTATAATTTTATATCTTGAACTCCTTTTTGTGGGGTTGTCACCTTAATCCCTCTTCAGAAATAAACTTCTTCCATTATAAAAATGCAACAATTTCGAGAATAATTCCCATCATATTTTATGATTATTTTCCTCTATAGACATATTATTTTGTTCCAATTTTTTTACTTCTATATTTTGGAACCCAAATATGTATTATCTAAAGTAATTTTCTGATTTATCTTTACATATTTTCAAACATAAGTTTTATCAACATTTTTATGATGTGGGTTTCAATAAAGGTATTTTCAAAATATGAAAAAGGTTTTTCCTATAATGTTCATATTTTTATCTTCATATCCAAATTTCATCTAGATAAAAATTATGTATATTCAATGATCTATTATTTAGATTTGTTTTAAATAGTTTTTTTAAAATATTTTTCATGTTACCTTCTTGAAAATGATTTTTTAAAGTGTCACGTAACCCTTTCTATTTACAAAAATGTTAATAAATGTTTTAAAAAAAACTCTTTTTATGATTGTATATCATTTTTCTCTTTAACTTTAAAATATATATCTAATTGGGAGTTATAATTCATGAAATACCCATTTTGGGTTATTTATTTTGTTATCACTTGATCGAATTATTGATGTCTTCTTTATGTAATACAATTTGAAATGTTAGGAAACAAAATTTCGTTCCATAGGTTATTCATGGTATGATATAAAATTGATTTTATTTAGAACACATGTGTATGGATGAACATTATGTGATATGTGGGGTCCGATATCACCCTCAAAATCATTTGATAAAAGTTTAAGTCTCATGAAATAATGATGTTATCTATGGATATTTTATTTTTTCACAACATGAAGTGTGGATTTTTTTGTTCACAACATGAAGCGCCAACATTTGTTTGTTCTTAACATGAAGCATATATATTTGTTTTGTTTACAACATGAATAGTGAAATTTTTTTTTTCACAAAATGTAGTGTTGACATTTCATTTGTTTACAATATGAAGCATATATATTTTGTTTGTTCACAACATGATGCACATACATTTTGTGAGATGTAATGTTTAAATAATTAAAATATATGAAAGTTTAGCTTGGGTCATATCACATTTTATCAAATCAAATTGTAAAGTATATGTTTTTAGCACAAGATATGGGAGTGTGTGTCCAAGGTTTCTCAGTTGGTATCAGATTTGGGTTTAGTTATTTTTAGGGATTGGGATTATAAAATATTAGTGAGAACCTTAGGGATAATTCTATGTATAGTAAAAATTCATGATGTTTTAGTAAAGTAGATATTGTGTGGTTTCTTAACAAAGTAATACCTATTTGGATATAAAATAATGGATAAAGTATTTTTCATAGATACCCCTAGGGGTAATAACCCTAAAAGGATAGATGGTTATTAGCTTGATCTTCACCCGGTGCATGAAAAAGAGGCTTAACCGCATACTTAGTTTGACACTATCGATGGATATGATTTAGTTGATTCACATGATCTTTATGAACCATTATAAAGGATTAAAATACATGTTTATGGTGAAATATATCACTAGTTAGGTTTTAAAACTAAATAATAGAATGTACATTGACAAACTAGGTTAAACTAAAGGAGTTATAGGTTGATATGATATCATAGTTGAACAGAAAGTATCAAAGGTTGAAATGAAGGTAACATAGGGGAAGACATCTTAGGATTAAGTTTCCATATTCATAGGATCATTTACTCTGGTTTTATTAGACATTATCATAATCATTTTGGTTTTAGTATTTTATTGAAAATAGGATCATGAAAATGAATCCATTAAAGGTATATCCCTATTAACTCTTAAAGAATAATATTTAAGACAAATATTTTCCAAGTCTTATCAAGGAAAGTGAGGTGGATATATCATTATAAATAATTTATTGAGTCTTGTATATATTATGTATGCCTTATTAATTTTCCTTAGTGAGTGATAATTAAAATTAAAAGGACACAATTTATTTTGGTTGGGGGGAGAATGTTACACCCTGGGATTTTAGTATCAATTTCCTTTTAAATAAATACCATATTGAATAACATGTTTCACATGAAACACTGAACTAAAATGAAACTATGATACATTAAGATAAAATTATTAAATTTGAACATTATAATATTTACATTAAATTAGTGGGTATAAATATAGGTAACCATATTATGAAATATTGGTAAAACTTGGATTATAGAATTCCTCTTATGAAGATCATTTTTTTGATATTTGAAGGGAGGTATCTTCACTAGTGTTTTCCCTAAACAAAGACCATGTCAAACCTAAACAAGCAAGGCTTGAGAAAAATCATTTACAGAAGAAATTAAAGCTCATGGAAATATATAATAAATCCATAATATATGAAGTACCAGTTATAACACCCCAATATTTTTAAAAAAGAACATTATGTTCGATATCTTATACGGCACACATCACTGACCTTAAACGACTTGTGAAATATATGACTATTATATCCTCGAGATTAAATTGGTGGTTATGAATTGTATTAATTGCATTATGTAATTTGTATAAAGTTCCTAATAAATATATATTTATTGATAAATTCTTAGAAAATAATCACTTAATTCGTAATAAAGATATTTTATTCTTCAAAAAAATACGTTTTCTTCAAAAACGTTTTTATTGATTTTTGTGAGAAAATATTATAATTAATTTATAGAGATTTTATAAAATTTATTTGATAAAATGAAATTAATTTTTTAAATAGTCATATACATATTAACTCAGGGTGAATTTTGTTTTTGAAAATATTTATTTTTCAATAAATAGTGAAAAATATTGATTTTTGTAAACTGTCATTTATTTTCAATAAATTAAGAAATTTAAAAAGCTCATTATGATTTTAATTTTATTTAAAGAAAAATAAGTATTTTATAATTATATTTAATCCAATTAATTACATTTTAATCATATTTATACTGTATTTTAATATAAGTTTATTTTGGGGCTTAGAAACACATTTTTATGAAAACTCTTCTAAAGTGAAAAACACTTCTCCTTTTTAATTAATTAAAATAACCCCTAAAGTGTAATGATTTAAATTAAATGTATAATATATATATATATATAAATTAAAATTTAAATTCATATAATAATTATAACTATTCATATAGTTAATATAAGATCATCTTAAGTTTGAAAAATATATTTCTTGAAAAAACCGCTCTTTAGTCATGTATATGGGTTTTATTTTAAATTAAGTTATACCACTTATATGAATTAAATTTGGTAAAATGAATTTCATATTTTTAATCATAATATTTTATATTATATAATAATTTAAACTTAAATTTTGTTCATAATAAATAGTGAGAACTGTATAAATCGTTTTTTGCGGTTATGGAAAAAACAGTTTTAGCGGGTGTAAAACTAAAACAATAAGGGTTAAAATAACCTAAAAAATTGTATAAATTATATTTTATGGAAATACTTTGACCATATATCATATAAATATCGACCATTGTCCATTTTTGATCCTTTTTCATGTGTAAAACGTGGGTATAACTTTTTATTTTCAAAAATTGCAAGTGTGTCCTCTTCCCCACTTCTAAAAGGTCACCCACTCTCCTCTCCTCTTCACACATTAAAAGCATTTTGGTTCATAAAATAACTACCAAAATCCATTCCTTACTTAAATCCCCATTTCCTACAGTCCTTGGTTTTATCATAAATCCAATCTAGGAGGACTTCAAGTATAATCTTAAAGAGGTGGTCTGAAGACGAGGTATCGTTCTTAATCGACCATTTCTATTTTGTATCTTCTTAGACCTCCTTAAAATCATATTAAACCATAATTATATAATGAAAAAATTATATTCCATATAATTATATGTAATTATGTTTATTTAATAACCTAAATCCATCTCATATTCCATCAAATGGGAAATGACACCATCATTCGCATGTACGACGGACTACCGCCTCACAAACTGACGTAATTCATTTTCCACCATAACCTGTCAAGACTATCTATAGTGGTGTAATTAATGTTTATATATGATATTAATGACATATTTATCATTATTAAAATATAATATATCATTTTATTATTTACCTTGCCACTCACTAAAAATTGATAACGTCGTTCGTGCGTACGTGTGGACTATCACCACCACGAAGTGGTGTGATTTTGTTCATCACCACATTACTTGGATGATATATATAAGTATATTTTAAGAAATTATATGGCATTTATTATTTAAATATCATTATTTAAATTTAAAATATTACTAAATTTTTTTACATAATGATCTTTGAAAAATGGAAACATTACTCTGGTGTACGCAAGAACTATTGTTTCCATGATTTTAACATAGTTCATTTTTCATAACCATAATTCATGATTGGTTTTAAAATTTTAATTAATTTATATATATTATAAATTTTCATGATTATTATTTTTGAGATTATTTAATAATGACCTATTTTACCATAGACTACACACCGAAGTCATTTTTGATATATAATATGAATACTGTCAAAACTTACGAAGTGAACTTAAATGATTAACTAATTGTGTATAACATGGTAAGATAAAAAATAAAAGGAATAATAAAATTTAAAAGTTAATTATTAAATTAAATAATTATCATAATTTTTTATTTATTAAGATAAATAACACACGTGACATTTCATACTCAAGGTAAGAGGCTTTTTTTTATAAAAACCTCTTTTAAATATTTATTTTTCCACTCTTTTTCTTCCAATTTTGTATTTTTAAAAATATTATTTTGATATTTTTTTATTGAAATAAATGATTTATAAAGTAAATTATATGTTTATTTGGACTTTATTTCATATTTTTTCAAAAGTAATCCTTTTATATATTTTATATGAAACGTTTTGACAAAAAGACAAAAGGAATGTTTTATTTTAACTTATATAGTGACAACATATTTTCCCACCACTATAACCATTATTTTAAGTTTGGATTCATTTATTATATTTCATTTTTTATTAAAATAAAAATTTTCTTTTCTTTTTTTTGGGTATTTTGGTATTGAAAATGGGTTTTTAAAATAAAAAGGTATTTTTATATTCGAAAGCATTTTGCATACGAGTTTAAAAGAGTTTTTAAGTGTTTTATAATGAAAAGGTGAAAGCTAAAACGTTTTATTCATGATGTAGTCATTGGAAATTATTTATTAAGGGGTGAGTCCCATTGTATCTCATGAGTGAGACTAATATAGATTATAAAATTAGTGTACCCAGATAGTGCTCAAATGCATTGAGTAAAAATTATAATATCCAGAGAATTATATTAGAAGTCGGACGTATAGTTATTCTGATTTTAAAGGGTTCTGTAAGGGTTCAATGAATACGATGTATCAAGGAACCTACATGGATTTTATATGTTTGGTAATGAGTTTTCATGGAAATAATTTGAATTAAAAAGGTAAGATAATGGTCTTTTTAAAGGAAAAAATAATGCCCTTTTGGGTAAAAAGGTATGTTATTTTCAAAGAAAAGGTTTTTCATGGGTTTTCATGTTTTTCATATAGGTTATGGGATCAGTGGAATCATCCTTTAAAGGTATTACCAACTCAGCTTTTATTCTTAAATCAAGTATAATCATTGATTTGCATGTCTAAGAGACCATTTCCAACTAAAACAGTATATTAAACAGTCTACATTACTGTGCTGGAATTATAGGGAGAGTATCTTCACATTCAATTCATAATTAATTTATAAATAGATTTAGAATTACCACAACTTTTATTCTATTTTATTTGATGATATAATGGAATAAAATTCATCACACTATCATTGGGATGTAGAATTCAAGTGTAGAATCCTTTTAGTGGTGATCTAAACATGCACCACAATCTCCGATCAACACTATAGAACTACAAGGTGCTAGCAGAACCGATCTTTATCACTTGAATTATTCGAGGTTGATCACAATAGTTCACTTTATAAATGATGAAAAAACCATTGGTGTTCTCTCTAAATATTGAGAGAGAAGGAGAAAAGAGAGATCTCTTGGTCTTGATCCAATCTCAACTTATCTATTATGCACACCAAGTGAATAATGAAAGTGGTATAAATAGATATATATTGTATCTGGTTTAGGTTTGAAAATGGAACACAAGCCCCCAACCATCTTTAATATTATTAAATTACACATGTCCATTAATAATAATAATATTATTATTAATCTATCGACATGAAAAATGATTTAAAAATATAAATAAATATCATTTATATTATTCATACCATTAAACTCAGTCAGCTTTCCCACATAGACATTTACCGATACTCAAATAATGGATATTTAATTATATAAATGTCACTCCATTATTCTATGATAAACATAATAAATATTATATTTTACAAAATTGAAAACTAATATTTATTATTATCATTTAACTCAATTTATTCTTTTGAATAACTTGTGATTAAATTATGGATATTAACAAAACCTCAATAAATATTATTTATTATAACATGTTAAATTAATTACTTGAATTTAACTAATATTGTAGATACACTTAGTGTGTAACCCTCTTGGCCTATTTCTTAGTTGAATTAGGCATAACCACCTAAAGTCTAAGGTTAGCATCTAAAAATGTTCAAAGGTATATATAGACAAATAACTTAACATCACAAGGACATCCAACCACTTATGAACATTTATCATGTAATGTAATACTTTTACCATGACATCTATAATCTTGAAGGCCATATTCCAGTTCCATCAACCTACAATACAAGAAAAATGACTTATACTAACAAAATTTTTGCATCAGATAATATATCTATTGGTAAAAATAAGTAATTCTAAGTGATATTATCTTTTATTAGTATTATTTATAGTTACCAATAATTATTTTTACCAATATATATATCTGTCAATTTTAGTTGTTCAATACCAAAAAATTCTTTATTAACAATTAAATCATTCACTTTATTACACTAGTAATAACAATTATTATATCAACTGATGAATATATTTTTATTAATTATTATAATCGATAAATTTTTTACCATTATAAATCTATGATGAAACAAATTATTCAATGCCAACAAATATTTTACTAATAAATTAGTATATATTTATCAATTATTTAACACAAAAATATAGCTGGCAGATAAACAATATATGATTATATTAAAATAATTATAATTTAGTAATGTTTCATTAAATTAATAAATATAATTAAAAATTCAATAAATAATCAAATTTTTTGTTGATTTTAATGATATAAATTATAAAATTTAAAAGAGGAAAAAGAGGAAGGTGTATGAATCGATGCCTACTAATTTACTTAGAAATATAAAAATTATACTATATCAACTATTTATTAATCTCATCCAGTTAAAATAACCCACCCTTTTTCCTATCAAACAGGGTAATTGCTCGCCTCATTGATGCCCTTTGAAAACCCTAAATCATCCTTCAACTCATCACCACCCCGTTTACCCATCGTCAGCTCATCGCTAGTCTATTAATTCTTACACTCACCTCCTCTTCCACCATCTCCTCAAAGTTCATCACAAGTGGGAGGTAATTATTTATTTATTTGACCAATTTGTGAAATTTCTATTACAATTTCCCAATTTTGGGTTGTGAATGTTGCATGAATGCCTCTATGTTACTTTTCATTAATCATGGATAAAAAACATACTTTTAATCATAAAATTTATGAAACCCTCTTATGTAGTAGCTATTAAAGAGTGAATTTGATCTAGTTAATGCTAATATAGTGGTCACATTGAAAAGAACCTCACATTTTTACTCATAAAACTTACTTGTTTCACACTATATTTGATTTTGAATAGGTTTCAGGGCCCTATGATGATGAATGGATACTTCATTAAATTATAGATTTTACTTGACTCATTTGTATGTATAATTCTAGGTATGAATTCCATTTTAATTAAACTAAAATGTTTTCATTCTATACATCATAGTAGAACATACAATCCACATACATAATTTACACCATTAATTGGTGGAGATTGAATGTTTTATATACGAATGAATCATCAATCATATTATTAAATGAGGGTTCATTATTACTTTTTTGAATAATGTTTGTCTATTTAGTATTTATTTACAATTAATTTTTTGATTTGGATTTTGGAATGCCTCAATGTTGTGTTTTTTATTTATTAATTTATGATTCCCATTTAGCGTGACAAGTAAATGCATTATATTCATTTTATTACATTTATCATTTGGTGTACTATTGAATTTGATATTGAGAGTTTATAATTCTCTGATACTCAAGGTTTTATATATGTTCATATATTTAATTAGTTTAAATATGCATAATAGTTTATTTATATATATATATTTAATTTCATTTATATTTTGAACATCACAATGATATTTTTATGTGATTATAAACCAGTAGTGTTTCATGTTAATGAATCATACTTTATTTTAGTATTTAAAATGAATTATCAAATGTGTTATTTTAATGTTAGCATCTTTTTTAATATGAAATTATTAATTTTTATTAATTGGTGAGAAATGTTACACTCATTCTCACTCAGAAACAACATAAATTTCTACTCAACTTGCATTAGTTTATTTATTAATTTTTACTTATGACTTTTATTAATTTTAGAAACATTAAACTCATTCTCATTCATTAGTTTCAACTAAACTTGAATATTTTCTAGTGTCATTATTTCACTATAGATGTGTTCAAGATGACTTACTTGGAGGGTAACACTCATTCTCACTCGGAAACAACATCCGTTTTCACTTTATAGGGTTGTTGTTGAGAAAATATCAGAAGAAAAAATGTTAGTATCAATTTATTTCTCTAGAGATGTGTAAAAGATGACTTAACTAGAGGGTAAAAGGTGGATATGTAATATTGGTGGAATGAAATTTTTGGATAATCTAGTCTTGTTGGGGAACTTGGGATTTGACTTTCCATGAAATTTTTATGGGTCCAGAAAGGTTTTGAAGGGTTTTCAAATGAGTAACCATTCTGATGTTTACAAGTTGCACATTATTCAAAGAATTTACCCACATTAATTTAAACACCTAGGTTCTTTATGAAATGTTTAGGAATGTTCACAAATCCTCCTAATTCTAAATCAATATTGGCTTCTCTTTTAAGAAGTTCCATATATCTAGTACTATGTCAAAGTTTCAAGGATGCATCAAGTAATGGTTCTAAATTTAGAGTGCAACCTACTGTTGGGCTTGTTCTTGGTCCTCCTTAGCAGCTTCCTGAGAATGGTTACCTCATCAAGTATCTCAAAGGTATGTTCTCTCTGTACCATTATGGTCACCGTGTATCATTCCATTTATAAATCGAATATTTCTGTAGTTAGTCTGGTATATGGTCAAGAATATGATGTGGAGATTATCAAGTGGTTGACTGTGATGTTTGTAGTTCCAATAAATAATAAAGATCTCGAATCTATGGGGATATTTGTAACTCTTCTCTCGGTTTAAGGAAACATTTATTTAATCAAGTAACTCTTGAGGAAAGAAATTCCAGAAATAAATATGCTTGAGCCCACCCCTGGCACGCCTCTTGAAATTTCACTGGTGTCTTCATAGCTTCAATGAAGTGTTTGAGTGGTGGATTTGGTGACAATTTCTTTAATGGTATGATAATATAACACCACATATATTTTTATATTATATATTTTTTATTATAAAAAATTATAACATTCATTGAAATTTTAAAAAATTATAAAAAAAGAAATTATTGTGCAATGTTATGTTATAGGAAAAAATTAACTTAAATAGTTGATAACATAGGTAAGTACTTATTATTTGATAAAAATAGTTTGGATGCATTTTTATCATGGTGGATACTTTTAATCCTCATTTCATGGTAGTGTCTTTTACTTTTTGGGTCATTTTAAATCTTTTTTAAAAAATCCCTCAGAAAACTTTTGTTCTACATGGTATTTTTTAATGGTTTTAGGTTTTTGTGGGTGCTCAATTTACCCTAACATCATATGTGGTATATTTTGGTCCCTAAAATCACTTCACAGATATCACCTAAATAAATTTATCTCAACAAAAGGTAACCCTACGTCACTTTTTTCAGCATTTATGGTTACATAAATGCATAAAAGATGCATCTTTAGCTCTCTTTAGCCTTCTATCTTAACTCTTAGATGCTCCACTTGGAGAATTTTCTATTACAAATTAAATGAAATTATTATTTTAATTATAAATAAATAAAATATAAACATGTAAAGTTATTTTTAGTTAATTAGTATAATGTGGGCGTATATGTTGATATCTCAAATTGAGACCAAGTTACCTATTATAGGGTGTAATAAGATTGATTTGAGTCAAATAAATAGATGATATTGCTTCATCTCGAGCTTTATGATTATCTAAAACTAGATTGAATAATGAATTTTAATCTTGAAAACAACTCAAATTTTAAACCAATTTAGTCAATCTCACTTGATTAAGCTTTATTATGTAAAAAATATATAAAAACATATACAAATTTGGAAATATAAAACAACAATTATATAGTGAAGTTAAAATTATTTTAAATAATAAATATATATTAATATTAATTTATATATTAAAATATCAACTCATCCATTATGTTCATGACTTGGTCAATTATTTCAATTCAACATGATTAATTTTTCAAGTATCTCAAGCTCAAACTTAATAAAAATTTATCCTCAAATCTTATATGTGTGCCAAACTCAAGTAGCTCGAGAGTATCACAATATCAATTTACTTCCCTGTTTATAATTTAGTTGCGTTGAATAATTACTAGTTAACTTTTCTATTAGTCTTGTGATCTTTTTCAGTTAAATTTCCATTTTTTAGAGGTTGTTATTACATTCCAAATACTAGATCATTCAATATCAAAAATAATACGTCGATGTATATAATGATATCTATGAGAGTGAGTTAGTATAAGGTTGGTGTATATGTTGATATCTCAATATTGGGTTAACTATGTGCCTCTGATTTGTCAAGAACTCTATATTTTATGGTTTTATTAGTTAGTCACTTATTATCATCTATTTTTTTTCATTTTCCTTGAAGTGGTTATGCTTCAGTTCATATTTTAGAATTAGAATTTTCATAATGTTGATTTTGTTTTATGCCACGAACTGTTTTTTTGACCACTACAACATTGTTTAGATAATTTTATTTTGTGTATTGGATCATAACTATTTTTATGTTGTTGTTAATATTGTCATGAATTAAAAATTATGTGTTTAATTTTGGTTTTGAAACTATGAATATATCTTCCATGTTTTTGTTATTTGATACTACAACTAAATTATAATTTTGGTTTAGTATTCACTAGTTATCTTTCATCTTCTATAGAAGGGAATATGTTATTTAATTTATTTAATGATTATTTATTTTATGAATTTAAAAATTATCTTAATAAATAATTTAGATATTCTATATTTTTGGGATTTATTGAATCATTTCTATAATAATTGTCCCTTGGTCATTGAGTGATGACTTGAAAAGATTAAATATTTTTGATTTAGTTGGATATTTTATTTCTTATTTTTTGGTTTCAGTTAGGTTCTTGAAGACTTTTTTTCATGTTTTTTTGATTTACATTGCATTGTTGCATTCTTCATGGTCTCTCATAATCTCCAGGTTGAAGGTTTGATCACTTAACTTGTGATCTTTACTCATGAGATAGGTAGTTTGGAGAATTTTTTTTATTTGTGGTCTCCCTTTTAATTTACTATTTTTTGTGAACTGTAGAGGGAATTCCCTTTGATAAATCTCTAATGATGCACCATTTAGATTTTTTTTATAGTTTATGAAATGTTGTGTTTTTATTTATTCTCTTGTTCCATTTATATATTGATACTTCTTTTCAAGATTTTTCAAGTGTACTTTGGATTTCATGGATAGTTTTTTGTGGTGTGATACATTGTTTGTGAAGGGTCTCTAGCCCCAGATTCACAGTCATTATTCAAGGGTAGGTGGTGATAGAGGTTTGACTGTTATTTGGAGTGTTCGTTAATTTTGGGTTCCTTGCTATGATGTAGTGTGGAAACTAGTGTCTTGGATTCTAAATCCATGTGATGATAAGGGAAATAAAGGAAGATTAATATGTTTTCCTTAGGGATGTGGGTGTTTAATCATCACTACAATAGGGAATCCTGAAGTGGAAATGTCATTTGTTTATGCTTTGGGTGTTCAGGTGAAGGGAGTGTTTTTCTGGGTCAATATTTCGTTTGGGTGCACCATTAAAACCATTGTTTTTATGGTATTGTGGTCTTTTTTACTTCCTTTACTTTCCTAGGTAAAGTCATCATGGTTTGTAGGATTCAATTTTTTGTTATCTTATTTATTTGATTGACTAATCTTGAAGATGCCTGACTCTAAGTACCATCTTATAATTTTGGATGTTTTTCGTCTCAGTTTTGATCTACTTAGAGAGGTGTGAGGTGAGTGTGGTAGAATGGTGATTTTATTTTTTTAATTATTTTTCTCAAGTTTTTTTGTAATTTATTTTTGAAATATATCCATGTAGATAGATTCTATTAGAGTGTTTTATAGAATCATGATAATAATGATGGAATAAAGATACTGTAGGTCCAGTATATTGTTCTTTGCAGGGGTTTTTAGTGATTCTATCTGTGTCATGGTGTTGCATATTCGATAATTTTAAACTCCATTTCACTACACTCAGCTTGGTTAGTATTAAATTCTTAACATCTATCCTATTTTTGTTGTCTATCACATGGGTTTTAACAAATTTTTCCTTGTCGAAAAGAATTATTATAAAGATTATTTCTCTCTTGGTAGTGTCAACTGCACTTGAAGGTATTACAACACTTTCAAAAATACAAGTATTTATTTACCATAAACACCTACAATTTATATTAAATGAAATTGGATTTTGATTGAATTATGTTAACCCATTGGTATATTGATGTATGAATTTTGAAAGTGTGAAGGTAATGTTGCTGGGAGTATGATAGAAAAAACTTTCCTATGTGAATCACTACAATGACAACTGATGTGTCATAGAAAAAATTAGATGAAGTTTGACAGAGTTTCATATAGTTTCTCTTGAAGTTTGAACATGTTTTTAATATGTTTCTTAGAGTTTATGTTTTTACATGGAGTTTGAACTTTTCAAATAAAGGCTCAATTCATGAATATATTTTTCACTGATTTTTGGGTATGTTCTTTTGTTGTTTTTGATATAGATATTGGATATAAAGGGTGTGGAATAATAGAGACTTGAGGTTTCTCACTGGTATGGGCTGGTGTTGGAGATGGATTGCTATCCTGGATGGGATGGGGATAGAGCTGTATCACTAGAATAGGTTTCTAGTGCTCGTTGGTCCCTCGTGCTGTTGTTGGTACTAGAGCTGGACTGCTGGCATGGATGGGTTGGTGCTGGAGATGTCATAGATAGAGTTGGCTTGGTGGAATGTAATTATGGATAGTTCCTACATTGTGGATGGATCTTTCATTTTTGATGGGTTTCTTACTAGATGGAGATGGCTCACTAGATTTTTCATTTTTGATGGGTCGCTCGTTGGATGGAGCTGGCTCGTTGTGTGTGCGTGCATGGGGGGGGGGTGATGGATCAAACATTTTTGTATTAGATTTAATTATAAATATAACTAATTAATTTATAATTTTTAACTTGTTTGAAAACCATATTCTATTTAATAATTATATATTATATGTGATAAATTAATAAATATAATATTAAATTTTACTATAAATAAAAATTTATAATTTTTATGTTGGTAATATTATTACTAACAAATAAATTTTTCATTAGAGACTATTTATTAACATTTTAACCAACATATATATTATCTGTTCATTTTATTATAATTGGAACAAAACTACTTTATCTGTCACAAAAACATTTAACGACATAGTTTTTACTGACAATTTAGTGATAAGGACATATATGTTAGTAAAACATGTTATTAACATAAAATTTACTTTTACTAATAGATATTCCTATGTTGAAAAAATTGAAATATTTGTAGTGCTATATTATTGATGTCACTTTATTTTACTTTCCATAATTTAAATCACCCACTGAATTCCATGGTTATGGATTTATAAAAGCAATTTTATTCCATCAAATGGTCTGAGATATCTACTTCCACTGGGAGATATAATGGATAAATCCTTTCTCGCATTATCCATTAATTTAATATCACTCGTGACACACCCAATATACCCTACCTAGCTGTGAACATATGTTCTCACCATTTACCTCATTACATAAAAGATCATGGGTCATGATATCCATTAATTATAATCATAAAGTTTAAGGATCAATACACACATTTGTATATATGAATATCCAATGGAACATGAAAATGTGGATTTTTTATTTGACGAGTCCATTCTCATAACCTTTTATCTTGGATATTATTGAAGTTGAACACCGTGAGAATGTGTCTCAATGTCTTATGAGCCTCCTACCTCTGATAACCTATATTTTCTATGTGCCATCAGACAGTATCATTTATCTATAGAACATGGTTCAAAAATAATTTCATAGAAGCTCAATGTTCTGACCATAGTAGGAAACTAATATGGCTTATCAATGCATCATATATTCTAAGAACATTATCACATACAATAAAGATCCAATTATAAAACTTTCTTAATTAAGTAAATATGTAATAAAGTACTAAACAAGTTAGTTTTATGGAAACTACTACAACATACTCCCACTTGAAAAAATGCACACTAACAAGAACTTTCAGTCCACTATCTCTCACAGGATACTCATCTTCTACTAATATAAATCCTTCATTAAGGGTCCCTCCATGTTTTCCTCTATGGATACTATACTCACTGTAATTTCATATCATTGAGAGAAATCCCTCAAGATATGAAACTTCTAAAGTACGTGATTTGTTCTTTGGTGTGACCTTATCTCCTTGGAGAGATCCACCACTGTAGTGTTATCACAATAGTCCATGATAGGGTATTTACTTCTATACACCACAAAAAGATTTTGGAGAAAGTTTTGAATCCATACTACTTACCAGGATGCATCAGAAGCCAAAATATACTCAGACTCCATTGTAGAATCTGTGAAAACTGGATTATTAGAACTCCTACATCTTATAACTACTTCATTGAGAGAAAAGATATATCCTGACTATGACTTCAGATCACTTTTATCTGTCTAAAACTATCATTTTCATAACCCATGATGGCCATCTCTTCATATCCTCCATACACTAGGAAAAAAATCCTTAGTTTTCCTCAGATACTTAAGAATAATCATAACAATAGTCTAATTATATTCACCTAGATCTTCTTGATATCTACCTACCATTCTCAAAACTTAGTCAACATCAATCCTTGTAAAAAACATTTCATATATGATAGATCCTATCATTGAATCATATGGGATCTTACTCATTCTAACTCTTTCCTATTATGTGTGAGGGAAAATTTTCATGGAAATATGTAAACCCTGTGACACTAGAACAAATCCCCTCTTGGATTGTTCCATACTGAACCTCTTTATTATATTGTCATTATATTTACCTTGACTAAGTCTGAGCATCCTCTTAGGCTTATCATGCATTATGTTGATCCCTATAATGTAAGCTCCTCACCTAATTCCTTCATGGAGTATCACTTTCTCAATTATGCATTATCCACTTTTAATGTAGGTATATTGTTACCAATTAGTAATTTTTCATAAAAATATACTACCATGAAAACAAATATACTCCCACTAAACCATTTGTAACACATGGATCACATTAATTCTTAATGAAAACAAATTCTTTTATGGCTCATTGAATCAAATATTCCATGACCTGGATGATTTCAATAATCTATAAATGGATCTCTATAACTTACATACCTTTTTGGCATTTCCTAGAGTCACAAACCCTTCTGGTAGTTTCATATAAACATCCTCTTGATGGTTCCCATTAAGGAATGTAGTTTTTAAATCCATTTGAAAAATCTCATAGTCATGGTAAATTTATATTGAAAACAAAATTAGGATGGATTTAAACATGGAAACTTGAGAAAATGATTTTCTATATTCAATGGCTTGATGCTATTAAAACCCATTATCCACTAGAAATTATTTATAGGTATTTAATTTACCTTCCATGTATAGATTTCTCTTGAATACCCATTTACACTAAACATGTTTTACATCAACTGGAAGATTGATCAAAACCCAAACTTGGATTTGATATATGGAATCCATCTCAGAATTCATGGATTCTTTCCATATTTTAGCTTCTGATCTCTCTACTACCTCCTTATAGAAGATGTGTTCATTATTGTTAGCCAATAATGGGTTACCATCATCAGTGGCTAGAAATCCATACCTTTCTAGTTCTCTAACATCTCTAACAGTCTGACAAAAAACTTGTGTTTCAAGAACAAAATATTCCACAGGGAGCTATGGAATCAGTTCATATACCAGATTTTGTTTTTCTTTAGAACCAATTTCATCAAATTCAATCTTTCTACCATTATTCTCATTGAGGATATAATAATTCTCAATAAATAAAACCTGTATTGAAACAATCACTTTCTTGTTTGAAGGGTTGTATATATAGTATACTATGGTTTCCTTAAGATAACTTATAAAGATGCACTTCAGGTCTCGAGGTTCTAGTTTATTTCTAGATCTATCCTTAAGAAATTCCTTGTATCCCCATGCATGATCATGTGACTAAATGAGTTTATTTACACTTCATAACTCAAATAGAGTACCATTTTCAAACTTAGTTGAAACTTAGTTTAGTAAGTATAATTCTATTTGTAATGAATATATCCAAAAGGATAATGGAAGGCTTGCATGAATTAGTATTAACCTTAGAATTTCTATCAAGTTATAGTTCCTCCTTTCACTAACAACATTACACTATAGCATATAAGGTGGAGTGAGTTTATATAAAATCACATTCTCCCTTAGAAAGTCAATGAAGTCTTGGTTAAGATATCCACCTCCTTAATCCAATCAAAGTTTCTTTATATTCTAACCAAGATGGTTCTTAACCTCATTCCTAAACTCTTTGAATTTAACAAAGTATTTATAATTATACATCATTAAGTAGATATAATAATACATTATCATGTCATCGGTAAAATTAATAAAATATGGGAACCCACCTATAGACTCTATTTGAAATGGTTCACACACATCAGTGTGTACTAAATCTAGAAGCTCTGTAGATCTTTCACCTTGACCATCAAATGGTGGTTTGATCATCTTACCATGTGAACAAGTGTGTAATCTTTCAAGTGTCTTAAGATCAAAATATTCGAAGTAACCATCTTGACAGAGCCTTTTCAAATGCTTCTCCTTTATGTGAATGAGATAATGATGGCATAACCTTGTGTTATATGATTCATGAATATTAGTTTCATTATCAATTTCCAAAATTTGGATTTTATAATTTAATACAAAAATACTATTATTCAATTATTCCATACCATAACATATTATATATTTATAAATTTAGTAACCTTTATTTTCAAATATTAAAATAAATCCATCCAAATCTAAATAAGAAATGAAAATTATGATCTTGGTTATTCTAGGAACATAATAACAATTCTTCAAAACCGAAATTAATCTCATTGGAAATGTGAGATGGTAGTCTGCAATAGATAGAGAACTTATCATCCCTCCATTAGTATCATTTAAATTCACCGCATCTCTAGTAATATTATAAAATCTACTTGGTTCCTATATTTGGATAAAATTTTTAGCACCACAGAAAGTATCTAATACCCAACTTGTAGATATTGAAATATTACACTCAATAATGAATACAACTATAGCTTCTACTTACTTATTTTTATGAGTGTGGGTTTTTTACAGTGTCCCTTCTTACCACATTCAAAACATATCACCTCTTGTTACTTTCCTTGCCTCTCGATCTTCTTCTTCTTGGAATAGAATTTCTCAAGAGCCTTGGAATTAGGATCAATATTTGACAACTTTTCCTTATTATTCCTCTTCTTATTTACCATAAGGATAGTGTGTTTTTAATGGAACATTTATTTATAAATTTGGTGAATAATTATAAGAATATATGAAAGCATCTTCTATCTATTTCTCATATTATAATTCAAAATAAAACCAGAGAATGTTTTATGAAATGAGGATAAAATGAGATCTGTGTGAATCTCATTAGGGATATTAAAACCCAATATGTGTAGGTTCTCAATATATCTAATCATCTTGACTACATATATCTAATCCGATGTTGACTCTCCCAAATTGCATATGAATAATTCATTGGAGTTCTCATATCTCTCTGATATCTCCTTCTCTTAATAGAGTTCCTTAAGGTGAGGAAAAAATGATATACAAATTTATTTCCTCATATTTCTTTAAAATATTATTGTACATGGAGGAAAGTGTAAAATAATGTACATTTATCACATCATCGATATGCTTAAAATAGGGAGATACTTCTTCCTCACTAGCCTCTTTATAAAGTGACTCATAAAGTGGGATTTCTAGTATGTATAATTTCCTCTAGTGGTATAGTATAACGTCAAAGTGCTATACCATTCCTTGAAATTTACACCGGTGAGAAGGTTATAATTATATATTATGGATCATAGTGATATTGTTGATGTCATTTTATTTTCCATTTCTATAAACTAAGTGAAGATAATTAGTACTTGTTTTGATTACAAAAGTTAGATTACCAAATTTAAATTTAAATAAATTCCATTAATCTCCCAATATATTTCAAAACCTAATATCCCTCACCATTATTTTTATAATATCTTGTCACTTAGATATTATAGTGTTACAGATCCATATACCCCTTCTTATAACCTATACTTGGGTCTTTCAAGCTATTTAAAAGGGTTTTGGGTAGGCATAACTTACCAAATATAGCAACCCATAGTTCGTTGATATGTTGAGTGGACTCCCTAATCCTGAAATCCAATTTTTTAAATATATCCTCAAACTTTTCCTATTAGTTACACCAAGTATTGCTTATTAAGTCAACCCTTGATATAAAATAAGTTAATTCAACCCAAAACATTAAGATAAAATTTAAACGATAATTAAAAGCACCCCAACTTGGGTTAGTCAAGTACTTTGAACTATGAGGTTGATACTAACTTAAGTAGTGGAAGGTAAATATGACTTAATATCGTAGTTTGATGGATTTTTATCCTTATTCATAATGCCCATTTTATCCTTTTACATGCATTATTAATATTAATTGGATTTTATTTAATCAATTTACCATGTATGATAAAATATTTATACATAATCTAGTTATCGTTTATTACTTCGTATATATTGTGGATTTATTTATTAGGTGATCACATAGCATTCAAAAACATAAATAATTAACCATGAAATAAATATAAATAAAATATTCGTGGAATGATCATGATATTCTATAATTGGTTTTTTAATCTAGTAGTTGATAAACTAAACATTCACCTTACTAGAAAAACACCTTGAATTATAACTTGGATTGTGTTGCAGCATTCCACCTTTTCTCTTATGTATCATCGTGATTGGTTTCCCCTCATCTCCTTGACTCTAACTATCTCCTATCACATGGTATCTCCCTTTGTACATAATATTTTACTCACATGCAAGTGAGGGGATCCAATGGATCGGATAAAGGGGATCTTACATTAAAGAAACATTGGGAATGTAGGCCCTTACATAATAGGAGGAGGGGATGACTCATAGGCCATCAATAATAATTTAACCATATTAAAATAATAAATTAAAAGAAACAAAACATACAACGAGGCTATTATAGTTTCACGATCATCCATACGTCAATATGAAAAAGCGTACATTTTCAATCTTGTTATCAATTACTTTGATTTAACCTTTTAATTAAGATAATGCACAATGAATCAATCCAATTAATTCAATTTATCTTAATTCCATCCAACATATTTATAGATCTCTAGATATCTCTCCAGATATATCTATCTTGATATATCTATAGATATATCTCTAGATATATCTATCTAGATATATCTCTAGATATATCTTTCAAGATATCTTCAGAGATATATCTATTTAGATACATATCTAGATATATCTATAGATATTTCTTTCTAGATATATCTCTAGATATCTTTCAAGATGTATCTCTAGATATCTTTATAGATATATTTATCTATATATATAGATATTTCTACCTAGATATATCTCTAGATATGTTTCTAGATATATCTCTAGATATATCTATCTAGATATATCTATCTAGATATATCTATCTAGATATCTATTTAGATATATCTCAAGATATATATTTCTAGATATATCTCTATACATATCTATTATCCAATTACTGATTATGTTATCAAGAACAAAGAAAAGAATATTCAATGATGTAATATTTTTAAAATGAATCGATTTATGTAAAATGATACACAAACACATGCAATCAATCCATGAATAATGAGTAATTATAAATTAACCATGTGATCACTCTGATACTACTTGTAGGTTCTAGGCACAACAGAAGAGTCCTTTGAAGGTATGACCAAATTGGGTTTTAGCCTTAAATCATGTGTAATCATTTCTTTACATGAACTTGAGACCATGTCCAATGAAAGAAGTAGATTAAATAGATTATATTATTATTTCAGAACCTTTGGGAGATGATCTTCACATGTAATTCATAATTAATTTATGAGAAGATATAGAATTACCTCAACTTGTAATTCCACTTTCATTGATGATTTGATGGGATGAAATTTGATGCAACATTATTATGATATAGGATTCAAGTTCATTATCCCTAAAACTTTGATCCATACATGCACCATAATCTCTTATCAACACTATAAAACCACTGGGTGCTAGCACATGATCCTGATCACTTGCGTTGTTTGTGGTTGATCACGAAAGTTCTCTTCACAAATGATGAAAAATCCTTAGAGTTATATCAAATTCATGAGAGAGAGGGAGAGGTGAGATCTCTCTAGGTCTTGATCCAATCTCATCTTATCTTTTTATCACAATAAGTGAATAAGGAATGTGATATAAATAGATATTTATTATATCTGGTTTAGGGTTGAAAATCGTACACAAGCTCCCAACCATCTTTAATATTCTTAAATGACCCCATATACATCAATAATAATATTAAAATTATTAATCACTTGACATGAAAAATTATTTAAGAATATAAATAAATATCATTTATATTATTTGAACAATTAAACTCAGTCTTCTTTCCCTCATCAATATTTACCTATCCTCAAATAATGGTTATTCAATTAAATAAATTTCACTGCATTATCCTACAATAAATACAATAAATATTATATTTTTCAAACCTGAAACTAATATTTATTATTATGATTTAACTAAATTAATTCTTTCGAATAAATTGTGATTAAATTATGATGATCAAACAATCCTAAATAAATATTATTTATTCTAACATATTAAATTCATTACTTGAATTGAACTGAGATTGAGGACACACTTAGTGTGTGCCCCTCTAAGCTTGTTTCTGAGTGGAATTAGAAATAACTGTAACGACCCAGAATCTTATTAATGAAATTTAAATTCTTATAGTTATGTTATATAGTATAAAATACATACATAACATAGAATACAATATTCTCATAAATGAATAATGAAATAATTGGTATTTATAGAAATTAAAGAACCTATACCAATGGAATAGTAACATGACCATTAAGAATAGTAACATGACCAATTGAATATTATCTTCACCTATGAAATTATAAATAAAATTTAAGTATCTTATAAATTAAAATATGACATATTTATATCATGATATAAGTAAATAAATGTTTTAGCAATGATAAATTAAGTGTTGGTATTTTTGTTAGTCCTAAATATTTATTTATAATTTTATAATTAATATTATTATTTTCAAGAAAATATATTTTTATAAAATAGATTAATGAACTAATATTTGGAAGTCTTATTATTATAAGATAATTTTATGAGATCTTAATTAAATTTTCAAAGTGTCATAATATCATATATAATATTGAAATTAGTATTCTTTTTAATAAAAGATGATTTTAATTAAAAATTAAATTTCACATATTTATAAAATTATTTTCATAAAATCGTGTCCCTTTTTTAAATCTACACATTAAAAAATGTCTAGGGTGATTTTTTTAGATTTTTATAAAATTGTTGAATTTTTGGTGAATAGTTCAATATGGCAATTTACAGTATTTAACAAATACATGAATTATTGCATCATAGAAGATGTATGGATACGGTATGTACCCATTGGTTAAAAATATCCTGAAACATTTACTATACTTAAAAACAACAATAATCACTATTGATAATCTTGACCCAAAATAATAAACAAATTAATAAAATAATAAAAAACACCCATCTCCTCCTACTATAAATACCACCCCTCACCACCTATTCTCATAACACTTTATATGATTTGGATGTTACTAATATTATACCCAATTTCTCTCCCAATACTATTGACAAAATTTTATTCTTATTGGTCTCACCAAAAGAACATTTCCGAGTTCCTCAAGGAGGTTCTTAAGGAGACGTTATTCAAGAGGTAGAATCCTCCACCTTTCCCTTTTAAATTATTTCTTTCCTCTACCTCATCCTTTAATCCACTATCAAAAGTGGAATAATAAATAAATTATCATACAAATAATATAATTTTATTATGTTAATGGTATATCTATCATCTAATCTCTTCTCTTCTCTTCTTTTATCTTAAAAATGCAAACACCATCTATGATGTGTCGATTCACCACCTTCATGGATGGAATTTTTTCATTTTTAATTACCACCTTAAAGAATGGTCATAAAACAATTTATATGGTTAAAAAAGATTATAATATTTATATTAAACTTTTTTTATGTTCTATAACTAATTATTATACAAAAAATTAAATAATAAAAAAAAACTAGTTCATGATGATCAGAAATTCACCTAAATAAACCAACATTCAGCAATAAAATTTTATCTAATGAAACATTATCATATCTGAAAAAATGATATTTAAGACCATTTAAAATTATTTAGGTTCATTAATATTATAAAATTATAGTTCTTAATTTTTTCTTTCATTTGATAAGAAATCCCATAATTAAACTCAAGTGAACCGATCATAAAATAATGAAACGAACACTCATGAAATGAAAAAATTAAATATTATAACCCATCAAAAAGGCCACAAATGAACTCAATAAAATTATAATAAATTAAATACATGTATAAGTGGTTCTTAATTAGTTAATTAATGGATTTAATTTTATTATCCAGGATATTAAGTACAATTTCATAACACTTTCAGACATAAGGTATGAGATTCTCTCTAAACCTCCATCTTTCCTTTGGGATACACTTTATCTATATTCACCACAATTTAATTATTAATTATTATTATTTAATCCTAAAAAATTCTATGTGTATGTCAAAAACATGTGTACCTATCTCAATTATTCTTTCTTTGAAGGGGAAATACATGTTTTACAAGGTTCCCTTCTTAATTCCTCTCGATAAGCAAACCCGATTAAGGGAGCTTCCCAATTTCCTGCCCATTTTCAAGTAACATCCATAATATATATTAATACACAATTATTTTTCTAATATAACTATTTTTGTAATGAAAAATTTTATTTTTTAATTTCTGATTTTATACAAATAATTATTCATTTTCCCATTTTAAAGATTCTTTAATATTCTCCCTTAAACCGTACTAAAGTGGCTCATTTCTAAAGATTATTAAACACTATTTATACATATTTAAACTTAATTTGGACACAATTTATCATCATATAGGCCTATATTTCTTTATTTTTGTCTGGGTATGATTTAAATCCTTTCTTTCATGGACACCATTATGATATCCACTTTGGTTATGCCTTATGACATGATTATGATACCCATTTCTTTACATGGGTAACCATTATGTTTATTACTTATGTTTGATTCTTCCTGTGGCACACATATGCATGAACATGTTATGATGAGTGTTCCTAGATATTTATCCAATTCATTGGGTAATGTTTAGTCTCATGAGATGTCATGTTAGGACATGGAGTAAACCTGATTCCTTTATGGGACTTTGTCCACCATGTGATACGGTCTTGGAAGTTAGCCTTGATTCATGTTTATGTCATGTTATATGCTTCTTTCAAATTCATATTTTCCATGATTACATGATCCCATGTTCTATATGTTATTCTTTCACATGTTTATTCATGTTCAATTCCTTTTTATCTCAACATGTTATTCCTTCTAACCCATGTTCTATGATTTATTTCTATGTTTATTCCCTTACTAGGATTTTTAGCTCAACCCTATATATTACCCAGGTTATCCTATGAATATGTAAGAGGTAAAATAAAGTGAAGATCTCATTATGGATGATTAATATAAATATGTTTTATTCTATTTCTATGTTTTTAGTTTTTTTTACCTAATAATCTAAAGACACTAGAATTTAAAATCCTTGGTTTGTATTTGATAGTTAATTATGATTAAAATCATGTAATAGTATGTGTAAAAGGCTAGGGTCACTAAAGTTGGTATCAAACCATTGTTTAGTAATTTTTAGAGATTAGGACTAGGGAAATTTATTAAGAACCCTAGGGAAAATTTTATCACCATGGATAAATTAGATTGAAACTTATAAAATCACATGTTAAGATATAATTTTCATTTATAAGTTTATCCTTATTTGTTCAATGTTTCCTTTTTATATGCTTATTAAATAATTATTTAATCCCCCTAATTGTTCTTTATTTTTCATAGTCAATGGATGTAAATATAAGAACCGATTCCAATAATGAAATATGATGATTTCCCTAATTAAATTCCAAACATGATGGTAATGGTTGCTCAAAACATTATAATAGTACTAGAAAAATTGGATCAAGTTATGAATAATAACTTGGATCATTTTTAATTCCCTCCTTCTACCAAAGAAGAGAAAGTTGTGGTCGAATCTTTAATGCGACAAAGGCCTCCCATATTTTTTTGTATCTTATGATCCCTTTATCACAGAACAATCGATTAACTCTATTGAGAATATATTCTCCATCCTTCAATGCTCAGAAGTTGAGAAAGTCATGCTGGTAGTCTATCGATTTTATGGGGAAGCTAATTAGTGTTGGATACTAATCAAAACCCCAAATTCCATGGAGGAAATTGATTGCATGGATTGGTATGAATTCATGAAAATATTTTTCAATAAATATTTTCCCCGAATAGTTTATCTTAAGATGGAAAGTTAGTTCCTCAGGTTGAAGAAAAAGGAAGATGATTCTATCAGGGCATACAAGGAAAACTTTTCAAGGATTTCATAATATGCCTATGTATTTTTCTTGAACACTAAAAGAAAAGTGTATTGGTTATTTATTAGGACAAATCCAATTCTACGGATTTCTTTGGAGATACGAGACTTTGAAAACCATGAGAAGATTATCCGTTGTGCCCATAAGGTTGAAATGGAGATTGGAGACTCTGAATGGTCTCATGGAACTGGAGATAAAAAATGGAAATTTGAGTTTTATATGGGTTTATAAATATATAAATACCATGATGGAAAGAAAACCCAACATCACACATGTCAAAAATGTGGGAAGATGAATCCTGGAAACTGCCTAAGGAGAACTAAGAGATGCTTTAAATGTTAAACATAGGAGGATATGACTAATAATTACCAAAAGGATATGAATAATCCCACAAATTTGGATGAGTAAAGGAAGGTTTAGATCAAAACTCAACCAATAGTGCAATGTTTCAACTGTAAGAAACATAGAAATTATGTGAGCTGTTTACCCAAGCTAAGAGTTGTTGGAGGCAATAAACAATAACCACCTCAAAGGAAAACAAGGAAGGGAATATGATATCACTACTACTGAGGTGGAGACTGATAATGATGTGGTAACATGAACACCAATTATTAATTCAAGAATATTGAAAAAACTATTTGATGTTGGTTCTATGCATTCCTTCATATCTTATAAGTTTGGTAGAACTATTCAAACACCACCTCAAACTATAGAGGGTGAGTTATATGTCATGAAAAAATAGGGAAATTATTGCATCCAAAGTATATAAATCCTCATCAGTTAATTTTTGTAGAGTAAACCTTCCATAAAATCATATATTACTTCCGTTGGTGGAGTTTGATGATATTTTAGGCATGGACTGAATATCTTTGTACAAATCCAGTATCACCTGCCGGGAAAGGGAGACCACTCTTCACATTCTGAGGAATCCTCCAATTCTGTACAAGTGTAAGGATGAGGATGAATCTCTTTCAGAATCATTGTATCAACTATAGATATTATTTCCTTATAAGTAAGAATATTTAGCTCAAATTATTGAGACAAAGGAGAAAATAATGTTCGAAGACATACCTATTGCGAGGGAATACACTGATGTATTCCCCAATGAATTTCATGGTCTTCCTCCTCCAAAAAAGGTTGAGTTATCAAGTGAACATTTTTTTGGATCTCTTCCTACATCAAATACACCTTATAGAATAGCCACCATCGAGTTGGAGGAAATGAAGAAGCAATTATAATAGAATCTAGACAAGGGTTTTATACACCCGAGTGCTTCACCATGGGGTGCGCCATACTCTTCATTAAAAATAAGGATGGATCAATGTGCCTATGTATTGATTATCATGAGCTCAAAAAAATCATGATAAAGAACAAGTATCCCCTTCCACAGAAAGATGACTTGTTTGATCAACTATGTGGGGATAATTATTTCTCTTATGTGGACCTTCAGTTGGGATATCACCAACTAAAGGTGAAGTTGGAATATATTCCCAAGATTGCCTTTCAAATGAGGTATGTACACTATGAGTTCATAGTGATGCCTATAGGACTCACTAATTCTCTATAAATATTCATGGAATTAATAAATAGAGTCTTTATAGATTTACTTGAATTTTTTTTATAGTATTTATTGATGATATTTTGATATACAAAAAAAGAAAGGAGGAGAATGGAGATCATTTTAATGCTGTGCTAAAGACTTTGCGAAGGGAGAAAATTTATGAAAAGTACAATAAATGTGAGTTCTAGATGGAGGAAGTATCATTATTGGGGAATTTTATTACCAATAAAGGAATATTTTTAGATCCTTCAAAGAAAATGGTAATTTAAGAGTGGCCCAGACCAATATATACAGTGGAGATCCATAGTTTCCTTGGTTTGGCTGGTTATTACCAATGATTTGTGAGGAACTTCTCATGATTATCCAACCCACTAACCTATATGAATCATATGGGAGTAAATTTTGTCTAGAACAGTGAATGTGAGGAAAAATTCAAAGAGTTGAAAAATAGGTTTATCACTACACCAGTACTCACACTACCAACAAGCGGGGAACTCTTTGTGGTATACAATAATGGTTTAAATAAGGGATTAGGATTTGTACAGATGAAAAATGATAAAGTGATATTCTAAACCTCAAGGTAGTTGAAATCTCATGATAAAAACTATTACACACATGATCTAGAGTTGGAATCTATGATCTAGAAATTAAAAATATAGAGACATTATCCCTAAGGGTAGAAGTGTGAGATATATACAGATCAGAAGAGCCTCAAATATATATCCACATAAAAGGAGATTAATATGTTCTAGCAAAGATAGTTAGATATCATCAAGGATTATGACTGCTCAATCCACTACCATCCTAGTAAGTAAAATAAAGTGGAATATATTCTAAGTAGAAGGGATCCTATAATATTATTAATGTTGAGAATTGAGAAGGATCAAATTTTATTAGATTTTCAAAGGATAAACATGGGATTCATTAAGGAATATCATTAATCCTTTCTCAAATGATTTATGAACCATACCTCATGAAGAAAATAAAAAATTCTCAAAGAAATGATGAGGAAATTCAGAAGAAGGTAAAAGCTATCAAAAAATAGAAATCCTCAAAGTTTAAAATTGATGAAGAAGGAGTTGTATGATTTGGGTCACAATTATGTGTACCATCCAATATAGAGATAAAGAAAGATATTCTAAATGATGCAAATAGATCAACCTTATTTATTCACCTATGGAGGGAAAAGATTTATTTAGATCTTTAAGAGAACTATTGGTTGGACAATATAAAGAAGGAGATCGTTGAATATGCATCAAAGTGCCCAGTATGTCAGTAAGTGAAGGCTGAAGGGAAAAAGTATAAGGGATGATGAAACCATTACCCGTACCAAAATGGAAATGGGAAAACATCACCATGGAATTTGTCATTGTAATTCCAAATAAATCCATAGGAAATAATTCTATATGTGTTGTTATGGATCGTCTTACAATGATAGCTCCCTTTATCACAATTCATGAGGGATTCTTACTTTACCTACTTGCAGGGATATACATAAAAGAAGTGGTGATGCTATATGGGGTACCACTATCGATTATATATGACTGAGATCTGAGATTTTCCTCAAAGTTATAGAAAAGTCTCTGACATGATCTAAACACTAATCTGAACTTCAATACGGCCTATCATCCTCAAACTGATGGCCAAATTGAGCAGACTATTTAGACACTCGAAGAAATGTTGAGAGCATTTTCTATAGAATTAAATGGAGTATGGGACCAACATCTAGCTATAGTTGATTTCTCTTAAAAAAAATTTCCACTTGAGCATCAAAATAGCTCCATATGAAGCCCTTTATGGGAAAATATATAGAATACTGACATGTTGGGATCAGTGAACATAACCTGCTAGGACATGGAATGGTTGAAGAAATGGTAGAAAGGGTAAAACCATTCAACTGCACATCAAGGTAGCCCAAAGTTGACATAAGAGCTATGGAGAAAATTGTCGATGGGACTTGGAGTTTAATATTGGATACATGATATTCCTATACATATCTCCACGGAAGATGATCATGAAATTTAGGAAGAAAGGAAAGTTGTTCCCTAGGTACATCGTCCCCTTCAAGATTCTTGATCGTGTTAGAGTTGTAGCCTATTGAATAGAACTCCCACCTACCATGTCTCAAGTACATGATATTTTCCATGTATCCATCTTGAGGAATTACATACTAGATCCCTCACATGTACCAAATCTGATGGTAGTACAACTGTAGAACGCCCTCTCGTATGAAGAGAAGTCGGTGAAGATCTTGGACTGTAGAGATATAGTTCTACATAACAAGAATACTCACCTGGTCAAAGTACTATGATAGAACCATAAGTATGAAGAGGAGACATGAGAACTGGAGGAATCAATAAAGGATAAGTACCCTCATATGTTTTCACCTTAGTATGTAAAATGAAGTTTTGAGGGTGAAATTTCATAAGGGGGAAGAATGTAATGACCCAAAATCTAATCAATGGAATTGACATTATTATATTTATGTTATATAGTATGAAACACATACATAACATTGAATACATTATTCTCATAAATGAAAAATGAAATAAATTCTATTTATATAAATTAAGGAACCTATACCAATGGAATAGTAACTTGACCATTGGAATAGTAATGTGAGAATTAAAAATAGTAACCCGACCAATAGAATAGTAACCTCAACTATTAAAGTATAAATAAAATTTAGGCATCTTATAAATGAAATATGATATATTTATATCACTGTATAAGTAAATAAATGTTTTATAAATCATACATTAAATGTTGGTATTTTTGTAAGTCATAAATATTTATCTAGAATTTTATAATTGATATAATGATTTAGAATAGTATATATTATCATAAAATATATTCATGATTTTTTTGTCTTATTATTATTAGATAATTTTATGATACATTAATTATTTTTTAAAAGTGTCATAAAATCGGTTATAATATTTAAAGCAGTATTTTTTAAATAAATGGTTATTTTAATTAAAAATTAAATTTATCATATTTAGAAAATTATTTTCATAAAATGGATTCCATTTTTGAAATCTAAATGTAAAATAATTATTGGTGTGATTTTTTTGGATTTTTCTAAAATAGTTGAATTTTTGTTGAATAGTGAAATACCATAATTTACAGTATTTGACAAGTACATGAATTTTTGAGTCATGAATGATGTATGGATAAGGTAAGAACCCATTGGTTATAATAATCTCAAAAAATTACTATAATTATTTATAATAATCAAAACTATATATAGTTTTAATCGAAAATAATAAACTAATTAATAAAATAATAAAAAACACCCATCTCCTCCCACTATAAATACCACCCCTCACCATATATTCTACTCATACCTTATAAGATTTAGATATTGATAATATTATACTAAATTCCTCTCACAAGTATCTTCCCCACATTTTATTATTGTTGTTCTCACCAAAAGACCATATCTAAGTGCCTTAAGGAGGTTCTCATGGATACGTTATTCAAGAGGTAAAATCCTCGAACTTTCCCTTTCAAATCCTTTCTTTCCTCTAACTCATCCTTTAATGCACTATACAAAGTGAAATAATAACTACAATATCATTCATATACTATAATTTTATTATCTTAATGGGATATTTATCACTAAATATCATATCTTATCATTTTATCTTAAAAATGAAAACATCATCCGTGATATATCGATTCACCACATTCATGGATGGTGATTATTTTTCCATTACAACCTTCAAGTGTAGTCATAAAAACAAATTTATGGTTTAAAAATATTATAATATGTATATTAATTTTTTTTTATGTTCTAGAAGTAATATATATACCTAATATTAAATAATATATCAAAATTTGTCTGTGATGATAAAGAATTCACAAAAATAAAATAATGTTCATCATTAACATTTTATTCAATGGATCAATATCATATATAAAAACAATGATATATGGATCCATTTAAAATTATTGAGGGAAATAAATATCATAAAATTATACTTCTAGAGTTTTTCTTTCATTTGATAAAAAATTCCATAATTAAACTCAAGGGAACCGATCGTAAAATCATGAAACAAACGCTCTAAGAATGATGAAATTGAATCTTATAACCCATCAAAAAGGCCATAAATTAAATTAATAAAATTACAATAAATAAAATACATATAGAATAGGTTCTGAATTAATTAATTAATGTATTTAATTTAATTATCCAGGATATTAAGTACAAGTGCAGAACACTTTTGGATATAAGGTAAGTGGTTCTTTCCAAATCTCCATCTTTCCTTCAGGTTATGATTTCTCTCTATTTTCCCCGATATAATTCTTGATTACTCATATATACTCCTCCAACATTCTGTGTTCATGTCCCAAAAATATGTACCTAGATCAATTCTTCTTTCTTTGATGGGTAAATATATGATTTATAAGGTTCCATTACTAAAAAACAGACCTTTAACAGTGCTAGAAAAGTGCTGATAATGGTCACCTTTATCATCCCTAAAAAGAGCACTGATAAAGGGTACCTTTTATCATCTCTAAAATAATGTTGATAAAAGGTACCCTTTATCATTGCTGTTTTTTGCACTGATTAAGGGTATCCTTTATGAGCACTTTTATATAGCATTGACAAAAGGTACCCTTTATCAACGCTTTATTTTTAGCACTGATAAAGGGTACCCTTTACCAATGCTTTATTTTTAGGACCAATAAAGGGTAGACTTTCTCAACACTTTTTAGTGCTAATAAAGGTCTAGAATAAAATGAAATAATTGAACAAATAAAATTTTAAAAAATATTAACATTTTAATTAATTAATTAATTGTTGATAAAAATGAATATATTGAGAATACATATATATAAATTATAAAAATTAATAAATATTATATATTAAATATGTAAATATGTAAAATGAATAAGATGAAATAAAAAATAAATAAAAATTTAATGTGTAAACTAAGAAAAATATTAAACATTTTATTAATTAAAAAATTATTGATAAAAAATGAATAAATTTAATATTAATATATATAGAATATATATATTAATAGATAATATATATTAAATATAGATATATAAAATGAATGAATTGTAATATTTAAAAAAAATAAAAATGAAAAAATTGTAATAATGAAACAAAAAAATTAAAAATTAAAAAATTAAAAAATTACTAATAATATAATTATTAATAAAAATGAATAAGTATAACATATATATATTAATTATAAATAGTAATAAATAATATATATTAAATATAAATATATCGAAAATTATTGGGAAAAAATCCATCGAGGCACCGTATCGTTGTTTTTGGGGTGATTTTGTTTGTTGAAAAAGACAAATGACTACGAATAACTACGATTGGTGTTTCCGATGAAGATGTTTAAGTTTGCATAATTTCTTAGTGTTTTCCAAAATATTTGGGCTTAAAAAATCAAGAGATTGTTTTAGGGAAAGGAAGCTTTTCTGAAAAGGAGTTCACAGACAACTGTTCGTGGACTGCGAAGCATAATTCACATACCTCAAAGGGAGTACATGTAACAATAAAGGAAAATAGGAAAAGGAATATTTCCACATAGAAGTACTATGTAGAACATGAAGCACACTATGCAGACTGCATAACGAAATCAGTTTGCAGAAGGTTCTTAGTTCGTGGGAGGCTAATCATTTGCGGGAGGCTTGTTGTTTGTGGAATGGATGCAGTGTTTGGATGATCCTCAAGGGGTTTTTGTTTATATAAGACATCAGTCACCACAAAGGAGAATTGTGCTATGTGGAAAACATAACAGATTTTGGTGAATGATGTGCCACATCAAATGTTTTTAGTAATTTTTATTAGCAGATTTTTCTGATCTATTTGCCTATATAAAGACCCATAATCAGATGATTAAATAGAGTGAATTTCATTATAAAAGTTCATCACTCTAGGGATAATTCATAAAAGTCCTAAGTGGTTCATGTGGGGGGATTATGTGAAGTGAAATAATTTGTGAGTGAGGATTCCACAAAGAGTGAAGTAGTTCACATGAATTGTTCTTGAAAGGGGTTTTCAAGGCTTGATAGCTCGCAAAGGAAAAAGGACCACATAAGAAGCGGTCCATGAGGCATCAGTAATCCGTGACGCAGGGGTGTTCCATAAAGAACTCATGTTATGCGGTGAAAATATTTTCATGGATGATTCATGTTAGTTAATAGAGGAAGCAAGGAATTTAAATAAGAGTTTAAAATAGTTTTTGAAAGTATTTTTTTCAAACTAAAAATATATAGAAAAGATGGACTTGAAAAAAGAATCATCCTATAGTTGATAATGCATTAATTGATGATAATGAAGGGAACTACATGTCCATAAACTATGAGTGGATCCTTTCTAGAGTAGTGAGAAAATGAATAGGAAGAAGGTGACACTTTCCACTAGTAGTAAGCCAGTGAAGTAAGTTTGGGATTAAAACTTGGGAAAGTAGTGAGATGCACCTGAACATTATAAAGGCAGTGATCCAAATCATAGAAGTGATCTATCTCGAACCTTGTATTTTTGAAGTGAGCCTTAGTGGATTTGTTACATAGGCACATTGCCTTTGTATGCTCCTTGGATGTATCCCAGTGAGGGTAAAACATGAAAAATCATTATGTCTCGTACTTGATTTCATTTATTTTCATACATTACTGTGTGAAGGGGAGAGAAGAGTGTTTTGTTTAATGATGAAACAAGATCCGAAGGGGCAATTGTTTCAATCTATCATACCCTAATTCAGACCCCTCACAAGGCATTTAAACTAGTTTGGATAATACTTAGTATCAGAGCTAAATGTTAAAACTCAGTGGTTCTCTCTTAGTTTAAGAAATGGAAGCTGTTAATCACAAAGGGATCACGATCTATGATGGAAAAAATTTTTATCTATGGAAGAATCGAATGCAACACTTCTTTCCATCATTGGGTATAGATGTGTTTATAGCTTAAATTCATGGTATTTATGCCAGTATGGACAATAATGTTTTATTAGAAGTAGAAAATAGATAATTGGATGCTAATGCCAAATGAATAAAAGATTTAGGGGGATCCCTATCCAATGAAATCTATACAAAGGTGATTTCATGTAAGTCATCAAATGAAATGTGAGGAAAGATGATAAATATTAATGTGTGTGACTCAAAAGTGAGATAAGAAAAACTTCGAGTTATGTGAAACAAGTATGAGGATTTGAGAATTCACCCTAATGAATCTGTTGATGCGTTAATTGACCGGGTGAATATTTTTTTGGAAGACATGCATGGTCTCACATAAATTATTGAAGATATAAAGTTTTTTAAGTGCATATTCCGATGTATTGGGAGATAAATATACAAAATAGCTGACATTGGATAGCTTGCATAGTACTCTTATAACTTAAGAGACTTTAAATGATGATAACAATGCTGTGGAAAAGGGGAAGTCCAAAGAATTGACATTCAAGTCCATGAAGAAGATCACTATTGAAGATAGTCCTAATGAAGACAATGTGGATGGGGTCATTCCATTTCTCTCCTCAAATCCGTAAAGAGGAAGAGGAAAGTTCAAAGGGAAACATACACTTTCATGCTTTCAATGTGAAAAGATTTTAAATCTTTCAGCAAAGTATACTAAGAAGTTTCAAAATGATGATGAAGACAATGATGAAATTCATGAGAAGATGTATTCAACCAATGTGAAAGGTAAGAGGAGTACTAAGAAAAATTTCTTCCAAAATAATAATCTTCTTTCAAAATAAGATGAAAGTTCAAAAGAATCTGAGCCAGAAGAATTAGAGGATAACAAGGATCATGAATAAGATTATATGGTGTTAGTTGTCAGGAATTACCACAATAAGGGAAGATAGTGACAATAATGAAGGAGAAGACGAAGGAAGAGTTGACTTTCAGATCAAATTATAAGTTTCACTTGAATAGATAGATATTTGGAGAGACAAAACAAATAAAGCCAACAAAGTAGTTAATGATGCAAAAATCTATATGAAGCAAAAAGAATAATAAAATTTTAAGCTAGAGGCTGAAATTGAAAGGCTTAAATCTTTAATTCCTATGAACTTAGGAAAGGCTATGGAGTGAAAACTCATAATCAATGAGTAGAAAATAGATATCAATAGTTTGACTAATAATGGAAAAGATCAAATCAAATGTATCGACAAACATGAAGAAGAAGTTGTCATTATGTGAAGGAAATTAAAATATCAAGAGAAAATCATTATTATGAGAAAGCATGATACAATGGAAATAAAAAGGGTAAAATTAGAATTTAGAGTTCTAGTGAATCAGAAAAACGAGTTTTAGGAAAGTAAAAAGATTGATCAAAATGATACAACTGGTATGGGGATTGATCGTAAATAGAACGCAGTAATGGTTAAAGTTAGACCACATGATCCTATGCCAAGGTTGAATATTGATTTGGGTATGAATCAAAACCTAAATATTCAATTTAACCAAGGGAAAACTATTGGTACAATAATGAAACATAGGAATACACCCCTCTTTAGATGTTATTGTTGTGAAAAAAATGGGACAATCACAAAATGTTTGTTCAATAGGAAAAAGGTGCTAAAGAGAACAAGAACAAAAGATGAATCCATATAGAGCTCAATATTCCAGGTCATCATTTGATGGTCACAATTTCTGGTGTGGAGGGTTCATACACATGGAAAGATATTTATCATCAATAATACAAAGGAATGTGCTAAAGCAGTTTTAATGTGGTCATAAGGAGTATCCAAATGTATCATCAAATGAGATAAAAATGAAAAACCAATTTGAAGCTCTGTTAGATGAATCTGGTCCATCATACTTTTAGGAAGATAAATATTATTAATCTGGATCGGCTATAAAGTCAAGAACATGGATAAAAAATAAGAGATATGAATAGGAAGTGGTTGAAAAAATTACTTTCAAAGCATCAGATCACACAGGGATATGGATCATTGATAGTGGATAAACCTCCGATATGATAGGAAATAAAGAATAAGTTATAATAATTAGACACGATAAGAAATGTATTTTAAGATTTGGTAATATGTACTGGTTTTTGAAGGTATTGGTCAAAAATTATTAAGTGAAAGTCAACTATGTGACTCAAGAAATGTCATAATATTTTCAAAGAAATTATGTATCATTAATAAAGAAGATGGTGGAATTGTTTTGTTGGGAATGATTTTTAAGGGGAATCTCTACTTTGTAAGCGGAGAAGAAGATATTTGTTTTTTTCCAAGGAAGAAGAAAACAAGTTATGGAATAAATGACATGGTCATTTGAGAGAAAATTCATTAGAATATATAGTGAAATATGATACTTATTGATACCTACCTAGGTTATCATGTGATCTTACCCATACTTGCGATGCTTGTCAACAAGGAAAGATCATTTGAAAGACATATAAGGAAAAATATTAAAGTTCAAAAAAAGTACTTGAGTTGGTGCATATTGATGTGTGTAGAAGTATTTAACCAAGATCTATTGATGGGAGTAGATATTATATTCCCTTGATTTCAAATTTTAGCATAATGGCATGGGTTTTAGTCATCAATCACAAGTCTAAGGTGTTTAGTTTCATAACAACTTATCAAAGGGAAGTTAAAAAGATGTTTGGTCAATAAATCTAGAATATTCAAAAAGATAATGGAATAGAGTTAAAAAATATACAAGTGGTGGATTATCTCTAGAAACATAGGATAAGGCTCCAATTTTTATTATTAATAATTCCATGAAAAAATGTTGTAGTTGAGAGAAGAAATGGAATTATCAACAAAATTCCTAGATCAATGCTCATTGAGAAAGACCTTCCAAAGAAGTTTTGGAAAGAATCAGTAATGAAATCCATCTACACATTAATAAATCATTATTATGTCTAAAAGAAAAAAAAACTATATATGATCTATGGTATGGAAATAATCCAATGTTGAAGTACTTTCGAGTCTTTTTAAGTAAGTGTTTCATTATTAATAAGGAGAAGCATAGGAAGTTTGAACCTAGTGGAGATGAAGGGGTATTTCTTAGATAATCAAAGAAAATCACAGTATATAAATTATTTAATATGTGGTTGAGAAGGGTAGTTTAAAGAAATGATGTAACTATAATTTAGAATGAGAAGAATCTTTAGCAAATACATGATCAGTCTCATGAGGATAATGATGAAGAGATAAAAAGATTAGGGGATGTTCTAGTTCCAATGGATGATTTAGATAAAGTTTTTGATAATGAAAAGGATGAGCATAAACCATTATCTTCACAAACATCTTAGAAAAGAGATGAAATTGATAGACATAACATAATTGGTGATTAGAAAATGCCGACAAAGAAAATAAGGATGAAGACTCTATAGTAAGAAGCATTACTAATGTAAGTAGAGCCTAATTTTTTGAGCAAGAAACTAGAGATGGAAACTGGGTTTGGGATATGAATGATGACCTTGCCCAAATTGAGAAGAATTAGAAATGGGATATTATTTCATGAAAAACATATAATAATTTCATCGAGACTGAATGTTTCCATCAGAATAATATGAATGAAGATGGTGTAATGATTCGAATCAAATCACATCTAGTGTGAAAAGGATAATCCCAGATAGAGGGTATAAATGTTGATGAAACATTTTCACCTATTTCAAGTCTAGAGATAATAAAATTATTCTTGGATATAAACATACAAATAAAGTTCAATGTTTTCCAAATGGATGTCAAGTCAGCATTTCTGAATAGTATTCTAGAAGAAGAATTTTATTTTGACAAGACAAATGGTTTTATCATCCATGAAGATGAGAACATAATTTTTTTAGATGAAGAACGCACTATATTGGTTGAATCAAGGACTAAGATCATGGTATTCAAGACTAGATTAGTTTTTGAAAAAGCTCAGTTTTCAGTGTGGTGGAGTTAATTGCAATCTCTATATCAACAATAATAGTAATAAAATGATGATAGTGCTAGTATATGTCAATGGAATAATTTTTGGTGGATTAGATGATGTAAAATGCTATCAATTCATGGAATTTTTGAAAAGTGAATTTGAAATTTCAATGATTAGTGAACTAACATTTTTCTTTGATTTACAGGTGAGAAAAGGAAATAATGGCACATTCTTTTCTTAATCCATATATTCCAAGGAGGTTCTGAGAATATTCGGAATATAGAATTTCAAAGATATGATGACTCTAGTAGCTACCTGAATGAAACTGTCATAGGATGATGAAGGCAATACAGTTAATGCCAAAGAATACAGGAAAATCATTGGTAGTCTATTGTACTGGATAACAACAAGACCTGATATTGTTTTATCCACATGCCAAGAATCAAGATATAAAATAAATACCAAGGAAAATCACTTTCTTGAATTGAAAAGAAAACTTTTCTATATCAAGGGCATAATGGATTTCAGTTTTTTGTATAATGAAAATTATCAACAAGAGTTATTCGGCTATACAGATGAAGATTGGGATGGATTAGCAGATGATAGAAAATCAATGTCAGGTGGTGCATTCTATCTTGGTAGATTTTTTTTATTGTATGAGAAAGAAACAATATTTAATTTCATTGAGCACCATAGAATATGAATACATTTTTACCACTCATACTTTCATGTAGTTATTATGGATGAAGCAGCAACTAGATGATATGGGAGTTGAAGTGAAGTTTCCAATTAGATTCCATTTCGATAATTCAAGTGATATAAATCTCATAAATAATCCAATTCATCACTCAAATATGAATAAAATTGAAATCAATTATCATTTTATTAAGGAGAAGGTGGAATAAGGGCTTGTGAAGTTGGAGTTTTTTCCTACAAAACAACAGGTTGTAGAAAATTTGACAAAGGCCTTATACAAAGAAGCATTTTAACAGCATCGACTGGCTCTAAGAGTTCATTGGACTCCCTGAACTTGAAAAATAATAGATGTGGGACCCCCTATCCCTTAGGTATGGTGTGTTTTTCCCTAATATACGATCTATGTTCTTCACCCCGTTGCAGACCCAAAAAAAGTGACCTTTGGGTTCATTGAAAAGGGAGAAAATTGTGGCTATAAAAGGGGAGAAAATGTCTTAAGAAATATAGGGGGAGAAATTAATTAGGGGGAGTTTTGAAATTTAACAATGCTAATGGAGTTCTATAAATGGTTATATACTATGATAGATGAGGATCATGATGAAATCACTTGATTGGTTTTTGAACGAAGTGATTCATTGATGAACTTTTCATGCTACTATTTTTTATCATGATGAGCATAAATCATGTGGGTTTAGAGTTTTTGTTGAGTAAATATTTTATCTATATCTTAAACAAAAAAATAGAATGCTGTTAGAATATGGAAGAATCTTCAATGAGATATCAAAATTAGAAGAGTTGTCAACATACCCAGAGGGGGAGATTGTTGGGAAAAAATCCCTTGAGGAATCATATAAGTGTTTCTTAGGTGACTGTGTTTGTTAAAAAAACTAAATGACCATTAAATAATATGGTTGGTGTTGCTGAAGCATATGTTTAAGGTGTAATAGTTTTCCAGTGTTTTCCAAATTTTTGGGCCTGAAAATAGGTAGTTTGGTTTATGGAGAAGGAAGATTTTCCAAAAAGGAGTTTGTGGAAAACAGTTCATGGATATTGAAGCACATTTCTCGAACTTCAAAGAAAGTATGCAGAATAGTGATGGAAAACCAGCAAAGGAAGATTTCAATATAGTAGTGATATGTGGATTGCGAAGCATGATACGCGGACCACATAGTGAAATCAATTCGCAGAAGGTTTGTTGTTCACAGGAGGATAATAATTTGTGGGAGTCTAATTATTTTTGGAATGGATGCAGTGTTTTGAGGATCTACAAATTGTTTTCATTTTTGGTAGGCATCAATCGCCGCAAAAGAGAAATGTTCTATGCATACCACATAATAGTTCATGGGGAAGGATGTATCACATCAAAATTTTTAAGTAGTTCTCATTAATGGGGTTTTATAATATATTTTTCTATATAAATGCCCCAATTATATGATTAAGTAGAGAGAATTTCATTAGAAAAGATCATCACTCTATGGAGAAATTGGCAATGTCCGAAGTTGTTTGCGAGGGAATATTCCACAAAGTGAAGTAGTTCATAAGGGAGGATTCTACGGATGTCGAAGTAGTTCATGGTAATAGTTTACAAAAGGGTTTTTTGGGGCTTGGTAGCTCTAAAAGAAAAAAGGACTATGTAATAGGTGGTCTTTGAGGCATCAGTCATCTGCAAAGCAATCACATAACGCGGTGCAAAGAAGTTTACAGAGGATTAAAGGTAGTTCACAGAGGAAGAAATAATGTTTGTGAATGAATTAAAACAGTTCATGAAAGAAATTTCCACAAAATAACAGTATGCAGAAAATAGGAACTTTAATAAAGCACCAACCTATAATTGATGATGAATTCATTTTTGATAATGAAGAGACCTATATGTCTATAAAATGTGAGTTCATTTTTGATAATGAAGAGACCTATATGTCTATAAAATGTGAGTGGATCCTTTATAAAGTAGTGATAAAATTAAGAAGAAGAAGGTGATCCTTTCTACCTGTAGTGATCTAGATAAAGTGAGTTAGGGAGTGACCCTTGGGAAAGTAGTGATCTAACCCTAGACATTATAATTCTAGTGAGCATAGGAATTGAAGCGATCTAGCTTGAACGTTTTATTTTGGAAGTAAGCTTTAGTGGATTTGGTAAATTGGCACATTGTCCTTGTATGCTCTTTGGATATATCCATGAGGGTGAACTATTTAAAATCATTTAAACTCATTCATGATTTAATTTCTATTCATACATTACTATCAGATAGGGAGAAAAGAGTGTTTTGTTTAACGAAGAAACAAGATCTTAAGGGGTAGTTATTTTAATCATCATACCATAATTCACCCCTATTAGGGTATTTAACCTAGTTGGGATAACGATTTGTATCCTAGATAAAGGTTGAGAGTCAGTGGATCTCTCTCAATTGAATAAATGGAATCTATTACTCAGAAATCAATTTTAATCTTTGATGGAAACAATTTTCATGTATGGAAGAATTGAATGAAACACTTCTTTCAATCATTGGGTATGGATGAATTTATAACTACAATTCATGGTATTTCTTCCAGTATAGACAATAATGTTTTATCAGAAGCATAACATAGATAATTGGATACTGATTCCAAATGAATCAATGATTTAGGGGGAGCCTTATCCAATGAAATTTATACAAAGGTTTTTTCATGTAAGTCATCAAATTCTATGTGAAAAAATATGCTAAATATTTATGTGGGTGATTCAAAATTGAGAGAATAAAAATTAAATTTTCTATAGAACAAGTATGAGGATCTAAGAATGCACCCTAATGAATCTGTTGATACTTTCTTTGATTAGGTGAATATTTTTGTGGAGGACATGTGTTGTGTCAGATAAATTATTTAAGTTATAAAGATTAATAATCACATATTCAACAAACCACCACCCGGATTTAATCTGAAAGTTTTTGTATTGAAATACAAATATCTAAAGGAGCCGAAATTTCATAACATGTGCAATACTCTTGTCACTTATGAAATAGAAAATGAGGATAATGTTTTTTTTGGAAAAGGGGAAGTCCAAAGAAGTGGAATTTAAGGCCATGAAGTAGATCAATATTAAATATTGTCCGGAGGAAGACAATGTGTATGAGGTTATGACATTTCTATCCTCAAATCTACCAAAAGGAAGATGAAATTTTAGAGGGAAACTTTAACTTACATGCATTCAATGTGGAAAGACTGCATATCTTGTAATAAAGTGTCCTAATAAGTTTCAAGTTGACGATGAATACAATAATGAAATTCCCAAGAAGAAGTATTCAGTTAATGTGAAAGGTAGGAGAAGTACTAAGAGAAATTTCTTCAAAAAGAAGAATCTTGTTTTAAAAGAAGATGACAGTTTAGAAGAATCTCATGAATAAGAATTATAGGATAGTAAGGATCATGAAGTAGATTCTACGGTGGAAGTTTTCAAGAATTCCCAAACATGGGAAGATAGTGACAATGATGAAGAAGAAGTTGAAGGAAGAGTAGAACATCAGATCAAATTAAAACATATTCTTGAAGATTTAGATATTTGGAGATCCAAAAAAATCCAACAGAGTAGTTAATGATTCCAAAATCTATATGAAACATCAGGAAGAAGAAAATTCTGAGCTAGAGGATGAAATTGAAAGGCATAAATCTTCAATTCTAGACAACTTAGAAAAGGTTGTTGAGTAAAAATTCAAAATATAAGAACATAAAATATAGATCGATAGTTTTATTAATAATGAAAAAGTTCTAATCAAACATATTAAATAAATTGAAGAGGAAGTTGTTAGTATGAGAAGGAAGGTAGAAGATCAATAGAAAGTATTTATTATGAGAATGAAGTATACAAAGGAAAAAGAAAAGGTAAAAGTATAATTTAGAGTTCCAGTGAAGTAGAAAAAGGATTCATAGAAAAGGAAAATTATTGATCAGAATGATATAGGTAGTATGGGGATTGATTGGAAATAGAAAGCAGTAATGGTTGAAGTTAGACCACAAGATCCTACTCTGAGGTTGAAGATTGATTTGGGTATAAATAAGAACAATAATATTCAAATAACCCAAGGGAAAACTAGTGGTATAGTAATGAAACACAATAATGAACCCCACATTAGATATTATTATTATGAAAAAATGCGACACTCACAAAATTTATGTTCAATAGCCAAAAGGCACTGAAGGGAACAAGATCAATAGAGGAATCCATACATAGATCAATGTTCCAGGTCATCATTTAATGGTCACTATTTCAGGTGTGGGTGATTCAGACACATAGAAATATATTGCTCAACAATAATCTATAAGAATGTGCCAAAGTAGACTGAATGTAGTCATAAGCAGCAGCCAAATGTGTAATCAAATGAGATAAAAATGAAAAATCGATTTATAGATATACAAGATGAATCCAGTCCCTCATACTTTAAGGAATATCAAGATTATCAATTTGTATCAGGTTTGAATTCAAAAACATAGATAAAAAATAAGATAGATGTATAGATAGTGGTTGAAAAAATTGCTTTCAAAGAATCATATCACACTAGGATATGAATAAGTAATAGTGGATGTATCTCCTATATGATAGGAAATAAGGAACTGGTGATAGGAATCAGATATAAAAAAAGGTATTATAATATTAGGTAATGATGTGGTCTTGAAAATTATTGGTTTAGGAAAAAGACAAGTTTGGGAAAAAAGAGATGAGATGAGAAGATATCATGGTTGTTTAAGGTCTTAGTCACAACTTTTTAAGTATAATTCAACTATGTGACTCACAAAATTCCATAATATTTTCAACGAAATTTTGTATCATTAAGGAAAAAGATGGTGCAATTGTTTTGCAGAGAAAGCATTTGAAGGGGAATATCTACTTTGTAAGTGGAGAATAAGATATGTGTTTTTTACAGGGAAGAAGGAAACAAGTAATGGCATAAATTCCTTGGTAATTTGAGCCAAACTTCATTGGAATATCTGGTGAAATATGATACTACTTGAGACCTCCCTAGGTTATTACATAATTGTACACATATGTGTAATGGTTGTCAAAAAGGGATGATCATTCAAAATACATGTAAGGAAAAAAGAGAAAAAGTCAACAAAATTGCTTGAGTTAGTGCATATTGATGTGTGTGGACCTATTTCACTAATATATATTGATGGGAAGAGATATTATATTATCTTAATTGATGATTTTAGATGAATGGAATTGGTTTTAGTCAATACGTAAATTTTTGAGGTGTTCAATTTCATAATGACTTATCAAAGGGAAGTTGAAAAGATGTTAGGTCAAAAAATCGCAAAGGTTCGAACAGATAACAGAACAGAGTTCAAAAATATCCAAGTGGTGGATTATCTCTAGAAACATGAGATAAGGAACTAAGTTTCAATATTAAGAACTCCACAACAAAATGGATTAGTTGAGAGAATAAATCAAATTATCAACAACATGGCTAGAACAATGATCATTGAGAAATACCTTCCAAAGATTTTTTGGAAAGAAGTAGTGATGAAACCCCTCTACACATAAAATAGAGCGTTATTATGTCCGAAAGAATAATATAATCCATATGATATATGGTATGGAAAAAATCCAACATTGAAGTACTTTTGATTCTTCATAAGTAAGTGTTTCATTCTCAGTAAGGAGAAACATAAGAAGTTTGAACGTCATGGAGATAAAGTGATATTTCTTAGATACTCAAATAAAAGAAAATATATAAATTATTCAATAAGTGACTAGGAAAGGTAGTTGAAAGAAATTATGTAAATATAGTGTATAATGAGAAGAATATTTATCAAATACATGATCAGTATTAGGAGGTTAATGATGAAGAGATAAGAAGATCATAGAATGTTCTAGTTCCAGAGGCTAATTCAGAAGAAGATTTAGATATTGAAAATCATGAGAATTAACTAGTATCTGTACAAATATTGAAGAGAAGAGACAAAATTGATAGATAAAACATAATGGGTGATCTAACAATGCCAGTGCAGACAAGGAGAATGAAGACTATACATAAATAATCATTCCTAACATTGGTAGGGCCTAAATGTTTTGTGGAAGCAGTTGGAGATGAAAACTAGTTTCAGGATATAAATGAAGAGCTTGACCAAATTGAGATGAATCATATATGTGAGATTATTTTGAGACCAACAGATGAGAATAACATCTGGATTAGAAGGGCATTTCTCAATAATATGAATGAAGACGATGTAATGATTCAAAACAAAGCACGTCTAGTGTGAAAATGGTACTACTAGATAGAGGGTATCAATGTTTTCGAAACATTTTCACCTATTACAAGGCTGGAGACAATTAGATTATTCTTGGCCATAATAGTGCAAAAAAAGTTCAAAGTTTTCTAGATAAATTTTAAGTTAGAATTTATGAATGGGGTTCTAGAAGAAGAAGTTTATATTGAGAAGATAGATAGTTTTCTTATTCATGAAGATGGGAATAATGTTTTTTCGGTTGAAGAAGGCACTACATGGGTTAAAGAAAGCACCACGATCATGGTATTAAAGACTAGATTAGTTTTTTTAAGAATCTCAAGTTTCAGTGCGGTGAATTTGATTACAATATCTATGTAAAAAATGACAGTAATAAAAGGATTGTGGTTCTGGTATATGTCAATGAAATAATGTTTGGTGGATTAGATGAATTATAATGCAATCAATTAATAGAATTCATGAAAATTGAATTCAAAATGTCAATGTTTAGTGAAAAAACATTTTCCTTGGTCTATAGGTGATAGAAGGAAAGAAATACACATTCATTTGTTAATCCAAATATTCCAAGGAGGTTTTGAGAAGATTTGGAATGAAAAATTACATAGAGATGATGAATGTAGTATCTTATCGAATGAAACTCTCATGGGAGGATAAAGGAAATGTAGTTAATGTGATATAATACATGAAAACCATTGGTGGTCTATAATTATTAATAGTGACAAGACCTGATGTGGTTTTTTACACATTCCATGAAGCAATATATACAAGAAATACCAAGGAAACACACTTTCGTGTAGTGAAAAAAATACTTTGGTATATAAAGGGCACAATGGATTTAAATTTTCAGTAAAATGATAAATATCGGCAAGAGTTATTGGGCTATACAAATGCAGATTGGGACAGATCAATAAATGATAGAAAATCAATGTCAGGTGGTGACTTATATCTTAGTGTACAATTAATTTCTTATATGAGAAAGAAATAAGATTCCATTTCATTAAGCACCACAAATTTTGAATATGTTTTGGCCACTCAAGCTTGCATACAATTTTTATGGATGAAGTAACAACTTGATGATATAGGTGTTGAAGTGAAGTATCTAATTGGAATCCATTAGGATAATTCAATTAATATAAATCTCAAAAAATCCTATCCATCACTAAATGAAAATAACACTGAAATCAAGTATCATTTTATCAAGGAGAAGGTGGAGAAAGAGCTTGTGATGTTGGAGTATGTGCCTATAGAACTACAGGTTGCAGACATTCTGATGAAGGCCTTACCTAAAGTAGTGTTTTAACTATAAAAACTAGCTCTAGGAGTTTAGTAAACTCCCCAAGCTTAAAAATGTGTGGATATGGGACCCCTCTCCTTGAGTTATGGCGTGTTTTTCCCTAATGTTATGATCTATGTTTTTGACCCCATTGCAGACCAAAAAGAAGTAACCTGGATTTTTTTGAAGAAGTGGGATAAATTGTGGATATGAAAGGGGAGAAAATGTCTTATGAAAGACATGGGGATAATATGATAAGGGGAGAAAAAAATAGGGGTGTTTTGAAATATGATTATTCTAAAGGTGGTCGATCAAAGGTTATATATCACAATAGATGATGATCATGATGAAAGTAGTTGAGTGGTTTTTGAATGAAGTGATTCATTGATAAACATTACATGCTACTCTTGTTTTCTCACACTGAGCACAGACCACGTGGGCTTAGAGGGTATGTTGAGTAAATCATTGATCACCATCTTAATGGTAAGAAGCGAATGCTGGTAGAAGATGGAAGAAGCTTCAAAGAGGTATCAAAATGAGAATAGTTGTCAACAAACCCAAATAAGGTGATTATTGGGAAAAACTCCCTTGAGGAACCTCATTAGTTTTTTTAGGATGATTGTGTTTGTTGAAAAATCCAAATTATCGAGATTCAATATGGTTGGTGTTGCTAACGTAGATGTTTAAGGTGGAGTAGTTTCCCAGTGGTTGCTGAATTTGTGTGCCTAAAAAATTAGGAGTTGTTTTTATAGAAAATGAAGGTTTTATGAAAAGGAATTCACATACATTAGTTTGCAGACCATGAATTGCAGTTTGCAGACCTAAAATTAAGTATGTAGAATGATGAAGGAAAATCGGTAAAGGAAGCTTTCCGCATAGAAACGCTATGAAAACCACAAAGAACGCTATGTGGACCGCGAAACACACTACGCAGACCACATAGAAAAATCCTTTCATGGAAGGTTTGTATTTCATGGGTGGCTAATCATTTTTTGAAGCCTCGTCATTTTTGGAATATATGTTGTGTTTTGAGGATCCACAAAGGGTTTTCGTTTGCGTAAGACATCGACCACTACAAAGGATAAATGTGCTATGCAGACCACATAACAGTTCACGGTGAAGGCTATAACATATCAAAATTTTCTAGTAATTATATTTAGAGGGTTTTTCTGATCTATTTTACTATATAAATAATTCAAATCAGATGATTAAGTAGAGAGAGTTTCATTAGAAAATATCGTTTCTCTGGGAAGAAATTAGCAAAGTCCGAAGTGGTTTTCAAGGAGGGATTCCACGAAGTGAAATAGTTCACGAGGGAGGATTCCATGAATGGTGAAGTAGTTCATGGGAATAGTTTATGAAATGGTTTTTTGGGGATTGGTATCTTTAAAAGGAAGAAGGACCACTTAAGAAGTGGTGCGCGAGACATCAATCATCGGTGGACTAGGGGTGGTCCGCGAAGCACTCTCATTACACAGTGTAAAGAAGTTTGCGAAGGATTCAAGGTAGTTCACAGAAGAAGACAGAAAGTTTTTGAAGGGATTAAAATAGTCCAAAAAATAAATTTCAGCAAACTAACATTATGAAAAAAGAGGGACTTATGTAGAGTATCAATCTATAGTTGAGGATGCATTTATTGACGATAGTGATGGGACATACATGTCCATAAACATTGAGTGGATCCTTTCTAGAGAAGTGAGCGAAGTAAGAGGAAGAAGGTGATCCTCTCCACTGGTAATGTGCTAGAGAAATAGAGTTAGGGAGTGAAACTTGGGAAATGAGTGAGCTGGCCCTAAACATTTTTAAGGCAGTGAGCCTATGCATAGAAGTGATCTAGCCCGTACCTTATATTTTGGTAGTGAGTCTTAGTGGATTTGGTACATCAGAAAATTGCAGCTGTATGCTCCTTAGACATAGCCCAATGAAGGTGAACCAAGTAAAATCGGTGTGTCTCGTGCATGATTTTATTTCTGTTCATATGTTGCTATGAGAAGGGGATAAAATAGTGTTTTGTTTCATGATGAAACACGATTTTAAGGGGAAATTGTTTTAATCTGTCATACCCTATTCACTCCCCCTCTTAGGGTATTTAACCTAGTTGGGCTAACAAAAATGAAGAAAATATAATAATTAGAAACATATTAATGCCTTATTCATTTTTAATGTTGTTTGATTTTAAATTTAACATATATAAAACTTGTGTTACATTGATTTCACATACAGATATGTAATTAATGCATTTTTATATACAACCTATACACACAAATATTTACACAATTAATTAAATCTTATATAGAAACACATACACCTAATATTTATGTAATTTATTCAAATTTTAGTATATTTTATAATTTCATTAGAACATGATAAATTTAATAAATTTTATTTATTTAATTTTAATATTATTACATTGAGGTAATATTTTTTTCATTTTTAATATTTATTATTTAATATTTTTTATTTTAATTTTGAATTCAATCATTTTCTATTATTTATTTATTTATATTTATTTACTATGTTTTGGTATTTTCAATATGTATTCATCTTTACTTCAATATATATCCCTAGTTTTTTTAATAATTTGTATTTATTTAATAAAACATTTCCATTTTTTCAATATTTTTAAATTGTACTCGTTTTTAATTATTCAATTTCACTCATTTTTAAAATGCATGTATTTAAAATTATATATTCATTAATAATGTTAAAAATATATTTATAAATAAATATTTATGAATAAATATATTTATAAATTTATATTAACTATATTTATAAATTTATAAATTTATAATTATTATAAATCAATAAATATATTTTTTAAAAATTATTTATATAATTATAAATAAATAATTATATATATTTAAATAATTATAAAATTATAATAAATTTATGTAAATAATGAATATACTATATATATATATATATAATTTGAGGTTGAAGCCTGAGTTTATTCTGGGAAAGGGGCTACATTACAAAGAAAAACAAACAACATACAATACAGGATATACTCGGCGAGACTCGAACTCGAGACCTCATCGAGACCCATAGAGGTAGCTAACAATGAGATGCACCCTGGGGGCTATAGATATATATATATAATTATATAATTATCTAAATATATTAATATTATTTTTTTAAAAGTATTATTCATATATTTATAAATAAATGATTATATAGGTAAATAATTATAAAATTATAATAAATATATTTAAAAAATGAATATATTTATATTTATATATATTTATTATATATATATAATTATATAAATATATATAATTATATAATTATTTTGATAATTATAAAATTATAATAAATATATTTAAATACCGAATATATTTATTATATATATATTAAATATATATATAATTATATAAATATATATAATGATATAAATTTATTTATAATTATAAATAAATAATTTTATATAAATAATAAATAAATAATTATAAATAAATAACTACAAATAAATAATTATAAATATAATTATAAATATATATTTACTATATTTATAAAATTATATACTTATAATTATAAATAAAAAAATAATTTTTTCAAAAAAGTATTAATCTAATTATAAGTAAAAAATTATATATTTAAATAATTATAAAATTATAATAAAAAAATATAATTATATATTCTTTTTTTATAAATTTTATTATTTTTAATTATAATTATTAATCCATTATCAGCGCAAAAGTTTTATCGCTTATAAAGGTTCATTTTATCAGCACTTTTTTAGGGATGATAAAGATCCAGCTCTATCAGTGCTAAAAAATCACTGATATAGTTCGATCTTTATCAGCGTTAAAAAATGACTGATAAAGATGTCTTTTATTGGTGCTTATTAATTTAGCACTAATAAAAGGGCCCTTTATCAGCAATTTTTTCAAAGTTCTGATAAAAGTGTCTCCCATATAATTAAAAGAACCCTAACCGCAACTCATTCAGTCACAATTCTCAAGCTCTCACGGAACTTCCCTGCTACCGACGCTACCCCTCTATGCTCTCTCAGACAAATCAAGGCTATAATCTAAGGTATGTGATTTTATCCTTTCCTCTCTAGTTGTTCGATTTTTTGGATGTTGCAGTGTTTGTTTTTACGCTGCTCTTAACCATGACGAACCCTACATCTCATCTCTCTCTCTATCACTTACCTGTACCAACAAAGCACCACCCCTGCTTTATGAAGTCATTCCAGCTTCATACGAGACCACTACGAACTGTATCTCCATCTGATGTTGCAGGTGATGGTGATTTTCTTGATGTTTCCATTATATTATTTCTTGTTACCTTTTAGATAGTGTGTATTGTCATTGTTTGAATCTTGTTTCTATAGTATGTCATGAAAATTACGATGACAAAAGGTTTCAGACAATAAGAATAATTATGAATATATGTGTATCTATTGAAAAAATCATCTTCATAAAATTTCATTGAATGATAGGTGAAAATTCTTGATTAATTAATATTGGATGATTAATGTCTCATACGTAATGTAGTATAACAAATAAATGAAGTTTGTTCATATTCCATAAAATGATATAATTTTATGGTGGTTTTTGTATCTTTTTTTCTTTTGATTAGTTTTTTTTCATACACAATTATAATATAAACCTGATTATAATTTCACATGCTGAATATATTTTTGAATAATGAGATGATGATATATCGCATAGTAGAATTATTAAAGGTGTTATGTTAAACTTGTGAAAAATATTAGAAAATTTAGTTATTATTAACACTATTATATTATATTTATGATTGCGGTAATTTTAACCATAAATGAATTAATAAATTTAATCCATTAAATAGAAACGTGTCTATTGGGATTACATTGTGGTTAGTAGTATGTTTTGATGGAAAGTGAATTATATTATCGATGGAGTTCAAACAACCTTTGCAACGTGAGTAAAAATGATGAGTTGTTTGATATTGTTATTTGATTATGATTATGGATTTAGAATTAATAATCATTGTTAATTCTACAAAGGACCATGAGTTTCACCAAAAATTTTGTGTAAATGAGGATTAATTTTAGTAAGATAGATTTACAATACAATACACTTAATGCATAAAAGTCCACATTTTCATGCATCTTGCGTGAAAATTTGTAATGAGTTGAACAAACATATAATACTTCAATACTTCAGTATAACTAACCTTCACTACATGCATTTAATCCATCCTCAGAAGTTTGATTTCCTTACATCTCTTGATGATGGATTGGACTCCCTCTTTCCAACTAGCCTTCCTCCAATCATTGTGGATCCAAAGTTCCTTGACGACATACCACCTTCTCGGATTGTATTCATTAATCTCTGTCAAAGCTGCTGCCCCATCTTTGAATACCGCATCTCCCAACCTAGTCTTAAACTCTTTCATCCTTTCATCCTTCTAATTTACTACTTCCTAAGAACACCATTTCCACCACAAGTTCTTATCTCCTCTAATCCCTACACATCATAAATCCATCATAAGTGACCTTAAAGTACTTTTTTAATAAGAATTATAAAAACACTTATAAATAAGCACTTATCATAGGTGTTATAAGTAGGTCTCAGTAAGTGATTCCAAATAGAGCCTAAATTTTTTAAGCAGTTTTGAATATATATTTCCAAATAGATCCAAAGACACTTCAAAAAGAGTAGAAAACTTATTAGATATAAGGGTAAAATAAAAATAGAAAATGGTAGAAGGTAATGAAAATCACATTTACTAATCCTTGAATAATTACTATATATTTAAATGAAATGTTTGAACTATTTTAGCGGTCTTTGATTTCTTTCAATATAGGTTTAGTAATAAAAGAATCATTATGTTTTCTTTTTAGCATGTTTTAATAAATTGTTCACTTCATTTGGCATCTTTGGAGAAAAATAAAGATGAATACATTTTTATTAGCTTTCTTTTTCTCCAAAGACACCAATTACAGTGAATTGGGTTTCTGAAAAGGAAAATAGAAGCTAGAATTTAGGTTGTGTTTGGGGAGAAAAATAGAAATTTAGAAAAATAAAAGGATTATTGAATAGACAATTTTATAGAATAAGGGAAGAAAAATTTATGTCAATTTGGATTTGAATGTTAATTTCTTTATTTTTGAAATGTAATATGTTAAAATCCTTAATTCAAATTGTTTTTAGGTTATTTTTTAATATGAGTGAATTTAGAGTATAAAAGGGATAAACATAATTTTAAAATATAATAAGTGCTAGGTATTATGAGAGGGATATGAATGGTATGTTAGAATGTGAGTCATTATAGACATGTTTGTTATTCATCGAGGGCTAAAGTGAGGGTGATGTGACATTTGTGTTGTTGTTTGTTCATCTTTATGGTTTTTAGAATTCAGGTTTAACTAATGTATTGTGGCACCCATTTTATGGTTATTTCATAAGGGAAATAATTATATTAAGACCTCCCTATATTTTAAATGCAATTCCTAAAAAAATGGCTATGTTATACCCATTTAATGATTTGGATGAAATAATTACATGTGCTGGTTATCCATGAGGGATAATATTGGATTCTAGGGGTGTGAGGTCAAATATCCTAGTACTCGTGATGTGGTAATTTCCAAAGAGTGATAAATATTTTTTTTCTCCTCCTATGATTCAATTATTAACATATTATTAGTGAAATGATTGTAATTTTAGAGAACAAACATGGTATAAACTTATGGTATGATTACTATAATTCACTAGTGTGAAATGAATTTAGTATATTTTATTATCATGGTGTCCTGGTTAGTACACAATGACTTGAATTACATGTGTATTTTGAGTGTTACTACTTTGAAAATATACTCAAATATATGTGTTGTATATTTTAGGGCCCCTCTTAGTATTTAGTTTTTTATACTCACACCCTACACATGAACCTCAATGGATATAGAGCTCTTATATTTGAGATAAAAGTGAGGGAAAATGAATAATAACATAGATTAGAGTTGGTGTAACTTAGTGGGGACGAGTTTATGTTATCTTGGTAGTGTTAGGGATATTTTAGCATTTTTATATGAGATTTAAAATTTTAAATTAGGACTTGGTAATTTAAAAACTTTTAAGGAGACAATTTTCATCCTCACCAACTTCATATCCTGAATAGTTATTATTAATTTTTTTTGCTTAAGACTCATCCCCTATCTCTTCTATTTTATTTTATCTACTCTGAGTAATAGTCATCCAAAATAATCACCGGTACCAGGTATGGGATGACTCCTTCTCAGAGTAGTTCAAGAAACATAGGTGTAAGTTTATATTATATGGATGATGAGTCTCAAGAAAAAAAATTCAATAACAAATTTTTGAGAGATGTAGTTTATGGGGATGACAGTTGTCTTGAGATTTTACATTTGGATGAATTCAGAGGATAACACCTACCATAGTGGAGTAATTATTTTCTTAAATTCAATTACCCATTTACATCAAAATAGATGCACTCTAATCATTTGAAAAAAAAGTATGGAGATGGAGTTAAAGAGTTAATTAATTTTTCAATAGAGCATTCATGCGACCCTTCTCAAATCCATTGTCGATGTTTACATTGTTGTTATTCAAGACAAATTAAATGTTTGACTACTCATGCAGACAATGTCTTCTTCACATGATGATGTTACCAATCTAAAGGAAGAGAAAAAAATTGATGATGAAATTTCAGAATTATTAAGGGATCAATAGCATTTTGATGAGAAAAACAACAACATTGCAACATTACAAAGTTGGATAAAATTAACAAGGTAAGAATCTGGGGTTAAAAATTTGATGTTGGTTAGAATCAATGTGACCAACCTATTGAACCCAACAAGTCAAATTTCACTAGTTATCATGAGTTCATAATTAGGGTGAATGTGATAATTGATATTGATTCATGGATCCATGTCCAATCTGTAACAAACTAAATCCTTTGCAAATATATAATAGTAATGTTATGATATACATCCTTTATTTTACAAAGAAATTTTACAATGAAACATTTATTCAATCTTCATTATTCCTTGTAAAGTTTTTTTGTTTTATAAGATTTCCATAAGAAAATTTTCTTAATGGCCACTGGAAAATCCTATAGAGGCTTTTATACTCTTTTTACAAAGTTACATCTTAGGGATGCTATGGGTAAAGTAAAGCCCAACCCACTAGTTAGTTATACACACATTATAAAGCAATAAAAATTCACTTATTTCATCAATTTGTATAATGATAAATCATTTCAGGTTCATTTGAGTCAATAATATACTATTTTACATTATTTATTTTATCCAACTAGGTTAATTTATGACACAAAAAAAGTGTTCCAAAAATAGAGAATGTAAATCAAAATCAATGTACCCCTATCACAAAGCAAGGATGGGGTACACTTTATTAGAGAAGAAACTAGTATGTATTTTAAATAAAAAATAAATGTTTAATTATATGATACAAAACAATATATGTTTCTTTTTTTATATGCATATTGATGAATAAAAATTGGAAGTCACTTCCATCCCACATCATGTGCTATGAAAGGAGGCTTGTGTAAATAAGGAGGGTAAACTAGTTGATGAAAACACAAAAAAAGCATGAGAAAAATGTGTAATTATAACATAATTGTATTTCATTATGATTTATTACAGTATTACATAAAAATATCTATTTATGTTCATATTTTTTATATATATATTAGAAATCAAAATCGACAACAATCATACTAGAATAAAAGCTATTTTCGGTAGCTTTGAAGTGGAAAAACAATATGGTTGTGTTAGAGGATTAGGTTTTGGAGTCTCTTCTCAAACATATTTTGAGAAGATAAAACCACATGAATATACATATAATATGGTGAGATGATTGTAGAAACAAATAAACTCACTGTAATATATTATTGTTCGATCTAGTTTTTCAGACCAATGTATGAGAAAGGATCAAAGGAAATCGATGGTGGAACAAAGATCCACCCATGAACCGAATGATCTAATTATCTTTGATTCTATTCACCCCCAACCTCATAAATTACTTGAGGTGATTAATTTTTTAATTACTTTTTCTCCTAAATGTGAATCAAAAGACATCTGATAACTTTATATTACTAAAATTATGCAGGGTACAGTTGTATGTGATTTTTATTTTTCAACTCCCATTCACCGCCTTATTGCGACGAGTATAGTGTATAATATTTTTGGAGAAAAGATACTCTATAAATTACTCTCAAAATTTCAGATGAGAGTGGGGATTGAGGTATCTCATGAGATGACTACTAAGTTTTTTTTCCACTTGATGATCAATATATTAAAATGGTCAATGATTCTATTAATTATTTTATAACATGGCCGTCAAATTTCATAAAGATACACGAGTTATGTCTTTTAAAAAAAATTCATATGAAAAACTGGTAATTGTTTATGATAAAAGTTCTAAAGTGAGGTATGATATTTTAGATGGATAAATCTGTGGGGAAATAGAAGGTCTAATTAATAAAATCTAGTGAATCAACAAAGAAATCAAAATGAGATTACGAGAGTAGCTTCGCCCCGCCTATTTCAAAGAAACATTTATTACCATTACAACTTCATGAAGATATCACATTTAAAGATTAAAATATGTCTTAAATTCTATATAAATATGAAATATATAGAGCATCCATGACATATGCGATTGGTCTTGAGAATATAAATGAAATTCTTGAGCATGAATTTCTGGGTGCCTCAATTGTGAATACATACATAAGGTACACTTTCATAATATCTCTATCCAAATAGTGAGATAATATGTTTATTAAATTTAATAAATAATCATATTTTCTATAAGAGTTTATTTTACTACTATGTAAAGGGAAAATTGAGGGAAGAATGATTTGGATTCATTGATCCCTATATCATTTTTACATAAAAACTTACTTTGAATAATAAAGAAATTGAGAAGAAAAGAGATGAATTACTCAAAGATTTTAATAAAAAAACATCAAATGATAGAATTTTTATGATTCCTACAATGTAGAGGTAAAACTATATACTCTAATAATATAAAATATTTTTTTTAATTTTATCATTACTTATTTCTTTAGGTAGTAATGGATGATAATTTTAGTTGATATGGATACCCCAAATATTTATTTTTTTTGGATCCAATGCATGAATATCCAACCAAATAACAAAAAATGACGTGAATTGTGAATTTGTAATACAATTAAATCAACATTTTATGGATAGAATTCGAATTATATGTTTTAGTCTGTGCTTTAAGAAGAATTTTATTATGATAGGGTGATGGATAAGTATAGGATAAATCATGGCATGAAGTCAGTGTCTGAAGAGATAAATCTTTTGGATTAATACAAATGGAAACAAAGTAGGGAGTATATAGAAATATTTAGCTATAAAAACAATTAAAAACAATTTACCTATTTTTTTCAATGTTTCTTTAGTGTTTGAAGTAATATAATGACATAGATTGTGGATATTATGTCTAAAAATTTATGAGAGAGATCATAAATAATGAAAATACCAGCATATCCCAATTGGTAATTTCTAATGGTAATTACAATTTCATTAAATATATTTCATAATTATTGGACTCACCTATTTTGATATTCCCAAATCATGTTTAATACTATCATAATATATTAAGCCATTTGATAACCCCTTTTAATCTGTCTTTATATTATTTATCTTAAACAATCTATATATTTTTAGTCTCATGACTTTGTTGCATCAACTTACAGTTCACATTTCCCTAAGTAAAAGTTCACAGTTAAAGGATACTGGTAAGATCCTTCTGTTCAAGGTCACAGTTATAGGTCACTGTTGCTAAAAGTCACTGTCATGATAAAGGTCACCATTGAGAACACTTTTGTTGAAGGTTGCAAAAGGTCACCATTGAAGATCTCTAGTTACTATTGAAATCTGTCTGTCAATGGTCACTGTTACAAGTCTACCGTTGGAGTAATTACCAAAGCTTACAAATGAAGAGTCACTGTTACAGGTCACTGTTGTGAGAAGGTCACTGTTATCAAGGCTTCTGTTAGAAGTCTACTATCAGACTCACCATCTAAGGTCTACTGTTATATAGTTCTCAGTTCAAGTATACTGCGGGACAAGTCTACCGTTAGTGGAAGTCTACTGCTAGACAACTCCACCATTGGAGAAGTCAACCATTGAGACAGTCTACCACTGGAAAGGTCTACTGTTAAGCTTACCAAATAAGTATACTGTTGAGGAGCTTACTGTTGAAGTCCCCCACCTGACCAGCATCTGCTACCAGTCTAATGATAACCTATTCTTTACTTTAATAATTTAATTGATATTATCATAACGGTCATGCTTGGACAATTTAATGTACCTGACATTATTTAATGATATTTTCAGGAATATCAGGAAACTGTAAGAGGCACGAGGAAGAACACACATGGGTGGATCATTCCTCTTGTCGGCCCCTGCTAAATTAAATAAGGTAAAGCTGAGCTGGAAAAAGTGTATATATATATAGAGGCAGAAATAAAAGGTTAATATATATATATATATATACATACATATAGACATATACGGGGGTAGTCATCAAGATATTGAGGTTCACACATAAAGGAGACACATACAGTACCCGATATACAAAGCATGAAGAAGAACACTCAAGAAATCATTCTGAAGATCCCAGAGCTTCACAAAGATCTATCAGAAGAAAATCTTCAAGGTTGTGGTGCAGTTCTACAAAGATCTTCTAATCCAAGAAGCTGATCATCTTTACCCCTGGAAGTCAGAACCTGGAAGTTGCGAGACTCTGTTTTAGAGGCAAATTGCAGAGAAGGACCACAACTTCATTTCCTTCATTCTAAGGAGTCCAGAGTTGATCTTCAAACACATAGAGCATTCTAAAATCTTTCCTAATATCTTTAGCTCTACTGTGTTTAGTATTTTACATTTTTGAGAAGTGTGTTTGTTTCACACACACTGTCTCTAATGCTTGAACTGGGGGATCCTAAAAATCCTCATACCAAACTCTCTCTACTCTTTTTTCCCACACATAACTGTGGAAGAAGCCTAGTGTGGCTTGGGTGTTTGTTTTACCACGTAAAACTGTGGTAGAGGTTGCAAAACCTGGAAAATTTGTGAAAACTGTTGTACTGCCGGATACAGGCTGTGTATCAAGTTTTTATATAAACTTCTTGGTGGAATCTTATCATCAAGTGGAGATGATTAGGTCTTGACTTAATACTGAACCTCTTGTTTAAATTGTTGTTCTTATCTTTCAAGTACTCTTCTTTGCATTTATCCGCTGCTTATATTTTCAAAGATAAGAAATATGTTTTTATAATCACTCTGATAGTTAGTTTTGGTTAGTGTGTATATGTGATTAATTTAGTAAACCTGTTTCAAAAGTTGAATTAGTTTTCACACTAATTTAGCTGAGGATTAATCAACCTATGAGAAACCTGTTGAACAATAAATTATTTATATCTATACTGCCTTAATTAACTGGGCTATTTTAATTTGGGGATTTTTATTCTAAAGTTTTTAACATAAATTTTAATTGGAACTCAATTCAATCCCCCTCTTGAGTATCCACTCTGACCAAAATTTGGTATCATAGGAGTTCTTTATTCATACCATCAAACTAGTTTTTCAAGATTTTCAATTTCTTTTCAACTATGATTTTAGATGCACTTCAAAGATCTTAAAATTTCTGTTATATCTAAATTTTCAGTTCTATAAACTTTTAGTTTTCTATGGATAATTGAGTTGAGGGTGATGCTACTAACAAGACACCTTTATTTAATGGAAATAATTATGGTAAGTGGAAAATGAAAATGAAAATGTATCTGGAAATCCTAGGTCCTGAAATCTGGGACACAATTGAAGAACAACATGCATTACCTGCTACTTCTAGGGATACATGGTCCAAATTGACTAAAGCTAATTATAATAATAATTGTAAAGAAATGAATGCCTTGTATTGTGATTTAGGTGATGAGGAATTCAATATAATATCTGCCTGTAAGACTACTTATGAAATTTGGGATACTTTGGCTGTTTCTCATGAAGGAACAACCAATGTTAAAGAAATGAGATTAAATACCTATACTATTAAATATGATAATTTTAAGATGAAGCATGCTGAACCTATTTAAGAAATGTATCTCGGGTTCAATGAAATAGTGAACACCATGAGTCTGCTTGGGAAACCGGTGGACAGCAAAGACCCAATCATGAGGCTGCTTAGATGCCTACCTGACAGATGAAGAGGCACTTCTGTATCAATCTGAGAATCATGTGACATCAGCAAGCTACCGGTAAAGAATCTAATTGGTAAGCTAATGATGTATGAAGAAGAGCTTAAGGTAAATCAAGAAATAAATGAAGAACCAAGGAATAATTCAGTAGTATTCAAGACTTCTGCCTCAAAGATAAAAGACAAATAAAAAGTTCAAGTACCTATATATAGTTCTACAAGTGAAGAGTCAAATTCAGACAATGACGAGGAGATGAAAAAACTTTCCAGAAGATTCAAAAGGTTCTACTGAAAGAAGAAATTCTCTAGGAAGTCAAACTTCAAAGAAAAGTATGATCATAAAGGACAATGGAAGAAAGATAGGAAGTGGAATGATATTATAAGTGAAATAGTATGCTATGAATGTAAACGAAAAGGTCATGTGAAGGTAGACTGCCCCAAACTGAAATTCAAAAGAAAATATGAGGATAAGGGCAAAGGTTACAAAAAGTCTATGAAAGCTACTTGGAGTGCTTCATAAGATAGCTCAAGTGAATCTGAAGTCTCTGACAGTGAACAGAAAAAACATGCTAACTTATGTTTCATTACAGAAACATCTGAGGTAACACTTAATTCCCCTGTTCTTAATACTTATTATTCTGGGAATAAAAGTGACTCTCATAATGATGAAGATATGACTAAAGATGAACTATTTGAATATTGCAAGATGATTAAGGATACCTTTAATGATATTAAGGATAAATATAAATCATTGAAAAGACAACATTACTTAAATAAAAATTACAAGTAAATTTTGGATATTGAAAAAGGGAAATTTTATAAGCTACTAAAAGAAAATACAGAGTTAAAATTGTCTAATGAGAAATTAATAAAGGATCTTGAGAAGTTCACTGAGGGTAGGGATACCCTGACACAGTTTCTAGGAAAACAGATTACTCCAAAATATACAACTGGGCTAGGATATCAACCCGGACATAGAAAATTTAGCAAAACCAAATTTGTTCCAAAATCTGGACAGCTCACTACTAGTTCTAGTTCTGGATCATCATTTGAGAAACATTTTTCTAAAGTACCAAAAAAGTATTTATGTCTCCAAATAAGTTTTATGATTTTAGGAAACCTATAAAGCAAATATGGGTTCCCAAAGCTTTACTTGCTAACCTCTCTTGACCCAAGAAAATCTGGGTACAAAAATTACCCCATGTTTAATCTATTTTGTAGGGAAGTTTCTTAAAAAGTTCCAGTAAAACCTTATGGTAATTGGAAAGTGGATGTTCAAGACATATGACAGAAGACTACTCTTGCTTTGAAAGCTTAATTAATGTTGATGGTGGACATGTAACTTTTGGTGACAACGCAAATGAAAAAACCGTCGTCTTGGGCCAAATTAGTAACCCAGATACAATATTAATTTCTAAATTACTTTTTGTTGATAGACTAAATTAAAATTTTCTTAGAATCTCTCAGTTATGTGATGATGATTTTAATGTTAAATTTTAGAATGATGCATGCAATTTTTTCAATTCTAAAAATGATTTAGTTTTCAGTGCATGTAGAAATGAAAATGTATATGATGTTGATCTAAATTCCTTAGCCGAGAAAAATGTTTATTGCTTAAATGATTTTCATAAGGAATCATGGTTATGGCATAGAAGGTTAGGAAACTACAATGTGCACTCTCTTAGGAATCTATCTAAGAAAGGTTTATTTAGAGACTTACCTAAATTAGAATTACCACTTGAAAAAGTGTGTAATCCATGTCAAAAGGGAAAACAACACAAAGTTTCTTTCAAACCAAAGAAAGAAGTTTAAACTTCTCAACCACTTGAGTTGGTTCACATGGATTTGTTTGGACCATCAAGAGTTTCAAGTTTAAATGGTAAGCATTATGTTTATGTTCTTGTAGATGACTTTTCTTGGTATACTTGGGTATACTTTCTAGCTCAAAAAAGTGAATCTTATTCCTATTTTATCAAATATTCCAAGTTTGTATAAAATATTAGTGGACTTAGAATCAATACCTTGAGAAGTGATCATGGTCATGAGTTTAAAAATCATGAGTTTGAATATTTTTTCTCACATAATGGATATAGTCACAATTTCTCTGCTCCCAGAACACCTCAACAAAATGGAGTTGTAGAAAGAAGAAATAGGACCCTTCAAGAAATTTCTAGAACAATTCTCAATGAGTATGATTTACCAATCTATTTCTGGGCTAAAGTTGTAAATACATCTTGTTATATCATCAATAGAGTTTTGATCACAACTGTTCTTAAGAAGACCCCTTATGAGATTTGGAACAATAGGAACCCTAAGGTTAATTACTTTGGAGTTTTTGGTTTCAAAGTCTTTATCCTTAATACTAAAGATAATCTTGACAAATTTTCTCCCAAAAGTGATGAAGGAATTTTCCTAGGTTACTCTATCTCAATTAAATCCTATATAGTGTTCAATAAGAAAACCAAATGTGTGGAAGAATCAGTTCATGTCAAATTTGATGAGACTGATCCACATAAGCCTAAAACCTCTCTTGAACATCTTGAGGAAGAAATGTCAATTCTAGACCTTAATGATAAAGATAGTGAATCCCCTGTAAAAGTGTCCAGTTCTGGGAATTTTCCAGAATATGCACCTGTTGAGTCTAAACCAATAAAAAACCATGAGGAATCTAGTTCAACCCTTCTTAGAGTCATTAAGACTCTTAAGAATCACCCTCTAGATGTTGTTGTAGGTGATTTAAATAGAGTAACACAAACAATAGCTTCCCTGAGAAACTAGGTTGAACATCAAGCTTTTATTTAACATCTTGAACCCAAAAATATTAATGATGCTATCAATGATGAATTTTGGGTAATGTCTATGCAAGAAAAATTAAATCAATTCGAAACAAAAAAAGTCTGGTAATTAGTGGATAGACCTAAGAACACTTTAACAGTAGGCACAAAATGGGTATTTAGAAACAAAGTTGATGAGTCTGAAAATATAGTTAGAAATAAGGCTAGGCTAGTTGCCCCAGGATATAGTCAAGAAGAATAAATAGACTATGAGAAGACCTTTGCACCTATAGCTAGATTAAAATCTATTAGAATACTACTTGCATATACAGATTATCTGAATTTTAAACTTTATCAAATGGATGTAAGATGTGTTTTTTGAAATGGGTATATAGTTGAGGATGTGTTTGTTGAACAACCCCCTAGATTTACAAATCCCCATTTTTTCAAATAATGTTTTTAAACTTTCTAAAGATTTATATGGTTTAAAACAAGCTCCAAGTGCATGGTATGGTAGGCTGAGCTCTTTTCTTATTTCAAAAAGTTTTACCAAAGGGATAGCTGATCCTACTCTTTTTATTAAAAGGATTTCCAAACATGTTTTGATAGTACAAATTTATGTAGATGATATTATTTTTGGATCATTTAAAAATTAGTTATGTATTGATTTTTCAAAAATGATGCAAAATGAATTTGAAATGAGTTTAATGGGAGAACTCAAAATTTTCCTTGGATTTCAGATCTTTCAAAATAAAAATGGCATTATTTTGAATCAAAGTAAATATATTAAGGATATTTTAAAATGTTTTTCTTTGGATGGTAGTAAAGGTAGTGACACACCTATGAGTATAACTTGTAAGTTAGATGCAGATGAAATTGGAGAACCAGTGGATCAAACCAACTATAGAGGTATGATATGGAGTCTACTCTATCTTATAGCTAGCAGACCTGACATTATGTTCAGTGTATGTATGTGTGCCCGCTTTCCAGCCAATCCAAAAGAGTTTCATTTAACTGCTGTTAATAGGATTTTTGAATACCTCAAATATAATCCCAATTTAGGACTATGTTTTCCAAAAGGAAAATCATTTGATTTGTTGAGTTATTCTGATGCTGATTTTTTCAGTTGCAAGTTAGATAGAAAAAGCACCTTTGGGACATGTCACATTTTTGGCAAGTCACTAGAATCATGGTGTAGTAAGAAACAGAATTCTGTTGCATTATCTACTACCGAAGCTGAATACATAGCTAATGGTAGTTATTGTGCTCAAATTCTGTGGATGAAACACACTTTACTAGACTATGGATATCAATTCAAACATGTCTCTATAAAGTGTGACAATACAAGTGCTGTTAACATTTCCAGAAATCTAGTATCTCATGCTAGGAAAAAGAATATTGATGTGAGACATCACTTTTTGAGGGATCATTATCAAAAAGGCGATATCACTCTTGAATTCATTGGCACTGAACATCAATTGGCCGATATATTCACAAAGCCTTTGAATTCTAAGAGATTAAATTACATCAAACATGAGTTAGGTATAATTAACTTTATTATAGGAAACCTCATAGTCAAACCTCACTGTTAGGCACCTTACTGGTGTAACTCACAGTTAGACCTCCCTGGTGTACCTCATTGTTGGACCTCACTGGTGTACCTCACCATTAAGAACCTCACTGTTAAGAACCTCACTGTTAGGAACCTCACTGTTAGTAACCTCACCATTAAGAACCTCACCATTAGGAACCTCACCGTTAGGAACCTCTCCATTGGAACCTCACTATTGGATACCTCGCTGTTTGATTTTACCATTTATTTTATATGGGAATATGAACTATTTTTGTTATTTGATTCATACTATTTTCAATCCCTAAGTGATAAAAATTAGACTTCAAACATATCTCAATCCACTCTCCCTCACTCTCGAACCTTTCTATGGAAATCTCCAAACCCTAACTCTCTGATTAAACCCTAAAACCTCTTTCAATCTCCATGGATAGAACCAAGCATCCCCCGACTGTCAATGAGGATGCGCCAAGGCCAAAGAGGACCCAAGCTGAGACCAATAGAGGTAATAGTGCGCCAATAGGGCCTGTTAATCCGCACCTATCAAAGAGGACTATAGTGGCTAAGAAGGAACTGAGTGAAGAATGGTTGATGTCGAGCAGGTCTTTAGTGATGGAAGTACTAGAAGTTAAAGGATGGACAAAATGATTCACTAACCACAATGGTCCATACTACCCGAAGCTTGTGAAGGAATTTTATGAATACCTGAAGTTCGAAAAGGAAGATGATGTGCACAGGCTGGTGTCTAGAGTGAGTGGAAATAAAGTTATGTTTACATCTACTGAGTGGGATGATTGTCTGAGAGTCCCTCATGAAGGAGTTTTTAACTACTATTCTGGAGTGGCTCCTCCAGATAGTGAGGTTTTTGGGTATGAGAGTGCTCTGGAAGAGATGACTAGAGAGAAGACTCAAAGGAAAATCATAGCTGCTGAGATAAATGGGGAATATAGGCTATTATTTAAATTCATCCAGCATGTGATCAGTCCTAGGAGAGGGGACTTTGTTGTATTGAAGTATCAGGACATATTTTTGATATACGTATTGAAGAATGGGGAGAAGATCAATTTGTGTAGGCTATGGATGGCACAGTTGGAGGATATGACCAAGCCAAGCTCAAAATCAAATGCCCTTTTTCATGCCAAGTTAATTTCTGTAATTCTAATGGTAAAGGGTGTGGCTAGAGGAAAAGAAGAAATGATAGTGGCCAGAAATAGTATTTGTATCTACAAGGTCATCTGTAAGTTTATGAAAATTAGATGGAATCCTTGGAAGAAGGCTTGGGTGAATGATGAAGGACAAATATATGAAAAATTTGATCCTGTCACTCATCCATCTAGGCCAAAAGACAAGAGGGATCCATGCTTAAATCCTGATGATCTAGAGCCTGCCTATTCCGATGAGGAAGTTGAAAGAACTATGGAGCCTGAAAGAGAGGACACCCCCATTGATGATGGGAGTGATTTTGATTTTCCAGTCAGTCCAGTTGTTGGGACAACATTTGAAGCACCTAGTTCTCCAACAGAACTTCCCAAGAGAGAACCTATTCTAAGGGACAATCATAATGAGACCAGTGAACAAGAATAAGTATCTCAGAATATTATTAGAGACACCTTAGAAGAGGATGATGCTGTTGAGTCAGATCATTCTGACCCTGAGGAACATGAGGCAGGTGATGGAGATGAAGAGAAGGAGGAAGCTGAAGATGAGGACAATGAAGAAGAGGAGCTCTTTCTAAGTCCTTTGATAGGTAAATAAAAAAGGATAGTGTCTGAACAGGAAGTAGAAATGTCTCATACTGCCATAGAAGTAGAGGTAATTGATAATTTTGTGGATGCGGTAGATCACCCCACTGGTGAATCAATGGATCAGATAGAGGCTATAACAGTAGCTTCTAGAGTTAAAGCAGCAACTGTGGGAGTGCCAAGAGTAGAACCAACAGAGGAGATTACTCAGGAGGTAGCTCTAAATGAGGGGGATCATCCTATTACAAGAGGATCTATATTTTTCATCCATGAAATTGAAGAGTGGTCTAAAGACCTAGGGTATCTGGTCTTAGGGCTGGATTAGGATGATACTAATGGTGAAATTCCCAACAGAAGGTAATTAGTGCATACTATTTCAGAGCCTTCTGCAGTACCTCTAGTGACTACAGTTCCTGAAGATTATGTTAGAAAAGAGGATCTTGAATCTATGAAGGAATATTTTCAATGAATATTTGATGATAGGTCTTCTGAAATGGAGAAGACATTAGCCTTGATTCAAGAGATAACTACAGCTGAGATGGTCAGAGTTCAGTGTGCCATTCAAACTAATCTGACCCAGGAAATATCACAGTGCCAGAATCAGCTCAGGGAGTTGACTCAGTGTGTAGAGCTTCTAAATAAATATATAGTGATCTTGACTGCTCTTACAGCTTCTAGGACTCAAGAAGATAAGGAAATTCAATATGTCAAAGGAGTTCTCCAGCAGATGGTCATTGTTTTTGAAAACTTTAAGGACCAAATGAAAACCCATTTGCTGAATCAGGATAACGATGTGAAAAAGATTATTAGTGGGTTGACCAAGTCCTTCAAAGAAACTGTTTCTTTCACCATAACACCTTTGACTGCTTATTATACTGCTTTAACATCAACCGCACCACCCATGGACTTGTCAGCATTCAGATCAACGGTCAATGAATAATTAGCTAAGTTGTCTGGTGTCAGTGCACCTGACTCTCAATCTGTGACTTAGATTATCACTACTACCAGGGATGTGAAAAAAGTAGTTAGTGACTTTATGAGAGAGGCTTCCCAAGATCAGAAAAGTATAAAGGAGAAAATTGATGATTACTACAAGCAGATTTACTCTAAGCATCATATGGATGGTCACTTCAAGATTTTGTTGGAAAATCTCAAAATTCCACCAGTCACCAGAGCCTTCAAGGAATAAGTCAGCAAGCTGGTACAACTGACCCCTACCTTAGAAAAATTAATAGATAACAAGGATGATTTCATATCAGATATGGAAAGAGGAGGAAGTATTATTATGGATTTCAGAAATCTTCTCATACCCTTTCTCCATGTGGACTGTACTCCTATTATAGTCCCTCCTGCCTTACTTATATCTCAAACTAGTGTTTCATCCATGAGGACTCCTGCTGAGGCCATTAGAAGCATCACTACCTTGATACCTCAGAGAGCTACTCACTACTGGAACACATGATATTCTATTGCTTCCCCTCTAGTTATCCCTGCAGCAATTCCCAAATTTTCTGATCCAACAGCTCATCCTTCACCTTCTTCATCCAAAGGGAAAGAACAATTTCCTGAGGCTGATTTGGATTGAGTTTGTCTGTGTCTTTTTATAGGGACTTCGTATTATTTTTGGGTCATGTAATGTCATTCAATTACTACAATAATTCTCTGTTATCTCTATTTTTGTTTCTTTTTTCTAATTACAAAGGGGGAGAAATGCTATGCTAATATGATCACTAATATGATCCTGTGATTTCATTACTCTATAATGGACCTTTTCTTCTTTTCCCTCTCCTACCATGTACCAATATCCTCTGATATTACACTCTTATTAATCTTTGATACCCGTGAAACCACAAATGAACTAAAGTTCACTTTGATCTCTATTTAATAACTGTATTATATGCTTATTTATGATACCTATCATTAATACATAATATAATTATTTATGATTATAAAAAAGGGGGAGATTATTGGACTCACCTGTTTTGATAATCCCAAATCGTGTTTAATACTGATCATAATATATTAAGTCATTTGATAATCCATTTTAATCTGTCTTTATATTATTTATCCTGAACAATCTATATATTTTTAGTCTCATGACTTTGTTGCATCAGCTTACAGTTTACATTTACCTAAGTAAAAGATCATAGTTAAAGGCTATTGGTAAGAGCCTTATGTTCAAGGTCACCGTTATAGGTCACTGTTGCTAAAGGTGAATGTCATGATAAAGGTCACTGTTGAGAACACTCTGTTGAAGGTTGCTAAAGGTCACCGTTGAAGATCTCTAGTTACTGTTGGAAGCTATCTTTCCAAGTTCACTGTTACAAGTCTACTGTTGGAGTACTTACCAAATCTTACATATAAAGAGTCATTGTTACATGTCACTGTTATGAGAAGGTCACTGTTATCAAGGCTTCTGTTAGATTTCTACTATCAGACTCACCATCGAAGGTATACTGTTATATGGTTCTCAGTTCAAGTCTACTACGGGACAAGTCTACCATTAGTGAAAGTCTACTACTAGACAACTCCACCATCGGTGAAGTCAGATTTTGAGACAGTCTACCACTAGAATGGTCTAATGTTGAGCCTATTGAAGAAGTATACTGTTGAGGAGATTATTGTTGATGTCCACAGCCTGACAAGCTTATTCTACCAGTCTAATGATAACCTATTCTTTACTTTACTAATTTTATTCATATTATCATAACGGTCATGTTTGGACAATTTAATGCACTTGAAATTATTTAATGACATTTTCAGGAATATCAGGAAACCGTATGAGGTACGAGGAAGACCACACATGGGTGGATTATTCCTCTTGTTGGCCCCTGCTCAATTAAATTAGGGAAAGCTGAGACGGAAAAAGTATATATATATATAGAGACCGAAAGAAATGGTGAATATATATATACATACATATAGACATATACGGGGGTAGTCATCAAGATATTGACGTACACACATAAGGGAGACACCTACAATACCCGATATACGAAGCACAAAGAAGAACACTCGAGCACTCATTCTGAAGATCCCAGAGCATCACAAAGATCTGTTGTAAGAACATCTTCAAGGCTGTGGTGCTGTTCTAAAAAGAGCTTCTGATCCAAGTAGATGATCATATTTACACCTGGAAGTCAAAATATAGAAGTTGCAACACTCTATTTTAGAGGAAACTTTCAGAGAAGGACAAGAACTTCATTTCCTTCATTCCAAGGAGTCCAGAGCTGATCTTCCAACACTTAGAGAATTCTAAGCTCTTTCCTAATGTCTTTATCTCTACTGTGTTTAGTATTTTACATTTGTGAGCACTGTGTCTATTTCACACACTGTCTCTTGTGCTTGAACTAGGGGATCCTGAAAATCCTCATATCGAACTCTCTCTAATCTTGTTTCCCATTCATAACTATGGAAGAAGCCTAGTGTGGCTTGGGTGTTTGTTTTCCCATGTAAATCTATGGTAGAGGTTGAAAAACCAGGACAATTTCTAAACAATGTTGTACTGCCCGATACAAGCTGTGTATCAAGTTTTTATATAAACTACTAGGTGGAAGGTTATCACCAAGTGGAGAAGATTAGGTCTTGAATTAAGACTGAACCACTTGTTTAAACTGTTGTGCTTATCTTTCAAGTACCCTGTTTTGCATTTATCCACTGCTTATATTTTCAAAGACAAGAAATCTGTTTTTATAATCACTCTGATAGTTAGTTTTGGTTAGTGTGTATATGTGATTAATTTAGTAAACCTGTTTAAAAAGTTGAATTAGTTTTCACACTAATTCAGCTGAGGATTAATCAAACTGCGAGAAACCTGTTGAACAATAAATCATTTATATCTCCACTGCTATAATTAACTGGGATGTTTTAATTTTGGGATTTTTCTTCTAAAGTTTTAATAGAAATTTTAATTGGATCAAAATTCACCCCCTATTGAGTATCCACTCCGACCAACAATAATAATTTGTTTGTATATATTTTCTGAGTACTATCAATATTGTTCACAACCTTCATACTCAAAATAAAAAATAAATTGGTTTAGAGATGAGTGGGTAATATAAACATTGTCAGAATGTATGAGAATAAAAAATTAGGTGATTACCAGCTATGTTTGTAATCTAGTATGAGTTATTATATTAGAAATATATTTGGGGTGTGAAATATTAGTGTCTGAATTATTATATTTTATTTTTGATCTATTTCTCAAGGAGAAGTATAATGGAGGAAATCAATTAGTTTAGTAGTGATGACCTAGAAATAATAAAATTGTTGAGATATTGAAGATGAATAGGTATAAGTGGAGGCTGAGGTGAAGGAGAAGGGAAAGGAAGATTTGAAGTAGGTGACCGAGGTTGAGGGGGAGGTAGAGGTGGAAACTGAGGCAGAAATAGAAGAAGAGGGGGAGATGAAGAACTTGCTTAGAAACAATAAAATTGTTGGGAAATAGAATAGAATACGGATCATAACCAGATTTTTTTGAGAAATATTATTGAAAAGCATGCACAACACTTTTGACTTAAGATAAGATCCATGTTCAAGTGTTTTAGGTGGCTTATTGATTTTTTAACCACTTGTTTAAGTGATTTTATATAGTAATTTAAGTGGATGATTTTTTTCATAAACAAAAATAAACACCAATTTTTTTTAAATCGATTATCATAGGATAAAATTCCTTTTAGAACATTCCAAGTACTATAAAAAAGTATTGTAGTGTGAAAGAAACCCCTCACCAAGAAAAAACTGAACAACACCAAAAAAAAGGCAATTACTTACCCATGAATTCTCTACACTATAATGAAAGGGTCTTAGTAGTGGATCCAATAGTCAGTTGAGAGTCATAAAACACCAATCCTATCATAATACATGTATATAATTATACATAAATGTTTGAATAAATATGTGTGTGATCAACCACTGAATCCATAAGGTGTGTGAGAGAACTATTGGTGGAAAACCAGCATTGAGAGATCATGGCCATCGAGGAGGGCTGGTGTTAAAAGAAACATGACATTAAATGAAAATAAACTGCCTTATAAAGAAATCACCCAAAATAAAAACCCACTTAAAATGAGATCCTGAAGGACTAAAAATATAAACAAACACCCCTTTGAAAAATAATCTAGCGTCGTTATCCAAAAACTCTAAAAAATAAATAAATAAATAAATTTATCAAAAAAAACATTAATTTTTTAGAAAATAATAATATAATGGTTTCACTTAGTGGGTGGTAAAATTATTTGGGCTGTTTTATCATCAATTAGATGTATGATATAACATCAGAAATTCTTGTGAAATCCATAAAAGTAACGTTCATTATGCATGTGCACATTCATTATGTAAAATTATCCATAATCACAAGCTCATTAATTAAAAAATCATCACCATTATTTATGAAAAATACATGAGAATAGGGATATTACCATTTTTATTACCAAATAATTATGATTCTATGTTATATTTTATCATCATATAGAAAACACATTCGTATTTTTTTTCAAATGGAAATTAATTTTAGTAAAAAAGACAACTGACATACTCAAAACCAAGAAAACACATTTGTATTATTTTAGTAGTTTAAGAAAATGATCTATAAGTCATTTGTGATGTGTTGGAATCAGCCGCAACTCAATGAAATACACGATGTGCCTAGTCTGACTCAAAGTGTCTCTTTTGAGTTTAAAATTGACATTTGAATAAAAAAAAGTGTCACTCAATGAGAACTGAGAAAACAAACTCATATTGTCTGGATAATTTAGGAAAATAATTCATAATTAATTTCTGACATGTATGAATCATTCCCACGTAAAACCCACACACAATGTGATCGATATTAGTCAAAGTACATGTTTCCAGTTTAAAATGACATTTTAGTAAAAAAGACAAGTGGTGTACTCAAACTAAAAAAATGCATTTGGATTATTTTTATATTTTATAAAAATTATACTTGAGTCATTTAAGATATGTAGGAATAATCCACACCTCCATCTAATGCATTATGTGACCGGTATGACTCCAAGTGCATCATTTTATTCAAAAAATGACATTAATTTTAGTAAAAAAGAGAAATGACATACTCAAGACCAAGAAAATGCATTATGACTAATTTTTTTACTTTATTAAAATGATACATAAGTCATTTTTTACATATAATAATTATCCACAGCTCAATCAGGAAATTTATATTCCCATTATGACTCAAAGTATCCATTATCAGTTTAAAAATGATATTTTAATACAAAAAGTGTCACTGAAAAAGGAAACAATTTTCTCAGATTTTCTTGATAATTTAAGAAATTGATTTATAATAAATTTTTGATGTGTAGGAATTAGTTTTATATCAAACCCACACATGATGTGACCTGTATGAATCAACATGCATGTTTCTAGTTTAAAATGGAATTTTAGTAAAAAAGATAAGTAACGTACTCAAAACTAATAAAAAAACTTCATATTGTTTTTATACTTTAGGAAAATGATCCATAAGTTATTTGGTATGTGTATTAATCATCAAAACCTCCATCCTACGCATGGTGTGACCAATATGAGTCAAAGTGCATCTTTTTATTCAAAAATGACATTAATATTTGTGAAAAACACAACTGACATACTCAAAACTAGGAAAACATATTCATATTGTTTTTCTAATTTATTAAAATGGCCCATAAGTAGTTTGTGAAATGTAGGAATAAACATCACCTTAATCCAATACACAATGTTCTCGGTATGAATCAAAGCGTCCGTTATCAATTTAAAATTGATATTTTAATAAAACAAATGTCACTCACTAAAAATAAAGAAAACACACTTGTATTGTATTAATAATTTAAAAAAATGATTAATAATTCATTTGTGATGTGTATGAATTAGTCTCACATCAAACCCACACACGACGTGACTGATATGAGTCAAAGTTCATGTTTACAGTTTAAAATGAAATTTTAGTAAAAAAGACAAGTGGCATACTCAAAACTGAGAAAACACATTCTTATTAATTTGATAATTTATGAAAGCAATCTATACATCATTTTAGACATTTATAAATCAACCTCAACTCAACATGAGAACAATATGACTGGTATGAGTCAAAGTACATCTTTGTATTTAAACATGACATTTGTTTTAGTAAAAATGACAAATAATATACTCAAAACCCAGAAAATGATTTTTTATTGTTTTGATACTTTAGTAAAATGATCCATAATTCAATTATAATTTTTAGGAATAATCCACACCTCAATATGATACATTATGTTCTTGGTATGACTCAAAGTGTCCGTTATCAATTTAGAAATGATTTTTTAATAAAAAATGTGTCACTCACTGAAAACTAAGAAAACACACTTTTATTATCTTGATAATTTTTGAAAATGATTCATAATTCATATTTGATGTGTATGAATCAATCTCACATAAAACACACACATGATATGATTAGTATGAGTCAAAATGCATGTTTCTAACTTAAAATTACATTTTAGTAAAAAAGACAAGTGCGTACTCAAAACTGAGAAAAGACATTCAGATTGTTTTTATACTTTAGGAAAATATTCCATAAGTCATTTGGGATATTTAGAAATCATCTGAACCTCTATATGATGCATGGTATGACCGGTATGAATCCAAGTATGTCTTTTTATTCAAAAAATGTCATTAATTTTAGTAAAAAAGATAACTGACATACTCAAAATTGAGAAAACACATTAATATTGTTTTGGTACTTTTGGAAAAACATACATAAGTCATTTTTGATGTGAATTAATTAGACACACCTCAATCTGATACACGATGGGGCCAGTATGACTCAAAGTGTCTGTTATCAGTTTAAAATTGATATTTTAATACAAAAATTATCACTCATTAAAAATAGAGAAAACACACTCATATTTTCATGATGATTTAGTAAAAAATATTAATAATTCATTTTTGATGTGTAGTAAGTAGTATGACATCAAAATCACACACAATGTAACTTGTATGACTGAAAGTGCATTTTCCAGTTTAAAATGACATTTTAGTAAAAAACATAAGTGTTGTACTTAAAAATTAGGAAACACGTTTTTATTTTTTTTATACTTTATTAAAACAATATATAAGAAATTAGGACATGTAGGAGTCAGCTTAACCTCCATAAAATGCATGGTGTGGCCAATATGAGTCAAAGTGTGTCTTTTTATTCAAAAATGACATTAATTTTAGTAAACAAGATAAGTGACATACTCAAAAATGAGAAAATTCATTTGGATTGTTTTTTTACTTTAGGAAAACAATATATAAGTCATTTTTGATGTGTAAGAATTAGATTGACCTCAATATGATACAATATGTTCCTGGTATGACTTAAAGTGTTTGTTATTGATTTAAAATTGATATTTTAATACAAAAACGTATCACTCACTGAAAACGGATAAAACATGCCTGGATTATATTGAAAATTTAGTTAAATAATTCATAATTTATTTTAACATGTATGAATTAGTATCAATTCAAACCCACTCATTATGCGACCTATATAACTCAAAGTACATGTTTCCAATTTAAAATGGCATTTTAGCAAAAAAAGTGGCATACTCAAAACTGATAAAACATATTTGGATTTCCTTGATACTTTCGAAAAATTATCCACAAGTAATTTGGTACGTTTATGAATCATCCTCACATCCATCTGATTCATTTTGTGACTAGTATGACTCAAAGTGCTTCTTTTCAATATATAAGTGTCATTTTAGTTTAAAACACCCATCACATTTCCAAAACCAAGTAAACGATCCTAGATTGTTTTCTAATAATTTTATATTATATTACTTAATTAATTTCCTAATAATTTTTATCTTATACTTATTTAGTTAATTTATATAGAGATAATTCTTGAAGATGAAAAATTAATGACATGTCACATGCAAAAATCAGCTGCAATGTAATCTGTTACGCAGTGCTCTATGTATGACTCAAAGTTTAGTTTAAAATTAAAATTTTCTATTTAATTTATTTCTTTATATTGTTCTCAAAAAAATAATTGATTTCTTATATAGGTGTGTTCTTTTTCGAAAATAGGGTTGGATTTTTCTTTTTTATATATGTGTTCTTTTTCTCAATAATACTATTTTTTTCTTGCATTTGTGTTAGAAATTTTATTTCATTTAAATTCTATATTTATATATGATTTTGATAATTTATGGCGATGTTTCTGTGTTATATTGTATCACACTACAATATGATCTATTTCTAGTGCTACAATGTGCTGTAACATCATACTGTAGTATACCCCTTTATTAGCACTTATACAACTAATGATAAAGGGACCCTTTATCAGTGCTACTAAATGAGCAGATAATGGATTCCTTTATCATAACTTTTAGATGCACTAATAAAGGAGTCCTTTATCAGCACATTTAGTATCTCTAATAAAGGGTCCCTTTATTAGCACTAAATAAATGTGCTAATAAATGGTATCTTTTATAAATTATTTTCTAGTATTAATAAAAACCTAGGCCTTTTAACTGCACTATAATAGTCATCACTTTTTTAGCACTGATAAAGGCCAATTCTAGCACTGTTAAAGGACACTTTTGTATTAGTGTTCCCTTTTCAATTCCTCCTAATAAGAAAACCTGATTAAAAGAAACTTCCCAATTTCTTACAAATTTTCATGTAACAACTATAATATATTTTAATCCACCATTATTTTTCTAAAATAAATATTTCTATCATTAAAAAATATATTTTTTCATTTATGGTTTTATAAAAAAAATTATTTCTTTATCCATTTTAAATAATCTTTAATATTTTCTCTTAAATCTCATTGAAGTGGCTCATTTATAAAGCTTCTGAAACACTATTTTTATATATTTACACTTTAGTTGGAAATAATTTATCATGATCTAGGAATATTTTTTCTTATAGATGCCCAGTTATTATTTGAATTCATTCTTTCATGTACACCATTATGATATTCCCTTTGGTTATGAGTTATGATAGGATTATGATACCCATTTATTTCCATGGGTAAACCTTATTTTTATTCCTTATGTTTGATTCTTCATGTGGAGCATATATGCATGAAAAGTTTATGATGGTTGTACCCAGATAGCGCTATAATGAATTGGGTAATGTTTAGTATCATGAGACGTCATGTTGAGACAGAGAGTAAACCTGATTCCTTTATGGGACTTTGTCCACCATGTGTTATATTCTTGATAGTTATCCTTGACTCATGTTTATGTCTTCTTATATGTTACTTCCACACTCCAATGTTGCTTTGGTCACCTGATCACAAGTTATATATGTTATTATTCCATATGTTTATTCATATTCCATGCCTTTTTATGTCATCATATTATGACTTCTAACCCATGTGATATTCTTTTTTCTATGTTTATTCCCTTACTGAGCTTTTTAGATCATCCCATTTGACTATGAATTCCCTAGTTTATCTTATGAATATGTAAGATATAAAATTAGGTTAGGATATAATTAAGGATAGTTAATATAAATATGTTTTATTCTATTTCTATGTTTTTGGTTTTATGTACTTATCATCCAAAGGCACTTGAATTTACAATCCTTGGTTTGTATTTTATGATTAATTATGCTTAAAAAATGTAATAGTATGTGTAAAATGCTTCAGAAATTATAATAACAGCCTAAATTACATTTTTATCATATATAATACACCAAGTAATCCATAGAGAAAGAAGTTAATGTCCCAACGACGTCCAACCTCTTACAAACATTTACCATGTAATATAATTCATTTATTATGATATTTCTAATCAAGCAGGTTTTTTGATAGTTCCATCAACCTATATGATCGATGTATATTTTTTTGACCTTCTAGAATTGAACTTTACCACTGAACACCACGACCATGGATTTATGAAGGTTGTTCTATTCCATCAAAGGCCCTGATATATCTACTTTCTTCAAGGGATAGAAGGGATAAATCCACTATCACATTATCCATTAATGTAATATCAATCCTGAAGCACACAATGTAACCTATCTTGAAATAAACATATATTAACATGTTTTTCATCAATAAACCACTTTACATGAGTCCTAATATCCATTAATGATAATCTTAAATTCTAAGGATCAATACACACATCCGCATGTATGAAAATCCAATAACAGATGGAAATATGGATTTTTCTATTTTATAGGTCTCTTCTTATAACCTCATATCTTGAATATTAACTACTATGAACACAATGAGAAGGTGTCTCAATCTGTTATGAGACTCCAAATTATGATAGACAATATTTTTTGTGTCCTATCAGATAATATCATCCATCTATAGAACAAGGTTCAAGAATAATGTTTTGATACCTCTAGGTTATCATCATAGTGGAGAACATATATGACCTATTGGCACAAAATATATTCTAAGGACATTATGACATATAAATATAATGAAAAATAATAATAATGATGTGATAAGTAAACTTCTTTAATTAAGAAAACATGTAATAAAGTACTAAAAAATTTGGTTCTAGGGTACCAACTCAAAAATTTCAATGGACTAATGACTTTCATTATTTTTATGTCCCTTAATGATATTTTTTTGTTTTTATACTATGTTTTAAAATATTTTACATATGTTATAAGGATGGGTAAGATAAATTAAGTAGTAAAGTTCCAATTCAGAAAGATTTTTCATGAAAAGAGAATATATTTTATTTAAAAAAATTTATATTATGGTAAAAATGGAGATAGATTAGAAGTGTCCAATTTGTAAAATATAATTTTTCTATGTATGAGTTATGACCTAATTGTATGAATCTAAAAACTTGAAAAGATCCTCAAATGTAAGAGAAGGAGTTATTTACTTTAAACTCAAGATTTTGTAATGTTTAAGGATGGGTCTTTATAGTTGATATCTGATGAAATTTTTAGATAACTTTAGAGGTTAGGATTTCATTTGATCTTAAGTTAAAAATCCTTTATAACCAAAAATGTTAATATGCTGGGGATAATTATGGTTATTTTGGATAAATATAAATATTTTAATATATTATGGAATGGTTAAGGATATTTTAGTATTTTTCCTCCTCATAATATGGTTTATTAAGGTTTCTTTTATATACTCACACTAACCTTTTTTGTTTTAGTAAATGGTTGGATCCAGTAGGAACCAAATTAAAAATGTATGTGAAGGGAAATACCATGATTATATGAATGAGAAACTGAACGGAATAGAAGTTGTTATAGAAAATAATTTGGTTATTATTATTCAGTTATCATGAGGTACGATTAATACCATGAACCTAGGTGAGTTTCTTAACACAATAAATAAGATAGAAATGAAGCTTCATGGATGTTTAGGTGATAATCATAAAATTTAAAATATTTAATGACATATGTGTCTAGAATGTGAGAAGAAGCACCCAAGAAAATGTCTTAAGAGAACAATAATATGTTTTTATGTGGTAAAGGAGGAAAAAAACAATAATCTTCCAAGGGAAAATTAAGCATTCAGTTAACACCATGAAGGGGAATAAAATTATTCCAAAGTTATCAATTGAATGTATTAAATTTGGGGAGTTATGGAATTATGAAAATTGATTTTATATGGGGAAATCTAAAATATAGGATAAATGAGACTGCACAGATAAATTTATATCAATTCCTAAGTCTGTTACATTTGAATATGAGGAAAATACAAATGACCAATGAAAGTTATAAAATATATCTTGGCATATGTCTTGAAATTTTTGAATTTTAGGACATGATTCAGATTTCAACTTATAGAAAGGGATTCTTAAAGAATAATATGAAAATAATGGTTAAATTTTTAAGAAATATTTTGAATGAGGGATGTGATTATTGTATAGAATTTTAAAAATGTTATGAATATCATGAAATAATTAAATATTATTTATTTTATAGGTTTTTTTTTCAAAATTTTTAAACTTATGTATAATGGAATATATCATTTTGAATAGTGATTTAGTGTAAAAGTGAAATTTTAAAAATATAGGGTCAAGGGATAATTAAAACTTTGGGTTAAAATGTGTTTGATGTTAAACAAATGATAGAAAATTAAGATTATTTGATTTTGTGAAAAATGAGATGCTAAAAAGAGATTTGATGATTAATGATATTTTTGAGGGTTTTCATTATATTTATTAGAATGTTATACAAATAATATTAGTATATTTTTAGAAAAAGGGAAACCAATCACATATGTCAAGGCCATTGGGCTTAACCCATAACTAATGGGTTACATGGGTGAAATTCCTACCACTAGCCTATGTGATTTCCTGGTTAGTATGACATAGTTTTTTTTACTTAAATGGTTTGGAATATAATGATAAAGTTTATTTTTGGAATATATGATTTATCGTATGGATAACCATGGGATTGAGAAGTGATTTAGTGATTTGGTGATTAATTTTATTTTTGATGAAGTTCATGATTTTGGGAACCTTATATGATTAAGGTAGAACAAAAATGATGAGATTTTATTTCTGGACTAAAGGTTAAATTATATTTTGGAATAATATATGATTTTACAATGGATTTGATGTGATTAAAGTCATTTATGGAAATTATTAGTATATCTTGGATATTAAATGATTAGGTAATATACATTTTTTGGCATGCGACTTTAAATGTGATTGGTATTATTTGGAGATGAATGTTAAATTAATCTAAGAAGAATATGTGATAAAAACCTTTTGGTTATTGGGTTTCAATATTAGTCAGTAATATTTTGAATAATTTTAAGAATAGTTGTTTAATGAAAGATCTAAGATAAAATTTTGGTGTCATTATTTAGCCATTTGAGATTTAAGTTGTATTTAATCCTAGGAAGGTTTATTCATTTTGGGAATTATCTTACCTTGTGCTAATCATTTTGGTTTTGTTTAATGTATAAAGATGGTAGGAGTAGATTTTTATCCTCTTTTTTATTATGATATCTGTTATAAGTATATTTTAGTGCTTCAGGCATAAAAAATTCATATTGAATACTCATCGTTTGAAGAAAAAGATGAGATTGTGGTGGAAAGTTATTAAAGGTTGAAATTCTACATATCAAGTAAGTATATTATTCTTTTTTTTCTTATTATATATGGTGAAAAATTCTTAAAATCCAGGAAAAGGATCTTGAAAATGAAAATTTTATCCCGTTACCTACATTTTTGATTAGATGATGGTCTTTTTCACACCTCATTGGTTTATGGTTGTTAAATTTCCCATGATAAGTAAATTTATTTTGATCAATGATCATTTTCACTATCCATCATTAATTGGGAATTAAACTCTTATTACATGTCAATATATTCACTTCCCAACAATTTTATCCAATTTTGAAACCTATTTTTGTGTTATTCCTAATGAGCTTCCTATTTTATTATCCCTCTTTTCAAAAATGAATTTTTTAAACCTTTTTAAGTTGTGGGATTTCAAGAAAGTTATTTTCAAATATAAAACCATTAATTATCAAGATCAATTTAAAATTGAGAGGAAAAAATTTATTAAATTGGGGATAATTTTACACCCTAATAATTTAAAAGAATAACATTATGTTCAATGGCATATATGACACCCAACACCGAGATTAAACAACCCATGAAATATACGACTGTTATAACCTAGCCGTTAAATTGGAGGGTATGAATGTAATTAATTACATTATTAAATGTATATAAAGTTACTACTAAATATAAATGTATATATAAATTCATATTAAATAAGCACTAAAGTTTCAATAAAGTCATTTTATTCTTCAAAAAATATATTTTCTTTAAAAATATTTTTTATTAATTTATATGAGAAAATATTATTATTAATTAAAAAATATTATAGAAAAAATATTTTATAAAATGAAAATAATTTTTAAATCAGAATTTCAAGATTAAATTAGGGTAAAATGTTTCAATTTTTCAAAAAATATTGATTTTCTAGTGAATAGTGGAAAATATTTATTTTTGTAAAATTGTCATTTATTTTCAATAAATTAAGAAATTTAAAAGTAATATTATTATTTTAATTTGATTTGAATAATAATATTTATTATTTAGTTATATTTAATTAAATTAATTACATTTGAATCAACTTTATACTGTATTTCAGTATAAGTTTATTTTTAGGCTTAAAAGCACATTTTTTCTAAGAAACCTTTTAAAGTGCATAATGTTTCTCCTTTTTAGTTAATTTAAATAGACCAAAATTCAGAATGATTTAAATTAAATTTATAGACTATATATCTATAAATATTAATTTAAATTCATATAATAATTATTACTAGCAATAGTGTTAATATAATATCATCTTAAGATTGAAAATCCATTTATTGAAAATCCACGTTTTAATCACGTCTACAGGTTTTATTTTAATTTATATTCTTCCACTTATGTGAATTGAATTTGTTAAAATGTATTCAATATTTTTAATTATAAAAAATTATATTATATAATAATTGAAAATTAATATTTTTTAATAATGAATAGTGAAAAATAAAAAACGTTTACTATAGTTAAGGTGAAAATGGGTTTAACATGGGCTAAATTAAATATATATATGGGTTAAAATAACCCAAAACCCTATCTATATTATATTGGTTAGAATTATTTATACTTTATCACATCTAATTATCTATAATTTTTCATTTTGGATCCTTGTTGTATGTGTAAAATGTGTGTATAACTTTATCTTTTCAAAAATTCCAAGTCTGCCCTCTTACCCACTTATAAATGGACACCCCATATCCTATACTCTTCACACCTAAAAACAATTTTAGTTAAGAAAATAACTAACCTAAAAAATTAATTAATTACCTCCACATGTTCTAGAGTCCTTTTTTTATCATAAATCTATTTAGGGATCCTTTAGGTATAATCCAAAAGAGATGGTCTAAAGAAGTGGTATCATTCTTAACTGAGCGTTTTTGTTTTTTTCTTATTCCACACCATTAATATATTATTTAAGAATGGTTATATGATAATAAAATTATATAATATATACTTATATGTTATTATGTTAATGGAATAACCTTAATCCATCTCTTCTTCCATCAAATGGGAAACAAAACCATCATTCGTGTGTACGGCGGACTACCACCTCGTGAACCGATGTAATTCATTTTCCATCATCACCTTTCAATGATATATAAAATGATATAATTAATGTTTATATATTATATTAATGAAATATTTATCATTATTTAAATATAATATATGATTTTATTCATTAACTTTTCACTCAATGAAAAATAATAATATCGTTCGTCCGTACGTGTGGATTGCCACATCCACAAAGTGATGTGATTTGTTTTCATCACCACATAACATGGATGATATATATAATTATATTTAATGAAATAATATATTATTTATGATATTATTATAATTATTTAAATATAAAATATTTCTTAACTTCTTTCCATAATGATATTTGAAAAAAGGGAACGTTATTCATGCGTACATACAACCTACCATCTCCATGATTATAACATAGTTCATTTTTAATAACCATATATCATGATTGATTTTAAAAGTATAATTAATGTGTAAATATTATAAAATTTCAGTATTATTATTATATAAATGATTAAATAATTATCACTTTGACCAAAGTCAACCTACCGAAGTCATTTTTTGACATATAAGATGAATACCGTCAAAACTTATGAAGTGAAATTAAATGATTAAATAAATGTGTATATAATGGTAAGAAGTAAAAAAAGGAATAATAAACTTTAAAAATGTTATTAATAAAATAAATAATTGACATAATTTTTTTATTCAGGAAGATAAATAACACATGTGATAAGTCATTTTCATGGTAAGAGGCTTTCTTTTGATATAATATTCTTTTAAATATTTATTTTTCAACTCTTTTGTCTTCTATGTCTATAATTTTAAAATTATTTTATGGAAATTTTTATATGGACATAAAATATTTATAAAGTAAATTTTATGTATTTTTTTAATTTATTTCAAATTTTTTTCAAAAGGAATATTTTTATGTGTTTTATACGGAATGATTTGAAAAAAAGACAAAAGGAATGTTCTATTTTAATGTATATAGTGACACTGAATTTTCCTACCATGATAACCATTATTTGAAGTTATGATTCCTTTATAATATTTCATGTTTTTTTCAAAGAAAAACCTATTTCCCTTTTTTATATGTATTTTGGTATTGAAAATGGTTTTTTAAAAGAAAAGGGTATTTTGATATCTAAAAGAAGTTTACATATGAGTTTAAAAGAGTTTTACAAGGGTTTTATGATGAAAAGGTGAAAGATAAAATGTTTTATTCCTAATATGGTCCTTGGATATTGTTTATAAAGGGTTAATCCCTATTATAGCTCAGGGGTGAGACCGATATATCTTATATGATGGGTACACCCAGATAGTGATCCAATGCATTGGGTAATGATTATGTTATCAATAGAATTATATTGGAATTAGAATGTATGGTTATTCCAATTTGATAGGTTTATATAGGGGTTTTATGAATATAATTTCCCAAGGCAGCCACATGGATTTTATATGTTTGATAATGAGTTTTCATAGAAATTATTTTAATTTAAAAGGTAATATAATGATCTATTTGAAGGAAAAATGATGTACTTTTTGGTAAAAATGAATATTATTTTTTAAAAACGTTTTTTCATGGGTTTTCATATTTTTCACTAAAATAATGTGTTTCATTCTTTTTAAATCTCTTACTAAGATATTTGTGCTCATCCTACATTTTAAAATAATTTTTACAGGTGTTTGAAAGTTGTGAAGATTTTTCATGGAAAAAAACTTGTTTTATTTTAAATGTTTTATATTTTTGAAAACAATGGTTACTAATTAGAAGTGTACACTTTTTAAAATATCGTTTTTTTATTTATGAGTAATGAACTAATTCTCTAAAACTATAAACCTAAAAAGATCCTAAAATATAATAGAATTAATTATTGACTTAAAACTTAAGATTATGTAATGTTTATGGATTGGATCATATACCACTTGAAATAATCTACACTGATATCTAACCCTTATTTCTTATACATAATTCATAAATGGGTTTGTAAGTTAAATTTAGAATAGTATAAACATGTAATTTTTAATGTAATAAGTTATTTATAGCATATATATTTTATACATTTTAAATTTATTCTTTTCAATAAAAACTAAAGTTTATTTTAATAATTATGCATTGATAATATTCAATTCGTGTAACAAAATAAATGATAGTTACATTATAGGCTTAAAAATGTATTTTCTCTAAAATTGGGATTTACACACTATATATTTTCAATACAAGAAACTATGTATAATTTCGTTAAATGATGATTAAATATATTGTTGACCTGAATAATATATTAACACTAATTTAATTAGAAACGAATAGGAAATAATAATTGAAATATTTAAAATTCAAAAATTCATTTTCCTATAAAAAAGTTTTCATTATATTTTTTGTTTCCATTTAAAAGTTAAATTCATAAATTTTAAAATTTTAATTTCAAAGAATTTTCTTCATTTTTTGATTCATCATAATAATATTATTATGATGAATTTATAGTATTTTTCTAAAAAGATTTATTTTTAGGTGAATATTAAAAAATGTCATTTTTACAAAAACCATAACTTTTATGGCATCATTTGGATATAAAAATGTCTTAAAAAATCATGAGATATTTTTCCAAATTAAATATGTATTTAATAATTAAAATTATAAATTAAAAATATTATATGTAATTTTGAAACCAATGATTAAAATTTTGGAACCAAAGTAATATTTTTTTTATAAAAAATTATTTTTATACGTTATACACTTGTTATTTAAGAATTATTTTTTCTCACTTTTAGAGATTTACTATTATAAAATTATTTTCATATTTAGAATTAGAATATAAAAATTTTATAATCTAGTTAGTATTATTTTATTTTCAAAAATAAGTTACCATGGTTAAATAAATTTACCACGGTAAAATTTAGTTTTCATAAAAAGTTAAAATTAAGGAGAAAAATACTAAAATCAATCACATATTATCTTCAAATGAGTGGTTGAGAGTATGATAAAACCAAAATCATACCCTAACTACTATTACCCTCTTTTGGAGCCACTTTTCTTGAATAATGACTTGTCCTTTTATATTATTACATAAATTCCACTCTCCTCACTTATTAACTGGGACTTCCACTACCTCTTTACTTACACTCTAAAAATTAGAATTCCTCTTAAAATTATACCCGTGTTAGTTATCATTAATCCTATCTTATTTTTGGAAGCTATTTGATTCAAGGAAAGTCCCTAAATCCTCCATTTTTAATATGATCTCCAAGATAAGGTTCAAACTCTTAATGATTTTAAATAAATTTCCTTGAATATTAGAGTATAAGTAAGAGATATTCTTAACTCAATACCATTTTATTGAGTAATTGTGTTTCTCCTAAAAATAAATTTTTATAATTTTTGAATATTATTACCTATTATTGTACTATGATTTATCCCCTATTTTTTGGGGTTTTCATTTCTCTATTATAATTTCCTTTAAAATGTTTCTTACTTCAAAAATATGACGTTTTAGGGGTTTCATCTCAAATTTCCTTCTTTGAGACTTGTTTCTATTATGAACATATTTTTGTTTATATGGTGTATATTATACCTCATTGAAGTATTATATCATGATCCTATCTTTATTCATTATATTTAATTTTTTATTCCATGTTTTCTCTTTCAAGAGAGTTTGAATCAAATTTCATAAAAGGTTTAAGGTTTTCTCATCTAATTTTTCTTTTATTCAGTTATATGCCATATTCAACACTTTATTCGTTTTGTGTGACGTATCTTCTACCAAACATATTCCTCTTATTAAACTATTTATGAAATTAAAGGGATTTACAAATTCATCTAAAGTTATTTATTTCAAGGTCTTTTGATTAAATGGGTACCAATTTTTATAAGGGTAATTAATTACTCAATATTGATTCTTAGAGTTATAATCATTCTTCTTGAACTATATTATTATAAATTGGGTACTATTTACATAATGATAAAATTAAATTTATATTCATCTAATTATTCTAGGTATTTATAATTATTTCTCATGAACTCATTTTCATGGGGGTTTTACCATATTTCTTCACTGTTGATAGACTTCTTCATTCATAAAAATGAAACTTTTATAATAATAATTCCCATATACACTATCAAATGTTTTACTCTATTATTATATTATTTATTTCTAATTTTTTTTCAGTTTCTATTTTGAAACCTAAATTTTTATTAATTTTTATTAATTTTATTATTTCTCCTCACCTATTTTCAAAATGACGTTTTTTAAGGTTTTACAATGTGGGTTTAAAGAAACCTATTTTAAAAATATTAAAAATTAGTTACCTTTATTGTTTATATTTTTGTATCCTACTCCACATTTCCTTTGAATAAAACTTATGTCTTTTCAAGGATCCATTATTGATATTTCATTTAAAGTGTTTTTCTTAAAATGTTGTTATGTTAGTTTCTTAAAAATGATTTTTGAAAGTGTCTCATAACATAATATCTTTACGAAAATATTAATAAATGTTAAAAAAACTATTTTTATGACTTGGATTCCATTTTCCACTTTACATCATAAAAATCTATCTCTTTTAGAGTTATGATTTATGAAATAACATTTCAATGCTCTTATGAAATACCCCTTTTGTGTAAATAATTTTGGTACCACATTAAAGAATTCTTGATGTCTTATTTCTATGATTCCATTTGAAATATTATGAAACACACTTTATTTCCATGTATTCTTCATGGTATGATATATTATTGACTTGATTTGACACACATGTGTATGTATGATCATTATATGATGGGTGAATTCTTATATCACTTCCAAAGCAATGACTAAAGTGTTACATATCATGAAATAATGGTGTTATGTGTGGGATTTTTTGTACATAATGAAGTGTAGACATTTTATTTTCTCACAAAATTAAGTGTTATTAATTTTTTTGTTCACGAAACACAATTAGAAAAATGGACTATTTCCACGGTTCAAAACAATGGCAATATGGCCCAAAACTGTGGCCGTAGGCTATGGTCACGATTTTTCCAAACCGTGGGTGCTATCACCGTGGCAGTATGGTCTATCCTATGGACACAGTTTTTACCATGGAAATAGGTGTCTCCCTTGTAAACCACAAAATTTGATCTATAGACACAATTTTTACCGTGGTAATAGGTGGCCTATTGCCATGATTTTAACTGTGGCTATAGCCGTAGAAAACCATGGGAATAGCCTAAAAATAATGCGTGCCTAGCTGGATTTGATCCCAGCAACTTCCCTTCATGTTTCAGCGACCTAACCACTACAACACCAACAATTTTGTGTATAAATATATATAATATGTTATATATATTATAAAAACTGTGGCAATATCCTGAAAACTATGGAAATAGTTCTTCCTGCCATTTTTTTAGCGGGAATTGTTTTCTCCTTCGCAAGGGTGGGAGACCTATAACCACTATTTTCAAAACCGTGGATATAGCCCTTCAAAAAAAGGAATATAGCCACGGTTTTAAAAACCCTGGCTATAGGCCACATAACCATGGCTATAGGTGTGGTATATGACCACAGTTTTTAAAACCATAGCTGTAGCCCATGAAACAATGTCCTATAGGCACAGTTTTAAAACCGTGGCTATAGGCCTATGGCCATAGCCTGTTTTTCTAGTAGTGACAAGAAGCATGTAAATTTTATTTATTCACAACATGAAGTGTGTAATTTTTTATTTTTCACAATGTGAATCATGGAAATTTTCTTTGTTCATAATATGATGCATATATATTTTTATGTTCACAACATGATCTATTTAAATTTTATTTGTTCAAAAATTAATATTTAGGTTTGATTAAATATTCTCAAAATTATATAATTTTCCCATTCTTGTGTTTTGTGGCATAGTTCCTTGTTAATGTATGTTTCCATTATATTCCACTTTTCATTTCATTTTCATATGATTATTATCAATGGATTATATTTATTATCTCACACTATTATTCCATGGTACATGTTTTTTGATTTGAGATTTCATATCCTTCTATCATGACATATGGAAAAATATTATTGTTACATGTTCTTTTTAATTATATATCTCTCACATGATCATTTTTTTCATATCATTATGATTTAACTCTTGAAACAATATTAATGATTTTTCACTTACTGGGCATTTGAGCTCACCCGATTCTTTTGTTTTCAACATCCCAAGTTATAAAGATATGTCTAAAATATGATATGTCAAGACGGAATTATAGTGTAGTGAGATTATGGAGAAATGTTCACAAGTATTATAAAATAATTCATTTATGTATCTAATCTTTAAATACACTAAAACATTGTGTTCTAGGATCATGTGATTATTGTGATATGTAATGTTCAATTATTGAAATATATGTAAGTTTATCTTGGGTCATATAACTAGTTATTAAAGACAGTTGTAAAGTATATGTTTTTAGTACTGGATCGGAGAGTGTGATTCTTATGTGTCTAAGTTAAGGTGGTGGGTGACATTGACTAGATAAATGATCTTATATGAATATTGACTTAGGGGGATGGAAACCTAAATAGATAAGAAGGTTGTGGTGACTGGAAGCACTGACTGGACACTACTATATTAGTGGGGTACAAACAAATTATGATTCACTGATAGATCATTATAATATTTTTTTCTTAAATAAAGTTAAGAATCATCCCCCCTTATATTAGGATCAATGTATGAACCACATAATCTCTTATGTTGTTCTTATGACCCATTTTATTCCCAATCGTTGAAATTGAAAGCTATTGATTATGTATTCCGGAGTGTGTGTGTTGTGGAATGATGAATTTGGTGTGGGTCTAAATTCCAAGTTTGGGTTGGTATAGCGTGTCTTTACATTCTAGAGATTTTTGTTTCTATATGATAATTTCCCAAGGAATATCATCTAGTGGTATGATTGAACAATGACCATGAACCCAATAATAGGTTCTATGGAATGAATAAATGATGAATTATCACCTTATTAGTCTACTAATGATGCTTTAAATAATTAATCATTCCCTTTTATTATTTTAGATATTCTCTCTATATATGTTATTTTGATTGATTTTTTATGGAGTTATTTTAACATCCATAGTTTTTAAAAAGGAAAAACTATTTTTGATAGTGTATATGATACACCACATCAAACTTAAATGAATAAATAAATATTATTATTTAAATGTCACCATTAACCTAGCTGTGAGAATGGTGGGAATGAATAGTATTAACTAAATTATGAAAATATTTTTTACACACGTATATATAGATAATTATTTTGTGACCAATTAATTATAAATTAATGTATAACCTTTTTTAAAATAAAAGGAAATATTTTTCTGAAAAACTATTTAAATTTGAACAAATGTGTTTTATACTAATAAATAATAAAATCACTCTTATTGAATTATATGAATGTAATATATATATATATATAATATTAAATATAATGTTTAAAATCCATCTTATGTGTTTTCTAAACATGATATATGAATAAATCCAATTTTAGGCATAAACGAAGTATTTTTCAAAAAAGTAGTTTTGTCGCCTATTGCTGGCACACCTAATTTAAATCTATTATCTAAAAATTTTATAAATTATATTTGAAAAAATAATCTTCTTATATTGAATAGGTGTATAAAAATTTACTTTGGTTTTTTTTGGTATTTTTATCATAAGTTTTATTTTTTGATGAATAATGAAAATAGTGAATTTTAATTAAAATATATTTTTTATCTAAATTATTTATATAGTTAAATTATGTTTTAAATTGGTTTCAAAGTATAATTAGTTCTATTTATAATAAATAAAACCAATTTAGTTCATTGTAATCAATTTAACATTGAAATTAGATATAAAAACATTTCAAACTTTTGAACGTTTCACTTTAAAAACTTATTTTTTCATTTTGTGTACATGGTTAATTTTAAATATAATTATTCCAATTATATGAATTGAATTAGGTAAAATGGATTAAATATTTCTGATAATAAGTTTAAAATTATTTTTTAAGGTTAACTTCATTTTTAGGTATAAAAAATGTATGATTGTAAAAAAATTATTTATCGCAGTATAGGTAAAAAATGAAACATGTTAAAGGGTAGAGGCATAAAATACCTAAAAACTACAAATTTTTTTAGGTTGTTTGGGGTGTGGCTCAACCATAACCATACTAAAAAATATTAATTTAGACCCAAATTATTTTAATTTAACGGAACCTCAAAAAGGTTGGCTTTAAATATAAAATATTCATTATTTAATCACTTGAAAACTCCTACCTGAAGTAAAAATACCACCCTCACCACACAATTTCAACACAAAAAGACATGTATATCATAAAATATCTACCCAAATATATCATACACACTCTAACCATATCCTATTTTTTAATATCTCACAAAAATACCGAATCTAAGTTCCTCAATGGTCTCTCAAGGAGGTGATATTCAAGAGGTAATTTTCCCAAAGTACCACTCTTAATTTCTTTTCATTTTCTACATTATCCTTAACTCCTTCATCCATAAATGAATGATAAATCCAGAATAATTTATATACTATATTTTTATGTTTATAATGAAATATATCATATCCATTTTTATTTTTCATCTCCTCTTATTCAAAGAAATGAAATTATTGTCCAAGTTATGCCGGTTAATTGCCTCTGTGAATAATGTTTTTTTTCTTTTTTTCATTTCTGCCTTCATAGATGGTCTTAAAGCTATTTTTGTGGTTAAATAATATTTAATATTTATATATAACCTATTTAATATTATGTAACTTATATATACTCATAATATTAAATAAAATGAAACTTATTCTTGGTGTTTGGAAAACCTGCCAAAAATAAACTAAATGTTTATCATTAAAATTATATTTTAGGAATCATTCTCATGTAATAAATTAAAATTATATATGGTAACATTTATAATTATTTACTTAAATTAATAAATTTTCATTACACTTCTGGATTTTTAATTTTATTTTACAATAACATCCACAATTTTACACAAATGAATCGATCATGAAACTATGAAATGAATGCACCCAAAACCATGAAAACAATAAAATATTATTAATTAATTGGTCATAAGATGTTATAAAACCATCACATAAGGTAATATAAATATGAATAAATTTATTTATTAAGTTAATAACCTTTTTTAAACCATTATACAAGAGGTTTTAACACATTTGAAGGAAGTTGAACGTGAGGTAAGAGAATTTCTTAACCCAATTTCCATTATTTGGATTAAACTTATACTTGTTGATTATGTTGTGATAATATTATGTGTGAAATTAATCTTTAATATATTATGTTGTATTTAAACTTTTTATGTGGATTTATAATAGATACACATATTTTATCTATTTTATTAATTTCCACTTCCATGATATGATAATTGTAAGGGTATTCATCTCAATCTCATTTCATTGAGAAATATCTTGTTGTTATGAACCTTATTATTTTATAAAGTTTATATAAATACCATTTGAAAATATATGTCCATAATTTATCTATTGTCATATTATTTAATGTTTTTTTAAATTTTAGTCTTTCATTGGACTAATGATTTAAATGTCCAAAGTGGTACGAGACACTTCGAATGTTTAAAATATTTAATTTAAAAATATTTTCTCAATGTTAATATTCTTTTTAATATTTTGCATATTTATTTATATAGATATAAAATTGTTATAAAGGAAATTTTATTCCTATTTTTAATTTCATTCAATGGTTTTCAAAAGGAATATCTTTACATGTTTTATGAAGAACATTTTCACAAACGAATAAATGAATGTTCTACTTTTAAAGTAAATGGAGAGAATGACTTTTCTGCCACCATGGATATTATTTTATTTTTGATTCCTTTGAAAGAATTAATGTTTAATTAAATAAAAAATATTATATTTTTGGTTATTTTGTTATTGAAAATGGGTTTTCAATAAAAAGGGTATTTTGGTATAGAAAATGGGTTTTCAATAAAAAAGGGTATTTTGGTATTAAAAATGGGTTCTTGAAGGAAAAAAGTATTTTTATCTAGAACTATTTTAATATGGGACTAAAATAGTTTTCCAAGGTTTTTAATATGAAATTATTTTATTAATAATATGGTACTTGAGCATTATATGAAATAGGTGATCTTGATATAGCTTATACAAAGGGTTGAGCCCCATTATAAATCATAGGTGAGCCCGATACAGCTTAGAAGAAGGGTTCAGCCCCATTATAGCTCATGAGTGAGCCTGTTATATATTATATGAAGGGATGAGACCCATTATAGATCATGGGTGAGCCTGATATATATCTTTTATGAAGAGTGATCCCCATTAAATATCTCCAATGCATTCGATAATAATAATTATTATTGGAAGTCAGCCGTATGGTTATTACAATTTAAAAGGATTTGAAAGGGTTTTTTTATATGATACTCTAAGTCACATAAAAGAGTTTTAATTGATTTATGTTGGTTTTAATGTTTTTCTTTGAGAAAATAATATGTGGGTTTTTTCATGTTATTTTTTTGTTTCATTCATCAAATATGTTTTTATGTTTTTCACTAGACTAATGGTTTTCTTTATTTATGTACCTTAATGATCCTTTTGTGCTCATCCTAAGTGTTAAAATGTTTTTCACACGTTATAAGTATGGGTAAGATAAAGGAGGAAGTCAAGATGAATGTTATGAATATTTTTATTAAGAAAAATAAATCATGTTAACTTTTAAAAATTTTATATTTTTGAAGAAATGAATACTATTTTAGTTGCATCCTATTTGTATTAATGTTAAATGTTATGTATGAATTATGACATAATTCTATAAAAATATAAACATGAAAAGATCCTTAATGTGAAAGCAAGTAAATTATTGACTAAAAATCAAGATTATGTAATGTTTTAGGTTGGATCCTTACTGTTGGTATAAAAGGAAGGGTTTAGATAAATTTCGGTATTAGTACTTTTGGTTAAACATAGGTTAAGTTTCTATGTATATTCTTTTAGATAAATCCTTATTATATATATTTTTCAGATCAATTAATGTTAGTTACAAATTGAAGGAGGAGGATCTCAAACAATATTCCTATCTCATCCCAATGACTTGATTGCAATAATTATTGAAAAGTCATGTCCTCATGATTTTGAAACTTTTTCTAACATACGATTATCTTGAAAATAGTTGTATGAGATATCAGACACCTCATCTGTACCTCGATTCCATCATGGATCATGGGTTGTTTTTAATAAAATCATATTTTGTTAATATTCTCATATTTTAAAAAAATGTAAATATTTTCAAGGCATTTTAATATATTTTACCTTATCATAAGATTTTGATGCATATTATTATTTTGATAAAGATTCTGAAGAAGGATACCCTTGAGAAACCAATTTATATTTACTTTTAACTTAAAGTGTTTGAACACATACTTATGGTATCTTAAAAGGACCTTTGATTGAAAGTTTAAAATTAATCTAAGTTTGATTGTTTTATAAAAATCAAGTTTTATCAAATGTTTTGAAATTATATGTCATACATGATTATTTTCTCAAACTATTTCTTTGGGAACTCTCATATGACCCATGTTGTATAATGTGTATCTGGATAAATGAAGAAAGTGATTTTGAATAATCTATATATAATTATTTCAATGTATGGATGTTCTATCTAATCGAAAAAAATAATGATGAAACTAGGTGGATGACATGATCAAGGTATGAAATTCATTATTTTTGGAATAGTTTTATTCAATCTTAGAGAGGTGAAATTAAAAATTTCAATTTTTATAAGACTTCATGGATTAAGATGTTGAGGTAATTATGGGATGAGATACAAATGAGAGGTATAAAATAACCATTAAAGTTAAATAATTCTATTAAAGGATGAAACTCTACTTTTCAAGAAATTATGTTTCCTTTTGATCTTATTATAAGTAGTAAAATAATTCTTCAACATAATGAAAAGGATCTTAAAACAAAAAAAATTATCTATTAACTTTTATTTATAAGAAATCAATGAAATTTTAATCAATCACAAAATTATGGTTTTATTATAGTTAACTTTCTCATTACCATATTTCCTATCACTCTCCAACAGAACTTGATGGTTATTTTTCTCTTCCATATCCATGTTTTACTACATGGAACCATAGTTTGTGTTATCTCAACTGATATTCATACTTCTCTATCTTTCTTTCAAAGTGGAACTTTTATTAATCTTTTTCCCGATGTGGTATTTCAATAAGGGTATTTTGAAAAGTAAAACCGTAGTTATAAAGACCAAATTCAAAATTGCGAGGATGAAATTTATAAGGGGGGTTGGGTATGTAATATCTCAAGTTTTTATAAATTAAATACTTTGTTTGACAACATACATTATACACCACATTGAACTTAAATAAAAAAATAAATATTATTATTTAAATGTTAGCATTAATGTAGACATTAGAATGATGGGAATGAACAATATTAATTGAATTATGAAAACATTATTTACACAAGAATATATAGTTAATTATTTGGTGACTAATTAATTATAAATGAATTTAAAACTCTTTTTAAAATAAAAGGAAATATTTTTCTGAAAATCTATTTAAATGTGCACAAATGTGTTTTTTATTAATAAATAATAAGATCACTATTTTTAGACTACATTAATTCAATATATATAATATACTCAATATAATTTTTAAAAATATTCTTATCTTTTTTCTAAACATGATATATGAATAAATCTAAATTTAGGCATAAAATAAGTATTTTTGAAAAAAAGAAGTTTTTGCCGCCTTTTAATGGAGAACCTTCTTTAAATATAGTTTTTGTAAATTTTATTAATTATATTTGACAAAATAAACTTCCTTTTTTAAATAAGAGTATAACAATATACTTTTTTTTTAATTTGTTTTTTATTTTTCTGATAGGTTTTATTTTTGATGAATAATGAAAAATAATGGATTTTAATTGAAAACGGTTTTTATCTAATTTATTTACATGGTTGAATTATGTTTTAAATTGGTTTTAAAGTATAAATAGTTCAATTTGTAATAAATAAAACTATTTTAGGTCATTGGAATAAATTTCAAATTTAAATTAGATATAAAAACATTTCAAACTTTTGAACGTTTTACTTTAAAAACCCGCCTTTTCATTTTTTCTGCGAAATTAATTTTATATCTAATTCTTCCAATAATTTAAATTGAATTAGGTAAAATATATTCCTTATTTGGAATAATAAGGTCTAAATTATGTTGAAAGGTTATTTTGATTTTTAGTGATAATTTTTTTATCTTGGTAAAAAAGTTATTTACCACGGTATTGTTAAAAAAAGAAACATGTTAAAGTTAAAAAGGTAAAATCTTAAAATTCAAAAAAAATTACTAAATTTAAATTTTGGTTGAGGTGTGTTTCAACACTATCCATCCTAAAAAATATTAATTTCTAGAAAAATTTATTTAATTTAACGCCACCTCAAAATGGATAGCTTTAAATATAAAATACTTCTTTTTTAATCACTTAAACCCACCTCTCCTCAAGTATAAATAAAGCCCTCACCACCCCATTTCGAACCAAAAATCCTTTTAGATCCTAAAGTATCTACCCAAATCTCTCATAATAAATCTACCCACATCAAAGTGCTTTTGGTATCACCAAAATACCAAATCCAAGGTCCTCAAGGGTCTCTTAAGGTGGTGACATTCAAGAGGTAATTTTCCCAAAGTACCTCTATTATGTTTTTTCATTTTCTACTTTCTCATTACCACCTTAATAAATAAATTCCTGATAACTCTATAATCATGTATATACTATAGTTTTATGTTTCTAATTTAATATCTCATATCCATTTCATTTCTTATCTTCTCTTATTCAAAGAAATGAAATTATTATCCAAGTTATGCCGATTAATCACCTTTTTGAATAATGTTTTTGTTCATTTTTTTCATGACCACATTCATGGATGGTCTTAAAAATATTTTTATGGTTAAATAATATTTTAATATTTATATTATAACCTATTTAATATTCTATAAATTATATATTGTAAGGACCTATGTTTTTCTAAACTACAATTTTGAGCAGAAATTTTATTTTTTCTATTAGATGCTTTTAAGTGTTAAAATAGTTGTCTTCCCCTATAATATGATCTTGGATAATTTTTATGACCACTAAATTAGTGTTGTAATAGGGTTTTAACCCTTTTTTAGGAGTTTGGTAGGAATCCAATCCGTTCAAATTTTAGAAGAATAATTAATAATTAATAATTAATAAATTAAATATTAAATTGTTCAGACAGGTTCATTTGGTCATAAATTTTTAATGGAGTGTAGGATTGAGTTCATGCCTCTTCTATTGAGTCTGGGATGGTATTTTTTCCTAGTAGAGTAAAAAACATGAGTTTTCCATTGGGGCTGACCCATGCCCCATTTCTTTTTCTTTTATTTTTTCTTTCTTTTATTTCTTTTCTTTTTCTTTCTTTGTTTTCCTTATTTCATTATTTCATAATCCTACAGATCCTAATCACATGGAACTTGACCAATGGAGAAAATGGAGTGGGAAAAATAGAAATATGGGGAAGGTAAGAGGGGTGCTTCAGCGAAGACTTCGACGCGACAGTTGTGGACCATAGAATTGGGTGAAGCTACAACGATTTACACCCAAAGGTATGACCATTTATGTTTGTACTAAAAACCCCTCATATTATTTAATTTAAAGTTTTTAAAGTCTTATTATTCTTGTATATGGCCCATAGTGGCCAGATCTGTTGTTTTGGGGATGAAAATGGGGGGTTTTGTGTGATCTAGAGGGTTTTCTATTCAAGAAAACCCAAAAATACAACGTGTGATTCAGGGGAACATGCCATATGTTCTTCCCATTTAGGAAGATAAGGTTTTAAGAAGTGCAAATTTTGTAATGTTTATAAAATCTTTGTGCTGTTAATTGGTTGTGTATCTGAGTACCCATCAAGGCGAACCCGTGTAGGGGTACATGGCCATGTAGAGTACACAACTGCACATGAGCCTCAACCCAGTTGATGAGGTATCCTTAAATGCATCCACAAGAACGAGGTTCAAAACTAGGCAGAAGAATTTTTCCTGGATATTGTAGTAGTACTGTAGTAGTACTGTAGCAGTCACTGTATAGTACTATTGCAGGTATTGTTCGACACTATAGCAGTTAGAACTACTCACCTTGGGCCACCAGTTTGGGCTTGGAGTCCTTAAGGCCTTCAGGACACCCAGAACATTGGGTCAGTAGGGATTTCAAGCCACCTTTAAAGCCTTCGGTCCACCTCAAGGCTTTTGGGAAACATCCATTTCCCCCCGACAGCCTTTACAAAAAGGAGCAGCCCCAAAGGATGATTCAGAGCAAGAACACTCAACAAAGTAGAACCAATGGATTTGGAAGAATGAGAGGATATGGATACGCCATCGGGACCAGCCTGTGCTTCCATGGGAAGCTTAGCTATACAGCCATGTGAAGGTGGAGATCTACTATCATGATGCAGATTCTGGGGTGAGGCAGTTCCTTGTAGTTATAGTCTGGTTGAATTCCCTAAGACCTTCGGGTCATGTAATCTCTTAAGCATATGGGCCATGTAATCACTAAGACTATGTGCCTTTTAAGGGTTCCTCCTCATCTCTTGAAAGGGGGGTTATCAAAAATCAATAAAAAATGAAGGTTGTTAGGCCATTCAGGTGTAGAGTACACAACCAGGCCCCATGTGGGTGGAACACTGTGTAGAAGTACACGACCTGGTCAAGTATCCAGCCACATCGATTGAGGGACACAGGCATGTACCCCATGTCGGGTACACTCCATGTACCTATGGAAATTTCACACATAGGCTAGTGGAGGTACACATCCAGGTGAGGATATGGGATTACACATCGTGTACCCATGGGGACATGCCGTGTACTGCCCCCTTGTAACCTTTTGAGAGTTTTTCATATCGTTTCACCCAGGAGTCTAAATTGGACCTAAGAGTAGTCCATTATAAGTATCTTTTCATGTAGATCACAATGGTAATACTTGTGAGGTTTTTTGAGGACTTCTGAGTATCATTTTAGGCCTTTTGTGAATGGAGAGTTTCTTCCTCTGGTTGTTCTATTCAGGATATATTGAGAGTTAGAACTATTTTGAAATGATAAATGATCTATCTCTATTGACCTATGTTGGTGTAGCTTTCTTTTGAGGATGTATACCTTTATGTATGTCCCTTCTAGCCTTAAAGGATATGAGAATGGTTGTTATCGTGGATCCCTTATTGGATTCCTCTGTTTATGTTTCGACCTAGAGGATCCCGTATAAGATTTATCTATCTTATGTCTAGTTACACATGACCCCCTGAGAGACACCTTTACTTATATGATAATCTAGGGAGACCCTTATAGGATTTATATACCTCTTTATCATACTGAAGATCCCGTGTAGGATGCCTCTACTTTATATCTGTTTACTAAGGATCCCCTGAGGGATTCCTATTCTCATGAATTGATCTAGGGAGTCCCTTGTAGGATCCCTGTACCTATGTACTATTCTAAGGATCTCGTATAGGATTCCTCTGTCAAATTGAAATTTGAGGATCCCATATAGGATTCCTCCTTTTACTTTCAAATATGGATCCCAAGTAGGATGCCTTCACTTGTGTTTCGAACTTGAGGATCCCAATTTGGATTCCTTCACTTGTGTTTTTACCTTGAGGATCCCAAGTATGATGCCTCTCAGCGTTTTGACTTGAGGGATCTAGATGGTTCCCCATTTTCTATCTCATCTTGAGTTATTATGCCAACTTGGGGTAGAGATGGTAGTGGGTATCACATTAGAGCCTATGTTAAACTTGTAAGACTTTAGGGATGTGGAAGTAGTATTTGGTTGGGTGTTTAGTCAACCCTTACTCTTTTTATCTTTCACATGATTTTTTTATGATGTAGTGATGTTATCCAGAGGCGCTTCCTAGTTGGTGGATATTGTGCCTGATGTGAGTTGTCTTTCTTTCTTTTGAGATGAAAAACATTCCTCCTAGGATCCTTCATGCTTATTGGGATTACCAGAGGTGTTTCTCGTACCCTACTATTGAGACTTACATGATGTTTATGCTATTCCCTGAGTGATACTTGGATTCCATTCGTAGGAATTCCTTAGACAGACTCAAAGGGTTGTTGAATTGTATTCCCTATGTGATACTTGAATTCCCATTGTAGGAATTCCTTGGATAAGATTAGAGGGTTTTTGAATTGTATGTCTTGAGTGATACTTTCATTCCCTGTTATAGGAATGCCTTCGACGAACACATAGGTTGGTTGATTCTATATATTCCTTGGATGTTGCTACTTGGATCTTAATGTGGTAGTGGACTCCTTGGATTGAGCATGATCATTGGGTATTCATCCTATAGGATGCCTTGGGCCTTTTTACCCCTTAGATCTGACTTGCTTGGACTGGAATAGGATATGTTTGTTAGAAATTCTTCTAGGACTCCAACCAGAGCCTTTACATGGTTTCCATCGAGTTTCTCCTGAGAATCAATGAAGATAGCTTTTTCTTCTATACCTTGGATCCATCACTTCATGGTTAGACACTTTATTATACAACATAGTCATGATTTATGTTATAATTGTGATTAAATGGCATAGGTTGATGAGTATTCCTTGGTCTTTATACCTTGGATATGGCCCTTGGGGTCTGACATGTGATTACTCAACATAGGATGTAGTTGGTTGTAGTGACCTTGTATAGGATTGATATTTGTTACATAGTGTCCTTCTTTATGGGGAATATATGTGAGTATTGTTGAACCCAGGTGTAGGACAAGTACCCCCTGTGGTGACATAGCTTGCTTAGAGATATAAATTTGGTGTTGGTTGCAGCGGGTACATGTCGATTGGGATTATGGACCCAAGGATTGACTGTAGTTTGGTTTTCATGTTATTTTATTTCAGATACCAATGAATATTCTTATTTATATATATATATGTAAATTTACGGGACTATAAATTTACACACACACACACATATATATATATAAATATATATATATATGGACATCCATGATGGCACTTTACCAGTTGATCGGGATTACAGACCTAGGGTTCGACTATGGTTTCACGTATTGGTTTTACTTCCCTTTTAGTTGTGTCTTAGAAAGGTTGAGTAGTTTCTTTTTCATACACTTATAGAAAAAAATTTATAGGTTTCTTTTTGTGGTGGCCTACTGAGATTATTTCTTATCCCTACATGTTCACCTCGGTGTACATGTAGAACTTATGTCTGCTTTTCAGGTTGAGTACACATTGCGTGATGGATAGAGCTGAAGCCCAGAGTTGCATGATAATGTAGAGAAACTCATGTGAGTTCTTATGATTGGGATGGTGCTATTAGAAAGTGTTTGGAGTCTAGGTATGTGGTTTTTCTTGGAGTTAGTAGTATATCCCTTTACTTTTACTTCTAGTTTATTTTATATTTTTGTATCTCTATGGTTGGCCCAATGGGTGACAAGTGTTTTATTGTATTACATTAATCTTTGGGATTTTAAAACATTTTATTTATTATTATATCATGTTCTATTTAATTTATTTAATACTTCCACACTCTATTTGTTTACTGATATGTATGTTACTTAGCTATTTCTATTGTTTTCTTACTCTGATATGAGGTCATAATATACCCACTATAACACCCTAGGCCCTCACTGCTAGTTGAAAACCTCTAACGTACATGGAGGTGCACTTGAGGATTCTTAACCCACTGGCTTGAAGCACTGGTTTATTAGAGTTTGGTTTTGGACATAAAATATATACTCATAATAGTAAATAAATTGAAACTAGTTCATAGTGTTCAGAAAAACCCACCAAAATGAACTAAATGTTTATCATTAACATTTTATCTAATGATTCCTCCTCATGTATGTAATTTCAATGATATATGGGACCATTTATACTTATGGAAGTAAATTAATAATTTTTCATTACACTTAGTTTTAATCTCATTTTACAATAACATCCACAATTTTACATAAATGAATCGTTCATGAAACTATGAAACAAACACACCTAAAACCATGAAAATAACAAAACATTATTAATTAATGGGTCATAATATGTTATAAAATCATCACATAAGGTACTATAAATATTAATATTGTTTTGGAGTAAGTTAATAACATTATTTAAACAATTATACAGGATTTTTGAACATGTTTGAAAGAATTAAAAGGTGAGGTAATGGAATTTCTTAACCCAATTTCCATTTTTTGGGTTAAACTTTAACTTCATGATTATTTCATACTAATCTTATGCGTGAAATGAATTTTGAACATCTTATGTAATATTTAAACTCGTTTTAAGTGTATTTATAGAAGATACACATATGTGATCCATTATATTAATTTCCAATTCCATGATGTGATATTTTTAAGGGTCTTCATCTCAATCTCCTTTCATTGAGACATTTCTTGATGGTATGAACCTTATTATTTTATAAGGTGTATATAAATTCCATTTGAAATTATATATCCATATTTTATCTATTCTCATGTTATTTAATGTTTTGTTAAATGTTAATATTTCATTTTACTTATGATTTAAATGTTCAAAGTTAGATGGGATACTTTGAATGTTTAAAATATTTAATCTAAAAATCTTTTCTCCATGTCAGTATTCTTGTTAATATTTTATATATTTATTTATATGGATAAAAAAAATTTATAAATGAAATTTTATTTATATTTTTAATTTCATTCAATGGTTTTAAAAAGGAATCTTATTATGTGTTTTATATGGAATGTTTTTACAAAAAAAAAGAATGTTGCATTTTTAACATACATGGCGACAATGACTTTTCTTCTGCCATGGATATTATTTTATTTTTGATTTCTTTTAAAGACTTAATGTTTCATTAAATTATAAAACCATATTTATATTTTGGGTATTTTGGTTTTCAAAATGGGTTTTCAATAAAAAAGGTGTTTTGGAATTGAAAATGGGTTCTTGAAATAAAAGGGTATTTTTATTTGGAAGTGTTTTCATATGGGATTAAAAGATTTTTTCAAAGGGTTTTAAGATGAAAGTGTTTTATTAATGACATGTTAATTGAGAATTCTATGAAATGGGTGATCCTGATATAGATTATATGGAGGGTTGATCCCCATTATAGCTCATGGGCGAGCCCAATACAACTTATATGAAGGGTTGATCCACATTATAGCTCACAGGTGAGCCCGTTATAGCTTATACGAAGGGATCATCCCCACTATATCTCATGGGTGAGCCCAATATAGATTATACAAAGTGTGATCCCCATTAAATATCTCCAATGCATTGGGTAATAATAATTACTGGAAGTCAGCCGCATGGTTTTTCTAATTGAAAGGGGTTTGAAAGGGTTTTATATATATGATACTCTAAGTCACCTAAAGGATCTTTAATTTCTTTATATTGGTTTTAATGATTTTATTTGACCAATAAATATGTGTATTATTCATGTTAAAATGTTTTGATTCATTCATTAAATAGGTTTTCATTTTTTTTCACTATATTAATATTTTTCTTTCTTTATATCCCTTACTGAGATTTTTGTGATCATCCCAAGTTTTAAAATGTTTTTCATAGTATATAAGGATGGGTAGGAGAAAGGAGAAAGTCAATATGAATTTTACGAAGTTTTTTACCAATAAAAAGAAATCGTGTTAAATTTTAAAAAGTTTTATATTTTGGAATATATGGATACTATTTCAGTTGTATCCACTTTTTATAAATGTAAAATGTTATGTATAAACTGTGACTTAATTCTCTAAAAATCTAAACCTAAAAATATCCTCAATGTAAAAGCTAGTTAATTCTTGAATAAAACTCATGATTATGTAATGTTTAAGGTTGGGTACGTATAGTTATTGGGGTATGGGAAAGATAGTGGAAAATATTAAAAGTGGTTAGATAATGGTTGAGGGGATGAGTTGGCATTATGTGAATAAGACAAGTATATCACAAAGGAATATATATGAGTATTGTAGGAGTTGATTCAGATGAGTAAAGGAAGAATGAAATTATGTTTCATATCATACAATTTAATATAAAGATTCACCATCTATGATAGGTATGGTTCAAAGGATACATGAATATCATAATCCATTAAATAGTTAAATTTTAACACCTCAGGATCTTTTGATATATTCATCTTTAAATAAATTTTATTTCTTTGATAGCTTGATTCGCATGCATCACCATGTTTAAACATACATTGATATAATATTGAATTATTATTATTTAGTGTGGAGGTTATCACCTATAAGTTATATTGGATGGTACAAATAGGAAAAAATAAATTGTGAAAAAGTATTATATATATATATAATCAATTCATTAGTTTTTAATTGATTAGAAATTAAAATAAAAGAATTTTAAGTTTGAAAAGAGATGTTTTTATAAAAAACTATTTTTTGAGTATTATGTATTTGTAAACTAATAAACTAAATTATTATATATAATTATTACTGATTCTAATTAAATTTTAATATAATATAAATAATGAAATATTTTAACATTCATCTACTAGTTTTTATGAGGAAAAGAATAAAGGTAAAATCAGTTTTATTTATAAAATTAATTTTGATAAAAATAGTTTTATTGCGTTTTGTGAAATTATTTTAAAATGAATTTCTTCCACTTATAGAAATTTAATCTTGTAAAATGTATTCCATATCTTGAGTCAATATAATTAATATTATTTAATAATTTTAACTTAATTTTTGTTAATTATGAACTGTAACTTTGGTAAAAAAGTGAGTTTCCACAGTAAAAGTTATAACTGGTTAAAAATATTAAAACTAAACCGATAAGGGTTAACATGACCTAAATAATTTTATAAATACTATTTTATGGTTATATTTAGACCCTATATCATCTCAAATTTTAATAATATTCATTTTAGAGACATTTTTCTTTAGTAAGACATTAATATATTTTAAACTTTTCAAAAATCCTAAGTGTGACCTCTCCCACCATTATAAGAGGACACTATTTATCCTATATTATACACACTTAAAGAGATAATTATCTCATCCAAGACCTAAAAAATTACTTCATTAACATAATTATACCTGATATAGATGCCAATTTTTATTCAAAATACCAACCATTGAATGATTAAATAGTATGCATAAGAGGTTTTCCAAAGAAGAGGTATAAATCTTAACTGAGTTTTTTATCTATTTTATTACTTATATATCTCTTTAAATTATTTTATAACCATGACTATATAATAAAATAAGTGTATAAAATATAATTATATGTTTATATTTCAATGGATCAACCTTTTTTCATCTCCTTCTCTATAAAATGAGAAATGAAATCATTGTTCATGTAAACATACAAACTATAACCTCACGAAGCGATGTATATCTTTTTTCATCAACACCATTCATGGTTGGTTATTATTATAGATTTAATTTATATATATTATAGTTTTTAAATTATAATTCTTATGTAATTATAATATTTTATCTATCTTTTTACCTTTCCATATGTTGGAAAATGATAACGTCACTCGTGTGTAAGTGTGGACTACCGCCTCCATGAAGTGATGTGATTTATTTTTCATTATCTCTTTACATGGTTGGTAATAATGATATTTTTAATGAATATATATATATATATATTATATTAATGACATAATAACGATTCTAAAAATTTTAATTCTTATTTAACTTTATTTCATTTCATCCTTTAAAAAGTGGAAACACCACTCGTGTGTATGTACATATTACCGTCCCAAAAAAGTGATGTGATTAAATATTAACCACCACTTTATATAAATAATTATAAAAGTCTATATGGTGAAAAAATATGATACTTATATTTTTATTAATATTCTTTATATTATGAAAGCATGAAAAAGGTGAACGTACTAGAACCATCTAACTGAAATATGAATGGAAAATAGACAAGTTTTTATCTGAATATTCTTTTAAATGAATAAATTATTAATAAAAAGAAAATTAGAAATTTTAAATTAATGATACATAATAATTTATGTATTAATAAGGTTTTATAACATATGTGTACTAAATCTATATTTGTTGTACCATAGACTTGAATGTGTATGAAGAAATATGAGATTTGATGTTAGGGTTTATGTTATAATATAATTTCTTTTTATTATTGTCTATGTTAAAATTTTATTGAGGGAAATTATATGGATATTAACCTTTAAACCCCATATATTTTCTTATCCTCTGGTTATTCCTATAATTATTTTTTATTAGTACCATTTCCCTCTCTTTGGTACTTAAAATGATCAAGAAATATTTTTTAAATAAAATTTGACCTTATTTACTTTTTATTTGATGGAATTTTTCTTCCATGCCCATGATATTAAAATTTTTTTACGGAAGTTTGTACCTATACATGAAATTATTTAAAAATTAAATTGTCATAACATTTTAGTTTATTTAAAAATGTTTAAAAGTAATATAAGAAATGTTTTCTGAGAAAGTGATTTTTGAATTTTTATAAAAGTGTGAAAAGAATTTTCTCTTTTAACATAAATGATATGAACTTATTTTACCACCATAATTTCTATTAATTTCTTTGAATAATCCACTAAAAGTTTCCATGTTTTTTTTAAAATAAAATCATTTTCAAAATATTATATGAGGAATCATGTTTACATTGAATGTGATTGGAAATAAAATTAAAATCATCATGAGAAACTAAATAAAATAGGATCTGGGATGCAAAATCTTGTGGATATGCTCACCCAAATCTCTGAATATATGAATGATTATACAAATTATGTTAAACTTTAAAATAACCAATGGAATTAATAAATCATTATTTAGTGTTTTATGAAGAAATTTACACCTTCCTTTAGTAGTCCCTTTGATCCACTTATTTCCATGAAATGGATAAATTCTATGGAGAATATATTTTCTAGTATATAATGCACATACCATGAGAATGTTATTTTGGTTGTGTGTTTTTTGGAAGGTGAAGCTGATAAATGGTATAATCTTATGAAGAATATAAGGAAAGAGGAGAAAATTGACTCCATTAAGTTGGAAGAGTTTTAGAAGGTATTTTTCAATAAGTACTTTCCTAAAAATATTCACATTAAAATGGAATGGGAATTTATGTAATTGAAATATAAGGATGATGAATCTATAGGAACTTATGAGAAAAATATCACAAGACTTGCAAGGTATAATTTAGGTTTTATCATTGAACCTGAAAGAAAAACTGATTGATTCTTTTGTAGTCTAACACAAAGTCTCTAACATGAATTGGATATAAGAGACTTTGATAGCTATGAAGAAATCATTCTATGTGCTCCCAAGATGGAAAGGAAAATTGGATATCCTCAACATTCTCATGGTTTTGGGGACAAAAACAGAAAGAAAATTAATATTCCTTCATGTCAAAAGAATGGAAGGAAGCACATAAGAAATTTCTTTCTGGGTTCTAGTAAATGTTTTAAATGTGTAAAATAAGTCTATTGAGAAAAATAATACTGAAGTGATGTGAAGAGGCTAGTTAATGAATTCAATAGTGATAAAGATCAACCAAATGTTACACACACACTCTAATGATACAATTTCATAGAGTATATAAATTATTCCAATTAGTGCACAAATTTGAGTGTTTATAATGAAGATATAAGTTATAAACATCTTAATCCAAGAGGAAAAGGGAAATATCAATTGATCACAACTGTTTAAGTGGGTCATGAGTACAAAGTGGTGAAGGTATACTTACCATCCAGTCCAGAACTGCAAATGTTTTGTTTGATTATGGATCTAACCACTCTTTTATATTTGATGAATTTTTTGAGGGTATCATGTCACCACCTCAATGATTAGATATTGAGTTAATAGTAACAACTCCAAATGGTATGATGATCACATCTCAAGTATATAGCTATTTCTCGATAGATGTTTATGGGAATACACTTCCTGAAAATCTTGTGAGACTCCCTCTAGTTGATTTTTTTGTGATTTTTTGCATGTATTGATTATATTTACATATATCCCATATCAATTAATGAGGAAGGGAGGTCACATTTAATATTATGAATCAATATATGATTTTCTTTCGGTGTGAGGATGAATATAAAATTCCAATGGACGTTACTTCTATTTTATGGGTCTCATTGCTTATTCCTGAGGGATATTTATCTTAAATGGTTAGAGAGAAATTCAACATTGAATATATGCCTATTATTTGAATTTTTTTTATTTTTTTAGTTAAATATTTCATATTTTTCTCCTGAATTGTGAAGTTTAGTTTTCAATATAACTCATACATGGTGGTACACCTATTTCTATGACTCTATATAAAATGAACCCGATTGAGTTGCAGGAATTGAAGAAGGAAATCCGGGAGAATCTTGATAAGGGATTCATATTCCATAGTGCATCACCATGGTGTTCACTTGTTCTTTTTTTTATGAAGTAATATGGGTGAATGCATCTTTGCATTGATTATAGAGAGCTTATCAATATCACTATCAAGAAAAAGTATCATATAACCCATATTTATGAATTGTTTGATCAACTACATAGAGCTCAATAGTTTTCCATGATTGGACTACATGGTGTATATCATCAATTGAGGTCTAAAAAGGAGGATACACTCATGATATCATTCTGTATGAGGTATGATAATTATGAATTTATAGTGATTCCATTTGGACTTACCAATGCCCACTCGATTTTCATGGATTTAATCAATAGAGTCTTTATATATTACCTAAATATAATTATGGTAGTATCTATAGATGATATTATTATATATTCTAAGAGAAAGAAAGATCATAAAGATAATTTGAGGACTTTATTTAGGACAATTAGTAAGGACATTTTTTATTCCAAATTCGGAAAGTGTTAATTTTAGCTAAAATGAGTTTCATTCTTGGGTTATATAATTTCAAAAAGAAGGCATATCCGTGAATCCTTGAGAGATAAAAGTTATTGAGAAGTAGATTAGAAAAACCATAATAACTAGGATATATATTTTTATTTTCTTGGATGGATACAACTACCACTTTGTAATGGATTTATCATGAATATATAATCCAATAACAAAGTTTACTAAGAAGGTAACTAAGTACCTTTGGAAATATTAATGTGAGGAAAATTTAAAGAAGTTGGAAAGAAGGTTGGTCAATGAACCTGTACTTACACTACCCTAAAATAGAGAAGGGGTTGTGATCTATAATGATATGTCGAAGAAGGGAGAAAGATATTTCCTCTTTTATAATGTTATGGTGATAGATTATGCTTCTTTTCAATTGAAAATTCATGGGAAAAATTACCCGACTCATGATTTATAATTCAAAATATCAATTTTTTCATTAAAAATATAAAGGAATTTTTTATAGTGAAATATGGGATATATATATTGATCATAAAATCTTGAAGTATATATTCATATACAAAGAGTTAAATATGAACCAATAGAGATGGTAAGATTTTATTAAGGATTGTGACTTCTCAATACATTACCACCCTGGGAAAGAAAACAAGTTGGATAATGCTCTAAGTCAAAAGAACCATGATTGTTTTTCCATGATGAGGATAGAAGGAGATCCAATATATATGGATTTATAGTATTTTTATCTTGAAATCATGAGTGAAATGGATATATCATATCTTTCTCAGATGAATGTTCATCCATCCATTCATGTGATGATTAAAGCGACAAAAAATGAAGATATGAAGCTACATAAGAATATAAGAAATGTTCATGCATTAAACCGTGATTCTGATAGAATGATAATGTTTAAGAATCAGTTACATTTTCTATCAATAATGGAATTGAATGATATTTTCATTGAATATTATAATTCATCATTCTCAATTCATCATGAATTTATAAATATGTATAGATATTTGAAAGTATTTCTAGTGAGATATCATGAAAATGGATATTATAGAGTATGTTTCTTGATGCTCGGTATATAAGTAAGTTTAGGAAAATATGAAAAAGTACAAGGGGGTGTCAAAACCATTACTCATACCATAATGTAAATGAGAAAACATTACCATGAATTTTAAACTCGTACTCCCCCAAAACATCTAAATGGAACAATTCTACTTGGGTTGTAGTCAATGGCCTTATAAATTCTACAAATTTCATTGAAATAAGAGAATTTTTCTATCTCGATCTAATTTCCATGATATAATTTAAGGAAGTGGAAATGTATCAAGGAGTACCACATTATATTATATCTGATCGGGATCTGAGGTTTACCTAAAAGTTCTGGAGAAGTCATCAACAGACATTGAATGCGGGATTGAGATTTACCACTATATAATATCTTTAGAGATATGGTTAGTATGAGAGGACCATTCAATCCATGGTTGATATGATGATATCCTTTTCTATGGATTTAAAAGTGGATTATGATCAAAACATTCCTTGGGTATAATTTTCGTACAACAATAACATTCACTCAAGCTTTCAAAAGGCTCCTTATGAAGCCCTCTATAGAAGTAAGTGAAAAATGCAGTGTAATGGGATAAATTTAGAGAAATAAAGTTATTAGGACCTGAGACATATGAGGAAATGTCATAAAAGGTTAGATCTATTCAAAAACACATTAGATAATATTATATTTGATAGAAAATTTATGCTAACAATCATTGATACAATACATAGTTTAATCCTAGTGACATGGTTTTCCAAAAAATACATCCTTGGGAGAAGGTTATGAGATTAAAAAATATGGTAATGCTGATCTCTATATATAGCAGACCCTTATAAAATTTTCATCATATTGGGATGGTTTCTTATCTCTTGGTTCTTCCACAAAATACTTATTAAGTTCACGAGGTGTTCCATGTATCTATACTAAGGAAGTACATACCCAACCCTTAAAATATATTAAACACAGAAGGTGTGTCACTGGATCATGATATTTATTAGGAGGAGAAATATATGTAGATTATGAATCACATAGAGAAAGTGATTTAAAAAAAACCACTCACTTGGTTAGAGTTTTATGGTGAAACCATAAATTTGTGGAAGATACATGGGAACCCAAAGATGTGATGAGGCTGAAGTATTTCCAGTTGTTTGTATTTGATTGAAATAATTTTTAGGGAGAAATTATTATAAGGGGTTGAATATAACACCTTGATATTTTATGATATATTTATCTTTAAATAAATTTTAATTCATTAGTAGCATGCTTTACATGCTACACTGAGTTTAAATGGTCCGTGATATACAATTTAATTTCTATTATTTAATATGATAGTTATCACTTATCCTTTGTATTGGAAGGTATGAATAAGATAAAATAAATTACAAAAAATTATTTTTTACATTTTTATAAAATTAATTCATTAGTTCTCAATTGGTTATAAATTAAAATATAATCATTTGAAGATAAAAAGAGATGTTTTATGAAAAAATTGTTTTATTGGGAAAATTTTATTTTTATCCTAAAATTAAATTAATAACCATTTTTAATGATTTTAATTAAATTTGGAGATAATATATTCAATATAATAATATAATTTTCATCTAATAGTTTTTACATGTTAAGGAATGAAGGTAAACTCTATTTTTTGCTTAAAAATACACTTTCTTAAAAAGAGTTTTATTGTGTTTTGTACACATATATTAAAATGAATTAATACCACATATTGAAATTGAATCTTATAACATAGATACCATAATTTTATTCATCATATTTAATATTATTAAAAAAAATTAACTTAATTTTTGGTCATTATGAATAGAAGCTTCGGTAAAAATATTTAGATTCCATGGTAAGAGTTAAAACATGTTAAAACTAAAGTGATAAGGGTTAAAATGACCTAAATGTTTTTATAAGTCCAATTTTATGGTCATATTTAGACCCTATATCAGCTCATATTCGAATATGAGTCATTTTGGATCCATTTATTTTGAGCAGGACATTAATATATTTTAATCTTTTGAAAAATTCCACATGTGTCCTCTCCCTGCCTTATAAAAGGATACTACCTATACTCTCTTATATAAACTAAAATCTCCTCTTAAATCATCCATGAAATTTTAAAAAATTTCTATACTTCACTCTAAATTATCTATAGGTCCTGTATTTATCAAAATACTAATCATATAAGACTTAATGTGTAAGCCAAAGGAGGTTGTCCAAAGAAGAGGTGTAACTCTTAACCGATTATTTTCATTTTATTTCTTCTTATACCTCATTAAATTTTATGATAAACATTATGATATAATAACATAATTATATCCCATATAATTGTAATTTATTATGTCAATTAAATAACCTTTATCCATCTCATTCCCTATCAAATGTGAAATGAAAGCATCATTCATGCGCACGTACGAACTACGACCTCACGAAGCGATGTATTTCGTTTTTCATCACCAAAATTTATGGTTCGTTATTATTATGGATTTAATGTTTATATATGATATCTATGACATGATTATTCTTTTATAATTATAAATATTTGATACCATCTTACCCTTCCATCTGTTGGAAAATAATAATGTCGCTCATGCATATGTGTGGACTGCGACCTCCATGAATCGATGTGATTTTTTTCATTTAAACTTTAAATAGATTTTAATAAGGATATATTTAATGAATATATATTATAAAATAATGATTATTTAAATTTTAATTATTATTTACCATTCATTATTTTTATCCACCAAAAAGTGGAAACATCACCCGTACGTACGTATAGACTGCCGTATCCACAAAGTGATGTAATTAATTTTTCATCACCTATTTATATGAATAATTATTAAAGTTTATATAATAAATAAATATTATATTTATTTAATTATTAATATTCTATATATTATTAAACCATGAATAAGGTGAAAGTACCAGAACCAATGATCCAAAACATGAATGGAAAACAGACCTATGCTTACCCAAACGTTCTTTTTATTGAAGAAATTTTTAATAAAAGATAATTGGAAATTATAAATTCATAATACATATTAATTAATATATTAATATTATTTTTAAATATATTTATAACAATTATATATTTATTATAAATGATATTAGAATGTACATGAAGCAATATGGGACTCGAGGTAAGGGTTTATGTTTCAATATCATTGTCTTTTCGGGTTTGCCTTTACTAAATTTACATTGGGAGAAATTATACGTGTCAAATCCTTAAAAAACAATATATTTTATTATCCCATAGTTATTATGGAATTTTTATTCATTATTACTATTTTACTCTCTTTGGTACTAAACATGATTGAGAAAATCTTTTTAAAGAAAAGTAGACCTTATTTCTTTTTGGGTCGACAAACTTCTTCTTCCATTTCCATGCTCTTCAAAAATATTTTATAGATGTTTTTACCTCTATAAGAAATATTTTTTTAAAAGGTCATTTTTATTAAATTATATTTTATTTATAAAATTTTAAAATTAATATTTTTAAATAATCATTATCCTGAAAATTCATTTTTGAATTTTTATAGAATTGTGTAAAGAATGTTTACTTTTAAAATATATAGTATGAAAATATTTTTCTACTATCATAATAATTATTTTATTTTAATCTTACTTTATAATTTTCAAGTACTATTTTCAAATAAAATAATTTTACCAAGATTTTAATAATTATATGATAAAATTTTATCAAATGAAAAGGATAATTTTCCCGTGTTTTCAAAGAAGGGGTTGAATGTTATTTTAATGGTATTTTCTATATATGTAAACATAATTTGAGGATTGTTATAATTAACTAGGGATGTGTTATTATATAAACATACACTTTATTTCTCAATATATATTATGATTATTATGAATTAATAACGATTCTATGAAACCCATTCCAATCCCATGGGTTAATTAAGTTATGATAAAAAATTTATGAAATCCATTTATTTTCTACAGTTTATGCTAGGATGAAATGATGAAATGTTTATGAAACCTATTTACTTTCCATGGGTTATGATATGGTGATATGATGATATTAGGAATATTTTATGATCTTATAACACTTATATGTATGGTTTTTATTATGTGATGGGTGGACCCTGAATTATATATCCCTCCAATAAATTTAGTAAAGATAGATATCTTAAGGATATAATAAGGTTTGGAATTAGGAGTGAATCCATTTTAGTAGGAGACTATATATAGTAATATAGCCCTAATAGTGAATATTTACTAAAGAAATTATGGAATTGGGATTGAACCCAATCCACTATGATAGTCTTGGCAGTGAGCATTGAGTAAGGAAGTTATTTTCTATACTTATGTGTATGATGAAAACTTATGTATTGTGATTATGATATATTCTCATATATAATGATATATTATTGATGATTCCAAAAACTTATGACTTATGTATTTTTTAATGACATAACCTTATGAAATAATTTATTATTAGTGATCTTTGATCGATTGGGTATGATTATTGTATGTTTTGATCATGTTCTCATACCCTTATTATTTTTCTTATGTTCCCTTATGATCATTGATTGATATATATATATATATATTATGTTTAACATTATTGACAATATGAGATCACCATTTAATTTTCATAATTTCCCCATGTTATGAAGAATTTTTTAATCAAGTTATTTATTATAAGTGTACTATGTGAGAATAAATTTTTGGGAGATGTTGAAGATCATTCATGAAATAAGATGATCCTGGATCTAGTATCAAAACACATAAACCATTACAAAACTCATTTGTGTATTGTTATGATATTTTTTTAATATTCATCTAATGTGATGAAATATTTATGTATGTTATGATCAGTTCACCTCAAAAATAATTCCGCATTATGAATTTTACAGCAAGTGAAAAAGGATATTACTATTAATGAAAAAGTTCACTTATCAGGATCTCTCTGTATCAGAGGGTATGAAAAACTATAACCATACACTATGATCAATTTCTAATGTAGTGATAAGAATAATAACAAGGAGGAAGAAAATATTATAAAAAGGAATCCAACATATTATAAGATATGTTATTCCGAGACATAGTCTATTATTTATATCGCATAAAGTAATACAACCTCATTACACCATTTGATTGAAGTAATAAATGAATAATCATTAACATATTTAATTGTTTCACATTTGGTATCTAGATCATATTATGTTAGTTATATGATGATATTTTTGGTTTCAATTTTCATTATTAAGTGTATTAATGTTGGCTCAACCATGGGTATTACAGATAAATTCATAGAGATCACTCAAGGTGGGGGCATGGAGTCAAGTAATATGCTTACTTCAAAAAACAATCAAGGAAAAAATTTCTCAATAATTATTGAATGGAGATAATGGTTTTATAATATGAATGTAGTACATAATATTATGGATATTCCATCTTGTTATAACAATTCATGAAAATTAGGATTGTAAATTATAGGCATATCACACAGATTTATATGTACAAATGCGGGCAGTGATTGAAAAAAAAATGGTGAAAATAGGGAATCACTAGTCACATTAAGCTTTATGAATTAAATATGAATATATATACCCCATGGTTTAATATACACCTGGAGTTAGGGAATTTCATTGAATAAAAATTAAACTAGCATAATCCATGACTCTATTGAAGATAAATATGCACAAGACCCGTATCAAATGTGGATACATGAAGCTACCCCTACTTTCATTTAATTGTAATAACTGGACATGGATTTATCATTAATTATTACATTGTTTTACTACAAACTATGATAGAATCACAAATGTATAGATTAAATTTTATAGGAAATAAAATAGTCAAATATGAATTTATTTATTAAAGATCCGTGTACCATGCTTAGCGATATGGGTCACTGACTGACATGAAATAAGAAGTATGTTTGTAGAAGACTCCATATTTAAGATAAATATTATTAATTTATCTTGAATTATTATATATATGAGATAATAATAATAAATTATGTATAGTTAAGAATAATGAAGGATAAGTGTAAAGTAAACAATAAAAAGGTAGATCATATCTTTCATATAGAAGATGAAAAAATCATACTAACAAATAATGTATTAGGTAATGGATCATGGTTCCACAAAGGATGAACTATCAATGAATACTTTTAAGAATATGGAGTATATGACATACATGTAATGATAGAGAGATATCTCAGGATCATGTTCTATTGATTATAATCAGTGTGGTTAGTGGATCCAATTATATTTTTTTTTGAAGATTCTTGATTTACTAAAAAGATGATTTGATTGAATATGAGTATATAATACTCTATTATCATGTGGATATCCAATTTAGATTTTGAATATCCATGTGTATTGATCTTAAAATTATGATTGATTGATAATAAGATATGATATTTAATTAATAGTAAGAAGGGTGTCAGTAACAAGTAAGAAAAAAAGGCTCAGGAGTTAGTTGAAGGGGTTTATATATATGAAGGGTTTTAGAGGGATTAATATCATTCTAAATGTAGTGTATGAACAATACAAAAACCTTATTAAACCTAGAATCTATCTAAATTTTGAAATGAATAATAAAACAAAGAACAAACACCATTTATTTCACTTTGATGATCTGGTTAGTCTAATTTAAACACAAGATTGATCAATATAATAGATGGATAAGTCAAAAGGACCCTCCTTCCTATGGTTTCCAAATATCACATGATTATCACAACAATGAGAAAGGATCTCCCTCTTATCCATGGTCTTATAGAACCTATAGTTAAAATATAAATAGAATAAATAAATAGCATATAATAGTCTTAATGAGTTCTCATCATCATAACAAAATGTACAAAGATCAAAATAATTTTTATTGGCCTCCCTGAATAAAAATACATCTATATATTGAAAAAAAATTCTCTAAAATTTATTGAATTTAACTCTTGTGAAACATTAAATTTAATCCCCATAATTAATGTTTTGTATTAAATAATTCATGTTACATGTTTAAACTCATCATAATAATCAAGAAATGATGAAAAAATGAATACAATAATATTTGGGTAGGAGAAAATAATAAATAAAAAACTTATCACATAACATGATAATTAATATTGAATGTACCATGACATAGCGAGCTTTACTATTCCATGGAGCATCATCATATAGATGATCACATCCATTATGATGTGATATATTCCATTTTTAGAGAATATATCCTTCAATATATCTCACTTGAATTAAAATCTCATAGACATAGAACACTTTCACATTATTCCCCATCAAATAATTCAATTTTTGAAACCATACCCAAAACCCATTTTAGATATCTTCGGAAACTCTTTTTGGAAAAGTTATCATTCATTTTCACCACATTTTACATAATATATAACTACATATGAAAATATATATAGATATTATTATATATATCTTAGAAAGTATTTTTTGGGTTGATATCAATGATTACTAGACAATATTATCAATCATACAAGAAAAAGTGTTACCCCATGGGCCTTTGTAGTAATGAAAACAATTATAAAAATTTGAATCCAAAAAATTAAGCAAAGAGAGGCCACTAAAACTAAATAAATAAAGATATCTTGTATGATATTTATCAAACACATGTATCTCCATACCTATTAATGTATTTTTAAGGATAAATTAATTCTTAATCTAGGATGTATGAAAATATTGAATCCTATAAACCCAAGATCACCCTGCATGAAGCCTGAAACCATGTATCAATATAAAATAAAGAACACTATGATGAACACCTTATACCATTGGTCTCCCATGAAACTATCTTTGATAATGTTTGTTAAATATCACTCAAGGGAATCCATCCATATCCCCTCTCCATAGTGTATCCATGGGTTGAAACCAAATCACTCATTTCATAGGAGATACACATATTACTTTCATGATATTATAGTATCTCAAGGTGTAAATAGAGGATAAATTAGAGAGCTTCAGTAAGGAGAGATTCAGTCAAGGATTAATCATGAATGAACACACTATTTTCATATTAAAACCACATTTTATATTCCTTCAAGGATACTCATATAGTGATAAATAATTAACTTGTATATTAAAAAATTTATGAGTTAATGCACACAGTTAAAAAACATTTTTATAAAACATGGATGAAAATTACCTCATCATATAAATACATTATGGTTCTCCATTCATTACATTAATGATATCTAGTGTGGGTGAAAATTCAATGTACTACCTTTAATAATTCATGAATATCAATGCATTATGATATCAACCTTTCAAAAGGAATAATATAGTAAAGTAAGTTGAGTTTCAATATCATATATAATAACCAATTATATACCTACATCATACCATAATAAATGAAAAAAACAAATCATATGAGTTTAAAGCTTTAGGGTATATCACATTTAGTCTTCCACTTTCACTAAGTCAATAATACTATATTCCATTTCACCTTATATTATATCATATGCAATAAAATGTTAAACTATATCTAGAAACCATTTTGGATATCTTCTAAAAAACTTATGTACTGATATCCTTAACTTCACCATGTATCATATAATATTTAATACCTTATGAATACCCATCCAAAACTCATTTTGGGTAAAACTCTAATGCACTTTTATAGAATTTCTCAGAGGCAAACTCAATCCTCATTAAATAAACCACAAATTGTTACCACACTATCCTTTGTAGAATTGAAAAAAAATGAATTACCGAATTCATAAATGTAAGAAAAGAGGGGCCTCTATAAAAGCATCAGTGTCACTCAAGATACAAAGGGATTTGGAACAATCTCCATAAAAAAAGTATCACTTTACCGATGTCCACCAACTATATCATATTCAAGTAATAATTTTCATATGATCCCATTATCTAATACATAGAGTGACCATGAGGCCTGAATTATGTTAATCCCTTATAGACCACTCATATTTTCTCAATTATTTGAGTATATATGGGAAAAGTGGATGAATACTTATTATGTCATTCATCTTTATGGATAAGAAAATAACATTCACCCCATATGAATATATAATCATAGCATATGTACCATCTAGGTGTTTCCATACACTTCCTATGTATATCTCAATCAAGGGACTAGATGTGAAAATCATCATAGGAGAGGATAAAACCTATATTTGTTAATCTTTAGGTGACAACATGATTTACAACATACCCAATAACCACTAATTAGCTAATATTCAAGGCTTGTGTAATAAATGAATCAAAGTATAAATATTTTTCATTTTAGGTATATCATTAACATTAATAAGTGGGGACTCTAAATATAAACCATGCATCCTTAATATAACCAATACATAGTGCATGACACTCCATGTGGTATACTTTGTAGTTTATTCAGAAAAAAATCAATTTATGCCTCATGAGAATATTTCATATATCGATATTAGAATATTATTCCTGATAACCTTAACATTTCATCACAACATATAATACTCTATGATGAACATCGATCAGGGATAGCTCGAAGTAATACTTTGATAGGCCAGTTATAATTTTACTACATGATATTAAAATATTTACATGTAGCCAATGTGAAATAATGATAAAGTGAATATTTCCTTTTGTATAACATGATTCATTTTATATTCTTAAACTCTTTTAATAACATTAAAAAACCATACACAACATCTTTTATTATCAGATCACATAAGATAGACCACTAGAATAGACTTATATTTACTACAGTTTTAGTGTTTTGTTATCCATATTATATCTCTATGTAATTCCTTATACATATCTATGTTTCCACCTAATAAAACACTCCCAAAAAACTCTTTAGTGAGTAACATTTATGAAGCAAGATATTGTGAGTAATGGTGACACTTAAGAATCACATTCCAATTGGTTAACTCCATGAATATATTAAAACTTCTTAACTCCAAAACACCAAATGTTATGAGGTTAATAACTAATATTGTTCACTTAAAAATATTTCTAATTCTATCATTATAATTTGCGGAACAATTTCCATCAAAAGTTTTAATTTAAATATTATGGTAACTAATTTTACTATTTACATTAATCTTTTATGTACATACTCTAAATCCTTTTTCAATATAATGTGACATTTTCATTATATTTTCACTCTAATAATATTTTATTTGTTTACTTTTAACTTCACTAAGTCCAAACATACTCTCACTATCCTCTTAGACACCATTATTTTTTGAATATCATTATATGATTTAAAAAATCATTTGTGTTTAAAAAATAACTTTAATATGTTTTTTGTGAGAATATTTAATAAAAAAATTATCGATCACCATATATTATATGGAATTATTTGTATTTTGAGTAATTTTTAAAATAATATTTTATTATTTAAAATATGCCACTAATGGTTGAAAGATCTCAATTTCTCACACTTTAAAAAACAATTGGATACACACTTTTATCCGGAATAAATTTTTTTATCCTTTTCTTATTGTCAAATAATTTTATGGAATATGATGAATCATTAAACATGTTTATTCATAATATATTGTTTTATAACATCTCTTTTTTATTAATCTAAAAATATTATCATGTAAGAGAAATAAGATAAAGATAAATATTATTTACTTAAATCCGTCTAAGCATGATATATTATTTTACATTCCAATCTATGATATAGAAACTCTTTGATTCCTAACTTAATAAAAAATAAAACATTTATTAATTATATCCTTTATTTTCAACTATTGTGTATTTATAATATCTTTAAAGTATATATTTTTTATAACATACCCTTTAAAACCAAATAATTAATATATATAACTCTGATACCTGATATGGAAATTCCATGGAGTTTCCCAAATTCCTTCAGGTATCTTGAATAGTTCCACCATATGGAAAAATTACTTCTCTTTCTTGATAACTCTAGGTTTCAATGACATTGACTGAATAACTTAAATAAACATTATTGGAATTTTTAAATAACTTTTGTTCTGATTTTTTGAAATTTTATCCAATTGTACTATTGAAATAATATCAAAACCTAGACATAACATGTCCATATCATATATCTTTAACCTTTGAGAAAATTGTGTAAAAAGTTATAGAAATCATCCCCATTTTTGGAACATTTCCCTCAATGAAAAAATATTGAATTTTTTTATAAGAAAAATTAGTAAGAAAACCTTGAGTGAATAATTCTATGCATATAATAATAATCCAGATTTATGTGTTGGACAAATTCAATAGTACATTTATTCAAGAAGGTGTTTCTCTAAAAAAATAATACTTATTTTTTAAGAATAAATATTAAGGTTGTATTACAATCTAAGATGTTTCTTATAATCATATTCTCCTTTGATTTCAAATTCAAGTTTGATAATAATGATGATATTATCTATAAGAGATGCTTTTATCATATGAGTATCATGTTTTAAATACACTTAATAAATTATTTTATTAAATGCGATCCCACTAGAAATATTAATCCCTTTTTAAACTCATCAAATCTATTAGTGGTCCATGATCCATATTTTCCCATGTTTTTTCTTGATTTTATATTTATCCCATTTTGTAGCTATTTATGTAGGGAATCATTCTTATCATATCAAATATGAATCTTGGATAGTTAAGTGGTTAATAATTTATCCAATCTATCATATCGATAAAATAAACTCTATTACTTTGGGAACATAATCCTATCATGGTTTTCCAACTATGTCTAACACAAATAAAATACCAATAATTGGAAATTTATCCTATTAGGATAAACCATTAATAACTTTCCAATCAAAATATAATCCAAGATCACCTGTATTTTTCATGACCTACCTAATTGAATGATCAAGGTATTGATAAGTGTCACTTTTGAAGTAAAATATCACTTAGAATTTTTTACCGGGTACTTAATCTCACCAACTTATTTTATGTGTTAACTTTATATGTTTTCATGATTATAATAAATTAGTTTTAAATAAAATTAATTTCACCAAATCAAAATAATAAAATCATATTGGTGTGTAAATCTTTACATAACTCATGGAAAATATATTTTTAAGGATGAATAAAAAAATCAAACTCTATATGTAACTCCATATATGTATGTAGGGAAATTTAAATAAGTATTTTAATACTTTAAAAAATAAAATACACATATTTATAATATAAAAAATTTATAGATATGAATAATAAACAGGGAAATAAATTAAATAATTGAACAACTCATATATTTAAACATAAGATACACTATTTATGAAAAATTCACAAAAAAAATATAATTATAAATTTTTTATAATTTATCCATACAATATTGACATTCCATAATTAAATAAAAATAAAATAATAATATTTATTTCCAATATGAACTATTTAATATTATTTATTATATATAATTTACTTTAAATGTATGATATTATATGAAATAGAAACATTATGTATTTTAATTCAACTATGACTTTTTTTACATAATTTAAATATCATATATTTAATATAATTTAAACCTTGATCAAATCAATAATAAAAACCACTTTTAATATGGATAATATTATTTTTAAAATAAGGCCTTTAATTTAAACAATTCAAATTAAGTAATTTTGAACAATTCATAATTTTAAATATAATTTTTTTACATTTTATCATTATTATTAAATTATAGAAATTTTAATTCACATGATCAGATGTTCCTATAAAATAGGTACTACCCATTATGAATCTCATAAAGGGTTCGGCCCTTGACTATTCTTAGTTCCCCTATTTATTTATGAGTGTTAAATTTTATTCTTCCTACATGCATGGGTCATTGCGACATGCTAAGATAGATGTAGATGTGTTAGTGGAAGGATATGAACATGATGAGTGATTTAGATGACGGCGTATTGGGGGATGACCCATGAGATGCATTAAATAAAGCTGTAGTGGGTGATTATCCATCAGGGAAAGAAGACATGGATGGAGGAAATGGGGTAGCCGATGATGATTGAGGTGGAAATGAGCAAGTTGGTGGCCTAGGCGGATGACTTAACAGTGATGGTGGGGAGGATTGTGATGAATAACAGTGATGATGGGAGTATGACTCACTGATGGGATGAGTTACCTTGATGCTGGACATAGGGTTAGTCCCCTTATAGATGGATTAAAAAAATTTGACCAATTCTCAGTGGGTTTATTATGACCATTTAATGGCCTATGGGTTATGAAATATAGATCTAATCCTAAAAAAAATAAAAACAAGGATTTATTTCATGTCAAGGCCTTTAGACCATGAGAATAGTATTTAGTCCTACAGGGCCTTTTCGCCACATAAATGAATAAAATAGGTCATGTGGGTGCTTGAAAATCATTATGGTAGGGATGAGAATTAACATATTAGGGTTCCTGGGTGTGTGTGTTGTTTGTGAATATCCTTTTTGTTGTTTTCCTAATGAAGTTTTTTATTTTTTAAAAACATATTTTTGTTCAGAACATTATCATTAACATGAGAAAAATATTTTTTGGATGTTAAGAATATTCTATTATAAAGTTTATTAGGGGAAGTTAATAAGTTTCAATAACCTTGTTAATAAGATTTTTTAAAAGTTAGATGATTCTATTATGTTAAAAAAGTTCCAAATATCATGAAAATATAATGATCCAAGAGTTTATAAAAAGGGGAAGATAAACCTTGTTACAAGAAAAATTTCACTTGAATATCTTTAATGGGAAAAGTTTTTAGATGTATTTTTTTCATCAGTTTCTCAAAGATGAAGTCTTTTAAAAAATGTAGAGTCAATATTTTGTAAGAATATAAAGTTTCATCCAATAGTCTAAGAACATTGTACAAAGGATTTTAAAAATTAAAAAATTATGAGTTTTGAATGGAGAATCAAAAAAGTAGAAAATATTTACTACTAAATTTAAATAAGTAAGAAATAAAGTTTAAGTAAAATATTATTGATGAAGGAAAATTATGGAACACTACTAGAAAAAGAAGTTGAACATGACTAGAGTCTATAGAATTTTCAAAATTCAACAATCGTTAGTGAATGAAGTTTTTTGGAAAGATAGTTTTTATTAAGTTTCATTTGGAGAAGCGTTTTTTAATTAAGTTTTTTATGAAGTTTATAGGTGTAAATATATAAAGTGGGTTTCTCAAGAAAGGACAATAGATCGATTCCATCAGATGATGATCCATCAAAAAAACATTCAAGAGACAGATGAACATAAGATGTATAGTCAAAATGTCATAAGACAAATGGTTTAGTGATGTTGTTCTAGACTGAGTTTTATAGATGTTTTTTTGAAGAGGAAGTTTGAGATAAGAAATAATGTCGAGATGAATTCATTAGACAGAGTTGAAGAGATAAAGAAAATCAAACAAATAGAACCAAATAGTAGAGTTCCTAAATAATTTTTTAGAAAAACATTACACTATACGAGGTTTTTTAAATGATTTATATAACTATTTTAATCACATAAGTTTGAAATTTCTATCATTGTATTTTCATATGTTGTATTATCTAGTTGAGTTGTTTGAAAGTATTAAGAAGTTTTTTAACATATGTGTTTAAGAAACTTTAATAAAAGTTATGGATGCATAAGAATTCATAAAGCACCAGGAATGTTTATGAATGTTCTAGAAGAGTTTATAAGTATCCAGAAAAATTCATAATAAGAGGGAATAATTGATTTTGGAATTTTAGTGAGTGGAAAAATGTAATTTTTCCCAACCAAATTTTTTTTTGAAGAACCTATATAAAGTGGTTGTAATAGTTTGGTAAAAGTTTGTATGAACAATATTATCCCATAAAAAAAGATAAAACTATGAAGATGTTTTGATATAATGAGATTGAAACTAATATTACTTTCAGGTTTTTGAAAAGCAATGGAGAGAGGTTTGATCAGAGCATCAATTTTTTTTTCATTTTTGAGAATCCAAACAAGGTTTTTTTGGATAGATATTATGTGTATAATTTAAGGTGAAACGATTTTGATAAAAAGATAGAATGAAGATCAGAAAAAATGTCCCAATATCAATGTGGTGTACAAGATGAAGTTTCACTAGATGGAGGAAGATCACATCAAACATACATTACCAAAAATAGTAAAGTGAAAACATACATTTGTGTGGGATATTTTTTTAATATTCACAATTTTTATTGGCACAGGTTTTTAAGAAAAAAATTGTAAATTGATATGAGTCAGTATAATTATTCCTATCAAGAAATAGATAGAGTTTAATGGGATTTGGATCATTGTTGTATTCACTTCTTTATAATATTGAATTTCTATGGACAAAAAGAAGTTTCTATGGAAAGGATATAGGTTCTAACATTGAGGATAAACCATGTAAATATTTTATTCCTTTATTCACTTTATTTTCATTGAATTCTTGTGATATTGTTAGAAAGTTTAAAAGAATATAACTTTAACCAGTTATTGGGGTGAATTTCCTAAAGATTAAAATTGTAATAAGATCACCATTAATTCAACCCCTCTCCTTTATGGTTCAATGATCCTAAGGAACTTCAATTGGTATTAGAGTCATGGTTTCACTGTTATATCCTTATAATAGAAAATATGAACTTAGTGAAAAATATAGGTTTTCCTACATTTTATGGAAAACATTATCATTGTTGGAAAAATAGAATGATACCCTATCTACTGCCACTCACGTGGAGGTTATCGATAAAAAAATTGGGTTTCATCACATTGAAGAAAAATTCTCCTTTAAAATTTACTATCAAATAAAATATTGAGGTTGATAGAAAATCTAGAAATTATATTCTTATGTATTTTTAAATAAATGTTTCAATTAAGGTAATGGGTCTCAAAATATCTAAATAAACATGGGACAAACATGATATTATCTTTGAGGGAAACACTAAGGTGATGGATGAAAAGCTATAATTCTATCATAAAAAGTTTTATGATATCAGAATTTAAGATTAAGAAACTGTTGATGAATACATTACTATATTTAATGAAGTTTTCTTTAAAATCAGTCGATTCATAGATGTCTTGGAATATTAAACCATTTTTAAGAAACTCATGAGTAACTTCCCTGACAAGTTTGATTCCAAAATCTATTCATTAGAAGATAACTATGATTTATCTTTTGACAAATTACATAAATTTATTATTTCTTATGAGATGATTAAATAAAATGTATTAAAAATGAAGATCAAGGATGAAATGGATTTTGAATCTATGAGAAAGATGACAATATAATATATAGATAATGTTCACTTTAGTGATTCCAAAGATAAGGAATATAATAAAATGAATGAAAATATCATGAATCTCATCTCCAAAAATTATTAGAGAGGTAAATTTTGAAAGTGGATAGGAATTGATAATTTTTATTTGAATTTCCCTAATAATAAATTTGGTGAAAATAAAGATCATTCAGAATAAAAAAACTCAATGGAAGAAGTGGAACCAAACTTATAAGGAAGATAAGAAGTAAAATGGTGGAATGAAAAATTATATTGGATATAAAAAATTTATATTGAGTAATAAAGTTGAATATTACTCCCATAAAAACAATTATTTAGAATATGAATGATCATAAAAATTCAGAACCTTTCTTGAAAATGTTGATAAGAAAGATTATTCTTTAAAAAGTGAAGAAGGAAAATGAGGTGAAGAAACTTACAGAGAATATAATCTCAGATCATAACTTGTATAATGTCTATAAAAACAAAAAACTAAATAAAGAAACTAGAGTTATGAATAAATAAAGTTAAAGGAATAATTAAGGGAATATATATCTTCTTAAATAGGAATATAAGTATATCTAGGAGATGATTAACCTCAAACTAAGAGTTGTAGAACAAGGAAATATGGTGGAATATATCAATAAAAAAATTTCTTCAAAGAAATATTAGGTTTTTAATACTCATTAAAAAATTTGTGATGTTAAGGGTAAATTAATAATTATGAATGAAAATTTCACAAACGCTTCATAGGTAAAAGTTGAAACATCTCAAATAGGTGAGAAAGTTCATTTAATAAATCAGGTTAAATCATAACCTCTTAAATGTAAAATTTCATCATATTACACTAACAATTCATGTGTTGGAAAAAATTGTTGGTAAATATTGGACTGAGAAGGGATATGAGAAATACATCACATTAATTTTTTTTTGAAAGAAACCTCTCTAATAAATTTTTCCCACACTAGGAAGAAAAAACACCAAAAATGTTATGAACATACAAAAAATGATTATATGGAAAGATTTAATTTGTAATGACCCTGACCCTAGTAACTCGAAGTCGGTGCCTTAATTCTATAAATTGGTTTTATGGATAAGTTTTCTCATCCCAAAGGACCAAACAGTTTAGTATTTTTGGAAAACTAGATACAAAAATAAGTTTTACATCACAACTTGAAAGAAAAAAACTGAGAAACTCCATTGGAAACATTCATAACTCCTAGTTTATCCCTAAAAGTCATTCATAATACACATCTTTATATCTTGGAAAAAATAAAAAATAAGAAATGGGTGAGCTCAGATGCTCAGTAAGGGTAAAAAATACAGTGTAAGATATCATAAACATAAATAATAATGCCAGGTGAATAACTAGACCACAATCCAATTAAACAAAATCTTGAGCAGAATACGGTAGGAATAAAATATGAATAAATAATTCCATATAAATAATCACATGAAACTTAACTATAGATATTATAAAAGTCGAATAATCAAATGATTTATCAATTAATAATATCATGATGAGGGAATGAAAACTTATAGACATTTGAATCATAATTTTGAGGCCTCGATCAAGACATCTGAAAAATAAATGGCCAAGGCCTTGACCAAGTTTATTTCTATTTTGTCTCACAAGACCTACTGATGCATTGAGGGGCTATAGTGGTCCTTACCTATCACTTACTAAGTCTAATGAATTAATTATATTTCTAGTAAAAATATATCTTTAAATCAAAGTGTCCTAAACCACTTTGAAAATTTTGAATCATAATCATATATGAAAGTACTCTAATAAAATCATTGAGAAATCCATGAGATAGATACCATTTCTTTGAAAAGAAGAGTTTTTTTGGAAAATAATTTGTATTTGTAATAATTTTTTGTATGAATATATATATTTTTTCTTGAAAAGAATATTAATTTTATAAAAATAATGGTGACTTAAAACAGATTATGGATGGTACTTGAAAATGGGTAAGAAACTGGGAAGTTCCCTTAAATCAAGATTGCTTATCGGGAAGAATTGAGATGGGAACATTATAAAACATTTATTATACCATTAAATAAAGATAAAATAATATATATATATATATATATATATATGAGTTTCTAACATATACATATAATTTATAAGAATTATATAAAATTAATGAAGAATTACATTGGGGTAAAGAGAGAGAAAGTGTAACCTGAATTGAAAATGGAGGTTCAGGAAGAAACCCTTAACTTATGTATGAAAGTGTTCTTTACTTGCACTTAATTTCATAGATAATGAAATTATATTCATTAATAATTTAATTTATAACCTATTAAACATTTATTTTATTTATTATAATTTTATTATGTTTGTTTACAGACATTTTGATGAGTTATAATATTAAATTTCATCGTTCAGTAGTGTTCTTTTTGTTGGTTTTTATGATCGGTTTATTTTTATATGCATATGGGAGATCATTTAAAATGAATATAGTTGTCCAAAATTATAATTACATGTTATAAATTATCATACTAAATATGAAATGGTAACATAATTCATTTCATTATTTAGGATGAGGGTGAATCATTAGATAAGACGCTAGTGATAATCATTAAGAATATTTTTACGGCTTTTGGATCATCAAAAACTAGTTTTGTTTCATTAATTAATGTTATGTATATATACAGGTTTAGATAAGATTTAATACATATATTATAATATTTCTAACAATAAAAATGGTTTTATGACCATCCTTGAAGGTGAAATTGAAAAATGAAAACACGTCATCAACGAAGGTGGAAAATCGACACCTCTTGGATGATGTTTTCACATTTAAAATAAAATAAGAAGAGAATTGATGGAGTATTCTCAATTGAATTAATAAAATTATTGTATATAAAAGATACTAGAGATATCATGTCACTCTAGATAGGTGAGGTGAGGGAAATATAATAAAAGAAAAGAAATTTAAAAGAAAATAAAAGTAAAGAAAGAGGATTTTTACCTCTTGAATTATCCTCCTTGAGAAAATCCTTTAGAGGATTGGTTTTGGTATTTTGTTTGGAAAAAAGGCTCCTAGACATAGGGTAGGGGTTTAGGAAGATAATTGTTTATAAATTGGACAAGGATCAAAGCTTATATGGTGTGAGGAGAGGAGGTGGTGAGGGGTGATATTCACAGTGGAGGAGAGGGGTTTTTTTTGAATATTTTTTTTTCATTTGTGTATTATTTTAGCTCAAGAATATAATTAGTTTGAGAAATCTTAAAAAATATAATAAAATAATGAAGGATATTTTAATATTATGGGCTTACATCATCCACAGATCATCTATCAATCAATAATTTATTTTTAATTAAATACAATAAATTACTATATTTCAATATTCATAAAAAATTCAAATATATTAGAAAAATCTCAAAAATTCACCCTAACCATTTTTCAAAATGTATATTTTAAAAATAAATTCCATTTTATGATTTTTTTAAATTTGATAAATTAAATTTTTAAATAAAATCATCATTTATTTGAAAAGTACCAATTTTAAAATTATAACTGATTTTATAACAATTTGAAAAATTAACTATGGTATCATAAAATTATTTTATAATAATTAGGCAACAGAATTTTAATTTATGAATCAATTTTATGAAAATAAATTTCTTTTAAATCCTTATATTAATTATTAAATTGTAATTAAATATTTACGACTTACAAAAATAAAAACACTTAATTTGTTATTTTAAAAACATTTAGTTACTTATATCAAGAAATAAATATATAATATTTTAATTTATAAGATACCAATATTTTATTTATATTTTCATAAGTGAAGTTACTATTCTATTTTTCATATGACTATTCCTAATTTTCATGTTACTATTCCAAATGTTAAGTTACTATTCCACTGGTATAAGTTCCTTAACTTCTGAAATACCTCTTTTTTTCATTCATTCTTCATTTATAATATTTTTATTGTTTTTTATAAGTACTTTTATGTGATTCATAGTATATGAAACAACTATATGTAGGTAAATTTCATTGATATAATTTTGGGTCATTACATCCTCCCGTCCTATAAATATTTTATCCTTGAAATTTCCAAAAATGTCATCTCATAAAAAGATTTGGGTATTTATTCATCATAACTTCCTCTGGTTCCATTATATCCTCTTCAATTTTATGATTTTTCCAAAGTATCTTCACCATCTGAGTCATCTAATTCCTCAATAACTATTCTCTAGTGTCCAGAATCCATATAGGCTCTTCAGAGTAAGATAAATGAGGTTCCAATTCTATTTATTCGGAAGCGATAACATGCATTGGGTCTAGAATGTATTTCCTTAACAAAGAGATGGAAAATAAATCATGAAATTTGGAAAGGATAGGTGGGATTTTGAAATGATAATCCACAACTCCAATTCTATCTATAATTTCAAAAGGTCTGATGTACCTGAGGATCAGTTTCCCTTTCTTATGAAACCTTATGACACCCTTCCATGGAGATACTTTCATAAAAACATGATCTTTCACTTAAAACTACAAGTTTTTATTTTTATTATCAACATATATCTTTTTCATAAATTTCATTGATTTGATATGTGTTTGAAAAACCTCTACCTTTTCTATTGTTTCCTTTACAAGGTTTGGGCCTATAAGATTTCTTTCACCAAATTCATCCTAGAAAGTTGGTGTATGATATCTCTTTCCATACAATGGTTCATATGGTTCCATTTGAATACTTTAATGAAAACTATTATTTTAGGAAAATTATACCAAAGTAAAATACTTATCCCACATACCTTGAAAGTCGAGTGAGCATGATCTCAACATGTCTTATAATATTCGAATAGTCCTTTCAGACTACCCATTAGTTTGAGGGTGATAAGCAGTGCACAGATAAAGCTAAATATCAAAACAGTTCTGAATATTTTTCTATAATTTCAATGTAAATCATGGATCAAGATCAGATACAATTGAAAGAGGTGATACATGGGTCCTTAAAACTTCATTAATATTGATTCGTGTAAGGATATCTAGTAGAAAATCCTCCTTTATAGAAAGGAAATGTGAAGATTTTGTAATTCCATCAATAATTACCCATATTGCATCATTCATTCATGTAATTTTTGGACATCCAATGAAACAATTCATAGTAATATAATCCCATTTTCATGTAGGTATAGGCAGAGGTTTCATGACTCCTCTAGGATGATGTCTTTCAGCCTTCACCTATTGACAGACAAAACATCTTTATACATAATCAAACATTTCTCACTTAATATTATCCCACCAGAAATGTTCCTTCAAATATATATACATAATATTTCTACTAGAATGTATAAAGAAATTTGAGTTATAATAATCATCCAATAACTACCTTTTTAGCTTGGGTATATAGGGAAAAAAAATCTTCTTCCAAAATTTCAAAATTCTATCCCCATAAATGAAGTCTATCAACTTTCCATTATTCACAAATTTAATTTTCCTTTTAAAATTCACATATTCAAATTTAGAAATTTTATTACTTTCTAATAAATATGGTTGGGAAACCAATTGAAAAAAGTAATGATGTTTCACCTTCCTTGATAATTACCATATCCATCTTCACTACATCCCTGAACACAATATCCATTTCATTCCATATTTTGTTTAGAACTCCATGATTCTTCCTATTCAAAACATCATCTACCTTATTTTACTTCACTGAGTGATAGTGCAATGAAAAATTATAATCCTTGAGTATCTCGATCCATCACCTTTTCTTCATGTTGAGTTTTTTCTATAAGAAGATATATTTGATGATCTTATTATCTATATGTATCTCACATATTTTTCCATAGAGACAGTTTCTCCATGTATTTAGAGAAAATATTATAGATTCTAACACAATATCATGAGTTGGATAGTCTTGTTCATTATTTTTTAATTTCCTAGATACATTGGAAATAACTTTATTAGTCTGTATAAGGACACATCTATGTCCTTTCTTTGACGTATCACTATAGAACACAAATCCACCATTCCCTAATGGTATATTCAAGATAAAAGCATTCAATAATATCCTCTTCAATTATTCAAAACATTCCTTACATTATTTTATCCATATATACTTAACCCCTTTATGTGTAATCTTGGTTAATAGGTTAGCTAATTGGGAAAAATTATTAATAAAATGCCAATAGTAACTTAATAAACCGATAAAACTACGTACCTTAGTTATGTTTGTTAGTGTAGTCTATTCTTGATCTACCTTTTTTTTCATAGGATCAAAATATATTCCATCCGTGGAGACAATATTACCAAGAAAATAATTCACACTTTCTAAATTTCCTATACAACACATTTCTTATTAGAGTCTCCAAAAAAACCTTCAAGTGGTTCTCTTGGTCCTCATAGCTTTTGGAATATTTCAAGATATAATCTATAAATACCACAAAACAATATTCAAGACATTCTTCGAACACTCTTTTAATTATATCAATAAAAATATAGAGTGAATTAGTCTATCCAAATTTAATTACTATAAACTCATAATTTCTATATTTTGTTTGAAATGAAATATTTGGAATATCTTCCTTCATCACATGCAATTGATGATATCCAAATCAAAGTTTAATCTTCTTAAAAATATTGAGATATGTTAATTTGATCAAATAAATCATTAGTGAAATTTAGATGATACATATTATTTATTCTAATATGTTTCCCTTGGAAGGCTTTGTTCGTGGAACCGAAAAAACCCAATGGTTTTTTATCCCTAGGAACCCACTTTCCAAAGGCAAGCACTCATTAATGATTTTGACCTATGATGATTAATAACTGACATTGGATGAGAGGATGGGAGGTTGGGCTCATCACACCCTTTTGAGGGGAATTATTCCCTACTCTAGGACTCTTTTAGAGATTTAAGATATATTCACGAATCCTTTATTAATTTACCATGAATTATGTGAGTTTACCTTTTTAATTTAAGAATCAATTTCTAGTATGTGTGGAATATAGAATCAGCTATATTTATTCGAGTTCTTCATCAATGGGAATATCTATATGTGTTTTATGTTCTCTATAAATGTTTTCCTCTCATATACTACTTAGATATTATTTGGTCGTTATTACTATAATGCTGGTTTTCGGGCCACACAATGGGACACTCTAGAGTTTGTGGTCATCCAGGTAGATGAATGTCACTCTGGAATTTATAATCATCCAGGGAGATGAAAGATGTTATGATATTGGGATCAAACCCAGGGATGGACTACCTATATATCATTGTGAAAGGAATTAGAACCCATGTAGTTCGGTGCCGTTTAATGGGAAAAATTAAGGTCATGTGATAAGGACCCAACTGTACAGTTTAACATCATGTGGCAAAGATATCTAGGTGGAAGGTGCCTATTCAAATCATGGTGCAGGAATTATGCCTAAGAAGCCCACAGAACCTAGAAAGAATGTGATATTCAAAGTTGAATTAGAACCTTCTAGGGATATGACCTAGAGAGGGTAGGGTTGATTTGGATGTTGGGTTTGAACCTTAGGGAGGCTTACTATATATCTTGTTTGGATGGGAATCAAAACCCGCACATTTTGATAAGTATCGAAGGTGAGTATGGCTCTTTGAGAGGATTAATTTGGGGATTATTCCTGAATAAGATACCCTGATGAAAATTTCCAGGAGTTATGTATCAACTCATGATGGTTTTGGGGATTAATTTGGGGTTTTCTCCTAAGGAGGATTCCTATAATAAGGGAATTATGGTTGGACTCATGAGGAAGATGTACAGTGAGTTCGGATCCTAGGTGAAGGCTTCCTACATATCCCAATAATGGTGGGAATCAGAGTTCTCATATTTCATTCTATTTTGGGGATTATACCTAGGAGGAGGCCCACTCGAGGGTATTATTATTTCTCATTTCAAGAAATGAGATGATATGGAGCCCGAGCCTTAGAATAGGCTTCCTACAACAACAACGATTCCATTTTTTATTCAAATAATGAAAAATGGCCAAAAAATCCAAAACGAAAATAGGAAAGAAACCATCCAAGGAAAAGATACTACAGAGGTCTAAAATAGTGAAGACCGAGGGAATCCTTTCTAATGATGTCGATCCCCGTTGTTTTGAGACTTTGAGGGGTATGAAAAAAGAACGCCTCCAGGCCTGGAGAGACAATTGAAGCAAGGTAGCCGGCAGATTTATTTCTCTCGCACCAGGTATGAGATACTTTTGTGGTATTTCCCAGGAGACCCCGACACCTCCGGATGATGTACTAGATAGACCAAGGAATGCTCCCGATGCCCTGGATAGCATTAGAAAGAAGCAAGGAATCGGTTTCCACCTCCACTGGAACCACACCCCTTTTGATGCATTCCTGGATACCTTCCAATATGGTCTTCAACTCTGCAAGAAGAGGTGTTCCCTGGCCCATCCGAATGGAGAAAGAAAACAGAACCAAGATGTTATGATCACGAATGAGGCCCTCACCACTGATGGTACCCGCAAGACAGGAGCCGTCGGTATTAAGCTTGAATCCATGACACGGGGGGGACCATCAGACCCAATGACCAGAGTGAAGAGCAGGGGCTGGAGAAGGATTACTAATGGTGGGAAGAAGGCACTGTAGAGTGGGACCCTCCCTCCAAGCACTGAGAACAACTACCATATCAAGGAGTAGGCTCTTGACGCAGAAGATGATGGAATGAGCAGAGGAGGCCACCCCTTCGTGCAAGTACACGTTACGAGCCTACCACAAACTCCAGCATCCAGTGTGAAACACCAAAGTACGCGCTCTTCTCTCCGGTCCCTCACCACCCAAGCCATGAAACCAGCGGTTAAAGAAGGGTTGATCTTCCATGGAGGGAATAGAAAAACCATTGAAAGCACCAAAGAGAGTCCACACCTTGCACGCACAATCGCTTTCAAAGAACAAGTGATCCAAAGATTCCTCCTTATGCTGCTTACAAAAAATGCATTTGGAATCCATGCTCACCCCACATCTTCTGATGTTCTCGTTTGTAAGAAGGCCTCTGTGATGGATCCTCCAAGAAAGGAAGATAAATTTTGTGGGGATGGCTTTATCCCACAACACATCGCTCCATGAGACCTCTGCCGATTGCATGACAGACACCCGACAGTTTTCTTTGGACGTGAAGATTCCAGACGGCGATGGGGTGAATACACACCGATCGAGAGTCGTGGTCAGATCAAGGCTTCCTACATATTCTAGTTATGGCGGGATTCAAAGTTCTTATAATTCATTATGTTTTGGTGGTAACACCTAGAAGTATCCATGCTTGAGAATACTTAATGATATCCTTGACAATAGTCCAATACTATTTTCTAGATCTTATTGAAATCTTCCTACCATGATCAGTGTATAGAAAACATAAAGTATAATATATAACAAGGAATACATGATTGATCCTATCACTGAAGCATATGAGGTCTTACTCATTCTCTCTTTCTCTTATTGTGTTGAGGAAAAAATTTCTTAGAAATATTTAAACCATGTGATAATGGAACCAATAACCTCTTATATTGTTCTATACTAAATATCTTCAGTATCTAGTGAATGTATATACTTTTCATTTGTCCAAGAAGCCTATTATATATATCACTATTTTTCGTGATCCCTAGAATATAGGATGCTTCACCTAAGTCCTTCATGGTGAATCACTTGCTCAACCAGTCCTTAATAGATTATAAAACTGGTATGTAATTTCCAATTAGTAATATGTCATTAACATATACTACTAGGATAAAGACTACATTACCATTAAACTCATTTAAATGCATGTCTTACATTCATTATTAATGAAACCAACTCATTTTATGGATTCATAAAATCTAATGTTCCATGACCTTGATGTTTTCTTCAATCCTTAAATAGATATATATAACTTGAAAATCCTGTTTTTCATCACTTGGAGTCACAAAAACTTATGGTTTTGTCATATAGACATATTCCTGAAGGTTCCCTTTAAGGAATGCAATTTTGACACCCATATTCCAATTCTCCTAGTCATGGTAAGTTTCTATAGAAAGTATGATTATGATGGATTTAAATATGGAAAATGAAGAAAATGTTTCATCATAGTTAATTACTTGATTATTTTTAAACCCTTTATCCACTATCCTTGATTTATAGGTACTTACTTTACCTTCCTTTTATAGTTTCCTCTTGAATACCCATTTTAATACAACATGATTTACATCAACTAGAACATCGACCAAAACCCAAAATTTGTTCTGATACATGGTCTCCGTTTCAAAATTCATAGCTTCTAGCCATCTTACAGCTTTTGAGATCTCTAATGCCTCCTTGTAGGATAGAGGTTCATAATTATTATCAAATAATGAGTCCCCATATTTGGTGAGCATAAAACCATATCTCTCTAGTTCTCTTAACTCTCTTATGCTCATACGTAGTACTTGTGTATCAATAAATACTTTTTCCATGGGGACCTATGGAATATTTTCCCGTTCCAACTCCTGTGTATCTTGAGTTTCAACTTCATCAAAGTCAATCTTGCTCCCACAATCCTTTTTGAGGATATGATCCCTCTCAATAAAGACATCTTGTCTGGCGACAATCATTTTCTTGTCTAAGGGGATATATTGGTAGTATTATGTTGTTTCCTTGAGATACCATATAAACATACTCTTCTTACCCTAGGGTGATATTTTATTTAATGTTAAGTTCTTATCAAATTCATTACAACCCCACACATGTGTATGCGATAAAATGAGTTTCTTTCCACTCCATAATTCTAAGGGAATTCTATTTTACGCTTTAGTTTTTACTTGGTTTAATGTGTATGTCACAGTTTGTAATGCATATCCCCAAAAGGATAAAATAATATCTCCATGACTCATCATCAACCATACCATGTCTAAAAAGGTATGGTTATTCATTTAACTAAAAAAATTACACTGTGGTGTGTAAGGTGTAGTGAGTTGAGATAGAATCCCAAACTCCAGAATAAAGTCGATGAAATCTTGGTTAAGATATTGACCAGCCCAATCCTATCGAATCTTATTTGTCTTCTTACAAATATAATTCTCCACTTCATTTTTGAATTCCTTGAATTTATTAAAGGAATTGGACTTATACATCATCATGTAGATATAGCCATATCTACTCAAGTCATTAGTAAAAGTTATGAAAAAAGAATATCCACCTCTTGCTTCTACTAGAAATGGTCCACCCACATAAGTGTGTACCAATCCTAGATGGTTTGTGACCCTTTCACCCTATCCCACGAATAGTGGTTTAGTTATTTTTCTTGACAAAAAAGTATGACATCTATCAAGTGGTTTAGTCTCGAAAGACTCTAAATAACCATTTTGACAAAGCTTTGTCCAACACTTCTCATTTACATGACCAAGACAATGATGCCACAACAAGGTGTTATATGAGTCGTGTGAACATGATTCATTATCTTTTTCCAACACTTGGTTTTCATAATTTAATACATTAATACCATTATTTAAATACTCTATACCATAAAATATATTTTCTTTATAAAAGAAACAATTTTTATTTAAATATTTGAAAATAAATCCATCTGTATCTAAACATGAAAAATAAATTATGTTCTTGGTCACTATAGGTACATAATTACTCTCTATTAAAACCAAAATAATTCCTGTAGAAAATGAAAGGTGGTAGTCACCAATGGCCATAGCATCCATCCTCACACTATTGGAAGCTCACAAATCCACCTCTCGTCTGAAAATATTCAGAAATCTATTTGGTTCCTATATTTAGATATTGATGTGAGCACCACAAGCTGTATCTAGTACCCAATGTGTATAAATGGAAATATTTCACTTGATAATGAACACACCTTTAACTTCACATGAATTTTGGGTGTAGTTACTCTTCTAGTGTCTTATATTTCCACATGAAAAACATACAACCTCCTTTTACTTACCCCACATCTGGATCTTCTTCTTCTTGAAAGGATGATGCTTGGTAGCTTTATATTTTTTATAATTCTTGGTCCAATTTTTCTTGTTCTTCCTTTTCTTTTTCACCATAAGGATGACAGGTTTCTCACTCCCCATGTCCTTATCTAGTTGGATAATTATGTTCAGAGGTTCTTAAAGACTCTTCTCACTATTTCTCATATTGTAATTAACAATAATGTTGGAGATGTTCTTGGGAAGTGAATAAATTATGATATCAGTTTGTAACTCATCTTGGAATTTAATCCCTAATATGTTTGGGCATTGAATGTTGCCAATAATCTTGACTACATGAGGCCCAACTGATGTAGAATCTCCAAGCTTAATTTTTAAAAAAGAATTAGAGATATCATACCTATCTTGTCTCACCTTCTCTTGGTAGAGACCCTGAAGGTGAGACATCTTATTAAAGGAATCCATATACCCATGTTGCTTAAAAATATCATTAGACATGGATGATAACATGAAGAACTTAACATTTGTAGAATCATTCAGATGTTTCCCATAGAGAGATAGTTCTTCATAACTTTCCTCATTTCCAGGAGAAAGTGGTAAATATTCTTCCATGACATACAATTTATGTTCACGGAGAAGGATGACCTGTAGACACCTTTTCCACTCCTGGAAATTGGTTCAGCTGAGAGGGTTTTTATTCTCAAGTATGGATCACAATGATATGTTTTATGTTATTTTATTATTGTTTCTACAAAATAATATGAGCATAACTTTAGTACTTTATCTAATAAATTTAGACAAATAAATAATTATTATATTTATTAGTCTCCCACTATTTTATCATAACCCAATATCCCACACTATTGGATTTAGAATATCAAGTTTCTTGTAAATTTAAGTAGATATGATCCATACTCCCCTTCTAATTACCCCATATTTGGTTATTCAAGAAAATCGAATGGTTTTATGTAGGTATTCCAAATTCCAACTATATTAACTCACAATTCCTTGATATTTTAAGTGGAATCACCAATACTAAAATCATTAATTTATATTTCCTCAACCTTTTCCTATCAGTTAAACCAAGTCCTACTTTGGCAGTCAACCCTTGATGTGAACCAATTTATGTCAGTCCAAAACTTCATGTTAGAATTTCCTAATAATTGAAAGCACCCTAACTTTTCCAGGTCAATCACTTTGAAATATGGTTCGATTCTAACAGAAGTAATGGAAGGATATATCAAATTAATATTTTATTGAGTGATTTTATCCTTTTATGAATAAATTTGAAATTATTTTATTTATCAAATGCTTTTTAATATTAAGTGGGATTACTTAAATGATTAACCATTTCTTAGATAATTTTTATGCATAAGCCGGTTTATTTTAGTTCTATCTTTCATTATTGTTAATTCATTAATTATGTGATCACAATAAGACATCCCTAATTAAATAACTATGAAACTAAAAAAAATTAAATAAAAGATATGACCATGATCTTATACTAATGGTTAGTTTATCTAGTAGTTGATAAAATAACTTCTGACCTAGGGGACAAACACCTTGAACCAATTGATGTTCGTTTTTATAGCCTTCCACCTGTCCACCTTTGTATATACTTGGATTGGTTTTTCCTCGTATCCATACTTGAATGGACTCCTCTAGCTTGGGATCTCCATCCATTAAATATTCATTTTAATCGCATGCAGTTCAGGGGAAAACGAGTTAACATAAAAGAAACAATAGTCATTCATGCCCTACATAATAATGAGGAGAGAAGGCATATATGCCCATTATTTAATTTAAAAATAAATTAAATGAAACCAATCAGACATAAATTGTCTTGTCCAACTCATAATCATACACATGCATGAAACTAATTATGCATTTAATAAAACTAGAATTCAATTCTTTAATCGTTCTTATTTAAGATATATCATGCTCGAATAAATTAATTACCATCTTTAATTAATCAAAACTTTTATCTTAATTATTATTTGATTTTCCTTGAGAGTCTCATCTATTATAATTTTAAACAAATTAAATAAATTCATTTAAAATTAACTGTATACATAACTTGTACCTTGGAGGTAACAATGAATACCCATCCGATTCTACCCAACATGTATTATACTCATATATTGTTTTACTCTTATGACATATGGCATACACAGCTTATCACATACTTTCACAATGTGTACTTCCTGGATGATTACCTGAATTACATAATTTTTAGGTTACATGTTATGCTTCAATTCACGTAGAGTAAACACTTATAATACAAATCATGCATGGTATGTAGATCTGAACATTACATAGATATTTATTAAACATTTAAATATTTATGTATATTAAAACCGATCACATGGAATTTTCTATCATGACGACCACATGCAAGTACCTATCTCAAGGTTTACATATTAAAATAAATAAATTTTAGATATGCGTATAAGTACACGGCGTGTAGATCCAATCTAAAAAGTGTGTACACATCTCACCATATATCTGAGACACGCTCCTAGGGACTCGATGTGTGGTTTGTACCTCGGAAAAATTCACGTACATGGCATGTTCAAGGGGCCACACACTATGTTGACTCCGTATTACACAGTTACTGGTCAGGTAGGCCATGTATGGAATATACATCCCATTTCTGGCCCAAAGGGATTACACAACATATCAAATGGGCCCCACGATGTGTAGTTTGGATGACCATACACCAGTCTATTCTGGTCAACATGTTGTGTAAGAATTAACTACATCGCTTGTCATCGATGAAAACAATTTTAGTAATTTAAAAATTAACTCTTTAGTGCATTGAACACAACTACATGGAATGGGAAGAATCATGGGCACCTCCGGATGAGTTCCCAGATTTTATTTTAATCATAAAATTAAATAGCTCGATTATATTTATGAGGAAAAAATGAGGAAGAAATATATCTCCCAATTCTGATCAAAATAATCATTAAAATTGAATTGAAAAACTAAATTAAAATATGTAAACCACTAACGATCTTTAAATAATTATAAAATATTATGTGCTCGCTCTAATACCACATGTAGGTTCCTGGAATAGTGGAAGAGTGTGATGGGTGGTGCCCAAATTTATTTTTTCCTATAATCAATGATCAATTTGAGATCAATACAATGATGAACGCTGTGATCCACAGAATTGAGTTGAAGAAATAGATGAAGAATAATTGTACCAGAACCAAGAGAGAGGGATCAAAATATATTGTTTATAATTAATTTAATCAGATAAAGAATTACATCTAAGTAATTATTTCTTTATTGATGAGTCTAGTGACAAATATGTAGTTCACTGTTGTTGTGTTGTAGAATCCAATTGTAGATTTCCTCTAGAGGTGATTGACACGTGTTTCATGGATCTCCAGATGCTTCCAAAGGACTCTCTGGGTGCTAGAATGAAATATCCAAGCGCTTTATTCATTTGTCATTGATCACCTTGAGAACCACTTCCAAAACATTCTCCTTGATCTAGTGGATGAGAATTTCTCTGAATTCTTGAGAGCATTCTTGGAGAATAGAGCTCTCTAGGCTTGAACGGTTTTCTCTAAATCTATTGTGCCCAACAGAATATACTCCTTATAAAATAAAATAATTGGGTATTTGTATTTATAAGGTTAAAATAAAATAATTACACAAGTTCCCTTATTATTTATTTAATCATATAAAAATCCCATGTCAAATAGTAATAGTAATATTATTATTTATCTACATGAACTAAACATATGAAGTAAAATTAAATATTATTTGATTAAATAATATTCAATATTATCATTTCTCACTATACCATTAAAATCAGTCCACCTTTCCACCAAAATATTTATTGGGCATTGAATAATGTCTATTTATTTATTAAATAAATATCACTATATTATTCGGTAATAAATTAAAATAATATTATATTCAATAAATAACAAATAAATATATTTTTAAATATTTCACTCACAATATATTCTCTCAAAAAACTAGTGACACAATAAATGTGATCAATCATACATAAATAATTACTAAACAACATACGAGAATAATATTTATTCAACTTGTTAAATAATAATATATTATTTAACTGATATTCTTAACACACTTAGTGTGTGACCCCTAGGCCTCTTTCTCAGTGGCATTAGGCAAAGCAGCCTAATGTCTAGGGTTAGAGTCTATAAACATTCCATGACACCCATATATGAAGAAGTTAATGTCACAATGAAATGTCACCTCATATGAACGCTTACCATGTAATATCAACCCTTTATCACAATATCTCAAATCGATTAGGTTGCATGCCAGTTTTATCAACCTATATGCTTGATATCTCTTTCTCTAAATTTATGGAAATAGAAATTTCCTATAGAACACCATGGCCATGGATTTTTTTATGCTTTATCATTTCCATCAATGTTCCGAAGATATTAACTTTTGTTAATGAATAGAAAGGGTAAATCCTTTCTTGAATTTTTCATCAATGCAATATTACTCATGACACACCCAATGTATCCTACCTCACCGGGAAAATCTGTCACCACAGTTTTAATTAATACATCCATATATGCGATTCATAATATATATTAATAATAATCTTAAAGTCTCAAGGCTAATATAAATGTCCATATATAGGAATATCCAATGACACATAGAAATATGGATTTCCAATTGGGGGTCTCGTTCTCATAATATCCATACTGAATATTACCAAGGGCGTTCACCATGAGAAGGTACCTAAAAGTCCTATGAGTCTCCACCCCTGATATCCTGTATCATTTGTGTCCCTCAAATTATATCATCAGGATATAGAACATATATTCAATAATAATATCATATCACTTCTAGGTTCTCATCATAGAGGGGAACTGCTATGACCTTTTAGCGAGACAACTACTCGTAGGGCATTATCACATACTATGTTATGAATAAGAATGGTCATAACGTGATAAGGAGTTTATTAATACTAAAAACCATGGATAAAATTTTAGCATAAAGTAAAAATAAGTTGGTTCTCGTGGACGAACTCCAACAGTAACTCCAATTATCTAATGTTATTTTTTTAAGGGTTGTAACTCCCCACACAAAATTCAGTGCATATGGTTGTACCTTCTTTAAATAAATTAGGATTATAATGTGTTTTGATTCCCAAAAAATAAGGCTATTAGTGAATTTTAATCTCTCAAGGAGTAGAGTGGTGTAAGAGTTGAGTAGGTTCAATTTAGAGTGAACTAGTATAAACATACATATGGTTATTCTTTACTTTTCTATTGCATTTTATGAAATTATGTTCAAGATTATTAATTCAGATTATTATTTTTGATAATTAATTTAGATAATTTAATTGAACTCATGAAAATTTTAAGTTGGTCTAATAACCCGCTCTAGACCATCTATTATCTCAATCTTGGACCTGGTAAATAGTAACAAAGCCAGCTCCTCATTGATATAGAGTCTATTGTTTATATTTCATTATGATAACTTTTTTATCATAAAACTCATATTCTAAGGAAAAATATAAATATAAAATTGATGGAATGAACATAAACGATGCATGGATTCCTATAAATCCACCTCAATTGGATGACAATGACTATGGTTAGTAGAAATCCAGAATTGATTCATACTATAAGAATTTAAGCATTGACAACTAATCTATCATGTTAAAACCATAAAAAATACCAACAGTTTGCAATATATTGTTATTCAAAACTATGAGGTTAAAAATTTCATGAATTAAAAAATAATAAATACTTTATATAGTGCTATTAACATACTCATGTTTTGTCAAGTGTTTTCCTTTAAAACACCTCATGAAATTTGTAACAATTTTGTAATTTAATCCCCTTGTCTCATATAAGATGATTAGAACCAAACTTGTAATGATTTGGGTGGAGTGAAAAATTTAAAAACGGGTGAATATGAGAGAATCAACCAAATGTTCTACTAATTCACAAGAATTAGCATTGGAATGAGGTACCTTATAGAAAATTTGGATAACCCGATGCTTGTTTAAGGATTCCTGAGATATCTACATAATAAATGGAATATAAAGAAGGATATTATTGATGAGGATAAAAATTTCAATGAATACAAGTTGGATGAACTCATCGGATATCTTCTTCAATATGAACATTAGTTAAAGAATATTATTGAACAATAGACATCTAAGAAGAATTCTATTTATTTTAAATCATATATAATTTGTTCTTTTAACTATTAGGAATCTGTTGCATAGGAAAGTGAAAAAGGGAAAATAGAAAATATAAGAAAAGTTATTTATAATATAATGAAGAAAAAGGCAATGTTCAAGGAATTACCTATAAAAGATCATAAGGATAACCAAAAAGGAAAGAAAGGTACCACTAGTATATATAATATTGTTTCATAAATAAAGTACTATGAATTTAGGTAAAAGGAAACATCAAATAAAATTTTAATAAATTGAAACGTGATGTAAAAGATAATAAATAGAAATGGATATGCATTCATATGCTACTGGATAGAGTTGTACAAAGGAATCATATTTAAGTGATGAATTTGGAAACAAAAAAGAGTTAGGTAACCTTTATTTGATAGAGTAAAATATAAATGAGGTTAGTAATGATTCATAATATATATCTAGTTATGATTATGATACTAATAGTCATAAATTTGATGATATATATGACGAAAATGATTTTTTTAAAACATTTGTTATGGGTTATTAAACTATATAAAGAATTAAATGAAGGGAATAAGAATCTTATCAAGGAAAGTAAAAAAGTAAATAATAGAATTGAAAATTTATGATATTGAATTGATTTTTAAATTAATATTAATATAATGAAGTGGAAATTTTATGGAAATAAAATCATAAAATTAACTAGGAAAATGAAAAATTTAGAAATTATACTTCCTCTTCTAGAAGAAATATTTATGATAATTTTTTTATATTCAAATAGATAATGATAATCACAAAATGGGAGTTTTTAGTTTGAAAGAAGCATTATCTAAATTTGTAAAAGGTAATGAAAAATATGATAAGATGATGGACATGATGAAATAAAATGAAGATAAAACAAGTTTTGGTTATAATCCTCATATTATTTTAATTTTAAAAAACATCTTTTGTTAAGAGTACTAAAGGAATCTTATCTAATGTTACATAATTTAGATTATGTATAAAAGAAAATCATGATAATGTATTTTCTTTAATATTTTCTCAATATATTTTCTATATTATAACTTTTATTTCAAATAATTTACCTTCTATAGTACCTTATAAAAAATTTTGAATTGTTTTTGGGTACCTAATAATTATTATAATAACCTAATTGAACTTTAGATAATATGGGTTCCAATTTTTTTTTTCGTAAATAATATTTTTAGGAAATACACCTCAGGATTTTCAAAGATACATGGTACATGGAAAAAGTATTCTAAAAATATATAACAAGATGTCCAGAAAATTTATTTATTTTATTTTCAATATGATGGATACTCTATGACTTTCAATGAAAACTCAAAAGAAAAGGATAAGGGATTTTTTGAGTAAGGTATATATAATATTATTTTAATTTCCAAATAATTATACATTGAAGATCTGAAACAAAAAATAATTATCATTTTATAATTATGTGATAATGGAAAGAGTTTTATTTTAGAATATAACAACTTTTTTCTAATAGGAAAGAGTATATTTATTGTACTAATTTTCATAGTTAATTAACCATAATTTCAAATGTATTAATGTTATAGAATCAAATGATATATTATGGTATTCGAGGCTTGGAAATATATACTATTTTCTATTATAAAAACTATCAAATAGAGGATATGTGAAACAACTTCTTTATTTGAATATAAGTAAGAATTTTACATTTGGTTCTTGTTTAAAAGGTAAAACATACAAGATTAGTTTTTATTATATTAATGAAGTTTGAGCTTCTGGACCATTAGAACATATTTAGAATTATTTTTTCCTAGGAATGTCACTAGTTTTAGAGATAATAAATATATTTATGTGGTAGTTTATTCTTTTAGTAGATTTATTTTGAATTAATTTAAATATCCTAAAAGTAAAACTTTTTCTAGATTTTTTTGGTTTTGTAAGATGATTCAAAATAAGAAATAAATTTAATTGTTTTTAGAAGTTATAATGTTTGTGAATTTTTTAACCTTTATTTTGAATTATTTTTACAAAAATTGTTATTTTCATAATTTTTCTTGCTTAAAACACTACAACAGAATGGTATTGGAGAACAAAAAAAATATAGCTATTATATAAATCTATAGAACTATGTTAATTGAATAATATTTACATAAATATATTTGGGATGAATAAATTAAAATATATCTTTTTATTTTAAATAGAGTTTTTATTAGAAAGTTCTTAAATAAAATACCTAATGGATGTTTTAAAGAAAAATAACCCAATGTTGGTTATTTTAAATTTTTTCGGTTTAAAGTTTTTATTTTTAACAGTAATGATAACTTGAAAAAAATTAATTCTAAAAGTGATGGTGGAATTTTAATAGTTTACTCAAATAAAATTAAATATTTTCAAGCTTATAATAAAATATCTATGGTTATATAAAAATATGTTCATGTTAAGTTTGCTGAATATGTTTTGAAAAATAATTTTGTTATATATAATTTTCAAGAAGAATTTAATGACATTAATTTTGGTGAAGAAAATATTCAAGATGATAATGTAATTGTTGAGGGGGAGATTGCTCCGTCTATTTATATTCACAAGACATGGAAGATTCATTAATACAACCATGTTTATAATGTTGATTCTAGTGTTAAAACTCATAATTTTGTTTTGAATTTTTATGTAATTTTTTTTGTTTTTGATTGTGTGAAAAATGATATTTTTTATGTTTTGAATGATTCCAATTGGAATATTTTTGATAAAAAATAAATCAAGTTTCTAGAAATATTGTTTGGGATTTAGTTGAACCCCTATAAATAAGAATGTTATTGGAACTAAATATATCTTTAAGAATAAAATGGACGAATCTTATCAAGTGGTTAAGAATATAGCTAGAATTGGAGCTTATGGTTATTATTAAGAAAAAGGAATCGATTTTGATGAATCTTTTATTCCTATAGATCGGATTGAATATATAATAATTTAATTAAATTTTATAGATTTTCAAGGTTTTAATTTAATTAAAATGGATGTTAAATGTGTGTTTTCAAAAGGGTTTATTTCTAAACAATTTTATGTTTCTCAACAACCAAGTTTTGAAAATAAGGGATTTAAAAACATATTTTTAAGTTATAAAAGGTTTTATATAGTCTTAAGAAATCAAATTGTGCTTCGTATAAAATAATTACGTTGTTTTTATTGAAAACTAATTTTAATAAATGAAACATAGATCATATTTTGTTTGTGAAAATGATTTCAAATGGTATTTTAGTTGTACAAATTTAGTTTAATGATATTAATTTTGGATCTACAAGTGAATATCATTATAAATAGTTTTCTTTTTTGATGTAAAACGAATTGGATATGATTTTAGTTATTGAACATTATTTATTTTTAGGTCTTTAAATTAATCAATGAAATGTTGGTATATTTTTTTAATCATTTTACATACGCTAATGTTTTATTTAAACATTTTAGTTTAGATTCTTATAAAAAATTTAAAACCCCTATGAGTACTAATTGTGAATTGGATTTAGATAAATCTAAAAAATATTTAGATTCTATTATTTTTAGAGGTATTCTTATTATTTTTTTTATATTTTACTACTTCAAGACTTGATATTAGGTTTAATGTCAGTTTGTGTGTAATAGTTTAATCTGGTCATATGGAATCTCATTTAGAAGCTCTTAAGTGAACTAATAGGCATGTTTAAGGAACTGTTAATTATGGATTATTATTTTCTAGATAATTTTTTTTATATTATATCAGATTTTCTGATTCTGATTATGAATGATCACTACTGAAATTTTACACTTTACCAATGGTTATAAACCATTGGTAAAGGCCTGGAAACTGTTGGTATATAGTATACCAATGGTTCCATTAACCATGGTCAAGTAAGGCGTGACAATAGGCCTATACCAACGGTTCTGTAAAAACTGTTTGTATAGGTGTCAAAATAGAAGGTATACCAATGATTTGATTCAAATTGTTGGTATATGTGTGTTAAATTATAAAATATACCAAAAGTTTGTAAACCATTGGTATATGTGTGTTACACTTATACAAATGGTTAGAAACCATTTTTATAGAGGGAATATGGCAAGCCATAAGGCTATACCAACGGTTTTGTTATAACCATTGGTATAAACCTATACCAACGGTTATAACAAACTATTGGTATAATTATATTATACTACCTATACCAACTATTTTAAAACTGTTGGTATACAAAAGCTCAGCTCCATAGCAGCAGGCCCCTCTCCCCTCTACAGACCTGCAACAAGACAGCAACCCCTCTCCAGACTTGTAACAACACCAATACAAAATCCCCATCCTAAGTATTCAGAATTTAGAATTCATTCCAGAATTTTGAAATTTAGAAATTTAGAAATTTAAATGCAATAACACCCATAGGAGAAAAATCCTACATGTTATAGGAAATGCAATAACACCCATTAGAGTATTCCAAATTTAGAATTCATTCCTCACTCAAACCACAACACCAATACACACAAGAGAAAAAACCCACATGTTATAGGAAGCACGTGGGATGTTTAGTCATGGTATTGAGTTGAGTATCTTAAAACCAACAGAAAAACTTGGGTAGAGTGGAAAGGATCATGATACCCATAATATAGACAATGGTAGTGGTCATGTTCTTAGCCCTAGGATGAGTTATAAGAAGTTCATGTGATGTTTATATTCCTCTAATGATTATGTATCCCTGTTTAAATGGTTCATGATGTGTTAGTGGGAAACATTGGCCAATCTCAACATATGAGATGGGTTACAGAAATAGCCTACATGTTTTTCATAGACATTTGAATTAGAATAAGGGGGTATGTGGCTAATTTTAATTTTCTCTCCTAGGTGTGATGTGAGATGAATCCCCATATTGGGTAGTGGGTATGAATATTCAATTAATTATTTGGTATTGGCTTCCCAAAGGGACTTTGTTTTGGTCCTAGAACCCACTATTTGAGGATGGGATTTTGGTGATCTATGGGGCTATGGTGTCACCATATGTATTCCTCACCATTGGGGTAATTTTATGAGACTTTGAAACTTATTTTTCAAGAATCTATGTGTAGCCTTTTTGACCTATTTGTTATATGGTATGCGAGAGTGTTCATAGGTTTCATATGAAATAACTATATGATATTTATTTGCTGTATTTTATTGTATAGAATGAATGAACCATGATTGAGAATTAGAACATGAGTGTTGGTGCATGTTCATGATGGGATATCGAGACTCATTCTTTATATATTCAAAATATTAAAACTAAGTTAAGCCTTACCGATTTACAGTGTAGAAGTAAAAAATTGATTGGCTTCATATGGATCTATAGGGAGGAAGGAGTTCCCAGCCTGGGTAAAGAGAGAGGGATCTAGTTTAGACCAAATCAAAATAGAAAATAAAAAAATAGATTAATAACATTATGAATTATATATTAGAACTAAATTATTGAGTGGGGGGCTGTTCGGGGGGTGGGGGGCTGTCCGGGTGGTGCGTGGGGCTGTCTAGAGGGTAGGAGGGGTGTTCGGGTGGTGCGTGGGGCTGTCCGGGGGGTGGGGGCTGTCCGAGGGGTGGGGGGGCTGTCCGTGTGGTGCGTGGGGCTGTCTGGGGGGGTGGGAGGGGTGCCTGGGTGGTGCAGGGGGCTATCCGGGGTGAGTGGGGGGATTTCCGGTGGTGGTGGGGGTGGGGGGGGGGTCTGGGGGGTTGGGGGGGGGGGGCTGTCAGGGGGGTGGGGGCCATCCGGGGGGGGGTGCTATTCGGTGTGTGTGTTTGTGGGGGGGGGGGTGTCTGGGGGGTGCGGGGGGCTATCCAGGGGTGTGGGGGGCTATCCGGGGTTGTAACGACCAGAAATTTTGAATAAATTTTGTTTCCTAACTTAGTGTGTTATTTTATTTTTATAATCCACAAAACTATTTCATTTAATAAGATGAGTATGATTAAAATAAGACTGTTGGGTTTTGACTGTTATATGACCATTGGTCAATATAACCGTTGGAAACTATATGTTGCGATTATTTTCTATAAATAAAAGTGATCTTGATTAATTAATATAGAAAGAAGATTCGATGGCCCCATCTAGTAATCTCGGTCCGATCGAAGCCCATCTGACGGAACTTGGAAAGGAGGTAGCACCTTTGGGATTTGCTTTGGACCAAACCCAAGCCGAACTTCATCGTGTGATGATGAAACAGAATCACCTACGTGAGAATTTAAAACTGATAGAAATCACTACTCGGACAGTGTTGGCCGAGCCGCCCCAAGATTCTATCACCCTATCACACCTTACTCTTAGGTCCTATGCTGGTGTTATAATGGGCTATGTAACAAGACCGTAACTACCATGTGCAATCCTCTGTTTTATATAAAAATTATGATTTCTTTTTATAGTGAAGTTTGTGAATTTTTAAAATGTCCAGATAAATATAGTATGCATATTATTGATGAATTTTAGAAAAAGAAAATTTTAAAAATATTTATGTAAACCTTAAATAATTAATAATGTGTAATGAATTTAAAAAAATGGTCTTCTATAGTTATGTTTAGTGAGAAATTTAGAGTCTAATAAGATCAACTTAATTTTGGATGAATAGTAAATTATGAATAGTGATTTTACGCTTATGATTAGTAATGTGATCAAATGGATTAAGTAACCTCACTTAAGAAAGTATTAATATAATCTAGTCACCTTGATTAAGTAATGTGATTCAATAAAATAGGTAAATAACTGTTCTAGAAAGTATTGGTTAAGTATTAGTTTTATCAGATGAATAGTGTTTTTTATTTAAAAATTAAATTAAAAATATTTAGAAAATTATTTTCATAAAGTGGAGTTCATTTTTGAAATCAGAGCATCGATATTTGGTTAAGGTAAAATTTTGGGATTTTCTGAGAAAGTTGAATTTTTGGTGAATAGTAAAAATAAAGTTTTTGAGTTTCAGGTGTTTAATGACATCATTACGGATGTAATAGTTATGCAATAATTCTGCTCGACTTATGAATAGTAAGATAAGGTATGAGGTGTTCCAAGTGGCCAATACCATGGGCAAATACTGTGGGCAATCCAATGGTTTTGCCAATACCACCGATGAGGTGTCCCTTGGCAATTAATGCTTTGTCCCCTCACTTCTCCTATAAATACCAAGACTTTCCCTAATTCATTTCATTTCCGAATCCTCCACAACGAATTTATAGTCTTTTTACCTCCCAAGGAGTCCTCCCAAGGTTCCCTCAAGCCTCCCAAGGTCCCGACCTTCAAGCTTTCGAAGTTACTCTTCAAGGTAAGGGATCCTACCTCTCTCTTTCTTTTCATGTATTCTCTATTATGTCATTTATTTTAAGCTCCATGTTCTTATGTTGGGGATGTTCTTTTATATTCATACTACTTTACTTTTCATGATCATATTATGAGGGACCCCATATTTCTCTCATCAATTCATTTTAAGAATGTTTAAGTGGCGCCGTTAGGCTACCGAATTTTTGTAAGAGATTCTTTCACCCTTCTCATTTTCAAGTTTTATTTTCATGTCAAGTATTTCAAGTTCCTTTTAATTATGTTGGGGTATGATCTCTATATCCATAATACTGTTCTTTTATGTTCATATTATGAGATACCCTATTTGATCTCATCAATTCATTTTTTGAAGTTTTAAGTGACGCCGTTAGGCTGCTGAATTTTCGTAAGAGAAATATTATTTTTTTCTTCCTTCAATGTTTTTCATTTCATTTGGTATTTCCTTCAAATTTCATTACCATGTTCTAAAAACCTTTATATTATGTCCATCTAATGTTTTATGGATCATTTATGAGTGGGTGACCCATGTCCCCTCTCTTTTCAGTATTTTTTAAAACCCTCTAACATAGTCGTTATGCTGCATAATTTTCATCTCAAAATGTCTCTCTCTTTTTCTAAAATTATTTTATTTTATTAGGTGAATAATAAATGTTCTTTATTATGTAGGTTTATTCACATATATATCAAAATATTCTATTTTAACTCTGGTATTTACATGCATGAAACCCGCTTTCCTTTTTCTGCGGGTTTAAAGTGACATAAAGATCATATCTTTTAAGCAGTTTTTAAAACGTTATGATTATGAAATGAAACCCATTCTTTTATGATATATAGGTTATTTATGAAATTTTTTATGATGATATATGTGGATCACATGATAATAAAGACAAATTAATGGCGCACCCTGATAGCGCTCCAATGCATTGGGTAAAGACTTAATCTATAGAGATGACCATTTTAACGATACCTTGGTGAATAACCTTAGTAATTTTTTAATGACACCTCGGGGATGAACCTTGGTGATACAGAAATGATTATCTATGTTAAATATTGTATCCAAATCATCAAGTTATGAAACACGTTATTTTTATTATGATATGCCTTATGATCTCTTTCTCATGCCATATAGTTATTTATCATGACTTTATTGATGTATCTCAAGTTCACATGTAAAATGTTTCCCTTGTTTACCTTACTGGGAATTCTTCTCACCCTTTCCATTGATGATTATCTCTCAGATATAATATTTAGTAGATGTACATAGGATGAACCTTTGATGAAGCCTTACAAGTGGTTTACAAGAATTTTTATGTTCTTTTCATGTATTATGTTTCTGATATCCAAGACACTAGACTTCAAAGATCCTCTGTTTGTAAAATATAATGAAAATTTATATAATAAAAAGGTGGGATGCTATAGTTGGTATAAAAGGATAGTTTAGTTATTTTTGTAAATTAGGATATGAAAACATTAGGAAGAACCCTATCTAAAATTTTAAATATAGGAAATATTCCTAGTATTTTGGTGAGTATTGAGTAAGTGGTTTATCAAGAAAATACAACCCTATCTGGATACGAGCAGGTAGAGGTGGCTCTAGTATAGATGTACATAGGGGTAAAACCTGAAAACACCGCTTTGAGCTAGACTCGAATGAGAACTGGTACACGACAACGGGCCTTGCTGCACTCTTGGTTACGACACTCCCAAGAGATATTTTTGGTTAATCGCAAGCTGTTTATGAATCCTTATGAAGAAATTATAGAAAAATGTAATTGTATAAGAATGAAGTTTTAAGACATAAAATCATTTTTCTTTAAAAGATTTGTAAATGAAATAATATTCTCACAAAGTATTTATTCTTTTAGAAAATGTCCCCATAATCTAGGAATACATTGACGTATTTCCTGAGGAGTTACCCGGACCTCCACCCGAAAGAGAGGTAGAGTTCTCCATTGAACTCGTACCTGGATCTCAACTGATGTCAAAGACCCCCTATAAGATGGAAAATGTGGATCTAGAGGAATTAAAGAAACAAATCCGAGATCTTTTGTAAAATGGGTTTATCCAACCAAGTGTGTATCCTTTGGGAGCACCATTTCTCCTTGTGAATAAGAAGGATGGATCGATGTAGCTATGAATTGATTATAGAAACTGAACGGGATCGTAGTAAAGAACAAATACTCTCTTCCAAGAATTTATGACTTATTTTTTCAACTTCATGGGACTCAATTCTTCTCTAAGATTGATCTTAGTTCTGGTTATCATCAATTGAGGATAAAGAATGTTGATATTCCAAAAACTGCTTTCCAATCAAGATATGGGCATTATGAGTTAGTTGTTATGCCCTTTAGACTGACTAATGTACCTACTATTTTTATGGATCAAGAATAAGTTGATTTTGGAAACTTATGTTTTATCAAATGGATATCCTTTGTATAGGAAAATGATTTTGTGATTAAATGATAAAGGTTATTTTGGATGATGTTTTCTATTTTGGAGAACAATATGCCTAGGGGAAATAAAATAATACAGGATTTAAATTGTGGAGGAATGGTTTAATTGTTTTTTGTAAGAATTTATATATTTATTGTGAACATATGGTGATTTGGGTTATTTCTGGAAAATGATGAACCTAGCATAGAGAATATGTGAATAGGTTAATTACACTTTAGTATGAGACTTTAATAGTAGTCGATGTTATTTGGAGATAAATGTTAATAATTATTGGGGAAGACTATGTGATTAAAACCTTTTGAGTTATGGGTTCCAATGTTAGTTTGGATTATTCTGAAGAATTTTAAGGATTATTATGTGTTTAATGGTCTTTTTGAAACTTTGGGTAGTTTTGTTGAATTGTTGAGATTGATAGTAATATTTATTTTTATAAAGGATTATCCTTTTTGGGGATTAAATGATCTCATACCAACCATTTTAGTTTTAATTGATGACTAAAGACAAGGAAAAAATATAGTTATTATTTTGTGGATTATGTGATTCTCTAGAATATGATTCTTGTTCTTTTGATGAGACCAAGTATTTTTGAATGCTCATTGTTTGGAGAAAAGATTAGTCTTGGTGGAAAATTATTAAGGGATGAAACTCTACTTGAAGGTAAGTATATTTCCTAATGTTTTTATTCTATGTAGTAAATGAATTCCTCAAAATTATGAAAAGGAACATAAAAAAAATTATTGCTGGTTTATGTTTCCTACTGGGTAATCAAAGACCGTTTAACACGTCTTATGTTTCTGATCTTCTTGTGGTTAATTTTCTCCTAATCATGTTTTCTATCACTCTCCATCAGAACTTAACCCTTTGTTTTCTCTTCCATATCCATGTTTTCCTACATAGAATCCTAGTATGGGTTAACTCAGGTGACCTTTGTACTTCCCATTGTTTATTTTAAAGTAATAGTTTTACTGACTCTTTTTCCGATGTGGGACTTTCAACAAAATTTCCAATCCCAATTTTAAAATTACAAGGAAGCAATTTCTTAATGGGGGAAGATTGTAACGACCTGAAATTTTGAATAATTTTTGTTTCCAAACTTTGTGTGTTATTTTATTTTTATACTCAACAAAACTATTTCATTTAATAAAATGAGTATGATTAAAAAAAGACCGTTGGGTTTTGACTGTTATATGGCCATTGGTCAATATGACCATTTGAAACTAAATGTTGTGATTGTTGTCTATAAATACAAGTGATCTTAATTAACTAATATAGAAAGAAGATTCGATGGCCATATCCAGTAGTCTCGGTCCGATCGAAGCCCATCTGACGGAACTCAGGAAGGAGGTAGCACCTTTGGGATTTGCTCTGGACCAAACCCAATCTGAACTTCATCGTTTGATGCTAGAACGGAATCGCCTTCGAGATAAGTTCAAACTGATAGAAATAACTACTCGGGAATTGTTGGCTGAGCCGCCCCAAGATTCTATCACCCTTGCACACCTTACTCTTAGGTTCTATGATGGTGTTATAAGGGGCTATGTAACAAGACAGTAACTACCTTGTGTAATCCTTTGTTTTAAATATAAATTTTGATTTCTTTTTATGGTGAAGTTTGTGAATCTTCAAATGTTTGGATAAATATAGTATGCATATTATTGATTAATTTTAGAAAAAGGATATTTTAAAAATATTTATGTAAACCTCAAATAATTAATAATGTGTAATGATTTTCAAAAAATGGTCTTCTATAGTTATGTTCAGTAAGAAATTTAGAGTCTAATAAGATATACTTAATTTTTGATGAATAGTAAATTATGAATAGTAATTTTATGCTTATGATTAGTAATGTGATCAAATTGACTAAGTAACCTCACTTAAGAAAGTATTAATATAATCTAGGCACCTTGATTAAGTAATGTGATTCAATAAAATAAGTAAATAATTGTTCCAAAAAGTATTGGTTATGTATTAGTTTTTTTGGGATGAATAATGTTTTTTATTTAAAAATAAAATTAAAAATATTTACATAAATATTTTCATAAAATTGAGTTCATTTTTGAAATCAGAGCATCAATATTTGGTTAAGGTGAAATTTTGGGATTTTTCGGAGAAAGTTGTATTTTCAGTGAAGAGTGAATTAATGTTTTTGAGTTTCGGGTGTTTAATGACATCATTAAGGATTTAATAATTATGCAATAATTATGGTCGACTTATGAATAGTAAGATAAGGTATGAGGTGTCCCAAGTGGCCAATACCATGGGAAAATACCATGGGCAAGCCCATGGTTTTTCCAATACCACCGATGAGGTGTCCCATGGAAATTAATGCTTTGTCCCCTCACTTCTTCTATAAATACCAAGCCTTTACCTAATTAATTTCATTTCCAAATCCAACCCAACAAAGATCTGGTATCTTTACCTCCCAAGTAGTCCTCCCAAGGTGCCCTCAAGCCTCCCAAGTTCCCGGCCTTCAATATTTCGAAGTTACTCTTCAAGGTAAGGGATCCTACCTCTCTCTTTCTTTTCATGTATTCTCCATTATGTCATTTATTTTAAGATCCATGTTCTTATGTTGGGTATATTATTTTATATTCATCCTACTTTCCTTTTCATGTTCATATGATGAGAGACTCCCTCTTTCTCTCATCAATTCATTTTAAGAATGTTTAAGTGGCGCCGTTAGGCTGCCGAATTTTTGTAAGAGATTCTTTCACCCTTCTCATTTTTAATTTTTATTTTCATGTCAAGTATTTCAAGTTCCTTTTTATTATGTTGGGGTATTATCTCTATATCCATCATACTGTTGTTTTATGTTCATATTATGAGATACCCTATTTTATTTCATCAATTTATTTTTTGATGTTTTAAGTGACGCCGTTAGGCTGCCGAATTTTCATAAGAGAACTCTTATTTTTGTCTTGCTTAAATGTTTTTCATTTCATATGGTATGTATTTAAAATTTCATTACCATGTTCTTAAATCCTTTATATCATGTCCCTGTACTATTTTATGAATCATTTATGAGTGGGTGACCCATGTCCCCTCTCTTTTCAATATTTTCTAAAACCCTGTAACATTGCCGTTATGCTGCAGAATTTTCGTCTAAAAATGTATCTCTCTTTTTCTCAAATTCTTTTATTTTATTAAGGGGATAATAAAAGATATTTATTATATATGGGAATTCAAATATATATCAAAATGTTCTATTTTAATTCTGGGATTTACATGCAAGAAACCCACTTTCCTTTTTCCGTGGGTTTAAAGTGACAAAAAGATCATGTCTTTAAAGCTGTTTTTAAAACATTATGATTATGAAATGAAACCCATTTCTTTTAGGCTATATGGGTTATTTATGAAATTTTTGATGATGATATATGTGGATAAATTGATTATAAAGACAAATTAAGGCTGTGCCCTAATAGCGCTCCAATGCATTGGGTAAAGACTTAATCTCTAGAGATGACCATTTTAACGATACGTTGGTGAATAACCTTGGTCAATTTTTAATGACACCTTGGGGATGGACCTTGGTGGTATAGAAATGATTTTCTATGTCAAATGTTGTAGCCACATCTTCGTGTTATAAAACACGTTATTTTTATTGTGATATGCCTCATGATCTCATTATTATGCCTTAAAGTTATTTATCATGACATCATTGATGTATCTCAAGTTCACATGTAAAATGTTTCCTTTGTTTCCCTTACTGGGCCTTCTGCTCACCCTTTCCTTTGATGACTATCTCCAGGATATGAGATGCAGTAGATGTATATAGGATGAACCTTTGATGAAGGCTTACAAGTGGTTTAGAATAATCTTTATATCATTTTCATGTATTATGTTCCTGATTTCCAAGACACTAGACTTTAAAGATCCTCAATTTGTAAAATGTAATGAAAAGTTATGTAATAAAAAGGCGGGATGCTACAGGGGTGGGTGGGGGGGTGCTTTCCGTAGTGAATTTGCAGCCATCGCGGTCACATGAAACCTCTGATTGACACATCGTCTGGCCAACCATTTCACAATTTAACCACTCTTTGTTGTTGTCCGATTTCAAGGTATTCCAGGGTCATTCGGCCTGTTTTGACCACCCCAACCATGCTTTTCAAGCATGCCAAACATCTAAAAAACACATATTCTTCCATTCCACACAAACCGTACATCCTAATGATGTTTCGCCTTTTCATAAACCTCAAGAATAATAATTAGGGTGTTTTCGTGTGATTTCAAGTCATTCCGATATCGTTCGGTATGTATTTGACCGTAAAACACATGTTTGGGTCATTTACGACACACAGAGTGTGTTATCGGCCACCGTGGTCACATGACACCTTCGATTGATGTGAATTATACCCACATTTTCAAAATTCACCCACCCATTGTTTTCGTCCGATTTCATGGCATTCTGAGATCGTTCGGCCGGTTTTGAGCACCCCACGCACGCTTTTCAAGCGCGCCAAACACCTAAAAAACACATATTCAGTCGTGTCGTGAAAACTGCGCATCCGAATGACGTGATTTCTCCTCATACACCTTACGAATAAAAAGTAGGTTGTTTTTGTGTGATTTAAAGTCTTTCTGATGTCGTTAGGTATGCATTTGACCGTTAAACGCATGTTTTGGCCATTTACGACACACATAGTGCGTTTTCGGCTACCGCGGTCACACAACATCTTCGATTGATGTGCCGTCTGACCGATCATTTTTTGGTTCAACCAACCTTTGTTTTTGTCCGATTTGATGGCATTCTGAGGTCGTTTGTCTGGTTTTGATCACCTCACATATGATTTTCAAGCGCGCCAAACACCTAAAAAACACATATTCAGTCGTATCGCGCAAACCACACGTCTGAATGATGTGTCGTCTTTTCTTACAGCTCATGAATAATAAATAGGATGTTTTAGTGTGATTTCAAGTCATTCTGATATCTTTGGGTTTGAATTTGATTGTAAAACAAATGTTTTGGCCATTTACGACACACAGAGTGCGTTTTCGGCCACCACAGTCACACGACACCTCTCATTGATGTGTTGTCTGACCGACCATTTTTCAATTCACCCACCCTTTGTTGTCATCTGATTTCATGGCATTCTGAGGTCGTTCGGCCGGTTTTGACCACCCCATGCACCCTTTTCAACCGCGCCAAACACCTAAAAAACAAATATTCAGCCGTGGTGTGCAAACCACGCATCCGAATTACATGTCGTCTTTTGATACACCTTATGAATAATAATTAGGTTATTTTAGTGTGATTTCAAGTCATTCCGATGTCGTTCGATATGCATTTGATTGTTAAACGCATATTTTGGCCATTTAAGACATGCATAGTGTGTTTTCAGCCACCGCGGTCACACAACACCTCTGATTTCCATGTCGTCTGGCCGGCCATTTCAAAATTATCCCACTCTTTGTTTTCGTCTGATTTCATGGTATTCCGAGGTCGTTCGACTGGTTTTGACCTCCCCACGCACGCTTTTCAAGCACGCCAAACACCTAAAAAACATATATTCAGTCGTGCCGTGCAAACCATTCATCCGAATGATGTGTCATCTCATCGTACACCTCAAGAATAATAGTTAGGGTGTTTTCGAGTGATTTTAAGTCATTCTGATATCTTTGGAATGTATTTGACCGTAAAACGCATGTTTTGGTCATTTACGACATGCAAAGTGTGTTATCGGCCACCATGGTCACACGACAACTCCGATTGATGTACATTATGCCAGACCATTTCAAAATTCACCAACCCATTGTTTCTATCTGATTTCATGGCATTCTAAGGTCGTTCGACCGGTTTTGACCACCCCATGCACGCTTTTCAAGCGCGCCACAAAACTAAAAAACACATATTCGGTCGTGTCACACAAACTGCACGTCTAAATGACTTGACGTCTCCTCGTAAACCTCACGAATAAAAATTAGGGTGTTTTTGTGTGATTTCAAGTCATTCTGATGTCATTCGGTATGCATTTTACCATTAAACGCATGTTTTGTCCATTTAAGACACGAGGAGTGCGTTTTTAGCCACCACGGTCACACGACACCTCCGATTGACATGACGTCTGGCCGAGCATTTCATAGTTCAACCAACCTTTATTTTTGTCTGATTTCATGGAATTATGAGGTCATTCGGCTTGCTTTGATCACCTCACGCACGATTTTCAAGCGCGCCAATTACCTAAAAAACACATATTAAGTCATGCCGCGCAAACCACGCGTCCTAATGATGTGTCGTCTTTTCATACACCTCACAAATAATAATTAGGGTGTTTTCATGTGATTTCAAGTCATTCTGATGTCGTTGGGTATGTATTTTACCATAAAACATTTTTTTTGGCCATTTACGACATGCAGAGTGTGTTTTTGGCCACTTTGGTCACACAATACCTCCGATTGATGTGTCGTCTAGCCGACCATTTCGAAATTCACCCACCCTTTATTTTTCTCTGATTTCATGGCATTCTGAGGTCATTCTGTCAGTTTTGACCACCCCATGCACACTTTTCAAGCACACCAAACACTTAAAAAACACATATTCAATCGTGGCATGCAAACCACGCATCTGAATGACGTGTCACCTTTTCGTATACCTTAAAAAAATAATTAGGGTGTTTTCGTGTGATTTCAAGTCATTATGATGCCGTTTGGTATGCATTTGACCATTAAACACATATTTTTTCCATTTACGACACGCAGAGTGCATTTTTAGCCACTGCGGTCACACGACACTTTCGATTGACGTGTCATTTCATAGCCATTTTACAATTCACCCACCCTTTCTTGTCGTCTGATTTCATGGCATTCTGAGGTCGTTCGACCAGTTTTGACCACCCCACGCACACTTTTCAAGTGCACCAAACACCTAAAAAACCCATATTCAGTCATGCCTCACAAACCACGCATCCAAATGACATTTCGTCTCCTCATACACCTCTAAAATAAAAATTAGGGTGTTTTCGTGTGATTTAAAGTCATTCCGATATCGTTCAGTAAGTATTTGACCATAAAACGCATGTTTTGGTCATTTACGACATGAGAAGTGTGTTATCGGCCACCGCAGCCACACGACACCTCCGATTGACATGAATTCTGCCCGACCATTTCAAAATTCACCCACCCTTTGTTTTCGTCCGATTTCATGGCATTTTGAGGTCGTTCGGCCGGTTTTGACCACCCCACTCACGCTTTTCAAGCGTGCCAAACACCTAAAAATACATATTCAGTCGTGTCATTCAAACTGCGCGTCCGAATGACGTTCTGTCTCCTCACACAACTCACGAATAAAAATTAGGGTGTTTTTGTGTGATTTCAAGTCATTTTGATGTCATTCAGTATGCATTTGACCGTTAAACGCATGTTTTGGCCATTTACGACACGCAGAGTGCATTTTAAGCCACAAAGATCACATGAAACCTTTGATTGATGGCCCGTATTTCCGACCATTTCATAGTTCACCCACCCCTTGTGTTCGTCCAATTTCATGGAATTCCGAGGTCGTTTGGCTAGTTTTGATCACCTCACACACGATTTTCAAGCGCGCCAAACACCTAAAAACACATATTCAGACATGCCGTGCAAACTGTGATTTTGAATGACGTGTAGTCTTTTCTTACACCTAAAAAATTATAATTAGGGTGTTTTCATGTGAGTCTAATTCATTCCGATATCTTTGGGTATGTATTTGACCGTAAAACACATGTTTTGGCCATTTACGATAAGCAGAGTGCGTTTTCGGACACCACGCTCACACGACACATCTGATTGACGTTCCGTCTAGCCAACCATTTTGAAATTAATCAAACCTTTGTTTTCGTCTGATTTCATGGCATTCCGAGGTCATTCGGCCAGTTTTGACCACCCCACGCACACTTTTCAAGCGCGCCAAACACCTAAAAAACACATATTCAACTGTGGCAAGAAAACCGCACATCTGAATGATGTGTCGTCTTTTCTTACACCTTATGAATAATAATTAGGATGTCTTCGTGTGATTTAAAGTCATTCTGAAGTCGTTCGGTTTGCATTTAACCATTAAACGCATATTTTGGCCATTTACGACACGCGGAGTGTTTTTTCGGCCACCGCGGGCACACAACACCTCCGATTGACGTGTTGTATGGATGAACATTTCAAAATTCACCCACCCGTTCTTTTTATCTGATTTCATGGAATTTAGAGGTCATTCGACTGGTTTTTACCACCCCACACACAATTTTCATGCGCGCCACACACCTAAAAAACACATATTCAGTCATGCCGTGAAAAACGCGCATCCGAATGACATGTTGTCTTTTTTTACTCAAGAATAATAATTAGATCATTTTACTAAAGTATCTACACAATCAAAATGAGTTTGGTTGGTTTTCTGTATACCGGTTGTTGTTTTCACTTAAAATGTTGTCAATTTCAATGAAAAGTGAGACACTTTGAGTGGTGCTGGACACACTGTGCCTCGGATTGAGGAAGGGTTGACTCGTACACATCAAAAATGACCCATGGATCGTTTTCCTAAAGTTTCAATAGAATCCGAATGCGTTTGGTCAGTTTTAAGTATGTCAGTTGTTGTTTTCACTTAAAATATTGTCCATTTCAAATAAAAGTGAGATAGTTTGAGTGGTGCCAGCCACACCGGCCCTCGGATTGAGGAGGGGTTGACTTTTACACATCACATATGACCCATGGTTAGTTTTCATAATGTTTCAATAGAATCTGAATGCCTTTGGTCAGTTTTCCGTATGTCAGTTGTCGTATTCACTTAAAATGATGTCCTTTTGAAACAAAAGAGAGACTTTGAGTGGTTTCGGCCACACTGTATCTCTGATTGAGGTGAGGTTTACTCATACACGTCAAAAATGACACATGGATCATTGTGTTAAAGTATCAACACAATTATAATTCGTTTGGTCAGTTTTCCGTATGCCAATTGTTGTTTTCACTTAAAATGTTATCCATTTCAAATAAAAGTGAGACACTTTGAGTGGTGCCGGCAACACCGCGCCTCGGATTGAGGTGGGGTTAACTCATAAACATCACAAATGACCCATGGATAGTTTTTCTAAATTATAAACACAATCCAAATGCATTTGGTCAGTTTTCCATATGCCAGTTGTTTTTACTTAAAAGAGTATCCATTTTAAACAAAAAAGACACTTTGAGTGGTACCAACCACACCGTGCCTCGGAATGAGGCGGGTGGGGGGGGGGATATCTAGGGGCTATTTAGGGTCTAAGGAGGATGGTGGGGGGGCTGTCCGGGGTCCAGGAATGAGGGTGGGTAATGTATCTAAAACTCTATCTAGGTATCATACATCGAATTTCGACAGGACTGCGAACCGCTGCAGGGTGTCGTCCTAGAGCAGGGCCAAATCATGGCATTACCATGGCGTGACCACGACGTGACCGCAGCGTGACCACGGCGTGACTACGGAATGACCGTGGTGTGACCGTGGCGTGATCGTGACGTGTTGGCCTAGTCTAGAAACTTCCGCAGGGCAGCATCTTCCGACCAGGATTCCAAATAAATCCTAGGTAGTTGTCCTTCACATTATAGATATTATGTTATAAAAAACAGACTCTTGATTTCTGATTGTGGTATGATAAAGATATATATTTTATATTCATTGTTTTTAAAAGTGGTACTGGGTGGATGAAACTACTAATTGAGAGTCAAATTATCACACCCTAAACTATCACTGTGAGTTTTCGTAGACATCGCACCTCCGTTGGAGGGGTTTTATTATAAAAACATGACTTTATTTATCAAATGAAACAATTATATTAATGAAAACTTATTCAAGATATTCAATTCAATATAATTAATCATAATTAAAAAAGAATCTAAATTCAACTTAAAGCATTCTTAAATTAAATAGGCTTCTATATTTGATCAAAAATAAAGAGTTATACTGAATTCAAAAATATCCATACTAGAGTGAAAAACTAGGTTAAAAAATAAAGAGTTATATAGAATTAAAAAATGTAATGGATCATTCTACCCCTGATCACCATCACTATCACCACTGTCATCATCAGCCTCATCCTCGCCACTATCTTTTTTCTCGTCGTCGTCCTCATCATCGTCCTCATCCTCGCCCTCGGCCCCATCCTCGCCCTCGGCCCCATCCTCACCCTCATCCCCATTCTCACCCTCGGCCCCATCCTCACCCTCGGCCCCATCCTCACTCTCATCCTCATCCTCATCCTCTCCCTCGTCCTCTTGAGCATCCTTGTCATCACCAGGAACGCCATCATCTCGACCGTCACTAGAACTGCCGCCTGGTGCATTGGATAATACACCCATCAACGACATATATGTCTGACAAGCCACGCTGGCCTATGGTGGAAGTGATGAAGATAAAGATTTGATTAGTTTCATAAATTTTTTCTCCCTCGTTTGAACATGTTCTTCCAACTCTATGACCCTTTTACTAGACAGTTTTTCATGCTCCTTGACCTATTCCAACTCGGTGGTACTAGAATGGATACCTGGAGAGGACCAATAACTCGTCGGGACTATATTCTTACCAAGTCGGCAGCGTACTCAACCAGAGTGATCATCTCCCAAAACCTGATATAAATGATCATGTGGCACTAAATTGTCTGGCTCCTGGGCATCAAGGGCCTCTAAAGCAACCTGTTAAAAATTTTAATAGATTATCAAATTTCCAAATAGATATTAAACTTTGAAATAAACAAATTAAAACTTACAAACTTTTCTTATGTCGGTTCATTAACTGCAGTTCCATATTTTTTCCTTCTACTCGAGCAAAACAATTTTGCTTGAGGGATACATCCTTCAATATTCAATTTGTGCTTCTGTAATGACATTGAAACAATATAAAGTTCAAGTATAATCATATATTCAATATTCAATAAATCACATAATTTAAGTAGGAAATAATAAAAAGGGAAAGTCCTAAAGAAAAATTATAAACAAACTATATCATACCAGCTACCTCTCATGATCTGACATAGTTGTGCATCCCAAAGTTTGGAGGTATTTCATTGAATCAATGTTTTTTTTATTTTTTTAGAATATTCCTAAATAATGTTTAATAATAAATAAGATAATATTAATGAAAAATATGAAAACTGTCATTTAAATACCTCAAATGGGATTAATACCTTAAATTTGGTAGTCGCCCAATGGGTAATAATTTGGCGATATTTCTCTATCTGGAAGTCATCGACTATAGGTAATGTCTCAAACTCTGTGCCCACTCTATCACACCAGCCAACATACAGCTCATGCTTATAAGCTCTCTAAAGCTCTCCCAGATCCTTTAAATGTGCTGGTCGTGCACCTTCGCGATCAGGGAAGTTAAACTGAAGTGGACACCCAATCGATTAATTCAAATAAATACCAAACAATACTATATTAAATCCAATAGATTTTTACCCATATTTGTGCGCAATAATTATCCTTGACTTCGTGTGGTATATGTCTCCAAGAGAGAGGGCTAACCGGAATGATGTTGGAGTATTTTGCTAGAGTCGCCAAAAAACCCCGACATTCCTGCCCAGATTTATCAATCATCTATCCATAATCATTGTATTCAACCATCAACTGTGTCTGGTGGTTCCATACCACACACAAGCGAGTATGCCCCCTACCCCGCCTCCTATAAGTAGATGAATAAGTTATTAAATAAAAAAAATATCAGTACAAGTTATAATACAAAAATTGGTATAAAAATTTGTTAGAGTTATATAAATATACCTGTGGTAGTTGGATCAATGGGAATCACTGGATGCGCAGAAGCTGAAGGAATATCCTATACAGGTGGAGTGTCCCTCAGTGTACGCTCCTCAGCCACATACTATGTCGGGGTAGGAGTTGAAGAAGGTGGAATATAATATCTCAGAGATAATGAACCAGAAGTAAAATATGATGGCACATACGTCTGGCCAACTGGTAGTGTAAACATTGGATGCATAAATAACCCATGTCTCCCTAAAGACACACCAGGATCAAAATGGGGCATAGAAGATACGTCTGTGGTAGGGGCATAGTCCAATCGAGTATGACCAGTGGATCATCTAACTCTCGCACCACGAGCCCTCATACCACCAGACTCAGTACCGGGACCACCAGATGATTTTCTAACTCTAACACCACCTCCTCCTACCACCAACATATGTACTAGGAGCAATATCAGGTTCCTCTTCAGATATCTATCGTCTAGGGGGTGGATCCTGAAAAAATGTTTAACACAAAAGTAAACACATGATATTATAAGTTATTGAAATATATATATTTGAAATAAAATACTCATAACAAGGATGAGTGGAGGAATTCCCATCTATGTCATGTGACGATTATTTTCTGTCATCTTTTTCCGCCGCCTCTCTTCAATGGGTGTCATTTCCTACAATAAAAACAAATATGGAAGTAATTAGAAACATATAACTAATTTGTAACCCAAATAAATATATAGAAAAACCATTCTGATAAAAAAACATAAAGAAACAGAATATTTATGGTGGTTTTAAGGTAAGTACTAGGATACACACTCTGAATGATGTAGGTGAAACATGTAGGTGAGAATACGACTATATGATTATATATATTTCACACCACAACTTCGGGTTCACTATCAGCTCTGACAATTGAGCTATTGGAGTCATCACAAGTAATAAACAGATTACTTCCAATTGTAGTAGGGATAGTGTCAACTTCATTATCACCATCATCAAAAACATGTCTAGGATTTACTTCAACAATTACACCACATTTAGGAAGACGATGATCTTTTAAATAAAAGACTTGTTTCACCATTGATGCCAATATATATGTGTTTTTTGAAAAGACTATACATTAAATTGATGTTCGTGAATGATGGTTTTTTCCCATACGTGTATGGAATTTAGTAACGAGGATGATTTATTCCATTTAACCAATATTATAGTTAAGTTTAAGATGAATTATTGCATTTAACTAGCATTCTAGTTTATTTTTAGGTGAGGTGAGTTAGAAACCATGTTAGGAATGTCATTAGAACATGGGTTCTTCCATTTACCATGTAGTCTTGAATTTTAGGGATGAAAGTGTTTTGACTGAGCTAATTACTACCCACTCTATAGTATGGACAACACATCATATGGGTATACCCATGAAACGAAGCCATGTGTAAATGGTACATTTTCAGCACCCCATTTGGCCAAACATACTTTTGACCATAAGGGACAAGCCATGTATATTTACATGGATATCCAAGTCATGTATTGGGTGTACATTCCCAGGTACATTCCCAAGACACTAGATTATCGTAGACACCATGTGAACCGTTATACACACCATGTGAACTCTTATACCATAACGTCATCATTACAACCATTAATAACAACTTATTAAACAACATCCGTTGTCAAAGATAATTAAATTGAACATAAATCAATAATAATATTGGATATTTCAAGTAAAATTAAGTCATACTATATTACATCCTAAATGAACTCCCACAACCATGATTAATTACCACAAAGATCCCCTTTCGGCCAAATCAAAATTGAAAACAACATCACTTGTCAAAGATAATCAAATTGAACATAAATCAATAATAATATTGGATATATCAAGTAAAACGAAGTCATACTATATTACATCTAAAATGACCACCCAAAACCATGATTAATGACCACAAAGATCCCCTTTATTCCAAATAAAAAGTGAAAAAAACACATAATTGCAGAACAAAAAAAATCAAAGAATCACTTACAGATTTGATATGTAGAAGAAGAAAATTCCTTGATTGAAGATGGATTGATATGTGGAATAAGTTTGATAGGAGGGGATTCAGGGCACGCCGAGTGGAACTGCAATCGAGCGGAGGGGGAATGGATGACCGATCTGTATTTACGGTAATTTTTTCCCAACAGTTTTTAAAAACCGTTGGGAATGTATGTCTTTACCAACGATTTAAGTAAACCATTGGTAAAAAAGTGATACTGAAGGCCTTTACCAACGGTTTTGCAAAACCATTGGTAAAAGCTTGTATAAAATCATCTATAGTAATAGTTTACATAAATTGTTGGTATACATATCCATTCCTAATGGTTTACATAAACCATTGGGATATATGTGTTGGTAAAAGTGGAATTTCCAGTATTGGATTTATACTTGATAGAAAAATAACATATATTATATTTCATTTTCTTAGTAAAATCCTAGTTTCTTGGAGTTCAAGAGAACATAATTTTGTTTCATTATCTACTATTAAAAGTGAATATATCTCTTCTAATTAATTTTTTTCTAAATCATTATAGATTAAATATAATTTTTTTCATGATGTTTTTTATTTTTGAAAATACTTTGTATTTATTGTGATAATTATTTTGTGATTTCAATTTCAAAAAACAGAAATCATATATATCATTTTTGAACAAATAATATTCACATTAAATTTCATATTATAAGGTATTATATTAATAATGGATTTATTTTTCTTTGAATATTTTCCAAATGAAAATCAACTTTTGAAAATTCTTACTAAACCATTAGTTTTTTCATAATTTTGGAAAATAACATTTTATGTTGGCATGTTAGAACTTTATTTTGCAAATATTATTATTTTTTTTAATTGACTTGATATGAATTTATTGGGAGAGGGGGTTTGTTGAAACTAGTTTTTTCAAAATATTTTTTTAATTATCTTGTGTTAATATAAATATTTTCTTTTTGAAAAATTTCAAAAAGTGTTATAGTTTTTAAAATATTGTTTTGGTTTTGTAATTTTTAAAAAGGGGATCTTGTTGGGAGTTTTTGTTTGATTATATTTTATGTTTTTGTCATGAATATGAAAAACAACTCCCAATTTTACTAGAAATAAAAATTAATTATATTTTCATTATTATTTTATTTATATTGAGTAATTGTAATTTCTCATGTCTATATTTACTTCAATGTTTTTAATGAATTCTATAGTCACTATTTAACCTTATAAAATACTTGTAATTTTTTTGTTTATTTTTTATTCTTATTATTTATTTTTGAATATATATTTGTTTATTAATTTTAATCTCTTATTAGTGTTTATAACATTTAGTTTTTAATTATGTATTAACCATTCCTTTCGATCAATCGTAAGTGTTGGAACAACCATTCTTTACTAAGCTAACATAAGATATATTTTTGAAATTATCATATGAATAAATATTCCCTGTCTTCCAAGAGATGCAAGGGTTAACTTAAAACCCACCATGAGTGTACCATACTACATCATACAGTCTACATGATATCACTAACATACCATTTAGTGTTTAATTCTATTGAATCCTTGCATTGATTGTGATCTATCAAAATATACCACATCTATCATTACATCTACCATGGGTTTCTGTGGTTCTTTGTATATTTGAGATGCATGGAAGACACAACATTCCATTTACATGTTAATATAAATCACCAAGAATATGAGTTTCTACATGTAAAAATTAAACTCTTTTCTTTTCTAAGTATAGTAAATCTATAATGAAATATAAATATTCACAAGGCACATCTTGAAAGAGTGCAATGTACCACATCACCCTTAAATCATTCAACCTACCGAAATTAATGCAAGTGATCACATATTATGTCAATTAAATAAAAGACCATATGAAAGGTCAATATTATTTATGATGGTTTCATGTGAAGTGGAAGCATGAATAAGTGTGTGGTAAATTAAAATTTATTGTAATAATCATTTCTCAAAACCAATAATGAGGATCTTGTACATAAAATTTATAATTCATTTATTTAATATTTGAATAAATAAATAATTGGGCTTAGAAACTTTCTCTGTTGGAGAATTTTGATCATTTGAAAAGACCCTTTTAGATTATGTTTGTTGCACTGTGAGTATCCAAGGATACAATCCCTCTAGCGGTGATCGACACGTGGTCCTATGATCTTCAAGAAAGACCACTCAAACTTCAGGTGCTATAATGGGGAATCGAATGTATTTCATTGTTTTTTACTGATCTCCCTTTCTTTGGTATTAAAAAAATATCTCCTTCATTAATCATTCTTTAGAGGGAGAGAGAAGGAGGTGTTGAGATACAATTCCTTGTGTACAAAAATTTAATATTCTGAAGTATTGGATTCTCTTCAAAATATACATAGCCGCCTATTTATATATTTTTGATTTACATTAAATTATTATTTAAGTTAAAACCAGACATTAAATAACATTTATTACCTTTAATAAATCCCATTTTATATAATAATAATTTTATTATTATTATTTTGTGGTGCCTGCCAACTTGCGCAACAACAAATATTATATAAAGGTCTTGTTAATTAATATTTGTCACCAGACTTAGACTTGGTCCATTTGAATTCCTCTATCATTTATTGAATAACCGAATAAATATTTTATTTATAAATAAATATTTCATTCACAATCTAGTGAATACATATTTATAAAAATACTCACTAAATAAAAAAATATATTATTTCCGAGATGGTGAATGAATATTTATTTAAGTTATGTAAGCAGTATAACTTGAATAAACTTATTCCTTAGAGTTGATAATTACATTTATTTCATTAATTAAACTCAGATATAATTTAATTGAGATCAAAGGAAAAACATTTGTGGGTGACACTCTGGATTTTTTTTGAATAAGGTGGGCTTGCCTAAAGTCTAAGATTATTACATAGCAACAATTCAAAGAATCCAAGAGAAAGAACTTAATGTTGCAAATTCAAAATCCACATACCAACGATCACTATGTATTATAATCACCTTTTCACAATATCTCCTTAAAAAGGTTGCATAAACATGTCTCCAACCTATATGCTCGATATGTCTTTTTTTGATTGTCTGAAAGAAACATGTCGATTACACCATGTCCATGGAATTTAATGTGATGTTTATATTCCAAAAAAAGGGATGATATATCATATTCCATTAATATGAAAGGTATGGATCCTTCCTCAACTAATTCATTTATTAAATTTCACTCATGATGTACCCAACGTATCCAACTTCACCATGAACTATTATCATCATGGTTTGAAAAATACATCCAAGTACATGAGTTGTAACATGCATTAGTAATAATATTAAAGTCAAAGGACCATCAAAAATACTCCTAGATAAGAGTATTTGATGAAACCAAAACATGTTTAATTCCTAATGGAGGGTTTGTTCTCATAATCGTCCATCTTGGAGATTACTAAGTGTTAACATAATGAGAAGAAGTCTCATCTGTTTATGAGTACTCACTCCTAAAAGTCTATATACTATATGTCCCATCATTATACGTTATCCAACAGGAGAACATTATTTGATAATATCATCATAACACATTAGGTTTATCAACATATTGGGGAACTTTTATGACATTATCCATGTGAATTACACTCTAGGATAGTATTACATTAGATTCGTGCATGAAAACAAATAATATATAATAAGAAGTTTTATTAATATTCAATACATTTAATATTCATGTAATAAAAGTAAAAACAATTGGTCCTAGGACATCGAATCCAACAAAATCACACTTGTACTAGAGCTAACTATCTACAAACATCAGTTCAATAGACCTCACATGATAGTCATGTTTCTTCTAAGTCAAAGCTTTAGTAAAGGGGTCCTCTATGTTTTCCTCCATGGAAATACTCCTCACTATAACTTCACCTCTCTCAGAAAATTCCCTAAAGTGATGATACTTACAAAGTATGCGCTTAGTACTCTAATGTGACCTTGGATATTTTTCAAGAACCACTGCTGCAACATTATCACAATAGCGTGTTATATGATCTTTACTACTAGGTACCACATCAAGTTCTTGGATGAAGTTATGTATCCATACTACTTATTTAGATACCTTATAAGACATAATATACTTGGACTCATCAAAATAAATGTTCCATTACTCGGATGCTTTATTTAATCCATAAATGGATCTTTTAAACCTTCATATCTTGTTGGAATCCTTTAGAGTCATAAACCCTTCCAGCTATGTCATATTGACTTCCACATGAAGGTTCCCCTTAAGGAAGGTAGTTTTGACATCCATTTTCCAAATCTCATAATCAAGGAAAGACGTAATGACATGTAGAATTTTGATGGATTTTAGCATTGGAACAGGTGAAAAGGTTTATTTATAGTTAATGCCTTAATGTTATTTAAACCATTTTACAACTAGTTGCACCATATATGCACTGAATTCTCCTTCCATGTCCACTTTCATCTTGAATACCCATTTGAAACCAATGGGATTTACATCTTTTTGAGGTTCTAAAAAATATCCATATTTTGTTTTGGTACATGGAATCCATTTCAAAATTCATGGCTTCTTTCCACTTGGAAACATCTATGCCACTTACAGCTTCCTTGTAGGTTAGATGATCATTATTATCAACTAATAATGAGTCACCATCCTTTGTGACTATAAAACCATACCATTATGGTTATTTAACCTCTTTAGTACTCCATCAGAGTAGTTGTGTCTCTAGAATAATTTATTCTTCCATAAGGATTTGGGGAATTTGTTCCTGTGCCAACTATTGTGTTTCTCAAGTCTAGAATTCATCAAAGTCTATCTCGCTCCCACTATCTCTTTTAGAGATAAGATCCTCCTCGAGAAATTTGGTATGTCTGTCAACCACAAACTTTTTATCTTTAGGATTATATAGGTATTATCCCTTTGTTTTTTTGGGATATCCTATAAATATACACTTTGTGCCTCAGGGTGAAATCTTGTTGCATGAAGAGGCCTTAAAAAATGTTTTGAAACCCCACACATGTAAGTAAGAAAACACATGTTTCTTTCTATTCCATAATTGGTATGGTATACCATCTATAGCTTTAATATACCTTGGTTTAGTATGTATTCTACTGATTGTAATGTGTATCCCCAAAAGTATAATGAAAGACTCTCATGACTCATCATTGATCTCACCATGTCCAACAAGTTACAGTTCCTAATTTTTCTAACACCATTCTATTGAGGTGTATAAGGATGGGTCGGTTGAGATACAATCTGAAACTCCCATAAATAATCAATTAAGTATTGATTAAGATATTCTCCACCACATTCTGAGTTATGTTTCTTAATCTTCTTATGAAGTTGGTTCTTAACTTCGTTCTTGTATTCTTTGAATTTATCAAAAGACTCAAACGTATAACTCATTAAATAAACATTTCCATATCTACTAAAATCATTAGTAAAAGTTATGAAGTACGAGTACCCTCACATTGATCTAATAGGAAGTGGTCCACAAACATTAGTGTGAACTAATTCAAGAATCTATTTATCCCTCTCACCTTTCCCACTAAATGAGGATTTAGTCATTTTTCCTTGTAAACATGTGTGACATACACTAAGTGGTTTTTGTTTAAAATAATATAACTATCCATCTTGATGTAATTTAGTTTATCTATTTTAATTTACATGACCTAGTATTTGATTCCAAAGTTGGGTATGATATGAGTCTTGTGAAGTTACTTCGTTATCAGTTTTAATTATTAGGTTCAAGTAATCCAAAATTTAAAGACCGTTATTTAAATGTGCCTTACCATAACAATGAAATATTTATTAAAGAATCAAAATTTAATCCCAAATTTGAAAATAAATCCATATGTTACAATTATGGATAAAAAATATTGTTTTTAAAAACTATAGGAAAATAATAAAAACTATTTAAAACCAAGATCATTCAGGTTGGCAGTGCGAGGGGGTATTCCCCAATAGATATAGGAGAAATTTTTGCTTCGTTGACCGCTCGAAGATCTACCTATCCTTTTTCAATCTTTCTAAATATAATTCTTTCCTATATTTGAATACATATGTGAGCACCACATGATGTATCTAATACCCAATTTTTATAAACATATAAATTTCACTAAATAAAAAATGAATATGAAGCTTCCCCTTGCTTCTTTGGATGGGTGCGGTTTCTCTCCCAGTGGCCCTTCTTACCACATGAAAAACTCACAACATCAAATTACCTTTATTTCCCATTAATATTCATCTTCTTAGAAGGGAATAAAGAAGATCTGTACTTAAAGATCTTTGTTTACCCTTTCTATTTGTTCTCTATAAGGAAAAAAGGTATTTCACTATTTGTATCCTTATATACTTGATGAAGTTGAGTAAGAATATCTAGCGGATACTTCTAAATGTTATTCATATTAAAATTCACAATAGAGCTGAAGAAGATCTAAGGGAGTGATGGCAGAATGAGTTCAGTGCACATATCGTTAGGGAGTTTAAACCCTAGAACCTCTAAGAATTTAATGTAGTCAATGAGATTGACTATGTGAGGCCAAACTGGGGAACCCTCTCCAAGCTTTATTTGAAAGAGAATGTTATAAATATCAAGTTGTTCTTATATAGCTCTCTCCTGGTAAATACCACATAGTTTCTCAATCATGATTTACACATCCATGTTTTCATGTGACATTATTAGTTTACTAGACATCATTGAAAGAATCAAAAATTGAACGTCGACCACATTTCTCAAATGTTTTTCCTAGACAAGTAACTCTTCATCACCTGCCTATTTAGTAAGTAGATTTGGAATTGAGGATTCTAGCACATAAGATTTCCATCCACGGTGCAGCAGAAACCAAAGGAATATATAGCTATCTTAGAAGTTATTTCAAGTTATGAGGTTATATTTCTCCAATATTGATCATTGGGATAGTGTGAATGATGAACTTGTAATTCTATTATTTAATTAAAATGATCATATTATTAGTAATTTTATTGGTTACAAAATTAGTGAGATATAATAAATTAAATGTTATTTATTTATTTATTAAATCTCCCACTATTTTATCATGACTTAATGAACCTAAAAATCTAACTTGAAATTTATAGTTTAATTAATATTCTAGTGGAAAGGATCCCCATTACTTTTATTAATGATCTATACTTTGGACATGAAAACTATAATAATGTAATTAGGTAGAAAATCTTTCCAACTATAGACTTGTAACTCCTTGATCTGTTGAGTGGATTCCCCTATCCTGAAATCGTGACAGGGATTTATTCAACACTTTTTTTCAAATTTGTATTGAGAAGAATTTGGTCATTAAACTAAACACAATTTCAGTTAACTCATCCCAAAACTCTCATGAGAACTCCCTGATAAAAGTAAGTGTCCAGACTTTGTCCATTTTCTACACTTAGTTTTGTGGTTTCATTACCAGTCAATTAATGGATGGATTAGTCTAACTTAATATTTAATTTTGGAATTTTAATTTATTATGCATAAATTTTTTATCTTATTTTATCCTTTACATGTATTGTTAATATTAAGTGGATGTTACTTATCTAATTAACTATGTTGGATAGAACATTTACACATAATTCATTTATTAATTCTTATCTTTTCACATTAATTTATTTATTTATGTGATCACAACCTTGAATCCAAAAAATGAATATTTTCATAGATAGAAATAAATAATTGATTAAAAGAACCATTCACGATCATTATCTAATGGTTGTTTCAATGAGAGGATATTAAAAAAACCATTGACTTAGGGGAAATAACTCCTATTTCTAGTCTTGGTATTGGTTAAAAATTCTATCTATCCACCTATGTATCAACTTGGCTATAATCATTATGGTTTTGTCTTGAACCACCTCAATGCACCTTGGGATTCTCCATTAATTATAAATATTTATTACTCACATACAGGTGTGGAGAACCAATGGACTGTTAAAAGGGGGTTACATAAATATCCTTGGACACGTAGGTCTTATATAATAATGAAGTGAGAGATGACGCACATAACATCATTTAATTTAATATTAAATAATTGAAAACTGATGAAATAAATTAAATTAAAACATCCAACACATACACAGGTCTTGGTCAAGCTCATGAATGATCATACATGCAATGAATAAGGAAAAGTAAATGGCTTGCATTTATTTCGTTATTTATTCTTTTATTATTCAAGATAAAGACACTTGCATTAATTAATTAATTAATCAATTATTTAATTCCATTTCAGCTTAATGATTATCCAATATTATTTAAAGATACCCATAATTTAATTTCATTCATGGAAAATAAATGGAATAACCAATAATGAAATATTATCTACAATAAATTAATTGAGAATTTAAAATTATTTTAAAAAATTATTAAATTATCAAACACACAACGATGTTCCAATCAATAAAATAAGGTTTTCATGCTAATTTTTTTTTTCAAATTTAATGTATTTTTTATTTTTTCCATTAATGGGAGACTACATGATTTGTACATGCAGCTACATTCCATATACCTTGATTTCCATATATCCCGGTCACACACCTGGGGCATCAGTGTGTTAACTATACCAGACTATGTGGTGTGTACATTCTAACTACACACCCTATATCGGCATTACTATGATCTATGTTTGATTAGTCAATATGTGGTGTGTAATAAAATCACCACGTGTAATTAATTGCTCTGTGTATGTATATACAATTCTCATGGGTATACAGTGTGTGCTCTGACCACACACCGCGTAACCCACATTTTCTGTCCAATAGTTTGGTACTTTCTGATGATATCGGTCATTCTTCATTTTTTCTTAAACTTTTAAGAAAATTAAACACTAAATGAACATGATTAATATATTGATAACATGTTAATTATAATTGGATTAAAAATTAATAACATGAAATAAAAATAAAACCACAATTGCACATAGATCAACATTCAAATAAATAATTATAAATTTAAGCATGACTTCCTCCATAACACTTGTTGGTTCCAAATGTAGTAAAAGCACGCAGAGGGGGGTGATATATTAAAATTTATTTTAATAATCATTGCCCAAAACCAGGAGTGAGGATCTTTCATGTCAATTGACTAATTAATTTATTTAATATTTGAAGAAATAAATATATGGGATTATGAAATTTCTTCATTGGTGAATTTTGATCCTTTGAAAAGACCCTTTCAGATTACATTTGTTGTGTTGGGAGGGTACAAGGATATAATCCCTCAAGCTATGATCCACATGTGATCGTATGATCTCCAAGCAACACCACTTGATCTCCAAGTGCTAGTGCGGTGAATCTAATGTATTATGTTCTTTATTATTGATCACTTGTTCTTTGGTATTTAATAAATATGTATTTCAATTCTCGTTCTTGAGAGGGAGAGAAAAGGAGGAGTTGAGAGGGAATTCATTGCATGAAACAATTTTCTATTCTCAATTTTTGGATGCTATACACAATAGTCATAACCGCCTATTTATAGAGTAGGTATTTAAACTAAAATTTTATTTAATTTCATAATGACCATTAAATAACATTTGTTACATTTAATAAAACCCAACACAAAAAATAATTATTATATAATTATTATTTTATGGTGTGCACCAACTTTCACAATAAAAAATATTATATAACATTTTTTTTAATTAATATTTATCATCAGAATTAGTCTTGATATGTTCTAAATCTTATAGAATTTATTGAAAAATCAAATAAATATTTTATTCACAATCTAGGGGATAAATAATTACAAAAAAATTCAATAAATAAAAATAATATTTTATTCAAAAGCTGGAAAATAAATACTTATTTAATTTATATAATTAATATATCTTGAATATAATTATTTATTAGACTTGAGAATAATATGTATTCCATTTATTAAACTCAAATAGAATTTAATTTAGATAAATGGAAACACTTAGTGTGTGACCCTCTATGATTCTTTCTCTTTGGCATTAGGCAGGCTAGCCTAAAGTCCTTGATTACTATCTACCAACGGTTCAAGGCACCTAGAGAAAGAAATTAATATCGTAATGTCGACAACCACATACGAATACTCATTGTGTAGTATAATCCCTTTGTCACAATATTTCATCAATAAGGTTTCACAGTTGTTTCACCAACCGATATGCTTGATATGTCTTTCTTTAACTATCTCAAATAAACATTTTGGTACCCCATATCCATGGAATTTAATGTTACAATTCTCTTCCAATAAAAGGGCCAAGATATGGTCTTCCATAAAGATATAAGGAAAAAATACTTCCTCAACTTATTCATTAATGAGATGTCACTCTTGACACACCCAATATATCCTACTTCTCCATGAACTATTATCATCATGGTTTATGACAACCCTGCTTTTATTACAAACTTAAACATGATTTATTACATAAAACTTCACTTGATACAACAAATAATATTGAGAGGTTTAGTGTCTTTGGGGCTTAGTATCATTACATAAAAACTTAAAACATGAAATACAACATCTTTATTGAAAACTTCCTTTACATGACCACTACATTCGATCGTACTTAGCATTGCATGGGATAACCTGAGGACATGCATAAGAAAAGGGTTAGCTATAAAGCCCAGTAAGGGAGTACACATGGAATTACATGAGGAGTACAATAAATGTTAGGAAATAGGCATATCAATAGAGCATAAAATAAACATAAACATAAAGGCATGATAAAGCATGATAATCATGACATGGAAATGTGGCAACAACACTTAACATGGAATTAGCATGAGCCAAGGCTCATTGCACATAGAGCATGAGTAAATCCTCATTGCACATGAAGAATGAGTAAAACCTCGTTGCACTTGAATTATCATGAGTCAACACACATTTCACATGACTTATCATGATACTATACTTTACCCAATGCATTAGAGCGCTATATGGGCACACCCTTCTTAAACATTTCATTTCATGCATAAGTGTGCCACATAGTCATAAAACATGGATTCATAAAACATAATCATTAATTACACAATAAAAGAATTTGGAATTAATACATGATGTTTTGTAATCAATAATTAAATGTGCATAAAGGTGAATACCCTTGATGGAGAAATGGGCATGGTATCCACTACACAATGGCATTGGTTATGAAATCGGTGCGATTTTGGCAGCGTAACGGCATGACATAAGAATTCATAAAAATGTTTGATGAGAGATAAAGGGGTTCCTCATCATATTTACATGTAATGGAAAGTATGTTGGACATATATATACATGTCCCAACAATTGAAATGTAATTTAGATTCATGATACAAAAGTATTGCTTGAATGTAAAAGAGGAGAGAGAAGTTCCTTTCAGAATTTCGGCATAGTAACGAGTGTACATGGGAGGAATTTAATGAGATAGAAAGGGTTCTACCATCATTCAAAAATAAATAGGTCATTATTAGGGAGGTTTGAAACCATACCCCAACATTCATAATTGAAATTAAAAGGAAAAAACAACATAAATAAAATTGGATGAAAAAGAGAAAGGAAGAAAAAAACCTTTACTTGGAAGTGTGGTTCCAAAGGCCAGAGAGAGGATTTTTAGAGGCTTATTGGGAGCTTAGGTAACCTTGGGAGGATTCTATAGAGAGTAGGACAGAGGTTGGATGAACTCCAAGGGCTTTGAGTGGGGAGGAAGTGGGAGCTTGGGTGGGTTTATTTAGGAAAGGTGAGGGAATTCTTTATTATTTAGGTTTGGGTCCCCTTATATTAAATTAATCCAAACCACAAACCATCTGATGGTTTTTGCCCATGGTTTTTGGAAAAGGGAAGAGGAAAACAATATTTTATAATTCCAAAGTCCGAACTTCTTAAAATAATAAGGTTGCTTATGTGGAGGTGAGTCACACTCCCATGGAAATTAATTTAAAAAGACAAGGTGTTTAATAAGTCTTGAGGGGTCCATTAATGCTTTGAAAAGTAAGTCAAACAATCCCAAAATCATATTATTTTAATGGTAAAACATATATTGGCAGAATAAAAAGATTATAGTATTTTATTACATCACTATTGGGTCATTATGATGTCATAAAACACATTATATATTTAAACGGTATTTAATTTTTACCCAAACAATTGACTGTATTAGAAAATTATGAAAAATTAACCGTTGGATAATTTCGACGTCCTGATTCCAGAAATAAAATTTATTTTATCTAACTAATTTTCTAAATATGTTAATTTTCACTTTTAAAATAAAAACTGACATTTATAAAGAATTCACTGTTTTTGAAAGAAATGGCTTTCAAACCTTAATAAAAATTATAATTGCATTCATGAAATTATATGATCATTTATATTTAATAAAAAATAATTTAATAATTATAATATTATTTTATTAAAATATTATTTAATTCAAAAATCCCTTAATTGAATAAAATATATTTCTTAATTAAATAATAACTAAAAACACCATTTGTACTTTAAAAACTATTTATAATGTATCAAAAATGACTAGAAATTCTATTCATTATTATATAAAAAAATATGGTTCATGAACATAATACTAATTATTTGTTACATAACCCCTTAAAACAGCCACATAAGACCTAAGGGTAAGGTGTGTGATGGTGACAGACTCTTGGGGTGGCTCGGATAACATCGCTCGAGTGGTAATTTCTATCAACTTCCACTTCTCCCGTAGATGGTCCCGTTCGAGCTTGACATGATGAAGCTCAGCTTGGGCTTGGTCAAGAGAGAAGCTCAAGGATGCCACATCATTTTCGAGTTCCAACAAATGGGCTTCGTATGGGGAAATTCTACTGGATGAGGGCATCACTTCCTTTGTCTGAGTAAATTGGATTTGTTAAAGTCCTATATTTATACTAATCATGTGATCACTGTTTGATGACTATATTAGCAACAATCAAAATTCTTATCATAAAACCAAAGAAGTTGACATTTTATATAAACATAAAGATACATTTAATTATATCTATAGGGATTTCCATTAATGAAACTTTGGGTCGTTACAATATTCCCCCTTAAGAAATTTCTCCCTCGAAATTTTCCTTTTCCCACACTAAAACAGATGTGGGTAACTCAGCTTCATCATTTCCTCCGATTCCCAAGTTGCTTCTTCAAACTTGTGGTTTCTCCACAACACCTTGACGAGGGGCATTGTCTTATTTCATAGAACTTTTTCTCTACGATCTAAGATCTTTACTGGTTACTCCTCATAAGAAAGATCATCTTCCAATTGTACCACCTCAGAAGAGAGTACATGTAAAGGGTCCGGTATGTACTTCCTTAAGAGGGATACATGAAAGACATCATGTACTTTGGCCATAGTAGGTGGAAGTTCTAGTCGATAGGCCAAATCCCCGACATGATCAAGAATCTCGAAGGGGCCGGTGTACCTTGGACTTAACTTCCCTTTATTTCCAAACCTCATGAACTTCTTCCACGAAGATATGCATAGAAAAACCATGTCTCCAACTTTAAACTCAAGGTCTCATCGACGGTTATCTGCATAACTCTTTTTTCAACTCTGGGCTTCCTTGATATGCTACTGAATGGTTTTAACATTCTCCACCATTTCCTCAACCATTTCTGGTCCAAGCAGCTTACGTTCACTGACCTCATCCCAACATGCTTGTGTTCTGCACCTTTTCCCATACAGGGCTTCATATGGTGCCATTTGGATGCTCGAGTGGAAACTGTTATTATAAGAGAACTCAATGAGAGGAATATGTTGATGCAATCCTCCATTAAATTCCATTGAGCATGCTCTCAAAATATCCTCAAGTGTTTGGATAGTCCGCTCGGATTGGACATCAGTTTGAGGATGATAGGCCATACTGAAGTTCGGTTCAGTATTCAGAGCATGTTGAAGACTCTTCGAAAACATAGAGGTGAATATTGGATCTCGATCAGACACAATAGATAGTGGTACACCATGAAACCTTACCACTTCCCTGATATATATCTGTGCCAGTTGATCCAATGAGAAATCCTCCCGAATAGCAATAAAGTGTGCAGTCTTTGTAAGACGATCCACAACAAACCAGATTGCATTGTTGCCTTTGGATTTCCTCATAATCCTGGTGAAAAAGTTCGTGGTGTTTTTCTCCCATTTCCATTATGGTATGGGAAATGGTTGCATCATCCCCTTAGACTTCTGCCTCTCTTCCTTCACTTGTTGGAACACTAGGAACTTTGATGTATATTCAGTGATCTCCTTCTTCATATTATCCCACCAAAAGTTTTCTCAGAGATCTCGATACATCTTTGTGCTCCCTGGGTGAATAGAGAAATTTGAACTATGTGCATCATCCAAAAGTTCCTTCTTCAGCTCCAGACTTTATGGAACACATAGTCTTTTCCCAAACCACACAATTCCTTCTTCATTAACATTAAACTCCGAGGATTTCCCTTTTTCGATAGCTTCCACTTTTTCTTGAATTCCCACATCATCCTTTTGAGCATCCTTTAAACTTTCCAAAAGAGATGGTTGAGCAATCAATTGTGAAAGTATTTATGATGTTCCCTTCTCTATGATTACCATGTCCATCTTCATCAAGTCTTAGAAGACCGGATCCTTCTCAATTCTCATCATTGATAGAATCGCTGGATCCTTTATACTTAGGGAATCTTCCACCTTGTTCGCTTTCCTAGGGTGGTAATGTATTGAACAATCATAATCCTTTATGAGCTCTATCCATCTTCTCTGGAGTGTATTAAGATCTTTCTGTGTGAATATATATTTAAGACTCTTATGGTCAGTATATATCTCACATTTCTCCCCAGAGAGATAATGCCGCTAGATTTTCAAGGCAAAGATCACCACCGCCAACTCCAGATCATGTGTTGGATACTTTCGCTCAGGGATTTTCAACTGCCTTGAGTCATAGGATATAACTTTATCATTTTGTATCAGCACACAGCCTAAGCCCTTATTTGAAGCATCACTGAATACCACAAAAAGTTCTCCACTTGTGGGTAAAGTGAGCACGGGCGTAGTGATACATCTCCTTTTCAACTCCTTGAATATTTCTTCGCATTCATCACTCCAAGCCAACATTACTCCCTTTCGAGTTAGCTTTGTAAGAGGGTTGGACAATCGTGAGAAATTTCTCACAAATTGCCGATAATATCCAGCTAACCCCAAGAAGCTACGGATATCTGTTACCGATGTTGGCCTTACATCCCTCAATTGTATCTATTTTGGAGGGATCCACAGATATCCCATTGCTTGTGATGATATGGCCCAAGAATGAGAATTCCTTCAACCAAAACTCACACTTGATGTACTTTTCATAGAGCTTCTCCTTGCAGAAAGTCTCTAGTATAGTTTTTAAATGCTCCTCATGATCCTCCTTGGTTTAGGAGTATTTTAGAATATCATCTATAAAGGCTACCACAAATTTGTCAAGGTAATCTCAAAAGACTCTATTCATGAAGTCCATGAATATTTCTAGAGAATTGGTGAGTCCGAAAGGCATTACTTTGAATTCATAGTGCCAGTATCTTGTACGAAAAGCAGTCTTGGGGATATCTTCCTTCTTCACCCTTACTTGATAATATTTCGACCGCAAATCCACCTTGGAGAAGTATTGTGCTTCACACAGCTGATCAAACAAGTCATCGATTCTTGGGAGAGGATAATTGTTCTTTATCATGATTTTGTTATGTTCACAATAATCAATGCAAAGCCGCATTGACCCATCCTTCTTCTTAATGAAGAGGACTGGTGCACCCCATGGTGAAGCACTTGGGCGTATAAACCCTTTATCCAGATTCTCATGTAGTTGTTTCTTCAGCTCTTCAAGCTCAACAACAACCATTCTATATGGATTCTTGGATATTGGTAGCGCCCCAGGTATAAGTTCAATTGAGAACTCAACATCTCTTCTAGGAGGAAGACCAGGCAGTTCCTAGGGAAACACTTCACCGAATTCCCTCGTAATAGGCATTTCTTGAAGGATGGTTTCTTCCTTGGACTCAATAATCTGAGCCAGATACGCATTCTCATAAGGTAGTAATATCCATGCTTGAGATGATGGATCTAAAAGAGATTCATCTTCCTCCTTACACTTTTAAATAATCAGGGGTTGATTATCCATATGGAGTGTGATTTCCCTCTCCCGACAATTTATGTTGGATTTATATAAGGAAAGTCAATCCATGCCAAGAATTGCATCAAATTCCACCAGAGGGAGTATAAAGAGGTTCACCGAAAAATTAAATCAACAGATTATAACAGGGGAGGACTTATATTCATGGGATGAAATGATTTCCCTATTTTCCGTACTCACCGACATATTCACTTCCATTATTTGTGGTGATGCTGGGATTTTCCTACTAAACATTCGAGATATAAAAGAATGCATAGAACTTGAATAAAAAATTATATTCTCTATTCTTGAATGAATAACTAGCGTACCTATCACCACTTCATTGTTGGGGTTCAATTCGACAGAAGTGATGGAAAAAGCTCTTCCTTGCTGCCTTGGAGGTTATTGGTTGCCTCTGAAAACTCTTGGATTAGGGAACTGATTTGAAAAATGACCCGGTTCTTTGTATTTGTAGCATTGAACAATGCGTTGAGGTTCGAACGGAGTGTTCCTCTCCTCTTTCATAGCCACGGGTCTTTCTCGCCGACAGTTAACAGCTAGGTTCCATTCCCTTCCACACCTGAAGCATTTCCTTGTCCCCTTATGGCAATTTCCAGGGTGCTTCTTACTGCACTTTTGGCAAGTGGGGTGCTGGATCTTCTTAGCACCATTGGATTTATCCATCGGACCACCATAATTGAAGTCCACCTTACGCTTCTTGTCCCCATGATATCCCTGTGATTCCCTGGTCTCCATTTCGACCTTGAGGGCACATCGGACAATTTCTTAATAGCTGTCGATGTCACAGATTGCTAATGCTTTCCACAAGATAGGCTTCATACCACAAAAGAAGCAGCTAACCTTGCATTCGGGGGTAACGACAAAGCCAGAACCTTATCGTGCAAGCCTTGTGAAGTTTTCATCGTACGATCCAACAGATTCTTCATATTTCTTCTTGAGGGAAAGGAAGTCCCTTTCCATCTTAAGCCGGTGGGTGCGCGGAAAATATTTATCGAAAAAAATCTTCTGGAAATCCTTCCATTCCAATGCCTCGATCTCCTCCTCAGGCTCCATATTTTTGATCAAATTCCACCATTGATCAGCTTCACCCTCCATACGATAAGCTGCCAGGAGAACCTTATCTTGTTCAGAACATTGAAGGATGGAGAAGATCTTTTCAATGGAGTTGATCCACTGTTCAGCAATCATGGGATCAGATAATCCACTAAAAGTAGGAGGACTTTGTCTCATGAATCTCTCGATAGTGACTTGTTATTTCTTGGGGGGGGGGGGGTTGAACATTCCTCTTGACCCATGTTTCTATTCACAACTTGAGTTAGCTGAGAGTGAAGCGTAACAAAGTTCGCGATTCCTTCTCCCATTGGATTTGGCGTCTCATTAGTACAGTCATCACACTGATCTTCACAACAGTTGTTAACCTAAGTCCTCCGATTATCGGCCATTGGCTGCAATAAAATGATAGTTAGGGGTAACACATAAAGGGTAATCCAAAGACAAAAGTTTTTAACTTATAAATAAACTTTTATTTCCTTAACTCATGTGTTTATAGGCTTCAATCTAGGCTTTTCATGATCTACCATCTAACATATATTCTTAGGGGAGTTTTTTAATTCCCTTAATAAGGGTTCATACTAAGCTTGTGAATTTATCAAGGCATATCCCTCGGGAGTTTCGTAACCAAGAGTGCACCAAGGCCCATTTTCGTGCACCAGTTCCCGTTCGAGTCTAGCTCAAAGCGGTGTTTTCAGGTTTTACCCCTAGGATACATCTGTACCAGAGCCGCCTCTACCTGCTCGTATCCATACAGGGATGTATTTGTTTGATAAACCACATACTCAGTATTTACCAAAACTTAGGTATGTTTTTATTATACTTAGTCTTGTATCTAAGGCTTTACTAGGGTTTCCAAATCCCAAAAATAACTAAACCAATCCTCGGATACCAACTATGACAACCCAACTTTTATTACAAACTTAAACATGATTTATTACATTAAACATAACTTGATACAACAAATAATATCGAGAGGTTTAGTGTATTTGGGGCTTAGGATCATTACATAAAAACTTAAAACATTAAATACAACATCTTTATTAAAAACTTCCTTTACATGACCACTACATTCCCTCGTACTTAGCATTGCATGGGATAACCTGAGGACATGCATAAGAAAAGGGTGAGATATAAAGCCCAGTAAGGGAGTACACATGGAATAACATGAGGAGTAAAATACATGTTAGGAAATAGGCATATCAATAGAGCATAAAAGAAACATTAACATAAAGGCATGATAAATCATGATAATCATAACATGGAAATGTGGAAACAACACTTAACATGGAATTAACATGATCCAAGGCTCATTGCACATATAGCATGAGTAAATACTCATTGCACATGAAGCATGAGTAAACCCTCATTGCACTTGAATTATAATGAGTCAACATTCATTGCACATGACGTATCATGATACTATACTTTATCCAATGCATTGGAGCGCTACAAGGGCACACCCTTCTTAAACATTTCATTTCATGCATAAGTGTGCCACATAGATCCCAAAACATGGATTCATAAAACATAATAATTTATTCCACGATAAAGGAATGTGGAATTCATACATGAAAATTTGTAATAAATAAGTAAATGTGAATAAAGGTGAGTACCCTTGATGGAGAAATGGGCATGGTATCCACTACACAATGGTATTGGATTATAAAATCGGTGCGATTTTGGCAGCGTAACGGCGTGACATAAGAATTCATAAAAACGTTTGATGAGAGAGAAAGGGGTTACTCATCATATTTACATATAATGGAAAGTAATTAGGTCATATATATACATGTTCCAAAAATTTAAATGGAATTTAGATTCATGATACAAAAGTATTGCTTGAATGTGAAAGAGGAGAGAGAAGTTCCTTTCAGAACTTCGGCATAGTAACGGGTGTACATTGGAGGAATTTAATGAGAGAGAAAGGGATCTACCATCATTCAAACATAAATAGGGTAGTATTAGGGAGGTTCTAAACCATACCCAAAAATTCATAATTTAAATTAAAAGGATAAAAAAACATAAATAAAATTGGACAAAAAAGAGAAAGGAAGAAAAAAACCCTTACTTGGAAGTGTGCTTCCAAAGGCTAGAGAGAGACTTCTTAGAGGCTTCTTGGGAGCTTTAGGAAACTTGGGAGGATTTTAGAGAGAGTAGGGCAGATGTTGGACGAACTGAAAAGGATTTTAGTGGGGAGGAAGTGGGAGCTTGGGTGAGTTTATATAGGAAAGGTGAGGGAATTCTTTATTATTAAGGTTTGGGTCCCCTTACATTATATTAATCCAAACCATAAACCATCCCATGGTTTTTGCCCATGGTTTTTGGAAAAGGGAAGAGAAAAACAATATTTTATAAGACCAAAGTCCTAACTTCTTAAAATAATAAGTTTTCTTATGTGGAGGTGAGTCACACTCCCATGGAAATTAATTTAAAAGGACAAGGTTTTTAATAAGTCTTGAGGGGTCCATTAATGCTTTAAAAAGTAAGTCAAACAAACCCAAAATCACATTATTTTAATGGTAAAACATATATTGGCCGAACATAAAGATTATAGTATTTTATTACATCACTATTGAGTCATTATGATGTCATATAACACATTATATATTTAAACAGTATTTAATTTTTACCCAAAACTTTGACTATCTCAGAAAATTATGAAAAATTCACCATTGGATAATTTCGACGACCTAGTTCCAGAAATAACATTTATTTTATCTAAATAATTTTCTAAATATGTTAATTTTAACTTTTAAAATAAAAACCAACATTTATCGAAAATTCACAGGTTTTGACAGAAATGGATTTCGAACCTTAATAAAAATTATAATTGCATTCAAAAAATTATAGGATCATTTATATTTAATAAAAATTAATTTAATAATAATAATAATATTTTATTAAAATATTATTTAATTACAAAATACCTTAATTTAATAAAATAGATTTCTTAATTAAATAATAACTAAAAACACCATTTGTACCTTAAAAACTATTTACAATGTATCAAAAATTACTAGAAATTCTATTCATTATTATATAAAAAAATAATTTACATGAACATAGTACTACTTATTTGGTACATAACCCCTTAAAACAGCCGCATAAGACCTAAGGGTAAGGTGTGCGATGGTGACAGACTCTTGAGGTGGCTCGGATAACATCGCTCGAGTGGTAATTTCTATCAACTTCCACTTCTCCTTTAGAGGGTCCCGTTCGAGCTCGACATGATGAAGCTCATCTTGGGCTTGGTCAAGAGCGAAGCCCAAGGATGTCACCTCTTTTCCAAGTTCTGAAAAATGGGCTTCGTATGGGGAAATTCTACTTGATGAGGCCATCGCTTCCTTTGTCTGAGTAAATTGGATTTGTTAAAGTCCTATATTAATACTAATCATGTGATCACTGTTCAATGAATATATTAGCAACGATCAAAATTCTTATCATAAAACCAAATAAGTTGACATTTTATATAAACATAATGAGAAATTTAATTATATCAATAGGGATTTCCATTAATGAAACTTTGGGTCGTTACATGGTTTATGAAATACATCTAAGTATGCGATTTGTAACATGGATTAATAATAATAATAAAGTCTAAGGACCATTACACACGGTCATAGATAAAAATATCCAATCAAACCAAAATATTAGGAATTACTATTGGTGGGTATATTCTCATAATCTCCCATATTGGAGATTACCAAGTGCAAACTTCCGGAGTGGAAGCCTCATCTTCTTATGAGTACTCCCACATAACAATCTATGTACTATGTGTCCCATCATAGTACATTATCCAACTGTCGAACGTTATTTGATAATATCCTCATAGAATATAAACGTTATCATCATAGCAGGGAACTATTATGAACTTATCAATGCAATGTATACTCTATAACATTATTACATTAGATTCATGCAGAACAACAAACAATATGTAAAAAAGAAGTTTTATTAATATTTAGTACATAAAATATTCATGTAATTAATATAACAATGGTTGGACCTAGGACACCATATCCAACACTTTATATGGTTTGTACATAGAACATAGGTTAACTTTATAATAATTAAATTGACAACACTTTTTGAACACCCCTAAGACACTCTTCACCCATGTATAGTCCAACAAATTAATTGTTTTGAAAAAAAATATGAAATTAAAATATGCTCTTTTTTATGATTCTTTTGGTATTTTCTATTTACTACATGATTATATTATGTTTTCAATTTCTTTTATTGTTTCATAAATTCAGTTTAATTATATAGAATCCATGAAAAATGATTTTATATTGCTTTTAAATTTAGTGAAAAGGGTTATTAAAACCATTCTTCATTTTCTAGAAAACCTACAACATATGGTTTTATGAAATTATAATTCATTTATTATGAGTTATTTCTTTATTTTATTAATTTATTAATAAATTATTAGTGATAAAAATGTATTTTTTATTATTATTTAATATAGTGTTATTAAATTTTGAATATTTACCTATCTATATGAATATGGAATGTGTTTTTCAAAATTAAAATTCAAATTTTAGAGAAATTAACTATTCAATATTTATGGGTTTTCATTGACCTATTCTTTTGGATACATTTTTATTTTTTGATGAATATTTTATACTGATTTTAATTAGTTTTTAAGTTTTTGAATTTTTATAATAATTGTTACTATAATTATGGAAATTGTTTCTCTCTACATGATAATTTAGGATATCATTGTTATTATTATTTTGAATTATTTTAATAGTTTGAATAAGTGTGTAGTCAATAAATATATCTATTTAAAGGGATTCAAGATTCTTTGGAGTAAATCTGTTGTAAGATATGATACTACATTACTATGATGAATTCTTTCAATGTAAACTTTCAACTTTCAAACTCTTGAAGTACAATATGAATCTACGATTATGTGAGACCCTATTCTCATCTAGATGATCTCTCAAGGGGAATATAAAATTTCATGATTGATGGTAATTACAAGAAGATACATACAAATACTTTGATTCAGAACTAGATACTATACTCCATATATCTTCATCGACTTCTAAAACATGTTTTTTGTTTGGAGTTTTTATTAATTAATTATTTCTATCTCACTTATTCTATAACATTGGTTTATAATTCCCAACCTAAAATAATTCTCTCTCTTAAAGTTGTGACTCCAAAATTTTAATGTATAAACCATTTGTCTTATGACTCCAATCATCTAAATAAATGTTTTTATGTGTTGTGACTCCCCACCAAAAAGTCATTATGTTTGGTTTTACCTCTTATAGAAAAGGTAAGCTATTAATTGGTTATGAATCCAAAAAAATGAGCCTATTACTGAAAACAAATTTCTCAAGCAGTGGAGAGATGTAAAGTAGAGTAGATCCAATTTAGAAAAAACTACTAGAGAAATACCCACATTAATTATTTACATTTCTACTCATTTTATCACATTTGTTTCATGATAATTATCTCATATAATTATTCTGGATAATTATTTTAGATAATTTAATTCCTCCCTTTAAAAGTTTATGCTAGTCTATTTACCCCCCTATAGACCATATGTTATCACCTTTTCAGACCTAACAGAGGGACACACTTATAGTAACTTTGGTGAATAACCATTAATCCATCCCTATGATGGTGATATACCTTTACATTGTACCCTAATTCTATGTGAATGGGTGGTGGTGGGGGGATCTTGGATTTTTTTCCCTCATACTAGTGTACCTCAACCATGAATCATTTAACCTATATTCAATCACTTTTGAAAGAAATCTAGATATGAGTAATTGGGGTTACTTAAAATACTTTATTACTCCCAAGGACTTTATATGTTAAAGTCATATAAGTTTCCATATTTACCTCCTTTAAAAAAAATTCAAATCTCTAAAGAGCCTATTATAGCTAGGATTCCTTCATAACCTCTAGAGATACATGGTCAAGTTGATGTGAACATCAGTGTGCACCCCTTAGATCATGTGTTCTCTTGACTATAAGTATCTCTTGGGAAATACTTCGCAACCAATAGGATCTTTAGCGTGATAACGATCATATATCCCCTTGATAATGAGGATCAATGTCATGAGGATACCGATGAAACCTCATGAATTTTGTGCCTTACAAACAACTTATTTTGTACATTATGATAACTTATATTCATGGTTTTGAATATTAAAAAATTTATTATCACATCATTATTGTTCTTCTGCATAACATTATATATGATAATTTACTAAGAGTAACTATCACACTAAAAGGACATAACAGATCCCTGTTAGGATGAGAACCTAAAAGTGATACGATTCTATTCTTGAATATATGTTCTATAGCTGGAAGATATCATTTTAGGGGAAAAATGATACAGGATATCAAGGGTGGAGACTCAAAGAACTTTGAGTAACCTTCTCATGGTGTATGCCATTTGTGATATCCATTAGGATATTATGAGAACAAGACCCGAGAGTAGGAAACACAAAATTATAAGTTTCATTGGATGTTCATATCTATATACATGTGTATTGGTCCTTATAATTTAAGATTATTATTAATGGATATAATGAGTTGCACAATTAGATGTATTAATAAAAACTGTGATGACAAATGTTCACGGGGGGGTGGAATATGTTGGGTTCATCACGAGTAATATTGCACTAATGAATAATGTGAGAAATAAATTATCCCTTATATTATTTAACAAAATCTAATATATTAGTCCATTTGATGGAAATGATATAGCCTAAATATATCAATGGCAATGGTGTCTATATGTAAGTTCTATTCCCGGAAAGTCAAAGAAAGAGATATCGAGCATATAGGTTGATGAAACTGAAATGCAACTTGATCGATTAGAGATATTGTGATAAAGGGATTTCATTACATGTTAAGAGTTCATATGAGGTGACATGTCATTGTGGAATTAACATCTTTCTCTATGGGTGACATGGCATGTTGCTAGATTCTAACCTCGTACTTTAGGCTGCTCTGCTTAATGCCACTGAGAAAAAGGCCTAGAGGGTCACACGCTAAGTGTATCCAGAATATAATTTAAATACTAATTTATTTAACAAGTTAAATTAATATTATTCCTGATAATGGTTTAATAATTATTCATATATGCCGGATCGAATTTATTTCAACAGCAGTTGTTCAAGATAATATGTTGTTGGCGGAAAAACTAATAAATATTTATTTTCTATTTTATTGAATATAATATTTATTTATTTATCGGTGAATAATGTAGTGATATTTATTTAATAAATAAATATCCATTATTCAAGGTGCGATAAATATTGTGTGGGATTTTCAGATCGAGTTTAAGGGTCTAGTGAGAAATAAAAATGATGAATATTATATGATTAAATATTATTTTATCATAACTTGGAGGTTAAGAACATGTCAAGAAATAATATTATTGCTATTATTATTGGAAATGGTGGTTCCGGTAGGATTAATAAAATAATTAAGGAACTTGTTTAAATTATTTATTATTAACCTCGTGAATTAAATTCCCTGTTATATTATTCTATTATTATCCAAGCGCTAGCCAGATTATGTAGATTGTGTTGTGAAAAACTAATTATAGAAAAGATCTCAATCATAGAGAGTTCATCCCTTTACAAGAACGATCTCAAGAATGAGACCGATCCTCCTCCACTGAATCAAAGAGAAAGATTTGAAAGTAGTTTTGAATGTGATCGAAGGTGGATGATGCAAGCACAATGATCTTCTATTATAGCACCTAGAGACTCCATCAGCGATGTCCGTAGATTCATGGAGCATGTGTGGATCAATGCTAGAGGATATCTACCATTGATATCTATAACAAAACGACGACTCACTGTAGATATGTGGTCAGGTAAATCAGTGAAGAAATAATCACCTTTGAGGTAATTATATTTAATTAAATTAATTATAAACAAAATATGTTGATCCTCCCTCTTAGATCTGTGTTTCTATTCCTTTGTCCAATTACATTGATCCAATTCATTGAATCACTGTGTTGATCGTCACATAGATCCTATATTTTTCATTGAATATGTAAAAAATTAAATTTGGGCACCATCCCTCCCACACTTCCGCTGTGCCTAAAACCTTTAAAACCTCCCATCTCCCATGATGCTCATTAATTTTGTATTTGTTTTGTGTTGGCCGACTTGGACCACCAAATTATCCATGTTAGTTAAATATTCCTTCTTTGTTATAATCCACAATAATGTTCCAATTTATGATTTTATCAGTATGATTTAATAATGAAACACGAAAATCCAAAAAGGGTATCCCATGGAAAACCCCCAATCTATTTCTCATGGGTCCATGCATCTAGTCATATTTCCCTATCCAACCATCAATTAGTGTGAAATGGATGAATAAATTGGTCTTTTATTAGTGTAAATCCATGAAATATATATAATGGGCCTTCTATTTTCTGTAAGCCTTGACCCATCTCTCAGGGGCCTCCTATAAGGTGTAATCCATAACTCTTCCTACCTTTACCTAAGCCACTGATCAGGTTAGGAATCTTTGTCAAGAACCTATGCACAAATTCCATTCAGTATATTTTTGTCACCCATTCCATGAAGTAAAACTCTATACAAGATGATGTTAAAGTGAATGGTACAATATTATCATATTACCTTAAACTATGATTCCCAAACTACATAAACATTTATTCAAGTCAGTCAGGATGTGTAGGAAGCCTCTCTGAGGTTCAATCCCAACATCCAAAACTATATCTTAATGTGGATATAATCTCAACAAAACCTATACCATCATCAAGACATATTTCTTGTGATCTATATCACTCATCCTCATTAGTCCATATTCATCAATAAATCATATAATCCATTCTCACTGGGTCTATATACCCTTGTGATCCTATCACACATTTTCTTATCTTGTTGCTAATAAATATGTTAATCCAAAAAGAAACTCTCATGAAGACATACCACACCAATGCTTTCTAGTCATATTGCACCTAATAGTCCAATATTTTTGACTTTAAACTACTTGGGAGTGATCATGGATACATAAACTTAAGAGGCACCACAATGGTACTTTTTTAGAAAAACTTGAATGGATCAATGTGTTAGTTAAGTGGCCCCAAAATATGTTGGTTTTGATTCCCTTCATAGGGATATATAGGAAACCCCTCTTATGGGATAAATCCCAATACCACAAAAACACACCACCAATTTGGCTGGAGATAAACTCCAAATCTCCCAACTTCATGGCATTAAAACACAGAACCTTTAACTTTTTAAATAATGATGGAGAGTTTATAAAATATACATATGTTGCTGTCGATGGAGAACCTATAATTAATAAAGATGTTTCCGTCTTCGATACAAACAAATGAAACCATCCATATAAAACCTATAATATATAAATATGTTTATGTTAATAAAGAGGTTTGATTCAATCACTAGTAGTAAAATAGCCACTCCCACACTATAATTTAAGAAGGATTCATGGATATGTCTTAAATCTACAAGTAAGTCTTGAAGCAGAAAAAAATTCCCCCATCAAGGATGAGATGAGTCTGACCTCCCATCCTCTTCACCAACACACATTCCATTATATCATTATAAAAGTAAAAATAACCACCTAACTTTGGAAAATAGATCCACACCAACTCAAAACATTGATGGCTGATCATGAATTAGAAACAAAATAGTCAACCCGATGTGAATCTTGAATCATGAAAGTGACCAATTGGGAACACTATTACCAGTGATGTTTCATTAATGGGTTTATTTTTATGGTTTTAGATCAATTTGAGGTGACTTTAAGAGCCCTTGAAAGTGTCCATTCAATATAAAGGAATGATTTCAAATAATTCACTATCTCACACTAAGTTATCAGGACAAACTATTTTCCACCAAGAAGCTTCTCAGAGAACCTCTCATCAACCAAGACACCCCACACATGCTTCAGTTGTAATATCTGATAAATTATAGTACTAAATAAACATATTTTATTATAAAATATGTACTATAGATAAAAAATAAAAATTTAATAGGTCCATTATAACTATTAATAGACAATATTTAAAATAAACAATACAGTGAAATGTTGATGTCTCATTGTTCATATTCTCCAATAAAAATCACAACAATAATAAGAACAATAAAATGAAAAATAATACAATCCATGGAGTCAATATATTAAAATAACTAAAAATGAGAAGTATTATTTAAGGGGGTTGGTTTTAATGAATTTACAATAAGAAAATATTTCAATTACATAACCTTTGGGGATTAAGGGGATATTTAATATAATAGTTATTAAATACCTATTAGAAATGGTGTATATTAAAGGTAATGATAAAAATTAATTAATAATGGAGAAATAATGGCATCAACTAGTTGGAACATCCCTAATGAAGCTCATTTATCAGAGCTTGGGAATGAATTACCGTCACTTGGGTTTTCTGTTAACCAAGCCCAAGAAGAACTTCAACAACCGAGGTTAGAGTAAAATTATCTACAAGAAAAGTTTAAGTTTGTTGAAATAACTTCTATATTTATGTTTGTTCAACCACCCCATTAATGTACCAAAATTACACCATTCCCTTATAGATTAATCTACTTTGATAAGGGGTTATATGTATAGGGGTTTAGTAGTATTGAAGTGTAAATTCAATTAAAAATAAAATAGTGTTTACTCTGATAGCATATTTTTACCAAATGTATCACCCCTGTATAGATGTTAAAATGTACATGATTAGTGGATGATTTTGATATGGTAGATTTCATATTTGGAATCAGGACTTCTAAATTATCCAATATTATTTTTATTTTATGAGACAACCAAATTTTAGGTAGAAAGTAAAATATAGTATAAATATATGATATGTATTATGGTATCATGACGACTTACAAATTTATATAATAAGCTATTTATTGACAAAAAATGGATTTATTCACAAAGATAATGTATTTTATATTAATAAACTAAATTTTTCAAATGAATAAATAATATTTCAAAAAAAAAAATGTATTTCTAGATTTTAAAAATAATTTTTTATGAATAAGAATCCTTTTCACATAAAAAATAATATATTCTAAATTAGTTAAGTTCTTAAACATTTAAAAGGAAAAAATTGTCCCTACATGTAAAATTTAATGGGCTAAAACCATGTTAAGTCTAATAGTTTTTTTATTTTTATTAACCTATAGTCCAAGGCCTATGTTGTTAAATTAATGAAAAAATCCCGCACGTTTACTATAAATTCCTACCCACACTCCAATTCCTCTTCACTAAAAAATCACATATCATTATTTTGCTATTTGTCCTGTCTTAGGAGTGTCTATTTGGAGTTTATAGGTTTCTAATGTGTTCTTACCAATCTTTAAGAAGTTACTTTACAAGTAAGGTTTCCTAAAATTTCTCTTTTATTTTTCAATTGCAATCCTTTTATTATAATGTAATTTAAAATTATTTTACATATACTAGAATTATTATAATTCCATGGTATTTTACCAATTTGATATATTATTGAATATATATTACTTAAGCACTCTCATTAAAAGCCTGTTACTAAGATGTTATTTTTCTGAAGTAAGGATTCATAACACCTTCTTATCCTTTATTATGCGATCCTTTATAATTTATTTTCATTTTAATATGAAATGTTATTATTATAATTTTTTATAAATTTATTTTAATATTATCAATGAGATATCACTATTACCTATCATTATACTACCTTTATAGGATGTTATAATTCTCAAACATTCCCATGGTCACAAAATCTTGGTAAAGTAAATATTGAATGATTTTATGGAAATGAAATCCCTATATGGATACAAAAAATGGATATATTTTCTTGATCATATATACCTAGGAATAATAAAAATTAATAAAATTGGTTAATTATTAACTCATTATTTTCCTAGTGTATAAAAAATAGGCCTAACTGTGCACATGGTTTGATATACCTCAAGGATATACTTAGGATAATCACATGCTCTTTATAAACCATTGAAATCAATGAGTGTTACCTATTGATATCCCTAAACCATAAATTAACCTTTAATAATACCTTTTTATAATTATTTAAGGGTAATTTCCATTACATTGTGAATATCCTATAGTTTCCAATTTGATTGTGAGATATTGACCTAGATTGCTATATTGTTCTATTGAATGGGGAAACATTGACATTCCATATATCAATTATTTATATATGATAAACTAGTGAGTTCATATCCATGAATATGTTTTAGTTTTATAGGGGAATATTATAATATGTATTTCTTATCCATTATCTCCTTAAAATGGATACATTGGACTTATAATGTGACAGGTTGGGCTTGGAATTATATAACCCATCAATGCGTCAGTAGGTCATATGAGACAAACTATCTAGGTATTTGTTGTAGTCCAAAAAATTCATTTATGATTTATTAGTACTAGGATTTGATAATATGTTTATGATATCTAAAGTTATGTATTCTTTTAAGATGAGATCAACCATTCTTATCCATGAATTTATTTATTTCTGTGTAATCGTTGGATATATTATTCACACAACTCTATTTTAATGAAATTTATTTATTCCTATCAAATTATTGATTCCATTATTATGTATGATATATTTCCCTATACACCCCCTTACCAGGTGTCCAAGATCACCATTTAAACTATTTTATATTTACCCAGGAAACCTATAGGGTTAGTATATGTGATATATGGAGTTTCAAAGATAAAGAATAAAGTTTTTTTATTTTCTTATGATGTATATAAAATCTTCAATTTAATTTAATGTTCATTTATGTATCTTGTTTTGTGAGTCTATTAAACTATTAGTTTTTTTGGTCTATGTATTTTTTTATCAACTTAGAAAAACAAACATTGAATTCATGTTACTGGAGTCGGGGTGTTACAGTTTGCATCAGAGAATGTTTTGTAGAAATTTTAGAAACTACATTTAGAAAAACAAATTATAGAGCATAACCTTATGAAACACCATTACGATATTCTAGAAATATTTCAATATTTCAGGTCATGAATTTTTAATAATTACATATTAATTATATACTATGATTTTAAATACATATTTTTATTATAATGTATCAACCCGGGTGGAGCTAAATTAGGTGCTCTGAGCCGGATTTCCATATGATCCTAGGTATGCCTCCCTATACACCATAGGCTACCAACTAGTAAATAGGGTCCAGTAAGGTATGTGGGGAGACTATAAACACTTCACCAGAGTAAAAAAATGCAAGTGAAAATAATAAAATAACTAAAGTAATAATGATCAATAACCAATAATAACTATGAATCTCATAACGAGATCCAAAAACAAGATAAGTTTTCATAAACTAATAAAGAAAACATTTCATGTCATAGTAGTGTCATTTTTAATAGTAAAAATAAAATTAAGACACACTCAATATCCCTAAATCAGGTACCAACATCAATTCTCTTCACCTAATCCATACAACATCCCAAAACCCAAAATAAAACCATCTAATATTGGGCCATTCCCTCATCCATACCTTTATTCATGAAGTCTTCTTATGTACTAAAGGCATCCCAAGCAGGGTGTGATTAAAACCCAATATGACACCACCATTGGCATTTAAATAAATATCTAGTCAAATATTAGTATATACAAAAATAAAATAAACAATAAACAAGGTAGTAAATGTAAATAGGTTTTACAATTAATCAATTTTCAATTAACCAACTTGGCCCTTAGGTTCCAAATGAGACCCAAGTCAATAAAACCAATCTTAGAGAGAGATGATCATCTAAACCATATAATATAGGGGTCACATAATTTGTAAAAATAGAATTGGTCCAATAATCTAACTGGGTATATGGAACACTATGTATAATGATCCAAATTAACAATGTGGAACACCATGTCCAACATCATATACTTAGGAGTGTAGAGTGCCATGTCCAACCACCCAAACCTCGATGTGGAATTTCTTTTCAAACACCCTTATAAAAAATCTGGAACACCTTATCCAACACCTTCAAGTAATTCATTAACAACCAGTTCCTATGGTCCAATACTTGAACTATATAATATATTAAACCAATACTTCTGTGGTTCATTACATTCAATATCATAATCTTAATTCCATGACTATCCCATTTCACCATTTATTAAATACAAATACCCTTATAAATTATATCAAACCATTTTAAAACTTGAACATGATCCTCTTTATCATTTACTACTTATACTATTTAATCATCCCATTAAACATTTTACTTATCCAAGTAAATACAAAGGCCCCTTATATAATGATATCATTCCAAAAAAAGTAAAAAAGGTTTAATCTCATAAAAACCCTAATTTATCATTTAAAAAATAACTTCACTATTTTTAAGGGAGTGGAACAACCCAAGGGTGGCCATAGTTCTGGTTTCATAATCATAAATGGACTAGAAATGATTTCTGAGGGGTCTCACACATCAATTTAAAGATCAATTTACTTTTCGTAATAAATGACACAAATTCATAGAAAACTAGTGAAATGGAACAACGATATACACAATAAAAACATGAATAATGTGGTAAAAAGATTATATACCACCCACCTTAGGCTCGTTTACAAACAATAAATCAACACCAGCACATTATTTGATCTAAAATAGCCGCAAACATAAGGGAAATAAACTTATTGGAATTAGGGCTCATGAGATTTGGATGAATGAAAAACAACCATGGTGTAAAACTTCTAAAAAATAGAATGAAATGAATTTGGAGACATAAATGGGGATTAAAAACACAATAAACATCACCTTAACTATTCTATAATCAAAGGAGAATGATCCTTTGAAGAGTTGGGATCTATTGATTCTCACCCTAGGCTGTTGGAAGAGAAAAATGGGGAAAATTTGGTGAAATCGTATAAAGTTCGGGGGGGGGGGGGATTTGGTAAATTCCTAATTTAATTAGTTTCATGGTTAAAATTCATGGTTTTCCAAACCATGTGTCAGTTTTTTAGCCTCCTATATCCATGAAGAAACTGAGTCGTATGATTTTCTTGGGCACCCACAATGTTTTTCAAACCATGAAAAACTATACGAATGGATATATCTTGACTCATATGTGTTCCAAGACACCCCTTGTATGGTTTTTAAACCATGATCCACCTTATATATTTTTCATAGTCATGGATCATGGTTAATACTAACCATATTCCAACTACACACCATCCACATTATGAAATGTTTCCCCCTTATACATGTCATGAACCTCCAAGTTACTCCTAAGGCCTTCCTTGTTCCCAGGAGGCATTCTATTAACCATTTTAAAAAGGATTTCAACCAAAATTGAAATGAGAACACACCTCATCAAAGGGTTATTATCTTACAATCTCCCCACAATATAATAGGACTTCCTCAAACTGCACTCTCCAGTATCCTAATCCTCTACAGTAAAAAGGTTAGTCCACTAGACCCACAAATCAACTTGCATATCCAAAGTTTAATCTTGAACATTGCTATACTATGAAAAAAAATCAGAACATAGGCATGATCTTACCCTTATGAATTTTCTCACTAAAATCCAAAACATAAAATAGATGCCCCTTAAAAAATGTATTAGAAACTAGTGCAACATCATCAGTATAGATCACATGATATAGGTTGGGGTGATACTACCAGAGCATTGACACATAAAATAAATAATTCATAGCACTATATGACTAAGTAAAATCCAATCGATATGCTACCAGACTAATCCTCTCCCTAATCTCAAATGGATCAACATATTTGGGTGATGATTTACCCTTTTTTTCATCCGATAGTGACCCAATCTTGGTGACCCCTAAAGAAACAAATGGTCACCCATCATAAACTCAAGAGGTTGATAACGTCGATCAATGTATGAATTATATATACTCAAGGATGTATCCATGTGATTATAGATCAACTGGACTAACTCCAATGTATCATGTACAAGATCCCACCACAAAAACACTGACTCTCTTACCCCCATCCATCACAAAGGTGATATATAAGGCATACCATAGTGCGCCTCATATCATCATAACATTAGATTTTTATTCCAATAGGGGAAGGGTACAATGGTTACCTAAGAACTATTGTTATAGGCTAAGTCAAATAGTTCCAGGTGCTTCTCCCCTGACCCACCAAAATCTTGGATGCATACCTTTATAATTTCCTCTAACACCTTGATATTATGCTCCAATATTCAATTCTTCTATGTTTGGAAATCCATACCAGAAAACAATTGAGTACCGAGTGCCTTATATAAACCTTACCAGAAGCACAAGGTAAAACATGGATCACTATATTAAATAATACACTACAACACCCCATGTAATGATACTATCTCTTTAATGTATAATTATCCTAACTAATTGACATATAATGTCTCTTAAATCATTAATAAATGGGATACCTTTTTCAATTGATCTATTATCATGCATACCACATAATTATTCTAAGGATTCCTTAGAATAACTACCACAAAATCCATGGTGACATCATCAATCCCCCATTCCAAAATGGGAAATGGATATAAAAGGCCACCAGGACGCTGATTCTTAAACTTCACCTATTTAAAGGTGTAACATCATGTCACTATACATGAAATATCCTTTTTCATTCCAAACCCCCAATACTATCTATAAATTTCAAGGTATATTGTTTTTTAATGAATACACTATTGATCCTCACACTGCCTCCCCTCGACCCATTTTATAAGAGAGGACTCAGTAAATAAAGGCATGAGTGTCATAAATTCATTCTTCTCCTAACACTCTATACGCATCTTAGTAATCAAGGACATCATCTTCCACTTAGAACTTGACTCTTGAACCACTTCGGTCTACATATTCCAACTCGTGGAATCTATAAACCAATTATCCTTCTCTAGAGTATAATCCAGCACAAAGTTGAAGGAATATATGTACTCGACCCATCTCCATTGTTGAAGGTTTAAATATCTTTGAGAAAATATACACTTGAGGCTCTTATGGTAACTATAAATAGTAAATATCTAATTGAGGAGATAATATCAACAAAATTTCAAGGCATAAAAAACTACAATTAACACAAGATCATGCTTAGGATAGTTTTTTTATATTTCCACAGCTGTTTTGATCCATACTCCATGACTTAGTCTCCATGTATAACACTACCCCATGTCCAATACCAGAGACATCATAATACAAATTATACTCCTCACCTGGCTTAGGTAAGGTCAGAATCAGTTCTATAATCAAGAACCTCTTAAATTCCTAGAAACAACTATCACATGCCTCATACCACTAAAACTTGATGCCTTTAATTTATAGGAATATGGGTAGGACTGTAAAGTGAGAAAATTCTTTGATGAACATTTGGTAATAACCTTTTAAACCCTAAAATATTTAAATATCAAAAATATTCTGGGATGTATCTAAAAAAATCCTAAAACTTCTTGGGGCCCATAGACACACATTCTTCTGTGATTATGTTAATTTATAAATATACCTTGTAAATATAGAAACTAAACATAGATATCTTGGAATATCTATGTTTCTATCTCAGTGTAAAAAGGATCATGTGAAGATGTTTAAAATGATCTTCATGAGTATGTGAGTCTACTAAGATTTCATTAACAAATACAAAAAAACTGATGAAAATATAGGTGAAAGATTTATTTCATCAAGGATATAAACACAAAAAGAGAATTCATATACACAAATAGAATCATAATGAACTCATACTAGCCATACCTACTTCTGAAAGTGGTTTGTGGTATATCCGAAGGTCTCACCCATAGCTGATGATACCTTGATCTCAAAACAATCTTGGAGAACATGCAATCTCTGTTCAATTGGTTGAAAATAACAACAATACACAGAAGTGGATTTTCGTTTTTAATAAACATTATGGTCAACTTATAGTAATCGACACATAAATTAAATTTTCCATCGTCTTTCTTAGAAAATAAAACTAGAGATCCCCAAGATGACATACTAATATAGATAACCACCTTGGATTCTAATTCCTCTATTCGAGTCTTTAACTTTTGAATCTATGATGGTTCCATTTGATAAGTTGTGATGGAAACTAGTTCAGCTCTTAGAATCAACTCAATCATAAACTTTTTTAGGACCAAGATAAAGAGGGAGGTGTTTGTTTACAATGTTTTTTTTTGTTTTAAAATAATCTTTTTGAAGAAATAAAATCACCTTACTTTTTATTTGGTGAAAATCGTATTGATGGTGGTTTTAAAAATATTTGGACTCAACTTGGGTTTGGAATGTGATAATATTGTAATGAATAATTTATCATTATCTAAAAAGAGATAATTGGCCACATGAAGAATGTATCTTACTAGAAGTAAATGGTCATCAGATTCACTTTAAATTCGATATGAATGAAGGGTTTGTTTTGATAGAGAATCCGAGTTTGTATAACTATGATTAATTAAATGCGACAAAGATTTTCTTATCTTGAACTTCTCATAAATAATAAGAAAAGTTGTGAAACTTATGATGTAATATTGATAAAATATAGGGGGAGTGAAAGAGATGTTGTAAATAGTATCCAGGATAACTAGATCTAGATGGAAAAGAGTGTTGGAAATATAATTCAATCCAATCAGATTCATGACAAACAAATTCTAACTGATTGTATTCTGGATGATCAAATTCTGGATACTAGGGAATAATATTTGTAGATGAAGTAAAGGAATGTTTCAATACTTTCCATGAAAATTCAGATATTGCATAAGTTGATCCTCAATAAATTCAAAGTCCTGAAGGAAGTCATGATACAAGCTTAATTTTAGTGAAATAAGAAGTCAAATCTGTGGAAATTGGTCTAATATATTTATTACTTCATCAAATTCACCAGAGAGAGATTTTTGGAAGAATATTCAAGTGGTATCGTATTCAGAGAAGCTCCTGATTGGACTGGGTATTCCATCGTATTTAGAGAAAGAATTTCTTGAGACTGATGAATGAAAATAATTTAAAATAATGACACCAACAATGTATTCAACCATTTAAAAAGGGTTGAGTTACTTTGTAGGTTTCAATTGGGTCTAGATCCACTGTATCAAAATTTAATTTTTTTTATATTTCTATGTGGGCTAAGAGAAGAAGTTATGAAATAAAATAGAGATGAAGGAGATTGCAGAATGCATTGTCAAGAGGGAGCATAAATTTAAAATAAGATGTTTTCCTCTATAATTGGGTCTATAGACATAATATCTGAGTTTATTCTGATTTATCCTACTAATTTTATTTAGTACATAGAATAGAAGAAACCGAATATGACTAATGAATTGAAATCAGACTGGAAATGGAATTGAAATTCCGAAGAAAAGGATTTTAGAATACTCGATAAGAATCGAGAAGTATTGAAAAAGTTAAAATGCACAAGATATTTTAGGGGAAATTGAGATTTGGTTGAATTTAAGTGATCAGGAGAGATTTCGAGGTTCCCACCAAAATCATCCATAGACGCCTATAAAAAGAAAAAATCACATTGTACTTTCCTGATGACAAATGCACTATTCAATGTAGAAGAGAGAGAAGCTCCTTAGAGAGAAGAAGTTTCCATATTCACTTTTGTTGTAAAAGTTTTTATGGATTAAAGTGTAATAGAATAGAAAAGATTACAACGTTGTATTTAGCTATCCATCATATTCTGTATTCATTATATTCATCTAATTTCCTTATTATTCTTGTCACCGTATTCAGATGGTCATAAGATATGGCTGAATAATCGGATTTGGGATTTCCCTATTGGGATTTATGAACAGAGTGAGGTATTCTGAATTATTTCAATCGTATTTTGGCAGAAGTATATCTATCAGATTGGGTAATACGATCTGAAGAATCAGAGTGAGGCTGATCGGATTTGGAAAATCGAACTGAGTTTTTTAAATAATTCCAGGAAGTTCTTAACTTCTTCTGGGTAAGTATTTGAAGAAGTGTTTTCAATTGAATACATTTATGGAATTAAAAAATAAGCACATGTAACATGAGTTGTAAAACTATCATTTTTTTACCTTATTTGATCTAAGAGGGTGCACACTCACCATTGGAATTGTTTATATAGTGCTAAATGTGTGTAAGGGTATATACTACTCATTGTAATACGAGGATTGTTTTCTAGTGGATTGTGTGGTATTAGATCACTTCTAAACCATACCAAGGACATATCTATTCTTATTTAATAGTGAACCATGTAATTACTTGTGTTCCTTTGGATGTGTGGTTGAATTGTTTTCATCAGATAATTAAATATTTAATAGTAAGAAAAAGTTATTTTTAAGGAAACATAAAAGAAAAAGTATCACTGATTCTACCATCCCCTCTTAGTGATACAATCATCCTACCTGGGTACTTTCAACTTGTATCATATGGTATATTAACTTCTCTTATTCATTATTGATGGAGAATTTGAATTGTGTGAACAATAAAAGTGATATGGTCTTTGATGAAAAGAATTATCATATCTATAAAGATATAATATTTCCTTATCTTATGTCTACCAGTTATGATGTTATTGAAGCTACAACATTTGGGTTTCATCCCATTGATGATAAATATACTCTTACATCTGTTGATTGGAAGAATATGAAGAATTATGGAAGGGCCAAGAATACTATATTTTCACCACATTTTGAAAGTGATTTTTTAATATTGAAAGGTTTTTCCACAACCAAAGGTATATGGAATAAATTGAAAAACATATATGAAGTCTATATAAAAGAGAAGAAGAAAAAATTACCAATTTTGAGATTTAAATATAAATATTTGAAGATGGGTGAGCATTAATCTATTGGGGAATTATTTACCATGATAAATGAAATTGTTAGTACTATCAAATATCTTAGTGAAATGTTAGATGATTATACTGTTGTTGAAAAGATATTGAGAATCCTTCCTGTAATGTTTGATTCATAAGTTTCTTCATTGGAAGATAGAGATCCTTAAACATTGTCTCTTGATGATTTTCATTATGCTCTCATCACTTATGAAATGAAAATATAGAAAGAAATGAAAAGAAAAACAAAAGCTGATAGAGAAATTTATTTTGAGCATACAAAGAAAGAAAAGTCAAAGAATATTCAGATTGAAGATGAAGCTGGGGAATCTTATTCTGAAGATGAGATATGTAAAAATCTTGATAATATTTTATGCCTGTTTTCTAAAAATGTGAAATGGGTTATAGAAAAATAAAAAGGGAAACTTCCCTTGAAATGTTTTGAATGTGGATCCATTGGGAACTTTGATTTCAATTGTCCTTGAATAAATAAATAAGTGTATAGTGAATAATAAAAAATAAATCTAATAAGATCATGGAAGAAACAAGGTGATAAAGATAAATATTTTACCATAGGAAAAGATAAGAATTTCTTCAAATTCAAAAGAAGAAGTTTCTTATCTAAAAATGAAGAAGAAGAAGGCAATAATGCTGAATCCAAAAAATCAATTGATTATGGTATTGAAACTACTTTTATTGCAATAGTGAATGATGAAGAATCCAGAATCAGTAGTTCTAAAGAATAATAAACTCAAATTGAACATCATTAGAAACAAGAGTTGAAAGAATGTATGAGAAATATCAGAAGGATTTAAAAGGAAAACAAAAAGTTGGAAGATGAATGTTCCTCAACAAGAAATCTAGAATGTTTTTCTAATGAGAAATTATGGCTGATAAAGAATATTGGGTATTTAAAGAAATATTTTAAAGAATAAAATAATCATAATGAGTATCTGGAGGTGAAGTTAAAGGAAAAAGAAGAAGATTTGGAACTTGTCTAACAAAAACATTCAAAAGCTGAACAAAGAAATACAAGTTTAAAAAACTCTACCAGTGAATTTGGTGAATTTTCTTAAAATTATAAACTTGAGAAGAATCAATGAATTATATCTTCCAAGGTTGGAAAAAAAGATGGAACTATATCTTAAAAGAACAAATATGGGAATGATATGTATGTGTCCAAGACTTACAAAGTTTAGAATTCAGAAGTCTCAAAGAACCCTGATTCTAATTTTTTTTGAAACAATACTTATCTATAAAAGCTTCAAATACTTATGGTTATAATAAATCATAAAAAATAAGGAAGAATCTGACTGATAATAGAAAGTATGTTGGCTCAGAAAAGAAAGATAAGAACGTGTATGATGAACGTATTCTCAATTCCAATTAGTATTGAAGATTCATAGGAAAATATTATTTCAATAGAGATTTCTAGTATTGTGAGGGATTTTTACACACATAAAATATGTGTTGGTTCAACTAATAACATTTATATTATTCTACAGTTTATTAAAGGAAAGGTTTGAGGGGGAGACAATTCCATAAAAATAATAAGTATGAGAAGATTGTTTTAAAGAAACCTGAAAAGGTTTGAGTAAAGATTTAAAATAGGTTCCAAACCCTGGAATTATTTGTGAAAGATGTGAAAAACCTAGAAATATATAAAAAAGATGTCTTTTTTTGTTAATGATGCAATAAAATATTCTTAAGAAGCTGAAAATGAGGAAAGTAAAGGAAGAAGAAAATGATCTTATTGTTGAATCTTCTTTGAATGCACAAAAGAAGAATGACCTTGGATTCTTGATAGTGGGTGTACTTCTCATATGATAGGAGATTTGAAATTGGTGAAGAATGTAAATGATTTTAATGAAGGCACAATGACATTTGGAAATAATGAATCCTTTAAAATTAAAAGTGTTGGATCAACCATCATTGGGAAAGAAAAGATGAAATCCAAGAAAGATATGTATGTTTATGGGATAAAACAATATTTTATAAGTGTTTCAAAATTGTGTGATATGGGTAATAAATTTATGTTCATAAAAGATGGGGTTTTTTTAATGTGGAGAATATGGAAAAATTGTTATAAGAGGCCAGTGTACAAAAGGAAAATTGTTTCAAGACTCTAAAATACAAAACTCATGTCACTTGAGTTGGATGGAAGAGAATAAATCATAGCATAAATGGTTGGGATATCTCTTTCAAAGAAACATGTTAAATTTATCAAATAGTGATAGTGTCTGATACATTCATGATTTTCCAAGAAGAAGATATTATTGTTGCACAATCTGTGAGAAAGGAAATATTACAAACTCAATTCATAAGAAAGTTGATATTTTTTCAAGACAACCCCTAGAGTTAATTCTTTTTGATATTTTTGGGCTAATAATAAAACAATCAATAAATGAAGATATTTACTTAATTACTTTTATTGAATATTTCACTCGCATTAACTGTGTTATGTATATGAAATGAAAATCAGATTCTTTGAAAATGTTTAAACATTTCAGAAAGAAAGTTGATAAGGAATGTGGGTATTCGGTGAAGAAGTTGAGAATATATAATAGTGGTAAATACAAAAATGTATAATTCTAAGGTTATCTTGAGAATCATTTAATTGGACATGAGTATAGTTCCCCATACACTCCTCAACAATATGGATTTTCTGAAAGAAATAATAAAAGATTGGTGGAAATGGGAAGAACTATGTTACATGGACATGTTATTTATAATTACTTTTAGAGGAAAGACATGAGTTCTACTGTTTATATTCAGAACCATTATTTCTACATGCCTCAATCAAATATAACTCCATATGACATGTTTTATGAAAAAACTCCATGTTTGAAACACTTAAGAGTTTTTAGGAGTCCTTTTATTATACCAGGAAAGCTCAGCCAAAGACAATGCCCCTGACCATTTATTAAATAAAAAAAAGTACACCAAGAAAGCAACATAAGCTAGAAAAGCAACTACATATCATAGAAATCATACCCGTCCCTAGAGGCATGATCCATTACTTCATCTGAAGTAGCCGAATCCTACTCTAAGCTATCATATTTTTACAGTGTCTAGAAATACTTCCTTCTGAGATTTAGATTTTCCAAAAATAGGAACTCCTCAAAAGACTTCATGCCATTTCCCTTGATGATAGATAACCTAGTAGTCCCCGTCTTCGGCATAGAAGAGTAATATTTCCTCTACTTTCTTCTTGGAGGAGTAGTAATAGATTTCTCATTCCCTGACACATTCTTCTTCCCACCCTGAACAATCTCACTATAATAGGTTCAGTTCCTTCTACTTACATTCTCTTTTTCACTATCAGATAGGTCCCCCCATTTTACAGATATATGGACCTCCTGGTAACCATCACTTGCTCCTCGTTATTTCTCAAAGTGGCTATTGATATCAATCATTTCTAACCATTTCAAGTTTTCCCCACATTGATAGTTAGTAGGATCAATAAAACACTACCTATCCAATCCCTCCTCCACTTCTCCTCCTTTTTTAGTGACTACATCCTGCAAGAAAACACCTTCAATCACCTATGGACCTTCCACCAGTAGTGGAAGCTCCTCAGATTCCTGACTCTCAAAACGATTTCTGATCGTAACTCCATCGGGGCCATGAGTACCCATATTCAGAGCCTTAGATACCCCACCTGGTTTGGACAAATATTCTTCAGAGAGAGGAACCAAATGCATATGGAATGCCCCCTCCACTGTAGATCGTGGCTCAAATCCAAGGTCACTTTTCAACCTATCAAAAACCTACAGCACTAATGGATTCATAGGCACCTACATTGCCTTCATATTGCAAGAAAGACTCGAAACAACAACAATAAGACCCTGACTCATCTCCCTCTCCACATTCACATCAGAATTATCCTTAACTAATGCAAACACATTGTAAAAAGACTCCAAACAGGCTCCCTGCCTAGAAGAATCTCTAGCATTGGTACACACTGCAGGTTCTATAGTATAACTCAAATACCCATTCACGTTCCCAGAATCTAACAGAGCCGCCCCAAGGCCACCCTTCACCACCACCTGATCCATCCTCTCATCAACACAATCATTATGACCGTCACTATACCACGTCTCCACCACCCGTGAGGAAACACCCACCTTGCCACTGCGGCAAGAGGACTCCAGGTGTCCAAACCATCTGCACCATTCACAGAACCTACCTCTTGAATCTAGCCGAACTCTTTTCCATCAGTAATTCTGACACACTGCAATAGAGGATTTGCAACTTCTACCTCTACACAAACCCTCGGGTAGGTCAGGTGTGACACAGACTCCGTTATTTCATCTGAGCATAAATGCATCCCAATCATGTTACCCATGTCACAGAGAATGAAAGAATTTTTAAATGAAAGAAGAAGACTAGGGTGACTTACCCATGTTGCAATCGATGAAGGATCCCACCGCATATGAAATTACAAGCTCCACCAGAATAAATAAAAATAAGATCCACCACACCTCTGAGGATCCATGGACCAAGTGGAAACCAAATCCTCCTCCAAGTGAAAACGCACCATTATGTGTCTTCGATCAAGCAACCCGACAACTGCTCTCTCATGAAGATTCCAAGATTCAGAGAAAAAATATTTAAAAACTTCTACTGAGGGTCGAAGAGGATGTAATAGAGACACCAATGTATACTTGCACAAATCCTCAATGCTATTTAGCTCTTCCGGAAATAGAGATAACTGGGGAGCCTCCTGAAAGAGATCTGGGACTTTCGAAGAAATAGAGATCCTAGGGAAGGGCAGAGAAAAATCAGAAGACGGGTCATCCTTCCCAGATTACAGAGAATGTGAGACTCCCCCTCCTGTTAGGAGGGGGGATAAGGACCCGACGACATGAATCTAGGGCATCACTGCAATAACAAGAATGACAGTGAGTGTGAACGATGAATTATTTTTCCAATTGATGGCCATCCTTTTATTATAAAGAAGGTAGAAACTATGGAATGTTTGGGCATAAAGGTGAATATGGAATAATTGTTTGGCTATGATCCACAGGTAAGAGGATATAATTTCTTAAATAAATATAGAAAAAGAATTATTATATCTATTTGATGTGAAATTAATTGAAATAGGTGAGAAATAAAAACATATTCAGGTAGAAAAGGAAGTTGAGAAAGTTGAAGAAAACAATTCTGATATGGATACATAAAATTTTATTCCTACTCAAGAAGAAGAATTAGAATCATCCATTTCTATTTATGAGTATGTTACTATAAAATACCATATGAGGATGAGGAAGAAAGTTTGAGCTCAAAAAATTATTGGTGGTCAACATCAGAAGTTTCAAACAAGAAGAGAAACCAATTCAATTACACATACTTATTTGTATTCAAAAGTGGATATAAATGATATAAAAGAAGCATTTGATCATATAGAATGAGTTCATACCATGAATGAAGATTTGGATCATATTTAAAGGAATGATACATGAGAACTCATACACAATATAGAAAACAAAAATATTATTGGTAAAAATTGGGTTTTCTGGGACTAGATGAATGAAGAAGGAGAAGTGATAAGAAACAAAGAAATACTAGTGTGCAATGGGTATTTACAAATTGAACATACTGATTTTGATGAAACCTTTTCTCTGGTTACATGGTTGTAAAAAATTATAATCTTTCTTTCTATTTCTACACAACGAGGCTACAAGATATTTCAAATGGATTCCAAATCTTCATTCCTAAATAGTGATCTTGAAGGGAATGTTTATATTGAACAACCTTGTGAATTAATTTTTGTAAAATATGAATGTTATGTGTTAAGATTGAAAAATTATTTTTGTGGATTAAAACAAGATCTGATGGCATGAAATTCCAATTTAGATACATGCTTATGGAAGATTAGATTTAAGAAATAAAGAGTGGATAGAAATTTGTACATCAAAGAAAGTCAAGAGTGTTTCCTTATCATAATTGTTTATGTTGATGAAATTATCTTTTCTATGAATGATGAAAGAAGTCGTGAAAGGATTTCTGATGAAATTAAAAAGGGTTTTTGAAATGTCTATGTTTGGGAAAATGAAATACTTTCTTGGGTTACAAATACAACAAAGTAAGGAATACATTATTTTTTCTCCAGAAAAGTATTCTAAGTAACTTATTAAGATATTTGACATGGAAAACTAAAAACCTATTTCCATGATGACATCAATGGGAATAAGTTTATCTAACAATGGAAAAAGTAAATAAGTTGATCAGTATGATTTTTGAAAGATGATTGGATGTTTTTTGTATTTGAATACCTCAAGAACCGACATTGTTTCTGTTGTTACCTTATGTGTATGATTTTAGAGTGATACAAAATAATCATATTTAGTTTCTAGAAAAATAATTCTCAGATAAATAAAAGACACAATAGAATTTGGAATCAGGTATGGCATCTCAGATTTTATTGATTTTTTTGGGTATTCAGATGCAGATTGGGAAGTAAATGTTGATGATATAAGATCCACATCCGGTGGGGTATTCTTTTAGGGAATGAATTTTGTTAGCGGGAATTAAATGAAACAGAACTCAATAACTCTCATTATGAATGAATTTGACTATGTTTCTACCTCTCAAGCCACCTCCCAACTTTTGTGGATGAAAACTCAATTAAATGATTTACTTATTTAAGTAAAGTTACCCTTTCTCATGGGTTGAGAAAATAAAAGCACAATCAATCTCAACCAGAATCCTACTCGACATAGTTTTAAAAAAAATATTGACATCAAATATCATTTATTCATAGAGAATGTGGAGAATAATGAATTTAATTTGGAGTATGTTCCATCATTAGAACAAGTTGCTGACATTTTCACAAATCCCTTACCTAAAGAATCATTTTCTAAAATTAGGCTGAATGTAGGTGTCCAACCAATTTCTCATAAAGTTTAATTTCCGTGTTTCTTTCCCCTCTCCCATCTTACCTTTGGATTGTATTGTCATGGGGGATAAGAATTGTATTATTTTATAAATCTGTATATTTTGTATGCATTGAAAAAGAGGGAGTTGTGGGTAAGCTATGAATTCAACATTTTATTGTGTGTGAACTATTCTAACTATTTGTTGGGGTGGTTGTAGGATAGATTTTTTTTTTTGTATTCTAGAAATTTTTAAGGATTTATGAGGAAATTCTGAAGAATATGAAGAAGGGTTTCATATCACTTCTTTTGGATGGCATGGTTTTGCTGTCAATGATTATTTTTTTTTCTAAAATGAGTTAGCTCATGTAGGATTATAATTATTGATAAGTAATTCATTTCTTAAGGATAAAAAGTTTAGTGATTTATAAAACTTGGTTGACAACAAAATCCAAAGGGGGATATTGTTAGGACCAAGCTGAAGAGGAAGGTGTTTGTTTTTAAATGCTTTCTTCTATTCTCAAGGAATGTTTTTGAAGAAAGAAAATCACCTCACTTTGTATTTAGTGAGAATATTATTGGTGGTTGTTTTCAAATGAATAGAACTCACCTTGGGTCTGGAATGGGAGAAGAACGTAATGATGAATTGATCATTATCTGGAAAGAGAGAATTTAAAACATGGGGAATGTATCTTGCTAGAAGTAAATAGTCATAAAATTCTCTCAGAATTCAATATGAAAGATGTGTTTGTTTTTATGGATAATCAGAGTTTTCATGAATACAATTAATTAAATGTGATGATGCTTTAATGGTCTTGGAGTTCTCATAAATCATAAGTAAAGTTATACGACATATGATTCAAGGTTTATGAAAGAATGAGGGAGTGAAAGAGATGTTGGAAATCGTGTCCAGAATAATCAGATATAGATGGGAAAGGGTTCTGGAAATTGTATTTAGGCCGACCAGATTAGTGACATTCCTATTTTGACTGATTGTATCCTGGAAAATCAAATTCTGGCTAAGAGGGAAAGAAAGTTATTGATGAAGAAAAGTAAAGTTTCAATACATTTCTTGAAAAGTTTGACAATGCAAAAGGTGATCCCTAATAAATTCAAAGTCATTAAAGAATTCATGATAAAAGCTAAAGTTTTCTTAAAGAAGATGTCTAATCTACTATGAACGTTCTAACGTATTCAGTACTTAATTTAATTCACCATAGGTAGATTTGTTTTAAGAATATTCATGTGGTATTGTATTCATAGAATCTCTTGATTAGACTCGGAATGGAATTGTATTCAAAGAAGGAATTTCTTGAGACTGATGAATGAAAAGAATTTAAAATAATGAGATCAATAATGCAATCAACCATTTAAAAAGGGTTTAATTACTTTGTAGTTTCCAATTGGGTTAAGTGTCACTATATCAAACATTAATTTTTTTATATTTCTAACTGGGTTAAAGGAAGAAGTGAAGAAGTAGAAGAGAGATTAAGAATATTGTTGAATGTGGTATCAAGGGAGTGTATGAAATTCAAAGAAGATGGTGTGCCCCTCCAAGTGGGTCAAGAGACATCATATCCAAGCTGATACCAATTTATCCTTTTGATCACATTCAACAATTAGAATGGAGAAATATAACCAGACTGATGAATTGGAATTGGACTGAATACTGAAATGAATTTCTGAAGAAGAATTTTAGATAATACTCAAGAATAATTGAGAAGTGTTGATGAAATAAAAATGAACTTAAGATTTTAGGGGAAATTGAGACTTGGGTGAATTTAAGTGATTGAGAATGATTTTTAAATTCCTGAAAAAATCATCTATGGGTAACCTATAAAAGGTTGAAAGTACATTTTACTTTTCTAATGAAGGATGTACTATTCACTACTATAGAGTGAGAAGCTTCATGTTTTAGAGAGAATAACTTTCCATATTCACTTTTTTTGTAAAACTTTTGGATGGATTGAAGTGAAAGAGAAGAGACAAGATCACAACGTTATATTCAAATATCCATCATATTACGTATTCATCATATTTAGTTGATTACCTTATTCATCATTTCATCGTATTCGGCTTGTCATCAGATCTGGCTAAATAATCCGATCTGGGATTTTCGTATTAGGATTTCTGAACTAAGGAAGGTATTATAAATTGTTTCAATAGTATTCTAATAGAAGTATTTCTATTAGACCATGTAATTTAATATGAATAATTGGTGTGAGGCTGATTGGATTGGAAAAATCAGATTGAGTTTTCTTAACTTAGTCCAAGAAGATCTTAACTTCTTATGGTTAAGTAATTGAATTTTTTTTTCAATTGAATACATTCGTGGAATTGAAAAATAAGCACATGTAACACGAGTTGTTACACTCTCATTATTTTACCCAATTTAGTCTAAGAGGGTTCACATGCACTATTGTAATTTTTTACATAGTGCCACATGAGTGTAAGATTATATCCCTCTCATTGTTATCTAACTATTGTTTTCTAGTGGACTATGTGGTATTAGATGATTTCCAAACCATACTAAGGATGCAACTTTTATTATTGAATAGTGAACCTTGTAATTACTTATATTCCTTTGGATGTGTGGTTGAACTAGTTTCAAAAAGTAATTAAACGATTAATATGAGGTGAAGGTTTTTTCATGGAAACATAAAAGAAAACGTATCAATAATTCAACCCTCCTGCTCTCTGTGATACAATCATCCTGACTAGGAACTTTCACACTCAATTTCTCAATCAAGTGAAAAACGTAATAAATCCTCAGGAAACATGTTCTGAAACTGATCCAATATAGCATGGAAGGCATCAGGCTATAGTCTAATGTCATCTTATAACATAATCACAACCTAGTTCGTCATCTCACTCATATGTGAAGGAACTATCCCTACATGGCCTGCCTAAATATCTCATTCCCTATGATGAACATAAATGTTACCCTTAGGAGATGTTAAGGTTACTCTCTTATGGTAACAATCAATGTTTTATTGATTAAAAAACAACTAGTCAATACCATGTTTTAGAAAAAACATGAAATCTCAAGAATTTAAAATTCCAAAGATAATGGAACTCACAAAACTTAAGGTAACACCCCTTAAAAATATAGATTCCCTTCAATCTCACCCCAATGGTATTTAAATCATCATAATCTAACTCAAGAAATCTATCATTAAACCAAAACCATTTACAAGCCTCGAAGATATAAAATAATGCGAGGATCATGTATGAAATAATTAACTAGAAAGTGTAGGAGCTATAAGAATCATACATTGGAACATTGATGACCTAACCTCACCACCAATAAATGTAGACTATGTTTACCACCATGACATGTGGAAATACAAATACCATACTGGTACTGGGTAGAAGATCCCCTTATAGTACTCTATATCGACCTACATCCTCCATCACTACCCATCTATAGAGTGTCTCGATAGAGCATCTTTACATGTCCCATACCACTATACGCTTAAAAATTCATTGTTGGAAAAAGAAACTAACAATGTATATGACCAAGATTACCACACTGATAAACATAACACTCGATCATTGTAATGAGAGGCCGATCCTATCCTCTGGATACTCTATCTATTACTTCCCTGGTGAAAGTTATCATAACGAAGCTTCCTACTATTGAATGAAGTACTACATGATCACTGAATTGAATCCATGCATCCTCCAAGAGAATCATATTTAGGTTCCCCTAGAAATGAGATCCCAATCCACTACCTCAAAAATCTTTTTTAAATGGAATATATTCACCTAAGAAATTATATCACATCTAATACCATCATAAAAATACTTTTCAATAGCTGCCTCATCTCCTTCTAATGTTGTAATGAGGCACTTCAAGTCAGTGAAGTGACCAACATAATCCATCACTAACATAGTCCCTTGGGATAATCACATAAACTATGTGTCCCTTTCCAACCTTAGGGTCTCTAGGTAAAAGTGTTAAAAACTTCTCCTATAATTACTTCCATAAAATTCCCTCCAACTCCTCACCCGAGCCTAAATATCCCACCATCACTTCACTAGTTCACATAAAATATAATATTCCAACTTGACCCTCTTATAAGGGGGAGTCTCCAAGTGATCTAAATTAATTTAGACAGACTCAATGTAGAAATAATCTAACTTAGTCCCACCTTCTCCAATAAATGTTATAGGATTATGGAACTTTAACTACCTAGACAAATCAAGCACACATGGCATAGCCGATCATAAGTCTCTATCTATGAAATCATAAATTGAGAAAAATTATCAAAGAGATATACTTCCACCCAATCAATGTGAACCAGTGGGGGATCTGGTTCCATTACCAAAAGAACATCCTCATTAATGTGCACTTATCACCCAACTGAAAAATGTCATCATGGAAACATCCCTATAGAATTAAAAACACACACCTCAAGACACAAAACATATCTATATAACATTTTTAAATAATGGGGAGGGGTGGGGTGGGGTTTACAACTAGTTATATCAAGATACTCAACATACACTATCCCAATGGTCATAACCACAACACTATCCTTATACCCATCCATCTCTATCAAGGGCCACTATCCAACTTAGGGTAAAAAAATTCCCATAAGTATAGTATTTTCGTTTGACAAAATTTTAACCATTTAAATTTAAACATTTAAATTTATATAATTGTCACCTATTTATTAAACTCTATTTCCATACAACAAAAAAATAAACAAAAAATAATTGCATTTCCCACAACCCGACTGTATCATACTTTCATGTGTGTGCCTAATATGATGCATGTCACATAGATCGATGAGTGCCTATAATAATGCGTGCATACATAATTTTGTTCCATTATAGTTCATGAGTAAAATTAAAAAAAGAATAACATCACACAATAAGTGTATCACTCAAGGTGAAATAACATCCAATAGTGACCGCTGAATATAATGAACAACAATCCCACCGTAGATACTTAGGTTTTCCCCAACACATGGGTTAGATACTCCCATTCATGATCTCATCTACAATCCCCAACACATTCTATTATATATTCTACCTTTCCAATATAGTAAATAAACAAAAAATAAATATATTATGATACCACTTTATAACATCCTGACCCATGTGCCACTAAATCCGGGGCCCTGAGTCAGTTTTCCACATGACCTTGGGCATGCCTCACCATATACCAAAGGACTCCAACTAGTAGCAAGGATATTATAATGTATGTGGGGATTATATACCATTTATAAAAGAGTAAAAAACATCATAATTACAAATTAAAAATAACCAAAGTAATACATATAAATAACAATCAACTACTATGAATCTGATAACAAGATCCCAAAACTATATAAGATCTCACAAACTAATACAGATTACATACCATGTCATAGCTATGTCACATGACACAGGAAATCCAAAATAAAGACACAATGAAAATAATCAAATTGGGTCCTAATATCAAGTCTTATCCCTTCATACATGATCCATCCCAAAATCAAAATCATCCATATAACAGATGGCCTTTTCCAAAATCTAAACTTGTAACCATGGAGTCTACTAAGGTACCAAAGGTGATTTGAGTAGGGTGTGAGTAAAAATCAGTTGATCACCACCACCAACATCTAAAGAAATATCCAGTAAGAAAATAGTGTATTTACAAGTATTATAAATAATAAAAAATGTAATAAATGTAAAAGTGTTTTACTTAGTTATCAATTAACTGCATTTCCATGGGTTTCAACACAAACATGATCTAATTAAACTTGATTCGTACTATTATAGTTTTCTAAACCATATTCTATAGGGGTGACATATTTTTTAAAAAGAATATCAATATAATCATCCAACTACGATTAAAAAACACCATTACAGAAAATCCCAATTAAAAATGTGGAACAACATGTAAAATATATTATACTAAAGAGCATGGAGAACTATTTCCAACCACCCAATCATTGATACGGAACACCATATCCAATTCCATAATCACTAATGTGGAACACCATGTCCGACACCTTCAACCATTTCATTCAAAACCATTTCATAAGGTCCAACACTCGATCTCTTTAATATATTAAACAATAAGGGTCCGCCTTTTCATTTATCAATAATTCCATGGTTCATTACATTAAAAATTTTAATATTAATTCCATGAAAATCCTATTTAACTATTTATTTATAACCACTACCCTTGGGAATTTTTTCAAACCATTTTACCACTCAAACATGCCCCGTTTTACAATTTACCACTTCTACTATTTGACTATCCCCTAAACCATTAACTTATCCATATTATGATGTATGAAAACTTATATAATTATAACATACTAGACCCAATTATACACATTTTAATCCCTTAAACCCCCTAATTCTTTAAGTAACAACTCATTTCTTCATTTTCAAGGGAGTATCACACCCCAAGGGTGGCCATAGACTTGGTCACATATTCATCAACAGACCCAAAGTGATACATGAAGGGTCTACACATCAATTTAAGGCTCAATTTAATTTTCATAGTCAGAGACACAAATGTGCAACATGACAATGTAATGGTACAACAACATATATGAGAACAATGTCAAGACTATAGGAAAATGTTTGGTGACCGCCTATCTTAGGCTCATAGAAAAACAATCCCACAACATCAACCCTTGAGTAAAGTTAAAAAAAATAAAAATATAAGAGTGGATAGTACCTTATAATTAGGGATCCTGATATTTAGTAGAATATAAACAACCATGGTTTGAACCTTACAACAAATAGAAATAAATGACATTAGAGACATACATAGTGCTTCCAATCACATTAAATTCCACCTCAAACACCCTATAATAGATGTATAATGATCCTTAGAAGAGTTTGTAGTTCTTGAATCACACCCTAGTATGTTAAAAATATATATGACGGTGAAAATATGGTGGAATTTTATAAAGGTTGGGTGGGAAATTTAGTAAATTTTCAACTTTTAATGAGGCACACAGCTAAGATGCACTATTTTCCAAACCATGTACCAATCATGCAACCAACTCTTTCTATGAGGAATCCATATTTCTTGGTTTTTAGGGGCACCTATAAAGAAAACCATGTGGAAAACGTTTGAATGTATTTTTAAAACCTTTCATGGTTTCCAAGAAACCCCTTGAATTTATTCATGAAAATATTAAGTATATACCATTTTTTAGAAATGATGTCTAATGGATGGAAAAAAAATCATAACTCATAATAAATATAGGGAATTTGTAATGACCCAATAATTCAATAATAAAAATTCCTCTTGGTCTATTTAAATATCTTCTTATGGTTATGTAAAACGTATGCACTTACTTGGTTTTTGGTTTTGGATTTCAAAATATAGATAATAATTGTGACCGTTGCTAATATAGAGGTTGAACAGTGATCACCAGATTAGTATAAATATAGGGTTTTAACACATCCAATTTACTCAGACATAAGAAGTGATGGCCTCATCCAATAGACTTGCCCCGTATGAATCCCATTTTTCAGAGCTCGGAAAGGAGGCAGTGTCATTGGGATTCACTCTTGACCAATCCCTATATGAACTTGAATATGTTAAGCTTGAGCGAAACCACTTATGAGAGAAGTGTATGTTTATAGAGATTACCACTTCTATAGAGAATATACATTCTTTTTATTATTGTTACTTTGTAAATAGTTTTTAAAGCACAAATAGTATTTTTAGTTAATATTCATCTAAAAAATATATTTTGATGAATTAATATATTTTTGAATTAAATAATATTTTTTTTTATTATTATTAAATTAAATTTTATTAAATATAAATGATCTTATAATATTATGAATGTAATTGTAATTTTTATTAAGGCATAAAATCAGTTTTTGTCAAAAACCCATGAATTTTCTATAAAGGTCGGTTTTTATTTTAAAAGTAGAGATTCACATATTTTGTAAATTATTTAGATAAAATGAATATTATTTTGTTAATTAGGACGTTGAAATTATCCAACTTTGAATTTTTCATAAGTTTCTTAGACACTCGAATTTTTAAGGAAAAATTAAATACCATTTAAATATATAATGTGTTTTATGACATCATAATAACCCAATAGTGATGTAATAAAATACTATAAACATTATTTTAGGCCAATATATGTTTTACCATTAAAATAAGTTTATTTTGGGTTTTTTTTATTTATTTTAAAATGATTTAGTGGACCCTTAAAGGCTTATAAAACATTTTGTCTTTTTAAATTGTTTTCCTTGAGAGTGTGACTCATATCCACATAAGCAACCCTATTATTTTAAAACTTTTGGACACATTACATATAAAATATTTTTATCCACTCACTTTTTTCAAAAACCATGGGCAAAAAACATGGGCTTGTTTGTGATTTTGATTATTTTAATGTGTGCTGTCCCAAACCTAAATAATAAAGTATTTCTTCCCACCCAAAATCCCAATTCCTCTTTACTAAAAGCCTTAAGAGTTCATAAAAACTTTATAATAAGCTCTCTAAAACCCTCAAAAGGCACCCAAATCTCCTTATAAGCCTCTCTTAATCCTCTCCCAAGCCTTTGGAAGCACACTTCCAATTAGGGGATTTCTTCCATTCTCATTTTTGTCCAATTTTCTTTAAGTTGTTAAGCCATTTGTTTCAATTAAAAATGTTGGGGGTATGATTTTTCACCTCCCCCATACTTCCCTCTTTATGTTGGGATGATGGGAGACCCCTTTAACTCTCATTAATGTCTCTATTTTACACCCGCTACCATGCCAAAATTTTGTGAGGGATTTCTCTCTCCTCTTTTACATCCAAGTAATTATTTTGTATTATGCATCTAAATTCCATTAAATTTGTTGGTACATGTATCTATATGACCCCTAACTATCCATTTCTTGTAAATATGATGATACACAACTTTATATCTCATCAAACATTTTTTATGAGTTCTTATTTCACATTGTTATGCTGCCAAAATTGCACTATGATTTTCCAAGACAATGTCATTGTGTAGTAAATACCATGCCCATTTATCAATCAAGGGTATTAAACTTTATGAAAATTTACTTATTGATTATAAATTTTCATGTATGTATTCTACATCCCTTTATCATGGAATAAATTATTATGATTGATTCCATGTTGTATGATCCATGTGGCACACTTATGCATGAAATGAAATGTCTAAGAAGGGTGTGCCATGATAGCGCTCCAATGCATCGGGTAAAGTATAATATCATGATACCTCATTCTCAATGAGTGTTAACTCATGATAATTCAAGTGAAATTAGGGTTTACTCATGCTTCATGTGCAATGAGGGTTTACTGATGCTCCATGTGCAATGAGCCTTGGCTCATGCTAATTCCATGTTAAGTGTTATTGCCACATTTCCATGTTATGATAATCATGCTATATCATGCCTTTATGTTCATGTTTCTCTTGTGCTCCATTGACATTTATATTTACTGACATGTATTGTAATAATCTTTTTATACCTTGTTTATTCCATTACTGGGCTTTATAGCTCACTCTTTTCTTATGCATATCCTCATGTTATCCCATGCAATGCTAAGTACGAGGGAATGTAGTGGTCATGTAAAATAAGTTTTCAATAAAGATGTTGTGCTTCATGTTTTAGGTTGTTATGTAATGTTCCTAATACCCAAAGAAACTAGATATCTCTATCTTTCATGTTGTATCAAGTGAAGAGTTTATGTAATAAATCTTGTTTAAGTGTGTAATAAAAGAACGGTTGTTATAGTTGGTATCAGAAGAAATGTTTAATACTTTTTGGGATTAGGATTAGAAAATTATAGTGAAGACATAGGGATAATCCTAAGTAAAATAAAAACTTTCCTAAATTTTGTGAGTATTGAGTAACTGGTTTATCAAGAAAATACATCCCTATCTGGATACGAGCAGATAGAGTTAGATCTGGCACAAATGTACCTAGGAGTGAAAACTCTAATAAGGAGTTTCGGGCTTGACCCGGGGTATCCTAGTACACGACATCGGGCCTTGCTGCACTCTTGGTCACAACACTCCCGGGGGATATGCATTTGTAAATTCACAAGATTATTATGAACAATTATTAAGGGAATAATAAAAATTTCCCTAAGCATATATGATAGAAATTAGATCATGGATAACATAGAGAGAAGCCATCATATTCATAAGTTAATGAATAAAAGTAATTTATAATTCATGTATTATTGTCCTTGGATTACCCTTTATGTGTTACCCATAATTTTACTTTCATTAAAGAATAATAAATCATTATACTTTAAGAAGTTTAATATCATAATTTTATCACGTCTTGAAGTAAACTCAAAATTTGATATGTTTCTTCAGCAGGATAAAGGATAGTTTTGAGATGGAAGGGGGAGAACCTCATGAAACACTCTTGTCCCTTACTGAGGGCTTACTAGCTATAACTATTTTGAAGTCAATCTTGCATAGCATCGAAACCTTTTCCAATGTCCAACTTTCTTTCAAGACTCTCTATGACATATCAAACACCTCCTCCATACCACAAAATCATCTGGGATCCTGGCTCACCAATGATCAAATATTAAGTTCCCAACTCTACCACCTTTCAAGACGAGGGAGCAACCATCAGGGTATTTTAAAATATTTTACCCTATCAAGAGATAGTGGTTCACTATTTTATTTTAGAATAGATGCCGAAGAAGTAGACCTCAGAGCAGCCTTTATATATATAGTCTTGTCTTCCAATATTTTTGGAAACATATACAATATATTAGAAGAAACAAATTAAAAAAAATTCAAATATTAATATATCAATCTATTTTAAAAAATCCTGGTACATGGTGATGTTTTGAAACTATACGTTAGAAACAATCTTTTTCAAAAAGTGAATCATATTTTCCATCGGTACAATCCAAGTTTCATGGACTGCATCTGGAATGAGTAAGTGGAAAATATTGAATGTGTATTGAGGTATTGTTGCACTAAGTGGAACCTCGCTCTCTATTATCTACATGATTATGATTATTGGGGAATTCTTAAAGGAGGGGGTTAAGAAACCATGATGTAGTTTTTAAATTTCAGAGTTCTTTTTTTATGTAATCAAATTACTAGGATGTAATTTTTTTAAGGGTGGAAGACTGTAACGACCCAAAAATTCATTAATTAAAATTCCTCTTGGTCAATATAAATGAATTCTTATGGTTATGTAAAATGTATAAACTTACTTTGTTTTATGTTTTGGATTTTAAAATACCGTTAAGAATTGTGACTATTGCATATATAGCTATTGAATAGTGATCACATGATTAGTATAAATATAGGGCTTTAACACATCCAATTTACCTAGACAAAGGGAGTGATTGCGTCATCTAGTAGACTTGCACCGTATGAAGCCCATTTATCGGAGCTCAGAAAGGATGTTGTGTCATTGGGCTTCAATCTTAACCAAGACCAAGATAAGCTTGAATACGTTAAGCTTCAGTGGAACCTCCTACGAGAGACGTGGAAGTTGATAGAGATTTCCACTTAAGCAATGTTATCTGAGCCACCCCAAGAGTCTGTCACCATCGCACACCTTAACCTAAGGTATTATGCAGGTGTTTTAAAGGGTTATGTAACAGTACCCTAGTACTATGATTAAGTACTATATTCTTGTATAGAGAATATACAATCTTTTTTCTATTTTTACTTCGTAAATAGTTTTTAAGGGACAAATAGTATTTTTATTTAATACTCAACTAAGAAATATGTTTTGATGAGTTAATAGATTTTTTAATTAAATAATATTTTCATAATAATATTATTATTAAATTAATTTTTATTAAATATAAATGATTGTATAATTTTATGAATGCAATTGTAATTTTTATTAATGTTTGAAAGTTGTTTTTGTTAAAAACCCATGAATTTTCGATAAATGTAAGTTTTTATTTTAAAAGTAAAGATTCACATATTTATAAAATTATTTATATAAAATGAATATTATTTTTGGAATTAAGACATTGAAATTATACAATGGGGAAATTTTCATAATTTTCCGAGACAATAGAATTTTGGGGTAAAAATTAAATACCCTTTAAATATATAATGTGTTTTATGACATCATAATGACCCAATAGTGATGTAATAAAATACTAAAAACATTATTTTCGTCAAATATATGTTTTACCATTAAAATTATTTTATTTTGGGTTTTTTTGATTTATTTTACAAAGATTTAATGGACCCTTAAAGGCTTATAAAACATTTTTTCATTAAATTGTTTTCCTTGAGAGTGTGACTCACCTACACATAATCAACCCTATTATTTTAAGAAGTTCGGAAATTGGTCTTATAAAATATTGTTTTCCACTCCCTTTTTGCAAAAACCATGGGAAAAAACCATGGGTTGGTTTGTGGTTTTGATTATTTTAATGCGCTGTGTCCCAAACCTAAATAATAAAGAATTCCCTCTCATTTCCTATAGAAACCCACCCAAGCTCCCACTTCCTATTCACTCAAAGCCTTTGGAGTTCAACCAAAATATACCCTCCTCTCTCTATAATCCTTCCAAGGCACCCCAATCTCTCAAGAAGCCTCTATCAAGCCTCTTCCAAGCCTTTGGAAGCACACTTCAAAGTAAGGAATTTATTCCTTTCTAATTTTTGTCCAATTTTCTTTAAGTTGTTATGCCAATTTGTTTAATTGAAAATGTTGGGGTATAATTTCTAGCCTCCCCCATACTTCCCTATTTATTTTTGGATGATCAATGACCCATTTCTCTCTCATTAATGCCTCCCATGTTCACCTGTTACCATGCTGAAATTCCATGAGGGATTTCTCTCTTCTCTTTTACATCTAAGTAATTCTTTTTTATAGTGCATCTAAATTCTGTTACGTTTGTTGGGACATGTATCTATATGAATACCTTAATGTCAATTTCATGTAAATAATATGGGACACCCATTTCCCTCTCGTCAAACCTTTTTTATGAGTTCTTATTTCACACCGTTATGCTGCAGAAATTGCACTATGATTTTCCAAGACAAAGTCATTGTGTAGTGAATACCATACCCATTTCTCAATCAAGGGTATTAAACTTTTTGAACATTTAATTATTTATTATAAATATTCATGTATGTATTCCACATCCCTTTATTTTGGAATAAATGATGATGATTTATTCCATGTTGTATGATCCATGTGCCACACTTATGCATGAAATGAAATGTTTAAGAAGGGTGTGCCCTGATAGTGCTCCAATGCATTGGGTAAAGTATAGTATCATGATAAATCATGTGAAATGAGTGTTGACTCATGATAATTCAAGTTCAATTAGGGTTTAATCATGCTTCATGTTCAATGGGGGTTTACTCATTCTCCATGTGCAATGAGCCTTGGATCATGATAATTCAATGTTAATTGTTGTTGTGACATTTCCATGTTACGATAATCACCCTATATCGTGCCTTTATGTTCATGTTTATCTTGCGCTCCATTGATATTCCTATTTCCTACCATGTATTTTAATCTTCATGTTATACCTTGTTTACTCCTTTACAGGGCTTTATAGCTCACACTTTTCTTATGCATGTCCTCATGTTATCCCATGCAATGCTAAGTAGGAGGGAATATTGTGATCATGTAAAGTAATTTTTCAATAAAGATGTTGTGTTTCATGTTTTAAGTTGTTTTTTAATGTTTCTAATCCCCAAAGACACTATACCTCTCAATCTTCCATGTTTTACCATGTGGGAATTTTATGTATTAAATCATGTTTAAGTGTGTAATAAAAGCAGGGTTGTTATAGTTTATATCATAGGATACTTTTAGTTATTTTTGGGATTAGGATTAGAAAACCCTAGTGAAGCCTTTGGGATAAGACTAAGTACAATAAAAAATTCCCTAAATTTGGTGAGTATTGAGTAAGTGGTTTAACAATAAAATACATCCATGTCTAGATATGAGCAAGTAGAGGGGGCTCTAGAACATATGTACTTGGGAGTGAAAACTCCGACAAGGAGTTTCGGGCTTGACCCGAGTTATCCTGGTACACAACAACGGGCCTTGCTGCTCTCTTGGTAATGATACTCCCATGGGATATGCATTGGTAAATTCAAAAGCTTAGTATGAACCATTATTAAGGGAATAAAAAAAATTCCCCTAAGAATATATGTTAGAAAGTAGATCATGTATAACATAGATTGAAGCCTATAGATTCCTAAGTAAATGAATAAAAGTAATATATAAGTCATCCATTATTGTTATTGGATTACCTTTTATGTGTTACCCCTAATTTTCCATTCATTAAGTAATAATAAATCATTAGACATCAAGTAGTTAAATATCACAATTTTATCATGTCTAGAGGTTAACTCAAAATTTGATATGTTTTGTCATTAGGATAAAGGATAAATGGAAGGAGGAGAACCTCCTACAACACTCTTGTTCCTTCCTGAGAACTTACTAGCTATAATAATTGCAAAGTCAAGCTCCCATTGCATTGAAACATTTTCTAATATCCAAATTTATTGCAAGACACTCTATGACATATCAAACACCTCCTCCATACCATGAAATCATTAGGGATAATGGATCACCTATGATAAAATATTAATCTCCAAACTCTACCACCTTTCAAGACGAGGGAGCTACCATTAGGGAATTTTCAAATATTTTACCCTATCCTGAGATTATGATGCACTATTTGATTTTAGAATTTCTGCTAAAGAAGGAGACCTCAGAGCATCATTTATATATATAGTATCATCTTCCAATATTTTTTGAGACATAGAAAATATATTATAAGAACCACATTTCAAAAATTTCAAATATGACTATTTTAGACTATTTTACAAAATCCTGGTACATGGTGATGTTTTGAAATTATACGTTAGAAACAATTTTTTTCAAAAAGTGCATCATATTTTCCATCGGTATGATCCATGTTTCACGGACTATGTCGGAACTATGGAATTGGAAGACTTTGAATGTGCATTGATGTATTTCTACACTAAGTGGACCATCTCTTTTCTACATGACAATGAGGGTTGGGTAATTCTTAATGGTGGTGGTTAAGAAACCATGAAGTCGTTTTTATATTTAAGAGCTCTTTTTGTATGTAATCAAATTTTGAGGACACAATTTTTTTAAGGGGGGAAGATTTTAACGACCCAAAAATTCATTAATGAAAATTCCTCTTGGTCTATTTAATTGTATTCTTATAGTTATGTAAAATGTATGCACTTACATGGTTTTATGTTTTGTATTTTAAAATACCGTTATGAATTGTGACCGTTGCTAATATAGCCCTTGAACAATTATCACATGATTAGTATAAATATAGGGTTTTAACATATTCAATTTACTTAGACATAGTAATTGATGGCCTCGTCTTGTAGAATTTCCCCATAAGAATCCCATTTACTGGAGCTCATAAAGGAGGTGGCCTCATTGGGCTTCATTCTTGACCAAGTCCAAGACGAGCTTGAATACATTATGCTTGAGAAGAACCGCCTACGAGAGAAATGGAAGCTGATAGGGATTACCACTTGAGCAATTGTTATCCGAGCCACCCCAAGAGTATGTCACCATCGCTCACCATACCCTAAGGTCTTATTCAGGTGTTTTAAGGGGTTATGTAACAAGACCCTAGTACTAGTATTATGTACATTATTCTTGTATAGAGAATATATATTCTTTCTATTATTGTTAATTTTTAAATAGTTCTTAAACCACAAATGGTATTTTTAGTTAATATTCAACTAGAAAATATATTTTGTTGAATTAATGGATTTTTAAATTTAATATTATTTTAATAATATTAATATTTTTAAATTACTTTTTATTAGATATAAATGATCTTATTATTTTATGAATGCAATTTTAATTTTTATTATGGTTTGAAAGCAGTTTTTGTCAAAAACCCATGAATTTTCAAAAAATTTCCGTCTTTATTTTAATTCTCATGTTTATAAAATTATTTAGATAAAATTAATATTATTTTTTTAATCATGACGTCGAAATTATCTAACGGCAAATCTTTCATAATTTTCTAAGAGAATAGAATTTTTGGGTAAAAATTAAATATCGTCTAAATATATAATGTCTTTTATGACATCATAATGACCCAATAGTGATGTAATAAAATACTATAAACATTATTTTCATCCAATATAAGTTTTACCATTAAAATAAATTTATTTTGGGGTTTTTTGATTTATTTTACAACGATTTAGTGGACCCTTCATGGCTTATAAAACATTTTTTCTTTTTAAATTGTTTTCATTGAGAGTGGGACTCGCTTCCACATAAGTAAACCTAATATTTGAAGAATATCGGAAATTTTCATTATAAAATATTGTTTTCCAATCCTTTTTGGAAAAAACCATATGTAGAAACAATGGGATGGTTTGTGGTTTTGATTAGTTTAATGTGCGGTGTCCCAAACCTAAATAATAACGAATTCCCTCTCCTTTCTTATAGAAACCCACCCAAGATCACGCTTCCTCTTTACTCAAAGCCTTTGGATTTCTTCCAACCTCTTCCCTCCTCTCTATATAATCCTACCAAGTCACCCCAAGCTCCCTAGAATCCTCTCTCAAGCCTCTCCCAAGCCTTTGGTAGCACACTTCCATGTAAAGGATTTCTTCCTTTCTCATTTTTTTCCAATTTTATTTAAGTTGTTATGACATTTTTTTCAATTAAAAAAGTTTTTGGTATGATTTAAAACCTCCCCCATACTACCGTATTTAGGTTTGGATGATGGGAGACCCATTTCTCTCTCATTAATTCCTCCCATGTACACCTGTTACCATGCCAAAATTTCGTGAGGGATTTCTCTCTCCTCTTTTACATCCAAGTAATTCTTTTGTATTAGGCATCTAAATTACATTACATTTGTTGGTACATGTATCTATATGACCACATTACTTTCCATTTCATGTAAATATGATGAGACACCCCTTTATCTCTCATAAACCATTTTTATGAGTTCTTATTTCACGCTGTTATGCTGCCAAAAATGCACTATGATTTTCCAAGGCAATGTCATTATGTAGTGAATACCATGACCATTTATCTATCAAGGGTATTCAAATTTGTAAAAATTTAATTATTCATTATAAAGCTTAATTTATGTATTCCACATCTCTTTATCATGGAATAAATGATGATGATCAATTTCATGTTGTATGATCCACGTGGCACACTTATGTATGAAATGAAATGTTTAAGAAGGGTGTGCCCTGATAGCACTCCAATGAATTGGTTAAAGTATAGTATCATGATATGTCATGTGAAATGAGTGTTAACTCATGATAATTCATGTGTAATGAGTTTTTACTCGTGCTTCATGGGGAAAGAAGGTTTACTCATGCTCTATGTGCAATGAGCCTTGGGTCGTGCTAATTTCATGTTAAGTGTTGTTGCGACGTTTCCATGTTATGGTAATCATGCTATATCATGCCTTTATATTCATGTTTCTCTTATGCTCCATTGATATTCCTATTTATTAACATGTATTGTAATAATTATGTTATAAACTGTTTACTCCCTTACTGGTCTTTATAGCTCACCCTTTTCTTATGCATGTCCTCATGTTATCCCATGCAATGCTAAGTACGAGGGAATGTAGTGGTCGTGTAAAGGAAGTTTTCAATAAAGTTGTTGAATTTCAGGTTTTAGGTTGTTTGTTAATGTTCCTAATACCCAAAGACACTATACCTCTTGATCTTCCATGTTTTATCAAGTGAAGAGTTTATGTAATAAATCTTGTTTAAGTGTATAATAAAAGAAGGGTTGTTATAGTTGGTATTAGAGGATAGGTTTAATTATTTTTCAGATTATGATTAGAAAACTCTAGTGAAGCCCTATGGATAAGTCTAAGTACAGAACAAACTTCCCTAGATTTGGTGAGTATTGAGTAAGTGGTTTATCAAGAAAATACATCCATTTCTGGATACGAGCAGGTAGAGGCGGCTCTGACATAGATGTACCTAGGAGTGAAAACTCCGACAAGGAGTTTCAGGATTGACCAGGGGTATCCTGGTATACGACAACGGGCCTTGCTGCACTTCTGGTTACGACACTCCTGGGGGATATGTATTGGTAAATTCACAATCTTAGTATTAATGATTATTAAGGGAATAAAAAAATTCCCCTAAGAATATATGTTATAAAGTAGATCATGGATAACATAGATTGAAGCCTATAGATTCATAAGATAAGGAATAAAAGTAATTTATAACCATCCGTTATTGTCCTTAGATTACCCTTTATGTGTTACCCATAATTTTCCTTTCATTAAGGAATAATAAATCATTAGACTTAATGTAGTTTAATTTCACACTTTTATCACGTCTAGAGGGTAACTCAAAATTTGATATGTTTTGTCAGCAGGATAAAGGATTGTTTTGAGATTAAAGGGGTAGAACCTCACAAAAAACTCTTGTCCCTTCCCGAGGACTTACTAGCTATAATTATTGGAAAGTCAAGCTCGCATTGCATCTAAAACTTTTCCAATGACCAACTTTCTTGCAAGATGCTCTATGACATATCAAACACCTCCTCCATTCCATGAAATCATTTGGGATCATGGCTCACCTATGATCGAATAATAATCTCCCAACTCTACCACCTTTAAAGACGAGGGAGTTACCATCATGGTATTTGAAAATATTTCACCCTATCCAGAGATTATGATGCACTATTTGATTTTAGAATAGCTATCGAAGAAGGAGACCTCTGAGAAGCCTTTATATATATAGTCTCGTCTCCCAGTCTTTTTGGAAACATAGACAATATATTAGAAGAACAACATTCCAAAAATTTCAAATATGACTCTGTCAGACTATTTTACAAAAACCTGGTACATGGTGATGTTTTGAAACTTTATGTTAGAAACAAATTTTTACAAAAAGTGGATCATATTTTCCATCTGTATGATCCAAGTTTCACAGACTGCGTCTGGACAAAGGAAGTGGAAGAATTTGAATGTGCATTGATGTATTGTTGTACAAAGTGGACCCTCACTCTCTGTGATTGACATGATAATGAGGGTTGGGGAATTCTTAATGGTGGTGGTTAAGTAACCTTGAAGTCATTTTTAAATTTTGGAGTCCTTTTTGTCTGTAATAAAATTACAAGGATGTAAATTTTTAAGGGGGGAAGATTGTAACGACACAAAAATTCATTAATGAAAATTCCTCTTGGTCTATTTAATTGTCTTATTACAGTTATGTAAAACATATTCAATTACTTGTTTTTATTATTTGGATTTTAAAATATTGTTACGAATTGTGACCATTTCTAATATATCCCTCGAACAGTTATCACTTGATTAGTATAAATATAGGGCTTTAACACATATAATTTACTCAGACAAAGGAAGCGATGGACTCATCTAGTAGACTTGACCCATACGAAGCCCATTTGTTGGAGCTCATAAAGGAGGTGGCCTAATTGAGCTTCACTCTTGACCATGACCAAGACGAGCTTGAATACATTATGCTTGAGCAGAACCACCTATGAGAGAAGTGAAAGTTGATAGGGATTACCACTCAAACAATCTTATCAGAGCCACCCCAAGAGTCTGTCACCATCGCACACCTTACCCTAAGGTATAATGTGGGGTTTTAAGGGGTAATGTTACAATACCCTAGTACTACTATTATGTACATTATTCTTTTATAGATAATATACATTCTTTTTATTATTGTTACTTTGTAAATAGTTTTTAAACCACAAATGGTATTTTGAGTTAATATTCAACTAAGAAATATATTTTAAGGAATTAATGGATTTTTGAATTAAATATTATTTTAATAATAATATTATTTTTAAATTAATTTTTATTAAATATAAATGTTTTTATAATTTAATGAATGTAATTTTAATTTTTATTAAGGTTTGAAAGCTGTTTTTGTCAAAAACCCATGAATTTTCGATAAATGTCAGTTTTTATTTTAAAAGTAATGATTCACATATTTATAAAATTATTTAGATAAAATGAGTTTTATTTTTTGAATTAGAACGTTGATATTATCCAACGGTGAATTTTTCATAATTTTCTGAGACAATAGAATTTTTGGGTAAAAATTAAATACCATTTAGATATATAATGTTTTTATGACATCATAATGACCCAATAGTGATGTAATAAAATAAAATAAACATTATTTTCGGCCAATATATGTTTTAACATTAAAATAAGTTGATTTTGGGTTTTTTTGGTTTATTTTACAAATATTTAGTGGACCCTTCAAGGCTTATAAAACATTGTGTCTTTTTAAATTGTTTTCCATGGGAGTGTGACTCACCTCCACATAAGCAACCCTAATATTTGAAGAAGTTCGGACATTGGTATTATAAAATATTGTTTTAAAATCCTTTTTGGAAAAAACTATAGTGAAAAAAAATGGAATGGTTTGTGGTTTTGATTAGTTTAATGTGCGGTGTCCCAAACCCAAACAATAAAGAATTCCTTCTCCTTTCTTATATAAACCCACCCAAGCTCCCACTTCCTCTTCACTCAAAGCCGTTTGAGTTCTTCCAACCTTATTCCTCCTATCTATAGAATCCTCCCAAGGCGCCCCATGATCCGAAGAAGCCTCTCTCAAGCCTCTTCCAAGCCTTTGGATGCACATTTCCAAGTAAGGGATTTCTTCCTTCCTAATTTTTTTCAAATTTTCATTAAGTTTTTATGCCATTTTGTTTTCAATTAAAAATGTTTGGGTATGATTTATATCCTCCCCCCATACTACCCTATTGATGTTTGTAAGATGGTATACCCCTTTCTCTCTCATTAATGCCTCCCATGTACACCTGTTACCATGCCAAAATTCTGTGAGGGATTTCTCTCTCCTTCTTTACATCCAAGTAATGATTTTGTATTATGCATGTAAATTCCATTAAATTTGTTAGTAAGTGTATCTATATGAACCCCTTACTTTCCATTTCATGTTAATTTAATGATACACCCATTTATCTCTCATCAACCATTTTTACGAGTTCTTATTTCACACCGTTATGTTGTCGAAATTGCACTACGATTTTTCAAGCCAATGTCATTGAGTAGTGAATATCATGACCATTTCTCTATCAAAGGTATTAAACATTATGAAAATTTACTTATTGATTATAAACCTTCATGTATGTATTTCACATAAGTTTATCGTGGAATAAATGATGATGATTGATTCCATGTTGTATGATCCATGTTGCACACTTATGCATGAAATGAAATGTTTAAGAAGGGTGCGCCCTGATAGTGCTCCAATGCATTGGGTAAAGTATAGTATCATGATAACTCATGTTCAATGAGTGTAGAATCATTATAATTCAAGTTAAATGAGGGTTTATTAGTGCTTCATGTAAAATTTTGGTTTAATCAGGCTCCATGTGCAATGAGGCTTGGCTCGTGTTAATTCCATGTTAAGTGTTGTTGCCACATTTCCATGTTATAATAATCATGCTATATCATGATTTTATGTTCATGTTTCTATTTCACTCCATTTATATTCATATTTCCTAACATGTATTGCAATCTTTGTGTTATACCTTGTTTATTCCTTTACTGGTCTATATATCTCACGCTTTTCTTATGCATGTCATCAGGTTATCCCATGTAATGCTAAGTACGGGGGAATATAGTGGTCATGTAAAGGAAGTTTTCAATAAAGATGTTGTGTTTCATGTTTTAGGTTGTTATGTAATGTTCCTAAGCCCCAAATACACTATACCTCTCGATCTTCCATGTTTTATCAAGTGAAGAGTTTATATAATAATTCATGTTTAAGTGTGTAATAAAACCATGGTTGTTATAGAATTCCCTCCTAATAAATTTAATGAGTATTGTATTAGGGAAGAAAAAATTATAACTATATTATGGAAACTATACTAGCTTATGAATAATAACCTTACCTATATGGAAAACCTATTTCTCCAAAACATTGTGTAATAACGATTGATTGATTCATGAAGCAGAAACCTCCATTATTCAATGGAACTACAAATCCATTAGTAGCTGGAGAATTGATGATATACTTAGAGAAGAAAATACATACTTTGGGATGTGGTGGGAAAGATAAGGTTATCATGGAAGTATGAAATCAAAAGGATGAAGATGAACACTAGGGGTATTTTATTCAAAAAACTAAGAAGGAATTTTATTATATTGAATATGGAATGTAATAATTTTAATGTGTTATTATTTGAAAATTACATTAATCATGATAAATTTGATTACATGGAAAGAGAATTCATAAATTTATGAAAAAATAAAGAGGAAGTTGTTACTGAGCATAAAGATAACTTTATATGTTATAAATACATTTTTAGACTATGTATGTAATCTGACAAGAGTAATTTATTGTTTCTTTTATGGGTTGTATCCAAGCATTATAATGGAATTAGTCTATCAAACATTTTCTTTATATGAAGTGATATGGACAAGTTCCAATGAATATGAAATAATTATCCAAGTATTTTATTTTTAATTATAAGTAATAGAAGAGTAGGAAAACCTAGTTACATATAGAAAGAAATATAGTGAAGGGAATAAAATGTTGGAATTCAAATAATAAAATAATTATAGGAAGAAACACTATGAGGATTTCTTTAAGAGATCTAGAGTTTGATACAAGTGTGGAGATAAATCTCATCAAGATCATGAATTAAAAAGAAAAAGATAAACCACCAATGTACAATGATTTAATTACCAGGATATGGGAAACTATCCAAAGAAAATCCCATAGTGTTAATGGAATCTACCCTAAAAGAGTCAATGTGAGAAAATATGAGATTATGTAATCACAATTGTAGAATTCAGGGCCCTAAATAATTTTATAGATGGTACTTTGATAATAAAATCAAATTTTGGTAATTTATTATTTGATCTTGGATCTTCACACACTTTTATATCTTGTATGTTTACTAAGAACATTAAATCACCCACTTATGAACTAATTAAGTAGTTTTAATTTAAAAATCCATGTTGATATTTTATTGAAATGAACATATATTTCACTATATCTATTAAAATCAATGAAGGTTCCTTAGTTACAAACCTAGTTTTTATATGCAGGTTTAACTTTTAAATAATACTAGTGACATATTTGATCTCAATGTGTAATGAAATAATTTATTGTCCTAAAAATGAGATTATGGTCTCTAATATTGGAATAAAATCCCTTTTTAGCAGAGAGATTTATTTCTTGAGTCTTTCTTGGAACCACATCTAGTGGATCATCTCAATGAAATTCAAAGAGAGTATGAATCAATCAATTAGGTAAATATCCTTATAATAGAGGACATATCTATTTTGAGGTGTTATATTCATTTATTTTTAGATAAATTTCATGTATATCCACCTAAAAATTATCTGTAATTCTCTATTAATCTTAAACCTGGTGGAAAACCCATATATAATCCTCATTATTAAATAACACTGGTAGAATTTGTGGAATTAAAGAAAAAACTACAAGAGTTGTGTGGTAAACTATTCATAAACCTTAGTTTTTCACCTTATAGAGAGCATATCTTTTTTTGTGAATAAGAAGTATGGGTCTATGAGGTTATGAATTTACTATAGGGAAATAAATTCAATTAAGATTATGAAAAGGTATTATTTTACTCACATTGATGATTTTTTTGATAAACTATAAGGAGATCAATACTTCTCAAATATTATAATCCATTTAGTTTATCATAAATTAATACTCAAGAAGGGAGAAATACCCATGAATTTTATTTGAACAAGGAATAGACATTATGTGTTCATAGTAATACCATTTGGGTTAATAAATATACAATATATGTTTATGAATCTAATTAATGATGTACACAAGGATTATCTTGATAATTTTTTTATGGTTTTTATGGATGAGAACTTGATGTAATATAAGTGATATAAAGTTCATGATGAGAATTTATGAATTTTCCTTGATACTCTAATGTAGAAGAGTCTATATGGAAAATTTAGAAAGTGATAATTTTAGCTCAAATAAGTTAATTTTCATTGATATATTTTCTCCAAGTATAGAATATTTGTTGACCCTAAAAAGACAAAGGGTATTAATAAATGGATCATCCTAATGAATATTACTAAGAAACAATTTCCTTGTCTAAAAAGGTTATAATAAATGTTTTTTGGAATTATTTTCCAAATTATGTAATATTTAAAGAATGTTTACACATAAATGGGTCAAATTATCATGGTTAAAAATGTTATTTTTTAGAATCATAATAAGAGATTAGTCAATTCACTAGTATTAACCTTAATATCTATAAATGAGGGATTTTTTATATACATCAATGCATTAAATAAAAGACTCAGGTGTGATCTTATGAAGAATGATAGAGTTATTTATTATGAATCAAAGCAGTTGGAACAAAACTATCAAAAAAATTATCTTGAGTTGGTAGTTGTAATATTTTTTTTAAATATATAGACACACTATATTTATTATGAAATATGTGACATATATATTGATCACAAAAGTATTAATTATATATTCACTCAGAAAGAACTCAATACTATTTAAAAGGAGATGTATGGAACTATTCATGAACTATGAATATCTAATAAAATAACCCTATATAATGGAAAATAATGTGGAATATTAATTGAGTGGGAATGATCATGGAGATATATTTATGAAGAGGATAAAAAAGGATCCAATATTCATGTATTTAGTAAGTTTGGATATGGAAATTACTTGATAAGGTAAAACATCATTTATTTTTTATGTAATTTTCTATACTTATTTAATGGATAAGTTAAATAAGTCTCAAAAAGAATAAAAGTTTTTATAAAAGATGATCAAAGACATGAAATATGGGATATTTACAGTCTTTATCTACAAAAATGGTGTGTTAATGTTTCTAAAGTGACTATGTTTACCATCAATACTTGAGTTGAAGAGGGAATGTTTTGATGAAGCTTATAACTTGAGATTCTTTATACACCATGGTAGCATCAAGATGCATAGGGATCTATGGGATCACTTTAGTGGTAAAACATGAACTAAGAAATTATTGATTATATTTGAGGATGCTTGATATAAAAAAAGTAAAGGCCAAGAGATAACTCTCAAAGGGTGTAATTAAAACCATCCCTATATATATGTGGATGTTGAACTATATAACAATGGAAATTTTTACTTGGGTGTCTAAGACATCTAAGAATAATAATGATATATGGGTCATTATGGACCACCTTACCATGTTTGTACATTTTCCGGAATTAAGGGAGGAACTACGCCTTGAATATATTTCAGGGATCTATTTAAGGAAGTTGTGAGACTTCATTGTCGCACCCCAAACACTTCATGGTATGTTTCTCTTAAATACATTCTAGTTATAGCCTAGATTTCATGAATCACTGAGCCTATATGGAACAAAACAAGGTTACTTATAGGATATATCCATAACCTAGCCAAGTGAACTTAATTTTAGCACTTCTAGGATGTGGATTTCTAACATCTAACATACATGGTTGCGATCAGTATGTTATTTGTAGTCTGATAAAGAAAAATCAATTTTCGGTGAATAGTAACCCACCCTTATGAATTGTAGCCTACCCTTATGAATAGTAAATTACAATTATGAATAGTAATATGACTCTGATTAATGGTATTAATACCGTAGAGTGTATAAATGAATTTAGGCACCTTTAAAATGGAGATGACAATTTTAGGGGTTTATATTTTTCGATTAAATAATTATTTTAATTAAATATTTAATTAATAATATTTGGAAAATTATTTTTGAAAAATGTACTTAATTTTTGGATTCTACACATTGAAAAATGGTTTGTATGAATTTCAGGGATTTTTTTGAAATACTTGAATTTTTTATGAACAGTAAAATCCGATAATTCACAATAAATGCTAAATAATGGATTGATTGAGTCATTGATGATGATCTAATGATGTAATCCCAATTGGTTTGAAGTCACATGCATGTATTAATGTTCTTGGTCATGGAATACTTACTATTGGTTGTCTTGAGAGGAAATAATAAATTAATGATTATAATATTAAGAAAAACCCTCTCCCCACCACTATATAAACCACCCCTCAGCCCCTCTTCCTCCCACACCACTCAAGCTTCATGCCTTGCCTAAATTCTGAAAAATACTCTTCCAAATCCCTCTCCACACGTCCAAGAACTGTTGGTATCACCAAAAGGCAAAAAAAAGGCCTTAATGAGATTCTCAAGGAGGAGTACTCAAGAGGTGAACCTTCCCTCTCTTTTCATTCAATTTCTTATACAAAGTTCCATTCTTTTGTTATCCCTTCTCACCACCCCTCATTCAAATTAAATTATAATTCCTGTAACTTAAATTTACTTTAGTTTCATTGTGCTAATGTAATAATTACTCATAATCTATCTTTTTCCCGTCCTTTTATACAATAAATGAAAACACCGTCCGAGATGTGTAAATTTATCACACTTAAGGAAGACGAGTTTTCAATTTTCATTACTATATTAAATAGTCGTCATGAAACCTTTTATTTGGTTTAACCAGGTCATAATATATGTATTTTATCTTTATTAATGATATGGAATCTATAAACGTTCATAATATGGAATAATAATATAAAACAAGTTTAATGTGCACAAAACCGCCAAGACAAATCCAAGCATTTATTTTAACACACCGAATGAGTCATCCTCATGGTATATAAACCGAATCATTATAATATCATTTATATATCTTTAATTTCACTTAAAAATTATATTAACTATTATGGATGCTTAACCATATTTCAAACAAACATCCATTCATGAATACGAGTAAACAGATCATGAAAACCAATGAAGAAAATGCTACCAAAACCATAAAATTTAATCCCTTGAACCGTCAAAAAGGAAATTAATGAACCTAATAATGTCATAAAATATCAATTATATGTTGATGAGGTTCTGGAATAATTAATAAATGAAACTAAATTTGATTATTCAGGTCCTTAAGAACAATCAAGAACACCTTTGAGCATAAGGTAAGGGATCCTCTCTCTCAATTTTGTTCAAGAATCTCCCCTATGTTGTGGTCTTTTATTTTTAATTCCTAATGATGAGGTATGTTTTAACACATCACCCATACTGCCCTTGTGACATATAAATAATGGAATACACATTTACCTTTCATTAATCCCTTGTAATAACACTCATTACCATGCCGAAATGTTTGTAAGGGGTTTCTCATCTTACTTTCATTTCTGTGAGATTTTCATTGTTCGCCACTTATTTATTGAATGTGGTTTATGTGTACTACCATTTGATATATAATAACATGATTATATTTATATTCATGTTATTCAATTATTCATTTGAGGGTTATTATGTTTGGGTTATATGATTCGACCAATTACATTATGGTAAGAGACTTTGTCTCAACTACTATTTTGTTGTGACTAACATTGTGTAATGCATCTAATAATCCTTATGTGGTGTACCTAATTCCCATTTAAGATCAATTTTCATTTGAAATTATATTTATATCCATAATCTTATATCATAGATATGTTTTTTTCTAAATCGTATACCATTTAACATATGGTGTTTTTTTGGAAAGTTAGTTTAATTATGGAAATATTGGTGAATCCATATATTCTACTCTATATGGATATTGAAATGGCATATTTATCTTGTATTGAATCAGTGTATAAAGAATTATTTGGACATGAAGTGGTGGGTGGGGCCTACTATAGCCCCTCTATTCATCGGTAGGTCAAATGAGACAAATCAGTTAGTGACAAACCCTTCGAGTTTGTTTCCAAAAAATCAGACGGGTTTCTACCCACATAACTAAACCGTCTTAACGGTATTTTGGTTTCATGTGCCAGATACATGATTTAAATTAATAATAATTCTCTTTATTCATTATCATTTATTATTATTATCCATGAGGTTTTCAATATGAAAAAATCTATGGATACAGTTTCATTCTCAGTTTATTAATGGCATTAGTTTTTCATTTATTCACCATGCCATATTGATTATGTCAGATTGATTATGATTCAATCATTGTTGTATTCATGATTCTGCTATTTGGAACCCATAATGAGCATTTGAGATCACCCCTTTTCATTTTATACCTTCAAAAGGTGATGAAGAGATGGTCATTTATTGAGTTTATGTGGTTGTAGTTTTTAGTTTTGTTTTGTATTATATCTTGTAACCTTTTTCAATGTAATTTGTGTTACATCTATGTATCTAGTTTATTAAAGACTACTAAATTGATTGTTACATCAGGGTTTTCATTCCTTCTAATCATTCCAATATAACAAGTAATGCACCAGATCCAAACTAGAGGTGTCGGTGTGTTACAGTTGGTATCAGATGAAGTTTTGTAGAAAACATGGAAACTAGAGTAAGAAATGTATAGCAGGGAATAAAACCCTATGGTAGTATTTGAGGATAAACGTACAAGAACATCCTGGTATTTTGGTAAGGAATATATTATGTGTATATCTTAAGAAATACGTCCCTGTTTGGATACAAGTAGGTAAAGGAGGATTTGGCACAGATGTATCTAGGGGTAAAACCCGAAAACACTACTTTGAGCTAGACTCGAACAGGAACTGGTGCATGCCAATGGGATTTCTATACTCTTGGTTAAGAAACGCATGGGGAATATGGTTAGGATAATTCAAATTTTATTTAAAATACATTATGAAGGAGTTTAATGTAATTTTTTCCTCAGAGAAACCATGTTTATGAGATTAGCTATGCATATAATTTTAAACACCGTCCGAGATATGCAAATTTATCACACTCAAGGAAGACATGTTTTCAATTTTCATTAATATCTTCAATACTAGTCATAAAACATTTTCAATGGTTAAACATGGTCATAATATATGTATTTTATCTTGATTAATGTTCTGGAATATTTACACATTCATAATATGGAATAATAATATAAAACAAGTTTATTGTGCCAAAAATCTCCAAGCCAAATCGAAGCATTTATTTTAACTCATCGAAGGAGTCATCCTCATGGTATATAACCAGATTAATTATAAGATCATTTATATCTCTTTAATTTCACTAAGAATTTATATTAACAATTTTGTATGTTTAACCATATTTCAATGAAACATCCATTCTTGAATACAAGTAAACAGATCATGAAAACCAAAGAAGAAAATGCTATCAAAACAATAAAATTTAATATCTTGAACCATCAAAAAGGCCATTAATGAACCTATTAATGTCATATAATATCAATTATATTTTTATGATTTTATGTAATAATTAATTAATGAAGCTAAATTTTATTATTCTAGTCATTAAGAACAATCAAGAACACCTTTGAGCATAAGGTAAGGGACCCTCTCTATCACTTTTGTTCATGAATCTCTCCTATGTTGTGCTCTTTTATTTTTAATTCCTAATGATGGGGTATGTTTTTGAACCTCCCCCATACTGCCCTTGTGACATATAAATAATGTAATACCCATTTAACTGTCATTAAGCCCTCTCAATAACACTCGTTACCATGCCGGAATTTTTGTAAAGGGTTTCTCATATGACTTTCATTTCTATGAGATTTTCATTGTTCGCCACTTATTTATGGTATGTGGTACATGTGTACTTCCATTTGATATATAATAACATGATTATATTTATATTCATGTTATTCAATGATTTATTAGAGGGTTATTATTTTCTGGGCATATGATTCGACCAATTACATTATGGTAGGAGACTTTGTCTCAACTACTATTTTTTTGTGACTAACTTTGTGTAGTGTACCTAATAATCCTTATGTGGTGTACCTACTACCAATTTGAGATCAATTTTCATTTAAAATTATATTTATATCCAGGATCTCATATCATGGATATGTTTTTTTTTCTAAACCGTATACCATTTTATAAACGGTGTTTATTTGGAAAGTTATTTTAATAATAGAAATATTAGTGAATTCGTATACTCTACTCTATTAGGATATTGAAAAGGCATATTGCTCTTGTATTGAATCAGTGTATAAAGAATGATCTGGACATGCAGTGGTAGGTGGGGCCCACTATATCCCCTTGATGCATCAGTAGGTCTCATGAGACAAATCAGTTGGCAACAAACCTTTCGAGTTTGTTTCCAAAAATCAAACAGGTTTCTAACCTCAGAACCAAACCGTTTTAACAGTATTATGGTTTCATGTTCCAGATACATGACTTCCAATTAATAATAATTCTCTTTATTCATTATCAGTTATTATTAGTATCCTTGAGGTTTTCACTATGAAAATATCTATGGATGTAGTTTCATTCTCAGTTTATTAATGGCATTAGTTTTTCATTTATTCACCATGCCATATTGATTATGTTAGATTGATTATGATTCAATCATTATTTTATTCATGATTATTCTATTTTTAACCCTTACTTAGTGTTTGATCTCACCCCTTTCATTTTTTACCTTCAACAGGTGATGAAGAGATGGTCATTTATCGAGTTCATGTGGTTGCAGTTTTTAGTTTTGTTAAGTATTGTATATTGTAACCTTTTTCAATGTAATTTGTGCTATATCTATATATCTAGTTTCTTCAAGACTACTAAACTGACCATTATTTTGGGATTTTCATTCTTTCTAACCATTCCAATATCACAAGTAATGCACTGACTCCTGTCTGGAGGGGTCAGGGTGTTATATTCATGGTGCACTTTTATCCACTATATATGTTATTTACCCTCATTTACATTAAAATTTTAATGAATTTATAAAAAGTCTTTGAACAACAAGATACATTTGTGAATGCTTTATCATCCTCAAAATAATATGTAGTCTGAAATGAACTTTCAAACCTTAGAGGGCATGTTGATGTCATATTCACTTTACATCTAAGGAATACAAGAAAAATAACTACCTTTAGTTGAATTCATGTACAATAATAGATTCCATTCAAACATTCAGATGGAATCAAACAAGGCCTTATTTAAAAAATATTCCGCACACCAATAGGTTGGAATGATGTTATGGAAAAGAGTATAGTTATTCAAGAACTCGTTAATAAAATAATTGAGAAGTTGTGATATATCTAGAATCATATCTAGAAAATTATATGTATTCAAAAAACTCTGATGATAACTGAAGGAAGGAATTAGAATTCTATGTAAGAGGTCATGTGTTCCTGAAAGTATCAGAACTAAAAGGATTTATAAGGTTTCTTAAGAAGGGGAATCTAATACTATGGTATATTATAACTTTTAAAATTCTAGTGAGAATTGGAGCTTTGGTTTATAATTTTTATTTTCCACCCAACCACTTTAAAGTGTATGGATTATTTCATGTTCCAATGTTAAGGTAGTGCATGCAGAGACCTATTTATTGACTCACTATTAATGAAATAGATCCACATCATGATTTATCATATAATTAAGTGAATAACCAGTTTCTTGAAACATTGGAGAAAGTGTTTAAAAATTTGACAACATGAATGGTGAAGGTACTTTAGAGTAATCAAAATATTGAAGAATCAACATAGTAGCATGAATAAGAAATGAGGAATAATTACCCTCATTTTTTCATGTATTGATGAAAAACTCTAATTTTTTAGGATAAAATTATTATAAGGGGGAGAATTTAATACACATAAAATTATAGTAATAAATATTTTTTTATTAAAAAACATCTACTATAGATGTAAGGTAATTTTTTATAAGATCACTATAAATAATAATAGACAATAAAATAACATAAATAATACAATTATGATGTAGATGTTTCCTAGTTTGTATTCTCCAATAAACATCACTACTATTACAAGAATAATACAAAATAATTATAATATAATTTATGGAATATACATATTGAAAGAACAAAAAATTTGAATAATTATTTAGGGGATTTTTTTATTGATTTTTTAGAAAGTAAATATAGTATTTAAATGATATTTGGGAATCATTATAATTGGAAATTTTGACCTTTAGGTGTTATGACTATTGGTAATATAGATTTTATAATGTGATCATTAGAATTGGTGTATATTAAAGCTAATGAAGAGAGTTAATTAATGAATAATGGAGAAACCAAAACGTCAACCAGTAATAACATCCCTTCTAAATAACATTTATTAGATATTGGGAAGGAGGTAACATTACTAGGGTTTTACCTTGTTCATGCCCAATTATAACTTTAACGACTAAGGTTGGGGTGGGATCATCTATGGGAGAAGATCAAGTTAGTAGAAATCACTACTATATTGATATTGGCTGAATCAACCCATGATAGTGGCAAACATTCACACCTTAACCCGAATGATTATACTAGTGTAATAAGTTGTTATTCATCTAGGGGTTAAGTAGTATTGAAGTGTAAATTATTTTATAAATGAAATGGTGTTCACTCTAAAACCACTTTTTTTACAGAATTTATCACCCTTATATAAAAGTTAAAATTAAAATGATTAGTGGATGAGTTTTGTAAAATGGATTATATATTTGAAATTAGGCTGTAAAAATTATCCAACAATTATTTTTTAATAATTTTCCTAGATAGTTTATTTTTTGGGTAAAAAGTGAAATACAGTATGAATATACGACAACTATAAGAAATCATGTTGTATTAAAAATTATGTAATAAGAAACATAAAGAATTTATTGAACAAAAAATTGTTTATTAATTAAAATAATGTATTGTAATATAATAAAAGTAATTTTACTTACCTATAAAAAATCATCCAAAATAGAAAGTATATTTTAATATTTTATAAATGATTATTTATGAATAAGAATCTTCTATATACCCTAAATTATATATTTTAAATAAAATCAATTCTTAAAAATATAGAATAAAAAAACTAAACCCATCATGTCAAATAGAATGGTTTAAACCCATGGGAAGGGAAATGGTTTCCTTTTTGATTAACCTAGCGTTCAAGACCTATGTTTTGAAATTAATAAACAAACCCCCCTCATTTACTATAGGCACCCACCCATACCCCCATTTATCTTCACTCTAAAATCACATAGCACAATTATCACCTCTTTATCTATATGAATAGTGTCTTTAAATAGTTTCTAAGATTCCAAGGTGTTCCTATCAAGATTTAGTAAGCCAGTTTTCAAGTAAGGGTTCCCAATCCCCCTCTTTCATTTTCTATTGCAATAATATTTTTATAATGTCATTTAAAATTATTTTTCCTATATTTCAATGGTATTAAATCTATTTAATTTCTATCCATATAATTTATTTTTAAATATATAATACTTTTTCCCTCTCATTAATGACATTTTACTATGTTGTTATTATGTTGAAGTAAGTATTTCTAATCCCTTCTTAACTTTTATTGTGTGGCCCTTTCCAATTCTTTTTCATTTCATTATGAAATGTTATTATGATATATTGTAAATTTTTTTTCATATAATCATATATTTATCACCATTTGTCTCATTATAACACCTTTATAATCCTTTATAATTATTAAACATTCCCATAGTAAAATAATCTTAGTAAAGTAAAGATTCTATAGTTTCATGTTAATGGAATCCTCACCGAGATGACAAAAAGTGGATAAATTATATACCTTAGATACACCAAGTATTAATAAAAATGAATAATGTTGGTTAGATATTAACTCAATATTCAATTGGTTCACAATAAATGGGCCTAATTTTATAACTAGTTTGACACTACTGGGTGATATTCTTGGGTCAGTCACATGCTATTTACAAACTAATTAACTCAATTACTATTTCCTGTTGATATCCCTACACCATGAAAGTACCCTTTACTACTACTTATTATCATTAATTTATGTGTACTTTCCATTATATTGTCAATATACTGTAGTTTCTTTGTTTATTATAGGATGATTGACCTAGATAACTATAAAGTTCCATTGAATTAAGAAATATTGATATTTAGCATATCCATTATTACTATATAGAAAAATATTGATTAATTATCCACAAATGTGTTTAGTTTCTTAGAAAACATTGTGATATACAGTTTTTATCTATTATCTTCATATGATGGATGTATTAGACTTATAAAGTGATAAGAAGGGCCAATAGTTATATTGGTCCTTGATACATCAGTATGTCTCATGAGACAATCTTGGCGGGTATTTGGTGCAATCCTTACCTATTTATGTGTGATGTCTTATCATGATAACATAATGGTATTATATTTTTTGTAGATATATTAAGGTCATTAGGTGAGAGATACACTATGATGGGTGGGGTAAAATCATGTTATGAAACTCATTCTATAATTTAAGAACATTCTTATTTTCTCCTCATCATACTAATGACATTGATATATTAAATATAAGGATTAAGTATTGTTATATTATAGTTTTTTTATTTTATTAACATTGAAATTCATTGAAACATTATCAAACATTATTTATAATTGGTTATCGCACATCATTATAGTGTTTTGTGAAAAATATAAATAGAAAATTATAATGAACACAAGGAGTTTTCTTGGTTCACCACTATGGAAAAATCAAAGGATCATGCGATTAACATTGTGTTGATGCACCAAATCACTAAAGCTCAATTATTGGGGTTTTGGCTAAGTAACTCCTAACTAGGATCACTTTTTTTTAAAAAATGTTTGAGGTTGGTTTATTAACACCTAAGGATCACTTACCTCATAATTTCTCTCCCATTTATCGATACTTTAATAATAGAAATAAGTAGGGCCACATGCCACTAACAATATCACTTATTGTTTATAGATGCACCAGAATATAGAGATGGGTTAATTAGGTCTCGTATTTCTTCTTCACATACTACTATCAATACCACCATTGAGTATAATGAAATATCTCCTTGTATGGGGTACTAATCCACTTCATTCCTTTACCATGACACAGTATAGTACAATATGGCCTAACAAGTGTTCTCAATCAAATATTTTAGCATGGAATTATTCTCTTATAACATAACCTCATGTTGACCAAATCTATTAATCTTGTTTTTTTTGAATTCCTCATAACTTTCCATGATCATTGCATGGTGTCCTCAAAACTCATTTGAACACTGAACCGGCTGTGACATAATCCATTTTCCATGGTGTTGAAGTTAATAGACTTGGAAATCATCAACTCATCCATACTACTAGTAAAACAACCTCCACATTTTATGATATTTCTATAGAGTAATCATATTATATTCATCATGACTACGATGTAGCCTTTTCCTCTATGAAGTATGTTATCCTCGAACCTTACATAGGTTAAGGACGATCTTTATAAAAGGTTTGTTTTACAATGATGAAATATCTTCCACGTGACGTATCATTCTTCTACGCTATGGTATGGTTATATATCCTTATATAAGAATCAAAAATCCATTTTAACCTTAATGTGGGTAAATGTATTTCCATTACCCTTACATGAAGATCCTCACATAAGACCTTTATAGAATATCCCACTATTCTGAGACTTATATCCATCCATCCAATGGCCTTAAGGCCTTTAATTTTTTTAATTAAACAATAAATCCCCGTTTTAAGGGACGAAGGGGGTGGAAACCCGAACAGACATCATTGGCATATAAAAATTACACTCAAAGGATAGAAAGAGTAAAACCAGGAAGACATCACATTACAGCTCCTCTTAGAATTTGATTAATGTATATTTTCACCGTTGTAGAGTTTTTCTGCAAACAAATGTCCTGTGTGAAAGCACAATCCCAATCTGATGGCTGGTGCCATGCCCTCTTAAACAACCAAATCCAAAGAACACTGCAAAGACGAACCACCAGCTCCGGAACCACCTATGGAGTCTTTTGCATGAAGTTGAGTCTGGATCACAAACTTTCCACCTTAGAAAATGAACCATTAAAACAAAAAACAACAACCAGTCCAAAACATCAAATCCACCATTATCAACCCATTATTGGTGAATGAGAACAACCAAGAGGGCAGAGCTAAGACAAAATCTCGTGAAGCAATCACTCAAACCGAATCCATAGAAACTACAACACAATCACAAGGCCCTCATCCAACACATCATCAGCAACCTGACAAGATGCATGAGGCCAAAAGAACCCCCATATAATTAGGTTTCCTCTAGCAAAAATTCCTCCATAAGATTATCAAAAGGTATTTTCAATAAATCACCTTACTCCATCTTCCACTTATATTTTCATAAAATTCAACAGAAACTCGTAAGTTTCCAATAATCCCCCCATTTGGATTTTATTAACAATATAAAATCTTCTTCCTCCTATACCATACAACATATGGGGATATATATTTAGGAAATTAAATTCACTTTCCATTTGTCAATGAAATTCAATGGGCATAAAACATCCTTATATAACATCAAATTTTCACTCCCTTAATGTTGGAGTTACATGGGAATAAATTTTAAAATTATTAGGGTGAACCCTTCACCCATATTTTCAGAATTTAAGAGGGTTACTACATATTCTTGAACCCCCCTTGTCAAAATTTTCTTTGTGCCACTTCTTATTATCAATTATACCACTCTATAGTTGGATTTTCCAATTCTAGAAAATCTAAAATCAACCTTTATTACATCCAAACAAACTCAAAGATATATAGTGAGTGCATTTACCACATATCAATTGGGATGTCAAAAATGTCTCTAATCCTACAAATCCTGATATTATTATAGAGATACCAAGATTATGTTAACCTGCCAATAGTTTTTATATCCCTCATTTATACCAATAATACCATATCAAATTTAAATTTCCACTAACCTAATACAACATGTGAGATCATAACGTCTTCACACAAACCATTAGTAGAAAATAAACAACTCACAAAGTGTGATAACATACCACTTGAAGGTTTAATTGAAACCATTAGTTAAAGTAAAACTAGTGATTCCTTTTTAACTTTATATACTCTAAAACTTCATATTATATAAAATAAAAATATGAGTATAAGCAGGCATTTAAATTTCAACAAACCCCCTATATTCCTAAAAACTTTGCATGAATAATTTCTTCTCAAGATGGGGATACAAATGTTTAAGAAAAATATTTCCTAGACAACATCATTTAGTATCTTAAAATATAATCAGTTGATACCAATTGTATAAACACATGAATAAATCCACATGATGTTAAATCATGTATATGATTCCAATATTCCATATCCCTATAAGTGGATTTACTCCACTTAAAAAATTTTCGTGATAAGAATAGTTAAATACCATATTTATCAGGATACTGCTGATTGTTTTAGTTAGTATTTAAAACTTTTTCTTTGCATTTTTAGGTTCGTTTTCATATTTTTTTAGTAAAAAAACTTAAAAATTAAATTATTATTCATGAATAATACTAAACTATGCCTAAAATACCTAAAATATTATATTATATATTTAATATTTAACTTTAATAGATCTATATTCCAGCCACATTTCAAGTGATTTTGCATCATAACTACCCCATGGATTGTATCTCCCCCAATTTTTGCATGACTTCAAATAGTTAGAAGTATTATAAACACATGGATTTAAGGGAACCTTAAATTTTACTCAAGTAAAGGAGTATGGTGAATCATTATAGATCACTATTTTCCCTTTTACCTTCACTTAGGATCCATTTTTACATTTTTCTTGGCTTTAATGGAATCCAAATTCTTTGTCCACTTGTTTAGGATTATTATATTCTTTAAAACCCATATAAAAGCCTTATATTATTTGGGAAGCATTGTCACCAATGATTTAATTATCCATTATAGTTTTAATTTTCATTTTCTAAAACTCATTTCTACTCAATATATCCGAGAAATAGTCGTTATATTTTTCAGCACATACCTTACCATGGGAAATTTCTTTCACATGAGCCTTTTCAGTTTTAGCAACACGTGATCTGTTTTCTTTCTTTAAATTATTATTCTTGTATTTATAAGCTTTTTTTTATTATACTATAGATTTTTAATATGAATTCACATCACATTAATCATATGGATCTTATATATAAAGATTCTAAAATATACATTTCAATATAATAGGTTTTTATCACAATTAAAGATGGTTTATTTTTTTGTTACCTACTAAACATATTCTAAAATTTACCCGTAAGGAATGGTTAGGGTTGTAAAAAAAATTGGAATGATAACCATACCACCTTTTCTTTGGTTGGTAACTTATCATTTCACATCTTACACCTAATCCACAAAATGTTATGTATTCCTATGATTTGGAATAGAAAATAGATATGTTTCTAATCATTCCAAAAAAGTTATAAATGTTTCCATGTCATCTTTTAATGCTCATCCAATTTTTGTTGCCTCTTTTAGAGAATATTTTAGATCTATTTTTATAACCTATAGGATTTTACATATTCTTAAAAATTTCCATGGATTTATTTTTTTCATTCATTTAGAGTGATCCATAATGACCAAGTAATGTTTTTCACATATTTCATGACTTTTGTGACATGAAAATATCATCACTATTTTCCTTAGATGTGGATTATTTTCCTTTAAATTCATAATAACCTATAAATTTATAGTAAAACAATAAATGGAAATCATCTTTGTGTTTAAGAATACCCTTGGTATCCAATTGATTCTTAACCAATGTAAAATCATATTCAAAATATTTAATCTTCATAACTCTTAGTTTATGTTTAGAATTTAGGTCTTCCTTGAGTGACTTCCAACTAGATATATCATTATAGAAGTCATGAGTGAGTTTTTATATCAAATCAATTTCATCCATAATATTCTTATTGTTTTTTTGGAATAGAGTCATTTTGTAAAACATTTTCTTAGTGTACCCTTTGGATCTTTCCAAAACATTTTGACAGATGTGTGGGAAAATCATCCGTAAAGTGTTAACCATATTTTGAGTTTGGAATCTTTCCCTATACATCATATTTGAGTGCATAAACCTTTATGTAAATTATATTCAGTTCTTTATATTGGTAACTATTATTCCCCATTTTATTAGTGTTTTCTTCAACATGCCTTCTGTTTATGATTTTTATCTTTTCAACTTCTATTTTCAACAATTTGATCTGGATAAAATGATATTTTTATCCTCTTTAATGTTTAAATCTTATAATTTAAAAATTTGACCTATATCATATAATATGCGGTTAGTTTTCACCTTTGGCCTCATTTATACTTAATCATCATCATTAGTCTCAACTCCAATTACCCTATCAGACCCTTCATGTATTGATATAAAATATTTAAATTAATGAATAGATTATAAATCTGAATTTTATAAACCATTATTTTTTAGTAGGTAATATTCCGTCAATAATATTTCACTTTTTCCAAAACTTTTTTCACAATATTGATTTCCATTATACTTTTTATTCATATTTTTTCCTTTAGACATAAAGAATTTTTCACTAGTATTTTATTCTATTCAAAATGATTCTTATAGTTGAATAAACACATCTTTTGAGAATATAAAATGTACAATATTTTTTAACACATAATATATTATATAATCATTTAATTCTTTATTTTAACATGCACCAATTTTATAATTTATTTGATCCATTTTAAAAATACAGCTCTACATTATTAACAAAAACATTATATATAACAAAACTTTATGAGGAATTTCAAATTGGTCCTCCTTGTATGAAATGAACTAAATCATCAAACTTTTTAAATGATTTCCATAAAAATAAGCCTTTACCTATTATTCAATCTATTTTAATAACTTTAGATCATTTTATATAAAAAACCAATCCAACGGTAAATATACATATGATTTGATACTAATTATAGGACCCCCAATAGGATTAGGTGAGAGATATTTGGGGGGGGGGGGGTAATTAGGGTATAGAATCCATTCCACAATTTAAACCCTTTATCATTTTATCCTCATTCCCTTATTATCTTGACCTTTTAACTCCAAGAGTCACCCCCTTTTTTCTTAAAGATTTATTGATTTTATAATGTTTTCACTTGAACAACCATATATCAAATATTAGTTATGATTTCATAGACAACTTTATCAGATTTTAACAGGTATAATATAAAACTTTAATCATAAGGTAAATGTATATTTTACTTTTTTTAACACTCTAGGATAATCCATGGAGTATGTTGTAAAGACCCGTAAAATTCAAGGGAAATTTTTTTTTCTTAATTTTCTTTAGAATTTTACAAGAGCGCGGTTTCTGACGGCACCTGATTCCGAGGCCCGGAGTGCCCGGAATCAATTTCTGAAGTTTGGCTCGGGTACGTTCAGTGAACGAACCGAGCGGGATTTCCTAACTTTTGATCCGGTGCTCGGAATTGAAATCCGAGGGCACCGATGAACTCGCAGCGCCGATATTCGCTTAAAGAGACCTTTTCGGAAGTTGCGTTTGTTGCGGGTTGAAAGTTAGTTTTTGGGAGATTTATAAAAAGTTGAATAAAAAAATGTGGATTCTTTTTATTTCACTTTTGTAGGTTAACTCCTCTCAAAAGGAGTTAGGGGTGGGACCCACACCCACTTAACCTCCCTTGAGAGGATTAAGTGTGGTGGGACCCACACGAACCTAAACCTCTCAACTTTCCCCTTAAACTCCCCTCTCTCCCTCTTAATGTTTGTAAACTTAACATCTAATTAATTACACATGACATGTTAATTAATTAAGTGTTATTTTTTTGAATTTGATGTTTTGAATTCCTAGGCTTGGTAAATAAAATAAGGAGGGACCTTATTTTATTTTGTTAGCCAACTTGTGTGGATTTCATTTTGAGAGCTCCTCCTCCATCTTCTTCATCTTGACGAAGAACGCTCATCTTGACGAAGAACGCTCAAGCTCCGACGAAGAACGCCGCTCCGCTCTTCTTCGTCTTCCGTGTCAACGAGAGGGAACACCGCTTCCTCCTCGGATTCCCTTCGTCGACATAAGAGGTTTAGCCAACGACGTATCACATCGGACGCATCTCTTCGTCAACGGAATTGACGAACGACGACCGCAACGCCCGATCTTCGCGACGTCGACTTCCGCGGACGTTGGCAAATCCTCGAACTTATACCCAAGGTAGGGGTTTTTGTTATTGTTTAATTATTCTATTCTTGTTCGTGGATCGCATGACTAACGTGAGGAATTTGAATTTTTATGTTGAGTTATTATTTAACGTGAGGGGGCCGGACCGCATGAACACGACCGAACCCCCTCCATCGTTCTTCTTGTTCTATCTTGAGGGTGGAAGCAAAGTGGCGTGGTGCCGTCGCACCACGCGGATAATAATATGATTAAATTTCGCGGCGCCGTCGCGCCGCGCCTTGGAATAATCATAAAGAATGCGACGTCGTCGCGCCACGTCGAAGGGAATCAAATTCGCGGCGAAGGGGCGCGGTGCCGTCACACCGCGCCGGACGACGAACACCGCGGCCGGTTCCGGGCCGCGGCGGGACGAGGAGACCGTGGCCGGTTCCGGGCCATGGCGGGATGAGAAGACCGGCGGCCGGGCCGCCGGCGTCGGAAGCCGAAGAGGGGACCGGATTTTCCGGTCCCGTTGGAGAAAACCGGCCGACCAGATGGCCGGCCGGATGCCATTAAACCGGGGGAATTAATCCCCCGGCCAGCACTTTAAACCCCCCTCTTTAAGAGGGGGGCGGTTTCCTTGTGGGGGGCAAAGCCCCCCGTTTCCTGCCAATCAAGCCCCCCACGTGGGGGGGGGGGGGCGGTTTTGCAAAAAGGGGCGCGGCTATATGCCGCGCCGTTATTCAATCCGCGGGGGATTGACTCCCCCCGCGCTGCCACCATGCGGCGACAGGCCGCCGCGGCCCCCGCGCCACCACGCCGGCCGGGCCGGGTCGGGTCGACCCGGTTCGGGTCAACCCGGTTCGGGCCGACCCAGGGGGGTCGGGCCGGGTCGGCCCGGACCCGGACCCCCCCGTTTCGAATCATTTACAGTCTTTTGGCCATAACTTGAGCCTCGGACCTCCGATTGACGAACCGTCTGCGGCAACACGATCCTTGGATCGAGACGGTCGTTTTGGTATATCACAATCAAGGTTTCAGATTACTTTGAGTTTGGCCGGGTTGGTTCGTTCACGAAACCAACCGGGCCTTCGGAGCGGAAACGCTCATATCTTGAGCTACGGACGTCCGATTGACGTGCCGTCAGCCGTGTTGTGTTCCTCTTAGTGAGACGGATATTTTGGCATACTCCGCCCGAGGTTTGGACGCAGGTGGAGTACGGTCGGGTTGGTTTTGCCTTAAAAACCAACCGGGCCCCGGGGACGAAAATGCCAATAACTCTCAGACCGGGCGTCCGATCGACGCACCGTCTGTTGCGTTGAGTTCCTGTTGACGATACGGAACTTTTGGATACATCAACTCTGGTCTTCGTGACAGTTGATGTATCAGCCTCTCGGCTCGTGGAGCGGACTCTCCGAACGAGCTTGCTGTGTGCAGGAACCCAAGTGCTGGCTGCGACTGTTACTGTGACTGCTACTGCTACTGTGACTGCGACGACGACAGTACAGAGATCCTGTGTGGATTCGACGACGACGACTACAGCACTCAGCGATCCTACGTGGGTCAGTGCTACAGGTCATATGTGGGCCCGATCCTGTGTGGGTCTGATCCTGTGTGGGTCCTTGCGCTCAGCGGTCCTGTGTGAACCAGCGCCTACAGGTCCTGTGTGGGCCCGATCCTGTGTGGGACTTTGCGGGGGTTAGTTGCCTATCGATCCTTCGTGGGTCCGATGACTTAGATGGATCAGTGATCATCTTTATCGTCTTTTGAAGAAGTATACCTGTGTGAGCTGAATCCTTTTGCTTTCCTGTGTGGATTGTGTTGTGCAATCCTGTGTGGATTACGTTTTGCTTTCCTGTGTGGAATACGTATACTTTCCTGTGTCGACTGAATTGTACTTGGGCTCGGAGGTTGGATCGTATTTGAAATTGATGACTTAGGTATATGTATGGTCATATACCTAAGCAATGTCGGTTGTTACTTCGTGATTGTACCTTTCTTCGTGGTTTATCCTTTGTGGATTTGAGAGACCTTCAGGGGTCTCGGGGTCCCTACTAAGTAGCTTATACTCACCCCTGCACGGGCTTTGCCCGCACTACGTTGTGTTGGTTGCAGACGACGGACATCGTTGACCTTAACTGAGGCTTGCAGAGCGGGACGGTACCCGGAGGTGGACCACTGGGCGGGACGTGCACAGAGCAGACGACGGGACCTGTGGAGCAGAGGAGCTATCTGTACCCACCCTTCAGGTGGGATTTCCAGTGGACAGCTCGGTGTAGCGGCATTTACTTTTCAGTTGCTGTTTTCCCCTTTCGAGTTGTACTTTACTTTCAGTTTGGGTTTGTATTCTGGCCCATTTACTTTTCCGCACTTTCAGTTGTACTCTGCTTTTGTTTAGTGTTTACTTTCCGCTTTCTTACTCTGTGGTGTTTGTTTACTTTACAAAGGCAATGCCTTCCCTTTTTACCGGGATTTACGCCTTGGTTCTAGTCGCCAGCCCCTGGCCTATGGAAGGCGGGCTTGGGGTAGTCACGGCACGGACCCCGAGGGCGGGTCGTGACAAATTGGTATCAGAGGAGTTCGGTTCTACTGCGAACTCTGATCTTTCTATGTGAAGCAATAATGTTTAGCGTATTGAGTGTGGTTATCAGTCCAGGGAGTCCAGTGTTGGTGCGGCGGCCGACGTATCCGTACACCAGGACCCTGACTTCTGATTTCCGACTTAATGCACGAAAACATTGATTGCGTGTGTGTTTCAAAGTTTTCTTTGTGATTACTTATATCAGCTCACCAGGTATACTGTTCTGACCGTGGCGCACCTGTTTCCTTTTCAGGATGGCCCCACGACGGCAGCCAGCTAGGGTTCCGAGAGTCGAGCGTGACAACAGCCCACCGAGCGACGAGGCCTCGGTGCAGGGCCCTTTGCCAGCAGTGGCACCGGCGGTAGCTCTACCCGCCGAGCCCCCAATGCTTCCAGCAGCAGCCGCTGACGATGCACGTCGCCTCAGCGCACTGCATGAGTTTCAGCGCCAGCGACCGCCCAGGTTTCGCGGGGAGACAGATCCCCAGGCAGCAGAGGACTGGATGGAGGCAGTAGTACGAGTGTTTAGGCTAGTGAGGACACCAGCAGACCTCATGGTGATCCTCGCTGCGAGCCTACTACACGCAGCAGCAGGACGATGGTGGAGCCTGATGCTCCAGGTGCACGATGAGGCATCTCTTCTTTGGACGGACTTTGAGAGCCTCTTCCGCTCGGAGTTCGTCCCAGCCACCCTTCGTGCGGTGCGTATCCAGGAGCTTCTACAGCTGCGGCAGGGCAGCATGACAGTCGCACAGTACTCGGCGAGATTTACCGATCTCTCGCGCTACTCGACCGACATGGTACGGGACCCATTCTTCCGGGCCCGGACCTTCGAGCAGGGTTTGAGACACGAGATCAGGGCATCGCTGATCTCCCTCAGCATACCGACTCAAACAAGAGTACTGGAGCGGGCCCTTCTGATCGAGAGCTTCCTTGCTGAGTCTACACCAGCACAGAGACCCACCGCAGGGAGGCACGTGGCAGAGTCATCTGTAGCAGGCAGTCGACGGATGACTCAGGGGTCCAGACAGACCAGACCTTCGGGCAGACGATCTCAGGGCACTAGCTCAGCAGTGCGGGGCACACAGCACGGAGCCAGTCTTACGAGAGGCAGACAATGCTACTCGTGCGGCGGGCAGGGCCACATGGCTCGTGACTGCCCGACCCGTCGTGCCGAGGAGCAGCAGACAGTTGATGGACCACCGAGGCAGAGGCAGAGGGTCGACCGTGGCGGTCCGCAGGGAGGAGGCGGACGAGGCAGAGGAGTTGGACGAGCAGCCGGTGGCGGCCGACGCTTTGAGGCTCTACCACCACCACCACCAGGAGGTCCACCCCGACCACAGGGAGCTGGCGGGCAGCGACAGGCACAGCTCCAGGCAGTAGAGGCCTACGACCACGGCGCACCCGAGATGATTCGAGGTACTATCTGTGTCTATTCCACCCTTGATGTAGTTCTTATAGACACAGGAGCGAGTCACTCTTTCATAGCCGCTGCCCTTGTTCGGAGCTCGGAGATTCTGACAGAGCCGTTGGATCGATCCTTACGGCTAGAGACTCCCACGGGATCAGACTCGACGATTATGCACTGGTTCCGGCAGTGTGAGCTTACTCTAGGAGGCGAGAGCTTTGGTTGGGATCTTCTTGTAGCAGCGTCGAGGCCTTACGACGTCATCTTGGGCATGGATTGGCTATCTACAGTCCATGCACATATTGACTGTTTTAGGCGCAAGGTACGATGTGTACGCACCGACGGGAGCAGGTTCACCTTCACTGGCGAGAAGGGATCCTTAGCAGCACAGGATGGACTTCCACGGAGGAGAGGACAGCCCATCACTCATCAGTTGGCTAGCCTTATCCTTGGAGCAGTTGAGGTGCGGAGTCCTGGTTTTCCTGCAGTGGTGGATCAGATTGCGGACGTTTTTCCCGACGATGTTCCAGGGCTACCTCCTCGCAGAGAGGTAGAATTTTATATTGACTTGTACCCCAGGACAGCCCCGATATCCACTCCATCATATCAGATGGCCCCCGCCGAGCTTCGAGAGCTACGTGTACAGTTGGAGGACTTGCAGGGCAAGGGGTTCATCCGACCCAGTGTTTCACCCTGGGCTTCCCCGATATTGTTCGCCAAGAAGGCGGACGGAAGCTTGCGACTTTTTGTTGACTATCGTCGCCTGAACCAGGTGACAGTGAGGAACAAGTATCCGCTACCGAGGATTGATGACCTCTTTGATCAGCTCAAGGGAGCACGGTGGTTCTCGAAGATATACCTCAGGTCAGGCTATCATCAGCTTAGAGTCAGAGACGAGGATGTGCAGAAGACGGCCTTCAGATGTCGGTATGGCCACTATGAGTTCTTGGTTATGCCTTTTGGTGTAACCAATGCTCCAGCAGTGTTCATGGATCTCATGAACAGGATCTTTCAGCCATACCTCGATCGGTTTGTCGTGGTCTTCATCGACGACATTCTGATTTACTCTACGACAGAGGAGGAGCATGCCTATCACTTGCGAGTTGTACTAGACACACTCCGAGAGAACCAGCTTTATGGTAAGCTCTCAAAGTGCCAGTTCTGGATACGTGAGATCCACTTCTTGGGACACGTTATCTCTGAGGCGGGAGTTGCAGTAGATCCCGCGAAGATTGAGGCTGTGTTAGCATGGGAGCCACCCAGGAGCGTGACTGAGGTTCAGTGTTTCTTGGGACTAGCTGGATACTATCGGAGATTCGTGCCAGACTTCTCTAGAGTTGCGGCATCACTAACAGCTTTGACGAAGAAGGGGAAACCCTTCGTGTGGTCAGACAGATGTCAGCAGAGCTTCCAGGAGCTGAGACAGAGATTGACTAGCGCACCTATCTTGAGGTTTCCTGAGGAGGGAGTAGGGTACGTAGTCTACTGCGATGCATCAGGGACCAGACTCGGATGTGTTCTGATGCAGGAGCGGGCCGTGATCGCCTATGGATCACGTCAGTTGAGGCCGCATGAGCAGAACTACGCTACCCATGACCTGGAGCTAGCAGCAGTGGTCTTCGCTCTGAAGACATAGCGACACTATCTTATGGGAGAGCACTTTACAGTCTTTTCCGATCATCAGAGCCTCAGGTATATCTTTTCGTAGAAGGACCTGAACCTAAGACAGCGGCGATGGCTCGAGTTCCTCCAGGACTATGACTTTGAGATAGTCTATACTCCTGGGAAGGGGAACGTAGTAGCCGATGCCCTCAGCAGGAGGACGGGCATTCAGCTACTTGAAGAGGCGACAGAGCAGCTAGCCTCTTTGCAGATATCCTTCGTGGATAGAGATGGAGCAGCCTTCCTCCAGTCTCTCACAGTCACCCCTCCACTACTGCAGCGAGTCAGGGAGGCACAGCGTGAGGATGCTGACTGTGAGACACGACGTGCACAGATATCCTCAGGACAGGCACCTGATGGTTTCTCCCTTGGAGCAGAGCACGACATCCTTTTCAGAGGACGTACCATGGTACCAGTAGCTTTGCGAGAGGAGGTTCTGAGAGAGTTTCACACTTCTCCTTTGGCGGTACATCCTGGAGTGGCGAAGATGTACCAGGGCCTCAGATGACAGCACTGGTGGCCGGGCATGAAGAAGGCAGTAGCAGAGTTCGTTTCTCGATGCCTTACCTGCCAGCAGGTGAAGGCAGAGCATCTGGTACCAGCAGGCTTGGTACAGCCCTTGGAGGTTCCGGAGTGGAAGTGGGACGGCATATCTATGGATTTCGTGACTGGACTTCCACGCACATCCAGAGGTCATGACTCCATCTGGGTGATTGTTGACCGACTCACCAAGTCGGCACACTTCTTACCCATCAGAGAGCAGGGCTCAGTAGAGAGCTTGGGACGTCTCTACGTTCAGGAGATTGTGAGACTCCACGGTGTGCCATCATCTATCATCTCCGATCGAGATACTCGCTTTACTTCCCGGCTTTGTAAGGGGTTATAGGAGGCGTTCGGGACGCAGCTACGTTTGAGCACAGCCTTTCACCCTCAGACGGATGGTCAGACGGAGAGGACCATTCAGACACTCGAGGACATGCTCCGCGCATGTGTCCTCGACTTTGTTCATAGCTGGGAGGACCACCTACCCTTGGTGGAGTTTGCGTACAACAATAGCTACCACTCCACCATCGGGATGGCACCGTACGAGGCGTTGTACGGCCGACCTTGTAGATCTCCTTTGTGCTGGACAGACCCCGGAGAGTCAGCACTGGTGGGACCGAAGATGGTCCAGGCCACGACAGAGAAGGTCCAGGTCATCCAGGAGAGGATGAGGACAGCTCAGAGCCGGCAGAAGTCATATGATGACAGGAGGCGGAGGCCACTAGAGTTCGAGGATGGCGACCACGTCTTCTTGGGGTCTCACCTCGACGTGGTATTCGGAGATTTGGCCGAGGCGGCAAGTTATCTCCGCGCTTCATCAGACCCTTCCAGATTCTCAGCAGGATTGGTGTGGTGGCTTATCGCCTGGCTCTACCACCTCAGTTGCACCGGGTGCACGACGTCTTCCACGTATCTCAGCTGAGGAGATACGTGCACGACCCGACGCACATCATTGACCATGGGGAGCTTGACGTTGACGATGGGGCGACTTTTACGGAGGTCCCGGTGGAGATAGAGGATCGACATGAGCGGGTCCTGCGTGGGCGATCGATACCTCTTGTGCGCATCAGATGGCAGCATGGGAATCTCCAGGAGAGCACATGGGAGCGGGAGGCTCAGATGCGTGCTCAGTACCCTCATTTGTTTCCCTAGTTTTGATGTATCTTTACGGGGACGTAAATCCCTGTGGTGGGAGTAATGTAAAGACCCGTAAAATTCAAGTGAAATTTTTTTTCTTAATTTTCTTTAGAATTTTACAAGAGCTCGGTTTCTGACGGCACCTGATTCCGAGGCCCGGAGTGCCCGGAATCAATTTCTGAAGTTTGGCTCGGGTACGTTCAGTGAACGAACGAGCGGGATTTCTTAACTTTTGATCCGGTGCTCGGAATTGAAATCTGAGGGCACCGATGAACTCGCAGCGCCAATATTCGCTTAAAGAGACCTTTTCGGAAGTTGCATTTGTTGCGGGTTGAAAGTTAGTTTTTGGGAGATTTATAAAAAGTTGAATAAAAAAATGTGGATTATTTTTATTTCACTTTTGTAGGTTAACTCCTCTCAAAAGGAGTTAGGGGTGGGACCCACACCCACTTAACCTCCCTTGAGAGGATTAAGTGTGGTGGGACCCACACGAACCTAAACCTCTCAACTTCCCCCTTAAACTCCCCTCTCTCCCTCTTAATGTTTGTAAACTTAACATCTAATTAATTACACATGACATGTTAATTAATTAAGTGTTATGTTTTTGAATTTTATGTTTTGAATTCCTAGGCTTGGTAAATAAAATAAGGAGGGACCTTATTTTATTTTGTTAGCCAACTTGTGTGGATTTCATTTTGAGAGCTCCTCCTCCATCTTCTTCATCTTGACGAAGAACGCTCATCTTGACGAAGAACGCTCAAGCTCCGACGAAGAACGCCGCTCTGCTCTTCTTCGTCTTCCGTGTCAACGAGAGGGAACGCCGCTTCCTCCTCGGATTCCCTTCGTCGACATAAGAGGTTTCGCCAACGACGTATCACATCGGACGCATCTCTTCGTCAACGGAATTGACGAACGACGACCGCGACGCCCGATCTCCGCGACGTCGACTTCCGCGGACGTTGGCAAATCCTCGAACTTATACCCAAGGTTGGGGTTTTTGTTATTGTTTAATTATTCTATTCTTGTTCGTGGATCGCATGACTAACGTGAGGAATTTGAATTTTTATGTTGAGTTATTATTTAACGTGAGGGGGCCGGACCGCATGAACACGGCCGAACCCCCTCCATCGTTCTTATTGTTCTATCTTGAGGGTGGAAGCAAAGTGGCGTGGTGCCGTCGCACCACGCGGATAATAATATGATTAAATTTCGCGGCGCCGTCGCGCCGCGCCTTGGAAGAATCATAAAGAACGCGACGCCGTCGCGCCGCGTCGAAGGGAATCAAATGCGCGGCGAAGGGGCGCGGTGCCGTCGCACCGCGCCGGACGACGAACACCGCGGCCGGTTCCGGGCCGCGGCGGGACGAGGAGACCGCGGCCGGTTCCGGGCCGCGGCGGGATGAGAAGACCGGCGGCCGGGCCGCCGGCGTCGGAAGCCGAAGAGGGGACCGGATTTTCCGGTCCCGTTGGAGAAAACCGGCCGGCCAGCTGGCTGGCCAGATGCCATTAAACCGGGGGAATTAATCCCCCGGCCAGCACTTTAAACCCCCATCTTTAAGAGGGGGGCGGTTTCCTTGTGGGGGGCAAAGCCCCCCGTTTCCTGCCAATCAAGCCCCCCACGTGGGGGGGGGGGGGGGGGTTTGCAAAAAGGGGCGCGACATATGTCGCGCCGTTATTCAATCAGCGGGGGATTGACTCCCCCCGCACTGCCACCATGCGGCGACAGGCCGCTGCGGCCCCCGCGCCGCCGGCCGACCGGCCGGCCGGGCCGGGTCGGACCCAGGGGGGGGGGGGGGTCGGGCCGGGTCGGCCCGGACCCGGACCCCCCCGTTTCGAATCATTTACAGTCTTTTGGCCATAACTTGAGCCTCGGACCTCCGATTGACGAACCGTCTGCGGAAACACGATCCTTGGATCAAGACGGTCGTTTCGGTATATTGCACTCAAGGTTTCGGATTACTTTGAGTTCGGCCGGGTTGGTTCGTTCACGAAACCAACCGGGCCTTCGGAGCGGAAACACTCATATCTTGAGCTACGGACGTCCGATTGACGTGCCGTCAGCCGTGTTGTGTTCCTCTTAGTGAGACGGATCTTTTGGCATACTCCGCCCGAGGTTTGGACGTAGGTGGAGTACGGTCGGGTTGGTTTTGCCTTAAAAACCAACCGGGTCCCGGGGACGAAAATTCCAATAACTCTCAGACCGGGCGTCCGATCGACGCACCGTCTGTTGCGTTGAGTTCCTGTTGACGATACAGAACTTTTGGATACATCAACTCTGGTCTTCGTGACAGTTGATGTATCAGACTGTCGGCTCGTGGAGCGGACTCTCCGAACGAGCTTGCTGTGTGCAGGAACCCTAGTGCTGGATGCGACTGTTACTGTGACTGCTACTGCTACTACTGCTACTGTGACTGCGACGACGACAGTACAGAGATCCTGTGTGGATTCGACGACGACGACTACAACACTCAGCGATCCTACGTGGGTCAGTGCTACAGGTCCTGTGTGGGCCCGATCCTGTGTGGGTCCGATCCTGTGTGGGTCCTTGCGCTCAGCGGTCCTGTGTGAACCAGCGCCTACAGGTCCTGTGTGGGCCCGATCCTGTGTGGGTCTTTGCGGGGGTTAGTTACCTATCGATCATTCGTGGGTCCGACGACTTAGATGGATCAGTGATCATCTTTATCTTCCTTTGAAGAAGTATACCTGTGTGAGCTGAATCCTTTTTCTTTCCTGTGTGGATTGTGTTGTGCAATCCTGTGTGGATTACGTTTTGCTTTCCTGTGTGGAATACGTATACTTTCCTGTGTGGACTGAGTTGTACTTGGGCTCGGAGGTTGGAGCGTATTTGAAATTGATGACTTAGGTATATGTATGGGCATATACCTAAGCAGTGTCGGTTGTTACTTCGTGATTTTACCTTTCTTCGTGGTTTATCCTTTGTGGATTTGAGAGACCTTCAGGGGTCTCGGGGTCCCTACTGAGTAGCTTATACTAACCCCTGCACGGGCTTTGCCCGCACTACGTTGTGTTGGTTGCAGACGACGGACAGCGTTGACCTTAGCTGAGGCTTGCAGAGCGGGACGATACCCGGAGGTGGACCACTGGGCGGGACGTGCACGGAGCAGACGACGGGACCTGTGGAGCAGAGGAGCTATCTGTACCCACCCTTCAGGTGGGATTTCCAGTGGACAGCTCGGTGTAGCGGCATTTACTTTTCAGTTGCTGTTTTCCCCTTTCGAGTTGTACTTTACTTTCAGTTTGGGTTTGTATTCTGGCCCATTTACTTTTCCGCACTTTCAGTTGTACTCTGCTTTTGTTTAGTGTTTACTTTCCGCTTGCTTACTCTGTGGTGTTTTTTTACTTTACAAAGGCAATGCCTTCCCTTTTTACTGGGATTTACGCCTTGGTGCTAGTCGCCAGCCCCTGGCCTATGGAAGGCGGGCTTGGGGTAGTCACGGCACGGACCCCGAGGGAGGGTCGTGACATATGTGATCAACAATGTGTTGATGCAACAAATCACTATAGAACACTACATGTGGTTTTGGTTTTGTCCCTTCTACCTTGATTAATAGAATTTACATAAACATTTTAGGCTAGTTTTCTAATATATTAGGATCACATCCGCCACAATTCCTCTCTTTTTACTTACTACTAAAAGAAAGGATAACAAGCTATATGAACGGACAATAACAATATCACCTATTTTTTGTAGATGCATAAGAATGTAGATATGGGCGCCTTTTTCTCCTCTTGATATTTTATATACCACTGTGAATATAACCATTAAGCATTATCTATTTTATATGAGATATAATGGAATAAAAATCTTCAATTTAAAGAATAATAATGGAATTTATCTTCTCCACTGCACTGTAGTGATCACTTCTTCTTAATTGGAAAGATATTTAATGGGTTCCAAATGTGATTGTTTTTGTTTTCCATCCCCTCATATGGAATTATCCACCTTAATAGATTTAGATATTTAAATGTCCTATGTTTTTAATTATCTTTAAAAACTAATATAGTAAGATATTAAAATTTACTTTGTTGTCTTTGAACTCATTAAATCAAACATTCTTTTTGTTCTCCATTTACCTTTATATAGGTCTAGAATAACTTTATGCTAGATTAATTCTTCACCTCCACAAAGGCTACCTAAAGCTCCCAATGACCTTTACACATGGTTTTACTAACCTTGACATAATATCCTCTATGAAATGACTTCCCCCTCTATAGTGTGGTCTGATTCTTTACCCTTATGAAGTTCAACGATACCTTTACTCAACGTTAGAGTTACCTTGAAAAAATATCCTCCACTATAGGGATTATATTTTTGATGTTGTGGTCTAATTATATATCCCTATACAAGTCCCGAAAATCCATTTATTACTTTGATATATATCATGTTATTTTTATTAGAATTATATAAATATCTTCACATATAATACTAATGATATATCCCATTACTCTAGGATGTAGCTTATAACTACTATTTTCCCATATCAAACTTAAAGACCCTTACTTAAGATCAATTCTTAACCTTCATGCAAGATGATTAAAATTGCAAATGAGATTTATGAAGGGTTTGGGTTACCTTGATGCAATGTATTATATGAAATGGATCCATATTCTATGGTGTGATCTACTTATATTCCCTGACATAAGTCAAGGATGAATTTTACATAGGGATCATGTTAACTTGACACAGTATTCTCCACGGTGTGGGTACTTATTCCATGGAAGGGTTTTCTTCTCTACCCTTAAAAAATTCTCCAAATCCATATTTAACTTAATAAAAATGAAGGGATCACCATTATATTACATTTATACCCTCATGGAAAATCCTTATGGTATATCCCACTACTCTATTGTGTAGCTCATAACTAATGTTGTAATATATCAAATTTGACTCCATAATTCCATTTCTTTATCAACAATGGCATGATAACCACACTCTAGATAACTCTTATGGTATAAACCCATACCATAACCCCTTCACCACAATGTATCTCTACATTATGGTTATCTTCCTATAAAATTCACCTGTGGTAACCCATGTTGGTGCTCACTCGTACAATCACATTATCCAAGGTTTTCTTTGTGTTTGGAAAATTGCCTCCTTTGTGTCTAGCTATTTGGATACAATTATTCAATTGGTTAACCAAATTTAAAATTTTTCCAATATCCTTTTCAGTGAAATCATTTTCTATCTTGCATGAAGGGTGATTTTTTAAGACTTTATAAGATATAAAAGAACCACATTAATCCTTCTATATGGTGCAACCTTGGGAATTGTGGTGTGGATAATTCTGTCAATCAAATATCATTTAATATACTATGGTTCTACAATATTGTTTCTATCCTCCAATGATATTCTCTTTAGTAGATTGTAACCTTCTCTATGATCCATTAATTTATCACAAAAATCACCACAATAATAATGAAGTCTATTTTTCAAAAAATCTAATGAACACATATTATCGGTAAAGTACCATGGGACATCTTCAACTTATATTTATGGCAATTTTAACACCAAATCACAATGTTGCAAAAATGTTGTTTGAAGTTATCCATTCCATCACTATGAGGTTAGTTATTATTCTCCATGAATTTATATATTATTATATAATACATGTTTATATTATTCTCACAACTCTAGTTATAATGAAATTTATTTATCCTTATCATATTTTTGATTCCATGGTTATGTATAACGACTTTATTATAAATTACCCCTTACTAAGCATCTGAACTCACCCCTTTACATTACTTTCTATTTCCCTGAGAAACTAATAGGATTACTATGTGGGATTCCAATTTTATATTTTTTAATTATTATATGAAAATCCATATTTCTAACTTGGTTAAAAGGAAACCCTTTGATGAATTGGTTTCCTAGAGGCTTAAATCCTAAAGTACATACCCAAAAGACTAGGGAACAATCACTTATATATTTATGGCTTGACTACATTGGAAGAAAATCTCCCTAAAACCGCTTAATGTATATATTAACTCATCAATTAATATTTTTAACTGTTCATAGTGCTGTTAGTGCAGAGTTTCACAATCCATTGGATGGAACCTTATCCCTCCATCTGTACTGGGTATTAGTTAATCTATCTAGATACTTCTTTATGACCTGATCCACCATCCTAGGGTTAATCTAATAAGAAAACCTTGATTTTATTTATTTATCTGGGTACCTATGACCTGAAGGGATTCAATATACTTTTAGCTTATAGTTCCTTTGGCCCAAAGGCTTATGAATGGTTTGAAGACCCTATAACCCAAAGGTATAATTATATGTATAGAAGGGCCAATTAATGTGAATAGTGTGGTTTCTACAGTTCTACTACAATACCAACTACATTAATGTTATAGTGAATCATGAATCCTCAACCACCTAGATTTTAACTAGGGTATTCCATGAAGTCTTACGAGGTACTCACCACTAATCCATACCCCAAATCAAGAATAACTATAGGTAAAAATAAATTTTCAAGGAGTAATAATAATGTTTTATACATTCTTATCATGTATCTTTAGTTTTAAATTTAATGTAATGTTAATTTATGTGTCTTTTTTACAATTATTACTAAACTATTTAATTATATGATCTATGTATCTTTTACCAATGTAAAAAAATAACCACCAACTTTAGGTATTTGGAGTTGGGGTTTTATATAAATCAGTATAAGGGTGGGGCAGCCAAATGTCAAAGAACACTATTGATGACACAATGCCTCCAGTGATAGGTGGTTAATGATTTAGTGTGGGAGTACAACTTCAATGGAACTATCCTAAAATTGGAGGTGGTTTAGGAGAACCTTCAACCATTGAATCCATCTAGAACATCCAACAAATGGATGATCATTTCATAGCTTGTGGCATTAGTTGGAAACTCCAACTTCTTCAAGTTTCTATCCTATGAGCATGAAAATGTTAGTTTCCCATATCTTAATGAGGTAGAGGAAGATTACTACATCCTTAATATTTCTACAGGAGTATCTTAGGAGGGATCCAACCACTATCCATCACCACTGTTAACACTGCATGACCCCAACCCCCTTAGGAATTTATTAAATAGGTTTCTCAGGTGGAATTAAATACAGTCACCTTGACTAGGGTGATATGGAGTAGGTATCCCTAGGATAGATAAAAAATAGGGAAATGAATCAATTCTATACCTCCAACGATGAATACCTAAAGGAAATCACTATATTAACTGAGTAAAATAACGATATTCATACTCTATATCAACAAGTCTTCCAAAACACCACAACGGTAGCCCGAGAGAAACACCATATTCTTACTCCTTCATATATACCACAATACCATATTCTAATGAAAATATAGGGCTGAAGTGGGATTATGTTCTCATTATCATTTAATAAGGGAAATATAATACAATTCCTACCAAATAATACCATCAGAAAAACCCTGAAGAAATTGAAGAAAAGTATTATATTTATGAGCATATATTTTAGAGCTACAAACATATCCTAGCAGCATCCTTGAAGAACCTCCATATGAATATTTCAATAACCTATAGGGATCCTACCATATTTTTTCTCCCACCAATAGGGGAGATCATATGAATGCAACAAAAACTACTTATAATTTTTCCCATATTCCCAATACCATTCGATGGGATCATGGAAATATCCAAGAGAATAATGAAGAATAATATCAGTCCTATACAATTCCGATTAGAGTTCACTAAAATTATTCAGTTGTCACTTCATGGTAGGATCATATCCCTACCGACATTATATGATTTCATCATCATATACTGACAATCTCTTCTAAGAAGGTCCATATTCCTTCTACTCTTAGAGGAGTTTATCAGCATATACAGAAATTCACTTCACACCAAGCCCGTATTCATACTCTTTCTTGAGGTGTTTTTCAGCATATTTTGAAAATCACTCATGAGAAGTCCCATGTCCTTGTTGTCACTAGATGATATCAATAATATATTTTTTAAATGGAATAGTTAAATATTTGTATTCACAGCCACATGAATGAATTACATTGATATATCTTAGTAGAAACCATTAAATAGATGGATAATATTCATATCGTTTTCAAGGAAACCATTGAAATATTTTGGTAGTGAATAAATATAAAAATGGGATTATATTTTTATATGTTATCATACTTGTGATGTTCCCTAGAATATTCTAACGACTATATCATAAATTCATCCCTCTATTATGATGATGTGAAGGAAGATGGATAGGAGGTTTAAAATGCATGAGGGTTGTTACCTACATTGCCTGAATTTGTATAGGATTAGGGTTATAGTTTTGGTCCCATGACTATAATGATATAGAAGGTATCATCAAGGTATATCTATAAATATGGATTATTCTTATACTCCTTCCCTGATCAATGATAATATTTTTGAATCTCTCATGAATTTGTTAATATAGACTCAAGAATATGATGAATCTTCATTATTAGGAGAAGGAAACAATAACCATGAAATTATCCCCTTGTAATAATTACCAATAGCTCTATAGGTCATCCCCATGAAAATATGATGTTCAGTCATAAAGTTACTCCCCATGAAACCAATTTCATAGTTCCACCCCACAACCTAAATATTAGAAAATAATAAGGCCCCCATTTTACCAAATCATCAAATATCAGTAACCAAGAAATTTTTCCCCATAAAAACTAATCCATCCACCCAAAAGGCCTTTCTTAGGGAATATGTTATAGAATTTCTTATAACTAAACATTAATCCATAATTTGGGTCCTCCCTATAATAGTGAATATAAAGATTACCATGGAAGTCATCACCTTGGTTATCATTGTAGAGGTCCTCCCTATTGTGATATATATTCTCAACATGATGGTAATCTTCATGTAAAAATATCTTCAAGGATTCCATCATACAAAGAGGCACTTGAAAATTTGATGTGTGCCATTTCTATAGCCTTATTATTAGTCAATAGTGTTTTCCCCCATCAGTGGGTGATTTAGGGTGATGGTCATTACTGAAACCACCCCACACCAAATGTTCTGTGATGAAACTGAGAATATTCCTAGAAATTATACTCCCCTCAATGATGTTGTTGTAAAATGACCACTTTGGTCTAATTAAATGGAATAATCCCTCTTTGAGGATGCAAGGAATATTATTGTTTTGTGGGAAGAAGTAGACAAGAAAAATATACCAATTATGTTGTGGCCCATATCCATCTCTCAGTATGAAATTACAAGGCATTAACATATGGTTGAATACATTATCAGTGCTTGAATGTGTGGATATCTATCCATCATAAAAAAGATATATATTTTTTAAAGGGCATAAACCAACCACATTAAGTAAATAAGCATTCATTAGAACAAGGTAAACTTGGATGCCTTATTACTTTCAAAATATACAAAGTTGGGGAAATAAAATAGAGAACTCCAAGATTAATGTCTCATTGGTTTAAAAGTACATTACTAGGTAATTCATGTTTCCCACTTAATGTGCACATTATTGGGTGGGGTGATTGTGGAACATTATATTTTACTCTACTAAAAACTATAAGAGTCTTCCGAATAGAAAAAAAATGCAATGTCATCACCTTAGGCCAAGTCTCAGCACTAGGTTCTACATTTTCTATATGATCAGTACAAAATAATATTTTTATTTGGGTCCCAGAGATGATACACTCATCCATAGTGACCTATTGGTAGGATCTTACATCAAGGTGTTTTGAAAATCAAGTGTGCCTCCCATCAAAGGAATAGAAATACTATAAGTGAAAAAAATCCAAAATGAAGACCAGTTTATAGCCAAAATGTGTGATACATCTACAATGTTCTAAGGTTAATGTATAGAAAATCAGTAAGACTACGATAAATCCCACCACAATAGCATTACAGGAGAAACCCCTACCTATAGGTCTAAGAAAATTTTTACTACCACCACTAAGCCTGGGATTTTAAAATACCTAGTGGGTCTAATATGTGATTACGTTAATGAAAAACCAACCCCATCCTATAGGGAGAGTGGTATTATCAGTCAATCATCCTATATGGATGTTGGTCTTCTTTAGATTGAGAGGATATCCATAGAAATATCACTCAAAATTTCTTATGTTATTCCAGCCACCCACCTCATATGGAATGCATTTAGTGGAAGCTGTTGGGGAATCCCACAGGATCACCTTTTATAACTTACATATAAGAGAGTATCAAGGGGAGAAGACAAAGTCCCAAAGGATCTATAATCCAAAATGATCAACTAAGAAGGAAAATACCAAGGGGGTTGAATGTTTTTCATTCAACATATATTATGAAGATGATAAATCCCCTTAACCATCAGATGAGGATATTATCCTTATTATAAACTACATTTCTATCAATTTTATTACCGTAGGATATATAAATAACTTAGAGAATGATGTTGATATAGAAGAACATGATGATGAGGAATCTATTTGAAATATTTTTTACATCAAAATAATTGAAGAAGGTGTGTATACATGGAATATTATACATTTTAAATTTTTTTTGATTCCCTATGAAAAATTGAAATTAACCTACTCAGTGATCCAAAGACAAATTAAAATGGAAATTTTTGGCTGAATCCATAGTCCACCCATCACCCAAGAAGTTTTAACCCTTTCTATAAAGGAAAATATTGCTTGATATGAAGCCAATTAATAAGATATGAAGTAAGAAAATGCTAAATTACTTAGGGGTAATATTATTACAGTGTAAAATTTCTAAGTATAAATCAATACATCTCATAAGATAAATCTTCCTCGACCAGAGAAAACACCCCAACCTATGTGGATATAGTCCAATTATCTGACATGATATGGGTCTAAAATAATGAGTTTTGTAATCTTTTTCATCGAATAATATTAATAATTCCATTTATTGGGGGAAAAATCATATCTATAATAGGAAAACATTTCCTAAAAAAATCAAATTAGATATAAAAAACTTACATGAGAAAATAATTCATATCAAGCTACACACACCTCCTCTTCTCGAGTGTCTTCCTAGTTAACAGTCCAGCAAAAAATCCTTAAAAACACAGACTCCCTAGATTATTTAATGGAGTCCATGGAAGGATGATAAAGAATAGTTTATCTATAGATAAAGGCATATTATGAGTGGGTGGATGTGATTCCTCCACCATTAATATTTGGGAACTCTACATTCTTGATCTTAAATGTAACTTGAGACCTACAAAAACATCCGATGCACTTTTTTTTATCGATGTGGACTCATAATGGGAACACTTAAACATCAATAAGTGTCCCAAAATTTATTATTTTTATAGAAATTGGAGAGACCATGGCTTATCTATTGAATAAACATATTGGATGGGTCCAATAGAGGTTGAGAATAATTTATTTGATAGTTACTCTATTTGTTTAGCTGTATATTGAGGAATATGATGATCCTTGATCTCTTGAATCAGAAGTGTCATTATAATTAGTGAATATTATATTTTTATCTAAATGTAAAGGTATAACATATTCCTTAAATATGAGACTCCCAAGAGATCAGTTACTAGAGATATGTATAGAGAACCTCTATGAAGAGTTACCAACACTATTGATCCCATTGAAATGTCTGAGTGTATTTAGAGAGTTTAAAATAGTTGAAAAAATGTTAGAGGATATTATACAATGATTTAATAAAAAATATTGTCTAATGCTAACAGATCAAGGAAATAGGGTAAGAATAATTAAGTAACACCTATTATGTTTAAACTACCACCTGCATTAGATCCATCTCCCAGACCCATTTAATATCATGAAGTGCCTCCTCTTAAACAAAAATAGTATTAATAATGAAAATTTTAGGAGGGGAAGAAGTATACTAATTTTATATGGTTTAAGGATTAGAAGAATACACATTACTATTTTTGTAGAGAGATAGTACATGAGTGATTCGATTCTTCCATGAATAATTAATTTCTTTAAATTCAATAGGTTAAAAATATTAATGAAGTTTGTACAAATTACTTCTCATATTACAAACCCTTAAATAAAATACTAGAACATGATATACAATATTTATTTATATTTAAAGAAGTTATCCATAATATAGATAACTATAAGAATGTAATATTGGGTAATCCCACCCACCATTGATTAATGTTATATCTTCCATCCTGCCATAATAATGATGAGAATGATAAGAATTTCTCAAACAATGAAATCAAAAGTTTAATGATGTGATGACTAGAAAATTGGTCAACTAAGCACATGCTATTCTCATAGATCAATTGAACTTACCAATTGTTATCCTAACTCCTCCTATAATACGAGAGATGACCTCTTTATTATCATAACCTTACAAGAGTAAATTATATTATCACTAATATAAATATGTGTAATAGGAATATACCTTATCGATATACAAGATGGTCGATACCCTCTTGTAATTATTACAACCACTTCTTAGAGGATGAGAACTATCCTTTGAAAAAAGGAAAGGGTAACCACCCTACTAAATTGGATTCTCATTAGACCAAGATCATACAAATTGTTTTATCAATATGATCCACTTATATAATACCATATCTATAAAATAAGGAACATACAAAAATAAATTATCTATCCCCCCTTTAGAGAGGGGAATAAGATGTTGATAATATCATGGAAGATGAGGTCGAAATAGGCCTCGATGTTTGGGTAATGTCTCTACAGAATCTATATATGATAATGATACATAGAGTCATGAGCATACCCAAGCATCATATACATAATTTTTATATCATTTTAGATAAATATTAAATGAATCTCAAAAATAATATATAACCCATAACTTTAAAGGTTTAGTGTGTTTGGAGACTATTCAAATAATAATCTTATTTCATGTAAGATTATAAATATATCCCATAAAGTTATTATCTCATAGTACATACTCTACCTAAAAATTTCTTCATAACTTAGGGAAATTAAATCTATAAAGGGTGTTCTCAAATGCATAGTAAGGGTAAACAGAGTAGATATCAATCTATGATAATAAGTGCGTATAATATAAGAATAACGGTATGATAACATGACCATAACTTATCAAAATCATCCCTAATTAGTCAAATATATTTAATCATGAATCATTTTATAAATATTGTTCCTAAAAAAGACATAAGTATTAGGAGCATAAAATTATAAATAATCATTACAGAACCATGATAACATATCTTAATAATAATACATACGTTTTTGGAATAAACATAATTATAGAAAATCATTTCTTTAGTTAATTCTCACTTCCAAGACTATTTATAATGGATTGTTTTTACTCTCCACTCCATCATTCCTTTAGTCAAGTTTTATCCCCAAGATTATAATAGTGGATAAAGTCCTTTACTAAATTGGGCACACTCCCCATTCCTTTCCTTATTTTCTCATGAGATGTAAATCTTTCCCCAATTAATTATAGAGTTATTTACTACTGGACCACCCATCATATAATAAAAATCATACATATATATATGAAATAATATCATAAAAAAATTCATCATTTGATCATATAATAACCCATGGAAAGGAAACAAGTTTCAAAAGTTTTTTTTATCATTTTATCATTGCATAATTCATAGAAAATAAATAGTGTTCATAAATATTTCATCATAAGTTCATTAACATATGGTAAATATTAAGGTTTCAAAGAATCATCCATATATCATCATCATCATAATACATCTAGAGAAATAATGTGGATAGTACAATATTATCATATTCCTAGTGAATCATAATAAACCTTAAAGGATACTAAAATAATTGAAAAATACCTTTAGAATAAATTATATACATTTCTCAAAAAATTATTAAAATTCTAATTTTTAGGTGTCATTAAATACAATGAAATATCAGAATATTTATAAAAATTATTTATTTCAAAATAACCCTGAAAAAAAAGGAGATGATGTTTTAAATAAAAGAATGGTCATGAGGATAATAAATTGTATCCATTCTGCATACATTGAAAAAAAGATTCCTTTCACAATTTTTTTAAAGTCATAAATAACCTATTCTATAAACTTTGAAAAATGTTCTTTTTAAAACATAAAAAAATAAAATATAGTTGAAAATTAATTTATGCAATAATTTTATCATATAAAATTACATTTTAGAAATAATTTAAAAAAAGGGACATGGAAGGAATTTTTTTGAATAAAATTGAAATAAGGTCAGTTTTTTCTTGATAACATTATCTAGAACTTTTTAATTACCAAATAAAGGAAAATGGTGATAAAGTTTAATAATATTAGGAAAAAATAAAGGATAATAAAATATAAGTGGTTTAAAGGATAAGGATCATGTAATTTACCTCAATGAAAATTTAGAATAGAATATCCTGAAAAGAAATGTGATTGTAACATAAACCCTTACCTCAAGTAACTTCTTACTTAGAGAATTTTAAAGTAGAAAGAAACATGAAAACGTTTAGTAAAAACATGTACATGTTTTTCAAGTATCGTACTTGGTAAAGTACCTTACAAATTATTGAATGTGTAATTTGGGAATACCATCACCTCTTGGTCATGGATAAATATTTTTAGAGAGTATTGTTTCTGATCTTGGTAAAAATAAAGGTCTCAAGTGGACTAGATAAGAGAGGAGTTTAGGTGTCCTTTTATAAGCAAGGGTAGTGAAACTCTTGTAAATACTTAAAGCATTAATATTTAATGAAGTCATATTCAAGTGAAATTGGAACAAAAAAAACTCAAATTCTAAGATATGATAATTTTGGGATTAAATATACTTAAAAAATAGAATTTATACATGTTTTGGATCATTTTACCCCATATGCCTTTAGTTTAACCCCGGTTAACCCTTTAAACCTTAACCGTAGTAATGATTTTTTACTTCTATTTCTTTAGAAAACTATAAAAGAAATAAAAATTATTATAAAAGAAGTATATCATAGAATCTCATGGTGTTAAACTATAAAAACTTATAATAATTTATCCCTTAATTTGTTTCCAATCCAATATAAAAAAATATCGATACTTCTTCTTTATCACATCCTTGGGTTCTTTGGTTTATTCCTCAAATTTTTGTTTTCAGTATAAAAGTTTTACTAGGTGATTGGTATTATTCCGTAACACACACTCTATTGTATCCATAATCTCTACTAATTATTCCTCCAAAGATAAATCATGCTCCATTTTTATGACCTCAAAGTTATGTACATTTTAAGGATTATGTATATAATTCCTTAGGATAGTTATATGGAACACATCATGAACTTGAAAGAGATTCTGTGGAAGCGCTGAGTGATAATTAATAGTACCCATATGATAAAGAACTTAAAAGTGATCAATAAATTTAGCGTTCAAATTTACCTTATTTTAGAATCTCATATCCATTTTCCAAGGAGATATTAATTAGAGTACCTTATCACCAACTTCAAACATTAGATATCACCGATGATTGTTAACATAACTTTTCCATCGACTCTAATTTTCTCTAATGTGATGTTGAATGGATCTAACATTATACATAATTTCCTTCGATATATTAAGTCTTAATAGTTTTTTTTCATTAACTTCATCACAAAACATTGGAGTTATTCACTTTCTTTAATAGTGGGATTCATAAGGACCCATATGAATGATCGAGTGAAAGATATATTTGTAAGAAAACTCAACTAGAGAAAGGTTTTGATCAAATCACCTTTAAAATCCACATAACATGATATCAAAATATCTTCTTGGTTTTTAATGGTCCTCTTACACTAACCATCTATAAGAGGATGATGTATAGTTTTATTGTATAACTCCATATTCAAATCTTGTTAAAGACTTCTCTAGAACATTGATGTAATCCTTAGATCCAAATCAGATACTATAGAATAGAATACTCCATTCAACCTTACCACTTCCTTGATGTATATATTGGGTAATATATCATGATAAAAATATTACTTGATTGAAATGAAAAATGATTAATTTATAAGGTGATCTACTAGAACCCAAATCACATTATGGAATTTATATGATTTGGGGAGTCTGATGATGAAATACATAGTGATTTTTCCTATTACAATTCTATTATGGGTAATGGTTGTAACTTTCCCGTAGACTTTAATCACTAATCATTAGGTTTGTTACATACTAGGCATTACGATACATACTCTATAATATCCCTTTTCATGTTATCCAACTAGAAATAATCTTTTATGCCTCTCTATATCTTTATACATCTTATAAGAATAGATAATAAGGAAGAAGGAGCTTCATAAAAAAACTACTTATTAAGACTTGGTATTTAATGAAAACATACTTAGTTCTGTAACATTATCATTCCTTCCCAATAATGTTTGAACACAAGAAAAAACCCCACCTTCTTTTACAGTCCCATATCTTCTTTAAATTCCTCTTTAATCCTCACATGGATGGACGATTAAACATTCATCTAATAAAGATATAATATGCACCCATTCATAATGAATTCAATATCCATATTTTTTAAATCCATAATTATTGGCTCTCTTTCAATCCTCATAATGGAAAAACTAGCATAGTCCTTCTAACTTGGGGAATCCTACCCCTTGTTTTCCTTCCTTTGGTGGTAATGTATTGATAAATTACAATATTTAATCAATTAAAACTATCTCTTATAGATAATATTAAAATAATTCAATATGAATATATACTTCATACTTTTATGATAGGTATATATGTTACACATTTCAACAAAAATATAAGTCCTCCCTATATTCAAATAAAAAATTACCACTTCGAATTAAAAATCATGAGTTGGGGTAATTTTTATCATGTAACTTCAATTAGAGAGATGCAGAATCTATGAACATATATTTATACATGATAGAAAATATCATTCCTTTATTTTATGCATCACTATAGATCAAAAAACCTTATCCACTATAGGGTAGTGTGAGCAGTAGTTCACTAACCAAAATTCTCTTCTGTTATTTGAAATTTTATTGACATTCATCTATCCAAAGGAACTTGGATCCCTTCCACATAAACATGGTTAGTTAATTTTATATTGAATATAAATTTCCTAAAAAGTGATGATAGTATCTAGATAATCAAAGGAAAATATGGATTTTGTTCACCATGGTCGTTCTAGAATATTTTTCAATTACTTATGTCTTTGAGGGATCCACCAATATACCCTCACTTATAATGAAATGACACAATAATGATAAATTATGTATCAATAATTCATATTTACTAAAATTGGAATAATTATTATCCTTCTATAAGGTATTTAACACAATCCTAGAATGACCTTCATGATCTTTTTTGTTCTTGGAAGATATAGTAATATCATCTATAAAGGCTAACTAAATCTTATCAAGGTAATATATAAAGACACTATTAATTAGATCCATGAATATAGTATGGTAATTGGTATGTCCAAATGTAATTTTTATAAATTCATAATGACCATACCTCATATAAAAGGATCTCATGAGTATATCCATCTTCTTGATCCTCAATTATTGATATCCATAATGAAGTTAAATATTGTAAAAATATTGAGATCCTTATAATTGATCAAATAGATCATCGATATGGGGTAGAAGATACTTGTTCTTAATCACGATAATGTAATTTTCTTGAAAATGAATTAAAAGATGCATTGAACCATCTTTTTTTCTTAACAAAAAGAATTGGTGCATCAGTTGATGATGATATTTTGTGTATGAATAATTTTTCTAGTCTTTCATGCAGTTTCTTCTTCTGTTCTTACAACTCAATTGAGGCCATTCTATATGGATTTTTTGAAATGTGTGTAGCAATAAGTATGAGTTATATTGAAAACTCTACATCAGGATTCAAGGAAATAGTTGGAATGTATTTAAAAAACACATCATCATATCCATGAACAATAAAAATATCTTGAATGTTTAGATTCTACATAACTATTTGAGATAAATATTCCTTAGTAATTGGTAATAAGTCCCACACCACAAAATTAATTTTCATCAGAAGTTCATATTCGTCGACGCAACAAAAAATGATCATATCTATAATAGAAATATCAAAATTTATTTCTTTATTCTATAAATTTAAATGGTATATTGGTAAATAGATCTTATTTATGATCAAAATCACATCAAATTCTACCAAAGGATGAATAATAATATTTCCATGGGTCACCTTTTTAAAAAATTCAATATGGAATACCTAAATATACAGAAGAGGATAAGTGTGAATTAACTATTGTGATCCACTTCAGTGATTCACATAGCATATAACCTTACTTGGTCTAGGAGTTAGCCCTTGGATTTGGGAATTGACTCCAATAATGACTAATTTCCTCACACATAATACTTGTAACTATTTATAGTACCATAGATGACCTTTTTTTCTCTCTATTAAAATATTCATTTTCCATCAGAAATTAGTTTCTATATGCCCTTATTTTACACACATACAACAAGTTTCGATTCATTTAATACATTTAATTCGATGTGTTTTCAACATTATTCATATTTAGGAAGTTGGATCTTATAACCTCCATGGTCTTTATCACCTGAAATTTCCTAAAATTTCATTTTTCTCTTATTTTTTGCATTCAAGACTTCACCGAGGTTCATGTTGTTATGGAAAATTTAAGATTGGTGATTTGGGATAATTAAAAGGCTTTAAAGTACAACTCCAATTTTATTTGGGTGATCATTAAGAAATTTTTTGAATTAAATTTCACATTCATTTTTCTCAGGATTACTCATAGTTTTATCCATTTAATATAACCAATAATTATAGTGTGAGTATAAAACTTCAAATATCAGAGTAAAAATTTGCAAGATTATGAAAATTATTCTTATGATTTACTAAATTATGACACCTTAATTAAACCCAAGTAACTTTAATTCATCACATGTCACTATGGATTATCATATATTGTTTTATATTATATCCTCTAATTCGTCATAATGGTTCATAAAGAGAATATGAATTAAATAATGCATATCTCCCAAGAGTGTCTATATTGGTGTGCATTCTTTTTCCCACTCAATATGCACCCAGTGAAGATAGATTTGATACTCAACCAATTTTTTTTAGGATTTTTACCACTAGGTTTATCTTTTCCACAACTATATCCACTTTTCAATTACACGAAATGGATGAAATTTCTTCGAAACCCCATAATAACTATTTTACCAAAACTTCAGGATGTTATCCTATACTTAGACTTATCCCAAGGTTTCCCCTTAAAGTTATCTAGTCATAATATCTAAAAATAACTAAACCCTTATCTGATACAAACTAAGGTGACCCAACCATCATATACATAAATTTTACATCATTTTAGATTAATTTTTAATACATCTCAAAATAATAAACACCATTTAAATATAAAGGTTTATTTTCTATTAGGACTATTTAACTAATTATATTATTTCATTAATGATCTTTAACATCTTTTACAAAGTTCTTACCACATAGTAATTACCCTACTAAAACCATTATTTATAACTTGGGTAAAGGAAACATAAGAAAGCATGAGATTAGATTATTAATAAGCGTAAAAAATGATTTATCAATCAATGATCATAAGTTCACATAATATAAGAAAAAGGGTATGATAACATGGTCATAACTTAAGAATATCATACACAATTAGTCAAATAACTTTTCTTATAAATCAAGGAATAAGGATTTTCATAAAAAAATACATAAGTCATAAGAGAGAAGAATAATAAATAATAAATCATGAAACATGATAACATATCACAATCATAAGAAATAGGTTTTTAGAATACACATATGCATATAAAATCATTTCCTTACTCAAGTATCACTAAAAATACTATTAGAGTGGATTGTTTTCTCTCCTCATTCCATAATTTCAATATTCAAGGTTCACTACCAAGACTATCATAATAGAAATATTTCCTTACTAAACTAGTTTCAATCTGCACTCTCATCCTTATTATCTAATGAGATATCAATCATTACATAATATATTTGAGGTCTATAAAATTCCAATATAGCCCCTAATATTATGAAAACCATACATATATTTGTCACAAGATCATAAAAAATTTATTATTTCATCATAGAATAACCCATGGAAAAGAAATGGGTTTCATAAACATTTCACTACTCAATAATAGCATAATCCATGGAAAAGAAATGTGTTTCATAATTATTTCATCATAACATTATTAATCCATGGGAATGAAATGAGTTCCAAATAAGAATCCTTAAATCATCACCATCATAATTTATCTATAGAAAGAAAGTGGATGATATCACTAGATCACATCCCCGATTAAGTATCCCAATCCTTAAATCATGTTGAAATAGATGGAAGTACATTTAGAATTGTATTTGGATTTTTTTTGAAAATAAGGAAATTAAACATTTATTTTTTCAATATTGAAAAAAAAATATTTCAGAACATCGGGAAAAATATTTTTTTAAATAAATATGGGAATTCGTAAAGGAATATTTAAATCAATGATTATTTAATTTGGTGGAAAAATCTGTTCATATTGTATACAGTAAGAATAAGATTCCTTCCAAACTTTTTTTAAAATAAATAAATAACTTATTCAATTTTTTTTTATAAAAATTCATTTTTTAAATTTTTTTAATGAAAGTCAAATATTGATGAAAATGGATTTATATAATCATTTCATCAAATAAATGAACATTCTTGAATTTTTTTAAAGAACATGGAAATTAAATAAAAATTTCTTTGGTCAAAGAGGAAGTAAGATTTTTTTTCATACAAAAACATTCTCTATATTTTTAAGTACTAAATAAAAGAAAAAGGTATTAATACTTAAGAATTATAGGAATACATTTTACATAAATAATATTGAAAGTAAATGAGATTGTAATATAAAACCTTACCTCAAGTGTAGTCCTACTTCACATGATTTAAAACTTAAGATATAATAAATAGAGATTTATTATAATTACAAAAAATATATTAAATCATAAAATACTATATATCATTAAATTTTAATTTTATATAATTATTTTGTTAATAATTATTCATTAAAACGAACATTCAGGTGAAAACCGGTCTGTTTTCCATGCATGTTTTGGTTTAATTGCTCTGGTAGTTTTAAATAGGTTATAGTTTCACCATATATATAATATTAATCATTTTATAATTATTATATTTATTCATTATAAATATTCATATAAAGTGTGGATAAAAAATGAATTACATCACTATGTGAAGATGATAATCCATATGTACACATGAGTGATTCTTATACTTTTAGAATAATGGATAGAAAGAAAGATAAATAATATTTCACCTTTAAAGAGTTATAATTATATCATAAATATCATAACTATTGATTAAATATATACTTATGTCTTTCTATGTAAATAAAAAATGAAAAATGAATCACATCACTTCGTGGAGGTGGTATTCCACATGTATACACGAGCGAGTTTATCATTTTCAAATGGATGAGAATGATATACAAAATTGATACACCATTAACAATAAAATATCTAATTATAGTAAATATTTATTTTACATAACTATAATATGGTTATAGAACATTTAGAGTTGGTTTAAGAATAAATTAACATGAAACATTTCAGTAAGAACTTATTCCTCTTTTCTGGGTATCCTCATTTGAAAAGAAATTTAACACATCTTGAATTAGACTTTTGGGAATAAAATATTCTCTAAGTCATTAATAAGAATTCTTTGAGATTATTTGGGAATAACTTGTTTGAGATAAAGGGATCAAGTGGTGTGGATACGAGATGAGTGGAGGTACCCTTTTATAAGTGTGGGTAACGAGACTCTCCTAAATACCAAAAACATTAAAATAAAATAAACTCATATGCAAGAGAAAGTGGAACCAATGTAACCCAAATTCAAAGATAAGATAAGGGTGGGTATAAATAAACTTTTAAAATAGTATTTATACTAGTTTTTAGACATTTAACCCTTATCTCTTTAGTTTAAACCACTTCAACTCTTTTAAAATTTTCTTTAGTATGGAATTTTTACATCAGTTACTATTCATAGGGGCAAAAAATGATATTGAAATCATTAATTTTTTTAGAAGAAATGATTACAAAAATGGTAAAAATTTTATCAGATTAAATTTAAATAATTTTTAGAAATTAATTTTTAAATAAATGTGTAAAACACAATGAAAACTATTTTTAGAAAAATGAATTTTAAGTATAGAAAATATTTTTTTCCTTGATTTGAGAAAACCATTCGATTAATGTTAAAATATTTTTATTGAATATATTATATTAAAAATTAATTAAAATCATTAATTAATTATGATTAATTTAATTTATAAAAGTACATTTCATTTATAAAAATAGATATTTCATAAAAACATCACATTTTTAATTTCAAATGCTTTTATCTTTATTTATAACCAATTGATAAGAAAGGTATTAATTTTATGAATGTGTATTTTTGTCATAATTTAGCTGGTCCATTCCATAAAAAAATACAACTATTAAGTGATGACTGTAATATTGAATAATAATATTAAAATAGTATATCATGGTTGGTTTGAGCTTGGTGTTGGGTGTAAAGAAATCAATCAACGAAATAAAACTTATGTATAGAGAAATATATTATAAAATATCAAGTAATAACTTATAAGGAGCTTAAAAAATCTCCAAAGGATCATTGATATTCTCTTAAATCATACATATCATCTTTAGATCCAATCATATTGAAGGTTTGACTAACAAATATATAATTTTATGACCAACATAAGAATATTACAAGGCTAGTTTATCCCAATCCATAGTATATGAAAATGTCCACAAACATTATTAAATAACAAAATCACTAGTATAAGAGGTTTTATCCTATAATAATAAGATATTGGAGTGACCTCTTGATATTAAGTGCATTCCATTGGTCTAGAAATATGACATCTTGAACCAACCAGTTGTTTACCTTGATAAACTATCAATTTTGGATGCAATTAATGTTTCCAAAAAACTGAAAAGGAAATATCTTAGTCCCCTTTAATCACTAAAATGTTCAGTAATATATTCATTATGGCTGAGGCGTATCATTTATAATCTTACCCCATTTAGTTTCATACAGTCATTTCATTTACATAATAAAACAAATAGATTTCTTTACAAGGACACATCGAGACCTTATACATCTTTGGAAAGCAGGATGATATTGAAATAAATTATACCTTGACTAATAATGGATCCATAATTAACTTAATATTAGTTTGAACCATATTTCTATTGGGCTATAGTGATGATAACTTGTCCCCTTCAAACCTGATGATCCAAGAGAATATTAAGGGTGATCAGAAACCTCATAAAGTAATTACTCTCAAAACCAAGTTATAAGACCAAATCTCTAAAGCCATGTTTATTTTTATTTTTAATACACTTATTTGAATTATTTTACAGGAATTATATGACTCTATTTTTATGTGATAGTGCCCTTATCATACTACGAGTGACTCAAATACTCTATCAGTGGGAAAGTCGGGGTGGTGTATGGTGATAATTCACCTTTAAAGTCTTGAAAATCTAAATATATAGATGAATGATTATAAAAAAGGGAGGGGAGAAGCCAATGGAAGATAAATCTATCAGGTTTACTTATCCCAAGGGTTTGAAAATATATCCTTTCAATATATGGAGTAATATTAGTGAATCGTACTTGGTTTCCATCAACCGAATTGAGGTGAAAACACCTAATTTGGGAATTCATTTGGTTATATGAATTATATTTGGGAGGTCAAATCATCTGATCACCTTCAAGTTGTATGATTTTCAGGATAATTTCCCCATTGAGTTTACATCCACAAAACATGAAAATAGAACAAAAATATCTATACAAATCTATCTCGGTAATGAATGCCTATACTAGAGTGTTGGGATGATCAATTTACAAATCACACAATTTAAGGATATTCTGTCAAGTATACAAAAACCCTCAAAAGAGATGAGCACGATAACTGAGAAAATCACTCCCAGCTCAGGATATTAGTAGAATCCAAAAAAATCCATCTATTTGAAGGAATGATATAATCTTGGTGATGATAAAAACACCCTCTATGATAATAACCCCACATCATAACCTGAATCTTTTGATAATGGAATACCCTTTTCCCCATGTGAAATTAAAGATAAAAATGAAGATATCTTGGATTCCATTAATAATGATTCTGTCACTTCTACATCCACGAGATCTAAAAATTTCCTTTATCATATATATGGACATAGCATTTTAACTTATACTTCACCCCTTATGGTGAAAAATAAATACAAAATGATCTTAGAGATTCCCCTAAAGTATTCAGAAATTTTTTTCAACCATCATTGGTGATCATATGTATTTGAATCTAGGTACATAGGAGGATCCAAACTTTTTTTAATTATTAATTAAAATAAACTTTAACAATAGGATAATACACATTTTTACTAAAATAATACTAAGATGTATTTTCCCAAAACTATATTGAATTGTCTAAGTTAGTTATTGATGTGGTTACTCATCACATGGGTTTACAAGATGATCTCCATAGATATAAGCAGGTGACCAAGGGAATGAATCCAACCCACACTTCCAATGTAGAAGAAAAATTTGACATGTTCATAAAGGAAAACTTTATTCAAAATATTACATTTCAAAAATGGTTTACCTACATTATTTACATCGATAAAAAGAATGAGAAGATAATGGTTTGAGTCATATTATGGGATCTCAACCAATATTATCTGAAATTTGAATTCCTAGTCCTAATAATGGAACTAATAATTTATATAATGGATGGATTTCAAAAGCTCAACTTCATATATAGATAATTATGATACAACCATATTCAAATAGGCCTTATAGATAATGAAGCTACTGCCTTCATAGAAACCCAAGTATTTTATTTCTATCATGTGATTCCATTTATCATGAAGAATAATTATGATATATATCAATACACCATAAATAGTGTCTTCAATCCAATCATAGAGAAGACCATAGAATGATATTTGGATTATATGTTGGTTAAATATACTTTATTCTATGATGATCTTTTTGAACTTCAGACATTTTTCAGAAAACTACAACAACACACACTGAAGGTAAACCCTCTAAAATGTTATTTTCTGTTAACATAAAATAAATTAATTATTTTCATAGTATACCATTGAGGTATAAAAGTAAGAAAAAAATACTATAGTGATCCTTTACATGTCACCCCTCAAAAAATTAAAGAGTTGAGGGGAATCAAGATAAATATAACCTACATTAGGTGTTTCATAGCCAACCTTATCAAAGATTTATTATCCTTTATGAAGTTAATGAATAATAGGGTTACTTATTGGTGGGATTATAATTTACAAGAATATTTTAATGACCTTAATCAGTACCTCATGCCCTAAAGTTTTTTAATGACACTGGTAAAAAGGAATCCACTCATCTTGTATACATTAACTTTCATTTTGAAAAAGATCAGACTTTACCTACAGCATCAGGAGGTACACTTGGCCTCTTTCATTGATCCACTTAAATATATACTAATGTTTAAAATTATAAATGTATTTATATAAAGGTGGGAGGTAAAACTATAGAAATTTTACATTTATTGAATGTAAAAAATGTAATTAAAGGGTATGAATTGGAAAAATTTTCACTATACACCCTACCATAGAAAGTGCGCTGATGAATGCAGAGCTTCCCAAAAAGGAATTTTTCTCTATTCTTGACACTCCTAAAATATAGGATATGTTATTTGATGGTTCTTATAGAATCATTATTAGAAATAGAATATTTTTTTAAACTAAATAGAGCTATGTTAAGAATTTTTTTTCTATCCAAGAAAATTGGTTCTTCCTGATTCTTCCATATTTTCTGAAGGTTACACTAATAATGAATTATAACTCCATAAACTCATAGAAATCATAGAATTAGAATTTAAAAACTAGTGTCCCTCTAGAACATAAAAGGTGTTTCAGAGATAGTTTTTAAGAAAATTAATGGTCAATAGAACATTTAGAAGTAATAATCGATTACTTACCTAATTATATATGGTGATTGATAGTGAAATTTTTATATAAGACAATACTATACCAGGTTTCACATTAACAGAATTATTGTGTTGATCCATTGTCTAATGTACCCAAAACCATGATAGACAAATATTAGGATGAGATGGTCATCCTTATTTCACATCATAGTGTTATCTTTCTATTCATCAGCAATGATATATATGAAACCAATGACATCAACACCCCCCACAAATAGGAAGAGTCAATATCCTTACAAGATGATACTAATTTTTGAATGATGGACCCCATAATTAAATACCTCCAAAGTGAAATTATTATTTTATACCTATCCAAGAAGTAATAGATTCGATGTTAGGAAACAAATTCCATTCTTTACGATGAACCAAATTCTCAAAAAGTCATCTATATATGGGGATTTGTTAGAATAATTGATGAAGGATAAATCCTAACTATTATATAGGAATACTATACTAAAACCTATTTTTCCTTTTATTTATTAGCCAATAATCCCCATAAAATCAAATGTTTTGGATACTTCTAGTATCCAAGATGCAAGATTGCATGGAATTCACTAGAAATTTTATACTTTCAAAACACATCTGATGTCATTCATCTACCCCAATAGTTATAATATACTGATAAGTAATCATATCTATTTTCTAAATAGGGAATTAATTTCATGGGAAAATATCCCTTAGCTACAACTTGGTAGTTCATGTATACCCTTACTACCACAGAATTTTTCTCCATATTGACTATGACTATACCCCTCATGGAATTCAGAATGAAGGATATTATCGATTTTAGGAAGACTAAAATCATGACCATATTTTTTTCCCTTATACAATAATAATTAATAAAGAAAAAAATTTATTCAATTAAATAATAAATAGGTTTCATTAAAAATAAAACATCCTATTAGACCAGTCACCCCACTACTATGAAGATGTAAATGGAAAGATAAAGTCATTCAACCAAACTCTTTATAACATAATCCAGAATATGTTGGAAAAAGATAAGAAATTATTTATTGATAAAATATTATATTGTTTTTAGAATTATCAAATTAAAACCCATATTGGAATGAATATGGATTTATAATCGCATGTATATAGGATATTGTTAGTCCTTCCAATTTATGTTTTTCTAACTTCAATTCAAATTTAAATTTTAAATCTATTTTAAAAATATGAAAAGTATCACATTCAATTGGATGAGATAGAATAACTCTATGAAAAAAGGCTTCACACTTTTCATATCTTGGAGATTCATTAGAATCGAGTTAAAATAATTTTAAAAGGGAAGTAATTCCTCTACTCATTTCTACTAGGAGAATTTTCCCTGTCTTTAAGAACCCCCATGATACTGGCGAAGAAATTTCTGAAATTGGAGTGAAAATAAAAGTAACTTGTGCTATAAAGAAGGTCTACTCCAATGGTTCATACCCCCTAATAACAATGAAATGAGGGAATATCACCCCAACCACTAATATAAGGTATCTAAATAAGTATTTCATATAAATTCATGTTGGTTTCACTTAAATGTCCTAAATATATAAATTTTATATTTGGAGAATTAAATCCTGATCACATGATGTGAAAATACACAATAGTTTCATGATGTTAAAGTATATAGAATAAATCACTTATTTATTGACATTAAGCTACGTTAATTATTATACATTAAAAAATAACTTAAACTACTTACAATGTCTTAAATTTTATCGACTAATTCCCTTATAATATAGGTCAACCTATGCAAATATAATTACCAACACATGGATTTCATCCATTGTCTCATGATGGATTAAAAATTACATTGTTATTCAACTTACATAGTCATGATAGGTACCTTATTTCATGGCTTAGTAATAGGAATATTACCCATTCCATGTGTGTGTCAGATCTATATGAGAACTTATTTAATGGAATTATTCACCCTATAAACTATGATGATAATGAATATTCCCATAAGCAATATCTTTCCATATTTTTAATCTTTTATTCTTCGAAGATTCCGTGTCTATGGTCACCTATGACTAGAATAATGATCTCATATTGGAACTACATGTGACTTGATTCCTATTATTTTAGAATATATAGTGATGCTTCGATTCTATATCCAAGTCTAGAAAAAAAATCCATTATCTTATTCCTTGTTCAAAATATCTTATCAATTCATGACGAGTTCACAAAAGTACTATCTAATTGACTATGAACTATATAGAATGAAATTCCCATCTGCATGAATTAAAAATATGGATCATTATACCCTTTTCACATGATATAAAACTACATGATATATTGGCCAATATATATGATATATTAATATGATTAAGTTATTATTATGATGTGATTTGTTTCATCTACACGAGAACCTAATTTGTGTAGAAGTTCTTGGTGCATTTTCTCCATTTAATAAAATTGATCAAGGAATAAAAATGAATCGTTCTATAAGATCTCCATGTGTATTGATTCTCATATCATGAGATATGAAGTGGTTCTGATTCTCTTATACCTATCCCATCTATAGAATGCTATTATCCTCAATTTTCTCTATTTGGATAATGAGATCCTTCCTCATTCACATTAGGTCCCCATCCCATAGAAGAATAGAAATTTCCCCATATATGGGTATGATCTATGTGTAGAATATCTTTCATCTAAAATATGTATATGCTGTAGAGACCCGAAGCTTAATGTACATGAACATTACATTACTTTTGCGGAATACTTAGTACATAACAAAAACACACACACAAGGACCGTAATAGTTTAGTGTCTTTGGAAACTCGGAATATAATCTTCTAATCGTGGTGAAAGATCTTCAACATCTCCCACAAAGATCTTCTTTTTTTTATACCTAAAACCTTTCTTTATATCCCGGGGAAAAGAAAACATTAAAGGGTGATATCAAATGCTCAGTAAGGGTAAACAAAAGAAATATCAATCACATCATATACATAAGAACATAACTTTTGGAAATCTTAACCTGCAAAAAAGAGAGCTCATAATATCATAACATGGGATAAATCATAGAAGTGAAATGTAATCCCAATAATCATAACATAAAACATGAAACTTTGTGGCATACACACATAATCATAGAGAATCATTTCTTGTTAGTCAAGACTCATTGCCAAGACTATCTTAGTGGACAAAGTCCCTTTCTGAATCGAGTCACCCTCGTTTCAGTCCTGTTTCACTGAACCGTTATAACCTACCATTCCATCCATGTCTATCTCATGAGATATAAAATCTTTACCCAATGCATTGGAGGGAGATATATGTCCCACCCATCTCATAATGATACCATTCTTATGTGTGCCACAAAATCATAAATCATACATCATTGCATAACCCATGTAATACAAATGGGAATCTTAAACATCATGACATCATAAATCAATTCATATAAGATAAAGGAATTCATAAAAATAGTTCAATCACAACATAATCAAATCAATGTAATAATAGGGATAAAAACAGAACCCTTTATTATCTTAGATGGAAAATAATTTTGATAAAACACTTGAACTCCATTCTTGAGGAAAATATCCTTTCTTCTTCAAAAACATTTTTCCTTTACTAACATGTCATAAAACTTTAAACTAAAAGAATTTGATTAAGAATAAACTTGAAAACTTGTAAATGAGGCTTCTTGAAAATAATTTTTTAAAAATCCATTCATGCCGTATAAGTTAAAAAAAACATTCTTCTCGTACTTTTGTCGGAAAAGTCAAAAAGGTACCTCATACGAAAAACGACAAAAGATTCCTTTCATATTCTTTACTAAAAACTCACCGAAGGGTAAAATTGGATTTAAACAATTGTAGGTGGATGGAAATAATATTACATATTCATGAAACATGGATGTGGATGATAAAATTCACCCCAGTAGATACTAAAGTATAAACAATCTCGGATAAAAATGAGATTGTGATATTTCCCTTACCTTAGGTCCGACTTGCTTTGTAAGTGTCCAAACCTCCTGTATAATGATTTAAATAATGTTATTGACTTATTACAGAATCATATGCATTGTTATTATATCATATATGGTCCACTTATGACTTTATATTACCCGTTCTTTTGTAAATTCATGTTAAAGTAGCGTTTTGGGTAAAATCGTCTCATTTGTCGTTCGTGTTTTTACCTTGTAATTATTCATATGATTACTTAGATCATGATTACTTAATTCCAGAATATAAAACATGATTTATATATATATATATATATTCAGAATATACATATATAATAAATCAGTAAATGGAAAGAAATACACCGTTCATGGAGACGGTAGTCCGTACGTACGCATGAACGCTGTTTTCGTTTCCTTATTGAATTGAATGAAATTAAGTAGATGACATACATATAAATATAAATAATTCCAGTATAATTATTATATCATATATTTTATTAGTACTTATTATATATACTTTATAATCATTCATGAATGGTCAATCATTGAGAATGAATCTCATCGCGTCGTGGAGACGGTAGTCCGTACGTACGCACGAGCGATGATATCGTTCCCATGGTCGTGGAATTGTGTTGAAGTGTATGTATACTATTTAAGTATCAATATCAATTTATAATAATCATATATAGTTACTCATTACACCTTTATACCAATCCAATTAAGGTGGTGGCGGAAAATAGATTACACCACGGCGTGGAGACGGTATTCCGTACGTACGCACGCGCGGTGATTTCCTTTTTCCGTAGTATGGATAGAAGGTTAATTAGAGTTGTTTCATAATTATAATAACATATCAGTATATAAGAAATACTGATGTTATTACTTTATCATTAAACAACTAAAGAAGAAGAAGTTGAAGAAGAAAGAAGTTGAAAAGATCGGTAATGGATATTACCTCTTTTTGACGCACCTTTTCTTAACCTCCACTTAAAGAACTAAGGATGGTATTTGAAGAATACCAGGACCTCTAAGATGATACTAGGGAAGTGGAGAGGAGAAAATGGTAGGGTTTGGACGAGCTTGAGTGCTCAAATTGGTGTGAGGAGGAGGGGGAGGAGGTGCCCTTTTATAAGGGAGGAGAGGGGCACCTTAAGAAAATATCTCAAAATATTATTTTATATTAAAGTCAAAATTGGTTTATAATGGTTCCAAAGGGTCTTATTTCGAAAGATAAAGTGGGGAAGGGTCGAAATCCTACCATCCAATAGGATTTAGACAAGTTTAGGGTATTATTTTAACCTTATCAATTAGATTTAACTCTAAGTTAAATAATTTAACTTTTACCGTGTCTTTTTGTTTTCTTTCACTATATGGTTAATACACTTACTATAACATGCCAAACGAACCCCAAATTGTTTATTATTAATATATATATATATATCCATATATAAGTCATTTGTCCGAATTTTAGATTTTGAGAAATAAAATAACAATTAATAATATAATATTTGATTTAAATACAATTTTGTGTCAATTTTGACACTATTTGATATATGATTTTTGTGAAAGTCATAACAGAATTATATGTTCGAACCAAGTTGATTAAATCAACACTAATATATCATAGTAACCTAGAAAATTAGTGGGATTCATAAAAAGTCTCAAATTACATTTATTTTGGTGTTTATAACATCAATTATGTCAATATATCATTAATAAGATAATTACTGCATCATCATTGTGTCATAAATAAATTAAATTATATAATGTATAAAAATTATAAATAAAATTCCATTATGTAGGAAATCATTTTATCTTTCTAATAAATATTTATAGTCGAATTTATCTTATGTATAACCCCATATTAAAAATGATTTACTTATTAAACTTTGATTTTAACTATTTTAACCCTTCTTTAAATAAATTAATAATAAATGTCCTAATCTAATCCAAGTGGGCCTAAATGATAATATTTTACACTTATGGTTGTTTTTGGTCGAGCTACACTTGTCCAATAGGATTAGGACATGTGTTAGGGTAATATTAATATCATTTTTACCCTTAATTACCCTATTTACTTTTAACCGTGGTAAATAAAAGTAAAAAGTTACTATTCACCAAAAAATATTTTCATCTCATTGAACCACATTTTACTTACTAACATCAACTGTGTCTCTCGGATTTTTGAAATTCCATTCACAGAAGCGGTAAAATTAAGATTTATTAAGAAATTAATTTTTTTAACTACCACTTAGTAGTTTCACTATTCATCAAAAATTGATGTTTTTCAGAACAATGCTAAAATTTCATCCTAAGCTATATTTCATATTCCAAATTCAAAAATGAAGTATATTTTACCAAATTCATAACATAGAAGTTTCATTAATTAATTTTATAATTAAATCCCGCTGTTAAAACAAATAGCGTGTTTTTAAGAAATAATATCTATCAAAAGATTGACACTTGTTTATGTCTGGTTTAAATGTGAAATTACATCCAATGACCAACATTGTATTAAATTGTAAAAATATATTCTAAATATACTTTAAAACCACTAAAATTAATAATTTATCACTATTAGTTATTTTGATTAAAAAAGTTGTTTTTAATTATAATTTAGTAATTTTCACTATTCATCAGAATATGAAAGTTATCCGAAAAGTACCAAAATTTCACCTTAGGCTAAATTCGATACTCCGAATCCAAAAATAAAGTCCATTTTGAGAGCTAAAATTTCTAAAATTTTAAAAGGTGGTTATTACTATTTATAACGGCTAGTTATAATAATATTATAATAGCATATCATTGTTTAGTGAAACTCGGTATTGCGTACTACACACGCTATCGAGGAAGGTCGCGATTGTGTGTAATGCAAGGCAAGTCAAGGATGTGTGTTGTGTAAGCTCCTTTTGGTGTAACGTAAAACACAAGACATTAATAAAATTAAAAAAGAATAGTTTTCATAAAATCTTGGGCTGTTACATTCTACCCCCCTTAAAATGAATTTCTCCCTCGAAATTCGTCGGGGTTATAAATAGTTTACTATTCAAAAGTTTCTTTAATAGAAACCCACATCGTAAAAAAATAATACCAAAACTTGGCTTTAAAAACTAAAGTATGAAATGTAACGATTACCCAAATAAACTAATCACTGGGTTTCCACATAGGTGAAAATATGGATATGGAAGATAAATCTAACCATCATGTTCTGATGGAGAGTGGTAGAGAACATGGCTATGGAAAATCCAGTAATCACAAATCCATAGATTTGTGATGATATAAGGTACCATCTGATTCATCAGGTATAACATCACTAGGACAACATTTTTGGTTTTCAAGATCATTTCCCTAAAGTTGAAAATTTGCTTAGAATAAATACTTACTTTATTTTGGTACAATCTCACTGTTGTTTGTGCCTTGAACAATTTCCACTTCATCTCTTAAATAAATGAAGTTGAATTTGTTATTCGTGAAGTGTTAGCAGATCATGTGATAGAATGACGGGTCATTCCATCTGTCTCAAACAAAAGGTTAGAAAAAATTATATACATAAGTCGATCTATAGTGAGATTAATCATATATGGTTCCTAAAATGGACTTATACATCATATATCATACAGCTTAATATAATAAAACTAGTTTCTACTAAACAGGGACTTCCTGTAGGCCAGTGGTAGGCGATAAAGGCCAGTCGCACTTCGGTTGTGGGTTTGATTTCCACAGCCTTGTCCGACGAGATGGGCTGTCGCCCGTCCTGCAGGTTGTCCTTTTTCTAAAACTATATTACTATAACATCCCATCAATAATATCAAAAAATATTTTATCCTTAAACAATACTAACTTATGTCCAACATAATCCATTCCAATCTTTAGGCTTATCCATAATACTGCAATCCACTCTCATAACATAGTGAAAACGATTACCAGAGATTTAATACTGTCATTGATCCCCATATATCATAAGATATGTTTTGTTGGTCCCATTCCAAACATTCAAAGTCCTTAATCATGTATTCTCTTGAATACCTTACTGAAAACATAAATTCAGTTAAAAGTTAACACCTTTCACATACCAAAATCCTCAAAATTCTATATACTCAAACCATGATATCACTTAGTCCTTATATCAATCATGAGCTCATGAATACTGTTAAACATTTCATTTTCTCGTTTTCCCTTCATTATGCGCATAATATCTCAATCACTTTGAATACCACATTAGACCAATACATAAATATTCCAATACTCCATGATACAACATTATTTTGGAATCCCATTACATAAACACTTAATCATTCCACCACATCGTTGTCATATTCAACATCTCCAATAGTGATCGCATGTGACTTCCCTTTGTCCTTTGCCTTAAATGGTTGCTCATGTTGATCATCACTAACCCTTGGATTAGGGCATTTATTAGCATAATGCCCCATTTCCTTTCACTTGATGCATTGAAGTGTTGGTGGTGCGTTCTCTACAGTGTTTGATTTATTCACATCATTAGAATCCCTTTTTCCATTACTTCGACACTCAGCTGCTGGATGACCTTCTTTTCCACACTTAAAACATTTTCTAGTCCCTTTAAGACAATCTCCACCATGCTTCTTTCCACACTTTGTGCATAAGGAAACATTCATCTTCTTTTCACCATTATTCTGAGATTTCTCCTTGAACTCCATATTTCGTTTCTTGTCAAAACCATGAGATGGATATGTAACACCAAATTCCATTTCTACCTTGATAGCACAACGCACAATTTCTTCATAGCTACTGAAGTCTCTTATAGCTAATGCCCTTCGAAGACTTGGTTTTAAGCCACTGAAAAATCGATCAACTTTACTTTCAGGTTGGATGATAATGCCAGATGCATACCTTGCAAGTCTTGTAAAATTTGCTTTGTATATACCAACAGATTCATCATCCTTTTGCTTTAGTTCAAGAAACTCTTTCTCCATCTTTGTTTGGAGAATACGAGGGAAGTACTTATTGAAAAATAAGTTCTTGAACTCGTCCCATTCCATGGACTCAATTTCATCTCTTTGCCTCGTATTCTTGATAAGATTCCACCATTGATCAGCTTCACCTTCCAAACGATATACTGCTAAGATGACTTTATCATGTTCATAACATTGAAGAACTGAAAATATCTTTTCAGTAGTACTGATCCATTGTTCAGCAACAAGTGGATCAGAAGACCCACTGAAAGAAGGTGGACGTTGCTTCATGAAGGACTCAATAGAATATTGTTCCCTTCTCTGCTCATTTGGAAGTCCAGAATGATTCATAGCTTGTGTAAGTATAGCAATAAGATTTTGCACTCCATCTCCCATAACATTTGTTTGTTCAGGAGGACAATCATTGCATTGTCCATTGCATTGATCAACACGGTTCCTTCGGGTTCCAGCCATCGTCTAAAACCCAAAAAGAATAGTGTGAGAGGCAAAAATCATGCTAGGGAAAAAAAATAATAAAGGGGGAGTACCTTCAATATCTAACATCTTAGGTTTAATTCTATGATCGTTAGCGTAATTCTAGTACTATAACCAATACGTATACTTAACCTTAGGGACATCCCTAGACATACCGTAGAAATATCTCTAGGGATCTCACTAATGTTTTCGCATCCTAGTTTCCAATGGTTGACTAAACCTTTTCTCTGATACCAACTGTAGAGACCCGAAGCTTAACATACATGAACATTACATTACTTTTTCAGAATACTTAGTACATAACAAAAACACACACACAAGGACCGTAATAGTTTAGTGTCTTTGGAAACTCAGAATATAATCTTCTAATCGTGGTGAAAGATCTTCAACATCTCCCATAAAGATCTTCTTTTTTTTATACCTAAAACCTTTCTTTATATCCTGGGGAAAAGAAAACATAAAAGGGTGAGCTCAAATGCTTAGTAAGGGTAAACAAAAGAAATATCAATCACATCATATACATAATAACATAGCTTTTGGAAATCTTGACCTGCAAAAAAGAGAGCTCATAATATCATAACATGGGATAAATCATAGAAGTGAAATGTAATCCCAATAATCATAACATAAAACATGAAACTTTTGTGGCATACACAAATAATCATAGAGAATCATTTCTTGTTAGTCAAGACTCATTTCCAAGACTATCTTAGTGGACAAAGTCCCTTTCTGAATCGAGTCACCCTCGTTTCAGTCCTGTTTCACTGAACCGGTATAACCTACCATTCCAGCCATGTCTATCTCATGAGATATAAAATCGTTACCCAATGCATTGGAGGGAGATATAGGTCCCACCCATCTCATAATGATACCATTCTTATGTGTGCCACAAAATCATAAATCATAAATCATTGCATAACCCATGTAATACAAATGGGAATCTTAAACATCATGACATCATAAATCAATTCATATAAGATAAAGGAATTCATAAAAATAGTTCCATCACAACATAATCAAATCAATTTAATAATAGGGATAAAAACAAAACCCTTTATTATCTTATATGGAAAATAAATTTGATAAAACACTTGAACTCCATTCTTGAGGAAAATATCCTTTCTTCTTCAAAAACATTTTTCCTTTCTTAACATGTCATACAACTTTAAACTAAAAGAAGTTGATTAAAAATAAACTTGAAAACTATTAAATGAAGCTTCTTGAAAATAATGTTTTAAAAATCCATTCATGCCATATAAGTTAAAAAAACATTCTTCTCGTACTTTTGTCGGAAAAGTCAAAAAAGTACCTCGTACGAAAAACGACAAAAGATTCCTTTCATATTCTTTACTAAAAACTCACCGAAGGGTAAAATTGGATTTAAACAATTGTAGGTGGATGGAAATAATATTACATATTCAGGAAACATGGATGTGGATGATAAAATTCACCGTAGTAGATACTAAAGTATAAACAATCTCGGATAAAAATGAGATTGTGATATTTCCCTTACCTTAGGTCCGACTTGCTTTGTAAGTGTCTGAACCTCCTGTATAATGATTTAAATCTTATTATTGACTTATTCCAGAATCATATTCATTGTTATTATATCATATATGGTCCACTTATGACTTTATATTACCCGTTCTTTTGTAAATTCATGTTAAAGTAGTGTTTTGGGTAAAATCGTCTCATTTGTCGTTCGTGTTTTTAACATGTAATTATTCATATGATTACTTAGATCATGATTACTTAATTCCAGAATATAAAACATGATTTATATATATATATTCAGAATATACATATATAATAAATCAGTAAATGGAAATAAATACATCGTTCATGGAGACGGTAGTCTGTACGTACGCATGAACGCTGTTTTCGTTTCCTTATTGAATTGAATGGAATTAAGTAGATGACATACATATAAATATAAATAATTCCAGTATAATTATTATGTCATATATTTCATTAGTACTTATTATATATACTTTATAATCATTCATGAATGGTTAATCATTGAGAATGAATCTCATCGCGTCGTGGAGACGGTAGTCCGTACGTACGCACGAGCGATGATATCGTTCCCATGGTCGTGGAATTGTGTTGAAGTGTATGTATACTATTTCAGTATCAATATAAATTTATAATAATCATATATAGTTACTCATTACACCTTTATACCCATCCAATTAAGGTGGTGGTGAAAAATAGATTACACCACGGCGTGGAGACGGTATTCCGTACGTACGTACGCGCGATGATTTCCTTTTTCCGTAGGATGGATAGAAGGTTAATTAGAGTTGTTTCATATTTATAATAACATATAAGTATATAAGAAATATTTATGTTATTACTTTATCATGAAACAACTAAAGAAGAATAAGTTGAAGAAGAAAGAAGTTGAAAAGATCGGTAATGGATATTACCTCTTTTTGACGCGCCTTTTCTTAACCTCCACTTAAAGAACTAAGGATGGTCTTTGAAGAAGACCAGGACCTCTAGGATGATACTAGGGAAGTGGAGAGGAGAAAATGTCAGGGGTTGGCCGAGCTTGAGTGCTCAAATTGGTGTGAGGAGGAGGGGGAGGATGTGCCCTTTTATAAGGGAGGAGAGGGGCACCTTAGGAATATCTCAAAATATTATTTTATATTAAAGTCAAAATCGGTTTATAATGGTTCTAAAGGGTCTTATTTCGAAAGCTAAAGTGGGGATTTGTCGAAATCCTATCAACAAATAGGATTTAGACAAGTTTAGGGTATTATTTTAACCTTATCAATTAGATTTAACTCTAAGTTAAATAATTTAACTTTTACCGTGTCTTTTTGTTTTCTTTCACTATATGGTTAATACACTTACTATAACATGCCAAACGAACCCCAAATTGTTTATTATTAATATATATATTCGTATCTAAGTCATTTGGCCGAACCTTATATTTTTAGGAATAAAATAACAATTAATAATATAATATTTGATTTAAAAACTATTTTGTGTCAATTTTGACACTATTTGATATATGATTTTTGTGAAAGTCATAACAGAATTATATGTTCGAACCAAGTTGATTAAATCAACACTAATATATCATAGTAACCTAGAAAATTAGTGGGATTCATAATAAGTCCTAAATTACATTTATTTTTGTGTTTATAACATCAATTATGTCAATATTTCATTAATAAGATAATTACTGCATCATCATTGTGTCATAAATAAATTAACTTATTTAATGTCTACAAATTATAAATAAAATACCATTATGTAGGAAATCATTTTATCTTTCTAATGAATATTTATAGTCGAATTTATCTTATGTATAACCCCATATTAAAAATGATTTACTTATTAAACATTGATTTTAACTATTTTAACCCTTCTTTAAATAAATTAATAATAAATGTCCTAATCTAATCCAATTGGGCCTAAATGATAATATTTTACACTTAAGGTTGTTTTTGGTCGAGATACACTTGTCCAATAGGATTAGGACATGTGTTAGGGTAATATAAATATCATTTGTACCCTTAATTACCCTATTTACTTTTAACCGTGGTAAATAAAAGTAAAAAGTTACTATTCACCAAAAATTATTTTCATCTCATTGAACCACATTTTACTTACTGACATCAACCGTGTCTCTCGGATTTTTGAAATTCCATTCACAGAAGTAGTAAAATTAAGATTTATGAAGAAATTAATTTTTTTAACTACCACATAGTAGTTTCACTATTCATCAAAAATTGATGTTTTTCAGAACAATGCCAAAATTTCTTCCTAAGATATATTTCATATTCCAAATTCAAAAATGAAGTCTATTTTACCAAATTCATAACCTAGAAGTTTCATTAATTAATTTTATAATTAAATCCCACTGTTAAAATAAATAGTGTGTTTTTAAGAAACAATATCTATCAAAAGATTGACACTTGTTTATGTCTGGTTTAAATGTGAAATTACATCCAATGACCAACATTGTATTAAATTGTAAAAATATATTCTAAATATACTTTAAAACCACTCAAATTAATAATTTATCACTATTAATTATTTTGATTAAAAAAGTTGTTTTTAATTATAATTTAGTAATTTTCACTATTCATCAGAATATGAAAGTTATCCGAAAAGTACCAAAATTTCACCTTAGGCTAAATTCGATACTCCGAATCCAAAAATGAAGTCCATTTTGAGAGATAAAATTTCTAAAATTTTAAAAGGTGGTTATTACTATTTATAACGGCTATTTATAATAATATTATAATAGCATATCGTTGTTTAGTGAAACTCGGTATTGTGTACTACACACGCTATCGAGGAAGGTCGCGATTGCGTGTAATGAAAGGCAAGTCAAGGATGTGTGTTGTGCAAGATCCTTTTGGTGTAACATACAACACAAGACATTAATAAAATTAAAAAAGAATAGTTTTCATAAAATCTCGGGCTGTTACATATACTTATTCTCACTTCCATGAGATATTTAGTAATGATAAAATCATTAATATTTTACCCCACCATAAATTCTAATTAGTCTCCTATTTGTTTTGGTATCTGAACTTTCACTCATTCACTTTGGTTTTTCTCTCCTCACTCAGCACTAAGACAATGTTTGTATCATTTATCATATGAAATAGATCTTCATGTTACCTCTAATATATTGGTACCTATAATATAACCCTAAAATTCAAGGAATTTATGTCCTTATCATATGATGTTAAATTACATGACATAAAATCTATCCTTTAGAACCTTAAAATACTTAAGGAAACCCATTCCTTGGGGTGTAAATTAATATATATACAAGATATACTTATGTAAGGGTTATAATATTATGACTCCTTACATGAGGTCATATATAAACCCACTATAATGAAATAGATAAATATTTATAGTGTTATTTCATCAGAAGTATGTCTTTATTTATTCTCATTATCATGGGATGCTTAGTGATTCCAAAATATTCTACACTGGGACCAAATTTGAATTAAAATAAAATAACTATTTTATCTTTATTTTTATTAATTCTATTCACATTGGATTAACATAAAAGGTTCTAACAATGAGATTAAGCAATATCATTTCATAAATGGGTCAGATCTATACAAATCCCTCATAAAAAGGTTCTCGTTATATGACTTTAAACACAACAACACTTTCTTCTTAATCAAATGATGTTTAATTTCATGAAATATGGTGCACCATTATTGGTATTAAATTTCTTAGATCATTCTATTTTATACAACCCCAACTATATTATATAATTGGTAGGTCTATATTTGGTGACCTAGTATGCATTTTTTATCTGTAACCATATACTATGATATGATTCCCTTAATCTTCAATAATTATTTATTGGTGTTTAGAATACTTATTTATATTGTGATTTATTTCCTGAATATGTGCCTCGATAATTACTTGGGTTAAATTCATAAATCTTCTCTTTATTCCTATCTCATTATAGGATAAAATTCTTCTCTCATTCATAAAAGTAAGATTAGCATAGATTATATTTTACGAGAACTATGTGTGACTTGATTATATTATCATGAGATAGATAGTAATGCCTAAATTATTTATCATAGGGCCAACTAGAATTGTACTCAATAATAAATTACTTATAGTTTATAGAATCCTTATTCATGTCAAGTGTTTTCTATATTATAATCTTCACTATGATGATATATATGTCATAAAAACTTTGTGCGACTTGATTCATGTTATTTCAAGATGCATAATAACACTTGAATTAACTATTTTATAAATAAATTAAAATACTATAATATTTAAACGTAGTTCATAGACCCTTCCTTATTCAAATCAGGTTTATTATAATTACTTTTAATAGATAAAAGACATCCAATATTACCCTGTACATTATCTTGATACATGAACATACCTTATAATAACTATGTAGTTATTTAACTACATTACTTATGAATACATTATGATGTATGAATAAAATTATTATGGATCCATCCAATTATTATTATCCATTTACCCTCATTTCCAATGGACCATTATGACCCAATCATGGTTATTCTAGGTCCGTAACTTTCACATTACTTTATAAATATCTCTTTTCCCACAAACCAAAATTCTTGCATTGTGTGTTTTTTACTTCTATAAATCTTTTAGGTAACAATAATATTCAACTCTAAGGGACACCTTTTCTTGGTAATGACCTAGGTGCCACTATATTCATCCCTTCCAACCATAGGCATATTTTTTTCTAAGGGGAAGTTCCACTAATCTTATTAAACCCCCAAAAATGTTCAGTAGAATTCATTAAAAAAATGTGGTAATAGGTTTTCCCTGACAAACATTTACCATAACACAATTCTATAATTCAAATACTTCTAGACATGATTTACAACATTATAATTCCCCTTTAAAAAAGTATTGTTCACTTTTATCCCTTAATTTCTATTAGGTATTTCATGAGACATCTCTATCATTGGTCTTAGAACAATGAACTCAAATGGTGTGAACCTCTCTAAGATGGTCTATAATATCAATATGATCTCAATTCATGTAAAGTATTTACTTTTCATTTAAACATAGACTATTTAAACTTTTGGTCTAGGATGTACAACCATAAACTATATCCATAATGGTCCGAATTATAAGACCCTTAATTTATAATAGAATAATAGAGGTATAAATATCATCTGACCCACCATATAGTCCTATAAAAATACAAAAAATTATCACTAGAATTATTGGTCAATGTAAGAGTTAGATCAATTTTTTCCATATATATATACATAATAAATTCAATTTTTTGTCTCTTTAACTTGAGAATGTGTCCAATACATGAAAACATAATCATTATGGTGTTTGAAAACTTATTGAGGGTTCTTTCTTTTATAACCTTAAAACATTCCTTATTTTGTTTAAACCCTAAAAAATATTTCATGTCTATAGATAATGAGAATGTTAAAATCTAACGGGAACATCTATATGGTAATGACTTCGTATTGAGACCAAGTCTTGAGTTAAGGAAATTTTGAGAAGAATATGATCCTAAGGAAGATTATTTAATATGTGAGATAATGTTATTGTGTTTTTATATTCAATTATTTCTTCTAGAAATATAGAAATTATCTATAAATGATTTTTTTTGATATTCTTGGATTGGATATGGTCTATTGTGTTGAATTTTGATTCCAATTAATAAATAAAATTCTAAATCACATTATATAATGTTTATTTATGTGAGGTGAAGGTCCTTGGTTATTTTAAGTTGTTTGAATCAGGTTTGAACCAGTTCTATAAAGAATTTCAGGATTTATAATTTTTTGAGTTAAGGTTGAAATAATGGAAAATTAATGAGGTTTTAATATGCCTTTTTAAGTCATTAACATAATTATTTGAAATTTTTATGTCTTTTGGGACTACGTATGATTTTACTATATTCACCTCGAAATGTTTTATGAATTCAGTGTAAGACTTTGAGGACTATATATAGCCACCTCATATGATTATAGGAACTCTGTATGACTACAATGTATGGATTTTGGGGATCCATAAGACTTCAAATTATGTATTTATACTTCTTATGACTTTGTTCTCATAATGTATAAATTGAGAGATCATATGGATTATAAAGTCTTAAAAAAATTCTATGTGTTATGAGAAGGAGTTAACTAGATATCTTATAACTTATGAAGTCATATGAAATTATGGAAAATAATATTAAATGAGTTTTTTATGAATCATAAGACATAAAAATTTATATAAAGAGATATAAGGTTATTTTTTCTTCAATAATTTAAATATCATGAGTGTTCTATTAGGATTATAGCAAATGATGGTGATAGAAGAAGAATTTTTGGATAGTTTTTTCCTAAAAACAAATATTCCATGATCAGTATTTTAGTTTACATGAGTACATGTATATATTGATGATAGAGAAGTTTTCATGGAAATAATTAAATTTTAATAATTATGTTTGGTTCGAAATTACAAGGTCGTGATAGTTATGAGTGTCATCTTATAGTTAAGAGTAGTTAAGAAGAGGTGTAGTGATTTTTTTTGAATTCTGAGTCTTCAGGGATTTAAATTCAAATATATATAACTGGTTGATTAGAATAATAATAATTGAACATAATGGAAATATTGAGGTAATAATTATTCCTATGGTGATATGAATAAATATTTTAAGAATAAGAAGATAAAATTGGACAAACACATGAAGGAACCCTATAAAATATTGTTGATTTTTTTTAAAATGGTTAGATGAGTTAGATGTGATGTTTACTTAATTGGGGGAGATAGAGGAAGTTGTGAATGAAATATTTTTGAAGGGTCTCATTATTTATGAAGATGTTGATAGTGGTGGTTTAATACAATGATGTTCATAAAAATTGAATTGGTTTCTTGCTACAATGAAAGAACAAAAGAAGAATAAAAAGAAAAATAACTCAACACATTCACCATCTTTATAATAGTATATTAGTGGATGATGGGTGATTCAAGATGAGTGATTCACATTAATTTGATTTTAATGTAAACTATCTATGATGAACGATTTCACTGGTGATACTAGATGATTTTATTATTTTGTAATAAGTGTAGTATAATAGATGACCTAGGTCATCTATTTTAATGATCCCTACCACTAATCACTCAATATTACAATTCACTTTATTATATTTTTGATATTTTATATTTTATGAAAATAAAAAGGGAATGTTTTTAAATTAGTGTGATATATATATAAATATATACATATTTACGAATACAAATTTGATTCACAAAAAATGTAATGTGTAGGGAAGAAAGGAATCATTTTTTAGATAAAATAAAGGGAAAAAAATTATTTCTTTAGAAAAAACTAAATGGAAAAATTTATCTAATATACCCCTCCATTATTAATTCTTCATTATACCTTTATTTAAATACATTTAATTGTGAACCCCTAATTTGTTTTTAACCCTTTAACCCTATGCGGTTTAACAAAACATCAAAGATAAGAAGAACTAAACTCTAGGTTAAATTTAGGACTTCCAATCCTGACACCCCACTCTGATTGTGGTCCAAAAGGCCACTTATGGCCAGTGGCCAATTAGGAAATAAAATATTCTATAGAAATAGGAATTATTTATAACGAGGATTTGATTAAAACCATATAAATTGACCCTTATCTTAATTAGATTTGGATATTAAATTTTTTTCTCATGATTCAAGTAAGGTTGGAATTGTGGGCAAAGTGAAAATTGGCCAATTTCCATAGAATTTAAATGCCTAATTGTTTGATAAAAATTTATTAATATTATGTTAATCAATTCAAAAAAATAATTTAAGGGAGTTGGAATTATATCTACTATGAAAAATAATTACTCTTCTATGGGTGGAGTTGTCATCATTTGGATGATTTTCATAAGAAATGGTTTAAACTGGTAAAACCTAATATCATTTTAATACTTTTGATTGTATCTCAAGGAAGTGATAAAAATTATAATGAGTAGAAGATAATAATAAAGTAACTTATTTATATGAAAAAATATTTTAATTATGAAAAAAATAAGGAACACTGAATAAAAAAATGAATAGATCTCAGAAGATATATCTGCGTGTATACTTAACTTAACCAAATTGGTTATAAAAGTTGAATAGAAAAACTATTTTGGATAATAACCCACAAATACAAGAACCATCTCTTAAAATTTTAAATTATATAATTTCATGAAGTGGATGGTTTGCTAGGGTTACAGAAGTTATAAAAATGATAATAAAAAATTGAGTAAAACAAAATACATATTTTTGAACTGTTTGTTTCACCTTTAAAGTGGCCTTACTTGAAATGAATCCTTTTTTATGAATTTTTCTAAATTTTATCAATTTAATAGTATATAAATTTTATCCCAATATAAAGAAGAAAAAAAAATTTACGACTTGAACATTATGGTAAGGTCTAATCTATTGAATCCAGAGAAATGTTGAATTTAGGGCCCATTATCTCTACGAAAAGTTATGATCTGGGTTAGGGTATTCATAAATAATATGTATCCAAAATTATATATATAAATATATAGTTATTTAAAAAAATTAAAATGAAAATTTAAAACATATAATTTTTTTAAAATAAATTCTAATCCGAATTTCAAAAGGAAAATTAGGAATTTCTTTATAGTTTCCTAATTCATGATCTAATTAAAATTTTAAATTAAATAATTAGTATAATAAATACAAATCTATCCAAAAATATATAATGTTAATAAAATAACATAGAAATAAATAATTGTTTCATTTTAATAGTTAAATAAAAATTATTCCTTCGATATGAATATGTGATAACCAACTTCATGTTTACAATTTGTTCGTATTTAAAAAATTACAATTCAAAGTGAAATATATGAAAATATTGACCAATACCCAAAAAATAAACATTAAAATCAAGGGAAATTATCTAATTTTCATATCAAATCCATATTAATTTCAACATTGAGATAAGTTTCAAGAAACTTTACAAAATAGAATTTTTCATGTCTCATTTTGAAAGAAAATTTCCTTTATATTTATTCTCTCACATGAAAATTCATTAAACCTCAAGAATCCATCCATGAATCAATCAAAACCAACCTCACTACACCTTACTCAATAATATATATATATATATATATATATATATATTTACTCATACCTCATATACATGATCCTAAACACATGCTTGAAATGAATTTCAAATCTCCCCCTCCAGTGATGGAAAAAAATCAAAATTCATCATGAGGATTTCATAATTAAGCTCATATTAATCTAAGGATGTGGAAATGTATATATTTATATAATACAAAATAAATATGATTATTTAAGTTAAATATTAATCACATTTAATGATAAGAAATTAGAATGTTCAATTAAATATCCTACTATAATGAATAAATTAAACACTATACCTAACATGATGCAATAGTTCATAGATATAGTAATAGGTTAAATAAAGGAAATAACTTTTTTTATTTTCTATTTTTTTAATTTTTTTAGAAGTTTCTCATTGAAAAAATCTCACACTCATCTCTAAACCATTTTTTATCTCCTTAGGTCTTTAATTTTAATAGTTAAGACAAAATCAAATGTTGAGGAAGATTGGTTTTTGAAATACCAAACACACAACCGATTTTCTTTTGTATTTTTCCTTTTTATTTTTCATTTTTTTCATTTATTCCATTTTAGGGTAAATAATGTAACACAATGGTAAATAAATCCTAATACTCTTCCAAATAATGAATGAAAACATAACCACACTTCTTCCTTAATTAAAAGTATCCCCTTCCACTATAATGTTGTACCTCTCGTACCCCTCGTGGTTTAATTTTCATGATCACAATCACTCTCTTTTTTTATCTAATCTTGTTTTAATTATTTTTGGATGATAGGCATGATTTCAGGTTGCCAAGGAATTTGGCCAGGAAAGCTGAAAGTAAATGTGGACTGATTTCAGACCACCGGCCAACCGGTGTCCCATCACCGGCCAGCCGGTGGAACCCAGACAGAAGGGACACCTACTGTCTCACCACCGGCCAACCGGTGGCCTCCTCACCGGCCAACCGGTGGTGCCTGGGCAGAAGGCCTCTCCATTTTCCAAAGCACCGGCCAACTGGTGTCCAAGCACCGGTCAGCCGGTGGAGCCAGTCAAACTAGCCGTTGGGCTTTGACCATCTTGCTCCCAACGGCTCCGAAGACTTTTCCAACGGCTCCGAAGACCCCAAACGACCATATCAAGGGTTCCCCCTCTATAAATAAAGGACTAGGAAGCCCCGGAACGGGAGTGGAACAATAACAAAGCCAACGGAAGCCAACAGACACATTTTTCATCATTTGGCAAACCTTCAGCGGATTCCTTCACGGAACCTCAATTGCTCCAACCCATTTCCACATCCAAGGAGCATCACCATAGAAGCTTGGGAGCACTCTTCATCAACTCCAATCAATAAATTGGCTCCCAAGACTTCTCTACATTACGGTTTTTCTTGTTTTATTATTTTGAGCATCAATTTGGGTTTGTGCCTACAAACCCCTCTTTCTCTCATCTTCCTTTTGTTTGGGTTTTCACACCACCTTCAAGGTGTGAAGAGGTTAGTCAAGCCTTCCCTTTAAAAGGCTTGAGTCATAGGTGAGCTAGCCTTCACCTGTAAGAAGGCTAGTGGGTTCTTTCTCAACCATTAAAAGCAAGCTGTAATAGGTTCTAGACTACCTTAAAGTCTAGTGGGTTTCTTGCTAAAACCATTAAAAAGAAAGCGGTAGTAAATCTCTCAACGGTTGAGTTGGGATCAGAGACGTAGGCTTTGGTTTTAGCCGAACTCTGTTATCAAGTTTTGTGTCTTGCCTCTTTTATTTCCGCTGCACTTTTTACTTTGATTTTAAATTGTTAATTATTTTTTAAAAGGAAATTCACCCCCCTCTTGCCATCACTCTCCACCTAACAATTGGTATCAAAGGCAAAATTTGAGTAATACCTTCACTGGTTTCAAATTCAAGATCTTTTGTGATGGCTTCAACGTCTTTCGCCCCCGAAGGCTATTCTTTGGGTCGTGCTCCATTCTTTGATGGAACCGACTATACTTATTGGAAAACCAGCATGACCACTTTTCTTAGAAGTATAGGTTATCCTATTTATAAAATTCTCATGCATGGTTATTCTCTTTCTTCTCCCAATGAATCCAAATGGACTCAAGACGATATTAAAAATTTCGAGCTTGATGGCAAAGCCATGAACGCTCTTCATTGCGGCCTTGATCGTAATGAATTCAATCGTATTTCTACTTGCACCACTTCTCATGAAATTTGGAAGCTTTTGGAAGTGACCCATGAGGGAACTAACAAAGTCAAAGACACTAGATTAGATATATATCGTCAAGACTTTGAAAGTTTCACCATGCACCCACATGAATCTATAACTGAAATTTTTACACGTTTTACTGATGTTTGCAATGGGAGAAAGTCCCTTGGTGATGATGTGTCTGCAGAAACGATGGTCAAGAAGATCCTTTGGATCTTACCAAGCCCATGGGCACCAAAAGTCACAGCAATCCAAGAAGAAAAAGACATCAAGAACATGCCGGTCGAAGAGCTCATCGGATCCCTCATGACCTACGAGATCACCATAAGGAGGAAAGCTGAAAAGGAAGGCAAACCGATCAAAGTTCCAAAGAACATCGCCTTCAAAGTTCAAAAAGAAGAAAGCTCCTACTCCTCATCTTCTTCCTCTTCAAGCGGCGATTCAGAAATTGAGAACCTTGCCCGCAAGATGCACAAATTCATGAAGAAGAACAAAAAGAAGAAATCTCGCAAGGCTCGATAGAAAGAACTCGACGAAAAATCCGAGCCCGAGGTAACATGTTACGGGTGTGGCAAGAAAGGCCATTACAAGCCCGATTGTCCACTCAACAAGAAAAAGGCCAAGCAAAAGGAAAAGAAGAAGGCATTCAAGGCCACATGGAGTGATAACTCCACATCCTCCTCCTCATCCTCCTCAAGTGACAACGGTAAAAAATGCCTAATGACATTTCATGAGGTAACTTCTTCCGACCCCTCTTCCTCTTGTTCTTCAAATTCTTTCAATCATTTATCTTATGAGGATCTCCAACATGCGAGAGATCAATTGGAGGAAGGTTTTCACGAACTTTCTTCCAAATTTATTGCTTTGAAAAAGAATAATAAAATTCTCATTTCTGAAAAAGAACAACTTCTCAAAAAGAATGAGGAACTTACCCTTAAGATACAAGATATTCCAAATGTTGATTCTTTGAATTAAACTATTAAAGATTTAAGGGAATCTCTTGCCAAGTTCACCCAAGGTGAACAAAATTTGACCAAATTGCTAGGTTCTCAAAGTTCGGCTAGAACCACACATGGATTTGGCTTTAACAAGCAAGCCACTTCCTCTTCCCATGCTCCAACTATTTTTGTAAGGGGGATCTCCCAATATAAATTTTGCAACTATTGTAAAAAACCCGGGCACTTAATTTATGAGTGCAATTGCAAAAATGCCCGGTATGGAAGGCCCAAAACTATTTTCTTTAACGATGAATTTCGTAGGAGAAGACCCGCCACAAGACAAGTATGGATTGAAAAATACCTTTTAGCGAGTCTCACCGGTCCAAAATTTGTCTCGGTTCTAAAATCCTCTCCCCGGTGATTTGTTGTTTTTATTTAGGGGGAGTTAGGATCGTTTAAGCCTTTTTGCGTTTTTATTTCAAAACTTTCATTTCAAAACTTTCAATTCAAAACTTTCAATTCAAAACTTTCAATTTCAAAACTTTCATTTCAAAACTTTCAATTCAAAACTTTCAATTCAAAACTTTCAATTCAAATTTCAAAAATTTCAATTGGTTTAAAATCTCTATCTTGTTTTTCAATCCTTTCCCTCAATCAAGTTTTATGCCCCGTGCTATTTTGATAATCACAAAGGGGGAGAAATTCTTGGTTGATTGGGGGAGAAATCTTTCTCTCATGCTTTGATTTACTTTTCAATTTATCCTTTAAAGCATGCCTTTCATTTCAGTCTTTTACATTGCTTGTTTTGGTGATTGTGATCATCAAAATAGGGGGAGATTGTTGTACCTCTCGTACCCCTCGTGGTTTAATTTTCATGATCACAATCACTATCTTTTTTATCTAATCTTGTTTTAAGTATTTTTGGATGATAGGCATGATTTCAGGTTTCCAAGGAATTGGGCCAAGAAAGCTGAAAGCAAATGTGGACTGATTTCAGACCATCGGCCAACCGGTGTCCCATCACCGGCCAGCCGGTGGAACCCAGACAGAAGGGACACCTACTGTCTCACCACCGGCCAACCAGTGGCCTCCTCACCGGCCAACCAGTGGTGCCTGGGCAGAAGGCCTCTCCATTTTCCAAAGCACCGGCCAACCGGTGGCCAAGCACCGGTCAGCCAGTGGAGCCAGTCAAACTAGTCGTTGGGCTTTGACCAGCCTGCTCCCAACGGCTCCAAAGACTTTTCCAACGGCTCCGAAGACCCCGAACGGCCATATGAGGGTTCCCCCTCTATAAATAAAGGACTAGGAAGCCCCGGAACGGGAGTGGAACAATAACAAAGCCAACGGAAGCCAACAGACACATTTTGCATCATTTGGCAAACCTTCGGCGGATTCCTTCAAGGAACCTCAATTGCTCCAACCCATTTCCGCATCCAAGGAGCATCCCCATAGAAGCTTGGGAGCTCTCTTCATCAACTCCAATCAATCCATTGGTGCCCAAGACTTCTCCACATTACGGTTTTTCTTATTTTATTATTTTGAGCATCAATTTGGGTTTGTGCCTACAAACCCCTCTTTCTCTCATCTTCCTTTTGTTTGGGTTTTCACACCACCTTCAAGGTGTGAAGAGGTTAGTCAAGCCTTCCCTTTAAAAGGCTTGAGTCATAGGTGAGCTAGCCTTCACCTGTAAGAAGGCTAGTGGGTTCTTGCTCAACCATTAAAAGTAAGCTGTAATAGGTTCTAGACTACCTTAAAGTCTAGTGGGTTTCTTGCTAAAACCATTAAAAAGCAAGCGGTAGTAATTCTCTCAAAGGTTGAGTTGGGAGCGGAGACGTAGGCTTTGGTTTAAGCCGAACTCCGTTATCATGTTTTGTGTCTTGCCTCTTTTATTTCCGCTGCACTTTTTACTTTTATTTTAAATTGTTAATTATTTTTTAAAAGGCAATTCACCCCCCTCTTTCCATCACTCTCCGCCCAACATATAAATGACCTATCCTCAGACTTAATCCATTGAATACCATGTAAAATGAAAAGAGTATGGTAGGAAAGATAAAATTATCTTGTAATTTGGATTTACCTATAAAGTCAATTTATTGATTCTATGGTATTATAGAAAGAAATAAATGTAAAAGTGGGCTTCAAGGATAATGTATTTAGAATAGAAATGTCTCAATCATATTAACATGACTTTGTTCAATCATTATTTTGACAAGATTCAATGAAATTTCTAATTGTAAACCATGATTGTGTATCTCTTAATAAATGAGTATTAAAAATAGTAATAAAATTTCATTTCAGAGTAACTCACAGAATGATAAAATTATGATTTGGTTTAGTTTTTAGTAGGTATGGATTTAAAAATTTTGATAATCTAAAACAAATGTTGGAAAAAAACGTTATATGAAAATGTTTCCATATCAAATATTATTTAAAAGAAATTCTTAAAAAATCAATTAAAATATCTTGAAATAAATTTTAGTTTGAAAAATGATAATGAATATTCATTGAATCTCAAAGTTCTTAAAAATATAAAAAAGTATAAAACAAAACATACACTTAATGTATTAACACCAATCCTCTACACATAAATGATTACTAAACTCTTTTGAGTCAAAAATGATTTTATCAACATTAAATTAATATTTTTAGGAATTAATCAATTCAATGTAGGAATTAATGATACAACCTAACTTATTAGTAGTGGAAGCATTTAGTTTATCTCTTTGGTACAACCCAATAAAAATCTATAATTATAAAAAAATTGAAATAATAAAAAATTTAAAAGAAAAGGTAATTTCAAGAGAAAAAATGGGATAAATCTTGTTTTAACCCCCAAATGAGTATTGTGTTTTGATTTCCCTCAGTAGGTACTATTAGTTGTTTTACAAATAGTATTGGTGGGTGGAGTTTCTTTGAGTTAAATAACCACTTGTGTATTTCTCTAATATTCACCACTCCAAATTTAATATTGAGGAATCCAATGAAAGATTATAATATATCCATCCCAAATAAGAAAAGTTAATTCTTATGTGGTGGGGGTAGAAGAAAGAATAGGTTCCCCTCTTTTTCTTTTTCCACTAATTCCTTTTACTCTTCTTCATTATCCATGACTTTTCCACATTTTTACTACATAAAATGTTTCAATAAGTTGAAAGTATGATAGTATTCATATTTGAATGTAATTTTAAAAAGATATATTAATATCAAAACCTCCCATGCAAAATGAAAAACTTATGACCTAGTTTCTTCAAGAAAATCCATTGAGAATGATTTATCATTAAATTCATATATTAAATTCTATTTAATGGTGACATCTAAAAATTCTTGATCATTATCCACGGTAGTTTATAACTTATCCAAAACTATATTTTCAACATAGAATGGGTGATAAGGTGATTCCAACATAGATTAATCAATAGTAAGTATATCTAATGAATTTATCTCTCTCTCAAGTGATTCAACCTATAACTATTGCAATTGAATGCATGTGTTTGGAAGTAATAATGAAATATATGACAATGGAATATCATATTATATAGACTAAACCTCTGAAATATCTTCTAGGAAGGTGAGAGGTAGTGAAAGAGACTATTCGGATTCCTTGGTAACATGTTGTTAAAACCATGATAAGTAGTAAGAGATCTTAGTAAGTTCCACGACCAAGGCTTCTAAAACTAGTTGTTCATTATCCCACTTCAAGTCCTCGATGAGATCTTGGAATGATATCTCTCTAATGTTTGATTTCTAGTATCCTCTCACATATCTAGACAATTAATAAATAATTTCATCCATTTTGAGTGTGAGTTGATTTTTGTAGGATTTTATTGAAAAATAGAAAAATTATTTACAAATAATGAGTGAAAGAATAATTAGATACACCAAAATAATGATAAATTTCATGATTGTTTTCATTAGATATTTCAAATTATTTTTTTAATAACTAAAATATATTGGTTGACCAAGTTAATCTGTCTTTAGAAGCCTTACCATTGATCACACAATATTATAATCCACTTTATAGTATTTTTTTATATTTTATAATTTATGAAAATAAAAAATGAAAGAGTAGAAATATGTGAGATATATATATATATATATATATATGTTTCCCTCGGATTCTGGGGATGATCTCCTTTGATGAGAGGTTCAAACATTCCGATCAGTTTCTAACGGGTTTGTTCGTAGAACCGTAAACATCCAATGATTACACTTCCATTCGGACTTACTTTCTAAAGGTAAGTGCTCATTAGTTTGTGGACTGATGAGGCTTAGGAATTTTCATTGGTCGAGAGGATGGGAGGTTGGACCCATCACACATTTTTGAGGGGAATTATTGTCTACTCCGAGACTCTCTTTATAGATTTAAGTTATGTTCGTGAATCCTTATTACATTACCAAGTATAAAATGATCTTTCCTTCAGATTTGACAATCAATGATCGATATGTATGAAATTTAGAGAATCTTTTATATGTATTCGAGGTTCTTCATCGATAGAGAATCATCTGTATTTATTAGAGATTCTTGGCCAATGGTACCCTTCGACAAATTTATATAGAAGTCTCTTGGTCATTATGATGACCATGTTGGTTTTAAAGCCACTCAGTGGGGCACTTGAAGTTTATTGTCATTCAGAAGGACATGGATTATTTCAGTGTTGGGATCGAACCCACATATGGGCTACCTACGTATCCTTTGTTCAGAAAAGGAATCAGAACCCATGTAGTTCGAGTAAGGGAGTATGATGTTTATGATTGATGGCTCAAAGAAGGATGTCATAATTACTTTTAAACTCTAATCTCACATGAGTCATGCTCGGTGTGAGAAACAAGAGGTATTGGTAAGAATCAGACAATTATGCCATGAAAGATGTAATCATAAGAAATAAGGTGGGACTTATGTAAGTATGACTTCCCAGATAAATGAAGATTTGGATTTACTTCAGGGAAGAAATCCAGGAACAGGGTCCATAAAGGTATATGTGTTTCACGAAGATTTGAATACTCTAACTTGGGACTTACTTCTGAAAAGGAGGCCCAAATTAGGAGAGGACTTATGATTGGTTTTTTTCCTTAGAAGGAATCCCAGATCAAAGGTAAATTAGGACTAGTTAAGAGAAATTAAGACTGGGGCTTACTCTTGAAAAGGAGGCCCAGGTTAAGAGACTTGAAAAATTAAGGGATTTGGTGCTTACTACTGAAGAGGATGCCCAAATTAGGGGACTGGGGCTTATTCCTAAAAAGGAGGCCCAGGTTAATGAGGACTTGGGGCTTACTCCTAAGGAGGATGCCCAGATTTGAGAATTATGACTGGGGATTATTCCTAAAAAGGAGTCCTAGGTTAAGAGAATTATGACTGGGGCTTACTCCTGAAAAGGAGGCCCATGTTAGGGGATCTCTCATCTTAAAGGATGAGGTTTAATGAATGAAATCTCAATCTTTAGTGACATAAAGATGTGTAAATCACTAGGTTTTGAGAGATTTTCCACAGAATTCCTTTCAGATAAGGAAGTCAAATCAAGAAATCATGCCATAAATGGCTTTGAAGAGTGTCTTGAAGACTAAATCTTGAATATGAAAGGTGGAATGGTTTAAGAGGGGTGAAATTGGAAAAAAGGGAACCCAAAAAGGCAGGGGTGCGCAAGTCCAGGCAGGCGCACAGGTACTGCGTGGGCGCGCAAGTCATGGTCGCGCTGGTATGCCTGCGCGACATATGGGGTACTTGCGCGATGGTTAACCAGCATGGTAATACTTGAGAGACTCTTGATTAAAGCCTTTAGAATCTTCTTGAGGTTCTTCCAAAAAAGGGGCATGCAAGTTCTATTGAAGGAGTAAGGTAGCGCGCAAGTGTGGCCTTTTCCCTTAAGGGCTGACCATTCAGGCACACAAGTGTTGATGTGTTTCAATACTTAGGCCTTCTTCCCCATCTTTAGATCTTCCGTTATAGGTAAGAAATTACCTTAGAAGTGTTTCAGAAGCTTCGAGAAGAGACTAGGGCGCCAGGAGCTCAAATCTGTGTTTCTGGGAATAATCCTCCTCGAATGGGGGGCCCACGAGGTCTATTTATAGGTAGGAGGAGACCCCGGGCGGTTATCACTTAGGCCTGGAAAGTCACTTGCATGACCATAATGCGTTGCGCAAATGGACTTGCGCGACTATGAGGGAACTTGCGCGACTTATGGGAAATCTTCTCCTTGTCCATTCCTTTGTCGATTTTTGATATTCTCTTCAATGAATGAATCACTTTGAGCTTAGATATTCCTCTTTTACGATCATTAGATTCTGTGACAAAAGGAGGGTCAACAAAAGTCCCCCCTCAGAGTTGGATCCGGAGAAAATAGAGGATTTGACTCTGAGGAAAAGAAGAAAACCGAAGGAAAGGTGGCACACAAGTTTGGGCGCGCAAATGAGCTTCAGGCACGTAGAGTCCAACGTGCAGGGGTACGACCTTTAGTCGCCCAGGGTATGGCGCGCAGGGTTCTGGCCACGTCTATAAATAGAGGGCCTCCCTTCCGTACAAAGCATCCGGATTTCTGGACTTCAAACCTTCGAGCTCTCGCCGCGCAGGTCACCTTAACCACGCAGGTTGCTCTGTTTTCCGGTGTTTCCTTGATGGCGCGCTGCTATCAAGGTATCTTGACTTGCGCGGTGATACCTGCGCGCCAAATACTTCTGCGACATATCCATACTTACGCGCCAGGTTTTAGACTTGTGCGTCTTAATGCCTTTTCCATTTTTCTGAAATCTTTCACAAATTTTATGAAAAATAAACCCATTTAAGAGTCAATTCATTCAACTTTTGTGCAGATTCAATGGCTCTTAAGGGAATTAAAATGGCTGATGAACTGGCTAGAAATCGGATTGTTGACATGATGAACATCATTAGACAGGATTATTATGATATCTGTTACAGCACTCTCCCAGATTTGGTTACGTACTTGAAGAAATATCATCTTAATTTCCCACAAAGCATCTACCTGCCTCTATATGGTCATGGTCATCTGGAATGAGTCAATGTTCCAGATGCAATGAACTATACACCTGAAATTCAGCTTCACTGCTACTCCTCTATTTCGGTTATGTTGTACATTAAGAACAACAACAATGGTGTGAACTTTCAAATTCTTCCTCCATGTCATTTTCTTGTAGATATAAAAATGGCAAACCCATGGGCTGAAATGTTTTCCACTGTCAGTTGGTGGAGAGAAGACAAACATGGCATTAGAGAAATATCTAAAAAGAGTAATCTCTCCAAATGGCTCTTTACTTCCAATGCTCCATTCTCAAATCCATGTATCCATCTTCCAAGTATCTTGGACAGAAATAGAGTCACTGTTTGATCAGCAGAAAATTTTCTCAAACTGCACTCAAGAACATCCTTTTACAACTGTTCCAAGAAGAGATAGTATTACTGCATCTCTTATTGTATCCAGTTGAATTAATGAATTCCACATGGTTTCTGATGAGGCTCGGGGTGCCGTAAATCAAATTAAGAGTTATATTGAAAGCCTCCTGTAATTCTTGAAAAAGATAAGAGACTCCAGTCTGTGGATGTCCTTCTAACTCTTGTCCATCAATGAAAAACACTTTCACCTTTAATCATTTGTACCTGCATTCTCTTTTACTATATTCTTTAGATTTTACCTAAGCCAATGAGCCTAGTAAGCATAGTTTGATTTTTACTAGGATTAATGTAAATAAACCTAAAAATTTCGAACCTTTTAATTGATCAATGTTACCTAAATCATACAAAATGTATGTTTAGTGAGCTGGGAACTTGACTTTTATTCAGAGTTCCCTTGTCTTTTGTGGGCAGTTTAAAGTCATGCACGTCGGACATAAAATGGATAATGTTTAAGGTCGAAATAACTTTGACCGAAATGGATTATAATTGACTCAATTCCTTGAAAATTCATCTGAAAAACATATTACCATATTCAAGTATGAGGGAAAATATGTAAACTATGACTTAAGAATATTTGAACCCAATAAATGATATGAAAAGAGCTAAAAGGCATTAGAAGAAGTAGTTTCCAAGAATGAAGTTACCATTATTTAACAAACTCGTTAGGGGGATGAATTATTCAGGGCCACCTAAGGGAATTGGCTGCATAGTTAAATAAAATAGTATCTTTTGGCTAACAAGTCTATTATGTAGACTGTTTACACAAGGCCACCTATGGGCACGTGCTGCATAGTCCGGAAAAACAACTCTCAGAAATTTAATTTTCTAGTTCTAAAAGCCAGTGAAAGTTTATGGAGATTCAAATCTTCCAAAGTATAGAGTTTGCTGTTTGGAAAGAGGTACTTGAATATGGAGAAAATATTTCCAAACAAGATTATCGAAGTACTGGATGAATATCACTCCTACGAAGGTTGGACCCAAACGTAGGGAAGGATAATATAAACCATAGACTTGAATACTTTCATATCATGAAAAAGGATATGGGACAAATATGTTAAGGATGGATATTTTTGCGGATCCCTACATACTGTCATTTAAGACAAATAAGGACAAAAGAGGCATTCTTCCCAAGAATAAAGTTACCACTATCCAACAAACCTGTTAGGGTGTTGAATTATGTAGGTCCACCTAAGGGCATTGGCTGCATAGTCAAATAATAGTATCTTTTGGGTAACAGGTCTATTATGTAGACTGTTTATGCAAGGCCGCCTATGGGCATGTGCTGCATAGTCAAGAAAAATAACTCTCTGAAGTTTGACATTTTTGTGACTATAAGTCATGAAAAGGGTTATTAGGATCTGAAAATATTTAAGGTTAGGATTATGACACATAAAGATGGGTATTGTTCAATATATACAGAGATACACAGATCAATTCTAACCATAATCCTGTTATGGCTGGGTCCTGAATTGAAATATTAGACTTCACTACGTATCTCATTAGGATGAGAATCAAGCCATACATAGTTCTTAAACTACAGTTTAACGTCGTGTGGGACAAAAGGATTAGAGATCTTAGTTTAGGGTCATAGAGCTTGGACCATTGTAAGAAATACACAGTGTGTGTTTTCATGGGGACTTTTCAGCCAAAGGGCTGAAAGTGGAATTTTGGGTTAGGCCCAAAGACTTGGGGCTGGATTCGAGGGACACTCGAACGTTCCTACATATCCCATAAGGATGGGAATCAAGACCACGTAGTTATAGAAATACCCTTTGTACAAATTTGGCTCCTACATATGAAGGGTGAAAGGGGACTTTAGTACAATGATGGTTTAACCCAAGATAAAAGGTTTGGGCGTTGCCATGTATGCACGTAGTCTTTAAAATGAAACATGATTGAAAAATCAATGTAAATAATGATTCCCTCTCAAGTGAGGGTATCAAAGAATATTGTAGTTTATTTTCATACTGGACAAAAATGTTGTATAGTTTAATGTTGTATAACAAGGACGAATGTGAACCAATGTAAATATATTTATTCTAGGGGCGGTTTCACGAATCAACATCATATGAGATGGAGGTGAACCGATGTGAAGAGATTGGTTTTGGGATTGAACCATGGGAGGTTGCCTACATACCCAGCCAAGAAGGCAAGGATCAAAGTCCGTGTAGTTCAATTAAAGAATGAATTAATGATCAAGTTGTTCTTGGGGACAACAACCTAAAAAATGATGTTGGTACTTACACATGGTTAGCGGACCAAAGAGAGTGTTATGGTTGAAGTTTTCCCTAAGATCACGTGAGTCATACTCGGTGTGAGAAACAAGAGGTAACAACAACCTTAACTATGCATAGTTTAATGTCATGTAGGACATATAAAGGGACTATGCAGTTTAAAGTCTTGCAGTTAAAACTATTGGTCTTGCACAGTTTATTGTCATGTAGCAGGGGAAAATTACAGTTTAATGTCATGTAGGACGTATCACATACTTTCTGTACAGTTTAGCATCATGTAGTTAGGGTGATTGGGATAACAGAGTTTAACGTCATGTTGGACGAAAGGGGGACTGTGCAGTTTAATGTCATGCAGTGAGGACAAAAGAGTACACCATTTAACGTCATGTTGGATGCAGTGGAGATTTTTTACACAATTTAGCGTCATGTTGGACGAAAGTGTGAGTAGTTTAAGGTCATACATGACCTTTGATGATTATGTAGTTTAACGTCTGTCCGGACGTAATGGAATTTTATACAGTTTAGCGTCATGTAGTTAGGACGTCACAGTTTAACGTCTTGCTGAACGTAAGGGACTTGCAAATAGTTTAGGGTCATATGCATGGACCGTTGGTGATGCAGTTTAAGGTCATACAAGGACAAGTTGCAGTTCAAAGTCATACTGGACCATTGATGTAGTTTAAGGTCATACAGGAACTAGTTGCAGTTTAATGTCATACTGGACCATTCAGTGAACTTTTTCACAGTTTAACGTCATGTGGGACGAAGTTGCAGTTTAAGGTCATACTGGACCATTGCTGTATAGTTTAACGTCATATAGCAAGGAAAATGTACAGTTTAATGTCATGTAGGACGATGGAGGGACTTTGCAGTTTAATGTCATGTAGTGAGGAAAAATTAGGGATTTTTTTTCAAAGTTTAACATCGTGTTGGAAGAAATTAATACAAATAGTTTAAGGTCATATGTATGGACCGTTTCTGTATAGTTTAACGTCATATAACAGGGACAAAGTACAGTTTAATGTCATGCAGGATGTATTAATGGACTTTTGTATAGTTTAACGTCATGTAGCTAGGACGAAGTACGTACTTTACAGTTTATACAAAATAATTCTTTAAAAATTTGGCATTGGTTGGAGTAGTGATGAGTTCTCCATCCATCGAGATTAATGAATAAGATCCATTGGAGTAGACCCTATGTATTAAATAATGTCCTTCCCATTTTGGCTCAAGTTTGGGAGGTTTCTTTCCTGGTATCATTGGAGTTCTAAGAACTAATACCAATTCTCCCTGAGTGAATGAACGAAGACGAACTTTTTTGTTAAAATCTCATGCTATTCGATTCTGATAGACTTCCACGTGGTGAAAAGTGCACAATATTTTCTCATCTAACCATTCCAATTCATTCAATCACTTTTGAGATTGTTCATCTGTAGATGATTGATCACAAATGGCAACTCTCAGTGAGGGTAGTTTAACTTCAATGGGCAAGACGGCTTCCGTTCCATATACTAATGAATACGGAGTTGACTGAGTTGTAGTGCGGGTGATAGTCCGATAAGCCCATAAAGCATGAAAGAGTTTATCAGGCCATGGCCTCTTATATTTATCCACTATCTTTTGCAGTATATTTTAAAGAGTCTTGTTAAAGGCTTCTGTCTGGCCGTTGTCCGCTGCATGATACTGAGATGAATGGTTGGATTTGATGTTGTATTCTTGATACAACTTCTTCACCGCGGATGAACAGAAATTGGTTCCATTATCCATCAATATGGTATGAGGGACACCAAATCTGGTAATGATGTTAGACTTGATTAAGCTAAAAATGCATTTAGAACTGAATTCCTTGAGAGGTATTGCCTCTTCCCATTTGGAAAAGAAGTCAGTAGCAGTAAGAATGTACTTAAACTGCTTGGCTGTAGCCGAAGGGTAAGGTCCTACCACATCCATTCCCCATGTGGAAAATGGCCATGATTATTTAGTTGTATGAAGAAACTCTAGAGGTTGATGAATGAAGTTGGCATGTACTTGTCATGAATGACACTTCTTTGTGAAATCGACACAATCTCGTATCATTGAAGTCCAAAAGTATCCAAGCCTTCGAATCTGATTAGACAGTCTATGTCCAGACTAGTGGGCACCACAGACTTCTGCATGAAATTCTTTCATAACAGCCATTATCTCTTCACCATCAATTCATCTAAAGATAACTCCTTCAAAACCACGTTTGTAGAGAATTTTTTCTAGGTGATCTGGGCTATCATAAAGAGTAAAATTAACCACACGTCGCTGGATTTGTTCTTTCTCAGTTCTATCAGGTGGAAGTGTTCCATTTTTAAGGTATTCCCTGATAGGTGACATCCATCCTGTAGTATGACCATACAGTTCAGGAATGGGACAAATTTCATTAATTTCCTCTGTTCTGATTCGAACATAAGGTGAAATTGCACGACGGTGAGCAATATTAATGGTTGTCTCATCCCGATTTGGATCTGCCAGAGCTGTGGCTATATTATCCAATGCATCAGCATGAGTATTTTGTGATCTTGGGACATAAGAAAATGTTGGTTCCAAAGGGAATTCCTCCATTAAATCTCTGACGTAATCATACAAAGGTATTAGTTCTTCTTTTCTGATGGCATAATCCCCATTGACTTGTTTGATTACCAAGTCTGAATCACCTTTCACATTTAAGTGATTCACTTGTGCTTGAAGTTCTAATTCCAAGCCTACGATGAGAGCTTGGTATTCTGCTTCATTATTGGCACCACCTTCCCACAATAAGAAGGAATAAGGTAACACTGCCTTTTCTAGAGAAATGAGCACAATTCCTAAGCCAACTTTGTTGAATTTAGGATTTTCCATTTTCCTCCCTGTTGGAATTTTGGAAGCACCATCAAAATACATTTCCCATACCTGAGGACATTCTTGAATAGAGAAGACTTCCTCATCAGGGAGTTCAATATATGAAGATGTGTCTTCCACTGAAGGGTGTTCAGCTAGGAAATCAGCCAGAGCTTGTCCCTTTATCGCCTTTTGAGACACATACTGAATGTCAAATTGCTGCAAAATAACTGCCCACCTTGCCAGACGTCCTGTAAGCATTGGACGACTTAGGATAAATTTGAGCAGGTTATTGTGAGATACCAATTAGACCTCGTGATGTTGTAGGTAGTGTCTCAACTTCTGAACTGCAAAGATTAATGCCAGGCATCACTTCTCAATACATGAATACCAGGTTTCTGTTTCAAGCATGGTTCAATTGAGATAGTAGAGACTGTTTTCATTCCTAGCATCATTCTTTTGAGCAAGAAAGGCACCCAATGATTTCTCTAGAGATATCATGTAGAGGATAAGTGGTCTTCCTTCAACAGGTGGCCTGAATACCAGTGGACTCAAGAGGTATTTCTTGAGAATATCGAATGCTTCTTGACATTCTTCAGTCCACTGGTAAGTGACTCTCTTCTTCATCAATTTGGTGAAGGGTAAACTTTTTCCTGCCAAATTGGCGATGAAACGCCGAATATAGTCTAATTGTCCTTGAATTACTCTTAATTATTTCAAATTTTGAGGAGGTGACATACCATGGATTGACTTAATATTCTTAGGATCGAATTCAATACCACTATGTCATACAAGAAAGCTGAGAAATTTTCCTGAGGTTACCCCAAAAGCACATTTTAAGGGGTTCATCTTCAAATTATGTTGTCGAAGCTTGCAGAATATGACTTCCAAATCAGCCAAATGATTAGAACATTGTTTGGATTTAACTACCAAATCGTATACATAGCATTAAACAAACTTACCTAAGAATGGTTTGAAGATATGATGCCTGGCACACTGATAAGTTGAACCTGCATTATTTAAGCCGAAGGGCATTACCTGGTAGAAAAACACACCCTGAGGGGCTCTGAAGGCTGTAGATTCCTTGTCTTCTAGGGCCATTCAGATCTGATTATATCTGTAATATCAATCCATGAAGGAAATTGCTTCATAGCTACCTGTTGCATCAATTATAAGTTCTATAATCGGAACTGGGAAATCATCCTTAGGACAATGCCGATTAAGATTTCTGAAATCAATACAAACTCTAATTTTCCTGTTATTTTTCTTTACGAGGACAATATTAGCCAACCATTTGGGATATTGAACTTCTCTGACGAAGTTATCTTTGATAATCTTATCCACTTCAGCTTCAATTTTGGAAGCATAGGTTGGGTGTGTTCTTCTCGCGGATTGCTTAAATCCTCTATGTTCTTCTGGTAAACCCAAATGATGAGTAGCAACATCGGGATAATGCCCGGGCATTTCTGTATAGTTCCAAGAAAATATATCTCTATTTTACTTTAGAAAAGAAATATACATCTCTTGTTCTTCAAGAGTCATGGCCGCACTGATTAAAGTGGGGGTGTGGATCTTCTTTTGTACCCAGATTTATTTCTCTGAGTTCATCCATAGTGGTAGAGATACCCTCTTCAAATGCTGGAGGAGCATCTCTGAGATCTTCCTATTCTTCTTCATCATGTGTTATTTCTCCATTTTCTACTTGCATAGTAGATGATAAAGTAGAATTATCATGATCCGAAGAGATGTAAAAATTTGCATATCTTGAAGAAGAAGCTTCCAATTCCGACCTGATTGATGATGAAGGGTCTTCTTTGGGTAATAAAGAGGAGATGCTGATTGAGAATCGACATCATTGTTCACCTTCGATGTTGCTATAACTTCTTCTGTCCTAATTGGCGAAGCATAGACTTATTGGATTTCAACAGATGAAATGAAGACGTCACCATTTGTGCTTTCATCACTACTTGGTAGATTACCAATTTCTCCCATGTTGTCTAGCTCGATTGCCATAATTGACATCATGGATCTTTCCATAAGAGTATTTTTATTTGGGTCTATCTTGTCAATTTGAATGATAGGCAACACATAATCTGTACTCAAATGTGTAAATGGATTTATTGGAATTTTTTCCAAACCATATGGAGCATTAACTTTGGTAATATCCTTTGTTATGGATTTCTCCCTTTGCTTCATGTGATAGAATTCCGCCTCAATGTATTGAGACTCACATGTCTTGAACGGGGCCTTATCACCATACAATGTCCCAACTTGACCATCAAAACAATATTTGAGACATTGATGGTATGATGAAGGGACAACCGCATGTTGATGTAGCCAGGGTCTTCCAAGCAAGATGTTGAAGGATGAGTCTTGATCAACAACCATGAAATATGAATTGGATATAAGATCTCCAAACCGAGTTCTGAGTGTAACTTCACCCATTGGTTCTTGTTCATTTTTATCATATCTCTATAGCATCATGGTGGAAGGAGATAAATCAGATTCCGTGAGGCCCAATCAACGAAGTGTATGAATGGGCATGAGGTTGACTCCTGAACCATTGTCAATGAAAGCTCTTCGAACATCCACGCCATTGACCTTTCCAGAAAAGTACAATGGTCTAATATGTCCATGTACAACATCATCTTCATCTACATTAGTAAAGGATATTATTGCATGGAATTCTGCAGGATTATTCTCTATGTGATAGACTTCAACTGCATCAATTTCAGTTTCAAACTCCTGAGGACTTGACAAAGCCACGATGAGTGCTTCCCAAAGATCTTTTGACAGGTTTAGAGCATCCAGAATTGATAACTTGGCTGGTACTTGGGCCAATTGTTTCAATATATCATACTTTTGATCCAGAGGTCTGTGTTTCCCAATAGAAATATGTGGTTTAGCAGGTACCTTGGAAACAGATGCTTTGGAATTTTATGCATCTTGTATTGGGATAGGAGTTGGTAATATTCCTGTTTTTGGAAGAATAGACCGATTATATACATTTACTTGCTGAGAGGAAGAAAATGGAACCTTCAACCAGTCTTCCAAAATAACTGTGCCAGGACTAAATTTTCTATTGGTAGAAGAACTTTCTTGTTCTTGCTGATCTCGCTGAAGGGATCTACCACGAGTTTCTGCTACGTACACAGTTCTAGTAGGGGTATAATTGTAAAAGTGGCTTCTGAAAGATCCATGTATTCCCTTGTATCTTGAGCCCTTGGAACTTCCTCTGATTCCTCTTTTTGATACACAGAATTCATGCTTATTGAAATCGATACTACGACTGGCATATGGATCTGTTAATTGAATCATATTAACAGAACCAAAGATTAACTCTTCGTCTGATGAAGGCTCTGCCTAATTAGCCTCTTTAGGCTGTGCCGTTTGGTGGGGCGGTGCCCGTGGCTTTGAAGTAGATGGCATGAAGTCTGCTAAAGTCAAAGATAACTTAGGCTTTGACACATACTCATCTTCTTCTGATTCTTTTTCTTCCTTTGAATCATGTCGTTTCTTTGACGACTTTCCCTCTAACGAAGAGGGTTTTGCCACAACATTCATGGCAGAAGACACAATTGGTTTCTTTAATTGTTTTTGCAAAATATCAAGAGTTTGATTGATTGTCTTTCTAACCATCCAATCATCATACTTCTGTGCATTTTTGTTTTTGACTTCTTGCCATTCACCTTCCTCCTCTGAAACTGTAGCAGTGACACATGATACCTAGGTTGAGGAGCCTTTCAACGTGACTTGTCCCAAGTCGACCATCTTTTGCAGGAGGTCTTTGAAGACGAAACACTCCGGGATGGGATGCCCCAACATTTGATGAAAAGGGAAATAATTAGGACGATCTTCATCTCCTTTTTTGTTTGGACTCTTGGGTATTGCCAATTGAACCAAATTATTTTCCAGAGCTAAAATGAAATAACTAGGAACTTGTTCATTTCGGAAAGATTATTTTTTTCTCTTCAGATCCTCAAATTGTTTTCGTCTTTGATCTTTTTGATCGTCTGGATGAAAAGGTCTTTGTTGTTGGTGCTTAAGAGGTGGAGCCCTTCGAGAAGATGAAGGTTTTTAGGTAGAAATAGGTACAGGTGCTTGTTTAAGCATAACTATAGAAGTTTCTGCTTTACCCATTCTCCTTCCTGGAGCTGATGGAATTACACAAGATTTAGCCTTAGCCTGTATAAGGGAATCTTCAATTTGCTGAGCGATTGAAGTAAGGTCTCGAAACCCTCCTGTGTATTTCATAGGGATTAATGGCATGCGTAATTCATCACGCAGATTTTCCACACATATTGGCAATAATTCTTCTTGAGGGAGTGATAAACTCAAAGAATATTTTAATCCCTTCCATCGAGCAATGAAATCAGAGACCCTTTCATTCTCCCTTTACTTACAGTTTGTAAGATCGAAAACTGTTGTCTTTGGAAAAGTTGAGCTGAACTGAAGGAGGAATTTTTGGCGAAGATCCTCCCATCCGGTTATTGACCAGGATTGCAAGCTTGTATACCAAACAAAAGATGGTCCTTTCAAGGTTCACATGAAGCATCTGAGTTTCACTGCTTCTTACTACTCCAGAGTTCCCATCATAGGATCGTGACAAGATACGTAATGCGTCAAATGCTGCTCAGGATTGACTGATCCATTGAAAATAGGGAATACAGGGTTCCCAAAACTGGATGGAGGAGAAATTGAATCTACCCATTCAGGGTAAACTTTCTTTTCTGGATGAACTTGCACACGTTTTCCTTCCATAGTTTATAACCGAGCTGTTAATGACTCAATAGTATTTATTAAATTTTGAGAAACATCCGGTTGAACTTGGAATTAGGTAGGTGCAATGACCGGAGCTTGGACAGATGTGACGATTGGTGCTGCAACTGATGGTAGCACTGCCAACTGTTGTTGCACTTGACCCATAGGATTTGACCTATGAGGGTGTAATGATATAGGAGGATATTCTTGATCCATCTCAGTAGCTGCAACAAATTCCTTTGGCTGACTGACTCCAGCATGCTTAAGAAGAATACTACTCTGAAGTAGTTCTGCATTCAACCATCTTAATTCCTTCATTTCTTCCTCCTGTTGTGAAAACCTTTTCTCTAGTGAGAGCGATTGACCTTCTCCAAAGGAAGGATATGTAACCTGGTTCTTTCCCTTCCCTTTGTTAGATCCTTTTCAGAGAGGGGGAAGTGGGTTACTCAAAGGATTACCTAGGTTCTAAGTAATCCTTTGACTTCGTGTATGCACACCTTCTTCATTTGTGTCGGTGTGTACATATTCTTGATTAGGAACCTCTTTATCTGAGTCCCCTGAGTGAGCCTCATTTGGTGGATTAGAAACAACGCAATTGATGACATTGATTGATTCATAACTCATCGCATCCCTTCTATCAGCATTTCTGTGATATTGTCTTCTTCCATGTATTTGATGAGACATTTCCTTTTGTTGATTCGATCCCTCAGGAACTTCTTGACGAACCATAATTTGGAGAGAATCTCCTGATAATTTGGCTCTTCGTTCCTCTTGAGGTTTCTTCCCCAATCAAGAAAATACCGACTTTCTCTAAGGAGGGGATTGATGATTTGAAAAAGTCTCCAGTCCAATGGACTGGGGCTGTTCCTGCTGTTCTCGCTCAACTCCTCGAATCCTATTTGTTGATTCTGAGGGTTGGTTTAAAAGAGTCCCCAGTCTGGCGAGATGGGGTGGTTCTTGACATGCTATGTCTGAGACTCTCTTGAAAGTCCTCTTGATCTTGCGAACCTTAGTTCGGAAATTTGCTGGATGTATTAACCTGTATCTGCTTTTATCACCCGGTTCAAAAGACCGTTGGATGATTTCTGACACTTCTGTCACTTAGTGACATGCTTGATCTAAACGAGAGGCCTGTTTAATATTCTTGTTTTCTTGATGCAAGAGTAATTCAACAACTTGTTCTCTGTATTCTTGATTTTGAGAGGAACTAGTTGAATCCTGTTCTTGGGCAAGCTTTTGATTACAAACAAAGCCCATTGACTGTGGCCGGTCATGGGAAATAACAATGAATGAGACCATTTTCGGCGGGCTTTGCTGACTTGAGAGCACCATGAAATCCAGTGCTCCATGAACACCCCATCCTCTGACATGAATACCCGATGGGGCATTGGAAATTAACTGACACAATCTTCTTAGTGCGCCAAGGCATGAACATTGAAGGTCTTTCTGCTGCTTTCAACCTTCAGATATCGAGAGACTAATAGAGATTCCAAATCAATCTGACGTTGTAACCCTTATATTATCTTAAGATGATTTTCATATTCATCATAACATAATACTTTCTTTTTTAACTGACAAAGAGTTTTCCATATGTTGAGATGAATATCATGAATTTCATCTTCTATCAACATTTCTGGAATATTATACTGAGAGTTAGCCAAAGGCCAAAACATGACTGACACTTCACCATTTGCCATTTGTTTTCTCATGTTCAACATTTCCTCTTTGTCATTTGATGAATATTATTCTACCTGATTTGACCAGAGTTGGTGTTTCCTTGTTGCTTCATTGGATTCAACAGGATTGGTAGAGAAATCATTGATCAAACTAGAAGATGCATGACATAGGGTGGTTCGGAGAATGACCTACACCCTGGGATATCCTCTGATTGAGAAAGTATTTCACCTGCTAGCGATGAAGCTTCATACATGACGGGTTTCGCATTTTCTAGTGCCTCAAGATAAGAGGGCTTTCTCGAGACTACATTATCCACTGGAGCATTTTCTGGGCAATGTGCATCACTACTGCGGAGAGGACTTTCGCAGAAAAATTCATCATCATGGGGAGGACCACCATAATGGGTTACAACAAAAGATGAGATCTCTTGCTCCTTGGTCTTCTGACCACATAGAGGGTTCCTGTGGCTCTCATCCGAAGATGAAACTTCGAGATCGACCGAAGTTTCACGAAGAAAGCCTTCATGAGAAAGTGTCTGTTGAAGACCTTCAGAATTAATGTTCCCACTATTGGGAAATGAGGGAGTAGAATCTTGAATTTCAACAGATAATTGCTTGAGGGCTTCAAGAACTCCAGCATCGAGTGAGGCCTTGGTAATGATTGGCTCTTGATCTCCTAACTGTGCTGGGAAGGTCTTCTTCTTAGATGCCTTATTACTCGCCTTGGAAACCAGTTGTTGATGAAAGTGGTTGCTCTGAGTAGGTGTATATGCTTGATCAGGAAAGATGGCCAGGTTAGGCTGGCGATCTCCACTCAAATCAGGTGTATGTGCCTGACTTGGTTGTCCGTATGATATGGGGGAGTATGCCCCACAACCCTCTTGGACAGGAACAGATGTGTGTGTCTGTTCCAGAGTGAATTGTTGATGTGTCACTCCATTGGTAGGGATATATTTATGTGTCTTTCCCTGAGATGCCGCTGAAGTTGTTATAATATCCTGGAAGGCCTCCAGAATATGAGCAGGGATTTTCTTCTACTCTTTCACCATTTATAGAATATGCTTGGTGACTTCAGCTGCCGGAACGAGAATATACATCCATTCCGGGCTTGGAGCAGGTGTATGTGCCTGCTCCTGTCCTCCTTTTCCTATTAGTGAATCCTGACAGTACTCAAGTGTGGGGGCAGAGAGTTGAGTCTGCCTCCTATTTGTTGTCAGGGATTTCCGACTAACTTCTCCGAATGCTACCAAGCGAGACTGTTGGTAGGATTGATTAATACCACCAGGTGTATGTGCCTGCTGATTGCACTTCGCCAAAAGTGGTTGATGAGATCCATCATATGTAGTCATACGAGGCTGCTGACTAGCTGATGATGTATAAACAGGTGTATGTTCCTGCCTATAGTACTCTGCCAGAATTGCCTACCGGGATTGGCATGATGCTGCCAGATGAGTCTGCTGGACAGCGGAATTAAAATGGGTAGGTGTATGTGCCTGCTCATTTCTTACCACCAAGTGAGGTTGGTGGACTTATCCGGAGATGGAAGAGATGAGAACCTGCTCACTGTTGACCGGATTCCGCCTCTGGTGGTTCGTCTTGCTTGCTCGGGTTCGAGGAACCTGAGCTGAGCGCCTGGAGTCGGTACCCTCATCATGTTGAGGGCACACTACCGCACGAGTCTGGCGGTGATTGTTGGTGTGAGCCCTCAGGAAAGAATCCTGTTTGTTTGAATTAAGGTCCTGAGGGACCTTCTCATTCACCTCCCCAGAATAAGGGAGAGAATGGTGATTTCATTCTGGGGATAATGACCCGAAACGGTTGGAGACGGTAGTCAGAACTGCCTGCTTCTTGATCATTGGTCATCGTTGTCCGGACGACCAATGTGAGTTATTTACTTGGAGGGCCTGTAGGGCAGCCTCCAGAGTTGGGATGGTACCATGTTGATGGTACTTCTTAACCAGTGAATTTGATACCTAGCGTTGAAGACGCTGAGTAGGTGATATCTTCCTTAGAGCGGACGTCGATCCAACAGGAGTAGAAGCAGTGGCATTTGAAGCAGCAGTATTCACAGGTGTGAACTTGAGAGCAGCCATTCTAGAAATGCAGAAGATCTTGAAAAAGAGTTCCTGTATCCAATAACAGACATAATCAAGATAAATTCAGCCACTATATCTTTTGGATGATCAAATTTGTCAATGATTATTTTTTGTTGGACCTCTCATTGAGTTTTAAATAGGGGCCTAACAAAATAGGTAAAAGATTATTTTAACTTGGTTAAGGATTCACGTTGGGTTCATGATTTTAGTTTCCCTCTGATTCCGGGGATGATCTCCTTTGATGGGAGGTTCAAACGTTCCGATCGGTTTCTAATGGGTTTTTTTGTAGAACCAGAAACATCTAATGATTCCACATCCATTCGGACCTACTTTCCAAAGGTAGGTGATCATTAGTTTGTGGACTGATGAGGCTTAGGAATTTTCATTTGTCGAGAGGATGGGAGGTCGGACTCATCACACCATTTTTAGGGGATTTATTGTCTACTCTGGGACTCTCTTTATAGATTTAAGTTATGTTCGTGAATCTTGATTACATTACCAAGTATAAAATGAGCTTTCCTTCAGATTTGAAAATCAATGATTGATATGTAGGAAATTTAGAGAATCTTTTATATGTATTCTAGGTTCTTCATCGATAGAGAATCATCTGTATTTATTAGAGATTATTTTCCAATGGTACCCTTCGACACATTTATATAGAAGTCTCTTGGTCATTATGATGACCATGCTAGTTTTAAAGCCACTCAGTGGGGCACGTGAAGTTTATTGTCATTCAGAAGGACATGGATTATTTCAGAGTTGGGATCGAACCCGCAGATAGGCTACCTACGTATCCTTTGTTCAGAAAAGGAATCAGAACCCACGTAGTTCGAGTACGGGAGTATGATGTTTATGATTAATGGCTCAAAGTAGGATGTCATAATTACTTTTACACTCTAAGATCACGTAAGTCATGATCAGTGTGAGAAACAAGAGGTATTGGTAAGAATCAGAAAATTGTGCCATGAAAGATGAAATCATAAGAAATAAGGTGGGACTTATATATGTATGACTACCCAGATAAATGAAGACTTGGATTTACTTATGGGAAGAAATCCAGGAACAGGGTCCATAAAGGTATATGTGCTTCACAGATATTTGAATACTCTAACTTGGGACTTACTTCTGAAAAGGAGGCCCAAATTAGGAGAGGACTTATGATTGGGTTTTTTTCTGAGAAGGAATCCCAGATCAAAGGTAAATTAGGACTGGTTAAGAGGAATTAAGACTGGGGCTTACTCCTGAAAAGGAGGTCCAGGTTAAGAGAGTTGAAAAATTAAGGGATTGGTGGCTTACTCCTGAAGTGGATGCCCAAATTAGGGGACTGGGGCCTATTCCTGAAAAGGAGGCCCAGGTTAATGAGGACTTGGGGCTTACTTCTAAGGAGGATGCCCAGATTTGAGAATTATGACAGGGGATTATTCCTGAAAAGGAGGCTCAGGTTAAGAGAATTATGACTGGGGCTTACTCTTGAAAAGGAGTCCCAGGTTAGGGGATCTCTCATCTTAAAGGATGATGTTGAATGAATGAAATCTCAATCTTTAGTGACATAAAGATGTGTAAATCACTAGGTTTTGAGATATTTTCCACAGAATTCCTTTCAGATAAGGAAGTAAAATCAAGAAATAATTCCATAAATGGCTTTGAAGAGTGTCTTGAAGACTGAATCTTGAATAGTAAATGTGGAATGGTTTAAGAGGGGTGAAATGGGCAAGAAGGGCACCCAAAAAGGCAAGGGCACGCAAGTCCTGGAAGGCGCGCAGGTACTACGTCGGCGCCAAGTCATGGTCGTGCAGGTATGCTTGCGCGACATATGGGGTACTTGTGAGACGATTAAACAGCAGGGTAATACTTGAGCGACTCTTGATTAAAGCCTTTATAATCCTCTTGAGGTTCTTCCAATAAAGGGGCGTGCAAGTTCTATTGAAGGAGTAAGGTGGCGCGCAAGTGTGGCCTTTTCGCTTAAGGGATGGCCACTCAGGCGCGCAAGTGTTGATGAGTTTCAACACTTAGGCCTTCCTCCCCCTCTTTAGATCTTCTGTTCTAGGTAATAAATTACCTTAGAAGTGTTTCGGAAGCTTCGAGAAGAGACTAGGGCACCGGGAGCTCAAATATGAGTTTCTGGAAAAAATCCTCCTCGAATGGGGGGCCCATAAGGTCTATTTATAGGCAAGAGAAGACCCTGGGCGGTTATCACTTAGGTCGCGCAAGTCACTTGCGCGGCCATAATGTGTCGCACAAATGGACTTGCACGACTATGAGGGAACTTGCGTGACTTATGGGAAATCTTCTCTTTGTTTATTCCTTTGTTGATTTTTGTTATTTTCTTCAAAAAATGAATCAATTTGAGCTCAGATATTCATCTTTTCTGATCTTTAGATTCTTTGATGAAAGTAGCATCAACAATATATATATGAATACAATGTAGATTTACAAAAATCCAATGTATAGGAAATAAAGGAATTTTTTTTGGAAAAAATGAAGGGAGAAGGAAAGAAATTTCTTTTAAAACACCTAACTGAAGAAACGCAATCAATCTAATCCACACATTCTTTATCCATTAATAATTACAAAAATAATAAAGTCCATTTAATTATGTTCCCCAAATTCTATACACCCCCAAACCATATGGGAACTAACACAACCACAATGATTGGAAGAATTGAACCCTTGTATTACTTTGAGACTTCTAATTGCAACTCCTTAATTTGATTGTGGTCCAAAATCAAACTCATGGTATATGACCAATTATGCTATAATATATACCCTATAAATAAAAATTATTAATTATGGGGATTTTATTCAAACCCTACTAATTGATACCTAGGTTTTTATATTTTAAAATTAATGTCTTTATCTCACGATTCATATAAAACCGACCTCATGGTCAAAGTTAAAATTGATCGAGTTATATATAAATTCAATACTGAATTAATCAGCCTAATTTTATGAATTTTATTTTTAAAAATTTAAAAAAAAATTATTTAATGGTGTATGAATTATATTTATAATGACCATGAACTACTCTTATATAGGTGGAGTTGTTATTACAACGATGATTCTCATAAACAATGGTTTGATAGGGTAAAAAACAATATCATCTCCACTCGTTGATTCCAATATAAAGAATAAAAATAAATTAAAATGAGGATAATACAAATAATTTTTTTTATTTACCTGAAAAATATATTACCATTATAGAAGAAAAATAATGGAATATAGAAGAAAAAAGTGAAAACCACCCAAAAAAGATCCCTACAAACAAACTATCCTTCCACCAATTAGTTGAAATGTAGAAAAGAATCAATATATTATCTAATCACCATATAATAAAAAAATCCATCCCCTTAAATAGTTAATAATGATATTTTATAGAGTGTAGGGGAGAATATTGTTACAAAATGTATAAAAAGTAAAGTAAAGAATTATTTAAAACCAAATCCCAATTTATGTGCCACATACATGACTGTCCAAAAAAATGAAGTAGACACGAATAAACCTTGATGAAGTATATAAACATTATTTATATTAACCATATTAAAATTTTATCCTAATATTATAATGGAAAAAAATTTATAGCCTAAACATTTAGGTAAGGTCTATATTTTGAATCCCGACCAACTTTGAATTTAGGGCCCATTATCTCTAGTAAAATTTATGATCTAGCTCAAGGTATTTAAACAAAATGTGTTTTCCAATATTTTTAGAGTTATGAAAAAATATTTCATATGAAAATTTGACATATATAATAATTTAAAATACAAATCATAATGTTAATTTCTCATGAAAAAATTGGGATTTCCGTACAATTTCCAAATTCATGCAATAATAATAATTTATAATTAAATAATCAAATAAAAAAAGAAATTATAAAACAATATCACAGATGAATAAAATTACTTAGAAATAAATAATTATTCTATATTCACAGTTAAATAAAAATTATTCCTTTAACCTTTATATGTGACTACTAACCTTAAATTTACAATTTGGTTGGGTTTAAAACATTAATTTTTAATAAGAAATATATGAAAATATTTTATGTCTCAATAAAATTGTGTGAGGTATGCACCATAGAATAGTTGAGATGCTTGGAAAATATGATTTTCATGGATATAACCAACTCTCTTTCACCTATAGGATGATTCTAGTGGGTGCTATGATATCATAGGAATTTATATCCCTTGAAGGACTAACCTTTTTACAATGAGAGAAGATCCTTTTAATTCATTTTTATCCTTGTGTTTATGTGGGTTTCAAAGTGGGTATTTGTAGAAAAAATAAATCATCTTAATCGGTGGTGAAGTTTTATTCAAAAGACATATCAAAATAAAAATAAATTTAATTTATAAACCCTTGTCAATGATCACTCAATAATCTCATATGTGGTTCCTCAAGTGGTATGAGAGGATACATTTTCATTTATTTTTGAATTTATATTTGGAACATAGTTTGTAATGTTTCAGTAGTTGAATAAGTGGTTACAGATTTCAATTATCATGAAAGGATAAATTAAAATCTGTGAAAAATATGGGTATTCAAACATTTTATGGTAATGGTTATCCCATATAGAAGGAAAATGTATTATTATAACTATTATTTATCATTTATGATGTATTAGATTATTTAACTGATAGAACCCCTCTAAATGATGATTGTTATTTCATAATAGTCATATATAAGAATAATATAGAGAATTATGGTCATTCTAAAAATTGGATTCTGAGAGTGAATTTCTAATAGTTAAATGAATCCAAACTATAAAATATATTTATTAAAAGATGGAGAATATATATAAAGAATATAAGTAGGAAAATAATTGATTTTAGAGACTCAATTATAAATATATTTGGATTCAATATGGTGATATTGTTACTAGATTCTTCACTATGGTGAATGATGTTTTGAACATAATTAGAGGATATGGTGAGAAGACTGAATACTCAACTATTATAGAGAATATATTACATATCTTAGTAGAAAAATTTGAGGTGAAATTATTAACTCTGGAAGATAAATATCCCTGCGACATCTATATTGATGAATTATTTAGTGTTTTTATATCATATGATATGAGAAAATATACTATTTTTGAAAATAAGTGAATGGATGAAAAGGATATTTCCTTTAAAGCTTCAAAATAATATTAGTCCAAGAACATTTTTATGGATGAGGAAGATATGATAAGTTTTGATTCTAAAGAATATTTCAATGCATTTGAAAAAATTTTAAGCCTTATCTCATGAAAAAATGGGAATAGAGAAATAAAAATACAAGGTAAATCTATATTTAATGTTATTTAAGCATTGAGATATCTGTAATTTCACTATAAAGTCCCAAAAATAAAAATCTAAAGAAGTAAATGATGAGGAAGATATTAAGACATGAATTCACTCAAATAATAAATTACAAAATAGAATTTTTTATTATAATTAGAAGTGTAATAAGTGCTACAAATTTTAGAATATAGACATATTTTCCAAAGAATGTGATGGCAGTGAATATGAAGATTAAGTTGGTTCTTATGGAAATGATGATGGTGAAAAGCTAATTATTGTAATAGTTAATGATCAAAATGATACAAGTGATTATAAGAGTTTTTAAAGTGAATAATAAGAGACTGATATGGAGTTCATGATGAAAAATTATTTTAAATAATATCTCTCTATGATCTATAAACTAGAAAAGGAGATGATTATTTTGAATAAAAGTAATCAATATATCAACAATAAGGAATATTTCATTTTAGAATAAAAATAAAAGTTTCTAAAGTATACAGAATGTTTACATAAGATTCCTAATGATAATAAGTTTCTAGAAATGAAGATGAAATAAAAGGTATCAGGGAAGGAGAATAATTTTTATCATATTCAAATGATGTTTTTCAGAATTGAAGAAGAATTGAACAAATTTAGAACTAATATTTGTAATTATATTCTAGAATATAGAGAATGTTCAAAGAAGAGTGAAACTTGGTAAATCCAAAAATAAATTCTCTTAAATGGATAAAAAATAGGATAATATTTTGGGAGAGTCTGAGAATAAGAAATAGGTGATGAAGTCTAAATTTTTAACAAAATCTGGCGATGCAAAAAAAATCTACAAATTTTGGGGACACGAAAATTTTATAAAACATAACCACAAATAAATAATATTGGAAGGTTTATAAGAAGTATAATATTAATAAGTGTATTTTAAAATTTCAAATTATTTTTATTTTAAAAGATTATCCAATATTAGTGACTCAAAATTGGAGGGAATACATGTACCATATTCTAGAAATATTGTGGTATACAAAGAAGTGTTTGATTTTTATGGATTTTTTAATATTTTGGTTGGTTTTTAGATTATATAAAAGTTTTTTTAGTTTAAATTACAACATAATAAAAATATTATGAGCTTTGTGGATCTTGGTTTAAAGGGGTGTTTCCCCCCATAAAGATGGTATCACCAAAACATGTTAATAATTATGAACAGAAATATGAGAATAAGTTTTAAGTGATTTAAAAAGGCTATGGAATGTGTGACTATATTTTTCATCATGAAAATAATTATTTCATACTTTAATATATTATAAATATATGATATTCATTAATAAAAATATTCTAAAGTGTATGAGAAGAGTATAGTAATAGTAAAGCATCAAGGAATGAAAAGTTCAGTATCTTGGGAAAATTAGGTTCATACATCACCTATACAAAATAAAAACGCAATTTTTTTTAATTAATTATTTAAATTCCTCCAAAATCTCTCATTTGTTTCTTAGTATAAGTAATCACCTGAGGATATACAAAAAATAAATGGGCGAGCTAAAAGCCCAATATGGGGAGGGATAACATATAAGGAATTGGAGACATGAATGAATAGTATATGGGTGACCATAATCCTATTCATGATATCATAATCATGGTTTCATAATAATAATAATTATTGAATCATTAAAAAAATGGAATGGAATGTGTAATATTCAAAATAATGAAACATCATAATATAATGTTCAAATACCAAACATTTTTGTGAACAATGATAGAATCGTGTTCACAAATAACATATATGCATAAATAAGAACATAATTTTGAACAAATATAAAATCATTTTTACAGATAATTAAAATAAAATCACAAGTTAAATAAAATTAGACAATGTATTAGAGGGATATATAATTTCTGGGCAACCTGTTACGTTATACAATGCTCATTATCACGTATGTCACATAGAAAGAGAATATATAACAATCATAGTCATGAAATAAAAACAATGGAAATGAATGGGATAATAAATATTTTATAATGTATACTTTTATGAATAACTGTTGGGGTTCCCAAATAACTATGGGAAATAAATTTTTTTCATAAAACATCAACATTCTTAAGTGTTGGGGAAAAAACTCAAGATAAGTTAATGTAATGTTTTTGGCAAAATGTCATTTAAAAATACATGAGATTGGCTAAGAAATCATTTTTAGAGGATATGAACATATGTATACCCATAAAGAAAAGGGAAATAATATTTAAAATTCATATTATGTGTATTATTGTAATATCCATACTTAAAATAATTTTAAAGAGGATATAACCTAAAAAGAAGGAGTTGGTTCACGAAAACCCATAGATTAAATCATGTTACGTTTCATATCTTCTAAATTTATTTTATAATAAAATTATTTCTTTAACACATGAAAATAGAAATGAATTATATTAATTTATTTCTATATTTATCAATTATGATCACTGTATTCTATTTTATAATATTCTTTATTAAATTTGAATTCATTTGATGTCATTTTTTCAATAAATTATCACATTTTGTTTCAATTTTAGTATGAATTTTAATGGTCATTTAATAATAAGTAAAATTAATTCGTGAAGATTAAAATAAATATAATTAAATATTTATATTTTATATATAATCTATTCTATCCATCCATTAATGCGGTGATAACAATAGCATTGCAAATATCTTCATAGGTGGTTAACCAACACTTGATGAGGCATTGTCGAAAGAGGAGTGAGTGAAGTATGAAATTAAATATGTCATAAATATAATATTAATAGTATGTTTACATTAATAAAGTTATTTTAACATACTAATCAATAAGTAATAGAATATTTGGGTTTGAAATGAATGTTGAAAAGATGAGGAAGAGTATAATAAAATGAGAAGAAAAGTTGATGAAACCGTATTCTCTTATCAGTGTTTCTTCTTTTATAGGGCACTATAATCAATTATTAGATTTAGGTGAATCTAGAAAATCATTAAGTACTATATGGGAGTAAATATAAAATATTCTGGATAATATTTGGAATTATTATGTGAGATAGGAGTGTTTTTCCATGGGGAGGAAGTCATGGTTTTTATAGTTATGAATATGGGAATTTTTAAGTTATCATAATGAATAAATTATTGTATCCAAGGTAAAACATTTAATAGTAATATTTTTGAAATTATAAAATATATTTAAATAAACTAACATTATTTGAGGAATTTTAATATATAGAGTCCCTACTTTTCATAAATAAATACCATATCTTTTTAGTAGGAATATGCATTACATATCAATACAATGAACATAAAAACCAAAAAGGTTAAGTGTATTTAGAATTATAGATAAAAAAATGAAACTTAAATGATTAAAATCATTTAACATTATATTATTGAAAAATATCAACCATCTTAGACTTAACATACTTAAAACCTATCTTCATAACCCAGATAAGGGAAACATAAGAAATTATGTGCTCAGATTATTAGTAAGTGTAAACATAAGGTATTTAAATCAATGATCATATTTGAGAATAGGATAAGAATAATGGTATGAGAACACGAGTTCAAAATTATAAAATCATAACCATAAACTCATAGATTATAATCATGAAGTAAAAAATACAGTTTTATGAGTCAAAATACATGAGGCATAAGTGCGTGAAATCATCCATAATGAATCATGATCTATGAGAACATATCACAAGAAAAATAAATATATTTTTGGAATACATATAATTATATAAAATTATTTCCATTGTCAAGGATCACTATCAATACTATCATAGTGGATTGGGTTCACCATCCATTACATCATTTTCTTAGTCATGGTTCACTCCTTATACTATATTATTGGACAAAGTCCCGTACTGAACTGTGTTCACTCCCCATTCCAGTCCATATTAACTCACAATATATCCTTCTTTACCCAATGTATTGGAGGTCTATATAATTTTGGGCCAACCCATTACCTAATTAAAATCATACATATGTGTTCCAAAATATCATAAAACACGAATCATATCATTAAATTATAACCCATGGATAAGATATGGGTTTCATAAATATTTCATAATCATAATAATAAATCATATAGAGAAAGAATAAATATGGTATAATTTGATCATATCCCCAGTAAATTATAAGAAACATTAACAGATATTGATATAGATTAAAATACCTTTAAAAGGACATTAAAACATTTCGTTAAGAAAAGACCATTTTCTTTGGAAATATACTATACAGAATCTAAAAATTTATAAAATATTAAGGAAAAAAATTTCATTTAGAATAAAAATAGAAACTTAAAAGGTAAGCTTTAAATAAAAGATTATTCATGATGGAATGGAAATCCATTCATCCGATTTATGTTGAAAAAAGTTCCTTCACAATTTTTGTAAAAATTAAAAAGTACCACATTTGGAAAATGATAAGAAGGTTAAATTTAAACATAGATAAGTAAATTTAAATTTAATAATTATTTAAATAATATTTAAAAATTATTGAAAATATTTTAAATAAAATATATAAATGGAAGAAATGTTTCTTGACCGAAGGGAAAAACAAGGACTGTCTTCCTTAAAAACATTTTTTTGATATCTCGAGTAATTAATGAGGGTAAAATTAAAGAAGACATGTAATATATTTAAATTAAAATAAGATAATAAAATAAATAATATTTTTTACATATATATCATACAATTTTATCATCTGAAAATTTAAGCATAAATAATCCTCTTAAAAATGAGATTGTAAGATAAAACCCTTACCACAATTCCATCTTGATTAGTAAGAGATTTAAACTATAATAAAATAAATTTAAATTTATTAAAATCCTTTAACACAAAAAAAATAATACATATCATACCATTTATTATTTATCTTATCACCAAGTTATTATCAATATTTCATTATCATAATCATTTCGGGTGTTAATTACTTCATTTTTCATGAATGTTATGGTCGAGAAGTTATGTTACTTGGACATTGATCAAGTATATTTATTATCCAAAATACAAATTAGGGTATAAGTATCATATATATTTATTATATACATATTTATAACCATTTATATAAATTAGTTATGAAAAATGAATTACATCACTACGTAGATATGATTGTCCCGTACATACTCACAAGTGATGTTTCCAATTTTTGATAGATATAACTAAAGGAAGGTAAATATTCATTCAACTGACTGGAATAATTTTTATAAAATAAATTTAATATATAAAACTTAAATCTATCACAAAAACCAACCATTATTGATTATGGTGGAAAATGGCTTATATTTCTATGTTGAGGAAGTAGTCCACATGTATGGATGAGTGATTCTTCCATCTCCCATTTGACTGAGAAGAGATGGTAAATGGTTTTTCAAACATCATAATAAAATATCAATATATGTAAGATACTAGATTCATCATATTTTATAGAGACAAAAATTTTATAGATGTTAGAAGAAGAAATAAAATTGAAAGAGCATGGTTAATATCTATACCTCTTCTTTGAGATACCCCTTTGACTTATTCATTATGCGTTGATAGATTGGTTTTAGGAGAATAAAATTTTATAAAGGATGAAGGTAATAAATACATTAAGGTTTGATAGTTGTTATTTTCCCATCTATAAGGTTCAAATGTTGTGAATAAGGGAGGAGAAGATGTGTCCTTTTATTAGTGAGGGGAGACACACACATGGCATTTATTAAAATATTTAAATGAAATATGGTCACTTTCACGGTAAAAAAAATATAAAATTACAGGGGTAATAATATTTTATAATATAAGGTTTATATATTCATAAAAACAAAAAATTTATATGTTTGGGGGGAATACTGCCCTTATCTCTAGGTTTAACCCCCAACAAACTCTTTTTAACCTTAACTGTGGTAATCGATTTACTATTTTTAATATTTACTATGACAAAAAATTAAGTTGAAAATATTATATTATTTTAATTATTATAAATAAAATTATGGAATCCATTTTACCAAATTATATTTCTATATATGGAATAATTTAATTTTAAACAAGTGTGTAACCCATAATGAAAATCTATTTAATAATAATAAATCTTTATGCAAGAAACATAATTTAATTACTATTATTTACTTGTAATAACTATAAAATTAAAGTTAAAATATTTTTATTTAATATATAATATATATAAATTTCATTGAAAATATTAATAAAAAGAGATTAATTTATTTTATTAATATGAAAACACATTTCATATATAATTTATTTTTTATAAAAATCTGTTTTAAAGCATAAAATGAACTTATATAAAAAACTAGTAAAATTATGATTATTATGTAAAAAATTAAATTATTTATAATTAAAGTGTTCTTATATTACTTTAATATCCAATTCAAAACATAATTATACTTTTACAAGAAGATAAATGATGTGTTTTATAAAAACTGGTATTTTTTCACAATTCACTGAAAAATAAAACTTTTTAGAAAAATCGAAAATAATCACCTTAAGATAATATTGAAATTATTATTAAAAAAATGAAATTAATTTCCTCAAGTACAATTTATAAAAATTTTATAAATTATTTATATTTTTTGAAAGAAAAAATGTGATAAAAATAATTTTTGATGAAATCATAGGTTTTAAATGTAAAATGAATTTATTGAAAATTGAGAGCTTATTTATTATGAATTAATCAATAAATTTTATTTACAAAAAAATTTATACATATTTTTAATTAATTAGTTATAAATATTCATACCTTCTAATTTAATAGCTAGGTTATAATGGTTTACAATGTCATAGTTCATATGAGATTTCATGTAAGGAATGTTATAGAATAACTAAAGTTAATTTCAAAGGAAAAAAATATAAAATATTAGGGTTTTACATTATACCCTATAAAAATTAATTTCACCCTCTAAATTCTATCAAATTAATAAAAATATAAGGCTATATTTTCTTCAATACATCCTCTGGTTCCCATGTAGCTTCTTTAAATTTTTGATTCATCCAAAGAAAATTAAGAAGGAGAGTAGTTGTGTTCTATGGAACATTATCTGTACTATTCAGTAGTTGTTATGGTTTTTATTTTTAGGAGAGATAATTTCCTAGAAGTAAAACTAATATGTTCAATACATGTTGAGTATTAATTATTTACTACCTTATGAGAGATACATTTAACACATCTTGAACTTGAGAATGGTTTGGTGAGAGTAATAAGAGATAAGATAAAATCCCAAAATGACAAAAATCTCAAAGGGACCAATATACAGAGGGATCAATTTTACCTTATTTACTAACCTTATAACCTTCTTACAAGAAGAAACTCAATGTAAAATCTTCTCAGTAAAATTGATTTCTAGATCTCATCAATGATTTTATGAAAAAATTTTCTGTCCAATTTGAGCTACCTTGATGTGATTCTGAATAGATGTAACCTTATTTTATATTTCCCTAGATATCACTAGACCTAGTAGTTTTATTTCTCCAAATTCATCCCATCATGTTGGATTTCAATACCCCTTTCCATATAGGTATTCATAAGGATCTATATGAATGTTCAAGAGATAGCTATTTTTATAAAAGAATTTGAGTAGAGGGAATTGTTGATCCCAACCACCATTAAAAATCTTGAGAATAAGATCTCTATATATCCTCTAGTATTTTAATGGTCCTCTTATACTAACCATATATTTGAGGTTGATAAGTAGTACTGAAACAAAACTATGTATCTAGTTCTTTCTGAAGAATTCTCAATAACATCAATGTAAATATCAAATCTTGATATGATATAATATATTGTGGTCCTCCAAGAAACTTTACCAAATCCATAATGTATATCATGTAATTCTGATCAGGAGATAAATTTTCTCTAATAAAATTTTTTTGTGTTTAATTTTTCAGGTGATAAACTAAAACCCAAATAGTATTATGACCTTTAAATGTTTTGCAAAGTCCGATGAAAAAATCCATGGTGATGTTTTTCTATTTCTATTCTAGTAAGGGTATTAATTATAACATACATTCAGACTACATTATGTTATCGTTAACTTTCCAACATACAAATCATCGAGATACATACTCCACAATATCTATCTTCATGTTATTCAAATAGAAATAATCTGTTGACCTCACCTGGTTTGATAATCCCAATCATGTATTTATATGTTTTGATAATCCCAATTATGTGTTCATATTTTATGATATTCTCAATTACTGTTGATCTACACTTTAATTCTTTCAAATCAGTGATCCAGTTAATAATAATGTTTAAATAATTTCTGATTTATGTTAATCTCGATTATCCTTGTTTATACAAGCTTTGAAACAATTATAAGTCAATTAGATGTGGTTTGCATAAGAGTTTGCAGAGCTACCGATAGCCAGAGCTACTGATAGCCAGAGCTACCGATATCCAGAGCTACCGATAGCCAGAGCTACCAATAGCCAGAGCTACCGATAGCAAGAGCTACTGATAGCCAGAGCTACCGATAGCCAGAGCTACCGATAGCAAGAGATACTGATAGCCAGAGCTACCGATAGCCAGATCTACCGATAGCTAGAGCTACCTATAGACAGAGCTACCGATAGCCAGAGCTACCGATAGCCAGAGCTACTGATAGCCAGAGCTACCGATAGCCAGAGCTACCGATAGCCAGCGCTACCGATAAGAGAGCTACCGATAGCCAGAGCTACCGATAAGAGAGCTATCAATGGATAGAGAGCTACCGATAAGAGCTACTGATAAGAGCTACCGATAAGAGCTACCGATAAGAGCCACCAATAATAGTTTGAAGAGCTACCGATGGAAGATCCTACATCGAGTCAATAGTACACGTCTACAAACAAACGGCTACCTATAATGAACTGCGGAGTCAAATCCTATATCCTCGAAACTATTTGTTTATTATACTAACGGTTACATTTGTTACTTTTCATGCATTTAATGTTATTAAATTATTTGTGTTGCCATTTCAGGAAACCGTACCAAGTACGATCAAAAAGAATAATCATTCCTTCTTCTCAGAAAAAGAAAAACAAAGGGGCATAAAAGAGGACATCGTGTATGTATCAAAAGGAAGTGAGAGAGACACTAGACTAAAAGAGATCGAGCACATAGAACACACTTGCGATCAAGCTCAAAACGTGCCAAGAACAACTGGAGAACTTGCACTCATGATACTATTACTACCAGCCTCCAGAACATAGAGCATGCATTGAGCAATCTATGCTAAAGAAGAATTACACAAAACTCTTCATTCATTGAGCCGATAAGCAAGCTGAACCTGGAAGTCAAGGAAACACATGATACTATGTTTTCCAGACAAAAACCAGAAGAAGACTCAGAATGAATTCTAATCAACAAAAGGAGTCAAGAGCTGCACGAAGATAACTAGATCCATTTCTAAACTCTAAATCTTTATCTCTGGGATTTATTTTTACATTACGAGCAGTGTGTGTTGTCTGTTGTATTTTACACACACACTGTCTCCTGAACCTTAACTGGAGGATTTGTAAACCCTCACTCACTATCTTTTCATTCATTTTCCCACTGTAGACACTGGTAGAGGTCGTGTGTGACCTGGACAACTGGTTGCTGTTGTTTTGTTTCCCACGAATAACAGTGGTAGAGGTCTTGGACCTGGACAGTTGTAAACTGTTGAACCCTGATCCAGGGTGTGGATCATCTTTATATAAACTTTTGAGAGGACTAAGTCTCGGCTAGAGACTGAACCTCTTGGTTAACTCCTCTATGTTTTTAGTTAAAGTTTATATCCATACAATACCTATTTATTTCATATTCCGCTACTATTACTTTGAAAAATAATTTATCTTCAAAGCTACTTTGATAGTTAAACTCGCAAGTGTTTATATTTATTATAAACCAGTAAGTTAATTTCAAAAGTTAATTTAATCATAAGATTAAGTCAACTGAGAATTAATCAATCTTTGAGAAACAAATTGAATCTTTATAATCTGTATAAATTCACTACAGTTTAATTTGTTTTTGAAATTGGGGGATTTTAATAGAAATTGTTTTTAGCAGAAATTTTAATTGGAACTCAATTCACCCCCCTCTTGAGTGTCCACTCCGACCAACATTTTGTATCAGAGGTTGGAAAATATTTTCTATATTACTCTGTTTTTAACTGTGATTTTAGTTGTATTTTAATGTTCTTAAAATTTCTATTATTTCTAAATTTTTATCTCTTTAAATTTTGTTTATAATGGATAATAGACTTGAGGGTGATGCTACTAACCGGCCACCTTTCTTTAATGGAAATAACTATGCTCAGTGGAAACTTAAAATGAAAATTCATCTAGAAGGCATGAGTTTTGATATTTGGACTACTATTGAATTTGAATACAAAATTCCCACTACTGATAGATCTACTTGGGATGAACCTACAAAGACTGCTTACAATAATAATTGTAAAGCTATGAATGCTCTGTACTGTGCTTTAGGAGATGAAGAATTTAATAGAATTTCTGCATGAAAAACTGATTTTGAAATTTGGGATACCTTGGCTGTTTCTCACGAAGGAACAACTAATGTTAAAGAAATGAGATTAAACACTTATACTATTAAATATGATAATTTCAAAATGAAGCCTGATGAACCTATTTCTGACATATATCTCAGGTTCAATGAGATAGTAAACACAATGAGATCACTCGGAAAGATTGTTCCTGCAAAAGAACAAATTATGAGAATACTGAGATGTTTTCCAGATAGATGGATAGGTACATCCGTTTCAATTAGAGAATCCTGTGACATTGGAACACTGCCTGTCAAGGAGTTAATTAGTAAGCTGATGATGTATGAAGAAGAGCTTAAGGTAAATAAAGAAGAAGATGAGGAACCCAAAAGAAAATCTGTAGCGTTTAAAACTACTACCTTGAAGAGTAAAGACAAGGATAAACTACAAATGGAGACTGAGAGTTCAACGAGTGAAAATTCAGAATCTGACAGTGATTCCGAGATGGCTCAAATAGCCAGGAGATTCAAGAAGTTTTGTAGGAAAAAGAAATTCTTTAGGAAAACAAATTACAAAGGAAAGTATGATCAACAAGGAAAATGGAAAAAGGATTGGAAGAAGGCTGACAGGACTGATGAAGTTGTCTGCTACTAATGCAAGCGAAAAGGACATATCAAAGCAGACTGTCCAAAGTTAAAATTCAAAAAGAAATATGATTACAAAGACAAGAAGTACAAGAAAGACATGAAGGCTACCTGGAGTTATTCATAAGACAGCACTAGTGAAGCCGAATCTTCGGAATCTGAAAGAAATCGAGCCAACATGTGTTTCATGACAAATACTTCTAAGGTAACATCTCACACTCCTGTTTTAAATTCCTATTATTCTGGAGATGATTCTGATTCGGAAAACATGTCAAAATCCGAACTATTTGAGTACTGTGATATGTTGGAAGAAACCTGTAATGAGATTAAAGACAAATACAAAGGTTTAAAGAAAGAGTATTCTTTAAGTGTTAAGCATAAATCTAATCTTGATATAGAAAATGAAAAGAATGCTCAACTACAAAAGGAAAATACAGAACTGAAATTGTCAAATGAGTAGCTCAGAAATGACTTAGAAAAATTCACAAATGGAAAGGATGCTTTAACTCAAATGCTAGGAAAGCAAGTTGCACCTAGATATGCTACTGGTTTGGGATACCAACCTGGACAGAGACAGTTCACTAGAACCCGATTTATTCCTAAGTCTAAAAAAAATTCTTCTAGTTCCAGTTTGGGAAATCTGTATGCTTCAACTGGTTATTCACATGGTTATAGACCAAATAAAGTTTATCTTTCAAAATCTGTTGTTTCTGTTAATTGTATGGGACCCATAAAACAAATCTGGGTACCTAAAGCCCTGATTGCTAACCTATCTGGACCCAATAAAATCTGGGTACCAAAGTCATTTCCTGTTTAAATCTGTTTTATAGGAGACCTGCTTGAAGTGCTGTCACAAGAAGATATGGTATTTAGACAGTGGGTGCTCAAGACACATGTCTGGAGATTATTCTTGCTTCAAGAGCTTAATAAAGGTTGATGGAGGTCATGTCACCTTTGGTGACAACTCTAAGGGAAAAATCATCGGCCTAGGCCAGATTGGTAACACTGACTCAGTATTAATTTCTAAAGTTTTATTCGTTGATGGACTTAAATATAACTTGCTTTGCATATCTCAATTTTGTGATGATGGTTTCAATGTCAAGTTTGAAAATGATTCGTGTGATGTTTTTAACTCCAAAAATTCTTTAGTATTTTCTGCTCTAAGGAATGAAAATGTTTATGTTGTTGATTTAAATTCTTTAGCCAAACAAAATATTTCTTGTTTGAATGCTTTTCATAAAGAATCTTGGTTATGGCACACGAGATTAGGACACTGCAGCATTCACTCACTTAGAAAACTGGCTAGGAAAAACTTATTTAGAGACTTACCTAAGTTAGAATTCCCAAATGACAAAGTGTGTAATCCCTGTCAAAAGGGAAAACAACACAAAGTTTCTTTTAAATCAAAGAAAGAAGTGTCAACTTCTCAACCACTTGAGTTGGTTCACATGGATTTGTTTGGACCATAAAGAGTTTCTAGTTTAAATGGGAAGCATTATGTCTATGTCCTTGTAGATGACTTTTCTAGATATACTTGGGTATACTTTATAGCTCACAAAAGTGAAGCTTGTCCTTACTTTATTAAATATTCCAAGTCTGTAGAGAACCTTAGTGGACTTAAGATTAAAACCCTAAGAAGTTATCATGGTCGTGAGTTTGAAAATCATGAGTTCGAATCTTACTGCTCACACAATGTCTATAGTCACAATTTCTCTGCCCCTAGGACACCCCAACAAAATGGTGTAGTAGAAAGGAGAAATTGAACCCTTCAAGAAATAGCTAGAACCATGCTCAATGAATATGAACTGCCTATTTACTTTTGGGCTGAAGCTGTTAATACAGCTTGTTATGTTATCAATAGAGTCTTGATCAGACCTGTTCTTAAGAAAACCTCTTATGATTTGTGGAACAATAGAAAGCCTAAGGTTAATTACTTCAGAGTTTTTGGTTGCAAAGTCTTTATACTTAATACTAAAGATAATCTGGATAAGTTTGCTCCCAAAAGCGATGAAGGAGTTTTTCTGGGTTACTCTATTTCAAGTAAAGCTTATAGAGTTTTCAATAAGAAAACCAAGTGTGTGGAAGAATCTATTCACATCAAATTCGATGAAACTGATCCACATGAGCCTAAAACCCCTCTTGAGAATCTTGAAGAAGATTTGTCTATTCTAGACCTTAATGATAAATCTAAAGAACCTGTTATAAAAACATCCAGTTTTGGACTTTTTCCAGAATCTGCTTCTGTTGAACCCGAACCTATAGATGAACCTGAATTTTCTAGTCTAACCATTACCAAATCGACTAAGATTCTAAAGAATCATCCTTTAGATGCTGTTGTTGGTAATCTTGATAGAGGAACACAAACTAGAGCTTCTCTAAGGAACCAGGTTGAACATCAAGCTTTTCTGTCACAGCTAGAACCGAAAAATGTCAATGATGCTATAAATGATGAATTCTGGGTAATAGCCATGAAAGAAGAGTTGAATCAATTTGAAAGAAACAATGTCTGGGAATTAGTTGACAGACCCATGGACACCCTGACAATAGGCACAAAATGGGGTTTTAGAAATAAAGTTGATGAATCAGGAAACATAGTTAGAAACAAAGCTAGACTAGTTGCATAGGGATATAATCAAGAAGAGGGTATAGACTATGGAGAAACTTTTGCACCTGTAGCTCGACTGGAAGCTATTAAGATCTTACTTGCATATGCATCACATCTGAATTTCAATTATATCAAATGGATGTCAAAAGTGTATTTCTAAATGGTTTTATAATTGAAGATGTTTTTGTGGAACAACCACCTGGATTTACAAACCCTCATTTTCAAAATCAAGTTTTTAAACTTTCTAAAGCTTTATATGGTTTAAAACAAGCTCCAAGAGCTTGGTATGATAGACTCAGTAATTTTCTTATTTCAAAAGGTTTTACTAAAGGGATTGCTGATCCAACTCTTTTTATTAAAAGAATTTCTAAAGATATTTTAGTTGTACAAATCTATGTTGATGATATTATATTTGGATCTTCTAAACACTCTCGATGTACTGATTTTTCAAAAAATATGCAAAATGAATTTGAAATGAGCTTAATGGGAGAGCTTAAGTATTTTCTTGGTTTTCAAATTTTTCAAACTAGAGATGGATTTATTCTAAATCAAAGTAAATATAAAAAAGATCTTTTAAAAAGTTTTGGATTGGATAGTATTAAGGAAAATGATACACCTATGAGTACTACCTGTAAGTTGGATACAGATGAAGCTGGGAAACCAGTGGATCAAACCAATTATAGAGGTATGATTGGGAGCTTACTTTATCTTACTGCAAGTCGACCAGACATTATGTTTAGTGTATGTATGTGTGCTAGATTTCAAGCTAATCCTAAAGAATCACACTTACTGGCTGTTAAAAAGATTTTTAAATATCTTAAGCATACTGTAAATTTAGGTTTGTTTTATCCAAAAGGATAATAATTTGACCTCACTAGCTATTCAGATGCTAACTTTGCTGGATGTAAGTTACAAAGGAAGAGAACATCTGGAACATGTCATTTACTTGGAAGATCCCTAGTGTCATGGTGTAGTAAGAAACAGAACTCAGTTGCATTGTCTACTGCCAAAGCAGAGTATATAGCTGCTGGTAGTTGCTGTGCACAAATTCTGTGGATGAAACACACTTTATTGGTCTATGGATTTGAGTTTAAACATGTATCAATCAACTGTGACAACACTAGTGAAATAAACATATCTAAGAACCCTGTATCTCACTCTAGAACCAAACACATAGATGTAAGACACTATTTTCTGAGAGATCATTATCAAAAAGGTGATATTACTCTTGAATTTATTGGCACTGAACATCAACTGGCCTATATTTTCAATAAACCTTTAAGTTATGATAGGTTAAGTTACATTAGGCACGAGATGGGGATGTTTAATTCTCACCGATGCTGAAATTCTCACCGATGTTGAAATTCTCACCGATGTTGAAATTCTCACCGATGTTGAAATTCTCACCGATGTTGAAATTCTCACTGATGTTGAAATTCTCACCGATGTTGAAATTCTCACCGATGCTGAAATTCTCACCGATGCTGAAATTCTCACCGATGTTGAAATTCTCACCGATGTTGAAATTCTCACCGATGTTGAAATTCTCACCGATGTTGAAATTCTCACCGATGTTGAAATTCTCAGCGATGCTGAAATTCTCACCGATGTTGAAATTCTCACCGATGTTGAAATTCTCACCGATGTTGAAATTCTCACCGATGTTGAAATTCTCACCGATGTTGAAATTCTCACTGATGTTGAAATTCTCACCGATGGTGAAATTCTCACCGATGTTGAAATTCTCACCGATGCTGAAATTCTCACTGATGCTGAAATTCTCACCGATGTTGCAATTCTCACCGATGTTGAAATTCTCACCGATGTTGAAATTCTCACCGATGTTGAAATTCTCACCGATGCTGAAATTCTCACCGATGCTGAAATTCTCACCGATGCTGAAATTCTCACTGATGATCAATTCTCACTGATGCAATGTTTTAAAACTTCTGTCTGCCGCCAAGAATATGAAACGTTTTATTTTTATGTTATTTTACTTTATTCATTTATTTATGATTCCTACATGATAAAACTAAGCCTAAACCGCTTCTCACTCCACCGGACCCAAAACCTTTCACCTTCGAATCTTAGCTCCCTATTCGATAGAGAACCCTAAATCCGCGATGGCAAAAACCAAGATTCCTGCCAGCAGAGATGACAGTGTAGAGCCTAAAACAAAGAAGCAGAAAGTGCAGCAAGAAGCTAGTGGAAGTATTGTCAGAACTAGGTCGGGAAAGCGACCAGTAAACCCTCATTTGCAGAATAGAGATATTGTGATTGAAAAGGAGCTATGCGTAGATTGGATGCTACCAAGAAAGTCGTTGGTGCTTGCAATTCTTGAAGTTCAGAGATGAGTAGATTGTTTTCCAAATAACAATGGTCCCTACTACCCGAAGTTAGTGAAACAGTTCTACGAATTCGTAAGCTTCGAGAAGTCTGAGAATGAGAATCGAGTAAGTTCTTTTTTAAATGGAAAAGAAATGTCATTTTCTTCAGTAGAGTGGGATGAATGTTTAAAAGTCCAACATGAAGGTGTATACGTGTATGTCTCAAGGGCAATTCCACCTACCAGTAACATCTTTGACTATGAGACCGCATTAAAAGAACTAACGGGTAATGGAAGTCAAAGGCAAGTGGTCGCTACTGAATTGGATGGAGAGAACAGATTGCTTTTCAAATTTTTTCAACATGTTTTTATACCGAGGAGAGGAGATTTTACTAATCTGAGATATCAAGATATTTATCTTCTACATCTATTAAGACATGGTGTGAAAGTTAATCTGTGCAGACTGCTGTTGAGTAAAATGGAAGACATGATTAGGCCGAAATCAAAGACTAATGCTTTATTCTTTGCCAAAATGCTCTCTGTAATGATAAAAGTGAAAGGGATAGCTGAGTCTCAAGATGAGACAGTTGTAGTTAAGAATAACTTCTGTATCACTACTACAGTTTGTAAGTACATGAAAATCAATTGTAACCCATGGAAAGGAGAATGGGTCAGTGATGACCAGAAGGTGTATGATAAATTTAATCCTGTGGATTATCCTTCAAGGCCAAAGGATAAACGAGATCCAGGTTTAGGACCTGATGAAGAGGAATCCGAGTACAGTGATGAGTCAGAAGAAGAAGAAGAAGAAGAAGAAGAAGAGGAAGAAACTCCTATGGATATTGGAGGAGATCCAGACTTTCCCCCAAGTCCTATTACTGAATTTGTATACTCAAGAAAAGGAAAAGTAGAGGAAGTGTTATCTATTCATGAGGAAGACTAGCCAGTTCCTCAGCAAGAAGGAGAAAAAGAGAATGTATCTGAATCATCTGATTCTGCTAGGCTGAGTCTGAGTCCATTGATTGGAAACTCAGTTGTGCCTACTGATGAAGTAGAAAAAGAAAGAGAAGAAGCTGTACCTTTTTCAGAAAATCTCTTTACTGTTGCTGAGATGGAAGTTGTTGTGGAAGATTCTGATGAAGAAAGACCAGCAGAGAATGTAGCTTTTGTACATAAGAATGCACCCATTGAGGGGGAGCATCATTCCAATCTTGGAAATGTTACAGTGACTGTTGAGGTTGAAGACTGGGTAGAAGACCCAGGTTTTATAGTTTGTGGTTTGGATTATCCTGATTCGGATAATGAAGTATCGTTGAATAGACCAAAGATCAGCTATGACATCAATTCTGAGTTATTACCTGATGATGTGGTCTGAGTACATGATTTAGATGTGCTGAAAGAAAATCTCAAAGTCAGTTTTGTAGAAGAAGTAAAGATAATGGAATCTTGTTTAGTATCCTCGATTCAATCAGTCATGAATGATTCTGTAGTCAGTTTAGCTTCTGCAAGAGTATCTACTACAGTTTCTCCTACTGATTTTGTTACAAAGTCTGATCTCAAATCCCTAAAGCATGAGCTGAAAGAATCCTTCAATGCCTCAGTTGCTGAGATAAAGCACTGTTTTAGTGAAGAAATGAAGTTGTTAGAACAATCTTTTGAGCTTTATCTTGGTTTCAATCTGTCAACTTTTATGGGTGAGCTGATGGAAGCAGTCAAAGAGTGCCAGACCCAATATTCTAGAATAGAAGCAGATCTTGAAGCCTTAAAGAAGTCTGTTACTGCCTTAGATTCTTACATGAGCTCAAAGCCTTAAGCTGATAAGGATTTAGCCTTTGTGAAAAGTGTTGTAAGCCAAATGGTCTCAGTATTTGAAGATTTCAAATCATCTATAAAGGATCATGTTAAAAATCAGGACTCTAAACTGCAAACTCTGATTAGTGGTTTGACCAAAAGTTTCAAAAAAACTGTATCTTTCTCACTTGGTCCTCTAGCTTCAAAACCGGCATTTGATTTGAATCAATTACGAGCTATGATGAAGGAGGAGCTTGGTTCTATTTCAACCAGTGGCTCTGTGGACTCATCAAATCTAAGCCGAGTAGTGCTCTCTACAAGAGATTCATTCAGGGAAATAGTGAAAATCGTCCACGACCATATGAAAGAGGCCTCTGCCTCTTGGGAGGAAATCAAGAACAAGGTGGATTATTATTTCCAAAGGATTTTTACCAAGCAACAACTCAACCATCATTTCAAGCTGATGTTGGAAAACATGAAGTTACCCCCAGCAACTGAAGCCTTCCGAGAACAAGTGAGAAAGCTAAGGCAGCTGACTCCTGCCTTAGAAAAATTCATAGAGAACAAAGATGATTTTATATCTACTATGGAAAGAGGAGGAGGAACCATTATGGATTTCAGAAATCTGTTGCTGCCCTTTTTGCATGTTGATGCCAGACCAGTTACTGTCCCTCATTCCTTGCCTGCCTCTGCCTCTACTGAGTCTCCAGTCCAGATGACTCCTGCTCAGGCCATCTGAAGCCTCACACCTATGATCACTCAACAAACCTCCCAATACAGTCCAGGCACTGTATTAGTGGCTCAACCTCTTATGATCATTTCTGGGATTCCAAAGCCCTCACCCACATCCTCACCACCTACATCCTCTTCTGATCCAAAAGGAAAATCTCATGTTGAAGATCAGGATTGCTAAAGTGTCCAGGCTGTTTGATAGGATTTTTTTTTCTTTTTTTTTGTTTATGTAAGTTTTGTCAGGTCTAATACAAATGCTTTTCTTTACACTATCTCTGTTTATCAGTTTTCTATGTCTACTTTCCCACTTTTTGATTATCAAAGGGGGAGAAAAATATAAATAAAGGGGAAGAAGGGGGGAGAAAAATATAAAGAAAGGGGAAGAAAGGGGGAGAACATATAAAGAGAGGGGGAGAAATATCAAAGGGGAGAAATTTGAGCCTTTAATACTATTTCTTACATTTCCTTCTTTGGTACCAATTCTTTCAAAGCTTATCTCTGATACTATTGTATTTAATACTAACAATGATAATTTTTGATCTCTCTCATTCTATTACTATTTCCTATATTTCCTCTGATACTGATTTCTTTGAGAAATGAGAATATAAATGTTATATTCTCTTATACTATATTCTCACTATTTTTTTGGTCATATCATAAGTTGTGATTATCAAAAAGGGGGAGATTGTTGACCTCAACTGGTTTGATAATCCCAATCATGTATTTATATGTTTTGATAATCCCAATTATGTGTTCATATTTTATGATATTCTCAATTACTATTGATCTACACTTTAATTATTTCAAATCAGTGATCTAGTTAATAATAATGTTTAAATAATTTCTGATTTATATTAATCTCGATTATCCTTGTTTATACAAGCTTTGAAACAATTCTAAGTCAATTAGATGTGGTTTTCATAAGAGTTTGTAGAGCTACCGATAGCCAGAGCTACCGATAGCCAGAGCTACCGATAGCCAGAGCTACCGATAGCCAGAGCTACCGATAAGAGTGCTACCGATAGCCAGAGCTACCGATAAGAGAGCTACCGATGGATAGAGAGCTACCGATAAGAGCTACCGATAAGAGCTACCGATAAGAGCTACCGATAAGATCCACCGATAAGAGTTTGAAGAGCTACCAATGGAAGATCCTACACTGAGTCAACAGTATACGTCTACAAACAAACGGCTACCTATAATGAACTGCGGAGTCAAATCCTATATCCTCGACACTATTTGTTTATTATACTAACAGTTACATTTGTTAATTTTGATGCATTTAATGTTATTAAATGATTTGTGTTGCCATTTCAGGAAACCATACCAAGTACGATCAAAAAGCATAATCATTCCTTCTTCTCAGAAAAAGAAAAACAAAGGGGCATAAAAGAGGACATCATGTATGTATCAAAAGGAAGTGAGAGAGACACTAGACTAAAAGAGATCGAGCACACAGAACACACTTGCGATCAAGCTCAAAATGTGCCAAGAACAACTGGAGAACTTGCACTCATGATACTACTACTACCAGCCTCCAGAACATAGAGCATGCATCGAGCAATCTATGCTAAAGAATAACTACACAAAACTCTTCATTCTTTGAGCCGATAAGCAAGATGAACCTGGAAGTCAAGGAAACACATGATACTCTGTTTTCCAGACAAAAACCAGAAGAAGACTCATAACGAATTTTAATCAACAAAAGGAGTCAAGAGCTGCACGAAGATCACTAGAGCCATTTCTAAACTCTAAATCTTTATCTCTGTGATTCATTTTTACATTACGAGCAGTGTGTGTTGTCTGTTGTATTTTACACACACACTGTTTCCTGAACCTTAACTGGAGGATTTGTAAACCCTCACTCACTATCTTTTCGTTCATTTTCCCACTGTGGACAATGGTAGAGGTCGTGTGTGACCTGGAAAGCTGGTTGCTATTGTTTTGTTTCCCACGAATAATAGTGGTAGAGTTCTTGGACCTGGATAGTTGTAAACTGTTGAACCCCGATCCAGGGTGTGGATCATCTTTATATAAACTTTTGAGAGGACTAAGTCTCGGCTTGAGACTGAACCTCTTGTTTAACTCCTCTGTGTTTTTAGTTAAAGTTTATATACATACAGTACCTATTTATTTCATATTCCCCTGCTATTACTTTGAAATATAATTTATCTTCAAAGATACTTTGATAGTTAAACTCGCAAGTGTTTATATTTATTATAAACCAGTAAGTTAGTTTCAAAAGTTAATTTAATCATAAGATTAAGTCAACTGAGAATTAATCAATCTTTGAGAAACTAATTGAAGATTGATAATCTGTATAAATTCACTACAGTTTAATTTGTTTTTGAAATTGGGGGATTTTAATAGAAATTGTTTTTAGCAGAAATTTTAATTGGAACTCAATTCACCCCCCTCTTGAGTGTCCACTCCGACCAACATAATATTTAATATCTTTTTTTATCTTTATAATTCTTGGATTAATAAAGAATGATGAGCTACAATATTATTCTAATAAATCAATCTTTAGGTCTATTATTGACCAAATACATACGTGTTTCATGAAACTTGTCATTATATTACAATCAAGGTTGAACTCAAAAAATTTCTCACATTTTTTATAACCCATCATACTCCTTAAATACCTCTTTAATCTTTACCTAGATAGATGTTTGAAGACTAATTCGATCAAAATAACATTTCTCACCTTCTTTCATGATTTCATGGTCCATCCTTTGAAAATACATAAATACTGGATATTTTGTGATCCTTATTATAGATAATCTAGCATGATCCTTTCAACTTACATCATTAGCCACCTTGTTCATTTTTCCCACTGTGGTAATGTATTTTGAAAAATCTTTAATCAATTCCAACCATCTTACTTGGTGTATATTCAACTATTTCCAAGTTAATATATACTTTAAACAATTATGATTAGTACATATGTCACACTTTTATACATAAGATAATTATTCCATATATTTCATGCAAATATTACCACTACGAACACTAAACCATGAGTTGGATTATTTTTCTCATGAACCTTCAATTTGTGTGAGGAATAAGCTATCACAATATCCTTATTTATAAGAAAACACCCAAAACCTTTTTCTGATGCATCACTATAACTCCCAAAACCTTCTCCACTGCATGGTAGTGTAATCATAGGTGAACTGACCCATATTCTCTTCAATACCTGGAAATCTTATTCACATTATTCATTCCTAAAGTAACTTAACTCCCTTCCGAGTTAACTAGGTGAGTGGATTAGATAATCATTAGAAATCCATCAGAAATTCCGGATAATATCTTAAAAATCCATGAAGAATAAAAATATAAGTAAAACTGGTTGGTCTAGTCCAATGCTCATTAACTTTTTCCACTTATGGATCCATGGATATACCCTCTCTTGAGAATATACAACCCAAAAAATTAATCATTTTCTTGCCAAAATTTACAATTTGAATATCACTAATAAAACATCACATTCATTAGGGTGTTTGGTAAAATCCTTAAGTGATATCAATTATATTAATTTATCTATGAATATATAAGAACATATTCTATAAATACCACCACAATCTTAATAAGGTAATCCCTAAATAAATTATTCATTAAATCTATGAAGATAGTGTGGGAATTTGTTTGACCAATTAGAATGATTATAATTTCAAACTATCCATACCTTGATTAGAACATTATGTTGTGTATTTATTCAATTTTGAAACTCAATTGATAGTATCCAAATCAAAGATAATTATTAGAAAATTATTGAGATCCTAATAATTTATCGAAAAAATCAACAACATGAGGTAGAAGATACTTATTTTTTATCATGATATTTTCAAGTTCATGATAATTAATGTAGAGTCATATTGATTAATAATTCTATATAACAAAAAGAATTGGTGCACCCCATGGTGATGCTGTGGCTAAATTAATAATTTATCCATATTCTCTTGAGTTGCTTCTTTAATTCCTACAACTCAATCAGGTCCATTATATACAAAGTCTTGGAAATATTTGAAACATCATGTATGTGTTATATTGAAAAATAAACTTCACGATTTAGAGTAAGATTACAAAATTGGTTATTTAAAGGCATCAAAAAACTCACATACAATAGAAATATATTTGATGTTAAATTTTTCCATAAGAATTTGAGATAAATACACTTTTTGAATAGTAATAAAGACCCACTAAATATATATAATTTCCATTTGATGTTCATATTTATACTCACAATGATAAAAAATCATACACTGTTTTAGAGTATTAAATGTGACTTCCCTTCCTTGAAAATTTATATGGGTTTATATAAGGTAATCTAGTTCATGACCAAAATAAATTAAAATTCAAATACTAGAAAAATAATTTTTTTCAAGGATCACATTCTTAAAAAATTGGATTGTGGATGATTCATAAACTAGAGAGGGGATAATCGTACCATTAAAACTTGTTACTTCTATTTACACCTTTAGTCATTGAGGTGGTAATGTGATATAGTTAGTAAATTTTTTGGATATAAAAGATTGGAGATAACCAAAATAAAAAAAAACATTACCAATTATAGATTATTTGGTAAGTATACCTTTTAGTACTTCATTATCACACCCCACATCGACAACAGTGATCACCTGAGATTTTTGTTTATCTCTGAGCTTTATAGGATTTTAAAATCCATCACCATTATGAAACCTTGGATTCATGCACTTGTTAACATAATTCACATACTTATTTTAATTATAGTATTGGAGTATGGGGGTGAATTCAAGGGATATTTCTCTCCATTTTCATCATTAGATAACTTCATCCCATTACTTTAGAATTTGAGTTCCTGATAGCCTTATTTTACACACTTCAAAAATTTACCAATACCCTTGATTCAATTTCCTTCATACTACTTTCAACACTTATGGAATAAATGAAAACTAACCTTCTCCCCTCTATGGGGTTTATCACAATTTCCTTTAAATTCTATATATTGTTCGTATAAAAAACTTGAGATTTATGGGTGAATCCAATCTCCATTTCCACCTTCATAACATATCTAACATTTATCCATAGCTACTAAAGTCTCTTATTGGTAACTCCCTTCAAAGACTTTGTTCAAATACATTGAAGAATCAACCAATCCTACATTTTGGTTCTATAATAATACCAAAAGTGTACCTAAAAAACCATATAAATTTTTCCTCATTAGTACTAATAGATTTACCACCCTACTAATTAAGCTTAAATAATTAGTTCTCTATATTTATATAAAAAATAAAGAGAATTTAATTATTGAAAAATAAGTTACTAAGCTCATCCCACTCATTGGATTCAATTTCATCCCATTAATTCATATTTTTGAAAAAGTGATGACCATTGATCCACTTCACATTCCAAATGATAAAAAATATAACATTTTCATGTTATAAGAGGTAGAAATAAGAAAATATCCATTTATTATTGGTGATCCATTTATCAATAATTATAGGATTGGAAAATCCACTAAAGGTATGAGGATATTTCATCATGAAAGAATCAATATTACATTGTTCCTTCATTTTCTCATTTGGAAGATCAATATGATTGATATAATGAGAAATTTAAATAAGTATAAAAACAAGGTTTTTCATTCCTGCTTCTATAACATTGGGTTTCTCAAGAGGGAAATCATTTCATTTTGCATCATATTCAGTGTTAACATGATACCATCTGGTTCCTGCAATTGATTGAAACCAAAATTCATAGTATCAGAAACAATAATCATAGTGGAAATAATATAATAAAGAAAATAATTTTTAGGATGTGTAAATAATGATACATTATTTTCAATCAATGAAACATTATGTTTAAACTAGGTCAAATATTGTAATTATCTATTGAAATATTTCATAGTTTCACTTAAAGAAAATGTTAATTAATCTGAGAATATCCCATAAGAGTATCAAGAAAGCTACGTAGTAAGGGAGAATTCCACATAAACAAGAAATATGGTTGAGATATACTTGACCAGCTCTTTTTGAGTTTATCATCACTAGATGTATCTTTTTCAAAACCACTTGCAATTGTATTTTCCAGATATGTATTTATATTATTAGGTAAACCAAACACCTTTCCTTACCAAAACTCAGGATATTATCCAATACTTAGTCTCATCCTATGGGTTCTCATTAACATTTCCATTTCGTAGTTCCCAAAACCTACTAAACCTTTCTTGGATATAAACTATAGTGATCCATACTTTTTACACATAAATACTAAGTCTTATTTGTGGAAATATTCATTACATATCAAGACAATCAATTCTAGAAACACAAAGGGTTAGTGTCTTTAGAAACATGAATACATAGAAAATAGTACAAATATGATCTATATAATTTCTTATTAAGTTATTTAATTACACATAACATACTTAAGACCATTATTTATAACCCAGAGAAGGGATACCTAAGAAATGGTGAGACCAGATTCTCAATATGATTAAATATAAGAGATGTTAATAAATGATCATAGTATAATCATAAAGGTATGAGAACATGGTATTAACATTTTAAAATCATACCCATCAATTTATATATCATAATAGTGAAGCCTGGAAGAATGTTATATCAGTCAAAATACATGAGGCATAATAGTTTGCAATAATAAATAATAAATCCCGAGCCATGAGAACATATCATAAGAATAATACATAATTTTTTGGCATGAATATAAATATAGAAAATTATTTCCTTATTCAAGGATCACTTCTAAGACAATCATAGTGGGTTGGGTTCACTCCATATTCCATCATTTCCTTAGCCAAGGTCCACTTTGAAGAATATCTTTTTAGAAAAATTCCTTTAATAAATTGGGTTCACTCTCACTTATTTCCTTATTAACTCATGATATATCCTTATTTACCAAATTTATTAGAGGAATATATAAATTTGGGTGCACCCATCACATATTGAAAACTGTACATATGTTTTCTATAATATCGTAAAACATTCATCATATCATCGAATCATAACCTATGAAAATTATACAAGTTTCATAAGAATTTATTCATAAAAAATCTAGATAAATAATAAATATGGTAACATTGGATCATATCCCTAGTAAATCATAAGAAACATCAAAGTATGTTGTTATAGATAAAAATACATTTTAAATATCACTAAAACCTTTCCTGAGGAAAATCAAATTTTCATTTGAAATAAATTATTTAGAATCAAAATATTTAAAAAATATTAAGGGAAATTTTTTTATTGTAATGAAAAATAAAACTTATAAATTAATCTTTTAATAAAAGTGTATTTATGATAGTGGTGATAACCATTCATGCAGTGTACATTAAAACAAAGATTATTTTCACTTTTTTTTAAAAGTCAATGACTATCATGACTGAAAAAAGATATGTAGTTGAATTTTAAATATTATTTATGAAATTAAATTTTAAATAATATTTTGATAATATTAAAAATTCAAGAAGTTTTTTTTAAAAAATATGGACATGGAAGAGAAGATTCTAGTCCAAGGGGAAAACATAGTCGATTTTCCAACATTATTTCAATATCTTGTGTAATTAAAGAGAGGAAAAAAAATTTTAACAATAAATATATATAAATAAATAGATAAGAATAAATTAAAAAATATTTGTTATATATATCTCATAAAGTTTCATTATAAGAAAATTTAAGCATAAAAATCATTATAAAAAATGAGATTGTAACAAAAAACACTTACCTCATGCTTGTCTTGTTTCATAAGCACTCTAAAGCCGGTACAATAAATTTAAATATATTATAATTATATACTAGAACAATAATATTACCTATAATACTATAAATAGTTTATTTATAACATTTTATCACCTGTTTATTATCAATCCTACAATATCATCATTGCTTAGGGTGTTAACTACATCATTTTCATATATGTTTTATTTTAGAGGTTATGGTACTTGCACTTGTATCATGGTTAATTAATATATATAAATTTAATTATGACAAAATTTCCATATATATTCATTATATTTATAATTATAACCATTAATATAAATCAGTAATTAAAAAGTAATTACATCACTATGTGGATATTGAAGTCCATATAGACGCCCGAGTATTGTTTAAATTTTTTGATGAATGGAATGAAAGAAATGTATATATTAATTCACCATTATATAATAATTATTATATAATAAATATCATATATACTCATTAAATATATCATAATAACCCCCCATGAATGATGGTGGTGGAAAATGATTCATATTTCTATATGGAGGTGGTAGTACAGACATACGTACGATCAATACTTTTATCTCTCTTTTTATTGATAAAAAGTAAAAAATGGTTTTTAAATTATAATAATACCATATAAATATATTTAGGATACCTAATTTATCATTTTTGTGATGTATAAATCTTGTTTAGAGGAAATAAAAAGGGAAATAAAATTGAATGAGTTTGGATAAGATCTATACATCTTCTTTGAGAGACCCCTTTTTGCTTACGAATCACATTTTGGATGATTAGTTTCAATAGAGGAAAAAAAATATAGATATAAGGGACGGAATATAGGAAGGTTTTATAATAGATATTTTCCAAGAAAGAAGGTTCAAATGGTGTGAATAATGGTGTAGAAGAGGTACCCTTTTATAAGTATGGGTATGGACAACAAAGGAATTTTTAAAACATTTCTATGATATAATGTCACTTTTATGGGAAAGTGATTCCAAATGGATACAAATTATAAGGTAGGATAAAATAAGGTTAAAAAAATCCTAAGATAATAAGAATTATATAGGAGTGGTTGGAAATCCTATCTTCATCTCTTTGTTTACTCCCCGGTAAACATGTTTTAACCTTAACTATGGTAAATGTTTTGTTTATTATTGACTATAAAAAAATTGAGTTAACCCTATTAGATTTTATTAATTATGGTTATTCAAAATATTTAATCTATTTTAGCTGATTAAATTTATATAATTGGAGTAATTTTATTTTAAATACAGCGTATGCCGCAACAAAAACTCATTTTAGAAGAATGAATCTTTAAGTATAAAGCCTAATTTACATACATTATTTTACTTAAAAAAACTATTAAATGAATATTAAAATATATTATTGAATATATAATCTATAAATTTCATTGAAACCCTTAATAAATACAGATAAATTTAATTTATTATGATATAAAACATTGTGTGTATAAAAACTATTTTTAGAAAAAATGAATTTTTATACGCAAAAACAAAACTTATGTCAAAATTAAGTAAAGTGAAGATTATTATGTAATTAATTATATTATTTCAAATTATGGTACACTTTTTTTAAATTTAATATCAAACTAAAAATATATTTATACCTTTACTTGAGAATAAATAACTTTTTTACAAAAATTGGTAGTTGTTTACTATTCACTAAAAAATAGAAATATTTAGAAGGATCCTAAAAATTTATCCTCAGATATTGTTGACATGTTTATTATTGAAATTATTTTAATTTCCTCAAATTAAATTTTTTAAAATTCTATATATTAATTATAATGTTCACATGAAAAAATGTGACAAAATCTATTTTTGAAGAAAACATATTTTTGTTGCGTAAAATAAATCTAATAAAAATTATGTACTTATTTATTATGAATTATTCAATACATTTTCACATTTAAAAACATTTATAAATATTTTTTTTTATGAATTTTTACTTGGTATTTATAACTACCAATTTAACGGCAAGGTTATAATAATTTACTTTATCATGGTTTATATAGACTCTAGGTTTCATGTAAGGAAAGCTATTAAATACCTAAATCTTATTTTAAAGGAAATAGATATAAAATCATGGGGTGTTACATTAAGAATTTATATTTATATTTATTATTTTAATCAAAAGAAAGAGATACAAATTATTATTATTTAATTGTACAATTTGGACTTTTAGTCTTTGGAAATTATTTTTTTGGTTTAAAAATTATGCTTCTTTAAAGGACCAATTTATCATATTCAATTTATTTTTGTCGAAGTTAAAAAATTTAATATTTAATGGATTAACTATTACTTCATTATTATGTAATAAAACATGTAGTCTATGAAAAATTGAATATTTACAATTTCCAAAAATTAACAATTCCCATAAAACTATAAAAAATTCACCCTTAGGAAATTTCAACTTGTTGATTATGAAAATAAAATTAATTTTATTTAAAAAATATAACATAGTTTCATTTCAATTTTTATAAAAAAAATTATAATATTGTTGAAATAAATTAAAATATAATTTATTAAAAAAAGGAATATAGTTTCTTTGAGTTTTTAATCTTGGTATTTATTTTATAGAATTAAAATATTTAAATTTTTATAAATTAATCACAAAAATTTTATTTATAATGAATTTTATCATTTTGAGGCCAAATTACTATTCCAACAATCATGTTACTATTCATAAAATTCATGTTACTATTACAATTGTCACACTACTAATTCAATATTCAAATTTCCTCCTATAAATCTCTCTTAATTAATTCATACATATTTTATTGAAATTAATCCCAAGGTTCTATATTTTCATTCTCTAAAATGACGATTGGTTTAATACTATTTTGCTTCTTTTCCATAATTTTGTTCACAAGAATTTTTATTCTTACAAATCAGAAGATCTAAATTTTACCATTCTAGTTTTTATATTTTTATATTTTTTTCAAATTTTTATATTTTAAATTTTCTTTAGTTTAGTTGATGAATAATGTAGAAATCTCAATTAATTAAATAAGTCACTATTGATTTCCTGTATGCTGAAAGGGAATAATATTATCCAATAAAATATAAAACACATTTATTCATGAAAAAATTCATTTATAATGTCTCGGTCATTACATTGTTCCCTATTCAGAAATGATTTCCCTAAAATTTCATCTAATATTCTCTATTGAGAATAGGTGAGGGTACATCTATTTCATTTTTTCCTCTTGTTCACTTTTCATCTCTTGATATTCAAAGTTCCACTAAAAAACCGTTATATAGAAAGTTTTCTAATTATGTAAAATTTTGTCTCTACAGTCAAGTATATTCATCAGATGATCCTCATAAGATAGGTCTTTCTCCTGTTATACCACCTCTAGATTCAATACATGCAAGGGATTTGGTATATACTTCCTTAGGAGAGATACATGGAACACATCATGAATATAATCCATGTTTAGTGGATATAATCAACGATAGAACATAAATCATATGCGATTAAGGATTTTAAAGGGTCCAATGTACCTTGGTCAGAGTTATACCTTCTTTTTAAACAACATAATTCTCTTCCATAGTGATATTTGATTAAAAACATTGTCTCCAACTTAAAAACCCAAGTTCCTTCTATGGTTTTCTTCATTTATCCCCTCCCAATTCTAATTAGATTACATATAATGTTAGATGGATTGATATTTCTCTATCATTTATTCTATATGATAGGGTTCAAGTAGTTTTCATTCACCAACTTCATTCCAATATGTATAAGTCCTACATCGATTCCCATAGAGAGCTTCATATGAGAATATTTGAATACTCAAGTGGAAGATGTTGTTATATGAGAACTCAAAAAATGGGATATGTTCACCCCATACTCCTTTAAATATCATTGATTAATATCTTATAATTTACTAATGTTTCTCAACGGCCCTCTCAAATTAGCCTTCAATTTAGGAGTGAAAGATCATAATAAAGTTCAATCCAGTTTTCAGATCATGCTGGATACTTCCCCAAAATTTATAATTGAACCTTTTATCATGATCAAATATGATCAAAAGTTTTTCCCCAAGAATACTGACAACTTTATTTACATATATATTGGAATTTGTTTCAAAAGATAAATCTTTCCAAATAGATATGAAGTGGTTAGTCTTGGTGAGTCGATCCTCCACAACCTATACTGAAATGATTAATTTGGATATATCTAGTAGTTCAATGAAAACTTCCATGGTGATATTCCCTAATTTTCATATATATATAGGAAATGGTTTCATCACCCCCTTGAAATTTTTTCACTCTACGTTAACTTGCTGAAATACCAAACACTTTGAGGTGTACTCAGTGATCTTCTTCTTTATGTTGTCTGATATAAGTTCTCTTGAAAAATCATGGTACATCGTGGTACTTATAGGATGGATGGAGAACGATTAGATATATGAATTATCTAATATATCCTTATTAATATCAAGTGATGAAGGTACACAATGTCCACTTCCAAACTGAATGACCCCATATTCATCGATTTGTACTTCATGAAGATTCCCTTTCTTTATTTCTTACACTTTATTTTGAATATCTAAATCATAACTCTCTAGATCATTTATATTCTACTTAATAGATGGTTGAAAAATTACTTTATAATTATAGGATATCTTCCCTTTCATTATTATTTCTAGATCCATCATTTTTATATCCACGAATAGAGGGTATTTCTCTATCAACATCATTGATTGTGTTGTAAGTTATTTTTGTCTAAGAGCATAAAATACCTTATTCTCCAATCTAGGATGGTAGTGAATAAATAATTCATAGTACTTAATAATCTATAGACATCATCATTGATTCATGTTGATCTCCTTCTATGTGAATATATACTTTAGACTCTTATAATACGTATATGTGTCTCACTTCTCCCCATAGAGGTTGTGCCGCTAAATCTTCAAATAGAAAATCATATCATCCAAATCTAGATCACATTACAAGTAGTTTTTCTTTTGGATATTCAACTATCATGATGTGTAGGATATCACTTTATCATTCTACTTGAGGATAAAACTGAATCCTTTCTTTTAAGCATCATTGTGTATCACAAGCCCTTTTTTACTTGAGGGTAATGTGAGTACATGCATAGTGATTAGCCACTTCTTGATCTACTTAAATATTTACTCACATTATTCTATCCAAAAATACTTTACCCCTTAATATGATAACTTAGTGGGCTAGAAATTCAGGATAAATTTATAAAAAATCCTCAAATGTTACCAGCTAATTTAAGAAAACTACAGATTTCCATGACATTTTAGGGTATGATCCATTCCTCAATTTTCATTGTCTTTGGAGGATTCACCTAAATTAAATCACTTGTGATCACATGGATTAATAATGTGACTTACTACATCAAAAAATATACTATTTCTAAACTTATAATAAATTTTTTATTTTATTAATTTCATAAGAACAATCTTTAGAAACTCTTTATGGAACTCCTTTCTCTTGGAGTAGATGAGAATATCTCTGATAAAGACAACCTAATTTTTTTCAAGGTATTATATAAATAATTTATTCATAAAATAAGTGAATATTATAGGGGAATTAGTAAGTATGAATGGAATCACAATGAAATTATAGTGTATATAAATTATATGAATGTTTATCTTCCAAATATCATTGTTTTTCTCACTCAGCTGATGATATACAGAATGGAGATCCACCTTAGATATGTTCTAAGATCCTAAAAGTTGATAAAAATAATAATCAATCCTTTGATTTGGTATAAATAATCCAATCCAAGTATCCCAGATCTGGTGGTCAATTTATTACATTAACACTACATGTAATTAATCACATCCTAAAGGACAAAGTAATTTAGTATTCTAGGAAAACTAGAAACATACTTGTATCTCACATTACATTTAAAAACATAATATTCAGCAAGATATTTTATTTTAGGAAACTATTATTTCATATAAAATAACCCTTCATATGAATCATAATACACTCCCAAGAATCCTAGGGAAAAGAAACATAAGAGAGAGGTTAGATCAGATGCTCAATAAGGGTATGTATGTGATAAAAGATAAATAAATAAAGAATAATATGGATGAAAATAAATGATAAAAAAATGAAATATAAATAATCACATGAGAAAAAAAATTATATATGGGTATCACAAATTTTATAATAATACCATGGTCATCAATAACTGATTTCATAATGATGGAATTCATAATGTCGGACATCCATAATATAACATTGAGGCATCATGCTATGAAATATAAAGCATACCATCAAGGCCTCTAAGAGACCAAAATTATGTGCATATTTTTATTCATATTTAAATGTTTTGAGGTGTTTTTCATTGATGAAACCCATTTATTTCAGTATTTAATTAAATAATGTTTAATTTTAATAATATAATGAAAATGGTCTTAAATGTGAAAATTTCTCATTTCTGTAATGTTGACAGATTTTATTCACTTTGGTATTTTGATCATAACTTTTAAAATATGGATCCATTTGGAGTGATTATTATATTTATAGAATATCTTGATTTGTGAGATTCATCTTTCTCTTCTTGAAAAAGAACTAAGTTAGCCATATTAAGGCTAGAAAAAAATCAATCAATTTGAAAAATCATTTTGGACGATATAATGGACCCCACCACTATAAATGAAAAATAACTCAGGCTAAACACCACCAATGTAAGCGATTCTATCTATTTTATGGAGATTGATCATATTCATGTTTAAAAATAAATTTCAAGGAGTTATTCAATTATTAATGGAGGCATTTAATGCTAAAAGTTGAAAAATATTTATGGAATCATCAGCCAAAAAAAGTGTGACTCATTAATAATGTCATAAATTCTATGTTACATTTCCAATTAATGTGAACATTTGAGAGTCTATTTAGAAAACAATGTGTAAATTTTTTTAATAATTAATTATTTCCAAATTTGGTCATTAAATGGGTTAACCATGATCAATATTTTAGTGAAACAAATCTAGAGGAGATCATAAAGGGGGACTTGGAATATCTTGATTTTCAATACTGAAGGATAACACCTTTTTGGCCTATAAAAGGATAATTTCTCCCATGTTTAAAGATATCTCTCGACTCCTAGTGGAGAAAACCCACCAAGGAGGAGTCTAAGTTACTACATTTGTGTTTTATTTTTATTTATTTTATCTTATCTTTTATTTATTTTCTTTTAGTTTTGTTTTAATTGTAATTAGAATTCTTCATTTTGTTAAATAAATTAATTCGTGCATTTATTCAATTTTTTTCCCACCATCCTTCTCCATCATATATTTTTCTTGTAATTATTTTTCTCTTATTTTTATTATTCTAACATTATTATTTTATTTAATTATTTTTTTATTTTTTCCTATACCTTTTTTTCATAAATTTTATTTTTATTTTTTTTCTTTTCTATTTTATTTCTCTATCTATCTCTCTATATCTCTCTCCCTCATCCCAATTATTTTTTTATTTCCTTCTTTTTTATTAAATTTTCCTCACCCTCTTTCTTGTAATTTTATCTTCCTCTCTTTTTACTTCTTAACTTATTACCATTCCACCAATTAATATCTTATTTTAAAAAATGAGGGGATGACCCTGAGGCTAGGCTCGTTGGAGGTCAAGGTGTTATAGAATTTTTTTAAAAGTTTAATTTTATATTTCAAGGTATATTTTAGTAGCATTCATGAGTGGCTCAAATGTCCCCAATGTGGACTGCCCCCAATGACAAGCAATCAATCTATCTCTATTGTTTTATTTGATCACTTTTACGTCTCTCTATTAGTCAGATATTTATAGATTTGAGTTTAGATAATTAATGTATGAAATGGATTCAATATATTTAGGTCTAGGAAGATGAAACATCATAGACTAAGGTGTGTCATCAACCTTGATTAAATTAGGTGGTGGAATTGGGAGTTCTTAGGCATTCAATGATATTCCAAAATTTATAAAAATAATAATAGTAGTTCAAAAATGTGATTTCATGTTTAGATTATCAAAATTAAATCATACATGTAATGGAGAATAATTATGGAAACTTAAATGAAACCCTAAAATAAACTTCTTTCTACTTAACCAATTCTTTTTAGATTTTCTTGTTAAATGAAATTTCTATATTGTATATCAATAGAAAAGTAATCAAAAACCAAAAAATCATTTAATTCTTTTCCTTTAAAAATAAAACAAAAAATAAATAAATAATTTAGGTGATATAGAATAATTAGGTGAACAAACTGAGAATCTCCATAAGTGAGACGAACCTGGTCAGCCACAGTACTGGACTAGGAAAATAATTTTCTTCTTCAATGCCTCATGGGAGGCGTTTATCAAAAGTGGAGTCGACGCCGGGGATCCAATCATAAGTTTTCTTATATTTTTCTAATTTCAAATTTTTGATAGATTTATTTTCTTTTATAAAAATAAAAACTAAAAAATCCATGATGTTTTCAAACAATAATTTTTTTAATACATGGAAAAATTACTCGAGGGTGCAAGAATCAATGTTTCAATGTTATGAATAGTTTTCCCTCCTGAAAAAACAAAATAAACTCAGATACCTTTACATGATTATGCTAAATGGGCATGAAACTAGAATTTCATTTGAGGAACTGGAAGATATGGTTAATAATGTAAAACTTAATTATCAAATAATAAATACCAATAAGGAAGTGACAACAGAGTAAACCAATTTTACTTAAGACATCAAAGTGGACAAGGTACATATTGAGAAGTATAAACAGACAAACCATCAAAAGAGAGAAATAAAAAAATTACATGTTGAGATAAATTGAATTACTAATGAGAAAAAATTTCTTACTCAGCTAACTATGATAGATTAACAAGATCTGTATGACTTATGGAATGAATATGAGGTACATCTTGATCTACTATATCCTTACCAAGTAGAAGGGACAATTTCATTACATGTAAATCAAGCCATGTAAGGGGAGGAATCCACCAAAATGATATAATTTGAAGAAAATATGGAGAATTCTAACTTCTTACCTCCATCCACTGAGATCCAACTCCCCGGGGAACACATTGCTGAAGAAGAGACTGAAACTGAACCAACTTAGGGATTTGAACCTTTTTTATCACCGTATCTTATGATTTTATTGAAATTGAATTATGAGTCACTCCCTAATATTTTGATTATATGTATTTAGACAATATTTGTTATGAATTACAGGAGGATGAAGAAACTAAACTTTCACCCACTGAGGTGCACATGGGGATCAATAAATTCAATGAACATTCATTTGGGGTTCCCCATTAGGAGATCCAAGAAGCTGAGCCTGATGAAATAATAAAATATGATTCTAATTTTAAATGGTAGAAATTAATTATAAAAAATTTAAATTTTATTCATGTAAGGATACCTATTTACATCCCCTTTGATTATTTAATTCATGTAGCCTATGTGAATATAACACTGAATGATATTGTACAAGTAGCAACCAAGGAAGGGGATGACCCATAATTAATCCTACCCTCTCTATGAAAGATAACCCTAATTGTGAAGGGAGAGGATCTGATATACTATATTCATGGGCCATTCCTCATGAACAATGATTAAGAACAAGCAGGGAAAAGCCACATGTGGTTGTTCAAATCAAAGAAGTTTCAACCACCACCAGATTTTAGATAACAACTGGTACTTCACGATGGAGGTAGTAAAATTTAAGGATCCACTTGGGGTATCATACCAAAATATATCACTTAAAACATTATTTCTAGGAATTTATATTTAAATTTCAGTTCTAGGAAGTTGTCCATAAAGCATCACACTACCCCTTATCCTTTTGAGCTTTAATGATCTGATACTTGTTCTTAAATGAGTAGTTTTCTTATGTAGGATCATAATAGAAGAAGTTATTCTCAAACAAAAAAAGATAATTACTATGAAACATGAAAAATATATTTTACTTTTTATTGTTTATCTTTTAAAATCTTTATATTTTTTCCAAACCATGTTCTTAGATTTAAAGTCTAAATTGTCCTCCCATGCTTGAACTATGCTTTACTTGACTAATCTAGGAGGCATGGGTTTCTTTGGAAGAATTTGACGACATATTTGTTTATTTAAATTTTAATAAGATTCAATGAATAAAATGTATAATTATATTACTAAAGTGAATATTAGATATTAAAATGAGGACTCATGATTTGAGGTAATTAATTGATTCTTGTAAATGAATATTCCGAACCATTTTCATGCTTTGAATTTCTAAAATTCATATGAATTTAATTTTTATTATTAATAATTCCATGAGTGATTGTATAATATCATATTCTAATTTCCAAGAGGATTTCTTGACCAAGAAATTTCGATTTATTCTTGATCATATTTCTTGAGTGATCTCGGGACATGTCACCGATTAGAAATTGCATTTGAACTTATCAAAGATAAGACTGTGAAAAAACAAATTTAAACTTATTGATTTATCTTTTGATGAACCAAATATCATTAAAATATCCCCTTTACATTTAAAAGTCATTAGATATTAAATACCATGAATGAAATTTATTGGGATGAGCCATTTTTAAAGACATTTTTATACATTCCTACCCTACTCTTGTTAGTTTCATGATATTTGAAAGTTAAAGTGTGGGAGTAAATTTAATCACATTAGAAGGGATACTTTAAATTTTAATGAATAAGTGTGGTGGTTATTGTTATGAGAATAAAGTAAGGTTGTTGATTCATTTGTGATACATGATTGTTTTACCCTCTTTAATATAGAAAAGGGATGATGAAAAAAGGAACAAAAAAAGTAAAAAATGTGTTGTGATTTGTGGAAGAAAATCACCATTACTAGACTAATGATTTATATAACATGTGGTTAGGTGGTGTATGTGATGTTTATTCTAATCATAAATTCTGAAAAATAAAAAAGTTAGTATGTTCTTTGAAAAAGAATATTTTTTTAAATTATAGAAAATATCAAGAGGGTGCACAAATCAATCATTATTACTAATTTTATATTGATATTTACATTGAGTTTTGGGGAAGTTAGAGTTTCTACATTGAGGGGGATAATTTCATTACACGTTTTTTTGAAATCATGTATTATACTTTATAGATAAAACACCTCCTTGATCCTTACTTTTTAAAACATCAAATCCTACCAAACTTAAGCCTTAGAGTCATGTGAACCTTTATTGGAAGTCTCCTTTATTTTATGTTCCTTTTGTATTTAAAAAGTTGAGAAATTAGTTCCTTTAGAACTCTATGGATAAGGAAAAAAATTTCATGATATGATCGTAACTATACATAAAATTTATCACGAGTAAAGAGATAAAATAATACATAGTGAGGTAGATCATGATTTGGGATGTTTAATAATAATGAATTGCGGAACTTAAATGAATTAGAGGTGACGTTTCATAATTTTTCAAGGGGGAAAATTAAAATGCATGGATTGGTGGTTTTATTGAAAAATGATAAATTGAATTGATATTTTATGTATAATTTGAACATTTTAATTAACGTTGATAATTTTTAGACTTTGTTTCATCAAAATATTAATATTGATAACATTTGTTCCCTCTTTAACTCATTTTTGAGATTTTATGCTTGAGGAAAATCATGGTTTAAGTGTGGGGGTATTTGATAAACCAAAATTATGTGCATAGTTTTATTCAAATTTTAATTTTTTGAAGTGTTTTTCAATGATAAAATCCATGGATTTAAATATTTTATTAAATAATGGGTAATTTGAATTATATAATGAAAATGGGCTAAAATGTGAAAATTTCCCACTTGTATAATTTTGATAGATTTTAATCACATTGTTATTTTGATCACAACTTTTACAATATTTATCCAATTTGAGTTAGTATTTGTTAGGATTCCTTGATTTTTGAGATTCAACCTTCTCTTCTTAACAATTATATAATTCGGCCATATTAAGACCCAAAGAAATTAATGAAGTTGTAAAATCATTTTGGATGATAAAGTGGACCCCCACTCTAAATGAGGAATATATTGGGATACAAACCTCCAATTGAGGTGATTCTAGCTGTATTAGAAAGAGAACTAACATAAATTCTATGCCATTAAATTTCATGGACTTATTTACTCATTAATGGGCCATTGAATTCTAAAAAATGAAGGAATATTTATGTAATCATCTTCTAGAAAAATTTTACTCATTAATAATATCATAACTTCTATGTTACATGTCCAATTAATGTGAAATTTATGAGTCAATCTAAAACATAATTTAGATAAAATTCAAGAAGAAATCATTCCCAAATTTGTTTATTAAACGGGCTAACCGTGATCAAAATTTTTATGAAAATAATCCAAGGGAGATATTAAAGAGAGTTTTGGAAGATATTTATTTTAAATTCCAAAGGATGGCACCCACTTAGCCTATATAAGGAGGAGTTCACCCATGTGGAAGGATATATCTTGACACTATGAGGAGGGAACCCACCAAGGGGGAGGCCGAGTTGTAGCATTTGTGTTTTCTTTTTTATTAATATTTTATTTTCTTGTATTTCTTGTATTTTAGTTTTATTTTAATTGTATCTTGAATTATTAATTTAGGTAAAAAAATTAATTAATGAATGTTTTTAATTTTGTTTCCACAATCCTTCTTCATCACCTCTTTTTATTATAATTATTCTTCTCTTATAATTATTATTATTCTAACACTCATATTTTATTTATTTATTTTCTTATTCATTACCATCCCTCCATTTCTTCTATTTTAGTTTTATTCATTTTCTTTTCTATTTCATTTCTCTCTATCCATATCTCCCTCTCAACCCAATTTTTTTTATTATCCTCACAGTCTTTGTTTTTATTTTATCTTCCCCTCTTTTTATTTTATTTTATTTTTTATATTCTTCTGATTACAATAAGTGATCTATTACTCTAGAAAATGAGGGGCTAACCCCGAGGATTAGAACTAGGGGAGATCAAGGTGTTCTTGAAATTTCTTTAAAGTTTAATTTTATGTTTGTATATAGATTTGAGTATCATGTAAGGGTGAGGTGACTGTCCCTGATGTGTATTGCCCCAATTTACCCGCAACACAATCAACCTATTTTATTTTATTAGATCACTTTTCTCTCTCTCTATTTTTTAGCTCTTCACCAATTGTAGTTGGGATAATAAATGGATAAAAAAACTTTGACAGAGATGTTTCATAGATGATGACACATGCTAGAATGAAGTGTTTCATCAACCTTGATTAAAAGAGGATGTGGAATTGGGAGTGCTTAGGCATTCAATGATATTCCATAATTTTTATATAAATAATATTAGTTCAAGAATGATATTTAATTTTTGTTTTATCAAACTACAAAAATATTAAGTAGAATAATTATTGAACCTTAAAATAAACCATAAATCCAAGTGCTTTATTTTTAAGTTATTCTGTTTAAAGTTTCTTGTTAGTTTAAATTTTCATATTTCATGTCCCTAAAAAAGTAATCAAAAACACAAAAACAAAAAACATTGTCATTATTTTCCTTTAAAACATAAAAAATTTTGTTTTGTGATTTAGAAGAAGTAGTTGAATAAACTGAGAAGATACACATGTGAGATGACCCTAGTTAGCCATTATGATACACTAGGAAAATAAATTTCTTTTACTACACCCCATGACATGCGTGCGTCAGCCTCGTTCCACAAAATCTTATGGGTAAGGTTTCAACCAAATAACCTATATTTTTCTTCTAATGATACATACTAATGCACTGGGGTGATATTTAATTTTGGGTCTAACCAATAACTTAATAAGTCCAATTAATTAATTATAGGAATAAAAAATTCAACTTAATCAACATGCCTTAAAAATCAACAATTGCCTATATTGGTAGAAATACTATATAGATTATCAATACATTCTATAGTAAAACTGATTATAAACTATCCAAATAAATATAGTGGATGATATATTTTGATTACCTCATTAGTAAACATAATATTCAATAAATCATATTGATATAGATGAAAATAATTTCAAAAGATCACTCGAATATTTATAGAGTAAAATTACATTTTTCACTTTGAAATAACATATTTAGAATATAAAATTTTACAAAATATTAAGGAAAAAACATTCTTTATAAATAACCTTGTAAAATTTAAATTATTATTTAAAATATTTATAGTTCACAATATAATGAAATTATATCCATGTCATATTAGTTGAAAAAAATATCCCTTTTATACTTTTGTAAAAATTGTAAAAAAGAACCTCATTTGTAAAAAGAAAACAATATTAGATTTAAATTATTTTGTAAAAATTAAAATATTATTAAAAATATATTTAATAATTAATTTTATAATAGAAAATAAATTCTTTAAAACATTTTAATGAAAATATGGACCTGGATGAAAAATATTCCCGATTGAGTGGAAAAACAAATTCGATTTCCCTGGAAATAATTATTTTAGTATCATGAGTACTTAATGGGAGGAAACCTAAAGGAAAAATATTAATTTAAATAAATAAACAGAGGATAAATCAATATATGTGGTTTAAGATGGAAATAAAAAATTATTCTCCGGTGGATTATTAAACATAAATAATCCTGAATAATGGCGAGATTATGAAATAAAACCTTACCTCCGGTTTAAAGTCCATAATACATGTTAAAACCTCATATAGATTAAATATATATTTAATATAAATCTATTCATGAACCATAATAATATATATCATACAATATAATGCCTATAATATTTTATCACCTATTTATTGACAATTGTTTTTAAATCACTATCCCAAATAATAACTTATTTGTTTTCCATATATATTATGGTTTGGTAGTTTTAGTCCTTGTACATTGATAAAATTTCCATAATATATAAAATTTCAATCATGAAATTAATATCATATATATTCATCATATATTTATTTTTAATAATCCATATCAGTTAAACATAGAAAAATGTATTACATCGTTTATTGAAACAGTAGGCTATACATACACATAAACGTTGTTTTCACTTATCAAAGAATGGAACAAAAGATAGGTAAATAATAAATCACCTTTACATAATCATTATAATAGGGTAAATACCATATAAATTGAATAAATCCATATTTATTACCATCCATGTATATTAGAAATTAATAATGAATAACATCACTTCATGGAGGTGGTATTCCACAAGCACAGATAAGCGAAGCTATAATTTTACAATAATTTGGAAGGTAAAAATGTAGATATGATGTAATTCCCCCAAACCAATGGCCACTATCTGGTGTATTGAACCGGGTCATTACATGACCTCAAGAACACCTCCTTGTATGTGAGAGGCTGCAAACTAGTATCATAGGTCTATGAAGAAATGATGGGGAGACAATACCCACTTATCCTAGTAATTCCATAGAATAAATGATATCAATAGATATAATAACCAATAAAAACAAATAAAAGGACAACATGAGATAATGAAAATATGAAACTAGGTATCACATTCTATAAAAACATGATAAATAAACTACACGTTAGGTAGTCATACAATCATAAACCAAAAATAAAACCTTAAGAAGCCCCAAATAAAAACTCGAGTCCCAAACCAGTACTGATCTCCCATGCTTCAACATGTCATCCCATGCACACCCAAACACCAGGTCCATATTCTAAACCTATACCAACAAAATGTAGTATCTTCTTAGTTAACCATGTGCCATGCAGGCTAGAGGAGGACATGCGTACAACTCTGTAGGCCCCCACCAATGGTGTCTAATGTAATAACCAGTATATAAAATAGTGTACACAAGGAAACAAGTAGAATAAATAAACACAACAAGAATGAAGATGTTTCACCTTTTAAAATTAAAAATTTAACCAACTATTATCGAGGAACATGACTTATTTTTAACAATTAATAAATTAACCATTTTATCATGTGTTCCATAGAATAGGCATTTACATATAGTGCACTATGGCCTATGTTGGTCAATTAATATGTGTAAGGGAATAAGTTATGTTTTATTTCTCACTGAGGATAAAAATATATTAAAAATATCATCACCTTGACCTTGGATACTTAGTTTAGGTATTCTCATCATATGTTACTGTTAAAGGAATGGATCCCCAATCCCATTTCCTAACCTATGCACTTTAGGGGTGAGGTTTAGATCCTCAGTCTAACTTGACCCATGTGCATAGATTCTCAAGTCCAATACCCCACTACTACCAGACCATGTGTACATTCTTATTTGAACCATTTTTCAAACATACCATTTCACAAACCATTCTAAGAAATAGACATAAAATTCACATTTCATAATTATTTCAACACATATGTCATATTCATGTCTTAACCCACTAACAAATTTACTATTTTCATTTCATAACCCATTAAATGACATGAATTATACCAAACACTCCCTTATTCCATGTTATTAAATGTTCACAACTAACAATAATTTCATTTGCAAACCATTTCACATTTACTATCAAAAACCATTACTCTTAAACATATATATTATCATTCCTAACACTCCCATATGTTATATCATAAACTATGAATATTCATCATTTAGTTCATTTCATAACCATGTTTAAATTCCAACATAATCGTTAAGGGTCCTATCTCACTAGCCCATAGATCAATTCAATGACTATAGTCTCAATTGAACTTTAAAACCACATCATGGTATAAAACAAAATTTAAAATACTTATTTGAAATAATATTAAATCCACCCTTTAAAACATGGGTCTTCCCCATTGAAAACTAAATCATGCCCCAAGGATTTTATTTCCATTTCAACCATCCAAACAACCATTAAATATTTTTCACAAAAATGAGGACGTACCATCATTTCATAAATCATTTGAAATATCATGTGAAAAACCCTTTTTGAATCACTTTGAAGTAAACATCTTCTTTCAAACCTCAACTCAATTTCAAACATAATTTTCCTTCAGTAAATCTATAATTGGGTCAAGGCTCTAAACACTACTAGAAAAACAGGTATTTGCGACGGGCTATTTGCGACGGGGTCCCGTCGCAAATAGCCCGTTGCTGAAAACGCCGTCGCAACTACACTTATTTGCGACGGGCCCGTCGCTAAAGCCTTTTTTTGCGACGGGCATTCTCCCCGTCGCAAATAGTATTCCGTATTTTTGTAAAAAACTTTTAAAACAGTTTTTGCGACGGGACCTGTCGCAAATACCTTTTGCGACGGGACCCGTCGCAAATAGATTTTGCGACGGTTCCGTCGCAAAAACTCTTTTTAAAAAAAATAAAAAAAATTAATAATACTAGTATTTGCGACGGGAGTCGGGACCCGTCGCAAATACTTTTTTGTTAAAAAAAATAAAAAACTATTAATAATACTAGTATTTGCGACGGGTATAGTATCCCGTCACAAATACTATAAAAAAAATAAAAAAAATAAATTATTAATAAATTATTTTAATTAATATAATAATAGAATTATAATTTACAAATGAAAATAATAAATTATTTTAATTACTATAATAATAGTAGAATTATAATTCAAAAATAAAAATAATAGAATATTAATAAATAATTTAATTAATATAATAATATTACAATTATAATTCATAAATAAAAAAAATATTAATAAGTTATTTTAATTAATATAAAAATAATAGAATTATTTTACATTCAAATATTAAAATAATTCAAGTATTACAAAAAAATAATTAAATTATAATATTATAAAATTTTAATATATATATAAAATTTTAATATATATATAAAATTTTAATATATATATAAAATTTAATATTATAAAATATAAATAATATTATTATCCATATTAATATTGTTATTTAAAAATATAATATTATTAATATTTTATAATGAGACAGAAACTACGAATAGAAAAAAAAAATATTTTGATTTCACAAATTTTATAACAGAAATACAAACTCTAATCTGAAGGAGGGGGGAGGGGGGGAGGTGGGGGATCTGCAGATGGTGGTGGAGGAAACTCCATCCCTAAAGCATGAGTGAGTCGGCGCATGTACTTCATCTGCTCCTGATGCTGCTGCTGCCACCGACTCGCCTGCTCCTCGTACAGCAGCTGCTGGCGTCGACGTTCCTCCTCATGCTGCTGACGCATCTGCTCCTGATCCTGTCGGAGACTCTCTATCTGTACAGTCTGAGATCGCAACTGATCCTCATACTGTGTAGAAGAAGATGCACGAGCTCCTCTCGAGCTGGACGCCGACATCGCAGCACTGCCATAATAATCTCCGGGAGTCAGTCGAGAGCCGATACCAACTACCCGGCCCATCTCGAAGGCATACTGGGTGGCTTGCATCCATGCCGTCTCATCAAACTGACGTGCAGTGGTCTGATCGGATGACTCGGCCTGACTCTCAGGCCGGGCCTGTGCCGCTTCGGCCTCATATGACTCCTATAGTTGCAATTTAAAATTAAAATTGTGAATATATTATATGCAGTTAATTTTTAAACTTGAAAACAAATAATACTGACCACGATGTGATGCTGACGATCACCTCTGAGCTCCCCAGTAGCAGGATCACTATACATCCTCCGATATACGTCGTACTCTGTAATATCGGGGTGCTCGACAGCCTATAAGAATAAAAAAAACTGTTAATATTTATAGTTATATAAAATATTTATAAATAATGTACGTACCAGATGCTGTCTATGAGTACTGAAAGAACGACTCCCAGATCGATGAGTCACCTCCTGTCTCCCCCGATTCTGCCTCCCCATCGATGATCTCCTCTGAAAGGTACCACTCAACCAGTGCGCACATAATCCATCCCATACATGGGATGAAATATACTCTGGTCGGTGTGGTCTACATGACTCCTCAAAATCTGACACTCCTGCTTTCTTCATCGCAGCTTTTCTTAAATTGTGCAAAAACTGACGAAGGCGATCACACATGGCCACCTCCCATGCCTCGTGGATGGCGTCACGCATGGTATCCTCGATCGGATACCATAAACCCTACAAATAAATCAAAATATCAAGTTAGAAATGAAATAATTTTCAAAATAAAAATTATTTATTTACGTACGTACCAACCAATGGCCGAACATGGCCTGCTGCACATCAATGGGAATCTACTCCCATGTGGTCCACGGCTGAGAGAAATAGTTGCGCAAAATAGCGCTGCCCTGTCCGACTTCTATATGCGGAAAACTGAAAAAATAATAAACATTTATTATGTGAATAGATTAATGAAATCTTAGTCAAATCCACAGGTTATCACACAGGTTATCACACCTCTGTGTGCGTGGATCAAACCCAAGACGTGGACGTCGCTCGGGGACGGGGTCAGGAATCATCAATCGTGCAAGATCGCGCCCCCTCCGCGTACTCCCTGGAGCGCCTGCAGGCTGAGGGTCATCTGTCAGCAACTCATCCGCATCAAAAGTCAGGTCAGCATCCGCCAATGCACGAAATGTGGCGTCGTCCATCTGAAACAGAAAATGTTAATGTTAGCAAATAATTGATAATTACTATTATATATACATATATACATATTATGATTGTATATAAATACCATGAAATGCTATCAGTGTTCATCTTCATCATCATATTCATATATTTCAATGTCATCTTCATATTCCTCCTCAACATCATCGATATCCATTCGAGTTACAGTTGCTTCATCTCTTACCGTTTCAAATTCATATGTGACATCATTAACATCATCGTCATCACCGACTCTTAAATGTGGGGTGTCGTCATCGATACTCATGTCTCTTTGTAAAAAAGATTGATTTTGAGTACTCTCTTGAAAAACTTCAATTCTTTGCACATCAGTGAAAGCACATTCACTTTGACTAAACTGATTGTCTCGAATTTTGATTTTTATTACACTCCACCAATCAGTCAAGTCTCTTGATGTTGCACAGTACTTTGCATAATAAACTTGATATGCCTGTTGAGCCAATAAGAATGGTTCATTTACTGCAAGAACACTTTTACATTTAATATCGATGATTCCATGAGTCGGATGAACACGCACGCCTCTCTCTGTATCCAACCACCGACATTTGAACATGGTTATGTATTGTTGTCCAAGATAACAGAGTTCAATGATTTCATCAAGTATTCCATAAAAGTAAACTTCATTTTCTCGATGATGAGATCCTCTCAAGCTAACTCCACTGTTCATTGTTTTTTTCGATTCCCCATATGCATGTGTGTGGAATCGAAATCCATTCACCACATATGCATTATAAGTTTTAACAAGTTTGGAAGGTGGGTTACTCAATACACACAGCCGTTTGTCAATTTTATCAGCATGTCGAGACACCTGAAGATTTGTGAAATAATTATCAACATAGTAAACTATACATTGAATGAGTTGCTAAAAGATAAAGAATTTATGTTACCAGTTTTTGAAACCACTGAGAGAAATTTTTCAGTCGACGTTCTTCGAGAGCAGCTGCTGTAATTTGTGGAATTTGTTTCTTGATATGATTATCATACAACCTATAAAAACCAAAGTTATTTACTGTAACATAAATGATAGAATAAGTGATATAAACACTTACAGTACAACTGATGTCATCTCTTCACAGTTGAGCAGAACATACGTATGAGCTCTATGATGTTCATCATCTGAAAGCCAGCGTTCAGAAAATCCACCAAAACCAAGCTCTGACTGGTTGAAAATAGATAATTGATTGTCGATTTCATCAATATTCCTCTCATTACGTCCCATTCGGTTGTGTTTTGAAGGATACTCAGATTCAAAATAATGGGAGCAGAAAAAAGATATTTCCTCTTGAAAATAAGCTTCTGCAATAGATCCTTCAACAGATGCTTTGTTGCGTACTTTTCTTTTCAATGTTTGCATGCATCTTTCAAATGGGTACATCCACCGAAACTGTACCGGACCTCCACATTTGGCTTCATATGGCAAATGTAACATCAAATGTTCCATTGAGTCGAAGAAAGACGGCGGAAATATTTTTTCCAGTATACATATAATTACAACAACATCTTTTTCAAGTTTGCCTAGAGCATCATAATCTGTCGTAGCCGCACAAATTTCCCGAAAAAAATGAGACATCTCTGATATGGAATCCCAAATCACAGAATTCAATAGACCTCTTAATCCAATGGGTAGAAGTCTCTCCATTATAACATGACAATCATGACTTTTTAATCCAGTAATATGACCATTCTTTACACATCTACCCAAATTGGAAGCACAGCCATCTAGAAGTCTCAAATCTGCAATCCACTGACAAAATAATAAACGGTTTTCTTTAGACAGTGTATAAGCTGCTTTTGGTTTCAGTAAACTTTCTGTTCTGACATTCTCAAATAGTTCCAATTCTGGACGCCTGCAAATTTGGGCAAGATCTAAACGTGCATTTACAATGTCTTTGCTCTTTCCTGGCGTATACAAAACTGTATGAAACAAATTATCAAAACAGTTCTTCTCAATATGAATGACATCTAACATGTGTCGGACCAACAAATCAGACCAATTTGGCAAATCCCAAAATATGCTACGTTTAATCCAATTGTGTTCTTTCCCAAAACCAGAAATTTTCTGTTGGTTTATTGTGGGACCAAAAGTGATGGGAGGTAATGAAAATACAACCGATTTTAACTCCGAACCTGATAGCATTTTTGGAGGTCCATCCCTTTCAGCTGTTCCTTTTCTGAAATGAGATCTGTTTCTGCGAAAAGGATGATCAGTTGGAAGAAATATGCGATGACAGTCAAAATAACAAGGTTTCTTTCCATGAATGAGCATAAATGCTTTGTTCTCTCCCATACAGTAAGGACATGATTTCTGACCATGTGTACTCCAGCCAGATAATATCCCATAAGCCGGGAAGTCACTTATTGTCCACATCAATGCTGCTCTCAGTATGAAATTCTGTTTCGTTGCAACATCATATGTACTGACACCAGTACTCCACAATAAATTTAATTCATCAATCAATGGATTCAAATAAACATCAATATTTTTCTTCGGATGTCCTGGAATTAGTAAAGTCAAAATGATATATGTCTCCTTCATCAACATCCATGGAGGTAAATTATACGGAGTTAAAAAAACAGGCCAACATGAATATTGACTACCATAAGATCCAAACGGACAGAAACCATCAGTGGAAAGGCCCAGTCGAACATTTCTAGCTTCTAAAGCAAATGATGGATGCACTCTATCAAAATGTTTCCATGAATCACCATCGGCTGGATGATTCAAGCTTTTATCAGTTGAACTATTCTCTTTATGCCATGACATCATTGTCGCTGTATTCTTAGACATGAATAAACGCTGAAGTCTGGATGTAAGCGGAAAATATCTCAACTGTTTTACAGGAATCAAACCAGACTTCCCGTGTTGTCCTTCTTTATATCTCAGTTGCCCACATGTGGGACAACTATCCAACGACTCATTTTCCCCTGAATATAAAATGCAGTCATTTGAACATGCATGAATCTTCTGACAAGTAAGTCCCAAATTTCGAACCAACCTCTTACTTTCATAGTAATTTGCATGTAAAACATTTCCTTCGGGTAACAGTGTTTTCAGCAAAGAAAATATCTGGTCAAAACAGGTGTTTGACATTCCGTTATCTGATTTGATAGCCATAAATTTTGCAACTGCTTCTAATTTGCTCATCTTGCAGCCAGGATATAATGCATCCTCAGCAGACTTCAACAACTCATAAAATTCAGACGGTCCCAACTCAGGATTTGAAGCTATATCAGCCGGAGTTTCTGTATGTTGAACAGATGAACCTGCAACATCATGTACTAAATCTTGAAACTGGGATGGATCTGGAATCAAGTTGGTATCACCTGCTCTGGAACTGCGTTCACCGTGTTGATACCAAAAAACATAATCTTCTTGAAAACCAAAACGCAAGAGATGTTCCCCCACTTTGTCAAACGTGTCAAACGTTCTCAATGCACATTTTCTACAAGGTCATTTTATCTTTCCTTCTGAAACAAATTCTGGATTTGATGCCGCAAATGATAAAAAACTCTCCACACCCTCTATATATACTGGATTTAAACCAGAACCATTTGGATTTCTACGTTGATTTATCCATATGCGGTCATCTAATAATGACTATTGACGACCTCATTGTTCCATATTTTTCTATAAAATATAAAAGCATTACTGGTTTTGAATAATTTGTTAGAAAAAACACAAGCAAGGATTGAATATATTGAGAATAAAGAAAAACCTGTTACAAATATTGATAATTTTAATATTATATTGATTTTTTATTTTTTTAATAATACTAATATATTTTTTTTCATAAATATTAATTATATAATAATAAAATCATTACATTATTAGTATATTTTATTATTAATATTAAAATAATATAATTTTCTATATTATATACAATTCTCCTTTCATCTGTGTGTTTCACATTCTGTCTCCACATGTAATATTGGCATTCACTTTCACATCTCCATTGGCGAGTAGGTTGATAATTTTGAAAAAGAATGCCAATATTACATGTGGAGACAGAAAAAACACAGAAGAAAAGAGAATTGTATATAATATAGAAAATTATATTATTTTAATATTAATAATAAAATATACAAATAATGTAATAAGGTAATTATTCCAAATTATTGGTAAGTATTTCAAATTATTGGTAATTATTCCAAATTATTGGTAATTATTCCAAATTATTGGTAATTATTCCAAATTATTGGTAGTTATTCTTAATTATTGGTAGTTATTCCGAATTATTGGTAAATATTGGTAATTATTGGTAAATATTGGTAATTATTGGTAAATATTGGTAATTATTGGAAAATATTGGAAAATATTGGAAAATATTGGTCATTATTGGTAATTATTGGTGATTATTGGTAATTATTGGTGATTATTGGTAATTATTGGTGATTATTGGTAATTATTGGTGATTATTGGTAATTATTGGTGATTATTGGTAATTATTGGTGATTATTGGTAATTAATACTAATTATTGGTAATTAATACTAATTATTGGTAATTAATACTAATTATCGGTAATTAATACTAATTATTGGTAATTAATAATCATTATTACTAATTATTGGTAATTATTACTAATTATTCCTAATTAATACTAATTATGCCGAATTATTCCAAATTATTACTAATTATTGTTAATTATTACTAATTATTGTTAATTATTACTAATTATTACTAATTATTTCTAATTATTACTAATTATTTCTAATTATTACTAATTATTTCTAATTATTAGTAATTATTGCTAATTATTACTAATTATTGCTAATTATTATTAATTATTGATAATTATTAGTAATTATTGATAATTATTTGTAATTATTGATAATTATTGGTAATTATTACTAATTATTGTTAATTATTGGCAATTATTGTTAATTATTACTAAATATTAGTAATTATTACTAAATATTGGTAATTAATACTAATTATTGGTAATTAATACTAATTATTGATAATTAATACTAAATATTGGTAATTAATACTAATTATTGGTAATTAATACTAATTATTGGTAATTAATACTAATTATTGGTAATTAATAATCATTATTACTAATTATTGGTAATTATTACTAATTATTCATAATTAATACTAATTATTCCCAATTATTCCTAATTATTACTAATTATTGTTAATTATTACTAATTATTGTTAATTATTACTAATTATTACTAATTATTTCTAATTATTACTAATTATTTCTAATTATTACTAATTATTGCTAATTATTGCTAATTATTAGTAATTATTGCTAATTATTACTAATTATTGCTAATTGTTATTAATTGTTGATAATTATTAGTAATTATTGATAATTATTAGTATTTATTGATAATTATTGGTAATTATTACTAATTATTGTTAATTATTGGCAATTATTGTTAATTATTACTAAATATTGGTAATTACTACTAAATATTGGTAATTAATACTAATTATTGGTAATTAATACTAATTATTGGTAATTAATACTAATTATTGGTAATTAATACTAATTATTGGTAATTAATACTAATTATTGGTAATTAATACTAATTATTGGTAATTAATAATCATTATTACTAATTATTGGTAATTATTACTAATTATTCCTAATTAATACTAATTATTCCTAATTATTCCTAATTATTACTAATTATTGTTAATTATTACTAATTATTGTTAATTATTACTAATTATTACTAATTATTTCTAATTATTACTAATTATTTCTAATTATTACTAATTATTGCTAATTATTAGTAATTATTGCTAATTATTACTAATTATTGCTAATTATTATTAATTATTGATAATTATTAGTAATTATTGATAATTATTAGTAATTATTGATAATTATTGGTAATTATTACTAATTATTGTTAATTATTGGCAATTATTGTTAATTATTACTAAATATTGGTAATTATTACTAAATATTGGTAATTAATACTAATTATTGGTAATTAATACTAATTATTGATAATTAATACTAATTATTGGTAATTAATACTAATTATTGGTAATTAATACTAATTATTCTTAATTAATACTAATTATTGGTAATTAATAATCATTATTACTAATTATTGGTAATTATTACTAATTATTCCTAATTAATACTAATTATTCCTAATTATTCCTAATTATTACTAATTATTGTTAATTATTACTAATTATTGTTAATTATTACTAATTATTACTAATTATTTCTAATTATTACTAATTATTTCTAATTATTACTAATTATTGCTAATTATTGCTAATTATTAGTAATTATTGCTAATTATTACTAATTATTGCTAATTATTATTAATTATTGATAATTATTAGTAATTATTGATAATTATTAGTAATTATTGATAATTATTGGTAATTATTACTAATTATTGTTAATTATTGGCAATTATTGTTAATTATTACTAAATATAGGTAATTAATACTAAATATTGGTAATTAATACGAATTATTGGTAATTAATACTAATTATTGGTAATTAATACTAATTATTGGTAATTAATACTAATTATTGGTAATTAATACTAATTATTGGTAATTAATAATCATTATTACTAATTATTGGTAATTATTACTAATTATTCCTAATTAATACTAATTATTCCTAATTATTCCTAATTATTACTAATTATTGTTAATTATTACTAATTATTGTTAATTATTACTAATTATTACTAATTATTTCTAATTATTACTAATTATTTCTAATTATTACTAATTATTGCTAATTATTAGTAATTATTACTAATTATTACTAATTACTGCTAATTATTTTTAATTATGGATAATTATTAGTAATTATTGATAATTATTAGTAATTATTGATAATTATTGGTAATTATTACTAATTATTGGTAATTATTGGCAATTATTGTTAATTATTGGAAATTATTGTTAATTATTACTAAATATTGGTAATTATTGGTAATTATTAATAATTAATACTAATTATTGGTAATTAATACTAATTATTGGTAATTAACACTAATTATTGGTAATTAATACTAATTATTGGTAATTAATACTAATTATTGGTAATTAATACTAATTATTGGTAATTAATACTAATTATTGATAATTAATACTAATTATTGGTAATTAATACTAATTATTGGTAATTAATAATAATTATTACTAATTATTGGTAATTATTACTAATTATTCCTAATTAATACTAATTATTCCTAATTATTCCTAATTATTACTAATTATTGTTAATTATAATAATTATTACTAATTATTGGTAATTAATACTAATTATTGGTAATTAATACTAATTACAGGTAATTATTACTAATTATTGTTAATTATTGGTAATTTTTACTAATTATTGTTAATTATTCCTAATTATTACTAATTATTGGTAATTAATACTAATTATTGGTAATTAATACTAATTATAGGTAATTAATACTAATTATTGGTAATTATTACTAATTATTACTAATTATTCTTAATTATTGATAATTATTGATAATTGTTCCAAATTATTAGTAATTAAATGAATAATTAGAAATAATTAGAAATAATTACCAATAATTACAAATAATAACATTATTAATATATTTTATTATTAATATTAAAATAATATAATTTTCTAATTTATATACAATTCTTCTTTCATCTGTGTGTTTTCTATCTCCACATACAAATAATACATGTGAAGGCATCAAACACACAGATGAAAAAAGAATTGTATATATATAAAAAATTATATTATTTCAATATTAATAATAAAATAAACTAATAATGTAATAATGTTCTTATTTCTAATTATTGGTATTTATTACTAATTATTAATATTTATTCTTAATTATTAAAAATTATTACTAATTATTCCTAATTACCATTAACTATAAACAATACTAATAATTTATATTTACTAAGTAATAAAACAATGTAAACATAATTAAATTACAACTAATTAATAATAATTGAAACTAATAAAAAATTAAAAATAAATAAAAAATTAAAATGAACATAAATACCTTGAAAATTGATCTGTTCTGATCGTTCTTCAAAACTTTAATATCAGCTCCGGAGAAAAAAATTAAACTGGAGAAAAACTCAACTCTAGAAATATAATTTTGAGAGAAGGAGAAGATAAGGAATGAGAATGAAATGAAAAAAACGGATGGGGGTATTTATAGGTTAGATTATTTGCGACGGGAATCCCGTCGCAAATAGTATTATTTGCGACGGGACCCGTCGCAAATAACCCCTGCCGACATAGTATTTGCGACGGGGGAATATTCCCGTCGCAAATACCTTTTACCGCCGCCGGTTATTTGCGACGGGAATATTCCCCCGTCGCAAATAAGTTTCCCGCGATTTGGCGCGCATCGCGGGAAAACTATTTGCGACGGGGAAAGCAATCCCGTCGCAAAAGCCTAATTATTTGCGACGGGTAAATACCCCCGTCGCAAATAACCCGTCGCAAATACCCATTTTTTCCGTAGTGAAAATACACCATTAAAACCCTTTCAAAACCTCATAGGCATTCACAAAATCCAACATATAATCATTTAAATTAACCCTTTAACCTTACCCACATATCTAATCAAACTTTAACTACCCAATCACTCACACAATTCCCATATCTCAATGTTCTAATTTTTTTCACCACTTACAAGGGTCTAGCTTACCCAATGGGTAGCCCTAGGCTCGGTATCACCCACCAACAGGCCCAACAGGGTCCATAAAGGGGTTTAAACCATAATATAAGGTCCAAATCACTTTTCCTAATCAAGAACATAAAAATAGATCAAGGTAATATATCAGAATAACAACACACACACACACACACATACATATATATATATATATAACAATGTGACTATGAGAACACACATTAGGACCACCTACCTCATTTTCTATGATCAAGTCTTGATTAACCACCACCCTTGATTCAAACTCAAACACCCATTAAATACCCAAGTTATAATTTTCTATAAATGTGAGGGTTTTAGTGATCAAGAATAAAAGGGGAGACTATACAGGCCCTAATATAGAAAAAGAGAAAATGGGAGTGTTAGACTAACCTATATCTTCAATTAACACACAAACACACTCCAAAACCCTAAGAATAGAAGGATAATCATATCTTGGAAGTCTTTCAGGGTTTGGTGCATTACCAAAGATGTTTGAGGAGAAATAGGGAGAAAACCTAGGCTAGAACCCTTAATGACTCAGAGGGAGAAACTGGAATTTCCCACTTTTTAAGGGATGCATGGATTTTACGCATGGTTAGACAAACCATGCACCAACCATTCAAGTCCCTCTATCGAAGAGGCTCCAAGATTCACAGTTTTCTGGAAGCAACCACAAGGTTTAGAAAACCATGTGGTAACTATGAAATAACCTCTGACCTAAATGGTCCCCAAGACATACAGTTTCCTAGGCCAAGCACATAGTTTTTACAAACTTTACACCAACCATGTGAATCCCTCTATCCAAGAGGCTCCAAGATTCATAGTTTCCTAGAAGCACTCACATGATTTAGAAAACCATGCAGCAACTATGAACTAACCTCTAACTGAAAGGATCCCCAAGACATATGGTTTTTGATGCAAAGTGCATAGTTTGTACTAACATTACACCAACCATTCTCATCACACTGTTTTTCCTGTTTTCTTCTCCTTTTTTATTTTGAACCCTCAGTAGAGCCTCGAAACTCATCATACACCCTAGAACCACCTCATTATCCAAAACAATGTAATTTTAACCAAATTTAAAACAAGGACATATATTTATGAATGGTACGGATCTTACAAACTCCCCACCATATAAATGTCAATCCTCAAACCACACATCCAAACCTTACTAAACCTCCAAGACCAGGGTTGGGCTATGAGGCCCACCTATGAAATTTAATTTTTCAGGATTTCTCCCAAACACAGCGACACAATCACCACTCTTGGATTAAGGAAAAATTCCTACCCCAAAGAAATATCCCACCACCATAATCTTCCTCTATGAGTCGACACTCCTAAAGAACACAACTACCTCAAACACATCATTACCAACATCAAAAAAAATTGGAAGGTCCATGTAACACCACTGAACCATCAAAAAAGGACACCAACAGGGCACTACATTACCCTAGAAGTTCCAACGAGAACACCCTTGGTCCAATCCTCTCTACAATTCATGGCCTAAATTTCATGGTGTCATCTCACCCCATTCATTCAAATCTATGAAAATGACCCTATCCTAACATCACCAAGAGGTTCATCAAGATTCAAACTACATTTACCAACCTACAATGATATAAAAATCAAGTCCCAATAGCCTCAAACAATATTTGGACATTCATAGCACAACCCAAGAATAATTTTCATCTTAATGAACTCAGCTGCTCTAATCTTGAGCCGTCAATTATTACCAATGTCGGAATACCAAGATGATGTTCATTTGATCCCATCCAACCCGTACTAATGCTCACATAATCAACCCCAACTTTTCCCGCTATGGTGCTCTCCAAAAACACTTTATCTCTCCACCTTCATCACACCGTGTTGGGATCCTCAACCATAAAAAAGATACCAAAAAAACCTCAACTCAACTTTCACGACTTAACCATAGTGTTTCTCAACTCACCATGCCTAGCATCCATTACTGAATCATTTTCCCCTAAATGGATCAATTTTCATCCAAATCACATTTAGGTAGATAGGCAGAAATCCATAGGTATCCTATCATACCCAGGATGATGTCATGATATTGGACATGATTTTCACTAGTTTAGTGTATTCTAAGAAGTCATCGACGAATTCCATCCTGAACTATCCATCACTGATGTCACCTACCACCACAGGGACACCTTATCCTACCAAAATTCTTAGGCTCTCCGGTCCACCAAAATATCATCAACAATCAATCACCATATCTCAAATGGGATTTATAACCAAAACATACCCCCATGTCGCGAATCTCTATTAGCTAGTCATGACCAAACATTCATTTGGTTATAATCCCATTATCCCACTTGAGTTATTCCCAAAATACCCTGGGGATTTACATGGGAATACAATGACCACCACACCGATCTACAACCCAAGTGTCTGACCCATAACCCTTGCTTCCCACTGTGATCACATAGAATTTCAACAAACACTTATTATGAGCCACCTATTCACCCATCCCGAAAAACATCACACCCTTCCAACAGGTTCCCACATATGGACCCCGTCAAGGCCCTCAAGGTCTATCACTTTCCTATGACCACACACTGAACGTGACTCTATATCACATGAGTCTTAAATCACTAGATATAGGCACAAAACACATTCACTCATCTGACCATGCCTCCTGGTCCGTTATCATCTTTAAACTCAAGGAATTCCCACATCCTCATCCAAAAAACCCACCATTTTTACAAACAATCAGTCCCACATGACCACCACCACCTTAGGTGTCACTTTGATTCTAAGAGAATCCATCCAAACTTTGTTAACCATTTTCCCATTTACCAAAAATCAACATCAATTCCCACCTCAACCACCATTAAGGCGATGCGGAAAGGCTCCTAATAACATTGAATCTTCCCAAAATTGACCATAAAACGAACCAAAATCACTTAAAAGCATTATCAAAATGATACTAATAATAACCCTACAATTTTACCACACTAAAAGTCACCAATTGTGAATCTATTCCATCCCTAAAACAAATAATTTTTCTTCACATCCCAAGGAACCTTCAACAATGGGCCAAATTCCCTTGATTCTACCCTAACATTTCCAGGACTGCCAAATCATATTCACTACACAGGTTGCCTCACCAAAACCATAAACCTTCTCACTTATCCTTGGGGGTTAATCCCACACTAAGAAAAAATCTTTGTGAACCACTTCCAATGTACAAAACATCCACCTATTCCACACCAACCCAAAAGAAATCGAAACCCTATCAACCTCTCTTATAGGTCATCAACGAAGAAAAACAGTACCATTTTCCAAAAATGGTATCACGTTAAGCAAAGAGAACTATCTCTCACACTAAGACACATATATCAAACCTAAAACAACTCAATACACATGGGAGAAATTACTTCTCCCATTTCTTAAACACACCGCATCTTACGCATCCAAGAAACCATTTACTCTAGGATTCAAACCAAGGATAACCACACACATACATCGACAGTATGAGTTGAAAACCAACTCTAGGGTCCAAAACCCAACTCGTAATGTCTCAACCCATAAGTGATACCAAATCAAAATCATCGAACAACATCTCATAACCCATGGTCACAACCCTATCGAGGGTAAAAAATGAACATCTATTTTACCATAAAACAAAACACAACAAATCCCCAAGACCTGAAAATAAGCTCTCATACTAGGGAACTCTAACTACCCAAAAACACCCTTACACAAGGTCTAGACACCACATTAGGGATACCCATTCCCAATATCCCTACAATTTCCATCATTTTACACCTCCCTTACTAATTAAAATTTACCATTTAAAACCCAATGTTTCACATTAAAAAACAAATAAAACATTCCATTTTAAAACCCAACCATTTACACTTTAAAAAACCATTTTATAACCAAACATTTAAAAAATACAAGATTTATTCAAATTCATATTTTAAAAAAAATTCATTAAAAACAATTTCAAGGAATGATAGACAAGATAAAATCACATGTAGATAGTACACTACTACCATGTTAGTCCCATAGAACATTCAATCCCAAGAAACATATGGATTGCCTATCAATTCTATATGCCTATAATGATGCTTGAACCCACACACCCTATATTTCCATATCGGAACAAGATATAAGGCCCCATAAATTAGTAACATCACATCTAGGAACACCACCTGAGGTGGAAATAACAATTAACCGTAATATCAGAAAATTGAAAATCAATTCTTACCCCAGAAAACTTGTATTTTAGCTCATATGTGGGGCTGCAGACACCCAATAATGAGCTCATTACCAAGAACCAAAAATATCCTAGTATCCTATATACTATGTGAAAAATAGTAAGACAAAAACTTGGATAAGATACAACATTATAACATCCCTGACCTGGTGGCCACTATCTAGTGCTGCAAGTCGGGTCGTTACATGACCTCAGGCACGCCTACCTATATGTCAGAGGATATCGACTAGCAGTGCAGGTATATAGAGAAACATTAGGGAGACTACACACTCTTATCAATGTAATTACGCATCAAAAATAATATCAACAGATACAGTAACCATCAGAAACAAATAAAAGGACAACATTTTGTAATGCCAATAAGTAACCAAATAGAACATACTATAATGATATGATGAATACACTACATGTTAAGAAGTCAGAAAATCATAAAACAAAATCAAAACCACTGAAATAACCCAAACTCTAACCCATATACCATCCCAGTCCTCATACCCCATCATCCAACTCATCATCCATAGAACACCAAAAAACTTGGTCCCCATCCTGAACCTATATCAGAAAACATGTGGCATTGACTTAGCTATCCTAGTGCCACGATGGCCCGAGCCGGGTATGAGTACAAATCAATAGGCCACCACCAATAGATTCTAAAATAATAACCTGTCTGAAAAATAGTGTATACAAGGAAACAAGTGTAATAAATAAACATTTAAATAATGAACATGTTTCACCTTTAAAAATTACCCATTTAACGAACTATATTCAACGAACATGCTTAACTTTTAGAAATTACTAATTTAACCATTTTATCACGATTTCCATGGGTTAGGAATTTAAATCAAGTACACTACACCCTATTTTAGTCAATTACAATGCATAAGGTAATAATTCAAGTTCCCTGTCTCACTAGGGATAGAGATTTACTAAAAACGTTCATCATAGTTTCCCTGGAGCCTTAGTTCAGGTAGTCTCATAAAACGAAACAGTTAGGGGTATAGAGCCTTTTTCCCTTCCCTAACCCATGAATTTGAGGGGTGAGGTTTAGAAGCTCAGTATAACCCAACATGTGGGAATTGATCCTCAAGTATAATACCCCAAAACTACCAATCCCTGTGCAGTTTCATCCTTGAACTATTTACCACACATACCATTTCACAAACCATTCTCAAACAATACACATAATATTCACATTTCAAATTTCATTCAACACATAAATCATCTTCGTGCAATAACCCATTAACACATTTACCATTTACATTTCATAACCCATTAACCCACTTTCCATATACCAAACACTAGCTTATTCCATGATTTCAAATGTTCACACTTAACATTAATCTCATTTACAAGCCCTTTCACATTTACCATCTCAAACCATAACTATTAAGCACATATAGCATCAAGCCTAACACCCACATATTCTACATCATCAACTATGCACATTCATTATTTAGTTCATTTTATAACAATGTTTACATGACAAAAAAATCTACATGGGTCATATCTCAATATCCCAAAGATCAATTCAAGGACTATGGTGTTAGTAGACATTTAAAACCACATCATGATATAAAACACATTTCAACATACTTATTTTAAATCATCTTGAAGACACACTTTAAAACATTGATCTTCTTATTTGAAAACTAAAACATTCCGTAAGGATTTCATTTCCATTTCAACTGTCCAAAGAACCATTAATTTTTTTTAAAAAAAATGGAACCTTGAACTCATTTCAAACATCACTTATAATATATTAATAAAACCCCTTTTTGAATAACTTTGAGGTCAACACCTCCATTCAAAACTATACTCACTTTTAAAAATAATTTTCCTTCAATAAATATATAATTGGGTCACATCCCCAAAACAAACAATTAAAACCATTTCGAAACATCCTAGGAATTCACAAAAGACAACTGAAAATTGTTTTAATTAACCCATTAATAATTCCCACATCACCAATCACACTTTTACTACCCATTCACTTTCATAAGTCCCCTATATCAATTTTCACCAATTTTATTCACAATTAACCAGGGTCTGACTTACCCCATGGGCAGACCAAGGTTTGATCTCACTCACCAATGGACCCAACGAGGTATGTGAAGGGTTTTAAACCCCAATATAAGGTCCAAATAACTTTATATATTCAATGACATTAAAAAATTTCAAGGTAATATATATCAGACCAATTACATACATACATATATATATATATATATATATAACAACTTAAATATAGGAAAAAGTTTTAAGACCACCAACCCCATGCTTGTTGAGGAGAACATTCTTAATCCACACCATTTATTTGAACTCAAACCCCCATTAAATCCCAACCTTATAATCTTTTGGAAAGGTGAGGGTTTTAGGGATTTGGAATAAGGGTAGATTCTACGAGCCCTAATCAAGAAAAAAGAGAATGTGGGAGTGTCAGACTCACCTAGATATTTGATTCACACCTAAAAGAACTGAAACTCCTAATAATCAATAAAAAAATAATCTCTTGGATGTTTTGGAGGTTTGGATTCATCACCCATGGTGTTAAATGAGGAATACGAGTTGAAATCGAGTTAGAACCCTTAAAGCCCAAGAGGGAAAAATGGAATTTCCTCCTTTTTAGGGCCACATGGTTCGGTCACATGGTTATCCAAATTTTTCACCAACACTATGGCTCCCTCTATCCAAGAGGGGGCAAGCTGCAAAATTTCCTAGAATCACCTACATGGTTCTGAATACTGTGCGGTAACCATGCACTAGCCTCTGACCAAAAGGGTCGATAAGCTGCACGGTTTCCTAGGGTATATGTATGGTTTTTACTAACCATGTACCAACCACGAGCTTCACACTATTTGGTCTCTTTCCCCTCCTTTCATGTCCAAACCCCCCAAATCACTCCCAAAATTCCTGTACACCTAAAAACCACCTCATTATCCAAAATAAGAAATTTTTAACAATTTTTTATACAAGGACGTATATTTACAAAAGGTCTGGGTATTATATATAATATTAAAATTTAAAAATTATAATTATGTCATAAAAAATTATAAATATTAAACCCATTATATCACCCATCTATAAACACTGGTGATGAAAAATTAATGGCATCACTTTTTGGAGACGACAAGCTGTATGTACACATGATCAACACTTCCACATCCCATTTGATAGAAAAGAGAGTGGATAATTGATGTTTTATAATAATAATAAAATTTATGGATATTGAATATAACTAAGTTATTATTTTATGATAAATACCATATATTTATAGAAAAAAAAGTAAAATGAAAGTGTTCCGTTAAGGTGATTACCTCTTCTTTTAAAGAACTCATTTAGATCTCCTATTAAGGACCCCGTGGTTGTTTTTTTGGAGAGAGAAATGCCTCTTGAATGTCATAAAGGCTTTTGAAAGTTAAATGAATGGGGATTTTTTGAGATAGGTATATAAAGTGTTATAAAGAATATAGGTAAGGGTGTCCTTTTATATAGGAGGGAAAAGACACAGTTGTAGTTACAAAAAAGAATAAAATATAACTAAGTCATTCTCAAGAAAAATACTTTCAAATATATATATTTGAATGAAAAGAGGATATGTTTGAAATATTATTAACTAATGAAATTTATATAGTTTTTGGGGTCATTTCAAACCTCATTATTTTTTTAAACAATTAGGTAACTATTTTTAACCTGTACTACGGTAACATCTAATTCACAATTAAGGTTTATAATTTTATGTATAAGGTGAAAATTTGTTCTTAATTGGAAAATTAATGAAATTTTAGACCACATATTACAGACCCTGTACTATTTCAATATGTCTAGGATTTTGAAATAATTTAATAATATATTATTTTCATAAAATATCATTAATGACATTTTTGACACTGTTAATCTAATTTGACTTTAAATATAACAAGACAAGGATTGAATTCGAATATAATACTTTAAAAAATCATCATTATGTTACATAAATCATTAAAATTATTGGAACCATATAACTCCCTCAAATTATTTTAATTTTAATATTTTTCTAAATCATTTATTTTAGTATTGCATTATTTGATGAAATATTGTGTCGGTGTTTCGTAAAACTTTAAGCTAATTATATAATAACTAAAAATTATAAATAAAATATAATAATGAAAATAATATTCATAATGATATAAATAACCATTAATATTTGTTCAAAACTCTTTTTCCATATGTGAACACATAATAAATATTAAAAACTAAGTGAGTGACATTTTGTATTTTTATTTAATTTAAATATTATATAGTTCACTTTCATGGTCAAGTATAGAAACCCACACTATTCATGAATATATATTACATCTTAATAGATGAATATTCATTAAATAAAATAACAATCCCTTCCAAAATCATATTGTTCTTGTGCCTTTGGAAACTTGGATTTGTAAATAATAGGTTCATAAGTGAGCTACATCACCTACATCTAAGTTCTTCATAACTTGAACACTTCATAGACATATCATACTTATCACCTTATTTACAACTAGGGAAAGAAGACATAAAAAATGGGGAGGTAAGATTCTAAATATTGGTCAAAGGGGAGATATTATCATAACAAGTGAACATGGGTCTTTAAACATGAGAATAACATTTGAAAATCATACTCTACAAATCAAAGATTATAAAATTGATTCATGGAAGAAATATTGACTTTTAATATAACATGAAGCATAATGGAATCAAAGAACACGAGGTTTGAGAGAATAAAAATAGCATAAGACATATATTTTTGGCATACACATAAGCATATAAAATATTATTTCAAGGAAATCAACCATGAAATTCCTAACAAGTTAGGCTTTAGCTAAATACCCTTGTACCTACTTCAGGATTGGGATAACATCTCATGTACGCCATTTTGGGCCTGGGGTAACCTCACATGTACCCTCTATCAATATTTGGTTAACCTATTTTGTAACCTATTTTGTGTAAGAGATATCCTCCCTTGTACCATTTGATCTTATAGAAAATTGATCATTAACCAATGTATTGGAGAGAGATATAGGACCCACCTGTCACATAATCTATACATTTTTGTTCCACAAGTTCATATTTTTTTAAATGGTAGGACTGAGGCCCCTTTTATTGAAAATAAAATAAAGAAAGTAAGAAGTAAAAGGATGTGGTTAGACAATGAATCACTTAGCTCATAAAAAACAGTCAAAGACCAAGTTTTTTTTTCTAGTAATAACTTCAATCATACACTCTTATTATCATAAGGAATTCCAATTAATACATAAACCAAATTCATGTTCATAACATCTGTAATAACCCTATTCTAACCTTTTCTCTTGCTAGATTAGACTTTTAATGTTAGTTTCATCTGAATCAAGATCCTCTGATTGCATATCCTTTTTCTGAGTGGCCTAATCAACCTAGCCACATCCTCACCCATGATGTTTTTGGGTGATAGGGTTGTTTTCATGATTTGAATTGTTTCCAGGTCCCCTCTGGGTTGTATCTATCTACCTCAGATATTTCATTCCCATTTGGGGTTACCTCCATATGAACAACATAGTCCCATTAATTATTTGAGATTCATATTAGAGAATCATTTTTAGAAGACCCAATCATCCATCTTACCATCACCTCCTAGGTGACATAATTTAGAATCACTAATGACTGTAAATATTCTAAAATGTATTGAGGGTCATTACCTTATTTCCCTTGCTCTCATTATTAAGTTCAAGTGCATAAAAAGAGTTTTAAGTGGTAACATATCCTTTTGTAAGATGATCCAAAAAGGATCTAGAATATGCATGGTACACATCTTGGGTCACTTATGTAGTAAGAGGTTGTGTATTTATTTCCAAATCAGCCAAGATGAGGGAAGAGTTACTATTCCCCTCCATCTTCTTAGAAACTAAGTCATTCAGTTTCTCTTGAATCACATATGATTTTTTATTTTTATCCTTCACAAAAAAAAATCTATTTCCAATTTGTATTTAAATTTTCAATTGTTTGATGTAAAGTCTTGTTCAAGAATGAATTGATGATCCATAACCTACTGGTTATCTAATTCATTCACCTGATTATCCATAATATTCAATTCATAATTCATAGTAGTTTTTTGATCTAGACCTAGAACATCCATGTAAGGTCCAATCATTGGGTTGTAGGCCACCATTTGCTTCGGTATAGAAGTAGACAATTTAATAGCATCTTTTACAGTCAATCCATCTAGAATTTCGTTCCATGTTTTATTATTATATTCAGAGCTAAGCTAATTTTCATCCTTCATAGTTTTTCTAGCCTCACAAATAGATGTCCCATTAATGGGAGAAGCACATCCTAAAATTTTAAACACTGAAAAAAAACAAGTAGGTTCTCAAATAACCTTATTAACATCATTTGGATGCATAACCTATGAGTTTTCTCATGACCAACATCATCCACATTGGAAGAATTTACATCAAAATTGATCTGGGAATTTATTTGGTACTCTTGCTCTCCAAAATGAAGCATCACCTGAGAAATTTCTTTAGTAGTAATTCAAACATTCTATTTTATATTCCTCTTAAGGAATGCACTGGTCTTACTCCCATACATGGAGCAATAATAATAGATGATAGACCTAATGAAATTTGAAATATCGTGTCCAATTACATTTCATTCCATGAAAAATTTAGGTAGTCTCTTATAATTTTTTTAAATCAAGTTCTTCATCATCAGTAGATAGTAGTACACGTTATAATAAATAAGAATTCAGATCAACCACAGTGATGAAATGGGATAAATGAAAAAAATATCATGGCTTCAATTTCTTTATCAATTTTTATTTGAAAATTAATTGACATTGCTATATTGTAAAGAGTTTTAGGGTGTAAATGAATCCAATTAAGGAAATAAACTCTCACATAAAGTTGAACAATGGTTTTTAGAATTTCAAGAGGATTAAATTTTCCATCCCATTCATAAAAGTGAATAATAAATAGTTTAATTTAGGTGGATTAAAATCCTCATGTGCACATCTTCAATTCGTTAGAAGGGAAAAACATATGGTAGAAACCTTTACCAAGTTAGATATATTTCCATGTTTTAATCCACCAAATTTTGAACGCTGCTCAAATCTTTCATCAATCATTACTGAATTATAACCATTAGGAAGAAAAAATCAAGAAAAAACAGAGTGTTATCCTATTTGGAGATGCTCCAAGACCAAAAATGGATCTGCTTTAATGTGGGCCACAATTCCTTTCTATCAAATATTTGGCATTGTAATTCCCTTATAGAGGGAGACTAATTTATTTTTCACTCTCTAAAATCAATATTTCATCATCGAATAACCCATGGGAAAGAAATGAGTATAATAAAACCTTGTAATCATAATCATAAATAATATATACAAATAATAAGGATTGTATAATTCAATCATATACCCATTAAATATTAATTAACATCAAATGATATCATCTTAGATGAAAACTGTTTTGGAAGATCACTTGGAACATTTTAGTTGGAAAACATCCTTTCCATTTAGATATAACTTATATAAAATATTAGAATATTTGAAATATTAAGGAAAAAAATACATTTAAAATAACTTTGGAAACATTTAAATAATTTTTTATATAATTTATTGGTTAGGATGGAAAAAATATTGTTCATTCTATATATGTTAAAACAAATATTCCTTTCATATTTTATATAAAACTAAAAAGTACCTCATTTACAAAGTGAGAAAAAGATTTTTTAAAATCATTTTTATTAAAATTCAAACATGGTTAAAAATGAATTTAAAAAATCACATTATAATATTAAAAACATTATTTGAATCATTTTTAGAAAAGATGGATATGGAAGAAAAATGGATTTCAACCGAATAAAGAAATAACGTTGGTTTTACTTTAAAATATTATATAGGAAAATTGAGTGCATAAAGAGGGGAAATGGAATGGAAAACGTTTAATTTATATAAATAACCATATGAGAAGAAAATTCATGTTTTCTTGAGATTTAGATCATAATATATCATCAATAAAAGCCTAATCATAAAAAATCATGATAAACAAGGAGATTGTAACATCAAACCCTGAACACTTTGGTAACTTTTCAATGATAAACTACATGAAAGAAATTATCATAGGTTGAAATTTAAATCCCCATAAATTTTATTGTAAACATCATAATATAAATTCATGGGTAGTATATACACCACACAAAATAAATAATTTTTGAATATGGCATGTGTCTCACAATAATCAAAGTGAGATTAAAATCCCCTTCCTCAAGTCTCAAATTTATTAATACACATTAAAAAATAATGTATAATAAATAATATTTAATTAATAATATATTATTGAAACATAATCAAATATATCATATGATATATGATTTACTTATGAAATTTTAGCACCTATTTGTTAATATTTCCTTATAAAAATCATGTTTTGTGTAATAACTGCTTTGCTTTCAGGTATGTATTGCTTTGTTATTTTTAGTCTTATTAAATTTATCATGGTTACATAATATCAATAATATTAACCATGATATAATTATTATATATATATTAATTGTAAATTAATTTATAGTAATCCATAAAATTTAAATATAGAATATGAACTACACCGTTCATGGAGATGGAAGGTCACATGTACGCATAAACACTCTCGTTTTTATTGATGGATGTAAAAAAGGTAAATATTAATTAAACATTAAAGAATAATTTTATATCATATATATCATATATTATTATTTAATCTATCCTTATTACCATCCATTTCAAATGTAAATGAGAAACGTCTCACATCACTTCGTAGAGGCGATAGTCCACATGATTGAACGAGTGACATTATCATTTTCTAAAGGATTGGATGATAAGAAATTATATGTGATATTATAATTTCATAAGTATTATTATGTAATAAAAATCATATAAATAGGTTAAATTCATATCTATATCCATCCATAAGTGGTTGTGATGGAAAAGAAGTTTTATTGGTTTGTGAGGCGATAGTCCACCGTATGCACGATCAATGATTTCATTTCCCATTTTATAGAAGAAGAGATGGATAGAAGTTATGAAATTAAAATAATAAAATATCTTTTTATTTTATATAATTATATTATTAAAATATCATAGTATAATAATATTTTAAGGAGTTTCCAGAAGAAATTAAAAAATGCTCGGTTATTAATGATACCTCTTCTTAAGAGAACGTCGTAGGTTTGCACCAAAATTCATCATAGGAGGGTTTAATAATAAAAATAATCACTCTAGGATGTGGGGAGGGAATTAATTATGGTATTTGGGTAGGTAGTTTCCTAAGAAAAATTATTTGTAAGTGTTAATAGGAGAGGATAGGTGGTTCACTTTTATTGGCTGTGAGAGGATATACTTGGAAATGTTTGAAATATTAAATTATATGATTCTTTTAAAAATTCCAAAAGGATCCAAAATGGACCATTATTTAAATTTTTACTGTATAAGATCTAAATATGGTCATACTATAGGATTTGGACAATGTCTAAGGTCATTTTATCCCTTATCCCTTTAGTTTAAATGCCAAGTAAACTCGTTTTAACTTTAACTATGGTAATTAATTTTTACCATTTGTACTATTCCTTATAACAAAAATATAAGTTTATATTATTATATAATGTTAATTATATTTATTAAAAGTATTTAATATATTTTTACAAATTGAATTCCTATACTTTTTAGAGTTTATTTTAATATAAAACCCACAAACGTGATGAAAAAGCAGTTTTCCCAAGAAAACGTTTTCATAATTATAAGATGTTTTATGTAAAAATTGAACACAAAATTGATTTCAATGACCTAAATTGGTTTAATAATAATATAATTTAAATAAAAATACTTTAAAAACCATTTTTAAATATAATTTAACTTTTAAAATACATTAAAAAATGATGTTTTCAATAAAAATTATTTTTTATCTTTTTATCAAAAAATTATAATTTTAAAAAAATCCTTAAAATTTAACTCCAAGATAATTTTAAAAATATGATTTAAAAAATGAATTTAATTTTTTAAAATATATTTTATAAATGTGGTAGAGATTAATTGTATAATTTTATCACAAAAAAATTTTAAAACAATTTTTTTGGTTGAAAAAAAATGTATTTTTGAAACATATACAGATATCAATAGAAATTATATTTTATTGTGAAAAGAAGTTATAAATTTTTTTAAAATATGGTTTTTTATATTTTCACTATAAATTTAATGTATATGTTATAATGGTCATTTTTGAATATTAATTTTAATACTATATTGTCGTTCATTAAAACTCAGTGTTGCATGTAATAAAAGATATCGAAGAAATTATTTTTTTAAAACAAATATAAAATCTCATGGTGTTACATTATAAAAACCTTAAAACTAATTTTAAAATAAAAATTATGACACTTTTATACAAACAAATGAGGGTATCCTTGCATTATCACGTCATTGAGTTCCCTTAAAGATTCCTCAAGTCAGTGTTTTCTTCATAAAAGCTTAACCAGGAGAGTGGTCATGTTTAATAGAACTTTGTATTAAAAGTATTTGGTTGTTATACATAGGAAATATCATGATTCAAAGGTTTTAATTCTATGTTTAGTACATGTGAAGGATCAAGTATGTTCTTCCCCAAGATAGATACATGGAATACATCATGGGCTTAGAGAGGTTCTGTGGATACACAAATTGATGAGAAACCATCTATACTAGATCAAGAATATCAAAATGAAAACTATAATTAGGGCTCAAATTTATTTTATTTAAAAATATCATAACCTTATTCTATGGATAAATTACTAGGAATACCTTCTCACAAACTTCAAACTCCATATCATGACTACATTTGTGGGGATAACCTTTCTATCAACTCTGAGTCTCCTTGTTGTGCTATTGAATGGAAGTAATTTCCTCAGTTAGATTAGGTTCCAATATATTTCGTTCTCCAAATTTATCCCAAAATGTTATATTTATACACTTCTTTCTATAGATAAATTCATAAAGATCTATCTGAATTCTCGAGTGAAATGTGTTTTTGTAAGAAAACTAAATCATAAGAAGATATAGATCCCAAACACATTTGAAATACAAAGAACAAGATCTCAACATATCCTCTAGGGTTTAATGGTTTTATAAAACTATCCATCTATCTAAGGAAGATACATTGTGATGAAACTCAACTCTATATCCATATCCTACTGAATACTTCATTTGAACTTTGAGTTAAAACTTAGATCCTGATCAGATATAATAAATTTTTTTACTCCATGAACACATACCACATTCTTAATGTATATCCAATCAATATGATACATTGAGAAATATTCTCTTATAGTGATGAAGTTTGTTGACTTTGTAATATGATCGACTATAACCTATATAACATTACTCCATTTATAAATTTTGGGGAGTTCGTTGAAAAAATATGTGGTGGTGTTTTCTCTTTTCCATTATAGTACGAGTAATGGTTGTAACATACCCTTAGAATTTTTTTCTCTCCATATTAACTTGTTTACATACTCGGAATCCAGATGAAAACACTATAATATCACTCATCATTCCATCCCACTTGTAATAATATTTGAGATCCATATACATCTTTGTACTTCTAGGATGAATAGAGAATGGGGAACCATGTGCTTCCTATAACAACTGTTTTTTCAAATTAGGTATAGATTAAACAAATATATAATTATTTAACCTTTTAATTATATAATAATCAAGGTTAAATTCATGATAATTTCTGACATTATTATATATCTCAATATCCTCCATCTATGCTTCATTAATATTCACTAGGATGTATGGTTGAACCCACATTTGATAAAGATAATATTTCTCTGCTTCCTTCAAGATTTATAGATCCATACTTCGAAAATATATAAATATTGGATCTTGTGTGATCCTTGTCATAGATATGAAATAAAAATCCTTTCATCTTAAAGAATCATCCTATTTTCTCACTTTCCCAGGGTGGTAATGTATTATAAAGTCCTGATCATTAATCAGCTCTAACCATATTATATGGAACATACTCAACTCCATCTGTGTGAATGTATACTTTAAAATTTTATGATCTATATATATAATACCTTTATATATAAGGGTAATTCATTCATATCTTTAATGAAAAATTATCATAGTTAAATCCAAATCATTAGTTGGGTAATTTTTATCATGAACCACTAATTATCATGTGACATAAGCTATCACCATATAATTTTTATTGAGAAAACATCCCATTACCTTCTTCAACACATCAATATAGATTGAAAAACCCTTCTGCACTATATGGGTGTGTAATAACAGGCACACTTAATAATATTTTATTTAGTTCATTTACATTTTCCTCACATTAACCTGTCCAAAGAAACTTATATCCCTTACAAGCTAACTTGGTGAGTTGATTGGATAGGAATGAGTATGTTTCCACAGAGCTTTTGTAATATCCATACAAACCAAGGGAAATATGGATCTTACTCTCCATGGTTGTTCTATGAAAATGATTAATTGCCTCTTCCCTTAATGGATTGATCAATATACCCTTGATTTAGATTATATGACCCAAAAATGAAACATTCTATAACTAAAATTAACACATAGTGATTGTTTCATACAAATTTTCCTTCCTTAGGTTCCTCATCAAAATCCCCAAATGATATTTATCCTCATACTTTCCCTTTCAATATATAATAATATCATTTATAAATACTACCCAAAACTGATAAAGGTAATATCTAAACGGTATATTAATTACATCCATGAAGATAATAGGGGTATTGGTAAGAAAAAATGGAATCACTATATACTCATAGTGTCCATAACTTTTACGGAATGATGTTTTGGGTATATCCTACATGTTGACACTAAACTGATGATATAAAAAACTAATTTCAATCTTGGAAAAGTATTAAGATCCATATAGTTGATCAAAAAATTCATCAATACAGAGTATGTGATACTTGTTCTTGATTGTGATCTTATTCAGTAATCGATAATCAATACAGAGTCTCATTGATCCATATTTCTTATTAAGAAAAGAATATGTGCACCCCATGTTGATAAAAATGGAATAATGAATCCCTTATCAATATTCTCTTGTAGTTTCTTCTTAAATTCCTCCAATTTAATTTGGTCCATTCTACAGGGATCCTTTGAAATAGGATTAACACCAAGCGTGAGTTATGTTGAGAACTCAAATCAATTATTTGGTGGAAGACCAGGAAAATATTCTATAAACACATCAAAAAACTCTCACACTATAAGAATATCTTTAATTTTGAGATTCCCCCAACCATTTGAGAAAAAAATCCATTTTTAATATGATTCAAGACACATATGATGGATGTAATTTCTACTATAAATTCATATTTATCATCGTACCAATAGTTGATCATAGGTTCGTTTGAATTTTGAACATGAATTACCTTCTTCATCAATTGATGTGGGAATTATATAGAGAAATACATTATAATTATAATATGATATCAAATTATAATATAGGGAGGATCCAAAGATTGTTTGGAAGAACATTCCTATATACTATAATTGGAGAAGAAAATTAGACTTGAGATGTGATCATTGCACCATTATAGGGTTTCACTACCAAATCAACATCTAATCAATAAAGAGGTATTGTGATACCCTTAGAACATTCTATAGGTATTAAAGATTTGTTAGATGCAAGAAAAAATAAAAAATGAAATGTTCTAGAGTGGATAACAAATATTCTTTTACCATGTCATTATCGTACCCCTCCTAAAAAGAGTGATCACTTGAGATTTACCTTTATCTTTTAGATCAAGAGGTTGCTGATGTTAATCATCATCAACAACCATTATATTTGAGAACTGGATAGAATAATTCCCATACTTCTTACATTTCAAGCACTAGAGTGTGGTAGGTTTATTTTATGTAAATTTATCTCTACTCACATTATTACCTTATTCTTATCTCATCAGTATTCAACTACACATTGGCCTTAATTTTCATACTTAAAAAAATTTAATAGTCCCTTTAATACAATTTCATCCATGTTTCCTTCCACACTTAGAGAATGAAGTAAAGATCATCTTCTTCCCCCCATGGTTTTTAGATTTTCCTTTTAATTCCATCTTTCTTTTATTACATAAACCATGAGGTTTTTGGGTAACCCAAATCTTAATTTCCACCTTAATAGAACATTGAAAAACTTCTTAATAGCTACTAATGTCCCTTATGGTTAATTACCTTTTAAGACGTGGTTTTAACACACTCAATAATCAATCAAACTTAATTTCACGTTTGATTACAATACTAGAAGCATTCTTTGAAAGTCTTGTAACATTTTATACATAGTTTCTAATGGACTCATTATCATTCTAATTTAAATCATCAAATTTATTCTCCATTTTTGTATGAATAATGTGAGGAAAATACCTATAAAAAAATAGGATCTTAACTCATACCACTACATTGAGTTAATTTCTTATTATTTCCTCATATTCTGTATGAGTGTCCACCATTGATCCGCATCACACTCTAAATCATAGACCAATAATGATTTTTTCATTCTTAAAACACTAGGAATAGAAAATATATTTTTAGTGGAATTGATCCATTTCTCAATAATAAGTAGATCATTAGAACTACTAAATAATGTTGGATGTTTCCTCATGAAGGAATAAACATAATTTTATTCCCTTCATTATTCATTTGGAAGTTTAGTGTGATTCAAAGCTTGAGAAATTTATGTCAGAATAAAAATGATAATTTTCATTCTAGATCTTGTAACATTTTGTTTCTCAGGGGTAAAATTATTTAATTTTTTTATCACTCAAAGTTATCATGAATCTTTAGGGTTCTAACCATTGAATAAAACACAAAATAATAGTGTGAACATAAAAATCATAGTGGGGAAACCATATAATCAAGAAAAATTACTGATAAGATTTCTCAATCATGAAACCTTATTTCAATATATGAAACAACATGTTTATTCTAGGAAATCCATGGTCATCATCTATTCAAAACCTTCATGATGGTTTGTAAAGAGTAATTGAATTACCAAAACATATCCACTAAGAGTGGAAACAAGGTGTACAATAAGTCCTATTGTCTTATGCCAAGTAACAATTGGGTCAATTCCTAATGTTCCCTTTCGGAGTTATTAACCCTAGTCACATTTTTACCGTATCCATATCTAGTTTTAGAATCTAGATATAGAATTAATTTCATAGAAACCACTAGTTCTATCCTTTACCAAAATTATAGGACATTTTCCTATACTTGTCTTATATAAAGGATTATCACTAAAGTTTTATCATCCAAGTTTCCAAAGGATAAATAAACCTTTATTTGATACCAACTATAGCAGCCCTACATTTTCAAACATTGATATCCCATCTTAATTGATGAATATTCAGTACATGACATAACAATATATGATAGAATCATATAGGTCTAATTCCTTTGGAAACATTGAAACATAAAAAACTATTTCATAAGTAAAATACATCATCTCCCTATAAGTTATTCATAACTATAACCATTATTAGACACATAATAAATAATTCATTTCTTTATAACCTGGGGAAAGTAAACATAAGAAATGGTGATATTAGATTCTTAGTAAGAGAAAATGTGAGAAATCAACATAACAAGGGAATACAAGTGTGTGAAAATTAAAATAACACAAGAAAATCATAACCAAAATATCACATATCATAAACATTATCCATGAAATAAATCTTGGAAGCCCACAAGATATGATTCATAATGGAATAAATGAACATGTTCCATGAGAGAAAAACATTGGCATGCGACAAAGATATGTGGAATACATATAAGAATAGAAAATATTATGTCTAGGATATTTAATAATACATTCAAAACATGTTCTCCTCGAGATAACCACACATTTACAATATTTTGTACTGGGATAGCCTCCCATGTACACCCTTTCAGGCATGGGATAACCACATGTGTACCCTCTTTCGGGATCGTGATAACCTCCCATGTACCCTATTTTGATATTGGGATAACTACCATAGAACCATTTGAACTCATATATCATAAATCATTACCCAATGAATTGGAGGGAGAAATAGGTCCCACCTATAACATAATATATACATTTATGTTCCACAAGATCATAAAACATTAATTATAACATAACCCTTGAAAACAAAATCAGTTTCAAAAACATTTCATCCTAGAAAAAACCATGGGAAAAAACATGTTTCACAAACACTTATAATAAAAATCTTAAAGAATATATATAAATAATGAGGATGTTACATTGGATCATAAACCTAAAAAAGTCTAAGTAACATCAGAGGATGTCTTCCTAGATGAAAAATGATTTTAATAGATCTCTTGGAACATTTCTTAAGGAAATATATTTTCTATTTTGGAAATTACTTATTTAAAAACTATTTTTTTAATATAAAAGAAAAAACATTATTTGAAAATATACATTGAGAATTTTAAAAAGTTTTTTAAATAATTGAGTAGTCATGATGGCGGGAAATACTATTCATGACATAGATGTTAAAATAAAGATTCATTTCATATATTCTGTAAAAGTCAAAAGTACCTCATTTAGACAGTGTCAAGAACTATCCTTTAAAAAATATTTAAGAATTAAAACATGGGTATAAATGATTTTAAACTATCATATTATAATTTTAAAAACATTCTTGATGTTTTTTTAGAAAACATGGAAATGGAATAAAAATGGGTTTCGACGAAAGAAAGAAAGAAATTCAGTTTTCCTTAAAAATATTATTTTGGAATGTAGAGTACATATATAAGGTAAAATATAAGGAAAAAATTTAATTTCAAGAAATAACTATAGGAAAAAAACATTCATGTTTTTCTTGAGTGGTAGATCATAAGATCACATCATTGTAAGCATAATCATAAACAATCCCACTAAATAATGATATTACAACATCAAACCCATACAACTTTGGAAAATTTTGAATCATAATAATCATGAATGTTAGAACATTATATGTCCATGAAAATACCAATAAAATTTATAATAGTTATCATAAAATAAATTTATTGTTAGTTTATACACCACAAAAAAGAAACATGTTGTGAATATGACCTGTGTCTCACAAAAATAAAAGTGAGATGAAAATCACTTACCTCAAGTATCAAATTTCATCGTACACATTAAAAACTCTTGTATAATAAATATCATTTTATTATACTGATATTATATAACCATAATCATATATTTCATACCATATATTATTTACTTATAAATTTTTTTTATCTATTTATTATCAATTCCTTGTTAATATCATGTTTCAGACATAACTACATTGTTTTTTATGTATGTTTCAGTTTTTTATCTTCAGTAATTTTAAATTTATCATGGTTAGATCATATAAAAAATGTTAAAAATTATATAAATATCATATATATATATATTTTCATTATATATGTATTTATAGTGATATATAAAAGTTATAGATAAAAAATTAATTACACTATTCATGGAGACAGTAGGTCATACATACACATGGACGTTGTTTCTATTTTCTCAATGGATATAAAAAAAAGAAATTTAAATATTAATTAACCTTTAAATAATTGTTTTTATATCATATATATCATTTATAGTCATTTAATATATCCTTTTTATGATCAATTATAAAATAAAATAAAAAATATATCACATTGCTTTGTAGACACAATTGTCTACATGTACGGGCGAGCGATGTTATCATTTTACAATGGATTGAAAGGTAAGACTATGGATGTTATTTTATAATTATAAAGATGTAATTCATTAATAAAAATAATATTAATATAACAAATCCATCATTATATCCATCCATGAGATGTGGTGATGTAAAACGAATTAAATCGGTTCGCGAGATGGTAGTTTGTCGTACACACGATCAAACATTTTGTTTCCCGATTGATAGAATAAAATATAGATAAATGTTATTAAACTAAAATTATAATACATAATTATATTTTATCTAATTTTCATATTATAATACAATTTTTAAAAATATTTTAAGTAGGTGTAAGAATAAATAAAAAACACTCATTTAAGAATGATACCTATTCTTCTGACAACCTCATTAAGTTTGCATAAAAAGTGTTTTAGGAGGGTTTTATAATAAAAATAATTGAAATATAAAATATATAAATAATTAAAAATTTTATTGGGGTTGTTATTAGATGGTAAAAAAGGATTTGGAAGAGTGAAGAGGGAAGTATATGTGGTGACTTTTATTAGTGGGGGAGATGACACACTTGGAAATTTTCAAAAGAAAAAGAAATACCCATAATTTACAAAATGATAATAGATGGAAAATACATCATTCATGAATATTAGATAATATTAAGTCTAAATATGGTTCTAAAATTGGTTTTGGAAAAGTTTCTAGCTAATTGTAACACTTATCATTAAAGTTTAATGCCCGGTAAACCTGTGTGAACCTTAATCACGGTAATGCATTTTTCTGTTATTAATATTGGTTATGAAAACACATTATGTAGAAATTTTTATAAATTATTATTATTAAAAATATGTAATAAATATTTTAAAAATCAATTCATAGAAATGGAATAATTTATTTTAAAATTAATCCCACAAACACAACAGAGAATCAATTTTCCAAAGAAAGAGTTTTCATAAGTATAAGAATTTTTTTATCAAATTTGAACATAAAATTTATTATAGTGACCTAAATTGTATTAATAATAACAAAATTGAAATAATATTACTTGTTATTATATTTTAAAATATAAATTAACTTGGTAAATATTTTAAATTAAAATCCATTTTTCAATAAAAATCGGTATTTTACATTATTCATTGAGAAATTATTTTTTCCAAAAATTCTCAAAAATACTCTCTAAAATAATATCGACATGATGATTTCAAAAATAAAATTTCATTTTTTGAAATAAATGTAATAATAGTGTTATAAATTGATAAAATCATTTTCTCACAAAATCTAGTAAAAACATTTTTGTTAAAATAATTTATTTTTGAAATATATATAGACATTACTAGAAAATAAAATATATTTATCTAATAAAATTATAAATTTTATTAAAATATGTTTAATTCTATTTATACCACCATGTTTAATGTCTATTTTATAATAGTCATGTTTTATTTATAATATTTAAAGTATATTTTGGTTCGTTAAATCTCAGTGTTGCATGTAATGTAAACTATTGAAACAATTATATTTATTTGAAAAAATTTAAAATATCAGTGTGTTATAAAAAGTTTAAATTAAATAAATATATTTTAGAATAAGGTGATAAGGTTATAATAACATTTTTTTCTAATAATAATTAATATACAAAATGGGGAACTTTTTACTAAGCTTTATCCAAGGCTATCTTGATTTATCCTTTATCAATGTGATAGATTTTATCAATGTTACTATTCATAATGAAAAGATAAAAGGGAACCATTTACATAATTTTAACCTCTTAATTCCAAATATGGTATCCATTTATCAAGATTAAATGTCTATATGTGGTATAAATTTATTTTAGAATAAGTGCACAAAAAAGATGAAAATTGTTTTTTTAAGTTATAGTTATTAAGAATGGAACTAGATTTATCCTTATCCCTGATAAGAAAAAATATTAGATTAATATTATTATATTTAATTGAATATATAATATATAAATTTCATTAAAATAAATCATAAATAGTGATTAATGAAAATAAATTGTGTTAATAAAAATAAATTTTCAGCAAAACATCACTTTTATTTTTAAATGATTTTTATTTTAGTTTCTAAATAATTGGTAACCAATGAATTCATTTTATACATATTTAAACCATAAATTTTTTATACTTTAGTTAGTCTTATTCATACCTACCAATCCAATGACTAGACAATAACTCCCATATTAAATAATAACATTTCAATAGTATATCCCAGTTCGTTTAAACTCGGTGTTATGTGTATCATAAGCTATCGATAAAATTAAAATGTTTTGGAAACAAATATATCATTAAATCTTATAGTGTTACGAAGTGGTAATTTTTATTTATGTTCACATTATTAAGATCTATGTAGTATATTCATAACCACATTGGTCCATCCTTCTTCTTAACAAAGCACACCAGTGCACCTCAAGGCGATACAATAGGATATATGAACCATTTCTCTAAATTCTCTTGTTGGTGATTCTTTAACTCCAAACTTTTAGTTGGGGATATCTTATAGGGTAATATTGAGATAACATTGGCTATGAGTCTAAGATTTATTTAGAACTATACCTCATGATATAGGTAATCTTTGGGAAACTCTTTGGGAAATACATTTGTATATGCTCTCATAATAGGAATATCATCAAAGTTGATACTTCCTTTGACACAAATATTTGGGAAAGATATTATCATTCACTGGGTATCATCACAAACACCATTTATGTATTTTATATTTGAGGTTCATGATCTTCATTTATTTTTTTCTATAGAATGGGATGGTTCAGAATACAGAAATAAATTGTTTTCCTTATAGAAGATTTATATCTATACAATGAGAGACAAGACTTTCCTAGTATAGTGTCAGATTACCCAAAGTAATAATTAAAATATTCATTGTATGAATTTTCCTACATATTCTAATAAAATAAGAGTATATATATGGAAACTATGCTCTTCATTTAAAATTAATTCATGATTTTTTACAAAAAATTAAACTTAATACAACACAAAAGATCGAGATGTACAGTGTTTTTAGAAATTAGGTACATAACCTAACATTTAAAACATGGAATATGAAAAAAGTATTGAAAACTTCATTAACATGATTCTAAAATTCCATTTTTTTTAAAACTGTGTGGGATATCCTGGGGAAAAACATAAAAAATGGGTTGAGCTATAAATCATAGTAATGGTATAAACAAGGAATAACTTGAATAAGGTAATAAATTTTAGAACATAGGCATATAAATGGGGAATAAAATTAAAATTAATAACAATTCATGATATAAAATCATTACCTTAAAATGGAAAATTTGGAAACAACTTAAAACACTCTATCATAAACATAGGACAAGGGTAAACATGCAAATACTTCATGGTAGACAAGGTACCATAATGGATTCAGGTTCACTCCTTTTCTAAACAAGATGTATCATGATACAAAAAATTACCCAATTCATTGGATCAATATATTATTTAGGGCATGCCCATCACATTTATTTCATTATCATGCTTAAATGTGATACATGGATCATACAACATGGGTTCATCTCTCATGATAATTGATTCCATGATCAAGGAATGCAGAATACATGCATGTAAGACCCCAATAAAAAAGTATATGTGAATAATTTTTAATAACCTTGATAAAAAATGGTTATTGTATTAACTACATATCTGTTTTGGCATGGAAAATCGCGGTGAAAATTTAGCAACATAACAATGATAAATAAAGATTCATAAAAATGGTTGATGAGAGAGAAAGTGTCTCTCATAATTTGTAATTAAAATCTTCAGTAATAGGGTAATGGAAGGACATGTCCCAACATTAAAAAGTGGAAATAGAATGCATATGTTCGTAAAGAAACATGAATAAAGAAGATAAGTTGAGTGAAAATGAGCCTCAACCCGATTAGTGAGGACTCTCTATGTGCATCCACGAGACTCAGGATTAAATCTATACAGAGTAATATTTTAGGGATACTATAATAGTAATATAGAATGTACTATTCAGTACTTTAGCATCCAGAATATATTTCAACCTTTGGAACAATGGTTTGGTCCTCAAGTCCTTTTGGCCTTCGGGTCACCCATGCCTTTGGGTTAGTAAGAATTTTGGGCCTCCTTAAAGCTTTCAGGACACCTCATAGCCTTTAAGCCACCTCAAGGCTTCAGACCCCATGTGGTGTAGAAATACCTCAAAAATGAGAAATATCCTGATAATGATTTAGAGAATATCCATTCACCATAGTAGAGCTAATGTTTTTGTAATAATGAGAGGGTATGTAAATTTCCATTAATACCAGACCTATGAATCTTGGCACATGAAAACTAGCTGAACCATCATGCAAAGGTATAGATATTACATCCCGATGTAGATGTCGAGGAGGGGTGATTCCAAGTAGTCATAGTCTGGGATGAATCAATTAAAGTCCTTCAGTTCATGTAATTTCATAAAGCCTATGGTATAAGTAAGAGTTCCCCTTCAGCCCTTAAATTGGGATTATAAAAAATGAATAAAAATATTAGGCCTTGAAATAATTCAATTAAGAGGAAGTGAGGATCCCTTACAGAACATCGACATAGTAGTGACTTAGGTAAGGGTCCAAATAAAGGAAGAAAAATGATAAATCCCTAAAATAACAAAACATTTACAGTATGTTAATTATTATAAATGAATAAAAATATAACCAATTGAAATTAAATGTTGTAATTTCAAAGAAGGTGCTTGAATTTGAAAGGGGGAGAGGAATGTTCTTTACTTGAATGTGTGACTACAAAATCTTAGTTGGGAATTATTTAGATCTTAGGGGTTCCTTGTTAGGAATCTAGAGAGTGGAGATAAGAGTTTTGATGTCATCCAAGCTGTTTTAGGGAAGTGAAATCAGATATTGAGTGGGTTTATATAGAAAAAAGAGTGAGGATTCATTATTATATAGGTTTTGGACACATATAAGAAAATATCCAATACCTTAAGCCATACTATGATTTTTCCTACTGTTTCAAAAAAATGGGAGTCATTCTCATTATTTCATTTGTCCAAGGTCCAAACATAATAAAATAATTCCCTTGCTTATGTAAAGGTGGTACACATTCTTAGAAAAATATTTATAAAACCTTAAAATATATTACATGTTTTGGAGGATTCATAATAGATTTAAAGAATAAATCTAATAAAACTAAAATATAATTATTTTAAGTGGAAGGAATATATTTTTTATTATATCTAATTTATATTAGTTACTATTTAACTTTTGGGTCATTATGATGTCATAATATACAAAGTATATTTATATTGTATTTAATTTTTACCTAAAAATTCGGCTACCTTAGGAAATTATGAAAAATTTACCATTGGATAATTATAAAATTATTATTTCAAAAATAATATTCATTTTATCTATTTTTTTTATAAATACGTTAATTCTCACTTTTAAAATAAAAACCATCATTTATTGGGAAATATTGGGTTTTTTGCATATAACATTTTTTCAAACCCCGATAAGAATTATATTTGACTCTATAAAAATCATATGGTCATTTATAGTTGATGAAAATTATTCAATAATAAAATTTTATTAATATTTTATTTATTAAAAAAAATCTATTACTTTATTAATTCATTAATTGAATTTAAACATTAAACAAAAATACAATTTTTTCTTCACTGTATCAAAATGAAAATCATTTACAAAGTAACAATAATAAGATGAAAATATATTCATTATTCTATAAAAATAATTTAAATATTAATATTTCTATGGTCCTGATACATAAAAATTTAATAAAACATCACATGCCTAAAGAGTAAGGTGTGAAATGGTGGGGCATTCATGGGGTGGTTCGATAAACATGGTTTGGGCCACAATCTCGATGAGCTTGAACTTCTCCTATAAATGGTTTCACTAATTCTCAAGTTGTTGGATATCAGCACGAGTGAAGTTCCCAGATCAGTGTGAATCACTGAGAGGGGGAGGGGGTGAATCAGTGATCCTTTAAAACTTTTTACTAATTGATTCTTTATCAATTAAACCTCTATGGCTGGTTAAAGCCTCGATCCACTCTTCTTGTATCTCTCACCTTTCCACGAATGATGCATTAAATGTAAAGGCACTGGACACAAGGATTTACAAGGTTCGGCACCAAAGGACTACATCCTTGCCATGCTCTCCCAGCATGGATTCTCCCATTATAATATGTTAGTATTACAATGGTCGATACAGCTTCCCACCGTATCTCTCCTGAGTCCCACAGGAGGGTCTTTATACTGCGTCCCACAGTGTTACCAGAGTCCCACTGGCCTGCTCCAGAATCCCACTGGAGACTTCCTCCACCCTGAGTCTCACAGGGGTCTTCTCCTGGCTCCTCGAGTCACACGAGTAGCTCTTCTTCTTGTTCAGCTCTTCAAGTATCTTCAGCAGCCTGGGATAAAGGCTGCTGGCCTTGCTCGGTACCTCTGATCACTTGAGTTGATCAGGTCTTCTCGTCTTGCTCAGGATTTATCTCCTTCTTCTCAGGATGACCTGGCTTCTCTCTTCAACTACTGAATACTCAGACAACTGATATCTTTAACTTCAGTCTGGTCCAGTCTCACTCACTTCAACTTCATGCACTGAGTGCATGGCAGCTCTTCATCCTCATGCACTGATAGCATGGCCTTCTCAATTATTCAAGAACCTCCTGGTCTTGGACTCCTCAAATGCACAAAAGCTGGTTTGGCTTTATTCACGTGTGCATGTGCATGCATGCATGCATGCACTTCCCTGTTCTTCTTCTAGGTGCAGTAAACCCTCAAAGGGTGTAATTCTTTTAAGCACACACCTTCACTGAACTTCACACACTTTATGCAATTTGTTTACACACTTAAATTGTGTGTTTTACTTGAGTGTGGGTCTTGTTCTTCTTCAAAGTGTGCACAATGTTTTTGCACACACTAAGGTTCGGCCTATTTGTCTTTTTGCACACAAACTTTGTTTTTCACTTTTGCACACACTTGAGCTTGGCCTTTCACTTCTTCTTGCACACACACAAAGTGTTCTTTAATTTGTTCTTTCAATGTGTGCACCCATATAAGGGCTACGACCTTCTTCTTCAAATTGCACACAAGGCACTAAGGCCTCGGCCTCTTCCCACTTCTTGTTGCACACCCTTAACCCGTAGGTTGTTCTTCAATTTTGCACACACAAAATGTGTCTTCACTTGGTGCACACACAAGGCATGAAAGACTCGGGTCCTCTTCTCCACTTGGCATACACACAACACACAACTTGGTGTGGTCTTCTTGTTTGCACAAGGCTACGGACTTTCTCTTCCTTTTTGCACACAAGGCACAAAGGCCTCGGGTTCTCCTCAACTTTGCTCACCCACTGCCCGTGGTGCTCTTCCTTCACTTGGCACACAAGCAAAAGGGTCTCGGCCTCCACTTGTCTTCAACAGCCACGCAAGGGTTGGGTGCACAAGTTAAGGGCCGCGCAAGGTGCATGAGCACTGTAGGCGCGCAAGTGCAAACCGCGCAGGGTATAACACCGCGGGTGCGCAAGTGTGTCAAGGACACCATGGCCGCACTAGTGCAAACCGTGCAGGAGGCACGGTGCACAGAGGGGGCGCGCAACTTTGTGCTGCCCAACCTCCACTTCTTGTCGCGCAAAGGGGTTGCGCGCAAGGGACTCCATCCACGCAAGGTACTTGCGTGGGGCTTCTACTTCGCGAGGCACAGGCACACGCGGGACTCCAAGTTTTCAATAAAAACTTCAGCACTTCAGCAAACATCTCCAGCGCCTCGGGTCTTCTTTTTATAGGCGAGGAGGGCTTAAAATCCTCCACGTGATTTAACTTCAAAATCCCGAAGTTTTCGGTTCTTTAAAGATTCTGTGAAATCTTGTTTTTCTTTTTATTTCACGCGGGATCAATTCTCTTTGTTTTCCTTCACGTGCATGCGACTACAAACGCATGCACGGCCTTCGTTTAGGCACAAACCATGCACAACAATAATCCTCATAGCCTCGCACCTCCGGTTGCTTCAGCCTCGTGCAAATTTCTTCTCCCGTTGCATGCAAGCTCATTTCAAAGCATGGATGTGTTCGTTGTGGCCGGAAGAGCTCAATGGAGTCTTCGGATCAAACAATGGTGGCCGGGAGCTCGAAAACAGGTCATCGGGGAGGCTCTGGTTCAGCAGCGGCATGCGGGTGGCTTCGAGCGAGCTCGAGGAAGGAGACGAGCCGGGAGCCGTCGGATCGGGCGATCAAAAGACATCGGACGGCCGGATTAAATCGCGGCGCGCGGCAGATGAGATGAGTGGCGCCGATCGTCCGCGAGATCAAATGGACGGCCTGGATTCACTCCGGGTGAATTTTCCGCGTCCCACATCGAAACGGCGACCGATTTTCACGTGGCTTATCAATGTGCCGCTGCCGCAACTCACCAATTGAACTTCCCTCCTCACGGTGCCGCCCCGCACCGTGTTCTCCCTGCGGGCGCGCTCTGTGCCCACTCTGCTCCCTGCGGGCGCGCTTCTAGCGCCCACTATGCACCTCGGGCGCGCGGGTTTCACCACCGCGTGTCCTCGGGGGCTTACACACGGCCCCCTGCCGCCTTGTGCTTGCACCATGGGATCCCCCATGGGCGTGGCGCCTTCGGCCCACAAGTGCCTTGGGGTTGAACCCGTGGGCTGGCCTTGGCTGGCCTAATTTTTGGAAAAGGACAGAATAAACACTTTGTTGAAAACAAAGTTTTCAATGAGTTCAAGCCATATCAAATACCAAATGCCAAGCCACTCCAAGCCTTCTTCCTTTCTTCTTCTTCTTAAGAATTCCATCATTTCTCCTCTCATATGATCTCTACTTAGAATATGGAATTCCCAAGGTTTCTTCTTAATCTTCTTCATCTCCTCTTCCATATGTGTTCAATACTTAGGAGGGACTTCTTCAACTGAATCTCATAAATCACACATGTTCTTCAACATTCTTCATTGATCTAATCAGAGATCAATTGGATCTTCTTCTGATTCACATGCACTAAGAGTTAGTACATGGACTTCTTTAATCCACTTCATCCACTTAGAAGTTGTGGATGGATCCCATTAAACTCCTCATGAATTGTCAATACAATACATGGTCTTCAAACATTGTTGTGACATTGTATCCAGTTGATACAAGTTCTTGGAACTTTAAGAACAGCTCTACAATCGTCTGATTTACATGGAGAATTTTTCAACCACAACTTCCAATACCACTTAGTGAATCTCCTAAGTGACATGCATCTTAGTACCATGGCCATTCTCCTTTCCTCACCAACACCATCACATCCTTTGTCATTCACATCTTGACATTCCTTGACATCCATTCATTATAAGACAACAACATGTCTCATTGACAACAAATGCAACACAATGCACTTCAATCTCCCCCTTTGTATTTGTTGTCAATACACTTCTTCAGCACATATGAATGGGTCAATATGTGTGCCAATCTTTTCTCCCCCTTATTGGCAATCAAATGCAAAGGTGTGGTGTGGTTCTCCTTCAAAAATCTCTTCCTCCCTTTGAAAAGTATTTTCTTGAAAAACACTGAGAGAGGGATGATGTCACATGTTCTTTTTAGCAAAGAACCTTTAGTAAATCAACACTAAGTCTACTTGGGCTAACCCGGTGTAGAAAACAAGAGTGATGTAGCCAAGGAATTCAAAGCTGTCCATAATTCTCTACACATGTGAGATCATGCTTAGGGGTTTGAAATTTTTCAGATATAACAATGAATTGCTAAATCCTGCACATGCTTCACAAAACTCATTAGAAAGTTCAGTGCAAAGATAAAGCTCCCCCTTTCATCCATTTGCCTTCAATACATACTCCCCCTTAATTGACAAGATAAACTCAATTAAGAAACAAGGGATGAAAGTATGATTGGAATACCTTCACTTTTCTCAAGATGATATTAAATCTTAGAATACCATCTTCTCCATATTGGCTCCCCCTCAAGGGGTGCACTCCATTCTTTCCAAACCATCCTCCAGTTGAGAATGATCATCATCTTCAATTCCCTGCAATGTCAGCACATGTAAATACAAGTGATTAGGGAATAAGATGGAACCTCCTTGGTTCATCAATGTGAACAACAAGGTTGAGAAGATTCTCTCAACCGAGATGTCCCATTTTCACCAGTCTTCACACTTGCACATTTGATCTTCATTGATGATTGTGCTGGTGTGGTTCTCAAAACATCTTCATGTGAAACCTTCTTCTTCCCTTTTTCTTTAGCAATTGCCAGAGCTTCATCTTCAACTCTTTGTAGTTCTCTGGAAAGTTGCAACTGATGTGGCCATATGACAAGTAAATCATTTGGAAGAGTGGCCTCAGTTTTGGAAGTTCCACATGGTTCTTTGGATGCTGCTAAGCTACCTCTCTTAGGAAACTTATTTTCAATCAATCCCTTCTTCTTCTGGATTGATTGTCTTTTGGAGTTCAGTCTGCTTCTATTTAGTTTCATGGCTTCTTTAAAAAGGTCCATGATGTGTCCTTTCTTTCCACAGTAGAAGCATGTTTTCTTCTTGGTGGTCCTTCTGGATGCATCACCCTTCTTGGATTTCAAATCCAAGGACTTCTCTTCATTCTTCAAACTCTTCTTGGGAGCATCTTCCACTTTCTTCTGCTTGCTTCCCAAGGAATCTCTCTTAGCCAGGTTCAGTGATCTTCTCTTCATTCCAGCTTCGGATACATTCGGAGATTGATATGTATCAACTCTTTGACCACTTTTGCAACCATCCCAGATGTTGTCAAGTAATCAAAATCTATTTGCAGTAAACAGATGTCTCTGGACCTGTGGATGTTGCTTCCTTCCTTCTGGCTTGCTCCCCCTTGGCATGGGCTTCCTCTGTGCTTTGGCATTCAGTGGATTGTACCAACAATCCTTTGCACAATGCCCATACTTGTTACAACACCAGCATTGTCCCACGAATCTTGACCTCTTCAGTCCTTCTGATTGTAGGGTACTTTTCTTGACCTGTTGTGCAGTTTCAGGAGAGCTCTGCTTCTTTACTGTCTTCATCCATATTTGTTTGGAATTATTCTTCCATCCTGCACTTTTTGTGGAAACACAATTAGAAGCATCAGTACAAGATGGTATGGATGGTACCTTCTTTTTAGAAGTTGTTGCACTTTCACTAGAGGATGTATTTCTTTTAGAATCATCCTTCTCAATGCATACTTGTGTAGCAACATTTCTTCTTACAGCTGACTGGGAGGATTCAGCTTTGGGTGATTGCAGATTTGTCAATATCACATCTAGTTCTAAGCACTTCATGTTAAGGGAGTTCTTCTCATCCTCAACAGCTCTTAGCTTTCCTTCCCAACTTTCTTTCAGCTGATTCATCTGGTCATCATGCATTGTCTTCAATTCAAGCAATGAATTGTCAAGCTCCTTTACCCTTTTTGCTTTGTCTTCAAGTTGAGCATCTTTGACAACCATTGAAACTCTGTGCCTCTTTTCCAGTGCATGGAAAACATCTTTGATTATTACTTTAAATAATTCTTTCTCAGAAAGTCTTCTCTGCAATTCTTCATCAGTGTCTTCAAATCTTTCATTGCAAAGGGAAATAGTTTCATCTTTAGCCTTCACCAGCTTTCTGGGAGTGTTGGTTATGCCAACCCTTTTTGCCAATTGATCTTCCATTGCATTGGCTTCTTCTTCTAGCTGTGATTTTTCTTCTTGAAGATCAAGGATGCCTGTAGCTATACACATTGCCACTTCCTTGGGGACTGTCTTCTGAAGATATTCGATTGCACTTTGAAGATCTTTTATTATTCCAACTTCATCACAGCTAGGACAGGCTTTCTTCATCTTCTTGGCCTGTTTCTTCTTTCTATTTTTCTGAGTCTCGGCAGATATCTCCATTTGAGGCTGGTCACTCATTTCCTCAAATCTGCACTTCATAAAGACTCCCTTGGATCTTTTAGAGGTAACCTTCCCTCTGATACCAATTGAAGTGCCCAGATCAGTGTGAATCACTGAGAGGGGGATGGGGTGAATCAGTGATCCTTTAAAACTTTTTACTAATTGATTCTTTATCAATTAAACCTTTATGGCTGGTTAAAGCCTCGATCCACTCTTCTTGTATCTCTCACCTTTCCACGAATGATGCAGTAAATGTAAAGGCACTGGACACAAGGATTTACAAGGTTCGGCACCAAAGGCCTACATCCTTGCCATGCTCTCCCAGCATGGATTCTCCCATTATAATCTGTTAGTATTACAATGGTCGATACAGCTTCCCACCGTATCTCTCCTGAGTCCCACAGGAGGGTCTTTATACTGCGTCCCACAGTGTTACCAGAGTCCCACTGGCCTGCTCCAGAATCCCACTGGAGACTTCCTCCACCCTGAGTCTCACAGGGGTCTTCTCCTGGCTCCTCGAGTCACACGAGTAGCTCTTCTTCTTGTTCAGCTCTTCAAGTATCTTCAGCAGCCTGGGAGAAAGGATGCTGGCCTTGCTCGGTACCTCTGATCACTTGAGTTGATCAGGTCTTCTCGTCTTGCTCAGGATTTATCTCCTTCTTCTCAGGATGACCTGGCTTCTCTCTTCAACTACTGAATACTCAGACAACTGATATCTTTAACTTCAGTCTGGTCCAGTCTCACTCACTTCAACTTCATGCACTGAGTGCATGGCATCTCTTCATCCTCATGCACTGATAGCATGGCCTTCTCAATTCTTCAAGAACCTCCTGGTCTTGGACTCCTCAAATGCACACAAGCTGGTTTGGCTTTATTCACGTGTGCATGTGCATGCATGCACTTCCCTGTTCTTCTTCTAGGTGCAGTAAACCCTCAAAGGGTGTAATTCTTTTAAGCACACACCTTCACTGAACTTCAAACACTTTATCCAATTTGTTTACACACTTAAATTGTGTGTTCTACTTGAGTGTGGGTCTTGTTCTTCTTCAAAGTGTGCACAATGTTTTTGCACACACTAAGGTTCGGCCTATTTGTCTTTTTGCACACAATCTTTGTTTTTCACTTTTGCACACACTTGAGCTTGGCCTTTCACTTCTTCTTGCACACACACAAAGTGTTCTTTAATTTGTTCTTTCAATGTGTGCACCCATATAAGGGCTACGACCTTCTTCTTCAAATTGCACACAAGGCACTAAGGCCTCGGCCTCTTCCCACTTCTTGTTTCACACCCTTAACCCGTAGGTTGTTCTTCAATTTTGCACACACAAAATGTGTCTTCACTTGGTGCACACACAAGGCATGAAAGCCTCGGGTCCTCTTCTCCACTTGGCATACACACAACACACAACTTGGTGTGGTCTTCTTGTTTTCACAAGGCTACGACCTTTCTCTTCCTTTTTGCACACAAGGCACAAAGGCCTCGGGTTCTCCTCAACTTTGCTCACCCACTACCCGAGGTGCTCTTCCTTCACTTGGCACACAAGCAAAAGGGTCTCGGCCTCCACTTGTCTTCAACAGCCACGCAAGGCTTGGGTGCACAAGGTAAGGGCCGCGCAAGGTGCATGAGCACTGCAGGCGCGCAAGTGCAAACCGCGCAGGGTATAACACCGCGGGTGCGCAAGTGTGTCAAGGACACCTTGGCCGCACTAGTGCAAACCGTGCAGGAGGCACGGTGCACAGAGGGGGCGCACAACTTTGTGCTTCCCAACCTCCACTTCTTGTCGCGCAAAGGGGTTGCGCGCAAGTGACTCCAGCCACGCAAGGTACTTGCGTGGGGCTTCTACGTCGCGAGGCAGAGGCACACGTGGGACTCCAAGTTTTCAATAAAAACTTCAGCACTTCATCAAACATCTCCAGCGCCTCGGGTCTTCTTTTTATAGGCGAGGAGGGCTTCAAATCCTCCGCGTGATTTAACTTCAAAATCCCGAAGTTTTCGCTTCTTTAAAGATTCTGTGAAATCTTGTTTTTCTTTTTATTTCACGCGGGATCAATTCTCTTTGTTTTCCTTCACGTGCATGCGACTACAAACGCATGCACGGCCTTCGTTTAGGCACAAACCATGCACAACAATAATCCTCATAGCCTCGCACCTCCGGTTGCTTCGGCCTCGTGCAAATTTCTTCTCCCGTTGCATGCAAGCTCATTTCAAAGCATGGATGTGTTCGTTGTGGCCGGACGAGCTCAATGGAGTCTTCGGATCAAACAATGGTGGCCGGGAGCTCGAAAACAGGTCGTCGGGGAGGCTCTGGTTCAGCAGCGGCATGCGGGTGGCTTCGAGCGAGCTCGAGGAAGGAGACGAGCCGGGAGCCGTCGGATCGGGCGATCAAAAGACATCGGACGGCCGGATTAAATCATGGCGCGCGGCAGATGAGATGAGCGGCGCCGATCGTCCGCGAGATCAAATGGACGGCTTGGATTCACTCCGGGTGAATTTTCCGCGTCCCACATCGAAACGGCGGCCGATTTTCACGCGGCTTATCAATGTGCCGCTGCCGCAACTCACCAATTGAACATCCCTCCTCACGGTGCCGCCCCGCACCATGTTCTCCCTGCGGGCGCGCTCTGCGCCCACTCTGCTCCCTGCGGGCGCGCTCCTAGCGCCCACTATGCACCTCGGGCGCGCGGGTTTCACCACCGCGTGTCCTCGGGGGCTTACACACGGCCCCCTGCCGCCTTGTGCTTGCACCATGGGATCCCCCATGGGCGTGGCGCCTTCGGCCCACAAGTGCCTTGGGGTTGAACCCGTGGGCTGGCCTTGGCTGGCCTAATTTTTGGCAAAGGACAGAATAAGCACTTTGTTGAAAACAAAGTTTTCAATGAGTTCAAGCCATATCAAATACCAAATGCCAAGCCACTCCAAGCCTTCTTCCTTTCTTCCTCTTCTTAAGAATTCCATCATTTCTCCTCTCATATGATCTCTACTTAGAATATGGAATTCCCAAGGTTTCTTCTTAATCTTCTTCATCTCCTCTTCCATATGTGTTCAATACTTAGGAGGGACTTCTTCAACTGAATCTCATAAATCACACATGTTCTTCAACATTCTTCATTGATCTAATCAGAGATCAATTGGATCTTCTTCTGATTCACATGCACTAAGAGTTAGTACATGGACTTCTTTAATCCACTTCATCCACTTAGAAGTTGTGGATGGATCCCATTCAACTCCTCATGCATTGTCAATACAATGCATGGTCTTCAAACATTGTTGTGACATTGTATCCAGTTGATACAAGTTCTTGGAACTTTAAGAACAGCTCTACAATCGTCTGATTTACATGGAGAATGTTTCAACCACAATTTCCAATACCACTTAGTGAATCTCCTAAGTGACATGCATCTTAGTACCATGGCCATTCTCCTTTCCTCACCAACACCATCACATCCTTTGTCATTCACATCTTGACATTCCTTGACATCCATTCATTCTAAGACAACAACATGTCTCATTGACAACAAATGCAACACAATGCACTTCAATGAGATTGTTCAAGGGAAAATCATAATGATGTTACCTCCCTCATATGCTCTGATAAATTTTCTTCATAGGGTATGATCCTACTAGTTGAGGAAATGACTTCCTTTTTTGTGTCAATTGGATTTTTTAAAACCCAATATTTGTACTAACCATGTGATCACTATTCAATGACTATATTATCAATGGTAATGATACTTAAAGGTAATTTAAATCCAATTAGATATAATAAAACAAAATATTTGCATGTGTTTTCTTTAACCATATTACTTAATAAGACATTTAATTAAATCAAAAGGGGAATTTTATTTATAATAGTTCAGGTTGTTACAATCTTTCCCCCTTTAGAAATTTCACCCTCAAAATTTTCATTCCCGAAACTAAAATAGATTTGAGTAACTTTTTTTAATCATTTCCTATAGTTCCCACATCACTTCTACAAACTTATGGTTTCTCCATATCACATTAACAATGTGTATTATCTTATTTCGTATAACATTGTCTCTATGAACTAAGATCTTCACCAGATACTCTTCATAGGAAATATAATTCTCCAATGGTACCGCCTTTAGCTTGAGTACATGTTATGGGTCTGGTATGTACTTTCTCAAGAGAGAAAAATGGAATACATCATATACTTTAGATACATTTTATTGGAGTTCTAGTCGTTATTACACCACTCTAATGTGACCAAGAATTTCAAAGGGGTCGATGTATCCTGGACTAAGATTTCCCTTCTTCCTAAATCTCATTACTTTCTACCATTAGTTATGTAGTGGAATACCATTTCTTCGACATCAAACTCTAGATCTCATAGATGATTGGAAGTATATCTCTTATGTCTACTCTAAGCATCCTTGAAGTTAAGTTGAATGGTTTTAACCTTATCCACCATTTCTTCAGCCATTTTAGAACCCAATAGTTTAAATTCCCCAACATTATCCAAATATGCATGTGTTATGCACCTCTTCACATAAAGGGATTCACAGGGAGCCATTGGGGTGATCGAGTGGAAACTACTATTATAATAGAACTCGACCAAAGGAATATGTTGGTCCTATACTCCTTGAAGTCCATAGAACATGCTCAAACATGTCTTCCAACATCTAAATAGTCTACTCAGATTGTCCATTATTTTGAGGATGATATGACATAATTAAGTTCAATTAAATGTTTAGAGTATGTTTTAGAATTTTCATTAACAATGATTTGAATCTCAGATCAAGATTAGATACAATTGATAGTGATACACTATGTAGCCTCACCAATTATCTGATGTATATCCAATAAATATGATACAGTGAGAAATCTTCTCAAATAACAATGAAGTGTGTAGTTTTTTAAGATGTTCCAGAACAACCTAGATAGTAATTTTTACTTTGTAGGTCTTCAAAATTCTATTAAAAAAGTATATGGTGATTCTTTTCCATTTCTATATTAGTATGGGTAATGTTTTCATCATCCCTTTAGAATTATTCCTTTCAGCCTTTACTTATTGACTTACCAAGAACATTGATGTATATTTAGTGATATCCTTATTTGTGTTGTCCCACCAATTTTGTTGTTAGATTTCTCAATATATATTTATGATTCTTTAGTGAATGGAGAATGTATAACTATATGCATCATCCCTTGCTTTATTCTTTAACTAAATATTTCATTGAACACATAGTTTTGACCCAAATATCGCAATTCATTCTTCACAAATTTTAAACTTTAAGGATTTTATCTTTCTCATAGCTTCCAACATCTTTGAAATCTACACATAATTTCATTGAGAATCCTTTTATTTTATCCATGAGGGATGGTTTGGAAATAATTACAAAAAGGATTGATGATTTTCCTTATTTGATAATTCCAATGCCCATTTTGTGGAGGTCTAACAAGATTGGATCCTTCTCAATTCTCATCAGTGATAAAGTTGGAGGATCTTTTCTACATAGGGCATCTTCCACCTTATTTTCTCTAATAGGATTGTAGTGGATTGAGAAGTAATAATCCTTGAGGAGATCTAACCATCCTTTCTGGAGCATATTAAGATATTTTTAAGGGAATATATTTTTGATGCTCTTATAATCATTATATATTTCACACTTCTCCCCAGAGAGATAATACTGCCATATTGTCAACACAAAGATCACTACTTACAACTCTAGATCATGTATAGGATTTTTTTCTCAATAAGTTTCAACTGATATGAGGTGTATTCTGTCACTTTATCATTTTTCATTAGTACACAACCTAATACATTCTTTGAAGCATCATTGTATAACACAAATAATTCCCCACTTGTCAGAAGTGTGAGTAATGGTGTAGTGATAAGACTCTTTTTTAGCTCCTTAAAGATTTCCTCACATTACTACATCTATACATAATTCACTCCCATATGATTTTTCTTGGTTAGAGGGTTTGAAAATCATGTGTTGTTTCCCACAAATCGACGATAATAAAAAGCTAATCTATGGAAACAACCAATATTTGTCACAGATATTAGACTCTACCATCATTCAATTACTTCCATCTTTTAGGGGTCTATAGATATACCATTTTCTGTGATGATATTCCCCAATAAAGATACTTCCTTCAACCAGTACTCACATTTTATGTACTTGGAATAAGTATTCTAGTTTTTTGGGGTCTTTATTATATTAATCAAGTACTTCTCATTCTCCCCCTTTATTTTGAATTATATTATAATATCATCTATAAATAATACAAAACATTTGTCATGGTAACATTTAACTACTTTATTCATCAATTCCATGTAAATTTATGGAGAATTAGTGAGTCGAAATGGAATCACTGTGAAATAATAGTGTTCATACCTTGTATGAAAAGTTGTCATGAGGATATCTTCATTCTGTACCCTTACTTGATAATATCCCGACTGAAGATCCACCTTGGAGTAGTATTGTTCTCCATGTAGCTAATTTAAAAAATCATCAATCTGAGGAAAAATATTTTTTTTATCATGATCTTATTGATCTCATGATAATCAATGAAAATGTGATTTTACCCTTATTCTTGATGAAGAGGACTGGTGCACCCCATGGTGAAGGACTTGGTCATATGAACCCTTTATCTATATTCTTCTATTGTTGTTCATCTAGATCCTCATGTTCTACGATATACATTCTGTATGGATTATTGGATAATGGAGACACACCTAGTATAATATTGATTTCAAATTCAACATCTCAGCTAGGAGGAAAAACTGACAATTCCTTACAAAGCACATCAATGTATTCCCTCACAATAAAAAAGTCTTCAAGGATGGTTATTTACTTGAACTCAATAATTTGAGATAGACACACTTTCTCATACAGAAATAATATCTATGCATGAGATTGTGGGTCTAATGAAGATTCTTCCTCCTCCTTGCACTTGTATAAAATCGGGGGTGAATTTTTTTATATGTAGAGTGATTTCCTTATCACAAATTTTTTTGTTTTCTCTATATTGGAAAAGATAATAAATAACCAGACATTCATAAAAGTATACCAAAGGGATTATGAAAATGTTCACTGGGATGTTCATCCCAAAGAAATTGACAGGGGAGGAGTTATATAAATGGGATGCAACAATTTCCACTTTCATAGTTTTTACCGACTTCTCGACTTCCATGATTTTTTGTTGTGTTCATATAGTTCTACTAAACTTTATTGACATTCATTAATGTGTATAACCATGATAAAAAAGTATTTTCATAGTTATTTAATGAATAAATAGTGTACCTTTCGTCACTTCATTATCTGTATCCATCTTGGCAGTTGTTATGGAAAAATCTCACCCTTGTCGCCTTTGAGGTTATTGGTTGTCTCCAAAAATCCTTTGCTTAGTGCATTGATTTTCAAATTTCCCTAATTCCTTGTAGTTGAAGTAATGAACAATGCATTGAGGGTTAACTAGAGAATTCCTTTACTCCTTCTCATTAGAGAGTTCTCATATCATCAAACATTATCTAGGTGTCCTTCCTTCCAACTCAAAAAGCATTTCTTCATCCCCTTTAGGAAATTTACAAGATGATTTTCTCAACCCTTTTGACAAGTGTGATATTGGAATTTATTGGCATCATTCGTTCTCTTCATCTGACCACCAAAATTTAACTCCACACTCCACTTCTTATCCTTGTGAAAAAATTTAGATTCTATGACCTTCATTTTGACTTGGGGGAAACATCAACCAATTTCTTCAAAGATATCAAAGTATAAGATAACCACGACTTTTCATAGAGTAGTATTTAACCCACTAAAGAAACAAAAAATTCATTTCGGGTTAAAAAAAGTCTGAGGTGTATCGTGAATGTATTGTGAAGTTTTCTTCATAAACCCTGATATATTCATTGTACTTTATCTTGAGGGAAATGAAATAACTTTCCATTTTAAGTTAGAGAGTTCAAGGAAAATATTTGTTGGAAAAACATTTCCAGAATCCTTTCCACTCTATTGCATTGATATCTTCCTAATGATTTGTATTTTTTATTAATGTCCACCACTAATCAACTACTCCCTCAACATGATAAACAACTAGAAAAATCATCTCTTAATTAGAACATTGAAGGATGGATAAGATATTTTCAAAGGATATGATCCATTTTTCTAATATTAATGGATCAGAAGATCCATTGAAAGTATGAGGATTTTTTCATATAAAGCTCTCGATTGTGGCATATTCTATCTTTTGGGGATTGGGAACTCCTCTTGATGAATGTTTGTTTTAGGAGAATGTTTGATAGATAAGGAAGTAAGAAACGTTTTCTATTATAGAGTGTTTTCTTCTGTTGTCAAAGAAGAAAAGTCAATTCACTTTATAAAGTACATGAAACCAGACGATGCTTTACAGTTTTTTATTTCAAAAATATCATATGTTTGGATACCTTGTGATGCAATCTCTATGAAGTAATGGGGTAGTAAAGTTTATGCCATTCATATTCAATTTTGATTGGAAGGGATGATGCTAGTGGAAGAGAGGGAAGGTTCAGTACTTTCCATTGAAAATCTAACGATGCTAAATGTGTTCGATGAAAGACTATACATCATAGTAGATATTATTTGTGATGAAATAAATTGTTTTTTTGAATAAGATATATGAAATTGAAGTATCATTGGGGTTCTTTCTATAGAAGATCATAAGGTGGTTCCATTTCACAATGTTTTAAAAAAAATTGGGGCTGAAAATCGAGATATTGAGAAATGTAATTTTGGATAAGGATGTTGCGCACAAGTGTGAAGATGGATTATTATATTGCATGAAAGTTTAGTTCCAAGATCTAAACATAAAAACAGAAAAATTCAAGAAGTACGCCAAATATTCAAAAAGTGCGCGAATGATGAGGTTGGCGTGAAGGAGACTTATGCTCCCAATATGACGTCAAATGAAATTTCTCGCGTTGCGTCAAGATCCTAAATGATGCATTAGGGTTTTTGTGCATGAGGGTCGGCGATGACTATAAATAAGAGGTGAACCCGCTCATTTTTAAGGGGATCGACACTTAGAGAAATCCAAAGATCTCATATTCGGAAGATTTTCATGTATAGAGAGGTGCATGAAAGAAATGGAGTTGCATGTAAGAAGGAGAAGTTGCATGCAAGGTTGAATTTGTGCGCAAGAGGTGTTTCATGAAAGATGTCAAATCTTGCACGCATGACATAAAAGTTTCTCTCAAGACACCTATGTGGGTCCGTGAATGATTTGAGTTTAGCACAAACATTAAGGTTTTTGAAAGGCAGTTCTTACCAGCTTCTAGGTTGGAAAGTGAATTTTTTTTTAAATATAAAACTGTGAAATCTAGTAAAGAAGCACTGACACTTTGTTTCCCTATTCTTTCTAAGAGGGTGCACACACACTTGAGGATTGTTTTCCAACTGATAAAAAAGTTTAAGGGAATATCTTACTCATTATTTTCCTCATAAAAGAATTTTTTTTCTATTGAATTGTGTGGTACTAAATTATTTTTGTACCATACCAAGGATTTAGCTACTATTGTTTTGTTGTGAACCTTGTAAATCTTGTGTTCTTGTGGTTGTGTTCATTCAGCAGGGAAGGAACTCTTTAACTGGAGGTCAAGGTTGTTTCAAAATGAATGAAACATAAAAGTTAAAATATATCAATGATTCACCTACTCCCCTCTCAGGGATACTTAGATCTTGGCTGGGTAACATTAGTTTATATTCAGAACCTGAGTCAACTGAGATAGTATCTTCAAATACTCATGATTCCTACTCTCGTTGTGTTGTGCATCACGTTGGAAAGTCATCGCATTGCCTGTCACATTGATTTTTTACCAGACTCCAACTATTTCCGTCCATGGTCTAGAATAAAGGAAAAATTATGGAAGAGTATTTTAGAAATATTAAATATATAATGGGAAATCTAATGAAATTAAAGGGTTAAATTATAAATTACATTTATTTCCTCAACTAATGAATTTCTTGGATCCAATCTATGTTATCCATGATCTATTTCTGAACATATATTCTTTGGGAAATTGTTTTGTTTCTATTAATAATGGTTCATAATTTGATTTTGAATTTACCAGTTTATATCCCTCAGGAGTGTAAAAATATGTGTATAGTATGTCCCTTTTTTTATACCAGGTTACACTGAGTGAGGTTCGAGACATCTTTTCGAAGTTTTCACCCCTAGGTGTATCTGTTCCAGAACCACATTGGCATATAGTACCAAGACAAGGATTTGTTTTACTAATAAACCAATTAATCTATACTTACCAAAATTTAGGGATATTTTTATACATATTATTATCCATAAGGATTTCTCTAGAATTTTTTAATCCTGATCCCAAAAATTAATAAACATTTTATTTGATACCAACTATGATAACCTTGATCTTTATTTCAAACTAATACATGATTTATTACATCAAATTACACTTAATACATCCCCAAAGATAGATAATTTTATCTTCTTTTGGAATTACATACCTAACATAACATTTTTAACATGGAATACAACAACAATGTTGAAAAATTTCTCAACCTGCTTCTAAAATTCCATTGTTTTTTAAAACTACATGGTATATCCTGGGGACAAACATATGGAGGGGGTGAGATATAAATCCTAGTAAGAGAATAAAAAAGGTATAACATGAAGAAGATGATACATGTTATAAAATAGGAATAAAAATTGAGTATAAAAGGAACATGAATAATAAGTAATGATATAGCATGATAATCATAACATAGGAAATGTGGTAACAACTTAAGACACCACATCATGAACATAGGACGAGGCTAAACCTGCCAAGACTTCATGGTGTAAAAAGTCTCATAATAGAATCAGGTTCACTCCCTATCCCAATATGACATATCATGATTCTAAACATTAACCAATGCATTGGAGTTCTATATAATGTTGGGCACACCCGTCACATTCATATCATTCTCATGCTTATGTTTTCCATAAGGATCAAACAACAAGGATTCATTCATAATCATAAATTATTCTATGACCATGCAATGTGGAATAAATAAATGTAATTACCCAATAAATATATATATGTACATTAATGTTAATACAATTTATATAAAATTTTGTATGGTACATAATTTTTTGGAATGGAAAAATGTGGTGAAATTTTGACAGCATAACGATGTTACTTAAAAATTAATAAAAATGGTTGATATGAAAGGAAGGTTTCTATCATAATTTTTTAAATAAAATATAAAGTAATAGGGACATGTGAAGATATGACCCAACATTATAAAATATAAATATAATGGATACGTTTATGAAGAAACTTGAATAAAGAATATAAGGTGAGGATCCCTTACAGAATTTTAGCATAGTAACGACTTAGGTAAGGGTACAAATAAGGGAGGTTAAATGATCACACTATAAAATATCACCAAATGGAAAGTAAGGGAATGAATATAAATTAATTAAAATATAAAAAATTAAATTAAAATACCTAATTTCATTGAATGTTCTTGAATTTGAAAGTAGGAGAGGAAGGTCTCTTACTTGAGAGTGTGACTCCAAAAGCCTGTGAGGGGATTCTTGAGAGATTAGGGGTGCTTTGGGAGAACTATAGAGAGTGTAGATAAAAGTATGGGTGTGTTAAAAGGAGTTTTAGTGAAGAGAAATGATATATTTTATGGGATCATATGGAAAAAGAGTGCAGATTCTTTAATTTTAGGTTTTGGACACCACATAATATAATATATAATACCACAAAACATCCCATGGTTTTTGACCATGGTTTCTACCAAATGGGATTTGTTAAAATTATTTTATAATTATATTATATTAACATAATAAATTAATTTTCTTGCTTATGTGGAGGTGATTCACACTCTTAATGAAAGAAATTTAAAACTTTAAAATATATTATAAGTTATAGAGGCTTCATAATGGCTTTAATAAATATATCAAATAAACTTAAAATCAAATTATTTTAACGGGAAGAAATATATTTGGTCATGTATCCAATTTATAGAAATTATTATATCACTTTTGGGTCATTATGCAGTTAGAATATAATAAGTATATTTATACGATATTTAATTTTTACCCAAAAATTTGACTATTTGAGAAAATTATTTAAAATTCACCATTAGATAATTTATAAATTCTAACTAAAAAACTAATATTAATTTTATCTAAATAATATTATGAATACGTGAATTTTCACTTTTAAAATAAAAACTTGTATTTATTGAGAAATGATGGGTTTTTGACAAATAATAGTTTTTCAAACGTTTATAAAAATTACATTTGACTCTTTAAAAATTATACGATCATTTTTATTTGATAAAAATATTAAATAATTTTTTTTATTAAAATATTATTTCTTCAAAAAATACATTACTTCCTTAATTAATTAATTGAATTTATATATAAATAAAAAATATAACTTTTGCTTCATTGTATCAAAATAACAATCATTTACAATGTAAAAATAATAGGATGAAAATATATTCATCATTTTATCAAAACAATGTAAATGTTAATATTTATAGTCTTTTAATACATATTAATTTAATACACCAATATAAACCCAAAGAGTAAGGTGTTCGATGGTGGTACTTTCATGGGTTGGTTCTAAGAACATGGTTTGGGTCTTGTTCTCGATGAGATTGAACTTCTCTTGTGAATGGTTTTGCTCATTCTTAAGTTATTGGATCTCATATTAGAGTTGGTCAAATACAAATTCTAATGATACTATATCCCTCAAAAGCTCTGATAATTGGTCTTCATAGGGTAAGATCCTACTGGTTGAGGCCATCACTTCCTTTGTCTGTGTCAATTGGATTTGTTAGAACCCAATATTTATACTAATCATGTGATCTCTATTCAATGGCTATATTATAAATGGTAATTAAACTTAATGGTCAATTAAATCAAATTGGATATAATAAAAAAACAAGATCTTGTGTTTTCTATAACTATATTACTTAATAAAAACTTTAATTAAATCCAATGGAGAATTTTATTTATAAGTGTTCGGGTCGTTACCCTATAAATTGGGTTACAATGATCTCACCACTAGGTGTTTTTACAGATATCTCTACTTCAAATAATCAAGGGTGGGATTCGGTAATTCAAGAAAACTTTCAGGATATAATGTGATATATATAACTATAATCATATAAAACATTTTTTATTCATGAGTGAAGATAAAGATTACATAGTATGAAATCATTTTTATGTTCCACCTCAACTGTAGTGATAGAATGATCTTTCAATTGATACCTCGTCTTTGGTAGTTACTAACACTTATTACCCTCAAGGACCTGATGTTTAGTGCATTATATTATATAATTCAATTTCTATATATAGTTGAAGCATTGAACCAAATGTGTTTCCTTTGTATGTTCCTTCCTTTTTTCTATCATGTTGGATATATTCTTCATATATCTTCAATATTAATGATCTTGGTCACCTTATTCCTTTCTCTTAAATATTTTCCTTTTCAATATAAATAAATTACCCTTCCACTTATGCCCAAATCCTTGTAATTTGGGTGGTTGGATCTTCTTTTGCCATTTTTCATTCAATCCACCTTTTTGAAAATCAATTATCATATACTTTTCTCAATATCAATGGGACCATTACAAAAACTCCATCTCCAATTTGATATCAAATAGAACTACTTCTTTAGAACTACCAGAGTCTTAGATAAGATTATCCTTTTTGATATTTGGTTTTAATACAGAAAATAATATATCTATTTTTTTATCATTGTTGATCACAAAAACTAAGGATTATGTTGAAATACATGTGAAATTTTCATTATGATTCATGATAGATTCCCACTAATTTTTTTAATATCAATGAATTATATCTTAATATATATTTAAAGATATCGAGGTAAATACTTGTTAAGAAATAAGTTCTTAAATTATTCCCACTACATTCTTCCATTTCATGTTTTTGTTCATATAATTTATAAACACCCACCATTTACCATCCTCTCCATGTAAACAAATGAAGAACAATGTAACCTTGTCCTACTAAGAATCGTAGATAATTGAAAAGATATTTTACATTGAGTTAACCCTTTTTTCAATTACAAGTGGGTCATAATATCCACTAAATATTATTTTTCATTGGTTAATAAAGGATTATATGTGTAGTTTCTCATTCTTGAGTGAAGTTGGACGTTCCACATGGTTTAAGTTATTGTTCATAGCCTGATATAGTTGGGTATGAATTTTAATAATGTTTTTAAATACCCCTACCATTACATTGGGGATGGAATTCATAAAATCATTACATTATCCCTCACATGGGTTGTTGTTCTAGTTCTTATTGTTTTACACCATTTTATAAAATAAAGAAGTTAGAAATAAACATAAGACAATAAATCAGGAATAAATAATTTATTCACTTTGAAAATTAATTATAATGTCTTATATTAAGCATTCTATATGTTTAACATAAAATTATTCTCAAAACTACTTCTAGGATAATGTACTTTATTATTTTATAAATTTATATGAAATAATAACTTTTCAATATATCCTTTATAATTTCATAACAGATATTATGATTAACCAAATCATATCCCATGGTGTGTCAAACTTTGTGTGAAATAACACTTCTTTGTCATGAACTAGGTATAAGTAGAGTTAATAACCAAGGATCATTTTTGTACTCATTACCCCTAGTTATAACTATTCCATTGCCACATCCACATACTATATATTTATAGATATTTTATTTCTCAAAAACCACATACTATTATACTTTACCAAACCATAATATGTTTATTTATACATAGAGTTATCATTATGGTTTTCAATAATGTTTTCAAATCATAATTAGAAAATTAAATAAACCATTATTTTATACCAAATATATTGACCCAAAATTTTCTTATATGACCATTAAATAATTTTTATGATAAATAAAATAATAATAATATATTATAGGATTAAAAGGTTTAGTATATTAGGAAAATTGGGTTCATACACCACTTATACAAAATAAAAAATAAACATTGTTTAATTCAATATTCATAGTCCTATTTAATATCTCATGTTATCCATAGTATATAAATTCACATGAAGATATACATCAAATAAATGATAATCTAAAAGCCTAGTAAAGAGAGGGATCTCATATAAGTAATACGATGAATGAATCAATAATACATGGGTGTGAATAATCATTATCATAATATCACGAGAATGAGATAATAATCATAATTAAAATGGAATTATAGGAAAACGTTGTGGAATGGGGCATATTTATAATAATTAAGTATCATATCATATTAGTCAAATACCACAAATATTTGTGCAAAAATCCAACATGATGTGCACACATAACATATGTGCATAAATTATTACACCATAATAATGAATAAATCTAGAAGCATGTTCATTCATAATATACATAATATCATGAGATAAATCAAATTACACAATTAATTTTTAGGATATATAATTTTGGCCCCACCCATCATATCATAAAATGCTCATAATCTTGTATGCCACATGGAAAGAGGTCATATAACAATTGTAGTCAGAAAATAATCCCATGAAAAATAATGAGTTTTATAATGGTTTCATAAATACTACTTTCATGAAGAAATTTTTTTATTTATAATTTAACACTAAAAATTATATATTATTTTAAAACAAAATCATTTTTAGTGGAGAAGAAACATCCTAACATAATCCAATGTGATGTTTTTAGGAAAATAAATTAATTTTGAAAAACACTTAAATTGACCGAAAAATAATTTTGATGAGGTGAAAAGATGTATATATTCATAATGAAATTGTAAATAATGGTGAAAATACATATTAAGGACACTAGAGGAATATCCTAATAGAAAATAATTTGAAATATTAGATAACCAAAAAACAAGGAGTTGGGATCGAGAATCCCCTCACCTAAACCACTATTAGGTTTAATCTCATTTACACCTATTATATAATGAAAATATGTTTGTTAAAACATGAAAAAACATATGTTAATTACATTAATTTTTTTACTATTAATCCATTATAATTATTCTATTCTATTTTATGAAACTCTTTGTTAAACATGAATTGTTTTGATTTCATGTTCTCATTAAATTACGTCATTATGTTTCAATTTCACTATTAATGTTCATGGTCATTTATAGAAAATAAAAATTAATAATAGAAACTTATAAAACATATAAAGATATTTTTATATATTATATATGACCCATACTATCAATCCATGAAGGTGGTGATAATAAGAGAGTTGGGAACATCCTCATAGGTGGGTAAACGACTGTTTACAATACATTATTGAAAAAGGAGGAAGAGAAGTATTATATATAATATATCATAAATAAAATAATCAAAATAGGTTAAAATTATTAATATAATTCTAAAATACTAAAAAATTAATCAAATGAGATTTTGTTTTTAAAGGAATAGAGAAACAAATAATAATATAAGAGGAAAATGGAACGAAAAGTTAATGAGACCTTACACTCTTCTCGATGTTTCTTCATTTCAAAGGCATCGAAACCCTTGAATTCATGGAGTTTGGTGACTATAGAATGTCATAGAGTATTATAATGGTATTAATAGGGGGAATTTGGGTAGATATTTGGATTTTTTAGGTGAGGTAGCATTTATTTTTTAAGGGGAGAGAAATTGAATTCTTATAGTTTTTGAGAGGGGTGTTTTTAAGTTATAATATTGAATAAGTAATTATATCCAAGGTAAGCCCTTTGATAGTAATATTTTTTAAATTATAATTTTATTAATAAAATGAAATGATATTAGGATTTTCAAAAACTTTATAATTTTAATTTATTCTTTTCATCAAAAGGAATGGATAGAAATGATAAATTTCTTGTTTAAAGGGATACTTTGGCCTTTTTGACTTTAGAAATTATTTTTTAGGTTTGGAAATGAAGTTGATTTTTTTAAATGACCCATTTATTTAATTAAAATTATTTTTGGATGATATATCTAATTTAATATTAACTAATTAATTATTACATCTTTATTATGTCATAAAACATGCGGTATTTGAAAAACAGTATTTTTACTATTCACATCAAAATTGACGAATCTCGAGAAATTATCAAAAATCAAACCTTGGAAAATTATGATTAGCTGTTTATAAAAAGGAAAATTTTATTAATATAATTTTTAACATGGTTAATGTTTATTTTTTTTAGAACTATGATTTTTATGAAATACATTAAAATATAATTTATATAAAAATATTATAATTTATTTGATTTTTTAATAACTGTATTTATTTTAAAGAAGTAAAATATTTATATTTTCTAGAAATAGTCATGATAAATGTTATTTATATTATATAATTTTCAGATCAAATTACTATTTTGATGGCCATGTTACTATTCCCAACACCCAGGTTACTACTCCTAATGGTCAGGTTACTATTCCTTACAGTCAGGCTAAAATTACAATGGTCATATTACTATTCAAACTATAAAATTACCTCATATAAATACATATTTATTCATTCATACATAATTCAATGTATTTACTCCTATGTTTATGATGTACCATTCCTTTTACACATACCTGTTATAAGTTGTTAAGCAGAAATATCCAACAATCACAACCCAAAATATCATGAGGCCTAGTGTATTTGGAAGAATAGGTTCATAATACCTAAAAAGGAACATAAAATATGGAATACATTTTTTATTCTCCATAATATGACCCTAAATCCATTTTTATATACTAAAAAGGCATGTAATAACTTGGGGAATGCACAATGAAGGGGGTGAGCTAAGTAGCCCAGTAAGAGAATAAACACGATTAGGAAACATAACATGAAAATGCAAGGTATAATATGCTATCATAAAAGTGAAGGGTTATGATTAGTCACACGGAATCATAATATAAATGAAATTATATTATAAGATCAAGGTAATAATGGAAATTTTGTAGCAACAAAAAATATGACATAAAGAAGAGCCCGAAATAACTTACTAGAAAATATCACATGGTTAAAAATGTCATATAATATATTAGGTTTACTCCCTAATCCCACATTTGACATTATCATGAGACTTTAAAATCACCCAATTCATTGGACTACTATCTGGGCGCACCCAATATAACTTATTCATGATTTATGTGTGCCAAAAAAGGAAATCATTAATAAGGTATAAACATAAGAATTACTCATGGAAAAAACCGGGTTGCATAATATTGACATATATCACAATAAAAGTATATTTCATAATGAATAATTAGAGAAATAAACATAAGGATTTTATGACCCCCTAAAAGGAAGGCTGAATAATCTTGTTATATATGTGACAAACAAACACACACAAACACATATATTATATTCATTCCATAACATTAAAGAGAGACTATTTGAGTTAGAGAGAGAATGTGCATAACCTAAAGGAAAGGGTGGTTTAGAGAGATCCCTTGCATTAAGCCTAATTCATCACGTGTGTTCATTATCACCCTGAATAATAAATTTATTCTAATTGTTTAATTTCTTAACAACCTTTTTAAAGTTTATTATTATTTTTTATTTTATTTATTATCATGATATATTTAATTACTTATTAATTTAGGTTCAAGATAGATGTTTTGATGATGTTCAGATCATATGTACCAAAATCACTTTTGAAAGTTAACTAAGGTTAAAGAAATTATTAATTAATCATATTAATTATAATAATAAATTGAAATTTATCATTTTTATACCAAAATTATACATTTAAAGACAATCATTAAGGATGGTTATGAAAAATGAATTACGTTACAATCATAGGGATGATGAGCTATATATATGAATGAATTACATTTCAATTTTTCAATGATCATGATGTAATGAAGTTAAGTATTATTTTATATTTACATAATGATAATTTTATCATATATATCATATTATTTCTTTAAATATATTTACATATATAATCTATATGAGGTGGGAATAAAAATGGAATCAGATCACTTTGTGAGATGGTTGTCCACCAAACACACAAACGACATTATCATTTTCAATTGATAGTAAGGTTAGAAATATTATGATATATTAATTTTAAATAATCATTAATATGTTGTTGATGTCATATAAAAAAATATAACACATCATCATAAAAAACCATGATAGGGGATGATGGAAAAAAATTACATTAGTTCATGAGAGGTTAATCCAGCATACATGATTGATTGTATTTTTAAGGAGGTAGTAGAATAAATAAAACAAATATTCAATGTTAAAAACATTACCTCTGCTTCATACCACCTCTTTATAATTATACCAAAATCCTTTAGAGATTAGATTTATGATCAGATAAAGGCCTCTAGGATTTGGTAAGGGAAGTCAGGAAGGGATTTGTGTAGGTATTGGATAAACTGATGAGATTTAAATGTTTATAAAGGTGAGGAGAGGTGGTTCCCTATCACAAGGGAGGATGAATGATATTCCTATAAATATGAAACATATTCAATAAAGAGAAATAAATATCATGAATAGTTCCTAAAAAATTGAGAAATATATGATTAGAGGAGGTATAAGTATTATCCACACATCTCAAATTCTAAAGAAACCTGTTTTAAAAATGTTATTCCATTTAATATTTAGTTTAACCCCCACAGTAAACAGGTTTTAACATTAACCATTGTAACTAATTTTTACTGTTTTTACTATACATTGTGAACAAAAATTGAGTTTACCTTATTATATATATCAATTATTTTTATTCAAAATATGGAATAACTTTTATAAAATTCAATTCATATAATTGGAATAATTTAATTTAAAATTAATCTTGTAGGCGTGTTGAAAAAACAATTTTTTAGAAATGCATTTTTAAAGAACAAATGATCTTATAATAAATAGGTGACAAGTAATCATAATTAAATGAATTTAAATTAGAATATATAGATATATAATCTATAAATTTAATTTTAAAAATTAATCATTATGGGTTACTTTAAATAGTTAAAATGGAGAAACATTAGGCACTTTAATATAGTTTTAAGAAAAATGTGCAGCAAATCCTAAATTTAAACTTTTTTTAAAATTAAGTATAAAGATTATATAGATGTAATTAATATGATGAAATATAAAAAAATAATACTTATTTTTTAAAAATATTATGAAATGAATTATGTTAATTTTAAATTATATAAATTAAAAAAATGTCAATTTTGACAATAATTGTCATTTTTCAATATTTAATGAAAATCAATATTTTTAGAAAATCCAAAAATTTCACCCTAAGTTAATATAAATATGCTGATTTCAAAAAAGATGTTTATTCTATAATATAAAATTTCTGAATTTTTCAAAAATTAATTATAATATTTTCTCACAAAAATAAATAAATAACATATAGGAATAAAACATATTTTTTACAGAATAACAATCTTTAATAAAAATTAATCACTTATTTTCTAATTTTTTTAGAATTGAGTAGAAAATTTATTTCTATTTAATAAATTATTTAATGATGTTCATGACTAAGAATTTAATTTCTATGTTATAATGGTCATGTTCAAATAATCATGGTTTGTTTGGGTTTAATGTTGCATGTCACATATTTTATCAATCATAATTTTACATTTTAAAAACTCGGGGTGTTATAAAGATTCAGTATTTTACATTTTCTAAAATTTTAATTGGTTTATTAATATTTTTTTTCTATTGTGTTTCTCATGGGAAGGATTATTTTTGCAGATCGAGATGATCCAAAATTTTCAATTCTAGTTTTTCTTTTTTATGTTTTTTGTCCCATTGAAATAGTTAGAATTTTTATATGTTTAGTTATTGACTAAAATAATGGTCTCATTTAACAAAATAAAGAAATATTATTAATCATGTATGTTTTATGTGTATAATAATATATAACATAATATAAAACACATTTATTTAGGGAATAATTTTAATTTATATTGCCTTATTCATTACAAAAAAGAAACATGAAATCTTTAGTTGTGGAAGTTGCACTCAAAAAATCGAAAGGGGAATTCCCATTAATCTCGGTTGGTGTATATTACTGTCATAAGAAAGGATATTTACATATTTTAAAAACATTGAAAAGTGAAATAAATTCTAATTAATATTTTGAAATTTTTGGTCACTCAAGGTTAAGTTGGTTGGTTGAACAGTTATTTGGAATGAAATGATGAAATATGAAAACCCATTTATTGTTATTGGATTGAAGTTTTTAAGTGTTTCAAAACATTATGATGGAGGAAATAAAGTGATTTTCAGGAAGTATGGGTTCATCTTCAAGAAACATAAAGATAGAATATTGGTTATAATAGGACATTGGACAAAAGGGAATTTGTTTTAAGTGGCTGATGTTGGAAACTCATTCTATCTATGAATTGAATTAGATAATGATTTGTGGCATCAAATACTTGGACATAATATGAAACATAATATGAAAAATATAAAAAATGTAGAAAATGTTCAGTATCTTCCACTACTAAAATTATAATGATATTGGATGTTCTCCACATTTTAAAAGGTGACTATTGTTAATGCTTCATATAATATGGTGAAGATTCAGTTTACTCAACTATTAGATCGTAGTTAATAAAGTTTTTTTGGTATGATGATGAACATATCAACCAATGTATATAATAAATTTATTAATTTTTATGATTAGTTCAGTTGTATTACTTGGGTTATATTTATGAAAAAAAATTCCATGCTTGAAGAATTATTTAATGTTTTTGAAGAAGTGCAGAAAAAGAGTGTGGGTTTTCTCTCAATAATATCTAAATAGATAATGTAACTAGTCTAAAAATGGGTAATTTAAAGCTTATATAGAAAATCATGGTACCTATTATAAACTCAGTGCATCGTAAACAAAAAATACAATGAGGATGAATGAAATAATAGATCCTTTTTTGAGTTATCTTAGAAGAATGTTGGTAAATCGTTATACTTTTTGATATTTGTTAGGGAGTGTAATTCCTAAAATAGTTCACCTTAAAATTAATTTTTTAAATAATTAAAATTTTGATATATCATTATATAATATTTATTAGAAAATTATATATGTTTAAAGTATCTGCATGCATTTATAATCCCTTATATTATCTATGTAAAATTTGAAAGTCTATGAAACTTTTAGAAGGGAGGTGTTGATGGTATATTCCTAGGATATCCTCCAATGGAAAGATGATATATATTCTACAACAAATATAATATAAATATTATTTATATTAGTGAGTTAAAGGTGTTGGAACATTTAAGAAAAAAAATTAAACATTACAAAGAAAGTTATAGAAGTGATGAAAAATTGTTTTTTTGAATAAATTAAAGAAATTTTTGAAAGAGATGAAACTCTTGAAGATGTACTATTAGAATAGGTATACTGGACTATTTAAAGTGATGATGAATAATTTCACGTCTCTTATCCAAGTATGAGAAGGAAAGATAAGGTTTAAAACAACCACGAAGATCGTGGGTAGTAGGTAGAAACTTATAGAACATTGAGGAAAGTAACTCATTCATCGTTTTTTTAATTTGAACCAAGATAAGTTGATGAAACATCAAAGATAATGGGGGGGGGTTTATTTTATGAATTTATAATCAGTATAGATAGAGAAAAATGATACTTGGGAGTTTGTACCCAATTCTAAATCAATAAAGGTCATCAAGACACTGTGGGAGTTCAAAAATAAATTTAACAAAAAAGGTGAAGTGGAGAGAAATAACATAAGATTTGTTTTTAAAGGCTACTAGCATGTGGAAAGAGTATATTTTGATGAATCATATTAACAAATTTCAAATATTAAGACCATGATAACATTTCTTTCTATTATAACCCAGAGTAAATAAAATATTTTTTATATTGATTAATAATCCTCCTTTCTCAATAGAGAGTAAGAATAAGAGGTATACATCAAGACACCGTATGGGTTCTTACATTGAAATTTTTTAAGTAGAATTGTTTTATGAAATAAGGGTTTATACAGGTTGAAATGAGGCCCAAGATTTTGGTATTCTATGCTAGACACCTATTTGAAGAAGTGTAATTTTATAATGGTGATAATGGATAATAATATATACAACATCGATAACAAAGTGGTATCTATCATTTTTATTATTTATGAAGATGATAATATTTTTTAAGATGAATAAGTTTGTGATATTTTTTGAAGTAAATTCAATTTTTATTTTAAATGACCATTCTAAGAGAGATGAGGGATTTTATTGGCCAATAAATTTCTCAAGATAAATGTAACATTTTTATTCCTAAAGAAAAATATGTTAGGTCAATTGTAGAGAACATTGACACTAAAGATTAAAATATTATTTTTCCTAAAACATTCAGGGGGAATTTTTTTGTATGTTGAATATATAAAGGAAGCTGATCCAAGAGAGTTTTTAAACTTGATTGGAAGTCTGTTTTAGTTTAAGGCTTCTTTAATAGATTTGGTGTTTTCTATAACCCTATTTTCAAGTACTTAAGTACACCAAAAGTGTTTCATTTCAATACTGTAAATATAATTTTGAGGTATATTATATTTTTAATAGGTTTTATGATTAACTATGATAATAAGGCTATGATTAATCTACTTGGGTATATAGATATAGACTGGGAAGGTTATTTTGATTATAAGAGTTTCACATCATGTTTTGTTTTCTTACTTAGATAGTGTTGTGTTTGTTATCAGACTAAGAAGTAGAATAATGTGATTTTAATAATTGAAGATGATGAATAATTGAATATCAACCAATATAAAACACAATTAACAAGTATTAGAAAAAAAAAGGATCATTGTGTTAAAGTGAATTTTCCTCTACTTTATGGGAGTGATAATCAAAGTACTATAAATATTGTAAGAATTTTTTTTCAACAATCAAGATAAAAGTACATTGACATTAGGTATCACTTCATCAAGGAGCTTGTAGAGAGAAATTAGATGATGTTGTCATTCATTATAATAAAGGAGAAAACTGATGATATGCGTAGAGACCCAAACATAACATAGACATTAAATTACTTTTACAGAATACCTAATACATAACAAAAACAGACACCCAAATACCGTATTAGTTTAGTGTATTTGGAAACTCAGAACATAATCTTCTAATCATGGTGAAAGATCTTTAACATCTCTCATAAATATATTACCCTTTTGTTTTCTTACCTAAAACCATTATTTATATCCTGGGGAAAAGAAAACATAAAAAGAGTGAGATCAAATGCTCAGTAAGGGTAAACATGGAGAACATAAAAACAATCCATAAACATTTGAACAAAAAAACATGAACATAAAGTTTAAACATCAAAATCTTGAGCAATGACATTAAACATGGTAGTACATAAGGCATAGATCATAATGGAACATAAATTATGATAAAATATCATGGGAATAAAACATGTAATTATGTAAAACCATTAATCACATGATATCATTTCAATAGTAGCTAAGGCATTGCTGCCAAGACCATCATAGTTGACAAAGTCCATTACTGAATCGGGTTTACCTGCCATTCCGGCCCTGTATTACAGTACCAGATTTACTTTCCGTTACATCCATGTCTATCTCATGAGATATAAATCATTACCCAATGAATTGGAGGGAGATATAGGTCCCACCCCTCTCATAGTGAAATCATTCTTATGTGTGACACAAAACAATCATAAATCATTCATCATAACACAAAGAATAAAATGGGTTTTATAAACATCATCCCATCATAACATAATCCATATAAAAAAATGCATATAATTTCATCACAAAAAATAAAACCATGTAAATAATATATACATTATAATTGAGACATAAACATACTAAATAATGTCATCTTATATGAGAAAATAGTTATGATAAAACACTTAAAATGAATTCTTGAGGAAAATATCCTTTCTTATTCAAAATAATTTTCTTTTCACAAAATTCCACTCAATTCTGAAAGAAATGATTTTATTGAAAATAATCATGAAATCATGTAGAATAATCTTCATTAAAATAAGGTTTTAGGAAACTGTAAAAATCTGTTCATGTCGTATATGTTAAAAAAACATTATCCTCGTACTTTTAACGAAAAAGTAAAAAAGTACCACATATGATAAACAAAAGAATGATTCCTTCCATAAAACAAAGTTAAAGTAAAATAGGGGTAAAAATGTCTTTAGAAATACATGGAAGAATAATAAACACTTTATGGAAAACATTTTTATGGATATGGATGAAAAATATAACCCCCGTAAATACTTACGTAAAAGCAATCTCAGATAAAAATGAGATTACAAAATTATCCCTTACCTTATGTCCAATTTCTTCCATATGTGTCTGAGACTCATGTATAGTTGGTTTAAACAGATTATTAACTTGTAATAGAACCATAATAATATTTATTATATCATATATGATTCACTTAACACTTTATATTACCCGTTCATTTGTCAATTCCATGTTAAAGCACCGTTTTGGGTAAAATTGTTTCATTTATCATACGTGTTTCAACTTGTTGTTCTAGGTATTATTAATTATATATTACTTTAATTAATTAAAAAATGTAAAACATGATTTATATATAATATATATTCATCATATAAATATATATGAAGGATCGATAAATGGAATGAAATACACCGTTCATGGAGACGGTAGGCCGTACGTACGCATGAACGCTGTTTTCGTTTCCTTATTGAATTGAATGGAATTAAGTGAATGAAACATATGTGTACATAAATCAAGTATCATTATTATTTAATATCTTTCATGATTATTTATTATATATACTTTATAACCACACTTTAATGGTTAGTCATGGAAAATGAATCTCATCGCGTTCGTGGAGACGGTAGTCCGTACGTACGCACGAGTGACAATATCATTTTTTTGATATTAAAATAGTATATAATTGGATGGTATATCATATATACAGAATCAGAATAATTTTATATTTTATATTTATATCATTTATACTCATTATTATACCCATCCAAATGATGAAATGTTTGAATAACAAACTACAACACGACGTGGAGACGGTAAGCCGTAAGTACACACATGTGGTGACTTTTTCATTCATAGGATGGATAAAGTAACTAATATGGTTGTACAATTTTTATAATAACATCATATATTATATAATATACTTGAGGTATTATTTTATAATGGAAATAACAAAGAAGGAGGGAGTGGAAGAAGAAAAGAACTTGAAATAGGTGGTGAGATATTTACCTCTTATTCAGCTTCTTCTTTTTGATTTGATCAAAAGGGCTCCTTAGGCTAGCTTTATAACAAAATTAAGGCCTCTAGGATGAATGTATGACAGTTGATAGGGTATTTAGACAAGGTTTGGACGATCCAAATGGCTTTGGAGGTGTGAATTAGTGAGTAGGGGGAGTGCCCTTTTATAAGAGGGGTGAGGGGAACCTTAGAAAAAACATAAAATATTATTTTATAATAAATTCATATTTGGATTATAATGGCTCAAAAGTGTCTTATTTCTAGGATAGGGTGGGTAGGGGTTGAAATAATCTCAACCAACAAGTTTTAGACATGTTCATGTTACCATTTTAATCCTATCATTTTGATTTAACTCTAAGTTAAATAATTTATCTTTTACTGTGTCCTCTTGTATTCTTAAACTATATGGTTAATAAACTTACTATAAACTCCCCATCAAACCCTAATAGGTTAATTAATGTCATATATATAATTATATAAGTCTTTTTTCCGAAAATTTGAATTTTAGGACCATTATATAAATTAATAATATAATATTTGTTATAAAAACTCTTTTATGTCACTTTTGGCACTATTTGGTATTTTGTTTTTTCTAAATTCATACCAGAATTATTATTTAGAACAGAAATCATATAACCCACTCTAATATGTTATATTAACCTATAAAGTTAGTGTAATTAATAAAAAGACTCAAATTACATTTATTTGGGTATTTATAATATCATTTATGTTAATATTTCATTAATAAGGTAATTAATGCATCACCATTGTGTCAAAAATAAATTATATTATTTAATGTATAAAAACTATAAATAAAATACCATTATGTAGGAAATTGTTTTATATTTATAATGAATATTTATAGTCTAATGTAACTTATGTATAACCTTATATTAAAAATGTTTTAGTTATTAAAATTTGATTTTAACTATTTTAACTCTTCTTTAAATAAAATAATAATAAATGTACTACTCTAATCCAAGTGGACCTAAAGGGTAATATTTTACTCCTATGTTTGTTTTTGGTCGAATTAAACTTATACAATAGAATTAGGACATGTTTTAGGGTAATAATAATATCATTTTTACCCTTAATTACCCTATTTACTTTTAACCGTGGTAAATAAAAGTTATAAGTTACTAATCACCAAAAATTATTTTTATCATATTGAACAACATTTTACTCTTTGATACTAACCGTTTCTCTCGTATTTTCAAAATTCAACTCACAGAAGTGGTAAAATTATGTTTTATGTAAATTTGCAAATTCTCCTAGGAGGTGGGTAAAAGACGGTAAAAAGTTCAATAAAATTTTTATATATCTAAAATTATTATAAAATGACTCCAATTAATTACATTGAAATTATATAGGTATTATGTATCGATTTGGACATAAAATAAATTTAAATAAAATAAATTATTATTTAAATAAAAATTCTGTTTTAACCAATAACTGAGTGTTTTCACTATTCATCAAAAATTGAATGTTTTTAGAAAAAATACCAAAAATTCACCCTAAGCTAATTTCGATATTCTGAATCCAAAAATAAAGTCCATTTCGAAAGATAAAATTTATAAAATTTCCAAAAGTGGGTATTACTATTCATAATGGCTAGTTTATATAATATTTCAATAACATATCGTTGTTTAGTGAAACTCGGTATTGCGTACAACGCAAGCTATCAAGGAAGGTCGATCTTGCGTGTAATGCAAGGCAAGTCAGGGTTGTGTGTAGGGAAATATTCCTTTGGTGTTGCGTATAAAATACTCCAAATATTTTTCAGTTAAACATTGATCAAAATATATAATTGGTGTTGTGTAAAATGAATGTTATTCGAAAGAACTTGAAATAGTGTTTATCACAAGCCAAGAATAGTGTTGCGTATACTACAAGCTAGTACGGTGTTGTATATAGCGCAAGATAATCTTGGTGAAGCGTACAACAAAAGGCATCAAAGAAATTAAAAATAATAATTCTCATAAAATCTCGTGGTGTTATAATATGTTCAATAAGACATTGTTGGATGATGCATTCCAGAAACTGATGTTTGTGTTGGGAGTTCAACATAACACCTATCAAGTCTTGAGAATGATGTAGCAGCCCATATATCATATTTTATTTAGATATTGTTGGTCAATTTGGAGAAAAGAAAAGATAATATAATAAATCATCTTTTGTGTTGCAAGAAGTATCCATTGATATCTGTTTCCATTTGGGGGAGTAATATCATAGGGGTAACATATAATTTAGAGAGATTTTTTAAAATTAGTATGCTATGATTTCAAAACTATTTATGTGTGAACCTTTCTTGCAGTTTTTGATGAATTAATAGTAGGCATTTTTTTATTTAAAAGGTTCCTAAGATAGATCTATTAAGTTGGGGGGAAATGTGATGTGATGATGTAATTTTGATAAGAGAATTGTTTATTCTTATATTTATCCTCAAGTGATACTATTTAATAAAGGATAATCAAGAGGATAATGTCTGAATAGGATGAATATAAATTATTGTTTTTATGGATAATAAGAAATTATAATTCAGTACTCTTATTTCATATACCAAAATCTCTTAAGTAGGATAATAATTATTGGATAATTATTCCTTAGTTTGATACATTTGAAAGTGATTTAGGTTCCCTTGTTGACCATAAAATCAAAAGGGGGTGGGGGTATTGTTGAGAGTAATTATTGAGTATAGGAAATTTTGATATGAAGATGATATTGGGGGATATTGTTTAAGACATGAGATAAAGTTTCTATGTTGTGAGATTGAAGAACTTTCTCTATAATTAGGGAAATTATCTCGAGAATAAGGTTTAGAGATGTCTGAAGTGGATATGGTTTGTTGTGTGAGATTTTATTTTCAATATACAAATCATATAAAAAATCAATTTATATAATGTATATTTATTTGAGATGAAGTCCCTTGGTTGTTTGGAAGTAATTGAATTAGGAATGAAGAGGATCACTGAAGAATTTAAAGATATCTAATGTATTCATTTAAGGATCAAAACATTGAAAATGCCAGAGGTTTTTTTGGATTTATAATCCATATTCATAAGAATTTTATTAAATCCATATGACCTTTGGAATTTCATATGACTTTAGTGTATGTATTTCAATATTTCATATGACTTTAATGTAACACTTTGGGAACTCCATATGACTTCAATGTTTGATTCTATGTAATTTTAAAGACATCAACATTTGACATTGGGGGTTCCAAAATAGTTAAATGTATGAATTCATAAATCATATGACTTTGTTTTGGTAGTGTATGAATTTTGAAATTGTTTGACATAAGAGTCATATAAAAATGATAAGTCTTATGAAAATGAGTTAACATTACAAAATATGGCCTTTCCCGATGTTTTTTTGCATTTAGTAACAGTTTAAACCACCGCTAAATGATGTGTGCCACTTTCTAAAAGTGCCACGTATTTGTGTGGAGATAATCATTTCACGATGATTTTTGTGTGACAGTTTGTTATTTTGCGGCGTTTCATTTTGCGATGACTTTTTTTTGTTATTTTTTATTTACATAATTAATTAATTATTAATTATTAATTATTAATTATTAATTATATTTATTAATTTATTTTATATTTATTTGTATTTATTATTATTTACTTATTATTATTATTTATTTATTTATTTATCCAACCATGCATGCATATTCCATGCATGCCATGCATAAAATTGACATATATATGCACTGAGAGAGATTTGAACCCCTTACCTCTTGGATATACTGTAAAAACTTTTCCACATCAACAAACTCTTCATCTAGTGAGTAAACACTATGTAATATGATTATACATATATAGATAAAAACAAATAATGGTATTAAATTATAATAAATATTTAATATATAATAAACAAGTAAAAGAAAAATAATAAATTTACAAATAATATAAATTCGAGAAATAATAAATAGATTATAAATAATCACTAAATAAACAATAAATATGTTATAAAAAAATAAAAAATAAATAAAAAATAAATAAATATAAATAATAACAACAAACAAATATTAATAAATAATAATAAATGAAAATGAATAATAAATGATAATAAATAATAAATAATAATAAATAATAAATTAAAAAACTAATAGCCATCGGGTTTGGGAGTTAATAAATAAATAATAAATAATAAATAAATATTAAATAAATAATTAATATGTAATAGGTAAATAATAATTAATTAATAATTAATAATTAATTAATTAATAAATATTTAAAATATAAATTAATATTATGTAATTAAATAATAAAAAATAAAAAATAAAAAATAAATGAATAATAAATAATAATAAATGATAATAAATTATAAATAATAAATAATAAATAATAAATAACAAATAATAAATAAGAAATAAGAAATAACAAATAATAAATAAAAAATAAAAAATAAAAAATAACAAATAAATAAATAAATAAATAAATAAATAATATATAAATTAATAAATAAATAATAAAATAAAAATAATAATAATGAAAAATAAATAAATAATAGAAAATAAAAAATAAAAAATAAAAAATAAAAAATAAATAATAAATAACAAAAGAATAATTGAATAAATAATAAATAATAAATAATAAATAATAAATAATAAATAACAAAATTATTTAATAATTAATGGATATAAATATCTATAAATATATATACATTTAACAAAATTTACATAAATATATAAAAACACCCATTTATGTTACATAATTTTAAATAATGACACTCATATATAATATAAAAATATATAGACATAAATATGTATAAATATTTACAAATATTTATAAATATATACAAACATTCATAATTTAATTTAAATAGATATATATAATTGATAATACATTACCAAAAGAGGGGAAATCATAATATTTGCTACACCACCAAATCAATAGGAATGTAAATCCATGGAATAATATCATAAACGAAAAAAGCATATGAAGTCACTCTTAAACAAAGATTTAATCTCATCGAATATGTATTATATATATATACTAAAATTTATTTAAATATTTTATATATTAAATTTCATTTAGAAATATTAAAATAAAAATATAATATATATTTCTTTATCAATAAAGACACATGTATTTATTAAAATTATTTACATATGTATATAGATATATTCATAAATTTTTACGGTAAATTCATTTATATACTATATTTAATGATAATGATATAATTATTTAAAAATACATTATATGACGGATACACACAATATATGTATTTATTTTCATAAATTAGAATACACAAATAAATATATATTTTTTATCATCTCAATCATGTTTATATATAATCATTAGTTGTATAGGTTTATATATACAAATTAAGAAATTTTTATATGGTAAATAAAATAAATAATTATTTATTTTAAATGAAATGAATAAAAAATATTTATTTCCTTATGGTTTATATGTTTTAAAATAAATTTCTTTGTAAATATGTTTTTATAAATGTGTTTTTATAAGTAAATATAATAAAATATGCATATATTTAATTATATATAAAAATAGATTATGAATAATGAGAAAACATTAAAACCATAAAATCAATATGAATGTAATCCATGAGAATAAATTCAGTTACTATAAAAAAAAGACAATAAGAACACTTAAACAAGGATGAAATTCCATGAAATGTTAAAAAATGGGGGTACCCCAACTAAAAACTCAGTTTTAGGCCTTATGGAAATTGCTTGCCCCAAAAAATGTATATAGAACCCTCGGGTAACCAGTACGTATATCTCATCACATGATTTGATATGATCTATAATAGATCTCAAACAGACACTCGTATCAAAACATACGATTGTTTGAATATTTCCAACTTTTATTCAAACAACAAAAAATATTATTCTTTAAATTATTACAAATTTATTATCTAATGTGGTTTTATTTCATTTCATAAGATTCTATTTGAATGGTTATGGATCTAGAACAAACTCCCAAATAAAAGGTTATGATCATATGATGTTGAATTCAGATTTTCATAAAAGAATTAATTTATGTTTTGGATAACTACTAAATAATAATAAAATATTATTAATAATTAACACAATATAATTAATGAAAATTCTAAAAAACTAAATGAGTTTAAATAATAACATAATTCATAATTTAATATTTATTAGTTAATATTTTTTCTTATTAAATTAGTGGTGGTTTTAAAAAATTTCCATTATTTCACAGAATTGATTATAAAACGCAGCTAAAAAAATTAAAATAGATTTGAAAAATAAAAAAAATCAAAACTAGAGGCGATTTTTAAAAAATTCAGCTAAAAAAACTGGAGAAAAAAAATTAAAAAATAAAAAAAAATAAGAAAATAAAAAACACATTTAGTGTCGGTTTTAAGAACCTCCCCTAAAAAAGAACCATGAAAATAATATTTATATATTATTTAGTGATGATTTTAGAAACTGCCACTAAAAACCCACAATAAAACCTATTTTTCATACTGTGTAACTGGATTTTGAATGACTTATAAAGTATTATGAAAAATGTCACGGGTTACGAAATGTGTATACAATGAATCTAAAGTATTCCCTAGTTAAATAATGTGATTCAAGGTTTGATTCTCTTCACCGATTTAAATATTATGAGCTATTAATAATGATTTTAGAAGATGAGTTAGAAGGAAATATAATTTTTTGGGAGTTTTGTTACTATAAATAAAGGTCAAATGTTCAGTAATATTGTTTTCATGAATACATGAATCTGTGGATGATGGAGCATATTTCATGGAATGAATTATATTCCATAAATGATAGAGGGATCGAATGGAGAGGACCGTCGTAGTTCTACTTGTCATCTAGAAGTTACATGCTGTTAAGAAGTAGAATGGTGAGTTTTTTTGGATATCAATCATTTAAGGATTAAAATTAAAATATCTGTATCTATTTTATTAAAGTAAATAAGATCAATTTAATAGTATTAATAGTGGGAATTGTTAATCATGTGATACTATGAATAAATATTTGAAGAATAAGAGTTAAAGTGGGTAAACTGATGACTGAATCTTATAAAATATTATCATGAAAATTTTGAAGATGTTTAGGAAAGTTGTTCATGATTATCACAAAAGTGGTAGAGAGATAAGAAGTAACTATTGAAATATTTTTTAATGGTCTCATTCGTGATTAAGATGCAGAAATCGATGGACACATACAATGTTGTGCATGAAAATTATAGTGGTTTCACTAAATTGTGTAAGAAAATAAAGAGAATAATAACTCAGCAGACTCAACAACTCAATAAAACTCTATTGGTGGAATGAATGACTATTTTAACCAACATTTTCTATCATCTTAATGTATTATATGGACCAAAACATAGTTGTGAGACATGAAAATGAGAGTTTCATGGATATAACCTACTCACTTGTCCTTACATGATGATTCTAGTGGGTAGTGTGATCTTAGAGCAGTATAAATCACACTAAGTAATATATTTCTCACATTAAGAGTTAAAACTTTTAAATAACTTTTCTCCTTATGTTGGTTTGTTCTTGTCAGGGTGTGTTGACAAAAAATATCACTCATCTTAATCGGTGGAAAATGTTACTTCAAAAGAAATATTAAAATAGAAAAATGAATAATTCACTCTAAAAAATTATTGATCTCTCATAGATTGTGAAAGTGGTTACTGACTTCAATAAAACCCTATTTGGACCTTCAAACTAGAATAATGTTTATAAAATTTGGGGAAGGTTCACTAATATTCATCTTCCTTAACAAAATTTTAGTGGAACTCATATGTTGAATTTGTTCAATGGTCATCCTCAATATACATGTTTCTCCCATTATCATAGATTCAAACTTTTCAGAGTTATTATTTCCGCATTTTATCAGCTCAATAATCAAGAAGGATTAAAATAACCTCAGTTTTACACATTCATATATCATTCCAATTTTGAAAGAATGATTATAGAATCCCATTCTTAAACCATCATGGGTCTTCATCATACACCCTTAAACTATATGGAAAATTGATCAAAGTACCATGACCTTAAACAGTGTACCCCTATTTTAGGAAGTACTATACTTGTGTTTTCCCCTCATTCATGGTATATTATTACTTTTACCATACTATATAGGAGTTATTATCTTTTGGTTAATGTTGTTTGACCTTAAATACCATCTTGACGGTCTATGCTTCGTGACCCTAAATTGATTGGACCCATTCATGAGTTTGTCTACACTAGTGGAATTGGGTTCTCATTAAAATTGTGTTTTCCTTTCCCATGTTGTTATCTAGACTACTTAACCTTTTGGTCATCATTGTATAATATTAAACATCATCTACAATTCTTCTGTATTACCCGACCATAAACAATACAGGGGAAGATACATAACTCCCTCTAGTTTGAAAACATGAAAAGGGAAACCTGGGAAAAAGTATAGTCTTTGATCAATGGAAATGAACCTCTATTGTAACGCCCCGACCCCAGTTACCCAGATTCGGTGCCTTATTTTAATACATTGGAATGATTATAAGGAATCAATTCCCAAAGGACCAATCAGTTTAGTAGTCTTGGAAAATAGATTACATACTTGAATATTACATTACACTTTATAACATACAAAACAGCATAAGTAATCCTTTATGAACACCGTTATTCCCTTGGCTTAACCCTGCATATGAATCACAATACACTTCTTCGAATCCTGGGAAAATAAAACATAGAAAGGGGTGAGTTCAAACGCTCAGTAAGGGTAAGCAATACAGCAGAAACTTTCAAAAATAAGAATACACATTTAAGGCAATGTATAAAACTAAAACAAAAGCATTTTAAACTTAAACTTCAGCATAATATGGCAGAAATAAAGTGAAGTTCCAGACTATCATAAACATGTAGCCAAGGCCTCATTCCAAGACTACAAATAATATTTTGTCAAGGCCTTGTCCCAAGACACTAGTTTGTCTCATGAGACCTACTGATGCATCGAGGAGCTATAACGGGCTCCACCCATCACTTATTAAGTCCAATGCATTCCTCATATGAACAGGTTTAAACATAACATAAACATTCATATTAAAACTAGCATATGAAATGTCAACACTTTCTCTATAAACTATGAATGGTATAAAAATAACACATCCACAGTCAAAGATATCACAAAAACTTCAACACGATATGGGAGTTTTGTATCATAATAAATCAACTTCAAATAATCTTAAAATCCATCAAAAGATATTAACATAGATGAAATAAAAACTATTTGAGAGAAATATCTCTTTTTTTTAAATCATTGAAAAGTATCTCATCTATAAAGGAATTAATTTAAATGATATTTTTGAATCAAAGTGTTCCATACCACTTTGAAACTTTTGAAAATAATTATCATTTCAAAACATTCATGTCCATATAAATAAATCCATAAAATCATTTTGAAAATATGGAAATTAATTAAAAAGATTTAGAAAGATAAATCATTAAAAAATTTAAAATTATGAACTTGATAAATATTACCTTTCAAAAATCCTTAAAATAATCATTTTGAAATAATTTTTATAAAAAATGGACATGGATGATAAAAATGTCCCAGTAAATACTTACACACAAACAATCTCGGATAATAATGAGATTGAAGAATTAACCCTTACCAATTTTGTAACTTACGAAATATACACCCCATGAAAGAGGTAGAGTACAATGAATATGTAAATACACATAAATTAAAGTGTATTACACAAAGAATAAAATTATGGGCAGTATATACACCACACAAAAGGTAATAGTGGAAATATGGCATGAATCTCATGAGAATAAGGAGTGAGATGAAAACACCTTACCTTGTAATTTTACTTGGTTTAAGGTAGGTTAAACACTTATATAATGGTGAAATAATTGTTATTAAATTATACAAGAATCATATACATTAATATGATATCATATATGATCTTTTAACATTGCTTTGTTAATAATATCTTAGTATTATCATCGTTTCGGGTGTTAACAGATTCGTTTTCCTTTATATTCTTAGTTATGTGAGCCATATTTTTGATGGATGGGATGTATATTATTCATATACAGAATTATATCAAGTCCCTAAACAATATTTTTAATCATCAAATGACAATTAGACATGAATGGATATGATGGGGAATGAATCTCATCGCGTTCCTCGAGACGGTAGTCCGTACGTACGCACAAGTGACAATATCATTCTTTTGATATTAAAATAATGTATAATTGGATGGTATATAATATTTACAAAATCATTATCATGTTATATTTATTATTTACATGAATTAAACATCATTATTATACCCATCCAAATAATAATGTATTGAATACCAATTACACCACGATGTGGAGATGGTAAGACGTACGTACGCACGTATGGTGACATGTCATTCAAGGGATGGATAGAATACTGAATATGGTTGTCCCATATTTATAATAACATCAAAATATATAGGATATACTAGGATTATTATTTTATAATGTAAATAACAAAGAAAGAAGAAGTTGAAGAAGAAAGGAACTTGAAAGAGGGTGGTGAAAACATTAACTCTTCTTCGGGTTCTTCCTTTTTATTTGATCAAAAGGGCTCCTTAGGTTGGCTTTATGATCAAGATAAGGCCTCTAGGTTGATGTGAGGTTAGTTTTGAGGACATTTGGGCAGAGTTTGGCTGATACTAAAGTCTTTGAAGTAGTGAATAATTGGTTATAAGTGGTGTCCTTTTATAAGGTGGAGGAGGGTCTCTTTAGAAAAAACATAAAGTATTATTTTATAATAAATTAATATTCGGTTTCTAATGGCTCAAAAGTGGATTATTAAAAGCCTAAGGTGGGTATGGGTTGAAATCCGTTCAGACAATAGATTTTAGATAGGTTTGTGCCATTATATTAACCCTATATTTTAGTTTTAAGTCTTAGTTAATTAGTTTGACACTTACCATGTCACTTTTTATTTTTATATTATATAGTTAATAAACTTACTATATACCACCAAGAGACCCCCAAGTATTCCATTAATGATACACCTATCATGATAAAAGTCCTTTGGACAAACCTTAGATTTTTAAAAATTTAATATCAAATAATAATATAATATTTTTTTTAAAAACTCTTTTATGTCAATTTTGACATTTTTGGGTATTTGATTTTTGTTGAAACTCATAACAGCATGATTAATTCTAATAAAGTTAATTAAATCAATCCTAACATGTCATATTAACCTATAAAATTCGCGTAATTCATTAAAAGTCTCAAATTATATTTATTTGGGTATTTATAATATCAATTATTTTAATATTTTACAAATAAGGTAATTACTGCATCATGATTGTGTCATAAATAAATTAAATTATGTAATGTCTAAAAATTATAAATATAATACCATTATGTAGGAAACCATTTTATCTTTCTAATTAATATTTATATTTGAAAATATAACATATATAACCCTATGTAAAAATTGTTTTTCTAAACGATTTAGGCTTACGTCATTTTTGTATTTACTTTAACTTAATTAATATAATGACTCATTATCACTTACAAGTGGATAGATGGGGTCCCAAAATTGACCCAAAGATTCCCATGGTCGGAATTTTATCAAAAAATAGGGTCAATACATGTTTTAAGGTAATTTAATTTTATTATAATGTTATTTTATTTACCCTTATTTACCGGATTTAAGCTTTAACCATGGTAAATAAAATATTTACCGAAGTAATTATTCAAAATGTCTAAAAATAAAAGATATCTATTTATACAATTTGGAAATCCTGATTTCAAATATGGAGTCCATTTTTCAAAATTCAAAACACATAAGTGACAGAAATTAATTTAAAATTAATTTCTGCTGTCAAAACAAAAAGCATGTTTTTAATAGATAATAACTATCAAAAGATTGACACTTGTTTATGTTCGGTTTAAATGTAAAATTATGTCCAATGACCAACATTGTATTAAATGGTAAAAATATATTCTAAATATACTTTAAAAAAACTCAAATTCATAATTTATCACTATTAATTATTTCGATTAAAAAAATTGTTTGTAATAAAAATTTAGTAATTTTCACTATTCATCAAAATATAAAAGTTATCCGAAAAGTACCAAAATTTCATCCTAGGATAATTTCGATATTACGAATCCAAAAACGAAGTCCATTTTGAAATATAAAATTTATAAAATTTCAAAAAGTGGGTATTACTATTCATAATGGCTACTTTGATTGGTTGTGGTGTCTGTTAGAACTTGAAGTTGCGTACCACACACGCTACTGTATTATTCAAAGAGAAGCGTACCGTGGAAGCTTGGGGTGTTACATCTATTTACCTAAAAGAATTTGAGTGTTTGAAAATGGAAAATTCACCATGTTTTTTAGGTTGAAATCCTATAATGTGAATCATTATAAAAATACAATTTCCATCCCACTAAGCCTCCCCTCCCCCAATATTATATAAAAGTTATGGGAAGAAATAAAGAATAAAAAAAGATTTGGGGATCTACTATGTAACACTATAAAAATTCAATTCATGCATAGTAAGTCCCTAATTATATGAAACAATTAGAGTTCCATTCAATTTCATTAAATATATTGGTTCAAATGACCATTTTAAATGAATTAAGGTGTTATCTTAGGGAAATGAAGAACTTCCAAACATTGGAATCTTCATTTCAGGATACCCCTTACTGGTTTTCATAATGATGAGTAATTATATATCCCATGCCTGAATGAACCATCGTACTATATGGTGATGGTCCATGAAACTTTATATTTGAACCACCTATTCCCATCTAAGATAACACATACAAAAAAAATTCATATATCATATCTGAGTGACCCAACCATAGTCATTGACAATGGTACATATATTTTTTTATCTGAAATTTCATTTTTTATATACGTACATGGTTAGGTTCATAACATATTTTGTTATTTTACTATATAAAACCTACCTAGGTGTATGGTGATGATATTTATGCAACCATATATAGCCAACCTATACCTTTTCATAAGAACATGTCCAAAAGATAAAGGATTCTTATATAATGAATTTTTACTCAAGAAGTTAGATATCATGATTGAATTAATCCATTTTCATTCAATGTTTATATGGGTTAAGTAATATTGGTGTTACCTTTTGAATGTTTTTATGTAATAAAGAAATTATCATTTGGATGAAATAAGAGAAATAATATTTCCAATGGGAGGAAGAAATGGTTATATTTTTTTATTGATGAAAAGGATAGAGGAACATTGACATTCTAGAATCTCTATTATATATATATACACAAAATAATGCTTGAATAAAGATTCTATTTCATGGTTTATTTAATTAACTCTTGAATATAGATCAATATTTTCCCTGAGTCACTCCAAACCTATCCTAGTTTGGGAAAAATGGTAGATTCGACTACCGCATCACACCACAAAACATTATACATTGAAAAAAATACACCACATTTTTATCAGCTACTTAAACTAGCTATCATTGTCCACGTACATCCCTTTCATTGGAAACATTTATATGTGGAGTTGGTACATCTTTTTGTAGATTCTTCCCTATTCTCAGGGAATCCATTCTTCTAGGACAATCCCTTTCATAACCCAGTATTTCTCTCTAACGCCATTGTTGCATGTTGTGAGAATTCATTAAGAAACACGAGTTTGAGATCAAAAAATTGTATGCGAATTATATATCATTGATGCATGACATAATCACACTAGTTTTATCCCAAGTATAAATCACATTATTCACCCCATCATGGACCCAAGATAATCACACATGTTGTAGCCTTGAGTGATTATCATGTATTTGAGAGAATGTAGTCGGACACTAAACTCACTGTGAGGGGTCTTGCAAATTAGCCTCGAGATATTCCTCTATACGTTATTTCAAGAAATCCATTGTAATTAAGCATACTACAATCCAGAATTAGAGTCTATTACTAAGTACTACATATAATCTAGGAAAAATCAATCATATAGGGCATGGTCTTGACAGTTCCATGGTGAGTTGGCACTATATCAGTCCGTGTATCCACAACCTCTTCTGACTGGGAAATTGAAGTAAGATTATCTTGAATTTATATTTTGCATTTCATGGATGCATAAATTAACTACCAGATCATGTTAATCAATTACCATGGGAATAAACTTGATGATAAAGTTATGTTAATAATAAACTATATTCACTGAGGGATTAAACTCCTTTACTAATGTTGTCTCAATAGAAATAATAGAAGGTGTATCTTCTTATTGATATGCATTAACATGACTTCTGGACACTATGACTCGTTCCAAGGGTGTTACACCCCTAAAAAAGTGGATTATTTAGATAAAATATTTGATCTAAGCATTCCTGGATCACCATAAAAAATAGCGCACCTGAATACCAATTCTGTTTTAAAGAACCCGTCTAGGATGGTGAAAACATTATCAAAATACAGATTCCTACAATGGTGCATTGATTAAAATATAATAAATTATAGATTATACTATAAGGTATATAACTTCCACAAACTCTTGATTAACTAACACAGTGACTAGTATATCCAAATTAGGAACAAGGTCCAAAATCTACTAAGATTCACCTGACACCATGATGAGTGTTGTTTCACAAACTATCAAAATATTTGTGAATTTTTACTATGCAATTTATAGGAAATGACCTATATCATATCTATTGGGGATCCTAAATACTGACCAGTACATATTGTAATTTTATTTATTATATTTTTGGTATTCTATATTTTATCCAAAAAATTATAAATGGGGGTAGGGCTGGGTTTAAAAATTCTCAAGATATATATATATATGAATGAAATGTATAAAGAAAAACAGAACACCTATAAAAGTTAGTAAGAAGAAATAATATCTTGTATCCTAGAGGGTTTACAATTAAGCTATCATTATTCTTTAAAAAATATCCATTCGCAATATTTAATCCAATATTGAGATCAACCCTATCACTCAACATCCTCCCATTAAAAATGTGATTATCTAACACCATACCATTATATATAGGATAATAACTCTCAAATCACCACCACACTTATACTACATCATATGTATAATTATGATTACAAAGGGTGGAGGGGGAATAAAGACTAACCGGGAAACCTATTAATAATAGGGAAATGTGTGTGTCCACATACCCTAATCAGTTTAAATAATTATAAAATATTTTAATAAAAAAAGAATTATTGAAGTGAAAATATATCAAATCATAACACCTATCCCACCCTTCAATCAATAATCAACATTACTTATCAATTTTCATAAAGATGAGATTGATAGAGGGAAAAAAATTAGATAAGAAAGATAAGGTTAAAAGTAAACGAATATATATTAAAAATACATAAAACTATTAAAATAATAAATTCACCCATCATACTTTTAAATTGGTTAAATCCTTTTAAATAAGGAGTATATTCAAATTTATAGTTATGATGGGTGGATCATTTTGGATATAAATTTATCCTTTGAATGTTCATAAATGGTTTCCCTATTAATGATGAAATAAAAAAAGTTATCTTCTTGAATTTTTTTACTTCTATATAGAATACCAACCCACAATATTTATACTCCATTAGAAGATTTCATAATAATGTATAACAATATTTGTAAAAAAAACCTTTCTGACCTAACAAACTCTTAAAATTAAAATCCTCAAGATGACCATGATATCATGGCCTTGAATATGGATGAATCTATAGTTAATAAAGTTAATTAATTTTATCTTATGAATATTATAAATTTTTCTTAAAATTTCAGATCTCGTGGTTTGGTATGTTTGGAGATATAGAACCATCTTAAAAATTGTCCAAACTTTGCAAATTTTTTTAGTAGAATAAAATGAATCCAATAACGTTTTAAATACTAGAAAAAGAAATTTGCAATTTTGATCAATTTTGAAAATGTTTTAGTGAAGATATAAAAGGGAAAACACTTAACGATAAAATATTAATCCTTTTCTATAGAAAATCTCAAATTAGTCCAAAAACCTAAATATATAATAATTACTCCTAAAATAAAAAATTGACAGGATTAAAAAATTTAATTAAATAATTAAATTCTTGAAAATATGATATTCATCAACCCCCCACATAACGATTATACTCTTATGATTTCATCAATAGTAAGATAAAAACAATGTTCCCAATGTATAATTGTAAAAACTACTAAATTATCACTTCTATGAAAACATTATGCATATTAAGTGGATATAAATTCCCTAACTCATAAATCCGATCCTAAAATCTAATTATATGTCATTTTTATCCACATGTTAATGTCATACCTACCGCATAAGAAGTGTATTTCACTCTTCACTAAAGGGTTTTTAAATGTGAAGGTTTTATCCTTTTCAAGAACATGTGGGATCTTTAAAAGTTTTTAAAAATTATCATCTCTCCACAACATGGGACATTATAATTTTTTCAATCATGAATAATTTTCATTGTGATTATTGGTGTCTTAGGGTTGGTGTGTGAAAATATTTAAAAATTCAATGAAAAAGGAAGTGGTTATACTCTTAAGTAACATTGGTAGAATATTCAAGTGAAAACAAATAAAATTACTCCTTAAATCCACCTTAAAAATATGTCACACCACACCCCCTTTTTTAATGGAAGGAGACATGAGTCAAACAATGAATTCAATGAGTAATTTAATTCTAATTTTTCCTTTTTTATGTTAACCTTTATCCTATTTTTCATGGAGGATGATATTTAAAACTAATACATTGAATGAATAAAAATTATTTCATAATATTTTATTGATTGGAACGATTCATAAAATTAATTACAATGTCTAATAAAATATCAGATCCATTATTTTCATTTTCATTTTTTATTAAAATTTTATTAGAGAATCAGATGATATGAATGGATTATAATGAATATTTACTCACACTCATTATTCAAATTTCTAGAACAATTACATAGACCCCACAAACCAAATAAATAGCTTCTTTCTATAGAACCGAGACAAAAGGATATTCCCTTAAACTAAAACATAAATTATGAAGTCAAATAAAAATTGAGATTGAATGTATTTTTGGAAGCATCATTTTATACTTTGAACTAAACCTATAAGAAAATTTATGGATTATAAGGTCTATCAAGGGTATATGTATAAGTAGATATCAGGTTAAAATGTGACTATCTAAAAGAGTTACCTAATTATATAATTTGTTTTATGAAATCCAATTCTTTGAAGGAGAAAAATTACATGTTTTGAATCATATAACATGACTCAAAACACTCAAGAAAAATGGAAATGTAAATAGTTTATAAAATATTTTTAAAAAAATATTGTATTGGGTTGGATATTAATTCTAGAATGTTATGGTGCACATGAGTTTCAAAATAAATCAAACATAAAAAAAATGAAAATATGGGAAATTAAGAAACAAAAATTATTCATCAATATTTTTAAAACATTTAATTTCAAATAAATTAGTGTTCCAAAATACCAAGATGTTTTGAATTTCTCATAGTATTATATTAATCCCATGATATTAAAAAAACTCAAAAGTTTAAAAAAATTGACATGAATTATAAATATATGTAGATTTTAAAAATATGAAACTAAAATAAAAACCCAAAAAAATTATAAAACATGCTCGTATTCCTCCCCATAGTCGATTTAAAATACCCTTTCATTTCAAGTAAAAATATTCAATAAAGGAAAGAAAACCCAAAGATGAGTAAATATAAAACATGACTTTAATTCGGAGTGGAATCCTTGAAAAAATATCCAAGATACCGGAACATTAAACCTGAAAAAGGTTGGAAGAGGACATAATAACTTTATTGAATTGAAAATAAATTAAAATAATTACAACTTGAAAGATGAAAAAGGATAGAACATGGTTCAACTCCCATGTGGGAATTGGTTTTCTAACTACCTCCAGTTGGCAGTTCCAGTGGGTTATCCCCAATATTATGGTTGATTGGGTTTCATTAATAAGAACTAAAACATTATATTTATCATAATGTGTTTGATAAGACACCCAGATTAGAGATTCATAGGAAAATAGACAAATGATCCCACTCTCTTAATAAGAAAATGGAATAAGTAAGAATTTGTGGTAGGGAAAGATGGAAGGGGTGATTCCTATCAATTTGTGTGATGTTATCATCTAGTAAATGTGAATGATGATATATAAGAGGTAGTCACATCACTATAAGATCCTTTAATTATTCTTCTTCATTCACCAAAAACTCTTGGGTAGTTTCTTTGGTAATATCCATGGATGGTTTCAAAAGTTAAATTTATGGATTAAAAAAGAGGAAAGTAATTCATAAATTCAATTTTACAAATATTAAAATATAAATTTATCATATATGTTGATCCCCTATATTGATATAATTTCTTTGATCTATTTCATCTTATATAACCCTTTTAAACTTCTTCTTCTTCAAGATCCATCACCATCTTTTTCTCAGTGGTAGTAACATCATCCTCTTCATCATCACTCCCTAGGGATAGAATAATATCTAGTTCATTAAAACAAAAATAATGGTAGAGATTTGGATATGATAACAGTGGAAAATTAAAAAAATATAATACAGTCCTAATTTTATTATATTAAACTGATCATCTTTAAGTGTTGGTAATTATTTATTGGCCTTTAAGAGGACTTCAAAATTTTGTGTATAGAAGGAATATTACTTTTAATTCCAACCTCTATGATTTCTTTTTCAAAAGTAAGAAATATAATCTATTTTTGTGCCTTTGATACCTCTTTATGGAACATTGGAAAGTAGTGTGGGAATAGTTTGAGCTGCATAGACAAGTAGTATATATTTGGTTTCTCAAGGTCTTACTTTAGGTCCGTGTTGAAATCCTTTATTATATTCTATCCACCATTGCATTGATACACCCCTTATATTTTCCTAGAAAATAGATAAATAGTTTCACTAATTAGATGGGGAAAATTAAATAATGATTCTAGCTCTTTTTTAATTTTTTAAATTTTAATTCACTAAAATATTTTCAATGTGAAAAGAAATAATTAAGGATTGACTTTGATTCTCAATAATGAAAAAAATTGATCAGTGTTGTCACACATGCAATGATTTTTTTTAATTTTTACTAGGTGAAACATAGGGCCTAACCAAGGTCTTATCTCTTGAAGAGTGTAAATCTCGATCACTCAATATTTCAATTTAATTAATTATATTTTTCAATAATTTTTTTAGAAGAAAATTGAAATTGAGAGGTTTTAAAAATGGTTATGATAAATATATTAGAATGAAAAATAAAAATAAGAACACAACACATAAAGAAATTAGTAAAAATATAGATGATATGATACACGAAGGAGTTCAACCATATTACTCTACACCCTCTCTTTCAAAATGTGATTATCCTACACTAACAATTTTCATGTAGGATAATATCCCTCACATAATCACTATAGTACTACTCCATTGTATATGCCATTATGATGATGAAAGATAAGGGTAAAGATAAATGAGAAGAAGACGTTGAGAATTGGGAAAGGGGATAAACCACATACAATAATCCATTTAACTACTACAAAAACATAAAATTAAATAAATAGATACAATAAAGTGAAAATAACTCAAATCATAACAATTATCTCTCCCTCCAAACAATAGATGATGTTAATTATCCATTTTCATGGAGATGAGATTCATAGAGGCTGAAAAAAAAGATAAAATCCACAAGAATGAAAAGATAAGGAGAAAACTAAACTAATATATATTATAAATTTTTAATACAATTTATACATAAAATAAACCATCCTATGCTTCTAAAGTTGTTAATTCTTTTCATATGAGGTGGAATTACAAATTTACAGTTACGATGGGTGCCTCATTATAGCTCTAAATGTATCCTTAGAATATTCTACTAGGGCTATATTAGTATCCAAACACCCTATATCCCCTTGGGCTTATAATAAGAACACCAGAATATGAATGAATCGATCCACTGAATGTTGTTTCATAGAAAATCGTAGTAATAAAATTGAAACTCTAAAAGTTCACTGTAGTCGATTTAGTTTCCTGGAAGTTGAATGTCGCTACATCCTACCCACCACATAAATTCAACCTTACTTACACTAATAAAAAACTCATAGACAATTAACATAAAAAAATTATAATAAATAGAAGTATATAAAATAAGGGAAAAAAGATGAGGATTAACATGCCTCAGAACTGATGTCCTATAAACATGAGAGAAACAATGAGACATTCTTTTCATCCACTAGAAGTAGAATAATATTCAAATCAATAGAAAATTCAATCAATGTTAAATCATTATAGAGGATTATAACAACTATAATGAACTAATCCACTATACACTTTTTAGGTGCACTATTCTTTGTCAATATGATATGGTCATGTCAATCCCCCCATCCATTTATTGGAAACTCTAGTTTATTGTACAGGTAACACCACCATCCCACATTGAATGAAGGGACTAAATATTAAATGTCACTAATTTAGAATAAATACATTGAATTAAATGACTTTCATCGGTAACCATCTCTAGAAACATCAATCTTGAGTCTTCTCAAAACATTCTGGACCTTTTTGATATAATTTGATTATATTAACATCTAATGAACCTACTGATATTTGAAGAGTAATAAATACCATCGCCTACATACCAAGTCCATATACCTTCAACTCATAAAAATTTCTATAAATATATATTCAGTGATTGAACTTACAATAAAATGAAACTAGACTTTAAATCCAAAAAATTTCCCACATGAAGACTTGTTTCAATGAAATTCTTGATGAAAATCTGTAGTACTTTATTAGATTTTATTCCTTCATTCCTTCCATAGTAGTATTGTTCCTCCACCTACTTCCATTCACCCAATCCCTACTGAGGTATGATAATGCCTCAGAAATTTGTGAACTAATGTTTTTGGGAACATGTGAACTAGATTTTTGATACTAGCTATCTTTAATAGATTTTACAATTCATTCTCCATCATGTTAATAACAAATTGGGATTTCATGTTAATGTAAATTTTTATTTCAGGAAAAACCATATTTTTTTCCAATAAAATAAATAATTGATTATAATAAAATAAAATTTCTCATTTTCAAATTATTAGGAGTTATATAAAATAGTTATTCAACCAAACCGATTATTTATAAGTTTCATTAACATCTACATACTCATCATCTATTGTACTTAATGAAATTATATTCCAGAGTCATGACATATAACTTATTTTTGTTCATCCATACATAAACATGAAATGGGTTATAATATTACAGGTATCTATGTCTCTAGAAAAATCCACATTCATCGATTCTTGTAATTAATCTTCCCCAAAAAATATAAGATCTATATCTTCTATTCAGTTACAATACCAAAGGATCCATTTAACATATTCTTAATTTTACCTTATGGGGGTTTACATAAATCAAAATACAACCCCCACTAAAAATTATATATTTTGATGTGTATAAACCACTGTATATATTTAATTTTTGATAGCAGATTATTATGTTTATATTTCCATATAACAATTCCATTCTTTTATTATTAGTGTACATGCCTTTTATTGTTTGGATTTCCTCACAAGATTATTTTTGATTGGATGTAAACCAAAAATCCCAAAATTCTATATGATCTTCTGAATTTAGTACCTCTAATATGGAACATGAATTATCACCTTAATATCCCTTTTAATATTAAATATTTTGACATTTTAATCTTTATTGAGATATTTTATCTTGAAACTTTAGAATAACATACACTTTAAATTTTGAAATATTTCACTACCCAGTCCAACCAGAAACATGACATCGATAATTAAAATAAAAATGAAAAAATTTCCCCAAACCCACTAATTCTAGTAATAGAGGTGATATAAATTAAATATTTAATTCTTCCAATATAAACATAATGAACTTCTTTTTAATACATCATTATTCTTGATTAAATCCATTCATAATTTTATTCAATTTGAAAACCAATTTTTAGTATTTATTTTTCATGAAACCTAATTACTACATCATGTAAATTTCTTCCTCTAACTCATCATGAAGGAAATAAATCTTAACATCCATTTGTTTGATATATATATATATATATATTCTGATGTTTCCACAACCATCACCATCTGGATAGTTTAATGTTTTATTACCCGTGAAAAGTTTTCCATGAAATCATCACCTACCTTTTGTTGAACTTCCTTTCACACCATCCATGCATTTTAATGATTATTTCAATTAGATTATTACTCCTACTAGAAAACCAAGTTATTTTCAAGTTTCTTATCCCCTTATAGTATGTTTTTAAAATCCCTAGTTACATTTTTTTATGAATCTATTTCTTCATCCACCACTAACTTCCAATTTTTCAAGTAACTAAGTAATGAATTTTTTCTAGCATTATATGTTATCTAGTATCCATTCAAAGTAGAAAATTAATTCTCCCTAAATATTTGAATAGGTATTCTTATTTTTATTGATCTCTCCAAATAAATTAAATGTTTTTAATTGCTCATACTCTCCATTTCTTATAGAAATATATCTTATGGTACGACCCCTTATGCTTCATCCACCTTTAAAATATCTGAAACATTTTCCACTAGTCTCCCAAACGAACTTTATTTAGTCAAATTTAAGTTATCTAGAATTTTAGAATTTATGGTTCTCTTACTTAGGTGAACTTGGACTTCAACAGTTGATTTAGTTTTTCAAACATATTTCTCCACCAAGTTTTTACCCCTCTATCAGATCCCTTCATTAAAAAACATATTTTCTTTTAATTGATTGATTTTTTTTCATCTTCCCATAAGTGGTAGCCAATGTTTTAAACACCATACCCAATGAAGAATAAAAATATATAATTTTCCCCAGCTTATCCCTATCCTTAGAATCAATAAGCATGTATGAAAAGTTTAATAATATTTTAAGACGGTGAAATTTTGGTAACTTTTCACACCACAAATACTTTGGATGTTCCTGGGAATCTACTAATATTGGAAAAATATTTCATATATAGTACCGGGTTTAGTTCTTTCACCCAAATTCCATTAGTCAATCTATAATGAAACCATATTGTTCAAGCCTTATTTTATAGAGTCAAATTTATCCATTTAGACACTCTATTATGCTATAGATTTCGAGGAATGATATTCTCATGATTTTTACCTTATCCTTGTAGATATTTTATAAGTTGTATCTGGTTTATATGCCTACGTTTTCTATATAAACCGACTTTAACATCCCTCCAAGAAGCCTTTCCACAAAGGGTTTTCATTGATTAAACACCTGAAATACATCTGACTTATTCTTCACAAAGTAGGTCCAAAATTTTCTTTTAGTAGCATCAATGAAATAAAAAGTATATAAAACCTTTATATGATTGAATAAGGGAAGATGAAAAAAAATTAGCATATATATGTTTTAGCTTTCAAGATCTAGGGCTTTATGCATCTAAATAGCAAGAAACCCTTATTTTTCCTCAACATATTGTTTTCTTAGTTTAACACTTATTTTTAATTAAGATTCAGTATTCCTTTACTTGTTAGAACTTTTATATTCTTATTACAGAGATGACCTATCCTTCAATTCAAAATATTTGGATCTTCTGATGATGTACTATTAAATTTTGCAATCCTGATCTCCTAGTCAAGTAAATATTTCCATCTTCTAAACCTAATTCAGATCCCGTGAAATCTTTGATAACATTACATGACCATTTGATAAAATATGTAAAAAAATAAACCTCTATGAGTTTTCTACAAAAAAATATGTTTTACTAATGAAGGATGTTCCCAACTTCCCGGATCTTAACAAATACCCCATTCTTTACTAGGGTTTTTACCTCTCCTTTTCAAAAACATTCTAGTGCTTCATAATACACTATATTAACATTATAAAAATTTATAGATAAATAATTAGCCATGCATATTTTATCAGTAGTTTAATGAAAGGATTTTATAAAATTAATCACCCAAGCTTCTATTAGAGTATTGACATATAAGAATATATTTTTACCACCTTCTATAACACTAATATAATATTCACTAATGGAATTTTATTCCCTTATGGTTTTATGATTAAAATGTATTCAATTATTTTTTATATCATATTTCTTACCAAAAATATAAAATTAGGACCAAAAACATCTGGATTGCTTGAATTCTTTCTCAAGACTTATTGTACGATGATTTATTCTAGTAGATTTTCTTCCATTAGCATGAATATCCCCATCCATCATTATTGAGTGAATTACTAGATATTAATTAGACTCATATCCATTTAAAAACCACTTTGAGATCTGGTTTTAGATTTCCTCAAACACTATATTTATTTTTCAACTAGAATTGCGAACCATAACCACTATTTCATCAAAGCTCTCTAAAAGTAATGAAAGCAGGATTCAATCCCATACATCATCGAAAAAGGTAATCTTTAATGATTCAAACTAACCATAGATAATGATCTAGTCGATAAAATGATCTTCCACTATATTTTATTCAGAAATGATTAAATTTAATATCTTCCATAAAATGAAAACATTTTTCAATATTATAGGATCCTCATATATATATTCCTGATCATTTATAATTTCCACTATAGTTTTCCTTTTTGTTATACTGAAGGAAACATTCCATTCAAAACACATCCTTATCCACATTATTTCTTTATTATCAAACTATTAGCATTCATAATTCCAAATTTTCTCCAAATGTTCACCTATTATTTCAATATCTTGGTCATTTTTAATTAAATGGTCCTCTAACTACATTATATCGAATCCAAAATTTGTTTCGTAATTTTTTTAAATTGGATCTTATCTTTATCTAATATCATAACCTATGATTATAGAAAACTACCACTAAAATAGTATTGACATCAAGGTAAGAGAGAAGGGTAAAAATGGGATTCCTGAAGATGTTTCTCTCATACCATTTATTAGGAGATGAACACCCTATTTCCCCATTATCTTTTTATAAGTCCACCATATGTGTTATATATCAGTCCACCAGAAGTTCATACACAGATCAAAAAAGTGAAAAAACAAAACCTATGGAATTTTGCTACCCTAAATTGATTGTTCTGAAAGTAGGAATTCACTAGACCCTACCCACTACACAAATTTGACATTACACAGACTCAAGAATAACTCATAAACAATCAAGTTAATGAAATTATAATAAATAGAAATACATAAAATATGGAAATTAATAGTTAGATTAACATGATTCATATTATATTTCTGAATTTCATGGGATAAATACAGTATCATTCATTTACATCACCATATGTATAAATTTATTATAATCAATGACAAGACAGTCAGTATAAACTCATCACAATGTATTAAAATATCTATTATTAGTTGACCCACTGTACACTTTTCACATGCACTATTTTGAGTCCGGTTATTCTATGTATATTTGTTCATAGTTAACTTTATTAGAAACTAAAAACATTTTCTAGGAAACACTTATATCCCACATTCATGGAATATCAACAATATAGAATGTAATTAGTGATGTTCAATAACTACATTGACCTTAATTGCTTTCACTAGTAACCACCTCTAGAAAATTGAATGTATATTATTCACTAAAATTTCTAGGTGATATCATCATAAGTTGTCATATTTGGATGATATTTATACTATTTTATTAGTAATAACCACAACTAACATTATAATGAGTTCAACCACCTTCTACTGATGAAAATTATAGTAAATTTTAATCCATTTATTGATCTTCTGATAACATGAAACAATACTTCACAGACCAACATGTTTACCGCGAAAATCAATAAATAATGAAAATAAATCTTATTGAATGTTTTTCAAATCATTATTAACTATCTAAACACAAAATTTGGGATCCATTTAAATTTTTTAGAATAAGTTATTACAAGATTATTAAAGAGTAGTTTTTAGCCTTATAGACTCATCAAATCCCATTCCTTTGGTTTCACATATCTGTATGGCCATGAAGTTGGATAAATCTTATGAATAAAAGTTAATGTATTTTTGATTCTTAAAATTTTCTATATTACCATAATATTTCATATTATTTTTTGGATATTTTATGTTATATAGTCTTATATTTAATATTCATCAAAACTATGCATTGATTTTGATGCCCGACTTGTATGCTTCTTTTGAACATTATATTGTCAAATTCATCTCAATATCTAGTTGAATGAAATTATTTCTATAATGTTTTAATGATTAAAAAATATAATTTTTAATTTTAATCATTTTAGAAAAAATTATAGCCAAAATAAAAAAATGATAAAAAAACAATTGAAGATAAAAAAGAAAACCATTTTCAAAATTAAGTTCAAATTATTCCAAAAAGCTAAAAAATATGAAAAATACCATTAAATAATATATTATAGGGATTAAAACATTGATTTATAGAATAAAATTTATGAAAATATGAGTTTTATCACATCGCTCCCACAAAATCCCCTTCAGGGGGTATAAGACTATATTTTCCTCGAAAAATGATTCCTCGGAACCCAAGAAACTCAAAATAATATTTGAATGGGAAAATGAATTTATAGGAATTTACATAGGTATCTCAAAATATGAGTGAGAAAATGTAATACATACACATCAATTTTAATTAACTATTTGTTTTCAATGAGTATTCCTATTTCCATTAATTGATGTTTCCTAGAGATAGTTCTATTAGACGAATCAATAGAAGTGGTACCCAAAACACTTTATGAGTATTAGAGATCACCACTCTCAAATTATTTATCAAAGATGGGTATATTTTATTCCCAACTCAATCAATTTATTGAGTGTATGGGATGATTACTATCTTTATGAATGAAAATTATTTACATCAAATAGGATACCAATCTTTCTAGTCTCATTTAGAATCTTTAGAAGAATACTAAAAAAATATCAACAGATAGTATAATTAATATAAATGAGAATTTATCTTACTTATCTACATTATGTAATTTTAATAGCCTCTCATTGGTTGTGCTACCTTGAGGCCTGATTATTTCTAGTAAAAAATCTATATTAATGTTTTTTAATCTAAATGAATGGATTACAACCTCAAAATCCCAAATATGGGATTCTAATTATATGGGATGATTCATGTGGTAAATTCCCTTCAATTTTTTAAAAATATAATAAACCCTTTAAGGACATTTTATTCTAATAGATAAACACCCAAATTCATCGAGCCCACTGGGTGATAATAGAAGAATCAAATTCCATATAATTTGAAGAGAAAATAACATCAGTATGAATAGATGGCTGGGGAGACACTATAATTTTCAAAGAAATAACATAAATAAGAGTAATTGATTTACTTTTCATATGAAAGATCAAACCATCCTCATTAAAACCTCTTTTATTTGTTGGATTTTATTTTATTATTTCCCATTCTATTCTTCATTTTTATTTAATGAAGGTACCTTAATTTGAGGCATTAGGTATGAAAATTACCTATTAGGGTATGAATAAATCCAAGACTCAACATATGAAAAAGACTAATGGTATCCTAAAACTATGATATAAATAACTAATTTACTACATAATCTATTTTAAACATAATAAAAAATTAATTTATAACCATTAGATATTGTTTGGTTCATATTATATGAGGAGTTGGGTACCTGTTCTATACACAATGGACGTTTTAATCAAATATGTATGGTGAATAACATAACTGGACATCTCTTCATCAATTCTGATATCTAACACACATTCTCATAAAGATTATAAGTATTTACTATACTCATGAATACCAGTCACACAGCATATAAAAACATTGGTTGGTTTGATCATGTTACAATGATGAATCAATTATATGGACTCAGTTTGTTGCAAAAATCCTTATTATTCAATTGGAGTAGTTTAACGCCTCTCAAAGACTAGAGGTATGATAAAAATAAATGTTTTATGATTTATTGGACATTAATGAATTAAAATCCCTCCATATGGATATGATTTAACCATAAAGTACTTAAAAAGGTCCCATAATTCTGAATGGGGCCTTCTCTTTATAAATATTCAAAAAATAAGAATTATAACTTTACAACATTGGAACCTCCAAGTTAATCCTATTACTATTTTCTAGTTGGAATAAAATCATAAAATTTCAAACTCTAATTATAGTGTGTGACTCCCATACTGGAAGAATATATCTACTGCAAAAGATCAAAAGGAAGCCTACCTTATAGACCAACCGATTGATTTGGGGTTTGATATTCTAAAAAAATTAGGTGTATTAAATTTCTTACAACATTGGATAATACGAACCCAATACCCTATGGGTCTTGTGGGTTTGTAAAGTCTTTGGTCCCCTCACCCTTGGATCATGATCATTTGGAATGAAGAAATTCTCAACCTAAGTGTTGAATGAGAAGTCAATTTTTGGATAAATCTCTATCTCAAGGATAATAATTTCCATTTGAAGTAAATTTTTTAGGAGGATTATTCCTTTCTACATTGTTTCATACTAAATGTGTAGGGAAGAATTAATTATATATATACCTTATTATCCGAGATCTTTTAACCACATGCACATCCTAGATTCTTATTACAACCTCTTCATGAATTTGATGAAATATTCTAACATTCAAACTATATCTTGAAGTAAGATCTAGGAATATTTTTTTTTTCAATGTAGAAATAATTATAAACTCATTTTCATTTAAAAAACCCAAACTCTTTTATCTCTTTTTTGTATTCCTCCCAACTTTTTCACTCCTAGAAAGGCCATCCACCGTCTATACTAAAAGAACACATAAAATGAAGATCCCAGCTAGCCATCCATCCTAGAATTTGATTAGCTATAGATTTAATTATAATAGATATATAACTATGGTTTTCTTACATTATCATGATTTGTTCACCTTAAAAGTTTAATGGGGTTATATCCCCTAACACAACCATTTATTTGATCAACCTCTCAGATAAAAAACTCCATCAAAAAACATTATCTAGAGCTAACCCATGGTGGTGGTCAATCTAAAAAATTTACAAGTTTTAAATTCTTGATATGGGAATTAGAATTCCATTTAACATACTATAAAGATATATATATAACCACTTTAACACTAGATAATACCAAAAAAAAAATTTCTCATGGGATTTGACAGAAGATGGTGTTGTGGGCGGACATGGTGACACTAACCAACTTTAACAGGTTAAAATCATATGAATCCTTGTCTTATCTATAGTCCAAAAAATATGTTCTGAATTAATTTTATATAAATAAATAAATACAATTCTGTTTCAAAAAGTATCGGGAAAAAGAAATATCCTAGAAATTAAAAACACTAAATTTTCATATAACACCTATGTGAGCTGCGTTGGCTCCATGTAAGCATAAATAATTTCATTAATTGTTTTCTTCAAGAAGAAAAAAATTTTTATTGCATATTGAGTTTACAGTAAACTATTAGTTATTCATGAGTTGGTGTTCATTTTTATTAGGTACTTTGTGAAGGATTCTATTCTATAAGAGGTAGTGTATTACGAGCTAGCAATCATTCATAAAGAAATGTTGAACTATCATTAAGGAACTTTAAAACAATTAGATGGAACAAGATTAACCTATATTGGGGGAATCTCACATGGTCTATATAGATTCGTTATAGTCCATCTTAATTCCTCTTAAATATATCCCTTTTTGTTCCTATTTGACCTAATTCAGATGTGGTCCCTTTTTTAAGGCATGAAAAAATCCCATATAACACCCTATGGATAATTGAAATAAAAAAAGATAGTTGAAGTATTCTACAACATAATTTTTTCAGTTCATGGAATGTATGACTAACATTCATGATTTACCCATTATCATTTGTGATGTGTGATATATCTTTAAGAAGCACACTATTTCATTTCAAAATTAATTCCTCACAAACTATCCTCATACATGACATTGAGATGAATATTTCTCAGCTACTATATGATGAACTCGTGAACTCCACTCATTAGACATATGTAATTTTTAGTGGTTATTTACCAGTGAACACATGAAGAATTCACAATCTCAAGTGGTATGCAGTGGAAAATTAAATACTTTACACCCCATGTTTACTTTATTTATGCACTATTTTTCATTTGACTTACACTTCACAGACTCATACTCCTTACATAGACAAAAACTCCTTTTTTATTTCATGTGTTATGTAATGGTAGTTATCAAACAATGAATATTAATATTTAGTATGAACATAAGGAAATTACACACATAGATATAATGAAGAGATACCTGAGCACTTTGGGAAACTCCAATGAGACCTTTTAGAGACTTTGGGAACTCTTTCATTCATGGATAAATTTGGATGAATCCCAAAGTAATTGATCCAACGGAAATAACAAATATGGGAATACATAATCAACCAGTTTTTTGAAGCCTCTTCAACTAATCCCTTTCATGATGCCACAAATAGGATATTCCTTTACAAGGCCCATTTGCAAGTTCTCTTCTATAAGGATCATTCACATGACACTTCAAGTGAATCTGATTCAGGAAGAGGTTATCTTATATTAGACCCTTCATGAATAACCATTTTTCAACCCTATATGGATGATCTACCTTCACATCGCACCCTAAGAGTATATACAGGGGGGAAGGTTCCTGTATATTTTTTCCTTCCTCCCAATGGATCTCAACTATGAAGCATTTTACCTATATTTGATCACATAATAAAGTAACATGGTTATGGGAAACTAAAAATTCTTAACACTGTTTCTTCCACCCAAGTTTTATGTATTATGAAGTCATGAAAAGGGTCTTTCTAGAATTATTTCAGCAAATATAAATCTTTGAAGAGTCTATTACATTATTTCCTCTTCCATGGACTCATGAGATTCAAGGTCAATATGTCATTCCCAGCCGTGTTCACCCATTACATCATGTAATCCATTGATATTGGGGCCCTTATAAGAGATAATATAAAACCTTTATGATCCTTAGGGAGATAAAAATAATATATTTCATTGATAAATTGGATCCCTATGATAAGGATACTGATGAAACCTCCCTTGGCTCATGATTTCCATTCAGGTTGTAAATGTTTTGAGTTGACTAACTAAGTCCACCCAATGATCCATGAATGTTTGGGATTCCTTATTTTTTATAATAATTGATCATATTCCTATTCATGATTTTATCAACATGAATCGTCAATTATCACGAAAATCAATAAAGGAAATCCCATGCATAATTCCCAATCTATTTTCCATGTGGCCATATCTCCCATGTGTCCAGACGTAATTCCATATCGTATGATAAATCAATAGGAAATGGATTCATACATGCGAATGTTATTAGTTTTAATATTCAAAGCATATATAATGTACCTATTATTAGGTGTAAACATTACACATCTCTCAAGATGTTCTAATTAGGTGTAATTCAGGAACCATATCTCAAGGTAATTCTTCTATGTGTTAACCCTAAAACATCCCACCTTCACCCAAGTCACCGACCTAGTTAGACATCATTGAAAAAACCATATGCATAATCCCTATTAAATACTTTATTCCCCCCTTTCGTGACACTAAAATCCTTTACATAGGATGTTAAATAATATGCAATGAACCTATCAAACAATCATATACTATGCATATCAAAATATATAGTATTTTATTCACGTTAGTTAAGATAAATAGGAAGCCTATCTGAGTTTTAACCACAACATTCAAAACCAAATCTTCATAGGGCCATTTTCCATGTGAAACCTATACCACCAACAGGACATATTCCTTGCGAGCCATATCACTCCTCCTCATTGGTCTATATTCCTAGATGATTCATATAGTCCATGATCATTGGGTCCATATTCCCCTTTTATCTTATGACACATATCGTATATTATTACTGAAATAAAGGGTACGATAAAAAGGTAATCTCATGTAAAATTCCCATAAAAAAAGTTTCTAGTAATATTTTTAAACATAGTTCACTCTGTATGACTATAAACTACTTTGCACGAGTGATGTATTCATGAACATAAAATGTACCTCAATGGTTCTTGTCAAATGAACATAAAAGGAACAATGTTCCCTCTTAATATTCACTTATCTATGTGGGTTCTAATTTCATTCATATCGATACTTATAAATACAATTTTATAGGTATGATACTTATAACATAAACTCCAATCATTTCCCTTGATGTTGATAAACACTATAGAACCCAACTGTCTGGATTTAAAATATAGTGTCACTAACTAGTAAAATAATCATGGAAATCCATTAATGTATACATATATTGATGTTAATGGAAGAATTTTAATACATATATATGGTATCATCAACAGAAAACCTCTGATATATATATACATATATATACTCACATTAAAGTATAAGTTCAATATATTCACTAACATGGTAGAAAATTGTCTTATAGTAGGATATGAGAAGGATTCATGAATATACCATAATTATATAAGAGAGTCCCATAATAGGTCAAAATTCCACCAAAAGGGGTAGAGTAGTCATACATCCCATCATTTTTACTAATGACCATCCCAAAGAATTATTGAAAACATCTCTATGACCACCTAGCTTTGGAATGTGAGTTTGTACTGACTGAAAATGTCATGGGTAAATCTTGTGTCATAAAAATATATAAATGATATTTTATTCTTAGAAAAAAACCTCAATTTAATGAGTGTCATCTACTAGTCTATATTTTAACGAATAATTCTACAGTATCTTTACAGAAATGAAATCTGTAATGTTTTTCAAGAGCTTAATTCCAAGATATATGGATCTCATTAGTTAGTATTTAAACTCTCCCACCAGATTTGAAGGGTGGGATACTTTTGGGAACCATATTTCTTGACTACGTGTAATTCAACAAGAAGTGTCCCACGTGATAGGTTCACCCCAACATCTTGGATCAACCTTTAAAGCATATCTCTACTACTAAGTACTCATAACCCTTATCTATATAGGGGATTAACATTATGAGGCCTTACCCACCAGTGTCTATCTTATCGTTAATTTTTATTATTAATTCCACCAATATATTTTCAAAGTGGGTAAAATCCAATACCCATAGGAAGGTCATGACTAGGACGATGATAAATTTTTTGAGATCCCATATCATTCATCTGATCAAGATCAATAAAACAATTCTCATGGGAAATAGAATTAATTTCTAAGACACATAGCTAATGAAGGACTATTCCAAGTACAACTTCCAGTCCATCCATAATTTGTGATACTATGCACAAATAAATGGATATATTGAGGAAATAAATAATATATTATCTATAATTTTTTAGAATTTGGTGGATTGGAATAATAAAAAAATGTCCCAACAATATCCTAAATAACTCTTGGGAATATCATACAACAACAGGGTCCTCTACCCAAGTGACACCTTACTCCCTTGTACATGGAAAAAAAGTAGTTTTAACCATTGATGTTTAGCTACCACTTATTTGAAAATTCACCTATGACTAGTTGAAACAGAATAATATGTATTAAGTCTATGAGGATGTATTTTAATTTTGTGAGGAAAATAGTATTCATGTTCTATACAAGCTTAGGGACCATCAGAACAGACTGGCATGAGAATTTAAGAAAAGGCCTTAGATAGCTCAATCATATAAGGTGACTCGGTATTGGTTTTGAGAACGTCAAATATACCTAGATAGAAACCACTGATGTTAGAGAACAAATGGTAGGTCACATTCATTTTTTAGAAGTTCTACTCTAATTTCCCGTACTTATTGATCACCATGGATACAGACAAAATAAAACCTCACACTAATAAAAGGTTCTTAAAAATCTGTTCCACATAACTTCACATTAGGCACTGATCCATGTCATGTGTAATTAAGCTACATGACAAATAGTTCAAACTGAATGACTTTAGAAAACCTAAATTAGAATAAGTATCTCTAATTCATGTTGTCTTTAACCCACTCAGTGCTATGTGTAATACCTCAAGTAGCCCCATCAATTCGAGATCCACTACCTTTAACTGGTAGTATCATACAGTTAGAGCTATATGACCTTAAACTATAAAACATAAGTAGCCAAATAAGTTCTAATAAAGGAATTTATAAACATTTTTTACTTGAATTCCAGGGTTTTGGCATTCCATAATGCCTGGTGAACCACCATTGATATCCTAGATGCATGATAGTGTATCCCCGAGGTGTTCATATTTCCCGTTGAGCATCTTCCTTTTCTACACCTCCACACATTATATATACTATGTTTTAATGTTTCCCTAAATCCACTACTTCAAAATAGAATCCCATATAATGAGAATACACCACCATAGTCTCTACCCTCCTCCCATATAGGTAAAATAACCTAGAAAATTCATTTCTTACTACAAGATAATAGACCCCATGTCATGAACATAGTTAGTAGTTGACCGTAATTATTTCACCACATTCTTGGTGACATAGAAGTGGAATCCATTTTTTGAATTTTTTAAATGGGTATCCTAAGCCTATCTATCAACTCCATTGAGATTCAAATTAAAAAATTCTTGTATTATCCTTCATTCACTCCCACTTTCTTGGGTGGAGTGTTGATACCGTTGGTGATACCCTCTCATAGTCCTTGGTATGTTGGTATGGTGAACTAGAACTGTGTAGTACCCCAATAATGTGTCCTCATATTCATGGCTTTTTTTGTGGTTAATGTATCATTCCAATCCCAACCCATCTCTCTCTACCCAGTACTCTCATGTGGTATAAATAACCCTCTATTACCCATTGATACTTACATCATGTATGAATCATGTTATAGTGACCCAAGCTAAACATGCCATCATTTTACATAATTTTAATGGTTTAAAAGATTAAATTTTATAAATAATAATATCATGGACCAACAAATTCCATTTATTTTAACACAAGATATATAATAAGATTAGTTGAAAAAACTCGTGATCATTTTTTCTTAAAATAACCATACAAGGCCATCTTGTATAAATCACATTAGTAAGAATTATCATCATAATCTTGGGAGTACATAAATAAGAAACTGGTGAGATAAAATTATTAGTAATGGTAAAAATAATAGATAACAATCAAATATCATAAGTTAACAAAAGATGACCGTATTGGTATAATCAAGATACACAATACAATTCAGACCCAATAAATCATAGCATATAAGTCATGGTATAAGACTTATCATAACACAATACATGAATCAAAAGAGTGTAAAAACATGATTCAATAAACATGATCCAAGATATAATAACAAAATTATGTGAATAAGTATAGAAATCGGAAAAATCATTCATCTTTTACACAATAATTTGTATAGGGGACATTACATTCATGAGCCACACCATCTGAGATAATAATTACAAGAGACTCAAATGAACTTGCGAATACTTAATATAATGTGATATAGAAATTTTACCAATACATTTTTTTGGTGATTTAGGACCCCAACAATTATCATCCATTATAATGACTTACACTTTAAAATCATTCACTTATCACATCATAAAGAACCCTAGGAAATAAAATTGGTTTCATTTAACACATCATAAAGAACCCATGGAATGAAAATGGGTTTCCTTCAAAACATGAAAAACAACCTAGAGAAGAAATTGGATTTCATATAATTTTTAAATTTATTAAAATAAGTCACAAAAAAGAGAAATCTATAGAAGATAAATGGGTACCCATTAACATTAAGAACCTTTAGGGTAAACACTATTCAATAGAGATAGTAAGGAATGTGCTATTTTCATAATATAGATAAAGGGTATATGATTATGTCAATAATTTCACAAAATTAATTAATGTATGATTTCTATGTGAACACCCTTAAATCGATTGAATCAAAATAATGAATTCACAATGGAAATAAATTGTGCTAAATGTCAAGATCAGGAAAATTGGATGATTAGGAAAGTCAAACATAGTGTTATATTATTCCTCCAAAGAGAAGGAAATTACTCAGGTTATATAGAGAAATAAGTTTGATGGTTACAATATAAAAATATAATTGATTAGGTATAATGTATTATAAAAGATGTATAGTTATATGAAATAAATTTTTAGGATCATTATGAAAAATCGCTTTGGAAATAAGAAACAACAATAATATTTTTGAAAAACATTTAAATAAATGTATTTTTTAATACATGAAAATAATAAATAAATTATAAAATAATTAAATTTTAGAAAGAAATTATTATAGAGAAATATTAAGATGGTGGAAATAGGTTTTTGAAAAAAACATTAAAATATATTCTTTTTATAGTTTTAAGAAAATGTTCCATAAAAAATAATAAGAATTTATTTAAAAGCTTTTGAATATGATAAAGTAGTAGAGGAAGAAATCAATCAACTAATAAGGTATATATAAGGGAATTTTAAAAATAATATGATGAATTAGGTCATTGAAAAATTGAGGTTCCCAAACAAAATGAAGATATGGGGTCATTTAAACTTACAAGACACGCTTCAGGTAAAATATGAGTCAAGGGGAAATAAAATATTGATGGAAAATATAAAACCACATGAATATGAAATGGAAATGATGGTTGGTTTTATAAAGAATAAAAATTACCATGATTGATTGTCTTTTATAAATAATCATTATTTTAAAATATGACTTGTAATAAAACCCAAACGGTTTGAGAAACATTTTGATCATACCCACTATGATGTTGAGTATCATTCAAATTGATAGACATTTAATGAAATTAAATGAAATTTCTATTCAAACCCATTGAATATATTTAAATATATTCATTATGTAGGAATAAAACCATATTAATGGTATATTTGTGCACATTATGAAATAATTCTCATGAAATTAATTTTGAGACAAAGTACCCCTTACCCTGTCTCCCCACTTAGTCGAATGCACTCTATGATCCTGTATAACAAAAATAAACATAAAAATTTAATATTTTAGAAACTTTATCATATAAATAAATTTATATATACATAATTTAAAATTATTCTCTATATTTATATTATTGAATTATTACTTATTTGTTATGTCGGGTGTGGGTAAAAATGACCGGTTTGAACTAGTTTCGTAATAGTGGTGTTTTTATTCATTTTTATCCAAAATTTCATCATTTAAAGTCCAAAATATTTACAAGAATTTATTATCTTAATTATTTATTATTATTAAACTTCCTTTCATGAGTAATTTATTCTTTATCATTGAAGATAAATTTAGTAATGAACATTTTTCAGTGATTTTTATCCTATGAATGATATTTCTTAATTAATGAGTTAAGTATTGATGTATATAGTGTATAACCTAAATAAAATAATTTTTTACATATTTATATAATATTACACTAGTGATTATGTTTTCATTGTAACAACCCGATATTTTATGATAAGTATTCTTTTTAATTTATTTGATTTCATGTGTTTTATACTACAATAAGATTATCTTGTGATATACGCCACAGTGTATTAGCTTGAAATATACGCAACACTATTCTTAGATTGTGTTACACACAATTTCAAGTTCGTTTTATAATAGTCATTCTACGCAACATTGAGTGTATATATATATATTCAATGTATAAATGAAATATGGTTGGATTCTATTATAGTAAATAATAAAGGATTCTTTCACAACACGCAACCTTGACTTTGCTTGCATTATACCCAATCGCGACCTACCTCGATAGAGTGTGTAGTACGCAATACCAGGTTTCACTAAACAATGATATATGGTTATAATATTATTATGGACAAGCCGTTATGAATAATATCAACTAAATTTTGAATTTTATAACATTATTATTCATCTTACACATTTTCTAGAACATGGTATGAGAAAAAAAATCAATTTTTCGAGTAAAATAAGTATTTTTCAAAAAATGTAGTTTTGTCGCCTTTTGATGGCGCACCAACTATAAATCTTGTTTTTAACATGTCTATAAGTTCAATTTTAAAAAATAAAATTATTATTTGGAATCAGGATATAAAATTTTACCTTGGATAAAATTTTCATATTATTCTGATAACTTTCATATTTTATTGAATAGTAAAAACACGCTATATTTTAATTAAAAACAACTTTTTTCATCGTAATAACTTATGTGGTTAAATTATAATATTTAATTGTTTTAAAGTATAAATAGAATATATTTTTACCATTTAATATAATGTGTTTCATTAGCCTTGACTTTACATTGAATTCATAGGTTAAATACATTCAATGTTTTGGAATGTTTTAAACAAAATCCCGTTTTCTTTCGACAACAGGATTAATTTTAATTAAATTTATGCAACTTCTGTGTATTGAATTTGGAAAAATGGATTCAATATTTGGAATCAGTGGGTCAAAATTATATTAATATACTACTTTTTATATTTGGGCTTTATGAATTGTAACAATGGTAAATTTTATTTACCATATTAAAAGGTAAATTGGGTAATTGAGGGTAAATATAATATTATAAAAGTATCTTAATACTAGTCTTAATACAATTGGATGATTATAATTCCTCCTAAGTCATATTTGGGTCGAAATTGAATCCATTATAACCCACTTGGAGGTGATTAAGACCTTTAGTTTATTTTATTTAAAGGAAAGTGAAATATGTCTCACTCAACATTAATAATTAAAGTATTTTTAATATAAGTTTATACAGAATATAAATTCAGTTATAAATAATCATTGGAAATATAAAATGTTTTTCTTTTTCATGGTAATTTATTTGTAATTTTTAAGAGTTAGTTAATTACCTTATTGTCTTATACATTAATGATGGAGAAATTATTTATTTAGTGAAAAATCCAAAATATAGTTTTTATTGAAATAGTAATATATTAAAAAAGGCCCACAAATCTTCACAAATCTTATTATTAGTGTATATATAAACCACAATCATCCACTTGACAAATTGTTGACCATTTGGATCCTTATTAAGAAGATTATGACACTTATATTATTTTATTTTAAATGATGCCAAAGTATTCACCTTCATAATTTAATAAATATAACAATTTAAATATTGTGATTTTAAGATGATAAATTCGAGTAAAAGTATTATTGTGAAAGGTAATAGACTTATCATCATCATAGGATTTTATTTTTAATTTTTATGCTACAAATAAGTATATTAAATAATTTTACAAAAATGTTGTAGTAATTATTTTATTAAGAGATAAACCAAATAAATGGTTTTAAAAATTATAAAATAAATATTATATGAACTATTTAATGTGATAAAGTAATTTTATATATACCTATGACCTTTTATTAATCTATTAATGCTTTTATTTAGAACATAGATTCTGTATATATTTTATTTAAATTCAAATAAATGAATAGTGTCAAAATTGACACTATTGTTATTTTATAAAAATAACATATTATAAAATTGTTTAAAAATCACAAAAATATTTAAAAATTATAAATTTAAATTTATATGGTCTAAAATGTTATAACGTATACAATTATGGACAATTAACAACAAATAAGTAATTATTTGTTATAATTTAAAATTTAGAATGTTATTACCACAAATAAAATTAAATTGATTAAATAAGGATAAATCAAGTTGATAATATTTAAAATAAATTCATAACAAGTATAAATTTTATTGGTTGATGATATTACAACCCTATATCATCTAATATTTGGATATGAGTCATTTTGGAAGTTTTTAAGTGGGGTTGGGATTTAATATAAACTAATATTTCGTATATTTCCAAAGGTTCCCCTCTCCACCCTTATAAGAGGGCACCTCCTCCCTCTCCTCCTCACACCAATTTGAGCCTTCCAGCTCGGCCAACCCCTGTCAATTTCACTTCCCCAATTCCCTAGAAGCATCGTAGAGGTTCTGGTCTTCTTCAAAGACCAATTTTAGTTCCCTAAGAGGAGGCCTCAAAGAGGCGCTTCAAAGAAGAGTTAATGTCTGTTACCGATTCTTCCAACTTTATTTCTTCTTCCACTTATTCTTCTTTAGTTCTTTCATTATTAAGTAATAACATAAGTATTAATCATATAATTATATGTTATTATAAGTATTAAACAACCATATTTCACCATCTATCCATCCTAAGGAAAACAAAATACCCGTGCGTGCGTACGTACGGAATACTGTCTCCACGCCATGGTGTAATCAATTTTCCACCACCACCTTACATGGATGGGTATAATGGTGAATGTAATGAATATATATTATTATTTTAAAGTGATATTGATTCTGTAATATTATACATACACTTTAAAACAATTCCATGATCATGGGAATGATATCATCGCTCGTGCGTACGTACGGACTACCATCTCCATGAACGTGATGAGATTCATTTTCCATGATTAACCATTAAAGAATGATTTTAAAGTATATATAATGAATAATAATGAAATATATGACATAATAATTCTACTGTATTTATGTATATATATATATATATATGTATGTCATCTATTTAATTTCATTCAATTCAATAAGGAAATGAAAACAACGTTCATGCGTACGTACGGCCTACCGTCTCCATGAACGGTGTATTTCCTTTATTTTTATAGATCAATAATATATATGTATATGATGAATATATATTATATAGAAATCATGTTTTACACTATGGAATTATGTAAATCAGGATATAAGTAATAATATCAAGAACAACAAGTTGAAACACATATGATAAATGAAATGATTTTACCCAAAACGCTACATTAACATGGAATTTACAAAAGAACAGGTAATATAAAGTCATAAGTGAAACATATATGATATCATAACAATGAATATGATTATGTAATAAGTCAATGACATTATTTAAATTATTATACAGGAGGTTCGGATCCATACGAAGCATATCGGACCTAAGGTAAGGGATAATTTTCCAAATCTCATTTTTATCCGAGATTGATTATACGTAAGTATTTACTGGGGTTATTGTTATCATCCATGTACATGTTTTCTAGATGTGTTTTTATGTATGATTAGTGTCCTGTTTACCCATTTTGACTGTTACTACATGGTATGTAAGGAATCTTTATTTTGTTTATGTTATAAGGTACTTTTTGACTTTTCCAAAAAAAGTACGAGGAGAATGTTTTTTTAACTTATAGGGAATCAAAGGATTTTTACGGTTTTATAAAGCCTTATTTTCATGAATTTTTCTCCAAAATATTTCATGAATATTTTAAACAAAATATTTTTCTTTTAAAATATCATGACATTTTTTTAAATGAAATTGATTTTGAAAAATAAATGATATTTTCCTCAAGAATTCATTTCAAGTGTTTTATCAAAACTATTTTCCATATAAGATGACATTATTTCATATGTGTATGTTTCAAAAATCATGTCTCTATGATGTACATGGTTTCAAATTTCTTATTATGAAATTATATCCATTTCTTTAATATGGATTATGTGATGAGGGATGATGTTTATGAAACCCATTTTATTTATTGGGTTTTTATGAATGATGTATGTTTATTTTGTGGCACAAGTAAGAATGATTTCATTATGAGATAGGAGGGACCTATATCTCCCTCCAATGCATTGGGTAAAGATTTATATCTCATGAGATAGACATGGCTGGAATGGTAAGTTAATCCGGTTCAGTATTACAGGACTGGAACAAGGATTGAACTCGATTCAGAAAGGGACTTTGTCCACTAAGATGGTCTTGGCAGCAATGCCCCTGCTACTATGGAAATAATTACATGTGCTTAATGGATGCCACAATTACATGTTTTATTCCCATGCTATTTTATAATGATTTATGTTCCATTATGATCTATGCCTTATGTACTTCCATGTTTTATGTCGTTGCTCAAGATTTTGATGTTTAAACATTATGGCCATGTTTTTAAGTTCAAATATATATGGTATGTTTTATTTTATCCATGATTACCCTTACTGAGCATTTGAGATCACCCTTTTTATGTTTTATTTTCCCCAGGATTAAAATAAAGGTTTTAGGTAAGGAAACAAAAAGTGAAAGACCTTTATGGGAGATATTGAAGATCTTTCACCACGATTAGAAGATTACGTTCCATGTTTCCAAAGACACTAAACTATTACGGTCCTTGTGTGTCTGTTTTTGTTATGTATTAGGTATTCTGAAAAAGTAATGTAATATCTATGTACGTTAAGCTTCGGGTCTATACAGTTGGTATCAGCGGAAAGGTTTAGTTAACCTTTGGAAACTAGGATGCGAAAACTTTAGTGAGATCCCTAGAGATATTTCTAAGGTATGTCTAGGGATGTCCCTAAGGTTAAGTATACTTATAGGTTATAGTCCTAGAATTGCGATAACGATCTTAGAATTAAACCTAAGATGTTATATATTGAAGTTACTCTCACTTTATTATGAATTTTGCCTCTCACAGTGTTGTTTTTGGGTTTTAAAAAATGGCTGGAAACAAGATGAATCATGATAATGGAGGATATGATGGACAATGGAATGATATTCTTAATGAGCAACCAAATGAAACAGGATTTGGAAGTCCAAACATCGTTATTATGCCTAATCAGCAATCTCATAATTGGATCAATAATCTCAACTTTGGTAAGTTTCCTGACTCAGATAATAAGATAAAGATGGAGTTTCATGATGATCATAGAGGAAAGAAAGTCCAATTTCCATCATGTAAATCATGTGGGAAGAGGCATCAAGGAGATTGTTTTAATGGAACTAGAAGATGCTTTGGGTGTGGAAAATAAGGACACAAATCCAGTAAGTGCAAAGGAAAAGGTTCAATTTACATCATGGATGAGGATAATGGTATTTCTACGACATCAATAATGGTTAAATGTTTTAAATGTGGAATGTACGGGCATTATACAAACCAATGCCCTAAGGGAAAGTCTCATAAAGAGAATCAGTATGGTCGTATGGGTAGTATTTATGTTGATGATGATGAAGACACTACAAATGATATGTGAGATGAAATAATTGTTGAAGCTCTGTCAATGGTTTAAGAAGGTAGTAGAATGATTCAATGTTTATCAAGTGTAATGTTGTATAAGTAATCTCATGGTACTATGGAACAAAGAGACATCTAAGGATTGTTACACTGTTGTCTTTCCTTAAGTTTTGAAAGTGTATGAGGAATGGTACCGGTAACCATGAAAGGTTATTCAGATATTTTCGAAAAGTGGATGATATACGCATAATGAAGGGATAAGGAGAAAATTAAATGTTTGATAATATTCATGAGCTCATGACTGATACAAGGACTAAGTGATATTATGGTTTGAGTATATAGAATTTTTGGGATTTTGGTGTGTGGAAAGTGTTAAAATTTAACAACATTCATGTTTTCACTAAGGTTCAATGGGTATTCATTCTTCAAGAGAATACATGATTAAGGTATTCACATGTTTGTAATTTGACCAACAAGATATATCTTATGATATATGGGGGATAAATGATGGAATTCACGTGATTGTTATGTGACATTTCAAGTAATCATTTTCTTTATACTATGATCTTGGACCGATGTTTTTTAGATAAGACTAAAGATTTGAATGGATTATGTTGGACATAAGTTAGTTCTATATTATTGTTGGATGTTATAGTAATATAGTTTTAGAAAAAGGACAACCTACAGGATGGGCGACCACCCATCGCGTCGGACAAGGCTGTGGGAATCAAACCCACAACTGAAGTGCGACAGGCCTTTATCGTCTACCACTGGCCTACAAAAAGTCCCTGTTTAGTAGAAACTAGTTTTATTATATCAAGCAGTATGATATATGAAGTATAAGTCCATTTTAGGAACCATATATGATTAATCTCACTATAGATTGACTTATGTATATTTAATAACTTTTGATAACCTTTTGTTTGAGACAGATGGAATGACCCGTCATTCTATCACCTGATCTGCTAACACATCACGAATAACAAATTCAACTTCAATTCTTTAAGAGATGAAGTGGAAATTGTTCAAGGCATGAACAACAGTGAGATTGTACCAAAATAAATTAAGTATTTATCCTAATTCAAATTCTTCAACTTTAGGGAAATTATCTTGAAAATGAAAAATGTTGTTCTAGTGCCCTTATATCCGATTAATCAGATGGTACCCTAGATCATCACAAATTTATGGCTTTGTGATTTTTGGATTTTCCATAGCCATGTTCTCTACCACTCTCCATCAGAACTTGATGGTTATATTTTTCTTCCATATCCATATTTTCACCTATGTTCTCCTACGTGGAAACCCAGTGATGAGTTAATTTTGGTAACCGTTACATTTAATACTTTAGTTTTTAAATCCATGTTTTAGTATTCCTTTTTATGATGTGGGTTTCTATGAAAGAAACTCACATGTAATAAACCATTTATAACCCCGACGAATTTTGAGGGCGAAATTCATTTTAACGAGGGTAGAATGTAACAACCTGATATTTTATGATAAGTGTTCTTTTTAATTTATTTGATTTCATGTGTTTTATTCTAAAACAAGATTATATTGTGCTATACACCACAGTTTATTAACTTCAAGTATACGCAACACTATTCTTAGACTGTGTTACACACAATTTCAAGTTTGTTTTATAATAGTCATTCTACGCAACATTGAGTGTATATATATATATATTCAATGTATAAATGAAATATGTTTGGATTCTATTATATGAAATAATAAAGTATTCTTGCACAACACACAACCCTGACTTGGCTTACATTACACGCAATCGCGACCTACCTCGATAGCGTGTGTAGTACGCAATACCGAGTTTCACTAAACAACGATATATGGTTATAATATTATTATGGACTAGTAGTTTTGAATAGTATCAACTAAATTTTGAATTTTATAACATTATTATTCATCTTACACATTTTCTAGAACATGGTATGAGAACAAAATCAATTTTTCGAGTAAAATAAGTATTTTTCAAAAAATGTAGTTTTGCCACCTTTTGATGGCACACCCACTTTAAATCTTGTTTTTGACATGTCTATAAGTTCAAATTTACAAAATAAAATTAGTATTTTGAATCAGGATATAAAATTTTACCGTGGATAAAATTTTCATATTATTTTGATAACTTTCATATTTTAATGAATAGTTAAAACACGCTATATTTTAATTAAAAACAAATTTTTTCATCGTAATAACATATGTGGTTATATTATAATATTTAATGGTTTTAAAGTGTAAATAGAATATATTTTTACCATTTAATATAATTTATGTCATTAGCCTTGGTTTTACATTGAATTCATAGGTTAAATAAATTCAATCTTTTGTAATGTTTTAAACAAAAACCCGTTTTCTTTCGACAACATGATTAATTTTAATTTAATTTCTGAAAATTCTGTGTATTGAATTTGGAAAAATGGATTCCATATTTGGAATCAGTGGGTCCAAATTATATTAATAAACTACTTTTTATTTTTGGGCTTTATGAATAGTAACAACGGTAAATTTTATTTACCATAGTAAAAGGTAAATTGGGTAATTAAGGGTAAATATAATATTATAAAATTATCCTAATACTTGTCTTAATACACATGGATGATTATAATTTGTCCTAATTCATATTTGGGTCGAAATGTAATCAATTAGAACCCACTTGGAGGTGATTAAGACCTTTAGATTATTTTATTTAAAGGAAAGTGAAATATGTCTCACTCAACTTTAATAATTAATGTATTTTTAATATAAGTTTATACAGAATATAAATTCGGTTATAAATAATAGTTTGAAAGATAAAATATTTTTCTTTGTCATTGTAATTTATTTTTAATTTTTAAGAGTTATTTAATTACCTTATTATCTTATACATTAATGATGCAGAAATTATTTATTTATTGAAAAATCAAAAATATAGTTTTTATTGAAATAGTAATACATATACAAAAGGCACAAAAATCTGCAGAAAACTTATTATTAGTGTATATATAAACCCTAATCATCCAATGGCCGAATTGGTGACAATTTGGATCCTTATTAAGGCGATTATGACACTTATATTAGTTTATTTTAAATGAAGCCAAAGTTGTCACCTTCATAATTTAATAAATACAACTATTTAAATATTGTGATTTTAAGATGATAAATTTGAGTAAAAGTATTATTGTGAAATCTAATAAAGTTATCTTCATCGTAGTATTTTATTTGTAATTTTTATGCAACAAATAAGTATATTAAATAATTATACAAAAATGTTGTAGTAATTATTTTATTAAGAGATAAACCAAATAAATGGTATTAAAAATAATAAACTAAATATTATATGAACTATTTAATGTGCTAAACTAATTTTATAGATACATATTACCTTTTAGGAATATATTAAAGCTTTTAGTTCAAACATATATTCTGTATATATTTTATTTAAATTCAAATAAATGAATAGTGTCAAAATTGACACTATTGTTATTTTATACAAATAACATATTATAAAATTGTTTAAAAATCACAAAAATATTTAAAAATTTTAAATTTAAATTTATATGGTCTAAAATGTTATAAATTATACAATTATGGACAATTCACAACAAATAAGTAATTATGTGTTATAATTTAAAATTTAGAGTGTTATTACCACAAATAAAATTAAATTGACTAAATAAGGATAAATCAAGTTTCTAATGTTTAAAATAAATTCCTAACATGTATAAATTTTATTTGTTGATGAGATTACAACCATATATCTTCTAATATTCTTATATGATCCATTTTGGAAGTTTTTAAGTGGGTTTGGGATTTAATATAAACTAATATTTCTTATATTTCCAAAGGTGCCCCTCTCCTCCCTTAAAAGAGGGCACCTCGTCCCTCTACACATCACACTAATTTGAGCTTTCCAGCTCAGCCAAACCCTGCCCATTTAACTTCCCCACTTCCCTAGAAACATCCTAGAGGTCCTGGTCTTCTTAAAAGACCAATTTTAGTTCCCTAAGAGGAGGTCTCAAAGAGGCGCTTCAAAGAAGAGGTAATGTCCGTTACAGATTCTTTCAACTTTATTTCTTCTTCCACTTCTTCTTATTTAGTTATTTCATTATTAATTAACAACATAAGTATCACTAATATACTTATATGATATTATAAGTATGAAAAAACCATATTTCACAATCTATCCATCCTACGGAAAACGAAATCACCGCGCGTGCGTACGTACGGAATACCGTCTCCACGCCGTGGTGTAATCTATTTTACACCACCACATTACATGGATGGGTATAATGGTGAAAGTAATGAATATATATGATTATTTTAAAGTTATATTGATTATGTAATATTATACATACACTTTAATACAATTCCATGATCATGGGAATGATATCATCGCTCGTGTGTACGTATGGACTACCGTCTCCACGAACGCGATGAGATTCATTTTCCACGATTAACCATTCAAGAATGATTATAAAGTATATATAATGAATAATAATGGAATATATGACATAATAATGCTACTGTATTTATGTATATATATATTTATGTCATCTATTTAATTTCATTCAATTCAACAAGGAAATGAAAACAGCGTTCATGCGTACGTACGGCCTACCGTCTCTATGAATGATGTATTTCCTTTCATTTTATATATCTATAATATATGTGTATATGAAGAATATATATTATATATAAATAATTTTTTACACTATGGAATTATGTAAATCAGGATATAAGTAATAATATCAAGAACGACAAGTTGAAACACATACGATAAATGAAATGATTTTACCCAAAATGTTACTTTAACATGGAATTTACAAAAGAATGGGTAATATAAAGTCATAAGTGAAACATATATGATATAATAACAATGAATATGATTATGTAATAAGTCAATGACATTATTTAAATCATTATACAGGAGGTTTGGATCCATACAAAGCATATCGGACCTAGTGTAAGGGATAATTTTGTAAATCTCATTTTCATCTGAGATTGCTTATACGTCAGTATTTACTGGGGTTATTGTTATCATCCTTGTACATGTTTTGTAAAAGTGTTTTTATGTATTTTTAATGTCCTTTTTACCCATTTTGACTTTTACTACATGGTATTTAAGGAATCTTTTTTTTACGTTACGAGGTACTTTTTGACTTTTCCGACAAAAGTACGAGGAGAATGTTTTTAACTTATACGGAATGAAAGGATTTTTACAGTTTTATAAAGCCCTATTTTCATGAAGTTTCCTCCAAAATATTTCATGAATATTTTAAACAAAATCTTTTTCTTTTAAAATTTCCTGACATTTTGTGAAAAGAAATTGATTTTGAATAAGAAATGATATTTTCCTCAAGAATTCATTTCAAGTGTTTTATCAAAACCATTTTCCATCTAAGATGACATTATTTCATATGTGTATGTTTCAAGTATCATGTATCTATGATGTACATGGTTTCACTTTTCTTATTATGAAATGTTATCCATTTCTTTTATATGGATTATGTGATGATGGGATGATGTTTATGAAACCCATTTTATTTATTGGGTTTTTATGAATGATGTGTGTTTATTTTGATGCACAAGTAAGAATGATTTCATTATGAGATAGGTGGGACCTATATCTACCTCCAATGAATTGGGTAAAGATTTATATATCATGATATAGACATGGCTGGAATGGTAAGTTAATCCGGTTCAGTATTACAAGACTGGAACGAGAAGTGAACTCGATTCAGAAAGGGACTTTGTCCACTAAGATGGTCTTGGCAGCAATGCCATGGCTACTATGGAAATCATTACATGTGCTTAATGGATTCCAAAATTACATGTTTTATCCCATGCTATTTTATAATGATTTATGTTCCATTATGATCTATGCCTTATGTACTTCCATGTTTTATGTCGTTGCTCAAGATTTTGATGTTTAAACATTATGGTCATGTTTTTAAGTTCAAATATATATGGTATGTTTTATTTTATCCATTCTTACCCTTACTGAGCATTTGAGCTAACCCTTTTTATGTTTTATTTTCCCCAGGATTAAAATAAAGGTTTTAGGTAAGGAAAAAAAAAGTGAAAGATCTTTATGGGAGCTGTTGAAGATCTTTCACCACGATTAGAAGATTACGTTCCATGTTTCCAAAGGCACTAAACTATTACCATCCTTGTGTGTCTGTTTTTGTTATGTATTAAGTATTCCGCAAAAGTAATGTAATATTTGTGTACGTCAAGATTTGGGTCTCTAAATTCATAATATTACTTGATTTAATTTCATAGAATTGTTCCCGATGGCGATCAAAACGATTCAAACATGAAGATACCATGCTTAAATGATGATTATGAGGTGATTCATTGAAAATATAATTACATCAGGGTCATAATAATTTACATAAGAGTTAATATCATTTAATATCATCCTTTTTTAATGTTTTTAAATCCTATGTCTCTTAAAGGATGACTAGAGTAGGTTCAATGGTGTTTGGGAGTTAGAATCTCGTAGTAAGAGATGTTTAGGATGCCAATATTCACAACATGAGAATTCAGTTATTGGCCTTAATAGATGTTCTTGGATTTTGTGGTGGTGGTTTATAGTTTTAAATTCACAATGTGAACCATCATTTCAATATATTAATGGACGAGGAGTCATATTTGGTGATTCTGTCTCAAAAAACTCATTATATTAATGTCTGTTTCATGATGTGAACAATTTATGTGTATGGTAGACATTGGAGATTCATTTTTTTGTGGATCTTAAACTCAAGACATTTACGACAAGAATGAACAATTCACATAATGAATGTGTGCATTAAATTGAACCTATAAAGGTAACTGCACCCTCAAATATTCTCAAAACCTTCAAATCTCTCCAAACCCTGTGTGACCAGAGGAGCTTCATTAAGGTGTTTCAAATAAATTTCATAGGGATTGATCTCTCAATTTATTCATTTGATCAACATGGATTCAAGCTAAGATTTCCTCTTTTTATTGTGGTTTATTCCTTGATTGATCTTGTTTCATGACATTATTTCTTTCTATATTGTTGTGGTTGATCTCCTTAGTTATTATTGATTTCTTTTTATATTTGTTGGAATAGTTTTGGTTTGATGGTTTTTGGGGGTTTAGTTTCCATACAAGATCACAGAACCACTTGTTATCCCATTCTTGATCAAGGAATGTTGAAATATTTGTGGTAGTGGATTTTTTCTCTTTTTTTTCTATGAAATCACAATGTAATATTTCTTTATCTCTTTTGGTGATGGTGGAATTAAACTTAATAAATAATAATCTATATTAATGAAAAAACTGGTTTATGGTTATAGGGATCAAATTTTGTTTCCATCATGATAACATTTTGATTATTTTTTTCTAGATAATGTGGCATAAAAATTTATGCTTTATTATAATGTTTATTATTCTTTTCAGAGAATGTTAATTTGATGAAATTTTTTAAATAATGTAAATATAGTAATATATTTGAGCTAAATAATTGAAGAGGATTGTTTTCGAAAACCGTTCATTATATACTTTTGCTGAAACAAAATGATTCTAGATTCATGTTTAATTAATTTTTTATTGGATTTGGTAATGGAATTAGATAAAGGATCTGAAGGAAGAATTCTTCCTATTTAAAATAATAAAGAATCATTTTATTGGAATTCTTCTTCCTTAATGTTTGCTTAAACTAGAAGTTATACTCGAAATCATGTTTATATAACCAATAGATTATAATATTATATGGATTAAATTATCTGTAGTTGTAATCTATAATAAATTATTTTATTAATAAATAATTTTAAGAAGAATATTTTTTATAATGATTAATGTTGGGGGCCGAGGAAATGTGTTTTCATGTGAAGGTTGAATGACTTATTTTTAGGGCCTAGATGTTTATTGTTTTTTATAACCTTCCTATTTTCTTTTTATATGATCCTTTGTTATGTGATTTTAGAATGGAATAGATGACAGTTTGATGATTTATGGATAGGGAGTTCTATGTTTGTTGCAATAATTAATGCCTGTAATAGTGGGATTCATGTTGATATATATGGAGATATGCATGCTGATATTTGTAGAGGTATGCATGGTGATATGCATGATGGTATTGGTGGTGGAACCATGATTGAAAAAATTGTTTGAAGTTGGGATTTCCATTTATTGTGTTAAAAGATGAATTATTTCATGACATTGTTCTTCATTAAAGGCTTGATAGTCAGGTTACTTTTTAACCTGCATTCCTTTCCCCACTACTTGTCACATATTCTTATGCATGGTTTATGGATCTACTTTATAGTATATTATAATGTTTCCAATACTACCTAGAATTATTGAATTATAATTTTTAATAATTTTTTTAGTCATTGGGTTTATTCTTTAAAGGAAGGAAAATGTTGATAAATTATGGAAGAGTGGAATCGATTAGATTACGTTAATTGTGCATGGAATTTATTTATTTGGTTAAAGAAATATGAATGTAATAATGTTAATTAATGGATACTAAATTAATAAACATGAACAAGATTTTTGAATGGAAACAATTTCATGAATGAAGCTCCTTCACAACTTATTTTCTTATAGGATATCTAGTTCTTAATGATTGAAGCTATGAGTCTCAAAGACGATAACTATAGTTGATCCTAAGACTATGTTTATTATCATATTGTGGTTTTGAGATATATTTTATCATTAATTTTTTTATTGATTTCATATTCTACCCCTCCCATGTTGGTTGGGAGACTAACATCTAGTAGACTATGGGATGACATTTCCCCCAACACCCATGTTGGCAAGGAACAGATGGCGGGAACCCCCCTTTATCCCTAGTATATTCTATTGTAAGTATTATGCGTTGGTATAGATGATGTTTAGCTTTCTACATATATTTTTTTAGAGGGATTTAATATCTTATGATTTTTTACACACATATATATTTAGATATATAATCTTATAGATTTTATAGGTTTGATGTGTATGTACTGTGATAGATTGAGATATAATCCATGACATACAAGATATGGTAGATACAAGAAAATACTTGGTTAAAATATAGATATGTGATGGGGAGATTTGATGCATGGAGGTCATTGAGAATGAGGATTAAATTATGTGATACACATATTTCTTTTTACTATACTTTAGTTGAGGGGTCTTCGGGCTTGATTACCTTTAGAGAGTGACATATTAAGAAATGTGATGTTGAGCAAGAGTGAAAAATCAATGGGGATTGTAATGAACCAATGATTTTCAATGAAAATTCCTTTCTTATACATATTTCATGAATGAACATGATAATGAACTAATATGTTCTATGTGACCTTTAAACATAAGTTTATCACTTCTGTCATTTGAATTTCAAAAATCTAACATACACCGGTATGATCAGTAAGTTTTTTGGAGTCTGACAAGAAAAACATAATATTTGGTAAATAATAACCAACCGTTATGAATACTAACATACCATTATGAATAGTTATATACCCTAATGAATTGTAACAATACCTATTATAGTATAGAGAAAATATTCAAGTGAAAATCTGATGTACCCATATTTGAGAATAAGTTAATGAATGTTTTAAAAATGGGGTTTTAATAATAAATTATCAGTTTAATTAAATATTAAAATAATTAAATTTAGAAAATTATTTTTGAAAATTTAATTTCATTTTAGGATTCTATATGTCGAAAAAAATTTAGGGTGAAGTATTGGGATTTTTCTAAAATACTTGAATTTTTGATGAATTGTTAAATACGACAATTTACAATAAATGTTAAATAACGGATTTATTGAGTCATTGATGATGATATGTTGATGTAAGACCAATTGTATCGAATTAACATGAATTTATTACTATTCTTGGCCATTTAATCATCACTATTTCTTGTCTTGAGGTAAATTAATAAACTAATGATTAAAAAATTAGAAAAACCCTCCTCTCCTCCACTATAAACACCCCCTTACCTCCCTATTCTCTTGACTACTCTCAAGCCTCATACCTTGCCTATATTCTGCCCAAATATCTCCCCAAGAACCTACCCCACGTACTACATCCCCTATTCCCTTAAAAATAGCAAAACCTCTCCCTTTAAGACGTTCTCAAACTAGATAAACTGAAGAGGTAAATTCTTCTTTCAAATTCTTTTATTTCTTTTAAGTTATTTTCTTTTATTTTTTCATTCTTCACCTCCCTTCACCCAACTTGTATGATAAATCCAGTAACATATATGTAATGGATTTTTTTATGATAATTGTATATTTCATTATCATATCTTCTTTCCCTACCTTTTATTTTAAAGAAATGAAAACACCGTTTGAGATGTGTTAATTTATCACATTCAAGGACAACTGTTAATCAATTTCTATTATCATATTTAATTATGGTCATGAAAAAATTTGTTTAAGGGTTGAACAAGATTATTATATATGTAATATATCCTTGTTATGGTTCTTTAATACCTTTGTACAAATGGAATTAAGTTATAAATCAAAACATGTTCTTTGTAATCAAAACCATCATTGAACCCAAAACGGTTGTCCGAAAAGTTATATATAATGGCTAAACTTTAATCCAAGTAACCAAATTATGTTATAAACATGTAATATCGTGTATGTTTACTAATAACATACAACTTCAATTATGTACAACCACTTTCATCATACGTGTATAACCGAACATGAATAAAAGTAAACCAATCTTGAAAACCAAGAAAACAAACAGTCCCAAACAATGAAATTGAACAACATAACCCATTAAAAAGGTCATGGAAGAATTTAAAAAGGTTATAATAAATCCATTAAATATAGATGAGGTTCTTTAATTAGTAATTAATGAACCAAATTTTTTTATTCAGGTCATTAATAACAAGTGGATAACACCCCCAGACTTAAGGTAAGGGATCCCCCCCCATTTATCTCTTAATCAAGATTTTCCTTTATGATATTCCATTATATGGGTAATAAAAAATGATAGGATATGTTTTCATACCAACCCCATACTTTTCTCATGTTTTATAAGTTATTATTATCCACTTATCTTTCTCATTAATCCCTCTTAGGTACACCCAACACCATGTCGATAAACCCTAATGAATTCCACCCGAACCTCCTTTGTTCTTTCGGGTTGCCATATCATTCTTTTTTATCAAAATGGAATTATGTTATCTATTTATGAACATATTATAAATTCTATGTAGTTTTAAAAAATTCATTTATGAAGACCCTTTCATCAATCTTTATCGGGGATATAGATGTTTTTAAAATATTCTCTCCATAGAACTTTCCGACAAGCAAACCTATTTTAAGGGAACATCCCGAATTTTACCCAATTTCAAGTGCACTATATCTTATGTTTTAAGGAAGAATTGTATTTATAATATCATTATTTTTATTATTAAATCCTTCTTGGTTCAAATCTAGTTTTATATAAGATATTATCCTCTTTTCTATTTTAAAATCTCTAGAGTATTTTCCTTAAATCCACGCAAAAATGTTTTAATGCTAATGTTTCTCAAATACATTTCTTATATGTTGTCACTTCTGTTTGACATAAATTACCATGTTATATGAATATTTTAACTTACGAACTTCCATGTATGTTCTAATCCCTTTCTTTCATGGACCCTTTCATGATACACACATTGGTTAGGCTTTATGTCATGATTGTGGTACCCAATTATTTCCATGGGTACCTTTATGTTTATGTATGGTTGATTATGTATGATTATTTATGTGGAAAGAATATTAATGAAAATTTTGAGATGGGTGAACCAATATAGCACTCCAATTCATTGGGTAAAGTTACGTCTTATGAGATGTGATGTGAAACGAGATAGGCGGTTAACCATGACCCTTAATAAAAAGGGAAATGGGATTGGTGGCTAGCCTTGACCTAGGCCAAAATGGGCAACGATATTGGTGGTTAGCCATGACCGGTAATAAATATATGTTTTATGATTCTGCCACATTTATATGATTCCATGTTTATATGATCCCATGCTTATATGATATGATTTCATATATTCCATGATTTGTATATAATTATGTCATGCCTCCTAACTCATGTGCCTAAGATGTATCCTTATGTTCATTCTGTCACTAGTATTTTTAGCTCATCCCTTTGTTCATGAGTTCCCCAGGGTACCCTATGAATATGTAAGGGCTCAATGGAAGATAGGATTTGTTTATGGAGATTAAATAGAGAAGTGTTTTCTAGCCCCATGTTTTATGTTTTATGAACCTAGTCTTCAAAGAAACTAGACTTAACGATCATTGGCTTGTAATATGATATACAATTATGCTTAAAATCATGTTATTTTATCTGTAAAAGGCTAGGTTCACTACAGTTGGTATCAGAGGATGGTCTAGTTATTTTTTCAGATTAAGAATGGAGCACTGTAGTGATAACCTTAAGGATGAGAATAAGAATAAGAAAACATTCCTAAATTTTTGTGACTATTGAGTATGTTTTTTATCAAGAAAATACATCTTTATCTGGATACAAGAAGATAGAGGTGGGTTTAAAAAAGATTTATCTAGGGGGAAAACCTAAAAAAATGCTTTGAGCTAGACTTGAATGGGAACATGTGTATGACAACGGGCCTTGATACACTATTGGTTACGACCCTCTTTTGGGATATGCATTGGTAGGTTCATGAGCTTAGTAAGAACCCTTTTTAAGGGACAAAAAATACCATAAGAATATATGTTAAGAAATAGATTGAGGATAACCAAGATTTAAACCTAAGGAATCACAAGTTAGGATATACTTCTTCTTAATAAGATTATCCTTTTATGTTCAAAGTTTCCTTTTTGATGCTCAATAGCATAGTATTAAAGCCCTCTTAATATTTGTTCTTTTTCTTAGTTAATGGTGAAAAATAGAAGAACACATCCCAACAACCAGTGTGATAGGAAATATGAAGACTGCCCTAATGATATGCTTGATATGAAGGGAGAAGGTGCTCAAAACATCATGGAAGTACTTTCCCAAATGGCTCGAGTTATGAATAATAACATGAATCATACAGAACAACCTCCTCATCCAAGGAAAGAGAATGTTGTTGTATAATCCTTCATGCATTAAATGACTCTCATGTTTAGGTGATCTTCTGATCCCCTCCTCGCACAATAGTGGATTAACTCCATTGAAAAGATATTCTCCATCATCCAATGCCTGAAATATGAGAAAGTTTTACTGGTGGTCTATCATTTTGATTGGGAAACTGGTCACTAGTTTACACTGATCAGGAATTCAATGTTCTAATAGGAAATTGATTCCATCGACTGGGAGGAATTCAAGAGGATTTTTTTCAACAAATATTTTCCTCGAACCCACCATCTCATTATTGAAAGAGAGTTCCTCAGACTCAAACATATGGAAGATGAGTCCATAGGTTCGTATGAAGCAAACATTACAAGGCTTTTAAAGTATGACTCTTGCTTTTTCATGAACTCCTAAATCAAGGTGGATCAATTCTTTAGCAGACTAAAGACGCGTCTTTGAAAAGATTTGACGATTCTAGATTTCGAAAGTCTATAAGGATATTGTCGGTTCTGCCCTCAATGTGGAAATGAATATTGGAGACTCTCAGTGGTCTAGTGGGCCCAGTGAAAAGAAGAGGAAAATGGAGAACAACATGGGTGGTTCATCGAAAAAAATACCATGATGGAAAGAAGCCTGAATTTTCCCCTTGTAAAATTTGTTGGAAGAAGAATCCTGGGAACAGTATGAAGGGAACTAAGAATTTCTTCAAATGTGGAAAGTTTGGTCATCTGGATAAGAAATGATGAAGGGATATAAAAAATCCTGTTAATAAGAAGAAAGTAAGGTTCATATCAACACTCAACCTATAGTGTAGTGTTACAACTTCAAGGAGAATAGGTATTATGTGAACAATTTCCCTAAGCAAAGGGTTGTTGGAGGAAATCAACAACAACATCCAAGGAAACAAAGAAGGTTTTATGCTATCACTAATGTTGAGGTGGAGCTAGAAAACAATGTAGTGACAGGTACCAGAGTTGTTCATTCATGAATAGAGAACATACTATTTGATGATAGTTCTATGAATTCTTTCATATCATTCAATTTTAGTAGAACTATTTAAACACCACCTCAAAATTTAGAGGAAAATTTATCTATGAGAACAACAGCTAGGAAAATCATTGTATCCATTGTTTATAACTCCTCCACCGTTAGCATTTTTGGACTGAACTTCCCCAAAAATATCGTCATACTGTCTTTAGTGGAGTTTGACTCTATCTTTGGCATGGAATGACAATATTTATACAAATCCAACATCAAATTTAGGGAAATGGTGATCACTCTTCACATCCCGAAGCATCCTCTAAATCTTTACTAGTTTAGGGAGGAATATGAATCACCTTTAGAATCATCATCTCAAGTGTGGATATTGTTGCCTTATGAGAAATCATATAATTCTCAAATGATTGAGAAAAAGGAGAGAATCATGATTGAAGACATTCCCATTGTGAGAGATTACACTGATGTATTCCCTAGAGAGTTTTCTGGTCTTCCTCTTGACTGAGAGGTTAAGTTCTGAATTGAACTTAACCCCAGATCTCTTCCCATCTCAAAGACACCTTACTGAATGGATATTGTTGAGCTAGCGGAGCTGAAGAAGTAGCTATAGGGTTTTATATGCCCGAGTGCGTCACCGTGGGGTGCACTAGTCCTATTAGTCAACAAGAATGAAAGCTCAATGCGCATATGCATTGATTATAGTGAAATCAATAAAATCACAATAAAGAACATGTATCCCCTTTCACAGATAGATAAATTGTTCAATCAGCTTCGTGGGGGCAGTTATTTCTCTACGGTGGACCTTCGGCCGGGATATCACCAACTAAAGGTGAGGAAGGAAGATATTCCCAAGACTGCCTTTTGAAAAGGGTATGAACACTATGGGTTCAATGTGATGCCCTTCAGACTCACTAATGGTCCTACAATTTTCATGTATTTAATGAATAAAGTCATTATAGATTAACTCAACAAATTTTTGGTAGTCTTTATTAATTATATTTTGATATACTTCAAGAGAAAGGAGGAACACAAGGAGAATTTCAATACTATGTTAAATACTTTTAGAAGGTAGAATTTGTATGTAATGTACAATAAATATGATATTTTTATGGAGTAATTATCATTCTTAGTGAATGTTATCACCAAAAAAGGGATATATGTAGACCCTTCCAAGACAAAGGCAATTGAATAGTGTCCCATACCAACTTCTGTAATAGAGATCCACAACATTTGGGTCTAGCTGGGTATTATTGACAATTTGTGGAGAACATTTCATGATTTTCAAACCCAATTACTATGTTGACACAGAAGGGATTAATGTTTTTCTGGACTCAAGAATTTGAAGACTATTTAAAAGAGTTGAAAAAGAGTCTTATCACAGCACCAATACTCACACTCCCAACAAGTGTAGAACTCTTTGTGGTGTATTGTCATGCTTCAATGAAGGGATTAGGTTGTGTACTGATGAAAAATGATAATGTGATAGCATATTCCTCAAGGCAGGTATAACTCCATGAGAAAAACTATCCCATGTATGCTATGGAGTTGGTGGATGTGATCTTTGCGTTGAAAATCTATCAGCATTATCTCTATGGGGAGAAGTGTGAGGTATATACTGACCACAAGAGTCTCAAATATATATTCACATAGAAATAGATTAATATACACCAACAAAGATAGGTAGATCTCATCAAGGAATATGACTACTCAATACACTACCATCCTAGTAAGGAAAATAAGGTGGCAGATGCTCTAAGTAGAAAGGATCCTGCATCATTATCAATGATGAGAATTGAAAAGGATCTGATCTTCTTAGATTTTTAAAGGATGGACCTTGGAATCATTAGGGGAGGAAACTAATCAATACTTTCTCAAATTAATACTCAACCATCTCTCTTGGAGAAAATAATGGATGCTCAACAAAAAGGTGTGGAAATTCTGAAAAGGGTGGAAGCTATCAGAAATTGGAAATCCCTAGAGTTTAAGGTGGATGAAGAAGGAGTTTTAAGATTTGGGTCACGATTATGTGTACTATCTGATTTAGAGATAAATAATGATATTTTTAATGACGCACATAGATCGACCTTTTCTATCCACATAGGGAGCACAAAGATGTATTGAGATCTCTGAGAAATCATTTGGTGGGACAATATGAAACAGGAGATCGTTGAATATAAATCAAAGTGCCTAGTATGTAAACAAGTGAAGGATGAGAGGAAAATGTCTAAGGGGATGATGCAACCACTACCCATACCAACGTGTATGTGGGAGAACATTTCCATGGATTTTTTCACTGGGATTCCAAGGATATATAGAGGAAAAAATTCTACATGGGTCATTGTGGATCGTCTTATAAAGAAAACTCACTTTATCACGATTTGAGAGGACTTCTCATTGGATCAACTTGCACAGATTTACATCAAAGAAGTGGTAAGGATACATAGAGTATCACTATCTATTGTATTTTATCGTGATCCCAGATTCACCTCAAAGTTCATGAAAAGTCTCCAATATGCTCTAATCACTAAATTGAAATTTAGTACGACCTATCATACTCAAACCAGTGGCCAATCTAAGTAATTTATTCAGACACTAGAAGACATGTTGAGAGTGTGTTCTATTGAATTAAAAGGAGGAAGGGAACATCATCTTCTACTGGTTGAATTATCCTACAATAATAATTTCCACTCGATCATCTGAATGGAACCATATAAAGCCCTTTATGGGAAAATGTGTAGAACACTTGCATATTTGGATGAAGTCGGTGAGCGTAATATGCTAGGACCTGAAATGGTTGAAGAAATGATGGAGAACGTGAAAACCATTCAGTAACATATCAAGGCAGCCCAAAGTTGACAGAAAATTTATGCAGTCAATCGTCGATGAGACCATGAGTTTAAAGTTGGAGACATGGTATTTCTACAAATATCTCAATGGAATAAGGTCCTGAGATTTGGGAAGAAAGGGAAGTTAAGTTCCAAGTACATTGGCCCATTCTAGATCCTTGATCGAGTCAGATCTGTGGCCTATCAACTGACACTTACACCTACCATTTCTAAAGTACATTATGTATTTCACGTATCCCAATTAATGAAGTAAATACCAGCTCCTTCACATGTACTCTCTTCAGAGGTGGTACTGTTGGAGGATGATCTTTCCTATGAGGAGGATCCAACGAAGTTCTTGGATCGTAGAGACCAAGTTCTATGCAACAAGACTACTCATATGGTCATGGTGCTATAGATAAACCATAAGTACATGGAGGTAACATGGGAACTAGAGGAAGCAATCCAGGAAAAGTACCCGCACCTGTTGATAGATTAGAATGTAAAACTAAATTTTGAGGGAGAAATTTCTTAAGGGGGAAGAATGTAACGACCAAATGTTTTTCAATGAAAATTCATTTCCTATATATATGTCATGAAAGAAAAACATAATGAACTACTAAGTTCTACGTGAGCTTTAAACATAATTGTGTTACTTTTGTGATTTGAATCTCCAAAATCTAACTTACACCGTTGCGATCGGCATGTTATTTGGAGTTTGACAAGAAAAACATATTTTTTTGGTGAATAGTAACCTACCCTTATGAATATTACCATACCCTTCTGAATAATTATATACCCTAATGAACCTTACCTATGATAGCATAAAGAAAATATTCAAGTGAATGTATGTTGTACCTATATTTTAGAATATGTAAATGAATGTTTTCAAACTCGTTTTTTAATAATAAATCATGAGTTTAATTAAATATTAAAATAATAATATTTAGAAAATTATTTTTGAAAAATTAATTTCAATTTTAGAATCCACAATTCGAAAAATGGTTTGGTTGAATTTTTGTGTTTTTTATAAAATAAATTAATTTTTTATAAATTGTAAAATACGACAATTTATGATAAATGCTAAATAGATTTATTGAGTCATTGATGATGATCTAGTGATGTAAGTCCAATTAGTTCTAATCCACATGCATTTATTACTATTCTAGTCCATGGAATCATCACTATTTCTGGTCTTGAGGTAAATTAATAAACTAATGATTAAAAAATTATGAAAACCCTCCTCTCATCCACTATAAACCCCCACTTCACTCCCTCTTCTCTTGAATACTCTAAAGCCTTGTGGCTTGCCAATATTCTACCCAAATCTATCCCCAAGATCCTCCCCCACTTCAAATATCCCCTAGCCTCTTAAAAAAACCAAAACCTCTGCCTTTAAGAGGTTCTCAAAGGAGATAAACTCAAGAGGTAAATTCCCCTTTGAAATACTTTTATTACTTTTAAGGTCATTTCTTTTCTTGTTTCTCTCCTCAACTCCATTCACCCAAATAGTATGATAACTACAGTAACATACATGTAAAATAATTCATTTATGCTAATGGGATATATTATTATCATATCTCATTTCCATACCTTTTATTTAAAATAAATGAAAACTCCATTTGAGATGTGTTAATTTAGCACAATCAAGGACAACAATATATCAATTTCTATTATCATCTTTAATTTTGGTCATGAAACATTTTGTGTTATGGTTGTAACAAATTATTATATATGTAATATATTCTTTTTATGGTTCTATAATAACTTGGTATAAATGGTAGTAAGTTATAAATCAAAACATGTTCTTTGTAATCAAACCCACCGTTTAACCCAAAACGGTTGTCACTAAAGTTATATATAATGGTTTAACTTCACTCCAAGTATCCAAATTATGTTTTAACCATGTAATATCTTGGATCTTCACTAATAACATAAAACTTAAATTCTGGACAACTACTTTCTTCATATGTTTTTAACCGAACATGAATATAAGTAAACCAATCTTGAAATCCAAGAAAACAAACGGTCCCGAACAATGAAATTGAACAACTTCACCCAATAAAAAGGCCATGGATGAACTTTAAAATGTTATAATAGATCCTTTACATATATACAAGGTTTTTTAACTATTAAATAACAAAACTTATTTGTTTATTCATGTCATTAATAACAAGTGGATAACACCAACAGACTTATGGTATGTGATCCTCTCCATTTCTCTCTTAATCAAGATTGTTCTCTATCCTATAACTTTTTATGGGTAATCCTAGATGATAAGGTATTTTTTCTCGCCTCCCCCATACCTCCATCATGTTTTATAAATGATAATAAATCCCTTCTCTCTATCATCAATCCCTCTTAGGTACACCCGACACAATTCCAATAAACCTTAATGAATTCCACCTGAAGCTCCTTTATTTTTTCGGGTTTCCATATCTTTCTTTTTATCAAAATGGAATTATCTTATCTATTTATGTACACATTCTAAATTATATGTACTTTTAAAAAATTAATTTATGAATACCACTTCATCACTCTCTCTTGGGGATATACATGTATCTAAAAGATTCCATCAATAGAACTTTCCGATAAGCAAACCAGTTTTAAGGGAACTTCCCAAATTTTTACCCCATTTCAAGGGCACTATATCATATGTTTTAAGCCACCATTTTCTTTCTAAAATAATTATTTTTATTATGAAAACCTTATTTTTTCAACTCTGGTTTTATATAATATATTTTCATCTTTTCTATTTTAAAATCTCTATCGTATTTTCCGTAAAACCACACAAAAATGTTTTAATGCTAATGTTTCTTAAATGAATTTACTATATTTTGTCACTTCTATTTGACATCACTTAAAAAATTATATGAATATTTTACATTATGAAAGTCCATGTATGGGATTGGTGGTTAGCCTTGACCAGTACTGAAAAGGGAAATGGGATTGGCAGTTAACCTTGACCCGTACCAAAATGGTAAACATGATAGGCGGTTAGCCTTGAAATGTACTAAATATATGTTTTATGATTCAGACACATTTATATGATTCCATGTTTATATGATCACATGCTTATATGATATTATTTCATGTGTTTCATGCTTTGGATATCATTATTTCATGCCTCCTAACTCATGTGCTTAAGATGTATCCTTATGTTCATTCCCTTACTAGGATTTTTAGATCATCCCTTTGTTCATGTGTTCCCTAGGGTACCCTATAAAGAGTTAAGGTCTCAAAAGAATTAAGGATATTTTTATGGAGATATGTTTCTTCCAAATATGGGGATGAACTTTTTTGTTTAAGGTTCAGACTTTCCAATCAGTTTCTAATGGGTTTATTCATAGAACCGAAAACATCCAATTATTCTATATCCATTTGGACCTACTTTCCAAAGGTATGTGCTCATTAGTTGTGGACCGATGAGGCTAAAGAATTTTCATTTGTCGAGAGGATGAGAGATTAGGCTCATCACACATTTTTTAGGGGAATTATTACCTACTCCGGGACACTCTTATAGAATTAAGTTATGTTCACGAATCCTTATTAATTCACCAAGTATGAAAATGAGTTTTCCTTTAGATTTGGATATCAATGATGATATATATGAGATTTATAGAATCTTTTATATGTATTTGAGGTTCTTCATCGATGAAGAATCATCCGTATGTATTATATATTCTTAGTCAATGGTATCCTTCAATACATTATATAGCAATCTCTTGGTTATTATGATGACCATACTGCTTTTAGAGCCAATCAGTGGGGCACTTGAAGTTTATTGTCGTTCAGAAGGACATGGATTATTTTAGAGTTGGTATAATACCTACAGATGGGCTACCTACATATCCTTGTTAAAAATAATGGAATCATAACCCATGTAGTTTTATTGTAAGGATATAGTTTGACGTCACATGGGACGAAAAATAATTAATGAAATATGGTCTTGAACCTTAGAAAGGCTTCCTACGTACTCTAATTTAAAGATAGAGATCGAAGTCCACATAGTTCGGGGATTGAAGTATGAGGTTTATGAATGATTAATGGACCAAAGAGAGATGTCATAATTACTTTTACACTCTAATCCCACTTGACTCATACTCGGTGTGAGAAAAAAGAGGTATCATTAAATTTGACGATTGTGCAATGGAAGATGGAGTCATAAGAAATGATGTGGGGATTATGTATGTATGGAGGTCCAAGTAAAATAATATTAGGACTTAGTTCAGGAAATAATCCCTGGATCAGGGTCCATAAAGGTATTTTTGCTTTATGGAGATTTTGGAATTTTAACTCAGGACTTACTCCTAAAAAGGAAGCCCAAATCCCAGGGGACTTGAGACTTGAGACTTACTCCTGAGAAGGAGGCCTAGGTTAAGAGGAATCGGGACTTACTCATAACGAGGATGACCATTAACAAGGTCCATAAAGGTATTTGTGCTTTATGGAGATTTAGATTCTTAATTTGGGGCTTTCTCTGGAGGAGGATGCCTAGATTAAGGGGGACTTTATCTTATAATTGGGGCTTACTCATGAGGAGGATTCCTATGAACATGGATCTTGGGGATTACACCTAAGGAGGATGCCCATGATCAGGGAACATGGGGCATACGTGTAAGGAGGATGCCCATGAACAGGGAACTTGCGGCTTACTCCTAAGGAGGATTCTCATGAACCAGGAACTTGGGGCTTACTCCTAAGGAGGTTCACAAATTAAAGATCATATCATCTAAAAGGATGAGGTTTAATGAAGGAAGTATCTATCCTTAGTGACATAACGTTATGTAAATCACGAGGTTTTTGAGATATGTTCCACATAATTCCTTTCAGATGAGGAATCCAATAAAGGAACCATGCCATAAATGGATTTTAAGAGTGTTTTGCAAGCTAAATATTTAATAGGAGAGGTGAATTAGAATAAAGGAAGTGAATTAGAAGGAGGAGAACAAGTATTGGTCTTGCATGCAAGTCCTGGTCACACAAGTATACTTGCGCGACATGAGGTCACTTGTGCGACGGAGAACCTGTAGGGTAATACTTGGGTGAGATTTGTCTCAAGCCCTTAGTATTATCCCTAGATGCTTCCAGAAGGGCGGTGCACAAGTTCCATTGAGAGGGAAAAGAAGCATGTAAGTGTTTCCATTTCCCTTAAGGGTTGCACACTTAGGCGTGCATGTGTTGATGAGTTCTAACACTTATGCCTTTTTATTCCTCTTTAGATCTTCCATTCTAGGTAAGAAATTGCCTTATAAATGTTCAGAAGACTTCAAGCAGAGACTGTGGCAACCAGAACTTAATTATGAGTTTTGGAAAATCCGTCCTCAAAATAGGGGGCCACAGGGGGTATTTATAGGCCACCTGAGGCTTGGGAGAAATTTCACTTAGGGCATGCAAGTGACTTGCGTGCCCAAGGCTGGCAGGCAAGTGACTTGCGTGCTCAAGGCTGGCACATAGGTATACTTGCGTGGCTTAATGCCTTTGGGAAATTCATGATGTTTTCCATATTTTTTGGTTGAGGTACTTCCCTTAGTAGATCTTTGGAATCTGTGACGGAACGGAGTGTCAACTAAAGCACCCCCTCAGAGTTGGATCTGAAAAAAGGAAAGAGGTTTTAACTCTGAGGTAAAGGAGAAGACCAAGGATTTTGGGCATGCAGGTAGGAGGCGCACAGGTATGAGGCATGCAGGTTGTGGAACATAGGTTTCTGGATAACCTATATATATAGGGATCACTTCACGCAAAGCATCCAGCTTTTGAATGCTTCTTGCTCTCGTCGCGCAGGTGTCTTGGCTTTTTACTCGTTCGCGCTTCTATTCATTGCATCGTGCTTCCTTAGTCTGTTTCTGACTTGCGCGCCAATACTAGCGCGGTAAAACTTGCATGACCATCTAGACTTGCACTCCAATATTAGACATTCGCGCCGTAACGCCATAGCCATTTTTTCAATTTCTTCACAAATTTTATGAAAAACCAAATTAATTAAAAGTTAATTATTCGATATTTGTGAAGATTCAATGGATCCAAGAAGAATTGGATCGGATGATGAGTTGGATAGCAAGAGAATTGATAATATAATGAACATCATTGGCCATGATTACTATGATATCTGCGACAACACTCTCCCAGATTTGGCCAGGTACATGAAGAAGTATCATGTCAATTTCCCACAGAGAATTTACTTGACATTATATGGTCATGGTCATATGAAAGGAGTCAACATTCCAGAGCCAAAGAACTATATCCCGCATTCTTGGTTTCAAACTTACACCAACTTTTCTACAGAAAATGTTTCAGTTGAAAGATCATTTGTTAATGCTAGAACAATGGGTAAGGCCTTCATAATTCATCATAGCCCTTGTGCCCCAGATCTAAAACCTCACAATCCTTAGATGCAGCCACATTGTTATCCCTCAATCTTCCAAAATTATCAAATTGATCAATCCAAAGGCGGGAAGAATAGTTGGGACTTCCATCCTGGAGGAGGCGTGAAGCCGACTTGGATGTGGGCCTATTGGGTGTGATAAACCTATGCAGAGTTTTTTGAAGATATGATGGGATCTGCAATATATTAAGCCGTCTGGGCCGGGCAGACATATGTATACAGAAATGATAACATTTTACCAGAGCTAATCAGCAACTAGAGCCTAAAAACCAATTATTTCCATCTGACTCATGGAGACGTAGGCATTAGTTTGTGGGAGGTTTACAAGATCTCGGGGGTTCCAATTTTGGGCGATATGTATGATGAATTCATCCCCCCAAGGCGACTTGGAATGATTTGGAGAGGAATCTGGCTTTGGATCAAGAATTGTTGAAAATTTTCCACAAGCTCAAGAATTCAAAGACCACCAAAACTCATTCTAGAATGGATATTCATCCAGAGGAGTGGATGGATATGTTTCTTATCAAGAATAAGGATAAGGGGCCCACCTATACTAGTCCTACCAGCTTCCTCAGAACAGAGAAGAGGGGTGCTCTTGGCACATTTTGGCTAACACTAAAAGCAGTGGAGTTTGAAAAGTGGGGGTATGAAGTGGACCAAAGAATCCCAGAAAAGAATCGTCTGGAAGGCTTTTTAGCTTTATGTCTTAGTGTTTATCTTCTTCCAGTTAGGGATTCAAAGGGAGGCATCAGGCCAGGGACCTTCGTTGTTGCATCCAAGTTGGATGAGAGTAAAATGGTTGGGTTTTCCACCCAAATTTTGGAAAAGATTCACAGGAGCATACTCCATGTCTATATGGGTAAGTCTCCTTTGAGAATAGGGGGACTATTCCATGTTTTCTGGGGATTGGGTCACCACTCACTTCAGGGCATATGCTGCATAGAGCAGAGTACAGGTTCCTAGAAGTTCTTTCAGGATATCAGTGCATGCATATTCTGAAATTTTTCCATTGTCCCTCAACTCATTTGATATGAAGTTGAGATTGATCATGTTCAAGGAATTCCATTTATTTCCTTATGGAAACCAACCAACCGGGTGGTTTGGTGATGATGGAATAGCTAGCCAGGAATTGAGGTCATACATTCTGTCTTGCATAGATGGTGTATTTGCCACCAGAATTGATGGAGAGATTATATTTGAGGCCTATGCTCCATATAGATTTGCATGCCAAATCAAGTGTCTATAGTAGATTATTGTATCTTCTATTGTGCATGATAGGTCAGAGCATCATGCAGTGGTTTTCTGACAACTATGGTTTCTGAGAGCTATGGAGAAGACTGGGGTAGTGTTTGATCTACCAGTTGCTAGAGCGGCGAGTCACTTGAGTACATGGTATGCTGAGAACTGGGTAGCATCATACCCTGAAAGGGTGCCGAATCATCCAATTCCTCAGGTGGGGAAAAAAGATAATTGTCGGGAAATAAACCCTTCGTCTAGAAGGTGACTCTTCCACACCCGGAGCTGATTCACCGAGTTCCTCACCCGGGGCAGATTCACCGGATTCCCAGGATGGGGATGATGGGGCACGACATGAGTTAAAGCGGCCTCGTGCCATATATAATCCTCCTTCCAAAGTTAAGAGACCTACTCCATCGACTCCTAGTGAGTTATATCCTTGAGGAAATTTAATATCCATTATTTTATAGAGCATAATGTTTCATTTTCTTATCCTTTATCTGTGATTGCAGGAGCTGGGAAGAATTTGATGTCCACGATTGTAGGACCCTCCTCGTAGCCTTCTAGTGAACTTGTTAGATATTTACGACCAGAGGATGTCCCAACAAGGCGGAGTTTATATTACGATGCTGAAACCGCCTGGATGGACTTATGCGAAGGGCTACACATCCTTGGAGTAAGGAATCTTCAGGCTTCTACTGATATCCATTTCAAGGATAACCCGATGAAGTGTGGGCCTGCATCAGAGAGCTGGAGATGCTCATATATTCCACTAATGATTCCATTCATATCACCAAGATGGTAAAGGAAATGATGGATCGTGGCACCACTGAGGGGATTGGTGCTTCAGTAGATGAGGAGTGGAACAATTATGTGGCTCCTGAAGACGTAAGTCTCTTTCCTTATTTGCTTGGTAACTTGATTTCAATTAAAGCTTTGTTACTCAAGGAAATTACTTTCTTCATCCTACAGCTTGTAAAGAAAGGAACTACTGAGGTTCCTTCACCACAGTATAGCCCTATTGGTACTACCATCAGAGCTACTGAATCTCCTCACGAATCGGGTGAAGTATCTCCAGGCCGGCAAACCATGAACGAGGAGTTAGAATGGTCTTTTCACTCTCCAATACCTGTATTTGGATGTGATGATGTCAACTCGCCCAAAAATACAAAGAAGCAAAGACATCGAAGGAAGAAGTACATATCTAAACACTTCATCAGTAGTGGTAAGTCCTTAATATAGTCATGAATCCTAACTCATGAAAAGATTGCTCATATTTCTTGGGATTACAGGGGCTTCTTCAATTTCTCCTCTAAGGGAGAGGACTGACCCTCCTCTGAGGATGACGGAGGGTGATGGTGAACAGTTTCCAATTCAAGATGACCTGGCTGCTCCTTTTGCTGCTACAAGGAGAGAAGATCATGCTTCTGATAATTTAACAATACTTCATATAATGTTGAATGAAAATATCAACTGACTTCCATTCTGTGATGCTTTAAGTTCAACAACTTCCCCAGAATATTTAGCGTCCACTGCAACTGATTCCATAATTTTCTCTGAAGAAGTTGTTCAGTGTCAGATACCGAAGGATGAGGATCTCCCAGAAGACATATCAAATGCTCCCATAGGTGAGACTAACCTGGAATCTGAGATATCACTTGATGAAATGATGAAACTTGGTGCATCTTTTTAATAACTTTTAGATCATGTTAAAATACCATATGATTGAGAATATTTTGAACGTGCATGTTATCCTTCATACTGTTAAAAATTTCTTATTACATCTCTGACCATGATTGGTTGAAATGTATAGTTTCGTCTGAGTAAGATGCTGATGCCTGAAGTGGGTAGAGAGAACCCTATTATTGTAGAGACGCGAGCTCAAGTGAAGCTTAACCTGACAGAGCTTCCTGAAGCCCATCCTGAAAATCCTGTTGAAGTTAGGAAAGATGGGGAAGAGCCTTCTCATACTGCTGATCTACCGTTGGGTAAGAGATGATATTATTTTTGGCTGTACTTAATTTGCAAGACAAATAATCAAATTTTGTTATACTTTTGAAACTAACCAAAACATTCAATTGATTATGTAGGGATGTCAATTTCAGTGGCTAGATCTGGAGGTGAAGCCTCATCCTCCTCCCCAACTAGAGTAGAAAGTGAAGTACCAAGGGTCATGGGGGAAGGATTGGCACTTCTATAAGTTCATTAATCCCATACTATATTACCCCCTGTGATATTGATGTTGAGTCAGACCCAGAGGTGCAGAAGGTGCTCCAATTCTCATGTTAGAAGGCATGGCAGAATATATGGAAGAACATATCTGAAGTTCCTCTTGAAGAGCTGTCTTCGAAGATCCCGCAACAGTAATCCTTGTTCGTCATGTTAGGACTTTACAGTTTTGGATATCAAGAGATCTATATCGCGATGAAACAAGTCATCTTAAGGAGGGAGCAGGAGAAAAAGTTCAGTCATTATCTAAGAAGAGTGAGGCTACTGACCAATATCGGTGAATTCGAGGCTACACTGCCCCGGGCTGAGGCTAACCATGCTACTAAGTTGAAGGAGCTGAAGCATAAGATCCTGGAGAAATTTGTCTAGAAGATGCACCTTTAGCAACAGTTAGATGTTGTTACTGGGGAACTTGACCAGCTTAACAATTTACTGGAAGGAGATCAAATGAATGGTATGAAAGCTATCGCAGATGCCAAGAATGCACTCCATCAAGCTGAAAAGAGTTAAGCTGGTCGAGTGAATGAACTTCAAGTGGCTGCTGATGAAGCTCGGGATGCCGTAAATCAAATGAAGAGTTATATTGAAAGCCTCTTGTAATTCTTGAAAAAGAGAAGAGACTCTAGTATATGGATGTCCTTATAACTCTTGTGCATCAATGAAAAACACTTTCATCTTCAATAATTTGTGCCTGTATTCTCTCGCTACTTGCTTTAATTAATTTTACCTAAACTAATGGGCCTAGTAAGCATAATTTTATTTTTGCTAGAATTTTAAAAAATAACCCTACAAACATTGAATCTTTTGTTTCTCAATATTTCCTAAATCATACAGTATGTATGTTTAGCGAGTTGGACTCAACATTTGTTCAGAGTTCTTTCTAAATGTTTCCAATTTAATGAGTACCCTGTCTTTTTTTGGTAGCTTAAATTCATGCAGGTCGAACATAGAAAAAGCTAATGTTTAAGGTCAATTATCTTTGACCTAATGGATTAAAATTTACTCAATTCCTTGATAATTTATTTGAAAACATAATACCACATTCAAGTATGGGAGAAAACATGTAAAATATGACTTAGGAAATTTTAAATCTGAGGGATGATATGAAAAAAGGGGTAAGGATCATTACAGGAAGTATTTATTAAGAGTGAAGTTACCACTATTTGACAAACCCATTAGGGGGTTGAAGTATACAGGGACACTTAAGGGAAATGGCTGTATAGTCAAATAATAGCATCCTTTGGATGATAGGTCCATTAGGTAGACTACTTACGCAAGTCCACCTAGGGGCACGTGCTGCATATTCATATAAAAGAAGTCTCAGAAATTTTAATTTTCTATTGCTAAATTCCAGTGAAAGTTTATAGAGATTCAAATTTTCTAAATCATAGAGTCTGCTATATGGAGAGAGGTACTTGAATATGGAGAGGATATTTCTAATTAATATTGTCAATGAATTGGATGAATGTCACTCCTGTGAAAGTCTGACCCAAACATAGGGAAAGGAAATATAAACCATAGACTTGAAAACTTTCAAATCGTGAAAAAGAGTATGGGAAAAATATGTTAAGGATTGCAATATTTTTTCGGATCCCTACATATTGTCTTTAAGACCAATAAGGACAAAAAAAAAATTTCTTCCCAAGAATGAAATTAAAACTATTTGACAAACCCGTTAGGGGGTTGAATTATACAGGGCCATTTAAGGGCATTGGCTGCATAGTCAATTAATAGCATCTTTTGGCTGACAGGTCCATTATGTAGACTACTTATGTAAGGACACCTAAGGGAACGTACTGCATAGTCAGGCAAAAGAATTCATGGGTATCAGACATTTTGTGACCAGAAGTTAAGAAAAGGGTTATGGAGATCTGGAATTATTTAAGGTTAGGAGTATGACACATGAAAATGGGTATTGTCTAATGCATGAAGGAGATACATAGACCAATGATGACCATAATCATGTTGTGGATGGGTCCTAAATTGAGATGTTGGACTTCACTATGTATCCCATAAGGATGGGAATCAAGACATACGTAGTTCTCAAAATACATGTTAATGTCATGTGGGATGAGAGTGTAGGAGATCTTAGTTTAGGTTTATAAATCTCAGACCATAATGAGGAATACACATTGTGTGTTTTATAAACCTGATGTGAATGAAGACCAGGGTTTTCATACCACATTCATGTTTTCACAGTGGGACTTTTCAACCAAGGGACTCAAAGTGGAATATGGGGTTAGGTCCAAAGACTTGGGGATGGATTCGAGGGATTCTCGAACGTTCCTACATATCCCATAAGGATGGGAATCAATCCATACACAGTTCTTTAAATACCCTATGTACAGATTTGATTCGTACAAGTGATGGGTGAAAGGGGACTTTAGTGCAATGATGGTTTAACCCAAGACTAAAGGTTCAGGCATTTCCATGTATGCATGTAATGCTTGGAAGATGACATGGTTCGAGATCAATGTCAATAATGATTCCCTCTCAGGTGAGGGTTTCAAAGACTGTGGTAGTTTATTGTTATACACGACAAAAGTACTAATAATTTAGGGTCATATGCATGGACTAGTGATGCATTGTTTAGCGTCATGTAGCTAAGACATATTTCTATGCAGTTTAATGTCTTGTAGTGAGGAAAATGGGGGACTGTACAGTTTAATGTCATATATCAAGGACGTTGGTGAACCAATGTGGAGATATCGGTTTCAGGGGGGGCTTCACTGTAGAGACCCGAAGCTTGACGTACATTGACATTACATTACATTTGCGGAATACTTAGTACATAACAAAAACACACACACAAGGATCGTAATAGTTTAGTGTCTTTGGAAACTCGGAATATAATCTTCTAATCCTGGTGAAAGATCTTCAACATCTCCCATAAAGATATTCTTTTTTTTATACCTAAAACCTTTCTTTATATCCTAGGGAAAAGAAAACAGAAAAGGGTGAGCTCAAATGCTCAGTAAGGGTAAACAAAAGAAATATCAATCACACCATATACATAAGCACATAACTTCTGGAAATCTTAACCTGCAAAAGAGATCATAATTTCATAACATAGGGTAAATCATGTAAATGAAATGTAATCACAATAAACATAACTTAAAACGTGAAACTTTGTGGAATTCACACATAATCGTATAGAATCATTTCTTGTTAGTCAAGACTCATTGCCAAGACTATCTTAGTGGAAAAAGTCCCTTTCTGAACCGAGTCACCCTCGTTTCAGTCCTGTTTCACTAAACCGGTATAACCTACCGTTCCAGCCATGTCTATCTCATGAGATATAAAATCATTACCCAATGCATTGGAGGGAGATATAGGTCCCACCCATCTCATAATGATACCATTTTTATGTGTGCCACAAAATCATAAATCATACATCATTACATAACCCATGTAATAAAAATGGGAATCTTAAACATCCTGACATCATAAAACAATTCATATATGATAAAGGAATTCATAAAAATAATTACATCACAACATAACCAAATCAATTTAATAATAGGGATAAAAACAGAACCCTTTATTATCTTATATGGAAAATAATTTTGATAAAACAATTGAACTTCATTCTTGAGGAAAATGTCCTTTCTACTTCAAAAACAATTTTCCTTTCTTAACATGTCATACAATTTTAAAATAAAAGAAGTTGATTAAAAATAAACTTGAAAACTTGTAAAGGAAGCTTCTTGGAAATAATGTTTTAAAAATCCATTCATGCCGTATAAGTTAAAAAAACATTCTTCGTACTTTTGTCGAAAAAGTCAAAAAAGTACCTCGTACGAAAAAAGACAAAATATTCCTTTCATATCTTTTACTAAAAACTCACCGAAGGGTAAAATAGGATTTAAACTATTGTAGGTTAATGGAAATAATATTACATATTGAGGAATCATGGATGTGGATGATAAAATACACCCCAGTAAATACTAAAGTATAAACAATCTCGGATAAAAATGAGATTGTGATATTTCCCTTACCTTAGGTCCGACTTTCATTGTAAGTGTCTGAACCTCTTGTATAATGATTTAAATAATGTTATTGACTTATTCCATAATCATACTTATTTTTATGATATCATATATGGTCATATTCTTAGATTCTTAGTAGTAATATTTCATTGCTACTTGTTATTCGGGTGATTATAACTTTTTGTTCTTATGCGTGTTTTGTCGAATAAATTCTTATTCTTTTCTTTAGGTTATAGATACCTCATTTCCAGAATGATATTAGTGTAATATCTATCATATTCATTCATTCAATTCATTTATATAATCATTATGAAATGAAGATCATGTAGAACGAGTCGCATCACATCGTGGAGACGGTATTCCATACGTACGTACGAGTGATGATATCGTTCCTATGATCGTGGAATTGTATTTGAGTATATGAATACTATTTCAGAATCAATATCACTTTATAATAGTCATATATGGTCATTATTTACACCATTATACTCATCCAAGTAAGGTGGTGGTGGAAAATAGATTACACCACGGCGTGGAGACGGTATTCCGTACGTACGCAGGCGCGGTGATTTCTTTTTCCGTAGGATGGATAGATGGTGAAATAGGGTTGTTTCATACTTATAATAACATATCAGTATATTAGTGATACTTATGTTATTACTTCATAATGAAACAACTAATGAATAAGAAGTGGAAGAAGAAATAAAGATGAAAGAATCGGTAACGGACATTACCTCTTCTTTGAAGTGCTTCTTTGATACCTTCTTTTAGGGCACTAAAATTGGTCTTTGAAGAAGACCAGAACCTCTAGGATGTCTCTAGGGAAGTGGAGAGGAGAAAGGGGCAGGGGTTGGAAGATCTTGAAGGCTCCAAGTGGTGTGAGGAATAGGGGGAGGAGGTGTCCTTTTATAAGGGAGGAGAGGGTCACCTTTGGAATAACTAAAACTATTATTTTATTATAAAGTCAATTTCGGTTTTAAATAGCTCCAAATTGATATATTTCGAAGCTAAGGTGGGGATGAGTCTAAATCCCCTTATCTAATAGAATTTAGACAAGTTTAGGTTCCTATTTTAACCTTATCATTTAGATTTAACATTAAGTTAAATAATTTTACTTTTACCATGTCTTCTTGTGTTCTTATACTATAAGGTTAATAAACTTACTATAAGCAGCCAAACGAACACCAAGATGTTTATTATTAATATATATAACCTTATATATGTCACTTGGCCTAACCTTATATTTTTAGGAATAAAATAACAATTACCAATATAATATTTGTTTTAAAAACTATTTTAGGTCAATTTTGACAATATTTAGTAATTGATTTTTGTAAAAATCATAACAGAATTATTAGTTCGAACCAAGTTAATTAAATCAATACTAACATGTCATATTAACCTAGAAAATTATTGGGATTCATAAAAAGTTTCAAATTACATTTATTTTCGTGTTTATAACATCAATTATGTCAATATTTCATTAATAAGATAATTACTGCATCATCATTGTGTCATAAATAAATTAAACTATTTAATGTCTAAAAATTACACATAAAATACCATTATGTATGAAATATTTTTAGATTTCTAATGAATATTTATAGTTGAATTTATCTTATGTATAACCCCATATTAAAAATTATTTACTTATTAAACTTTGATTTTAACTATTTTAACCCTTCTTTAAATAAATTAATAATAAATGTCCTAATCTAATCCAAGTGGGCCTAAATGGTCATATTTTATTCCTATGTTTGTTTTTGGTCGAATTAAACTTTTCCAATAGAATTAGGACATGTGTTAGGGTAATAATAATATCATTTCTACCCTTAATTACCCTATTTTCTTTTTACCGTGGTAAAAAAAGTAAAAAGTTACTATTCACCAAAAATTATTTTAATCTCATTGAACCAAATTTTAGTCCTTGATATTAACCGTGTCTCTTGGATTTTCGAAATTCCACTCACAGAAGCGGTAAAATTAAGTTTTATGAAAAATTCAGTTTTTTAACTACCACTTAGTGGTTTCACTATTCATCAAAAATTGAAAGTTTTCAGAAAAATACCAAAATTTCACCCTAGGCTAATTTCGATATTCCGAATCCAAAAATGAATTCCATTTTGAAAAATAAAATTTACAAAATTTCAAAAAGTGGTTATTACTATTCATAACGGCTAGTTTTAATAATATTTTAATAGCATATTGTTGTTTAGTGAAACTCGTTATTGCGTACTACACACGCTATCGAGGAAGGTCGCGATTGCGTGTAATGCAAGGAAAGTCAAGGATGCGTATTGTGCCAGCTCTTTTTGGTGTAGCGTACAACACAAGACATTAGTGAAATTAAAAAAAATATTTTTCATAAAATCTTGGGCTGTTACATTCACGGATCAACATCATATGAGATAAACGTGAACCGATGTGAAGATATTGGTTTTGGGCTTGAACATTAGGGGGTTTACTACATACCCAGCCTAGAAGGCAAGGATCAAAGTCTATGTAGTTCGATTAAGAATGAATTGGTGATCAAGTTGTACTTGAGGACAACCCGAAGATGATGTTGGGACTTATGTGTGGTTAGCGGCCCAGAGAGGGTGTTATGGTTGAAGCTTACTCTAATCTCACGTGAGTCATGCTCAGTGTGAGAAACAAGAGGCAACAACAACCCTAATGATGAACAGTTTAACGTAATGTAAGACATATAAGGGACTAGACACAGTTTCACGTCATGTTGTACAATGGAGGGACCATGCAGTTTAAATTATTGCACTAAGGACTATGATAGTTTAAGGTCATATTCATGGACCAGTGTTGCACAGTTTAATGTCATGTAGCTAGGAAAAAATAGTTTAACGTCATGTTGGATGATAGAGAGACTATGCAGTTTAAAGTCTTACAGTAAGGACTATGAGACCATGTAGTTTAAAGACCTTCAATAAGGACTATGATAGTTTAAGGTCATATGCATGGACCAGTGCTACACAGTTTAACATCATGTAGCTAGGACAACACAGTTTAATGTCATGTTGGACGATAGAGGGACTATGCAGTTTAAAGTCATGCAGTAAGGACTATGGGACCATGCGGTTTAAAGTCTTGCAGTAAGGACTATGCTAGTTTAGGGTCATATGCATGGAATCGTGCTGCATAGTTTAATGCCATGTAGCTTGGACAACATAGTTTAACATCATGTTGGACGAATATGTATTTGTGTTACACAAAATATTTCTTCAAGAATTTTGCATTAGTTGGAGTTTTAATGAGTTATCCATCCATTGAGATTAAAGAATCAGCTCCATTGGAGTAGACCTTATGTATTGAGTAAGGTCCTTCCCACTTTGGCACAAGCTTGGGAGGATTCATTCCTGGTATCATTGGAGTTATGATAACCAATACCAATTCTCCTTGAATGGATGAATGAAGATGAACTTTTTTTGTTGAAAGCTCGTGCTAATCGATTCTGATAGACTTCCAAGTGGTGCAGGGTGCACAATCGTTTTTCATCCAATCATTCAAATTCATCAAATCGCTTTTGAGATTGTTCATCTATAGATGAATGATCCCAAATGGCTACTCTGAGCGAAGGTAATTGAACCTCGATGGGAAAGACTGCTTCTGTTCTATATACCAATGAATATGGAGTTGACCGCATAGCAGTGCGGGTGGTTGTCCGATAAGCTCTTAAAGCATGAAAAAGTTTATCAGGCCATGCTTTCTTATCTTTATCCACCATCTTTTGCAGTATGTTTTAAAGAGTCTTATTGAAGGCTTCTATTTGTCTATTGGCCGCTGCATGATATCGAGATGAATGTCCGGATTTGATGTTGTATTCTTGATACAACTTCATTATCTCATATGAACAGAAGTTGGTGCCATTGTCCGTCAATATGGTATGAGGGACACCAAATCTGGTAATGATGTTAGACTTGATGAAGCTAAAAATTATTTTATAACTAACTTCTTTGAGATTTATTGCCTCTTCCCATTTCTAAAAGAAGTCAGTAGTAGTAAGAATATACTTAAACTACTTGGATGTAGCCGAAGGGTAAGGTCCTACTACATTCATTCCCCATTGGGAAAATAGCCATGAGTATTTAGCAGTATGAAGAAACTCTAGGGGTTGATGAATGAAGTTGGCACATACTTGTCAAGAATGACACTTCTTAGTGAAATCAAAGAAATCTTGTATCATTAAAGGCCAGAAGTATCCAAGTCTTCAAATTTGATCAGACAGTCTATGTCTAGACTGGTGGGCACCACAGACTCCTGCATGTACTTCTTTCATGATAGCCATTGTCTCTTCACCATCAATACATCTGAAGATAATTCCACCAAAAACTCACTTGTATATAATTTTTTCTAGGTGACCTAGGCTATCATAAAGAGTAAAATTGACTACACATCACCAAACTTGTTCTTTCTTGTCTCTATCAGGTGGGAGTGTTCCATTTTGAAAGTATTCCCTGATAGCTATCATCCATCCTGTAGTATGACCATATGGTTCATAAATGGGACTAATTTCATTGATTTCATCTGTTATGATTTGAACATAAGGTAAAACTGTACGAAATTGGGAAATACTGATGATTATTTCATCCTGGTTTGGATATGCCAGAGCTGTGGCTATATTAGCCAGTGCATCATCTTGAGCATTTTGTGATTGCAGGACATAAGAAATTGTCAGTTCCAAGGGAAATTCCACCATTAACTCTCTAACGTAATCACACAAAGGGATTAACTCTTCTTTTTTTGATGGCATAATCCCCATTTACTTGTTTGATTACCAGGTCTGAATCACCTTTAACCTTTAAGTGATTCACCTATGCCTGAAGCGCCAACTCCAATCCTACGATGGGAGCTTGATATTCTGCTTCATTGTTTGCACCACCTTCTGATAATAAAGAGGAGTAAGGAAACACTTCCATTTCTGGGGAAATAAGGATTATTCCTAATCTAACTTTATTGAGTTTAGGATTTTCTATTATCTTCCCTGTTGGACTTCTGGAAGCACCATCAAAGTTCATTTCCCATGTTTGAAGATTATGTTGAATAGAGAAGACTTACTCATCACGAAGTTCAATATCTAAAGATCCAGCTTCTGTTGAAGGGTGTTCAGCAAAGAAACCAGCCAGATCTTGGCCCTTTATTTCCTTTTGAGAAACATACTGGATATCAAACTGCAGAAAAATAACTGCCCACCTTTCCAGACGTCCTATAAGCATTGGATGACTAAGGATAAATTTGAGCGGGTTATCGTGAGATAACAGTTGGACCTCATGATATTGCAGGTAGTGTCTCAATTTCTGAACTGCAAATATTAAAGCTAGGCAGAACTTTTCAATACTTGAATATCGAGTTTCTACCTCAAGCATAGTTCGACTGAGATATTAAAGGTTGTTTTCATTCCCAGAACCATTCTTTTGGGAAAGGAAGGCACCCAATGATCGCTCTAAAGATATCACATAGAGGATAAGTGGTCTTCCTTCATTAGATGGAATTAATTCTGGTGGACTCAAGAGATATTTCTTGAGAATATTGAATGCTTCTTGACATTCTTCAGTATACTGGTAAGTGACTCCCTTCTTCATTAATTTGGTGAAGGGTAAACATTTCCCTGCCAGATTGGCGATGAAACGCCGAATATAGGCCAAGTTTCCTTGAAGTCCTCTCAATTATTTCAAATTTCGAGGAGGTGACATACCAAGGATTGATTTTTTCTTCTCAGGATCAACCTCTATACCACGATGGTGTACAAAAAAGCCGTGAAATTTTCCTAAGGTTACCCAAAAAGAACATTTCAAGGGGTTCATCTTCAAATTGTGTTGTCGAAGTTTGTCAAATATGATTTCTAGATCAGCCAAGTTATTAGAACATTGTCTGGATTTTACCACCAAATCATCCACATAACATTCCACAAATTTCCCTAAAAAGGGTTTGAAGATATTGTGCATGGAACATTGATACGTTGCACCTGCATTCTTCAGGCCAAAGGGTATTACCCGATAGCAAAACACACCTTGAGGGGCTCTGAAGGCTGTAGATTCTTCATCTTCTAGAGCCATTCAGATTTGATTATACCTAGAATATCCATCCATGAAAGAAAGTGCTTCATAACCAGTTGTTGCATCAATAAATAGTTCTGTGATCGGAACTAGAAAATCATCCTTGGGATAATGCCGATTAAGATATCTGAAGTCAATGCAAACTCTAATTTTTCCATTCTTCTTTTTCACTGGGACAATATTAGCCATCCATTTGGGATACTGAACTTCTCTGAAAAAGTTAGCATTGATAATCTTATCCACTTCAGCTTCAATTTTTGAGGCATAAGTTGGGTGTGCTCTTCTTGCGGATTGTTTGAATCCTCGATGTTCTTCTGGAAACCCCAAATGATGAGTGAAAACATTGGGATGAAGACCTGGAATTTCTGTAAAATTCCAAGAAAATACACCTCAATTTTGCTTTAATAAAGAAGTATACATTTCTTGCTCTTCAAGATTCATGGATGCACTAATTAAAGTGGGGTGTGGATCTTCTTTTGTACCCAGATTTATTTCTTTGAGTTCATCCACAGCGGTAGAGATACCCTCTTCAAATGCTGTAGGAGCATCTCTGAGATATTCCTCTTCTTCTTCAATATGTGTTACTTCCTCTATTTCTACATGCATAGTAGATGAAAAAGCATAATTTCCATGATCATGGGAGAAGTTAAATTTTGATCATTTTGAAGAATAAGCTACCATTTATGACCATATTGATAATGAAGGGTCTTCTTGGGTTGATAGAGAGGAGATGATGGATTGAGAAAAAACATCATTATTTTCCTCTGGTATTGCAATAACTTCTTCTGGCCTGGTTGATGAAGTATAGAATTGCTGTATTTCAACAGATGAAATGAAGACATCTCCATTTGAGCTTTCATCATTTCCTGGTGAGTCAATAATTTCTCCCATGCTGTCTAGATCGATTTCCGTAATTGACATTATGGAAGTTTCCATAAGAGTATTGGGATTTGGGTCTATCCATTCAATTTGACTGATAAGAAACACATAATATGTACTCACATGTATGAATGGGATTACTGGAATCTTTTCCAAACCATATGAAGCATTAATTTTGGTAACCTCCTTTGTCATGGATATCTCCTTTCCCTCCATGTGATAGAATTCTGCCTCAATGTATTGATATTCACATGTTTTGAATGAGGCTTTATCACCATAAAATGTCCCAATTTGATAATTGAAACAATATTTGATACATTGATGGTATGATGAAGGTACAACCACATGTTGATGTATCCAAGGTCTTCCAAGAAAAATGTTGAAGGCCGTGTCATGATGAACAACCATGAAATCTGAATTGGATACAAGGTCTCCAAACTGAGTTCTGAGTGTAATTTTGCCCAGAGGTTCTTGTTCATTATTATCACATCTTTTCAACATCAAAGTAGAAGGAGATAAATCAGATTCGGTGAGACCTAATCGATGAAGTGTATGAATAGGGATGAGGTTGACTCCCGAACCATTATCACTGAAATCTCGTCGGATGTCAACATCATTGACCTTGCCAAATAAATACAAAGGTTTGATATGTCCGTGTACAACAACATATTCATCTTCATCTGTAAAAGATATCACTACATGAAATTCTGTAGGTTCATTATCTATATGGTAGATTTCTGCCGCAACAATTTTATTTTCAAATTCTTGAGGACTTGACAATGCCTCAATGAGTACCTCCCGAAGATCCTTTGATAGATTGAAGGCATCCAGAATTGATAAATTGGCCAGTACTTGGGACAAATGTTTCATCATCATCAAAACATAGATATCTATGAATTTTTTGGGTAGAAAAAGAAAACAACAAAGGAATAGAAAAAAGCGGACCCACAACGCCCCACACAACAATCCTAGGGGGGCCAAAAGTAGTGGAGGCCCAGGGAATCCCCTCGAACCAAGTTGACCCCCTCTGGTTTCATGGAGCTAGCAGTATGGAAGCAAAAGTGAGCTGGACCGGGGACGTCAAGAGAGGAAAGATGGTCTGCTACCTTATTCCCCTAGCGCCAAGTGTGGGTTACGCTGATGTTATTTGTGATCATACCTCGACATGACCTCATGGTGTAGTGTATAGACCATGGAAAGGAACAGAATCCATGCAAAGCTTTGTGAAGGATTTGGGAATCAGTTTCAACCAGTGATAGGATGATCCCTTGTTGGAAACACAAAGAGAGGCCCAACAACAACGCCTTTGCCTCAGCTTGAAGACAGGATCCACACCTCAAGTGACCCGAGAAAGCCATGATAACCGACCCAAATTGGTTCCGAACCACCCCTCCTCCATGAATTGCCCCCATGATGCAAGACCCATCCGAGTTGAGTTTGAGCCCTCTTCTTGGTGGAGTCCACCCAACCCGGTTACCTCTACTGGCGCTGCTACTCGATGAATTGCTAACATTACATGTTTTATGATGTAGAAGAGTGGGAGCCTCCTTCCATTGGAAAAAATATCTGATCAAGTCCAGTAAAAGGAACTTTGTACGAAGTACAATTTCCCGGACAGAGGCGATAATCCATTCATGACGAGACTTGTTCCATGCTTGCCATATCGTCCAGCATCTTGCATGAAGAACCATAGTGCGGGCCATCTGCTTAGGGGCCCTCTCCACCACACCGTGAAACCATCTATCCAGAAAAGGCATGTCGACCATGCAATTGTTAGAGAAATCCATAAAATCACTGAAATAAATCCATACCGCCCTCTCCCATTCTCCTTCAAAGAACAGGTGATTTGTGCATTCCTCTCGGTGCTCCGAGCAACAGTGACACCTTGAGGCCAAAGGGATGCCACACCTCCTAATGTTTTCATCTTTGGGTATGGCTCTGTGCCGCATCCTCCAGGTAAGAAATTTCTGTTTGATCTGAGTTTCCATGGTCCAGAGGATCGCATTCCAAGCAGAGATGTGATCGGTAGAGTCCAAGGATCACCGAAAATCCCTCGAAGAGAAGGAGCCCGATGCAGAGAGAGTGAAAACACACCTGTCTAGATCAGAGTTGATTTAAATAAGGTCGAAAGTATCACGTTGATCATCATCAAGGACTGCATCAATGAAGGTCGTGTGATCACTAGCCTCCTTAAAAGTGAGCGTAGTTCCCGGGAACCCCGGGAAGCCAAGGATGGTCCCAACCCAGTTATGATGCCAGAAGAGAATGTCCCCCCTTCCCACAAGCCATCTGAAATATGGTTCTAACACCGCGATAAAGGGATAAATCACCTACCAGAAGGGGGAAACATTGCTGATGCTCCCGAGCTCGGAGCCTGCATGAGAGTTGTGTACGGTGATCCCCCAAAGCGTGCATTTTTTCAGCACCTCCCAGGCTATCTTTGCATGCATGCACATGAGCGTGTCGTTGAGTCGGCGAAAATTGATACCCCCTTCCATGACTGGTCTCGCCACCCTATCCCTTGAGTCCTAGCGACGTCTACCCTCTGCTCGTGGATCCCAGATAAAACCAGTGAGAATCTTATCAATCCTGTTAATGGTGATCTTAGGGACTTTGATCGATGAGAGAGAGTGGATAGGGGTGGCAAGAAGTACAATGTTAACCATCGTTATTCGTCCCCAGAAAGAGAGGAAGATGTTCTTCTAGTTGAGGATTTTGTCCGTGATCTTGTTGAAAATGTCGTCTAAGTCACGTACCCGAAACCTCCCCAAGGAGATCGGGGCACCCAAGTATTCCATGAGGAAAGACCCTCTGTGCATGTCCATATATTGCTGTATATCATGGGGTCGATAAGCACTGCATCTGTTGGAAATGAAAATGTTACTTTTAGCCTTGCTAATTACCTGAGAGGAAGAAGGTGTAACCTATAAAAAATCCTACAAAATAACTGTGCCAGGATTGAATCTGCCATGTGTGGAAGAAGTTTCTTATTCTTTTTGAGCCCGGTGAAGGGCTTTTCCACTAGTTTCTACTGCATATATAGTTCTAGCAGGGGTAGGATTGGAATAGTGCCTTCTGAAATATCCACGTCTTCCCCTGTATCCTAGACCTCTGGAACTCCCTCTAATTCCTCACTTTGATACAGGTAACTCAGGCTCATCAAGATCGAAACTGTGACTGGCATAAGGATCCGTTAAGTCAATCATGTTAACAGAACCAAAGATCAATTCTTCATCTGATGAAGATTATGCCTGATTATCCAGTTCAGGCTGTGCCATTTGATGGGGAGGTGCCTGTGCTTTTGAAGTAGATGGCATAAAATCTGCCAGAGTCAAAGACAACTTTGGATTTGACACGAGCTCATCTTCTTCTGACTGCTCTCCTTTCTTCGAATTATGCCACCTCTTTGAGTATTTTCCATCTAACGAAGGGGGTTTTTCTATAGCATTCATAGCAGAAGACACAAATGGTTTCTTCAATTGAGTTTGTAAAATTGCATGAGTTTGGTTGATCATTTTCCTGACCATCCAATCATCATATTTTTACGCATTTTTTCTTTTGGCTTCATGCCACTCACCTTCTTCCTCTGGATCTGTAGCAATAACACAAGCTACTTGGGATGAAAAATGTAACAACCAAAAGTTTTTCAATGGAAATTCCTTTCTTATATTTATGTTATAGAATAACATGAAAAAACAACATAATGAACTACTAAGTGATAAGTGACCTTTAAACATAAGTTTTTCACTTCTATGTTTTGAATTTTGAAAATCCGACAAACACGACTGTGTTCAAGATGACTTTTAGATTCTATTGAAACAAAAATAATTTTCGGTGAATATTAACATACCCTTGTGAATAGTAACACAACCTTATGAATAGTATTAATAACCTTATGAATAGAAAATCATCCAACATAAGATTAACCTTACCCATGAATAATTAAATAAAATTTAGACATCTTAGAAAGTGACAATTTGACCTTAGTAAACATTTTTCTATTCTGTAAGTCATAAATAATTAATAAATTTAAAATAAAATTTATTTCCCTAAAATGTATTCATAAATTAGTGAATCAATTTATTATTGTTTTTAGATAATTTTATAACACCGTACATAATTTTTGAAAGCACTATAGAATCAGTTTTAATTTTTAAAAACTATTTTTAAGTAAATTATGATTTTAATTAAATATTAAATTAATAATATTTAGAAAATTATTTTTGAAAAATGGAATTCATTTTTTTATTCTACATGTTAAAACATGGTTGGGGTAAATTTTTGTCATTTTTATGAAATACTTGATTATTTGATAAATAGTGAAATACCATAATTTACAAAATAAGCTAAATAAGCTAATTATAGGATCATGTGTGATGTTCTGTTGATGTAAGCCCACTTGGTTTGGTATTAAATTATAAAATTACTATTCTTGGTCATTCAATACTCACTATTCCTTGTCTTGTGAGGAAATAATAAACTAATGAATTTTATATTAAGGAAACCCCTCTCCCCTCCACTATAAAATCCACCCTTCACACCCTCATTTCCTCACACCTCTCAAGATCCAAGAATTCTCTAAAATCAGCCCAAAAATATTCCCTATCCCCTCTCCCATGTCCAAGAGATACTTGTCTCATCAAAATAACAAGCCTAGCTTCCTTAAGGAGGATCTCAATAGGAGGATTTAAGAGGTAATTTCTCTCCCATTTTTTCTTTAATTTTCTTTCAAGTTCAAGATCATTTATTGATCTCTACCCACCTATCATCATCCAAATGGTATTTTAACTCTATTATTATAAATATACTGGAATATTATGATGCTAATGGGATATTATATCATCCAACCCCCTTTCCCTCTTTTTTTTATTTTATTAAAGAAAACGTTGTTCGTGAGGTGTTAATTTACCACCTTCATGAACGACATGCTTTATTCTTCCATTTATACCTTCAGATCTGGTCATGAAACCATTTTTAGGGTTTAACCAGATTATTTTATATGTATTATGTCCTATTTAAAGTTCTGGAACTGACTTATGAACATATTACTATGTTATAAATTAAAACAAGTTCCTTGTGGTCGAAAAACAACCGAAATTAACCCAAACAGTATTCATTTAATTTTTATCTATTGATTAATCCATATGGATCTAATATAATTCATTATAAGATCATTCAAACTCCTGTGATATCATTAATAACATTTAATATCAGTTCTGGATGTTTACCAGTGTTCTACCCGAACTTCAATTTATGAATTCAAATGAACCACTAAAGAAAATATTAAAAACAAATATTCCCGAACAATTTTTTTAAACTCTATAACTCATCCAAAGGCATATAAAATCACATAATGAAACCATAATGAACCATATTAATTTAAAAAAGGTTCTATATTTCTAATTAATTAATATAATGTCATTATACAAGATATTAATGTGAATGAAGAATTCAGATACAAGGTAAGGGGAAATTCGTGAACCCAACTTTCTTCCTTCGGGTTTTACCTCTTTCACTCCATTTTTGATATGGTCACTTCTTAAAGATAATTTTTTCATAATTTTTTTTCTTTTTATGGGATATACATGTTTTATAATTAAGTTTATGTCAATCCAAATTTTTTCCAAAAGAACTCTTCTTTAAGAACTCAACTTTTACCTCTCATTCATGGTTGATGGTTCTTGTATCAAGTATGTTGTTCCCTATTTCTTTTGGGAACCCAAATCATATGAATGTGTTCTTATGAGATGAAACCCATTCTTTACCATGGTTTAGTTATGTTCATCATTGTTATATTTTCTATGTGGCATGCATGATAATGAAAATATTATGAGGTGACGGGTGCGCCCGAAATTATATAGCGCAATATAAATGATTCAAAGGGACGGGTGCACCCGGAATTATATAGCGCTACAATTCATTGGGTAAAGTGATGAATCTCATGAGTAAATGTGAAATGATGTGTTAACAAGATTCTAGCTTGGTTCACAAGTATGTGTTGTAGTTAACCACTAAGACATGATGTTTCATTTTTATGCATTGCCACATTTCAAGTCTTTTATTTAGGCTCCTCTCATGTTCATGATCTTTTGCATATGTTATGATTATACTCACCCATGCTATATTATTCTTATCTATAATCTTACTGGGATTTTAGCTCACCCATTTTAATGAATATCCTCAGGTTTCTACATGTACTAACGAGAGGACAAGTGCCAATAATAAGCTAGAGAATAAGAAATTAAATAAATGTTTAAGCTTGATGTTGTAATTTTTTTGTATGGTCCTAGTTTTCCCAAGACACTAAAACATTGGATCCTCTATGTGTAATACTATTATTTTTTTATCTTTAAAATGATTTAATAGTAAAGTATGAAAAGGCTGGGTCGCTATAGTGTGTATCGGAGGAAAGGTTTAGTAAATTTGGGAATTAGGATTAGTGAACCCTAGAGAAAATCTATAGCATGAGACTAAGTAAAAATATGCACACAAGAATATTTACATAGGGATACCATATGTTATGTTTTTGTATAAATTTATAAAATTAAAAAGTTATTCATGACTTGTTTACATATGTTTTGTTCTAACCTTTTCTATTTTAGAAAATGGTGGGAACCAGGAGAAATCAGGCCAACAACTCGTGCAAGGTCCAATGCAACGATTGCCTGACTGACATCCCCAATGATTTGGGAGGTGGAGTTCAGAACTTCATGGTGATTATTACCCAATTATCTCAGGTTATGAATAATAACCATAATAATGTGTAATGTCCTCCTTCACCAAAGAGGGATCAACTGGCTATCAAATGTTTTATGCGGACACGACCACCGACGTTTAGTGGATATTCTGATCCAATAGTTGTGGAACAGTGGGTTAACTCCATGGAGAAGATCTTTTTTGATCTTCAATGTTCTGAGATGGAGAAGGTGACCCTAGACGTTTATCATCTATATGGAGAAGCTGATCAATGTTGGGATTTGATTAAGAACACCAAGCCAAGGGAGGAAATTGAAGAGATGGAATGGGAAGACTTTAAGATAATGTTTCTTAATAAGTATTTCCCATGAACTCTTCGTACGAAGATGGGGAGAGAATTTATAGAGCTCAAGTAAAAAAAGAGAATCTTTCACAACCTATGAAGCAAATTTCACAAATCTTTCAAGGTATGCTTCGGGTTTTTTATTAACAATGATAGAAAAATTGATAGATTCTTTAGTGGATTAAAACCACACCTTCGAAAGGCTCTCGCAATTCAAGACTTGAGGAGTTATGAAGAAGTTTTTTGGTGTGCTCTCAAAGTGGAGATGGATTTTGGATAATGGTCCCATGGCTATGGTGATAAGAGAAGAAAGATATAGTTTCAAGCTAGTGGATCTAATGACAAAGGTGGGAAGAAAAATCAACAACCCACATGACAAAAATGTGAGAAGTTGCACCATGGGAACTACCTCAAAGGGATGGGGAAATGCATCAAGTGTGGGAAAGAAGGACACCATTCTCAAGAGTGTTGAAAAGACACAAAAAGGAAGAGATTTTATCCAATGAAAGGAGATAACCACTCCTGGTTCAATGATACAACTTTAGGGATCTAGGGAACTATGCAAACCAGTGCACTAAACCTCGAGTTGTCGAGTGTAATTAGCGTCAGAAACCACCAAAGCCAATGGAACAAGGTAAGGCTTATGCCATCACTACTATGGAGGTGGATCATGATAATGAAGTCGTACAAGGTACACTTCCTATTCACTCAAAAATGGAAAAAGTCTTATTTGATTCTGGTTCTACGCATTCATTTATATCATGCAAGTTTGCTAGAACTATAGAATTGAAGCCCTAGAACCTTGAAGTAGAGATATATGTAAAAACATTAAGTGGTGTAATCATTGTAGCCCAAGTGTTTTAATCTTATCCTATTGGCGTATGTGGGAATATTCTTCTGGAAAATATCGTAATGCTTCCCTTGGTGGAATTCAATGCTATAATGGAAATGGACTGGCTCTAGTTATATAGAGCACATACCCACTATAGGGAAAAGTAAATAAATTTTCATATTCCGAACCATCCCATGATCCTCTACAAATTCCAGGAATATCATGAACCTCATTTGAAAAATCCTTCAATAGTGTGGGTGTTGATTCCCTATGAAGAAGAATACCTTTCCCAAATGGTTGAGTCGAAGGAAAGTGCTAAGCTTGAGTAAATTCCCATCGTTATGGAATACGAAGATGTATTTCTAGAAGAGTTACCCAGAATTCCCCCGGATCATGAGGTAGTGTTCTCAAGTGTACTCATACCTGGAGCTACTCCTAACTCAAAGTTTCTCTATAGGATAGATCCTATCTAATTGGAGGAGTTAATAAAACAGCTGAAAGAGCATCTGGAAAAGGGTTCAAACATCTTAGGGCATCACCTTGGGGTGCGCCAGTGCTCTTTGTGAAAAAGAAGGATGGAACAATGCGGCTGGGTATTGATTATCGAGAACTCAAAAATATCACCATAGAGAACAAGTATCCTCTCCCAAGGATTGATGACTTGTTTGACCAGTTAAGAGGAGCTCAATACGTCTCAAAGGTGGATCTTTGTTCTAGATATCATCAGGTAAAGGTGAAGAAGGAATATATTTAGAAGACTGCCTTCCATACATGGTATGGGCACTATGAGTTTTTGGTGATTCCCTTAGGACTTACTAATGCCCCTGAAATAGTCATGGATTTGATGAATAGAGTCTTTAGACATTACCTTGAAAAATTTGTGGTAGTGTTTATCGATGATATTCTCATCTACTCCAAGAGCAAGGAGGAACATGAAGAACATCTAAGACTTGTGTTGGCGAAATCGAGAAAGGAGAAGTTGTACGCCATGTTCAGAAAGTGTGACTTTTTGATGAATCAAGTCATGTTCTTGGGACATGTGATCACAAGTGAGGGAATTTCTATGGATCCTTAAAAAACAAGGGAAATCAAGGAATGACCTAGGCCCTATAGTGTCACAAAAATCCGTAGTTTTCTTGGATTTAATGGGTACTACCGACGTTTTGTGAGAAACCTCTCATGATTGTCAACCCCACTAACTAAGTTTAAAAGGAAAGTGGTAAAGTATGTCTGGATGGAAGAATGTGAGGGATGCTTCAAGGAGTTAAAGAGAAGGCTGATCGCAGTACCTGTACTCACACTACCGAAAAGTGAAGAAAGTTTTGTGATATACAGTGATGATTCAAAGAAAGTCTTGGGTTGTGTACTCATGAAAAATTACAATGTGATAGCCTACATCTAACGGTAGGTGAAGATCCAAGACCAGAACTACCCGACGCATGATCTAGAGCTGGAAGTCGTGATTTTTACCTTGAAAATCTGGCATCACTACCTTTATGGTGAGAATTGTGACATACACAATGACCACAAGAGCCTAAAGTATATATTCACACAACAGGAGCTCAACATGCATCAAAGGAGATGGTTAGAGATAATCAAGGATTACAATTTCTCTATTCACTATCATCCTAGAAAGGCGAACAAGGTAGTTGATGCTCTAAGCAGAAAATAACCTGCTACTCTATCCATGTTGTGGATTGAGAAAGACACTATCTTGTTGGATATGAAAAGAATGGATTTGAAAATCATAAGGGCATGGGATACATCCTACCTTACCCAAATTATTGTGCCACCATCCATCAAAGAGAAGATTAAGGAAGCATAAAGGGATGATGGGGAGATACAAAAGATGGTGAATGTAGTAAAGGAAGGGAAGATGCAAGAGTTCCATATCGACGATGATGGTGTGATTTGGTATGGAACATGGCTTTGTGTACCTTAATCACCTAAGATAAAGAAGGAGCTATTGGAAAATTCACATAGATAAACTTTTTCTATCCATCATGGGAGTACCAAGATATACCGTGATCCCCGAGAACACTTCTGGTGGGATAACATGATGAATGAGATTGTGGAATCTATATCAAGGTGCTTGGTATGTCAGCAAGTTAAATCTGAGCAACAAAAGTCCAAATTTATGATGCATCTGTTGCCTATACCCATGTGGAAATGGGAAAATGTTACTATGGACTTTGTCACGGGTCTCCTGAAGACATCAAAGGGAAATAATGCGATATGGGTTGTGGTTGACCGACTCACCAAGACTGCCCATTTTATCGCTATTCGAGAAGATATCTCACCTGAAAAACTTTCAAAGATATATGTAAAAGAAGTGGTGAGACAACACGGTGTTCCACTCTGAATTGTCTTTAACCGCGAACCAAGGTTCACATTTAAATTATGGATGAGCCTTCAACATGCTTTGAGTAGAGAATTAAATTTCAGCATGACCTACCACCACCAAACTGATGGCCAGTCTGAAATGACTATTCAGATGCATGAAGATATTATAAAATCCTTCTCTCTTGAATTCAAAGGTGGTTGGGATCAGCATCTCTCATTGGTTGAGCTCCCATACAAAAATAGCTTCCACTCGAGTATTCAGATGGCTCCATGTGAAGCTCTGTATGGAATGAAATGTAGAACTCCAACCTGTTGGGATGATGTTGGTGAAAGAAAGCTACTTGGACCTGATCTTGTTCAAGAGATGATAGAGAAGGTTCAAGTCATCTAGAAACACATCAAATCTTCTCAAAGTCGGCAAAAGATCTCTGCTGACAACTGTCGAAGGGACTTGGAGTTCGATGTTGGAGATAAAGTCTTCCTTTGAATATCTCAATGGAAGAGGTTCCTGTGATTCGGGAAGAAAGGGAAGCTATGCCCAAGGTATATTGGCCCCTTTAAGATCCTTGATCTCATAGGATCCGTGGACTATCGTCTTTCACTTGCACCGAATATGGCTCAAGTTCATGATGTGTTTAATGTATCACTACTGATGAAGTACATACCAGACCCCTCACATGTACTAAAGTCAGAGGTGGTGCAGCTGGAAAATGATCTATCCTATGAGGAGCAGCCAGTAAAGATTTTTGGATCAGAGAGATAAGGTTCTACGCAACAAGACAACCCATTTTGTCAAAGTGTTGCGGAGGAACCATAAGTTTGAGGAAGTAACTTGGAATCCAGAAGAGGCAATGAAGGAGAAACACCATCACCTGTTTATGTAACGTGAAATTTCAGGGGGGGAAATTTCCTAAGGGGGGAAGAATGTAACAACCCAAAGTTTTTCAATGGAAATTACCTTCTTATATTTATGTCATAGAATAACATAAAAACACAACATAATGAACTACTAAGTGATATGTGACCTTTAAACAGAAGTTTGTCACTTCTATGTTTTGAATTTCAAAAATCCAACATACACGGTTTGGTTCAAGATGATTTTTGGAGTTTATTGAAACAAAAATAATTTTCGGTGAATAGTAATGTACCCTTGTGAATAGTAACATACCCTTATGAATAGTATTATGATCCTTATGAATAGTTAATCATCCAAAATAAGAGTAACCTTACCCATGAATAATTAAACAAAATTTAGACATCTTAGAAAGTGAGAATTTGACCTTAGTAAACATTTTTGTATTCTGTAAGTCATTAATAATTAATTATAATTAAATAATTAATTAAAAAGAAACATTATTTCTCTAAAATGTATTCATAAATTATTTAATCAATTTCTTATGGTTTTTAGATAATTTTATAATACCCTGCATAATTTTTGAAAGCACTATAAAATCAGTTTTAATTTTTAAAAACTATTTTTTAAGTAAATTATGATTTTTATTAAATATTAAATTAATAATATTTAGAAAATTATTTTTGAAAAATGGATTTTATTTTTGGATTCTACATGTCAAAAAATGGCTGGGGTAAATTTTTGGGATTTTTCTGAAATACTTAATTTTTTGAAGAATAGTGAAATACTATAATTTACAAAATAAGCTAAATAAGCTAATTATAGGGTCATGTGTGATGTTCTGCAGATGTAATCCCACTTGGTTCGGGATTACATTATAATATTACTATTATTGGTCATGAAAGACTCACTATTCATTGTCTTGTGAGGAAATAATAAACTAATGAATTTTATATTAAGGATACCCCTCTCCCCTCCACTATAAAATCCACCCTTCACACCCTAATTTCCTCACACCTCTCAAGATCCAAGACTCCTCTAATCTATGCCCAAAAATATTCCCTATCCCCTATCCCACATCCAAGAGCTGATGGTCTCATCAAAATACCAAGCCTAGCTTCCTTAAGGAGGATCTCAAGAGGAGGATTTAAGAGGTAATTTTTCTCCCATTTCTCCTTTAATTTCCTTTCATGTTCAAGATCATTTCTTGATCTCTCCCCACATATCTTCATCCAAATGGTATTTTAACTCTATTATTATACATATACTGTAATTTTATGATGATAATGGGAAATTATATCATCCAACCCGCTTTCCCTCTTCCTTTTATTTTATTAAAGAGAACGTTGTTCGTGAGGTGTTAATTTATCACCTTGAAGAACGACATGATTTCTTCTTCTATTTATACCTTCAGATCTGGTCATGAAACCATTTTTTTGGTTGAAACAGAATATTTATTATGTATTATGTCCTATTTAAATTTCTGTAACTGACTTATGAACATATTTCTATGTGATAAATTAAAACAAGTTCATTGTGATCCAAAACCCGCCCAAATTAACCAAAACAATCTTCATTTAGTTTTTATCTAATGATTCATCCACATGGAACTAATATAATTCACTATAATATCATTAAAACTCCTGTAATATCATTAATAACATGTAATATCAGTTCTGGATGTTTACACATGTTCTACCCGAACTTCAATTTAAGAATACAAGTGAACCACTCAAGAAAACCATAAAAACAAATATTCTCGAACAATGTTTTTAAACTCTATAACTCATCCAAAGGAACATAAAATCATTTAATGAAACCATAATGAACCATAATAATGTACACAATGTTATAGATTTCTAATTAATGAATATAATTTCATTATACAGGACATTAAAGTGAAGGATTCATTCTGATATAAGGTAAGGGGAAATTCGCGAACTCAACTTTCATCCTTCAGGTTTTACCTCTTTCACTCCATTTTTTTATGGTCACACATTAAAGATAATTTGTTCATCATTTTTCTCCTATTTTGGGATATACATGTTTTCTAATGGCGTTTATTTCAGTCCAAATGTTTTCCAAAATAACTCTTCCTTAAGAACTCAACTCTTACATTTCATTCATGGTTGATGGTTCTTGTATCAAGTATGTTGTTGCCTCTTTCTTTTGGGAACATAAAGTTTATAAATGTGTTCTTATGAGATGAAACCCATTACTTAAAATGGGTTAGTTATGTTCATTATTGTTATATGTTCTATGTGGCATTCATGATAATGATAATATTATGAGGTGACAGGTGCGCCCGAAATTATATAGCACAATATGAATGTTTCAAAGTGACGGGTGTGATCATAATTATATAGCACTCCAATTAATTTTTTAAAGTGATGAATCTCATAAATAAATGTGAAATGATGTGTGAACATGATTCTATCTTGTTTCACAAGTATGTGTGGTGGTTAACCACTAAGACATGATGTTTAGTTTTTATGCATTGCCACATTTCAAGTCTTTTATTTATGCTCCACTCATGTTCATGATCTTTTGTCAAAATTATGATTATGGTCACCCAATGCTATATTATTATTTATCTATCCTCTTAATGGGCTTTTAGCTCACCCATTTTTATGTATATCTTAAGGTGGATACATATACTAAGGAGAGGAGAAGTTCCAAAAAGAAGCTAGAGAAGAAGAAATTAAATAAATGTTTAATCTTGATGTTGTAATTGATTTGTATGGTCCTAGTTTTCCCAAGAAACTAAAACTTTGGATCCTCTATGTGTAATAATATTATTTTTTTATCTTTAAAATGATGGAATAGTAATGTAAGAAAAGGTCGGGTCGCTATAAAGAACCTTTCAGTTTTACTTGTCCCGAGTCCACCATTTTTTGCAAAAGGTATTTGAAGACAAAACACTCCGAAATGGGATGACCCATCATCTAATGAAATGGGGAATAGTTGGGAAGGTATTAATCTCCTTACTTGTTTGGCCTTTTAGGCCTTGGCAACTGAACTAGGTTGTTTTCTAGAGCTAAGATGAAGTATCCTAGAACTTGTTCATTCCGGAAAGAATAAATTTGTTCTTCAAATCTTCAAACTATTTATGCCTTTGACCTTTTTGATCCTCTTTCTGAGGCGTCCATTGTAGTTGAAATTCAGGTGGTGGATCCCTTCGATATGATGAAGGTCTTGAAGTGGAAGCAGGTATAGGTGATTGTTTAAGTGTAATTATAGCAGTCTCTACTTTCCCTATTCTCTTTCCTGGAACTGATGGAATTACACGAGTTTTAGCCTTAGTATTCATAAGAGAGTCTTCGATCTGCTGAGCCATTGATGTATGGTCTCAAAACCCTCCTGTGTATTTCACAGGGATCAACGGTGTGCGCAATTCATCACGTAAATTTTCCACACAGATTGGAAACAATTCTTCTTGAGGGAGTTCTAAGCTTAAAGAATATGGTAATCCCTTCCAGTGAGCAATGAAATATGAAACTCCTTCATTTTATCTTTTCTTACATTTGTAAGATTGAAAACTATCATCTTTGGAAATGTTGAGCTAAATTAAAGAATGAATTGTTGACAGAGATCTTCCCACCCGGTAATTAACCAGGATTTCAATCTTGTATACCAGACAAAACTGGCCCTTGTAATGACTGTACAAAATACCTAAGCTTAACTACTTCTTGTTGTTGAGGAGTTACCATCATAGGATCACAATGAGAAAAAAATGTCTTAAGTGCTATTCTGGATCTGCCTAACCATTAAAAGTTTGGAATGTGGTACTTGCGAAATTTGATGGGGGAGGAATTGCATCACCCCCTTCAGGGTAAGCTCTATTTTCTTGTTGAATTTGTGAAAATTTTCCCTCAATAGCTTCCAACTGAGATGTTAATGACTCAATGGTAGTTATTAACTTTGGAGAAACATATGGTTGATCTTGGACCTAAGTAGGTGCAATAAATGGAGTTTGGACTGGTGTGGTGACTGGTACTGCAACTGATGGTAGCACTACCAGTTTTTGTTGCGCATGACCCATAGGATTAGACCTATGAGGGTGTACTTATAAAGAAGGATATTTTTGATCCATCCTAGTATCTGCAACAAATTCCATTGACTGACTGACTCAAGTATGCATTAGAGGAATACTATCTTGAAGTAGTTCTTCATTCAACCTCCTTAACTCCTTCATTTCTTCCTCTTGTTGTGAGAAACTTTTCTCTAATGAGAGTGATTAGCCTTCTCTAGAGGTAGGGTGGGATGTAACCTGGAGTTTACCCTTTTTCTTGGCATGTTCCTCTCTGGAGTATGGAAGAGCATTGCCCGAAGGAATATCTTGCCTCTGGGAAGCCCTCTAGCTTCAGGTGCGCACACCTTCTTCATTTTTTTTCTATTCGTACAACTTCTTAAACAGGAACTTATTAAGCTGTTCCTTCTGAGTGAGCCTTATGTTCTAGGGGATCAGTGAAAACAACATTGATGAAATTTATCAATTCATAGATCATTACATCCCATTCCATTGGCATTTCTGCGATACTGTCTTCTTCCATGTCCTTTATGAGACATTTCCTTTTGTTGATTTGATCCCTGCGGAACTTCTTGATGAACCGTAATTTGGAGGGAATCTCCTTATAATTCATCTCTGTGTTCCTCTTGTAGCTTCTTCCATAATCGAGAGAAGAGAGATTTTCATTGAGGAAGAGATTGAGGACTTCAAAAAGTCCCCAATCCGGTGGACTGTGGTTGTTCCTGCTTTTCCTGCTCAACTCTATGAATCACATTTGTTGATCCCAAGGGTTGGACTAAAAGAGTCCCCAGTCTGGCAAGATGAGGTGGCTCTTGAGCTGCTACATCATAAACTTTCTTAAAAGATCTCTGGATTTTGAGGAATTTAGTCTGGAAATTAGCTGGATGTATCAACCTACATCCACTCAAATCACCTGTCTCAAATGGCTATTGGATGATTTCTGACACTTCTGTCACCAGATGATGTGCATGCTCTAAACGAGAAGCATGTTCGATATTCTCATTTTCTTGATGCAACAGTAATTCAACAACTTGTTCTCTGTATGCCTGACTTCGGGAAGAACTAGTTGAGGCATGTTCCTAATCAAGCATTTGATTACACACAAAACCAATTGGTTGTGGCCATCCATGGGAAATAAAATTGCATGAGACCACTTTGGGCAATCTTTATTGATTGAAGAGTACAGTGAAAAGTAGTGCTCCATGAACACCCCATCCCCTGATATGAATACCAGATGGGGCATTGGTAATTAACTGGAACAACCTTTTTAATGAACCAAGGCATGAACGCTGAAGGGATATCTGCTTCTTTTCAAACTTTGGATGTCGGGAAACTGAGAGAGATGCCAAGTAAATTTTGCATTGCAACCCTTATATTAACTTGACATGATTTTGATATTCATCATGAGATAATATTTTCTATTTTATGTGCCAAAGTATTTTACACATGTTGAGACGAATATCATGAATTCAATATTCCATCAATATTTCTAGAATATCATACTGAGAGTTAGCCAAAGTTTAAAACATGACTAGTACTTCACCTTTCGCCAGTTGTTTTCTCGTATTCTGCACTTCCTCTTTGTCATTCGATGAATATTATTTTACCTGATTGGACCGAAGCTAGTTCTTCTTTTATGATTAATTATATTCAAAAATATTTTTGGAGAATTCATTTATCAAATTAGAAGATGAATGATCTAGGGGTGGTTCGGAGAATGACCTACACCCCAGGATATCTTCTGATTGAGAAAGTATTTCACCTGCTAGTGGTAAAGCATCAGACAAGACTGGATTCACATTTGCAAGTGCCTCAAGATAAGAGGGATTTCTCATTACTGCATTGTCCTTTGATGAATTTTCCAGTCAATGCAAATTACTACTGCGGAGAGGACTTTCACGGCTAAATTCATCATAATGGGGAGGACCACCCTGGTGGGTTACTGCAAAAGATGAAACCACTTACTCCTTGGTCTTCTGGCCACACAGAGGGTTATTGTGGTGCTCAACTAAAGATGATACTTCAAGATAGACCAAACTATCATGATGAAAGCCTTCATGAGGAGGTTTCTGATAAAGACCTTCAGAATTATTGTTCCCACTATTGGTAAATAAGAGAGTATAATCTTGAGTGGCCACAAATAATTGTATGAGGGCTTCAAGAAATCCGGCATCGAGTGAGGCCTTATTAGAGATTGTATCTTTTTTTCATGACTGTTGAAACGTACGGCTGATTGTCGCCTATCGACCGGTCAAAGTTTCGGTGCTCTGCTAATGTGTATAGCAGCACTCAGGTCGAATCCTCGGCGATGGTACTTCGTAATAGTCGATTGTTTTTAGTTGATTGTATTTTGATTGGGGGGTTTGTTTGCAGAGCTTAATTGAAATGTTTAATGAATGATGTTTAATATAACAAGTTGATAAATATTGGGGTGAGTTCATCATTAGGTTAGTTAAGCTTGTGATGTCCTTGAGCTTTTCTTTATATTGCATTTAAATTAACACCCATGTCACAAGTTGATGTTGATTTGAATTCCCGAGTGTTAAGGCTTTAATCCAAGCCTTAAATTAACTTAGGTTTCTAATATTGATAATATCTTGTTTATGGTAGTGTATTTATGGTTCCAATAATCCATGGAAACCACACGTTAAACAAATCAAGTCATTAATCCATGACATGCTAAGTCCAACATACACAATGTTAATTCAACGAATACTCATCGAGCAAAAGCTCTCAATCACTTAACATACCTAAATTAAAACTCAACCCAATGAGAGATTTACTCAGAAATTATGTTGTTTATTAATCTGGTAATATATGTTTATGGTGATGAATTATAAGGAGAAGAAAAAGAAAGGGACAAGATAAGAGTAGTGTGCCGAACACACAAACGAAATATTTTGAGAATCAAAAATGGAATTTCGATTGAATGAGGAAGCAAAATAAGATAATGTAATTTAAAATGATTCAAACTATTTTAAGACCATGAATATTATACTACAGAAGGTGGAGAAGAATAAGAGGTATTGAAGAAGAAGCAAGCACTAAAATTTTATTGAAATGAAAACAAAGTTACACAATTACAATTGAACGCAAACATAAACAAACGTGAAAGAGAAGTGGAGGAGAGGTCTCTCTTGTTGAAACAAGATCAAATAATATCCTCCCAGAACCTTTTCAAGGCTCTAGTAATGCCAAACCTCCTCTTTAAGTGCTGAAGTGCCAACCCTTTTTGAAAGGAGAGGAGGGGATGTATTTATGGCCCAAGGTGGTGGACTGTTTACATTCCTGAAATACCCCTCAAATTGGCTCGCCGATATGTATATCCAGACAGCCGAATCTTGAGAAATATCCTTCTTCAAAGTTGTAGATAAAAATGTCTTCTGTCCACTGTGAAAAATTTGGAGGCCATTGAACTTAGTGAACCAATGTTATGGCGGTTTTAGTAAACAATTATGATCTGTCCATTTCAATACATACTTTTTCAAAGTCTATAATGTGAATGGGTTTTTGAATATGAATATTCCCTCAACTAAATATAATTTCTTCAAAAACTTTGGCCACCCGAATCTCCTCTTTCACACTGCAAAATATCAGCACGAATGGATGTCTAAATCAGGAGACATTGCAACATTAGTGTGCTATTTTTAATTCCCGTCCAGAATGGTGGGCTGGAATTCAATTCATCAGTTGGGCCCCTTTTATTTGTTATTGGGTTCTGAAAGTTTTATCATGGACTCCTGCAGACGTCCTCCGAACGTGGGAGGCGAATTAAGGTATTTGGACTTCTGGATTGAGACCAGTAATTCAACCTTCATATATGGTCCATTTTCTTCACAGTTTCCTTGGGCCTTCTTGTGGGGTCCATATGACCCTCCAAATGGCAGAATTGGCTCATGTTACCTTCTAAGGAAATGTTATATATTGAAGGGAGAGTACTAAAAAACAAGAACCACACAGGTTAGATCATTATAGTGATAGTTATTATTAAAACATTAAACTGACTCAATTGGACTACTTCTAAAAATGCTCAAAAATTATACTTAATATTAAAACATTAATATTTCACACAAATTATGCTCATTTCAAATAAAATAAGTAAAGAGGGAATATAATAAGTCATGAAAATATTAATAACATAAATTCCCCCACACTTAGCTTTGTGCATGTCCTCATGTGAAACAAATATAAAAACATGACAAAATCATTTTCACTCACCAACAAATATTAAAATTTTGTTTTCTACAGTCAGGGGAGGTTTAAACTATTTCACTCATCCATTTTGAAACCCACCACAAGTTGTTACAGAAACAATGTTCCAAAAATAATTCATTTTTCCATGCTCAAATTTAGAAATGGAAAATGAGGACACTCAAAACTCACACCTCTCAAGATGATAAAATTCATTTGTGGAGGTTCACTCTTTCACCAACCAAAAGTGAAAATCTTAGAGTTTGAAAAGAGCTCTCAGCTTCCAATCCCTATTCAAAGTGCATAAGAATCAAGAGGTCTTTTTAAGGGGTTTTTCTGTGGCTATGGGACGGTAGGAATATAATTTCCAAGAGAGAGAATAAGAGGGTTAAAATACCAACATAGAAAAACAATGCACATTTTTTTGAAATAAAACATGGAAGGAAATGAAAACACATATTTACAAGGGAATGATTGTGTGAAGAAAAACAAAATAGAGGAAGAAAATATGAAGGGGATGAGAAGATGAAATATTTACAAACCACCAAACTTCTCCCAATGATATAAGAACATAATCCAAGTGTTCTTTTTTCTTCCTTTTTTTTCAAAAGTTGACCTTGAGACAGATCTCACACTCATATCACAACCCATGTTTGATCTCTTCACGACACTAATTGTAATAGTTATAACAAGATCAAAGGTTGAGGAAGAGTGATTTTTGACCTACCCAAGACACAACCCATTTGTTTCATTTTTTTGAATTTTTTTTGATTTTTTTGATTTTTTTGAACACTTTTCAATATCATTTGTACAATACATTCACTGAATGACAACCTCCCCCCAACACTACATTTTATGCTTGCCCTCAAGCATATGATAACACACCAGAAAGTAAGGAAATGATAACCAAAAATGAAATCCATTCCCCCCCACACTTAAATTTCAAAAACATATGCAATGAAAATCCATGTTGATATTGGGTGGGATAAGGTATTGGGCTTGTAATGTGGCTATCAAAGAAAAGGTTTTCATAGGCTCAAAGGGGCTTTCAAAAGGAGGATTAATGTAAGGGAAATGGGAGGCTATTTGGATATTGTGATTTTCATGTGGTTCAGAAAATTCCTCTATCATATTAATACACACTAAGGTAGGAAATTCAGCTCGAAGGTCCACAAACTCAAGACTCACAAATGGGGGTGAAAACACACATTTTGAAAAGATGGCCATAGGTGGCCTTGGAATGAAAGCAAATGCTTGTTCTCATGGTTGGGGAAAATAATTTTCCAAATCAAAAATTGAGCATTCAATATGTGTTGGTTTTGACACAAAATTCTTTATCCAAATTCATGATGAAAATACAAAATTTTTGAGATGAAAACATGTCTGTTAACTCCCCAAAATGGTTGGACAAAATTTCAAAACTCGATGGTGAGTAAGCATGACTCTTTTTTTGTAATTGTTTTATGTAATTGTGTTTTTTTGGTTTTTTTTAGTTTTTAAGGTTTTTTTAGAAAATAAACACCCACACAAGAAAGAGAAAAATAAAGGGTTTGATGAATAAAGTGTTAAAAAAATGAAAGAGAGAGGAAGAAGAAGAAAGAGATAGAGATAGGAATAGATAGAGAGAGAGTTAAAGGGAAAGAGGTGCCCCCTGGTTTGGATTTTGTGGGTTTCCATCTCCATCCAGTGGTGGGTTTACTGTGGGTCCAATGGAAGTAGATGATGATCCAGGATTGTGTGTCCTCTCATAGTGATGCTTCAACCAATGTCCATTTACCGTAAATTTCCTTTTGGAGGAGGGGTCTTGGACTTGCACTGCACCAAATGGGTAAACGTTAGTAATAACAAAAGGACCTTCCTAATGATAATTAAGCTTACCTGGGTGAAGCTGAAATCGAGAATTGAAGAGCATTACCTTTTCACCTTCATGAAATACCTTTCTCAGGATGTGTTTGTCATGGAGTACCTTAGCCTTCTCTTTGTACATATTGGAATTCTCATAGGATTCAAGTCGAAGCTCCTCCAGTTCATCCAATTGCAACAATCTTTCTCCACCAGATTTTTCAAGATCAAAATTACCTGTTTTCACTGCCCAAAATGACTTATGTTGTATTTCAACTGGTAAGTGACACGCTTTACCAAAAACAAGCCGAAAATGAGACATACCAATGGGTGTTTTATAGGCAGTTCAATAACCCCAAAGTGCTTCACCAAGTCTTTCAGGCCAGTCTTTTCTGGTGGGTTTTACAATTCTCTCAAGCACTCTTTTCACTTCTCTATTAGAAATTTCAGACATTCCATTTGTTTGGGGGTGATATCCAGTTGAAGTTTTATATACAACCCCATTCTTTTTCAGAAGAGATTCCATGGTTCTATTACAAAAATGGGTTCCTAAGTCACTTATCAAGGAAAGTGATGTGCCAAATCTTTGGAAGATGTGGGTCTTTAGGAACTCACTAATAGTATGAGCATCATCCTTCATAGTGGGTTTTCCCTCAACCCACCTGGAAACATAATCGACCACAAGAAGAATGTATGAGAATCCATTGGAATGGGGAAATGGTCCCATGAAATCAATACCCCAAACATCGAAGATTTCACAAAAGATTATGGGATTTTGGTGAATTTCATTTATTTTGGAGATTATGCAAAACTTTTGGCATGTGGAACATGATTGACAGAACTCATGTGAGTCCTTGAAGAGGGAAGGCCAGAAGAATCTAGAGTCTAGGTCCTTTCGGGAGGTCCTTTGTGGTCCAAAGTGGCCACCACCAGACATTGAGTGACAGAATTCTAAGATGGAAGAATATTAATCTTCATCAACACATCTCCTAATTACCATGTCTGCCCCAGTTTTCCAAAGTTTATTTTCTTCCCAAAAATAGTATTTTGAATCACTTTTAAACTTCATTTTTTGTTATTTTGAAACATTTTCAGGAAAAACACCAGAAACCAAGTAATTTACAATTGGGGCATACCATGGTAGTTTTGGAGTGAGAGATGAAAGGTGATCAATTGGAAATTCAGGATCAATGATTTCAAATTGAGAAGAATTAGGAATTCTACTCAAGTGATCAGCCATGAGGATTTCTTTTCTAGGTCTATCTTTGATTTCAAGGTCAAACTCTTGGAGCATTAGAATCCATCTTATTAGCCTTGGTTTGGAATCAATTTTATTGAGTAAGAACTTAATAACAGAATGGTCTATGAAGATGATGATTTTGGCACCTAAGAGATAGGGCCAAAATTTATCTAAGGCATAAACCACAGCTAAAAGTTCCTTTTCAGTCATAGTGTAGTGAGTTGAGTTTCATCCAATGTTTTGAGGCATAATAGAGGACATGAGGAATTTTTTATCTTCTTTGACCAAGAACAGCCCCAACATCTCTATCAGAAGCATCACACATCAATTCAAAGGGTAATGATCAATCTGGGGGTTGGATTATCGGGGCAGATGTGAGATCAGTTTTGAGTTTAATGGAGGCTCTCTTGCAAACCTCATCAAAATGGAATGTGACATCATTTTGGAGCAAACGATTGAGTGGGAGGGAAATTTTACTGAAGTTATGGATGAATCTCCGATAGAAACCAGCATGACCAAGGAATAATCGGATGTCTCGAACAGAAGTGGGTTGAGGAAGTGATTGGATCACTTCAATTTTGGCAGGATCAACTTCAATACCATCTTTTGAAACTATGTGCCCTAGAACAATCCCATTAGCTACCATGAAGTGAATTTTTTCAAAATTTAACACAAGGTTGCACTTGATACACTTTTGAAGGACTAGAGAGAGTGAATGCAAGCCTGACTCAAATGACTCGCCATAAATTTTAATGTCATCCATGAAGACTTCCATGCAATGTTCTATGAATTCTGAAAAGATACTCATCATACACGTCTGAAATGTTGCAGGAGCATTGCAAAGGACAAAAGGCATTCTTCTATATGCATATGTTCCAAAGGGGCATGTGAAAGTTGTCTTTTCTTGGTCCTGAGGTGAGATTGGGATTTGGATGTAGCTGGTGTATCTATCAAGAAAGCAATAGTGTGACTTTCCGTCCAATCTTTCTCGCATTTGATCAAGGAATGGAAGAGGGTAGTGATCTTTTTGGGGTTCAACATTCAATTTCCTATAGTCGATGCACACATTCCATTTGTTCTTCACTCGAGTTGTGACTACCTCTCCATGTTCATTTGTGACAACAGTTATCCCACCCTTCTTAGGTACAACTAGAATTGGACTAACCCATTCACTATCAGAAATTGGGTAGATAATACCAGCTTGAAGAATCTTGGTTATCTCTTCTCTAACTACATCAAGGATGAGATGATTGAGTCTTCTTTGTGGTTGTCTAATTGGTTTGGATGATTCCTCAAGATGGATGTGATGCATGCAAGGGGCAGGGTTGATTCCTGGAATGTCATCTAGGGTCCAACCTAAGGCCTTTTTGTTTTTCTCTAACACTTGAACAAGTTTGGACTCCTCTGTTTCAGTAAGTGTGGCAGAGATAATGACAGGATATGAGTGATCATGGAAGAGGAATGCATATTTCAGGTGTGCAAGAAGAGGTTTCAGATCAATCTCATCTTTCACTTTTGGGCTAGACAACTCAAAAATAGAGGAAGGGACTTCAGTTTCTTCAGATTCATTTTTCTCAATGTTGTCCAAGGTGGAGTAGTAGAGATCAGAGTTGATGTGGGATTCAAGAGAGTTTTCAAGTTCCTCTAGATTGATGGAATCTATGAATGAGAGGTCCACATCAACTTCACCATTTATGACTTTTTTAATCATGGTGCAGATTCCACAAGATCCTTTATCATTAGAACATGAAGAACATGGTGGATTGGGGTTCGATTGACTCTTAGAAGTTTCATCAGAAGCATGGATTGAGAATGCAGAGTGATCCTCATATGGGTATCACATGGCTTAGAAAATGTTGAACTTGACCAGTTGGTCACCGAATTCCATGGATAAGATGCCTAAATGGACATCAATCTTGGTTCTTGGAGTCATGAGGAATGGTCTTCCTAGAATTAGGGGAGATCGAGAAGAGTTCGTCTCACCTTCCATGTCAAGGACATAGAAATCAGCAGGGAATATAAGATCATTAAATTGGACAAGGACATCCTCAATTATTCCCTCAGGACTGGTTTTGCTTCGATTGGCTAACTAAATGACAACACCCGTTGGGTGCAAGGGACCTAGACCAAGGTTGGAGAATATGGATTTGGGAATGACATTAATTGAGGCTCCTAGGTCTATGAGTGCGTCATCAAAGTTGGAACTTCCAATTTGGCATGGGACTGTAAAGGTCCCTGGATCTTTGCACTTTATGGGAATATACTTCTTGGTGGAAACATTTTCAAAGGTCCTAAGTTGCCTCTTGTAGGTACACAACTCCTTGAGAAACTTGGCATACTTAGGAATTTGTTTTATGGAATCTAAGAGGGGAATGTTGACTTCAACACGTCTAAACATGTCGAGCATTTCAGGATCAGGTTCAAAGGACTTCCTTGGTTTAGAGACATCTTGAAGAAAAGGAATTGGGTTCCTAAGTGGAATGGAAGGAGGTGATGGAATGGATTCAGATTCCTTTTCAATTTTCTTTTTCTTTTCATTTTATAGGTCAACATTCAAAGGAGGGTTTGAGGATTTATCTTGAGGCATAGAAAGTTCCTTTCCTGATCTAAGTGAAATTGCACTTACATTACCCTTGGGGTTGGGTAATGGTTGAGCTAGGAGTTGGGAAGAATTTGATTATTGTTGCTGGCTCGGGTGGGATGCAAGTTGACCTATTTGAGTTTCAATGTTTTTAAGGCTAGAACGGGTGAAGGAGGCAAGATCTTCCACTTCACTTTCCCATGGTTGCTTGGAAGAAGAGGCTTGTCCCGGATTGGGATTAACTTGATTTTGGTTCTTGGGAAAGTGATTGTATTGGGTTGGGAATTGGGAAGGCTCATTCGAATAGTGGAATCCAGGAGAAGGATTGTTTCTTTGAGGTTGAGGAACAAAAGGATAATGTTGATAGATGTTACCACCACCTTGACCATATTGGAATTGGTTTGGGTTTTGAGGAGGGAATTGAGGGGGGTGAGATATGGGATTACCATACCAAAGGCCTTGGTTATAGGAAGAATAGAAAGGCTCAGAGTGAGGTTGGTTGAAGTTTCTAACAAACTGACCTGATTGTGGAGGGTTGGGGTTCCGCTGAGCGTATGCTGCATTGATCTCCATTGGTCCGGATGAATCAGATTGATCCTATTGAAGTTTTGGACATGTTTCTGTTGGATAAGCTGGGGAGCTACAGATTCCACAATTCTTGATAGGTCCAAGGAATAGTGACTATGGAGAAGATGAGGTTGGGGCTTTGGTAGCCACCGCTAGTTGACGCACAAGACCTGTATGTTCACTCACCCACTCAGTCATCTTGTTAGGCTCTATGGATTGATTATATTGGGCTTGTTATACTTGAGCATGTGCTCGAGTATGGAATTGTTGTGTGTTTGCAGCCATGTTACTTATGAGATATCTTGCAGCTGCATGAGTTTTATCAATAAGAGCACCGCCACTTGCGGCATCTATGAGAGTTCTCTCCATAGCCAATAACCCCTCATAGAAGTATTGGGTCAAGAGTTGGTCAGGTATTTGATGATGTGGGAAGGTTGCAACAAGCTTTTTGAACTACTCCCAGTACTCATGGAGTGATTCATTTGGGAATTGACGGATACGACTTATTTCCTTTCAGATGGAAGCGATACGAGAAGCAGGAAAGAATTTTTCTAGAAAGAGACGCTTCATGTCATTCCATGTAGTTATGGAACCAGGAGGGAGGTAGTAGAGCCATGACTTAGCAGAGTCAGCTACGGATAAAGGGAATGCTCGGAGTTTGATTTGTTCTTCAGAAACCCCTTGAGGATTCATGGTAGAGCATACTACTTGGAACTCTTTAAGGTGAAGATGCGGATCCTCACCGGCTAGCCCGTGAAAATGATGGAGAATATGAATCAAACCCGATTTTAGTTCGAAGTCAGCTTCAATGTTTGGATATTTAATACCAAGAGGTTGGTAATTCATATCAGGGGCAGCGAGTTCTTTTAGGGTTTTTTCCCTAGGATTGGCCATTTCAATTTCAACTGGTTGGATGAGGACTGGTTCTTGAATTATTTGAGTATCTTCTATGTTCCTCCTAAGTTGGAAAAGTCTTCGCTCAATTTCAGGGTCAAACAAATATGAGGGATTGTTTGGAAGGCTACAGGGCATTCAGAGAGATTTTGAAGAAAGAGGCGTGAGTTTTGAGTGTCCGTATTTTCCATTTCTAAATTTGAGCATGGAAGAATGAATTAGTTTTGGAACATTTTTTCTATAACAACTTGTGGTGGGTTTCAAAATGGATGAGTGAAATAGTCTAAACCTCCCCTGATTGTAGAAAACAAAATTTTAATATTTGTTGGTGAGTGAAAATGATTTTGTCATGTTTTTATATTTGTTGCACATGAGGACATGCACAAAGCTACGTGTGGGGGAATTTATGTTATTAATATTTTCATGACTTATTATATTCCCAATTTACTGATTTTATTTGAAATGAGCATAATTTGTGTGAAATATTAATGTTTTAATATTAAGTATAATTTTTGAGCATTTTTAGAGGTAGTTCAATTGAGTCAGTTTATTGTTTTAATAATAAATATCACTATATTGATCCAAATTGTGTGGTTCCTATTTTGTAGGACTCTTCTTTCAATATAAAAAATTTCATTAGAAGGTTACAGGAGCCAATTCTGCCATTTGGAGGGTCATATAGACCCCACAAGAAGGCCCAAGGAAACTGTGAAGAAACTGGACCATATATGAAGGTTGAATTACTGGTCTCAATCCTGATGTCCAAATACATTATTTCTCCTCCCACGTTCGTATGACGTTTAGAGGAGTCGATGATAAAAATTTCAGAACCCAGTCACAAATATAAGGGGCACAACTAATGCATTGAAGTTCAGCCCACCATTCTGTCCAGGAATTAAAATTAGCACACTAAATTTGCAATGTCTCCTGATGTAGACATCCATTCGAGCTGATATTTTGTAGTGTGAACGCGGAGCTTTGGGTGGCCACCTTTTTTGAAGAAATTATTTTTATTTGAGGGAATCTTCCTATTCAAAAACCCATTCAAATTATGGACTTTGAAAAAGTCTGTATGGAAATGGACAGATCATAATTGTTTAATAAAACCGCCTTAACATTGGTTCACTAAGTCCAATGGCCGCACAATTTTCACAGTGGACAGAAGACATATTTATCTACAACTTTGAAGAAGGAGATTTCTCAAGATTCGGCTGTCTGGATATACATATCTGCGAGCCAAGTTGAGGGGTATTTCAGGAATGTAAACAGTCCACCACCTTGGGCTATAAATACATCCCCTCCTCTCCTTTCAAAAGGGTTGGCACTTCAGCACTTAAGGGGGAGGTTTGGCATTACTAGAGCCTTGACAAGGTTCTGGGGGGATATGATTTGATCTTGTTTCAACAAGAGAGACCTCTCCTCCACTTCTCTTTCACGTTTGTTTATGTTTGCGTTCAATTGTAATTGTGTAACTTTGTTTTCATTTCAATCAAATTTTAGTGATTGATTCTTCTTCAATACCTCTTATTCTTCTCCAAATTCTGTAGTATAATATTCATGGTCTTAAAATAGTTTGAATCATTTTAAATTACAGAACCTTATTTTTCTTCCTCATTCAATCGAAATTCCATTTTTGAATCTCAAAATATTTCGTGTGTGTGTTCGGCACACTACTCTTATCTTGTCCCTTTCTTTTTCTTTTCTTTATAATTCATCACCATAAATATATATTATCATATTAATAAACAACATAATGTCTGATTAAATCTCTCATTGGGGTGAGTTTTAATTTAGGTATGTTAAGCGATTGAGAGCTTTTGCTCGATGAGTATTCGTTGAATTAACATTGTGTATGTTGGACTTAGCATGTCATGGATTAATGACTTAATTTTTTTAACGTGTAGTTTCCATGGATTATTGGAACCATAAATACACTACCATAAACAAGATATGATCAAGATTAGAAACCTAAGTAAATTTAAGGCTTGGATTAAAGCCTTAATACTCAGGAATTCAAATCAACGTCAACCTGTGACATGGGTGTTAATTTAAATGCAATATAAAGCAAAGCTCAAGGACATCATAACATTAAATAACCTAATGATGAACTCACTCTAATCTTTATCAGCATGTTAAATTAAACATCATTCATTAAACATTTCAATTAATCTTTGAAAAAAAAGCTCCCCCAATCAAAATACAATCAACTAAAAACAATAGAATATTACGAAGTACCATCGCCGAGGATTCGACCCGAGTGCTGCTATACACATTAGCAGAGCACCAGAACTTTGACCGGTCGATAGGAGACAATCGGCCGTACATTTCAAATGACATAAAGCACCATCCCCAGCAATGACTCCATTTGAAACGTACGGCCGATTGTTGCCTATCGACCGGTCAAAGTTCCGGTGCTCTGCTAATGTGTATAGCAGCACTCGGGTCGAATCCTCGGCGATGGTACTTCGTAATAGTCGATTGTTTTTAGTTGATTGTATTTTGATTGGGGGGGTTTGTTTGTAGAGATTAATTTAAATGTTTAATGAATGATGTTTAATTTAACAAGTTGATAAATATTGGGGTGAGTTCATCATTAGGTTAGTTAAGCTTGTGATGTCCTTGAGCTTTGCTCTATATTGCATTTAAATTGACACCCATGTCACAAGTTGACGTTGATTTGAATTCCCGAGTGTTAAGGATTTAATCCAAGCCTTAAATTAACTTAGGTTTCTAATCTTGATCATATCTTGTTTATGGTAGTGTATTTATGGTTCCAATAATCCATGGAAACCACACGTTAAACAAATCAAGTCATTAATCCATGACATGCTAAGTCCAACATACATAATGTTAATTCAACGAATACTCATCGAGCAAAACCTCTCAATCGCTTAACATACCTAAAATAAAACTCACCCCAATGAGAGATTTACTCAACCATTATTTTGTTTATTAATCTGGTAATATATGTTTATGGTGATGAATTATAAAGAGAAGAAAAAGAAAGGGACAAGATAAGAGTAGTGTGCCGAACACACACACGAAATATTTTGAGAATCAAAAATGGAATTTTGATTGAATGAGGAAGAAAAATAAAGTACTATAATTTAAAATTTTTCAAACTATTTTAAGACCATGAATATTATACTACAGAAGGTGTAGAATAATAAGAGGTATTGAAGAAGAAGCAAGCACTAAAATTTGATTGAAATGAAAACAAAGTTACCCAATTACAATTGAACGCAAACATAAACAAACGTGAAAGAGAAGTGGAGGAGAGGTCTCTCTTGTTGAAACAAGATGAAATCATATCCTCCCAGAACATTTTCAAGGCTCTATTAATGCCAAACCTCCTCCTTAAGTGCTGAGGTGCCAACCCTTTTGAAAGGAGAGGAGGGGATGTATTTATAGGCCAAGGTGGTGGACTGTTTACATTCGTAAAATACCCCTCAACTTGGCTCGCCGATATGTATTTCCAGACATCCGAATATTGAGAAAGAACCTTCTTCAAAGATGTATATAAAAATGTCTTCTATCTACTGTGAACATTTGGAGGCCATTGGACTTAGTGAACCAAAGTTATGGTGGTTTTAGTAAACAATTATGATCTGTCCATTTCAATACAGACTTTTTCAAAGTCCATAATTGGAATGGGTTTTTGAATAGGAAGATGCCCTCAAATGAAAATCGTTTCTTCAACAATGTTGGCCACCCAAATCACCTCATTCACACTGAAAAATATCAGCTCAAATGGATGTCTACATCAGGAGACATTGCAAAATTAGTGTGCTATTGTTAATTCCCGGCCAGAATGGTGGGCTGGACTTAAATGCATCAGTTGGGCCCCTTGTATTTGTGATTGGGTTCTGAAATTTTTATCATGGACCCCTTTAGACGTCCTCCAAACGTGGGAGTAGAATTAAGGTATTTGGACTTCTGGATTGAGCCCAGTAAGTCAACCTTCATATATGGTCCAGTTTCTTCACAGTTTCCTTGGGCCTTCTTGTGGGGTCCATATGACCCTCCAAATGGAAGAATTGGATCATGTAACCTTCTAATGAAATGTTGTATATTGAAATAAGAGTCCTAAAAAACATGAACCACAAAATTTGGATCATTATATAGATAGTTATTATTAAAACATTAAACTGACTCAATTGGACTACTTCTAAAAATGCTCAAAAATTATACTTAATATTAAAACATTAATATTTCAGACAAATTATGCTCATTTCAAATAAAATCATTAATGAGGGAATATAATAAGTCATGAAAATATTAATAACATCAAATGTGCCAGGCACGTATTTTTTTAAGATGCCTTCTTACTAACTTTGGAAACCACTTGTTGACGAAAGTGGTTAATATGGGCAAGTGTATGTGCCTACTCAGAAGAAATAGCCAGGTTAGTCTGATTATCTCCATTAAAATCTGGTGTATGTGGCTTACTTGATTGTCCATATGACATGGAGGTGTATGCCCCACAACCCTCCTGGATTGGGACAAAGGTGTGTATCTATTACAGAGTGATATTTTGATGAGTCAATCCATTGATAAAGATAGATTTATGTTTCATTCCCTATGATGTTGTTGAAGTTATTATAATATTATGACAGGCATCCAGAATATGGGCAGGGATTTGCTTCTTCTCTTTCACCATTGACAGAATGTGCTTGGTGATATCAGCTACTGGAATGGGAATATACGTCCATTCCATGTCTGGAGTAGGTGTATGTGCCTGCTTATGTCCTCCTTTTCCTATCAACGAATTCTGATAGTACTCATGTGTGGGGGCATAAAATTGAGTCTGCTCCAAATTTTTCGTTAGAGCTTTCCGACTGACTTCTTCGGGTGCTACCAAATGAGACCGTTGACAGGCTTGATAAAAATTAGAAGGTGAATTTGCCTACTATTTATTCTTCCTCCAGTACGGATACCAAATTTCCTTAAATATTGGCAGATGAGACTCCTGACAGAATTGGTGATTGTAAACAGGTGTATGTTCCTACTTACCAGTTTCCACCAAATTATATTGGAGAGCTTCTTTGGAAGCAGTCAAACGAGCCTGCTGACTGGATGATGAATTATAAATAGGTGTATGTGCCTTCCTATAGTACTCCACTGGAATTGTCTAGCGGGATTGGCGTGTTACTGCCAGATGAGTCTTCTGGGCAATAACATCAGGATAGACAAGTGTATATGCCTGCTCGTTGTTTTCCATCAAGTTGACTTGATGGACTTCTCCAGAGGGGGCAGAATTAAGAACCAGCTCCCTGATGACTATATTTCAACTCTGCCGGTTCGTCTTGCATGCTTGGGTCTGAGTAAACTGAGCCGAACCTCTAATGGTGATACCCTCATCATGTTGAGGGTGCACTACCGCACGAGTCTGGCGACGATTGTTGGTGGGAGCCCTCAGGAAGGACTCCTGTCTTTTTGAATTAAGGCCTTGAGTGAACTTCTCATTCAACTCCCCATAATATGGGAGGGACTGGTGATTGAATTCTGGGGATAAAGAACTGAAATAGTTGGAGACGGTGGTTGGCACCACCTGCTTCTTGACCACTGGTCGTTGCTGTCCAGACAACCAGGGTGAGTGGTAAACTTGGAGGGCTTGTCCAGCGGCCTCCAGAGTCAGAATGGTACCGTGTTGATGGTATTCATTCACCAATGCATTTCAAACCCAGCATTGTAGACACTGAGTAGGTGATGTCATCCTCAGATCGGACGAGGATCTAGTAGGAGTAGCGGGTGAGGCATTCACATGTGTGAATTTTAAATAATCCATTTCCGTAATATAGAGAGATCTTGGAAAAGAGTGCATGTTTGATTTAACAGACATAATCAAAATAATTTTGGATAGACTATATCTTTTGGATGAGCACATATGTTATTGACTACTTTGATGGCCCTCACATTAAGTTAAATAGGGGCCTAAAAATAACTAAAATATCATTTAACTTTGTTAAGGATTCATTTCGGGTTCACAATTTTTTGTTTCTTCCGGAAATGGGGATGAACTATTTGTTTAAGGTTCAAACATTCCAATTAGTTTCTAACAGGTTTATTCGTAGAACAGAAAACATCCAATGATTCTATATCCATTTAGACCTACTTTCCAAAGGTAGGTTCTCATTAGTTGTGGACCGATGAGGCTTAAAAAATTTCATTGTTTGAGAGGATGGGAGGTTAAGCTCATCACACATTTTTGAGGGGAATTATTTCCTAGTTCGGGACTCTCTTATAGATTTAAGTTATGTTCTTGAATCCTTATTAATTGAAGAATTATGAAAATAAGTTTTCCATTAGATTTGGAAATCAATGATTGATATGTATGAGATTAAGAGAATCTTTTATATGTATTTGAGGTTCTTCTTCGATGAATAACCATCAGTATATGTTAGATTATTATCCAATGGTATCCTTAAATACATTATACAGAAATATCTTAGTCATTAGGAAGACCATACTGGTTTTAAAGCCACTCAGTGGTGCACTTGAAGGATGTTGTCGTTCAGAAGGATATGGATTATTTCAGAGTTGGGATCGTACCCGAAGATGGGCTACCTATGTATCCTTGTTCAAAAGAAAGGAATCTGAACCCACATAGTTCTATTGGAAGGATATAGTTTGACGTCACATGGGATGGAAAAAAATTAATTAAAGATGGGATTGAACCTTAGAAAGGCTTCCTACATACTCTACTTTAAAGGCAGTGATCAAAGTCCACGTAGTTTGGGGATTTAAGTATGAGGTTTATGCATGATTAATGGCCCAAAGAGAGAGTTCATAATTACTTTTACACTCTAAGCCCACGTGAGTCATACTCGGTGTGAGAAACAAGAGGTATCAGTAAATTTGATGATTGTTCCATGAAAGATGCAGTCATAAGAAATGATGTGGGGCTTACGTATGTATGACGACCCAAGTAAATGAAGATTAGGACTTAGTTCAGGATAGAAGCCCAGGATCAGGGTCCATAAAGGTATTTGTGATTTAAAGAGATTTTGGAATTTTAACTCGGGACTTACTCTTGAAAAGGAAGCACAAATCAAAGGGGACTTGAGACTTGGGGCTTACTCCTGAGAAAGAGTCCCAGGTTAAGGGGACATGGGACTTAATCTTAAAGAATATGCCCATTAACAAGGTCCATAAAGGTATTTGTGCTTTATGGAGATTTAGATTCTTAATTTTGGGTTTACTCCTAAGGAGGATGCCCAGATTAAGGGGGACTTTAACTTATAATTGGGGCTTACTCTTAAGGAGGATTCCCATGAACAGTGAACTTGGGGCTTACTCCTGAGGAGGATGCCCATGAACAGGGAACATGGGGCCTACTTTTGAGGAGGATTCCCATGAACATGGAACTTGGGGCTTACTCCTATGGAGGATTCCCATGAACAGGGAACTTGGGGCTTACTCCTAAGGAGGATTCCCAAATTAATGATCTTCTCATCTTAAAGGATGAGGTTGAATGAAGTAAATCTCTATCCTTAGTGACATAAAGTTCTGTAAATCACGAGTTTTTGAGAGATGTTCCATAGAATTCATTTCTTATAAGGAATCCAATAAAGGAACCATTCCATAAATGGCTTTGAAGAGGTTTTTGAAGGATAAATATTGAAGAGGAGAGGTGAATTTGAGGAAAGGAAGTGAATTGGGAGGAGGCTCGCAAGTATTCGTCTGGCAAGCATTTCCTAGTCATGCAAGTATACTTGTGTGACATGAGTTCACTTGGGTGACAGAGAACCTGTAGGGTAATACCTGGGCACGATTTGGCTCAAGACCTTAGTATTATCCCTAGATGCTTCCAGAAGGGTGACACAAAAGATCCATTGAGAAGGCAAGGCGGCACACAAGTGTTTCTATTTCCCTTAAGGGATAGACACTTAGGCGCGCAAGTGTTTATGGGTTCTAATACTTAGGACTTATTCTTCCTCTTTAGATCTTCCATTCTAGGTAAGAAATTAACTTTGAAGTGTTTGGAAGATTTCAAGAATAGACTAGGGCGACCAGAGCTTAATTCCGAGTTTGGAAAAATCTGTCCTCAAAATGGGGGGCCCATAGGGGGTATTTATTGGCCACTTGAGGCTTGGGTGAAATTTCACTTAGGGTGCACAAGTGACTTGTGCACCCAAGTCTGGCACGCAAGTGACTTTTGTGCTCAAGGCTAGCGCGCAGGTATACTTGCATGCCTTAATGCCTTTGGGAAATTCTTGATGTTTTCCCTCTTTTTTTCTTGAGGTACTTCCCTAAGTAAATATTTTTACTCTATGATGGAATGGAGTGTCAAAAATATTAAATAAAGAAATTTTTTATCCCTATGTTTTAGGTTTTATGTACCTAGTCTTCAAAGACACTAGACTTAATGATCCTTGTCTTGTACTTTGATGTATAATTAGGCTTAAAATCAGGTAATGTTATATGTAAAAGGATAGGGTCACTACATGGAAGTTATAAAGGGGTATTCTCTATTGATTATATATTATATGATCTGAGGTATGTGATACTTGGTGAGACATAACCATGGTAAGATTGGGAACTTATCATTCCTATTTAGGTGACAATTTAGCTATACTTATTGATTAGTAGTATTTATCTTGTATTCTTTATATTTTTAATGAGATGATTTAAGGATAATAATACTGAGTGTCAATGTTATTATAACCACATATATATAAACTATTATTAAGGAAAACAAGAACAGGGTGGTGATCGGGCTTGAAATTACTAGCTTGTGGAATTTTCAAGAGCTATTTGTGATTCTATGGTCACTGATAGGGATTTTATTTTGGTACTTGTAGTTTCGTTTATGTTTGTTTGGTTGTAGAAAATTATGTTCATATATTTTGTATCTTTATTTACATTTATCCAGAGTAGGTGTTGCTGGGTGTTTCTTTCTTATCTCTTGTATCTCATATCATGGTAGGTAATGCCTCCCATTTATGTGTTTTATATACCCTCAGTGTTTTTCAAAAACTCTAAGAATATTAGAGGTAGTATTTCAACATCATTATCTCCCTCCTCTCATTTCCATCCCAGGAGGGTTACCTTTTGGGGAGGGATTCATGTTAGAGTGGTATCAAAGGTTAATGTTGAGGGATACGATGAATTTTGGAGGTAGGAAAAAGCGAAGACTGAATGGGTCAGTATAGAAATGGTATTAGTTATGTTCACTAAGCAATTTAAATAGGGTATATCGAATTGGACATAAATATTTAGGGCCAAATATGATCTGATGCACATACCATTATGTTTACTAACCCTATTAAACAAAGTGGTACTAATAGTGGGATATAGGCCTAGGGAAGGATTATTCATCATTATTTTATGAACCTATGTTTAAAATGGTTAAACCTTGGGATTAGGTTGAAACATAAATAATTAAGTAATTAATGTCTAATAATCAACATTCTAGGTTTAGGACTCCTTAAATACTTCCTCCTTTGAAGATATGGCTCTAGGTTGATGACCACACCATATTCTCACCAAATATGTTTAGTAGGATGAGCCATCAAATCACCATATAGTAGAGGTCATAAATGATGACACTTTAAAGAGGATAATCTAATAGTTTTAGTTCCAGAGTCTACAGAATTATGAGGGATCAATTTTGGACTTAGTGATAGGGGAATTGTAAGAGGAGGTGGGGAGAGCTGTCAGTTTGATTTGTGATTGAAATCAGGACTAGGTGTCATTCAAAGTAAAAAAAATTTTGGATACGTGAGAGAGTGATGGTTCTTATTCTTTTAGGATCATGACGAGTCTAAAGTCTCATGGGAGAATTTTATAGACCAGTTCTGAGAAAAATTTATTTGTCTAACTAAAAAGGAAATGAGTTTCTAAGAGATTCTTACCCTTCAATAGAGGAGTTCTAGTGTATGAGAGTTTAAGATCCATTTTCAAACCCATCTCCATTATTATTTTTACTTGTTTCATATGATAATGACATGGTGATAGAGTTTGATGAGGCTTTGTATCCACATATCCAATGATGGTTAACCCCATGTATACAATCAAAGTATCTCAAGGTGCTAGTGAGAGTATATGTTACTGAGAGGAACTTGGATTGAACTAGAGAATCATGAGACAAGAGTCATCTTGATTCCTCATGTAGTGGATCTATGGTTTGGGGCTCCCATTTTTCTGGACAAAATGAATTGCAGATAGCTATGAATATGTCCCATATTTAATCATCTCTTTTATTCAAAGAGAGAAGATCTTAGAAACCCGCCAAGGGATCTGAAGCATGTTTTGTGTGGTAGGATGATGTCATCAATGATGAGAGTGCCTGACCATTCTAATTAAGAGTCATGAATTTTTATTTCTTCTTTAGGTTTCTCTATTTGGGTAGTTTCAGCAAAGGAAGCAGCAATATTCTCTATCTTGGGATCATTGTAAAGGATACATGGTAGGTATAGGACAACACCAAGATGATCATAGTCCTCAGATATCATAGAACAATCATAGAGGTGGTCCCCATCTGGGTTATAGAGGTCATGGAGTAGGTTATGCTCATCTTTATACTTTGGATTTTCTAGTTCCATGTATGGTAGACATATTTTGAGGCACCCTTTGATTGATTTATACTCTGATGCATGATTTTTTTATTTTAGGAGATACACACTCCATCATATCAACTACCCTAGATCATGATTTTTTACTCGAGGTAAAGATACTTTCCATTCCCTTTGTGTTGGTAAATATTTTTAGAGGTCGAGTATATCTGTATGATATTTGTAGAAACTGTGAGCTAGTGTTGGGAAAACAACGATCATGGGTGGAATTCCTATGTTTACATATATATCCATAGGACATCATCCATATCATGGAATATTTGTATTTATTATAGGCTATTACATATTACTTCATGACAATGAAATTTTTCACAGATATTAATGGATGGTCTATGGTGTTCATTAGAGAGAGAGATCCTTATATGGTTCAAAGGTGTGTTATGTCGTTGTCTTACTTTCTGGAAGGGATGATTTTGAGTTAATTGGATGTCCATTCAATGTTATTTCGAAGGTTAATGGAATATTCCGATGATTTATTTATTGTGGAGGTTGTTGTGTTACCTCGTGATGTGAGATCGAGTTTGGGATAGATATACAACCAAGTGCTTCCCTAATCTCAATGTCTGTGTAAAGGATGGTGCCTTTAATGTAGCGAGTTAAGAGAGTATAGATCATTTATCATTTTTATTAAGGTTTTTTAGATGACCATGTCACCTTAGGGGGGTCTAGTTATATTTTCTCCAAAGTCCAATAACTATATTCATATATGTATCAATTATCATCTCTTGAATTCGGTCAAAATGGAAAACCACTATCTTCATTCATAGATTGAAGATTTGTTCATTTAATTTAAATGATCTAGTATGTTTTCAAGGATCAAAATTTATTCAGGGAAAAATCATATGTTGGCAAAATATTTGGATATTATGAAGAACACTTTTTTATCCTTATGGGAATTATGAATTCATTATGGTGCAATTTGGTGTAATGAAAACTAGATCCATGTTCATGCGATTTATGAATATAGTGTTCAAAGAGTTTCTATATTAGTTCATGGTGGGTTTTATTAATGAAATCCTTATGTACTCCATGTCTAAGGAGGAGGGAGAAAAGAATATTCACATTGTTTTAGTAGTTATTCATCATCAGTAGCTATTTGAGAATTATCTAAGTGTGAGTTCTGGGATCTTGAGGTTTTTTTCATGGGGTACTTCATGTCCTAGTGAGGTGTCACTATGGATCCTTTTATTACCAAGTTATTCATTTTTGATACATCTTCGAAGATATATTTAGAGGTGTTGAATGATTAGTGTCATGGAGATTTCAAGTACCTGAAGTAGAAGTTGGTCAATGCTCCAATTATTCATTTTATAGAATATGGAGTTAATTTTTTTTGATGTTTCTATTTCTTGTTAGGGATATATTCTGATGAATTAGAGATCATTTGTTTCTTATATGTCTCTATAGTTATTTCACCATGAGATTAACTATGCATCTAATGATCCTGAGTTGATATTAGTTTTGATTTATTTGATGTTTTGGTAACACTACCTCCTCAACATGTATTTTTTGGTTTTTAAAGATCGCAAGAGCATGAGGAATGTATTCTAACAGTGTGGACAAAAATTTTTCCAATGAAGTTGGATGATATTATTTTAGGATTATGAATTCACGATTTCATATATATTGGGAAAGGGTAATGTTGTTCTTGAAGTACTAGGATGTCAGTCACACAGTGATTACATACATGAATATGTAGATTCCCAGAGGGTAATGGATGATATATCATTGATTCATATTGATTTAGCAGTGGTTTTTAATATATGATTCCTTTTTCAGATTATATTTAATTCTTCTTTGGTGTAATAGATAAGGGATTCCTAGCTGGGGGATTTTGAGGTTGAGTTATGGAGAGATTGCATTTTCTTTTTTGATTCCCCTGATGGTTGGTATAAGGATGAAAAACACTGGTTTCTATTCTAAGTAATGATTTTCATCCCTTTTATGATTTGTGAGATGGTTTATAGTGAGTTATATATATCACTCTTAGTGGTACATCCTAGCAGGAATAATATTTACTGAGCTTTGGGAGGTATGTTTTGGTAGAATAGGTTAAATCATTTAGTTATAGAGTTTCTGTCTTGATTTTTTGTATTCTAAAAGGTGAAGGAATATCACCATGATCCTAGTAGTTTAGTCCAACTATTGGATATTCCTTAGTGGAATAATTATTAAATCTCGATGGACTTCGTCACCAATTTACCTCGAGCTCAAAGACATTTTTGATTATATATGGTTGATAGAGGACTGTTTGAGAAAATCAATCCCACTTGATTGTGATAAAGGAGTCAATATTAGTAGAGGTTTTATAAGGAATATAAGAATATTAGGTGGTGAGACTCTGTGGATTCCTGATCGATATTATCTCTATCCCTGATCCTCATTTTACCATCATTGTATAGAGAGGTATCTAGTATGATTTTGGCTCTTAGTTATGAATTAACCCTTAGACCCATATGTATATGTATGGTCTGATAAATAAAACTATTATGACTCTTAAATACATGTTTCATGCCTATGTATTGGATTTTGGAGGTTCATGTATGAGGAAACTATGTATGGTTTATTTTTCTAATAACAATAGTTTTCACTCTGCTGTTGTTATAGAACCATTGGAAACATTGTATAACCATCCTTTTCATTCTTAGTTATGATAAACTGGGGTAAAAGAGTCCGTAATTCTCAGACCAAAACTATTTAGGACATGGAAAATTTGGTTAAAGTGATTCATGAGAGGATGAAGTCAATATAGGATCATTAAAAGTCCTCTACCGATCATAGGTGGAGTCCTCTAGAGATCAATGTTTAAAATATTGAATTCTAAAGGAAACTCCTCATCATGTGCTAAGAAGTTTTTAATGTAGGAGTAAAATTTCTATCTAGTGTTTTGACCCTTTCTAGGTGTTTTCTCATGTTGGATTCTTTGCTTATTAGATTTCACTTTCCCCATAGATGATCCAGATACATGATATCTTCCTTGTTTCATAGCTTCATCGTTAACTTCATAATGACTCTCACATCATTTATGGGGTGATATCAATGTTGAAAATGATGTAACCATCGAGGAGAAAACTGTAAAGATCCTATAATAATTGGAGAAGGTGTTTTGATACCTTATATTCCCTTGATTCATGTTTTTAGATACACAGTGGCATGGAGTGGAGAACTTGGTAATGCGAGTCATAGAAACAACATTAATATCCTCAGTTTCTAATTTTTATATATTCTCATGCATTGATTCTTTTTTGGTGGTTGTTAACCTTTATCTGGTTATGAGATGTTTTTCTTTCATGGACAGTTTTTCCTTTCTTATTTTTGAATGTTATCTACCTCGAGAGAGTGTTTATGATATTTCTATTGTTTTTTCATATCTTTGTGCATTTTTTCATTGGATTAAGGTGTTTGAGATCCTGTGATGGTGAGAATCTTGAGAGGTATATCATGGTTTGGATTTTTAGATGAACCCTTTTATTTTCTTTCTCTTTGGGTTTGATTTGAAATTCTGATTGTGGAAAATTCTTTGATATATATATGTTGTAAGGGTATAGATCATTTTATCTCATCTCTTTGTATGTTTTTAAAGATTTTGGTTCTTGGAGGAATCCGAGAGAGGGTTCTTTGGTTTTTGGGGGTCATAATCTATAAGTTGGAGAAGTTCAAAACATAAAATTTATTCATGACATGATACATTTTTTTATGATGCGAATTAATTCTAGGTTAGATGTATCTGAGTGAATTGATTTTCAGTGGATCCTAAACTCAGTCCAATCACAATGTGAATGACCCATTCACAACATGAATGTTTACCTAAAACTGAACCTATAAAGATAACCACACCCTTGAATTTTCTAAAATCCTTCTATTCTCTCATAAACATTGGAAAATATATATGTTCCCTCATGGTGATTCAAATATATTTCGATAGGGATAGATTCATTTCTTCCAATTTTTGATACGAGGTGATTCAAGTTGAGTTTTTCCTCATTTTCTTACAATTTCTTCTTTGATAGATCTTATTTACATTAATTCATTCTTTTTATGCTGTGGTAGTTGATATCATTTTGTCTAATGGAGGTGTTTTGATGCTTTCTAGTGTGGGATTGGGAAAAATTCTTATGGGGCTACAACTTCTTTATAAGAGAGGAGATTCGAGTTCCATTATTAGTTATGTTATCGATCAAAGAAAAATGAGATCCTTAATTTTGGGGATTATTTTCACTAATTATTGTTCTGTGAAATCATAAAGTAATAACACATTATCAAATTGAGTAATGGTTTAATTATACTTAATAAATAATAAATTTTATTAATGAAAAGAAATGGTCTATGCTTATAGTTTCCACAATTTTTTCATTGTTATAATATTTTTCCTCTTGTTTTGTTATATATTTTTATATATATGTTTATACTTTGTTATAATGTTTTTTATTCTTGGGTTATCATTTTAATTTGATGAAAATGGATAAATTATGCAAATATAGTAATGTTTGTTGGCTTATAATTAATTAAGAATGTCTTTTAAACAATTTTTCTTTTAATTTTATGGAAATAAAATGATTACTGATGAATGTTTAATCAATTTTTTCTTCTATATGTCAATAAATATGGATAATGAACATGAAGTTTGAATTATTGTTTTTGTAAAATAATAAAGAGGCATGTCCATTGGATTGTTCTTTATTAAATTTTGTTAAAACTATAATTTATCATTGAAATCATGTTTAAATAATTAATAGATTATAATTTTTGATGAATTTGGTTACCCAAAGTTAAAACCTATGATAAATGAAATTGTTAATCCATGATGGTAAGAAAACCTATTTGTTGATAAAGAGTAATGTTTGGGTTTGTGTGATCTCGTTCACATGTGAACGTTGAATGATTTGTTTTTTAGGGTCTAAATTACCTATTGACTCAATTTATTATTTTCTTCATTCTATGTTTTCTTTGGATGTGAGTATATCTAGGAAATGTAATTTGATCTTGTAATGGATGATGGTTTGGTGAGATATGGTCCAAGAGGCCTTGGATTGTGGCAGCATTTGAACCTCGTGATGGTGGGATGCAAGGCGATATGCATGGAGCTATGCTTGATAATATGAGAGGATATATGCATGGTGATGTGCATGGATGTATTAGGGATGACACTGAGATGGATGGAACAAGTTTAAGTTAGTACTAACCAATTGTTTTTCTTCTGAAATCTAGTTTCTTCCAAGATAATTTTATTCTTTGATAGACAAATGGTTGGGTTGCTTGTTTGACACACATTCCCTTCCCCATTGCATGAGGTAACTTGTAACGCCCCGCCCCCAGTTACCCGGAGTCAGTGCATTATTTTAATACATTGTCATGATTACAAGGAATCAAGTCCCGAAGGACCGATCGGTTTAGCAGTCTTGGAAAATAGATTACATACATTAACATTACATTACAATTTCAAACATAAAACACAGTGTAAATATTTCTTTAAGAATGCCATTATTACTTTTAGCTTAACCCTGCTTATCAATCTTAATATACTTCTGGGAATCCTGGGAAAAATAAAACATTGAAAGGGGTGAGCTCAGATGCTCAGTAAGGATAAAAATATAGCAGAAACTTGCATGAATAAACATAAACATTTAAGGCAATGTATAATTAAAACAAAAGTCTTTTAAACTTGAATTTCATCATAATATGACAAAGATAAAATGAAATAATGCCATTTAATTATTCACATGGATATTCTACTGATCGAATAATCACATGCAATATCAATAACCACTTTCATAACAAGGGAATACATAATTCTGAACTTTAATTTCTGTGTCAAGTCCTCGTTCCAAGACCTAAGGGATAACTGTAACTGGAACCCAACCCGGAGAGCCTCTGTAACCGGACTCCATCCCAGAGAGCCTCTGTAACCGGACTCCAACCCGGAGTGCCTCTAGTAACCAGACACCAACCTAGAGTGCCTCTAATAACCGGACACCAACCCGGAGTGCCTCTAATAACCAGACACCAACCCGGAGTGCCTCTAATAACCGTACACCAACCAGGAGTACATCTAATATCCGGACACCAACCCGGAGTGCCACTAATAACCAGAAACCAACCCGAAGGGTCTACTGTAACCAGAACCCAACCTGGAGGGCTTACTTTTACCGGTCCCCAACCAGGAACATACCGGTCTGACACATTCATCTTAAGAAGAGGATGAAATATAACATAAACATTCGTATTAAAACTATCATATGAAATGCCAAAAAATTAATCATAAACTATTAATGGAATAAAAATAACTCATCCATAGTCAAACAAATCACAAAACCTTAAATACAATATGGAATATTTGTATCATAATAAATCATCTTCAAACAAGTGTAAAATTTATCAAAGGATGTTGACATACATGAAATCAAAACTATTTGAGGAAAATATCTCTTTTTTTGAAATCATTTAAAAGTCACATAATTATAAAAGAAAACATTTACTTTGAAAATATTCTTATAAGCTTGTAAGGAAACCTTTGACGATTTTATAACGGCAGAAAATATCCACACCCACTGTATAAGTTAAAAAAAATACATTCTTACCTTAATTCTGTCGAAAAGTTTTAAAAAGGACCTTGTTTGAAAACAATGGAAAAATTCCTTTATAAACATGTTATAAAAAGTCAAATAAGGGTATAAATGACTTTAACCCATATTATGTAAAATTGTAAGAATGTAAGAATGTTTTGAAATACATTTTTAAGAAACATGGATGTGGATGATAAAGAGGTCCCAGTAGATAATTATGTATAAACAACCTCGGATAATGAAGTGATTGTGAAATAAACCCTTACCAATTTGGTAACCTACGAAACATACACCCCATGAAAGAGGTATCATACAATGAATATGTAAATACACATTAATTAAAGTGTATTACACAAAGAATTCAATTATGGGTAGTATATACACCACACAAAAGGTAATAGTGGCAATATGGCATGAATCTCACTGTAATAAGGAGTGAGATGAAAACCCCTTACCTTGTACGTTTCCTTGTATGAGGGTAGGTTAACCTCCTTTATAATGGTTAAATAATTGTTATTAAATTATACAATAATCATATATATTAATATGATATCATTTATGATCTTTTAACATTTCTTTGTTAATAATATTTTAGGATTATCGTCGTTTCGGGTGTTAACTTACTTTTTTTCTTTTATATGTTTTGTTACATAAGTCATGTTTGTTATGGATATGTTGTATATTATTCATATAAATAATTATATCAAGTCCTCAAACATTATTTTTAATCAAAAAATGAGAATCATACTTGAATGGATATTATGGGGAAGGAATCTCATCGTGTTCGTGGAGACAGTAGTCTGTACGTACGCACGAGCGACAATATCATTCCTTTGAAATTAAAATAATATATAATTGGACGGTGTTTCATATATAAATAATAATGATCATGTTATATTTATTATTTAAATGAAATAAAAATCATTATTATACCCATTCAAATAATAATGTATTGAATAACAATTACACCACGACGTGGAGACGGTAAGCCGTATGTACGCACGTATGGTGACATGTCATTAAAGGGATGGATATAATACTTAATATGGTTGTACCATATATATAATAACATCACAGTATATAGGGATACTGGATTTATTATTTTAGAATGGAAATAACAAATAAAGAAGAAGTTTAAGAAGAAAGGAACTTGAAAGAGGGTGGTGAAAACATTACCTCTTCTCTGGGTTCTTCCTTTTGATTTGATCAAAAGGGCTCCATAGGTTGGCTTTCTGATCAAACTAAGGCCTCTAGGTTGAATTGAGGGAAGTTTAGAGAGTATTGGGGCAGGGTTTGGCCGAACCAAAAGGCTTGAGAGGTGTTAGGAATTGTTTAGAAGTGGTGTCCTTTTATAAGGGGGGGATGGGCTCTTTAGAAAAAACTTAAAATATTATTTTGTAAGAAATTCATATTCGGTTTATAATGGCTCCAAACTGGATTATTTATATTATAAGGTAGGTATGGGTCAAAAACAACTCAACCAATAGATTTTATACTGGTATGGGTCATTATATTAACCATATCGTTTAGTTTTAACACTTAGTTAATTATATTTACATTTACCACGTCACTTTGTATTTTGATATTATATAGTTAATAAACATACTATATATATCTAAGAGACCCCCAAGTGGCCCATTAATGATACACCTATCTTGATATATGTCTTTTGGATGATCCTTAGATTTTTAGGAATTGAATATCAATTAATAATATAATATTTGTTTTAAAAACTCTTTTATGTCAATTTTGACACTATTTTGTATTTTATTTTTATGAAACTCATAACAGCATGATTACTTAGAAAAAACATACTTAAATAAATAATAACATGCTATAATAACCTATAAAATTATTTTAATTCATAAAATGTCTCAAATTACATTTATTTTGATATTTATAATATCAATTATTTTAATAATTTATTATTTTGGTAATTACTGCATCACCATTGTGTCATAAATAGATTATCATATTTAATATCTAAAATTTATAAAAAAATACCATTATGTAGGAAATATTTTTATCTTTCTAATGAATAATTAAAATCTAATTTATCTTATTTATAACCCTATATTAATAATATTTTAGTAATTAAACTTTGATTTTATCTATTTTTAGTCTTCTTTGAATTAAATAATAATAAATGTCATAATCTAATCCAAGTGGACCTAAATGATAATATTTTATTCCAAAGGTTGTTTTTTGTCGATATACACTTGTACAATAGAATTAGGACATGTGTTACGGTAATATTAATACCATTTTTACCCTTAATTACCCTACTTACTTTTAACCGTGGTAAATAAAAGGAAAAAGTCACTATTCACCAAAAAATATTTTTATCTCATTGAACCACATTTTACTTATTGATATTAATTGTGTCTCTCCGATTTTCGAAATTCCACTCACATAAGCGGTAAAATTAAGTTTTACCTGAATTTCCAAATTCTCCTAGGAGGTGGGTAAAAGATAGTGAAAAGTTCAATAAAGTTTTTATATATCTAAAATTATTCTAAAGTAACTTAAATGAATTAAATTGAACTTATATATCTATTGTGTATCTATTTTTACATTAATTAAAATTAAATAAAATAAATAATTATTTAAATAAAAATTCATTTTTAAACCATAACTCAGTGTTTTTTCACTATTCATCAAAAATTGAAAGTTTTCAGAAAAATACAAAAAATTTACCCTAGGATAATTTTGATATTCCAAATCCAAATATGAAGTCCATTTTGAAAGATAAAATTTATAAAATTTTAAAAAGTGGGTATTACTATTCATAATGACTGCTTTGATTAGTCGCGATGTGTTAGAGTCTCAAAGTTGCGTACAATGCAAGCTATCGCATTATTCAAAGGGAAACGTACCGTGGAAGCTTGGGGTGTTATATAACTAGTTTTTCTTTCATTATTAATCTCTTTTTTAGTATCTTATCATGATTACTAGAGTAACTTGGATTATGGAATTATAAATATTAATATATTTTTAACCCATTAGGTTGGAGCTTGAGGGAAATAAAAATGTTGATAATCATGTGGAATTGAGGAATTTGTTGGATTATGTGTGGAATAATATTTATTAATGAATCCTGAAATAATTAATTTAATGTGGAATGATAACATGAAAGAATTAATTAAATCAATATCTTTGAATGCTTATGTTATTATAAGATATCCAGTTTTTATAAGCGGCAGATGGGTGTCCAAGAGATGATAGCTACGGTTGAGTTTAAGACTAGGTTAATGCCCATAGTGTGGTTAGAATAAATATTATATTATTTAGGTTTTTTGATTTCATATACTACCCCACCCATGTGGCTAGGGAAACTGACACCGAGTGGACTCTAGGAGGATGTTTTCCACAATATCTAGGTTTGCGAGGAAGATGGATGTCTACCCATTATGTCCCAACTCTCTTATCCCAGAAGTATTACTTTTTGGTATAGACAATGGTTATCTAGGTGTGTGTAGAGGGATTTAATGATCTGTTCTTATTTCAAACACATTAATTTAATGATAGAGTTTCCTGTGGATTATGATAGGTTTTATATTTGTTGAATGTGATAGATTGAGGTATTATAAATGACATACTCGCTATGGTGGCCCTTGGAAGCTAATCAATTACTATATGGTGATATAATGTAAGGATGTGATGCATGGGGTTCATGGTATGTAATTATGATATTATATGATGTGATAGATGCATGTTAATATAATTTATTCTTGGTTTCTTTATCTTAGATTACTTTTGGAGAGAGATATCTATGTACGTTCAATGTTTGGGAAGAGTATAAAACTAGTGGGGAAGTGGTAGCAGGGTACCTTATTTTTATAGAATATTATATGATCTATTATATGAGATAATTTTGGAGATATATCCATGCTGTTTTTGGGAACATAGAATAAAATTATAAGTGATAGGTTATCTTCACATTTTGTTCACATGGCTTCAGCATGCTCTCTTTTTCAATTGAATGAGAGGGACTGGGGAGAATCCTACAGAGTCTACATGTTATCCTCCACCAAAATATATATAAGCTATTTTTTTCATCAGTAGCATTAGGATGGTTTTTAGGATGAACATTACTATCTTTTAGGTTGTTCAAGAGCTGTTTTGGCTATCATGGTCACTGCTGAGGGTTATCTTTTGGTACATGTAGTTTTTTGATAGTTGTTTGGTTGTATGGAATTATGTGCATATATTTGGTATCATTAATTAACTTTATATTTATCATGTGTTATTGGGTGTTTATATCTTATCACTTATTTCCCATATCTTAATGTTTAATGTCCCCCATCTATGTGTTTGATATAACCTTGGTGATTTTCAACAAGATGTAACCTATTGGAGTCAGGCATTTTAACAACACTAACTCTAGTTACTTGGAGCCGGTATCTAATTTATTACATTGACATCGATACAAGGGGTCAAATACTAAAGAACAAATAAATTTAGAAATTTTGGATAACAAGATACCTACATGAATCCCATTTTAAATTGGTAATATAATATAAAATAATAAAAAATAAAATTCTCTACATCCTCTAAACTCATTCCAAGGATTCCTCTTTATTGCATAGGGAAATAAAACCCAATAAGGGTGGTATCAAATTCTCAATAAGCTTTTTTAAAAATAAAATATATCATGAATCAATAACTAATAATCAATATGTAAAGGTAAATAACTAAACACAGAGTCCATTTAATAATTAAATTTAATATAATAATTTATTAAGGTGTAATCAATATGGAATATTAAATAACAAAAAAGATGCCATTTATTAAATAAAACAAAAATGAAATACACCTAGAGATAATATAATAATTAAAATCACATGGATAATAATAATTAGTGAATTACTAATGAAGGAAAGTCTTAATTATTGGACTACATGATCTCATACATCATGATACCTCTACCATCATGTTCTTTCAAAAGACAGTTTAAAACCACTTGGTAAAAACCTATTTTATTTGTCCAAATGATTTGTCTCATGGTGATATAAATGAATTTAGGGGATAACTATAACAATTCCCAAATGATAATTTTATATCCAAATCATTCATCATATACTAAATAATCTATATAATTCATGAATCAATATGTCTTAGCATAAAATATCTATATTTAGTAAGGATATAAGTTTATCAATAATTTTCCACTCAATCTGATAACTTTCAATGTGAACACCATAGGTAAAAATGATTTAAAATTTTTGTAATAATCATATCCATTATACAATAATAAGTATATCTAATATAAGTCTAATTTACAAAGAAAAGTTATCACAATAGGGTTATTTTCTCAATAGAGAGGTAACAATCACAAAAGAAAGTGAGTTTGTACAATAAAATTTTCCATGTGGTAATTTTCATATCAAATCCCCTTGTTTTAAATAATTATAATTGAAAAATAAAATAACATGAATTATTAATTAATAATAATATTAAATGTACAATTGTTAGTATATACACTATATAAAATAAAATAGGAGCATAACATTACAATATGCTTTATTGAAGATAAATTAAGACGAAGTCTCCAACCACACACTTTCCTTTAGTAAAAGATAATTTAACCTACTATATTATGGTTCTAAAAATGTAATTAATTTGTTATATAATAATACTTAGATTTATAAAATCATATATGATACTCTTGAAACATTTTACCACCTTCTTGTTAAAAATATTTCATTATTATTGTTCTTTTGGGAGTTACTTGCATTGTTTTCTCAGACTTGTTTTGTAATGAATGTTCCGGGTTTTTCAAATAGTACATACCTAAAACATATATAGAATGATAATAATTTTATAAATATAATATTTAATAATTAAATAAATTATCATAAACAATCTTAATATTTTCACATGAAAAATGAACCGCATCGCATCGTGGAGATGGTAGGTTTTACGGATGCTTAAGCGACAATATCATTCCCTTAACGAGTGAAAGTTTTAGGAATTGGGTTATATATTAAATTTTACAGATTCAATATTATATAATATATACCACTTATATTCATTAATTTTAGCCTTATAACATTCCATGTAAATATTATGTGAAAACTAATTCAAATCACTTTGCTAGGCGGTAGTCTTCCGTACACACAAGTGTCATGATCATATTTTAGACAACTTGAAAAGTAATAAGGTATATATAATATTTTAATTTAAAAAAATTATATTTATATAATTTATATTATATATAAACATTAATTATATCATTATATACAACTATGAGACGTATTGATTGAAAACGAGTTACATCAGTTCGTGAGGTGGTTGTCAGCCATGCGTATGACTGATGATTTCATTTCCCATTTGATGGATGTGGAGGTGAATAAATATGATGCCATAAACATAATATCATGAAATTATATAGAAGATAATGGTTTTATTATATTATAAGAGTTTAGACACAATTTAAGGTGGAAAAGAATAAATAATTTGAAAGAGCTCATTTAAGACAATTACCTTCTCTAAGTGAAACCTCATTTGGAACTCCTCTTTAATAATATAGAGAATGTATTTTGGTAAGAAAAAAAGATTTATATTATGTATAATGATTTAAATTATAGATATTTTGAAGGGTTGTTTTGAACCAAATGGTCTTGGTAGGTGTGAATAACTGAGGAGAGGGAGTTTCCCTTTTATAAGTGCAGAACAGGGACACAAATAGAATATTTTGAAAAGATTCAATTTCACTCATGTTTTTATCATGATAAATCCTAAAAATGTGTAATTATATACTCTTAGAGGTTATATATCCAAAATAAATCTATAAATTGTTTTTTTACAAGTTTCTAGGTCATTTTAACCCTTAGCCTTTTAGTTTAACCCCCCACAATTCTGTTTTTACATTAATCACAATAAATAATTTTTACCTATTTTACTATTCACATCTATCAAAAATTAAATTTTATTTATTAGATAATATAAATTATTATGGATCTATGTATAGAAGAAATTTTTTAAAATAAATTCATAGAAGTTCCATAATTAATATTAAAATGATACCCACATACTCGATGAAAAAGAGGGTTTTCAAAGAGACAATTCTCATAAGTATGGAAGGTTTTATTTTAAAATTTTATTATTAAATTGATTCAAATGATCTAAAATAGTAAATTCATGATATAATTTAAATAATTTTACCGTAAAACAAATAGAAAATATAATTTATCCTTGTGAATTAATTTAATTAAAATAAAGTTTTCTATAAGGATCAGTATTTGCACTATTCATTATAAAATTTAATAATTCAAAAAAAATCCCAAAAATCCAACTAAAGATACATTTTATAAGATAATTTAAATTTTTTATTTAATTTTATCGAATAAAGTTTTTAAAATTGGTAAAAATTAATTTTAAATTTTGCACACAAAGTGCGACTTAACCATCCTATAGAAAAATAGGGTTTTTTAGAAGACATTTCTTTTTTCTCTTAAATGATGATTATTTTTTTCTAATATATATATTTCCATTAAATTTATTTAATACATGTATAAACCTGAAAAGTTTAACAATTTTGTTAGTACTATTCATGACCTACATTATATATATATTTTTCTAGTGGGTGTTTATTATTATTCCTTCACTGATAAATATCATTTGTTAAAATGAAATGTGTTTTATTTACACAAGATAATTTTTTATTTAAGTGAAGGGATCCAATCCATCACTAAATATTAGTTAAATTAATCATAGAAAGGTTGATAATATTTCCAAATAGTGAATTCTTATAAGATTTAACTTGGAATACAATAATTATAAAACTGGAATATTTCTTTGATAAGTAAATCATCAGGGTGGTGATTTAAAGATGTTAGAAAACATATCAGATCCTCTAGGTTCATTGAATAAAATTGCATCCAGAAATATAGTACACTGTATCAAATGGTATGTGTACCTTAAATATCAGGATCTACTTTAGGAGTAGTGTTTACATATTAATTCTATTTTCCTTTTGGTCTAAGAAGTTGCTCATGGCCGTTATCTTGGTTAGTCTTTGGTTTATGGCATTAAATTGGACAATCCCCATGTTCCCTACACATTAGACATTGAATTATCAATGGTACCATAGGATGAAGTCTATTTATTTCAATCGTGTTTATTGGCCTCTTCATTATCCTACAATTGTTTGATGATTGATCACCCCTCTTCTATATGTAAAGCATCTTGCGGTCCAATTGGAGTAACTCCCTTGGTACTTCTTACTTAATTTTTGGCATATAGAAAATTGAACCTTCATTCTTTCATCATATTCATCACTTGATATTTTAGGAAACTCCATCCTTGTCTTCCTTAGTGTTTTTGGGAAATTAAATATGTTCACATTATTAATAATATTTTATGATAAATAATTTAGCATGACTCCAAGGGTTCTCATTCTAGTTCACATTCAGATTGGTTGTTCATTGATGTAATATCTAATTTTTTTCTCTAACCCATTATTCATTATAGTTTTAGCAATTACTAAAACCAAAAGGGATGACATGAGTGACCAAATAATAACAATATAGTGGAATTACCATAATCATAAAAGTAATTTCAACCTTAAAATTCATTATTCATCAATATTAACACATTGGGATGTAGTTCCATTAATTCAACATATATTGATCATTGATTAACCTAAGTCATTTTAATTTGGGTTATCTTAGACTTCTAAACCAAATACATCAATCTAGTAAGGAAGTAAATCCTAAAAAATGGATCATAAATTATATGAGATAAACTAAATCATATCCACTAGATGTGTCTTGCTAGGTGTGTAGTTAGGCCCCTGCCATTCTTTAGGTCATAGTTGATTTAATACATAACACACCCTCTCCATGGTTATTACTCTGAGGTAAAATGGTTCTAAAGCTTGCATCCACTTTCTAGTATCCATAAAGTGTTTTATTTTCTTGGAAAACTAATTTCTCATGGTTTTAGAAATATTTTAGGATATCATCCTATACTTGGATTACAACATCTTGAATTGGGATCCACTAACTGATGCCCCGAGCCGGGTGGGTACATGACTTCAATCTTGGCTCCACGTATACCAGAGGTTGCCGACTAGTAGTGAGGGTCTAAATAGTCATGTGGGGAGACTATAATCCCTTTTTACCAGAGTAAGCAACAAAAATAAAAATATAAATAGTGGAAACACTTTAAAAAAACAACACAATGCATAAGTAAACCATTCCCAAACTAGGTACAACACGACCAATAATATGTATGTCATTCCATGCTAAAGTGCCAAGTGAACAAAAATCGAAATGAAGAAAAACATATGAATACCCTAAAACTATCCTGACACTATGTCCCGTACCATAACCAAGTTTATCCTTATTCCCGAATCAACTCCCAAGATCTGTGCCCTTTCCATTCTCCTAACCGGCAACCTTGAAATCTGCTCGGGTACCCAACGGCTACCCGAGTAGGGTGCGAGTACCACTCAATATGCCACCACCAATGATGTCTACAAAATATCCAGCCCATATATAGTGCATGCAGTGGTAAAGAAACCAGTAAAAGAAACAGATTAGAATTCCAAGCTTAAGTATGTTCTTTTCAGTTTACCATTAAAATTAGCCACACTCATTCCAAGTTACATTTTTTATTAATTCACCCTTTATATGTGTTCAATGGATAAGTAAAGATAAACATTCACAACAAGAGAGAATTAAACAAGTCATATCTCACTAGTCATCCTCACAAAATAATTTTCATTATCCTCAACTTGAATCCTCAGTCAAGGTGGATGAAACCGTTAGGGGAATGGAACTCTCTCCTCTTCCCTAAACCAGAAATTGAGTGTGTGGGGTTTGGAACCTCAGTCAGAACTCGGCCTGTGGGTGTAAATTCTCAATTCTATTCCCAAAACTACAAATCTGCGTGCACATGATTTATTTAACATTCATCACATTCAACCACAATTCACAACCAAGAATTTCTAATGTCATTAGCAACATCCAAACAATATCAATGAATGAGAATTTAACATTATTCCACAATCCATTAACACATTCTTCATTTCTAATATTAATCCCCATTTCACATTTCCCAAGCCCATCTCACTAAGAATAATCATGTATAAATCTAATCCCTTAGCATTTACCATTATCTCACATAACCCCTTTTTAAGCCAAACAAACACCCACATAGGTCACCTCCCAACCAAGGTGTGTTACGAGGACTCACATTAACATCTTTTATGCTTAATATTATATTCACCCTGGTCTCTATGTTCTCGCACAATGACCCAACATTTACATAGCTAAACTCTATGTTTGGGAACATGGGCACACCCCATGGGTGGCCCTAACATAGGTATCATCTTCCTCCATGCATCCTGTGGGTATCATGAGGGTCCCATTAGGTTGTTTGGGCACCCTAAACATCACATCATAATAATGGCACAAAGAACTCATCACAAGAGGGTAATAATCAAAACCCTACATGGAAAAATCTCCATAAAACTCAAGGGATATAACTTGTAGACCACCTACCTCAAATCCATTGATGAACACCCTCTCAACCAAGGAAATAGATCTCTATCAAAAAACCCTTTGAATCCTCAACCTGGATCTCACTAAAAAAGGGAGTTTTGAGAGATTCAGATGGAAATCACCCAAAACAAAAGACCTAAATCAAAAAAGAAAAAGAGGAGAATATTAGACTCACTTGGATCTTTGATTATCATCTAACAACACTCAAAACAGTCAAGAATTTAAAGATATTGGTCATTGAAAGATCTTGGACCCTTTGGTTCATTCCTAGGGTTGTAAGGGAGGAGGAGGAAAATTCCGAGTGAACATAAAAACCCCAGAGTGGAAATTTTTTAATTTTTTAAAATTTTATGGGCTGTATAGTTTACCCACATGGTTTTCCAAACTTTCACCAACCGTACAGATTCCAAAGTCCAAAATCCCACCTTTTTCAGGGTTTCCCTGGGTTGTCCACACAGTTATCACTAACTATCCACAGACTGTGTAGCCTCCCCACAAAATCCATTTTTCTCCTTTTTTGTGTTCCAAACCCTCATAGCCCCCCGAGCCTTTATTATGACTTGGGTAATCACTTAATTAACCAAAATAAAGGCCTTAAAATTAAATGTAAGTATAACATAACTTTAGAAGAAATATGGGATCTTACATCCTCCCCACCATATAACGGCTCGTCCTCGAGCCGCTCCTCCAGGCATCACCGAGTTGCTAAGAAAAGAGATCAGGCCACTAGGCCCATATATCTGATTCTCGTAGCCAAGTTTCCACTTGAAATTTTACATGATTCTACAACACACATACAAAATTGACAACCTTTCATCTCAAAAATTTCTCACTACAGTCCAAGACATGAACCAGATACTCCTTGAAGGACGCAACAACATCATGCTCTACGTCAACAATATCTAGAACATGATATGGGTTTGGGTGATATTTCTGAAGCTATGAAACATGATACACATCATGCATCCCACTATACCGCTTTAGAAGATCCAATTATTAATCCACCATACTAATCCTCTCCAAAATATCAAATGGCCCCTCATACCTAGGTGACAACTTTCCCTACCTACAAATTCAATGGTTACACAACCTTGTAGACACCCTAAGAAACACACTATCACCCAAACTATACTCTATAGGTCTACGATGCCGATCTGTGTAATACATCTTCCTACTCTGCACTATTTTCATACATTTCTAAATCAAACTAACCTTCTTAGACTTCTCCTTAATGATACCCGGTCCCAACAAATCAGACTCTCCCACCTCTAACCAACACATGAGAGATCTACACGGTCTCCCATAGAGTGCCTCAAAAGGATCCATCTGAATTGGAGCCTAAAAAATATTATTGTAGGAAAACTCAATTATGGGTAAGTATTTCTCCCACAAGCCACCAAAATCCAAAAAAAAAGATATCAACATGTCCTCTAACACCTTAATCATTCATTTTGATTGCCCATCCATCTGTGGGTGATATGCTATACTAAAAAACACATGGGTTCTGAGCGCATTCTGTAACCCCTTACAGAAGTGTTAAGTGAAATAAGGATCATGATCTGATTCTATGGTTCTTGTCACACCATGAAATTTCACTAACTCTCGACCTTATAACTCACCCAACTGGTGAACTGTAATCGTATTCATGATTGGAAAGAAATGACCCACTTTCATTAACCGATCCATGACCACCCATATTGAATATCTCTTCCGAGGTTTCCTCAGAAGAAAAACCACGAGTCCATTGTCACTTCATTCCATTTACACTCCAGAATAGGCAATGACTCCAACAATCCACCTAGACAATGGTGCTCAACCATCACATGTTGGAAATTAAGGCACCTTGCAACAAAGCTCGCAACATGTTTCTTCATTCCAAGCCACCAAACCTGCATGTGGATGTCACAATATAGCTTAGTCAAACCCATATGTACTACCCAGTTTGATGCGTGTAACTCGTGCATCAACCCTTCCCATACTCCCATCAATACCAAAACACAGTTATGAACCCAAGCAACACCATCATCACAAAAAAAACTAACTAGAAGGCGACTCCCCACCTTTATGAATTTCCTTCATAGATAAACACTCTAGATCTGCCTACTAGATCTCCTTAATCTAGCTCAAAAGTGTTGATTCAACTGCTATGGATGCAAGAGCCTTCTTCCCCAGCTCATCCGGTACCTCCAGGTGCATCTCAGCAAACAAGGTCATCAATATCCACTCTGATGATGATTCTTGGACCTCCTGATTCCAATTCTTACAGCTCAGAGCATCAAAAATAGTATTCCATTTTCCTTGTGTGTAAACCAACTCAAAATCAATGGATTGCAGGTATTCAACCCACCTTCTTTGTCGAAGATTCAGTTCCCATAGAGAGAATATGTACTTGAGACTTTTATGGTCTATAATCACCGTAAAAGGTTCTCACAAAAAGTAATGCCTCTAACACTTCAAGGCATGAACTAATACGGCTAGTTCAAAGTCATGAGTTGGGTAATTTCTATCATGTGGTGTCAACTTTCTTGACCCATAAGCAACAACCTGATCATCCAGCATCATCATTGCACTGAGTGTAACACTAGACGCGTCAGAAAACCAGGTATACTTCTTGATCGGTTCAGGTAAAACGAGAATCAGTGTGGTAGTCAAACACTTCTTCATCTCTTTAAAAGAACCTTCACATGCTCCTAACCATGCAAACATCACTCCTTTTTTTTCAGACTGGAGAGTGGTTCTTCCAAACAAGATAAGTCCTTAATGAACCTCCGATAATAACTAGAAAAAGAAAAAAAAACTCCAAAAATCAGAAACACTCTTGGGCTACTCCCAATACTCCATAGCCTGTAATTTATTTGGATCCACAGACACACCCGATTCGGATATGATGTGTCCCAAAAAGTGCACCTCAAAAATCCAAAACTGATACTTTGACAGCTTAAAGGAAATATTATTCTCTCTTAGTGTACTCAAAATGATGTCAAGATGTTGGGAATGATCTTTATGATTCCTAGAGTACACTATGATATGATCATCAAAAAATAACAAAGAAACAATCTATATATGGGTGAAATATCTAGTTCATCAAATCCATGAACACATCTGGTGCTTTGGTCAACCCAAATGGAATTAATTAATATTCATACAACCCATACCTACTTCGAAAAGCTATCTGTGGTATGTCAGAAGGTCTCACCCTTTACTGTTGGTATCATGATCTCAAATCAATCTTAGAAAATACCTAAGCACCTCAAAGCTGGTAGAAAAGATCACCGCTTCTAGTAATAGGGTATCAGTTCCTCACCGTCAATTGGTTTAGCCTCTTATAATCGATACAAAGTCTATGTGACCCATCAGCCTTTTTGAAAAAAAGAACATGTGATCCCCAAGGTGATATACAAGGACGAATACACCCCATGTATTCCAATTCCTCCAACTAAACCTTCCGTTCATGGAGTTCTGCTGGTGCAATACAATATTTCAGAATGAACACTATCTCTGCTCTTGGTAACAACTCAATGGTGAACTAAGCATCTCTCTTAGGTGGTAACCAAGTATAGTACTCAAGAAACACATCATGAAACAGATCCAATATTGGTGGGAGGATTGGATGCTCCTTATCCCCATCATTTAACATAATTCATGTTACCTGGTCCATGAGATCTCCTAACTCCTAGCTAAGAGGCCTCACACAACCCGATCAAGCATCCCACTAACCATAAAAGACACATGTGTCTCCATCAAGAGATGTAAACATTACCCGACATCGATTATAGTCGATGTGGTCTTGATACAACACATAACAATCCATTTGCATGATCAAGTCAAAACATGACATTTCTAGAACAAATAGATACCACAGGAAACAATAACCCTCAATCTAAAGAGGACTAACCTTACATTTCTTGATGTTCTAGATTCATATTCCCAACGGAGTGTCAAGTAACATTACCCCACATGCATTATCCACAGACAAACCCAAAATAACTACGAACTAAGTAGAAATAAAATAATGAGTAAAACCGGTATCATGTGATGAACTAGAAAGTATGGAAGCTACTAGAATCATACCTTGAATTGTGAACGATCCTGCCTCACCTCCTTCAGGTGTAGTCTGAACTGCATGGATTTGAGCCACCCCTCTACCCTGGGCCCCATCCTGAGTACCATGCGCCGCACTAATCTAATGATAAGAATAGTCTCACCCCAGAGTTTCACATCCACCACCCCTACCGGTAAGACCTATAGAGCTCCAATTTCCAGCCTGATATGGGATAACCAACCCCATACCGGCACTAGGAATCTTCTTCTCACTTCTTTCATTTCCCAGATACCGTGGGTTCCTACAAAACATCTGTACATGGACTAACTTTACACAGTCCGGGCACTCAACTGGTGGTAGGGGACACTGCCACACATGTTCCCTGACCTACCAAACTGATAGAAAAAGATCTGGTCACCACTCTGTGACTTTTCCCCTCTTCTATCTACTCTATAAAATTCTACTCACTTAAATGTTTCCAAAACAAAACTTACTACCCTCGGAAGACACACTACTGGTCCGCCCAGCTTCCCCAACAAGCTCACCAACCTAGGCCCCCTTTAGGTTTCCCTCTGAGATGAGATCATGTTCTACAACTTTAGAAAACCTATTCAGACAGAAGAAATATACGTGAGACCTGATCTTGTGTCTCAAACTATCCTAGAAACATGTCATTATAGCTTCCTCATCTCTAGTCAAAGCTGTAATGAAGCGACACAAATTAGTGAAACGACTAGTGTAGTCAATCATCGACATATCCCCTTGAGTCAAACTCATATGATCCGCCACCTTTTCCTATATCAGGCTCTATGGATTGATGTTATTAATAAAATTATCCTGGAAATCCTTCTATAGAAATCCCTCAACCTATTCCATTTGAACCATGATGTCCTAACCACGCTTCTCCTGGCCTCTCATCATATAAGCTGCTAACTTGACTCTCTTCTCAATAAGAGTATATAGATGATGAAGAATCGTCAGGATATACTCGATCCAAAACTCTGATACCTCTGGCCCACCCTCTCTAGTAAAGTTTTGAGGGTGCAACAACTAAAACTCACTGGTTAGCTCAAACATACTCCGCGCAACCTGCCACGGGTCCCGTTCCATCATCTGCATAACACGAGAGAAGTTCTAATGGAACCACTCTTCCCTATCACCCTAAACCACTAGATCTCTCTGATCCACTACCAAAGGCTCATTCTCGGCAATGTCTTACAGTTTCCAAACTTTCACACGTCTTCACAGCAACATTTCTCTATAATTCCAAACACTACATTAGAACGAAGCTCTAAAGCTATCACGAAAAGAAGGGATAACATAGGAAGGATTGTCACTATCCATAATCCATAATTTTTTATAAACTATTCCACCATGCCTGTAACATCCAGGGCACTACCCTTAGCCATTCCTCCAAGGACTGTAGCCAACACGGTTAACCAACTCACATAGTTTCATGATTTTATTTATTACACCATTTCAAACTATTCCACATTTCAAGTTACTTTAAAAAAATCTTAACCAACATTAAATTATTATAAAACATGTTCCTTGATTATCAGCCAACATTTTTACCCCCTTGTTACACATTCACATCATCTTATTTGACATAACTTTATCACATTTAAAAGAAGTATTGTGTCCTAACTATTACACCCCGCACACTCATTCTGTGTGTGTGCCTACCATGATGCATATCAGTTATCTTTATAGGATCCTATGATGATGCATGAATTAACAACCATGTGACATTCCAGCCATGAGTTAAATATCACACAATAATTTAATCACACAACATGTTCGTCACCCGATGGTGAAATATCATCAAATGTAACAACACATAACAAGAGCAACAATTCCCACCAAAGGTGACAAGGGTATTCTCCCATACATGGGTTCGCTAATCACTAGCATAATCTCACTACCAAGGCCTGAAACTGTCTTAACCTTCATCTACCATCACCAAATAGTATGAAAGACAAATGACCTCCTCTAATACCACCTTGTAATGTCCTCGACCCGGGATCCAGTAATTGATTCCCTAACCCAGGTGGTTACATGACCTCAAGCTCATCTCCCCGTACACCATAGGTTTCCGACTAGCAGTGAGTGCCTGAGTAGTCATGTGGGGAGACTATACCACCTTTTTACCAGAGTAATCCATAATAGTATAAATATAAATAGTGAAAACACTATAAAAACACTATGTATAAATAAACCTTTCAAAAACTATGTACAACATGACCAATAATAAGTATGTCATGCCATGTTAAAAATGAAAAGTGAACAAAAACCAAAATGAAAAAAATCATTAGAATCCACCAAAATGGTCATGGAACTATGTCCCAAACCTCAACCAAGATCATCCAAAATCCTGACTCAACTCCCAAGCATAGGTCCCTTGCCCTTCTCTTGACTAGAAACCATGAAATATGCCTGGGTACCCAACGGCGGCCTGAGCATGGTGTGAGTACAACTTAGTAGGCCACCCCCAATGGTGTCTATATAATATACAGCCCATTAATAGTGAATTTAGTGGTAAAAATACAAGTAAAGGAAATTGATTAGAAGGAAAAAGATTATTTATGTTTTTTTTCAGTTAACCAATCAAATAATCCACACTCATTTCAAGATACTTTATTTATCAATTCACCCTTTATATGTGTTCAATGGATTAGGAAAGATCAAAATTCCCAACAAGATATAATTAAACAAGTCTTATCTCACTAGGAATCATAACACAACAATTTTCATTATCCTCACCTCGAAGCCTCAGTCCAGGTCCATGGAACCATTAGGTGAATGGAACTCTCTCCTATTCCCTAACTCGTGCATTGAGTGGGTAGAGTTTGGATCCTCAATCAAAACTCGACCCGTGAGGGTAGAAACTCATGTATATACCCCACTCTACCAAGCCATGTGCACATGAATTATTTAACATTCATCACATTCATGCACAATTCACAACCAAGAATTGCTAATATCATTAGTAACTTCACAAAAATATCAATGAATGGGAATTTAACATTATTCCACAATCCATAAACACATTATTCTTTTATAACCCAAAATATTCATACCCATTTCCCATTTCTGATGCCTATATCACTAATCATAATCATGTATAAATTAAATCTCTTAGGTTTTCCCCTAACCTCACATAACCCCTTTTCAAGCCAAACAAACACCCACATTGGCCACCGCCCCACCAAGGTGTGTTACAAGGTATCCCATTTACATCCCATAAGCGTAATATCATATTCACCCTCAGATCTATGTTTTTTCACAATGGACATACATTTACGTAGCTAAACTCTATGTCTGGGAACATGGGTACACCCCATGGGTGGCCCTAATAGAGGTAACATCTTTCTCAATGCATCCCACGAGGACCACGAGGGTTAGATTAGGTTGTTTAGTCACACTAAATATAAATTCACAATAATAACACGAACAACCCATCACAAGAGGTCATGAATCAAAAACCTACATGAAAAAATATCCATAAAACAAAATAGATATAACTTGTAGACCACCTACCTCAATTCTGTTGATGAATGCCCTATAAACCAAGGACATAGATCTCAATCCAACACCCCTTTGAAGACTCATCCTATATTTCACTGAAATAAGAGAGGTTTGAGAGATTCAGATGGAGATTTCCCAAAATACACGACCTAAACTGAAAATTAGAGACGAGGATAAGATTTGACTCACCTAGATTTTGGATTCACATGCAATGGAACTCCAAATGGTAAATAATTGAAGAATATTTATCCTTGTAAGTTCTTAGTCCATTTGGTTTTCTCCTAGGGTTGCAAGGGAAGATGAAGAAAATCCAAAGTGACCATAAAAATCCCAGAGTGAAAATTTTGAGAATTTGTAAATGTTTCTAGGACACAAGGTTTACCTACACGGTTTTACAAACCATGCACAAACCATGAAGATTAAACTATCCAAAATCCCACCTCCATCACGGTTTCCCTAGGTCGTCCATACAGTTAGCGGTAACCATGCACATACCATACACCCTACCTAGAAAACCCATTTTCCCTCTTTTTCTGTTTCCTGAACCCTTAGAGCACCCCTAAGCCTTATTAAAGACTTGGGTAAGCACTTAATTTACCAAAATAAAGGGCTTAAACTGAAATGTATATACAACATACCTTATAAAGTAATATGTAACCTTACATAGACCATCTCTAGGGTTTTAAAAAATGGTTATCTAATGTTAATTATCAAAATAACTTCTATAATATCCTAAAATAACTAAACCTTTCCTATGATACCATCTTCAATGACCCAATATAAATATGAGTTCGTTTTACACCCTTAATATGATTTAAAACATTATATTTAATTAATAATAATATTTAAGGAATGATAGGTTCAATGTGTTTAGAGACTAGAAATATAGTCAGATTATTTTATAAAACTCACAATCATCTATCCCTAAATGATCATAATAGAAAATCTGCTAGATATCTCATTAGTAAAACTCATCCTCCTAATTTTGGGAATGAAAACATAAGAAATGAGTGATATCAAATGCTCAGTAAGGATAAACATATGTGAAAACAATCAAATATCATAAGTGAACATATATATGAGCATATAGGTATAATCTAGATATATAAAAAATTCATTCCCAAGAAATTATAGATAATAAATTATGGAATATGACTTATAATATTCTAATACATGAATAGAAAGATTTTAAAAACATTTTCCAATAAAAAATATCTATGATAGGATACCACAGTCAGTACAATACATATAATAGTGTGAAACATCTTTCATATTTGGTATAAACATTAGTATAGGGAACATTACTATCATGAACCACTACATTAGTGCCCATGGTTTTTAGAAACTAAAACATAATCATGAATACTTTATTTTATGAGATATAGACTTTTAACCAATGTATTGGAGGGTGATATAAGAGGCCACACATCATCATCCATAAGTATGAGTTCCACTAGAAAATCATATAGTTATAACATTATGAAGAACCCGTGGAGATAAAATGGGTTTCATTCATGAAATAAAAAAGAAACCATGGATGAAAATGTGTTTCATATCCTTTTAAAATGGATTCAAATAAGGAAGTAATCAAAATTATAATCCCATGTAAAATAAATGAGCATTAAATTACTTCAAGTAACTTTCCAGGTAAATAATATTAAAAAAATAAATAAATCATATGGTATTTTCATTTTATTAAAAAATAGTAAATGGTTAAGTTAATAATTTCCCCTAATTAATCGATATATGGAATCTAGGTGAACACCATTCAATAAATTGAAACAAAATTGGTTACTCACACATTCAATTCAGTGAATGGAATGTTATTACTATATATATTGGTTGATTAGGAAATAAAAATGGAACGATGGATAATTCCTCAATGAGATAATGCAATTCCATCAGTTATGTAGAGAAATATGGCTGATGGTTAAATTAGAATAATATTTTTGAGTAATAATAATGTATTTAAAAGGGTATAGGTTTTGATGAACCTCATATTTCTGAGAATAATGAAAAATCACTTGGAAATAAGAAACATTGAAGATCATTTATAAAATAATTTAGGTATAAATATATTATAAAAAATGGAAAGTAATATTTTATTTAATAAAACCAATAATTCTTAAAAGGAAGTATTATAGAAAAAGGAAATGATGTTGGAAATATGTTTCCACAAGAAAAACAATAAGAAATTATTTTTTACACATGAATGAAAATGAACCATAATGAAAATGTTATTTTTTTGAAGATGATAAATTACTATAAAAACCTCATTCAATTATTGAGGAATAAGGAATAAATTTTTCAAAATCATTTGATGAATTAGAGCATGGATAATTTTTGGTTCCCAACCGAAATGAAGATACATGGACAGTTTCACTTTCAAGAAAAACTTCAAGTAAAATATGAGAAAAGAGGAAATGAAATATGGAGAGAAAATAAAAAAACCCATGAATATAAAATTTAATTTATGAGATGTGTTATAGGTAATAAAATTTTCTAAACTTATTATCATTCAAAAAAATAGTTAATTAAAAATTAAATTGGTAATGAATCCATGGTGATTTGAGTTACATTTTGATCAAATCCTCTTTAAAGTTTAGTATCTTTTGAATTGATAAATATTTAAATAAGGTAAATGATCTAGCTTCTCAAAGCCCACAAATTTAGTAAAATAAATTATTTTGGTTGTAATCACACTATATTAAGGTATCATGGTTCATGTTAAGAAATACATTTCATGATTTTAATGATGACTAATAACCCTTGAAATTATTTTTTCCACCTGGTCAAATGAACTCAAATATCCTATATAGAAAACCATAAATATCATAATACCCAATTTCAAAAACTTTCTAATATAAATAAACTATTAGAAAAATCATCTAGAATTTTTCTGTACATTTATATTACTTAGTTATTACCTATTTTTGTTGTTGGGTGTGGGTAATCCTGATCGTTTGGAACTACATTCTTAATAGGTGTGTTTTAAGCCATTATACTATAAAAGTGAATAATTAAAAGTTCCCTAATGTTACTATATTTGATGGATTATAATTATTTATGAAGTTTAAATTTCCATTAATTTGAAATTTAATTTTTATCCTAGAAGATAAAATTGAAAATTAATATTTTTCGTTGATTTTTGACATATGATGGGTGTTTTCGTAAAGAATGAGGGAAATGTTATTATTCCTTTCAAAAAACCAAAAAATAACTATATACATATTTATTTTATACAAACACAAATAAAATCATACAATAATTAATGTATGATTATATTGTGATTTAGTTGAAATATCATTAAACCAGCATCATAATGACATTATTTAGTGTTTATTAGTGTGATATATAATAATTATAAATGGTGTAAAATGATATGTAATGGTTATGAAAATATTACATAATTGGAATTCAATATTTTACTCTTAGTATACTTGTTTTAAATGATTGAGTAAACAATAATTATATTTTGATCATATCATTAATAATAATTCCAATGTAATACCCCTAGATTTTAAAATAACACTATGTTATTTATCATATACAACACACAAAATTGGGCTTAAATGAACCACAAAATATTCTTATAAAAATATGACTATTATAACATAGACATCAAATTTTTGGGTATGACTAGTATTAAATATTTTATAATATATATATATATATAAATAAATTACCTAAAAAACTTCATTTGATAATTAGAAAGAAATAAGTACTCAATGTTTCAGTAATGTTATTTTATGCTTTAGAAATATGTTTTCATCAAAAATCTATTTTATTTCTTTTTATTAGAAAATATTTTAATTAATTTCCGAAACTTATAGATATTTTATTTTATAATAATCATATAATTTTTTAATTCATCAAAGAAAAATTATCTTTGGGGAAATGGTTTTGTTTTTTTTTCAAAAGATTAGTGAAAAATAATGTTTTTTTATTGAAAATTATATTTTTATTTTAAGCATTTTAAAAGATTAATTTTGTTTTTAAAATATTTTAAAATTAAAAATAGTTATATTCTATTATTTATAATAAATTTAAGTTAATTTTAATTCTTATTTGTTTTAAATTTGGTATAAGAACATTTTGATACTTAAAAAGGAAATTTTTTTGAAAAAAAATATTTTTCTTTTTTTACCATTTTAATTTTAATTAAATTATTTCGCTTCAATGTTTTGAATTTTAAAAAATGGATTAAAAATCCATAATATTTAATTACAAAACTATTAAATATACACCCTTTATTTTTGGTAAATATGAATAGTAATTATAGTAATGTTTGGAATCACGGTAAAGGGTAAATCAGGTAATTAAAGATAACAATAAAAATGATAAGGACAATAAAATGACCCTAGAAAATTCATTAATATTATTTGATATTTAAATTTCATACATAATCTTCCAAGAGTCTCTTATATGGAAATTTTAGGCCATTTTTATGATATTATGACTTTTATATTATTTTATGTTATAAAAATTCGGACATGTCACACTCATATTTTCCATAACTATAATATTTTTAATATGGGGTTATCCAAAATATATTTAAAACTTTAAATATGTTTTTTAAATATAACATATTTAATCATGATACTTTATTTTTAATTTTTAGTGAATAAATAATTTCCTTAAATTCTTATACAACACCGACACAATAATTATTCTTCTAATGAAAAAATCAAGTGAATTATATTTAAAATAATAAAAGTAACAAAATTTGAGACAAATAATGCGAAATAAAAATTTATATATTACCATAAAATGTTAGGTATATAATAAAATAATCCTTTTGAATTCTATTTCTTTTATTTATATCAATAAAGAAAATTTAATGAATAGTTTTAAAAATTGACATTATTGATATTTTATAATAAATAATTTGTTATTAAATAATATAAAATAAATTTTAATATTATATTAGGGAAACTAAATTTAATATGGTTAATTAAATTTATAATAGTCCATTTAATGATATTTTTTATATTTTATAGTAATATTATTAACCCATAGACAGTAGAATGTTTAATAGTATAATAATTGTCAAAAGGGTCAATATGGGTTAAAACTAAAAGCTAAGGGTGAAAAGTATCTAAAACTTATCCTACTTGTATTGTATTAATGTATTTTGGATTATATTAACCTTATATTTTAAATATTTCAATTTATAACCATTTTATCTGATAAATAATTTATATTAATTTAATATTTTATGAAATTCCAATAATGGCACTCCCCTCAATTATAAATGGGAATTACATCCTTCACTTATTTAGACCCCATTGAGCCATATACCTCAACCAAAATATTGATATTACTCTTATCAGTGTACTTATTAAAATTTTCAGGTTCTTATGCTTCCAAAATAAAAACCCTATGTCCCTTAAGAAGAGATCTAAAGGGAGTCCATTAGAGAAGAGGTTGTCATCGTTTCTAACTCATTCTCATATATTTCTTCTTATAATTACTCTTCTTTTGCAGTAACCATTATAAAATAAAAAATATTATCATTAATATTCTTATAGTATTATAAGATTATGGTAAAACCATATTACATCTCGTTTCCATCTTATAAAAAGAGAAAACGTTGCTCGTTGGAGTGTACGACTTACCGTCTCCACATAGCAGTGTAATTCATTTTTCATCACCACTTAACATGGATTGATATAAATATGGAACTAATTCATATATAATATTTTTTTTCATAAATATTATCCTTAAAATATTAATAAGTATTCATATTTATTTCTTTGTATCTTTCAAAATGTAAAAACATCATTCATCCATTCATATGAATTTCAGTCTTAATAAACAATGTAATTCATTATCTCTATCTTTATGGATGAATCTAAATATATATAATATATATATAAATATATATAAATAATATTTATACCATAAATGATATTTTTGAGATGATATAACATTTATAAAAGTACAAGGACCGAAACTAAGAATTAAGACAAACATAAAAAATTAATTTTTTACCATAGAAAAAAGTTATTTTAACAATGAATTCATAATAAATAGGTAATAAAAAATTATAAGTAGATCATATATGATATTATATATATGAGTATGGTTCTATAATATATTTATAATAAATCGAAATTTATTGTATAGGAGGCTCAAACATGTACAAAGGAAATCAAACTTAAGGTAAGGGTTTACTTCCCAATCTCATTATTATCCAGAATTATTTATTTTTTAGTCTCAACTGAGAATATTTCACTTCCATGTACATTTTTTCTGAAAATGTTCTCAAAAATGTTTTAAATTTTTTGAAATTTTTGTTTAATTTAATTTTTACCCTTGTTTAACTTTTTACACAATTTTTTAAAAGGATTATTTCCATCGTTTTCCGAATAAGGTACATTTTTTTTCTTACAAAAGTGTGAAATGAATGTATTTTTAACTTATAAAAAATGAAAATAATTTCACATTTTCATTAAACCTCCATTTTTGGAGTCTTCCATTACATATTTACAATGTTATTTTTAAATAAAATAATTTTTCTATTACATGTGAACTTTTTATAATTTAAAAATTATTTTTGAGATAAGAAACAATATTTTTCTCAATAAATATTTGAATAATATATTTAATGTATTTTAATATATGTAAAAATAATTTAAGGAATATTATTCTGAGTATTTACTATAAAGATACCATTAATCATATTTGTTTTATTATTTATGAACAATTTTACTAAAGAAACAATTGATATTCTATATGACCAGTGCTTCCAATACATATAGATATTTTTAAGGAATATTGATTAATTTATATTATATATTAATTTTAGGAATTAATTATACTTATTATGTGACCTAATGTGTTTCCTATAGCACCTAGATGCATCAGTGGGTCACATGAGGCAAGTTAGCTAGGGTTTTGTATGAGGTCAAACCCATTTTTGCTGACTTCATGGAACAAGGCCATGATGATACTTTCAGATTTCTTAGATGAGGCCTTGATGGTATGTTTCAAATGTCTGATAATATGCATTCCATTATTATGAATTTAGGTATTGATTTCCATGTGATTATTTGATTTACTATCCATGGATGAGTCCCTAGATCAATTGATTATTTTTATGGAATTACGTGATCTACATTTATTATGTCTATATTACTCATTAAATATTAGTTTCTCCTATATTCATATCCTTACTCAGCATCTGAGATCGCACCTTTTAATGTTTCATTTCCCCAGGATGAAAGGATTTTTTTACGATTGATATAAACAGATTTGATAATGTGACTAACTGTGTTATCCAATAAAATACTTTTTTTATTTTATGTTCTCAAAATTAATTTTTAATTTGATTATATATCTAGTTTTCCAATACTTCAAAACTATTATGTCCTTTGGGATGAAATTTCTTAAATCTTATAAAAAGATAATAAAGTAACCACTAACTCTAGGCTACTGGGGCCAGGGTATTTATAACAAATTTTTTATAATATAACCTCAATGAGATCATAAAATTAATATTTATCCATTAAACTCATTATCATGGGAATCCAACTAATGTGATGATGAAAATAAATATGGAAATCAATTGTCACATTGAGGCGGAAAACCACACATTCACTTGGTTTATGATATTTTTTTCCATAGAACATGATAAATGAATAATTTTTTTATAAGTTAATAATATAAAATATATTATATATATCATACTTATCTAATAAATTCAACATTAGGGACTTCTATTTAAAGTTGTAATGGAAAAAACCCAACATTTTGTGGAGGCAGTAGTTCAGAAAAACAAAAATGTCATTTTCTATTTTCATAGGGAAAATGAAAGGGTGGTTAAAGAGTATACCATCACTATAATAACAGAACAATATAGTATGTGTAATTATGTTATAATTTTTAGTTGGTGAAAATTAATTTGAGATAGAAGAAATTCAGATAACTAAAATGAAAAGAGGAAGAAATAGTTAGAAATATGTACCTCAATACTAGGGTTATCTACTTTGTGAAGAGTAGTAAAACATTTTGGGATGTTATTTTGTGAATAAAATAACATAATTATGGGGTCTACATATTTTAGGTATAGGTTTTATCATATTTCGGTATGAAATAAGGTCATTTTTTGTGTAAGAGTGAGTGAGGAGTGGAGAGCCCCTTTTATAATTGAAAAAGAGTGATTTTGTTTTGTAAATAACCAAACATTTTCTATAATGGAAATTCAATATCAAGTAAAAAAACTAAAAAAATTATAAATAGTTTGTAGGATAATAGATAAGGTCTAAACACACCTCAAACACTAAATTTAATCATGTTATTCCCTTTACATATTAGTTTACTCATTTTTACCATTTTTCATTCCACCGCGATAACTAGGTTTTACCTAAGGTAACTGAATCTTTAAGTCTAAAAATAAAGTTTTAATTATTAGATAACTTTGACCTATATATTATAAGTTTGAAATATCTCAATTTTTAAAAGTGTTAATAATTAATTTGAATATAATAAATATATATTGTATTAAAATATTTTTTGAACAATTGCTACATGAATTATAAAATGTCAATAATAGGTTAAAAATAATAATAATTTTTTTTGAAATGTATAATTTAAATTAAAAAATAAAAAAAATTTAAATTGGAGAAGTTTTTATAAATTGTTAATGCTTACTTATATGCAAATAATTTTCTAAAAGTTGGAGTTCTAGTACATTTCACTATTCACCTATATACTATTTTTAAAAAAATATCAAAGAATATTCTTATGTAAATATTTCTACAAAAATTAAAAAATCAAGATAGTTTTATCAAATTAATATTTTAAAATTTATAAATTTAGTTTTTAAATGAAAGAAAAAAATATAAAAATGACACTTTTAAACATTAAGTGATCTTAATATTATTTTATATAAATTTATAATTGAAAAGATGTTAATATGTTAGTTTAAATATATATTAATATTTTTAAAATATTATAATTTAATCCATTTGGATAGAATTTATAATATTTACAAAATAATTTCTTTGATAAAATAAATTTTACTTTTATATTCTTTAATAAATACCATTAGAATTAATTGTTTATATTCTAAAATATATTTTCTCTACATTATTTATATTGAAAATATTTCTTTTAATATTATATATAAATCATTTTAATAATAAAAATATTTTCAATATTTATACCTAATACATATATGTATATAATAATTTAATACTATAGTTTTATTTTTTTGTGAGTTATATTATTATAAATTTACTACATAACAATACATGAATTTAGCATACCTATTGTATGTATGATTAATGATCATATTTTTAACAACCATATTTTCAATTATATTATTTATAATGACCATATTACATTCTTATCTATAGAATTAAAAAATAATTCATTCATTCCACTCTCGCATCACAATGCACATTTCTTATTTCATATTATAGATTCTTCATGATATTTTTTTACTTTCACAGTTCTCATCCTCATTATTCGGTTTGTTTGGCTATTTGTGATCCACATGGTTGAAGATGATATACGATTTTTCCTAGTCATGATGGTTTTATTTTTTTATCAATTATGCTTTATTTATTTACACACATTTAGGGGATGTATTTCATCTATAGTGAGTAATAATCCATGGTGTGAAGTACTTAGTTTTATGTGATTTTATTGTAATATACCACTAATGAATGAATAATGAGTCTTTATTTTGGTTTGTATAAGGTATGAATCTTTTTATAATCATGTTTTAATTATTTTTAAAGAATAGAAAAAAATTTATAAAATTTTAGACATAAATAATAATAAATTATTTATGGTCTTAAAGGATACAAGGAATGGAAACAACACACACACCCCATGGAAAAAAGGATAGGAATCACCCCTTCAAAAGGTTTAACCACTTTATAACATTACCATTATATTGATTGACCTGATGGTTTGGTGGCCCAAAGGCCATAATATGGGTCTAAACACACTTTCATGTACCACTCCTTCATCACTGCCTTATGTCATCGTCTTCCTATGTCAGAATATTCTTCACAACCTATATAACAAATCTACTGAAGGGGGATTCCTGGATTTGGAGCATGGTCTCTTGAATATGTTGGTGATATGTATGTACCACTCATACATATATCATTCCACCATAAATATAATATTAACAACAACTACAACAAAAAAACAATAATATTAATAATAATGAATCCTAAAACATGGGGTGTTACACATGTGAGATTATGAATTTTGGCTCATGGAATCTCTAACATGATTGGGATTACCAATATGGTCTTAGAAAAAAATAATTTAAACTATTGATTCTATTATCATCCTTTGTATACGACATTAATAAGCATTATCAATTTCCATGCCTCATGTTTTTTAATTTCATTATACTTTTCCTACTAAATGAATTAAAACTGAATCATACTTGGCTTCTCACCTGATAAAAAACCCCCCTTTGGCATGGTTAACATACCATAACTCTTACCCAGAACTACACGTGTCTTGATTCACAATCCACATGTTACATAGTGATTTATGGATGTCTTTTCCTAGGCCCAAAATCAAAATACAAACTGATTCCATCTTAGAACTTGGGCTACCCATCCTACTCATGTAAAACCACTTTTTCTCACCCAACTCTCGGATCATTTCCCTTTCCCTGTGTTCGTATCTGGTCAATGTAGAGGTCATTCAAAAACTACATATTGATTGATTCCCATCATCAAGTGATACATAGTTATTCCTAAATCTCTTAGCATAGACATAGCCATAACTTATATATATACACACCTGGTTATTCCCTAGTGTAGTACCTCGATATACCAATATGTAATTTTCCTTTAAATATATATAATGTTAAATAACTTATTTGAAATGAAAAATTATACTAAAATAAGCCATGATATATTCGATAAACATTATTAAGAAAAATATATGAATAATAATAAATTTAGTAAATAAAAGTATAGAAATTAATTATTTTTTTAAAAAATGAGGATAAATAATTGGTATGATTTAATGTTACAAATGGTTTGTTTTCAATGATTTGTTTTTAATGTGAATTTATTTAATCCAAAAAAAAATTAATCAACTAATTTTAAAATATTATTATGATTATATGCAATATATTAATTTATTAACTAATATATTTATAATCATTTAATTATAAATTAACATAAAATAATATTAAGAACACTTAATGTTTAAAAGGTCATTTTAATATAAATATTTTTTTTCAATATATTTTTAATTTTAATTCTAAATTGAATTTTATGATTTTTATAATTTGAATTTTAAAAATTGACATAATTTTTGATGTAATCATGTTTAATTTGTCATAGGGTGAATTATTTGTAATTTTATACATTTGTTAATTTTTGGTTGAATAGTATAAAAATAAAATATTTATAAATACTATCAATTTTATGAAATCATCATGAAATTATTAGGACTTGAATGTTTTTAGTTTTTTTTATCGATGTAATATATATTTAACAATTTTTAAAAAAAATTGAAAAATATTTTTTTATCATTTTGAAAACTCATGTTTAACATTTTCAAACAAAACTAATTTTTTATTTTAATAAAGGAATTAATTTTTATCCCATTCTTTAATATTGTACTAAAATGTTTAAATTATATTTTGTATTGGTATTAAAATCAGTTAAATTTACTTTTTTATTCATAAAATAATAAATTTAATGAGAAACAACTATATACAATATTTTTGTGTAAATTCATTTCTTATAAATGAAAATTTCTAAGAATATTTTTTCATTGATTAAAGTAATTTTATATAAAACTAATTTTTAAAACATCTTGAAACAGAATCTTATAAAATGTATTACATATTTTTAATTATCAAAATAAAATTATGTAATAATTTCTATTTCATTTTTAGTCATAAAGTTATGTTACGAAAGTAAAATTTAATCACCACGTTAATGGTTAAATGTTGTGAAATAGTTAAAACTATCTTTTAACGTCACAAATATCTCAAAATACTCTCTTTAATTTGATTGGATGAGTATATTTTTACCAATCATATCATATATTAGAATTTGGGTTTCCTTGGTTCCACTTTTTTTTAGCAATAAATTTATATTATTTCTTAAGTGAAGAGTATTTATGAGGATTCCTCTCCTCTCACCTATAAAAGCAGTACTCACCCCTCACTTATCCACCATATTTTAAAACATTAGCTGAAAAAAATGTGATAAAAATAACTTGATGATTCCCTTGAACATTACTTATAAGTTTTGGTATCTCCTGAAGACCAAACTTATAATTCTTAAGGAGATATCCAAAGGATGATACCCAAATGAAGAGGTAGTCGTCTTAACTAAGATCATTGATACTTATTTCATCTTCCACTTCCTACAAATATATTATAACAATAATAATATTATCACATTTATATTATTAGTATAAAGAAAATATATTATGTTATTGAAACAACCATTATATTCTTCCATTCAATCAAATAGAAAATGAAAAATACGCTCGTGTATACAAGTGGGCAACCAAATCCCTGGACGACATATTTTATTTTTCATATTCACATAAAATGGATGGTTATAAAATATTTAATAAAAAAAATGATATCTATGACATTATTATGAATCTGTAAAAAATAATATATTTTTTATTTCATTCCCACTCATCCATTAAAACTTCACATATGTCTATATATACAAAACTGCCTCCATGGATGAAGAATTTAATTTTTCATCACCCCTTACAATGATGGTCATACATATAAATTTAATGAATAAATATGATATTTTTATTTTAGGTAAGTTTATGTATAAGTTATATAAGTATTGTAAAATTACTAGTACATACTCATTCAACTATTATAATGTGTTCTTATTTTGGTTTGGTTTACCACCTACATGAACATTGTTATAAGGTTTCTATCAAGAATTATTAAGGAATTTTATATAAAAGTAGTATTATGTAATAATTATTAATTTATTATGTTTCAAAAATTCTATAATGTTGATATATATATATATATATATATATTCATAAAAAAGCATTTTTTCTTATGAAACAAAAATATCAAAAAAATATATCTTTAATATTTTCTTGTGGTTCATTACCAATAGTTCCATGAAATATCCATGGATATCAGATATAATATAAAATGTGTAAAAAATCATCATGAAATTATATAGGTGAATAAAAAATGATCATGATATAATGACCAAAATCAAACAATTGAAACATACTTGAGAAAAAGGATAATTAACACATACACATTGATTTTGACAAAGAATTATTAATAACTGTGTAATAATTTTTTTAAGAAAATTGTATATAGTAAGAAAAAAACCATGGTTTCTATATAGATGTATAGTAACTGAAATACCATTATATAGGGAAGTTAGATCATACTTGACTAATGAGAAGTCAGAGGTAAGAGTATATTGTCTCAATTTCACTTAGGTGAGACGTAGTTCATATCATTCACCTATTTTTATTTATATATTGTATATAATACATATATGAAAACTTATATCATGAATATATTTATAATCATGGTATTTTATGTTTCTTCTCAAGTTCATCTTTTCATGGGAGTTTTGATTTTTTATATCCATTATTGGTTTATTTAAAATAAATGTTTTAAATATTCTATAGACTTATAAAAAACTCTTTCTCTTATAAATCCATATTATTTATTTCATTTAAATAAGTTTTTTCTCTATAATTCAAATATTTTTTATTTCCATTTTCAAAAATCTTTTAATTTATTCAAAACGGTTTAAAAAAGAATATTTTAAATGTATTCTGTACAACTTATTTTTGACTTTCTTAATAATAAAATGAAATGAATAGTTTTTTAACATTCACCTATCGACAACATTTTCTTTCCATCATAATTTTTCTTTATTATAAATAATACTTTTCAATTTTCAATGGGATTTCAATCAAAATAAAACTCCCATTGTCCAATGATTTTTTTTGTTTTTAAATGATACTAAATGAAAAGTTTATTTATTTTAATTTTACAAAGAATACTTTTAATGATTTTATAAAATTTTGTTTCATCTATATCTACATAATTTAACGAATGTTATGTTTCACTTGGGATAAGATCTTATGGTACCATAAAAATTCTTTCTCTTGATGACTTATGATATTTTTAAGGCAATTCTCCTGAAATTGATTTCTTTTACATAGGTAAATTATGTTTTTGAGGAATGATTACTATTATTATATTATTTTGGGATTCATAAGTATGGTGTAACACCCTAATATTTTATGATATATTTATTTTCAAATATTTTAAATTTCTTTGATTGCTTGTGATACAAGAAACACCGAGTTTAAAAGAACACCAATATACAATTGAAATATTATTATTTAATATTATAGTTATTTCATTGTCAATGGATTAGAGAGTATAAAAAAGGATAAATAAATTATGAACAATTTATGGTTTAAACATGTATTAAATTAATTCATTGGTTATCAATTTGTTAGAAATGAAAATAAAATACATTTGAAAATAAAAAAGATGGTTTTATAAAAACAATTTTTATGCAAATAATGTTTTTGTTGATCAAAATTGAGAAGTATTTTAATAATATTAATATATTATATATTAAATCAAATATTTTAATAGTAATCTAAATATTTTTCTAGGCATTAGATATGAATAAATTTAGTTATATGCCTAAAAATGAAATTTTATAAAAAGAATATTTTTATGTTTTGTGAACTTATTTATGTTAATTTCAACCACTATTAGAGATTTACAATCAAAACATGGATTCCCTATTTGGAATCATGAGTTCAAAAATTTGTAAATCATTCCATTATAATTTTGGTCATTATGAATAATATCCTAGGATAAATTTATATATTCATTAAAAAATAAATTATGTTAGACTAGGTTAGAACTAAGTATTAAGCTCACCGTGTTTTATCTTAATTCTTATTGTATGAATGAACATTGACCCTCATCACCTTATTCTTGAAATATATATATTTAAGGGATTTTTTTCCATTAAAATTATCTCTATAATATTTAAAGTAAAGTAAAATTCAAAATTTGACACTATTACATCATAGTATATCTTATGCTCAATATGGGACCTAGCCTAGTTGTTATGACTTTGAGGGGTCTCATGAGAGTTCTCAGGATTGAGTTTCCCTGAGTACTTATAGGCACATCATATTACTTCATTTATTTGTGTCCCCCTCCCCAAACTGTTCTAATATATCTTATGTGTTCGTATAGGGAAACATTTGTGAATGAATATTAATTTTTTATTTTGGGAATAATGAATTTATTTTTATGATGGTAATTAAATTTTATTTTTTAGATCATTTATTTGTGTCCCCCTCCCCAAACTGTTCTAATATATCTTATGTGTTCGTATAGGGAAACATTTTTGAATGAATATTAATTTTTTATTTTGGGAATAATGAATTTATTTTTATGATGGTAATTAAATTTTATTTTTTAGTGATTATATAATTGCCTTAAAATCTTATGCAACACTCACATTGTAATTCTTCAATTTTTAGAAAAAATAAAATATATTATTTTGAAAATATTAAAACTAATATAATTTCAGCTATTTATAGTGTACCTATAATTATATATATATATACCATATTAGTGATGTGTTGAAGTATTATATTGAAATTTTATCATTGTCTTAGTAACTTTATTGTCAAATTAGACAAACTATGTTAAAAATAAAATTAATGATATTTATATGAAAATAATTTATTATTTAATTATTTAATGAATATAAAAATATTTAAATAGGGGATGGGGGTAATATATGATCTAAAAATTTATCCCTTAGTCATTTATGATCCAATTGTAACAATATATGTAAAATTATAAACCATTATGTGGGAGAAAGATGTTATTATGGTAAAGGTTAAAATTAATTTACCATGGGATTAAACCAAACAATAAGATTTAATATGACACAAAAATCTTTACTAATTTCATTGTATGATGATATTTAATCCTTATCATATTTTTATTCTAATATTTATCCATTTTTAAGAAATTTTTATTGAGAATTACTTGGTTATATTTTAATCGTTTTTGAAATCCTAGGTGTTTCCTTTTTGTTGGTCGGAGTGGATACTCAAGAGGGGGTTGAATTGAGTTCCAATTAAAATTTTCTGTTAAAAACAATATTTATTAAAATCCCCCTATTTCAAAAACAGATTAAACTGTAGTGAATTTATACAGATTATAAAGGTTCAATTAGTTTCTCAAAGATTGATTAGTTCTCAGTTAACTTAATCTTATGACTAAATTAACTTTTGAAACTAACTTACTGGTTTATAATAAATATAAACACTTGCGAGTTTAACTATCAAAGTAGATTTGAAAATAGATTATATTTCAAAGTAATAATAGCGGAATATGAACTAAATATGTAGTATGGATATAGTATGTAGCTACAAACACAGAGAATTAACCAAGAGGTTCAGTCTCAAGCTGAGACTTAGTCCTATCAAAAGTTTATATAAAAATGATCCACACCCTGAATCGGGGTTAACAATAGTGAACACACTGCCCAGGTCACAAGACCACTACCACAGTTCTGCGTGGGAAAACAAACAACAGCTTAGAGCTGTCCAGGTCTCACGCGACCTCTAATATTATCCACAGGGGGAAATAAAGTGTAAAAAGGTTCGCTGAGGATTTACAGATCCTCCAGTGTAAGTACAGGAGTCAGTGTGTGTGTTTAATACAGCAGATAACACAGAATTCTCAAAATGTAAAACAAATGTATCACAGAGCAGAGATGTAGAGTTTAGAAATGGCTCTGGTGATTTTAGTGTAGCACTGGACTCTTTTGTATTTGGTCAGAATTTATTCTGAGTCCTCTTATCGTTTTTGTTTGAGAATAATAGTGTCGTATGCTTCATGTTCAAAGGCAGTGAGATGTAGTCGATGAAGTTCTTCAATGTTCTTTTGTATGCACAGAACTCTTCTTGAGTAAGCTTGATTGTGTATGAGATTCTGTTCTGATTGGTTCTTCCACCTCTTTCTTTTTCTCTGTATACTTCTTGTGTCCTTCCGTCAACTCCTCTTGTCTTCAGCAGAGTCTTCTTGTATTAATGTCACATGCTTCGGCAGACAGAAAAAGTTTCCTTTCCACAGGTACGAGGTACGGTTTCCTGACGTCTAACAACCTTTATTAATTTATTGACAGAGCATTAAAATATACCTAATATGACCGTTGGTTAGATTAAATAAAGATAAAGATAAAGAAATTCAAACAGTTGTTTATGACTATTGAAGAATCAAGTGATCGGTAGGTCATCAGCATTAGTGAGTAATGATCGGTGACTCAGATGAATCAGCATCGGCGAGTAATTTGATCGGTGGCTCATTTTGATCAGCATCAGTGAGTCAGATGATCGGTGGCTCATTTTCATCGGTGAGTCATTTGCATCGGTGAGTCAGATGATCAGCATCAGTCTGTCATCTGATCGGTGAGTCAGTTTGATCAGCATCAGTGAGTCATTTGATCGGTGGCTCATTTTGCATCGGATCGGTGCGACCGTTGTCCTTTGATATTGGATCAGTGCTTCCGATGTCTGTTGATATTGAATCCGTGCTTCCGATGTATGTTGATATTGGATCGGTGCTTCTGATGTCTGTTGAATGGATCGGTGCTTCCTATGTCTGTTGAATGGATCAGTGCTTCCGATTGTCTGTTGATATTGGATCAGTGCTTCCGATTGTCTGTTGAATGGATCGGTGCTTCCGATTGTCTGTTGAATGGATCGGTGCTTCTGATTGTCTGTTGAATGGATCGGTGCTTCCAATTGTCTGTTGAATGGATCGGTGCTTCCGATGTCTGTTGATATTGGATCGGTGCTTCCGATTGTCTATTGATATTGGATCGGTGCATCCGATTGTCTGTTGAATGGATCGGTGCTTCCGATTGTCTGTTGAATCCAGAATACTTCCAAAATACTTTGTATGTCAATAAGCATAGACAAAAACATGATAATAGATTCATTAACAGATTGTAATTAAGTTTATGAGAAATCAAACCAGATTAAGCATTAATGGTATGTGATGATTTGTGATTATTAAAACATCAATCATAGACATGAAATCAACAATCTTCCAGAGGGCTCAACAATCTCCCCCTTTTTGATAATCACAAATCTTTATCATAAAATATAAATAATATAATATATCATTAATAAAAACATAATGAGAATTAAACCATAAGGAGAATAAATATAAAGAGATATATAAATCTCCCCCTTAATGTAAATTTCCCATATATATTATACAGAGTTCTCCCCCTGAGATATATACATATTTTCTTCTCCCATAAATCATTATTTTTCTTCTCCCATAAAGTATTCTTTTTCTTCTCCCCCTTTGGGATAATCAAAAAGGAGGGAAAACAGATAAGAGAAAGTGAAAGTAAAAGAAGAGAGTATAGATAGAAAAATATTTGATAAAGTACAGACTATTACAAGCATCACATTGTTCACCCTATCAAAAACAATACACAACTATTTGTTGGGATACAAAGGGGCTTTGCCTTTGTCTTTGGGATCAATAGTGGGTAAATTTGAAGGCTTGGAGGCAGGCTGTACTTGGCGAATCTGAAGTGGTGGTAGGAAAACTCGGGCAGGTGGAGGAGCAGGTGCCACATAGGTTTGTTGTTCAGAAACATGAGCTGGTTGAGAAGCTTGCTGAGGGACTGGTCTTAACTGAGAGAGAGCTTGAGCAACAGAAAGCTGATTTGGAGCTACATTAGAGTCACTGAGAGGGTCTGAAGTAGGAAGTACTATTGCAGTGGCCTGTGCATGCAAATAGGGCTTCAAAAGGTGAATGATGTCCTGAATGACTTCTGCCCCATACTTCATAGCCTTTTCAAAATCATCTTTATTCTCCATGAACTGTGCCAAGGAAGGGGTAAAATCTTGCAACTGATGAACTTGAGTTTTGAAGGCCTGAGTGACTGGAGGTAATTTCAGATTCTCTGCCAACAACTTGAATCTTACAGTCATCTCATGTTTTGTATAAATCTTGGAAAAGAAATTATCAACTTTCTCTTTGATCTCATTTAGAGCTTTCTTAGTATCTGATGAATACACCAATGCCATCTTATGACTGTTATCATAGAGCTCTTTCATCTTCCTCAAAGATTCTAAATCAAGAATTTGTCTAACAGCAGCTAACTCATCATGCACAATTTCTCCTAGAGCTTCTAGCTCACGGGTAGTGATCTTGGTTACCTTGCCTATACTGGCTTGGCCAACTATGTGAGTTAACCCAGCATTCAACTTCCTCAGGTCAGACTTGTTGAGTTGTTCAATCAGATTTTTCAAAACTTCCATCATACCAGAGATGGTTGATCGGAATTCGCTTGATAGAGATACCAAGCCGGTGTGAAGATCCTTCATAGTATGATTCAAAAAGGCTATTTGTCTACCAATAAGTTCACCAGTATTGGCCAGGTCTGGCTTCACAGCATTAGATACTCTTTGTGAGAAGGCTTCAAATGAATTGTTAGAAACTTGGAGAGACACTTGAGTAAGAGCATTAGAAATTTCTTCCTTAACTGTGGCTCTTACAGCGGTTAGCAATTCAATCTTAAACTTATCAAGATCAGCTTGAGAGATTCCAGAACCAGGTAAATTAACATTTGTAGGATCAACAGCAGGAACAGACCTTGCTTCTCATGGGAGGTTCCTCTTCACAGCTGCAGCAGATTCTGGAATTGCTTCTTCGTCTTCAGAATATTCTAAGCCCAACACAGCATAACCAGGGTAGTCATCCCAAACAGCAGCACACAGGGTGTATTTTGGTTTCTTATAGCTTGCTGTTCCACTGATTTTTGGTGAATCAACCTTGCCACTGATATGTATTTCTTGTACTGACTGAGGTGATTCTATTTGATCTTCAGAAAGACCATCCACTGGTCTATTATCACCATCAACAACAGCCTTAGCATCATCAGCACGTCCATCATCACTCTTCTCAGAAGCTTCACTGTGATATTCTTCAGTATCAGAATATTCTTCATCACCAAGAATAGGTTTTGATTCTGGTAGGGCTAAGGGTGGACTAGCAGGTCCAAATTCTATTCTTCTTTTGGGACTAGCAGTTTCAAGATCACTCCTATCATCAGGAGATGATATACTTCCTTCCTCAGTCGCAGCTTCTTCTTGCTCTTGAGGTTTGGTGGCCTCATCCTTTCCTTCTTCTTGCTCATCATCATCATAATAAACTGGTTCCTCATCTGGTTTCAAGCCAGGGTCTCTCAAATCCTTTGGCCTCTTGCCATGATCTATGGGATTGTAGGCTTCATACAATTTATCTTCATCTGCAACCCAGCACTTCTTCCATGGATTCCAATTTATTTTCATCCTCTTGCAGATCTCTTTGTTGAGACAGAAGGTATGATCTGTTTCATCAACTTCATCATCTTCATCAATACATTCTAGATTCTTGAGCATGGTAGATATCATCTTTGAATAAAACAAGGTAGTGGCTTTCTTGGATGGTTTTAACATTCCTGCTATGTGCACCATCACATATCTACACAAATTGATCTTCTCATGTGTTTTCAGAAGAAACAACAGGAAAACATCCTGGTACTTTACAGCAGCAAAATCTCCTCTCCTAGGGAAAAGTTGGTGCTGAATAAACTTGAAAAGAAGTCTGCATTCACCATCTAATTCTGATGTTGTGATTCTCCGTGACTCTCTGTTTCCAGTCAGAAGCTCCAGAGCTAATTCATAAGAGAAGTAATCAGATGTTGGAGGAATATTCCCAGCATAATCATCATACCGACCTTCATGAGGTACATTCAAGCATTCTGCCCACTGCTTAGATGAGAAGGATATTTTCTTTCCTTTTACCACAGACGACATCCTGGCAGCCTCCACACCATCTAAAGTGATTTCCAGATTCATATAGAACTCATGTACCAGCTTCGGGTAGTCTATTCGAGAGTTGTCTGAAAACCAGTCTATCCATCCTTGCGATTCAAGAACTTGCAGCAACAGTGACTTACTTGACAAAAGCCACGCAGAGATGACTTCTCTTTCTAGAGCAACAATCCGAGTTTCTTGGTTCGGATTTACTGATCGTTGAGAGGTACTACTCGACTCGCCTCGAGCACGCTTTGAAGGTACATGGATATCCGGTCCTTTGCTCTGTCTCTTTTTCTTAGCCATTCGAGGATTTTGGGAAGGCAGAAGTTCGAAGGTTTGAAGTAGAGGGGAAGAGAGGGTTGAAAGGTTCGGTGGGAAATGAAAGGTCAAAGTTTTAGGGAAGATAAATAGCCATGTATCATTTATTTTATCATTTAGGGTTCCCATAAAAAGTATAAAAGAAATTTACTAATTAATTACAATAAAAAACGGTATGACAGATCGGTTTCACAGATCAGTTTCACAGATCGGTTTCACAGATCGGTTTCACAGATCGGTTTCACAGATCAGTTTCACAGATCGGTTTCACAGATCACTTTCACAGATCGGTTTCACAGATCTGTTTCACAGATCAGTTTCACAAATCAGTTTCACAGACCAGTTTCACAGATCAGTTTCACAGATCGGTTTCACAGATCAGTTTCACAGATCCGTTTCACAGATCAGTTTCACAAATCAGTTTCACAGATCAGTTTCACAGATCAGTTTCACAGATCGGTTTCACAGATCAGTTTCACAGATCGATCATACACAACTCTTGTTTAATAAATTTCATTCTTTTAGAGCATAAAGGCTTTGTGAAGATATCAGCTAATTGATGTTCAGAACTAATAAATTTTAAAGAAATATCACCTTTTTGATAATGATCTCTTAGAAAGTGATATATGACATCAATGTGATTAGTTCTAGAGTGAGACACAGGGTTCATAGGTATATTGATTGCACTAGTATTGTCATAGTTAATTGAAACATGTTTAAGATCAAATCCATAATCCAATAGAGTGTGTTTCATCCACAGAATTTGTGCACAGCAACTACCAGCAGCTATGTATTCTGCCTCGGCAGTAGAGAATGCAACAGAGTTCTGTTTCTTACTACACCATGATACTATGGATTTTCCAAGCAAATGACATGTTCCAGATGTGCTCTTCCTATCTAACTTACATCCAGCAAAGTCAGCATCTGAATAGCTAGTTAGGTTAAATGATTGTCCTTTTGGATAAAACAAACCTAAATTTACAGTATACTTAAGATACTTAAAAATCCTTTTAACAGCCATTAAGTGTGATTCTTTAGGTTTAGCTTGAAATCTATCACACATACATACACTGAACATAATGTCTGGTCGACTAGTAGTAAGATAAAGTAAGCTACCAATCATACCTCTGTAATTGGTTTGATCCACTGGTTTCCCAGCTTCATCTGTATCCAATTTACAGGTAGTACTCATAGGTGTATCACTTTCCTTAATACTGTCCAATCCAAAACGTTTTAGAAGATCCTTTGTATATTTACTTTGATTTAAAATAATTCCATCTTTAGTTTGAAAAATTTGAAAACCAAGAAAATACTTAAGCTCTCCCATTAAGTTCATTTCAAATTCATTTTGCATAATCTTTGAAAAATCAGTACATAAGGAATTTTTAGAAGATCCAAAAATAATATCATCAACATAGATTTGTACTATTAATACATCTTTTGAAATCCTTTTTATAAAAAGAGTGGGATCAGCTACTCCTTTTGTAAATCCTTTTGAGATAAGAAAGTTTGAAATCCTTTCATTCCAAGCTCTTGGAGCTTGTTTTAAACCATATAAAGCTTTAGAAAGTTTAAAAACATGATTTGGAAAATGAGGATTTAAAAAACCAGGTGGTTGTTCTACAAAAACATCTTCAACAATAAAACCATTTAGAAAAGAACTTTTGACATCCATTTGATATAGCTTGAAATTCAGATGTGATGCATAGGCAAGTAAGATCCTAATAGCCTCTAATCTAGCTACAGGGGCAAAGGTTTACTCATAGTCAATTCCTTCTTCTTGATTGTAACCTTGTGCAACTAGCCTAGCTTTATTTCTAATGATGTTTCCAGATTCATCAACTTTGTTTCTAAACACCCATTTTGTGCCTATGGTCAAAATGTCCTTAGATATTTCTACTAATTTCCAGACTTTGTTTCTTTCAAATTGATTTAGTTCTTCTTGAATATCCATTACCCAAAATTCATCATTGATAGAATCATTGATATTTTCAGGTTCTAACTGTGAAAGAAAAGCTTGATGTTCAACCTAATTTCTTAGAGAAGCTCTAGTCTGTGTTCCTCTATCTAGATTTCCTACAACAGCGTCTAAAGGATGGTTCTTTAGAGTCCTAGATGGTCTTGAAAAGATAGGGCTAGAGATTTCAGATTCATCTATAGATTGAGGTTCAACAGAAGCAGGTTCGGGAGAATTTCCAGAGTTGGATGTTTTAACTATTGGTCCATTGTCTTTATCATTGAGATTCAAACCAGAGAGATCATCTTCAAGAGAGATTTTAGGTTCATGTGGATCAGTTTCATCAAATTTGATGTGAACAGATTCTTCCACACATTTGGTTCTTTTATTGAAAACTCTATAGTCTTTACTAGAGATAGAGTAACCTAGGAATATTCCTTCATCACTCTTGGATGCAAATTTGTCAATATTGTCTTTAGTATTGAGAATGAAGACTTTGCAGCCAAAAACTTTGAAGTAGTTAACCTTAGGTTTCCTATGGTTCCACAACTCATAAGGGGTCCTCTTAAGAACTGGTCTGATCAAGACTCTATTAATGACATAACAAGCTGTATTTACAGCTTCACCCCAAAAGTAAATAGGCAGATCATATTCATTGAGCATAGTTCTAGCTATTTCTTGTAGGGTTCTATTCCTTCTCTCTACTACACAATTTTGTTGGGGTGTCTTAGGGGCAGAGAAATTGTGACTATAGCCATTGTGTGAGCAGTAAGAATCAAACTCATGATTTTCAAACTCACGACCATGATCACTTCTCAGGGTCTTAATCTTGAGTCCACTAAGATTTTCTACAGACTTGGAGTATTTAACAAAGTAAGAACAAGCTTCACTTTTGTGTGCTAGAAATTATACCCAAGTATATCTAGAAAAGTCATCTACAAGAACATTGACATAATGCTTCCCATTTAAACTAGAAACTCTAGAAGGTCCAAACAAATCCATGTGAACCAACTCGAGAGGTTCAGAAGTTGACACTTCATTCTTTGATTTAAAAGAAACTTTATGTTGCTTTCCTTTTTGACAGGGATTACAAACTTTTTCTGCTGGAAGTTTAAGTTTGGGTAGGTCTCTAATTAAGTTTTTCCTGGAAAGTTTTCTAAGTGAGTGTACATTGCAGTGTCCTAATCTTCTGTGCCAAAGCCAAGACACTTTATGAAAACCATTTAAACAAGAAATATTCTGCTTAGCTAAGGAATCTAAATCAACAGCATAAAAATTTTCATTTCTTAAAGTAGAAAATACTAAAACATTTTTTGAGTTAAAAACATTGCAAGAATCATTTTTAAATTTCACATAAAAACCATCATCACATAACTGAGAAATTCTTAACAAGTTATATTTAAGTCCATCGACAAATAAAACTTCAGAAACCAAGACTGAATCAATGTTACCAATCTGGACTAAGCTGATGATTTTTCCTTTTGAATTATCACCAAAAGTGACAAAGCCTCCATCAACTTTTACTAAGCTATTGAAACATGAAAAGTCTCCTGACATATGTCTTGAACATCCACTGTCTAAGTACCATATCTTCTTGTGACAACTCTTCAAGCATGTCTCTTACAAAACAGATTTAGATGGAAGATGATTTTGGTACCCAGATCTTCTTTGGTCTAGACATGTTAGCCAATGATACTTTGGGTACCCATATTTGTCTAATGGGTCTCATATAATTTGTCGAATTAACATTATTTGAAAGATAAACCTTATTAGATCCATAACTATGAATATAACTGGTTGAGGCATATGAAGTTCCAGAATTAACTATTTTCTGTCCAGATTTAGGAATGAATCTAGTTTTGGAAACTTTTCTTTGTCCAGGTTGGTATCCTATACCAGTAGTATATCTAGGTGCAACTTGCTTTCCTAGCATTTGAGTTAGAGTATTCTTGCCATTTGTGAACTTCTCTAAGTCTTTTCTGAGTTGTTCATTTGACAATTTTAGTTCAGTATTCTCTTTAAGCAACTGTGCATTCTTTTCTACTTCTATATCCAGATCAGATTTATGCTTAACACTTAAAGCATACTATTTCTTTAAACCTTTATATTTATCTTTAAGCTCATTACAGGTTTCTTGAATCATATCACAATATTCAAACAGTTCAGATTTAGACATGTTATCACATTCAGAATCATCTCCAGAATAATATGAATTTGAAGCAGGAGTTTCTGATGTTACCTCAGAAGTGTTTGTCATGAAACACATGTTGGCTCGATTCCTTTCAGAGTCTGAAGATTCAGCTTCACTTGTGCTGTCTTCTGAAGCACTCCAAGTATCCTTCATGGCTTTCTTGTAATTGTTATCCTTGTATTCATACTTATTTCTGTATTTCATCTTTGGACAGTCTGCTTTTATGTGTCCTTTTCTTTTGCATTCATAACAGACAACTTCATCTGATTTATCAGACTTCTTCCAATCCTTTTTCCAGTGTCCTTTGTTATCATACTTGCCTTTGTAGTTTGCCTTTCTGAAAAACTTCTTCTTCCTATAGAATTTCTTAAATCTTCTAGAAATGTGTGCCATCTCAGCATCACTGTCAGAATAATTCTCACTTTCCTCACTGCTTAAACTTTCATTTATAGTTGGAGGCTTTTCCTTATCCTTATTCTTTGAGGTTGTAGTCTTGAAGGAAATAAACTTCCTTTTAGGTTCATCATCTTCTTCTTTGTTTACCCTGAGTTCTTCTTCATACATCATCAACTTACCAATTAGTTCCTTGACAGGCAGTTCTCCAATGTCACACGATTCTCTAATGGAGACAGAGGTTCCTCTCCATCTTTCAGGTAGACATCTCAAAATTCTCATGATTTGTTCCTTTGCTGGAACATCCTTTCCCAGAGAAGTCATTGTGTTGACAATTTCATTGAACCTGAGATACATATCAGAAATGGGTTCATCAGGCTTCATCTTAAAATTATCATACTTAATAGTATAGGTATTCAATCTCATCTCCTTAACATTATTTTTTCCTTCATGAGAAACAGCTAAGGTATCCCAAATTTCATATGCAGTTTTACATGCAGAAATTCTATTAAATTCCTCATCCCCTAGTGCACAGTACAAGGCATTCATAGCTTTAAAATTATTATTGTAAGCAGTCTTTGTAGGTTCATCCCAAGTAGATCTATCAGTACTGGGAATTTTGTATTCAGCTTCAATGACAGTCCAAATATCAAAGCCCATACTTTCTAAGTGAATTTTCATTTTTAGCTTCCACTGAGCATAGTTGTTTCCATTAAAGAAAGCTGGCTGGTTAGTAGCAGCACCCTCAAGTCTATTATCTATGATATCAAAAAAATAATTTTAAAGAGATAAAAATTTAGAAATAACAGAAATTTTAAGAACTTTAAAATACAACTAAAATCACAATTGAAAAACAGAGTACTTTTAGAAAATATTAACCAAACCTCTGATACCAAATGTTGGTCGGAGTGGATACTCAAGAGGGGGGGGGTGAATTGAGTTCCAATTAAAATTTTCTGTTAAAAACAATGTTTATTAAAATCCCCATATTTCAAAAACAGATTAAACTGTAGTGAATTTATACAGATTATAAAGGTTCAATTAGTTTCTCAAAGATTGATTAGTTCTCAGTTAACTTAATATTATGATTAAATTAAATTTTGAAACTAACTTACTGGTTTATAATAAATATAAACACTTGTGAGTTTAACTATCAAAGTAGCTTTGAAAATAGATTATATTTCAAAGTAATTGCAGCGGAATATGAACTAAATATGTAGTATGGATATAGTATGTAGCTACAAACACAGAGAATTAACCAAGAGGTTCAGTCTCAAGCCGAGACTTAGTCCTCTCAAAAGTTTATATAAAAATGATCCACACCCTGGATCGGGGTTAACAACAGTGAACACACCGTCCAGGTCACAAGACCTCTACCACAGTTCTGCGTGGAAAAACAAACAACAGCTTAGAGCTGTCCAGGTCTCACACGACATCTACCACTATCCACAGTGGGAAATAAAGTGTAAAAAGGTTTGCTGAGGATTTACAGATCCTCCAGTGTAAGTATAGGAGTCAGTGTGTGTGTTTAATACAGCAGATAACACACACTGCTCAAAATGTAAAACAAATGCATTCCAGAGCAGAGATGTAGAGTTTAGAAATGGCTCTGGTGATTTCAGTGTAGCTCTGGACTCTTTTGTATTTGGTCAGAATTTATTTTGAGTCCTCTTCTCGTTTTTGTTTGAGAAGAATAGTGTTGTATGCTTCAGGTTCAAAGGCAGTGAGATGTAGTCGATGAAGTTCTTCAATGTTCTTTTGTATGCACAGAACTCTTCTTGAGTAAGCTTGATTGTGTATGAGATTCTGTTCTGATTGGTTCTTCCACCTCTTTCTTTTTCTCTGTATACTTCTTGTGTCCTTCCGTCAACTCCTCTTGTCTTCAGCAGAGTCTTCTTGTATTAATGTCACATGCTTCGGAAGACAGAAAAAGTTTCATTTCCGTAGGTACGAGGTACGGTTTCCTGACATCCGAAAACCTTTATTAATTAATTGACAGAGCATTAAAATATACCTAATATGACCGTTGGTTAGATTAAATAAAGATAAAGATAAAGAAATTCAAACAGTTGTTTATGACTATTGAAGAATCAAGTGATCGGTAGGTCATCAGCATTAGTGAGTAATGATCGGTGACTTAGATGAATCAGCATCGGTGAGTCATTTGATCGGTGGCTCATTTTGATCAGCATCAGTCTGTCATCTGATCGGTGAGTCAGTTTGATCAGCATCAGTGAGTCATTTGATCAGTGGCTCATTTTTCATCGGATCGGTGTGACCGTTGTCCTTTGATATTGGATCAGTGCTTCCGATGTCTTTTGATATTGAATCGGTGCTTCCGATGTATGTTGATATTGGATCGGTGCTTTCGATGTCTGTTGAATGCATCGGTGCTTCCGATGTCTGTTGAATGGATCGGTGCTTCCGATTGTCTGTTGAATGGATCGGTGCTTCCGATTGTCTGTTGAATGGATCGGTGCTTCCGATTGTCTGTTGAATGGATCGGTGCTTCCGATGTCTGTTGATATTGGATCAGTGCTTCCGATTTTCTGTTGATATTGGATCGGTGCTTCCGATTGTCTGTTGAATGGATCGGTGCTTCCAATTGTCTGTTGAATCCAGAAGACTTCCAAAATACTTTGTAAGTCAATAAGCATGGACAAAAACATGATAACAGATTCAGTAACAGATTGTAATTACGTTTATGAGAAATCAAACCAGATTAAGCATTAATGGTATGTGATGATTTGTGATTATTAAAACATCAATCATAGACATGAAATCAACAATATTCCAGAGGGCTCAACACTTTCCATCCCTTACAAAAAGACACCCATTCCCTCTCCTAATTAAATTTTTTAGAGACAACTCTCTAGGACAATAAATAATTGTTTCTCCTTTGAAATAATTACCTATATTCTATAGGTTTCGATCTTTCCAAAATACCAAACCTAGGGTCATTATAAGGATATCTAAAGGAGTTATTTTAAAGAGAAGGTAATCACCTTAACCAAGAGTTTATTTTTTTAATAATTCGTTTAACTTCTCTAAATATATGGTATTTATAATAAAATAATACATTAATATACCAAATAATATTAAATGTTATTATTATTATAAAAATATAATTTTTACCCTTTTTTGCATCAAATGGGAAGTAAAAGTATCGCTCGTGCGTACGTATGGCTTACCATCTCCATATAAAGATACAATTAATTATTCATAACAATAATTTATGGATGGTCATTATGATGCTATTGATATTTTTATATGATATTTATGACACAATTATGCTTCTGTAATGACAATATCATATCTTCCTTCTAACCTTTAAAATTGTTGTAAAATAATAATGTCACTCAAGTGTATGAGTGGACATCCACATTTATTAAGTGATGTGAATTTTTTATTTAAACTTTATATGGGTTATAATAAATATTTATTTAATGAAAATATATGATATTTATTATATTATAATGATTTTTGATAGTTGAATTAATATTTAACTTTCTTATGTTATATCCATCAAAAAGTGAAAACAATATTCATACATATGAATCTAGTACCACCCAAATACATGATGTAATTAATTTTTGTATCCACAAATATTATGTATTAATTTTAATAAATATATAATTAATATATATGATATTTATATCGTGATTAAAATTCTGGATATTTTACCCTGAATAGGGATTCTAACCAAGGATTGATAAAAAATGTGTGATAAAAGATTATAAGTATGGAATATATGGTACGATATATATGAGTATGCTTAATTAATATATTTATAATATTTATATATTTTTATATCAGAGGTTTGAACTTTTAAAAATGAATTCAGACATATGGTATGATTTTATTTCATAATCCCATTATTATTCGTGGGTTTTATGATTAAATCTATAATATGGAATAAATTGATCTTTTTATATTTAAACTAATAAATTTTCATATTTTTTTTTATTTTTTTAGATATTAATATTAATTTTTATTTTACTCTCTTTAAGTAATCTTGATACTAAAATGATGTTTTTAATGAAAAGTGATATTATTTTTCCACTCGATCTGGAATATTTTTCTTCCATGTCCATATCTCCATTAAAATGTTTAAAATAATGTTTTTAGTATTATGAAATGAATTATTAAAGAAATATTTACCAATTATTTATTTTTTAATTTTTTTATGTAGAATCTTCTTTTTATTTTCCTAATGAGGCATGTTTTGACATTTTTTAAAAAAGTGTGATGGGAATGTTTTTTAATCATAGTGTATAAATGGAATTTTCCTCTATAATTATACCTCAATGTTTGGAATCATTCATTAAAAGTTTATATAGTTATTTCCAAATGAAAAATGTTCCCTAATATTTGGGAAATTTTAAAATTTTAAATATGTGTTTTCAAGTAAAAATGAAATTTTCCCCAAGAAATTTTCTAGTGATCACATTAAATTATTTTCATCTATGTAAATATCATTTATTTGATGTTATGATTGTTTGAGTATATAATCTAAATATACTATCCAAAATATTTTCTCTAGAGGTTTATGATTAGTTTTATTGGGAAATTATGAATATTTTTTATGTTATTTCTTCAAAATTGGAAAATTATTTATTTTGATGCATATTTTTTAATTTGTATTATTTATTCATATATTGAATGAGTTTTATTTATAATCTTAAGGGTGGGTATCAGAATTAAATATCCCCCCAATGCATCTATAGGTATCATGAGAAAAAACAAATTATTTAGTTGGCTGAGATCTTACCCATTAGATGTCTTGTGAAGAGGCCATGATGGAATTCTCTAGACATCTTGGAATGAGGCTTTGATCATAGGTTTTAGATATCCAACATTATTAATTCCATGAATATTTAATTTTTTAGGACCATGTGATTAATTAATATTTATTATATATATGGATAAGTTTTTATTTCATGTTATTATTTTGAAGGAATTATTTCATTATCATTTATTTCTAACCATATTATTATTGAATTATTTAGATTCTTCTCTATGTGTACCCTTATTGAGAATATGCACTCACCTCATTCTTATATCTTTCTTTAGGATGCTAATATGTGTATTTTTATTGATATGCAGGGTTATTCTAGATTAAATAATAGTGTCTCCAAATAAAATTCTTTGTTTTGTTTTAGGTTTTCAAACGTAATGTGAGATTCAAGTATGTATCAAGTTTTTAAGAGTAATAATCTATTTAGTCCTTCAAAACGTGATAACTTATATCTAGTAGCAATGTAATGAAGTAACCACTATCTCTGGGGAACTAGGGTCCTGGTTTTTATTGTCAACATCATGATAAATTTATTAAAATCCATGGGAACTTGATTTTTGAAAACATATATTGGGTAACATAACCATATGGATTAATTTTACATTCATATATGGATACTAAATGTGATAAATTGTTTTGGAAAAAATGTTTCTAGGGGTAATAACCCTGAAAAAAGTTGGTTGAGTATATCTTTTGCATCATTTTGGTGAATGGTGAGTTTTCCCTTATTGCACATCTAGTTTGGCACTCCTCGTGAATATTCTTAAGTTACTTTAAAATTTATTGAAAACCAATTATGATATATTTTAGAACATTTTTATTATTTGATAATATTACCAATGAAATAATGATTACTAATTTTAGATTATTTATGCATCAGTTTTTTAATTTATTTTAATTATTTCACTTATTTCAAAAGTTTTAATTATGATTCGTAATAATATGATCTAATCAAGTTTATTACATTATTTAAAAATTGTTCCTGGAGGACAGAATTGAAAATATAAATGTTAATGTAATCTATATATGGAATTCTCCCTTGAGAAATATTATGAATTTGGATATAGATATGGAGTTGAATTTGAAAAAATCATAACTACATTGGGATAACTAACTCAGGTTATAACCAATAATCTCACCCATACAGAGTAGCCTGCTGATCCATAATGCAGTGTAATAATGTTAGACATATTCCTATGTCAAAAACCTCAATCATTCAATGGGACTATAAATCCATTTTTTATTGATAAATAGACAAGTTACCTAGTGAATATATGTATCCCTTTGGGATATAATAAAAGAGAGCAGGATTTCATGAATGTTTTTCATTTCTCAAGGGATGAAGATCAACAGTGGTCCCTGATTTAAAACACTAAGGTTAAAGAGGAAGTCTTGATCATTGTGTTGAATGATTTTATGAAACATTTATTTGAAAATTATTTTCCACATGAATAATTAAATTTTTTGGAGACACTTTTCTTGACTTTATACAAAAACGAAGAATAAAATGCTTATAAGTATGAATCTAACTTTAAAAGGTTATTAAGGCACACTATAAAGTACTAAAGTAAACCAAAGAGTAATGTTAGAAATTTATTTGATTGGTTAAATCCAATGCTTTGAAGGGAACCGGTCTCCCAAATATTCTTTTTAGATAAGCACATAATATCACTTTATATCTAGATAGAGAAGGATATATACAAGTCTCATTGATTCAATTTAAAATAAGGGAAGAATAGCACATGATGTAAGAAAAATGGGTAAGGGAAAAAATAAAAATAAGGATTTTCAATCATGTGGAATTTGTGGAAGGAAACACCATGACACATACATAACTAAAAAATTAGTTTTATTCTATTGTGAAGAAAAAATACCATCATTATAATAAATGAAAGGGTAAGATATAATCCATAAATTTTCATTTTTGTAGCTATAAGGATATGCATAACTATTCCAACCAATGAAAAAAATCAAAGGAATGTGAAAAAAAATAATCCAAGGGGAATAGGCCAAGATTCTCCCACTGTTATAGCTAGAGTAGACATTCCTAGTAATGTTGTGAAAGCTACACTTATTATCCACACTAGGATTATATATATTTTATTTGATTTTTGTTGTTCCCACTCTTTAATATATGAGTAATTTTATAAGGGTATTACATCACCACCTCAATTATTAGATGTTAAGTTAGCAATGACAACCCCTAAAGGTACGATGATCACATATACAATCTATTATTCATCTATAATTGAATATTGTAGGAATTTTATTCACAAAAATATTATTATTATCCCTCTAGTTGAATTTCATGTAATGTTGGGAATAGATTGGATTTATCTACACAAACCCCATATTAATATTTATGTAAGGGAATTAAATTTTTATATTTTGAAAAAAAACTAGGAATGGCTATAAGTGTGATGATAAATAATAACTTCCAATGGAAACAAAATCCATTATATCGATCTTGATTCATATATGAAAGGGATTTTTGTTATCTTAGATGGTTAGGGAAATAATTAATATTTTAGATATGCCTATTTTATGGGAGGGTGTTGATGTTTTCCTAGAAGTGCATCCTAATAATACACTAAATTTTGAAGTTGAGTTCTCAATATAACTCATACTTGTTCATACAGCTATTTTAAAAGGTCCATATATAATATAAATTATTGAGTTGTAGTAGTTAACAAAACAACTAAAAGAGAATCTTGAAAATGGATTCATTAAACCATGTGAATCACCTTGGGGTGCACATTTTTTTATGATGAAATATGGGTCAATTATCACTTCACTGATTATCATGAACTTTACAAGATCACTATCATTAACATGTATCCTATATCCTTCATTGATGAATTATTTGATCAACTATGTGGAGATCAATAATTTTCTAAGATCGAACTTCATTATGTATATCATAAATTGAGTGTTAAAAAGGAGTGTATAACCAGGAAAACATTCTATATAAGGTATGAATACTATGAATTTATAGTGATGACTTTTTGTCTTACTAATTCCCATTCTATCTGTATGGATTTAATTAATCGTGCCTTTAAAAATTACCTTGGTCAATTTTTGTAATTTTTAAAAATGATATTCTTATATTTTCAAAAGGAAAGAAAGAGAATTAATATCACTTGAGGAAAGTAGTAAAGACCATAGAGAAGGAAAATATATATGAAAGGATTAATAATATTGATGTTTAGCTACACAAAGTTTCATTTTTGGGTCATATAATTTCAAGGTAGGGTATATATATGGATAAATTAAAGATAAAATTTATTGAAAGTTGTAATAAACCAACCATGGTGATTGTTATACTTTTATTTAAGGGTTTATATGGATTTTATTGATGTTTTGTTCAAAATTTATCATAACTATCCAAGACACTCAAAAAGATAACTTAAAATGGACCAAAGAACCTTTGGTTTGATGAGTGTGAGGATAATTTATAGGAATTGATGATATGGTTAGTAAGTGAACCTATGCTTACACTAATATATAGTAGAGAAGTGTTTTTTGATATATACTAATGCATCTATGCTGGGATTGTGATGCATCCTTGTGAAAAATGATATAGAAAATTTTTATGGATCAATACAATTGAAGGTTTATGAGAAAAATTAACAAAATAATGACTTGGAGTCAGATATAGTATTTTTTACATTTTTTATAAGGAGGAATTTTCTTTAGAGATAAATGTGTGATATATTTACTAATTATAATATTTATAAGTATATATTCACCCATAAAGAGAATAATATGTACAATATAAGAGGTTTGGAGTTTATAAAACATTATCACTTCTCAATACATTCCCAAAATGGGAAGAGAAACATAGTGGCTGATGCGTTGAGTCAAAGAGATCATGCTATATTATTTATAATGGGTATCTTAATGGATAAAATATTTATTTATTTAAAGAGGATAGATCTAGAAATATTGAATGTAGTGGAGAAATATTATCTTTCTCAAATGAGTGCTCAACCATGTATCTGTCTGATGATTAAAGAGATACAGAAGGGCGATATAAAACTATAAAAGAATATGATAAATGTTACTTAGTTAAATATTGATATTGATTGTACGAAATGTTTTAGGAAACAAGTTTTTTTATCTTCAAAAACACGGTTAAATAAAGTATTATTATATAATGCTCATAGATATTCATTCTCTATTCATCCTAGAAATATGAAGTTGTATAGAGATCATAAAGAGTATTTATGTTGGGACATAATGAAGAGAGGTGTTTTAGGGTATGTTTATTTGGTGTTGTTATATCATTATTTCATTTCTTATTGATATAATTATAAGAGGGATTTTACAACCATCACCCATATGATAAAGGAAATGGGCAAACATCACCATGTATTTTGTCATTTCAATCCCAAAAAAATCAAAATGGAACAATGATATATGGGTTGTAGGAAACTACCTTAAACAATTAGTATATTTTATTTGCTTTAGTGGATATTTATCTCTTGAAAAAATTACCCTGTTATGTATTAATAAGTTAGTAAGATTTCATGGAGTACCTCTCTATTTTGTATCTAATCAGGATCTAAGGTTTACCTTGAAATTTTGGATAATTATTAAAAAATATATGGGAATAGAATTGAGTTCCATCACAAATTATAATCCTCAGACATTTTATTAGTACTACAGGTCTATCCAAACTCTTGAATACATGTTGAGATATTTTTCTTGATATTTCAAAGGTTGTTTTGATAAACATGTTCCTTTTGTAGAAGTTTCTCACCAAAATAGTTTTGAGTTGTGTATTATGAGGGAAACCTATTCATCCATATATGGATATGAGTTTAGAACTCCAAAATGATGGAATGAAGTTTGATAGAGAAATATATTGGGACCTGATATAGCTGAGTAAATGGCAGATATGGTTAAATCCATTTAATAACACATATGGGCAGCTCAGAGTTTACAAAAATATTATATTGAAAATCTTTGATGATATATAGATTTTGATATTAGTGGGATGATATTTATATAATTTACACCTAGAGTAGGGTAATTTTATTTAGAAAGAGTTAAAATACTAACCCTAGATAAATTTACCCCTTCGATATTCTTGATCATATTGGGATGGAAGCTTCTCGCTTTGACCCTCCAGTAAATCTCACTAATGATCATGATGTATTACATGTATCTCTCCAGAAGAATTATATACAAGATAATTCACATGTAATTAACTTATAGGTATATCCATTACTAAATATCTATCTTATGAGGAAAAATTTTGGGAGATTATAGGTCATAGAGAGAAATTTCTACGAAACAAGACCACTCTCTTGATCAATTTTTTGTGGTGGAACCATAAAATTGAGGAAAGTATGTGGGATGTTGAGGATGGTTTGAGGAATAAGTATCCACATTTGTTTGTAATGGGGTGATATAATTTTGATAGAAAAATTAATTCTATGGGGGGTGGGTTAGAAGGTATCACCTAGAGTATTTATGATATATTTCCTTTAAAAAAATTTAATTTTTTCGACACCTTGTGATATAGAAAACACATAGTTTAATCGAAACAGAATATTATTTTGAAGTACTATTATTTATTATGGTAGTTATTTCTTTGCTATTTTATTGGTGAGTATGAACATTAATAAATAAATTATGAAATATTTATGTTTTAAATACATATTAAATGAATTAATTTTTAATCAATTCATTAGAAATGAAAAAAAAACATTTTAAAAAGAAAATATTTGTTCTTATGAAAGTCTATTTTTGTTAAAACAAATTGTTTTATTGAACAATATTGATAAATGATTTTAATGATATATATATATTTCTATATTTTATAAAATGTTTTAACATTCATTATATAGTTTTTCTAGGCATGAGATAAAAATAATTCCAGTTATATGCTTGAAAACAGTAACTTTTTAAAAAGTGAGTTTACTCGTTTTTATCCTCTTATTTTAAAATTTATTTTTTCCACGTATAGAGATTGAATATTGAAAAATTCACAACATATTTGAATCATTGCGTTCAAATTTGGAAAATAGGTTCTTTTATTTCTGGTTATTATGAATAGTAACCTTGGTAAAATTCGTCACCTTAGAAAAGAATAAATTGGGTTATCCTAGGTTTAAAATAATAGGTAAGGTCCCTATTTTGCATCTTAAAACGTCTTGGATGTATTAAACTATACAATTATCACATTAGGCTCAAAATATAATTATTTATGGGGTACTTGTTGATGAAAATTCCCTATATATTATTTAAATCCAAGAAAAATACAAAATGAAACTCTTTTTTAATATATATTTTATCATAAAATAAGGAGAAATGAAATATTTGAATTAATGTTAATGATTATTTTTGTCACAATGAAATAATTTTCATTATGATAATTTTTTTCTATTTTTAAATCATTATATGAATAAATTAAATGATATGCAACGTGGACCATATATTTCTTATATTAATAAAAAAATAAAATTAATGATTTTGAAAATATTAAAAGTAATATAATTTGAGTGATTGATAGTGTTAAAATAATTTTATTTATATAACATATTTTTTTGAAAGGATTATATTCGAATTTCATCCTTGCTGTGGAATATTTAAAGTCGAATTGGAAGAATGGTGTTAAAAATGACATAAATCATATTTTCTGAAAATAATATTTTGTAAAATTAATTAAAAAAAATATTAAAAGTGGAAAAGGTGGATATTATATGGATTAAAATATCATATATTTTTCATTTATGATCTATTTTTGACATTATATGTAAAATTAAAAACCTTTAAGATTGAATTTTTTTTACTATAGTTAAGGTCAAAATTACATACCCAAGGGTTTAAAACAATATATAGGGGTTAAAATGATAATACAGCCTCTGTAAATATCATTAGATTATCATATTTAGAAATTTTACTTTTTTTAATAATAATCTATTTCAATTTGTAATATTTTCCCTTGATAATGACTTAGTTATATTTTAATATTTTTTGTAATTGTATTTGCATCTTTTCACTCCCTTATAAAAGGATGTCATTTCCTTTATTGATTACACTGAGTTTTAAAACCAATATCTACCAAAAACTTACCATTTATATTCTTAAAATACATATACACATTCAATAGGGTCTATTATTTCAAAAAAAATCATCCTTAGGGTCCTGAAGTGGAGATCTAATGTTCTTTAAAAAAAATAGGTAATTAGCTTAACCAATCACTTCATTTTTTAATTATTTTTTTTCATCCTGTGAATCTATTTTATTTATCTTAAATAATAAAGTCTAGTACACCAAATATTATATAATTTATTATGACTATTAAAATAATTTTATCCACCCGTTTTTTCATCAAATGGGAAGCGAAAGTATCCCTCATGTGTACGCACGACATAACATCTCCATGTAGAAATACAATTCATTTTTCATAACCATCCTTTATGGTGGAATATAATGATGATTTTATTATTAATATATTATATTTTTGAAATTATTAATCTTTATAATTGTAATATTACAACTTCCTTCTTACCTTCCAAATCATTTGTAAATGATATCTTCGCATGTGAGTACATGTGGACCACTACCACCGTGAAGTGACGTGATTTATTTTTCATTTTTGCATGACATGGATGGTAATAAGGATTTATTTAATGAATATATTTGATATTGGTGATAGAATAATTATTATTTTAATTTTAATTATTATTTACCTTCCTTTTATTCCATCTTTTGAGAAGTGAAAACAACGTTCATGCGTAATTTTGACCTTCTATCACCATGAATGATGTAATTCATTTTTCTATATTAAAATTATATCAGTTATTATAAATAAATATTTAATTAATATATATAATATCTATATCATGATTTATATTATCTATATTATGGAACCACTATAAAAGTATAAGTATTAAAAATACCGAACAAAACCGTACATGTAAAATGAAGCAGTGATGAACTAGGACAATGATCTTAATAAAGAATTGTTAATAAATGAGTGATAATGGAATATTGGTATGTCAGATATGTTATGATATATGTAACATCCGGACTGTAGTTACCCAATGTCAGTGCATTATTACATTACATTATCATGATCATAAGAAATCCAATCCCGAAAGAACGATCATTTTAATATCCTTGGAAGTACTATATACATACATAAGTATTAAATTACAATATAAAATGAAAAAAACAACTACATTGTCCTCTTTTATCACATTCATATCCCTTATACTATCCCTACTGGTCAGTCATAATATACTTCTTCACATCTTGGAAAAAATAAATCAAAGAAATGGGTGAGCTCAGGTGCTCAGTAAGGATAACAATATAGCGGAAACTTTCATAAATAAGCATAAACATTGGTAATGTAGAAGACTAAAACAAAAGCCATTTAAACTTAATATTCACCATAATATGGAAAATAAAAATCAAATAATTCCATTTACATATTCACATGGATATTCTATAAGTCAAATAATCACATGTAATATCAATAGCCAATTTATTAATGACGGAATGCATAATTCTGAACATCAAAACCAAATTATCAAGGAATAATTGAAACACTACAAATAAGATTTTTCAAGGCCTTGTGCTAAGATAGTATTTGGTTTCATGAGACCTACCGATGCATCGAGGAGCCATAGCAAGCTCCACCTGTCACGTACTAAGTCCAATGTATTCCTCATGTGAATAGGTTGAAACATAACATAAACATTCATATTAAAAATAGCATACAAAATGTTAATACATTAACCAGAAAACATGAATGGTATAAAAATAACACATCTATACTCAAACATATCAAAAAACCTTCAATACAATATAGAATATTGTATAATAATAAATCAACTTCAAACAAGTGAAAACCCCATCAAAGGATGTTGACATAGATGAAATCACAACCATTTGAGAAAATATATCTTTCTATTTTGAAATCATTTAAATGTAAAATAATCATAAAATAAAAAATTTATTCTGAAAATATTATTATAAACTTGTAAGGGAAGCTTTGAAGGTGTTATAACAGAGGAAAAATATCCACACTCACTGTATAAGTTAAAAAACATTCATTCCATAATTTTGTCGAAAAGGTCGTAAAGGACCTTGTTTGGAAAACGACAGAAATATTCCATTATAAAAATCTTATAAAAAGTCAAACAAGGGTATAAATGTCTTTAAGTAATAGTATAGGAAATATTAAACATGTTTTGAATTACATTTTTAAGAAACACGTATGTGGATGATAAAGAGGTCCCAGTAGATACTCACGTATAAACAACCTCGGATAATAAAGAGATTATAGAATTATCCCTTACATTGTACTATTACTTGGTAGAGGGTATGTTAAAATATTATATAATAGTTAAATAACTATTATTATATTATAAAAGAACTATATACATATATATGATATCATATATTATATTCTAATGTTTCTTTGTTAATAATATTTTAGTAGTATCATTATTTCGGGTATTAACTGATTCATTTTACTTTATATATTTTGATACGTAAGTCATGTTTGTTTTGGATAGTATGTATTTTATTCATATACTAAATGATATTAAGTTCTTAAACATTATTTTTAATCACAGAATAAAAAATTTTCTTGAATGATTACGATGGGGAATGAATCTCATCACGTTCGTGGAGACGGTAATCCGTACGTATGCACGAACGAAAATATCATTATATTGATGGTGAAATCATATGTAATTGGATGGTATATCATATATAAAGAGTAATTAACATTTTATATTTATTATTTACATCAATTATACTAATTATTATACCCATCCAAATAATGAAGTGTTTGAATAACAAACTATTCCATGACGTGCAGATGGTAAGTCGTACGTACGCAAGTATGGAGACTTTTCATTCATAGGATGGATAGAATATTGAGTATGGTTGTACCATATTTATAATAACATCATATTATGTATAAGTAACTGGGGTTATTATTTTGTTACGGAAATAACAAATAAAGAGGAACTGAAAGAATAAAAGAACTTTGAAAGTGGTGGTGAAATTATGAACTCTTCTTCGGGTGTTTCCTTTTCAGTTGATCAAAAGGGCTCCTTAGTTTGGGTTTATAATCAAATTAATTCCCTATAAATAATTGAGGGTAGTTGGGAGGATATATGAGTTGGGTTTGGCCAATCCAAATGGCTTTTGAGGTGTGATTTTAAGAGAATGGGAAGTTCCCTTTTATAAGAGAGGTGAGGGTCACTTTATGAAAATCTTGAAATACTATTTTATTATACAATAATATTAGGTATATAATGGCTCAAAAATAATTTATTTATAGGATATTGTGGGGATGGGTCTAAAAATTCTCCAAAAATAGGTTTTAGATAGGTTTAGGTCACCATATTAACCTTATCTTTTAGATTTAATGCTTAGTTAAAAAGTTTAACCTTTACCTTGTATTCTTGTTTTATTATAATAAATGGTTAAGAAACTTACTCTAAAAAGACAAGAGAACCCAAAGGGGTTCATTAATGATATATATAACCATATATAACTCATTGGGCCCAACCATAGATATTTAAAAATATTATATCAATTAATAATATAGTATTTGTTTTTAGAACTCATTTATGTCAATTTTGACACTATTTGGTTTTTTGATTTTGTTAAAGTCATAAAAACATTATTACATATAATAAATTTATTTAGTTAACCCTAAAATGTCACATTAACCTAAAAAAATCATGTAATGCATGAAAAGTATCAATTTACATTTATTTTAATAATTATAATATCAATTATTTTAACCTTTCATTAATAAGGTAATTACTCCATCATCATTGTGTCATAAATAAATTTAATTACTTGATGTCTAAAAATTATTAATAAAATACTGTTATGTATGAATTCTTTTTACCCTTTCTAATTAATATTTATAGTCAAATTTACCTTATGTATAACCCTATATTATAATTTTTTTAGTTATTAAACTTTGAATTTAACACTTTCAACTCTTCTAAAAATAAAATAATAATAATTGTCATAATATAATATGATTGGAAAAAAATGATCTTATTTTATTCCTAAGATTTATTTTAGTCTAAATACACATTTAAAATAGAATTGGGACATGTGTTAGTGTATTAATAATACATTTTTACATTTAATAACTTAATTTACTTTTAACCGTGGTAAATAATAGTCAAAAGTTACTATTCTCCAAAACTTATTTTCATCTTATCGAACCAAATTTTACTTACTAATATCAACCCTGTCTCTCATATTTTTGATATTTAATTCACATAAGTGGTAAAATTATGTTTTATTCAAATTTTCAAATGTTCCTTGAAGGTGGGTAAAAGACTGTAAAAAGTTCAATAAAATTATATATATATATAACATTATTATAAAATGACTCTAATAAATAACATTGAACATATATAGTTATTATGTATCTATTTTTACCTAATATAAATTTAAATATAATTACAAATTATTTAAATAAAAAGACATTTTTAAACAATAACGCACTGTTTTTCACTATATATCAAAAATTGAATGTTTTCAGAAAAATACCAAATATTCCATCTATGTTAATTTTGATATTCTGAATCCAAAAATGATATCCATTTTGAAAAATAAAATTTATAAAAGTTCAAAAAGTGGGTTTAACTATTCATAATGGCTAGTTTTATTGGACATGGTGTGTTAGAACTCGAGGTTGTGTATAGAACAAGCTATTGTATTATTCAAAGTGAAGTGTACTGTCGAAGATTGGTGTTTTAAATTCTACCCTCCTTCAAATAATCGTGTCCCTGAAAATTATAGAATACTAATGCATAAATGATTCAGGTGGTTCTTCATCATAATTTGTTCGGGTTCCCACCTTTCTTCTTCCACCTTTTGGTTTCTCCATAGAACATTCATGAAACAAGTCGTCTGGATTCTCAGCACTTGTTTTCTGGTGTCAAGAAAGTTGATAGGATCTACATAATAAGACAAAACGAGTTCCAGTACTATTTCTTAATTGGTGACTACATACATTGGTTCAGGCATTTATTTTCTTAACAGTGATACGTGGAACACATCATAAACTTAGGAGAGACATGGAAGCCTTGCCAAACGATAATCCACAACTCCAATTCGTTATAGAATTTTGAAAGGTATGATATACCTAGGACTTAATTTTCTATTCTTAATGAATCGTATAACACCCTTCCATGTAGATAACTTCAAGAAAACATAATTTATTACTTGAAATTCCAAATCCTTCCTTTAGTTATTGGCATAGCTCTTCTGCCTACTTTGAGCTGCATGATACCTTTATGATAACATAATCTCTTACTTGACATTCCAAATCTTTCCTTCGGTTATTGGAATAGATCTTTTTCTTTCTTTGAGATGCTTTGATGTGGTTTTGGAAAACCATTACCTTTTCCATTTTTTCCTCAACAATTACTACGACTACGAGTTTTCTTTCACCACCATCACCCTAACAAGTTGGTGTGTGATATCTCTTTCCATATAACGTTTCATATGGTGCCATCTAAATACTTGAATGGAAGATATTGTTATAGGAAAATTCTACCAGAGGAAAATATTTATCCATATACCTTGAAATTTATGTGATAAAGACCTCAACATGTATTCTAAGGTTTGAATAGTTTGTTATGATTGTCCATCAGTTTGAGGGTGGTTGGCAGTGCTCAAACGATTTTCAGTATCCAAGGCATTTTGATGACTTTTCCAGAATCTTGATGTAAAAAGGGGGTCACGATCAGAAACAATAAAAATGGGTACTCCATGAAGTATTAAAACTTCATTAACATATATTCTTGCTAAATATTCAATTATTAAATATTTCTTATACCAAGAAAATGTGCTCACTTGGTTAGATGATCAACAAGGACCCATATTGCATCATTCCTTTTAAGAGTATTTGGTAGTCCCATTAAAATGTCTATCATAATATTATCCCATTTCCACTCAGGTATGAGAAGAGGTTGCATATTCCTCTAGGATGTTGTCTTCCAGTATTATCCTTTTGAAAAACCAGACATCTTGACACATAATCAATAATCTCCCTCTTCATGTTGTCCCCAAAAAAATATTCCTTCAAATCTCTGTACATCTTAGTGATATCAGGGTGTATGGAGAGATTGGAGCTATGAGCATCATCAAACAATTCCCTTTTTAGATTAGGTACATTAGGAACACAAATTCTATTCCCAAATTTCAAAATTCCATCTTCACATAAGAAGTCAATCAATATCCCATCATTCACGTCTTTAATTTTCTTTTAAAACTCCTCATCATCAGTCTGAGAACTTTTTATCCCTTATAGTAAATATGGTTTGGAAACCATTTGAAAAAGTATTGATGTTTCACCTTCCATGATTATTCCCATATCTGTCTTTACTAGATCCAAGAACATAATATCCCTTTAAACTCTCATCTTATTCAAAACTCCATGATACTTTCTGATCAAAGCATCTGCATCCTTATTTGACATCCTTGGGTGGTAGTGTATAGTGAAATCATAATATTTGAGTAGTTCAAGCCATCTTCTTTGCCTCAAGTTTAGTTCTTTTGTGTGAAAATATACTTCAAACTCTTGTGATTGGTATATATCTCACATTATTTATCATATATATAGTGTCTCCATATTTTCAAAGAAACGATTATAGCTTCTAACTCAAGATCACGAGTGGGATAATTTTTTTCCTCAGTTTTTAGTTGTTGTGATGCATAGGCAATAACTCTATCATTCTGCATAAGGACACAACCAAGTCCTTTATTTGAAGTATCACTAAAAATAAAAAATCCATCATTCCCCAGTGGTAGAGTCAGGATAGGAGCATTGAATATTCTTTTCTTTAATTCTTAAAAACATGTTTCACACTCTTTTGTCCAAACAAAATTTAACCCCTTTATATGTTAGCTTGGTTAATGAGTTATCCAATCGGGAAACGTTTTGACGAAACACTGATAATAACCTGCTAAACCAATAAAACGGTGTACCTCAGTTATACTCATTGGGGATAGCCATTCTTGTATTGCTCTTGTATTAAAAGGATCTACATAGATTCCATCCTTAGAGACAATATGGAAAAGAAAATAATGTTCCTGAAGCTATAATTCACACAATCTAAGCTTCCCATATAATTCATTTCTTCTGAGGGTTTTTAGAATTATGTGAAAGTGATTTTCATTATCTTCATAGATTTTTGAGTATACCAATATATCATCAATAAATACTACTACAAATTCATCTATATATTCATTGAGAACTCTATATATTATATCCATGAAAATTGATAGTGCATTAGTCAGTCCAAAAGTCATTACTGTCAACTCGTAATGCCCATACCTAGTATGAAATGATGTATTGAGAATATCTTCCTTCATCACTCACAACTGATGATATCTAGATTGAAAGTCAATCTTTGAAAAATATAAAGCGCCATGAAGTTGATCAAATAAATCATCAATATGATGTAGGGGATACTTGTTCCTTATGGATATAGAATTGATCTCTCTGTAGTCGATGCCCAACCTCATAGATCAATCATTATTTTTAACAAAAAGAACAGGGGCTCCCCACAGAGAAACACTTGGGTGAATAAATCCTTTATTACTCAATTCCTCTAGTTGTTTCTTTAAATACACTAATTCTACCATGGTCATTTTAAAAGAGGAATTTAATATGAGCCTTGAATCAGGAATTAAATCAATGGAAAACTCAATTAATCATTCTGGATGATGTCTAGGTAAATCCTCTTAAAACACATCAATATATTCTTATACAATAAGTATGTCATCTATTCGAACATTATTTTACTCACCCATAGTTATTTCATTCTCTTCCTCCTCGATAATATAATTTTGTAGAGCTACTGGGGGTGGATCTGTATATGAATAAGGAGGTGATGTTTTTTCTATAAAGATAAGGTATACCTTATCATCATTGAAAATTGTAACCTCCTTCTTTTTACAATATATTTTCAAATAATGGTCTGAAAACTAATCCATATCGAGTATTATATCAAATTAAATCATGAGTATGATGAGGAGATCAGCAGATAAAGAATATTTATATGACCTAATGGGGACTGATTCACAAAACATTGTTGCAATGATACTTCCTGTAGAAGTTTTGACTGACACTCCCTTGTTAAATCAAATTGGAAATATCTAATTTTCTAACCAAACTAGGAAGATATGAAACAATTATATGATCCATAATCAAATAAATCATTGGATAAACTTGGGGAAACCATTAAATTACCACTCACTGCATCTTTCAGAGCTTCAAACTCAGCAGTAGTGATAGCATAATCGTGGCCTTTCTCCCTTGACATTTTATGAGGTAATTTTCCTTGGAGCTTAGGAAATTCATTTTCATAATTCCCCATTTCTTTAAAATTGTATCATTCAATATTGACAACCACTTTGTTTCCCTTGCAATCACGAGATTGGTGGCTTTTTTTACTACACTTGTAATAGACTCCCATTCCCTTAAAGCAAGTACCGGGGTGTTTCTTTAAACATTTACCACAAGATGAAAATTTAACATTCCCTTTATTACCCTTATTTCCATTTCCAGAGTGTCCAACAAATCCCTTCTTCTCTTTCTTTGCATTAAAGTCATAAGACTTAGAGAATTCATTTTCTATCTTTATAAAAAATGAGAAAATATCTTTATACTAGGAAAAGGATTGTGAGATTAATGCTCGACAGAGAAATGGTTTTAACCCATCAATGAATTGATCAATATTACTCCTTGCATTATGTATATAATTTGCACCATGCCTTACTAACCTTGTCAAGATAGCCTCATACTTTGCGACATTCCCATCATCTTTTTGCCTTATATTTAGAAATTTTCTTTCCATAACTGCTTGATAGTCCAGAGGAAGGAATTTTTCTAATAAAATCTCTTTAAACTCCCTCCATTCCAAATTTTATACTTCTTCATCCTCCATTGTGTTTTGAATTACTGACCACCATTGATCTGCATCTCCCGTGAGGTGATAAAAATTCATGACAACTTTTCCCCATTTGCTACTCCCCAAAGCATGAAACATTTTCTCTAAGGAACTTATCTATATCTCAACTACAAATAGATTTACAGTTGCATTGAATTTTGGTGGTTGTTTCCTCACGAAGCGGTCTTACATTGATCCTATGCATTGTGGATCAGGGTTCTCCATATAGGTAATGTTATTATTCATAACCTAAGTGAGTTGTCTAAGTATGGTGATAAGATGATTAGCACCAGTTGCATCACCATCTCCACTATAATTATCTTGAGTATGTGGTAAATCCTTACATGGATTATGTGTGTTGATATGGTTTCCATTCCTTCCACTAGGCGCCATTTCTAAATGATGTCATAAAGTAGATTAGTTTTTGAATCGCAATATATAATTACAAACTTTTAAAACACTTAACATAAATTGAATATTTTATGGATATAATTCATAACCATAAAAATGTTTTCTTTAAGGAGGTATATACTAATAAATCTTTCATAATGGTTTGTAAATAAAATGTGAATTATTCTAAGTATATCCCCCGAGAGTGTCACAACCAAGAGTGCAACAAGGCCCGTTGTCGTGTACCTGTAAACCCTAGGTCAATCACAAAATGCCTTTTTAGAGTTTTCACTCCTAGGTACATATATGCTAGAGGTGCCTCTACCTGCTCATATCCAGACAGGGATGCATTTAATGGAAAACTCACAAAATCTCTACATTACCAAAATTCTATGATGTTATTCTACACTAATCCTCAATGTCTATCTTAGTGTAATGTTTTCTAATCAGTGCTTTTCTAAATATAGTGTCCATGTTTGGTACTGCAATTACTCTGATACCAACTATAACACCCCGACCCTAGTTACCCAGAGTCAGTGCATTATTAAATTACATTGTCTTGATCATAAGGGATCAAATCCAGAATGACTGATTTGTTTAGTAGCTTTGGAAGTACTAGATACATACATAAGTTTTACATTACATTATAAAATGAAAAACAAAAACAACATTGTCTCCATTGAACACATTTATATTCATTAGATTATGCCTGCAGGTCAGTCATAATATACTTCTTCGCATCCAGGAAAAAATAATACATAGAATGGGGTGAGCTCATGTGCTAAGTAAAGATAACAATATAGCGAGAACTTTCATAAATAATCATAAACATTTAAGGTAATGTATACGACTAAAAAAAACCTTTTAAACATAATCTTCTGCATAATATGGAAATGATAAATCAAATAATTCCATTTACTTATTCATAAAGATATTCTACTAGTTGAATAATCACTTGTAATATAAAAATCCAATTTCATAAAGATGGAATGCATAATACCAGACATCATAACCACATAGTCAAGGCCTCATGCCAAGACTACAAACAAAATTTTGTCAAGGAATTGTGACAAGACACTAGTTTGTCTCATGAGACCTATCGATGCATCGAGAAGCTATTTTGGGCTCCACCCATCTCTTACCAAGTCCAATGCATTCCACATATGAAAAGGTTAAAACATAACATAAAAAGTCTTATTAAAACTTGAATACCAAATGTTAATACTTTAACCATAAAAAATGAATGGTATAAAAATAACACATCCACAATCAGACATATTACAATACCTTTAATACAATATGGATGATAGTATCATAATAAATCAACTACAAAAAACTATAAAAACAATCAAAGGTTGTTGACATAGATAAAACCAAAACCATTTTAGAGAAATATATCTTTTTATTTTGAAATCATTTAAAAGTCACATAATTCTAAAAGAAAACATTTATTTTGAAAATATTCTTATAAACATGTAAGGGAATCTTTTAAGGTGTTATAATGGAATAAAATAGTCACACTCACCGTATAAGTTAAAAAACATTCTTTCCTTAATTTTTTCAAGAAGGACGTAAAGGACCTTGATTGGTAAATGACTGAAAGATTACTTTATAAACAACTTATAAAAATTCAAACAAGGGTATAAATGACTTTAACCCATAGCTTAAGAAATAATAAAAATGTTTTGAATTACATTTTTAAGAAACATGAATGTGGATGATAAAGAGGTCCCAGTAGATACTCATGTATAAACAACATCAGATAATAAAGAGATTGTAGAATTAACCCTTAAACTGTACTTTTCCTTGGTTGAGGGTATGTTTACATCCTTTATAATAGTTAAATAATTTTTATTAAATTATACAAGAACCACATACCTAAATATGATATCAAATATGATCTTTTAAAATTGCTTTGTTAATAATATTTCAGTAGTATCATTGTTTCAGTTGTTAAGAGATTCGTTTTCCTTTATATATTTTCTTACTTAAGTCATGTTAGTTATGGATATGTTGTATTTGATTAATATCGAGAATTATATTAAGTTTTTAAACATTATTTTTAATCTTGAAATGAAAATTAATCTTGAATGATTATGATGGGGAATGAATCTCATCTCATCTGCGGAGACGGTAATCCGTACGTAAGCACGAACGAAAATATCATTAAATTGATGGTGAAATAATATATAATTGAATTGTGTATCATATATAAAGATTAATTTAAATTTTATATTTATTATTTACGTCACTTATACTCATTATTATACCCATTCAAATAATGAAGTGTTTGAATAAAAACCTACACCACAACATGGAGACGGTAAGCCATACGTATGCACATATGGTGACTTTTCATTCATAGGATGGATAAAATAATGAATATGGTTGTAACATAATTTTAATAACATCACATTATGTATAAGGTATTGGATTTATTATTTTGGTATGGAAACAACAAAGAAAGAGGACGTGAAATAAGAAAATAACTTTGAAAGTGGTTGTGAAATTATTACCTCTTCTTCGGGTGTTTCATTTTGAGTTGATCATAAGGGCTCTATAAATTGTCTTTATGATCAAAATAAGTCCTCTAGTTCAAATTGAGGGTATTTGGGTGGATATTTGAGTAGGTTTTGGCTGGGATGAATGGATTTGGAGCTGTTATTTTGAGAGAATGGAAGGTCCCCTTTTATAAGAGAGGTGAGGGTCACTTTAGGAAAAGTTTAAAATATTATTTTATTATACAATAATATTCAGTTTATAATGGCTCCAAAATGATTTATTTCTAGGATAAGGTGGAGATGGTTCGATTAAATCCCATCCAATAAGATTTCTACAGGTTTAGTTCACCATACTAACCTTATCTTTTAGATTTAACTCTTAGTTAAATATTGTAACTTTACCATTTATTTCTATATTATTATAATAAGTGGTTAATAAACATACTATAAAAATCCATGAGAACCCAAAGTGGTTCTTTATTGATATATATAACCTTATCTATGTCCTTTGGCCGAACCTGATATATTTTGAAATATTATATGAATTAATAATAAAGTATTTTTTTTAGAAAACCATTTATGTAAATTTTGACACTATTTGGTATTTTGTTTTAGTTAATGTCATAAAAACATTATTACTTCGATTTTTTTTTAATCAACCCTAACCTGTCATATTAACCTAAAAAATTCGTGGAATGCATCAAAAGTATCAATTTATATTTATTTGGAAAATTATAATATCAATTATTTAACATTTCATTAATATGGTAATTACTGCATCATCATTATGTCATAAATAAATTAAATTATTTAATGCCTCAAAATAATAAATAAAACACCATTATGTAGGAAATCCTTTTATCTTTATAATGAATATTTATAGTCTAATTTATCTTATGTATAATCCAATATTAAAAATGTTTTATTTATTAAACATTGAATTTAACACTTTTAACTATTCTTTAAATAAAATAAAAATAAATATCATAATCTAATACAAGTGGACCCAAAAGGACAATATTTTATTAATAAGGTTTATTTCAGTAGAAATAAACTTATCCAATAGAATTAGGGCATGTGTTAGGGTAATAATAATATCATTTTTACCTTTAATTACCCTATTTACTTTTAACCATAGTAAACAAAAGGCCAAAGTTACTATTCCGCAAATATTATTTTCATTTTATTGAACCACATTTTACTTACTAATATCATCCATGTCTCTCATAGTTTGTAAATTCAATTCACATAAGTGGAAAAATAACGTTTTATGCAAATTTGCAAATGCGCTTATGTGGGTAAATGACGGTAAAAAGTCCAATAAAAATTTATATATCTAATATTATTATAAAATGAATCCAATGAATTACATTTATCATGTATAGGTATTATGTATCTATTTTTACCTAATATAAATTTAAATAAAATAACTAATTAATTAAATAAAATGTCGATTTTAAACAACAACGTAGTGTTTTTCACTTTTCATCAAAAGTTGAACGTTTTTTAGAAAAATACCAAAAATTCACCCTAAGATAATTTTGATATTCTGAATCCCAAAATTAAGTCCATTTTGAAAAATAAAATTTATAAAATTTTATAAAGTGGGTATTACTATTCATAATGGATAGTTTGATTTGTCATGGTGTGTGAGAACTCGAAGTTTCATACAACGCAAGCTATTGTATTATTCACAGAGAAGAGTACTTTTGGAAGATTGGAGTGTTACAATATATATGATTATGGTTAATAAATAGGTGAATAATAAATATCTATATAGTATCAGGAGGTTCAGGCACATAAGAAGGATGTTAGAACTGAGGTAAGGGTTTATTTCAAAATTTCATTTTTATTTGGGATTATTTATTTTAAGTCTCTATTAAAGAATAATTTTATATTTAAATAATAAAACTCGTATATTTTACTAAAATAATTTTATTTATTCAAATTACAAGGTTTCCATTCATTTTAATCTCTTTAATTACACATGATACCAACATAATGATTTTCTATAAAACTGAAACTATTTTTCTACTTGGCTGGGAAGCTTTTTTTTCCATGTGAATATGTCAATTAAAATGTTTTAAAATTTATTTAAAATTATAAAATTAATTATTAGATACATGTTTTTTTTCATTTTATTACTTTTTAAAAAATATTTAAGAAGAATCCTCTTCGTTTTTTGAATGATGCTCTTTTTTATATTTTTATAAAAGTGTGAAAGATTTATTTAAACCAATATGACATGAGAATAATTTACCATAATCATTAACACTCAATAATTTTATCATTACTTTAAATTTTTAGATTTTTTTTTTCAAACAATTTTTTTCATTAATATTTGGAGAAATTTTATATTTTAAAGACATGACTTCATGTGAAAATTGGTATTTTCTTCAAGAATGTTTCCAGTGATATTTTGAATGTATATTAATCTATGTCAACATCTTTTGATGAGTATTATAGTTTAATGAGGATATACTCTAAATATTCTATCTACCTTATTTCTCTATATTGTTTATGAGTATTTATACTGGGGAAAATATTGATATTCCATATTCATGTTCTTCTAATATAGATTTTTTTTATTTTTATGGTATATTGATTATGTTTTATTGTTTATTCATATGGTGAATTAATTACACCTATTATGTGAAAAGTGGAGAATATAATTAAATATCCCCTAGATTAATTGGTAGGTATTATGCGAAAATATAGATTTGGTATTTGGATGAGGCCTTACCTATTATATGTCTTGAAATGAGGCTTTGATGGTATACTCACGATGTCTTGGAACAAGGTCTTAAAGGGATGTTTCAAATGTACAAAATTATTCATTCCATAATTATAAAATTAATTAATTATTAAAATGAGATTATTTGAATTTTTATGACATCAATGGATACTTTTTTTATCTCATGTGATAACTTATGTGTAATTATTTAATTTCCATTAATTTCCTTTTATATTATTCATTCATTATTTAGTTTTCATTGTTTGAAGACCCTTAGTGAGCATCAAAGTTCAAACCTTTCTTATGTCTCTTTTCCCCAGGATTCCATGAAGTCTATTATAATTGATATCATGGGTTATGATAGAGAAAATAATTGTTTACATAGATATATTTTAGTGTTACATTTAATATTTTCAAATGAAATGTGATATTCAACTATGTATTTAATTTTTAAAGACTAATGATCTATTCAATCCTCTTAAATGCGATCATTTGTATCTAGTACCAATGTAATGTAGTAAAAAATAGATCTAGGATACTAGGGACTAGTTATTTATATATATCATATAATTAATTTATCTGTGGGGTTCAATATAGAAATGTAATTCACTGTGTAATGTTTTGAATCAGTTGGCATAATGTATTGAAATGGATGTGATTAGATATATTTACATGATAATAAATTGAAATGATTATGATTATCTATAATCGTAAAATGATTTTTTGAAATGATAGAGATTATCTATGTACACAAAATAATTAATAAACATGATTTTAGGTTTGTAAGTTCACAATTATGAATATTTTTATGCCACACTATACTGTTTTGTTTCTAAGCCATGGTATATGTTTTAAGCCTCTACTATGGTTCTTTTATGATCATATAATATCATATCATGATCTATGATATTTTCATATTAATTATTATTATATTTTATGGTTAATGTATATTTGGGTGTGATTTACTTATCATATACTCATGTATAATTTTATTGTTCTCTCATACCCACATTCCTACCTTATTCACACTTGTGATCTTCAATTAATGTATCCCATGTTTACAATTACTAGGTATTTAAGATCACCCTTTTCTTATGTTTCCATTAACTAGGTTATTAAATAGGATTTATGTATTATTTTTCCTGAATGTTATTATATGTTGATAGTTTTATAGGATATTTTTTTGGACATATATTGAAGAAATAAAATCTTGGAATAATGGAATAAATGTCTATTCGATTAGAAAGACCTGAATTTTTTTAAATAAATGTTTTTTTCTGAATTCTATAAATATATTTACCTAAAAATATATTAGTTATGTTAGTTACTCAATAAGTTATTTTTATGTTGTAACTATGGGAGGTCATAATTGAGTTACATATATTGGGATCAAATATATTACATAAAGATAAGGGTTTTAAACCTAGATCATGAAGTGTGGGTTTGGGGAATCATAGTTTTTAATATATTTGTGCATAGATAACTTTATATGTTAAAACATTATTGGATGATGTTAACATAAAATTTACAAGTATCATCTAGGGTGGGTAAATTTAATGAGGATCATAAATTCAAAGGTAAATATATCATTTTTAGGTCCCATATGAATGTTTTTTAAGGTGATTAATGATATTTTGGGAAATTTTTATTAGGTTTTATGATTATTACTTGATTTAATGATATATAACCTTTACAGTTGTTATATTATTGGATTATTTAATTATGGGGATTTTAGGAAATATATATCATATTTCTAGGAACATATGTTAATAGTAATTATTACTTTGGGTAATGAAAAGTTATTTAGTGATTAAATTTTATATTTTGGTAGTAAACTATATTTTTAGGAACATTAAATGATTAAGTTGAATAAAAAATAAAGACTGTTATATGATTTTATTTATTATATAATTATAAATAATATATACTTAGTTAATTTTTTAAGCATATGGTTTTATGTAATGGGGAAAAATATTAATAAATTTATAAAATTATAAGGAAGTGGTTTGGGGATATTAAGTGCTCAATAGTTTTTTATTTAAAATTGAAATGACCTTGAATGAATATGTTGCAAATATTTGTCTTGTTTTTGTGTTTTGAATTTGATTAGGAATACTATAAAGAGTTTTAGGATGATTTAAGAATAACTTCAAGTGTTATTTTAGAGGTTTTTTAGATTAATATATTATTTCATCATATGAAGGTTTCTTCATAATGGGTATTATATTAATTTGAATTATCCTTATGTATTTTTATAAATGGATAGAAGCATGAGGAATTACTTTTATAACTATTATGAATATCATTTCCCATTAAAGGTATATTTTTATTCTTCAAGAATAATAATTTAAACTTTTTTATTTATCATTTTGAATGTGATATGAAGAAAATATAAAAGGATAATTGAAACACAGTCAAAGTATGAAATTTTTCTTTTAGAATGGAAAGAAATATAGTAAGTGTACTTTCTGATATTATTTATCTCAATGGTAAAATAAGTCCTTCAAAAACGAAATATAAATTGATTGAGAATTTGGTGTAAAATATCACTGAACAATGAAGTTATGCTTCCAGAAACTCATTCAAATTTATGTATATTATAATAATATATAAAAGGTTTATAAATATTTAATTATGAAATAATAAGTCTCCATATAGAAAATAACACAAAAATCATCTTTATAAAATATACATATGATATTATTTCTATTTCATGATACACTCATTTCTGTTTAAAAAAACTTAAAATTATGTGGACTAAATGCCTTTAAAGTGGGGGTGAATGTACCACCCAGAGATTTTAATATATAATTATCCATTAATTAAATACTATGTTAAATAGCTTGTTTAATATGAATCATAGAACTAAAGTGATATATGTCATATTATATTAACAATATTTAGAAAATTATAGAAACAAATTACACCTTTATTAAATGAAAATATAGTTGCAAATTTAAAATTCATACATTCAAGGGAGAACTAATCTATGAAATTTATTATTAAAAAGGTGTTTTTAAAAATAATTATTTTTAAAGTGTTGTAATCTTTATCCTAATAAATTATATTGATTAATTTTAAAATATTACTATGATAATATGAAATATATCTATAAATTAAAAAATATATTTACATTCATTTAATTAGTAATTGATATGAAAGAATATTAAGACCACTTAATTTTATAAATGTAATTTTCTATAGAATTTTTTTTCATTATATTTTAATTTTTTTGAAAAGGTTGGGGCCGAAGCCTCAATTTATTATTTAAATCAAAGTCCGATTTAGATTGGGTAGAGGGGGACCCATTTCATTATATTTTCAATTTTCATTTAAAAGAAAAATATTTTAATTTTAGAATTTTAATATGATAACATTAAATTTATTTTTTAATTATTCATGTAAAAATTATATTATGATCATTTTTTTTGGATTTTATTAAAAATAGAGATTTTTGGTGAATAGTGAAAAATATAGTTTTTACAAATATCGTCACTTTTATGAAATCATTATGATATTTAAATCAATTTAAGGATTTTGATACATTTTTCAGAAAAATATATTCTTAATATGTAAAATTAATCATTTAAAAATATTATGGTCAAATTAGAAACCCATACTTGATGATTTAGAATTTGAGTGATGTTTTATTCAAATAAAAAATCTATATTTATTCTTCTTCTATACTATTAAATTCTATTTTAGATTGGTTTTAAATCCACATAACTCCCATTTTTATGGTTTGAAAAGTTCCGTCTCCCACATCACAATAACATTTTCGTTTTGAAGGATTATTTTTACACCCTTTAGTGTAAAAGTTTCCTTCTAATGTTTTTTAAAGGAAGGGTATCCATATAATAGTTTGATCCTTCTATGAAACAGACGAAACACACCATGAAGAAATGTTGTTTATGGAGAGCTAGTGATTTCCAACATCCGGATATTTTTTTCCACAGTTTTTATATTAGAGGAATGAGTTATATACCTGTCATATTACTCTATGTGAATGTGATTTCTACGACATGGTGCTTTGTGAACTGCCACATGACCCTACATTTTTTGAAGGCACATTCCCCAAAACATCCTATAAATACCCAATATGTTCTAAAAGACTATTCAAAACATATGACAAATGAGGGGAGATGATAATGATATAATCTTTCATCCCAATCCTAGAAACTTGTGGCTCATATCTCACTACCAACCACCTCGAGGAATTCTACCTACCACAAATGAGAAAATCCCCTTCACTAATACCTTTATAAGGGAGTCCTTTAGTATGTATTTTATAAAGTAATACCTTCAACATGGAATCCTTTTATAGGCCCTATAAAAATAAATCCATTCATGAATGAATCCTCATGAAGGTACTCTTCAAAGGAAGCCATTAGTGAAAGAACACTAACACATTTCCTACAAATAGAATACCCTTCATGATGGAATCATTACACACAACCTTACAAAGGGAACCCTGTACTGTCACTATACAAAGAAACCTTTCACTAAGGAATATCTTCATGAAGGAGATATTCTCATGAAGGGTTCAATTTGGGGACATCCCTTTGAACATAGTATGTTCCCAATGTGAAATGGGGTTCCCCTAGGATATCTTCTACTCCCTTCTCAATGATCTCATACTAGGTAGTTTTATAATTCACTATATCACTATTAGGGGGGATATAAATGGTCACTATAGATCTCTCTACCTACAGGGATGAAACCCCCAAATGGATAAGCTAAGACCACTCTAAAATCCATTAAATTTATATGATTAGAGCATGCACATCAGCCTAAAACATTTATGATCATGGGTTACTTTAATAAAAAGAGGCATTGGAATTATCATCATAGATATGTAGAACCCTCATGGAAATAAAAATCATGTATTCTATTGATAACATGGGTCCTTATCAGGAGGATCCTGAGGGCTATCTCTCATGTACCAATAATTGATTTATTCTCCACTCAATGATACATTCCATTAATGGGAATCCCTTATAGAGTAATATTGTATCCTTTCTTGTAGGATTACATAATACATATGCCTCCATACCCTACCGTACCTATTATAAGGAAGGAAGAATGTATGTTTCACATCCTATTAGGTATAAGATATAAGATGGTTCTTATTGGTGATGTCACAAGTCACAATAAATATTCCCCCCCCACGAGAAACCTCATTGTTTAATCCCAATTCAAACTTAATTTTTCACTCTCATATGTTGTGATCTATATTCTATTTTATCTTTTTTATCACACCTAAAATGAATCAAATGGGATTAGAGAACTGAGTACAATATTCCATTAACAATATTAATATTTTCCCCACTTAGAATCTATTCTAGGTGAAAGTTTCAATATTCAACTCATTAATGGATTTCTACTCTAGAAAATTATCCATACCTCAAATTGGCCTTATACTAGGTGTAATACTCATCTCTCTATACCATCACCTAATCCATTAACTGGGTAAGGAATTTCATGTCATCCTCATATGTGAAGGAATTTCTTTTTCTCTTTATTAGTGTAACATTCCCAACACATATGTCCCAATATCATGACATTAAACTATGTGGAAAAATTCCTAGTCACAGGATGTTACACTACACGATGTTATCATCACCGCATGAAATTAAGCTTAAAGACACATAATTTCAACATGACATTAAAATAATTAATATAGAACTACATATCCATTTTATTACTATTTAAAGGAATATGTAAGAAGATTCTATGATGTTTAATCCTAACAGCAAAACAATCTATGTACCTACTCACTAGACCATATTACCAGGAGTCTGGAAATCATTTTTCAATGGTCCATATTCCCTCCAAGATTTTATTCATCTCAACTAGGTCTATATTCCATGTAGATCTCCAATTTATCAGGCTATACAATTGATAAAATCATTCCCCAACCCTATTGGTCCATATTACCTCCATATCCATACACATTAGCATTGTTGGGAAATATTCCTTGTGAGGACCGTCCTCAGAAGACTAAATTCCTTATGAGACCAACATAATATCATTTGGACATATTTCATTTAAGGTCAACTAGAATGGGCCACATGTGAATATGTACCACACCAATCATTCGTAGGAACCTTTCCCCCAGAAATCATAACCACATAATGATAACGTACATTGATCATTCTTTATGACTAGAACATAAAAGGTATAATGTTTCCCACTAAGTAGCACCAAGATACATGGGTTCTAATTTATTCTATAATGATATGTAGTAATCCCCTATCATGGGATCCCTCCCAAAACCATGGACATCAACTTATTTCAAAGATGACATTAAACTCTAGAGTTCCCACATTTGTTTCTTTAAACTGTATCCCCTTTTAAAATTATGAAACATGATGTAATACAAAAATATGGAGAAACTATGATATATTTAGATTAATCAAATTATAGAAAACCAATGATAAATACATAAATTCAAATTTATGGAGATCCTCTAATATATGTAGATTTTCACATAAATACATGATAATAACTGACTATTGGCATAGAGGTAACATATTTCACATAGAGATAAGGAAAATATTCAATAAATAAATATTAAATCTATAATCGAGTCAAATATAAGGTAAAAAATGAAAAAATATGTGTTAATCCTAAACTCCTACCCTTTTAACCAATTCAAAATTTAAAGAGTCAATGCAAAAACAATCACAATGACTATCTTCACATAAAAAGAAGTCTAAAAACGATTTTCATGCTAAAACCATCATTGACATGGAGGTATTTTTTTGTTTCTAGTTCCAAAACCACATTCCTACCAGAAAACGACAAAAAAATGAACCTGAAGTCAAAATTTCAACAGATCTATCCTTTCGCAGCCATAAAAAAGGTCATTTTTTTGTAAAAAACATTACCCTACCTGAATCCTTTAAATATGAATGTTATTAGTATTACATGTTTATTACTTATGATGATGCACCGATGGGTTTTCTTATCTATGTTTTTATTATTTAATGGACTAACTTTGACGTATCTTTTATCAAAATTGATTTGATCTCTTTAATAATAGATATAGGTTTGAAATGATTCTAAAGGTGGGGATTTATCATATAGTAGGAATATGTCACCAATATAGTTCCTCTATAATGAATTTATAAACATTTAGGTGGGAGAGTACCATATAAATGGTACCATCTCAATGATTGGAATTGTATGTAAATCCATCCTCTACATGAATCCCCACCAACTATTCTAAGAAAGAATAGTGGTAGAAAAGAAGTTGGTGACAATTGTATTTATCTTGAACAACTTAAGGAGTCCCTCCTAGGAGAATAGTGAAAACCCCCCTTGTATTAGGGAGGATTATATTAACTTAACCCTAGATTAAGAGTCACTAACAAGGGATATTATTGACCACCACTATCAACACCATGCAACATCATTCCCTTAGTAGCATACTAAGGATTCCACCTAGGAAATATATACTACATTAACTGATACCCAATTATCTAGTATATCTATCTATGTGTGTAGAACTATAAATCACAGGGTTAATTCCATTATATATACTTTCTTGTAAGAATCCATACAATATAAATTGAAAGAAACCGATGAGTTTGATAACATTTCAATTCATTTTGATCAAGATAACCCACACACTCTAAAATCATCAATGGAGACCTATGAGATTATTTTGATAGAAAAGACAAGGAAGACACATTTTATCACCCTCACACATCAAGGCTAATAGAATATCCTGAAAATAACTAGGGGATTAGAGCATACACATATTCCCACTCCCATAAAGGGATATAACATATTACCACTCCTGTTATAGAATCAGATCAACACATTTTGGATTCAATGGATGGGTAGAAATATATCCATCATCACATAATCCACTTTTTATATCCTAGTAATAGTTGAAGAAGTTTTTCTTTGACATTTCCTGACATCCAACAAGTTAAAGGCGTATATTCCCACCCTCTCACTACGGAATATATTAAACATATATCAAGAGATATTTAAGAGAAGGAACACATTCCTTAGAATGTTTAAGATAATTGTTAGAACATACTAATGAAGAAGGAAAAAATTGATTAAAATCTAATTCTCATTCTAACAAGAGATCAACAACCCACTTCAGTGGTCACTTCTAAGAAGACACATATTCCTTCCAACACATCAAGGTCATGAAGATATATTTCTACAATATCTCAAGTGAAGGAAAATATTTATGTCCAAATTATGTAAATATAATGAATATTTCATATCTAGATGGAATTTGATAAGAAGACACCCTTTATTTTACATTTTTATGAATCTCATTAGTATAGTCTGATTGAAGCACGGTAGTCCCCTAAAAATTCCCAATATTTGAAGCATGTTTTTCACAACACATGACTTCTTTCTCCTAATGAAGATAATCGGGAAATATTTCTCATTGAGGGTGGACTAGATAATTGTACCATGACCATATACCATTCCTTTTCAATGTTGTCATTATTGATGCCCCAAATAATATTTGAAAAGTGGAAAAGGATTTTACAGACTCATAATCTTAAAGGTGAGGCATTTTAAATTGTAATGGTCATCCCTGTAATATTTATTCTAGTGGCCTCAATATTCCTCCCACGAGTATTCTCCTTAGAGGTCATCTCTATGGTGATATCAATATTGAAAGTAGAAACGCCTTTCAGGATGTGATTCATGAACACCCTCATCAGGGCCAGAAGTTTGAACATCAAGAAGGTCCTCCCATTTCCATTGTACTCCCTAAAGTTAATCCATTGAGAAAAATTTTATGATTCCTCCCTGTAACTGGAAATTGAACTACCACTATAGCCCTCTGCATGTTAGAATTTCAGGATACCCATACTTTACATTCTTAAATATTACATCTTATTAAATGAATATCCATTAAGTTAATTTACCTTCCACACCATAATTGTAAATGTTTAGTGTATTTGGAGAGTATATACATAATCATCTTATTTCATAAAAATATATTCATCATATCCCACAAATAGATTTCTATATAGTACTAATATTATACATTAACTACATAATACCTTTCTTCATAATCCAGGGAGAGGAAACAAAAGAATGGGTGCGCTGAAATGCATATTAAGGGTAAACATAAGAGACACCAATAAATGATAATAAGTGAGCTTGATATAAGGATAATAGTATGAGAACATGATCCTAACTTATAATAATAAAACCCAATTAGTTAAATATCATTAATCATAAATCATGGTATAATACTTTTACATAATAAAAACAAATGTTATAAGTGTGTGAAGTCATTAATAATTAATCATGATCCATGTGAACATATCATAATAATAAGAAATAAGTTTGTGTAATACACATAAGAATGTAAAATAATTTCCTCAGTCAAGTATCACTACCAATAATATCATAGTGGATATATTGCACTTCTCATTCCATCGTATCCTTAGTCAAGGTTCACACCAATGACTTTAATTGTAGAAAAATTTCACTACTGAGCTGGGTTTAGTACCCATCCTGGTATATATTATCTAATGAGATATCTATCCTTCCACAATCCATTACAGTGATATGTAATTATTGTCCCACTTATAATAAAATCATAACCAATTAACATGTGGACCACAAAATCATAAAACATTAATCATATCATCAAATTATAACATGTGGAAAAGAAACGATTGCCTTAAAAATATGATCGACATTATAATAGACCATACAAATAAATAATATGATAGAAATCATTGGATCATATCCCTAGTAAAGAATAATTAGAATTAAAGGATGTTATCATAGATAAACAATTCGCTTAAAAGATCAGTAGAAACATTCACGAGGCAAATACCCTGTTAATTTTGAAATAAATTATTTAAAATAAAAAAAAATAAAAAATTATTGTTTTTTTTTTGAAAATTACTATAAAAACTTCTAAATAAATCTTCATAACATTGTGTCATCAGAATTTATAGAAATTCCATTTATACTCGTAATTGTTAAAAAAATGATTTTATTCACACCTTCCAAAAAAAGTACATCACCATGAAAATAAAAATAATAATATTTTTAAACGTCATTATAAAATATAAAACATTGTTAAAATTTAATTGTAACAATAATGGACTAATATTAAATAAACTTATTGAATATTGTTTTTAAAAAAAAGATATGGAATAAAAATGTTCTCTAATAAAGGGGTTAAATAAGGACAATTTTTTCTTAAAAACATTTTATCAATCATTTGGGTTCCAAAGTATAAAAATGGCATTGAAACATCGAAAATATATAAATAAATAGAGGATAAAAAAATAATTGGTTATATCATATAATTATCATATAATTTCTTCAATGAAAATTTATGTATAAATAATCTTGATTAAAATGGGATTAAAAGATAAACCTCTGACCACTTTAGTATCTTTTAAATCATAAGATCCATGAAATAATATCATAAAATGAGATTTTAAATATCATAAAAATATGGATTTTCACAATTTAACACCGAATGGGAAGTATTTTTCATCTCATATACATAAATAGGTACATAAAAATAAATTTGTCTGATTGAAACAATATTGAGATGAATAGACATTACCGCTTTGGTAATCTATGAATTAAAACCACATAAAAGAGGTAAATTTATATAGATTTATAAATCCAATTAATTTTCATTTTAATTATCCTAAAATAAATTAATTGGTAGTATATACAACTCAAAGTGTTAATAATTGGGGAATATGACATTAGTCTCACAAAAATAAAAGTAAGACAAGAAACTCTTACCTTAAGTATCCTCTTGATTCATAAAAATTAAAATATCATATATAACAAATAAATATTTATCATAAATATATTTTATAGTAACATTCATTAATATCATAAACTATATGGCTTACTTGTAACTTCATATCACTAGTTTTTAACCATTCTTTATTAAAATCACCATTTCCGAGTGTTAACAATTTTATTTTTCATTAATATTTATGTTTAGTAGTTTTATTCCTATTAAATTTGAACATGGTTTCATAATCTCAAGAATATTAATCTTTAAATAATAATAATATTTATTTTTTCACTTTCAGAATTATTCATACAAAGCATTGGTAAAAATTGAACAGCATCACTTTAGGAAGATGGTATTCCATACCTATGAATGAGTGATGTTTCCAATATTAGATGGTTTTAATGAAAAAAATGTAAATAAAAATTTACTATTCTGAAATCATTTTTATATCATATATATAATATATATTCATTAAATCTATCCTTATTACTATAATTTTAAATTGGAAACAAAAATTTTTCACATTGTTTTGTGGTTCTGATAGTCCACACATACACAAAAGAAACGTTATCATTTTCCAAATAATGGAAAGGTATGAAGGTAAATTAACTATTAAAATTCCTAATTTATAATTATTTAATATATATTATATATTAATTTTAAATCGATTATAATAAACAACCATGCAATATGGTGATTGAAAATGAATTGTATTGTTACATAGAGGTGGTAGTCCATATATACTCATGAGAGATACTTCTATTTCCAATTTTTTATATTTTTGAGTAGATAATGGTCATTTCATATTCATAATTACATTTATAAATTTATCATACTAAATTTATTTTATTATGAATACCTCATATTTAGAGGTGTTAGAGGAAGAATTAAATTGAAATAGGTTGGGTAGGATGACTAATGCTTCTTTGATATAAATCCTCTAGATAACATCTTACGGACCCTTTAAATAATATTTTAAGAAGAAAAGAACATATAATTGATTTAGAATAAATTTTATATGTTAATTATGTTGGGTTTTTCTTATCTATACGGCTCCATATGGTGTAAATAAGAGAGAGGATGTGTCTTATTTTATAAGTGAAGGAATGGACATACATGGAATTAATAAAAATATTTAAATATAATAAATTAATTATCATAATAAAGTCATAAAATGTGGAAATAATTTAGAGGATAAGGGAGGAAATATTTTAAATAACTCAACCATTAATATTTGGATAGGTTTAAGTGATATTTTAAACAATATGTTTTTTGTTTAGCCCCTTTCTTAACAAATTTTAACCCTAATCGTGGTAATGAATTTTTCAATTCTAAGTGCTTATAATATTAGTTATAAGGTAAATATGGGATAATAAATTTCCAAGGGGTGACAATTTAGATCATTTATCATCTTCAATGTCATATCTCAATATTTTTATCATTTTCAAATAATTTAATAAAATATTATTAAACATAAATTACTTTTAAAGTCATTTTAAGATCAATTGAGAGATTTTTGAATTTAATTACATTATGAAATATTTGGAATTAGATTATAAAATAAATTAACGTCAAATATAAATTATTATTAATGATAAAATTCGTTTGAAACCATATTTAATCCAAAAATTATTACTTTTGATGTTTTAAAAATTATTTACTTTTAATTTTCAACTGCTTTCATAAACACTATATAAGTGTTCTCTAAGAATTTAACATAATTTTACTACTACTAAAAATTAAAAACAAATAAGGTAACAAAAATAAATAAATAATAATATATATAATTTTTTTATTTTTTTATAATATCTTTTTATACCTATGTTAACATATATGAGAAATTATAAACCAGAGAGTGACATTTTGTAATTTCACTGCCTAAAGAAATAAAAATGTCATTATCAATAGAAAATAGTCCTTGAATTTGATATAATCAATTTTTGGATGTATATCATCTAATTAATATCATACAATGTTATGAATTCATGTATTGGGTTGATTTTGAGGCCTTAACTCATAGTTATAACCCATGTTTACGAATTTTACCTTTACTGAGGAGAAAAATATTTACTATAGTTACTATTAATAATGAAAAAAATAAAAGGGACCTATTTACAAAATGTTAAAGCTAGATTAAAAACATGATTTCAATTTTTCAATATTAACTGTTTATACGTTGAAATTTTATTTTTTAATATAAATATGTAAAACACAAAATACAATGTTTTTCAAAAATGTGTTTTAATTATAAAAATTAATATATATCAAAATCATGAAGATTGCTTATTGAAATAGTATATTTTAGATTATTATAAGTCAAATTATTCATATGTAACATTAATATAAAAATACAAAATAGAATACAATGTTTATATAACATTATTTAAGGAAAATAAATGATAGTATTTGAAAAATATGTATTTTTAACAATTCTCTAAATAATCAGTCAATTTTGAAAAATCCATGAATTTAACCATTTATTAATTATGATATTATAATTTCATAAATTTATTTTCATTTATAAAATAAAATTTGAAAATATTTCATAATTTAAATATAATGTCGATACATAAATGTATTAAAAATCATTTTTAATTGTAAAATCAGTTCACTAAAAATCAGTGAATATTTAAAACCAATTAATGAATATTTTTTATTTTTCAGGATCATTAGAGATATATATCATAATTACATTCCTCATATTCATACCCTCAAATTCAATGGTTAGGTTATAATTGTGATATTTTTATAGAAATATATTTATAATATTACTCAATTCCCTTAAATCATGGTATTGCATGTTAAACAATCTATCATGTTTCTTATTATTTAAAAGTAAATTTTTAGTTTCTTAAACTCTCCCACATAAATAAAATTCACCCTCATAAATTTATCTCAAGTACAAGATGTTAAATATTTTAAAATACTTTTTTTAAAACCCACATCTTATAAAGGGATAATAATACATCCTTTGTAAACAGAATGTGGGAAACAAAAAGGTTTCTGGAAATAACACATAATTGGGTTCCCAGATATGGAGAAAATTTTTGGAGAGTTAAAATATACACATGTAGGAAAAAGCTAACACTTGAGGACTAATAAATAGTGATATAGAATGTGGTAATATGAAACTAAATAACTACAAAACAATAAATCATTTAGGGGTGAAAATAAAATCAATTCATCAGAAACGAAGGTAAAATGATAACATGTTTATATAAAGATACTTTTCCTAAATTAGAGGGATTATTTTACTATAAATATATATAACATAATCAAATATACATTCTTCTTATAATTTAATATCATAAACACAATTTTATCTTTTAATTCTACTTCAATCGATTTCCACTTCATCTCTATTCTAGAAAATGAATATTCAAGTTAAATTTTCCATGTATAAAGAACCAAAATTAACTATTAAATAATCCTAATACCCCTAAAGTAATTAAAATTAATTCATTATATCTCTAAATATTTTCCAAAACCAAAATGGAAAGAAAAAGTTATGAGATATATATAAATATAATACATTAATTTATAAAACCTCTAAAATAACAACAATGTTAATCTTAATATATTATATAAATAAAAATCATTAAGATTCCTAATATATATATATATATATATAATAATTAACAACTCAAAAGCCCAAAATATTTAATCACACCCACACATATATATTTATATTCAACACTAACTATAACATTTATCCCTAGACAACATGAAGTAGCTCAAAATTTCACATACGAAATTTGAAAAAACCTTAATCATTTATACTCTTAATAAAATACAATAATCTAAACCAAAATAAAACATATATGAAAAAAATTATTATAAAAAATAATACTATCCACATTCCTAAAAAAAATCGTAGACTATCCAATATATTTCATAAATTCCTAAATTCAATAGAATCTATTATAAATCACTATGTCATCAAATCACTAATCAATTTATAGGTCACCAATACAAACTAATTTACTTTATCTTGATCAATCATATATTTATCCCAAATATGCATTATTATATGAAAATAAATAACATATAAAGGGTTATATATCCCTTAATCCCATTATCTAAAAAAATATCATGTTACCACTAACTCACATTTCTAGGTTTTCAGTACAATTCAACATATTCTTAAAAATCCTTAAATAAGAACTACTATAAGAAAATACATAAAATTTTCACTATTATTATAAATATAAAATCTATAATAAAACACTCTTACAACATAAGTTTTTAATCCCAAAACATATAAAATTAAATCATTTCACTTAAATGATTGGCATAAAATATGAAATTCTCTAGCATAGAAGCTAACCCTTGGATTTGAGAATAAAATCATATAATTCCAACATTTCCCACATATAAGAAATTGAATTCCTTGTAAATTAATTACTATATGTCATTCATTACTATAAATAAAACATTTTACCCTTACTTTGTGATATCCTCCTTGGTGATTCGTTCCACATCCATGGCATGAATAGAATAAAAGTTTCATTCCTCTATAATCATTCCCATTATAAATTACATAAAACTCAATTATACTATTATTTTAAAAGTTATAAAACTCACTTGTGTTTGTGTTGTCAATAATGTATCTTGATAGATAATTAGGAATAATCAAATGTTTTTACCTTTTAATTCTATTATCACTCAGTTTCTCTAGAGTATAATGATTGATTTGTCAATCACATAAATTTTCAACTTGATTACTCCTAGTTCCTACCATTGAATAAAACAAAAATTAATAGAGTGAATAAATATAATAGTAGTGATTAATTATGTAACCATGAAAAATCATTCATTTATTTCATTATCAGGAAATACATTTTAAATATATAAAACCTTATCTTTATCTTAGGTTATTCTGGGAAAACAAATATTTACATAATTAATAATTATTTTTAATGATAATGTGAATTATCCAATGAGTATCCACTAATTGTGTCAAACTAGGTGCCCCGTATGGGGACATTAGTTGTATAGCAGAATAATTTCAAAAATAAAACAGAAAAACCTTTTTCAGAGTTATTACCCATTGATGATATATGTTTCAAAACAACCTACACTTGTAGTATTCTTTTTGGGATTTATTTTTAAGAAAACAACATGGTCTATTCCTTACCAAAACATTATCTTTTCATATTATATTTAGAATTATACCTGAGTTTTTATCCAATTTTCTTTAATTTATTCTCTAATAATTAACATAACCCAAATTTTATATCCACTATAGTGACCCATACGTTTCATATATAAATGTTACATCTTATTAGATGAATATTCATTACATAATATTATGATCAGTTCAAGAAACTTAAAGGTTTAGTGTATCTAGATACTAAAAACATAATAATATTATTTCATAAAGGATATTCAACATCTCCCCCAAATATCATCCCATATAGGACTCTTATTATACATATCCTACTAACCCAGGGAAAGGAAACATAATAAAGGATGAGATCATATGCACTGTAAGCTTAAACATAAGAGGTAACAATCAAAGATATTATGTGATAATAAAATAATAATATGTGCATGAGAACATGATCATAAATTACAATAATCAAGCCTAATAAGTTAATGATTATTTATCATAATGCATGGAATACGTCTTTTTCATAAAAAAATCATAATTAATAAGTGTGTTGAATCATTAATCATCAATCATGAGACATAAGAACCTATCATATAAAGAAGGAATATGTTTTTGGTATAAAAATAAGTATAGAAAATCACTTCCTTAGTCAAGGTTCATTTATAATACTATTATAATGGATAGGGTTCACTCATTATTCCATTATATAATTAGTGAAGGTTCACTATTAGGACTATCATAGTGGATTGATTCATTTTCTAAATAGGGTTTACTTCTAATTATAGTTCTTATTATCTCATGAGATATCCATATTGAACCAATTAATTGGAGGGATATATAATTCTATGTCCACATATCATATAATCATTATCAATTCACATGTGGTTTAAAAGAACATAAAACATAAAACATCTCATGAAATAATAAACCATGGAAAAGAAACAAGTTTCATAAACATCTATTAATCACAATCATAAACTATATAGGGAAATATTAAAGAAGTTATCATTAGATCATATCCCCAGTAAAGCACAAGAAAAAATAAAGGATGTCATCATATATAGAAATATCATTAAAATATAAATGGAATATTTATTTATGAAAATACACTTTTCATTTTGAAATGAATCATTTAAAATATATAAAATTTGAAAATAATATGGAAACAATTTTCATTAAAAAAACCACTGAAATAGTAAATAGATGATTCAAAACATTTATATGTATTGATGGTGGTAAATTATGTTAATTATATAATATTTAAACCCATTCTTGAAATAATTTTATAAAACATAGATTTTTAAGAAAATAAATTTCCTATAAAAGAAAAGAAATATTGTTAGGTTTTCATTAAATAATTTTTTAACCATTTTGAGTACCAATTTTTGGAAAATGGTACTAAAACATCAAAATTATTGAAATAAATAAAAGAGAATAAATATTAAATGGTTTTATCCAATAAGGATCATAGAATTTCATAAATGAAAATCATTCATATAATATCTTTATTATAATAGGATTGAAACATAAACCCCTTACCACGTTGTTAAATTTTCTATCATTATCCCCATGAAATAATAAATTCAAATGAAACATTATATATCATGAAAATAAGGAGATTCATTAAGTAACATTTAAAATTGGAAGTATTTACACCTCATAAACATAAATAGGAGAATAATATCAATAATGTCTCAATGAAACAATATTGAGATGAAGAACCCATACCGCCTTGGTAATATCTAAATAAAAACCTCATGAAAGTGTATTTTTTTGATGTATTTATTATTAAAATATTCTTTATGAGAATAATTATAAAATACATTCATGGGTGGTATATACACTACAAAAAGGAAATAAGTGTTAAATATTGCATATGACTCACAAAAATAAAAAGTGAGATAAGAAACCCCTACCTGAAGTTTCATAAGTATTCATAAGCAATCATATATCTTGTATAATAAATATATATTGATGTTAAATATATTATACAGTAATATTATTCTACATATTACCATATACTGTTTACTTATAAAAACTTATGACCAGTTCATTAACAATTCTTCAATAAATCGACGCCCTGGGGTGTTTACTGTTTCATTTTCCATGAATGTGTATGTTTGGTATTTCTCATCCTTTTACATTAATCATGGTTCCATAATCTATATAATATTAATCACGAAACATGTATCCTTTTTATTCATAATTTAATCTTTTTAAATTATTCATATTGCAATGATTAAAACGAATTATGTCACTTTGTGGAGATGATAGTCTATTCGTACACAGAAGTGATGTTTCGACATTTAGATGGTTAGGAAAAATGATAAATAATTATTCACATTAATTGAATAATTATTATACCATATAAACAATATAAATTTTACAATCTATCCATATTGAAATACAGGTTAATTGGAATTGAAATTTGAATAACATCACTTCATGGAGGTGGTAGTCCACACATACACACGAGTGACATTACCATTTTGCAACAGATGGAATGGTAAGAAGGTAGATTAAATATTATAATTTTCAAAGTATAATAATTTCATAAATATCATATATAAACATAAAATATATTATAATAACTAATCATGAATTATGTTGATGAAAAATGAATCGTATTGCTATGTGGAGGTGGTTGACCACACATACTCCTAAGCGGTAATTTAAACCCCCATTTGAAAGAAAATAGGGTAGATAATGGTTGTTCTATAATAACTATAACACCTAAGTTTATTTAGGAAACTTAAATAATTTTTTATTATTACATATATTTAGAGGATATAGAGGATGAAATAAATTGAAAGAGTTTAGGTAAGGTAGTTACCTCTTCTTCAGTATACCTCCATTAGATACCTTATAAAGGAATCATGGAATGGAATTTTAAGAAGAATATAACCTATAAATAATTTATAGTGATATAGATATGTTAATTGGTTTAGGTTTGGCAGAAATAGGTGGCTCAATTTGGTGTAAATAAGAGAGAGGATGGGAGTCCATTTATAAGTGAAGGAAAGGACACACATGGAATTAATAAAATGATTTTAATATAATAAATTCATTTTCATAAGAATGTGGCTCTATGTGGATAAAATTAATAATCTGAGAGATTATATGGTTTAAATATCATTAAAAATAAATGTTTTATTAGTTAAAGTGATATTTTACACATTATGTTTTGGTTTGAAAACTTGGTTAACAAATTTTAACATTAATCGCGGTAATTGTTTTTTCTAATTTTTTTGGTTACATAGTTATTTAATGTCAAAATTAGGTAAAACATTTATTATCAATTTAATATTAGACCATTAATTATCATAATTTTCAGCTTTCCATAATTTTATTCTTTTTAAATAATTTAATTAAATATTATTTAACATAAAATACTATTAAATTCATATTAAGAACTATTGACTCATTTTTTATTTAAAGACATAAAGACACACATTGAAATAGAATATAAACTATTTAAAAATTAATTATAAATTATTGTTACCCATAAAATTTTTGTACCACCATAATTCATAAAAAATAATAGTTTATATGTTTTATAAATCATTTTCTTTGTTTTTTTACACCTTGCATTAGAATTATGTCAGCATTGTGTAAGAATATAAGGTAATTATAACATTACTAAAATTTAAAATTTGATTATCATCATAAAAATAAATAAATCATGTTCAAAATCTATATTTAAAAATATAATATAATTTAAAAACAATAGAGTGATGTTTTTGAATTTTCGTTACATATAATAAAATAAATTTCCTTATGAATGGAAAATGCAAAAAAATGATATATATTTGATTTTTGGATAGATATGGTCAAATTAATATCATCTAATGAAATAATGGAATGTTTTGGGATGATATTGATACCTTATCTCGTTGTTTTAGTCCCATTTTATCCATTTTACCCTAACTGAGGCTACAAACATTTACCAAATTTTCTATTTATAATAACAAATAATAAAATAGAACCATTTACCATATTTAATAATCTTGATTCTATATACAATATTAATTTTCCAGATTCAATCTCTATAAGTGTAACAAATCAATTTTTATATAAATTGAAAAAATTCAATGAACAACTGTTTTTTAAAAAATGTGTGTTTAATCATAAAAATTAACTTACATAATAATCGTGAAAATTAATTATTAAAATGCAATTATTTAGATAATTATAAATTAAATAGATATTAGTTAACTTTAATTCCAAATAAAAAACTAAATTATACTTTTAAATAAATTTATTTAATTAAAATAAATTACAATATTTGAGAAATCGATATATTTTACTATTCACTGAAAAATAAATCATTTTAGAAAAATACCAAAATATCACCCTATATTAATTTTGATATAATGATTGAAAAAATTATCTTAATTTTATAAATTTATATTTCAATAATTGGAATAAGGAAATTATAATTTTCACACATAAAATTCAGTAAAATTAATTTTTGAAGAAAATGACTTAGTGAAACATAATATGATTTCCCAAAAAATGAGACATTATTTTATAAGGATTAATCAATAAAATTTTAATTAATATGAAAATTATAAACATATTTCATAGTTCAGTTACTCAATTTGATACCCTCAAATTCAACGGCTAGGTTATAACTGTAACATTTAAATAGTAATATATATATATAATATAACTCAATTTGCATGAAGTTCATTGTCGCGTATTAGGAAATATATCTAGATTATTACTTTGTTACTATAAATTTTTTAGGTGATAATAAATTTAGTGTGAAGGTTATTTGTGTAGTGAAATTTCACTTCAACAAGAAGGTCCTTCCAATACTGAATAAACATTGAGAAAGCCCATATATTGTGAGGCACTAAATATTTTGAGACCGACTACACAAGGAAATCTATATATGATGATAAATACCCTTTATTTTCTATAAGATGTACTGTGTTAGAGTTAATTATCTTTAACACCTCTATATTACATATGTTTAAATACAATGAAGAATATTTCAATCATCGCCTTACCCTTTATCAAGGCTGCTGAGAAACAACCACTCTATTGATATCTGGTAAAGGAATATATCACAAAACACAAAAAGGATTCCATGATAATGTGTAAAAAACAATCTCAAGATAAAATACCATTCATGTTCTATCCTATAGAGACTTTTTAGTAATATATTTTGAAGTCGTTTAAAGAGTAATGTATACACCACCTTGTTCTTAATATCGAGAAAACCCATATTCATCTACAGGTGAAACCCATACCAATTATAAAATATGAAAATCACACCATGGAGATTGGATATATATGCTATCAGATTTTCATGGATTCTATTCCAAATATATGATGATTAATACTATAAAATCAAAATGGGTATCTTCAATAAGCATTCTTAATGCATTGAGTGATCCTTTCTAATTGATTGTTGATGCTCCATGAAATGTTTCCATATAAAGATAGGGTGGGATTGGAGTGAAATATCACTCCCTTATCCCATGTATATAGATCTACCCACAAGATACATCATGTGATGTTATCATTTCAGTTGAATTTCCATCCTTAGTCTCTTCTAATTCTTGATGATCTATACTATAGGGCACCATCGTGTCCAAATATCATAAAAAAATAACCTTGTTGGAATGATCTATTAATAAGCTCCTGTATCAAGTGTATAAAAATGTTGAAAAAATAATATATTTGAAAATATATAAATTTTCTAATAATATTCTACCCAAAATAGTTGTCATCTCTTTCTTATAATATGAAATACTTCGAACTCATACTCGAAAAAATATAAAAAAATTAAAAAAGAATAAATTTTGGCTGTAATGAAACCCAATATAAACATGTATCAAATAGAAAATTAATATTATGATTAAAATAATACATCACAAAAACATTCACACAACCCAATGACTAAAATTTTTAGTTTATTCAAAATTAGTTACATAAACACCTTATTTTACAACACTTGAAAACATTCACCATAATCATGTCGCTCTAGGACTTTTTCAATACACATGACATTATATAATCGTCTTCATAACCCATTGAATAGAAACATAAGAAAGGGTTGAGAACATATGATCAGTAATGGAAAAAGTTATCATAATATATATTAAAACATGAAGAAGATATTAATATACTAATAAAAGTTAAAAATACCTTACATGAAATCATTTAACCGTGTTAGAGTAACATAATATTATAAAAATATCATTATGGATTCATAAAATTTAGACCATGGATCAAATAAATCCTCAATAATCATATAACATGTGAACATGGTATAAAGATGTGAAAGAATTTGTAGATAATGTGTAATCATGAAAACATGGTGTTTCATGGAAATGAAAAACATCTTAAAATTTTTTAAAATCTTGATAGAAAACATGGATACTTGGCACAATTATAGACCTGGGATAACCACTATGATGAAACCCTTATACCCATACCTATATAAACATGCTCATTAGGTACATTCATGGAAAATTAATAAAATCCATCATGCCCATAACTATGTGAACAAAAACACTATTCCCATGCCTAATTGTCTCATGATATATAAGCTTAAAAAAATGAATTTAAGTGAGATGTAGGACCCCCTAATCATCATCAATACATATGTTTTCCACATTAAACCAATCATATACTTATCTTTATAAAACTATTGAAAAAGAATAGGGTTTTTAAATATTGAAATAAAACACAATCAATTTTTGAAAATTACCCATGTAAATAGAATTAGTTGCATTAAACATCTGAATACTAAAAAATACCACCTGAATTAAATATTTTGATACTAAAAAAATATCCCCTTATTAACAGATAATACAAGAAAATATGGGGTGAAACATGAAACAAAAATTCATTATAAATAGTTCATTTGAAGATAATAGAACCCAAATCATGAAAATGGATGTTGGGGAATATTTTTTATTCATTGTTTTAAAAGTTATAATTATGATCCTCATTTCAAAAAGAATTATTTGTTTTTTATAATAAAATGTAAGAGAAAATATAACCTTTAATATAAGATTATGTAGTCAAAACACTTTTTCCACATAAATAATGATATAAAATCATTTAAAAAGGATAATTTACTGAATACATAAGAATGAAAATTGAGAAGAAAGTGTATAACTCAAATAAGGACATTTGAGTTACCAAGCCCATTCTATTAACAATTGATTTCCATGAAATTTATTTAACCTATTTTATCATAAGGATAAAACCATTAAATCCTATTTGGGAATTTTAATCCTAAAAAATTCTATTTATAATCTTCTCTAACACTAATTCTATTAATTCATTATATTGTTATAATATGTTTTTAATAACTCATGTTAATAACCTTTAATGTTTTGAACTAGGTTTATAAAAGTCGCATCATTCATTATTTTCTCCAAAATATAATCCTTTAAAAACATTAAAGGTAATGGTATTGATGTTTTATGGATACCTATAAGTTCATTGTCCCATTACATGTGATTTTTAGTTGTGTTTCATGAAGACAACAACTATGATGAAGTAGTTTCAGGCTATATACTAATATCAATGCATTACCTTATAATGACCATTAAAAAAAACTTTATATAAAAAAAACTATTAATGGTATATATAACGTATATATATATACTCTAATCAAATATAATCTAAAACTGTCCATTATAGTTGTAGAAAAAATTATGTCCATCAGTCTATGGGGGTGGTATTCCAAATGTTCATAGGGATGATGATTTTGATTTCACAGAACATGAGTAAATAAGTAATACGATTCAACATTATAGAATATAAAATATGTAATAAATTTCATATTTATATTATAAATCCAATATTAGTACCACCCATTTAAGGTGGGGTCTAAAAATTAAATGTGTTGTATCGTTAAGGTAGTAGTCTGCACAACCCATAATTCATGTTTTTTTATTAGGGGGGTTAATTATTGTAAAATAGTTAAAATGGCATAAAAATATAGCAATGATACTTTTGTTATCATTATAAAAATTTTAAATGAATTTTTAGGTAGATGAAAATAATATAAATTAATATAAAAGAGGGAGGAGTAGTTATAAAAATATACCTTACAACTTGGATTTTCTCTTATGAGAATTTGATTAAGCTATTGAGGGGTGGTATTTTGAGAAGACCAAAAACTCCCTTAATTATATTTAAGTTTTTAAGAGTGGTTTGGGTATAGTTTTGAAAAAACACAAGGGGTTTTTATTTGAGGGGGATGAGAGGATAGTAATTCCCATTTTATAAGTGAAAATGGGCAACTTTTTTATAATAACACAAAATGGTTCAACAATGGAAAGTTAATATAAAATTAATTAGATCCAATAACAAGGAATAATATATTAAAGATGATATATGGTATATCCAAACCTAAAAAGCTCCACTAAATTGATTTTTTAACATGTTATGTCCTTTAACTACAAGGTTACTAATTTTTACAATTTTGGGTTTTACTATGGTAATTAGTTTTTAAAAGGGCAATTTATTATTTAAGAACAAAAATAAAATGGTTCTTGTTATACCATTTAGACCTAATGATTCCAAATTCGAAATCTGTTTGATGATTCAATGTTTTACAATGATAAAAATTTAGTTTAAAATAATAAATTTATATTGCATTAAAAAAATATTTTAAAAAAACATGTATTTTAAAATAATAAATAGCGTTTTATAAATCAAAAAAAAATATTTCGAAAAATTTAATGTAAATTATAAAATAACTATTTGGTCATGTCAGATTTTTTTATGAATTTCAAATTCATACTTATATTCTAATAATTTCATAAAATTCATGTAATTGGTTAAAAAATATTTTAATCTATTCAAATTAAAATCACACTTATTTTTAATAAAATGAAATAAATAACTTAATGATAATATTTTTATGATAAATCCAATAATGAATTAATTTTTTTCAAATTAACATCACATTATTTACAAATTTTTATTTTAAAACATAAAATATTTCAATAATATTTTTTATCAGAGAAAGACCATTGGAGTAATAGATATTCGTTTTAAGATAAATTTTAAAAAAATTCCCGTATTAATACATTATTCATATCAAAATATATTATAATTTAAAAGAAGTATAATTTTAAAAAAAATATTTTATTTTCTTCTTAGATGTACTAGTTGAGTTGATATTTAGACTAGATTTTATTTTTTTTTGTTGTTTATTATATATATATATATCATAAATCTATTTCTACTATTTCACCTTCCAATTATATGGATACCTTACTGATTGTTTCCATGGTAAATGATGGAGGCTCAAGGGGAATTGGGTGAGAACCCAAAATATAGTGAACTAGATGATCACTCGAAATAAAACATGGGGAAACACTCAATCGATGCTGGTTGTTTGAAATCCCTTGATGAATATTGTTGGACTCCTCATATATTAATCGTGATTTAATTACCAAAAATCATATATATTCTGTAAATCCTGTTAATCCTATGTAATCTATCTCAAATAAAATGTAAAAATGATTAGTATCTTTATGATTTAAATAAACCTATCAAATATCTTAATTGTTATACAATATTTTTAATTATTGTAAGCTATATTTAATTCACCTCATAATGATTTCTTTGATGAATTATTAAGTCTTATCCATTATATGAATATAACTGATTATGTCTAAATACAAATATTTGACTAAGTCTGATACACCATGAGTCTGCCACTGGTTGTGTTTTTCTATAAAAGGTACCAGAAACCGTGACCATTCAGACACTGTGACCATCGAGACACAGTGACCATCCAGACACAATGACCATCCCAACACCGTGACCATCCAGACACCGTGACCATCAAGACAACGTGACCATCTAGAAACCGTGACCATCCAGACACTGTGACCATCCAGAAACCGTGACCATCTAGACACCATGACCATTCAGACACCACTTTAAGGAGACACTGTTTCATGAGGACACTGTTTAAAGACAAACTATGACACCTTTTATTAATCTATTTTGTCGTTGTTCTAATTAATTTCTTATGGTTATATTTCAATATTTTAAATGGACTGACATAATTAATGTTTCTTTGTAGACATACCAACTGATAGTACAAGGCACAAGGTGCAAAAAAACATGCATCTTGTCGGCTCCGATACATGCACTCCAAGAATAAAAGAAAAGTGCGGCCCAAAAAACAGGAGAGCATAAAGCCAGAGCGTAATAACAAATTACACACAAGTTTTTCTGGAAAAAAGAACTGATACATGAAACTCAACATTTCTTAAGAACACATGAAGTATTATTGAATCAACAAGCTAGACACCATAGATCAGAATCATCGAGCACATCTTCGCATTGACAATACCACGAAGAACATGAGCTATATCTAGCTGAATTACGATACTCTGTTTTCCATAAGAGGACTCTATTTCTACATCTCCGTCATTCCAGAAGTCTAGAGTTGAACTGACTAACACTCAGAGAACTTCTAACCCAGTCTAATTTTTTATGCTCTTTTGTGTATTATTCCTCTTATCTTTTGAGAAGTGTGTGTCTCTGTATTAAACAACCATTATCTTCTTCATCAAACTGAAGGATAAAAGATATCCTATCTCTTAAAACTTTTTAAACCTGTGTATTCCCATAGATAAGTGTGTAATACGTCCCTATGTGACTTGATAGTGTTTACACACGAAATACTATGGAAGAGGTCGTGTGACCTGGACAGTCTTGTGTGCTGTTGTTAACCCTGATCCTGAGTGTGGATCAAGTTTATTTATATAAACTTCTTGGAGGAAGGTGATCACCTAGTATAGGGGATTATGTCTCTTCTTGAGACTGAACCACTTTTTTTATATCTACTGTACAGTTTACTTTAGTTTTCTCGGTTTTGCTGTTTAATCCAGAAATCACTAAATTTACTTTGATAGTTAGTCTTGGAAAGATGTTATAATTGTATTGACATATTAGAATAAATTCAAAAGTAATGTTAATAACTAATATTAAGATTACTGAGAATTAATAAATCTTATAATATGTTATTTAAATATTCAATCTTTCATAACAATATAACCTTGATTAACTAGGATGTATTTAACTTTACTAGGGAACCATTTTAAGAATAATTTTTAAACAAAATTTTTTATATATACTCAATTCACCCCCTGTTAAGTCATATACTCTGATGGTATCATATGAGTGTTTGGTAATATTTTTAAAACTCTATTTTTAACCCTATTCAACTGTAATTGTAGATGTACTTTAAAGATATTTAAATTTATGTTAATTCTAATTTTCTAGATATTTTTTGTTATTTCTTTATCATGGATAATAAATTGAAAGGGGATGCAACAAACATACCACCATTCTTTAATGGAACCTATTATGCTCAATGTAAAATTAAAATGAAAATGAATTTAGAAGTTATGAGCTTTGAAATATGGTCTTCTATTATAGATGAATATAAGACTCTTTCCACTGATAGAATCACTTGGGATGAACCTACCTAAACTGCCTGAAATAACAATTTCAAAGCTATGAATTCTTTATACTGCTCAGTGGGTGATGAGTAATTTAATAGAATTTCTTCGTGTAAAACTGCCCATGAAATTTGGGATACCTTATCTATTTTAGATGAAATAACTTTTTGTGTGAAATAAATGAGACTTAATACCTATACTATTCAATATGATAATTTTAAAATGAAAATTGATGAGCATATTTCTCGCATGTATATCAGGTTCAATGAAATTTTCAACATAATGATTTTTCTTGGAAGAGGAGTCACTTCTAAGGAACAGATCATGAGAATTATCATATACCCACCAGATAGATAGAGAGGAACCTCTATCACTATTATAGAATTATGAGAAATCCGTAAGCTACCTATTAAATAACTCATTGGAAAAATAGTTATGTATGAAGAGGAGATGAAAGACAATAAGGAAGAGGAGGATAAACATAAAAGGAATTCTGTTGCGTTCAAGACCACCACCTCTAAACAGATAGAGAAAGGGAAAGTGAAGTTTCTGTAGAAAGATCCAGCACTGAACAATCAACACCAGATAGTGATGAGGAGATAACTCAATTATCTAGAAGGATTAATAGATTCTACAAGAAGAATAAATTTTTCAGAAATCCTAACTTAAAGGGAAGATATGATCAAAAAGGAAGTTGAGAGAAAGATTTGAAAATAAGTGACAAGTCCGATGAGATTGTCTCATATGAATGTAAGAAAAAAGAACATATCAAGTATGACTATCCAAAGCTCAAGTAAAAAAATAAATATGAAGAAAAAGGTAGAATGTTTAAATAGGAAATTAAAGCAACATGGAGTGCTTTTGAGGATAGTTCAAGTGACTCAAAATCTTTACATGTTGAACAGGCTCACAGAGCCAATATGTGTTTTATGAAAAACACATCTGAGGTAACACTGGAATCTTCTCTACATAATTCATACTATTTTGGAGATGACAGTGACTCTAAAAAAATGTCTAATAAAGAAATGATTGAGTATTGTAATATGATAGAAGGGACCTGAAATGAACTAAAAGATAAATAAAAATCTTTAAAGAAACATCATTCTCTTTCCTCAACTATAAAAAATAGACACACTATATAAAGGGAGAAAATGATCAATTAATCAATTAGAACAATGATCTAAAAATATCTAATGAGCAATTGAAAAAGGATATTGAAAGGGTTACTAATGGAAAGGATACCTTGGTACAAATTCTAGGTAAACATATTTCTCCACAATATACTACTGGAATTGGCTATCAACTTGGAAAAAGAAATTTTGGAAGAATTAATTTTGTTTCTAAATCTATTACATACAGCTTTACTCCCAATTCTGGAAAACATTTAACTAGTTCAAGTTATGACACACTTTCTACTATTTCACGGTCTTCTAGAACTAATAGTGTTTATTTTTCAAATACTTTACATAATTCTTATAGGAAACCTATGAGGTATATATGGGTTCCTAAATCACTTATAACTAATATTACTGGACCCAAATAAGTGTGGGTACCAAAATATGTTTGTATTTGACTATTTTATAGGAAAGCTACTTAAAGAGTTCTTATAAGATCATACAGAACTAGGATAGTGGGTGTTCAAGACACATGATAGGAGACTACTCATGCTTCAATAATTTAATAAAAAATGATGTAAGACATGTCAACTTTGGTGACAATGCCAAAGGAAATATCATTGGCCTTGGAGAAATTGGTAACTCTAACTCAATTTTGATTTCCAATGGACATTTTATTGAAGAATTGTAATATAAACTGCTTAGTATTTTAAAATTATGTGGTAATGGACTTCAAGTTAAATTTTGAAATGATGCTTGCAATGTTTTTAATTCTAAAAATGAATTAGTGTTTTCTACATTAAGAAATGAAAATGTTTATTCTATTAACATAAATTCCTTAGAATCTCAAAATGATTCATGTTCAAGTGTATTTCACAAAGAGTCATGGCTTTGGCATAGGATACTAGGACACTATAACACTCACTCCCTTAGAAAGTTTACTAGAAAAGTCTTAGTCAATGACCTACCCAAACTTGAGTTTCCAAATGGAAATGTGTGTAATCCTTGTCAAAAAGGAAAACAACACAAAATTTCCTTCAACCCAAAGAAAGAAGTGTCAACTTCTCAACCTATCAAATTTGTTCACATAGATTTGTTTGGACCATCTAGATTTTCTAGCTCTAATTAGAAGCACTATGTTTATGTTCTTGTATATGACTTTTCTAGATATACTTGCATGATCCTTTTGGCTCACAAAAGTGAAGCCTACCCTCATTTTACCAAATATTCCAAAACTGTAGAAAATATTAGTGGACATAAAATTATATCCTTAAGAAGTAATAATGGCTATGAGTTTGAAAATCAAGAGTTTGAATCCTTTTTCTCACAAAATGGATATAGTCATAATTTCTCTGCCCCTAGAACACCTAAACAGAATAGAGTTGTAGAAAGAAGAAATAGAACATTGTATGATATTGCTAGAGCCATTCTTAGTGACTATGACCTACATATTTATTTTGGGGCTGAAGCTGTAAATATAGCATGCTACATAATCAATAGAGTGTTGATTAGACCTATTCTTAAAAGGACTCCTTATGAGTTATGGAACAATAGAAAAACAAAAGTTAGCTACTTCAATGTTTTTGGTTTCCAAGTCTATATCCTCATTACTGAGGATAATCTTGAAAATTTTGAATCCAAGAGTGATGAAGTAATATTTTTATGATATTCAATTTCTAGTTAATCCTATAGTGTGTTTAATAAAATAAGTAAATGTGTGGAAGAGTATATCCATGTCAAATTTGATGAAATAGATCCTCATGATCCTAAGACCACTCTAGAGAACCTGGAGGATGATGTATCAAATCTAGACATTAATTCAAAAATCCCCTACCATCCTGTAAAGGCTGACTGAAAATTAAATTTTTAATTATGAAAACACTTTTGAGGAAAAAGTGAGAAACCAAACATGACTTCATTTCCACACCACACCATCAGACCACCACTTCACCACTTCACCATTTCATCACTTCACCACTTACAAAAAACAAAATCAAGGCCAAGAAAGCATGAACCAAGGCACAAACATCAGACAAGAAGACCAATCCTCAGAGCCAGCTTCCTCAAATGTCCACCGGTGCGACCATCGACACCAACCCAAATCCTCCCGTCAGTAAAATCCAGACGGAGTTCGCCCAACCTACCAGCGACGTGAGATGAACCTCCAAGAAGAATCCATCCACAAAAGGATGTTGAAGAAACCAGAAAAAAGATCAGGCCGCCCGGATGCCGCACCCTTCTCTGCATACACCATGATCATTCCTCCTTCACCCATAACCACAAATCCTCGTTCATCTTCCACCAATTGTCATGAACCACAGCCAAATGAAAATAATCACCCAAAACAGCGATTGAAGTAGATCAAAATTATCCCAAAAAACCAATTTCCACTGCCAAAGAAACCTAGAAAGCACCTCACTCACACCCCACAATCATCACTACAACACCCGTTATCGCCCTCATCCCTGCACACAGATACCACAACAAACCAACCAAGGTACCTCGGCCTGTACTCGATGCATGTGATGAACCAACCCCTTCATCATGGAACTAGAACACGACCACTTCAATGTGAATTGGAGAGCGACTCTACAACAATAATGTTTCCCCCACCACCATAGAAGAAGAAGGTAAGTCTTGGAAGGCTGTAGCGTGACCCCGAAGCCGCAGCAAGTCGATATCGCACCAGATCGAGCACACACCGCACTAGATCACAAACCCAGAGAAGCACCAGATTTTGACCCCACCACCATAGAGAAACCAGATACCGATCCCAAAGAAACAGATCGAAACCCCAACGCCGCGTAAAACAGGAAAGACCCCATCGCTGTAGCGGGCCTCGACCCCGACGCTCTAGAATAAGAATCCATCACTACAGAGAAAGACCAAGATGCTGATGCCGCATCAGATTGTGACCCCACATCGTGGAGAAACTGGAAGCCAACTTTGATCACACCGAAGGGCTATCCATCCTCACGGTATAAGAACACCCATGGGTCCACACTTTTCCGAACCGCCGCACCGCAATGACGCCAAGGAAATCGAGGAAAAAATCACAACCCTGTGGAGGGGAGGGGCAGCGATGAGAAAACCCTAAAACGCAGTGGTTCCCCTTACGGGATCAATTAATCTTTACTCCTGTAAAGGAATCTGTGAAAACATCTAGTTCTATAAATTCTTAAGATTCTGGTCACAATGAACCAGATCAATTTGAAGAACCTGAAATCACCAGTCCTTCTTTTTTCTAGAGCTATTACAATCCTTAAGAACCATCCTTTAGAAGCAGTTGCAGAAGACTTAAATAAAGGAACTCAAAGAAGAGATTCTCATAAAAATCAGGTTGATCATCACGTAAACTTATCAAAACATGAAGCTAAAGTCATTAATGATGATATCAATGATGAATTTTGGGTGATGGCTATGAAATAATAACTTAATTAGTTTGAAAGGAATTTTTTTGGAAACTTATTGAAAGACCCAAAGACACATTCACCATAGGCACTAAATGGGTGTTTAGAAATAAGGTAGATGAAGCTGGTAACATTGTTAGAAACAATGATAGATTGGTTTCACAAGGATATAGTCCATAAGAGGTAATTGACTATGAGGATGCCTTTTAACCTATAGCCAGACATGAAGCCTTCAGAATTCTGCTTGTTTATGCTACACATCTAAATTTTAACTATATCAAATTGATCTTAAGAGTGCATTTCTAAATTGGTATATAGTTGATGATGTATGTTTTTAGAAAACCCCTGGTTTAACAAATCCTAATTTTCCAAAACATATTTTAAATTTATCAAATGATTTATATGGTTTAAAAAATTCTCCAAGAGCTTGGTATGATATATTAAGTACATTTATTATTTCCAAAGGTTTTTCAAAAGGAATAGTTGATCCAACCATTTTTATAAAATGAATTTCCAAGGATGTATTAATAGTTTAAATTTATGTAGATGATATTATATTTGGATCCTCAAGAAATTATTATATGTATTTGTTTTTATAAAATAATGTAAAACAAATTTGAAATGAGTTTAATGGATGGACTGAAATTCTATCTTATACTTCAAATACTTCTAAATAATTACGGTATTATTTTAAATAAATTTAAATATACTAGAGACCATCTAAAACTTTTTGGATTGGATAACACTAAGATTAGTGACACTCTAATGAGTACTAATTGTAAGTTGGATCTTGCTGAAAATAGAAAATCTACAGATCAAACCACATACAGAGGAATGATTGGATGTTTACTTTACTTGACTGCTTGTCAACCTGAAATTATGTTTAGTGTGTGTATGTGTGCTCATTTTCAAGAAATTCCTAAGGAATCACATTTAAATGCTGTTAATAGAATTATCAAATACCTTGTTGGACTCCTTATGTGTTAATCATGTTTTAATGATCACAAATCCTATTACTGTTAATCATTTTCAATAATAACTACACATCATGTTTTAATGATAAAAAATATTATGGATGTTAATTGTTCTCTTTATTATTTACAAGTCTTATTCATGATCACAAATCTCACTTATATTATCACGCCTTTATATTTATGATTCAAGTTCTCTTACTCTCTAATGATTAAACTTAATTCATATTCTGCATATTACTGTCTAAGTCTAAATACATATATTTTTCTAAGTATGGAGACATCATGAAGGACTCACCGTGACCTAGACACCATGACCCAGACACCGTGAACTGTACACCGTGAAGGAAAAACCGTGACCTCGACACCGTGAGCTAGACACCGTGACATGGACATACCGTGAAGTTCATACTGTGAAACTCATACCGTGAACCATATATCATGAAGAAGAAACCGTTTACATAATCACTGTGACACTGTTTCTTAAATTTTTGTCAATATTATTTAAATAATGCTAATGGTCATATTTGATGTTTTTAATGAAATTAATGTTATTTAATGATAGTTGTTGGAATGTCAAGAAACCGTATCTTGTACCTATGAAATGGGAATCCTTCCTACTTCCAGAACTCGTGGAATATAAGGAAGATTGAGATGAAGTACACAAAAAAAGGAAGAGAAGCGTGAAAGGTGTGACGATACAACAAGAAGAACTTACATACATCCGAGAGCACTGTGATGAACTAGAAGGACAATCCCGAATAAGAAGGAGATTTCAATACTTTCAAAGAACTCTCATGAATGCAATCCAACACCACTGAATAACACATGGCGAATCAAGAGATCATTATCACTCTTGTAGAACACAAGCTTAACTACGACACTCTTTTTTTCAACAGAAAAACCAGAGAAGGACTCAGAAGCATTCCTACTAAATCCAATGAGTCCAGAGATGCATTGATAATCACTAGATCTTTCTAAACTCTTATATGTTCTCTCTAAGTGATTTATTTATTAACTTTCAAGCAGTGTGGTGTACTCTTTATATCTTATACACACACTGTCTCCTGCACTAAACTAGAGGATATCAAAATCCTCACTCCAAATCTCTTAACTCTTGTTTACCCATGTCAACTGTGGAAGAGGTCCTTGTGTGGTATGGTCTTTGTTTTATTTCCCAAGAAGAATAGTGGTAAAGTTCCCTGCGTGGCGTGGAATATTTTGTAAACTGTTGTTAACCCCGATACAGGGTGTGGATCAAATTTATATAAATTTTAGAGGACTCAGTCTTGGCTTGAGACTGAACCTCTTGTTATATCTGCTGTGCATCTTTAGTTTAAGTTCAATGTATACTAAAAATATCTTATTTATTCCACTGCTATTAATTTGGAATACAAAACTATTTTAAAGATACTTTGATAGTTATATTATCAAGTGTTTACACTTATTGTAAATTAGTAGGTTAGATTCAAAAGTTAGTTTGATATTGTGGTTAAATTAACTAAGACCTAATCAATATTTGAGAAGCTAAGTGAACATATACAATCTCTATAAATTCACTACAGTTTAATTTATTTTATAAATCAGGGGATTTTAAATAGACAATATTTTACCAGAAATTTTAATTGGAGCTCAATTCACCCCGCTCTTGTGTATCCACTCCGACCAACATTTTGTATTAGAGGCTTGTGTTGTTTAATGATTTTTGAAATAATCTATTTTTCAACTATGATTTTAGTTGCATCTTTAAAGATCTTAAATTTCTGTCAGTTTTAAATTTTATCTCTTTAAATTATCTTTCTAAAATCTAGCTATGGATAATAGACTAGAGGGTACTTCTACTAACATGCCACCTTTCTTCAATGGTACAAACTATGCTCAGTGGAAACTTAAAATGAAAATTCATTTAGAAATCATTGGTTTTGATATCTGGACTGCTATAGAGTCACAATATAATATTACAGAAACTGAAAGAATAACTTGGGATGAACCTACAAAGACTGCCTACAATAATAATTGTAAATCCATTAATGCCCAGTATTGTGCTTTAGGAGATGAAGAGTTTAATAGAATTTCTGCTTGTAAAAATGCTTTTGAAATTTGGGATACATTGGTTTTTTCTCATGAATTAACAACCAATGTTAAAGAAATGAGATTAAATACTTATACTATTAAATATGAAAATTTTAAAATGAAGACTGATGAACCTATTTCTGATATTTATCTCAGGTTTAATGAGATAGTCAATACAATTAATTCACTCTGAAAGGCTGTTCCAACAAAGGAACAAATTATAAGAATCTTGAGATGCTTACCAGACCGATGGAGAGGCACATCTGTTTCAATCAGAGAGTCATGTGACATTGCTGCTCTACCTATCAAAGAACTCATAGGTAAGGTTATGATGTATGAGGAAGAACTCAAGGTGAATACAGAGAAAGATAATGAACCTAAGAGAAAATCTGTGGCTTTCAAGACTACTGCTTCAAAGAGTAAGGACAAAGAAAAATCTCAAATACAATCTGACAGTTCAACCAGTGAAAATTCAGACTCTGATAGTGATGCTGAAATGGATCATATAGCCAGATTGTTTAATAAATTTTATAGGAAGAAGAAATTTTTCAGAAAATAAAATTACAAAGGAAAGTATGACAATAAGGGACATTGGAAGAAGAATTGGAAAAAAACAAGTAAAAGTGATGAAGTTTTTTGCTATGATTGAAAAAGGAAAGGACACATTAAAGAAGACTTCCCAAAGTTAAAATTCAAGAATAAATATAATTACAAGGACATTAAGTACAAGAAATCTATGAAGGCTTCTTGGAGTGCTTCTAAAGACAACACAAGTGAATATGAAATGTCTGATTCTGAAAGAAATCATGCCAACATGTGTTTCATGACAAACTCATCTGAGGTAACCTTAGATACTCCTATTTTAAATTCTTATTATTCTAGAGATGATGCAGAATCTGATTCTAATACTGAAAAAATGACTAGTGAAGAAGTATTTTAATACTGTAATATGCTGGAAGAGACATACAATGAACTTAAGGATAAATACAAATCATTAAAGAAACAGTATGCTCTCACTTCAACTATTAAAACTGAACTTACTATTGAAAAAGAGAAAAATGATCAACTGTTAAAGGAGAACACTGAACTGAAAATATCTAATGAGAAACTTAGGATGGACTTAGAGAAGTTCACAAATTGAAAAGATACACTAACTCCAATGCTAGGAAAGCAGGTTGCACCAAAATACACTACTGTAATAGGCTACAAACCTGGACAGAGACATCTTACTAAGAATAGATTTAATCCTAAATCTGGATAGAATACTGCTAGTTCTAGTTTTGGACATTTATATGCTTCAACTAGTTATTCACATTTTTATAAATCAAATAGTGTTTATCTTTCAAAATATTTTGATTCTGTAAATTATATGAGACCCATAAGACAAATTTGGGAACCAAAAGCTTTGATTTCTAACCTTTATGGACCCAAGAAGATCTGGGTACCAAAATCCTTTCCTATCTAAATCTGTTTTTTAGGAAACCTGCTTGAAGACTACCCACAAGAAGACATGATATTTGGACAGTGGATGTTCAAGACATATGTCTAGGGATTAATCATGCTTCAAGAGTTTAATAAAGGTTAATGAAGGTAATTTCACCTTTGGTGATAATTCTAAATGAAATATCATCGGCCTAGGACAAATTGGTAACACTGATTCAGTTTTAATTTATAAAGTTATATTTGTTGATGGACTTAAATATAATATGTTAAGTATTTCCCAATTATGTGGTGATGGTTTTAATGTCAAATTTGAAAATTATTCTTTTAATGTTTTTAATTATAAAAATGTTTTAGTATTTTCTGCTCTAAGAAATGAAAATGTTTATACAGTTGATTTAAATTACTTAGCTAAGCAAAATGTTACCTATTTAAATGATTTTCATAAAGAGTACTGGTTATGGAATAGAATATTAGGACATTGCAATATACATTCACATAGAAAACTAACTAGGAAGAACTTAGTTAGTGACCTACCTAAACTTTAGTTTCCAAATGACAAAGTTTCTAATCCCTATCAAAAGGGAAAGCAACATAAAGTTTATTTTAAATAAAATAATGAAGTTTCAACTTCGAAACCTATCGAGTTGGTTTACACGGTTTTTTTTTCGACAATCAATAGTTTATAGCTTAAATGGGAAGCAATATGTCTATGTCCTATTAGATGACTTTTCTAGATATACTTGGGTATACTTATTAACTCACAAAAGTGAAGCTTGTTCTTACTTTGTTAAATACTCCAAATCTGTAGAAAATCTTAGTGGACTTAAGATTAAAACTCTAAGAAGTGATCATGTCCGTGAGTTTGAAAATCATGAATTTGAATCCGATCTCTCACACAATGGCTATAGTCATAACATTTCTGCTCCTAGGACACCTCAGCAGAATGGTGTTGTAGAAAGAAGAAATAGAACCATGCAAGAAATTTCTAGAACTATGCTTAATGAATATGACCTGCCTATTTACTTTTGGGATAAAGCTTTGAATACAACTTTTTATATTATTAATAGTCTTAATTAGACCTGTTCTTAAGAAGACCCCATATGAGTTGTTGAATAATATAAAACCTAATGTTAGTTACTTTAGAGTCTTCGGCTGCAAAGTCTTTATTCTCAATAAAAAAGATAATCTTGATAATTTTTCTTCTAAGAGTGATGAATGAATCTTTTTAGGATATTCCTTAACCAGCAAAGCTTATAGAGTTTTCAATAAAAGAACCAAGTGTGTGGAAGAATCTGTTCACATCAAATTTTATGAAACTGATCCACATGAGCCTAAAACCTCTCTTGAAAATCTTGAAGAAGATTTATCTATTCCAGAATATAATGACAAATCTAAACAACCTGCTATAAAGACAACCAGTTCTGGACTTATTCCAGAATCTGCTCCTAATGATCCTGAACCTAGAGAAGAACCTGAAATTTCTAGTCATACCATTACTAGATCAACCAGAATTCTAAAGAATCATCCTTTAGATGTTGTTGTAGGAAATCTTGATAGAGGGACACAGACTAGAGCTTCTCTAAGAAATCAGGTTGAACATCAAGCCTTCTTGTCACAGCTTGAACCTATAAACATTGATGATGATATAAATGATGAATTTTGGGTAATTGCTATGCAAGAAGAACTCAATCAATTTGAAAGAAATAAATTTTGGAATATTGTTGAAAGACCTAAGGACACTTTCACAATGGGCACTAAATGGGTGTTTATAAATAAAGTAGATGAAACTAGAAACATAGTTAGAAATAAAGCTAGGCTAGTTGCACAAGTCTATAGTCAAGAAGAAGTTATTGACTACGAGGAGACTTTTTCTCCAGTAGCCAGATTAGAAGCTATTTGGATTTTACTTGCTTATGCTGCACATCTAAATTTCAAACTATATCAAATGGATGTCAAGAGTGCATTCTTGAATGGATATATCGCTGAGGATGTTTTTTTTGAACAACCACCTGGATTTTCAAACCCCAATTTTCCAAATCATATTTTCAAATTAACAAAAGAATTATATGGTTTAAAGCAAGCTCCAAGATCTTGGTATGATAGATTAAGTACTTTTCTAATTTCCAAAGGTTTTAAAAAAGGTATTGCTAACCCTACAATTTTTATAAAACGAATTTCTAAAGATGTTTAAGTAGTATAAATTTATGTAGATGATATTATTTTTGGATCTTCTAGAAATTCCCTATGTACTGATTTCTCTAAAATGATGCAAAATGAATTTGAAATGAGTTTAATGGGTCAATTTAAATTCTTTCTTGGATTTCAAATCTTTCAAAATGATGATGACATTATTTTAACTCAAAGTAAATATACTATAGATCTTTTAAAACATTTTGGATTGGATAGCATAAAAAGTAGTGACACTCCCATGAGTACTAACTGTAAGTTGGATCTTGATGAAGATGGTAAATCTGTTGATCAAACCACTTATAGAGGAATGATTGGAAGTCTACTCTACCTGACTTCTAGTCGTCCTGATATTATGTTTAGTGTGTGTATGTGTGCTCATTTTCAAGAAAATCATAAAGAGTAAAATTTAAATTCTATGAAGAGAATTTTCAAATACCTCAAGAATAATCCAAATTTAGGACTGTTCTATCACAGAGGACAATCATTTGAACTAGTTAGTTATTCTAATTCTGAATTTTCTTGATGTAAGTTAGATAGAAAAAACACCTCTGAAACGTGTCATCTTTTAGGCAAGTCACTAGTATCATTGTTTAGTAAGAAACAAAATTCTGTTGAATTATCTACTACAGAGGCTGAATACATAGCTGTTGGCAGTTGTAGTGCACAAATTTTGTGGATGAAACACACATTACTAGACTATAGATATCAATTCAGACATGTCCCAATAAATTGTGACAACACATGTGCTATTAATGTTTCTAAGAATCTTTTTTCTCATTCTAGGACAAAACATATTGATTTAAGACATCACTTTTTGAGGGATCATTATCAAAAAGGTGATATCACTTTGGAATTCATTGGTACTGAATATCAACTTGCTGATATATTCACTAAACCATTAAATTCTAAAAGATTAGACTACATCATACATAATCTTGGTATGATTAAGTATAAGTAAATATCTTAATGATCTTAAAATTTAATACTTTACTATATTTTACTTTATGGTTTCATGCCCACTCTGTTACAGTTACGTTTTCATACTCTCGGTCTCACCGTTAAGACTTTATGCTCACGGTCTGTCAACTCACTGTCTCACCGCGACTACACAGAATGCTCACTGTGTCACCGTGACGGCTACCAACTGTCTCACAGTGATGACTAGTTTTATCACACCGTAATGCCTACTCACGGTCTCACCGTGAAGATTATTTTTATTCTTATTTTTAACCCATATCGTGGTAATTTTTATTTCACCGCTATTTGATTTCCCGCATTTTTTGTTTTTATTACATTTGACATTCCCAAATGATAAAACTTAAGGGTTTCATTCGATTTCATACCCAAACTCTCTTCTGAACCTTCTCTTCCCTATCGCCTGATACTTTAGTGGATGTCAAGGATGAAGCGTCCATCTTCACCCTCGTCTGAGAAGCACCGCTCTAAGAAACAGAAGAGGATACTGAGGATAGCTCCCGAAGGACCTCTGAACCCAAACCTGGTAAGCCGTACAATTGTACCTGAAAAAGAGGTTTGCCTAGGGTGTTTGTTTTCTACCAAGTCTTCAGTTTTGAAGGTTTTAAAAGAACAAAGTTGGATTAAATGGTTCTCTGGAAAGAATAGACCAATTTACCCGAGGCTGGTATCTCAATTATATCAGTATGTGAAGTTTTCTTTTGAGTTTAGAGAAAGCTTTATGGTGACAAGATAGATAAATGGTCAGAATTGCTCTTTCTCTTCGAGGCTGTGGGCTGCATACCTAATAATTCCACATTAAGGAGTTTGTGAAGACTACCAGAGAGACCCTCCTCTATCTTCTGATATCTTCAATTTGGAAAATTCCTTGGAAATTTTAACTGGTAATGGAACCAAGCGAAGGGCCATTGCTGCAGATCTAGATGGAGAATCTAGACTTCTGTTCAAATTTGTTCAAAATTTGATTAGTCTTAGAAAAGGATATTTTAATAGAATGAAGTATCATGATGTGTTTCTGATTCACCTGTAGAAGAATGTCCATATGATCAACCTTTGTAAGTATATTATTAACTATATCTGTGAGCTGTTCAAAGTCACTTCCAAATCCACATCCTTGTTTTACTCAAGGATGATTTCAGCTATGATAGTTTCCAAATGGATGGTTGGACCAAATGAAGAAAAGTTAGAGGAATTTGATTTCTGTCTATCCATGTCTATCATTAAAAGGATGAAGATTAGCTAGAATCCCTGGAAGAAGTAGTGGGATGAGGATAATGATCAACTCTATAAAAAGTTTAATCATTTTGACTATCCAAGAAGGCCTAAGAATCTATCTGATCCTGGTTTCGAACCAGATGAAGTGGTTGGGTAATCAGAAGAGGAATAAGAGGAAGTAATAGCTGAATTATCTCTTATAGAAGAAGCTGGAAGACCTCCAATGGAAACATCTCCTGTTGAAAAAGAAAGGACTGTTGTCCCTACTGTTATCCCTGATGAAATTCCTCAAGGAGAGGAAGTTGCCATTGGTTTAAGGGAAGAGGAAGCTCCTGCTTCTAATGAGGATGTAAATCTAGAAACTCATCCTACGGCTGTAAGAAATTTGGTTTTTCCTGATTCATAACAGCAAGAAACCTTAGAGACAAATCTTGTTGAAGAGGATCTTTCTATTGAGAAAGAAGAAAATCTGGAAGCTCAACCAGTGGAACAATTGGTTCTTGAGATTATTCCCTCTGCTGAAGAGAGGATGGAAATTTACGTTCAGCTAGAAAGGCAAGAGTTTGATGAAGATATTAGAGATGATCATGTGGATCTTGACCATGTTCCTGAGCCTATAATCTCTGAAATAGAAGCACAATTTGAGGGGGAGGAACCTCAAAACCATGAGATTATTGAAGCTAGACCAGCTGAAGCTTCTCAACCTACTGTCACATATTCTGTGTACACTCGGTATGAATTCCTAAGATTTTATGATGTGAACGAGTCACAGTAAGTGAATACAAATAGAATGGATCTTTCTTCTCTGTTTCAACTGAAGTTTTTAGCTCATCCAGAACCAGAACCAGAGCCCCAACCTCAATCTGATTCAGAATCTATGTTTGAAGATGACTATGACCCTCAACCAGAACCTGGTCTTCTATCTTTACATGTACCCTTACCCGAGCTACACTCATTTGTGACCAAAGATGATCTGAAACTTTTTGGAGAAACTTTGTTAGTTATAGTTGAGAGAATTGTCTCCACTCAACCTCGTCCAGTGACTCAGTTAAGTCAAGAAGATGCTTCAATTCTCTTGGAAAATATTATATTGCATATTCAACCAAGGATGATCTGAGAAATTGAATAATTCAAAGTTGAGAATAAGCTTCTGAGTGCTGATGTTGCAAATCTAAAAAATATGATAGCAAAATTGCATAATGGGTTATCTTTGAGATTAGTGCCTGCTCCTATTTCTACCCCCTGCACCTATTGCTTCTTATCCTGAGCCATCTGATTCCCTCCTTTCTAGGGAAATTGTGTCTCAAGTTCATCCATATCTACTTTATTTTGATGAAAAGATTGGAAAAATACACACCAAGATGATGGAATGCATGAGGGAGCTTGTAGAAAATCTGAATAAGATTACAGATGAATACACTGGATGCGTGAAATTTTTTTTGGAACAGCACAAAGTTCTTACCGAAGCTGTCAAGGCTTCACCTGATTCTTGTCAGACCTCCACATCTTCTTTGGATGATTCTATGCTGAGATCCATAATCAAGGAAGAACATCCGATTGCCTTCAGTGGCTGGGATCTGTCTCCTTTTACAGAAGTGGTTAAGAATAGTGATCGAGCATTGGACTTGGTTAGAATTCATTCTAAGATAGCCAATGATGCTCAACAAGAGATTACCAAGAAAATATATTTTTATCTCACCTGGATTTTCTCTAAAAGTTATATGAGAGATCACTTTAGATATCTTGTGGAAAATTTGAGAATCCCTCCGGTGAGTCAAGATTTTAAAACTCAAGTTTAGAAACTTACAGAGTTCACCAGATTGTTTGAAAATTTTATGGAAAATAAGGATGATTTTGAAAAGGCTATGCAATATGGTGGTGAAATCATTACTGATTTCAGCAATATGTTGAATCCATATCTTCATGTGTAGAGTACTGCTATAGTTTCTCCAGCTGCTGCACCCCTTAGACCTGGTCTACCTACCTTAGCCTCAACTTCCATGACAGTTAGCCAAGCTCTTTCTCAGATCCATCCAGTCATTCTTGACCAACCACTGCCTAGATCTTCCACTGTTCCTACTTTGGCTCCATCTGTTTTTGAAGGTTTACCCTTACCCTCTTTGTATACACATATATGCCTTCTTCTACCTCAGCACCAGCTTCTGTTGCTGATAAAGGCAAGGAAAAGTTGGATCCCTGAAGCGTTCAAGGACTATTTTCTTTTTGATGGGATGTCATTTGTTGTTTCATGTTTTTCTTTCTCCTGTATGTTCTCTTCTGAACCCTTTTTAATGAAAAATGTAGTGTTTCATTTCATTTTCTCTACTTTTTGATAATCCCAAAAGGGGGAGGAAAACTACAAGTATAAAAGGGGGATAAAAACTACACGTGTCAGTACTATAATGTGATATGTTATTAAAGAATCTATTATTCTTTAATTTTTTCTACTCTAATATGCTAGTTTCCTTAATGTTACATTCCATTTATATTCTGACTATATCTGATTTGTGATCATCAAAAAGGGGGAGATTGTTGGACTCCTCATATGTTAATCATGTTTTAATGATCACAAATCCTATTACTGTTAATCAATTTCAATAATAACAACACATCATGTTTTAATGATAACAAATCTTATGGATGTTAATTATTCTCTTAATTATTTACAAGTCTTATGCATGATCACAAATCTCACTTATATTATCATGACTTTATATTTATGATTCATGTTCTCTTACTCTCTAATGATTAAACATAATCCGTATTATGCATATTACTATCTATGTCTAAATACAGATATTTGTCTAAGTATAGAGACACCGTGAAGGACTCATCGTGACCCAGACACCGTGACCCATACACCGTGACCCAGACACCATGAACCAGACACCGTGAAGGACTCTTCGTGACCCAGACACCGTGAACGAGACACCATGATGGACAAACCGTTACCTCGACACCATGAGCTAGACACCATGACATGGACATACCGTGAAGTTCATATCGTGAAGCTCAAACCGTGAACCATATACCGTGAAGAAGAAACTGTTTACATAATCACTGTGACACCGTTTCTTAACTTTTTGTCAATATTATTTAAATAATCCTAACGGATTTGATGTTTTTAATGAAATTAATGTTATTTAATGATAGTTCTTGGCATGTCAGGAAACCATATCTCGTACCTATGAAAAGGGAATCATTCCTACTACCAAAACTCATGGAATATAAGGAAGATTGAGATGCAGTACACAAAAAAAGGAAGAGAAGCGAGAAAAGTGTGACGATACAACAAGAAGAACTTACATACATCCGAGAGCACTGTGCTGAACTAGAAGAACAGTCTTGAACAAGAAGGAGATTGCAAGACTTTGAAAGAACTCTCATGAATGAAATCCAACACCACTGAAGAACACACGACGAATCAGGAGATCATTCTCACTCCTGTAGAACACATGCTTAACTACGAAACTCTGTTTTTCAACTGAAAAACTAGAGAAGGACTCAAAAGAATTCGTTCTGAATCCAACGAGTCTAGAGATGAATTGATAATCACTAGATCTTTTTAAACTCTTATCTGTTCTTTTTAAGTGATTTATTTATTAACTTTTGAGCAGTGCGGTGTACATTGTATATATTATACACACACTATCTCCTACACTAAACTGGAGGATATCAAAATTCTCACTCCAAATATCTTAACTCTCTTTTACCAACATCAACTATGGAAGAGATCCTTGTGTGGCCTTGTCTTTGTTTTGTTTCCCATGAAGAACAGTGGTAGAGGTCCCTGCGTGGCCTGGACAGTTTTGTAAACTGTTGTTAACCCTGATTCAGGGTGTGGATCAAATTTATATAAATTTGAGAGGACTAAGTCTCGACTTGAGACTGAACCTCTTGTTATATCTGATGTGCATCTTTAGTTTAAATTCAAATTATACTACATATATTTTATTTATTCTGCTGCTATTACTTTGGAATACAAAACTATTTTAAAGCTACTTTGATAGTTAAATTAGAAAGTGTTTACACTTATTGTAAATCAGTAGGTTAGATTCAAAAGTTATTTTGATCTTGTGGTTAAATGAACTAAGACCTAATCAATCTTTGAGAAGCTAAGTGAACATTTACAATCTGTATAAATTCAGTATAGTTTAACTTATTTTATAAATCAGGGGATTTTAAATAGACAATATTTTAACAGAAATTTTAATTGGGACTCAATTCACCCCCCTCTTGAGTATCCACTCTAACCAACATACCTCAAGCATACACCCAATCTAGGATTATTCTATCCCAGAGGAAATTCATCTTAATTAGTTAGTTATTCTGATACTGACTTTGGTGGTTGTAAGTTAGATAGAAAAATCACCTCTAGAACATGTCACTTTTTAGGAAAGTCACTAGTATCATGTTGTAATAGGAAATAGAATTTTGTTTCATTATCTACTATAAATGTATAATACATAGTTGCTAATAGTTGTGCACATATTTTGTGGATGAAACACACATTACTATATTATGGATATCAATTCAGGAATTTACCTATAAATTTTGACAATACAAGTGCTATTAACATTTCAAAAAATCATGTTTCACACTCTATGACAAATCATATTGATGTAATACATCACTTTTTGAGAGATCATTATCAAAAAGGTGATATCACTTCGGAATTAATTGGAACTGAATATTAGCGTACTGATATATTCACCAATCCACTAAATTATGAAAGAATAGATTATATCATATATGAATTAGGTATGATAAACCTGAAGTAGTTATCTTACAGTTTCATATCTTACAGTTTCATATCTAACTATTTCATATCATAATTTTTCATATATTACTGATTTCATATCTTACTGTTTCATATATTACTATTTCCAATCTTACTATTTCATATCTTACTATTTCATTTCATACTGTTTCATATATTACAATTTCTTATCTTACTGTGTCACACTTTGCAGTTTCACAAATCACTATCTTGAGATTACTGTTTAACTCTCATAGTTTTATAATTTTAATATCTCAAGACTTAATGTTTCATGTTTATGGACTCACAATTAAAATTTCTTGGCTACTATCTGACACTTACTGTCTCAAACAATACAGTCACACAGTTTAGAAATCACATTGTTACAGTCTCACCGTGAATGCCGGTTACTCTCTCACCATGAGAGTCAGTTACTATCTCACCATGAGAGTCGATTATTGTCTCACTATAAAGGCGTTTTATTATTTAATTTATAAATTAGATCCCACATTGTTGTAATTACTTATTTTACCCTTTTACTTTCTCGCACTATTGGTTTTGTGATGATAGTATCCCTAAATGATAAAATAAAATAATTTTCACTCGCACTTCACTCGATCTCTCTTCATTTCTCTTCTCTCAAACAGTAACCCATTTTTCAACCCTTATCTTTCTTGAACCCTCAATGAATGCCGAGGATGAAACTCCTATCATCGTAAACTACCAAGAAACACATTTCAATGAAGAAGAGGAAAATCACACCGAAGATAACACCCGAAGGTCATCTGAATCTGACTCTGGTAGATAGAACAGTGGTGCTTGAGAAAGAGATTTTCTCCAAGTGGCTCATGTCATGTAAGTCTATGGTGTCTAAATTATTAAAAGAGTAAGGCTGGTTAGATTTTTTTACAAAGGACGATCTATCTTTTTTCCAGAAATTATTTTCATTGTTTTACCAGTATGTTCAGTTTGCTTTTGATAAAGAAGATCTCTATGTTGTGAGAAGTTGGATGAATGGATAGAGAAGCACCTTTTCATAGAGGTTATGGGATGAATGCCTTAGAATACTTAATGAGGGTATCATTGAGGACTATCATAGATTTCCTCCACATCCAAATGAGATTTTATTTTTGGAAGATGCTTTGGGAAGATTAAAATGAAATAAATCTTAGAGGAGAGCTATAGCTGTAGAGATGGATGGAGAAACCAGGCTACTGTTTAAATTTTTTCAGAATCTAATTAGCCCCCAAAAAATGTTTTTTCACTGTAGTCAAGTATCAGGATGTATTTTTGATACATCTAATGAAAAATTCACATAAGATCAACATTTTAATGTATATTATACACCATATGTGTGAGTTGATCAAAACAACCTCCAAATCACCCTCCTTGTTTTATTCTAGGTTTATTTCATCCATGCTTCATTCCAATGGTTTGAATAGACAGAATGAAGAATTTGTCAAGGATTATGAGTTTTGTCTCTCAAACGTTATAGTAAAGATAATGAATATCGATTGGAATACATGGAGAAAAGCATGAGTGGAAGACAATGATATGATTTATGAAAAGTTCAATCCAGTGGAACACCCCTCAAGACCTAAATATGTTTTGGATCCTATTTTAGAAACAGATGAAGTTGTTGAGTATCCTAAAGAATAAGAAGAAGAAGAAGAAGAGGTTGTTGCACTTACAACAGAAACTGTCCTGAATGAGGAGGACAATGAACCTATTCGTCAAGACATAGTTGATAAATAAGTGTTTGTTCATTAAAAGGGTGTTTATTTTAGAAGATACAACATCTTCAAAAGAAGACTTGGTTGCTATTTAAAGAGAAAATGATGTTTTAGAATATAATATAGAATAAGATCTATCTCTTGTGCAAGAAGATTCACATGTGCGACTCCGAGAGGAATAAGTTGTTCCTGAAGTTATTCCTTATGCTAAAGATAGAATAGAGCTATCCTTTCAGTTGGGTAGACATGAAATGGATGAGTAAATTAGGGATGAAATCATGGAAATTATTCAAGGAACTAAAACTCTAAGTCATGAGAAGGATTTACCTATTGAGGGGGAGTATCCCCTAGTCTGGAACGTGTTGAAGTACCAAATCTGGTTGATCCAATCTCATTGCATACATGGTATAAATTTCCCAGTTATTTGTATGTGAATGATTTATAGGAAGTCATAGTCAATGGTCTTGATCTGTCTACTATGTTTCAATTGAAAATGGAATATACTCCTGAAGCTATCTCGACCAAAGAAGCTAGGCATGTCTTAGATTCTCTCTCCGAGCCTTTACAAGAACCTTCAAAATTTGTAAATAAGGATGATCTGAATGAATTTGGATCTACCATCTTGGTAGGGGTTGAAAAGATCATGAATAATCAACCTTATTCAATAACCAATTTTAGTGAAATAGATATAGTCATTCTATTGGAAAATATTATATGGAAGATTCAGCCAATAATCCTCCATGAGATTCAACAAACTATAATTGAGAATAAACAGCTTATTGATGAAGTAAAGACTCTAAGAGGTATGGTTGAAGATATATTGAAAGTACTAAAATCGAGACCAGAACCTACTTCTCATCCCACTGAAGATCTTGGTAGTCGGATTCCACATGAAGTAGCCTCACTGATTCAACCTCATCTAACCTCTGTAGCCTACAAAGTAGATGAAATAAACAAGGAGGTTGTTCAAGAGATGCGTGAGCTTGTTATTGGATTTAACAAGTTAACTGATGAGTATAAGGGGTGCCTTCAGAAAGTTCTCAATCAACTGAAATCTCTTACCTTTATTGTCACTTCTTCTCATGCTACTGTAAAATCTTCTTAACATTCTTTAGATAGTGATTTTCTCAGAACTATTGTCAAAGAAAACACCAGTTCTAGCTCAGTGGATTTAATAAAGAATCTCTCTATAAATTTATCATGAACAATGACATAGTTCTTGATTTGGTGAAAATCCATTCCAAGATTTCCAATTATCCTCAACAAGACATTTCTAAAAAGTATGACATCTACTTCAATCAGATCATCTCTACGAACGACATGACAAACCACTTCAAGTACCTTGTTTATAATCTGAGAATCCCTCATGTAACTCAACTGTTCAAAACTCTAGTCTAAAAGATCAAAGATTTATCTACTTTTTGGATATGTTTAGGGGGAACAAGGATGAATTTGAAAAATCCATGCAGTACTGTGGAGATATTATTACTAATTTTATCAATCTTTTATATCCTTATCATCATGTTCAAGGAACTTCCATTGTGGCTCCTGTAGCTGCACCTCTGAGATCTGGTTTTCGCACCTTCTCAACCTCTGAATTAGACTCCACATCTATGTCTATTAGTTAGGCCATGAGTCAGATTAGGCCTGTAATCCTTGATCAAAAATTGCCTTGGTCTTCTACTACACCAACCTTGGACCCTTCTATTTTAGATGGACTCCCTTTACCTTCTTTGTCCACTGGTTCACTCCCTTCATATACTTCTACCTCTACTCCTATGGATTCTTTATCTGATGATGCTTCCAAGGGAATAGAGAAGACAAGCCAGTGCTGAAGAGCATTGACTACTATCTTTTGATAGGGATCTTTTTTCATATGTTTTGATATCTACTCTTTTTAATGAAACTCTTTATACATATAATGAATTTTGAACTCTTATTGTCTTATTTACTCCATTTGATAATCACAAAAGGGGGAGAAATATGTATTCTATATGATCTAAATTCACATTAAAGATGAGACACATTCCCTAAGAATAGATCTGTCACTCACATGATATGTGATCAATAAAAAGGGGGATATTTTTGGACTCCTCATGTATTAATCATGTTATAAATATCAAAAATCATATATATTCTGTAAAGCAAGTTAATCATGTGTAATCTATCTCAAATCATATGTACAAATGATTAATGTCATTTGCATTAAATAAACCTATCCAAGATCTTAATTGTTATACATTATGTTTAATTATTGTACACTATATTTAATTCACTTCAAAATGATTTCATTGATGAATTATTAAGTCTAAACCATTATATGAAAATAAATGCTTATGTCTAAATACATATATATGGATAAGTCTAATACAATGTGAGTCTGCCACTGGTTGTGTATTTCTATAAATGGAACTAAACATCGTGACCATTCAGACACTGTGATCATTCAGACACCATGATCATCCAGACACCGTGACCATCCACACACTATGAGCATCTAGACAGCATGACTATCCAGACATTCTGACCATCCATGCATCGTTTCAAGGATACACTGTTTTGTGAAGACACTATTTACAAACTAACTGTGACACCATTTCTTAATCTATTTTGTAGTTTTTCAATTTAATTTATGATAATCATATTTGATGATTTCAAATGAACTGACATCATTAATGTTTCCTTGTAGACATATCATCCGATAGTACGAGGTATGAGGGGCAGAATACATGAAACTTTTCTACTCCAACACATGTACTACATGAATAAAAGAAAAATGCATCCCAGAAATAGGAGAGCATGAATCAAGAGAGTAATAACGTAGTACACAAGATTTTTTTTAAAACAATAACTGACACATGAAACTCAACATTCCTGAAGAACACACGAAGAATTATAGAATCCACAATCTGGACACAACATATCAGAATCATCGAGCACATCTTAGCATTGACAATACCATGAAGAACAACAGCCAGATCTATTTAAATTTGGATACTCTGTTTTCCAGGAGAGGACTCAATTTATGCATCTACTTCATCCCAGAAGTCAAGATCTTCATAGACTAACACTTAGAGAACTTCTAACCCTATTCCATAATTTCTGCTATGTTGTGTATTATTTCTCTTATCTTTCGAGCAGTGTGTGTGTCTGTATAAAACACACACTGTCTCCTACATCAAACTAAAGGATACAAGAAATACTTTCTCTTAAATCCTTTAACACCTATTTATTCCTACAGATTAGTGTTTAATAATTTCATGTGTTACTTGTTAGTGTTTACCCATGAAAAACTGTGGAAGAGGTCGTGTGACCTGGATAGTCTTCTTGTGTTGTTGTTAACCCCGATCTAGGGTATAGATCATGTTTATTTATATAAACTCCTTAGTGGAAGGTGATCAACAAGTGGAGTGGATTAGGTCTTGGCTTGAGACTAATCCACTTGTTTTATAACCTTTGTGTTGTTTACTTTAGTTTTCTATGTTTTGATGCTTAATCCAGAAATCACTAAATTTACATTGATAGTTAATCTTTGAAAGATGTTAGAATTGTTTTACCTTATTAGAATAAATTCAAAAGTAATGTTAATAACTAATATTAAGATTATTTAAAATTAATCAATATTCTAATAAGTTATTTAAATTGTCAAACTTTCATAACAGTAAAACCGTGATTAACTGGGCTATATTTAAGTTTATTGGGGAACCCATTTAAGAAATATTTTTAAATAGAAATATCTATAGATACTCAATTCACCCCCTCTTAAGTCATCTACTCCGACAAAAAAAGGGGGGTATTTATCATGTTTTAGTTAATTAGGGAGTGTTTGAGGAGCGAGTCAACCTATTCCACTACTCGATCATCACACGAGTCCTCACTCCCCAAGTTCGGTGGTTATGAAAATTTCATGACCCGCTAAGAAGGATTACAAAGTTTTGGGGATTTGATGAATGGAAAATGATTTTGATGAAAAGGGGGTACTACCACATAGTCTTCCCATTGGATAAATTAAAGTGAAGATCATGGAGAAAATGTACTGTCTCTATGAACCCTACTTTTTTGAATTTCAAGCAATGGGACAAGAAGTTTGACCCCGTGAATGTATGTAAAACCCATGCTCAGTTATGGATTATAATTTGAAAAAAAAATATCTATACTAGCACCCAAGGATTTTCTGGGATATTGCCTTATAAGTAGGAAATCCATTCGTATTGATTGAGAGACAAAATCTCTGAGGTTGGGAACAATGCCCGAATCTAGATTGAAATTGAGACGTCAAACACACTTGTTGAGGAGGCGATTCTCACAATAGGGGATGATAGTATAAAGTTAGAAACTTTATTTGAAAGAAAGCCAAAATTATTCCTAGATTTTCTATTCTTTGGTATCGTTATTATTGAATGAAAAAGAGAAAAAGAGTTCAACTTTTGGAAGGAAAAGGGACCTGATGAAAATATATGTAGGAGGATGAAAGTAAATGAGAAGCTTCCCCTAGAGCCTCAGGAGAATAGTGAACCTGATCAAGAGGTTATGAATTGGTAGAATGAACATCTTCACAAGGGGGGACCTCTTTGTCATCGGGATCCCAAGGTTGACAAGAAAGAAATGTTTAAGGGAATATGTCCTAATAGGGAAACACATGAGTTAGAGTCTCAGGACACTGGGGGCACAACTACTGGGATTCAGTTGGTAGACCTTCCCCTTTTTATTGACACGGTTCCTATGGTGGATGCTCAATCTGAGAAGAAAGTATACCCCCATGTGTTCAGGGTCACTGCCCCCCCCCCAGGGAATGACAATTCTATGTTGATGGCTATCGAGGCACATGTTAGAACGTAGGTTGGTTCTCCTGATCCACCTACTCAGTGTAATTATAATGGAAAGTGGAATGACCATCACCTAGATGTATCTAATATAGGAGGTAATTTTACACAAATACTTTCCTCTAATTCTTCCCGAAGGAAACCAAATGTGAGTAGTGAACCCTCTTATATAGACTCCAGGAATACCTTCACACCCTCGAGTGTAAGTCTCCAATCATATGAGGAGGAGGAACCTCAACCTGTTAATACCATTACAGTCATCCCAAGGGATGATGCTGTGGTGGACCAGTTGAGATGATTGGTGTCACTAATACACTGCATACTGACACTCATTGTGCTAAAAATGAGATCAATGGTAGCTTGTTAGAAAACATGAATGAAGAAGATAATGTCAACATAGAATCTAGACTTGGAACTAGCCTAAAAGGGAGAAAAGAGTAATAGGGAAGAAAGGAAAGTTCCAAAAATAATTGGAGAAAAAGGGGAGCCCTCAGACATGGGTAAAATCTCATAAGTAATAAGGATTATATACTGGAACTGTTAAGGGTTGCGAAATTCCCATATGGAAAAATCCCAAAGATATTATATCATGGCCTACAAACCTTTTCTTATTTGTATTACTTAACCAATACTCCTATTTTACACATGGAACGGTTTTAGGTGGGAATATCTTGGATACAACTTTGTATCTTGTGATTCTTATGAATCTTATATAGATCACTTGCGGGTTTTAAGGCATAAAACCATCCAAATTAGCTCTTGTGACAATGGACCTCAGATTCTTCTCATTACATTCCCCTTTGCTGGACACGAATTATCAATATTTTTTGTGTATGATTCAACCTCATATATTAGGAGGAGGTACTTATGAGAGGAACTTGAAGTTACTTCTAGGAAGATAGCTCGAAAATGGGTGATCATTGGTGACTTAAACCCTATATTAAGACTTGAAGAAAAAAATGGAGGTAATTTCAACAGGATTGCTACCTCTGAATTTTCTAAATGCATTAAAAAGTGAAATCTAGTTAATTTATTACTTTATAGTGTTGATTTCACATGATGTAGATACACATGGAATGGAAAAAATCACGAAAACATTATATATGTCTTGTACAAATTGATACGGATAGTTCTGCCCATGGGTTCTATGGACTGACACAACTTAAACACAATTCTGATCACAACCTTATAGTTGTCTATGCCAATACACAATAGACAAGGTCATCCCGTATCCTTTTTGGATTTAAAATGGGATGGATTCATATTCCAGGATATAGGAAAATTGTTCTAGAGGCCTAGAATATTAAGCCTATCAGGAGCCCTCTAAAAACGTTGGCTATGAAACTTAAGCACCATAAGGAGATACTCATGGAGTGGAGTAATAAATCATTATACAAAATTGATGATGACATTAGGAGTTCTGAGGAGTAATTATCCTTTAGTTATATTAGGAATGAGTATCATCCCACCCTTTCTAGAGAGGAAATTATGGCTCATAACAAGCTCGATGACCTATTAATGATAAAATAAAGGCTCATCAAGAATCATCTAAATGTGATATGGTTAAAGTATGGGGATATAAATTCTAAATTATTCAAAAAATTACACAAGGATAAGATGAAACAAGAAGGAGATAAGGTTATCAGTTTTAATGGCCATTTGTATAGTTCTGAAAACAAGATTGCTAAGCTGTTTTGGACCATTTCAAGGGGACATATTCTGATGATGGGTTGTCCAATACTCATAGGGTGGTGGAAAACATAAATCCCTACATTTATGAGCACAATAAGAATCTTCTTATTTCCTTCCCATGAAAAAAGGAGATCAGGACTGCTCTCATATCTCTTAATCCGAAGAGCACCCCCTAGTCTGGAGGGGTTTAATAATTTTTCTTAATATTTTAGTAGGAAATTTTATAGGTTGATAACACTCAATCCATTAAGGATTTATTTACTCAATCTTATATGCCTCATGTAATTAACTCTTGTTCCACTTATCTCATTCCTAAGAAAGATAGTTCTCTTGATTTTTATGTATTTTAAGCCAATAACTCTTAGGAACACAATTACCAAGATCATCAGTAAAATACTCATGAACAGGATGGGAGGGCTAGTTGATTTCATGATCACTGAAAATCATTTTGGCTTTTAATTTGGAGAAATATTCAAAGGTTTCTCTTTATAGCCTCAAAAAGATTTAATTTCATGTGGAGGAAAATGAAGGATGGGAACCTTTCAATTCAAATTGAAATCTCAATGGCTTTTGAAACACCTAAATAGAGCTTTCTACTTGATTTTATTAAATGATATGGATTCTCCAGTGTGTTCATTAATCTGATCTGTGCCATTATTAGATCATCAAGGATGTCCATAAATATAAATGGTTCCCCCATATGATTATTTCCATGCACCAATGGTGTGAGATAAGGTGATCCGCTATCTAGGATTATATTTGATATCCCAGAGGATTACCTATGAAGATGAATCAATGATATTTCTCACATGGGTCTCTATAAGAAAATTTGGAAATATATGAATGACTATACCCCATCACACATTTTGTATACTGATGATATTCTGTTGCTTGGTCAGGCCTCAAAGAAAACGATATCCTCTATTAAATCCATATTCAATCATTATAATGAGGTGGTTGGACATGCAATTAGCTAGGATAAGTCCTTCATTGTTTTTGGTAATGTAATTATAGAAGGAAAGATGAATAGAATCATTAATTATCTTGATGGAAAAGAGGAGATATTTATCATTTCTAGTATCTTAGTGACACATTTTTTGGGGGAAATTGAAGAGTAAATACTTGGAGGGAATATATGTTGGTATCAGTCATCAAATTTCTAGTTGGAAAGGGAAATCCATGTTCATGACTGGGAGGGTTTTTCTTGGGAACACAATGATCACATCCAAATTCATCTATTCCTTCTCCCTCTATTGATGGACTAAAGGCCTTATCAAAGAGCTTTCTAGCATGGTAAGAAACATTACTTGGACTGGGTCAGCACATGTGAGGATTTTGATCCCAATCTCATTGAAATAATGCATCATGATAGTTGATTTTGGAGGTATAGAAATCAAAGGACTAAGAACCTTCAATGATAGTGTGGTTGGGAAATTCACATGGGGCCTGATATCCAATGATTTCTATGATAAATTCTTTACAAACAGATTCACAAGAAGGCTCTTTAATGAATATAAGTACTACCATATCTCATTGGTTTGGAGATATCCAAATCACTCATTTATGAAGATCATATATGAAACAAAATGGATGGTTTTTAGGATCTCTACTTCCAACTGTTGGAGCACAAAAGGGCTTTAACACCATCTTCAGGTGAGCATGGATGTCCCCTTTTAAGAAGAACACCTATCCATATTAGACCTTATCTCAAGAATGTATTCTTCAAATATTATGATTCCACCCCAAGTTGAGATTGAAATACATGATTACACATTTATGGACTGTGACACCCTCTTTTGGATGCATAGTAGGAATGGTCAGTTCACCCATAATGAGTGTTACTGACATGAATATGGGGGACTCTTCCACCCACCTTAAAGGATAATGAAATTCTAGAATAACGTCATATATTCTACCAGATTCATCATGCTTTAGAGGATCTATGAAAACTGTATCCCACATTCCAAATAGCGCAAACGAGTTCGTTTCCACTTGACTTCAGTCTGTCCTTTGTGTATGTGTGTTGAAGAAACCATACAGCACCTATTCCTGGAATGTGACCAAGCCAAAAAACTTTGGTCCTATGCTAGTTTTCTATTCAAGATGAACATAGATACCTACACTACACTTATTGATCTGTTAGTAAAGCTTTATTAGGATCACTATAGTGAATATATTAAACACTTACTAGTTGCTGTTTTTGCTTCTGTAACCATTGAATCTCTACAAGATTCTCTAAATAGAGCACTATTTCACAATGTTTTCAATTCTAGACAGAAGGTAAAGGGGGCCATACACTGGGAGTTTTATGTTGCTTCAGTATTACATTAATTTAAAATTTTTAATAATGTTTTTGACCTATAAACTCTATGATTTCATGGGGTTTCTGGTCAACCATGAAAGCCCCAGATTCTCAAATACATTCAGTGGATACCTTTGATTGTGCCATGCCTTAAGGTGAATGTTGACAGAGCTTCCTCAGGTGCACCAGGTCCATTGGGATGCGGTGGTATGTTTCAAACTTATTGTGGGTTTGTTAATGGATTATTCTACCATTTAAATGGTGTTGGCAATGCCTATGAAGTAGAATTATGGGCAATAATTTACGTAATCAGTTTTTTGTACATACAGTTGGAACATGGTGTGGATAGTATCTGATTCTCAACTTTTGGTTCAGGCCTTGAAAACCAGGACGCCTAATGTGCCTTGGAGAGTGTTACCTCATTTTGTTGGTTTCCTTGGAAATATTACTCAAATAAATTCGGTTGTTTCACATGTCTATCAGGAGAAAAATATGGTGGTGGATGCTTAGGCAAAGAAATATATCACTAAAATGGACATGATACTATCTTTTATCATCCCAGAATACTGCACCACATTGGTAGATGGTGATAGATGTGGTTCCACACACTCTCATTTTTGTAATAACCCATTGTATTCCTAAAAATTTATCATATTTTATTTAATAATTTCTTAGGGCTAGATTCCACCGGATCCTAGACTTTTGTGTATATGGCTTCCTTAAAATGGTTTATAATTATTTGGATCCATTTTTTCATGTGTATAAATCTATTAAACATAGTTTTATTAGGATAAAATTTCTGGATTGTTATATTCTACGACCCTTAAAACAATTTAATCCTCAAAATTGTTTATCTAAATGAAAATAAGTAATGGTAATTTTCCCTCATATAATCCTAAGATTCCCAAGTTGCCTCATCAATAATATGATTTTGATATAGAACATTAACTATATGGATGGTCATGTTTCTCAAAACCATGTCTCTTCGATCCATTATTTCCACATGTTGTCGTTCATGTGATTGGTCATTTTCCAGTTATATAGCTTTCAAGATCAACAGATGTAATGGATCTAATATGTACATAATAAAAAGTGATGCATAAAACACATTATGCAAATTGATATAGATATGGATTAATTGATAGGTTATAGGATAAAACACTGAAATGATTAAGGATCTTAAAGGGACTGATGTATCCGGGATGTAAATTACCTTTCTTACCAAATCACAAAACATACTTCCATAGAGATATTTGAGGGAAAAATTGTCACCAACTTAAACTCTAGATATCATTGATGAATATCATAAAAACTTGCTTTTTTTTTTTCATATTACTCAAAATGGTTTGAACCTTCTTAGCGATTTCTTGAATAAGGGTAAGACCTATCAACTTATTCTCTTGAACTCCATCCCATCATATTGGTGTCCTATATCTCTTCCCATACATAGATAAATATGGTGTCATCTAAATTCTTGAATGGAAGTTATTATTATTCAATAAATCTACCAGGGGAGGCATTGATCCCATCAATCTTCACAATATATCAAACCAAATATTTGGATATCATATAGAGTTTTAATTTTCCTCTCAAGATTACCATTTGTCTAAGGATAATACATAGTTTAAAAAATAAGCTATGTCTCTAATGATTTCAGATGAATAATTTAGAACATTTAGGTGAAACATATATCCCTTTTAGATATAATGGATAATGGTACTCCATGCAGTCTCACTACTCCCCTTAAGTATATCTTGGTGGGTTGGTTGTGTGGTAAATCTTTTTTTATTGAAATAAAATAAATTGAATACATTAGATGATTTACTACAACCCAAATAGAATTATGGCATTTAGAAATTTTGGGGAGTTCTCTAAAAATTCCCATGGTGATGTTTTCCCACTTACATAATGGTATGGGTCTGGGTTGAAACATACCCTTATAATTTTATCATTTGGACTAAGATTTATACAATACCAATCATTGTGAAACATATTCTTCAATTTCTCTCATCATTATATCCAAACATATGTTTTGGTATATATCTCTATACATTTTTAGTAGTTTTTAGATGTAGAAAGAAGGATTATCTATGTACATCCTCAAAAAGTTACATTTTCAATTATAACTTTGGTGGGATCATATATGGGTTATAACCTATATAATTCTATCCTTATTTAAGTTGAACTCTTAAATATTTCCTTTCTTTTATTTTTATCTCTAAATCATCTTTCTAGGGTTTTTATAAATTCAATTGAATGGAAAATTATATTACCATATACAAGACATATACCCTCCCAATATGAATTCATGATTCATAGATAGAAAATACATGAGTCTTGGGCCTTTTTCAATCCTTATAATGGATAGATTTATATTTTAATTCTTACTCAAAGCATCAACCCTATTATATACCATCCCATGATGATAATGTTTTGAGAAGTAATATTTTTTTATCAATTCTAACTATCTCTTTTAGTGTACATTAAAATCTATTTTTGAGAATATTTATTTCAAGATATTATGATCAGTATATGTATCTAACTTTGTAATGATGAAAATTATTCAAATTAATGATCACTAACTCCAAAATCATATTATTCATTGGGAAATTTTTCCTAGGAGCATTTAATTTACACAAGGTATAATATATTACATTATCATTCTACATGAGGATGAAACCAAATTAATTATAAAATGAATCAATTTATATTAAAAAACCCATTACAGGGTGATTTATGAATAGGATTAGTGACCAACCATTTTTTATTTCATTAATACTTTATATTTATATGTCTAAATGAAATTCAATCACTTATCTGTCATATTTTTAAGTAGATTAGATAAACATGAAAAATATCTCACAACTCATCATTAATATATATTTAACCCATGATAAATATGGATCTAGGTTACAATGGCTTGTCTGAACCATTTCTCGATAACATTCATCTCGATAAATATATACTCAAAATTCAGTAAAGGAATTTTTGTCTTTAAAAACATTTTTTATTAAAAAATGATTTTAATTTCATTTTGTACAGAGAAATTATAATTAATTTAGACCATTGTTATAGATTTTATTAGAGGATATTAATAATTTTTTTTGAAATCATCATGTTGATATTATCTTATGGAATATTTTTATTTTTTTCTAAAAGGATTTATTTTATTGTAAATAGTAAAAAATACTAATTTTTTAAAAAACATTCATTTATTTGAAAGTAAAAGTACCAAGGTATTATTAATTTTATATTAAATGAAAATAATTCACCTTTAGTTATAAATATTCTAATATATTATACATTAATAATCAGTATACTTCATATTGGTATAAATTTATTTTTGGGTTGAAAAAACATGTTTTTTCTAGAAATTATTTTTATGAGCGTAATTTTTTTCTGTTTTAATAAATTATATTAATATGTAATATTTAATATTTTTAATGAAATTTATATTTTATATTTTTAATAATATAATTTAAAATTAATTTTTAGGTTTTTAAAAGCAATGGAATGTATGTAATTTATGTTTTATGATTAAAGATTTTTTTCCTTAAAACATGTTTCCCTTGCAGGTAACATGCTAATTTTGTCATGACCCGTCCTCGGGGCCCGTACCGTGACTACCCCAAGCCCGCTTTCCATAGGCCAGGGGCTGGAGACTAGCACCAAAAGGCATAAATCCCTATAAAAGGGTATGAATTGCCTTTATAAAATGTAAACACATTCAACCAGAGTACAAGCCAAAGAAAACACTAAGTAAAACTGAAAACAAAAGTAGTGCTGAAAGTAAGGGGCCATAAATACAATCCCAAATGTAACGTACAAGGTAAAAGAAAAAACAGCTGGAAGGTGAAAAGCAGCTCCTGGATCGTCCACCATGGATCCTACCTGAAGGGTAGGTACATATAGCCTCCTCAGTGCCCTTGTCTATCAACCTCCTCCGGGTTTCGACTCGTCGTGAGGTCCACCTCCGGGTACTGACTCGTCGTGAGGTCCACCTCTAGGTGTCGTCCAGTCCTCATACACTGGGCCTCCATTAGTGTTGTCCATTGTATGTATCCAACATAATGAGGTGCGGGCATAGCCTGTGCAGGGGAGAGTATAATGATACTCAGTAGGGTCCCTGACACCCTTAAGGTCTCACTAAATTCAACAAGGATAACCACAAAGAAGGATCTCAATAGATAACCCTTACTTAGGTATATGCCTATATATATACCTAAGTCATCAAGTAACCCATCTCAATCATGAGGTAAACACACATGTATGAAATCAACGGATAACCACAACTTAGGTATATGCCCATACATATACCAAATTTATCTAGTAACTAATCTTAATCATGAAGAAAACACAAAGGTCATTGACTCATCTCAAACAAAGATTTTTATTCATGATATCGAAACCACGACTGTTGGAGAACTCCTCCTCTGTCGAGTACAATGATCTTATCATGACTTCAAGGTGCTACTAACTAACCTTAGACTGCTGAGGTACTCCTATTATCGAGTACCGTGGGTCGACCACCTCACAAAGTAGTGCTCCCCCGCCATGGGTCTGCCACCTCACACAGTAGTTCTCCCCCTCATAGCCTACAGAGGTAATCCTCATGTCGAGTACAACAGGTCTGCCACCTAACAAAGTAGTGTTCCTCCACCATGGGTCTGCCACCCCAACACTGTAGTGCTCCCCACTGGGCTATTCAAGTCACTCCTAAATGAATCAGACTAACAATCATCAGGTTTCAGACAGCTACTATTTCTCCGCACACCGAATACTCATCTCTGGGAGGATCCGCTCCTTGAGCTACTGGTCGATAATACATGTATCTAAAATTCCCATGAAGAAATTTAATAAAGTACTTCCTCGTCATAGGGGTATCAACGCAATAGACGTCGCATCAATCAGACAACCGGTCTGTGACTTATTAGCCTTTTAGTCTCGGGGGCCCTGTTGGTTTTGTGTACGAACCAACCTGACTGAAACTCAAATGTACCCTGAACTCCCATGGGGTATACTCAAAGGAAATGTTTCTCCACAAGATTACCAATTCCGCTGATGGTTCGTCAAACAAACGTCTGGTCTGAGAGTTATTGGATTTCTGTTCTAGGGGCCTGATTAGTTTATAAGCTAAACTAACCCGACCACACTACAACTGTGTCCGAACCTTCAGTAGAGTATGCCAAAAGATCTATCTCAACAAAAGGAAACCAATGTAATTGACAGCACATCAATGTGACATCTGGTCCTTAAGTTATAAGATTTTCTGCTCTGAAGGCCCGGTTGGTTTCGCATTCTATCCAACCCGTACTTACCCAAACTTCATCGAGGCCTTGAGTGTAGTATTCCAACATGAACCTATCGATCCAAGGAATCCTATGCGACTGATGGTTCATCGATCGGAGGTCCTTAGCTCATGTTATGGGCGTTTAAACGAATCTGGTCTGAAAAAGGGGGTCTAGGCCCGGTCCGACCCGACCCATCCCAACCTGGGTTGGCTGGAACCGGGTCGGCTCGACTCGATTTTGGGTCTGGCCCGGTTGGGCACGAATTGTCCTGGCTGGCGCGGCCTGGCACAACCGGCGTAGCCCAACAAAACCAGCGCGGCCCGGCCCAGCACAACTGGTGTGGCCCCGCCCGGCCGGCGCTCCTCGGTCTGTATGGCCCGCCCCGGCTCGGCCGAGGGAAGCTCGCTCAGCCACCTGGCCGAGCGGAGGCGCGAACTCCCTTAGCTGGTGTGGCTTAATGTCGCGCCCCTCCATCTCCCGAATGACAAAACTGTTCTGGTCTTCAACCGCCACCATGGCTCAGCCGCGGTGGACTGCTCTGGCAGCGCGCCGCCCCTGCTGGACACCGACACCGTCGTGCCGGCGAGGCGCGCCGGTCGCGTCTTCCGCAGACCACCAGACACACTCCGTTGGCCCGATTCTCCCATTGTCTATGCCCACAGCTCTCCCGGGAACTTCTCTTCACTGAGACGATTTCAAATTTCTGTTGCAGCCCTGTTTCATCATCGCCCGTCATCCCACGCACAAACAAACAACCAGCGGGGGGTCGTCGGGCCATGTTTGTTTGACCCATGCCCTCCGTGTTAGGCATTATCAATTGGCAATAATCAAACACTTTCTTTCAACTACGAAAAGGGTATAATTTATTCAAGAATAAATTATACAAACATCCTATAAATAAACACTCATGCTAGAGAGTATAAACCAATTAAATGAGAAATATACAATATTCCCCTACCTTGAAAAGACGTCGCACATCGTCAAACTGTGGAAGACGAACGTCACGGTGGTCGAACGTCGTGGAAGAATGGTGTCGATTCCGTTGACGTCGGAGGAAGAGTCATCATCATTGGCAACGTTCCCTGCAGCGGTGTCTCATCCCTTGACGTGGAGGAAGAAGGAGAGAAGGCACGTCATTGGTGACTTCGTGTTATTTGTTAGAGGAAGAACACCTCTCTTTCTAATACTCCAGAGGTTCCCCACTGAAATATTTTCTATCACAAATATTACAAAAGACTTCTCCCATTTAAATAAGTGACATTCAACACAACATAATTCAAATGAATTCATGAAACATAAGTAATTAATTAATTGTGGGCGATTAATTTACCTATAGTGTTGGCATATTAAATGAGAGAGAGGAAGGTGGAAGGGTTCAAATAATTAATGGAATAGTTGGCAAAGAAATAAATGTAAGGGGAATTTAAGGGGGGTTTCAAGGGAGATGATGGGTTGGGGATCGTGTGGGCCCCACCTATCATACACCCACACATGGGTAGTTAGGTGTTTGTGGGTTCCACCCATAACTCCACTTTGTAGGATAAAACTACCATAGATATATATAAAATTTTACACTACCAATTTTATTTATTTTATTCTATATTCCTAATTATTAACCTTCAACCTGCATAAAACACAACTGCAATAAAGGTTCCCTTATGCAATTATCGGCACTGCGAGTTCATCGGTGCCCTCATATTTTACTTCTGAGCACCGCTTCAAAATATAGAAAAACTTGCTCATTTTTTCACTAAACGTACCTGAGATAAACTTCAGAAATTGATTCCGAGCACACCGGGCCTCAGAATCAGGTTCTGTCAAAATCCATAGACTCTTAAAATTAAAAATAATTAAAAAAAAATCCTTGATATTTTCCGGGTCTTTACATTACTCCCACATCAGGGATTTACATCCCCATAAAGCTACAACATAGACTAGGGAAACTAAAGGGTACTGAGCACACATCTAAACCTCTTACTCCCATGTGCTTCCCTGAAGGTTCCTGTGCTGCCCGCAAATGAGTACCATAGGAATCAACCATCCATGTAGGAACCGCTCTTATCGATCCTCAATCTCCACTGGAACCTCTGTGAAAGTCTCCTCGTGGTCGATGATGTGGTATGGGTCATGCTCATATCTCCTAAGCTGAGATACGTGGAAGACGTCGTGCGCCCGATGCAACTGAGATGAAAGGTCCAGGCGGTAATCCACCTCACCTACTTTGCTGAGAACCTAGAAAAGTCCTATGAATTATAGAGATAACTTGCCGCATCGGCCAAATATCTGTAGACCTTGTCGAGGTGAGACCTATAAGAAGACATGGTCTCCATCCTCGAACTCCAATGGTCTACGTCTCCTATCATCATAGGACTTCTTTCTTCTATGTGCAGTCTTCATCCGCTCCTGGATGATATGTACTTTCTCCATCGTAGAATGAACCATCTTTGGTCCTACAAGAGCTGCTAAGATTCCCCCTTTTTCTGAAAAGTGAAAAATCCGGTCTCATCCCCGGGATGAACCACATACTTAGCCTAATACAGTTAATCCTGACATGAATGGTACTAATTCATGCCATGGACAACGTCGTAAGTCATAAATGCTACTTCCAAGAGATCCAACCGTCACTCTTGCCGTAAAGGGTTGAGTCACACTGTCGGCATCAGTGTGTGGTCACTGGGTGTCCTCCAGTAGGAATCTCAAAATTTAGGTTCTTGTCAATAGTTTTAATCGGAACCTCTTAGTATTAACCACACAAAAAGGAAGGAAATAAATGTCACAAGGACAAATGTCTTTTATTACTGTAGCTCAAGGTACAAAGACACATAACAACCACAACCAACAACAACAAGGAAGCTTAGAAGAACCAAGAACAAAGGTCTCCATGCCTGGAACTAGTCCTGTTATCATCCACCTGCTTCTGGAGTTCCATGGTCGTATGCTTCAGTTGCCAGAAGTTGTGTCCTCCCTTTTCCACCCGCTCTTTTTGGTCTGGGTGGACCTCCGAGTGGTGGTAGTGGAAACACCTTGAACGTCGTCCACCTCCAACTACATGACCATCTCCTCTGCCTCATCCGCCTTCACCCTGCAAACTTTCTCGATCGAACCTATGCCTCTACCTGGGAGTTCCTTCATCTATCTGCTGATCATCCGAGTGGTGGGTCGGACAGTCATGAGCCATGTGACCCTGTCCGCCGCATGTGTAACACATCATGGTAGGTCTGCCTCTATCTCTACCCTGGGTGCCTCACAATACCGATCCTGAGTCGAGCGGTCGACCACCTATTGGTCTGGTCCTCTTGGACCTCTACGTCATCTTTATACTTCTAGTAGTAAAAGAATCCACTGCATGTCAGCTAGTGGTGGGTCCCACTACTAGAGACTGCTTATCAAGGAAACTCTCCACTAAGAGGGCTCGTTCCAACACCCATGTCTACGTCGAGATGTTGTGGGAGACAACTGAAGCTCTAATCTCTCGCCTGAGCCCCTGCTTGAAGGTCTGGGCCTTGAAGAACGGGTCTCGTACCATGTCTGTAGAGTAGCGCGAGAGGTCTGTGAACCTCACCGAGTACTGTGCTACTGTCATCTTTCCCTGCTACAAATGCAGTAGCTCTTGTATCTGCACCTCTCGAATGGTGGCTGGTACAAACTCTGCCCGGATCAGGCTCTCGAAGTCTGCCCATAAGAGTCTTGCCTCGTCGTGCATAGGGAGCATCAAGATCCAACATCTGTCTATTGATGCCTGAAGGAGGCAGGAATAAAGGATCACCATGAAGTCAGGTGGTGTCTCTACTAGTATGAAGACTCTCACCATATCCTCCAGCCGATCCTCAGCCGCCTGCAGGTCCGTCTCTCCCCTGAACCTGGGTGGCCTCTCGTGCTGGAACTCGTGCAGCGCGGTCAAGTGGCATGCACTCTCTATTGCTGGGGATAGTGGCATCGGTGGTGATAGTGCAAATATTTTCAATTAATTTATATTAAATATCATTATTTTAAACCTACAAAATTGTTCCTCTAAGATGAATTGTTTCATTTTTATGATAATGATGTTATTTTGAGTTGAATAGTAAAAATTGGCCATTTTGGAGTTTTAACAATTTTAAATTATTTTGGTAGTTTGGCCATAACATTATCTACAATTATCAAAATTTTAAAATTCTTTCTTTTCCGGATTCTACACATCGAGGTGGTAATTTACTATTATTTGACTAAAATCTTAATCGGCCATATAAAAGGTCAAAAGAAGCTCACAAGTGGGCTCAAGAAAACTGTTTTCAGTTCTGCCTAGTTTTGATGTGGGATCCATAACTCATTCACTGTAGGCCCAAATCTTGTCAAATTCGGTGGCTAGACGCGCAAGGAGTTTTGGATCATCTGTCATAAAGGCATCACTGAGTTAATTGGCAGTTTTTTGGTTCATTAAATCACCCTAATCCGGAGGATTTCGTTTTGGAGAGTCTGACTAGACAGAATAAATGCTCATAGTAAAATTGCCATAACTCTCAGAATACATGTCCAAATCTGCTGAGCTTTTTAGGGGACACGGCCAAGGGAATTATCCACAACATTCAAGAAGGTCTCAATGCGTGAAGATGTCATTTAATGGGGATAAAACGCGTCAACATTTGGGGGACATTCTGGCTATAAAAGGAGGAGAGCTCCACCCTCTCAAAGCATCCCATTCTCCATACATTCCTTCATGGAACCAAGGAGGAGATCTCCACCGAGGGAGGCCGGCCGCAAATCTTCCCCATTTATTTTTATTTTATTTCACTTCTTTATTTTTTAGTTTTCAATTGTAATTTAGATTTCTAATAAATTCATGCATCGTTTTTATTTTTGTGTCCACCGATTCACCCTCTTCTCTTCCTCTCATCTTACCATTGTGAACTATAATACTCATGATCATGAGTAACTAATCCGAGGAATATCCCGAGGGAGTAATTAGGTTTTTGAACCCAAGAAAATGTTTTTAATATTATTTGAGTTAATTATAAGGATAATTTATAGTGGGTGTAATCCTCACTGTGGTTGTCTAAAGATTAACTTCTTAATCTACAACAGTTTTCCCTCGATTGAGGAGGTGGATGGAAGGTGTGCTTGGCGATCCATTACCCTTACCATGGTGGGGTAAACATTTGGATTGTTTGGGGAAGGGTTGGTTTTCTACATTGTAATGCTTGAGTTCTTGGACTCAATTGAATAAATTTTCTTCTTCTTCAAAGTTGTTTTCAATTTTTTTTAGCGGATTTTATTTTCAAGTTAGATCGTTCTTGAATAATTAATTCTGTTATTTTTTTTTTCCTTAGTAAAATAATCAATATCTCCCTCCACTAATTTCTGGTTTATATATGATGGGATAAATCAGGAATTAGTGGTGAAGTACTCGACGATTGTCAGTACGTGTAAAAGGTGTAGTGAATGTTCTGGATTGTTTGGGATAAACAAAACCCGGTCGGGTATTTCCCATTTAAATTAAGGATATTCAATACAACTATTTACACATGGAAGGAGAGTTGACCAAAACAAGATCTTGGTAAGGTTTTCTCTCACAATAATAATTTCACCGTGGAAGTGAGAGGAAAAGATTGTGGAAACTCACTTTAATCAACTAAGAAGAAGAGGTTTGAATTAAATTGAACAAGGATAGCATTATAATTAGGAAACTGACCCCGACCTAATCACCCTTTTAATTTCATAGTTTTTCAATCATTTGAATTTAAAATTTCCTTTCCAAACATTTTTGCACCCGTTTTAAAGTGACAACCCGTTTTTGTGCACTCCTCTTCGAAAGACATCCTAGGTCAACCACATTACTACATTTTAACTTAGGAAAAAATTGTTTTTCCACGCCCTACGAGAGGCTTGCGTCAAACATGGCACCTTTGCCGCGGAGGTAGTGCCACAAACTAATTGTAAATATTTGAATTTTTCAATTTAAAAAAATAATCTTTTTCCATGTTGTTTTCAAATGATTATTTCTTTAATTCATGGAATAATTACACACCAGTGGGAGAACCAATTATTGAATCACCTTGGTCTATATATTATAAAGTTTTTTTCAGGGCTAAACAAATTAGGGGAGCTCGAATCCAAATCATCACAGAGGATGAATTCAAGGATCTCATTGAAAACCTTAAAGAGTTCCTCGAATACCCAGTATTGGAGGGTTTGGCCAGAGAATTAATTGAGCTTCAGAAGTATTTTCCAGAATTTTATCAAGAAATGATCAATGTGCAACACCAAGAAGAAGAAGTTCACAAGGATCTTGAAGCCCAATTAGAAAGAATTAGTCAAATGGTTAAAAACATGGAGACGTCAATAAAGTGGATTGCGGAACAAGTACATGCATCCCAGGATCAACAAATGGAGCCCAAACAAGAACCAGAACAAGAACATTTGATGGAAGAAGTATCCCCAAATATCCTTCAAGTTGAAGAACCAATGGAGACCTTGTTGAAATTAAAAGAAGATCCATTGAGCCCAACTCAATCAATGTTGGAGAAGATTGATGAAGAATATTTAGCTAATGAAATGCATATGGGAGATCAAAAAGATCTGGATAACTTCTGGAATGAGTGTGAGTAACTTCTTGATCCAACTATTCCTGATAATGTAGATGATTCAGAAACATTGAAGGAAGAAACCAACCAAGCAGTGGAATTTGAAGAGAATATAGAGGAGTCTGACCACCTACCTCTATCTACAGAAATTCAACTCCAAGAGCCACCTCCCTTTGAAAAAGAAATTGAATCCAAACAATCTCAGGGAGTTAATCTTTTCATAAAATCATTATCTTTTGATTTTGTTGAAACTAAATTAAGTATTACATCCCCTTGTTTTAATTTTTCAGATTCATCTAACACTTGTATTTCTTTGGAGGGAGAATATGCATTTGAAGAGGAACATCTGGAGCTCCCCAAACCTATAGATCATTTAATGGCAGGAGTACATGAGAAGATCAAATTGATTTTTTTGGAGTATAATGAGACACAAGATACTTACATTGAAATGGAAGAATTTGATATTGATTATACATGCTTTAATGTTTTTCAAATAGAATTAAACTCTGACATTCCCTTTGATTTTTCCCCAGATGTATCATACCTTCAGCAACCACTGGAGAATAAAGATGATGTTGTTCATGTAGAACCCAAGAAGGAGGAGGCTCTGTACTTCTTCCTACCCCCACCATGCATGGTGTACCTCATTGCGAAGGGGGTGGATCTGGTGTACTCCATATATGGAGTCCTCCTTAACAAGAACAATGAAATTAAAGCCGGGAAGAGCCACATGTGGTGGTTCAAATCAAAGAAACCTCATCCACCATCAGATTGGGGATAATCGATTAGAACTGCCCCTCTGGAGGCAGTCAAAACCCAGGGCCCACTTGGGGGATTAATCCAAGATCTATCCTTCTTTTCTCATCCTATTTCTATTTTCATTTCTTTTAATATATTTCTTATGTTCTGTTTTTACTTTCTTTAGGTTTTCAAAGAGAAAGACTTAGGATCCAAACTCAACGTTGCATTTCCAATAAGTCAGGTTGTACCTCTCCTTTATACTTACTTAGCTGTTGTGATTCATTCAGAAATCTATATATATGTAAAATCCACTTGAATGCATCGAGGACACTACATCATTTAATTGTGGGGGAGGGAACCTTTGTAGTATAAGATTTTCATTTGATTTTTGTTTTCACAAAATAAAAAAAACTGTGTGTTTTAAAATTTTTGTGTGTTTATTTTTCAATTTTTGGTGTGTTTCTGAAATTTTTGAGCTGAAAATATTATCAATGCCATTTTTGAAACCCGTTTCAATGAAGGAACAAATCTATTTCATGAAATTGAGCTTAAATGAATACTGAAATGAATTTGTTTCAAGTTCATTTGTTTTGTAATTTCATGAAAAATACACTGATTTTTGAATCTCATGCCATATTTCACTGTCTATATCTTTGAAATAACTTTCCTATGAGGCTTCTGAACCATTTTTGTCATATTCTTTTCATTCACCTCATTTCTTGAGAGAACCAGACCATGCATGCTTTAACCAGAATTTGATTTATTCCTTTAAAAACTTGAGGATTTGGGTACGTGTGTTTTAAATGATTGAGGCATTTATTTGGTTTGAAGCCCCCTTTTCAAAATAATCCTTTTCATTATGGCCCACCTTTATATTTATCCTTCATTTTATCCCCTACTAGCCATGAATTTCCTATTAGGTTAGCCACATTACAAGCCAATTTTCCCTATCCTACCTGCTCTTGAAGTAAAATTTAATGATCTAGTTGAACTTAAGTGTGGGGGATGATGTCTTGTGGTGTACTACCTCATTTGGTTATAATTTGGGTGGAATATAAATTGTGGAAGAGATGTGTGTGATGCTGAAAAATTATTATGTTAAAAGATGTGCCTTTTCTGGAGCTTTGTCTCTCACCGGTCAAGACTACACGACATGTCCCACAGGCACATGGCATGTACTAGATGAGCTTCACCGACTCGTGTTGTTAGTTACACGGCCGGATTCCAAAATTACACTACACGGCGTGTTTATAACTAACATGGTGTATATCACCAAAGGTTTCTCCGTCTGTGTTGTTAGTCACACAGCAGACACAAGGTCAACCCTACACAGCGTGTACAACTAGTACACAGCGTGTTCCCACAAAAACTTGCCAATCCTGGGTCTCTAGCCACAGTGGCAATGACACGGTTAGAGACTACATGGTGTGTACATACGGAACACAATGTGTACTTAAGAAAAATTGTTTCTTCTCGAACAGAAGAACACATGGAATGTATTTAATACTACACGGAGTGTATTCTGGATTTTTTTAGATATTAAGCATTAGAACTACTCCAGAGCCCTGAAAAACACTGAAACTAAAACCAAAGTTCCAATTCTTATCCGTGAGGGTCCATACTCCCTGCTAATCAAATCTTGAAATCTTATACATGTTATAAACAAGGTAAACAAGTCAATGATCCACCATATTCCTGTCAATGAGGGCCCATAACACCTCAAAAACCAAAGTTTTTCATTCATTCAAAAACAAACCTCATACAAACAATACCCTATCAACTGTAGGCATGTTTATCATGGTACCTATCACAACAACATGAATTTTCTAGCACAAAATCTATCACAACAACATGTAATTTCTAATGCACCTTAATGGCATGAAAATTATGCATGACATGTGATTATAACATGTGTAGCTACTTTTAGACACAATTTATTACTGAATCCCTTAACAATTTATATATTTCCATTGTCGCCAAATAATAAAATAACCTAGAGAAATGAAATTTCTCTGATACCACTTTGTAAAAACCCAGATTCGGGTGCCACATAATAGGTGCCCCAAACCCAGTTGGTCACATGACCTCACACGCATTTCCCCAAATGCCAGAGGCTATCAACTAGAATCCAAGGCCTAGGACAAATAGTGGGGAAACTATGCCCTAATTTGTCAAAGTGTAGCATAGTGGAACAAAATATAAACATAAAAAAGTAGAAGAAGAGAAAATATAGACCTGAAATGGAAAACAGAACATAAGTAAAAGATAATGAACAATCATATATATCATGATGCAACATGTATCTAATTCTATGAAAGTAGCCAAAACAGGGTACACTGCAATCTGATACAATACAACAGAATGTACAAAGTACAACCAAGCAAAACAAAAGCAGTGCAACAAGAACACAACATCATCACAAACCTAAACTCGGTCACATACTCTCCTACTCATCTGTAACAATCATGTACCTATGTAGGGACTCTTGAACATATTGGCACCCGAAACAATATAATCTGTTTGGGCCCAAGACATGACCCTAACAGGGTGTGGGAAATAAATCCCAGTAGGAAACCACCAAAGGCCTGTTCCCAACTGTCTGTGAAAATGTGCAACAATATTGTGCAATAATGAAATTCAGTAAACTAGAATGTACTCAAAATTAACCATTCCTACCAGTTACATTGTAATTTTAATAATCATTTAACAATTAAATATAATTTAATTATGACTTTTTATGAGGCTCGGCCTCGATCAAAAATATCTTATACTAGTGCCACAACAGAACTACAACAGTCTATCTAACAATTGAAAGATAATAAAAATATGAATCTTGTGCTTTAGCTTGGAAGGAACAACATAAGAAATCACCATAGTGAATATTCAAAGTAAACATGTCATCAGACATGAAAATACTTACCCTCTGGCAAACAGAAACGAAACCCTCAGGTGACTGCCCTTATGCATAATGAATATTTCCCTTAAGAATACCAAATATTTCCCTCAGGCACAAAAGCTACTGCCCTAATGCATAAGAAACATTGCCCTCAGTCTAAAAAAAACCTTTCCCTCATGCTAAACAGAACCTTTCCCTCAGGCTAAATAAAGCCTTTCCCTCAGCCAAAACAGAACCTTTCCCTCCAGCTAAACCAAACACTTCCCTCATGCATTCCATAGGAAAATAAAGTAACTGGGCCAATCCCAACACAAAGCTAGAAATTTATATATGTTTCCTCTCATGAAAACTCAAAAATTCTATAATAATGGCATACCCACGGGTATCCTAGCCAAACGACTAAACAAGGGAACTGCACCCTCGGGGTGGCCTAGGATCAAAGAAATGATCCCAAACAACAGTTTATTCTTATTCATTAGATTACCTATGCAATTATAGGTATATCAATAGTCAATGTCTCCGCCTTACAAAAACTCGAACATGGGTACGTGGCAAAAAATTACACAAAATCAACATGATAGTTGGAATTAAATACAAGACCACCAACCTTCATCTCCTCTGATCGATATACATGAAAGGTGCCTCCTGAAACAACCATGAATGACGTAGATATGAGATGAATGATTACCCGTTAAAACCTAAATAACTTCCCCTAGTGAAATAATTGAAATGAGAGACTCAAGGAGAGGGAAGACCTTACCCGTGTGGTTCAAACGAGATCAATTATGGAAGAATCAGAGTCTCGGTGAGCGATTGGGAGCTCCTCCAAGTCTCGGCCTCCTCCCTGACTGCTCCTGGTGTGTCCTCTTCCTCCTCTGCCGAATGAGGAGGCTACTGCCTATTTTTAACGAAAAAAATAACTACATGGTGTGTAATCTCAAGTACAAAGAGTGTACTTTATTTTTAAACCGTTTCTCTGGGGGCTACTTTCCACCGCCTCACTGCTCATCTACCGACTGATCACATGATGTGTATTACTAAGTACACGTCATGTAGTTAGTTTTTACAAACTTAATCACCGAAAATACTACACGCCATGTGTTATCATCCCACATAGCCATGGTATGGGGTGTGTGTACAAATGTACATGGTGTGTATCTAGTTTTTACACCCAATACTACATGCCCGATATTCTCATTCCACATAGCCAAAGTACACGGCGTGTGTACTAAAGTAGACGACTTGTACCCATAAATTTTGGGATTTTTCCCAAATTTTCCATGTTTTCTCAAAAAAACTTAAGGAAAAGGAAAATAAGAAACCCGTACCTCAAGAATAAGAAATGGGTTCTTACAAGAATCAACATTGAAATAGGAAGTGGAAGAATAAAATAACGTTGAAATTGGTGGTGAAATTTTAACCTATTCTTCAGGTGTTTCCTTTTTAGTAGATCAAAAGGGCCCCTTTGGTTTGCTTTCTGATCAAATTAAGACATCTAGGTCTAAGTGAGGGTAGTTTGGAGGATATTTGGGTAGGGGTTTCCCGAGCCAAATGGATTTGGATTAGTTATTTGGAGAGAAGTGAATTACCCTTTTATAAGAGAGGTGAGGTTCAATTTAGGAAAAGAATGAAATATTATTTTATTATACAATAATATTCCATTTATAATGGATCCAAAATGATTTATTTTGACGATAATGGGGGGATTAATCCAAAAAATAACAACCAATAGGTTTTAGATAGGTTTAGGTCACCATATTAACCTTATCTTTTAGATTTAACTCTCACTTAACTAGTTTAACTTTTACCGTGTATTCTTTTATTATTAGAATATATGGTTAATAATCATACAATAAAATGCCAAGAGAACTCCAAGTGGTTCATTACTGATATATATATTATTATATAAGTCTGTTGGGCCAACCATATATTTTTAAGACTGTTATATCATTTAATAATATAGTATATGTTTTAAAAACTCATTTATGTCTATTTTGACACTATTTGGTATTTTCTTTTTGTGAAAATTATAAAAACATTATCACTTCGACATAAATTTTTTTAATAAACCCTAACATGTAATATTAACCAATAATTTCTTTTAATTCCTCAAAAGTCTAAATTTACATTTATTTGGATATTTATAATATCAATTACATTATTCTTTCTTTAATAAGGTAATTACTTCATCATCATTGGGTCATAAATAAATTTAATTATTTAATGTCTAAAAATTATAAATAAAATACCATTATGTAAGAAATATTTGTATCTTTATAATTAATATTTATAGTATAATTTATCTTAAGTTTAACCTTATATTAAAAATTTTTCAGTTATGAATATTTTAATTTAACACTTTTAACTCTTCTTTAAATAAAATAATAATAAATGTCCTAATATAATCCATGTGAACCAAAAGGATCATATTTTATTCCTACGGTTGATTTTTGTCGAAATAAAATTATCCAATATAATTGGGACAAGTTTATAGGGTAATAATAATTTTATTTTTACCTTTAATTACCCTATTTACATTTAATCGAGGTAAATAAAAGTCAACAGTTTCTATTAACCAGAAATTATTATCATCTTATTAAACCGCATTTTACATACTGATATTAACTATGTCTCTCAAATGTTGGAAATTCAATTCATAGAAATTGAAAAATTATGTGGTATGCAATTTTTCTGACGTGCCTAGATGGGGGGTAAAAGACGTTAAAAAATTCAATAAAATTATATATATATATATATATATATAATTTTGTTATAAAATGACTCCAATGAATTGAGTTGACCTGTTATAGGTATTATGTATCTATTTTTACTTAAAATGAAATTTAAATAGAATAAATAATTATTTAAATAAAAAGTCAGTTTTGAACAATAACACAGGGTTTTTCACTATTCATCAAAAATTGAAAGTTTTTAGAAAAATACCAAAACTTCACCCTAAGCTAATTTAGATATTCCGAATTCAAAAATGAATTCCATTTTGAAAAATAAAATTGATAAAATTTTAAAAAGTGGGTAAGACTATTCATAATGGCTAGTTTGATTGGTCATGGTGTGTTAAAACTCAATGTTGTGTACACCACAATCTATTGAATTATTTAAAGAGAAACGTACCATGGAATTTTGAGGTGGTATAATAATTCTATATATATTATGTTAGATCAAAGTATAAATAATTCTAACTTTGTTTCTATTTCAGGGGATATATCTTTCAAATAATTTTCATGGATATATAGCATATAAAATATGAAGAAACATGGAACAACACTTTTTATTATATCAGATCGAGATTCAAGGTTGACCTCCATGTTCGAGAGATGTATCCAATGTGGTTTAATCCTTGATTTGAACATATGTATTTATTATCACCCCCTAAAAGACGAAAAATATGATTAGAATATCTATACATTTGAGTACATGTTGACATTGTTCTATATAAACTTCATTGGGGGATGGGATCAATATATTCCTCATTTCAAGTTATAATTTAATAATAGTTTCCATTAATACATTTAAATTAATCCCTTTGAACACCTTTATGGGATGATATGTAAAACACATATGTGTGGGATGAAGATAGTCAATTCAATCTACTAGTATACAGAATTATTATGGAAATAGTAGAAATAGTCAAGACCATTCAACATTATATCATGGTTACTAAAAGACAACTCAAGCGCAATGTTGAAAATCATTGATGTGATCTAGATTTTGAGGTTTTGAATAATGTGTTTCACTTCAAATATACATGGAATATAGTCTTGATATTTGGGAAGAAGGTAAAGGTATGTCCAATGTATATTTTTCTCATTGTGATTTAATATTAAATTAGAGTGGTGGCATATCGACTATTACTAAAACCCACCCATACCAAGCACATGGAATCTTTAACATATCACTCTTGAGGAAGTAAATAATAGTATAATAACTTTTACTGAATTTAGTCATGGTACATCTATAATATGATATTTCTTATGGGGATAAACTAGTTAAGATGTTGGACCATAGAGATAATGTTCAACACCAAAAGACAAACAACCTAGTTAAAGTATAACAGTGGAAACATAATCATAAAGAGGAAACATGGGAACCAAAGGAAGAAATGAAAAAAGTACCCTTACATATTTTAACCAAAATTTTAAAACCAAAAATTCAATGATTAAATGTAGTTAATGGGGGAGAATATAACAACCTAAAATTTTATCAATAGAATTTCACTGATGTATCTATGAATCTGTCACATTTATTAATATTATATTATATTAAGAACATGAACCACAAGAGATAATTTTTTTAATATATTAAATTTAAAATTTCATTTATAGAATCAATATATCTTTATAAATTATAATTATTTAATTTGTATAAAAAAATAAAAAAATATAATTATAATATGAAAAATTTGATATACTCTACCACAAGAATGATTATACTCATGAAAACATATTTAGAAATAAATAATAATATTAGTAACTAAATACATATTTTTCAAAATGAATGAAATACATACTTTTGTGAAAATATAATTTAGTAAGTAAAGAATTTTATATGAGGTATTTATAGAAAATAGGGAACCCATATGATGGTAAAACAATTATTGTTACAATAGTTATTTAGCCATTGTAGAAGTAATATGACCGTTAGAAATACAAAAATGGTTGTTAGAATAGAATCATCACCTATTTAAGTGTTTGATAATATTTAGGAATCATATAAAATGAAAATAATTCATATTTATATCATGATAAAATTAAATAAATGTTTTAAAATGATAAAATTGTTGTTTGTATTTGTGTAATACAAATATGTCTTATTTTAATTTTTTATAATATAATTTTTAAAAAAAAATTAGTTTATATACAATGTTTATATTTAATAATATAATGTTTCATTATTATAATAATTTAATTTTATGTGACCATAATAAATTTTTGAAAGATCCATACAAATGATAATAATAATAAAAATATTATTTTATTCAAATAAATAAGGGCTTCATTTGAAAATAAAATTTCAAATATCTTGGAAAATATTTACCTAAAATGAATTTCTTCTTTTTAATCTACATGTCAAAATATGGTGAGGGCGAATGATTAGCATTTTTCTAAAATAGTTGAATATTTGATGAATAGTGAAACATGTTGAAATATGATATTTGACATTATATGATAAATAACTGATTAATTACATAAGGATTGATGTATGAAACAATTATTTCAGTCTTGAAAGAATCATTTAAAATATTTAGTCACAATATTCATCACTATTTTTATTATTGAGCTACAAAATAAATTATTGAATATATTATTCAAAAAACACACACATCCTCCCCTCATATATACAATCCCTCACAACCCCTTCTCCTCACACAATCTAGATTCATTATTTTAGTAAATCTCAATAATGTTATCCCCCACATCTCCCCCATACCACTATAACCATTGACTTAATAAAGGTTAAATCCATGGTTCATTAAGGGGATTCCTAAGTGGAGGCAAAAGATGTAATACCCTGAACAGAGTAGTTTAATTTATCCTTATCATTGTAGTTAATAAAATTACATCCAACAAGACATAATGAATCCACTATCATAATTATAATTAAATATAATCATGTTAAATTAATATTGATAATCCATATTCATCTTTTCTTTTATAATTTTAAAAATGAAAATGTTGTTCCCAATATGGATATGTAACTATCTTCATAAACAACGTACTACATTTTTCTCCACCACCATCATGGAAGGTTATTGAAATAATATTGTCCTTAAATATGATTATAATACGAATATTATAAATTATTTCATTTTATCAAATTTATTAATAATATTTAAATAAAATAAAAACAAACCATGTCATGATGTTTTGTATTCCCACCTAAATGAACTTACCGTATAATGATAACATTTAAACATAATTAATCAAACATATGTCACAATATCTATAGACATTTTCTTCTATTTAAATTTATATAATGATATTAATATTATTTCATTTCCCATATAGGTTTTTAGTTATATTTAATAATAACTTCCATAACTATTAATATGTAATCTGACCTTGGAACAATGAAACGAACACCTTCAGAACAGAAAAAAAATTAAACATGATTTCTCATAAAAATAGTTATAAATAAAAATAATATAATTATAATAAATAAAATATAGATAAAATAGGTTCTTAATTAGGAAATCATTGAGTCTCATTTTATTATTCATGGTGCTATGTGTATGTGCATAATGATCCCAGACCTAAGATAAGGGATCTCTCTGAACAACCCATTTTTCTTGGGGTTATGATTTATCACTATTTACCTCAATTTTAATCTCAATTAACAAAATTTGACAATTTTATGTTCCATATATATGTCCCAAAAACAAAAATATCTGAATTAAAAATTTCTCTATGGGTATATGCATGTTATAAAGGTTCCCTTCACTATTTAGTTTGTTAAGAAGAGCCGATTAAACATAACATCATTGTTTTCTTGCCTCATTTCAAGCACTACTCAATGAAATGATTTTAACATAACGTAGTTTCTATGAAAATTAAATCATTATAGAAAAAAAAAATTATTTATTTTTTTAGGGATATAATTATTCCCTTACAATATATAATGATTCATAATCCTTTTTCATAAATCCCCACTTAAATGTAAAATTTTCTAAAATTATTTATCCCCTCCTATATTATTTCTTTAATTCAAATTTAATTAGGTTTCATGTCTAATGATTATTTATTTATCTTTTAACGGATAATATTTATTTCATAAATTATTTCATGAAATTTGTAATGACATACAATTTGGCTATGTATAGGACATGATTACTTAATTTTTGGGGTTTTTCTGATGCTTATTAGTTATGCATGATTTCCTTTTGTGTAACACATATGAATGTACATGTTATGATGTGTGAACCCCACTAGTTCTCAAATGAATTATGTAATTTTTGTATATCATCATATGATATTTACGGGATACAGGAGTAAACCTAATCATTGATGGGACTCAATCCACCCTATGATGTTCTCTTGGATGTTTTTCTTAACTTATATTGTTGTATGTTTTAAGTTATTATCACATTAACATGTTTTAATGATATTATAAATTCATTTTCCTTAAGTAATTACCCCATATTATAATATCCTTGTTTTTATTATATCATTTTATTCCATTTGAATCATATTTTTTTTCTTCTTCATCATGTTTACTCCAATAGTATGCTTTATAGCTCAGCCATTTTGTTTACATATTTAACTAGTTATCCTATAATGTTTTATGAGTTCAATGTAATTTAGGATAAAAAAATAGAGAATAAAATAAGGAATTTTTATTTTATTTTTTGGTCAATGTTTTATGTACTTATTCTCCTTTAATACACTAGGACTCTCTATCCTTTGGTGGTGTTTATATCATTTTTATGTTAAAAATAATGAAATAATATTTGTAAGAGACTTTGGATTCTATATTATGTACCAAAAATATATAACACTCATTATCCCTAGTAATAATATGAATGAAAATATTAGAGTCTTAATTAACTCAATGGATCTCAACCACCATTTCACAATCAATATCTTTACAGTACCAATCATAAAACATTTAATCGATGATACAATTGTCTACTGAGAAATCAATTTCATTGATAGATATTACATTTATAACCGTATCCAAATTTCCCTAAAAGATGAGGAGGGAACCACTTTCTATGCTCCACAAGGAGTGTTATTTTGTAGAGTGACTCTCATCAGCTTAAAAATGTTGGATCCATATATCAGTGTTCTATGAACCATATTTTTCTGTTCTTTTAGAGGAAGAATGTTGAATGTTAAATTGAATCATTGATTTTTAAATTCAAATAGTATTTTGATAATATAATTGACCTAGAAACTGTATCTATCAAACTGTGGTAGCATAATATAATGATTAACCCCTTGAAGTGTTCTTTCATGATGGCATTAGGAATATTTCTTAGGTTCACGGTGCATTATAAAAATATCACATTCAACCCCATAAAGAAAAATTAAATTCATAATATTATACCTGTTGGAATGTTAATGATATGAGATGGATTTATGGATTCCTTACCTATGTGAATCACTTCCAAATGAACCTAGAAATAATGTGACTTCCCTTTACCACGATCATGAAAAAGGGAGTCACCTATTAGTGGGGTGATGATTTTCGAGAATATTTTCATAAACTAAATAAATACATGTATAGACCACTAGTTTGTATGACTCTAATAGAGGAAAAACATGTCATATTTGTGGAAACCCTAGATTTATCACTAGTTCCTTTCATTTATAGAATAATGATGTGGGTGAATAAAATTGTATCTATGATATTACTATAACCCTTATAAATACATATAATAAATATTCAAATATAATGAAGAATTATCATCTATTGATCTTCATGGTTCAGAAGCTGAGGCACCACCTGAAGCATATTGAGTTCCACTTAGTATATTATATCAACCTACTCATGTATATATATATTCATATGTTTTAATTAGAGGACTAGAATAGAGAGTGGTAAGTCTATAAGATTTCAATATTCAATTAATAACATAGGAGGAAGCTAAAAAGAGGGTGTTGAAAAACATTATCATGAAACGTGCCACCTTAGAAAGCATGTTGGTGGATAAATAAGTGCATGATAAATATTCCTTCTATATTAAATACACTATCAAAATATGGTATATGAATTTTGAATTTGCTTCCACAAATCAAATAATATTAAGGATGTAGCACCAAAAAAACACAATACTGTTGGTTTAGGAATTGTTATTCTTTATATAGTAAAGGTAGTTCTTACCTATTATTTCCTTCCAAATGTATTGCACAAAAACAAAGATGAATACATAGATCTCATAGTAGGCTAATAACTTTCACTAAAAACATTAGTTTCTATATTCAATATGAAGGATGACTCCATGTTAGAGATAAAATAAAATAATGGTGAATATACTATAAAGAAAGGGGAAGTAATTCCCCTTTTTTAATTATACGTGAGGGTTGAGGAAACAATTCCCATTTCATTTGAAACTATTTCATGTTCCATAGTAACAAAACATATGATCATATGTTCTATTTAATTTAGGCCCTAAATTTTTAGATTCAGACTAGGGTGATATAGCATTCAACATTGCACCCCAGATATTGGTGTCTCTATTCCATGGAAACGAAACAGAATATATCTGTGATATTAATATGACCCTAAATAAATGGTATCTAATATCATTCCAATATATATAAATATTGATTATATGTCACACATACTAGACTACCTCTGATGAATAATTTTCCAACATAGTGAGAAAAAAGGGAAATGATCTTATAGCGGGGTTTGATTTTTTTCCTATTATGGCTCTAATGCTCAGAAAAAACACTATAAATAGAGATTTAACAGAGCCCAATTTAAATTCATTTAAGGTGTAGAGACAATCAGTATTATTGAATAATTTTACATAGGTTTCTCTGGTTTACATCAATCTATAACCAATATTTTCCTCCAGATTAGATGGCATGAATAATTTTATCCTTATATGACACATTATTTATTGTAATTCACTACAAAGTGTCTTTATTTCTAATTAAAAACCAATTTCATCTATCAAAACTCAATGTTTTTAATCCAGTAAATATTTTTGTTCATTTACTATCTATGAAATTGATTTCATGAGGCCATATGCCCCATCAATAGTAAAGAAGTTTAATTATATTCTTAATGCCACTATATTCTTCTCTAAGTTGGTTGATGCTAAATCTCTGAAGGAGGTCAGGATTAAGGCAATTATGAACATAATGAACACAAATATCATCACAATATTTGGTGTATCTCATGAAATATTGGTAGAAAATATCCTAAAATTATTCTCTTCCAAATTGAAAAGATAATATAAACAACATAGAATTCAGTGTAATCACTTACCCCACATACATGAAGTAGTAAAATGTGGTAAATATATTTTTTGAAAATTTTGTAAACTTTTTATGATATTTTCCTATGATTATCATGACATGTAAATTTATAAAAATTAATGAAATATTTAATTAAATACATAAATTTTTTTGAATTATTATGTGGAGATAAGAAAACATATTCTTAGACTTTTTGGACCTGTGTAATATTTAGACCTAATTAAGAAAAGTTTTTTATCCTCAATATTAAATTAAATATTATTTTTCAAAAAATTGTATTAGTTTTCCTTTACATACACAACTAATTTAGTTCTTTTAATAATGACCCAATTTTTTCCCTTGAAAACCAAATACATTGATAATCTTATTTACACATAGATATTTTAAGGTTAAAAAGATCTTTTTCTATGAAATCGATTTTTTATGTTACATACACGAATAATAAAAATAATTTATCTAATCCATATAAATTTTATACTATAAAATGATTTCTATATTTTTAATCATAATTTTCAAATTTTTTAATAATTACTATTTTAATTTGGGCTATTAAAATTATTTATCAACATTGAAATTGGAGTAATGACAGAAAAGGAAAGTTAGGGTAAAAGTTTTTTAACGTAATGAAAAATATTAAATAATATGGAAGTATATAGTATTGGATGGTGGAGGGATTCTAGATCTTTAAAATTTACCAACACAATTAGTTTCTATTTTTTGAGCCTTTATCCTTGAGTAATGGAATACCATTGTTTAAAAGTAAAGATATTTTACCCAAATGCCAGTCTCTATACATATAAAAGTAGCTCATCTCCTCTACATTTATCCACCTAATATAATGATTTTGATCAATTAAATAACTATCATTTAATCTCCTAAACATCAACCCCATGACTCTACAACATTGTAATCATCAATAAATAAGCTGTGGAGTCTTAATGAGTTTCAAAAGTGATAACTTCAAAGGGGATGTAATACTCTCAACCCAACTATTCTAGGTCTGTTCAATTTTAACACCCATGAAGTGACCTCTATCCAGGATGGAATAAGAATATTGTCATTTTTAATACGATTAAATGATATGATACAAATAGAATATCAATTTTATACCATCCTACAAAATCATTGAGGAAAATAAAAATGTCGTTAGTCGTATGAAGAGACTACTGCCTCCATGAAGAATGAGTTTAATATTTCATCACCACCTTAAATTAAAAGGAAACAGGTAATTTAAAATCCTAAATTTTAATTTATAACATGATGTTAATTTATAAATGATAATCATTTCATTTCCTACCCCATCCATTCCATGGAAAATGAATGTGCCATCTGTGTGTACATGCAAACTTCAGACTCCATGAAACGAAATGTTTAGTTTTCCATGACCAGCTAAAATGGGGGTTTATCATATTGAGTAACAAAAGAGGGGGGGGCTTGAATTTATTTACAAATAAAAATTATTTTAGAAAACTACTGAAAATAAAATCCCCTATGTATATTATATAAATATAATTTTATCTAAAACCTAGACTGGGTATATACAAAATACCACACAAGTTATACTACCCACACATGGACCACTTCCAAAAATTTCACGAGAATAAAATAACTCAAGACTCATATGGTACTCTTCCACAACACTCATGGTTATACAGATACAAATAAAGTGAAGAAAATAACTATTATTATCATATTATAGCACTTGAGAAAGGGTGTGTTGATAAACAGAACAAAACAGACACTGCCTGAATATAAATTCAATAAGAAGATAGAAAATGATATAAGATATAGATAATATAGTGAAACATGGTTTCAAGTTCTATAGATGCTTGATTTTTCTCGAATTTGTATTGGAGAAAATCTCTAGATGTTTCTATAAATGTTGTAATGAAACTGAGCCTCAAAAAACATTCATTATTTTAACTGTTAGAAAGGGTCATATTGTTATGTATGTTCCACACATCCATTTTCAAATGTAGTTATGTATATAGCATTTAAGATATCATGGAACGTTCCTTATTATATTTGGAAATTATCACACATGATCATATATTCCCACTCTTCTAGAACACACAAACATGTGACAGAATTATTTGAGTATAAATCACTTCATGATGGAGTGTCCATTTAGAGAAAAAAATCATCAAAATCCTATGTATCCTTGTACTATGTATTGAAATAGACATTATTCTTTCCCTAAAAAAGATAAGAATATATTTTTTTTTGAAAAAATCTTCACATCAATATATCAATTATTATAATTTAATTCAAATGTATTAGAATATTGATGGGGGATCATGCTGATGGATAGTCAATCCAACAGAGAGTCAGGTTCACGGTAGATCATATAAAGTTAAGTCAGTTATGGTGGTGAATCATACTCAACAGTGACTCTTATAATGTTAGGTCGTCTTTAATGGTGACATTTCTTAGTGGTAATACATCTTAGCGGTGACTTGTTTAATGGTAGGTTATCTAATGGTATGTTAAGTCTTGCAGTTACTCAACTTTGTCGGTGACTTTTTTCTGGAAGGGACTCAACTATTGCAGTGACACTTTTGGTGGTGGCTCATTCATAGCAGTGACTTATTCTCAGGGTTATGTAATATATGGATGTAGGAAATTTCCACACATTACCGATTTTTCATCAGATTGATTTATATAACAAAATTCTTCCATAAAACATAAAACTCAATAAAAACAAAATTAATGTTATTTTTTAATATTTAAAATAAGAGAACCAACAATGGGTAACTTTTAAAATTTATATATTATGTAGAAATGATATTTGTGACACCATTAAAAGCCTATAAGAATAATATTTTTCATTATCTATGAGTGATTAAAATGATATGGTCATAGAAACTTTAACCACATTAAATGTACTTATCAAAGAACTTTTCTAAATCTGTGTCTATTTTGGGTTAACATATGAAACTATATAAGTATTGTTCTAATATAATTAAAAGGATATAAAACTCCACTATTATTGATATCTTCATGTTTTTTCTAAAATCTATTTCCCATGTTCATCAAATCGAATGTGTTATAATGAACATAACAAAACTATCCCGAGTTACCAACTTAAGAAAAAACTATATTAAAAATAAATAATCAATGAAAATAAATTGATCATAAAATTTAAATATATATTAATATATATATTGGGTATTTATTTAATAAATTTAATTTAATTATTTATGATTTTGAACAAATTTCCATAAACAATTCAGATTTGAGGTAATGGAACTTCCCTACTACATTCGTGACTTGTTATTTATACATTCCTTTTCTTTTTCTCCCTTTTACACAATGTTATACAAATATAGTTGATATAATTTATTATATAATCCATTTACATATATAAATAGTTAAATATCCTCTTCATTTTACGGGTTTATACATGTGTTTAGTTCCATTTTAAATTCCAACTTTTAGGTAAACTCAATTTAAGGGAACATTCCTATTTCTTATTTCATGTCAAAATCACCCCCAAAAAAGTTTTTATACAATAAATATATTCTCAAGACCATAATCATTTTTTATTACTATCATTTTTCAATTATTTTTTTACACCAAATTATAAACTATTTCTTTCCCAAATAATATCCTTAAATGATTTCATAAATCACCTCCCATGTTGTTCATTTTTATTATTTCTTATCTATAACATTCTCATGAATTTTATCCATTGGGATTCCGTGTTAGAGACATATATACCTTTTTTAGTTATAAAAGTTCATAATAATTTATTTCCTACTTCCTTTGAGAGTCCTTATGATTTATCCGTAGATTATTCCATGAATTATAATTAGGAAACCAACTTCATTCTCAAAAGTATTATCATGATATTTATTTATTTATAGAATCTTTTTCAAATGTTTAATTTATATATATATAATTTTATATATGTGATTAGTGGTCATAAAATTCTATATCCCTTCAATTCATTAGGTAAAGCTTTATATCTCATGATGTACTATAAATGGGATTTGGTAGTGAACCCAATCCATGATGGGACTTTGTCTAATTTATGATGATGGTCCTATGAGTGACCCTTGAATTATTTATATAATGCCATATATTATGTTTTTTCTATATATTACATGATCTTATGATCTTAGGATTTTATTTCTTTATGTTTTATCCATTATTATGATTATTATATTTATGATAGCAAGTTATGCATCTCAACTCTTATGTTATTTTTTATTTCCACGTTTATTCCCTTAATTGGCTTTCTAGCTCAACCTTTTCATTATTTATTTTACTATAGTATCCTAGGTAGTTTTTTAATAACTGAAGAAGCTAGTAGAAATATATGTAGTTTTAAAAACATATGATGTTTTTACATTTAATATGACATATTTATATGTGTAATCATCTAAAGACCCAATGAACTCTATATCCAAGGTTTTTAATTATTGAAATATCTTTGAAAAAATGGGAAATAAGGTTTTTGGAGGCTTGGGTAACTGTAAAATGCCCACATAACTCATGATAAAGAAATACCAATTTCCATACATATAAGCAATATATATGCAGGGGATTTCTTCTTTAGATCAATATGCGGTTTGATTCATATTGGAATAAGATAAAAATTGATTCTAGCATCTCTTATTCATGGCTCATCAGTGAGTAAAGATCCCCCTTTTCAATGAATATGAGCAATATCTATGTGGGGAATTTATCTACAAGAATTATTTTTGGCATGATTCATATTTTATATGGATTCATAATTACTCTTTGATTATTTATCCATGGACCAACTACATGTTCCATAAAATAAAATTCCACCTTTCACCTTATTTTTTGAGCATTTCCTATAATATTTATGTTTCCCACTATTAGTAGACTAAGGGGAATCCTAGATTTCCTCTGTTGAACATGAGTATGATCAATGAAATAGTTGCCTTTTAATAACTGTGTATATATTAATAAATTGGTTCATAATATGTATAAGATAATTTCTATAGAGGCCTTTGGTATAATTTCTCCACTCCTACATATGAGTTGAAAGTATTTAGGAATCATCCTCATAGAATTATTCACCTATGAACCTACAGTGAAATTGATCAATCAAATACATGAGCTTGATCTTCATAGAGAAAAAAATAAGAACTAGGTGTTTCTTGATTCCTACTCTTTTAATACATGTCAGGATACTTATATCCTATATCTAGGGCCCTATCACAAGTTCTATTAACCAAAATTCCCATCACATATATATATGAGTTTGGCAAACATAGGATATTTTAGTGAAGATTAACTTATAAACTATACTAGGGTGGAAAGAAACAAAAATTATCATGAGCATGTTTTAGAGTGCACTTTGTAAATATAATGACCTTCCAAAAAACATCTTGTACTGGAATATTAAAAGTACTACATATGTATTAATTCTTACTTATGTACAATAAATATTGATTAATATAACCATTATTCATGTCCCAATAGAGAAATCACTAAAACCTCTACCCATTTACGGTTTTTCATCGAGGGATTTTAAACCTCACTTAGAAAATGAACCAAGTTGTTACGTTCCTTGTAAAATAGACAAATAAAAGGCTACCAAAATGTTTTTATTTATAAATAAACATATTCTATGATACAATTTCCCCCTTTTTAGTCGATAGAAGAAGATTAGCTATCATAGGATGAAGAACTTCATGAAATATAGTCCATCCTTATAGACTTTAAACTACTCAGAGAATAATCCCATACAATGCCCAATTTCTCTATATGAAAGACTGATCCATGCAAGGGTTCCCAACATAAGGTGGATATCTAGTTAATCATTTGGATAAAATTACCATTTATCAGTACTATATAATATTATTTAGGGCCTCCCATATAGTATACACACTATTCAAGGATTTATTCCTTCTATCTATGGATACATGTCGAAACCCCATGTTCAGGATGTAGCCACAATTCCCCATTTATGCTCACCCCCTCCAACGAAACCATATCCTTCTAGTTAGGGTATGTTTAAAACTATAACTCTTCTATTAACCTTAATCATAATCATTTTTTATAAATATCACTTCGTGATTGGAGTGTTTTGAGATTGACCCAAACCTCTCCTTTCCTATCAATGATGAATGAATTCAACTCTGACAAAAAAAGTTGTTTTAATTTTAATTCTATATATGTGATATGGAAATTCATATTCACCCTCAATATGTATTACTAATTAGAGTAATCGTCATAAAAAATGGGAATATATTCTATTTTTAATGTACCCTCACAATATTATAGCATAACACTCATTTCAAATATCGTATATGATCATCCCTTTTAACTATCTACACATCACTACTCAAAATGTAATAACCATAATTTGAAATTATTTAGGTCACCACTCCCTATTCAAAATGGTTTGGTAAATTCTTAGCAGTTGGGCCCTTTTCATGTTTATATTATCTCCCATATGATATATGAATCACGTCCATATACTATATTCACCCATTGAGATGGTTTACAGTCGAATTGGGAAACCATTATTATCAAATAAAATTTCCCCTTTATGAATAGGTGGATTATCTCACCCCCTTATAGTCTATGAACTAAGACCTTAAACTACGTGTTATTCCCTGTTTGATAATCTATGCTAGTACTGGACTCACTATTCCCAATGGGTTTTACCTCTACCTTTCAAAGTATATTGTCCTAAATTTTATTTATTAAAGTGGTAAGAATATTAACTCTATCCTCTAATATTTATATGAAGAATAATTTTAAAATTTAGGTGAAAATGGTATAAAAGTTTTTAGAATGAAAATATGTAAAGGGATTCAAAATAAAAATTCAAGCAACAATTTGATAAGAACTTATTTATTAGGCTTAGGATAAATTATTTAACCAATAAAGAATAATGAACCAAGATTATATAGACCATTAATTAGAAGTAGTAGAAGTGAATCCATGCTTGTTGGACCAAATCCTTTGGGAAAAAGTTCGATAAGTGACACAACATATATTTATTCCTTAATCATGCATCACATACATGATAGTGTACCTTAAGGGTTCTAGAACCCTTATCTAATAATACTTTATTGCCCGAACATACTTCATCTCATGTGTATTTGAATCCTCAAAAACCTTATCAGGTTTTGATAATAAATCTATTCCATACTGAAGGAAATTTATACATCACTATGAATATTATGACCCTCGATAGGGTTCTATATAAAGGTCTCTGATATAGAAAGAAAACAAAAATTATATTTATCCAATATGGAGAATAATCTAATCCTCGTACTCCCATAACCCTTTACAGTGGAAACCATCATTCATATATAGCCCATGGTCATCCATGAAATATATCTCCTATCTCATAAGTCATGATTCATAATACTTGAGTTATTATTTCAAAAAATATATAATCAAACTACTTAAATGGATTTAGTACCTTTGATGTGACACTATTTTTATTTTTTATTATCTTTATAGTGTATATTCGATATCTGACTCTCAATTATCTTAATGGTGTAAAGACATTAAATTGTTATACATATATATTATATATTAATACATGATTAATCAATACATTTAAAAAATACAATCCCTTGTACATTACTGGTTTATGGTCTTTGAGGACTAGATAAACTATCTTCTTATTTTGTGGATGATATTCAATATATCACACAAACGTATTCCCATTTATTACCCTTTACACACAAACTCTACTAAAAATAATTCTTTATAACTTCAGGATAGGAAATTTAAGAAAGGGTGAGCTAATAAGATCAGTAAGTGTAGTCATGGGATATATTATTCTATGATTGTATGAAATCATAAGATAAGCATTAAGGTATCAGATCATGAATAAAAATTACATGTTTCATACCCATCCTGTCAATGAGAATATTCATGAGTCATGGAATAAGGATTTATTATTCAAAAATACGGGATTCATAAGATTGTGAAATTATTATAATTCATGAAACATAAGAGCATGTCATAAAATCATGTCACAAAAATAGGTGTAGGAACCATTTCATTTTTCATGGTTAACTACCAAGACCATCGAACATAGTGTATTAGACCTCATCACCCATTTCATATTGTTGATCAATCCCATCAGCATGCCCCTCATCATGTATCAATATCATTTACTTGTTTACTATTTTTATCTCATGAGATAATATTATTTACCTAATTCCATGGAAATAGGTATCAATCACACACTTACAATGTTATAGCATGACAACAGTCATTTGTTATAACATAACCAACATCAAATAACTAAAACCATACATATATTTTATAAAATATCAGAAAACATTCATCAACTTATTACATATGAAATCAAATGGGATTCATAAAAAATTCATCATATTAGAACCCATGAAAATAAATGGGCTTCTTAATACATTCATCATATTATATCCTATGAAATAAAATGGTTTTCATAATTCATTTCACTATATCATAAGGCATGGAAAATAAATGGGTTTCACAGAAATATTATCCTCATAAACATAAACATATAGAGAAATAGAAATATGGTACAGTGGATCATGTCCCATTTAAAGACTAAGTAATAATAAAGGATGTTATCTTATATGGAAAATGATTTTGAAGAAAAAATAGAGAATTCTTTGAAGAAAATATCCTTTTCTATTTTGAAAACACTTTTTAATAAACAAAAAAATTTTAAAATCCGTTTCTTTTCACATATCCTTGGAACCATATAAATGATCATTTATAGAATATTTAAAACATTTCTTGAGGAAAATTTCTTTTCCAATTTGAAAGACGGATTTCGAAACATTAAAAATTTTAAAATTACATTTAATTGAAAATAATCTTAAAAAATTATAGATTAACATTCATAAAAAATAATGGGTTGGATGGTGGAAATTTCCATTCATCCAATAAAAGTTAAAATAATTTTTTATTTCACATTTTCAGTAATATTAAAATGAACCTTATTTGGAAATATACATGATGATTCCATTTAAAAATTATTCTGAAAAACTGAACATGAATTAAATATTATTTAATAAATACTTTGGAGAATTATAACATAATTTTGAAATAATTTTTAGAAAAAGGTTATATGGATGAAAAGGGTTTTCGACCGAAAAGAGAAATGAAAATTATTTTTCTATAAAAAATTATTTCAGAATCATTAAAGATTTAAGAAAGAAAAATGAAATTATTTTTTTATTATACATAAATTAATAGGTGAGAATAAAATAATTGATTTTATTGAGATGTAGATCATAATATTTCGTCATATGAAAATTAATCATAATCCATCATGATAAACAATGAGATTATAAAATAAAACATTTACCAATTTGGTATCTTTTTAATAATCAGAGGCATTAATGAATAAAAAAAATAAAACATTAAATATCATTAAAATAATTATATTTATGATATATAATTTCAAAGATGAAGTATAAACACCTCATAAAATAATATTGGTGCATAACATAACTTGTTTCCCAGGTAAGAAAATTGGAGACAAAATTCCCTTACCTAAAGTCTCAACATATTTCTTACAATTTAAAAGTTATTATAAAATAAATATAAGTTATATATATATATTAGGAACAATAATCCTATTTATTATAACATAAAATATTTAATTTTTATATTTTATTTCCTGTTTATTAAAATTTCCTTGATAAAATGAAATTTCAGGTAATAAGAACCTTGTTTTTTTGTGTACGTTTTGATTTTTTATTTTTTGACATATTGCGTTGATTTGGGTTCCATAATCTACATAATTTTAATCATGATTTAAATTTCATATATATAAATTATGTATGATTTAATAGAAATACAATAAATTTAGGGATATAAATTGAATTAAAATGTTTCTAAAGACAATTGGTTGTACGTACAGATGGACGCTTTTACAATTTTCACAATAGATAAAAAGAAACAATTGAAAATAATATATCAACTTTATATAATCAAATTTATTCCATATATATAAAAAAATTCATTAAATATATTCTTATTACCTTCCATGAAAAGCATTAGTGAAGAACGAATCACATCGCTTCACGAGGTAATAGTCTGATGTACACACGGTTGATGTTATAGTATCCCACAACGAATGGAACTTAAGTAGGTATATATGATATAAATGGTCAATAAGTATATTTATCTGAAAAATTTGATATATATATATATATATATTAATCTATCCTTATTACCATCCAATTAAATCAAGAATGAAAAACACATGACATCGGTTAGTAAGGCAGTACTTCGCCGTACACAAGAGAAAAATTATTATTTTCCAACGGTTAGGAAGGTAAAAAGGTATATATGGTATTATAATTAAATAGGTATAATATTATTATAAATATAATTTATAAAAATTAAATCAATCATTATATACATATGTGGGAGGTGGTGATGGAAAAATAATAACATCGGTTCGCGAGGTAGTAGTCCACCGTACATATGATAGACGGTTTAATTTCCCATTTAGTAGAAGATTATATGGATATAGGTTATTCCATTAACTTAATAAAATTACATATATGGAAATTTATTTTTTTTATCACATCATCATAATTGAATATGATTTTGATGAGTTGGAAGAATTAAAAAAACAAAAAATAAGGTTAAGAAATTTACCTCTTTTTCTTAGACATATTTATGTTTATAACTAAAGCCTTATTCAGATGAAATTATAATAAAACTATCCCTATAAAAGATTTTTAGCTATCCACGGATGATATTATTGTCGGTATGAGATAAAAAATGGGTTTTTGATCAGTGAAGAGGAGTGGAGAGTGTGTGGCCTTTTATATTTGGGGGAAAGGACATAGATGGAATTGTTTTACAAAACAACATGTACCCATATTTTTAAAAATTAAAAAGGAACCAAAATAGATTATTATATAAATTTAGTGTTTATGTTTTTAAAATATAGAATTAACTTGGTTTTGGTTGATTTTATTGGTCATTTATGCCTTATCATTTCTGTTTATCACCTGGAAAACCCGTTGAACCACAACTGATGTAATTTATTTTTTACAATTATTACTTTTCATTTTGAAATTTTTTTTTGAAATTTTTCGATAATATTATTTATTTTGATTAGAAATATTTAATTCATTTATTCACATTTAATTCAAATAAGTGGTAGAATATAATTTAAAATTAAACCCGTGAGCGGGATGAAGAATTGGTTTTTTCAAAGAGAAAATCTCGAAATGTTTAAAAGGTTTTAATCTAAAAATTAATTATTTAATGAATTTTAATTATATCAATCAGATAATAAATATAAAATTTAGCTAATATGACTTCTATATTTGTCTTAAAATAATTTGGATGTTCTTAAATTCATTAAAAGAAAATAAATTTCCTTAATAAATTAATATTGTTCACTAATCATCAAAAAATTTATCAATTAATAAAATTATCGAAAAACAAACCTAAAATAATACTGAAATTTTTATTTTTAAAATGAATTATATTTATCCAAATAAATTTTATAAAATTGTAAAATTATTTTATATATAGCTATGTAAAATTTGATAAAACCTCTTTTTTAGAATAATATAGTTTTGATAATAAATTTCAATTTATTCCTATCCAATGACTATAAAACATGTAGGTTTAATATTAAAACATTTTATTTAATATATAATATATAATATTTCTTAAAAACATTAACGAAAAAATATTTATTTAATTTTTTGAGATAAAACACATTTGTGTGCATACATTTTTTTAATAAAATGATTTCTTTTATTTGAAAATGTTTTTTAATTTAATTTCCAATTAATTAACAATAAAATAATTAAATTTATATATAGGTTTAGACTATATATGTTAATAATTTAGTTAATAATATTCATACTCACTATTTTTAATTTCTATAAGATAAGTATCATATTAAATAATAATATCTTAATTTTTTTGTCCTGTTTTGTTTAAACATTGTGTTATTTATAATGAATAATAAAATCAGTGATTCATGAAACAAAGGATAAACATATTGTTGTGTGTAACAAATAATAAACTCAGTGTTTTGTGTAACACAAGCTATCTAAAAATTTAAATTCATTTTAAAAAATTCACAAAATCTCAAGTTGTTGCTTTATACCCCTTTAAAATGATTTTATCCCACTAACTTATGTCAATTTGGTATAAAAAAATTATATTTATTATTAATTACATTTTCTTGTTCCCACATATCTTTCTAAAACCATTGATTTCACCTTAAAATGTTGACCAAGTGAGTGGTCTTGTTTAAAAAAACTTTCTCTATATTATCCAAAATATTTACATGTTGTTCCTCCTAAGAATGATCCATCACTAGTGGTATGTCCTCTAAGTTCATTATATGTGAAGGTATAGGTATATAAATCCTCAAAATAGATACATTGATCACCTCTTAGACTTTTATAGGTTTTGATTATGGAAAACATGATAAGATATTTTACCAATACAATAAATAATTTTAAAGGGACCAGTATATCTAGGTCTCAACATACATTTATATAAAAAAGAGTTTTTTTCTTTTGATGGGATTTTATCAATTGACACTTTATCTATTACTTCATTAAATGAGGATGATTTTCCAATTCTTGAAGAACAAAAATAAACAACTAATAGTTTATCATAATGATATGAAATTAATTTAATCTCTAATTATGATAAATTCTAAAATGGTTAGAACTAGTTATCTAATATGGATAAATATTTATATGATGAAATAATTCATTAATATCTAAAATATAAATAACACCCAAATTATTGCTTAATCCATTATGAAAATAGTTAACTTTAATGTACATCTAGAATATTATAAAACAATAAATTATAAGGATGGTCACTAAAGTTCCAAAATGAATTTATTATTAATTCCCTAAAAATAATAAAGTATATCTTAATGTCACATACCAAATACTTGAATATCTCAGTGATATATTCTACTTAAAAATACTAATAACCAAAATTACCACAAAAACTCAATGGAAACATACCTATTTCAAAAAATCAACACTTAATAATTATAAAAATAAAATCAGAGACAATAGAGTTTATTTAATAAATCTTGAAATGTGGAAAATCAATCAAAGATTGCACAAATAACATCATCATCAAATCACTAGTTAGTTTCAAGGTCCTCAATACTATTCAAATTACCTTATATATATTAATCATATCCTAATCACAAATTATAATCATAATATTAACATTAGGACCACATTATGGGTTATCTATCTATTAATCATGTTTTTACACAAAATATATCTTTTCTATTAAATCAAATTTCGAGTACATCTATATTATTCATCATATTATGGAAAATACATAATGAAATAAACCTATCGAAATATACTTATAAACTTCATGATTCATAAAACATAATTATTGATTTCCAATACATAGAAACATCAATAATTCCCCTCTATTGTTATACTATTAACTAGGATGCAATATATTATTACTTAATACCACCTCACATTAATATGTCATTCACAATCTCTTAATCATCAACAAAAAAATGTTCACACTTATTAACTCACTGATATTATTATGGTACTTTCCCCCTAGGAAATCAATTTTAATATTTCCCATTTTTCCACATTTGTAGCATTCATACATTAATGATGCGTTTGAGATACCATTATTCTAATCCATTACATTAACTAATGTTTTCATTTTTCCACAGCATCTAGTTATTCCATTCTTTTATCCTCTATAAATAAAACATCATCTCTTTATATTGAAAATTTTAATAGAGTGATTCTTCCCAAATTCATTAAATATAGTAAACTAAATCTTCTTTCATCCATGGTCTCCACCACCAAACTCTCATTGAAGAGTATCATTTTCTCTATTAGTGAATCCAAATGTTGGTTATGGTGCACATTATTAATAGTATATTGTGATAAATTATTTGGAATAATCACAACATACATAAATCAAATCATAATATTAATTAGCTTCCCATTAACACATTGCCTATCACATTTAATGTTAACCCAATTCCATCTATTTCCCACCATGGACTAAAACCAAAAAGCATAGTGCGAGCAACAATAATCATAATGGGAATTGACATAATCATGAAAATTCTCTTATAGGAATTCTAAATTTTAATATCAACTTTACAATATATGATACCTTAGGTTTGAATGAGATTATTAATTGAAATAATCAATTAAAATCATTCATGATGGTTCATAAAGAGTTGTGAATTTATAAATCACATCCTATGGGATTTTTAGTCTACATGTAATTGACCCGCCAATTCTAATTGGCTTGAGAGCACAACGAGTCATTACTAGGCCTTAAGAGACATCCCCAAGATGCCAAATGCTGGAAATAAATGCCGAAGGGTTTCAAATACAAGTGGGGGAAGATTTACCCCTTAAGGAATAAACCAATGAACCAACCAACCATAAAAAAGATTTAATATATGATGCATGAACAATTGAAATACAGGTAAGAAACTTCATTTAAGTCAGACACATCAAAGTACACAATAGAGGATAAACATCTCAAGACACTCAAAAGTCACCAAGACACCCTCCATGGATCCACACCAAGCTCCATTCTCCAAGAACCACGACATCCCCCAAGCATCACCATGAACCACTAGCAATGAGATGCCATACCTTTACCAGTGTCTCAGAATATGAAATCTCTAAAAGCACCAATGTGGCAAAGCATGGGTGAGTATAAAACTCAGTTGGTTTTCCCCAATGACTTCCATACTCACACCGCTAGAATATAAGAGTTATCAACAATCATATAAAACATTCTATAAAAATAATTTCTCAAAATAATTTTATAAATAAATATAAACAAGTTTCCAAAACTGTTCATTACCAAAACCAAACAAGTGCAATTGAAACCAATTTTCCAGTAAGATATGTTTCCAGAAAAATAACCAAAAAATCATCACAACAATTTCCAAATATCCCTATATCAACATACCCAACCATTTCTCAAACCTTTGTAACCACCCATGCATGCTTCATTATGACATTTCCATTCTCATAAACAGTTTCTCGTCAATCTACCGAGTCGTCACAAGGTAATTGTTTCCCATGTGCCACCAATCCTTTGGCACCGAGCACAAGGTCATACTTCAACCAAGCCCTGTATATGTAATTCCAATGTGCCATTAAACCTTTGTAACCAAGCACAAGTATATATTTCAACCAAGCCCCATATATGAAATATGAACACACAACACATATGCCCAACAATCATGCCAAAAAAACCTTTCAATAAAAACACATATTTATCGAAAACTATTTCCATCAAATCCATTTCAATTCCAAACCATTTCAACTCCAAAAAAAATCAATATAACTACATTATTATTGAAACCCATTTCTATTGAAAACCATCTTTTCATTAACCATTTAGCAATTCCATAAAATCTATAATTGAAAATCATCATTTTAAATTAATCCCCATTTTGCACAACTATTCACCAAGACCACACAATTTCACAAAAACCATAAATAATCACAAATGAATAATTTTTACTTCATTACAAAATAAATAAACCAATTTGAATATAATAAAATCAATTCTATCAAGAGGAGTTGAGAGAGAATATTCCTACCTCAAAGGTCTTGATGAAACTTTAACAACAGGCGAAGAACACACAAGAAAGCAGGACGATTCTCCAAGAGCGGCGTTAGATGTCTTATACTAGAAATACCATGACTCAAAATTGAAATATTTGGCATCCAAAAATGTATATCTTCCCACTATAGGTTAATATCTGAAAAATAATGGAGATCAGGGAAGTAGATCTAAGAAGATCTAATAAATCATGCCAAATCCGTAAAGAATGGTGACATACCTCAAGAATCAGACTCGAAATCACCATGGGAAGGCTTCAGAATTGTTTCAACTCATGTGGGATGGGTTATCCAGACTTATAGGAAGATTTTATATCAAATTATGGGCGTTTTAAATCCAAAAAGAAATAAATAGAGCAAAAATGTGAATGCTCCTAGAAAATAGGATCTAGATTTAACCTATGCGCAAGATTTGACCACACTGTTTGTGCCAACCATGTATGGATTGTGTGATCTTAATTATTGTCCCAAAACTCTTTAAAAACCCCCATACTCTCTCATCCTTAAACTTTACCCTTTTAATGGAAATAGAGTTTTTATGGAAACATCACACTTTATGGAAACACCCCAATTTATGGAACCAACCAACATTATGGAAATATTCAAATTTATAGAAACAACCAACATAATGGAAATATCCAAATTTAATTAAAGAAGCAACCTTTTGGAAACATACAAATAATGGAAATTCTCAATATTATGGAAGGTATCTATTTTAAGGAAACACTCCATTTTATGGAAACTCTCTATTTTTTGCAAACTCTCTATTTTATACACACCAAATTTAAAAAACGTGAGGAAAGGGGTTATGTACCTGAAACCATGGGTACTACATTCTCCCCACCACTGGTCTTTCCATTAAAAAAAAGTAGACAACCTCTGCTGGACAAAAAGAGTTCCAACCACTTCTCTGTCATTTACTTCTCATGTTCCCAAGTCTCTTCTGGAATCTGACCATGTTTCCGTAAAACCAGAATTAGGCCGATGCTTTCCCACGAAAAACATTCTATTATCTATCCATTATCCACACTGGAATAAGTACCAGTGATGCATCTGGTTCTAGCTCAACATGTTCCCATCTAATCACATGGTCAAGATCTGGGTGATATTTTTTTAACAAGGATACATGGAACACATTATGCACTGAAATAAACTGTGGTGGTAATCCCAAACGATATTCCACCGCTCCAACCCGTTCTAGTATCTCAAAAGGGACAATTTATCTAGGACATACCTTTACCTACTTCCCGAAACGACGATGTCCAAGCCTTGGAGAGATCCTCAGGAAGACATGATCACCCACAACAAATAAAAACGGTCTTGGAATGTGATCTGCATAATATTTCTGATGACACTGAGCAGTCTCCAACCTCTTTCTAATCAACTGGATCATCTTTGTTTTTTTATTGGACAAGGCTTGGCCCGAAAATTCACATCTCACCCGTTTCAACCCAACATAGTGGAGAATGACAAGGACGCCCATACAATGCTTCAAACGGAGCGATGCTTATTGAGGATTGATAGCAATTATTGTATGATAACTCCACTAAGGGTATATAATCCTCCCATGAGCCACCAAAATCCATTACACAAGACTGCAACATGTCTTCCAATGTTTGTATTGTCCACTCGGATTTCCCACCAGCTTGAGGATGATATGTGGTGCTCATAGTCAATGGAGTCCCAAGGGCTTGCTGTAATGATTTCCATAAACGAGATGCGAACCTTAGATCTCTATATGAGACAATTGAAACTGGTACACCATGCCTCTTTACCACTTCTCGGATATAGATTTTTGAAAGATCCTCCACCGTATGAGTTTCACGAATCGGGGTGAAATGGGCCGACTTGGTTATACGATCCAATATCACCCAAATTGTATCATGTTTCTGGACCGTTCTTGGATGACCTATAACAAAATACATTTCTATTTGATCCCATTTCCACACTGGGATGGAAAATATTGTAACATACCAGCTAGTCTCTGATGCTCTGCTTTAACCTACTGACAAGTTATGCACCACGGGACAAACTCGGCCACCTTCCTTTTCAGGCAGCTCCAAAAAAATTGTGCCTTCAACGCCTTATACATATTCTGCTTACCTATATCTACAACCCATATTTAATGGTGGTAAGAATGAAGTATTTATTCCTGGAAAAACATAAGTGCATCCATCCTATCTCTGAAACACAATACTGAAAATCCAACAACTTTCTAGCCATCAAGGGTCTCCACACCATTGAGTTTTGAACTTACAACTAGACATTCTGCATCAGGAATTTGTTCATCTTTGATCATTTTTACTAAATCACGTACAAGCATAGATGGAATGAAATTGGATACATTACCTCGATCCTCACATTCCACATGCATTTCGGCTAAAACTAACATCAACTACTACTCATCTGAAGCTTCTTTCGCCAACTAAGCATATGACTTTCTAATCAATGCATCCACCACGTAATTTCCTTTCCTAGGCATGTACATAAAGTCAAAGTAAATAATTTGGAGATACTCCATCCACCTCCTTTGCCCCGGATTCAAATCTCGCTGTGAGAAAATGTGTTTCAAGCTTTTGTGATCCGTAAACACAGTAAATTTCCACTAAAGAGATAATATATCCATGTTTTCAAAGCATGGATGACTGCAGCTAACTCCAAATCATGTGTTGGGTAATTTTTCTCATGAACCCTCAACTACCTTGAACCATAAGAAACCAAATTTTCTCTTTGGATGACAACACAACAAAACACTGATCTTGAAGCATAAAAATACACCTCATACCCCTGTCCTGATTCTGGCAAGATCAAGATAGGTGCTGTTGTAAGCCAAACTTTTAGTTCTTAGAATGAATTCTGACATTCCCCCATCCATTTTAATTGAGCATTATTCTTTTTCATAGATGCCATTGGTGAAGATAGTCTTGAGAAATAACACACTAAGCATCAGTAGTAACCAACTAGACCAAGAAAACTTTTTATCTCGAACACATTCTTCGGTAGTTGCCAAGAGATAACAGCTTCTATCTTTTCATGGTCAACAGAAATGCCTTTCATAGAAATAACATGGCCAAGGGAACGTACTTCCTGTATCCCAAATTCACACTTTAATAATTTGACATACAAACAATGATCTCTCCGTATTTGTAACATTGTTTCCAGGTGAACCTCATTATTGTCCCTTATCTATGAATAGACCAAAATGTCGTCCATAAACACTACAACAATAGAATCCAGATATTGTTGAAATATCCGATTCATCAATTCCATGAAGACTGTTGGTATATTAATTAGACCGAAATTCAGGACTACATATTCATAGTAGCCATATCTACTTCTGAAAGCTATCTTTAGAATATCTTCTTTCCGAACTCTCAATTGGTGATATCCTGATCGTATGTCAATCTTGGAGAACCACTGAGCTCTCCTTAATTGATTGAATAGATCCTCAATGTTTTGATTTGGATATCTATTCTTTATCGTAACATGGTTAAGCTTATAATAATCAACACATAGCCGAAGAGTTCCATCAACCTTCATTACGAACAAAACTGGTGCTGCCCATGGTGACATACTTGGTCGAATGAAAGCCTTGCTCTCTAGCTCCACTAACTGCACTATCAATTCTCGTAATTTTGTTAGTGCCAACCTATAAGGTGGAAGGGAAATAGGACTGGTCCCTAGAATGAGATCTATCCTAAAATCCACTTCTCTTAGATGTGTTATCCCTGAGAAGTTCTTGGGAATGACATCTAGAAATTGATCCACAACAGCTGGAAATTGAATCTAATCCAATCAATTCTATCAAGAGGAGTTGAGAGAGAGGTCTCCTACCTCGAACATCTTCATGAAACTTTTACAAAATATGAATAACGAACAAGAAAGTTGGTCAATTCTCCAATAGAGGCCTTATATCTCTTATCCAAGCAAGATCATGACTCGACATTGAAATATTTCGATATTTCCATAATGATGGTTGTTTCAATAAATTGGGGTGTTTCCATAATGCCAGATGTTTCCATAAAAAATGTGTTTCCATAAAAAGGGTAAAGGTGAAGGATGGGAGAGTTTGAGGGTTTTATAAGGAGTTTTGAGACAATAATTAAGGATTCACGGTCCACACACTTTTGGCACAAACCGTGTTGTCAAATCTTGCGCATAGGTCAAATCTAGATCCTATTTTCTCGGAGCTTGCTCGTTTTGGCTCTATTTATTTCGTTTTGGATTCAAAACACTCCTAATTTAATATTACGCTCCCTAGAAGGTGGTAAAACCCTTCAGACATGAGTTTAATCCAGTCTAGATCCTTCCCTTGGAGATTTCGAGTCTGATTCTTGAGGTTTGTCACCATTCTTTACGGATTTGTCATGATTTCTTAGATCTTCTTAGATCTACTTCTCTGATCTCCATTTTTTCTCAGATCTAAACCAATAGTGGGTAGATCTTCATTTTTGGATGACAAATATTTCAATTTTCAGTCTTGATCTTGCTAGGATAAGAGATCTAAGGCCTCTCTTAGAGAGTCAACCCGCTTTCTTGTGCATTCTTCGTCTGTTGTTAAAGTTTTATCAAGACTTTGAGTTAGGTGACCTCTCTCTCAACTTCTCTTGATAGAATTTATTGGATTAGAGTCAAATTGTCTTATTTATTATGAAATTCATGGAAACATATTCATTTGTGATGATTTATGGTTTTTGTGAAATTGTGTGGTCTTGGTGAATAGTTGTGCAAAAGGGGTTTTAATTTAAAATGATGATTTTAAATTATGGATTTTCTGGAATCTCTAAATGGTTGATGAAAAATTGGTTTTTAGTAGAAATTGTTTTTAAAAAAATGGCATTTTATTGAAATGGTTTGGAGTTGAAATGGTTTGGCATTGAAATGGACTTGATGGAAATAGTTTTCGATAAAAAGGTGTTTTTATTGAAAGGTTTATTTTGGATTGATCATTGGGAATATGTGTTGTGTGTTCAAAATTGCATATACAAGGGCTTGGTTGAAATATGACCTTGAGCTCGGTGCCAAAGGTTTAATGGCACATAGAAATTACATATACGGGGCTTGGTAAAAATATGACCTTGTGCCCGGTGCCAATGGATTGACGGCACATGGGAAACAATTACCTTGTGACGACATGGTTGATCGATGAGAAACTGCTCATGAGTATGGAAGTGTCATAACGTAGCATGCATGGTTGGTTACATGGGGTTGAGAAATGGTTCATCATTCTGATATAGGGATATTGGTAAATGATTGTAAAGATTGTTTTGTTATTTTTCTGGAAAAATATCTTTCTGGAAAATTGGTTTCAATTTCCCTTGTTTGGTTTTGGTAATGAACGGTTTTGGAATCTTGTTTATATTTATTTAGAAACTACTTTTGAGAAATTGTTTATATATATAGTTTAATATAATTTTTGATAACTCTATTATCCTAGTGGAGTGAGTAGGGAAGTCATTGGGGAAAACCAACTGAGTTTTATACTCACCCTTGCTGTGGCACTTTGGTGCTTTTGCGGATGTCGTATTCTGAGACACATGTAAAGGTAATGCATCTCATTTCTAGTGGTTCATGGTGATTCTTGGGTGATGTGGTGGTTCTTGGAGCATGGAGCATGGTGTGGAGACATGGAGGGTGTCTTGGTGTCTTTTGATAGTCTTGAGTTGTTTATCCGCTGTTGTGTAATTTGATGTGTTTGACTTAAATGCAGTTAATTAGATGTCTTTCAATTGTTCATGCATCATATAGTAAATTTTTTGTTATGGTTGGTTGGTTTATTTGGTTATTCCTTAAAGGGTAAATCATCCCCCACTTGTATCTTAAACCCTTCGGCATTTATTTCCATCCTTTGGCATCTTTGGGATGTCACTTAAGGCCTAGTAATGACTCGTTGTGCTCTCAAGCCAATGAGAATTGGAAGGTCATTACAAATGGTATCTGCTTGTTCGGTCCTCACCTAATAAGTAGTCATCTATGTTCCTAGTTATGGAGATGAAATCCCTTCTTGTCTATTCCTTTGGTGGGAATCTCATAAATGAGTAGTATTGTCGGAACTTGAAATGTATAGCATAAAAGTACGTAGCTAACCCTTTTATGATGAACTTCATGTTACCAGGGAGTTTGATAAATAAGTATTTTGAGACACTTCTAGGATTTTGAAATCTCATTGTCATGGGTTTATCCAATGAGATGAGAATGACATGCATTATAAATGAATAACTTCCCACTAGGAGTGCATACATAATTTCGAGAAATGATCATTTTTGAATAGTATGGAATTTGTTTTCAAATGAAAGATTTTGAAAAAGTGAATGATTATCATATATTGAAAATGGTTTAATTTTCAAAAGCATGTGATGTGGTTTCCAAAATAGTTGAATGTGGGAAAAAGGATGTTTTGGAAAATAATTTTGTGATAGTTGATGTGATAGAATTTAAAATTCTAAGACAACCTTTTCTAGATAGTGAGATTAATGTAGTTTGTTGTTAGTTTAGAAAATGGAACCTGGTAGGCGTTGTCAAAACCAACCTGAAGAAGTCATGGAGAATGTGGTTTCACCTGAACCACGTGTGAACCAAGAGATGGTTCAGAGTATTGTCCATGATTTTCATGATGTGGACATAGGGAACCAGAGGAATGTGCCATGACATGTGGATCATACCATCCAGTTTATGAAGATGAATCCACGTAATTTCTAGGGTGATTCTGAACCCGAGAAGGTGGGGGTGTTGCAATATAGGATGAATCATATCTTTGACTTCATCGGCACACCTGTAGAGATAATGGTCTAACTTTTGACGTATTTTCTTGAGGATCTTACACGTCAATGGTGGGATTTGGCGGTGCAGGCTAAATTGGATAAAGGACTTACAGGGGAGGTTTTTGAGGAATTGTTCAACCAACAATTATATCCTCACATGTTGAATATCTATAAAATGATAGACTTCTTCAGCATGAAACAAGAGAGTCTCTCCGTCACAGAGTATGCGGCTAAGTTCATGAACTTTGGATGCTTTCCCCTTGAATTTGCGGAAAGTGCCTCTTTGAAGGCACACATCTTCAGATCAGGACTAAAACATGAGGTTCATTCAAAGATTGCAGTAGTTTGTATTACAGACTATACAGAGATGGTGAACAGAGTGACTGTGGATGAACCTGATATCTCAGGATCTATGGGATGAGGCATGAAAATACTGACTGGAAATGGTGGAAACTGAACCACTAGGAACAATAGGAAAAGGGTCAACTATTTCCATTGTGCAAGTGGAAATCAGAACCCGATAGCTGGATCAGTAAACCATCCCCCACCACCCCAGAGAAAAGTAGGTTATTTTCAATGTGGTTCTCTTGACCACATAAATCGAGACTATAAGACACAACCTAGAGCATGTCATAATTGTAACAAGATGGGACATCTTCAACGCTATTGTCGCAGTGCTCCAAGTTCAGGTGCTCGAGACATTTCTCAGTTATTGCATTCATCATATGCTTCGATTGGACGAGGATAGCTAAATCAGTCTCATCAGTAGAGCAGATCTAGACATGGTGATTCTAGAAACACAATGACTCCTCAACTAGGGTAAACTTAGCAAGGAAATAAGGAGAACAGTATAGTGAAGATGAAATTGTATGGAGCTGAGGAGATGATTATCGATGATCATACTGGACCATCTATAGTGAGAGGTATGATTATTTTGAATTATACCTTTTTTTCAAGTGTTGATTGATATTGGTGAATAAAATTACTTCATTTCCTCTCGTGTTGTTGACTTTCTATGTTTAAAACTGGAAATGATGCATTCTATTTTGAAATGGAAAACTCCTCTTGGTGAAAGAGAATGCCAAGCCTTTGTGTGTAGAGCAAGTGCAATAACTGTAGATGGATCTGAGTTAAAATGGGACTTCTCGATGTTGAATATGGATGTCTATGATGTAATCCTAGGTATGGATTGGCTGACAACATTCAAGGCTCAAATCAACTGTTATAGGAGAACAGTTAGTTTCATGATAGAGGACGGTATCGAGCATCTCTTTAGAGGAGAGGGGATTTTAACGAATGGTGAAAAGATCTTGTTGGCACCAATGGTGGGAAAAATATCTTAACAATTGGCAGCATTGACTTTGGAATCAATGGATGAGATTGAGGAAAATATTTTTCCAGCTATTGTGGATCAATTTCTAGATGTCTTCCCCAAGAACATCTCAGGGCTACCACCTCTAAGGGGAGTGGAGTTTATGATCGATCTCCTTCTGGGGACCAGCCCCATTTCCCTTCCATCATATTGGATTGCACCAGTAGAGTTACGGGAATTAAAAGTGTAGTTAGAGGAGCAGAAAAGAGAGGGTTTAATTCGACAAAGTACGCCTCCATGGGCAGCACTAGTTTTGTTCGTAAAGAATGCAGATGGGACTCTTTAGCTGTGTGTTGATTATTGTATGCTTAACCAATTTACAATAAAGAATAGATATCCACTTCCACACATTGACGATCTATTTCATCAATTAAGGGTAGTTCAGTGGTTCTCCAAGATTGACTTGCGATCAGGATATCACCAATTCAAGGATCAGAAATAGTATATTCCAAAGACATATTTCAGAAGTTGATATGACCACTAAAAATATGTAGTCATGACTTTAGGTCTAACGAATGTACCAGTAGTCTTCTTCACATCGATGAATCAGATATTTCAACAATATCTGGATTCTTTTGTTGTGGGGTTTGTGTAAGACATTGTGGTCTATTAAAAGACAAGGGCTGATCATGAAGTGAACCTGGAAATAGTGTTACAAATCTTTAGAGATCATTGTTTGTATGAAAAAATATCAAAGTGTGAATTTCGGATACATGAATATATTTCCTTGGCCATGTCATTTCTAAGAATGGCATTTCTATTGATCCTGAAAATATTGAAGTCATTATCTCTTGGAAACCACCAAATAATGTGTTCGAGATATGAAGTTTCCTTGGTCTAGAAGGTTAATATGGACGCTTTGTGCGTGATTTCTCATGACTAGCTTCACCAATGAAATCTCCGACGAAGAAGAATGCTCCATTTCAATTGACAGAGAAATTTCAGCAGTCTTTCCAGGAACTAAAAGTTCATCTTACATTGGCACCTATATTGACCTTTCCAGAAATAGGACATGGGTATGAGGTGTATTGTGATGATTCAGAATCAGGGACGGGTTGTGTTCTCATGAAAATAGATCTTGTGGTTTCTTATGGTTCATGGAAATTTAGGGTGCATGAGAATAAATACCCAACACATGATTTAAATTTAGGTCCAGTGTTCCATGCTTTAAAAACATGGAGACATTATCTCTTTGGTGATAAATTTACCGTGTTTACAGATCACAAAATCTTGAAACACATTTTCTCACAGCAATATTTGAATCTGAGGCAATGTAGGTGGATGGATTATCTCCAAGTTTTTGACATTGACTTGGTGTACACACCTGGGAAAAGAAATTCAGTGGTAGATGCATTGAGTATAAAGTCATATGCTCGGTTGGCCAAAGAAGCTTCATATGAATGGCAGTTGATGTCGGTTTTAGCCGACATGCATGAGGAATGTGAAGATCTAGTTGATGTAGCCATTCTCATTTCAGCTACACTTGTTCCTAATTTAGTAAAATTTGATCAAAGAGGCACAAACGTCTGATGAAAAATGTCTAGTTGTGGGGAGACCATTGATGGATGGAAACATGATGGAGGTTCGATTTTGTGTTTCATAGATCGGATGGTTGTACCTGTGGTTTGTCAGGAACAACTACTTAATGCTTACCACCATTCAAGATGGGCTATACATCCAGGTACACAGATGATTTATAAGGCATTGAAGGAACAATTTTGGTGGAGCGGTATGAAAAGAAAGGTGGTAATGTTCGTCTCGCAATGCTTAACTTGTCAGCAGGTTAAAGTAGATCATCAGAGACCAACTAGTATGTTACAATCTTTTCCCATCCCAGTGTGGAAATGGGATAATATAACAATGGATTTTGTTATAGTTCTTCCAAGAACGTTCCAGAAAAACGATACCATTAGGGCGATAGTGGATCATCTACCCAAGTCGGCCCATTTCATCCCGATTCGTGAAACTCATACGGTGGAGGATCGTTCAAAAATCTATATCCAAGAAGTGGTAATGAGGCATGGAGTACCATTTTCCATAGTCTCAGATAGAGATCTGAGGTCCACATCTCGTTTTTGGAAATCATTACAGTGCCCTTGGAACTCAGTTGACTATGAGGACTACGTATCATCCTCAAACTGATGGGCAATCCGAGCGGAAAATACAAACATTAGAAGACATGTTGCGGTCTTGTGTAATGGATTTTGTTGGATCATGAGAGGAGAATATACCCTTAGTGGAGTTCTCATACAGTAACAACTATCAGGCCTCAATACGCATGGCTCTGTTTGAAGCATTGGATGGGCGTCCTTTTCGTTCACCACTATGTTGTGTGGAAACGGGTGAAACATCAAAAGTTGGGCCAAACCTTGTCCAAGAAACAACAGAGAAGATCCAGTTGATTAAAAAGAGGATGGAGACAGCTCAGAGTTGTCAGAAATCTTATATAGATCCCAGTCGAAGACCGTTGTCATTCGTTGTAGGTGATCATGTCTTCTTGAGGATCTCTCCATGGCCTGGACATCATCATTTCAGAAAGGAGGGAAAGTTATCTCCTAGATACATTGGCCCTTTTGAGATACTAGAACGGGTTGGAGAGGTGGATTATCAGTTGGCATTACCACCACAGTTTTGTTCAGTGCATAATGTGTTCCATGTATCCCAGTTAAAAAAATATCACCCAGATCCTGAACAAGTGATCAGATGGGATCACGTTGAGCTAGAACTGGATGCATCACTGATACATATTCCAGTGAAAATCATGGATAGATAATAGAAAGTTTTGCATGGGAAAATCATCGGCCTAGTGCGGGTTTTATGGAAACATGGTCAGATTCAGGAAGAGGCTTGGGAACATGAGAAGGAAATGAAAGAGCAATGGCCAGAACTCTTTTTGGCTAGTAGGGGATAACTTTATTCTGAGGAAAAAAAGACCAATGATGGGGAGAATGTAGTACCCCCAGTTTCAGGCACATAACCCCTTTCCTCACGTTTTTTTAATTTGGTGTGTATAAAATAGAGAGTTTCCATAAAATAGAGTGTTTCCATAAAATAGAGAGTTTCCATAATATAGAGAGTTTCCATTAATTTGGTTGTTTCCAAAATGTTGGTTGTTTCCAATTATTTGGATATTTCCATAATGTTGGTTGTTTCCATAAATTTGGATATTTCTATAATGTTGGTTGTTTCCATAAACTGGGGTGTTTCCATGAAGTGTGATGTTTCCATAAAAAATATGATTCTATAAAAAGGGAAAAGGTGAAGGATGGAAGAGCTTGGGGGTTTTATATGGAGTGTTGGGACAATAATTAAGGTCACACGATCCATACACGGTTGGCACAAACCGTGTGGTCAAATCTTGCGCAGAGGTCAAATCTAGATCCTATTTTCTAGGAGCTTGCTCGTTTTTTATCTATTTATTTCGTTTTGGCTTCAAAACATCCCTAATTCGATATTACTCTCCCTAGAAGGCTGGATAACCCTTCCCACGTGATTTTAAGACATTCTGAAACCTTCACTTGGTGATTTCGAGTCTGATTTTTGATGTGTGTCACCATTCTTTACGGATTTTTCATGATTTCTTAGATCTTCTTAGATCTACTTCTCTGATCTCCATTCTTTCTCAGATATGAACCTATAGTGGGTAGATCTACATTTTCGAATGCCAAATATTTCAATGTTGAGTCATGATCTTCCTTGGATAAGAGATCTAAGGTTGCTCTTGGAGAATTGACCCGCTTTATTGTGCGTTCTTCATCTGTTGTTAATGTTTCTCCATGACCTTCGATATAGGTGGCTTCTCTCTCAACTCATCTTGATAGATTTGATTGGCTTAGATTAAAATTGGTTTATTGATTGTGAAATTCATGGAAAATATTCATTTGTGACGATTTTTGGTTTTTGTGAAATTGTGTGGTCTTGGTGAATAGTCGTGCAAAAGGGGGTGTAATTTCAAATGATGATTTTAAATTATGGATTTTTTGGAATTTCTAAATGGTTGATGAAAAAGTGGTTTTAATAAGAAATGGTTTTCAATAAAGATGGAGTTTTATTGAAATGTTTTTGAGTTGAAATGGTTTGGCATTGAAATGGATCTCAAATACAAGTGGGGGATGATTTACCCTTTAAGGAATAACCCAATGAACCAACCAACCATTACCAAACATTTACTATATCATGCATGAACAATTGAAAGACGGCTAAGAAAATTCATTTTTTTCAAACACATCAATGTACACAACAGTAGATAAACAACTCAAGACTCTCAAAAGACACCAAGACACCCTCCATGGCTCCACACCAAGATCCATGCTCCAAGCACCACCACATCACCCATGCATCACCATGAACCACTAGGAATGAGATGCCATACCATTACCTATTTCTTGGAATACAATATCTGCAAAAGAACCAAAGTGCCAAAGAAGTGGTTAGTATAAAACTCCGTAGGTTTTCCCCAATGACTTCCCTACTCACGCCACTAGGATAGAAGAGTTATCAACAATTATATAAAACAATATATATAAAATATTTATCAAAATAATTTTACAAATAAATATAAACAGGTTTCCAAACCTGTTCATTACCAAAACCAAACAAGTGAAATTGAAACCTATTTTCCAGCAAGATATTTTTCTAGAAAAATAATCAAACAATATTTACAACTGTTTCCCAATATCCCTATATCAACATACCTAACCATTTCTCAATCCCATGTAACCAACCATTCTTGCTATGTTATGACAGTTCCATACTCATGAGTGGTTTATCGTCGATCTACCATGTCATCACAATGAAATTTTTTCCCATGTGCCGTCAATCCTTTAGCACCGAGCACAAGTTCATATTTAAACCAAGCCCCATATATGTAATTCGCATGTTCCCTTAAACCTTTGGCTCCGAAAACATGGTCATTTTTCAACCAATCCCCGTATATTCATCATGAACACACAACACCTATGCCCAACGATCAAGCCAAAATAAACTTTTCAATAAAAGCACCTTTTTATCAAAAACTATTACCATATAATCCATTTTGATGCCAAACCATTTCAACTCCAAACCATTTCAATAAGACTCCATTTTTATTGAAAACCATTTCAATTGAAAACCACTTTTTCATCAACCATTTAGCAATTCCAAAAAATCAAAAATTTTAAATCAACATTTTAAATTAAACCCCCTTTTGCACCACTATTCTCCAAGACCACACAATTTCACAAAAACCATAAACCATCACAAATGAATATTTTTCCATGCATTTCACAATCAATAAAAAAATTTGGATCTAAGCAAATCAATTTTATCAAGAGGAGTTGAGAGAGAGGCCACCTACCTTGAAGGTCTTGATGAAACTTTAACAACAGACGAAGAACACACAAGAAAGCAGGTCGATTCCCCAAGACCGGTCTTAGATCTATTATCCTAGAAGGTTAAAGACTCAACATTGAAATATTTGGCATCCAAAAACATATATCTACCTACTATAAATTCAGATTTAAGAAATATTTGAGATTTGAGAGGTAGATCTAAGCAGATCTAAGAAATCGTGACAAATCCCTAAAGAATGGTGACATACCTCAAGAATCGGACTCAAAATCACAAATGGATGGCTCTGAAATGGCTTTAACTCGAGTGTGAAGGGTTCTAAAGCCTTCTAGGTAGATTAATAACGAATTAGGGGCTTTTGGAAGCCAAAAATAAATAAATAGAGCAAAAAACATCAAGCTCCTAGATAATCGTATCTAGATTTGACCTCTGCCCAAGATTTAACCACATGGTTTGTGCCAAACTTGTAAGGATCGTGTAACCTTAATTATTGTCCCAAAACTCTTTATAAAACCCCAAAACTCTCCCATCCTTCACCTTTACCCTATTTATGGAAACACATTTTTTATGGAAACATCACACTTTATGGAAACACCCCAATTTATGGAAACAACCCACATTATGGAAATATCCAAATTTATGGAACCAACCAACATTATGGAAATATCCAAATTTATGGTAACAACCAACATTATGGAAATATCCAAATTAATGGAAACACTCTATATTATGGAAACACTCTATTTTATGGAAACCATCTATTTTATGGAAACTCTCTATTTTATGGAATCATTCAATTTTATACACACCAAATTAAAAAAAACACATGGAAAGGAGTTATATACCCGAAACTGGGGGGTACTGTATTCTCCCCACAATTGGTCATTCCGTCCTCGGAAGGTAGAAAATCCATGCTGTCCAAAAAGAGTTCTTGCCACTGCTCTTTCATTTCCTTCTCACGTTCCCAAGTCTCTTCCTAAATGTAACCATATTACCCTAAAACCCGCACTAGGCCAATGATTTTCCCATGAAATACTTTATTTTTGTCTATCCATGATCCGCACTAGAATATATACTAGTGATGCATCTGGTTCTAGCTCAACATGATCCCATCTGATCACATGGTCAGGATCATGGTGATCCTTTTTTAACTGGGATACATGGAACACATTATGCACCGAACTAAACTGTGGTGGTAATACCAACCATTATGCCACCTCTCCAACCTGTTATAGTATCTCAAAAGGGCTAATGTATCTAGGATATAACGTTCTATGCTTCCCAAAATGAAGACGTATAAGCATTGGAGAGATTCTCAAGAAGACATGATCACCCACAACGAACGACAATGGTCTTAGACGGTAATCTGCATAAGATTTCTGATGACTCTGATCTTTCTCCATCATCTTTCTAATCAACTAGATATTCTCTAGTGTTTCTTGGACATGGCTGGGCCCCACTATGTATGTTTCCCCAGTTTTCCCCCAACAGAGTGGAGAACGACAAGGATGCCCATACAATGCTTGAAACGGAGCCATGCGTATTGAGTCTTGATAGCTGTTATTGTATGAGAACTCCACTAAGGGTATATGCTCCTCCCATGAGCCACAAAAATCCATTACACAATACTGTAACCTGTCTTCCAATGTTTGGATTTTCCGCTTGGATTTCCCATCCATTTGACTATGATACGCGGTGCTCATAGTTAATTGAGTTCCAAGGGCTTGATGTAATGATTTCCAGAAATGAGATGTGAACCTTGGATCTCTATCTGAGCCTATTGAAACTGGTACACCATTCCTCTTTACCACTTCCCAAATATAGATTTTCGAAAAATCCTCTACCATATCAGTGTCATGAATAGGGATGAAAAGGGTCGACTTGGTTAGATGATCCACTATCACTCAAATGACATCGTGTTTCTAGACCATTATTGGAAAACCTATAACAAAATTCATTTCTATTTGATCCCATTTCCACACTGGGATGTGCACATAATGTAACATACCAGCTGGTTTGTGTTGCTCTTCTTTAACCTGATGACATGTTATGCACCGCGAGACAAACTCGACCACCTTCCTTTTCATGCCGCTCCACCAAAACTGTTCCTTGAATGCCTTATACATCTTCTGTTTACCAGGATGTACAACCCTTATTTAATGGTTGTAATCATGAATTATTTTTTCCTCAAAAACTATAGTTACAACCATTCTATCTCGGAAACACAAAACCGAACCTCCATCAAGTTTCCAGCCATCAATAGTCTCCCCACCATTGAGTTTTGAACTTACAACTAGACATTCTGCATTAGAAGTTTGTGCCTCTCTGATCATTTTTACTAAATCAGGAACAAGCGTAGCAGAAATGAAAACGACTACATCAACTTGATCTTTACAATCCAAATCCATGTCAGCTAAAACCAACATCAACTTCCATTCATTTGAATCTTCCTTTCCCAACTGAGCATTGACTTTCTAATCAGTGCATCCACCACTGAATATCCTTTCCCTGGTGTGTACATCAATTCAAAGTCAAACATTTGTTGATACTCCAACCACCTCCTTTTCCTTAGATTAAAATTTCGCTGTGAGAAAATGTGTTTCAAGCTTTTTTGATCCATAAACAATGTAAATTTCTCACCAAAGAGATATTGTCTCCATGTTTTCAATGCATGGACGACTGCAGCTAACTCCAAATCATGTGTTGGGTAATTCTCCTCATGCACCCTAAACTTCCTTGAACCATAAACAACCACATTATATCTTTACATGACAACTCAACCAAACCGTGATCTCGAAGAATCACAATACACCTCATAACCCTGTCCTGATTCTGGATAGATCATGATAGGTGCTGATGTAAGACGAACATTTAGTTCCTGGAAAGACTTCTGAAATTCCTCCATCCATTGTAATGGAGCATTCTTAATTGTCAAAGATTCCATTGGTGAAGCTAGTCATGAGAAATCACGCAAAGAGCATTAGTAGTAAACAACTAGACCAATAAAACATCTTGTCTCGAACACATTATTCAGTGGTTTCCAAGGGATAACTACTTCTATCCTGTCAGGATCAACATGAAATTACTTTCTTAGAAATGAAATGGCCATGGAAACGTACTTCTTGTATCCATAATTAACACTTTGAATATTTCACATACAAAAGATGATCTCTCAATATTTGTAACACGGTTTCCAGGTGCCACCCATGATCATTCCTTGTCTTTGAATAGAAAAAAATGTCATCCACAAACACAACAACAAAAAAATCCAAATATTGTTGAAATACATGATTCATCAATGACATGAAGATAGCTAGTGCATTCGTTAGACCGAAAGGCATGACTACATATTCATAGTGGCCATATCTACTTCTGAAAGATATCTTTGAAATATCATCTTTTAGAACTCTCAATTGGTGATATCCTGATCCCAAGTCAATCATGGAGAACCACGGAGCTCCCCTTAATTGATCGAATAGATCATCAATGCATGGAAGTGGATATATATTATTTATCGTAACATGGTTAAGATTATCATAATCAACACATAGCTGAAGAGTTCTATCTGCCTTCTTTATGAACAAAACTGGTGTTGCCCATGGAGACGTACTTGGTTGAACAAAACCCTTGCTTTCCAGCTCCTCTAACTGCAGTTTCAATTCCTGTAACTCTGTTGGTGCCATCCTATAAGGTGGAAGGGAAATAGGTCTGGTCCCCGGAAGGGGATCGATCGTAAACTCCACATACCTTTGAGGTGGTATCCCTGAAAAGTTATTGGGAAAGAAATCTAGAAATTGATCCACAATAGCAGGAAATTGAAGCTAAGCCAATCAATTCAATCAAGAGGAGTCGAGAGAGAAGCCACCTACCTCGAACGTCTTGAAGAAACATTAACAACAGATGAAGAAAAAACAATAAAGTGGGTTGATTCTCCAAGAGAGGCCTTAGATCTATTATCCTAGCAAGATCACGAATCAACATTAAAATATTTGGATATTTCCATATTGTTGGTTATTTCCATAAACTGGGGTGTTTCCATAAAGTGTGATGTTTCCATATAAATAGTAAAGTTGAATTATGGGAGATTATTGGGGTTTTATAAGGAGTGTTGGGAAAATATATAAGGTCTCACAATCCATACACGGTTGGTAAAAACCGTGTGGTCAAATCTTGCGCAGAGGTAAAATCTAGATCCTATTTTCTAGGAGCTTGCTCACTTTTGCTCTATTTTTTTCGTTTTGACTTCAAAACGCTCCTAATTTGATATTACTCTCCCAATAAGTCTGTATAACCCTTCCCACATGAGTTGAATCCATTAAAGAGCCTTCCCTTGGTGATTTCTAGTCCGATTCTTGAGGTATGTCACCATTCTTTACAGATTTATCATGATTTCTTAGATCTACTTAGATCTCCTTCTCCGATCACCATTATTTCTCATATCTGAACCTATAGTTGGTAGATCTAAGTTTTTGGATTCCTAATAGTTCAATGTTGAGTCGTGATCTTACTAGGATAGGAGATATAAGTCCGCTCTTGGAGAATCGACCCGCTTTCTAATGCATTCTTCGTCTGTTGTTAATGTTTCGTCAAGACCTCTGAGTTAGGCAGCTTCTCTCTCAAATCCTCTTGATAGAATTGATTTTATTAGATTCAAATTGGTTTATTTATTGTTATATTCATGAAAAAATATTCATTTTTGACGATTTATGGTTTTTATGAAATTGTGTGGTCTTGGTGAATAGTTGTACAAAAGGGGCTTTAATTTAAAATGATGATTTTAAATTATGGATTTTCTGGAATTTATAAATGGTTGATGAAAAATTCGTTTTCAATAGAAATGGTTTTCAATAAAAATTAATTTTTATTGAAATGGATTGGAGTTGAAATGGTTAGGCATTGAAATGGATTTGATGGAAATAGTTTTCAATAAAAAGGGGTTTTTATTGAAAGGTTTATTTTGGATTGATCATTGGGAATATGTGTTGTGTGTTCATATTGAATATATGGGGCTTGGTTGAAATATGACCTTATTCTTTGTGCCAAAGGTTTAATGGCACATGGGAATTACATATACGGGGCTTGGTTAAAATATGACCTTGTGCTCGGTGCCAAAGGATTGATGGCACAAGGGAAACAATTACATTGTGACTAATTGGTATATTGACGAGAAACCGCTAATGAGTATGGAAGTTTCATAAAGTAGCATGCATTTTTGGTTATATGGGTTTGAGAAATGGTTGGGTATGCTGATATAGGGATTTTGGGAAATTATTGTAAATAATTTATGGTTATTTTCTGAAAAAATATCTTGCTGGAATTTTTTTTCAGTTTCCCTGTTTTGGTTTTGGTAATGAACGGTTTTGGAAACATGTTTATATTTATTTATAAACTAATTTTGAGAAATTGTTTATATATATATTTTTATATAATTTTTTTTAAGTCTTGTATCCTAGTGGCCTGAGTAGGGAAGTCATTGTGGAAAACCAACTGAGTTTTATACTCACCATTGCTTTGGAAATTTTGTGCTTTTGCAGATGTTGTATTCCGAGACATAGGTAAAGGTAAGGAATCTCATTTCTAGTTGTTCATGGTGATGATGGGGTGATATGGTGGTTCTTAGAGCATCGTTATTGGTTGATGTGTTGTATCCCCAATGTGTACATCAAGTCAAAGTCAAACATTTGGAGATACTCTATCGACCACCTTTGCCTCAGATTCAAATCTCACTGTGAGAAATTGTGTTTCAATATTTCCTGATCTGTAAAGAAAGTACATTTATCACCAAAGAGATAATGTCTAATTTTTTTTAAGTCTAAACGTCTACAACTAACTCCAAATCTTGTGTTGGGTAATTCTTCTCATGCACCCTAAACTGCATTGAACTATAAGCAACCACGTGATCTATTTGCATGAGAACACAACCCAAACCTGATCCTGAAGCATCACAATACACCTCACACCCCAGTCCTGATTCTAGAATGATCAAGAAAGGTGCTGATGTAATCCGAACTTTCAGTTCCTGGAATGACTTCTGAAATTCCTCCGTCCTTTGGAATGGAGCATTCTTCTTTCTGAGAGATGTCATTGGTGAAGCTAGTGGTGAGAAATCATACAAAAAGCGTCGATAGTAACCTTCTAGACCAAGAAAACTTCATATCTCGAACACATTCTTCGGTGGTATCCTAGAGATAACGGCTTCTATCTTGCCAAGTTCAATAGAAATGCCTTTCTCAGAAATGACATGGCCAAGGAAACGTACTTCTTGTGTCCAAAATTCACACTTTGATAATTTCGAATACAAATGATGAATTATCATGATTTTTAACACTATTTCTAGGTGCTCGTCATGATCAGCCCTTATCATTGATTATACCAAAATTTCATCCACAAACACCGCAACAAAAGAATCCATATATTGTTGAAATATCTGATTCATCAATGTCATGAAGACTGTTGGTGAATTCATTAGACCGAAAGGCATGACTACATATTCATAGTGTCCATATCTACTTCTGAAATCTGTCTTTAGAATATCCTCTTTCCTAACTCTCAATTGGTGTTATCCTGATCGCAAGTCAATCTTGGAGAACCATCGATCTCCCCTTAATTGATCGAATATATCATCAATGTGTGGAAGTAGATATCTATTCTTTATCGTAACTTGGTTAAGCTTACGATAATCAACACATAGGTGAAGAGTAAAATTTTCCTTCTTTATGAACAAAAATGGTGCTGCCCATGGAGATGTACTTAGTCGAATGAAACCCTTGCTTTCCAGCTCCTCTAACTGCATTTTCAATTCTTGGGGTATGTCACCATTCTTTATGGATTTATCATGATTTCTTAAATATGCTTAGATCTACTTCTACGATCTCCATTCTTTCCCATATATGAACTTATAGTTTGTAGATCTACATTTTTGAATGACAAATATTTCAATGTTGAGTCATGATCTTGCTAGGATAAGATATCTAAGGCCGCTATTGGAGAATTGACCCGCTTTCTTGTGCGTTCTTCGTCTATTGTAAATGTTTCATCAAGACCTTTGAGGTAGGCGGCTTCTCTCATAACTCATCTTCATATAATTTATTGTAATAGATTCAAATTGGTTTATTGATTGTGAAATTCATGGAAAAATATTCATTTGTGATGATTTATGGTTTTTGTGAAATTGCGTGATCTTAGTGAACAGTTTTGCAAAATGGGGGTTTAATTTAAAATGATGATTTTTAATTATGGATTTTCTGGAATTGCTAAATGATTGATGAAAAAGTGGTTTTTAATAGAAATAGTTTTCAATAAAAATGGAATTTTATTGAAATGGTTTGGAGTTGAAATGGTTTGGAATTGAAATGGTTTTGACAGAAATAGTATTCAATAAAAAGGTGTTTTTATTGAAAGTCTTATTTTGGCTTGATCAATGGGAATATGTGTTGTGTGTTCATATTGCATATACGGTGCTTGGTTTAAATATGACCTTGTGCTCAGTGCGAAAGGTTTAATGGAACATGGAATTACATATGTGGGGCTTGGTTGAAATATGACCTTGTTCTCAATGCCAAAGGATTGATGGTACATGGGAAACAATTACTTTGTGATGACTTGGTAGATCGATGAGAAGCCACTCATGAGTTTGGAACTATCATAATGTAGCATGCATGGTTGGATACATGGGTTTGAGAAATGGTTCGGTATGCTGATATATAGATATTGGGAAATGTTTTTAAAGATTTTTTGGTTATTTTTCTGGAAACATATCTTTCTTGAAAATTAGTTTCAATTGCACTTGTATGGTTTTGGTAATGAATGGTTTTGGAAAACATGATCTCCTACTTGAAATTCCAAATCCTTCTTTCGGCTATTGTCATTTCTCTTTTTCCTACTTTCATCTGCTTTGATGTGGTTTTGGATAATCTTTGCCTTTTCTATTGTTTCCTCAACAAGTTATGTGCCTAGGAGTTTTCTTTCACCATCATCATCCCAACAAGTTGGTGTACAACATATCATTCCATATAATTATTTATATGGTGCCATATGAATACTTCAATGGAAGCTATTATTATACGAAAATTCTACCAGAGGAAAATATTGATCCCACATACCGTGAAAATCAAGTGTGAAAGATATCAACATGTCATCTAAGGTTTGAATAGTCTGTTCTAATTGTCCATCTGCTTGAGGGTGTTAGTTAGTTCTCATAAGAAGTTTAGTATCTAGGGCCTTATAAGAACTTTTCCATAATCTTGAAGTAAAATGGGGATCACGATTAGAAACAATCGATAGAGGTACTCTATGAAGTCTTACAACTTCATTAAAATATAGTCTTGCTAAACATTCATGTGGAAAATCTTCTCTAATAGTAAGAAAATGTGCTAACATGGTAAGACGATCAACAATGACCCATATTTCATCATTCCTTCTAGGATTCTTTGGTATCCCTATGACTAATTCCATCGTAATATTATCCCATCTCCACTCAGGTATGGGAAGAGGTTCCATGACTCTTCTAGGATGTTGTCTTCCAACATTTACCTGTTGAAAAACCATACATATTGACACATAATCTGCAATCTATCTTTTCATGCTGTCCCACCATAAATATTCCATCAAATCCCTATATATCATAGTGCTACCCGGGTGTATAGAAAAATTGGGGCTATGAGCATCACCCAACAATTCTCTTTTTAGATCAGGTATCTCGTGAATATAAAGTCTCTTCCCTGCTTTCAAAATTCCATCATCATATATGATGTCAATAAATCTCCTGTCATTCACAGCTTTAATTTTCTTTTAAAACTCTTCATCGTCAGTCTGTGAACATTTTACCCTTTTTAATAAATATGGTTTGGAAACCATTTGAAAAATTATTGATGTTTCACCTTCCATGATTATTCCAACATCCATCATTACTAGATCCAGGAACATAGGATCCTTTTCAACTCTTATCTTGTTCAAAACTCTATGATACTTTCTTCTCAAAGCCTCTTCCACCTTATTTTCCTTCCTCTGGTGGTAGTTTATAGTGAAATCATAATCATTTAGTAGCTCGATCCATTGAATTTGCCTCATGTTTCATTCTTTTTGTGATAAAATATACTTCATGTGCTTATGATCGATATATATCTCACATTTTTCACCATAGAGATAGTGTCTACAAATCTTCAAAGAAAATATTACAGCTTCTAACTGAAGATAATAAGTAGTATAGTTTTGTACATGTATTTTTAGCTTCCATGATGCATAGGCAATAACTCTATCATTCAGCAAATGGAAACAACCAAGTCCTTTCTTGGATGCATCACTATAAATAACAAACCCATCAATCATCGATGGTAGAGTAAATATAGGAGCATTGAATAATCTTATCATCAGAACTTCAAAAAAATTTCACAGCCTTTTGTCCAAACAAATTTAACCCCTTTACCTATGATCTTGGTTTATGGGTTAGCCAATCGGGAAAAATTATGGTCGAAGCACTGATAATAAATTGCTTAAATAATAAAACTATGTACCAAAGCTATACTTTTCGGTGCAGGCCATTCTTGAATTTCCATGGTCTTTGAAGGATCAACAGAGATTCCCTACATAGAGATAATATGGTCAAGAAAATAAATCTCTTGAACCTCGAATTCACACTTGCTAAAAATCCCATATAATTCATTTCATCTGAGGATTTTCAGAATAGTGCGCAAGTGATTTTCATGATCTTCATAGCTTTTAGGGTAAACCAATATATAATAAATACCACTACAAATTCATCAAGATATTCCTTGAAAACTCTATTCATTAGAAAAATGAAAAATGAGGGTGCATTAGTCAGTCCAAAAAGGAATTAATGTTAACTCGTAATGCCCGTACCTGGTTTGAAATGCTGTTTTTAGAATGTCCTCCTTCTTCACACACAAGTGGTGATATCCAGATCGAAGTTCAATCATTGAAAAAATTTGAGCTTCATGAAGTTGGTCGAATAAATCATCAATGAAAGGTAGGGGATATTTTTTCTTTATTGTTATAGCATTGATATCCCTGTAGTCAATGCACTACCTCATAGATGCATCTTTCTTCTTATCAAAAAGATGTGGGGATCCCCATGGAGAAAAACTAGGGTGAATAAATCAATTATTACTCAATTAATCTAGTTTTTTATTTAATTCCACTAATTCCATAGTGGCCATTCAATAAGGGGTCTTCAATATGGGCCTTGAACCAGAAATTAAATCAACAGAAAACTCAATTTCTCATTCTGGAGGATGTATAGGTAAATCCTCTAGAAATACATCAACATATTCTTAGAAAATAGGTACATCATATTTCTAAACATTACATTCTTAACCCATAGTTATCTCATTCTCTTCATACCCAATAATTGAATATATTAGAGCTACTAGAGGTGCATCTAGACACATTTCTACGCTAAAGATAAGGTACTCCTTATCATCATCAACAATTGTAACCTCATTATTCTTACAATAAATTTTCACATCATGGTCTGAAATCCAATCCATTATGAGTATTATATCAAATTCAATCATAGTTATGGTGATGATATTAGTAGATAAAGAACATTTATATTCCCTATTGGGAACTGATTCATTAAACATTGTTGCAATGATACTTCCCTTAGGTGTTTTTTCTGAAAACTCCCTCATCAAATAAAATTGAAAATATATATTTTTCATAGTAAACTGGGATGATATGAAACCATCTGATGATCTAGAATCAAATAACATATTGCCTAAACTTGAGGAAACCATTATATTACCTACCACCACATCCTTCGGAGCTTCAACCATAGCAGTAGTGATCACATAAACTTGTTCATTATCTATTCTCCTTTTATGAGGTATGTTTTTTGGCACTTAGGATATTCTTTTTCATAATTCCATTTTTCTATGAAATTGTAGCAATCAACATTAATAGCCTATTTCGTTACCTTGCAATCATGAGTATGGTGGCCTTTTTCACCACACTTATAACAGACTCCCCTTCCCTTGAAGAAAGTACCAGGGTGTTTCTTCACACATTTACTGTAGGATGGATATTCAACTTTTCCCTTCTTCGCCTTATTTCAATTTCTAGAGTGTTCAGTAGATCTCTTCTTCTCTTTCTTTGCTTTAAAGTCATAAGACATGGAAAATTCCTTTTTTTCTTGATAGCACATAAGACAATATCTTCGTATGATGAGAAGGATTGTAAGACAATTGCTTGACAGAGAAATGGTTTTAACCCATCAACGAATCAGTCAAGCTTACTCCTTGGGTTACATATATAATTTTCATCATTCCTTGCTAACGTTGTAAAGTAAGCCTCATACATTACGAAATTCTCAACCTCATTTTCCTCAGACTCAGAAATTTTCTTTCCATATCTGCTCAATGGTCATGGGGAAATTATTTTTCTAAGAAAAGATCTTTAAACTCCATTTATTCCATATTTGATAATTATTCATCCTCCTTTATATTTTGAATTAGTGGCCACCTTTGATCTACATCTCTTGTGAGGTGATAAACTGCCATGACCACTTTTTCCCATTCACTACTCCCCAAAGCATGAAATATTGTTTCTAAGGAACTTATCCATTCCTCAGCTACAAATGGACTTGTAGTCCCATTTAATGTTTGAGGTTTTGGCCGCATGAAGTGGTATAACAATGATCCTCCACATTTTGGATCAAGGTTCTCCATACGTGTAAGGTTATTATTCATATATTGAGCGAGTTATCCCAGTATGGTGATAAGATGATAAGAACCAGTTGTATCACCAGCTCCACAATAATTATCTTGAGTAGGAGGGAAATCCTTACATAAATTACATGTGTTGATACAGTTTCCATTTCATCCTGTAGAATCCATTTTTAAATAATGTCATACACTAGATTAGTTTATCAATCAGAATACATAATTCCAAACATGTAAAGAACTTAACCTAAATTGGATAGTTTATGGATATAATACATAATCAAAAAAATATTTTTGTTCAGGAGGTATATACTCATAAATCCTTCATAATAATTTCTATAGAAAATGTGAATTATCATAAGCATATCTACCAGGAGTGTCGTAACCAAGAGTGTCGTAAGGCCCATTGTTGTGTACCAAGATACCCCGAGTGAAGCCCGAAACTCCTTTTTAGAGTTTTTTCTCCTAGGTACAACTATTATAGATCTACCTCTAGTTTCCCATATCCAGAAATGGATGTATTTCATGGAAAACTCACAAAATATCTACATTACCAAAATTCTAGGATGTTCTTCTATAATAATCCTCAAAGTTTATCTTAGGGTAACGTTCTCTAATCAGAGTTTTTCTAAATTTAGCTTCTGAGTTTTGTACTAAACTTCCTTTGATACCAACTGTAACGCCCTGACCCTAGTTACCTAGAGTCGGTGAAGTATTAAATAACATTTTCTTGATCACAAGGGATTAGGTCCTGAAAGACCAATTAGTTCAGTATTCATGGATGTACTAGATACAAACATAATTTTTACATTATATCATGAGATGAAAATAACAGCTACATTTTGTCCCCTTTGAACACACTTATACCCCTTATCCTATCCATGCAGGTCAACCATAAAATACTTCTTCACATCCTAGGTAAAATAAAACATAGAAAAGGGTGAGCTTAGATGCTCAATAAGGGTTACAATATAGCAGAAACATCCATAAATAAGCAAAAACATTTAAGGCAATGTATAAGAATAAGACATAAGCCTCTTAAACATAAACTTCAACATAATATGGAAAATATAAATCAAATAATTCCATTTACATATTCACATGGATATTCTACTAGTAGAGTAATCAAATGCAATATCAATTGCCAATTTCATAATGATGGAATGCATAATGCCAGAATTCATAACCACATACTCAAGACCTCGTGCCAATACTAAAAATAAAATTTTCACAAGACCTGGTGCCAAGAAACTAGTTTGTCTCATGAGACCTACCGATGCATCAATAATCTATAGTGGGCTCCACCCGTTACTTACTAAGTCCAATGCAATTCTCATATGAAAATGTTGAAACATAACAAAAACATTCATATTTAAAATAGCATACAAAATGTTAATACATTAACCATAAACCATTAATGGAATAGAAAATTACACATCCACAGTCAAACATATCACAAAACCATCAATACAACATAGAAGATTGTATCATAATAATCAACTTCAAATAAGTGTGTTTCGTTCTGGTTTTCGGCCACGAAACACCCAACAGCTACGTATCCAATGATTGATGGACCTGCTTTCCAAAGGCAGGCGTTTGCCAGATGGTATGACCAGCGACTCTTAAGATCTCACGTTGGTCGAGAGGATGGGAAGTCGGGCTCATCGCACCCTTGTTGGGGGGAATTATTGCATGTTCCAGGGTTCTCTTATAGATTTAAGACATATTCATATGTTTGCGAATCTTTGGTTTATACCCAAACATAGTATCCATAGATTCAACCCTGGTGGGAAATAGTCAACTGGATGCAGGGGTTCAGAATCATTTATTCCCAAGGTTTACCATCCCTCGTTGGATTAATGACCCCGAAGGGTTGGAACTCGATTGAGGCAACACTAGGAGTGGCATGGTGAACCGATGTGGAGATGATCGGATCAACCGACTATTGGGATTGAACCTCTGGGAGGATTCCTACATACCTGTCTTAGGAAGTAGGGATCAAAGTCCACGTAGTTCGGATATACAGTTTAACATCATGCTGGATGAGGGTAGAACTCGACATGAAGAAACGACAGAGTAGTGGTCTTGAAACTCCTGGAGGCTTCCTGTGTACCCTGCCTAGGAGGCAGGGATCAAATTCCACGTAGTTCGGAAAGGTTTTGGGGAACCGATGTGAAGAGAGACCAGGTGGTCCGATGGGTGGCGGGATTGAACCTCATGGGCGCTTCCTATGTACCCTATCTAGGAGGTAGGGATCAAAGTCCCCGTAGTTCACTTTGGCTTGGGGCTTACGCTCTGGGGCAGCCCTGAATTATGGATTGGGTCTTACACTCTGAGGAGGACCATAGGGTGATTTCATTGTCTATGCTTACTCTAAGCCCACGTTAGTCATGCTCAGTGTGAGAAACAAGAGGCAGTAGGGACCAGAGGACCGCATCACGAAAGATGCGTCCGCGAGAAACGGAGTGGGGCTTACGCATGAGGGCGGCCCAGGCCGATGGATTGGGGCTTACACTCTGAGGAGGCCCAGAAGGTCGGGGCTTATTCTGAGATGGACGCCCGGAGCAACAAAGCCCAGAGGTAGAGGGAAAGGGGGTGCTCCTCTCCCCATATCCTCTCTTTCAGTGCACGAGGGCTTCCTTCTGATGGGTATTTTAAAACCCCTAAGGAGCCCTGTATAAGTGGAGGGGCAGAAAGGGGATTCCCGAGCTCAGACTCCGCATTACCGTGGGAATGTGAACCCAAAAATTCTTTGGAAATCTACTCAAGGGTAAAGTAAACCCATTTTCCCCTGCTTACCGTGGGTATGTGAACTCAAAATGGTGCACTGATTTGCCTAAAAGTTATACCACACAGATCCAGTGGCTCTAGCGAAGGGCTCGGTCGGGGCCGAGGAATAGGCCAATGAGGGAGTCGCGGAGGACTTGGCTGGATTGGAAGGATTTTACCTGGCTCTAGAAATGAGAACACCAATGTATTTGGAGATCCACAGAGAGGTATGGGTGGTGGCTCCCATCACGTGGGGAAGTGCCACATGACTGGAGAAGTCGTCCGTGAACCAAGGTGGTCCGCGGACTGATTGGCGTCCCGCGAACCAGGGTGGTTCGCAGCTTCAGGTTCAATCCGCGAACCAGGGTGGTTCGCGGAGGGTTCCAGGCGGGCAGCGGTGGCCAAGGGTGGTTCCGATCGAAGCCTCTTCGGTCGGGGCTTTGCCCGTGGAGGAGGGTGCTATGCGGTACGATGGATGGGAAAAGAGGCATAAACTCTCTGGTCCACGGGGAAGTCATACACGGAGGGGGTATGGTTCGCGGTTATCCTTTTTTTTTTTTTTTTTAGGTTCGCGGTTCACCAAATTATTATGTGTTTTCCAATTCCTTCTTAATTTATATACCTGTTGTGGTTCATGGATGGAAATTTCGTATTTTGCGAAATTTGAAGCCTTCCTTCTCCTTCTGAATCTCCAATCCCTCCGAATCTGATTCCAGTTCTCCGATCCTTTCTTCAATCCCCCTTGGTATCCATTTATAGAGTGGGGAAAGGAATGTATCAATGGCCACACGGCACCTTTTTCGGAGACCCTTAACCAAATACCCGGTTCACAGCTGACTTTGTCAATCGACGATTCGCGGTGGGTATTGAACGCTCCCCCCCCCCCACCGCGAGTTGAACTCAGGGGAATGCACTGCGGCTGCGGAGGGTTCTGCCTCTATTCGGTGAATGACAGCATGTGCGGCTTGAACCGGTCGAGGAGGTACACGGTTGGGGTGGTTCGTGATGGTGAACCAGACTGGAGCCCATCCTGCCTCACGATCGCGGAGGCTCTCCGCCTCCATTTCGCGAACGAGAGTGGTTCACGGAGGGGGTGCCTCGCGGTGCCTGGCCACGTTGCGCTTCAATGGGACTAGTTCATGGACCAGTCCTTTGTGTCTCCTCTTTGATTATTTTCACCAATTCCATAGGGGATTTGGGTAAAATTTCCTTTGCTGATTTTTAGGACCCTACAAATGCCCCCCATCGGAATGGGGTCCGATCGGAACGAAGAGGAGGCCATTTCGATGCAAAAGCGGTCCTGAAACTAAGATGGTTTGCGGTAGAAAGGTGGAACCGGTAGGGGACCACCCCTATAAATACGAGGATCCCTCACTTGTCCTTTACTAAATTATTCGCGAAACCAAAGCTCCTTTGCCTCCACGTGTTTGCTCCTTCGCGAAGTGCCTCGTCCGCGAACTGGCAACAACCTCTGCGAACCATTCCTTCTTCGCGGTCACCTTCATCCACGAACCAACTTCCCGACCACGAACCATTACCCTTAATTAATTAATATTTAAGTGTTGACGGGCTGCGAAGGAACTTTCTTCGCGGTTCCAATGCTCCGCGGACTAAATATCTCTTGAACTTTAAATAGTATCTGAGTCTTCCAAATAAACTCGGGATTGAATTTCTGCGGAGCAACTTGGATCACGGCTTCCTGGCCAATGCTCCATGGGCCAGGGCTTCACGGACTGATTTCTCTAAGGGATGGTTCGGGGGATGATGTCATCCTGAACCATCCTCCAAGGCCTCCTTGCGGATTTGATTATGAAGGCTCCTTAACCATTCATCTGGTTATTTTTGTCCAGATCTTTATTCTGGACTGATTCCTCTCATTTTGAAAGGGGAAAATATGGTTTCCCCCCCCCCCCGTTTTGTACCGAGGCCTACTACCGAGATCCTCTCAACTGTCTCAGAGAGACGTTCAACTATGATTCACAGAGAGAAGGGTGTCAAAGAGGACCCTAGTCGGTCCATCATTCCTGATGATCGTGCATTGAATAACCTACTCTCTCCAGAGCTTCTGAGTTATCCATTCTCCAATCGGCTCCCACTCTACAGCTTCGGTCTTCAGGAGGAAGTCCCTACCCCCTACATTCACAGGTCTCCCTTCTCCATTCCTGGAAGCACCTTCAAAATGCATTCTGGAAAACATTGCCCAATCCGAGGAGATAATCTCTAATTTTGGTCCGAAAGAAACATTTATTCTGAGGGCTCTGTCAGGACCCAAAGCGATCAGTGCATTCAAGACATTTCTCAGAAAGCTATCCTTAAGGACTACACTTCTATTATCAACCTTGCTTGAAGGGATCCTGATGTGGGGTGGGTTCCCAGGTGGGATCTTCGGTTCAGCGGGCTCTTCTCAATTGATTGGGCTTGGGATTTCTGGGTTCATCACCATTGTCGGGAGTCTCCCGATTCACTAGAATTTGTCAAACTATACTCTGTAGTGTGGGATTCCCAATTTGTTGTTTACCCACCGTCTTTGATCCTGCCTGACCTGTTCAGTCGCTGGTGTTCAAGTACTAATACTTTCCACCTTTCCCACGGTGAAGTCGGCATTAGTCTGTGGGACATCTACTAGATAGAAGGACTGCCAATTTCTGGCGAGATGTATGACAAATATTTTCCCACTCCAAATTCATGGGACAACATTGAATAGATGCCTTTTTTAGAAAAAGAGCTGCTGACAATGGCGGAGATGTCACTGGGTCAGGCCTTGCGTGCCCACTCACTTATTCCTTATAGCACTTGGATAGGGTTATTTATGAACACCACTGGTTCGACGCCAAAGATTAAGCATCCTAGGTCTCATCCTTCCCAACAGTCACGAACCATTCAAGGTTCTTACTGGGAAGTTCTGGAAGCATGCAACTACCTTTCATGGGGTTACGAGGTGCGCCCTGGTGTGTCACCTATGCTCCGGTTGGCTGGTCTGTTTGCTATGTTTTTGAGCGGATGGCGATTTCCTTCCCAGGATGTTAATCCCGGTGTCTGGGCCTGCACTTTGATGATGGCGGACGAGTTAACAGAGGGCATCTTGGTGAATATAGATGTTCCCACCTTGGCCCGTATCTACGAGCTACTGAGCCACATGCAGATGGGCGGGTCACCCTACCGTCTAAGCGGGTCATTTCAATTTTTGTACGGCTGGGGGGTGGATCACTGTCACTGTTATGAATATCGTCACAACACGACCATCCTGATTCCTACATTTTGGCCTACCCTACTGGATATAGCCGGATTTCATTTGAAGTCTCTCAACTCTAGTGAAGTCCTGGAGCTCATGAGCGACTTCTCCCAGTTTATCTTCACTCCCTACCCCACCCCTTCTAGCATCTTAGTTGACAAACGCTGGGGGATCCTGGAAGAGCGCTCTTACATGGTCTCTCTATGGGATGGGTTTCTGTCTTGACGGATCGAAGGTGTTTCTTTGTGCGAGCTATACGTCCCGTATGGATTTTCTCGCCAGTTCGGGTGCATGCAAGTCCAAGCTTCCCTTCCCTCTCATCGAGCCCAAGGACTGCATCCATCCATACTTTGTCAGTGGTGGAGGATGTTGACGTGGGAGGGATCTGACACAACTGTTCCCCTTCTGGATACGGGCGCAGCTTCCGACCATTCCATTGAGTATGCAAAGACATGGGTAAAATTCTATCCTGATGGGATCCTAGGGAAGGATGTCCAGCAGATTCCCAATTCAGGAGGTCTGGTGGCTGCTGCATCCACTACACCTTCCTCATCAGTCATAAGGTAGGACCGACTAATGGCTCGTTGATCAATGCGATTCAGATAACTTTCTTCTCCCATCCATGTGGTGGCCACAGTTAAGGAAAATTCATCCTTCTTGTGCGTGGATGAGGAAAACCATGTGGTGTCGTGTCCTAGAGAGACCATCCCGGAGGTTCCGCCAGTCGATACTGGGCTTAGCGACTTGTTCCCCAATCATGAACTGGGGTTAGGAGCTCTAGACATTCCAGCTTCAGAGTCAATATCTAGTGAGCACACATCTGCACGGGCTGCCATGCCAGAATTTATTCTCATGTCATCCAGCGAGGATTCCAAAGATCCTCGCATCATGGCAGACCATAGAGAAGTGCGCAGGTGGGCCTGACCCTGAATCTGTGAAATCATCACCGAAACCCCCTTAGCTGAAATGGCAACGAAAACTGAAGCTCTTCGTCATCTCTTCCTGTGTTTGGGGTCAGGTGGCTTTGACTATTGGAAGTTCCATTCTCTTGCTTGCCAAGATGTCATGGCTCTCGAGGAAGCTGTCACTAATGAATGTAATCTTGCTCACTTCGAGACCACTCATTGTGGGGCCTAAACCTTGGAGGGAACCACAACAAATCTCCATCAACTGATAGCACGGGAGGTGATCTCTCAAGATCAGGCGGCCATCCTATCCTCCGGGTTGCATGAATGCGAAGAACGGGCCGCGATGCTGAGGGATCAGTTATCGGCTATGACTGGTCGTCTTGAAGTCATCAGAAAAGGAATCAACGATCTCCAAACCGCAGTGGAGCGTATCCATCCGGTGGCTGAAGCTAAGATCAGGGAGAAGGTAGTGTTGGAACAATCCTGCAACGTCCTTCTCCACCCAGTCCCTGATCTGGTGGGGAGAGCAAGTCAGGCTCCTTTATAACTATTAGAGCTACTTGTGTATCCCCTGTTTTACTAACCCCTCAATCCCCCCTTTATTTTTTGTGAAGGAGAGACCCCAACTTGTGGATGTCCTCCTTTTTTTGTTCGAAAGAAACATAGCTTCTATCAATCACTCGTTGATGTGGAATCTGATTGTTACTTAGAACAATTGTTGTGAAAATAACAATTCACTGAATCAAAACTAATCATAACTCAAGAAAACAAGCTCTAATTTTTTTCCTTGACCATGGGATCCAGCGAGCATAGTATGACTATTACTAGGGTTTTATAGGAAACCCACACAGACTTTTTGTCTTTTTATTCTTTTAATGCCCTGATTTTTCCTGGGGCCATTCGGTATGGACCTAGCGGGTATAACCCAGCATTTTCTTAGGTCACCCTTTTTGGGTTTTTGGCCTCACAGGCTTTGTGCCTCTTTCTTCTATGAGTGGTTTAAAGTCCCGTCGACAAGACTATCATTACTGATGTTTTAGGTCAAACAACTTTGACCAAATATGGTGGGGAGAGGGACCCAATGGGGTTCAAATGATTAAAAGATGTCTTAATACCCTTCAGACGCACATGGGGGGAAACATGTTTGAATTTGAGTGGCATGAAGGGAATGTCTCAAGGCATGGGAGCTGTGTCGGCGTACAACGGCATGAAGATCATAGCCTAAGGAAAACTTGCCTTTGGTAGACGGGCTGGGGGAAATCAATATGCAGAGCCACTGAGGGAATGGTATGCATAGTCATACAAAGGTGTCATTATGTCAAAGACTTACCCATTTCTGATGGCCAGGGGACTTCATGGAAGTCCGGCTTATGGAAACCATGATTGGTGGAATGGAAAATTATGAAAACCACTAGGTGTGGCTCAGAAGGGGAGTGTGACATATGAAAGGGTTTTGGGATCATCCGTATTAACCAAGATCGTGGTCCAGAGACCACCTCCCTATGCATCTAGTTAGTGTAATGGATGGTTGAGGCTTGACGCAGTTTAAAGTCATGCAGCTGGGACATCATCTGAAATTGAACGACATCTCCTGGTTCTCAGTAATCTTGTCAAAGACGTTCCACCGCATTTAGGTAGGATTGTGGAAGAGGTTGGTAAACTGTATCTCAGAGGGTTTCCGAATTCTGAAATAGAAATGGGGGCTTAGAGGCCAAAATGTGTATGGAGAGAAGCATTGCCTAAGGAAATCTTGCCTTTGGTAGACGGTCCAGGGGAGATCAATATGCAGAGCCACGGAGGGCATGGTATTCATAGTCATACAATGGTGTCCTTAAGTCAAAGACTATCTTCTTCCGATAGCCAAACAACTTCAGGGAAGTTGAGGTTTGGAACCACCAGGGGTGGCTTAAGAGAGTTCGGCTTTTTCTAAGTACAGAGTATGGTTTATGATGAGAAGGTGACTGAATACGTGGGAAATATCTAGACTAAATATCCTGAGAATGGGTGAAGTAATTCTTTCTCACACTAGTGTGAGGCAGTGGTTCATGGAGGTCTGACCCGTGCACTAAAAGATGATGAAAAGCCTATGTTTCTCACTGAACCCAAGATGAGTATGACCGTTTAGTTTATCGTCATGTGGTCAGGATGTAATCCATGTAGTTTGGCGTCATGAGGCAAGGGAGAGAGGCATTCTTAAAGCATTGTAGGTAGTTTAACATCATGGAGTGAGGACGAGGACATTCTTGAAGGTTTCTATGTAGTTTAACATCATGCAACGAAGATAGATTCCGTGCAGTTTAACACCGTGCGGTAAAGATGGGGATATCTTTAAAGGTTTCCGTGTAGTTCAACGTCACGCGACAAGGACGAGGGGAATTATTGTGAAGGATGCTCTTCATCAGAATGTAACTGGGCTTGAACACCTCAACATTCCCCATATGTGGAAGAGGGGTTGATGGTGTAAATCATGGTTCCAGGGACTTTTGGATCAAGAGATGTGATATGGGGGCTCTGAGGCCGGTAAGCATATGGAGCTAGGAAGTGTGGCCCCCGAGGAAATCTTGCCTTCGATGGACGAGCCATGGGCTATCATTATGCAGAGCCGCTGAGGGTATGGTATGCATAGTCATACAAAGGTGTCCCCATGTCGATAACAGACCACTTCCGATGGCCGTGAGTGGTCATGAGGATCTGCGATTGTCCGGGCCATGAAGTCTGTCATCTGGTGAAGAAATATCCGAACATGTCGGGGATATTCATCCCTGGTTGCTATTAAAGCTTAACGATCCCCCCCTACGCTGATTTATCTTGATCGCAGGGGTGTTCCTTCGCTCCACACCGTTTAACATTGTGCGGTGAGGACGAAGTACTCTTAGTTTATCGGTTATAGAGCTCGGACCATTGGGTGACTATTACTGCAGTCACTCAAAGGATAATTGGGTCAAGATGTTCTGATATACATAGAACAAGGTGGGGGATGAAGGTCATAAACTGAAACATTGAGCTTTCTCGGATCAGGAGGCGTGGTGTGGGGGCTCTGAGGTCGGTAAGCGTACGGAGCTAGGAGAAGTACCGCCCGAAGAAATCTTGCCTTTGATGGACGAGCCAGGGGCTATCATTATGAAGAGCCGTTGAGGGAATGGTATGCATAGTCGTACAAAGGTGTCCCCAGGTTGATAAATTTCCACTTCCGATGGCCATGAATGATTATGAGAATCTGTGATTGCTACTAGTGCAGAGTTCGGCATGTGGGGATAATGGTGACCGGGTATACAGAAAACATCTTCACTGCAATTGTCCATTGAGTCAAAGTAGCCTAGTCCTGGATTGATGTTTGTTGATGCAGGTCGCTATGTGAACCACTGACAGACACATAGGCTAGCTAGATAAGGATACCTTGGGAACATCTATATATGAAAAGGGGAATGAACTTGTAAACCACTTCTCCATAAACTTCTGTATCAGGAGGAATGGTATGGGTTATCTAAGGCTGATAAGCGTACAGAGCTAGGAAGAGTGTCGCCTATGGAAATGTTGCCTTTGATGGCCAAGCCAGGGGCTATCATTATGCAGATCCACTGAGGGCATGGTATGAATATTCGTACAAAGGTGTCCACGGTTCGATGACATTCCACCTCTAATCGCCATGAGTGGTTATGAAGATCCATAATTATCCGGGCTGTGGAGTCTGATATATGGAAATGATGTATCCAAATGTGCATGTAGTATCTCCATCTCGTATCTCCATGTGTCCTGGGTGGGTCGCGATGAAGTCCGTGAAGTTTAACGTCATGCGGTGAGGATAAACTAAATGCAGTTTAACGTCATGTTGTAAGGATGAAGGTGACCAGATGTGAAAGAAAAGGAGGGTTCTGTGCAGTATAACGTCGTACGGTGGGGAAAACATCAGTGTAGTTTAACATCATGCAGTAAGGACAAAGATATACACCCCGTGTAGGTCTGGTCCATACACGGGGGAAGGGTCATTTTTAACATCATTGTCCGAGCAGTTTAACGTCGTGCGGTAAGGACGCGAAGTACACCCCCTGCAGGTTTGGTCCATACACGGGGGAAAGAAGGAACTTTTTTTGATGGGCTGGGCCAAGACTGGGGATCCTGGCATCACTATGTATCCTGTGAGTCTAGGAATCAAGCCGTACATAGTTCTCTAGAATGAGTACACCCCGTGCAGGTCAGGTCCATACACGGGGGAAAGAAGGAATTTTTTTATTCAGGGGGTTGGGCCAAGATTGGGGATCCTGGCATCGTTACGTATCTAGAAAGGGCAGGAATCAATCCGTACGTAGTTCCCTGGAATCCGTGTAGTTTAACGTCATGCGGTGAGGACAGAGTCCATACAGTTTAATCGTCATGTGGTTAGGACGATGAGCACACCCGGTGCAGGTCTGGTCCATACACAAGGGGAGGGGCATTCTTAATTATTCTTCATCCGCACAGTTTATCATCGTGCGGTAAGGAAAAATTCCATTCATTTTAACGTCATGAGGTGAGGATGTGAAGACACCCCGTGCAAGTCTGGTACATACACGGGGGAATGGGAACTTTTGTTTTTATTTTTGAGGTGGTTGGGCCAGGGTGTGGAATTCTGACGTCACTACGTATCCTGCGAGGGCAGGAATCAAGCCTCATGTAGTTCTCTGAAAGATGATGCACCCTGTGCAGGTCTGGTCTGTACACATGGGAAGAGGGAATTTTTTTATGGAGTGGCTGGGCCAGGATAGGGAATCCCGGCGTCGGTACATATCCTGCAAGGGCAGGAATCCATCCATACATAGTTCTCTGTAAAGATGATACAGCATGTGCAGGTCTGGTCCACACACGGGGGAAAGGGGACATTTTTTATTGAAGTGGCTAGGCCAGTATAGGGAATCCTGGTGTCGCTACGTATCCTGCAAGGGAAAAAATCAATCCATACATAGTTCTGTAAAATCCGTGTAGTTTAACCTCATGCGGAGAGTACGAGGGGCATTATTAGATTATGTGCAGTTTAACATCATGCAGTGAGGATGAGGTGCTTGAAAGTTTAATGTCATACAACTCGTACGATGGCCATACAGTTTAATGTCATGTGTTCAGGACGAGAGGGAATTATTAGATTCCGTGCAGTTTTACGTCATGCGGTGAGGATGAGGTGCTTGGCAGTTTAATGTCATACATCTTGGATGATGTCCATACAATTTAACATCATGTGGTCAGGATGAGGGGGAATTATTAGATTCTGTGTAGTTTAACTTCATGTGGTGAGGACGAGGTTCTTGGTAGTTTAATGGAATATAGCTCAGATGATGTCCATATAGTTTAACTTCATGTGGTCAGGATGAGGGGGAATTATTATATTTCGTGCTGTTTAACATCATGCGGTGAGGATGAGGTGCTTGTCAGTTTAATGTCATACAGCTCGGACGATGTCCATATTGTTTAACGTCATGTGGTCAGGATGAGGGGGAATTATTAGATTCCGTGCAGTTTAACATCATATGGTGAGGACGATGTGCTTGGCAGTTTAATGTCATACAGCTCAGACGATGTCCATATAGTTTAACGTCATGTGGTCAGGACGAGGGGGAATTATTAGATTTCGTGCAGTTTAACGTCATGCGGTAAGGACGAGGTGCTTGGTAGTTTAATGTCATACATCTCAGACAAAGAGTTCTCAGTCTCTATGAGAAATACTTCTTTATGAATCTCTCATTGGTAGGAGCCGTCGTAAATTGTATGTCCATGGAGATTAGGGTATATGCTCCGTTTGAGTAGACCTTGTGTGAAACAAATGGTCCTTCCCACTTGGGATCCAGCTTTAGAGGCTTCATTTCAGGTATCATTGGGGTACAAAGGACCATCACTAATTATACTTCCAAGAAAGACCAGAGGCGGTCCTTTTTGTTGAAGGCTCGTGCGATCTGGTTCTGGTACACTTCTAGGTGGTGTAGAGTGTGCAACCCCTTCTCTTCTAGCTATTCCAATTTACCTAGCCGCTTTTATGACTGCTCATCATCAGATAATCGATCACAGATGGCAACGCGGAGTGAGGGAAGTTGGAGTTCAATGGGCAGGACGACCTCCGTGCGGTACACCAATGAGTACGGGGTAGATCGAGTAGCAGTGCAGATTGTTGTTCGATAAGCCCAAAATGAATGGAGGAGTTTATCTGGCCATGAATTCTTATCTTTGTCCACCATATTCTGGAGGATGTTGGACAGGGTCTTGTTGAAAGCTTCTATCTGTCTGTTTCCCTCTACATGGTAGCGGGATGAGTGGTTAGCCATGATACCATACTCTTGGTATAGATTTTCCAACTCAGCAGAGCAGAAATTGGTGTCGTTGTCCATCAATATGGTATGAGGGTCACCAAATATGGTGATGATATTGGTCTTCATGAAGCTGACAATATTTCTTGGCCCGACTTCCTTGAGGGGTATGGCTTCTGCCCATTTGGAAAAGAATTCGGTCGCTGTGAGGATATACTTCATCTATTTGGCCATGGCGGGAGGATATGGTCCCACGACGTCCATCCCCCAGACGGAAAATGGCCAGGAGTACTTAGCTTGATGAAGTAACTCTGGGGGCTGGTGTATGAAGTTGGCATGAATCTAGCATGAGTGGCATTTTGCGGTAAATATTTCGTAGTCTCGTGCCACTGTGGGTCAGTAGTACCCAATCCTTCGAACCTGATGGGAGAGCATGGTCCTTGGTTGTTGTGCTCCACATGCTCCTGCATGTAATTCAGTCCCGACGACATCAGTTTCTTCTCTGTCAATGCATCTGATGAACACTCCATCGAGGCCTCGTTTTTAGAGGATCTCTTGCTGACCCGCGCCGCCATATATGACAAAATTGACTGCCCTTCTCCGTATTTTCTCTCGTTCAGCCCTGTATGATGGAAGCTCACCCTATTGAAGGTAGTTCGTGATGGGGGTCATCCAGCCTATAGCCGGAGCATATGGCTTGGGGACATGACTGAATTTGTGGATCTCTTCTATCTTAGCTTGAACAAATAGCAATACCATTCGACGGTGAGCAATACTGATGACTATTTCATCCCGGTCTGGATCGTCTAGGGTTGTGGCCATGTTGGATAATGCATCAGCCTGAGCGTTCTGGTACTGGGGAATATAATTCAATGTTGGTTCTGTGGAGAACTCAACCATTATCCCTCGGACATGGTCAAACAAGGGGATCAGCTCCTCCTTTTTAACAGCATAGTCACTATTGACTTTCTTGATGACCATCTCCGAGTCACCTTTTACCTTAAGGTGTTGTACTTGTGCCTGGAGTGCGAGTTCAAAGCCTGCAATGAGGGCTTGATATTCCGCTTCATTGTTCGTACATCCCTCTAACAGGAGGAAGGAATACAGCAAAACTGCCTTTTCTGGGGACACGAGTATTATCCCCAGACCCACTTTGTTGAATCTGGGATCCTCCATCCTCTTATCGGTGGGGATTTGGGATGCACAATCAAAGTACATTTCCCATGTTAGGAACTCTTCTTGAACCAAGAAGATATCTTCATCAGGTAGTTCAGCGTCCGGTGTAGTGGTTCCTGTTGAAGGGGGCTCTGTTAGGAAGTCTGCTAATGCCTGGCCCTTGATGGCTTTTTGGGGCACGAACCGGATGTGGAACTACTACAGGATGACCGCCCATCGGGATAGACGTCCGGTTAGCATCGAGCGACTGAGGATGTACTTGAGCGGGTTACTCCGCAAGATCAAATGGACCTCATGATACTGCATATAATGTCACAGCTTTTGAACCGCAAAGACCACGACTAGACAGCTCTTCTCGATATTTGAGTATCAAGTATCAGCATCAATCATGGTTCGACTGAGGTAATAGAGACTACTGTCGCTACCGGCATCTTTCTTCTATGCGAGTAAGGCTCCAAATGACCATTCTAGGGCCGTCACATATAGAATTAGGGGCCTTCCTTCGACCGGGGGCATGAGCACTGGTGGGATTAAGAGGTACTTCTTCAAGTTGTCGAACGCCTATTGGATGTAATTCATCTATTGGTACGTTACCCCCTTATTCATCAAATTGGTGAAGGGAAAACATTTGCCTGCACGGTTGGCTATGAAACGCCAAATATAGGCTAGGTGTCCTTGGAATCCCCTCAGCTCGGTGAGATTTCGAGGAGGTGGCAGGCTCAGGATAGCCTTCGTCTTCTCAGGGTCGACTTCCATGCCATGATGGCGTACGACGAAGCCAAGGAATTTCCCTAAGGTAACCCCAAAGGCACATTTCAAGGGGTTCATCTTCAAGCAATGTTGTCGAATCTTGTTGAAGATAGTCTCAAGGTCCGACATGTGATTCGAGCGCTGTCTGGACTTGACTACTAGGTCATCCACGTAACATTCAATGAATTTCCCCAGGAATGGCTTAAAGATCCGATGCATGGCACGCTGATATGTGGCGCCAGCATTCTTGAGACCAAAGGGCATGACCCTGTAACAAAATACCCATTGAGGGTCCCTGAAGGCAGTGGATTCTTTGTCTTCTCGGGCCATCCTGATTTGATTATATCCAGAATATCCGTCCATGAAGGATAGAGCCTCATACCCATCCGTCGCATCATTTAACAACTTGGTGATTGGAACCAGGAAGTTATCTTTCAAACAATGCCGATTAAGGTCTCTAAAATCAATACAGACGCGGATTTTCCCATCCTTTTTCTTAATGGGGACGATGTTGGCCAACCAAATGGGGTACTTGACCTCCCTAATGAAGCCTGATTTAATATGATTCTCGACTTCAGCCTCTATCTTGGCAGCATGTGTGGTGTGGGTCCTTCTGGTGGCCTGTTTGCAGCCCCGATGGTCTTCTGGAAGGCCCCGGTGATGCGTTACTACCTCGGGATTGAGTATTCGAATTTCTGTGTAGTTCCATGCAAAGACATCCTGATGTTGCCTTAGGAAGGTGGTATATACCTCGTGTTCCTCGGGATACATGGCCACGCTAATGAGATAGGGCCTCAGGTCTTCTTCGGTACCCAGGTTTATTTCCCTGAGCTCGTCCACAGTGGTGGAGATACCCTCCTCAAATGTAGGAGGTGCATCTCTGAGATCTTCCCCCTCTTCTTCTCCCAAGTCTCCATCTTCTTGATCTGACGAGGAGAGAGTTTCCGGTGTGAGCCTTCGAGGGTTTGAGGGAGAGGCATCGTGGTCATCCCTGCTTAAGTATTTGACCCCAAATCGAGGTTTGGTAGACGATCCCGTGTTGTCATGCTCGACCATAGTGGCTGAAGTCATGAGGACATCCGAATGCATGTCCGGACCTGAAATCCTACTCTCAACACGGCTGATAGGCAGGACATAATCTCTGCCAAGCTACCTAAGGGGGTAATCAGGGACCATTTCCAGGCCATTTGGAGCGGGGATCTAGTTGACGTCGTCGGCCAAAGTCTTCTTCTTATTTTTCTCATAGAACCCGATGTGGATATAATGTGACTCGGAGAGCTCAAAAGGGGCCTTGTCGGCGTGCAACATCCCGCTTTTTCCATTGAAATAGTAATTGATACACTGGTGGTAGGATGAAGGAATAGCCATGTGCTTATGGATCCATGGCCTTCCCAGTAGGTCATTTAATACCGTGCTCTGACGGACCACCAGGAATTCTGTGTAGGCTACCAGGTCACCAAAATGGGTCTTTAGCTTAATCTGTCCCACTGGTTTCTACTCACTCTTTTCATAACCTAACAATGATGTGGATGAGGGAATTAGATTGTCCTCACTATATCCCAACTTACGGAGTGTCTGTATGGGAAGGAGGTTAACTCGAGAGCCATTTTTTATAAATACTTTTCGGATCTCAATACCATTCAGTGTTCCAGACACATATAGCGGTATGATGTGTCCTTGCATGATAGAATCTTCGTCCTGATCGGTGAAGGAAATCACCGCATTTCATTCAGTCGGGCTAGTCTCTGTCCAGTTAATCTCGGCAGCAGCTTCCTCGACATGGAATTCCTAGGTGATGATCAAAGCTTCAATAAGGGCCTCCCTAAGGCCAGATGACAAACCCAGGGCATCCAAGATTGTGAACTTTGCTGGTACTCACACCAGCTGCTTAAGGATGTTGTATTTTTTCTCCAGCGGTCGACGCGTCTCAATTGGCAGGAGAGTCTTAGCTAGTGCTTTCGGAGATAGAGAATTTGACGAGGAGGGACCGGCCGCAGGGAAGGATGTCGATGGTGTTCCCGCATTTTGAGAACTTGGCCTGGATGGTCTGTTTGTGCGCACTAGTGGACCAGACACTTGCTCCTCCTCTGGTCAGTATTGCAGAACAACAGGGCAAGAGTGGCTGCTTGTGGAGGTGGATGGGTATTCCCTCTCCTGTTGAGTCCGCTGAAGGGCTCTCCCACGGGTTTCCGTGGTATTAACGGTTTGGGCTGGGGTCCAGCCATAGGGTTGGTTTCGGCCACGGCTGCGCCTCCCCTGGTATCCCCTGCCTCTGCGATTCCTCCTTCCGGCTCCTCGTACTGGAAACTCAGGTTCGTAATAATACCCTTCGTCAGGGAATGATTCCATGAGATGTATGACGTTGATAGAACCAAATACTGGCTCTTCATCCTCTAACAGGTCAACCTGGTCGGTTGTCTCTGATGGTGCCGTTTGGCGGGTCGGTGCTCGTGGTACCAAATTCTAGGGCATGAAATCCGCCAGGGTCGGGACTAAATTTGGCCCCGTCGCAGACTGCTCCTCTTGTAATGTTTTCCTCCTTTGACTCTATCCGGATGACCGTCTTGTGGGGGTTTGTGATGCCGATGATGTCTGCTCTGCGGCTCCAGGGGTAGCTGGTGGCAACACCGGCTGCTATAGTTGAGCTCGGAGTATTCCCCGGGCTCGGTTGATAGTCTTCAGAGTCATCCAGTTGTCGAATTTCTTCCCCTTCTTGCTGGTGACATTCTTCCACCCCTCTTCTTTGTCGGAGTCGGTAGTATAGATAAATTCCACATGTGCTGGGGGAGGTCCCAGCTTGACTTGTCCGGAATCTACCATCCTCTGCTGGAGGTCATTGAAGACGAAGCACTCTCGGATAGTGTGCCCCAACATCTGATGGTAGGGGCATTAATCTGGCCTGTCATTGCAGCCAAATTCTTCAGGTCTCCTTGGCTCCGAGAGGTGGAGCCAGTTACAGTTCATGCGGCAATGAAGTAGCCACGAACATGATCATCTCGGAACGAGTATACTTTATATCTTCGCTCCTCAAACTGGTTCCGCTTCAGTCCTCACTGGTCATCCCATTTAGGCGGGGGAGGCCGCTGATATGTAGGGGCCCTTGAAGATTTGGTGGAGGACTGAGCAATGGAACAGGCACAGGGCCGGCTTGAGTGTGACAACGGATGCTTCAGCTCTAGGGGATCTTTTCACCAGAGCCTGTGAGGATATTCGTGACTTTGAATTTTTCCGCTGCAGGGAGTCCTCAATTCTCTGGGAAAGGGCCAAGAGATGGCAGAATCCAGTGGTGCACTCCACCAATATGAGCGGTGTTCGCAGGTCATCTCTGAGATTATCGATGCATCTGTCTAGCATATCATCTTGAGACACATGCCTATTCAGAGAATAGGTCATACCATTCCATCTGGTGATGAAATCTGAGACCCACTCGTTCTCCCTCTACTTGCAGTTCATAATATCGCTGACCATTGTTTTTGGCGGCGTTGAGCTGAAATGGAACATGAACTGCGGCCGGAGGTCCTCCCAGCTCTTTATCGAATGGGCCGGCAGACTCATATACTAGACGAAGGCGGATCCTTGCATGGTCCGTATGAAGCATCTGAGGTTAACTGCTTCTTTCTGTTCCAGGGTCCCCATCATAGGGTCTCAGTAGGATGCGTAGTGCATCAAATGCTGCTCTGGATTGCCTGATCCGTTGAAAATGGGGAATACAGGGCTCCCAAAATTGGGTGGTGGTGGTGTTTTGGTCACCCAATCAGGGTAGGGTTTCCGCTCCGGCTGTATCGGAGTGCGCCGACCTTCTATCACTTCCAATCGAGCTATTAGTGCCTCAATGGCATTGGTGAGTCCTTGGTTTAAATCCTTTTGGGCCCGGTCCTGGGCAGGCGTAGCCCGAGGCATTGCCTGAGGATCCAGATTGGCCGGCACCAAGGGTGCATATTTCGTTCGCGGTACCCTAGGAGGGTTCAGGCGCACTTGCTCCGGTTGCCTCCTAAGTGGAGGGAAATCCTGGTATTCATCATCTACGTTTAGGTAGTTTGACGAACCAGGAGCCCCATTGGGCAGGAGCCCTGATCGTGCTTCATTTTCTAGGGAAAGCCTTAGCCTTTGAGGTGCACTTTCCAGGAGTGCATGACATGGATCTTCTTGGGATGCACTTTCAATAAGGCAGTTCCTTTGAAGCAGCTCGGCATTAAGCCGCCTCAATTCTTTAATCTCTTCTTTCTATCGAGAGAACCTCTCTTAGAGCGTGAGTTTCTCGTTTTTATCGAGAGAGGGGGACAGGTTAAGGGTAACAGTTACTTTATTCTTATCCTTGTTGGAAGCTCGCAGGGTAGGCGGAGGGAGGTTAGCTGAAGGGGCAGCCATATTTAAAGTGGTCCTCTAGTTTCGGTTGTGTACACCTGGGAGTTCATTGTGAGTCATAGCCTGACCGGAACCGTCATCTCCCGATCCGTCCGGATTTTCATTTTCTCCGGTGTCACCCGCAGGGTTAGCCTCTATGGCATTGATGAACGCATATTGCGGGTTTGAGGGTATGTCATCTTCCAAATAGGCAAAGGATATCCCACATCTTCGGTTGGCCTTCCCTTTCATGACTTGGGATTTCCCTCAGACTTCTTGACAAAGGGTGACGCGGAGAGTTCTTTGATGCGACCTTACGGTGTGCCTTCCTCTCAGAGGGGATGATGATTCGAATGACAGGATAGGACAAGAACCTCCTCCTCTGACTGTCCTCCCTAGACGAGAGAATACCGACTCTCGTGGGGGAGGTTGTTGTTGAGGGGGTAATAATACCCCCGGCCCTGAGGGCTAGGGCTGGTTCCATTCCCTAGACGTTGTGTCTCCTCCCGGTTTTATTGGTCTTACAAGGGCTTTTTTTTTAAATGCCCCCAGCCCTGCAGGCTGGGGTTGACCCTGGATTGCGGCAGTGGTTGCAGCTATCGCGACATGCCTGATCGCGCGTGCCCCCATCCGAGGGTGAACCGGATCTGGTGCCGAATTCACCTGTGGATCAGTCCCTTCTAGGGAGGCAAGAAGAGATCGTTTATTGGCCTCTCTTAGGCGAGAGGCCTGTTGTATGCTCTCGGTGGCCTGATTTAGGAGTTTTTGAATGGATCGTTCCCGCCGGGCCTGACGCTTCTGGGAGTTACTCGAGGCCCGACTTGGTTGGGTGTGTTCCCTTTCTTGAACAGGGGGTCCACCCGATTTCCGTCTTGACATGACGACATTACACGATACCATGCCGAACGGGTTTCCCTGGGCGGGGAGTGGAGTGTAATGAAGAGCTCCGTGTTCCCCCCATCCCCTGATATGGACTCCCGTCGGAGCATCACAGATGAGGCAGCACAGTTCGTGCAGTGCATAGAGGCAAGATGCCTCCATATTCCCTTTGCGCCTCTTGGGGCGTTATTGTCACGTCAAGGAAAGGGCCTCCGGGTCAATGTGATGCAGGAGGTCCCCTATCGTCCTGACGTGGTCTACATACCCGTCATAGGGCAGGAAGCTTAATTTCAGCCGGTGGAGGGTCGTCCATATATTATGGAGGATACCGTGCATACATTATTCCGACAACTCCCTGGGTATGTCGTACTGAGAGGTGGCCATGGGCCAAAACATGACTAGTATATCATTCCTGGCTAGTCGTTTCCTCAGGTGCAGCAAATCGGCATACTCCTCCGCCAGTGATTCCTATACCTAGTCAGCCCAACTAAGGCTCTCACTATAGTAAGAGGTAGTGGGACCAGTAGGTATCGAATTGTCTTATAGGTGATTCTGAGGTGGTTCAGAAGATGAACGTGGCCCTAGAACGGCTCCTGAGCGAAGAAGGGCGTCATTACCGACATGATGGGAATTTGACATGCTCGATCCCCTCCTTCTGAGTGCCTCGCCATACACATGCTTTTCAGTGCTTGATTCGGCAGGAGGAGGACCTTCCTATTGATATTATATGTCATCGCGGGGAGGACCTTCACAATGACGGCCATAATGGCGAGGACTACCATTACTGCCTGATGCTTCACTACATAGAGGACTTTTGCAGTGCACACCCTGGGGAGGACCTCGAAGGCATGTTTTAAAAAGGGGAGGACCTTCTGGCTGGGTGGCGTTGTTACGGGTAGGACCTTTGCAACAACTGAAATCATGGTGAGGATGACCATCATGGCTTGGAGTTCAACGCGCATCCTGGGGAGGACCTTCAGGACACTCTGCGACAAGGGGAGGACCTTCTTGTTGTTTGGGGTCATTGCGGGGAGGACCTTCACAATGGCGGCCATGGTGGCAAGGACTACCATCACAGTTGCGGCAATGACGAGGACTACCATTACTTCTGTCGTAGGGAGAATATTTGTGGGATACATCCTGGGGAGGGCCTCCAGAATATACCGCAACGAGGGTAGGGCCTTCTCGTTGCTCGACATCTCTATGGGGAGGACCTCTGTTATCAGGGTGGTGAGGACTATCACCGTGACCTGATGCCTGGCTGTGTGGAGTTACATGGTAGTGTAACCCCTGGTGTCACGACCCGCCCTCGGGGTCCGTGCCGTGACTACCCCAAGCCCGCCTTCCATAGGCCAGGGGCTGGCGACTAGCACCAAGGCGTAAATCCCGGTAAAAAGGGAAGGCATTGCCTTTGTAAAGTAAACAATCACCACAGAGTAAGAAAGCGGAAAGTAACACTAAGCAAAAGCAGAGTAAAACTGAAAGTGCGGAAAAGTAAATGGGCCAGTATACAAACCCAAACTGAAAGTAAAGTACAGCTCGAAAGGGAAAACAACAACTAAAAAGTAAAAGCCGCTACGCCGAGCTGTCCTCCGGTAATCCCACCTGAAGGGTGGGTAGAGATAGCTCCACTGCTCCACGGGTCCCGCCGTCCGTTCCGAGCACGTCCCGCCCAGTGGTCCACCTCCGGGTACCGTCCCGCTCTGCAAAGCCCGTGCAGGGGTGAGGCTTGCAGAGCGGGACGGTACCCGGAGGTGGACCACTGGTCGGGACGCGCTCGGAACGGATGGCGAGACCCGTGGAGCAGTGGAGCTATCTGTACCCACGCTTCAGGTGGGATTACCGGAGGACAGTTCGGCGTAGTGGCTTTTACTTTTCAGTTGTTGTTTTACCTTTAGAGTTGTACTTTACTTTCAGTTTGGGTTTGTATACTGGCCCATTTACTTTTCCGCACTTTCAGTTGTACTCTGCTTTTGCTTAGTGTTACTTTCCGCTTGCTTACTCTGTGGTGATTTTTTACTTTACAAAGTCAATGCCTTCCCTTTTTACCGGGATTTATGCCTTGGTGCTAGTCGCCAGCCCCTGGCCTATGGAAGGCGGGCTTGGGGTAGTCACGGCACGGACACCGAGGGCGGGTCGTGACACCTGGGGAGGACCTTCAGGGCAGGACACAACAGGGTGAGGGCCTTCTTGCCGTGACGAGACATCACTACAGAGAGGACCTCCGTAGTTGAGACTATGAGAGCGAGGACTACCATCATAAACTGTGGTCCCACTGCATGGAGAGTGATTGTAGTGTATACACCGGGGAGGACATTTAGGTTGGAACGCAACAAGTGGAGGACCTTCTTACTGCTCGGTCTTCAGGTAACGTGGAGGGTTTCCATCACTCGCATCAAGAGAGATGCTCTCGTGACCGATCTTTATATGACTGCGGGGGAGGACCCCATGGGTGCTCTGGAGAGGACCTTCAGAGATGCTGGTAGCGACATTGCGGGGAGGACCTTCGCAACTACTACTGCCACACCCATAATATGGTAATAGGTGTGCAGGGTCTCAAGACTTTGATGTGCGCTTAGCAGAGTCGGAAACCCCAGCTTCTAGAAGAGCGGAGTCATGAACCCGCTCTTTATTTTCCGGCTTCCTTCGGCGCGTTCGGGGCGCTCTTTTGCGGGCAGCGGGGATCGTCTGCTGTTGAAAATGACCTTCACCTCCTTTGGGTCCCTATCTAATTGGGTCCCGTGATGTTGTCGGGATACGTCGACAAGCATCTTGACTTTTAGCAGGGATATATGCCTGCTCTGGAGCATCCACCGTGATGGACGGGTGTCCCAAAGTTGGAACGAGTGAAGCTGGTCGATCCTGTTGCCCTTGCGTCGTAGAATATATCCGGAGACCCTCCTGGGCTGAAGCAGGGATGAAGATCTGCTCCGAGGTGTCCATCTCATCTCTTAGATGAGTCGCCTCAATTGGGGAGATGGGCTCACAGGCCCGAGTCATTGCTGTTGCCACCGATGCAATTACATTCTAGCAAGTCTGTAAGATATGATATGGGATCGATACACAGTCCTCCATCATTACTAGGATCTGTAGAGAGACATCTTTGGATGGAATAGGTATGAAGGCCCATTCTGGTATCAGAGTAGGAATATCCTGCTCCGGTCCTCCAAGGGTCAGTGGGTACTGAAAATTCTCTTGTATCAGGGCAGGTGAATGAATTTTCCCCTGTACGGGAATATACCGGTTTCTCTCTCTATTTTCCACCACATCGGTGTGGCGAAATTTACTTCCATCCGCAGGGAGCTGGCCCTGTATATATTGGTTTCCCACCGTATCGAGTTTGTGGCCATTTTTGGCGGGGATACGTGACTGACTATGATTTTCCACCACATCTGGGTGGTGGGATTTGTTGATCGCCACCACATCAGGTTGGCGGGCGTCTGAAGAAACTGCCAGGAGCTGGTCCTGCAGGTGCCAGGTCGCCACCATGTCAATTTGGTGGGCTTCACGACCCTGGGTAGGGAGAGGTTCCTGCCTGGTATGGGTCGTCCTGCGTGACCGACGAGTTTGATGGAGCTCGACGGGGATGCACACCGGCTCGTATGATGCCACCATGTCTGGATGGCGGGCTTGGGAGGATAAAAAAGGTGTAGGTGTCTGTTCGTGGTATGTCTCCATGGATGGGCAGCGGAGTCCCTCCTCAGGGACCAGGGTGATGACCGATCCCCGATTGTACGTTTTCCGCCCTCGTCTGGTGGTCTGAGGGGCTGGAGCTCGGGGAGAGTGGGCCTGAATCCTCGGAGAGACATCCTCCTCAGTGTGTGGATGTTGAGTCGTGGCGTGTCCACGATGACGCCTTTCGGCGGGGTCCTTAGAGCATAACCCCCATTCGATAGGGATGAAGCCCTCAATGTCGACCTCATCCACCTCCCTAAGATAGGGGAGGTACGCATTATCCTGTTTCGGTTATAGGATCTCAAAACGGATGGAGACAGCGACAAGGGCTGTCTGGATCCGCCTTTACGGTCACTGCTGGGAAGGAGGACGATGAATCTTGATGGATTGGAGGCCGTGCATGGCCACCTCCACCATTGGGAGAGTACCATTCATGTGGTACTCTCGGATCATCGCATATGAAACCCAGCGTTGAAGATGCTGGGTGGGTGACGGGGTCCTCCGTTGTTGAGGAAGTCTCATCCTTGCGTCGTTGGAAGCGCGCACTTGTGAGTTCCTTTGTGATTCCATTAGATTGAAGGGAGTTCTGAAAGTAGTGCTTCCAAAACATTTTAGAAAATAAAAGCAGCAAACCCATCAAAGAAGCATCTCATAACCCCATGCATAATTAACGACCTTGCTTGGCCCTCCTGTAGAGCATAAGGGGGAACAGGGTGGGGTTAGGTTAAATCTGTCATGTTTGGTTAATGATTCACGTTGGGTTCACCATTTTTGTTTAGTTCTGGTTTTCGGCCACGAAACGCCCAACGACTCCGTATCCAATGATTGATGGACCTACTTTCCAAAGGAAGGCATTCACCGGATGGTCTGGCCATCGACTCTTAAGAACCCACATTCGTCAAGAGGATGAGAAGTTGGGCTCATCGCACCCTTTTTGGGGGGAATTATTGCCTATTCCAGGACTCTCTTATAGATTTAAGACGTATGCATATGTTCAAAAATCATTGAATTATACCCAAACATAGTATCCACGGATTCAAAACTGGTGGGAAACAATCAACAGGACGTAGGGGTTTAGAATCATTTATGCATGAGGTTTACCATCCCTCTTTGGATTAATGACCCCTAAGGGTTGGAACTCCATTGAGGCAACACTAGGAGTGGCATGGTGAACCGATGTGGAGATGATCGGATCGACCTGGTTTTGAGATTGAACCTTAGGGAGGCTTCCTACGTACCCTGCATAGGAAGAAGTGATCAAAGTCCACATAGTTCAGATATACAGTTTAACATCATGCTGGACAAGGGTAGAACATGACGTGAAGAAATGACCGAGTGGTGGGATTGAACCTCGTGGAGGATTCCTACGTACCTTGCATAGGAGGCAGGAATCAATGTCCATGTAGATCGCAAAGGTTTTGGGGAATCGATGTGAAGCGAGACCAGGTGGTCCGATGGGTGGCGGGCTTGAACCTCATGGAGGCTTCCTACGTACCCTGTCTTGGAGGCAGGGATCAAAGTCCTCATAGTTCACTTTGGCTTGGGGATTACGCTTTGGGGTAGCCCAGAATGATCCATTGGGGCTTACACTCTGAGGAGGCTCATAGGGTGATGTCATGGTCGATGCTTACTCTACTCCCACGTGAGCCATGCTCGGTGTGAGAAACAAGAGGGAGCAGGGACCAGAGGACCACGTCACGAAAGATGCTTCCTTGAGAAGCTGAGTGGGGCTTACGTATGAGGGTGTCCCAGGGCGATGGATTGGGTCTTACACTCTGTGGAGGACCAGAAGGTCAAGGAATACTCCGAGATGGATGCCCGGAGCGGAAAAGCCCAGCGGGAGGGGGAAAGGGGGTGCTCATGTCCCCATATCCTCTCTTACAGTGCACGAGGGATTCCTTCTGGTGGTTATTTTAATACCCCCAAGGAGCCCTGGACAAGTGGAGGGGTAGAAAGGGTATTCTCGATCTTAGACTCCACATTGTCATGGGAATGTGAACCCAGGAATGCTTCGGGAATCTAATCAATGGTCGGGGAAACCCCTTTTCCCCTGCATACTGTGGGTATGTGAACTCAAAATGGCGTGCTGATGCGCCTGAAAGTTATACCACCCAGATCCAGTGGCTCTGGCGGAGGCCTTGGCTCGGGGCCGATGAATATGCCAATGAGGGAGTCGTGGATGACCTAGCTGGATCAGAAGGATTTTACCTAGCTCTAGAAATGTGAACACCAATGTATTTGGAGAGCCACTGAGAGGTATGGGTGGTGGCGCCCTTCGTGTGGGATAGTGCCACGCGGCCGGAGAAGCCGTCCGTGAACCAGGGTGGTCCACAGACTGATTGGAATCCCGCGATCCAGGGTGGTTCGTGGCTTCAGATTCAATATGTGAACCAGGGTGGTTCACAGAGGGTTATAGGTAGACAGTGGTAGCCATGGGCGGCGCCGATCGGAGGCTCATCGGTCAGAGCTTCACCCGCGGAGGAGGGTGTTATGTGGTACGACGGATGGGAAAAGAGGCATAAACTCCCTGGTCTATGGGGAAGTCATCCGCGGAGAGGGTATGGTTCATGGTTCTCCTTTTTTTTTGTCATTTTAGGTTCATGGTTCGCCAAATTATTATGCATTTTCCAATTCATTCTTAATTCATATACCTGCTGTGGTTCGTGGATGGAAATTTCACTGTTTGCGAAATCCAAATCCTTCCTTCTCCTTCCGAATCTCCAATCCCTCCGAATTGGATTCCAGTTCTCTGATCCTTTCTTCTTTACCCCTTGATCTCCTTTTATAGAGTGGGGAAAGGAATGTATCTATGGCCACGCGACAGCTTTTGTGGAGGCCCATAACCAAATACCTGGTTCATAGCTGACTTGGTCAATCTGCGATTTTCGGTGGTTATTGAACGCTCCAACCCCCCCTCTGCGAGGCGAACTCAAGGGAATGCTCTGTAGCTGCGGATGGTTCCGCCTCTATTCCGCGAACGACAGCGGGCGCGGCTTGAACCGGTCGACACGGTCCGCGGTTGTGGAGGTTCGTGACGGTGAACCAGACTGGCGCCCATCCTGCCTCACAACCGCGGAGGCTCTCTGCCTCCATTTTGAGAACGAAAGTGGTTTGCGGAGGGCGTGCCTCGCAGTGCCTGGCCACGTTGCGCTTCAATGGGACCAGTTCGCAGACCAGTCCTTTGTGTCTCTTCTTTGATTATTTGCCCCAATTCTTTGGGGGATTTGGGTAAAATTTCCTTTGCGGGTTTTTCAAGACCCTAAAAAGTGTAAAATCCATCAAAGTATGTTGGAATAGATGAAATCAAAACTATTTGTGAGAAATATCTCTTTCTATTTTGAAATAATTTAAAAGTCACATAATTATAAAATAAAACATTTATTTTGAAAATATTATTATAAGTGTGTAAGGAAAGCTTAAAAAGTGTTTTAAGGGCGGAAAATAGCCGCACCTGCTGTATAAGTTAAAAAAATTGTTTCTTTAATTTGTTGATGAGGTCATAATGTACCTTGTTTGGAAAGCGATGAAAGTATTCATTTCAAACCATTTTATAAAAAGTCAAACAATGGTATGAATAAATTTATCCAATAGTCTATTAAATAGTAATAATGTTTTGAAATAAATATTTAAGAAACAAAGATGTGGATGATAAAGAGGTCCTAGTAGATTCTCACGTACAAAAAACCTCAGATAATGAGGAGATTGTAGAATTACCCCTTACCTTGTAAATTTTCTTGGTCGAGGGTATATTAACCACTTGTATAACAGTTGAATCATTTTTATTAAATTATACAAGAACCACATACATAAATATGATATCATATATGATCTTCTAATATTTCTTTGTCAATAATATTTAAGTACTATCATTATTTCGGGTGTTAACAGATTGGTTTTCCATTATATGCTTGGTTACGTAAGACATTTGTTTTACGGATAGGATGTATTTGATTAATATCCATAATGATATTAAGTTCTAAAATATTATTTTTAATCATAAAATGGAAATTATTCTTGAATGGTTATGATGGGGAATTAATCTCATTGAATTTGTGGAGATGGTAATCTGTACGTACGCACAAGCGACAATATCATTAAATTGATGGTGAAATATTATGCAATTAGATGGTATATCATATAAAAATAATCCTTAACATGTTATATTTATTATTTACATCATTTATTCTCATTATTATACCCATAAAAATAATGATGTGTTTGTATAACAAACTACACCACAATGTGGAGACGGTAAGCCATACATATGCATATATGATGACTTGTCATTCATAGGATAAGTAGAATAATTAATATGGTTATAACATAATTATACTAACATCATAGTATGTATAAGGTACTGGAGTTATTATTTTGGTATGTAATTGTAACATCCCGGATCCGGGTGCCACACAACGGGTGCCCCGAACCCGGTTGGTCACATGATCTCAAGCGCATTTCCCCAAATGTGAGAGGCTTTCGACTAGAAGCGAGGGCATAAGAATGATAGTGGGAAAACTATGCCCTCATTTGTCAATGTGTAGAGAAGTGGAACAAAATATAAACATACAAAAGGGAATTTAGTAAACAATATAGACCTGAAATGGACAACGTAACTGAAGTAAAAGTTAACCAATAGTCATATATATGATGATGCAACATGTCTCTAATTCTAAGAAAGCTACCAAAACAGGGTACACTATAATATGATACAATACAACACAAGGTAAAAAGTATATCCAAACAAAACCAAATAAGTGAAATAGGAACGCAGAAGCATCGCAAGCCTAAGCTCGGTCCCATGCCCTCTTTATCCTCTACAACAATCATGTACTTGTGTAGGGACTCTTTCCCTTATCGACACCTAAAATAATGTAATCTGTTTGTGCCCAATACATGACCCAAATAGGGTGTGAGAAATAAATCCCACTAGGCAACCACCAAAGGCCCATGCCCCACTATCACTCAAAATGTGCAACAGCTGTGTGTAATAATGAAATGCAATAAACTAGGAAGTACTCAAAAGTAACTATTATTACCAATTACATTGTCATTTTAATAATCATTTAACAATGAAATATAATTGAATTCTGATTTTTTATGAGACTCGGCCTCAACCAACAATCTCATATACCTGTGCCACTGTAGAACCACAACAGGATATCTAACAAGTGATAGATAATAATAATATGAAGCCTGTGCTTTAGCTTGGAAGGTAAAACATAAGAGATCACCATCGTGAATATTCAATGTAACCTTTTACTCAGACATGAAAATACTTACCCTGGGGAAAACAGAAATGAAACCCTCAGGTGACTGCCCTAAGGGATAACGAATATTTCCAGCAGGAATATCATATATTTCCATCGGGCACAAAAGATACTGCCCTCAGGAATAAGAAACGTTGCCCTGAGGCTAAAAAAACCTTTCCCTCAGGCTAAACAGAACCTTTCCCTCATTCTAAACAGAACCTTTCCATCATGATAAATAGAACCTTGCCCCCAGGCTAAACAAAACACGTCCCTCATGCATTCAATAAGAAAAGAAAGTAATCGGGCCGATCCCAACACATAAGAAAGAAATTGATATATTTTTCCACTCAAGAAAAATCAGAACATGCTATAATCACGACATACCCATGGGTATCCTGGACAAATGGATAAACAAGGGAACCACACCCTCAGGGTGCCCCTGAATCAAATCAAAGATCCCAAATAGCAGTTTACTCTTATTCATTAGATTACCAATGCAATTCTAGGTATCTCAACAGTCAAATATCAGCCATATAACACCCCTAACATTGGTTCATGGCACAACGGTAAAAAAAAATCAACTCGAAAGTTGGAATTAAACACAATACCACATACCTTGATCTCTTATGATTGATATGCGTGAAAGGCATCACCCGAAATGACCAAGAACGACGTAGATCTAAGATGAATGATTACCTCTTCAAACCTAAATAACTTCCCCTGGGGAAATAATTGTAAAGAGAGTCCCGACGAGATGGAATACCTTACCTATGAGGTTCAAACGATATCGAAGGTGGAATAATCGGAGTCTCGGTGAGAAATCAGGAGCTCCTCCAAGTCTCGACCTCATCTCCCATAGCTCCTGGTGAGGCTTCTGTATCCTCTGCTGAATGAGGAGGCTGCATCCTGTTTTTAATGAAAAAACATAACTACCCAGAATGTACACTCAAGTACACAACCTGCAATTTCTTTTTAAACTATTCCTCTGGCGGCTACTTTCCACTGCCTCACCGCTCATGTGCCAACTGATCACACGGCATGTATTAATAAGTACAAGATGTGTAGTTTGTTTTTACACCCTTAATCACCGATAAGCCTACATGCCATGTGTTCTCATCCCACACAGCGAAGGTACACGGCTTGTGTACTAAAGTACATGGCATGTAGGTAGTTTTTACACCCATGTTTACATGCCCTGTATTCTCATCCCACACAGCCAAAGTACACGGCGTGGGTGCAAAAGTTCACAGTGTGTTCCCATAAATTTTGGGATTTTTCACACATTTCCCTTATTTTTTAAAAAACACTTAAGGAAATGGAAAAGAAGAAACTCGTACCTCAAGAATAAGAACCAGGTTCTTAAAAACTTCCCCCTAAAATCAATTCATCCCTGAATTTCCCTTCAAAGGGTGGTGATGATAAAGTAGAGAACAATTCTGGACACTGAGCACATATGTCGATCTCCCACTCACAGGTTTCATCCTACACTCAGCCATGCTGCCATAGCTAGCGTACGATAGGAATTGACTAGCCTCGGAGAAACTTTGGGCTCCTATCAAAAATACGAATCAGATGCTCCTCAAAAGATGCATCAACCTGAAGTTCAACCTCCTCGGGCTGAAAAACCTGAGACAGGTCTGAGTGATAATAGTGAAAATACGATACGTCAAAGACGTCATGCATGGCCCTGTACCTCTATGGTAGCTGAAACCGATAGGCAACCGTCCCGACTCTCTCCAAAATCTCAAATGGCCCTAAATACGTCGGTGAATGTTTACCATGTCTCCTGAACCACCTGTGTCCCAACCTCGGTGAAACACGCAAGAGAACCTGATCCCTAACCACGAACTCCCAGGGTCGTCTGCGGCAATCAACATAATATTTATGATGACACTTTGTAGTATCCATCCACTTTTAAATCAACTGGACATGCTCTGAAGTCTTCTGCACGAGGCGTGGTCCCAGTAAAGCTGCTTCACCTGCCTCTAACCTGCATAAGGTTGAACGACATGACCTACCATACAAAGCCTCATAAGGTTCCATCTCAATAGTTTCCTAGAAACTATTATTGTAAGAAAACTCGACCAGGGGTATGTGCCCTTACCAAGAGCCCCCAAAGTCTATGACGAATGCACGCAACATTTCCTCCAGCACATGTATCGTACGCTCTGACAAGACATCAATGTGAGGGTGATAAAATGTGCTCAGAAGCACCTGTGTACCCAGTGCCCTCTAAAAACTCTACTAGAAATGAGATGTAAAACAAGTGTCCCTATATGAAATGATAGAATGAGGGACCCCATGAAGACATACTACCTATTGGATATACAACCTCCTGAGATCATCAACACTGAAGGTCTCCTTGATCATCAAAATGTGATCTACCTCCGTATGTCTGTCCACAACAACCCATACATCATCATTGCCTCGAGGTGACCTCAGCAATCCGGTCACGAAGTCCATCACAACATCATCCCATTTCCATTCCAGAATGGGTAACTGCTATAACTATCTGACTGGCCTCTAATACTCTGCCTTCACCTACTGACAGGTGGAACATCTCGTAAAAAACTAGCTACCTATCTTTTCATACCCGACCACCAATACTAACGTCTCAAGTCACGGTACATTTTGGTTACACCAGGGTGTTCTTCCCAAGCTGAAGCATGAAATTCCCACATCAATCCCTCATGTATATCCCATGGAACCCACACTCGTCCGTGTATACACAGTACCTCATCATCGCCTATCATCCAACTAGGAGGAGGGTCCTCACTCCAGTAGAACTAGGCCTTCTGAATCTGATAGTTGTCTCATCCTCACTCTATCCAGGTGGGTAGAAGTCACAGCTAAGGGTGAAAGATAGGTTCACCCCCAACTATCGTGCACCTCCAAATGCATCTTGGAAAACAAATCCTTAAACTGCCACTCACCACTGGCCTCCTGCATTGCCTGTATTTGAGTCCTCCTACTCAGTTCATCAGCTACTATGTTACCCTTACTAGGTGTATCGGCAAGCTCAAAGTCAAAGGACTGAAGGTATTCAACCCACATTCACTATCTCAATTTCAAGTCCCACTAGGTAAAGATGTATTTAAGTCTTTTGGGGTCCGTATACACCAAAAAATGTTATCCCAAGAGATAATGTCTCCAACAGTGTAACACATGAACAACTTCAGCCAACTCGAGATCATGCGTCGGGTAATTCCTCTCATTGGCCTCAACTACCGAGACCCGTACACAACTACTCGATCACGCTGCATCAATACTTCTCCCAGCCCAATACCTGGTGCTTCATACTAAACTGTATACCTCTTCAATTTCTCTAAAAGTATCAGGACTGGTGTTGATGTCAAACTTCCCTTCACCATCTGAAAGGCTGTCTCGCAAGATTTTGACCAAATGAACTTTATATCCTTCTTAGTCAAACCCATCAATGGAGATTATAAGTGATATAAGTCCTATATAAATCACCTATAGTAACCATAAATCCCCAAGAAACTTTTATGTCAAACGCGTTCTTAATATGCTCCTAGAAAACTATTACTCTCACTTTCTCTAGGTCTACCGCAACTCCTGCCTCTGAGATAATATGACCCAGGAAGTGAATCTGGTCCATCCAAAAGTGGCACATTGAGAGCTTAGAATATAACTGATGATATATCAGTGTACTCTATACGATCTCAAGATGGGTGGCATGGTTGTGTCGAGTGTGAGAGTACACCAAAATATCCTCCATGAAGACTACCACAAAAGAATCCAGATATGGGTGGAACACACGATTCATCAGATCCATAAAAACTGCTGGCACGTTTGTGAGCCTAAACGGCATGACCAAGTACTCATATAGACCATATCTTCTCCGAATGGATATATGTGGTATGTCCGATGGTCTAATGCACAACTGATGATATCCGGATCTCAATTCAATCTTCGAGAACACTCGTGATCCTCGAAGTTGATCAAAAATATAATTAATACTCGGTAAGGGATATTGGTTCTTAACCATCAACTAGTTCAATTTTCGATAATCCACATAGATTCTGAGGGTACCATCCAATTTTCACAAATAATACACGCGAACCCCAATGAGAAATATTGGGTCTGATGATGCCCTCTTCCTGTAACTCCTCTAACAACCTCTTGATCTCTTGCATTTATGGTGTAGCCATCCTATGCGGAGGAATGGACACTAGTTCTGCTCCTGGCACAAGATCAATAGAGAAATCCACCTCTCGCTCTGGAGGTAGACCTGAAAAGTTGTCTAGGAAGACATCCCTAAAATGATTAACCAATGGAGGGAAATACTTCTAACAAGTTCCCCGGTCATCCAAATATAAACTCACAATCTGGGCTATCACTCCACCTCGCCCACAATTCTCGGGTCCATATCAGCTCTCCTGGACATCTAATTAACCCTTGTATAGAAACCCACCGACCACTAGTGATGTGAAACTCACCCTAAAATGATAGCAATCTTCAAAGGCTCAAAAGGGAACCAACCCATCCATCACGAGAATGACAGCATAAGCTGTCATCTCTAAGACATAGAGGTCCCATAAGAAGTGACATCCAACAACCTCTAGAGGGGAACTCCTTGCACTGATGCACAGTTTCCGTTATAATTACAAACAGAGTGTCTTGCGTCATGATATCCAGAAAAGAAGAAACACATAGCCCAAGGCTCTCCACAACGGGCACAGATATAAAACTTTGCGTAACACCAGTATCGAAAAGTACAGCAGATAAAATAGAAGCAACTAGAATAGTACCTTTGATAGTGGAAGGTCTGGGATCCTGCTCTTTTCGGGTCTATTGCACTGCATATGTATACCATGTGTCGTGGCCCGACGACACAACTTGGGTTCCCTAAGCTGACCCGTCCTGCTATCTCTGAGATCTAGGTGCCTAGATACCATGGCTATGACCACCTCCTTGGCCTGAACATCCAGACGTATTCCAATTCCCAGACTGGTAAAATGCTGATGGATCTGCTCCTGCATGTGGAGTATGCACAGAACCCCTCTCACTAGTCACTGGTGGAAACACCCTAAAAAAATGCTGAAGATGACCCATCTTTCCACAAACTCAGCACTCTACTCGGTCACGTGGACACTGAGTTACTTGTTCCCTTCTTTACCACACTGGTAGCACATTATCTAGCCACCTGAAAATTTATTCTGGCTAGTACTGCCACCGTGAGTGAAATCAATCTTCCTTTTCCTCTTGTCAGTAGAAATAGTACCAGAGACCGGTGTTGAAACACCATGGTCCGCACCACTAGCCTCCTACAGGTTCAGTACAGTAATCAACACCTGGTTCACAATAGCATGCACTATAGGGAACCTGAAAACGTTCACCAACACTCGGATGTCATAGAGAATACCATCTTCAAAGCGTCTAGCCCTCAATGTCTCATCACCCACCAGAACAGGTGAAAAACGTTGTAGCTTGGTGAAGCGGGAAGAATAGTCGACATGAAGCCCTGCTACAGATTCATGAACTATCGAGCTCAATCTGCCCTTAGCATCTCTAGAAAGTAAAATTCATAGATGAGTGCCTAAAAATATTCTGACTCCATGTCTCAGTGATGCTCAGTCTGGGTGGTAACATCCCACCATCTCAAAGAAGAATCACGCAGTATGTATGTAGAGAGCTTGACCCTACTCCCAAGAGGAATCTCAATATGATCTAAGATTGTCTTCATAGAATATATCTTTGACTTCACTGCCTCTGGTCCTCCATCCCATGAAAATGTATGAGGATGCTGCTTCTGGAATATACGTCTCTGCTCTGGCATAGATGTGGCAACGTACGGTGCTACCTGAAAGGTCTGCATGAACCGCATGAAACCTTCAAAGAACAACACATCTGCGAATGTGTCCGGTATAATGGATGTCGCCGCATATAGCACTGCTGGAGGATGAACCGGTAGCCCATGTCCTACCATCACTGGAGTATAATCATCGCCACTCTCTTGGATAGAAACTCGTGGTTGTTTTGGCGGCATGACTTTACAAGGTCAAACACACGCCATAGTTTAATTTACTATCGAGGTTTATTTTGTCCGATTAAGAGTTCCAATGAAAAGTTGATATTATCACAAGAACTAGAAAAAAAAGAGACTACACAGTGTGTATAAGGTCTACACAGCATGTTCCCTTAATCCATTACATGGTCGTGTTCTGGTGTCGGCCTGGGCGCGTCTCAACCCTAGGTACACGACATGTTACACACGCACACGGCGTGTACACCACCCTGTTTCCCCAGACATACGACCAAGTCCACACGGTCTCTCATCGGTCTAGACTACACGGTGTGTCCCACAGGCACATGGCGTGTACTAGACAAGCTTCACCGACATGTGTTGTTAGTAACATGGATGGATTCCAAAATTACACTACACGACGTGTTTATTACTGACAAGGTGTGTATCACCTAAGGTTTCTCCATCCGTGTTTTTAGTCACACAGCAGACACAGGGTCAACCCTACATGGAATGTACAACTGGTACACATCGTGTTCCCACAAAAACTACACAATCCTGGGTCTCTAACCATTGGGGAATGACATGATTAGAGACTACATGGCGTGTACATACGGAACACGATGTGTACTTAAGAAAAATAGTTTCTTCTCGAACAGAAGAACACATGGCATGTATTCAAAACTACATGGAGTGTATTCTGGGTTTTTTCAGATATTAAGAATTATATCTACTCCAGATCCCAGAAAAACACTGAAACTAACACCAAAGTGACGAATTATGATCTGTGTGGGTCTATACTCCCCTCTAATCAAATCTTGACATCTTATACAAGTTATTAAGAAGGTAAACAAGTCAATTATCCACTATATTCCTCTCAATGAGGGCCCATAACACCTCAAGAACCAAAGTTTGGCGTTCATTCAAAAAAACCACAAACAAACAATACCCTATCAATAGTAGGAGCTTTTATCATGGTACATATCACAACAACATGCATTTTCTAGCACAACATATATCACAACAAAATGAAATTTCTAATTCACCTTCATGGAATGAAAATTATGCATGACATGTGATTCTAACATGTGTAGCTACTCCTAGACACAATTTATTACCGAATCCCTTAACAATTTATCTCTTTCCATTGTGGCAAAATAATAAAATAACCTAGAGAAATGAAATTTCTCTGATACCACTTTGTAACACCCCATATCCGGGTGCTACACAACAGGTGCCACAAACCCGGTTGGTTACATGACCACATGCGCATTTCCCTAAACGCGAGAGGCTGTCGACTAGCAGCGGGGGCCTAGGACAAATAGTGGGGAAAATATGCCATCATTTGTAAAAGTGTAGAATAGTGGAACAAAATATAAACATAAAAAAGCAGAAGAAGTGAACAATATAGACCTGAAATAGAAAACAGAACAGAAATAAAAGATAACCAACAGTCATATATATCATGATGCAACATGTATCTAATTCTATGAAAGCGGCCAAAACAGGGTACACTGCAATCTGATACAATATAGCAGAAGGAACAAAGTACAACCAAACAAAAAAAGCAGTGCAACAAGAACGGATCATCATCACAAGCCTAAACTCGGTCCCATACTCTACTAATCTTCTGTAACAATCATGTACCTGTGTAGGGACTCTTGACCATATTGACACCTGCAACACTATAATCTGTTTGGGACAAAGACATGACACTAACAGGGTGTGAGAAATAAATCCCAGTAGGAAACCACCAAAGGCATGTGCCCAACTGTCAGTGAAAATGTGAAACAACAGTGTGCAATAAAGAAATGCAGTAAACTAGAATGTACTCAAAATTAACTATTCCTACCAGTTACATTGTAATTTTAATAATCATTTAACAATTCAATATAATTGAATTCTAAGTTTTTCTGAGACTCGGTCTCGACTGAAAATATATTATACCAGTGCCACAACATAACTACAACAGACTATCTAACAAGTGAATGATAACAAAAATATGATTCTTGTGCTTTATCTTGGTAGGTACAACATAAGAAATCACCATAGATAATATTCAATGTAAACTTCTCCATAGACTTGAAAATACTTACCCTCTGGAAAACAGAAACGATGCCCTTAAGTGACTGCCCTTAGGAATAACGAATATTGCCCTTAGGAATACCAGATATTTCCCTCAGGTACAGAAGCTACTGCCCTAATGCATAAAAAACATTTCCCTTAGTCTAAACAAAACCTTTCCCTTAGTCTAAACAGAACCTTATCTTCAAGATAAACAGAACCTTGCCCTCAGCCAAAACAGAACCATTCCCTCTGGCTAAACCAAACACTGCCCTTAGGCATTCCATATGAAAATCAAGTAACTGGGCCGAGGCCAACACAAAAGCTAAAAATTTATATTTGTTTCCTCTCAAGAAAACTCAAAAAATTCTATAATAATGGCATACCCATGGGTATCCTATCCAAACGACTAATCAAGGGAACTACATCCTCGAGTTGGCCTAGGATCAAAGCAAAGATCCGAAACAATAGTTTATACTTATTCATTAGATTACCTATGCAATTCTAGGTATCTCAATAGTCAATGTATTATCTTTAAAAAACCCCGAACATTGGTGTGGGGGACATCATTACACAAAATCAACACGATAGTTGAAATTAAATACAAGAACATTGACCTTGATCTCCTCTGATCGATATGAATGAATGGTGCCTCCTGAAACGACCAAGAACGATGTAGATTTGAGATGAACGATTACCCATTCAAACCTAAATATCTTCCCCTAGGGAAATAATTGGAAGGAGATACTCAAGGAGAGGTAAGACCTTACCCGTGTTGTTCAAACGATATCGATTATAAAAGAATCAGAGTCTCGCTGAGCAATTGGGAGCTCCTACAAGTCTTAGCCTCCTCTCCCACTGCTCCGGGTGTGTCCTCTGTCTCCTCTTCCGAATGATGAGGCTACTGCTTGTTTTTAACGAAAAAACATTACTACATGGAGTGTATTCTCAAGTACACAGAGTGTACTTTCTTTTTAAACTATTCCTCTTGCGGCTACATTCCACCACCTTACTGCTCATCTACCAACTGATCACACGACGTGTATTACTAAGTACATGGCGTGTAGTTAGTTTTTACACACTTAATCACTGAAAAGCCTACACGCCATGTGTTCTCATCCCACATAGCCATGGTACAGGGTGTGTGTACAAAAGTACATGGCGTGTAGTTAGTTTTTACACCCAAGCCTACACGCCCAGTATTCTCATCCCACATATCCAAAGTACATGGCATGTGTACTAAAATACACGGCTTGTACCCATAAATTTTGGGATTTTTCTCAAATTTCCATGATTTGTCAAAAAAACTTAAGGAAAAGGAAAAGAAGAAACTTGTATCTCAATAATAAGAACCAGGTTATTAAAATAATAAACATTGAAATAGGAAGTGGAAGAAGAAAATAATGTTGAAATTTGTGGTGAAATTAAAACCTCTTCTTCGGGTGTTTCCTTTTTAGTAGATCAAAAGGGCCCCTTAGGTTGGATTTTTGATAAAATTAAGACCTTTAGGTCTAGGTGAGGGTAGTTGGGAGTATATTTGGGTAGGGGTTGGCTGAGCCAAATGGATTTGGATTAGTTATTTGGAGAGAAGGGAAGTACCCTTTTATAAGAGAGGTGGGGTTCACTTTAGGAAAATAATGAAATATTATTTTATTATACAATAATATTCTGTTTATAATGGATCCAAAATGATTTATTTCAAAGATAATGGGGGGATTATTACAAAAAATATCAACTAATAGGTTTTGTATAAGTTTAGGTCACCATATTAACCTTATATTTTAGATTTAACTCTCATTTAACTAGTTTAACTTTTACCATGTATTCTTTTATTATTAGAATATATGGTTAATAATCATACAATAAAATGCCATGAGAAATACAAGTGGTTCATTACTGATATATATATTATTGTATAAGTCCATTGGCCAAACCTTATATTTTTAGACTATTATATAATTTAATAATATAGTATATGTTTTAAAAACTCATTTATGTCAATTTTGACACTATTTGGTATTTTCTTTTTTGTGGAAAATTTAAAAACATTATCACTTTGACGTAAATTTATTTAATAAACACTAACATGTAATATTAACCTATAAAATTCATGTAATTCATCAAAAGTATAAATTTACATTTATTTGGATATTTATAATATCAATTACATTAATCTTTCATTAATAAGGTAATTACTGCATCATCATTGTGTCATAAATAAATTTAATTATTTAATGTCTAAAAATTATAAATAATATACCATTATGTAATAAATCTTTGTATCTTTATAATTACTATTTATAGTCTAATTTATCTTATGTTTAACCCTATATTAAAAAAGTTTCAGTTATGAATATTTTAATTTAACACTTTTAACACTTCTTTAAATAAAATAATAATAAATGTCCTAATATAATCCATGTGAACCAAAAGGATCATATTTTATTCCTAAGGTTGATTTTTGTTGAAATAAACTTATCCAATAGAATTGGGACAAGTTTTAGGGTAATAATAATATTATTTTTACCTTTTATTACCCTATTTACATTTAATCAAGGTAAATAAAACTCAAAAGTTACTATTCACAAAAAAATATTATCATCTTATTGAACCACATTTTACATACTGATATTAACTATGTCTCTCAGATTTTGGAAATTCAATTCACAGAAATTGTAAAATTAGGTTGTATGCAAATTTTCTTACGTGCCTAGATGGGGGGTAAAAGACGTTAAAAAAATCAATAATATTATATATATATATATATAATTTTATTATAAAATGACTCCAATGAATTGAGTGGACATGTTATAGTTATTATGTATTTATTTTGACTTAAAATGAAATTTAAATAAAAAATAATAATTATATAAATAAAATTTCGGTTTTGAACAATAACACAGAGTTTTTCACTATTCATCAAAAATTGATAGTTTTTAGAAAAATACCAAAACTTCACCCTAAGATAATTTAGATATTCCGAATTCAAAAATGAAATCTATTTTGAAAAATAAAATTGATAAAATTATAAAAAGTGGGTAAGACTATTCATAATGGATAGTTTGATTGGTCATGGTGTGTTAAAACTCAATGTTGTGTACACCACAATCTATTGTATTATTTAAAGAGAAGCATACCGTGGAAGCTTGGGGTGTTACAATAATTCTATATATATTATGTTAGATCAATGTATAAATACTTCTAACTTTGTTTCTATTTTAAGGGACATATCTTTCAATCAATTTTCATGGATATATAGAATATAAAAGATGAAGAAACATGGAACACCACTTTCTATTATATCAGATTGAGATTCAAGTTTGAACTCCATGTTCCAGAGAAGTATACAATGTGGTTTAATCCTTGATTTGGACATATTTATTTATTATAACCCCCTAAAATATGAAACATATGTTTGAAATATCTATACATTTGAGTACATGTTGACATTGTTCTATATAAACTTCATTGGGGGCTCGGATCAACATCTTCCTCATTTAAAGTTATACTTTAATAATAATTTCCATTCATACATGTAAATTAATCCCTTTGAACACCTTTATGGGATGATATGTAAATCACATATGTGTGGGATGAAGTTAGTGAATTCAAGCTACTAGTATACAGAATTATTATGGAAACATTAGAAATAGTCAAGACCATTCAACATTATATCACAGTTACTAAAAGAAAACTCAAGCGTAATGTTGAAAATCATTGATGTGATCTGGATTTTGAGGTTTAAAATAATGTGTTTCACTTAAAATCTACATGAAAATAGTCTTTATATTTGGGAATAAGGGAAAGGTATGTCCAATGTATATTTTTCTCATTGTGATTCAATATCAAATTAGAGTTTTGGCATATCGAATATTCCTACAACCAGCCCCATACCAAGAACATATAATATTTCACATATCCCTCTTGAGGAAGTAAATAATAGTATCATAACTTGTACTGAATTTAGTCATGGTATATCTATAATATGATATTTCTTATGAGGATAAACTAGTTATGATCTTGGACCATAGAGATAATGTTCAACACCAAAAGACAAACAACCTAGTTAAAGTATAATAGTGGAAACATAATTATAAAGAGGAAACATGGGAACCAAAGGAAGAAATGAAAAAAGTACCCTTAAATATTTTAACCAAAATTTTAAAACAAAAAATTCAATGGTTAAATGTTGTTAATGGGAGATAATTTTACAACCTAAAATTTTATCAATTAAATATCACTGTATGAATATATGAATCTATCACATATATTAATATAATATTATATTAAGAACATGAACCACAAGAGAGAATTTTTTTAATATATTAATTTTAAAATTTCATTTATATAATAAATATATCTTTATAAATTTTATTTATTTAATTTGGATAAAAAAATTAAAAAATATAATTATAATATGAAAATTTGGATATACTGGACCACAAGAATGAATCTACTCATGAAAACATATTTATAAATTAATAATAATATTAGTAACTAAATACATATTTTTCAAAATGAATGAAATACATACTTTAGTGAAAATATAATTTAGTAAGTAATGAATTTTATATGAGGTATTTATAGAAAATAGGGAACCCATATGATGGTATCAATAAATTATTGTTGGAATAGTTATTTATCCATTGTAGTAGTAATAGGACCTTTAGAAATAGAAAAATGGTTTTTAGAATAGAATCACCACCTATTGAAGTGTTAAATAATATTTAGGTATCATATAAAATGAAAATAATTCATATTTATATCATGATACAAGTAAATACAAGTTTTAAAATGATAAAATTGTTGTTTGTATTTGTGTAAAACAAATATTCCTTATTTTAATTTTTATAATATAATGTTTAAAAAAAATTAGTTTACATTCAATGTGTATATGTAATAATATAATAATTCATTATTATAATAATTTACTTTAATGTGACTATAATAATTTTTTGAAAGAGTCATACAAATGATAAAAAATAATAAAAATATTATTTTTTTCAAATAAATAAGGGCTTCATTTGAAAATAAAATTTCAAATAGCTTGAAAAATATTTCCCTAAAATGAATTTACTTTTTTTAATCTACATGTAAAAATATGGTGAGGATGAATGATTAGATTTTTTCTAAAATTGTTGAATATTTGTTGAATAGTGTAACATGTTGAAATATGATATTTGACATTATAAGTTAAATTCCTGATTAATTTCATAAGGATTGATGTATGAAAAAATTATTTTAGTCTTTAAAGAATCATTTATAATATTTAGTCACAATATTCGTCACCATTTTTATTATTGAGATAAAAAATTAATTATTGAATATATTATTCAAAAAACACACACATCCTCCCCTCATTTATACAATCCCTCACAACCCCTTCTCCTCACACAATCTAGATTCATTAGTTTAGTAAATCTCAATAATGTGCTCCCCCACATCTCCCCCATACCACTATAACCATTGACTTAATAAAGGTTCAATCCATGGTTCATTAAGGTGAATCCTATGTGGAGGCAAAAGATGTAATACCCTGAACTGAGTAGTTTAATTTATCCTTATCATCATAGTTAATAAAATTACATCCAAAAAGACATAATGAATCAATTATCATAACTATAATTAAATATAATCATGTTAATTTGATATTGATAATCCATATTCATCTCTTCTTTTATAATTTTAAAACTGAAAACATTGTTCCCAATATGGATATGTTACCATATTCATAAACAACGTAATGCATTTTTCTCCACCACCATCATGGAAGGTTATTAAAATAATATTATCATTAAATATGATTATAATAAGAATATTATAAAATTTTTCATTTTATCAAATTTATTAATAATCTTTCAGTACAATAAAAACAAAGCATGTTCATGATGTTTTTTATTCCCACCTAAATGAACTAACCGTATAATGATAACATTTAAATATAATTAATCTAAACTTTGTCACAATAACTATGGAAATTTTCTACTATTTAAACGTATATACGGAAATTAATATTATTTCATTTCTCATATAGGGTTTTAGTTCCATTAAATAATAACTTCCATAACTATTAATAAGTAATATGACCTTGGAACAATGAAACAAATGCCTTTAGAACAAAAAAAATTAAACATGATTTCTCATCAAAATAGTTATAAATAAAAATAATATAATTGTAATAAATAAAATATAGATAAAATAGGTTCTTAAATAGGAAATAATTGAGTCTAATTTTATTATTTATGGTGCTAAGTGTATGTGCATAATGATCCCAGACCGAAGATAAGGGATATCTCTAAACAACCCTTTTTTTTCTTGGGGTTATGATTTATCACTATTTACCTCAATTTAAATCACAATTAACAAAATTTAACAATTTTATGTTCCATATATATGTCCCAAAAATAAAAATAGCTTAAATAAAAATTTATCTATGGGTATATACATGTTATAAAGGTTCCCTTCACCATTTAGTTTGTTAAGAAGAGCCGATTAAACATAACATCATTGTTTTCTTGCCTAATTTCAAGCACTACTCAATGAAATGATTTTAACATAACGTAGTTTCTAAAAAAATTAAATCTTTATAGAAAAAAAAATTAGTTAATTTTTTAGGGAAATAATTATTCCCTTATAATCTATATTGATTCATAATCCTTTTTCATAAATCCCCACTTAAATGTAAAATTTTTTAAAATTATGTATCCCCTCTTTTTATATTTCATCAATTCACATTTAATTAAGTTTCATGTCTAATGATTATTTATATATCTATTAACGTATAATATTTATTTCATAAATTCTTTCATGAAATTTGTAATGACATACAATTTGGATAGGTGTAGGACATTATTACGTAATTTGTGGGGGGTTTTCTGATCCTTATGAGTTATGCATGATTTCCTTTTGTGTAACACATATGAATGTACATGTTATGATGTGTGAACCCAACTAGTTCTCAAATGAATTATTTAATTTTTATGTATAATAATATGATATTTATGGGATAAATGAGTAAACCTAATCATTGACGAGACTCTATCGACCCTATGATGTTGTCATGGAAGTTTTTGCTAACTTATGTTGTTGTATGTTTTAAGTTATTATCACATTAAAATGTTTTAATGATAGTATTAATTAGTTTTCCTTATGTAATTAAACTATATTATAATATCCTTGTTTTTATTATATCATTTTATGCCTTTTGAATCATATTTGTTTTCTTCTTCATCATGTTTACTACAATAGTAGGCTTTATAGCTCATCCATTTTGTTTACGTATTTACCTAGTTATCCTATAATATTATAGGAGTTCAATGTAATTTAGGATAAAAACATAGAGAATAAAATAAGGAATTTTTATTTTATTTTGAGGTCAATGTTTTATGCACATATTCTCCTTTAATACACTTGGTCTCTCGATCGTTTGGTGGTGTTTATATCATTTTTATGGTAAAAACAGAGAAATAATATTTCTAATAGACTTTGGATTCTATATTATGTAACAAAAATATAAAACACTCATTATCCCTAGTAATAAGATGAATGAAAATATTAGAGTCTGAATTAACCCAATGGATCTCAACCACCATTTCCCAGTCAATGTCTTTACAGTACCAATCATAAAACTTTTAATCGATGATACAATTGTTTACTAAGACATCCATTTCATGGATAGATATTACATTTATAACCGTATCCAAATTTCCCTGAAAGATGAGGAGGAAACCACTTTTTTTTTCTCCACAAGGAGTGTTATTTTATAGAGTGACTCTCATCAGCTTAAAAATATTGGAGCCATATATCAGTGTTCTATGAACCATATTTTCCTGTTCTTTTGGAGGAAGAATGTGGAATGATAAATTGAATCATTGATTTTTAAATTCAAATAGTATTTTGATAATATAAGTGAACTAGAAATTGTATCTAAAAAACTGTGGTAGCATAATATAATGATGAACCCCTTGAAGTGTTCTTTCATGATGGAATTAGGAAAATTTATTAGGTTCGCGGTGAAATATAAAAATATCACATTCAACCCAATAAAATAAAAATTAAATACATAATATTATACCTATTGGAATGTTAATGATATGAGATGGGATTATGGATGCCTTACCTATATCAAACACTTCCAAATGAACCCTGAAAAAATGTGACTTCCCTTTACCAAGATCATGAATAAGGGAGTCACCTATTACTAGGATGATGATTTTCGGGAATATTTTCATAAACTAAATAAATACATATATAGACCATTTTTTTTATGACTCTAATAGAGGGAAAAACATATCATATATGTGGAAACCCTAGATTATTCATTGGTTCCATTCATTTATAGAATAATGATGTGGTTGAATAAAATTGTATCTATTATCTTACTATAAACATTATAAATACATATAATAAATATTCAAATATAACAATGAATTATCATCTATTGATTTTCATGGTTCAGAAGCTGAGGCACCACCTGAAGCATATTGAGGTCCACTTAGTATATTATAACAACTTACTCATGTATATATATATTCATATGTTTTTATTAAAGGACTGGAATGGAGAGTGGTAAGTCTATAAGATTTCAATATTCAATTAATATCATAGGTGGAAGCCAAAAAGAGGGTGTTGAAAAACATAACCAAGAAACGTGCCACCTAAGAAAGCATGTTGGTGGATAAATAAGTGCGTAATGAATATTCCTTCTCTATTTTATACACTCTAAAAATATGGTATATTCATTTTGAATGTGCTTCCACAAATCAAATAATAATAGGGATGTAGCACCAAAAAAACACAATAGAGTTGGTTTAGGAATTGTTATTATTTATATAGTAAAGGTAGTTCTTACCTATTACTTCCATCCAAATGGATTGCACAAAAACAAAGATGAATACATAGATCTCATAGTAGGCTAATATTTTTCACTACAAACAGTAGTCTCCCTATGAAATATGAAGGATGACTCTGTGTTGGAGATAAAATAGAATAATGGTGAATATACTATAAAGAAAGGGGAAGTAATTCCCCTTTTTTGATTATACATGAGGGTTGAGCAAACAATTCCAATTTCATTTGATACTATTTCATGTTCCATAAAAAAACATCTGATCACATGTGCTAGTTAATTTAGGCCTTACATTTTTAGATTCAGACTATGGTGATATAGTTTTCAACATTGCACCCAATATATTGGTGTCCCTATTCCATGGAAATGAAATAGAATATATTTGTGATATTAATATTACCCTAAATAAATGGTATCTAATATCATTCCAATTCATATAAATATTGGATATATGTCACACATAGTAGAATACCTCTGAAGAATAATTTTTCCATCATAGTGAGAAAAAAGGGAGATGATCATATAGCAGGGTTTGATTTTTTTCCTATTATGGCTCTAATGCTTAGAAAATCTTATATAAATAGAGATTTAACAGAGCCCAATTTAAATTCATTTAAGGTGTAGAGACCATCCCTATTATTGAAGAATTTAACATAGGTTCCTCTGGTTCTCATCAATATATAACCAATATTTCCCTCCAGATTAGATGGCTTGAATAATTTTATCCTTATATGACACATTATTTATTGTAATTCAGTACAAAGTGTCATTATTTATAAATAAAAACCAACTTCATCTATCAGAACTCAATGTTTTTAATCCAATAAACATTTTTGGTCATTTACTATCTACTAAATGTATTTCATGAAGCCATATCCCCCATCAATAAATAAGAATTTTAATTATATTCTTAATTCCACTAAATTCGTCTCTAAGTGGGTTGATGCTAAATATCTGAAGGAGGTCAGGATTAAGGCTATTATGAACATCATGAACACAAATATCATACAAAAATTTGGTGTATTTCCTGAAATATTGGTATAAAATGTCCTCAAATTATTCTCCTCTAAATTGAAAAGACTATATAAACAATATAGAATTCAGTGTAATCACTTACCGCACATACATGAAGTAGTAAAACGTGGTAAATATATTTTTAGAAAATTTTGTAAACTTTTTATGATATTTTCCTATGATTATCATGACATTTAAATTTATAAAAATTAAAGAAATAGTTAATTAAATACATAAAATTATTTTGTAATATTATGTAGATATAAGAAAACATATTCTTAGACTTTTTGGACCAGAGTAATATTTAGTCCTAATTAAGAAAAGTGTGTTTTCCTAAATATTAAATTAAATATTATTTTTCAAAAAATTGTATTATTTTTCCTTTCAATACACAAATGATTTAGTTCTTTTAACAATAAACCAATTTTTTTCCTTAAAAACCAAATACATTGATAATCTTATTTACACATAGATATTTTAATGTTAAAATTATCTTTTTCTATGAAATGGATTTTTCATGTTACATGCGCGAATAATAAAAATAATTTATCTATGCCATATAAAATTTATACTATAATATGATTTCTATATTTTTAATCATAATTTTCCAATTTTTTAAAAGTTACTATTTTAATTTGGGCTATTAAAATTATTTATCACCATTGAAATTGGAGTAATGACAGAAAGGGAAAATTAGGGTAAATTTTTTTTAACGTAATGAAAAATATTAAATAATATGAAAGTATATAGTATTGGATGGTGGAGGGATTCTAGACCTTTAATATTTCCGAACATAATTAGATTCCATTTTTTGTGCCTTTATCCTTGAGTAATGGAATATCGTTGTTTAAAAGTAAAGATATTTTACCAAAATGGCAGTCTCTATACATATAAAAGTAGCTCATCCCCTACCCATTTGTCCACCTAATATAATGATTTTGATCAATGAAATCACTATCATTGAATCTCCTAAACATAAACCCCATGACTCTACAACATTGTAATCATCAAGAACTATGCTATGGAGTCTTAATGAGTGACAAAAGGGATAACTTCTGAGGGGATGTAATACTCTCAACAGAACTATTCTAGGTATTTTCAATTTTTACACCCATGAAGTGACCTCTATCCAGGAAGGAATAACAATATTGTCATTTTTAATATGAGGAAAGGATATGATACAAATAGAATATCAATTTTATACCATCCTACAAAATCATTGAGAAAAATAAAAACGTTGTTAGTCGTATGAAGAGACTACTGCCTCCATGAAGAATGAGTTTAATATTTCATCACCACCTGAAATTAAAGGTAAAAAGGTAATTTAAAATCCTAAATTTTAATTTATAACATGATTTTAATTTATAAATGATAATTATATCTTTTCTTACCCCTTCCATTCCATGGAAAAAGAATGTGCCATCTGTGTGAACATGAAAACATCAGATTCCATGAAACAAAATGTTTAGTTTTCCATGACCAGATAAAATGAAGGTTTTTCATATTGAGTAACCCAAGAGGGAGGGGGCGTGAATTTATTTAAAAATAAAAATTATTGTAAAAAACAACTAAAAATAAAATTCTCCAGCTATATTATATTAATATAATTTGTTCTAAAACCTAGATTGGGTATATACACAATACCATACAAGTTATACTACCAACACATGGACCACTTCTAAAAATTTCATGAGAATAATATAACTCAAGACTAATATGGTAATCTTCCACAACACTCGTGGTTATACAGATACAAATAAAGTGAAGAAAAAAAGTATTATTCTCTAATTATAGCACTTGAGAAAGGGTGTGTTGATAAGCAGAACAAAACAGACACTGCTTGAATATTAATTAAATAAGAAGATAGAGAAAGATATAAGATATATATAATATAGTGAAACATGGTTTAAAGTTCTATAGATTCTTTATTCTTATCAAATTAGTCTTAGGGACAATCTCTATATGTTTCTATAAATGTTGTAATGAAACTGAGCATCAAAAAACATACATTATTTTAACTATTAGAAAGGGTCATATTGTTTTGTAAGTTCTACACATCCATTGTCAAATGTAGGTATGTATGTAACATGTAAGATATCATGGAACGTTCCTTATTATATTTGGAAATTATCACACATGATCATATATTCCCAATCGTCTAGAACACACAAACATGTGAGAGAATTATTTGAGTATAAATAACTGCATGATGGAGTGTTCATTTAGGGAAAAACATCATCAAAATACTATGAATCCTGGTACTATGTATTGAAATAGACTTTATTGTTTCCCTAAAATAGTTAAGAATATATTTTTTTTTGAAAAAATATTCACATCAATATATCCATTATTAGAATTTACTTCAAATGTCTTAGAATAGTGATGGTGGATCATGCTGATGGATAGTCAATCCAACTGTGAGTCAGGTTCATGGTATATAATTAGAAGTTAAGTCAGTTATGGTGGTGAATCATACTCAATAGTGACTCATAAAATGGTAGGTCATATTTAATGGTGACATTTCTTAGTGGTGACACATCTTAGCGTTGACTTGTCTGATGGTAGGTTATCTAATGGTATGTTAAGTCTTGTAGTTACTCAACTTTGTCGGTGACTTTATTTTGGAAGGGACTCAACTCTGGCAGTGACAGTTTTTGGTGGTGGCTCATTACAAATGGTGACTCATTCCTAGAGGTGACTTATTCTCAGGGTTAGGTAATATATTGAGGTAAGAAATTTCCACACATAACCAATTTTTCATCAGATTGATTTATATAATAAAATGCTTCCATGATACATAAAACTCAATAAAAACATAATTAATGTTATTTTTTAATCATTAAAATAAGGGAAACAACAATGGGTAACTTTTAAAATTTATATATTATGTAGAAATGATATTTGTGACACCATTAAAATCTTGTAAGAATAATATTTTTCATTATCTATGAGTGATTAAAATGATATGGTCATAGAAACTTTAACCACATTAAATATTCTTATCAAAGAACCTTTCTAAATTTGTGTCTATTTTGGGATAAAATTTGAAAATATAAAAGTATATTTCAAATATAATTAAAAGGATATAACACTCCACTATTATTGATATCATCAGGTTGTTCGAAAAACTATTTCCCATGTTCAACAATTCGAATGTGTTACAATGAACATAACAAAACTACCCCGAGTTACCAACTAAAGAAGAAACTATATTAAAAATAAATAATCAATGGAAATAAATTGATCATAAAAATTAAATATATAATAATATATATATTGGGTATATATTTAATAAAATTGATTTATTTATTTAGGATTTTGAACAAATTTTCAAAAACAATTCAGATTTGAGGTAAGGGAACTTCCTTACTACATTCGTGACTTATTATTTACACATTCCTTTTCTTTTTCTCCCTTTTACACAATGTTATAAAAATATAGTTGATATAATTTTTTATATAATCCATTTACATATATAACTAGTTAACTATCCTCTTCATTTTATGGGATTATACATGTTTTTAGTTCCATTTGAAATTCCAACTTTTAGGTAAACTCAATTTAAGGAAACTTTCACATTTCTTTTCTCATGTAAAAATCACCCCCAAAAAATGTCTTTATACTATAAATATATTCTCAAGACCATAATCATTTTTTATAACTATCTTTTTTAAATTACTTTTTGACACCAAATTATAAACTATTTCTTTCCCAAATAATATCCTTCAATTATTTCATAAATCACCTCCCAAGTAGTTCATTTTTATTATTTATTATCTATAACATTCTCATGAATTTTATCCATTGGGATTAAATGTTTTAGAAAAATATAAATTTTTTAGTTATAAAAGTTCATAATAATTTATTTCCTACTTACATTGAGAATCCTTATGATTTATCCATCGATTATTCCTTGAATTATAATTAGGAAATCAACTTCATTCTCACAAGTAATATCATGATATTTATTTATTTATAGAATCTTTTTCAAATGTTTAATTTAAATATATAATTTTATATATGTGATTAGTGGTCATAAAATTCTATATCCCTCCAATTCATTAGGTAATGCTTTATATCTCATGATGTACTATAAATGGGATTTGTTAGTAAACCCAATCCATGATGGGACATAGTCTAATTTATGATGATGGTCCTGTGAGTGACCCCTGAATTATTTATATAATGCCATATATTATGTTTTTTCTATATATTACATGATCTCATGATCTTAGGATTTTATTTCCTTATGTTTTTCCATTATTATGATCAATATATTTATGATATCAAGTTATGCATCTCAAATCTTATGTTATTTTTTATTTCCATATTTATTACCTTAATAGACTTTCTAGATAAACCTTTTCATTATTTATTTTACTATAGCATCCTAGGTAGTTTTATAATAACTAAAGAAGCCCGTAGAAATATATGTTGTTTTAAATAATTATTATGTTTTTACATTTAATATGACATATTTATATTTTTAATCATCCAAAGACCCAATAAAATATATATCCAAGGTTTTTAATTGTTGAAATATCTTTGAAAAAATGTGAAATAAGGTTTTTGGAGGCTTGGGTCACTGTACAATTCACACATAACTCATGATAAAGAAATACCAACTTCCCTACATATAAGAAATATATATGCAGGTAATTTCTTCATTAGATCAATATGTGGTTTGATTTATATTCGAATAAGATACAAATTGATTCTAGGATCTCATATTCAAGGCTCATTTGTAACGCCCCGACCCCAGTTACCCAGAGTCGGTGCATTATTACATAACATTGGCATGATCACAAGAAAGATCAAATCACGAAAGACTGATTATTTTAGTACCCCTGGAAACACTAGATATATTCATAAAGTTTTACATTACATCACAAAAATGACAACTAAAACCACATAGTCTCCATAGTATACACTCTTATCCCCACATACTATCCCAGCAGGTCATTCATAATTTACTTCTTCACATCCTGGGAAAAATAAAACACAGAAAAGGGGCTGAGCTCAAATTCCCAGTAAGGATAACAATATAGAGAAAACTTTCATAAATAAGAATAAACATTTAAGGAAATGTATAACTAAAACAAAATCCTTTTATACTTGAACTTAAACATATTAATGAAAAAATAAAATGAAATAATTCCATTTACTTATTAACATGGATAATATACTAATCGAATAATCACATGCAATATCAATAACCACTTTCATAATGATGGAATGCATAATGACAGACTATCATAACCACATAGCCAAGGCCTCATGCCAAGACTACAAATACGATTTTGCCAAGGCCTTGTGCCAAGACACTAGTTTATCTCATGAGACCTACCGATGCATCAAGGAGCTATAGCGGGCTCCACCCGTCACATATTAAGTCCAATGCATTCCCATATGAAAAGGTTTAAACATAACATAAACATTCGTATTAAAACTAGCATACGAAATGTAAATACTTCATCCATAAACCATGAATGGTATAAAAATAACACATCCACAGTAAAAAATATCACAAAACAATCAATACAATATAGAAGTTTTGTATCATAATAAATCAACTTCAAATAAGTGTAAAATCCATCAAAGGATGTTGACATAGACGAAATCCAAATTCTTTTTAGAGAAATATCATTTTCTATTTTGCAATAATTTAAGAGTCATATATTTATAAAATAAAACATTTTCTTTGAAAATATTCTTATAATATTGTAAGGGAATCTTCAACGATTTTATAACAGCAGAAAATATCCACACCCGCCGTATAAGTTAAAATAACATTCTTACCTTAATTCTGTCGAAAAGGTTAAAAATCACCTTGTTTGGAAAACGATGGAAATATTCCTTTATAAAACTCTTATAAAAAGTAAAACAAGGGTATAAATGTCTTTAACCCATATTATTTTAAATAGTAAAATTGTTTTGAAATAAAATTTTAAGAAACATGGATGTGGATGATAATGAAATCCTAGTAGATTATTACGTATAAACAACCTCAGATAATGAAGAGATAACGAAATAAACCCTTACCTTGTAATTTTACTTGGTTGAGGGTAGTTTAACCTCCTGTATAATGGTGAAATAATTGTTATTAAATTATACAAGAATTATATATATTAATATGATAACATATATGATCTTTTAACATTGATTTGTTAATAATATCTTAGTATTATCGTTGTTTTGGGTGTTAACTTACTCGTTTTCTTTTATATGTTTTGTTACGTAAGCCATGTTTGTGATGGATAGGTTGTATCTTAATCATATCCAGAATGATATCATGTGCTTATATACTATTATTAATCATAAAATGAGAATTATACTTGAATGGATACGATGGGAAATGAATCTCATCGCGTTCGTGGAGACGGTAGTCCGTACGTACGCACGAGCGACAATATGATTCTTTTGATATTAAAATAATATATAATTGGATGGTATATCATATATAAAGAATAATTATCATGTTATATTTATTATTTACATGAATTACAAATCATTATTATACCCATCCAAATAATAATTTATTGAATAACAATTACACCACGACGTGGAGACGGTAAGCCATACGTACGCATGTATGGTGACATGTTATTCAAAGGATGGATATAATACTGAATATGGTCGTATGATATTTATAATAAAATCACAGTATATATAAGATACTGGATTTATTATTTTAGAATGGTAATAACAAATAAAGAAGAAGTGGAAGAAGAAAGGAACATGAAAGAGGGTGGAGAAATCATTACCTCTTTTTCGGGTTCTTCCTTTTTATATGATCAAAAGGGCTTCTTAGGTTGGATTTCTGACTAATGGAAAGCCTCTAGGATGAATTTATGGAAGTTTATAGAGTATTTGGGCAGAGTTTGTTTGAGCCAAATGAATTTGAAGGTGTGAATTAATGGGAAGGGGGAGTGCCCTTTTATAAGAGGGGTGAGGGGCACCTTTGGAAAAGCTAGAAATATTATTTTATAATAAATTCATATTCGGATTATAATGGATCCAAAGTGGGTTATTTAAATTTTAATGCGGGGATAAGTCGAAAAGTACTCAACAAATAGAATTTGGACATGTTTGGGATACTATATTAACCTTATCATTAAGTATTAACTCTTAGTTAATTAGTTTCACTTTTACAATGTCTCTTTGTATTTTTATATTACATGGTTAATAAACTTTCTATATACATCCAATAGACCCCCAAGTGGTCCATTAATGATACAAATATCATGATATAAGTCTCTTGTCCGAACCTTAGATTTTTAGAAATTTAATATCAATTAATAATATAATATTTGTTTTAAAAACTCTTTTATGTCAATTTTGACACTATTCAATAATTGATTTTTTTAAAACTCATAACAGAATTATTACTTCGCAAAAAGTTACATAAATCCTTCCTAACATGTCATATTAACCTATAAAATTAATGGAATTTATAAAAAACCTCCAATTATATTTATTTGGGTATTTATAATATCAATTATTCTAATTGTTCACTATTATAGTAAATACTGCATCATCATTCTGTCATAAATAAATTAAATTATTTATTGTCTAAAAATTATAAATAATATATAATTATTAGGAAATCTCTTTAGGTTTCTAATGAATATTTACAATCGAATTTATCTTATGTTTAACCCTATATTAAAATTGTTTTCATAAATAAACATTGATTTTAACTCTTTTAACTCTTCTTTGAATTAAATAATAATAAATGTCCTAATCTAATCTAAGTGGAACTAAATGATAATATTTTATTCCTAAGGTTGTTTTTGGTCGAATTAAGCTTATCCAATAGAATTAGGGCATGTGTTAGGGTAATATTAATATCATTTTTACCCTTAATTACTCTATTTACTTTTAATCGTGGTAAATAAAAGTAATAAGTTACTATTCACCAAAATTATTTTCATCTCAATGAACCACATGTTCGTCCTTGATATCAACCGTGTCTCTCGGATTTTTGAAATTCCACTCATAGAATCGGTAAAATTATATTTTATGAAAAATTCAGTTTTTTAACTACCACTTAGTGGTTTCACTATTCATCAAAAAATGAGGTTTTTCAGAAAAATACCAAAAAATCACCCTAGGATAATTTCGATATTCCGAATCCAAAAATGAAGTCCCTTTTGAAAAATAAAATTTATAAATTTCAAGAAATGGATATTAATATTTATAACGACTAGTTTGATTGGTTGTGGTGTGTTAAAACTCGATATTTCATACAACACACGCTATTGAATTATTCAAAGAGAAGCATACCGTAGAAGTTTGGGGTGTTATATTCTCCCATCTTTCAAATAATTTCATCCTCGAAATTTCTAGATTACTACTTCATGAAAAGACTCGGGTGGTTCTTCATCATAAGTTCCTTGGGTTCCCACGTTGTCTCTTCCATCTTATGGTTTCTCCACAGGACTTTTACCAGACGAGTCGTCCAGTTTCTCAGTACATGTTCTCTCGTATCAAGAATCTTGATGGGCTCTTCGTAATAAGACAGATCGGGTTCCAGTTCTAATTCCTCATAGGTGAGTACATGCGTTGGGTCAGGCATGTATTTCCTCAACAGAGATACGTGGAACACATCGTGAACTTGGGAAAGACTTGGCGGCATTGCCAATTGGTAAGCTACAGCCCCAATTCATTCTAGAATTTTGAAATGTCTGATGTACCTGGGACTCAATTTACCTTTCTTACCAAAATGTATAACTCCCTTCCATGGAGATACCTTTAGGAAAACATGATCACTGACTTGAAATTTCAAATCCTTCGTTCGATTATCAGGATAGGTCTTCTGCCTACTTTGAGCTTCTTTGATATGGTTTTGGATTACCTTCACCTTTTCCATCGTTTCCTCCACCAGTTCCGGGACTACAAGTTTTATTTCACCAACGTCATCCCAACAGGTTGGTGTGTGACATATCTTTTCCTATAACGCTACATATGGTTCCATATGAATACTTGAATGGAAGCTATTGTTATAGGAAATTTCTACCATAGGTAAATATTGATCCCATATACCCTGAAAGTCAAGTGAGCAGGATCTCAACATGTCTTCTAAGGTTTGAATAGTTCGTTCTGATTGTCCATCTATTTGAGGTTGGTAGGCAGTGCTCAAATGAAGTTCAGTATCCAAGTCTTTCTGAAGAATGTTCCAGAATCCTGAAGTAAAATGGGGATCACGATCAGAAACAATCGATAGGGGTACTCCCTGAAGTCTCACAAATTCATTAATATATAGTATTGCTAGTCGTTCAAGTGGTAAATCTTCCCTTATAGCAAGAAAATGTTTTGACTTGGTAAGACGATCAACAATGACCCATATTTCATCGCTCCTTCTAGGATTCTTTGGTTGCCCCATGACAAAGTCAATCGTAATATTGTGCCATTTCCACTCCGACATGGGAAGAGGTTGCATGACTCCTCCAGGATGTTGCCTTCCACCTTTCACTTGTTGACAAACCATACATCTTGACACAAAATCAGCAATCTCCCTCTTCATGTTGTCCCACAAAAAATGTTCCTTCAAATATATATACATTTTGGTGTTCCCAGGGTGTATAGAAAAATTAGAACTATGAGCATCATCCAACAATTCCCTTTTTAGATCAGGTATATCGGGAACACAATGCCTCTTCCCGAATTTCAAAATTCCTTCTTCATACACAAAGTCTATCAATCTCCCATCATTCACAGCATTAGTATTTTTTTGAAATTCTTCATCATCGTTCTGAGAACTCTTAATCCTTTCTAGTAAATATGGTTTGGAAACCATTTGAAACAGAATTGATGTTTCACATTCCCTGGTTATTCCCATGTCTATCTTTACTAGATCCATGAAAATTGGATCCCTTTAAATTCTCATATTCTTCAAAACTCCATGGTCTTTTCTACTCAAAGCATCTTCCACCTTGTTTTCTTTCCCCGGGTGGTATTTTATCGTGCAATCATAATCCTTGATTAATTCAAGCCATCTCCTTTTCCTCATGTTGAGTTATTTTTGTGAGAAAATATACTTCAAACTCTTGTGATTAGTATAAATCTCACATTTTTCACCATAGAGGTAGTACCTCCATATCTTCAAAGCAAAGATCACAGCTTCTAACTCGAGATCATGAGTAGGATAGTTTTGTTCATGAATTTTCGGCTGTCGTGATTCATAGGCAATAACCCTATCATTCTTCATATGAACACAACCAAGTCCTTTCTTTGATGCATCACTATAAATAATGAACCCATCATTAACCGATGGTAGAGTCAATATAGGAGCAATAACTAATCTTGTCTTCAGTTCTTCGAAACATTATTCACACTCTTTTTTCCAAACAGATTTAACCTCTTTACGTGTGAGCTTCATTAATGGGTTAGCCAATCGGTCAAAATTCTGGACGAAACATCGATAATAACCTGCCAAACCAATAAAACGGCGTACCTCAATTATACTCGTAGGTTCTGGACATTATTTGATTGCCTTGTTCATAGAAGGATCAACAGAGATTCCATATTTAGAGACAATATGACCAAGAAAAGAAATCTCCTAAAGCTAGAATTCACACTTGTTAAACTTCCCACATAATTCATGTCTTCTCAGAGACTTCAGGATAATGCGCAAGTGATTTTCAGGATCTTCGTAGCATTTGGAGTAAACCAAGATATCATCAATAAATACCACCACAAATTCATCGAGATATTCCTTGAAAACTATATCCATCAAATTCATGAATACAGAGGGTGCATTAGTCAATAAAAAAGGCATTATTGTAAACTCGTAATGCCCATACCTGGTTCGAAATGTTGTATTCATAATTTCTTACTTCATCACACAAAACTGATGGTATCCAGATCAAAGGTCAATCTTTGAAAAGTATTGAGCTCCATGCAGTTGGTAAAATAAATCATCAATGCGAGGTAGGGGATAATTGTTTTTTATTATTATAGCATTGATCTCCCTGTAGTCGATACATAACCTCATAGATCCATATTTCTTTTTACAAAAAAGAACAGGAGATCCCCATGGAGAGACACTAGGGTGAATAAATCCCTTATTAATCAATTCCTTTAGTTTTTTCTTTAGTTCAAATAATTATACAGTGGCCATTCTATAAGGGGTCTTCGATATAGGCATTGATCCAGGAATTAAATCAATGGAAAACTCAACTTGTCGTTCTAGAGGATGTCCAGGTAAATCTTCCGGAAACACATCTACATATTATTTCACAATAGGTGCATCCTCTATTTGAACATTCCTTTCCTCACCCACAGTCATTTCATCCTCTTCATCCCCAATAATTGAATTTAGTTGAGCTACTGGGGGTGGATCTAGATAAGAATTAGGTGGTGACGATTCTTCTCTAAAGATAAGGTGTTCCTTATCAACATAAAAAAAATCGTAACCTCCTTCTTCTTATAATAAATCTTCGCATCATGGTCCGAAATCCAATCCATACCAAGGATTATATAAAACTCAGCCATAGGTATGACGATGAGATCATCAGATAAAGAACATTTATGTGCTCTAATGGGGACTGATTCACAAAACTTTGTTGAAATGATACTTTCCTTAAGAGTTTTAACTAAAAACTCCCTTGTTAAATCAAATTGGAAATATCTAATTTTCTTAGGAAACCAGGAAGATATGAAACAATGCGATAATCCAGAATCAAATAATGCATTTGCTAAACTTGAGGAAACCATTAAATTACCTGCCACCAAGTCTTTCGGAGCTTTGACCTCACCAGTAGTGATAGGATAATCTTGTCCTTGATCCCTTGGCCTTTTCTAAGGTAAGTTCCCATAATGCATAGGACATTCATTTGCATAATGTCCCATCTCCCTGCAATTATAGCACTGAACACCGGTAGCTTCCTTCATCCCCTTGCAATCACGATCTTGGTGGCCTTTTTAACCACACTTGTAACAGACTCCCGTTCCTTTTAAGCAAGTACCGGGGTGTTTATTCCCACATTTACTACAGGATGGATATTCAAATTTTCCCTTATTCCCTTTATTTCCATTCTCAGATTGATCAGTAGATCTCTTCTTCTCTTGCATTTCTTTAAAGACATAATACATTGAGAATTCTTTCTCTGTCTTGATAGCACATGAGACAATGTCTTCATACGACGAGAAGGATTGTGAGACTAATGCTCGATGGAGAAATGGTTTTAACCCATCAAAGAAACGATCCATCTTACTTCTTGGGTTACATATATAATCTCCAGCATACATTTCTAACCTTGTAAAGTTAGCCTCATACTTTGCGACATTCTCATCCTACTTTTGTCTCAGACTCATAAATTGTCTTTCCATATCTGCTCGATGGTCACGAGGAAAGTATTTTTCTAAAAATAGATATTTTAACTCCCTCCATTCCATATTTTATACTTCATCATCTTACTTTGTGTTTTGAATCAATGGCCACCATTGATCAGCATCTCCTGTGAGGCGGTAAACTGCCATGATAACTTTTTCCCTTTCACTACTTCCCAATGCCTGAAATATTTTCTCTAGGGAACTTATACATTGCTCAGCTACTAATGGATTTATACTCCTATTAAATGTTGGTGGTTGCCACATCATGATATGATCTAACATTGATCCTCCTTGCTGTAGATCAGGGTGCTCCATAAGGGTAAGGTTATTATTCATAACCTCAGTGAGTTGTCCCAGTATGGTGATTAGTTGATCGGAACTAGTTACATCACCATCTCCACTATAATTATCATGAGCAGGAGGGCAATACCTACATGGAGTGTGTGCATTGATACAGTTTCCATTTCTTCCACTAGGCGCCATTTATAAACAATGGAATAAACTAGGTCAGTTTATGAATCAAAATACATAATTTCGTACTTATAAAACACTTAACATAAATTGAACTATTTATGGATATAATCCATAATCATAAAAATGTTTTCTTTGAGGAAGTATATACTCATAAACCCTTCATAATTGTTTGTAAACAAAATGAGAGTTATCCTAAGCATATCCCCCGGGAGTGTCGTAACCAAGAGTGTAGCAAGGCCCGTTGTCGTGCACCAGTTCCCATTCGAGTCTAGCTCAAAGCGGTGTTTTCGGGTTTTACCCCTAGGTACATCTGTGCCAGATCTGCCTCTACCTACTCGTATCTAGACAGGGATGTATTGCTCAGAAAACTCACAAAATCTCTACAATACCAAAATTCTTGGAAGTTCTTCTATACTAATCCTCAAAGACCATCTTAAATCTATGTGCTCTAATCAAAGTTTATCTAAATCTAGCTTCCAAGGTTTGTACTAAACTTCCTTTGATACCAACTATAACGCCCCGACCCTAGTTACCCAGAGTCGGTGTATTATTACATAACATTGGCATGATCACAATAAAGATCAAGTCTCGAAAGACCGATTAGTTTAGTAGCCTTGGAAACACTAGATATATTAATCAAGTTTTACATTACATCATAAAAATTAAAACTACAACAACATAGTCTCCATAGTCTACACTCTTATCCCCTCATACTATCCCTAAAGGTCATTCATAATTTACTTCTTCACATCTTGGGAAAAATAAAACATAGAAAAGGGGTGAGCTCAAATGCCCAGTAAGGATAACAATATAGAGGGAACATTCATAAATAAGAATAAACATTTAAGGAAATGTATAAATAAAACAAAAGCCTTTTAGACTTGAACTAAAACATAGTATGGAAAAAATAAAAGGAAATAATGCCATTTACTTATTCACATGGATATTCTACTAATCGAATAATCACATGAAATATCAATAACTACTTTCATAATGATGGAATGGATAGTGCCTGACTATCATAACCACATAGCCAAGGCCTCGTGCCAAGACTATAAATTAGATTTTGACAAGGCCTTGTGCCAAGACACTAGTTTGTCTCATGAGACCTACCGATGAATCGAGGAGCTATAGCGGGCTCCACTCGTCACATATTAAGTCCAATGCATTCCCATATGAAAAGGTTTAAACATAACATAAACATTCGTATTAAAACTAGCATACGAAATGTAAATATGTCATCCATAAACCCTGAATGGTATAAAAATAACACATCCACAATCAAACATATCGAAAAACCTTCAATACAATATAGACGTTTTGTATCATAATAAATCAACTTCAAATAATCGTAAAATCTATCAAAGGATGTTGACATAGATGAAATAAAAACTCTTTTTAGAGAAATATCACTTTTTATTTTGAAATCATTTAAGAGTAATATATTTATAAAATAAAACATTTTCTTTGAAAATATTATTATAATCTTGTAAGGGAAGCTTCGAAAATTTTATAACGGTGGAAAATAGCTGCACCTGCCGTATAAGTGTAAAAAACATTCTTACCTTAATTCTGTCGAAAAGGTTAAAAATCACCTTGTTTGGAAAATGACGGAAAGATTCATTTATAAACCTCTTATAAAAAGTAAAACAAGGGTATAAATGTCTTTAACCCATATTCTTATAAATAGTAAAAATGTTTTGAAATACATTTTTAAGAAACATGGATGTGGATGATAACGAAATCCCTGTAGATTATTACGTATAAACAACCTCGGATAATGAAGAGATTGAGAAATAAACCCTTACCTTGTACTTTTCCTTGGTTGAGGGTAGGTTAACCTCCTGTATAATGGTGAAATAATTGTTATAAAATTATACAAGAATCATATACATTAATATGATATCATATATGATCTTTTAACATTGATTTGTTAATAATATCATAGTATTATCGTTGTTTCGGGTGTTAACTTACTCGTTTTCTTTTATATGTTTTGTTAAGTAAGCCATGTTTGTCATGGATAGGTTGTATCTTAATCATATCTAGAATGTTATCAAGTCCTTAGATACTATTATTAATCATCAAATGAGAATTAGACTTGAATGGATACAATGGAGAATGAATCTCATTGCGTTCGTGGAGGCGGTAGTCCGTACGTACGCACGAGAGAAAATATCATTCTTTTGATATTACAATAATATATAATTAGATGGTATATCATATATACAGAATCATTATCATGTTATATTGATTATTTACATGAATTACACATCATTATTATACCCATCCAAATAATACTTTATTGAATAACAATTACACCATGATGTGGAGACGGTAAGTCGTACGTACTCACGTATGGTGACATGTTATTCAAAGGATGGATAGAATACTGAATATGGTTGTACCATATTTATAATAACAACACAGTATATATAAGATACTGGAGTTATTATTTTATAATGGCAATAACAAATAAAGAAGAAGTGGAAGAAGAAAGGAACTTGAAAAAGGGTGCTGAAATCATTACCTCTTCTTCGGGTTCTTCCTTTTGATTTAATCAAAAGGGCTCATTAGGTTGGATTTTTGACTAAAGGAAGGCCTCTAGAATGAAGTTAGGGATTTTTATAGAGTATTTGGGAAGAGTTTGGCCGATCCAAATGGCTTTGAAGGTGTGAATTAATGAGAAGGTGGAGTTCCCTTTTATAAGACGGGTGAGGGGAACCTTTGGAAAAACTAGAAATATTATTTTATAATAAATTCATATTCGGTTTCAAATTGATCCAAAGTGGATTATTTAAATGTTAAGGTGGGTATAGTTCTAAAACCACTCAACCAATATAATTTAGAAATGTTTAGGTTACTATATTAACCTTATCATTAAGTATTAACTCTTAGTTAATTACTTTCACTTTTACAATGTCTCTTTGTATTTTTATATTATATGGTTAATAAACATACTATATACATCCAACAGACCCCCAAGTGGTCCATTAATGATACAAATATCATGATATAAGTCTCTTGGCCGATAAGTAGATTTTTACAAATTTAATATCAATTAATAATATAATATTTGTTTTAATAACTCCTTTATGTCAATTTTGACACTATTCAATAATTGATTTTTGTAAAACTCTTAAAAGAATGATTACTTCGAAAAAAGTTATATAAAGCATTACTAACATGTCATATTAACCTATAAAATTATTTTAATTTATAAAAAGTCTCAAATTACATTTATTTGGGTATTTATAATATCAATTATTCTAATGTTTCACCATTATGGTAATTAATGCATCATCATTGTGTCATAGATAAATTAAATTATTTAATGTCTAAAAATTATAATTAAAATATAATTATTTCTAAAATCGTTTTATCTTTCTAATGAATATTTACAATCGAATTTATCATATGTTTAACCCTATATTAAAAATGTTTTAGTAAATAAACCTTGATTTTAACTCTTTTAACTCTTCTTTGGATTAAATAATAATAAATGTCATAATCTAATCCAAGTGGAGATATATGATAATATTTTATTCCTAAGGTTGTTTTTGGTAGAATTATTCTTATCCAATAGAATTAGGACATGTGTTAGGGTAATATTAATATCATTTTTACCTTTAATTACACTATTTACTTTTAACCGTGGTAAATAAAAGTAAAAAGTTACTATTCAACAAAAATTATTTTCATCTCAATGAAACACATTTTAGTCCTTGATATTAACCTTTTCTCTTGGATTTTTAAAATTCCACTCACAGAAGTGGTAAAATTATGTTTTATGAAAAAATCAGTTTTTTAACTTCCACTTAGTGGTTTCACTATTCATCAAAAAATGATGTTTTTTAGAAAAATACCAAAAATTCACCCTAGGATAATTTTGATATTCCAAATCCAAAAATGAAGTCCATTTTGAAAAATAAAATTTATAAATTGCAAAAAGTGGATATTACTATTCATAACGGCTAGTTTGATTGGTTGTGGTGTGTTAGAACTCGATGTTGCGTACAACACACACTATTGCATTATTCAAAGAGAAGCGTACTGTAGAAGAATGGGGTGTTACATCATCAGTGAGTAAACCCCTCCCCCCTTCAATGAATATGAGCAATATCTATGTGGGGAATTTCCCTACAAGAATTATTTTTGGCATGATTCATATTTTATAAAGATACATAATTACACTTTGATTATTTATCCATGGACCAACTACAGGTTCCATAAAATAAAATTCCACCGTTCACATTATTGTTTGAGAATTTCCTATAATATTTAAGTTTCCCACTAGTAGTAGACTATGGTGAATCCTATATTTCCTCCGTTGAACATGAGTATGATCAAAGAAATAATGGCCTTTTAATAATGGTGTATATATTAATAAATTGGATCATAATATGTATAATATAATTTCTATAGAGACATTTGGTATAATTTCTCCTCTCCTACGTATGAGTTGAAAGTATTTAGGAATCATCCTCATATAATTATTCACCTATGAACCTACAGTGAAATTGATCACTCAAATACATGAGCTCAATCTTCATAGAGAACAAAAAATAAGAACTTGGTGTTTCTTGATTCCTACTCTTTTAAGACATGTAATGAACCCTATATACTATATCTAGGGCCCTATCACAAGTTCTATTATCCAAAATTCCCATCACTTATATATATGAGTTTGGTCAACATAGGAGCTTTTAGTGAAGATTAACTTATAAACTATACTAGTAAGGAAAGAAACAAAAATTCTCATGACTATGTTTTAGAGTGCTCTTTGTAAATATAATGACCTTCCCAAAAACATCTTGTACTGGAATATTAAAAGTACTATATATGGATTAATCTATAATTATGTACAATACATATTGATTAATATAACCTTTATTCATATCCCAATAGAGAAATCACTAAAACCTCTACCCATTTACTGTTTTTCATCGATGGATTTTAAACCTCACTCGGAACATGAACCAATCTGTTATGTTCCTTGTAAAATAGACAAATAAAAGTCTACCAAAATGATTTTATTTATAAATAAACGTATTATATGATACAATTTACCCCTTTTAGTCGATAGAAGAAGATTAGCTATCATAGGATGAAGAACTTCAGGACATATAGTCCATCCTTATAGAGTTTAAACTACTCATAGAATAATCCCATACAATGCCCAATTTCCCTATATGAAAGACTGATCCATGCAAGGGTTCGCAACATAGGGTTGATATCAATATAATCATTTGGATAAAATTACCATTTGTCAGTACTATATAATATTATATAGGGCCTCCCATATAATATACACACTATTCAAGGATTGATTCCTTCTATCTATGGATATGTGTCTAAACCCCATGTTTAGGACGTAGCCACAATTCCCCATTTACGGTCACCCCCTCCATGGGAACCATATCCTTCTCGTTATGATATGTTTAAGACTATAACTCTTCTATTAACCTTCATAATAATAAATTTTTTATAAATATCACTTCTTGATTGGAGTGTATTGAGATTGACCCAAACCTCTCTTTTCCTATCAATGATGAATGAATTCAACTCTAAGAGAAACATTTGTTTTAATTTTAATTCTATATATGTGATATATAAATTCATATTCACCCTCAATATGTATTACTAATTAGAGTAATCATCATAAAAAATGGGAATATATTCTATTTTTAATTCACCCTCACAATGTTATATCATAACCTTCATTTCGAATATCGTATATGATCTCCCCTTTTAAAAATCTACACATCACTACTCCAAATGTAATAAACATAAGATGAAATTATTTAGGTCACCACTCCCTATTCAAAATGGGTTGGTACATTCTTAGCAGTTGGGCCCTATCCATGTTGTTATTCTCTCCCATATGATATATGAATCATGTCCATATACTATATTCACCCATTGAGATGGTTTACAGTAGAATTAGGAAACCATTCTTATCAAATAAAATTTCCCCTTCACCAATAGGTGGATTCTCTCAACCCCTTATAGTATATGAACTAAGACCTCAAACTATGTGTTATTCCTTGTTAGATAATCTATTCTAGCACTGGAATCACTATTCACAATGGGTTTTACCTCTACCTTTCAAAGTATATTGTCCTATATTTTATATATTAAAGTGGTAAGAACATTAACTCTATCCTCTCATATTTATATGAAGAATTATTTTAAAATTTAGGTGAAAAGGGTATAAAAGTTTTTAGAATGAAAATATGTAAAGAAATTCCAAATAACAATTCAAACAACATTTTGATAAGCCCTTATTTTTTAGTCTTAGGATAAATTATTTAACAAATAAAGAATAATGAACCAAGATTATATGGACCATTAATTAGACTTAGTAGAAGTGAATCCATGCTTGTTAGACCAACTACTTTGGGGAAACGGTTGATAAGTGACACAACATATATTTATTCCTTAATCATGCATCACATACATGATAGTGTACCTTAAGGGTTATAGAACCCTTATTTAATAATACTTCATTTCCCGAACATACATCATATCATGTGTATTTGAATCCTTAGAAACCTTCTCATGTTTTGATAATAAATGTATTCCATACCAAAGGACATTTATACATCACTATGAATACTATAAACCTCGATAGGGTTCTATATAAAGTTCTCTGATATAGCAAGAAAACCAAAAATATATTTATCCAATATGGAGAATCATCTAATTATTGTACTCCCATAACCCTTTACAGTGGAAACCATCATTAATATATAGCCCATGGTCATCCATGAAATATATCTCTTATCTCAAAAGTCATGATTCATACTACTTGAGTTATTATTTAAAAAATATATAATCAAATTACTTAAATGTATTTAGTACCTTTGATGTTACACTATTTTTATTTTTTATTATCTTAAGAGTGTAGATTCGACATCCGACTCTCAATTATTTTAATGGTGTAAAGACCTTCAATTGTAATACATATATATTATATCTTAATACATGATTAATCAATACATTAAAAAAATTAATTTCCTTGTACATTACTGGTTTATTCTCTTTGAAGACTAGATAAACTCTCTTCTTATTTTTTAGATGATCTTCAATATATCACACAAAGATATTCCCATTCATTACCCTTTACACACAAACTCTACATAAAATAATTCTTTATAACTTCCGGATAGGAAACCTAAGAAAGGGTGCGCTAATAAGATCAGTAAGTGTAGTCATGGGATATATTATTCCATGGTTGTATGAATTCATAAGATAAGCATGAAGGTATAAGATCTTGAATAAAAATTAGATGTTTCACACCCAACCTTTCAATGAGAATATTCATGAGTCATGGAATAAGGAATTATCATTCAAAAATACGGGATTCATAAGAGTGTGAAATTATTATAATTCATGAAATATAAGAGCATGTCATAAAATAATGTCACCAACATAGGTGTAGGAACTATTTCATTTTTCATGGTTAACTACCAAGACCATCGAACATAGTGTATTAGACCTCATCACCCATTTCATATTATTAATCAATCCCATCAGCATGCCCCTCATCATGTATCAATCTCATTGACTTTTTTACCATTGTTATCTCATGATATAATATTATTTACCTAATTCCATGGAAATAGGTATCAATAACACACTTACAAGGTTATAGCCTGAAAACCGTCATTGGTTATAACATAACCGACATCAAATAACAAAAACCATACATATATTTTATAAAATATCATAAAAAATTCATCATCTTATTGCATATTAAATCAAATTGGCTTCATAAAAAATTCATCATATTAGAACCCATGAAAATAAATGGGCATCATAATACATTCATCATATCATATCCTATGAAATGAAATGGTTTTCATAATTCATTTGACTATATCATAACCCATGAAAAATAAATGTGTTTCACAGATATATTATCATCATAAACATAAAACATACAGAGAAATAGAAATACGGTACTGTGAATTTAAAATAAAAATTGTTTTCAATTAAATAAATTTACAATTACATGGAATAGACTTTGATTTTTTAGTCACATTCCACAAATTAGTCTCTTAATTTTTAAAATCAACTTTTTTGAAGGCTTATGTCCTTTTTTGACATATTAATTACATTCACATATCTTATTTAGTTTAACAAATCTTATATTATAAACTATTTTTTATTTTATCAAAATATTATTGTTTGAGGTGATTGTTCTTGAAATTATTGAGGAATTTATTGGGTACAAAAATAATGTTTTTCAATTAAATAATTTTTTTACATTTTCTTAACAAGTTCATTTATTCTTTTTGATCCTTTATAAATCTGTGAATGACTTGTTAGTTAGCTCCATTACAAGAAATATTTCCCTATCAAACCATCTTTGGTAGTAAAATTCAAGATATAATTATAATTATATGTGGGGGACCTATCTAGGGAATTAATAAATATTTTTTATGTTCCATGTTTTTGGGCTATTTTGGGATGAAATCAAAAGTAAAAAAACATTTATTGCGGAATGTTGTTCCTTAATTGAGAATTTTGAGCATAATTATGAGAAAATATATGTTGATCCAAGTTTTATATAAAATTAAAAATTAAAACATTTTTTAAAGAAAAAAATAAGTATGATCCCATAATATAATGGATGAGATGTCAGAAATATTTTTAAAATTCAAGTAACCCTCACTTCCTTCCAACATAACATCACTATTTTTTTTAAAATATCAATCATAAATTCAATTTTGTTTAATTTATTTGAGTGGATGTCATTTACACCACTAAAATACTAAATGGTGAAAAATTTCTTAAAAGCAATCATGATTTTTATGTATATTTTCTACTTAGGGGAGTGAGGAAGATACCTCTTCTGAGTGAAAATTAGAATATGTAAATATTTTTTTAAAAGACCCAACCCTCCTTATTCATCCTTATAAATTATTTTCAACTAAAAACTATTATCCCTAAGAAAATATTAGTACCCTAAAAATCCTTAAAATAAATGGAATTCCTTAACTACCATCAGCTGAAGATATTTTTATTGATAAAGAATATGGTGACCCTTTCTTCTGTTTTGAGGAGAGAATATTTTATGAATATTTATATTTGTGTGATAAGGAATCATTAATTTAGGATATGTGTTTTTTTGAGAATGGGATAAGAAATTATGTTAAAATTAATTGAATGGAATAAATAAATAATTTTAATTTAAGACTATTTATGAAGCACTATAATTATTTATATGTTGGTGTTAAATTGGGGGATCCTATGGGTATGTGTTTTGAATATTTCTTGATATTATTTTTATTCTTATATTATCAAGAGTCTATGTTATAAATGTGGTAGAATTGATTATAATGGCATTTTTATAATTTTCATGTGCATTTAAATGATATAATCCCCATTAATTTTTATTTTTATATGAAATTACATCATTTTTAAAATTTAATAGTTTTTTAATGTGGGTTAATTTATAATTTCTATGTGTTTTGAATCATTTATTGAATAAATTGATCATAAAATACCTCAATTTTTAATATTAATTAATTTCTATATTTTTATTAAATAAATAAATGTGAAATTTGGATAAGTCTAGAAACTAAATATTAAACAAAAAATATAATGCCACATAGTAATGCATTTTCAACATGATTATATATAATTGAACGTCTATGTAAGGATTCAATTATATAATATAATTAATGTAATATTATGATTCTTATAAATCTTTTCACTCGAAACTTTAAAAAAATTCTCAAAATCTATGCCCCTTATACTGTTTCTATGATCTCACGAAGATCATTCTAAATAGTTGTTTAAAAAAACTGATGACTATTCAATGTTTGAGGGAGAATTAAAGGAATAATAATAGAGGAAAAATTCATTCCATTCACTTGAATATTGTATGTTGTCAACCCATTTTTGAATGAAGCGAGATCTATTTTTGTTGCTACCACCATGAAACTGATTAGAGGGTCTATAATACATGTGTCGTGAATCCCAAGGATTGAATAAAGTCTAGAATCAGATGGAAATATTATTCACTCCATTTTTTTCTAGAAGAACCAATCCATAAAAATAGGAAGGTGATAATTAATAGAGTGATAATGGGATAAATATTCTGAGTAGAGGGGATTATATAGAGAATGATGAATTGATGGGAGCTAATTTTTCCATTCTTGGAAAAAATCCCAAGTAGTTGTGGAAATGAATATTAAATGTTGAACCTCCTTTGGAGTTTTTCTACAAATTATAATTTTTTATATTTTATATGTAAATTATTTTTTTGATTCAAGGAGTTCTTTTTCTATTTTACATTAACCTTATTATGTTATTTCCTTGATTGTTTACAAACACATCTATGTAAAATAATTGTGTTATCATTATTAATTAATTGAGTGAGGGATCAACATTAACCATAAAAAATTCAATTTGTTTCCATTTTTCTTAGGCCTTTATAAAATCAATGATCCTTCATATGGGGATAAACAACTATATTTGAGTTCTCAATATTGAGAATAACAACCCTTAAATTTATTTCACACTAAAACATAATTTATTACATAAATCCTTCAATTGATACAACATAGATGATATATAGGTCTGGTGACTTTTGGGATTAGGAACATTACATAACAACATAAAAAATGAAACACAGAACATTAATCAAAAATTATTTTACATGACGACACACAATCCTTCAAAAATTGCATTTCATGGGATAACTAAATAACAGGAATAATAAAAGGGTGATCTATAAATCTCAATAAGGGAGTAAAAATGGAATATCAAGAATAATACAATACATGTTAGGCAATAGTCATTTCGGTGGATCATTAGAGAAACATTAACATAAAGGCATGATATACCATGATTATCATAACATGGAAATGTGGCAACAACATTTAACATGACATTGGACTGATTCAAGTCTCATTACAGATGGATAATGGGTAAACCCTCATTGAACATGAATTATCATTATTAAACCTCCATTTCAATTGATGTATCATGATACTACTCTTTACCCAATTCATTGGAGCGCTATCAGGGCACACCCTTCTAAATCATTTCATTTCATACTTAAGTGTGCCACATGGATCACAGAACATGGATTAATTTAACATCTTCATTTATTCCAAGATAATGGTAATTTCAATTCATACATGAAAATATATAATTTTCAAGTATTGGATAATAATTGTGAATACCCTTGATAGGGATATGGGCATGATATTCCCTATACAATGACTTTGGCCTGGAAAATCGTGGTGAAATTTTGGCAACAGAACATCATGACATAAGAATTCATAAAATTGGTTTATGAGAGATAAATGAGTGTATCATCTGATGTACATGAAATTTATAGTAAGGGGTTTATATAGAATCATTTTCCATCATATTTAATTTAATATAGATTCATAATATCAAATAATTTATTGAATGTAAATGAGGAGAGAGAAATTCCTTATAGAATTTCAGCATGGTAATAGGTGTTCATGAGAGGAATTAATGAGAGATAATGGTGAATCTCATAATTCAAACATATGTAGGGAAGTATAGGGGAGGTGATAAATCATACCCCAACATTTTTAATTGAAAATACAAGCTGTAAAGCCCTGACCCCAGTTACCCAAAGTCGGTGTATTATTACATAACATTGGCATAATCACAAAAGATCAAATCTCGAAATACTGATTAGTTTAATGGCCTTGGAAACACTAGATACATTCATAAGTCTTACATTACATGATAAAGTGAAAAACTACAACAACATTATCTCCATAGTCCACACTCATATCCCCTCAGACTATCTCTCCAGGACAGTCATAAAATACTTCTTCATATCCTGGGAAAAATAAAACATAGAAAGGGGCGAGCTCAAATGCTCTTCAAGGATAACAATATAGCGGAAACTTTCCTAAATAAGCATAAACATTAAGGAAATGTAGAAATATAACAAAAGCCTTTTAACCTTTAACTTCAACATAATATGGAAAAAATAACTTTAAATAATGCCATTTACTTATTCACATGGTTATTCTACTAGTCGAATTATCACATGCAATATCAATAACCACTTTCATAATGATGAAATGCATAATTCCATACTATCATAACCAAATAGTCAAGGCCTTGTGAAAGACTACCAATAAGATTTTGTCGAGGCCTTGTGTCAAGACACGAGTTTGTCTCATGAGACCTACTGATGCATCGAGGGGCTATAGCGGGCTCCACCCGTCACTTACTAATTCCAATGCATTCCTCATATGAATAGATTTAAACATAACATAAACATTCGTATTAAAACTATCACATGAAATGTCAATACTTTCTCCATAAACCATGAATGTTATAAAAATAACACATCAACAGTCAAACATATCTCAAAACCTTCAATACAGTATGGATGTTTTGTATCATAATAAATCAACTTTAAATAAGCTTAAAATCCATCAACGGATGTTAACATAGATGAAATACAATCTATTTTAGAGAAATATTTTTTTTTAAATCATTTAAAAGTACCATAATTATAAAAGAAAACATTTACTTTGAAAATATTCTTATAAGATTGTAAGGGAAGCGTCGACGATTTTATAACAGTGCGAAATAGCTTCACCCTCCGTATAAGTTAAAAAAAGACATTCTTACCTTAATTTTGTCGAAAAGGCTAAAAGTGCCTTGTTTGGAAAATGACGGAAAGATTCCTCTCAAACCATTTTATAATAATTCAAACAAGTGTATAAATGAATTTAACCCATAGTATAGTAAATAGTCAAAACAATTTGGAATACATTTTTAAGAAACATGGATGTGGATGATAAAGAGGACCCAATAGATAATTATGTATAAACAACATCGGATAATGACGAGATTGTGAAATTAACACTTACCTTGTACTTTTTCTTGGTTGAGAGTAGGTTAAACTTCTGTATAATTGTGAAATAATTTTTATTAAATTATACAATAATCATATACATTAATATGATATCATATATGATCTTTTTTCATTGCTTTGTTAATAATATCTTAGTATTATCGTCATTTCAGGTGTTAACAGATTTGTTTTACTTTATATTAATTATTATGTGAGTCATATTTTTTATGGATGGGATGTATCGTATTAAAATCCAGAATGATATCAAGTCTTTAAACATTAATTTTAATTATCTAAGGAAAATTAGTCTTGAATGGATACAATGGAGAATGAATCTCATCGCGGTCTTGGAGACGGTAATTCGTACGTACGCACGAGCGACAATATCATTCTTTTGATATTAAAATAATATATAATGGGATAGAATATCATATATACATAATCATTATCATGTTATATTTATTATTTACTTGAATTACACATCATTATTATACCCATCCAAATAATAATGTATTGAATAGCAATTACACCACGACGTGGAGACGGTAATCCGTTTGTACGCACGTATGGTGACATGTCATTAAAATGATGGATATAATAATAAATATGGTTGTAAAATTTTTATAAAAACATTACATTATATATAATTCACTGGATTTATTATTTTAGAATGTAAATAACATATAAATAAGAAGTGGAAGAAGAAAATATCTTGAAAGAGGGTGGTGAAATTATTACCTCTTATTCCGGTTCTTCCTTTTGATTTGATCAAAAGGGATCCTTAAGTTAAATTTATGACTAAAGGAATGCCTATATGGTGAAGTGATGACAGTTGAAAGGGTATTTGGGTAGATTTTGTCCGAGACAAATGGCTATGAAAGCGTGAATTAGAGAGAAGGGGGAGTGCCCTTTTATAAGAGGGGTGAGGGGCACATTAGGAAAAGCTAGAAATATTATTTTATAATAAAATAATATTAGTTTTATAATGGATAAAAAATGGTTTTTTAAAATCTAAGGTAGATATGGGTCTAAAAACACTCAACCAACAGGTTTTATATAGGTTTGGGTCACTATATTAACATTATCTTTTAGATTTAACTCTTAGTTAAATAGTTTGACATTTACCATGTCTCTTTGTATTTTTATATTATATGGATAATAAACATAATATATAATTCCAAGGGAACCCCAAGTGGTTAATTAATGATACACCTATAATTATAAAAGCCATTTTGCTGAAACTTAGATTTTTAGGAATAGAATATCAATTAATAATATAGTATTTTGTTTAAAAACGCTTTTATGCAAATTTTGACACTATTTGGTATTTTGTTTTTTCAAAATTCATAACTATATTATTAATTCGAAAAAAAATTCATATAGCCAACCCTAATTGGCCATATCAACCTATAGAATTAGTGTAATTCATTAAAAGTCTAAAATTACATTTATTTTGATATTTATAATATCAATTATTTTAATATTTCATTAATTAGGTAATTACTGTATCACCATTGTGTAATAACTAAATTAAATTATTTAACGTTTAAAAATTATAAATAAAATACCGTTATGTAGGAAATATTTTTATATTTTAATGAATATTTATAATCTAATTTATTTTAGTTATAACCCTATATTAAAAAAATTTTAGTTACTAAACATTGATTTTATCTCTTTTATCACTTCTTTGAATTAAATAACACTAATTATCGTAATCTAATCCATGTGGAAAAAAGAGGTTCATATTTTATTAGTAAGTTTTTTTGGTCGAATTATACTGAACCAATAGAATTAGGACATGTGTTAGGGTAATAATAATATCATTTTTACCCTTAATTACCCTATTTACTTTTAACCGTCGTAAATAAAAGTAAAAAGATACTATTCACCAAAAATTATTTTTATCTTATTGAACCACATTTTACTCCTTGATATTAACCGTTTCTTTTTTATTTTCAAAATTCCACTCATAGATGTTGTAAAATTAATTTTTTTGTGAGTTTGCAAATTCTCCCAGGATATGGGTAAAAGAAGGTGAAAAGTTCAATAAAATTTTTATATATCTAAAATTATTATAAACTTAATCCAATGAATTACATTAAACTTATATATTTATTATGTATCTATTTTGACCTAAAATAAATTTAAATAAAATAAATAATTATTTAAATAAAAAATTTGGTTTTAAACTATTTTTTAGTGTTTTTCACTATTCATCAAAAATAGAATGTTTTCAGAAAAATACCAAAAAATCACCCTAAGCTAATTTCAATTTTCCAAATCCAAAAATGATGTCCATTTTGAATGATAAAATATATAAAATTTCAAAAAGTGGGTATTACTATTCATAACGGCTAGTTTGATTTGTTGTGGTGTGTTAGAACACGAAGTTGTGTACAACACACACTACTGTAGTATTCAAATAGAATCATACCGTGGAAGCTTGGGGTGTTACAAAAGCATATGACAACATAAAGAAACTTGAAAAAAAAATTATAGAGGATGAAATCCCTTACATGTAAGTGTGATCGCAATGGATTGGGATGGGCTTGAGAGAGGCTTATTGGGAGCATGGGGTGCCTTGGAAGGAATCTAGATAGAGGAGGGAAGATTTTGGTTGTGCTACAAAGGCTTTGAGTGAAGAGGAAGTGGGATATTTGTTGGTTTTATAAAGGAAAAGAGAGGGAATTCATTATTATTTAGGTTTTGGAACCCACACATTTAACTAATAAAAAACAGAAACCATTCCTTGGTTTTTGCCCATGTTTTTTTGATATAGTGGAGTGTCAAACATTATTTTATAAGTCCAATGGAAGAAATTCTTAAAATATTAGGCTTGTTAATGTGGAGGTGAGTCACACTCTCATGGAAATAAATTTAAAAAATTAAAATGTTTTATATGTATTGGAGGGTCCACTAAATATTTGTAAATTAAATCAAACAAACCTAAAATCACATTATATTAATGTTAAAACATATATTGGCCGGAAATATAATTTATAGTATTTTATTACATCATTATTGGGTCATTATGATGTCATAAAACACATTATATAATTAAACGGTATTTAATTTTTACCAAAACATTTGACTCTCCAAAAATTATGAAAAATTCACCATTGGATAACTTCGATGTCCAATTCCTAAAATAATATTCATTGTATCTAAATAATTTTCTAAATATGTGATTTTTGTTTTAAAAAAAATTACAAAAGAAATTTATCGAACGATCATGGGTTTTGATAAAAATGGATTTCAAACCTCAATAAAAATGACAATTGTATTCATAAAAATTATACTATCATTTATATTTAATAGAAAGTAATTTAGTAATAATAGTTTATTAAAATATTATATAATTCAAAAATCCATTAATACATCAAAATATATTTTTTAATTTAATATTAACTTAAAATATTTTTATGCTTTTAAAACTAATAAAAAATTAAAAATAATAAGATGAATGTATATTCATTATTCTATAAAAAATATTGCACATAATCATAGTGCTAGGGTCTTGTTATATAACTCCTTTTAACACCCGCATAAGATATAAGGGTAAGGTGTCTGGTGGTGATAGACTCTCGGGGTGGCTCATATAACATTTCTTGGGTGGTTATATCTATCAACATCCACTTCTCCCGTAGGTGGTTCTGTTTGAGCTTAACGTGTTGAATCACGACTTGGGCTTATTAAAGAGAAATTCCCTATGATGCCATCTCCTTTCCAATCTCAAACAAATGGGATCCGTATGGAGAAATTCTACTAGATGAGGCCATCACTTAGTTTTTCTGAGTAAATTAGATTTCATAAATCCCTATATTTATACAAATCATGTGATCACTATTCAATGGCTATATTAGCAATGGCCCCCATTCTTAACGGTATTTTGATACCAAAAAACATAAAACCAAGGAAGTTCATATAAACATTTTACATAAAAATACATTTAATTGTATCAAGAAGAACTTTTATTTATAAATGTTTTGGTCATTAAAATCTTCTCCCTTAAGAAATTTCTCCCTCAAAATTTATTTATACCACAATAAAACAGATTCGGGTAACTCTGCTTCATTACTTCCTATGATTCCCACCATGCTTATTCAAACTTTGGGTATCTCCACAACACCTTGACGAGGGGAATTGTCTTATTTCATAGAACGTTTTCCCTATGATCTAATATCTTCACCAACTTCTCTTCATAGAATAGGTCATTCTCCAATGGAACAACCTATGGATTGAGTACATGCGATCGTTTGGGTATGTAATTCTCTAAGAGCGATACATGGAATACATCATGTACTTGATATAGGTTCGGTGGGAGTGATAGTCAATAATTCATTTCTCCAATGTGATCCAGGATCTCAAAAGGGCCTATATACCTTGGACTAAGATTTCCCTTCTTCCCAAATCTTATAACTCTATTCCACAGTGATATGTAGAGTAAGTCCATGTCTCTGTCATCAAACTCTAGGTATCATCGATGATTATCATCATATCACTTTTGTTAACTCTGAGATGCTTCAGTGTGTTGCTGGATGGACTTAAAATTATCAACCATTTATTCGACCATTTCTGGACCTAAAAGTTTCTGCTCCCCAACTTAATGCCAACATGTTAGTGTTTTACACCTCTTCCCACACATGGATTCATAAGGATCCATTTGGATGCTTTAGTAGAAACTGTTATTTTATGAGGACATAACTAGAGAGAGATATTGATCTCATCCTCATTTTAAGTCCATTGATCATGATATCAACGTGTCCTCAGGTGTGTTGATAGTCAGCTCAGATTGGACATCACATGGAGGATGATAATCCATACTGAAGTTCATCTCAGTATTCAGAGAATATTGGAGGCTCTTCCAAAACATAGAGGTGAATCTTGGATCTCAATCAGATACAATCAATATTGGTACTCCATTCTGCCTTACCACTTCTATGATATATATCTATGCCAGTTGATCCAATGAGAAATTCCCTCGAATTGCAATTAAGTGTGCAGTTTTTTTCTAAAGATCCACAATAACACAGATAACATTATTTCCTTTGTATTCCTTCAGATGTCTGGTGAAAAATTACATGGTGATGTTATCCCATTTCCATCACTTGCTGACATACTAAGAAATTTGATTTATACCCAATGATCTCCTTCTTCATGTTATGTAACCAATATTTCTTTTACAGATCTCGATACATCATTTTGTTTCCTAGGTGAACTGAGATATTTGAACTATGTGCATCATCCAAAAGTAGACTTCATCCTCTCATCCTTCACTTTCTAACATACTAGGAACTTTTATGTATACCTTGTGATCTCCTTCCTCATGTTATCTAACCAATATGTCTCTTGGATATCTCAATACATCTTTGTGTTTCCAGGGTTAATGGAGATATTTGAACTATGTGCATCATCCAAAAGTTCTTTCTTCAACTCCATATTTGATGTAACACATATTTTTGTCCCGAATCTCACAATTCTATCTTCATTAACATAGAACTCTTGGTATTTCCACTTTTTGATAGTTTCCACTTTCGTCTGAATTCCCACATTATCATTTTGAGCATCCATTAAAATTTCCGAAAGAGATGGTTGAGAAATAATTTGTCAAAGTATTTATGATGTTCCCTTATTTATGATTCACATGTCTATCTTCATCAAATATAAAAATATTGGATGATTTTCAATTATCATCGAGGATATAATTTCTGGTTCATTTCTACTTAGAGAATCTGCCACCTTGTTTTCTTTCCAAGGGTGGTAATGGATTGAGAAGTCATAGTTTTTTATCAGCACTAACCATATTCATTGGCGCATGTTCAACTCTTTCTATGTAAATATATATTTGAGTATTTTGTGATCAGTTTTTATTTTACTCTTCTCCCAAAAGATGTAATGTTTCCAAATTTTTAAATCAATGATTACAAAAGCCTAATCCAGATCATGTGTTGGAAATTTTTTCTCATGAACATTCAATTTCCTTGAAGAATAGGTAATGAATCTGTAATTTGGTATCAACATGTAGCACATGACCTTATTCTAAGCATCACTAAATACCACAAAAATTTCTTCACTTGTTGGTAATTTGAGAACAAGCACAGTGATAAGCCTCCTTCTCAACTCCTTGAATCAATCTTCTCATTAAGCACTCCAATTAAACTTTACTCCCTTCAGAGTTAGCTTGGTATGAGCGGTGGAAAATCGTGAAACATTTCTCACAAATCAGTGATAATATAAAGATAACCACAAGAAGCTGTGGATATCCATTACTAATATTGGCCTCGAACATCCATCTATTGCATCTGTATTTGGGGGATTCACCGATATCCCATTTTTTGTGATGATATGACCCAAGAATGGGACTTCCTTCAACGAAAACTCAAATTTGAAATACTTTTCATAGTGATTCTCCTTTCACAAGTTCACTAGTACAATTAATAGATAATCCTCTCGATCCTTCTCTGTTTTGGGGTATATTAGAAAATAGTCTCTATAGACTACCAAAAATTTGTCAAGGTAATCTAAAAAGACTTTATTCATCATGTTCAAGAAGATTTTTGGAGAATTAGTGAGTCCGAAAGGCATTACTATGAATTCATAGTTCTCGTATCTTGTATGAGAAGTAGTCTTGGGGATATCCTCTTTCTTCACCCTTACTTGGTAATATCTAGACTGCAAATCCACCTTGTAGAAGTATTGATCTCAATGTAGCTGATTGAACAATTAATCAATTTGTGTATGTGGATACTTGTTCTTTATCATGAATTTATTGATCTCACTAAAATCAACACAAAGTCGAATTGACCCATCCTTCTTCTGGACAATTAGGACTGATGCACCCCATGGTGAAGCACTTGGGCATATAAACCCTTTATCCAGATTCTCTTGTAGTTGTTTCATCATCTCTTAAAGCTCCACAATATCCATTAAATATAGAGTCTTGAATATTGGAAACTCCCCACATATAAGATCTATTGGGAATTTAATATCTCTTATAAGAGGAACAAAATGTAATGTAAAGACCCGTAAAATTCAAGGGAAATTTTTTCTTAATATGTTTTGGGATTTTACAAGAACGCAGTTTCTGACGGCACTTGATTCTGAGGCCCGGTGTGCCCGGAATCAATTTCTAAAGATTAGCTTGGGTACGTTCAGTGACCGAACGAGCGGGTTTTCCTAACTTTTGAACCGGTGCTCGGAATTGAAATCTGAGGGCATCGATGAAACCGCAGCACCGATAATTGCTTAAGAAGACCCTTTCTGGAGTTTCTTTTTCTTGAGATAAGTTGTTTAAAAAAAAGTGAGGGATAAAAATATAATTGTTTTACAATTATATTTTCTTTTCTTGTTAAGTGGATTAAGTGTTGTGTCACAACACTTTATCCCTCTCTTATGTAGTTATAACCTATGTAAGGGAGTTAGGGGTGGGACCCACTTGTAGTTAACTACCTATGAGAGGATTAAAGGTGAGGTGGGGCCCACACGAACCCCACCCCTTCAAATTCCTTAAACATCCTATAAATCCCCCATTAAGTGGGTGATCTCTCATCTTCCATAACTCACTCCAACCCCCTTGTGAAACATACTCTCATTAATGATGCCAAATCTACTTCATTTAATTTTGACAAGCTCAAGATTAATTAAGTTATGTTATTTCAACATTTTGAAATGTTTTGAAAATGCATGAGATGGGTAATAAAATAAGAAGAGTCTTATTTTATTAGGGGTTGGATAGTTGTGTGGGGAAGGGGAGGAGATAGAAGTTCATCTTCCACATTGAAGAATGTGAAGAACGGTTCTTCTCCGATGAAGAACATCTACCCTTCGACTTAGAAGACTCGACGACCCGGATTCTTCCGTCTTCATCTTCCTCCATGACAAGGGAGAAGTCGCCGACCGCGGTGATCATCGCCAACAAAAAAGTACCTTCCTTCTTCATCATAGAAACAAGTGAGGAGACGTCGTTTCCTCCTCGAACACACCCGACATCCACGGAATCTACGTCCAACCCCGAGACGCCGTTCTCCGCGACACCCGACGTGCGACGTCAAATATCCAAGTAGGGGTTTATTGCTTCTTGTTCGTGAAACATCATTTGTCTTTCCTCATCTTATATTTTTTTGGGCCGCTTGTTATCATCTTAACGGGAGGAGGTTGGACTGCACGAACATGGATGGCCATCTTCCCCCTTTTTTGTTGTGTTGTTGTGGTTCAGATGATGGTGGCATGGTGCGACGGCACCGCACGAGAACCTGGAGGAATGCGGCAAGGATGCGTTGTGTCGTCGCGCCGCGCCGTCGAGTCCGAACGAATGTGTGGTCGTAATTGGGACCGCGAAGGCAAAAGGAAGACTTCGCAGTTTGTTCATTTGACGTGTAGAACGACAGGTATTGACGGAATGGGCCGTAGAGACGATTTTATGTTTCCGCAGTGAAGAATGGGACCCGAGATGAGCATCGGCGCAGACGGAATTGAAAACGGACCACCGGAGTAACTCCGGTGGCCCGCGGACACCACCGGCGGCACGGTCTACCGGCCAAAGGCGGCGGCCGGCCACCTGGAGGCGGCATCGCCCCGGCGCGCTGCCTGGAGAAACCGCGGCGGCTAAAGCCGCGGCGATGAGCGAGTGGATCATGCGGTCGTGCGGGATCCAGGGGGATGCGGCGCGCGCCGCGTCCGTGGAGCGCCAACTCGCTGGCCGAGCCAGCGAGCCGCTCGGCCGAGCCGGGCCGGGCCACGCCCTGCCGGCGCGGACCCGGAACTGTGTTTGGTCGACCCGGTTCGGGCCGACCGAGGGGGGGGGGGGGGGGGTTAAGCCGGGTCAGACCGGGCCTAGACCCCCCATTTCCGGATCACTTCCGGTATTTTGCCCATATCATGGGCTACGGACCTCCGATCGACGCACCGTCAGTTTCGTAGCGATCCTTGGATCGATTCGGTCGTTTAGGTATAGTAAACTCAAGGTTTCGGAGAACTTTGGGTTCGACCGGGTTGGTTCGGATACGAAACCAACCGGGCCCTCGGAGCGGAAACGCCTATATCTTGAGCTCCGGACGTCCGATTGACGTGCCGTCGACTTCGTTGAATTTCTCTTGATGAGACGAACATTTTGGATTACTCCACTCATGGTTTGGATGCCGTCAGAGTGTGGTCGGGTTGGTTCGCTCACGAAACCAACCGGGCCCCTGGAACGAAAAAGCCAATAACTCACAAACCAGGCGTCCGATTGACGCGCCGTCTGTCTCGTTGATTTACTCTTGATGAGACAGAACTTTTGGCATAATTCGCTTTAGTTTTGGATGCAGTTGGATAGTGGCCGGGTTGGATTGCACCCGAAATCCAACCGGGCTCCCGGAACGGAAAAGCTGATAACTTTCAGACTGGACGTCCGTTTGACGAACCGTCAGTGGTGTTGGTGATCACGTGGAGAAACGGTCCCTATGAGTTTACCCTATGAGATTTAGGGGTACAGTTGAGATATGGCCGGGTTGGTTCACACACGATACCAACCGGGCCCCTGGGACGAAAAGGATAATAACTCACAGACCGGGCGTCTGATTGACGCGCCGTCTGTTGCATTGAGACCCCTATGACGAGGCGGTCCTTTGAGATACATCTTCGAGGAACCTTGTGATACTTGTAGTATAGACCAGTTGCTCATGGTGCGGACCATCCTAGAGACGAGCGTTCGGAGTACGGAGACCGTGTAGCTGGCTGAGACCTGACGACTGCTTGACCAATCGACTCCGTGTGTTTCGGATAGCCCAGTGGGGAGCGCTTGGTTGTAGCGGCAGACCCACGACGGAGGAGCGCTTGGTTGTAGCCGCAGACCCGTGTTACTCAACAGAAGGAGTACCTCTGGAGGCTATGAGGGGGAGCGCTTGGTTGTAGCAGCAGACCCACGACAGAGGAGTGCTTGGTTGTAGCGGCAGACCCGCAGTACTCAACAGAAGGAGTACCTCTAGAGGCTATGAGGGGGAGCGCTTGGTTGTAGCGGCAGACCCATGGTGGGAAGCGCTTGGATGTAGCAGCAGGCCCACAGTACTCGACATAAGGAGTACCTCAGCAGTCTTAGGTTAGTGAGAAATACCTCGGAGTCGTGACAGGACCACTGTACACTCCAGAGACAAGTCTCATCAGCAGTTACAGTTTCGATAATGAAAATCCTGGTTTGAGCTGAGTCTAGGGCCTTGTGTTTACCTCATGATTGAGATGAGTCACATAATAACTTAGGTATATGTATGGTCATATAATTGGGTAGTGTTTATCCGTTTATTTCATAATCTATGTGTATCATCATGATTGAGATGGGTTACTTGATAACTTAGGTATATGTATGGGCATATACCTAAGTAGAGGTTACCTATTGAGATCTTTCTTTATGGTTATCCTTGTTGGATTTAGTGAGACCTTGAGGGTCTCGGGGTCCCTACTAAGTATCATTATACTCACCCATGAATGTGCTATGCCCGCATCTCATTGTGTTTGTTGCAGACGACGGGCAGCGCTGATAGAGGCCTTGTGTTCGAGGATTGGATGGTACCCGGAGGTGGATCTCACGATGAGTCAGTATTCGGAGGTGGACTTCACGACGTGACGATACTCGGAGGAGGTTGACGGGCGAGAGAATTGTGGAGACTATCTGAACCTACCCTTCAGGTAGGATCTGATGTGGATGACATGGGAGTTGCTTCTATTCTTCCAGCTATTTATCTTTTATGTTGTATTTCCTTTCAGTTGTAGCTGTACTTTTCAGTTGGGTTTGTATTCTGGCCCTTTAACTTTTCATCACTTTCTTTTGAACTTAGTGTTTTACTTCCTCTTGTACTCTGTGGTGTTTTGTTTACTTTTATAAAAGAAATGCCTTCCTAGTTAATGGGATTTACGCATTTGGTGCTATTCGCTAGCCCCTGGCCTATGAAAGGCGGGCTTGGGGTAGTCACGGCTTGGGCCCCGAGGTTGGGTCGTGACAAATTGGTATCAGAGGAGTCGGTTCTACCACAGAACATAGGACTCTGATATTTTCTTTCTGTGAAAGCAATAGTGTTAAGGGTACTAAGTGTGGTTTTCAGTTCAGGGAGTCCAGTGTTGGTGCGGCGGCCGACGTATCCGTAGACCAGGACCCTGACTATTGATTTCCAACTTTGTGCATGAAAACACTGATTGCGTGTGTGTACGCAATACCAGGTTTTACTAAACAAATGATATATTATTATAATATTAGTATGAACTAGCTGTTATGAATATTATTAACTAAATTTTTAATTTTATAACATTATTATTCATCTTACACATTTTCTAGAACATGGTATAGGAATAAAATACATTTTTCGGGTAAAATAAGTATTTTTCAAAAAAATGCAATTTTGCCGCCTTTTGATGGCGCACCCACTTTAAATCTAGTTTTTGACTTGTTTATAAGTTCAATTTGACAAAATAAAATTCTTATTTGGAATCAAGAAATAAAAATTTACTTTGGATAAAATTTTCATATTATTCTGGTAACTTTCATATTTTGATGAATAGTAAAAACACGGTATATTTTAATTAAAAACATCCTTTTTCATTGCAATAATTTATATGGTTAAATTATAATATTGAATGGTTTTAAAGTATAAATAGAATATATTTTTACCATTTAATATAATGTATGTCATTATCATTGATTTTATATTAAATTCATAGGTTAAATCAATTCAATCTTTTGCAATGTTTTAAAGAAAAACCCGTTTTCTTTCGACAACGGGATTAATTTCAATTTAATTTATGCAACTTTTGTGTATTGAATTTGTAAAAATTAATTCCATATTTGGAATCAGTGGGTCCAAATTATGTTAATAAGCTACTTTTTATTTTTGGGAATTATGAATAGTAACTACAGTAAATTTTATTTACCATAGTTAAAGGTAAATCGGGTAATTAAGGGTAAATATAATATTATAAAATTACCCTAAAACATGTCAAAATTCTATTGGATGGCGAAAAGTAGACCCATATAACCTAAGGGTCAGATTAGATTCATTTTATGGACTTTTGACCATGAAAATAATTTAATTATTATTAAAACCAAAGATAGTGACAACATGTCACTCTCTTAAATATTATAAGTATAATAATTTTAATTAAGTGATAAACATCATAAAACTTCGAACATGAATAGTCTCCAGAAATATAATAACATTATCTACATCATGATAATTTATTTAGAATTTTTAGGGATTAAATAATGGTCATACATTTATGATATAGAAATTATTTATTAAGTGGAAAATAAGTAATATTGTTTTTATTGAAATAATAATACCTATTAAAAGGCCCAAAAACCTTACCAAAACTTATTGGTAGTGTATATCTACACCTTAATAATCCAATTACCTAATATATAACCGTTTTGAGCCTTATAAAAGTGATTATGACAATTATATTATTTTATTTTAAATGATGCCAAAGTTGTCACCTTCATAATTTAATAAATTTAACAATTTAAATATAGTTATTTTAAGATGATAAATTCGAGTAAAAGTATTATTTTGAAAGTTAATAGATTTATCTTAATAATAGTATTTTTTGTTTAATTGTTATGAAACAAATCAGTATATTAAATAATTATACAAAAACGTTGTAGCAATTATTTTATTAAGAGATAAACCAAATAAATGGTTATAAAAATAATAAAATAAATATTATATGAACTATTTAATTTGATCCACTAATTTTATAGATAGATATGATTTTTTATGAATCTATTAAATCTTTTATTTCGTAGATATCTTATGTATATATTTTATTTAAATTCAAATAAATGAATAGTGTCAAAATTGACACTATTGTTATTTTATAAAAATAACATATTATAAAATTGTTTAAAAATCATAAAAATATTTAAAAATTATAAATTTAAATTTATATGGTCTATAATGTTATAAAGTAACCAATTATGGAAAATTAACAACAAATAAGTAATTATTTTTTACAATTTAAAATTTATAATTTTATTACCATAAATAAACATAAATAGATTAAATAAGGATAAATCAAAATGATTAAAATAATATCCAAACATGTCCAAATTTGATTGGTTGATGCGATTACAACCCTATCTCATCTAATATTCGAATATGAGTCATTTTTGGAGGTTTTTAAGTGGGGTTAGATTTATTATAAATTAATATTTTTTAGAATTCCAAAGGTGCCCCTCTCCTCCCTTATAAAAGGGAACCTCCTCCCTCTCTTCCTCACACAACTTTGAGGCCTTCAAGCTCGGAAAAACCCTGAAATATTCTCTTGTACACTTCCCTAGAAACATCCTAGAGGTTCTGGTCTTCTTCAAACACCAATTTTAGTGCCCTAGGAGGAGGTCTCAAAGAGGCGCTTCAAAGAAGAGGTAATGTCCGTTACCGATTATTTCACCTTTATTTCTTCTTCCACTTCATCTTATTAGGTTGTTTCATTATGAAGTAATAACATAAGTATCAACCATATACTTATATGTTATTATAAGTATGAAACATCCCTATTTCACCATCTATCCATCCTACGGAAAATGAAATCACCGCGCGTGCGTACGCACGGAATACCGTCTCCACACCGTAGTGCAATCTATTTTCCACCACCACCTTACTTGGATGTGTATAATGGTGTAAATGATAACTATATATGATTATTGTAAAGTTATATTGATGCTGTAATAGTATACATACACTCCAATAAAATTCCACGATCATGGGAACGATATCATCGCTCGTGCGTACGTACGGAATACCGTCTCCACGACGCGATGAGATTCATTCTCAATGATTAACCATTCATAAATGATTACAAAGTATATATAATAAGTAATCATGAAATATATGAAATAATAATGATACTGTATTTAAGTATATATATATATTCATGTCATCCAAATAATTCCATTCAATTCAACGTGGAAACGAAAACAACGTTCATGCGTACATACGGCCTACCGTCTCCATGAACGGTGTATTTATTTCCATTTATCGATCTATTATATATATATATATATATATATATATATTCTGAATATATATTATATATAAATCATGTTTTATATTCTTTAATTATGTAATCATGATCTAAGTGATCATATGAATAATTACAAGTCAAAACACGGACGACAAATGAAACGATTTTACCCAAAATGCTCTTTAACATGGAATTTTCAAAAGAACGGGTAATATAAAGTCATAAGTGAACCATATATGATATCATAACAATAAATATTATTATTTAATAAGTCAATGAAATTATTTAAATCATTATACAGGAGGTTCAGATACGTACGAAGCATATCAGACCTAAGGTAAGGGATAATTGTGAAAATCTAATTTTTATCCGAGATTGCTTATTCGTAAGTGTTTACTGGGGTTATTTCTATCATCCATGTCCATGTTTTATAAAAGTTTTTCATGTATGTTTAAAGTCCTTTTTACCCATTTTTGACTTTTACTACATGGAATGTAAGGAATATTTCTTTTGTTTACGTTACGAGGTACTTCTTGACTTTTACGGCAAAAGTACGAAAAAATGTTTTTTTAAACTTATACGGCACGAACGGATTTTTTACGGTTTTATAAAGCCTTATTTTCATGAAGATTCCTCCAAAATATTTCATGAATATTTTCAACAAAATATCTTTCTTTTAAAATTGCATGACATTTTGTGAAAAGAAATTGATTTTTAAGAAGAAAGGATATTTTCCTCAAGAATTCATTTCAAGTGTTTTATCAAAACCATTTTCACCTAAGATGACATTATTTCACATGTGTATGTTTCAAGTATCTTGTCTCTATGATTTAAATTGTTTCAATTTTCTTATTATGAAATGATATCCATTTGTTTTATATGGATTATGTTATGATGGAATGATGTTTATGAAACCCATTTTATTCTTTGGGTTATGATGAATGTTTTAAGTTTATTTTGTGGCACAAGTAAGAATGATTTAATTATGAGATGGGTGGGACCTATATCTCTCTCCAATACATTGGGTAAAGATTTAATATCTCATGATATAGACATGGCTGGAATGGTAAGTTAATCCGGTTCAGTGTTACAGGACTGAAATGAGGAGTGAACTCGATTCAGAGTGGGACTTTGTCCACTAAGATGGTCTTGGCAGCAATGCCTTGGCTACTATGGAAATCATTACATGTGCTTAATGGATGCCGCAGTTACATGTTTTATTCCCATGCTATTTTATCATGGTTTATGTTCCATTATGATCTATGCCTTATGTACATCAATGTTTTATGTCGTTGCTCAAGATTTTGATGTTTAAACATTATGTTCATGTTTTTAAGTTCAAATGTATATGGTATGATTTATTTTATCCATGCTTACCCTTAATGAGAATTTGAGCTCACCCTTTTTATGTTTTCTTTTCCCCAGGATAAAAAAGAAAGGTTTTAGGTAAGAAAAAAAGGGAAGATCTTTATGGGATATGTTGAAGATCTTTCCCCACGATTAGAAGATTACGTTCCAAGTTTCCAAAGACACTAAACTATTACGGTCCTTGTGTGTCAGTTTTTGTTATGTATTAAGTATTCCGCTAAAGTAATGTAATGTCCATGTAGGTCAAGCATTGGGTCTCTACAACACGTCTCTTGATAAAACATTAATTTGGTAAAATAATTCATTGGTACACAATCAAACCATATTATATTTATTATGGCGCACATTATGAAATCATCCCCATGAAATGAAATTTTAAAGGAAGAACCCCTTACCTTTATCCCCTCTTAGTCAAATGCACATTAACCCTATATAAAAAACTAAATATATTAGTATACTATATTAGAACCATTTTAAAACCTAATTGTGTTTTATAATTTTCAATTATAATATTTTTCTATATGTATATGAGTTAGTTGTTTCCTATTTTCACACATCAGGTTCTTATAGTTATGACAGTTTGCACTGGTTTTTTAGAAGCGATGTCAGCATTTGTTATTCTTCATAAGTTGATCATTCAAAATTAATTAATGTAACTTTAATTTTTTACATATAATGAATTATTATGATTAAATTTATTATCATTTTTAAACCATAGTCCTTACTCTAGAATACGAAATTGCTAATGAACATTTTCCACATAATTTCCACCTAGAAATGGAATTTTGTTAATTAAATAATTGAATATTAATAGTTATTTTCAAAAATAAAAATTATTTACATATTTATATCATATTATAGTAGAAACTTAGTTTTATACTCATCCGTGATATAATTTTGTAGCATTGTTCAAGTATATGGTCAAACCGACCCAAACCTGAACATACCCTGTTTACTGATGATTATGAGGTGATTATTTGAAATATAATTACAAAAATATCATAAAAATATAATTTATTTTTTAATATAATAATATATTATAATTATAAATTCTTTAGATGAATAATTAAAGGATATTAAAATATTATATAATTTTAATTAAATATTTTTCTCATAGTACACATGTTTTAAATGATTGAAATAGCGATAATAATTTATTGATCATAATGGTAAAGGGTCCTCAAATTTATAATAATAGAAATAGAATGATATCATAACAATAATATATATCTATTAGAAATATTCTCATTATCATCCGAGTAAATCAATGAGGAGATGTAAAACTGAAATCAATAATCTGATGGAGAATAAGTCCACACTTAAACATGGATCACTGTTTCATTTTTTATAAAACATGATTAATGTATAATTATTTTTATTATTTTTGAATCTTTAATATGATATAATTATACTATTTATTTATTATATTATAAATTATGTTCCTTTTTTCTGGTGGATTAGGAAAACAAAACATGGCACTTTGGGAAGGTGGTAGCCTACGCACCAAAAAATGCAATTTTATATTTTCATAGGGATAATGGTACATGTGGTTAAACATTATTAAATCATTTTAATAATGTAAATGTATCATAAGGATACATATGTTTTCATTTTTAGTTGGTGGAAATAAATTTTTTAAATAATAAATGCACCAATGGGAATGAAAAAGTGGAAGGATTGGTTAGAAATCTATACATCACTACATAGGTTATGTCCTTTGTGAAGTGGGTCAAACATTTGAACGATTGTATTTAAAGCAGAATAGAACCTCCATAAGATGTATATTTTTCGTATGTATATTTTGGTGATTTTTGTCTTCAAAATATGTTTTTGGTGTGAGTGGAAGTTATAAGTAGAGTTCCTCTTTGGTTTTTCAAAATGAGGGTTATTTTTATAAATAACCAAAACCATCCAATAATAAGAACTCAGTATTAATGAAAATTTCTCTAAAATTAAAAATATTAAAAATAGGATAATATATAAGGTTGATACATAGTTCAAAAACATAATTAAAAAAATTTATTTTTAATGTTTGTCCCCTTAACTTTTAATTTAATATTTATTACCATTTTTGTTTTCACCATGATAACACGTTTCTACCCTAGTTAATTATCCTTTATACCTAAAAATAAAATGGTATTTTTTATATAATAATGAAATAATGATTACAAATTTTAAATTAATTTAGTTTTATTACTTATTTGAAAATGATAAAAATTATTATTAATATACTATATTTATAGTTGATAAAAATCAATTTTATGTAGAATATAATGACAATATAATATGTTAAATATGATTTTGTAATTTTTTTTAAAAAATAAAATTATAAATTCACTTATCAAATGCACATTAATCCTGAGAAAAATGTTTCATTAATTTCTATGTTATAAATAAATAGTAAAATTTTTATAAAAATTTTGGTATTAATAAAAACAGTATGTTAACTATTTGACTAAAAATCATTCCATTTAGAAAAATCATTCTTGTTAGAAAAATATGAAAAACTAATCTTTGGTTATTGATTCCATTATAAATTGAAAATAAATTTATGTTTTTATGATTTATATGCTATAGTTTATAAATTTAATTTTTTCTGAAGAAATTATATATTGGAAAACTATTTTAAATGAATATGATTTTTGGTATATTACATATTATTTTTGAAATAAATTAAAAATTAGTAAACTATTAACTTATAAAATAAATAAATTTTGTTTTTATTAAATGAAAAAACATTACTCCTTTAAATAAAATACATATTTTTACAAAATACATTTAAATGATAAACTGAGTTGAGAAATAAATTACATTTTAAAAAGTAAAAAAAATTATTATATATCTATATATATAATTTTTTTCTTAAATATTATTATAATCCTAATTTTTAATTTAATAGAACCTTATGATATCATTGTAATACCTTAGAATCTGATAATCTCTTGTTTTAGTTTTGGGTGGTTGTTAATCTAACATTGATCTTGTATAAATATCCATAAGTTTGAACTTTTACAATATATGTTATTTTATCAAACTGTAATTTCTTGAATTTAGAGAGGAAGTAGTCTACGGAAAACTCTAATGAAGCTTCCTATATTCCAAGAAAAACCTAATTGGATTCATAAAAATTAATTTCACTTCTAGATTCAATTGCTTCATAATTTATTTTTTGATTTTCTAGTATGGTTTATTCAATTTATACCATCTACATTAAAGTCTATATAATAATAGTCCAATTTTAGTTTTTAATATGGCAGTTTCGTTTTTGTTTGGATTTATGAGTAAAACACTCTCTTAAAATAATAATTTCTTAAGAATACTTTACAGTGAAATATCAGGCCATTACAGAAGGTTTATGTATCCAATAAAATCATTTATAAAAAGGGTATTATATTTTTACATTTATTTAATGAAAATTTTTATTGAATGTTCTCCCATAAAACGTATTACCTCTTTTGACTCATCAAATCCATTAGTGGGATAAGATACATATTTTACTATACAATAATTCTTATTTGAAATTCTTCTAACCACTTAGTTTTTTAGTGAGGGAATTATCATAATCGTATCGTACATAAATATTGGATGTTTGTGTGAATAACTCTTTTCCGAACCCATCAGGTAGATAAACTCAAAAAACAATTATCTCGTATCTAATATCTTTGGGTTTCACTAAAAATTATAATCCAAATAATAAACAAAAAACTCAGTTCGCATCTCTTAAGGTAATCCTATTAGTGTTTTTTCATTTCAGAAGATAAATTAGGGGAACCCCACTTTGGAAGATAATTAATCAATTAGATGGCTGATGTATTGAATAGGTTATTCTTTATAAAGTTTCTAACAATTAGCATTTGAAATTGGATTTTATCTCACTGTCTTATATCCTTAATTACCTATATATATGCATTGTTCTAGTTATTTAGTTTTTTTATTCGTTCTACCAAATCGATATGTTTAAAATATATTTATGTGAATATAATTACAAAATTTATATCTTTTGTTACTAATCCAACATAAAATTAAACTAAATTCATAAAAATATGAATAGATCCTTGGAAAAAGGTATATGTAAAACATAGTATACCTATCTTTTTATAAAAATATGTTATACCTGGTTAGAATAATATTCATTAAATGACATTACATTCCATGATAGAGTCATAAAGGTTTAGTGTCTTTGGATATGTGATTACATAAATAATTGGTACACAATATATATACATCATATTGTATTATGTTCTTCCAAAATAGTACCCTTATTAGACATAACATAATTAAAACATTTATTCACATCCAGTAGAAAAGGATATATAACAAAAGGTGATCACATATGATAAATAAAGATAAACAACGAAGATATCAATGACTATTTAAGCACAAATGATCGTAAGGGTATGAGAAAATGTCATAAAATTACAAAACCATTTCTATAATATCATATATACCAATCACAATAGATGGAATAAAACATTCAGATAATAATACACGAATAATTAATCCATCAAAGAACATGATCCATTATAGCATAACATTTTAATAATATATAAGTTTTTGGAAAAAAATAATTTTAGAAAATCATTTATTTAGTCAAGGATCACTTCCAAGACTATAAGTGTGGATTAGGTTCACTCCCCATTCTGTCAAAACGTTATTTAAGGTTCACTCCCAAGACCATCATAGTATACATTATCCTATACAAGACTTGTTTCACACCCTATTCCAATTATAATTATATTATGTGAATTACATCATTATATAATGAATTATATGGGTATATAATTCAAATATCACTTGTTATATAATGGAAAAAATCATAAATATGGGTTTTATACTTCAATAAATCATTCATTCTATCATCATATTATAGCCCATGGAAAGGAAATGGGTTTTAGAAACATTTAATTCTATCATCATAGTATAACCTGTGGAAATAAATGTGTTTCATAATAATATCATCCTCATTTAAATAGAACTTCTGGTGAAAGAATAATTATGTAAACATTATATTATATCCTCATTAAGTAATATGTAGCATCAAATTATTTTATCAAAAAAAGAATGACTCCTTTTAAAATATCATTGGAATATTTCATGAGGAAAATTCCATTTTCATTTTTTAATAACTTATTTAAAATCAAAACATTTAAAGAATATTATAATAAATATTTTATTTAAAAATAACCATTGAAACATGAAAATGGATATTCAAATAATTTAATAGTCATGATTGTGAGAAATTCTATTCATGTTGAGTTTATTAAAATAAAGAAAATTCTCACTTTTTTGGTAAAAATCCAAATGTTTCTAAATCTGAGAAAGAAAATAGGATTCCAATGGAACATTTATCGAAAAGGTTATATAAGAGTAAAAATTAATTATAAAAATAATAGGATAATATTTTAAAATTAATTTAAATCCTTTTACACAAAACATTGAAACAGAAGAAAAATATTCCCGATAAGAGATGAAATAACAAGTATTTTACATTAAAACAATTTTCTAGATCAATTTAATTACCAAAGAGAATAAAATGATACTATTAATTGATAATTACATGAAGAAATAAAGGAGAAGAAAATTAATTTTATTTTTTTTATAAGTATAATATACTTTCCATCAATGGAAATTCAATCAGTAAAAAACCTCATTAAAATGAGATTGAAACATAAATACTTTACCTCAGGTTCTGCTTGTATTGAAATCCATCTAACCCAATTTATAATGAATATAAGTTTTTTTGAAATCTACACCGAAATAAATTACATACCTATAATATCATATATTATCAACTTATCACATTTCATCAATGAGTTATTATAAAATCATTATTAAAATCATCATTTCAAGGTGTTAATTGTACTATTTTTTCATGGATGTTTCTATTCGGTGGTTACATTAATTATACATTGATTATGATTATATTATTAATATATTGTTAATAATGATATAAATATAATATATATTCATAATATACATATTTGTTTCTTATATCAAAGGAAGATATAGAAAACAAAATATAAACTATTCAAGGAGATTGTAGGCCATATGGATGCATGTAAACTATTTAATTTTTTAACAAAAAGAATGATTGAAAGGTAAATATTATTTTATACTTATAAAACCATAAATATATCAAAAATATTTTATATAAACAGAAAATACATTATAATAATTTACCTTGAATGGTGGTAATGTAAAGTGAATTATATCACCCTGCGGAGGCTCTAATCCCCACGTTAGATCGAGCAACACATTCACTTACCAGTTGGTGGAATAGACTGAAGATTATATTGTTTAAATATTAATAAAAAATATATTATTTGACTAAGTAACCTTATATTATTGTTTTAGGATGAATAACATATATTTATAAGAGTTAGACGAAGAAAATGTTTGAAATAGTTTGGTTATGAAAATTACATCTAATTTAGTATAATTGATTTAAATCACTTATTATGGACCCTTGTAATGGTAATTTAAGAATAAAATAACATATAAGTCATGGATGGATATGTTGAGAATATTATTGAGTTCGGTTTGGTTGAGCTATATGGATAATAATGGAGTGAAATGTATAGGATACGAGGTGTATTTTTATAGTCAAGGTAAGGAATCACTTGTAATTATTTAGAATGTTTGACTATAATAAATATTTTTTCATGTTAAATTATTAGCACATGTCCATAAACAATAAATTATATTGAGTTTTATGTTCAAAATTTATTCAATAAAAATTTATTATTTTTTTAGGTTCGGTGTTTTTTTATAATTAGGCCATAACTAATACATAAAACAACAATATAATAAAAAGTGGACCCTTCCGACCAATATCCATTTTGTTCAAAATACTACAATATTAAGAGAAATATTGATTTAATGTTTTGAAAAATATTCAAAACGTTCAACCTGAATTAATCATTTCAACTATACATCCTTAAAACCTATGATTTTGTTTATAAAATGTGTTATGAGAAAAAAAAATTATCTGAAAGGGATATAAAAAGAAATAATAATGTTAGTATAGTGTATATATAAAAACACATGACAAGTTTACATTAATATCAATGTTATTTGAGGGAAATATTTAAATATTTTTCACAGTAAAACAATTTTTTTCAATGAAAATAACTAATCACCATAGTAAGAATAGATATATAATATTTTGTTTCTCAGGACATCATTATCCACATAACACTTACAATTGGAATAAAAATACAGTCAAATTCAATAACTAATACATTAGAGGGAAATCATGGACCCTCCCATCCATGGTTTATAAAACAACACCTCTTACTTGCATAATAATTCTACCACACAAAATTTCTATATACCATAACTGCCAATCAATATAAATATTTTACAATAATCATAAAACAATCATAACATTTGAAATATTGCAATATTTAACATCACACTAATAATATATTCTTTTCACTGATAAGAAAATATTTTCTTATATTAAAATATCCATCCTTAAAAAAACCCATTTTTCAATAACGATATTCAAAAAAGAGAAAATTAGGGTTTTATATTTGAATAAAACATGATATCTTGTTTTTGAATCCAAACTTCATATAATTATTTTGAAGGAAAAAAATTCATCATCAATGTATATGTGAAAATTTATCGTTCTTTTGGTTGTTTCTAAAAAAATTCATACATTTTGTAAAAATGCTCCCCCTTTTTGGAAAACATTAAATAAATTATAATGTAAACTTTATAAAAGAATATTTTTTTGTAGTAAAATAATTTTTAAAACATGGACATGGAATAAAAAGAGAGTAAGGTTGAAAGAATTAAAAGAATAAATTTCTAATGAAATGTCCATTATCTCTTTGGAAATAATTGAATCATAAATCCCTTGAAAGGTAATACATAAAAAATATAAATACCATTAATATAGAGACATTAATGATATAACATGTAAAAGGGGATGTATATACACCTCATAAATTAATATAGGTATATAACATCAAATTATACTCAATGAATGGAAATTGAGAGGATGTCCCTTACATTGAGTCTGAATCATCATGTATAATATTGATATTCTTGAATAATAAAATTATATTAAATATTTAATTCATTAACAACCTTTTGGAATTTTATTATTCTTTTTATTTCACAATTTACCCTTTCATATACAATTACATAATCAATTATGTTTACGTCGTCTGTCTTGTTGATATTTGGCCTATGTCTCAAAAATAGCTTTGATTGGATGACTATGGCCAAATAGTTCCTTATTTAAAATTATAAATACTAATAATCATGTCATTATAATAATATTTATATATAAATTATAATTTTAATTCTAATAATTAAATATTTTTTTGATAAATGAAGTATTATATGATCATGGGGACCGTATACCGTACATACACAAGAGTAACGTTTTCATTTTCCAACGATCATTATGGGAAGGATTTAAATAATATTTTATAACATTGAATGGACATAATATCATATATACCATATTATTTTTTAAATATATTTATATATATCATCCATGTTGTGTGGGGATTAAAAGGGCGCCACAATGCTTCGAGAAGACAATAGTCCACACACACGAATGATGTTATCATTTTTCTGTGTATGAAATAAAATGATATATTATCTTTTAATAATTATAAAAAAATAATTAATATCATAATTTTTTCATATACATCACAAATGTTTGATAATATTAATATTTTTAATTTCTATGTGATGTTTCAATGAAAAACAAATCACATCACTTGTTGTGGAAGTTGTCTACCGTATACACCAGTGGCATTATCTTACCCCCAATGGAATGGAAATTAAAAAGGAACTTATGATATAGTTACTATAGTATTATAATAATGTTATTATTATAATATAATAACTTTATATCTATAATCATACCCAACCATAAATTTGTTTGATGGTAAATGTGTCCAATCCGTTCATGAGGCGTTAGTCCACCATACATAGGAGAGACATTATCATTTCCCATTTGAGGAAAGAGGTGGTGGATATAAGTAATTAATTTAAAAATTTATTATAAAAATATATTTTACATACTAGTTTTAATATATAATGATAAATTAATAATATTTTAATGATTTATATTGACAAATAAAAAAAAATGCATAATTAATAATTTTACCTTTTCTCAGACGATCCCATTAGGATTACACCTAAAGTATTAATGAAATGGATTTATGAACAAATAAACTTCTAGGATGAGGGTATGGTTGTTTGGATTTTTTTTGGATTTTGACAACCAAATAGGGTTTAGGGTGGTAAAAATAGAGGATTGTGGGAGGATTTTAATAACTGATGTGAGTTGTATACCTTTAGATTTTGAAAATATAAATGTGTACCCTCCATTTTAACATGATAAATAGATAGAAAATGGTGTAATACCTAGATATATACATGATAGTTCAGAAATATGGCCATAAAATATATCTGATAAAAATACTTATGTATTTTAACACTTACCGCTTTAGCTTGACCCTCGGTAAACCGATTTTTAACTTAACCATTGGTAAATAATTTTTAATTTTTTCGAAATTCATCAGGGAAAAAAATTATGTTGAAATTACTAGGAAATATTAAATTTCATCATTAAAAATTTGGAATACATTTTAAAAAAATTTAATTCAATGAAGTGGTAGATGGAAATTTCAATGAATACCAACAGATGCTACGAAAAACAGGGCTTTCAAGTAGATTTTTTCTAGCAAAAGATGATTTTATATTATGCATAAAAACCAACCAAAAAATAATATAAATTTATCTAAATATTTATTGATATATAATATATAAATTTCTTTTAAAACAATAATATTTATTTATTATTTTAATTCATTAAAATGGAGAATCATTGTGAATTTTAAAACAATTATGAGAAAAGCTATGTTTTTATCTGATCAACAAACTTATACAAAAATTCAATATAGAGTTGATTAAAAAGTAATTAATTGTATTAAATATAACTAAATAAAATTTATGTTACATAAAATATTATTTGAATCATATTTAAACATTAAAATTACTTAAATTATTAAAAAGAAATGTATTTTAAAAAAGATCGATATTTTTCACTATTCAGTTAAAAATAAATATTTTCTAAAATATATAAAAATGTTACCCTATCAATATCATGATATGTAGATTTGAAAAATTAAAATCATTTTTTATAATTAAATTTATAATATAAAGACAATAATATTTTAAATAAAATCTTATGAAAATGTTTTGTTAAAACTATTTCCTTTTTGATTTAAAAATCACTTAATATTATTATGATGAAAAAAATCATGAAAGTAATTTATTCCATTATTAACTAGGTTTTATACATTATTACCTATTTTTTAAACTTCTTCCTTTTTATTTTAATAACATATTAAATAAGTGAGGAAATATTTCCATTACCCCATTTTCATATTCCCATATGGAATGTTCAACCATATGGGTTTTCTATAAAATCACAACTCGCTGAGTCTATTTATTCCACAAATCTTACTTACTATAGTATAGAATCTTAAAAGTATATTCCTCATATGAACATTTCCCATCAAGCTGAACTACATCCGGTATCGAAACATGAGATCAATTTTCCACATATTTCAATAACATTGAACCATGAAATATGTTGAGTACATGGGATAAAATCAAGGGAAAAGACAGACAATAGGGAACTGATTCAACATTATCCAGGATTTTATATGGTCTAATGAACTGAAAACATACCAACCCAATTTTAACAAAACTGATAAAAGAGATATGTGGAGATACATTGAGAAATCCATGATCACCCACCTTAAAAGAATGATCTTTCTTTTAGTTATCCACATAACCTTTTTACCTACTCTAAATAGTCCTCAATAGTTGCTGAATCAACTGCTCCTTCTCTTCCATTTGCACAAATAACTCGGTTACAATTAACTTCATTTCTATTTATTCATCCAAAAACGGTTATATATAATTATCCTATCTATATACTTCCTAAATGGTTTCATCTATATATTGGGTTGAAAATAGTTTTAACAAGTAAAAAATCGTATATTATATGGTCTGAATCATCTGCTAAGACTAACCAACAGTCTGGGTATTAAAATTTGTGCTGAAATTTAAATCAGTGCCTTATCACTTCAGAATTATAAGGCCCCAACAATAGAAATTACATAATATTTAATTTAGTTAATATTTTATGTTGAGGATCATTATAGGTTTATATATTTTGAGAATTAGGTCATAACATATACTAAATAACTTGAATATTACAATTAGACACTCCTACTCACTATCTATATTTTTCATAAAACAAAAACTCTTAAAAAAGAAACATGTTTAGTTCCTTGACATTTACATGGTACTATCCTTGACCGTATTCATCTTTATGCCCTATGAAAAAGTTTCAAAACATTGAATGAGCATAAAAATCTCAGTTAGGGATACATAAAGAAGGAAATCTGTTAGTTTTTCAAAAAAACATGTAAACCATGAATACTTTATAACAAAGAAACAATTTTCACCTTAAAGAAGTAGCAGAATACTTCACGAAATATAAGCTTATTGCTTAACCATTTTATAACCAAATTATTACCATAAATCCAATAGGAACCAACATATATCATATAAGGTAACATGGGACATAAACATACATAAATGGAATAACCATATGGTCGAATTCTACACATATCACAAATTGTGTTAACCGTACAACTGACTTCCATACCCAATTCATTGGAGGTTATAATGTATCCACCGATCCATGGTTTATCATGGAACCAACCATTATTTGGTTTACCACATAACCACACATCATTGTTTTATCATGTAATTACCTATCAAATGTCCAAGTACCATTATATAATCATAAAACATAAAAAATTTCATATATAAACATTTCAATAATAAAATTTCTTTTGCAATCATAATAAATTATTTCAAGATATTGAAATAATCATTCCATTCAAAAACCATTTTCAATACCAAGACAACCAAATATGGAATAAGTGACTTATTTTCATTTTAAAAACAGTATTTCCTATAGAGGAAGCCAAATATAAAATAACGATTACGACGGTGGAGAGGCCATTGTTTCTGCATATGTCAAAAACATTTCTTTTTTCCATTTAGAAAAATGATTCATATAAATAATATTACCTTTGAATGAAATTAAAATTCAAAGGGTTATATATTACACTTTATAAAATAAAGAGGTGTATATTATAAAAATATGCATCAATGAATTGAGATTGAAACCAAGCCCCTTACCTTGAGTTTGATTCATCACATAAGATCCTTGTTCTTCCTGAATTATAAACATAAGTGAATTTATACTTTTTTCAGAACCCTTTTCAATTTTATTATTCCTTTTATATCACTTATTACCAATTTATAAATATGAAAAGTTAATAACAGTCATTTTGTTGATATTGGGTACATGAGATGAAAATGAACATGTTATAATTAAAAACTATCCTAGTGGTACAAATTCTATTATCTCCAAAATGATATTCCCGATTTAAATAACATTTATATAATATATTTCAAGAATGTATATATAACATTCCATAACATTTGGATATAATAAATGAAATGCACCATTCTTGGAGACAGTAATTCGTACGTACGCATGAATGCTACTTTCATTTCTGTTTCATATTTAATGGATTGCAAAAGAGAATGATACATAGGTATATTATAATTACATTATAATATCATATGATAAATATATATTACAAAATTTCTTTAATTCCATTCTATATATGTTCAATGTATGGCCTGAATGAGTCATATCACTTTGAGGGGGCAGTAGTCCGCAATTACTCAAATGAAATTATCATATTTACACATCACGAAAATCATAAAGGTATGTTTTTAAATAAAAATTATAGTATCATAAATATAATATAAATATATTAAATGTCATATATAAATACATTTCCCTCATAATGGACACCATGAGTAGTGGTATGGAAAAATCGAACAATCATCGTTTCGTGAGGTAGTAGTTCACTGTACACAGAAACAATATGTTTGTATCAATTCAATGGAGGTGTGTATAAGTGTAGTTATTATAATTCTAATAAATACATAGTATTTTATTTAAGATAATTTTTTTATTATAGAATGTAATAAATAGATTTTAGGGGTTAGAGAAGGAAAATAAATGAAAGTGGTTTGAGAGAAAACATTACCTTAAATCGGGTAACTCATTTTGATTTAAGCTAAAAGGCTTTATTTAAATTCTTTCTACCGAATATAAGGCTTCTAGGAGTAATATAGGGATTTTGGAGTATTATTTCGGTAGATTTTGGATATACCAAGGGGCTTGAGAGGTGTAATAAAGGGGTTAGAGGTGGTTTCCTTTTATAAGAGGGAGGAGGGGTACTTTAGAAATGTCTTGAAAGATTATTTTATTATAAACTGAATATTGATTATAAAAAGGTCCAAAACAAATTTAATTAGAATATATGATGAGTGTTGTTATATATCTTCTCAACCAATTGATTTTAGACAAGTTTGGGTTTCAAATATAACATTATCATTTAGCTTTTACCCACAGTTAACTAATTCCACTCTTACCATGTCTTCTTGTATATTCATACTATATGGTTAATATAGTTACCATAAAATTAAAATAGAACCTAAAGTGGTTAATTAATGACATTTTTAACATTATCTATGTAATTTGGATGAATATTATATTTTTGGACTATTATATCATTTAATAATTTAGTATTTTTTCAAAACATCATTTTTGTCAATTTTTATACTATTCATATAATGAATTTTTAATAATCCATAACAACTTTATTATTTCAAATAAACTTCCTTAATTAAAATATAACAAGTCATAATAATCCATTAAACTCTTTTATGGAATAATATGTTTCTAAATAAATTTATTTTAATATTTATAATCTAATTTATTTAATCAGTCATTAGTATGTTAATAACTACATAATCATTGTATCATAAATATATTTATTTATTTGATGTCTAGAAAAAATAAATAAAATTCCATTATGTAGGAAATATTTTCAGATCTATAATATAGTCAAATTCATCAATTATATAACACCATATAAATATTGATTTATAATAGATACATGTTTATGTTGCATTTTTCTTTACATTAAATAAATTCTTAAAAAATGTCTTTTTCACATAAATGTAGTTCCATCGGGTCCCAAAAGTGACCCCAAGATTCCCATGGTTAGACATATATTATCCAATAGTATTAGAAAACGTGTTAGGGTAGTTTAGTATTATTATAATATTATTATTTACCCTTATTTCCCATATTTTCCCTTTAACTATAGTAAATAAAATAATTACTGAAGCTACTTTTCATAATCTCTAAAAATTAAAGGTACCTATTAACACAATTTGGACCTCCTGATTCCAAATATAGAATCCATTTTTTTTCAAAAATCCAAACAATGATGTTTTATAAATTAATTTAAAATTAATTCCTGCTGTCACAACCAAAAAGTGTGTTTTTATGAGGTAAAACGTCCAAACGATTTACATGTATTTATGTCCAATTTAAATGTGAAATCACATACAAATAGAAAATTTGGATAAAATGGTAAAAATATAATCCAATTACACTTTAAAACCAGTTAAAATAGCAATATAACTATATAAATATATTATATTAAAAGGCAATTTTGAATTAAAATTCATTATTTTTCACTAATCATTAAAAAATGACCTTTATTTGAAAATTACCAAAATTTCATCCAATGTAAATTATGATTACCAGATTCTAAGTAATACTTTTATTTTGTCATATATAACATATAAAAGTGAAAAAAACTAGATTTAAAAATGGTTTTCCACAAAAAAGGCCGAAAACAACCTTTTAAAGAATATTAGAGCATTTCATGCTTAAAACTGGATTCATTCTTATTTTAAGCGTCTAAAAATTATTGGATAAATGTAAAATCATTTTAAAAACATGTATAATAATATTTTATTTAGTTATGTGCATTCTAGACAATACAAATTATATGTTTTAACTACCATTTAAAATAATAATATTATAATATTATTTTTCGGTATAATTCAATGTTTTGTGAAATGTAATATTTCAGAGAAACTTGATGTTGCGTGTTTAGTATACTATAAAACATTGAATCCCATTTAAAGTAAACATAATTTTTAATTCACAAATATTAATAGATATAAAAATGTCATATTATTTATTTACGAGTGATGTTACATCCTTCCCCCTTTTAGAAATTGCATTCTCACAATTCTATTTACTAATGTTGAGGTATTTACCCCCTCATAGAATTTTCATATTTCTATGTTTCCTCTTCAACCAAATAGGTTTTCCGCAAAACCTTTACATGATGAATTACCTTATTTTGTTAAACTTTCTCTCTTTGGTTAAGAATCTGGACTTGTTTCTCCTCATAAGAGAGATTCCCTTCCAACTGAAATACCTCTTGAATTTGAACATGAGATGGATTCAGCATATTCTTTCTCAACATTGAATCATGAAAAAAATTGTGTACTTGGGATAAACATGGGGGTAATGCCTCACTGTAGGAAACTGATCCAACTTTATCCCGGATTTCATAGGGTCCCATGAACCACTGACTCAACTTTCCCTTCTTACTAACCACTTCACACCTTTCCACGGAGATTATTTTAGAAATAAATTATCACCTAACTGAAAAGAAATAACCATCCTCTGGTTATCAATAAAAATTTTCAACTTACTTTGATATATTATGATGTTCTTCTGAATGAAATATTTTTTTGTCATCACTTCTACCGATTCTGGTCCCATCAACTTCATTTCACCTACTTCATCAAAAAAAGTTGAAGTTCGAAACATCTTTTAATATAATTCCTCAAATGGTGCCATCTGTATATTGGAATGAAAAATATTATTATAATATAACTCAACCAAAGAAATATGTTGGTCCCAAATTCCCTAGTAATCCGTTGAAAAAACAAGTGGAATATAAAACAATTTTTGAATTGTTAATTCTGACTTCCCAAATGATTGGAGATGAAATGATGTATTGAAATTTATTTCAGTTCTAGTTTACATAAGAAAGCCTTTCCAAAAGTTAAAATTGAATTTGGGTTCACGCTCAGATACAATGGAGAGGGTAACTCTATATAACCTAAAAATCACTTAAACATACAATCGAAAAAGATAATCTGGGGAAAAAGTATTTCTAATAGGAAATAAATGATCATATTTAGTTAATTGATCAAAAATAACCCATATTGAATTATTACCTCTTGATGTCTTCAGTAATACCACAACATATTCCATGGATGTATTTTCCCATTTCCACTCTAGCACCGGTAAAGGATGAAGCATCGCTTTTGGTAACGTTCACTCTGCTGTAATCTTTTGACAATCTAAACACTTCCCAGTAATGTTCGTAATATCTCTTTTTATCAATCACACCAGAAATATTCTGGAAGATATATATATATATATTATTTTAAGCAGGATGAACTGAAAATGGATAACTAAGGGCATTACATAATAACTCATTCTTCAACTGTGAAACATAAGGAACACAAAATCACTTTCAGAATGTCATAACACAATAATTATCAATGTTAAATTCAAGAAACATACTCTTCTTAACCAATTCCACATTATTCTGCAGCTCTCTATCTTCATTCTATGCTTTCTAAATTCTATCTGATAGAGATTATTTCATTGAAACCTGATAAAATCTAGAAGGATCTCTTACAATGAAAACATCTATGCCAAATTTCTTCAAATTGTCAATCAAAGGATCTTGTTCCAAATGTTACATGGTTAATATAGCATTAATTTTTCAACTCAAAGCATCATCCAATTTATTTTATTTTTTTGGATTTTATTGAATTGTGAAATCATAATCCTTGATTAATTCTATCCATCTCTTATATCTCATGTTCAATTATTTCTAAGTGAATATATAATTCAGACATTTGAGGTATGTATATAGTTTAAATTTCACTCCATATAGATGATGCCACAAAATTTTTAAAACAAAAACTAAATAATTTTTTTATTAATCAAGTGTACGGTAATTTAAATCATGAGTTTTCAACTAATGTGATTCTTAAGAAATTACCTGATCATTCAGCATTAGGACACCACCATGTCCTTTCAATGAAGCATACCTGTAGAAAACAAACTCAATATTTTTTGGAAGGTAATGCCAATACTGGAGCATTCACCAATCTTCTTTTCAATTACTGAAAACAGTTATTACATTCTTATGTCTCGAAAAGTTTTACACCTTTTCATGTTATCATAGTTAGAAGGGTAGATTACCATGAAAAATTTTCAACAATCCTTCATTACTATCCTGCCAAACCAAAAGAATTACAGATCTTTGTGATATTGGAAGGTCTTGGCCACTCATCAAAAACTATTTTTTGAAGGGTTAACAGTTATGACATCTTTAGAAAAAAAATGGCCATGTAATGAAATTTATAGAAACCAAAACACACACTATATGAATTTCCCATCAAATTTATTTTCATTCAAGGTTTTAAATACATCCCTTAAATAACATTCATGTTCTTATTTTATTTTATAGTATAACAAAATTTCATCAATATACAAAAAAACAAACTCATCCAAGATCCCATAGAACATTCTATTTATAAGATCCATGAATATAGCATGTTCATTAGTTAACCCAAAAGGCATAAATACCAATTTATAATGGACATATCTCATATGAAAAATGGTCTTCAGAATTCCTTCTACCTTTACATTGAACTAATTGTACCCCAACCTCAATTCAATCTTCGAAAAATATTGTGCTCCATAGAGATAATCAATAAAATCATCGAAATGGGGAAAAATACCTGTTCTTAATGGTGATATTATTCGAGGCTCTATAATCAACGAAAATACTCATTGAAACATGTTTCATTTTAACAAATAAGTCTATAGCATACCACGGTAATTTTCTAGATCGAATGAAACCTTTCTCCAACAACTCTTACAATTGTTTCTTTAACTCTAAAATATCAATTTTGTCAATTCGATAAGGGGGTTTCAAAATTTTATTAGCATCAGAAACTAATTCAATAGTAAATTCAAGATCTTGATCAGGTATAATACCAGACAACTCATCAGGAAAAACATCCAGATACTCATTTACTACTATCACATCATTAATTTGAATAGTTTGTTTTCAGTATTGTTTTCAAGGCAACATTATTTTCCATCTTTAACTAGTTTCTCATTGTCTTAATATATTATCAGAGTTAACGGTTAATTCTGGTACAAAATTTGAATGTATTTATAAAAAGAATCCTTTTTGGATATATATTCAATCTTATCATGGTTAATAGAAACCCAATCCATTCCCAAAGAATCAATAAACTCTACTAGAGGAAAAATGATATGGTTTTGAGGTATGTTATTTCCATATATAAGGATATGAAGATTCTTATAATTTCTTTTTTCCTCCTCAATTCCCCCATGTGTTTTTTCCATAAGTTTTGGATTCCTTTCTTAAGGTGTAATTCCAAATTTACCCAAACATTTTTCAGAAATGAAATAATGTTTAAATCCTAAATCAGAAAACACTTTGGAATAATCTGAAGAAAATAAAAAGTAGTACTTGATACCAATTCATTTGATGGTCCCACATCGACCGTAGAAGTAGTAAAATATTTCACCACACTCTTCTACTTTTGATCTGTCCAGTTTCCAAACTGGGTAATCAACATTGGATCCACATTGGAATAATTCCCAAACTCATTGAAACTGAAACATTTTTCTGCTCGCTTTTCATTGTCTGTATGATTTTATTCTTTATAGTTACGGGCAATATGACCAGTCTTAGCAAATTAGAAGCACATTACAAATTTTGAGAGACATTATCCAATATGTTTTACTACACTTCTCAGAAGATAGACATTTAATTTTTTTACCTTCTGACTTCTTTGATGAATACATTCATTTTTTCTATCAACTAGACCTCTTCTTTTACATGATCTCATAGAACACCCAATCATTAAAAAACTTCATTTCTTCGATATATACCCATCTAAAGAGATTCTAAAAGCTTTTCAATTCACGAGAGGCTAATGTATTTTGATACCACGAATTAAATCCAAAGTAAAACTGATTTATCTTACTATCTAGATCTCAATAAATTTTGGAGCATATATTTCCAATCGAATGAAATTTTCATTGTAAGAATCCATTGATTCATCCTCCTGCCTCAATTCCACAAATTGGTTTTCCATCCTAAGTTGGAATGTATTAGGAAAATATTTTTTAACAAACATAACTTTGAATTCATCCCAACCAAGATCATCAATCTCCTCACAATCCCTGATATTTTTAACAATTGACCACCACTGATCAAAATTTCCTTCAAAATGGAATACAAAAAAACTAACCTTTTTATTTTCTGTACAAACCATGACATCAAAAATATTTTCTAGTGCTTTGATCCACCTTTAATCTTGCACAGTATCAGATGATCTTCTAAATGATGGGGGATGTTTCCTCATAAAAGGATCCACTGCATACATGTTAATTTATAGTTGATTTGGTTTATCTCATGAATAGACACCACCACCATTTATAGCCTGAGTCAACTGTTCCATCACTATAAAAAATTGTTCAGTTCTGATTCTGACGATCTCTGGATCATGATTTGGATGGTTATTCTCCTCTGTATTCCTTCCAAACATAGCTTCCTTGTTTCCTATGTAGAAAACCATTATGAACAAACATATGCTAGACGAGGAAATATGGTAATATTAAAATAATATATTATTTTAATTTTCCATAATTTAAAATCAATTATGTACATTCTATTAACAAAATTATAACTCATAATGTTATCTAAACCGACATCTAATACTAACAATAAGGACCCAAACTTAAACATTACATAATAATGAATTAATTTAATATTACAAATTGATGATATTTTCTTGTTTATAGATTTATAGAATTAGTTCATAACCTATAAATAACAACTTGGATATTACAATTAGAAACTTATACTCACTATCAATTTTTTTCATAAAACAAAAACTCTTAAAAAAAGAAACATGTTTAGTTCCATGACTTTTCCATGATCTCATCCTTAACCCTATTCATCTTTATGTCATATGAAAAACATTTCAAAACATTGGATGATCATAACAATCTCAGTAAGGGATATATAAATAAGGAAAACTAGCACTTTTTCAAAATAAAATGTAAACCATGAATACTTTATCCTAATGTAATACTTTTCACCTTAAAGAACTAGAAGAACACTTCATTTAATATAAGATCATTGCATACACTTTTTGAAACCAAAAGATCACCATAAATCCCATAGAAGGAAACATATATCATATAAGGTAACTTGGGACATAAACATACATAAATGGAATAACTATATGGTCGACTTCCACAAATTTCACTAAATGGAATATCATTATGTCCGACTTCCATACCCATGCATTGGAGGTTATAACGTAACCACCCATCCTTGGTTTATCACAGAACCACCCTCCATTTGGTTTATCACGTAACCACCCTTCATTGGTTAATCACATAACCACCCATAAAATGTCAATGTACCATCATATAATCATAACACAAAAAATTTAAAATATCAACATTTCACAAATATCATTTCATTTGTAATCACAAGGAATCATTTCAAGATATTAAAATAATCAATCCATTTAAAAATCCATATTCAATACCAAAAAAATCAAAAAGATAATAAGGGATTTCTTTTCCATTCAAATACAATAAGGCCTATAGTGGAATCCAAATATCAAATAATGATTACGGCGGTGGAGAGATCTTTGTCGCCACATACATTAAAAACATTTCCTTTATCATTTAGTAAAACACTTCACAAAAAATGATTCCCTATGGATTAAATTTAAAGTAAAAGGGACTTAATATACACTTTATAAGATAAAGAGGTGTATATTATCAAAATATGCCTCAATGAAAGGATATTGAGAGAAAGTCCCTTACCTTGAGTCTGATTCATCACGTATGTTCCATGTTCTTCCTGAATAATAAAAATAAGTTAATTTCTACTTGCTTGAGAACTATTTTCAAGTTTATTATTACTTTTATATCACTTATTATGACATTATAAAAATAAAAAGTTAATATCGTTCATTTTGTCGATATTGGGTACTTGAGTCGAAAATGAACTTCATATAATTAAAATTTTCCATGTGGTAAAAAGTCCATTATCTCCAGAATGATATTAATCATTTAGATCACACTTATATATATATATATATATATCATATATATCCAGTATATATGTATTTATAATAGTCTATACAATTTTTAAATAGAAATGAGGTGTACCGTTCATGGAGATGGTAAACCGTATGTAGCATGAACACTACTTTCATTTTTTTTTCATATTTAATGGTATGAAAACTAAATGATACATAGGTATATTGTAATTCCAATATAATTTCATATTATATATATTTTGTCCTGATCTATCCTTGGGGCCCGTGCCTTGACTACCCCAAGCCCGCCTTCCATAGGCCAGGTGCTGGCAACTAGAACCAAAGGCGTAAATCCTGATAAAAGGGAAGACATTGCCATTATATAAGAAAACAAACACCACAGAGTATGAAAGATGTAGTAAACACTAAGTAAACTGAGTACAAAAGTAAGTGCGGGAAAGTAAATGGGCCAGTATACAAACCCAACTAAAAGTACAAGATAACTGAGAAATGAAAGTACAACAGATGAAAAGTAAAGCAGCAACCACCAAGTCGTCCTCCGGATACCCCACCTAAAGGGTGGGTAAAGATGGTCTCCTCTGCTCCTCGAATCCGTTCGTCCGCACTGTGTACATCCCACATTATAGTCCTCCACCAGATACCGTCCCACACCACAAGCCTCAACTACAACCAACGTTTTCCATCATCTGCAACCAACACAACGTAGTGCGAGCATAGACTGTGTAGGGGTGAGTATACGATACTGAATAGGGACCTCGAGACCCACGAAGGCCTCCCAGAATCCACAAAGGATATACCAAAAATGAAATATACAAACACTAATTACCAACCAACTCTACTTAAGTATAGGACCATACATATACCTAAGTCATCAATTCCAATTCTTCTCCAACTCACGAGCCCAATACAACCCAATCAACATAGGAATTCACAACCCAATCCACACAGGAAAGCATGTCAATCAGATCGATGATAATGATTGAAAGTCAAGACTCAGCTAACACAGGTACACTACTCATAAATAGGGATGGATATGATTAGATGTAGCCTCTGAATCACCTCCTCTGCCGAACCCACGTCGGATCAAAGTACAGAAGTTGTCGCTGCCGAACCCACGTAGGATCCTAGTACAGTAACCATTACTGTCGAACCCACGTAGGATCCACGTACAGTCATCATCAATGCCGAACCCACGGAGGATCCAAGTATAGTTGTCCTTGCTACCGAACCAATGTAGGATCCATGTACATTCATCCTCGCTACCGAACCCACGTAGGATCCAAGTACAGTCATTGTCGTCCCAGTTGCAGCCAGCTCTAGGGTGCCCGCACACAGCACGCTAGATTCCGGGAGGGTATGCTCCATGATCCAAGAGGGTTCGATACATCAAATGTCATGATATCTAGAGTTGATGTATCACAATGTTCTGTGTCGTCAATAGGAACTCAACACGATAGACGACATGTCAATCGGATGTCCGGTCGGAGAGTTATTGGCTTTTCTGTCCTAGGGGCCCGGTTGGTTTTTAAGCTAAACCAACCTGACCATACTCCATATGGATCCAAACCTCGAGTGTATTAATCCAAAATAACCATCTCATTAAGAATAATTCAACTTAATTGCCGGCATGTCATTCAGACGTCCGATCGTTAAGTTATAAGTGTTGCCGCTACAAGGGCCCTGTTGGTTTCATGTTTGAACCAACCCAACTGTACACAAACTTCAGGAAACCTCGAGTGTATTATACTAAAATGACCGTCCCAATTCAAGGATCCCTACACAATTGATGGTGCATCGATCGGAGGTCTGTAGCCTAATATATGGGAATTTGAACGAACCTGGTCCGAAAATAGGGGGTCTGGGCCTGGTCCGACCAGGCCCAACACCCCCAGGGTCGGCCCGAACCGGGATGACCCAACCTGGGACCTGGTTCGGCTCGATTGGGCGTGGCCCGGCCTGTAGCTGGCGCAGCCCGCCCCAGCTGGGCGTGGCCGGCCCGGCTCGAAAGTCGGTCGCGGCTCGGCGCTGGCCGAGAGGGGCGCAAAGGGGGGGGGGGGGTGCCGCCCCATTGTTTCAGAAATGGCAGACCCGTGGGGTCCGCCCTAAGAATCTGTCGGGGGGGGGGAACCCCCCCCCCCCCCTCCCGGTTTTCCGTAACGGCTGGCCGTGGTGGAACCGCGGGACCCCCTCAGGCCCCGCCTTGTGGTGGCTCCAGTGGCTGGCTCAGCCGACCACCCTTGGATGACCGCCGCAGCCTTAGTCCATGGCTCTTGATCGACCGACACGGTGCGACGGCACCACGCCCTGGCCGCGAAGCCATGAAGCTACGACACAGCGCGATGACGCCGCGACCTGCTCCTGGCCACTGTGTCCTTCGGCCTCACCGGCGTGATGCGACAACACCGTGCACCACCGCCGCGGCCAGCTCTGGTCGTGGTCCTCTTCATTCTCGCGCGGTGCAATTACACCGCGCCGCCTTCTCCACAATGACCAATGTAGATCAACAAGAAAATGGGAGGAGGATCGGTAGTGTTTGTCCGGTCCGATATCCTCCCGTTATGATGATAACAAGCGGCCAAATTTTAATCAATGAAGGCCGATAAATAAAACATGAACGAATATAACCCCTACCACGAAGTAAGTTCACGGTTGTCAAGCGCTGTGGATGATGGCGTCATTACCGTCATCATCGGTGTCTCCTCCCTTGTCACGGAAGAAGAATTGGATTCAGAAACCGAGCTGCCAAGTCGACGTTCTTCATCAGAGAGTTGGCGTTCTTCATTGAAGAATAAGTTCATCAAAAGGAACCAGAGCTCTCTCCTCCCAAAATCTCAACAAAACAATCCAACCCACAAATAAAATAAGGCTCCTCTTATTTTATTAAAACTTGTCATGCATTCAAATTACAAAATTTAAACACTTAATTCAAATAATTGATTAAGTGTGTGTTGGCATGAATCAATGTGGGAGAGTGGGGAGTTACCCAATTAAATACAAGGGGTTTAATGGGGGGGGGTTTAGGGGTTTTAGGGAATGTGAAGGGTTCGGGCTCGTGCAGGCCCCACCCCACATTTATCCTCACATGGGTAGTTAGGATTCTAGTGGGTCCCACCCTTACTCCACCATGTAGGATAAAACCACCGTAGTTAGGAATCAAATTGTACCACACATTTTATTCACTTTTTATTTATTCCACTTTTTAACAACTCCTCCCAAGCAAATGCATCTTCGGTAAAGGACCTCCTAAGCAAATACCGGCATTGCGGTTTCATCGGTGCCCTCAGATTTCAATTCTGAGCACCGGTTCAAAATATAGAAAAACCCGCTCGTTCGTTCACTGAACATACCCGAGAAAAACATCAAAAATTGATTCTGGGCACACCGGGCCTTGAAATTAGGTGCCATCAGAAATTTCGTACTCCTAAAATCCAAAATAATTTATGAAAACAATTTCCTTCAAATTTATGGGTCTTTACATTACACCCACATCATGTCTTTACGTCCCCGTAAAACTACATGATAAACTATGGAAACAAATGAGGGTATTGTGCACGCATCTGAGCCTCCTGATCCCATGTGCTCTTTTAGAGGTTCTCATGATGCCACCTAATGCGCACTAGAGGAATCGATCATCCACATAGGAGCCGCTACTGTAGATCCTCGATCTCCACCGGGACCTCCACAAATGCCGCCTCTTCATCGATGTACATCTCCACGTGATCAATGATATGCGTCGGGTCGTACACGTATCACCTCAGCTGAGATACATGGAAGACGTCGTGCACCCGGTACAAGTGAGGTAAAAGAGCCAGGCGATAAGCCACCTCTCCTATCCTGCTGAGAACATGGAATAGTCCGATGAAGCGCAGAGATAACTTTCCACCCCAACCAAATCTCCATAATCCACATCGAGGTGAGACCCGTAAGAAAACGTGGTCTCCATCCTCGAACTCTAGTGGCCTCCACCTCCTGTCAGCATAGGAATTCTATAGGCTCTGTGCTGTCCTCAACACTCCTGGATGATCTGCACTTTCTCCATCATGGCCTGGACGATCTCTGGTCCTACAAGTGCTGACTCCCTAGGGTCAGTCCAACATAGAGGTGATCTGCAAGGTCGGCCATACAGTGCCTCATATGGTGCCATCCCGATGGTGTAGTGGTATTTTTTGTTGTACGCAAACTCCACCAAAGGTAGGTGATCCTCCCAGCTATGACCAAAGTCAAGGACACATGCACGAAGCATGTCCTCAAGAGTGTGAATGATCCTCTCAGTCTGACCATCCATCTGAGGGTGAAAGGTGGTGCTCAGGCGTAGCTGCGTCCCAAATGCCTCTTGCAACCCCTTCCAAAGCCGGGAAGTAAAGCGAGCATCTCAATCGGAGATGATAGAAAACGCCACACTAGGAATCCATACGATCTCCTGAATGTAGAGGCCTTTGAAGCTCTCCACTGAGCCCTTCTCTCTGATAGGTAAGAAGTGGGCCGACTTGGTGAGTTAGTCGATAATCACCCAGATGTAGTCATGTCCTCTGGAAGTAAGTGGAAGTCTCGTCACAAAATCCATAGATATCCTATCCCACTTCCACTTCGGGACCTCTAAGGGTTGTACCAAGCCTAATGGAACCTGGTGCTCCGCCTTCACCTACTGGTAGGTGAGGCATCATGAAACAATCTCTGCCACAACCTTCTTCATACCCGACCACCAATGTTGTTGTCTGAGATCCGGGTACATCTTCGCTACTCCTGGATGTACCACCAATGGGGAAGTGTGAAACTCTCTCAACACCACCTCCAAAAATGCAACTGGTACCATGGTACGTCCTTTGGAAAGAATGGCGTGCTCTCCTCCTATAGAAAATCTATCAGGTGCTTGTCCTGTGGATATCTGTGCATGTCACGTCTCACAGTCAACGTCCCCATGATGTGCTTCCCTAAACCACTTAAGTAGTGGAGGAGTGACTACGAGCGATTGTAGAAAGGCTGCTCCATCTCTATCCACAAAGGATATCTGCAAAGCAACTAACTACTCTGTCGCCTCTCCAAGTAGTTGAATTCCCGACCTCCCGCCGAGAGCATCAGCTACTAAGTTCCCCTTCCCAGGAGTATAGATTATCTCATTGTAATAGTCCTGGAGTAACTCAAGCCATCACTGATGTCTCAAGTTTAGGTCCTTCTGCGATAAGATTTACCTGAGACTATGGTGGTCAGAGTAGACTGTAAAGCGCTCGCCCATCAGATAGTGCTGCCACATCTTCAAGGCGATGACCACTACTACTAAATCCATGTCATGGGTAGCATAGTTCTTCTTGTGCCACCTTAACTATCATGAAACATAAGCGATCACTACCTGATATTGCATCAGGACACACCTTAGTCTGGTCCCTAATGCATCCCAGTAAACTACGTACCCTACTCCCTCTTCCGGTAACCTCAATATGGATGCAATGTTCAATCCGTGTCTCAGCTCATGGAATTCCGATGACATATATCAGACCACACAAAAGGTATCCCCTTCTTCGTCAAAGCTGAAAGCGGTGCTGCAACTCTAGAGAAGTCTGGCATAAATCTCCGATAGTACCCAGCCAGACCTAGGAAACTCCGCACCTCCGTCACGCTCCTGGTGGCTCCCAAGAAAGTACTGCATCGATCTTCTCAGGATCCACCACAACTCCTGCCTCAGAGATGGTGTGCCCCAATAAGTGGACCTCTCGAATCCAGAACTGACACTTCGAGAGCTTACCATAAATCTGGGGCTCTCGTAGTGTGTCCAGTACAACCCGCAAGTGGAAGGCGTGCTCCTCCTCAGTATTCGGGTAAATCAATATGTCGTGGATAAAGACTACGAAAACTCGATCGAGGTAAGGCTGGAAGATCCTGTTCATGAGACTCATGAACACTACTAGAACGTTGGTTACGCCAAAAGAAATAACCAAGAACTCATAGTGGCCATACCGACACCTGAAATCCATCATCTGCACATCCTCATCTCGAACTTTGAGCTGATGATAGCCTGACCTGAGGTCTATCTTCGAGAACCATCATTCTCCCTTGAGCTGATCGAAGAGATCATATGTCCTCGTAAGTGGATACTCTATCTTCAAAGTCATCGAGTTAAGGTGATGGTAGTTGACACACAGTCGCATGATCCCATCCGCCTTCTTGGAGAACAAAATAGGGGAATCCCAGGGTGAAACACTGGGTCGGATGAATCCCTTGCCCTGCAAGTCCCCCAGCTGTACTCGTATCTCTCGAAGCTCATTGGGAGCCATCCGATATGCTGGAGAAGATATCGTGGCTGTCTCGGGGTACATATCAATATAGAAGTCTACCTCTCTGCGAGGAGGTAGTCCTAGAACGTCATCAGGAAAAACGTTTGCATACTGATCCACCACAACCAGAAAACTTGGACTTCGCACATCAACTAATCTGAGGATGAGACTAGCCAACTGATGGGTGATCGGTTGTCCTCTCCTCTACATGAGTCCATCCTACACAGCAAAGTCTCCCTGTTCACCAGTGAAGGTGAAACTGCTCCCATCATATTGGACACATCACACATTGCGCCTAATACAGTCGATCTGAGAATGAATTGTAGATAACTAATCAATGCCCAAGATGACATCGTAAGGCCTCAACACCGCTATAAGAAGATCCCAGATGAATCTCTCGCCTCTTAGAGTAAGCTCACTCTGACGGAACCAGTGCATAATCATCAAGTTTGCTCTTGTAGGAGCCTCTAGCCGTAAGGATCGAGCCAACGGCTCCGTCAGAATCTCCGAGCTCCAAACAAGGGCAAAGTCAATGAAAGAATTACTCGCTCATGTGTCTATAAGAACTGCAGCAAGGATGGAGTAGACATAGATAGTACCTCGAATCATCTCAGGTGTGCCGTGGTCGAAGGCCTCCACTGCTTGAAGCTGAGCCTGTCCCTGTCTTCCAGCTCTCTATGGTAGGGGTGGACCTCATGGTGGTGGTGGTGGTAGATCCCCAAAGCGTCGTCCACCACTTACTGCTCGAGCATCTCATCTACCTCGTCCGCCTTCTCCTTGAGGAATGCCACCGTCGAACCTCTACCTCTGACTTTGAGGCCCCTCAAATGTCTGCTACTCCTCTACATGGCAGGTCAGGCAGTCACGAGCCATGTGGCCCTACCCACCGCATGAATAACACTATATTCCTCTCGTATGACTGACTTTGATGCGTGTGATCCACACCTCTGAAATATTATCTTGAGGTAACCTACCTGATGGTCTGGTCTGCTTGGACCTCTACGACATTTGTCTACTGCCAGTTGCAAAAGGCTCCTCTATGTGTCGCCCTGCGGTAGGTCTCGCTGTTGGTGTAGGCTCAGAAAGAAATCTCTTCACAAGAAGTGCTCGCTCTAGTACTCCTGCCTGCGTCAGAATGCTGAGGGAGATCATCGAAGCCCTGATCCCATGCCTCATTCCTTGCTCGAAAGTCCGAGCCCGGAAGAATGGGTCCCGTACCATTTTCGTGGGGTAGTTCCAGAGGTCAGCAAATCTCACTGAGTACTGGGCTACTGTCATGCTGCCCTTCCACAGCTGTAGTAACTTCTGAATGCGCACTGCACGGAGGGTGGCAGAAACGATCTCTGAGCGAAATAGGCTCTCGAAGTCCATCCAAAGTAGAGATTCTTAATCATGCACATTGAACATCAGGATCCACCATCTTCCTACTTCTTCGTGCATGAGACTCACCACAAGGATCACCATGAGGTCAGCCGGTGTCCCTACTAATCTAAAGACTCGGATGATAGCCTCCAGCCAATCCCCTGCCGCCTGAGGTTCCATCTCTCCATGGAACCTGGGTGGCCTCTGATGCTAAAACTCATACAGTGCACTCAGGTGACATGCACTCTCAGCTACTGGGGGTGGTGGCATCTGTGGCTCGGTGGGTAGAGGTACCGTTAGAGCCTCCACTGTAATGGGGCCCTACACCGAGGACTCGTTGCTCGGTGGGCTGTCATCTCGCACAATGCTCGGAACCCTAGCTGGCTGCCATCGTGGGGTCATCCTAAAAATAAATAGGTGCACCACAGTTAATACAGTATACCTGGTGAGCAGACACAAAGTAATCATAATGAAATTTTTTGAAACACACATGTAATCAATGTTTTCATCCACTGAGTCGGAAATCAGAAGTTTGGGTCCTGGTGTATGGATACGTCGGCCGCCGCACCAACACTGGACTCCCTGGACTGATAACCACACTCAATACCTTAAACATTGTTGCTTTAGAGATAATAAATTATCAGAGTCCTAAGTTCTGCGGTAGAACCGACTCCTCTGATACCAATTTGTCAGGACCTGTCCTCGGGGTCCGTGTCATGACTACCCCAAGCCTGCCTTCCATAGGACATGGGCTGGCGACTAGCACCAAAGTCGTAGATCCTAATAAAAGGGAAGGTATTGCATTTATATAAGAAAACAAACACCGCAAAGTATGCAAGCTGCATGAAACACTATGTAAACTGAGTAAAAAAGTAAGTGTTGGAAAGTAAATGGGCCAGTATACAAACCCAACTAAAAGTACAGTACAACTGAGAAAAGAATGTACAACAGCTAAATGGTGAAGTAGCAACCACTAAGTCATCCTCCAGATACCCCACCTGAAGGGTGGGTATAGATGGTCTCCTCTACTCCTCGAATCCATCTGTCTGCATCGTGTACATCCCGCCTGATAGTCCCCCACCGAATACCATCCTGCACCAGAATCCTCAACTACGATCAACAATGTCCATCTTCTGCAACCAACACAACATAGTGTGGGCATATTCCATGAAGGGGTGAGTATACGATACTCAGTAGGGACCCTGAGACCCCTGAATGCCTCCCAGAATCCACAAAGGATATACTACAAAGGAAAGATACAAACACGAAGTATAAACCAACTCTACTTAGGTATATTCCCATATATATACCAAAGCCATTAATTATAGTTCTTCTCAAACTCATGAGCCAAAGTAAAACCCAATCCACACAGGAAATCACAACCCAATCCACATAGGAAAGCATGTCAATCACATCGACGATATTGATTGAAAGTCAAGACTCAGCTCACACAGGTACACTACTCACGAAGAGGGGTGGAGATGAATATATGTAACCTATGAATCATATCCTATGCATATCCCACATAGGATCCAAGTACATAAGTCATCGCTGCCGAACCCATGTAGGATCCAAGTAAAATAACCATCGTTGTCGAACCCACGTAGGATCCAAGTACAGTTGCCATCGCTGCCGAACCCACAGAGGATCCAAGTACTGTCATCCTCGATTCCAAACCCATGTAGGATCCAATTATGGTCGTCCTCGCTGCCGAACCCACATAGTATCCAAGTACAGTCTTCGTCGTCACATTTGCAGCCATCTCTAGGGCTCCCGCACACAGGACGCTCGATTCTGGGAGGGTCCGCTCCACGAGCCAAGGGGGGTCGATACATCATCTATCAAGAAGTCCAATTTTGATGTGTCAAAACGTTCCATCTCGTCAATAGTAACTCAACGTGACGGACGAAGCATCAATCAGACACCCTATCTGAGAGTTATTGGCTTTTTCGTCCTAGGGGCCCATTTGAGTTTTTACGCTAAACCAACCTGACCGTACTCCAGCTATGTACAAAACTCGAGTGGAGTGATCCAAATGAACCTTATCACTTATAGGAATTCAAAATAATTGACGACACGTCATTCTGGCGTATGATAGTTAAGTAATAAGAATTTCCGCTCCAAGGGCCCTATTGGTTTTGGGTTCTAACCAACCCGACCATACCCAAACTTCACCGAAACCTCGAGTGTATTATACCGAAACGACTGTCTCGATTGAATAATCCCTACGCGACTAACATTTCATCGATCGGAGGTTCGTAGCCCATGATATGGGCATTTGAACAAACATAGTCTGAAAATAGGGGGTCTTGGCCTGGTCCGACTTGGCCCAACCACCCCTGGGTCGGCCCGAACCAGGTCGACCCGCCCCGAGTCTGGGTTCCGCCCAATTGGGCGGGGCCCAGCCCGGTTGGCGGGGCCCGGCCTGCAGCTAACACGGCCTGGCCCGCAGCTGGCATGACCCGGCCCTGATAGGCGAGGCCCGGCCCGCGGCTAACGCGGCGCGACCCAGCCGGGCGCGGCCGGCCCAGCCCGTGTGGCCTGCGGCCCGGCTCGGATGCCAGCCGCGACTCTGCGCTGGCTGAGCCAGGCGCAAAGAGGGGGCACCGTCCCCTTGTTTCCGAAACAGTGGACCCGTGGGGTCCGCCCTAAGAATCTGTCGGGGGAGGGTGGGGGGGGGATACCCCCCCTGGTTTTCTGAAACGGCCGGCCGTAATGGCCGGCATTGCTGCAACCACGGGACCCCCTTGGGTTCCGCTTCTAGGTGGCGCCGGCGGCCGGCTCAGCAGGCCGCCCATGGATGTCCTCCGCGGCCTTAGGACGAGGATATTGATCAACCTGCGCCGCGCGATGGCGCCACGCCCCTCCAATGCGGCCCTCTCCTATCCGCGGTATCCTTCGGCCTCACCAGCGAGGCGCGACAACGCCGCGCACCACCGCCGTGGCCCGCTCCGGTCGTGGTCATCTTCGTTCCCGAACGGTGCAACGGAACCGCGCTGCCTTCACCACAGTGACCAACGTAGATCAACAAGAAAAGGGGAGGGTGATTGGCCATGTTTGTGTGGTCCGATCTCCCCCCGTTATGACGATAACAAGTGGCCAAATTTTATTCAACAAAGGTCGATAAATAAAACTTGAAAGAAGATAACCCCTACCTCGAAGGAAGTTCGCGGTTGTCAAGTTCCGTTGATGATGGAGTCATTTCCGTCGTCATCAGTGTCTCCTCCCTTATCACAGAGGAATAAGAGGGTGGAGAAACAGTGTCGCCGAGTCGACGTTCTTCGTTAGAGAGTTGGAGTTCTTCTTTGAAGAAGAAGTTCTTCAAAAGGAACCAGAGCTCTCTCCTCCCAAACTCTCAACACAAAAAGACAACCCATAATTAAAATAAGTCTCCTCTTATTTTATTAAAACATGTAATTCATTCAAATTACAAAATTTAAACAGTTAATTAAATTAATTTATTAATTTTTTGTTGGCATGAATTAATGTGGGAGAGTGGGGAGTTACACAATTAAATACAAGGGGTTTAATGGGGGGGAGTTTAAGTGGTTTTAGGGAATGTGAAGGGTTGGGGCTCATGCGGACCCCACCCCACATTTATCCTCACATGGGTAGTTATGATGCTAGTGGGTCCCACCCTAAGCCCCCCATGTCAGATAAAACCACCTTAGTTAGGAATAAAATTGTACCACAAATTTATTCACTTTTTTATTCAACACACTTATTTTGAAAACTCCTCCAAAGCAAACCCATATTCGATTAAGGTCCTCCTAAGAAATTACTAGCGCTGCGGTTTCATCGGTTCCCTCAGATTTTAATTCTGATCACCAGTTCAAAAGATAGAAAAACCCGCTTGTTCTTTCACTGAATGTATCCGAGCTAAAGTTCAGAAATTGATTTCGGGCACCCCAGGCCTCGGAATCAGGTGCCGTCAGAAACTACGTACTCGTAAAATCTCAAAAAATTAAAGAAAAACTTTTCCTTGAAATTTATGGTTCTTTACATATTTTACATAATTTAATTATCTCCACCCTTTATATATTCCATTTATGGCATGAATGAGTCATAACACATTGAGGGGGTCATAGTCAACACTTCCCCAAATGAAATTATCGTATTTACACATATTGAAAATCATAAAGGTTTGTTTGTAAATAAAATTTATAGTATCATAAAGACAATATAAATATAATATATATCATATATAAATAATGCTATATCATAGTGGCCTCCATGAGAGGTGTTAGGGGAAAATCGAACAATCATTGTTTCGTGAGGCAATAGTTCTTCATACACAAACATAATTTGTTCATATCTATTTGATTCTGGTGTGTGTATATGTAGTTATAATAATTATCATAAAAATATATTATTATATTTAAGATATTTTTTTTGTTTTAAAATAATTCAATAAAGAGTGTTTTGGGGGTTTGAGAGGGAAATTAAATGAAAGAAGATTGAGATAAGACATTACTTCAAATCGGGTAACTCATTTTGATTTAAGCTAAAATGATTTATTGAATTTCCTTCTGCCCAAATTAATGATTCTATGAAGAAAATATGGAAGTTGGGAGCTTAGTTGGGGAGATTATGGAGGATCCATGGTGCCTGAGAGGTGTGTGTATGGGGTTAGAGGTGGTGGCCATTTATAAGAGGGAGGATGAGTACTTTAAGAATGTCTTGAATGATTATTTTATTATAAACTGAATTTTGATTTTTCAAAAGGTACGAAACTATTTAAAATGGAATATAAGATGATAACTGTTCTAAATAATCTATTTAAATTTGTTTTAGACAAGTTTTAGTGTCAAATTTAACCGTATCATTTTGATTTAACCCTTAGTTAACTAATTTAACTCTTACCACATCTTCTTGTATATTCATACTATATGGTAAATATAGTTTCCATAAAATCACTATAGAACCTAAATTACTTCATTAATGACATTTTAAACATTATATAATTCATTTTACATAATCTTATATTTTTAGGACTTTTATATCATTTAATAAAATAGTATTTATTTTAAAAACACAATTTTGTCAATTTTTATACTATTCATATCAAGACTCTTTTTAAATATACAAAGACATGATTCTTTCAAAAAAACTTCATTAATTAAACTATAACAAGTCCTAATCATCCATAAAATATGTGGACTATATAAAAAGTTTTGAAATAAATCTAATTTAATATTGATAATATCATTTAGTTACATTTTTTATTAATAAGGTAATCACTACATCATCATTGTGTCGTTAATATTTTTATTTTTCAAATGTATAAAAATTATAAATAAAATACCATGATGTAGGAAATTTTATTATTTTTATAATTAATATTTATCGTCTAATAGATCACTTATATGACCCATATATTTTTTTTACTAAAAGATACATGTTTACATTATATTTTTCTTTACATTAAATTAATTATTATAAAATGTCCTTCTCACATCAATGTGGATCCATGGGGTACCCAAATAGACCCCTGGATGCCCATGGAAAGATATATATCATCCAATAGTATTAATACACGTTTTATGGTGGTTTAGTATTATAATAGTATGATTTATTTTCACTTATTTACCATATTTACCTATTAACCATGGTAAATAAAATATTTACCGAAGTTAATATTCATAATATCTAAAAATAAAAGATAAATATTAAAAAAAATTCACATCCTGATTCTAAATACAGATTCCTTTTTTCCAAATTCCAAACACAGAAGATGCAGAAAATAATTTAATATTAATTCCCGTTGTCAAAACCAAAAGGTGTGTTTTTATGAAGTAAAAACCACTCAAAGATTCACATTGGTTTATATCCTATTTAAAAGTTAAATTACTTCCAATGAAAAAACATGTATTAAAAGGTAAACATATATTCCAACTACACTTTAAAACTAATTAAAATAACCATCTAACTATATAAATAATTATATTAAATGGTAGTTTTGTATTAAAATGCAGTATTTTAACTATTTATTAATAAAAGAACCTTATTAGAAAAATACAAAAATATCATCCATATAAAATTTTTGATGTCCCGACTTGAAAAAAGAATTTTATTTTGTCAAATATTTTAGATTGAAGTGACAAAAACTTAATTTTAAAAGGGTTCTCCATCATATTGTGGTAAAACAACATTTTAAATATTATTAGAGTTTTTCATTCATAAAATCAGCTTCATTCTTATTTTAAGCCTATAAACCTTACTAGATAAATTTTATGAAATTCAAAAAACAAGTATAATCATATTTTAGTTATTCGTGTTCATTACTACCAATAAAATGGCTATGTGTTAACTATGATTTAAAACAATAATAATATTATATTATTTTTCGGTAAAACTCAACGTTGTGTGAAACATAATATTTTTAAGAAACCCATTGTTGGTGTTGAGTACGCTATAATACATAGAATCCACTTTAATGAAAAATTAATATTTAATTAAAAAATATTAATAAATATGAAAATGTTATATTCTTTATTTACTTGGGTTGTTGAATGAATTTCCTTCAAAAAAATTACATGATAACCGGGGACATAATCCGATATAATATAGAGAGTACCTAAATGTAACTTGGATATATCGGTTAGATAATGTGGAGAAATATGATCTAAAGAAATTTAATTTCTAATGTGAATTAAATGTGTAGATTTAGTTATCCTGTCAAAAATAACACGAATCACATTGTTACCTTATGGGGTCTTTGGTAATCCCACAACAAAATTGAAGGATATATTTTCCCATTTCCACTCTAGCACTAGAAATTTTTGATGTATTTACTTTGGTAATTGTCATTATGATTCAAAATATTGACATTTCAAACAATTAATGGTAAATTCAAAAATATCTATTTTCATACCATCCCACTAGTAACACTCCAGATGATCTCTATAAATCTTAGTGGTTCTTAGATGTATAGAAAATTGAAGACTATGAGCTTCACTCAAAAACACTTTCTTCAACTTGGAATCATAATGCACACATTATCTTTCTTCAAAATCAAAAAACACCCTCTTAACCAATATTAACATATTTAAACTTACCATTAGTAGTAGATTCCACTTTTTTATGAAATTATTGATCGTCCTTCTGAGCTTTCATAGTTATTTAGGACAAATATAAGTGTACTAAAACCCGAAAAAATATCAGAGAATGTCCCTATATGTTACACCCTGAGTTTTTTTGTACCTTTTTTTAAGAAAATTTTCATTTTCATCTCAAAATGCACTAAGTCAAAGATTCCTATCAATCTAAATGGACTTGTCATAGTTTTTACGCAACACTGAGTTAGCGTATGATACACACAACACTGAGTTGGTGTACAATACAAGCAACAATGATTTTCTATGAAACACAATTTTATTTTTTAAATAATACTGTAATAAGTTATCATTAAAAAATGTTTTATGAATAGTAATAAATAATTTTCTAATATGTTCTAGAATTTATTATATAAATTAAATATTTTGATAACGAAAGATATGAATTTGTTAAAGTCCATTTAATGATTTAAAACATCATTTTCAGGAATGAACCACTTCTAATAATGAATTTAATTTTTGAAACATTCAGAAAGTGAATTTGATAAAAAAACCACATTTTAAAATTTATAGTTTCAAAATTATCTTAGGGTGAAATTTTGGAATTTTTCTGAGAAACTTCATTTTTGGATGAACATTGAAAAATACAGGATTTTAATTAAAAACTTCTTTCTAAATTATTTTATTAATAAGGATAAAATATATTTTAATTTAATCTCAACATTTAATTAGACATTATTTTTAAAAATTAATCCAATGAGTTTCATTGTAACCATTTCCACCTTGAAGTTGGATATAAAGTCTAAACAAACGTCTAATCGATTTTACTTTAAAACCTTCAGTGTCATTTTGATAGAAGGATTAATTCTAAATTAATTTATCCCACTTAGGTGATTATAATTTGGAAAAATTCATTCCATATTTATATTTATCATAACTTATAATTTGTAATATGGAAGGGTTTTTATGACAACAATTGTAGTGAATAAGATTAAAATTAATTACATCGGTTAAGAGAAAAATTTGGTTAATAAAGTAGTAAACTATAAATTTATGACCCAAATCGACCCATAATTATTTCCAACACCCATTTTATGTCCTTATTTATAACATATAATCAATTATTTCTACCTTGGTCTATTATTGGATCCACTAGCAACAAAAAAACATGGGTTAAATTCTCTCTTAAAATATTTACAAAAGTGCCACCCTCCCCCACTATTAAAGGCCACCACCTCTACCCATTCATCACACCTATAAAACAGTTAAAGATCAGCAAAAATCTACCCATGTAGCCACAAAAAAAAATCATAACTTCGACCTTGATGCATTCTTTATGTCATAAATCCACTCAAGGAAGCATGTTGTCACAATTCAAAAGGAGTTACCCGATTTAGAGGTAACTCTACTCTCAAGCTATTTTACTTTATTTTTTATCCACCCATCAACTATATTTATTCAATTATTGTGTGAAAAATAGTATCCTCAATATACCAGAATGTTGGTACACTAGGTGTTCTACCTACACTTAAATAAACCGCAATCTAATGGATATCAAACATACTATTTCCATGTACGGTGAATTACTGTCGCACGAAATAATGACTGTTCATTTTACATTTACCACTAATCTTGGTGGAAATTTTAAAAGAAAAAATGTGTATATATTTCATATATTGTATTTATTATGTCCTTATTATCTTTATTTCTTTTACAACACATGTATCATTACATTCCATTCAGTGTTAATACGATAATCTCGTTTGAGGATGTGTGGACTACCGCCCCCTCAATACGATGTGATTTGATCACACAACACATTAAATGTATTAAGGATGGGTATAGTGACCTTATATTATATATATGATATATAAATTCTATTGGAATAAGGATACATATATATACATACATATATATTCATATTTCATTTACTTACATTCTTTCAATTTGATAATAAAGATGGAAAGAATGTTTATGCATACGTACGACTTACCGTCTCCATGAACAGTGTATTCCATTTCATTATATTATATTAAATAGACTATTATAACACAAATATACTTTATCTAACTGATATTTATTTCATTTTTTAAATTCTAGAATCATGATATAATTTTAAGCACCAAATATATAATAAATCAAGACAACATTGAAGAATAAAGGGAATACTACCTGAAGTGAAACCTTAACAAAGGATCGTTATCAAGAGGAGGAAATAAGGTCATAATAAAACCATATAGGGTTTTAGATAAAAGAATATTATTTCTCAAATGATGTGTAATACTCTTATATTTATTATACAAGAATATATTACAGGTACGAGGAGATTGTAGACAAGGTAAGGGGATTTCATCTCACTTTTAATTTCTGGGAGATATATGATATGTTCACCACTATTTATTTTTTTGTAGTATATGTACTTACATGACTGTATTCTATTTATCTTGTACTTAAATTTATGGGTATTATAGTTCCCATTTTAGGATCATTTTTTCATGGGGTTTAGCTTCCAAAAGTTACCAAAATGGTGGAAGTTTTTGTCTCAATTTTCCTTCTTTGATCTTCATGTTTTGTTGTGAACCTAAAGTCTTTTTAGAGGTATATATACTTACATTTTACATGTTATATCTTGAATCTCCATATGTTAAGGATATATTAAATTTTATTTAATTTCATTTTCTTATATTGAGAGTATTATCCCATGTTACCGAGTTATAAGAGTTCATTGAGATAATATTATCACTTAATAAGATTGATTAGGTTTATCATTACCTTGATGAAATATTATGATCAATTTATAAATATAATTCATGAGTTTACTAATCCATTATTTATTCATGTATCCTATTTTCAGTACCAATTTCCACTATTTGTTACTTAAGATAATGATTTTATGTAAAATTCTACAATCTCTATCTTTAGTCGGAAATCTATTATATTCAAAAACCAAGTTTTTGAAAATGAATTAAAAATTATTTCAAAAGATACATAATAGTAATTTTATTGGAAAAAGGATTTTAAAAATGTTTTATTGTTTTCAAATCTTTGGTTAAATTTATGCAAATATATTTTCAAAGAAAAAGGTCTTCAAAAGGATTTGTGTTATAAAAATAAATTTTTCAAGAAAAAAGTATATTTTCCTCAAGAAATATTTTTAAAAGATCATTCAAATTTATTTCCCATCTATTATAATATCCATTGGTGTTACTAATTCTTTACTATAGAAATTATTAAATGTTTCCATTTTGATTCTTTCTTTGAATGGATTATTTTTATGCAATTATTCTTATGAATCCCATAAATATTTCATGTGTTATATGCTTTTGAAACCATATTCATTTCATGGGTTGTTCTCATGATGGGATGATTATTAAATTTGTCTATTTCCATAGGTTATGATATGTTTACATGTTTATGATACCCATTTTATTTCATGGGTTATGATATGATTATTTATGATATTGTGGCACAGATATGTATGATTTCATTATGTGATTTGTTGGACCTATGTCTCCCTACAATGAATTGGGTAAATATTTATATCTCCTGATATAAACTTATATTGTTTTGGAGTGAACCTTGACTACTATTATGGCCATTAGAGTGAAACATGACTACTAAGACAATTTGAGGAGTAAACTCCTACTATTATGAGGGCCACGGGAGTGAACCATGACTACATTGATTGTATGATGAGTGAAACCATACTACTAAAATGTCCATGAATGTGATACCTTTGGCACGATAGAAATCATTATATTCTTATGTGTTTTTCACACTTCCATGTTTTATTCCTACATTATTATTTTGTGTCTTATGCTATTTATATCTTTATGATTAATTTCTTATGAACTACCATTCTTTATGCCATGATCTCTATTATGATCTTTGACAAGATGGGTTTGATCTTCTATTTTCATGGTCACATCATCACACCCATATGCTCATCTTTATGATTACATGTCTCCCTTGTTTACCCTTACTGATAATTTGAGTTCCCTACTTTAGTGTTTCCCTTCACCCAAGTTGTGATGATATGTACTATGTTTCATATTTCTAAGAAGGGTTATTGTCAAAAAGAACCATGTGAGATATAATGTTGCACACATATGTACCAATGTCTAAGTTCACATGTTTCTGAAGGCACTAGACTAGTATAGTCTTCATGTGGATGTTTGTTTAATGTTTTCTGTATTCTGAAAAATTTATGTAATGTTAATGATTGAATAAAGAGGGTCTCTATAGTTTCTATCCATGGAAAATTTTATTTATCCTTCAAAATCAAAGTTGAGAAAACCTTCTATAGAACCCTGAGGACCTATCTACAGATAATTATAGGGATGAGTCAAAGTATAAAAAAATGTACTAGAATTTTGATGAAGGATGGAGTGAGTGGCTTCCTATAAATACATCCCTATTTGGATACAAAATGTGGGTGTGGCTCTGGAACATATTTACCTAGGGGTAACAACTCTGACAAGATGTTTCAGGCTTGAATCGGGGTAATATAGTACACGATAATGGACCATGCTCCATAGTTAGTTTGACACTCTCTGGGCATATGATTTGGGAATTCAAAAACTCTTCACGAACAATTATTAAGGATTTAAATATATGTTATCTATATGTAACGTAGGATAAACATATGGAGTCAATGATTAAGGATGTTTTCATAAGTTAGACATCTTAAAGGTTGATTATCATTGCTATGTGGTTCATTATAATGATAAATATTTATTACTCTATGATTTTGGATTTAGTTAATGTTTGGAACATAAAGGAATAGTGTTAATGGTGAATGTGACGAAAAATGCAACAATTTTACACTTGAACAAACAAATTTTATGGGATATGGAATGAAAAAATAATTTTATATGTCCAAACAACTTTCTCAAGTTATGAATCATGGTGGACTTCCAAATATGAAAAAGAGGGAACAACATTTTATTGAGTATTTCATGAGGAAATGTCCACATTTTTTTAGATGGTATCTTGATCCACTTGTTGGTGAAAAATGGATTAGTACCATTGAAAATATATTCTTCATTCTTCTGTGTTTGCATCATGAGAAAGTGATTCTAGTTGTTTATTGGTTAGAAAGAAAAAAAGATTAGTGGTGGAATCTATTCAAGAATATGGGGAATCATGATTATATTGAATACATGGCATTGGACGAGTTCAAGTAATAATATTTCAACAATTTCTCCTTCGAACTCATCATTACAAGATGTAGAAAGAGTTATATGAGTTGAAGAAAATGGATGATGTGTCTTTTGGTACCAAAAATGCTAATTTCACGAGACTTGCAAGGTACGCTTCAAGAATGATCATCAGACCCCAATGTAAAGTTGATAAGTTATTTGGTAGATTAAAGACATGTATCATATGGTAATTTTCCATAAGATACATTGGTATCTACTAAGAGTTTTTGAGTTGTGCAATCAAGGTTGAAAGGGAGGTGGGAGTAACACAACAATCACATGTATTTTACAAGAAGAGGAAGATTGAGTTTAAAGGGAACTCTAAAGACCATGGAGAAATGAAGATGAACATTCCTTTTATGATCTAAGTGTGGGAATAAACCTGGAGTTAATTGGATTAAAGGGCCTAGTAAATGTTTTATGTTTGGAGAGGAAGGCCATTTGGAAACATACTACTTAGATAATTGGAAGAAGTTGGCTCAAAATACTAATGGAAAAAGACCCACTCCTAATGAACCTCCCACGATTCAGTTCATCATGTTTTTGGATAATGATTATTATGATAAATACTACCAAAACCCAAGGGTTGGTAGTGATGTAAAATTCAGAAACCTCTAAAGCTGAGGTAGAAGGAGAAATCTTCTGAAATCACTACATCTAATGTGTGGTGAGATAATGATGTGATCAAATGTACATTTACCATCCACTATATAACTACTAATGCCATATTTTATTCTATATCTACCCACTCTTTCATATCTATAGAATTATATAAGGGTGCCACGATTCCCCCAAAACAATTAGAGGTAGAACTAAAAGTGAAACCCTCTAATGGTACGATGATTTCATCTCAAGTCTATAATTCCTATCTGGAGGTACTTAGTGTGAATGTTCTTACTATAAAACTTTTTATTCATACTTTGGTAAAATTTGATGTTATACTAGGAATGGATTGGATTTTTTTCGCATAAATCCCATATATTTTTTCAAGAATGGGATGTTATGTTCGATATTTCAAACCCTCCTATAATCATCCATCAATGTGATTATAAGTCTGAACATCATGTGGAGATTACATTTAGTGTTTGTTTCTTAATTACCATTCAAAATGGTTGTTTATCTGAAACGGATTTGGAGAATATCGAAAACAATTATAAGATTTTTGTTCAGGATTTTTTTGAGGTATTTATAAAATATTTGAATAGTCTACCACCAATAAAGTGGTTTTTTTTAAAGAAATGATCTTATACCTATTTCCACACCAAGTTTAACGAATCTTTATAGAATGGCCCTGATTGAGCTGCCGGAAATAAAGAAGTAAATCCAAGAAAACCTTGACAAGGGATAAGTATAGATAAGTATGACACCTTAGGGTGCATCAGTTCTTTTTGTTAAATAGAAATGTGGATCATTGTGATTCTACATTGATAATAGGTATTTAAACAAGATCTAAATCAAGAATAAGTATCACATTCCCCTTATTTATGAATTTTTGATAAACTATGTGGAGATTAATACTTTTTCCATGATTGAACTTTGTTTTTTATATCCTCAATTGAGGGTTAATAATGAGGATATACCTAAGGCAGAATTATGTACAAGGTATGGTCACTATGAATATATAGTTATTCATTTTCGTCTTACTAATTTCACTACTATCTTTATGGATTAAACGAATAGATTCTTTAGATATTATATCAACTAGTTTGTGGTAGTCATTACAGATGATATTCTTATCTATTCAGGGAGAAAAGAAGAGAATGAAGATCACTTTATAATTTTATTGATGTCCCTAAGGAAGAATAAGTTATATGAATAATTCACAAAATTATAATTTTGGTTATAAAAGGTTTCATTTTTGGGTCACATAATCTGAAGATATGGTACAATAGTAGATCCATTAGTGGCATAGGCTATTGAAAGCAAGACAAACCAGAAATAGTGACTAAGATATGTAGCTTTCATGGTGTATATGGATATTATTGATGGTTTGTGGAGAATTTATCATGAATATATAATCCTCTTACCCACATAACTCTAAAGGGTGGTAAGTTTCATTGGACAGAATAATGTGAGGAAAATTTCAAGAAACAGAAAAGTATGATGGTCAGTAAACATAAACTTACATTACCCTGTAGTGGAGAATGCTTTTTAATTTATAATGATGCATCCTAGAATGGATTGGGATTCAATCATATGAAAAATAACATATTAATAGAATATTCCTCATGACTATTAACGATTCATGCGAAAAATTACCCAATGCACGATTTGGTGTTTGCAGTAGTATGTTTTTAATAAAGATATGGATGAATAATATATATGGGGAAAAGTGGGACATATATATAGAGAGTAAAATTCTGAAATATATATTCACACAGAATGAGTTGAACATGATCCAATTACGATGGTTATATTTGATTACAGATTATGACTGCCCAAAACATTAGCACCCTATGAATGATATAAATGTGTCATATACTTTGAGTTGAAAATATCATTCTAGCTTATTGATGATGAGGATCATAAAAGATCCAATATTTCAGGATTTTTATAAGATGGATCTTGAAATCTTGAATGAAGTAGAAAAATATTATCTTTCTCAAATTAATTCTCAATCCACTTTTAATGTAAATATCAAGGAAGTGAATAAATAAGAAGCAGAGCTGCAAAATAAAGTTAGAAATATTTCTGAGTTTAAATTTTATTGGGATGGAATGATATAGTTCAGAAACCATGTATGTGTTCCTTCCATTATAGATTTCAAACAGGATATATTATAATAATCTCATAGTTCTTCATTCACTATTCATCCAAGAAGTAAAACAATGTATAGGAACATAAAATTATTCTTCTAGTGGGATGGAATGAAGTGAGATATTTTAGAGTTTGTATCTTGGTGTTTGGTGTGCCAGTATGTGAAGGATGAAATAATAAATACTATAGGAATATTTCATCCATTACCCACACTAGAATGGAAATGGGATAACATAACTATGAATTTTCCCATTATACTACGCAAAACCTATACAGGGTTTAATTATATATGGGTTGTAGTTTATTGTCTTACTATGTTAGTACACTTCATTGTTACTATATAAGATCAGTATATTGATGATATTTATAGAATATACATGAAAGAAATGTTAAGGTTGCATCGAGCACCACATTCTATTTAATTAGATCGAGATCCAACGATTACATCAATGTTATGGAAAGTTCATCATAAATTAGATGAAAAATAATTGGGTTTCAGCACTTCCTTTCATCATCAAATATATGTCTACTCTAAAAAATTCAAACCCTAGAGGATATGTTGAGATCTTGTTCTCTTGATTTAAAAGGTGGTTGGGAGCAAAAAATTCCATTGGTTGGGTTTTCTTACAATAATATCTTTCAATCAAGAATTCATATGGAACCCTATGAATACATCCATGGGAATAAATGTAGAGATCAAATTTGATTGAATGAGTTCAGAGAAATAAATCTATTACGACATGAGATAGGAGAAGAAATGGTCAAGAAGGTTAGAACCCTTCAGTAGAATATCCAAGAAGATCAAATACTGTAGAAAAATTATTCTGATAACCGTCAATGTGATCTTGAATTTGATTTCGGGGAAAATGTATCTCTAAAAAGCTTACCTTGGAAGAAAGTTATAATATTCATGAAGAAAGGAAAACTAATCCCTAGGTATATTAGACCGTATGAAATTATTGATCATATCAGGATGGTATTCTATAGGTTCGCACATCCACTAAATATCTCTCATGTCCATGACGTGTTTCATGTATCTATCATGATGAAGTACATATCTAACCTTTCACATGTATTGAACTCATAGGTCATACCACTAGTGCAATATATTTCTAAAAAGAGGATCCTATTGAAATTATGGACCAAACATCGAATGATCTACCAAACAGGACCACTTACCTGGTAATGTTTTTGAGGAAAAATAACTAGTTATAAGATGATACGTAAGACCATAAGGATTTTATGATGTAGAAGTGTCCTCATTTATTTACACGAGTGATGAATTTAAAGGGACAAATTCATTTTAAGGTGGGGGGGGGGTAGAATTTTACACCCCAAGTTTTTAAAAACTTGTTTTCTGGAATATATAATAATTTTCATCTCTCAATTAACTAAGTCAAATATTCCTTTTACACTAAACTCAATTTTTTTATGTTACAAGAAACATTGAGTTGGCATATGACCCACATAACATAGAGTTGTTGTATGATATAAGCAACACTGAGTTTCAATAAAACCTCATTTTATTGTTTAGATAAGATAATCATAACCTAGATATTAAACATATTTATAGTAATATTAATAACTACTTTTCAAATATTTTCTATAATTTTTTTATATGAATAAAATATATTTATAAAGAAAGATATGATTTTGTTTAATTCCATTTTTATGTTTTAAAATATTGTTTTCTTAAATGAACTGCTTCAAATAATAATATTTATTTTATACATATTTATAAATTTAAATTGATAAAATAACCTTATTTTTTAATTTATAATTTCAAAATTATCTTAGGGTCAAATTTTGTAATTTTTATTAGAATCTTCATTATTAGATGAATAGAGAAAACATTAAATTTTAATTCAAAACTGGTTTTTAATGTAATTTATTTATAAGGGTAAAAAGATAATTTGTTCTAAAATTTGAGTTAGATAAATTTTTTAACAAGTAATATGATGTTGGTAATTGGAACCATTTCCACATTGAAATAGGATATAAAGACTAAGAGATCTTTTGATCGTTCTTACTTAAAAAACCTGCAGCAACATTTCGACCGTGGGATTAATTTTAAAAGAATTTATACAACTTATTCGTATATAATTAGACAAAATGGATACCATATTTGGATTAATCATAATTTATAATGTCTAAAACTGTCTATTTTATTTTGGACAGAAAATATTTGGGAATTGGAATAATATTAACTACATTAGTTAAGAGAAACAATTATGCTAATAAAGCACTAAACCTTAAATTTAAGACCCAAACGACCTAGAAACTTATCCAACAGCCATTATATGTCATAATTGAGACTCTGTCATCACTTTTACCTACAATGTCCCATTATTGTACCCATTAGAACCATAAAAAACGTGGGAGTAATTATCTCCTCAAATATTTACAAAACCACTACCCCTCTTTCACTATAAAGGCCACCACCTATACCCATTCCTCACCCCTCTAAAACCTTTTATGATAGGTAAATATTTTCCCATTTAGCCAAAAAATAGTCACAACTTTTACCATGAATCCTCCCATAGGGTATAGATCCTATCACGATATCCTTTGGGAAAAAACCCAAACAATTTACCCGATTAAGAGTTAATGTCTTCTCTTAAGCTCATTTATTTTATTTTCTTTATATAATCCTCCACTATCATTATTCCATTATTGTGTGAAAAAACTAGTATCTGAAATATACTTGATTTTTTTCTGATAAGGTTTAGACCTACACTTACACACATCTCCATCTAATGGATATCGAACACACTGTTTCCGTGTATGGATTATTACTGCCTCACAAAACAATTATTGTTCATTTTTCATTTACCACAAATCATTGTTCCCATTATGATAAAAACTCAAGATATGTTTCTTATATTGTATTTATTAAATCTATAATATTATTTATTACTCATACAAGACACATATCTTTATGATAATCTTGTTTGAGGAAGTGTGGACTACATCCTCCTCAAAGTGATGTGATTCGTTCACACACCACATGGAATGAATTATGGATGGGAATAGTGAAATTATTTGATATATATTATATATTCATGATACATGACTAATGATACGGAAACACACACACACACACAAATATATAAATATATATATATTTCTTTTACTTTCTTTCCGTTAATATGAAAATGAAGACGGAAAAAATGTTTATGCATTTGTAAGACTTACCGTCTCCTAAAATGGTGTATTCCATTTCATAAACATATATTATAAATATTATTTCAACAAAAAAATAATTTATATACCAGATATTTATATCATGTTTTAAATTATATATTCTGGATATATGTATAAGGACCAATTATATAAATAATTAAGAAACAAATGAAGGACAAAGTAAATGTTTCCTGAAGTGAAACCTTAACATAAGATCGTTAACAAGTGGGTAATATAAGGTATTAATCCATCCATATATGGTAATAGGTAAAATAATATTCTAATTTAAATGATGTATAATATAATTATATTTATTATACATTAATCTTGTACGAGTACAAAGAGAGTCAAGACAAAAGGTACGGGGATTCAAAGTCACTTTTAATTTATATGAGATACAAGATAATTTTTCATCTCTTTACATTGGGGTGGTGTATCTACATTACATGATTGTATTATATGTATAATTTAATTAAATATATGGTCATTCACATTCCCATTTAATTATCCTTCTTTCATTGGGTTTATATTTCAAAAGATTCCTATTTGGTAAAATAGTTTTGTCACAATTTTCCTTCTTTGAGATTCATGTTTTGTTATACACCTAAACTATTTTTCAAGGTGTATATACATCCATTTTAATTTTTATATCATAAATATTATTCGTTCCTTGATATATTAAGCTTCATGTAATTTCATTTTCTGACATGGAGAGTATGATCCCATGTTACAAATTTATAAGAGTCTACTGAGACAATCACATTTCTTTTTGCGATTGTTTATTTTTATGATTACCTTGATGAAATATTATGATCCAAATATCATGAATATTAATGATTTTACAAATAATATATATATTCATGATATCATCTATTTTTATAACCTTTTTCCTACTCTTTGGTACATAAGATAATGTTTTTTAGGTAAAATATGACTGTCTCTCTCTTCAGTCAAAAATATGTTGTATTCAAACACAATGTTTTCAAAATGCTTTCAGAATGATTTCAAAAGATCATTGAAGATAATTTTCATAGAAAAATGATTCTAATTGTTTTTATTTTATTCAATTCTTCCTTTATAATTTTTCAAATATATTTTCAAATAAATTGTTTATCAAAAGGTTTTATATTAGAAAATTAATTTTTCAAAGAAGAAAAAATATTTTCCTCAAAAATGTTTTTAAAATATCATTAAAAATTATTTACTATCTAAGATTACATCCATTGATGTTACTCATGCCTATATGGGGAAATTATTCATTGTTCCCAATTATATTCATTCTTTTAATGGATTATTATAATGTCATTATGCTTATGAATCCTCTATCTATTTCATAGGTTATATGCTTTTGAACTCCACTTATTTTAAGGGGATGATCCAATGATGAAATGATTATGAAACATATCTCTTTAGATATGTTCTAAAAAATTTACATGTTTATGATACCCATTTCATTTCATATATTATAATATTATTATTTATGATCGTTTGACCCATGTATGTATGATTTCTTTATGTGAAGGGTGTGACCTATATTTCCCTCCAATACATTGGGTAAATATTTATATCTCAGGAGATAAAATAATATGGTCTTTGGGAGTGAACCATGACTACTATTATAGCCATGGGAGTGATTTATAACAACTAATATGATATTAGGAGTAAACTCATGCTACTAGAATGGCCATGGAATTGAACAATTACAATTATGATGATATTGGGAGTGAACCCATACGACTAAGATGGTTGTGGAAGCAATTCCTTGGCTACTATAGAAACTATTATATTCTTATTTTTTCCCTAATTCCATGTTTTATTCCTACGTCATTATTTCATGGATTGTGATCTTTATTTCATTATGATTCACATATTATTAAATACTAATTGTTATGGTATGATCTCTATTATGAACTTTTATATGATGGGTATGATATATAATTTTCATGATCACATTTTCATTCCCTTATGATCATGTTTATACTTATATATTTTCCCTTTTTACCCTTTCTGAGTATTTGAGATGACCCCTTTTATGTTTCATTTCCCATAGGTTATGATGATATGTACTATATTTGATATGTTTATGAAGTGTGAGAGTAAAGAAGAACCTTGTGGGAGATGATGTATCTCACATATGTATCGGTATTTATGTTTCTATGTTTCCAAAGGAACAAGACTAGTACGGTATTCATATGTCCATTTTTGTAATGTTTTGTTTATTATGAAATAGTTATGTAATGTTAATGTTGTTAAAGAAATGGTTTTTATAATACATAAACAAATTCTATAATCAATTTTTTCAATTAATTAACTGAAATATCACATAGCAAGGGTAACAAGGTCAATGTGGGATTATGTTTTATGACTCAAAGAATTAACCACATTAGTTTCTTGTCTAGGGTAGTAAATAATCATTAAATCATATTCATCGATAAGTTACATTTATTATCTTTTTTTTATTTTTAAATATTTGTATATAAATAAATATATATATATCAAATTTATTTGATTTGGAAGTATTTGTCACTTTACTCCATACTGTTGACACCTTCTATTTTTTAATGTAAAAACCGCATCCCCTAATTATATATCATGTGTATCATAATTTAACTCATGAGTTTTAAATTTATGTGAAGAAAAATGATTTAAATGATTATTATTCATATAGAAACAAACATTTTCTTTCAAATAATTATCACTGTAGCGAATGAATCCATTTCTAGATAACAGGTTCAAAACTGGAGTTTTTTGCATTCTTCATTGTTGTTCCTAAAACAAATAATAGCATTATTTTATCTAGATGGATTAAACTCCTTTGGAGTTAAATAAGTTGTTGGGATAGAAAAATGAGAAAATATTTCAAAAAATTATTATTAGAAACCCAATAATCCAATAAAACTAGGAATCTATCTAATATTTTTTTGGTGTTTTCGATTTCCAAACATAGGTTTTTTAGCAGGGTAAAAAATTGTTCCATATTTAGAACAAAATATCATAGGAAATAAATTTTTGCAACATAAATTCATACATAATTAACATTCCATATAGTTTTATTTATTTTACGTTTGAAAAACAATACTTAGGTATCATTCATGTTACTACTAACATTTAGAATATAAAAAAAATCATTAATAAAAAAACAAAATACCTATATAATAACTCTTGAAAACAATCTTACTAGGACCAATAATATAGCAGATTCATTAGACAAACTGGAGAACATAAATAAAAATTCATAGTTCCCATGTCAAATTTTAAATTTAGAATTCCGAACGTCATGCTCTTTTTCCCCTGATTTTAATTTTTTCCATCCTATGTATAATATCTTTAAGAATATATTTCTCATGGAAAATATCTTAAATTCATCCCATTCCATGGCCCCAATACCAATAAGTTATCTGATATTCATAATCATTGACCACCACTGGTCAACTTCATCTTCAAAATGGTAAATATAAAGACATAAATTTATATTATCTATATGACCCATGACATAGAATATCATTTCTAGGGAATTAATACATCCAAAAGATATCATTGTCAAATGATTAAATTAATAATGGGGGATGTTTCCTAGAAAAATACACCAATATATTCATTGTCATTGATGGTATATCAGGTTTCTATCTAGAATGGACAACAAAACCATTTAATCCTATTTCAACTAATTAATCAATGAAAAAGTTGTTCCGCTAAAATTAAAACCATCTCAGGATACTGATTTGGGAAGATATTTTTCTCTCAATGCCTTCCCAATTTAACTTCCATGTTTCCTCTATAGAAAACCATTCTAAACAGACATCGTTCTGATAAAGGAACATGGAAATATTTAAATGTTACAAAACATAAACATCACTATAAATTAAATTTTTTAATGGAATAATATTAACATTATACTAAAATATAATTTAATATAAACTAAACTATCATACAGACGATAAGGATTTGAACATAAACATTATACTATCATGGGTTTCAATTCATGAATTCATTATCTTACATTTGATGATATTTTCATGTTTACATTTTTATAAACTTAGTGTAAAAATCATACAAAACATAAATTTATAATAAAATGTGGAAACTTATGATCAATATTTTTCCCAATATAAATATTTTAAGATAAAACAAGTAATTTTTCATTAATAATCATTATTAATTTCAACATTAAATCTTCTTTTCCCTAACTCATCTTTAATACCTATGAATTGTTTTTAAAAAATGTAGTATGAGAATAGAAAATCATAGTAAGGGATATAAAAAATTATAATTGTTAGTAAATTGAAAACATAATAACCTAATAAACAATATCGTTTATATAATTGTACAATAAGTGAAATAAATATGTCATTTTCACATGAAAATGAAAACTTTTCTCTGAAATAAATCCATTAAATCACATAGAAATCATAGATAAATAATATAGGTATATTAGTACATAATTTTCCATATAACTCCTAAAAATGAAATAATAAAATGGTTTATTGAAATATCCAATTTATTGGAGGTCTATCTTGGACTCACCGATCTTTGGTTTATAACGTAACCTCCCATTCATGGTCAATAACCTAACCATCCATCCTAGGTTTCTAAAGTATCCACATCTCAGCGTTATATAATTTATCCCCCATCAACATAAATTATTTCGTAGAACCATAACATAACCATAACATGTAAAATCATTAAATTATCAATATCAAAGTCATAAAATATTCTTTTCATCCATAATAAATTTTTTACCAAAATTAAATTATCCATATGTTTTAAAAACCCATTTTTCAATACAAAAATCCCAAAAAACTAGAATATGGGTTTTTATATAACTAAAACATGAAATAACTTAAAGGAATCCAAATATTAGATAATGGTTACGTTTTTGGAAAATTCATTGTCACCGTATACATTAATATTAAAATTTTGTTTTGATGTTTGTAAACAAAGTCAGAGATTCTATAGAATGATTACATTTTAAAAAATAGAACAAGAGACCAAAATTCCCTTTATAAAATTATCATATTGATAATAAAATCATTTTAAAAACATGTAAATGAATGAAATTTGTATTTTGATGGAAATCATTAAAAGTTTTTTTTACAAAAATATGCTTATCCATTTGGAAATATTTGAATAATAATCCCCGTGAATGATTAAAATTCAAGAATACCTAAATTACCTTGAGAATAGAGAAATTCATTATATAACAAGTCCATATAATGGTAAATACACTTTATAAAACAATATAGTTCTATAAATTATAAATATGCTTCAATAAAAGTAAATCGAGAAAAAGACCCATATATTGATTCTGACATGTCAAATATGTTCTTTATATTCTTGAATAAAAAACATATATTAATTTGTTACTTATTTAAGGATAATTTTATAGTTATTATTACTTTTATTTAACTTAAATCCATTATATATAAAATTAATAAATCCATTTAGTTTGTATCGTATGTTTCAATGATATTTTATTTATGTGTCCAAAATAACGTTGGTATGTTAACTATGGTCAAAGAGGTCATTATATAAACATCTCCAAAATAATAATAATGAATTAATTTTCATAGTTTTAAAACAATTATACTTATAAGATCAATAATTAAATATGGTATAGTTAAATGATGTATGTTACGATCATGTATATTACAGTATGTACACACACATGAGTTAAATGTCCATTTTTCAACAACCATTATATAAAGAAGTTGAGTAATGTTTTTGTATTTATATAATGATAATAATATAAAATACATAACATTTTACTTATTAAAATATAAATATATATATCATCCATGTGGTGTGGTGATGAAAATAGATTCATATCGCTTTCTGAATGAGGTAGTCCACAGGTATATGAAACACATTATCATTTTTAGTGTTAGAAAGGAAAAGATATATTATCAATTTATTAAGAAAATTATGTAAAGAAAATCATGATTATTTAATTTATATAAAATATATTTATGACCATTATTTTTATTACCTTCCAGGTAATTTGTTATTGATAAATGAACCACATCGCTTTATAAGGCAATACTCCGTTATACACATGATCAACATTATTTTAACCCATATGAATTGGAAAGTAAAAAACGTTTAATATTATATTATGACCCTAGAGGTATAATTATGTGATAAAAATCATATATATACTATATATACATCATAATAACTAACTATGAGAGTTTTTGATCAAATATATGTCACATTAGTTTGCATGATGGTAGTCCACTGTACACACGAGCGACGTTACTATTTCCCATTTGAGGGAAGAGGAGAAAGATATAGGTAATTAACATTAAATAATAAAATATTCATATATTTTAGAAACATTTGTTATTAGATTATAATAAATGAATAATATTTTATTTATTTGGATGAAGAAATAAAATAAAAATGTATATTTAGGATTTTCTCCTCTTCTTACACCACCTATTTATGATTATTCATAACATATTCCAGTAATGGATTTATGACCAAAGCAAAGTTTATATGATTACGGGATGTAATTTTTGAATATATTTTTGAAGGATGTTTCTGAACCAAAATGGATTTATGGTGTGAATAATAGAGGAGCGGGAGTGCCCTTTATATGTGAGGTTAGTGGGACACTAGTATTTCTTGATAAGAAAACGGTGTCACCACATTTTTTTCATTCAAATATTGTTCCAAATGGTGTAATGTTGATCCTAGGACATGTTAAGGAAGACATATGTCCATAAAATAGATTATATAATAGTTTTAGGTCATTATAACCCTTTTATTTGTTGTATAACCCCCGTTAGACCCTTTTTTACCATAATCATGGTAATTATTTTTTACTATATTCAATATATATTATTGTAAAAAATTAATACAACCTTATTTTAAAATTTAATAAATTATTATTCCAAATATAGAACCTTTTTTATAGAATTAAAATTATATAAATGTAAAATTTACATTTAAAAATAACCTATAGATGCCAAAAATGAGTTTTTCATAAGTGTATTTTCCATGAAAATGATGGTTTAATATTAAATCACTAACTAATAATAATCATTATATAAATATAAATTAATATTAATTGATAGATAATAAATAAATTTAATTTAAAACAATAATTATTATTCTATATTTTTATTAATTAAAATGGATGGTCATTAAGTATTTTAAGGCAATTTATAAAACAAACACCAATTTTAATCCCGATGAGTAACTTATAGTAAAATATAATAACAAGTTAAAATGTAAATAAGGGGATTAAATATGACTATAAAATAATTTTTGTACATTAAATAAAAACAAAAACATTTTGGTAATTTTAAATTACATAAATTATTAAAAAGAAATGAGTTTTTATCAAAATCTATACATTCACTATTCACTGAATAGTTAATATGTTTTTAAAAATACTTAAATTTTATTATAAGTTAATTTTATATGATTATTTTTTAAAATAATTTTATTTTTTCCCATAAAAATTCTATATTTTTAAAATAAATCTATAAAATAAAAACATATATAAAATGAGTTTAGTGAAACACTTATTTTGAAAAATTCAATAATTATTTTATGAAGAAAAAATTCATGAATGTTATTTATTATATCATTACCTTGGTTGTTATAGAAAGTGAAAAAAAAGAAAAAAAAATTCTGATCTAAAACTGTTTAAGGATTAAATATATACAACCATTAAATTTAGACACGGTAATGTGAAATTTTAAGAATTATCTTTTAGTTTAACCCCTTCCTGAACCAAATTTTACCTTAAATATTGTAAAAATAATTCACACTAAAGGGTTATGAATTTACTTTTATGATAAAAATTGGAACAAAATTGGTCAATGTTAGATGTTTTATAAAAAATCAGATCCCCATTATCGTCTTTCTTAATTTTTATGATTGTAAATCATTTCAAAATATATTATGTTACCAAAAACATATTAAATCTATTTTGGGGTTTATTAACATATTTTGAATTTTTAGACAACAATATAGAAATTTAATTCTAATATAAACATTGAAAACATCACTAATATTTTATATTTATCAATTAAATTTTTGGAACACAAAAAATCGTCCAAATTATTATAATTTTTATATTTTTAATATATATTTATTTGATTTTTCTATTACTTGAACCAGTATTATATCAGTGTTGCATATGAATTTAAGGTAATTATACAATCACTAAAAATAAATAAAATCATAAAAACATAAATTATGTTCAATTGAATCTTTTATATTCCTACATAAAATATTATGATCCCAATGTGAACATAAAAGAGAAATCTAAAATCACATATTTCTATTTTGGACATTTCATTCCTTATTATAATATAAGGGTATTTATCAAATAAAAAGGAACCCAAATTTTCAAATGTTCTATAATTGTATCAGAATGGTAAAATTTTCTTCATCCATTCAGATAATGTAATGTTTTTTTTTTGAGTTTTATTGGTATTATCCAATAATTGAAACCTTATTTTATCCACATTACCCATAATTAAGTGATAAATAATTACCACATTTGAAATTCATAATTAAAAAAACTAAAATCATACTATTGGAAACAATTGTACCACATTATTCGAAATATAGAACTCATTTTTCATGATTCAATTTATATAAGTGGTAGAAATTAATTTTCACATAAATGGGTAAAACAAAGTGAATTTGTTTTAAAGAATTGTGTATTTAATCTTAATAATAAAGCAACACAAAAAAAATTATAATATTGATTACAATTTAGATAATTTTATTATATCTAATAAAAGGATAAATATATTAAACTAAAATAAAATTAAAAATATAATGTGTCTTATACTAAAGAAGAAATTATAGTATCAGAAAAAATCGTTATTTTTCACTATTTGTTAAAAAATTACCTTTTACGAAAAATACAAAAAATTCACCTTATGTTAATTTTAATATGTTGATTTAAAAAATAATATCATTTTTATAAAATAAAATTTCTAAAATTGGGGGAAATTAATTGAGATATCATAATAAAAAATGAATTAAAAATCTTTTCTAATTAAACATATTTTTGAAGAATAAAATATTTAACAACCCAAGATTTTCATCAATAGATATTTTGTATGTTTATATGAATATTCATTACATTAGAAAAACACATTCCTACTGATTGTAAAGGTATTGAGATCTTCAAAACATGTAAACATAAAAAACTAGTTTATAAAATATCCAGATTTCCCCTATTTAATTCTCTATAACTTCTTCCATTGACATATCATTATTAATAACTTTCTTCATATCATGGGGAAAGGAAACATTAGAAATGGGTGAGATTAGATTCTCATTAAAGGAAAACCAGGATGATATAAATGATGAAATAATCATAATATGCGCATAAGGTCATATTAATATGAACATAACATTTTAATATTATACACTATATATAAAAAATCATATTCTATAGTTATAGAATAAATATTCACAGTTCATAAGATATTAATCATAATGTATCATGGTCCATGAAAGAGTAACATTTTTATAAGGCATAAATTTTTTGAATACATATAATCATAGAAAATATGTTCCACATTATTCCTCCCTCTATTCTAAGATTATAATATTGGAATAGTTTTATTTCCCCTATCCTTCATAGTAGCCAAGGTTTACTCCCAAGAGTATCTTGGTAGATAAGGTTCCTTAATAACCTTGGATCAGTTCCCATTCAAGATATATTTATCTAATGTGGTATCATTCAATACCAAATAATTTGGAGGGAGATATAAGTCCCAACAATCACATAGTGAAAACCATACGTACGTGTGTCACAAGAAATTAATTCATTCATCATATCAGAAACCATTAAATAAAATGGGTTTCATAAAAATTCCACTAGATAATAACCCATGGAAAATAATAAAGTTTCATAAAAATCAAGACATTATAAACATAAACCAATAATAGAATGTGTATAGTTTTAATTCATGGATCACATCCTAGTAAAGAATAATAAATTTAAAATAATGATATTTTAGATGGATAATTATTTTAAAATGTTACTTGAAATAATTCAGCAAGATAATATCCTTTTCATTTGAAATCATTTTTTAAAAGTACAAAATTATAAAGTAAATATTTTTCTTTAAAAATAAAATTTAAATTTTGTTAATGGAAGCTTCAAATCATTATGTTTTTATGACTACGGGAATATCCTCTCATTAAAGAAAAGTAAAAAACATTAATTACCAATTATTTTGGGAAATTTAAAAGGCACCTCATTTAGAAAATGATAAAATGGTTCATTTCACAAAATTTTATAAAAAGTTAACATGGAAAAAAATAAATTTAATTTTTTTAGAAAAATAGTGAAAAATTTAATTTTTTTTGAATAAATGGACATGGAAGAGAAATATTCGCCACCAGAGACTTAAACCTAAAAAATCCTGAATGATGATTACCCTGGGAAATAAACACTAACCACTTAACAATCATAAGAATCAAAACCCACATAAAAATTAACATCAAATGAAAATTTAAATAACAATAAGGAAATTATATGCATGATATAATATAAAAAAGTGGTATTATGTACCCCAAATAAATCAAATAAGTGGTGAATATGACATGTGTCTTCTAAAAGTAAAAGTGAGATAAAGAACTATTACCTCAAGTATAACCTTTCTTTGTCGATGATCAAGACTCCTATATAATAAATATGGATTTATATAAAATTATTCCATAAATATATATCTATCACAACAATTATGATTTATTTATAACATCTTATAACCCATATATTAATAATGTTTTATTTAAATCACTGTTTGGGGTGATAGCTGCTTTGTTTTCCATTTATGTTTCAGTTCAATATTCCCTAAAATTATACTTTGATCATGGTAACATAATATATATAATTTTTATCATGGTATAAACATAATATATATTCTTTATAGACATATTTACAATAATTCATAATATATATATATATTTCAAAAAATTAAGTACACCATTTCAAGAGATGATGGACCATATGTACACATGAATGTAGTTTCCATTGTTAATATGATAGAATGAATGAAAGAAAAATAAAATCACACCTTTAAAAAACCATTATTAATTAATATATATCATATATATTAAAAAAATCATCTTTATTACAATCTAGATATAATATATATTAAAAACAAATCACATCACTTTGTGGAGATGATAGTCCATATATATGCACGAATGACATTATCATTTCCAAAAATACCAGATTCAAATAAGGTACATATGATATTATCATTATATAATTCTAATTATTTCATAAATATCATATATAAACGTTAAACCCATCATAATTATATTGCATTAAATATAGTGATAAAAATGAATTGTATCGCTACATGGAGATGGTAAATTGTATGTATGCCTGAGTGAAACATTCACTTGTTATTTGATGGAAACGAAGGTGTATAAGAGTGTATTCATAATCATAATAACATTTCATAATATTTTTGTTACATATGGTAGTAATGTATTATGAATGTCAAACATTTAGAGTAATTGAAGAAGAGTAGAAAATGAATGTGATCGGTTAGAGTGATAACATCTTTTTCGAAACAACTCTTATAGAACTCCTCTAAAAAACTTGATGGTATTTTTAGAATACCAAAACCACTATAATTTAGATATTTATGTTTATAAAATAATTATTTAGAGGATGGTCAAGCTATAATGATAAAAGTGTGTAATAAAATAATGTAATATGGTTTTTTATAATTGAGGTGGGGGAACTTTTGGAATTTCTTTAATGATTAAACTATAATAAGACTATTCTGGAGCCAAATGATTTCGAATGGACTATAAATGTACATGGGTTTTATATTTAGACCATATACATTACCAATTTTTCTTATTAAAAATAATATTATTTCTAAATAACTCAATAAAATATTAATCACCAAAAATATCATCAAAGTCAATTTTATAATATTCATTACCTAGACTTTAAAAACATTAAGTAAACTATAAAAATTCTAAAAAAATTATTACATCATAAATAATTAATTTTAATCTATATAATTTTTGTATTACCTTAAATATCTCATAATCTCTTATATTTAAAATTTTAATATCTTTTATTTTATATTTTTGTTAATTGAATAAATTTTGAATCAATGTTGTGAAGGTATTTATGGTAATTATTTATTTCCAAAAAAACTATAAATAAATTAAAAATAGAAATATAACATCATTATTCAAATAAATACTACTATTATTCATTCATATCTAATTTTCTTCCTATGTAAACTGATAAATGATTTTCAAAACAAAGAGAGTGACATTTTGTCACATCCTTTGATTAAAATAATATAAAAGACATTTTCATGAAAAAGTTTAAATTAAATAAATAATTCAAAACATTATGTGTTAATAATATAATTCAATTATTCCTATAACAGTTAGGATGTATAATTATGGATATATAACTTATTTTTAGTGTAGATTAACTAGATATACCATTTACTGTGTTGATAAACATTACCATAGTAACTATTCAAATGCAAAAAAAATAAAAGGGTCCAAATTAACAAATTTTATCCTCTTAATTATAAATATTTTATTAATTTTATCTAATTCAATAACTATAAATGGTGAAAATTAACATTAAATTAAGGGATCAAAATTTGACAATAAACATATTTCTGGAGAAATACACTTGTAGGCATAAAACATGATTTATTATTATCCAATCCTGAGAATTTTTGTTGTTGAATATTTAAAACAATTGATAAAGTAAATAAAATTATAATTTTATTAAAGTTATTAAATAATAGGTATTTATATATTAAATATACTATTGAGGTTTTTTTCTTCAAAAATATATCACTTTTAGTTTAACATACATTATATTTTTAATTATTATCATGAATTTATTTTATAAATATATTGACATTATATTCTTAATAGTTTAGTTATTTCTCCTCATACCTTCCAATCTAATTCCTACAATATAGAGGAATCATTATATTCTAATAATGTTACTTGTTTCATTCTAAAATAGTTGTTGTATGGATTACATACTATCAAAGAATTCCAATTATTTAAAGATACATATTTCATTAAAAAATTAACATGTTACATTATACCCCATTAAAATGAATTTATTCCACAAAATTTGTCACTCATATAAAAATATATGATGATAAATCTTCCTCATCACATCCTCGGGTTCCCACATATCATCTTCAAATTGGTGGTTTCACTACAAAATAGTAAATTGTTGAGTGGTCTTCTTTCGTATAACATTATCTCTATGATCTAGAATCTACAATAGTTTTTATTACTGATAAGTATATTTTTCCAGCGATACGAACATTTATTTTTGTATATGTGAAGGTGCATGTATGTATTTCTTCTAGAGAGATACACAGAACACATCCTGAAATTGATAGAGATTCGGTGGATGCACCAATCGATTATCTACCATCATGATACGATATAGAACTTTATAAGAAATAATACACTTTGGGATTAGATTTCGCTTCTTACCAAATATCATCCATATCCTCCATGGGGATATTCGTAAAAATATGGTTTCACCAACTAAAAAAAGTCTAAATTTCTAATGAGTGTCAGTATACTGTATTTGTTGACTCTGAGATGCTCTCATGTGATGTTGATTGGATACAACTTTCTCTTAAATATCCTATGTTATATTAGGTCCCAAAAAATTACATTATCCAACTTAATTCTATAATGATTTAGTTATGAACTTCTTACTAAAAAGGGCTTCATAAGTAGCTATTTGAATGCTAGTGTGAAAGCTATTTTTATAATAAAATTATACCAAAGGAAGATATTGATCCCAAACAACACTAAAATATATAATTAAATATCTAAACATGTCTGTTATAGTTTTAATGGTCCCTAAATATTGTTGATATTCTTATGGATGAGTTGGTCTCTAGAAACATAACTTCGTATGTAGAACATGTAGAAGACATTTCCCAAACATCGTGGTAATCCTTGAGTCTATATAAGATACAGTGGAAAATGGTTCTTCCTAAAATCCTACCAATTTTATAATATATATTCTCTAAATATGATCATAAGATAAATATTCTCTTATAATAATGATGGGCGTCTACTTCATAAAGAGATCAACTATAACTCATGTATCATTACATACTTTTTGTGTTTTACGGAGTACGATGAAAAAAATCCCTGGTGATATTTTTAATTTTCCATTCTAGTTTGGTTAATGGTTGTGAAATACCCTATTACTTATAACTATATGCATTAAATTTCTAAAAAATGAATAAACAAGAAATATACTATGCAATATCTCACTGTATTTCATTCTACATTAAATAATACTTCAGATCATAGAACCTCTTTGAACTTCCATGATGAATAGAGAATGGTCAACTATGAGACTTATCCAATATCACCTTCAAATATGGTATTGGTGTGAAATATAAAAAGTTCCTAAACCTTATTCATTCCTCACAATCATTGATTAACTCAGTAATATTTCTCTCATTCTTTTTTAGCTCTACATCTTCATTTTTTTCCAATTTAATCATCACTAGGATAGAGAGTTGAACATAAATTTTATTTAGATAATATTTATACATTTAAATTAATATTTCTAGGTCAATCCATTTTATATCTATAAATATTGGATCTGTTATGATCTTTTTCTATGATAATATCACACAATTCTTTCAGCTCAAATAATTTTTCACCATGTTCTCTTTTTCCGAGGTGGTTATGTATTAAAAATCCCTAAACATTAATCGTCTCCAACTCTCTATTTTCAATATTTCTCAGTTGTTTTTTAGGGAAAATATATGTTTAAATTTTGTGAGCAGAATATATTTCACAACTTTATACATAGAGATAATTACTCAATATCATTAATTCAAATATTATAGTTTCGAACTCAAAAAATTATGTTAGATAATTTTTCTCATGGAACATTAATTAAAATGAAACATAATATTTCACTATATTATTTTTCATGAAAATTCATCACTGTACCTTTTTTGATGAATTGTAATGTGCATGGTTGGGGGCCACGTGGTTCCCTAAGAAGTGTCGCTACATGACCTCAAGAGTGACTTACTGTATGTTAGAGGTTCCTGAGTAACAACGAGGGTCTAAGAGATTGTATGGGGAGAATATACAATCACTACTATAGTAATTGCAACGACACAAATATTCACTAATGAAACTTTCTCTTGATCTATTTATATATATTATTATGGGTAGATAAAACTAATACACTTCCATGGTTTTATGTTTTTGGATTCTAAAATACTATTAGGAATTGTGAACATTGCTAATATAGGCATTGAAAAGTGATTACATGATTAGTATAAATATAGGGTTTTAACAAATCCAGTTTACTCAGAGAAAGGATGTGATGGCCTCATCCAGTAGTCTTACTCCATATGAAGCCCATTTTTCAGAGGTCGTAAATGAGGTAGCGTCATTGGGCATCACTCTTTACCAAGCCCAAGCCAAGCTTCAACATGTTAATTTTTAATGGAACCACCTATAGGAGAAGTGGATGTTGATAGAGATTACCACTCAAGCGATGTCATCCGAGCCACCCAAAGTGATTGTCACCATCGCACACTGTAACATTCAGTCTTCTACTGATGTTATAAGGGGTTATGTAACAATACCCTTTCACTAAGATTATATTCATTTATTTTTTTATATTATAATGAATATACATTCATTTTATTATTGTTACTTTGTAAATAGTTCTTAAAGCATAAATAGTATTTTTAGTTAATATTCAACTATGGAATCTATTTTGATAAATTAATGGATTTGTTTATTCAAGTAATAATTTAAAAAAATATTTTTATTAGTAAAATAATTTATATTAAGTATAAATGATCGTATAATTTTTGAAAATAGAATTGTAGTTTTTATTGAGGATTGAATGCTATTTTTGTCAAAACCCATGATTTTTTTTATAATTGTCAGTTTTTATTTTAAAAATTGAAATTTGTATATTTATAAAATTATATGGATAAAATTAATATTATTTTTGGAATCACGACGTCGAAATTATCCAACAGTGAATTTTTAATAATTTTATGAGATAATGGAATTTTTGGGTGAAAATTAAATAGGGTTTAAATATTTAATGTGTTTCATGACATCATAATGATCCATTAGTGATTTAATAAAATAATATAAATATTAATTTCATTTAATATATGTTTTACCATTAAAATAATGTGATTTTAGTTTAGTTTTATTTATTTTACAAAGATTCAGTGGACCCTTCACGATTTATAAAACATTTTGTCTTTTTAAATTGATTTCCTTGAGAGTGTGACTCACATCCACATAATCAACCCTATTATTTTAAGAAGTTAGTCCATTGTACTTATAAAATATTATTTCCCACTCCCCTTTGGCAAGCACCATGGTCAAAAACCTTGGGCTTCTTGATGGTTTTTATTAGTTTAATTTGAGGTGTCCCAAACCTAAATAATAAAGAATTCATTCTCCTTTCCAATATAAACCCACCCAAGATCCCACTTAATCTTCACCCAACACCCTTGGAGTTCATACAACCTCTAACCTACTCACTCTAATATCCTCCCATGGTTTCCCAATCTCCTAATAAGCTTCTCTCAAGACCCTCCCAAGCCTTTGGGATCACACTTCCAAATAATGTATTTCTTCCTTTCTAAATTTTGTCCATGTTTCGTTATATTGTTATATCATTTTTATTTCAATTATAAATGTTGGGGTATGATTTCAAAACTCCCCCAAAATTCCTTCTTCAGGTTTTAATAATTACATATCCCCTTTTTTCATAATTAATGCTCCCATGTACACCGGTTACCATGCTGAAATTCCTTAAGGAATTTCTCTCTCCCCATTTACAATCAAGCAATTCTTTGGTATTACGTATCTAATTTCCATTATGTTTATTGGTAAATGTATATATATGAACCCATTTACTTTCCATTTCATATACATTGTATGAGACGTACATTTCTCTATCACTAACCACTTTTATGAATCCTTATGTTACGCTGTTATGCTGCCGAAATTGCACTGCGTCTGTCCAAGCAAAAAACATTGTATACAGAATACCATACCCATGTCTCTATCAAGGGTATTCACCATTATTCACATATAAATATTGAATGTTACTTTAATGGATTTATTCCACATTACATAATCATGGAGTAACTTATGATGTTTATTGATTCCATTTTATATAATCCATGTGGCACACTTATGCATGAAATAATCTGTTTAGGAAGGGAGCACCCTAATAGCGCACTAATGCCTTGGGTAAAGTATAGTATCATGATACTTCATGGGAAATGGGTGTTGACTCATTATAATTAAATTTAAATGAGGTTTTACACGTGATTCATGTTAAATGAGGGTTTATTCATGCTTCATGTGCAATAAACCCTGGCTCAAGCTAATTTCATGATAAGTGTTGTTTCCACATCTTCAAGTTTTGATTATCATGATTTATCATGCCTTTATGTTCATGATTATCTTCTGGTCCATTTATATGACTATTTCCTAACATGAATTGTATTCCTCCTTTTATTAAATGTTTATTCCTTTACTGGGCTTTATAGATCACCCTTTTCTTATGCATATCGTCAGGTTATCATATGCAATGCTATGTACGAGGGAATTTAGTGGTAATGTAAAATATGTTTTCAATAATGATGCTTTATTTCATATTTTAAGTTGTTATGTAATGATCCTATGACCCAAAGACACTATACCCCCCAATATTCTACATTGTATTAAGTGATGTTTATGTAATAAATAATGTTTAAATGTGTAATGAAGAGTAGGGATGTTATAGTTGGTATCAGAGGATAGGTTTATTTATTTTTGGGATTAGGATTAGAAATCCCTAGTGAACACATATAGACAATACTAAGTATAAAAAAACATCCCTATGTTTTGGGGAGTATTGATTAAGTTGTTTATCAATAAAATACATCCTTGTCTTGATACGAGCAGGAAGACATAGCTCTTGCACATAATTACCTTGGAGTGAAAATTTTGACAAGGAGTTTCGAACTTGACCTAGGGTATCCTAGTACATGAAAACATGCCTTGTTGCTCAATTGGTTACGACACTCCTGTGGGATATGATTTGGTAAATTCAAAATCTTGGTATGAATATGTATTAATGGAATAAAAAATGACCCTATGAATATATGTTAGAAATTAAATCATGGATAACATTGATTGAATCCTATAGATTTATATGTAGTGGAAATAAATGTAATTTATAAGTCATCCATTTTTGTATATGGATTCCCCTTTTATATGTTTAATAGTTTAAATAATCATCCCTAAGTATATATTAGATAGAGTAGAACCAGAATCAAAAAGTGAAGGGTTGGGATATCGTCTATAGTTCTACGCATTTTTTATATCCTGAATGTTTAGTAGAACAATCCCAACACCACCAAAAATCATGAAAGTAAGGATGTCAGTGAGTATGGAAAATGGGGAAATAATTTCATCCCATGACTATAACTCCTCCCTTGTCATAATAGGTGGATCGAACTTCCCGATTAACCTCATCATACTCCATATAGTGGAATTTTATTTAATTCTTAGCATGGATTGGCTTTCCGTATACAGAGCAAAAAAAAATTGCTGTGAGAGGGAAATCACTCTCCATGTAGAGAATCAACCCCCGATTCTGTAGATGTTCAAGGATGAAGATGAATCTTCTTTAGCTACATTATCTCAAGTGTGGATATTAATTCCCTTTGAGAACACATATCTGTCTGAGATGATTGAGTCTAAGGGGGAAAAAATCCTTGAATACATGCCTATTGTGAGGGAATTCACTAAAGTGTTTCCTAAGGAATTGTATGTTCTTCTCCTAGAAGAAATGTTGAATCCTCAATTAATATTATACCTGGGGAGTTTCCAATATCCAAGAATCCATATAGAATGGATGTTGTGGAGCTTGAGGAGATGAAGAAATAACTACAGAAGAATTTGGATAAAGGGTTTATACGCCCAAGTGCTTCACCATGGGGTGCACCAGTCATCTTCATCATGAAAAAGGATGGGTCAATGTGCCTTTGCATCGATTATCCTGAGATTAACAATATCAAAATAATGTACAACTATCATCTACCACGAATTTATGACTTCTTCGATCATCTATGTGGAGCACAATACTTTTCCAAGGTGGATATGTAGTCGGGATATTTTCATGTAAGGGTGAAGAAGGAAGCTATCCCCAACACTGCTTTTTATACAAGGTACATGCACTATGAATTCAGAGTATTTTCTTTCAGAATTAGTAATTCTATAGAAATATTCATGGACATGATGAATAGATTATTTGGAGATTACCTCAAAAAATTTGTGGTAGTCTTTATATATGATATTCTAATATACACCAAGACCAAGAAGGGTCATGAGGAGCATCAGATAACTGTACTAGAGACCATGTGAAAGGAGAATCTATATCCAAAGTACAACAAGTGTATGTTCTAGTTGAAGGAGGTCTCATTATTGGGCCATATCATCACAAGTAATGGGATATCTATGGATCCCTTCAACACATCTGCAATAGAGGGGTGGCCGAGGTGAATATCGGTAATGTATATCTGTAGATTCTTGAGGTTAGATGGATATTATTGATGATTTGTGGGTAATTTCTCAGTATTTTCCAACCCACTAACCATGCTAACTCATAAATAAATAATGTTTTCATGGAGTGATGAATGCAAAGAAAGCTTCAAGGATCTGAAAAGGAGGACTATCACTGCATCTATTCTCACATTACCCACAAGTGGATAACTATTTGTAGTATTTAGTGATGCTTTTAATAAGGGCTTGGGTTGGGTGTAGATGCATAATGGTAATGTGATAGCATACGCCTCATGGATTCTAAAAATCCACCAGAAAAACTATCCCACACATTATCTAGATTTGGTGGTTGTGATCTTGGCACTAAAAATATGGCATCATTATCTATATGGGGAGAAGAGTGGATATATACTGATAAAAAGATATAAAAATATATATTCCCACTGAAAAAGCTTAATATGTGCCAATGGAGATTGATAGAACTAATCCAAGATTATGACTCTTCAATCCACTACCACCCTGAGAAAGCGAACATGGTGGAAAATACTCTATGTATAATGGATCTAGTGATTTTGTCATTAATGAGAATTGAGAAGGATCCAATCATCGTAGATTTGAAGAGGATACACATCAGAGTCATTAAGTGAGTAACATCATCAATCCTTTCTTAAAAGATTACCCAACCATCAATCATGGAGAAAATAAAGTATTCTCAAAGAAAGGATGTGGAAATTATGAAAAGGGTGGAAGTTCATAGAAATGGGAAATCCTAAGAGTTTGTGGTTGACAACGATGGAAATGTGGGATTTGGGTCATGATTATGTGTACCATCTAATCAAGAGATAAAAAAGGAGATTCTAATGAAACACAAATCTCAACCTTTTCTATTCACTCAGGGAGCACAAATATGTATCAAGACCTCCAAGAAAAAATTTTGTGGGACAATATGAAGAGGGAGATTGCTGAGTATACATCAGTGTTCCTTGTATGTTAACATGTAAAGGCTGAGAGGAAAAAGTATAAGGGGATGATGCGACCACTACCCATACCAATATGGATGTGGGAAAACATTACCATGGACTCTGTCACTGGACTTCCAAGGACATCCAGATAAAACAATGCTATATGGGGCATTGTGGATCATCTTACGAAGATAGATCACTTTATCGTGATTCGAGAGGACATATCATTGGATCAACTTGCATGGATTTACATCAAAGAAGTGGAAATAATGCCTAGAATAATACTATTTATTGTATCCAATCATGGTCTGAGATTAACCTAGAAGTTTTTAAAAAGTCTCCATCATGCTCTGAGCATTGAACTAATCCTCAGTATGACCTATCATCCTCATACTAATGGCCAATATGAGTGAACATTTCAGGCACCAGAAGACATGTTGTTATCATCTTCTATAGACTTCCAATGAGGATAGAACCAACATATTATACTTGTTGAATTATACCACAATAACAGTTTCCACTCAAGGATCCTAATGGCACCAAATGAATCCCTTTATGGAAAAAGGTGTTGAACACTAGTGTGTTAGGATGACGTTTGTGAGTGTAATACGGTAGGACCTGAAATGGTCGAAGAAATGGGGGAGAAGGTGAAAACCATTTTACAGTAGATTATAGAATCCCAAAGTCGAAAAAAGAGTTATTCAGATAACCATCAGCAAGACCATGAGTTCAAAGTTGAGAATATGGTATTTCTACGCATATTTATATTGAAGATGGTCATGAGGATTGGAATGAAATGGAAGTTAAGTCCTAGGTACATCATCCCCTTCAAGATTCTTGATCGTGTCACGGTTGTAGCCTATCGAATAGCACTTCTACCTACCATGGCCATAGTACATGATGTATTTCATGTATCCCTCTTATGGAATTAAATACAAGACCCTTAACATGTACTCTCTTAACAGGTAGTATAGTTAGAGGATGAGCTTTCTTATGAGGAGAAACCTGTGAAGATCTTAGATTGTAGAGAAAATGTTCAACCAATTAAGACAATTCCCCTCATCAAGGTGTTGTGGAGAAAGAACAAGTATGAAGAAGTGACATTGGAATCAGAGGAAGTAATGAACCAGAGTTACCCACATCTATTTTAGTGTGGGAAAAGGAAATTTTGAGGGAGAAATTTCTTATGGGGGGAAGATTGTACCAACCCAAACATTCATTAATTAAAATTCATGTTGATCTGTTTAAATATCTTATTATGGATACATAAAACATATGAACTTATTCGGTTTTATGTTTTGGGATTTTAAAATACATTTAGGAATTGTTACCATTGCTAATATATCCATTAAACAATGATCCCATGATTAGTATAAATATTGGGTTGTAATGCATCCAATTTACTCAGATAAAGGAAGCGATGGCCTCATCAAGTAGACTTCCTCCCTACGAAGCCCATTTGTCGGAGCTCGTAAAGGAGGTGGCGTCATTGGGTTTCCCTCATGACGAAGCCCAAGAAGAGCTTCAACACATTAAGCATGAACTGAACTTCCTATGAAGAAGTGTAAGTTGATAGAGATTACCACTCGAGCGATATTATCCAAGCCACCCCAAGAGTCTTTCAATATCACACACCTTACCCTTCGGTCTTATAAAGGTGTTATAAGGGGTTATGTAATAAGTCCCTAGCACTATGATTATGTGAATTATTTTTGTATATAATAATGAATATACATTCATTTTAATATTGTTACTTTGTAAATAGTTTTTAAATCACAAATTATATTTTTAGTTAATATTAAACTATGGAATATAGTTTGACTAATTAATGGATATTTTGAATTAAATAATATTTTAATATTATATTTTTATTTTTATTTTTTTATTATATATAAATGATCGTATCTTTTTTATGAATACAATGGTAGTTTTTATTAAGGTTTGGATGTTATTTTTGACAAAACACATGAATTTTTTATTAATGTCGGTTTTTATTTTAATAGTGGAAATTTACAAATTTTAATAATTATTGGAAGAAAATGAATATTATTTTTTGAATCAGGGTGTCAAAATTATCCAATGGGGAATTTTTCATAACTTTTTGTGATAGTATAATTTTTGGGTGAAAGTTAAATATCGTTTAAATATATAATGTGTTTCTGGACATCTTAATGACCCAATAGTGGTGTAATAAAATACTATAAACATTACGTTCGCCCAAAATATGTTTTACCATTAAAATAATGTGATTTTGGGTTGATTTGATTTATTTTACAAATCTTTAGAGGACCATTCAATGTTTATAAAACAATTTGTCTTTCTAAATTGTTTTCCTTGAGAGTGTGACTCACCTCAACATAAGAAACCCTATTATTTTAAGAAGTTAGGCCATTTTACTTATAAAATATTTTTGTCCACTACCCTTTGGAAATCACCATGGGAAAAATCCATGGGATGGTTTGTCCTTTTGATTAGTTTAATGTGAGCTGTCCCAAACCTAAGCAATAAATAATTCCTTATCCTTTTATGTATAAACCCACCCAAGCTCCCACTTCCTCTTCACTCAAACCCTTGGAGTTCATCCAACCTCTGACCTCATCTCTCTAGAAACCTCCCTAGGCGCCCCATTCTCTCAATAAGCAAATCTCAAGCCCTCCAATGCCTTTGGGATCACACTTCAAAGTAAAGGATTTATTCCTTTATAAAATTTGTCCAAGTTTCTATGTATTATTATATCATTTTAATTTCAATTAAGAATGTTGTGGTAAAATTTCACACATCCCCCATTAATCAATCTTCATGTTTTAATAATGATAGACCCCTTTTATCTCTCATTAATGCCTCCCATGTACACCCGTTACCATGACGAAATTCTGTAAGGAATTTCTATATCCCCATTTACATTCAAGCAATTATTTTGTACAATGTATCTAAATTCAATTAAGTTTGTTGGGACTTGTATCTATATGAATCAACATACAATCCATTTCATTTACATATGATGAGACACCCATTTCTCTCTCATCAACCATTTTTATGAATCGTTACGTCACGCTGTTATGCTGCCGTAATTGCACCGCGTTTTTCAAAGACAAGATCAATGTGTAGTGAATAACATACCCATGTCTCTCTCATGAGTATTGACCTTTATGATCATATACATATTTAATGGTAATTTAATGTTTTTATTCCATATTAATTATTTGTGGAATTACATATGATGTTGATTGATTCGATGTTATATGATCCATGAAGCTCACTTATGAATGAAATGAAATGTTTAAGAAGGGTGTTCCCTTATAGTGCTCCAATACATTAGGTAAAGTATAGTATCATGATATGTAATGTGAAATGGGTGTTGAATCATTATAATTAACATGAAATGAGGTTTTACTCATGCTTCTTGTGCAATTAGAGTTTACCCATGCTCTATGTGCAATAACCCCTGGCTCATGCTAATTCCATGTTAAGTGTTATTACCACATCTCCATGTTATGTTTATCATGATTTATCATGCCTTTTTGTCCATGATTCTCTTATGATCCAATGATATTCTTATTGTCTAAATTTTATTGTAATCCTCATGTTATTCCATGTTTATTCCCTTACTAGACTTTATATCTCACCCTTTTCTTATGCTAGTCCTCAGGTTATCCCATGCAATACTAAGTACGGCGGAATGTAGTAGTCATATAAAGAATTTTTTCAATAAAGATGTTTTTTTTCATGTTTTAAGTTGTTATGTAATGATTCTGAGCTCCAAAGACAATAAACTTATCGATATTTTATGTTTTATTAAGTGAAGTTTATGTAATAAATCATGTTTAAGTGTGTAATAATGAGCAGGGTTGTTATAGTAATAAACCGAAAATATAATATGAAATAAAAGTGGAAATAAAAAATAAACCAAAAACATGCATTACCAACCATTTCCCAAATAGGTTACAAGACTCATCTAAACAATAAATGTTTTTTTATCCTAACAGTTCCAAAAGTGACAAAAACACAAAATAGAATCAAACAATTGAATCCCCAAAAATTTTCCAAACTCCATGTCAGGATCCTCACCCAGGCACATCCCAAGACAAACTCAAATCGCTAGCATAATGATTTTTCCATTTTCCTAACCAATAATAATAAAATCTACTCAAATATCGAATGATGGCCCTATCACGGTTTGAGTACAACTGAGTAGACCACCACCAATGGGGTCTTTAAAATAGTTAGTCAAATTGATAGTGCTTGAGAAGCTAAATAAATTAAAAGAAAAACAAAGTACAACATAGGTTCAATTAGATAAAAATATTCATAATTACCTATTTAATCATTAAATCTATATTCTTCCCTTGTTTTATGGGATATGCATTTTCTTTATTTACACAATGAACTATGCCAATCAATTATTATGCATAAGGGAATATTTCAATATCCCAACATCACAAGAGAAAAAATTTAATCACATTTACATCACGCATACCTTGTTGTCTTAGTCCAGGTAGTTTCATCCAATGAAACTGTTAGTAGCATAGTCTCTCTATTTGACTCCATAACACTGGCATTCTAAGGATGGGGTTTACAGCCTCAATCCAAAATTACACATGGGAGGATCCTAATTGCATTATCACATACACCACCAATCCATTTTAACACTCTATTTTAACTATTAAACATATATTCCACATCACAAACCATACATATTAAATACACATAATATTCCTAATTAATTATCATTCATATACAACCCAATGTAAAGTCTCAACCTATTAGTATATTTACCATTTAGATCACATATAACATTTAACCAATTTTCCTTTTAATTCCTTATACCATTTGACATATTACACAATTCCCATACATCAACCCATTTACATAAATCATCAATTCACATAAATTATCCCATTTATTAAATTCAATTGAAAACTCATAATTCATTTGACACATTCACTTTATTCCATTTAACCTTTTTTTCATTTTTCAAAATAAGCCCTTATTCCTTGTCCAAAATTGTACATATATTCAATTAATTCCACTATGAAATAAAAACTATCATGTTGACGTATTTATCATGGTCTCTTCCTTATTATAAGTCAATTCCATGATTTACTTTACCATTTTCTATGTTTGGGTATATTAGCGCACACCATGGGTGCCCCTAATCTAGTATAATCAACCCCAAACCATCCCATATAGATCATGAGGGGATGAATTCATCATTTATCCAACCATTTTACCAAATCATACTCACGGAAACAAATTCACATCAATAGGGAAGTAGCATCACAACAACACATTCACAATGAGACAATAGAATTGTGGGATATAACATATAGACCACTTACCTCAAATCCTTATAGGAATGATTGCTTAAACTTAGACTTATTTCCTGATTTAAGAACCCTTTGAATAACCAACCTATTATCTATTATAAATAGTGGGTTTTAGGTCTTTAGAAGAATAAAAAATAAACTTGAATCCTGAATCTGAAAAAAGAAAAGAAAGAGAAGCGTTATACTCAACCAGAGATTCAATTTGTACCCAAATACACTCCAAACTACCTGAAAATTAATGATATCAAAATTTGGAGAGAATTTGGAGCATTAGATCATCACTTGGGATGTTGGAAAAAATGGGGAGTAAAATTGTGTGAAAGACATAAAATACCATGGTGTAAAATAGGTAATTTCTCACATTATAATGGGGTTCAAGATTTGGTTGCATGGTTTTCCAAACCATGCGCCAAACTATGTACCATCCTTTTTTAAGAGGTGTTGAAGTTGGACGGTTACCTAGGGATATTACATGGTTATTACAAACCCTTCCCCAACCATATGAAATGCTAATGTACATGTTCACAATATTTGGATTTCCCCCTTGCAGGGTTTACAATAACAAAGCATCAGTGGTACCACATGCACAAGATGTCATGATTCTCCTTCCATTCATGTATTAAACCACAAGATCAACCCATGTTTCCTCATACACATAATAAAAAATAAATTAAACAAATTTATGGTATTAAAATGAAAATTTAAACAAGCACATACCTTTTTGATGTCCAATATCGTACAATATAACCACCTTAATCATACAATACATGAAACATGAAGTTTCGCTGGTGGTATATGAAACACTTACATATCATGCGTTACTTGAAACACCAAATTTCAATGAAAAAACATATTATAATTATATTTATTTAAATGGGATAGTTATAAAATATATTTTAATATTAATAATATTAAAACTGACTAATACTTAATAATTATTATGTATAATATTTTTACATGGATGATTATATTAATAATAAGTCATACAATTGTATTGGTAAAGTCCCTACATGTTGGAAAATACTATTTTCTTAAAAGAACATATTTTTATGTCCACATAAGAAATATAATAATATTAATTTTAGACACTTTTTCAAATTTAATTTGATAAAGTAAACATATTTTCATTAAATTTAAAATGTAAAAATTATCTTAGTGTTATTTTTAGTATTTCTCAGAGAAACTTCATTTTTGTACGTATAGTAAAAAGATATTGAATTTTAATTCAAAATGGGTTTTTCATTGAATTTATTTATTTAAATAAATTATATTTTAAGTTTGTTTCAAAGTCAAAAATAGATCAATTATACATATATTAATACAATTAGTTCATTTTAATCATTATTATGTTAAATTTAGATATAAAATCTAATGAAATTTTGAACATTCTCACTTTAAAATCCCACTTTCTCACCTCGTCTCAGAGATTAGCATTTGTATAAATTTTTCTGCATCAATTAATTGAATTAAAAAAATAGTATTAATTAGTAAAATATTTATATTATAATGCGATAAACATAATTTTATACCAAAATTATTAGTGAAAGTAAAGAAAATCAATTACATCAATTAAGGTAAAATTAAGCTTCATAAGGCACTAAATCTCAATCTTATGTGCCAAAATGAACCACATACTTGTCAAAAACCTATCTAATGGCCATTTAGGTACATAATAATTCCAATATGTTGTTTTCTTGGATTTTCATGAATTATTCTAGATACAAACGTTGGTACACCTATCGTTTTTTAAAAAAATTCCATGTGTATCCCCTTCATCCTCTATCAACATAACCTCTACCTCTTCATCGAACATATCAAAAAACATAGGATTATCCAAAATATTACCCATTAACTTCCCAAAATAAATACCTTTCTCCTTGAATCCTCACTTTGGTGAGGAATCCAACCAAGTAACCCCTTGGATTGAATGAAAAGGAGTTACCCAAAGAAGAGGTAACATCATTCCTCAAGATCCTTCCCTTTTTTTCTTTTATCCACCACCTATATTATTCTTATTTAATTCTTATATAAATACCTAGGTACCAAAAATATACTAATATGTTTATCTATTAATTTTATTACCTACAAATACTCACACATCCATATAATGGGTAACAAACTTTTGGTACGACAAACAACCGCTTCACAAAATAATCTTTTTCATTTTCCCTTTACCACATATAATGTTTGGAAATTAAGATGGAAACTAATTTTTTGTTAATTATATATGATATTAATGATGAAATTATGTTTCTATAACTATTATATAAGACACACCTTCATGAATTTTATTTTGTGTAAATATGAACATTTCATTTGGGGACGTGTGGACTACTGCCTCATCAATGTGAGGTGATTCATTCACACTATATTATGGAATTTTACGGATGAGTTTAGTGAAATTATATGATATATTTGATATAATATTTATTCCATAATTATATGGGTATATATATATAGAAATATTTTATTTATTAAATTTCATTCAATACGATAATAAAATGGAAACAATGTTAATGTGTAAGTATGACCTATCCCCTCCATGACGTATTCCATTTAATCTTTATATATTTTATAGATAATTATAAATACATATATATTGAATATATATATGATTTTTATATAACTATTTATATTTTTAATTCATTATATAACTTTGATGAAAAAAATATAACAAATTAAGACACATATAAGAAAAACAAATAGGATATTAAGTGAAGAGTAACCTTAAAATAGAATTGTCCGTAAGTAGGTAATATAATGTTACAATAAATTCAAAAATTGTAAAATATATAAGAATAAGGTTCTTTAAATTTTTTATAATAAACATAAATTTAATATACATGAGTTCTTTATGAGTACGATGAGACTCAATACATTCGGTAAGGGAATTTCAATAAACATTCTATTTCTGTGAGATACATGTCTAACTCACCACTCATTTCAACAGTTTAGTTTTTATACTACCAATAAATTTATTTTATTGTTAATTTAATTAAATTAAGTGTATTTTACATATAAATATTATTATATTTCATTTATGGGGCACATGTTTCAAAAATTACCAAATAGGTAATGTATGTTTTTCCCAAATTTCCTTCTTTGAGACACATACCTTGTTATGTACCTATATTATTCAACGAGGTGTATATAATTACTTTAAAATTTTATACCAAAAAAACCATCTTTTGATGATTGGTTAGACTTCATTAAATGTTATTAAATCAATTTCATTATGATATAATGTTACCAAAGTGGTAATATGATATATCCTTAATCACATCATTTATCAAGATTGTTTTTGATTATTCTTACATTGATGAAATATTGTTATAATTATCTCAATAAATATAATGAATTTAATAACCTGAAGATAATAATGATATATCCAATTAATGGTTCCATTTTAAACTCTTTAATACATAATATGATATATAATATTTTTTGAGAAATTTTAACAGTATATCTCTCTTCTGGTTGAAATATATGTTCCATAAAAACCATGTTTTCTAAAAAAAATTCCTTATTCTAATATTATATTATTATACTTAAAAACAATTTACACATGTTTTATATTTTTTTAACTAAATGGTTTTTAAAATTAATTCTTCTTTTTCTTCTGATCAAGGAACTTTTCTAAACATTTTACTATGCAAAGGGGATACTCGGAATGTATGGATATACCCATCATAATGACCATAATTCCCTTTAAGATTCTATTAAAATATTACAATGATAATTTTTTAAAGAATTTTTTTTCTGAATATTCTATAATTTTTTTGTTTTAAATTTGTTTTCAATGAAACAAAATTCATAATATTTTCAAGACTCTTTTCTATTTTTTCAAGGATAAAAGTTTTTTGAAATGTTTTTCAAGTTTCTTTTATTTTATTTCAAGGAAAACCTTTAAAAAATTCAACATTTCTTTATAAATTTCAAAGAAATACATTTTAAAATTGGTTTCAAAGCTTCTTTAAAAGGTTTTAATGATTGTTTTCAAGGAAATGTTTTCCCAAAGGTTTTATATTTTAAAAATCCATTTTAAAAGATGAAATAATATTTTCTTGATGATGTTTTTTAGAAGATATTTCAAAATTATTTTCCATATTTGATGAAATACGGTTATGTTACTCATGACTTTCTGGGATATGGTATAAAGATTCCATTCACATTTATTATATGAATGGCTTATGTTTTCATAAAATTATTTTTACGAAACCGATTACTCTTTCACATGTTAAATTTTTATGAAACCTTTTTATCATTCATATATTGTATGCTTATGAGCCCTATTTATATTCATTGTGTTATAACATGTTAAATTCCTATAAAAACACATTTTTGTTCAATATTATATACCATTTTAAATGATTATTAACCCTAGTTCATTTCATGGGATATTATACGATAAATTTTTTACCAAAAATATATATTTTCTACAGGTTATGATATGATTAAATGTTTTTATACCCATTTTATTTCATTGGTTATGATATGACGTTTTTAAAACCCATATCATTTTATGGGAAATGATTTTATGAATGTTATATTATCTTGTAGGACATGTATAATTGATTTTTTATAAAATGGGTGGGCCTATATATCCCTCCAATGCAGTGGGTAAATAATTATATCTCGTGAGAAAATGATAAGAATAAAGTTGATGGGATTGATCCACTATGAAAAGAGGTGGGAAACTCAATCCGTTACTAGGAAATGACATCGATTGGGGATAGTGGTTTGTCCCGCCCAGTATATGTAGTGACCATGAAGATAGAATATGGAGAAACCAGAGCCACTATTGGATGATGGTGAAACATGATCCCTTATATGAAATATTCTATGACTAGGGACGGTGGTGTTTTCATCCTAGTATGTGTAGTCCTCATAAAGTACCCTGATATGTTCTAGAAATGCATATTGACTTATCGGGAATGATATTTCATAATCATGTGCATGGGATAATTTTTTTTCTTATTCAGATATTCTGATTTCACGGATTATGATAATGTTTCCCTTATGATTCATGTAATATGAACTAATAATATTTGTTCCATGATTCATGTTTATGATCTTTGATATGCAATGTATGATATTATAATTTCATGATCATGTTTTCATACACTTATGTTCATGTTTATTATAACATATATCCCTGGTTTAACCTTAATGAGCTTATGATCTCACCCATTGTAATTATTCCTCCCTAGGATATGAGTATATATACCATCTATGATATCTCTAATAAGTGTTAGGGTATTTTATAACCTTGTGGGAGAAAATGTAGATCACTCATGTACCAGTTTTTACATTTCCATTTTTCCAAAGGTACTAAAATTAATACGGTCTCTGGGAAACTATTTGTGTCATGTTTTATGTATTCCAAAAAATGATGTAATGTATGTGTATGTTAAGACAGTGTTGATAAAGTTGGTATAACTGTGAATAATTAGTCAACCATTAGAAACTAGGGCATGAAATCTTTAGTGAGTAGCCTAGGAATATATTTAAGGATATATATTAGGTGGCCTCTAAGGATATGATTAACGATGAATAAAAGTATATGAAAATGTACTAGAATTTTTTTAAATGATTGAGTGAGGGGTTTCCTTGAAATATATCAATATTTGGATATTAAAAGTGGGAATGGTTCTGGAATATAAGTATCTATGAGTAAAAACCCTGAAATGATGTGTCAGGCCTAACTTGAAGAAGACATGGTACATGACAATGAGAAATACTGCGCAACTAGTTTGACACACCTCGTGGGTGTTTTTTGGGAATGAAAAAACTCTGCATGAATCATGATTAAGAATTTAAAAATAATTCGGCTATTAACAACCTAGGATAATCCTATGGTTTCATATATTAATAAAAGAGTCATAATTTAGACATCCTATAATTGTTTTTCCATGATAATGTGATTCCTAACTATGATAACTATTTATTACCCAATGATTTATATTTTAATTCAATATTGGGAACTAGAAATAAATAGGTTATCATAGAATGTAACAGAAATATTACCAATGAGTAGTCCATTGGGATGGTAGACAGACTAAAGGATGTTGTGATCATGCCTAGTGATATTTAACAGAGCATGATCAAAAATGTGAAACTTAACCAACTCTCATACTCACCACGGAAGAAAAGGAAGTATTTCACTACTATTTTATATAATAGAGACTATAGAGGAAGAAGATTCAGTTCCATTTGTGTAAATAATATTGAATAAATCCAGCATATTAATATCTTAGAAGAATAAGATGATTTTTGTCTATCGAAAAGTAGGAAACAAATCAACTAATTGGTAAGGTAAAATGAAGGTCCGAGTTTACAAAAAGGATCAGAATATTATCCTCCCTAATAAATTATCAAAGGTTAATAGATTTTTGTATAGAATGAACAATCACTATGAAAATCTATACCATAAGTGGAAGTCTCTCAAAGTGAATCAGAAAGGTTGTATGAGTAACAGTTATATTACGAAAAATTATAATACTATCATTAGTGGAAAAATAATTTATCATTGGTTTTTAACTGACGTCTATAAAGGTGATGTAAAAAATGATGTTTTCAGTTAGATTATTAGTGTCAGTTCGTAAAGAAAACAGATGCTGAAAACTGGGTTTGGTGTCAGTTCTTATTAAAACGTACGTTGAAAACATAATAGAAAACTGTTTTTGGTGTTGGTTTCTTGTGGAAAACAATGTCAAAAATAGTTTTTGGCATCATTTTTCATGAAACGTGACACATAAATTTAATTTATTTAAAAATATTTGAATATAAAATCCCCATAAAATGATAATCCCTATAAAAGAAAAATAGTACAAAAAACTAAAAAAACAAGAATTATTGACTAATAATCAATAAAAGAATACTTACTTTTATCAAGTTAATCAAAAACTTATCTTCACATTCATTTTATTATTTTCTATTAAAAAAATTCATGAGTTTTAAAACACAATCAATTTTAGTAATTATTGAAGAATTCATTTGATATCATTACATTCAAACACTTATTATAACAAAAGAATTATTTTTCTGAACGAATTTTATTAGAAAGAATGTAATAGTAATAAAAAACATAAGAATATACGTACCTAAAATTGTAACCATATTTCTAAAATAGTTCATAAACAACGATCGAATACTATTTAGTTCATCTTGTTTGTATGAATCTACATCCTTGAAAATCTACAATTACATTTAATGATATAATATTGAAAACCATAATACAATTATAGAAAAATATATATGAAAAACCTGATCATAATTAGTCATTAAAATAGTTGTGATTATCTCATACATGAATCATAGAACATAATTACTATGTTTGATATATCATTGTTGTCAATGAAACTATAGTTAATAAAACATTAAGATGATAATAAAAACCAATATATATATATATATATATAAATTCGAAAATAAAAATCATATCTAATTTAAAAAATAATTACCTTTACATTCACATAGTTGACTATATTTGGCATATATATGGACAAGTGAGATTTGATAAATTTTATCCATTACCTACATTTTCATATATATAAACTAATAATAATTATATAAAAAATATAATTAATCATAATGAGCATATAAAAAACATACTTTTCTATCAAGGTAGAAAGTTTATATAAACACCACCTAATAAAGAGAAAAACCAATATAATGTATTTTAAATTTTGAAGAATACGCCTAACATCTAATACCCCATACAATAAAAAAATATCCCATTTAATGAAATTATAATGAACATTATTTCATAATTATGTTTCTAATCTTGCCCATCAAGAAATGGAATGATCCAACACACAATACCAATCATTGATAACCTTTCACATATATATGCCACTCTATTTTCTATTGACACTTATTTCACATCTGTTGACATGTATTTTGGATCTATAAAACCATAAATTCCTATTATGTCAATTTTAAAATTCATTGTGTGTAGATGCATAATTAAAAAAGTAATATAGATAGTCAATATAAACTATCATTTATTTAAAAAATATAAATGAAAATATAAATTTACATATGTGGAAGACAATTGCAACATTAGAACAATGTGATCAATAAAATAAATTAGATCTGTGATATATTTATTGAGTATTCTCAATCTATTGTATCTTACACATATATTAAATGACTTTTAAACTCATAGATATTATCCCCGGAAGAAGAAACCTGATATAATATTGATATTCTCTTAGAAATATCTAAATTGTATATAGTTTTTTGTTCCTGAACCATTTATTTTGTTTGTGTAATTTATATGGATTTTTGATACTTCTATATAAGAAAAATGATAGAATACATTGAATGTAATATTCAATCATATGTAATTAATATTTTAAAAAACACATACCACATATGTAATATGATGAATAAGTGAGATGAACAAAGTCAAAAATGAACAATACAATACCCAACTCAGGTAATCTCTATGTTAGGGAATGGTAGTAGAGAAATAAGATCAATAATATCATGTATCGATACTATAATATGAACCATCTTAAGAAACTAGTGGTGTACAGAATCACCAAAAATGCATGACTCTGAATACTGTAATATGAACATAATGATCTTCTGCATACAACTCACAATATAATATTGGGTACGAGTGAGGAGGTGGAGGATATGAGTAAGTAGGATGGATGGGAAGGGAAGGCATAAAAACTATGACTATCTCATCATTTATTCTTACTTTTCCTCTTGCACAACATCTTTAATTTGGTCACCCATGGACTATTTCATATCTCTTAGTCCAAGATTTTATGGATTCAATTTCTATGTCTCTTGATTATTTACTTTCACTACCCAAACCCGTTATAATACTAACACCTTCCTCGTATCCTCTTAAGCGATTGGGGTGTTCTAAATTTCATAATTTAGTGGGTAGGTTGTTCATCTAATCCTCAATTATAAAAGTTTCGTGTGTTGATGTCTCTTGAAGGTCATCTTGAAATGAAAAATAATAATGGTATATTAGTGTCTAATAATTTATAATTTTAAACAATTCTTGAAAAATAATAATTATTTACATACAATTCATTCAGCTACATCCTTAGCATTCTACATAAGATAGTTTTCATTTTTTATACTTTTAACTATTTTAAATTTCTCATGGTGGGTGGGTGGAGATGGAGGATTGAATGGGACCACATTAGAGCCACTAGTGGAATGAGATATTAGTTCTTCAAACATTTCACCAATCATTTTCCCCAATAAATGACACACTTATCATGGTAAAGTATGAGGGTAAACATTCTACAACTGTATATCTAGATGGGATTTTCTATAGGTCTGTTATATAAAAAGTAAATGAATATGTAATTCAGTCCATATATAAATTATTTTTTATATAATATAATATAATTATCATACCCAAAATGTTTCATCATGTTGGGTGGAACAAATTTCTCTCGTGTATCTTTATCTGAAAATGGACACTTGAGGCATGGGATTTCATTTTTTCTCATTCCAAACACATTATTTTTTAACATAATTTTGAAATCCTTCCATCAAACCACCACAAAAGAAAGACATCTTTTCATAGGTGCTTTTGTTTCTTAAAAATTTAATTTCATCTGTAATAGCATATCATTAAATTTAGTCATGTTAAATATATAATATTTCAAAAATGAGTTAAAATATATGAATTGAGATATTTTACCTTCAAGACCATCCAAACATGATTTATCTCCATCTTTTCGGTAAACTTCCAATCCAAATATAAAGTGGTAATCCTAAAATGACTATGCTTGCTGATATAGCTGAAAATTGTGTTTTATTTGGTTTTGTTTTATTATTATCATCATAAAATTGACTATGAAATCTCTCATCTCCAGGAGAAGGTGAATTTTTTTATAAATGTGTAAAGCCATGTTTACTAACTTGAGAATTAAATTTCTAAATAAAAAAAGTAGAAAACCCCTTGTTGAAGTCTCATTAGTAGTCTTACAATTAATTTTTTATTAAATTAAATGTTTTATTTTATTAACAAATTATATTACTGGATATTTAATAATAGGGAAAAAATATACCTCGGTAGATGCCCCTATATATATGTACTTGTATCTATCATTGTAATATGAAAATGTAATGAAATTATTGTGTACCAGAATATTATTACATAAGTCAATGAAAAGAAAATAGGAAAATGAAAATAGGTAAGTAAATAAAGTGGAAAACATCTGTATGTTTTTAAAAAATTATTATGTTATGATTCATAACCAAAATAATTTTTAGGGTGAACTAATAAATATTTGAATTACATTTAAATTTTTTTAAACATTTAAAAATTTAAATACCAATGTTTGAAAACGTGTTCTAAAATGGGTAAATTAAACCAAAATATAATAATTTACGTCGGGTTTTTTAATGAAAATATGTTTAACCATAACCGTGGAATATCAAAATTTAACATAAAAAATAAATTAAATATTCAAATATATATAACTAAATATTCATATGTTATTAACTAATACAGTTTTTATACATATAAATTTTAAAAATGAAATATAATTAAAATAATTACTAGATTAATCATAACAATAATTTAGTGTTGTCCCATACAAGTTCATCGTGATCGTTTCATATTACCTAAATTCAATTTGTGTTATAGTCTTTACTATCTAGAAATTGGTTAATAGATGGAGAATCCTCATATAAATCAATTATATCACCATCATCCCCATCATCCAAATGGATTATATTCCCCTGAAAACATATGGACCACTAGTCATTTGATAGATCGATGTAATAAAATATTTTCTTTGCATGTGTGTCCAATATAAATGTTCTTTAGTGCAACTAAATCTTCTTGAATCAAGCAGTTTAAACACATATTCTTCATGTTTCACAACCCTATTACATGAAACCCAATTACACTTAAACATGATGACTCTAAATTTAATATAATATGTTTCCCATATGTCTTCAAGAACTACTAAATATGGCGTTGATGAATAAATTAGTTTTTTTATGTTTTTTACTCAAAAAATGCAGTGCTTTAGTGAAGACCGTTATGTCATTATTTTTAATGGTACTCTTGTCTCCCAGCTTCATTACGTAAAACACGTACCATTAATATCAAATCAAAACCACATGATCATATTTAGAGATGGTCATACTGCCAACCATTTTAATTTTTATAGTGTAGATATTTCCAAGATGACATTCTCATTAAACCATGAAACACGTGAATTTTTATGCTCAATCATCTCTCACTTTTCAATTAATTTCGGATATCATAACATTAATTCTTCGATATGTGATGGTATATATGATTGAAACTCATTTGTTTTGTTAAAAATGACTATATGTGACTACATCACTTCATCATATGGAATGATCTTTGCCTTTAAGAATCAAATCCATAGACATTCACTATAATATATCCTATTTCAAGATATAGAGATACCAATATGCTCCACTTCAGATAAATAATTGGTACAGAACTCACTACCCTTTTTCGAAACATATTTTTGAACAATAGAGGCATCTGTTTGATAAGTATTTTTAACAAATCTTTTCAAAAAATATATTTATCTGTTAAAAGGATATATCCATAATAAATAAAGATGCCTACACATACTTATCTTAGGAACCAAATGAACCACTTTATCAAAACAAATATAGGTGGGAAATACATTTCTAATTAACAAATAATTATAGATAATTAATCCTACAACACATCTAAAAAGCTTGGATCAATAATTTTCCTATAAATGGATTTGAAAAAAAATATATAACCGGATGATTGTCTTTCAAAAAACTATCAGTAATAAACCACATAGTGCGACTGGTAGAATTTTTGGCATCAATAAATGAAAATAATAATATTTTATACCTATTATTTTAAAATCCTTAAATATGACTTTATTATTTTCATTTGAAGAATAAATATTAGATACATTAATAACATGATGCCACAGATAAAATGCGTCTTCTCAATCTTGCTGAATGTGTCAAAAGCTGGAGGTAAATGTGTTCTTATTCATTTAATTGATGGAGTTAAGTCCAAATTTATTCCCATTGATATCATGTCTAATATAAAATTCAATCCACCCTATTGCCTTTTCAATGTATGTATAAAATGTTTCAATCACACTATAACATATTTTTCCTAGACACTAATAAGATACATGTTATGTTTTATCTCTAAAAATATCCAATAAGGTGGTTAGAAAAAGATAGATTGTTTCTTTCAGATATTTTTTTGAAGGACATAACTTCTTTTCTATCCAACCTCTTATCATGTTCTTCAACTGAAAATGGTCCAAGGGGGATGGTTGTATTCTTGCAAATAGATAATTGGGTTCTTCAATATGTGATAAGGATGATCAAATCACAAAAGTCTTCGATGTCCCATGTACACTATCTTCCTTCCATTCTTCAATTGATAATATGAAGCCCCTTATTCATAAATTGGACATGCTTTGTGTCCCACAAACACTGAAATCAAATATGTTTCCAAATAAAGAAAATTAATTTATATTTATCATTATCATAACACAAAAATGAAAATACTATTTCTTGTATGCATTGAAAAAATTAAAACACATCTCCCATAGCAGTTTTAAATAATCAATCAATGGTGAAAGATACACATAAATATTATTTCCGGAATGTTTGGGTCTATAAATCATCAATATCATCAAAATAATGTTTTTTCTTCATAAATTGTTTTGGGGACAAGTTGTAATCTTGCAGAAAAATAGTCAATGAACTATTTAGGATACTTAGGATCTGATATGGATTCATTCCATCAGTAAAAAATCCCATTATAATATTTCTATCATCACTTCCCAAATCATGAAATTGATTATCAATTGTCTACACTGTGGTAAATCACCGAGGTAACATAAGTTACCATTAGTGATGTGCTCATTTGAATTCAATATTACCATTTTTGCATCAATTTACTTTGAAAATAGATGCTAAAAATGTCTAATTATTGCAAGGTACCAAATTTCTTTAGTAGGAGATATGATCCGGATACCTAAGAATGAATCATAGTTGAATTATCATAATTGTATGAAATAATTATTGGTTGATATATTTAGAAATGAAAATATTTATTTTTCATGATGTTAGATGTTAGTACCTGATAATGAATCTGAGTTGACTTTTTCATCCATCATATAGAGTGATTCACCACATGTAGGGAATCTTACTAAATATTCATATTCTTTCCTACACAACACACAATCATTGGGAAAGCATGTATCTTTTTATACCAGAATCCCCTTGGGCATAATATTTTTATTCTCTTCATAATCAATATCTATAAGCCCATTTCCATATGTAAGTATCTTATTTAAAAGATCAATTATTTTGGATAAATTTTATCACTCCATGAATTAATTTCTTTCAAGTTAACAAATTTAAAAAATTCTGATAACAGTGTAAATTTTCTGCTACATGGGAATAATTGTTTCTTCGAATCTCTATACAATCATTCAAAAGTTTTTGTTTTTTATGGTTTCAACACCTAAATAATGAATTAATTCTTCAATATCATTGTCTTACTCATTATTAATATTATCATCAACATTAGATGTATAATTTTTTGTTCTTTCACTATCCTAGATCCAACCTGTATAATTAAGGTTAAACCACAAGAAATCAGATGGTTTTTAATTTCTATGGATTTTAACATTCTAATAATAAAAAAACATTCACATGGATAGATAATCAAATATATGTTTTTAAGATTTCAATTAGCAAATTCCAATAATTCATTAACTCCTATTTCTTATTCACTAGTGATTTTTTGTAAATTTATCCAATTATGATCCATTCAGTACCTGATATCGCAAAAATGATCGGTGAATATATTAAATTAGAAAAACATTTAAAAACATATATATAAATAGATAATTAAAAAAACAAATTCAATAATGTAGTGATATTTATCAGATTATGTTATCATATTATATCAATATCACAATATTATATAAATGATTGAATAGACCTATTAAGAAAATAATTTACCTTATAATTATACGAAATCACATAAACCACCCATAAACAATTATCATAATATTATTTATCAAGTCACAAGATCATTTCAATATTTAATTCCAATTATTAATATAATCATCATTAAGAAAATATCAAAGCACACAAATTATATATCAAACCACATGATTCAGGTGAGTTTATAAAACTACCACTATTTTTCTCTATTTACTATTATAAATTCATCTACATTCGTCATCATCATCTAACTGAAATACACATATCCTTATTTATATAATATAATGGAATATTATATTTATCCATAACCTCTCATAGAATCTCTTTATAATAGAGCAAGTTTGACCACTTTGTCGTAAGAGTTTCATCAAAAGATTAATATATATTTAACACAAATCACATTGTTAAAAATTGAATTAAATATATTTTAAATATCATTTATTCACAAACACATTAATAAATATATATATATTCACGAACATTTTATAATTTAAATAAATAATAAATTTATCAAAATAAAAAAAACATTAAGAACAGAAATTATAAATAAGAACCAATTGTATATAAATAATTGAAATAATAACTCAACTATATAACTAAATGATTGATTATTTAAATTAAAATTTTAATAAAAACATACAAAATTAGGATTTTACCATGGAAAATAGATCCAAATTTTGAAATTTCTCCCATAAATTTATTGGAAGAACAAGAACTATAAGATCTAACAAAATTGTTTTTAGAAATGAACAACAATCACGAACTAAGAAAGTAATTAAAACAGAGGATGATGGTCAATTGGAAAATGATTTTAGAAGATATATACATTTTTATATAATGAAATAAAAATTATAGATGAAGAATAGAGACCAAAATTCAGGAAATGATGATAAATATTAAAGAAAATAAAAAAAAATCTCTATTAGGATCATCAGGATGCTGTCGTCGGGCTCGTCGTGAGTTAGAGAGGGTTTCAAACATCCCAAAATATGAGGGATTTGAGATCCCATAACTTTTGAAAAAACCTTTTGAGTTATTTTATTAGGAAAACAAATTTAAAATGGTTTATTAAAACTTATGGTGTCAGTTTTCAGTAAAACAGATGCTGATTTTATTTTTCATTTAAGACGTTGATTATTGTAAAGATCCAACTCCGTTAATCATGTTCGGTGGTCTTTTGGAGTCATTTAAAAAAAATAAAATTCAGAAAAAATTAAAATATTTGGAATTGGTTTTAATCAAATCCTAGGGAAAACTGTTCCTGTAAATTAATTTTTCATTGGTTTATAAAAAACTTGATGTCATATATGGGACCTTAAAGTCACTTTTTCTACTAGTGTATAAATGAAATGTGATTAGATATGGGTATTAAGTAATAGAATGAGGTATCATTTTTATTTATTATGGGTGATGTGGAATAATTGATGTTTCTATGTATTTGTATTCATGAAATATGTTATATGAATGGTGAAATATATAAGGATTGTCCAGATTATGTTTTCCATTAATATTTACAATATTATGTTTAATGTTTCTAATGGACTTGAAAAGAGATTTAATGAAAAGGACATATTTTGAATAAGTGAATATATCCCTTACTGTGTTCCCTATATTTGTATAATGTTGTCTGAATAATGATATTTCATACATGAATTAGAATATAGGATTGTACCAATTACATTGGAACTAATTACTGATTGGATGTAAATGTAATCTATGTCATCATGGATGAAGTTTACAACATCTTGGATTCATAAAATATATCCATTAATCAACAAAATAAAGAATAATTAATGTCTTACAAAGGTATTTATGGTAATTTTTTTATTACCATGTTTCAAGAGATTATATGATGAGAGTAGTCAATTGTTTGCAATGTGAAAACCAAGATTTATTTTCCGATATGTGGGAGATCTGTGATAATGTTATTTTATAACCTTCTTTCTAATGTTTTTTATTTTTGTCTTTATGATGGATTATATGGTTAACCAATAATGGAATGGTGAATTTATACATCATATGAATTTTTTGAGATTAAATTAGAATATCATAATATGTGAATCTGTGCATATTGGAGAAATTGTGACAAAAATTTTGTTGTGATAGATGGAATGTCATAGCCTTCTGTTTATGTATATCAGGATCCGCTAAAAAATTTGGAATAAAAATTATCCAGTAGTTATTTGAATAAAAGTTAATGTTTTAATTCATCAAGGCCTACTAAAGGGTGAGATTGTACCGAATCAGGTATATATATAAATATATCTCTCTCCTTATGTAAATTATTCAACTGTAGTAAAAGAGTATTGTAATAAAATGTTGTCCTATTATCAAAATTTTTGATGATATCAATGAACCTTTCATGATTTTTCACTTTTTGTTTTTAAGACTGTTATATTTTTTTAGATGACCCAATTTCATGTGATCGATGATCTTCATTAATCAGTATAAATATTTCTTCATTTCCTCAAAGTCCATATTTTTTTTTCGACCTGTGATCTCCTATGTGGAAACCAAATTATATGTTACATTGGGAAACCATACTGTTACTAACATTCATTTTTTAAATAAAGTTTTAGTATTCATTTATACAATTTGGGTTTATAAGAATGAACATTCAATTATTAAAACATTAATAACCCAGATAAATATCAAGAGATAAAACTATTTTAAGGGGGTAGAATGTATCACCATGAGATTTTGTAAAGTATTTATTTTTAATAAATTTAATAAATTTAATATATTCTTTTCACTCAATTGGAAATATTTTTATATTTATAAGATCTAAGTCTGTTTCTAATTATACACAACAACATGTTAATTGAACACTAAATGAAAAATAAGGTTTATATTGAACTATAGGAAACACCAACTTGTTTTTCATTACACAAGTACAAAATTTCTACGAAACAACATTTTATTATTTTATTTATTAAAATGGGATAGTTATAACATAACCGTTATACATAGAAACATGAATAGTGATAGAAAATTAATAAATATTATTTATTATGGTTTTATATAGATAAATTATATTTATAATACTAAATACAATTGTGTAAGTGAAGTCTTCATATGTTTGAAAATACTACTTTAATAAAAGAAGTTCTTTTTTTGTGCTTCTGTGAGAAATAATAAAATTAATTTCAGAAACATTTATAAATTGAATTTTAAATAAATAAACTTAATTTTTGAATTTAGAATGTCAAAAATATCTCAGAGTCGAGTATTGATATTTTTCTGAGAAACATCATTTTGGATGATTATTAAACCAATACTGAATTTTAATTCAAAACATCATATTTAAAAAATTTATTTATATAGTTATATTACATATTAAGTTGAAGTTAATGTAAATATATATAATTTATACATATATAAATCCATTTAGGTCATTATAATCATTTTATTATTAAATTTAGATATAAAATCTTAATGAACTATTGAACAATGTCACTTTAAAAACCTTCTTTCTCGCCATGTCTATAGGATTAAAAATAATAATTTTCTGAACTGTTTAATTTAATTAATAAAATCCAAAAAATATGGTTTTAATATGTATACTGATTATGTTATAATATTATTAACATAGTTTTTTACTAAAAATATTTGTGCAAGTGATTAAAATTAATTACGGTGATTAAAGAAAAATTTAGCTTAACAAGTTACTACACCATAAACGGAAGATCCAAAAGGAACTTTAATCTTTTCCCACTCTTATTTGATATAAATATTTCGGCCATAATACTTAAATTATTTATTTGTGTTGGTTTTTGAGGAATTTGTTTGGTAAAAAAATTGGTACACACAACTTGATTAATGAAAATTCAAAGTGTGCCCCATCTCTCCCCAATAAAAGTACACCACCTATCCCCATTACTATGACCTCTCCAAACCACTTAGGTTCCATCAATATCTTCTTATATATCTCCAAAAAATCCCTATATTCCACCTTCAGTCCTCTATTTGGACATAAATTTGACCAAGTTAGCCCTTTGGTTCAACAAAAATGGAGTTACCCAAAGAAGAAGTAACATTCTTTCTCAAGCTCCTTCATTTTATTTCCTTTCTCCACAAACTCAATTATTCTTATTTTATGATTAAATAATAACTTAAATATCCTCAATATAAGAAAATGTTTTTTAAATTAAGGTTTTTAATTACCCTTATACACACTTCCATATAATGGGTAAAAATATTTTTGTACGGTAAACTAGCACCTCACCAAATGATATTGTTCGTTTTCCATTTACCACATCCCATGGTGGATAATTGTCAATAGAAAATCTATTGGTGCATGATATATATATAAAATATATTAATTTTTATTCATGTTTATATTATTATTATATAAAAAATACCTTTATTATTTCCATTTTATGTATATATGAAAATTTCATTTGGGGAAATGTTGAATATCGCCGCCTCAAAGAGATGTGATTTGATAACAATCTAAATGGAATGAATTAATTATGGGTCTAGTGAAATTATATGATAAATATGATATAATATTTATTCTAGAGTTATTATATATATATATATGGTAATATATCTCATTTAATTACTTTCTTTCTATATGACAATAAAAAAAACATAGTTCATGCGTACATATGACCTACCTCCTCCATAAACAATGTATTCAATTTCAGATATCTATATTTTATATATTACTATAAAAACGTATATTATGAATATGTATTATATTTATATAATTATTGGATCTCTATAAATAGATATATAAGTATTATGACTGAAAATATAAAAAAATTAGGATAGATGTAAGAAAAACAAAGTGGATATTACCCAAAGCGTAACCTTAACCTAGAAATTGTTTACAATAGTGTAATATAAAGTCACCGTAAAACCATATATGGTATTATATATGAAAATATAGTTATATAAAAATCTTATATTTATATTATATTTATTATAAATGGTGTTTTTATGAGTATGACGAGAGTCAAGGAAGAAGGTAAGATAATTTCATCTAACTTATTCTTTCTCTGAGATTCATGTATTATTGACCTATCATTACTTTTTTGTGGTGTATATAATTTCCATTAATTTATTATATGATTCTTATAAGTAAATTTATTGGTATTTAAATATCCCTTTTATGATACTTGTTTCATGGAGTTTATGTTTCAAAAATTACCCAATCAGTAGAGTAATTTTGTCTTAAATTGCCTTCTTTGAGACACATACCATGTTTTGCACCGATATTATTATATGAAGTGTATATACTAAATTTGACATGTTATATCATGATACTAATTATTTTCATAATTTTTTAAGCTTCATTTAATGTAATTCCATCCGTTGTAAAATGATTTAATGTTACCAAAGTTGTAATGGGTTATAGCTTCAATCACACTATTTATCGAGATTGTTTATGATTCTTCTTCTAATGATGTAATATTATGATCCATATCTCAAGAAATTTCATGAAATTTATTTTTCCCTTGATCTGCATGTTATATCAAATTAAAAGATCCAATTTCCCACTATTTGGTACGTAAGATGATTTAGAAAGTACTTTTATGAATGTCTGACTTGATCTCTATCATTAGTTAAAAATATGTATTCATTCAAAACCATGTTTTCAAAAAAATATTCCAAAAATATTCTACTAATATAATTTGATATTTAAAATACATTTTACCCATGTTTTATCTTTTAAAAAAAATGTTTTTATGGAGAAATCGTTTTGTCATTTTTCAGGCCAAACACTTTTCTTAACATTTTATGACTCAAACATAATATTTGGCATGTATGAATTCTCCCACCATCATGATAATAATTCTATTGAATCTTCCATTAAAATATGAAAAAGTTATATTTTTAAAATAATTTTTTCCCTAACACTCTAAATATTTTCTATTTTAATTTGGTTTTCAATTAAAAAGTTTTTTTACAAATTTCTCATGCTTGTTTTATAAGTTTTAAGAAAAATGGCTTTCAAACTTTATTTATATTTCTTAAATATGATTTCATGAAAATAGGGTTTCAAATTTGTTTTCTAGATTTCATTATAATTTTCAATGTGAAAGGTTTTAAATGGTTATAAAATCTTCCATTATAATTTTTCATGTTTATTTTCAAGAAAATTATTTTTAAAATGTTTTATGATTTAAAAATTATTTCTCATATAATAAATGATATTTTCCTACAAATTATTGAAAAATATCAATAGATTGGTTCAAAGAAAATGTAGTTACCCAAAAAAGAGGTAACATTCTTTCTCAAACCCCTTCATTTTATTTCTTTTCTCCGCCAACTCAATTATTCTTATTTTATGATTAAATAATACCATAAATATCCTCAATATAAAAATATGTTGTTAAATTAAGGTTTTTAATTACCCTTATACAGACTTCCATCTAATGGGTAAGAATAATTTTGTATGGAAGACAACCACCTCACCAAATGATAATGTTCGTTTTCCATTTACCACCTCCCATAGTGGATAATTGTTAATAGACAATCTATTGGTGCATGATATGTATATATATATATATATATATTCATTTTTATTCATGTTTGTATTATAATTATATAGCACATACCTTTATTATTTCCATTTTATGTATATATGAAAATTTTGTTCTGTGAAATGTTGAATACCGCCTCCTCAAAGAGATGTGATTTGATCAGACACTAAATGGAATGAATTGATGACGGGTCTAGTGAAATTATATGATATATATGATATAATATTTATTTTGGAATTATTATTTTTATTATATATAGTAATATATCTCATTTACTTACTTTATATCAATATGACAATAAAACAAAAACATAGTTCATGCGTACATATGACCTACCTCCTCCATGAACAGTGTATTCAATTTCAGATATCTATATTTTATAGATTATTATGAAAACATATATTATGAATATGTATTATATTTATATCATTATTGAAACTCTAGAAAATGATATATATGTATTATGGTAGAAAATATAACAGATTAGGACAGATGTAAGAAAAACAAAGCGGATATTACCCAAAGCATAACCATAACCTGGAAAATGGTTATAAGAGTGTAATATAAAGTCACCATAAAACCATATATGATATTATACATGAAAATATGGTTATATAAAAATCTTTTATTAAACTTATGTTTATTATACATGGTGTTTTTATGACTTTGATGAGAGTCAAGGAATACGGTAAGATAATTTCATCTCACTTTTTATTTCTATGAGATACATGTATTATTCACCTCTCATTACTTTTTTTAGTGTGTATAATTCCCATGAATTTATTATATTATTCTTATTAATAAATTTATTGGCATTTACATATCCATTTTATGATCTTTTTTTCATGGATTTTATGTTTCATAAATTACCAAATCAGTAGAGTAATTTTGTCTCAAATTGCATTCTTTGAGACGCATACCATGTTTTGCACCTATATTATTCTATGAGGTGTATATACTAAATTTTACATGTTATATCATTAACCTAATTATTTTCATAATTTTTTAAGCATCATTTAATGTAATTCCATCCGTTGTTCAATGATTTAATGTTACCAAAGTTGTAAAGGGTTATAGAAACTATCTCACTATTTATCGATATTGTTTATGATTCTGCATCCAATAATGTAATATTATGATCCATATCTCAAGAAATTTCATTAAATTTATTATCCTATTGATATGCATGTTATATCAAATTAATAGATCCAATTTCCCACTCTTTGGTACATAAGATGATTAAAATGCTCTTTTATGAATGTCTGACTTGATCTCTATCTTTAGTAAAAAATATGTATTCTTTCAAAAGCATGTTTTCTAAAAAAAGCTTCCAAAAATATTCTACTACTCTCATATGATATTTAAAATACATTTTTCCCATGTTTTATATTTAAAAAAAATGGTTTTATGGAGAAATCTTCTTTTCATTTTTCAGTCCAAACACTTTTTTTAACATTTCATGCTGCAAACTGAATATTTAGCATGTACGAATTTACCCACCCTCATGACCATAATTCTATTAGAGATTCCTTTAAAATTTGAATAAGTTAGATTTTTAAAATAACGTTTTTTCCAAACACTCTAGATATTTTCTATTTTAATGTGGTTTTCAATTATATTGTTTTTAAAAAATTTCTCATTCTTCTTTTATAAGATTTAAAACAAATGGTTTTCAAATTGTATTAATATTTATTATATATGATTTCAAGAAAATAGGGTTTCAAATTATTTTTCAATATTTCATTATAATTTTCAATGTGAAAGGTTTTAAATGGTTATCAAATATTCCATTATAATTTTTCATGTTTATTTTCAAGAAAATTATTTTTAAAAGGTTTTATGATTTAAAAATTCTTTTTCATAGAAGAAACGATATTTTCCAAAAGACAAGTTTTCATAAATATATTTAAAATTATTTTCAATATAAGATGTCATCTATTGATATTTTTCAATCATTTGGAGGAAATTATCTAATGGTTCTATTTATGTTCTTTTCCTAAATGGATTGTGTATTTATGGAACGATGTATATGTAACTCGTTTCCCTTTCAATGTTGATATTTTTATGAAACCAATTTCTCTTTAACGAGTTATATTCTTATGAAATCCATTTCTATTCTATTGTTTATTCCATGATAAATTCCTATGAAACCAATTTATCTTCAATGGGATATAACATGTTAAATTCATATGAGACCCACTTCTTTTCATGGGTTATTTAAGGATTAAATTATTATGAAACCTAAATACTATCTATAGGTTATGATATAATTAAATGTTTATGATACCCATTTCATTTCTTGGGTTATGATATGAAATTTATAAAACACATATGTTTTTATAGGTAATGATATGATTAATAGTTTATTATCTTCTGGAAAGTGTATGAATGATTTTATTATGAAATGTGTGGGACCTATACCTCTCTCCATTTAATTGGGTAAATATTTTTATCTCATGGGTTAATTATGGGAATAATGTATATAGGATTTATGAACTATGGGAATATGGGGAAACTTGATCCCTTAAAAGGAAATGAATGTGATTGGGGATGGCGGTGTGTCCTTACCAATAGGTGTAGTCACAATGCAGGTGGAAGACGGTGAAACCTGATCCATTGTGAGAGGATGGATAATCCCAATATCTTATAAGGAAAGAAATGTGACTTGGGACGATGGTGTTCCCCTCCCAGTATGTGTAGTCCCCATGATGTTCCCTAATAAGTTATAGATATGCATCTCAACATATTTTGATTTACAATGCATGTTCATTTTTATGCCACAATTTCATGACTTATTCCTATATTATGATTTAATTGCTTATGCTCCTGTTTCCCATATGATTCATGACTTACGAAATAATAATATTTATTACATTATTCATGTTTATGATCTTTTATATGAATTTTATGATCATATATAGTGTTTTTATCAAGTTATCATACCCTCATATGCTTGTTTATACATATATATCTCCCCTTCACACACTTATTGAGATTCTGAGGTCAACCCCTTTATTTTTTTCCTCTCGTTTTAATGAAGATATATACAATATATGATATGTATAAGAGGGGTTCTAGTATTTCACAACCTAGTGGGAGACAATGTATCTCACTCATGTAACATTTTTTACATTTTCATGTTTCCAAAGGCATTATACTAATACATACATTGGGAGTTTCTCTATGTAATATTTTAAGTATTCCACATAATTGTTTTAATGTCTATGTAAGTTAATTCCAAGCTGTTATATGTCAGATTATCTTAAAAAGACAGTGCATCCTCAATCTCAACATTGTCAAAATAAATCACTTGAGATGGGTCATAGTGATATTGATGATGTTTTTACACATGAAAGACGCCATGTATACCAATATACTGCTATAAAATATCATATCAGTACCCGAATGATCTCATACTCTTCACAATCTCAAATGGACTGACATACCTAGGAGATGACTTTCCCTTTTTGAAAGTCTGATGGTGATCCAAAATTGGAAACACCTGTATAAACACATGATCACCCAGCAAAAAATCAAGAGTTGTATGACCTAGAACAGCATTAAACTGCTGGATACACGGAACCGTTTCTATATATTCCTAAATAAAATTAATATTCTCCAATGTATCCTATGTGAGACTCAGTCCCAAAAAATATTATTCACCAGCTTCCACCAATCATAATTGGAATTTTCATGGCCTACTATAGAGTACATCATATTTTTTCATCTGAATCATTTCTTGGTAACTATTGTTGTAGGAAAACTCAATGATTACCAAGTTCCACTCCCACAATCCACTAACGTTTTTTAGACATTAGACCTCAAAATGTACTCTAGTACCTGAATAATACGCTTCAACATCCCATCCTATTACCAGTGGAATGTTGTACAAAAAAACATGGGTTCCAAGCGCCTTAGATATTCCCTTCTAGAAGCATGATGTAAAACACATATCAAGATCTGAATCCATAGCCTGTGGTACACCATGAAACCACACAACCTATTGAACATACAACATACTCAACTAATCCATAGTGAATGTCTCCATAATTGGAATGAAATGAGCCACTTTAGTATACCGATCCATAACTACCCATATCACATCATTCTTTCGAGGCGCCCTCAGTAGAAACACCAGAAAATCAATTATCTCATCATCAGATTTCCATTCTATATTCCGAAATGGATGCATCAAACCATCCAACCATTGATTCTTAGCCTTATCCTACTAGTAGGTAAGGCATTAAACCAAGAAACATGCAAACTCTTTTTTCATCCCTATCCACAAATACTTCCTACGAAGATCATGAAACAATTTGTTCAAACTAGGATAAAGTATCCAATTTGATACATGAAACACACAAGTAAATTCTTATAAAAAACTAATTGGCACCAAAAAATAACTACAAATATAAATGACCTCATAATCACCAATCATCCAACTAGAAGGTGAATTTACCCCATTAAGACATTGCCTTAAATCTAGACATTCTGAATCCCAATGTAATTTTTACTTGATTCAGATCAGAAGCACAAACTAAATATCCTTGGATTCAAGGGCCATATACCCTTAGCCGTCCTGTACCTCTTACTGAATCTCAGGGAACAAAATCCTCAGCATCCTCTCAGATCTAGATTCATTACCTACCTGATTCATAGTTCTCTATCTTAAAGCATATGCAATACTGTTCCCCTTTCGTGGGATGTAAACTATCTCGATGTCAGAATAATGGATGTATTCAAAACATCGTCACTACCAATGATACAATTAATGTCAGAAGAATATATATATTTATGGATTATATGATCAATACGCACCATCAATCATTCTCCAAACAAGTAGTTCTACCAATAATTCAAGGGGTATATAATTGTAACCAACCCATGATAATGAGTAGGGTAATTTATTTCTTGAGGCCTCAACTAACATGGCTCGTATGAAACCACATGATCTTCCTAAATCAATACATCGACAACCCCAACACTAGATGAATCAAAAAACAAGATATACCCCTTAATTAACCTAGGTAAGACTATAATTGGTGTAGTTGTTAATTGCATCATTAAGTATTGGAAATCATTATCACATTACCGTCAACATTCAAATATGATTCCATTTTTGGTAAAGCTTAACAGTGATGATATAAAATGGGAAAACTATTTTATGAAACTTTAGAAATATCCCTCCAATCCTTGAAAAGAACAGTCATCCAAAACATTATTGGGATTTTCTGAGGACACAACATATGCACTTTCTCTAAGCCCACGGGCCCACCTTCCTTTGAGATGGATTGACTCAAAAATGCACCCTATTGATCTTGAAATGAAAAATGGTTACCTTGGAATATATTTTATACTATATTAGTGTTCTATGGATGATTTCAAGATATTTTACATGATTTTCATGAATCTTATATTATAATAAAATTCCCTTAACAAATACATCTACAAAATATTATAGGTAGTGGTAAAGGATTTGGTTTATTAGGGCCATAAACACTTCCGACATGTGTTTTTATCCAAAATGAGATCCCCAAATACGTTTATAACCCGTACCTAATCCTGAAGGCATTCTGTAGAATATCAAAACGTCTCACCAATATATGATGACACTTTGATCACAAATTAATTTTAAAGAACACTGAATCAAAAATTATATGGTCAAAAAGATCATTGATTTGAGGAAGAGCATATATATTCTTAACGGTCATCTGATTCAGATTCCAATAATCAACACATGACCAAAAATATGCATTAGACATATTGGAAAACAACACTGGAGATCCCCAAGGTGATATAATTGGGTGAATAAACAATTTAGTCTATAACTCTTTGAACTTGATTTTAGCACTTCAGTTTTTTCATATCTATCTTATATGGTGGAATATAGATTGGTTCTTCCTTTCAGAAAATCAACCATGAAATTGATTTCTCTACCATGAAGCAGCCCTATAAAGTCCTTAAGGAACACATTCAGGAATTGGTCCACCACAGGAGGAATTGAATGATTCTTTGCTCCCTCATCATCAACCATAAGACAATCCACTTGGGATGTGAGTTCACACAACAATCAACACACATACCCTAAATGACCTGCTCACATAACCCATTCCCCATGTAGAAAATAAATTGCATCAATTAAGGGTTGTGAATTTCACCCTATGATGGTAGCATTCATTATTGTCTTGGTAAAAGTTTAGGCAATCCACACCAAAAATAAAATGAAAATTTTACATCTCTAGAACATATAAGTCCTGTAGGAATAATTACCCACCAACATCAAGAGATAACCCCTTATATTTCCTTATATTATCTAATCACACACCTAGGAGTGTATCAATAGGCAGGAACCCACACACATGTTCCACCGCCAGGCCCAACAAAATCGCAAACTGTGCAGATATTAAAGAATATTGTTTCCGATGCTTTTGTCGGGGCACGCACATCCATCTGTGAGGACGCATAGCAGTTACCCAAAATTACAGCAATACAAAGGTGGGAGACATCCATTCCTTGTTCAAGGATGTTTTCTCCTTGATCGAAAAAGGATGATGGGATGTCGGTTCTTCCGTCGGTGGATTCCTCCTCGGAACTCGTCACCTAGTCCAGGTCTCCCTTATAGATTATGTCGTGGTTCATGAATCTCGTTCTCGGTGCAATATCTTCATGGAGGCCGGTTAATTACACTACTTCCGTCAGTACATTCCAGGGGGTCTTGACATGGTACATCCTTCGGTCAGAGTAGTTGACAACATCAGGCATGTCAGGGCATCTCTGGGTGCGTGGAAATTGGGGAACCCGTATTCTTCCTCATAAGAGGGCATCTCAAGGGTGCATAACCCGAGGCATCCCATGTCGAATTTGGGGAATCATATGCCATAGGCATCTATCTGAGGTTTTCCTCAGCTTCCCATGTTTAACATAAGGTATGCCACATGTTTAACGTCTTATAATGACGGTTACGCCAAAGGTGTGTCATCTAAGGATTCCCTCAGGAATATCATGTTTATCACGAGGTAGGCCGCGAGTTTAACGTTTTGCGGAGACGGAATGAGAGTGATTAGAACGTCACATAGAGACAGATTGGATTGGTACATCCCCAGGAGGGAACACCTTGAAGGTTTACCAAGTGGATGGATCAGAACGCCCAATGAGGACAGATCCGAGGTGGTGTGCCCCATGGAGGGGAGATGTCACACCATAATGGTAGATCTGAACACCACTAAGGGCGGATCAGGGAGAGTTCACCACAATATGGGGGACACCAAGGTTTACCATTATTTTTTATTGAACCTCATAGAGGTTCCCTACGTACCATGTGTAGAATAAAGGGATCAAAACCCTCGTAGTTCGATGGGGTGATGAATCGGGGTGTACATAGAGGACAACGACCCAGAGAAATACTAGGGCTTATACATGGATAGTGGCCCAAGTACTACTAGGAGTAGTGAGGTGGGTGGATGACATGATCCCACTGGGATGTGGCATCCTGGGTAAGAATCGGGATGGGTGATGGATGGATGAATGAATTGGAGGGGGAATGAGATGTGACCACCGTGAAGATGATGGTAGTGATGGACTTGAGCCTTGAATAGACATCCTATGTATCCCTGTGGCACAGAATCAAAGTCCACGTAGTTCGGTGGTGAGAACCAACATGAAGGGGGTCAGAATGACCATTGGGTAGTGGACTTGAACCTCAGGGAGGCTTCCTACGTACCATGCTTTGACATGGATTAAAGTCCATGTAGTTAGGAAGTGGATGTGTGGGGATTACACTCTAGGATGCTCGTTATATCTTCCTCATTTATTTCTATGAGGGAATCCCAACTCACTGGTGGGTTGAGGTCTTCACCTATGTGCTAGTACCCAAGCAGGATAACACCAAGGGGCGTTGTAATCTGTCCGAACAAAGGGAGATGAAAAGTGTGAAATACATGCCTGAAATTTGGAACACGATAAGGGTGGAGTGGCCATGGAGGATATCTGTTGACCGTGGAGGAAATGCATCATCCACATCGCATTAGCCTGAAATGGGGACAGACAACTGAGGGGTGACTACTGATCATGTTTGAAACACATGACTTGACTCGAAGTGTTGTCCAAAATCTTCCGGGGCATTGTCTAGGGACGATTGGTGAGTCGATGCGGCATGGGACCAGGTCATTAGGGGGTCCCTCTATACATGAAAGTGGATGAGGATCTGAACAAAGGACACACAAAGTGTGAGGTGGAGTGATTGAATGTTTGAATGGATTCCAACGCTCATGAAATTATGCCACTGTAATCATGGAATTAGGCTTCTTATTCTTGTCACATAAGGCATCTATTATTTGGAAAAAATAGATCCTATATTTTTTATACATGGATCACTACAGTTTATAGTCATGTAGAGAGGACTACTGGCATCTCATGCTTAGAGAATAAGGAATCTCTTTTTGGAGCAAGAGGCAACCTATGTTTGGAACATAGGGTTTACTACCATTTAGAGTCATGTAGAAAGGACTGGTAGCATCACATGCTAGGAGTATAAGGAATATCTTGTTTGGAGAAAGAGGCATCCTATGGGTGGAACATAGGGAGTACTATTGTTTATAGTCATGTAGATAGGATTTTTGGAATCTTATGCTAGGCGGGAAAGGAATCTCTTGTTTAGAGAAAGAGGCATCCTATGGGTGGAACATAGGGAGTACTACAGTTTATAGTCATGTAGATAGGACTATTGGAATAAGGCGCCTGGGAATGGATGGTATTTGGACTTACGCAAGGGCGGCCCTTTCTGGTTCAACCTGGAATAGGAGCCAACTGATTGGGTTTGGAGGAGTTTTCTGAGGAATGGTTCAACTCAACGTACTCGGGGAATTGATGATGACAATATCAACTCACGACATGGGAATGAAACCAACAGTAAAATGTTGACTCAAGGTGTTTCATTGTCTATGGAGGAGTATCTCAAATCATGGTATTCCATAGGTGGAAGGTGGGTGTGCATAAGGGTGCAATGGAAAATCCCGACCTCCCGGCACAAAAAGTTCGCGGTGCGACTCTCCATTTTTTAATGGGGTCTACGACGTTGGCAAAGGGACCGAAAGGCATGAAGGATAGGTCTTAGAAAAGTAGCTTCAAAGAGAAAAGGGGCTCAGGGAGCATGGGGTCTCACGGACCATGGCCTCATGGAGCATAGACTAATGGGAGAAGCATCATGTAGCATGGCCTCGCGGAGCATCATCACAGGGCATATACTCACGAAGAATCATCACGGATCATGGACTCGCAGAGCATGGGCTCACGGAGCATCAGCTCACGAAGCATGGGCTCGCAGATTATAGGCTCACGGAGCAGCAATGCAATGGAAGATGCTCACAGAGCAGGGACTCGCAGAGTAGGGACTCGCGGAGCAGAAACACGTACGATGCTTCTCTCGGAGCATGGCCTCACGGAGCCGCTTCGCGAAGGAAAGAAGAGCACCACAAACTGGGCGATCAGCTAACGAAGGGGAGAAGTGGTGGTACAAGGGGCGAAGTGAGCTAGGTATTTATAGGCAATGGGAACCATGATGCAGAGCTCGCTCAGTGAGAGGATGGAGCTTGCGCCGCGGCGGACTCGCGAACGTCAAATGTTTTCACGGAGCATCCCGCCTCCTTGCTTCGCGGTGGGTCTATACAGCGCATCGTGAACTTTAGACGGGTTCGTGGAGCATCCCGCATCATTTCATCATGGCGGCACTCCACGATCGCGGAGGGGGCTTCAAGAAAGGGCTTTGCAAACTAGTTTTCCAACCCAACTTCAAATGTCCATAACTCCTAATCCGTAACTCTGTTCAGGCCCTACGGCCTACCAAATCGAAGCTTCCGAAATGGACTACTATCTTGGATCGTGTATGGAAGCATTTGGAAAATTTTTGGGATGTGTATTCCGGTTCCAAAAAATACAAAGTGCTTATATCAAATAATTAGAAATAAATAAAGGAACAAACATGAATCATTCTGTGAACGTTAGATGGATCAGCCTCACCACACCCTAGAGTAAGATGAAATGGATAAATCTAGCTTGTTCCCCTTCCATATGATATAGCTAGAATTAATGGTGTTTTACATGTAACATCCCAATTAATTAAAGAATAATTTATTTTTATATCTATATCTATTTATGAATTAGATAGTGTTTTAGAGGATTCAAATGAGAACAAATCCAATCTTAAGCATATAATACTCTAATATTTTTAAAAGATTGTTTTACAGACTTTTGATGGAAAACCATTTTTAAATCTATATTTTGACACTTTTATATATTTTATTTGTCAAAATAAACTTATTCCTTAGAATTGGGACATTGAAATTTACTTTGGATAAAGTTTTGGTTTTTTTCTGACAATTTCCATTTAAATGAATAGTGAAAAATACTACATTATACTTCAAAACTAATTTTTCATCTAATTTAATTATATGGTAAGTTTATTTTTTAATTGGTTTTAAATTGTAATTAGAATATATTTTTACCATTTAATTCAATGGTGGTCATTGTAATTAATTTAACTTTGAAATTGGACTTAAACAAGTGTCAGTCTTTTGATTGATATTGTTTCTTGAAAACACGCTGTTTGTTTTGAAAACATAAATTATTTTTAAATTAATTACTGGAATTTCTATGTTTGTAATTATGTAAGATGGATTCCATATTTGGAATCATAAGGTCCAAATTATGTAATTAATACTTTTTTGTTTTTTACATTATGAATAGTAATGACGGTAATTATCTTTAATTATCACGATTAATTAGTAATCAGGTAGTTAAGGGTAATAAAATAATAAAATAATAATATTAAATGGCCAAAAATGTGTCCAAATCCTTTTTTTGAGTCATGGAAGACCATGGGATGCTTTTTAACGAACTTGAGGTCCCACAGAGTCACATGGGTGTAACAATGACATTTATGACATTATTTTTTTAAATGGATGAGAAATATAACAAAGGTTTGTATATCCTAAGTAAAACAATTTTAATTTTGTTTACATAAATGATCTCTTAGACTATAAATAGTCATCAGAAATCTAAGAAGACTTCCTACATCATGGTATTTGTTTTATAATATTTAGAGATTATATAAATAAAGTTATCTATGACACTATGATGATGCATGGATTACCGCATCAATGAATGATTTAAATAAAATGAAAATATAAGGTAACATCTAAGACATACACTTTTCGAAAACCAATTGGATGGGTGGATTTAGAACCCTTATCACCTTATCCTAAAAATATATCATTATGGGACCTTTAAAATCTGAAAATCATTTTATAATAAAGTAACATTTCAAGACATTCCAAAAGTGACCCTCCTCCCTCTTATAAAATGCCACCACATCTACCCCCACACCCACACCTATCAAGCCCTTGTATCATCCAAACTCTTCACGTATTATCTCCTTACATCCCTATCATACTCCTATAAGCCTCACTTTGGGAAGAAGGCTTTCCAAGGAAGCCTTTGGCTCAAATGAAAAAGAGTTACCCGATTTAGAGGTAATGTCTTCTTTCAAGTTTCTTCCTTTTATTTTCCTTCTTCACTCACCACTATCTTCTTATTATTTTATCCTATAATAACACCAGTATACTAAATATAATAGGATTTTTTATGATATTTATTCTACCTAAACTTATGCACACCTCCGTCTAATGGTTAAAGAACATACTGTTTCTGTGGGTGGCGAATTGCTACCTCATGAAACGATGATTGTTAAATATTCTTTTAAAACATTTCATGGTGGCCATTATGTTGTCACTAAATTTATATATGATATATATGGTATTTATTTTATCTATATGATTCTGAATTTTATTTTTAAATCACATCGTTATGCTTTTCATGTTGTGGAACTGTGATAATTCCATCTTAGGAAGTGTAGACTACCACCCCCTCAAGTGATGTGACTCGTTGATGACAAACATGGAATTTATAAAGAATGTAATTACTGAAATTATTTTACCCATATAACATATATATTATACTATAATTATATGATACATTTGTCTCATTTAGTTTTAATTCCTTTAATATGACAAAGAAATAAAAGTAGCATTCATGCGTATGTATGACCTACTGTCTCCATGAACGGTGAATTTAATTTTTTATCTCCAAATGTTATGGAATAGTATAAAATGAATATATAATGGATATATATGATATTTAGATCATTAATACTGTTCTGGAGATGATTTTTTTTATAACTACATGGGAATTCTTTTCAAACAAGTTCATTTTTTACTCATGTACTGAACATCAACAAAACGTATGTAGTGAACTCACATAATTAACTAATTATTATAACATGATAATATGTGATATGAATTGAATAATAAAATTTAAAGGAATTCATTATGAAATTATGAATTGAGCAATGTTTATTATTTAAAAATATAACGAAATGAACAAGACAAGTCGGACTTCAGGTAAGGGACTTCGTCTCAATCTCCTTTTGTTGAGGCATACTTCAATTTATATACAACATTCTTTTATTAGTTGTATAATAAACCCTTTTGACTTTTAATTTAATTCCAAAGGAATCTTTTTACACAAATATTTTTACTAATGGAAAAAAGGAATGTTTTTTTACGTATGCGGCGACAATAACTTCTCCACAGGCGTGACCATTATTTGAGTTTCGACTTCATCTGCAAGCCATAAATTTTTTAAATGAAACAAAATACCATGTTTTAGTTTTGTTTTAATTTGGTATTGAAAATGGTTTTGATAATTTTTTGATTATATCAATGTGTTGTATTTATATCTTGTGATTGAAATGAGGAAATGTTATGTTTCCTTTATGCATGTTTTATGTGATACGATTATGTTATGGTTCTTGGGAATTGTTTATGAGGTCAGGTGGTTCTGTGATAAACTAAGGGTGGGTGAGCCCGAGATAGCTCTCCAATGCATTGGGTAACGTGAAGGTGATAAATGCAAATGTTTATCCGAAGAGATTTAGAAAATATACTGTGATGGGTATTCCAAACGTAACCATGAGGGTTACTCCCTACGTAAGAATGTTATGAATCCCCCAAGTTACCTTTTTGACTTATGATTTATTTGAGTTATTCACAAATCATATTATTTCATGAGGTATGTTAAAGTTCTTATGTTTTATGAGTGAAGTATGATTTCATTGATTATTATGTATACATGTACTAATGTTTTCTTTCCATATTTTTATATCCCTTACTGAGATTTTTATGCTCAACCCATGTTTTTGAAAATTTTTTAGAGGTAAAGGGAAATGTACATGATGTGATGATAGTGTTGAGAAAATGTCAAGAAAGAAACCATGTTTTATTTTAAATATGTTTCCTTTTGTGGTGTTTCTTCTGGAAATGGGGATGGCCTTATTTGTTAAAGGTTAAAACTTTCCAATCGGTTTCTAATGGGTCTATTCGTAGAACAGGAAGCATCCAATGATTGTATATCCATTTCGACCTACTTTAAAAATGTAGGTGCTAATTAGTTGTGAGCCGATGAGGATGAAGAATTTGCATTGGTCGAGAGGATGGGAGGTCAGATTCATCACACCTTTTTTGGGGGAATTATTTTCTACATCGGGACCCTCTTATAGATTTGATTTATGTTTGTGAATCCATATTAATTTATGAATTATGAAAATGATACTTCCTTTAGTTCTGAAAAGCAATGATTGATATGTATGAGATTTAGAGAATCTTTTATATGTATTTGAGGCTCTTCATCAATAGAGAATCATCCGTATTTATTAGAGATTCTTAATTAATGGTATCCTTCAACACATTATATAGAAATCTCTTGGTCATTATGATAACCATACTGGTTTTAAATCCAATCAGTGGGGAACATGAAGTTTATTGTCATTCAGAAGGATAGGGATTATTTTAGAGTTGGGATCATACCCGCAGATCAGATACCTACGTATCCTTGTTAGAAAAAGGAATCAGAACCCACATAGTTCACATGAAGATGTATGAGGGTTATGCATGACTAATGTCTAAAACAGAGATGTCCAAATTACTTTTACACTCTAAGCTCACGTGAGTCATACTCAGCGTGAGAAACAAGAGGTATTAGTAAAACCTAACGATTGTTCCACGAATGATGAAATCCTAAGAAAGGATTTGGGGCTTACGTATGTATGACTACCCAAGTAAATGAGGATTAGGAAATAGTTTACGAATGAAGACTAAGAATAAGGTACATAAAGGTATATGTGATTTATGGAATTCAAATACTAAACTTAGGGCTTACTCCTGAAAAGGATGCCCAAGTTAGATAGGGACTAATGATTGGGTTTTGTTCCTGAGAAGGAGGACCAAGTAAAAACAAATTAATCCAGGGGCTTACTCTTGAAAAGGATGCTGAGGTTAAGAGAAATTATGACTAGGGATTACTCGTGAAAAGGAGGCCCAGGTTAAGAGAAATTATGACTGTGGCTTACTCTTGAAAAGGAAGCCCAAGTTAAGGAGAGTTGAGACTTGGGGCTTATTCCTAAGGAGGATTCCCAGATTAGGGAACTTGGGGCTTACTCATAAGGAGGATGCCCAGACGAGAGAACATGGGGCTTACTCCTAAGTAGGATGCCCAGATTAGGGAACTTGGGGCTTAATCCTAATGAGAATTCCTAGATTAAAGATCTTCTCATCATAAAGGATGAGGTTGAATGAAGGAAATATCAAACCTTAGTGACATAATGTAATGTAAAATCCCAAAATTTTTCCATATGTTCCATAGAATTCCTTTCAGATAAAGAATCCAACAAAGGAACCATGCCATAAATGGCTTTAAAGAAAGTTTTGAAGGCTAAATCCTAAAGAGGAGAGGTGGATTTGAAGAAAAATGTTGAATAGGCATAAGGGGAACCCAAAAGGAGGCAGGCGTGCATGTATTGTTTGGGCGCACAAGTCCTGGTCATGCAAGTATACTTGCTCGACATGGGTGTACTTGGGCGATGATTAACCCATAAGGTAATACATGGGCGAGACTTGGCTCAAGCCCTTTGTATTATCCCTAAAGGCTTCCAAAAGGGTGGTGCACAAGTTCTGTTGAAGGGGTAAGGTGGCGCGCAAGTGTGGCCATTTCCTTTAAGTGTTAGACACTTAGGCGCACAAGTGTTGATAAATCTCAACACTTAGGCCATGTTCCCCCTCTTTAGATCTTCCATTATAGGCAAGAAATTGCCTTAGAAGTGTTCGGAAGGCTTAAAGCAAAGACTAAGGCACCGAGAGCATAAATCTGACATTTGGATTTTTCATCCCCAAAATTTGGGGCCCATAGGGTGTATTTAAAGGCCATTGAGGACCTTGGTAAAAAATAGAATAGTGTGAGCAAGTCACCTGCATGACCAATATGTGGCGCGCACGTATACTTGCGCAACCATAGTAAAACTTGCGTGAACCATGCTTAAAGAAATCCTTGTTCATGCCTTTGTCAATTTTGTGATGTTCTTAAAAGGATGAATCTCTTTGTGCTTAAGGTATTCACCTTTTTCATTTATTAGACACTGTGATGGAAAGGATCATCCACAAAAGTAATCCCCTTAGAGTTGGATCTGAAAAAGGAAAGAGGATTTGACTCTGAGGTAATGGAGAAAACCATGGAATTTTGGGTGCGCAGGTTTTGAGCGCGCATGTAGCGGTGCACAGGTGAGAGCCGTGCAGGGTACGACGCACAGGTAAACTTTTTTTACTATAATTATGCAACACCACTTCACGCAAAGCACCCGGCTGTGAATTCTCCTGAGCTCTCGGCATGCTAGTAGCTTGGCTTTCGCTCATTCACACATGTGCTGTTGTCTGTGGTTCATTGTTTCTTTGTGTCGCACTTCTGCGGAGGTATTTGGACATACACGGTGATACCTACATGTGCATACTTGTGCAACCATATTAGACTTGCACACAAATATGGGACTTGTGTGCCTTAATTCATTATCCATTGTTTTCAAATTTCTTCACAAAATTTATGAAAAATCAACTTACTTAAGAGTTATTTATTTCGACCATTGTGCAGATTCAATAGCTCCCAGAAGAATTGGAACAACTGATGATATGGCTAGCAAGAGGATTGATGACATGATGAACTTTTTTGTTCATGATTACGATGATATTTGTGACAACACTCATCCAGATTTGTCCAAGTACTTGAAGAAGTATTTTCTTAATTTTCCACAGAGCATCTACCTGCCTCTGTATGGCCATTTTAATCTGCAAGGAGTCAATATTACAGATGCAAATAATTATATGCTCAAGATGCAGCGACACTTCTACCCATCGATTTCGGTTATGATATGAATTAAGAGCAGCAGCAATGGTGTGAACTTTCAAATTTCTTATCCATGTTATTTCCTTGCATATATGAAAATAGAAAACCCACGGGCTGATATGTTTTCCACTGCCAGTTCGTGGATAGAAGACTATCGTGACATTAGAACAATATCTGAAAAGTGTACTATCTCCAATTGGTCATTACTTCCAACACTCCATTCTCAAATACATGTATCTGTCTTCCATGTCTCTTGGATAGAAACAGAGTCACTATTTGGTCAGTAGAAAATTTCCTCAAACTGCACTCAAGAAAATCCTTTTACTATTTCCAACGAGCATGTACCCTAGTGGTTCAGGCTCCTGCTTGGCATCCAAAAGACCCAGGATAAAATCTAGGCAGGAGAGAATTCCTTAGTACTGTAGCAAGGTAATGTAGCAGCACTGTAGCAGTGACTGTAGCAGCGACAGACTGTAGCAGCGGCAACACTGTAGTGGAGGAGGGACTATTGCAAGGACTGTAGCGGCGGTGGTACTATTGAAGGGACTGTAGCAGCGTGGGTACTATAGCAGTACTGTTCACTGAGGGGTCCTTTGGGCAAAAAAATGGGCTTTCTTGCCCTGTATGTAGGCCACGTGGCCATGGGCCTTCGGGCTATGTAATGGGTCACCCTCCACCTAGTCTAAAGAGGTATTTTCATTATTAATAAATTGAGGCTTCGTCCCCCACCATTAAAAAAACATAATTTTACCTTTTTTCCAAGAAGAGATGGTATCACTGTGTCTCCTATTGTATCCAATTGAATGAATGAATTATAGGTGGCTTTTGATGAAGCTTGGGATGCCATAAATCAAATGAAGAGTTATGTTGAAAGCCTCGTGTAATTATTGGAAAAGAGAAGAGACTCCAATATGTGGATGTCCTTCGAACAATTGTGCATCAATGAAAAACACTTTCATCTTTAATCATTTGTGCCTGCATTCTTTAGCTAACTTCTTTAAATTTTACCTAAGCCAATGGTCCAAGTAAGCATAGTTTGATTGTTGCTAGGATTGTAAAAATAACCCTACAAACATTGAATCTTTTTATTTCTAAATATTACCTAAATCATATAAAATGTATGTTTAGTGAGCCGGGAATTTTCTTTTGTTCAGAGTTCCCTTGTCTTTTGTGGGATGTTTAATGTCACGCACGTTAGACATAAAAAGGCTAATGTTTAAGGTTGAAATAGATTTGACCGAATGGATTAAAAATTACTCAATTCCTTGATAATTTACATGAAAGCAAATTACCACATTCATTTATGGGGGGGAAACATGTAAAATATGACTTATGAACATTTAAATCTGTGGAATTATATGAAAAAAGGTCTAAAAGTCATTAGAAGAAGTATTTACTAAGAGTGAAGTTACCATTATTTAATAAACCTGTTAGGGGTTGAATTATAAAGGGACACTTAAGGGCATTGGCTATATAGTTAAATAATAGCATCTTTTGGATGACATGTCCGTTATGTAAACTACTTATGCAAGGCCGCCTAAGGGAACGTGTTTCATAGTCCGGAAAAAGAACTCTCAGAAATTTTACATTTCTACTTCTAAAAATCCAGTGAAAGTTTATGGAAATTCAAATTTTCCGAAGCATAGAGTCTATTGTATGGAGAGAGGTAGTTGAATATGGAGAGGATATTCCCAATCAAGATTGTCAATGAATTGGATAAATTCCACTCCTGCCATGGTCTGTCCCAAACGTAGGGAAGGTAAATATAAACCATAGACAAGAATACTTTCAGATCATGAAAAAGCGTATGGGTCAAATATGATAAGGATGGATATATTTTTTTTGCTGATCCCTATATATTGTCGTTAAGACCAATAAGGAGAAAACATATTTTCCTCCATAGAATGAAATTACCATTATTTGAAAACCCCATTAGGGGGTTGAATTATGCAGGGCCACGTAAGGGAATTGGCTGCATAGTCAAATAATAACATCTTTGGGTTGAAAGGTCAGTTATGTAGACTGCTTATGCAAGGCCGCCTAAGGGAACATGTTGCCTAGTCAGACAAAAGAATTCCCGGGTATCAGACATTTTGTGACCAGAAGTCAAGAAAAGGGTTATGGAGATCTGGAAATATTTAAGGTTAGGAGTATGACACATGAAAATGGGTATTGTCTGGTGCATGTAGGAGATACATAGACCAATGCTAACCATAATCATGTTGTGACTGGGACTTGAATTGAGGTATTGTACTTTACTACGTATCCCATAAGGATGGGAATTAAGCCATACATAGTTCTTGAAATATAGTTTAACGTTATGTGGAATGAGAGTGTAAGAGATAGTAGTTTAGTGTCATAGATCTTAGAGAATAATAAGGAATACACATTGTGTGTTCTATAAACCTGATGTGAATGAAGATCAGGGTTTTAATACAACATTCATGTTTTCACAGGGGGAAATTTCTGCCAAGGGACTGAAAGTGGAATTTGGGGTTAGGCCCAAAGACTTGGGGCAGGATTCGAGGGACGCTCAGATGTTCCTAAGTATCCCATAAGGATGGGAATCAAGCCGCACGTTGTCCTTAAAATACCCTTTGTATATATTTGGTTCTTACAAGTGAAGGGTTAAAGGGGACTTTAGTGCAATGATGGTTTGACCCAAGATTAATGGTTTTGGAATTAAAATGTATGCACGTAGTCTTTGATGTATGACATGATTTGAAATCAATGTCAAGGATGATTCCTTCTCTGGTGAGGGAAAATGGGGGACTATATTGTTTAACGTCATATATCAAGGAAGAATGTCGAACCAATGTGAAGATATTGGTTTTGGGGGCAGCTTCATGAATCAAAATTGTATGAGACAGAGGTGAACCGACATGAAGGGATTGGTCTTGGGCATGAACCTCAGGAGGTTGCGTACGTACCTATCCTAGAAGGCGAGGATCAAAGTCCGCCTAGTTCGATTAAGAATGAATTGGTGATCAATTTGTACTTGAGGAAAACCTGAAGATGGTGTTGGGACATACGCTTGGTTAGCGGCCCAAAGAGGGTGTTATGGTTTAAGTTTACTCTAAGCTCACGTGAGTCATACTCAATGTGAGAAACAAGAGGTAGCAACAACCCTAATGATTTATAGTTTAACGTCATGTTGGAAAAAAGAGGGGACTATGCAATTTAATGTCATGCAGTAAGGACAATAGAAGAGACTGTGCAGTTTAATGTCATGCAGTAAGGACAAGTTCTACGAAGTTTAGTGTCATATAGCTAGGACAACACAGTTTAACGTCATATTGGACGAAAGCACAGTTTAATGTCATGTTGGACGAAAAGGGTGTTGTACAGTTTAGTGTCATGTAGCTAGGACGTATAAGGGACTTTTTCATAGTTTAACATCATGTGGGATGAATAGGTGCACAATTTAACGTCGTATAGCTAGGAAGATGGTTATGGAGCTTAACGTATTGCAGTACGTATTTGGGACTTTTTCACAGTTTACTGCACGTGGGACGATGAGGGATCATGCAGGTTAATGTCTTGCAATGAGGACTAAAAGGACCATGCAGTTGAAAGTCTTGCAGTGAGGACTATAAGACCATGTAGATTAAAGTATTGCAGTGAGGACTAAAAGTACCATGTTGTTTAAAGTCTTACATTGTGGACTATTCATCAGATGAAGATTTTTCCTGATTAACCAATTCAGGTTGTGCCATTTGTTGGGTTAGTGCCCGTTCTTTTAAAGTAGATGGCATAAAATCTGCCAGAGTTAAAGACAACTTGGTCTTTTACGTGATCTCATCTTCTTCTAACTGCTCTTATTTCTTCAAATTATACATCTTCTTTGGGGATTTTCTCTCTGATGAAGGGGTTTTTCTATGGCATTAATAGCAGAAGACACAATTGGTCTCTTCAATTGTGTTTATAAAATGTCGTGAGTTCCTTTGATCATTTTCCTGACCATCCAATCATCATATTGCTGCAAATTGTTTATTTTAACTTCCTTCCACTCACCTTCTTCATCTATATTTGTAGGAGTAACACATGCTACCTTTGCTGAAGAACCTTTTAGTCTGACTTGTCCTGAGTCCACCATCTTTTATAGAAGGTATTTGAAGACAAAACACCCTAGAATGGGATGCCCCAACATCTGATGAAATGGGAAATAGTTGGGAAGGTCTTCATATCCTTCCTTGTTTGGCCTTTTAGGCCTTTGAAACTGAACCAAATTATTTACCATAGCCGAAATGAAGTAACCATGAACTTGTTCATTTCGGAAAGAATAAACATGTTCTCTAACTCCTCAATTTTTTCCTTCTTTGATCTCTTTGATCATCTTGATGAAACGACCTCTGTTGTTGATGCTCATGAGGTAGAGCCCTTCGATACGATGATGTTCTTGAAGTGGAAGCAGGTATAGGTGCTTGTTTAAGTGTGACTATAGCAGTCTCTGCTTTAGACATTCTCCTTGCTGGAACTGATGGAATTACACGAGTTTAATCCTTAGTCTTTGTAAGAGAGTATTTGATCTGCTGAGTAATCAAAGTAAGGTCTCGAAACTCTCCTGTGTATTGCACATGGATCAAAGGTGTGCGTAAATAATCATTCAAATTTTCCACACAGATTGGAAACAATTTTTCTTGAGGGAGTGCTAAGAATAAGGAATATGTTAATCACTTCCAATGAGAAATGAAATACGAAACTCTTTCATTCTCCCTTTGATTACAATTTGTACGATCAAAAACTGTTTTCTTTGGAAACATTGAGCTAAATTGAAAAAGGAATCGTTGAAGAAGATCTTCCCACATGGTAATTGACCGGGATTTCAAGCTTTTATACCAGAAAAAGTCATTCCCTTGTAATGACTGTACAAAACACTTGAGCTTAACTGCTTCATTTTGTTGAGGAGTTCCCATAATAGTATCACAAAGAGAAAAAAATGTGTTAAGTGTTGTTATGGGTCTCCTAAACCATTAAAAATTGGGGATGTGGTACTTTCAAAATTTGATGGAGGAGTAATTGCATCCACCCATTCAGGGTAATTTCTCTTTTCTGGTTGCATTTGTGCATGTTTTCCATCCATAGCTTCCAACCGAGATGTTGATGACTCAATGGTAGTAATTAAGTTTTGAGAAACATCTGGATGAGCTTAGGCCTAAGTAGGTGCAATAACAGGAGATTGGACAGGTTTGGGGACTGGTACTACAACTGATGGTAGCACTACCGGTTGTTATTGCGCATGAACCATAATATTAGACCTGTGAGGGTGTACTGGTAAAGGAGGATATTCTTTATCCATCTCAGTAGCTACAACAAATTCCCTTGAGTAACTAACTCCGGCACGCTTAGGAGGAAGACTACCTTGAAGTAGTTCTGCATTCAACTTCCTTAACTCCTTCATTTCTTCCTCTTGTTTTGAAAACCATTGCCCTAGTGAGATTGATTGGCCTTATTCAGAGGAAGGGTGGGACACAACCTGAATTTTTTCCTTTCCCCATGTTGGATACCTTTCGGAGAGGGGAAAGTTGGTTATTTGAAGGAATACCTAGATTCTGGGTAAGCCTTTGATTCTGGGTATGCACACCTTCCTCATTTACTTTTGTGTGCACAACCTCTTGAGCAGGAACTTCTTCATTTGACCCCTCTGAGTGAGCCCCATGTTATGGGGGATCAGTGACAACGACATTGAGGAAATTTATTGATGCATAACAAATTGCACCCCTTCTATCAGCATTTCTGTGATATTGTCTTCTCCCATGTCATTGATGAGGCATTTATGTTTGTTGAGTTGATCCCTCAGGAACTTCTTGAGGAACTGTAATTTGGAGGGAACCTCCTGATAATTCAGGTCGGCGTTTCTCTTTTGGCTTCTTCCCTAATCGAGAGAAGACTGACTTTCTCTGAGGAAGTGATTGAGGATTTGAAAAAGTCCCCAGTACTGTAGATTGGGGATGTTCCTACTATTCCTACCCAACTCCCCGAATCCTTTTTGTTGATTCTGAGGGTTGGGATAAAAGAGTCCCCAGTCTGGAAAGCTGAGGTGGTTCTTGAGCTGCTATATCCGAGACATTCATAAAATCTCTCTTGATTTTACAGAATTTAGTCTGGAAATTGTCTGGATGCATCAATATAAATTCACTCAAATCACCAGGTTCAAATGACCATTAGATGATTTCTGACACCACTGTCACTAGATGATGTGAATGCTCTAAATGAGAATCCTGTTCGATATTCTCATTTTCCTAATGCAAGAGTAATTCTAGAACTTCTTCTCTGTATGCCTATATTTGGGAAGAACTAGTAGAGGCATGTTCCTAAGAAATCCTTTGATTACACACAAAACCAATTGGCTGTGGCTGGCCATGGTCAATAACAATGCACGAGACCATTTTTTGAGGGATTTGTTTAGTGGAGAGTACAGTGAAATGCAGTGCTCCATGAACACCCCATCCCCTGATATTAATACCAAATGGAACATTGGAAATTAACTGGCGTAATCTTTTTAATGGGCCAAGGCATGAACGCTGAAGGCCTCTCTGATGCTTTTCAACCTTTGGATATTATGAAACTGAGAGAGATGCCAAATGAATTTGGCATAGTAACCCTTCTATTATCTTGACATGATTTTCATATTCATCATAAGATAATATTTTCTTTTACAATTGACAAATAGTTTTCCACATGTTTAGATGAATATCGTGAATACAATCTTACGTCAACATTTCTGGAATATCATTGTGAGAATCATCCAAAGGCCAAAACATGACTGGTACATCGGCTTTCTCTGGTTTTTTTCTCATATTCAGCACTTACTCCTTACCATTCAATGAAGATTCTTCTACCTCATTATACCAAATATGGTGCTTCTTTGTTGCTTTATCAGATTCAATAATTTTGGTAGAGAATTCATTTATCAAATTAGAAGATTAATGACCCAAGGCTCGTTCATAGAATTACCTACACCCCATGGTATCTTCTGGTTGAGAAAGTATTTCACCTACTAGAGGTAAAGTATCATACATGACTGGATTCACATTTTCAAGTGCCTCAAGATAATAGGGCTTTCTCGTTACTGCATTTTCCTTTGAAGAGTTTTCCAGGAAATGCGTATTACTACTGCCGAGAGATCTTCCGCTGATAAATTCATCATCATGGGGAGGACCACCATGGTGGGTTACATCAAAATATAGAACCTTTTTCTCCTTGATCATCTAACCACACAGAGGGTTATCGTGGCTCTCATCTGAAGATAATTCATTGAGATCGATCGTACTATCATGAAGAAAGACATCATGAGGAAGGGTCTGATGAAGACCTTCGTAATTATTGTTCCCACTATTGGGAAATAAGAGACTTGAATCTTGAGTTGCAACAAATAATTTTCTGAGGGCTTCAAGAACTTCAGCATCGAGCATGGCCTTATTACATATTGGCTCTTGATTTCATGACTATGTTGAATGGGTCTTCTTCTTAGATTCATTCATACTCATTTTGGGAACAAATTGTTGACGAAAGTGATTATTATGGGATGGTGTATGTGCGTACTCAAGAGAAATAGTTAGGTTAGGCTGATTATCTCCTTTCAAATCGGCTGTATGTGCCTGACTTGATTGTCCATATGTCATGGTGGGGTATGGCCCACAACCCTCATGGACTAGAATAGAGGTGTGTATCTGTTCCAGAGTGATATGTTGATGAGTCACTCCACTGGTAGGGCCATATTTGTATTTCTTTCCCTGTGATGCTGCTGAAGTTGTTATAAGATTCTGACAGGCATCCCGAATATGGGAAGGGATTTTCTTCTGCCCTTTCACCATTGTCAGAATGTGCTTGGTGACATCAGCTGCCAGAATGGAAATATACATCCATTTCATGCTTGGAGTAGGTGTATGTTCCTACTCCTGTCCTCCTTTTCCTGTCAGTGAATTTGATAGTACTCATGTGTGGGGGCAGAGAGTTGAGTCTGCTCCAAATTTATCGTCGGAGCATTCCGACTGACTTCTCCGGGTGCTACCAAACGAGTTTGTTGGTAGGGTTGATGAACATTGGTAGGTTTATGTGCCTGCTGTGTAATTTTCATCAAGTATGGTTGATGAATTTCCTTCATTACTGGCAGACGAGACTGCTGAAATAAGGTGTATGTCCCTTCTTCTCAGTTTCCACCATATTAAATTTGCGAGCTTCTTTGGCTATAGTCAGATGAGCCTGCTGAATAGTTTATGAGTTATAAATAGGTGTATATGACTGCCTATAATACTCCACTGTAATTTCCTAGCGGGATTGGCATGTTACTTTCAGACGATTCTACTAGGTAGTAACAGCAGGATGGACGGGTGTATATGCCCACTCGTTGTTTGCAACCATGTTGGCTTGATGGACTTCTCTAGAGGGGTATGAAGTAAGAACCTGCTCCCTATTGACCAGATTTCGCCTCTGAGGGTTCGTCTTGCATGCTCGGGTCTGAGGAACCTGAGCCGAACCGCTAAAGGAGATACCATCATCATGTTGAGGGTGCACTGCCGCACGAGTCTGGCGGTGATTGTTGATGGGATCCCTCAAGAAAGACTCATTTCTTCTTGAATTAATACCTTGAGTTACATTATCATTCACCTCCCCATAATATGGGAGGGAATGGTGATTGCGTTCCGGGGATAACGACCCAAAATGGTTGGATATGGTGGTTGGTACCACCTACTTCTTGAGCACTAGTCGTCGCTGTCCGGATAACTAGGGTGAATTACTGACTTGGAGGGACTGTCGAGCGGCCTCCAGAGTCATAATGGTACCATGTTGATGGTATTCCTTAAATAGTGCATTTGAGACCCAGCGTTGAAGAGGCTGAGTAGGTGATGTATTCCTTAGAGCGGACAAGGATCCAGCAGGAGTAGCGGTCGAGGTATTCACAGGTGTGAACTTTAGAGAATCCATTTCTGTAACGTAGAGAGATCTCAGAAAAGAGTGACTTTCTGATATAACAGACATAATCAAGATATGTTCGGCCACTACATATTTTTGATGAGCACATATGTTATTGATTTCTTTTTTGGCCCTCACATTTAGTTAAACAGGGGCCTAACAAATAAGTAAAACATCATTTAACTTGGTTAAGGATTCACGCCGGGTTCACCATTTTTGTTTCTTCTGGAAATGGGGATGACCATGTTTGTTTAAGGTTCAAACATTCCAATATGTTTCTAAATAGTTTATTCATAGAATCAAAAACATCCAATAATTCTATATCCTTTTGTACCTACTTTCCAAAGTTATGGGCTCATTATTCGTGGACCGATGAGGATTAAGAATTTGCATTGGTCGATAGGATGGGAGGTCAGACTCATCACACCTTTTTGGGTGGAATTATTTTCTACTCCGGGACTCTCTTATATATTTGAGTTATGTTCATGAATCCATATTAATTTACCAAGTTTGTAAATGAGATTTTCTTTAGATATTACTATCAATGATTGATATGTATGAGATTTAGAGAATCTTTTATATTTATTTGAGGTTCTGTATCGATAGAGAATCATCCGTATTTATTAGAGATTCTTAATCAATGGTATCCTTAAACACATTATATTAAAATCTCATTGTTATTATGTTAACAATACTGGTTTTAAATCCACTCCGTGGGGCACTTGTTGTTTATTGTCATTCAGAAGGACAGAGATTATTTTTGAGTTGGTATCCTACCCGCAGATGGGCTACCTACATATCCATGATAGAAAAAGGAATCAGAACCCACTTAGTTTGAGTGAAGAAGTATGAGGGTTATGCATGACTAATTGCTCAAAGAGAGATATCATAGTTACTTTTACACTCTAAGATCACTTGATTCATACTCGGTGTGAAAACAAATAGGTATTAGTAAAACATGATGATTGTGCCCAAATGATGCATTCATAAGAAATAATGTGGGGATTACTTGTGTATGATGACCCATGTAAATGAGGATTATGACTTAGTTTCAGAAAGAAGCCCAAGAATAAGTTCCATAAAGGTATATGCGATTTATGGAGATTTAAATACATAACATAGGGCTTACTTCAGAGAAGGATGCCTAAATTAGAGAGGGACTAATGATTGGGTTTTGTTTCTGAGAAGGAGGAAAAAGTCAAAAAAAAGTAATCCTGGGTAATTATAATGACCCATACTTTACATACATTGTTATTAATTCAGAACTGAAGCACACTTATAACAACATATAACAAAACCAAGGAAGGACCGTATAGGTATAGTGTCTTTAAAAACTGGGAAACATAAACAAATTGTTCATAAATCATCTACGTTGTCTCCCATTTATTTCATCATATCTAGAGTCCCTTTTTGGCATATCCTACTTAATAACCTTCTTCCTGACCTGGGGAAAGAAAACATAAAAAATTTTGAGCTCAAATTCTCAGTATGGGTAAACAAAAGAAATATAAATCACATCATATTCATAAGAACATAACATTTTGGAAATCTTAACCTACAAAAGAGATCATAATTTCATAACATGGGATAAATCATAGTAGTGAAATGTAATCCCAATAATAATAACTTAAAACAAGAAACTTTGTGTCATACACACATAATCATAGATAATCATTTCTATTTAGTCAAGACTCATTTTCAAGACTATCTTAGTGGAAAAAGTCTATTTCTGAACCGAGTTCACTCCTCGTTTTTGTCCTGTTTCACTGAACCGGTTTAACCTTCCGTTCTAGCCATGTCTATCTCATGAGATATAAATATTTACCCAATGCATTGGAGGGAGATTTAGGTCCCACCCATCTCATAATGATACCATTCTTATGTGTTCCACAAAATCATAAATCACACATCATAGCACAACCCATGTAATAAAAATGGGATTCTTAAACATCGTGACATCATAAAAAAATTCATATAAGATAAAGAAATTCATAAAAATAATTCCATCACAACATAATCAAATCAATGTCATAATAGGGATAAAAACATAACCCTATATTATCTTAGATGGAAAATAATTTTGATAAAACACTTGAACTCCATTCTTGAGGAAAATATCATTTCTACTTCAAAAACATTTTTCCTTTCTTACCATGTCATACAATTTTAAACTAAAATAAGTTGATTAAAAATAAACATGAAAACTTGTAAAGGAATATTCTTGGAAATAATTTTTTAAAAATCCATTCATGTCTTATAAGTTAAAAAAACATTCTTCTCATACTTATGTCGGAAAAGTCAAAAAGTACCTCATACGAAAAATGACAAAAGATTCCATTCGAATCATTTACTAAAAACTCAACGAAGGGTAAAATTGTATTTAATCAATTATTTGAGGATATAAATAATATTACATATTGAGGAATCATGGATGTGGATGATAAATATTCCCCAGTAAATTCTGAAGTATAAACAATCTCAGATAAAAATTGAGATTGCGAGATTGTCCCTTACCTTAGGTCTGATATGCTTCGTAAGTGTCTGAACCTCCTGTATAATGATTTAAATAATGATATTGACTTATTCCATAATCATACTTATTTTTATGATATCATATATGGTCATATTCTTAGCTTCTTATTAGTAATACTTCATTGTTACTTGTTATTCGGGTGTTTATTGCTTTTTGTTCTTATGTGTGTTTTGTCGAATAAATTCTTATTCTTCTTTTTAGGTTATAGATACCTCATATACAGAATGTTAGTAGTGTAATTCATATAATATTTATTCACTCAATTCATTTATGTAATCATTATGCAAGTAAAATCATGTAGAACGAGTCGCATAACATCATGGAGACGGTATTCCGTACGTATGCACAAGTGATGATATCATTCCCATGATCGTAGAATTGTATTGGAGTGTATTTATACTATTTCAGAATCAATAAAAATTTTCAATAATCATATATTTTTATTATTTACAGCATTATACCCATCCAAGTAAGGTGGTGGTGGAAAATAGATTACACCACGGTGTGGAGACGGTATTCCGTATGTACGCACGCGCTGTGATTTCATTTTCTGTAGGATGGATAGATGGTGAAATAGGGTTATTTCATACATATAATAACATATCAGTATATGAGTGATACTGATGTTATTACTTCATAATGAAACAACTAAAGAAGAAGAAGTGGAAGAAAAATGAAGTTGAATGAATCGGTAACAGACATTACCTCTTCCTTGATGCGCCTCTTAGAGACCTCCACTTAGGGAACTAAACTTGGCCTTTGAAGAAGACCAGGACCTCAAGTATGTTTATAGGGAAGTGTAGAAGAGAATTTGTCAAGGTTTTGGTGAACATGAAGGCTCAATGTGGTGTGAGTAAGAGAGGGATGAGGTGCCCTTTTATAAGGGAGGAGAGGGGCACCATTGAAAAAACTAAAAATATTATTTTATTATAAAGTAATATTCGGTTTTTAATAGCTCCAAATTGATTTATTTTGAATCTAAGGTGGGGATGGGTCGAAATAATCTCATCCAATATAATTTACACAAGTTTAGGATTCTATTTTAACCTTATCATTTATATTTAACTTTAAGTTAGATAATTTAACTTTTACCGTGTCTTCTTGTTTTCTTACACTATATGGTTAATAATCTTACTATAACAAGCCAAACGAATCCCAAGTTGTTTATTATTAATATATATAACCTTATATAAGTCATTTGGACGGTACTTATATTTTTAGGAATAAAATAACAATTAATAATATAATATTTGGTTTAAAAACTATTTTATGTCAATTTTGGCACTATTCGGTAATTTATTTTTTGTGAAAATCGTAACAGAAATATTAGTTCCAAAGAAGATAATTAAATAAATACTAACATGTCATATTAACATATAAAATTATTTTAACTCATAGAAAGTCTCAAATTATATTTATTTGGGTATTTAAAACATCAATTATGTCAATATTTCATTAATAACATAATTACTGCATCATCATTGTGTCACAAATAAATTGAATTATTTAAAGTCAAAAAATTACAAATAAAATACCATTATGTGGGAAATCTTTTTATCTTTCCAATTAATATTTATAGTCGAATTTATCGTATGTATCACTCTCTATTAAAAATGATTTAGTTATTAAACATTGATTTTAACTATATTAACCCTTCTTTAAATAAATTAATAATAAATGTCCTAATCTAATCCAAGTGGGCCTAAATGGTCATATGTTTTTCCTAAGGATGTTTATGGTCTAATTAAACTTATCCAATAGAATTAGGCCATGTTTTAGGATAATAATAATATCATTTTTACCCTTAATTACCCTATTTACTTTTAACCGTGGAAAAAAGGACAAAGTTACTATTCACCAAATATTATTTTCATCTCATTGAACCAAATTTTAGACCTTGATATTAACCATGTCTCTTGGATTTTCAATGTTCCACTCACAGAAGCGGTAAAATTATGTTTTATGTGAATTTGTAAATTCTCCTAGGAGGTGGGTAAAAGACAGTGAAAAGTTCAATAAAATTTTTATATATCTAAAATTATTATAAAATGACTCCAATGAATTTCATTGAACTTATATAGGTATTATGTATCAATTTTGACCTAAATTAAATTTAATTAAAATAAATAATTATTTAAATAAAAAGTTGGTTTTTAAATAGTAACCCAGTGTTTTCACTATTCATCAAGAATTGAATGTTTTCAGAAAAATACCAAAATTTCACCCTTGGCTAATTTCGATATTCCGAATCAAAAAATGAAGTCCATTTTGAAAATTAAAATTTTAAAAATTTTAAAAAGTGGTTATTACTATTCATAACGGCTTGTTTTTAAAAAATTTTAATAGCATAACGTCGTTTAGTGAAACTCAGTATTATGTACAACGCAAGCTATCGAGGAAGGTCGTGATTGCATGTAAAGAAAGCCAAGCTAGTGTTGTGTGTAGTGAAAGATTCATTTTATGATTTATATAACAAAAAAAAAATAGTTCTCATAAAATTCTCAGGTGTTACATTCTACCCCCCTTAAAATGAATTTCGCCCTCGAAATTCATCACTTCATTACAAACAGATGAGGATACATCTCCCTCATCATATCCTCAAGTTCCCATGTAGCCTATTCTAATTGGTGGTTCCTCAATAAAACTTTCACCAAGCGAGTGGTCTTGTTACGTAGGACTTTTTCGCCATGATCCAGAATCTCTATCGGTTGTTCTTCATAAGAAAGATCTTGCTCCAGCGGTACAACTTCTGAGCTGAGTACATGTGAAGGATCAGGTATTTACTTTCTCAGGAGAGATACATGGAACACATTGTGAACTTGAAAGAGATTCGGTGGAAGCACCAATCGGTAAACAACCTTTCCAACACGATCCAGTATTTCTAAAGGACTGATATATATAGGGATCAGCTTTCCCTTCTTTCCAAATATCATTACTCTCTTCCAAGGATATATTGATAAGAAAACTTTATCACCCACTTCAAACTCTAGGTCTTTTCTTCAGTTGTCAGCATAACTTTTTTGTCGACTCTGAGCAGCTCTTATGTGTAGTTGAATAGATCTGACTTTTTCTTCCATCTCATAATCAAGATCAGGTCCTAAGAGATTTCTTTCCCCAACTTCATCCCAGCAAGTTGGAGTCCTGCACTTCTTTCCACAGAGAGCTTCATAAGGAGCAATATGAATACTGGAGAGAAAGCTATTATTATAAGAAAATTCCACCAAAGTCAGGTGTTGATCCCAACCACCTTTGAAATCCATAGATCATTCTCGTAACATATCATCTAGAGTTTGAATTGTCCTCTCAGACTGACCGTCTGTCTGAGGATGGTAAGCAGTGCTGAAACTCAACTCTGTATCCAGAGTATGCTGAAGATTTCGCCAGAACTTTGAGGTAAACCTTGTATCCCGATCAGATATAATGGAAAGTGGTACTCCATGAAATCTTACCACTTCCTTCACATATATCCTGGAAAGATGATCTAGAGTGAAATCCTCTCTATTAGCTATGAAGTGTGCTGAATTTGTAAGATGATCAACTATGACCCAGATAGCATTATTGGCTTTGTATGTTTTAGGAAGTCCAGTGACAAAGTCCATAGTGATGTTTCCCCATTTCCATTCTGGTATCGGTAATGGTTGTAACATCCCCTTAGACTTCTGTCTCTCAGTTTTAACTTGCTGACAAACCAAGCATAGAGAGACATATTCAGCAATATATCTTTTCATGCCATCCCACCAGAATTACTCTTTCAGGTCCCTATACATCTTCATGCTTCCAAGATGAATAGAGAATGAAGAACTATGAGCCTCATCAAGCAACTGCTTCTTTAATTATGTTATGGTAAGAACACAAACCCGATTCCTAAACCTTATTATTCTATGAAAATCAAGGTTGAATTCAGGATCATTTCTCACCTTCTTTTGTAACTCTACATCTTCTTTCTGTGCCTCTTTAATCTTCACAAGTATATATGGTTGAACATTCATTTGAGAAAGATACGATTTTCCCCTTCCATTATAATCCCAAGATCCATCCTTTGTAAATACATAAATATTGTATCTTTTGGGATCCTCATCCTGGATAATTTAGAATGGTCTTGTCGACTTAATGCATCTTCCACCTTGTTTTCTTTCCCAGGGAGGTAATGAATTGAGCAGTCATAATCCTTAATCAACTCCAACCATCATCTTTGGCCCATATTCAGCTCCTTTTGTATGAAAATATACTTTAAACTTTTATAATCAGTATAAATATCACACCTTTCTCCATAAAGATAATTCCTCCAATTATTTAATGCAAAGATTGCCACAGCTAACTCCAAATCATGAGTTGGGTAATTTTGCTCATGGATTTTCAACTGTCATGAGGCATAAGATATCACCATATCATTTTGCATGAGAACAGACCCCAATCCCTTCTTGGATGCATCACTGTAGATCACAATCCTTTCTACACTACAAGGCAGTGTGACCACAGGTGCACTGGATAACCTTCTTTTTAACTCCTTGAAATTCTCTTCACATTCCTCCGTCCAAACAGACATAACTCCTTTCCGAGTCAACTTGGTGAGTGGATTAGATAATCATGAAAAAGCATTCACAAAACGTCACTAATATCCCTCCAAACCAAGAAAACAATGGATCTTAGTTACTATTGTTGGTCTCGACCACCTTTTGATAACCATTATTTTTGATGGATCCACAGATATCCCCTCTTTTGAGATTATGTGACCCAAAAATGCAACTTTTTGAAGCCAAACTTCACACATGGTAAATTTGGCATAAATATTCTCCTTTCTCAGGGTCTTCAATACAATTATCATATGATCTTCATGTTCTTCCTTTCTCTTTGAATAGACAAGAATATCATCTATGAAGACTACCACAAACTGATCAAGATAGTCTCTAAAGACTCTATTCATCATATCCATGATGATAGCAGGGGCATTAGTAAGACCAAATTGCATCACTATAAATTCATAGTGTCCATACCTTGTACGGAAAGCCGTCATTGGTATATCCTCCCTTTTGACCCTTAATTAATGATACCCCGAACGATTATCAATCTTCGAAAAGTATTGAGCTCCGTGTAGTTGGTCAAATAAGTCATCAATGCGTGGGAGAGGATATTTGTTCTTGATGGTGATCTTGTTATGTTCTCGATAATCAATGCAGAGTCTCATTGATCCATCTTTCTTCTTAACAAACAGAATAGGTGCTCCCCAATGTGACGCACTAGGGCGTATGAATCCCTTATCAAGATTCTCTTGGAGTTGCTTCTTCAATTCCGGGAACTCAATTGGGTCCATTCTATAAGGTGTCTTTGAAATAGGAAAAGCACCTAGTACGAGTTCTATTGAAGACTCGACTTCATGACTTGGTGGAAGACCCAGTAATTCCTCTGGAAAGACGTCATCAAACTCCCTTACAATGGGAATATTCTTAATTGTGAGTTTCTCTCCAACCATTTGAGATAAATAGACTTCATTTAGTGGAATCAAGACCCATAAGATGGAAGAAATTTCCCCTGGAAGGTTATGTTCATCCATTCATCGATAGATGATCATAGATTGTTCTAGAATATGAAATGTGACTTCCCTTATTTGGAATCTGATATGAGCTCCATATAGTGAAATCCAATATATGCCAAGAATCACATCCAATTACACTATATGAAGGATCACAAGATTCGAAAGAAGCAAATTCCCACAAACTTCAATCGGAGAAGAATTATAATCTTTTGGTGCGACTGTTGCGCCATTATGGGTTGTCACAGATAACTCAACATCTAATTATTGAGGTAATACGGTGATACCCTTTGAAAATTTTCACAAATAAAAGAGTGGGTGGATCCAGAATCAAATAAAACATTTGCTACTTTATAGTGGATGGTAAGTGTAACATTCAATACTTCGTTATCGTACTCCACATCGCTGATAGAAATTGCATGTGACTTTCCTTTGTCTTTATCCTTAAGATTTTTTTGACATCGATAATCATCAACAACCCTTGGATTAGGTCATTGATTAGCATAATGCCTCATTTCCTTGCACTTGTAACATTGAAGTATAGGAGGTGCACTCTGTGTAGCCGTTTTTTTGTTCGCATCACTAGACATATTCTTCCCATCTTTGCGGCATTAAAATTCCCGATGACCTTCCTTTCCACATTTGAAACATTTACTTGTCCCTTTAGGACAACTCCCTCCATGTTTCCTTCAACACATTGAGCATAAGGGAAAAATCATCTTCTTTTCTGTGTGATCTTTATATTTTCCTTTGAATTAAATTTTCATATTCTTATCAAATCCATATGACTAATGGGTTACTCCAATCTCCATCTCAACTTTGAGAGGATATAGAACGATTTCCTCATAGCTATTGACGTCCCTTACGGATAATTCACTTTGAAGACTTGGTTTTAAGCCACTAAAGAATCGATCGATCTTACTCTCAGGTTGGATAATAATACCAGAAGCGTACCTTGTAGGTCTTGTAAAATTTGCTTCATAGGTACCAACATATTTATCATCCTTTTGCTTCAGTTCAAGAAACTCCTTCTCCGCCTTTGTTCGAAGAATATGAGGGATGTACTTATGGAACAATAAGTTCTTGAACTCATTCCATTCCATGGATTCAATTTCATCCATTTGCCTTGTATTCTTCATAAGATTCCACCATTTATCAGCTTCACCTTCCAAGTGATAAACTTATAATATGACTTTATCATGTTCAGAATATTGATGAACAGAAAATTTCTTTTCAATGGTACTGATCCATTGTTAAACCACTAATTGATCAGTAGACCCACTGAATGAGGGTGGATGCTGCCTCATGAAGGATTAAACAGAATTTTTCTCCTTCCTTTACTCGTTTGGAAGTCCTCCATGATTCATATCTTGAGAAATTTGTGTGAGCATGGATACACGATTTTTCATTTCATCTCCCACTACATTTGGTTGCTCAGTAGGACAATCATTGCATTGCACGTCACATTCCACATTAACACGGTTCCTTCGGGTTCCAGCCATTGACTAAAACCAAGAAGAATACTATGAGAAACACTAATTATAATATGAAAAACACATAATCATGAATAAAATTCCACACTTAAGATCTTATCATAGGATGTTCATGGCCATTTTTAAAACACTAAGATTGTGTTCTATGATTAGACGTATCCTTAGGGTTCTTACTAAGGCTTTCACATCTTAGTTTCCAAAGGTTGACTATACCTTTCCTCTGATACCAACTATAACGACCCATACATTACATACATTTTTATTAATTCAGAATTAAAGCACACTTATTACAAGATATAACAAAACCATGAAAGGACCATATAGGTATAGTGTGTTTAGAAACTGGGAAACATAGACAACTGGTTCATAAATCATCTACATGGTCTCCCATTTATTTCATCATATCTAGAGTCCCTTTTTGGCATATCCTACATAATAACCTTCTTCCTGACCTGGGGAAAGATAACATACAAAAGGGTGAGCTCAAATGCTCAGTAAGGGTAATCAAAATAAATATCAATCACATCATATTCATAAGAACATAACATTTTGGAAATCATAACCTGCAAAAGAGATCATAATTTCATAACATGGGATAAATCTAGTAGTGAAATGTAATCCCAATAATCATAACGTAAAACATGAAACTTTGTGGGATACACACATAATCATAGAGAATCATTTCTTATTAGTCAAGACTCATTTCCATGACTATCTTAGCGGACAAAGTCCATTTCTAAACTGAGTTGACTCCTCGTTTCAGTCCTGTTTCACTAAACCGGTTTAACCTGCAATTCCAACCATGTATATCTCATGAGATATAAATCTTTACCCAATGCATTTGTTGTAGATATAGGTCTCACCCATCTCATAATGATATCATTCTTATGTGTGCGACAAAATCATAAATCATACATCATAGCATCACCCATGTAATAAAAATGGGATTCTTAAAAATCGTGACATCATAAAACAATTCATATAAGATAAAGGAATTCATAAAAATAATTCCATCACAACATAATCAAATACATGTCATAATAGGGATAGAAATAGAACCCTATATTATCTTAGATGGAAAATAATTTTGATAAAACACTTGAACTCCATTCTTGAGGAAAATATCCTTTCTACTTCAAAAACATTTTTTCCTTTCTTAATATGTCATACAATTTTAAACTAAATAAAGTTGATTAAAAATAAACTTTAAAACATGTAAAGGAATATTCTTGAAAATAATGTTTTAAAAATCCATTCATGCCGTATAAGTTAAAAAAAGCATTCTTCTCATACTTATATCAGAAAAGTCAAAATGTACCTCGTACGAAAAATGACAACAGATTCCTTTCATATCTTTTACTAAAAACTCACCGAATGGTAAAATTGGATTTAAAAAATTCTAGTAAGATATAAATAATATTACATATTGAGGAAACATGGATGTGGATGATAAATATTCCCTAGTAAATTCTGAAGTATAAACAATCTCGGATAAAAATTGAGATTGCGAGATTGTCCCTTACCTTAGGTCTAATTTTATTTGTAAGTGTCCGAAACTTCTGTATAATGATTTAAATAATGTTATTGACTTATTCCAGAATCATACTTATTTTTATGATATCATATATGGTCATATTCTTAGCTTCTTATTAGTAATATTTCATTGTTACTTGTTATTCGGGTGTTTATTGCTTTTTGTTCTTATGCGTGTTTTGTCGAATAAATTCTTATTCTTCTTTTTTAGGTTATAGATACCTCATTTACAGAATGTTATTAGTGTAATAAGTATCATATTTATTCACTCAATTCATTTATTTAATCATTATTCAATGAAAATCATGTAGAATGAGTCGCATCACATCGTGGAGATGGTATTCCGTACGTACGCACGAGCGATGATATCGTTCCCATGATCGTGGAATTGTATCAGAGTGTATGTATACTATTTAAGAATAAATATCACCTTAAAATAATTATATATAGTTATTATTTACACCATTATACCCAACCAAGTAAGTTGGTGTTGAAAAATAGATTACACCACGGCGTGGAGACGGTATTCCGTACGTACGCACGCGCGGTGATTTCATTTTCTGTAGGATGGATAGATGGTGAAATAGGGTTGTTTCATACTTATAATAACATATCAGTATATGAGTGATACTGATGTTATTACTTCATAATGAAACAACTAAATAAGAAGAAGTGGAAGAAGAAATAAAGTTGAAAGAATTGGTAACGGACATTACCTCTTCCTTGAAGCGCCTCTTTGATACCTCCTCTTAGGGCACTAAAATTGGTCTTTGAAGAAGACCAGGACCTCTAGGATGTTTCTAGGGAAGTGTAGAAGATAATTTTTCAAGGGTTTTCTGAGCTTGAAGGCATAAAGTGGTGTGAGGAAGAGTGGTAGGAGGCTCCCTTTTATAAGGGAGGAGAGGGGCACCTTTGGAAAAACTAAAAATATTATTTTATTATAAAGTCATATTTGGGTTTTCATAGCTCAAAATTGATTTATTTAGGAGATAAGGTGGGGATGTGTCGAAAGCCTCTCATCCAATAGAATTTAGACAAGTTTAGGTTTATATTTTAACCTTATCATTTAGATTTATCTTTAAGTTAGATAATTTAACTTTTACCGTGTCTTCTTGTTTTCTTACACTATAAGGTTAATAAACATAATATAACAAGACAAACGAACCCCAAGTTGTTTATTATTAATATATATAACCTTATCTAAGTAATTTTTCTGATCATTATATTTTTACGAATAAAATAAAAATTAATAATATAATATTTTTTTTAAAAACTATTTAATGTCAATTTTGGAACTATTTGGTAATTGATTTTTTTGTGAAAATCATAAAAGAAGGATTAGTTAGAAAAAAGTTAATTAAATCAATACTGACATGTTATATTAATGTAGAAAATTATTTTAACTCATAGAAAGTCTCAAATTACATTTATTAGTGTATTTATAACATCAATTATGTCAATATTTCATTAATAATATAATTACTGCATCATCATTGTGTCAAAAATAAATTAAATTATCTAAAATCTAAAAATTACAAATAAAATACCATTATGTAGGAAATATTTTTATCTTTCTAATTAATATTTATTGTAGAATTTATCTTATGTATAACCCTATATTAAAAATGATTTATTTATTAAACTTTGATTTTAACTATATTATCCCTTCTTTAAATAAATTAATAATAAATGTCCTAATCTAATCCAAGGGGGCCTAAATGATCATATTTTATTCCTAAGGTTGTTTTTGAACGAATTAAACTTATCCAATATAATTTTTACATGTGTTAGGATAATAGTATTATCATTTTTACCCTTAATTTCCCTATTTACTTTTAACCGTGGTAAACAAAGTAAAAACTTAGTATTCACCAAAAATTATTTTCATCTCATTGAACCGCATTTTAGTCCTTGATATTAACCGTGTCTCTTGGATTTTAGAAATTCCACTAACAGAGGTGAGAAAATTATGTTTTATGTGAATTTGGAAATTCTCCTAGGAGGTGGGTAAAAAACGGTGAAAAGTTCAATAAATTTTTATATATCTAAAATTATTATAAAATGACTCCAATGAATTTCATTGAACATATATAGGTATTATGTATCAATTTTTACCTAAAATAAATTTAATTAAAATAAATAAAAATTTAAATAAAAATTTAAATAAAAATTCGGTTTTTAAATAGTAACCTAGTGTTTTCACTATTCATCAAAAATTGAAAGTTTTCAGAAAAATACCAAAATTTCACCCTAGGCTAATTTTGATATTCCAAATCCAAAAATGAAGTCCATTTTGGAAAATAAAATTTACAAAATTTCAAAAAGTGTTTATTAATATTCATAATGGCTAGTTTTAATAATATTTTAATAGCATATCGTTGTTTAGTGAAACTCAGTATTGCGTACAATGCAAGCTATTGAGGAAGGTCATGATTGCATGAAAATCAAGACAAGCTAGTGTTGTGTGTAGAGAAAGATTCCTTTTATGATTTATATAACATAAAAAGAAAATATTTCTCATAAAATTCCCGGGTGTTATAGTAATACTCTTGAAAAGGAGGCCCAAGTTAAGAGAAATTATGACAGGGGCTTACTCTTAAAAAAGAGGCCCAGGTTAAGAGAAATTATGACTGGGGCTTACTCCTAAAAAGGAAGCCCAGGTTAAGAGAAATTATTACTGGGGCATACTCCTGAAAATGAATCCCAGGTTAAGGAGACTAGAGACTTGGAGTTTATTCCTAAGGAGGATGCCTAAATTACGGAACTTGGGGCTTACTCCTAAGGAGGATGCCTAGAATATGGAACTTGTGTCTTACTCCTAAGGAGGATGCCCAGATTAGGGAACTTGGGGCTTACACCTATGGAGGATGCCCAGATTAATGATCTTCTCATCTTAAAGGATGAGGTTGAATGAAGGTAATATCTAACCATAGTGACAAAAATTAATGTATAATCATATCGTTTTGAGATATGTTCCACAGAATTCCATTAAGATAAAGAAACCAACAAAGGAACCATGCCATAAATGTCTTTGAAGAAGGTTTTGAAGGCTAAGTCTTAAATAGGAGAGGTGGGTATGAAGAAAAAAGTTGAATAGGTAGGAGGGGCACCCAAAAGGAGGCAGGCACACGAGTCTTGTTTTGGTGCGCAAGTCCTGGTCATGCAAGTATACCTGCGCGACATGGGTGAACTTGGGAGACTGTTAACCCATAAGGTAATACCTGGGAGAGACTTGGCTCAAGCCATTAGTATTATCCCTAAAGGATTCCAAAAGGGTGGAGCGCAAGTTCTATTGAAGGTATAACGCCCGACCCCAGTTACCCAGAGTCGGTGCATTATTTTAATACATTGGCATGATTACAAGGAATCAAGTCTCGAAGGACAGATTAGTTTAGCAGTCTTGGAAAATAGATTACATACATGAATGTTACATTACACTTCATAACATACAAAACAACATAAATAATCTTTTATGAATGCCATTATTACTTTATCTTAACCCTACATATCAATCACAATACACTTCTTGGAATCCTGGAAAAAATAAAACATAGAAATGGGTGAGCTCAGATGCCCAGTAAGGATAATAATATAGAGGAAAGTTTCATAAATAAACCTAAACATTTAAGGCAATTTATAACTAAAACAAAATCCTTTTAAACTTGAACTTCAGCATAATATGGCAAAGATAAAATGAAATAATTCCATTTACTTATTCACATGGATATTCTACTAGTCGAATAATCACATGAAATATCTATAACCACTTTTATAATGATGGAATTCATAATGTCAGACTATCATCACCACGTATCCAAGGCCTCGTGCCAAGACTACAAATAAGATTTTGTCAAGGCCTCGTGCCAAGACACTAGTTTGTCTCATGAGACATACTGATGCATCGAGGAGCTATAGCGGGATCCAACCGTCACTTATTAAGTCCAATGCATTCTTCATACGAACAGGTTTAAACATAACATAAACATTCGTATTAAAACTATCATATGAAATGTCAATACTTTCTCCATAAACCATGAATGGTATACAAATAACACATCTACAGTCAAACATGTCACAAAAACATCAATACAATATGGAATTTTTTTATCAACTTCAAATAAGCTTAAAATACATCAAAGGATGTTGACATAGATGAAATCAAAACTATTTGAGAGAAATATGACTTTTCTTTATTCATTTAAAAGTCACACACTTATAAAGTAATTTAAAAGTGATTTTTGAATCAATGTGTCCCATACCACTTTAAAACTTTTGAAGAGAAATATCATGCCCATATAAATAAACCCTTGAAATTATTTTTAAAATATGGACATTAATTGAACATATTTAGAAAGATAAATATTTAAAACATTTAAAAATAGGATCTTGATAAATAGTACCTTTCACAAATTCTTAAAATATTTATTTTGAAATCATTTAAAAGTCACATAATTATAAAATATAACATTTACATTCAAAAATATTCTTATAAGCTTGTATGGGATGCTTCAATGGTGTAAAAATGGAGGAGAATAACCACACCTCTCGTATAAATTAAAAAAAAGACATTATTACCTTAATTATGTCGAAACGGTTTAAAAGGACCTTGTTTGGAAAATGATGGAAAGATTACTTTTTAAAATTCTTATAAAAAAAGTAAAACAAGGGTATAAATGACATTGACCCATATTCTGTAAAATATTAAGGATGTTTTGAAGTATATTTTTAAGGAACAAGGATGTGGATGATAAAGAGATCCTAGTAGATAATTACATATAAACAACCTCGAATAATGAAGAGATTGTGAAATAAACCCTAACCAAGTTTGTAACTTATGAAACATACACCCCATGAAAGAGGTATCATACAATAAATATGTAAATACACATAAATTAAATTGTATTACATAAAGAATACAATTATGGGCAGTACATACACCACACAAAAGTTAATAGTGGAAATATGGCATGAATCACACAGGAATAAGAAGTGAGATGAAAACCACGTACCTTGTACTTTTCCGGTCGAGGGTAAGTTAACATCCTGTATAATAGATAAATAATTGTTATTAAATTATAAAATAATCATATGGATAAATATGATATCATATATGATCTTTTAATATTGCTCTATTAATAATATTTTAGTATTATCGTCGTTTCAGGTGTTAACTGATTCGTTTTACTTTATATGCTTCGTTACGTAAGCCGGGTTTGTTATGGATAGGTTGTATCTTATTCATATCTGGAATTATATCGAGTCCTTAAACATTACTTTATATCATCAAACAATAATTATTCTTGAATGGATATGATGGGGAAATGAATCGCATCGCGTTCGTGGAGACGATAATCCGTATGTACGCACGAACGCTACTTCCATTTCAATTTTCATTTTAAAAGGAATCAAAACCAAATGATAAATTGTTATGTATTTATTAGAGTATAATATAATATCTTATAGTTTTACTTATGTTCATTAACACCATCCTTTATACGTTTCATGTATGGTATGAACGAGTCATATCACTTTGAGGGGGCGATAGTCCGCACTTCCTAAAATGAAATTATCGTATATATATACAACATGAAAAGAATAATGGTATGATATAAAATGTAATTAAAGAAGCTTATATATAAAATAAATATCATAAATATATTTAATTATAGTTCCATTATAATGGCCACCATGAGAGGTGGTAGGAGATAATTGAACAATCATTACTTCATGAGGCATTTGGTTGCCATCTATAGAAACATTATGTTTTTCACCCATTATATGGAGGTGTGTGTAAGTGTAGTTATAATAATTCTAATAAAAATATCCTAGTAAATTTAGAATACTGGTTTTGTTACAAAAGAAAATAATAAGAATATTTTAGGGGTTGGATAAGTAAAAACAAAAGAAAAGAAGCTAAGTGAAATTGTTACCTTTAATTTGGGTAACTCCCTTTGGTTTGAACCAAAAAGGACTCATGAAGTTCCTTCTTCCTATGGTAAGGCCTCTAAGAGGAGGATATGGACGTAGGGATCTTAATTGGGAAGATTTTGTACGATCAAAAAGGCTTGATAGGTGTAAGGAATTTGTAAGAAGTGGTGACCTTTTAAAAGGGGGAGGAGGGGCTCTTTAGGAAAATCTTGAAATATTATTTTATAATAAATTCATATTCGGTTTCTAATGGCTCCAAAGTGGATTAATTAAAGTTTAATGTGGGTATGGGTCTAAAACCACTAAACCAATAGAATTTAGATAGATTTGTTTCATTATATTAACCTTATCGTTTAGTTTTAACTCTTAGTTAATTAGTTTGACACTTACCATGTCACTTTGTATTTTTATATTATATAGTTAATAAACATACTATATACCTACAATAGACCCCCAAGTGGTCCATTAATGATACACCTATCATGATATAAGTCTCTTGTCCTAACATTATATTTTTAGGAATAGAATATAAATTAATAATATAATATTTGTTTTAAGAACTCATTTATGTCAATTTTGACACTACTCAATAATCAATTTTTGTTAAAGTAATAAAAACTTTATTAATTAGAAAAAAATTCATTTATGAGATCCTTAAATGTCATATTAACCAATAAAATTAGTTTATGTCATCAAAAATTTCAAATTATATTTATTTTAACATTTACAATATTAATTATTTGATTCTTTCATTAATAAGGAAAATACTGCATCATTATTGCGTCACATATATTTTTACCTTTTCAATGTCTAAAAATTATAAATAAAATACCATTATGTAGGGAATATATTTATATTTCTAATAAATATTTATAATATAAATATAAGATAAATAACCCTATTTAAAAATTGTTTTTCTAAAAGATATAAGCTTATGTCATTTTTGTATTCACTTCAACTTAATTAATGTAAAGTGTCCCTATCACCTACAAGTGGCTCCATGGGGTCCCAAGTCGACCCAAAGATGACCATGGTCGGTCATGTATCCAACAATAAGGTTAGGATACGTTTTAGGGTAATTTAATATTATTATAATATTATTTTGTAACCCGTATTTACCAGATTTACCCTTTAACCATGGTAAATAAAACATTTACCGAAGTATTTATTCAAAATGTCTAAAAATAAAAGTTACCTATTTACACAATTTCGAAATCCTGATTCCAAATATGGAATCCATTTTTCTAAACTCAAAACACAGAAGTGGCAGAAATTAATTTAAAATTAATTCCCGCTGTCAAAACAAAACCCGTGTTTTTAAGATATAATAACTATCAAAAGCTTGACACTTGTTTATGCCCGGTTTTATTGTGAAATTTTGTACAATGACCAAAATTGTATTATATGTTAAAAACTTATTACAAATACACTTTAAAACCACTCAAATTTATAATTTATCACTATTAATTATTTTGATTTAAAAAGTTTTTTTTAATTAAAATTTAGTAATTTTAACTATTCATCAAAATATAAAAGATATCAGAAAAGTACCAAAAATTCACCCTAAGATAATTTCGATATTTATAATCCAAAAATGACGTCCATTTTGAATGATAAAATGTATTAAATTTCAAAAAGTGGGTATTACTATTCATAATGGCTAGTTTGATTGGTTGCGGTGTGTGTTAGAACTCGAAGTTGCGTACAACACACGCTACTGTATTATTCAAAGTGAATCGTACCATGGAAGCCTGAGGTATTACATTCTCCCATCCTTCAATAAATTGCATCCTCACAATTTTAAATTTTTCTTTGAAAATAAAATGTTGAAAATAGAAAGTATCTTTGTGTGAAAACCCACATCAGAAATTGGGTTAATAAAATTTAGTCTTAATAAGTGGGAAAGAGAAATGAAATGGTCACCAAAAAATTATGATCTCAATTATGAGAACATTGGTGGAAATTAGAGACACTTAATTGGAGGAATAAAATAAATATTTATAGAGAGTGATTGAGGTAATCAATCACAAAAAATTATAGAATTGTGGGCCTCAAAGCCACCAATTTATGATGATTTAAAATACCATTGGTTCAACAAAACATAAGGTATTAAGATAACACATTATTGGTTTTAAGATCCCTTCCCTAATGTTTAATAACTAATTTATCCATAAAATAAGAGGATATATATATATATTAATGTATTTATATATACTTGACAAGTACAGTTTCATCCATCAACTAATTCCTACTACAAACTCATATTTTACTCTAAATGATAATATATATATATATATATATATATTCTATTTATCCTAATCTTATAGGGTTCCAAAAATAATGAATTTATAATTCACATATCAGACCCTTAAAAAAACTACATTATTCAATCATGGACATCACATGGGCTAGTGGTAGGTCATACACCCTTGTCGCCATTCGGTTGTGGGTTCAAGTCTTGCAGCCTTGCTGGGTGCGACGGGTTTCCGCCCAAATTCTGGGTTGTCCTTTTATAAAAAACCAAAAACAAACTTTCAAACTAAAAACCTTCCAAGCTTTATACGTATCCAAAATACTTCTGTAAACTATCAGTCCAAAATTTATATGAAAGGTAAACATAATGTAGATCCTTTTTACCCTGTAATAGCATGTGAATACCTTCATCTTATATTCTTTTAAAACACTGAAACATCCTGAATTACCATAAAACCTTATTGATTTCATTCATACTCCCTTATTCCTTATAGAATACTAGATATACTTTATCCATCCAAAAATGTTGTAAACTCCAAAAATTATTGAATATATAAATATTTAATCAGTTTCAAGGCAGTCAAGAAAATCCAATATAATTTACCCAAATGAACCATATCTTATTCCAAAATATGCACCTCAATATTAGGACCATATTAAGGGTTATCTTTCCTTCAACCATGTAATTTCCAAAAATTTTAACTCGCTGTAGAGTCACTCTTCTTAGTTCCATAAAATCTCAAATCCTCAATGAAATAATACTGCAGTACAATCCTTATTTATTTCCAGTACATCATTGATACAACACTTCAATGAAATATTACAAAATAAAACCATAATAACACTAGTCATTACTCTTCATCTGTGTTAGTATCATAACCTGATTATTATCCAATAGTATAATGTGTGGCATAGTCTGATGATTTAGACATCGGTTTACATAGTGTCCAAACTCCTTGCAGATGAAGCATTGTACATTTTAAACCTTTTTCTTTCCCTTTCAGTCACGGACTTGGTGTCCTTTTTCTCCACACTTATAACATACTTCCATTCCCTTACACCATTTTACAAGGTGATTCTTTCTACAGTTATCACATATGGGAAAATCCGTCTTTAACTTATTCCCTTTATTTGTCCTTCTCTCTACCATCCTTTCCTTCTCTGGCTTCCCTTCAAAGCCATAGGACTCTGAGAATTCTTTACATATCATATCAACACATGATATTATTTCTTAATATGATGATAATATGTGGGAGACTATTTCCCTTCTAAAATATGGCTTAAGACCATGAAAGATATGAACTTTCTTACTCTTTGGATCATGTGTATCGCTCGAGTTCTCATTCCTTATACTAGGCGCTATTTCTAAACAATGGAAAATAGTAAGTCAGTTTATGAATCACAATTCATAATTCCAAACATGTAAAATACCTAACATAAATTGAATAGATTATGGATAAAATCTCTAATCACAAAAATGTTTTTTTTGCGGAGGTATATACTCATAAAACCTTCATAGCGGTTTGAAAGGAAAATGAGATTTATCCTATGAATATCCCCTATGAGTGTTATAACTAAGAGGGAAGAAAGGCCCGTTGTCGTGCACCAATTCCCGTTCGAGTCTAGCTCAAAGCAGTTTTTTTGGGTTTTACCCCTAGGTACATTTGTGCCATAGACGCCTCTACCTTCTCATATACAGACATGGATGTATTTCTCGGAAAACTCACAAAATCTGTACAATACCAAAATTCTAGGAAGTTCTTCTATAATAATCCTCAATGTATTTCTTAGGTTAATGTGCTCTAATCAGAGTTTATCTAAATCTAGTATACAAGGTTATTGATAAACTTCATCTGATACCAACTATAACGCCCGACCCCAGTTACCCAGAGTCGGTGCATTATTTTAATACATTGGCATGATTACAAGGAATCAAGTCCCGAAGGACCAATTAGTTTACCAGTCTTTGAAAATAGATTACATACATGAAAGTTACATTACACTTCATAACATACAAAACAACATAAATAATCCTTTATGAACTCCATTATTCCCTTATCTTAACCCTACATATCAATCACAATACACTTCATGGAATCCTGGGAAAAATTAAAACTAGAAAGGGCTGAGATCAAATGCTCAGTAAGGATAATAATATATAGGAAAGTTTCATAAACAAACCTAATCATTTAAGGCAATGTATAACTAAAACAAAAGCCTTTTAGACTTGAACTTCAGCAAAATTTGGAAAAGATAAAATGAAATAATTCCATTTACTTATTCACATGGATATTCTACTAGTATAATAATCACATGAAATATCAATAACCACTTTCATAATGACGAAATTCATAATTCCAGACAATCATCACCACGTAGCCAAGGCCTCGTGCCAAGACTACAAATAAGATTTTGTCAAGGCATCATGCCAGGACACTAGTTTGTCTCATGAGACCTATTGATGCATCGAGGAGCTATAGTGGGCTCCACCCATCACATATTAAATCCAATGCATTCCTCATATGAATAGGTTTAAACATAACATAAGCATTCATATTAAAACTAGTATATGAGATGTCAATACTTTCTCCATAAACCATGAATGGTATAAAAATAACACATCCAAAGTCAAACATATCAAAAAAACATCAATACAATATGGAGGTTTTGTATCAACTTCAAATAAGCTTAAAATCCATCAAAGGATGTTGACATAGATGAAATCAAAACTATTTGAGAGAAATATGTCCTTTTTTAAATCATTTAAAAAGCACACATTTATAATGGAAGAAATTTAAAATAGATTTTTGAATCAAAGTGTCCCATACAACTTTGAAACTTTTGAAGAGAAATATCATGTCCATATAAAAAACCCTTGAAATCATTTTGAAAATATGGACATTAATTAAAAATATTTAGAAAGATAAATATTTAAAACATTTAAAATTCGGATCTTGATAAAGAGTACCTTTTACAAATTCTTAAAATATTTATTTTGAAACCATTTAAAAGTCACATAATTATAAAATAAAACATTTACTTTCAAAATATTCTTATAAGATTGTAAGGGAAACTAAAAAGGTGTAAAAATGGCGGAGAATTACCGCACCCACCGCATAAGTTAAAAAAAGTCATTCTTACCTTAATTATGTCGAAAAAGTTAAAAAGGACCTTGTTTGGAAAATGATGGAAAGATTCCTTTATAAACTTCTTATAAAAAAAGTAAAATATGAGTATAAATGACTTTGACCGATATTCTGTAAAATATTAATAATGTTTTGAGGTATATATTTAAGAAACATGGATGTGGATGATAAAGAGATCCCAGTAGATAATTACGTATAAACAACCTCGGATAATGAAGAGATTGTGAAATAAACCCTAACCAATTTTGTAACATACAAAACATACACCCCATGAAAGAGGTATTGTACAATAAATATTTAAATAAACATAAATTAAAGTGTATTACATAAGGAATACAATTATGGTCAGTACATAAACCAAACAAAAGTTAATAGTGGAAATATGGCATGAATTTCACGGGAATAAGGAGTGAGTTGAAAACCCCTTACCTTGTACTTTTCTTTGGTCGAGGGTATGTTAACATATTTTATAATAGGTAAATCATTGTTATTAAATTATAAAATAATAATATACATAAATATGTTATCATAAATTATCTTTTAATATTACTTTGTTAATAATATTTTAGTATTATCGTCGTTTCAGGTGTTAACTGATTCGTTTTCATTTATATGCTTCGTTATGTAAGTCGTGGTTGTTATGGATAGGTGGTATCTTATTCATATCCAGAATTATATAAATTCCTTAAAAATTAATTTATATCATCAAACAATAATTATTCTTGAATGGATATGATGGGGAAATGAATCTCATCGCGTTCGTGGAGACGGTAATCCGTACGTACGCACGAATGCTACTTCCATTTCAATTTTCATTTTAAACAGAATCAAAACCAAATGATACATAGGTATAAATTTATTCCAGTATAATATAATATCTTATAGTTTTTACTTAAGTTCATTAACACCATCCTTTATACGTTCCATGTATGGTATGAACGAGTCAGATCACTTTGAGGGGGCGGTAGTCTGCACTTCCTCAAATGAAATTATCGTATATATACAACATGAAACGAATAATGGTATGATATAAAATGGAATTACATAAGCTTATATATAAAATAAATATCATTAATATCATATTTAATTATATTTCCATCATAATGGCCACCATGAGAGGTGGTAGGAGATAATTGAACAATCATCGCTTCGTGAGGCCTTTGGTTTCCATCCACAGAAACATTATATTATTCACACATTAGATGGAGGTATGTGTAAGTGTAGTTCTAATAAATCTAATAACAATATAATAGTATATTTAGTATACTGGGTTTGTTACAAAATAAAATAATAAAAAGAGTTTAGGGGTTGGAGAAGTAAAATAAAAGAAAATAAGTTAAGAGAAATCATTACCATTAATTTGGGTAACTCCCTTTTGTTGGAACCGAAAAGGACTCTTAAATTGCCTTATGCCTAAGTAAAGGATTCTAAGAGGAGGATAGATATGTATGGAGCTTAATTGGGCACAGGTTGGATGAGCCAAAAAGGCTTGAGAGGTGTGAGAAATCGGTTAGATGTGGTGTCCTTTTATAATGGGGAGGAGGGGCTCTTTAGGAAAATCTAGAAATATTATTTTATAATAAATTCATATTCGGTTTCTAATGTCTCCAAAGTGTAATATTTAAAGGTTAAGGTGGGGATGGGTCTAAAACCACTCAACCAATAGAATTTAGACAGGTTTGGGTCGTTATATTAACCTTATCTTTTAGTTTTTACCTTTAGTTAATTAGTTTGACACTTTCCATGTCACTTTGTGTTTTTATATTATATAGTTAATAAAAATACTATATACCTACAAGAGACCTCAAAGTGGACCATTGATGATACAAATATCATTATATAAGTCTCTTGTATTAACCTTAGATTTTCAGGAATGGAATATAAATTAATAATATAATATTTTTTTAAAAACTCATTTATGTCAATTTTGACACTACTCAATAATTGATTTTTGTTAAAATATTAACAACTTTATTAATTCTAAACAAATTAATTTAAGAAATCCTAACATGTCATATTAACCAATAAAATTCATTTATGTCATCAAAAAGTTCAAATTATATTTATTTTAACATTTATAATATCAATTATTTGATTCTTTCATTAATAAGGAAAATAATGCATCATTTTTGTGTCATATATATTGTTACTTTTTCAATGTATAAAAATTATAAATAATATATAATGATGTAGTAAATCTTTTTATCTTTCCAATTAATATTTATAATCGAAAATAAAACATATATAAACCTATGTAAATTTTTTTTTTCTAAAAGATATAAGCTTATGTCATTTTTGTATTCACTTTAACTTAATTAATATAAAGTGTCCCTATCACCTACAAGTGGCTCCATGGGGTCCCAAAATATACACAAAGATGGAAATGGTTGGAAATGTATCCATAAATAAGGTTATGACATGTTTTAGGGTAATTTAGTATTATTATAATATTATTTTTTAACCCTTATTTACCGGATTTACCTTTTAACCATGGTAAATAAAATATTTACCGAAGTAATTATTGAAAATGAATAAAAATAAAAGTTACCTATTTACACAATTTGGAAATTCTGATTCAAAATATGGAATCCATTTTTCCAAATTCAAAACACATAAGTGGCAGAAATTAATTTAAAATTAATTCCCGTTGTCAAAACAAAAAGTGTGTTTTTAAGATATAATAACTATCAAAAGATTGACAATTGTTTATGTCCGGATTAATTGTGAAATTATGTCCAATGACCATAATTGTATTAAATGGTAAAAATATATTTTAAATATACTTTAAAACCACTCAGATGCATTATTTATCACTGTTAATTATATTGATTAAAAAAATTGTTTTTAAATAAAATGTAGTAATTTTCACTGTTCATCAAAATATAAATGTTATCAGAAAAGTACCAAAAATTCACCCTAAGATAATTTCGATATTCCAAATCTAAAAATGAAGTCCATTTTGAATGATAAAAAGTATAAAATTTCAAAAAGTTGGTATTACTATTTATAACGGCTAGTTTGATTGGTTGTGGTGTGTGTTAGTACTCGAAGTTGTGTACAACACACGCTACTGTATTGTTCAAAGTGAAGCGTACCGTGGAAGTTTGGGGTGTTATAAAAGGGGTATTGAGGATCGCAAGTGTTTCCATTTAACTTAAGGGTTGGACACTTATGTGCACAAGTGTTGATAAATTTCAACACTTAGGCCTTGTTCCCCCTCTTTAGATATTCCATTATAGGTAAGAAATTACCTTAGAAGTATTCGAAAGACTTTAAGCAAAGACTAGGGCACCGAGATCTAAAATCTGACTTTTGGATTTTTCGTCCCCAAAATAGGTGGCCCACAGGGGGTTTTTATAGGCCATTAAGTACCTTGGGTGGAAATATAATAGGGTCCGCAAGTCACATGCACGACCAATATGTGGCGCGCAAGTATACTTGCATGACCATAGTGAAACTTGCGTGACCCATGCTTAAAGAAATCTTTGTTCATGCCTTTGTCAATTTTTTGATGTTCTTCAAAGGATGAATATATTTGTGCTTAAGGTATTCCCCTTTTTCATTCATTAGACTCTGTGATGGAAAGGAGCGTCAACAAGTGGAAAAAATAAATATTATATTTCATGTAAACACCTTGTTTAAATGTGGAATGTAATAAATGATTTATGATCTAATTCTCTAAAAACCTAAACCTCAAAAGATCCTCAATGTGAATTTTTTAAATAACCCATGATTAAGTAATGTTTAATGTTGGGGCATTATAATTGGTATCAAAGGATAGTTTAGATAACTTTCGGAGTTAGAATTCGATTAAATTATTATCCAAAAATATTTTTTTACACATTATGGTCAAATTGAAATGATATAGCATTTGAAGATAACGATGTTGCTTCATCTAAGACATGTTTGTACATAATGGTTTTCCATAGAGGAAACATGGAAGCAGTTCTAGGAAGGCATACCGATGGAAATGACCTACCAAATCAACATCCTGAGATGGTAGGAATTGGAACTGAATAATTTGTTGCAGTAATGGTGTAGTTGACTCAAGTGATAAATGGTTGTGGTATCCATGCATGAGATCAGCCAGATCTACTGCAGAGGAACATGTCAGTGGTGGAACATTTCATGAGGCCACGCCCCCCATCATTCAGAGGATCATCTGACCCTATGCTAGCTGAAGGGTGGATTAAAGCATTGGAGAAGATTTTCGATGTCATGGGGTGTTCATAAAATCAAAAGGTTAGTTTTTCTATTTACCATTTGGAGAGTGAAGAAGATCAGTGGTGGTCGATGGTTAAACATATCAGGGAAACTGATGAGATTGATGCTCTTTACTTGGAAGAATTCAAAGGTATGTTTCTTGAGAAATATTTTCCTAAGGCTGTTCGACATAGGATGGAAAAACAATTCTTGGAATTGAGGGAAGAGGACGACTTAGTGGATGCTTTTGAAGAAAATTTCAATCGATTGGCAATGTATGCTCCAAATTTATGCAAGACCTTGATAGTAAAATCAATCGGGTTTACTCAGGATTAAAGCCATAATATCGAGGGGCATTAGCTTCTCATGAGATCAAAATTTATGAAAAGCTTGTTTGATGTGCTGAGAAAGTGGAAATGGAGTTTGTCGATGATCAAGTGTTATATGACATCCAATAGCAGAAGAGACCGAGGTGGTAGGAGAAAGGGAAGAATTTTTCAAAAAGGCTTGATGGTAAGAAAACGAAGTTTGCAGTTTGTGATAAATGTGGTAAAAAGCATGCTAGGGAATTTCATATGAATTCTAGAATGTTCTTATGATGTGGTAAGATGGGACATAAGGATTTTGTTTTCACTGGAAGTGATCAGGGTAATGGTAAGACCAAATTTGATTAACAGTTAGTAAAATGTTTCAAGTGCAATGAGATGGGTTATTATGCAAACGAGTGTTCGACAAAGAGCTCGAATGATGGGAAGCAGCCAGACTACAAGCAGAAAGGAGTGGTGAAATCCTTTGCAACTACTTTAGCAGATGTTGGTCCATAAAATGAAGTGGTATCAGGTACTTTGTTTGTTTTTTCATATTATTCCAATGTTTTGTTTGATTTAGGGTATACACATTCTTTCATCTCTGAAATCATTTCAAGTAAATTGGTAATTTCATCTCAAGAAATGACTCCTGATCTTCGGGTAAATACACCTGGGGGAAATGTTGAGGAAAAAAGAATTTATAATAATCTTCATATCCTTATCTGTGGGAAAAATCTACCTGCAAACCTTATTGTTTTACCTCTAGTAGAGTTTGATTCTATCCTGTGTATAGATTGGCTCTCTGTTTACAATTCTAAGATTGACTGTAGAGCTAAAGAAGTTTCTTTTCAGAAAGACTTTCAGTTTGTGTACATGAATGAACCATTAATGATGATATCATTTCAAGAGGCTGAGAAACTAATAAAAGATGGATATGAATGTTACCTTGCACATATTGTTGAAAACAAAGGAACTGTTCAGATTAATGATGTTCCAGTGGTAAATGAGTATCCCGATGTTTTTCCTGATGAGTTTACTAGAATAATACTAGATTGGGAAGTTGAATTTAATGTTGACTTAGTTCCTAATGCTAAGACAATTTCAAAAACCCCTTATCGAATGGCTCAAATTGAACTTTTAGTTTTGAAGGAGAAATTGTATGATTTATTAGAGCATGGTTTCATTCGACCTAGCACATCACCATGGGGTGATCCTGTCTTATTTGTTAAAAAGAAATATGGTTCAATGAGACTTTACATTGATTATAGATCCTTGAAAAACATCACTGTTAAGAAAAAATATCCTTTACCTCATATCGATGATTTTTTTGATCAGCTGCAAAGAGCACAATATTTTTCAAAGATTGACTTGAGATCGGGGTACCATCAGTTGAAGGTAAATGAAAGCAAATATTTCGAAGACCGCGTTTCGTACAACATATGGCCATTATGAATTTTTAGTTATGCCTTTTGGGTTATCCAATCCACTTTATTTATTCATGGACCTTATGAATAGAATTTTCCATGAGTTCTTGGATAAGTTTGTGGTTGTTTTCATTGATGATATTTTGGTGTTTTCTAAAAGTAAAGAGGAGCATGAAAGTCATTTAAGAGTTATTTTGAAAAACATAAAATAAAAGAAATTGTATGGGAAATTCAGCAAGTGTGAGTTTTGGTAGCAAAAAATTTATTTCCTTGGTCACACTATTTCTAAAGATGGAATAACCATTCATCCTACAAAAACAAAGGTTGTTGATGAATGTCCAAGACCCACAAATGTAACTGAGATTCATAGTTTTCTTGGTTTGGAAGGCTATTACCGTTGGGTTCTTAAAAATTTTGTACGGTTTCCCAACCCATTGACTAAGCTAAATCAGAAGGGTGTTAAGTTTATCTGGACGAAATAATGTGATGATTGTTTTCAGGAACTGAAAAGAAGATTGGTTAATGCTCCAGTATTGGCACTACCTTCTAGGAGTGGTGAGTTTGTTATCTACAGTGATGCTTCATTGAAAGGACTTGGTTGAATCCTAATGCATAATGGTCACGTTATTGCTTATGCTTTATTTCAGTTGAAAAATCATGTGATAAATTACCCTACACATGATTTGGAATTAGCTGCTGTTGTTTTCTCTTTAAAAATTTGGAGCCATCATTTGTATGGTGTAAAGTGTGAAATATATACTGGTCACAAAATTTTAAAGTATATATTCACTCAGAAATAATTGAACATGAGACAGAGGAGATGGAAAAAATTAATCAAGGATTATGATTTCACGATTCAATACCACCCATGAAAAGCAAATAAAGTGGCAGATGCTTTGAGTCGAAAAAGTAATGCTTCATTAGACATGTTACATTTGGAACATGATCCTTTGGTTTTTGATTTGATGAAATTTAGCATAGAAGTTGTTGGTGTAGAATGTTCGTCTGTTTTGTTTTAGGTATCAGGGAAATATTCTCAATTAGACAAAATTAAGAAAGCACAGAAGTAAGACAGTGAGTTGTAGAAAAAGGTATAGCTAGTTCAGAAGGGTATGTAAAATAAATTCAACATTGATAATGATTATTTTTTTGAGATTTATGAAGATATTGTGTGTGCCTTGTGATTCATAGTTGAAAAGAGAGTTGTTATGTGAAGCTCATAGTTCTCCATTTTCAGTTCATCCTAGAAGTACTATGATATACAGAGATATGCAGGAGTATGACTTGTGGGATGGAATAAAAAGAGATATTGTTGATTTTACTGTGATGTGTTTGACTTGTCAACAGGTTAAGGAAGAGCGGCAGTTACCAAAATGGGTGATTCACCCTTTACCAGTTCCAGAGTGGAAATGCGAGAATATATCCATGGACTTTGTTTTGTGATTACCGAAGACACCTCGAGGTAATAATGCAATATGGGTTATTGTTGACCATTTGACAAAATCTGCTCATTTCCTTACTATACGAGATACTTTTTCCATAGATCAATTTTCTCGTTTGTATCTTAAAGGGATATTCAGGTTACATGGAGTTACCCTCTCCATTGTATCTGATCGTGATCCCAGGTTCACTTCAATCTTTTGGAAAAGCCTTCCGAAGTTGTTGGATACTGAATTAAATTTTAGTACAGCTTTTCATCCTCAATCAGATGGTCAGTCAGAACGAACAATTCAGACTTAGGAGGATGTTCTACGTGCTTGTTCAATGGATTATCCGGGAAGTTGGGACCAACAACTTTCATTGGTTGAGTTTTCTTATAATAAAAGTTTTCATTCCGGTTTACAGATGGAACCATTTGAGGCATTATATTTGAAGCGGTGTCGAACTCCAAATTTTTGGGATGATGTAGGTGAAAGGAAGTTGATGGGACCATAATTGGTAGAAGAGATGGTAGAAAAATTTCATCTTATACAGAAACACATGAGAACATCTAAGAGAAGGAAAAAAAGTTATGCTGACAACAGGAGGAAGGATCTCTCTTTTGAGATAGGTTATCATGTCTTCCTCAAAGTTTCACCATGGAAATGTTTGATGCAATTTAGTAAGAAAGTAATGTTGAGTTCAAGATTCATTGGACCAAATGAAATTATGGAGAGATTTGGATCAGTTTCATATCGAGTGGATTTACCTCTGAGTTTATCTCAGGTATATAATGTTTTTCATGTTTCAATGTTAAGGAAGTACATGCCAGATCCATGTCATGTTTTGAGTCCCGAGGTGGTTCAGTGGGAAAAGAATCTATTTTATGAGGAATAACCATCTATATTTTTAACCATAGAGAGAAAGTGTTGCGGAATAAGGTTATTCATCAAGTAAAGGTTCTATGAAAAAACCATATAGTTGAAGAGGCAACATGGGAATCTGAAAATGCAATGAGGGATAAATACCCCCACTTATTCGTGAAGTAAATAAATTGTGGGGATGAAATTTCCTAAAAGGGGGAAGGATGTAAAATAACATTTAAGTAAAGAATAATATATTTTCATATCTATGTTTATTTGTGAATTAGATAGTGTTTTAGAGGCTTAAAATGAGAATAAATCCAATCTTAAGCATAAAATACTCTAATATTTTTAAAAGATTTTTTTACCGCCTTTTGAAGGAAAACCATTTTTAAATAAAACTACTAAAAATTTTATAAGATCTATTTGTCAAAATAATCTTATTCGTTATAATTGGGACATTGAAATTTTATTTGGATAAATTCTTGGTATTTTTCTTACAATGTTCATTTTTAATGAATAGTGAAAAATTCTGCATTTTACTTCAAAACTGCTTTTTCATCTAATTTAATTATATGGATTTATTATCTTTATAATTGGTTTTAAAGTGTAATTTGAATACATTTTTATCATTTAATTAAATGGGGGTTATTTAAATTAATTTCACTTTGAAATTGGACATAAACAAGTGTCAATCTTTTGATTGATATTGTTTCTTCGAAACATGGTATTTGTTTTGACAATGGGAATTATTTTTAAATTAATTACTTCAAATTCTGTGTTTAGAATTTGGTAAAATTGATTCCATATTTGGAATCATAAGGTCCAAATTATTTAATTAAGAATATTTTGTTTTTGGACATTATGAATAGTAACGACAGTAATTATCATTAATTATCGCGATTAATTAGTAATCATGTAGTTAAGGGTAATAAAATAATATCATAATAATATAAAATTACCCCAACATGTGGACAAATACTCTTTTTTGAGTCATTTCCGACCATGTGAAGCTTTTTACTGAACTTGAGGGCCCATGGAGTCACATGGGTGTAATAGTGACATTTATGACATTATTTTTAAAAAAAGAATAGAAATATAACAAAGGTTTGTATATCCTAAATAAAACAATTTTAATTTTGTTTACATAAATGATCTCTTAGACTATAGATAGTAATTGTAAATCTAAAACTATTTCCTACATCATTGGTTTTTTTATAATTTTTAGACATTAAATAAATAAATTTATTTATGACACCATGATGATACTGTGATTGCCTCATTAATGAAAGATTTAATTAAAATGAAAATATAAGGTAAAATATAAGACTTAAACTTTTCTAAAACCAATTGGATTGGTGGATTTCCAACCCTTATCACCTTATCCTCAAAACATATCATTGTGGGACCTTTTCAATCCGAAAATCATTTTATAATAAAGTATCATTTCAAGACTTTCCAAAAGGTACCCTCATCCCACTTATAAAAGGCCCCCACCTCTACCCCCTTAACCACACCTCTCAAGACCTTTTCTAATCTGAACTCTGCTCATATTATCTCTCCAAATCCCTCTATTACTCAAAGAATCCTCACATTTGGCAGAAGTCTTTCCATGGAGGCCTTTGGGTCAAATCAGAAAGTGTTACCCGATTTAGAGGTAATGTCTTCTCTTGAGTTTCTTCCTTTTATATTCCTTCTTCACTCACCACTATCTTCTTATTATTTGATCTCATAATAAAACAAGTATCCTCAATATACTATAATGTTGTTACAATTAGGATTCTACCTACACTTACAAACACCTACGTCTAATGGTTAAAGAACATACTATTTTTCTGTGGGTGGCGAATTACTGCCTCACGAAACGATGATTGTTCAATCATCTTTTAACACCTTTCATGGTGGCCATTATGATACAACTGTATTTATATATGATATATATGGTATTTATGTTTTCTATCTGCTTCTGATTTTATTTTTAAAACACATCGTTATTCTTTTCAGGTTGTGGAACTGAGATAATTGCTTCTGAGGAAGTGTGGACTACCGCCCCCTCATGTGATGTGACTCATTCATGCCAAACATTGAATTTATAAAGAATGTAATTAATGAAAAAATGTTACCGATATAACATATATATTAGGAATTCTAATATATATATGTATCATTTAGTTTTAATTTCTTTAATTGGAAAAAGAAATGAAAGTAGCGTTCATGCGTACGTACGTCCTACCGTCTCCATGAATGGTGCATTTCATTTTTTATCACCAAATGTTATGTAATAGTATAAAAAGAATATATACTGGATATATATGATATTTAAATCATTAATACCATTCTGGTGATGATATACGTATAATTACATGGGAAATTCTTTTCAAACAAGTTCATTTTTGACTCATGTCCCGAACATCGACAAAACATATCATATGAACTCACTTAATTTACTATTTATTATAACATGATAATATGTGATATGAATTTAATAGTAAACATTAAAGGATGTCCTTAAGCAATTATTAATTGACAAAAGGTTATTATTCAAGAATATAATGAAACAAACAAGACAAGTCGGACTTGAGGTAAGGGACTTCGTCTAAATCTCCTTTCGTTGAGGCATACTTCAATTTCTATACGACCTTCTTTTATTAAATGTATAATAAACACTTTTGACTTTAAATTTCATTCAAAATGAATATTTTTACATGAATCGTTTTAATAAACAACAAAAGGACTGTTTTTGTCTTACGTATGTGGCGACAATGACTTCTCCGCCATCCTGACCATTATTGGAGTTTCGGCTTCCTCTACAAGCCATAACTTTTTTAAATGAAAAAATAAAAACCATGTTTTAGTTTTCTTTTATTTTGGTATTGAAAATGGTTTTGATAATTTTTTGATTATATAAATTTGTTGTATTGATATCTTGTGATTGAAATGTGGAAATGTTATGTTTCCATTATGCATGTTTTATGTGATACGATTATGTTATGGTTATTGGGAATTGTTTATAAAGTTGGGTGGTTCCGTGATAAACTTTCTGCGGGTGAGCCCGAGATATCTCTCCAATGCATTGGGTAACATGAATGAGTTAAATTATAAGGTTTCTCTCAAGATATTTAGGGAATATACTACGATGGGTATTCCAAATGTAACCATGAGGGTTACTCCTTACGTAAGAATGTTATGAATGCCTGAAGTTACCTTTATGTCTTATGATTTCTATGAGTTATTCATAAATCTTATGATTTCATGAGGTATGTTAAAGTGCTTATGTTTTATGAGTAAAGTATTATTTCATTGATTCTTTTGTATAGATGGACTACTGTTTTATTTCATTATTTTTATATCTCTTACTGAGCGTTTTATGCTCATCCCTTATTATGAAAATATTTTTCACCGGTCAAGGTGATGTGATGTCAGTGTCGAGGAAGTGTTAAGAAAGAAACCATGTTTTATTTTAAGTATGTTTCCTTTGGTGGAAAAAATGAATACTGTATTGGATGTAACCACCTTGTTTAAATGTGGAATGTAATACATGATTTATGATCTAATTCTCTAAAACTCTAAACATGAAAAGACCCTCAAAGTGAATTCATGAAATAACCCAAAATTATGTAATGTTTAAGTTTGGGGCCTTATATTAATATCGTGCTGATATTGATTCCCTTATCCCAGAGTACCGCATCCATTACCCCCACTGGTATGGCAGGTGGATAACCAACTACCTAACTTAAAGGGTGTAACCAACCCCCTTCCTATAGTCTACTTCAGCATAAATCCTTGATTAGTGCCTATTTTTGCAGGGTTCTGATAGACCCTCTACACATACCCAAACCTTTCTCACACTCGAAACTTAACTAGTATTTGGGAATACTGACCATGCATGTGCCTCGACTTTCCATAATGATAATAGAATACTCGGTCACTTCCCTGTGAGGATGGATCCATTTCATGACTACCATATCCACCACATCCATAATTTAGACTCTTTAAATGACACTTCCTATTAGTAGCTGCACCACTGAATCACCCAACTAGAACTATATGTCCATCAACAAATGCCTCTATGAGGTTATCTTCTGAAACAGGGGCCTAATCAACTAAATTAATATCCCTCTTTAAACATAAGTGATTTACATAGCAGTTGATCTCATGTGTATGTCCATCCTAGAAATGTCACACTGTCGATGTGTAAAACCACAATGTTTTTTGAATTAGTATTTTTGAAATAATTTAATTTTTTGATATTTTTTATTTCATGTGACATTGATAATAGTTTATGTTATATTAAAGAACAATGTCTGGATTATGTTTTCAACAGAAAAAAATTTAGTTTTCTATAATTGGAACTCTGAGTTTAGATTGTGTTACATACAACAATCACTTTCCTTGATGGCTTGCGTATCACGCATGACTGAGGTATACCAAACAATAGTATATTATAAAAATATGATTATTTAATATAATTAGATATAACATAGATATTAAATTATAGGTTATTAGTTGAAATAATTTACAAATGAAAAATATATAGTGAACAAAAATATAATATTAATTCATATATTTCCAATTAATTTGAAATGAAAAAATAAAATAAAATTTAATATAAAGGATATATTTTTATTTTTATGATCCAAAAGGTGTTTTGTCTTAATAAGTTAAATTTATTAAAATTAGTGAGTTATATTAATCTGATATATACATATATATAATATTAAAAAAAATATGATATATATCAATTCAATATTTTTGATAGTCTTAAAATAAGAAGAAACCCAATTTTATTCATCAAAATCTAAATTTTTATGATGTTGTTTTACCACCTTTTACTGGAAAACCCAGTTTAAATGGGGGTTTGGAACCTTCATTGATTTAATATTTCAAAATAAACATCATATTTATAATATAAACATAAGAATTATGTTCGTCTAGATTGATTGTATTTTTCTGTAATGTTTCATATTTTAATCAATATATAAAAATACTAGATTTTAATTCAAAAACAAAATTTCATATAATTTATTAATAATGATAAATTGGATTTTAAATTGTTTTACATTTTGTATTATATAATATTTTTATCAATTAATCTAACTTATGTCATTAGAAAAATTTTCAAAAAAATTGGATATAAAAACATGGAAAACATTTGATCATTTTTATAGTAAAAACACATTGTATCATCCCATTAGTGATAGTAATTTTAAATTAAATTCTGCCGTTATGTAAATATAATTTAGAAAATTTGATTATTTATTTGGAATCAAAATATTATATAATTTCTAATAATTTCAAAATAGTTTTTGACAAAAAATATTATAGAATGTAGTTAAAATTAATTATATCGATTAATGTACAATTAAGAATAACTAAGGACTAAACCTTAAATTTATTACCCAAAACGACCTAGAAACTTATTCTAGAGCCACATAATGTAATATTTTGACCCTATCATCATGTGGATTTAATTGGTTCCGTTATTTTATCTATATTCAATGTGAATAATGTCTGTGGAATTCTCTCTTCAAATATTTACAAAAGTGACCCTCCTCCTTCATTATAAAAGTCCACCACCCATCCCTATTCTTCACACCCCTAAAACCACTTAGGTTCAAAAAAGATCATACCAAATAGATCCCCAAATACTCCTCTCATTATACCATTAATTCTCCATTTGAGTTGAAATCCTTCCATATATTTCATTTGTCCGAATCCAAAATCAGTTATCCGATTAAGAGGTAACATCTTCTCTAAAGCTCGTTCACACTATTTTCTTTCTCTACCCACTCCACCAACGATATACCATGATTTTATAACAAAAATAGTGTAATAGATACACTATAATGTTGTTATGATATGTTTTCGACCAACAGTTAAACACATCTCTATCTAATGGGTAATAAACATCCTTTTATATGTACGACAAACTACCGCCTCACTAAACGATGAATGATCAATTTTCCTTTACTGCCTCTCATGGTGGATATTGTGATGGATAATTTTTTTATATATTTCTTATATTATATTTAATTTTTATTTAATTTTTATTTATTTAAATTTTTTTATTTATTTTACAACACAGATCTTTTTTACTTTTCATTTAGAGTAACTATGATTATTTCGTTTGAGGAAAATTACACTACTGCCCCTAAAAGCAATGTGATTCATTCAGACACTACATGGAATGTATTAAGGATGGATTTAGTGAACTTATATAATAAATATATAATATTATTATTATAATTTAATGATATTATATACATATATACTTTATGTCATTTAATTTTTTTTCAATATGATAACAAATACTGGAACAACATTCATGCATACGTACCGCTTACCATCCCCTTGAACGGTGTGTTCCATTTCAAAAAAATATAGTCAATAGATTATTATAATAAAAATTAAATGAATATACATGATATTTGTATAATTTTATACATTCTCTAATGATGATATTATTATGAGTACTACAGATTTAACAAATTAAGATACATGCGATGAACAAAGCAAATTTCACCCGATGTGAAACCATAAAATAAGATTGTTAACAGGAGGGTAATATATGCTAACAATAAAACCATATATGGTATTATATATAATAATGTATTTATTTGATATATTTATAATAAATTTATATTTTTTATATAGGTGGTTTGAAGATGTATGACAACAGTCAAGACACACGGTTAGGGGAATTTTATCTAACTTTTTATATCTGTGAGATACATTCCTTGTTCACAACTATTTTCATTTCCAAGGTGTTTATATCTCTAATAAATATATTTTATTGTTATATTTACTAATTATATGGGTTTTTACATATCCATATTATTAAATTTATCTCAAATGGAGTAATTTATTAAAATTTACAAAATTGGTAAGATAGTTTTGTCTCAATTTGACTTCTTTGAGTAATATGTTTTGTTACGCAACTAAATTAATTTTAATAGTGTATATACTTCCATTTAACACTTTATATCATGAATATAATTATATTCATGATATTTTATGCTTAATTTAATTTCATTTTAATAATTAGTGGAGTTTAATTCAATGTTACCAAGTGGTAAGGGTTTATTGAAACAATCTCATTATTTATCAAGAATTTTTTCGACTATGCTTCCATTAATGAAATATTATGATATATCTCTAAATATGACCCCATTAATTTTCTTATCCTATCTATAGTCATGATATATTCATTTATTGATTCCATTATTACACTATTTACTAAATAATATCATAAAGAAAATGTTTTTAAGAAATTATGAATTTACTACTCTCTTTGGTTGAAAATAAGTGTTCAATCAAAACCATTTATTATAAACAGGGTTTCAAAATGTTTTCAATAATAATTTATAAGTTTTAAAATTATGTTAAATGAATTTTTTCTCAAAATGTTTTATATATTTCATTATATTTTTTCAATGTATTTTCAATGAAAATGTCTTCAAAAAAATTTCGAGATCTCATTATAAGTATTCAAAGGGTCTTCAATGAAAAAGGGTTTTAAAATGTTTTTATGCTTATTTGAATTTTTTTATGGAAATTTCTTATAAAACATTTTACAATATTCTTTTATAAATTTTCAATGAAAATAACTTTAAAATTTTTACTAATATTCGTTTATACGTTTTCAAAGTATTTTCAAGTAAAATGTTTTTCAAAATTATTTCAAAATTATTTTTATGTTTTAATTAATTTTTAATGAAAATGGTTTCAAAAATGTGTTCAAGATTTATTTATAAGTTTTAAATTATATTTTAATGAAAATTATTCTCAAGAATGTTCTATGTTATACAAAACATTTCCCATAGAAGAAATAATATTTTCCAGAAGAAATTATTTTAAAATAACTTTCCAAATTATTTCCCATATATGATGACATCATTTGGTGTTATTCATTCCATTTTGTGGAAATGATTAAATTTTTAAATTCATATTATTAATATTAATGGCTTATGTTTTGATGACATGATGTTGAAGAAACTTGTTTCTTTTTCACGAGTTTTATGTTTTTTAAACTAGATTCTTTTCATGGGTTATGATTTAGTTGAAATGGTAATGAAACCTACATATTTTTACAATGGTTATTATATGATTACATTTTTATGATACCCATTTTATTTCATGGGATATGATATGATAATTTATTATTTTGCTAGACTTGTTTGTATGATATCATTATGATATTTTTGGGACCAATATCTTTCTAAAATGAATTGTGTAATGATTTTTATCTCATGAGATAGACTAAGATGGTATTGGGAGTGAACCTTGACTTATAATAATGACATGGGAGTGAACCATGTCTACAGAGATTGTATTAGGAGTGAACTGATACTACTAAGATTTCCATGGGAGTGCACTATTACAGCCATGATGGTACGGGGAGTGAACCTATTCTTCTAAGATTGTATTTTTAGTGATGACTTAGATAGTATGGAAATAATATTATTTTCCTATTTATCTTCCTCAATTACAGGTTTTATTCTTATGTTAGGATTTTATGGATTATGTTTTTTCTTATGATTAATGTTTTATTAACTTCCAATATGTATGTCGTGATTCACATTTATAATCATTTATATGAAGCTTATGATGTTGAAATATTTTGATAATGTCATCATACTACTATGCTCATGATTATTCTTACATGTATCCCTTGTTTACCCATAATGAGCATTTGAGATCACCCCTTTTTATGATTCCATCATAAAGTTATGATGATTTGTGTTATGTTTGATTTTTCTAAGAAGGGTGCTAGTTATGAGGAACATAGTGGGATATAATTTACTTCACTTATGTACAAATGTAAATGGTTCTATATTTACACCTACACTTATCCAATACGATTTTCAAGAATATATTTTTGTAATGTTTTATGTATTCTGCAAAAGTGATTAAATTTCAATGTATGGAAAGTGTGGTTCATTATAGTTGGTATCATAGAGAAGGATTAGTTAACCATTAGAAACTATGATGAGAAATATATATTGATAACCCTAGGTATATTTATAAATATATGTCTAGGTATGTTTCTATAGATAAGTATAAGAATGAGTTATCATTTTTGGAAAATTTCATACAATTTGGTAAAGGATAGATTCAATGATTTTCTAGAAATAAATATCCATCTAGATAATAAAATTGGATTTGGATATAGATCATAGGTACATTGAAGTAAAAACTTTGAAAATATGTTTTGGTCCGGAATTGGGGTAATCTGGTACACGACAATGGCCCTTGCTACAAACCTCGTTTGAAAGTCTTGCGGGGATATGCATTGAGAATTCAAAAACACATTATGAACCATCATAAATGTTATATTGTGGGGATGATATGAATCACATAGGATAAACCTAACATCTCATAGATCAATGAATTTGGATCCATGATTTAGGAATCCTATAAGTAAATTTTCATGATTATACTGTATCCCATTATGATAAAGGTTTCGTAAATTATACATTCTAATTTTAGTAAATGAAGATAAATGAAAGGAATATGGTTAAAATTTAATGTTTTATATGTAGAATGTATGGGAATTATGTGAATCATTTTCCCAAGATGAAATATCAGGAAGAGAATCAGGAATATGGTACAAGTATTCATTATACTTCTTAAGATAAAGACACTTCAAATGACACGTGGAAAGTATGTGATGTTCTTCCAGAATTTTTTACATTGATAATAAAAAGAAGGATTAGATTTCGGTTGATTAACCTTAGGAAACTATACATATTTCATATTTTTTTATGGAGGTATTAAGTAATAAGTTGATCAAGCCTATGTAATGGTTTATGAATAAATTTGAATAAATGACGTACGCATGTTTCGGAAGTCTATGATTCTGTTATACGGATAATGAAATATATAAGTATTTTAAATATATGTTTTTATTAGGTAGTTAAAAGGATATGTTTTATGGTTATGAGAACATAGAAAAGTGATATTTTTATTAAGGGAACTTAACCCATAATGTGATCACAGTTTTTAGAAAATTTGGTTTCACATTGATAAAGAGATGATTGATAAGGATAAAATCAATTGGATAGTAATGTTTACCCTGGATTTTATTATTAAACTGTTTTAAAGTGTTAAATGTCATCATGGATAAATTTTACAACTTCTTGGATTTATGGAATATATCTTGAAACCTTTGGAATAAGTAAGCATGTATGTTTCCATGAATTGGTTATAATAATTTGGGTTATTACCATATGTTAAGAGAAAATATGATGAGTTTATTCACATGTTTATAATGTGAATTCCAAGATCTATTGTATGATATAAGGGGGGATAAATGTTAATATTATTATATGACTTATTTCTAAGGTTTTTGAATTTGATCTTTCAGAATGATTATAAGGTTAACCATTAATGGAATGTTTAAGTAAAAATTTGGAAGATGTTTATGAGAATATAGTATTATCTTTCAACATGAGGATTTAATAACGTAGGATAACAAGTTATAAAAACATGGTGTTGATGATAACTTATGAATAATTGAATGGAATATCATAGATATAATTATCTATTTTTCCTGACCCATCCCCCGCTGTCTATGGCATGACTACCCCAAGCCCGCCTTCCATGGGCCAGGAGCTGGTGACTAGCCCCGAAGGCATATTCCCTAAAACTGGGAAGAATTGACTTCATAACTTGTAAACTCACACAACTAAGAACACAACAAGATATGAACATGAGTAATATAAATAGTAAAACGAGTGTGTACAGTAAGGAAAAGGGGCCAGAATACAATCCCAACTGGAAAGTACAAGAAAAATGGAAAGTACAAGTAAGTTGAACAGCTCCGATGAACACCCGCCAAAGATCACAGCTGAAGGGTAGGTACAGCTCTCGAACGGTAGTCTCTACAGTACGCCTCGTCTAACTTCCACCTCTGAGCTACCTCTAGTCCTAGTACTCTAACCCTCAGTTAGCGATGTTCATCATCCGCAAGGAACACAACAAGGTACGAGAGTAGCTCGTGCAAGGGTTAGTATAACGATACTCACATGGGACCCCAAGACCCTCTAAGGTCACAAAAACTCCACCATGGATAAACCAAAAACCATGAAAACATATGAAAACCCAACTTAGGTATATTCTCATACATATACCTAAGTTATCATGTATACCCATCTCAATCATGAGGAAACACGGGGTCTGACTCAAAAGCCCAAAGCTCAACTGTTCCAAAAAGTAAGGAATACCACAAAGGTAAGTACCAAAAAGGTACGCCACACAGAAGAATACCAAAAAGATATCACCATGATGGTAAGTACCACAAAGGTATGCCACACCGAAGATTACCAAAAAGGTATCCCCATGAAGGTAAGTACCACAAATTTACGCCACACAGAAGATTACCACAAAGGAAAAAGACTCAACTCACACTAGGTATAACTTAGGTACGGTAGTAAAGATAATTAGATGTATCTACTGAATCATATTACTCGGTTAAGAGGTAGACCCATGTAGGATCCTAAATAATTTGACCCACATATGATCCTAAATCATCAGACCCGTATAGGATCCCAGTACATCACCTTACCTACATTGGATACCAGTACAGAAGCCCACGTAGGATCCTAGAGTTGTCCCACGTGGATTCCTAGAGCGGATCCCAGTGAGACTCTCGAACACATACCCAAAAAGGATCTCAAAGCACAGACCCACATAGGATCCCATTCTCATGGTACAGCCAGCTACAGGTTTCCTGCACTAAGCTCTCTTGATTCCAGGAGGTTCCACTCCTCAATCCACATGTCGATACTCCAACTTCCACAAAGTCCCATGAAGAATTATCCCAAGGGTCCTCCACGAAAACGGGGCCTCAACTCAATAGATGGTGTGTGAATTGAACACTCGGCCTGTAAATTATTATCCTTTTAGTTCTGAGGGCCCGGTTGGATCCGTGTTCGATCCAACCCATCCATACTTCCAAATTTATTAGAAACCTAATAGGGGTATTCCGAAAGACCATCTCGATCCAAGGTTTCTGGTGCTGTAGATGGTTTGTCAAACGGATGCCTGTAATTCAAGATATGGTCGATAGAATGAAAATGGGTCGATGTTGGTCTGGGTCCAGTGAGACCCGGACCGACCTAGACTGGGCTGACCTGAGTCTGTTCGGGTCGACCCGACCAGACCCGGGTCTGGCCCGGGGTCGGACCCGGCCGTGGGATCCGAGCCGGCCCGCTAGGCAGACCACTATGCTGGCCGAATGGCCAGGCTCTCCTCCGTGTGCCGTGGTCGCATGCCACACCATATCCAGAGGCTGGCTGTGATCCAGACACCCTCACCTCGCTTTCACGTCCCTTCTCTTTTGGGCCGCATAGACACACACTTCCACCCTTTCCCGCGGTCGGCCACTGCCCTTGCTCCACCGCAGCCGATGTGCCGCATCCCTTCCCGCTGGCGTGGTCAAACCTCTGCCTTCTTGATTGCTGGCCGGAGTGTCGATCGGTGTTCCCATGCCCCACCTGTGTCATTCTCCAGCACCATTCGTAGTATTCCTCCATCATGAAGAACTCAATAAAAACCACAAGGATTTTTCGAGTGGTCAGGCTATGTTTGTTTCGCCCTGCTTCCACAACTCTAGAGTGGTAGCAAGCAGCATAGACATTTGTAATTCAAGATGGATGTCGAGAACGGTGTAATGGTATTCAAAAAAAAAACATTCTCTCCCATGTCTTTCGTTGGAGGATTCGATAGGTAGAAGGTGAATTCTTTGAATAACGTTGGCATTTGTTGCATTTGAAAGGTGTTTCTAATCCGGCATCGGGGTCGGTTCCTTGTTCTTTGTTGGAGAAAGCTCATTGTAGGAGAGGTGTTCTTCATTGGGAGGGAATGATCCTCTAAAAGCTATCCTCTTTTCCCACACATTCCCCCAATTCCACCAAGAATGAATCGCCATCATATTAAATTATGTTTTATTAATTTAAAATATAGTTGGCCCTTAATTATAATGATGTTGGAATAGTTAACGTAAAGGAAACAATAGGTCACCCCCCTCAATAAAGAGAGAGTTCAAGAGTTGGGTGGTCCCCACCATTAAATATTCAAAATGGGGATTTTCTTATTCAGGTGTTCCCCACCACTAAACATTCAATTGGGAGGTTAAAAATTAAATAATTTTTTTTATTTTATTTTTATTTCCATGAAAAACACGAAAACTAAATTTCACCCTCGACCTACTGCGGTCGAGGTGAAGGTCCCTTTAAGTGAATATCGGCACTGCGAGTTCAACAGTGTCCTTGGATTTCAATTCTTTGCACTGGTTCAAAAGTTACAAAAAACTTCTCGTGCGTTTACTGAACATACCAGAAATTTTTTTCCTAAATTCATTCTGGGAACACCAGGCCTCGGAATCATGCGCTGTCAATTTTTGTGGACTCTTAATATTTCTACATAATTAAAAAAAATTACCTGGAAAAATCTGGGTCTTTACACTGTTAGTGCTTTGGGAATGAAAACTTAACCATTATTTTTTGAGTAATATATGATGTGGATAGAGAAACAATGAAGGGTGAAGTTTCCCTAAAAATATGAATTTATTTATTATCATAAAAAGTAGATAAATTTATAAAAAAGTATATTGAAACCAATAATATTATTCTAGTACCTTCTTTTCAGATGAATAATAAGGTCCTTTAATTCATCAAAGATTTTTGACTTTCTGATTATAATATTTCTCATGACCTTTTTCCCTATAAATCTCCATCAGAACATGATTTTTAGTTTTCTCATAAATGATCATGTTTTCACTTCACACCTATGTTCTCCCATATGGAAACACAGTTAAATGTTACATTGGGTAACCATTATGTTTCCAACATTTCTTTTTTAAAATGAATTTTTGTCTTCTGTTTTATAATGTGGGTTTTAATGAATGAAAATTCTATGTATTAAACCATTGATAAACAAGACAAATTATAAGGGAAAAATCATTTTATGGGGGTATAATGCAACAGCCTAATATTTTTATGATTTTTTTAAATTAATTCGATCTTTTTATTATTTTGTATTACAAAAAACCCTAAAAATTGTTCATTTTATATTAATGAACAATGTATGTATTATTTACACTACACATAACATAAATTTTATGTTACTCTACAATTAACACTGAGGTTATCTTTTGTTACATGCAATCATGCATGTCCATGATGTCTTGCGTAACATGCATGATTGAGATTTATCAATAGTAATATATTATTAAAATATTACTATTTAATATAATAATACATAACCTTGACATTGAATTAGAGATTATGAATTTTATTAACTATCTAATCAAAAATATATGGTTTACACATATATATTATTTATTCATAGGTTACCAGTTAAGTAGAAATGAAAATATAAGAAACAATTGAATACAAAGGATATATTTTTATTTGAATCCTTCAGAAGGATTTTTTTCATAATAAATTAAATTAATTAAACTTTTGAGTGATATTAATGTTATATATGTATATTATATATTAAATAAAATATGTTTTATATACATTAAATAGTTTTGATCAGATTAAAAACACACAAAACTCAATTTTATGAATAAAAACCTATATACTTACATAAGTACATTTACTTATTTTTATGGAGAACCTAGTTTAAATGGAATATTTGAAAATTTATTTATTTAATATTTCAAAATAAACATTAACTTTGGAATCAGAACAAAAGAATTAGGTTTTGTTAAATTTTAGGTATTTTTCTCTAAGGATTAATTTATTAATGAACAGTTAAGAATACTAGAATCTAATTAAATCTACTTTCATACAAAATTTATTTATATAGTGAAATTAAATTTTATATTGGTTTAAACGTTTAATTATATAATATTTTTATCATTTAATAAAATTTATGTCATTGGAATCAATTTCACATTAAAATTGGATATAAAAAAACATTCAATCTTTTAATCATTTTTACTTTAAAAAACATAGTGTCATCCCATTAGTGGGATTAAAATTAAAATAATTTCTACCAATACTATGATTTTAATGTTTAAATAATGAATTAAATGCATTGAAAATACAAATTTATAATCTCTAAAAAGGTTAATATAGTTTTGGGGGGAAAATAGTAGTCAATGAAATTAAAAGTAATTACACCGATTAAGGTACAATTAAGATTAACTAATGACTAAACCTTACAATTAAGGCCACAAATGACATAGAAACATTTCTAAGATCCATTGGATTACCATATATATACACTATCCTCAATTTTATTTAATTGTTTCCATTATTGGATCCACATGTAACATGAAAAACATGGGGCAATTTTCTCTTCAAATATTTGCAAGTGCGACACTCCTCCTTCATTATAAAACGACACCACATCAATATATTCTTCACACCTATAAAAAGTCCTTGGATTTTCCAAGAACATGAAAATATCTCCCCAAATTCACTCCCTTTGACCTTTAATCCTCAATTTGAGCAACAATTATTCCAAGGAATCCAATTGGTGAAAACAAAAATGAGTTAGCCTATTAAGAGGTAACATATTCTCTTAATCTATTTTTTTATATTCATCCCCCCCATAAACTCTGATTTTCACATCATTTATTTAAAATACAAGTATACTTAATAAAATATTTTGTTTTTATAATAATTCTATTACCTACACTTAACCACACCTCCATCTAATGGGCAATGAATGTACTATTTACATGAACAAAGAACAACCACATCACTAAATGGTGGAAATTATGATGGAAAATCTATTTATATATGTCATATATTATATTTATTTTGAATTTAAGATTTTTTATTCATTTTAAAAAACATATTTGTTTCCTTCCATTTGGTTTAAATATGAAAATTTCATTTGAGGAATTGTTGACTACCCCCCCTCAAAGCGATGTGATTCGTTCCACACTACACAGATTGTATTAAGAATGTAATTACAGAACATATATGATATATATAACTTTATAATTATGATTTAATGACATATATATATATATATATTCCTTCTTTCAATATGATAGTAAAAACATAAACAACTTTCATGCATATGTACGACATACCGTCTCCATGAATGGTGTATGCCATTTTAAAGATCTATATTCTATAGATAATTATAATTCAAAAATACTGAATATACATGATATTTATAGGATGGTTTATATTATAGAATCATGATATAATTTAAAGGACAAAATATATAACAAATTAAGATATATTTGAAGAACAAGGTGGATATTATCTGACGTGAACCCTTAACATACGATTGTTAAAAAGAGAGTATTATAAAGTAATAATAAAACTATATATGGTATTACATATATTAATATGGAAATGTAAAAGATATATAAAAAATTTATATTTAATAAATAGGTGTTTTGAACAAGTATGATGAGAGTCAAGACACAAGGTTTGAGGGATTTGATCTCACTTCTTATATATTTGTTATACACGCCATGTCCACCACTTTTATTTCATGGTGTATATATTTCCCTTAAATGTATTCTATGATGATTATTATAAAATTTATGGGTATTTAAGTATCCATTATATGAACTTTATTTCATGGGGTGAATGTCTCAATAGTTACCAAATTGGTAAGACAATTTTGTCTCAATTTCCCTTCATTGAGACATATGTTTCTTTATACCCCTATATTTTTTTAGATGTGTATGTACATAAATTTGACATTTCATATCATGAATATAATTATATTCATGATATTTTAAGCATAATTTAGTTAATTTTCTTACATTATTACTATAATTCATATTTACCAAGTGTAAAGAGTTTATTAAAAAAATATAACTATTTATTTGTATTGTATACGATTATGATTCCATTTATGAAATACTATTATAAACATCTCAAGAGAACTAATGGAGTATCTTGTCCTCTATATTTTCGTCATAACATCATACATCATTTCCATTTTTAAAATCTTAGGTATATAATATGATTTAGAATGATTTTTTAAGAAATTCTTACTTTACTCTCTATTTGGTTGGAAATCAGTGTTTAATGAAAACCATGTTTTCTAAATAGTTTTCCAAAATGATTTGAATAATTATTCATAACTTTTAAAATTAATTTAAATTATTTTATTTTAAAAAACATTATAAACATTTCTTCATAATTTTTTATACTATTTTCAAAGAAAAGGTTTTTAAATCATTTTCAATATTTCTTTGTAACTCCTTAATGAGGTTTCAATGAAAAATGTTTCTAATTTTTCTAAAGATTGTTTTATAATTTTTAAATGGAAAATTATTTTCAAATTTTTTTGAAGATAATTTATATGTTTTAAAATAAAATATTTTCCTAAATGTTTCCAATATTCTTTTTTTTATATTTTATATGTATTTTCAATTAAAATTGTTTTGATATTTTTTTCAGGATTCTTTTATTAGTTTTGAATGTATTTTAAAGGAAAATAGTATTAATTTTTTTTGAGGTTTTTTATAATATTTCACTTTTATTTTTTAGATAATTATTCTATAAAAATTTTAGTTTTTAAAAATAATTTTCCAACGAAGAAAAGACATTCTCCTGTGGAAATATTTTTGAAACTTCTTAAAAAATTATTTCCCATATAAGATGGCATCTGTTGGTGTTACTCATTCCCTAATACAGATATGATTCAATGTTTCCATTCTGGTTATTTATATGAATGGATCATGTTTTGACTGAATGAATTACTAGTAACCTATTCCTATATCATGAGTTATATTTTTTTGAAACCATCTTCTTTTCACAGGATATGATTTTTTTGAAATGGTTATGAATAATGTATCTTTCTCCAATGGTAATGATAAGATTGCATGTTTATGATACCCATTTCATTTCCTGGGATATAATATGAATTTTTATGTTTTTAGCACATGTATGTATTATTTAATTATGATATTGGTGGACCTATATCCCCCACAAATGAATTGGGTAAAGATTTATATCCCATTACATAGACTTAGAAGGTCTTGGGAGTGAACCCTGACTACTAAGATGCCCATGGGAGTGAACCATGACTACCAAGATTATATTAGGAGTGAACTCATGCTTCGTGGATGTCCATGGGATTATTCTATGACTACAAAGATGGTATGGGGAGTGATCCTATAGTACTAATTTGGTCTTCGTAGCTATGCCTTAACTATTATGGAAATAATATTATATGCTTTTGTGTCTACCATAAATCCATGTTTTATTACTCTATTTTCCATTCATGTATTATGTTATTTACTTTCTTATGATTCATGTCTTATAAACTTCCAAGATTTATTCCATGAATCATTTTTATGATCTTTGATACACATGGTACGATCTTTTAATGTTTTGATCATGTTCTCATACCACTAATCTCATATTTATTCTTTTATATATCCCTTTATTAACCATTTTGAGCATCTGATCTAGAACCTTTTTATGTTTCATTCCTTAGGATATGAAGATATGTATTATGATTGATATGTTTGAGAAGGCTTCTTTTCAATAGCATTCTAGTGGTATATAATTCACACCACTTATATACCATTATTCATGTTTCTATGTTTCCAAAAGAACTAAACTGATATGGTATTTGGCTGCCTAGTGTTGTAATTTTTTAAGTATTACACAAGTGTGACATAATGTAAATGTATGAAAAGATAGGGTCCTAATTTTTGGGTTTAGAGATAAGGTTTAGTTGACCATTAGAAACTAGGATGATAAAACATGTGTGAGATCCATATGTATAGTTCTATGGAAATGTCTATAGATGTTTCTAAGAATAATTATAAGGATGGGTTAACATTTTAGAGAATGTCCTAAAATTTTGGTAAATCATAGATTATGTGGTTTCCAATAAATAAATCATTGTCTTGATACTATAAATGTATGTGTCTATGGAAAATATGTACCTAGAAGTAATAAATTTGAAAAGATGTTCTTGGACAGACTTAGGGTAATCTAGGACACAAAAACAAGCCCCACCACACACCTGGTTTGACACTCCAGGGGGATATGTTGTGGGAATTTAAAAACACTTTACTAACCACAATGAATGATTAAAATTGTGAATGAATATGAATTAACATGGATAAACCTGATGTTCTATAGGTTAATGAAGTAGGAACCATGATTTAGGAACTGTAAAGGTAATTTTTCATGATAATATGGTATCCAAATATGATAAATGTTTATCTCATTATGATTTCTAGTTTTAGTAAATGTAGAGAACAACAAAGAATATGGTTAACATTTAATATTTCAGATGTTGAATGTATGTCCATTAAGAAAATCAATTTCTCAAGTGGAAATCTCATTAAGAGAATCAGGAAGGTTCTACGAGTATTGGTTATAGTTTTGAAGACAAGGAGACCAAAACAACATTTTAAAGGTATGTGATGTTCATCCAGTATTGTTTAAAATTATTATAAGAGTCCCAATTAAATTAAGGATGAGGAACTTTAAGACATGATTCATATTTCATATTCTTTAAAACATGTATTAAGGAATAAATTTATGAAGCACGAGTGATGGTTTATGAATAAAAATAGATGAATGAAGTAATTAAGATTTAGAATTAAAAGATTATGTTATATGAATCATGAAATATATCAGTATTTCTAATATAAGATTTCATTAAGGACTTAAATTTATATGTTTCATGGTGATGAAGACTACGGAATGTGATATTTTGTTTAAGGTAATGTAACCCTTAATGTAATCAAGATGTTGAGAAAAGTGTGTTTCACTTGGATAAATAGATGATTGATTTAGATAAAGTAAATTGGATAATAATTTTTACCAAGTATAAGATTATTTATGTTTGTAAAAGTGTTTTATTTCATTATAGATGAAGTCTAAAACTTATTGGATTTAAGGAATACATCGGGAAATTGTTAGAAAACAGAAACATGTATGTATTCCTATAGTATTTTTTAGAAATTTGGATTATTTCTATGTTTCAATAGAATAGATGATGATGTTATTCACATTTTACGAATGTCACAACCAAGTTATAGTTTTTTGATATATTGAGGATCAATGTTAAATATATTTTTTGTCTTCTTTATAATGCTTTGTATTTTCATCTTGTAGAAGGGTTATGAGGTTTAACATGTACGTAATTGTTAAGTTAAACATTCAATGATTCTTGAGAGAATAATATATTATCTTAACACATTAGGAATCTATAATATTAGATAAATTGTTTTAGAAAATTGGTTTTGATGATAACTGATGATAGATAGAATGAAATATCATGGATCTCAAGATATGTTAGTGCTTCAGGAATGAAAAAATCACCTTTGTTTTTGGATAAATAGGTGATGTGTATGAAGAAAAAATAAATTTTGAGGTTTTCCTAAAATAATGAAAGAATATATTTTCATGAAAATTCAATAGCTTTTTTTAAAAGGGTATTGAAACCAAAAATGTTAACCTAGTTCCTCCGTTTTCCATGAATCAGATGGTCCCATAGTTCATTATAGATTTATGGATTTCTGATAGTTAACATTCTTCTGACCATGTTCTCTATCACTGTACATCAAGACATGATTGTTTGATTTATCTTTCATGTCAATGTTTTCACTTTCCATCAATTGTTTTCCTTTTGGAAGCCCAATTATATGTTATTTTGGGTAACTGTTATGTTTCCGACGTTTCTTTTTAAAAAGATATATTATTATTTATTTTTACAATGCGGATTTTTATGAATGAAAATATAAATTACTAAACATTTGATAATTGAGAGGAATTTTGAGGGATAAATCAATTTCAAGGGGGAAATAATGTAACTCTAAGAAATTTTGTGAATTATGTTTTTCAAATTAATTTAATATTTTAGATATTTCTCCTTTCACACAACACTAAATATAGTTTATTTTATAATAAATAACTATTTTTGGAATACATTAACTACATTCAACATAAATTTTATTATTATCTACATGAATCATCGATATTCTCTTGCATGACAAGTTACAATGACTTTCCTCGATGGATTGTGTAACACACATGATCGAGGATTACAGACAAATAATATATTATTAAAATATTATTATTTAATATAATAAGATATAACTAAGTTGTTAAATTAATGTTTATGAATATTATTAACCAAATTATAAAAAATATATGGTAAAAATAAATATAATATTAATTAATAGGTTATTAATTAAATATAAATGAAAATATAATAAACAATTGAATATAAAGGATATATTTTCCTTTTTATTCCCGAAAGGTGTTTTTTCTTAATAAATTAAATTAATTAAAATTATTGAGTTATATTAATATGATATATATATATATACATATATGCTATATATTCAACACAATATGTTTTATTTTCATCAAATAATTTTTATGCTCTTTAAATAAGAACAAACTAAAATTTTTACATAAAACCCAATATTTTTACAAACGTAGTTTTACAGACTTTTAATAGCGAACCCAATTTAAATGGAATTTATGTTTCTATTATAGATTTAATATTTCAAAAAATATTCATCTATTTAATAAAAATATAATAATTAGTTTTGGGAAATTTTTTTATTATTTATCTAAGGATTCATTTTTAATTAATAATTAAAAATTCTGGAGTTTAATTGAAAACTATTTTTTATATAATTTATTTATGTTGTTAAATCATACTTTTAATTGTTTTAAAAGTCTTATTAGATGTTATTTTTATCAATTAATCTAATTTAGGTCAATGGAACCATTTTCACATCTAATGTTTAAATAAAACATATCAAACCTTTGATCATTTTTACTTTAAAAACCGGTAGTGTCGTCCCGTAGACAGGATTAATTTTAAATTAATTTTTTCCACTTATGTGATTAGAATTTGGTAAAATTGATTAAATATTTATAATCAAAATAATTTATAATTTCTTATAAGTTTAAAATAGTTTTTACCAAAAATATTAGCAAATGTAATTAAAATTAATTACATCTATTAAGAAAACAATTAATCTTAACTAAGTACTAAACCTTAACTTTAATACCCAAAACGACCTAGAAAAATGTACTAGAGGCATTGGATGTAAATATTTAGACCCAATAATCCATTTTATGGAATGTTTTACATTATTGGATCCACATGAAACATGAGAAATGTGGGTGGAATTCTCTTTTCAAATATTTACAAAGGTGTCACTCATCCTTCATTATAAAAGGGAACCACCTCTCCCTCTTCTTCACACCTCTAAATAAAATTAGTGCAGAACGATATCTTCCTAAATATATCCTCAAATTCCCTCCATTATACCTTTAATCATCCCTTTGTGAAAAATCTTTACAAGGAATCCATTTTGTACAAACCAAAAGGAGTTACCTAATTAAGAGGTAAATTATTCCCTCAAACTCTTTACTTTTATTTTCTTTATCTGTCCGCTAAATTCTCATTATTATAAGATTATGTGAAAACACTTGGATACTGAAATTACATTGATATATTTATGCTAATGTATTTATATACACTCACAGACATCTCCATTTAATGGGTAACTAACAAACTATTTACTTGTACATTGAACCACAGCCTCACTAAATGATGATTGTTCATTTTTATATAAACTCCTCTGTTTATAGAAATTATGATGGAAAATACGTATATATATATATATATATAATTTTTTATTTATTATTTATTTATGATTATTTTTTTTACATCACATGTCATAATTAATTTCCATTTGGTGTTAATACAATAATTTCTTTTGAGGACGTGTGGACAATCGCCACCTCAAAGCGATATGGTTCATTTACACACTGCATGGAATGTATTAAAGATGAGTTCTGTGAACTAATATTATTTATGTAACATTATAATTAAAATTTAATTATAATATATAAATATATACATATATTTCATGTCCTTTCTTTCTTTCCATGTGACAATAAAAAAAGGAAACATCATTAATGCGTACATATGACTTACCGTCAACATGAATGATGTATTCTATTTCATAATTATATATTAAATAGATTACTATAATAAAAATATACTATATAGACATTATATTTACACCATTTATTACATTTGGAATCATGATATTAGTCAGAGGACGTAAAATCTGCGAAATTAAGACTAATGTGAAAAATAAAGAGGATATTACCCTAACTGAAACTATAACATAGGATTGTTAAAAACATGGTAATAAAAGGTCATAATCAAACCATATGTGGTAGTAGATATAATAATATTTTTATGTAAATTATTTATAATAATTTTATGTTTATTATATATGTGGATTGAACAAGTACGACGAGAGTCAAGATACAAGGTAAAGGGAATTTGATATCACTTTTTATATCCTTGAGATACAAGCCACGTTTACCACTCTATTATTTTTTGCTGTGTATAAGTTGACCATTAATCTATTTTTTTAAGTACCAGTTTTTACATATCCATTATATGATCTTTCTTTAATGGGATTAATATTTTAATGTTTACCAAATCGGTAATACAACTATTTCTCAATTATCATTCTTTGAGACATATGTTTCATTATGCACCTACATTCTTTTTCAAGGTGTATATACATTTATTTGAAATTTAATATAATTAATATATATATATATATATTCATGATTTTTTAAGCTTTAATTAGTTTAATTTTCTTATATTATGAGTGTAAATTAATGTTACCATGTGGTTTGAGTTTATTAAAACAATCTCATCATTTATCTAGATTTTTTATGATTTTGCTTCCATTGATGAAATATTATGATCCATCTTTCAAGATAACATATAACCTTTATTATCCCTTGTATATTCATTATATATGAATTTGTTGGTACCATTTATACACTATTTGGTACATAAAATTATTAAGAAAGTGTTTTAATTAAAGTTCAACTTTACATCTCTTTTCAGTTGGAAATATGTGTTTATTCAAAACCATGTTTTATAAGTAGGTTTTAAAAATGTTTTCAATAATTAATTATTATTTTAAAAAAAAATTTCATTTAAATTTTCTTTTAAAAATTTCAACATTTCTTTATAATGTTTTAATGTATTTTAAAATAAATGATTTTAAAAATGTTTTCAATTATTCATAATTTTTTTCGATGAAAATGTCCTTTAAAATGTTTTGAAGAATATTTTATATGATATCATGGAAAATATTTTTGAAAATAATTTCAAGATTATTTTATAATATTTAAATTAAAGGGTTTCCAAATTGTTTACAAGTTTATTTTAAAATATTTCAAGGTATTTTAAAGATAAATGGTTTTAATGTTTTTTTCACGATTCTTTTATATGTTTTCAAGGTATCTTAAACGATAATGGGTTTCAAATTTTTTTTGTGATTTATTGATATATATATTCATTCTTTCATTAATGAAAATGATTCAAGAAAATGATTTATTATTTAAAAAAAATTCCCAATAATTAAATGATATTTTCCTATATAAATGTCATTAAAATATTGTTCAGAATTATTTAATATGACATCCATTTGTGTGACTCGTTCCCATATGGGGAAATTACTAAATGTTTCCAATAAAATTATTTTTATTAATCGACTATGTTTTTATATAATGATACAAAAAAAATTCTTCTCTTTAATGGGTTATTAGATTTTGAAACATGCTTTGTTTTTCACATGTTATTCTCTTGTTGAAATAATTATGAAACCTGTATCATTTAACAAATGTGATGATACAATTAAAAGTTTATGATACCCATTTCATTTTATGGGTTTTGATATGATTTTTGTGATTTTATTGCAAAAGGATGTATGATTTCATTATAATATAGGAGTGACCTATATCTCCCTCCAATGCATTGCGTGTAGATTTATATCTCATGATATAGAATAAGATGATCTTGGGAGTGAACCTTCACTACTATGATATACATGGGAGTGATCCATGACTACCTGGATGGTATGAAGAGTGAACTCTCGCTACAAAGATGGCCATGGGAGGGAGTCATGACTTCCAAGATGGTATTGGGATTTAACCCATACTACTAAGATAGTCTTATATGTGATTCCTTGGATATTATGGAAATAATATTATATGATTATGTGTCTTCCACAATTCCATATTTTATTCCTATGTTATGCTTTTAGGTCTTTTTTTATATATCTATTCTTCAAGTCTTATGAACATCCATTATTTAAGCCATGATTCATATTTATGATCTTTGATACTCTAGGAATTATCTTCGAATGTTTTGGTCATCTTCCCATACCCTTATTCTCATGTTTAGGCTTACATGTCTCCTTTACTTAGCATTACCGAGCATCTGAGCTCACCCCTTTTTATGTTTACATCATCATGTTATAATGACATGTATTATGTTTGGTGTTTCTATTAAGGGTTCTATTCATGAAGAAAGCAGTGTAAGATAATTTAGATCACTTATGTATCAGTTTTCATGTTTCCATGTTTCCAAAGGCACTAAACTAATATGGTCTTTGGAATCTATTTTTGTAATGTTTTAATTATTTCGTAAAAGTGATATAATGTTAATGTATAATAATAAATTGTCATTATAGGATTCCTTATCACTTAAAAATTCTTGAATGAATGATTTCATGTTAGTTAAGCAGTCAAAATAATACATTGCTATCATTAGTTATTGGTTCAACCTCATAAAGTCTATAACTATCTCATATGTCGAGGTATCCATATATAATCTTTCCAAAAAAAACATCCAAGAAATCCATCCATTTATTCCATCATTCTGTGGGTTCTGGATCAAAATATCACCCTATCACTTTTCCCATCCTTACAAAATATAAGTCAAAACTAGAATCTCTTCTCTAGAGTAGTCTCCATGTGATCAAGAATAGTCTTTATGGACTCTATCAATTACTCATCTACATCCGGTCAACCCTCTCTAGAAATAGTAAGAAGGTGTTGTAGTGGAAATTCCCGATTAATCTCAAACACACTCAATATGGCCCACCCTAAATTCAATGCCATAATTTTCATAAAATGAGTGATGTTCTTAGAGAAAATATCCTCTCTTCTATTACATTGGTTCAATAGGTTTTCACACTCCAATTTTTGCAAAGAATTCTTAGCGACGTCTTATTATTTCCCAACTAGCACAAGAACTCATGGTGGAATGTTTCTATAATTCAAAATATGTACCTTAGAATACATAATAAATACTATCCTGAATTACCTAGGGCAGTATCTTAGATATGCACAACCAACCCAACCCGCATATACTATCCCTAAGTATATCATCACACCTCTTCGTAAGTTTCCAGTACCAAATGTTAACACATTTATAAATTTTAATTAAGCTATATTAATTAACTATTATTTCACATTCATTCCATTTACCCATTTTCATTATATTTATTAAACAGTGATTCATTCAAAATTTAAAAGAAACCAAAATTCATTTCTATCCCTCAAGTCTCGAACATTTTTTCTCATGTGTGCTTAACAAGATTCATGCCACCTACATTTCTCAGTTTCTAAATGATGAATTAAATAACAAACACATTCCATTATGAGTATGATAAAAAAATCATAAAATAGTCACATCAGACCACTAGTTGATCAACCATTAGTGAAATATCATCCAACTATAAAAACATATTTTAAGAACAACAATTTATACCATCCATGCTTGCGTTTTCCATCATAAATGGGTTAGCTACTCCCATGAAGTAGTTCATTTCCAAGTACCAACACTTCAGAATATCTCTTTTACCATAATAATAGAAATAACATAGAAAAAACTTCTCTGATACCACATTGTAACATCCCTGGCTCAGAGGCCACATAACTGGTCCCCCCAATCTAGGTCGCCACATGAGCTCAAGTGAACCACCGAATACGTGAGAGGTTTTTGACTAGAAGTGAGGGTATAATAGATTATGTGAGGATACTATACCTTCTTAACAATTGTAAGACGTATGAGATATCATATGAAATAAAGAGAAAATTAGTAATAATACAAAAAAATGCATTACTAACCATTTAAAAAACATTGTACAAGACTCAATAAATAAATAAATATATCATGTCATGATAATAGTGTCAAAACTGATGAAAAACCATAAATAAATATAGATAGTTGAATCCCTAAAAAGGGTATTGACTCCATGTAAAAATCCTTATTCCGGCACATCCCTAATATAACTCCACCCTCTAGTATAGGGCCTTTTCCCTTGTCATGAACTACATCCGTGAAATCTACTCAGGTACCCAATAAGGGGCCCAATGAGGGTGTGAGTACATCTCAATAGGCCACTACGAATGATGCATAATAAATAAGATATCTAAATAGATAGTTCATGCAAAAATAAATTAATGAAAACATTAAAAAGCTCAGATTCCATTAGTTAACATTATTCACTTAAACCATTTTAAAAACTAAATATATATATTTTACATGTTCTATGGGTAAGACATTATCATCATTTACACAACGTCCCAAGAGAGACAATTACCCTGAATGAGGTAATATTTCACATTCCATATATCACTAGGTAAATAATTTCAAAATATTTACATCACAATCACATTGGATCCTCATTCCATATATTTTCATCCAATTCAACCATTATGGTCATAGGCCCTTAGTTTGACTTCGGAACCCATATATTCTAGGGGTGGGGTTAGAGCCTAAGTCCAACTTGAGTCGTCACTAGAGACTCGTTCCATTATCCCACACTCCACCAATCCATTTACTCATGCTTATTTAACCATTTACCACATTTTCCATATCACAAAACCATACTTAATCAATACATTTTACATTCACAATTCTTTTTTAATCACATGAAACATGATTTAAATTTTTAACCCATTAGCACAGTCACTATTTATATCACATAACCCATTTAAACTATTTACTTTTTCAATCCTTAATCCATTTAACTTATTTAAAAACTCACATTTATTAACCCATTTCCCGTATTCGTCATTCCATATGCATTACCTATTTTTTATTAAATTAGAAACTGATAAGTTAATTGGCACATTCACATTATTTTGTTTAAGCCCTTTTTAAACTATCCCAAAATACCTTATAACACTCCCAACATTTAGATATATCTACCATTAATTCCTCTTTGAAATCCAAACTAACATGTTAACATATTCATCATGGGATTCACATTATTACTAGTCAATTCCCTAGTTAACATTAAAATTTTCCATGTTCGGGAATATTGGAGCACCCCATGTGTGGCCCGAATCTAGTATAATCTACCGGAACATATCCCATAGGGATAATGAAGGGTTTAATTCACAATTTATCCAAAAATTCTATGAAATGTTACTCAAGGAACCAAATTCACATAAAGAGGGAATCTATATCACAACCACACATGCACAAATTGACAACAAAAATAAGGCATATAACTTGTAGACCACCTACCTCAAATCCATAAATGAATAATCAATTCACCTTATCCTTAGATTTGAATCGAATACCCTTTTTATGTTCCAACAAATGATACATTAGGAAAAGTTGTTTTTAAGGACTTCGAAGAAAAAAAATGAAACCAAAAATCATTATCTGAAAAAGAGAAGAAAGAAAAGAGTTAGAGCCACATGGAGTACTGATTTTCACCAAATGGAATTTTAAATTGACTAGAAATATATAAGATTTACCCATGGAAGATAAGGTTCATCAGAATGATTGTAGGAAGAATAATATGGACGAAAATTAGGTGAATCACGTAAAATCCCAATGGGGAAAATTTGTAATTTTCTAATTTTTAATGGTGTGCACGTCTTTTCAACATGGTTATCCAAAACAATTTCCAAATATACAGCAGCCTCTATCTAAGAGAGTTCTATGTCATGTGGCTAAATACAGATTCTACACTATTTCAAAAACTATTCACCAACCTAGTGAAATGCCTTCTTCCATGGTCACACAGTTTTGATTTCCCCCATGTCAGTTTCAATTAATTATGTGCCAAACGTGAAACATGAATATAATAGCCTAATTTCAATTTATTTAGTGTCATGAACCCCCGTAACACTCCCAGGAATTTTCATACACCTGATAGACATTTAATAAACAAATATAAAGGAATTTAAACCAATATTTAAGCAATAAAATACCTCTGTGATGTTTGGGATCATACATAAACCATTATAGTTAAAAAACCTCTCTCCACTACAGGGTAGTGTAAGAACAGGTTCACTAATAATAATTATTTTAAACTAAACATCACAATAAGGTGTCTTCAACATATGTATACAAACCGATATGAGTTCCATTGAAAACTAAACATCACAATTTAGAAAATACATTTAAATTATATAGTAATGACATGAAAAAACAAATATAAGATAGGTGTGTCCTTATTTTTGAGTTTTTCTATTATCATATGATATAAATAACCTCCATGTATATGAATTAATACCCACAATATGGAGTAAATTTGTATTATATGGTGATGTTATTCCTGGAATTGATAAATAATCATGGGTTCATTTGAAATATGAGATGTAACATTCTTTCCCTAGAGATTAATATGGGAACCACATAGAGAAATCCAAAGAAAAAACATGGATAAAAAATAATTACACTATAGGGAGAATCACAAAATTTTAAGGAAGCAATTTCAAACAAACATCAATCAGAGAAGAACTATAAACATTAGATGAGACCTTTGTGTCATTCTAAATTTTCACTACTAACTCAACATCTTGTTTTTTAGCTGGTACAATTATATAGTAAACAAATTATTATAAATAAAATAGTTCATGGATAATGAATCAAATAAGGTATTAGGTCTTATATAGTGGACGATAAGTGTACATTTCACCACTTCAATCTCATTATCCACTTTTTAATTCATTGTCCCATGAGGTTTGTCTTTGTATTTTATCTTAAGAGGTTGTTCATGTTGACCACAAAAAACCATTGGATTTATTCACTAATTGGAATAATGCACATACTCAGTCAATTAGCAACATTAGAGCATGTGTGGTTCATTATTTAGGGAATTCTCCCTATTTAACTAATTATCAATCATCTTCCCACCACATCAATATTTTATTTCCAAATCACCTTCTTTTCCACACAAGAGATATCTTGCAATCCCCATAAGAAAATTTCTACATGTGTTTCTTTTCACACTTTTTTCATAAAGGAATGTTCATACAAACTTCTATATTATTTTTAAAATTGACATTGAATTAATTTTTTTTGTTTTATTATGAAAACTAATATATCAATGGGAAACTCAAATCTCAATCTACCCCTTAATAGAACATCTAAAAAGTTCTTCATAGGTACTCAATTACCGTATATATAATTCCTTTTGGAAACATGGCTATATGCCACAAAATAATTGATCATTTTTTAATTAAGGGATGATATTTAATCCCATTTAACAACATTCAAGAATTTTAAAATTTATCTCATAGTTACTAATTTATTCTTTATCATATTTTTCAAATCAAGAAATTAATTCTCCATATTTTAATGTAGAATATGAGGGATATTTATTCTAAGAAATATCACCATTAACTCATACAATTACATGTATCTAATTTATTCTTATTTCCACACATTATAAATAGTATTTAAAAATTGATATTATTTAACCTGAAAATGATAAATAATACGGAAACAATTTCATATATTGTTCTTCAAATAAAAGATACACATTTCTCAATGGTGTTGATTCAGTGATCATACAATAATGGATCGAAAGATCAACTAAAAGAAGGTGGATATTGTTTTCTAAATGATTCGATAGTATTTCATTCCATTATTTGATATTTTGGAAACTCAACATGATTTATATCCTCAGAATGTTGTGTGTGCATAGAAAAAATATTCTGCATTCCTTGTCCCATAAATTTCATCTACTAAGGAAAAAATCATTTAATTGTCCATCATATTCAGAATTAACAGGATTCCTTCAGGTTATTTACAATGAATAAAACATAAATCCTTTTTTTATAGAAAATAATCATATTATAAAACAATATAATCAGGAAAAAATCATTTATATATTGTTTAAATCACAACATCTTCTTTTATGGAACTTAGGGTTTAACTTAGGTTATTCATAATCACTATAAAAACATTATGATTATTCTTATATTTAGACTTATACATAATGTTTTCTCATCCTATATTCCAAATGTTAACAAAACATATCCAATGATACTTATTATAGAAAAAAAATCATTTCATTCATAAATATTACATTTTTAGATTAATAGTCATTACATTACACAAACACACGCCTGAGGACCGTTAATGTATCTTGCCTTTGGAAACATGGAAGCATAAAAAACTAGTTCATAAACTATCTACAACATCTTCCATTTATTTTTTCATTATTAGAACCCATTTTTATATATCATATATAATATAATTTGAAATATCATATAGAATGGATGCATAATAATAAGGTGAGATTAGATGCTCCCTTTGGTTAAATATAGTGAGTATTATTGATTCAAAAAGCATAATAAGAGTATATGAAAATAATAACACGAACATTACATTTGAATAATATAATATTCATATCAAAAATCATAACATTGAGTCATGGAATAAATATTGACAGGTCATATGAAATGAATCATAATGGAACAGGAGCCCTGAGAGAGTAAAAGTGGCATCCGACATAGAATTATGGAATACACATAAGAAAAAATAACCATTTCCTTAGAAGTCAAAGGTATTTTATAAGACTATAACTATTGAATGGGTTCCATATATAATAATTCATAGCAGTAAATATTGACTCTCAAGACTATCATTATGGAAAATGTTCCTTACTGGATGGGATTCACTCCCCATTCCAGGCATATTTTTCATATAAGATATCATTATTGACCAAATGAATTTAAGTGAGAAATAGTTCCCACCCATCTCATAATAAAAACAAAACATAACTATTCCACAATAATATAAAACATTAATCATATCTAAACCCATTGAAATTAATGGGTTTCAAAAAAATCTAACTATATCATAAATCGTAGTAAAGAAGTAGGTTACAAAAATATCATGAAATAATAAAAAAATCAACCAGTGAAATAATAATAGATTAATTACTAGATTATATACCTTGTAAACATAAAACACATAAAATAATTATTTATAAAATTACTATTTATATTTTTTTAAATTACTTATCTTATTATTCTATTACATGAAAAGTACTATGTTAGCGTTACATAATCATTAAATGTAATTGTTCCAACCATAACAATAAAAAATAAAATAACATCATAAAAATAAATAAATTATTAATAAATTAAATTTTATATTCATTTATTTAATTTTCTTTCATTATGTGGACATATATGAAAACTTAAAACATGATATTTCCATTTCTGAATCTTTCATTATTTAAAATAATATAAAAACATTTATCCAACAATAATGTTACAAAATTTAAATAATCTAAAATCATGGATGATAATGGTAAAATAAAAAAATAAAATAGGATAAAGGAACGTTTTTTATAGATTTATAGGTTTTATCCAATAGTGTTGACAATGTTTTATTTATTATACCCTTGTCGAGGTGATAAATACATACCACAGTTACTGTTTATAAAGATAAAAATTAAAATTGTCATATTTATATAATTTTCAACTTCTAATTAATAATATGAAATAAAATTTAGATGATTCACTTCCATGAATTGGTATAAATTAATTTTAATACAAATTAAAAAATATAATGAATTGTTTTTTCAAAGAAAGGATTTTCTTATTCCTAAAAATGAACATATTCCAAAATCAATTATATTCGTCATTACTAGGTAATTAAATAGATCATACACAACTAAATAAGAATTATGTAACTTAAATATCAAATTAGAAAACATAATGATACTTGTACATGAATTGAAATGAAAATTTTATAAAAATAGTACTTTTCACTATTTCCGAAAAAATAAATCATTTAAAAAAATACCAATAATTCAACATATGTAAATTTTGAAATGATAATTTATAAAAATAGTAGTTTTTAAAATAATATTTCTCAATATGGGGTAAATTAAATTTAATATTCACATCAAAAATTTAATAAATATCATTTTTAAGAAAACATATTATTGAAGTATAAAATAACTTTATAAGAAATTGAGTACATATTTATTAAACATTAATAAATAAATTTTCACAAAATAAAAACATTATAGATAATTTTCATAATGCGGTAAATCATATTCGAACCCTCTAATCCAAAGAAAATGTCATTGTGGATCATTTAGAGTTATGATTATATATAAAGTAGCTACCAAATAATTTAATTTTATTTCACGGAAAATACTTATAAAATTTTAGGTTATTTTGTATCCCTTAAGCGTAAAAGATTAAAATAATGTGAAATTAATAATCCCTACAATGGTAGTCCTATTTTAAAAAATATCTAATGCAATCTTTTCTAGAAAATTAATAATTTTCTTAGCCAGTGAGCAGTCCTACCCGAAGTCTGTTTACCCGAAGATAAATTTTTCAAGCGATAATTCGAACCAATAATAATTCTCTCACGTAATATATAAATATTATAGTCAATATCATAATTCAATATCACGACATAAAAAATAAAATAATTATTTTAAAATAATGACAAGATAAGTTATCATACTAATAAAGAAACACCTTAGATGCGTATATTACATTTTAAAAGTAGTTTAATTCCTTAAACAAATGCATAAATCACAATTCATAACATAATGATTCATATCAAAAAAATGGAATAAATTACCAAATTAAAACTTCATACAATAAACCACATGATAAAAATTCTTAAAAAATTCATAAATTAGTAATATACTATTTATAATTTTGTGATGGAATAAATCGAACAATTCACTTTTATACAAGATGACATTTTTATATTTTCATTTACCTATTTGTAATATGAACACTTTTATATTTAATAATATGAAAGAAGTTTTGTATAATTTTTGTTAAATAATAATCATTTCTTATTTATGAAAAAAATTAACTGAAATTAAATATCATATATTTTAATTTATTTAAACCATTGATCGTATCAACATTGAAAAAATATACAAGATTGTCCTAATTTATGGTTTTCATATGGCCTTAAATAAAACATTTTATGTTATCATTTATGATCTATTCATAAATTTATATAAAAAATGTATATATAACATTAATTAAATTTTAAACATTTCCAAAAAATTTAAAAACTAGTTAATTCCCTTTAAAACTTGATCATATCTACCAAAACGTGTTTATAGATGTATAAATCCTCAATTTTAACTACACTAATGAAATATTAGAGATATTTAACAAACAATATTTCACTCTTTAAATTTTTTTACAAATATCTTGGACCACAACTATTCTACATGTAATATTTTCACACAAAAATACATGGATCTAACACAATCTGTGTGGCTATTTTAAGACACCATGTAATTTTATATGATGATTATATCATGACCATTGTTATTTTTGAAAACATTTTTTAGTACTATGTAATTGAAATATTAATACCATATAATATTCAATTTATTTAAGAATAATTATATAATATATAATATTAAATATCATAAGAAAATTATTATTCCAAAAAGATAGTTATATCATGTTGTATATCCTCCTTGTGGATAACTAAAATGGAATAGAAAAGCCCCCTCATCGTGACCTAAATCTTCATCCTGTTATGCACAATTTGCCAATAATATCATCAAAAATCATAATGCATATTTTTTGACAAACCATTGAATGAAAAATTCAGGAATCGAGTACCTATTTTTTGAAGGAATATACCATTTTCTTGAATAACCAATAACCAAAATTGAAATATTTGCATTTTCTATGCTATGAAGCATGAAAAAAATTCTTTTTAGTTTATTTTTCAATATAAAATTCAAACAAAAGAGGGATACATTGGATCAGATGCCACTGATGAGTTTTATAGGACTGTCTAACATTTTAAATACAAATAAGAATAACATTGAAAAACCATGAATACCATAATCTATAAATATATTTAGAATTAATATTTAAATTAATTCCAATAACAATGTACCTTTCACCAATTGATTAAATTTTTCATTCTTCAAACATGAATTTAATCAAGACCATAAACAATTAGCTGAAAAACATATTCATTTGGAGGTATCCTTGGATCATGGGACACTGTTGAAACTTTTGAAAGACCTATATCAATATTTGGGTTTCTAGAATCTTGATTTAAATGGTCATAGTGAATCAATAGAAATGGTTGATATCAGTTTGGGGGAGTTTTAAATAGTATTCTCATACCAAGGAACTAAACCCCACTTATAAGTTTTGAACTCTCTTCTATAAAAATCATAGAAACCAAACCATTTGAACTATATTGAATAATATTTTGATATTTAAACATTAAGAATTATGAATGTTTAAAATTTAATCATTCATGTTATGTTATAATTGAAATATCGAAAACCAATTGGGCAACTTATTTGCGGTAGTATGTCGGGGCTGATACACCAAAACTGCCTCTTACAAACTCAGAGTGGGTGACAAGCACAGATAAGGAATTTCATATAACATTTAATTTATTGTCCTAAATTATCCTTAAGAATAAAAACGTCAAAAATGATCAAAATAACTAGTGGAATATATATAACTAAACAAAGTTTAGATAACAAAATAATTAGAAATTAAATATATGAATAATGAAGCTTGATAAAATACCAATGGGACTGTATATAAAAAAGGCAATTGAATATTTCTGGAACATGTGACATGAAATCATTTCTTCACTAAATTTACTCCAATAACAATCTCAATTTGAAATGGTCAACACACCATCATCGGCCACCATGGTCCAACATACATCTATAAACATCACCAAGAGATAACTATGTATATTCCAACCATTATACAAACCCATAAAGACTATCTTTTAACTTCTCATCACTTTTATATCCACACCAATTGTTTGAAAAAAATCCTACATATGGGTGAGGAAAAAAATACTGAGTAGAATTCCTGAAAACCACAAATAAAAAAAATAAGTCAACACAAACTCTGAAAAATCATGGTATCCATGAGTAATAGAAGGTAATATATAAATTATATATATTACAATAATTTTTAGGAATTAAAATAATTCACATTCATTATATGTCCAATGCATAATGATTTTTATGTCATCAGAAACTCGGGATGTTCAATGTAATATAAATCCCATATGGTCATAAGTCGATAACAGAGTTGTACATTGAATATAAAAGGAATCCACGGGGTGTGTAAAGAGTCGCATGTGTTTATGTATCTACTCTAATCAGAAATTCTTCCACACTGTCATTATAATATTCTAAGGGGAACACACTCCTTGATAGGATACACACATAATTCTATGGAGTAGCAGACAATAATATCGACTATATTGCACCAAAATTGTAGAAACCCAAAAGGGGACCCACACTTTGTTCGTAGATATATTATGGTTCATGGATTACCATATGAAACTATAATAACAACCCAATTATGTCTTAAATATTGATCCTAAGACATAAAAAAATTCACACTCTTCACTTCCATACTATAAATGGAAATAACATGAATCTACAAGAAATAAAACTTCTTAAAATAGTCAAATATGGTTATCTCTTTAAATACTGAATTGATAAACTATTTGTTATATAGTATCAAACAATATATGAGAGAAGTTAAAAATATATAGGAGTAGTGGGAAAATGAATATATTGATTATTTGACTCCATTAGTAGTATGGGGGTGACCTACAACTCACATAGAAGAACACATCAGATGAGGGGGAATACATGGCCACAAGTGAATGATATGATCACCTCTTTTTAATCCCATCATTGAAACTATAGAGATAAATTATTTAATTTACTATATTTTCTCAAAAATGGTCTTGATTTTCCCAAAATAGTTTTGTTCCAAATACATTATTGAAAAAGATCCAGATAGGAATTTTATTTTCAGGAGTGAGCATTATATAAAAATTAGAAAATTTAAACATCCTATATTAGAAGGGCATATAATGTGGTGGCCCATGAGGATGTCACATGACACTCTATGAGGGAGTGGTCATTCCTTAGGGGGTTGGATCCTTCATAAGACATTGGTGGTACATTGGACTGTGGAATCCAAGTGTTTTATTTGACTACACATTTCATGGGTCAAGTTGGGTATACCAATCCCTCTTAGGTCACCCCCTTGGCCAGCAAATGTGCAATGATGGGACACAATCCCATATCTCACAACACACTATTTGGAATATGGTTCACCGTCTGATAAAATTATATTGGTGATTTATTATCTTCCAACTTTTGAATATGACATCAAAAGCTTTGATGTCATGAATTCAGATTCCCTACTCATGGGGTGGCTTGAGTGGCTTGTCACAACTATGCCCATACACTGATTAAAATTCACCATACTACCCCATTTGTACACTACCCTATTTTTCTGTGTCACCTACGATCCACCATCACTATGAAATCATTATACTATCATACTTGTCTTAGAAGCCATGTCCCTACAACTGTCAATACCACCTAACACACATGTCTTGCTCGATCGGGAGAGGCAGGCTCAAGGATTGTTATCTGGACCCCAATGAATCCCCGGAAGTAGTTATCAATGCATTTTTCCACACCAATATATATATTACTTGATTAGTGGAAAACAACCTAAATTAACACACAATTCCATCTTATATAGAGATTAAATATATAAATGACATTTGTACACAATCACCCCATAATACATTATCCTCTCTCATTACCAGTCTTATTAGCTATAGCTCAACACAATATATGGTATTAATGAGATAATGGTTCTATTCCACACATTTCTATCTAATAATACTTGAAAACCTCTTTTCTCATCCCACAATTTCCCCACCACATAGGAAACAATTGACTCCAATAAACACTAACTCAAATCTAACCCTATTTTTTTTGAAAATGGTTTCACTAGTGCGTGTATGATTTAATCATTTTAGAAAGAAATTATTTAGACTTATTATAATGATTTTGAATGTGTTTTAATTAATATTCCAATACAATTCATTGATTTTTTAAAATATCAGAATTAAAATTAGGGGGACTAAAATGACTTAAAATTGATACTTTGAATGTTTTATTTTATGGAATAATATTTTTTGTTTATTTACAAGGAATTTTGAATGTTTTTATGGTAGATAAATATGGGTAACTAGGATAGCCATTAACCAATTGGTAGATATCCACCTATCTGGCCCACAACTGGCTAGCTATAAAATCTATCCCACTTGAAGGGACTAACAAATGGGAGAGATGAGATCAGGCCATGTATGAAGGATCCCACAGAGCATTGGGTGGGCCTAGGCCAACGCGGGCCTGCACAAGTTAGCATACATCCCTTAAATATGTGTTAAAGTGTATTCATGATCCCTTCCCATCCGTATACATATTAATTATCACTTACGAACCTTGTTATATATATATATGTTCTCAAATTAAACTATTTATAAAGTGGGAAAGGTAGTGTATTGGACTATTAATCCACTAACAAAAATGACACCATCGTTCTCAACATTTTTTCCCTACGCTCGGAAAATCCATGTCCTTAAAATTTAAACTTTGTCTTAAACATTATATAAAAGTAATCTCTATAGATATCTATATAATAATACATATGAGATTATGATTGATTTTAGTTCCACATTAATGGATCAAAATCTCATTGGGTTATCCTTTAATCCTCGGGCGATTTCTATAAAGCATGTTTCAAATGGAGAGAATGCCATGATTACAAATGAATCTCGATATAGACACTATGAAGGTCTGATCATTCTGATGAGGATATCATAACATTGAACACTAACCATTCAATGGGATCTCCATTGACAATTAGCACTACACCATGGAGACACCATTGCACTGTTAATGTGTCTAAATAGTCAAATCCATGTTTTTGAAGGAAAGACCAAAAAATAGAATTATTTGTGGATGTATTGATTTAATGTAGCTTAGGGTTTAATAAATTATAATTTAAAAATTTAGGAAGTTCTTGGACATGGTCATACCTGTAATTCCGATTTTAATGGTTTGATAATAAAAATTAAGTATGAGGATTCCTTATGATCAATAAGATGAGTAGTGGGTATAGTCATATTGGAAGTAAAAAATATTTGAATAATAAAATGATAGGAAAGCATACATCAATCGGGAAATATTTATACACCACCATCCATATATCCCATGCCTTAACATGTAGTGGATACACCATAATTTATTTACCAATGCAATAGATGTTTCATATGTTGGAATTTAGAAATACATAAGATTTTATCAGTTTAAAAAATAGTGGTATTAATAAAAAGATACATTAACAATTTGAGTAAACATAAAATGGAGAAGTTAGAGATAAAAAAAATGGAATAATATGTATTCATCCCTTTAGGAATTTCGGTTCTCCCTATTGTGAAAACTATTTTAAGATCCTAGGACCGCTCCTGCTAATATGAAAACTTTTAAAAATTTAATGTAATTATTTGTTTCTATCACACTATTCATTCTACGCCATATATACCATTTTTATTATTTAATGGAGGGGTATAATCCTAGATTTTATGGGTGAAGGGTAGGTGAAATAATTATAATATTTCAGTGTAGTATCTTATTGATATTCATATTTTTTCATTGTTAATATTATTTTAGTTATTAATTTCAAAATTTAAAATGAATGGTTTTTTTGGTGTTATTATAAATTTATACTATTTCCTTGATTAATGATTATTTTCCAACGAGCATGTACCCTAGTGGTACAGGCTCCTTCTTGGCATCCAAATGACCCATGATCAAATCCGGGCAAGGGAAAATTTCCCAAGTACTGTAGCAGGTACTGTAGCAGCGGCAACACTGTTGCGGTAGAAAGACCGTAGCAGATACTGTAGGGGTGGTGGTACTGTAATAGGCACTATAGTTGCGCAGGTACTGTAGCAGTACTGTTCACCGAGGGGTCCTTTGGGACAATTAATTGGGCTTTTGAGCCTTGTATTCAGGCCACTGGGCCTTGGGACTTCGGGCTATGTAATGGGTCTCCTCTACCCAATTTCAAGAGGTCTTTGCTTTCAAATAACAAATTGAGGCTTCAGCCCCAACCTTTTAAAAAAATGATTATTTTCTACCAATAACTAATTTTGAATCATATATGTTTATTTTAAAAAATATATAAATATGGGGTTTGATTAGGGATTACTAAATATGTGTGGATGAAACAATAGTATTTTTAAGATTCATTGGAATTTCATTACATAATTGGGTATTTCTTTGTTTATTAAAAAGAATATCATTGAAAAAATCACTCAATAAATGTAGAGTAATATATGAAATCAAATTGTGAGGATAATCTTTGTCATAATCCAACATAATCAAGTGTTACTAAGGAAATGTGAATAAAATTCTTTCATTTAATCAATTGAAAAAGAAAATTGTTGTTTAATGAAAAGAATATGAAAAAATTAGAATATGGAATCCTACCCAAACCCAAACACAAATAACATTTCTATAATCTTTAATTTTCAATGTATTTTTTCATTCCATAGAGACATAGTGATATTTTTATGTAATTTACTTTCTCAAAATGAAAACATGATAGAATAATTTTTTATTAGTGATAATTTTTTATACTAAAACTACTACACACATAAAGGGAATTAAAATAGATTTTCTATAATCTATAATAGGTGTGTGTAACATATAGTTCCATTTTTAGGGAGTGATAACCAATCTAACCCATAACATTCATGATTAAGAACTATAATGAATTATTATTTAACATTGATCCATAGATAGAAAGGACATTGATAAGTAGACTTAGAAACCCGAATAACCATAAATAAAATAATTTATAGGAATTGCGTAATACATCAAGTGATCACATTGATCGCACTATAATAGAAATTAACTAACCCAAAACATTAAGGGACTTGTTTTCGCCACAATTTTACTATTAAAAACCGAGTAAACTTTTCATTCTCAACAAAACGACATGGAATTTTGTGTTAACATGATTACTATGAAATATAAATTTAATAGAAATGAAAAAGAAGATCCTAGGAACAAATTAAAGAGTTTATTTTTATATTCTCAAAATTCTATCCAATATGAGTATTTGAGGATCACATAAAGAGGAGGGAATTCCCCCTTTTACTTGAGGGAGATTATAAGGAATGGTTATATTGTTTACAATATATAGAAATCCATTCTTAGGATGATAAAAACATCATGAAAATATTCATCCCAATATCATAGATAACAAAAATATTGATTGAAATCTATTACATCTAATAATATTCTACTGACACCCTATATAAGTACTTGGAATTATTCCAGAATCATTTCTAAAATGTTCCCACATCTAGTGTTAGAAACGCACTATGTTATTGTTATTTTAAAACATGGACTAATAGAAGACAAGAGGAACCTATTTGATGCATCGTACAAAGGATATATGAATGATTAGTCACCCATGGAAGGTAAGAGTATCATTATAATGAAAGAGCATCTTTCAAAATAGTTTGGATCAAGAGGAACGAGGACAAGAGGAAGTCCTGATATATGAACTTCTGACTCAAAACCTCTAATTGAAACCATAATTAATTAATTAACAAATATAGTATGAAAATTGGCTAAAAACCAATGAAGTAAAAAAATACCTCACCTTACATATATTTCATGTGTTTATCACCCCATCACTTCATTGATTAATGTATTAAGATATAAGGTATGGAAATATTTTCAGACGCATCCCATAAAAAGAGATTTAAAACAAAATCATCCATAGAGAGAAGGGTAATCTGGACATGGATGTAAGATAAAAAATAAGGATAAACCTCCCCTTTCATACCAACACCCAAATCAGACACTTTTACAACAACATCTCACGAACCAGTATTTGAAAAAATAAAATTAATTGATATTGACGTGTGAAAAAACATAGTGAAGGACTTATTATGTATGATTGAGAGTATAATAGAAATGATGTATGAAAACCCATGAAAACTACCATTAAAAACTATCCCAAATCTATTGGTGAGTGCATTTATGATCATTCCAAGGACGAGAAATGAGATATAATATAAGGATCCTGAAGAAAATGAATAAGAACCATAAGAAGGTGATTTTGTAAATTCATGATAGAATTTGGAAGTTCAAACCACTCAACCAAGTGATGAATAAAAATTAAGGGAGAATAGGTAATGGATTGATTTTGAATGGAAATACCTAATTCTATATTACAAAATAAAAAGGGATAAATATGATGTTTCTATACCATTCCCTTCCAGTTATACTTTTTCAAAGATGATAAAAGAAAAAAAACTTTATATAGAAATCCTAGATAAATTTTAAATTGATAAAATTAATGTAATCCTCTTATAATATATCCAAATATTTTAAACCTATTATCAATTTGTTATGGATAATTGTTAAAAAAATGAAGATGATTTAATGGATTGGGAGAATCAACTAAGGGAGGAGTGTCTCATCCATGATCTCACTATCATTTCCAAAAGAATTTCCTGGTATGGGCATATTTTCTGTTCTCTTTATGATGGGATTATTAAATCATTTGAATGAATTGTGGAAAATTAGTTCCTCCATAAATATCACATCTCATTATTTTTTTTATATCTATAAAAATGGGTGAATTGAATACCAAAAGAGTGGTTTTCCAACTAGGGAATAGATCTACTATTTTTCTAGTATGATTATTAAAGGTTTTTTATTTGTGGGAGTGGATGTTCTATGTTTTTATAAAGAATTTTATGTACTCATCAAATATGAAGATAAACCACCAATACATTAACCCATCATTTGGGGAAGTCCATTCCTAAATAATGTTATGATGATCATCAATGCGAATGAAGAAATACTTAATTTGTCAATTGTGGATATGAAGGTTTATTTAAAAATCCTTGATTATAAGAAGAAAACATCAATAAAAGACTCTCTATATACAATAAATCAAATATATTTTATTAAACCCACCAATGATTTAGGAATGATATGATATTTTTTATCTTTGGGATTCACTTTTCTATTAAAAACACCGAGTAAAAAGTGAATACTCAAAAAATTGGAAATTTGATTTAAATATTTTAATAATAAGTAAACTCTAATTTATTATATAATTTTTTGGAATAAACTGACATGATTCCCATTATATAGAAAATTGAAGCATTGGAAAGGTAAAATTTTAATTCAATCTCATCACTATATCAACCCCTAAATATTATATTATAACTTTTCCCATGTGATTGGAAATACACATATCTTATTAGGGAGAATAGTTCCCCATAATCATTTATAAAAACCCATCTAATGGAAAAGAGGAAAATATTGTTAACCTTTTTTAAAAGAGACATCCTAGTCATTGGGTGGATCCAAATAGATATCCCTAGATTAACCCAAAACCATGTCATAGGGAATTTTGTTATAAGGGGAGTCTGGTTTATTATGAACCCCAAAAAACTACAAAAAATGACTTATACCAACAGAAATTTATTGATGGACAATATATATGTTGGTAATAATGAGCAATCCAACAGATATTAAATTTTTTTAGTATTAATTTTAAGTACCAACACTTGTTTTTACCATTAAATATATCTGTTGGTATAGATCATTTAACACCAACAGATCTTTTTCCAACAGTAAAATCTATTGCTTTATCATAGTAATACCAATTTTTTTCCAACACCTGTACCTATTATTAATAATAATCATTACCAACAAATATTTTATCATCAATAAAATCTTTTATAATAAACTATTCATTGATAATAACCAAGAGAAGCCAATCTTCTTATATATTATTATTTTTATGACCAAAGTCAATATTCACTTTTAAAGGTTTTATTAAAAACATATCATATATATGAATATATACACTGCTTATATTTTCCAATGTTTTTCAATATAATAAACATTTGAATGCTTTTTATAAAAAATTAAATCATTATAATATTTTAATTTAATAAACATAATAAATAAAAACACGGTAATGGATAAAGAAATAATAAACATAATTGAAATATAAGTAATTAATAATTGATATTCACATATTGAAAATTTTTATATCATAAATAAAAAATATTAAATTTTATTATTTTTTATATTCATTATATAATAATAAATTAAGTAAATAAGTAATGCTTATAATTTATATCATAAAGAAAAAATATTAACTTTTATTATTTTTTATATTCATTATATAACAATAAATTAATTAATTGTGTAATGGGTATTTAGAGATTGAATTTTTTATATAACACATTATTATATATTATATTTATTTAACATTAAAAAATTAATAATTTTTATATATACATAATAATTTTTATTTAAAAATATGTTTTATGTAAAAAAACCCCAAGTCACCCCACGATCACCAAAGCCCCCCCCCCCCCCCCGCAGCCGCAGCCGCCACCCACGCTGCCACAACCTCCACCCTAGCTCTTGGCAGATGTCGCACCTGCTGCCCTAGCTCCCGACAGACGCCACACCCGCCGCCCTCTCCCCAGTAGATGCCGCACCCGCCGCCCCCCTCACCCCGCGGTTATCTCCCCGTAAATCTTCTGCCCGAGACCTTCAGGTTTCCCAGGAAATCTTCACTTGCTAAATCCACCCGACGCACGCCTCTTTCCCCAATCTTTAGGGCAGATGATCCCACCCCACAATCTAGTTTGGTAGCATATAAGGTACAGTGAAATACCTTAATCTATGATTTCTGTTTCTAGGTATGGGCTGACCTTAATCTCTGATTTCCGTTGCTAGGTATGGGATCCCCATCGCCTAAGATTTATTAATCCTTTGATTCGTTTAATAGCCTCCTATTCATTTGTGTATGTATTCCTCTACTGCCCCCTATTGTCCCATATTCTGCTGCAACATTGGAGAATTTTATTTGAGATAATGTTTTATTTCATTTCCCTAAAAAGAGTGATGAAAGAAATGAAAAATCAGTATTCAATTTTAGTTTATTGTATTTTATGGTTCAAGGTTTATTGTTTTTTGATTTCATGTCGATCAATTTTATAATCTATATTAAATTGTAATAAGTTTTAGATAAAAATTGATTGTTTATTGTGGTTAATTTCTTGAAAATCGAATAATATGCATGAAATTTATTAATGAATATATTCGGTGATAAGATTTGGGTGAAGTTAAGGAGAACATATGAAGATTATTTAAATGGTGTAGATTTATTCCTTGATATTGATTTTCCAAGTTCGGCAAGGGATAACATGATTGCGTTTCCATGACGAAGTTGTGCTAATCGACATTATTTGAATCGAGATGTTGTGAAAGCTCATCTCATTATCAAAGAAATGGACGCCGATTATCAAAAATGTATTTGGAATTTCCATGGGGAGTTGTAGTTCAATGGTGATAATAATTCTTTTAGTGTTGAACATGATATTTATTCTGAAGACGATATGCTTAACATAATGGGGGATGCCATCTAATTTGAGAAACCAGACAACACCTCATCATGTCATTCTAATGAGGCGCAAACCTTTTTTAAATTGGGTGAAGATGTTGGGAAACCTTTATACCCTGGATGTGAAAAATTTACTAAATTATCTTTTATAGTTGAAATGTATCATAAAAAATGTTTACACGGGATCACTAACGTGGAAATTGAGGCTCTTATAAAACTATTTAAGAGAGCACTTCCCAATGATTCAACATTACCTGACTCATTTATGAAGGTGAAAGGGATTATCATGAAACTTGGGCTTGATTATAATAATATTTATGCATGCCCGAATGATTGTGTATTGTTTCATAAGGAAAAACATTGCCATGATAATTACCCAAATTGTGGTGGTTTGAGGTGGAAAACTGCTGATGATGGAAGTATTATGAAATTAACAAATAGTAAAAAGTACCAATGAAGGTTTTGCGTCACTTCCCTTTGATACCTAGGCTTAAAAGGCTATTCATGTCATCTAAAAAGACCCCTCTCATGACATGGAATGAGCATGAGAAAGTTAAAGATGACAAGTTAAGGCACCCAGCAGATTCGTTTGTTTGGAAGGATTTTAATGATAAGTATCCTGAGTTTTCAAGTGATCCAAGAAATGTTATGCTAATCTTGGAATGTGATGGGTTTAATCCACTTGGAATGATGTCTAGTCAATATAGCATATGGCATGTTGTCTTGATGATTTATAATTTCCCTCCATGGTTATGTATGAATCAATCATATTTTATCATTTCATTACTGATACCGGGCCCTAAGTCACAGGGAAATGATATCGATGTATTTTTATAACCTTTAATTGACGAGCTGAACATGTTATGGGAGTTTGGTATTGAAACATTCGAAGCATCAAATAACGAGTTATTTGTATTAAAAGGAACATTAATGAGTAAAATTAATGACTTTCCTGTATACGGTAATCTATCCGGTTGGCAGACCAAGGGTAAAAATGCATGTCCATGCTGCAATGTTGAAACATATTCATTTAACTTGAGAATAAGTAAGAAAATGTGTTACATGGACCATCGACGCTTCTTGGATCGAAGTCACAAATTTCGTCGAAATAAAAAGGCCTTTATTGGGGAAATAGAAACAAGGCTACCGCCTAAATCTCATAATGGATTAGAATTGTTAGATCAGATGAAAGGATTAGATGTCATATTTGGAAAAAATATGGAGAGTCAAAGACATAATAAACGGAAGAGATATGTTGATGTACCTTGGAAGAAGAAGAGTATTTTCTTTCAACTCCCATATTGGGAGAATCTTCTTCTATGCCACAATTTGGATGTTATGCATGTAGAAAAAAATGTCTCTGAAAGTTTTATTGGAACACTTTTTGACATTGAGGCGAAAACTAAAGATACTTTACAATCTCGACTTGACTTGGTATATTTAAATGTAAGACATGATCTTCCCCCATACGAGGATCATGGCCGAACATATCTACCCACAACATTCTTTACATTGACGGATCAAGAAAAAGATGAAATGATAAGTGTACTAACCTCTATCAAAGTTCCAGATGGGTATTCATCAAAAATTAAGAGGAAAATTATTGATGGAAAATTTGTTGGTTTGAAAAGTCATGACCACCTTGTTTTAATGCAACATCTGTTACCATTGGCTCTAAGGAAAATGAAAAATAAGAAGTTAAGCGGTGTGATGATTGATCTGTGTAAATTTTTTAAGGATTTATGTTAAAAAGTGGCAACAACTAATGATTTTTATAGGTTACAACATCGTGCTGCCGCCATGCTTTTTCATCTGGAGTGCATCTTCCCACGTTCATTTTTTGACATCATGGTATACTTAGTAATTCATTTATCACATGAAGTCATGATTTCTGGACCTGTTTATTATCGTTGGATGTATCCAATTGAGAGGTATGCAAACTTCATTTTCATCTTTTCACATTTGTATACATTTGATTAAATTATTTATGTTGATTGATTAATGGTTTTTGTGAAGATTGAAAATGTATGTTCCTAATAAAAGTCACCCAGAAGGATCAATTACTAAAGGATACATTGTTGAAGAGTTAATGACATTTTGTTCAAGATATTTTCATGACATTCAACTCAGAGAAAATAGGTCTACAAGAAAAAATGTTGGTGAAGGTGATGAAACGTGTAAAGGGTTTTCCATATTCTCTTTAAAATATAATCTAATGTCTAAAAAGAAAGATATTCTACCTGAAATTTCAATGATATTGAAATTACATAATTATGTTTTGGGAAACTGTGACGTAGTTCAAGTATATGTACGGTAAGATACATACCAATAAATTTTGTTATATTTGTATTGTTTTTACAATTCTTACCTTATTATTGATTTTCTGGGAGCACTATGAAATTCTCTGTAGAGAATATTAACACAAACCAGAAATAATTGATGACATCCATAAAAATGAGTTTTTTAAATGGTTTCATGATAATGTGCATTTCATATCATACTTTGAATTTAATCATCTTGACTATTTTTTGTTCTTCTCGCATATCTCTACCGATGTGATTTAGTTATCATGATCGCTGATAGTGCATGTGAATAAGATAGTGATGTGTAGTAGAGTGGGTATTTATATTCAGATTCTTTTATGGTTCAGGTACTAATGTATATTGTGACCAATCATTGTCAGTCGTCCTATCTTAGCCTTGATTCTCCACGTCTTTTTTTTGAATTGTAGTGGCTAGGTGTGCAGGAACTATTCATTTTATTCAATGGAGGGCAACACACGTGTCTTGGGAGGGCCATGAATTGTAGCTTGTACAATCTAACATGTAAGAATCTTCCTCCTCAACCCCTAGAATTTTGTTTTTTCTGTCCTTAATTGTATTATGGAGGTGTATTAGGATCTTGTTTTGATACTCTAATATGTTTCTCCAAATATAAATTTGATCATGTAATAATATGTGTAAAGGGCTTGGTTCACTTTATCTAAGGTCCCTCTTAAATTTCATAGCCTTGCAAGAAGATTTAAAACTACAGCTTGATTTAACATAAGACTCGGTTTTCATGGAATAATCAACTTTACTGTGAATACACTAGTGAAACATTTACTGACTAATAGAAATTTAATTTTTTTTGTATGGCAAAGATGATACAGTTCATGATAAAAAATAAAACCAAGCCTTCATGGGGGACAATCGTGATGGAGCTCGTGGGCATCTCCTCTGATAATTTTAGTACAGTCTGAAGGAAGAGAGATAATGTTTGTATAGGTGACGAAGGTGTCATCCTACTTGGATTTCGAAGCTAGGTCATCTACTTCCATTATAAAATCTTCCCAAGGGTGACTAATAACCATGTCCTAACTCGTCAGACCTGTGAAATCTCTAATTTTGTAAACAATGAACCAGTGGATTTTTTTGGTACCGCAATGAGGTTTGGATACCAAAGAAGTGTATATTTCTACCACAGAGGGATTGAAATTGAGTTTATTGCAAATAAAATGCCAATTTAGTGTGGATTTCCTTCATATTTCAGAGAATTTATCTGGGAATAAAATACATCTAAGGCCAATACCATCGATCCATTCTGATTCATGGGTGATTCCTCCATCATTCATGGTGCCTTGGATACACGGAACATCCCAATTAAATACAAACCTCATGTTGGGAACACTCCTCCTCACCCACCATCGAAGATTAGATGTGATATAATTCCCTCTAATCAGAGGTGGTGTATGATTCTAGAGATTAGGAAATGATCCCTCTACTTCAAAAAGGTGCTATGATCTACTGTGAGTGATTAGTCTTTCACCTTTCTATGATTTGACGATATTCTATTACCATTTCATCTATCTTCATTGCAGGCCTCCTAGATGACCTGTCATCCAACTACTATAATCATACGGTCCTTCTGGATCACTTTTTTTGAGTTTCCTAAGTCCTGAAACCATGTAGAAATAAAATGAATTATAGATAGAGCATGAACTTCTATGCCGATGATGTTTCCAAAAATCTTCTAGATGAAGCGCGCCTTCTCTCCTCCATGGATAAATGGTGAGTGATCTTGACTTTCTGTTAGAGCTTTGAAAACCACACTGGCCCCCATTTATTTCCTATTGATATCACCTATCATAACTTTAGTAGACTAATCGCTCCCTGGATACACCATCCTTTGAAGTATTATTGTATTTTGGTTGAACATTGGATGTGATTTCCAGAACCTTGTATGCAGTGTTCACACTTGGATAAGAAACTGAGTGGACATTTTATAAATTGATCTGTTGCCTTTTGGGATCCATGCTTTGCGTTCGCTTTGTTCCTGTGCTCCAACACAAAAGTTTATCACTTAGGGATAAATGTTGGATGTTATTGTTGTCCTTGTTTATAACTTATTTCTTAGGGGGGAGGGGTAACTAAGACTTCTATAACATTTAGGTTTATCAAATATCTATGCGATTTTTTTTATTAAAGCTCTATTCTAATCCCATTATCTTTACATCCTTAGACCTTATATTGGTCATAGTTGTACATTCTTAGCAAAGAACATAATAGGTATCATGCCCAAAATTGTGTGAAAACACAATTAAAAGATAATGAATTCAGATCATGTTTCAAATTCGTAAAGTAAATGAAGCTCGTATGGGGAATGCTTGTAGGGGAGGGCATTGAGATATTTGGTTTTCAGCTTGGCTATTAATAGACTACGACCTTGGCCTCAGGGAGCCTTTCCTCAGGGAGTTCTTCAACTGATTCTTCTGAATTGTTCCATTATGCTTCTATCAATACGGGTTTACAGTTTATTCTAAACTTTATTCTAATTTCTTCTGGGATTCTTTTTATTTTCCTCAATAAAACATACGATTATATTATTTGGTGATGCTTCTATTGATATAAATGAAGCTTGTGAAAGCAGTTTGGAGTATCATATGTGAATATGCCTTCAATAATGGAGTCCCAAGGTGCGTCGATAAGAGAAGTTGGTGATGGAGAAGGTGGCTGTATTTTAGAAAGTCTAATAGGTTGCAGGAACTTGAAGTCTAACAGGTTGCAGGAACTTGTAGGATGCATGCAGAAGTTCCATCTACCATTGAAATCCTCCCTATGGGACAATCAGAGCTATTTCATCAAGAACACTTACATATCGTGTTGCTGAGAGGCAAAATTTGGTCAATTGAAACGAGTAGTGGAAATAGTATGTTTAGAAACCTACCACTACATTAGAAAATTGACGTCTTCATTAATTCTTGCATATAATAGAGATTACACCATCAGGAAGTTGGTGAAAAAATCATTATAGCTAACTTAAGAAAAATGATGTATGTTCACACCAGTGTGTTGGACTTGAACATCCTCTTCCAGAATGGATATTCAAGAAAAATTCAAGAAAACAACTATTCATTGCATCTAGAGGGGATGATACTCAATCTGCATAATGTGAAGTGTTGGGAACCACCATGCCCCATCACCGTTTTCAGCATTTCCATCCCAAACTGCATTCCTTTCTAGGAGGTGTTCTATATTCTTGAGAACCAATTATGTGACCTTCATCATCACATTCAGGATACTCTCCTCTAGAACAGTCTATGAATTTTCAACCAAAATGAATAAAGAGAAATGTATGCTGACAAAATCACCAAGAGGGACAATTTCTGCACCATCAAAATCATTTGATTGATCAATAATCTACCCAAAATGATCCTTAAGTCAAGCATCCTTGGATTAATCATATGTTCCATCCAGATATATGACCATATAGGTCCATATGTCAAACTGTATCAAACATAGAGAACTCCACATCTCAGATTCTACACTTTCCAAGAGAGCATTCCTCCGGCTAGCAGTTAATAACTATCATGGTTCGACACCAAGCCATATGTATCCATGTTCTGATAGTCCATATAAAATCAAATCGCTATTAAAAATGCACAAGAACATCCATATTTGAAAAAATGTAAACAACATGATCTAGTCTTGGGATACAAACAGTGCAAGATAAACTCACATCAATAGAAATAATATATGTGAACAATAATCAGAAGTCACCCAGTGACCATCTAGCAGCAAAATAGGAAGATAATGCTAACACCGCACAAGCTTCACATAGAAACAATGACAAACAAAAGTTCGAACACCTCTGTGACACTTAGATTAAATCAGGTAATCTATTCAGATATATTCATATGGACTTTCTTCCTTATATTAGAGGCCACAATTTCCCCAAAGAAGGAATATTCAAAATGTAATAGGAAACCAGAAGGAATAATCAAACAGAAAAGTGTATATTAATTACTAGGAATGTCCTAGAAATAAAAATCATGAATCCGTTTGAATTCTACAACCATCATAATAAACATCCATTTTCTGATTTGAAGATATGTCTGTAGTAATTTCACCCTATTTTTACTTTTGATGTACAATTTCATCTTTCTCATTTAGCCAAGAGGTTAGTTCGTCCCCCAAATCCTCTATAATATGATATTCTTTTCTATACATTGGGTAATATTGTTTGTCATCTTTTCTTTACTTTAATAAATTTCAGTGGATACATTAATATGTTCATTGACTACATGTTATGGAGTAGTATTCATTTTATCATTTCTGGAGGCTTCAAGTTATATATGGACAATTTTCCTCTCCCAGATAGAGTAATCTCTATGATTTCCGGTTTTTATAGGATTCAATGTGATGAAACCATCTGAATCCTCCACTTCCTTTTTTCCTTCCCTCTCACTCGATTTTAAGTTGGCCTCTTCAATCTGGTTAGGTTGTTCATACTCATCTAGTGAGGACTCACTATGTTCAAAGTGTATATTCTATTCCTCCTCTTGCAATGGTTGAGCTGTTCTAGGGTCATTCGTATTGATGCTCTCGTTACCATCAGTTTTGACCTGGGCATGATGTATAACCTTCATAAATTTAGAGAGATCAAGGGGGGTTGAATGTGAATTAGAAGGTCCATGAAGATTATGAACAACAACAGGTTTTTCTTATTTTCCATAATGAGAAGCTTGTAAAAAATATAAAATATGTTGTTTTCCTTTAATTATTATTAAACTTTTTCAAGAATTACAGTCATTTTTTATAAATGCTTGAAAAAATAATTAGAAAAAACAAGATGGGTTAATGTCAAGTTTATTATTTTATTATAAAGTCTCTATGATGATCAAATCACGCGGATGATGGATTTTCATATTCTTGTCAAATGTATACTGAGAATTTAGATTGAAAATGGAATTGATCTTTTATAATTTTCTTATTAAGTGAGAAAATTATTCATTGTAGCTTTGAAAATTATACAATGTGGTTGTTCTACTATTTGAGCAGTAATACATGCGGCAATGGGGCTGAGTGTGCATCTCTAAGAGAATTATGGAGTGCAGTGATAGCAGTTGGACTCATCATTCATCAGTATGTAGGGTCTTTTAAGTTGTATCATTTTATTCCTTTTCATTTCATTTAATGAAAGTGCATGTTTGATTGCATTTTAGTGCTACTATAGGTATGCACAAATTTGTTAAGGTGGCTTGGAGGACTCATTAAACCCAACTAACCAATTTCAAAGGTATTCCATAACAAATCTTTTATTTCTAGGATCTTTTTAATTGTATGTGAACTCTTAGTTTTTGTCTCACTATTTTTGATTCAAGACTATTTCTAAAGCTGTAGAGCATCTATTCAAGATGTGTGGGACCACATGAGTAAGTAGTGTTATGAATTATTTTCTATAATTATTTAACTCATGGTCAAGGTAGGGTATTCTAAATTGTATCATGTTATTCATTTTTATTTCATGGAACAAATGGTGGTGTATGATAGATATTTTGTCCTATTACAAGTTTGAACAAAATTGATGATAAAGGTGTTGAGAATGATAGATTTAGTGGGGACCATAAACACAACTGATCTGATGACCCCCATTCATGTGCATCCCCTAGTCAAGGAGGAGCTATGTTGGTATCTATGAGCATTTCCATCACTACACACACCATAAATGCAGGATTCCATTTCATTGACTCGTTTGTGAAATCGTCTTGGAATTCAAGATTGATCTGAGGTTACCGAGCTCCACAATGGCGGTGCTTCAGGAGGCGTGGGAGGCGTTCTAGCTGGGACTATTCGAGGACACCAATATGTGCGCCATCCATGGGAGGAGGGTGACGATTATTCCCAAAACATTCAGCTTGCGAGGATGATTCGTGGTGATAGGGTTTGAATGTTCTGTGGCTATCATTTGTGTACTCTAATATGATGTCATTTTGATTGAATTTGATCTGTTTGAATTGAGAGTCTCCTTGAATTTGCATGATATTGTTCCGTTACTGTAGACCATGAGGGAATGATCGTTTATAAAATTGTCAAACTTCTTCTAAATGTTTAATTCATAAAAATTTTGTAATTATTAATAATTATATTACTCGTATTATATATAATTATATTTTTGCATATAATGTAATGCATATGGTAATAAAAAAAATATTTTTTTAATTAAAAAAATTTATTAGAAATAGATATTATTGTTCGTATTACTTAAAGAGCGACAAATCTGTTATTTGTTGGTATTATTATAATTGCAACAGAACTATTTTATCTGTTTCAAAAAAATTTAGTGAAAGAGTTTTTTCCAATAGTTTATTGACATTGACATATATGTTGGTAAAACATTTTACCAACAGAAAATGAACTTTTACCAACAGATATGTCCCTGTTGGAAAAAGTGAAATATTTTTTAGTGAAAGAGGCTAAATCAGACCATCAAAGAGGTAGTCAAAAAAAGAAATAATATGGTTCTTGTTTCTTATATCATATACCCAATATTAAATTCAGAGTGGGTCATCCCAATACATGTTTTCCCAGTGAAAACTAGTCTCATGATTGTGAAAATTTATAATAATGAATCAATTCCTAGGATAATTCAGAATCATTGGAGAGTATGAATAGACTATAGGAAGCTGAATTAAATTACACCGAATGGACACTTCTATATCCCATTCATATAAAAAATTCTAAAATGGTTTGCAGGGAAAACACCCTATTATTTATTGGATGGATTATCTAGATATTTCAAGGTACTAATTTCACAATAATAACAAGAGAAGACAACATTAGCGTTCCCTTTTTGGACATTTTCTTACAAAAGTATTCATTTTAGGTCATACAACACAACATGTACATTTTAAAGGTGTATGTTATGAACATTCTAAAATCATATTATTGAATGGATGGTAGTTTTTAATGATGAATTCAATGTTTTTAGAAATTAATTAGGCATTTTCTAAGGTAATATGGAAAATTTCATGAGAACATGAAATGATAAAAATATCATTTTAAACATTGTTAGAGATATCTTTGTGGTCGATAATGGAATGTTTCTAGTTTATATAATTTCAAAAAAAGGCATATAGGTAGATATATCTATAGTTTAAGTGTTAAATTCATTTAAATATCAAACTTTTGTGACACATCTTAGATCATTATTGTGCTATGTGGGATTTTAGAGAAGATTTTACAATAATTTTAGTATGTTTATTCTTCCCCATTTAATATTGATTTTAAAAAAAGATGATATTGAATTTATTTATTATATTAGGGTGTAATTTTTGTATCTGAATAGAAATTTGATTACCCCACTTATAATGACACCACAGAATGATAACACAAATTTGGGAAGTTTTTTGATGAATAAAACAATGTTGTAGGATCACTCCTCTTATAAAGTGTTTAAGATTTTCCAAAAGTCATAACATATACCTCAACAACCATGGATTCCACAAAGCTCAATTCCTCCACTGCCAAAAAATAATTCACTTCTATTGTTTTTTTGTAAGATAAAACTAGATTTTATATATTTAGAACTAAAGCAGTGGTATATTATAATAATGAAGCACATAGAAAATTAATGAATAAATATTATGTCAATTCAATGTTTATAATATTGATATTACACTTAAAAGAGATAAATATAGTGATTGAGGATTAAAAGGGTGTTCAAAATAAGGTGTTGGATCACATTAGAATATCTCCAAACACTGCTGAAATAGAAAATTCAGAAATGAACCAACTCAAGGGTCATATAAAGGGAGAAAAACAATTCAACCTTGATGGTGACATACCATGGTATTCTAACATTGTAAATTATTTAGATACATATCATGTACCATCTCACCATAACACTCATAAAAATCACAAACTCAAGGTTAAATCTTGATTTTATATTTGTGATGATTTTTTACATTTTAATATTTATAATGATCATTTTATAAAATGATGCTTTCCAAAATGTGAAATAGAATATGTATCTTAATATTCCAATACACATTAATTTAGAGGCCATTTTGAACCTCAAAGAATTTTAATAAAGGTATTTTACTCTAGAATTTAATGTCTAAAATTGTTGAAAGATTATAATTAATGTTTTTAAATAAATTAAAAGCATTAATATTCTGGAAATATTTTTAAAAAATTTAAAATTATTGAAAAAATCATATTTTTTGCGATATAGTTGATGTATAGGGGGTTGAAATTTTTGGAACACTTCATATGTTATTTTAATTATTAAGTTAAAATTTATAATTATTATCTAACAAAATGAGTTGAAGGAAAGGCCAACAAGTTTGATGATTCCAAATTTGTGTGTGATATTATCAAGGAGGACATATTTTCTACGATTGATGTACTAAGAGTCATCATAATTAATCATGGGGAAATTTTTTAATACAATGATAGAGTATATTATAAAAATATTTTGGTTGTATGACAATGATGTATATATCCTACCCACCTCGAATAATGTACAAGATAAAGTGTCTAATAGGAAAATTAATTGTATATTAGAGAAAATATTAATATCCCAAAAAAATAATTATAGACAATGTATTAAAGAAACCTTATGGGAACAAAAAAAGTTATACAAGACACATATAAGTATGATAAAATAATAATTTATTTATTGAATGATTTTTCATGAACCAGTGGAATAGAAACACTAATCTTATTGGGCTATCAAAAAGTGGAATTTGGATTTGGTTAGTGATGGAAAAGAGAGGAAAATTTTGTTATCGGAGATAGAAGAAATCTATACATTGTATTTTCAAAATTATAAAATTTAAAAAGGGAGAAAGTTTTTAGGAAATGAAAAAAACTCGGCCTAAGACCGTTCTTCCAAGAAATCTGGTTTTGATTTATAATTAAAGATTAAAATTGATTTCGAGTTAGCTTTGTTCACTGTGGGAATTGAATTTTGTTGTTACTCATATCTATCATTTTCGTGTCATTAATATCATGAAGTAATAATAATGAACCCTATTAACTATCAATGCAAAATGGTAGAAAATATTCCATGGGAATGAAGCACAAGGACTAGGGGAAGAGATCTAAAATTCTCTAGCCGATATACTAGTTTCTTATTTGCCAATAAGTTTGAGAAAATGAATTTTTTAAAAAATGTTATTCTATAAGGAAACACATTTTTTCATTGGATTTAGGAATTTTTTGATATATTAAAAAGTTATGTATACCCCTAAAGCTTAAATTTAATAGTTCTCAAACTAATATGATTTGTTTAATTAAGTCCATCACTAAATGAAGTCATTGAACAACACCTAAATAACAAGGATAAGAGAGGCCTAAAGCTACATGAGATATATGATTTTATTATTATATTATTTATCATTTAATATCCTTTCATATTCTAGAATTTTTTTTAAATAAAAATTCAAGTATCAATAGAAAACTAGGAATTTCATTCTAATGCATTGAATTTCTTCTACACTTCCCATATCTCAGAGACATGTGTATATTAGGAACCCTATTATTCCATGATTTATAGTTTAATAATTATGAGATAAATGCGTTATATAGATAATTGAATTATTGTTTTTAAGCATGGATATTAACATGAGAACTCTTGATTTGAGTGAATTAGTTAATTTATGAAAATGGAATTTCCCTTTCATTTTTCATGTATTTTTTTAAAAAGATGGGGTCAAGTCATATTTTTTAATAAATGAAAATATATCTTTATATATAGGTAGAGTGAGACCCATTATATATCCTATAATACCAAGTACATGTCACCCATGAACATGGCCTGGAGGCCATGTGCAGCTCCATGCTAGCATCATCCTACATGTGTCGTGCCTGTACAATCGCCTTCTTGAGTCAACGCCCACCCACATCATTCTTGCGTAACTTATTGTGTCAGAAATCCCCAATGGTACTTTCGATGATTCGAACAATGGTCTTTTAGATGTTGTATAATGGAGCTTACCATTAATCTTCAACCCCAACTTCCTCTATTTTAATTACATTAAATTTATTAAATTCTCCTAAATTGATATATTATTTATATTTATTCATGAATGATTTTCCCAAATTATATATTCCATCACCAAGTGTATTTATAAAACAAGTAATTTATAGTATATCTTGAGTATATTTTTTGAGTGTTCTTGGGAAAATTCATCGTCTAGAACTTTTGTTAAAACGTATTAATACAATTATTGAATAAAACCACCTATAATAGGATTGTGGGATTCTTTTGATAATCCCTTATCCATGAATACACCATTTATATTATTCGTTACTTAGTCATAGTGACCTTGGATGAACTTGATACTAATTAGCGACATTTTAAGTTATTGATATACATTTCTATCCTTATATTAGTATTTTTCATGGTAATTTAATTTAGATGTGTGATGGTGATGGTTGTACGCGTGAAATTGATTAAATACATTTTATGGAAATAGTGTGGGGGGGGATTTTGGGTATAAAAAAGGTTTATTGATATATAAAATTTACTAAAATTACATTCTTTTAGAAAAATGAAAAATGGGTTGTGACGTGAAAGATTTAAAAATCATAGTTAGTAGATAGATGTTTTTTATTATATGAGGTTAGGTAGTGATATGATTATTATTTAAATAATTAGTTTAACAATAGTAATTTTTGGAAAAGAAGTTTAAAAAAAATCCAAAACATAATAAAAATTAAAAAACTAGTGAAAATTCATGTTGGGAAAATTCATTCATTATTCTATCATTGATCGTGACCTTACTTTGATCTTGGGGTGTATGGGTTTTTACATTTAAGGGGATAATTTCATTGTGATTTTAATTTTTATATCTTACTTTATACTTATGGTAGAATCCTCCATTTTGAGACTTATATTATTTAACATCAATAGCTACCAACCATAAGCCTCTGAGTTAATATATCCACGATTACAGGTCTTCATGATCTTATGTTATTTTTGTATTTAAAATGTGGATAAAATAGTTACTTTTCAAGACCATGTAAAAGGATCATACTCTCTTTAAAGGATCACAACCCCAGTCTAACTAATTTCATGTGTTTTCAGTGAAAAAGAATTAAATGTGAGGTAGATCTTGAATTGGAATGTTTATGAATAATAAGTTTGGAGGTATTCATAAATGAAAGGAGAAGTTCCACCATTTTAAAAAAGAAAAAATTAAATGTTTAGATTTATTTTTCATATAAAAAATTTTATTTCAATTAATTTATTTCATTGAACATGGAAATTTGGTTTAAGAGGGTAAATATTTTATTACATTTCCTTTAAATTTAATATTGGAAACATAGTATTTCTCTTTAATTAAATATTTATATTTTATGCTTAAGGATAAGCATAGGTCAAGTGTGGGGCTATTTTATTCACTCATTTTGGAATGAAAATTCTAATTTTTTTATAATGATATAGAAGGATTTTTAAAAATTAATTTGGATAATTTACATTAGAGTAAAAAATAAGATAAAAAATGGATTTTTAATGTTTTATTTTATGGAGGAATAATTTTTTGAACATATAATAAGAGTTTTGAATGTTTTCAGGTTAAAAAATTTGTCCAATGAGGATAGACCAAAAATAATGCCTTGTCGACTACCTAAGTATCCTACAAGAAGAAGTTTGGACAAACCAGCCAACCAGGTGGGATTTCTGAGTGACAAATAAGTGATAAGTCCATCTAGGGAGGAGGTTGTGTAGAAGATGATGGGCATAGTTCTCCATAGGACCATGAATATTAGAAAATGATAATTTATTGTGTTTCTAAATGTATATAGGATCTCATTTTCAAAACATGGTTCCGAATGATAATTTTCACACCTTGTTTTTTATACTTGTTTAAAAACATGATCGTTTCTGATGTGGGATCAGTTATGAGTGGAACTATTCATCAACTTACAAAAATTGAATTTTCCCATCTAAAATACACTTCCCTCTACTCAGAAACTACATCTCTATCATATTCCACCTTCATATTCAACCACCACTTCCTATAATCACTATTGAATACCATGAAATACATCCCAGAATCTCATGATTAATTTTAGTTCCATTATTGATGCCTGAAATATCCATAGGTTATGTTCTCCACCTTAGGTGACTTCTTTGTAGAATGTTTCAGAGAGATAATAGCACATCATTGAAACATATGATCTATTCTAGAATTATGAAATCCAAATGATTTTTATGATGAGATTTTTTCATTTCACACTCATTATGACATGGGATCACTAGGTTCGAGGAGCACTACACTATAGATACACCATTATGTCTTTGAGGTGTCAAAATTGGTAGAGACATTTTTTGGAGGAAGTTTTCAACAAAGAGATTGTGCCATGGATAAAAGCTTGTACTGTATTTTGGGGTAGATGAAATTGATGTTTCACCATTATGGAAATGTTTTAGTGTGGGATTACCAATAATTGAAGTGCCCATGATTTAAGTAAAAAAATCCTACAATAGGCTTCACCATGGGGAATGAGCTATGCTACGAGTACACTAACAAGGTAAGTAGCCAATATTTCATGAATTAATTGGTAGGATAGGATAAAACCATTGTCAAATAAAGAAACTCCACATGAAATACAGCCGATACATTACCATTCCCAAGATACACCGGAATTTATATGCCCACACCACACAATTTTTCTAAAATAAAATTTGCAAAGAATGGATATTTTAGCAGTATGATACATAGAAATATTAAATAAAAAGATACATTAAATAATTTATTGAAGGTAAAATGATTTTTTTAAAGATACACATACATGAAAAGGAGGTATTTCTCCCTATATAAATTTAGGAGATTGCTGTAGTGAAAACAATCTGAGGATCAGAGAACCACATCTAATGTTTTTAACATTTCAACTATATATAATTTTTTCCCTTCTAATGTCATTATGATTTCTATAATACTTTCTCCAATTAATTATTATTCAATTTATGGGCAGAATCCGTGAGTGTTTGAGTGAAGGAGCGGTTAACCAATTATAATTTTTGAGTTTAAGTGCTTTTCGGAATTCATGATTCATCATTAGTGCTTAAAAGATATTACATTTTTATTTTATAATTTAATATAACAACAATTCTCCTTATGTTTTATTATAATTATGAAATATTTTCTTTATTAGTGAATATTTAATCCGTTCAATTTTTTTATTCATATCCACTGATTGGAATATATTTAATTAGAGTATTTCTATAATTATTGAATATGTGAGGAATCAATAGTGTTATTTCATGGATTCCTAGTAATTTTAATACTTTATTGGGAATTTACAAGGTCAGTTGAGATAGAATCATTATGATTTTAATACAATGGATGGAGATTAATACATTAATTTAATTCTGGGTGATTATTTTCATTATTCTCAAACATAATCAAGGGTGGATATGGAAAAATGTTAGAAATTATATCCCTTTAGTAATTTAAAAAGAAAACATATTTTTAAATAAATTAATTCTATATAATTAAAAAACGGAATGCAACCCCAACCCCAATTACATATAACCCATATTTAATTTATAAATTCTATATTTCATAGATTAGAAAACTAGTGATATTTCTCTAAAATTTAGTTTTTTGGTGTGGCATGGATATTTTATCACTGATCCTTAGAGGAATTTTAGTTACTATAACTGTTATAAACATAATTTAATTATCTATTCCAAAACCAAATTTTTGGTTTCTATTAGTTAACTATAATATACACCATCAAAGATCATTACTAATTGGTTTTTCATGTGCACAACCCATTTTCACCGTAGTCCATTTGTGATTAGTTCACTAAAATCTCACAGTCACACTAGAAGAGTTGTAAGGAAGCATGATCCTATTGGATTAAATAACCTTTATGAAATCATTTCCCCCTAATATTAAGCTAAAATTTCACTAGGTAGTTAAACAATGGATACATGGTCCTTCTTTCCCAACCCCTTCAAACCAATTCCTATAAACCATCCATTCACATCATCATCATTGACATGTCTGCAATAATTGTGGAAAACATCATACTTGTGTTTTCACAACTCTTTGGGGGAATATATTAATAATAACATCAGAAAAAAACCAACCACATCAAGTAACATAAAACCACATCACTACCCACTTGGTTCCAACCCCACCTCAATCTGAAATGGATGCTTATCACCACATTGATTACTTTTCATTTTCCTATATAGAACCAAAGATAAATCCTACCAAGAACTGAGTAACCAAGAACCACAAGATTTATACTAAAATTCTTCCACCATTAAGTAACTAGTGTTTCCATGTGATGGCTAAAAAAGTTTCCCAATATATAAAATTCCTACATCCATGATCCACTTGGATAATATCCTCTCAATATATCCATAATGATATTTAATACAAAATATAAGTGAAAACCATTATCTAACATGGAACAATAAGTCAACATCACCAACATGGACCACTTTTACACAAGGGAAGATAATGGGCCACTATTGTCAGTCTAAGGTTCAAAAAATATCCCTCTCATTGAAAGTGTCACATAATTCATAGTTAGTTGCTCATAAAATCCTCAATCATCATAATTGAGTGTCCTATACAATAATCATTTTCCACCCTGCCATTGACATGCCACTATGATCTCATAATTCAATATAGTTTCAACTATAAAATGTCAAATTTCTACTCAATTAATCAACAATTCATGCTAAATGTGTTTAATACATGGATCATAATATCATGGTTAGACTATAAGAATGCTCATGTACCTAATTGAATCCTAGAAATTGACAGGGGTGGGGGTTCAATTAATATACTCTTCATATTCCCCATGTGTGTGTGTAATTATACTCATCCACACTTGAACATCACAATATAAATGAAAACTGATGCATAGTTCACTTTCTAATTGAGGTATACCCAATGGTATGCCCCTAGAAGCATATGAAATTTCATCCCAAGCACATTAAGTGAGCTCTCATCCATGAAAATTAAACATAAATCCATTATTACCATATAATTTCTTTTGAACACACCTTCACAATGGTGGGATATTCTCACAAGAACTAAAAGGATCCCACTCCTAACTATGGGTAGACCTCTCCCTATTTACTCAGAATTTCATTAGAATGCAGTACTAGATGAGGTAACCAATTAATTATATGGTAAGAAGAACTAGATAACATATTCTCCATGAATGAATCCCATGGATGTAATATTCATATACTAAGTGTGCCTCAATACACTTGAAAGGGATCAATTAATTATGGTCACTATTAGTCAAAAATCTCTAGCCAACATGGTTCTGGCTGGGGTTTCACTAAAATATCTTGATCCTAAGTGTATGATAAAGCAATTGTAACCTATGTCAGATCCATATAGTAAGATGGTTCATCAATATTTAAAAAAAATCAAAATATGAAATAATTTTTTTGTCTTGTCCATTTACATTCTCCACACACCACTTTCTTCCAATATTTCTATCAACACACAATACATGATTGGATCTAATTAGGTGTAGCGATTTAGGGAGTTTACTAATGAATCACCAATATGATACTAGTCTCTCACACCCATCTCTTCCACTGAATAACTTCCTAGGTATAAATTGTTCCTATAATAGGGAGGTCTCCAAAGATGATGTTATCTCCCATATAGAGGATTATCAATAATTCCACTCAGGGTATCTTCAGAAAGAATCTTTATCCTACTCCTAAAGAATCGTCACATACTAATCAAGACTACATAACTAGGAACCCTAAATCCTGATTCCTCATCATTGGTGTTGTTTCATGTAAAAACGACTCAATAACTCATCATATATAGTCTCTACAAGAGCCACTGATCTTGTACAATTCCACAATGAAATATGAAATACTCAATATTCTGTAAAAGTAAATAAACCATAAATTTGAATATTGTTTCACAATTTATGATTTATTATTTCATAAAAAAGTGCAACACATATAAATACAAAAAATACTAAGTTATTAAATTTATAATAGAAGATAAAACTAGTACAATAAAGAATGTAACAATGTGCGGAAACATGGTAATCTTGTACTTTGGTGGATGATACTCCACGAAAAATAAAAAGTATCTAAGATATATTTATATTGATAAGAAAATATAAAACATTTAAATTGACAAGGCATAAGAACATAGATAATTATGTTAATGTATTCACATGTTGGATGGAATATATAAAACATAATATGACCATTGGGGACTAAGTACCATTGTTCAATATGATCATTATGCATTATGTCCATTGGTCAATATTACCAATGGTATATTTGTCTTTTGGTGGTAAAATGATTAAACATTGTCCATTTGTATTTGTTTATATTATGGGAAATAATGAATATTAATGTTCACATAAGGGTGGAAATATAGATTCGAGTGGTTGTAAAATCTTTTTTGATGTTAATTTATTATATCTTGGGAAGGAGGTAGAATCACTGGATTTCACCCTTGGCTAATCCCATGAATTACTCTAACATGTGAAGTTGAAGGGGAACCATTTTTCAGAGAATTTCAACTTAGGGGAGATCCACACCACATATATGTTGGATGCTCCACCCCCAGAAACTAACACCATTGCACACCTTACCATTAGGTCATATTCAAGTTTTATTAGAGGTTGTGTTTCTAATTGTTAGTGCTATTATAATTTATATACATTATGAAATTTAATGGATCTTTACTCCTATAATATATTTTATTTGTAGGAATCAACCAAAAATAAAATTAATAGTTTAGGTTAATAGAGTATGAATTTGGTAAAATTTATTTCATATTAGGAACCATGATACCGGAATTATCCAAGGGGTGAAATTTTGTAAATTTTTTTATTAAATTATTAAAATACGGTATACATTGTGCAATGTGGTAAAATATAGTAGTTATAATGTATTTGACATCATATTTATGTCAGAATGACCCATTTCATCTAATAATGCTATATTTCACTATTTTTAGCACATAAAAAACATTTTTTTGGAATTAATGATGGTAGTGGAGCATAATTTATGCTGCGGTAATCTAAAGGAAATTGGAATAACAAAATAATTTTTAATATAATCCAGGAAATTAATCTCTGCACACAAATAAATAACCACAACAACATCTCATTCAAACACATAGTAATACATGTTCTATTTTACTTGATCTATAAAGTTGTATCTCCCCTATATATTATTTATTCTTGATGTGTTTGGTTAGATTGATGATCAGGTTCATATCTAAGAATCTCAGGAGACGCAAGGGTTCAAACTCTCTCTCTCTATTTCCTATTTGGATTTATATATTTTTAATCTATTTTTAATTTTTATTTTATATTATTCCATGATATTTATACATGTTATTATCTCTCTATTTAACTAATATCATTGACACATTACTAAAAAATTCTAACATTATACCCTTTTTAAGCTGATATTATAACGGTGTAAGGGTTGGATCCCACTCTATTTAAAATTATTATTTACATTATAATTTTTCTCTCCTTTTTAATAATCAATTTATTGTCCCATTATTATGTTGATTTCATTTTATATTCAATTATTTTGAAATATCAATCATGTGAGCATACCTTTCACTCACATTAGTCCCAATTCATAAGGTGTAACTATACCTAAACATCATTGTTTCCATATAAATCCTATACTTCTATGATGTAATAAGTGAGTGATTTACAATAAAATATATCCTTGTTTGGATACTAAATGTGGATGTTGTATTGTAATACATGTATGTTAGGGTAATATCCCCCAAAAAAGTATGTCAGGTATATCTTGATCGTCATCCAGGTGTATGGTGAATGAGCCTGTATTGCACACCAGATTTTACACTCTCGTGGGATATGATATGGATAATTATCCGAAATTTTATAAACTAAAACACTGAATTTTTATAGTTTCTTTTAATTTATGCTTCTTTTTTTATCCTCCCAGAGAAAATACAAGTTATTAAAAAAATTGATAATCCTTAATCATTATATGTCCATGTTAGCCATAATTTAATATAAATCATTTGTTGTGGGTACGTTTATGAAATAATGAATCCCTAATTATTTATTGCATGTATTTAGGGAATTAAATTATACATTATTATTAATTAAATAAACCATTAAATCTATATATGATATGTATAGTCTAATATTCCATAAGGAATGATCATGTATGATAATTTCTATTAAGAAAATGTTCCTTGTATTCTTAATTAATTTAGCCTTGATCAATAGTACATATATAACCTATATTCATTTATATCTGATGTAATGAATTGGAATTTATGTCAATGGTGGGGGAAAGAATTATATAGCCCCTCGGTGTAATGGGAGTTCTCATGGGACAAGTATGATAGGGTTTTTGGACTTTCCATTACCTTTTGGATTAATGTTTTGGCATAATAAATCAATGATATGATTATGATGTTCAAAAATATACAATTCCATGTTTTATATTAGTTTTGGGATCCATGTGAGTATGAATCTCTCTTTCTTCTATGAATGACACAAAGTTTTCATTTTTATGGATTCAATTGCACTCTTGATGTTTCATATTCCCTATTTATCCTTAATTAGAATCCATTATATGTTTTCCCTTATTGATCATTTAAGTTCACCACCATTACATTGTTTCTCCATTTCCCTATGTACTGAAGTGGAATACTAGGACTGAACATTAGGATATAATTTTTAAATAAGGACTTGTTTTTTTATATTGTAATGTTTAAATATATTATATCTTGTTAGTTGAGGAGTACTATCCATTGGCCTATAGAATGGGATATCATGTGATCTCTGTTCGAAGTAATAAATATCCCACCATATCTATGTAAATGGTGTTTGAGGAATTTTAATTGGTATTAATGGAAGGGTTAAAATAAATTATAGGTACTAGAATTAAGAAAATGTAGGTATAGAACATATATTTAACCATTAGAAATAAAATTACAGATAATATTATAGATTTATTTTGATTGTATACTATAAATGTCAAGTTATAATAAAAATAATTTACTGTTAAAATTACTCTTAGATAATAGATCCTACTAGAGAATCAAAAACCAGGCAAACAACTATGCATAATTATTTAACAATATAAATAATATGATTAAGGGAATTGTTATTTCTATAGATTAAATTATGATTCTTATTGGATATTTGGATCAGGTTATGAAATGTAACCATTCACACATTGTGTAACTAGTTTCCCCTCTATATATATCAACCATAGTAGATTACTTCATGAGGAAATGACCTAGAAATTTTAGCAGAAAAATTAATCATATGGAGGTAGAAAAATGGATTATGTGTCTATAAAATATATTTGGAATTGAGATACTCTAAGATGGATAATTTCATTATGTAAGTTATTTTTCGAAGAGGTCATGAAGACCAATGGTCGTACTTAATTAAAAATAATATAGATGAAGAAAATATGGTGAACATGTAGTAGAATTCATTGAACGAGATATTTTCAGAAAAATATTTTACTTGAGGTAAATGTACGAGGTTGGAATGAAAATTCTTAAACTAATACAAAAATAAGAAGATACAATGGATGTGAATGAGGGACATTTAAAAATTTTATCAAGGAATGTTGAAGACTATCTATGCATACTTGAGAGGAATAATGACTACTTCAATCATGCTTTAAATCATAGTCTTCAATGATGGATGGTATCTAAATAGGACTAAATATATGAGGATATAATAACAAGATCTATCAAAACTAAAAATGTGTTTTATGAATCCTTTTAATTCAATGAGGAGTAGGAGGATAAGATGACAGATGAGCTCTATGATATAGGAATTTAAAAAATGAAATTATGGGATGGGTATATTTTACAACTTGAAATAATAGTGGGAATAAACACCTTAGGACATGCATAAAAGGTTTGGGAGTTTTCTAAATCTGTAGAAATTATGGGAATAAAGATCTTTCATGCAAGGGAAATTGGTAAGATATAATTTTACAAGGTTTCGAATACTAGGAGTTGTGGAATTACTCTAATCAATACCCACTGTGATAATGGAATCTGCCTATAAGAGAAATGGAAGGTCCAAGCTTATGAAATCACTACAGTTGAGGTTGAAGTTCCTAATGATGTGGTGACATTTACATAATGAATAGCCTCATATTTAACTAAATCTATATTAGATTCTCGATTTTCATATTATTATAGATCCACTATGTTTTCCTAGAAAATAATATATTTACCTATCACCCTCAGAAAGTTTTTTCAACCAAGACTACAAGTTGAAATATTACTACATCAACGATGTATTAGTTAGTCCCTGTTATGATACATATACATACCCTATTCATAGTATAGATTAGTATTCACCCGAATGAATTTGATATAATCCGTGGAAGGGAATGGGTCTCAAAATATAATTCAATAATTTATTTTAGGGATAAATAAGGTATAATTTCTGAGCTAAGTAAGGAATTAAGGGTTTTTCTAGAAATATTTCATTAAAAAAATATTATATTGCATAAACCCATTATCCAGATCTAATGAAATTATTATGGGGGATATTGATAGAATTCATTCTATTATTGGTATGGGTTTTTATTGAATAGCTGAGGTGAAATGTGTTCAAGAATATATTTATATATTTCCCAATGAATTAATTGTGCTAGCTCCTCCTTGAGCTGTTATATTCTCCCTTGATCCCCTCCCTGATGTAAACCTTATTGTATTGCGTTCCCTTGAACCAAATTATTTATACTTTAGGATAAAATTATATTAATTTTTTTAATTTTAATAAATTTGTTTACATATCATGATTTTTTATGAATAACATAGCATGTGATATTGTCCTAAGAGTAGCTGTTTCACTAAAAGGTCATAGTAGTTCCCCAATATGATGATACTAGGAAGTGGCATGACAGTATTCTTGAATAAATGTTCTATGGATGGATGATATCATTTCATGGGACATAAATGATATTATCTATTAAGGGTGGAGACTCATAGGACTTTGAGGCACATTCTCATTGTGTATACCCCTCATAGTATCTAGTAGGATATTATGTGGACAAGACCCAACAATAGGAAATCTATATTATAAGTGTATTTGTAAGTTCCTATCTATACGCATGTGCATTGGTACATAGAAATAAACATTATTATTAATGGATATTATGAGTCACACACTTTGATGTATTAGTGAAAATCAGGATGGCCTATGCTTGCAGTAAGGTAGGATAAGTTGGCTCCTTCATGAGTAATATTTCATTAATGTATAATTAGAGAAATGATATATCCATTCTATTTTGTAACATATGTAAATATCTCAGGCCTTTTGATGGAAATTATATATCATAAATAAATCCATCTCCATGGTGTTCGCTAGGAAAGTTCTATTTCTAGATGGTCAAAGAACGAGTTATGAAGAATATAGGTGGATGACTGTAGAGAACCATGCTTGAAATACATGGACATTACATTAATTTTCTAGAAAACATAATACATGACACATACATATTCCCAATGACTGTATTTCTTTAGTGTCTTTGGAAACTCATAACATAATATTTTAGTCTTGGTAAATGAAATTCAACATCTCCCATAAATATATACCCCTTTTGTTTTCATACCAAAAACATTTCATTATATACTGGGGAAAAGAAAACATAAAATGGGTGAGATCAAATTCTCATTAAGGGTATGCATTTAGAAAATAAAACAAACCATATACATTTGAACTTAAAAATATGAACATAAAGTTAAAAAATCAAAATCTTGAGTTGTGAAATAGATTTTGGTAGTACGTAAGGCATAGATCATAAAGGATCATTAATCATGATAAAATAACATGGGAGTAAAAAATGTAATTATGGAAAACCAATAATCACATGATATGATTTCCATAGTAGTCAAGGCATTGCTGTGAGGCCATTATAGTGGACAAAGACCATTACTAAACCAGGTTTACCTACCATTCCATCCATGTATTACTGAACCGTATTTACTTGTTGTTCCAGGCTTTTCTATCTCATTAGATATAAATAATTACCCTATGCATTTGAGGTATATAGAGGTACCACCCATCTCATAATGATATCATTATTTTGTGTGACACAAAATAAACATAAATCATTCATCATAACACAATGAATAAAATGGGTTTTGTAAACATCATCCCATCATAACATAATCGATATAAAAAATGGCTATAATTTCATCATAAACAAAATCAAACCATCTAAATAATAGAGAAATTGTACTTGAAACATAACTATATTAAATAATGTCATCATAAATGGAAAATAATTTTCATAAAACACTTGAAATTAATTCTTGAGGAAAATATATTTTCTTCTTTCATATCATATTATTTTCTAAAAATGACTTGAAATTTAAAAATAAAAGAATTTTTTGACAATAATCAAAAAATATTGTAGAGGAATCTTTTTGTAAATAAGGCATTATGAAATTGTAAAACTCCATTCATTCCATATAAGTAAAAAAACATTCTCCATGTACATTTTCTAGAAAATTAATAAAGTACCTCGTGTGGTAAAGAAAAAAAAGATTCCTTCCATAACACATAGTAAAATACAAAAAGAGGTAAAATGACTTTAAAAATCCATGGAAGAATAGTAAAAACTTTATGAAAACATATTTTTATAAAACATGGACATGGATGATAAATATAACACCCATCAATACTTACGAATAAAAAATCTTGGATAAGAATGAGATTGGAATAATTCTCCCTTACCTTAAGGTCCAATTTCTTATATTCGTGTACGAACCCTCTGTATATTGATTTAAATAATTTCATTGAATTATTCAAGAATCATAGTCATTTTTATGTTATCATATATGATTCACTTACGACTTTATATTAACCATTCATTTGTCAATTCCATGTTGAAGCAAAGTTTTGGGGAATAATCGTTTCATTTATTATACTTGTCGGGACATGTTGTTCTTGATATTATTATGATTTAATTACTTATAGAATGTAAAACATGATTTATATATCATATATACATTCAATATATATATATATATATAATATAGATAAATGAAATGAAATACACCGTTCATGGAGATGGTTGGTCGTATATACGCTTTAACACTATTTTTCATTTTCTTATTGACTCGATTGGAAGTAAGTATATGACATTTATATATATATATACATACATCCAGTAGAATAATTATGGAATATATCTCATTATTATTCATTATTTATAATTTTTAATCATTCTTGAATGGTTATCATGTAGAATGAATCTCATCGCATCGTGGAGACGGTAATCCATATGTACGCATGAGCGATCAGAACATTCCCATAATTATTGAAAGGAATTGGAGTGGATGATATAATATCTTATAATTCTTCTCATGTTATAATAATCATATATAGTTATTATTTCCACCATTATACCCATCCTAGTATGGTGGTGGTGGAAAAACTTATTACACCACGGCGTGGAGACGGTAATCCATATGTACGCACGCGTAATGATTTCATTTTTTGTAGGATGGATTGAAGGTGAAATATGGTTGTTTCCTATTGATAATAACATATCAGTATACTAGTGATACTAGAGTTATTACTTAATAATTAAACAAATAATATATAGGAAGTCGAAGATGAAATAAGTTTGAAAGAATAGATGAAGGATATTAGCTCTTCTTCGATGCGCCTCTTTTAAACCTCCTCTTAGGGCACTAAAGTTGGTCTTTGAAGAAGAAAAGGACCTATATTATGTTTCTATATAAGTGGTGAAGGGAAATATTAAAGTATTTTCTATGTATGAAAGCAAAAAATGGAGTAAATAGAAGAGGGAGTAGGTGCCATTTTTATAAGAGAGTATAGGGGCAGTTTTGGAAACCTCCAAACAATTAATTTATAATAAACTAAAACCCCACTTAAAAACATCCAATGTGACTCAAATTCAATATTAGATAAAATAAGGTTGTAATATCATCACCCAATAAAATTTAGACATGTTTTGATACTATTTTAAACCTTATCATTTTAATTTATCCTTATTTAATATATTTAATTTTATTTGTGGGAATAATATTCTAAAATTTAAATGGTTATAAATGCATACTTGTGTGTTGTGAATTGTCCATAATTGGATTTGTTATGACATAGTCGACCATATAAATTTCAATTTTTAAATTCAATATATTATCGTGATTTCTAATCAATTTAATAATATGTTATTTTTATAAAATATCAATAGTGGCAATTTTGAAACTATTCATTTATTTGAATTTAAATATAATCCAAACAGATGATAGATTCGAACCAAAATATAAAATAGATTCCTAACATGTCATAGGAATCTATAAAATTCTTAGAGAACATAAATTATATCAAATAATATTCATTTTAATATTTTTAAAACCATTTATTTGTTATTTCTCTTAATAAAATAACTACTACAAAATTTTTGTAGAATTATTTAATATACATATTTGTTGTCTAAAAATGAAAAATAAAATACTATGATGAATATAAATCTAATAGATTTTATATTAATACATTTAGTTGAATTTATCTTCTAAAACTCCCAATGTTCAAAATGTTATATTTATTAAATTATGAAGGTGAAGACTTCGACATCATTTAAATTAATATAATATAAATGTTATAATCTATTTAATAAGGCTCCAAATGGTCCAAAAGTCGACACATGGATGCTCCTGGGTTATATATACTCGAAATATAAGGTATTTTCATGTTTTTGATCTTTTTTATGGGTATTATTATTTTAATAAAAACTATATTATTGATTTTCACTAAATAAATAATTTTTGCATCATTAATGTATAAGTTGTTGAGGTAATTATATATTTATTAAAAAATACAAATAAATTACCCTGATAATGAAAAAAAATTATATTTAATATTAGTATTAATAATCTAATTTATATTATATATAACATTATATTAAAAATACATTAATTATTTAATGTTTGAGAGAGACACATTTCACTTTCCTTTAAATAAAATATAATAAAGGTATTAATATCATACAAGTTGGTTAAAATAGATATAATTTCAACCCTAGTATATTTTAGGAGGAAATATAATAAACCAATTATATTATGTAATGTTTTAGGGTAATTTTATAATATTATATTTATCCTTAATTACCTGATTTACCTTTAACAGTGGTAAATAAAATTTACCGTAGTTACAATTCCAAATGTCTAAAAATAAAATTAGCCTATTAGAATAAATTGGACATACTGATTCAAAATATGGAATCCATTTTTCCAAATTCGAGACACATAAGTTTCAGAAATTAATTTAAAATTAACCCCATTGTCTAAAAAAGAGGTTTTTATTTAAAACATTGCAAAATATTTAAATGTTTTTACGTGTGAATTCAATTTAAAATTAATTCTAATGACATACATTATATTGAATGATAAAAATATATTAGATTTATAAATTATAACCATTCAATATTATAATTTAACCATATAAATTATCTCGATGAAAATAGTTGTTTTTAATTAAAATTTAGCATATTTTAACTATTCATCAAAATATGAAGGTTATCAGAATAAGTTCAAACATTTATCCAGGATAAATTTTTTTATCCTGATTCAATAGAAGAAGTTTCCTGTTTCAAATTGAACTTATAATGTTGTCAAAAATTATCTTTAAAATGGGTGCGCCATCAAAAGGTGACAAAACTGCATTTTTTTTAAAATTCTTCTTTTATCCGAAGAAATAATTTTTTTTACATATAGTGTTCTTGAAAATATGTAATATTAATGATAATGTTATAAAATTCAAAATGTGGTTGATACTTTTCATAATGTATAGTTCTTAGCAATATTATAATAATATATTGTTGTTTAGTGAAACTCGGTATTGCGTACAACACAAGCCATCACGGAATGTCGCTTTTGTGTGTTACACAATCCAAGTCAGTGTTGCGTGGAAGATTCATTCGGTGTTGCGTATAACATAATATAATCTTATTTCATTGAACAAAATCTATATTCAGTGTTGAATTCTATCAAAAGAACTTGAAAGTGTGCGTAAAATAAGCCAATAATAGTGTTGTGTATACTACAAGCTTATATGATGTTGCGTATAGCACTAGATAATATTAGTGTAGCATACAATAGAAGACATCAATAAAATTAAAAAGAATCGTTCCCATAAAATTTTGGGGTTTTACATTCAACCCCCCTTAAAATGAATTTCTCCCTTGAAATTATTCGGGGATATAAATGGTTCAATACATGAAAGTTTCTTTCATAGAAACCCACATCGTAAAAAGGAATACTAAAACATAATATTAAAAAGTAATGTAAGAAATATAAGGGTTACCCAAATTAAATCATCATCGGGTTTCCTCATAGGAGAACATAGATGATAGCATGGATATGAAAGAGAAATATAACCTTCATGTTCCGATGTAGAGTGTTAGAGAACATGGATATGAAAAATCCAACAATCACAAAGCCATAAGTTTTCGATAATCTAAGGTACCATCGGATTCATTAGATATGACGGTACTAGTAAAACGTTTTTTATTTTCAAGATCATTTCCCTAAAGTTGATGAATTTTTTCATAATGAGAAATACTTACTTCATTTCAGTTTTATATCATCTTTGGTCATTCCATGAAAAATTTCTACTTCATCTGTAATTTAAAGAAATCAAGTTAAATTTTTCATTCTTGAGGTGTTAGAAGATCATGTGATAGAATGATAGGTTATTGCATCGGTCTTTATCACAAAAAGGTTAACACAATTTATTAAATATACATAAGTCCATCTATGGTGAGATTAACCGTATATGATTCCAAAAATGGACTTATACTTTATCTATCATACAACTTAATAAAATAAAACTAATTTCTACTAATCAGGGACTTCTTGTAGGCTATTGGTAAGTGATAAGGGCATGTCACACTTCAGTTGTGGGTTCAATTCCTTCAACCTTGTCTGACGTGACAGGTTGTCGCATGTCCTTCATGTTTTCTTTTTTTAAAAACTTCACTATTATAACATTCTAGAAATAATATTAAAAAATGTTATAGCCTTAAACCATACTATCTGAGGTCCAACTTAATCTATTCCAATCTTTAGGCTTATCAAAAATACTTTTGTCCAACCTCATAGTATACAAAAAACAATTAATAGAAAGGTAATCTACAAAGCATTGAATCCCACCATATATCCCCCATATATCATAAGATATATCTTGTTGGTCACATTACAAACATTTTACTTACTTAATCATGTATTCTCATGAAACTTGAATTAATATATAATCTTAGTGAAAATATTAATGATGTCAAAAGTTAACTCTTTCCACATAAGAAAATCCCAAAATTACTATATACTCAAACCACGATGTCACATGGTCCTTATATCAGTCATGAGATCATGAATGCTATCAAAAATTTCATTATCTCCTTATCCCTTCATTATGTGCATATTATGTGCTTTCCAAAAATATCTGAATAATCTTTCATGGTTACCAGTACCATTCAACATATAGTTTCAAAAACATAAGGAAAAACAATAGTGTAACAATCCTAATATGTTTCTTTATTCTAGAGTACCATGAAATTACTTATAATACATTACTCTTGATAAACATGAAATCATTCCACTACCTCCTTAAACCATTGACCGAGATTCATCATTTTATTCGTCTACACTTCTTTTATCTCATATATCATTTTTAGTCTCTTCATCATCATCTACATAAATACTATCCATATGACCATGTTGATTCACATCATGTGATTTTCAATTAGGGAATTTGTTTTCATATTGCCCGTACATTCCACATTTAAAACATTTAACCATTGTTGATGTCTTAGAAATACCATTATCCTTGTCCAGAGTGTTAACTAAACCTTTTCCTTTGCAATTAAGGACTATGTGTCCTTCATTTCCACACCTAAATAATCTTCCAATTCCTTTGAAACATTCTCTCAGATGCTTCTTTCCACATGATTTACATGAGGGAAATTGAACTTTCTTTCATCTATTATCATAATGAAACTCCATCTTTATCTTATTAGATGGGTCAAGAAACTTACGAATGTTGAGATTATAGATCATATTATGAAATTAATGATTAGGCATAATAAAGATGTTTCACCTTCCAAATCCCATTTCATTTGTTTGTTAATGAATAATATCATTCCATTGTCCATCATATTATCTATTAACACGAATCTTCAGGTTTCCATCCGTTTTCTAAAACCCAAAAAGAATAGTGTGAGAGGACAAAATCATACTTGGAAAACAGCATAATCGGGGGGGGAGTACGTTCAATCTCTAAAATCATAGTTTTAATCCAAGGTTAGTCAGGATCTTTATCATAATTCTATAATTGTAACCTATACTTATACATAAACTTCGGAACATCCCTAGACATACCTTATAAATAACTCTAGGGATCTCACTAAAATTTTCACATCCTAGTTTTCAAAGGATAACTAAACCGTCGCTCTGATACCAACTATAGAGACCCAATCTTTACATATATGGACATTAAATTAATTTTTCGGAAAACTTAATTCATTACACAAAAAGACGCCCAATGACCGTATTAGTTTAGTTTCTTTGGAAACTCGTACCATAATCTTCAAATCCTGGTGAAATATCTTCAACATCTCCCATAAATATATTCCCCTTTTTTTCATACCTAAAAAAATTCTTTATATCCTGGATAAATACATAAAAAGGGTAAGCTCAAATGCTCAGTAAGGTTATGTATAAAGAAAATAAAAAAAACCATATACATTAGAACATAAAAACATGAACATAAAGTTTAAACATCAAAATCTTGAGTTGTGAAATAAATCTTGGCAGTACGTAAGGCATAAATCACAAATGAAAATTAATAATGATTAAATATCCTGGGATTAAAACATGTAATTTTGGAAATCCATTATGAATATGATATGATTTCCATAGTAGCCAAGGCATTGTGTCCAAGACCGTTGTAGTGGACAAAGTCCATTACTGAACCGAGTATACCTGCTATTCCAACCATGTATTACTAAACCGTATTTACTTGTTGTTCTAGCCATGTCTATATCATGAGATATAAATCATTACCCAATGAATTGGAAGGATATATAGGTCCCACCTATCTCATAATGAAATCATTCTTTCATGTGACACCAAATAAACATAAATCATTCATCATAACCAAACGAAAAAATGGGTTTCATAAACATTATCCCATAATAACATAATCCATATAAAACAATGCATATAATTTCATCATAAAACAAATAAATACATATAAATAATAGATAAATTATTCTTGATACATAACCATATTAAATAATTTCATCATAGATGGAAATTAATTTTGATAAAACACTTGAAATGAATTCTTGAGGAAAATATCATTTCTTCTTTCAAATCATATTATTTTCTCAAAATGACATGAAATTTTAAAAGAAAAATTTTTTGTTCAAAATATTCATGAAATATAGTATAGGAAGTTTTATTTAAATAAGTTTTTATTAAATCATAAAAATCATTTCACATCGTTTAAGTTTAAAAAACATTCTCCTCATACTTTAGTAGGAAAAGTCAAAAAGTACCTTCTGTGGTAAACAAAAGAACGATTCCTTCCATACAACATAGTAATAGTCAAAAAGAGGTAAACAAAACATTAAACATACAAAGAATAATAGTATAATCCTTATGAAAACATTTTTTTTAAACATGGACATTGATGCTAAATATAACCCCAGTAAATACTTAATAATATACATTCTCAGATAAGAACGAGATTGGAATAATTATCCATTACCTTAGGTCCAATTTCCTCTGTACATGTCTGAAACTTGTGTATAATGATTTAAATAATGTCATTTAATTATTAAATAATCAATTTTATTTTTATGATATCATATATGATTCACTTACGACTTTATATGACCCCTTAATTTGTCAATTACATATTGAAGCAATGTTTTGGGTAATAATCGTTTCATTTATCATACGTGTTTGGACTTGTTGTTTAGGATATTATAATTGTTTACATACATACATAATTTAAAACATGATTTATATATCATATATAAATTCATTATATATATATATATAATAGATATATAAAATAAATGAAATACACCGTTCATGTAGACGGTAGGTTGTACGTACACATGAACGTTGGTTTCCATTCATTATTGACTTGAATGGAAGTAATTAGATGAAATATACATATATATACATAAATATAATAGCATTATTATATAATATATCAAATTATTATTCATTATATATACTTTATAATCATTTTTTGAATGGTTAACATGGAGAATGAATCTCATCGCGTCATGGAGACTGTAATCCATACGTACGAAGAAGCGATGATATCATTCTCATAATTATTGAATGGAATTAGAGTAGATGATATAATATCTCATAATTAGTATCATGTTATAATAATCATATATAGTTATTATTTCCACCATTATACCTATCTAAGTAAGGTGGTGGTGGAAAAACAAATTACACCACGGCTTAGAGATGGTAAGTCGTACAGACGCACAAGCATTGATTTCGTTTTTTGAAGGATGGATAGAAGGTGAAATATGGTTGTTTCCTATTGATAATAACATATAAGTATACATGTGATACTTTAGTTATTACATAATTGTGAAAAAAATCATATAGATGAAGTAGAAGAAGAAATAAGTTTGAAAGAATCGGTAAAGGATATTACCTCTTCTTCGACGCACCTCTTCTAAACCACCTCTTAGGGCACCAAAGATGGACTTTGATGAAAACCAGGACCTATATTATTTTTTTAGATAAGTTTATAATGGAAATTTTTAGGTTTTGGATGAGTTTAAAATCTCATAATGGAGTGAAGAGAAGAGGGAGGAGGTGCCCTTTTATAATAGAGTATATGGGCAGTTTTGGAAACCTCTCAAATATTAATTTATAATAAACTCAACCCCCACCTAAAAACATCCAATGTTAGTCAAATTTGAATATGATATAATATAGGGTTGTCATATCATCAACTAGTCAAATTTAGACATGTTTTAAATTTATTTTAAACCTTATCATTTTGATTTATCCTTATTTAATCTATTTTATTTTTTTGTGGTACTAATATTCTAAATTTTAAATTGTTATAAATACTTAATTATGTGTTTTTAACTATCCATTATTGGATTATTTATGACATTTTCGACCATATAAATTTAAATTTTTATTTTTTAAATATTTTCATCATTTTTAAACAATTTAATAATATCTTATTTTTATATAATATCAATAGTGTCAATTTTGACACTATTCATTTATTTAAATTTAAATAAAATCGAAACAGATAATAGAGTCGAACAAAAATATTTAATAGATTTATAAAATATCATATGCATTTAGTAAATTCGTGGAGCATAGTAATTAGTTCATATAATATTTATTTTAATATTTTTAAAACCATTTATTTGATATTTCTCGTAATAAAATAATTACTACATCATTTTTGTATAATTATTTCATATACATATTTGTTATATAAAAAATAAAACTAAAATACTCTGATGAATATAAATCTAATATCTTTCCTAATAATACTTTTAGTATAATTTATCTTCTAAAAAATCCAACTTTTAAAAAGTTATCTTTATGAAATTACGAAGGTGACAACTTTGAAATTATTTAAAATAAAATAATATAAATGTAATAATATCTTTTATAAGGCTCCAAATGGTCATCAAGTCGACACATGGATGATTATGGTATATATATACACTACCAATAAGGTTTGGTCGAGTGTTTAGTCTTTTTGATGGGTATAATTATTTTAATAAAAACTATATTATTTATTTTTCACTATATAAATAATTTATACATCATTAATGAATAAGCTATTAAGATAAGTATATATTTCTTAAATATTAAAAAAATCCATGACAAAAAAAACATTTTATCTTTCAATTTAATATTTATAATCAAATTTATATTCAGCATAACCTTATATTAAAAATACGTTAATTATTTAAAGTTTGTGTGAGACATATTTCACTTTCCATTAAATAAAATAAAATAAGGGTCTTAATCTAATTAAAGTGGGTTACAATAGATACCATTTCAACCAATTTATATTTTAGGATGAAATATAATCATCCAATTATATTATGTCAAGTGTTAGGGTAATTTTTATAATATTTTTTTACACTTAATTACCTGATTTAACTTTAACAGTCGTTAATAAAATTTACCGTAGTTACTATTCATAATGTCTAAAACTAAAAGTAGCCTATTTACATAATTTGGACCTAATTATTACAAATATGGAATCCATTTTCCCAAATTCTAGACAGGGATGTTTCAGTAATTACTTTAAAATTAATCCAGTTGTCGAAAAAATGGGTTTTTATTTAAAACATTGCAAAATATAGCAATGTTTTTACCAATGAATTCAATGTAAAATTATTGATAATGAAATAAATTATATAAATGGTAAAAATATATTCAATTTAAACTTTAAATCTATTCAATATTATAATTTTACCATATAAATTATCTCAATGAAAAATGTTGCTTTTAATTAAAATTTAGTGTATTTTTACTATTCAGAAAAATAAAAAGGTTATCAGAACAATGTCAAAAAATTATCCAACGTAAATTTTTATGTCCTTATTCAAAATAAAACGTTTATATTGTAAAATTTAACTTATAAACTTTTCAAAAATTATATTTAACATGGGTGCACTATCAAAAGGCGAAAAAACTTCATTTTTTTTAAAATACTTCTTTTATCTAAAAAATTAATTTTGTTCACATACCATGTTCTAGAAAATATATAAGATGAATGATAATGTTATAAAATTCAAAATGTGGTTTATAATAATCATAATAACTATTTCATAATATTATTATAATAATATATTGTTGTTTAGTGAAACTCGGTATTGCGCACAACGCAGACCATCAAGGAAGGTCACTTTTTCGTGTAATGCATGCCAAGCTAGTGTTGTGTGAACGATTCCTTTGGAGTTGCGTATAACACAATCTAATCTTATTTAATTGAACAAAATCTATATTCGGGGTTTAATTCTATCAAAATAACTTCAAATTATGCGTAAAATAATCCAATAATAGTGTTGCGTATACTACATGGTAATATGGTGTTGTGTGTAGCGCAAGCTAATATTGGTGTAGCATAAAAAACAACACATCAATAAAATTAAAAATAATCATTCTCATAAAATTTCAAGGTTTACAATGACACTGGCATGATACCTTCTCGATTGGAGATATTTTGGTGAAGTAATTATAATACATGGTAATTGTTCATATGAGGTGACATATCATTGTGACATTAACATCTTTTTCTATGGGTTCCTTGGAATGTTGCCATATTATATCCTTGGACAATAGGCAGGATCGCCTAATTCCATTTAGAAAGAGGCCTAGAGGGTCACACACTATATTTATTGAGAATCTTTGTTATGTAATTTATTATTTAACATGTTGAGTAAATACTATTCCGATTTCTTGTTTAATAATTATTCTAGAATTCCTAATCATATTTTATTTATTTGTTGACAAATTATGTGGTTAGATTTATTTATTTATTTAATAAATAAATAGTCATTATTCAAGGTCTGATAAATATTTCAAAGGATGGTAGGACCGAGTTAAAGGGTCTAGTTAGAAAAAATATTAAATATTATTTGATTAAAATAATATTTTTCTATAACATTCAAGCTAAGAACATGTCATCTAAATAATTGTATTACAATTTTTATTTGATATGGGGGTTTTACATTGAATAATAAAATAAGTAACTACACTTGTACTAATTATGTATTATTACCCAATAAATTAAATATTTGGTTACATATTATTCTTTTATGAGTGACGGGAGAAACCTATAGGCTAGATAACAAATTTTGGGGTTTCCCAACATTTTAGAGAAAAATATCTCAAGAAAAGACAGCTTTTTTCCTCCACGAACGCTCTCATGAACGAGAGTGACCATCCTCCACCGAATCAGAGAATTATTTTGAAGCATCTCTCAAGGAAATTTATGTTAGATTAAAAAAGAAAAATTACCTTACATGATATCACATGGAGACTCATTCGATGACATCCAGAGATTCACAAATCACATGTGGATTACCACTAGAGGAGATCTAATCTTGACTTCTACAATGCAATGAAATGTTCAACCCATATTTTTAGTCAAACATATCAACAATGAAATAAAACCATGGAGGTATTTCATCAAAATAACTACATTTATTATAAACTAAATTTTTCAGTCCTCTCACAAGGTTCCTAGCCTCTTTATCCTTTATTTATATCTTTGATTTTATTCCATTGATACTGGGGTTAATCGTCGTAAAGATCTTGGTATAATCATCGATCACGGTAAAATTTAAAGTTAGGAGTCAGCCCAACCACACATAAACTACCCTTAGAACCCACATGTGGTATCAGAGGGGTCATAATTTTGTGTATAATTCCTTAAATAATTTATTAATTATTTACACTTTAATAATTTAGTTTCTCAAATCATGTTTAATCATTAATGTAATCTGAATTTATAGATCTATTCATCCCCTTTAATTTATCCAAGATCTATCACAAATGAATAATTTTTTGATTAAATTAACTCTAGGATCTCATTAGTAGGCACTGGTGATTTTATCTAGGTTACACATTAGAACACGACGTGTATTCGGAGATACATCTCATGTAATCTGCCATACATGATGTGTAACCTAGATCACACACCGTGTAGTTGTATTCAGTGAATCTGATGTAATTCAGAAATTACTCAATTTTTGTGCATTAATGAAACCTAGTATAGTTAATTATTATACCGCATGTTGACCAGGAAAGGATTACACATGGTCATCCGGACAACACTCTGTGTGGCCCACTAGACATGGTTTGTAGTCCCTTCGTGTCTGGGTCATGTCGTGTATCCCATATATGTATTTCTCAGTTGGTGAGTTTGTAACGTGGAGTCTACACAACGTCTGCCCCATTTGACATGTCATGTAGTCCAAATATTTCTAAAGTAACCTCACATGCCATTTCCCTAGGTGTTAACTTTAGATGGATGGTGTGGAGGGTATGCACCATGTAGTTGGATCAACACTCCAGGTACTTATTCCATATTAAAAAGATTTAAAAGTTAATTATTATATTTGGTAACACTTGAGACATATACATTCATGTGGGTGTAAAGATGGGACACAACATGTGGTTGGTTTTTGATATATAAATATAAATGATTAATTAACATCTTCGTATTGTTCAAATGTTTTCACATCATTTATGACTTTTATTATGATTATAGTTTTGCATGCATACTACATGTCACAAAGAATGATGTGTATACATGTACAATACATGCTGGGTTGTTTTGGGTGGGTCTTCACCGGGTTTCCTCTAAGGAAAAAGTTTTTTATATAGTAAATTCTAAATGAATCTATTTGTTTTTTTTAAAATATAATGGATGCTAATCTAATGGAAATACAGAAAATCGATTAAGAAAAAATGATTGATTAATAAAACATAATAATTAATTAATTAGAGAGTTATTTATCTTAATAATAATGATTATATAATTGAATTCTATTTTAATTAAATTCAAAATTAATTGAATGTTTTTGGATGATCATGAGCTAGAGTAGACCATTGTTTATGATTGGGTTACTTTTAATTTATTTTTAAACTAAAATTTATGGACTACGTACCTTTTATTCATTAATATATAGGTTCTAAGTGCCCATTTTTTCTTTTATGTAAACCACCTTCTACCCCTAACTTGCATGTAATTTAAAAGAATATTTAGTTATTGAAGTACCCAAGATAGTGGAGGCGGTTCATTTAATTTGATGAGGTGAAACCAATCTATAGAGATACAAAGGGGGATTGGTGGAAAGATGTAAACACAAACCGTAAAATTTTGAAGGTGTTTATCCTCTAGGTTAGGGCCAGTTTATAAACTGCTAGATATATTTACCATTAGAAAAGCTCATGATAATACACTTTATTTTATTTCAACATGTTCCATGGTTATTCATTATGAATATATTATCATTATCACATAATTAATGAATTAATAGAGAATGAAAGATGTAACTAAAATAAAATGGTGTATGTGTTAATATTATCAAGATATTTTTAATTATTTAAGTATATTACACTTGATATTTAAAAGAATGAGAAAAGATAATTAGATGAAACTTATACATAAAGGATAAAATCCTTCAATAAAATATTAATTTAGTATAGCCTTCCAATAATTCAGTTAGAATCGAACAAATACTTCAAAGTGCTTGACCATCCAAATTTTGGGTGCATTCAATTATTGGGGAATTCTAAATTTAGGTTTTGGGTTGACATAACTTGGTTCACATCAACGGTTTACTGCCAATGTAGGACTTGGTGTAACTGATAGGAAAATGTTGAGGAAATCTAAAATAATTATTTCGAGATTGGGAATTCCACTCAATGGTTCAAGAAGCTACGAGTTAATGTAGTTGGAATTTGGAATTCTATTCAAAATCCATTCAAGTTGTTTGCACAACCAATGATTGGGAGATGAGAATGGAATATGGATCCGTGAAAATAGAATATCCAAGCAATAGGATATTCTGAATCCTGTGGTGATGGATATTGGGTTTCAATAAAATATTGGGAGACTAATGAAAATTTTGTATTTATTTTTTATAATTTAATTAGATAATTTTCTAAAGGTCTGGTTATCTTATTTGTAGAAACAATATTAAAAATTAAATCAAACATACCGTTATGATCCATACTCTCAAAGGAAAACCTTCTCATATGCACTAATTCCCAATAATGGAAATAGAGTGTTAGGTTCATCCTTCACCATGAATGGAAACTAAATTTTCTTGAAAAACCATTACCGGTTACGCTTGGGAATGAGCCGAGTGATGAGGAACTCTCTTAGTTTGAGAAATATCTAAATGATGCTACATATATTTAGTGCCTACTGATATCATCAATGGCCAATGATATATTAAAGCAACATAAGGAAATTGGTGCTTATAGCATGATGTCTCAGCTTCGGGGTCTCTATCAAGAGAAGGCGAGACTAGAGATGTATGAGATATCTAACTCTTTGTTCACTAATAAGCTTGGAGAGTATGTGCCAGCTAGACCACTGGTAGTAAACCTTATTTACTACATTGAGCATCTGTTCATATTAAAGATTAAATTCCCATAATATTTATGTATAGAACTCATACTCTCATCAATTCCCAAGGAATTCTCTATTTTATTGTGAATTATTGTATAATAAATAATGAGACGAGCTTATCAGAACTTCTGACCCCGATTTTCTAAGAGGATATGGACATGGGGAGTGACAAACCCATAGTTCTTATATTAAATAGGTGTATGAAGAAAGAGGAAAAGGTACCTCAGATTTATAAATAATCTAAATCTCCCGAGCACTGGCTGACAAAGGTGAAGAAGATACAATGGAAAGGAAAGGAAAAGTAGGCCGTATGCTTTTCAGGAAGTAAGTCAGGCCACTAGAAGAATAACTGCTCCTAGAGGCAAGGGTAATCCAAAGGTTTGATTGTTATCGAGTGAAATCATTCCATTTCTACACATATGGTTTTAGATAAATCATGTGGTGCTCAAAAATATATTCAAATTGTGGGACCAAGTAGATTTTGGAAAAATGGAATAGGAGATGTGGATCTACGAGCTACCTTTGGTATGAGGGTAGTTTCTCATTCCATTGGTGACTACAACCATTTTTTATCGACTGGGATGATTTTTTACGAGACTATTATTATTTACCATGTTTTAATGAGAACAAAATTTTTGTATAGAGTGAAGTTATATTTATGTTTTTTCATTTTCGAAAATAAATTTTTTTCATCTATAAGGAACACATATGTTTTGTTATGTCATATTTAAAGAATGATCTATAAGTAAAAATTAAAAAAACTAAGTGTTGGAGATCTATAACGAATCATGTTCGCTTGACTCATATAACACCCAGTTGTGGAATCACCGTCATAGTCATGTAAACAAGAACTGACTAATAAAGCACTATCAAGACAGTTACTTAAACTCTTCCGAGATAAAACCTCTTGATAGATGTCGGAAGGTTTTTCAAGGTAAAATGACCAACCCACCATTTGGGGGGCTAGGTGAAGGGACATTGGATCTTCTAAGATTGGTACACACTAATGTATGTCAACCATTTCTATTAGAGGATAGATTTGGATATTCTTACATCATTACTTTTTCAGATGAAAAGATTAGATATGGATACATCTACTTAATGAAGTATAAATTTGTGTTCATTGATAAAATAAAGGAGTTAAATTCTTAAGTAGAGAATCAAAATGATAAGAAGATAAATAATCATTGATCGGGTCTAGGTGAAGAATATATTAACCCAGAGTTCATTGACCTTTTACGGGAGTCTAGGATTCTCTCTTAACTCACTCCACCATATACACCACAGTGGAATGGTGTAAGTTAAATGAGTAATTGTACCTTGTTGGGAATGGTATGGTTGATAATGAATCATGAAAATTAGATATTATTCTTTTGAGGACATTCATTACAAACTGTGGAATACACGATAAACTGAGTACCAAATAAGGTAGAAAACGAAATCCCTTTTGAGTCATGGGGTGGAAATAAACATGTTTTGTTGTGTACATGTGTATGAGGATGCAATGAATTTTTTAAGGCTTTCTCAGGAATAAAACTACCACCCCGGGGCACAAGGTGTATCTTTATGGGGTATCCCAAGGAAACAAAAGGATACTACTTATACAACCCCTAAAAGAAGAAAGTGACTATTTCAAGATAGAAGTTATTTATTTAGAGGGAGAACATCTTCAAAGAGGATAGTTGGATAGAGATTTACATAGATGGAGATGATGCTTAATATTCATAGGAACTGGTATTGTAACAAGTTCCATAGGTCCCCATGGAAGAAGTAGTTCCTCAAATAGAAGTACTGTGTTGGAGTGTAAGATAGGTAAGGGAACAAGAGAGATATGGTTTTCATTCACTGATTATGGAGTCTCATTATTGTTGGTCAATAATGAACCTCACTTTTATATGTAGGAAGTTGAGATAATAGAAGAAACAAGATTCCTATAAGCTATGAATTCCGAGATGGATTCCATGTATCAGAACCATGTTTGGGTTCTGGTCGATGTGCTAGATGATGTAATGCATGTAAGATGTAAATCAACATTCATGATAAAACCTGACCTGGAAGGTAATGTATGTACCTATAAAGCAATTATAGTTGATAATGATTTTAAATAGTGTCACAGAATTGACTATGATGAAATTTTTTGGCCATTTTCCATGTATAAATCCATAAAAATCATACTTGACATACCATCTTACCATGACTATGATATTTGGAAGATGGATGTCAAAACGGAATTCCTTAAAATGAACATTATAGGAGATGTTTATATGACACAACCAGAAGGGTTTGTGACACCATGTTATTCTAATAGGGCATTCAATTTTTAAGGACCCATTTACGGATTGAAGTAATAATCCAGGTCATGGAATACTCAATTCAATAAATCCATAAGTGAATTTGTTTTCATTAAGAAAAAAAGTTATCCATGTGTTTACAAAATGTTTAATGGGAATGTGGTTGTAATAATAGTAGTATATGTTGATGACATATTACTTATTGGAAACGACATAGTAGCCTTACAGTTAGTTAAGGACTAGTTAAACAAGTGCTTCTTAATAAAAGACATAGGTGAAACAACCTAAATTATTGGGATCAAGATAATTTGTGATAGATCCACAAGGCTTCTTGGGCTATGTCTGAGTATATACATTGAACAGATACTAAAGAGATTTAGTATGGAACAATCCAATATGGGATTGGTTCTTGTGTCACATGGAATACATATTTATGAGAAAATGTGTTCCCAGATAGAATATGAGAATGATACAACGAGTAAGATCCTATATAATTTTTTGATAGGATCAATCGAGTATACCATGATATGTAATATAATTGATGATTCCTTTTCACTGAGCATGGTTGGAAGATATCAAGTAGATCTAATAGAACAACATTAGACTGCTGTTAATACTATCCTTATGTATCTTACAAGAACTAAGGATATGTTCCATTTGTATGGAGGAGGCTAGGGTCTTGTAATCCGTGGGTATGTTGAGGATGATTTTCAGTAAATAAAGAATGATCTAAATTCATAATTAGGATATTCTTTATGTCTCGATGGAGGATATATTAGATGTAATAGTTCAAAGAATCTAGTTGTCACTAATCCTATAGATAAGTCCAAATATATAGAGGCTTATGATGCATCCAAGGAATCCATCTGGATTCAAAACATTGTCATGTATCCTGATGTAGTTCCTAGTAGTAGAGACCCTATCACATTGTATTTTGTTAATTTTGCATTGGTAGCTCCTTCAATGGTGCTAAGGTCCTATCAACGGATGAAGCACATACTCTGGAAGTATCACCTCTAGAGGGATTTTCATCAGAGGGGTGAGAGTGATGTGAGATGAATGTAAACATAGGAGAATGTGGAAGACCCCTTGACTAAAGGCCTATCTCAATAGAATCATGAATATCTTGGGGGAGCTAGCGCACTGAATGTTGTTAGCACTCAGATCATGTACATGAGAGAGTCTATTAGAGTTGGTTTCCTAGAACCAATTTCTTTTTAATTTATACTAAACTTTTATTCATGGTTTTTAATATTAATAAATTGATAATCACATCATGATTGTTATTCTACATAACAATGAATGGGATTATGTCCCAAGAGTAGTTGTCCCATGAAAAGGTTATAGAGTTTCCCAATGATGATGAGAATAAGTATGTACAATGAAAATATTCTTAAATAAATGTTCTATGGCCAGATGATATCATTTGAAGGGACAAAAATGATATAGGATATTAATTGTGGAGACTCATAAGACATTGTGTCACCTTCTCATGGTGTACGCCCCTAGTAATATCAAGTAGGATGTTATGAGAATGATACATGACAATCGAAAATCCAAAATCTAAGTTTCATTGGATATTCTTATCTGTGGACACATGTAATGTTCCTTATACATTAAGATTATTATTAATGGATATTATGAGTTTTATACTTATATTTATTGGTGAAAAATGTTATGACATATGCTCGCGGAATGTTAGGATATGTTAGGTCTGTTACGAGTATTATTGAATTAATGAATAATAAGGGAAATGATTTTCCACTTATGGTCATTAATAGAAGTAAATATCATAGATCTTTGATAGAAATGAAATAACCTCGATAAATCATTGTCTATAGTGTTATCTAGAAATGATCTAATTATCAAAAGTCAAAGAAAGAGTTATCTAGCATGTAGGTAGATGACACTACCATGCCACCTGCTCTATTGTAGATATTGTGGTAAAAGGATCATATTACCTTGTAAAGATTCTTATGAGGTGACATGTAATTGCAGCATTAACATCATTCTCTATGGGTTCCATGGTGTGTTTCTAGACTTTAACCTTGTACATTATGCAGGCTCGCCTAATTCCACTGAGAAAGAGGCCTAGAGGGCCACACATTTAGTGTATTCAGAATCTCAGATAAATTATTTATTATTTAACAAGTTGAATAAATATTATTCCTAATTGTTGTTTAATAATTATTAAAGTATTCCTGATCACATTTTATTTATTTATCAATAAATAATGCAGTTTTATTGATTTATTTATTTAATAAATAGATAGTCATTATTCAAGGTCCGAGAAATATTTTAGAGGATGGGCGGACTGATTTAAAGGGTCTAGTGAGAAAATAATATTAAATATTATTTGATTAAAATAATATTTAATTGTAACATGAAATATAATCAGTTGTAATGGAAATAATGTTGTTACTGTTATTATTTTATATTGGGGTATAACATCGAATAACAAAATAAGTAATGGAAATTATGCTAATTTTTAATTATTACCTAGTGAATTTAATTCCTTGTTACATATTATTCTCTTATTAGACAATGGGGAAACGTATAGGCTAGATAGAATTTTTTTTTGTTGTACACAACATTTTGGAGAAGAATCTCTCAAGCCTCAAGTGAATTTTTTCTCCAAGAATGTTCTCATGAATAAAAGCAGTCTTCCTCCACCGAATTAGAGAATGATTTAGTAGCAACTCCTATGGTGATCGATGGTGGACGAAAAAAGAACAAGGAACTTCCATGTTATCACCAAGAGACTCATTTGGAGGCATCCAGAGATTTTTATAGAACATCTGGATTATCGATACAAGACATCTACTCTAGATCTCTACAAAGAAATGAAAGGATCACTGTAGATATGTGGTCAGACAGATCAACAAAGAATAAAAACCATGGAGGTATTTGTATAATTTAATTTAATTAATTATAAACAAGATATGTCGATCCTCTCTCATGGTTTTAGACCTCTTTATCCTATATATAAATCATTTATTTTTTTCTATGGATACTGATGTTTATCATCGTATTGATCCTAGAATAATCATTGATCAAAGTAATATTTAAATTTGACATCTTTCCCAAATTCACTTCCACTACACCTAGATCCTATAAACCTAATATATAATCCACTATATTGTAAATCTATAGTGGATTTAGTTTTTTTGAAGAAGAAAATAGAAGACATATGTGATAAAGTTTTTACTCATCCAATTCTGGCAACATGGGGAGAACATGTACTTCTTTTAAAGAATAAGGATTAGAAAATGAGATTATGAGTTGATTATATATTAATCAATTGAATTATTATTAATAAAAATTACCCATTTTATTATATTGATGAATAATTTGAAAAAATTACAGTGGTTCAATTATTTATGAAGTTTTATCTTCGTTTCGACTACACATAGATGACTATTCAGAAGGATGATGTTATGAAGAAATTATATCATTTTAGGTATTATGTTATGATTTCATAGTAATATCATTTGGATAACCGAACTATATCTATATGTTTCTAGAAATGATGAATAGATTATTCAATGACTTCTTTGATATGTTTTTCCATATATTTATTAATGAAATATTAATATAATATAAGATTTCTGAGAAGTTGGATACTAATTTACGAATTGTTCACGATGAATTGAAGAACATGCATTATATGGTAAATTCTTTAAATGTGAATTTTGGATTCATAAACAATATTTTTGTGGTAATATTATATCCAATGATGTTATATCTCTTCATGTTTTAATGATGAAGGCTATCACATGTTAACTAAGACCCGCTAACAGAATAATAATATGAAGTTTTCTTGGTTTGGCTATATACTTTCAGAGTTTTTTTTGAAAATGTTTATTGAATGGATAGTATGTCAATGAATATAAAAAGTAACTGGATTATGTTCACATGGATAAAGTAATATTAATATATTTCTTGATTTAAATAAAATATAGGTGAATGGCCATATTTTACTCTTATATATGGTAAATAATTGTTGGTTATTTACATTGATGTATCAAAGAATTGTCATTAATGAATTACAATTAAACATTATAGAGTTTTACACTATACATAATGATATTTTGACCCCATGAGATTAATTATCCTACTCATTACTGATTTTCGGTGATAGTAGTAATTTCTTTAATGATAAGGAAACATTACCTCTATGAATAGAGATAAGATCTACACACAGACAACAAGAGATTGAAATATATATTTATACATAAATAACATAATATGAGGAAAAAATATCGTTATAAAAACTCAAGGATTGGGAAATTTCTATTATAATCTAGGGAAAGTGAACAAGGTGGATTTTTTTTGGGTTGAAAAGAAGATGGTCAGTTATCGATGTTGAGGGTAATGAATGATACAATTCCCAAAGACTTAGTAATGAAAGACTAAGGTATTATAATAGAAGGTGAATAATCATTATTATTCCATATTATCACTCAAATACATTTTTATGATAGGATTAAGAAATATCAATATGGTGACATATCCATAGCATAGAAAATAGGTAATTTGATGAATGGTAAATTACATGAGTTCATCATTGGCGATAATGATGTTTTAGAATTTGGAAAGTGGTTATGTGTTTCATCTATACCAATGTTTAAAAATGATTTTTTGGATGTATATTATAGCTAAAACATCTCTATAAATCCTATAAGTACCATTATTTATAAGGATATCTGAGAAATGTTCAGGTGGGAAACAATGAAGATTGAATTTTATATTATAATGAAATATGCTTAGTATTCTAGAAAGTAATGGTTGGAGGAAAACATCCAAAAGTGGTAATGAAACAAAAATTAATAAAAGAAATTATGTTGTATAATATTACTATATATTTTATCATTTGGATACAAAAACACTTCTAATTGAATAATGATATATAGGCCATTTTTTATATTCTCACTAATTCAGCACATTTAACTACAATTCGAAAATATTTATCATTGGAAAATATTGAAATAATTTATATAAATACTGTTTTGAGTCTTAATGAAATAACCTTATCTATTGTCTTTGATAGTGTCCCATGGTTCATATAAATGTTTTAGAGGAGTATGTAGAAGGATTTAATTATAGAGCTTAATATTAACACGAAATGTCACCCTAATAGTTATGGGTAATATTAATAGACAATCTAGACATTCGTGGACACGATAAAGTAACGAGATCATGAAATCCAATGATGTTGGTATCAATAATTACTTATTATTGAGTTTAATTAAGTAAAATTTGCTACTCCAACATTAATAAATCTCTATATAAAGCCTTGTATGGATATAGATTTTAACTCTGTGTTCTAGGATGAATTCTGATAAAGGAAACATTGGGGTCAAGAATGTGTGGAAGGGAATACTAGAAAGGTAAGATCCATCCAAAATAATAAAAAGGCATCCTAATGATGATTGAAGATTTTTTTTAACAAGGATGAGGGTTCTTTAATTCTATATTGGATACTATTTCATTGGTAAGATACATCCATAGAAAGGGGTTATGAAATTAAAAATGAAAATAAAGATGAGTTAAAGATATATTGGGTTGTTTCAAATATTTGACTGAATAGAAGAAGTAAAATTTAATTTTCCTATTCCCTAAAACATATACCATTTTCAAGATGTCTTCTAAATATCCCTTATATATATAAATATTTTAGACACTACCCATGTTCTAAAATTTGAGCATGTTTTTTTTGTTTCACGATTTTTTATATGATGAATATTAGATAAAAAATATTGATTCATTGGAACATGTGATAAAAAATTTAACTACATAGTTGCTGAGGGGTATTTGGAGAAATAATATTCTGGAAGATGAAAAAAGGAATCCATATGATTATATGATAATGGATTATCCACATGTGTTTATTAATTTATTTACAATTTCAAAGATGATTTTTAGGGGGTTATAATATAATATATTATAAAATAGTAAATAAACTGTTCATGAAAATATTTTCTTTCACAATGCACTATTTTTTATCTCATCATAATTGTATAATAAATATTGATACAATTAAAATACGATGTATTTAAATTTATAATAGCAGGTAATAATAGAATAATAAAGAATATAATAATGTGTGGAAACACTATAATGTTTTAATCTGGTCGATCATTCATGGAAAAGAATTTCAAGTATATGAGACACATTTCAAGTAAGAAGAAAATAATTAATATAGAAATTGGAATAATGTAAGAACATAGATGATGATATGGTGGGATATATAAGTTATCATATATATTTATGTATTAATATGACCATTATATATTTTGTACAACTAACTAATGTGTCTATTATGCATTGTGACCATTGTTCAATACTACTAATAGCCAATTTGATCGTTGAGAATTATGGGAATTCGTTGTACAATAATTAAGAACACATGAATAAGATTAGTCAATAATAAAGGTAACGAGGAATTCTAATTATATAGTAAGGGAGTAAATATGTCATAGAATATTAGGAATATCACATAATAAATACATTTATCCAACATTATAAAGTAGTTAGCATCCCAAGGCTTCTCCCTTGAACAAAAATAGTTTGAGATATAACAAGTGATACTGGAGAGGAATTATATGGTGGAGAATTTCAACATTATAGAGATAACCACAAAATCCATAATCCCAAAAAAAACATTCCAAAAGAACCATTTCACAACATTCAATTAATTAGTATACTGGTGTGATTATAAGTTACGTATCGAGGGATTGAGTCATAATATGTTTCAAATTATTTATGATATTGAATGGATGTTAAATCATATGATTTATTTTTTATGTATATATCATCATAACATAAAATCCATAATGTATTTAATTATAGATTTCCTTTCCTAAAATGAATATCATATATTTAATTAGGACATCAAAACTATACAGGGGGTAGAATTTTGTAAATTTTTATTAAAATAGTCAAATATAATAAGAATGGTAGAACATGAAAAAATACATTGAATATAGTATATATGATATAAATATTTATTTATGAGTTATTTATTTCATCCCTATAATTGTAAATTCACTATATTAGGCATGTATAACTATACATGGGCATTAATGGTTATATTAGATCATAATACCTATATTGTGTACCCAAAGGAAAGTCAAATAATAAAATAATTTTTAAATTATTCCATGAAATTACAACCACCAAACCTATAAATACACACCCATACTCTCATTATTAAACACCAAATTCTAATTTTCCCTCATTCATTATCTCTCAAGGCCTATCCAATTCCTCTATCCCAATTCTTGAAGAATTTGGATTGATCTATGGTTGTGTTCTAATCCAAGAATCCCAAGAGGGGTAGGGTTTCCAATTTCTCTCTCTTCATTTCTTCTTTGGATTCCCTTATTTGTAATCTATTTAATTTTTTCATTTCATAGTATTTTATAATATTTATCCTTGTTATAATAAAACCAATTATCTATTATCAAGGATATATTATCCAAGTCCCTTACTTTATAAGGGGTTTTTAAGACGTTACTATATAGAAGTAAGGGTTTAATCCAAATGTTATTCTTCCATTATTATGTTTATCATATTGTATGTTTCATTATTATAAAACCTCAGCCATGTGATAAATTCCCTTTTCAAACATTATTCCCAATTCTTAAGTTGTTATTATGCCTAAACCTCTTCTTAACAATGAAAACCATATGCATTGGAGAAGTAAACATTTTGGGATTTTACATGAAAATACATCACTAACTGGATTCTATATTTGGAATTTGTTTGGAAATATTTTCGTAAATAGAAATAACCCCAAAAATAGTTATTTAGGTATACCCTGATCATCATCATGGAACACGTGGAATGGCCCCTTACCAAAAACCCAGTTTGACACTTCTGGGTGACATGCAATGGATTAATATCAACCTTTTTATAAACCAAAACCATGAATTTATATGGTATTGTAAAATTTAGTTTTTATTTGGACTCCTACCATGGTAAATATAATTTCAAAAAGAAATTGAAAATAAATAATCATGATAGCTATGTATTAGACATAATATTGTATAAATCACTAGTTTGGGGTAATTATTTAAAAAAATGATTCTATAATTATTCCATATATTTGTTGAGGGAATTCACATAAACATTATTATTAATTAATTGAATGTGGGATTCTATTTATGGATATTATAATCTAGTATTAATTTGTGTAATAACTTTTATGATCAGTATTTATGGGAAAATGTTCCATTTCATTATAAGTTGTTCATCCTTGAACGCTATTCCATGTATAGAATATTTTCATTTTTTATGTGATAAAAAGTTTTGAATATTTAATTGATGGATGTGCCCTATAATTATATAACCCCTCATTTTAGTGGGAGGTCTTATTTGATAACTAAAATATGGTATTGGGAGAATCCTTACCTGTTATGTATAACGTCTTGGCAGAAGGCATTGATGATATGATTTTGATGTCTCGGGTTTTGAAAATCCATCGTTTAGATTATTTTTGTGTTCTATTCCATTATACATTTCTATTTCATCAATGGGTTACAAATAATTATTTTTTTCTTATCTACAACTCTACTAATAAAGATGTATGTTATTTATTTTTCATTTATTTTCATCCATTGTATATTTCTCCCTTGAAATGATGTAAAGGTCACCACCTTTACTATGTTTCCCCAGTTTTTTTGGCAATTAAGTGGACAATTTTGATTGAATAAATATAGAATTGTTGAATGAAGACTTCTAATTTTATATTATAATGTTGTAAAATAATGTATCTATAATTTTGAGGACTAATAAATATTGATCCTTGTAATGTAATATCTTTTTCTATATTTTAAAAGTAATAAATAAACTAAAATTTATATGAAATTGGTATTGGGGACTTACCAGACATGTAAATGGAACATATTTAGAGATCTAGAGGCTTTGATGGATACTCTGACATAGTGGATCTACCATACAGAGGGCCCAATACCCGTATAGAATATTTTTTCAAAAATAGGGGATCAAACTCCAACAAAATTTGAGGAGTACCATCATGAGTTGGAGAAAAACATTACCTTTTAATAGATACAATTGCTCTGTAAAAAATTTGATGTATGAACTATCATCTTGTCTATGAGATTCTAATCTTTATGAATAAAAAAATCTTGAATTCCATCAATATTTATATCACTTAAGGACCAAGATATCAATAAAAATCGACAAGTCCTCTATTTCCATAACACATAAAACATATCAAACCAATATTTACTCTCATCCAACATAGAGAGAAATATATATAATCTACAAGAAATATATTTATTATGTTAAGAGATATTATGAACTACCTTAGATAATGGTAAAATAATTATTATTAACCTTTCCCTGAAAAACAATGTCTTATATCTCTGTCATTAGTGCAAATAGGTGCAAAAATAGTAACGAGATCATAATGAACCTTCCTTTAAATAAAACTAGGATATAAATGGGTATAAACATTTATTTTATTGTTTGAGCCCAATAAAATTGTAAAATATCTAGATGATATTAAAAATAAAGGACATTTATGATCATAATTTACTACAATATGATCCATACCACAATATTATTTTACCATGGAATGATGAATTGGGGATTTCAGTCTTCTAATATTTTTTCAGAGTTTTGATGGAAGGATATGTTAGATACTTCACCTTTGCAAGTATAATTATTTTGATAATAAAAATCATTATCTCCATAACATCATTTAACTAAATTACTAAACCAATCTTCACATGACTACTAAAATTAAACTCAATGGCTTGGAATCGACCACATTGATACCACTCTGAAATGAACAGACCCACGAAGTCCCTTTCTAGTCTTATAATAGGCTAATTGTTTCACCCCAAGATGTGTTCTGATAGGCCAAGGGCTGGTAACTATCATTGAGTAAGTATATCACAAAATATGGGAAACTATAGCTGATAAAAACCAATAATTGTAACATATCTCCAATGAAAAAAACTAACCATCAAAATATATACAAATAACTTAATAGTATTGAACACATGAATAAAAAAAGTACACATATTACCCCACATAAGAAAATATATTAAGAACTATACATACCAAAGCCTTTGAATCTAACTTATATAAGAAATTATAATTCTCATCCAAACTCTAAGTACACCAATATTGATCACCATATGCAATAAACACTATAACCATCCCGAACCAATATACTCTATAATGTGTCATTGTGCCTCACTATAATTTAACTCTGAACAAGCCACCCCAATTCCATGTCCACCAATACTATCTATGAATATGGTAACACATACATAGAAACAAGACATGTGTGAAAAATACTCATGAATGTGTGGGTATAATCATACTCGGTAGATCCCTTAGAACCATAAATGGAGGATAAGAAACATGTTAGCCCAAACTATTGAACAATAATGATTCCATGTGTAATAAGAGGAAATATTTAGATATGATCTGACACTAGAAGTCAATGAGGTGTAATAAATTCTGAGTCATCACAAATCCATTCCACAAAGTAACATAAACCATGACTAACTATATATTCTCAAAGTACTAGAAATACTAGAAATTATAATGTAGATATATTAGTTCTATATCAAATCTCAAATTCCACCATGTGTTATTGAGGAGTTTCACGACCCAAAGTATCTTATATGTATATCAATTCTTACACACTTCCAGTAGAATCCATTAAGGGGAACCCATTTAACACTAATGAATGTGCATCATTGAAGGTATTATAATAACTTATTATACAAACAATCAAACAATTATTTTAAAAACACAAAGGGTGAAAAAATATATGAAAAATGATAGATGTCAGTTATGGGAGTATCCGCCAATATTAACATAAATTAAATAGTATTTCGTAAAATTCATAAATTATTATATATGAAGAATTATTTATATTAGAAACCCTTCTACAAGAGGAAACATGATGCAACCCCAAAAGTATGAACTGCCTAAAACAAACAACCCACATCACTACTCCAGAATTTTAAATGGGGACCAATGTCTCGTAAAGTAGAGCAAAATATAAAAGTGTGGAACACAACCTAAGAGCGTTGAATAAAATAGAATGAATATAATATTTAAATCCATTAGTAATATAGGGGGACCCATTGCACACTCATAATTAACACATAATGATATTAAAAAAAAATATTACACAAGAGTTGTTGTCCCTATGGAATCCCATGAGCTGGATACATGGTACGATGTGAGGGGGAATGAAATAGCATATAAAATTACACCTCATTCAGGGGAAACACTTGGTCATTTAAAATATATAAATTTTATATGTCTTCTTTATCCCTCAATCATGTTAGGAAGATATGACCTGGGGGGTCACCCACTAGGTAATCTGAGCTATAATACTAGGATGACCTAGCTGGTGTGACCATGATGCCCATCCTATAAGACGGTTGAGATGGGAGACTTTACTATATAATACCACCATCCATGAAATGAGTGTCAAGCCATCCGATTATTGTTGATCATATAGTTGGGGTACCCATTCTACCCCACATGCCTCTATTCCATCACATGTCGTAGTGGCCTAAACGATGGGTCCTCGATTCTTGGTCACTCAATCATCTTTCTAATATAGCCAATATTTCCTTCAATTACTCACAATAATGGAATACCATACACTTTGGTAAATACCCGACTACACCATGTTTCATATACATTGTTATCCCCATATCATTTTTGAATATTCACTACAATCCTCGATCCCATTTTCCTTTCCACTATCAAATGTCTCACCACACTCATTCCATGTTTGCTCAGGATTGATAATGGGGATGGATGGAGGTAACCATGTTCAATGAATCCCATTTATTTTCTATGTAAATGGATGATAACTTCTTTCTCTGTATGGGGGACTTGATATGAGTAGGGGAGGGGGAATATTCAGTTGATGAATCATGAATGACCACCCATATTTTATCTTCTATATCCCTAGTTCACCACTGAACATCTAACGAATATTAGGGGTTAAATCTATTTTTAATTAATTGTGTATGAATTGATAAATTATATTATGAAACTTGTAGAATAATCTATATTAGAAAATAAATGATTAATAGAGGATATAAAAAATACCAAGTCCCTAACATGGGTTTGGATCAATGACTATTGATTAATGTATTGGTTTATAGACCTATTCTTTATCCTCCTAGAAGACCAAATTAACCAGATCCTCAAGAATATATGAATCTCCCTCTTATGATTTAGGGTTTATTTTGTTTCCACTAATATTTAGAGTTATAGTGAATTAAGAATGATGAGGTTTAGGATTTCTAGTTTCTAAAATCTATAAAAGAAATAATTAATTAATTTCATTGATATAATTAATAAATTTTCCCCCATGATTTCCTGAACCATGGAACCCAGATGTAAATGATGATTATAACATCATTAGGGTAAACCCCCCATTTTGAACAAAAATATTTTCTATAATTTCATTTCCTAATATCTAATTTTTGTGGAGATACCGATAATTAACAAGCATGCATGCATGGGAAAAATTAATATATAATTTATATTATAAAATTATAGAGGCTCTAGGATGATTAAAACATCATGCTTCCTCAATAACCAATTAAAATACTTATTTTAAATATTTTAGTGTATAGAAAAAAAATCTAAAACTCTACAATAAATTTCCTCATAGTCATAATCACATGATGGTTGAAACTAAGAATGATTATTGGGGGAAAATACAGAGATCAAATCATGGATTATCATACAACATGATAATATCATTATATTTCTACTAGAACAAACTCCCTCACATTATTACATCCTTTACATATGGTTAGTCCATAATAAAGTATAAAAAATCACTAAATGTTCTTCCTATTAGTGTTCATATCCAATATTTTCATTCAAGGAAATCCCTAATACTATATTAGGTAATCCATTGAAAAATAAATTTCAATTTTGAAATTGAAGTATTATTTTTTAACATAACAAATTTTGACATTGTTTCTAAGGAATATCATATTTTTTCTAAAACCAAATACATTTAAATTTTTGAAATTAGTTGAAAATTATAAAATAAAACCTATGAATATAATAAAATTTCAAATTGGTAAAAATATTTAATTTACTATAAACATACTATATTTTGTAAATAGTTCTTTTAAAAACATTATTTGATAATGATTGAGAATTTTTGTTCACTATAAATAATTTATTTCTATGAAAATATACTAATTAAACGTTTACACAAAATCTGACTTGATCCTTTATATTTTGTATGAAAATTTAAATTTATTGTGTGGAGTAGTTTTGATCATTATTTTTCATGAAAAATTTATATCATAGATAAAATTAATTAAAAAATGACATCAAAAAATCTAACTCAATAATTTAATTATTATCTATTCATAAATAAGGTTATCAATAATAACATTAGGATAATATATTTTACAAATCAGTTTTTGAAATAAAAATAATTTTCAGAATAAAAAATATTTTAATTTTTTCAATGGGTAATAACAGAAAATTTTTATTAAGTGACTAAACTATGACAATAAACCCCCCCCCCCCCCCGTGTAGAAAAAAAATAATTATAATTGAAAATAATAAAGTTTTTTATTTTAATCAATATATATATTTTAGGATAATAAAAAATTGTGGCTAGAATGGTAAAAATATTAATAATAATGTACATGGATTTCAAATGCATAGTAATGGAAATAATTTTTATCCTTTATTTCTCTATGAAAACGAGTTTCACAATTAATATTTGTTGTGTTATTTTTATGTAATACAGTAATTTTTTCTTTAATGAAATGAATATATAAAAAGAAACTCACAAAACCCACAAAGAGTAATTGTAATGTAGAGATTACTAATTTATTCTTCATTATATAAAACAACTCGTAGTGTTGAAGCCATATATAATGGAATTAGTTTGAATAGTTGATTAATTTTAAAAGGAAATAAAAATTTCAAAACAAATGTGATCAAATATGAAGTTGAATAAATTCTGTATTATAATGACTATATTACTTAAAGCCTTGAACATATATTATTAGTTTTGGATAAATCCTATGGTATGATTTGGGAATGTTTTAGGCATGAAATATGTATTTCATGCCACTACCTTAACCAGTCATCTTATATAAATTCCCACTATCATTGTGGTAAGTTATTTGGTAAAATAATAATGTTGGAATCCTATGATTTTATAATGATAAACCAAATTAATGGAACATTAAAGGTTAATTTTTGAATATTCCCTATATTGGTTTTCATTACTATCATTAACTTTATAAGATGAAATGCATCGCATATTATCAATGTCAAAGGGTTACAAGTGGTTCATAATAGAATTCATAACTCATCAGGCATAAATTAATTCATGGTTACTTAGGAGTTTATTGAAAGGATTTTAGAGGTTAAAATCATTGTCATGAAGGTCTATGAAACCAACTAATGTGCATGTTTTCCCACAAAATAATATCATGCAAAGTAAAGAAAATAAAATAATCATGCTTACCATTATAATTGTGAGTTTAATTTCTCTAAAAAAATATTGATGTCCATTGATGAAGATAACTGAGAAATATCTATTTGGATCTCTCCACGATAGTAATGACACTTGGATCTAGGATCATTATTAATTATGAGAGAACCCCCAAATACAAAAGGTCTAATGAAACCTTATATTATAAGATAAATGGAGAAAATACAGAAGGGTTAACATAAAATATATCTTGTAAAATTCTATTATATCAAACAAGGGGATATTACACCCTTTATATAGTCTCCTTTTATATAATTAATAGAGTTGAGAATTGACTACCCTGACATGGATTCCATTAGGTGTTACGAGTTACGCATTTCCATTGGGATCTAATAATCATTTTATTATTTCAAATGATTATGTTTACGTATAAATGAATAATCCCATTTATTCATAACTGAATATAAACTATGTGTGAGACATGGACGATTCCATGCACACGATATCCCATATAACGTATCTATCATACAATTTGATAGATTCTGATCATACTCATTGATAAAAGTAAATGAATTCCAATATCATTGTCTACCACATTGGTATATCGTACTATATGATATATATTTTTTGTTCTTATTAGACAAGCATCCGCAAAAACTAAAATCCTATAAGAACTTTATGAAAAATTCCAAAATGTTTTTGAATCCATTAAAACATTTATTGATAAGGATTATCAAACTCTCTTCATTTTGGTCAGAACAATATCTGTAAAATTTAGTCCTTATACTAAGGCCTAACTCTTTGACTCTAAAAGAAATTGTATCATTGAAATATTTTATAAAATTATAATTACATAGATGTAGGAAATGAATGGTCATTAAAAAAATCATCAATACTACTCAAGAAACAAGAGGTTTTAGTCAGATCTCAATCAAACATAGTCATGTCTCTATATAAACATGTACCACATAAAATGTCTCCTATACAATATATCTATAAAAATATGAACCATTGTTAATGTAATCGAGTAAAAAGGAGATATAGGAAATGATAATAAATAATAAAAATCTCCTAAATTCATTTTCATAAAGAATATAGTAACCACATTGATGAATACAACACATGTAATTCATATAGAATATGAGGATACTAAATGTATGTTATCCATGTTGTTCAGCACATAAAATGTTGATCAAATACGTATGATGATGAATTTATTATTTCCAACTCAATATAAGTTTTATATTTCTTTATATTTTCATTTGAGTTGAAAAGTCATATATTGGAGAAGCTGTAAATGAATAAATGAAAAAAAATACATACCTATCAATGCCTGATAATATAAGCCTCATGGTTTTTATAAGAATGGTATCTAAGTATAAAGTTTCATAAGATAGGTATCTATTTAACCATAGGTTGTGGTTTTTTATAATAAACATTATCCCTTAAGTATACCAATGGCCATATGATATTCTATGTGACATACTCTGGATGTTTAGTCCTAATAATAAGTCTCTATATATTATCTTGTTTCATGTGTACCACTATTTTTATTGAGTATTGATTATACTCATGAAAATCATAACATATCATCACAACCTATAAAAAATTATCATAATTAACTTTTAGGGTAAACACAATGTTATACTATAATGAGATATTATCATTTCATTATTCTTGTAATATATAATACAACACACATTAATGAATAATAAATGGATTCTTTCTTTATAATAAATTCATGATACATTTTATAACTATTAAATATAATGTCTCAATTATAAAATAATGAGAGATTCAATAAGACTTAGATGATTTTCATACTCAAATTTTTTTAATGGATCTTTTACATTTTATCACGTATCCATCCAACATATCCTTACATCACCCCTCCCAAAAATCACCAAATTATAATTATCTTGTGAGGTATGTGTTTAATCCTTGTTGAGATTGGTATTCCTCATCCCAACCAAAAAAAACATTTATTTGATAATAAATATTGATTAATACATTAAATCTAATAACTACCCCATGTTCAGAAATGATATTACAAATATAAACATCCTCTTTTACAACATCGGATATAGTGATGTTACCAACATCTATTGTTGAGTTTTCCATGCTGGTTTGTTTAAAACTCTTCAAACTGATAACCACACCATTTTTTTGAAAAAAAATTGGGATATCATATCATTTTTTTATATTAGACTCTATCATTAGTGTAACACAATAAATGGTCTCATCATCTTCTCTAAAATATAAATAAAATATACTTATATATTCTTATGTACATAAAAATGTTCTTAAAAAAATCTAGTTATTATAAGCAATATTATATTGGAATATACATGTTATTATAAATGAATAATAATCATCAAGTTCATAAACATCATAAAATACATGATAGATCATATTTTAGAAACATAAGGAATTTATCTATATTTTCTATCTCTATAGAAGTAATTTTAATCTTCTTAATATTCATTGAATTCAATATTGGTAAATACCCCATATTTTAGCTCTATATGCAAAAACATATTAGAATATTACCAATTCACGTGTTCTTAAATATCCTAAGAAAGATATTAGATAGATGTATAAAGATCATCAAACTCATTATGTATACTACCTAACCAATGTGATTCATCTTGAAGAACTTTCCAAACCACATCTTTATATTTTGTAATATTCGGAAAAAATTTTAAATAATAAGTATTTAATTTATATAAATATAAAAAACATGACCACACACCCACTTATTTTATTTTATAAAAAATATTCATTAACATGTTTTTATGAAACCAAAATACTTAGTTTATCAACAGACCATATACTCCAACAATGAGAATCTTACATAAATCCCTAAGTGTATCATATCAATATTCACACATTTTCATAATAATATGTAACTTTGTAAACATTAGTTTTTATAATATAAACATTTTAAACTAAATCAAAATTATGGAAAGTAGTTTTTATATACATTTGATATGTCTCATAATCATAATTATCTACTATAGGTTTTAAAATCTAAATACTTTTTATCATCACATGTAGTCAAACAATCTATTATTAGTCAATACTAGGATTTTCTAACGAACCCTTTTCCACCAGACATGATTTATTGGTAGACACTCTACCATATATATCTGTTTATAACATAAATACTATATTAAAACTATGGATTTTAATATTTTAGGTGCATCTACCATGTTCTAAACATTTTTATTTCATGTGGAGTCCATTTCAAATTCCATGTAATTATTTTCCATATGTTGGAATTGGAACTCTCAATATCCTCTATGTAGTTCGTAAGTTCATCACATATAAGAATTAATTATATTATATAATACATATATATCTCATTGGAACATGACACATCCTACTATACCTTTCAGTTTCTTCTGTAACTTGATTTGGTTGTTCTTCTATAACTCATTATAGAAACAACTAATCTTCAATCTTAGGAGCACTGACTATTTATTGGTCTTGAAATTTTGGAAGTTCATCATTCTTCCACAAAACTCAATGGATTATGTGTTTCTTCTCAAATAAAATATCTTTTCTAGCCATAAACATATTTTGTTTAATGGGAAATAGAGATTATTTCCTATATATCCTTTAAAAAACCAATAAATGAGAACTTTTCAAAATTATGGTCATGTTTTTTTAAATCAATATTTCTTTTGTATTCTTCCCAAGACCAAATATTAATAGAAGTAATATTTGGAAAATTTTAAATTTATATATCTCACGGTGTTTTAATGAAAACTTTACATGGAAAATAATTATGTAGGAATGAAACTATTTGTTGAAGATATCTTTAGAATGAAATAAGAAGGTTATACTAACTCAACAATCATCGAACCATGACTAACAAGGTATACTTTTTCAAATCAGACACACCATTACACTATTTTTTAGAGGGTTTATATGTGGAATTTATTCACAATCTATCATATGATATGTGAATACCTAGGTCTTGTATTCACTTTCCTAATCTAATCAAAAAATATTAATACAATTCAGCATTTATTTAGTAATTTATTTTGAAACTCTTTACACTTTTAAAAAGATCCATTATTTTATCTCACCATAAAAGCACAAAAGTTTTCAATAAATTCATCAATGATGTTCTTGATGTACCCAACCCCTCTACTCCACATTATTAGTTACCAATTGATCTATTAATATCATGTTATAAAACATACCATATTCCACTATCCCTCTCACATTTTTCAATAGAAGACGATTTGGTCATTTATCCTAATAGAAAGTATTCAAAATTATAATAATATTCAAAATTAAATCATTAAATGAATATATATATATATATATATAGTGTATTTGAATAGATTTATCATTTATATGCCTGTGATTGAAATTCCATGTGTAAGTGGGGTTAGAATCAACATTTACCTTTTTATTCACAATATTATAAACATGATTATCCATTTGAACAATATATAAATAATTTACCATATTATGGATTCCAAAAAAATAATTCATTCATATATACATATATTTTTATATTCTTAATAGTAAATTAAAATTACATATTGTTCAAAAAAGATAATGAAATAAATTTTTTATGGTTGGAACATAATAACACTTTTTCAATTTTGAATCTATTCTACTAGGTAGACATAGAACACATGTTCTGATCTCAAAAGAAATAAATCTCCCAATAGTTTCAAATAATTTAGATGCATAATATTTCTTAAATATATCATTATCTATAAGTCCATTTTTTCCACACCAACATTTAAAGTACAACTGAAATCTAATACCTATGATTCAATGGTGGAGAAATTGATTTATATAACATTCATATTCAGATACTCAGAATTATTAACTTTCAAAATAATTCCATCATAAGATTCCAGTCAATAATTGGTAGGTTGTTAATACCTTTAAGATATCCCAAAATGATAAATATGATGAATACCATAATCTACACCCTATAAATATATATGGTTGAGTATGAGGTATTATTCCTTTTGATCATTTAATTTTAGGAAAACTATAACAACCCTTCTTTTTATTACACACAAAAACATGATTTATTACATAAAATCTTCACTTGATACAACATAGAAGAGAGATATATTTAGTACCTTTGGGGCTTAAGAACATTACATTACAACTTAAAACATAAAACACCACATCTTATTGAAAAATTTCTTTAAATGAACACTACATTCCCTCGTACTTAGCATTGCATGAGATAACCTAAGGACATGCATAAGAAAAGGGTGAGAAAAAATTCCAAGTAAGGGAGTAAACAATGTATTACATGAATATTAAAATACATGTTATGCAGTAGGCATATAAATGGAGTGCACTAGAAACATGAACACAAATTCATGATATAACATGATTATCATAACATGGTAATGTGGAAACAACAGTTAACAAGGTATTACCATGAGCCAAGGATCATTGAACATGGAGCATGAGTAAACCCTCATTGAACATTAATTAGAATTATTACACCCTCATTTCACTTGAGATATCTATTTTTGATGCATTCTTTAGGGCGCATGCATCCGTCCATTGAGGACGCAAAGCTGTTTCCCCGAATTCCCGCATTCCAGTGGCGAACGGAATCTGTCGCTTATTTAGGGATGATTTCTCTTAGATCAAAATTGTATGATGGGATGTCTGTTCTCCCTTCTATGGATTCCTTCTCAGAACCCTTCAACTATTCTGGGTCTCCATTATAGGCTAAGACGTTGTTTGTGAAACACTTTCTAGTGACATTTCTTCATGGATTCCAGTTAATTAGACTTCTCCTGTCAGGACATTCCAATGGTTCATGTTAGGGTAGCAACCTTTGGTTGGGTGAGTAGTCAGGTTGGACATCACTGGTATGTCTGGATGCTGGAACTCTAGTGCATCTGGGTTTCTTCTCATTATTATAGGGCTTCTCTAGGGTGCGGAATCCCGAGGCATCCCACCTCGAATGCTAGTAATTATATGCCATATGCATGTATCTGAGGTTTTCCTTAGCTTCCCTTGTTTATTATTGGGTATTATGTGTGTTTAACATCTAGCTAAGATGGATCGGACTGATCAAAACACTATCCAGAATGGATCAGATTGATGAAACCCCCATAGGGAACCCTGATGTTGGGGATAACACGTGGTTAGCTACCCGATTGATGTTAAAGGGAATGGGGAATGAAGTGGCATGATCCCACCGGGATGTGGCAGCCTGGGTAATAATCAAGTTGGATAGTAGATGATTATGTGTAGTGGATGGATAATGAGATGGAGTTGTCCTAAGGGCGATGATGATGTTGGGCTTGATCATCGAAGAGACCTCCTACGTATACCAGTGGTAGGGAATCAAATTCCACGTAGTTCAGGATGGGGTATAGAACTGGGGTGTGCGTAGAGGACATCAAATTGATGATATACTAGGGCTTACATGTGGTTAGCAGTCAGAGGCTGGTCTTAAACCACTAGGACAGACCAGCAATATGGGTCCCAAAAGAAGAGATAACAGCGGCTTACCGCTGGGTTTTGTTTTACAACAGCATACCACTGAATTGGGTTCACAAAAGCTTACCATTGGATGAGGGCACAACGGCATACCGCTAGATGGAATCACAAATTCTTACCTCTGGATGGGTTTTTCAATGGTTTACCGCTGGTTGGGGGCACTACAGCTTACTGCTAGATGGGGGCACAATGGCTTACCCCTAGATGGGGGGAAAAATGGATTACCACTGGATGGGTGGCATAACGGCTTACCACTGGATGGGAGCACAACGACTTACCGCTAGATGGTGTTGAAACTCATTGAGGCTTCCTACGTACCCTGTCTAGGATATTAAGATAAAATCCCACATTGTTCGGGATGGTGGATGCAGTTTAACGCTGTGCAGGATGAAAATTGGGCATGCAGTTTACATCATGCGGGGTGAAGGTTGTATGACATGAAGGGGGTCGAAACTAGTGGTTGTTGGGATTGAACCTCCGGGAGGCTTCCTATGTACTATTCCTTGGAAATGATCAAATTCCATGTATTTTGGAATTGGTTGGTTCACCAATGTGAAGATATTCGGGACCAATGGTTGTGAGGCTTGACCCCTGGGAGGCTTCCTACATACCATTCCTTGTCAAGGATCCAAGCACACATAGTTTTAGAGGAGTGTTGGTGAGATAACGTGAATATGGTTGGGACCATTGGGTGTTGGGCATGAACCTCAAGGAGGCTTCCTACATACCATGCCTTGGAAAGGATCAAAGTCTGTGTAGTTTGGGATGGTGGGAACAGATGTGAGGGGGGCTGTAACCAATGGTTTTCATGCTTAAACCTCAGTAAGGCATTCTACATATCATTCCTTGGCAAGGATCAAAGTACACATAGTTTGGGATGGTGTTTTGGGAATACACTCTAGGTTTCACTAGGAGGATGTCATGGTCGATGATTACTCTAAGCCCCCGTGTGTCATGCTCGGTGAGAGAAACATGATGCCATGAATACCAAAAAATCATGTCGTAAATGGTGTGTCTGTGGGAAGTGAAATGGGGCTTTCAGGTAGTAAGTGGCCCAAAGAGGTAATAGGGGCTTACGCGTTGTTAGCTGCCCATGGAGAAGGATATTGGGACTTACTCCAGGGAGGAGGGCCAGTGGTGACAAAGCCCAAAGGGAGAGGGATTTGAAACAAATGAAAGGAGGACTCAGGTGCCCATCCCCACTCTCTGGTCTTCAGCCAGGAAGAATATAGGAGGAGAAGGGGTGATACCTCCTGCAAGAATTTCTAGGGGCTTACACTAAGGTTGTTTCCCTTTCCCCATGGATAGACGTCGCTCCGGTGAAGAGGATATCATTCCACGTGATGAATTTTTTCACTCTTGTGGAGACAAGTGGGTGTGAAAAATGTCCAAGGTAGTGAAACCTGCATAGGATGTATAGGGTGAGGTCACATTTTAATGTCATGTGCTGAAGATGATGGCCCTTGGAAGTTTAATGTCCTGCAGCATGGATGAGGTGGGTTTATTCCGCAACACGTAGGACTTAAATAACTCATACCTCTCCCCCTGGGGAAAGGGAAGGCATCATCAATGCCGTATTGAGGTGGTGTTATGGAGAGATCCTTTGAGGGGTCCCCATTAGTGTGGAAATGAGAAAAAGAAATATCTGTTAGTGTGCCTATGTGAAGAAGCATGATGATAAGCAACGCAGTGGGAAGCACCACACAATGAACTTTTAAATCACTCCGTGCAAATCTAGATAGTCACACGGGAAAAGGAGTTCTGGAGCAATGAGATTAATAGGTATAATCCTTGTGAATCTATGGTGATCCCTACAATTGAGGGGCTTCGCGAAGGGGTGTGCTTCACGAAGTAAAGTAACCTAGCCTAGCCATAGGTCGTGGGTGTATATGGAAGGTGCTTTACAAATTGGAAAGGAATTCATGGAGCAGTGATTCACGAAGTAAGGGTGCCTTGCAAAGGATTGTGCTTCGCGAAGCATAGTGAACCTACCTTAGCATGTGGGTCACATGTGCATGTAGTGTACATCGCGAAGCATAAGTTCTCGATGAAGACCTGAGTCCCCTTGGGGATCCCCTTACATGGCGGATGACCGTGGGATCTGCAAAGGGAATCCCTCTTTCAATATGGGGTGAATTCATGCAAATGGGGAGGCACTTCGCGATGCAAAATTTCCTTGAAAATATCATGGTTCACCAAGAAGAAATTGATTTTCAATGTGGGAGCTAAGAAGCTAAAAGGTCGGAGGATCATTCCTTTAGGCTCGAGGGAAGGCCGGTATTTATAGACAAGAGTCACTGTAAAGATGAGCCTGCTCAGCAAGAAGATAGATATCTCTCTGTGGTGGTTTTGTGAATTTTAAATGGGTTCGCAGAGAATCTTTCCACTTCACTTCGCGGTGGGTTCACAGAGCATCCTGCCTTCTTGCTCCATGGCGGGTTCACAAATGTCAAATGGAATCGCTGAGCATCCCACCTTGTCTCTCCATGGTGGGTTCATGAACATAAAATTTGTTTTCTGATAATCCCACCTTCGTTCTCCACGGCGGAATCGCGAAGGAGCAGCTTTGCGCCGACACGGGGCCACGGGGGCTCCATGAATTGGCTTTGCGAGGTAGCTCCTAATGCTTTCCATATTTTCTTCTACTTCCCAAATTTTGTTGCCAACAAACCCCCCCTGAGACTAGAATCCGAGGAGAATGTGAGGATCAATGTATGAGGGTCAATCTTTAAAATACATCGGTCATTAATGAAGTGGACTCGTGAAGGAGGTTCACAAATCGAAGCGGTGATAGTTGGGTGGAGCGCACCGCGAAGGTCGCCACTGTTGGATGAGCCGCAAAGTGCCATGGGTACTCACTTATAAATAGGGGAGCTGGAATATCTTTTTTAATTTCTCCTCTCTGCGTTTTGTTTCTTTTAGCTCTTTTGATTTGTGAAGCTCCGCGTACTCCACGATTTCACTCCATGAATCAGGATTTGCGGCGCACAGCGAGTCTTTGACTTCATGTCAGTGCACTATACGACATGCGTCTGAAGGTCGTGGTAGGACTCCCTAAACTTCCTTTGCAATCGAGCTCCACAAATGAGCTCCACGAAAGAGCTTCATGATCCAAAATGAAAAACGTCCAAATCTAGAAAAACAAATGGCTCACCAAGAGGATTCCAAGGGGTCCTCACGGATGCTACCCGGAGGGGGAAGATAGTGAATAGCTTGGGTATAGGGGATTTTGTTCGAAACAATTATGACCACAATTTTCCGGTGGTGTTGTTGTCGGAAATCTAAAAGAACTATCTTCTATGAAAGAGGCTACCTCTATATGGCATTGAACTCATAGATAACATTTTCATCCCTGAAGCGAGTAGGGACGAACCAACTTACTGGTTCATGAGCATGTCGTGTCAGCGCAAATGGATTAATGTGGATGACGACCATGCCTAGGAGGACTTTACACCCATCAACAATTATTGTTTGTATAACCATTCAAATGAAGTTGAAGGGAAGGAACTGTAGCCAGAGACATCTACCTTGTTGTACCATACTATCTTGAAGGTAGCCCTATGGAGCTCGAGGAAGGGGTGGTCCGGTGAATTAGATCTACGTCAGGGAGGAAACTTCACCGATGGATGGGCCTATACCTACTGGGTGGGTGCTTAGTTTGATGAATTTGGGGCATAGTAGAAGAGAGTGGGCCTATACAAGGGGGTTTGTGCCTCGCAAATCCATATTTATCAGTCGAAGTAGCTGATGCCAGAGTTACTGAGTAGATGGTTGTCGAGGACCAATACCTTCCACTTGCACCATGGAGAGGTCGACATTAGTTTATGGGATCTACATCAGATCTCGGGGGGAAATATTTGGGGCATTGTATGATGACTTCCTCCACATTATGAGTGCGTGGGAATACCTAGAGCAGATGCCACTGCTGGGAAAGGCATTAATGAACTTGGTGCTAGGAGAAGACAAGGAAGCAGTGAGAGATGTCCATTTCAGGCATTGTTTCAAGCAGTTCCTGAACTTCGTAGAAGAAAAGATGTTTCCGGTTAGGCCTCAAACTTTCCCGAAGGGGGCTCAACAAGGAATGGAGCACTCATACTAGTGGCTCTTGGAGGATATTCAGTGGAAGGCATGGGGATTCAGTGTCAGTAATGAGACGCAACAGATAGTCAGGTTGGCTACCATTATTTAGGTGCTCATCTACGACTGGATCATGTCGATGAGGGAAATAAACATGGGCCTGCGGCCAAGCACATTTATCATGGAGTCCGTGATGACGATAGGAGGGAGAGTCAATATAGCGATCTTGATTCTCGCCAAGATGTAAAATATGTTACGGCTTATAAGTTAGGGGACGAAGCCACAAAGAATATGCGAGCCCTTCCACCTTCTGTATGGGTGGATAGCGGCGCACGTTAGGGGGGTATATGAATATCTAAACCCCATATCCCATCCAAGATAAAACTACCACCGTTCCATTCTAAATGCCGAAGGGACATTTCTGGCCAATCTGATTGTGCAGTTGGTACTGAATTAGGTCTGGAAGGTGGAGGAGTTTAAGAATCCCTAGTTCTCGTTGCCAACATGTGTATTCATTGATGATGGCCAGGGGATAGAAGAGAATCGGTCCTACCTCCTATATTTTAATGGCAGTGACCTGGTGGCAGGGGTGGACCATGAGAACCTCTGTGACCCCTACACCTCGTACCGATTTGCAAGGAAGTTTTGGTGCATGCAACGACTAACCCAGCGAGTCTATTTGGGGGTGATCCATGAGGATCACCTATCCGTGATGAGACAATTGTGGATCATGTTCATGTGGGAAGATGGGAAGAAGTGGAACGAGCTGCCTCTGCTCACAACCATCTTCATGTTGGTGAAAGATTATGCTGAAAGCTGGGATGCGGCATACCCGAGAGAGATGATGATGTAGTCAACCATTCGGACTGGTGATGGTGTGCCTCCACAACCTCAAGGCTGGGGTTGTAAGGTTTCAAGGACATCTCGCAGTGGCGGGGCTACCATGGCGGCGAGGCCCGTACCGTTTGAGGGGGAGGCGGTGGCAGCAGATCCTGCAGCGGTAGTGGACCCAGTGGTCCCAAAAGAGTAGAGTTATTCAGATGCAAGGCCACTAAGGTGATTATAAATGATATCAACTCAGGCTCCAGGGAAGAAGTTGAACCATATAGACATGAAAAATAATGATGTATTCCTGGAGGCGTGGTTAATCAGGGATGTCAATAGAAAATTCTTCAGCCCGTCCCATATGTGGCAACACATGAACCACCTCGTGATGAATTTACTAGGAATCAGCCCCTTCAGGGTCGGATTTGTAGTATCCCAGGAAGAGACGGACCAATACCTAGCCAAGTGGGAGGAATTCTTGCACTATAGGGGTACCCCGCGACTAATGACAGACCGGGTGAAGGTTTTGTTGGATCGAACAACTCCTCTGAAATTGTTGATTGTCAAATTGGGGGAGCGCTTCCCTTTGCTGGAAGAACCAGATGAGTCATCCTGAGGGGAGGAGGCCGGTAGAGGGATACCTTTGGAAGAGGGAAAATTCGGTGACCAAGGCTCAGATCTTGAGGAATTTTCTGAGGCCCTTGAGGTGACATCCCAAGCCCCTTCCTCTGGATAAAATTCCATGTCATTTTGAACTCCTTACAAATATCTGAACTTTATATGAGGACCTCATATAGAAGACATGTTCTCGCCTTGTACAGGATGTAGATGTAGAGCCATTGGAATTCAGGCCCACTACTTTGGCGATTAGTGCATCCAGCGGGGCTAGGACGCTCAAGGTGGCTCCTCTAGAGTTTTCATACATTCCGATGATATACTAAGGTCCATGCCTTAGGGTATTGATGGTAACAACCGAGGAACGAGACCAAGAATTCTATCTTTGTAAGTACCCACTACAAAATTCATGACTTTAACCCATCGACACAGATAACTAACATCTGTGAAATTCATGGTTTGCTTAGTTCATTAAATGGTGTGGGTTTCCTTGGAGAGTTTGATTTCTAATTTTGGCGGTGATTTTCATAGGGGGGTATCGATGGTTGTGGAGAAGGATATCCAGACTGAACAAGTGGCGATGCTCCTGATCACTGGTGGGTTTGTTATCAGGGCTGGGCCTAAAATTACTGAAGTGGGATTTGACGAAGAAGAGCGATAGGACAACATGGGTCCTACCATACATGATTAGACACCCGATATGGACCCTTCTGATGAGTTCATGGGTGTGTTCCCCATGTATGAGATGCCAACCCCACAGACCGGGATGAAAGAACCTCTAATGAAGAAAATAGAAAGATAATCTATTGCCGGTCATGAAAGCTGATCATGTACTTCATCGATGACACCCCTCAAGAACAATGGATAGATTAGATGGAGAGACTTAGTTCATGACTACATGAACTGTGTTTTGGGGGAGTGAATGCCCAACATTCACACATGCTCATTTGAGATTTCATGGAGGAGAAGATTTGGAATTATGATCGTGGCCTTGGAGTTGGTTGGCAGTGGAGAAAAGACATAAACACCAAAAGGCTTTAGGAGGCTGAAAACTAGATTCAGAAGCTTCACGTCTAAAAAATGAACATTCTTCTTCCCATGATGAATAGTCGGAGATTATATCGTGGCTGAAGGCCCAACTGGCAGAGGCCGAAGAGCACATGAGGAATGTCTCGGAAGAGATGACTATTATCCGAACCAATGAGGAGCGGGCTCGGATTACAGAAGAAGAACTGTGCCCCCTCACTACTGAAGAGGAGAGGGAACTGAATAGGTGATAGTGAGTCCTGGATGCCACAAGTTAGAGGGTTTTGGAGCTTCAACACTCTTTCGATGGGGTCAACCCGTCCATGGGAGGGGTCGATCCTCAGGTACTGTGATGCATTTAACTTTTGAACAAACATTCATGCTTTGAAAATTTATGCTAGATTCATGCATGAGTTCTGTTATTCTGTTTTGGTCTATTTCATTTCATTTATATTCATGGAACATCCAGCAATCAGTCCCTAAGCTCGTGTAGGTCGGGCCTCATGCGAGATATAATGGATGAACACCTTACCATTCCACCCGGATATAATAGTGATAACCAAGCTCCAAGTATTCGGCAATTGAACAACAAATCTGGATTTCTGAGAAGAAAGGGTGAGGACTGACTGGAGGATGAAGCTTTCAGAATAGTCGAATCATCGTTTTCCTAGTGTGCTCTAGTGCCCGAGTGGGGTAACACCGGGGGGGGGGGGGTGGGGGTTGTTGGAATTAATTCGAACATAGGGGAGTGGAAGTTGTGAATCACGATACCCAAAAGTCAGAACACCATAGGGATGGCCTAAAAATGGAGAATAACTATAGGATGTTTTCAAAACACAGTATTCTTATTGTGTAAGCCTTAAATAGGGATAACAAATGAGGGTCGGCCACTGACCATGTTTGAAACATGGGGCCTTACTCGAAATGTAATCCATTAGTCTTCTAGAACATTGGGTTAGGATAGTAGGCAAGCCATAGGCCAAGAATCCTTACTATTAGGCGGTTCCTTTAGAAATAAAAGAGGATCAGGGTCCGAATAAAGGGAATGCAAAGCATGGACCGTGGTGTGATGAGTTTATTGAATGGATTCCAACACTCTTGAAACGACACCACCTTGGTGAAGACACATTAGGTTAGCGCATTGTTCTGATCAGGGATCACGCCTACATCCGAACATGACTTCCCTAGTGATGACCTGGAAAGACACACAGTTTTTCATCAAATCAATAAGGAAGATAGACACATAGTTTATCATCACTTGGTGAGTACGGTGCCCATAGTTTTAATATCATACTTCCTAGACCAGGATTGGGCCCGAGGGGCCCGAAGGGTTAATGACCGAGAGGTTGTGTCTAAGGCGGAATGCTTGGGAATATTTACATATCCCATAATGATGATAATCGATCCAAACGTAGTTCTTATGTACAACTTAGCTGGAGGCCAACACCGATAAGATAAATCCTCTATAGAAAGGGATCTGGTGCATCCCATGACTAACACGGGGCATCCTGAACTAGCTGAGGGTAGACCATGGTTTACTGTCATGTGTCAAAGACATGGGGGATCGTGTAATTTAACGTTATATGATAGGATGAAGTGTGAAAGGGAATTTCCCAAGAAGGGAGTATGTGGTATGATTTCTTTAAACCCGATGTGAATGAGTACATAAGGAGTCTACACCACTCCATGCATCTTCGGAGGAAGTTATTTAGGTCAAGGGACCAAAAATGAAAATTGGGATTGGCCTAAAGCAAAGTGTCGAGGCATTCCTAAGTACCCAATGAGGATGAGAATCAAGCCATATGTAGTTCTAAGAGTGCAGTTTAGTGTAATGCAGGATGATGAAAGGCATGTGTGGAATTGTTGCGCCAGTACACGTCCTACCAGAACTACTAAGCCCATGTGAGTCATGATCGACATGGGAAACAAGGAGTAGTGATGGGACTTTCCTAGCACGTGAAGAAGCATTTTAGGGGTGATGGGATGCTTGGTTACTGACCTTCATATGATGTTGATCCGCCTATAAAATGCAATTAAATGCACGAAGGAGTAAAGCTGAGTATGTTGGAATTCCACCAAAACATATGGAAGTAGAAATATGTGAATCATGATGCTCGAGATCTGGACCACAATGATGGCGGTGTGATGATAGGGGATAACTGTCGACCTTGTTTGAAATACGGTATCTGTTTTGCGTTATCCTAGAATGGGGACAGACAAAAGAGGGTTGACTGCTGACCATGTTAAAAACATGGGACCTGACTAAAATGTCATATAAGGTCATCTGGGATGTTGGCCCAAGACGGTAGGTAAGATAGTGTGGCATGAGACCATGCAATAAATGGGGTCCCTTTATACATGGAAGAGTATGAGGATCCAAATGATGGGTTCATGAAGCTTGTACATGGAATGAGGGAATGTCCTTGTGAAAATTACAAACTTCGGGCACCGCCAAACCACATCTGAGTATGAAAACAATACGTATCAGATAGACGGAGTCGAGTTCCCCTAAAAGGACAAGGGTCTGGATATTGCATGCTTAAAATATAATGGTCAAATGATGGTCCATTAAGGGGGGATGATTTAATGGATTGTGCACATGGTGGTGAAGTGGCTAAACGTGACGCACATTTCCCATAGGTAGATATTAGTTTAGGGTCATAGAACTCATACTATATTGGGAAACAACAAGGGAGGCACATGGCGTGGTTTTTCCAAAACTCGACGTGAATGAGGAACCCTGAGGTACTCTCCACACCAAATGTTCCCAAAAGTGGTCGGCCCTAGGGACCAAATGAGAGGGGACAAGATTTTAGATTCTTGGGGCTAGACCCAAAGACAATATGTACGGGTGTCTGGTTGTTCCTATGTATCCTAAGTGGATTGGAATAAAGCCTATGCAGTTCTGGAAGACATTGTGCAGTTTAACATCTTGTGTTAATGATGCAAAGTGATTTTTGTTTATGGCCATATAGCTCAGACCATATATAGTAGGGAACACAGAAGAAATATGGTGAGATAATTATAAAAGCTTATGTGAATGAGGACCTGATGTCCAGATCACCATGTTTGTCTTGGGAGGATTTAGGTCGAGGGACCGAAAATAGAAGTTAGGTTGGCCCCGATGAAAAATTAATGGGTGTTCCAACATACCCAATGAGGACAAGAATCAATCCATACGTAGTAATAAAGCTATCATGCTAGGGTACCAGTGTCATAGATAATAAGGTTGAGCGGGTTTGGCCCTTGCACCAAAAGAAGCAACATTTGATAGATATTGTATGTCCTATAGGATTAGTGAATGCATTTTTTTTTGAAAAGAGACAGACCTAAGATAGAATGTCAAGGCATCTCCATAGGACTCAATCCATGTGAAGTTGTTGACAAATGGTATGGTGGGTGACCCATACCTAACATGATGTCCCCTTGAGTGGGGACATCACAGTGCACTGTCGTTTTTTGTCGTACGGCCAGGACGACAATGTGACAATTTAGGGTCATGTGATGGGACAAAACATGCATTTTAACGTCATTCAGTATAGACATAATAGTTAAAAGTCATGTGGGACTCAGAATCATAGTTTAATGTAATATTTATCATACATATACACGAATGATGAGGTTCAAAAGTGAATGTTCATGGCATGATAAATCATACCCTATGTGAATGAGGATGAGGTCCACATCACACCACACATGTTTCCAAGAAAGAAACCTTAGGTTGAGGTGCTAGAAAAGGTTAGAGAATATGGGACAGGGGGTAGGATTGACTAGCTGCTTGAAGTGGAATGCATGATGCGGAAATTTTAAACCCAATGTCAATGAAGGCATAATCCCACACACGACACATTACGTAGTCCTATAAGAGCGGGGGTCTAAAAGGCAGAACATAAGAGATAAATTAGTGGAACTCAAGCTAGACCAATATATGAGATGCCTGATCATTCATATGTATCCCATGAGGATGGGAATCAATCCATACATAGTTCTCAATAGGGTGATGTATAAAGAGATCTTAGTTTAAGGTCATAGAGCTCGGACCATGGAGAAGAATAAATCTTCCAAGTAGGCGTTGACCTCAATCCAATTCCAAAGCCCACGTGAGTCAAAATTAGTGTGGGAAACAACGGAGGATGGGGTTTTTGCAATACCTGGAATACACACCATATAGACGTTGGTACGGAGTTCCAAATAATTCCAAGTTGTGTCTTTTTCCCCCTAACGTGCAAATGTGCACTAAGGGATAATACCGAGAGTGTTGAAATTCCACTTGGATACAAAGGGGTAAAAAATGATGTGAATCATGTAACCAATAGTTAAGTCTTGAAGGGATTGGGGTGATTATGGAGGATAACTATTGACCGTGTTCGAAATAGAGTATCAATATCGTGTGACCTGAAATGTGAACAACAAATGAGCCTCGACCACCGAACATATTCGCAACGCGGGACTTGTATCGATTTCTTATCTAAAATCCTCGAGGAAGTTGGACTGTAATGGTAGGAAAGACCAATGGCCTAGCATCCATGCCCTTTGGGGGTCCCTACGGATGTGAATGATAGAGAAATCCCAAATTAAGGGGAACAAAAAATCCATAAAAATGGGTGAAAGAATGTCCAGTCAGAATCTAACACTCCATGCTCTAAACCAGAGTACACCTGGGCACATTACCAAATCGCCGAAAAGGGTCGAGGGAACCAACTTAAGGGTGGAAAACTCAAATACATGAATGTAAGGAAAGGGAGAGAAGGGTGATCATGAGAGATAGGTACATGAAATGGTTGTTATTAACCCAAAACGAATTTGGAAATAAGCCCATATCACACCATATGCCCCTCTATTGGAAGAATGCAGGCCAAGGGGACAAGATGATAGGGAGGCTTCTAAGAGATGGGGTTGGACCCAAAGACAAGATTTTTGGGCAGTCCTACATATCCCATAAGGATTGGAATCATATCACATGTAGTTCTAAAGAAATTGTACTTGTTTTTTATTTTCATACAACAAGGACACAAATAAGGGAAAGATACCCCAACGAGGCATGTGCACAACACAACGAGTAACTCGACGTGAATGGGGATATAATCCCATACCACATCGTATAATCCTAAGTGAGAACTCGATCCAAGGGCCAGAGAAGGCCGAGGGACCAAAGGTTAGGCCACAAAAAAGTCATAGCCAACTTGCAGTTTAACGTCTTACAGTGAGGACGATGGTGATCTTAGTTTAAGGTCATAGAGCTCGGACCATAGATGCCTAGTTTTATGTCATATGCATGGGAAGGCTAAGCGAAGAGGGTGAACCATAATTCTTGGGGAACACCACAAGATGGAAACAACGATAGAGGGTAACTGTTGACCATGTTTTCAACACAATATCGGTATCTGTGTGACAAGAGGTCAGGGGAAAATGATTGAGTGTCAACCATTGATGACGTTCACCATATGGTACATATACCAATTTTTTATTTTCAATCATCGAGGGTGTTAGCCTTTAATGGTAGCAGAAACCTTAGGCCTAGCGTCCATGCCATTAGGGGGTCTGTTTGGATATAGAATATGATGAAAACCCAAGTGATGGGGCTTATGAAGCATGGAAGAGCCAGCGCTCACTGGACGGACAAAAAATGAAGGGGGTTTCCCAAGGAGATCTGTGTGGAGTGGAGAAACAGCCCGACGTGAATGATGACATGAGTCCATACCACACCACACAATCCCAAATGTGAACTCAAGCTAGGGGGACTGAAAGGAGTTTATGGACCAAAGGCTTGGAATACCAGCCAACATTAGCCATATGACCTCTCATGCAGGCATGGCGTCATCATTGCTCTTAATCCCATGTGATAAATGCTCAGTGTGGGAATAAAGAAGTAGGACTAGGCTCTCCCTATTATAGAAGGGTCTGTTTACAGAAATTGCACTCCTGCTTGAGGAAGACCAAGGATTGGAGAGACGGTGGGGCATAATGAACCACCACACTCCATGTTTGGGACATATGGGGGTGGTGATAATGACAAAGGACAATTGTTGACCAGATTCGAAACACAACATCCACATTGTGTAGCATGTGTGAGGAGACACTCAAGGTGATATCCCTGAGTTTGGGGATGGGCCTATGGAAAAAATGTTCGGGCAGTCCTATGTATCCCATGAGGATGGTAATCAAGCCATACATAGTTCTAAAGGTGAAACTTAACGTATTTCAGGATGGACCATAGTTTAATGTCATGGGGGACATTTCACTATTTAAGGTCGTGTAGGACCAGATAGTTTAATGTCATGTTGGACCCTAATGAAATTTAGGGTCCTACGGGACCATTACATAGTATGGGGTCATGTAGGATTGTATAGTTTAAGGTCATGTAGGACTAGGGGAATCAAGAAAATTATTTCTTGAGAAACATGGAATTGGTGGGAGGAGTTATAGGATCACCATCCATGGTAACCAGTGAGTATGCGCCATTGGAGTAAACCTTGTGAATGATGTAAGTTCCTTCCCATTTGGGAAACAAATTGGGTGGTTTCCTAATAGGTATCATTCATTCCCTCAGGGCCAATACCAAGTCCCCTTGCAAGAAGGAGATGAGGAAATGTTTCTTGTTGAATGCTCTAGCTATCTTGTTCTGATGCCTTTCCAGATTGTGCACGACATGAAGCCTATTATAGTCGAGTTCTTCCAATTCAGCCATATTTATTTTGGCTACATTGTCTCAGGCTTGATGATCATAGACAATGGTGTTCAGTGAGGGAAACTAAATCTCGATGGGCAGGATGACCTCAGTTCTATACACCAGGGAATATGGGGACACCTGAGTGGAATTAAGAGTCGTTGTCCTATAATCCTAGAGGGCATTTGGGAGCTTGTCTGACTAACTGTTATTATTCTGACCTATACATTTCTGTAGAATGTTAGAGATGGTTTTGTTGAATTCCTAGATCTGTGCATTTTCAATCGCATGGTAGTTGGTGGTATAGTTAGAACAGATGTTGTACTTAGCATTCAATTTCATCATCTCAACTGCTCAGAAGTTTGTTCCATTAACGGTGAGAATGGAATGAGGGACTCCAAATCGGTAGATGATATTGGAGCTCAGAAATTCAATGATGGAATGATCCATGACATCATTGAGTGGAGAGGCCTCTTCCCACTTGGAAAAGAAATCTGTAGTAGTCAGGATGAATCTGCATTGTCAAACTATCGCTATTGGGTATGGTCCCACAACACTGAGTCCAGATACCACAAATGGCCCAGAGTAATTGGTTGAGTAGAGAGGCCCTGGCGGTTGATGCATGAAGTTATAATTAACATGGAATTCATGGCACCTTTTGGAGAACTCGATGCAGCCATGGATCATATAGAGGCAAAAATACACTGGCCTCTTGATCTAGTGAGATAGCTTCGGACCAGTTTGATGAGCCGTGCGGGAACAGAAATAAACCTCTTGCATGACCAGGTTAATCTCAGCTCCTTGAATGCAAAAGAGGAGGACCCCATCTAACCCGTACTTTTTGAGGATTTTCTCATGACCAGGGCCATCCTGGAGGGTAAACTGTAATGCGTCGCATCAGATTCGCTCATGCTCGGCCCGATCTGCCCGGAGATTAACGTTTTGGAGGTTCTAGACAAAGGAAGTTCTCCAGTCAAAAGTAACTTTAATCACTACATCTAGGGGACTTGGAGAACCTATCGTGGAGGCTCCAGTGGTAAGGTGGCTAACCAATGGGGTGTCATCATCACCTGGAGTGATTGGAGTGATGAATTTTTGGTGTGCCATGTGGATAATTAGATCATCCTGTTTGGGATTTGCAAGTGATACAGCTAGGCCGGCCAAGGCGTCAGCTCGACTGTTCTGAGATCATGGGACATGAGTAACTTTTGGATGAGATGGCAATTGGGCCATTGCTGGAGATTGAGTTCCAACAATGGCACTTCTTTGTCCTTCTGACAACATAGTCTCCGTTGATCTTCTTGATGACCAGTTCAGAGTCCCCTTGCACATGAAAATGGGGAATTCCTATCTCAAGTGCCAGCCTGAGGACAATAATGAGAGCCTGATACTCTACCTCATTGTTGATGCAGCCTTCGAACAACAAGAATGAGTATGGAAGAATAACTTGTGCTAGGGTAATGAAGATGATACCTAGGCCTACTCTGTTGAGGCTGGGGTCATTGAGCCTTCTGTCAGAGGGGCTTCAGGAAGTAGCATCGAAGTGCATTTTCCAACACAGGATTTCTTCGTCTACCGAGAGGATAGCCTCATCAGGAAAATCTAGGTCCAGGGACTAGTTCACAGGAGTGGGATGGATAGAAAGGAAGTCAACCAACACTTTCCCCTTAACAGCCTTCAGAGGGACAAACCTAATGTCGAACTACTGGAGAATCTCTGCCCAATGAGCTTGATGGCCTGCCTACATTGGGCAGTTCTGGATGTACTTTAGTGGATCTACTCGGGACACCGATTGTACCTTGGGGTGCTACAAGTAATGTCACAACTTCTATACTGTGAATACGAGAGAAAGGAAGCTCTTCTAAAAAGGGGAGTATCTGGTCTCCGTATCGAGGAGCATGTGTATGAGGTAGTAGAGGATTTTCTTCATTCCCACTTTGTTCATATGGGTGAGAAGGGTGAAGAGATATTCCTCTAGGGTAGTCCCAAATGGACCAGTTGATTTCCGAAGATGGGTGGAATTAAGACCGAATGATACAGAAGATACTCCATGATTTCCTCAAAAGTAGTCTGACACTCTTTGTCCCACTCATAGACAGTGCATTTCTTCAGGAGCAGTGAAAAGTGCTTAAACATGATAGCCAAATTTGTGATGAATCAGCGTATCTATGCAAAGTGGCCTTGGAAACCTTGAATCTCATGAATATTGGTTAGAGAAGAAATAAGTAGAATGGCCTTGATCTTCTCTAGGTCAATCTCAGTGACCCTGTATCTAAAAACGATGTCGAGAAAATTTCTAGAGGTGACCCCGAAGGCACACTTCAATGCTTTCATCTTTCGATGATGGGAAAAAAGGAAGTCAAACACTTTCTCATGTTCCTGGATATTTTCTTGATAGTGGCGAGATTTGACCACCAGGTCATCAATGTAACATTCTACCAACATTCTGAGGATCAACTTAAATATGCGATGCATAGTACGCAGATAGGTGGAACCTTCATTCTTTAAAACAAAGGGCATGACTTGGTAACAGAAACTACCTTGTGGTGCCCTAAAGGCTATAGACTCCTCAACCTCGGGGGTTATTCCGATCTGATTATACCCAGTGTACCCATCCATGAAGGATAGATCTTGTAATGTAGTTGTAGCATCGATCATCAATTATATCACAGGAAGGGGTACATCATCCTTTAGAAAATGACGGTAGGGATCCCAAAAGTCGATACAAACTCTGATCTATCTACTTTTTTTTCATACTAGCACAATTTTGGACATCCACTTGGGGTATTGTAACTCCTTAATGAAATTGGGCCAGATGATCTTATCAACTTCTGCCTCAGCCATGGCACCGTGAGAAGGGTGCATCTTTCTGGGAGGATACTTGAACCCCCAATGGTTTGCCGAGAGACTGAGGTGATGGACAAGTACCTGAGGATATAGTTCTTAAATATCATCATTAATCCAATAAAATACATCATGGATGTGTTTGAGGTTGTATATGTAGTACTTTTTCTCCTCAATAGGCATGGCCGCACTGATCAAGGTGGTTTTCGGGTATGCCTCGTTACTGAGGTTCACAAGTACCAAATCATCAACCTTGGCAGAGATGCCCTCTTCAAAGGTCAGAGGACCATCCTCTAAATACTCTTCTCCAGTTATGAAGGTGGGATCCTTAGCGGGAGGATATTCCTCTGATTCGAAATCTCTGGATTGGAGGCTGGTTCCAACCTGAGTGGTATTGGACACTACATCGGGTAACTCCTGTGTTGCCGCAACCATACCGACGAATGATGTAGATCTGATCCCATCTGGTCTTTGTCCCAAGGGTCAACTCTTGAAGATATCGATGCAATAGTGGAGCATCGGCTTGAGCCACTTAATTACATCCTGGTAAAACAAGCAATTATGACGTATTTTCATTGCCATGGGTTGGACATCCTGATACCTTAAGGGAGTAGGAGGCTCCGAGATCACCTAATCTAGGTTTGTGCAGAAGTACGAGGTGATATTACAGTCTCACATATACTTGGGAATGTCCTACCCCCTCTTTCCTGAAACAATGAAGCATTGTCCCATGTTCATAGTTATAGCCTCAAAAGGATTGACTGGAAAGACGTATGCATTATCCAGATCTGCCCACAGGTCGGTCGCAACCGTATCATGATCGACCTCATTAGTTTGAATATTCTTTTCTTTTCTCTTGTAGTAGTTGGAATACAGATATCTGGATTCAAAAGTGGAAAAGGGGGATGCATCACCTTGAAGCACACCCACTCGACCATTAAGGGAGTACTTAAGGAACTGGTGATAAGATGAAGGAACCACTATATGCAGGTGGAGCCACGACCTACACATTAATGAATTGAAGGGGGTGTCCTAGGAGACAACCATAAAATCTATGCTGCAAATTAGATGTAACACCTCAATATTCCACATTACGCTTCTCTTTGAATAATACAGTAGTGTGTGTTGTACGCAACTTTGAGTTCTAACACACCACAACCAATCAAACTAGCAATTATGAATAGTAATACCAAATTTTTAAAACATTAAAAAATTTATCTTTTAAAATGGACTTCATTTTTGGATTTGGAATATCAAAATTAGCTTACGGTGATTTTTTTTGTATTTTTCTGAAAAACATCAATTTTTGATGAAAAGTGAAAAGTACTGAGTTATTGTTTAAAACTAAATTTTCATTTAAATAATTATTTATATTATTTAAATTTATTTTAGAACAAAATAGATACATAATACCTATATAAGTTCAATGTAATTCATTGGATTCAGTTTATAACAATTTTATATATATAAAAATCTTAATGAACTTTTTACCGTCTTTTATCCACCTTCTAAGAGAATTTGTAAATTCACATAAAACATAATTTTACCGCATCTATGAGTGGAATTTCAAAAATCACAGAAACTCGGTTAATATCAAGGAGTAAAATGTGGTTCAATAAAATGAAAATAATTTTTGTTGAATAGTAACGTTTTTACTTTTATTTAACTATGGTTAAAAGTAAATAACGTAATTAAAGCTTAAAATGATATTATTAATACCCTAACACTTGACCTAATTCTATTGGATAAGTGTAATTCGACCAAAAACAACTATAAGAATAAAATACGAACCTCTTTGGTCCACTTGGATTAGATTAGGACACTTATTATTATTTTATTTAAATAAGAGTTAAAAGAGTTAAAATCAATGTTTAAAAACTAAAACATTTTTAATATAGAATTACACATAATATAAATTCGACTACAAATATTCATTAGAAATCTAAAACGATTTACTACATAGTTTTATTTTATTTATAATTTTTAGACCCTAAATATTTTAATTTAATTATGACACAATGATGATTCATTAATTAAATAATTAATGAAATATTAAAATAAGTGATATTATAAATATCCAAATAAATGTAATTTGAGAATTTTTATAAATTACACTAATTTTCTACGTTAATATGACATATTAGTGTTTTTTAGATTAATTGTGTTTGAAGAAATAATGCTGTAATGAATATAGCAAAAACAAAATACCAAATATTGTCGATATTGACAAAAAAGAGTTTTTAAAACAAATATTATATTATTAATTGATATTATATTCCTAAAAATCTAACGGTTATCCAAAGGATTAATATAATGATATATGTATCATTAATGAACCACTTGGGGTTCTCTTGTAAGATATATAGTTTGTCTATTAACCATATAATATAAAAATACAACAATACATGGTAAATGTGAAACTATTTGACTAAGATTTAAATCTATGAATTAATGTTAATATAGTGACCCAAACCTATCTAAAACCTATTGGTTGAGTGGTTTTAGACCCATACCCACCAAAACCTTTAAATAATCCATTTTGGATCCATTAGAAACCGAAAAAGAATTTATTATAAAATAATATTTCATGCTTTTCCTAAGGTGCCCCTCAACCCTCTTATAAAAGGGAACTCCCCCTTCTCTCTAATACACGCATTAAAATCCATTTTACTCGGCCAACCTCTACTCAAATACCATTTAAAATATCCTCCCATAATCCTAGAGGCCTTCCTTTAGTTATAAAGCCAACCTACGGAGCCCTTTTGATCAAATCGAAAGGAAAACCGGAAGAAGAGGTAAATATTTTATCACCTCTTTCAAGTTTCTTTCTTCTTCCACTTCCTTTTTCTTTGTTGTTTCCATTCTAAAATAATAACTCCAGTATATTCTATATACTGTAAGTTTATTATAAATATGGTACAACCATATTCATTATTCTATCCATCCTTTGAATGACATTTTACCATACATGCGTACGTACGGCTTACCGTCTCCACGGCGTGGTGTAATTTTTATTCAATACATTATTATATGGATGGGTATAATAATGATGTGTAATTGATGTAAATAATAAGAATAACATGATAATTATTCTGTATATATTATATACCATCCAATTATATATTATTTTAATATCAAAAGAATGATATTTTTTCTCATTGGTACGTACGGATTACCGTCTCCACGAACACGATGAGATTCATTCCCCATCGTATCCATTCAAGAATAATTTTCATTTGATGATTAAAAATATTTTTTAAAGACTTTATATCAATCGGGATATGAATAAGATACATCCCATCCATAACAAAAATGACTCACATAACAAATAATACAAAGGAAAACGAATCCGTTAACACCCAGAACGATGATAATACTAAGATATTATTAACAAAGCAATGTTAAAAGATCATATATGATATCATATAAATGTATATGATTATTTTATAATTTAATAACAATTATTTTACCATTATAAAGGAGGTTAACCTACCCTTGACCAAGGAAATATACAAGGTAAGGGTTAATTCTACAATCTCTTCATTATCCGAGGTTGTTTATACATAATTATCTACTAGGACCTCTTAATCATCCACATCCATGTTTCTTAAAAATGTATTCCAAAACATTTTTACCATTTACTAGATTATTGGTTAAAGTCATTTATACCATTTTTTGACTTTTTATAAAATGTTTTGAAAGGAATCATTCCATCGTTTTCCAAAAAAAGGTCCTTTTAAACCTTTTCGCCAAAATAAAGGTAAGAATGTTTTTTTAACTTATACGGCGTGTGCAGTGATTTTCTGCCATTATAAAATCATCAAAACTTCCCTTACAAGCTTATAATAATATTTTCAAATATAAATGGTTTATTTTATAATTTCATAACTTTTAAATGATTTCAAAATAGAAAGATATATTTCTCTAAAGAGGTTTTGATTTCATCTATGTCAACATCCATTGATGGATTTCAAGTTTGTTTGAAGTTGATTTATTATGAAACAGAATATTTATATTGTATTGAAGGTTTTGTGATATTTTTTTACTGTGGATGTGTTATTTCATACCATTCATGATTTATGGATAAAGTATTGGAATTTAACATGCTATCTTTAATACCAATGTTTATGTTATGTTTAAAACTTTTTATATGAGGAATGCATTAGACTTAGTAAGTGACGGGTGGAGCCCACTATAGCTCCTCGATGCATCGGTCAGTATCATGAGACAAAATAGTGTCTTTGTCACGACCCGCCCTCGGGGTCCGTGCCGTGACTACCCCAAGCCCGCCTTCCATAGGCCAGGGGCTGGCAACTAGCACCAAGGCGTAAATCCCGGTAAAAAGGGAAGGCATTGCCTTTGTAAAGTAAACAAACACCACAGAGTAAGCAAGCGGAAAGTAAACACTAAACAAAAGCAGAGTACAACTGAAAGTGCGGAAAAGAAAATGGGCCAGTATACAAACCCAAACTGAAAGTAAAGTACAACTCGAAAGGGAAAACAGCAACTGAAAAGTAAAAGTCGCTACACCGAGCTGTCCACTGGAAATCCCACCTGAAGGGTGGGTACAGATAGCTCCATTGCTCCACGGGTCCCGTCGTCCACTCCGAGCATGTTCCGCCCAGTGGTCCACCTCCGGGTACCGTCCCGCTCTGCAAGCCTCAGCCAAGATCAACGTTGTCCGTCGTCTACAACCAACACAACGTAGTGCGGGCAAAGCCCGTGCAGGGGTGAGTATAAGCTACTCAGTAGGGACCCCGAGACCCCTGAAGGTCTCTCAAAATCCACAAAGGATAAACCACTAAGAAAGGTACAATCACGAAGTAACAACCGACACTGCTTAGGTATATGCCCATACATATACCTAAGTCACTAATTTCAAATACGCTCCAACCTCCGAGCCCAAGTACAACTCAGTCCACACAGGAAAGTAACGTATTCCACACAGGAAAGCAAAACGTAATCCACACAGGATTGCACAACACAATCCACACAGGAAAGCAAACGTATTCCACACAGGAAAGCAAAACGTAATCCACACAGGATTGCACAACACAATCCACACAGGAAAGCAATAGGTTTCATCTCACACAGGATTTTCATTATCAAAAATGTAACTACTGATGAGCCCCATCTCTGAAGTGTACAGTGTCCTGTCATGACTCTGAGATACTGCTCACTAACCTAAGACTGCTGAGGTACTCCTCCTGTCGAGTACTGCGGGTCTACCGCCAACTACCGGGCGCTCCGTCCGCTGAGGGTCTGCTGCCAAATACCAGGCGCTCACCCAAATAGCCTACAGAGGTACTCCTCCAGTAGAGTACCGCGGGTCTGCTGCCAACTACCAGGAGCTCCGTCTGCCGTGGGTCTGCCGCCAAATACCGGGCGCTCCGTCCACTGGGCTAGTCGACTCACTTCAAGTCGAGTCGGTCGAGCAGTCTTCAGGTCTCAGCCGGCTACATGGTCTCCGTACTCCGTACGCCCGTCTCCAGTATCGCGGGTCTGCCGCTACAACCAAGCGCACCACCTCTATCGAGTAAAACAGAAGATTCGGATCACACAGGTATACTTCTTCGGATGACGATAAGGATGATCACTGAACCATCTAAGTCGTCGGACCCACGAAGGATCGATAGGTACTAACCCCCGCAAAAGACCCACACAGGATCCAGCCCACGTAGGACCTGTAGCACTGATCCACGTAGGATCGCTGAGTGCAGTAGTCGTCGCAGTCCACTGCGGATCTCTGCACAGTCGTCGCCACAGTCCACTGAGGATCTCTGCATGGTCGTCGTCGGAGTCCACAGAGGATCTCTGCACAATTGTCGCTGTCGGAGAAGCAGTCGCAGCCAACACTAGGGTTCCCGCACACAGCAAGCTCGTTCGGAGGGTCCGCTCCACGAGCCGAGAGGCTGATACATCAACTTCCACAAAGTCCAGAGTTGATGTATCCAAAAGTTCCGTATCTTCAACAGGAACTCAACGCAACAGACGGCGCGTCGATCGGACGCCCGGTCTGAGAGTTATTGGCATTTTCGTCCCCGGGGCCCTGTTGGTTTTTAAGGTAAAACCAACTCGACCGTACTCCACCTGTGTCCAAACCTTGGGCGGAGCATGCCAAAAGATCCGTATCTGTAAGAGGAACACAACACAGCTGACGACACGTCAATCGGACGTCCGTAGCTCAAGATATGAGCGTTTCCGCTCCGAAGGCCCGGTTGGTTTCGTGAACGAACCAACCTGGTCGAACTAAAAGTAATCCAAAACCTTGAGTGCGATATACCAAAACGACCGTCTCGATCCGAGGATCGCGTTTCCGCAGACGGTTCGTCATTCGGAGGTCCGTGGTTCAAGTTATGGCCAAAAGACCGAACTATCTCGAAAACGGGGGGTCCGGGTCCGGGCCGACCCGGCCCGACCCGGTCCTCTGGAACAGGCCCGGCCGGTGGCGGCGCGGCGGCGCGGCCAGGGAGCCGCACATGTGCCGCACGCGGGGGGTGTAACCCCCCCTTTTTTCGGATCTCGGTCGGCCTAAGGCCGGCCGTTTCTTTCCTCACGCGGGACCCGTGGGTCCCGCCTCCTGTCCAAACCGGCGGCCGGCGCGGCCGGCCGCCTTCCTCTTCTCTGCCGCGGCTCTTCTCCGATCCCCGGCGGCCGGCGACGCCGGCCGCCCCTGCCTGCTCCGCCGCGGCCGTAGGGCCGCGGTCTTACTGATCTCCGGCGCCGGCGAGGCCGGCGCCCCTAGCTGCTCCGCCGCGGCCGTCCGGTCGCGGTTCTTCCTCTTCCGCCGGTGGCCGGTTTTCCGGCCGCCCCTTCTTTCTCGGCCCTTGAACGATTGGCGCGGCGTAATGGCGTCACGCCCCTCCGCCGCGGCTCGACTCCAGCCGCGGTCTTATCCGATTTCCAAGGCGCGGCATTAAAGCGCCGCGTTTCTTCGTCGAGACCCAAACCGGCCTTAAATTCTTTTGTTCCTGCGCGGTGAGACGACACCGCGCTGTCTCTGCTTGGTTCTAGAACAAGTTCGACGATCGACAACGATTCGCGGAAGTCGAGCGTCGCGGAAGAAGAATGTCGATGTCGCGGTTATGTCGTCACGGAAGACGGTTCCCGAGAACGTGGAGTTCTTCGTCGAAGATCGAAGTTTCTTCGTGTTCTTCGTCAGAGTTGAAGAAGAATAAGAAAAGGAGAAGCTCCCAAAATTCCTCTAAGGGTGGTAAAAGAAATTCAACCAAAATAAAATAAGCTTTAAGATTATTTTATTAAATAACTTTACCACATAAATTTCAAAGGTTTGAATTTGAACAACTCACCTCCATTAAAACTTTAAGTTGTCAAACATTAAATAAGGAGGGTTAAAGGGAGATGGAAGGTTGGGTTTCGTGTGGGCCCCACCACACTTAATCCTCTCAAGGGAGGTTAAGTGGGTGTGGGTCCCACACCTAACTCCCTTTGAGAGGAGTTAACCTACAAATGTAATATAAAAAGAATTCCACATTTTTTTATTCAACTTTTTATAATTCTCCCAAAAACTAACTTTCGTCCCGCAACAAACGCAACTTCCGAAAAGGTCTCTTTAAGCGAATATCGGCGCTGCGAGTTCATCGGTGCCCTCGGATTTCAATTCCGAGCACCGGATCAAAAGTTAGGAAAACCCGCTCGTTCGTTCACTGAACGTACCCGAGCCAAACTTCAGAAATTGATTCCGGGCACTCCGGGCCTTGGAATCAAGTGCCGTCAGAAACCGCTCTCTTGTAAAATTCCAAAGAAAATTAAGAAAAAATTTCCCTTGAATTTTACGGGTCTTTACATTACTCCCACCTCAGAGCTTTACGTTCCCGTAAAGATACATCAAAAACTAGGGAAACAAATGAGGGTACTGAGCACGCATCTGAGCCTCCCGCTCCCATGTTCTCTCCTGGAGATTCCTGTGCTGCCATCTGATGCGCACAAGAGGAATCGATTGCCCACTCAGGACCCGCTCTTGTCGATCCTCTATCTCCACCGGGACCTCCGTAAAAGTCTCCCCATCGTCAACGTCAAGCTCCCCATGGTCAATGATGTGCGTCGGGTCGTGCGCGTATCTCCTCAGCTGGGATACGTGGAAGACTTCATGCACCCGGTGCAACTGAGGTGGCAGAGCCAGGCGATAAGCCACCTCGCCAACCCTGCTGAGGACCTTCTCTGTCGTGGCCTGGACCATCTCCGGTCCCACCAGAGCTGCAAGATTTCTTCTTTGCCGATAAGCTAAATCTGGTCCCATCCCCTGGATGAACCACATTCTTTGCCTAAAACAGTCAATCCTAACATGGATGATACTAATCCAGGTCAAGGATGACGTCGTAAGGCCTCGACGCTACTACTAAGAGATTCAACCGTTACTCTCACCTCCAAGGGTTGAGTCACACTGTCGGCATTAGTGTGTGGTAACTAGGTCTCCTCCAGTAGATGTCTCACAAGTGAGGGTCAAGTCAACAGCCAAAACTGGAACCTCTTAGTAACATTACGGAAGAGGACAGGAACGAAAATATCACAAAGGTATGCGTCTTTTATTATTGCAGCTCATAATACAAGATTCTACACAAATGCAACAAGGAACCAGAAGTACATAGGATGTATCCACTAGTTCTGCTCCTGTCCATCGGCTCCCAGAGCTCCATGATCGAAGGCCTCGGCTGCCTGAAGTTGAGCTCTCGCATGTTCACCTACTCCCTATGGTCGGGGTGGACCTCCTGGTGGTGGTGGTGGAAGAGCCTCAAAGCGTCTCCCACCACCGGCTGCTCGTCCAGCTCCTCTACCTCGTCCCCCTCCTCCCTGCGGACCGCCACGGTCGAACCTCTGCCTCTGCCTGGGAGGTTCTTCACTTAACTGCTGATCATCAGCATGGCGGGACGGACAGTCACGAGCCATGTGACCAATCCCACCACAGGAGTAACACTGCCCACTCTCGGCACGCCTGGCTCTGACTCCACCCCGGTTTCCCCGTACAACTGAGCCTGAGTCGTGCAGTCGGCCACCGGTAGGTCTGGTATGCCTGGATCCCTGAGTCATCCGTCGGCTACCTGTTGCCGAAGACTCCGCTATCTATCGCCCTGCGGTAGGTCTCACTGTGAACTCAGCCAGGAAACTCTCGATCAGGAGGGCTCGCTCTAGTACTCCTGTCTGAGTCGGTATGCTGAGGGAGATCAGCGATGCCCTGATCTCGTGTCTCAAACCCTGCTCGAAGGTCCGGGCCCAGAAGAATGGGTATCGTACCATGTCGGTCGAGTAGCGCGAGAGATCGGTAAATCTCGCCGAGTACTGAGCGACCGTCATGCTGCCCTGCCGCAGCTGAAGAAGCTCCTGGATACGCACCGCACGAAGGGTGGCTGGGACGAACTCCGAGCGAAAAAGGCTCTCATATTCCGTCCAAAGTAGAGATGCATCATCGTGCACCTGGAGTATCAAGCTCCACCATCGTCCTGCTGCTGCGTGTAGTAGGCTCGCAGCGAGGATCACCATGAGGTCTGCTGGTGTCCTCACTAGCCTAAACACTCGTACCACTGCCTCCAGCCAGTCCTCTGCTGCCTGGGGATCCGTCTCCCCGCGAAACCTGGGTGGTCGCTGGCGCTGAAACTCATGCAGTGCGCCAAGGCGACGTGCGTTGTCAGCGGCTGGTGCTGGAAGTATCGGGGGATCGACGGGTAGATCTACCTTCGGTGCCACTGCTAACAAAGGGCCCTGCACCGAAGCCTCGTCGGTCGGTGGGCTATCGTCACGCTCAACTCTCAGAACCCTAGCTGGCTGCCGTCGTGGGGCCATCCTAAAAAGGAAACAGGTGCGCCACGGTCAGAACAGTATACCTGGTGAGCTGATTTAAGTAATCACAAAGAAAACTTGAAACACACACACAATCAATGTTTTCGTGCATTAATTCGGAAATCAGAAGTCAGGGTCCTGGTGTACGGATACGTCAGTCGCCGCACCAACACTGGACTCCCTGGACTGATAACCACACTCAATACGCTAAACATTATTGCTTCACATAGAAAAGATCAGAGTTCGCGGTAGAACCGAACTCCTCTGATACCAATTTGTCATGACCCGCCCTCGGGGTCCGTGCCGTGACTACCCCAAGCCCGCCTTCCATAGGCCAGGGGCTGGCGACTAGCACCAAGGCGTAAATCCCGGTAAAAAGGGAAGGCATTGCCTTTGTAAAGTAAACAAACACCACAGAGTAAGCAAGCGGAAAGTAAACACTAAACAAAAGCAGAGTACAACTGAATGTGCGGAAAAGAAAATGGGCCAGTATACAAACCCAAACTGAAAGTAAAATACAACTCGAAAGGGAAAACAACAACTGAAAAGTAAAAGCCGCTACACCGAGCTGTCCACTGGAAATCCCACCTGAAGGGTGGGTACAGATAGCTCCACTGCTCCACGGGTCCCGTCGTCCACTCCGAGAACGTTCCACCCAGTGGTCCACCTCCGGGTACCGTCCCGCTCTGCAAGCCTCAGCCAAGATCAACGTTGTCCGTTGTCTGCAACCAACACAATGTAGTGCGGGCAAAGCCCGTGCAGGGGTGAGTATAAGCTACTCAGTAGGGACCCCGAGACCCCTGAAGGTCTCTCAAAATCCACAAAGGATAAACCACTAAGAAAGGTACAATCACGAAGTAACAACCGACACTGCTTAGGTATATGCCCATACATATACCTAAGTCACCAATTTCAAATACGCTCCAACCTCTGAGCCCAAGTACAACTCAGTCCACACAGGAAAGTAACGTATTCCACATAGGAAAGCAAAACGTAATCCACACAGGATTTCACAACACAATCCACACAGGAAAAAAAACGTATTCCACACAGGAAAGAAAAAACGTAATCCACACAGGATTGCACAACACAATCCACACAGGAAAGCAATAGGTTTCAGCTCACACAGGATTTTCACTATCAAAAACGTAACTACTGATGAGCCCCATCTCTGAAGTGTACAGTGTCCTGTCACGACTCTGAGATACTGCTCACTAACCTAAGACTGCTGAGGTACTCCTCCTGTCGAGTACTGCGGGTCTGCCGCCAACTACCGGGTGCTCCGTCCGCTGAGGGTCTGCTGCCAAATACCAGGTGCTCACCCAAATAGCCTACAGAGGTACTCCTCCAGTCGAGTACCGCGGGTCTGCTGCCAACTACCAGGCACTCCGTCCGCCGTGGGTCTGCCGCCAAATACCGGGCGCTCCGTCCACTGGGCTAGTCGACTCACTTCAAGTCGAGTCGGTCGAGCAGTCTTCAGGTCTCAGCCGGCTACACGGTCTCCGTACTCCGTACGCTCGTCTCCAGTATCGCGGGTCTGCCACTACAACCAAGCGCACCACCTCTATCGAGTAAAACATAAGATTCGGCTCACACAGGTATACTTCTTTGGATGACGATAAGGATGATCACTGAACCATCTAAGTCGTCGGACCCACGAAGGATCGATAGGTACTAACCCCCGAAAAAGACCAACACAGGATCCGGCCCACGTAGGACCTGTAGCACTGATCCACGTAGGATCGCTGAGTGCAGTAGTCGTCGCAGTCCACTGTGGATCTCTACACAGTCGTCGCCACAGTCCACTGAGGATCTCTGCATGGTCGTCGTCGGAGTCCACAGAGAATCTCTGCACAATTGTCGCTGTCGGAGAAGCAGTCGCAGCCAGCACTAGGGTTCCTGCACACAGCAAGCTCGTTCGGAGGGTCCGCTCCACGAGCCGAGAGGCTGATACATCAACTGCCACAAAGTCCAGAGTTGATGTATCCAAAAGTTCCGTATCGTCAACAGGAACTCAACGCAACAGACGGCGCGTCGATCGTACGCTCGGTCTGAGAGTTATTGGCATTTTCGTCCCCGGGGCCCGGTTGGTTTTTAAGGAAAAACCAACCCGACCGTACTCCACCTGCGTCCAAACCTCGGGAGGAGCATGCCAAAAGATCCGTCTCAGTAAGAGGAACACAACACAGCTGACGGCACGTCAATCGGACGTCCGTAGCTGAAGATATGAGCGTTTCCGCTCCGAAGGCCCGGTTGGTTTCGTGAACGAACCAACCCGGTCGAACTCAAAGTAATCTGAAACCTTGAGTGCGATATACCGAAACGACCGTCTCGATCCGAGTATCGCGTTGCGCAGACGGTTCGTCATTCAGAGGTCTGTGGCTCATGTTATGGCCAAAAGACCGAACTGTCTCGAAAACGGGGGGTCCGGGTCCGGGCCGACCCGGCCCGACCCACCCCTGGTCTGACCCGAACCGGGTCGACCCGTTTCGGGTCGACCCGACCCGGATCTGACCCAGTCCGCTGGAACCGGCCCGGCCGGTGGCGGCGCGGCGCGGTCCGGCTAGCGGCGGCGCGGCCAGGGAGCCGCGCATGTGCCGCACGCGGGGTGTGTAACCCCCCCTTTTTTCGGATCTCGGCCGGCCTAAGGCCGGCCGTTTCTTTCCTCACGCGGGACCCGCGGGTCCCGCTTCCTGTCCAAACTGGCGGCCGGCGCGGCCGGCCGCCTTCCTCTTCTCCGCCGCGGCCGTAGCCGCGGCTCTTCTCCGATCCCCGGCGGCCAGCGAGGCCGGCCGCCACTTGCTGCTCCGCCGCGGCCGTCCGGCCTCAGTTCTTCCTCTTCCGCCGGCGGCCGGTTTTCCGGCCGCCCCTTCTTGCTCGGCCCTTGAACGATTGGCGCGGCGTAATGGCGTCACACCCCTCCGCCGCGGCTCGACTCCAGCCGCGGTCTCATCCGATTTCAAAGGCGCGGCATTAAAGCGCCGCGTTTCTTCGTCGAGACCCAAACCGGCCTTAAATTCTTTTGTTCCTACACGGTGCGACGACACCGCGCTGTCTCCGCTTGGTTCTGGAACAAGTTCGATGATCGACAACGATTCGCGGAAGTCGAGCGTCGCGGAAGAAGAACGTCGATGTCGCGGTTATGTCGTCACGGAAGACGGTTCCCGAGAAAGTGGAGTTCTTCGTCGAAGATCGAAGGTTCTTCGTGTTCTTCGTCAGAGTTGAAGAAGAAGAAGAAAAGGAGAAGCTCCCAAAATTCCTCTAAGGGTGGTAAATGAAATTCAACCAAAATAAAATAAGCTTTAAGCTTATTTTATTAAATAACTTTACCACATGAATTTCAAAGGTTTGAATTTGAACAACTCACCTCCATTAAAACTTTATGTTTTCAAACATTAAATAAGGAGGGTTAAAGGGAGATGGAAGGTTGGGTTTCGTGTGGGCCCCACCACACTTAATCCTCCTAATGGAGGTTAAGTGGGTGTGGGTCCCACACCTAACTCCCTTTGAGAGGAGTTAACCTACAAAAGTAAAATAAAAAGAATTCCACATTTTTTTATTCAACTTTTTATAATTCTCCCAAAAACTAACTTTCGTTCCGCAACAAACGCAACTTCCGAAAAGGTCTCTTTAAGCGAATATCGGCGTTGCGAGTTCATCCGTGCCCTCAGATTTCAATTCCGAGCACCGGATCAAAAGTTAGGAAAACCCACTCGTTCGTTCACTGAACGTACCCGAGCCAAACTTCGGAAATTGATTCCGGGCACTCCGGGACTCAGAATCAGGTGCCGTCAAAAACCGCGCTCTTGTAAAATTACAAAGAAAATTAAGAAAAAATTTCCCTTGAATTTTAAGGGTCTTTACATTACTCCCACCTCAGAGCTTTACGTCCCTGTAAAGATACATCAAAAACTAGCGAAACAAATGAGGGTACTGAGCACGCATCTGAGCCTCCCGCTCCCATGTGCTCTCCTAGAGATTCCCATGCTGCCATATGATGCGCACAAGAGGAATAAATTTCCCACACAGGACCCGCTCTTGTCGATCCTCTATCTCCACCGGGACCTCCGTAAAAGTCGCTCCATCGTCAACGTCAAGCTCCCCATGGTCAATGATGTGCGTCGGGTCGTGCACGTATCTCCTCAGCTGGGATACATGGAAGACGTCGTGCACCCGGTGCAACTGAGGTGGCAGAGCCAGGCGATAAGACACCTCGCCAACCCTGCTGAGGACCTTCTCTTTCGTGGCCTGGACCATCTCCAGTCCCACCAGAGCTGCAAGATTTCTTCTTTTCCGATAAGAGAAATCTGGTCCCATCCCCTGGATGAACCACATTCTTTGCATAAAACAGTCAATCCTAACATGGATGATACTAATCCAGGTCAAGGATGAAGTCGTAAGGCCTCGACGCTACTACTAAGAGATTCAACCGTTACTCTCGCCTCCAAGGGTTGAGTCACACTGTCGGCATCAGTGTGTGGTAACTGGGTCTCCTCCAGTAGATGTCTCACAAGTGAGGGTCAAGTCAACAGCCAAAACTGCAACCTCTTAGTAACATCACGAAAGAGGACAGGAACGAAAATATCACAAAGGTGTGCGTCTTTTATTATTGCAGCTCATAATACAAGACGCTACACAAATGCAACAAGGAACCAGAAGTACATAGGATGTATCCACTAGTTCTGCTCCTGTCCATCGGCTCCCAGAGCTCCATGATCGAAGGCCTCGGCTGCCTGAAGTTGAGCTCTCGCATGTTCACCTACTCCCTGTGGTCGGGGTGGACCTCCTGGTGGTGGTGGTGGAAGAACCTCAAAGCGTCTCCCACCACCGGCTGCTCGTCCAGCTCCTCTTCCTCGTCCTCCTCCTCCTTGCGGACCACCACGGTCGAACCTCTGCCTCTGCCTGGGAGGTTCTTCACTTAACTGCTGATCATCAGCATGGCGGGTCGGACAGTCACGAGCCATGTGACCAATCCCGCCACAGGAGTAACACTGCCCACTCTCGGCACGCCTGGCTCTGACTCCACCCCGGCTTCCCCGTACAACTGAGCCTGAGTCGTGCAGTCGGCCACCGGTAGGTCTGGTCTGCCTGGAACCCTGAGTCATCCGTCGGCTACCTGTTGCCGAAGACTCCGCTATCTGCCGCCCTGCGGTAGGTCTCGCTGTGAACTCATCCAGGAAACTCTCGATCAGGAGGGCTCGCTCCAGTACTCCTGTCTGAGTCGGTATGATGAGGGAGATCAGCGATGCCCTGATCTCGTGTCTCAAACCCTGCTCGAAGGTCCGGGCCCGGAAGAATGGGTCTCGTACCATGTCGGTCGAGTAGCGCGAGAGATCGGTAAATCTCGTCGAGTACTGAGCGACCGTCATGCTGCCCTGCCGCAGTTGAAGAAGCTCCTGGATACGCACCACACGAAGGGTGGCTGGGACGAACTCCGAACGAAAAAGGCTCTCAAAGTCCGTCCAAAGTAGAGATGCCTCATCGTGCACCTGGAGCATCAAGCTCCACCATCGTCCTGCTGCTGCGTGTAGTAGGCTCGCAGCGAGGATCACCATGAGGTCTGCTGGTGTCCTCACTAGCCTAAACACTCGTACCACTGCCTCCAGCCAGTCCTCTGCTGCCTGGGGATCCGTCTCCCCGCGAAACCTGGGTGGTCGCTGGCGCTGAAACTCATGCAGTGCGCCAAGGCGACGTGCGTCGTCAGCGGCTGGTGCTGGAAGTATCGGGGGCTCGACGGGTAGATCAACCGCCGGTGCCACTGCTGACAAAGGGCCCTGCACCGAAGCCTCGTTGCTCGGTGGGCTATCGTCACGCTCAACTCTCGGAACCCTAGCTGGCTGCCGTCGTGGGGCCATCCTAAAAAGGAAACAGGTGCGCCACGGTCATAACAGTATACCTGGTGAGCTGATTTAAGTAATCACAATGAAAACTTGAAACACACACGCAATCAATGTTTTCGTGCATTAATTCGGAAATCAGAAGTCAGGGTCCAGGTGTACGGATACGTCGGTCGCCGCACCAACACTGGACTCCCTGGACTGATAACCACACTCAATACGCTAAACATTATTGCTTCACATAGAAAAGATCAGAGTTCGCGGTAGAACCGAACTCCTCTGATACCAATTTGTCACGACCCGCCCTCGGGGTCCGTGCTGTGACTACCCCAAGCCCGCCTTCCATAGGCCAGGGGCTGGCGACTAGCACCAAGGCGTAAATCCCGGTAAAAAGGGAAGGCATTGCCTTTGTAAAGTAAACAAACACCACAGAGTAAGCAAGCGGAAAGTAAACACTATACAAAAGCAGAGTACAACTGAAAGTGCGGAAAAGAAAATGGGCCAGTATACAAACCCAAACTGAAAGTAAAGTACAACTCGAAAGGGAAAACAGCAATTGAAAAGTAAAAGCCGCTACACCGAGCTGTCCACTGGAAATCCCAACTGAAGGGTGGGTACAGATAGCTCCACTGCTCCACGGGTCCCGCCGTCCACTCCGAGCACGTTCCACCCAGTGGTCCACCTCCGAGTACCGTCCCGCTCTGCAAGCCTCAACCAAGATCAACGTTGTCCGTCGTCTGCAACCAACACAACGTAGTACGGGAAAAGCCCGTGCAGGGGTGAGTATAAGCTACTCAGTAGGGACCCCGAGACCCCTGAAGGTCTCTCAAAATCCACAAAGGATAAACCACTATGAAAGGTACAATCACGAAGTAACAACCGACACTGCTTAGGTATATGCCCATACATATACCTAAGTCACCAATTTCAAATACGCTCCAACCTCCGAGCCCAAGTACAACTCAGTCCACAAAAGAAAGTAACGTCTTCCACACAGGAAAGCAAAACGTAATCCACACAGGATTGCACAACACAATCCACACAGGAAAGCAAACGTATTCCACACAGGAAAGCAAAACGTAATCCACACAGGATTGCACAACACAATCCACACAGGAAAGCAATAGGTTTCAGCTCACACAGGATTTTCATTATCAAAAACGTAACTACTGATTAGCCCCATCTCTGAAGTGTACAGTGTCCTGTCACGACTCTGAGATACTGCTCACTAACCTAAGACTGCTGAGGTACTCCTCTTGTCGAGTACTTCGGGTCTGCCGCCAACTACCGGGCGCTCCGTCCGTTGAGGGTCTGCTGCCAAATACCAGGCACTCACCCAAATAGCCTACAGAGGTACTCCTCCAGTCGAGTACCGCGGGTCTGCTGCCAACTACAAGGCGCTCCGTCCGCCGTGGGTCTGCCGCCAAATACCGGGCGCTCCGTCCACTGGGCTAGTCGACTGACTTCAAGTCGAGTCGGTCGAGCAGTCTTCTGGTCTCAGCCGGCTACACGGTCTCCGTACTCCGTACGCTCGTCTCCAGTATCGCGGTTCTGCCGCTACAACCAAGCGCACCACCTCTATCAAGTAAAACAGAACATTCGGCTCACACAGGTATACTTCTTCGGATGACGATAAGGATGATCACTGAACCATCTAAGTCGTCGGACCCACGAAGGATCGATAGGTACTAACCCCCGCAAAAGACCCACACAGGATCCGGCCCACGTAGGACCTGTAGCACTGATCCATGTAAGATCGCTGAGTGCAGTAGTCGTCGCAGTCCACTGCGGATCTCTGCACAGTCGTCGCCACAGTCCACTGAGGATCTCTGCATGGTCGTCGTCGGAGTCCACGGAGGATCTCTACACAATTGTCGCTGTCGGAGAAGCAGCCGCAGCCAGCACTAGGGTTCCCGCACGCAGCAAGCTCGTTTGGAGGGTCCGCTCCACGAGCCGAGAGGCTGATACATCAACTGCCACAAAGTCCAGAGTTGATGTATCCGAAAGTTCCGTATCGTCAACAGGAACTCAACGCAACAGACGGCGCGTCGATCGGACGCCCGGTCTGAGAGTTATTGGCATTTTCGTCCCCGGGGCCCGGTTGGTTTTTAAGGCAAAACCAACCCGACCGTACTCCACCTGCGTCCAAACCTCGGGCGGAGCATGCCAAAAGATCCGTCTCAGTAAGAGGAACACAACACCGCTGACGGCACGTCAATCGGACGTCCGTAGCTCAAGATATGAGCGTTTCCGCTCCGAAGGCACAGTTGGTTTCGTGAACGAACCAACCCGGTCAAACTCAAAGTAATCCGAAACCTTGAGTGAAATATACCAAAACGACCGTATCGATCCGAGGATCGCGTTGCCGCAGACGGTTCGTCATTCGGAGGTCCGTGGCTCAAGTTATGGCCAAAAGACCGAACTGTCTCGAAAATGGGGGGTCCGGGTCCGGGCCGACCCGGTCCGCTGGAACCGGCCCGGCCGGTGGCGGCGCGGCGGCGCGGCCCGGCCAGCGGCGGCGCGGTCCGGCCAGTGGTGGCGCGGCCAGGGAGCCGCGCATGTGCCGCACGCGGGGGGTGTAACCCCCCCTTTTTCGGATCTCGGCCGGCCTAAGGCCGGCCGTTTCTTTCCTCACGCGGGACACGCGGGTCCCGCCTCTTGTCCAAACCGGCGGCCGGCGCGGCCGGCCACCTTCCTCTTCTCCGCCGCGGCCGTAGCCACGGATCTTCTCCGATCCCCGGTGGCCGGCGAGGCCGGCCGCCCCTGGCTGCTCCGCCGCGGCCGTAGGGCCGCGGCCTTCCTGATCTCTGGCGCCGGCGAGGCCGGCGCCCTTAGAGGCTCCGCCGCGGCCGTCCGGCCGCGGTACTTCCTCTTCCTCCGGGGGCCGGTTTTCCGGCCGCCCCTTCTTGCTCGGGCCTTGAACGGTTGGCGCGGCGTAATGGCGTCACGCCCCTCCGCCGCAGCTCGACTCCGGCCGCGGTCTCATCCGATTTCAAAGGCGCGACATTAAAGCGCCGCGTTTCTTCGTCGAGACCCAAACCGGCCTTAAATTATTTTGTTCCTGCGCGGTGCGACGACACCGCGCTGTCTCCGCTTGGTTCTGGAACAAGTTCGATGATCGACAACGATTCGCGGAAGTCGAGCGTCGTGGAAGAAGAACGTCGATGTCGCGGTTATGTCGTCACTGAAGACGGTTCCCGAGAACGTGGAGTTCTTCGTCGAAGATCGAAGGTTCTTCGTGTTCTTCGTCAGAGTTGAAGAAGAAGAAGAAAAGGAGAAGCTCCCAAAATTCCTCTAAGGGTGGTAAAAGAAATTCAACCAAAATAAAATAAGCTTTAAGCTTATTTTATTAAATAACTTTACCACATGAATTTCAAAGGTTTGAATTTGAACAACTCACCTCCATTAAAACTTTAAGTTGTCAAACATTAAATAAGGAGGGTTAAAGGGAGATGGAAGGTTGGGTTTCGTGTGGGCCCCACCACACTTAATCCTCTCAAGGGAGGTTAAGTGGGTGTGGGTCCCACACCTAACTCCCTTTGAGAGGTGTTAACCTACAAAAGTAAAATAAAAAGAATTCCACATTTTTTATTCAACTTTTTATAATTCTCCCAAAAACTAACTTTCGTCCCGCAACAAACGCAACTTCCGAAAAGGTATCTTTAAGTGAATATCGGTGCTGCGAGTTCATCGGTGCCCTTAGATTTCAATTCCGAGCACCGGATCAAAAGTTAGGAAAACCCGCTCGTTCGTTCACTGAACGTACCTGAGCCAAACTTCGGAAATTGATTCCGGGCACTCCGGGCCTCGGAATCAGGTGCCGTCAGAAACCGCGCTCTTGTAAAATTCCAAAGAAAATTAAGAAAAAATTTTCCTTGAATTTTACGGGTCTTTACAGTCTTGGCATAAGGCCTTGAAAAAATATTATTTGTAGTCTTGGAACAAGGCCCTAACTATATGGTTATGATAGTTTGGCATTATGAAATCTATCATTATGAAAGTGGTTATTGATATTGAATTTTGTAATTCGACTAGTAGAATATCCATGTGAATAAGTAAATGAAATTATTTCATTTTATTTTTTCCATATTATGCTGAAGTTCATGTTTAAAAGGAATTTTTTTAGTTATACATTGCTTTAAATGTTTATGATTATTTATGAAATTTTCCGCTATATTATTATCCTTACTGATCATCTGAGATCACCCCTTTATATGTTTTTATTTTTTCCAGTATGTGAATAAGTATTTTATGACTGCCCTGCATGGATAGTCTGAGGGGATATGAGTGTGGACTATGAATATTATGTTGTTGTAGTTTTTTACTTTATCAAGCAATGTTATACTTATGAATGTATCTAGTGTTTCCAAGGCTACAAAACTAATTGGTCTTTTGAGACATGATCTTTTGTGATCATGCCAATGTTATTTAATAATACACTGACTCTGGGATTCTGGAGTCAGGGAATTACAGTTGGTATCATAGGTAGTTTAGTAAAAACCATATAATCAAGATTTAGATAAAATCTGATTAGTGTACATTACCCTAAGACAGTTATTGAGGATTAGTATAGAAGAACTTCCTAAAATATTGGTATTGTTGAGATTTTTTGATTCTTCCAAGAAATACATCCATTTCTGGATACTAGCATGTAGATGCGGTTCTCGAACTGATGTACCTTGGGGTAAAACCCAAAAACAACACTTTGAGATAGACTTGAACGGGAACTGGTGCACGACAATGGGCCTTGCATCACTCTTGGTTACGGCACTCCCAGGGGATATGCTTAGGATAATTCTCATTTTCAATAAAAACCATTATGATGGGTTTTTGAGTATATAATTACTCAAAGAAGTTTTTTTTTATGTTTATGAATTATATCCATAAACTGTTCAATTTATGTTAAGTTTTTTACCAGTGCGGAATTATGTATTTCGATTAATAAACTAATATAGTTTCTTCCATTGTTTAGAAATGGAGACTAGTGGAAGGAATGGAAACTGTATCAATGCACGCACTCCATGAAGGTATTTCCGTCCTGTTCAAGATAATTATAGTGGAGATGGTGATACAACTAGTGCTAATCATCATATCATCATACTGGGACAACTCACTCAGGTTATGAATAATAACCATACCCGAATAGAGCACCATGATCCACAATGTGGGGGATCAATGTTAGATCTCTTCATGAGGAAAAAACCACCAACATTAAATGGGGGTACAAATCCATTAGTAGTTGAGCAATGGAAAAATTCAATAGAGAAAATATTCCATGCCTTGTGGAGTAGTGAAATAGAAAAAGTTGTCTTGGAAATTTACCTCCTCAATGGAGATGCTAATCAATGATGGTCATTGATTCAAAACAAAAAGGAAGATGATGAAGTATCATATATTTAATGGAGGGAGTTTAAAGATATTTTCTTAGAAAAATACATTCCTCGTGACCATTGATCAGATATGGAAAGGCAATTTTTGAGTCTGAGGAAAAAGGAGGATGATAATGTCGCAAAGTATGAGGCTAAATTTAAAAGGTTAGAAAGGCATGATATAGATTATATATGTAACCTAAGAAGTAATATTGATCATTTTTATGGGTTAACACCATTTCTCCATAGAGAATTAGTCTTAGAATCCTTCTGGTTGAACAAACATATTGTCTCATGTGCTATCAAGATAGAAAAATAATTCTCTAAGTCAAACAACTTTAAAGAAAGGTAAGAGAAGAAGAGATCTGCTGATCACTCAAGAAATGGAAATAAGTGGAAGAAGGGAAAATTTAAATATCCATCATGCATTAAATGTTGGAAGAAACAACCAGGTACTTTCTTGAAGGGAATGGGAGTCTGTTACAAGTGTGGTGAAAAAGGCCACCAATCTCTTGATTGCAAGGGGAAGAAAGAAGCTACCGATGTTCAATGCTACAATTGCACGGAGATGGGACAATATGCAAATGAATGTCCTAAACGTCAGGGGAAATTACCTCAGAAAAGGCCAAGGGATCAAGACCAAGATTATATTATCACTACTGCTAAAGTAGAAGCTCTGAAATACATGGTGGAAGGTAATTTAATGGTTTCCTCAAGTTTAGTAAATGCTTTATTTTATTCTGGATCTTCACATTGTTTCATATCTTCCCAGTTTGCTATGAAAATTAGATATTTACAATTTGATTTAACAAGGGAGTTGTCAGTTAAAAATCATAAGGTAAATATCATCCCAACAATGTTTTCGTAATCCATTCCCGTTAGAGAATATAAATTTTCTTTATCTCCTGCTCTCATCGTCATACCCCTGATTGAATTTAATGTAATCCTTGGTATGGATTGGATTTCGATCCATGATGTGAAGATTTATTGTATGAAGAAGGAGGTTACCATTTTTGATGATGATGATAAAGAACACCTTATCCTTAGAGAAGAATCGTCACCACTTGATTCTCATCTAGATCCACCCCCAGTAGCTCAACTAAATTCAATTATTGGGGAGGAAGAGAATGAAATAACTGTGGGTGAGGAAAGGAATGTTCAAATAGAGGATGTACCTATTGTGAAATAATATGTTGATGTGTTTCCAGAATATTTACCTGGATATCCTTCAAAACGAGAAATTGAGTTTTCTATTGAATTAATTCATGGTTCAAGGTAGATATAGAAGACCCCATGGAGAATGAAAACTATGGAATTAGTGGAACTAAAGAAACAACTAGTGGAATTGAGTAATAAGGGATTTATTCTCCCTAGTTTTTCTCCATGGGGATCCCCAGTCCTTTTTGTTATGAAGAAAGATGGATCTATGAGGTTATGTATCAACTATAGGGTGATCAATGATATAACAATAAAGAACAAGTATCCCCTACCTCGCATTGATGATTTATTTGACCAACAGTATGGAGCTCAATACTTTTCAAATATTGACTTTTAATCGGGATACCATCAGTTGTGTATGAAGAAGAAAGACAATCCAAAGACAACATTTCGAACCAGGTACATGCATTACATGTTTACATTAATTCCTTTTGGATTGACTAATACACCCTCTGTTTCTATGGATCTAACGAATAGAGTTTTCAAGGAATATCTTGATGAATTTGTAGAGGTGTTTATTGATGATATCTTGGTATACTCCAAAATATAAGAAGATCATGAAAATCACTTGTGCATTATCCTAAAGACTCTTAGAAGACATGAATCATAAGGGATGTTTAGAAAGTGAGAATTCTGGTTTCAGGAGATTTCTTTTCTTGGCCATATTTTCTTTATGGTTGGAATTTCCATTGGTCATTCAAAGTCCAAGGAAATTCAAGAATGTCCAGCACCGACAAGTATAAATGAGGTACGTAGTTTTATTGGTTTAGCAGGTTATTAACGACATTTAGTCTATAATTTTTCCTGGTTGGTGAACCAATTAACAAATTTCACAAGTCAATGGGTTAACTTTTTTTGGACAAAAGAGTGTGAAGAATGTTTTGAAGAAGTGAATAGAATATTAGTCAATGATCCTATATTGACTCTACCATTGAGGAATGATGGGTTCGTTATTTATAGTGATGCATCGAAGAAAGGACTTGGTTGTGTCCTTATAGAAAATGATAAAGTTATTGACGCTGCATCGCGACAAATGATAATTCATGAGGAAAACTATCATAATCATGATTTTTAGTTAACAGCTGTAATATTTTCTTTGAGGATTTTGAGACACTATCTCTATGGTGAAAAATGTGAGATTTATACTGATTACAAGATATTGAAGTAAATTTTCTCACAGAAAGAACTCAACATGAGGTAACATAGATGGGTTGAACTACACAAGGATTATGATTGCATGACACACTACCACCCGGGGAAGGAAAATATGGTGGATGATGCTTTGAGTTGAAATGATCATGGAATTTTGAACAAGATGAGAGTTGAAAGGGATCCTATTTTCATGGATCTAGTAAATATGGATATGGGAATCACCATGGAAGGTGAAACATCATTACCTATTCAAATGGTTTCCAAAACATCTTTACAAGAAAGGATAAAGAGTTCTCAAACCAATGATCAAGAGATTCAAAAGAATATTAAAGCTGTAAATGATGGGATATTGAGTGACTTTGTGAATAAAGATGGAATTTTAAAATTTGGGAAGAGACCTTGTGTTCCCATTATACTGGATCTAAAAAAGGAATTGTTGGATGATGCACATAGTTCCAATTTCTCTATACACCCCGGGAGCACAAAAATGTATAGTGATTTGAAGGAACATTTTTGGTTGGACAACATGAAGGGGGAGGTTTCTGATTTTGTGTCTAGATGTATGGTTTTTCAACAAGTAAAAGCTAGAAGGAAATAGCCTAGCTGAGTCATGCAACCTCTTCCCATACCAGATTGGAAATTGGATAATATTTCGATGGACTTTGTCATGGGACTTCCAAAGACTCCTAGAAGAAATGATGAAATATGGGTCATTGTTGATCATCTTACCAAGTCAGCATATTCTCTTGCTATAAGGTAAGATTTTTCACTTGAACGTCCAGCAAGACTATATATTAATAAAATTGCGAGACTTCATGGATTACCCCTATCGATTTTTTATCGTGATCCATGTTTTACATCAATATTCTAGAAACGTATTCAGAAATATCTAGATATTGAGCTTCGTTTGAGCACTTCTTACCACCCCCAAATAGATGGAAAATCAGAATGGACTATTAAAACCTTAGATGACATGTTGAGATCATACTAACATGACTTTCAAGGTTTGTGGGATTAATATTTATCTCTGGTAGAATTTTCCTATAACAATAGCTTCCATTCAAGTCTTCCGATGGCACCATATGAAGCGTTATACGGAATGAGATGTCGCACACCAACTTGCTGTGATGATGTTGGTGAAAGAAAACTCATAGGCCTAGAATTGGGGGAGGAAACGATGGAAAAGGTGAAGGTAACCCTAAACCACATCAAAGCATCTCAAAGTAGGCAGAAGAGCTTTGCTGAAAACTTAAGGAAGGATTTGAAATTTCAGGTAAGAGATCGTGTTTTCATGAAGATATCTCCATGGAGAGGTGTTATACATTTTGGTAAGAAGGGAAAATTGAGTCCCAGGTACATCAGACCTTTTGAAATTCTAGAACAAATTGGCTCTGTAGCTTACCGTTTGGCAATGCCGCCAAGTCTCTCCAAAGTCCACAATGTTTTCCACGTATCACTATTGAGAAAATACATGTCTGACCCAATGCATGTATGCACCTATGAAAAATTAGAGCTAGAACCTGATCTGTCTTATTGCGAAGATCCTATAAAGTTTCTTGATACAAGAGAACAAGTTATGAGAAACTGGACAACTCGTCTGGTAAAAGTTATATGGAGGAACCGTAAGATGGAAGAGGCAACGTGGGAACCCGAGGAACTTATGATGAAGATGCACCAGTGTCTTTTTATGCAGTAATATTCTAGAAATTTATAGGATGAAATTATTTGAAGAATGGGAGAATGTAACACCCCAAGCTTCTATAGTACGCTTCTCTTTGAATAATACAGTAGCATGTGTTATAAGAAACATTGAGTTCTGACACGCCACAACCAATCAAACTAGCCGACATGAATAGTAATACTCACTTTTTAAAATTTTATAAATTTTATCATTCAAAATGGACTGCATTTTTGGATTCGGAATATCAGAATTATCTTAGGGTGAATTTTTGGTAATTTTCTGAAAACTTTCAATGTTTCATGAATAGTGAAAACACTAAGTTATTGTTTAAAACTGAATTTTTATTTAAATAATTATTTACTTTATTTATATTTATTTTATGTCAAAATATATAAATAATACATGTATATGTTCAATGTAATTAATTGGAGTTAGTTTAGAATAATTTTAGATATGTAAAAATTTTATTGAACTTTTCACAGTCTTTTACACACCTCCTTGGAGAATTTTCCAATTCACATAAAACATAATTTTACTAATTCTGTGAGTGGAATTTCAAAAAACCGAGAGACATGGTAAATATCAAGGAGTAAAATGTGGTTCAATAAGATGAACATAATTTTTGGCGAATAGTAACTTTTTACTTTTATTTACCACGATTAAAAGTAAATATGGTAAATTAGGGTAGAAATGATATTATTATTACGATAACACATGTCCTAATTCTATTGGATAAGTATCATTCGACCAGAAACAACCTTAGGAATAATATATGAACTTTTTTGGTCCAATTGGATTAGTTTAGGACACTTATTATTATTTTATTTAAATAAGATTTAAAAGAGTTAAAATCAATGTTTAATAACTAAAAAATTTGTAATATAAAGTTACACATAAGATAAATTTGACTATAAATATTAATTATTAAGATAAAATGATTTCCTACATAATGGTAGTTTATTTATATTTTTTATACATTAAATAATTTAATTTATTTATGACACAATGATGATGCACTAATTACCTAATTAATAAAATATTAAAATAATTGATATTATAAATATCCAAATAAATGTAATTTGAGACTTTTTATGAATTAAACTAATTTTATAGGTTAATATGATATATTAGGGTTGGATATATGTATTTTTTCAATGTAATAATGCTTTTATAAATTTAGAAAAAACAAAATACCAAATAGTGTCAAAATTGACATAAAAGTGTTTCTAAAACGAATATTATATTATTAATTGATATTATATTCCTAAAAATATAAGGTTCGGACAAAGGACTTATATAATAATAGTTGTATCATTAAGAAAATACTTTTGGTTCTCTTGGAAGTATATAGTATGTTTATTGACCATAAAATATAAAAATACAAAGAGACAAGGTAAATGTCAATCTATTTAACTAAGATTTAAATCTTAAAGATAATGTTAATATAGTAACCCAAACCTATCTAAAACCTATTGGATGAGTGGTTTGAGACCCATATCCAATTTTTCTTTTATATAATCTATTTTTTATCCATTATATACCGAAAATAAGTTTATTATAAAATAATATTTCTAGCTTTTCCTAAGATGACCCTAACCCCTCTTATAAAAGGGAACTCCCCCTTCTCTCTAATTCACACCTTCAAAGCCATTTTTCTCGGCCAAACTCTACCCAAATACCCTATCAACAGTACAAACTTCATCCTAGAGTCCTTCCAATAGTCATAAATCCTACTTAATGAGCTCTTTTTATCAAATCAAAATGAAGAACTCGAAGAAGAGGTAAATATTTTGTCACCTCTTTCAAGTTCCTTTCTTCTTCCACTTCCTTTGTTGTTTCCAATCTAAAATAATAACTACAGTATCTTCTATATACTTTGATTTTATTATAAATATGGTACAACCATATTCATTATTCTATCCAACCTTTTAATGACATGTCACCATAAGTGCATACGTACAGCTTATCGTCTCCACGTCGTGGGGTAATTGTTATTCAAAACATTATTATTTAGATGGGTATAATAATGATGTGTAATTGATGTAAATAATAAATAAAACATGAAAATTATTATTTATATATGATATACCATTCATGTATAAATTATTTTAGTATCAAAAGAAGGATATTGTCCCCGTGCGTACGTACGGATTACTGTCTCCACGAACGCGATGAGATTCATTCCCCATCATATCCATTCAAGACAAATTTTCATTTGATGATTAAAAATATTGTTTAAAGACTTGATATAATTCTGTATATGAATAATATACATCCCATCCATATCAAATATGAATCATATAATAAATAATATAAAGGAAAACGAATCCGTTAACACCCAAAATAACATTAAAACTATGATTTTATTGACAAAGCAATGTTAATAGATCATATATGATATCATATTAATGTATATGATTATTGTATAATTTAATAACAATTATTTCATCATTATATAGGAGGTTAACCTACCCTCGACCAAGGAAATGTACAAGGTAAGGGTTAATTCAACAATCTCTTCATTATCCGAGGTTGTTTATACATAATTATCTACAAGGACCTCTTTATCATCCACATCCATGTTTCTTAAAAATGTATTCCAAAACATTTTTACCATTTACTACACTATGGTTTAAAGTCATTTATACCCTTTTTTTGACTTTTTATAAAACGTTTTGAAAGGAATATTTCCTTCGTTTTCCAAACAAGGTCCTTTTTAACCTTTTCGACAAAATTAAGTTAAGAATGTATTTTTTAACTTATACGGCGGGTGCGGCTATTTTCTATCATTATAAAATCATTGAAGCTTCCCTTACAAGATTATCATAATATTTTCAAATATAAATGTTTTATTTTATAATTTCGTTAATTTTAAAAGATTTCAAAATAGAATGAGACATTTCTCTAAAAAGTTTTTGATTTCATCTATGTCAACATCCTTTGATGGATTTTAAGTTTGTTTGAAGTTGATTTATTATGATACAAAACATCCATATTCTATTGATGGTTTTGTGATATGTTTGACTGTGGATGCATTATTTCTTACCATTCATGGTTTATGGATAAATTATTGACATTTAATATGCTAGTTTTAATACTAATGTTTATGTTATGTTGAAACCATTTAATGTGAGAAATGCATTGGACTTAGTAAATGATTGGTGGAGACCTCTATAACTCCTCGTTGCATCGGTAGGTCTCCTGAGACAATCTTGTGTCTTGGAACAAGGCTTCAAAAAAATATTATTCTGAGTCCTGGCACACAGTCTTGACTATGTGGTTATTATAGTTTGGCATTATGCATTCCATCATTATGAAAATGGTTATTGATATTGAATTTGATTATTCGACTAGTAGAATATCCATGTGAATAACTAAATGGAATTATTTCATTTTATTTTTTCCATATTATGCTGAAGTTCAAGTTTAAAAGGATTTTGTTTTAGTTATACATTTCCTTAAATGTTTATTCTTATTTATGAAAGTTTCCGCTATATTGTTATCCTTGCTGAGAATATGAGCTCACCCCTTTCTATGTTTTACTTTTCCCAGGATGTGAAGAAGTATTTTATGACTGAACTGTAGTGATAGTCTGAGGGGATATGAGTGTGGAATATGGAGACCATGTTGTTGTAGTTTTTCACTTTATCATGTAATGTCAAACTTATGGATGTATCTAGCGTTCCCAAGGCTACTAAACTAATCGGTCATTCAAGACCGGATCTTTTGTGATCATGCCAATGTTATGAAATAATGCACCGACTCTAGGCTTCTGGAGTTGGGATGTTACATTAGACAATCGAACTGGGTCTTTAAATGGATCTTGTCGACTGGTATATACTCTGTCCTATCATATCCTTGGATTCATAGGTCAGTGGGAATTAGATCATCCTCAGATAATCCCAGTTTTCATAGTGTCTGAGTAGAGATTAGGTTGATTCCAGAGCCCATGTCGACAAGACAGCGATGAACCTCCACACTATTGAACTAGACAGTGATGTACAGTGGGATAATGTGCCCCGTTATGGGAGATCATTCATCGTCTCCATAGAATGAGATAATGGCCTGGAAGTTAGCATTCTCGACCGCCTCAGCATGAAAGGATTCCGTGGAAGCTATGTCCTTCTCAAACTAGAAGGGACTTCTCAATGCCTCGATAGTGGACTCATGCATATCTGATGATAGTAGAATGGACTCCAAGATGGAGATATTTGTTGTAATTCTAGAAAGATGTTTGAGAACATCATACTTCCCTATCAGGCATTAACTTCTTTTTACAGGAGGTCTCTCTATGAAAGTATTTATGGTGAGCCCTGCCAGCTAGGCTGGTGACTGCCTCGTGGAAGGAATATCCCGATGTTAACTAGTCAAAGCATGTGGAGTGACTACCGGATGAGGGCCAGATGATTGAGGCCAGTCTATGGAAAACTATGGCTGGTCATGGTGCAGTCTAGGTGGCTCTGCCTGATCCAACAACATGAACCTCGGGGATGGCAGGCCTGATATTACTAGATGATAAGGCTGTGTATACAGAGCTCTGTGTTGGGTGTGCTACCTAGTTTTTGTTGCATTAACTACCTAGCTGGAACTACGGACCGAGGCACTCTGACGGACCATATTTTCTTGGCTCCATCGATGCTGATAATGGATGGGGACGTTGAGAGGACCCTCCTGGTTCTCCACATTGTCAGGAATCATGTAGTTATTTACCAGTTCTATGGTATTAACCTAGGCATACCCTTGATCGTCACTCGAAGAGTCGTCCATTACAGATGATATTCTGGGAGGGATCATCATCTATGGGGGCATGAAGTCTTCGAGAGTATGATATGGAGATGGCATTGGCGGGGGAATTTTCTTTCCCTTACGCCGTAGGTGTTTGATTTTCTGAAAAGGGGATTGCTGAGACGATGATGCAGAAGTAGTAGCTACAGCTTCTGAAGGCTCTGGCCGATTCAGGCATGCATGGATAACACCATGGGTACGGGCGACTATTTTACGAGCCATCCAGTCATCTTACTTCTGGGACCCATGGCTATAAACCTGATGCCACTCACTTTCACTATTCCTTCTAGTGTCTGACCTCGTGAAGACACATGCCACCAATTCCAGAGCTAGGCCTAATTGAACTGTGTTGTCATACACGTAGTCTTGAAGCCAATCTTTAAGCGCATAAAACTATTTGAGAGTGTGCCCCAGGATCCGGTGGTAGGGTAGTAATTAGGGTGATCAGTGAGGTTTGCCTCTTCTAGCCACCTGCACTCTAGAAAACACACAATCCACTACTCTAGGGAACATCAGAAATAACAGGTACTTGTGACTCATTGAATGAGTAGGTCCAGTTCCTCATATCTGGGAAGGGGGCCCTTGGAGCCTAACCCTAATGTAGGGCTGGAGGGGCCTGTCGAGGAGGTGAAGCTTGGTTATCTCACCTTTGTGGTGGTGGCACATTGCTGCTGGGCCGGAGGCTACACCTGAGGTTTAGGGCCTCTGCATGGCTGTGGAAGCGGCTCTGCTGGTAACAAATCTAGTTGAATGGGGTATACTATTTGAGACAATGTAGCAGGCTCGTCCTTGGCAGCCCTTCTCATGAGTATTGTAGGAGGTAATGGACATGCCTTATTAGCCTGTTATAAGGTTTCCTCTAGGATCTAGGTCGTATTAGGGAAGTCTCGAGTCCCTCAGGGTAGTTCTGGGTGATTAGAGAGGGGAACAGTTCTGTCTTGATATTTCCCTTTCTCATATTCAGTAATTTTTCCTCATTTAGGGGAATGTTAATAGAGTATGCGAGTCCCTTGCACCGGGCGAAAAATTTGGAAATGTGCTCATAAAGCATCTTCTTGCACTTAAAGAGGTATGTGATACTCGTCTTCAGAGTAGTGGAAATGAATTGGTAGAGGAATTGCCTATGGAGGTCCTCCCTACTGGCCACTGACCCGATGGGAAGCTGGCTTTACTAGAAGAATGTCGTACATTCCAATGTCTATATGAAACACTTGTGTTTGGAAGCTTCCGACTGTGCTAAAGTTCCCAACATGGGGCCACACCTTCAGATAAAGTGGGAAAGGTGTTGTGGCGGGTCCCCTGTCTATTTGAATGGGGGAAAATATGGGATTCCCAAAACTCGAGGGTGCTCGTATATCATCCACCCATTCCAGGTATGGATTTCCATCAGGAGATATTGCCACACGTCGAGCCTCTAAAGCTTCGAAGTGGGCGATCAATGTCTCCATTATATCGTTTGGGCGGGGATTCCTGTTTAAATGGGGATCCCTAAGAACCAGTGCATTAGCGGGTTCTTCAACACGATAAATTGGCTCAGTGGCTTCTTGAGTGGCTGGTGTAATGACCTGTGAAGAAACTGGGGGTATCAAAGCCATGTCTCGAGGATTCTCACATTGTTCCGGAGGATTTGGGGACACATAAAGCGCCCTCTTGATTTACATTCTAGCCTAAACCTATTCGGCATGGAAAAAATGGTCATGGTCACCTGAGGTCAGTTGCCCAAGGGGATATTGTGCCCACCCCTGCTTCCTTGGCCAAGGATCACCGTGGTTTAGTCGTCCCTCCATTGCATGTTCAACAAGGAGTTCATCGACCACCTTCTTCTATGTGGTGAGTTTCTAATGCAACACGACCTTTTCATGGTCATCTTCCTCCTTCTCTAATGAGCCTCATGGGTTAGAGGGTTTAACAGCTCTGAGGAGTTCCTGGCCATTATTGGGATTTTGGATGAGGACTAGTGCCTCAGTGGGCACGAGAAGACCGAGTAGATTTTTCTATTGGTGACTTACCCTTCCCAATGGATCCAAAAGCTAAGGAAATCTCTCAGGTGTTAAGTATTCCTCAAGGAGCACCATCTCATTCTCTACCTTTGGTTGGTTAGCCATGTTAACTATGAACATTCGTGGAGGTATATCCTCTATGCCGCCTGACAAATTGGAAAGGCACAGGATGGAACTGAAACGGAGGGCTGCGTACTACCCCCAACAACGAATTTGAACATAGGGAGTATCCTCCTTAATTATTTTGTGGATCACATTAATGCTTTGGACTCATCATTGTTTGAGGGTCTTATGGCAGCCTGGGGACTCAGGGAACTAGGCCACGGGGATTGCGGCAAAATTGACCAAATGGCATAGTTGGACGATATATTTGAAGTGTGCCTGACCTATTGGGGTAGGTTCCACGTCGATGCCGAAGCCAGAAATGAGTCGCCCAATGGGTCTAGCGAAAACATCCAACCTCTTCCCAGGTGAGCGCTTCTGGTGCCCTAAAATTTGGTGCTACAACTGGCTAGAACATCTTGGTGAAATGGTCCACTGCAAGGATATCCCACAAGATATTTGGTCAAAATTCAGGGTATGGCCCTTCATTTCCACAATCATCTACTATAGGTGGATGGGTAACTAGTATTGGTACTGATGAGGACCGCTGAGATGGCAGGTCGGACGATGGAGAATATGGCGAGTGATCCAACAAGCCTCCGCATCTTGGACTATCCTCTGAAGAGTGTAGTGACCTAGCCACCACATCATTATAAGATGAGCTTACGACCATAGATTCTGGCACTGGGACTATGACTACTGGCGATCGGTTATGTTGCTGCTCATCCACTATTGATCCCCAGAATAGCACTCTGTTGTCTCTAGTCAAGGTAGAGAGTGCTTTTGTTGATGAATGTATCGATTGCACGATCGAAACCTTTGTGGTTTCCAAATATTCATCCTCCTGGATGTATCTGTGTAGGGTTATAGGGATCTGATGGACATATTATTCTGAATGTATGAGGATGATGTGCCTTGTTCCTACTCTGGCCCTTGATATTGAGGATCTAGGCGAGGGTTCCATCACTGAGATGTATCCCGCCTCAAAATATAAGAAGTAGAATAGTCTGATCTCAGTCAGAATATTATCGACATTCTATTTTTAGCGATGATGACCCAACCTCCTTATCTGGATTGATTCTTCATGGCAGTGTAGATTTCTGACAAGAGGAGGCCCTTCGTTCGTACTAGTGCTAGGGTGGGGTGGACATCCTCCTGAGTGAGTTGGGCTGCGAGGAGCACCTAGACAGATATCAAAGGGAACATAGGGAGGTCCTCTGTGTCCACCAGTAGATGTATAGAGGGGGCCTCTGTGGGAAATGATAGATCATGTAGGTAATCTACTTGAGTTGATAAGAGCACATGTAAGACCTCCATGATATCTTCCCCTGACAGCGTCAGTGCAAGGAGGGTCCTCGTACTGGTCAAGATGAACACGGGTAGGACCTCCGTGATGGGAAATGCTGAAACGAAGTTGACCTTTGCTCCTCGGATTTTTGAGGTGAGGAGGACCTTTTCCAGCTACTGTAAAGACATGGGGAAGCCCCCATACTAAATATTGACCAGATGGGTAACATCTCTATATCGTTGGACCGTGGTAGGAGGAATGAACCCATACCCAATGTAATGTGTGTGGGAGTGGCTTCCATAATATGTGCCACTACCATAGGGGGGGGACCCTCGTTCGGATTGAAGGTAGGATGGGGAAAACCTCCATGAAGAGCATAGAAGAGAGGAGAACGTGTGCTCTCCATGGTGGCAGTATGGAGAGGACCTCCGTACTGTGTGTCACTACCGCGGGTCGGTCCGTGGTGGGTGCTCCCTATGCCGGCGGTGAAGAGAGTCGACCCAGCCTACCAGTGGGGAAATTGGGGCCTCTATCTGGGCTAGGTATATAAGTTCCCCTCCTCAGTGTGCATAGGAGACTGATTATACACATCGGCCATGGTTCAGGCCACCATAGTTGCTGAAGTTGACACCCCCTGGCAGGTATCATCCTCAGCATGCTCTAGGCGCTAGCATATGGTCAGTTGGACCAGGGCCAGTGGTGCAGGTACATATCTTACCTACCCTTAATCCTATGGGACTAGGTGGTGGTGCTGGGACGACCTAGTGGGGGCTCTCCTTGGGGGTCCCTAGAATGGGATCTCGACTGGGCTGGCACAGACATCCCCTTCGTTATCATCCTAGGGGAGGGTTTCATTAAGAAGTTTCGGGGAGAGGCTCCTGAAACAATTGGATGTTGGGATGGTGAGAAGTGGAACCCTATGAGGCTCTTGGGGGCATTGGTGGCAATGAGGCATAGATGCCTCTAAATCCTGGTGGTCCATATCTGGAATTTGGATAATCCCCTCCTCCTCATATCGGCGTACGAGCTCGCTTATCACCCTTCGTTGTACGAATTTAGAAATGGAGTTGGGGAGTGGGCTCCCAGTAGCTATGGGTGTGGAATCTGTCACAAAATTGGTTGATCCACGTGGGATTATTGTGTTAGCATTGTCCCTGACCCCGCGTCAGTGGGGAGGTACCGATCAGGTTCCAAGTGCTATAGCTTGGTTCTTGAAAAAGCAGGAAGAATAAACCATTATTATTGAAACAAATAAATAGACATCTAGTACCCTAACGTCATTCCATATCCCATGGCTGGTAGTAAAGATCCATACTAACAACATCTCAGAATAGGATGTCCAACATTTTGACTGCCCCTAATTCTGGTTAGTTTCACGCCATGCCCAATGTTTGCTTGGTGGGACCCGGTACCAGATAACTGGATCTGGTGACACACTAATCCACTGATTTCTCGAAGGCTACTAATCTACAAATTGGTTCCAACCCCCTTCACGTCGGGTACACCATTTCTATTTCTGATGCTTTCATTGGGGCATGTGCATCCATCCATCGAGGACGTGCAGCTGTTGCCCCACATTCCCATTATCCTAAGGCGGGCAACATTCGTCACTTATTAAGGGATGATTTATCCTTGATCCAAATGAGATAATGGGATTTTGATTCTTCCTTGCATGGATTCCCCCTCAGAACTCATCACCTATTAAGTGTCTCCCTTATAGACTAAGATGTTTCTTGTGAAACTCTTCCCAGTGTCATTTCTTCATGGATTCTGGTTAATTATACTACTTCTGTCGGGACATTCCAAGGGTTCTGGTCAATGTAGAAACCTTCAGTCAGAGGAGTAGTCACGTTGGACATCACTGGATTTTTTGGATGCTGAAACACTAGCGCGTCTAGGTTTCTTCCTCATATTATAGGGATTCTTAAGGGTTTAGAAGCCCGATGCATCTGACGTTGAATGCGTGGAATTATATTCCATAGTCATGTATCTGAGGATTTTCTCAGCTTCCCATGTTTAACATAGGGTATGACATGAGTTTAATGTCTAGCAGAGACGAATCAGACTGATCGGTACACTGACTAGAGTGGATCTGATTGATGCAACCCCTGTATGGAACACTGATGTTGCAGCTAACACATGGTTTGCTACCCAATTGTTGTTAAAGGGAATGGGGAATGAAGTGGCATGATCCCACTAGGCTGTGGTGGCCCGAGTATGAATCAAGATGGATAATAGATGGTTAAGTCGAATGGATGGATAATGTAATGGAGTCGACCAGAGGGAGAAGAATATGTTGGGATTGAGCCTTGAAGAGACCTCATATGTGACCCCGTGGCAGGAAATCCTTGTCCATGTAGTTCATGATGGGGGTATAGAATCGTGGTGTGCGTAGAGGAAAACGACCCGATGATATATTTGGGCTTACGTGTGGTTAGTAGAAAAAGGATTGGCTTACGCCACTGGGACGAACCAGCGATATGGGTTACAACAGAAGGGACAACAGCGGATTACTGATGGGTTTGGGTTGAAAACGGCTTACCGCAGAATGGGGTTCACAAAGGCTTACCGTTGGATGAGGGCATTATGTCATACCACTGGATGGAGGCTTAACGACTTACCACTGGATGGGGTTTTCAATGGATTAGTGTTGGATGGGGGCACAATGGATTACTGGTGGATGGGGTCACAATGGCTTACCATTGGATGGGGGGGCCAACGGCTTACAACTGGCTGGGGACACTACAACTTACTACTAGATGGGGTTGAACCTCATGGAGGCTTCTTATGTACCATTTATAGGATAAAACGATCAAAGATCACATTTTTCGGGATGGTGGATGCTATTTAACATTATGCAGGATGAAAAGGGGACATTTAGTTTAACGTCATGCGAGATGAAGGTGGTCTGACATGAAGGGGTTCAGAACTAGTGGTTTTTCGGATTGAACCTCAGGGATGATTCCTACGTACCTTGCCTTGGCATGGATCAAATTCCGTATAATTCAGAAGGGGTTGGTTCACAAATGTGAAGACGGTCGGGACCAATGGTTGTCGGTCTTGAACCTCATAGAGGCTTCCAATGTACCTTGCCATGGCAAGGATCAATGTTCACGTAGTTCCAGTGAGGTGTTGGTGAGACGAAGTAAATATGGTTGGAACCATTGGGTGTTGGGTTTGAACCATAGTGAGGCTTCCTACATACCTTGCCTTGGAAAGGATCAGAATCTGCATAGTTCATGATGGAGGGAACCAAATTGAATGGGGTCGAAACCAATTGTTGTAGGGTTTGAACATCAGGGAGGCTTCCTACATACCTTTCCTTGGCAGGGATTAAAGTCCACATAGTACAAGATTTTGTTTGGGGATTACACTCTTGGATTCCTAGGGAGGATTTCATGGTCGATGATTACTGTAAGCCCACAAGAGTCATGCTAGGTTCGAGAAACAAGAGGTTGTGAAGACCTGACGTTCACATCGGGAAAGGTGCATCCATGGGAGGGATTACATGTAGTAAGCGGCCCAAAGAGGAAATAGGGGCTCATGCGTGGTCAATAGCCTTGGGAGATGGAGATTGGTAATTACATCAGGGTGGGGGCCCAGTGAAGACAAATCCCAAACGGAGAGGGATTTGCCACCGAAGAAAGGTGGACTCCAGTGCCCATCCCCCCGTCTCTGGTCTTCGACCATGATGAATATACGAGGAGTAGGGGTGCTTCCTCCTATAAGAATTTCTTGGGGATTACATCAATGTGGTTTCCCTTTCCCCATAGACAGACACCATTTCGATGAAGAGAATCTCATTCCATGTGATGAATTATTTCACTTCCATGGAGAACAGTTGGCATTTAGAATGTAAATGTTTGGGAACCCTGTGTATGAATCATGGGGGGATGTCAAGATTTAACATCATGTGCTGAGGAAGATGGTGCTTGGCAGTTTATTTTCCTATAGCTTGGACGAGGTGGGTTCACTCCACACCCCTTTAGACTTCTATAACCGATACCTCTCGCCCCTTGGGGAAGGTAATGATTTAGAAATTCCATGTTGATGGGTGTTATGGAGTGATCCATTGAGGGGTCCACATTAGTGTGACAATGAGAAGAAGCAATATCCATTAAATTGACTATGCGAAGAAGAATGAGGCAAAGCAACGCAGCGGGAAGCACCGCCCAAGGAACTTTGAAATAAGTTCATGCAAACCTAGAGGGTCAGATGGAAAAAAGAGTTATAGAGAAAAGGGTTTCATCGGAAGAAGCCATGTGATACTCTGGTGCTCCATAAATTGGAGGGGCTTCACGAAGTGGTGTGCTTCATGAAGTGAAGTTTCCTATCCTAGGAATAGGGCATTGGTGCATATGGAAGGTGCTTTGTGACGTGGAAAGGCATTCTCGGAGTAGTGTTTCACAAAGCAAGGATTCCTTGTGAAGTGTAGATTTGTGAAGAAATGTGCTTCATGAATCACAGTGACCCTACCCTAGCATGTGGGTCACATGTGCTTGGAGGGTATTTCACGAAGCATAAGTGCACTGCGAAGACCTGAGTCCTCTTGGGGATCCCCTTCCTTTACGGAGGCCCCTTGGGCTCTATGAAGGGAATCCCACATTGATGAGGGGAAGAATTCATGCAAAGGGGTAGGCACGTTGTGAATCAAAATTTCCGTGAAAATATCATGGGTTTCAAAGATGAAATTTCTTCTAGATGTTTGAGAAAACTAGGTGAATGGTCAGAGGATCTGTCCTTTGGGCACAAGGGGAGCTCGGTATTTATAGGAAAGTGGAGCCATAAAGCAATGCCCGCTCAGTGAGAAGATAGAGCTTTCTCTATTGTGGGTTCAAAAATTTTAAATGAATTCGTAGAGCATCCCGCCTCATCGCTATGGGGTGGGTCAGGAACGTCAAATCGATTCGCGGTGCATCTCGCCTCGTCGCTCCTCGGTGGGTCCGTGAACGTCAAAGGGGTTCATGGAGCATCCCTCTTCCTTGATCTGTGTTGGGTTCATGAACATCAAATGGGTTCACCGAGCATCCAGCCTTGTCGCTCCGTGGAAGGTTCACGAATGTCAAAGGGGTTCATGGAGCTCCCCACCTCCTTGCTTTTCATCGGCTTCGTGAAGGAGGAGCTTTGCGCCGGTGTGGGGCCATGAGGGCTCTACTAACAGGCTTGTTGAGGAAACTCCAAATTATTTCCAATTATTCTTATTCTTCATAAATTTTGGGGCTAACAGTGTCAGGATACTAATATTTACCCAATGCATTGGAGCTTTATTAGGGCACACCCTTAAACATTTCATTTCATGCATAAGTGTGCCTCATGTATCATATAACGTCGAATCAATCAACATCATAAGTTATTACATGATTATGGAATGAGTAATAAATAAATGAAAGTACCATTCAATATGTATATGTTCATATATGTGAATAACATTTATAAAGATATGGTTTTGGTATTCACTACACAAGTATCTGGTCTTGGAAAAATGAGGTGCAATTTCGGCAGAATAACGACGTAACATAAAAATTCGAACAGATGGTTGATGAGTGAGAAATGGGTGCCTCATCATATGTACATGAAATATACTATAAGGGGGGTTATATTGATACATTTACCAATAAATATAATAGAATTTAGATATGTAATAGAAAATCATTTCTTGAATGTAAATGATGAGAGAGAAACTTTTTACGGAATTTCCTCATGGTAATAGGTGTGCATGAGAGGCATTAATGTAAGAGAAATGGGTCTCATGCCATTCAAACATAAATAGGGATGTATGGGGGAGGTGTATAACCACAACCCATCATTTATAATTGAAAATATAATGGCATAACAATATTATGAAACATGGATAAAATGAGAATGGAAGGAATCCCTTACTTGGAATTGTGATCCCAATGGCTTGGGAGGGTCTTGGGAGAGGCTTCATGGGAGTTTGGGGAGACTTTGGAAGATTATCGAGAGAGGAGGGAAGATTTTGGATGAACTCTAAAGGATTTTAGATAATAGGAAGTGGGATCTTTTGTGGGTTTATATATAAATGGAGAGGAAATTCTTTATTATTTAGGTTTGGGACACACCGCATTAATCTAACCAAAACCACAATCCAGTACATAGTTATTGCCCATATTTTTTTTCCAAAGTTTAGAGTAAAACAATATTATATAAGTTCAGTGGATGAAATTCTTAAAATATTAGGCTTCCTTATGTGGAGGTGATTCACACTCTCAAGGAAAGAAATTTAAAAAGATAAAATGTTTTATAAGACTTGGAGGGTCCCCTAAGGCATTGTAAAATAAATCAAATAAATCTAAAATCGCATTATTTTAATGGTAAAACGTATTTTGGCCGATCATATTGTTTATAGTATTTTATTACATCACTATTGGGTCATTATGATGTCATAAAACAGATTATATATTTAAAAAGTATTTAATTTTTACCCAAAAAATAAACTATCTAAAAAATTATGAAAAATTAACCGTTGGATAATTTCGATGTCCTGATGCCAAAAAACTAAACCATTTTATTTAAAGAATTTTCTAAATATATGAATTTACACTTTTAAAATAAAAATTGACATTTATCGAAAATTCCTGGATTTAGAAAAAAATAGCATTCAAACCTTAATAAAAATCAAATTCGTATAAATAATAATTATGCAGTCATATATATTATAAAAAGTAATTTAGTAATAATATATAAATAAAATATTATTAAATTCAAAAATCCATTAATTCATCAAAATATATTTCTTAATTAACTAAAAATGTTATTTTTTCCTTGAAAACTTATTACAATGTAACAATAATAAAATGAATGTATATTATATATAAAAAAGTAATGTACATAATCATAGTAAATGGGTCTTGTTACATAACCCCTTATATTACCCACATAAGACTAAAAGGTAAGGTGTGCGATGGTGATAGAATATTGAGGTGGCTCAGATAACATCGCTCATGTGGTAATCTCTATCAACTTCCACTTCTCTCCTAGGCAGTTCCACTGAACATTAATGTATTCAAGGTCAGCTTCGGATTGGTTAAGAGCAAAGACCAATGATGCCACCTCCTTTCTGAGATCCAACATATGGGCTTCGAATGGGGAAAGACTACTGGATAAGGCCATCCGTTCCTTTTTCAGAGTAAATTGTATTTGTTAAAGGCTTATATTTATACTAATCACATGATAACTATTAAATGGCTATATTAGAAATGGTCACAATTCATATTGGTACATTAAAATCCAAAAACATAAAACACGTGAATTGAGTATGTTATATAACCATTTCACATTATAAGACATTTAATTAGTTTAATAAATATGTGGGTAATTACAATCCCCCCCCCCCCTTATGAAATTTTTCCATAGAAATCTATTTCTCTCACACTAAAATATATGTAGGTTACTTTTCTTCTTCACTTTGACTGATTCCCACATTACATCTTCAAATTTGTGGTTTCTCCACTACACCATGACAAGGGGAATTGTCTTATTTCATAGAACTATTTCTCTACGATCTAAGAATGTCACTGGTTTATCCTTGTAAGAAAGATAATCCACTAATAGTACTACCTATGAAGATAGTACATGTGAAGGGTCTTGTATGTACTTTCTTAATAGGGATACATGGAAGACATCATGTATATTGGCCATGGTAGGTGGAAGTGCTAGTCGATAGGCCACAACCCTGAAACGATCTAGAATATCGAAGGAGATGATGTACCTAGGACTTAACTTCCATTTCATTCCAATCCTCATGAACTTATTATAAAGAGATATGAATAGAAATACCATGTCTCCAACTTTGAACTCATGGTCTCGTCGATGGTTATCTACATAACTCTTATATCGTCTTTGGGCTACCTTGATATGTTGCTGAATGGTTTTCACATCCTCCACCATTTCATCGTCCATTTTGGGTCCTAGAAGCATATGCTCACTGGCATCATCCAAACACGTCAGTGTTCTGTACCTTTTCCATTAAGGGATTCATATGGTGACATTCATATGATCGACTGGAAACTATTATTATAGGAGAATTCAACCAGTGGAAGATGTTGGTCCCATCCTCCATTGAAGTCCATAATAGATGATCTTAACAAATATTCCAGTTTCTGAATAGTTTGGTCATATTGGCCATCATTTTGTGGATGATAGGTCATACTGAAGTTCAGTTCAGTGCTTAGAATATGTTGGATACTTGTCCAGAACATTGCGGTGAATCTCGGATCACGATCAGATATAATAGATAGTGGTACACCATGTAGACCTACCACTTATTTGATGTAAATCCGTGTAAGTTAATTCAATGAGAAGTCCTCTCAAGTCGCGATAAAGTTAGCTATATCTATAAGACGATCTACAACGACCTATATTGATTTATTTCCTCTCGATTTCCATGGATTTCCAGTGATGGCGTCCATGGTAATTTTGTCCCACTTCCATGTTGGTATGGGTTGTGGTAGCAAAATCCCTATAGACTTTTTCCTCTCATCCTTCACATGCTTACATACAAGTCACTTTGATATATATTCAGCAATATCTTTTTTCATATTGTCCCACAAAAAGTTTTCTCAGAGAACTCGATACATCTTTGTGCTCCCCGGGTGAATAGAGATGGTTGACCTCTATGCATCATTTAGAATCTCCTTCTTTATCTCTAGATCAAATGGTACACATAATTGTGACTCAAATCTCACAATTCCATACTTTTCAACCATGAACTATGAGGATTTCCCATTTATGATAGCTTTCACCCTTTTACTAATTTCCACATCATTTATTTATCATCCTTTCTTTTTTCCATGTGGGACGATTGAGCAATCATTTGACAAAGGATTGATGATGTTCCACCCGTAATGATTCCCATTTCCGTCCTCTGCAAATATAAGAATATTGGATCCTTTTCAATTCTCATCGTTGATAAAGATGCAAGATTCATTCTACTTAGAGCATCATTTTCCTTGTTTCCTTACCAGGATGGTAGTGGATTGATAATTCATAATACATGATGAGTTATATACATATTCGTTGGTTTATATTAAACTCTTTTTGTGTGAATATATATTTTAGGATCTAGTGATCAATATATATCTCACACTTCTCCCCAAAAAGCTAATTCCGCCAAATTTTTAAATTGAAGATCACAATAGCCAACTCCAGATCATGTGTTTTATAATTCTACTCATGAAATTTCAATTGCATTGAGGCATATGCAATAACTTTGTCATTCTACATCCACTCACAACCCATTCCCATCTTCTAAGCATCATGGAATACCACAAAAAGATCCACTTGTGGGTAATGTGATAACATGCACAGTGATAATCCTTATATTCAACTCCTTGAAGCTTTCTTCACATTCATCACTCCACGCAAACTTTACTCCCTTCTATGTTAGCTTGGTAAATAGGATATACAATCATGAGAAATTTCTATCAAATTAGTGATAGTATCCAGCTACGGATATTCATTAACAATTTTGGCCCCGTCCATCTCTCAATTATAGTTTTACTGGATGGATCCACATATATCCCATTGCTTGTGATGACATGACCTAAGAATGAGACCTATATAATCCAAAACTCATACTTGTTTTACTTTGCATAGATGTTCACCTTTTGAAAGGTCTCTAGTATAGTTTATATATTCTCCTAAGGATCCTCCTTGGTTTTGGAGAATATTAGAATATCATCTACAAAGACTACCAAAAATTTGACGAGGTAATCTCTAAAAACATTATTCATCATGTCCATGAAGATTTTTGGAGAATTAGTGATTTTTAAAGGCATTAATAAGAATTTATTGTGCCCTTATCTTGTAGAAAAATAATTCTTTAGAATTTCTTCCTTCGTCACCCATACTTGATAATATCTCGACCACAAATATACATTGGAGAAGTATTGAGCTCCACACAGCTGATCAGAAAAGTCATAAATTTGTGGAAGAGGATAAGTTTTCTTTATCTTGATTTTGTTGAGATCACTATAATCAATTCAAAGGCACATTGACACATCCTTATTCTTAATGAAGAGGAAAGATGCACCCCAGGGTGAAGCACTTGAGCGTATAAAACCTTCATCCAGATTCTCTTGTAGTTGTTTTCTTTTCAGTTCCTCAATCTCCACAAAATCCATTCTATATGGAGACTTGGATATTGAAAACTCTATAGGTATAAGGTCAATTGAGAATTAACCATTTCTTCAAGGAGGAAGACCAAGCGGTTCGTTGGGAAATACTTCAGCAAATTCCCTCACAATAGGAATGTCTTTAAGGATGGTTTCCTCCACATATTGAATCATCTGATCCAGATACATGTTCTCATAAGGTAGTAATATCCATGTTTGAGTTGATATATCTAAAGAATATTCGTTTCCCACCTTGCACTTGTATAGAATTGGGGGTTGATTATCCATATGAAGAGTGATTTCTCTCTCAAAGCAATTTATGTTGTCTCTATATAAGGAAAGTCAATCCACTCAGAAAATGTCATCAAATTACACCATAGATAGTATGAGGAGATTCTATAGGATGTTAAATCTAAAAATTATGACATAGGAGGTGTTATATTCATGGGATGCAATGATTCCCCCATTTTTCGTACTCACCGGCATCTTTAAGTCCTTGTTTTGTGGTGCTGTTGAGATCGTTCTACTAAACTTTCGGGATATAAAAAAATGTGTTGAAAAAGAATAAAAATGTATGTTTTATATTCTTGAATGAATAACTAGTGTACCATTCACAACATCTTTTTCGGTGTTCACTATCCCAAAACTGATGGCCAAAGCTCACCCTTTCTACCTTGGAGGTTGTTGGTTTCCTAAAAAAACGTTTGTCTTAGGGCACTGATTTTCAAGATGCCTTGGTTCTTTGTAGTTGAAGCAATGAACAATGCGTTGAGAGTCGAATGGATTTTTCCTCTCCACTTTCATAGCTATGTGTTTTTCTTGTCGACGGTTAACGGTTATCTGACCTTTTCTTCCACGCCTAAATCATTTCCTTGTCCCTTTTAGACAATTTTTGGGGTGCTTTTTTCCAAACATTTGAAGAGTTGGGTACTGAATTTTCATAGAACCATTGGATTTATCAATCAGACTACTAGAATTGAAGTCTGCCTTACACTTCTTATCCCAAAGATAACCCTTAGATTCACCGATGTCCATTTTGACCTTGAGGACACATCTGACAATTTCCTCACAGCTGTCGAAGTCACGAATCCCTAGTGCTTTCTACAAGCTAGGTTTCAGCCCACCAAATAAGCGGTCAACATTGTATTCGAGGGTAACAACAAAGATACAGGTGTATCGTACAATCCTTATGAATTTTTTCTCATACGCTATGATGGATTCATCGTCCTTTTTCTTGAAGGAAAGGAAGTCCCTCTCTATCTTAAGCCAAATGGTGTGAGGAAAATATTTATCGAAAAACTTTTTCTTGAAATTCGTCCATTCTAATGCCTACATATCCTCCTCAGGCATTGTATTTTTGACCAATTTCCACCATTGATTGGATTCACCCTCCATACGGTAAGAATCCATAATAATGTTATCTTGTTCGGAACATTGTAGAATTGTGAAAATATTTTCAATAGAGTAGATCCATTATTCTGCAATTGAGGGATCCAATGATCCATTACAAGTAGGGGGCCTTTGTCTCACAAAGCCCTAGACAAAAACTTTCTATTTGGGGAGAGGGGGGTTGAATGTTCCTTTTAACCCATGTTTCTTTTCAATTATTGAGAAAATTTAGAGGGTATCGTGACAAAGTGCATGATTCTCACTCCCATCAGATTTGGGATCTCATTAGAACAATCATCGCATTGATCATCACATCGGATGTTTTCCCGAGTCCCCCTATTAATGTATATTGGTTGGAATAAAAGGAATGTTAAGGGTAACACATAAAGGGTAATGTAAAGAAAAAAATGGATGACTTATAAATTACATTAACATCCTTAACTTATGAATCTATAAGCTTCAATCTATGTTATCATGATATACATTCAAACATGTATCCTTAGGGGATTTTTTTTTAAATAACTTAATAATGGTTCATAATAAGCTTGTTAATTTAATGAATAATATCCCTCAGGAGTGTCATTACCAAGAGTTCAGCAAACCCCGTTGTCGTTAACCAGGAAACCCCAAATCAAGCCCAAAACTCATTGTCAGAATTTTCACTCCAACGTACGTCTTTTCTAGAGCCGCCTCTACCTGCTCATATCCAGACATGGATGTATTTGTTTGATACACCACTTACACAATACTCACCAAGACTTAGGGATGTTTTTATTATACTTTTTTTTATTCCTAAGGCTTTCACTAGGGTTTTCTATTCATAATCCCTAAAATAACTAAACCTATCCTCTGATACCAACTATAACAACCCTGATTTTTTTTACATAGTCAAACATGATTTATTACATAAAATTTTCACTTTATAAAACATAGATGATCTAGAGGTCTAGTGTCTTTGGGGCTTAGGAACATTACATAACAACTAAAAACATAAAACACAACATCTTATTGTAAACTTCCTTTACATGACCACTACATTACCCCGTACTTAGTATTGCATGGGATAACCTGAGGACATGCATAAGAAAAGGGTGAGCTATAAACCCAAATATTGGAGTAAAAAAGGTATAACATGAAGATTACAGTACATGTTAGGAAATAGGTATATAAATGTAGTTCTAGAGAATGAAGAACATAAAGGCCTGATATTTCATGATTATCATTACATGGAAATGTGGCAACAACACTTAACTTGATATTAGCATGGGCCAAGGGTCACTGCACATGGATCATGAGTAAACCCTTATTGCACTTTAATTACAATGAGTAAACCATCATTTCACTTGATGTACCCTGATACTAATCTTTACCCAATTCATTGGAGCACTATTAGGGAACACCCATCTTAAACATTTCATTTCACGCATAAGTGTGCCACATGGATCAAATAACATAGAATCAATCACCATCAAAAGTTATTCCCTGATTTTGAATCTGGAATAAATACATGAAAGTAGCATTAAATATGTATATGTTCATAATGGTGAATAACTTTGATAGAGACATTGGTATGGTATTCCAAACACAATGATCTTGGCTAGAAAAAATGTAGATCAATTTCGATAGAATAACGACGTGACATAAGAATTCATAAAAATTGTAGATGAGAGAGAAATTGGTGTCTCATCATATGTACATGAAATTGACAGTAAGGGGGTTATATAGATACATTTCAAAACAAATTTAATTTAATTGAGATACGTAATACAAAATAATTGCATGAATGTAAATGAGGAGAGAGAACATTCTTACGAAATTTCGACATGGTAACGGGTGTGAATGGGAGGAATTAATGAGAGATAAAGGGTTATTACATCCTTAAAACATAAATAGGGCAGCATGGGGGAGGTGAGAAACCAAACCCAAAAATTTATAATTGAATATAAAATGGCATAACAATATTAAGAAACATAGATAAAATGAGAATGGAAGGAATCCCTTATGTGAAAGTGTGATCCAAAAGGCTTGCGAGGGGCTTAAGAGAGGATTATTGGGAGCTTGGGCCACTTTTGGTGGATTCTAGAGAAAGGGGGGTAGAGGTTGGAAGAACTACAATGTGTTTTAGTGAAGTGGAAGTGGGATATTGGGTTGGTTTATATAGGAAATGAGAGGGAATTGTTTATTAATTTGGTTTGGGACACCACACATTAATCTAATCAAAACAACAAAACATCCCATGGTTTTTTCCTATGGTTTTATCCAAAGGAGAGTAGAAAAATATATTTTATAAGGCCAATGTATGAACTTATTAAAATGTTAGGCATTCTTCTGTGGAGGTGAGTCACACTCTCAAGGAAAACAATTTAAAAAGATAAAATGTTTTATATGTCTTGGAGGGTCCACTAAGGCTTTGTAAAATAAATAAAATAAATATAAAATCATATTATTTTAATGATAAAACATATTATGGCAGAACATAATGATTATAGTATTTTAATACAACAATATTGAGTCATTATGATTTTATAAAACAGATTATATATTTCAACGATATTTAATTTTTACCCAAAAATCCGACTGTCTCAGAAAATTATAAAAATTTCACTTTTGGATAATTTAGATACCCTAATTACAAAAATAATATTTATTTTATCTACATAATTTTCTATGTATGTGAATTTTTACTTTAAAAATAAAAACCAATATTTTTCGAAATTTCACGGGTTTTGAGAAAAATAACTTTCAAACCTTAATTAAAATCACATTCGAGTTCATAATAATTATACGGAATTTTATATTATATAAATTAATTTAATAAAAAATTTTAATTAAAATATTATTTAATTTAAAAATCCATTAATTATTCAAAATATATATCTTAATTATCTAAAAAATGATATTTTTGGTATTAAAAACTATTTAAAAAGTAACAATAAAAAATTAATGTATATTATATATACAAAAATAATGATCATAATCATAATAATAGGGTTTTGTTACATAAACCCTTATAACACCCGCATAAGACCGAAGGTTATAGTGTGCAATGGTGACAATCTCTTGGGGTGGATCAGATAACATCGCTTTGGTGGTAATCTCTATCAACTACCACTTCTCCCATAGGAGGTTCTAATAAAGATTAATGTATTCAAGGTCATCATGGGCTAGGTCAAGAGTGAAGGCCATTGACGACACCTACTTTCTGAGCTCCAACAAATAGGCTTCGTACTAGGACAATCTACTTAATGAGGACATCATTTCCATTGTCTGAGTAATTGTATTTGTTAAAGGTCTATATTTATACTAATCATGTGATCACTATTAAACTGCTATATTAGAAATGGTTACAATGCTTAATGGTATTTTAAAATCCAAAAACATAAAACCAAAGAAGGGACTATGTTATATAACCATTTCACATAATAAGACATTTAATTAGATTAATGAAAGAGTGGGTTGTTTCAATCTTCCCCCCTTAAGAAATTTCACCCTAAAAATTTATTTTTCCCATAATAAAATAGATGTGGGTAACTTTGATTCACCACTTCCTCTGATTCCCATTTCGCTTCTTCAAACATGTTGTTTCGCCACAACACCTTGATGAGGGGTATTTTTTTATTTTGTAGAAATTTTTCTCTATGATCATAAATCATCACTGGTAGCTCCTCGTAAGAAAGATTATCCACTAACTGTACTACATATAAAGATAGTACATGTGAGGGGTCTGGTTTGTACATCCTTAATTGGGATTCAAGGAAGACATCATGTAGTTTGGACAAGGTAGGTGGAAGTGCTAGTCGATAGGCCAAAGCCCCCACATGATCAAGAATCTCAAAGGAGTTGATGTACATATGACTTAACTTCTTTTTATTTCCAAACCTCATAACCAACTTCCATGGAGATATGTGTTGAAATAGCATGTATCCAACTTTTAACTCAAGGTCTCATTGACGGTTATCTACATAACTCTTTTGTCGACTTTGGGATGCCTTGATATGATGTTTAATGGTTTTCAACTTTTCCACCATTTATTCGACCATCTCATGTCCTAGAAGCTTACACTCACTGACATCATCCCAACACGCTGGTGTTCAACACATTTTCCCATAAAAGGGATTAATATGGATCCATTCGGATGCTCGAGTTGAAACAGTTATTTGGGAGAATTCAACCAGATATCTGTCCCATATTCCTTTGATGTCCATAGAACATGATCATAATATATCTTCTAGTGTCTAAATAGTTCTCTCATATTGGACATCAGTTTGAGGATTATAGGCCATACTAAAGTTCAGTTCAATCATTAGAACATGTTGGAGACTTTTCTAGAACTTCGAGGTGAATCTCTGATCACGATCAGATGCAATATATAGTGGTACTCCATGTGGCCTTACAACTTCATTGATGTGAATCTATGCAAGTTGATCGAATGAGATGTCCTCTCAAATCATGATAAAGTGATCTTCCATTGTAAGAGGATCCACAACGACCCATATAGCATTGTTTCCCTTAGATATCATTGCAAGTCCGGTGACAATGTTCATGGTAATGTTTTCCCACTTCCATATTGGGATGGGTAGTGGTTGCGTCATCCCCTTAGACTTTTTCCTCTCATCCTTCACTTGGTGAAATCCTATGCACTTTGATGTATATTCAGAAATCTCCCTTTTCATATTGTCCCACCAGATGTTTTCTTGGAGATCGTGATACATCTTTGTTCTACACAGGTGAATAGAGAAGGTTGAGCTATATACATCATTCAGAATCTCCTTGTTTAACTCTCGATCGGATGGTACACAAAATCCTGACCCGAATCTCACAATTCCATCCTTGAAAACCACGAACACTAAAGATATCCCATTTCTGAAAGCTTCCGCTCTTTCTATAATTTCCACATCATTTCATTTAGAATCATTTATTTTCTCCATGAGGGATGGTTGAGAAATCATTTGAGAAAGGATTGATGATTTCCCTCCGTTAATGATTCCCATGTCCATCCTCTGCAAATCAAAAAGACTGGATCCTTTTAAATTATCAACATTGATAATGATGTAGGATCCTTTCTACTTAGAGTATCTTCCACCTTATTTTACTTACCATGATGGTAGTGGATTGAGCAATCATAATCCATGATGAGTTCTATCCATTTATGTTGGCACATATTAAGCTATTTTTGCGTGAATATATATTTGAGGCTTCTGTGATCAGTATACATCTCACATTTTTTCCCAAAGAGGTAATCCCACCAAATTTATAAAGTTAACATCACCATATCCATCTCCAAACCCTGAGTTAGATAATTATATCCATGAACATTCAATTTCCTTGTGGCATAGGCAATGAATTCTTCATTCTTCAACTACACACAACCCAGACCAATCTTCGAAGCATCACTGAATATGACAAAATATTCTCCACTCATGGGTAATGATAGAACATGCACAATGATTAGACCCATTTTCAACTCCTTAAATATTTCTTCACATTAATCACTCTAAGATATCTTGACTCCCTTCCGTGTTATCCTGGTTAGAGGGTTTAAAAATCGTGAAAAATTTCTCAAAAATTAGTGATAATATCTAGCTAACCCCATGAAGCTACGGATACCAGTTACCGATGTTGGCCTCGACCATCCCTCAATTTCGGCTGTCTTGGAGGAATCCATAGATATAAAATTTCTTGTGATGATATAACTCAAGAATGAGACCTCCTGCAACTATAAATCACACTTACTCTACTTTTCGTAGAGCTTCTCCATTCATAAGGTCTATAGTACAGTTCATAGATGCTCCTACTGATCCTCCTTGGTTTTGAAGTATATTAGTATATCATCTATAAATACAACCATAAATTTGTTGAGGTAATCTATAAAGACTCTATTCATCAACTCCATGATGATTTCTGGAGCATTAGTGAGTCTGAAAGGAATTAATATGAATTCATAGTGACATAATCTTGTACGAAAATCAGTCTTGGTGATATCTTCCGTCTTCACCGTTACATGATAACATACCGACCAAAAATCTACCTTGGAGTAGTATTGTGATCAACACAGTTGGACGAACAAGTCACCAGTTTATGAAAGAAGATACTTGTTCTTTACCATGATTTTTTTGAGCACACCATAATCAATGAAAAGGCACATTGTCCCATCCTTCTTCTTGATGAAGAGGACTGGTGCACCCCATGGTGAATCACTTGGGCATATTAACCCTTTATTATATTCTCTTGTATTAGTTTCTTTATCTCCTTAAACTCCACAATACCAATTATATACTGAGTCTTTGATATTGTAAATTCCCCACGTATAAGGTCAGTTGATAATTCAACATCTCTTCTATGAGGAGGACCAGGAAATTCCTCGGGAAACACTTCAGAAAATTCATTCACAGTAGGCATGTCTTCAAGGATAGTTTCCTCCTTGGACTCAACCGTCTGATCCAGATACCCATGATCATAAGGTATTTATATCCATGATTAAGATGATGGAACTAAAGAAGATTCATCTTCCTCCATGTACATTTATATAATATAGGGTTGATTATCTATATGAAGAGTTATTTCACTCTCATGGCAATTTATGTTGGCTCTATATAAGGAAATCCATTCCATGCCAAGAATTGCATCAAATTACACTAGAGGGAGTATGGCAAGGTTTTCCAAGATTTTCAGTCCACAACCTATGATAGGGGAGGAGTTTTATTCATGGGATGCAATGATTTCCCCATTTTCCGTACTCACCTATATCTTTACTTCCATGATTTTTGGTGGTGTTGGGATTGTTCAACTAAACTATTGGAATATAATAAAATGTGTAGAGCCAGAATAAAAAAGTACGCATGTTATTCATGAGTAAATAACTAGAATACCTGTCACCAATTCATTTTTGGGGTTCAATTATATGGTAGTGATGGAAAAAGATCACCCTTCCTGCGTTGGAGGATGTTGATTGCCACTGAAAAACCATGGCTTAGGGAATAGATTTTCAAGATGTCCTACATAATTATAGTTGATGAAATAAACAACACGTTGAGTCTCAAATGAAGTGTTCCTCTCCTATATCGCAGCCGAAGGTTTTTCTTGTCAATAGTTAATGGTTTTGTTCCCTTCTATTCCACAACTAAATCATTTCCTCATCCCCTTCTGGGAATCTCTGGGGTTCTTCTTTCCACACTTTTGGAAAGTGGGGTGCTCTATTTATTTTAGCACCATTGGATTTATATATAGGACTAATAGAAATGATGTAATCATTATGCTTCTATCCCCATGATATCCCTGAGATTTTATGATCTCCATTTAGCCTTTGATGGAACATCAATCAATTCCCTCATAGCTGTCAAAGTCATGGAACTTCGGGGCATTCCGAAAGCTAGGTTTCAACCCACCAGAGAAGTGGTCAACCTTGCATTCGGGGGTAACGACAAAGATGGAGGCATATACTACAATCCTTGTGATGTTTTCCTCATACACTATGATGGATTCATTGTTTTTTTCTTGAGGGTAAATAATTCCTTTTCCATTTTAAGCCATAGGGTGTGAGGAAAATATTTTTCAATTTTTTTCTTGAAATCCTTCAATTCCAATGTCTTTATCTCCTCCTCATGCTTTGTATTTTTAATCAATATTCACCATTGACCGGCTTCACCCTCCATATTATAAGCAGCTAGAAAAACCATCTATTGTTCATAACATTGAAGGATGAGGAATATCTTTTCAATAGGGATGATCCATTGTTCAGAAATTGAGGGATCAGATGATCCATTAAAAGTTGGAGTCCTTTGTCTAATGAATCTCTAGATAGATACATCAATTTATTAGGGGGGTTGAACGTTCCTCTTGACCCATATTTCTATTCAATGACTGCGTTAACTGGGAGAGTTTCGTGACAATGATCGTGATTCCCACTCCCATCGGATTGGGGATCTCATTAGAACTATCATCACATTGATATTCACATTAGTTGTTTTCCCGAGTCCTCCAATTACGGGCCATTGAAGGGAATAAAAGTAAATTTAGGTGTAACACATAAAGTGTAATCCAAAGACAAAAATTGATGACTTATAAATTACATTTATATAACTAACTTATGAATATATAATCTTCAATCTATGTTATCCATGAACTATATTCATACATGTATTCTTAGGAGCATTTTTTTAAAATTCCTTTAATAATGTTTCATAATAATCTTGTTAATTTACCAAAGCATATCCCCAGGGATTTCCGTTAACAATAATGAATCAAGGCACTTTGTCGTGTACTAGGATACCCCAGGTCAAGCCTGAAACACTTTGTTTGAGTTTTAACACCTGGGTACATCTGTTCCAGAGTAGCATCTACCTGCTTGTATACAGACAAGGATGTATTTTCTAGATAAACCACTTACTCAATACTCACTAAAACGTAGGGATGTTTTTATTTACTTAGTCTTATCCCTAAGTCTTTCAATATGTACTTCTAATCCCAATCCCAAAAATAACTACACCTATCCTTTGATACCAACTATAATAACACTGATTTGTATTACACACTTAAATATAATTTATTACATAAACTCTTCACTTGATACAAAATAGATGATCAAGAGGACTAGTGTCTTTGTGTCTTAGGAAAATTACATAACAACATACAACATAAAATAGAACATCTTATTGAAAACTTCCTTTACATGACTACTACAGACCCTCGTACAAAGCATTGCATTGGATAACCTGAGGACATGCATAAAAAACAGTGAGCTATAAATCACATTAAGGGAGTAAAAATTGTATAAAATTAATATTACAATACATTTTTGGTAATAGGCATATAAATGGAGTGTAATAGAAACATATACATAAAGTCATGATATAGGATGACTATCATAACATGGAAATGTTGCAACAACTCTTAACATGGTATTAGCATGAGTCAAGGATAATTGTAAATGGATCATTAGTAAACCCCCATTAAACTTGAATTAGAAGGATTAAACCCGCATTTCAATTGATGTATCATGCTACTAATCATTACCCAATGCATTGGAGTGCTACAAGGGTGCACCCTTCATAAACATTTCATTTCATTCATAAGTGTGCCACATGGATCATATAACATGGAATCAATCAACATCATAATTTATTCAATGTTTAAGGAATGTGGAATAAATAAAAGAAATTACCATTCAAAATTTATATTTTCATAAAGGTTAATACCCTTGATAGACACATGGGTATGGTATTCCCTACACAGAGATCTTGGCATGGAAAACGTGGTGCAATTTCGGCAACATAACAACGTGAGATAAGAATTTATAAAAATGGATGATGAGATATAAATGGGCATCTCATCAAATGTACATGAAATGGACCGTAAGTGGGTCATATAGAAACATGTCCCACAAAATTTAATGTAATTTAGATATGTCATTCCAATGAATTTCTTGAATGTAACTGAGGATAGAGAAATTCCTTAGGGAATTTTGGCATGAAAACGAGTGTGCATGGGAAGAATTATTGAGCGATAAAGGGGTTTAACATCATTAAAATATAAAGAGGGAAGTATAGGGGAGGTGAGAAACCATATGAAAACATTTAAAATTTCAAATAAGATGGCATAACAATATTATGAAACTAGGATAAAATGAGAATGAAAGGAATCACTTGGAAGTGTGATCCTAATGGATTGGGATGGGCTTGAGAGAGTCTTTATTGGATCTTGGGGAACCTTCGGAGGATTATAGAGATAGGATTTCAGAGGTTTGAGGAAATAAAAAGGCTTTGAGTGAAGAAAATATGGGAGCTTGGGTGGGGTTATATTGAAAAGGAGAGGGAATTCTTTATTATTTACGTTTTGGGACACCACAAATTAAACTAATCAAAACCACAAACCAGCCCATGGTTTTTGCCCATGGATTGTTCCAAAGGGGAGTGGAAAACAATATTTTATATGGAAAATGGCCTAACATCTTAAAATATTAGGCTTTCTTATGTGGATGGGAGTCACACTCTCGAGGAAAACAATTAAAAAAGATGAAATGTTTTATAAGTATTGGAGGGTCCACTAAGGCTTTGTAAAATAAATCAAATAAATATAAAATCACATTATTTTATTGTTAAAAAATATTTTTTTCCAAATATAGTGTTTATAGTATTTTATTAAATCACTAATGGGTCATTATGATGTCATAAAGCACATTATATATTTAAACTGTATTTATTTTTTACCCAAAAATTTGACTATCTTAGAAAATTATGAAAAATTCATAGTTGGATAATTTTGATGACCTGATTCCAAAAATAATTTTCATTTAATCTACATAATTTTCAAAATATGTGAATTTTTAATTTTAAAATAAAAACTGACATTTATCAAAAATTCACCGGTTTTGAAAAAAATAGCTTTCAAACCTTAATAAAAGTCAAAATCTTATGCATAATAATTATATGGTTATTTATATTATAAAATGTTATTTATTATTAATATTTAATTAAATAATTATTTAATTCAATAATTCATTCATTCATCAATAGAGATTTGATAAATAACTAAAAATGATTTTTTTTCTTTAAAAACTATTTAAAAGTAACAATAATAAAATGAATGTATATTCTCTATATAATAATAATTTACATAATCATAATACTATGGTGTTGTTACATAATCCCGTATAAAACCTACTTAATTCTGAAGGGTTTTGTGTGTGATGGTGATAGACTCTTGGGGTGGCTCGGATAACATCCCTCGGGTGGTAATCTCTATCAACATCCAGTTCTCCCGTAGGCGGTTCTGCTGAAGCTTAACGCATTCAAGTTGGACTGGGCTTGGTTAAGATCGAATCTCAATGATGCCACCTCCTTACCAAGCTATGACAAATGGGATTCGTATTGTGAAATTATAATGGATAAGGCCATTAGTTCCTTTATCTGGGTAAATTAGATTTGTTAATGGCCTATATTTATACTAATAATACGTTCCATGTTCAACGACTATATTAGCAATGGTCACCATTATTAACATTATTTAAAATCCAAAAACATAAAAAAATGTAGTTAATATGTTATATAATAATTTCAAATAATAAGACATTTAATTAGATTAATGAATTTTTGGGTCGTTACAAAAAGTATATCCATTTAAATGATGAACTCATACATCATATATATATAGCAAGGAAAGATTCATATTTCACTATGTATTGAGTATTCTTATGTGTTTATATCACCAAATAGTTATTTAGGTTTGGAACGATCTCCAAGATATCATATATAAATATTGGATATGTTAGTGGATAACTCATTACCGAAGTCCACCATATGGATAAACCTAACTATATTTCTCTAGTGATGTAATCTTATCTGGGTCTCACAGCTAAGGGAATCCCAAATAAAACAACAATAATGGGCATATAATCTAATTAGGGTCACCAATTACTTACTATCCTAACACGAGATAATACTGGGGGAGCATATATTTCACATGACATGCCCAATTAAATAATTAAGGTCCTTAAAAGTTCCTCTTTAGAAGGAATATCACACTTCATAGTTTTTGGGGGTTTCTTTAATAGTCTCCCTAACATTATAATCATCAATTTAATATTAAATTCATTATTTCTACATCCCATGAAATCATTATTTTCTTATTTTTTATTTCATTATATATGAATGTTACTAATTATTTAGTTTCAGAATTCATATGCCAAAAACCAAATAAATATGGTAATACTGTATTAATGTGTAACTATTTACATAACCCCCACTTTTTAATAATCCAAAAATTTAATCCAAAAACATATATAATTATATATAAAAATTCATCTTATGCATAACTCACATGATTTATTCATGAAATTGTTTAGAAATACATGGAATTATAAATCTTATCATGTGTAATCCAATATCCCTAGATATAAAAACTTTACCTTTCTATAACAAGTTATTATCCTCTTAGAAAATTGAAAGTACAATCCAATGTCCTGCTAGCCAGAGATACATTACTCAAGAGACAATCTAATTTAACATAACTCTAATACATAATATGTATAAGGAATATGTAATGAATAAATAAAGCATAAAAACGTTAATTAAGAAATAATGTCATGGTAGAAGAAAACTAATTCTTATGTTGTGTCACATAACATGAAATGCAAGGAATGAGTATTTATAAAAATCAACATGGAATCCCTCTTTTTTATTACATAAATTTTCATTTACGTTGTATACACAGATGATTTTTAAATGTTTACTTTATTATAAAAAATTTACAATATACATGAAAACATAAAACATACTTATAATCCACTTGAAATTATTAATTTATGTTCATCATAATTACAATTTCTTCATCTCATATCCAAGGGATATACATCAAATAAATGGGTGATCTTAAGGACCATTAAGGAAATAAAAGGTAAATAGTTTTGAAGTGACTATTAGAATTATTAATAAGAACATAAAGAATATCATAATAGAATGAGAAATATAAAAAGGCGAATATTATAATAAAACTAACATGAATCATAAAATGGAGATTTGGCTAAAACAATTATGTGATAAAATCATTATAATATCACTAATGATTTTAAATGAGGTGTTATAAAAATTAACTAGGGTAGTCACCATGGTATCATAAAACATGTCATCTATAGAGAATAAATTCTTTACCCAATTCATTGGAGCACTGTTTGGGAGCACCCTTTATATGCATTAATTAATTTTAGATATATATATAGAAATATGAAATTTAAAAAATAACCAATGTAGAGAAAAATAAATGAGTTTCTTATGAAAATCATGACGTTTGTAAAAGTACATAAAGAACATGATCATGATATCATTTTTAACAAAATGAATGGGAATGCAGGTTTTAAGTATGTCAATAACCAAATAAATTAAAAAACTTACAACTTATTTGATACCCTTAGAATAGAAATATGTTTGGGTATTAAAAAAAGAATATAAAATTTTATTAAGGAGAAGAGAGAAAATTTGAGAAGTAAAACCAGCAGTGTAACGAGTATAAAACATGGTTTATAAAACAGTAAAAAGATTGGGTACATGGGTATGACATTTATAAAACATAATTTTTCATTAATTTAATTAATAAAAATAATGAAATTTAGATTTACCAGAATACTCAAACAATATATACAAAAATAGGTTCAAGAAACAAAGAGAAAATAATGATATTTTTATTACATTAAAGAGTTACTCTTAAAATAGGAGGATTTGATCCATGGAGGATTGAGGACACATTGGGATGGAATCCTACCAGATCTCTGTACGGGATGGATTTTTATTTAATGGAAATGACGATATGGGTGGGTATTTATAGCAAAGGTGGATGATTTGTTTATTAGTTTCCAAATATTGGCCTTGAAAACCTTGGATGTGGAAAAATAAAAAACCTTGGGCTTTATGATGGTATGTTTCAATGGTATTGAACACATGGGGACATATTTTATGTTATTTTAATCCAAATTATTATAAAATAAGTTTATAAAAAAATTATTTTGGAAAAATTCATTTTCCTCACAAAATAACATTATTAAAATAAAAATTTATATTTTAGAATTTTGAAGGTGTTGTTTATATTGTGAAATATATTAAAATCTATTAAAATTAATGATATTAATAAAATAAAATACTTTAAGTCACATATTTTGGTTAATTAGTAATTACATAATTATTAGATAATTTTTATTTCATTTAAACATACTAGAAATTTGAAACTATATTTTTATTATTCACAAAAATATTATATTTTAGAAAATTTTCATTAATTCACCCTAAAGTAATTTTGATGCACTAATTTCAAAAATGATATGTATTTTTTCTTAATAATAATTATACAAGTGTGGTAATTTTATCTTTTAAATGTAAAAAATCCTTATTTACTAATAATAATAGCAGACTGAAAATGAAAAGTAATATTTCTAACAATTTAAAAAATAAAATAATTTCATCATTTATTTTTATATATGATTATCCTAATCATCATTTTAATTAATATAAAAATTAATAATCATACATTATTTTTTAAAAATAAGCATACTTTTTCTTGAAAAGTACAATTTCTATCCGAAAAATCAATTTAACAAAATCTCTATAATATTTATTTGGAAAACAATTATTAAAACAGATTTGATCGAATAATAATTTCATTTATTCAATTAAATTACACATCAAGTAAATAAGGCCTTGATTAAATACCCATTAAATCAATGACGTATGACCTAAGGTTAAGGTGGGTGATAGTGATAGATTCTTTGGGCCGCTTGGCTAACATATCCAGAGTGGTAATTTCGACTAACATGAAATTCTTTTGATGGATATTTTGTTATTGCTTATCTTGTGGAATCTCAACATGGTATTGGTTAGGCGTGAACCACAGTGATGCTACGTCCCTCCCAATCTCTTAAAAATTTGATTCATATGGAACAGATATACTACTTAAGGCCATCTTTGATCATTTAAATATTATTTATCATTTATTCTTATTATAACATAAATATTATTACCAAGAGTAGAGTCTGCAATAGTCATAATGACCAACTGTCATATGACACTCATATATCGATATTCATATTTAAATTTATACTCACTTAATTATTAAATAGATTATATTTTTTGTATTACAAAATAATAAAAAACACATTTTATTAGGAAACAAACTTCATTCAAAGAGGCCGGGATGGTACATACTTTCCCCTTGTAAATTGCTTCCTTGAAATTCAAACTCCATCTCTCATTTGAGAAAGGCATGGGTACTTCTATCTAATTGTATCCTCTAGTTAATACATTTCTTATTCATGTTTATGGTCCCTCCACAACACTTTGATGAGGTAGGTAGTTTTGTTTCATAGAACATAGTTTCTATAGTCGAAGATCTCCACCGCTTCTCTCAGAAGAGAGGTCATTGTTCTATTGTACCACATCAGGATTCAGTACATTTGGAGGATTAGATATATACTTCCTCATGAGGGATACGTGTAATACATAATGAACATAAGATATATTTGGTGGAAGAGAATTCTTATAGGACAACACTCCTTTTTTATCAATGATTTCATAGGTGAAATGTTACTAGGGCTAAGCTTCCCTTTCTTCCAAAATCACATGACTCTCTTCTATAGTGAATTTAATTGGATTAATTTTTCACCAAAATCAAACTCCAAGTCCCTTAAACTATTTTCAGCATAAATATTTTCCTGATTCTAAGTAGCCATATGTGTTTTTGGATGGAATGAACCCTTTCCATCAACTATTAAACCAGATCAGGTCCAAGTATCCTTCTCACGCTAACTTCATCCAAAAAAGAATGGGTTATAAATTGCTTCCAATATAGAGCTTCAAAGGGTTACATTTAAATATTTGGATAGAAGATTTAGTTTATTTAGAACTAAACTAATGTGTGGTGTTGATCACATCCTACATTGAATTCCATTGATCATGTAATAATCATGTCCTTGAGTGTATGAGTAGTTCCTTCGATTAGTCATTAGATTGGGGGAGATAAATAATACTAAAATTCAATTTATTACTCATATCATCTCGAATACATCTCCAGAACTGTGATGTGAACCTTGGATCATAATCAGAAGTGGTAGCGATTGGTACAACATTCAGCTCTACTAAATTCATGTATATAATTGAATGTTATCCAATAGATAAATCTTTTTGAATTAAAATGAAATGGAAATTCATGATAAGATGACCCACTATAACACATAATACTGTGTTTCCATTTGATTTAATTAGGTAAATAGTGAAAATTTCCATAGTTATCTTTTCCCACATCCATGTTGGTATGAGATGTGCTATTAAAACCCATTTAGGAACTTTTCGCTCTAACTTCACTTTTTGACAGACTATGCACCTTAAAGTGTATTTGATAGTCTCTATTGTCATGTTATCAGACTAATAATGACCACGAAGGACCCTATACGTTGTAGTGCATCAATTATTTATAGTTAATTTAGATCTATGAGCTTTATAAATTATCTTCTTTCCAATTTAAAAAATATATGGAACACGTAGCATAGAATGAAATTTTAGTACACATTCATGATCAATATTTGATATAAGAATCATCCCACTCGTTATTTCCTCTATTTCATTTTGTAACAAAGGATCTACACATTGATATTTCTATATATATATTATAATTATGGTTGTGAAATAATTTTGGATAGGTTTTATGATTTCTCATCCTTCATGATTCCCATGTCCAATGTTACAAGTTCTTTGATTAATGGATCATCTTGAATCGTCATCACTTATAGATCTACTTGGATTTTCTTGGTTAATGCATCAGGATCTTTTATTATCTTCTGGGATGATATGGAATTGAATAATCAGTCTTTACGAATACAACTATCTCTTTGGTATCATGTTTCATTCCTTTAGTGTGAAAATATAATTTAATCTACGATGGTCAGTGTATATATAAAATTCTCCCCATAAAGATCGTCCGTTCATATTTTCTGAGAAAATATAACCAAAATTTATTTTAAGTCATGAATAGGCTATTTCTACACTTGTGGATTCAAATTTTTATATGCATTAGAAATAACATTTTCACTTTTCATGAGGACAAACCCAATCCCATTTTGAGCAGCATCTCTAAAAAAATCCTTCTCTATGAGTGTTTAAAATTAATACAGGTGCATCAACTAAAATTTTCATGAGATCATTGAAGCTTTTTCAAACTCCTTTTAACAGATGAACTTGGATCCTTTTCAAATTAATTTGGTTAGCGTTTTTCAAATTCATGAAAAGTTTTCACACAACTCCTATAATATCTAAAAAAATTGAGGAAACTAAGAATCTTAGTTACTATTATAGGACGAGGCCACTCCTCCACAACCTTTTTCTTGGAAGGATCAATTGAGATTGTTTCATTGGTTATAATGTTCCCCAAGAAGGAAACTATTTGTGAGAAAAATTCACATTGTTTGTAGTTTTCCAATAGAATCTCCTTCCTCAGAGTATGAAATATAATTATTTTATGATCCATGTGATCCTCAAAAGTTTTTGGAATATATCAGAATATATTCAATAGAAACTACCAAGAATTTATTATGTTAGTCCTTAAAGATAATTTTTCATAAAATCCATAAAATATAAAAGGTGGATTAGTTAAGAAAAAGTGAAGAAATCCAAATCATAGTGCACATATCTTGATCTGAATTTCATCTTAGGAATATCATCATTCTTCACCCTTAATGGACGATATCCAGAGTGAAGATTAATCTTTGAGAAGAATGGATCCCCACAATTCTGGTCAAATAAATCATCAACCCTTGAATGATGGTACATGTTCTTCATTATGACCCTGATATGTTATCTATAATCAATGCATATATGCATTGATCTGACATTATTCTTTCCAAAAAGAACATGTTCTCCCCATGAATACAGGCATGGTTATATAAAACACTTATAAAAAAACATTGGAGTTTTTTCTTTAGCCCTAAAGCTTCAAAAGTTCCATTCTATATTGGGTCTTTGATATCAGCTTAGATCCAAACATGAGTTCAATGGAGAACACTACCTCTTTTTCTAGGGGAGGTCTTGGTATCTACACAAGACATACATCAATGTGTTCCCAAATTATAGGGACATTATCTATTTGTGTAATTTAGTTTTATTATTCATCTTCACTAATCATTTCCATAAAGAAGGCTATGGATTGTGCTTTTAAACTACCATTAGGTCAACATATATGTCCTTTGAAATCAAATGTAGTTTTCTATTTAATATTGATGCTATTTTATTGATTCTTATATAGATGTTAACATTATAATTTGAGATCTAGTCCATCCCTAGAATAGTGTCAAATTCTAACGTGGGAATGACAACTAGATTTGTGATGATATTGTGCTCCCCAATGTCAATACTAGAGTTTCTATTCATTATTTATGCTTGTACAATCCATTCATGAGTCATGACTAATAAGTATACTTATAGTAGTTGATGGATTTATTCAATATTTTTTTCAAAAATGGATGAAATAAATGAATTCATAGAACTGTTGCACACACCATATATAGAGTTCCTCCTATTTCTGAAGAAAAAAATTATAAAATAAGAAAAACAGAGTGAGAACCTTATTTATTTTAATAATATTATATTTCTAAATTAATTCTATGTCTTCAAAAATCAAACCTAAATATTTTATTCTATAAAAATAAATATATTTTATATAAATCCATCACAATGGTTTATAGAAAACAATATAATTATCCAAAAATATCCCCTAGGGATTTCAAACAACGAGTAAAACAAGGCATGTTGTTTTGAATCAGTTCCCATTTGAGCATAGCTCAAAGAAGTGTTTTAAGGATTTATTCCTACAAAAATCTATGCAAAATCCACATCCACGAGTTTATATCCATGAAATGATTTATTTTCTATGAATCCACTTAATTAATATTATACAAAAATACCCTAATGTTTTTCTATATTTTAACTTGTTCATATAATTATTTATAATGTTTTTAAACATGAATTTCAAAAAATAACTAAACCATATTTTGATACAAACTATAGATTCCCTCATTTTTATTAACTAACTTTTCATTTATTTGGTACCAATATAGGATATTTTAATGTTTTTATTTTTGGAAATAATATACATAATACAAGAAAACATAAAAAATTATTCTAGTACAATTTAATTAATTAATCAGAGGTTCATCCTAATCAAATTTACTAAATCCCATAACCTTGGAAAATACATCAATGAAAAGTGTGAACATAAGTATCCATAAGGAAAAGAAAGGGATATAATTTCTATGTGATGATGTGAAATTTCAATAAGAACTTGACTAATTTCAGGAAAAATTTTGAAAATAAAAATTGGAATATAATAATTTAAATACAATTAATAATAACATGGATATGTGGATAAAAAATTTAAATTAGACATTCATAAGCGTATCATCATGGATTTTCACTGTGGTGTTGTAAAAATTACCTTGGTTATTCACCAAGATATCGTAATACATATCATATATAGATATTAAATTCACTAACCAATGAATTATAGATTTGTTAGGGTGAATCCTATATTTTTTTGAATTAATTTAATCCACGTAGACCATAATTAAACATTTCATTAATAACCCATTAACAATAAAATAAATGGGTTTCGAATCAAAATCATGGTGTTTTTAAGTGTGCTTAAAAAATATAATCATTATTTAATCTATAAAAAAATAAAGGTCATTAGGATTTTATATATGTCAATACCATAAGAAAAATTATTTTTTACATATTTTTTAATAACCCTATAATATAATGAGTTTTAGGTATTCACAAGAGGGAAATAAATGATACTTTTTATAGATAAGTGTGAAATTTTGAGAAGTATATTCCATAGCATAATTGTTATAAAAAGTGGTAAAGAAAAGAGTTGAAAAAGGGTTCAATGATATAATATAGATAAAACACAATTTGTAATTAATGGAATGGATAAAAATTAATTAATATAATGTTACCATAAAATTGAGAAGTCGTATACAAAAATATGATCTTGAAATAAAGTGAAAATTATAATATTCCCCATACCTTATAGAGATTCTCCAAAAATTAGGGGATTGGAACCTTGGGTGCTTGAGAACACTTTGAGGGGACTCCTTGAGAGGTAAAACTAATTAATATTCATGGATGATGGATTGAGAGTGAAAGGAAATCGATAAATGGGTGAGTATTTAATGCAAAATTGGAGGACTTGTTTATTAATTTCCAAATATATGACTTGGAAACATAAGTTGTGGAAAATTGAAATATTATGGGTTTCCCAATGGAATTTTAAAATTGTATTGAAAAATTGGATTCATTTTATGTTACATTAATAAAATATAGTTGGTTATCATTTTATATAACTTATTTTGGAATGTAAAATTCATGTTTTCACAAAATATTTTTTTTAAAGTTATTGTTTATTTTTTAGAATTTTAAAAATGAATTATATATTTGGAAATGGATTAAAATATATTAAAATATTTTATATTAATAAAATATTACTTTTTATGTCTTGTATTGTGGTTAATTTATTATTACATTTTGATGACATAATTATGATTTCATGTAAACATATCAAAAAACTGAAACTATATTTTTTTATTCAAAAAATTAATGTATTTTAGAAAATTCTCATAAATTCAACCTAACCTAAATTTTACTATCTAGTTTAAAAAATGATATTATTTTTATAATATTAATTATTTAAATTTTTCAATTTTACCATTTAAAAAAATTATTTTTTATTAAAAATAATAGAATATTGAAAATGTCTAGTAATATTTCTAACACTTGAAAAAAGTTAAATTATTTAATCATTTATTTTTAAATAAAAATATTTTAGTCAAAATATTTCATTAAAATAAACATTACAAAAACCTTAATTTATTATAATAAATAAATAATTTCTGAAATGTACACTTTCTTTCCAGAAAAGAAATTTATCATATTCGTCATATTTTTTATTAAGAAAAACTCTTCTTAAAATAGAAATGATGAATAAAAATTTTATTTATGAAAATAAATGAAAATTTAAGAAACTATTGCCTTGGAATATTACCTTTTATAACACCCATATATGACCTAAGGGTAAGGTGTGTGTTGACGATAGATTCATGGTGTATCTCGGCTAATGTCATCCATGTTTTAATTTACACTAACCTAAACTTCAATCGAAGGAGTTTTTTTCTAGATTCACTTGTTAAATTTGAACTCAGGTTTGGTCAAGGGTGAATCCCAGTGATGCTAACTCCCTCAAAATATCAGAAAAATGGTATTCAAATGGAATGACTCTATTAGTTAAGGCCATCGTTTTCCATTTCTGTATTGATTATTCTTTATTATTCCTACTTATTTTACTGTTACTACTATTACTATGAGTTAAGTTTCCAATAGTCATAATGACCAACAATCATATATAAGTCCATTCTTGATTGTAAAATTTCAATTTATACTCACTTCCTTATTATAGTGATACACAATTTTTGAATAAAAAATAATATAACACCCATTTTCTCAAGAAACAAGTTTCATTAAAAAAGTCTAGGTCATTAAAATCCATTTTTATGACAAATTAAAGAATATATAATATTTAAATTTATCAAAAAATTTACTTACATGAATGTTCAACAAAAATAAATATGTAAATAAATAAATATTTTTTTTATTTTCTAATCATTAAATAATAAGGTGACAATTTCATACATTATTTAGTCATATAAACCTCTTATATAGAATTCTTAATAGTTATCATTTATACACAATTTATAATCAAAAATCATTTTTATTAATAGTTTTTATTACGGATTATATCATATTTTATTTTTGATAAAGGAGGGTTATCAAACATATGTCATTATAGGAATCAAAATATACCCTTATATTCCATTTACACACAATGGAATAAACCCTTACATTCGAGGTAACCAATATATAATAGTATCTATCATGTAAAGGGATATTGTGGGAAAAGAAGTTACCCTGACTTATGGATTAACACATACATAAGAGAATCGATAATTAAAAGGAAGAAAAATATTACATATCAGGTAATTCATACCTATGTTATTTTCCTTTCTACAAAAAACTAATAATTTGACATATGTTTAACTCATAAATATTTTATTTTTGACCTCTGCATTAAATATAAACAGTTAAAATATTGTGTTACCCTTTCATATCAAAATGCTATAGTGGTGTAACCCTTAGACATATAGTATTATTATATGATATATTCTATATATTCATGAATCAAATTCACTATTTTGGCACTACTTTTTTATTGTACCTGTGATATTATTTCTGTCATAGTTGATGGTATATAGAAAAACTAAAATTTTTCATCTTATTATACTTTGTGATACACATCATCACATCATATGGAAAATAAAAACATAATTGAACATTATGATATCAGATATAGTAACTCCATATAGAGAGATCCAATGGGTTACATCAACCAAATAATATAGTATATTAATAAATTTCCTCAATGTGATTATGATATGAATATTCCTCATAACATAAGTAAAATAACATGTTGATTCGATAATTATTTTTGATTTGATTACACTTAAGGGTTTTAATGGATTATCTCATTTTCATGGATGTGAATGTGACTTCTCAAAATGACTAGTCTATCTTTAAAAAACAAAAATAAAAAATAAATAAGATAAAATAATTAGGCAAATCATTATCATAGTGATCTTGATCTATTTTGAACATGATGTATTTTCATTAATTCTTATCACTGAGCAAAAACTATCATACTCTTTATTATACATGGATTACACTAATAACTAGAATCCTTGTCCATAATGAGAGGACCCCAAAAACTAAAGATGTTATAGCACCATCCCTTTTAATATTAACTGTGAAGAGTGAGGGAAAGATGGATTTACCTATTACTTTTAATAATATTGTAATCAATTTAGAGGGATCACATCCCTTTATATAAAATCAATTAATTTATTGAATAGAGTTGATATATGGTTTCAATTTCATGGTACTCGTCATTTTTACATATAATTCATGAATTTTGGGATCTCATATCCATTTTTTTATTATTACATCTTTTAAATTATTTATTAACCCATTGTTAAATAACTAAAGATAGAGAAAATAATACATGTGGATTAAGCCCTACACTAAATATCATATAACATTTTTCATCATAAACTACTATAGATACCCATTTTATGTTATGATTGAATTATATTTATGCCCATATCACCAAATTCACATTATATATATCATATATTATGATACACTATATTTTAGTTGATATCCTATAGTCACAGGTCTAGATAATTTGGGAAAAAAATGAATATGGAAGTTCATTATTTCCAAATCATATTACTAATCCCCCTCTTCTTAAAGATCTTACTCATACATAATTATAATAAAGAGACACTATAATTTCACGGATGTTAAGATATTCTACACCAATAATCATGTTATTTTTTAACTCATTTATTCACGTTAGGGAAGGGAGTTCATTGGTTTCTTCTGAGTATAATTTCATAAACATAGTGATGAATACATTTGAAATAGATCAACTAGTGGAAGGTATATGATTTTTCATTTTATATTATATGGTCCCAATATAATCCTTATGATACTGTTGATAATTAAATCTATAAAATTTCCTCTTTTCTTAAGTTTACACAAATATTTTCTTTCTATTACAAAAAAAAATTAATTTTTCAGGTTGATCACACACATTAATAACAAAATAAAATAAATAAAAAAATAATCACGGTCATTGTAATTTTTTGTTTGTTCAAACTAATCGGTTAATAAACAAGTAGAACATATAACAAATATATTTATATACCTAATAATAAATAATACACCCGTTTTGGTTAGAATATATAACACAATCCAACTACTCATCCACGACCCATGACATCTTTCTCTCATTAAGTCACAAATTTATAATTTGTTATAGAAATATAATTGAAAAAATGAGTTTGAACTCAAAATTATAAAAAAATAAATTCATTAAACCAATGAAAATTTTGTTTTCTCAATGATTCCCAATTTTTTACTAACACATCTTCAATAAATTTCACTAAAACTCTTTACATCCAATCTAAATCATCATGGGAATTAAATCCAATAAATATTCAATTTATAATACTAGATATTCAGAATAATTGACTACTAATTCCATATTATGTATCTTATAAATGAGTCTTTATTCTTTAAAAAATGTAATGGTACAACCTAGGAATTCTGAGATTAAAATTCCAAATTTAGTATTCAACCAACTTTTAGCAATCTATACTACATATTAAAAAATTATATTATAATCAGGAATAGATAAACTATTAAACTCCATTGTGGTTTTGGAATTTCATTCCATAATAATTAAATATTTTAATAAGGTCAAAATCATGAAATATAGTTGTAAACATCACTTTTTCAAACCTCACAAAATGTCTTTTTTAAATGACCATTCCACCATAAAAATAAAAATGAACAATAGTATAACTATAATAACCATGGGGTAGTAATTATATATAAAAAAGAACCATGGAAATTTTATTTATCTATTCTTTTATACACATTTTTTCGACTCTGGATAACCTGATACATGAAATGTCTCATTCCATAGTTTGCTACTTATTTGAGAACATGTTTGTTCAAAAGGATTTTTCAATCCCAATTAAACTTCTATAATTCTCATTATGGGCCTCTGTATTTTTCAATGGTATGTTTAATCCCAATAAGTTCTTTGACTCATTGTGGTACTCAATATCACATCATTTGAATCCAAACTCGGACCATGTAAATATTACCAGTTCAAAGAGAAATAGATTTCATGCTATTTTAATATATCTGGTTTTATAAAATTTAAAAATTTAGAATCCTTATATATCTACTATATCATATCAGTAACCATGTGCATATTATTTTTTAACTTTACATATTATTTTTTTTGTCTAAACATTTTCTACTGAAATTCATTTCACTAAGGCCACAATGAATTTTACGAAGACATGTATGTTCCATTTTGCTTCTTATAATTAAATTAATCAATTGAAATTCATTCTAAAATGCCTAATATATCCAAAATATTTCTCCCCTAAATCATTCTCCCTTTGAATTTTCTATATGATCACTAGGTGGTTATGCCTTTTACACTTGAACTAGATCTCTTCAATTTAAAAAAACATATTTGATCACCGACATTGAATAACCATTCTCCCTAGAGCATGGTTTGTTAATCTTCAAAAAATGATAAAACTTTAAATATAAAACTATGTGTTCCGTTTATTGGATTAAAATATATTATTAGAACATTTTTTTATAAATATCCTCATTTGGATTTTATTATCCATATTTAAATGATCAACTAATGTATTGATATCCATGGTCCCCAGTGTAACATCCCCAATAGTCCTTCTGCACATTGGAAAAAAACTAAAGGGTTCACCATTATAAACTTGATTTGTTTACAACCATAAATTCATAAATTATCATTATTATAAAATTAATAAAGTATCAATTATCATTGTTTCTAATTCAATGTGATTCAACAATCATTGTTGAAAATATAGAAAAAAATTCAATTTTATCAATGGAATATAGTTATTTTCTCATGAAACCTTAATTTTGTTATTAATTCACCATAGACTATCTCTTTTCCAATATTATTACTAAAAAAATTTATTATTTCAAGAACAAAATATCAAAATGATTCATTATTTAAAATGATGAGTGGGATTGTCAAATAACCTTATTTTGAGGAAAATGGTTGAAATTTGATGTTCGATCAATTAAATACTCGATTCTTCTTCGGTTGATAGGGGACTCTCACAATCATCCAGAACAAGGATGAAACAAAATTGTTTTCTTTGTTCCTCTTTAGAGGCATAATATCAAAGACGACTCTTAAAATTGATAGATTTTATATAATGTACTGGAGAACATGTCCAAGAATTTATGTCTATAAATTATTCTCTAATTTTATGGTATGAAAAATATGATTCAAATTTATATCTACAAAATTTAATTTCCCAATGGTTCTTTGCCCAAATATAAGGTAATTTCCCTAATACAAAATATATTGTTATCTTTTTAATTAATTGTGAATTTTAAACATATGTCAAATAACTGGATAACAGGAAAAAAGTTTTTTAGATACAATCAATATATATAACAATAAAATTATTTATTTTATCTCATATAAAATGGGATTTTATACTCCTTTTAATATTTAAAGCCCCTAAATTTACAATATGAACATATCTATTAACTCTTCCATTCAAATTCATGAGATTATTCAAATTTCTTATTATGTAAGATGAGAACATACTATCATGAATACACTTGCTACATTTATTTGTATCCTTAACTGAAATCTATGAATAAATATAGTTATCCACTACCATAAGCCTCTTATCATTCCATTAAACAATTTACTGATTTGATACATATGTCAGTATTGTTGGCGCCAAAAATGTGGCCTGAAAGAAAGGAACGAAAAAGAAGGCCGGCGCACTGCCTCGTGAAGCTCCTCCGCGAAGCCCCACCGTGAAGCGCCCCGACCATGGCGGCACCGCGAAGCTCCAGAGGCGGTAATGCTCTGCGATCCCATTTGACGTTTGCGAGCCGCCACAAAGCACCAGAGGCGGTAATCCTCCGTGAACGCATTTGATATTCGCGCGCCGCCGCGAAGCTCCGGAGGCGGTCCCCTCCGCGGCTGGCGTTGACGTTCGCGAGCGCGCCGCGAAGCACCAAAGGCGGCGCATGAGTCCTACATCGCAGAGCCCCTTCCCTATAAATACTGTACTCCCCCTGAGTCCCGAAGACAGACAATCTGACCTTTCGGCTTCTCCTCTCCTGAATCGCGAAGCACTCTTTGCCCCGGGAATCATGAGCTCCGCGAGGTATTTCTACTTCGCGAGACGCCTCTGTTTTGTCTCGTTTTGAGCCCCTCTTCCGAGAGGGATGCCCTTCGCGAAGCTCAAGGGCGTTCGCGAAGGAAGGGGATTCCCAAAGGAACCCGGGCAGCCGTGGAGTGTTTATGCTTCGCGAAACCCCCAACCCATGCTTGCGATCCCGATGCTAAGGCAGGATCGCTACACATCGCGAAGCACACTGCTCCGCAAGACTCTGCTTTGTGAGGCACCCCTTCTTCGCGAGGCAGTGCTCCGCGAACACTGTTCCACTTCGCGAAGCACCTTCCACTCACACCTATTCCCCATGCTAAGGCCAAGGCACTCCACTTCGCAAAGCACACTCCTCTGCTTAGAGATTCCTCTTCCCGTGCGACCCTCCAGATTTGCACGATGTGATTTCAAAGTCCCGTGGACAATACCACCCGTAGCGTTGCTTCACCTAATGCTTCTTTGCATAGGCACGCTAACGGCTATTGCTTCTTCACATAGCCACGCTAACGTGGACCCCTCGATGGTTCGTTCCACGACACCCCTTAACCATGGCCTTACCGGTACCTTCCCTTCCCCAAGGACCAGAGGGTACCAGTTATGTAAGTCCTAGGCGTGTGAAGTGAACCCACCTCGTCCGAGCTGGAGGACGTTAAACTGCCAAGCACCACGTCCTCAACACATGACGTTAAACTGTGACCCAACCTCGTCTCCCTCACGAAGGGTCCCCCCAGCTCGAACATTCTTTACACCACTCGTCTCCACGGGAATGGAACTCTTCCGCACATGGAATGAGATCCTCCTTGTCGGAGTGGCGTATGTTCGCAGGGGAAGGGCTGCCTCAGAGCGTAAGCCCCTAACATTTCGTACGGATGATTGCACCCATGCATCTCCGTACTTCCCCACAACCAAGGTCAGTGGAGGGCGTGATAGGGAACGAGGCACCCCCCTCTGGGCCTCCATCCAGGAGTAAGTCCCAACACCATGGGCCGCCCAACACGTAAGCCCCTTTTCGCTTCTCACGGACTCACCCTTCGCGACGTGATCGTCAGGTCCTTGTAATCTCTTGTTTCTCACACCGAGCATGACTCACGTGGGCTTAGAGTGAGCACTGACCCTGACCCCTCATGTTATGAACTACGATGACTTTGATCCATGTCAAGGCATGGTACGTAAGAAGCCTCTATGAGGTTCTAGCCCACCCGTCTTACACGTCGGGTCTCACCCCCATCCAGCACGACGTTAAACTGCATTCTGGTCCAGTGGTATGCCATTGCGACCCGTTTTATAAACTACGAGGTCTTTGATCCATGTGAAGGCATGGTACGTAGGAAGCCTCCATGAGGTTCAAGGCCACCCGTCGTTCTTCCACGTCGGGTCTCATTCCTATCTAGCATGACGTTAAACTGCGCATTCTATCCGAACTACGAGGACTTTGATCCATGTCAAGGCATGGTACGTAGGAAGCCCTCATGAGGTTCAAGCCCACCACTAGTGGACCCACGGGTCTACTTTCACGTCGGTTCACCGGCAAATCCTAGAGAACTACGAGGTCTTTGATCCATGTCAAGGCATGGTACGTAGGAAGCCTCCATGAGGTTTAAGCCACATTGCTCGGTCGTTCATTCACGTCGTGTTTCGCCCTCTTCCAGCAGGACGTTAAACTGTATGCCCCCCTTGTCCTGCATGACATTAAACTGCACACCCATTCCCATTTGAACTACGAGGTCTTTGATCCATGTCAAGGCATGGTACGTAGGAAGCCTCCACGAGGTTCAAGCCCAACCATCATCTAATTCACGTCCAGCACGACGCTAAACTGCAATTCCCGTCCGACGGAAAGCCGTTGTGACCATCCCAAACTACGCGGACTTTGATTCCATTCCATGGGGATACGTAGGAAGCCTCATCAAGGCTCAAGCCCAAATTCACCGTCGCCCTTGCGATGGTCCCATTTCACTCTCCCTCCACTCCATTCATCAACCTATCCCCCGTCTCGATTCTCACCCGGACCATCTTATCCCGGTGAAACCATGTCGGTACGCTCTTCTTCACAGCCATCTATGGACTGGCCCCGGTATCGACATCCCTTCAAGGAGGATCCCTCAATCCGATCTATCCTAGCTAATGCTCTGGTTGGGTTGATCCGTCTCCTCTAGACGTTAAACTCACGGCATACCCTGTGTTGAGCACGGGAAGCTGAGGAAAACCTCAGATATGTGTCTACGACATATAATTCCCCGCGATCGATGTGGGATGCCTCGGGCCTCCACGCCCTCGAGAAGCCTTGTTACCAAGGATAACAGACAGACATGCCAGGTACCCCAGCATCCAGACACGCTACTAATGACTCAACGTGACTACTCCCCTGACTGAAGGTTGCTGCCCGGACTGGACCCTTTGGAATGTCCCGACAGAAGCAGTGTAATTAACCGGCGTCCATGGAAACATGGCACTGGGAAGAGTTTCACGAACTACGTATTAAATCTATGAGGGAGACCCGGACTAGGTGATGAGTTCCGAGGAGGAATCCACGGAAGGAAGAACCGATATCCCATCATCCTATTTCGATCAAGGAGAAGACGTCCCTGAATAAGGTGCGGATGCCGCCCGCCGTTGGAAAGCGGGAATGCGGGGCAACAAAGCAGCGCGTCCTCCTCTAGAGACGGATGCGCGCGCGCGCCCGGTGGAAAGTGTCGGAAACAGAAATGGTGAACCCGACGTGAAATTATTCTCCTCAATATGGAGATTAGTAGCGTTCGAGACACCAGTAGATTGACGTGTCACCGGATCCAGATATCTGGTGCCTGGTCCCGCCAAGCAAATAGCGGGCCTGTCGTGAAACTCACCGGAAGTCGGGGTAGTAGAACGTGGAGCACTCCGCTCTGCAGCGTGTTGGCGTGGATCCTTTTTACAGACGTGGAGAATGGAAGAATGTTGGGGCACTGGCTGTCAATCCTTTTTCCTCTCAGTACTGACGAGTTGATCCCTTCGTTTCCCAGGAACCAGGTTGCTGTTACAGAGATGCGGTCACCATCCGCTCCTCACCCACGCAGGGGCAGGGGAAACACCACGAAGGCCACCCCACGTAGCACCGCTACCGCCACGACGGCCGCCACATCACGGAATATGGGGCGCCCACGCCCCCTCTCCCCATCAGAGGTCATCCAGCGAAGGGTGATCAATAACCTCGTGCGCAGGTATAAGGAAGAAGGGGTCATCCCAACCCGGGATATGGCCCGCCTGGACCTGGAGGCCTCCAGGCCCCACCGTCAACGCCGCCCTAACAGGCCGCGCAGGGAGCCTCTTCTCCCCACCCCAACATTCAACCGTTTCGGGAGCTTGTCTCCGGAACGCCTTGACGACTCCTCGCCTTACGCTGAAGAGGCGGGCGCTGTCCGGCTCAGTCTGCTCAGGGCCCCGACCCGAGGGGCCCAGGCAGGAGCTCCCGCCTGGCCGCATCAGCGCCGCCGTCCGGCCCCACATGAGGATCTGGAAGGCTACGTCCCTGCACCACCTGCACCAGCTCGCCTGACCCGACGTCAGCGTCGGGCACGGGCTGAGGACGCTCGCCTAGGCGCGTCAACGTCGACAGCTACAGTGGCCCGAGCCACCGCCGACGTGCATCGTGAAGCCCCTGCATACAATGAGCAGGGGCACTCCTTCACCCAACCAGGATCGAGACCCCAACCACCCCACGGGTAGGCTGGGTTGACTCTCCGGGTTGCAGGCCCAATTGGTGATCGCCGCGAGCTAACCCGCGGTAATGTCACCCCGTACGGAGGTCCTCCCCGTACCACTACTCCATAGAGCGTGGGCCTTCCCCGCTCCGAGGTTCGTTAGGGAGGCGTGCCTCGTGCTACCCCCATCCCTCAGGAAGACCTGCCCCGCGGTAGTGACGCTCAGCGTGGAAACATTTCTCGCACCCACTATACAGGATATGGAGTCCATCCTCCTGCCCCCAGCCGCCAACCTGAAGGCACCGTCCATCCAGTCCCTCTTCAACGTGGGGGCCCTCCCTATGTCCTCTCTGCAACCGGCGAAGGTCCTCCTCGCTCCAGCAACTCGAGGAGTGAAGGTCAGCCTCGCTCCACCCGCAGCGACCATGGAGGTCCTCCCCATGCTCCTGCCAATTCCAACAGAGGCCCCGCCCACATGGGTACTATTCATGGAGGTCCTCCCCATGTACCCTTCGACATTTTCCCCGGTTCCCCTCGCAACCCAGCTATCTCGAGTGGGGGACCTCTCCGACACGGCGCTAGCGCCGCCCCGAGGCTGCCTAATGAGGATCAACCCTGTCCCGAAGAGCCACCCCGGGGCAGAAGAGCGGGTCATCGCCGCCACAATAAGAATCCTGGGAAGTCCCGGGTGGAGATCAAACCTGCCCGCTTCTCCGACTCGGAAGCGGAATGTGATTCAGCGATGGAACCTTCTCCCCGCTCCTCCGTATCAAGGACTGGGGTAGGAACCAGATGCGTTAGCTCCATTCTCCCAGAATTTGAGGTCCACCGGATTCCCGTCTCTCTCTGCAGGTACATCCAGGAGGAAGAAATCCTGGGAATTCCGCAGGTCTCGACCACGCAATCACCGCCTCTGTCACCAGAAGAGCCCTCTACCTCTACCAGAGATCGCGTAGAGTTATTTTGGGGACCAACTACGGTAGAGAGACGACACGACCTGTCGCCGGTAGCCGCGGCTCCTGTTCCAGAAGCTGTGGTTATCAGCCCGTCGTATCGTGACATCGTGACCAGGTCACCTCACTCTTCGGAGGATGGCCCAGAATTTGGCGTCCAGTTAGCTCGTTTGCCGTACTCTCCACCGCCGAGCTTATTATCCCAGAGGTCCGCCTCGGTACCGCTACCAGTTCCTCAGCCGCCCCCGGTCGATGAGTGGGGCAACACAGGGCCAGACCCTGAGTCCGAGCCTAGGAGCTTCTGATGTATCCTTGCAGCAGATTACTTCCCGGAGAAGTTCTGGCCGACGGTGGCACTGAATTTCCACATACCAGAGTCTCTTACCCCTGAAGAAGTGGGGTGTTTTTGTCGAACCCTATGGGCGACACACTTCCGCCTCCGTTATGAACGGGTGGTGTACCCCAGAAGTCGAGAGCACATCAAAGAAATCGGCGAGCAGTGCCGCCTGATTGATGCAGCCACACTCCTTGTGGCCCAGCACCCTAAGTCGCCAGGCCACCAGAGCGTCCTTCAACGAAAATGCGTTCAGAGTCTTAAAGAACTCCACAGAATCGTCAGGGAAGCCACCCCCCATGTGCAAGTCCGTTGTTGGGGACACTATGCCGCTCTCCTCTTCGAACCTATCTGACGGCAGCCCGATTCTCTATGTGACATCGAGGACATGCCCTCAAGAGGGGTCGCAGTCCACATGGCCGACGTTGTGGATAAGGAAGATGATCTTGAATTCCTTGATGGAGACTTACCACCCGAGGGCGTACCGCCGCTGCTCGACCCATCAAGGAGAGTTACCCGTCAGCAGGGAAACCTGCTAGGCCTCGCCGTACCCACCGAATCGCTGGTACTCGGTAGAAATACCGGCAAGGGTAAGGAGAACATCGGAACAGTCATGCACTCCGACCCGTCTGCCTCTGCGCAGAAGATGGAAGAGGATCCTGAGAAGTCCGCGTTACGCCAGCAGCTTGCTGAGTAGAAGAGGCTGGTCGACGAACTCTTGGCTGAACGCGCCGCAGAGCGACGACGCGACTATGGTAATCCCAGGCCGGGGCAGCAGGGGCAGGAACAATTTCCCCCCGATGAGATGCTTCCGGGCCACCCTGATCATGCTACTGCCTCAGACAGGGCGGAAGCCGGAACATACGGAAAGAGGGCACGATACGTCTCGCCAAACCCCCCCGAGCGATGGGGCAATCTGAAGAATCCAACACGGGTTCCCCCAGTCGCCACGCAGGTCGTCCAGCCAGTTGACCCACGAGCGACAGAAGTCGTCTACCATATTGAAGAACCTGGAAATGCACTTGTGGTTAGGGATCCCCATCAAGACAGGGACCCCCACCCGGAGGACCTTATTGCGGCACTCACAGCCCGCCTCGAGGCATTGGAAACGCGGCAGGTGGCGGTCCCACCGGATGGCAAGCCTTATCCCGCGTGGGTGGATGATATGCCCGCGCCTCCGGGCTTTGGGAACCCCACTTTCTCGCCTTTTAACGGGATAGGGGACCCGCCCCAGCACTTGGCTCATTTTTCTTCCAGGTGTGGCCCCATGCTGGGGACCCCGGCTCAACAAGAAGCCTCCAAGCTCCGATGTTTCGTACAGACATTGTAAGGTCCGGCATTCGTCTGGTACAGCCAGCTCCCTATCGGATCGGTGACCGGTTGGGAGGATCTTCGCCGTCAGTTCTTATACCAGTTCAGCTCCACCACGTGAAAGACCAGCATTGCAGACCTCTTCAAGTGAAAGCAAAGGCCTGATGAGCGAGTTGCAGACTTCATCGCCCGGTGGAAGGGACTTACGTATTCCCTCGATATGCCACTGACTCAGGAGAAATTACTGAAGATGTGTGTGGGGAACGTCAAGACAGAGCTGGTACCCTCCCTAATTACCCAGAACTACCCTGGAGGGTTCAGAGATTTCTCGGATAAGGCCCAACGCCTCGAGGAATCCCTACAACAGGCTAGGCAGGCACGTTTGTTGCCCCCAATGATCCCAGCCAGGAGAACCACCAGGGCTGAACCCGCCGCGGTGGCTCAAATAGAAGCCACGAGGCAGCTGGAGTTGCTGCCGGCGGCACCACCCCTGCAACCCCACAGAGGTCCTCCACCTCAAGCACAGGCTCCTACCCGGCAGCGACCGCCTCAGAACCGACAGGTTCCCCCACGCAACGCGCCACCGCCACCTAGGCGAGACAATCAGGCGCCGCTTCCTCGGCAGGCCCCTCCGGCCCCTCGTCAGGGCCAGGCCCCCAGGGCCCCCTATCCGGAAAGAAGGTACCATACCTATTTGTTCAACGAAAATCAGGTCCCTGGCTACTTCCGAAGTGCTCTGGAGCAAGGGATTGTGCGCCTGCCTGAGTGCAAAAGGCCGGTGGAGGCGCATCTCACTGATCACCCCAACTATTTCCCTTATCATCGGATCCTGGGGCACACCCTCAAGCAATGCTATGTGTTTAAGGAATGGCTTCAAGACCAGGTCAACAACAACATAGTTAAGTTGGCCCCAGCACCAGCGCAAGTGGCAGGTGTCTTTGCAGGATCAGAAATCGGCAGCGACAGCGAAGGTGAGTGGCAGCAGGTCCCTAGTCGCGGATCCCTAAAATATGATGATTGGATGGCTCGAAAAACCGTCGTCCATGCCCATGGTATCATCCGGGTGCGCCTGAAGCAGTCAGATCCTTCAGAATAAGTAGTTGGTGCCTCCGCATCATCTTCACAGTCGGCCCCTTCCCAAAAGGGAAAGCAGCGGCGACGCAAGAAGAAGCAACGTGCACCGCCGGTGCCGTCGTCATCCCTCACTCTCGGCGACTTTATGCCCCCCGAAATGGGGATTCCTCCCAGGATCCACCCAGCGGTGGATGACTCCTCGAGCGATAGCCAAGGGTATGCTTCGGTTAACACCGTGGAGCTGGTAAAGACCTATATGACCCCCGAAGAGGGGGAATGCCAGGAAGACCTCCCCAACGTTTCCAGCCGACGTCAACGTCAGCGGAATCGCAATCGCACCGGTCATAGAGGTACGTCAGCAGGCACTCTTGGCCAAGCTGTGCACGCTACCGAGACCAGGCAGCAGGCTCAGTGCAGATCTCAGCACGCGCAAACCCATCCAACACCCTCGGCTCTACCTCCACCACCGTTCGTGCTACTGGATCGGGGGGAGCCGCCTCGTCCGTATCACAGTCAGTCCTGCCCCGCTACAGACCAGCCTCTGCTGTCCGATCCTAGTCCGGAGACTACTCTTCAGGCTCCAACTGGTAGGAAGCAAGATTTACCCAGTACTAGTCAATCGTCGGTTCAGCCAGCCGGACTCACTGTGCCTCCGAATGCCGAACGACCCCCTGTGAGCAGAGGATCGCGTTTGGCACGAAAGTACGATGTTCTGAAGCACCTGGACGACATTCCGGCGAGGCTCTCCATCCTTGAGGCCCTTCGCCTGTCATCTGAAATTTGCGAAGCACTTGCCGAGTCCCTAAGGATCCCCCTCCAGTTCGAGACGGAGGTAGCAGCTGCAGAAGCCTTCCATACCGAGACGTTTGAAAACGCCGAATGTCGGGCGGTTATCTCGTTCTCCGGTGAAGATGAGGACCCTCATATATAGGGGAACATTCGCCCACTGTATATCACTGGTCACTTCAACGGTTTGGAAGTCCACCGCTGCCTCATTGACACAGGTTCTGGAATCAATCTAATTCCGAACCAGAAGTTACGAAAGCTGGGTCTGTCTGAAGGTGATTTAACCCCCTCTGACCTCAGGATCCAGGGGTATGACAGGACAGAGCAAACCCCAGTCAGCAAGATCCGCCTGAAGACTCAGTTCGGTGGCTTAATTGCCAGCACCGAGTTCATGGTCGTTTCTCAGGACACCGCCTACAACGCATTGATGGGCAGGCCATGGCTCCATCTGCATGCAGTGGTCCCTTAGTCGTATCACCAGTGCCTCAAGTACTCGCTCAATGGTCGAGTAGGCGTGCTCCAAGGAGATGCGTCCCCTTTCGCTTCTTGTGAGGCCCACTATCTGGATGCGGGTTATTACAAAAGTAAGGATAAGCAAATCCTGGTAAGCGAGTATGAACCCACCCCGGTCACAAGTGACCCCTGGGCAAGCATGGATGACGCCTACATCCTCCCGATCCACCGGTTGGAGGCCACGACCCCCGACATGGGGTAATGTTTTGTTGTTTCGGGTACGCAAGGAAGGCATGTTCCCGTGTCCAAGCGATGGCAGAAAATCACCTCGTACTCCTACATCAACTAGGTTGAAGTCATCCCAGAACCCCCTACCCATGTACGGTACCGGGACGTCAAGCTGATGACAATGGCGGCACACCATACGTGTCTCTTCCACCGGGCTGGAATTAACCGACTCAGGCCGACACGTCACCACTGATTTGATATCATCAAATGTGGCCCTTTAGGCCGAAGTCCAGATGGGATAGGGTTGACTGCTTTCATTTCTACGGTCTCGATGGCAAGTGAGTCTCCTGATGTGATGACCGCTACTGCCCGAGCCAGCACCAGCTGCCCCGTGGATCTTGATAGCCCAGAAGTATCTTCCGTCGCGGGAAGTCCCCCCACGGATGGGGAGGAAGACCTGGAGGATGCTCCTCCCGCCTTTGAAGAAGGCGTCTCTACCACGGTTGATGAACTGGTACAGGTGAACCTTGGAAGCGAGGCAAATCGGAGACCCGCATTGATCAGTGCAGCCATGTCCCTCGAGGAGCGGCAACAGTACGTGGACTTCCTCAAACAGCACCGTGATGTGTTTTCCTGGAGTTACGATGAGATTCCAGGGCTGGATCCCCAAGTGTCTGTTCATCGTCTGGGCCTCCCGACAAAACATCGTGGGTTTAAGCAGCCTCCCAGGAAGATGCACCCTTCTCATGGTGCTATGGTTGAGGCCGAAGTTGATAAGCTAATCAAATCCAACTTCGTTAAGGAGGTCCAGTACCCCAAGTGGCTTTCCAACATTGTGCCAGTCAGGAAGAAGAATGGGAAGATCAGAGTCTGCATCGACTTCCACGATCTTAATCGCCACTGCCCAAAGGATGACTTCCCACTCCCAGTGACGGAGCTGTTGATTGACGCCACTGCCGGGTTCCAAGCCCTCTCTTTCATGGATGGGTATTCCGGGTATAACCAGATCCGGATGGCCCCCGAAGACGAGGAGTCCACTGCCTTCAGGGCTCCCCAGGTTACCTTTTGCTACCAGGTAATTCCATTCGGTTTGAAAAATGCAGGTGCCACTTATTAGAGGGCCATGCATCGCATATTCAAACCGATCCTCGGGACATTGGTGGAATGCTACGTGGATGACCTTGTAGTTAAATCATGCCAGCGCCAGGACCATCTCAAAGACCTTGAGAAAGTGTTCGGTTTCCTCCGTTCCCGTCACTTGAAGATGAACCCGCTAAAGTGTGCCTTCGGGGTCACCTACGGGAAGTTTCTGGGCTTTGTTGTCAGATATCGAGGTATCGAGATTGACCCGGAGAAGATCAAGACCATCAACCAAATGCCTCCCCCGAGAAACATTCGGAAGATCCGAGTCCTTCAAGGCCACCTAGACTATATACGTCGATTCATTGCGAATCTGGCCGGCAAGTGTAATCCCATTTCCTAGCTCATGAAGAAGGGCGCTGCCTACGAATGGGATGAGGAGTGTCGGACCGCCTTCGAGGAAATCAAGCAGTATCTGCTCCAACCTCCGGTCTTGATGCCACCCGTCTCCGGAAAGCCGCTGGTCCTTTACGTGACCGCCCTAGAGAGATCCCTCGGTGCGCTGCTCGCCCAGAAGAACAACGAGGGTACTGAGAATAGTCTCTACTATCTCAGCTGCATGCTTCTCGATACGGAGATTCGATACTCCCCTGTCGAAAAGAGTTGTCTTGCGCTCGCCTTCGCCATGCAGAAGTTGGGACATTACCTACAGCACCATGAGGTGCAATTGGTCTCCCAGGTAGACCCACTGAGTATATCCTGAACCGTCCCATGCTGACTGGACGACTAGCACGGTGGGCGGTGATTCTCCAGCAGTTTGATATCAGGTATGTACCTCAGAAGGTCATTAAGGGACAGGCATTGGCAGACTTTTTAGCTGCCCATCCAACCTCCACAGATCAATCCCTGGACCTGGATTTCCCTGATGAGACGATCCTCTCAGTCGATCATGTTGTCCCGTGTTGGAAAATGCATTTCGACGGTGCCTCCCGGAGCCCCACCGGTAGGAGGCTCAACGATCCCAAGCTCAACAGAGTGGGCCTGGGTATTGTCTTCATTACCCCGGTGCCGGCCGTCCTGCCATACTTGTTCCTGTTGTCAGAAGGCTATACGAACAACGAGGCAGAGTACCAGGCTCTCATCACCGGCCTTGAGTTGGCCCTTGAGATCCATGTTCCCCACCTACATGTGAAGGGAGATTCCGAGCTGGTAATCAAACCGGTTAATAGCGACTACGTCGTCCGGAAGCCAGAGCTTGCACCGTTGCTGGAGTACACCCTCCTCCTAATGGCCCAGTTCTCTTCTCGACCAGAGGTTACCCATGTCCCACGGTCGCAGAACGGCCAAGCGGACGCCCTGGCTGGCTTAGCCGCGTCGCTCGCAGAACCCGAGAAAGATGATTTGGTCATACACGTGGCCCACCAGAGAGTCATTGCCCCCGTCACCCAAGAGGACTGTGATAGCCTGCAGGTAAGTCATCTCACCGCCGGACCCTCCATATCGGGAGTCCCGGGTTCGTCAGACGTAGTGGTTGAAACCACCCTCGACTGGAGAGCACCTTTTGTCGAGTATCTCCAAAATGGTCAGCTCTCGGACGACCGGGCCGAACGCGAGCGAATCCAACGCCGCGCACTGCAATTTACCCTCCGGAGCGGCCCCAGTCTTGAACAGATCCTTTATAAGCGGAGTTTCGATGGTGTCCTCCTCTGTTGCATCCAAGGAGGGGAGATACCTCAAGTTATGCAAGAGGTTCACGCCGGTTCCTGTGGCTCCCATCAAGCTGGGCCGAAACTGTCCCATCAAATCCGGAGGTTAGGGTACTTTTGTCCCTCTATGATCCACGATTGTATTGGATATGCCAAGAGATGCCACGCGTGCCAAGTACACGCCAACTTCTTGCATCGGCCGCCGAAGCCCCTCCACCCCACCAAGTACTCTTGGCTGTTTGCGGTATGGGGACTTGATGTAGTGGGACCGTATCCACCGGCAACAGCCCACCAGTGTAGGTTCATCCTGACTGCTACAGATTTCTTCTCCAAGTGGGCAGAAGCAGTTCCGCTCAAAGAGGTCAAGGCTCGTTCCATCGTTGACATTGTGAGCTCCAATATTATCCACCAATTTGGAGTCCCTCACGCCGTCCTCACCGATAATGGCACCAACTTCCGAGCAGCTGAATTGAAGAAATTGTACACTAAGTATGAAATCCGGTCAAACCATACCTCCCGCTACCACGCGCAGGCGAATGGACAGATCGAGGCGTTCAACAAGACCCTCTCTAACATTCTGCAGAAGATGGTTGGTCAGAACAAGAAAAGTTGGCCGGACAAGCTCCCCAACGCCCTCTGGGCTTACCGGACGACGAATCACAACTCTACCCAGGTGACCCCATATTCCCTGGTGTATGGAGCTAAGGCCGTCCTACCCATTGAGATCCAGCTGCCGTCGCTACGCACTGCAGTTTATGATCACCAGACATCAGATGAGGTAGCCGAGATCCGTCTAGATGAATTAGAGGCACTGGACGAGAACCGGCTTCGTGCCCTGCACAATCTGGAAAGGCATCAGGAGAAGATAGCGAGAGCCTTTGACAAGAAGGTTCGTCTCCACTCTTTTCTACAGGGTAACCTGGTACTGGCCCTTCGGGCGCCAATGATTCCTGGTAGGAAACCGCCCAAGATGGAACCCAAATGGGAAGGGCCTTATATCATCCATAAGGTTTACCCCAATGGAGCATACTCCTTGGTGACCGCGGATGGAGAGCGTATAACCCCTCCCACCAATGCCAAGTTCCTCAAGCGATACTTTGCCTAGGGAAAAAAATGGTCCAGCATGACCCTAAACTGCGTGAAGGTCCAGCACGACCCTAAACTACGTGAAGGTCCAACACGACCCTAAACTGCATGAAGGTCCTATACGACCCTAAACTGCATCTTCGTCCTGCAAGACGATAAACTATGAAACGGTCCCGCATGACCTTAAACTGGACACTATGGTCCAACATGACTCTAAACTGTAAAGTCATGCACGACCATAAACTGCATCTTCGTCCTTACTGCAAGACGTTAAACTGCAATCCGGTCAGGCCTTCATGACCGAGGCTCAGCCTCAGGCCCCTTGGCCTCATTGGGCCCCTGGCCCCCCGTCTTCACCACGGTTTGGCCCCAGGCCCCCTTGGTTTTTTCCCCGACTTACCCTCTTACGGGATCGTACGGTGTGTTGTAGGACTACGTCCTCATTCACGTCGGATTTCTTGTCGTACCGTACATATCCCCAAATGAGGTGCTTCTCATCGTCCCGCATGACGCTAAACTGCATTTCTAGAACTACGTGTGGCTTGATTCCCATCTTCATGGGATACGTAGGAACGCTCGGACGCCTCGTCTTGAGCCCAGCCCCAAGCTTTTCCCTTCCACTATCCCCGCTAGGAATAGTTTTCTTGGAGGATCTTTGTGTAGCAGGGAGTAGGCTTTCTTGGCCCTGCTTATGCAACCCCGCTCGCACAAAGATTGTAAGGGTCGCACCATGCGCCCACTCTCGTTCTTCTATCCTCCCACGTCCTCACCGCATGACGCTAAACTGCATGGCCTTCAAGAACTACGTATGGATTGATTCTCATCCTTATGGGATACGTAGGAACGCCCGGACACTTCGTTCGTTGGCCCAGCCCAAAATCCAAAATCTTCCCCTCGGGTCAAGACATGGTAGGGTGCACACTTTTACCCCAACTCACATAGAGAAAGCCTCGACCTGGCTGCACATTCCCCCCTGGAGGTGTTCTCCCCTTTCGTGGATGGATACAGCTATGCTTCACCCACTCCTTGACTGGGATTCCATCATTGTTTTTCACACCCAGAGGGACCCCCAAGAACGGCCTGGATACAACGCCCAAGGGCTCTCCTACCGATACGGGCCAACGCCCCCGAGGGTTTTCAAGCAACAAATCGATACAAGTCCCGCATTGCGAATTTGGTCAGCGGTCGACATCCATTTTCTGCTCCCACAATGGGTCACTATAGGAACGCTGTGTTTCGAACATGGTCAACAGTGTCCTGAATCTTCGGGTCCACCCCAAGATATCCCATACATCGAGTGCATTGATTCATTCTGCCCCATCCCAAGGTGACAAACTTCCCCCAGGTGGTGATAGCGATCTGGCCACAACCCAGGATTCCTCATAGGGGTGTACGGTGTGATGTGGGACTATGTCCTCATTCACGTCAGGATCATGTACCATGCCATACGCCCTCCCCTTACGAGGCCCAGCCTCAAGCCCCTTGGCCTTCTCGGGTCCCCGACCCTCGTCCTTATGTAAGACGTTAAACTGCAAACCAGTCAGGCCTTTCTGACTGATAACTTTCCCTTTTCTCCGGGCCACGGCCCAGGATTCCTCATAAGGGTGTACGGTGTGATGTGGGACTATTTCCTCATTCACGTCCGGATCATGTACCATGTCGTACACCCTCCCTTTACGAGGCCCAGCCTCAGGCCCCTTGGCCTTCTCGGGTCCCCGACCCTCGTCCTCATGTAAGACGTTAAACTGCAAACCAGTCAGGCCTTCCTGACTGATGCCTGACCTTAGGCCCCTAGGACTTTCTGGGCCACGACCCAGGTCCCCTCTTATACAAGTGTACGATGTGATTTGGGACTATGTCCTCATTCACGTCGGGATCATGTACCATGCCGTACGCCCTCCCTTTACGAGGCCCAGCCTCAGGCCCCTTGGCCTTCTCGGGTCCCCGACCCTCGTCCTCATGTAAGACGTTAAACTGCAAACCAGTCAGGCCTTCCAGACTGATGCCTGACCTTATGCCCCTAGGCCTTTCCAGGACACGACCCGGGTCCCCTCTTATAGGAGTGTACGATTTGATGTGGGACTATGTCCTCATTCACGTCGGCTTCTTCGCCATACCGCACACCTCCCTTGTTTAGGGGTATATTGATTCCCCTTCTCGTCCAGTATGACGTTAAACTACGTACAGAGAACTACGTGCGGCTTGATTCCCATCCAAATGGGATACGTAGGACCACCTGAATGTCCAAGGTTCAGGTCCAGCCCCATCTCTCGGGAATCATCATCCCATCTTGGCCACTTGGCCTATCCTTCCTCCATGAGAGGATCATATGGTGTGGTGTGGGATTATGTCCTCATTCACGACGGTCTCATAATGACCACTCCATGTTCCCCCCCCCCTACTGATCTGTTTCGTCGATCCCTTTTTCGGCGGTTCACCAATGTGCTTAAGAGTACTCTGGTTTATTACCTGGAATGCCAAGCTTTACTCGGACACGTCTGCACCCGCTTTCCAGGCTTTGCGTATCCCCGCATCAGGGCTTTCATCATCCTTCACACCCGGAGGGACCCCCAAGAACGGCCTGGATACTACGCCCAAGGGCTCTCCTACCGATACGGGACAACGCCCCCTAGGGTTTCGGACAACAAATCGATAAAACCCGGCGTTGCGAATATGGTCAGCGGTCGATGCTCGTTTGTTGTTCCCACCTCAGGATAACGCGATACGGACGCTGTGTTTCCATCATGGTTAACAGTTTTCCTCTATCGCCACGCCAACCCATTAATCCCAAATGTCGGGTACACGATTCACACCCTTCATCACTTTATCACGTCCAAGTAGAATCTCAGAACTCTTGGTACTTTTCCTCCGTGCACGTCTGCGCGTTGGGAGAACAAGCTGCATCAAAGGTGCCCTTCGAAACTCTCCACCGACTCCCCTTCGATGGACGCACCATGTATTGCGATGAGTATCTTCCCCCCTTGTTTCCCACACCGAGTTTATCTCACGTGGGCTTAGGGATTAGGTTGGCATTTGTGCTTACTCGGGAGTCACCACCACCCATGGTCCGAGCTCTAAGACCATAAACTAAGACTCTCATCTAGAACTACGTTCAAGACCCCTTGTCTTTGGGTCCATCTTGAGTCAGCAAGTTCACCTCTCTCGGGTCCTACCATTGGGACCCCGACCACCGGACCGCGTGGCGTAGTGTAGGATTACGTCCTCATTCACGTTAGGTTTGTAATATCTACACCACGCGCACCCCGTTCTGAGAGTTGGACCTCCTATTCTTTGCCCTGCATGACATTAAAAGACACCCTTCAGAACTACATGTAGCTTGATTCCCATCCTCATGGGATACGTAGGACCACCTGAATGTCTAAGATTCGGGTCCAGTCCCACCTCTTAGTGATCTCCTGATCTCCCGGTCACCTAGGCCACTTGGTCTATCCCTCTCCAGAAGGGGGATGTGAAGGTATGATACAAGTTTTTGGGCACCGTGACCCCTTCCCCCGGGAACCTGCCATCTCTCGATCACCCTCAAAGTTGAGTCCCTTGAATCCTTGCAGTGGTTCACCCATGTATTAAGAGCACTCTAGTCTAGGACCAAGAGTGTCAGATTCAACTTGATCAAGTTCTTTCCACTTGTCAAGCTTCGTGTTCCCCTCCATTCGGACTTCCATCACCTTTCACACCCAGAGGGACCCCCAAGAACGGCCTGGATACAATGCCCAAGGGCTCTCCTACCGATACAGGCCAATGCCCCTGAGGGTTTTGGACAACAAATCGATAAAATCCCGCGTTGCGAATATGGTCAGCGGTCGATGCTCGTTTGTTAGTCCTCATTTCAGGATAATGAGAGAGAATGTTGTGTTGAGAACATGGTCAGCAGTAATCCTCTGTCGTCACGCCAGCCCCTTCAGTCCTTGAATGTTGGTTGCATGATTCACATCATTTTCCACCCCATCATGTCCACGTGGAATCTCGACACTTTTGGCGCTATCCCTCAGTGCACCATTGCATGCTAGGGGGACAAAGCTGCAATCTGGCGTCCTTTGGGGATCCCATGGTCCGAGCTCTAAGACCATAATCTAAGATCCATTCGGGACTACGTTCAACTTGATTCACATCCTCATGGGATACGTAGGACCGCCCAGACGCCCTGTCTCCGGGTATAACCCATTCAGGAAGCCAGTCTCTCTCCCTGTTTCACCTCTGTATAGGCCCCTCGGCCTAAGGCTTCCCTCTTCGGATGGCATACAATTTGATGTGGGATCATGTCTCTGTCAATTGTGTTTTATAACAATGCACACATTTCCCACCTAGCATCGTCTCTGCTATGTCTGCGCTGCATGATGATAAAATGCATGCTTGGTCCTATCATACGACCCTAAACTGTGACATTATCGTCCTGGACGCACGATGAAAAACGGCACCGCATTGTGGTGACCTCGTTGTAGAGGACATCACGTTGGGTATTGGTCACATTCCATGCCGTTTGTCAATGCCCATCACAACTTGATTCTTGTGGCGACATCACGACCTACTGTTCTAGGCCTGTCGCTTCACAAAAAAAACCATTCACCTTAAAGAACAAACAAGATACATCAAATTCCGCTTCTTTTAGTGCAAGGGCCACGCCCTCACTCCCCTTTTCCCCTAGCACTAGTATCCTACCATGTCACTTCCAGAACTATGTATGGCTTGATTCTCATCCTTATGAGATACGTAGGAGCGCCCGGGCACTTCCCCGTGGGCCCAGCCTAACATTTGTGTTCGGTCCCTCGACTCGAGCGTTTCCCCAGAGAATGCATGGTAAGTAGGGCTTAGGTCCTCCTTCACGTCGGGTTTTTATGCCATGCGTCCCCTGCTCCCTTTACCCATTTATGGTCTAAGGTCCATCAAGAACTATGTATGGCTTGATTCTCATCCTTATGAGATACGTAGGAGCGCCCGAGCACTTCCCCGCAGGCCCAGCCTAATTTTCGCTTTTAGTCCCTTGACCAAAAACCTCTCCCAAGGAGGTTGTGAGGTGTGATATGGGGTTGTGCCCTCATTCACGTCGGGTTGTTCACCGCGCCGTACACACCTCTTATTACCATTCACGTCAGGTGTTTGAGTTACTCTACCATGTGCCTCTTATGTTTCCTCTCACCCATGGTCCGAATTCTACGACCCTAAACTATGATCTCCCCAAGGGAAAGGAATCTGCTCCCTCTCTCTAATACGTTTCATTTCCGTATTCAGATGTGTTTTGACAAAGATCCCGAAGTGTGGGATTTTCACAGGGACATTCCCCTCGTCCCATGACCAAGCTTCGTGAGCTCGCTATTTGGATCCTCATCATCTTCCACATCTAAAGGACCCTCGGATGACATGGATACTAGGCTTAAGGGCCCTCCATTAATGATGGACCTAAGGGTCCTTCAATCGTTTCAGGCCAACGTCCCTACGGATATCTGACAACATTTGTGACATGGTCCCGTGTTTCGATCAAGGTCAACGGTCGACCCTCATTTGTCTGTCCCCATTCTAGGCTAACGCAACAGGGTACTGCGTTGAGAATACGGTCAGCAATTACCCTCCGTCGTCACGCCTCCATCATTGTGATCTGAATCTCGAGCACCATGATTCACACATTTCCACTTCCCCATGTTCAAGTGGAATTCCATCATACTCGGCTCTTTCTCTTCGCGCATCTAGGTGCGCCACAAGATCATGTTAGTGTCACTGGGCCGGGATTCACCGAGAGTCCCTTTGCCCTAACTAGCCCCTCTCTGTGTCGGGAAATTCCCACCACTACTGCTTGTTTCCCACACCGAGCGCGACTCACGTGGGCTTAGTAGTTTTGGCAGGATGTGTACCAACACGGTCAGGCTTCTCATCGTCCTGCATGACGTTAAAATGCGCTTTCAGAACTACGAATGGCTTGATTCCCATCCTCATGGGGTACGTAGGAATGCACGACCACTTTGCTTCGGGCCCAGCCCAATCCTCACTCTTGGTCCCTCGACCTGAAGAGTGTCCTCCGGGGGTATGTGGTGTGATTTGGACTCCAAGTCCTCATTCGCATCGGTTTCATATCTACCGCGCCACACGCTTCTTTCCCTCTTATTCCACGTCATATCATATGACGTTAAACTACATGAGTCTATGTGTCCTCAACACATGACAATAAACTGCGGTTCTTCCCTGAACGAGTTCAGGATGCCCCAAGATCCCACTGGGAATTGACGGATCCCCTTGCCAGAGACGCCCTGTCTAAAAGAAAGAATGATCCATGATCAAATCGATACGCCCATCGGACGTACTCCCACCACGATGGTGTAACTACCTAAGTGTTGGATTCTGTTCAGACAGACCATCACTCCATATTCCATGCTTTGCATGCCCCTTATTCGGACCCTCGTCCTCTTTCGTGTCTAAAGGAACCCCCTAACGGCCTGGTCTCATGCCGCATCGGCTCACCTACTGTCCTGGGCCAACGTTCCGGAAGACTAGTCATGTTTGGGAGGACCCCCTAACAGTATGGATGTTCGACCTATGGTCCGCCTACTGTCCTGGGCCAACGTCTCGAAGGATTGATCGACAAAAAATTGATAAAATCTCGCGTTGCGAATATGGTCAGTGGTCGATGCTCATTTGTTGTCCGCATTTCAGGCTAACACAGCAAGGGTACCGTTTCTCCGCCACGGCTAGCGGTTGTCCTTTATTGTCACGCCATCCCCACAGTATTCCGAATCTGGGGTATCGTGATACACACTTCCCATTTTCATCTATTTGGACCGAATTCAGTTCCCCTGGCGTTGCCCCGTTCGTGCATAAGAGCACGTTGAAGAAAAGGTAATTCGGCTATCCTGGAAGTTCCTCCACCGATCAAGCCTTCCCCATCTTTCAGGAATCTGGACTGGCTTGGGGAATTGTCGTCAAACGTCCCGCAAACATTGTAGGGATGTAACAAGGCAATTCAACAGTGGAAATTGTGCATGCTACGACATTCAAAATAAAGGTAAAATTTGGAAGCACGAAAGTACCAATAAAAGGGTTTTGGGTTTGTTACAATACTCGGGGGTTGACTTCCCCCATGGACGGGTTGACCCCGTCAAAAGAGCGTTGCAGCTCCTCCACCCGTTGACTTGTGGCATCCAAGGCTTGCTACTGCTGAACTAGCTCCCGCTCCTCCTCCGCAGCGGTGGGGCGCAGTTCGTCAGTCCTGGCATTGGTCCTCTCCACGCCAGCTTGAACGACAGCCATCTCTCCAGAGGTCTGCCTCATATGCTCTTATGCCTCCGCCAGCTGGGCCTTCAACCGTGATACCAGCTCAGTTTGTGCATCAAGAGAGGCTGAAATATCATCTGCTCGGGTTTGCATCTGTTGAACCTCGCCTTCAGCCTCCTGGAGCTTCTTGATGCTGGTCTCCTTCCTCTGCTGCCAGCCCACGCTGAGCCCACGATCATGCTCCTGGACCTTCTCAGCCATAAGATCCCGGATGAGTGCATGAGGACGTTGGGCATCCACTCCCCCAGCGCACAGTTCGCACAACCGCGAGTGAAGCCTATCCATTTCGGCCAGCCATTGTGCTTGGGGAGTGTCCTTGATAAAGCGCGCGATCAGCTTCCACGACCGGCGGCGGACTATGTTGTTGTCTTCCTCGTCGGAGGCCATTTCGTCCCAGTCTGCGCGATTGGCAGACTCATACGCAGGATACGCCCACAGGAAATCCTCGGCAGGATCAACATCCGGTGTTGAATCCAGTGTGACACCTGGCGCCGAAGCAGGCGCGACAGAACTGGGACCGGCCGGTTGATCCTCTTCCTCGGAGTCCACTTCAATGATTTCGGGTACGGCCCTGCTGGTGGTCCCGCCAGTAATGATGTGCATCGTGGCTTGAGGTGGCGGGTCTATCACCACCATCACCGGCATGCCCCTAGGAGGGACGCCACCAGACATCTCAACCAGTCTTTCCACAGCCGCCCACGCCAGTCGAAGAACTGTACAACGAACAGGGACATAAACGTTAGTTGGCATGGCCTATATGTGCCAACGAGGAGACCGGTGGAGGAGACTTAGGAAGATCGACCTTCGAGCGCTGCTCCTGAGCCGGTACTGACGGGACCTCGAGACGAGGCCCCCCGTATACTGTTGGAAGGTCTGGAGATTCCGGAGGAGCCACCTCGGACGCCCTGGTCCCACCAGACGTGGAACTGGACGCAGCCATAGGCGCGTGTTCTGAAGGTCCCGCATCATCACCCGCCATGGAGAGAGAACGAGGCCTACGAACAAGTTCCTCCTGCATGGCTCAAACATTTGTGAGAAGTCCATAGGGACCCAAGAACAGATCGTAAGGAGAGAAGTTCGGAATGCTACCTCGAGAGCCTCCGCGAACTCGTCCGATTCTGAGCCTCGATCTCCGACCTCGCCTTCCTCCAGCGGGCTCCCTCCTCCAGCCTCATCCTCCCAAGAGGAGTCCTCTGATTCCTCCGGCAAGGGGAAGCGCTCCCTCATATCGGCAGCCGATAACTGTGGGGGGACCGTCTGATTCAACCATACCCTCACCCGGTCTGTCATTGGGAGAGGGACACCACTGGAGTGGACGTAATCCTCCAGCTCTACCAGGTATTGTTCTGCCTCCGCCGGAGACGCCATGAATCCATCCCGAACTGGGCCTATACCCGGTAATTCCATCCCGAGGCGATTCAGGTGGGCCCATATCTCGGATGGGCTGAGGAATTGCCAGTTGACATCCCAAATGTCCCAAGCCTCCGGGAAGACGGTGTCCTCTGCCATGTCAATGTGACGCAGGCGCTTCCAAAGAGCCTGAGTGGATATCCTATGGAATCCCCTCGGTGGCCGCCCCTCCGGATGACCCTGCTCTCCCGGAATCACCGGATCTACCACTGCTGCCATACCCTCGGCCGGTGCGGGTCTCACCGCCATGGCAGCCCCTCTGCCGCGAGCGGCCCTAGCTGCCCTCCGACCCCGACCTCGAGATAGAGGAGGCCCACCGTCACCAACCCGGATCGTTGGTTTCTTTATAATCTCCCCCGGATAAGCGGCCTCCCAACTGATGGCGTACTCCTTCACTATTCCGAAGGTGGCGGTGGATGGAGGCAATGCAATCCGCATCTTTCCATCTTCCCGTGTGAACATGAGCCACAACTGCCTCATCACACACGGGTGCTCCTCGTGACACACCTCCCAGTAGACCTACGGGGTCAGCCGCTGGAGGAACCAGAAGTGCCTCACAAACCGATACGAAGTGTACCGTTCACAGAGCGGCTCACGATATATTCGTTCCACCAAAACTCCACCTCGGAAGGCCAAGAGGTAAGCCCGATGTTCTTCCGTTCCCCATCTGTCATCAGTGATCATCCCTGTCGGCAATGGGAAGGGATGAAAGTTGAACTCGTCCACCCTCTACACCCTATTCAGCACCATTGGAATGACCAGTTTGAACGGGAAGCTCCCGACCGCGTTCAGGATGGAGGGGCGAAAGTTTGATCCCGGCGGCGAAATGGGGTTTGGATATTCATAAATCCCCCTGATATGCGCTGCGATCCACCCATACAGGAAGTGGAGGGGCCCGCATATCCTTGGCGGCCTCTTGCCCTCTCTAATATGCCGCAGCATTCTGTACAGTTTGGTGAGCATCGGGATCCCCAGGTTGATCCGCTGCCCCATGGCCAACATCGACGCCATGATAAACGAGCTGGGTCGTACCCCCATGCTTGTATCTCTCACCGGTAGGATCCAAACACAGATGAGCGCCGCGATGAACGCCGCCAGCCTGACTATCGGCTGTTGTTCAGTGCTGACACTGAAACCCCAAGTCTTCCATTGGCTGTCCTCCAAGACCCGCCAATACGAGTGCCCCTTGACCTGTTCGGCCGCCCTTGGACAAGTTCGAGGCCTCGGAGGGAACTCTCGATTCCCTGGGAAATTCAGGAAGCATTTGAACCATCTCCTAAAATGGACATCCCTCACTACCTCCTTGTCCTCTCCGGGGACAAGTGCCATCAGCGCCGATGCAAGTCGCGGAATTTGCTCCGCATCCCCCCACGCACTGGAAACAGGGAGGAACTCGTCATACATGGCCCCCAAGATTGGGACCCCAGAAATTTGGTGGACATCCCACAGGCTGATGCCCACCTCCCCGTGATGCAGGTGAAAAGTGTTGGTCCTAGATGACCATCTACTCAGCAACTCCGGCATTAGCTGCTTTGGTTGGTAAATGTGGAATTGGGAGGCCCATGCCGCTTCATACAACCCCACTCTCCTCAGCTCGGCCCCAAACTCCTCGCATGAGGCGCCTACCAAGTAGGCCCAGGCCCAGTCATCAATAAAGTTGCCGCCCTGGCGCAAGTCCCACTCATCGGACCATCCCTTCTTCGAATCCTGCAAGGCCGCCTTCAGCATGGTGCGGTAGAGGGGAGGGGACGTCTCCGGTTGTAATGGCCTCCTGTAGATGTCGTTCACATGGTTGTAGAGACAGTCAGCGGTAACGGGTGTGAAATCCTCCCGCGCATGACCATCGGCCGCCCAGAACCATTGGTGCTGGCACGGTGTGCTCCTGAACCAGCAATCTGGTTCATCCCTACTTGCCTCAGGGATGAAGACGTCATCCCTCAGCCGGAAGCCGTACAACGGCAGTTTCTTGCACTACGGATAATCTTTCTGGCCCTCTGAGAGCAGATCTGTCAAAGAAGTGTGGTCCTAGTGGCTTGGAATCATCTCCCCCAAGCCTGGACGGTTCGCCATCTCATCTCGACAAGAAGCATCTACAAGGACACCCAATACAGCCTCTTTATGGGCCATTTTCACTCTGACACTCAGAAAAGAGTTCTCTCGGCTGGATCGCGAAGCTCGACGGCGAAGATGAATCGCGAAGCCAGATCACAAAGATCGGTCGCGAGACCAAGCCGCGAAGTCTGGCCAAGGCCGACCAACAGAGATTCGCATGGCGCGGACGTGGAGTCGGAGACCCGCGGTTCGCCGCGAATCTCGATTCGCGGAGGGATGTCACGGAGTACGCGGAGCTTCTCGAAGTCGAGAGTGCAAAAATACAAGGAAGGCATGTGAAGACAAAAGAGGTCGGACCCCCTATTTATTGGCGGCGACCCCGGAGCATCGCGGCGCGCCTCACCCGCGCGGAGCATCGCGGCGCGTCCGGATCTGTGGCCCCGGTCAGCACCGCGGCCCCCTTCGCGAACCCGCTTCGCGAACCACCGACAATTTTGGCGATTTTCCCTCAGACTACGACCCTTCGCCCTCCGCGGCTCCAAGTCTGAGGGGGGGCATTTTTTGGCGCAAAAAATGTGGCCTGAAAGAAAGGAACAAAAAAGAAGGCCAGCGCGCTCCCTCGCGAAGCTCCGCCGCGAAGCCCCACCGCGAAGCACCCCGACCATGGCGGCGCCGCGAAGCTCCAGAGGCGGTAATGCTCCGTGAACCCATTTGACGTTCGCGAGCCACCGCGAAGCACCAGAGGCGGTAATCCTCCGCGAACTCATTTGACGTTCGCGCGCCGCCACGAAGCTCCGGAGGCAGTCCCCTCCGTGGCTGGCGTTGACGTTCGCGAGCGCGCCGCGAAGCACCAAAGGCGGCGCGCGAGTCCTGCATCGCAGCGCCCCTTCCCTATAAATACTGGACTCCCCCTGAGTCCCGAAGATGGACAATCCGACCTTTCGGCTTCTCCTCTCCCGAATTTCAAAGCACTCTTTGCCCCGGGAATCATGAGCTTCGCGAGGTATTTCTACTTCGCGAGACGCCTATGTTTTGTCTCGTTTTGAGCCCCTCATCCGAGAGGGATGCCCTTCGCGAAGCTCAAGGGAATTCGTGAAGGAAGGGGATTCCCAAGGGAACTCGAGCAGCCGCGGAGAGTTTTTGCTTCGCGAAACCCCCAACCCATGCTTGTGATCCGGATGCTAAGGCAGGATCACTACACATCGTGAAGCACACTGCTCCGCAGGACTCTGCTTCACGAGGCACCCCTTCTTCGCGAGGCAGTGCTCCGCGAACACTGTTCCACTTCGCGAAGCACCTTCCACTCATACCTATTCCCCATTCTAAGTCCAAGGCACTCCACTTCTCAAAGCACACTCCTCTGCTTAGCGATTCCTCTTCCCGTGCAACCCTCCAGATTTTCACGATGTGATTTCAAAGTCCCGTGGACAATACCACCCGTAGCGTTGCTTCGCCTAATGCTTCTTCGCATAGGCACGCTAACCGCTATTGCTTCTTCTCAGAGCCACGCTAACGTGGACCCCTCGATGGTTCGTTCCACGACCCCCCTTAACCATTGCCTTACCGATACCTTCCCTTCCCCAAGGACCAGAGGGTAACGGTTATGTAAGTCATAGGGGTGTGGAGTAAACCCACCTCGTCCGAGCTGCAGGACGTTAAACTGCCAAGCACCACGTCCTCAACACATGACGTTAAACTGTGACCCAACCTCATCTCCCTCACGAAGGGTCCCCCCAGCTCGAACATTCTTTACACCAGTCGTCTCCACGGTAATGGAACTCTTCCGCACATGGAATGATATCCTCCTTGTCTGAGTGGCGTATGTTCGCAGGGGAAGGGCTGCCTCAGAGCGTAAGCCCCTAACCTTTCGTACGGATGATTGCACCCGTGCATCTCCGTACTTCCCCACTACCAAGGTCAGTGGAGGGTGTGATAGGGAACGAGGAACCCCCCTCTAGGCCTCCATCCTGAAGTAAGTCCCAACACCATGGGCCGCCCAACGCGTAAGCCCCTTTTCGCTTCTCACGGACGCACCCTTCACGACGTGATCGTCAGGTCCTTGCAATCTCTTGTTTCTCACACTGAGCATGACTCATGTGGGATTAGAGTGAGCACCGACCCTGACCCCTCATCTTATGAACTACGAGGACTTTGATCCATGTCAAGGAATGGTACGTAGGAAGCCTCTATGAGGTTCAAGCCCACCCGTCTTACACGTCGGGTCTCACCCCCGTCCAGCACGACGTTAAACTGCATTCTGGTCTAGTGGTAAGCCATTGCGACCCGTTTTATGAACTACGAGGTCTTTGATCCATGTGAAGGCATAGTACGTAGGAAGCCTCCACGAGGTTCAAGCCCACCCGCCGTTCTTCCACGTCGGGTCTCATTCCCGTCCAACATGAAGTTAAACTGCGCATTCCATCCGAACTACGAGGACTTTGATCCATGTCAAGGCATGGCACGTAGGAAGCCCTCATGAGGTTCAAGCCCACCACTAGTGGACCCACGGGTCTACTTTCATGTCGGTTCACCGGCGAATCCTAGAGAACTATGAGGTATTTGATCCATGTCAAGGCATTGTACGTAGGAAGCCTCCATGAGGTTCAAGCCACATTTCTCGGTCGTTCATTCACGTCGAGTTTCGCCCTCGTCCAGCATGACGTTAAACTGTATGCCCCCCTTGTCCTACATGACATTAAACTGCACACCCATTCCCATTTGAACTACGAGGTCTTTGATCCATGTCAAGGCATGATACGTAGGAAGCCTCCACGAGGTTCAAGCCCAACCATCATCTAATTCACGTCTAGCACGACGCTAAACTGTAATTCCCATCCGACGGCAAGCCGTTGTGACCATCCCGAACTATGCGGACTTTGATTCCCTGCCACGGGGATACGTAGGAAGCCTCGTCAAGGGTCAATCCCAACTTCACCATCGCCCTTGCGATGATCCCATTTCACTCTCCCTCCACTCTATTCATCAACCTATCCCTCGTCCTTATTCTCGCCCGGACCGTCTTATCCCGGTGAAACCATGTCGGTACGCTCTTCTTCACAGCCATCTATGGGCTGGCCCCGGTATCGACATCCCTACAAGGAGGATCCCTCAATCCGATCTATCCTAGATAATTCTCTGGTTGGGTTGATCCGTCTCCACTAGATGTTAAACTCGCGGCATACCCTGTGTTGAGCATGAGAAGATGAGGAAAACCTCTGATATGTGTCTATGACATATAATTCCCTACGCTCGATGTGGGATGCCTCGGGCCTCCATGCCCACGAGAAGCCTTGTTACCAAAGATAACAGACAGACATGCCAGGTACCCCAGCATCCAGACATGCTACTGATGCCTCAACGTGACTACTCCCCTGACTGAAGGTTGTTGCCCTGACTGGACCCTTTGGAATGTCCCGACAGAAGCAGTGTAATTAACCGGCGTCCATGGAAACATGACACTGGGAAGAGTTTCACGAACTACATATTAAATCTATGAGGGAGACCTGGACTAGGTGATGAGTTCCGAGGAGGAATCCACGGAAGGAAGAACCGACATCCCATCATCCCATTTCGATCAAGGAGCAGACGTCCCTGAATAAGGAGCAGATGCCACCCGCCTTTGGAAAGTGGGAATGCGGGGCAACAAAGCAGCGCGTCCTCCTCCAGAGACGGATGCGCGCGCACGCCCCGTCGGAAAGCGTCAAGAACAAGTATATTATCATATTCTTCATCAGAAGTAAACAAATCATATTATTAATCCTTAATAAGATAAAATATTTTCCTAATTTTAATTGGATTGTATTGACATTAATAAATTCTTATTTGTATTTCATTTTTAGAAAATAAACTTCCATTTAAAAAAACATTCAGATTTATTCCCAATCTAGAGTAATTAAAACAACATCTATATAATGAGTTCTTATTATCATATATTGGACTCATTTTTATTATCATTTTCTATAATCTAGTTGTTCTACAATAAAGTAACATTAAAATAAAACACAATAAGAAATTTTGTGGCCTAAGTATCCAAAAAAGTTTCAATTCATCAATGTAAATATTCCATTAAACCCCTCTATTCACAAATCCCATATTTTTCTATAACTCCTTACTTGATCATAATCTCAGGATGATTAAGATATTTCTCATTTCATTTTAAAAAATTCTTACTTCAAACTTTTTTTCTTTTCCTTTAATGTTTCAACATCATATCCATCAAAAAATTTCTTATGAAATTAGATATTTGATAATTCAAAACAACATTGAGACTTCTTGATCCCTGTTCATCCCTTTCATTTATAATATCTTCTAAAAATACCCCAAAATGTGGATTCTCCCTTGAAACATCTATTTACATCTCAAAATCAAGATTAATTATGAAGGATAAATCAGCCACTTTATGTGTTTAAATCATCTCATATTTCTTCTTTATAGATATATTAAGATCATAACTGATCTTATTAAATTTCAATTTTTTATTTATGGTCCACAAAATCTTCATGGGTTACGTAATAATTTTCATATTCCTCTAAAACATTTTATAAACCATCATTTTATTCATAAAGATCATAAATATAAGTTAATTATTCCATCATAAATCAGCCAATCTTATTATTATTATTTATTTACAGTCAAAGACCCTCATGTTCCCATTCCAATTCAACATGTAAATCAACAAATCTCTCTGGATGATCATCCATTTATACATTAGCTTTGTATTTATCCACTAATGTTATCATAGAATCTATTTTATTGGATATAGAATTAGTTTCAACACCCTATTAATGATATTTCTTATTATATACTTCCTCTTTTCTTTCAATAACCTTTCTCTAAAACTTCATTCTAGTATACTATTATAAATTAATGTTTCTTTTTGTTTTTTTAATTATTTTTTTGAAAAAAACTCAATATGCACTCTATTAAATATTCTGGACATATAGAAGTTACATTCCTAATTTATGCATAATGAAAATATTATTTGTTTTCATTACCCTCAATTCTAGATTTTCCTCTCTTAAACTTCGTTACGGTAAAAGATAAGAAATGATCACTAAATTTTTCTTTAAATTTAGAATGTTAAATTTATTATTTTATACTCATATAAATTTCATTTGTATTGGTGAATATTCTAAAGAAAAATTTGGATTTACTCAAATATCATATCAGATTAGTTTTCTATATAGATTATTGTGAGAAAATTCCCTAGGATTTAATACATCAAGTGATAACTCCATTATCTTGTTGATTTTTGGTAATATCCATATTATATTCTTCACAATATAAGAAACATTTATGTCTTGATCAATTCAATGAATATATATAACCACTTCAATAATACCATTGAATAAATTTTCATTATTTTCATATGAACCCATATTCAAATCATCATTTAAATTTTAAAGAATTTATGGGTTTGAATATTTCACTTTCATATCATCTTCATAAATAATTTAATGATTTTAAAAAAGATCATTCTTTATGAGGAAATTAATAACTTTTATTTTTTATCTGATTATATACTTCTATTTATAAGGTATTTAGATCCTTTAAATCATTAGTCATCAATTTATTACCTATTATATTCATTGAATTTTCAATAAAATCAGTTAGTAGTATTCCATGTACTGTTTTCTATTACAAAAATGATCAGATAATCCTAAATGATATATTAATATATTTTAAAATGATGGATAATTTCATTCATAAAATGATGTTCCCCTTACATTTACAATATTTTCAATGGAAACTATTTCTTCTAATAGTTTATGATAGAAAAAACTTGTAACTATAATTACAGTTTTTGTAGCTTGTGGTCCCATTATATACCATAAGTGAGTGGTTGGGGTAAAATAGGTTCCCATGGAATATATTATTATCTTAGGATCAACTAGATATTCTATTTATATTTGTAAAAACAACTTTTTCTTTCATGTGAATCACACACCAGGACTACCAAATAATGAAAAATAAAAAACAAAGACATTGAAAATTTTACATCAATATACAATAATGAATTTCATACAAGTAAAAAAAACATTGATATATTGATATAAAAAATATTCACTAATAAACTATATTTTATTAAAATCATTTGGGTAAGTTCCCCACTTGTAACACCCCAAGATCCCATGGTACGTTCCTCATTGAATAATGCAGTAGCTTGTGTTGTACACAACATGGAGTTTTCACACACCACGACCAATCAAACTAGACGTTACGAATATTAATAATCACTTTTTGAATTTTTATAAATTTTATTTTTCAAAATAGACTTCATTTTTGGATTCATAAAATCAATATTTTCTTAGGGTGAATTTTTGGTATTTTTTGGAAAACATTCAAATTTTTTGATGAATAGTGAATAACACTACATTATTGTTTGAACCCAACATTATATTTAAATAAATAGTTATTTTATTTTCATTTATTTTTGGATAAAATAGATACACAATACCTATATATGTTCAACTTAATTATTTAGAGTCATTTTATAATAAGTTTATATATATATATATAATTTTATCGAACGTTTTACCATCTTTTACCCTCTTTCTAGGAGCAATTAAAAATTTGAATAAAACACAATTTTACCACTTCTGTATGTTAAATTCCGAAAATCTGAGAGACACAGTTGAAATTATTAAATAAATGTGGTTTAATAAGATGAAAATAATTTTTGTTGAATAGTTAATTTTGACTTTTATTTACAACGATTAAAAGTAAATTGGGTAATTAAGGGTAAAAATGATATCATAATTACCCTACAACATTGGATAAGTGTAACTAGACCAAAAAAATCTTCGGAATAAAATATGATCTCCTTTGGTTCACATGGATTTGATTAATAAATTTATTATTATTTTATTTAAAAAACAGTTAAAAGTGTTAACTTTCAAGATAAATAACAAAACTATTTTTAATAAAGGGTTATATATAAAATAAATTAGACTATAAATATTCATTAGAAGGATAAAAATATTTCTGCACAATGGTATTTTATTTATATTTTTTAGAAATTACATATATAAATTTATTTATGACACAATGTCGATGTAGTAATTATGTTATTAATGAATGATTAAAGTAATTGATATTATAAATATCCAAATAAATGTAAATTGAGAATTTTGATGAATTAAACAAATTTTATAGGTTAATATGACATGTTAGGGTTTATTAAATAAATTTTATTCCATTTGATAAATTTTTTAGGGATTTTAAAAAAAATCAAATACTAAATAGTGTCATAATTGACATAATTGAGGTTTTAAATAAAATACTATATTATTAATTGATATAATATTCCTAAAAATCTATGTCTCAGAAAAAAAAATATAAGGTTGTATATATTAATACAAACCGAATTCGGGTTTGCGTGTCTTGTTATAGTATGTTTATAACCATATAATATAAATATTCAAAGAGATGTGGTAAAGGTCACACTATTTAACTAAGAGTTAAATCTAAAAGATATTTTGTTAATGTTTTGACATAAACCTGTCTAAAACCTATTGGTTGAAAAATCCATCCTGGCGAGCCTTTTGGATCAACTCAAAAGGAAACAACCGGAGAAGATGTAATAATTTCACCACCCTCTTTCAAGTTCTTTTCTTCTTCCACTTAATATTTCTTTGTTGTTTCCTTACAAAAATAATAATTAAAGTATCTTCTGTATACAATGATGTTATTATAAATATGGAACACCTATATTCATTATTCTATGCATCCTATAAATTACAAAGTTACCATATGTGCGTATGTATGGCTTACCATCTCCACGTTGTGGTGTAGTTTGTTATTGAAACACTTCATTATTGGAATGGGTATGATAATGAGTATAATTTATTTAATAATAAATAAAACATGTTTATGATTATTTATATATTATATACCATTCAATTACATATGATTTCACCATTAATATAATGATATTGCACTTTTGAGTACGTACAAATTACCGCATTCAAGAACGCGATGAGATTAATTCCACATCATAATCATTCAAGAATAATTTTTATTTTATGATTAAAAATAATATTTAAGAATTTAATATAATAATTTATATGAATCAAATACATTCTATCCATAACATACATGGCTTATGTAACCAAGCATATAAAGTAAAACAAATCAGTTAACACCTGAAACGATGATGCTACTAAAATATTAGTAACAATGAAATATTTGAAGAACATATATGATATCATATTTATGTATATGATTCTATTATAACCTAATAAGATTGATTTAACTATTATATAGGAGGTTAACGTACCATCATCCAAGGAAAAGTACAAGTTAAGGGTTAATTCCTTAGTCTTGTTATTATCCGAGATTGTTTATGTGTAAGTATTTACTGGGACATTTTTATAATCCATGCCCATGTTTCATAAAAATGATTTAAAAATATTATAATGTTTTGTGGAGGATACACTTTATCATTATCATCATTTTAAATTTTTTAATGATTTGTTTTTTTAATATTTTTAAATAATTTCAATGTTTTAAAAATTATTTTAAGGATTTATTTATATGGTAATTATTGTTTCAAAATGTTAATTCATTTAAAAAGTTTAAAAGTGGTATGAGACACTTTGATTCAAAATTATATTTTAAATTAATTACTTTATGAATGTGTGACTTTTAAAAGATATCACAAAAAAGGGATATTTCTCTTGGAGAGTTTTATTGATCATTTTCATCTATGTTAACATCCTTTACTAGATATGATTCTTGATTGAGGTTGATTTATTGAAATATCATCTTCCATACCGTATTGAATGGGTTATGATATGTTTGACTGTGGATGTTCTATTTTATACCATTCATATTTTATGATCAAAGTATTGACATTTTGTATCCTAGTTTTAATACAAATATTTATGTTATGTTTTAACATTTTCATATGAGGAATTCGTTGGACTAAGTAAGTGACGGGTGGAGTCTGCTATAGCTCCTCGAAGCATGAGAAAAACTAGTGTCATGGCACAAGGCATTGACCAAATCTTATTTGTAGTCTTGGCACAAGGCCTTGACTGTGTTGTTCTGACGTATGAAATTACGCATTCAATCATTATGAAATTGGATATTGATAATACATGTGATTATTCGACCAGTAGAATATCCATGTGAATAAGTAAATGACATTATTAGACTTATCATTGCCATATTATGCTAAAGTTTATGATTATAATGTTTTTCTTTTAGTCTTATACATTTTCTTAAATGTGTGTGCTTGTTTATGAAAGTTTTCAATATATTGTTATCCTTACTGAGCATCAAAGGTCACCCCTTACTATGTTTTATTTTCCCTAGATGTGAAGAAATATATTAAGACTGACTTATTGGGACAATATAAGGTATATGAATGTGTTCAATGGAGACAATGATGATGTTGTTTTTCATTTAATTATGTGATGTAAAACTTATGATTGTATCTTGCACTTCCAAGGATATTGAACTGATCGGTCTTTCGGGATTTGATCTCTTGTGATCATGCCAATGTTATTTAATAATGCACCAACTCTAGGTAATGGGGGTTGGGGCGTTTCAATTGGTATCGGAGAAAGTTTATTACCTACTATGGAAGCCAGATTATGAAAAACTTTGATTAGAGAATGTCACCCTACGATTGACTTTAAGGATTAGTATAGAAGAACTTACTAGAATTTTGGTAATGTAGAGATTTTGTAAGTTTTCCAAGAAATACATCTCTATCTAGATACGAGTAGGTAGAGGTAGATCATGTACAAATGTATCAAGGATTGAAAACTATGAGAAGGAGTTTTGGGCTTGACCAGGGATATCCTGGTACATGACAACGGGCCTAGCTGCACTCTTGGTTACGACACTCCCAGGGGATATTCTTAGGATAATTCACATTTTCATTACAAACAATTATGAATGATTTATGAGTATATACCTTCTCAAATAAAACATTTTTATGATTATGGATTATATTCCAAAGCTTCTCAATTTATGTTAAGTGTTTTACATGTTTGGAATTATGTATTGAGATTTATAAACTAATATAGTGTATTCCATTTATTATAAATGGATCCTAGTGGAAGGAATATAAACCGTATCAATGCACTTCATCAATGTAGGGATTTCCCTCCTGATCAAGATAATTATAGTGAAGCTGGTAATGCAACTGGTGCTGATCAACTAATCGCCATATTGGGACACCTCACTCTAGTTATGAATAATAAACTTACAGGTATGGAACACCCTAATCCACAATGCGGAGGATCAATGTTAGTCTACTTCATGAGGTAACAACCACCAAAATTCAATGTGAGTACAAATCCATTGTTAGTTGAGAAATGGATAAGTTCCTTATTGAAAATATTTCATCCTTTTGGGACTAGGGAAAGGGAAAAAGTTGTCATGGATGTTTATCGCCTCACAGGAGATGCAGATCAATGGAGGTTATTAATCCAAAACACAAAGAAGGATGAAGAAGTATCCAAAATGGAATAGAGGGAGTTTGAAGTGATTTTCTTAGAAAAGTACTTTCCTCTTGACCATCAAGCGGATATAGAATGACAATGTATGAGTCTAAGGCAAAAGGAGGATGATAATGTCGCAAAGTATTAAGCTAACATTACAAGGTTAGAAAGGCAGCCATCCGATTATATTCGTAACCTAAGGAGTAAGATTGATCGATTATTTGATGGGTTACAACCTCTTCTCCGTCAAGCATTAGTCAAAAAATCTTTCACCTCATTCGAACAAATTTTCTCATGTGCTATCAAGGCAGAAAAAGAATTCTCTAAGTCTTATGACTTTAAAGAAAATAAAGAAAAGAATAGAACTACTGAACACTCTGGAAATGGAAATAAGGGGAAGAAGGGAAATGTAGAATATCCATCCTCTAGTAAATGTGGGTAGAAACACCCTGGTACTTTCCTAAAGGGAATGAGAGTATATTACAAGTGTGGTGAAAAAGGACACCAAACTTGTGATTGTAAGGGAATGAAAGATGTTGTAAATGTTGAATGCTACAATTGTAAATACATGGGGCATTATGAAAATTAATTTCCTAAGTGTCTGGGAAACATGCTACAAAAAATGCCAAGGGATCAAGGTCAAGCTTATACGATCACTAATGCTGAGGTTGAAGCTCGGAAAGATGTGTTGGCAGGTCATTTAATGGTTTCCTCAAGCTTAGACAATGCTTTATTTGATTCTGGATCATAAAATTATTTCATATCTTCACATTTTTCTATGAAAATTAGATATTTTCAATTTAATTAAACAAGGGAGTTGTCAATCAAAAATCATTAGGGACGTATCATTGTAACAATGTTTTTTCAATCAGTTTCCATTAGGGAATATGAATGTTCTTTATCCACTGATCTCATCATCATACCCATGATTGAATTTGATATAATCCTTATTATGGATTTGATTCCGGACCATGATGCGAAAATTTATTATAAGAAGAAGGACGTTGCAATTTTTTATGATGGTAACGAAAACCTTATTTTTAGAGCGGAAACATCACCAACTGATTCCTATCTAGATCCACTGCCAATAGATCTACTAAATTCAATTATTGGGGAGGAAGAGAATGAAATAACTTTAGGTGAGGAAAGGAATGTTAAAATAGATGATGTACCAATTGTGCCAGAATATATTGATGTGTTTTCAGAGGATTTACCTGGACATCCTCCAGAATGAGAAATTTAGTTTTCCATTGATTTATTCATGGTTAAATCCCCATATAGAAGACCCCTTATAGAATGGCCACTCTAGAATTAGTGGAAATAAAGAAACAACTAGAGGAATTGAGTAATAAGGGATTTATTTTTCATAGTGTTTCTCTATGGGGAGACCCTAACCTTTGTAAGAAGAAATACAGATCTATGAGGCTGTTCATTGACTATAGGGTGATAAATGACATAACAATAAAGAACAAGTATCCCCTACATCGAATTGATGATTTATTCGACCAAATTCATGGAGCACAATATATTTAAATGATTGAACTTCGATCTGGATATCATCAGTTGTGTGTGAAGAAGGAAGACATTCTAAAAACAGCATTTCGAAACACGTACGAGCATTATGAGTTTATATTAATTCCTTTTTGATTGAATAATACACCATCTGTCTTCATGGATATAATTAATAGGGTTTTCATGGAATATCTTTATGAATTTTTACTGGTATTTATTGATGATATCTTGGTATACTAAAAATTCTACGAAGATCATAAAAATCACTTTCACACTATTCTGAAAGCCCTCAGAAGAAATAAATTATGTGGAATGTTTAGAAAGTGTGAATTATGGTTTCAAGAGATTTCATTTCTTTTCCATATTGTCTCAAAGGATGTAATCTATATTGATCGTTCAAAGACCAATGCAATCCAAGAATGGCCAGCACCGATGAGTATAACTGAGGTAACTAGTTTTATTGGTTTAGAAAGTTATTATCGACATTTTGTCCATAATATTTCCCATTTGGTTAACCCATTAACCAAGATCAGACATAAAGGGGTTAAATTTTTTAGAATAAAGAGTGTGAAAAATGTTTTGAAGAACTGAAGAGATGATTATTAAATGATCTTATCTTGACTCTACCATCAGTGAATGACGGCTTTGTTATTTATAGTGATGCTTCAAAAAGGGACTTGGTTGTTTCCTTATATAGAATTATAGAGTTATTTCTTATGCATCACAATAGCTAAAAATTTATGAACAAATCTATCCCACTCATGATCTTGTGTTAGTAGCTGTAATATTTGTTTTGAAGATATTGAGACACTATCTCTATTGGAAAAAAGTGAGATATACAATGATCACAAGAGTTTGAAGTATATTTTCTCACAGAAAGAACTCAACATGAGTCAAATATGATGGCTTGAACTACTCAAATATTATGATTGCACTATACACTACCACCCAGGGAAGGAAAATAAGGTGGAAGATGCTATGAGAAAATAGGATCATGTATTTTTGAACAAGATGAGAGTATAAATGAATCCTATGTGCATGGATCTAGTATAGATAGATATGGTAATAACCATTCAAGGTGAACCATCAATACTTTTTCGAATGGTTTTCAAACCATCTTTATTAGAAAGGATAAAGAGTTCTTAGACTGATGATGATGAGTTTAAAAATAAAAATAAAGATTTGATTGATGGATGATTGAGTCACTTCATATAGGAAGATGGAATTTTGAAATTTGGGAAAAGGCATTGTGTTCCTAACAAACCTGATCTAAAAAAGTAATTGTTGGATGATGCTAATAGCTCCAATTTATCTATACAACCTGGGAGAACCAAGAAGTATAGATATTTTAAGGAACATTGTTGGTGGGACAACATGAATAAGGAGATTTCTGATTTTGTGTCAAGATGTATGGTTTGGAAACTTGTTAATGTTGGAAGGCAACAGCCTGGAGGAGTCATGCAACATCTTCCCATACCCGAGTGTAAATGGGATAATAGTATGATGGACTTTGTCATGGGGTTACCAAAGTATCCTAGAATAAATGAGGCAATATGGATCACTGTTGATTGTCTTACCAAGTTAGCATATTGTCTTTCTATAAGAGAAGATTTACCACTTGAATTTCTAGAAAGACTATATATTAATGAAGTTGTAAGACTCCATGTTGTACCTCTATCGATAGTTTCTATCCTCAATCCCCGTATTACATCATGATTCTGGAAATGTATTTAAAAGGCCTTGGATACTGATCTTTTTTGAGTAATACCTAACACTTTGAAACTGATGAATAATCAGAACGGACTATTCCAACATTATAAGACACGTTGAGATCTTGATCACACTACTTTCTAGGTGTGTGTGATCAGTATTTACCTCTGATAGAATTTTCCTCTAACAATAGCTTCTATTCAAGTATTCAGATGGAACCATATGAAGCATTATATGGAAAGAGATGTCGTACACTAATGTTTTGGGATAATATGGGTGAAAGAAAACTCGTAGGCCTAGAACTTGTTGAGGAAACAACGGAAAAAGTGAAGATTATCCAAACCCACATCAAAGCAGTCCAAAGTAGGCCAAAGAGATTAACCGATAAACGAAGGAAAGATTTGGAATTTCAAGTAAGAGACCATGTTTTCCTGAAGGTATCTCCATCGATGGTTTTTATACATTTGAGTAAGAAGGTTAAATTGAGTCCCAGGTATATCATACATTTCGAAATTCTATAACGAATTGGAGTTGTAGCTTATCGTTTGGAAATGCCTCCATGTCTTTGCAAAGTTCATGATGTGTTCTACGTATAACTATTGAGAAAATACATGCCTGACCCAATGCATGTACTCACCTATAAAGAAATTGATCTGGAACCTGATATGTATTATTGTGAAGAGCCTTTCAATATTCTTGATACTAGAGAACAATTGCGGAATAACCGGACGAGTCGTCTAGTAAAAGTTATATAGATAAACTATAAGATTGAAGAGGGAACGTGAGAACATGAGGAACATATGATGAAGAACCACCAGAATATTTTTAGGTAGAAAAATTCTAGAAATTTCAAGGATGAATTTTTTAAGGAGGTAAGAATGTAACACCCCAATCTTACACGGTATGTTTCTCTTTGAATAATGCAGTAGCTTGCATTGTATGCAACGTGGAGTTTTAACACTCCACGAACAATCAAAATAGCTATTAGGAATATTAATACCTACTTTTGGAAATTTTATAAACTTTATATTTCAAAATTTACTTCATTTTTGGATTTGGAATATCAAAATTAGATTAGGGTGAATTTTGGGTATACTTCGGAAAACCTTCAATTTTTGATGAATAGTGAAAAACATTGCATTATTGTTTAAAACTGACATTTTATTTAAATAATTATTGATTTTATTTTAATTCATTTTAGTTAAAAATAGAACCATAATACCTATATATTTTTATCATAATTCATTGGAGTCATTTTATAGTATGTTAAATTTATAAAATTTTATCGAACTTTTTACCATTTTTTACCCACCTTCTAGGAGTAATTGAAAATTTGCATAAAACATAATTTTACCACTTCTGTGAGTTGAATTTCAAAAATTCGAGAGCCATAGTTGAAAAAAGTAAGTAAAATGTGGATCAATAAGATGAAAATAATCATTGGTTAATTTTATCATTTGACTTTTATTTACCAGGATTAAAAGTAAATAGGGCAATTATGGGTAAAAATGAAATCATAATTACCCTAACACATGTACTAATTCAATTGGATATGTGTAATTCGACAAAAAAAACTTAGGAATAAAATATGACCCCTTTTGGTCCATTTGGATTATATTAGGAAATTTATTATTATTTTATTTAAAGAAGAGTTAAAAGTGATAAATTTAAAGTTTAATAACTAAAACCTTTTTAATATAGAATTATACATAAGATAAATTAGACTATAAAATATTCATTGGAAACTAAAAACTATATCCTACATAATTTTATTTTATTTGTATTATTTAAACATTAAATAATTAAATTTATTTATGACTCAATGATGATGTTGTAATTAGCTTATTAATGAATGATTAAAATAATTGATATAATAAATATCAAAATATATGTAAATTTATACTTCATATGGATTCCACTTATTTTATAGGTTTATATTACATGATATGGTTGATTAAATAAATTTTCATTGAATTGATAAAGGTTTTACTAATTTGAGAAAAATAAAATACTATATAGATTCAAAATTTACATAATTGAGTTTTTAAACAAATACTATATTATTAACTGATATAGTATTCTTACAAATATAATGTGCAGCCAAAATACTTAGATAAGGTTATATATATTAATAATAAACCACTTGGGGCATGTTATAGAAAGTTTATTAACCATATAATATTATAATACAAAGTGTCATGGTAAATTTCAAACTTTTTAACCAAGAGTTTAATCTAAGATAAAAAGTAATTATGGTGACTTAAACCAATGTAAAATTGATTGGTTGAAATGTTTTCATCCCATCCCCACTTTACCATCGGAATAAATCATTTTTGAGACATTAGAAACTGAAAATGTGTTTATTATAGAATAATATTTCAAGCTTTTCCTAAAGTGACCCTCATATCTCGTATAAATGGGTACTTCACCTTCTCTTAATTTCACACATCCAAAGCAATCTAGCTCGGCCAAACCCTTCCCCAATATCCTCTCAAATATCCTCCCTTATACCTAGAGGCCATAATTTGATCATAAGGCCAACCTAATGATCCCTTCAGATCACCTAAACAGGAAACACCCGAAGAAGAGGTAATAATTTCACCGCCCTCTTTCTAGTTCTTTTCTTCTTCCACTTATTATATCTTTGTTGATTCCATAACAAAATAATAAATCCATTATCTTCTATATACTGTGATGTTATTGTAAATATGGAAAAACTATATTCATTATTCAAACCATTCGTTGATTGACAGTCACCATACAAGCGTACGTATGACTTTCCTTCTCCACGTTGTGGTGTAGTTTGTTATTCAAACACATCTTTATTTGTATGGATATAATAATTAGTATAATTGATGTAAATAATAAATATAACCTGTTAATTATTATGTATATATTATATACCATCCAATTACATACTATTTCACCATAAATATAATGATATTGTCGCTCGTGCGTACATATAGATTACCATCTCAACAAACGCGATTAGATTCATTTCCCATCACAATGATTCAATAATAATTTTAATTTTATGATAAATATTCATGTTTAAGAACGTAATATAATTCTGGATATGAATCAAATACATCCTATCCATAACAATAATGTTTTATGTAACCAATCATATAAAGTAAAACGAATGAGTTAACACCAAAAAATGATACTTTTAAAATATTATTCACAAAGAAATATTAGAAGAAAATATATGATTACATATTTATGTATATTAATCTTGTATAATTTAACAACAATTATTTAACTATTACACAGGATGTTAACATACCCTCTACCATGTAAAAGTACATGGTAAGGGTCAATTCCTCAATCTCATTATTATCCGAGATTGTTTATGTGTAAGAATTTAATGGGACATTTTTATCATCCATGTACATTTTTCATAAAAATGATTTCAAAATATTTTAACGTTTTGTGGAAGGGACTCTTTATCAAGATCAGCATTTTAATTGTTTTAATGATTTAATTTTTTAAATCTTTTTAATTAATTTCCATGTTTTAAAAATGATTTTATGGATTTATTTGTATGGACTTTATTGTTTTAAAATGTCAATTACATTAAAATGTTTCAAATTCATATTGGACACTTTGATTCAAAAATAAATTTTAAATTAATTCCTTTATAAATGTGTGATTTTTAAATGATTTCTCCAAAATGGATATTTCTCTCAAATAGTTTTATTGATAATTTTCAACAATGTCAACATCCTTTACTGGATATGATTCTTGATTGATTTTTATTTCTTATAATATAATCATCAATATTGTACTGAATGATTTATGATATTTTTGACTGTGGATGTGCTATTTTTATACCATTCATGGTTTATGATTAAAGTATTGATATTTCATATGCAAGGTTTAATAAACATATTTATGTTATGTTTCATCATTTCTCATATGAGGAATGCATTGGAATTAGTAAGTGACGGGTGGAGCTTGGTATAGCTCCTCAATGCATCTGTAGTTCTCATGAGACAAACTAGTGTCTTGGAACAAGGGTTTGACAAAATCTTATATATAGTCTTGGCACGAGGCCTTGACTATGAGGTTATGAATTCTGGAATTATTCATTGCATCATTATGAAATTGGATATTGATATTACATGTGATTATTCAACTAGTAGAATATAAATGTGAATACGTAAATGGGATTATTTAATTTCACTTTTCCATATTATGAAGAAGTTTAATTTTAAAAGGGTTTTGTTTTAATCTTGTACATTTCCATAAATTTTTATGCTTATTTATGAAAGTTTTCACTATATTGTAATCCTTTCTGAGCATCTGAGATCACCCCTTTCTATTTTTGATGTTTCCCAGGATGCAGAGAAGTATATTATGATTGACCAAGAGGGATAATATAAGGGATATGAATTTGGTCACTGGATATAATGTTGATGTTGTTTCTCATTTTATAATATAATGTAAATCTTATCAATGTATCTTGTAAATCCAAGAATACTAAACCGATTGGTCATTCAAAATTTGGCCCCTTGTGATCATGCCACTATTATGTAATAATGCATCGACCCTAGATAACATGGCTCGGGGAGTTACACCACTCATCCATTGTTGAAGACCTCTTCCAATATGACACTCAGTAAATTATTATAGGGTTCTACAAAGGATAATTCCCACACATATGTTGAACACACAATGATAATAATTATAGATATAACACCAAACCATACCAGTTTTTCTCTATGATCTTATATTCATACCGTTATGCTCATTACTGAAAGAACACATTATTTCAAAGAAATATCTTCAATGTAGTTTAATTAAATCACACTTCACACAATAATACTATATGTTTAATAAATTAATAGTATTGTTCTTTCTATTAAATCTTATGGGTGTTCTTATCTTCATTTCAAACAATTATAATATGCCCTGGTAATTTCGAAATTAAGATTCAAATTTTAATATTCAAGAGTCTTACAACATACTCTACTTAAAATCCAACCCTTGTGTCATCTTCTTGTAGATCTCCACAATTTAATTCCACCTTGGGTTTTGATGTTTATTCCATTCACATTAACCAGGGAAAGAAGTACCAAATCCTCAAATCTGGTCATAACCTCTAGTTTTTTAAATTCCATTGCATGTCCCCAGTTTATAATGCCCGTATTGGGATCTACATCAGACCGATGATGGTGTGTTACTCTAATTGCCCACACATAGTTATTATATTAGAAATACTCCATAAAAATTGATTTTCCCATGTTCATATGCCCATTTTTATTTAACGAAATAATTCTCGGTACATGAAAAGTCATCCTCCAAGGCATGGATCTTCTATAAGAACCCATTTTCCATAGGAATTTAGTAATATTTTTGTAGATTAATAAATTTCTATTATAGGTATCTTTTTTCATTTTTCTTTTTTAATACCAACAAGTACTCTACGATGACATATTCCACACCATATTATTATTTCAATCAAAACAACATCAACCAAAATCTTCAAAAATGGATATAGATACAACTTCCATGTCCTTTAAAAATAAATAGGTTTAAAAATATAAAAAATAAATAATCCATAAGTATGGGTTATCTATTTAAAGTTTCCATACATTCAATATATTTTTCACATAAATATCAACCCATTAGTTTAACACTATTCTTTTGAAGCACATTTGACCATGACTATGAGGGATTTGACCACGATGTGTAAAAGACTCAAGTTTCTTATAGTTTAATTTATCAACATAAATTCATTCATAAATATTTATTTCGCCCATTTTATTTATCCTCCATGATTATGTCCACGTAGATATTTTTTATGATAATTTGTTTTTAAAGTAACAGACACTTCCAAGATCTCCCTTTAAGATAGAAACTCTCCCCCAATATGCTCCATAGTTTAAGAAATCCCATGAGGGAACTATGTGTTCATATTTCACCAAAATTCTCACCAATAATCAAAAAACATTAAATAAATTAAATTATAAAACATCATGTTATATTTATTAAAAAATTCCCAAAATTAAAACATTGGATTTTAATAATTATTCATTTATATATATATATATGATTTTGAGTTTCATTTAAGGTGGTTGGGAATGAATTTTAAAATTACATTCACTAATTAAATTAAGTTCTAATGAATATTAATAAACATATCAGTGGTATTAGATGCATGCCTTGAAAATTGATTAATAAAATTAGTCTCAAAGTGAGAAAAATATATGTCATTTTGGAAATCATATTATCATTAATTAAAACATACTAAAATTTTATACTATGGATGGTCTTATGAAAATAGGCTTTATAGGATTTGATATAATTATGCTATATGTCATCATATATCCTATTTTGTGAAAAAAAATCATTTTTCAAATCATAATATTGTGTGATGGGGAACATTTATGGGGTGATAAGGCAATCAATTATTTATAAATAGAGAATTTAATTATCAAGGTAGATATATATTCAAATATGATACCCTCAACCAAAAATGATATATCAAAACTAAGATGATATATCAATAAATATAATATAACTGAGTATAAATACTTGAATAATGATATATAACAATATTTAAATTTGATATCATAGAAAATAAATTTTTCAAAATTTTTTATTTTGAATTTAAATACATTGTTTAAAAATTATTTAAAAATAATTGGAAATAGTATTTTTTATAAATTTATCTAGTTTATAAGATGATTTATAATTTATTTATTTTTCTAGTGTTCATGGTAAATTATTATATATTTATGAAAATAATTTATAGATAAATATTCCTTAAATATCAGTTGTTACTATTAGCCATATTTTAAATTTATATGGAATGTTATATAATTTGGATATAAATTTTTTATATAAAAATATTATTAGTACTTTTTAATGTGTTTATAAATTAAAAAAATGAAAAAAATGGAATAGTTTTTAGGTTTAGTATTATATCCTTTTTATAATTATTTAATTTAATTTTTTCAAATACAAAATTCAATATTTTTCATTTTATTTGAACCATATAAAAAGAGGAATTGATTGTTAATGTAATGAAGGATTAAATTTTATTGAATTTATATTGTTATGAATGTCTACATAATATATGAATAGTTTACATATATAATGTTTATATTTTAAATTTTTTTATTTAAAGTAAATTCAACATAACAGGATAATATGAAGGAGTTCATATTACATAGAAATATGTTTTTATATATTTATTTCATTACATAAGTTCCAATATGCATTGATAAATTATAATGTTTTAATAGTTTTTTTATTTAGGAATTGTTATTAAATTGAATATCTCTTGTTGAAATATATTAATTATGATTTCATTTTATGTATTACCTACATTTTGATGGATATGATTGATATATTATAAACAATATTGTATGATTTAGTTTAAGGTTTTACACTTCTAAAATAAATTATCAAACATGCATATAAATAGTTTTATGTTATGTATTATAATTGATTTAGTTTTATTTATCATAGACCACATATTCTATATGGATATGAATATGTATTGAGAAGTGTTTTATAGTTTATAAGTATTGGGTGATAGATTTGTGATGGAATTTATATAACTGTTTAGTAATTTAACCTTCTATTGAGGGACTTTGGGCTGAAATACTCACTAGTATAAAGGATTCTGCCATGTTTATAAATGTCGGGGTTATCTATCTATTCTTCCATGCCTATTCCTGTGGATATTGTTTTTTCTCATATGATTATAGTACATTACAAGTAACAGTTTCATATACCATATGCACAAGATGAATTTTTTGTAATTTATCGGAAATTACATATAATGTTTTTAATTAGATAGAATTATTTTAAGCCCTGAAAATCTGACGGCACACAATTTTGAGGCCCGGAGTGCCCATAATGATTTTTCAAATTATTTTTAAGCTTTAATTAGCACGCGTATGTAGTTTTCCTGAAAAAATGGAAAAACACTTAAATCGTTACTCGGATTAGAAATCTAAGGTCATCGTTGCTCTCAAGATGGCGTGATTACCCTAGGTGCGACTTAAGTTTAGTTGGCACAAGCCTCCTGCGAGAAAGCATGAAAATGGAATAACCATAAATAACATAATTAAATAAAATTATTCTATTTTTCAAATGCTTTAAACTCACGAATAGTGACTTGGATTAAAAATCTGAGACCACTGCTGAACTTGTGAGGTTATGCTCTCTTTATGCATATAATAACATTGGTCTGTGCGAGCCACCAGTGAAAGTTAGTTTTTGGCCGCAAATAAATTAATTAAGTGAAAATTATTTTATAGTAAAATCCATAACTTTTAATTGGTTACATGTATTGGAAATATGAGAGTATCATTAGGTTCGTTTGGGTGTGTTTCACTTTGGTAGAGCCTAACCTCGACTGGTGTGGGTCAAGGGTGACTTTTAATAATTTTCCAAACGTCATTTTGGGTATGTTTAGTAAATGGGTGAGCTGTATTTTCTAACTTTTAAACCGTTATTTGGATTAAAAAACTGAGGACACCATTGAATCCAGGACGACGAGATTCTCTTAATGGAAGCATAACTTCAACTGTAGTAGAGCGGGTGAAAAAGTTATTTTTGTGGACATTTGAAAGATTAATAAAATAACATGGTTTGTTATTTTATTTTCATTCTTTCCTCCAACGGATGAACGATGTTGGCGGGACCCGCGACGTGTCAAGCCAATAAATGGCTTGACTCTTCTTTTCCTGTAACCGCACCATTTGGAATTTTGGAGGTTCATTAATTAAATGAACCTCATTAATTTCCCAAGAATTTCACACTCCTTCTCCTCTCTTATTTATTTGGAGCATGGGGAGGGGTGTTGGAATGAATTCACCAAGAGACAAAACCCTGACAAAATATCATGACACCAACCACATATAAGACGAGACAGGTTCCAATGAGCGGTGACAAGTGCCAGTGAGTCACGAACCGATGACAACGTTGAAGGACGTTATGTCGACCATCGTCAGTAGACTTCTATTCCAGGTAGGGGTTATTTTTGTTTGTGTATTTCTGATTCATTTTCCTTTCTAGAAGGTTATTGTAGAGAATCTTGTGCGGTTAATCTTGTGCCCAATAAAACTGTTCATTAATCCCACTTAATATCATCCATATTGCGTGCTAAAACGGAGGGTGCAGGCCTACCGAATCTGGCCCAAACCCTCCGTTATCTTGATTTTATGGCGCCCCCTTGGAAGACTGGGAGCATGTTGACGCACGCCACAAGAGGAGGGTCGTGGCTCATCAGTCACAGTGATAGAAGTAAGAAGCTGGCACAACGACCATCTGTAGGAAGGAAGATGGTCAAACTGCCACGCCGCCGATGAATGGATGTTGTGGTCGAAGCCGCGATGGAAACTGAACCCACCTCCGGTGGGTTCTGTGGAAACTGATTGACACCCATACGACACTGCCACCTCGCTAACTGAATGCCCTCTAGGCCATTCTAGAATCCAGGGGACTAGGGGGTTACACCCCCTAGTCGGACCGAACTGAGCCACAACCCTAGGTGTGGGCTGCCACCCTCGAGTTGGGCCGCCACCCTCAGAGCGGGCTGCCTCCCTCATATCCGGTCGCCTTCCTCGGACCGAGACGTAACCCATGCGGGCCGCCACACAGCGGGCCGGGCCACCCCTCTTGTGGGCTGGACTGGACATCTGTTTAGCGGGCCAAGTCCACCCCATACCACTTGGCCGATTTCACCCAGGCCCAACCCAGACCGAGGCGGGCCGGGACAGTCTGACGGATTCAGACTAGACTCGGGCCCGACCATACATAGGAACACATAATGGGGCATATCATGAGAACATGACGTCTACCTGATGAAACATCTATAGAGTCAGGATCCTTGGAATTAGACGGTCCTTTTGGTATACTCCACTTGATATTTGGATAATGTTGGAGTACGAATAGGTTGGATCAAACCTAAATCCAACCGGGCCATCGGAGCTAAAACGCTTATAACTCATAGAACGGGTGTCTGATTGACATGTTTTTTATCATGTTGGAACCCTTACAACGTGGAGGTCCTTTGGATAATCATTTCTGGTGCTTTGTTGGAGTCGTGGTACAACTGATATCTCGAGGGCCATATTCTACGGATCTCGAGCACAATAGGTGCAAGGAAACCTGTGGCATGCTACAACGTGATGAAATAACATCGATCCTATGTGGGCCCACATCTATCTATCTTGTGTGGGTCATATCCTGTCTGGGTCAGCTCTCGGCAATCCTGTGTGGGTCAGTGCATACCAATCCTATGTGGGTTAGATCCTGTGTGGGTTAGCGGGGGTTAGATACCTATCGATCCTGTGAGGGTCAGTGAGGGTTAGTTACCTATCGATCATGTGTGGGTTATAAAGAGTGATTCTTAACTGAATAAGATGATCTATTTTATCACTAATCATATCTAGATTTGTAATTAATTTATACATGATTGTGAGTTGAGTCTTTTACCTGTGTGGTACTTTAATCTTTTTGGTGTATCCTGTGTGGTACTTCTATCTTTGATGTGTTACTTGTGTGGATCTTCTATCTTTTTAGTGTTACCGGTGTGGTACTTTAAGCTTCGTCAGGTTACCTTTCTTGAACTTCTATATTTGTGGTGTTACATGTGTGGTACTTCTATCATCGTGGTGCTACCTGTGTGGTACCTCTATTATCATGGTGTTACCTGTGTGGTACTTTTATCTTCATGGTGTTACATGGCTGGTACTTCTACCTTTGTGGTGTCATCTTCACAGTTTTACCTGTGTGGTACATCGATCTTCGTGGTGTTACCTGTGTGGTACTTCTATCTTCATGGTGTTACCTGTGTGGTAAATCTAGCATTATGGTGTTACTTACGTGTTAATTCTACCTTTGTGATATAGTCTTCGTGGTGTTACCTGTGTGGTACTTCTAGCTTTGTGGTGTTACCTGTGTGGTACTTCTATCTTCATGGTGTTACCTATGTGGTACTTCTACCTTCTTGGTGTTACCTGTGTGGTGTCCTTCCCTAATGTTTGAAATGAGTAAATCTTGATAACTTAGGAACATGTATTGGCATATACCTAAGTAGAGTTGATGTCTTGCTTTGTGGTTTTTCCTTTGTGGAACTCTAGGAGACCTACGGGGGTCTTGGGGTTCCTACTGAGTATTGTTATAATCACCCCTACATGTGATTTTCCCGCACCATGTTGTGTCTGGTGTAGATGATGTACAACATTGATCGAGACTGAGAGAGCTAGGACTGGATGGTGCTTGGAGGTGGACTATTCGGCGTGACGTGGAACATAGGAGACTGACGGACGTGGAGTACTGAGGAGGCAATCTGTACCTACCCTAGAGGTAGGATCCTCAGAATACCACCCGGTTTCTAGTTTCCTTTTTCATTCAGTTGTATTGTACTTCATGTCATACATGTACTTTTAGATTTGGGTTTGTATTCCGGACCCTTTTTAATTTCACACTCTTTTACTACAACAGTTTACTTTGTGGTTTCATATTATTGCATTATAGTCTATGTGGTTGCTTTTTGTTGAGTTATTGGACTGTGTGTCTATATGGGTTAAAAAGATAGTGCATTCCCATTTCAGGGATACACCATTCTGGTGCTAGTCTCAAGCCCCTAGCCTATGGATGGCGAGAATGGGGTAGTCATAGCACGGACCCCGAGGGACGGGTCATGAAAAAGTGGTATCAGAGGAGTTCAGTTCTACTGACAAACTAGGACTCTGATCTTTTCTGTGAAGCAATAGTATTAAATTTTATGATTGTGGTTTTTAGTTCAGGGAGTGTAGTGTTGGTGCAGTGACCAACGTATCCATACCGTCAGACCGTGAATTCTAATTTCTGACTCAGCGCATGAAAACACGGATTGCATGTGGTTTTGAAAAGACTTTCATTGGATTTCATTGGATTCCACTCAAAAGGTATAACATAATGACCATGTTTCACATGTTCATTATCTGGATACTGCTATAAAGATATCCACACAAGTTTCACAAGAGAGTACATGATGAAGGACCACCGAGAGTTGAGACTCCGGTGAACGTCCCTCTTACTGCGTTGGCACCTTCGGATGGTGTACCAGTAGCACCACCACCCGTTGTGGAGCAGTTACAACTGGCGGTACAGGTAGAGGTCACATTTAGTCTTAGGGACTTATACGAGTTTCAGGATCATATACCCCTTAGGTTCTGATGTGAGCCTGACTCACAGGTGGCAGAGGACTGGCTTGAGTAGGTGGCTGAGAGTTCTCTATTTCTACTACAACTTCGGTAGGACAACATATCCATAGCTAAGTATTAATCGAGTCATACCGTCCATTCCTAGTAATCTATGAATACATTTCGATCAGTGCTTTACGGATCGTACTTCCACGCATGGTGTGTTTAAGGTGGTCTGATCCAGCACAGTTCCTATATATATTACTACCTATGTCAAGGTGCTAGAGAGAACCTATATGGTTTATTGTTCATTGGATGAGAAGATAAAACCAGTGAATGTTAGTAGTGGTAAAGAAGGAAACTAGTTCCAGTATCAATGACTTGGTCATGTAAAAAACATTTGGGAATAAGAAGTGTTAGGGACAGATGAATCTACAGGTTTGTCGATGTAGAAGTATAGCTATGAGAGAAATATGAAGTGGTGTAAATTTTGACATGTTACAACCACCCCCTTCATGGTCCCCACTAGGATCAGGGGACTGGAGGAAAGGGGAAATAAGTAACTACATATGGTCAAGGAGTGAGACCCAAGTGCTCTAGGAATGATTCGATTAACGGTCTGTGTTTACTTCTAGCTGCAGTGTTAATACCCATAGGTACCAAAAATCCTTCCTACCATGATTCTTGTCCAAGACCTGGAGTTTCTGGTTAAGGTGTTGACTAGACCCTCACATTTGGATATACCTTTGGAAAGAGACTCGATAATCCCAATTATGTTGATGGTGATATCTGACCCTTGAGGTGAGAGTTTTGGTTGGAACCTCTTGGTGTCAGCGTCGAGACCTTACGACGTTAGTTTGGGTATGGAATGGACATCCACAATTCATACTCAAATTTACTATATTGGGAAAAAATGTTGTGGTTTACCTACAATGTTGGAATGGTATTTTCCTTGGATAGTGAAAATGAAGCACATGAAAAACTCATGAAATGGAGCGTGCATGCGATCACTCTTTAGTCAGCCAACCCTACCCTAGAGGAAGCGAGAGTTTTGATTTTTCTGTTCCCAACAGAAGCGTAAAAGTGTGGGGGACATCCTTTCAAAATATGTTTCCAGTTTTACCTCCCTAAAGGGGTAGGGATTTCTGCTATGGCTAGGTACTACCAGAGTTTTGGACCATACTTCTCCTGGGTTGCGACACCCTTGTCAGTTTTGACGAAAAAGTGGGATCCTTACACATGGATGGAGAAGGGTGGATAGAGCTTTCAAGAGATGAGACAGAGACTAATGAGTAGATCATTTCTACCCCTGACCGGGAGTTAGCAGTAGTAGTCTTTGTACTAAAGATGTGGTGACACTACTTGATGGGTGAACATTTTACAGTCTACTCTAATAACAAGAGTCTTAGGTATATCTTCTCTTAGAAAGACTTGAACATGATACAACGATGATGGATAGAGTTCCCATAAGACTATTACTTTGAGATAGTCTATACTCCTGGGAAGGAGAACGTGGTTGAAGATGCACTCTGCCGGAGGTCAGGTCTACAGTTGCTGAGTGAGGTGACTGAGCAGCTAGCCGCGTTACAGATATTTTGTGTGGATAAAGATGGAGCAGTATACCTCCAGTCAATGATAGTAACTCCCAAAAATCATTAGCATGTTCAGAATTCACAACTTTGGATGTTTATTAAGAGACCTGATGTGCTCAGATATCCACATGATGGTCTCCTCAAAGATCATCTAAAGGAGGGGGGTATGTCATTCTATTCAGAGCATGCACCATATTACTAGCGACGCTTCGGGAGGAGGTCTTGAGGGAATTCCATACATTCCATTTAATGGTACTTCATGGAGTTGTGAAGACGTACTAGGACATCCGATGTCAGTACTAGTGGCCAAGGATGATGAAGGTAGTGGTAGACTTTGTATCACAATGTCTCACTTGTCAGCAAGTGAAGACTGCACAGAGCTGGCAGAAGTCTTATGCCGACAAGAGATGAAGACCTTAGAAGTTCCAGGGGGTACCACGTTTTCTTGCGAGTCTCCCCTCTATGGGGACTACAGAGATTTGGCTGAGGTGGCATGTTATCACCGAGGATTATCAGACAATTTCTGATACTTCGGAGGATTGGCGAGGTGGCATACCACTTGGAACTACCACCACGGCTGGAGTGGGTGCACGATGTCTTACATGTATCCCAGCTGAGGAGATACGCGCCTGACCCTTCTCAAGTCATCGAACATAGAGAGCTGGACCTAGAAGATAGGGCGACTTTAATGGAGGTTCTAGTAGAGATTTATGATTGACCGGAGGAGGTCCTTTATGGGTGGTTGATACCTCTGCTGCGCATTTTCTAGCAGCACTGGAACTTCTAGGAGAGAACATTGGATTGGGAGGCTCATATCTGTGCTTAGTACCCCCATTTATTTCCTTATTCTATGTTTTTACATTCGAAGATCTAAATCCCTAAGGTGGGGAGAATTTAATGTCCTATAAATTCCGTATTTTTTTTAAATATAAGTAATTATTTCAAGACCACAAAATGCGACGGTTCATGATTTACAGTCCCAAAGTTCCTGGAATGATCTATTGAATTTTTTTTAAAATTTAATTAGCACACGTAAGAATTTTTCCTGAAAAAGTGGAATAAATATTAAACGGTTACTCGAATCCGAAATTTGGGGGCACTGTTGCGCTCACAATGGTGGGTTTAACCTAGGCGTATCTTATGTTTAGTCGGTGTGGGGATCATGTGAGAAAACCCAATAATTTCATAACCGTAAATAAAATAATTAGATAAAATTATTTTATTTTTCAAATGCTTACAACTCATGAACGGTAACTGATATTAAAAATATGAGACAACCACTGAACTTGTGATGGTATTCTCTATTTAGGAAAATACTAACATTGGACAGCATGGGCCACTGGTGAATGTTTGTTTTTTGTCATAAATAAAATAATTAAGGGAAAATTATCTTATTGTAAAATCAATAACTTTTAAATGGTAACTCAGATTGCAAATTTGAATGTATTGTTTGGTTAGTTGGGGAATGTTTCACTATGGAAGAGCCTAACCTCGTCTGACACAGGTTGAGGTTGACTGTTAATAATTTTCCGATCTTTTTTTCGGTTACGTTCAATAAACGTGTGAGTGGAATTTTTTATCATCTGAACCATTTCTCATATTAATAATCCGAGGACAAAGTGGAATCTGTGGCACTAGGATTCGCATAAGGGAGGCATAACATTGACTATAGAAGGTTGGGTGAAAATGTTATTTTTGTGAACTTTTAAAAGATTAATAAAATAAAATGTTTTGTTATTTTATTTCCTTCCATTCCTCCATTGGAAAAATGACACTGGCAAGACAGGCGTCATGTCGAGATATTAAATGGATTGACTCTTATTTTCCTGTAACCACACCATTGGGAATTCAGGAGGTTCATTAATTAAATGAACCTCATTAATTCCCTGAGTATTGAACACTCCTTCTCCTCCCCAATTTATATAGAGCTCGAGGAGGGGTGTCGGCACGTCTTCACCAAGACATGAAACCATAGAAAAGTACCCTGATGCTAACCACCTGGGGGACGAGACTAGTTCTAACGAGCAGTGACGAGTGCCACCAAGTCCTGAACCGACCACAATGATGAAAGAGGTTCCGTCGACCGTCGTCAGCGGATATCTCTTCCAGGTAGGGGGATATTTTCGTTTGTAAGTTATTGATTCCCTCTTCCCCATTCATGAAATTAAACGAAGAATGCATGTCAACCAACTAATGGGTTGACTCGCAATTCATTCATCTCTGTAGGATGTTATTGTGGGGAATCTGGTGGGGGTAATCTTGTACCCAATACAAATATTTATTGAAGACCCTTAATATCCTCCATATTACAAGATAACATGAAGGGTGTGTGCCAAACGAACCCATGCCCAAACCCTCCTCTATCTTACATTCCAGGTGTCACCTTAGAAGACCGTGATCACGTCGATGCATGCCACAAGAGGAGGGTCACGACTCATCACCCGTGGCGAACGGAGGAGGCAGATGGCACGATGGGAAGCCTTGGGGAGAAGATGAATAGAAGTCGTCGTCGAAACCGCGATGGAAGCCGAACGCCCTTACGGCGGGTTCCGCGGCAACCGACTGGTGCCCACAGGTCACCGCCGACTCACCAACTTAATGGCATCCGGGCCTTTTGGGAATCCGGGTAAGAGGGGGTTACAAAACCCGCGTTGGATCGAATCGGGCCGCCGCCCTCGGAGCAGGCCTGTCACAACCCGTCCTCGGGGCCCGTGACGTGACAACCCCAAGCCCACCTTCCATAGGCCAGGGGCTGGTGACTAGCACCAAAGGCGTAAATCCCGATAACTGGGAAGGCATTGCCTTTATAAAAGTAAAAAAAACACCACAGAGTACAAGCGGAAGTAAAACACTAAGTACAAAGAGAAGTGCTGAAAGGGAAAATGGGCCAGAATACAAACCCAAAGTAAAAGTACAACTACAACTGAACAAAGTACAATAGAAAAAGACAACTTCCGGAAGACAGGAAGCAGCTCCTGGGTCGTCCTCCTCAGATCCTACCTGAAGGGTAGGTACAGATGGCACAGCTCCTAGTCATCCACTGCAGATCCTACCTGAAGGGTAGGTACAGATAGCCTCCTCCACGCTCTTCCCTGTCAACCTCCTCCAAGTGTTGTCTTGTCGTGTAGTCCACCTCCGGGTACTGACTCATCATGTAGTCCACCTCCGGGTACTGACTCGTCATGTAGTCCACCTCCGGGTACCGTCCAGTCCTCGAACACTCGGCCTTCGTCAGCACTGCCCGTCATCTGCAACCAACACAACGAGGTGCGGGCATAGCCCGTTCAGGGTTGAGTATAATGATACTCAGTAGGGAACCCGAGACCCTCAAGGTCTCACTAAAACCAACAGAGATAACTATAAAGAAGATCTCAACAGATAACCTCTACTTAGGTATATGCCCATACATATACCTAAGTTATCAAGTAACTCATCTCAATCCTGAGGAAACACAAGGATTATGAAATCAACAGATAACCACTACCCAGGTATATTCCCATACATATACCTATGTTATCAACTAACCCATCTCAATCATAATGGAACACAAAGGTCAAAGACTCAGCTCAAACCAGGATTTTTATTATCGAAACCGTAACTGGTGAAGAGCTCCGTCTCTGGAGTGTACAATGGTCCTGTCACGACTCTAAGGTACTGCTCACTAACCTAAGACTGCTGAGGTACTCCTCCTGTCGAGTACCGCGGGTCAGCCACCCAGACACAGTAGTGCTTCCCGCCGAGCTATGTCACCCAAACACAGTAGTGCACACCCCCTAGTAGCCTGCTGAGGTACTCTCCGGACGAGTACCACAGGTCTGCACTGTCACACAGGTAGTGCTCCGTCTGCCATGGGTCTTCACCTCACAAAGTAGTGCTCCGTCCACTAGGCTAGTCGAATCACTCCATGTCGAGTCGTTCAAGCAGTCATCAGGTCTCAGTCAGCTACACGGTCTCCGTACTCCGCATGCTCGTCTCCGGGAGGGTCCCCTCCACGAGCTGCAGGTCGATAATCCAAGTATCTTAAAGTCCCACTAAGAAGTATCTCAAAGGACCACTGAGTCATTGGGGTCTCAATGCAACAGACTGCGCATCAATCGGACACCCGGTCTGTGAGTTATTAGCCTTTTCGTCCCAGGGGCCCGGATGGTTTCGTGTGCGAACCAAACCGGCCATATCTCAACTATACCCCGAACTCTCTTAGGGTATACTCATAGGGACTGTTTCTCAACGTGATCACCAACGCCGCTGACGGTTCGTCTAACGGACGTCCGGTCTGAAAGATAACAGCTATTCCGTTCCAAGGGCCCGATTGGATTTCGGGTACAATCCAACCCGGCCAATATCCAAAAGCAACCAAAACATGGGAAAAGTATGCCAAAACTTCCGTCTCTTCAAGAGAAATTCAACTAGACAGACGGCGCGTCAATCGGACACCCGGTCTGTGAGTTATTGGCTTTTTCGTTCCAGGGGCCCGGTTGGTTATTAAGGCAAAACCAACCCAACCGTACTCCACCTGCGTCCAAACCTCGGGCGGAGTGAGCCAAAAGATCCGTCTCACTTAGAGGAATCCATCAAAGTCGACGCCACGTCAATCAGACGTCCGGAGCTCAAGATATGAGTATTTCCGCTCCGAGGGCCTGGTTGGTTTCGTATCCGAACCAACCCGACCGAACCCAAACTATTCTGAAACCTTGAGTGCGATATACCGAAACGACCGTCTCGATCCAAGAATCGCATCGCCGCTGACGGCGCGTCGTTCGGAGGCCCGTAGCTCATGATATGGGTAAAAGACCGAAACGGTCCGAAGCCGGGGGGTCTGGGCCCGGCCCGACCCGGCCCGACCCCCCAGGGTCGGCCCGAACCGGGTCGGCCGACCTGGGTCCGGGTCGGACCTGGTTCGGTGCGGCCCGGCTTGACTCGGCCGAGCGGCCGAGCGAGGCTGCCGCGGGGCGCCGCCCCCGCGGGAAGAGAGTGCCGCGACCCCGCGCGGGGCCGCGCTGGAAGCAACGGACGCGGAGAGGGCCGCGTCCCGTGCGTGTGAGCCGGAGCCACACGGCCGCGGGTCCGCTGGCCGCCGCCGTCGCGACTTCAGCCGCGGCGGCCTTGTCCGGCGGCACGCCGGGGCGCCGCCGGGAACTTCTGCGGGCCACCGGAATTGCTCTGGTGGTCCGTTTTCCTTCCCGTCTGTGCCGCTGCTCCTCCCGAGTCCCGTTCTTCACTGCAGAAACTTCAAATCGCCCTTGCGCCACGTTTTGTCGTCACCCGTCAAATCCGCACAACAACGAAGAACTGCGGAGGGTTGTCGGGCCGTGTTCGTTCGGCCCGCACCCTCCGCGTTAGGTGATAACAACCGGGGAGAAAATAATCAACATAACAAACAACAATTTTAATGAATTAAAATTGTTTTTATTAACCGAGTTCTTCATTTTAAAAGAGACATTCATGGGAATATAAAACATTCAATAAAACCCCTACCTCGTCAAGTCGTCGCACGTGCATTCTTCGCGGATTTGATCGCCGCAGAAGGAGGCGATCGTCGCGTCGCGGAAAGGCGTCGCGTCGTCGCGGAAGGGAATCGCGTCGTCGCGGAAGGGCGTCGCGTCGTCGCGGAAAGGCGTCACGTCGTCGCGGAAGGGCGTTGCATCATCGCGGAAAGGCGTCGCGTCATCGCGGAATACGGTGACGCATCAACGAACTCCGAGGTTCAAGAACATGAAGATTTAACTATATCGATTAAATCGATGTGTTGTTATAAACCACAATGAAGATTTAAAAGAAACCTGAAATCTCCTACCACAAGCAGTTGGTGATCGGAGATCGTTGCGGGGAAGAACGTCTCAGAAGAAGCGTCGTCAATCTAAGAGGGTGACGGCGTTCTTCGCGTTCTTCGCGTTCTTCGTGAAGGAGGATGAAGGCACAAAGTTGTCAAAACCTCTCAACGAGCATTTTTCTAGAAGTCGCGTGTTGGTCTTATTTTATTATTACGCCAATGGATTGAAAACAGGTTAAGAAATGATTAAATTAATTCATCGAATAAATTCAACAAAATAAACCGCCCAATTAATTGGTGCATTAAGAAATTTAGAAAACGCGTCAGTTGACTTTCATAATGACGGGTTTTCGCGGGTGCGTTACTTAGCGGAAAGAAACGGTGGGGCTCATGCGGGCCCCACTTCGCAAATATTCTACCAAGAGGGTTGGATATTCCTGGATAGCACCCTATCAGTAACAACTCATCTTAAGCTGCTTTAAGTGGCTTCAAGTGGCTTCCAAGTGGCTTAAGTTAAATAAAACAAAGTTTGCCGTACAATTTATTTTATATCTTAACTTTAAGCCCAAAAATTAAAAACCACACCCAAGCAAACGCAACTCCGGAAGAGGCGTTTCTAAGCAATTTCCGGCACTGCGATTCCATCGGTGCCCTCAGAATTCGATTCCGAGCACCGGTTCAAAAGTTAGAAAAAACCCGCTCGTCCGTTTACTGAACTTACCCGAGCCAAACTTCGGAAAATGATTCCGGGCACACCGGGCCTCGGAATCAGGTGCCGTTAGAAATTGCATTCTTGTAAAATTCCAAAGAAAATTAAGAAAACAATTTCCTTGGAATTTACGGGTCCTTACATTACTCCCACCACAGGGCTTTACGTCCCCGTAAAGATTCACCACAAACTTAGGGATACAAAGGCGGTACTGAGCACGCATCTGAGCCTTCTGCTCCCATTTGCTCACCTAGAGGTTGCGTACTGCCAAAGAAAGTGCACCCGAGGAATCGATCTTCCTCGTAGGATCCGCTCCTGTCGATCATCGATCCCCAATGGAACCTCCGCGAAAAACACATCATCGCCATCGTCCAGCTCCTCATGGTCGATGATATGCGAAGGTTCGAGCACGTATCTCCTCAGTTGAGATACGTGGAAGTTGTCATGCACCTGGTGAAACTGAGGTGGATGGGTCAAGTGGTAAACCACCTCGCCTACCCAGCTGAGGACCTAGAAAGGTCCGTTGAACCTCGGAGATAACTTGCCGCCTTGGCCACATCTTCGTAAAACTCATCGAGGTGAGACCCGTATAAGGACGTGATTGTCATCCTCGAACTCCAGAGGTCTCCATTTCCTGTTAGAACCGGAACTCAAAACAACGGCTTCCATGAGGGTAAGGTTGACCGACTCAAGAGTGATCAGTCACACCCTCCTGAGCATGAGTTTATCCTGTGCTGCCTGGGGTTTCCTTTTTGCCGACCAAGGAAAACCCATCCCGACGTCGTAGTTAAACCACAACCTTTTTTCCTAATACCGTCAATTTGTGTATGAACTGTGATTGCCCAGTCCATACTCAAACCAACATCGTAAGGCCTCGACGCTACCACCAAGAGATTCCAAACGAAACTCTCTCCTCGAGGGTCTGACCACACCGTCGGCGTAAGTGTGATTATCGAGTCTCCTCCCAAGGTATCTCCATACGTGAGGGTCAAGTCCACGGCTTACAGGAAACTCTAGGTATGGGACAAGATTTGTGAAAACGATGAATGATTCATATCGACATCTATTACTATAGAAGCTAGTAGTGGACACAGACTGTCCCTTGAATCATTTTTAGAGCCATTGGGTCACACTCCTTGACCGCATGCAGCCGCACTCTTCCTCCACCCTCCAGCTCCCTGAGCCTGGAGGGGATAACTAAGGCGGGTGGTTGTAGCATGTTAAGATGTACACCACCTCATGCTGCTCTCATAGCTCTACCTACATGTTTTCTGCTTCGCAGAATCATCTCTCCTTTAAGCTTCCTCTTATGGAAACATTTAACATGCCCGAGTCTCCAAGACTGGCGCCGGTTTCCTATTTCTTACTACACTGTGCAGTCTTCATCTTCTCCTGGATGATCTACACCATCTTCGCCTATGATCTGAAGAGCTGATAAAATTTATCCTTTGCCGAAAAGAGAAACTCAGTCTCATCCCCTGGATGAACCACGCCCATTGCCTAATACAGTCAATCCTAACATGAATGATGTATTCATGCCATGGATGACATCGTAAGGCCTCGACGTAACTACCAAGAGATCCAACTGTCACTCTCGACTACAAGGGTCGAGTCACACTGTCAGCATCAGTGTGATGTCACTGGGTCTTCTCCAGTAGAAATCTCGAAAGTGAGGGTCAAGTCAACAGTTTTAACTGGGACCACTCAGTATCAACCAAACAAAAGGACAGGAAAGCAAACAACGATAAGTGACTTTTCAATATTGCAACTCATAGTACAAAGACACTAATACAACAAAAAAATGGAACTAGAAGTACAAGGGGCGTATCCACTAGTTCTGCTCCTGTCCACCTGCTCTCGGAGCTCTACTGCTTTGTCCACTTCTCGGCTGTTGCTCAAGCACCCGCCGCTGCTTCTGCCTCGGTGGCTCCTCCAAAGCCTGCGGATCAACTGTACGAGGAGTCGGACAGTCACGTACCAGGTGACCCTTTCCTCCGCATGAGTAACACAGCCTGTTTCTGGCATTCCTAGCTCTGACCCCACCCCGAGTGCCCCGCACCACCGGTCCTAAAACCCGAGATCGTCCAACTACAAGTCTGGTCCTCTTGGACCTCTGCATCATCTGTCTACTGCCCACAGATGACTCAGATACTGATCGAAAAACACGCAGCAAAGGCAGAAGATCTTGTACATGCTCGGGGTGTAGAGCTACAAGCAAAAACTCCACCCTGAAGAAGTTCTCGAAGTCTTCCCATTTGAAGGCCATCCCGTCGCAAAACTGGAACAAGTTGATCCACCACCTGCCTGCTGCTGCCTGAAGAAGGCTGGCAGCAAAGATCACCATGAGGTCTGTCGGCATCCCCACTAGCCTGAAGACTCTCAGCATAGCCTCCAGCCAATCCTCAGCCGCCTACGGGTCCGTCTCTCCCCGGAACCTGGGTGGTCTCTGGCACTGGAAATCGTGCAGCACGCTCAAGTGGCGTGCATCGCCTACTGCTAGGGCTGGTGGCATCGGTGGCCCAACGTATGGTAGTACCGCCGGTGCCTCCGCTGGTGCGTCAACTGCAAGAGGGCCCTGTACTGAAGCCTCATCGCTCGGAAGGATGTCAGTACGCACATCCCTCTGGTCTGTAGCTATTCGTCCGAGAAAAGGCATCCTGAAAGAAACAACGTGACAGGGTCAAATGATTATACCTGGTGAGCTGACCTGGTTTGAGCTGTTTTAAGGGAAAACCTTTGAAAACACACACACAATCAGTGTTTTTGTGCACAAAGTCGAAAATCAGTTGTCAGGGTCCTGGTGTATGGATACGCCGGCCGCCCGCACCAACACTGGACTCCCTGAACAGAAGACCACACTTGGTACCCTTAACACTATTGCTTCACAGAAAGAAAATATCAGAGTTATAAGTTCTGCGGTAGAACCGACTCCTATGATACCAATTTGTCATGACCCGTCCTCGGGGCCCGTGCCGTGACTACCCCAAGCCCGCCTTCCATAGGCCAGGGGATGACGACTAGCACCAAATGCATAAATCCCGATAACTGGGAAGGCATTGCCTTTATAAAAGTAAAAAAAAAACACCACATAGTACAAGCGGAAGTAAAACACTAAGTACAAAGAGAAGTGTTGAAAGGAAAAATGGGCCAGAATACAAACCCAAAGTAAAAGTACAACTATAACTGAACAAAGTACAACATAAAAAGACAAAAGCTGGAAGAAAGGGAGCAGTTCCTGGGTCATCCTCCTCGGATCTTACCTGAAGGGTAGGTACAGATGGCGCAGCTCCTGGTCGTCCACCATGGATCCTACCTGAAGGGTAGGTACAGATAGCCTCCTCAACGCTCTTTCCCTTAAACCTCCTCCGTGTGTCGTCTCGTAGTGTAGTCCACCTCCGGGTACTGACTCGTCGTGTAGTCCACCTCCGGGTAATGACTCCTCATGTAGTCCACCTCCGGGTACCTTCCAACCCTCGAACACTTGGCCTTCGTCAGCACTGCCCATCCTCTGCAACCAACACAACGAGGTGCGGGCATAGCCCGTGCAGGGGTGAGTATAACGATACTTAGTAGGGACCCCGAGAACCTCAAGGTCTCACTAAAACCAACAAGTATAACCACAAAGAAGATCTCAACAGATAACCTCTACTTAGGTATATGCTCATTCATATACCTAAGTTATCAAGTAACCCATCTCAATCCTGAGGAAACACAAGGATTGTGAAATCAACAGATAACCACTACCCAGGTATATGCCCATACATATACCTAAGTTATCAAGTAACTCATCTCAATCATGAGGGAACACAAAGGTCAAAGACTCAGCTCAAACCAGGATTTTAATTATCGAAACCGTAACTGCTGAAGAGCTCCATATTTGGAGTGTACAGTGGTCCTGTCAGGACTCCGAGGTACTGCTCACTAACCTAAGACTGCTGAGGTACTTCTCCTGTCGAGTACCGCGGTTCAGCCACCCAGACACAGTTGTGCTTCCCGCCGAGGTATGTCACCCAAACACAGTAGTGCACACCCCATAGTAGCCTACTGAGGTACTCTCCGGACGAGTACCGCGGGTCTGCACTGTTACACAGGTAGTGCTCCATCCGCCATGTGTCTGCACCTCAAAAAGTAGTGCTCCGTCCACTGGGCTAGTGGACTCACTCCAAGTCGAGTCGGTCAAGCAGTCATCAGGTCTCAGTCAGCTACACGGTCTCCGTACTCCACACGCTCGTCTCTGGGAGGGTCCGCTCCACGAGCTACAGGTCGATACTCCAATTATCTCAAAGTCTCATGAAGAAGTATCTCAAAGGACCGCCTCGTCATAGGGGTCTCAACGCAACAGACGGCGCGTCAATCGGACGCCCGGTCTGTGAGTTATTAGCCTTTTCGTCCCAGGGGCCCGGTTGGTTTCGTGTGCGAACCAAACCGGCCATATCTCAACTATACCCCGAACTCTCTTAGGGTATACTCATAGGGACCGTTTCTCAACGTGATCACCAACGCCGCTGACGGTTCATCTAACGGACGTCCGGTCTGAAAGATAACAGCTTTTCCGTTCCAAGGGCCCGGTTGGATTTCGGGTACAATCCAACCCGTCCACTATCCAACAGCAACCAATACTCGGGCTAAGTATGCCAAATGTTCCGTCTCTTCAAGAGGAATTCAACGAGACAGACGGCACGTCAATCAGACGCCCAGTCTGTGAGTTATTGGTTTTTTCGTTCCAGGGGCCCGGTTGGTTATTAAGAAAAAACCAACCCAACCGTACTCCACCTGCATCCAAACCTCGGGCGGAGTGAGGAAAAAGATCCGTCTCACATAGAGTTATCCATCAAAGTCGACGGCACGTCAATCGGATGTCCGGAGCTCAAGATATGAGCGTTTCCGCTCCGAGGGCCCGGTTGGTTTCGTATCCGAACCAACCCGGCCGAACCCAAAATATTCCGAAACCTTGAGTGTGATATACCGAAACGACCGTCTCGATCCAAGGATCGCATCACTGCTGACTGCGCTCATTCGGAGGCCCGTAGCTCAAGATACGTTTAAAAGACCTAAAATGGTCCGAAGAAGGGGGGGTCTGGGCCCGGGCCGACCCGGCCCGACCCCCCCTCGGTCGGCCCGAACCGGGTCGAAAGACCCGGGTCTGGGTCGGACCCGGTTCGGCACGGCCTGGCCGGTCGGGCCGGCCCAGCTCGACTCGGCCGAGCGGCCGAGCGAGGCTGCCGTGGGGCGCCGCCCCCGCGGGAAGACAGTGTCGCGGCCCCCAGTGGGGCCGCGCTGGAAGCAACGGACGCGGCAAGGGCCGCGTACCGTGCGTGTGAGCCGGACCCGCGCGGCCGTGGGTCCGCTGGCTGCCGCCGCCGCGGCTGAAGCCGCGGTGGCCTTGTCCGGCGGCGCGTCGGGGCGCCGCCGCCTCCGACCGCTGCAGCCGCCGCGCCGGTGCCCCGCACCGCCGTGATCTTCCGCGGGCCACCGGAGTTGCTCCGGTGGTCCGTTTTCCTTCCCGTCTGCCCCGCTGCTCTTCCCGGGTCCCGTTCTTCACTGCGGAAACCAAAAATCACCCTTGCGCCACGTTTTGTCGTCTCCCGCCAAATCCGCACAACAACGAAGAACTGCAGAGGGTCGTCGAGCCGTGTTCGTTCGGCCCGCACCCTCCGCATTAGGCGATAACAACCGGGGAGAAAATAAGCAACATATCAAACAACAATTTTAATGAATTAAAATTGTTCATATTAACCGGGTTCTTCTTTTTAAAAGAATCTTTCACGAGAATATAAAACATTCAATAAAACCCCTACCTCGTCAAGTCGTCGCATGCGCGTTCTTCGCGGATTTGATCGCCGTGGAAGGAGGTGATCGTCGCGTCGCGGAAAGGCGTCGCGTCGTCGTGGAAGGGCATCGCGTCGTCGCGGAAGGGCGTCGCATCATTCCGGAAAGGCGTCGCGTCGTCGCGGAAGGGCGTCGCGTCGTCGTGGAAAGGCATCACGTCGTCGCGGAATACGGTGACGCGTCGACGAACTCCGAGGTTCAAGAACTTGAAGATTTAATTATATCGATTAAGTCCATGTGTTGTTATAAACCACAAAGAAGATTTAAAAGAAACCTGAAATCTCCTACCTCAAGCAGTTGGTGATCGGAGATCGTTGCGGGGAAGAACGTCTCGGAAGAAGCATCGTCAATCTCCGAGGGTGACGACGTTCTTCGCGTTCTTCGCGAAGGAGGATAAAGACAAAAAGTTGTCAAAACCTCTCAACGAGCATTTTTCCAGAAGTCGCGCGTTGGACTTATTTTATTATTACGCCAACGGATTGAAAACAGGTTAAGAAACGATTAAATAAATTCATCGAATTAATTCAATGAAATAAACCGCCCAATTAATTGGTGCGTTAAGAAATTAAGAAAACGCGTCAGTTGACTTTCATAATGACGGGTTTTCGCGGGTGCGTTACTTAGCGGAAAGAAACTGTGCGGCCCGTGCGGGCCCCACCTCGTAAATATCTTACCAAGAGGGTATGATATTTCTGGACAGCACCCTATCCGTTACAACTCAGCTTAAGCTGCTTTAAGTGGCTTCAAGTGGCTTCTAAGAGGCTTAAGTGAAATAAAACAATGTTTGTAGTACAATTTATTTTATTTCTTAACTTTAAGCCCAAAAATTAAAAACCACACCCAAGCAAACGCAACTCCGGAAGAGGTGTTTCTAAGCAATTACCGGCGATGCGATTCCATCGGTGCCATCTGAATTCGATTCCGAGCACTGGTTCAAAAGTTAGAAAAACCCGCTCGTCCGTTTACAGAACGTACCCGAGCCAAACTTCGGAAAGTGATTCCCGGAACACAGGGCCTCGGATTCAGGTGCCGTCATAAACTGCGTTGTTGTAAAACTCCAAAGAAAATTATGAAAAACATTTCCTTAGAATTTACGGGTCTTTACAAGGCCACTGACCTAAAACCAGGCAGCTACACATGTGGGCGGCCGCCCTACCAGGCCGCCATCCTATATCGGGCCACCGCCCCACGCGGGCATAGCGAACCCCCTTGTCGGCCGCCATTTTCTAGCTAAGCCGCCATTTCTGGCTGCCCCCCTTGCGGGCCTCATAATTCTGGTTGGGCCTCCCTTGTGGACCACCCTTCTTACGGGATGGACCAGACATCAGCCTAGTGGGATGAGTCCTCCCCGGACCAGCTCAGACCGAGTCGGGATGGGTTGGTCTGACCTGGTCGGTCTGGACCCGGGCCCAACTAGACCCAAGAACACATAAAAGGGAATATCTTGAGAACCAGGTGACCGTTTGATGAACTATATGCCGCGTTGGGATCCTCAGATCGATATGGTCCTTTGGGTATACTCCACATGAGATTTTGATAAAGTTAGAGTACGGTCGGGATGGATCGAACCCATATCCCACCGGTCCCTCAGAGCTAAAACCCTTATAACTCACAGAACAGGCGTCCGACTGACGTGTTGTCTGTCACATTGGAACCCTTACCACAAGGCGGTCCATTGGGTTACACTTTAGTGGAGAATATTGGTGGTAGAGGTACGACTAATATCTCAAGGGAATGATTCTACGCAACTAATGTGCACCAGGTGTGAGGAAACCTATGGTGGGCTACAACATGAAGAAAGAACATCGATCCTATGTGGGTTTGCGTCTATCGATCCTGTGTGGGATAGATCCTGTATGGGTCAGTGCTCAGCGATCCTGTGTGGGTCAGCGCATACCAATCCTGTGTGGGTCATATCCTGTGTGGGTCAGCAGGGGTTAGTTACTTATCGATCATGTGTGGGTCAGCAACAGTGCTTCTTAACAGAATAAGATGATCTAGTTTATGACAAATCATCTTTACTTTTATACTTAAGTTATACTAGACTATGAGCAGAGTCTTTTACCTGTGTGGTACTTCAATATTTATGGTGTTACCTATGAGGTAATTCTTTCTTCGTGGTGTTACATGTGTGGTACATTGATCTTTGTGTTGTTACCTGTGCTATACTTCTAGCATTTTGGTGTTACCTGTGTGGTACTTCCATCTTCGTGGTGTTACCTGTGTGGTACTTCTATCATCATGGTGTTACCTTTGTGGTACATCAAACTTCAGGGTGTTACCTGTGGGGTACTTATATCTTCGTGGTGTTACCTGTGTGGTACTTCCACCTTTGTGGTGTTACCTCTATGGTACTTCTATCATCGTGGTGTTGCCTCTGTGGTACATCTAACTTTGTGGTGTTACCTATGCAGTGATTCTATGTTTGTGATGTAACCTTTTTGGTACATATATCTTCATGGTGTTACCTATATGGTACTTCTAGCTTCATGGTGTTACCTATGTGGTACTTATACCATTGTGGTGTTGTATTCGTGGTGTTACATGTGATGTACTTCTATCATTATGGTATTAACTATGTGGAACATCTATCTTTGTGGTGTTTTCTTCATTGTGTTACATGTGTGGTACTTCTACCTTTATGGTGTTACCTATGTGGTGTCCTTCCCTCATGTATTAGTTGAGTAAATCTTGATAACTTAGGTATATGTATGGGCATATATCTTAGTAGAGTTGATGTCTTTCTTTGTGGTTTTTTCATTGGGGAACTCTAGGAGTCCTACAAGCGTCCTGGGGTCCCTACTGAGTATTGTTATACTCACCCCTGCATGGGCTTCTCCCGCACCTTGTTGTGTCTAGTGCAGATGACGTAAAGCACTGATCGAGGCTGAGGAATCTAGGATTGGATGTTGCACGGAGGTGGACCATTCAGCATGATGTGACTCAGAGGAGAGTGATGGATGTGGATTGATGAGGAGGAGATCTATACCTACCCTACAGGTTGGAACCCCGGAGGATGACCAAGTATCTATTTTCTATTTTCTTCCATTTTTATTATACTTCCAGTCGTACTTGTACTTTTACAGTTGGACTTGTATTCCAGCCCCCTCTTACGTTCAACACTCTTTTACTATAGCAGTATACCTTGTGGTTGCATATTATTTCATTCTAGTATGTGTGGTTGCTTCTTTTTGTGTTCATGGACTGTGTGTTTGTACAGGTTAAAAAGGAAATGTCCTCCTGTTTGAGGGATACACCATTTCAGTGCTAATCTCCATCCCCTAACCTATAGAAGTCGGGAATGGGGTAGTCACTACATGGGCCCTAAGGGACGGGTCGTGACATTTTGACTTCTATAACTACATTTTGATTTTAATTTCGGATAGAAACTCATTTTATGATTTGTTTAAAGAGTTACACATGATTATTACTTGAGTGAAATGATTTTGTTTAAGAAAATCGCTTCCAAATAATGATACTAGAAGAATTTAAATATAAACAGAATAATAATAAAATGTTTGGGGGAACAACCTTTAAAATACAATGCTTTAGATTCCATCCAAATAAGAAAGATGATAAGACCTCAATCATCTAACTGGTTAGGTTCTTCCAAACTATATGATGAAATATTTTCATGTTAATGAAATAGAAGCAATGGAAAACCCTAATTGTAAGGTTATAAAATCCCACTATGAGATTGGGGTTACACTTAGGTGAGAAACTATAATATTCAAGATACCAGAGGAATGGTGTAGATTTTTTCCATAAGTTGGATCTCAACAAATTAAGAGTCATATATGATTTGATTGGGACAATTCCCAATATAAATAAAATTGGTAAGAGGAATTACAATTTTAAATCATTTCATAGTGAAATATGAATCATGGACAACTAATGGATAATATGTAATCTTATAGGGGTCATAATTTATGTGGGAGAAAATTTTTATAACTCTTCTTATTAAATTTAATTAAATCATGAAACTAAAATGATAAAAAAATAGTTCTTGTATGGTATCACAATCATCAGACATGAAATTGAGATTGATATATTGTAAATTACATTCTAAATATAATAAAAATAATATATTGCTGAAAAATATAAAAATATGATCTTATGTTAGGAAATATTATGTGTTCTAGAGAAACAAATTTGAGAGTATATAACTATTGAATGTTTTTCAAAACATAAATATTGATTTTTTAGAAGTATAATATAATTGAAATAGGGATTAGAAATAATAAAATAGATAATGGCCTATAAAACATTATTCTTTTATCATATTCTCAATTTGATTGAGTATGTCAATGACAAGGATACAATATATGTTTTTTACGGATTATTATTGATATAGGATTGATTCTCAAATTATCAACAGATACATAACAAAAATGTGAAGGATTTCATGAATAGTTTACCCTATTTTCTAATCCTTTTAAGGATAAATGAACTATTTCTTGCCTTGTCTTGGTTTGTGTGCTACATAGAGAGTATAAGTCAGTAAATGTTTAATAAAAATGAATAATGATTAGTTGATTAGTTTAAAAATATTTTTCAAATATATACTCATTGTCATAGAAGAAGGGTAATTATATGAATATGAATGACTTTTCCCTGGTATATGAAGGGATTTAAGAAACAACATGAAAATTATATTTTTACGTATCAGTGTTATAGAAATTAATATTTTATTTTCTAGGGTATATGATAAAAATTACATATTTTGCATATTTTTAAAATATAAAAGGTGTTTAAAAACATGGAAATAATTATCAGACCCGGTTTTTTGTATTCACATGATGTTATAAAGGGGTTTTAAATCAGACATTTTAATCTAGAGGAGTATATATATTATTACATTGATTAAAATAATGGATGTGCATTTTCATATTAATTCTCAGAAGTGATAAGTGTGATTTTTACTTAATAATGACTTTCTATAAATATTATGCGAACACTAATTAAATACTCATGTATTATGATTCATTATATTATTTAAATTGTTTTGTGATGAATAGAATGATAAAAAAATTATACCTGATAAATGTTTTTATCTAGTAAACTATTGAAAAAGTGGATATGAACATGAGAAAAAAATATGGAAATAGCTTAAAAACTATCAATATTGATTATATCCACATTTATTCTATATAGGGACCTTATTTTAATGGTAATATGGTTTTCAATGTACAATGTTATATTCCTAGGAACAACCAATGTTACTATACATATATTCACAAGAAGTACATGGATTTTACTGTATAAGAAAATATCAGACCCATGAATTTATATATACATCCACATTCTACCCTCATGGATATAACCTTACTATATTTAAAAAATTAAGTGAGATTTTGTTCATAAAATCTATGATAATCACTAAAACTCAAACACCAATACAATAAAATGACAAAAAATAGAAAATAAACTCATTACAAACCAACATAAAAGAGGAATTTCGATTAACTAAAAATTATTTTCATTGTCTATAACACCCCAATCATCCACATTTTTCTTCTCTTTGAATGATACGATAAATTGTGATGTACAAAGCTTCGATTCCTGGCACACCATGACCAATCAAACTAGCCATTTAAAAAGAAGTTACAAATAATAATACCCACTTTTTTAATTTTTATAAAATTTATTTTTTAAAATGGGATTCATTTTTTGATTCTGAATATCAAAATTAGTATATAGTGAATTTTTGGTATTTTTTTGAAAACATTCAAATTTTGATGAATAGTGAAAAACATTACATTATTGATTAAAACTGGATTTTTAATTAAATAATTATTTTTTATTTAATTTTATGCTAATTTAAAAATAGACACATAATTCCTATATTTGTCCAATTTAATTCATTTTAGTCATTATTAATAAGAATATATATATATATATAATTTTATTGAACTTTTTAACATCTTTTACCCACCTTTATGCACATATGCAAATTTGCATAAAATTTAATTTTACCCCATATGTAAATTGAATTTCAGAAGTCCGATAGACATGATTTATATAAATAAGTAAAATGGGGTTCAATAAGATGATAATAATTTTTGTTGAATAATATGTTTTGAATTTTATTACCACGTTTATAAGTAAATAGGGTAATTAAAGGTAAAAATAATATTATAGTAATATAGAATTACCCAAACAGATGTCCTAATACTATTGGATAATTGTTTTTAGAAAAAATCAACATTATGACAAAAATATGATCCTTTTTTTATCCACTTGGGTAAGATTATGACATTTATTTTATTTTATTTAAAGAAGACTTAAAAGTGTTAAATTCAAATTTTAATAAATAAACAATTTTTAATATGGGGTTATACATATGATAAATTAGACTATAAATATTAATTAGAAATATAAAAAGACTTCCTACATCATGGTATTTTATATATAATGTTTATATATTAATTAATTTAATTTAATTATGACATGATGATGATTTCTTAATTACCTTAATAATGAATGATTGAAATAAATGATATTATTAATATAAAAAATGTAAATTGAAATTATTGACGCCAACCAATAAATTTCCAGGTTAATATGAAATGTTAGGGTATATTCAAATTTATTTGAAGGAATTAAGTTTCCATGACTTTAACAAATACCAATAACTAAATTGTGTCAAAATTGGCATAAATGAGTTTTTTAAACAAATACATCTTTACTAAATTATATAATAGTCCAAAAAATCTAGTAATTGGACCAATAACTTAGATAATATTATATTTTTCATTAATAAATCACTTGAGGTTATCTAGGAATTTTATAGTCACTATATTAACCTTGTAGTATAAAAATACAAGAAGACATGGTAAAAGTTATGCTATTTAACTAACAGTTTAATCTAAAAGATAAGGTTAATATGTTGTCATAAACGTTTCTATAACCTATTTATTGAAAATTTGTTGACCCATAATCATCATATACTAGATATAAATAAATTTTGAGCTATTAAAAACTGAAAATAATTTTATAATAAATTAAAATTTCGTGCTTTTCTTAAAGTGACCATCACCTCTGTTATAAAAGGAAACTTCCCTTCTCTTAAATTCACACCTCCAAAGACCTTTTTGTAGGCCAACCCCAACCAAAATAACCTAATAACTACCCTAATTTCCTCATATAAGGCTCCAATTTATCATAAATTCAACCTATGGAGGCCTTTTATTTCAAATCAAAAGGAAACACCCAAAGAAGAGGTAATTATTTTATCACAACTTTAAAAGTTCAGTTATTATTCTACACCCCGTTTCATTATTTTTTACCTAATAAAATAATAAATAAAGTACAATATACATACATAGTTGTTATTATAAATATGGTACAACTATATTCATTTTTCTATCCATCCTATGAATGACAATGTCACCATGTGTGCATATATACTTCTTACTATATCCACGTCATGGTGTAGTTTGTTATACAACACTACATTATTTGGATGAGTATAATAATGAGTATAATTTATCTAAATAATAAATATAAAATGTTAAGGATTATATATATATAATATACTATAAAATTACATATGATTTCACTATCTATAGAATGATATTATCACTCGTGCATATGTACATCTTACCATCTCCATGACGCGATGAGATTCGTTCCCCATCGTAACCATTTAAGAAGAATTTTCATTTAATGATTTAAAAAAATATTTTAGAACATAATATCATTCTGTATATGAATCAAATACATCATATCCATAATAAATATGACCTACCAAACAAAAAATCTAAAGGAAAATGAATTAGTTAACACCCGAAATAATGAAAATAACGAAATATTATTAACAAAGCAATATTAGGGGATCATATATGATATCATATTTATGTATTTAATTATTTTATAATTTTATAACAACTATTTAACCATTATAAAGGAGTTCAATGTAACCTCAACGAAGGAAATATACAAGGTAAGGGTTAAGTTTACATTCTATTTATTATATGAGGTTGTTTATACGTAAGTCTCTATTGGGACTTCTTTATCCTCCACATCCATGATTCTTAAAAAAAATTCTATTGTTTTTTATATTTCATACACTATTGGTTAAAGTTATTTTTACCATAATTTTACATTTTATAAAATGTATTGAAAGGAATATTCTTCTTGTTTTCTAAATATGGTACTTTATAACCTTTCTTGTAACTCCTCGACCCCAGTTACCTAGAGTCGGTGCATTATTACATAACATTGGCATGATCACAAAAGATCAAGTCTCGAATGACTGATTAGTTTAGTAGCCTTGGAAACACTAGATACATTCATAAGTCATACATTAGATGATAATGTGAAAAACTAAAACAACATAGACTCCATATTCCACACTCATATCCCCTCAGACTATCCCTACAGGCCAGTTATAAAATACTTCCTCACATCATGGAAAAAATAAAACATAGAAAGGGGTGAGAACAGAAGCTCTGTAAGGATAACAATATAGCGGAAACTTTCATAAATAAGCAAAAACATTTAAGGCAATTTATAACTAAAACAAAAGCCTTTTAAACTTGAACATCAGGATAATATGGCATAAATAAAACGAAATAATTCCATTTACTTATTCATGTTGATATTCTACTAGTAGAATAATCACATGTAATATCAATAACCACTTTCATAATGATGGAATGCATAATTCCAGACTATCATAACCACATAGTCAAGGCCTTGTGCCAAGACTACAAATAAGATTTTGCCAAGGCCTTGTGCCAAGAAACTAATTTGTCTCATGAGACCTACCGATGCATCGAGGAGCTATAGTGGGCTCCACCCATCACTTACTAAGTCCAATGCATTCCCTATATGAATAGGTTTAAACATAACATAAACATTCATATTAAAACTAGCATATAAAATGTCAATAATTTATCCATAAACCATGAATAGTATAAAAATAACACATCCAAATTCAAACATATCACAAAACCTTCAATACAATATGGAATATTGGTATCATAAAAAATAAACATCAAATAAGCTTAAAATCCATTAGTGGATGTTGACATAGATGAAGTCAAAAATATTTGAGAGAAATATCTATTTTTTGAAATCATTTAAAAGTAACATAATTATAAAATAAAACATTTAATTTGAAAATATGATTATAAACTTGTAAGGGAAGCTTTGAAGATTTTAAAATGGTGGAAAATAGCAGCACCAAACATATAAGTTAAAAAATACATTCTTACCTTAATTTTGTCAAAAAGGTTAGAAAGGACCTTGTTTGGAAAATGACAGAAAGATTCTTTCATAAACATGTTATAAAAAATCAAACAAGGGTATAAATGAATTTAACCTATAGTATATAAAATAGTAATAATGTTTTGAATTACATTTTTAAGAAACATGGTTGTGGATGATAAAGAGATCCCAGTAGATAATTACATATAAACATCCTCGAATAAGGAAGACATTGTGAAATTAACCCTCACGTTGTAATTTTACTTGGTCAAGGGTAGGTTAAACTTAGGTATAATGGTAAAATAATAGTTATTATATTATACAATAATCATATACATTAATATGATATCATATATGATCTTTTAACATTGTTTTGTTAATAATATCTTAGTATTATCATTGTTTCAGGTGTTAACGAATACGTTTTCTTTTATATTATTTGTTATGTGAGTCATATTTGTTATGGATGAGATTTATCTTATTCATATACAGATTGATATCTAGTATTTAAATATTATTTTAATAATATAATGAAAATTAGTCTTTAATGGATACGATGGGGAAAGAATCTCATCACGTTCGTGGAGACGGTAATCTGTACATACGCACGAGCGACAATATCATTCTTTTGATATTAAAATAATATATAATTGGATGGTATATCATATATATAGAATCATTATAATCTTATATTTATTATTTAAATCAATTAAACTTCATTATTATACCCATCAAAATAATAATGTATTTAAGAACAATTATAGCACGACGTGGAGACTGTAAGCCGTACGTATGCACGTATGGTGACATTGAATTCAAACGATGGATAGAAAAATGATTATGGTTATACCATATTTATAATGGTTTGTGTGATATAAAATATAAAGAATCATAAAAATATCAAAAATTTAATATATATAATATATAATCTATAAATCCATCATTATTCCAATCTAGAAATTTGGTAATGGAATAATGAACAATTTTTGTTCGCTGGGAGGTAGTCCACCGTACACACAAACGATGATTGTGTATCTTATTTGATGGATGTGTGTGAAAGTGTAGGTTGATATATTATAATCATAACAAATAAGTGTATTTTATTTTTTTAATGTATTATATATTCATGATATAAAAATAATTTAATATGTGGATAAGTTAATTAAACAAATGATATCATCGAATAACGTTACCTCTAATTCAGGTAACTCCTTTTGGTTTTGTCCAAAAGACATGAAAACCATGACTTAATCTCTAATTGAGGCTTCAATGAGGATGGTATTGATGTGTTTATATAATTTATTTATTTCTTGGATGATAAAAATCTCCTGAGATGTGTGAATATGTTATAGGGGTGAGTTCCATTTTATAATGGAGGAGGACGGGCATTCTTGTTAATATAAAAGATAAACACCATGGAGAGCTCTCCCTTATTTAATGTTCCTCCAATATTGATCCAAATTAAAGAATAAATAGTATATGGTCGAAATATTTCCATAAAATGGGTTTTTCATATTTCTTTAGGTCATTTTGGCCTTTATATTTAATGTTTAATTCCTTATCAATCTAATTGTTTTCTTAATCGTGGTAATTAATTTTAACTACATTCACTAATATTTTGAGTCAAAAACTATGTTAAAATTAATATATATTATCAATTATTCTTATTTCAATTATTATATCAATTTTTATAAATTACAATCATATAAGGGGTATAAATTGATTTAATTTTAATCACACAGATGGGACAACAAGCCAATTTTTTAATGTAAAAATGATTAAATGTTTGATATGTATTTATATTCAATTTCAACATGAAATTGATCAAAATGCCCTAAATAGGATTAATGGATGTATTAATGATATACTTTTACTTTAAAATAAATTTAAAATATAGTTTTTCATTATAAATAAATTAGATGATGAAGTAGATTTCAATTTAAATTTAGTATTTTCCAATATTTATTGAAAAATTCAACTTCATAGAAGAATACCAAAACACAAACCTACGATAATTTTATTTTTCCTATTTCAAAAAAGACATTTATTTTGAATTATAATATTTATTATTATTTAAAAATTTATATTTAAAATAATACTCTCTTAAAAGGCCATAAAAATAAATTCATAAAAAATATAGTTTTTATGTGTAATATTTTGTTTATTGTTATCTTACACATATAAAATATTTTTAATAAATTTAAAAAATATTTTATTGAATATAAACTATATATTTTACTTTACTATCTTTAAATAATTATAATTAATTTAATTTATTAGGGTAAAATGACTTCATGAGTATAATAATAGTTCTTTATAAAAGCATTCACTTTGTATTCACTTGGTTCTTATATTCATTTCTAATTAATATTTAACCAATTAATTCAACAACATATTTTCATATTTTTTTAATCTTATTTTTAAGATCCAATTAAATAGATATGTTATGTGTTATTATATTACCTAATAATATTTTTATAATATATTATTGTTCTATAAGACTCAATCTTGTGTGTAACACAATCAATTTAGGAAATTCATTAGTGTTTGTAACATTATCTAACAATGATGTTCCTTGTAGAGAAAGATAAAAATTATGTTTCATGTAAAGTCTTCATGTTGTGTCTAGAATAATATTAACATGGTGTTTCTTATGTAGAATTCTATTAATAAAATTAAATTTATTCTAAATGGAAAATATTTTAATGTAATAGAGAGTTATTTTCCCAGAATTATATACACTCAAATTAATTAGGTAATGTTTTACTCCCATGAGAATTCATGAAAGGGGTTAGGGAGTAAACCTAATCCATCTTGATAATTTTTCCATCATGATTTCATGTAATTTATCCTTAACCTATGTTTCTGGTGTAGTGTTTAATTTTGTTCCCACATTTCCCATTTTTTCCTTTATGTTATCATATGATATCATGCCTCATTGTTAATGTTCTTGATTATCACCCCTTTATGTCTCATAGGTATTCATGTTTTCTAGAATTTATTAATTTATTCATTTTAAGTGATGTTTATTCCCTTAATGGGCTTTATATCTCACCTATTTCTTATATATGTCCCAATGTAATCCCATGCAGTTCTTGTACAATTAGGTTAAGTCTATTGTCAATATAAATGAATAATTTAATATTTTAAGTTGATGTGTAATGTACATAGTCCACCGAGACATTATAATTCATGATAATTATGGTTTTATTATGTGTAATATAATTTAATTAATCGATAATTAGGGGTTCCTAATGTGGATTTTCATAGTTGGTATGAAAGGAAAAGTTTTATTATTTATTGGATTATAATTAAAAACTATAGAAAAAGACTTATGGATAAAAATATGTAAAATAAAATATCCATAGATTATAGAAAAGTATTGAGTATGTTGTATATCATGAAAATACATCCCTTTTAGGATACTATTAGTGGATTTATCTCTTTAAAAAATTTATAAAGGGGTAAAATCTGAAAACAATACTTTACGCTAAACTCAATTGAGAATTTCTGCACGAAAATGGGCATTAATATATACCCATTTTGACACTCCATGGGATATTCTGTGGTAAATTCGTAATCTTATAGTGAACAATTATTAAGGGAACAAAATAATCCCATAAGAATCTATCTTAGGAAGTTGATCATGGATAACAAATATTGAAGCCTATAAATCTCTATGTTAAGGAAATATATATAAATAATAATTTATCTCTTTACATTTATTGGATTACCATTTACATTTTTCTATAATAAAATACTCTTAAATAATTTTCCATTGTTCTATCAAATGTAAAAAAATTGGAGGAATAAGTAAAATAACTTCTATTATAGGGAATATGATGACTACCCCAAATGAGATTACAAACATAATGGGAGTGGTAAAAAATTAATTATGATAAAAAAACTCTCACCTGGCATGGGTTCTGAATAGAACCTTGAATTAGGAGGATCTCTCAAATCCCCTTAAGAAATAAAGATATTCAATTGAGACATTTATGTGACAAATGCCTCCAAATCTCAATGGATTGTCAAATCCCTTAATCATAGAATAGTGGATCTAATCCATTGAGAATATCTCCTCCATCCATCAATTTTCCAAGAAAGAGAGGGTTTTAATGGATTTTTAACATATTATCGGAGAATAGGATTAGTGATACAAATTTATCATGAAAATGAATCATGTGGAATAGATCGAAGTGATATGGTGTAAGGAATTCCAGAAAAATGTTTTTTGTTATTTTTTTCCTCATACTCTCCATATTAAAATGAAAGGGGATTTCACGGCCCTAAAAATGATGATGAATCTATTTAGGTTTGTGATGAAATCTTCACTAAGCATTCAGGATACTCCTCCAAATTTTTCAATACCCTCAAATGTAGATTTGATCGGTTCTTTGATGATATATACACTAATCTACAAAAAATACCTAGAAATCCATGTATATTCTAGCTATATGGAAATTATATAATGTTCCCTCAAAGATAAAATGGAAATCGGGAAATATGAAGGGTATTATAGGGAAATGAAGTGGAATGTGGAGTTAAATTCTACCAATTTGATGGATAAATATAATGGTGCTACTAAATTTTTTCATCCCTCTTTTAAAAATTATGGAATTAATCCCATAGAAATATCCCTAGGGGTAAGAGGAAATGAATTAGGTGTAGGAATTAAGGACACATATCTGGCCATTACTAAAGAGAAAACCCCAGTAATGTGATGGGGGAATAGAATTCTATGATAACCCTCAATGTGTTGTTCATTTCTTCAATAGTAATGACATTATTCACTTTTCAAACCAATTCAATTTTCTAATGGATTTAAAAGAAATACAACAACATCCCATTAATAAAGGGTGATCTTTTTTCTATCACAATCGATGAGTTAGATTCCAACAACAATGTGGTGATAGGTATTCTAGTTATTCATTAAATAATTGTGAATATACTTTTTAATTATAGTTATACACATTTTTTCATATCACAATTTGTGGGATGAATATCCTAATGAACTTTGTGATACTCCCATTGGGAGAATTTAATGCAATTATATATGTGGATTTTATTTCCCTATAAAGATGCAATATTAATTTCCACTAGAAGGAAATCACTCCCAATATCACAAATGGAATCCATATTCCGTACAAGTGCAAGGAGGATGATGGATGTTTATTTGGACCAACATATCAATAATTTATATTAATAACATACAAGTAATAATATATATCCAAATTATTGATTCTAAGGAAGTAATAATTATTGAATATATGTCCCTTGCGAAGGAATACAATGATGTGTTTCTCAAAGAATTTCCTGGTCTTCCTCTTGGTAGAGAAGATAAATTTTCAATAAAACTTTTACCAAGGGAATTAATTTTATACAATATTCTATATCTAATGCTAGTTGTGGAAGATGAGTATTTAAAGAATAAATTATACGAGAATATGGATAAATGGGTCATACACACAGGTGATTCACAATGAGGTGCACCGATCATCTGCGTCAATAAGTTGGATGGATCAATTCACCTTGGAATTTATTAATGTGAGATCATGAATATCACGATAATGAATAAGATTCCTCCACCATGTATTTAAAACATGCTCGATTAGCTACATAGCTAAAAATAATTCTCTGAGGTAGACCTATAGTTGACTAATTACTATGTGATGTTGAATGAGGAAGATATCCCCAAGACTACTTTTGTATATGGTACATATAGTCTCAGTTCATTGTAATTTCACTCACACCAACTAATTCTATACTAATCATCATAGAATTTATGAGTAGAGTCTTTATATATTAACCTCAAATAAATTTGGTAGTAATTATAGATTTTATTCTAATATACTCCAAATGAAAAGAGGATCATGAAGATCATATGAGCACTGTTCTAAAGACATTACGAAAGAAAAAGATTTATGAACATTATATTGAATCTGTGTTCTGGTATAAGGATGTCTCATTATTGGGGAATCGTATCTCATGTAATGGGATATAAAAAGAACCTTAACTGAAAGAATTTATTTATGTATTGATGGAGCCAAAATCATTGACAGGTTTCCATAGTTTTGTTTAGATTAGTTGGGTACTATCGTCGATTTTCAATACAGTTATCACAATTTTCAAACCCCAAAACAAAGAAAATTCATAATAGAGTAATCGTTTCTTATAATGATTAATTTGAAGAGTTCTTTAAGTAGTTGAAAATTTGTTATATTACTAAACCTCTACTCACACTACCCCCAGGTAGATATTTTTGTCGGAATTCACTAACTCTTCAAAGAAGGTATTGGGATGTGTGTTAATGAAGAGTGACAATGTGATAGCCTATTCCTCAGGGAAACTAAACATCTATGAACATAACTAACCAACACATGATATAGAGTTGGATGTAGTAATTTTTGTGTTGAAAATATAGAGGCATTATCTCTATGGTGTGAGGTGTGAACTATTTACAGACCATAGGAGGCTCATGTAAATATTCACAGTGAATGAGCAGAACATGAACGAAAGAAGATGGGTATAGGTAATCAAGGACTATGTCTACTCAATATAGTACGATCATAGGGAAGCCAATAATGTCAACATCTTTTAGAGTACTATTGAGTTAATAAAGTAGTTCATGGATGATTCTCATTTATTGGACATCTCCATCCATCATGGAAGAAATAATAAATATCAATATCTTTTAGAGTACTATTGGTGGGACAATATGAAGAATAATATTTCTAAATATACATTAAGATGACTTTTATGTCAGAAAGTGAAATAAGAAAGTAATAACTACAAGGAGACGACACCGCCATTACCCATGCCTACATGGAAAAATGAAAACATCACCATGGAATTTGTCACTAGTCTTCTAGATACATCAAGAGGATGTAATGTTATCTTTTTTGTAGTGGATTGTCTTTAAAATATGAAACACATCATTGATATTCGATATGACTTCTTACTAGATCACCATAAAAGGAAATACATTATTAAAGTTGTGAGGCTACATAGAACACCGCTATTGACTATATCTAATCTAGATCCACGATTTACCTCTATGTTAAGGAAGTGTGTCTAGGATTATCTAAATACCTAGTTGATATTTTTCAAGTATTATCACCCTCAAACTGATGGCCAATATGAACAAACATCCCGACACTCAAAGAGATGTTGAGATCATACTTGATTCACTTCAAAGGAAGATGATAGCAACATATTGATCTAGTTGAGTATTCATTATACAAAAATTTATACTCTATAATATAAATTGATCTCTATGAATCCATTTATGAGAAGAGGTGAAAAACACCTTCATGTTGGTACGAATTTGGGAAACACATACTTCTTGGTCCTAAACTGGTTGAGGAAATGGTTGAAGTGGTTATGAAAATTCATTAGCACATCATGGTTACTACGATTCCACATAATAGTTGTGCTAAAAATTGTCAACGAGATATTGAGTTTGATTTTCGAGGCATTGTATTCCTCCCCATATCACTATGGAATAAAATCATGAGATTTGGGATGAAAGGAAATCATGTTACAAGATACGTCTGTCCCGTTGAGATCATTGATTTCATTGGAGTGGTGGCTTATATACTGGATCTCCCACCTAACATACATAAAGTACATGTTTCATTCTATCTATTTCTCATGAAGAAGTAAATAAAATAAACCTCATATATACTCAATCCATAGGTGGTACCATTGGTGAATTATCTCTCAAATGAGGGACATCTGGGGAAGATCGTAGATTTCATAAACGATGTTTTACAAAATAATACAATGAACCTTGTCAAATATTTGAGGAGAAACCACAATTTTTATGACGAATTGTGGTAACATGAGGAGGTGATGAAATAGAATTACCATCAACTATTTTAGTGCGGGAAATAAAAATTTCAAAGGTGACATTTCTGAAGAGGGTAATAATCAAACAACCCTATCTTATATAAATAATAATCCCTCTTATTTTTTTATTATCATATTATGTAATATCATTAAATAAAATGAATGCTATTATTTGGATTTAATTATATCCTATATGATTTAAAAGATCAGTAAAAAGCATTAACATTTATAATATTTCCTTATAACTGTGATTATATGATTAGTATAAAAATGGGGGTTTTTATAAATCCAATTGACACAAATAAAGGAAGTAATGGACTTAACATTTAAGATCATACAATAAGAATCTCATTAATCTAAGATTTTGGGGGAGATAGAATATCTTGAATTTTCCCTTGACAAAACCCAAGCTAAGATCCAACAACATAAGCATGAGAAAAACCCATTATGGGGGATGTTCAATCTCATTGAGATCATGACCCCAACCATGTATGTTTAACCACCCAATGATATTGTCACTATCATACAACTTTCCCTTAGAGAGTTAGCTGGTGTATTAGATGGATATGTATGAAGGACTTAATAATAATAATAGAGTAATAAATATATTTTCATCTTATTACTATTGCATAATAATTGATCCTGATAAATAAAACAGAAATTGTATTTTTGGGTAATATTCAAACTCAATTAAAGAATTTGTTTTTTTGAAATAATTAATTTTTGAAATAAATAATATTTTATTGAAATATTATTATTAAATAATTTCACTAAAATATTATTATTAAATAAATTTTATTAAATATAATGATTATAATTTTTATGAGGATAAATTAAATTTTTATATGGGCCTAAAACAATTATTGTAAAAAACCAGCATTTCACTATTAATTTAATTTCATATATTAAAAGTTAACCTTAAAATATTTTAAAATTTGTATAGATTAAATTAATATTATATTCAGAATCAAAATATCAAAATTATCTTGTCTTGAATTTTTAAAAAATTTCTGAGAGTCAAATATTTGGGTAAAAATCAAATATTTTATAAATATACAGTTTTTATTATGACATCATAATGTCCCAAATTGACGTAATAAATAATATTATTTGTATCGATGACCAAATTTATTACTTATATTCCAAAAGATATTATTTTGAGTTTATTTTTGTTATTTTATAAAGCCATTAAGAATCTTCCAAAACTAACAATATATTTTTATGTTTTAAAATCATTTATTTAAGGACATGACACACTTACACATTATCTAGGGTATTAATTTAATAGGTTGGGAGCATTTACATATAAAATAAATAAAAAATCTCCTATTTGGAATATTCCATTGGAAAAAACCATTGAACGATTTCGTGTTTTCATTATTTTATTTTATAGAGTCAAAATCCTTTGTTTGGGTAGTAATAAAATATTCACCACTCTATTATATTATAAAACCATTCAAGATCCCATTTTAATTAACTAAAAATAATTTTATAAAATTTTTAATATTTAATCCCCTCCCTAGAGTCATCCCATATTTCCCCCAGTCTCTCAAAAAACACTTTCTAAGCATTTTGTGTCACACTATCACGATAAGTGTTCTTTTTTCCCTTGTTTATTCATGTATCTTCATTATCTTATGCCCTTTAATCAATTACTAAAGTTGTGAAATATTATTTCATACCCCCATTAAATTACATATGATTCAAAAACTATAATTTTCCCCTTACACTCTCATTAATCCCTTACATGAACATTTATACTCCCTTGTTATGCTGCAAGAAATGAACTGTGATTTTACTTTCCAAACAAATGTGTATTGAATACCCATACCCAATTACTATCAAGGGTGTTAACTATTATGAAAATATACTTATTAATTTTTGAATTAAATTTATTTTTTACACATGAATTTAACGTGGAATAAAATATTATGATTAATGAATCCATTTTTTATGATCTATTTGGCACACCTAAGCATGAGAATGAAATGAATGTGACATGTTCGCCAAAAGTTATATATAACTCCAATTCATTGGGTAATGTTTTATTCTCACGATAACTCATTCAGGTGATGATAATGTGAACCTAATCCATAACTAGACTTTTTCCATCTTGATGTCCTGGTAGTTATCCTTGACCTATGTTTATGTTGTAATGTTTTTAGTTTTTTCCACATTTCCCATATTGTATTTATGTTATCATACTATATCATTCCCCACCATTAATGTATATTATTCTAACCCCTTTTATGTCTAATTGATATACATATTGTCTAACTTGTATCTATTTCTTCATTTTATTTTATGTTTATTATCGTACTTTACATTATAGCTCACCCCTTTCAGATGTATGTCACCTGGTTATCCCATGTAGTTTTATGTAAGATAATGTTAAGGATATGTTCCATAATGATGATGTATTTCCTATTTTATGTTGGTATTTAATGTACCTTATTTCCAAAGACACTAGATTTATCGATACTATGAAACATATTATGTGTAATATTATATAATAAATCATGAATTAATGTGTAATAAAGTGAAGGGTAGTCATAATGATTATGTAAGGTAATGGAATGAACATAATAATTTAATATGGAATTAAAGAAATAAATTGTTTCAAGTCCTTATCGTGCCTTTTCAGTTAATAGGGAAATGAAACAAATTTTATAATTTGATTTATAAAAATGAATGATTATTTCATGTCCTTAAACGATTAATATATTATTTATATGGTTCTAATTGCATGTGGATATTTCTAACAGTATAGGAGTGGTCAGACATGATCCATCCATGGATTCCAAAGTAAATTCCACAAGCACTCAAAGGACACCATTATAATAGTATTATTCAATTTCAAATGGATATAACCACCTTCAACCATGGTCCTTATCTTATAGCAGATATTCGAATTGAAATCGTAGTATCCCCCAATATTTTTCGTATATTAGGATTCCTCAATTAAAATACTTGGATCAATCATGAAGTATTGTAACACATGGATCCATGGATATACCCCATTTTTACAAGTCATTATTAGCCCCTATTTATCTTGGTTGAGATTCTTGTAATTATTTAGAATCTTTTACGGTGGAATAGTTTGGTTGATTCCCCTTGGATAACACTCTAACCCCTTTTTTCGAGAATCAATGTTATTGGTGAGTTACCTTGACCCTTAAGGTAAATTATTCATTGATTATTTATGTGTAAAGTAATTTATTTTTATCATAGTTATATGATTCCTTTGTTCTTCCCATTCATCATATCTACTTATGGTCATCTATATAGGATTACATGGTTTCATCTTTTACCCTCTTTCCTTACCAAGATCATATAGAGTTTGTTTGACATTTATAAATAACTCGAACATAATTAATCAATGGATTACATGATCAGACACCAGTTGAGTATGTAGTAGGTATTTGGATATTTCCATTACTATACTATATTTACATTCACATATACTTTCACACTATTTCAGTTTACATTCATAGGTTTTATTGTATAGAAGGTGTTTGTGGTGGCCCACTGAGATTTATCTCACACCCAATTTGGGTCGCCGTTAGTACCAGAGAAGATTGTATATATGAAATTATTGATAAGGGGGTGGGGGGGCATCACTCTTTGGTCCAATGATTTTGATTAATTTATTTTGCTGGAGCTTGTTATTAGATGACACGACCAATGCTTGAGAGACTGTATATCTTTTGTATTATCTTTTATTCCCTATATAGAATATTTTTACTACTACCGTGTATAGCTATTTTCCAATTTTATAGAGACATGAAATGATATCTTCATCATTTTTATAAGAATTAGTTCATCTTTTGAATCGCTTATAACTATATATTGATAGATGATTAACCTTATATTACACATCCATTTTTTGTTTATTTATTATTAGGATCCTGCTATTATTACCCATATTTTTTGTATAACTTTATATGTTTTGGTCCACTAAAAAATGAGGGAATAGAAATCCCATGAAAACACTCTATAACCTTGATAATATTCAATTACCTTTGTCATATAGGGATTCACGCTTGTGTCCATGTGGCCCACCATCTTGGGGAACCATTTAAGTTCCCTCCAGACTGGGATGTCACAATTAGTGTACTCGGAACCAATATATTTAACAAACATCATAAAGGTGGAATCACAATTCCTTTCAGAATAACTTTTTAAACTATTAAATATATTTATATCTTCTAAATTATATTTCATTATGCTTTTATAATTAATGAAACAAAATAATCATTACAATAAAAAAATTAATTATTTCCTTATGTTGATTACCTTCTGATTGACGCACCTATAAATGATTGTTTAAGAAGAATGGGATGATATGTATGAATATCAACAATTTATTATAATGAATATGTAATATCTCTATTTAAGATAGTATATAATATCAAATTACTTTCTCTATTGATCTTAGGAACATAAAAACACATTCTCTTTGATTAATATTTCCATTATTCATTTTTCCATGATGGGTAATCATTCTATTCCATGATTTTTTTCACACAAAAGTGGATGAATTATGAGAATCTGTTTCTGGAAACGTGTTTTGGTTAGTTTATTTTCCCTTATAAAATTCTTTACATCGTCTTTACATTTAACTAAGAAACTATATTTCTTAAAAATCTCCTCATTACGTTCATCACAAATAAGTGAAACACATATCAAGTAATGTTTCATCCCATCAACATTCAAAATAATATTGGAATTTAGCTTCTTATTTATTATCATATCTGATCAAATACATGATATTCATAATGAGACATAATTTCCATAGGCCATTGAACCTTATTTATAGTTTTAAAATTATCTAATATATTTAAATATCATATAATTTGTGAAGAAGATCCATTATTTAATATCAAAGGATATTCCCATTTTGAATCTCTATGTGCGACTTCCACACTAAGTGATCTTTCCATTCCATTATCCATCTTATCTTTAGAAAATTGATTATTGTAATAATGTATTAGTTTGGATAGTTGAATATTGAGGGAGAAATACAAATGGAGAAAAATCCTGCAAGATCTCTAATTTTTTTTACTAAATTTTGAAATCTATTTTGAATAATTAGTTATGAATTTTTTCACTTTCCTATGTTTAGTAATTATTTGAGATGGTTGAAAGACCATTTAATAATGACTCCAAAAACATCAAGATTCATAAGTACGGTGATAGTTTTACATACATTTTATTTATATGCCTAAATCATCCTAAATTTCAACAGTATAAATAAAAAGGATACTTTCTATTATAGATTTTCTACTCTAATGATTTTTACATCAAACATTCATTATTCTTTTGGCCATTAATCTTGATTAGATTTCTTGAGAAAAAATTATTATGAGATCGCAAAAAATTATTATTTATTATTTACCTATATTCATATATTTTAGAATCCCCAGTAATATTAATTTATTATTTGATGTTTACAATCCCATAGTTTCTAGATTTATAATAACAAGTTTTAGGCCAAAGAATTAGTATTTTTCCATTTTTTATTAAATTATTAATCATCACCAACATTTACAAGATATTTTTAAATATTTGAAGTTGACATATAATGGTATTATTGAAAATAATTATTTTTATATATTTCAATAATTTCTTGAATTGAATTCATATATTTTGAATTTGAAATTGACCATGTCATTTTCATTATTGAAAAATTTGAGTTTTTCCATCATTAATTATTCCAACATGATATGTTGAGTCTCCTCACCATCCAAAAATAAATATTACATCATAAACCTCTTTTAAAAACATTTATTCTTCCTTTAAAAAAATATATTCTAATCTACAAGAGGTTAGGGTTCCTTTTTTTATTTTTCTAATAACCTTTTCTAATTTATAAATATTTGGTATTAATTACCATAACATTATCTTCAACATAAACTCAACATTATATTCTATATCACTCTAATATTTAAATTTTTTTGTAATATTTTAATTTTTTTCATTCACCATTATAATAAGTATATTCTGATAAACATCCATAGAATATCAAATATCCTTTATCATTTCATTCATTTTCTTCACTCTTAGATACGAATTTTCAATATTTTCTATCTGGTGAAATTATTACCATTTAATCTATATGAAAAAAATTAGATCATGGGTTTCTTCTTCGATAATAGTTTTGGTAGTTGTACTTCATCCTCAATGGATTATTCTTCTTTAAATTTTTGGATAGTTTTCTATAAATTGTCAAGTTACTCCACTGAGGAATACTTTAAATGAAAATATCCACATGTATTTTCCCATGACTCTTCTTATATTTTTTGAGTTAAGATATACAATTATTTTGATCTTCTCATGAACATCGTATTCAGTGTTTGTATATAAAAAATCATAATCTTCAACATATTTCTTTATTTTCTCCTTATTTGAGTTTTTAAATAGTATTTTATCCTTACCCTTATTTTAGGTAATATTTTCCATATTCGTCTGGTAAGACATAAAAATTTGGTCTAAATCAGCTAGAAAATTGGAACATATATATCATTATTTAAAGGTTCAGACATTTTCATAAAAAAATTAAGGAATGATGTGTAGTTTCTTCTCAACTATAGTATTATTCTCTATATTCTCCCCATTTCTTTTAAAAAATCTCACTATTTAATTAATTAACTTTATAAAATTATCTACATATACAATAATCCTCAGCTTCCTATGTTTATATTTATTTTTATAAATATGATATCATTCCCACATCACAGCTATATTATCTTTATAGATATTCCCTATATTATCCCACAATATTTTATATGTATTTCTATTATAATGAAAATATTGAAGTATTCTGAGAATGATCAATTAAAGATTTATTCTATCAATATAATAAATGGAAACTATTTTATTATAAGGTGTAAATTGTTTAGTTAATGCCACTAAAACATCCAAGATAATTGATTAATGATAAGGTACAGTACAGTCCTTCCAGAAATGATAATTTTCCACAAACATGTAGCAATACCGTTAATGTTCGCTAAATTATAATTTTACATAATATGAGAAAAATAATTTAGTTACTAATCCTATATCAATAGTTATACTAAATTGTTATACCAATAAAGAATTAATGGTTTAATGAATTGGTCTAGGCTCAGATACAAATTGAAAATAAACTAAAAGGGTGAGTGAAATACCTTTGAGCGGGGGGGGGGGGGGGGTGGGAGTGGTGATTTAAAAATAATTTTTATGATTACCCCTTTAAAAAAAATTATTTCCCTAGTCTGAGTGATTTATATTAACTATTAAATTCAAAAACATCTCATATAGTAGATGTAAATACATATCATTAAGGTTCTCCTATCAAAAAATAAGGTTATTCCTTGGTATGATTTGGAATCTCCCATGATCAGATGATAAATTAATATAATTATAGGGATTAAAATTAAGATGTTTCATCTATGTACTTGTGTGACACATCTTCCAAATTTTTATGTGCATACCTCCAAGATAAAATGATCTACTGTATCTTTTTAACTACAATAGAGTTGTCCACTAATAAATAATTCAATCAAGGTATCAATGTGATGCTTCCTTTTTATGTTAATGTCTTGTAAGTCTCCTCTTCCTATTATTATTTGTTATCTTGTTATTAAACAAGTACCTAAATCTTTATTTTTTCATCTCTTTTTTTAGAACACTTCTATATGTTATCATGTTTTATTCATTTTATTCTAAATATAAAACACTAATGTATTATATCATATTAATATTCTAAATTAAAATTATAATTTATAACCTCTAAAAAATTAAATTCAACATATTCAAATTATTTTTTATCCTTTGTAATGTCCAATACCTCTTTGGGGACTTCAAAGATAAATAAGAGTAGTCTCTATGTCATCAAATACAATAAAATATAGATTCAATTATTTAATTAGTATTAAAAACATAATGTGTTTGACAATGTTTTGGTTTGACTGGTCATAACCATTTTGTGACTACACTCAATATTCCCCAAATCATATAATGTATTTAATTTATGGATTCGGATTAGGATTTATTTTCTTTATCATGGCCTTACCCACAACATGTATATCCTCAATAAAAATGTAAATTTGTTTCAATAATTAAGACTTATTCATCTTGATACTTTCGGGGATTCGTAAAATGATCACTTTGAATGAACTATAATATTCTGATCCATGTTTCAATTCCCAAAACATACTCTTCTTCAGATACTACAAAAACCTTCATAAAGTTTTTGACATCTACAATTTGTAGTAAAACAATATATATAGAAATACCCATTTCATATGAAATAAAATAAATTTTATAACATATTTCATAAAAAAAACTTGAGAATCCCAATGGCTACCCACCTCGACAAAAACATATAACAATTTACCATAGGGGGGCATTTCAACATAAACACTCACCAAAATTCCCATTTCACTACGAAATACCATCATATATTATACTTCTTGAATCCCATAACTTAATTTCATATGATTTGACCCTAGTATTTTGCATTTAATGTGCTTCAATAGACCCTTACCATCCATGGTACTTTCTCATACATTGGGAACTTTATTATGGTGCAACCCTCCACCGTGTCTCTAGACATAACACTACATCAACACATGCTAGGATATATCTTTCCCCTCTAAAACTCACACATACAATAACTTTTAACTTTTTCACTATCTATATGGTGGATGGATACTAGTGTAGTGATTTCTTTAGGGTGGGACTATTTTTATTTCTCTATTATTAATTATGAGGAATTTTTTTCAAATTCGTTATCCTGAAATAACTAGGGAAAATTATCAGAAACAACATAAAAAAACATTCAAAAACAAGAAAACTTCTATATTATTCAAGTAATTTGAAATCCATTTAAAAAATATCACCTTAAATGAGTAATCATGAAACACATGATATTGAATAGTATTTATCTACTGAAAAAAAATATAAAACCATCATCTTCAAATCTTGTTTTTTCAATTATTCATTATACAATGGATTAACAACTTAAAGAAACCATTGGGATCGACATCTACAACACTCACACTAGTATCCTTATAATAATCAAATATATCACCATCACCATATACACTTAAATATCTATTTTGGGTAGTGGAACTATAACATCCCAGGATTTTATAGTATTTATCATTTTAAATTTAATATATCTAATAGCTTCCATTACACAGAAGACTGATTTTGTACTGTATTACAATATACTATTAATGAGATATGATATTTATCAACTACACATTGAAATGAAAGTATTAAAAAGATTACCTAAATTTGTAAAAATAATAATATTCACATTTTTATTATTCCTTGGATATGAATCAATTAGAAATGAATATAAAAACCAATAGAATATAAAGAAAATGTTTTCAAAATAATTTTTTATGCCCCAAATGATTTTCATCTGAATAAATTAAATTAATTACTATTTTAACGACATTAATTTGATTTAAATAGTAAATATATTTTTAAAATAATCATAAAATATAATATTTATGTATAAAAAAAATACTTTATTATGCAAAAAAGCTTATATATTCTTAAAGGTAGTTTACAGCGTTTTAATGGGGAGTTTTTTGAGAACTAAAATTTTAAAATATTATAATTTATATTTTTTAAAATAAACATTATTTTGAAATAAAAAAATTAAAAATTTCCTTATGGTGAATTTTTAGTATTTTTTTGATATATTTATTATCCAGTAAATAGTGATAATGCCGATTTTCCTAAAGCTATCATTTATTTTATAAAAACTAATCAATATTATAGAACCATTTTGTCTTGAATATGTATTAAATTAAAATAATTTTTATTTATTTATATTTAATCTAATTAAATTATTTTTAATTACATTTATATTTTAGTTTACAATAAGATTATTTTTGGGTTTAAGAATCTGATGTTTCATAAAACTATTTTAATGTACATAATGTTTCTCTTTTTAGTAATTAAAATAACCTCTAATATGTACTGTTTTAAGTGATATGTATATATTACATAAATATTAATTTCTATTCAGAAAATAATAATTTTTGGAAATATACGTAATATAAAATGATCTATTTTCTAAAAAAAACAATGTTCTTAAAAAAACTTATTTATCATCACGTATACAAATTTTGTTTGAAATTTTAGTTTCCAAATTCTAATAATTAAATTTAATAAAATGGATTCCATAATTTGTGTCATATGTTCCAAATTAGTTTGTAATTTCATTTTCATTTTTAAAATAAAAATAAGTTACCATTGTAAAAAATGATTTACAAAAGTATAGGTAAAATAATGAAACATGTTAAATTAAAAAGGTAAAAGGACAAAGTAACAAAAAACAACAACAGTTAAATAGTGTATTATTTTTTAATGAACATAAAAAGTATTTAAAATAATAATAATCACCGAAATTAGTCATCATTAATTCACCCAAATGTGGTTGTCTTTAAATAACATATTATCATTAATTAATAACTTACAAGAAAACCTCCTCATGTATAAATACAACCATTATACACCATATTTCTCCTCAAAGCCTTCAAAATTTTCAAATATCTTCTAAAAACTAAATTTATTTTCTCTCCCCATTTCGATTTTCCTCTGGTCTCTCCCAAAGACCCATTCCATGGTCTTTAATAGACCCTTTAATGAGGTGATATTCAAGAAGAAATTTTATCCAACTACCCATCTTATTTTATTTTAGTCTTCTACCATTTCTCACATCATTCATAAATCAAGGAATAATTACTCCATAATCATGTATATACTATTATTTTATGTTCCAAATATAATATCTTATATCCACTCCTTTTATAACCTCCTTGTATTTAAAGAATCAAAACTAATGTCCAAATTATGGCAGATAACCATCTTCGTGAATAATGATTTTCTCCTTCTTCCATTACCACCATCATAGATTGAGAGAAAAGTATTATCAATGTTATATAATATTTTAATAAGTATATAATAACCTATTTTATGTTCTTAAACTAATATATATGCATAATGTTAAATAAAATGAATCTAGTTCGTGATTGTCAGAACCACTAAAATAAAGTAAATATTTGTCATTATAATTTATAAAATGAGTTATCCTAATATCTGGAAGAAAAATGATATATGGTACCATTAAAACTTATTTAAGTGAATTAAAACCATTTAATTTTACTTCTGGAGTTTAATTCCCACTTTACTAGAAAATCCATAATTATACACAAGTGAACCAACCATGAAACCACGAAACAAACCTACCTAATATAATAAAAATAACGAAATATTATTAATCAATGTCAATAATATTTTATAAAAGGATCATATAATGTATTATAATTAATTTATGATATTATTACACCATTATAAATGATTACAAATAATTCTACACTTATGGGAAATACGAGGTAAGGGTTTCTCAACCCACGTTTACTTCTGTGAGATATATGCCTTATTCACCAATTATTTCTTATAAGCGGTGTATATAAATCCATTTGATATAAAATATCATGAATCTCACTAATTTAAAGGTATTGAATGTTTAATTTGATAATTATTAGTTTTATTGGGAATATAATTTGACTACATAAAAAGTGGTAAGGGATTTCGTAACACAATTTCCATTCATTGGGTTAAACATCTACTTCATTGATTTTATCAAGAAATTATTATGGGTGAAAGGAATTTTGATTAAAATATATTATATTTACACAATTTTTATACGCATATATAGAATATACACATAATTTATTCATTTTATTTTCATTCAATTCAATGAAATTTTACATTTAAGATGCTATCTATTAAAAAATATCTTTTTCAAATCTTAATTAAAACTATATTTTTCTACCATGTTCATGTTTTCTGAAATTATTTTTAAAAGTATATTTTCTATTATCCAATGATTGTTTAAATTCATTTTTCCTTGGTTTTACTTTTTACAAAATTATTTTAATGGTTTATGTATTCATTTTTAGGACAAGGTTATATGAGACATTTCCATAAAAAATATGGATGAAATTCATTTTTTATCTTATACTGCATGAGTGGATTTTAATACCATAATGAAATCTATTTTTTTTTGAGATTATTTTACTTTTTTAAAAGATTATGTTAAAACAGAAAAATTTATTTTATAACTATACAATATTTAAATTCCAGTTGATTATCACATTTAAAAATGGTATTTTCATCAGTAATTATTCAATGATCTCATTTAATCAATTCACAGCTATGTTGTTATAAATTTTTTAATCTTATTCATCACGGATGTTTATCACTTATGATACCATCTACATTATTTTAATAAATTGTTATTGGTTTTTTAACTGGGGATGTACTATTTTTATACCATTCACCATATTACACTGGATGGTTTGGGACTATGTTTGTTTAATGGAGAACATTATTTACATTTTTTATACTATTTTTGACACAAATGTATATGTTTATTATAGAGGAACTATTTAATATGATTAATTTATAAGGATTAACATGTTACGGGATGGGATCTCTATAAAACCTTGATGCAATGATGGGTCTCATGAGATAGACTAGTCTGGGTATTTAATTATGTCTTGCCCATTTATGTATGGTGTCTTATAAAAAGTCATGAAAGTGAGTCTTAGATGTATGATATTATAAACACCCTCATTATGAGAATATTATTATTTTATTTCTATGGGATTATTTGAATAGTTGAACATCAACTATTGTGTTTTTTATCTCGTGTAATTATTTATGTGTCATTTTTATGGTCTTTTCTTCATGAAATATTATGTTCACGTTATTGATTAATTGGAATGTGTTTTAGTATTTTACCTTCTGTAATTTTTATTTATAATTTATAAATACTTCTACTATACATAACTCTTACTATGAATTTGATATCACCCTATCCTAGGATTTAGTTTTCTATATGATGCCTAGAAGATTAATATAGTTGATATATAGGTTTGAGATAGAAGAATAATGGTGTTATCAAAGGATTATCTATGATATATTTTATGTTTTCAATTTCAATATATTTTTCCGATATTTATACAATTATCTAAAGATACTATACTGTTACATCCTTCAAGATGTGATTCCTTGTATGTTATTCAGATGTAACAATGTTACCACCACCTCTAGGTTACTAGGGTTGGTGTTTTTATAGTTTTTATCTGATAAATTTTAGTAGAAAACATGGGAACTATATGTATTAAAATATATATTAGATAACAAATCACATTGATAAAATTTGGATTTTCACCCATGGAAACCAAACTTATTAGTAAGTGATTAATTATACTCAAAATTTTCAATTAACACCAAGAATATTGGAGATTATACATTATGTTTCATAATGTTATGATCTAATATACTATATTAAATTACATATAAATGGATCAAAGTAGAAGGAATGGGAACTGTATAATTAAAAATAATCAATGTAAGGATTTCCATCTTGGGAATAACAATAAATCTAGAGTATGATATGTGGCTATAGATGGAGATAGAGCTTGATATGAACAAATAATAAATATATTGGGTCAACTAACTCATCTTTGGAACAATAACTTTACCCATATGGAGCAGAATGATCCACAATCTAGTGTAATATTGTTATACCAATTCAGAAGGGCATTGGTCTCCCAAACATTCTCATCATTCAAAGATATAGTATCTTATAATATCGAGATAGATATAGAATTATCTATTTATTATGATTTCAAGGGAAATAAAAAGAATAATATAATGATGGATTAAGAGATAGATAATGGGAAAAATTAGGGAAGTATTTTCCCACATGTGCTAATTTTGATAGAAACGCCCCGGTACATTTTAAATGGAATATGAGTTTGTTACATGTTTGCAGAGAAAGTCCACCATTATCATGATTGTAAGGGAATGATGGAAGATAGGAAATGTATCAACTATTAAAAGCTGGGTAACTACGCATATGAATTGTGATGACCTAGACCCGAATGCCACTTAATGGGTTCCCTGAACCCAAGGGGCCACATGAACTCAAGTGCATCTTCCTGAATGGAAGAGGTTAGCAACAAGTAGCGAGGACCCAGGGTGTATCTGTGGGAAGAATACTCCTTCATTAGCAGAGTGTAGAATAATAGAATGAATATTAAGGAATAGTAAATATATGAAGCAATTTAAATAAATAGTGGGCGAAAACTGATGAAATAGATAAACTAGAACAACCCAAATTGAACCAACTAAACCATGATGATGAAATGTCATGTCTCAATAAAACTGGAAATCATTAATACCAGACAGCATACATTGCACGTTCCATAAAGTAAAGGGAAACAAAGACTACTCCAAGCATCCCAAGATCCTACTCAACCATGTGCTGTTAAGATCCATCCAATCAGCTCACAATGAAGTGTTGGTGGCTATATGATTCCATTTTTCAACACCTACAGTCATATAATCTAATCGTGGTAACAAAAGAAGCCCGAAGAGGGTGAAAGATAAATATTAGTGGGCCACCAGCAACTATTTCTATATCATCCATCCTGTGTAATGGAATATACCAGTTTGAATGCATATTTCATGACCCATCCCCTAGGGCTTGTTCTGTGACATACCGCAAGCCCACCTCCTGAAGGATAGGGGTTGGTAACTATCACTGAAGGTATCAACCTACAAGTGGGGGGAATTTTATTGGACACCTATACACACATGAACTAAATTAACCTCAAAGATGAAAGTTCAACACTAAGTAATCGGAAACTGGAGTAAAACAACAACAAATAACTGAGTGGTTTAACTGGGCCAGTATACACACTCAAAAAATGAACTGAAAATAGCAAGGTACAAAGGGAGCATTGAAAAATGTCTACAGAAGATCCCACCTGGTTGCTAGAGTAGTTAATCCAGTGGAAGATGAAGCAGTATTTCATGGATGTCTAGTCCTACTGGACCCTTCCGGGTCCTAGGATTAGTGAGTCTTCTATGACCAAAAATAGTAATTTTATCTAGTGATCTTGAACCATGTGGGATTACATCAGCCAAACATCACACATGACTCTATAATTAGCTTATTTAGGATATGTTTTTATAAATTACGTTATTTCACTATTCATCGAAAATTCAAGTATTTCATAAATATCCCAAAAATTCACCCCAACCATTTTTTGATGTGTAGATTTAAAATATGAAGAACATTTTTCAAAAATAAAATTCAAATTATTATTTATTTAATATTTAATTAAAATCAAATTTTTCGTCAAAAACATTTTTAAATAATAAAAATGATTTTATAATGCTTCAGAAATTACTTAAGGTCTTATAAAATTACCTTAAATATATAAGAAATATATTTTTTTAATTTATGAACACATTTTTAGAAAATATTTTTCCTTTTAAATTAATTAATTATTTATAATTAATTATTTATGACTTACAAAAAAACCAATAATTTTACTATGTTCGAAAGGTCACTTATAAGATACCTTAAATTTATTTAGTTATTAAAGGCTAATGTTACTATTATTTTGGATGATTTACTATTCATAAGGGTCATATTACTATTCATAGGGGTATGTTACTACTCATAAGGATATGTTACTATTCACCAAAAATTATTTTTGTTTTATTTGACTCCAAAAATCATCTTCAACACAACTGTGTATGTCAGATTTTTGAAATTCAAAACATGGAAGTGGAAGAATTATATATTGTGGTCACATAATATATAGTATAATTATATTTCATTTTTATTCCTAATATGATAATATGGTAATGAATAATTTTAAGAAGGGAATTTCATTTATAAAACTTTGGGTCGTTACATTCTTCCCCCCTTATGCAATTTCGCCCTCAAAATTTCACTTTACACAAACAGGTGATGGTACTTCTCCTTCATCGCCTCCTATAGTTCCCACTTAGATTCTTAAAACTTAGGGTTTCTGCAAAACAGTATGACAAGGAAGGTTTTCTTGATGCATAGAGCCTTATCTCTTCAGTCCAGAATCTTTACTGTCTGCTCCTCATAAGAGATATTATCTTCCAGCTATACCACCTCTGAGTTTTGTACATGTGAGGGATCATGTATGTAATTCCTCATAAGTGATATGTCAAAACATCATGAATTTGACCCATATTTGGTGGATGTGAAAGCCGATAACCCACTTCTCTTATACAGTCAAGGATTTCAAAGGGGAAAATGTACATTGGGATTAACTTCCCTTTCTTCCCAAATCGCATCACTCTTCCATGGTGATATTCGAAGGATGGCATTATCTCCAAAGTTGAACTCCAAGTCCCTTCGACGTTTGTAATCATATATCTTTTGCCGATACTGATCAGATTTGATGTGTTTCTGGATGAATTTAACCTTCTCTACCATCTCTCGCACATGATTGAGTCCAAGTAGCTTTGTTTCTCCAACTTTATCCCAACAGGTTGGAGTTCTACATCACCTTTCGTATATATCTTCAAATGGATCCATCTAAATATTTAGTGGAAGCTATTTTTGTATGAGAAATCAACCAATGGTAGATACTGATCCTATCCACCTTTGAATTATAGAGTGCATGCTCTTAGAATATCTTCAAGTTTATGAATAGTCCTTTCACATTGAACATCGGTTTGAGGGTGATAGGCATTGTAGAAATTTAATTCAGTACTCATAGCATGTTGAAGGCTCCTATAGAATTTAAACATGAATATTGGATCACAGTCATAGAAAATTGAGAGTGGAACTCCATGCAGTCACACAACGTCCTTCACATATAACTTTGCATGTTTTTCAAGAGATAGATCATCCCGAATAGCATTAAAATGGGAAGTCTTGGTGAGGTGATCAACCACAACTCATATCCCATTATTTCCCTTCGGCGTCTTCGGGAGACCAGTGAAAATGTCCATAGTAACATTTTCCCATTTCCACATGGGTATAGGAAATGGATGCATCATCCCTTTGTACTTTTTTCACTATGCTTTAACTTGCTGATATACCAAGAACCTTGAGATATATTCCAAAATATATTTTTTCAGGTTATCCCATTAGATGAGTTCTCAGAGATCAAGGCACATCTTGGTACTCCCATGAATGGTAGAGAATGTTGAGATATGTACATTGTCCAATATCTCCTTCTTTATTCTAGGTGATGAATGCACACAAATCGCATTCCTAACCAAATCCCACCATCATAGTTGATATAGATCTCTTGCAGCTTCCCTTCCTTTACTGTATTCACCAACATTTGTATCTCAACATCATACCTATTTTCTTTATTAATCTTCTCTTGGATGGTTGGTTGAGCAATCATTTGGGAAAGTTAATATGTATCCTCTACCCTTATGATTTTTAAATCCATCCTTTGCATATTCCAGAATATAAGGTCTTTCTCAATCCATAACGTGGATACAACCATAGGTTCATTCAGCTTAGAGCATCAGCTACCTTGATTGCCTATCCAGGATGATAGTGAATAGAGAAATTGTAATCCTTGATTAGCTCTAGCCATCTCTTTTGACACACGTTGATATCCTTTTGTGTGAATATATACATTAGGCTCTCGTGGTCGGTGTATATGTCACACTTCTCACCATAAAGGTAGTGCCACCAGATTTTCAAGGTGAAACTCATGGGTGTTGTCTCTAGATCATGCATCGGGAAGTTCTACTCATGGATCGTCAACTGTCATGAGGCATATGCTATCACATTTTCATTTTTCATGAGTACACTACCCAATCCTTTATTTGATGAATCACTGTATATACCAAAACATTCTCCACTTTTCAATAGTGTGAGTATAGGTGCAGTGATTAGCCTTCTCCTTAGCTCTTTGAAGCTTCCCTCACATTCTTTCGTCTAGACATACTTTACCCCTTTCCTTATTAACTTAGTAAGCTAGCTTGAAATTCATGAGAAGTTCCTCACAAAACGTCGGTAGCACCTAGCTAATCCATGAATACTATGGATTTCTGTGACACTAGTGGGCCTGGGCCATTCCTCAGTCACCTTTGTTTTGAAGGATCCACTGAATTTCCATCACTTGTGATCACATGTACAAAACGTTTACTTGCTTCTTCCAAAAGTCACATTTGCTGAACATGGTGTACAAATTCTCATTTCTCAATGTCTCCTATACAAGTCTTATATGTTCTTCATGGTCCTTCTTTTTCTTGGAGTAGATGAGAATATCATCGATAAACACTACCACAAATTTTTCAAGGTAATGTCTAAAGACTCTATTCATAAAATCCATGAATATTGGAGGGGGAATTAGTAAGTCTGAAGGTCATCACTAGAAACTCATCATTCCCATACCTTGTACGGAAGGTAGTCTTCTATATATCATCATTCTTCACCTTTAACTGATGATATCCAAAACAAATATCATCCTTTGAGAAGTATTGATCTCCTATAAACTGATCAAACATTTCATCAATCCTTGTTAGAGGATACTTTTTCTTTATGGTGATCTTTTTGACTTCCCTATAATCAATACATAACTGCATTGTTCCATTGTTCTTCATCATAAAGAGCACTGGCGCACCCCAAGGTGATGCACTAGGGCATATGAACCCTTTTTCCTGATGCTCTTGCAACTACTTCATTAATTCCTCCAATTCGATAGGAGCCATCCTATGAGGACACTTTTAGAAAGGAGTAGCTCCGGGTAAGAGTTCTATTGAGAACTCTAACACATAATCTGGGGGAATTATGGGTAACTCTTCGGGAAATATATCCTTGTATTCCCTCATGATGGGAATTTCAACAAGGTTGGAACACTCTTTGACTTAACCATTTATGTGTGGTAAGGTTCTTTATAGGGAATCAACACCCACACCATTGGAGGATTTTTCAAAGGTGATTCATGATCTTCCGTACATTTATAGAGGAGCATCAGATGGTTTCTAATTTGAAAAGATATTTCCTTTTTTGATAGTTGATATGTGCACTATATAGTGAGAGACAATCCATTCCCATTATTGGATCGTATTAAACCAAGGGAAATATTATGAGATTATCTTGAAGAATCTTCTCATATACTCCAATAGCATAACAATCAAATAATTGGTTTGTGATGATTGCACCACTTAGTGTTTTTACAGATATCTCTACTTCAAGGTTTTGGGGCTTCGATTCTATAGTTCTAGAAAATATTAAAAATTTAAAGGAATGCGTAGAACCAGAATCAAATAACACATTTTCCATTCTTGAGTGAATAGAAAGTGTACCTTTTACGACTTCATTATCTTTCTCCACTTATTCAGTAAAGATGGCATAATCCTACCCTTGTTACTTTGGCTTTGGTGGTTACAGACGCTGATTACCCTCGAGAACTCGAGGTTTAGTGCATTGGATTACATATTTCCCTAGCTCCAAACAGTTGTAGTATCAAACCATGGGTGGTTCTCTCCATTATTCCATCACATTCTCATTATTTTTATTGTCTTTTCGACACTCTTGATCATGGTGTCCTTTTTCCCACAATTGAAGCACTTCCCCGTCCCATTGAGGTAGTTCCCATGGCGCAACATCCCACATTTATGGCATGTGGGTCATTGAGTTTTCTTCTCACCTTTTTCATTAGATCCACCGGATTGAAACTCCATTTTTCATTTCATATCCCTATATCCATGGTACCATTATCCAAAATCCATATTCACTTTGAGAGCACATCATACAACTTCTTCATAACTCCCAATGACTCAAATTTCAAGACCCTTTCGATGGTGTGGTTTTAATCCATTAAAGAATATATCAATTTTTCTATCATTGTTGATAACAAAACCTGAAGCGTACCTTGAAAGCCTTGTCAAATTTGCTTCATAAGTTGGGAAAAATAATCCTTTTTTTCTTAAGCTCTAAGAATTCTCTCACTATCTTTGTGAGAAGAGTTCATGGGAAATACTTATTAAGAAACATGATCTTAAAGTCTTCCCATTCCATCTTGTCAATTTACTCCCTTTTCATGGTGTTCTTAATCAAATCCCACCTTTGATAAGCCTATCCATCTAGACGATAAAAACATAGAGTCACCTTCTCCATCTCAGAATAGTGAAGAATATAAAGATATTCTCTAGGGCGTTGACCAACTATTTCGCAACTAGTGGATCAGAATATACACTAAACGTCAGTGGTCATTACCGCATAAAACATTCTATATAAAAATGCTCCCTCTTTGTTAACAGAGGATGTTCACCATTATTATGGTTATTTATTATAACCTATGATAGTTGGGTAATCATCGCTATTATGTACTGAACATCCCCTACCAAATAATTGGGGATGTCATTTGGGAAATTGTTGCATTTGCCCTCGCATGAGTTGTTGGCCTGGTTCCTCCTGGTTCCCACCATTATTTCAAAAACCCGCTTTCTAGTTTTGACAACAGAAGTTGATTTTATATTAATTAATGAAACTTATATGTATTGAATTAGTTAAGATAGAAATAATTTTTGAATTCATAATATCAAAATTATCTTAGGGTGAATGTTTGGTATTTTTCTGAAAACAATCATTTTTTATGAATTGTGAAAAATACTGTATAGTACATAAAACCCTAATTTTTCATTTAACTAATTATTTTTAATTAAACAAATCTCTTAAAGTTGATAAATAATACATATATTAGTACAATGAAAATCAATGGAGTCATTTTATAATAATATTAGATATATAAAATTTTATATAACCATTTTAACATCTTTTTACCACCTTCTACGTACATTTAACCACCTTCTAGACACATTTGCAAATTTGTATAAAAAAAGTAATTTTACCTTTTTTTGTAAATTTTATTTCAAAAATACAATTTACATGGTTTATATTAGAAAGTAAAATGTTTTTCAACATTTTGAAAATAAGTTTTGGTGAGTAGTAACATTTGAATTTTATTTACCATGGTTAAATGTAAATAAGGTAATTGATGTAAAAAATAATATTAACATTACCACATCACATGTCATAATTCAATTTGATAAGTATATTTCGACCAAAATAAACCTTAAGGAAAAAATAAGATTCTTTACATCTATTTGGGGTCGATTAAGACATTTATTATTATTTTATTTAAATATGAGTTAAAAGTGTTAAATTCAAATTTTTATAACTAAAAAATTTCTAATATAGGGTTATACATAAGAAAATAAATCTATAAATATTAATTATAAAGATTAAAAAATTTACTACATAATGGTATTTTATTTATAATTTTTAGACATTAAATAATTAAATTTATTTATAACACAATGATGATGCAATTATTACCATATTAATGAAAGATTAAAATAATTATTATTCTAAATATCAAAATAAATATAAATTGGGAATTTTGAGGCAATAAATCAATTTAATAGGTTAATATTACATTTTTGTATTTATTTAATATTTTTCTATGAATTAATCATGTTTTGTTGACTTTCAGAAAAACCAAATACTAAATAGTTTCAAAATTGACAAAAATGAGTTTTTAAAACAAATACTATATTATTAATTGATATAATATTCCTAAAAAATATGGTTCAGCCAAAAAACTTATATAATGATAAATATTTCATTAATTAATCACTCTAGGTTCTATTGGCATTTTATAGTACATTTGTTAACCATTTATTATAATAATACAGGAAGGCATGGTAAAAGTTAAAATATTTAACTAAGGGTTAAATCTAAAAGATAAGGTTAATACTTTCTACTAAACATGTCTTAAACCTATTAGTTGAGATTATTTCCACCCATCCCAACCTTATTCTCTAAATAAATTCATTTGTAGCTATTAGAAATCGAAAATAATTTTAGAATAAATTAATATTAAAGATTTTCCTAAAGTACCCCTCACCTCTCTTATAAAAGGTTACTTCCCCTCCTCATACATTCTCACCTCCCAATACATTTTTAATGGCCAAAACCTACTGAAATATCCTTACAATAACCCTCAATTAATCCTGGTTACCTTACTTTGATCATAAATCTAGCCTAAGGAGACATTTTTTTCAAATCAAAAGAAAGACCTCGAAGAATAGATAATTATTTAATCACCACTTTCGAAGTTTTCTTCTTCATACACTTCCTCTTTCTTTGTTATTTCCATAAAAAATGATACATAAAATAAACTCTACCTAATGTTATGTTATTATAAATATGGTACAACTATATTCAATATTATATCCACCCAATGAATGAGAATGTCACCATATGTGCGTACGTACGACTCTCCGTCTCCACGTCTTGGGGTAGTTTTTTATTCAACACTTCATTATTTGGATATGTATAATAAAAAGTATAATTGATTTAAGTAATAAATATAACATTTCAATTATTTTTTATATATTAAATACCATAAATTACATACTATTTCACCATTAATATAATGATATCATCGCTCATGCGTACGTACGGCTTACCGTCTCCATGATGCGATGAGATTCATTTCCACATTCACCATTAAAAGATGATTATAAATATACATATTATTAATGAGTATATAATATATGAAATAATAATTCTACTTGATATATATATATGTGTGTGTGTGAGTGTATGTGTGTGTGTATTTACATATATCTTATTCACTTACTTCAGTTTCGTACGATATGAAAAAGGAAATGACATTTATACATATGTAAGGCCTACCGTTTCCATAAATGGTGTTTTCCATTTCATATATCTATATATTATAACTAATTATATTTTGAATATATATGACAAATAAATAATATTTTATATTCTATAATAAATTAAATCATGATATAAGTTATATGATCCAGAATAACAAGTTAAAACACTTTTGATAAAGAAAGATATTATTACCCCAAATGTTATTTTAACATAGAAATTATTATTAAATGGGTAGTATAAAGCCATAAGTGAATCATGTATGATATAATAAATATTAATATGGTTATTTAATAATTTAATAACATACTATGGTCATTACACAAGAGGTTAAATATACCCTTGACCAAAGAAAAGTACAAGGTAACAGTTAATTCCTCAATCTCATTATTATCTGAGATTGTTTATATGTAAGTATTTATTGGGAAAATTTTATTATCCATGTCCATGATTCATGAGAATGTATTAAAAATAAATATTTTATAGTTTTTTAGAAGGTAATCTACATCAAGATCAGTATTTTAAATATTTCAATGATTTATGTTTCTAAATCATTTTAATTAATGTCGATGTTTTAAAAATGATTTTACATATTTTTTTATATGGACATGATTGTTTTAAAATTTCAATTAATTTCAAAAGTTTCAAAGTGGTATGAGACACTTTGATTCAAAAATTTATTTTAAAATAATTCCTTTATAAATTCATTACTTTTAAATGATTTCACAAAAATGGAAATTTCACTCAAAGAGTTTTACTGATCATTTTCAACTATATCAATATCTTTTACTGGATATTATACTCGATTGAGGTTGATTTATTAGAATAAAATCTTCCATATTTTATTGAATGAGTTATGATATGTTTGAATGTAGTTGTTCTATTTTTGTAAAATTCATGGTTTATGATTATATTTAAATTTGGTATGAGAGTCTTAATACGAATGATTATGTTAACATTCAACATTTTCATATGCGGAATGCTTGGACAAAGTAAGTGACGGGTGGACCCTGCTATAGCTCCTTGATGCGTCAGTATGTATCATGAGACAAATTAGTGTCTTGGCACAAGGCCTTGACAAAATTTTTATTTGTAGTATTGGAGTGAGGCCTTGACTATGTGGTTATGATGTCCAGCATTATGCATTCCATTATTATGAAATCAGATACTGATATAAAATGTGATTATTTGACTAGAATAATGTCCCTGGTAATAAGTAAATGGAATTATTTGATTTATAATTTCCATATTATGGTGTAGATTATTTTTAAGGATATTTTGTTTCCATTTTATACCTTTCCATAAAACGTTATAATTATTTATGATAGCATCCACTATGTTGTTATCATTACTGAGCATCTAATCTCACCCCTTTATTATGTTTTATTTTCCTTGAATTACAAGAAGTATATTATGATTTATATATAGGTTTAAGCTAAGGTAATAATGCTGTTGTCAATGGATTGTATATGTTGTGTTTTATGTTATAAATTGTAATGTAAAGTTAATGTATGTAATCAATTTTCTAAGACTGCTAAACTGATCAGTCCATTGGGATATGATTGCTTATAATCATGTCAATGTATTAAAATGATGCACCAACATTGGGTAACTAGGTCTGGGGAGTACATTTGGTATAAGAGGATGTTTAGAAACAACCATGGAAATATATTTTAATAAAATTTTATTTTGAAACATTACCCTAAGATAGACTTTGAGGATTAATATATAAGAACATCAAAGAATTTGTGTAATTTATGGAACTTCTGAATTTCCCAAAAAACATAAATCCTTTTCTGGATACGAGTAGGTAAAGGTGGCTCTTTCCCAGATGTATCTAGGGGTAAAACCCAAAAACACCTATTTGAGAAAGAATCGAACATGAATGGGTGCATGACAACAGGCCTTGTTGTACTCCTGGTTACGACACTCCCGAGGGATATTATTTTGATAATTCAAATTTTCATTACAAAATATTATGAAGGATTTATGAGTACTTATGTCAGTAAAGATAACTTTTTATGATAATTATTCTAGATGTGTGAAAATATTTAATTAATGTTGGGAATTTTTCTAGTTTTGGGATTATAAATTATTACATGTTCTATCCTAGTGTATGTCTCTATTTAGAAATGGCACCCAGTAGAGGGAAAGAGAAATATAGAAATAAGAATGATCCAAATTGTAATAAGGGTCATATCTTTCACGATCTGAAGAAAAATTTAATAAGAGAAATAGTCTTCCACATATTCTAATCATATGAAGAAATCGTATCAAGTGTTAATAAGATAAGTAATGAATTCATTGAGTCGTACGGATTTTAAGGGAAGATAGAGTAGAAGAGGATGGTAGAGAAAATGATAGATAAATTGAATAAGAGAAAGAATGATTTTCCCATATATGATAACTGTGGAATGAATTACCATAGGAAGTTCTTCAAAGGAATGAGAGTTTGTTATAAGTGTAGAGAAAAAGGACAAAAAGTTCGTGATTGAAAGGGTAAGAAAAAGGTTTCAAATGCACAATGCATATTCTTCAAGGAGTTGGGACACTATGTGAATCAAGGGCTGAATCATCAGATTATACCCCAAATTATGCTATTGGATAATAATAATGTTATTATACTACCATAGATGATGTGGAATGATTCGTGATCTTCTGTCATTATAAAATAATTGTTTCAATTGATTATTTTATTAATGATGTACAAGTTATAAGAATTATATAGTATATATGGATTATAATACACTACTAATTCATTAAGGATTTGAGATTTTTTGGTACCAAGTAAAGTTACATAGTTTTAAGTTAAACATTTTAGAACATATATGGTTCAGAGAAATAAAACCCCTAATATGATTTTGGAACTGAGATAATGATTTCAGAATAAGATATAATTGATTTCGATAATGTATATTTGATATTATTGACTACCTTGAAACTAATTAATTGTTTTTTACTCCATCATTGTTGGATTTTACAACATTTTATGATTTATGGAGTATATCCAGTTTTTATAAGGAATATAAGAGCATGAAGGTATTTATTATGGTTTTATGGTAATTCATGGTGATACCATGTTTAAAAAAAATACATGATGAAGGTATTAAAATGTTATTATGTGGAAAATGAGATCTTTAATATTTTTACCTCCCATATAATGTTTTAGACTATGATTTTTGGTAAAAAAAATTTGGATAAGTCTAAAGGTTGGAATGGAGTAAGTTGAGAACCTGCTATTTTGTATGAGGTTAAAGTATAAATTATCTGATACTTTGTCCTAAAATTTTGGATTTAAGTAAACATATAGATTATAATGGAAATACTAATAGACCATATGATTTATTAAATACAAATTAGGCATAAAAAATCATTTTTGACTTTTCATTTCCTAGTTTAAGGGATGAAGTGAAAATAGATTGAAGAATAACCAAATGATGAAATTATGATTTAGAATGGTAATGAAAACAAGTATTTTTTTCCATGAGTTATTTTCTATATAGTAAATTAATCCATCCTCTTCAAAAAAATTGTATCAATAGTAAAAATTTATCCTAATACCTTATTTTGAGTTGAAGCGATGATACTTTAAGTCATTGTAGATTGATGACTTTGAGGCCCTCAATTTTACATTTATTGTTCACATGATTGTGATTTATGACCCCAATCACACTCTATATATATTTATGTTTCCCTCCAATTATGTGTCTCTAATTTCCAACAATGTTCTTCTATTATAAATCCTATGTTCGTGGTGAATTTTTCATTTCCCTTTCCTTTTTATAAAGACAATATTTTAGTAACCCTATTTCCGATGTGGGTTTTTCACAAATGTAATTTCAATTTTCAACATTTTATTTTAGAAGAAAAATTTCAAATTTCGAGGATTCAATTTATTGAAGGTGTGGAGAGATTAACACCCCGGGAATTCATAATATGTTATCTCTTTAAAGTATTTCAATAGCTTGCATCACACACAACTCTGAGTTCAAGTGCACCACGACTTACCAAACTAGACATTTAAATTTTTTTTATGAATAGTATTAATTTTATTTTGAATTTAATATACTCCATATAATTTTAACATCCATATTATTTGTTTTATGAAAAAATATAAGAACAAATCCAATTTTTCTGATAAAAGAAGTGTTTTTTAATAAAATGCATTTTTATTGCCTTTTAATGGATAACCTTTTTAATGTACAATATTTGACACTTTTATATATTAAATTTAAAAAATTAAGTTCTTATATATAATTGGTTAATAAAAATTTATTTTGGATACTTTTTTGGTCTTTTTTGGAAACATTCATATTTTGATGAATAATGAAAAATAATAAATTTTAATTGAAAACAACTTTTTTAATCAAATTAATTTAAATTTGTTAAATTATACATTTTAATGGTTTTAAAGTATAATTAGATTATAGTTTTAAAATTTAATCCAATTTTGGTCATTGAAGTAATTTTACATTTAAATTGAACATAAATAGATATCAATCTTTTGATAGTTATTACTTATCAAAAACCTACTTTCAGGTTTTGACAATAGAGATTAATTTTAAATTAATTAATTATACTTATATTTTTTTAATTTGGTAAAATATACATCAATATTTTAATTTGGAATATCAAAATTATCTTATGGTAAATGTTTTGTATTTTTCTGGAAACATTCAATTTTTGATGAATAGTGAAAAATACTACCAAGTAAATAAAAATTGTCTTTATCAATTAAATATTTATTTCTAATTAAATATTTATCTTCAAATAGATGCATAATATATATATTAGTACAATATAAGTTATTGGAATAATTTTATAAAAATATTAGATGTATACCAGTTTATTGAACCATTTTAATGTCCTTCTACCACCATTCTAGGCACATTTACCAACCTTCAATGAACATTTGGAAATATGTATGAAACATAATTTTACCACCTCGGTGAATTGAATTTCAAAAATTTGAGAAACACGGTTGACATCAGTAAGTAAAAGTTGACTCAATACAGTGAAAATCATTTTTGGTGAATAGTAATTTTTGAATATTATTTACCACGGTTAAAAGTAAATACTGTAATTAATGGTAAAATAATACTACATTTACCCCAACACATGTCCTAATTCTAATGGATATGCCTATTTCAACCAAAAACAACCTTAGGATAAAAATAAGATCCTTTTGGTCCATTTGGTTTAAATTAGAACATTTATTATTATTTTATTTAAAGAAGAGTTAAAAATGCTAAATTCAAATTTTCATAACTAATTTTTTTAATATAGAGTTATACATACGTTAAACTCAACTATAAATATTACATAGAAATATTAAATAATTTCCTACATAATGGTATTTTATTTATAATTTTTAGACCTTAAATAATTAAATTTATTTATGACACAATTATGATGCAGTAATTACCTTATTAATGAATGATTAACATAATTAATATAATAAGTGACAAAATAAATTTAAATTGATACTTTTGATGAATTATACTAATTATATATGTTAATATGACATGTTAGGATTTATTTAATTTATTGTTTTTAGTAATCAAGTTTATTTGACTTTCAAAAAAACCAAATACTAAATAGTGTCAAAATTGACATAAATGTGTTTTTAAAACAAAAACTATATTATTAATTGATATAATCTTATTAAAAATATAGGGTTCCTACAAAGGACTTATATAATGATATATATGTCATTAATGAAACTCTTTAGGTTATCTTGTAATTTTATTGTCTGTTTATTAACTATTTATTATAGTAATACAAGAAGACATGGAAAAAGATAAACTATTTAACTAAGGGTTAAAAATAAAAGACTAGGTTAATATTATGCCCTAAACATGTCCAAAACCTATTTTAGGGTATATTTACCCATATCCACCTTATACTTGAAATAAATCAATTTTAAGCTATTAGAAACCGAAAATATTTTTAGAATAAATTAATATTTCAATATTTTCCAAAAGTGCCCCTCACCTCTATTATAAAAAGGTACTTACCCTCCTCTAACATTCACACATCCAAAGCCACTTGTCTTAGCAAAACACTTATCAAATCTCCTTACAATGACCTTCAATTATTCCTAGAGTCCATACATTGATCATAAATATAGTCTAAAGAGCACTTTTGTTCAAATCAAAAGGATGAACCCGAAGAAGAGGTAATTATTTCATCACCTCTTTCAAAGTTTTTTTCTTCTTCCACTTCATCTTTCTTTGTTGTTTCCCAATCAAAATAATAAATCTAGTACCTTGTAAATAGTGTGATGTTATTATAGATATGGTACAATCGTATTCATTATTCAATCTATCCAATGAAGGACAATGTCACCATTTGTGCATATGTATGGCTTACCGTCTCCATGTCTTGGTGTATTTTGTTATTAAACACTTCATTATTTGGATGGGTATAATAGTGAGTATAATTGATTTAAATAAAAAATATGAAATTTTATTGATTTTTTATATATAATAGACAATAAATTTACATACAATTTCAGCATCATTATATTGATATCGTCGCTTGTGCATACGTACAGTTTACCATCTCCATGACGTGATGAGATTCATTTCCATGTTCACCATTAAATGATGATTATAAATATTTGTATTATTAATAAGTATTTAATATATGACATAACAATGATACCAGATATATATATATGTATATATATATATATATATATTTACATATATCTCATTCACTTACTTCTGTTCAATACGAAATGAAAACAGAAATGCCATTTATGCGTACGTTCGACCTACCTTCTCCATAAACTATGTTTTCCATTTTATATATATATATGTTAAACATAATAATAGTCTGAATATATATTATACATAAATAATTTTTTATATCATACAATCAATTAAATGATTATATAAGTTACATGATCATTAATAACAAGTTAAAACACGTATGATAATGAAAGCAATTTATATCCAAATTGTTATTTTAACAAAGAGATTATTAGTCAATGGATAATATAATGCCATAAATGAATTAATTATTATATAATAAATATTAATATGGTTAGTTTATAATTTCATAACATACTATGGTCATTATACATGAGGTTAAATATAGCCTCATCAAAAGAAAGTTCAAGGTAAGCGTTAATTCTTCAATCTCATTATTATACGAGATTGATTATGTGTAAGTATTTATTATGGCATTTTTATCATTCATGTCCATGTTTCATGAAACGTTTTTCAAAAATAATACTTTATGGTTTGGTGGAAGGGACCCTTTATCAACATTAGCATTTTAATATTTTTAATGATTTATTTTTATAAATCTTTTTAATTAATGTCTATGTTTAAAAAATTATTTTAAGGGTTTTATTATATGGACATGATATTTTTAAAATGATAATTTCATTCAAAAGTTTCAAATTGGAATGAGAAACTTTGATAAAATAAAATTTTAATGAATTCCATTATAAATGCGTGACTCTTCATTGAATTCACAAAAAGGGACATTTCTCACAATGATTTTAACTGATCATTTTAAACTATGCCAACATACTTTATTGTATATTATTCTTGATTGAGTTTGATTTATTATAATATAATATTCCATATTTTATTGGGTGATTTATAATATGTTTGTCAATGTGTGTTCTATTTTTATACCATTCATGGTTTGTGGTTAATGTATTGACATTTCATATGCTTGTTTTAATACGAATGTTTATGTTATGTTTCATCATTTTCATATGAGGAATGAATTAGACATAGTAAGTGACGGGTAGAGCCAGTTATAGCTCCTCGATGCATCAGTTGGTCTCGTGAGACAAATTAGGGTCTCGGCACAAGGCCTTGAAAAAAATTGTATTTTTAGTCTTGGCACGAGGCCTTGACTACGAGGTTATGATGTCCAGCATTATGCATTCCATCATTATGAAATCATCTATTGATATTACATGTGATTATTCGACTAGTAGTATATCCTTGTTAATATGTAAATGGAATTATTTGATTTATCCTTTCTATATAATGTCGTAGTTTATGTTTAAATGGATTTTGTTTCAATTTTATACCATTCCATAAAAGTTTATGATTATTTATGATAGCTTCAACTATGTTGTTTATCCTAACTGAGCCTCTAAGCTCACCCATTTCTTATGTTTTATTTTCCCAGGATTCCAAGAAGTATATTATGATATATATAGGGGTTTAAGCTAAGGGAATAATTATGTTCTCAAAGAATTATTTATTTCTGTGTTTTATTTTAGAAATTGTAATGTAATGTTCATGCATGTAATCAATTTTCGAAGACTGCTAAACCGATCAGTCCTTTGGGACATGATTCCTTGAAATACAGAAAATGTATTAAAATAATGCATCAAATCTATGTAACTGGGGTCAAGGCATTATAGGTTGGAATGTCATCATCCCTACGATTGTCTTCCCATGATCTTTTTCCCTGTTTTCTAACCCTGAATTTCTCCCTTGTTTTCCTAAAATTACTTGTGTCCCTAAATTCAATGATTTATTTGAATGTATTGTGCATTATGCTCTCACTACATTAATATTAAAAGATTACTCATATATCCTTAATATGATATCCATCCCTTGATTTAAAAAATCTTTTCAAATGGTGGAATTTTTCTATATATTTGGTTTTCAAGGATGGGGTTTACATGATCATGCAATAGTTGGTCTTCTGTAAAATTGACATATTATGGTTTTATTTTATTCAAAAGTGGATTTAATTTTTCATGGTCTAGTTCCCCCACGTCTACAATGACATCAGATTACTCCAGTTCAGTTTTCCCATCAAATTTTACATTAATCATGACTCACTTATGATGTTCATTTAGTTATGTTTTCCTAATCTTCCTATACCATTTCAAAACACTTCAATAATTTGAATTATTTGGAATATTTTGGTTTGGTAATTATGCACTACTAGTCAAACACAAGTAGGTTTCCATTTGATTTCTCCATGAATTTGTGTTGAGGTTGATGTTACCCTATTTTCAGGTGATTCAGTGTGGATTTTGTTTGGATATGAATTTCAATATAAAAAATATATTTGATATGGAATATGAGTTGATTTATATTCTTCCTGCATGTGTATTGGTCATATAAAGGTCGTTTGTATGTGTGTTGATAGTGTGCTGAAGTTGAGCGAGGGTACACCATGTCCTGATTGAAATATTTAGATGCTTGTGGATGATGATGGTGAAAAGGAATTTAATGGCTTCTGGGAGCTATTGGCTCATATTTAGAAAAAACTTAATCTGAGGTAAAATGATCCAAAAGGTGAAGATTTTTTTAGTTGATTGAAGCAGGATCGGGAGGTTCCAAATATCCAAACCAAGACTGGGCCAGGGGGATATGTGAGATCTAGGTGCCACTTTATATGTTGAGGTTTTATGTTCTGGAAATGGAACCAACACCCTGGAGGGGTTATAATAGTTAGGGGAAGTGTGACCTAGCCCTGGATTTTCTATGGATGTGGCTATGTAGTTACAAGCTAAGAAAAAAATTTGGATGATTGATCTCAAGACATTCAGGCCAATGCTGTATTGAGGTTACTACCAATTGGATTATCCCTGTGAAGTTCATACCAAGAATTAATCTAGGAAACTGATTTATTGGTCTGGAAATTGAAGGATTGGATCTAGGTCAATCAAAACTGAAACCGGGCAAGGATTATTATAAAGGGAAAGGTTTCTAGGGGTAGAGTGAAGTGATGATACCTCCTACCCAAGTTCAGATGATATTGTGGATGGTAGTTATGGAAGTGGTCCCCATATCATGATGAGGAAAAATGGGTGGAATGGTAATAAGGAATATGGAATCCATATTCTTATTGAAAAGAACAAACCCAAAGGTTGAAATGACTATTCAATTCATTCAAAACCAATGGAGACTATATATTTTCAGAAAAAGAGGCCCAAGGTGAAAGAATTACCTAATAGTGGGATATATCTGAAGAATGTACCACGTGAAATACATTTGATTGTCAATGAAAATAAGAAAAATTGTATTATAGTTGGAACAAATAGTTCTTATGAGGCTCTAGTGGCGGTTAAATGTGCCTTTTAAAATGATTGGGTAGAACTCATTATGGGAGAGTCTAATGTACAACAACAGAAGGAATCCAAAGCGGTTCCAACTAATGGCCAATACTAGGACCATATAAATCTCTTAGAATAGGTTATGTTCTAATATTTAATTATCATTAATTCCTCAAAAGAGGATACTGATAGAATAATTTAGAGACTTTTTTTGATTTATACCAATAAATAGGAGATAATGTGGGTTAACTAGGAAGACCATATTATTGTTATAGGGTTCAATTAGCTTAAAATGAATATGAAGGATTACATCCAATCATTTAAAAATATGGCTTATTGGTTCAATGATCTCATAAAGGATGATCCATCTACTCAGGTATGCTCCCTCAGCTGGAACATATTTAAGGATAGTGTGTCGAATTGGATGAAGTTATACATTAATGGTATATCAATGTTGTATGGTACATAATTTTTGTTTTCTATACTATTTGGATTCTTACTTCCCCTTAAAATTGTTTCAAAATGATAAGTATTTTGTAGCCTATAGAAAAAAATATTAATCATTCAAGATAAGAGAGATATTCTAGAACATGATTTTAGATTGGATAAAATGCAGGATGAGAATAAATATCAGACTATTTTGAGGATATTTATTTAAAGGCCAATAAAAAATGAATAGTCTTATGGAATCTTGTTAATAAATTCATTAATAACCCAAAATTTGTATTCAGTTCATAGTCTATAATCTCATAAAGATCCCAGAAGTTTGAAAAACCATTATCACTTCCATCCAGGTTACTTATATATTAGTATGAATAGTCATGGAGGAATGATTACATTGAACCAACATTTCACGTAGTAGATTAACATAATATTGTATATTAGACCATATCAAATTCTTAAATGAAGTGTGAAGGGGTTTATTTAAACATTATAGAATCAAAACAATTTCACTTATTATTGATAAAACATATGAAAACTCATCTATTCACCCTTGAATACCATCATATCATTTTTCTCTTGAAGAAGAATTAAAAAAGTTTAACATAGAAATACTTATATCACTATGTACTAAATTATAAATATTGATACTTTGGATATTACCCACTTGATCAATTATTACCATTTTAAACATATAAAAATAAATTCAAAATATTACATTTTCCTACATAATATGATGTTTCATTAGAAGGGATTCAAATTCAATTATGGGAAAAGAATATGTTTTTATCCCATGATAACTTTTTGGGGAAATTTCATTTTCTTCCTATGACCTAACTACTTCATCTTTTAAATTATTGAACATATATATCATTCCTAATGAATGAAAACAAGGATGTTATCTAAAAATCCATAAAAATATGTAGATGATTTATGAGAAATTCCATATGGAAATTCATCTTAAACAATTTGATGTTATTGTATTTCTAGTTTTTTCCATTAAGAAATTATAAAACATCATAATATTTTATAATTACCCCCACTATGAATTAATAAACTAAAGAAACTATAATATTTATGATCATATTAGTTGAATTTGTAGAATAATAATTAATATGCTCCCAAAAATTATTTTGCATCCTTCAAATAGACATTCTCTGAAATTATACCAAGAAAAAAATGCTCAAAGACTATAGAACTCATCAATTTTTAAACAATAAATTCAACTTAAAAATAATTTCCATGTTTACTTGGATTTATTATATCACACTTCTTCCATATCTAGGAGGATTATACCACTTTTTTATTTTTATACTATCTTCATTTATAGACATTTAATTTGACATTGTAAAAAATATGATGGTTTGAGAGAGCCTGAGATATCTAAATGCTGAGAGAATGAGGGTAAAAGAAAGAGGGGCTTTACATAGATAGTTCTCAATTGATGTTTCAGTTTCTCAAGATAGAATAATAGTGTAATCATTTGGGATTCTTAAATTTATAATTCATTTTTTAAAAATATATAGCATTAGTGAATTTATTAAATTTTAAAAAAATTAATACAACTTTTTCAAACAAGAAAAATTAAAATAATATATTGTTTTAATCAATATAGTTACATGTTTTACTTTAATGTGAATAATCAAACCCCATAAATAAGTCATATACGATTATTAGGTAAACTAAATTCTCAGTAATTGATGAATTATAAACTGCCCCATAATTTACAGATTCTTCATAGGGATAAATTATTATATGTAGGGATAAAATAAATTATGTCAAATAGTAAACAATTAATAATTTTTTTTCAAGTAATTAATATATGACTCGAATAAATAAATTCATGCCATAAAAACATATTCCATCACATGATAATATATTAATATTACTTCCCTTAATAATATTTATAAATATTTAAGATATTCAATGGATTGAAATAAAAAAATCCATACAATATTATATAAATTATTTTAAAGGAATTTTTTATAAATTTTTCATGTGTCATAAATGGATAAAACATTTTAATATAATAATAGTATATTTTATATCATAAAAAATAGATTAATTTAGTACATGAATTTTATATAAATTAAAACAAATTCTTAAAAAATATTTTTAAATAGACTAACAAATTAAAACATATAATGATCGTTCATGTTGATAACCAAATAAGTAATGTAATTTATTCTACCTTGAAAAAAATCAATTGACAAGAGATTAAATAACTCAATTGTAAGTATAATCAAATGAGAAAAATAAAAAATAAAATCACCCATATATAAAACTATTGATATATTTAAATTAAATAACAAAAAGAATTATTGTTAGCTTCAATCATTGCGACATTCTCATCCTCGTTTTGCTCCAGACTCAGAAATTGTCTTTCCATATCCGCATGATGGTCATGAAGAAAGTATATTTTTATGAAAATTTCATTAAACTCCCTCCATTCCATATTTGATACTTCATCATCTTCCTTTTTGTTTTTAATCAATGACCACCGTTGATCTGCATCTCTAGTGTGGCGGTAAACTTCCATGAAAACGTTTTTCCTTTCACTACTTCCCAAGGCGTGTAGTATTTTCTCTAAGAAATTTATCCATGTCTCAGCTACTAATGGATTTGTACACATTTTAATGTTTGTGGTTGTTTCCTCATGAAGCGATCTAACATTGATCCTCAATGTTGTGGATCAGGGTTCTCCATATGGGTAAGGTTAGTATTTAATACCTGAGTGAGTTTTCCCAGTATGGTGTTAAGCTGATCAGCACAAGTTGCATCAATAGATCTACTATAATTGTGTTGAGTATTATGGAAACCCCTACATTGATTAAGTGCATTGATACAGTTTCCATTCCTTCTGCATGGTGTCATTTCTAAACAATGGAATAACCTAGATTAGTTTATAAATCGCAATACATAATTCCAAACTTATGACATATATAACATAAATTGAACATTTTATGGATATAATACATAATCTTAAAAAAATGTTTTCTTTGAGGAGTTATATACTCATAAATTCTTCATAATGGTTTGTGAAAAAAATGAGAATTATCGAAAGCATATCCCTCGGAAGTGTCGTAACAAAGAGTGAAGTAAGGCCCGTTATCGTGCACCAATTCCCGTTCGAGTCTTGCTCAAAGTAGTGTTTTTGGGGTTTGCCCCTAGGTACATATGTGAAACTGCTACCTCTACCTGCATGTATCCATACATGGATGTATATCTTGGGAAACTCACAAAATCTCTACAGTACCAAAATTCTAGGAAGTTCAACTATTATAATCCTCAAATTCTATCTTAGTGTAATTTGATTTAATCAGAGTTTATCTAAATCTAGATTCCAAGGTTTGTACTAATATTCCTCTAATACAAACTGTAATGCCACGAACCAAGTTACCGATATTCGATGCATTATTACATAAAATTGGCATGATACAAGGAAATCATGTCCTGAAAGGCCGATCAGTTTAGTAGCATTTGAAACACTAGATACATTCATGTGTTTTACATTACATTATAAAATGAAAAACTGCAACAACATTATTTCCATAGACCACACTCATATACCCTCATACTATCCCTACAGGTCAATCATAAAATCCATCTTCCCATCCGGGAAAAAATAAAACATAGAAAGGGTGAGCTCAGATGCTCTGTAAGGATAACAATATAGTGGAAACTTTCATAAATAAGCATAAACATTTAAGACAATGTATAAGAATAAAACAAAATCATTTTAAACTTGAAATTCAGCATAATATGGAAAATATAAAATCAAATAATTCCATTTACATATTCACATGTATATTCTACTAGTTGAATAATCACATTCAATATCAATAGCCACGTTCATAATGAAGGAATGCATAATGACAAACATCCTAACCATAGAGTTAAGACCTTATTCCAAGACTACAAATAATATTTTTTCATGGCCTTGTTCCAAGACACTAGTTTGTCTCATGATACTTACTGATGCATCAAGAAGCTATAGTGGGCTCCACCCGTCACATACTAAGTCCAATGTATTCCTCATATGAAAAGGCTTAAACATAACATAAACATTCATATTAAAACTAGCATAAAAAATGTAAATAATTTATCCATAAACCATGAATGGTATAAAATAACACATCCACATTCAATCATATCACAATCCCTTCAAAATAATATGGATGTTTTAAATAATAATAAATGAACTTCAAACAAGCTTAAAATCTGTCAATGGATGTTAACATAGATGAAATAAAAACGTTTTTTAGAGAAATATCACTTTCTATTTTGGAATCATTTGAGAGTCACATAATTATAATGAAAAGATTTATTTAGAAACTATTCTTATAAGATTGTATGTGACTCTTCAACAATGTCATAACGGTGGAAAATAGTTGCCCCTACTGTATAAGTTAAGAAAACATTCTTACCTTAATTTTGTCGAAAAAGTCATAAAATACATTGTCAGGAAAACAAAACAAAATATTATATTCAGAAAAATATAAGGTCAAGTAAGGGTATAAATGACATTACCCATTTTTAGTAAATTGTAAAAAAAAATTCACATACATTTTTAAGAAACATGGATGTGGATGATAAAGATGTTCCAGTATATAATTACGTATAAACAACCCCGAATAATTAAGAGATTGTGAAATTAAACCTTACCTTGTACTTTTCCTCGGTCGGAGGTAGGTTAAGCTCCTATATAACAGTAAAATAATTTTTCTTAAATTATACAATTATTATACACATCAATATGTTATCATATATGATCTTTCAATATTGCTTTGATAACGATATTTTAGTAGTATCATCGTTTCGGGTGTCAACTGATTTGTTTTCCTTTACATGCTTTGTTACGTAAGTAATGTTTCTTATGGATAGGATGTATCTTATTAATATTCATAAATATTTTATGTTTTTAAAAATTATTTTTAATTATCAAATGAAAATTATTCTTGAATGGATACGATGGGGAAATAATCTCATCGCGTTCGTGGAGACGGTATTCCGTACGTACGCACGAGCGACAATATCATTATTTTGATATTAAAATAATATATAATTGGATGGATTATCATATATATAGAATAATTATCATGTAATATTTATTATTTACATCAATTATACATCATTATTATACCCATCCAAATTATAATCTATTGAATAACAGCTACACCACGACATGGAGACGGTAAGCCGTACGTACACACGTATGGTGACATGTCATTCATAGGATGGATAAAATAATGAATATGGTTGTACCATTTTTATAATAATATAGAAGTATATAGATGATACTAGATTTATTATTTTAGAATGGAAAAAAACAAAGAAATAGGAAGTGGAAGAAGAAAAGAACTTGAATGAGGTGATGAAATATGTACCTCTTCTTCGGATTTTTCCTTTTGATTTGATCAAAATGGCTCCTTATATTGGATTTATGACTAAAGGATGGCATCTAGGATGTAGCTAGGACAGTTGAGAGGATATTTTATTAGGGGTTGGCTGAGAAAAATTGTTTTGAAGGGGTGAATTAGAGAGAAGGGTAAGTGCCCTTTTATAAGAGGGGTGAGGGGCACCTTATGAAAAGATTGAAATATTATTTTATAATAAAATAATTTCGGTTCATAATTGCTCCAAAATTAATTGTTTAAATTCTAATGTGGGAATGGGTCTAAAAACACTCATAAATTCGGTTTTAAATAGTTTTGGGTGACTATATTAACCTTATCTTTTAGAATTAACTCTTAGTTAAATAGTCTGACATTTACCATGTGTCTTTGTATTATTATATTATATGGTTAATAAACATACTATAAAATTCCAAGAGAACCCCAAATGGTTCATTAATGATATTAATATCATTATATAAGTCTTTTGGAAGAACCATATATTTTACGGATTATCATATCAACCAATAATATGGTATTTTTTTTAAAAACTCATTTATGTCAATTTTGATATTATCTAATAATTGATTTTTGTTAAAGTCCTAAAAACATTATTAATTATAAATAAATACATGTAATAAACCATAAAATTTCATATTAACCTATTAAATTTGTTGAATTCAATAAAAGACTCAAATTAGATTTATTTGGATATTTATAATATCAAATATTTTAATATTTCATTAATATGTTAATTACTGCATCATCATTGTGTCATAAATAAATTTATTTATTTAATGTCTACAAATTAAAAATAAAATAAAATTTTGTTGGAAATCTTTCAATATTTCGAATTAATATTTATAGTTGAATTTATCTTATGTATAACCCAATATTAAAAATCGATTAGTTATTAAACATTTATTTTAACACTTTTAACTCTTCTTTGAATTAATTAATAATAAATTTTTTAATCTAATCCAAGTGGACCTACATGATCATATTTTATTCCTAAAGTTGTTTTTATTCGAATTTCACTTATCCGATAGAATTAAGAGATGTGTTAGGGTAATAATAATATCATTTTTACCTTTAATTACCGTATTTTCTTTTAATTGTGGTAAATAAAAGTAAAAAGTTACTATTCACTACAAATTATTTTCATCTCCTTGAACCAAATTGTAAATACTGAAATAAACCACGCCTCTATGATTTTTGAAATTCAACTCACAGAAGCGGAAAATTTAGGTTTTATGTAAATTTGCAAATGGTCTTAGGAGATGGGTAAAAGATGATAAAAGTTCAATAAAATTTTTATATATCTAAAATTAATATAATCTAACTCTAAATAATTACATTGAACATATATAGGTATTATGTATCGATTTTGAACTAAAAAAAATTTAAATAAAAAAACATTTATTTAAATTAAAATTCAGTTTTAAACTATAACTCAGTGTTTTTCACTGTTCATCAAAAATTGTAAGATTTCAGAAAAATACCAAAAATTCACCCTAAGATAGTTTCAATATTCTGAATCCAAAAATGATGTTCATTTTGAAAGATAATATTTATAAAATTTCATAAAGTGGGTATTACTATTCATAAAGGATAGTTTTATTGGTTGTGCTGTGTTAGAACTTGATGTTTTGTACAACACACACTATTGTATTATTCAAAGTGAAGAGTATCGTGGAAGCTTGGGGTGTTACATCCCCCTTGGGAAACTATTATGGAGGAACCATAAGTAATAAGAAACAACTTTGTACCTGAAGGAGGCGACAAAGGAGAAATAGAAAAAAAGTCCGAGAGCCAGTTGAGGACCTGCTCCCAAAAAGTAATATATAAAAATGTTTAAATAGTACAAACAACTCAGAAAGGGGGAGACTTAAACAACCTTGTACATACATCGCCAATTCTATCATTGTGGACTAGATCATTGCAGTACTCAGGAAGAAAAAAGGACCAGCTAGAGCATGCCTCCAGGATTTCTCTTTTTGAGAGAGCACACGCCACTTGATTTGCTTCTCTGTACACATGAGAGACATCCAGGGAAATCAGTTCAGTAAGCCTCAAGGAACCTATCCAAGTAGGGATCATCCTCTATGGGACATTCTTGGACCGCTCATTAAGAATATACACAGAAACCAAAGAGTCTAATTCGATCCAAAGCTTCTTCCAACCATAACGAGTTGCGTACCTTATTGGCTTTAACATTTCCCATAACTTTGCCTCAATAGCATACCCATTGACAATATAGTGAAATAAAAATCCTTTGACAAAGACTCGGTAAGTCCTGAAGAAACCCCCACATCCAACAGGTCCCGGTGCACCAGAGGCTGCCCCGTCCACACTAACTTTTAGACAATCAGTTATTGGTGGAATCCACCTGACATGTTTCACCATTTTGGGTTTCCTCTTCCTGCCACTTACACCAAGGGTTCTCAATAGAAGGAAATATGATATGTCATTATTCATTGAACCAGATTGCTTCACCGAAGCAATCATAATATGTTGGTGAATCACCATCAAACCCTTCGTGAAAGAGGGCCTGCCATTATTGAAGACATTGTTGTTGCAGTCCTTCTATATGTATTATATAATATAGGTGAAAACAATAGTGAGTAGGGATTTGACCTGGTCACTGCCCTTTGATTGCAAAACAGAGGTTAATAGAGTGATAACTGAGATGCGTAATAAATTACAGTGGAATGGTTCCTTCAAATGTCTCCAAAACCGAGAAGCAAATGGGCAGTGAATAAATATATTGGCAATAGATTTATCCACAGCCAAGCAGAAGAAACATACCGGGGAAATGATCAAACATGATCTCCGCAGTGCAGATTGAATTGGAATCCTCTATTTCTAGATACACCATATTAGATGAGCATCAGATGGAAGGATAAAAGAATTCCTTACTCCCTCAACCCAAGAAGGGATTCTAGGTTCATTTCCACACTACATAATATAGGACAAATGACTAGAGAAAGATCCAATCATCACCGGTTCCCATATCAGAATATCATGATCTACGTATTCATGTGATGCAATCTCATTCTGAAGATGAGAAGGAATAATCGCATGAGCCTATAAATTACCCTGCAGGTTAAAAACAGAAGTGATCTTCAAAGACAGATTAATATTTATAGATTGATCAATTGGGGAGGACATCAAATGAGTGCTCCAACAGTTCATCTGAGAGTTATCCCACACCATCCATTTCACATGTGACATAAGGTAATATTATGTGCTTCTGACTGATGTCCAGATAGAGGATTTCAAATACACATTATGATTCATATATAACATGTCAACAAATCTGTTAGTGAGAAACTCTAAAGAATAATTAGTACCAGACAAGAGTCTCCAAGTAATGTTTTGAAGAAATGCAATATTAAATACTTTGACATCTTTGACTCCCATTCCTCCTATTGAAACAGGCTTTATACAGTCCTTCCATTTTACATTTACTAGCTTCCTCTGATGTATTGAGCCAGTCTAGATAAAATTTTGATCATACCAAAAATTTACTTGAGCAAAGACGTTGGCCATTTATAGAGTGAGAAGGAATAAACAATCATTTAAGTGATAACCGAGTTCACAAGTCATATCCTACCAGCTTGAGACATTGTCTTCCATTTCCAACTGGCCAACTGATTGGTGATTTTAAGTGAAGTACCCTCCAATTAAGCTCTTTCACTCTTCACCAGAACAAAGGAAATCAAAGATAATTAAAGGGTAGCGTACCCCTCTTTACACTAAGCCTGCTTGCTATTCTATTTTTCTTTACTATTTGAACTCCTACCCCAAAGACAACAAAATAATTCCTCCATCTTATGACTTGGCCTGCAACCTCTTCATAATGGCTGATGATCATATTTATACAAGAAATATTTTTCATGTCAGCTTTAGAAAAGAGCAGAATATCATCAGCATAGAATAAGTGGGAAGGTGTAATGAAATTCCTCCCATATGACATCCTCTGAAATATCCCAGAATTAACAAGTTCATGAAAGCAGATTCTCAAATTATCCTTAGCCATAGAGAAAAGTAATCTAGATAAAGGACCACCCTGCCTTACACACCTAGAACACTAAAATAATCCTCTAGGTGATCTATTGACCAGTATTGATAATCTAGCACTTTTCAGAATGGCCTGCACCATGCCAATAAATTTACCTGAGAAGCCATGCATACTCAAGACTTTGAAAATGAAGTCTCATATGATAGTATTAAAGGCCTTTGTAATTTCCCCCTTTAGTTCCATATTACCATTCATGACTTTGGTTCTCATTTTGATGACACACTCTGAAGTAGGGAATAGGCAGTTCTGGATGTTTCTGCCAAGTTCCAAACCAAGTTGATTAAAACAAATGAGAGACCTACATATCTCACCTAGTCATATTTCCAAAATTTTACTAATGACTTTTGGAATGGAGTTTCTAATGGAAATAGGTCTGAAATCCTTAATATCCACACCATTCTCCTTCTTGGGTATTAGGGCGATGAAGCTTGAGTTCATCCCAAATGGCATGTAAGAGTGATAGAAAAATTCCCTTACTGCTTCAATCACTTCCTTATATAGGATATCCAAATAAAACATAAAACATTTGTTGGATAATCCATCCGGCCCATCAACACTATCCATATTTAAAGAAAAAAGAGCATCATGTATTTCCTTTATGGTGGGAATGTCAGTAAGTCTTTTTTTAGCATCATCCAAGATGGGCTCAATGCATCTGATGATTTTATCTGATTTTTCCTTCCCAGATTCAGAGTAGAGCTTTTCAAAGTAACATGTCACATAGTTGGAAATTTCATTCTCGGAGGTAAACACGTTGTCATCAATTCTTAAAGCCTTAAGACTTTTTCTTACTTTTTCTCCCTGTGCATGCAGTGAAAGAACTGTGAGTTCCTATCCCCTTCTTTCAACCATCTAACATTGAACTGATTTCTATCCAGGTTTTCCTTAAGAGACAAGAGGTTGTCAAGCCTTGAGGCATCCTATATCTCTTCTTGATATGGAAGGTCTTACGGTATGTTACCTTGCTGACACTCAGCCAGAAGTGAATCATCTTCTTTGATTTAATGGTCAAGGCCGGAGAAGGACCTTTTTCTCCATTCCCTTTTTCTGGTTTTAACAATGTTCAATTAACTAGTGAGGATATATAAATCACTACCTTGAACAGCCTCTTTCCATGCATCCATTACAATCTCTCTACACCCTGGGACCACCAGCCATGCATTGTTAAATTTAAAGGGAAGAGGAGTTGATCTTAGAGTGCTAACACAAATGTCAATTAATATGGGATGATGATCAAAATGTAATCTGGACAGAGTAATGCTAGACACTTATAGTTCCTCACTTTGCTCATCTATCTGCACCAAACATTAGTCTAATTTACTTGTTTGTCTTACATTTTGAGTGTACCTATGCTAGGTAAAATCAGCCCCAACAATGGGAACTTCAGTCATTAATCATTGATCAATATAAGAGGAGAATTCCCTAGTTGATGCATGGCAGAATATACTCCATGTCTTCTCCTCCGGACTCATAACTGTATTGAAATCACCATGTATGATCCATCTCTTATCCATGTGGTCAGCATTGCTCAATAGATTACTCAATAATGTTCTTCTACATATATACTGATTAAATTCATAAACAAAAGTAACACACAAGAGACTTGATTGAAAACAAAAGGTCAGATAAATAGATTGATGATCACTTTTAAAGGATTCAATCCTCACAATACTGTGATTTATAACCCATAGGGCTTCTATATCATTATTAGATTGATTAGCTGTTGTAAAAGCGTACCCTAGGGAAGACCAATTGAAGTCCATCCACCTAGAAAATTTCATTCTAGGTTCAGAAATGCCAATCAGCATTGGTTTGTTGGTAAAAATGATGTGCTTCAGGGCCTTGACCGTGGGAGAGTTCCCAAGACCTTGAAAATTACAAAATAGGCCTTTCATTGATGGGAGGCTCAATTCCTAGCACATGGGACAACATAATCATATTCTATGCATTTCTCTGATTCTTCCAGATTATCCCCTCTTGCTTCATTTGGATAATCTCCATCAGGTTCATTGGCAGCATCATCATCAGATAGAGATGCATACATGTTATCTCAGTTGACTGGACCTGTCAAGGTGGAAGGGAGCTTCCTCTATTTAGCCTTCAAAGATTTTACTTGGGAGAAATCCCCAACTATCTCATCACTTCCCTTTACTGTCTTTGCAAGGATTAGTACGGTCTTATTAGTGTTTCCCTGATCATCCTTATCAGGGTCTTGATCCTCACTCACAACAGGAAGCCCAGTGTCAACATGAGCCTCTGGAGATTATTGTGTAATATCCTGCGTCATCTGATCATGCTTTGTGTCCTAGACAATAACCATTTCAGATTTCTCCTCAACCCTTTGTGTATTCCCACTAACAATCGTTCATTGTTCTTCCTAATCCTTCCTACCATTGGATGGATCCAAATCACTTTGATCATCATGATCACCATTGGAAACCTCTACTGTGGCTGTCAGTGGATATTTTTGAACCTCCATCTTGTCGCCCACAGTCTGCATCATAGTGGCCTTAGGCTGGCCCCAATTTTTTCCTTTACTTTGACAGTGTAAACCAACATGACCATTGATGTTACATAATGAGAAAATTTTATTTCTTTTACACTCAGAAAGAATGTGACCAAAGATGTGACAATTTGAACAGAACATGGGTTTCCCCTCATATCCAATCTCAAGATTGATAATATCATCTCTAGTGGTAAAGACAACGTGTTCAACTAAAGTGCTATCCATTTATACCTCTACCAATATTCTAGCATAATTACCAAAATTGGGATTATCAGTCAGCTTGTCCAGTCTAATAGGGCAACCTATAGTCAAAGCAATATCCCAAAGGATTTGAGGATGCCAATATAACCAATTGAGTTTATGAATGCCTAGCCATACCTGTGCAAAGGTGTTTTTTTGACAAAGCTGGGATCAGAGTTTCGATCCCACTCATTAATATGAAGATATCCAGGATTAAGAGAGACAGACCGCAGACTCCATCCACGCCGCTTGCATTCATCAGCGGGGAAGAGAACATGGTAGAACCCGTTCCCCATAGTCGTCATCTTCCAATCACTGAATCCCCATAACTCTGCCATACTTTTTGTTAACTCATTGAATTTCCATGGTCTAACACCCATTGGAATAATCACCCGGGCAATAATAAGAAATTTGCATTACCTGAAATGCTCCTCAACCGCAGCTTGATTTGTAGAAACATGCGCGATGCACCCTTTTCTGATGATCATACCTGAATTCCCCGCATCACAATACATTATGGAGAAACCGCCATTCTTCTTGGCCACACCCGTAATGATTTTTCCCTGATTTGAGTTGCCTTTGCTAATCGATTTTCCCGATTTCTGCATCACACAGAGACTGAAGAAATCATTATCCCCTATCAGATCTCCAGCTTTCAATTAAACATCATCTTTCTTCGCTGGATCAGCATCTCCCTGCCTGGAGATGAAGGAGAAATACCCTCACCTTTTTATGTAAAACAATATTTGGAGGGTGAAGTTTCAAAAGAGGAAAGACATTAATGACCCAAAATATTATTAATATAAATTCCATTATTATAACTATTTCATAGGGTATAAACAACATTCATGTCATAGATATACCAATAAAACCACTACTTTGGTAATATAAGAATAAAATAAGCAATATTCATTTAATATAAGGAACATATACCCTTGGAATAGTAACATGACCATTACAAATAGTAATCATGATACTAGAATTCAAAAATCACATATAAAAGTATAAATAAAATTTACCCATCTAATAAATGATAATATTGTATAATTGTATCATTGTAAAAATAAACCAATATTTTAAAAATGTTAAATTAATTGTTGGTATTTTTGTAAAACATAAATGTTTTTTTATAATTTTATAATTAAGATACTAATTTAAAATAAAATTTATTTGGATAAAATATATTCATAAAATAATATTGTTTTTTTATTTTGATAATTATAAAATTCTCTCAGACATTAATTAATTTTCAATGTGTCATAAAATCAAGTATAATTTTAAATTTCATATTTTTCAAAATAAGAATGATTTTAAATAAAAATAAAAATAATCATATTTATAAAATAATTTTCATAAAATGGAGTTTAATTTAGAATTATAGACATTGAAAAATGGTTAGGGAAAGTTTTTTTTAATTTTTCTAAAATAGTTGATTTTTGTGAATAGTAAAATATGATAATTTATGTTATTAAACCAATACATGATTTATTGATTCATAGATGTTGTATAGTATATGTAAGACCAAAATATATAACCCCAATTAATTATTTAATATATTTTGTTATAAGTTTTACAATATAGATAGTCTTTTCCCAAAATAATAAAATATTGAATTAAATTATCAGAAAACCCAATCTCCTCCCCTATAAATACCACCCCTCATCACCTCTTCTCCTCACACCTTCCATGTTTTTATGTTTCTCTAAAAACTACCAATTTCTGTTATGAAGCCTTTTATACATGAATTTCATCCTTCGACCTCAAGAAAATCACAAATCCAGCATCCCTGGGGAGGTTATCAAGGAGGATAAGTTCAAGAGGTATAATCCTCTTTTGTTTTCTTTTCATTTATTTTCAATTTCTATTATTTTGTTATATTAATTAATCTTCACCGCACTTTATCCAAGAACAAGGATAACTAGATTATATTATATATACTAGAAAATGATTGTGTTAATGTAATAATACATCATCAAATAACTTCTATTATCCTTTTTATTCTAAAAATGAAAAAAAAACTATTCGCGATGTGATGATTTGTTACCATCGAGGACTACCAGTGTTCATATTCATTTACCACGTTCAAGGATAGTCAGAAAACCATTAAAATTGTTAAAAAAACATTATAAAATATATTTTATAACATTATACCTATTTGGTAACAAACATATATTCATAATATTAAATAACAAATTAAAAATAATTCGTGATGATTGAAAAACTTCCAAATTAATCTAAAAGATTGTCATTTAAGTTTTACCTAATGAATAATCCTCATATAAAGAAAACAATAATATATAACAACATTTAAATTCATAGATGTTCAGTAATAAATTATAATTTCCCTTCTATATATTTATTCATATTTTACATGATCGTCCAAACATATATATAAATGTACCAACAGGAAAAAAACAGTCCTCAAGAATGGAATTGAACTCTATAACTCGTAAAAAATATCCATAAGAATGAATAATAAATTATAATAAATAGAATACTGGTATAAGGGGTTTTATATTTTTTAACTAATTATTATAATTTTATTATCAAGGATATTAAAGTGAAGAAATTATTTAGTTAAAAGGTAAGGTGTTTATCCAACCAAACTCCCTTTATTTGGGTTATAACTCCTTCATTCCAAATTTGTTGTGCGGATATTATCTTAAAAGTTCCTTAAATACAATGTATTTGTTCTACTCATTTATTTTATAATATATTCATGTTTCAAATATAGTTTTAAAAAAATGTAATGATTTTGAAAAGAAAAATTCCCTCCCAAACACATATGGACTCCTCTTTATTTATTACTTCAGTACTCATGTAAGATGAATCTAATAAAAAATAAATTTTCCATTTCTAATTTGGAAACCCCCAAGTTTAAACATGAATGTAAGATATCTAAAATAAAACCCATTTTGGTCCATGTGTTATTGTACATCTATAATTGATATATGTTCTAAGTGGCATGCCTTCTTATGTAAATTTTATTATGTGACGGCTGCACCAAGAATTATATAGAACTCAAATGCATTAGGTAATGTTGTATTTATTCTACTATAAGAAAAAAAAATTTTAGCATTGGTTTTGAAAACAGCCATGAAATACCCACTGCAACAAAAAATTTAAAATCTTTTTTATAAATGTTAAATAATTTCTGAAAAATAATTATAAATTTTTTATCTGCGGTTTTTTCAAAACCGCAGAAAAATTGATGAAATTTTTTTAAAAAAATTTAGTAATTTTTTATTTTTATTTATTATATAAAATAAAATATAGTTTATTATTTATAATTTTAATTATTTGTAATGTTTCAATTAGTAAATATTTTTAATTCTTAGACAATAATATTTTAAAACTGAAAACAAATCTTTATTAAGTTGAAAAACAATATTCGACATCAAATGATATTAACATCTGATTTGGGAGTCCAATTCAGCTCCAACCCTAGTCAAATTGAAGATTATAAAACGAGTTAAAACCATGTTATTTTTTAATCATGTGGCAATGAAACCAAAAAAATATATTCAAAATTCAAAATTCAAAAATCAAACTCGAAATTGAAATGATCATAACTTTTCATACGGGTGTCTGTTTATGCTCTACCACATATCAAATAGAAACCTACGACGATCTCTATGGCATTTTGGTCAGTTACCAACTTTATGAGTAATGTTCTCACTTTTATTCTTCTAGAAAGGCCTAGAAGTCCTACAAAAAATAGTATTTAGTTCTTGAACACGATTTCTTAAGAATTCGAACTATTATAACCATCAATACAGGTGTCTGTTCGGCATGTACCACATATCATATCGAATATCGTTTCATGATCATTGATTTGACTAGTCGTGGTGTAGAAAAATGGGTCTTGGATGATAATTTATTTTCATTTTAGTGGTTTTAGGGTTTTAAGAAGTTATTGCCGTTTTATGATTTATAAAATTATTTATTTATTTAATTTATTTATTTGTTATTTATTTAATATTTATTTACTTTTAAAATAATTATTCATTTATTAAATTTTTTTAATTTTTTATCTATTTTGTAATTATTTATTTATTTACTTATTGATAAATTTATTTATTTATTTATTTATTTATTATTTAATATATATTTATTAATTAAATTATTATTTTGTTATTATGTACACATTAATTATTCACTAAATTTTTTAATTACTATTTTATTTTTTCATTTTGTATTTATTTTTATTTATTTTATTCTTTAATCATTATTTATTAATTAGTTATATAAGAATTATTAATTAATTATTAATTAATAATTATTAATTAATAATTACATTTTAAATATTGAATAACAAATATTTATTTTAAATTTAAAATTGTAATTAATAATTATTAGATATTATTTATGAATTAAAAATTATTAGTTATTCGTAATTATTAATTATCTGTTATTTTTTATTTATTTTCATATTTATTTATTTATTATTTATTCATTTTCTTTATTCATTATTCATTATTATTTACTATTTATTATTTATTATCTATAAATTACTTTTTGATTTAAAAAATATTAATTTATAATTAGTTTATTAGTCATTTAATTTTTATTTATTTATATATTATATATTTATTCATTATTCATTATTTATTAATTATTTATTATTTATAATTTTTTAAACATTTATTATTAATTATTAATTATTAATTATTAATGACCAGTTATTAATGATTAGTTGTTATTAATTATTAATTATTAATTTTTAATGATTGATGATTAATTAATAATTACTAATGATTTATTATTAATTATTAACTATTTACTATTGATTAGTGTTTTTAGGTTTTTCCAGATGTTCCTAATGTTTAATGATTGTATATAATTAATTTTTCCAATTTATTTATTTATTTGTTAATTATTTATTTTTTTGTTTATTTAATATTTATTTACTTACTAATTAATTAATTAATTAATTAATATTAATTTATCTATTATTTATTATTTTATTTATCAATTTATATATTGATAAATTTATTTATTTAATTATTTATTTAATATTTAATATGTATTTATTTATTATTTAGTTATTATGTACACATTTATTGTTATTTATTTAAAAATTACTAATTAATTTTTAATTAATTATTAATTATTAGTACATTGTTCATTTATTATTTATTTATTATTAATTTATTCCTCATTCATTTTTTAATAATTAATTGTTAATAAATTATTAATTAGTTATTAATTAGTTATTAATTATTAATCATTAATTAATCATTTGTTATTTACTTATAATTGAATATTGAAAACAAAATTTTAAATATTCAATTTTAAATATTAATTATTAACAATTCAATATTAATTATGAATTATGAATTATTAGTTATTAGTCATTATTAATGATTAATTATTATTATTTCTTTATATATTTATTTATTCTTTATTCTTTATTTATTTATTGTTTATTGTTTATTGTTTATTTTTTATTATTTATTATTTATTAATTAATTTATAATTATAACATATTAATATTTATTCATTTATAAATCATTTATTTATTTATTCTTTATTTAATCAATATTCAATATTCATTAATTAATTATTAGTTATTTATTAATAATTTCTTAACACTATATTTATTATTTATCAATTTTTAAATTTTAAATTTTAAATATGAATTATTAATTCTTAATGATCGATTATTAATGATTAGTTATTTTTAATTGTTAATTATTAATTAATTATTATTTATAATGTATTATTTCTATTTACTATTTAATATTCAATATTTGTTATTTATTATTTATTATTTATTATTTATCTATTTATTTATCTATTATTTATTAATTTTATTTATTTTTTATATATTAAATAAATTTATAATAAATTTATAATTTATATATTACTTATATTTTATAGCTTATATATTATATATTATATATTATATATTTTGAATTATGTATTATGCATTGTATATTTTAAATTATATATAATATATTTTACATTTTATATTTTATATTTCGTATTATATATTATATATTATATATTATATATTATTTGTTATATATTTTATATTATTTTTTATTTTTTATGTATTTTAGATTATATAGAGAGAAGAATCGAACAGTGCCCTCTTTTTAAGAATAAAAAAAGGTATATTAAGGAGATAGAAGGGGCCATACTAGCATCATGCCCTCATGCCAAGAAAACTATAAATCATCATAAGTAATAATCAAAATGACATGTATCATCATAATCATCATATGAATCAGAGTGGTCTAAGGGACCATTAGACTTGGTGACCATAATCGGCTTTAGATAAGAATAGTATTTCCTCTATCTTGCCTTCCTAAGAAGAAAAAGTTGAAATCCTTCATCATCCACAACAACAATATTCCATTTGGATAATACCTAACTATATGACGAATTTTATGGAATCCTCATTGATGTCACCCCCCCTTCCATAGATCCCCAATGTTTCTCTAAATTTATTGATTTCTTCTTGAATCCTTGAAATGTTCCCATCACTGATATTTCGTAGACCTTCAATTCCCTAATCAGATTTTTGCATCGAAGGCACAAGACGACCCTCAAACATTTGGATCCATCTCCCCTAAACTATGAGTCTCTTCTGTCAACTCCATAGCCGCATAATCTCTAATCCACACATTGCCTTTGTCCAGCGGGGGTTTTGTGTCAGCAATTGAGTCCACCTGATACTGTGTTAACTACATCTTCAATTTCGTTCTATATGACGCTTGAGGGTTCCCTTTATAGGAGAAAAATGAGAAAACCACAGACTTGTGGCATTAATCCTTAACATGAAAAATCATTTGGAACTCTAAAAAAAGTCGGGAATTCGTTTATATTCCACTTTTAAAGAAATATCATCCTCAAGTGCTAACAAAACAACATTATTGATTAAGCTAGTGCTCAAATCCACCACGACCAGAAATCCATCCTATTGACCAAATATGACATTCTCCGTATTCATATCCATCTTGATTGAGATCCCCACAACAGAGGAAATATCAAATAAGATTTTAGGATGGCACACTATCTTATTAAGTCTAATAATCTTGATCGAGCTTTTATCTTTGGTATTTTTAATAGTGAAAGGATTAAATCAAAAATACCACTCTTGAAAGCATAACATACCTGACCGTAAGGCAATTGATCTAATTCCCCCTGGACTTCTCTTTAGATCCTCTGATGGAAAAGTGATATGAAAATAACCCTGACCTATGTGAATGCACCAACAGCCAGAAAAACCCCATATTGATGTCAGCTTCCAAACTAAATCCACATTCTTCCAAGGATTTCCTTCAACGGGAAGAACAAGCCTAGCAATTAGGGAGTGTTCAGAAATTCTGAATCTGTCAAGAGTTGATTCTCTACTAGCAGTCACAGATGTAGTTTTTTCTTTATTAACCATTCACTCTCGAGCAATGTATTTAACGTGTGGAAAATATAATTTTCTCAGATCAAGTTTCATACCCTCCTTATGCGAGTACTCAGCTACTACCCTATCATTCCCATCCACCATCAAGGATGGCCACACATTTCCTACAACAGGAGTAGGCTCATCCACTACTATAGATCTATGGATATGGTCTGTTCTAGTGGGATTCACCTTTGGCACTATCGTGCTACCACACTAGGCACCACCACCATACACACATCATCGGGGATCACAATCATCGCGCCACCCTCATGATTCACAACATCCACCTTCGTCCTCATAGCATCAGATGTCGTCTCACCGCTTTCACCATCCGCAACAGCCACTATTTCCCTGACATAACAAGAGGGCACCGCCGTTATGTAGCCCATGCCATCCACATTAGTGACTATTGTCAAAATCCACCACCATCAGAATTTGGAATCGTCGTTGCAGATCTGGATGCACCCAAACTCTCACCGATCTATTATATATTATATATTATCTATTATCTATTATCTATTATATATTATATTTTATAGATTACATATTGCATATAATATATTATATATTATATATTATATATTATGTATTATGTATTATGTATTATATATTATATATTATATATCATATATTATATATTATATATTATATATTTAGTGTTTAGTATTTAGTATTTATTATTTACATGTTAATTTTTACTATTTATAATTATTTATTATTTATTTATTATTTAATATTTTTTATGTAACATTTATTTTCATATTATATATATATATATATTTATTATTCATTTATATTCTATTTATAAATTTTTAATTAGTAATTAGTAATTATTACTTATTATTTATAATTTATTAATTTGTGATTATTGATTAATCATTATTGATTAATAATTATTGATAATTAATTATAGATTAAAATTTATTTAGTGTGTATCTTTTTGTTATTTATTATTTGTTTTTCCAATATATATATATTAGTATATTAAATTTGATTTTTTGACAACATGAAGAGCATGCGGGAGTGGTAAAGTCATTGGAGAATAAGCAAGAGATTAGGGGTCCAAATCTCACCCAACACAGAATTTATATATATGGTATAACCATGTGAATGTACATGTACTTGTGCATGGATATGGGCATGATCATGGTGAAAATAAATTATTAAAAATAAATAAATAAATAAATAATCAATCAAATACAAAATAAAGATAATAATAAATAAATAAGTATTTTATAAAAAATTAAAAACAATTGTTTAGCGACCGTTTAAAATGCCACAAAAAACAACTCAAAATCATTCTACAACATTTTTATAAAAAACTGTTAATTATTTCCCGACACACAATGTAGGGGTGTTTTTCCAAAACTACAACAAAATGATTTAACAGCGGTTTAAACAGCCGCTACATACAAATTTTAACATAGTGTCCTGAGATAATGTGATATATGAATTACATGATGCTATATTTTTTCACAATAATTATTTTGTTATTATGAACATATAATGCGTGAACATGAATCTAGATTTTTTCCTAACTATGTGTTGTATTTAACCACTTTGGGACGATGTTTAATTTAAATAAATTTCCTATTCAATGCCTTTATCTAATGATTCCTCTCACAATTATGATTATGATCCTATTATTATGTTTTTATGATAGTGATTATGCTCACCAATGATAAAATGATTCTTCTTTATATATATCCACTTATTGGGCCATTTACTCACCCCATTCATTGATGTATATTCTCAAGTGAATACGCATACTAAAGAGTACATGAGGGGCACTATGAATATATAGAAGGAATTAAATAATAATTATGTTTTATCATGTAAATGTTATGTATGGCCATAATTTTCATAAGATAGTAAACCTCTGATAATGGGTTTGAAATGATTTTACGTAGTTTATCTCTAAAATGATGTAACAACCATGCATGAAAATTAGAGTCATTATAAACATAGTTCTGGTTCCTATCAAACTACATTGTATAAAAAAAAGTGGTCAAGTATAGAATAACAGACCAATTTAGTAGTTTTGGAGAAAAATATACAAATATGAGACCCATTTTATAATGGAAATATAAAAGACAAAATAAAATAATATTCTCAAGAAAATTAAAACTAGTTTATGTTATTAATCTTCATTACTTGGGGAATAAAAACCACATAAATGTGATATCAAACACTTAGTTAGGGTTATATAAACAAGACACAATCATTAATCATTAAAGAATAATCAATATTTAAAGGTAAATAAAAGAACACACATTATATAAAACCAATATGTTGACTATAATAATTTATGATTGGATCATTAATATAGAAAGTTAAAAAATTGAAATATAATCCATTAAATCAATAAAGTGGGAATAATATAAATCCAGAGATAATATCATTGAGAAAATAAATTGGATTTCAATAGTAACTAAATTCTCAATGAAGGAAATTCTTAATTATTGTTTGTTGTGTTTGCGTACATCATGATACCTCTACCATCAGGTTATTTCACAATAAGGTTTAAAACTATTCCGTAAAAAACCAATATGATATGGATAACTAATTTATCTCAATAGTATAGCACTTCTTGTATGTGATATATATATAACTACTCCACACCAATAAATTTATGTAAAAATTATTACTTATATATCTAATTATCCATTTCATTCTTGAATTGATATTCATTATCATCAAATATTAATATTGAGTAAGGATATATATTTGTCAACAATTCCACAGTACATCAAATAACATTCAATGTAAACATCTTATAGAAATTGGTATACAGTTTAAGGTATGATCATATAATTTATAAAATATTATTTATATCTAATAATAATGTAATTTACAATCAAAAAGTGATCACAAGAGAGTCATTGTTTGAAGAGTGTGTATGTGATAATAAAAGAAAGTGATATTGTACAATAAATTATATAATATGGGAATTTTGAATTCTCATCACCTTGGTTGAAATAATTGAAATTAAATCTCAACGTATAATTAATTTTTAATTAATCATAATATTATTTGTAAAAGGGGTAGTATATACACCATATAACATAAATCACATGAATAAAATTACTATATGAATTAATGAATGGAAATCCAGATGAAGTACCATACCTGAGGCTTTCCTTTAGTTGAAATTTATTTAAACTAGACTATAATGGCTTTATTTATGTTATTAGGTGATAATACAACTATCCTAATATTTTTAATATTATATTTTATTATATTATTAAATTTTACCACTATTTTTTAATTATATTCAATTATTTTCCTTTTTGGGTGTTAATTGACTTCTATCTCATGTATTTGTAATTAATTTTTAGGTTTATAAATGTTGTATATAATTTAAACATCTAAAGAATGAAAATTATGTTATAAATATCAAATTTACTCTATATATACACTATTATAATGAGTCTTAAATGTTGGACATGTAAGATGAATCACATTTATTCATGGTTATGGAAGGTCGTGCGTATGCTCAAGTGAAAATATTATTCCCTTTAGGGGTGAAAGGGTAATGAATTTGGTTATATATTAAATTTATAGATTCAATATCATAGCATATATATTCATATAGTCATTAATTTTATCCTAATTTCTATTATTTTGATGATTACATGAAAAATTATTCACATTTCATTCTAAGGTGGTATTCCTCCATACACATAGGCATCATTATTGAATTCATAAAAGATTATAAATGAAGAATGATAAATCTTGTTACATGTTTTCAGTTAATATTTTACCCTTTTCCCTCCTTTGATTTTGGTCTTTTTTTAGATAGTTTCTAGTGAAATTTGGATAATATTCAGGGCCCATAGGGCTATGCACGATTGGTGCATGGTTATGGAAATCCACAATGGTTGTCTTATAAAATTGTTCTCCTTTTTGAAGGCCACGTGAAGGAGGCTCAACGTTTATAAAAATACTGTATAAACCCCTAAAAACTATTTAACCCTTGGATAGTGGGTAATTTTTTGTTGGTAGATGGTTTGATTAATCATGCGGCTAAACTGTGCACCCTAAACAGAAGACAAGAATGGTCATGTGGTTAGGGTGAAAAATATGTATAACCCTGATTCCCTCACAAGGAATCCATGAATATTTTTTTTAATTCAACGTAATTTTATTTTAAAGAACCCAAACCACTTTTATAATATTATAATCAACCCAATTTGACCCTAACATAATGTTTTCATCCTCGAAAGGTCCCAAGATGTGATTTTGTCTCCTACAAATGGTTTTCCTATATCGACGTGGCATTGATCTCATTAAACCTATTTTGTGTAAATGGATATTATATCATGTAATTTTTAACGATGTGTCTTTGTTTCTGCCTTATAGTTTTGTTGAAAATTATGGATCTAAAATCTAATTTTAGGAATAAAGATTCTATGGTGTGTTCTTAGATCTTCTACACATATGATCATTTATGGGTGTTTCCTGTTATAGGTGTTGGGAACTGTGATTAATTGATTTAAAGGTAGGTAATGCTACAATTATTTTCAATATGACTAAAAGCATTAATTACTTGATTAAATTGAAGTTATTTTTTAATTAATTTGAAACATTTATTTTGGATGATTTGATCCACGATTTGAAATGGGCATGATAATTGAGAAAACCCCAAATATAAATTGAATTGAATTTTCTATATAATTTATATAACAATATTGCATGGTTTGATAATAATATTGATTAATTGACTTTATTTAGATCTTAAGAAAATTGATATAAAAGAAATGTGATTTCAAATGGAATGAAATGATGAAAAACCATGATTTCATATAGTTCAGAAGGCATGTTGGAATCTCAAATTTAACAGTTGTATTTTTACCTTTTTATAAATTATTGATTAACAATTTGATTGAATGTTAGATTGATTGATGAAAATGGGATCCAAGGTAGTTAGTAGGTGATAGGGATAAGTATGATCAGATCTTCATTCCCAATAACTAGATTCATTATGAAACTGTAACTAAATCAGGCCAGCTCATGATGCTCATAATGAGTTCCCACATTGTGGTGTTGTTTGGTTTCCCATAGTGGGTTCTCCTATTAGGATTTTGGGTTCATATATTATATATTTATGAGACATAATCACTAAGAAGATGTAGGATTATCATATAGCTAGTAACTAACATACCATAGTGAGTTTTACCATGGTTTTACAAATCATTTGATTTGATAAATATGACAATGACTTTTTAAACATTTTTTCCTGAAAATTAATTTAAATATACTATTTTATGTTTAATATTATTTTTTTACTATTTGAATCTATTTTTATACATATACCATTTATTTAAATTAAACTATGTTTTCGTTTTAAAATATTGAAATTTAATTCCATGACTTTTTTTATTTAACCAGATATCATAAATTGTAAATTTTTACTGTATGGATTATGGAACACATGGTGAGAACCTAATGTGATTTATATCTCACAACCTACCAATTTAATCAGGAATTTATATTCCTTCATATAATTGGTATGAGTAGAGGGGAAGTTCCACATGGATGTGAAAGATGTTCTTGATCTTTATGACCTTGGAGTGGTTATGGTGACCAGTGGCGCCACTATCCACTTATTGCATAGGGATTCTAAGGATTTTTTGGTTGAAATTCTAGTTTCCTTTGGGATATTTTTCTATATTTTATGGTACTATTTTACTTATTTTTCTAGTAATTCTATTGATAGAGTTATTATAATACCGAAATGTAATATTTTATCTTCCACAGTTTGTTTTTGGAAAAATAATACCATATTTGATCTTGTATGATGCGAGGTGCTAGTCCCCCACCTGGGGCGATCAAGAATTCCCTTCAAGATATTTATGGGTTAGCTTGGGTATAACGACCCATACATTACATACATTGTTATTATTTCATAATTGAAGCACACTTATTACAAAATATAACAAAACCATGAAAGGACCGCATAGGTATAGTGTCTTTAGAAACTGGGAAACATAAACAACTGGTTCATAAAACATCTACATTGTCTCCCTTTTATTTTATCATATCTAGAGTCCATTTTTGGAATATCATACTTAATATCCTTCTTCCGGACCTGGGTAAAAGAAAACATACAAAAGGTTGAGATCAAATTCTTAGTAAGGGTAAACAAAAGAAATATCAATCACATCATAATCATAATAACATAACATTTTGGTAATATTAACCCGCAAAAGAGATCATAATTTCTTAACATCGGATAAATCATAGTAGTGAAATGTAATACCAATAATCATAACATAAACCATGAATCTTTTTGTCATACACACATAATCATAAAGAATAATTTTTAGTAGTTAAGACTCATTTCCAAGACTATCTTAGCAGACAAAGTCCATTTCTGAACCAAGTTCACTCCTCGTTTCAGTACTGTTTCACTGAAACGGTTTAACCTTCCGTTCCAGTCGTGTCTATCTCATGAGATATATATCGTTACCCAATGCATTGGAGAAATATATAGGTCCCACCCATCTCATAATTCTACCATTCATATTTTTTCCACAGGATCATAAATCATACATCATTGCATAACCCATGTAATAAAAATGGGATTCTTAAACATCATGCCATCATAACATAATACATCTAATATAAAAGGACATCATAAAAATAATTCCATCATAACAAAATAAAATCAATGTAAAAATACGGATAGAAATAGAACCCTATATTATCTTAGATGGAAAATAATTTTGATAAAATTCTTGAACTCAATTCTTGAGGAAAATATCCTTTCTACTTCAAAAACAGTTTTCATTTCTTAACATGTCATAAAATTTTAAACTAGAAGAAGTTGATTAAAAATAATCATGAAAATTTCTAAAGGAATCTTCATGGAAATTATTTTCTAAAAATCATTTCATGTTGTATAAGCTAAAGAAAAACATTCCTCTCGTACTTTGTCCGGAAAAGTCAAAAAAGAACCTCGTACTAAAAACGACAGAAGATTTATTTCATATCTTTTACTAAAAACTCACCAATGGGTAAAATTGGATTTAAACAATTGTCGGTGGATGGAAATAATAATAAATTTTTAGGAATCATGTATGTTGATGATAAATATTCTCCATTAAATTATGATGTATAAACAATCTCGGATAAAAATGAGATTGTGAGATTTTCCCTTACCTTAAGTCTTATTTGCTTCGTATGTGTCCAAACCTCCTCTTCTTTGAAGCTACCCTTCTTATCCTTCTCTTAGGGCACTAAATATGGTCTTTGAAGAATACCAAGACCTCTAGGATATTTCTAGGGAAGTTTAAAAGATAAATTAGCAGGGTTTGGCTGAACTTGAAGGCTCAATGTTGTGTGAGGAGTTGAGGGAGGAGGTTCCCTTTTATAAGGGATGAGAGGGGAACCTTAGGAAATACTTAAAGTATTATTTTATTATAAAGTAATATTCGGTTTTTAATACCTACAAATTGATTTATTTAAAATATAATGTGGGTATGGGTCTAAATACTCTCATCCAATAGATTTTAGGCACGTTTAGGTTACTGTTTTAACCTTATCATTTAATTTAACTCTAAGTTAAATAATTTAACTTTTACCGTGTCTTCTTGTTTTCTTACACTATATGGTTAATAAACATACTATAACAAGGAAAAATAACCCCAATTTGTTTATTATTAATATATATAACTGTATCTAAGTCATTTGGCCGAACCTCAGATTTTTATGAAAACAATAACAACTAATAATATAATATTTGTTTTAAAAACTATTTTATGTCAATTTTGACACTATTTGGTAATGGATTTTTGTGAAAATCATAACAGTATAATTTGTTTTAAAAAATTTATTTAAATAAATAATAACATGTAATATTAACCTATAAAATTATTTTAATTCATAAAAGGTCTCAAATTAAATTTATTTGGGTATTTATAACATCAATTATGTTAATATTTCATTAATAAGATAATTGATCCAACATTATTGTGTCAAAAAAAATTACATTATTTAATGTCTAAAAATTATAAATAAAATACAATTATGTAGGAAATCGTTTTATCTTTCCAATGAATATTTATAGTCGAAAATATAATTTATATAACCCCTTATAAAAATTCATTACTAAAAGATTTTTGTTAATGTCAATTTTTTCTTTACATTAAATTAATTAATCCAAATTGTCATTATCACTACCAAGTGGCTCCATGGGGTCCTGAAATTGACACACGGATGCCCATGGTCGGACAATAATCATCCAAAAAGGATAGGACAAGTGTCAAGGTAATTTGGAATTATTATAATATTCTTTTATCATCGAATTACATTATTTACCTTTAACTGTAGTAATTAAAAATTACCATAGCTACTATTCATAATGTCAAAAAAATAAAAGATATCTTTTAACATAATTTGGACCGCTTGATTCCAAATATGGCATCCATTTTTAAAAATTCAAAACATAGAAGTTTCAGTAATTAATTTAAAATTAATCTCGTTGTTAAGAAAACGGGTTTTAAAAGTTAAAACATTGCCAAAGATTGAAATGTTTTTAACTATGAATTAAATGTAAAATTAATGCTAATGACATACATTATATTAAATGGAAAACATTTATTTTCTTTATAATTTAAAACCATTAAATATTGTAAATTAACCATATAAATTATTGCGATGAAAAAAGTTGTTTTTAATTAAAATATAGCGTGTTTTTACTATTCATCAAAATATGAAAGTTACCAGAATAATATGAAAAATTTATCAAAATTAAATTTTTATATCTTGATTCCAAAGAAGAATTTTATTTTGTCAAATTGAACTTATAAACATGTCAAAAACTACATTTAAAATGGGTGCCCATCAAAAGGCGGTAAAACTGCATTTTTTGAAAAATACTTATTTTATCCGAAAAATTGATTTTGTTTTCATACCTCATTCTAGAAAATGTGTAAGATGATTTATAATGATATAAAATTAAAAATTCAGTTAATAATATTCACAGTAGCTATTTTATAATATAATAATATATCGTTGTTTAGTGAAACTCGATATTGCGTACTACACATGCTATCGAGGAAGGTCGTGATTACGTGTAACGCAAGAGAAGCTAATGTTGTGTGTAGTAAAAGATTCCTTTGGTTATAACATAATATATAAAAAAATATACTTCTCATAAAATATTAGGGTGTTACATTCTACCCCCGTTAAAATGAATTTCTCCCTCAAAATTCATAACTTCGTAATAAATAGATGAGGATACCTCTCTCTCATCATATCCTCAAGTTCCCATGTAGCTTCTTCTAATTGGTGGTTCCTCAATTAAACTTTCAACAAGCGAGTGGTCTTATTCCGTATGAATTTTTCTCTAGGATCCAGAATCTCTATCAGCTGTTCTTCATAAGAAAAATCTTCCTCCAGCGGTACAACTTCTGAGCTGAGTAAATGTGAAGGATCGGGTATGTACAATCTTAGGAGAGATACATGGAACACATCGTGAACTTGAGAGAGATTCGGTGGAAGAGCCAATCGGTAAGCAACCTTCCCAACACGATCCAGTATTTCGAAAGTACCGATATACATAGGGCTTAACTTTCCCTTCTTTCCAAATCTCATTACTCTATTCCAAGGAGATATTCGTAAGAACACTTTATCACCCACTTCAAACTCAAGGTCTTTTTTTGGTTATTGGTATAACTTTTTTTTGACTCTGAGCTGCTCTTATGTGTTGTTGAATAGATCCGAACATTTCTTCCATATCATCAACAAGATCAGGTCCTAATTGATTTCTTTCCCCAACTTCATCCTAGCAAGTTGGAGTTCTCCATTTCATTCCATAGAGAGCTTCATAAGGAGCCATCTGAATACTGGAGTGAAAGATATTATTATAGGAAATTTACACCAAAGGTAGGTGTTGATCCCAACCACCTTTGAAATCCATAAAGAATGATCTTAACATGTCTTCTAGAGTTTGAATTGTTCTCTCAGACTGACCATCTGTTTGAGGACGATAAGAAGTGCTTAAACTCAATTCCCTATCCAGAGTATACTGAAGACTTCGCCAGAACATTGAGGTAAACCTCAGATTCCGATGAGATATAATGGAAAGTGGTACTCCATGCAATCTTACCACTTCTTTCACATATATCTTGGAAAGCTGATCCAGAGATAAATCCTATCTAATAGAAATGAAGTGTGCAGACTTTGTATGACAATCAACTATGACCCAGATAGCATTATTGCCTTTGGATGTTTTAGGAAGTCCGGTGAAAAAGTCCATAGTGATGTTTTTCCATTTCCATTCGGGTATGGGTAATGGTTGTAACATCCCCTTAGACTTCTGTCTCTTAGCTTTAACTTTCTAACAAACCAAGCATCAAGAGACATATTCAGCAACATCTCTTTTTATGCCATCCCACCATAAGTACTCTTTCAGGTCCCTATACATCTTTGTGCTTCCAGGATGAATAGAGAATGAAGAACTATGAGCCACATCTAGAGGATCCTTATTTAATTCTTGTATGGGATGAACACAAACCCAATTCCTGATCTTTATTATCCCATTACAATCATGGTTGAATTCAGGAACATTTCTCACCTTCTTTTGTAACTCTATATCTTCTTTCTGTGCCTCTTTAATCTTCACATGTATAGATGGTAGAACATTCATTTGAGAAAGATAATATTTTTCCCCTTCCATTATAATTCCAAGATCCATCCTTTTTAAATCCATAAATATTGGATCTTTTGTTATCCCTCTGATGGACAAGCTAGCATGGTCTTGTCGACTTAATTCACCTGCCACCTTGTTTGCTTTCCCAGGGTTGTAATGAATTGATCAGTCGTAATCCTTAATCAAATACAACCATCTTCTTTGGAGCATATTCACCTCCTTTTATATGAAACTATACTTTAAACGTTTCTGATTAGTATATATATCACACCTTTCACCATAAAGATAATGCCTCCAAATCATTAATGCAAAGATTACCGCAGCTAACTCCAAATCATAAGTTTGGTAATTTTGATCATGGATTTTCAACTGTCGTGAGGCATAAGCTATCACCATATCATTTTCCATGAGAACACCCACCATCCCCTTCTTGGATGCATCACTGTAGATGACAAACCTTTCTCCACTACAAGGCAGTGTGAGCACAGGTGCACTATATAACATTCTTTTCAACTCCTTGAAATTCTCTTCACATTCCTATGTCCACATGAACTTAACTCCTTTAGGACTTAACCTAGTGAGTGGATTAGATAATCGTGAAAAATCTTTCACAAAACGTCGATAATATCCATCTAAACCAAGAAAACATCGGAAATCAGTTACTGTTGTTGGTCTCGACCATCTTTCGATGACCTCTGTTTTTGCTGGATCCATATATATCCCCTCTTTTGAGATTATGTGACCCAAGAATGAATCTTTTTGAAGCCCAAATTTGCACTTGGTAAGTTTGGCATAAAGATTCTCCTTTCTCATGATCTTTAATACATTTATCAAGTGATCTTCATTTTCTTCCTTTAACTTAGAATAGACAAGAATATCATCTATAAAGACTACCACAAACTGATCAAGATAGTCTCTAAAGACTCTATTCATCATATCCATGAAGATAGCAGGGGAATTAGTAAGACCAAATGGCATCACTATAAATTCATAGTGTCCATACCTTGTACGGAAAGCCGTCTTTGGAATATCCTCCCTTTTGACCCTTAAATGATGATACCCCGAACAAAGATCAATCTTGGAAAAGTATTGATCTCCTCGTAGTTGGTCAAATATGTCATCAATTCATGGGAGAGTATATTTTTTGTTGATAGTGATCTTGTTAAGTTCTCGATAATCAATGAAGAGTCTCATTGATCCATCTTTCTTCTTAATAAACAGAACAGCTGCTCCCCATGGTGATGAACTAGGGCATATGATTCCTTTATCAATATTATCTTGGATTTGCTTATTTAATTCCTGCAACTCAATTAGGGCCATTCTATAAGGTGTCTTTGAAATAGGCAAAGCACTCGGTACGAGTTCTATTAAAAATTCAACTTCACGATTTCGTGGAAGACCCAGAAATTCCTCCGAAAAGACATCATCAAACTCCCGTACAGTGGGCATATTCTTAATGATGTGTTTCTCACCAACCATTTGCGATAAATAACCTTCATTTAGTGGAATCAAGACCCATAAGATGGAAGAAATTTCCACTGGAAGGTTATGTTCATCATTGCATCGATAGACGATCAAAAATTGATTTGGAATATGGAATGTGACTTCCCTTCTTTGGCAATTGATATGAGCTCCATATAAAGAAATCCAATCCATGCCAAGAATCACATCAAATTCCACTATAGGAAGGATCACAAGATTTGCAGGAAGCACATTCCAACAAACTTCAATCGGAGAAGAATTATAAACTTTTGATGCGACTGTTGTGCTATTCAGGGTTGTCACAGCTAACTCATCATCTAATTGTTGAGGTAATACGGCGATACCCTTAGAAAATTATTCAGAAATAAAAGAGTCAGTGGATCCAAAATCAAATTAAACATTTTATACTTTAGAGTGGATGGTAATTGTACCTTTCACCACTTAGTTATTGTACTCCACATCGGTGATAGAAATTGCATGTGACTTTCCTTTATCTTTAGCCTTAAGAGTTTTTTGACGTCGATCATCATAAAAAACCCTTGGATTAGGTCATTGATTAGCATAATGCTCTATTTCCTTGCACTTGTAACATTCAGGTGTAGGGGGTGAACTATGTGTAGCATTTTCTTTGTTTGTATCACTATACAACTTTTTCCCATAATCGAGGCATTAAAATGCCCGATGACCTTCCTTTCCACATTTGAAACATTTACTTGTCCCTTAAAGACAACTCCCTCCATGTTTATTTCCACACTTTGATCATAAAGGAAAATTCATCTTCTTTTCAGTGTGCTCTTTATATTTTCTATTGAATTCCATTTTCCTCTTCTTATCAAACGCATATGACTGATGGGTTACTCCAATCTTCATCTCAACCTTGAGAGAACTTCGAAAAATTTCCTCATATCTATTGAAGTCCCGTATGGATAACACCCTTCAAAGACTTGGTTTTAAGCCACTAAAAAATATATCGATCTTACTCTCAGGTTGGATAATAATACCAGAAGCGTACCATGCAAGTCTTGTAAAATTTTCTTCGTAGGTACCAACATATTCATCATCCTTTTTCTTTAGTTCAAGAAACTCTTTCTCTATATTTGTTCGAAGAATACAAGAGAAGTACTTATTGAAAAATAATTTCTTGAACTCGTCCTATTACATGGACTCAATTTCATCTATTGGCCTCATATTCTTGATAACATTCCACCATTGATCAGCTTCACCTTCCAAACGATATACTGCTAAGATGACTTTATTATTTTCAGAACATTGAAGAACTGAAAATATCTTTTTAGTGGTACTGATCCATTGTTCTGCCACTAATGGATCAGTAGACCCGTTGAATGAGAGTGGACGCTGCCTCATGAAGGATTCAAAAGAATTTTTCTCCTTCCATTGATCGTTTGGAAGTCCTACATGATTCATAGCTTGAGAAAGTTGTGTGAGAAGGGCTACATGATTTTTCATTCCATCTCCCATAATGATTCGTTTCTTAGGGGGAAAATCATTCCATTTCCCATCGCATTCCACATTAACACGGTTCCTTCGGGTTCCATACATTGACTAAAACCAAGATGAATAGTGTGAGTAACACTAATTATAAAAGGAAAACCATATAATAAAGAATAAAATTTCACACTTAAGGTCTTATCATAGGTTGTTCATGGCCATTTTTAGAACACTAATATTGTGTTCTATGCATAGAATTATCCTTAGGGTTCTTACTAAGGCTTTCACATCCTAGTTTCCAAAGGTTGACTATACCTTTCCTCTGATACCAACTACAACGACCCATACTTTACATACACGGTTATTACTTAATAATTGAAGCAGACTTATTAAAACATATAAAAAAACCATCAAAGGACCGTATAGGTATAGTGTCTTTAGAAACTGGGAAACATAAACATCAAGTTCATAAAACATCTACATTGTCTCCCTTTTATTTTATCATATCCAGAGTCCCTTTTTGGAATATCTTAATTAATATCCTTCTTCCTAACCTGGGGAAAAGAAAACATACAAAAGGGTGATATAAAATGATTAGTAAGGGTAAACAAATGAAATATCAGTCACATCATATTCATAATAACATAACATTTTGGAAATCTTAACCTCCAAAATAGATTATAATTTCATAACATGGGGTAAATAATAGTAGTGAAATGTAATCACAATAATCATAATTTAAAACATGAAACTTTGTGGAATACACACATAATCATAGAGAATCATTTCTTAGTAGTCAAGACTCATTGCGAAGACTATCTTAGCGGACAATATACATTTCTGAACTGAGTTCACTCCTAGTTTCAGTCTTGTTTCACTGAACTGGTTTAACCTGTCGTTCCAGCCATGTATATCTCATGAGATATAAATCTTTACCCAATGCATTGGAGGGATATATAGGTCCCACCCATATCATAATGATACCATTCTTATGTGTGACACAGGATCATAAATCATACATCATAGCATAACCCCTATAATAAAAATGGGATTCGTAAACATCATGCCATCATAACATAATCCATATAAGATAAAAGGACATCATAAAAAAAATTACTTCATAACACAATCAAATCAATGTAAAAATAGGGATATAAATAGAACCCTATGTTCTCTTAGATGCAAAATAATTTTGATAGAATTCTTGAACTCCATTATTGAAGAAAATATCCTTTGTACTTCAAAAACATTTTTCCTTTCTTAACATGTCCTAAAATTTCAAACTAAAAGATGTTGATTAAAAATAAAAATGAGAACTTGTAAAAGAAGATTCATGTAAATATTGTTCTAAAAATCCATTCATTCCATATAAGTTTCAAAAAAACATTCTTCTCATACTTTGGCCAGAAAAGTCAAAAAATTACCTTGTACAAAAAACAACAAACGATTCCTTTCATATCTTTTACTAAAAAATCACCAATGGGTAATATTGGATTTAAACAATTGTAGGTGGATGGAAATAATAATACATATTGAAGAAACATGGATTTCGATGATAAATATTCCCCAATAAATTATTAAGTATAAAAAATCTCGGATAAAAATTTGATTGTGAGATTTTCCCTTACCTTAAGTCTGATTTTCTTTGTACGTGTCTGAACCTCCTCTTCTTTGAAGCGCCTCTTCTTAACCTTCTCTTAGGGCACTAAAGATGATATTTGAAGAAGACCAGGACCTCTAGGATTTTTCTAGGGAAGTGGAGAAGATAAATTGGTAGGGGTTGGTTGAGCATGAAGGCTCAATTTGGTGTCAGGAGGACATGGAGGAGGTGCCTTTTTATAAGGGATGAGCAGGGCACCTTAAGAAAAACTTAAATTATTATTTTTATATAAAGTCATAATCGGTTTCTAATAGCTCCAAATTGATTTATTTAGAAGATAAGGTGGTTATGGGGCTAAATACTCCCATCCAATAGATTTTAGACAAGTTTAAGTAACTATTTTAACCTTATCATTTATATTTAACTATAAGTTAAATAATTTAACTTTTACAGTGTCTTCTTGTTTGCTTACACTATATGGTTAATAAACATTCTATAACAAGTCAAACGAACCCCAAGTTGTTTATTATTAATATATATAACCTTATCTAATTAATTTGTCCTATCCTTAGATTTTTTTAAAAAATAACAACTAATAATATTATATTTATTTTAAAAACTATTTTATGTCAATTTTGACATTATTTGATAATTGATTTTTTTGAAAATCATAACAGCATTATTAGTTCGAAACAAGTTACTGAAATCAATACTAACATGTCATATTAACCTAGAAAATTATTATAATTCATAAAAAGTATCAAATTACATTTATTTGGGTATTTATAACATCAATTATGTTAATATTTCATTAATAAGATAATTACTGCATCATCATTGTGTCATAAATAAATTAAATTATATAATTTCTAAAAATTTAAAATAAAATTAAATTATGTAGGAAATTGTTTTAGCTTTGCAGTTAATATTTATAGTCATAAATATAATTTATATAACCCCTTATAAAAATTAACTACTAAAATATTTTTGTTAATGTAAATTTTGTCTCTACATTAACTTAATTAATCCAAATTGTCATTATCACTACCAAGTGGATCCATGGGGTCCCCAAATCGACCCAAGTATTCCCATGGTCATCCACTACTCATCAAATAGGGTTAAGACAAGTGTCAAGGTAATTTTGAATTATTATAATATTCTTTTAACCTTGAATTACCCTATTTACCTTTAACCGAAGTAAATAAAAATTACCGTAGTTACTATTCATAATATCAATAAAAGTAAAAGTAACCTATTAAAATGATTTGGACCCAATGATTCAAAATATGGAATCCATTTTTCAAAAATTAAAAATACAGAAGTTGCAGTAATTAATTTAAAATTAATTGCGTTTTTAAGCAAAAGGGTTTTAAAAGTTAAAACATTGCCAAAGATTGAAATGATTTTACCTACGAATTCAATGTAAAATTAATGATAATGACATACATTATATTAAATGGTAAAAATATATTCTATATATACATTATAACCATTCAATATTATAATTTATCCATATAAATTTTTCCGACGAAAAAAGTTGTTTTTAATTAAAACATAGCGTGTATTTACTATTCATCAAAATATGAAAGTTACTATAATAATATGAAAAAAAATATCCAAACTAAATTTTTATATCCTGATTCCAAATAAGAATTTTATTTTTTCAAATTGAACTTATAACCATGTCAACAACTAGATTTAAAATGGGTGCGCCATCAAAAGGCGATAAAACTACATTTTTTGAAAAATAATTCATTTATTTGAAAAACTGATTTTGATTTCATACCTCATTCTAGAAAATGTGTAAAATGAATTATAATGTTATAAAATTCAATATTCAGTTAATACTATTCATAATGGCTAGTTTATAATATAATAATATATCATTGTTTAGTGAAACTCGGTATTGTGTACTACACACGCTATCGAGGAAGGTCGTGATTGCGTGTAACACATGCCAAACTAGTGTTGTGTTCAGTGAGAGATTCCTTTGCGTATAACATAATATATAAAAAATATAATTCTCATAAAATATCAGGGTGTTACATTGGGTATTAGGTTACCATGGGATATAATATGGTTTCTAGAAATAAATTTTTAGGGGTTATATGTTAAGCATATTTCTTTGATGTTATTATTCTGTTTGGGATGTAATTATAGGGCTTAAGAGGAATTTCCAAGTGAGTTCCTAGCTAGATCTCATTGTAATGTGCCTTATGACCCCATGGGTGTTTGGGAGAAGTGTATACAATGAATTATTTTTTTATTCTAGTCTACTAACTTATTTCTATTTATGTATGTTTAAATCCAAATCATTAAATCATATCTGATGGGATTTATATTGTCGTTTATATCATTTTGGAGGTTAATATGTGTAATATAATGATGTCTTCAGTGCTGTCTACTGATGATTTATAGTATGAGGATTTCGATAAGATGTTTGAATAGGTCCTAATAGGAGTATGTTGTTGAACCAAAGTGAATGGATCCTTATGTGGTCATGATTATTGCTGATATTATTGGTCTTTCTTTCCTAACTCTGGTATCAAAACCTACACCCTTTCATATTCAGGATCTAGTTGTGGAACCTCAATGTGATGAATCTTGGAAGCATAATGCCCGAATGGCCCGAAGGCCTTCTTTTTTATTGATTTTTGATAACCCCCTTTTTCAAGGGATGAGGGGGAACCATTAGAAGGCCCGTAGGCTTAGAGATTACATGACCCATAGGTCTTATGAAATATATAGACTATGCTTGGATATCCTCCTCCTAGCTTCTTCATCATGATATTATATCTCCACCTTCACATTTTTATTCGGCTAGGCTTACCGTGGAAGCACAGGCTGGTCCCGATGGAAATTCCATATTCTCTTTTTCTGACAATCCTCTTAGCTTCTGCTCTGGTGAATGCGCCTTATCTAAATCCCCATCTGGAGGATGATCCTTGTAGAGTTTGTCTGATAATTTAAGCACCATTTTAGGTGGTTCGAAGGCCATGAGGTGGCCCTAAGGCCTTGAGTTGGCCTGCACGCCTTACTGGCCCGAATGCATTGGGTGGCCCGAAGGTCCTAATGGAAACGAGGCCCAAACTAGTGGCTCGAAATCCCAAACAGACGAATAGTCCCAGATGCTACAATATCAAACAGTGCCTGCTCTAGTGATTCTATAGTTCTACTACAATGCTCCTACAGTACACAAGAAAATTTTTCTCCACCCAGTTTTGAACTAGGGTCTCTTGGATGGGCTTGTCGAGTCCTCACCAACTAGGCTGAGGCTCTTGTGCATTTTGGAATCAGAGTAAATATTTTATTCACCGTAAGAAAGATACATTACTATGAATTGATGAAAAAAATGATGTTTACGTTTGGTTGAACATGACAGAGTGTGTTTTTTATATGCTAGAAATGAAAAAATCTATTAAGGTGATATCTGTCACCTTTATACTAAAAGGACATAGTAGAAGATGGTGGTATTCAAAGGAAATAGAGAAGAATCACGAGGTTAGATTGGAAGGACAATATAGTTCTTTTCCATGATCAATTTTATCCAGAATCATTGGTACTAATAATGGATTTATAGTTTATCATCCTCCAGTAGCCTGAATGCACCATGATGCAGTATATGAACCTCTTTTCCAAGCCTGTGATGTTTTCAAATGAGATTATATAGAAAGAGAAGATACAAGAAGAATGGTTCAGGATAGGTCTTGAACTTGATAACCATTCACAGAACTTCTTTCCAAAGCTCACTTTTTATTCTTATGTACGTGATAGTTAATTCATGGATGATATTTACCTGGATCATATGCCACAGTTTACGGGAGTTCAGTTTTATCAAATGATAAGTTCTATGTGTTCCATTAAATGAAATATGATGTTTGATGAGTCTCATGGTGGTTATCTATAGTTGGGATCCTATATACCTCCTAAAGATTATGGAAATGGACCATTCATATTCTTATATTTTTGTAAGGTTGGGAATTCAAGATGTGTTTGTTCTATGTTTCCAATGATCTAATGTTTTTTTGGTCACTCGTGACACCTACAAAAATTATTCCATTTATTTTCTTTTGTATGTAGTAGAATGGTCAAATGATCACCTAAAAGTACTCAGGTGCAATCAGATACATCGAAATATACGGGGTTCTAGCCATATAAATCTATAATGAATCTTCTTTGTACGGAGGAAGAGTCTCGAGAAGAAGGAGATATAGGTCCAGCGACAGTGATGGGTACCATCACTACATATTCATCTTTTGTGACTTCTTTATTTGATATTGGTATATCTCACTCATTTATATCAACATTTATTGTGATCCTACTAAAACATTCTATGTATATTTTTACTTATGTGATCTATATTACTATGGCCCTTATAACAATGATAGAGAAGGGTCTACATTTCCCTAATTTTGTTTTCTTTTTTTCATAAATCGAACTCACCTGTAATTTTTTGGTTCTCAACATAAAACCTTTTGAATACATTTAATGGATTGATTGGGTCATTTCTAATAATGCATGAATTAACTATTATCTTCAGTGGGTCCCCTTTATTTGACCTGATGGGGTGTACAATATTATTATGGGATAATGGGACCCATGGTTCAAAAGAGCCAAATGTACTTATAAAAAGATGGATAAAGAGATATAAATGTTATCATTTTGATCTCACATGGGAATATTTTAGTGATGATCTACCTTTAGTTGTTTTGTAGTTTCTGGATGCCTTTCCTTACAATATATGTTGTATTCCACTGTTAAGAAAGGTAGATTTATTTATTTATTTAGTGTCAGGTACTCAACCAATATATAATCCATATTATCATATCAAACTGGATGAATTAAAATAGTAAGAGAATAAGTTGGACAATTTATTAGATAATGTATACTTTCCTCATTGCATACCACCATTGGTCGGTCCAGTTATATATTTCCTGAAATTTGATTAAACACTTCACATTTCTGCAGATTACTATAATCTGAATTGAGTTATAGTTAATAATAAGCTTATGTTACCATAGTCTGATTATCTATTTGGTGAGTTCAAAGGGGAGAAGTGGTTTCCAATGATTGATCTTCATTCTAGTTATCACTAGTTGAGAGAAAAGGATATTCTATATAGAAGGCTCCCTTTAGAAACAATTATGGCCATTAAGATTATTTTTCACGCCATTTGGTCTAACCAATTATCATGGAGTATTTATGTATTTAATGAATAGATACATTCATGAGTATCTTTTAATGTTCATGGTTTTATTCATGGATGACATCTTGGTATACTCTTAGACTGAGGAGGATTATATGCATAATCAATGAGAAGTTATTAATTTTTTTTGAAATATCCAATTCTATTATAGCTATAAAAATGTGATTTTTGGATTTAGGTATTTAATTATTGGGAAACATGGTCTTTTAACATGGTATTTTACTTGATCATGAGATGGTGATAGCTATTTTGACATGGTTGTAATCGTATATTTTTTTAGATTCTGATCTTCCTAGGATTAGTGGGTGTATTATCATTTGTTTTTAAAGGATTCCAAAAAATTTGGATTATCCTATGAAAAATCTCAATTATTGGTGGGTAAATAAGGATTGGGATGATACAGGTTAGTATTATTTTGTTGAGTAAAAATGTCTTATGAATTCTACAAAAGTATTGACTTTTCAAGAGGCTGCAAAGTTCTATATGGTTTTGTTGATGAGTTACTTTTGGGTTTGGGAAATGTTATTATGCATGGAGGTATTATTGTAGCCTATGGATATTGACATCTTAGGCCAAATGATATGACTTATCTAAACCCTGACCTTGATCTTGTAGCCGTGATGGATGCACGTAAGAGTTGGAGGAATTACCTTTATGGAAAAAAGTATACATTATTTCCATCCCACAAAACCCTGAGTTATATATTCTCTTAGAAATATTAGAACCTTAAATATAGTCATTATGAAGAGTGGATAAAATATTTTCAATTTTATATTTTTATACCTCTAGGAATGGGAATTTCCTTAATGATGCTTTGAGAAGGATACCTCCAACTGAGGATGTAAAATAATATTTAGAGGAGTGGAACTTGATGTATCTATTTAAAAATATTTATTTTGTAGTTGAGGGATTAGACGAATGTTATCTTGGAAATTATTCATTAGCCTTCTTATCTTCTCATGATGATTGTTCATGAGCAGCAACATGAAGATGAATTATGTGGCATTAGTGACACTATATAGTAGGGAGAGCACAAGTGAGTGGACTCTCTCTTCGAAGAAAATCATATTTTTTCAAAATCATTTTTTGTTCTCTTCTATGGGGAACGCTCTAGTAAGGGATTTCCATATTTTTCATTAGGTAATTCAACATGTACCCGCTAATTTGTTTTATGATATAAAATGATGATTCTAGTGACTGGGTATGATATGAGATATCATTGACATTGTATCCCATTGTTAAACTTGTTAGTATATCAATGATGATCACCATTGAACTACATGATTACATCAAACACATATATTGATGACCTAGAAATGGGATGAGATATATAGAGTCTTTGTTGTTGGAATTCATTGTGACACTCTTGGAAGGAGAAGAATATGGGTTGTGATGAATAACATGACCAAATTTTCTCACATTATACCCATTTGGTATATAACCAATGTTGATGAGTCGGTAAATATTTTTGTGAAAGTTATTTCTCATCCTCATGAATATAAATACGCAATAACCCTAAATAGGGATCCCTATATTACTCCTCTTTTTTCAAGGCCATTAATATTTAATAATATATCTAGTTTGTTTAGGTATGGAACACTATTTAGAAACTGATGTCAAGATAGTGAGGGATATTCAGATTCTTGAGGATATATTATAACTTGTGTTCTCAAATTTTGATGATATTTGGAAGTCTATTTGGGACTGGTTGAATTTTATTATAAAAAAAGTTACTAGTCTATAATTTATCTATCTCCTATTAAGGAATTGTATTGAATTCAATGAAAATATATGTTTTTTTTCAAATATAGGTGAAAGATTATTGGTTAGTCTGATTTCGTTCTATGAAGACATGAAAAGGATTCAATTGATTCATCATAAAATGTTGATGGCACAGAGATGGTGAAAGTATTATGTTTTCCCTCATATGAAACCTTTGTATTTTTCTATTGATGGTCATGTATTATTGAGAGTTTCACCCCCTATGGGTTGTCTAGGTCTTGGAAAATAGTGGAATATTGTGAAACATTTTGTTAGATATTTTGAGGTTTTTAAGTACATTTGGAAAGTGTTTTATCATTTATAACATGCACTACAATTGAGATTTATACATAATTTATTCTGTGTATTTTAGAATCAAAAGTTATTTTACTGAGCATCCATTCATGATTTTTGATTCTAAGAAAAATGTACTTCTTGGGAAGATGTTACATTCTTTATGTATGCAATAAAATCATGGTTCTGAGTCTCATGACTCTGGGGAGTTTGAGTAACTGTTGAGGGAGAAGTGATATCATCTCTTTTGATGTTAACACTTCTTAATAGGCTATTTTATGAAAAATTGTTTACTTGGTTAGCAGGTTTGAACATCAGATTGCATGTATTCATATCTTCTGTGACCCTTGTTTTGATATACCTTGACTTCATTAATATTTTGGAGAGATTTTGGTTAAATTTATAGAATTTTGTATTCCCTTTGGTATCTTCATGGTTTTCATAATTTTAAATAAAAACAAAATGTTTGACGCAGCCAACTATGTTCCTTATTGAGATCCACTTGAAGGGGGTGCATAGTTTCTATATACAATGCAGGCACCCCTATATAACATAAACCATGGATAGTGAATAATTAATGGTTGTAATGCTGAGTTTTTATGTATTTCTAGACTATTTACCACAAATAGTTGACTAATAGGGGTGTATGGTTAGCACACACAATTTCTCGACCATGCCACCCTCCATAGGAAACCTTGCGTGTGAATTTCTAATTCCTCAAAATATTATATTAAAAATAAAAAAACCCTTTTTATGGGGATAATCACCCCCATTTTCCCATATGTGTTTTTTCATTGTTGGAAGCTCCCAACATGATATTTTCATCCTTCTAAACCATTTTATTGATGGAGCATAGTAGTGTTAATCTCATTATATTTCCTCTACTTAAGTGTATCTCCAATTATTTATTTTCATCTAGTTGTGATATATATCCTACTTAGAGTATTATATATCATCAAAAAATTGATGGATCTAAAATCTATTAGTTTTTTGATCATGAGTCTAGTTTTTTCTAGATCTTCTTCTCCTTTGTTATTCACTACAATTTCCCATTATAGGTGTGGCGAATTATGATTCATTAATATAATGGTTGGTGGTTCTAGAATTAATTTACATATGATTGAATCTATTAATTTCATGATTTATTTTTATTGAGTTATGAATTTATTTTAGAAACATTTATTATCAATTATTTTATCCTTGATTAGAAATTGGCTTGAGATTTGTGAAAAAACCCAAATTCCATGGAATTTAAATTTCTTGGAGAATTTAAGAAAAAATGATGGCATAATTAGATTTTTTTTGTTGAAATGATAATATTCTGACCTTGATAAATTGAATAAATTGATCATTTATTTGAAATTGAATGATTTGATGTAAATTAGTGATTTCATTTTGAAAGGATAAGTCATGTTAAAAACCAAAAATGATAAATTCGATGTAAAAATATTTTAAAATAATTGATTACCAGTTTGATTCGTTTGTTGATTTTTGGAATGACATGTGAGCATGGGATGTTAGTAGGTTCTTGGGAAAATAATACTAGGATTATGATACACCAGCATTAGATTTATTATTACAAAACTATCTAAAATATATATGCTCTATATTCTAGTGATGTGTTCCCCTATTTTGGTGTAATTGGATTTCTCATAATGGTTTACCCTGTTGGGGTTTTCATTGAAAATAAAAAATATTTACGAATTGTGATCACTAATGGGATGTGTGATGATATTATATCTAGTAACTAATGTACCAAAGTTTAGTTTAAAATGGTGATATGATTTTTTTTATTTTATATACATTCCATTGATTTTTTGAAAAAAATTATTCTTGGAAATTAATTTATCTAAACTATTTTATAAAAAATGATTATTTTGTAATTCATTGAATGTTTTTATGATTTATCTTCCATAAATTTTAATGAATTAAAATTTTATTTAAAAATATGGATATATAATATAATTATTTGTTTATTTAAAATGATATCATAAATGGTAATCTTTTTTGGTATTTATTATAGGGAACATAGTGAGACCCTATCGGTCTTCATAGTGCACACCCAACCTTTCCTTTTAGAAATGATTAGTAATTCTCAAACGAAGTCATAGAAAATTGATATTTCAACTTGTAAGTGGTTGATTATCTTGATCCTTTTTACTAAAGAGCACTAATAGTGACCAGTGGAGCTGTTTTCCAATTCTCACATAGGTATTGTTTGATTTTTCTTGGTGGATGTAGTAGTTTCCTTTGGGATGTTTATAGATTATTGATGGTACTGTTTTACGTGTTTTTTGGTACATCTTATTTTACAGTGTTTAGAACATTTTCATGTAATATTTTATATAGATTTTTTTGGAAATTTTTTTCCCACTTTTTATCTTGTATGATTCTAGGTGCTACTCTCCATCCCAAGGGGATCAGGAACACCCTTTGGACTATGACTGGGCAGACTTAGTTATCACGGTACCAAGATCACATGGATGGTTCATAAAAAATGGTAAATGTGATATTTTAATTCTATAAGAATATTTATATCACTAATATATTATATAAAAATTAATTCCAAAATTATATCCAATAGTGATATGTGTAAATGGAAAATGAGTTACATCGGTTTGCGAGGAGGTAGTCCTCCATACAAAAATTGACAATTTTGTTTATCATTTTATGAATTTTAACATGGATAGATATTATGAAATCAATATAATAACATCTAATTATATGGGAGATAATGTTATTATTTTATTTTAATTTTTAATATATATTTGAAGGTGAAAAAATAAGATAGAAAACAAAAGAGATTTGTTAAGACTATTAACTTCTCAAAGAGAAACCTCCATTGGACACCTTTTTAAGGAACCTATGAATGAATGTTATGGATTAATAGAAGATATATAATATTTATAATGTTATTTGGGAGAGATTTAATAATTTTTTGGTCAATTAAATTGATATTTGTAGGTGTGAAAATGTTAGGGGATGTATTGCCATTTGAAAAGTTAATAATGGGGAAACATGTGGAATGTTTTGAAAAGATTAAATTATATCCATTTGTGTTTCATTAAAATGAATCCAAAAATTGGAAATTATTAACCATTAGTGTTGATAAGGTCGATATATGGATAGAAATTGGGGTTTCTAAATTTTATATAATATCTTAATCCTTACATTTATGTGCCACATAAATCAGCTATTACCTTAACCATTATAATTAATTTTGACTCCTTTCACGATTCATAATGCTAAAAAATTAACAGTACCTTATTAAATAATTAAAATTATTCGCATTCACAATATGGATTATATTTTCAATATTTCAAATAAAAGATGTGGTAAAATACAATTTAAAATAAAATTCATAAATGCGTTGAAAAAATTGGGTTTCCAAAGATAAAATTATTATAGGTATCGTGTGTTTTTATAAAAAAATACAATATAAATAGGAATGTAATTACTTATACTAGATAAATTATAATATAATTGAACTAATTATAATATAAAACATATTTAAAATGTAATAAATTCTTTGGAATTATTCAAATGAAAAAGAATTTTTCAATAAAAATTTGTATTTTTCACTATTTATTGTAATATGAATTATTAAAAAATACTCCAAAAACATTTACCCTAATATATTTATTATATGATTAATTCTAAAGAAAAATATTATTTTATCAAATAAATTTTCTTAATGTGGTAAAAATTATTTCTAAATTATTTGTGTAAGGATCAACTAAACCATTATTTAGAAAAAAATATAGTTTTCAGAAAACATGCCTCTTTTTATCACCTGATTATTATTTTATTTCTAATCTATATATACAAATTTAATTTAATTTAAAAATATATAAACCATATTATTTTCATATTTTCATTATTACAATTATTACCCACCAACATTAGTTCTAGGTTATAATGATCATGTTTAAAAATTATTTTGATAGAGTATTTTCACTTAAAGTCTATGTTTCATACATAAAAAACTATCAAAGTTATTGAATTTATTTAAAAGGAAATAATTCCTCAAGTTATGATGTTTTATATTCATCCCTCCTACACAATTTTCTTCCTGGAACTTTTTTGTATATTACATTTTGAAAAAATGATGATAGTTATTCTTTTTGACATTCTTTATTTACCATGTTGGTTTGTCTATTTCATTTATTTTCTCCAAAGTACATTTACCCAAAGGGTCACCTTATTCCTCAATACATTCTGTATATTAACAAGAATCAGGATTGTATTTTAACTGTAAAATCGGATGGGTTCCTAATATATTTCATCATAGGTGTTCATATGAGTCGTGTCTAGCATATACATTCTTAAGAGTTATATATGAAACACAACATGTAATTCTAAGAGACTTATAGTAATTTAAATCTTGTTAAGAAGTAGATACAATTATTTATACGGTATCAAAGGCTTTGATGTACCTAGGGATGAGTTTTCCACTTTAATCGATCATTATGGATCCATTCCATGGAGATTCTCTAATAAAATCAAGATCTCCCACTATAAATTCGAAATCCATAGTCTAATTATTATAATAAATCTCTTTCCTACATGGATATTTTTAATGAAATACATAATATCCTCTATCATTTTTTTGTATCTAAAACAATTTAGAGGACTATGTGTTTCCTCTCACAACCATCATACCAATAATTTGAATTATGTAATCAATATCAATACAAAGCCTCATCCCGAACCATTTGAATACTTGAATGGAAGCTATTTTTTTTTGGAAAAATCTAAAAAAGGAAATTAATTTTAAAACATAATTTGAATTTCAAGTGAGTAATACCTCATCATGTAATATATTTTTTGAATCATCCTCTCAGACTATCTGTTAGTTTGAGGATGGTAGGAAATCCTAAAATTTTTCTTAGTATTAAGAGCTTTCTAGAGACTCTTCCAAAATATCAATGTAAAATGGGGATAATGATCACATACGATTAAAAGAGGTTTCAAATAATATTTTGTAATTTCATTAATTGAGAACATTGTGGGGATGAAAAAGGTAAATCTTATTTTATAGAAAGTAAATGTGTAGAACTGGTCATGTGATCAATGATAACCCAAATTTCATCTTTATTTTTACTAGTATTTCATATTCTTATGATAATGAAAAAAGTAATTTCATCTTATTTCCACATAGGAATAAGAATATTTTTTCATGGATCATTTTTCGCTTTTACCTATTGAATAATCAAACATCTAGGCACATAATCATAATTTTTGTATATTATAATATCCCACCAATAACGTTCCATAAAATCCCTATACATATTTTTGATACATGGGTGTATATATAAATTTCTTTTTTCAGTGTCATCCAAAATTTCTATTTTTAGCTAGGGTATAGTTTAGGAATTTAATATATTTCCATGTTTCAGAACACCAAATTGAAAAATGATTTCTAATAATTTCAATTCATTTACAACTTTAATGTTTTTATAAATCTCTCATAATTATATTTAAAACATTTTATATAGGAAAATAAATATGGCTCAACATTGATTTAAAAAAATGGTGATTTCTCTTCCTCCTTAATAATTACCATATCTATATTTAATTGATCCTTGAATATAATATATCTCTCAATCCACATTTGTTCTAGAACTCTGTTTTCATTCCCACTCAATGTATATTCTATATTATTTTCATTATCTACGTGGATGTGTATTGAAAAATAATAATCCATGAGTAGCTCAAGCCATTGAATTTTTCTCAAATTATTATTTTATTTGAAAATATGTATTTTAGGGTTTTATGATCCTTGTATATCTCGCATCATTAATCATAGAGATAATGTCACCTAATTGTAAAACAAAATGTTACATCTTGGAACTCAACATAATGGGTTAGATATATTTATTAAAGTGACTTAAATTATGAAAATGAAATAACATCATCATTTTGCAATAGAAAACAACCATGTACCCTCTTTATTAAATCACAATATATCGCAATCCCATTATTTTAATGTTTTAGATTTTAAATAAAAATAATGACCAATATAATCTCTATTTCACCAGAAGAGTATTCAAATTTCATGGTCAAAATAAACATAACCACTGTACATGTAATCTTGGTCAATGAATTATCAAATTGGGTAAAATTATAAATGAATAACAAATATTAACATTTCAAACCAATGAAACTACATAATTTAGTTATATTCACTGTTGTAGGGGATTCTTCAAATACCTTTTTCTTCCTGTGATCAACTATGATCTCATCCATGTAAAGAAATGGGCCATGAGAGGAATATTCTAATAAGAAAATGAAAATTACTAAATTAATCATTCAAACCATTATTTCAAGAAGTATTAAGTGTTTTTCAAAATTTATTCTCATGGTCCTTTGTGATTTTAGAATACACCAAAATATAAACAATGAATTCCACAAAAAATTATTCATGATATTCTTTGAATACTCTATTAATTTGTTCCATACAATAGAGAGTGAATTAGATAATCCCCAAAGAATTACTTTTAACCCTAATACACATACATCGTTTGGAATGATATCTTCAAAATGTAATCCGTCTGTGTTCATAATTTATGATATCTAAAATGTAGATCATTCTTTGAATAATATCGTGCTCTATTATGTTGATCAAATAATTTATCCACTCGCGGAAGATCATACTTCTTCTTTTCCATAATTGAATTTATTTTAGTATAGTTATTGGGAAGTATCTAGGATCCATCTACCTTGTTTGTGAAGAGAACATGTTATTCCAAAGATAAAACACTATAAATAAAAAATCTTTTATGAAACATATCCTCTAGTTTTTATGAACACTATTAATTCCATAATGGCCATTATATATGGAGTCAATGATATTGGCCTTTCATCAAGCATTATTTCAATTGAAGTATCAGATTCATGGTCTAGGGTATGTCTAGGTAATTCCATAGGAAATACATCATTGGATTAATATACAATAAGTAAATCCTCATTTTGGATATTACCATATCCATACCAGGATTTTGTTCACTCTTCTTCCCTTATAATAACATGTAGTTGAGATACTCAGGGTGGATATTTCCATGTCGCATATGATGTTATGATTACTCTAAATATATCTAAATTTATATATTCATCAAGAATGGTAATTTCCTTCTTCTTGCAATAAAACTTTACATCATATTTTGAAATCAAATCCATACCAAGGATTATATCGAAGTCAACCATAGGTATGAAAATAAGGATATTAGATAAATCATGTCCATGTGGAATAATGGGGACATCATGAGACATCCTTGTCATAGTGAGACTTCCACTATTAGATATTACTTACAACTCCCATTAACGTGATATGAAAATACCTAATTTTCATGGTAATCATGGGATATTTAAAAGGATGAGAGGATCCAAAACCAAATAATTAATTAGATTAATTTGAATATATGATTAATTTACACGATACTATATCACTAGGTACTTCATCCTTAGCTGTTGTGATCTCATAAGCTTCACTTTCACCACATGACCTCTTTTATGGTATATTCCATTGATTCTTAGGAAAATTGATTACATAGTTCCCCCATATCCCTATAGTTAAAACATTGAATAAATGTTTTCTCTTTTTCCTTTTTAATTCTATAGCTTGATGAGAATTACCTTTAAAGTTATAATGACCTCCCAATCCCATCAAGCATTTTCCAAGATGATATTTTTCATAGATCTCCTAGGGTGGTAATTTCTTCAATCTAATTTTCTTTTTCAATGTATTCCATTATCTTAGTACCCATTCATCCACTTATTTTATTTATTTCTAATGGAAATGTATGACGTAGGGATTTCAATCACAATTTTTATTGGGATTTAAAACAATTTCATCATAAAAATAAAATGTTTTAAATACCATAATTCTTCAGAGATATGTCATATTCCCTTCATAGAAATGATCAATCTTGCACTCTGTGCTGTGTGTGTAATATATATCTTACCTAAATACCTTTATAAATGTATCCTCAAAATCAGTGAAACTTTAAAATTCATTTTGGTTTAAGATTAGGTACTTTCTATTCATTTCATTTTATTTCCGAAGAGGGAAATACATATTAAATATTGTATCCCTAAATGATTTAATTTATATGATTTCTATTTTCTATGCCTCCCTAGTATTCAATACAACATAAGACCATTGATTGGTATCACCTTTAAGACAACAAACTTTGGATGTAATATTTTCTTTTTAATATTTTCCCAAGGCCTTAAATATATAATTCATATACTTAGTCAACTAGTTATCTAATATTCGATTAGTATCCCTTCTAAATGGTATGAATTATATCGAATAATGTAATCCAACATAGTATAATATCACTGTTTTAAAAGTTAATACATTTAGATAATTTACTTTTTATAACCTTATTATGCATCCCAAATATAGCAATAATTTCCTCAGTACAAATACTTTTTGTATTGGGTTCCACATCTTTGAATTCACTACATTTTCCATGAGTATTGATACCCATATTCTGTCCACGTGATATTTATAATCAATAGAATATACTAAATTAGCTTATAAATTTATGAATTTTAAATCATAATGAGTGTTTATATATATGGTGTAAAACATAACACAAATTAAAAAATTTAGATTCTTAATTTCAAAATAATAAATTTGGAATCATTAAGTATATCATTATTTACAAATCCTTCATAATGGTTTCTAATGAAATTTTTAATCAACCTATGAATATCCCATGGGAGTTTCCAAGTAGGTGCATAGTAAGTCCTATTCTGATTCCCCATGTGATGATCGTGTCAATCCCAAAGCACCCTTTCTAGATTTATTACCCCTTTTTACCCCTATTCCATAACCACATCTACATTTAGTCTCCAATTTCGGATCCATTATTAGAAGAAACCACATCTTGTATTCCATAAAAAAATATTAGGATGTTCTATTATACATAACCAAAAATTATAACGTAGGATTATGTTCCCAAAAAAATTTCCCCTTAATCTAGTTCCCATGGTTTTAAATAAATATCCTCTAATAGAAACCATTATGACCTTGACTCTAGTAACACAAAGTCGAAGCCTTCTTTCACTACTGGAAATAAGGACATTTATGACCGGCCATTTGTGTCGGGATCCCGTCGCTAATGTGCTTTTGCGACGGGGGTCCGTCGCAAATAGCCCGTTGCGGAAAATGGCGTCGCAACAACAATTATTTGGGATGGGCCCATCGCTAAAGGTAGTATTTACGACAGGAATATTTCCCGTTGCAAATAGTAGTCATTATATTTAAAAAACTTTTTAAAAAATATTTGCGATGGGTCTGTCGCAAATATTTTAAAAAAAAAATAAAAAAAAATATTACTAAATTATTTTAACTAATATAATAAAATACTATTTGTGGCGGACATAGTATCGGTCGCAAATAATATAAAAAAATAAAATAAAATAAAATAATAATAAATTATTTTAATTAATATAATAATAATCCAATTATTATTCAAAAATAAAAAAATAATAATAAATAAATTTTATTAATATAATAATAGAATTATAATTCACAAATAAAAATAATAAATTATTAATAAATTATTTTAATTAATATAATAATAATAGAATTATAATTCAAATATAAAAAATAATAAAATATTAATAAATGATTTTAATTAATATAATAATATTAGAATTATAATTCATAAATAAAATAAATATTAATAAGTTATTTTAATTAATATAATTATAATAAAATTATAATACATTCAAACAAAAAAATAATTAAAATATTACAAAAAAATATAGTTAAAATATAATATTATAAAATTTTAATATATATATAAAATTTAATATTATAAAATATAAATAATATTATTATTCATATTAATATTATTATTTCAAAATATAATATTATTTATATTTTATAATGAGACAGAAACTACCAATAGAAAAAAATTCATATTTTGATTTAACAAAATCTATAACATAAAAAACACTAATCTGAAGGAGGGTGGGGGAGGGGGTGGGGGGGATCTGCAGATACTGGTGGAGAAAACTCCATCCCTAAAGCATGAGTGAGTCGGCGAATGTACTCCATCTGCTCCTGCTGCTGCTGTTGCCACTGACTCATCTGCTCCTCGTACAGCTGCTGCTGGCGTCGACGCTCCTCATCATGATGCTGCTACTGCTGATGCATCTCCTCCTGCTCCTATCGGAGACTCTCTATCAGTGCAGTCTGAGATCGCAACAGATCCTCATACTGTGCAGCATAAGAAGAGGCACGAGATCCTATCGAGCTGGACGCTGACATCGCTGCACTGTCATAATAATCTCAGGGAGTCAGTCGAGAGCTAATACCAACTACCCGTCCCTTCTTGAAGGCATACTGGGTGGCCCGCATCCATGCGGCCTCATCAAACTGACGGCCACTGGTCTGATCTGATGACTCGGCCTGACTCTCAGGCTGGGTCTGTGACGCTGCAGCCTCATATGACTCCTGTAGTTGCAATTTAAAATTAAAATTGTGAATATATTATATACAGTTAATTTTTAAACATGAAAACAAATAATACTGACCACGATGTGACGCTGACGATCACCTATGAGTTCCCCAGTAGCAGGATCACTATACATACTCCGATATACGTCGTACTCCGTAATAGCGGGGTGCTCAACAGCCTATAAGAATAAAAAATAAACTGTTAATATTTATATTTATATAAAATATTTATAAATAATGTATGTACCGGATGTTGTCTATGAGTACTGAAAGTACGACTCCCAGCTTGATGAGTCACCTATTGTCTCCCCCGATTCCGCCTCCCCACCGATGATCTTCTTTGAAAGGAATCACTCAACCAGTGTGCACATAATCCATCCCATACGTGGGATGAAATGTACTATGGTCGGTGCACTCTAAAGGAGTCATCAAAAACGGATACTCCTACTTTCTGCATGGCCGCTCTGCTCAATTTGTGCAAAAACTGACGAAAGCGATCACGCATGACCACCTCCCATGCATCGTGGATGGCGCCACACATGGTATCCTCAATCGGATACCATAAACCATACAAATAAATCAAAATATCATGTTATAAATGAAATAATTTTCAAAAAAAATTATTTATTTACGTACGTACCAACCAATGGCCGAACATGGCCTGCTGCACATCAATGGGAATCTGCTCCCATGTGGTCCAAGGATGAGAGAAATAGTTGCACAAAATAGCACTGCCCTGTCTGACTGCTATATGTGGAAAACGTTAAAAATAATAAACATTTATTATGTGAATAGATTAATGAAATCTTAGTCAAATCCATAGGTCATCACACAGGTTATCACACCTCCGTGTGCGTGGATCAAACACAATAAATGGACGTCGCTCGGGGACGAGGTTAGGAATCATCAATCGTGCAAGACCGCGCCCCCTCTGCGTACTCCCTGAAGCACCTGTAGGCTGAGGGTCATTTTCCAGCAACTCATCTGCATCGAAAGATTGGTCAGCATCCACCAACTCACGAAATGCATCCTTGTCCATCTGAAATAGAAATTGTTAATGTTATTAGCAAATAATTGATAATTACTATTATATATACAAATATATTAGTTATTATTATATATAACTACCATGGAATTCTATCAGTGTTCATCTTCATCATCATCTTCATATATGTCAATGTCATCTTCATATTCCTCCTCAACATCATCGATATCCATTCGAGTTCCAGTTTCTTCATCTCTTACCATTTCAAATTCATATGTGACATCATTAAAATCATCGTCATCACCAACTCTTAAATGTGGGGTGTCATCATCGATACTCATGTCTCTTTGTAAAAAAGATTGATTTTGAGTACTCTCTTGAAAAACATCAATTCCTTGCACATCAGGGAAAGAACATTAACTTTAACTAAACTGATTGTCTCGAATTTTGATTTTTATTATACTCCACCAATCAGTCAAGTATTTTGACGTAGCACATTACTTTGCGTAATAAACTTGATGTGCCTGTTGAGCCAATAAGAATGGTTCATTTACTGCGAGAACACTTTTACATTTAATATCGATGATTCCATGAGTCAGATGAACACGCACGCCTCTCTCTATATCCATCCCCCAACATTTGATCATTGTTATGTAATGTTTCCCAGATAACAGAGTTCAATGATTTCATCAATCATGCCACAAAAGACAACTTCATTTTCTCAATGATGAGATCCTCTCAAGATAACTCCACTATTCATTGTTTTTTTGATTCCCCATATGCATTTGTATGAAATCGAAATCCATTCACCACATATGCATTATATGTTTTAACAAGATTGGAAGGTGGGTTACTCAATATACACAGCTGTTTTTCAATTTTATCAGCATGTCGAGACACCTGAAAATTTGTGAAATAATTATCAATATAGTAAACTATACATTGAATTAGTTTCTAAAAGATAATGAACTTATGTTACCAGTTTTTGAAACCAATGAGAGAAATATTTCTGTCGGGGTTCTTCGAGAGCAGCTGCTGTAATTTGTGGAATTTGTTTCTCGATATTATTATCATACAACCTATAAAAAAACAAAGTTATTTACTGTAACATAAATGATAGAATAAGTGATATAAACACTTATAGTACAAATGATTTCATCTCTTCACAGTTGAGCAGAACATACGTATGAGCTCTGTGATGTTCATCATCTGAAAGCCAGCATTCATGAACTTCCACCAAAACCAAGCTCTGGCTGGTTAAAAACAGATAATTGATTATCAATTTTATCAATATTCCACTCGTTCTATACCATTCAGTTGTGTTTTTAAAGATACTTAGATTCAAAATAATGGGAGAAGAAAAAAGATATTTCCTCTTGAAAATAAGCTTCTTCAATAGATCCTTCAACAGATGCTTTGTTACGTACTTTTATTTTCAATTTTTTCATGCATCTTTCGAATGAGTACATCCATCGAAACTGCACTGGACCTCTACATTTGGCTTCATATGGAAAATTTAATATCAAATGTTCCATTGAGTGGATGAAAGACGACATAAATATTTTTTATAGTTTACATATAATTACAACAACATCTTCTTCAAGTTTGCATAGAGAATCATAATCTGCTATAGCCACAAAAATGTCTCGAAAAAAATATGACATGTCTGTTATGGAATCCCAAATCACAGAATTCAACAGACCTCTTAATCCAAGGGGTAGAAGTATTTCCATTATAATATGACAATCATGACTTTTTAATTAAGTAATATGACCATTCTTTACACATCTACCCAAATTGGAAGCACAACAATCTGGAAGTATCAAATCTACAATCCACTGACAAAATAATAAACAGTTTTTCTTAGACAGTGTATAAGCTTCTTTTGGTTTCAGTAACTTTTCTGTTCTGACATTCTCAAACAGTTCCAGTTCTGGACGCATGCAAATTTGGGAAAGATCTAAACGTGCATTTACATTGTATTTTCCCCTTCCTGGCATATCCTAGACTGTATGAAACAAATTATCAAAACAGTTCTTCTCAATATTCTTGACATCCAATATGTGGCGGACCAACAAATCAGACCAATATGGCAAATCCCAAAATATGCTATGTTTAATCCAATTGTGTTCTTTCCAAAAACCAGAAATTTTCTATTGGTTTATTGTGGGACCAAAAGTGATGGGAGGTAATGGAAATACAACTGATTTTAACTCCGAACCTGGTATCATTTTTGGAGGTCCATCCCTTTCAACTGTTCCTTTTCTGAAATGAGATCTGTTTCTGCGAAAAGGATGATCACCTGGAAGAAATCTGCGATGACAGTCAAAATAAAAAGGTTTATTTCCATGAATGAGAATAAATGATTTATTCTCTCCCATACAGTAAGGACATGATTTCTGACCATGTGTACTTCAGCCAGATAACATCCCATAAGCTTGGAAGTCACTATTTATCCACATCAATTCCACTCTCAGTATGAAATTCTGTTTCATAGCAACATCATATGTACTGACACCAGTACTCCACAATAAACTTAATTAATCAATAAATGGTTTCAAATAAACATCAATATTATTATTCAAATGTACTAGAATTAGTAAATTCAAAAAGATATAGGGCTCCTTCATCAGAATCCATGGAGGTAAATTGTACGGAGTTAAAAAAATAGGCCAACATGAATACTGACTACCATAAGATCAAAACGGACAGAAACCATCAGTGGAAAGGCCCAGTCGAACATTTCTAGCTTCTAAATCAAAGGATGGATGCACTCTATAAAAATGTTTCCAGGAATCACCATCAGCTGGATGATTCAATATTTTATCAGTTGAAATATTCGCTTTATGCCATGACATCATTGTCGCTGTATTCTTAGACATGAATAAACGCTTTAGTCTGGATGTAAGAGGAAAATATCACAACTATTTTACAGGAATCAAACCAGACTTCCCATGTTGCCCTTCTTTATATCTCGGTTTCCCACATGTGGGACAACTATCCAACGACTAATTTTCCACAGAATATAAAATGCAGTCATTTGAACATGGATGAATCTTCTGACAAGTATGTCCCAAATTTCGAACCAGCCTCTTACTCTCATAGTAATTTGTAGGCAAAGCATTTCCTTCGGGTAACAGTGTTTTAAGCAAAAAAAATATCTGGTCAAAACAGGTGATTGACATTCCATTATCTGATTTGATAGCCATAAATTTTTCAAATTATTCTAATTTGCTCATCTTGTAGCCTGGATATAATGCATCCTCAGAAGACCTCAACAACTCATAAAATTCAGACGGTGCCAACTCGGGATTTGAAGTTATATCAGCCGGAGTTTCTGTATGTTGAACAGATGAACCTGCAACATCATGTACTAAATCTTGAAACTGGGATGGATCCAAAATCAAGTTGGTATCACCTACTCTGGAACTGCGTTCACCGTGTTGATACCAAAAATATAATCTGGTTTAAAACCAAAACGCAAGAGATGTTCCCCCACTTTTTCAAGCATGTCAAACATTCTCAATGCACATTTTCTACAAGGGAATTTTATTGTGCCTTCTGAAACAAATTCTGGATTTGATGCCGCAAATGATAAAAAAGTCTCCACACCATCTATATATACTAGATTTAAACCAGAACTGTTTGGATTTATACGTTGATTTATCCATATGCGGTCATCTAATAATGACTGTTGACAACATCTTTGTTCCATATTTTTCTATAAAATATAAAAGCGGTGCAGGTTTTGAATAATTTGTTAGAAAAAACACTCAAGCAAGGATAATTATAGAGTTTACATCAGACACGACTGACGCAAACTTTTTATTGGGATAGACCTAAAAATGACCCTTTAAGAATTGGATATGTTAAGAATAAATCAAAACATTTTACAAATATTGATAATGTTAATATTATATAATTTTTTTATTATTTTAATAATACTAATATTATTTTTTCATAAATATCAATTATTTAATAATAACATTATTACATTATTAGTATATTTTATTATTAATATTAAAATAATATAATTTTCTATATTATATACAATTCTCCTTTCATCTGTGAGTTTAATATTCTGTCTCCACATGTAATATTTGCATTCACTTTTACCTCTCCATTGGTGAGTAGTTTGATAATTTTGAAAAAGAATGCAAATATTACATGTGGAGACAGAAAACAAACAGATGAACGGAGAATTGTATATAATATAGAAAATTATATTATTTTAATATTAATAATAAAATATACTAATAATGTTATTATTCCTAATTATTGGTAATTATTCCTAATTATCGGTAATTATTCTTAATTATTGGTAAATATTGGTAAATATTTGTAAATATTGGTAAATATTGGTAAAAATTGGTAATTATTGGTAATTATTGGTAATTATTACAAATTATTGGTAATTATTAGTAATTATTGCTAATTATTGCTAATTATTGGTAATTATTCCTAATTATTGGTAATTATTCCTAATTATTATTTTAATTATTGTTAATTATTAGTAACTATTTTTAATTATTGGTAATTATTCCTAATTATTTGTAATTATTGTTAATTATTGGTAATTATTGTTAATTATTGGTAATTATTCATAATTATTGGTAATTATTCCTAATTATTGGTAATTATTCCTAATTATTGGCAATTATTTCTAATTATTGGTAATTATTCATAATTATTCCTAATTATTGGTAATTATTCCTAATTATTGGTAAATATTCCTAATTATTGGTAAATATTGACAAGTATTGGGAATTATTGGTAAATATTGACAAGTATTGGGAATTATTGGTAAATATTGACAACTATTAGCAACTATTGTTAATTATTACTAATTATTGTTAATTATTACTAATTATTGGTAATTATTGTTAATTATTACTAATTATTGGCAATTATTGTTAATTATTACTAAATATTGGTAATTATTGGTAATTAATGGTAATTATTACTAATTATTGATAATTATTCATAATTATTTGTAATTATTCCTAATTATTGGTAATTATTCCTAATTATTGGTAATTATTTCTAATTATTGGTAATTATTCCTAATTATTGGTAAATATTGACAATTTTTTGCAATTTTTGGTAAATATTGGTAATTATTGAAAAATATTGACAATTATTGACAATTATTGGTAAATATTATTAAATATTGATAATTATTACTAATTATTACTAATTATTGGTAATTATTGTGAATAATTGATAATTATTCGTAATTATTATTAATTTTTACTAATTAATGTTAATTATTACTAATTATTATTAATTAATTCAAATTAATTTTAATTTTTCATAATTACTGCTAAATAATTGTAATTACAGCTAACTATTTTAAATTAATTAGTGTTTAATTGTCCCTAATTACTATTAATTATTAATAGTTATTCATAATTATTTCTAATTAGGAATCAGAAAAAAAAATTATAAAAATTTAAAATAAATAAATAAAATAAATATTAAATTAAAATTCATATAAAAACCATAAACTTGATGTCAATGTCGAACCGCTGTAGTTGTAGGACACCACCAACTGACTCCTCGAAATCAGAAAAAAATTATAACTGATCATCGTAAGAAGTTCAGAGTGAAAAAAACTGTAACGGTTGGTAGTATTTATATGTTTGATTAATTGCGACGGGATTTTTTTGTGACGGGATTCCCGCCGAAAATAAAGATATTTGCGACGAGACCTATCCCAAATAACCCCGGCCGCATTTAACTATGGGCGGTATTAAAACAGTTATTTGCGACGGGATCCGTCGTAAATAACCCCTGCCACCGCCGGTTATTTGCGACGGGGCTCTAACCCCGTCGCAAATAAACTTCGTGCTGTTTCACATGCATTTCACACCAAACCATTTGCGACAGTTAAAAGAAACACGTCGCAAATAGTCTTTAACCCCCACTGGTTATTTGCGACGGGGTTAAAACTCCGCCGCAAATAAATTTCCCGCGGTTTGGCGCACATTTCACGCCAAACCATTTGCGACGGGTAAAAGAAACCCATCGCAAATAATATCTTATTTGCGACGAGAATAGTTTCCGGTCGCAAATAATCCTTTCCGTAAGGTATTTCCGATGAGAATAATTCTCGTCGCAAATAACCCGTCGCTATTATCCATTTTTCCTGTAGTGTTTATTACATTTTATTAGATAGATGAGGTCAAATATCAAAGAACTGATTAGTTATACTATTATGGATAACTTGATATAAAAGTTATAACAATTTTTTTTGGAATATGAAATAAAACATAACCAAAAAAATGCTTATAATCCTTGAAGCTTATTCAAAGGATTCATTTTCATAACCAATGAAAATAAAAAAATAAGGGTGTTATAAAATTTTCAATAATTTTTATATACAATGGATTCCATCATGATTCAATAAATTATAATCAACATGGGATGTTAAATTATATAATCCACATTCCATTTAATCAATATCATCACATTCATAATTGGTTATGGCATAATCAATATGGAATAGTAAATATATGAAAACAAATTCTATTTAATGAATAAACTATGAAGGAAATGAATCTATTTATAAAATTATAGAGAAAATATCATTAGTGATGATAATAACTAAATTATAAATTAATTAAATTATTTATTTTTGTACACTATGTTCTTAGGCATCATTATTCATCTACCTTCAGGTTCTATCATTAGACAATTAAAAACTTTTGGGTAATGACCCATATAATATGGCTAACTGATTTTCCGCACTAGACTACTAATAAATTGAGGTGATATCTATAATTTTTCCCCAACTATAAAATTATTTCAAAATCATTACTCAAATATAGAATAATCATTTTAATTAATGAATCTATTTTCCTAAGAAAATATCTCTATGATGCATGGATACAAATTTATCAGTACTTCCCTAATAAATTAAATTACATACAATGTAAAACCTATATATAAAAATGGTATATACTTTAGGAAATAATTATATCCATCATATATGAATAAGGATATATAAATTAAATTTACTTTAAAATGAGAAATTATCACAATAGAGTGATTGTTTCAAAAGAGAGTGAAAAATTTCAAATGAAAGAGAGATTGTACAATCACTTTTACAACATTTAAATTTTCTACTCAAATCACCTGGGATGAGATAATTGAACATGAATATTAAAATATAATGATTTATTATGGAATTGTGATATTACATGTCAAAGGGGAATTAAACAAGCAATATAAAATAAATGCGGGGGTATAACGTTACAATATAACTCTATGAATGGAAATTGAGATGAATACCCCTTCCTCACAATTTCTTATAGATAAACATGATTTAAACTTTTATGTAATCTTTTATATAATTTATTAGTTTTAGAAAAATGATACACATATTTATAATATCATATATTGTTCTATTATAAAATATTACCAATGTATTATTAATAATGTTTCACTATTTTCACTGTTTATGGTGTTAATTTTCTTGTCTTCTCATGCATATTTTATAATGAATGTTTAGCTTCATTATTATAGGAAATAACTACATCATCTACATAATTATAATAAAGATATAAATATCATATTTAATTATTAGATACATTATTGTAATCTCTCTTAATTGTTGGGCATGGAAAATGAACCGCGTCTCTTCATAGAGACGGTATGTCATATGAACGCACATGCAATGATATCATTCCCTTAACAGGTAAATGGGTTTGAAAGTTGGAGATATATTTACTAAAAATATAAATATAATTTAATATATATCATATAAGAACATTAATTTTATCCTTATTAAATTCCTTGTAAATCTTATCTGAAAAATGATTCACATCACTTCGCGAGGGGGTATTTAGCCGTACACAAGAGCGACATTATAATATTTTACAAAATATGGAATGTAAGAAATTATATTTGATATTTAAATTAAAAATAATAATATATTCATAATAAATATTATATGTAAACATTAATTCCACCATTGTATTCAATAAAGAGAGGTGTTGATGGAAAACGAGATACGTCGGTTCGTGAGGTGATAGTATGCAATTACCAGGATTGATGATTTTGTTTCCAATTGGATAGAAGTGGATATGGAATTTTTTTTTTCAACAAACATAATAATATATAATTATATGTAATATACCATTGTGATTATATTTTATCTATCAATACATAATTTATGGTCAATAAATAATAATAAAATGAAATATACTTGTTTTTACCATTACCTTCTCCAAAAGAAATCTATGTTACATCTCTTCTTAAAGACACTAGGAATTGTTGATGTTACAAAAATAAGAAATAGAATACCTATTGAGATGTTTATTATAAATTGTGGAAGGTTTTTATGATAAAAATGGGATTTTAAGGTGTGAATAAGTTTGGGGATTGTGTTAGCATTTAAATGTGTGGGAAGGGGACACCCATGGAATTATTCAAAATAATTCCATTAAAACCATGATTGAATATTGATAAAAGATTCCATAATTGGAAATTATAGAATATTAGAGGTTATAAGGTAAAATTATGTCTATAAAACGGTTTTATGACATTTTAACACTTCTCATTTTAATGAAGCCCCGGTAAATTAGTTTCTACTGTAACCATAATAATTAATGCTTATGTATTTTACTATTAATTAGGGAAATAATTTAATTTTAACTTATTATATAAAATAATAATTCTTATTCAAAATAAAGAATCCATTTCATTAAAATCAATTCAAATAAGTGGAATAATAAAATTGACAGTTAAACTAGTAGGCCCAATGAAAAAGTGAGTTTCAAAGAAAAATATTATCATAAATATAAAAGGATTTTATTTCAAAATATATAACTGAATTGATCTCATTGAAATAAAATAGATAAATTGTAATATAATTGAAAAAAAATTCTTTATAAACACTTTATAATGTAATTTACCCTTGTGATTTTTTAAAATTCCAATGAAATGTATAAAATAAATAATTACTTTTCACTATTAATCAAAAAATGAAACAATTCTTATAAATCCAAAAAAATAACCCTAAGTTAATTTTAATATGATTATTTAAAAAAGAATACTGTTTTATTAGATAAATTTCCTTTGATTTATAAAAATTAATTTTAAATTGTTTTCCCAAAGAACGACTAAATGGTCTTTTAAAAAAATATTGTTTTTCCAAATCAAAATCTATTAAAATATTATTAGTATTTATAATTAAAGAATATCTATATTATTTCTTTAATAAAATTATAAACCATATATGTTTTAAAATTTAGTTATTACTATTCATACCCACCTATGTAACGTCTAGATTATAATTGTATTGTTTAAAAAATATTTCAACATAGTGTTTTTGTTTAAAATATGTGTTGTGTTCATCACAATCAATCAAAGATATTGAATTTATTTAAACCAAAATATGTCATAAATTATCAAGGTTTTAAAACTACAGTTGTGGATAATGTTCACAATGAATTTATGGTAGAAACATTAATCGTAGCCTCAAATTTATCCAATTCATTATTTGATTCTAGATATTTTTACTCGTTTATATCATCAAAACATTCCAATGTAATTACAAAATTCCATATCAACATAATATATGAGTTCTCTCTCAAAAATGGTAGTGGAAAACTAAACAAAAGAATGATTATTTAGTCATTTATCTTTATAAACCATAAACACACCCTATTTAGAGGTTTCATTATTATACCAATGGATTATTTTTATATAATACTTGATATGGATTGTATTTCAAAATATAATAAAAAAAATTTAATGAGAAAGAAGTTATTATTATAGATGAATATGTGTACTTACTTATCCTTATAAGGGATACTACATCACCAAAATCATGTCTAGATCTACCACAATAGATCATATGAATTATATTTTGGGGACAAAGGGTTGGCCAAGCCTATGTATGGAAAAAGAAACATCCAAATTGTGGATGTAACTATTTTATAGGAATTCATTGGTGTCTTTTCTAAAGAATTACATGGACATCTACAAGATCATGGAGTATATTTTTCACAAATTTAATCTATGATAAGAACAATATAATAAACTCCATATTGAATGGACACTATGGAAATAGTGGAGTTAATGAAAAAACAGAGGAGTTGACTATAATGTCATTTATACATACTTGTCTTTCTCCAAGGGGATACCATTTTTTTGTTTTGATAAAATGAGGGATCTTTGAGGTTGTGAAATTATTATAGGGAATTAAATGATATTTTAATAAATACCAAAAATCATCTTCCTCACATAGATGACTTATTCAATCAAAATCATGGATATCATTAGTTTTCAATGATTTAAATTTATTAATGGTGTTAAAAAATTGCGAGTAAAGAAGGAATAAATCCCAAAGTCAACATTTCAAATTAGGTATAGACATTATGAGTTAATTTTCATTCCATTTTTATTGACTAATTAACCATCTTTATTCATGCTTCTGATGAACAAAGTATTCATGTAATATATTGATAATATTTTGGGTGTTTTTTAATGATATCATTGTGTACTGTCAATTCATTAAGGACCATGATAATCCCATGTGGATCATTCATGAGGAACCTTTTATAAAATTTTGATATGATAAATATAGAATATTTTAATTCTAGTTTCATAATGTATCTTTTATAATATATAGTGTCTCCAAGGATATAATATTTGTTGATAATGTGAATGAAAAAGAAGAACTAAAATTTCCTAGACTAACAAACATAAATGAAGAACATAATTTCATTGGTTAGGAAGGATTCAATCGGCGGGATTTTCAAATTTTATCTCGATTGGAAAAAATATTAACTAGATTTAATCATTAAGGGTCTATGTTTGTATGGAAAAAGTAATGTGAAGAATTTTTGGAGGAATGAAAGGGACAATTGGTTAATTATGTGGTTTTGGTTATACCCTTTTTAAATAATGTATTTGCTAAATATATTTATTCATCGAGGAAGTGAATTGGTTATGTCCTTACGAATAATGATAAAGATATACCATGTGCATCAAAGTAGTTAAAGACTCATAAACAAAACTATCCCATACAAGTAATTAAAATATAAACTGTATTAGTTTCTCTAAATATATGGAGACACTATATGTTTTGTGAAAGATATGAGATATTAATGGATCACAAGAGTTTAAAATACATATTATCATATAAATAAATTGACATAATTCAATGGCGATGGATAAATACACATTAATATTATGATTTATCAACACAATAACATGAAATAAATGAAAATATGGTTGTAAATGCACTGAGTAGGAATGATAATCGATTTATATCCAAAATTAAGATCATTAGATATCCAATACTCTGGGAATAGTAAATATGTTTTGTGGAATTATTAAGGAAGGGGAAACATCACACTTTTCTCAACTGACATCCACACCATATTTATGGAAAAAACTAAAAAACTCCACCCTTTTGATGATACAATTAAAATTAAAATTAATTCTATGAATTATTGGAATTTTCAAAATTATTATATGATGATGATATTCCAAAATTTGGAAATATTATGTAGTTTCCATCTATACTTGAGATAAAATGGGAATTATTTAAGGAGTTTCATAACATAAATTTCTCTATACACTATAGAAGCACCATAATGCTTATAATCTGATGGAACATTTTTTTTGTGGTACAATAGGAAGTCATAAATTGTTTATTATGTGTAATGATGTTTGGTTTTTCAATAATTGAAGGCTATGATACATCAACCTGGTACTAATTGAAATTCCATACCCTTTCAATCATTTTAATATGAGAGAATTGTTGATGGTTCCTACTTTCTTTGACCTCATCTAAGGTTACACAACAATATTTATACAAATAGATATATATTTTGACTAGAATATGAGACATGTATGATGAAATTACTCCTCAAAACTCCTCATCTACAGCATAGCCCACTACAAAATGTCTGCATGCCCCAATAAGCCAAAGAAGCTTCATCACCTACTTCTTCTACACACCAAGATCCATCTGACACCACCACTATTTACCACCACTGAGCTGACATAATAAACCCCCATCTTCATCGAACCATTCCTCCTTCATCTCCCTTTGTTGTAGATTCATCGTCGATATGTTTCCACCAATCTTTCTTGAGAAGCCAGTCTACCCCCACCATCCTCACCGGCCCCCACACCAACATCTTGACTCGACCAAACCTCAACGACTCAGCCATCTACCTCTCACACATGTCACCTTGTCCCTTCATACCCCCTCCCCACCGCAACTCAAATAAATCCCTAATTATGGGGAAACTAGGATGTGATCCCTATTAAATGTTGGCTTATGGGGTCACCTTTTTCACTAGGCTAGGATCCCAACTATGCAATCATCTTTACATAGCTATTGATGTTTACTTATTATAATACTTAATCTGAATTAATTATATCCATCATTATATAATAAATATTATATCATAAATGTGATAATTTGTTATTATAATTATGGGAAAACCATATTAAATTTATTTTCCATATTATGAAAACAAAAATTATCACTTGTCCATAAGTATGACTAAACATCTCCAAGTAGTGGTGTAATATATTTTTCATAACCATTTAAATTAGCGGATGGGTTATAAAGATTTATGCAATGGTTATAAGTGATATCAATCACAAAAAAATATGATTATGGAATAATAATATATTATATAAACTGTTTCTTATGGAAATGCCACTTTTTTGGGGAAATCATTATTTCCAAACAGTTTCCAATGTGTTTGTTTGTGGAACCAAAAACACTCAATAGTTCGGTATCATAGGGAACTTCATTAAAAATGTAGATTCTTATTAGGTAATTTATCCCTTGATGCTTAATAAATCTCATTTTTGAAGAGGATGGGAGGCCATTCTCATCACAACATTTGGGGGGGGGATTATTACCTTTTTAAGAAACTCTTTTATATTTATGATATGTTAATGAATCCTTCATTAATAGCCAAGTATGATGTGAGTTTTCCCAAAATTAGAAATCAATTAAATGAATATATGGAATTCAGAATCATCCATATGTATTCAAGGTTATTCATAAATGGCTATACAGGAATGTACATGAGGTTCTATATTGATTGTATATTATTATATAGTACGCAGATATTGTTTGGTCATTATTATGATGATACTGGTTTACTTACCACGTGGCGGGGAACTCTAGTATTTTTTTCATCCTGGTAGACAAATGCCACATTTGAATTCATCATCACTGAGGGAGGTATACGTTGTATTGATGTTGGAATCTTACCCATAGGTGGGATTCCAATGTATCATTGTGAAAAAAATTAAAACCCATGAATTTTGTAGTCTCTTATCAGGACACATCATACATTCTATGGTCATGTGACAAGAACCCAATTGTATAGTTTAATGTCATGTGGTAAGTACATATAGGCAGAAGGTTCCTATTTAATGTTTGGTGTGGGATTTATACCGAAGAATCCTAAGGAACATGGAAGGAATATGAGCTTCCATGTGGAATTAAGTCGTGCGGTGCATATGGCATAGAAAGAACATGGATGATTCCAGATTTTTTTGAACCTTAGGGAGGCTTCCTACATATCCCATTTTTATGGTAATTAAATCCCACATTATTCGGTGGTGAGTACCCACACATATGGAGGACCTTAAAAGAATATCTCATAGAGGAGTATAGATCATTGATTTGTTAAGTAATATATTAAAATTTAGAAGGATATCCCCTCTGAAAGGACCACAAGGTATGATTCTACTCATGGGAATTTGGTGAATTAACTAGGTGATTACCCTGAGAATGATATCCAAATTAAGGGAATTATGAAGGGGGCTTATTCCTAGGGAGGATTCCCATTGATCACGAGCTCCAAGTGTGCTTCCTAAGTATCATAGTAATAGTAAGAATCAGAGTTATCATAGTTAAATCCATTGAGTTGGATTTTTTTCTTTCATGATATTCACATACCACTATGACCATGTGAGTCCTTCTTGGCATGAGACGCGGGAAGAAGATGAAGATTTGATAAAACACACACTCTTCTCTATCTACTAAAGACGCATGATGGAGAGGATTAACTTATAAATCCTAAAGGGGATTCATATTTGTGGTTTTCTTCGTGATTACTCTTAAGTATGATCCCCATGTATTGGTTCAACCTAGCATAGGATTCATGTGATGAGGATTGAGGAGTTTCTTAAGGAGTCTAACGACCCAAAATTCTCATGGAATCCAAGAGGAGGATCTCAACTCACAACATAGGAAGGTATCAAAGATTAGTATGTCTACTCAAGGAATTCCATGGAGTGCGGAAAGAGTATCTCAAATCATGGTATTCTACAGGTGGACATTATGGATAAATAAGGTGTAAAATGGAAAATGTGCTCAATGTAGACTATACATTTTTGGTGAAACATTCCATTTTACATGGGTGTCAGTGATGAAAGTGAAGGGAATTGCCTTGAGGGCCGGGATAGTAGCTTTGGACTTATCATGAGTGGGGGTGGTGGGTAAATCCCATCCGTTAGGGACCAACAAGTTCACTCAAGTGGGTCTCCCTAGAATTGGTTTCCAATGTAGGTTTCCCTAGAATTGGTTTCCCTAGGTGTCATGCCTAGGTATGGGGTCCCCCCAGGTGGTACTTCACCCATGTAGTACTAGGAAGGAATAGAATTCCTCACCCAAGTATGGATCACCTAAGTGTGGGTCTCCCAAGAGCCAGGTTGGGGGTCATTCCTTAGTGAAGGTGGGTGATTGGAGGTCACCCAAGAAGTCATAAACTACATGGGTGGAGGAACTATACAACTAGAGCCCTCTTCATGATTCACATTCCAGGAGGTCAGCCAACATCTAAAAATTTATAGTGAGTGGTCTTTTTTAGACCTTTTCATGGAACTATATGATTGTACTTTCATAGAGATACCTGCATTGAGGGGATTGCATGAATAAACTTGCAAGGTGGCACACTTTCATTTATAAAACATCTCTAACTTCTGATATGCATATCTTTTGATTCGTGAGTATTTGTGGGTTTCACGACAAGTAAAATAGATGAACTGAAAGAGATTTTTCTTCTTGATAATTGGAATACAACAAATCATCTCAAAGTAAACTCATAAATTTTAATTTGATGCATTCAATCATTTTCATCATTCATCAAGGAAACCCACAACCATTTCATAGAGGGGGGAGGTAGTCTTTCCACGTACCATTCATTCTTGAGCAGTCTTCTGTAACATTGAAATCTAGCCTACATATACTTTTAGCATGAAAACACATTATCCTAATACATTAAATTTGTCATCTATGTGAGGATCACATAATTAATTATCAGAAAAAGTGCATGGAACACATTTTCCTATAAAAAAATCCCCCCCCCCATGAATTAGATTCATTCAGAATGAAAAGAATCAAAATCTAAGGTAATTATAGGGAACTTTGATGCATTCTGAAATAATTTTGTGACATTCGGATCTATTTCATGTTTTGAAGGATGAAAATATTGGTTCCTAATATTGGGGTCCTATCAAGAGTATGGTTCAAAGGATTGAGATTCAAAATGAAGATGATGTGTCTTAGGAGGTAGTTCGACATACTAAGAGTTATGTTGAAGGCCTTTTCTAATATAGGAATGAGAGAGACCATTTTGTGAATGTTCATATGATTTTTCTCCATAAATAATTTTTTTTTTTTGATTCCAAACATATATGTTTTCATCCCAATTTTCCTCTTATAATCATAATGTCAAAACATATTTCCATAGAATTATATCTTTCTATCATCTAATCATAATTACTAATATAGGGAAAGGGGGTGCTCTAAAATTTTATTTAAGACAATGGGCATAGTAAGCATAGTTTTACTATTTTAATGGTCATGTGGAAAACTATACAAACTTTTTGTATTTTAAATTTTCATATATAGAGTTTTCCTAAACTATATGGAGTGTAGGTTTAGGAAGTTTGGACATGAATTTTTTCCAGGGTTCCCTTTGTGAGTTTTCAACCTGGTGAGTTCTGTATCTGTTTTCTCGGGTAGTTTAGTGTCACGCATGTCGGACTCAAAAAGATAATTTTTTTGGAAAAAATTCATTGGCCATGTTTTTTTTTTGAAATTATAATCCAAACAAGGATTTAAGGTTTTTAAATCTATAATATTCTATAGTTACATCCAGGGCGAATCTTGAGAAATTTTATGAGACTTTCAAATCTAAAACAATGAATTAATTAATAGAGAATCCCACTTCTAAATATATAATTACCACTTGTTAAAATACCTGTTATATGATCTATTGTATGAAAGGACAACCGATGAATGTAATGAACAGTCAAATAGCATCATACATTGGCTGAAAATACATTATGGTTATAACATATGAAAGAAAAACAAGGGAATGTACTGCATGATAAAGAAAAATAGGTCCCAAGAATTATAACATTTTTAACTAATGAACAAAGAAATTTTATGATTTGGGTGTCTTAAGACTACAATGGGTGGATTTTCTAAGGATAGATGTTTGGGAATAAACGAGTCATCTTCACTGACCCATGACACAAATGAGAAACCACTCCTACATGAATGTGACCGGTGAAGGAGGATAAATTTTGTTAGAAGGGGATTTATAATATAATGTTGGGTAGTTTCAAGTATTTTTATAAAGACATTAGGGGGATTTGTAGTTTTAAGTCATACATGAAGGACATTATACTATGTAGTTTAGAGTCATATAATAAAGACATTGTGGGGGATATAATTTAAGGACTTTATCTTTGACCAAAGGATTGATGATTCGCCAATTCTTGATAATTTGTCCTATACTGTGATACTATATTCAGTTTTTATAGAGAAAATTTATGATGTGATTTAGGTATTTCCAGATATAATGGGTGGTATGAAAATGATGATTATGGAATTTAACTGAATTATTTCCCTAGAACAAAATTACCATGATTTTAAGACCCCGTAATAAGGGATGATTTACTAAATTCCCACATGGGAGAATACTTCATAGTCATATAGTGGCATCGTTTGGATGGAAAACCTATTATAAGGGTAACAAAAAAGGCCATATAGGTAACATATTTCATATTCCGGAAGAAGATATCTCAATAATTCTGATATTATAAAACTAAAATTCGATGAATGTTTATGGAGATTAGGATTTTCTTAAGCATAGAGATTAGTTTTCTGAGAATGTACCTGAATACAGAAGGGAGTTTTAAAGTCGTAGATAACAATGAATTGGGGGAACGGATGCTCTGTGTAGGTCTTACCAAAACACAACAAGTAGAGCACATGTAGTTTTAGGTAATAAAGCTAGGACCACTAGACTAATGAAATGATGTTTGGTATGTGGTCTGATGGTCAAATATTTATCTATAACTCTTTGAAAAAATGATGTGGGGAAATGTAAACCATGGCCTTGGAGAATTTTTGGCCAGTATAGGGGATATGTGAATAATATTTTGAGGATGACTACAGATTTTCGGGTTCCAATATACTACCATCAAAGCATAAGGGGACATAAGAGGATTCCCCCAAGGGGGAAGTTATAACTAGTTAACAAACCCGTTATGGGGGCTGTTTTTACAAGCCCCAATGGGGAATGTACTACATAGTCAAATAGTGGAATCCTTATGCTGATAGTACCATTATGTATGAGACTTATACCAGGATAATTTGGGGACAAACTGTATAGTCAGGTAATGGAGCTCTCAGTTTTAATACATTAGGCCACCAAAATCCCAGGAAGGGTTATAGATATATGAATTTATTCATGATTAGGAGTGTGACATGTGAAAAGTGATTTTATTCAATGCATGAAGAAGTATCAAACTGATATTGGCCATGAGTTTTTAATCTCATGCAGAGATTTGACTCATATGTCAAGTAACGACATCACTCATTTCTATGATGGTCTCTCTATGTAGAAGACACAAAATAAAATATCTGCATATATTTTTTATTTTATATAGGATATGGGGAATTTCTTTTCACCTCATGGCTGGATATGGGACTTTAGGCATAGGGTTCACTATGTATCTCAATAAAATGATAATATAGACACATTTAGTTCTGGAGGTACCATGCAATTTGAAGTCATGTGGTGTGGATGTTTTTGATTCCGATGTGAAAATGAATATTATGGCTGGGCCAAGGAGTAGATCCAAATCAACACTAAGTAACATTTTGAAGAAGAAATCAATCCATACATAGTTCTCTTAGATACTTGTACATTTGTAAAGTGGGAACTCATATTGGATCTTCCCATGTAGATATTACTCAGTCATGGGAGAGTAGGGGATTTTTAGATGTTGTGATTTAGTTGGTCACATTGTTGAATATTGGGAAATCACTACATATGTCAATGAAAATTAGAATCAAGTCACACATTGTACTTAAATAAAAGGTCTCTCCCCTGAATTTAATTCATAAGTGGAGGATAATGGGGGTTTATTTGAATATGTGATCATACATAATATGATAACTCATATTGAATCCCCTCACATAGACCTGAATCATTCATGGGATAATAGAGGTATTATTTTCATGATGTTGCGACTGGGAGCATTATGGAGAGTCTGGGTGTCACTACCTACCTCAAATGAGTGAGAATCAGGCCCCACGTAGTCTCTAAAAATGTCCCCTGTGAAATTTTGATCCCTATATAGGGTGTGAGGGATTGTAAAATGTGGTTGGACCAAGGTATATGACCCATGTAAACATTTTCTTATCAATAGGCTAAGAATAAATCCACACAAAGTTCGTGGAATTCCATGTTGTTTAATTCAATGTGGTAAGGATGAAGGTGAGCTGACATGAAGTGATGGAAACATTATAGATTGGCCCCTGAAAGAATGTATGGGCAAAAAAGATTATCGTATAGGGGTAAGAATCAATCTTCACATTGTCCATGATAGGCTCTTATTGTATGCATCATTCGTTCATTGGAACTAAAGGTGCTCTATGTTTAATCGTGATTGGACCCAGGATTAGAGATCCAAGAATCAGTACATTTTCAATAGAATGGGAATCAAGCCACACGTAGTTCTTGAAATTTTTTCCCACACCAATCAATCATTGATATGGGAAAGGGGAATTTTTATAACTTCCCCATTGATGGTTGGACCTAAATAATGATTTCTTGGAAGGGTTCCCTATATAGATATGGTACATGCATTGAAAAAGCGGAATTTTTTTTCATGAATCGTGGTTGCACTGAGGATTATAGATTAGGGAGTCACTACATATCGTATTAGGGAAAGAATCAAAGAACGCGTAGTTCTTGAAGAAGTTACCCTCACCAACTGAGGTTTTATGTGAGGGAGGGGGCTTAAATATTTTTTTTTCCAGAATAATGATTAGGATCAAGATAAAAAATGTAATGGGAATCAAGCCCTTTGTTATGGAGGAATTCCCAGAATATAATTGGTTCATACACAAGGAAAAGGGAAATTGTTTCTTTATGGGTACAGATAGATGTATGATATGAGACATGGGTATCACTACAAATCTCATTGAAATGAAAATCAAGCTGCACATAGTTCTTGGAAAAAATTTTAGTTTATCGACATGAAGTGAGGACATTAGACCACCTAACATGAATGAAACCTGGTGGATGAACCAGGTGATAAGACCTAGGTGTCACTATATATCTTATTGGGTAATGAATCAGGCCACACTATTTTATGAAATTATTCCCCATTAAAGTCTAATATAGACACATGGGGTGAGGGGATCAAGTTTAACTTGATAGTGGTAATGAGGTGAGTGATGTTTATGCATAGAAGATACTAATCTTTTGAGGGACCACAAGGAGTTTCTACTCATAGTACCTTGGGAATTTCTTATCATAAAATTAGGTATAAATTAACCATACAGTTTAATGTAATGTTGGGATGAATACTAGAGCTATAAAGTCTAACATCTTGAAACTTGAACCATATGTCATGTAGTTTTTCATTATTTTATAAGTTCGATGATGAAACTCTGTATAACATCATTCAACAAGGATGTAAATTGTTTTATGTAGTTTAACATATTGTAGCTAACACTAACTGTATATGATTACACAATTTACTTCTTCAAGAACCATGTATTGGTTGGATTTGTAGTGAGTTCTCCATCCATTGAGATTAAGTAATAAACTCCATTAGAGAGGACCTGATGTATGGTATAATTTCCTTCTCACATTGTCTTAGGCATTGAAGGCTTCATTCCTAGTACCATCAGAGTCCTAAAGACCAATACAAATTCTCATTGGAGGAATGAACAAATATGTAATTTCTTGAAAAACTCTCATGCTATCTGGTTATGATAGACCTCTAGGTGGTGAATATTGTTCCATCTCTTTTAATCCAATCACCATAGTTCATCTAGTCATTTTTGGGATTTCTCATCTATACATATCCAGTCAGAAATAGAAATATGGTACAATGGAAACCGAACCTCAATTGGAAGACATATTCTGTTCTTTAGACCAATGAGTATGGGGTTACTCATATAGTAGTATGGGTTAATGTATGGTAAGTCCATAAGGCATGCAAGAGTGTATCAGGCCAAGAATTATTATCTGTAACCACCATCGTTTTGAGTTTGTTTGACAGGGTCTTCTTAAAATCCTATATTTATAAATTGTTCATTGCTTAATAGAAAAATTAATGGTTGGATTTGATATTTTATTCCTGATATAGCTTCTCCACCTTAGTTGAATTGAAATTAGTGCCATTTTCCATTATAATAGTATTATGGGAACCAAATATGGAAATGATATTATCTTTGACAGAGATAACAATGCTTTTGGCTTCATCATATTTGTGGGGTATCACCTCAGCCCATTTGGAGAGGGAATCAATAACAATAAGGATATACCTAGAATCCTTTTCCTTAGCTTGAGGAAATGGTCCAAGAATATCCACTCCCCAAGTGGAAAATGTCCAGCAGTATTTATTATTATTTAAAAACTCTGGGGGTTGATGGATTAAATTGGAATGCACTTGAAACGGATTACATTTCATAGTTAATTACGTGAAATCCTTCATCATCAAAGGCTATAATTATCCAAACCTATATGTATTCCTATACCTGAAATGGTGGGGACCACACTTTTTCTTGTACATATTCCATAGAAACTGTAATCCCTTTTCCATTAACACATCTGAGAAGTACACCATCAAATCCTCTATAGTAAATGACATCCTCATGATTTTGTTTGTCGTAAAGAGTGAGATTATCCACTCACCACTAGATCTTCTCTCCTCCAAATATATATGGGGGAAGTATTCCATCATGGAGATATTCCATGATGGTTTTCATCCATCCCATGGTAGGGATAAATGGATCATGGATGGGAGTAATGTCATTGATCTCTTATGTTCTAATTTGAACAATTAGTTAAACCATTTGGCAGTGGGAAATACTTATGATTGTTTTGTTTTGATTTTTATCTTCCGAAGCTATAGCTGCATTTACCAAAACAACTTCCTGATCATTATGTATTCATAGAATGTTATCCAATGTTGGGACTGAGATAAATTATTCCATTAACCCTTGGACACAATCACACATGGGAATTATATCCTCCTTTCTGATGGCCTAATCCACATTGAAATATTTGATTATCAATTCCTAATAAACATTTATTTAATGGAAATTCAATGTTACTTGGGGTTCCAATTATAGGCTTATAATACGGTCATGATGTTCCAGTTCAATTTTCATTCCACCTTCTTATAATAGGAAAGAAAATGGAAATACTTCTATCTCAAGGGATATATTCAAAACTCCCAACATGAGTTTTTTATGATTAGTGTCATCTATTCTCTTATCTATTGGACTTATGGATCGACCGTCAAAATATATATACCACGTTTGGGGATATCCTTAAGAGAGAATATTTCTTCATCATGTAGTTATGCATTCAATGATGTCTCTTTTTTAGATGGGTTCTCAATAATAATGTCTACAAAGGCTTTGGCATTCACTAATTTCTGAGGAATAAATTGTATATATGAATCTACTATAGGTTAACTTCCCACCATTCCCGAAACCCTGTGTGAATAGGATGAACAAGGATAAATTTTACAGGGGTATTGCGAGAAACCATGTGGATATTGTGGTGCTGCAGGTACTGTCTCATCTTCGGAAGCGAAAAGATTATGGTAGGAATCTATTCTCAATAACTAAATATTGAGTCTCTTCATATATCATGGTTTGAATGATATAATAAAAAATATTTTCCTTCCCAAAATCATTATTTTGTGAGAGTAATGTACCAAGTGATCACTCCATGGCCATCATGTACAGAATGAGTGTATTTCTATTTATAATTGGTATTAATAATAGTGGGATCAAAAGATATTTTTTGAGGGAATACAATTATTATTATAAGTCATTGGTCCTCTAATAAGTGACACATTTCTTCATCAACTTGGTTATGGGTAAACACTTCTTATGAGGTAGGATACAAAACTCTGAATGTGGGAAATGTTTCCTTGAATTCCTCTTAACAATTTAATGTTTTGTTGAGGTGACATTCCAAGGATATATTTATTCTTATCGGGATCAAATTAAATGCCCCAATAGAATACAACAAAGAGAATAAATTTTCCTATGTTAACCATGAAAGAAAATTTCATGGGGTTTGTCTTTATATTATATTATTGAAGCCTACTGAATATGGTTTCTTAGTCATCCAAGTGATTATAGTGTTGTTTTTTTGGATCGCAAGGTCATCAACTTGGAAATCAAAAAAATCCCAACAAGTGTTTGAATATGTGATGCATATCCCATTGATATGTGGAACCCTTGTTCATAAAAAAAAAGGTCATTACTCGATAATAGAATACACAATGATGTTCATTGAATTATTTGGTTTCCACATTTTATAGGGCCAACTAGATTTGATTTTACCCAGAATAGCCATCCATGAAATAAAGGGCTTGGTAGCCTACTGTTACCTCAATGAGGAGTACATTGATTGGAACCATGAAGTAATATTTTGGAAAATTATATTTTAGATATATAAAATCAATTCAAATATTATTTTACCATTAATAATTCTCATTGGTACAATATTGGATAGGATCTTTGGTTATTGTACCTCTCAAATGATGTCTTATTTGGCCAGTTTTTCCACATTGGCCTCAATCTTTGGGGCATGATTTAGGTGTTTCCTCCTCGTTACTTTCTTATATATCCAATGATCTTCTAGTAAACCAAAATTATAGATTCCCCCCATGGTGTGAAGTCCTGGAATCTATGTGTAACTCTAGTCTAACACATCCCATTGATTATTTATCAAGGAAGTATATTCCTCCATTTCTTATGGAGTCAATGCCGCCCTAATTAAATGGGGACGTTCAACTTCTTTTTTAAAATGATTAATATCTCTATGTTCATGCACGTTGGTGGAGATACCATCCTCAAATTCTAGAGGGTCATCCTAGACACCTCTTCATTTTCCTCTTCCACTTCCTCATGCATCACTTCTTGTGCTTCATGCTAGGGAGAGATGAAAAAATGTCCCTCAGGAGGAAGACATGAGTCCCCCTTAATACATACATAGGATGATGAAATAATTGTATTCTCATGTGATGGATGGAATCCTTCTTATTGTTTTGAAGGGGAAAAAAGAGAATCAGAATACGTATTTTCACATTCTCCTATATTCATGACACCTTCATCCAGTTCCGCTGGTTGAATGACGATTTGTTGAAGCTTAGGGTACAGAATGAAGACATTTTCTTTCAAGATGCCTTTATCACTAAGAGAGTTGATAACTTATTTAGTTCCATTGGGACCAACTATCATGACTACCATTATGGAATCCAATGAAAACAAAATGTGAATTCTATCCCACAACATCAATTTTATTAATGTGCAGCATGTAATATGCACTGAGCTTCTTGAAACAGTTAGCTGGTATCATATCAATGCCAATTGGGGAATTTAATCAGGTGGAATCATTATCCATTGATTGTTTCCCTTCATTAAGATATAATATATCATTAATGTATTATGTTATGAAAGATTTTAATTGGTCCTTGTCACTATATAATGTCCCAATTTGACCATTGATAAAATATTTGAGACATTGGGCGTATGGAGATTGAATGGTCGTATGTTGATGTAGCGAAGGTCTTCCCAGTAGAACATTGAATGATGTGACCTACTGGACCACCATGAACCATGAGTCAGACAGAAGATATCCAAATCGAGTTCTTGATTATGATATGGTTGAGAGGATCTTACTAATTCTTAACATAACCCTATAACATTAGAATGGAGGGAGAAAAGTGATATTTATTAAGACCGACTTGATGAAGTGTCTGAACTGGGATTAGATTTACTTTGGAACCTTTTTCAATGAAGGATTGTATGATAACAATGTCATATGGCCTGTTTGATATATGCAAGGGCCTAATAAGTCTGTGTATGATAGAATCCTCATCTGTCGGGTGAAGGATATGACTATACAACATTCTATCGGATCATTCTCTTGACAACATACTTCATCAAAACTGACCACAACATCAAATTATTTAGGGTTTGACAATGCCTAAATGAGTTCTTCAGAGTTTTATTTTGACAGTCTTAGAGAATCCACATTTGATAACCTTACCATCACATGGGTATTTTTCATCAAAACATCATACTTTTTATCAAGAGATCTTCATTTAACCGAATGAAGATGATCCTTTCCTGGTGCCATAGGAGCTTATGTTTATGATATGGATGGGCTGTTATTTGGGATAAGAGTTTCAAGTGTTTAGATTCTTGGTGGATTAGTCCACCGAGGTTTACCTAACATACAAGTAGGTAGAGGAATATCCTATAACTGGTCATCCAAGACAATCATGTAAGGGAAGACCCTGTCATGTGGGTTGGAAGAACTCCCTTGATTATTTTGAGCTTGTTGGACAACATTCCCAAGAGTTTCAACTGCAAATAATGATTGATATGGGGTTTAGTTGAAGTAGTGGATCCTAGAATGACCAGATCTATCCTTATATCCTTGAATATGATGAACAATTCCCCCATTTCTCTAATCATATTTTTGAAGATCAAGTTTATAATCAAAATAATCATCTGAGTAGGGATATGTTAAGTGAATAACATTAATGCAAACAAAGGTCAATTCATCATCCAATGATGATTCTGCATGGGGGTCAAATATTATAATATTGTAATGGAGGGGTGGTTCACATTCATTGATATGGTCAACATGACATCTTCTAAGCCCATGGAAAACATTAGACTTGACATGAGCTCATCTTCTTATGTTTTCACTTTATCCATATATCTATGTCAGTTCTTTATGGATCAGACTTCAGATAATGCGGCCTTTGATGAAGATGTAATTTTTTTAGTGAAAGTGTCTTGAGGAATAGTTAGTTGCTTCAAATATGTTTGTACAATTACATGAGTTCAGTTGATTGTTTTTCTAACCATACAATCAATTAACATTAGAATATTATGGCTTTTGACTTCATAATAGTCACCTTTCTGCTCTATATTGATAATAGAAACGTATTCTACCAACGATGGTAAAGTTTTCAGTTTCACATTCCTACAATTTACTGAATTTTATATGAGGTAATTGAAAAAACACTCTTGTATGGGATGGAACAACATTTATTGAAAGGGAAAAATTTTTGTGACATCCTCATCACCCTCTTTGTTTGGATTATTGGGATTTTTCAATGGGACTATGTTTTTTCCAAAACTGAGATGAAGTAACTAGGGACATTGTCATTTAGAAAGGAATAGAACTTGTTTTTCAAGTCCTCAAATTATCTCCACCAAAAATATTAGTGATCTTCTTGATGAGACATCCATTGTTATTGACACACTAGAGGTGGATCCTTGTGGTACGTTATAGGTGTTGAGGTAGGAGTGGGTACATGGTCCTTCTTATGTGTAGATTTTTCATAATATTCCTTTATTTCTCTCCTTTTGTGAGCTAAAGGGATTACCCCGGACTTAGATTTGGTCTTTATGATGGATTTTTTCAACTGTTGGTCAATTGAAGCCAGATCCTAAGACCCTACAATGTATATCATAGGGGTAAATGGTGTATGCAAATTATTACCGATTTTTTATACATATAAAACCAACTATTATTTTTGAGGGACTAGTAGGATAATGGAGTTTTTCAATTAATTACACCTATCAATGAAGTCTGAGACTCTTTCATTATTGCTTTATTTTCAGTATGTGAGATCGAAGACTATTTTCTTCTGCATTGTTGAGTTGAACTAGAATAAGAACTTCTGATAGGGGTCTTCGCATCTAGTAATCGACCAGGACTGAAAAATCCTATAACATAAAAAATATTTCCCTTGGAATGATTTCATGAAGCATCTGAGTCTCACTACTTCCTACTGCTTAAGGGTCCTAATCATGGAATATTAATGATAGATTAAATTCATTATGTGCTAATTTGAATCTCTCAAGCCTCTTAAAATATAAAATATATGATTCCTAATGTTTTTAAGGGGAGGATTCAGATCAAACCATTTGGGATAATCCATTTTTATGGATGCACTAGTGAAACATTTCCATCCATAGCTTGTAGTTGATTCATTAATGATTCAATGGTGTTCAAATGCACTATAGGAATACGTGGATGAGTTGGGACCTACATAGGTGTGGAAGTTGGAGGCTGAATAGGTGTGATGACTCGTAAGACCATTGGTGGAAACACTATTGGTATCTGTCATGTGTAACCAACAAGGGAAGGCATGTAAAGATTTTCCTAACCATGTTTTGGATACATACCCAATAGAGGGAATTATTGATCTTCTTTCGTGAGATTAAAATATTTTGGTGGTTGATATGCCTCGTTTAGAAGATGTTCTCGATCAATTTTTTTGGAAAACTATATTTATAGAGGTTCTCCAACTATAAGGGTAAGTTGAGGACTTCTTAAAGATCATATCATGCAGTAAGATTACCTCAGAGTAACTCTAACTTGATTCTTGTCAACTCTCACATTTCCTCCACATGGTGAGAAAATATTACCAATCATGAAAGGGGTTGTTCTTCCTCAAGGGGAATATTATACATGTTATGAATCTTACCTTTTCCTTTATTAGGATCCTTTATTAGGGGTAAAGTTTGATTATTTTAGTGGATAACCAAATTTTGGGTGACCATCTTGTCTCGGGTACACACACCTTCTGTGTTAGTTTTTGTGCGGACCATCTCAAGAACATAAACTTCTTCTTCAGAATCCATCAAAATTGTCTTGTTTTTTGGAGGGTCATTTACGATAAAATTGATGAAATTCATAGATGTGTAGTGCATCACATGTGTTCTGTTGGAATCTCAGTGAGATAACCATCTTATATTCCCTCCCAGTAACCATGTACTCCTGTTTTATAATACTTCAGGAACTATTTTTTGATAGTAACCTGAAGGTAATCCCATAACAGATTCATTTTATGCATTCCAGTTGAAGGTACTAAATCAAGATATGGAAGAAGAAGAGGGGACTCATTTCACATAATCTTCTCTAATCATGTGAAAATTGATTTTCGCCAAGGAGGAGATTTTGTGGGAGAAAAATTCCCCCATATCAGAAGGCTGGGGTTGTTCTGGTTCTCCCTACAAAACCCCCTAGGAATGGTTGGATGATCATAAGCGTTGGGTAATCAAATCCCTCGAACATATGGGATAGAGTGGGTTTTGAATTGTTTTGGATAATATTACTATATCTATTATTCTGATTGTATAGAATCTGGTAAAAACATTGGTTGGGTGAATCATTCATCATTAACTTAAATCACTCATTTCAGAATACCATTGTGTTGTTTCTGACATTTTCTTGATATAATGACTGACATTCTCTTTGAAGGATTTCTGCTCAAAGTTCTCAAATTATTTTGACAAATGTATATCCCCAACTTTATATCTCTTTGTCTGACATTAGTGAAAGTCTGTTGGGGCATGTTCTTGTTGATGATATCACTGGTCATGAACATATTCCATTTTTTGTAGTCATCCTAGATAAATAACATTTCATGAGACAACTTTTTTAGGGATACTCTATATTTAGAGTGTAGTGAAATGCAATTCTCCATGTATTCCCCATCCTCATAAGTGAACAACAGATGGGGTATCTGTGATCATCTTCCTAAACATAAATAATGTATTGAGGCATACACATTGAAGTGCTCCATGTTGTATCTAGATCGTTGGATGTCTGGAATCATGGAGAGATAACAAGTCTACATGGGGCTACAAACTGTCTATTACCTGGACATGAATTTGATACTCATCATATGGTAATGCCATTATTTTAGGTGAAGAAGAGTTTCCCATATGTTGAGGGGAATGTAAACAATACAATATTTCTCAAACAACTATGGAATTCTATATTGAGAGGTTGATAAAGTATAGAACATGACTTTTATTCCATATTTAGTCAACTTTTTCCCCCGTGTTTAGATGAACTTCTGCATCTTTCACAAGAGATTCCTCGACCTACTCCAACCAAATTTGATTTTTCCTAATTGTATTATAAGAAGAAATGGAATTGGTTGGGGTTTCCTATGTTATTCTAGAAGGAAAATGAACCCAGGTAGGTTTGAATAATGTTAGTCACCTTGGGATGTATTCTTATTGAGAAAAAATTTCACATACCAGTGAAAAAGGATTCAGAAATAACTAGACTAGTTTTTTCGAGTGCCTTAAGATATGAGGGCTTTCACATTACACAATTTTCAATTGAAAAATTATCTTCATAATGTGAATCACTACTACAGTGATAACATTAATATCAAATTTAATCATGGGGAGGTCCACCGGGGTGGATTAAAGTGTGGGGAGACCCTCTTGCTACTTGATCTTCAAGCCACACAGAGGGTTTTTATATCTCTCATTGGAAGATAGGCTCTCAGAATTGACCAAATTTTCATGAAGAAATACTTCATGAAGAAAAACCCGACCAAGACCTTCATAGTTATTGTTAATACTCCCATAATTTTATAATAGGATGGTAGGATATAGATCTGTAGTAGATAAATATTTGTGGTCTTCAAGAACAATACAATTAAGTGGATCCAGATTGAATATCAGGTCAGGATTTTCCAAATGTTCTTGATGAGACTTATTTTTTGGGCGTCTTATTATAATAAGTTGGGGTCACTTTATGGGAAAAGTAGTCATCATGGGAATGTGTTTGTGTCTACCTTAGAGTGTCCATTGTAATAGGTCGCTTACATCACGTTGGAGAGGGTGTATCATCCCATACCGATTGCCTGTATAATATGGGGGTGTTTTCCACATGAACCTCCTAGATAGGAGCATACCTATGTATCTACTTTTGGGTGACATGATGATGAAATTCCCTCAGTATGGGGAATGAGTTATGTGTCTGATCCTTGGGTACCATTATTGAGGTTATTATGATATTTTGGCTGGTTATTGGATATGGCACGAGATTTGCATCTATCCTTTCAGCATTGCAAGGATGTTCTTGGTGACTTTAATGACCGAATCAGGAATATATGTCCTTTCCCTATCTATAGTTTGTGTTTGTGATGATCGTGTCCTCACATTCCTATATGTTGACAATAATAGTACTAGTTGGAAGAGAGTTGTGTCAACCCCTTACTTATCATTAGATCTTTCTCACTGATTTATCTGCATGATTCCAAACTAGGATGCTGGAAGTTCTAATAAATACTAGAAAGTGTGTGTGTGTTTGCTCACTATTTGCAGCCGAACATGGTTGATGGACACCTTTTAGTTATTCTAGAAGTGTTTTCTGATAGGCTTGGTGGGTGAAAGTAGGTGTATGTTCTTAATTTCTAGTTAACACAATATAATGTTGGCATGCTTCTTTGAATAATGCCAGGCATGTCTGCTATTAGGCCGGATGAAGGTGGATAGGCGTATGTTCCCACTCGCAGTTTTCCACCAAATAATGTTAGTGGGACTCTTAGGAGGGGAAAATGGTGTGAAGATGTTACCTATTGGTTTGTTTTTATTCTCTATGACCCTTCTCGCATGACTAGGTCTAAGGGACCTGGTCCAGACAGTTGAATGTGGCACCCTTATCATGTTGGAGGTTCCATACCATGATACATTCACATTGATGAATGTTGGAACGTGAACATGAGAAGGACCCTTGTGTCTTTGGGACTAGGCCATATGTGGAATCCTAACCAACCACCATGAAATATAAGAGGTAATGGTTGATTAATATTAGGTAAAATATCCCAAAATGGACGAAAACAGTGGTGAGAAATATCTACCTAGGGATAACCGGTCCTCGTAGACTGGATTGTCGAGTGTTATTGTTGATCTAGAGGGATTGTTTGGAAGACTGTAGGGGCTAGATGGTACTGCGATGATGGTACTCTTGAACCGGTGCATTGGAGACTGAGTGTTGAGGACACTGAGTTAGTGATGGAATCCATTGAGTGGATGAGGATCCAATATGAGCTGCATCTGGGGTGTTTATGGGTGTATGTTTAAATAATTTCATATGATTGAAGGGAATTGTTGGACGAATGTCCATGTACATTGAAAAATATAAACCACGAACTCTAGAAAAGTAGCATCTGTTTACATGAATACCTACATGGTAGATTTCACTATTTAGTGCCCATTTCATTTGATAATAGTAGGGGCCTAACAGGTAGGTGAAACTATCATATTATTTAAGGATTCATGCCGATTTCACCATTTTTTCTTTTTTTTCAATAGATACAAGACTTAATTGGGGAATTCATTATTTCTAAATGGTTTCCAACATGTTTGTTTTTGGAACCAGAAACTCCCAATCGTTCTGTATCGATAGGAACCTACATTACAAAGGTAGAAAATGTTAGGTATTTTGACCAATGATGCTTCAGAACCCGCATTGGTTGAGTCAATGGTAGGACAGTCTCATCCAACCATTTTGGGGGAAATTATTGCGTACTCTTGAACAATCTTATATATTTAAGATATGTTCATGATTCATTCATTAATTTTCATGTATGATGTGAGTTATCACAATATTATAAATCAATTTTTAGCATAAAAGGGATTATAATTATCATTATGTATTCATGGTTCTACATCAAACCCGATATTAGTATGTATATGAGGTTCTCTACTGATGTTATCCAATTACGAAATACATAGATAATCATTATTCATTCTTTTGATGATACTAGATTTATTTCTATAAAGTGGGGATCCCCGGATTTTATGGTCATCTAGGTAGAAAAATATCACTCTATAATTTATCTTCACCAAGGAGAGAAAAGTTGTTTTGATGTTTAGATAGAACCCATGGGTGGTATTTTTATGTATCCTTTAGAATGGAATCTAATCCAACATAGTTTGGTGTAACTTAATAGAAAAAATCATACTTTTTATACACATTTAATATGGACCCAACCATAAAATTTAATTTATGTGGTAACGATGTCTAGGTGGAAGGTTCATAGTCAGTGTATGATGTCAGACTTATACCTAAGAAACCCAAGGAACGTAGAAGGAATATGAGCTTCTATGTTGAATTGGACCATGTTTTGGAAATGGGCTAGGTAGAATAGGGTTGATTTGGGTTGTTTCATCGCATCCTCATGCAAGCTTCTAACATGTCCCATTAAGAGGGTAATAGAAGCCCACGTAGTTTTGTTGTGAGGACTCATGTCAATGAAGGCCCTCAATGGTATGTATCGCATGAGAGTAGAACCCTTCAAGATGATAAGATGGATATTACTCATAAGTAGAATATCCTTTTTGAAGGGACCTAGTGTGATGTTTTAACACATGGTAATTTTGGTCTTAACCCAAGGTTTAATCTTGAAAAGGATACCTAGATTAAGGGAATTATTATTGGGGATTATTCCAATGGAGGATTACAATTAAGATCTAGACCCATGTGGGATTCTTACATAATTGGGTTATGGAAGGAATTAGAGTTCTCATAGTTCAATCCACTAAGGTGGATTTTTTGGTTTTCAGGATCAACACTAACCTATACACCTACAAGTGTCATTTTTGATGTGAGAAAAAAGGTTGCACAAGATTTGACAAACCACACATGTTTCTTTGTCTGCCGACGGATGAGTGATATAGAGGATTAGTGTATTACTCCTAAAGAGGATTCCCATTTGAGATTCAGTTGGGAATCACTCCTAAAGAGGATTCCCTAATATTGTTTCACCCTAGAATAGGAGTTAGGTGATTATGATTGTAGATATTATTGAGGACTATAGAGACACATGTTACTCAAAGAATCCAATAGGAGAATCTCATGTCTCTACACAGGAAAGGGACCAAGGGGAGTATATTGACTCAAGAAATATTAATGTGTGTGGAAGATTTTCTCAATAATGGTATTATAGGGGTGGAAGTTATGTCCCCATAATGTGAAAAATGGAAAATGTGATTAACCTAGCCAGAGAAGATCATGTAGAAACCGTCCATTTTTCATGCAGTTGATGACGGGATAGAAGAGACCATACTATAGGGCTAGGCTCACAACATAACTCTAATCACAAGTATATGTGAGGGGTGTACCCCCATAGAATGTACTAGTGAGTTTTCTCAATTGGGTATCCCATGTATGGGGTTCCCATTTATGTCTCCCTAGTACAGGTCTCCCTAGGGGGGTCTCCTTGGTATGGAGTCGCATAAGTGGTACCTCACCCATGTAAAACTAGGGAGGATCAGAATACATCACCCAGGTGTGGGTCACCCAAGAGTGGGTCTTCGAAATGGGTGGTAGGGGGAATTTCATTAGTGAAGGTGGGACTTTGAGGTTTTCCAAATTAGTTATTAACATCATGGGAAGAGAACATGCATGGGTCGATCCCTCTCCATGGTTCACAGCCAAGGAGTTTGGATGTCTTTTGAAAATTTGTGGTGGATGGGTTTAATTGTATACCATTTTGTAGACCATCATGAGTGGAATTTTATGATTAGAACTATGTGTAGGGGCCTTGATAGATTGACCTGCGTGGTGGTACAATTTTCTTTACAAAATATATATAACCTCAAAGATTCATAACATTTGATACATTAGTCTAATTGGGCTTCATGACAAGTCAAATAGATTCTCATGAAGAGATATATAATTATTAATAAGTTGAATACCCCAAATATTATAATAGAAATATCAGAAACTTCATTTTTATTTGTTTACACCCTCTTATGAACAATCATGGAAACCCATATCCAAATCCAAGGGGATTGGGTGGGGTCTTATGATTTATCCCCCACTCTAGAGTAGTCTTCTGGAACATTGAAATCCAACCTACCTCTTCTTACAAAATGAAAACACATTATATTCAACCATAACATTTGTTGTCTAATAGAGGATCACATCATGAATTTTGCAGAATATTGCAGGTAAAACATTTTTTGGTGTTATCATATACCTTCTTACCTTCCAATCCTTTGGATTAAGATAAAATTTCTCATGCATACGTGTTGACTACCATCTCCACGAATTAATGCAGTCCATTTTTCTTTTATGATTTTAAATGTATGGCAATAAGGATGAATTAACTAAATATAATAAGATATATATTATGTAATATATAGTCTTTAATTGTTAGTTATTATTCATATTTCTTTTCTTCCAGCAGTTGAAAAGTGAAAATAATGTCGATACATAAGTACAACCTACCATCTCCATGAACCACATATCCCATTTTTGTATGTCTATATTTTATAAATGCCTAAATATATCTATTTATTAGATATATATGTTATTTTTATGATGAATACCATTCATTATATAATGGAACCATAATATAAGTACACGTACTAGAACTACCAAATCAAAAATTGCATGAAAAAAATAAGTTAATACAAAAAATAATGATAATTGTCAAAAGATCAATAACATATGGGTAATAAAATGTTATAAATGGACCATATATGACATTAAGGATATGTTTATGGTATTTTATATAGTTATAAATATTTTTTATAAAGGAGTATAAAAACAACTTATGAGAAAAGTCTATGTCAGGTAAATTATTTCATATCAATTTCCACTCTATTGAGATATATTTCTTATTATGCACTTGTTTATTTTTATTTGGTCTATATACTTATCTATAAATGAATTTAATATGAATATTTTTTTTACGATGATTAATCGTTATTTCATGTTAAATATTTAAAATATTAATCCTATTTTCTTCCCACTTTTCCACTCTATAGATCATGAATCAATAAAATAAATGGTTAAAAACAAATCCATTCATATTTCTCTTTTAATCTGATATATTTTTCATCCAAATAATTTTTTTCATTAAAATGAATAATCATTTTTACAAATCCATAATTATTTATCGAGAAACATTTTTAACCATGTTATATTTTTTCAAATTGGTTAAAAATGTATCAATTTGTTTTCTAATGAGGTACATTTCAGAAAAAATGTAGAAGGAATTATTTTAACTTATACATCATAAGAAAAATATTCCTACCCATCTGTTCAATATATCAAATAATCCATTACTATTTTAAATTTTCTTTTTTCAAATAATATAGTTTCCTTAATGTATGTGAAATTTTTAGTTTTTCATAGTGTAATTCAAAGTGGAATAGTTATTTACCAAAAAATGTGTTAAATTATCTTTTTATAGATCATTGATTAATTAATGGGAAATTATCTTTATTTAAATTAATTTCCAATAGGTATATAGTTTAATTATAGTAACCTTTGAAAAAAAAAATTTGGACCATTGGATATTATATATATCATAAATATCCACATTCTTTCAATCATGGATATAATTATTCACACACCCGTATTCCATTTATACACAGGGTGTTATACATTAAAATTATTTTATTGACTAGGGAATTTTTTATTAATATAAACTATTCACTCAATAAGGTTATTTTTTATTATTCATATTGTTCATGTAGAAAATCGACCATTCAATATTTTAGGATGTATTGGACATTCAGTGATGTGTGGGGGAAAATAGTTAATTTCCCCATGATAAATCTATTGGTCTCATGAAACAAATCGGTTGCCCAAAATAGATGGATTTTTACCAATAATTTTATATTTTTATAGCATATGGTATTTATTTATGAGTTATCATAAAGTATGAGATCATGTCCTCCAATAATATTAACTTCCTTCTTTGAGAATTTATAAAATTATTATCCTGGATATTAATGCATTGATATTATCCATGTATTCACTTTGGGAACACAATTTTTAAAATGCAATCTATTTTCTATTATTTACAATTCCTTATTGATTATGTATTGTTTACTTATGATGTCTTCCATTTCAAGTAACCCATATTGACAATTTAAGGTCACGAAATATTTTTTTTCATTTCACAAGTTTATATAGAAGTAAATATAAAATAAGTTTCAGGGATGAAAAAAAATTAAATTTGATTCGTTTATATTTTGATTCCAATGTAAAATGCGGAAAATGTTTTTATCTTATTCCTAAATAAAACTAAACTATTTATTCCATTGGGATGTGATCACTTGTATCTATACTAATGAAATAAATTTGATAACATCATGTATTTACTTGAATTAGGGTATTTACATGGGATGTGTCTTGATCTAGAAAAAGTATGGGATATTTTATGGGGGTAGAATGTTACTCTCCAATGGGAAGAAATTTTTCATCCATGAATTCTATATTGCATTGGATATGTTTATAATAATGTTTTTGGAAAATTACCTTATAGGGATGTTATTTATAATCATCACACATCACTAGATCTTGTTGTATATTATTTCTCATCATGATATAAATAAAATGAAGTGATAGAGGATTGAGTTGCTTCAGGGATATAATTTTGATAATTATTACATCTTGGGATGGGGAATACTATTTTCAATGCACTAAGTTGTATGTATCAAGTAAATATTGATTAGGAGACTATATATGTTTATAAAGGGATAGTGGATCTTTTAGTTATGCATCTTGATGTGTGTAAATTAGTGGAAGAGGTAGTCCTCAATATATGATACCGTAGTAATCCCAGATGTAGTAGGTGGAGGAATCTCATTAGGGAGTCAAATATGAAGTGGTGATGTGTCATTGTGATAGCCATGATGTTTCCATGGAGGTATGGTTATAGGATAGTCATAATTAGATGTTTTATTAAAAAAAATGTTATTGGTTATGGTGGAGAAGCTTGATAGAGTCCTTCAATGGTTTCATAGCATAATATAGGCTATACACCTGCGATTATCCAATATATACGATGGCTTGATGACACAGTTTTGGTGTATTGGGATGAAATTTGTTGTAGTATATTTTGTGAATTTATTTTAGTTTTTCCTATAGTATATTGTAAAACATCGTCGTCCTGGTGGTTTTATGATGACCCATTATATTCATCTGTGGATGTGGGAAGAAATATCAATAGGCATCATCGAAGGGTTACTCTGAGCTTAGAGAAGTTGTGATTCCATCTTGGTGATTGGGGATTAGTTGAAAAAAAAAATTTCACTTCCTATATATCAAGATGTCGAGAACCATGTATGTCTTGTAAAGGAAGATTTTGTATGATGTTTTGTGGATTCATGGAGTACCAACATCAAATTTTTAGGAGTAGGTCACATATATTACCTCGTGAGTTTGGAGGAGAATTCCTCACTTTTTGACCTTTTTTAGTCCTTAAAACTTATTTCTATGCTAAACTTTATGTGATGTTGTATCGAGAAATCCATAAATAGATGTATATGTTTTTTGGTGCATATTGGTCTTCAGGGGATCTTGGGAAATTATTCTTCAATTAGATATGTTTTACTACAACAATAGATATCAGTGATGCATCAAAACAACCCTATTTGGGGATTTTTATGGGTTTCCATTTCATTTTACATTGTTCCAGTAGGAGGTTGTAGATACCTCAGTTCATGAACCTAACGTGTTATAGATTATGATAGAAAAAGGTTCTTTGAGGTTCACGAGGGGATGGAAGTGGAGTATGATTTTATGAATTATTATGATGATTGTAAGTGGATTACCATGTGGTTTGATGTTTGGGACCACATATTTATAAAGGATTCCCTTTGACATGGGATGTGGATGTTTGGTAGGGGGAGTAATACCTCACCCTAGTTTATTTGTCCTTTGGAGCTGTTGGGATGCATCGGTGAGGCAACATATTAGTTGGATGTTTTTCCATAACCTAACCAAATTCCTTACATCTTAAACATCATTCAAATTTGTTGGAATCATCATGATACCTTCTACATCATTGATTTGGGAGTGTTACATATCAAGTATAGAACATCATTCATTGTGTTTATATTAAAGATACAATATCTTTGGGATAAAGTGTTGTGTTAAAAAACCAATCCTTTCATTTGGGTGTTGTGGAAGCTTGATATCTTGGAGGAGAGTACATTGGAGGGAGAAAAACGATGTCTTCCTAATACATGAAGTTGTTTTTGTGTTTTCCTTTGTTCTATTTTTTAAGGATATTATTTTTAGATATTTTATATTTATAGAATATAAATTTTCAGGATGTGATATATGTTAATAAATGTATCTTCTGATGAAGGGGAAAGATAATTCCTAATCAAGACGTGTTATACTGTGAAATTTTTTCAACCCACATGGGTGAGTCAATGTTTCCTAAACTAAATAATATATTGATATAGAATAGGTAGTTTATTTTTTTTATATGAGGACATGATTTGAGTTTTTTTAGTTTTTGGATTATACTGTATAGAGGTCGATATGGTGGTGTAAATCATTATGTGAAAACGTGGTTGTTTTTATCTAGTGTAAGAGGTGTGCTGGTTTGGTTGGGTTTGGCCTGTAATGAGATCCTTGAGTGGCATCTCCCAGATGGGTTTTTAGACCACCGTCTGGGTTTTTTATTATTTATGAGAATGTTAATAGTTTTAGTGTTATTTGATATAATGGATCATACCATTAAACATGTAACTTTGTAGAATTTCTATTGATATCATTGTGTAGAAGAGGTTTTGTAGGAGTTATAAGCTGAACAAGAGGATCAGGATAACAAATCCTACAATGGTGGATGTTTACAATGTAGATTATGGGTTTGTTCCATGGAGGATGTTTTGTTTGGTGTGGATAGTCTATATATGTTCTAAGTGTCTTGGGGGAGATTTTTTGGTGCTAAATCCATTAATAGTACATCTAATGTATAGAGATGGGTTGTGGAATATGTCTTAGAGATGGGGCAATGTTTAGTAGAAGACTACAATATAGAGGATCAAAATAATAAAATTTTGGGTAAGGATACGGTGTGGTCACCATAGAATTGAAATAGAGTTCTAGGGTAAGGTTTTTGTGGTTCTATTTATTTTAGAAATGTTATACCATGGAGACCGGTTGCATCATAGCCCCTTTTAGATTATTGGGTCTTACAAAAATGTATCCATGGTTAAAATGTGGTCATTTCTTCGGTGTTTATAATCTATGTCATGAAGATATCTGGAAATAATAGATTCATAATTGACCACACAGTCAATAGTTTGGTCCCTTACACTACAACATAGTCCTCCAGTTGTTCAGTGATATTTTTTAGTAGTGATGTATGATTTTAAATAGTGTGGTTTTTTTCATTCATGGTAAACATTTCTATATCCCCTCAAAACTTATCATATATATATGTTTTTAAGGATTAAATAGGTGATGAAAGTGATTTATTTTATGTAATTTTATTACATAATACTTATCCTTCAAACCTGGACTTGGGAGATCATTCTGTTGGGGTTTTATGTGAGTCTACCCTCTTTATTCTCCCTATTTTCCACATTTATTCATCCAAAATATGTGTTTTTCATGGGGAAATATTTTTTATAATGAGGATTTTATAAAAAGATATTTTACATTTCCGTGTTTAGGGTGATCATGGTGTTCTCATTTATTGAGGTTTTTTGGTGGTCTCCCTCTAGTTTTAAACTAATGAACGAGTTTGGGATGCTCAATTTTAGGTAAGATATAATTTATATAAATTACAGTTTTACATTTGTGAATGATCATAATCTTTTTCACCTTTTTAAAAATGTTATTAACCATCAAAATAATGATAATGAATCGAATTAATTGAAATTTATGGGATGGGGGAATGAATTGAATTCTATACATATGTTGATAACATTATATATAGATTATGGTACATTCATATTGAATTTAATATCATGATCACTGGGAGAATTTATTTGTGCTATAAATTTGATGATTTTGTGAACAAAATATTTTTTGGATTGGTTGATATCCCAAAAAATAAATGGATAAAAACTTATTTCATTCCAATAAAATGGTTTCAAATTGAAATTATTGATTTTATGAGAATTCCCATTAAAATAATAATTTGATGTTTGAAAATACCATTTAATATTCAATAATAAGTTATGTGATTACATAATGTGTCTTTGTGATGTGTTTCATTGATGTGAGTTAGCTGTGTGTGTTGTGGATGTGTTGTGATGTGGTCATGGTTTTTTTGTGGATTTCAAGAGGAGGTGGTTATGGTTGTGAAATGTTAGATATGTGGGGCTTGTTGGTAGGAGGTATATGGTTTTTATAATGGGGTGTTCTGTTATAGTTTCCCAGTTAGTGTTGTAATTAAATATTAATGATGAACTGAAATGGAATCGGGGTGAATGTTTATTGAATTATTGAGCTAAAATGGAATGTGTGGATAAAATGGGGTTTTATTGAATGTAAAGTTACATTTCTATATAACAAATGGTATTAATAAATTAAAAGGGTTGCAAATTTATATTATGGAAATATTAATAACTTGAAACAAAATGTGGAATGTTATTGTTTATTTGTGTCATCTTTGTATAGTGTGGTGTATTTAGTCGTGTTAGTGAAGTAGTGGCGGTTGTGAGGTTTGGTGGTGATGTTTTGAGTTGAGATTGTGATTTTGTGGGGAACATAAAGGTTGATATTGTGTGTTTCTATTATATATATAGTATATTCCTTATGATATCTATAAACACCACACCCACATTGATGATTATGTGATGATAAATAATTATTGGGGGGTGGTTTCCACAATGCATAAGTACATATGATGAATTTTTGGCTACACCAAATTTCTCTTTCTCACTTACATTAGATTTTTATTTGCACGAGCTATGATGGACCAAAATCAAATGTGATATAATGTTGATTTTTTTGATTAGATTATGAGGTGGATATATTGGGGGTCATGAACTATTGGCGGAGGTCATGAGGATGATGTTAATACTGTTCATGATACCCTCCCATTCTAGTAATTAATCTGGTTAAAATGTGAAGTGATGTGATGGAGAATGTGTCTTGAGGATATACAAGATGTGATGTGATGTACTAGGTGTCTTTATGAAAGATAATATGTGATGTTATGGCCTATGTATCTTTGGGAAATATATGATGTGATGTGATGGCCTATGTTTTTTTGGGAAAGGATTATATATGGAACATATGTGGGTTCCATGATCTATGAAATTAGTTTGTGAGAGTGGAATAAAAAATGGAAATAAATGTGGGGTACCAATATTATTATGTTATTGTACACGTATTTTTTTTACTGAGTGTTCCTTGGTGAAGATAAGATATTTTAGTTAACATTCTTATGTGTTACTGTTTCATTTTTGCATCATTAATGCATTAATATGATCCTTTTCAAATGTTAATGGTCTACTTTAGGTGTGATCATACATAGTATACTTGTATGATCACCCAATTTATATATAGATAGTTTTTCAAGTTCCTTTTATGATTTCATGGACCATGATAGACATTAATATATCTATCCTTGGGGGTATTGTTGTTTCCATTCCTTAGTATTTTATTTTGGGTAATTATTTGGAATTTATTATATTTATTTACTGTACAAATGTATTGTGGTGTGTTTTTATGTTACATTCTTGTATATTATACCATATTCTTGTTGTTTTTTTCATTTCATCTCATGATACTATATTATAGAGGGTAATGCTTTCTGTTTGTGAGATTTTGATAACCTATGTACTAGCCATGACTCTGGTGCAAATTGGAGGCAGGGATGTGGAGTTATTATCTATATTCTATCATTATCATACTATTATGGGAACAATTGAAGAGAGGGGTCATGAAAATATTGTTGGATATCAGATTTTGGATATCTTCCACCATAATTCATTTTATGTTATGTTTCATGATTTAAATTTTGTTCATCCCGGTTTTCCCTTTCTCTAATTCTATCTGCATGTCAGGTTATTAAATGGGGTTTTTTATGTAGAATGGAAAAAAATGGATGATTCAAAGACTTTTTTTCAAGGGTTTATGAATACAATAAGAAGCGTGAGTTTTATATTTTTTCAATTCCATTATCAGGATCGAGGATGGTGTATTGTCACTTCAATATTATGTATTGAGTCTCTTGAGATTGAATTTTGAGAGATAAAAAATTGTTTATCAAATCAATCTAATTTGGTCATGGATGAGATTAGGGTGAATTTGAAACTAGTTTAATATGGGCACATATGTATTTTTTAGGAAATTTTGGATTTATTAAAGAATGGTCTTAAATGTGGTTGTGGGTAAAATGACGTATTATATTTGTATGATAATGATTATTTATGATGATTAATTTTAATTAAATTTACCATTATAGTTTTGAAAAATCTATGAAATCTAAATTTTTCTTTATTTTGGTCAATGAAAGGGAGTCTAAAAGGTGGTTTACAGTGTATTTTGGATGTTTTAAGATTGGTATTATTGTTTAAGAATGCTCAATGGGGTTTATAGAATGTTAGTGGCTGTAACTAAATAGTAGAAAGTGGTTGCATTGTTACCCATGTGGGTTGTTCCACGATAGTTCTTGGGCCAAGAAATATTCTTCTTATCTGTGTGTATCTAGCTATGAACCTCATTATCCGCATTGTGAAGGTGCCTAAAAAGGTATTAGGACCAAATCCTCAGTTTGGTAACAATATAACCCAGATGGTTCAATCCACGTTGATGCATGGTTGAGTGTTAGACCCTCTACCTTTAGGTGGTCACACAATGATTCATAGTGTTCATTCCAAGCCTAGGATGATGATTGATTTTAATGTATAATTTTGGTAATTTTATAGGGGTCTAGTTTGTAACTCCCATGATCCCCTGAGATGGATGGATTAAACAAGAGGGGATATCCGTCATTGGATCTCAAAATACCCCTTGTCTTCTCTTTGATATGGGTGGTTCAATAGGGATTCATCACATAGATTCATGTTATGTATTATCCATTATTCTCCTTGCTATCCATCTATTTCATTTACTTTTTTTGATTTATATTTAGGGATTGGGTATCACATTTCTATAAGGTGTGGTGAATCATACTAGATTATGTGGATTTGGTGTGCCGCTTGTAATGAAAGTAACAAAAGTTGTTGTTCACATCACCATTCATTGATCATCTTGTGGTGTGTTTCCCCATGATTCAGTTAGGGATTTTACTGATTTTTTTAAGAAATAATATAGGTTATTTAATTAGGGATATTCTACTTTATAGATTCGTATTAGTCTCAAGAGATGGCCACACACACTTTCTAATGTTTTGAAAACATTATATCAGTTTATAAGTATGTTTTCATTTATTCCTTTGTCAGATTTTGGTTTCGTCTGATTGGTTTATTAATTAAATGGTGTTTATAGCTAGGTCTGATTTTTGTGGATCCATAGGCAGTTACTATGATCCTGGGATATATATTAAGGGTCGTCACTTGAGGTTGGTGGCACAATGAATAACTCAATAAATATGAAGAATTTAATTCTTTAGTATTTTAATCCATGCCTTAAAAAACACAATGCAAAATAGTATAACAATCACTTATCTGTGTTTTCTAAAATTACTCATGGGATATACACAATTAAAACAAATAATAAAAAAGGTGGTTTGTTTGTAATTATTGTAAATGGAATAAACTCATGTTTTTATAAATTGTTTACAAACTATATATAGGTTTGGTATTTAAATTTTTTTATTTAATAGTTTATTTTAGATTTTTTTTGATATTTTATTGATATTTGGGTCTAATAGTGGTCAGTTAATGTTTATAATAGAATGAAGTGTTTTTATAATATTTCTAATGTATTTTTTCATTGTTTTTTTTAAGAGACAAATTAATATATTTTGTTTCTAAAAGGTATTTCTGAAGGCATTGTTATAACTTTTTAAAAATGTTTTTATTTATTAAAGACATTAAATAAATTGATCCCAATTTAGTTATTTTTTAAAAATATATATTTATAAAATATTTATATCAGTTTATGGAGTTAACCTAGATAGTGAATGTGGTTATTTTGTTTCTAATTCTATATAAATATGGGTTTATTTTTTGAAGGTTGTCTGGAGGTGATGGAATGTTATTATTCTATACTATTGTGTGTTTCTAAAATTTCATTGAGATTTTATAATAATTATTTGTTCATTAATATTATTCCACTCCATGGATTTATCATGGGAACCTTTTGTACATGGAGGGTTAGAAAGGGAAATGAGATGCAACACATTCCCTATATAGTCCTTATAATTTTGTAAAACAAAATATAAATGATATAATGATATAAATGTGAATAACTATATGAAATTAAATAGTTATCCATAACATTATTCATTGAAATATATATATAAGGTTATGTCAAGATAATATGTTAATTATTATGAGTATGTGTGAGGATCCTAGAGTTCCTTAACAATAGTTTGCAAAGGCCACTCTTATGATGTTGTTTATATTTAGTTTTTTATGTTATTATTGGATATTATTTGTTTTTATAGTTTTTAAATTTTCATTATACATGTGATTTTTTTTCATTCAGTCATTTCTATTCGTTTAGAAAAGTAATCTTCTATTTCTAGTCACATTTATTAAATGTAATAGTTTTCATCATGTAATTTAGTATGTGTTTTCTATCTATAGGATTTCATAAATGTGTGAGTTTTTTATCATCAGTTTTATTCCTCAATAATAAATTTCAACCCATGTTTCTGGATATTTATAGCACTAAAATTATATAGGATTTTGTTTCATAATATTATTCACCAATGGTTTTAATGTATTTTTCATGATCTCACTAAAAATGGGTTTTATGTGTTTTCCATAAACTACGGGTTTTCGTTATATTAATATGGTATTTTTTCATTTAAAAATTAAATTATAACATTATAGTCTTATTTTAAAAGTAACATTAAATGGATTTACTTTTAAAGGTTATGCATGGGTTGTGGGGGTGGTTACGTAGTGGGATTTATGCTCAAGCCTATATATAAATCTAGTTCTGTTTATATTCATATTGTATACCATGGTTAGTCTTGGGGGTTTAGTCCTTATAAGGGGTTACTGCTAATAATATGGATGTATTTCATGAAATAAATATATGTTTGAGAATGGAAATTAATGTTTTTTGGTATTTCTGTTAATTTATGTATCATACCATTTAGATATTTTCATTTTGGCATCTCATTGATTATGGTTCACTTAGCATTACACTAAACTTGTTGTATATTGATATGTTTATTTACACGATGATTGGTGAGTTATTTTGTTTTCTTATACCATGTTTTGATTTTAAATTCTATTTAACTACATATTTTTTATGTGTGATCATATGAATTATAGGGAGGTCATACTATATTTTCTGGATAATTGTTGTTATTATTATTCTTTTATTAGAACAAATCACTCATCATCATGTATCATTATACAATATAAACTAGTATCTATTCCATGGTGATTTTTAATTCCCTTCAGGAACTGTCAAGGGCCCAATCAGGTACCAGGATTTGGGGTAGCCTGGGTTGGTTAGTGAAAAAATTGTATCAATGACTGAGTTTTTTTATGTTATCTATGGAGTTATGTTAGAGAAGAGATATGATTGTAGAAATTAGAAGGTACGTATTAATGAGTTTAAAAGAAGCACTTTAAGTACCAAACATTGATTTTTCAATGAATATTAGGAATGTGTAAATATCATATTGAGTTCTATTTATCCTTATTAATTAGTACATTTCCAACTTCTAAAAAAGTTATGAAATTAATCAATGTGTATAATTAGTGGGGTGAATGGGATTCTGATTTTATTCATGGGATACATAAATTTTATGGGTGTGGTTTTGTTGTGATTTCATTTTTCAATGTATTATAATGTTATCTGATGATCGTTTTAGTTAATTATGACGGATTTTGTTCATGATATTATGATCATAACTTTTTTACCCATATATATTTTATATTTGGTATTTTTTCCTTATGTTATTAATATATAATTATTATGAGTTTCATTATAATGATATGATATACGGTGATTTATCTTAAGGATGAACTTATTTGAAATTATTTTTCAAATTGATGATATGTATGTGTCTCAAAATTAATGGTTTCCAAATATTTAATTATTTTATAATATAATAAAGGTTACATTGGTTAATTTTAATGTAAATATAAAAAATTGGGAAATTATGTACATTGATATCGGTTTTATGGATGTGATTTTTAAATTGGAAATTTTTATTGTGGCATATAATTTTCTAGAAAATATAAATCAATATTTATCTTCATGTATTTCATTTGTTATGTCATTTCGGACTTATAAATATTATTATTTATTTTTAATTTATTTCTAATTTCATTGTGAAATATTGACATTGTTTTATAGGAATTTATAAGTTGGAGTGGGACTTATGCCAATTAAGTAATAATTATATATTTTTCAGAACACAGGATAAATAACTTAACTCAGTGGAGACTATGTTATTAAGGGGTTTACAATTGATTTTTATAGACTATGGTATATTAAATCATTTCTATCTAATGTTTATAACATTCAAGAATTTGATTGTAGATTTAAATTTTTTAATCATAAGATGATTTTTTATTAATGAAATAATTTTCTATATGTCAGTAGTAAGAAACTATGTGAGTAATGTTGTTTTACTTTAGTTTAAATTCTGAAGAAAAACGACATGAGTATATTTAAAGGGGGAATTTGATTTTTATCATTTTTTAAAATGATTTTGACTTTGTATGATAGATATTTAATATTTTTTTTGGAGTGGTATTTTGTGGATTATTCAATATATATTTTCTAAATCATTAACATTATTTATTTTAAAGGATATGATATATATATTTTTTATAAATCTATAGTTTTATTTTTTGTTGGTAATTTATTATGTGTTTAATATGTTTTTGGTTTTCAATATTATAATTTTTAATGTGATGTATCGTCTTTAGAGAGTTTTTTATTTCAATTAACTATTTTTTTAGAAATTTTCTTTTCAAGGAAATGTAAATAGTTTTTTATCTTGTTGGTGAGTTTTCTATTGATATATTAGGGTTTTACATATCTCTGGTCATATTTTGTTTTAGATTAAGGAAATTTCATTTTTATGGTGGGGAGAACCCAACCAACGTATGAATTTTGGATGAATGGGTTCCTGATATATATTTAATGATTTTAAATATAATAATTATATCTTAGTGGATAGATAGATTCCTTCAATGAAATTCCATGAGAATAACCTTGTTTTTAATGTTTTTATGGAGGGTATATTGTTGATATATTTGTCATTATGGTTTGGTGAAATACAAATAAGATTAAATTTTTTTATTTTGTTTGAAATTAGAAGTCTCAACATTCTTTTAAATGGAATTTGAGGTTTTTAAATACTGCTAGTATAGTGAAAGTATTCATGGACTAGGTGACTTGGAATATTTGGATCAAATTATATAGTAAAGAGAGGTCACACCATGACCCAATGGTGTCATGAGGGGATACATCATATCCCTAGTATCATGCATTATGCCTAGGGGCAGTCACATTATTCCCCCATTTGGTTGTGTTATAATGGTTTTTCCATTAACCAAGACATCATACATGGATTAGTCAAGGGTAAATCAATATAGATAGAGAAATAATGATTTATGGACTAGTGTTGGACCATCATCTTGCGATTGGTCAATACATGACCCATAGTGGTCATTCAATGACCCATATAGGTCATTCTGCAATTGGGGTGTTGGATGTTTTAACGAGGATTTTGGTAATTTTAGAAGGATCAAATTTAGAACCCCTATGAGACTCCATTGGTGTAGTAGATTATAATAAGTGGGGATATACCTCATTGTATTTCCACTTATTCCCCTTATCCACATTCAATCTGGGTGGCTCAAGATATCAGGATTGTCTGGATATAAGGAAGATATTAACCCTTTTCTCCATTATATCCTTATTTGTTTACTTTATAATTATTATTATTTTCATTAGGTTCATTAGAGATGATTTCACTATGGTATGAAGAAATCACTCTTATTAATGGGTATTTGGTGTATATATTATATAAGTGTACATAGAAGAGGATATTTTTGTTATGGCTGACTTATTAAATTGAGGCACGGTTTCCTGTATTTTTAGGGGTTCCAGAAAATTCAGGTTTTTTATTCATCAGTTTGGTAATTTTAATTATAGATTTTCAATGTCTTATATCTGGGTATAAATCTAGAGTAGACCACACCTCATTTTCTGACAGTTCAGATTCATTATATCACACATCATGTTTTATATTGATTATTCAATTATAATATTTTTATATGAGAGGCCGAATTTCAAAATTTAGTGGTTGTTATAGTGGATTTATGTGTTTTGGTACTTATATAAGGTCTCTATGAGATTAGTATCCAGGTGTTGGAAATTGATATATGTTCATTCATAACTCTTTAACTTGGGAGACTTTTTTCTTTACAATTTTAATCAATTCCTTGAACTTATTATTGAACCATATTATAATATACTCGAATTATTGTTGTGTAAAATTATTTAATGGATTTTTCCAGGAAAATAGATAATAATTTGGGTAATTTTGATCATAATAATTTCAAATAGATTGAAATCATGTTTTTTAAAAATGACTTTCAAACTAGAAAATGGCTTGGATTTTCAAAATTTATTTTGCGGTTTGTTATGTTTTTTAAACATTATGTCGAAATATTATGGATTTTTGGATGATAAAATTGGTGAGTGAATTTTATGAGGGAATATAAGGATTCTAAATTATCTATAAAGTATTTTTTCACAGTCCTATTTTCAGGATTTTAATTTATAAAATTCTCTTAAAAAATAGGTTTTGAAAGGCTTAGTTGGAACAATATAAAATAGGTTATCAGGATGTAAACATTTTCTAAGAGTGACCCATTTTAGTTATTTGATTAAAAATTAATGTGACAATGATATTACATGCATCTATGTATGTTATTAAGTATATTTTATGTAGTAATTATTTTTTTAATTTTGAATAAATATGTTGTACCTATATAAATGGTGTCCGGAGGTCTTGGAATGCTATTAATCTAGGTTTTTATATGTTTCTACATTTTGACTATGATTTGAAAATATTTACCTCATGGATTATAATACTCATCTACTACAATTAATTATGGTATCCATAGGTAATTACGTAGGGAAGTTAAGTAAAATTACCAATAATAATGGCACAACCACCAATTCCTTGGATTATAAAACATCATTAACTAAATGATAATTTGATATAGATGTGACTACTGAATAGACTGAAGTAGTTCTCTGATGAACCATGTCAAGGAATAGAAATAGATGGTTATAGATGGATATTTTGGGTTAGATTAGGAGATATTTGAATAATCCTTGGTTTCTTTGATAATATTTTTTTCAGGCCACTCCCGTGTTTTGGTTACGATCAATTATTTTATACTATTAGAGGATATTATTATTTCTTATTTCTATTTCTATTAATGGAATGATGTTATTACTATTTATATTAAATAGTTACAATTATGTTACCTACACTCGATGCCGTTTTTTTCATGCAATTGTGTTTTCTTATAATTTAGTATGTTTTTTGAATCTACAAATTTTTTATGTGTTAATTATATGTCTTTAGTTTTATTATTTTATTTTATAATTGAAATATATTTGAAATTTTTTTTTTATTTTATTGTTGAAGATAGTTTTTCTATAAATCATTTATAATCCTTTTATTTAAAGGATTTATCATTCTCTCCTTTAAAAGGGAAATTATATGAATTTCTAGAAACTTGTTGTTTTTAAAAAAGGATAGCCTTTGATTTTTTTGATTTAAAGTGGAAATAATAACCATAAAAATTTATTTTAAATATATAATTAAATGGATTTACATTTAAATTTAATGCATGGTATTTAGTGACAATACCTACTAGGGTTCGTGATTGTGTCAATATATATTTCATGTTATATGAATGTTCTTGTAGGATCTGATCGTTGGTCTCTTATTTTTAATTCTAATATTGTGGTGGTGCCAACCATAGGGATATTTTTATTAACATATTGAGATTGGTTATCATGAAATTTATTTTATTTTAATATTTTATTATTCTATTTTAATATTCTATGCTTTAATTTCCATTATGATATCTCTTTGTCTATGTTATTCTTAATCTTAAATTTGAATTGTTATATATTTATATGTTTTATAAAAGTGGATTTTTTTGTGATTGATGAGTTATATTTTATTATTTTAAATTGTTTTATTTTGTTCTTTTATTATTATTTTTAATTTTTGTTCAAGATCATCAAACTTATAGAGTGTGAATTCCAAACCTAAAGGAGTAATTTTATCATTATTATTGTTTTATTTTGTGAAATCGTCCCCTTGAATGTATTATTGAAGCTAAAGAACTTGTTTATAGACTATGGGGAATGGGAATTACAATTAGTCTATATCTTGGGATGGATCAAGAATCATATTTAATGGTACCAGGTGTCAGTTCAGGACATTATTTTTTAGATTCATGATTTTCATTTTCATATGAATTGAATTTCTCAAAAGTTTTTATTTGGGTGTTCCTTGAGTTGTAAAATGAAATTCATTTTTTCGGTGTTCATTTTTCTTCATAGGTTTTTTAATTTTGATTGTGTATTATAATTTAATATAGATATTATTTAGATCTTTCAATGATTTTCATGGTGGATGAGGTCGTGGTGAGTTTTCTTTGATTTCTGTGATATTATACCATGTGAATGATGTAGTGGATTTGTATGTAAGAACATATTAAACATGTGTTTAGTAAAACCCCAATTGTGTGTGGTTACCTCATCCATCATGATGTGGTGTTGATGTGTAAAATTACTTCTTGGGTATAGGGAATATACAGGGATAAACATAGTGAGGTTTGTGGGTAAACAACCAATCATGATTTTGTGATACTAATTGTTGGATATTATTCATGTTAGTGTTCCCTTTTCTTTTGGTTATTGACATATATGTGTGTGTTGTTAATTTTCTATTTTAATATTATTTTTATTGGACTTGATTGATTAGAATCATGTAGATTATTAACATATACTTTTTATTTAAAATTTTTGATGTCACACTGTATATTGTATGATTATTTATTTTTAAATTGATTTCAGATTATTTTATAAATTTTATTGGATTTAAATACACTACAACAGAATTGTCGTTTAGCAGTGGTTTAAGCCACCGCTACATTGTTTTGCGGCGGTATACAGAAACCGCTGCCTAATAGGGCGTTGCTAATCTATTAGCAGCGATTATTTACGTTTAGCGGCGGTTTCCAGAAAGCATCATAGCTATCTCATTTCGTGGCGGTTTTCCTGAATTTAGTGGCGGTTTTACGAGCCCTGGATATCACTTTATTCTCGGTGGTTATAACTACCACGAATAAACTCAAATTCCCGCAGCCGTAAAACCACCGCAAAAGTCACGGGAACCGCCGCGGAATGAGGCATCCACGATGCTCCTATTTAGCGGCGGTTATAACCGCCGATAAACATAAATTTTATTTTAAGTTTAGTGGTGGTTTTCATCATTTAGTAGCGGTTTAAACTGCCACCAATATACATTTCACGGCGGTTTTAACCTCCACGAAAAGATACCCATAATGAAAAAAATTATTCTTTGCTTCTGCTGCACCACTTCCCTGAAAAACAAATAAAACCAGAAAAAACCATCCCTAGCCACCCACCAATGTCCAAGAGCTGAATATCCAGAATAAATCACAACATCAAAGAAACATGTTTTTCTCTCAATGATAAAAAAGATACAACATTAATATTTAAAAATAGAACAAAAATCTGAAACCCTGGAAAATAAGACTTCCTATTAGAGAAAGTATTATAAACACATCAGTCAGATATCCATCAACGGTTCAAACACATTCCTTATACTCATGTATACAATATCCTAAATAGTAAATACAAGAAAGATAAAACTCCTTTGATACAACATTGTAACATCCCAAACTAGATTCCACTAAATCTTATACCTTCACTTTCTTAAAATAGAAAATCCATAGCGATTCCACTCTACTTATAAAAATTGACAATTGATGAATTAGTAGATATATTAGTAACAACACATTTATATAATGATTTGTTTTGGTTTTGTGTCCTAGAAACCATCCTTAATATTTATAGTAAATTTGAACTGATGAAATAGCTTAAATAACACATTAGAAATATATTGTTATAAATAATCTTATTGTGGGAATAGTTTTAGTGGTACATTTGAATATAGATTTTATTGGAATGTGGATATTTCTAGTGAGTCTTAGTTGACATCTTTTTATGTTGGAATATAGGTTAGGTGGGAGATTCTAGTGACCTTTTAGGAATAAACCTATAATTAGAGTTGATTACTCGTGTTATGTGAGGGGTTAACCTAGTTTTTCTAGCATCCTTGGAGATATTAAGCATCATTAGATGCATCATTTTAGTTTTTGGTCATAGAATGTATTTTTTAATGTATTTTCTGATTGAGTAGGACTCTAGTTGTGGAATGATTCCCCAAGTTGGTAGGTGATCATGAGATAAGTAAAAGTTCTAGGTGTTATGGGCATCTTTAATGCATGAGATTAATGGTACTGACATGCCAATCTAATTTTATTTAGGTTAGTTAGTTGTGTGAGTATAATTTCAAAGGTGTATGACTCAAGAAGTCATCATCCGTGTTAAATGTTTATGTAGGAAAATGTGACCCTTGGGTTTGATTTTTTGAGTAGGATAGAAAATACCAAGAATGCACAGTGTCATTGGTCATATGAATTATATAAAATGGGTGGTCCCATTTCATTGATGTTACATCAATTTAGTATTCATTATCATCTAAATTTCCTATTTAACTGAGGTTTGGTGGAGAGAGTTGTGTGGTGTTTTGTGAAAAAATTTCTAGTCTCTGAGAGTTTGATGGATGAAATCACATGTTACACCTTGAGGGGTATTATCACATAACTACTTGGTTTAGGGTTGTGGGATCTAAAAAGGTTGTGTTAACCGATCACTCCCGGAGTGAGGTTACATAGGTATTAACTATGTTGTGGTGAGTGATGTAGACCAGAGTTTTTAGTAGAAAATCTATGTTATCCAAGTTCTATGAATGACTATGTAAGGGGATCGAGGTTTATACCATCATCAATATGGTTTAAAGTTCAAGATGTAGTTATTGATGTTGGGTGAATGTGTGTGCATGGAGTGAGGATTGCATAATGCATGTGATTATGAATAGACCATTTCTATTTATTATTTAGTGGATGATGTAAATCTATGTGGTAGGAAGTCAACCACAGGATGTTCAAGGATGGAATATTAGTTCCAGATGAGGCTTAAGCGTAAGCCAAGGATAGATTTTTGTGATGGAACATGGTATAATTATGTTGACTCACATCCAAAAACCATGTTTAGTGGTGGACAAAGTGTTTTTCATGGGAATTAGATTCCTATTTTTAGTAAAATGATGAATATTAAAATCCTATGGTGGGGAGAATCACACAAGTCATGGAAAATGATAGCTTTGGGAGAGTAGTTGTGGAGAGAATAGTCATGAATGGTCAAAATGACTTTCAGAAGTTTGTGAGCAATAAAATTCTAGTTTTCCAGACATGGAGGAGGTGTTGAATTTAAAACTTAGGTATGAGTTTGAATCAGGTTTGGAAATTATATTGATACTCGGTTTGCACGTGAAATCTATGAAATGTGATAGATTGATATCACATATTTTCTTGTAATGTATCATGATGTTGAAATGGTTGGTTGAGTATGAACCCATTAAATAACACCACGAGTCAATGTTGGAATTCAGTGGGTTCATATCAATTATCACGATATAACTTTTTAATTTATGTTAATATGATTTAGTTTTCAAATAAAGGCATTGGCCATCAATTTGGAAGTCCTCTATGCAGGTCAACCTAAAGCGTTCTGACTGGAATTTCAGTAAGCAAGTCATGTTGTGAGCTAAGATTTATTTGTGTAAGATTTATTAATAATGAAGAGTGTGTTTTGGTTACGACCCTTTAGTTTAAATTTTTATTACTAGATTAACAGTGATGGTTTATTTGTAAATGGAGGTAGCGGTTTTCATGTGGCACCACTTCATAATGAATTTTCAAGTGAGCTGATTTGACATCTGTCTTAAATAAAGTAAGAAAAGCTCGAACATGTAAATGTGAAACTAGAAGTAATTTATAGTAGTATAGTGCTCATGGTTTAGTGGTTTGGGAACTACTATGGTGGGAAGACACCATGGACCTATAAATCATGTGGTTCTCTCTTTAAGTAGTTTTCATTGTTAATGTGTGTGAGTGGTGTCACATGGTTTAATGTTTCTGGATTAAATTCAGATGGCAAAGAAACCTAGGGACAGGTGATGAGAGGTGGTTTGGGGGGTCTTATTAAATTGGACATCCTCTAGATGTGGGTGTTGGTCAAATTCAATACGATCATTACACGAAGTCATGGGAGTATAACTATGGTTTCTTATGAGTATGTTTGGATAGAAGTGTTTTGTACCAGACCTATTACATCTCCCTATAAGGCCAAGTGTTGGTAAAGAAGAAAGTTCTGGAATTCCAGTAATTAAAGTTTCATGACCGAATAGCTTGTAATGAATCAAAAAATGGAATTAAGAATCATAATATAAAACATTCAGGGATATAATTATAGGTAATAATTACCAGATAGACCATGATTAAGTGGAAATTGTGTTGGGAATACAGTTCAAGTCATGTAGTAACAGTTCAGTGTTCAAAATAGTTATGGTTGGAAATGGTCCATTGTAACTGGTCAGTTTTATTTTGTGTTTCTAAGTTATGTTCAAAAATTTAAATGGAATTTCATGGGATAATCATAAAATGAAAATTGAGGTATATTTGGTTATATGATTTTTATAACATAAACTCCCTGGGTGTTTGGTTTGAATTTTAATTTTGAAATTTCATATTCTAACTCTAGAGAGAATTTTGGGTTTATAACTAATCCTCTTGATGTAATTCTAGACTTTGTTAGACCATCCTTCATGGTTATGGGAATATTTTAAATGTTTGTTTTTATCTGTAAGTATAGCTTGGGGATGAGTTGTCATATAGTGGGGAGTATGTAAAAATCCACTTTTTGGACTATTTTGAATTTATCATAAATTGGTCATAGTTTAGTAAGTGTAGGTATGTGTCATCAAACAATTCTAATAAAAACTCAATACCCCTCCATTTATTCATCCATTTAATGAATAGGAAGGATATGGGTTTGGATTCTGCTCCTTTCACCTCCTTTGTTTTCATCATTTCTCTAAGTGTTATCGTTGTGCAATCTTATATGCCCTATTTTTAGTTCTTTTTTCAGGTTATCCATTTTCATATATTTTTTATAAAATTGAGAGACATAAATATACGAGTTAACCATCCTAATATTGAAGTATTTGGTAGAATTTCTTTTCATAAAATTCATGTTTTATAAGACATACCAATTGTGCGTCAAGTTGACATCCATCTTCGAGATTATATTTTAATTTATAATGTGTTATTTCCTAAATTCATGGACTTATACTAATTTAACACCCCTCAGTCACACCTATATCTTACTGAACCACCCTTGATTTAGAATATTCAATGGAAGATAAATTTATTTTCTTTAATCCTAGGAATTAGTTTGATTAATTTATGACCATCATTAAAATGTTCTCACTCGAAATGGTTAATTAATTAATCACACATTCCATAGACCATGTCACACCTATGGATGAGTCTTGACCTTTTAAACAAGTATCCCATTAGGTTCCCATTCTTCATAGTTTCCAATTTAGATATGTTGTGTATTTAGGAGTTTTATAACCTAGGAAGCTACCCAAATAAATTTAATTTAGTGTTTGACCTTAGATGTCAAAAATGAATTAAGAAACATTCTCATGAAATTTTAGAAGAGCTAGAGCATGTTTAAATACTTTTGATGCCTAAATCAGACTTTTTCAGTAATGTGTCTCACCAAAGTGTCCACAACAATATCCCCTTGATCACTATGAAATGACCCAATTTGTTCAACACATCAACAATGGGTCTAACTCATAGTCATCCAAAATCTCAACATCCAATTCAAACACAGACCTAAAGGGAATGATGTATACCACACTCGAGAATTGAATACATAAAAAGAAACATTAGAAATCAATAAAATGCATAAAAACAAACAAGAGAAATCAAGGAAATTTTAGGACAAGAAAATGTGTGTTAGAAACTATGTTCAACAAATGTTACATATACAAACCAATTGTTTCCATTTTTTTTCAACACATCAACAATACAACTACTCAGGTTCCGATGATGCATCGTCACCCTCTCCACATTAATTTCCACTTTGTGTTGTCACCTGTAAGAATATTATATTGAATATTAAATAAGTTTACAAATTTATATTAACACTTAAAACCCATGAAAATTAACAAACTAAATGATTTTAATTTTCTCTGATTTACCTGCATACCACCAATCGATGCACTCCCACCGGGGGAATATCTTCTCATCTGCTGATGTATTTCATTCTACTCTTTCTGCAATGCAGATATCTGACCCCCCTACTGGTGAACTGTGTTTTGTAAATAAAAAATGTATTTCTTAGCATCTATGGGTATGGGCTGACTAAAGTCAGGAGTATATGCAATAGCTATCCCTGGTGGCCTGCTAAAAACCTCAGATGGCATGGGTCCCAAACCCATCCCGCGCACTCTCCCAAGATGTTCCTTCCCAAGGACATTAGCAACCGGGTCATCCTTGGAGACCGAGTAGGAATGCACAGGATTGGCATCCCATAGTTCTTTAATTTTTGACCTATAAATCAAATATCAATATAAATTAACACAGAAAAATCTAATAATAAGTTATTGTGATAAAAAATTGACTCCATACCCCAACTTCTTTAACAGGCTCATTAACAAAACATCCATCTGATATCTTATGAACATCCAACCACAGTTCAATTCTGGATTCTTCATGGCCTAAAATCTATGACTGCATTAATCAATGATAAATCAAAAATTAAATATATTAAATAGATAATATTCTCTTATAAATATTTAAACTAATTAAAAGATTACCAATGTCATTCGACATCTAGAAAAACTTTTTGAGCCCGTATTGTGCGGGATGACTTTCTTCGCTCGGTTTGACGAATTCTTTCTTGAGAGATACTGAAATAAATAAAAGGCAATTTAATACTGATGTATTGAATGTCATGTCCTTTTCATATACATGTATAAATGCAAAATGACGATAATATAATAATATATATATTTCAATACCATCTGCTTCTGATCCTGATGCCTGTCAATAAACACTTTCCACTGCTCTTTCGGTACCCCACTGGGTAGCTTCTCATACATTTGCAATGCGGTCAAAAAAGCATCATTGAAATCACACCCCAATCTCCATTTAAAATCTTTCCACTTCTTACCTAGATTTTTCAACGTCCACTTCCGGGCTATCACATCTGCAATAGTAAAGTGGAAGAACATCCGTATACAGAAATTAATTTTGAACATATTAGTAACATGACATTCAATTAAACCATAATGTAATAAATTTACCTTCATTTGAGAATCAAACACTTCATTTTTCTAGTTTGGAGACATATGTCTCCAATCGTCATATGAAATTAGAAGGGAAACGAGATCCGCTGCCAGCTAGCCTAGAATCTGGCCAAGTAACCACGCGACATCATCCATAGGGACATCATAAGAAGAAAATGGCACAACAATCTTCTCGCCATTCAGATTCCAAACATCTTAACATTCTATGTTGTTCTCCATAGTTTCATTTTTTTCATCTTCAATGAGAAAACAATTAGTATAATCAAAATGAAATAAATTTATTTAATTAAAATTTGTACCTATGATAGTGACACTCCAGTATGTCCAGGATGAACTGGAAGGGGCGCGTCACTGCCCCACTGCTGAGGCTCTTAAAGGGGGAGTCGACGACTCAGCATCTACTGGGAAATCCACAGATTGTGTGAGAGATGGTGCAGGGGGGGATAGTGCAGGGGTGTCGGTAGCTGGTGCCTCAGATGTCGTGGGGAGGGAGCCAGATGGATAGTCATCTGTCGCAGAACTGGATGAAATAATGTACCACTTCTTCCTTGGAATTCCTGTTATTTAATCAAATAAAATTAAGTTCAGAATATATATTTCAAAAATATTATTCATTAAAAAAATTAAAAATGATAACAGCTAGAGTACTAACAGACAAAATATATATAACACTGATAATGAATGACTATAGAAATGCAACAAGTGGTTGCTGAATAAATAAATAATTGTACATACAATCATTTTACCCTTCATCATGTCGGTTTCCTAATCCATTGCTTCATCCACTTGATTTATCCTTGCTAGAATAATATTTTCAATATCATGATGGACAAATAATTCTGCTTCCTGTTGCTGATTAAAATCAAATTCAGAGGTCAAATTTTCCACTTCATCACCCATATCATACAAATCTCTTTGTATTACATAAGAAAATACACTCCACCCATAATTGACAATATCATTCACATAATATACCATTTTTTCTTGCGATGCTAAGATATATGGATCATGCAGTTCACGATCACCAACATACATCAAGCGAGAGAAGTTCACCGAAGTAAATTTTAAGGAATCTCTTTTAACACCTCTGATAATATCAACCCATTTTCATTTGAATAAAACAATCAAAAAATGTCTATGGTAGTTTATTTCCATAATATCATGCATATTTTGATAGTATTATACTTCAGAAAATGTAAATATACCACTATTCTGTGTTCTCAAACCCACTTCTCGATCGACTGTACAAAATCTAAAGCCATTCACATTATAAGCGTCGAACTTTCTAACTTCATTTAGAGGACCTCTTGTAAGAAACTTCAAATCTTATGACACCTCTGCTTGAGTATCAGTATTCATGATCTGAAAAAAGAATTATACTTTATCAGATTTACAAAATGTATGTGTCAAACTAATATTCGTATTTATTGCAATATTTATGAACTTACACGTCATGCAAACCATTCTACAAGCTATTTATTAACAACTTTCGTTATATCATTCTCATTTCGTGTTCGTACTCTTATTCGTCTCTTTGCTTGTATCCTCAACTCTTCACTAAATGGATCTGCAATTTCAATATTCAGTAGCACATATCTATGTGCCTGTAATAATTCCAATTCATTCAGTGTCACATTTGAGGTCCTCCCAACTGATCGGCCAATAGCAAGAAATATTTTGGATTTCTGATGTATTTTAGATTGAGTTGATGTGTCGTCAACATGTCCAAATCGATTAAATCTTGTCTCAATATCATCCAAGTTTCGAGAACAAATGGTAAGACACTCTTTATCCACATATCCTTCAGCAATTGAGCCTTCTAGTTTAGCTTTATTTCTCACATATGATTTCAAATGCCCAAGATATTTGTGAAATAAAATAAACATAATTATGAATTTAATTATGTACCACAAATTTTTTACATAACTGGAAAACATATAAATAAAGTACCTCTCAATTGGATACATCCATTGATAATGAACGAGGCCTCCTAATTTAGCTTCCTCAACCAAATTCACAGTTAAATACATCATTACAGTAAAAAAGGATGGAGGAAATATCATCTCCATTACGCAAAGGGTCAATACAAACCACTCCTGAAGGTTGTCAAGCTAAAATGGATGTAGAGATTTCTCACCTAGTTTTCTGAAAATTTTGCAGAACTGGAGTACAACAATATTAATTTGATTAGGTAATAATGTACGCAATGCCAATGGTAGTAACTATTGTAACAAAATATGTGAATTGTGGCTTTTCAATCCATGCAACATACGATTCTTCAAGTCAACACACCTTGAGATGTTACTTGAATACCCCTCAGATACCTTAACATTCTTTAACATTCGACGGAATGTATCTTTATCCCTATTTTTCATTGCAAAAATTGCCAGAGGATACTTTTCATTCTCATCTGGCCAGAGATCGCATTTTATGTTCATTGATTGTAAGTCTTTGTGAGCATTGAGACGATCCTTCGACTTTCCATGCTCATTAAGTAATGTGAAAATCAAATTGTCACAGACGTTCTTCTTAATATTCAACACAACAAGATTATGCGGCAACAAATTAAATTTCAAATAAGGAAGATTGAAGAGTACACTTTTTTTCTTCCATTGTTGCGTTTCGGTTTCGCTTGATGATGCACTTCGGACCCGTTTTCCACTATCATTCAAATGATGAACCTTCCCAAATTATGTTTCAACATTTTCAAGGTGTGTCAATATTTCAAAACCACATAACAACTTTGGAGGTGGTCTACGATCAATGGAACCATTAAATTTTTATCCGTTCAGCCGAAATCTATGAGATGAATCGAGAAATCTTCGATGAAACAATAGGAACCATTTTCTACTATGAGGTAGTCGTTTGGGTTCAAAATCAAAGTTATAAATGGGACAAGACAAACCCATGTAATTGTTCCAACCAAATAAATTCCCAAGCCCAGGGAAGACACTAATGGTCCACATTAAAGCAGCATGCATTTTGAACATTGTTTTAGAAGAAGCATCAAATGTCTCAACACCGTTGCTCCATAACTCCTGCAATTCGTCAATCAACGGTTTCATGTATACATTAATATCATTTCCAGGAATTTTTTTTCCAGGAATAATAATCAAAATGATAAAAGATGTTTGTTGCATACACATCCATGGAGGCTGAAGTGCACTGTGTTTCATTTATTGTCAATGAGGTATGTTGTTGTCAAGGAATGAATGGATGGATGTCAAGGAGTTTCAATATGTGAATGAAAAAGGTTGTGATGGTGATGGTGATGAATGGAGAATGGCCATGGTACTAAAAGGCATGTCACTTAGGAGATTCACTAAGTGACATAGGATGTTGTGGTTGAAACATTCTCTCTCTATATTAGACGATTGTAGAACTGATCTTAATGTTTCAATACTTGTATCAAGATGATACTAAGTTACACCACTTGAAGAATGGATGATGATGGAGTATCATCATTACATCTGACGATTGTTGAGCTGATCTTTAAAGTTCAAAGAACTTGTATCAAGATGATACAAAGTCACAACATGATTAGAAGACCATGCATTGTAGTGACAATGCATGAGGAGTTGAAAGTGATCCATCCATCAGTTCTAAGTGGATGAAGTGGATTAAAGAAGTCCATGCACTGTCTCTTAGTGCATGTGAATCAGAAGAAGATCCAATTGATCTTTGATTAGATCAACGAAGCACATTGAAGAAGTTATGTGATTCAGGAGTTCGGTTGATGAAGATCCTTGAGAATTCTCTCCTAAGTAGAAAATGAGATGATGAAGAAGAATTATAAATTGAGGAGTTGTTTCTAATCAAGAGGATTAATGTTTGAATTCTCAAGAAGAAGATGAAGGAGAAGAATGGATGGAAGGGCATGTGGCATATGTCTTATACTCATAGGAGAACTTTGTATTTGACAAAGTTCCTCATTGTTTGCCTTAGCCAAAAATATGGCCAGCCCGTGGACACCTTGAGGGTTCAACCCCAAGGCATGGGCGCTAGGCACCACACACATGGGGGAACCCGTGGGGCGAGCCCAAGGCGGCAGGACGCACCCAAGACACCGCATGGGCGTCTGGGGCACGCCCGGAGGAGCGCGGTAGGGGCGCATGAGCGCACCCGCGAGTGTCAGGCAGTGCAGAGTGGGCGCATAGCGCGCCCGCGAGGAGCAGAGGTGGGCGCAAGAGCGCGCCCGCCGGGAGAACACGGTGCGGGGCGGCACCGTGGAGGTTGGAAGTTCAATTGAGGAGGCTGGGGGAGCGCTAGGTTGATAAAGCGCGAGAAACCCGCGCGTGGTTTCGATGTGGGACGCGGAAAAAATTCCAGGAGCGAATCCTGGCCGTCCGAGTGATCGCGCGGCAGATCTCGGCCGCCCGATGCATCGCGCCATTCCCGTTCAAATCCAGGCCGTCCAAAGAGAGGATCCAACGGTGCTGAGCTTATCTTCTTCCCCGAGCTCGGCTGAGGCCTCCCCGCGCATTCCCACATCCACCTTCAAACCAGGCGCCTCCCGACAACGGTTTTTGAGTTCCCGGCCACCATTTCCTAAGCCGAAGGCTGCATTGAGCTTGTCTAGACCTACCGAACACGACCATGCATTAAAATGACTCTGCATGCAACAAATGAGGATTTTGAAGTTCGGCCGAGGAAAGCAACGCTTCCGAGGCCGTGAAGGGTTTATACCTTTGCATGGATTGGAAGAGAAGAGGCCGTGCATGCGTTCTAAGTCGCATGCACGTAGAGAAAAATAAAAATAGAAGAACCCGCAGAGAACTGAAGAGCAAGTTCAAGATTTGAAAAAATCTTGAAGATCCGAATACTTCGGGGATTTGAGATTTATCCCACGCGGATGTTTTGAGGCGTTTCTCTGCCTATATAAATAGAGCCCAAGGCGATGGAGAAGCTTGCTGATCCTTTGAGAAATGAGAGTCCCGCGAGTGCATTCCCTCACGAAGAACAGCCTGCGCGCCCCCTGCGCGGCAGAGAAGCCCGGAGCCATTTTTGGCTTCGTGAAGTTCCTTTTGTGCACTCCTTGCACGAAAGAAGAAAGGGAGTCCCCTGTGCGCCTTCCTTGCGCGAAAGGAAGACCTGTGGCCGCATCCTTGTGCGCCGGTGGTTGCATCCTTTTCTACCCCCGGACTTGCGCGGCAGGAGGTGTTTGCGCGACCCTTGTGCACCTTGAGGACTTGCGCGCGGCATTTGAAGACAGTAGAGGTCACACCCTTGCGCCTTGTGACCCTGCGCGGTAGTGGAGAAGAGGTTGTCCTCACCCCATGCACGCCTTCATTTGGTAGGGAGTTTGAGTGAGGCAATTTACCACACCTTTGTGTGTGTGCTACAGCATTCGGGTGTGTGTGCAAGAAGGGAAGGAAAGGCCGTAGCCTTGTGAAACCAAACAAGAACACCCTATGGCCATTTAAGTGTGTGCCAAGTGCTAAGAAGACCACACATTGTGTGTGAAGTGAAAAAGGCCGAGAAGAAGTGTGTGCAAGTGGAATAGGCCGTAGCCAAGTGTGTGTAAGTGAATAAGGCCAAATACCACACCTAGTTGTGTGAAAAGTGGAGAACCTTGTGTATGCAAATTGAAGAACACACCTTGAGTGTGTGTGTACAAACAAGAAACATGTTGGCCAAACCTATGTGTGTGCACTAAGAAGTGTGTATACACTTAGAAGAAGAAACGGAAGGACATCCACACTAAAGTATAACACACATTCAAGTGTGTAAGCAAAATGAATAAAGTGTGTGAAGAAGTGAGAAGCTGGCGTGTGCTTAAAGATACTACACCCTTTGTGGGTTTATTGCACCAAGAGAAGAAAGAGGGAGTGCATGCATGCATGCATGCACGTGCACACGTGAAAAAAGCCAAACCAGCTTGTGTGCATTTGAGGAGTCCAAGACCAAGAGATCTTGAAGATATTGAGAAGGCCATGCAGTTAGTGAATGAGGATTCAAAGTTGCCATGCACTCAGTGCATGAAGTTGTGATGAAGTGAGACCGAAGCCAAGCTGAAGTGAAAGATATTATTTGGCTGAGTTTTCAGTAGTTGAGCAAGACCAACTAACCTTATCAGAGGTTGTTGAAGTTTCTTGAAGAGAGAGGCCAGGTCATCCTTAGAAGAAGGTGATAAATCCTGAGCAAGATGAGAAGACCTGATCATCACAAGTGATCAGAGGTACAGAGCAAGGCCAACAGTCTTTATCCCAGACTGCTGAAGATACTTGAAGAAGCTTAAAGAGAAGAAGAGCTACTCGTGTGACTCGAGGAGCTAGGAGAAGACCCTGTGGGACTCAAGGAGAAGAAGCCTTCAGTGGGATTCTGGATCAGGCCAGTGGGACTCTGGTAACACTGTGGGACGCAGTATAAAGACCCTCATGTGGGACTCAGGAGAGATACAGTGGGATGCTGTATCGACCATTGTAATACTAACAGATTATAATGGAAGAAACCATGTTGGGGCGTATAACCAACAAGGCATGGACGTAGGCCTTTGGTGCCGAACCTTGTAAATCCTTGTGTCCAGTGCCTTTATATTTACAGCATTATTCGAGGAAAGGATTAGAGACACAAGAAGAGTGGATCGAGGATTTAACCAGCCATAGAGGTTTAATTGATAAAGAATCAATTAGTAAAAAGTTTTAAGGGATCACTGATTCACCCCCTCCCCCTCTCAGTGATTCACACTGATCTGGGAACTTCAATTGGTATCAGAGGGAGGTTGCCTCTAAAAGATCCAAGGGAGTCTTTATGAAGTGCAGATTTGAGGAAATGAGTGACCAGCCTCAAATGGAGATATCTACCAAGACTCAGAAAAATAGATAGAAGAAACATGCCAAGAAGATGAAGAAAGCCTGCCCTAGCTGTGATGATGTTGGAACAATAAAAGATCTTCAAAGTGAAATCGAATATCTTCAGAAGACAGTACCCAAGGAAGTGGAAATGTGTATAGGTACAGGCATCCTTGATCTTCAAGAAGAAAAATTACAGCTAGAAGAAGAAGCCAATACAATGGAAGATCAGTTGGCTAAAAGGGTTGGCATAACCAACACTCTCAGAAAGCTGGTGAAGGCTAAAGATGAAACTGTTTCTCTTTGCAATGAAAGATATGAAGACACTGCTGAAGAATTGCAAAGAAGCCTTTCTGAGAAAGATTTCATTAAAATAATGGTCAGAGATGTTTTCCATGCACTGGAAAAGAGGCACAAAGTTTCAATGAATGTCAGAGATGCTCAACTTGAAGACAAATGGATGAAAGGGGGAGCTTTATCTTTGCACCTGAACTTTCTAATGAGTTTTGTAAAGTTGTGCAGGATTTAGCAAATTCATTGTTATATCTGAAAAATTTCAAACCCCTGAAGCATGATCTCACATGTACAGTGAATGATGGACAGCATTGAGTTCCTTGGTTACATCACTCTTGTTTTCTACACCGGGTTAGCCCAAGTAGACCTAGAGTTGATCTACTAATGGTTCTTTGCTCAAGAGAACATGTGGCATCATCCCTCTCTTAGTGTTTTTCAAGAAAATACTTTTCAAAGGGAGGAAGTGATTTTTGGATAAGATCCACTCCACATATTTGCATTTGATTGCCAATAAGGGGGAGAAAAGATTGGGCACACATATTGACCCATTCATATGTGCTGAAGTTGTGATATTGACAACAAATACAAAGGGGGAGATTGAAGTGCACTGTGTTGCATTTGTTGTCAATGAGGTATTTTGTTGTCAAGGAATGAATGGATGGATGTCAAGGAGTTTCAATATGTGAATGACAAAGGTTGTGATGGTGATGGTGATGAATGGAGAATGACCATGGTACTAAGAGGCATGTCACATAGGAGATTCACTAAGTGACATAGGATGTTGTGGTTGAAACATTCTCTATCTATATCAGACGATTGTAGAACTGATCTTAATGTTTCAATACTTGTATCAAGATGATACTAAGTTACACCACTTGAAGAATGGATGATGATGGAGTATCATCATTACATCTGACGATTGTTGAGCTGATCTTTAAAGTTCAAAGAACTTGTATCAAGATGATACAAAGTCACAACATGATTAGAAGACCATGCATTGTAGTGACAATGCATGAGGAGTTGAAAGTGATCCATCCATAAGTTCTAAGTGGATGAAGTGGATTAAAGAAGTCCATGCACTATCTCTTAGTGCATGTGAATCAGAAGAAGATCCAATTGATCTTTGATTAGATCAACGAAGCACATTGAAGAAGTTAGGTGATTCAGGAGTTCGGTTGATGAAGATCCTTGACAATTCTCTCCTAAGTAGAAAATGAGATGATGAAGAAGAATTATAAATTGAGGAGTTGTTTCTAATCAAGAGGATTAATGTTTGAATTCTCAAGAAGAAGATGAAGGAGAAGAATGGATTGAAGGGCATGTGGCATATGGCTTATACTCATAGGAGAACTTTGTATTTGACAAAGTTCCTCATTCTTTGCCTTAGCAAAAAATATGGCCAGCCCGTGGACACCTTGAGGGTTCAACCCCAAGGCATGGGCGCTAGGCACCACACACATGGGGGAACCCGTGGGGCGAGCCCAGGGAGGCAGGACGCACCCAAGACACCGCATGGGCGTCTGGGGCACGCCCGGAGGAGCGCGGTAGGGGCGCATGAGCGCACCCGTGAGTGTCAGGCAGTGCAGAGTGGGCGCATAGCACGCCCGCGAGGAGCAGAGGTGGGCGCAAGAGCGCGCCCGCAGGGAGAACACGGTGCGGGGCGGCACCGTGGAGGTTGGAAGTTCAATTGAGGAGGCTGGGGGAGCGCTAGGTTGATAAAGCGTGAGAAACCCGCGCGCGATTTCGATGTGGGACGCGAAAAAAATTCCAGGAGCGAATCCTGGCCGTCCGAGTGATCGCGCGGCAGATCTCGGCCGCCCGATGCATCGCGCCATTCCCGTTCAAATCCAAGCCGTCCAAAGAGCGGATCCAACGGTGCTGAGATTATCTTCTTCCCCAAGCTCGGCTGAGGCCTCCCCGCGCATTCCCGCAGCCACCTTCAAACCAGGCGCCTCCCGACAACGGTTTTTGAGTTCCCGGCCACCATTTCCGAAGCTGAAGGCTCCATTGAGCTCGTCTAGACCTACCGAACACGACCATGCATTAAAATGACTCTGCATGCAACAAATGAGGATTTCGAAGTTCGGCCGAGGCAAGCAACGCTGCCGAGGCCATGAAGGGTTTATACCGTTGCATGGATTGGAAGAGAAGAGTCCGTGCATGCGTTCTAAGTCGCATGCACGTAGAGAAAAATAAAAATAGAAGAACCTGCGGAGAACTGAAGAGCAAGTTCAAGATTTGAAAAAATCTTGAAGATCCGAATACTTCGAGGATTTGAGATTTATCCCACGCGGATGTTTTGAGGCATTTCTCTGCCTATATAAAGAGAGCCCGAGGCGATGGAGAAGCTTGCTGATCCTTTGAGAAACAGGAGTCCTGTGAGTGCATTCCCTCACGAAGAACAGCCTGCGCGCCCCCTGCGCGGCAGAGAAGCCCGAAGCCATTTTTGGCTTTGTGAAGTTCCTTTTGTGAACTCCTTGCACGAAAGAAGAAAGGGAGTCCCCTGTGCGCCTTCCTTGCGTGACAGGAAAACCCGTGGCCGCATCCTTGCGCGCCCGTGGTTGCATCCTTTTCTGCCCGCGGACTTGCGCGGCAGGAGGTGTTTGCGCGACCCTTGTGCACCTTGAGGACTTGCGCGCGGCATTTGAAGACAGTAGAGGTCGCACCCTTGCGCCTTGCGACCCAGCGCGGCAGTGGAGAAAAGGTTGGCCTCACCCCATGCACGCCTTCATTTGGCAGGGAGTTTGAGTGAGGCAATTTACCACACCTTTGTGTGTGTGCTGCAACATTCGGGTGTGTGTGCAAGAAGGGAAGGAAAGGCCGTAGCCTTTTGCAACCAAACAAGAACACCCTATGGCCATTTAAGTGTGTGCCAAGTGCTAAGAAGACCACACATTGTGTGTGAAGTGAAAAAGGCCGAGAGGAAGTGTGTGCAAGTGGAATAGGTCGTAGCCAAGTGTGTGTAAGTGAATAAGGCCAAAGACCACACCTAGTTGTGTGAAAAGTGGAGAACCTTGTGTATGCAAATTGAAGAACACACATTGAGTGTGTGTGTGCATACAAGAAACAAGTTGGCCGAACCTATGTGTGTGCACTAAGAAGTTTGTATACACTTAGAAGAAGAAACGGAAGGACATCCACACTAAATTATAACACACATTCAAGTGTATAAGAAAATTGAATAAAGTGTGTGAAGAAGTGAGAAGCTGGTGTGTGTTTAAAGATACTACACCCTTTGTGGGTTTATTGCACCAAGAGAAGAAAGAGGGAGTGCATGCATGCATGCATTCATGTGCACACGTGAACAAAGCCAAACCAGCTTGTGTGCATTTGAGGAGTCCAAGACCAAGAGATCTTGAAGATATTGAGAAGGACATGCAGTTAGTGCATGAGGATTCAGAGTTGCCATGCACTCAGTGCATGAAGTTGTGATGAAGTGAGACTGAAGCCAAGATGAAGTGAAAGATATTATTTGTCTGAGTTTTCAGTAGTTGAGCAAGACCAACTAACCTTATCAGAGGTTGTTGATGTTTCTTGAAGAGAGAGGCCAGGTCATCCTTAGAAGAAGGTGATAAAGCCTGAGCAAGACGAGAAGACCTGATCATCACAAGTGATCAGAGGTACAGAGCAAGGCCAGCAGTCTTTATCCCAGACTGCTGAAGATACTTGAAGAAGCTTAAAGAGAAGAAGAGCTACTCGTGTGACTCGAGGAGCCAGGAGAAGACCCTGTGGGACTCAGGGAGAAGAAGCCTTCAGTGGGATTCTGGAGCAGGCCAGTGGGACTCTGGTAACATTGTGGGACGTAGTATAAAGACCCTCCTGTGGGACTCAGGAGAGATACAGTGGGATGCTGTATCGACCATTGTAATACTAACAGATTATAATGGAAGAAACCATGTTGGAGCGTATAACCAACATGGAAAGGACGTAGTCCTTTGGTGCCGAACCTTGTAAATCCTTGTGTACAGTGCCTTTATATTTACATCATTATTCGAGGAAAGGTTGAGAGACACAAGAAGAGTGGATCGAGGCTTTAACCAGCCATAGAGGTTTAATTGATAAAGAATCAATTAGTAAAAAGTTTTAAGGGATCACTGATTCACCCCCTCCCCCTCTCAGTGATTCACACTGATCTGGGCACTTCAGAGGCCGATTATAAGGGATCAAAACAACTGACCAAATTCTATAATTGGTACTCAATGTCCCAAATGGGTTGAATCCATCGACAGCTAATCCCAATCGAACATTCCTAGGATCAGGTGAGAAATTGAGATGTAATGAATCAACTGTCTTCCACGATTGGGAATCTCGTGGATTTCTCATTAACCCATCATTTTTATTATCTATAGAATGTCACTACATGTGTTCGGCGGTTTTCGATGATATGAATAATCTTTGCAATCTAGGCTTCAAAGGAAAGTAACGCAAAACCTTTCCATGTGTGCTCCTTTTATTCTTCTCTATGAAATTATGTTCATTCAAAATTCCAACATCACCCTTTTCCTACCATCTATAAGAAGAAAATTTCTTGCAATTCAGTCTATATGAATCCTCTCCCCAATAAAGCATACAATCATTGGGACACACATGTATTTTTGTATAATTCAGACCAAGCTTGTTAACAAATTTTTTCATATCATAAAAAGATTCTGAGATTTTTTCTTCATTAAATGTATCACGAATCAATTCCAATATCATAGACACATCTACATTTGTAATTCCACATAGACATTTAATATGGTACAACTTCAGCAGAAATGAAATCTTTGATTATTTCAAAGACCCATTATAAAACTCATGATTTCCATCATCAACTAAATCATGAAACACATTTTCATCAGTGAAGTTTTCTCTTACATTTGGCTCCACAGAATTAAGTGGAGGATCCAATGATATGTGAAAATCTTGATCTTCCTGTGTTACAGTCTCAAAAACATCACATGTTACGTTGCAATTTGTAGCACCCTCTTCTGGTTGTTATGATATGTTTTGATGCTGTTAGTGGTGTCTTGCAGAGCCGAATGCATCATTTATTAGGTTTTTATTTTCATTTTCCATTGTTGATGAACATGGGACCTCATTATGTGGATTAAAATTAGTGCTCAATCTTTCTGTAATTTTCGATTCTCCATGCCAAATCCAACACAAATATTGAGCAGGTAATTTCTTTAGAATTAAATGTTCATAAACCTCATCTCTCTTCAACCATGTTCTAAATTTACATTTAGGACATGGACATTTTATTCTCCCTTCAACGGATCGATTAGAAATTGGAAAATCTAAAAACTCATTCAAACCCTTAACATAATAAGTTGTGTTCCTCGGTAATGTGATCCATCTTTTATCCATGTATATCACAATGTGCCTACACAAAAAACAAGGAATAAAACATGAGACAACTTCTATAACCCCATCACCAAAAACAAATAATGATGAAAAAAATTTCATAATAGATAAATATACAATCAAGATTTATACTTTTTCAAATCGAATTAATTACAAAAATGATTCCTAGCCATTTCTAAACCAACATTAAACACTAATTTTTTGTTTATAATCCCCAGAGGCACTTTAAACCATTTATAAACCAACCATGTTCCAAAATATCAAATGGGAAAAGTTTCAAATTACACATTTGAAACCAATTTCAAAACCACATAATGTAGAAACACAACATTTAGAAACCAATAAACCTTTTGATATAATGAGTTTTATGGAAAATTTTATTTTAGAGTTCCATTTTCATTTTAATGTCCATCCATGTGTGCCCCTTATGCGCACATGTATGTGAAAACATCCAATGACACCCATTAAGTATCCACATAAACAACCAAAATCCATTTTCAAAGAGACATCACATGCCTTCCAACCAACATAACACCACACTATAAAAGTCACCAAATTCCACATATAAATCCCAAACAACAATACAACCAATTTAATAATACAAATATAAGGGGAAAACCACACAAATCAGCTATTTTAACTTAAAATATCCATTGAAGTTTTATTAAACACATTGGGTGCTTATATACAATGGAATATTTGAAGAATCACTTCAAAACAAATTTTTAGAAAATTCTACCAATACCAAAGCACCACAAAAAACCTAATAAACACAGTACAAGAATGAAAAACATGTTTATAAAATTATTTAACTCACCCAAGGATCAATGGAATGAGTTAGAAGGGAAAAATATGGAGATACCTACATCAATGGAGTGAAGATGTGATGAAACTTTTGGATAAAGAAGAAAACACCCCAAAGAACAATATAGACACCCTAAACATCAATAAAATAGAACCAAACATCAACCCTAACATATATGGTTCATAAAAAGGGATGATCCAACCAAGATAAACCATGAAATCAAGAGGGTAAATATAAAAGAAGAGGAAAATGAAAACGAATCCAAATAATCATACCTTGGAAGCTTCACAGACTACTAACAAATAGAGAAAAACTCAGGGTCACGGGGTCGCTGGGGGCGCGGGGTCGTTGGGGTCGCGGGGGGCCGGGGTCGCGAGGTCGTCGGGGTCACATGGGGCCGGGGTCACAGGGGAAGTGGGGGGCCAGGGGAATCTAGTTGAGGAGGGTCGGGGTGGGGGAAGGGTGGGGCTGTTAAAAAATCAATGATTCCGGGCGGTTTATTATAAACCGACGTAAAACCTTTTTTAAATAAGGTTTAGCGGCGGTTCCTAGAACCGCCGCTAAACATCGGTTTTGTTGTAGTGATAATTTTATTATAAAACAAATTGTTGCTTGTTTCGTTTTCACATGGATGTGGTGCATGGGTAACTTTTTGTAATTCTTATAGGTCTTCTACTCACCCCTATAAAAAGATATTGGTGCTTATATAGATTATGTGACATGAGTTTCTAGTTATGGTACATTTCTTTTGTTGTTGGAATGAATAAATGGTGGTGGTTTGGTAGAGTCTAGTGGTGGTTAGGTCATGTCATCGATGATGATGGGATGATTTTTGGTTCAGGGTGGACTTGTATCTTGAGGGTAGTTATATCGTTTTGTTTTACTTATCTATTTTGGTCGTATGTATTACATTATTATTATATGTTGCATATTGGATTCAGGGTATGTTGTTACTGTTGATGTTGAGTTATTTCATAGAAAACTACAATGTTTTTAATGGATTTATTTTTATTATTAAGACTTTAACAGTTAGGTAATGATGCAAAGGGACAAGATGAATTCAGATTCATCTTGAGGTCTATTTTGATTTGTCAGTTAGGGCTTGGTTGGTTTGTTATCGTGAAAATATTATTTACTATAGAGGATGATATATTATGCTCCATATGGATACTCATTTTTTGTATATATTGATCATATGAATTTGTATACTTATATATTATGAATCTAGTGGAAATAATATATAGATACATTTGTCTGATTAAGATCACACCACGTCTATTTATAAAATTAGCAGCACTTATCCACTACAAGAAACAACAATTTTCTAAAAATTTGGGAATCAAGAATTTATATTTTTTATCAACATTAAAAAGTCACATAAGGATATATTATGAGTTTTACTTACTAAGAATATATATTTACTAATAGGGATACTCTAAGAAAGTAGAGAGTTTATCCCCAAAAAACTTATTTTGATATTTACATGGTATATCATATTATATATTTAAAGGTGATGTTATTGATATATTATTAAATGTTTTTGGAAAGATATCATAATAGATTTTTGGATATAGTTTAAAAACACATCGTATATGAAATGATATACTATTAAATGATACTGACTCTATGAGGACTTATTCAAATTTTGAGATTAAAGGAGGTATATCCAAAATCATTAAACAAATATGATGATTTTAGGCTATATCTTAAGTTATTGTTTGGGAATGTCATAAGGTCGGAAATATATATTTCATTACACTACCTTATCAAATAATAATACATGATTGGGATTATTCGTTAGGTCTAGTAATTTTTATATAATCATATTTCATGATTTGTATGATTTACCAATGATACACCAAGGATGTGGAACATTAATGGATAATGTTCAAATACTCACCATATTTGATATTACTGGTATAAATAATTTAATAATATTAAATTAATTGTAGATTAGTAAAAGAAAAATATTACAACTTGTTTGAAACCATATTTATAACTCATAGAATAAGAGTTAATGATATGAAACTTTAGAGTGTTTTGAGGGATATACAAGGAGGGAACCACTATTTTAATGGTGGTTCTTACAATATAGAGAGTAATAAAAAATAACCCTCCTATAAAATTTCTATCTGTTACTTATTTCCTATGTGTCACCTATTAGTAGAATTCTGTGGAGGGAATGAGACTCTCTTTTAAGTATATTATGAGTCATTCATCTTATAGATACAACATGAAGATGGGAGTTCAATGATTTCTTTTTAGTGAACTTCCTAAAAGATATTTATGAAGACTATAGTAGTATCTATTCTAATTTACGGTAATCAAATTTTAATCATTTTTTATATACATTTTTTCAGGTTTTATTCATGTTATATCATCTTAATAATGTTTCAAAATATTTTTAATGCTTTTATTGTGTTTTAGTAAATCTTAAAAACCCATCAGTTTATAGAAATAGAAAATACACCTATAACATTATATCATACTATGCATTCTATGAAAATATTTTTTTGTACAGATGGTAATTATTTATTATATGGAAATGTTAAAAGTATAAACCATTAATAAAGTAAATAAATAAATAACATCACAAATTCAAAACTAATTCACCCAAATTTTTAAACAACCAAAACCTACTACAAAATCCTATAATATGGTGATAGTTACACTAGTTTAAAATATGTTAATAAAACAATTAATTATAAGAAGATTTGGATGAAAATAAAACCACAAAATAATATTCAATAATGAGTAAAATCAAACATATTGCCCATCAAAATCCATGATACACTCTAGTCCACAAAAACAACTTTACCTTGAGGGTATCCATCCCCATTATGATTTGACCTTTGTAATAATAACTTACATGAAACACAATTATCAAATATAGATCCTTATTTCTGAATGTAATGTTTTATCATATCACTAGGCCCAAGATTTGGAAAATAGGTGAATTTCCCTACATATAAGAGACTATCATAATAAATATGTATATTTTCTAAATGTGAGATAGAATCCTCATAATGATATAATAATAAAAATATATACCATACACTAAATTATTTCAATTGAAAAATGTTTAGCATCGATAACATCACATAAATGAAAAACAACCAGTAAATGTTCCTAAATCAGTGAAGTATAAAATACATTACCCAAATAAGACTCGTCCATGTGTCATGTTTCCCATGAAATGTTATATAACTATATTACTAGGATTAAAAATATTATACCATAAGTAAATCAAAACAAGAATCCATATATACTTACTCAAACAAAATAAAACTCAAAGGAATGGGTAACTAACAATCTTCCATGAAACTATGTCATAAAAATCCATAAAAAATTAAAAGAACCACATATGACTTAGAAGAATAGTAAAACATGTTAAAAATAAAAATAAATAAATATCAATAGAAAATGAGGAAAAGGATGAAAAGGGAATGTTCGATGATTGATAGTATTTTTGAAGAGGAATGTCTAGGAGAATCATGAATAGGGATTAATTAGGCCAACTATGTCTCCTTAGAGTGCCCCTATTATTTTTTATGAAGGAATGTGGATATATGTGAACTTTCATTGATTATATTGAACATAACGGGATAAAAATATATAATAATTATCCTCTAACCAATTTTTTTGAAATAGTGGATCACATTTGTAGACTGAATACTTCTCCTTGATTGACTCTCATTGTTGATATCATTAAAAGTGGGTCAATAAGAAATATTTACCCAAGAAAATATTTTAATTACATTTTATAGAAATTATGAATATATAGTGATTCCATTTCATCATACTAATTCCCGCACAATCTTTATGTATTTAATTAATATAGTGGATATAGATTTCCATTAATAGTTAATTGTAGAAATTATATACAATATTATTATATATTAAATGAGATATGGAGATCATAATAATATATTGAGGATTGTACTAAAAACCATATAAAATTAAACATTTTATATAAAATTTAAACATTGCGACTTTTGGTGATAAAATGTATCATTTTAGGTAATTTTATCTAAATTGAGGGTTTTTGTGCATATCCAACAAAGATGATGGTTTTTGAAGATTGTCCTTGACTGGATAATATGATAGAGATCCATTTTTACAGGATTGTGTGGATATTGTCAACTGTTTTTGGAGAAATTTTCACTTATATAAAATCTATTCTCCAAGAAAACTTGTAATAGAGCTAGGTTACTTTGGAAAGAATAATGTGAGGAATGTTTCATGGAACTATAGATAATTCTATTTAGTGAACATGTTCTTACACTACCCAACATAGAATAATGTTTTTTGGACATTATTGAATATTAAAATACAGGATTAGAATTTTTTTACATAAATATCAATATGGTGATCTCATATACATCATTATAATATCGGTTGATGATAAAAGTTACACAACTCATGATTTAGAGTTAGTAGGGGTAATTTTTTCATTAATGATATGGAGGAATTATATTAATAGATAAATTTGTGATATTTATAATGATTAAAAACCATTATATTTTATATTAACATAGATATATTTTAATATATACAATAAGAGATTGTTAGATATAATTATATATGATGACTTCCCAATATATAACCACCAATTGAAAATTAAACACGGTGGATGATACATTGTGATGAAAGGATCATTCATGCTTATCTATGATAAGAATAATAAAGGATATAATATGTTTGGATTCATGAAGGATGTATCTTGAATTCCTAAAATAAGGGGGGAAATCATGTCATACTCAATTGATTGTTCAATCTTCTATCCATGTAAGGATTAATGAGGTGTAAAAGGAAAATATAGATCTGCTGAAGAAGGAGAGAAATGGTTCTAGGTTCAAAATATATTATGGTGTAATGATAAGGCTCAAGAACTGTTTATGTATTTTTTTAATATATTTCAAGGTGGATCTATGGGATGAGTCTAGCAGTTGATCATTTACATTTATCCAAAAGGGATGAAAATGTGTAGATATATGAAGGAGTGTTTCTAGTGAGACAACATGGAGAGAGATATTGAAATGTATATATCATGGTGCATAGATTGTTAGAAATTTATGGGTGAGAGAAAGAATTCTAAGTGGATATTAAAACCATTATCCATACCTGAATTGAATTTGTATCAAAACACCATGGTGTTTTTCATTGGGATCCTAAACACTTATAAAGGGAATAATGATATACGGGTTGTAGTCAATAGCCTTATAAAGTCATCACACTTCATCACAATCATATATTATTTCTAAATAGATAAAAATATAGGATATTAACTAAGGATGTTTTAATGTTTCATGGAGTAACATATTCCATTATATCTGATTATGATTTGAGGTTTACCTCAACATTCTAGAAAAATCGTCAGCAATCCATTGATATATAGTTGAGTTTCCACACTATGAATTTTCCTCAGATACATTTTCGTTCAAATAGAAAGCTACAAAGCCTAGAGTATATATTGAGTTCCTTATATATGTATTTAAATTATGAATGGGATTAACACCTTACCCTAGTAATTTTCACTAACAGATATAGGAATCAATGAATAATTTACATGGATCCTTATGAATCCATCTATGGGATGAAATGTTGAACTCTAATGTGTTCGAATGATATAGGATAAATAACTCTATTTTGAATTGATTTTATAGATTAAATGTATGAGATGGTTATATCCATTTAACTTCTCATTAAGTTAGTTTAGAGTCGATGAAAAGTTTATTCTCACAATCATCGGTGAGATCTAGAGAAAGATGTTGGTGAAAATATGTTTCTTTAAATATCTCAATCGAATAAGGTTATGATATTTCAGGTGAAAATAATTTTAACCCCTTGTTATATTTTAATTTTTTTAGTCATAATTGAATAAGGAATATAGCTTATCTCTTGTCACATCCACTCAACCTATATTATGATAAAAATGCATTCTACATATATCTCATCAGGAAGTACATAGAGAATCCTTCATATATACTTAACTAAGTGGTTGTAAACCTATTGAATTATATATATTATGATAAACAACCCATATATATCAATGATTGTAGGGAGAATGTAATATAAAATAGGACCACTAACTTTTTCAATGTTTTGTGGTGGAAACACCAATTTGAGGAAGCTACATTGGAAAATTAGGATATGAAGAGAGAGAATTATGTACTGTTTTTTATATGTGTAAACAACATTCAAGGTTCAAATTAATTTATGTGGGTATAATTTACCACCCCATGATTTTAAGAAATATTTTTTTCTGAATAAATTTATGGTCTTTAATAGTTTGTGATATAAGTAAAACTAAGATTATCAAAACCAATATTTTTTAAACATTCCCATTATAACAGAGATTGTAAAATTGTTTTTATGAATAGTTGTAACCATGTTTATAAAAAAATAAATAATGTTTTAGATAATGTAAATTATTTTTCTAGTACAATCCATAGATGTTTCAAGAAAGAAATTTTCCAAAAGGATGGGTTTTATTTATATTTATGAAAATATAATATATTTAATTTATTCTTCAATTATAATATTCAACTAAAAAATGAAATTAATTTTTTTTAATAATCATTTAAAAATTATCGTAAAGTGATTTTTTGAAAATTTTATAGAATGTTTTATTTTTTCATAAATAGTGAACATTACTGAATTTTATGAAAACTATTTTTTCATTTCAAGTATTTACACTGTTATATTATTGTATAAAATGGTTTTAAAAGTAACATAAGTTAAATTTTATTATAATTACATAAATTTAGTTCATTTTCATGAATTTTATGTCAATGTTTTATATAAAAATGTTTTATTCTTACATTAACATTTTATTTGGAGAACTATTTTTTGATCGGATTTGTTATTTATATTTTAAATTAAATTCTAGCACATTTATGAACATAATTTTATATAATATATTCCACATTTCGAATCATAATTATTTATATCGTCTGAAAACTTCAACTAAAATTTTTTTCTTTATGATTAACAAAAACATGAAAAAAATTAGTTCTAGTGGTAACACAACTAAAATGGTAAATCTGAGTAACCTTAGAGGTAAAGGAAATAATATTCTGAAAAAATCATTATTATTACTAATGTATGTGAGGATCGTACATATAATTTTGTTAAAAATTATTTATCAATTTTTGATGAACTTTGTTTGAGAGTGACTTTGCATTGATGTTTTTTTTAAATTACAAAAATTATGCTCCACCCTAATTATAATAGGCCAAAACAACTCCTCACCTGTCCACACATCAAGAAAATTTTAGTTTAGTCAAGACCTACCTACAACCTTAACTAAATTCCTTCTCATATTCTTAAGGTCATTGTTTTAAGAAGAAACCCTTATAAGAAGGATTTAGTTTTTTACCTAAAAATGTTTTCAAAAGAAGGGGATGTTTTGATGGGTACAAAAAAACCGAGACTTGAGCTATGGAATTTTAGTCTCACCTTTATTTTTGTGAGATAGATGCTATATACCAAAATTATTTATTTTATATGATGAATAAACGACTATTGAATCAATTCTGTTATGCTTCTTATAAATTTTATTGGGATTTAAAAATCCATCTTCTGTTTTTTTATTTCATGTGGTATATGATTCAAAAGTAACCTAATTGGTAAGGGTTTTATAATATAAACTCATCCTTTATCATAAATGATTATATCTATTATTGGGATGATGAAATATTATGACTAAAATCTTATGAAACTTCAAAAATTTCATCTTCTTTGGTTATTTACTTAGTACAAAAACTTTTCAATTCAAATTCCTCTCTTTAAAATCTCGAGTGAGAAAAATAATCTTTTTCTTGGAAATCAACTATATTTAATTCATTATTTGAAATTAATTTTTATTCTACATCCATGTTTTTGATAAAATATTTTCAAAAATATTGTAATATTATTATATGTTTTTTAAATTCATTTTTACCCATGTTCGCCTTTTATAAAATTATTTATAAGGATTCTTATTTTAATTTTTCGAACGATGTAGTTTTTAAATTTTTACATGTGTGAATGAAATATTTTTTGTTAACATGTACAACATGAACTGAATATTCCACCTATATGAAAAATCATAGGTTTAAATATTAAATTATTGGTTTTGTGGGATATTTTCAATTAATTAATTTTTCACAATATTTCATGAACGTTTAGTTATAAAAATGATTTATCATAGTGTAATGGTTATTTTCCTCAAGAATGTATTAATGATATTTCATAATTTTTTATATTCATAAACAAAATCATTTTATGTTGATTTTTTTACTGTGGATAATATCCAATGGTACATGACCTTTTCATTAGCTATATTGTTTAATAGTGTTCATGATGATATTTTCATGTAAAAAATTCTTTTACATGTGTTATGCTACAACGGAATGATTAAATGGTTATAAAACAGTTTTTCCTTCCATGGATTATATTATTATATGATGAATATTTTAGGATTTTTAGGAAAAAATAAATAAGGATTTCATTATTTAATGTGTAGGATGGAAATTATATACCCCTGAATTACATTGGGAAAATTATTACATCTCATAAGATAATTATTTATTTCAATTCAATGATCTTAAAAAAATATGTTAAAAAAATAAATGTGATTGATCCACAGTAGGTTATAAGTGGTTATTGATGATCTATTATGATATGTTAAATATATATGTAATCCTAATCCTCTATGATATTATTTTCAAGGTAGTTAACAATGATATATGAAATGGTTTATATATAGTGTTTCTAAATTTCAATTCAGTGAACTTATGTTTTGTGATTGATTTATAATGAATTATCAATGTATTGATTCATGTTTTTGGAAACTTTAGCTCTATAGTCCTTGAATCATGTCTATGAACAATGAAAAATTGATTATGAACATTTATGTTATGTTATATACCTCATTTTTCTTATTCATATCTTATGTTTTAATTTGATCATGAATTGATATATCCATTTATTTCTATTATTAAGCATATGAGGTAATCCATTCTTATGTTTCCTTTACCCTGATTATTGAAAAATGTTTTAGGTTATGTATTTCATTGAAGAATATTAAATATGATGATCTTTGGGGGATATTTTTATGATATTTAAGAAATAAGAAGATTGTGTGTCTAGTTTCTAAAGACACTAAACCATTAAGGCCATCATGTTTATACATGGGAATGTTTTGGAATATTCATATAGAAATATGTAATAATTATGTAAAGAAGCCCTTAGTCTTTATAAATTTCTCATTCAAGGGATCCTTGAACAAGCCGTACCAAATCCAAAAGGGTATACTATATAATCTCCCTTTAAAATTGAGATTTTTTATAATTAAAATTATATTTATTGAAATTTTACATTCTACAAATTTAGAATATAATAAGTTATCTTATCAATTAGTCAATTATATGTTTTACATGTTTTCTTCAAATTTCAGCTCTATTTTATTCACAATTAAATAAATGGATGTTTCTAAGTAAAAAAGGCATTATCCCTTGTATTTTACTGGGAATATTTCTACTATATATCCTTATTATAAATATTATTCTGTATTTCACCACTAGTAAGATGATTTCTAAATGAAGTTTTTAATTTAATTTAATTTAATTCAAATGTAATTATCCTTTAATATATATTTTACTATCATTTTCTTCCTACATTGATTTTAATTTTTACATTTTGTAATGAATCTTCTAAAAACAAATTTATGAAAAAATTTATTTTCTAAAATATGTGAAAGTTTTATTTAATATTCTAATTCTCTATGTTTTCATGTTTTTACAAATTAATTTTTATCCCCATTTTATTTGTTATTTTCTATTAAAATAATATTTTTCAAAATAAAATTGATTTTTTATTTTTGGTGGAAATATTTGAAGCATTAAGGATGTGGTTTAAATATATGCAACTATACTTAAATTTCTATTATGATTTACTTGTTATATAATCATATCATATAATCCAACTTCATTCTCTAGATGAATTATGAAGTAATTTTTCAAGATATACTTTTATCTTTCATGTGTTAATGAAGTTATGATTCTATTATGATTGTTTACCTTTAAATGTGACACATACGTATAGTTCCTCATTATTTGATTGGTGGGACTGATATATCCTACAAATAAAATATTTATAGTAATATATATCATGAGATACTGATAATGATCATGGTCATGATTATAGGTATATTTTTTTACAAATGGTTACGTGAACATGATTATAAGTATCATTGTTCTTAAGTCTTTGGATTGACATTATTATAGTTTTAGATTTTATTAAAATTTTGTGTATGGAGTTCATTAAAAAATATTTGATCATAAGTATATTAATGGACATAATTTTTAGTAGTTATTTTTTTGAATGATTGTGAAAGGAGATGATTACATGTGGCTATGTTCACAAGACCATGAATGGACCAGATTGTATGTAGCTTTGTTCACATATTTGTGTGTGGGCATGACTAGAGTTATCTCTATTATCAATAGTATTGTTTACTACTCATATGATTATTCTCTATATTTTTTCTACACATTCCTTAAATTTTAATCATGGTACATGAATACCATCATATTTATCTTCATTATTTTTCCATGTTATATGTTTGATCTATGGAGGTTATATGTCCTTTAATTATTTTTTATGTAATACTATTATGATTCTATATTTTTTTAATCAAATATTTTTCCCATTCTCATATTTTATCACTTGATTAGGATCAAACTGATTATGACTCCTGATTATGTTTTTCCCTTATTGAGAATTTTAGATCACCCCTTTTTATGTATCCATTTCTAAAAGAGTAAGGATGTTTATAAAATCTGGAATGTTTATATTGTATGTGTGTGAGTAATAAATTTTTAATAAATATTTTTTTAAAATAATATGAACTAAAAAATATTATATCAAGAATCCGAATCTACTAATATTTGGATTCAGAGTTTGTGTGTTTATTAGTGATACATAATGATTATTGACGTATAATGATGTATAATATATGCATGTTATGTTAAGTTCATATCACATAGTAACAAAATTGATGTGCAATATTGGTCTTTTAAAACTAGATATTTTAGTAAACGTCTATGAAATTTCAGTTAGCATAAAATAATATGTGAAAAAATTATATTTTTAGCATTAAATATTGAAATATTTTTTGAAACTGTATTTGTATCCCAAACAACTAGATATTGAATTATTAGTTATAACTCTCAGTGGTGATATGGTTTCATTCCATAAAAATAAATCTTCTTCAATGTATTTTTCTCAAAATATGTTTCCTGCAAATATTTTTATTCCCAATTTAGTTGAATTTCTAGTGATTCTGGGAAAGGAGAATATCTCTATATATACATCCCATATTTATTTATAGGACATTCATGTCGCATTCCATATCCCAAATCAGACAAATATCATTTATCAATTCAAGTGTGGCTATGAACTACCATTCGATGATACATTTTATATATGGGTCTTGTTAACTAATAGTGAGGGTAATTTTATATAAATAGTTAAGAAAACAAATGACATTTAAAGAATTACTAATGCGTGTGATTATGCTAATTAATTTGTAAAAACATTTCCTTGTTTACATCAAGATCCGATGTAGATATTTCAATATTACTCATAGATAGTGCTATGGCTATATCAAAAACTTTCTATGGAATGCCCTTGATTGAATTGGATCAATAAATGTAAAAACTCTATGAAACTATATATAAGTGTTTTATGCACACAATTTATTTAGTACTGGGCTCACAAATCCACTTTATTATGTAAAAATAATGATCAATGGGTCTTTTTATTAATTATCATGAATTTCAAAAGATCAGAGTCAAGAACATATATCATATGCCCAACATGAATGAATTGTTGATTCAACCATGAGGGGATAAATACTTCTCATAGAATAATTTTCAATACTGATATCATAAATAATTTTAAAAAGGAGGATATATCCAATACATCATTTTGTACATGATATAAAAACTATGAATTCATTTTGATTCCATTAAGGATTAAAAATTCCCACAATCTTAAGGGATATGATTAATAGTGATTCTATAGTTTCCCTCAATTAGTTTTTGGTAGTCATTATATATAATATTAAAATCTAATTTAGGATAAATATAGAGTTGGAATATCATTTGAAGATTTTTTACAGACATTGAAGTTGGATAAACAATATGGAATATTTAGAAAATATGATTTATGGATGCAATAAGTATCATTCCTTGGTCAGGTAATTAAATGTTAGAGTATATAGATGGTTCAATCTAAGGCATAAGTTATTAAATAATATCCTATAACAACGACTATAAAATTTATCCATTGTTTTCATGTACTGGATAGATTCTATCAATGTATTGTGAGAAAAATATCACGAATACCAAATCTAATAACCAATTTATCTTGAAAGGAAATAATGTTTCTCTTCATAGATGAATATAAAGTAAATTTCAGGGATCCCATGAGGTAGTTCTTATGTGTACAAGTAATAACATTTCTCTATTATATATAATGGTAATTGATATAAATTCATGCATCAAATAAGGGATTTTTGTGTTTCATATAAAAAATGACATGGTGGTAATATATTCATCACTTCAATGAATGTATGATGGGAAAACTATCGAAAAAATGATTTAGAGTTAGAATTAAAAATTCATTTATGTTATCAATGGATTATATCTATGGTAAAAAATTTGAAAGATATTTATTGAAAAAAATTATTTTAATTAAATATTCATATAGAAATAGTTTAACAAGAACCAAAAGATATGGTTAGAGTTAATCAGATACAACGATTTATCAATAAATTACCACCATGGGAGTAAAAACATGGTGGATGATGCTCTATGTAGGAAGGATCATTCTACCTTCTCCATCATGTGAATTGAAGGCGATCTAATACTCATTGATTTCCAAGGAATGAACCTCATAATCATGTTATAATTTGATAAATAATATATATCCCAAACAAAATCTCAACAATTCATCCATTTGATGATCATAGAGGAAAGAAGTTGTATATACAGCCATTAAAGAAGATATGGAATATTATGAAGCTCAAATTTGACAATGATAGAACTATAATATTCATGAAAATAATATATTTTCCTTTAATACTGAAATTAAGGGAGGATATTTTGGATGATTTAAATACCTCATCATAATCTACTCACATAGGGATAATAAAGATGCATAGTGATATTAAGCATTACTATTTATGGATTAATATGAATAGAAATATTATAATGTACATATCTTTACTCTAAAAAAGAAAAAAGTTAAGGTATAATTAATAAAAATCTAAGGGGTTGATTCCACTATTACTCACATAGTATAGAAATGGGAGAAAATAACTATAGATTTTGTTGTTAGTCCTCCTAAGACATCAAAATGATATACTAATATTTTGGGTTATGTTTGATCAGCTAAAAATGTAATTAAATATAATTTTTATTCAAGAATATATATCACTAAATTAACTTAAAATAATATATATAAAGGAAGTTATATTGATTTATAGTTTTTTAAATTTTTTTGTAACTGATCTAGATCTGACGTAAAACATGAAGTTACCGAGTGGTGTATAAAAAGAATTAGATATGGGTCCAATATCAATAATTTCATATAATTTTTATACTGATGTGAAATATTATATGTATTTTCAAACACATGATGATATTTTTAGATAATATTTAATGGAATTCAATGGATTTGGAAATCAACACATCCCCTTAGTATAATTCTTATATATGAATACTTTATATTCTATAATAAAAATAGAAATATACACATATTTTTATCGAATGAGGTCTTTATCTCCCATATAATGGGATTATTTTGGATAATATATGTTTTTGGGAGCAGATTATTATTAATAGGTGTCAATAAAGGAAGAAACCATTCAATGGAAGATTAAAACTACCTATATTCTATAGAATAGTTACATAGATAATCATCAATGAGATTAAGAGTTGGAGGATGCAGACAAGGAATACATTAAAATACACAATGTAAGAGGGTTATGAGATTCTAAAATAAGGAATAAACAATTCGATACACATATTCTATTTTATGCTCTCTAATTGTGTCGGTATTATACCTTATAATATTTAACTTCCATTGAACCTCTCACAATGGCATTATGTTTTCCATGAACTACATTTGAGGATGTAAAAAACCTAATAATACTATTTCTGATGCTTTTTTCGGGGTGTGAATCCGTCTATGAGGACGCATTGGCTATGTCCCCACATTCCCTTTTTCTAATGGTGGGCGACATCCATCAGTTATTTAGAGATGTCTGCTCCTTGATCGAAACAGGTTGATTGGATTTCGATATATCCTTCTAGGGATTCCACATCTAAATTAGTAGACTAGTCCGGGTCTCCCATAAAAATAAATACGTTGTTTGTGAAGCTTTTCCCTAGTGCCATATCTTCATTGATGTTGATTAATTACATTTATTCTGTCAGGACATTCCAAGGGTTCATGTTAGGGTATTAACCTTCGATCAGGGGAGTAGTCAAGTTGGACATCGTTGGCGTGTCGGGGTTTATTACCCTTATGATAGATATTATTGAGGGAGAAAGATCCCGACACATCCCACATTGAGTGCGGGGAATTATATTCCATAGGCATGTCCAATAGGTTTTCCTCAGCTTCCCATGTTAACATTGGGTATGTTGCAAGTTTAATGTTTATATAAGATGGATCATAATGATCAGAACACTAATAGTAGTGGATCAAATACATATATCCCCATAAGAGAGCATCTAGAATGTTTACCAGATGATGGATCAGATCTTCTAATAAGGATGGATCTGAGGTGGTGTGTCCCATAGAGGTAAGATGTTACACAGTAAAAAATGATATAGAGACCACTGAGGGTGGACCAGGGGAAGTTCACCCTAGAAAAGGGGGCACTATGGTTTACCATTGGTTGGTACATAACGTTAAGTACGTTTCTTACGTAGCCCGGGTAGACAAGATGGATCAAAACCTACATATTTTGAATTTGTGATTAATCAGGGTGTACATAAAAGACAACGAACCTGGGACATGTTGGGGCATACACCTAGATAGAGTCCCATCGCACAAGGGACACTCTTGATTGGATGGTTATGGATTTTTTTGTGTATTATTCATGTTTAGATACCCAAATAGAAATGGTGTTATCCCACTAGGATGTGGTGGCCTGGGTATGAATCAGGATAGATGATTGGTGGTTGGATGAAATGGATGAGTGAAATGTGATAGAGCCTACATGAAGAGTATAGTGATGTTGGGATTGAATATTAGGCAATATTATATGTTTCCATTCACTAGGGAATCGAAGTACACGTAGTTTGGTTGGGTGATGGGACACCAGGGGAGGAGGCCAGTGAGAATGGATGCATGGATGAGACCTGGAGGAAGTAGAACTCCCGGTTTGGGACGTGAACATCTCGAAAAACAAAGGCTTAAAGGTAATACGAAAATTGGACATGAGTGATGAGATTAAACCTTAGGGAGGATTCGTATGTGTCCCTATGTTAGGGAATTGAAGTCCACATAGATCATGATGGGGGGATATAATCATGTTTTATGTGATGGAAAGTGACCTGACGACTTGCTGGGTGTTATGTGTGGTTAGCGGCCTAAGCGTAAGTCTAATGTCGCTAATGGACATAACATGGATATGGGTCCCACATAGGGGAAAATGATTATTACCATTGATTGGGGTTGAACCTATGGGAGGCTTCCTACATACACTATGTAGACAACAGGGATCAAAACTGTTGTAGTTCGAATGGGTATACCAGTTTTTGGGGTTGAACCTCAAAGAGGATTACTACGTACCCTGTGTAAAAAATAGGGATCAAACCCCATGTGGTTTGAAGGGGTTTCACAATGTTTTGGGTTGAAACTCTGGGAGTCTTCCTACGTACCCTATGTAGAAAATAGGGACCAAAACCCACATAGTTCAAATGGGTGCACCAGTGTTATGGGTTGAACCTCGGGGAGTCTTCCAACATACCCTGTGTACACAATATCGTCAAAACCAACGTAGTTCGAATGGTTTTTCATGTGTCTGGGGTTCAACCTTATAGTGGATTCCTACATGCCCTGTATAGATAGTAGGGATCAAAACCAATGCAGTTTCAATGGTTTTACCAATGTTTGAGGTTGATCCTTAGGGAGGATTTTATACATACCCCATGTAGACAACAGGGATCAAAACCCACGTTGTTCGAATGGGTTTACCAGTGTTTGGTGTTGACCCTCATGGAGGATTTATACGTACCCAGGGTATTAAAAATGTATCAAAACCCAATTAGTTCAAATTAATATCGTTTAGCATCATCTAGGATGAAAGGGGCATATAGTTTGACATCATACGAGATGAGGTTGGACTGATGTGAAGTGGTTGGGACCGATGGATGATAGGCTTGATCTGCAGGGAGGCCTCGTACATACCTTGCCTCGAAAGTTGAAGGCTCAAAGTCCACATAGTTCGGTTGTGGGGGAATGAGTCTTATATAGTATTTTGGCCCAGGGAGGATGCGATGGTCAGTTCTTACTCTATGTCCACGTGAATAATTATTTATGTGAGAAATAAGATGCATCAAAGACCATATGATCACATCGCAAAAGGAGCATCTGTGAGGAATAGAGTGAGGTTACATGTGGTTAGAGGAACAAAGAGGAATCAGGGGCTTACGTTTGGTTAGTGACAAATGGATATAGAGTTTGAGATTTACAAAAGGATGGAGGATCAATGGCAATAAAGCCCAATAAAAGAGGGACGAGGTATCAGGGGACCCTGTGCCCATATCTACTATAACCGTTGCACGCCGTATAAGAGCAGAGGAGAAAGGATGCTACCTCCCACAAGAAAGTCTAGGGGATTACACGAAGATGGTTTCCCTCCCCTGAAAACCGATGTCGTTCCCTACAAGATTGATCTTATTCTATGTGAGGATGATCCCACTCTCGTGTAGACTAGTGGACATGGAAAATGTCTGTGGTGGGACCCCTATGTATATTACATTGGGTGAGGGTATAGTTTAATGTCATATGATGGGGATGATAGTGCATGGATATTTAACGTCCAACATCTTGTATGTTGAGTATTCACTCCTCACCCTTAGGACTCACATAACCAGAAAACATTAACCCTTTGTTAAGGGAAGGCACCGACAATACTGTGTAGAGATGGGGTTGTGGAGTGATCCATTGTGGGGCTCAAATTAGCATGTATATTCAAATAATCAATAGATGTTAGTGTGACTTTGTGAAGAATCATGAGGGTACGCAATACGATATGACAAACCACCAAGGGACCATGAAATCACTCGGTACAATCCTGTAGGGTCATACAGGAAGAGGACTTGTGAAGAAAAGGGGATCATTGGAAGGGACCTTGAAAAGATCTGGTGCTCCACATAGTGGAGAGACTCCAAGAAGTCGTTGGCTTCCTGATGTAGAATTTCCTAACCTAGATTTAGAGTATACATGAATATGAACAATTCTTTGTGATGTGAAAGGGTATTCGTGAAGTAAGACATTGAGGGATAGGGGTGCCTTGAAATGTGAAGCATTGTGAAGCGATAAACATTGAAAAGTACAATGATCCTATATTATTACAGGGTTCACACATGCATGGAAGGTACTTTTCAAATCATTAGTGCTTTGTTAAGACCAGAGTTCACATAGGGATCTCCTTCCATTGCGATGGATTATGGGCTTTGTGAATGGAATACCTATATGACGAGGGGGTGCGTAAGAGCCAAGGGATAAGTATTTCATGATGCTCAAATACCATGAAGAGATAATTCTTGTCAATGATTTGAATAATAGATGGTGCTTCATGATTTGAGAGCTGTAAAGGTGAAATGTCAGGGTATTCATTGTTTGGGTTTGGGGGAATCCAGGTATTTATATGCGAGAGGTGGCATGAAGCTCTAAAAGTGAACTACGAAGCCTCTTCCTCTTTTCCATCATTGGAATATTGCATCAAGTTTTTCATCACTGCCGAGTCAAATGTAATCCCTTACGTGGAACATATGCCTCCTTCATTCCCTCTACGGCACTTGTAGTGGCTTCCCTCAATTTCCATGGAATCATATAGGTGATCATGTTCCCTCTGTAGCACAAATCCTTCTGTCAATTGTGTTGTCACCATAGATCCTCGTGCCTCCTTCCTCTTCGGTGATCACAGATGGGACCATTGCTTTGTCTCAGTTGTGATACTGATGTGGTTCAAAATGGTTCGTCAGAAAGTATACCCTTTTGGAATTATTGTGATCTTTACATATTTCTTCCATGAACTCATTTTGTCACCAATAAATTCCCCCCCTCAGACTAGGAACCGATGAAAAATGAGGGTCAAATTCTGAGACAAGATGGCCACAAATTTTATACCAGTCGAAAAGATTGGTTGTGAAGCATGGTCACAATGTATAAATGCAAGGCACAGGTTGAGAACACTGCGAATCTAGCCATGGCCAGTCATGCTGTGAAACTCGTAGGTGTTTTCCTATAAATAAAGGAGGAGGTCCCATCTTTTTTTCTTACTTATCTCTACCTTTTTTTCTTGGGATATCGATTCAAGAAGCTCCACACACTCAATGATTGACCTTTGTGAATCAGGACCTCTTTCCTCCATGGTGCATAGCGAGTCTTTAGACTATTCCATTATTCTCTTCACGAGTTGTGTTTGCATGGTTTGTGGTAGAGCTCTACGACAGGGTTCTTCTATCTAGCTCTGTGATCAAGCTCTGTGATCCATGAATCTTGTTTTACTCTTGGGAAGGAATTGGTCATGAAGAAGCATCTAGGGGGGTCCATGAAGATTCTACTAGGAGGAAAAAATTGTGGATAACCTAGGTATTGAAGAATATGTGAGGAGCCATTCGAACCACGAACCCCCTGTAGAGATTTTGTCTAAAATCCAGAGTAACTACCCTATGTGAAAAATACTACCCATGTATGGATTTTTCTAAGGAGAGATGTTATAATTTTTGAAGCAAGAAGATATGATCCAACATATTGAATTTGGAGTACACCATGATAGAGCCAGTGGTTCAGGGATGCCCACATTTGTACTTGGGATGATCACACACCTATCATGGATGAATGCTTGTAAAATCATGTTAACAACATTGATGGGAAGGCGTTGCATCTAGAGATGTCTCTGACACATTACCACATCATTTTCAAAGCATATTTGGGGAACCTGAAGAAGGGGTAGAATGATTATAGGGAATTTTTCTAGGGAGGCAATTTTAGGGATGATTGGGAATGAGATTACTGGGTCTGTGCCTCTTGTGAAGAGTAATGGGTGGAGCTGAGTCCAGTGGGCCTTTCTAATTTTTAATGGTCCACCCAATTTCTTATATACCTACTGAATGACATGATTCTATAGTTGTTGAGAAGGTGTTTTTCAAGGAAAAATAATATTCATCTTCATAGTGGGGGGTTCAGTATCAGCCTGTAGGACCTTCAAAAGATCTTGGGGAGTCCGATATTGGGGTCCTTGTATGATGAGTTTCTCCCCCCAAAGAATACAAGAGAGGTCCTGGAGAAGATACCAATACAGGGAAAGGCATTTATGAATTTTCTATTAGGTGAGATAAAGTAGTCATTGAAGGATGTCTACTTCATGATGGGGTTTAGGTAGTTCATAAATTTCCCCTTAGTTAGAATGCATCCTACGAGGCCTCCCACTTTTCTGAAGGGTGTTCAGGTAAGAAAAGAGCACTCATACTGGTGACTCATGTAGGAGAGAAAGTGGAAGACTTGGGGGTTCAGTGTTAGAACCGAGTATCAACTGGTGGTGATATTGGATGTGTTTATCTCAGCTCTCATTTTTTTGGATTATTCCACTAAAATATTTGATCATGGGCACAAGTTCGATAATGTTTATCAAAAAATCCGTGTTTGTGATGGGGGAATGGACAAATCTGGGGATCCCATTGTTGGTAAATCAGTACAAACTATTGTGGAATACCAGAGAGGGGAAGTGGCCACATAGAGTGTTCCAGAGGATACCCACTCAAGGTATCGGGAAGGGGCTATTCCTTATTGATATTCCTAAGGGTTTGGTTTTCCCAACATACTCTAGTTCACAAGTGGGGTAATTCCCTAGGCATTAGAATCAATCCGAACAAAGGGGAGTAGAAAGTGTGAATCACGATACACATATTTCAGTACACTATATGTATGACATGACAATGAAGGATACGAATTGACCATGATTGCAACATAGTATCCCTATTATGTTGGCCTAAATTAGGGACCTGAAATGAGGGCCTATCTTTGACTATGTTCAAAACATGGGGCATGACTCGGAATTTCATTCATAGTCTCCTAGAATGTTGTCATATGCCAATAATCAATCCATAGGATGAGAACATGTAAATTTAGGGGCTTCTTTTGGATGTGGAATAGGACGAGGATCGGAATAATGGATAGGAAATGTGTGGATAGTGGAGTGATGGGTTGTTCTAATGGATTCCAACACTCTTGAAATTACTCCACCATGATGAAAAAACATTAGGTGAGTTCATTAGTGTGATCAGGGAACATATTCATTTCCCGATAATATCTATCTAGTGATAACCTAGAGTGGACCATTGATTTATGTCTTGCCAATGTGGATGGAAGACCCGTAGTTTAGTGTCGTACAATAAAGTCGATGCACCGAATATTTTAAAGGCATATGACCAGGACATTGCACATAGTTTTACAGTCTTACGACCTAGACCAATGAAAACAATTTTAATCAATATTTCGTGGGCTGTAGGCTCCTAGGAAAAGGTCATAGAGTTTGTAAAATGATTAAGAGGATAGAACTTGGAAATTTAATGGTTCTGTGGATGGGCATGAGGCTAAAGGCCTAAGCATCGCTACGTATATCATATGGATGAGAATGTAGAAAAACGTAGTTCTTATGCACAACTTGGATAGATACTAATGCTAGAGTGGGAATCCCGTTTGGTGAAGAAGCTAACACATGCCATAATTATCATGGGGCATCCTAAAACTGTTGAGGGTATAGATGCAGTCTAATGTAATGCGTTGATGACATGGGTTACCCAAAAAGAAATCTGTGATGCAATACATATCCCAACGTGAATGAGGACTTTAGTAGTCCACACCACACCACGTGTTCCCAATGGGATTTTTTTGACCATAGACCAAAGGTGGACTAACATGGGTCTAGACTTGAGGGAAAGTGCTTGAGCATTCCTATATATCCCATGAGGATGTGAATGAAGAATATAAGTAGTTATGAAGAACATTTGTAGTTTAACATCATATAGTATGATAGAGAGTGAATGGAGAGATCCCAAATGAGCACCTACATGGTGAAGTTGTTATAGACCCAATGTGAATGAGGATATAAAAAGTCCACACAACACCACATAATCCCCAGGGAAATATTAGGTCAGGGGACGGATGATGATAAATATTGGGTTGCTCCCTAGAAAATGTGTTTGGGAATTCCTACATACCCCATCAAGATATAAATCCAGCCACACGTTGTTCTAAAATGATAGTTTAACTCCATGCGGGATGAAAGGCATGTGTGGTTCGGATTCACCAGTACACATCGTACCAAAACTACTAGACCAATGTGAGTCATGATCGATGTGGAAAACAAGGAGTAGTAGTGGGATTTTACTCGTACAAGGATTCACACATTATGGGTAATGGAACATTAGGTGAATGGAATCTCAATATTACTCACCCACATGATTTACGCACATTGATGCAAAGAGGGGTAAAACAAAGTGTGTTGGAATTCCACATGAAAATAAGGGAGTGGAATACTGTGAATCATGGAACCTAAGATATGGATTGAAATTATGGTGGTGTCATGATAGATGATAATTATTGACCATGTCTGAAACAAAACATGTTTTTCACATTAGCCTGGTGTGGGGACAATGAAAATAGGGTCGACCACTGACAATGTTCGAAACACAGGGCCTGTCGTAAAATGTCCTCGGAGGTCTTTCGAGGCATTGTCCCAAGCGATAGTCGAGCCAATGTGGCATGAAACTAGGATGTAAAGGGGTCCATTGAAATAGAAAAGGGGATAAAAAACCAAATAAAGGGCTCATGAAGCCTGGGCATGAAATGAGGCAATGTTCTGGTGGAATCGAAAACTTTATGATGTTCCCCATGAAGCATTTGAGTACGCCAATGAGACCTGTCAGATAGAGGGAGTCAAATCCCATTCCGGGGAAAATAGTCATGGGGTTGAAAAATCATAGTTTAAGGTAAGAGAGTGGACCATTTAGATGAGACTTGGTTTAATGGAATGTGTACATGGTGGAGAAGTATCAAAACCCAATGTGGTTGGGGACCAAATAGCCATTCCATCTCGTGATGCATTCCTAGTGATAACCTGCACACAATTTAGAGTCAGGATGCTTGTACTAGCATATTCAGTTTTGGAAGGTCATTATTTATGGTCATAGAACTCATACCAGGTTCGGAAGAAATGATGGAGACACATGGTGTAGTTTTTGCAATACCTGATCTGAATAAGGATAGTAGAAGTACATGATATACCATGTGATCCCAAGGGAAACCTCAGCTCAGGGAACAATAGGTGGAATTTGGGCTGATCCCGAGATGAATTTATTTGGCCTTTTTAAGTAACCCATGAGGATGGGAATAAATACATACAAAGTTCTAGAAATATTCATCTAGTTTTATGTCATGTGAGTATGAGATATGAAAATGGAAGGAAGATCCCCAAAATGAAATACCTGGCATGGATATCACAAACCCAATGTGAATTAGGAACCAATAGGTCCTCACCACACCCCATGATTCCATCAGATTTCAGGCCAAGGGGAAAGTAAGAGGGTAGGAATTGAGATACCTTGGGCTGTACCTGAAGACAAAATGCCTGGGAATTTCTATGTATCCCATTAGGATGAAAATCAAGTGACATATAGTTCTGAAACATTCCATGGTAGGGTACCAATGCCATGGGAAATACTGCCATGTAGGTTGGGCCCATGCACCAAAATAAGTAGCATTTAATGGATTTTTTTTGTTATTTAGGGTGGATAAGAATTTCTTAGAGAAACGAACATATGATGGAGAATTCGGGCGTCGCTGTATAAATAAAGCCATATGTAGTCCTTGAAAAATGGAACGGTGGATGACCAATACCAAGAATTATGTTACCTTAATAGAGGACACCAAAATGTAATTTTGTTTTTCGTCGTGCGGCCAGGATGATAGTGTCACAATTTAGGGTTGTATGATAGCTCTAACCCATGAATTTTTACATCGTGCAGCAAAGAATCAACAATGTCATGTCATGTGGGACAAAAAACTAAATTTTAACATCCCTTCTCTTGGACACCCATAGAATAACAAGGTTCTAATGGGAATGTGCAAGGTGTGATAATTCATACCTGATGCAAATGAGGACATCGGTCCACATCACATCACGCGCAACCCTAGAGGGGAGGTGGCAGCCTTTGGCCAAGGGGCCAGAAAGGATCCTATGATATGGGGCTAGACAAAAAGACGAAATTTCCAGACATTATTTCCTATCCCATGAGGATGGGAATCAATCCATAAGTAGTTTAGGAATATGTCAGGAAGTTCAACGTCTTGTGATAATGGTGGGGGCAGGAGATACTAGCTCCAAAAGGGGGAGTATCTGGTGCATCTATTGGAAACACGATGTGAATGAGGGAATAAAACCACATATTCCACCCCACACAATCCTACAAGAGTCAAGGATAAAAGGCCAAACATAGAATATAATTAGAGGATCATGAGTTGGACCCGAAGAGAAAATGTCTGGTAGTTCCTACGTATCCGATAAGGATGGGAATCAAGTCATATGTAGTTATGAAATGATTCGTATAGTTTAATGTTATGTGATGAGGATGCAAGAAGATCTATGTTTGTGGTCATAGAGCTCGGACCGAAAGAAGTGAGACTCTTCCCAACAGGAGAAAAGTTTGACCAAATCCATAAACCCATGTGAACCACGCTAAATGTTGGAAATAAGGGTGGATAAGATCTTCTGAACATAAGTAATATAGATAAAGGGGAAATGACGTGGACCCTTGAATGAAACCACACCGTGGATTCATCCTCATAACATGAAAATACACACTAAGGGATAGCACAAAGAATGTCGAAATTTCACTTGAAAATGATAGAGTGGAAAAGGATGTGAATCAAGAAACCAATATTTAAGGCCTCATGGGTGTGGTGTAATGATGTAGGATAACTATTGACCCTATTCAAAACACCCCATATATATCGTATTACCTAAAATGGGAACAAAAAAATGGGTGTTGTCCACTGACCATATTCCTACATAGGACTTGAATTAAATATTAATTCAAAATCCTCGAGGACATGGTCCCAAGACAGTAAGTGAGCACTGAGGCATATCATCCTTGCCACTCAGAGGTCCTTTTGAATGTGAAAGATGATGAAATCCCAAATGAAGGGATACATGATGAATGTAAATGGATGAAAACATGTCAATGTAAAATTCAACACTCTAGGTCCTAGACCAGAGTGTTTTGGGGAATGTTGGTGAATTTACAAAGAGGGACGAGGTGCCTAATATGTGAGAAGATGACTCAAGAATATGAGTGGGGGAAAGAGGGATTGAGAGCTCTATGAGGAGATTACATAACAAGGATGTTACAAAAACAATGTGAATGAGGACAATAGAATGTTTCTACGAAATAGGGCTGAACCTGATGTCACAATGTCCGGGCATTCCTATGTATCCCATGATGATATGAATCAATCCACACATAGTTTGGAAGTGTTGTTCAATTTAATTATACGCAATAAGAACAATGATAGAAAGTGGTATCTCAAAGAAGAATGTCTTTGGAGTGGAAAATCACCTGACATGAATGAGGACATAATCCCACATATGCCACTCCAATCATAATTCACAAAGAGAACACATCACAAGTGACCAAGAGAAAGAATATATAAACATGGGCTATACCTGAAAAAAAATGTTCGGGCATTCATATTCATCCCATGGGGATGGGAATTATACAATATGTAGTTCTCGAGAGGCCATGCAGTTTAATGTCATGCGACATGGATGTGGTATATCATAGTTTATGGTCATAGTGATCAGACCGTAAATGCATAGTTTAATGTCATGTGTTCAGGATTGATGCAAAAAAGGGAGAATTCTCGTGCCTGTCATTTTGGATATCAGAGAATGGAAATAATGATTTAGTATAACAACTGACCATGTTCGAAACACAATATCTGTATCGTGTGACCCAGAATAAGAATAAATAATTAAGCATCGACCACAGACAATATTTACAACACGGGATTTGTGTAAGATTATCATTTGGGATATTTTTCTACATTGCCACCACACATTAGGTGAGACAATTTGGAATGAGACCAGACCATTAGAGGGAGTCCTTTCAGATGTGAAATTATGAAGGAAGCCTAATTGACAGGACATTTGAAGCATGGTGATACCCATGTAGTTTAACATCTTCTGATAAGGACAAAGATAATGGAGGGGTGTCTCAAGGAGATGTGTGTCATGTGGAAAAAACATCCCTAGGTGAACAAGGACATAATTCCATACCACACTCACAATTGTAAGTGAGAACATGGGCCATGGGGCTGAAGAGGTTGAAGTACTTGAGGATGGCTCACGGATAATAAATTGCATTCAGTTTGGAGATTATCATCATATAGGATGAGTGATGAGTAGATTTAAATCCTTCATCCTGAATGGATCATGCAGTTTAATGTCGTGTGGTGAACACGAGATAGTTTAATGTCATGTGGGACTATTCAAGAAAAATACTACATAAGGAATTTTTCATTTGTGGGAGGATTAATATTCTCACCATCCACGGTGACCAGGGAAAATACACAATTTTTGTAGACCTTTTAAAAAATATAAGGTCCATCCCATTTGGGATCAATCTTCAGTGGATTCCTACTTGGTATCATTGGAATTCTTAGGGACAATACCATGTCACAATATAAGAAAGAGTGGAGGTGATCTTTCCTGTTGAAAGCTCTAGATATCTGGTTTTGATGCCTCTCCATGTTGTGGAGGGCACAAAGCTTGTTCTCATTGACCACTTCCAGTTCATCCTGATAGATTTCGGCTGCCTTATCGTGTGTCTAATAATCGTATATTGTTGTGCAGAAGGAAGGAAACTATATCTCAATGGGAAGGACTGCCTCGGTTCCATACACCTAGGGATATGGGGACACTTGAGTAGAATTACGAGTCATCGTCTGATAATACTAGAGAGCGTTGGGGAGTTTTTATGTCCAATGCTTCTTGTTATGTCTGACCATCTTCTACAGAATGTTCGATATGTTTTTATTGAATTCCTTGTTATATAAATTTTCTTTCATGTGATAGTGGGAGGTATGATTAGAATAGATATTGTACAGGGCGTACAAATTCATTAGTTTAGCTACATGGAAGTTGGTTCCATTATCGGTGAGGCTGGCATGAGGGACTCCGAATCGGTAGACCATATTAGAGCTCAAAAACTCAATGATATAATGGTACTTACCTTACTTTAGTATAACTGCGTCTACCCACTTGGAGAAGAAATATGTAGCGGTCAGGATGAAAATGCACTGGCAAGCCGTTGCTAGTGGATATGGTGCCATGACATCGAGTCCCCAGACCGTGAATGTCCTAGTGTACAAGGTAGTGTGGAGAGGTTCTGGAGGCCTATGAAAAAAAATATTAGATTTTAAATGCATCGCACATCCTGGAAAACTCGATACAGTCACAAATTGTGGTGGGCCAAAAATACCTCAATCTTCGCATCTAATGAGAGAGTTTATGCTCTATCTGATGAGCTATGTAGGAACTGGCATGAACATCTTGTATGACCTGATAAATCTCACCTCCCTGAATGAAATGGAGTAGAATCCCATAAATACCACATCTGTAGAGGATATTCTCAAGACTATAACAAATATGGAGTGTGAACTGTAATGCTCACCATTAGATTTTCTCACACTCTGCTCCATATCCTGGGAGATTACCATGATGGATAAACTGTATAAAGGTGGTCCTTCAGTCAGGAGTCACTTCCAATACTGCGGCAGGGGGACCTATGGCTCCTGATGTAGAGGCCCCGGTGGTAAGGTGGCTTACCTATGGGCTATCATCATCATCAGAGTAACTGGAGCAATGACTCTCCGATGTACCACATGGAAAATCAAATAATCTAGATCATGATTTAGAATTGATGTGGTCAAGCTGGCCAAGGCATCGTCTTGAAAGTTCTTTGAAGAGGGACATGAGTAACATTTGGCTGATATGGGAACTTGGCCCTCAACTACTGGTTAAATTCTAATAGTTATACAAGCTCCAGATTCATGATGTTGTAGTCACCGTTGATCAGATGGATGACTAGATCAGAGTCCTCTTTCAATTGAATGTGTGAAATTCAATCTTGAGAGCCGGCTCGAGACAAGTAATGTGATCCTGGTAATCTGTCTCATTGTTGGTACAACCTTCTTAGATTAGGAATTAATATGGTAGAACAACCTGCATCGACGTGATGAAGATGATACCTAGGCCCACTTTGGTGAGTCTAGGATCATTGATTGTTCTTTTGGTAGGGATTCAGGAAGCACCATCAAAATGAATTTTCAAACACGAAATGAATTGATCTACAGAGAGGATTTCCTCATCTAGAATGTCATGATTCAGAGGCTGTTCCACAAGAGTTGTATGGGAAGCAATAAATTTTGACAATGAATGTCTTTTGATAGCCTTCTGTGGTAAAACATGATGTCGATCTATTTGAGAATCACTTCCCACCAAGAAAGATGGCCTATCAATATTGGGTGGTTTAGAATGTATATTAGCATATCCACTCGAGACAGTAGCTGTATCTGATGGTGCTTCTATAAATGTTTCAATTTCTGTACAATGAATACCCTCTCAAGGAATATCTTATTGATAGAGGAATATATGGTCACATTATGGTGGATCATGTGGTTGAGATAGTATAAAATTTTATCTATTTCCTCATAGTTCTTCTGGTAAAGAAGGGAACTAAGGGATCATTCTAGAGCAGTCACTTAAAGGACAAGTGGCTTTTGAGGAATGAGAGGAATTAGGATCGAAGGCTGTAATTAGTACTAATTTATTTCCTAAAAATCAGTCTAACACTCTCCACCCCATTGATAATCAACACCTTTTCACATGACCTAGGAAAAAGGCATACACTTTCCATCTAGATTAGTGAGGAATCGGTATACATATGCTATGTGGTCTTTAAAGAATCGGATATCCTGAATGTTGCTTGGAGAATCCATCTTACTGATGGCCTTGATCATTTCTAAATCAATCTCAATTAATCTAAATCAGAGAATGAAGCTGAGAAACATTCTAGAGGTGGCCCCGAAGGCACACTTCAATGGGTTTATCTTCAGATGGAGACATCAAATGAAGACGAAACCTTTCTCAAAATCTTTGATATGGACCTGATACTGGTGACATTTGAGCACCAGATAATCAATGTATCATTCCACCAATGTCCTGAGGATCGACATGAACATATGATGCATGGAACACTAATAGGTGGAACCTTCATTCCTAAGATAGAAAGGCCTTACCAAGTTGAAAAAAGTACCTTTGTGGCACCCTGAAGGATATAGACTCTTTAACCTTGAGGCCATTCTAATTTGGTTATACCTAGAATACCAATCCATGAAGGAAAGAGCCTAGAACCTGGTAGTGGCATCAATTAATAGTTCCATCATAAGAAGGGGAAATTCATCTTTTGATAAGTGATGGTTGAAATCCCTGAAGTTGATAAGACTCAGATATATCCAGTAATATTCACGAAAAGCACAATTTTTTCAAACCATCTATGGTGTTGTACCCCCTTGAGGATGTTCGATCTGATGATCTTATCAACCTCACCCTCGACAATGGCACCATGAGAAGGGTGCATCTTTCTGAGAGTCTATTTGAACACGTGGTGATTTTCTTCAAGAACGATATGGTGGACCGTGACTTAAGGATCTAGCTCTAGAATCTCATCAGAACTCTAATTGTATACATCACAATGCTTATTCATGAAATCCACTTATTGATGTTACTCTTCGACTGACATAGAAACAATGATCAATATTGAATTCGAATCTGTCTTGTGATCGAGGCTCAGCTATACCAATTCATCGACCGTGGTGGAAACACCCTCTACTAAAGAGGGAGGAGCATCCTTCAAATCCTCATCTTTATTAATGTGAGAGGGATCCTCGGTGGGGGGTGATTCTTCAGATTTGATAGACCCTGACTAGACATAGGCACCTTCATGAGTAGTGGTGGAAAACATAATCAGGCATCTCCTATACTAACAAAACCATATTGATGAAAGCTGTCGACCTAATCCTACCTGGCCTTCGACCCAAGGGGCCACATTTCATGATATCAGCATAATAGTGGTGTGTCGTCTTGAGTTAGTTTATCCCATCCTGGAGTAAAAACCATGTATAATTCAATTTTCTTACTTTTGGGCAGAAATCCCAACGCTTAATGGGAGTATGGGGCTCTGGGATCACTCGAGCCTAATTTTTATATGAATACGAGGTGATCATCCAACTTCCCTTAGACATGGAAATATTATTCCACCATATTCTAGAGACAAAAGAGAATTGCCTCACATCCAGGCTCATAACCTCCAATTGGTGGATCAGGTAAATTTAGGCATCATCCATGTATGTCCATGGGTCGATTGCAGTCATAGCATGTTCATCCTCGCAAGCTCGAATCGTCTTGTTCTTGATCTTGTAATAGTCATCATCTAGATAGATGGTTTCACAAGATTAAAAGGGAGACACATCGCATTTTGGTATGCCTACTCGACCATTAAGGGTGTACTTAATGCATTGGTGATATGAAGAGCGACCCACTCATGAAGGTGGCGCCATAGACTATCCATCAACGCATTGAATGAAGTGTCTAATGAGAGAACCGTGAACTCTGTGAAGGAAACTAGGCCCCAAAATTCGGTTTTCAAGTGGAAATTTCAAACTATGGTCTATTCCTTACTCTCATAACCTCAAATTTTCACATCATAAGGACTCAGAACATCATCATATAGCCCCATCTGTTAGAGTCTATTGTTTGGGATGATGTTGAACCCTGAGCCTGTGTCGACAAGACAAAATTGATCCTCCAGGCCATTAAAATGGAAAGTGATGTAAATTGGGATTTTCATCTATATGGGAGAGCCTTCATCCTCTCTAGAGAAATAGATAATGGCTGTGAATTTTGAAAGATCCACTACCTCAGCATGGAAGGCTTCAGTGGCTGTTACCTCTTCTTCCAACAGAAAGGGGCTTCTTAATTCCCTGACAAGGGATTCAAACATATCAACTGATAGGAGAAGAGCCTCGAGGATAAATAGGTTCAATAGAAATATTGAAATATGCTAAATAATATCATAATTCAATACCAATTGGGATCTTCTCTTGATTGGAGGTCATTCTATGGTAGGAAGTATGGTGGTACCTTCTGACTGAACCCGCAACCAGGTGGTGGTGGGAATGTCATTCTCAATACTAGTCAAAACGTGTGGAGTGACTAGAAAATGAGGGATAGAGTAATAAGTCCAATCTGAAATAGAACATGGAAGATCGTACCATGATTGTGGTGGAACCACATGATCAAGTGGCACAAATGGCGATGATGGCAGATTTGGGGAAATAAGATGAGAAGGATGCGCATACTGAGCTCTACATTGGGCATGTTGTCTAGTTTCAGTGGCATGAATATCATGGATATAATCACTAACCAATGCATCCTAGTGAGTCATATAACAAAGAATCTATTGATGCTGGCATTGCCTTGGGACATTGAGAGGATCCGTCTGGCACTATTCGTCATCAGGAACCATGTAAGGGTTTACCAGCTCCACATTATTACCAAAGCATACCATTGTTCATCAGATGAAGAATCTTCCATAACTAAATGGATTTTGGGGGAATTAACCATCTATGTGGACATGAAATTTCGAATAGTATGGTATTATTATGGCATCTATTGTGGACTTTTCTTTCCCATGCGTTGCCAATGCTTTACCTTATAGGGAGAGGAAGACTGAGAGGTTGACATGGAAGTTGTGGATGACGGAAACACGAAAACTTCTAATGGTTTGAGTTGGTTCAAATGTTCATGGACAATACCATGGGCACAGTCGACTTCTCTAAAGGCCATCTATTCATCATATTTTTGGAACCCACAGTTAGAAACCTGCTGCCACTAACCTTCACTATCACCGTCTCAATTGGGATTTATGAACACACATGCCACCTGTGTTGGGTCTAGGCATAACCTAACTATGTTTTTATCAACCTGGTCTTGAAGCCATTATATAAAATCATAGAACTACTTGGGGGTGTTCCCCATGATCCAGTGATAAGTGCAGTAGTTGAGTCGATCAATTAGATTAGCCTCTTTGTGCCTCTTATATTTCGGTAACCGTAGAATTCCCAATTCCAAGGAACATCAGAAATAACTGGGGACCTAAGCCCCATTAAATGAGTAAATTCAGTTCCTTCTATCAGGGATGGGGGCTCTAGGATCCTGGCATTGATGAAGGGTTAGAGGGGTCTGTCAAGGTGGTGTAACCTTATAATCTCACCTAGGTGGTGGTGGCACATTACATAGTGGTGCCTGCAAATTATGAGGTGGGTGCTGCTGGGCCAGAGGCTAGGCCAAAGGTGGTGGGGCTCTATGAGGTTGTGGTAGGAGATCAACTGGTAATAACTCCATCTTCATGGTTGTGATACTACTGCAGGCTCAGCCTTAACATCTCTTATTGAGGGAACTATAGGAGGAAAAAGACAAACATGCCTAGCCCACTGCAAGGATTTATATTGAAACTGTGCTTTGTCGAAGAAATCATCAAATCCACCTGGGTAGTTCAGAGTGATTATAGATGGAACCAGTTCAGTTTTGACATTCCCTAGAGACAACTTTAGCAGTTTTTCCAGAGTTAGCTGCATATCTAGTGAACAAGTGAGGCCTTTCCACCTGACAAAAAAGTATGTGAAACCCCCATCATTCCTCTTCTTACACATCTAGAGGTCAATAATACTCTTCTTCTATGTGATGGAACTGAATTGGTAAAGAAACATCCTATGATGATCCTCCCATCCGGCTATTGACCTGATGGGTATCTGGTTGTACAAGTCAAATGCAAGTCCATCCAATATTTTCACAAAACACTAGAACTTGGCGGCGTCCTGCTATATTGGAGTTCCCAACATGGATCCACACCATGAAATTATGTGGTCTAGACACTAAATCGGATCACCCATCCCATTTTAGAGGGAAAATGTATGATTTTAAAAAACTAGGGGTACAAAATATCATCCAACCATACTGGATCTGGCTTTCCATCTGGAAAGATTTCCACCATTTGAGTTTTTGGGGCCTCGAGGTGGGTAATGAGCACTACCATTGGATCATATGGGTGGGGATTCCTTTTGTGATGAGGATCCCAGAATACTAATGAATTGGAAGGGTTTTCAAAATGGTAAGAAGGCCCAACAGCTCATGGATCCATTTGTGGGATGACATGAGGGACTTCTTGGGGAATGACATGTGGCGCAACTCGGGAAACCTGAGTTGGGTCCCGAGGGTTAACACGCAACTCATGTTGATATGGTGATGCATATATCTCCCTATAGAAAAATAATCCATCTTCTACTCTGTCTATATGGGTAGGATGGTCTATGTCACCTCGTGGAAACTCACCAGGGGGAGGGAGTTACTTCCCCTACTACCCCAGTCTAGGATTACCGTAGCGTGGTCACCGTTCCGTAGCACCTTATGTGAGAAGGACATCAGAAATATTTTTATGATATCTGAGATGTTGACACAAAAAAACATTTTCCAGTTCATCTTTCGTCTTTTGTAATGAGCCGGACGGGTCAGGGTGTCTTACGACCCCATCAAGCTCTTTACCCCTATTGGGATTCTGATTGAGGGGTAATGACTCAAAAGGTGGTGGAAGTCCCAAAAAATTTATCTATTGGCGAGTAACCCTCCCTAATGGATCCAAAAGTTGTGTCACTCGGGGGGAGGGGGTATGTTCTCATCATGGAGCTCTATATCGAACTCTTCCTCTTATAGGTCAGCCATATTATATTTGAATGTACATAAAAGAATATCCCCAATATCGCCTGGTAAGTTGGACTAGCGCCGGATGGAACTGAAACGAAGAACCGTATACTACCCCCAACTAGGGATCTGAACATGGGGGTAGTACTCCTTAATAAGTTTTTCAGCATCATAAATATCTGGATGCATCATTGTTAGAGGGTTCATTTGTGACCAGGTGACTCAGGGCGCTGCACCTCGAAGAGCGCAACCATGTTGACCATGCAACATTGTTGATCAATATGTTTAATGTTTTTTGACACTTGGGGTAAGCCACCCACCGATGATAAAGATGGTAGTGCATTGCCCATAGGGTTTGGTGAAAGCACATGATCTCCTCCTGGGTAAGAGATTTCGTCATACTAATGTTCGTGGTGGAAACTGGCTTGAACATCTCTGGGAAATGGTCCGCTGCAAGGATGTCCCATGAACGCATCAGCTTAGACGTGGAATCCGGCATTTGGTTCCCCATTAATCATCTATGGGTAGCTGAGGGACCTGTAATTGCACTGAATCGGACCATTAATATGGTATTCTGGTCAGTGGAGAATAGGGTGAGCGAGTTAACCAGCCACATCATCTTGGGATGTATTCCGAAGAAAGGAACGACTGCACCACCACATTTTAGTAAGATAGACTAGGGACCAAAGCATCCTGCAAAGGGGTTGTAGTTACTGAAGGTGGGTCATTCCATTTCTTATCCTCTATTTTTCCCCATAAAAACACTCTATAATCTCTAGTTGAGGTAGAGATTGGCCCTATTGACGGTAGAGAGGACGGCACTACCAGGCTCGGGAAAAGGGCCAAATCTTCCTCCTCCTGAATTTATCATTGGAGAGAGGTAGGGGTCTAGTGGACGTCACTTTCTAGAAGAAAGAGGCATATAAGTCTTGTGCCTTCCCTGACCACCAAAATAGAGGATCTAGGTGAAGGTTCCATTATCGAATCATACTCTCCCATAGATTCTGAAAAGCATATGGGTTTAATCATGATCTAAAACATCTCAGTATTCTTTCTTTGGTGGAGGTGACCCACCCTCCTACAACAGGATTGTTCTTTAGGACCATGGTGGTTTTCAATATGAGGAGGAACTTTGACCAAACTTATACTGGGGAAGAGAGGACTTCATCCTAGGTGAGTAGGGGTCTGAGGAGCACCCGACAAAATTTCAAAAAGAACGTGTGTACGGATTCTGTGTCCCATAGTTGGTGTGTGGTGGGGGGGATTCTCCATGGGAAGTGTTGGATTGGGTATGACCTAAACTAGAGATTGTGATTGAATGGTAATTCCTTCCATATTTGTTTCCATTAGTAGTGATTTTATGAGGGGTGAATTCGTACTGGTGAAAATGAACACGGTGAAGACCTCCACATTGGATTCCCATAAAGCGAGGCTGGCACCTGATTATCTGATTTCTGGGACAAGGAGGACCTCCGTTTGTTGTAAAATTTACATGGTGAAGACCCCCATGCATATTGTTGGCATGGCGAGGAGGATATGCACATATGAAACATGCGACAAGAGGAACAAATCCGTACCTCATATCACGGGTGCGAAAGAAACCTCTGTGCTATATATCAGTGCGATAGTGAGGGACTTTGCTCGGACTAACAGTGGAATAGGGAGGATCTCTATGTTGATCTTGGGATTGTGGAGGACCTGCGCTTTCATTGATGGTGGAACGTAGAGGAACTATAGGCTGGATATCATTACCACAGGTCAGCCTGTGACCAACACTACCTATCTTTATGATCGAGAGGTGCGTCCCAAACTACTCGTGGGGTGGTTGAGGCCTCAATATGAGTTTGGAATATAAGTAACCCTATTATATATATATGGTGCAATGATAGTATGCGTCAGTAGTGGAACGATCTATTATAGCCATGTATGATGACGCCCCTAGGGGGAGCTCACCTCAACATGAAGCCGATGTTGGCGTCGGGTTAACCAGAATGGGGCCTATGATGTAGGTGTGTACCTCACCTAATCTTCAGCCTGTGGGACCTGGTGGTGGTGCTGACGTAGCCTGGTGGGAGCCCTATTTGGTGGACCTTGGGACGGGATCATCGTTGGGCTTTCCTTAACATCCCTTATGCTATTCGTGTAAGGGAGTGATTTGTTAAAGCATTTTGTGGGAGAGTCTCCCGAAATGATTGTAGGATGGAGTGGAAAGCATTGGCTCACTGTGCACCCCTTGGAGGTGGCAGAAAGGTACAAAAACCTATAGGTCCTATCAATCCATATCGTGAGTTGGTATTCTCCCTTCTTCCTTATATCATCATATGATGTATTTGATCACCCTCATCGGAATGAGTTCAAATGGGGAAATATGGCATTGGAAGCCATTAGCTGTGGATATGGAGGTCATCGTGGAAGATATGGGGATGCATGGGATTGTTGTATTGGTGTTTCCCTGTGACCTATGTCGGTAGGTGGGTGGTGATGGATTTTTTTGACATAGCATATTAGGTCTAGAAAAGAAAGAAGATTCAACCATTTTCTCTGAAAGGATAAAAGAGACATCCAGTTCCTCATCTCCATTTTTTCTCCCATGATCTGTAATAATGATCCATTCTAGAAAGGTCATAGAACGGGACTTCCAATGCTCAATTATCCCCAATCTCTGGTGAGTTTCATGCCAGGACCACTATTTTCATGGTGGGAACTGGTGCCAGATAGCTGGATGTGGTGTTATGATTATCCATTAATTCCTCGAATGTTAATAATATCCACATAGAGAATAGGATTCATGTTGGGTTCCCCAATTTTGTTTCTGACGCTTTTTTTGGGTGGCACATCCTTCTATGAGGATGCACTGGTTTTTGCCCTATATTCCCAATTTATAATGGCGGGTGGCATCCACCTCTTATTTAGAGACTTAAACTCCTTGATCAAAAGTGATGTTGAAATGTCAGTCTCTCCTTCTATGGATTACTCCTTAGAATTATTTTCTTAGTCTAGGTCTCCCTTAATGATTAAGAAATTGTGTGTGAAACTCATCCCTAGTGCCAAATCATCATGGATGTAGCTAATTATACTACTTCTGTTATGACATTCCAAGGGGTCCAGTCAGGGCATCCACCTTTGATTGGGGGAGTTGTCGTGTTGGACATCTCTAGGGTGTTTAGAAGGTAAAATACTTATTCATATGGGTATCTTCCCCTTAGTATAGTGCTTCACTATGGCATGGAAGCCCGAGGAATCCCACCTTGATTGAGGGGAATTATATGCCATATGAATGTCCCAAATATTTTCCTCAGCTTCTCATGTTAATACAAGATATGTTGTGATTTTAACATCTAGAAAAGATAGATCAGACTGACCAGAACAATAATATTAGTAGATCAGATGTGTACATCCCCAAAAGGGAGTTTTTGTAATGTTTACTAGATGATGGATCAAAATTACCAATGAGGACAAATCTGAGGTGGTGTGTCCCGTAGATGAAATATGTTACACTGTAAAAAATGACATAGAATCCAATGAGGGTGAATCAAGGGAATTGCACCTGAGAAATGGGGAAACCAATGTTTACTATTGGTTGGGATTGAACATTAGGGAGTCTTCCAACATAACCCATGTAGAAAAAAAGGATAAAACACATTTAGTTCAAATAGGTGATGAATCAGGGTGTACACAAAGGACAAAGACCTAAAAAATTCTTGGGGCTTACACATGGACAGTGGTTCATCGCAACATGGACACTCTTGGATGGATTGTTCTAGATTTTTTGGGGCTGATGAATTGTTAGCTACCTGAATGGATATGGAGTTATCCAACTAGGATGGGGAGGCCAAAGTAGGAATCTGGATGGATGATGGGTGGATGGATGAAGTGGATTAGAGGAATGGGATGGAACCAACATGAAAATAATGGTGATGTTGCGATTGAACTTCTTGAAGGATTCATACGCTTCCTTGTGGCATGGAGAAAATTTCAACATAGTTCGGTGGGGTGATGAGACACCTAATGAGGCGGCCCGTGATAATGGATGCATGGATGGGACCTAGAGGAAGTAGAAACCCCATGTTGGGGAATGAACATCCCGATACCCATACGTCTCAAGTAAAAGACCAGGATGGAACCCGAGTGATGGGATTGAACCTCATGGAGGATTCCAATATATTCCTATTGAATGGAATCATAGTTCATGTAGTTCAGGATGAGTGCATTGAATTGGGGTGTACGCAAATGAAATCAACTCAATGACATGCTGGTGGTTACGCATGGTCAACGGCCCAAGAGTTTCTCTGGCGCCGCTAAATGATGGACCATGGATATGGGTCCCATGATATGGGACAACATAGTTTACTAGAGTTTGGAGTTAAACATCAAAGAGTCTTTCTACATACCCTATGTCGACAATAGGGATCAAAACCCACGTAGTTTGAATTGGGTAACAAGTGTTTGGGGTTGATCATCAGGGAGGATTCCTGAGTACCAAGTGTAGACAATATGGATAAAACCCCACGTTGTTCGAATGGGTTTACTAGTGTTTGAGATGGAACCTCAGGGAGGCTTCCTACGTACCCTGTGTTGACAACAAGTATTAAATATTCCATAGTTCAAATGGTTTTACCATTGTTTGGGTTTGAACCTCAAGGAGGATTCATATATACAATGTGTAGACAACATGGGTCAAAACCCATGTAGTTTAAATATTTTTACCAGTGTTTGACGTTGAACCTCATGGAGGCTTCCTACATACACTGTGTAGTGAAAAAGGATCAAAACCCCACATAGTTCAGTTGGGTTTACCAGTGTTTGGGTTTGAACCTCAGGGAGGCATCCTATGTGCCCTGATTAGACAACATGGATCAAACCCTAATAGTTTGAATAGGTTTAACATTGTTTGGGGTTGAACCATAGGGAAGCTTCCTCCATAAATTTTTTAGAGAAGAGGGATCAATACCCACACAGTTCAAATTCATACAGTTTAGTGTCATATAGGATCAATGGGACATATAGTTTAACGTCATGATGGGTGTGGGTGGACCGATAAGAAGTTGTCTAGAAGAATGGATGATGGGATGAGTCCTCCGGGAGACATCCTACGTACCATGCCTCAAAATTTAAAAGATTAATGTCTAAGTAGTTCAATTGTAGGGGAATGGGGCTTACACACTAAGGTGGCCCATGAAGGATTCCATGGTCAATGCATACTCTAATACCACACAAGTAATTATCACTGTGAGGAACAAAGGGTAAAAAAGACCAAACAATCACATCGCGAAATGTGTGTCTATGAGGAATAGAGTGGGTCTTAGGCACAGTTAGAGTCCCCAAGAAGAAACATTGGGAAATTCTGGGTTATCATCCCATGGAGATGGAGATAAGAACTTACTCTAGGATGGAGGACCAATGGAGATAAATTCCGAAGGGAAAGGGATGGGGTATAAGACGTCCATGTTCCCAACTATCCTCTTTCCATTGCGCACAAAAGAAGAGAGGAGGAGAAAGGATGCTTCCCCCTTCAAGAAAGGCTGGGGGATTTCACCAAGAGGGTCACCCTCCCCCATGAATAGATGTTTTTCGATGCAAAGAGTATATCATTCAATACGAGGAAGATCTCATTCATGTGGGGACTAGTGGGTGTGGAAAATGTCTAAGGCATGGCACCACAGGTATATTGCACGAGGAGAGGATATAGTTTAATGGAATGTTCTTGGGATGATAATACTTGAAATCCTAGTGTCCTATAGCTCAAACGATGAGTATTCAGTCCTCACCCCTTAGACATAAATAACTGTCACACTTTAACCCATCGTGAAGGGATGGAACGAACAATGTCGTGTGGGTACACGGGTTTGGAGTGATCCAATGAGGGGAACACTTTGGCATGGTTATGTGAAGAAGCAATAGTAGTTATAATTCCTATGTAAAGAAGCATGAGGGTAATAAACAACATTTATACCATAACTTAATGGGACTTTGAAATTCGTACGTACAAGCCTTGAGGGTCATACTCGAATGGTACTTGTGAAGAAAATTGGTTCATAGGAAGGGGCCATGTCAAGATCTGGTGCTCCAAAAAGTGGAGAGACTCTGTGAATGCATATTCTTCGTGAAGTAGAATTTCCAAACCTAGGCGTGGAGTATCCATGCATATGACGGTTTCTTCGCGGAGTGAAAGGGATTTCATGAGGTAGGAATTCATGGAGTAGGGTTTCCTTGTAATGTGCGTCATTGAGAAGAATGTACTTCATGAAGAACAATGATCATGATTATCATTGATAATGCATGTTCATGGAAGGTACTTCGTGAAGCCTGAGTGTTTTGCGAAGATTCGAGTTCCCCTATGGATCTCCTTTGTGATGAACTGTGGGTTTCGCGAAGGGCATACCTTCTTGAAAAGTGGGTTCATATGAGCCAAGGGAGAAGTATTTCATGATTCCCCAATACATTGAAGAGTCCATATTTCTCAATGATTCGTAGAGTAGAGGATGCTTCACGATTAGAGAGATGTTAATTTGAATGATCGGGGTATCCATTCTTTGGGTTCTAAGGAAGCCTAGTATTCAGAGGTGAGAGGTGACACAAATCTCTGACAGTGCGCTACGAAGCCTCTTGAACTTTTACATTAGAGGCATATTGCGTCACATTTTTTGTAATCACAGAAACAACAGTCAACCCCTATGCGACAGTCATAGAGGCTTCCATCAATTTCCATGGAATTTTAGAGGAGATCCTATTCCCTATGTGGTGTGAAGCTCTCCTTTAACTGTGTCGTAACTGCAGAGTCTTCCAACTATTTAATTTGAGGGAATTGCAGAGGGAGCCATGAAATTGCACTAGCCACGATGCTGAGGGGCTTTGTGAAGGTGCTTCGCAAAGTAGTCCCTTTTGGCATTGGTGTTCTCTTTGCGTACTTTTTTACATGTACTCATTTTGGAACCAAAAAATTCACACAAAATGAACTCAAGGGTCATACCAAATAAATTTCATCCTTCTTATTAGGAAAACCCTATAAAAATATTGGATTATAGAGTTTAGTTAATATGATCTAATACAACACACTAGGTAAAATTTATATAGGGAAATAAAAATATTTAGCAAGATATATGGGAACATGAAAATGAAATGAGACAAAATTGCCCTCTTATACATCCATCAATGTATTTAAATATGAAGTGAAAATTCTTTTCATCTTGGTAAAATTTAACCCCTAATATTTTATTGTATATATAAATCAAAATTATTAATTTATTGAATATATTGTATCACATGAAACATAAAACTAAAATAAACCGTGATATATGTTATTCAGATGAAATATTGCCATGAATGATCATAATTAATACATTATTATAATATAATAAGAATTATAATTATCAAAATGATAATGGGAATTAATACACAAGTAAATAAAAATGTCATGATTGATAAATGATTATCTTTGTGCTTCACCATAATGATATTACCCATTATTATAACTATTGAATGAAATAAAATCATTAAAAATATGATATACATGTTGACCGAGAATCAAATTAATATGTAAAATTAATTTAGGGATGAATTCATGACTATATAATGGAATAAAATAGAACAGTTACATATATGGTCATAGATAATATATCTGTTGGATATAAGGTCATTGGAAATATGGTCATTGGATATATGGACATTGGTAATTCATGTATCAAATAGGTATATTGAGTCATGAATCTTTATTAACAAATTTAAAATAATATAATTCACAAATAATAAATAAATATATAATGAAATAAAAAGGATAATATTTTTTGGAAAAAATATATTTCTATTTATTAAATTTTATTATAATTAGATTGCCCCATTGGGTGGTGTTAATTCTCTATAGTAATACGATTTTTTTATAACACTCAAACTATTCTACTTGATTAATTAAATGTTGGGTGAAGTAAAAGTTTGAGGTTGGATACACGAGGATTGATAAATAAGTTTGATTAAGTTTTCAAAAATATTTATTTTAATTAGATTGTATAAATGGGTTAAAGAAGGTGTGATTTTTGAGATTATAAAAGCTGAATGAAAATGAGGAAGTAGATTGAATGGTTTTGTGAGAAGATTTGGAAAGCGTGTTATGGATTTGTATTTTACAGGTTCATGAGAAATTGGATTTTAGAATAAATGTTGATTAATCCATGATATATGTCTAAGTAGAGACCATAAATAATGGATGATCATGGTATCACTCTTGTACATGATAATTTCCTACTTCCCATGGTTTTTTAATTTCGGATTTTTTGAATAAAGTTTGTCTCAGTAGCATTTTGAATCCTTATTTCCCCAAAAGGAAAAAATGGTCATGTATTATTTAGGGGTTTCAGTTGTGAAATATAAATGTTCCTTTTGAATTTAATAATAAATTGTAATGATAAAATAAAAATGAAATGGATTGGATGTTGACTGAAAAAATATAACAATCCTAAAACATGAATAATAAAAATAATTAAATCCCCCACAATTTCAACATTAAATTAAATTTACCCAGAATAATATGGGTTTAACCGCTCATCCTATTAATGATAGAATATGTGGGTGAATTTAAAACATAATGAAAATAAAATAGAGATCTCAGATAGGTCACCACAGATTCATTTCAAGCTTTGATATCTAGATGAATCAGCGTGTTCTACAGCTGCATGCAATAATTCAATTTATAGCCATTCAATATTTTCTTCATTGACAATTACACAATGTGTAATGTGATTACACGTCATGTAATAAGAATTTGAATTTGGTTTTGTTATTTTTGGATCTAAATGAATCCTTTTTTAAGAATGTGACCGTTGACTCATGGCCCTATGTGTAAATATAGCTCAAAATGTGTAATAGCTTTGCAACATGGAATTTCTTGACTTGTCTTCATAGTTTGTGGCAAGTCATGAACCAATACAACACATCATGTAATGATGATTTATGAAATGTAATTCCTTTTTATTCTCCCAGATCACTTCTAGCCTCTATTTCTTCAAATTGGTATCTTATAAGTGATCAATTATTATTCTAAAAAATCTGGTGCTGCGCCTTGTGAAAAGCTCCCGACATTAATTTTCATTTTACCTCCAATTTCTCATATTTTACTTTCTTTTTCATAAAAAATTTATTCCTAAAATATAATAATAAAACAAGTAAATAAATTCTACAATTATTGAGATTATTCATTTAAAAAACAATCCTTATAAACACTCTTAAATATATTCATGAGATACACATATAATTATACTTATTAATATTATAATTATTAATGAATGATTTTTTATAAAAATTATGAATGATTATTGTACCTGTGATTTTAAAATTTTTAGTCTTTATATTAAGAAAATAAATTTTATCGGGATGTGATTAAAATAATATAATGTTAAAACAAGGAAATTTTCAAAAGAACTATTTTATATGTATTTTGAAAATTTATCTTAAAAAACCAAATAGATCATATTTTAATCAAAAATATAATATTTTTCATATAATTATAAACTAATATACTAAAACATGTTTAATTATTATATTAAATAAAATATATTTACGAATACTTAATGGTTAAAAAGTCATTTCCCAATAAAAGTTGTTTTCCTATACATTTTCTGATATGATTTAAAAGTTAAAATTTTGATATTTATATTTTGAATTTGGTTAATTTTTTTTGAAATTTTTAATTATCATGCAGAAATTTAGTAATATGGTTAAATATATTTTTGGTTATAAAAATAAGTTACTATGGTTATAATTTAGTGACCATGGTAAAGGTATAAAAGATAAAAGGAGCTAAACTAAGTGGTAATGACTAAAAATATCATGAAGGCCTACCTATCATTTAAGTAGATGATGAGATTCATGAAACATATCCAAAATATTCATATTTAGATCCACAATCATTTTAAAATTTCAGAAACGTACATTAATGAATTAATATTTGTGGATTTATCACTCAAGAATCATATAAAAAGGACCCATGATATACCCTTTCAAAACAACTGTTTCACATCTACTATATCTTGTTTCATAACTACCCATGGATGTGTATCATCCCTTATAAGGGGGAGGGGGAGGTTTATCAATCAATGGTGCTTCTTATATTTTTTTATTCTTTTGATATTAAAATATGTTGAAATAATACGATACTATCCACTCTTATTATTACTCAACATCCACTGAATTCTATAAAATTATATAGCACCATAACAAAAACATTTTCCAGATATTTTAGTGTAAATTTAAGCCTAATCCAAAGAGTGATGTTTTATATAATGCAATAAAATTTTATCCACATTAATCCCAATTGGTGAAAATATACATTGCATCACTAGCATAGAGTAACACTATGATTTTGGAGTCCCAATGGAACAAAAACATCACATTGCCCGGTACAAAAATGGTTACATGGATTAAAATAAAGTTCAATTATAAATATTGTATGCTTACACAATAATTTAAGAAGATATTTATATAGATCCATCAAGATAAAATAAAATTCCCTATTATCCCTTTTTGATGAACACCATTGTATAGGTTCTTCATCAAAATTAGGTTATTGACTTATCAATTATATTTTTCTCATATAGTCTGTGAAATTATTATTATATAATTTAAATGATTATGAAAAATAATATTTATCATCCAAAATACTACCAATAAAATAATTTACTATAATAAAATTAATTTAAATATATACTTGTAATAATTACTAGTCATCACATAGGACGTTCTTTCGTATGTAATGAAGTTTACTAAAAAAATTATTCTGTAAAAGGATGACCCTTCACTATGAATGAAAGATAGATTTCAAGAAATATTTTTATTATAATATTCTACACACTTCAGTAAAATAGTAATTAAACTTGTATATATAGGAAAAAAATAAATTGTTAAAAAATATTTGAAATATGATGAATCTACAGAAGATGGTAAGTAGTTTAAAGATGTTTTACTGTATGTGGTGTTGAAAAATACATCACCTTAATAGAAAATGTATTAGGCTCATCATTGTTTATCTTCAAAAAGTAGACTTATCCTGTATATCATTTTTATCACACACTCAAAACACCCCATGATATTATTTTCACCACAAACAATATGCATGTCTAGAAACTGCATGCCCATTATTCTCAAATAATTTTGAAAAAAAATTAATCATAAGATTGTACCCCCTAAAAACCAAAAAACACTATAATTTCTGCATAATAATATTTCATAACATCCATTATTCATTTATTAAACATCCACTTCCTACCAACTAGATTTTTTGTTAACTATCATGAAACTTTCTCAATGTATGATAGTTTGCTTGCTTAACATCAGTGTTCGCAAACCAACCTTGAACATTATTATTATTCATTGAAATTGTAACAGTGAAAAACATTATGAATTATTTCCTTTTAAATAAATTCAATCCCTTTGACATCTTGTGATTCCTGGAACACCGACTTTAAATAGAAATACTCTATTGAAATATTTTTTTAACCATGACCATTATAACCTAGCCATTATGTCTATCAATATTACTAAATAAAATATGAAAATTATATTATTTACAGATATATAGGATCTTTTAAATTTATATATATTTATTATGAATAAAATAAGAATCATTTTATAGAAAATAAATTATTTTATATAAAAAATTCTAAAAAAGGTTTAGCCGGGTGTATAGAAAATAATTAAAAATTATTTTACCACATTTAAAAAAATTGTCCGATAAAATGAAATTATTTATTAAATTCATCATATAAAAATTATATTTAGGTTAATTTTTTTTATTTTTTTGTTATGTTTCATTTTTCGATGAATAGTGATAAAATATTATTTTTAATGAAAATAAATATTTTCTTTTAAATAATTAATCATGTTAAATTTAATTTTATACTGGTATACATGAAATATCGATCCAATTATTTTAAAATTTAATTTATTATGTCATTTTAATAATGTCTATTATGAATTTGTATATTAAAACTTAATTTTATTAAGATAATGTTTTCTCAAAAAAAAATATTTTTCATCATATCTCTAGGTATAATTTTATATTGGATTCTACAACTTCTTTGTATTGAATTCAGAATAAAATATTTCATATTTGGAATATGAATAATTGATATTCTCTGAAAATTTAAAATTATTTTTTGACCATAATGATTTGTAAATGTATTTAAAATTAATTAAAATATTTAAAGTAGAAAAAAAATATGGGGGGGGGTAAAACATAATTGATAAGGGTTAAAATGTAAAACCAACTTGTATAAAATAATGTATGGAAACATTTAGATCTTTTCACCTACACGTGTCAATAAGTAACCAATTCGGAGGCTTTGAAAATGATTAAAATATGGGTGTTATAGAATGTTTTCGAAAAATCCATGTGTGTCCCCTTTCCCCACTTATAATAGGGAACACCATATGTTGTCCTTTTCACATCTATTAAGCCCCATTTTCATGAAAAACCCATGAAAACATATCCACCATGATCCATAGAAAAATTTTATAGCTTATGGTCTTTCAAAAATACAATTTCAATGGTTATTCATAGGAGATCCAAATGAGGATTCTCTTGTAGAGGGTAATTGTCTTAACAAAGTTCTTTAATTTTCTTTCTTCTTTTTCAAAATTTAATTATTTTTAACACATAAAATAAAATAAAAATGGAATCTCCCATTGACTGGGATTTTAATATCTTCAATATATAATATTTATCCATCACCACATCCATCAAATGAAAAAATAAAATCTTAAATCTTGAGCACACCAGACTACCTTCTAGCGAAATGATGAAAATCGTTATAAAATAAATACCTCTCACGGTTGTTTATAATGAAAAATTTAATTATTATAAATAATATTTATGATATAAATATGTTTCTAGAAATATAATATCCCATAAACCTTTTAAATTTCCATTTTTTTCAAATAAGATTACTATATTTTAGTGTAAAGCTAACTACACCCTCACGAATCTATGCGGGTCATTTTTTCACACATGATTTACATGGAATGAAACAAGGATATTATTAATTAATATATGGGATATATATGATATTATATTGATTCTTTAAATTTCATATATCGCTAACTTATTAACCATTTCAATAGTTAAGAGAATGGTATCGTCACTTGTGCTTACGTACGTCTGATTGTCTCCACGAAGCAATACGATTCTTTTACAATGGTCCACACTAAAGAGTTTTTAAAATAATATTTTTAGAGAATAAATTTTATATTCATAAAATTTTAAATATTATGTATTTGATTTAATTTCATCTTATTTACATTAACCGTAACTCTCATTACCAAACATGCATGAGAAAACAAGGAAATTAACACATGAAACAATGAAAATAATGAATTATTATTTAAAACATGTGCTAAAATCATATAAGTATGTCCTAAATTATATTATAAATAATTTCATGGTTATTTTATAAATTAATAAAAAATTAAAAACCATTATACATGATATTAATTCATTTTCAACTAAAGAAAAATGTGAGGTCATAGATGTTGTCTCAATTTCTCTTCCTTGAGGCATGTTGTAATGCTATGTACTCAATTTATTTTATATGAAGTGTATAATAAACCTTTGATGAGTAATGTTATGATTCCCTAATAATTGATGGTATCTTATTTTTCAATTTAAATAATTTCATTACTGGTGATTTCAATTGAAAATTACCAAGCAATAAAATTTATGGTACAATGTCACTTTCATTTGTGATTGTTAACACTCTCTTGATTCAATATATCTGTTGTGATAATTTTTCATTTGAAATTAAATTTAAATTAAATATATATATTCATGTATGATGAATTTTATTATTTCCTAAACTATATCCTATATTTATATATGATTTTTACAATGAAATTTATTTGATTTATCGAGGAATTATTGATAAATTGATATCCTTTCTGAATATAGATATTTAATGAAAATGCATATTAAATCATGAATGAAATTTATTTTTCTATATATCAATAATTACATGGACATGTAGTTATGGGTGGGTCCCAATTATATATATCCCATCAATGCATTGTTATTCACATCTGATATATCAGTTGTCCAAATTATATGGGTTTTTACACTGCAATTTTAAAATATATGGTGAAATAAGTTTTTGGTGTAGGTATCATGATGCATGAGATAATTAAATCCAACAATTAATCATTTAAATCATTTATAATTCAGTTATTATTATTATCTTTGATATTTTATCTATGATATTATCTTTGGATTCATTTGATATTGAGTTTATTGATTAAATGATATGTGTTTTTAGATATTTGCATTTCTATTTTGATTATGCATAAAACAATTATGATTGTTAAGTTATTGATTTAATGGAATGTGAGTTCAGTTATTTACAATTCCATATTTATTACGATTTATTTATTCATGTTATCTTCTATGGTAAGTAATCCTTACAATTTATTTTATATCATTATTATTTTTTCCCTTTCCCAAGGTTATAAAGATAAATACTCTGAATGAGTTTCAACGATGTTGACCAATTGATTTTTTTTGTTTTATTTCATATTAACAATATAAAATGGGAATTATGTATTTATCTAGTTCTCTAAAACTTGTAAATTGACTTTTTCATTGATATGGAACCACTTATGTCTAAGATAATGTAATAAAGTAGGCACCTGCTCATGGTTACTAGATTCAGGGTCATTATAGTTGGTATCCAAGGATTATTAGTAGAAACCATGGGAACTAGATTGAGGAAAACATTTATTATGTAAATTAAATCTATGATAGCCTTTTAGGATAAGTATAGAGGTACATCATAATCTTTTTTAAGGAAGATATTATATTTCTTCGTCCAAGAAATACATCCATGACTAAACACAACATGTTGATCTGGTTATGGAACAGAAGTACCCATTGGTAATAACTTTTAAAAGGGAATATTGGGATTGTACCAATATACACCTGGTGAAGGAAAATAGGAATTAATATGCACATTTCATGAAACATTGGAGGTATATTCTTTGGATAATTGAAATTTTAATTAAAAACCATTATGAAGGATTTCAAAATAATAATTCTCGGGAAGAAAAAAACATTTAGGACAGTGAGATTAAAAACGAATAAATTTTACTTCTTTTTCTGTGTTACAATATATTTAGAATTATATATTATGATATTTAATTAATAATTTTATAATCAAATAAATTATATTCTAATATCTATAAATGGTACCTAGAAGGAAGAATGGTATCAATACACATGGCCAATGTAGATATTTACCCACTGAGGAAACCAATACAGCTTGCATTGGATCTGATTATATTGGGGCTATATTAGTGAAGCATTATTAATTTACAAAAATAAACAAGATTTGATATAGAAACCCATTCCATAGTAGCATTATCATATATTGGCTAGATTTATATGATATAAACCCCTATTATTTGGTGGGGATAATAATCAAATATTATCTGATGAATGGAATAAGTCTCTTATGATCATATTTATGGCCATGGATCATGATGAAAAAAATGATAAATTTTCAGTATATTTTATTAGAGGATATATAGATCAATAATTATTTTTGATCCATAATACTAAGGTGGAATATGAAATAGAAATCATGGAATATAATCTCTGAGGGAAGTATTTGTCCAAAAATAATTTCCTTATGAGAAAAAATATGGAATAGAGATAATTTTATACATCTAAAAAACAAGTAATAATAACGTGTCTCATAGAATGAGTATACCCTAAAAACAATATCCATGTATAATATGGATTACATACACAACAAAAAATTGAAGATTGATTGTTTCATTGAAGGGCTTATGTCACGCCTCTGAATGATGATATTCTTTCAAATTATTTCTTCTTAAAATGAAATAGTTTTATGTTCCACAAAAATTTTGAAGCAACTCTCTCTTTATTACATATCGAAGTGAAATTAAAAAAAACAAAAGGTGTAATGACAAATAAGATTAATTAAATGCATCGAAGAAGAAACGAATGAAACAATTTCCACATTGTGAGTACCACAGAAATATAATTCCTAGTAAAATCATTATGTTTTTAGTGTTTGTTATAAGTGTGTATTAAATGTTCATCATGATAGATAATTACATGGAAATAAAGGAAGAACTATTATTGAGTGTTTCTAATGTAGGTAGATGGGGCACTATGAAAATGAATTCCCCAAACATAAGGGTAATCTACCACAAAAGAGGCTATATAGAGAAAATCAAACTTATTTGATCACTACAGATGTGGTGGTTTTACCCAATGATGTTTTGGAAGGTACATGAATAATAAATTAAAATTTAGATAATTATTTATTGGATTGTATATTGTCAAAAACATCAATATATTTTTATAGTTCTAAAAAAATTAGATATTTCTTTAGAACATTTAGGTAGGAGTTATCAATCAAAAATCCTTGGATTCCACACTATAGCAAGGATGTTCCAGGTAATCCCCATTATGAGACAAAAGTGTTATTTATTTATTGACCATATCATTATAACTATGCTTTATTTCAATATTATCCTTGATATGGACTAGATTTCAAAATATGTGTCAAAAACATTATTTTATGAAAAAAGAAAATTATTATTCTTGTTAAATATGTATAATTCCTTATCATTTGTATATATATACATATTCATAAAAGAAATTTCTATATCCATAAGTAGTAGATCTACTGAATACGTTTATTATGAAAGAAGTGAAAAAAAATATTTTTATATCGAAGGTAAAATTTTAATTGAGGACATAACTATTCTATATGAATACATTGATGTATTTTATGTGGATTTAAATGAACATACCCCATTTCATGAAGACTAATTTTCCATAGATTTAATCCATGATTCCAGACCAATATCAAAGACTCCCTATAGAATAGTCATTGTGGAATTAATGTATCTAAAGAAACAACAAGTGGATTTTTGTGATAATGTGATTGTTCTCCATAGTGTTTCCACATGGGAATACCTTGTTCTATTAATTAATAGGAATGATGGATCCCTAAGACTATGAATTGATTAAAGGGAACGAAATTCTAGTATGAAAATGAACAAATATCTAATGCGTATTATTGATGGCTTATTCAATCATGTTTGTAGAGAGTATTTCAATGAATTTACTCTATTATGGTTTTCATCAATTGCGAGTAAATAATAAATATATTCAAAAGAAATATTTATTAATATGGTACCAAAGTATGTTTTTATATTAAATCAATTTGTATTGACTAATGAACAAAATTTTTGTAGATAAAAAGAATATGGTATTGAAGGGATATATTGATGATTTTGCATTGGTATCCATAGATGGTATTTTGGTGTATTCTAAAAGATACAAGGACCGTGAGAATTTCATTCATATAATTTTTTAGACTCATAGACAGAATTATATCTATGGAAAATTTATTATCTTTCCCTTCTAGTTTCATTAATTTTCTTTTTCATTGATATATTTTCCCTATGGAAGGAATATAATTTGATCCTATTAAGATATAGGTATTTCGATAATGGCCTACACCAACAAACATAACTAAGGAACACAATTTCCTTGGTTTTTACGGTTACTATAAGCGATTCATATATAATTTCTCTGAATTGGATAACACAATATCCAAAAATACACATAAAGAGTTTAGTATTATTTGGATAAATCAATATAAAGAATTGTTTGATTAACTACTGAGGATATTGGTTAATGCTATGATTTTGAGACTACCATACAGAAATAATTAGTTTTTGACATATATTGATGCATAAAATAATGGTTTTGGTTGTTTCAAAATTAAAAAAGATAATGTTATTTAACATGCATCAAGTAAATTTAATACTAACAAACAAAACTATCCAACTGAGGATCTCGAGATTGAAACTGGAATCTTTTCTCTGAATATATGGAGTCATTATCTCTATGGTGAATTAATATTGATATACATGGATCATAAAATCTTAAAATACATATTCATAAATAAATATCTCATTATGAGTCAAAATTCATGGGTCAATATACATAAGGATTATGATTTTTTAATATTCTACCACCTAAGGAAATAAAATAGGGATGTGGATGCATTGAGTTTGAAAGATCATGGAGTTTTGAACCAAATGATGACTAAGAGAGATCTTATGTCCACGGTTCTAGTAAAGATATAAATAATGGTAATGATGGAATCTAATACATCATTCTTTTTATAGATGATCCAAAATCATTATTTATTAAAAATATAAAAACCTCTCAATCTTATGATGATAACTTTCAGAAGATTATTAATGTTTTGAATGATGGTAAATTAGCATACTGTATCAGTGAAGAATTTGTCCTAAAATTTGGAAGGAGATTATTTATTTGATATATATCTAATAAAATTTAATTTTTTGATGATTCTCATAGCTCGATCATATTTATAAACCCTGGTATCAAAAAATAGTTTTAGAGATTTATGGGACCTTTTTTTTTGTTAGAGAACATGAATTAAAAAATTAATGATTATATGTGTAAGATGTATAGTTTTCCAGTAAGTTAATAATGGGTGATAAAATCCTAGAGAATTCATGCAACATGATCTTATTACTATGTTGAAATGGGACGATATTATATTGGAAATTGTTGCAGGACCGTGAATGACTCCAAAAATGAATGATGCAATATGGGTTATAATTGATCACTTAACCAAATATGGACATTTCCTCACTATAATATAAGGTTTACATATTTTAATACTCGAATATTTCTATATTAATTAATTTTAAATAATTAATTTTTCACTTCTGTCGATAGTTTTGGGTCGTGATTCATTATTTTCATCAAATCCCTAGAATATTATTGAGAAGGATATTAATGTTGAACTAAATTTGTGCACCACATACCATCATTAGACTAAAGGTAATTATATAGGACTTTTCAATAAATGGATATCAATTTAGGTTATCCTCACATGACATTCAAGGTATATGGGTTGATTATTTATCATTGGTGTAGTTTTTCGATAATTATAGTCTACATTCATGTATTCAAATAGGACTCTATGAAGCATTATACGATAAGAGATATCATATTTAATCTTTTTGGGTTGAAGTCGGTGAATGGAAACTCGTTGTCCTAGAACTTATTGAAGTATAATAATAATTTTAATGTCTTTTGAGGCTCTCATTAAAGAAAATCAAGGAAGTAAAAGGTGTTTTGTTGATAATCATATGATTAATTTTGAATTAAAAGAGGGATATAATGTTTTCATAAGAGGATATCCATATAAGGGAGTAAAAAGGATTAGTAAGAAATGGAAACTTTTTCCAAGGTACATTGGACCCTTTTAAATCCTTGATACAATTGGGTCTATTAATTATCATTTGGAAATTACACATAGGCTCCCAAATGCATAAGATGTTGGTTATATATTTTTATTAAGAAATTACATGCAAGAACCAACACATGTGATCACATATAATGAAATTTAATTGGATCCTGATCTATTATATTTTGAAGAAGGAATCCATTTTCTTAATACTATAGATTATGTGTTGAAGAATTAGTTGACTATAATCATAAATTCTCTTTGAAAAAATCAAAACATTGGGGAAGAAAAATGGGAAAAGGATGATATTATAAATAAGAAAAACACATTCATATTTAGTAGGTAATATCCATGATATCCAAAGTGTGTATTTTTATATTTAATTATTTAAAAAGATGAGACTTTACAATGTATTTTATTTTAAATAAATACAATCTCTTTTATAGCTTATGATACATGAAACACTGTGGTTAAATAAAAATAAACAGTTTAAATATATTTTAGGCATGACCGACATAAACTAGTTGTTCAATTTAGGATTTGAATTTTACTAATAAAATTATCAAATTTATATTGTATATACATGTAAATGTAAATTGAATCGATATATATTTTATATTTAAAATGAGAATCATTTTAGAAAAATAGAAAAATTTCATAAACTTATTTTTTCTAAAAGAAGTTTTAGTCATGCATTACACACATTATTTAAAATTAATTTCTATAAATTTTAATAAATCTATTTGATAAAATTAAATTCATTTTTAAAATAAACATATAAAAGTTATCTTCAAGTGGATAATTATATTTTCTTGAAATGATTTATTTTTTTATGAGTGGAGAAAGATACCTATTTTTATTGAGAACTTCCCTTTAATTTAAATAATTCAATAGAATTTTTTTATTGGTTATAATTGAAAATAAAATTATATTACTTATGTTATTTTAAAACTATTTTAGGTCATTATATTCAATTTCATATTGAATTTTGATATTAGAACCATAAATTAGTTTTTTAATTTTCTCATTTAAAACATACGTTTTCATTTTGTCGATGTGTAAAATTTAAATTGGATTCTACAAATTATGTTAAATTAATTTGAAAATATTAGATTCGAAAAATTTTTAATAAGAAGAATTTATATTATTTAATAATTTCAACATTATTTTTGAACATTAAAAATTTTATAGGTAGTAAAAATTAATTACCGCGACTAAAGTTAACATATATTTATTAGGGGTTAAACTAAAATGAGATGGGTTGAAATGACCTAAAAATTTATCCAAAACCCCATATAAGGTATCATTGAAAACATATCACCTATAAGGGTCAATAATGTACCATTTTGCGGGCTTTTATATTGATATTAACATGAGTGTAAATGATTCTTTTACATAAATTCCATGTGTGTCAACATTCCCCACTTAAAAAAGGGTACATCACCCCCTCACAACTTCACACTTAAAAAGACATATTATCTTGAAAAAAAAAAGATATCTCCAAAATATCATTATAAATATTGTATTTCTTCATTTCCCCCCGAATTTCCACCAGTAAGGTCATTAAGTGGAGATCCAGAGGAGGTTTCTCTTAGATAGGAAACATTTCTTAAAAAATATCATTCATTTTCCTTTTTTAAATAATCAAATATGTATTATCACTAGAAATATAATAAAAATATTATTTTAAATAGAAATATATTTTATTATATTAATAGTGTTATATTAATTTATCTTTACTTCCATGAAATGGGAAACAAATTCATTGACACTGTGTACATAGGACTACAGACTAACGAATCGATGTAACTCGGTTTCCTACAACACATCCCACGGTTAGATAAAATAATAGAATTAATGGTTATATATAATATTTATAATATAAAAATTATTATATAGTGATAATAACATATATACATTTTTATGTATAATGTTGATTAAAATATGACAATGTATCTTGTGTGTACGGTGGAGTACCACCTCAAGAAGTGATGCGATTCATTTTTCACTTATGATTTTTTGGGATGTAATTGTTATAAAATCGAAGAATAAATGTGACATATAGGAAATTATAATGATTTTTTAAATTTAATATAACACCCAATTCCAATCTTTTTCACCCAGTAATGTAATGATATCATCTCTCATGCGTATGTATGGCCTATAGTCTTCAGAAGGCGATGTGATTCATTTTCTATGAACAACATTAAATAGTGGATATAATAATATATCTATAGATTAAATATTAAATTTATTACATAATTAGAATTTTCCATATAATTTAACTAGATCATATATACAAGAACTTGAACTTTCATTAGAAAACTTGCATGAGAAAACAATATAATTAACATCGGTAATAAGGAAACTGATGAAATATTGTTGACAAAAGGGTGGTAAAATGTTAAAAGATGATAATATATGATATTATGAAAATGAGTATGGTTATTATATATATTATTAACAAGATTTAAACCATTATAATGGTGGTCAAAACATGTTAAAAAAAAGAAATCACTAGGTAAGGGACTTTATCTAAATTTCCCTTCATCGAGTTATATTGTAATTTTATGCCCCCTATTTCATTAATATGATGCATAGAATACGAATTTGGCATGTAATACAATGATATATTAATAATTCACTGTATTTTATGTTTCAATTTGTATTATATCATTCTAGGGGGTTTGATTTGAATGTTAAAAATTGGTAAAACAAATTGTAAAATCTCAATTTATTTTGTGATTATTAAGTATCTCTTGAAACAATCACCCCCTTATGATAATTTTTCATTATAAATTATATTTTTCTTCAATATAGAAGTTCTTGTATCCTTACCCAATAAATATATTGTATGATAGGTATGTTTATTAATTAATTAAATTAATTATTCGTTATTTTATTAATGATTTAGACCTAGTGATGTGGGTGCGGTGTAGTTATAGAAATCCCCATAAGGAATGAATACTCTAATGAGATCAATCTGTTGGCCAAATTATATTGGTTTTTATATATTAGTTATAAACTTATTTCTCAAATACCTTGAAAGTAAATGTATTGTGATACCTAAGACCATGATGTCTAAAAATTAAGAATTTACCACACTAATATTTTAGTTATTATTGTTATAGATGAGATATTATCTATTAAATTATATATGGATTCATTTCTATCACAATTTATTAATTAAATGGAATTTGATTTCAGTTATTTACCGATCCAAATTAAATATTCCTTAACCAATTATTATAATTAAGTAATTGATTAAATGACATTATAGTTCAATTATTTACCTTTACATATTTGTTATTAATTATTAATTCTAAATATCATCCATTGTATTTAACACTTAATGAGAATTTTTATCACCCTTAGTTTTCTTCTTTTGACCATATTATGAAGGTGAATCCTTTTAATGTATTTCAAGGATTCTGAGAATTTTATATTTTAATGCATTACATTATATTCCCAACATAATATGGTATCATGTATGTATCTTGTTCTCCAAAATTAAAAAAAAATATTTGTTTTTTAGTATTTTACACATTTTATATAAGGAAATGTAATAATTTAAGCACATTATTTGGTTTACTGGAGTTTGGGTCGTTACAATGGGAATTAAAAGATAGAAATTTTCAAAACTCTTATCATGCTTCTGATGATCCTATAAGGTGTTTGAGATGTGATTATGTCACATGAAATATTATTCATACTAAAATGGATCCATGACACTGACTCCACATAGAACTCATCTATATTACATTGTAAGTCAACAACATGTATCCAAAAACCACCATTTGAATGATTTTTATTCATTGTTGAAATTTATATTAAATCAGTATTTCATTCTTATTCTATTATTAGGTTGATCCCACATGAAACTTGACCTTTTATTTGGTTATCACATGAAAAAAAAGTTCACATGCGACCTCATATGTTGGAAGACGAAGACGTTGAATCTTGAAGAACGAATGGTGGAGATCAAATTGGTTAGATGACCAATATTTTATTCATATCATTGATCATATGATAATAGTACATGAAAAGAGGATTTCCCTATATATTTTATCATATGCATGAGAGTTTTTATTTATGACCATAATTGTGATGGTTGTTCGGTCAAGCTTGATACGAGGGAGGGAACCCATTACACTGACAACCACATGCCTCACATTGATGTTTCAACCATTGGATTCCCACTATCCCATGAGGGAATTCTATGCATATACTCCTCTTCGGACCACCCATTCCGTTGCACCCGATACACAGGTACACTCTCATGGACCACCCAACTCCAATGGTATTTCATGAGTTGGTTACCTTAGGAGTGGTTAGCCTCGGTCCCATAGTTTCTTGGCTGATCATAGATTTTTTTGGACTTATTTTTATTTTCTACACCAATATAATACTTTAAAACATTAAATGTATAGAATAAATAAAATAAATCTTTTCGGAAATAAAATTCCCAAAAATCTTCATCATCTTCATAAAAATTAAATTACATTTTGGATAATCAGATTCAAATATTCCACATCCCAATATGGAATGGCCAATTGTTTAAACATTGTGAACTGAATGGAACATGTGTTTTATCATTAAAGATTTGTTCAACAATATTCACAATTAAAATGTTGTTTAAAATAATACTTCACTATCAACAAATACATTGACGTGTTTCGAATATCAGCATGACAATCATATAATTTAATGTGGATAATTTCTCATGCATGAACTCCAATTACATAATGTTAGTCCATAAAATTCCACCAAGCTACATAACTTCATCCAAAATCGATAAGTATCAACCAAAGCATTTGATAAAAATGAAATCCCTTAAAAATAATTAAAATTAAAATAACAGGAAATATGGGGCTATTTTAAACCATACAAATAATTATTCAAACATCATATCATGATGTCATCATATAGTAAGGAAAAACCTTCAAGATATTAAATATAGACTTCTTCCACAAGATCTCAATTCTGATAGGAATGTTTCACATTAATTTTACTGACATTGAAAAATTTGTGTGCTGCTACTTCCATGAACATTATAGTAGTGTTCAATATTTGTACCACTGAAAACGATTCCTAAAATTCAACACCATCAATTTGATAATATATTTTTCAATCCATTTTAGATTTGTTCCCTGATACCACAACTTTCTCATTTTTTATATTTCTGAATCCCACAAGGTTCCAAAAACATTTTTATTCATAGTTCCTTGTACAAGATCTCATGTGGTGTTATTCTCAATATTCTCAAGTTCCTCATACATAGATTTTATCCAATCCTATATCTGAAAACCACTATACATGGTATAGGGTTCAAACTAAAAAATGATGTAAGTTTGATCTTCAACTTTAAATGGTCTTCTTGTTTGAACTACATCATGTATATTTCCAATGATATTATTTATTTCAACATGTTCCAATAATGTTTTATACCATTTTATCTCATTTCCATCAGTTTCATCTTCATCATGGGTTAAGTAAGATTAAATATCAATAGTTATTAGCTATTTCTTTGTAAATTCATTACCCATTTATTTCAACATACGTATACCATTTATTACAAAATTTTATTAAAATGTATTAAATGATATATATATATATATATATGTGATTTCTTATTGCTTTCAACAATTTTTATATCACAACATTCAAGTAGCTTGTGAAACATTTTTTTCAACATTTTATTGCCACTGCCATTAGATAGATAACCCAAAAAAATTCCTTGATTGGTATTTTCTTCAAATTTCCCAATATTGGTGCCCATATTCTATATAATATATGTACTTCAAAAAACTATAATATATTTAGTCATTATCATTTTATTATAACTCATTTAATAAGGTTACTTATATGCTATTGGCCTTAGTAGAGACACGTTCTATATGTATATTTTAGTACATACAACCTCCCTTGGGTAATAGTTTGAGATGTTGTTTTCAGTTAGCATAGTCTTGGCCATCTCAACTATGATTTTATTCTTTATTATAGATACCCCTATTTTGGTGGTGTTTATTGTTTGATATTTTGTTTCATGATTAGATTATTTGGAAGATAGCTCTAAAAATAAGAAATTTCAAGCTCTTTACCATTATCTAATCTCAATTTCTTTTAATAGAGACCCATATCCTTCTTAGCCATCCTTCTAGAAATCTTGTACATTTGATTTTCCTCTTACTTCTTATTTATGAAGATAAAATTATTCATCCAATTATAATCATTAATAAATGTAAGGAAATAATGATCACCCCTATTATAATTTTTTTCATTATACCACATAATTCAATATGGATTTGATCATGTGGACTAGAGGATATAATGCACACACCTTCCTATAAATCCTGACACATTTTTTATATTTTATTGGTTTCACCTAATTCATTTCTATCTTATATTAGATTACTATTATAAATAACAATATCATGACTCAAAATTGTACTCCTCATTCTTTAACAATTATTTCCATGCCTCCTGTACCATAAAATATTCTCATATTTGGAACTCAAGTAACATGAATTTTTCAATTCAAAAATTTAACAGAGATTTTCTTCGGTTATCATCTTGTGAGTGATATTCCATCAATTTATTTTTTATTGATGATAAACTAATCCATTTTTAAAACAAAATCATGTCAATTTTTACTAATTTTGTTTACAGTGATAAATGTTTTCTTTTGACATTAATCAAATAATACATTATTATACTTCATATTTTGGGCATAAATATCGACATAACCAACTCAATTAATTTTTAGAGAACAATCATTGCTTAAAATCAATGCTCCACTTTATGAATCATAATATTTTTTACGGTTTATCTAACCAATAATGTTTGAAGAACATCCACTATAATGTACACATTACATGGTGCATCGTTTGGACTTTGAATAAACATCAGAAAAGAATATTTTTTTTTCAGTTTTTCATTTATAAATCAATTATCAAAAATCAATAATGTTTTGGAATATTACGTGGTGATTTTTCATCAATATTTCCTTTTAGATCACATAAACCACATATTTCGTTGAAATGATATTTGTTTTTTGGATGAAAATCTGATTTCTTAGTAACTACTTTAATGTTTTGAAAAGTTTTTCTTCTTTTCATAGAACATATCCTACTTGGATTATGACACACCTCTAATAAAAAAAATTATGCCAATATGAGTATTTTTTTCATTCTTCAACATGTTCTCTAACTCTATTCGTTCTCATTCATCATCTTAATTTATAGATTAATCAAACCCTTTTTCTTCACAAGCCATGAAATTAGTTTAATATTCTAATAGGAAGCATGATATGGAGTCATATATTATTTTTTAGCCACATATCTACATCCATTAACTTTAAAAACATCTTAATTATTAAAAAAATTATTTTGAATCATTTGAAATTTTATCCAATTTGTTCTTTAGTGGTTTATTATCTTTTGGCCCTGTATTTGTAGACCTCATATTTGGAAAATTTGATGAAATGATTCCAATGTGATTACTATTGTGAGAAAATGGAATTAGTTTTAAATTAACATTAAATTTTCTATTACTGAATCTCTTTAATACAAGATCAATGATTATATTTTAGTATTTATCTTTATCTTTATCATTATATTCATTTTGTTCTAAAATATCATTATCTTTGGTTTTCAGATTTCTCAGGGCCTCAAAATCCATCTAATCATGTATGGTCTTCATAATGTCTGGGATATTTATCATTTAATATGTAATGATCATGATATGTAATTAATTGAGATAAATATAATATATATCCCCAATGATAAATCATTATGATCATACACGTCTGGAAAATGACTCAATAATTTGTTGATAATAGTTGAATCATTTATATTTTCTAAAAAACCTCTAATATTAATAACGATTTCATTAACTCTATTTAAGTATTCATAAATGTTATTTTCTTCAGAAATCTTAATATCAACAAATTTTCTTCTCCAAATTTAAAATTTGGACTCTTTGACTAACACATTGTTTCCATTGCAAATTTCCAATTTTTACCAAATTATATTCACATCATTTAGTATAATTCTGGGCTAGATGAAATAATTTATGAATTTTTTGATTGAGTATATCCCATGATATATATATATATATATATTAGGAAAATATTGTTTGGTAATGTTTAAAAAAATTAAATGGAAAAATAAAATTATGTTTCAAAGCCCATATTAGTTAAAAAAATTATACATGGATGATGTTTCTTATAGTGTTATCCAGATAAAATTTTAAATAATAAATAGAATTATGGTTTATCTATCATAATCATGGCTCTATATAATTTATATATTGACTATATATGTTAGATTTTAGTTTAAACCTAATGTGTCTCAATTGTTTATTGTTAAGATAATTTTTATAACTGATTAAAGAATGAAACAATATGGGATTATATATATACATATTATATATTTGAACCTACTGGGATTTACATATTCTAATTAAGAAGGTGATTTTATATAAAAAAGATAAATATAAGGAATAAATTTCTTTCTAGGGGAAGGTTTTGTCAGTTAGTATGAGAAGATGAAGAATTAATTAATATTAAGAACAAGTAAGGAAGAATATGTTTTTGTTATAAATGAATGTACATATGAAATTTTGAATCAAGTGGAGTTAGAATATTTTAAGATTGATAAAGAGATATTATTTAAAATTTCATGATATAATCATCGTGTTATAGGGTTGTCTAGAAATCTAATAAAAATTATAGATCCATGAATGTTGCTATGAGGTATCATTTTTTCAACTAAAATGTGATATTTAGATATTTCAATCTAAAATACGTTTCTATAATATATTAGGTTGCACATATTTTCACCAATGAAATGAAAAGATAGAGGTTAATGGATTAAATAATAAAACATCATGTTTATCATTCTCCTCTCACATAACAGCATCCAATAGGTAAAATTGTAGTATTTATTATTTTATGTGTTATGTGGTAACAAGAAGTGAATTAAAGGAAAAATAATTTCCTAATGGTCTTAATTATATTCCCTGATAAAAAAATTGAATTCATCTCTTGAGGGGAGGCCTTTATGAGATTTTAGTAATCCTATCAGACTGTCATGTCTTGTTTTAATTTTTATTTATTAAGAAGGTGTTTTTGGTTGATAAATATATGATATAAAGAAAGAGTTTCTCTTGTGCACATGAACTTTATGACATGTTTTTTTAATTTTTGTGTACTATCATCTATTTATATTCTTCTTAACCATTCATTTGAGAATTTATCAGCATGATTTCTCATGATTAAAAATTTAATATATATTTTATATTCCCATGGTTATATCTATCTTGTTTTTTACACTGATTAATCCCAAAAAATGTTAGAAGTGATTAAATAAAGGGTTATTTTCAATGTATCATGTGATATCATTCATTATACAAAAAATAAGAGAAGATATGTTTTTGATGAAATATGAGGTGATAAGGCCCCACATACCCTTTTCAATTGATTGTCTATAAAGGGGAGTATTGATGAAACAAGAATATTATATTTTATAACGAGAAGGGATTCCGGAAACAAATGGAACACATAGGTTCAATAGAATAATTTCTCAGTTATCCATTCCTAATTACATAATAGAAATTTGGTAGCTTCTGGTTCCTGGAAGAAAACATACATACTTGAGTTTAAAGGAATCATTTCTAAAGATAGTATTTTTCAATGTTTGTATATATTGAAAATTTTTTTGGTACCAACTCATATACAATCATTATAAAACTCATTATCCCCTATATTTATGTTACATTAATATCATTATTCTTATTTTAAAATTATATTAAAATTATATATCCCCATACTCGTACATAATAATTATAATTACATATTCTTATGAGTGTATGTTTGACCACATACACAAACAATGCAATAATTGTTACGTAGTTTACATCAATAATGAGTATAAAGAAAATAATTATATTAATATATGTTATTAAGGAGTAATTAATGTCATGAATATAGTTCTATAGGTGAAATAAAAAAACTATTATTCAATATATGGTAAATTTTTCACATAGGAAAACTACCTGAACCATTCTCAATAAGGATTGTTTTCTATGGAACCATACCCATAAATTCCATAAAATTATGATGGGTCCTAACAAATAAATGAAATAAAACATTTTCACTACATATAATTTTATATTAATAATGAACTTGTTATCAATGAATGATGATTCACGTTTTAAATATAAAATATTTTGAAATTATTAAAATTACGAATATCCAATTATTAAATATACATTAAATAACAAATATATATTTAATTATTGACTATAACTATATAGTATAAAATAGAATATTTTTTAATATTTTTATAGAATAAGTTATTAGTATGGATATGAAAATAATATAGTAGTTTAAAGTACATTCATATAAGTCCTGGGTAAGGCTAATGGGTTATCATCTAATTTTCATTTCATTAAGAATTGTTTCATATTCACCTAATATAATATTTTTTGTTGTGTATATACGTAATTTATATATATATTTATTGAAAATTTTAATTCAATTAAAGTGATTATAAATTGAATTAGAGGTGTTAAATTTTGATAGATGGGTTTTCAAATGCTACCAAATATTCAATGGATTATTTTTTGGACTTTAGTTAGAAATTATATTTTTATGTTTAAACATACATTTATAAAAATTGAATGTTATTTACCAATAAAAACCCGTATATTTTCTTATCCATTAGATATTTATAGGGTTTATGTGTCTCCTATAAATTTGACATAGGTTTTCATTACCATTGAACTGAAATAGTGTTTATATGTGGATCCAAAGTTATCAATTCTTTTTGGTCAAAAATATTTCTCGTCCATTTCCATATTATTTATACTGTGTTATGGACTCATATGATTTATTATGTCCATATACAAAAAATTGATTTTATTTAAAAATAAATAATATTTTTACATTTTCAGTATGAATTTTTTCTCCAAACATTGAGACTCATTACAATGGTGTGAATAAAATCCCATTTTTATCCATTTTCCCCATAAATATATATTCCGAATAGAATGGGAGGTTTTAATTATGAAACATCCTCACAATGTATTCATTATTTTAAAATGTAATTTTGAGTCTTTATTTTTTATGAAAATATATATTTTATGATAAATGTTATTAGTAATATATGATTTTTTTTAATTTCAATAATTATTTTTTATTATCTTGCACAATTGTTTTTCATCGACATGATATATCATGTGTTTCACCAAGGTTATAGTCTAACGATACCATATTCCATTATTCTTTGGATGTATTATGACAATATATCATAGAAACATATATAAAACACATTTATTTATCACATGTTAATCTAGATTTGATGGGGTTATAATAGTTTTAATGTTCAAAAGGAACACATATGTATGAAGTATTATTATATGATTAGATAGTGTGACATATCCAAATGATGGATTTGGTAAATATTCCTATATTATTAGATAATTATATTGTGATATGATATTATTGTTGATATCTTTTTTCATAATTCATTGGGTGGGATTGATTGTGGGTATCTTTTATCACATGTCTATGCGTGAACATGATTCCAGGTATCCCTTTTCACATGTTTTTAGATAAATTACAATAGGTAGATTTTATAACAAATCTATATGTGGAGATGATTTCGATTAATTTTTTTCCCTTAACATTGTGTGTGTACATGATGTATATTATATTTTTTACAAGTTTATGTGTGTATATTTTTATTTGTATATTTATTCACCTATTTTTGTATGGAAATAATTGATAGTATCATTGTTTACAAGTTTTGGGTTTTTAATGATCTTTGTTATCTATGATTAGAATGTTATTTTTTTCTATGCCTATTCATATGAGAAATTTCTATGTTATTCCAGTTGTCAATTGATTTCTCCGTGGATAGAAATTATTTTATAATGTACCCAAATTATTAAACCCTGGTATATGTATAATTGTTTTAGGTTATATTTGTTTATAAAATTCCTAATTGAAAATTATTATGGTTCAATATTTGTGTAATATAATATTTATCCCAAGATCATGTTTCCTAATAAGCTTATGATCTAAAACATCATGAATCCTTTATACATTTTCCTTTATATAGTGTTTATTATTATAGATCTTTATCTTTCCATTCCATATTTAATTAATAATTTCACTATGTTTATGTTTTTTAGATTAATGACATTTAGGAAAGATTTTTGTGGGAGATGTTGAAGAAATAAATTTAAATTATATAGTCGTATGGCTTGTCTCGAAAGATATTGAACATTTAATTTTTTTGTGAATTTTTTATTGATGTGTAATGAATATTCATATAAGTTGATATAATATATATTTATTTTATGGTGTAGTTGTATTAGTTATTATCAAATTATATGGGTATAGTATTTGTTTTACTACCCGATTTAGAAGGGCGTGTCTGCTGTGTCGCAATTGGTTTCAACGAATATGTGTATTTTTTTAATATTTTCCCCCTAAATATGACAATGGGATGGGATCATGTCATAAAATATATTAATTATTACCTTTAATTATTTGATTCGTAAGATATTATATAATGTTATAATAGAGTTAGGGACATCCAATTCCCCTCATTAGGTATATGAGTGCACTGGGCATGATATAAAAAATTTATAAAGTAATTTGGGTTCCCAATATCAAATTGATAATTGAAACATGAACTATTATTTTAGGAATAAATAGGTAGAAACATACTCTATTTTTTTATTAGTTAATAAATTATTATGATTCTTGAAATCATGATACCTAAGGTGTTAATTTTGAAGGATAATCACAATAATTTCACCTTGCAACAACTTATAGGACATACTTTAGATTAATTTTTTGTCATTAATTATTAGATCTAAAAACATATATGATATCTACATAGAGTTTTAGAATCAAAATATGCATAAAAATTGAAAGTGAGGAATTATGAATGCATCATAAATGAATCATGTCTGAAAATTAATTATGCATTGAATGTCCTTGATATATGAATCTACCCTGAATAACAGAAGTTCATTATTTAATAACCAAAAATTAATTAATTCATATTCCACAACATATAAATTAAAACAATATTCTTATAACTACATAATGTATGATAATAATTTTCATGGATTTTTCAATCATATATTTCATTCAACTATGATCCACCCATTTAATAAGAGCCTGATCTATAAAAACCCTCTTGTTTTATTTGGGAGTGTTGAAATCCAAATTGAAAAGCCAATTTTTCTTGTAAATTGTATGTTCTATATAACCAATTCAATAAACCCCACCATTTCTTCTTGATACCCACAACATTTATTATGTGTTTTAATTTAATGTATGTAAAAAATTATCATAAATTATGATACTATCCTTATATAATAGCATATCCAATATATGTTTTTTATTCCTAGGATATTTGGGGACACTTGAGAAACATCCTTCCCAAATAATGATGTTCACAAATCATTTAAAAACCCCCCATTTAAAATAACTATATGTTTGCTTGATTCTGGTAAACAATAGGATATATATTGTTTCATAGATCTTATATCATAGGACCAAATATGAATATTTATACCCTTTAATATTGAGTTCCTCCATGGTGTTTAGATCCAACTATGCCACATTAGGTTTATAGTCTTATCCATTGGGTCCCCTTTTCAATCATTTCCATTTTATTCAATTTATAGGTCATAACTAAAAATATAAATTTGAGGAAAATTATAAGCCCCAGACCTTAAACATTACTTAATCATGAATTAAATGAATAATTCACATAGATGATCTTTTCTGGTTTAGAGTTTTAGAGAATTAGGACATAACTATTACATCTCAAAAGATTACATAGTAGACACTTCTACTAGGTTTCCATAAAATAAAAAAAAACACTTTAAAAGAGACATGTCTAGTTCCATGTTTTAGATAGAATGTCTTTCCATGATCCCATCCTTGACCCTATTGATCTTTACGTCCTGTGGAAAACATTTCAAAAACTTTGGATGAGCATTAAAAGCCCAGTAAAGGATACACAATGAAGGAAAACTGTTATTTTTTCAAAACAACATGTAAACCATGAATACTTTACCAAAGTAATACTTTTCACCTTTATGAAGTAGTAAAAACTCTTCACTAAATATAAGACCATTACCTACCCTTTTTAACCAAAATATTTCCATTAAACCCATATAAATAACACATAACATATAAATGTAACTTGGGAAATAAACATACTTAAATGGAATAACCATATGGTCGACTTCCACAAATACTTAATGGAATAGTCATACCTCCGACTTCCATACCCAATGGATTGGAGGTTATAACGTAACCACCCGTCCTGGTATTCACGGCACCACCCGTCATATGGTTTATCACGTAACCACCCGTAAAATGTACAAGTAACATCATTATACATAAAATATTGAAAATATAAACATTCCAATAACAACATTTCATTTTCAATCACAATAAGTAATTCCAAGATATTGAATTAATCAATCCATTTTCAAAAACCATGTGAAAGATATTTTTGAATCAAAGTGTTCCATACCACTTTGAAGCCTTTAATGGAATTATAATTTTCAAACATTAATGTCCATATAAATAAACACTGAAAACCATTTTGAAAACATGGACATTAAAGATAAAGATTTAGAATAATGAATCTTCAAAACATTTAAAAAGATATTTTTGTTAAAGAGTTTTTAACAAAATGAGAGACTCTTGAATACAAATAATTTCGGAATAACATTTAATCCGAACTTTATAATATCATGAGAATAAATGGATTCATGATATAATATGTCAAAGGACAGTATATACACCATATAAGAGTGAATTGGTTCATAACAACAATGAAGTCTCAATGGAAATGTAAATTGAGATCAAATCCATTATAAAGATGGTATCCTTAAATTAAGGATAAATATATCACATAATTATGTGTGAGAAATATAAATACACCCAATATAAGTGGATATTAAGTGTGAAAAAATCAAGGGTCATTCACACATATTCATAGGAATAATGTTCAAGAATTACAAGTTGAACCCAAAGAAATCGAAATTGGGATAAGACATTCCCTTGTAAAAATTCGACAGCCTGACGACGTCACTTTAAAATTCCGAAAAGGGGTTGATGAGAAAAAAATGGTACCTCATCACTTGGAAATAAATTTTACATAAATAAGTATATAGAAGAACATATCCCGAAATAATAATATGTAAATTAAATGACATAACAAAAATAAGTCTTTTAAAAAGAGGAGGGTGAATGGTCTCCTTACCGAGTTGCGTAACTTTTGAAACGTACACCCCATGGAATAAGTGTCATATAATGAAGATGTAAATACCCATAAATGAAATTATACTACACAAAATGTATAATAATGGGCATTACATACACAACTCAATGGAAATAGTGGAAAACATAGCATAAATGTCACGAGAATAAACGTGAGATGAAAAATCCACTACAAAAACTTGGCCGCCTAACGGCGCCACTTAAAACATCAAAAATGGATTGATGAGTTCAAATAGGGTATCTCATCATATTAAAATAATATTTAATGTAAGATTAATATAAAATAACATCCCAATCATCAGAAATATGAGCTTAAAATAAATGAAATAAAAGATTGTACTTAAAAAGAAAGAGAGGGGTGGGATCCCTTACCTTTGGTCCGACTGGACTCGATCATTCATTAACGTCCTGAATAATAAACATGAGTTAATTTATAATTTCTTATGAACCTTTTTAAAGTTAATTATTCCTTTTATATCACTTATTGCCATGTTATAAACATTATGTATCCATTTAAGTTAATAATGTTTGTTTTGTCGATATATGGTTCTTAAGTCGAAAGTGGACTTCTTACAATTACATGTTGTTCATGTGGTCAAAGGTTCATTATATCCAGAATGATATTCATGATTTGGATATCATATATATCATATATATACAGAATATACATTTATTTATTATATTACATAATCATTTAGAGGTAAGAAATGAAATGCACCGTTCATGGAGACGGTAAGCCGTACGTACGCATGAATGCTTCTTTCATTTCTATGTCATATTAATGGAATTAAAACTAATTGATAGATATATATATTATAATACCATTATAATATATATGTTATATAGGAAACATATTTTCATTAATTTAATTCTTTATACATTCCATGTATTTCATGAACGAGTCACATCACTTGAGGGGGCGGTAGTCCACACTTCCTTGTATGAAATTATCGCATTTGCACAACATGAAAATCATAAATGCATGATTTAAATATAAAATTCAGAAGCATATAGAAAACAAAAATACCATATATATAATATATAAAATATAGTGACATCATAATGGCTACCATGAAAGGTTTTAAGAGGAGATTGAACAATCATCGTTTCGTGAGGCAGAAATTCACCATCCACAGAAACAGTATGTTATTTAACCATTAGACGAAGGTGTGCGTAAGTATAGCTCGAATAATTAACATAAAAACATCATAGTATATTTAAGATACTGGTTTTGTTACAGAATAAAGTAATAAAAAGAGTTTAGGGGTTTGGAGAAGAAAAATAAATGAAAAGAACACAAAGGAAGACATTACATTTAAATCGGGTTACTCTTTTTTATTTGATCTCAATGGCTTACTTGGAAAGGATTTTTCCCAAAGGTGAGGCTTTAATGATGAAGAGAGGGATGTGGAGAAATTAAATGGGCAGGGGTTGGACGAGAAAAAGGCTTTAGAGGTGTGGGTAAGGTGGTGGAGGTGGGGGCCTTTTATAAGAGGAGAGGAGGGGCACTCTTGGAAAGTTATAAAATATTACTTTATTATATATATTTTTTTGGATTTTAAAGGTACCAAAAGGATTTATTTCTAGGATAAGGTGATAAGGTTTCTAAATACACCCATCCAATAGGTCTGTGACAAGTGTAGGTCTTATAATTTACATTATATTTTCATTTTATTTAAATCGTTAAATAATGAGGTAATCGATGCATCATCATCGTGTCATAAATAATTTAGTTTATTTAGTGTCTAAAAATTATAAAAAAACTATCATGACATAGAAAGTATTTTTATATTTCTAATGAATATTTATAGTAAAAAATATGACTTGTATAACCCCATTTGAAAATTGTTTTAATAAAACAACACCTGTTTGTGACATTTTAACTTTAAATTTAAATAAAATGGTATTAATGTTATTTTCCTACCAAAGTGGCTCCATGGGGTCCCCAAGTTGACCCGTGGATTTTCTTGGTCGGCCATGACACATCCATGGAGGGTAGGACATGTTTCTTGGTCATTTCATATTATTAAAACAATATTTTTACCTTAAATTACACTAATTACCTCTAATCGCGATTAATAAATTTAGAAGTTACTATTCTCCAAAAAATTATTTTAATACCATTGAACCACATTTTAATTCTTAATGAAAACCATGTATGTCAGATTTTTGAAATTAAAGTCACAGAAGTGGTAAAGTTTCATTTAAACGAAAAATCAGTTTCTTTAACTACCACTTAGTGGTTTCGCTATTCATCAAAAATTGATGTTTTTCAGAAAATTACCAAAAATTCACCCTAGGCTATATTTGATATTAAGAATTCAAAAATGATGTCTATTTTACAAAATAAAAAACATATAAGTTACATTAATTAATTTAATAATTAATTCCCGCTATCAGAGCAAATAGCGTGTTTTTATGAAACAATAAGTATCAAAAGATTGACACTAGTTGAAGTCCAATTTCGAAATTAAATTAATTCCAACGACCACTATTGGATTAAATGGTAAAAATATATTCTAATTTTACTTTGAAACCATTTCAAAGGATAATCTAATCATATAAATAAATTATATTAAAAATAGGTTTTGAATTAAATTACAACATTTTTCACTGTTCATTAAAAAATGAACATTATCGAAAAAATACCAAAAATTTACACAAACTAAATTTTGATGTACCAATTCTAAAGAAGAATTTTATTTTTTCAAATATAACACATAAAATTTTAAAAAAGTGGATTTAAAATAGGTTCGTCATCAAAAGGCGGTTAATCGACCTTTTAAAGAATATTAGAATGTTTACCCTTAAAATTGGATTCATTCGCATTTTTAATCCTCTAACATTTATTGTAAAAAGTAAAAATATTTGACAACATATATAATAATTTTGTAGTTAGTTCTGTTCATTCCCACCATTACAACAGTTAGGCGTTAACTACAATTTAAAATAATATTAGTTTATTATTAGAGTGCAACGTAAGATTCCCAAGAAACTCGTTGTTGTGTATTGAGTACGCCATCGAGAATATCATCCCTTTTAAAGTTATATCAATATTTTGTTCACAAATATGGATAAATGTGAAAATTCCATATTCATTATTTACCTGGGGTGTTACATCCTTCCCCCCTTTTGGGAATTGCATCCTCGCAATTTTAAAATTGGGCTTGGAAAATTCATTGGAAATCCCACATCAGAACAAGAGTTAGTAAAACTATCACATTAAAATAAAGAAAGAGAAGTACAAAGGTCACCCGAGTTAACCCATACTAGGATTCCAAGTATGAAAATATGGATATGGAGGAGAAAACAAAGGGTTATGTCTTGATGGAGAGTGATAGTAAACATGTTTAGGAGAAATTTAACCACATGAAAATCACAAACTTGTGGTGGGTTAAACGGTATTCGATTCCCCTATAAGAAAAGTTAACAGACAACATTTTTTTAAAGATAATCTTTATTGAGGAATATATTTTTGATCTTAACTAAATTATAATGAAACATACTTACTTGTATTGTAGACTTTCAACTTTTACTAGATTCCTTAATGAAACTCATATTTTCTCCAAAAGACGAGTTTTTAGGAAGACTTGTTCACATTAAGAGTACTATAATCAACTTCTTGAGAATCACCTAATCCACAAAAGAGAACTATATATTTCCCATGTCTTTAGACAAAATCCAAAAACAAAATTGTTAGTATGAGATCAGATAATACACAAAATTATAATCCTTTATAAAAAGATAATCTATTCTTAATCTCCAAAATTTGTCCCAAAAAAACCCAAAGTTCAACGAAGACCATTCGATAAACAATTGTTCCATAATATTCTTCAGAGTAAACCAAACTAAGATTGAAACCCAAATATTTTAAGCATTTAATCACTTAGTCTTCCAAGGTATGAATTAACTTTTATCTCCAAATAACATCAGTTGCTCTTAAATTGTCATATTGAAAAGTAATTAACCTAATCACATATCCTCGATGATAGGTTAATAATTTCCATAGATAACCCAAAATAAACATACTCTTGATTCCTAAAATCATCTAACTAAAACAAATTAGTCAAACTAACCAGGGACTTCACATAGTCCAGTGGTAGGCGATAAATACCAGTCGCACATTGGTTGTCGGTTCGATTCCCGTAGCTTTGTCCGACGCGACGGGTTGTCACAAGGTTTGCATGTTTTCCTTTTTCCAAAACTATATAATTATTAATACATTCCCCAAAACGAGATAAAATATTCAAAAATAATCATAACATAATTTAACTTCTATTTTTTTCTCATGCCTTTCACTTTCCTTCATAACATATAGTAACCCATAATTACCTCAAAAGTAAGGATCATATAAACCCAAATGGTTCTTTATAACTATGTCCACAAAAGAAAAGATAACCATTCCTCGAATAAAATTTTCATATATCAAACATCAGGGTTACACATACTATAAAAAGTCTTCTAATGTAACCCTATCATCAAAAGATACTTAATACTCTTAAGAATTTCACCATAACTCGTGAAGCCCTTATATGTTGACTTCTTACTAATTCAACATTATTAATGATCCATTATCCATTCCTTTCCAACTTATTTTGAAATACTTCTTTCCTACTAACAAAATCATGAATCATATCCCAAGATTCCAAAATAGGAAAACAAAAGTTAAGAAATAATCCATACCTTTGATTGGTCATTGTCAGTTTCTTCATCCTCAATCGGAATGACATTAGGTATTGGTAAACGAATATTTGTACGATCTTGGTGATCCCATTACCGAAGCTTCTTCATAGGACATGTGTTTGCATAATGACCATACACACCACATTTAAAACATTCAATTGATCCCTCAGAATGAACTTCTTTCCCTTTCCTCGAGTCAACAGGATGCTTCCTTTTTCCATGGTAGGTTCTTGCTTTATGACCTTCATTTCCACATCTATAGCATATTTCTGTCCCTTTGAAACATTTTCCTAGGTGTTTCTTTCCACATCTTTGACACATAGGTTTTTGAACACACTTACCATTATGATTATTACCTGTAGTTCCGTAGGTATTTTTTTCTCGCATATATGATGCCTTATAGAAATAACCAAGGTTTAGGTGGTCAATCATGACTCCAGATAGTTGGTTGAGGATAAACAAAAGAGTTCTCATTGTAGCTCCCATATCATTTAGTTGCTCGCTCTTAAAACTGTCACAGTTTCCTTCACATCCACTGTTAGTTTGGTGCCTACTAGATCCAGCCATTTACTAAAACTAAAAAGGTCAGTGTGAGTATATAAATAAAACCATCATGTACTAATGAGGAATATAAACACTAAGATATACTTACTCATTCAATTTATCTAAAACTAGGACTATTTTTGAAATCCTAACCATTATGGTAATGTCACTTATGATTAGAGAATACCCTATCCTCTAAAGTTATCTAAACCAACCTCTGATACCAACTATAAGGCCCCGACCTTAAACATTACTTAATCATGAATTAAACGAATAATTCACATAGAGGATCTTTTCTGGTTTAGAGTATTAGAGAATTAGGAAATAACTATTACATCTCAAAAGATTACATAGTAGAAACTTCTACTAAGTTTCCATAAAATAAAAAAACACTTAAAAAGAAACATTTCTAGTTCCATGTTTTAGATAGAATGTATTTCCTTGATCCCATACTTGACCCTATTGATCTTTAAGTCTTGTGGAAAACATTTAAAAAACTTGGGATGTGCATATAAATCCCAGTAAAGGATACACAATGAAGGAAAACTGTTATTTTTTTAAAACAACAAGTAAACCATGAATACTATACCAAAGTAATACTTTTCACCTTTATGAGGTAGTAAAAACTCTTCACTGAATAAAAGACCATTACTTACCCTTTTGTAACCAAAAGATTACCATAAAACCCATATAAAGAACACATAACATATAAAGGTAACTTGGGACATAAACATACCTAAATGGAATAACCATACGGTCGACTTCCACACATACTTAATGGAATAGCCATACGGCCGACTTCCATACCCAATGCATTGAAGGTTATAACATAACCACCCGTCCGGGTATTGACGACACCACCCATCATATGGATTATCACGTAACCACCCGTAAAATGTCCATGTACCATCATTACACATAAAATATTGAAAATATAATCATTTCAATAAGAACATTTCATTTTCAATCATAATAAGTAATTCCAAGATATTGAATTAATCAATCCATTTTAAAAAACCATTTAAAAGAGATTTTTGAATCAAAGTGTCCCATACCACTTTGAAGCCTTTAATGGAATTATAATTTTAAAACATTAATGTCTATATAAATAAATACTGAAAAACATTTTGAAAACATGGACATTAAAGATAAAGATTTAGAATAATGAATCTTTAAAGCATTTAAAATGATATTTTTGTTAAAGATAGTTTAACAAAATGAGAGACTCTTGAATACAAATAATTTCGGAATAACATTTAATACGAACTTTTTAATATCTTGAGAATAAATGGATTAATGATATAATATGTCAAAGTACATTATATATACCATATAAGAGTGAATTGGTGCATAACAACAATGAATTCTCAATGGAAATGTAAATTGAGATGAAATCCATTATAAAGATGGTATCCTTAAATTAAGGATAAATATATCAAATAATTATGTGTGAGAAATATAAATACACCAAATATAAGTGGATATTAAGTGTGAAACAATCATAGGTCATTCAAACATATTAATAGGATGACATGTTCAAGAATTACAAGTTGAACCCAAAGAAATCGAAATTGGGTTAAGACATTCCCTTGTAAAAATTCAACAGCCTAACGCCATCACTTTAAAAATAAAAAAATGAGTTGATGAGACAAAAAGGGTATCTCATCACTTGGAAATAAATTTTAAATCAATAAGGATATATAATAACGTATCCCAACATAATAAGATTTAAATTAAAAGACATAACAAAAATAAGTCGTTTAAAAAGAGGAGGGTGAAAGGTCCCCTTACCGAGTTGGGTAACTTTCGAAACGTACACCCCATGGAATAAGTGTCATAAAATGAAGATTTAAATACCCATAAATGAAATTATACTACAAAAATTGTATAATAATGGGCAGTACATATACCACTCAAAGAAAATAGTGGAAAATGTAGCATAAATGTCCTGGGAATAAAAGTGAGATGAAAAATCCCCTACGAAAACTCGGCCGCCTAACGACGCCACTTAAAACTTAAAAAATGGGTTGATGAGATAAAATAGGGTATCTCATAATATTAACATATTATTTACAGTAAGAGTAATATAAAATAACATCCCAATCATAAGAAATATGAACTTAAAAGAAATGACATAAAAGAGTGTACTTAAAAAGAAAGAGAGGGGTAGGATCCCTTACCTCGGGTCCGACTTGACTCGATCGTTCTTTAACATCCTGAATAATAAAATTGATTGAATTTATAATTTATTATGATCATTTTTCAAGTTCATTATTCCTTTTATATCACTTATTTCCATGTTATAAAAATTATTTAATCATTTAAGTTAATAATGTTTGTTTTGTCGATATTTGGTTCTTAAGTCGAAAGTGGACTTCTTACAATTACATGTTGTTCATGTGGTCAAAGGTTCATTATATACAGATTTATATTCATGATTTGGATATCATATATATCATATATATCCAGCATATACATGTATTTATTATATTACATAATCATTTAGATGTATGAAATGAAATGCACCGTTCATGGAGACGGTAAGCCATACGTACGTATGAACGCTACTTTCATTTCTATGTCATATTAATGGAATTAAAACTCATTGGGATATATATATATATATATATATTATAATACAATTATAATATATATGTTATATAGGTCACATATTTTCATTAATTTCATTCTTTATACATTCCATGTATTGCATGAACGAGTCACATCACTTGAGGGGGCGGTAGTCCACACTTCCTCGTATGAAATTATCGCATTTACACAACATGAAAAGAATAAAGGCATGATTTAAATATAAAACTAATAAGCATATAGAAAACATAAATACCATATAAATAATATATAAAATATAGTTACATCATAATGGCCACCATGAAATGTGTTAAGAGGAGATTGAACAATCATCGTTTTGTGAGGCAGAAATTCGCCATCCACAGAAACAGTATTTTCTTTAACCATTAGACGAAGGTGTGTGTAAGTATGGATCGAATAATTCACATAACAACATACTAGTATATTGAAGATACTGGTTTTGTTACAAAATAAAGAAATAAAAAGAGTTTAGGGGTTTGAAGAAGCAAAATAAAAGAAAAGAACACAAGGGAAGACATTACCTTTAAATCAGGTAACTCTTTTTTATTTGAGCTCAAAGGATTCCTTGGAAAGGATTATACAAAAAGTTGAGGCTTCAATTATGAATAGATGGATGTGTAGAGATGAAATGGGCAGGGGTTGGCCGAGAAAAATGCTTGAGAGGTGTGGGTAAGGTGGTGGAGGTGGGGTCATTTTATAAGAGGAGAGGAGAGGCACTCTTGGAATGTTATAAAATATTAATTTATTATATAATGCTTTTCGGATTTTAAATTTCCCAAAAGGATATATTTAGAGGATAAGGTTATAAGATTTCTAAATCCACCCATAAAATAGGTTTGTGACAATTTTAGGTCTTAGATTTTACATTATCTTTTCATTTTATTTAAATCGTTAAATAATGAGGTAATCGCTGCATCATCACGGTTTCATAAATAATTTAATTTATATAGTGTCTAAAAATTATAAAAAAATATCATGATATAGAAACTCGTTTTAGATTTCTAATGAATATTTATAGTAAAAAATATGACTTCTATAACCCCATTTAAAAATTGTTTTAGTAAAAGAACACATGTTTGTGACATTTAAACTTTAAATTTAAATAAAACGTTATTAATGTCATTTTCCTACCAAAGTGTCTCCATGGGGTCCCCAAGTTGACCCATGGATTGTCTTGGTCTGCCATGACACATCCAATGAGGGTATGACATGTTTCTAGGTCATTTTATATTATTAAAACATTATTTTTACCTTAAATTACACTAATTACCTCTAATCACGATTAATAAACTTAAAAGTTGCTATTCACCAAAAAATTATTTTAATCCAATTGAACCACATTTTACTTCTTAATGACATCAATGTATGTCAGATTTTTTAAATTCAAATCCCAGAAGTGGTAAAGTTTCATTTAAACGAAAAATCAGTTTCTTTAACTACCACTTAGTGGTTTCACTATTCATCAAAAATTGATGTTTTTCAGAAAATTAACAAAAAGTCAAACTAGGATATATTTGATATTCCAAATTCAAAAATAATGTCTATTTTAAAAAATACAAAACATATAAGTTACATTAATTAATTTAATAATTAATTCTCGATGTCAGAGCAAATAGCGTGTTTTTATGAAACAATAAGTATCAAAAGATTGACACTAGTTTAAGTCCAATTTCAAGATGAAATTAATTCCAACGACCACTATTGGATTAAATGGTAAAAATATATTATAATTTAACTTTGAAACCAATTAAAAATATAATCTAATCATATAAATAAATTAGATTAAAAAGGGGTTTTGAATTAAAATACAACATTTTCACTATTCATTAAAAATTGAACATTATCGGAAAAATTCCAAAAATTTACACAAACTAAATTTTGATGTCCTGATTCTAAAGAAGAATTTTATTTTATCAAATATAACACATAAAATTGTCAAAAAGTGGATTTAAAAGAGGTTCTTCATCAAAAGGCGGTTAATCGACCTTTTAAAGAATATTATAATGTTTATGCTTAAAATTGGATTCATTTGAATTTTTAATCCTCTAACATTTATTGTAAAAAGTGAAAATATTTGACATAAATATATAATCATTTTTTTAGTTAGTTCTGTTCCTTCTCGCCATTACAACGACTAGGCGTTAACTACAATTTAAAATAATATTATTTTATTATTAGAGTGCAATGTAAGATTCCCAAGAAACTCATTGTTGCGTATTGGGTACGCCATCGAGCATAGCATCCCCTTTAAAGTTATATTAATATTTTATTCACAAATGTGGATAAATGTGAAAATTTCATATTCATTATTTACCTGGGGTGTTACAAAAATAACTTATTTGAGTTATATTATCAAAAACTATGGGGATGCATTGGTTTATGAAGAATTAACATCAAAAATATATACTATCTGATGCTCATTGGATTCCTTAATTTTGTTGGGTTCATCAGTCATTTAATGTCAATTATACACCTATTACAAAACATGAAACATTAATATAATTAATATATGTGTAGTTTTAAAAAATATCCACCTTTAGTCCCAACAATATAACCTTAAAATGAATGCATATTGTAAATCCATTGAGATTGAGTATAGTTTTATGTGGAAAAATATTCACATTGGGTTATTTATTTTTCCCTTGAAATATATGAGACTTCATTTCACAGAATAAGTATTTTTTACATAAATTTCAGTACAATAATTTTTTTCTAAATTGAAATATTATAAGTTAATTATGAAATATAAATGAAGGATAATTAGGTTTAAAAATAAATAAATGTAGCATGATAGAATTTCAACTGGTATGTCACTAAGAGGTTACATATATTGGATTATGAAAAAATTTAATTTTAATGGGAGAAGAAAAAAGGCAAAATATTTATAGAATAAAAAACTATAATCTTGAGAAAGATAAACATCTTTTATTCCTATTTCAATACCATTTATGGATTAGAAAAAAATACTATAGTATAAATAGTAAATGGAAAAAATCATTTATGGAAAAATCCATGGATATGGAAAAGGTAATCTAAAATGGATTAAATTTTTTTTGTAGGAATAAGTTAATGAACACCCCTATATCCATATAGTTGAAATGTAATTGTTCAATTATTTCATCACTATTTCTAAAAAGGCCACTTATTCATATTGTGTTGGCCTCCCATTCATTTACATAGTACCCTATCTATTACTTTTCATATTATATCAACCTACGAATGTGTTTAATAAATTGTTTCATGTACATCAGGGTCCTCCAAGCCTTGTTGAAAATCTAATTTTCTTTTACTATACTTCATAATTTTTAATTGTGAATCAGTTTCAACCGAACACAATGATTCAAGATTCACCTCTTGGAATCACAATGAAATCCTTGAGTTTATCCTCTATATTCCCCCCTACCAAAATTTGTAACATGACGAATAAAATTACTAATGATACTGTAATTAATAGTGATTTACATGATTTTCATTGATCTTATAACTATCTAAATGGGAATATTTTTCTCCCATAATAAAGTCACCATTAATCCCCGTACATTATTTTTTTTTGGTGAAGTGGTGACATATCCATTACCAATGGTCATCCAACTCGTACCTATCATCATTTACATTGAACCAATAAATATTATACTCTGATTGACCCTTTATATATCCAGATTAATCAAATATATTCAAATAACAATGATGTTAAGAATTCATTAATTTTACTCATTTTCAATGAAATATTATGACATCCTGCTCTTATATGATTTCATATTTGTATTTTGATAAACCAAATTCAATTATTTGAGATTATTATCTTTGAAACCTAAACCTTTGAGTCAAGATACATTTATTGGAAATCTAAAAACTATTATCATGAAATTATTCCCTTGGTATGTTCACTTTGGGTTCATAGTCCTTATCATAAGACTATAAATTGCACGACACAATGGAATATCCCACACGACCCAAAGCATATAAGATTTTTCTATTCTATCTTACTTTATTACCTTATATAAAAGGAATATCTACATAATAGGACCACATTTAATGCTTTACTAGTTCAAATATGGTATCTTTTAATAAACCTTCACTAGGAAAGAACTATTTCATTTTCTCTTGATCATGATTGAAATGCACATAAATACCCCATTTACAATAATTAGATGTTGCATGATTCTTATTCTCATTGAAAATGTTTCAATTTCTAGATCATGTCTATGATACATTAACATAAAATTTAAATCCTTTTGAACACCCCTATTGTATGGTCTTCTCATTCAGGTCTTTTTTTTCAACATCAACCATACATCAATAGACCATACAATGAAGCCCAGATTTATTATCGCTCGAATAACTATATAATAACTATATCATTCTAATTCGATAAAAAATGCATATTTATATAAGAACTCAGATTTTCTTTTCAGGTATGTCTTTCTATTCAGGTTGTTTTTGAGCAAAAGTGGAGAATTTGGAAATTTAAGGAGTACACATTGTGTAATTATAAGTACTCGTTGTGTACCCGGTTGTCGCGGGTGACCACGTAATGGCCAAGTACATAGCTATGTGGGGTGACCTAGAGGCATCCTAATGTGGGTCCCAGTGAAGTCATGTACACACTATGTACCTTTGAAGAACACGTCAGGTAATTTCTTTTTAGTTCAATAAAAAGACCGAGGTCGTATCAAATCAAAAAAACACACTTCGTCTAGGTCTGTCTCATCTAGGAGAATCCATGGATGAAGATTCTTCTCCGAGCCCCCGACATTCCATGCGTTCTTCGAATCGACCTCCGTTGCTTGCATTGGAATCACCACGGTAAGCTGTTCCTTCTTCTATAGCCCCATTTCATTATTTCTCTTATTTCATGATATATCCTCAGTTGAATGTTTTTAGATTTTTTGTAGATCTAAAGCATTATAGAAAAATTGAAGGCATGAGGTTCACGTATATTTATCATAAAATGTCGAGGTAGGTGGTTTCTACCTTTCCGTAGTTAGTACTTGAGTTATATGTGCTAAATTTCCCAATACCCTTGTTTAGGGTATTACATGATTATGGTTGTTAGCCCGGTAATTTCTTTCTATTACTTGTGTGCTTTAGAGGAGGATTAATGTTTGTAAATATCGTTATTTACCTTACTATGGATGTGTTTCCCATGTTTACTTGTTATTGACTGTTTGGTCTAGCTTTTACTGTTAGGATTATTTGTTTCCATGCCTAGTATGTCACAGGTGGAGTGATTTTATCTAACATGTTGTGAGACATTGTAGACTGTTTATCCAAGATGATCTTGAGGTTTACTTTGGATTCCATATATAATGTTTTCACAATTTATTTACATAGGGATGTGGGATCCAATGGTAGTAGACCATAGGTAGAGTGGATGTCGAGGGATTCTCCAAAGTGTCTCTTTACTTTTACATTGTGAGACTATAGGGGGTGGACTTTGTACTCCCTCAGAGTGTCTATAGTTCCATGTTTTCAGTCTACAAGGATAATTTGAGGTTTATTGCTTCCCCAGAGTGTCTATAGTTTTTGATACTAGGCCACATGGGGAATTGACAGTGAGTGATTCTTCAGAGTGTCATTTCTAAAGCTGAACCAGAGGGTTTAGACTGTGAGTACATCCAAGATAGTTTCATGTGTTTGATTAGTTGAACCAGAGGTGTTTGTCTATGAGTACGTCCCATAGGATTACATATGATTGTTGTTTTCTTAAGTAATAAAGGAAAATGGTATTAATTTAAACTGTAGGATTGTCTACTTTGAGTACTTCCTTGTTTACTACTTCATTTTGCATATTGCCTGCCAGATACATTCACTGACTGTTAGGAATATATCTTTGGGTTGTTTCCTACTAGGATGAGTCTCACACCATGTTTGGGTCATGATCATGGGCCCAAATAAATAATATTATTGCAGCTGTAGATAAGGGAAATAGCCCTTCTACTTCAAGTACTTGATTGATGTGGAGCTGGAGATCATGGGACCAAGGTGAGGCTTGTGATGCTTTTGGAGTTTAATTTCTTTTATTTTTAACTTTGGTTTTGTACTGTATTCCAGAATTTTGACTTGTATGGGGGTTCTAGAAGATATATGTACCAAGCATCATTTATATATGTTCTAAAATTTCTTATATCATTCATTCTTCTGTTGTTTACTATTGCATGTTATTACTTCTTCCACTATTTTTATCGGTTTATTTCTGCAGTGTTACTCTACCAATGGGAGAATAGTTTTCCCACTATCAAACCCAAGGCACCCACTACTAGTCGGTAACCTATGGCGTTTGGGGAAATGCACTTGAGGCTATGTGACCAACCAGGAATGGGGCACCTCTAGGATAATTATGAAATTGGGATATTACATAGTGGTATTAGAGCATGTTCATTTATTCTTGACTTACAGTTTGAAGCCTATAGCCCAGGATAAAAAGGAATATGTACTTGGTAATAATTATTTCCTTGAGTAGCTATCTTGTTTATAGGGAAGAGCTAATTTACCTCATATGTTATGATTTTTCTGTGTTTTCAATTATTACACTTGATTTGATTTCACTGTTAGGTGATTCACATGCATGTTTTGTGATATTATTGTTGATATAATTGCGGCTCTATTTCTATTTCAACCCAATTTTATGAGGGTATTCTATATCATTAATCATACAGGAACTTGTTAGATATCATATTTCATGCATTCTTGCCACACCATTTATGGTGCATTACCGATTTCATGTTGTTGTCATAGATGTTGTGCTAGATATGCAAGGTGTTGTGATATATGACTTGATAAAATATATACTATTTTATAGGTTATTGATAATGATTAATGTTCCTTAAATTAATGAAAAACATTGGTTTTTGAGGTGTTATGGACCCTCATGGACTGGAATCTTTTGCATCATTACTCTGATATATTAGTATTTGACATGTAGAATATGTCAAGATTTGATTCGCGAGGATTATGGAACCTCACAGATCATAATTTGGAACTTTAATGTTCATTTCAATAATTTTTTGGGTTCCCGAGTAATTTCAAAGTATTACTATCTAGAAAAACCTAGAATACATGGCGTTTAATGATATATACATGCCATGAATCCTTAGTTTGAGGAAGGAACTTTTTTTCTTAAGTACATGTCATGTAATGGTTATACACGCACTGTAGTCCCAAATTGTGCTACTTCCTGTGTGGGATGAGAGACGAGGTTGGGAAATCATTGGTTAAACACATTGTGTACCAAAAGAACACATATGGTGTATAGAACATGTGTCCCGCTATGTTACCAATGTTACATGTAGATAATGTGTAGGGAATACACGTCGTGTCTGGCACAAACACGCCATGTAGGGTCAGCCGTATAACCGACCATGTGACTAACAACTCGGGTTGGTGAAGTTTTCCTAGCGCACACCATGTCTGGCACAAACATGCAGTGTAGTCTTGTTCTAGGGGTACCATGTGGGATAGTTCTGTAGAAGAACATGGGCAGGGGAACACGATTCAAGTACACACCATGTTTTGGAGGAACACGCAGTGTGTATGGGGCGTTACACGTCTTGGGTAGGTATGAGTACATGCCCATGTAAAGGCTTAAAGGAACACACCATTTAGGATTTATACATGTCTTGAATCCACCCTTTTGAATTATTGGATTCTTACTTTCTTATATTCCATTATTACACTCCTATTTTTTAATCCTTGATAATCTAGAACTATGGTGTGCACTTGACCTTTCAGAGTTATTCCTCTGAGATGTCCTGTGGTTGAACACAAGTTGCAGGGAAGTGATCAGACCCCAGACATGGATGATTAGGGACTACCATCAGATCCTCATGTAGTATCGGCACCAGCCGTTAACATAGATAGAGGTGCCGATGCACAGTTTCGAGAGGGATCCATGAGGATTATGCAGACCTTCTGAGGAGTACTGCATCTTGCCCTGTCTACGGCTGAGTTGGAATGGGTTTTCCTACAGCAACATCCTCCCACATTAACTGGGGATGGAGGACCATAGGCTTTAAAGTCATGGTTGGAAGCCAAGATATATATCGTCAAGCATCTGGAGTCACTTCCATAGAGGAGGGTAATTCTCGCAACGTATGTGCTTTGGGATTCCACCATGAGATAGTGGGATGTGATCTCATAGGGGGATGCTAGAAAGTCATTGATTAGGATGAGATTCAGTGTTCCCTCTTCGATTACTTCTACCCTGAGTCCTTGATAGCCAATCGAGCCTGAATTTTCATGAGTTTGGAGAAGGGTACTCTTTTGGTCAGGGAGTATTCTTCTCACTTCATAGATCAACAGTGCTTCATGCTTATCCCATGAGGTGGTGAGTTATTCCTGGAAATAACGTTTGAGGGTAGTCGGAATCACAACATTTTATCTCAGGTGAACTCTTTTAGGTTGACTTCCATCACTCATATAGTCAACTAGGCATTGATCACGGAACCCAATCTGATTGATTCTAGAGGTATGAGCCAGGGCGGTTCGGAAACCGATGTTAGTAACCCTCTTACTGAAAACGGGAAGCGTAGTAGGGATTATAAACGCAGGGATATGAGGAAGTGGGATACTGATTCTTGTAGTCAAGTGGTGTTCTACCAGTGGGGGAAGAAGGGGAATGCGAGACCACAGTGCCCGAGATACCTATTGGAGAGCCTATCTTGTGGAATGATGGTTCATCTTCTGCAATTTTGTTAGCTTTTCTCACCAGCATCTAGGGATCATAGATCTTCTAAGGCCACAGATTTAGGAGTAGCACCACGAATTTCTCATCAGTATGGGAACTAGAGGTCTTCTAGCCATTCAGACAGAGGTGGAGGTCGCGGCAGTGGTTGCCAGTCGGTAGGGTTTCAACAATAATAGAGTGTTTCATCTCAAGGTGGTCATGTAGGGTCACCGGGAAGTGGTACAAGCCAACCATTTTCATTGGAGCCAACCTAGCAGGAGCAAGATCTTGGACCCTCTACTATTTGAGGTATGATTCTAGTTTCCTCGGTTTTAGCTTCTTTACATTTCAATGTAGGGACTTCCCATAGATTTATATCTATAGATACTGTGGAGAGCCTTGGGATCTATATCTTTTCATCTGTTGATGTCTTGACAATGGACACATTGATGGGGACAAGAACTTCTAGTGTACGACAGTTCACAGAGTGACCATTTGAGGTTGATGGGTGACACTTCTTATGGGACCTCTATGTCCTAGAGATGACAGGTTATGAAGACATTCTCAAGAGGGACTAGTTAGTTCCCTTCCATAAAGTTTTCGACTGTTATACCCATATGGCGAGTTTTACCTCACTAAAGGGAGGATCGTTTCTTCATAATGGGGAATGGGATATCTAAGCAAGCAGAGCAGGACCCAATCATAATGGGTTGGGAGGAGTTACAACCAAATTTTCAAGTCTACATGTAGATGAAAAGGGGCATCACAGAAGGAAATTCCATCCAGTGGTGGATTATTTTAGAGATGTAATTCCAAAGGAATTTTCAGGGTTTCCTCCCAAGCGAGAGGTGGAATTTTCTATTGATCTTGTGTTAGGAGTGGGACCGATGTCCATTCCTCTTAATAGGATAGCTACACCAGAGTTATAAAAGATCAAAAATCAGTAATAGGAGTTACATGCATTGGTTTTTATCTGACCCTGTACTTCTCCTTGGGGTTATCATGTTCTATTTGTAAATAAGGTAGAAGATACCCTCAAACATTGTGTGGATTATCGGAAGTTGAACCAGTTGATGGTAATGAACTAATATCCATTGACAATGATTGATGATCTCTTTTATTAGTTTCGTGGAGCATGGGTATTCTCGAAAATTGACTTGAGATCCTGTTATCATCAGTTGCGTGTTATGAAATCAGATATACCTCTTACATCATTTTGTAGAATGTATGTTCTATACAAGTATGTGGTTATGTCGTTAGGCATCACAAATGTGCCTGCAGTTTTCATGGAACTAATGAACCATTTTTTCCATCCATACATGGATTATTTCATGGTAGTCTTCATGGATGCTATCTTGGTGTACTCTCACACTCGACACGACCATGAAACAGATCTTGAGATCGTTTTGAGTACACTAAGGGAGCATCAGTTACATACTAAGATCTCAAAATTCCATATTTGGACAGACCTAATTCCCTTTTTTGGTCATGTTATCTTAGAGACAAGAGTTTCAGAAGACCTAGAGAAAGTGACATAAGTAGATTCCTGGGAGCATGCAAAGAACGTTTTTGAGCTAGAAAGTTTTCTTGGGGTGGATGGTTACTACAGATGTTTTATATAAGACTTATCATTCTTAGTAATGACATTGATTGGCCTCACAATAATGGTTTCGAAGTATTTGTGGTCCGGTTCTTATGATTTATCCTTTCATAATCTTGATGGAAGGTTGAATTCAGAGCTGATACTAGTTTTTCTAGAGCTAGGAAAGAACTATAATATTTCCTATGATGCATTAGGTATCGTGATGAGAGTTTTTCTTATGTAAGGAGAAGGAGTTGCTGCATTCGGGTCTCAGAATATGAGGCCACATGAGAGGAATTACCAAACACAAGATCTTGAGTTGGAGGCAGTTGTTCATGCTTTACATTTTTGGAGACATTATCTATTGTGTAAGAATTTTGTGGTTTTCATCGACCCCAAAAATCTCAATTACTTCTTTACTCAGTCCGAACTGAATATGAGACAATGAAGGTTGGTTAAGTACCTTCAGTCCTTTGACTTTGAGCTTGCCTATATACCTAGAAAGGAAACACAGTAGCTAATGTGTTAAGAAAAAGTACTCAGATATAGGCAGTTCAGGAGGCCAGTAGTGAGTGGCAGCTAGTGGAACTATTCTCTGAGATGCATATGGAGGTTCCCGACAGATAGGGAAATACGTTCCTTTTTCTATAACTATCACCTATAATCTAATTGAATGAGTGTGAATAAGATAGCTATCAGATTCAGAAGGCCTAGTCTCATGGGAATGCGTGTAAGTAGAAACCCCTATAATTGGATGGACCATAGGCAAAGATGAGATCATGCGTTTTCATGGATGTGGATCGGTGTCAGCAATCATGCTCGTGGAGCTGATGTAGGACATTCATTCCTCAATTTGGGAACTTCATCCCTTTGTCAAAAAGATATATCATGGTCTACACCATTAGTATTGGTGGCTAGGTATGAAGAGAGATGTTGTTGGTTTTCTAATAAGGTGTTCTACCTATCATCATTTGAAGGCATAACATTAGTGACCAGCAGGGCTTTTGCAGCAGTTTCCCATTATCATGTGTAACTGAAATGATATCGCGATGGAATTCATCATAGGTTTACCAAGATCACCTCGAGCGTATAATGGAGTATCTGTTTTCATTGAGAGTGTCACGATGGTTTATCACTTCTGGACGATTAAAGGGACCTATAATGTTGATGAGATGGAAAGTATGTATACCCGACATAATGTACCTCTACACGGGGTTCCACATTCAATTATTTTAGATAGGGATTCCAATTTTACTTCTCGGGACTGGCAGGGACTACAGAAGGCTTTGTGTACACAGTTACTTTTGAGTACAGTATACCATCCCTAGAAAGATGGCCCATCCAAGTGCATGATTCAGGTGACGGAGGACATTCTTGGAGTCTGCATCTAGGATTTCGGATGTTCTTGGGAGAAGCATATACCTTTTGTGGAGTTTTCCTACAATAATAATTTTCATGAAACTATTCTGATGGATCCTTATGTGTCTTTGTATAGAAGGTCATGATGATCACCCCTATGTTGTATGGAAGCAGGAGAGGCAACTATTTTGGGACCACATCTTTTCCAGGTGAACACAATCTATATTGAATTGATTCAGAAGAGTTTGTCTACTACAAAGTCAAGAGAGAAGTCTTATGCTGATCGACAAAGAAGACCTCTAGATTTTGAGGTTGGATATTAGGTTTTCCTACGTGCCACAATGTGGTTGGGACACAGGAGGGTTAGGAGACATGGAAAGATTTTGCACTGATATGTTGGACCATTTGAGGTTTTGGAGAGAGTTAGTCCAGTTTCCAATTGGCTACAGATACCTCATATGTATTGGGTTATGCATGACGTCTTCCACGTTTTTCACCTTTGAAGTTACTTATCAGACCCATCTCATGTCTTTCATCCTGATGATGTTATGTTTGAAGTGGATGCATCATTCAAGTAGAATCCCATCTGGATTGTTGATCACAGTATGAAGGTTCTCTTTGGTTGGTCTTTTCATCAAGTACATTTGTTATGGAAGCACAAACATGTACTGGACGAGACCTGGGAGAGGGAGGTTGATGTACGATCGTAGTGACCGGAGCTGTTCAATGATTCTTCTTCTACACCGCCATGTTAGTTAAATCCATGGACAAAATTCATTAATAATGAATTTTTCTAAGAACTAGGATCATGTTTTCAGGTATGTCTTTCTTTTCTAGTTGTTTTTTGAGAAAAAGAGGAGAATCTGGAAATTTATGGAGTACATGCCATGTACCCAGTTGGAGTGGGTGACCATGTACTGGACATGTAACGGCTGAGTACATGGTCGTGTGGGGTAACCTAGAGGCGGCCTAAAGTGGGGCCAGATGAAGGCATATACTCATCGTGTTCCTTTGAAAAAAATGCCATGTACTTTCTTTTTATTTCATTAATTGGACTGCGGTCATATCTAATCGACATAAAACCATTCTTCTAGGTATGTCTCATCAAGGAGCATATGTGTCCGGAGATGCTTCTCCAAGCCCCCGACTCGCCATCCGTTCTCTAAATAGGCCACAGTCGATTGCATTGGAATCACCACGATATGATCTTCCTTCTTCTAGATCATTGTTTCCTGATTTCTCATCTTTCACTAGATATCATCGTTTGAAAGTTTTTAGTGTTTTTATAGATATAAAGTGTTCTATATTGATTCAAGGCCCTAGGTTCATTTATATTGATCGTAAAACACAGAGGTATGTGGTTTGTGCCTTTCCATAGTTAGTCCTTCTGTTATATGCGCGAAAGTGGAAAATACACTTGTTCGGAGTATTGCGTGTTTATGAATGTAAGCCCGATAATTGATTTCTATGTCTTTTGTGCTTGAGTATAGGATTTATTTTTGTAAATAGGATTTCTATGGATGTGTTTCCCATGTTTTCTTTTTATTGACATATTAGTCTAGCATTCCTGTTGTGGTGCATTGTTTCCTGGCCTAGTATTGTTATGATGGAGTGATTTTTTCTGACATACTGTATGAAATTGTAGACTTTTTAGCAAAGTAGTTCTTGAGGATTAATTTGGATATAATATATCATTTGAGCCTACACAGGGATGTGGGAACCTCGTGTAGTACACCATAGTGAGAATGGACGTTGAGGGATTCCCTAGAGGGGTTAGATTGTGAGTACATCCCATAAGGTTGCATGTGTTCGATTGGATTTTCCAGAGGGGTTAGGGTGTGAGTACTTCCCATAGGGTGACTAATTATTTTTTGTTTCCTAACTAATAAATGAAAATGGATGTAATTTAAACTATAAGATTGTTTAAATTTATTACTTCATTGTTTACTACTTCATTTTTTTTATTGCCTTCCATTTACATTCAATGACTGTTAGGCATAGATCATTTGGTGGTTGCCTACTGGGATTTTTCCCACATCCTATTGTGTTCATGCTTTTGTGACCAAATAGATTATATTGTTCCAGGTCTAGATAAGGGAAAGCACCACTCTACTTCACATACATGATTTTTGTGGAGCTAGAGAGAATGATACAATGCTAAGGATTGGGATGTTGTTGTAGTTTACTTTCATTTCTTTTGTACTTTGTATTAGTAATTTATTCCAACATTGTAACTTGTTTGGAAGTTTTACATGATATATGTACCATGAATCATTTATATATGTGCTTCAGTTGCATATTTCTTTCAATATTCTATTGTTTCCCTATTCCATGTTATTAATACTTCCATTATAGTTATCTATTTATTTCAACTGTGTTACTCTTCCAATGAGGTAATAGTTTCCCCACTATCACACACATGACCCTCATTGCTAGTTGGAAACCCCTGGTATTTGGGAAAATGTGCTTGAGGCCCTGTGACTCACCAGGAATGGTGCACCACTAGGCTGCTTCCGAAACCATGACGTTACAATTTACATACCATGATCTCTGTTTAGACTCATTAGTATGTTCAAATGATACAAAGTGAGTTTGAAATATCTAATCCTAGTATCAACCACAATTTTCACTTTCACCGCATTCCTCATCTAATCTGGGTGTCACTATTCCTCATTCACATTGGATTTTTCTCTAATTTTCCTCTTATTAGGATACTCATTCAATACATGTCCATTCACTGTACATCTAAGATCGAATAGTTCAAAATCCTTGTATCCTGAATTATGTTTCCCTTGATTTCTATTTTCATAGGATATGTAGTGATGTTAGGGTCACCAATAAAGGTCATAACTGTAAATTTCAATTTCATTTTAAGATTCCAAATAGGATCTGTGTAGACACTTGGGGGTGAATCAAGTGTTGAAAATGTTTTTGAAATTAACAATTCTCCTACTAATATTTAACCTTCATATGTAATTTAAACTTTTTTTCTGGATATTCAAAACATATATGATAATTTTTTACATAATAAAAATCAACTGTTCACATGTAATTATTGAAGTAAAGAGTATCAAAGTATTTCTACAAGGTTCTATACAAATACATAATCTATTACTTGATTAATTTCTCTCTCCAATCAATGATTCTCGTTTATAATAGGATTTTTATTACAATGGGTGGTGTTTACAACACCATCCTTGAGTATCATAGTGATTATAATGACTTTATGTCACATTAATTTCATCACTCAAATCATAATAAACATATATTCATAGATTTAAATTGTTTTCATAGATCCACATCACGATATCCTTACATACCCTCATTCATATAAGTCCTATGAAGCCACACCATGTAGATGAAAGTGTTTCTTTCAAATTTTAATTGGAATTAGATCAACAAATCTTAAGATAAAGATATTAAATCAATGAAGTATATCGAAAAATTCATAGTAATAGAATCTTAAAATTAATGATGTTATTAAATTTTAATGTTGAAACTTGATCACTACTTAAAACATAGTCGCACTCTCTTCTATACTAATTAATATTTTTCAATCATCAAACCCAAATCTCCTCATATTCTTTAAATGGCCGACACTAATAAAATAATTCATTTAAAAAACCAACCTCTGCATATCATTAATTCTTATCCATTTTCTTCATCCATATATTTATTAAGAATGTATTATTATTTTTTATTTCTAATTCCTTTATGATCCTCATCCTCAGGGAATGCTAGAATTTTTCTCATTGTTTCATATAATTTAAATATCTACCTTTTTATTTATTATTCTATGTATTTGATGAATTCTGAAACACTAAATCTTCTATTATCCACATTCTTTTTATATTTATGTTACTTGGAATATTGGATTTACATTTTTTAATATAAAATATATCAAAAAATTTATGTCCCCAATATATCGATTTAATTTAATACCTTTTTATAAGTGGCACTCCCCCAAAATATTGATATTTATTTTTCCATTGACCATTTGTTCATATATAAATATAAGTGTTCCTTCACTTTATATATGTCTAGCTTCACTCTAATTTTTTATCTTAGAAAAAAATCAATAAATATAGATTATTCCAATAGCCTCATTATCTCCTCTCTTCTCCTCTCATATTCTTTATCCCCACTAACAAAATATTTAGCATTATATATATATATATATTGATTTCATTTTTGGACACAATAACTAATGATGTAAAGTCATTAAATCCTATGATATTCTGAAATTTATATGGCAGGCTTAACTTATATATTTAATCATCATAATATACCTACTATCAAATTAATATCAAATATTCATCACAGTTGTATAAAAAATCACACAAAATTACCTTTTATTTCATGGATCATTCACTTCTAGCATGATTTATTTAAGTAATACCAATGTATACATTTGAGTGATATTCACATTCAGATAATAATTCAACATGAATTCTCATATTCATCTCAGTCCTGAACCATGACCCCTCATTATGTTTAGACAATTATAATTATGTATAAGAATAAAATGATTATATTTCATATATGATCACTAGAATGTATTAAATGACCCTTAATTGTCATATATACAGATTACATCTTAATAGATGAATATTTTATGTAATTCACAAATAGACTTTTGGGAACCATTTATGTTGAGTTTCATTGGAGACTATATACACAATTTTTTAAAATGATCTTAAAAATCTCGATCAAATATCCCCCAGCTATTAATCTTCGTACTAATAATGTACTAAACACAAGTCTTCATAAATTGGGGATTTAAAACATGAGATAGGGTGAGATTGGATTATTAGTAAGGTTAATAATGTAAGATATCATAATATGATAATTAATTAGACTAATATATGAATAAGGTTATGAGATTATGAACAAATACTTCAATGATTATACCCAAAAAGAAATAGATCGTAATCACGAGTCGTGGAATTAAGAATTATCATTCCCAAATACAATATTCAAAACTATGAAAATTTTAAAAATCATGAACTATAATCTCATTCCATAAATGTGTGTCACCAAAATAGGTATAGAAACCATTTAACTTTTCAAGGTTAAATACTAAGACCATAAATTTTTTGGATCTGGCCTCAAAACCTATTTCCCATTATGGATCAATCCCATTGACCTGTTTACCATTGATTATCAATCCCATAGGCCTATTTTTTATTATAGAAAAACCCTGCCAAATTGTTTAACATTATTATCTCATGATATTTAATGCATTGCCCAATGATTTGGAGAGATATATATGTACCACCAATCCTTGGTTATAACATGACCATCATCCTAGGTTATAAGATAACTATACTCACATAATGAAGACCATACATATGTATTACAAAAGATCATAAAAATCGTGATATGGGAACATAGTAAATTAAATGGTCGTCATAAAACATTAATCATATCAAAATTAATGAAAGGACATATATTTACAAAATGTTTGACATATCATATGCCACAGAATTAATGAAAGGACATATATTTACAAAATTTTTGACATATCATATGCCATTAAAGGAAATGGGATTCAAAAATCATTATATAATGCCATATCCCATGGAAAAAGAGGAATTAATAAATTATTTTCATGTAAAACACAAGCCATTTAATGAAATAATAAGGATAGTATAATTTCAACATATTCCCAGTAAATACTATGTAACTTCAAAGGATGTCCAGATAGATGGAAAATGATTTTGAAAGATCACATGGAGCACTTCATTTGGAAAAACCATTATACAAATTAAAACACCTTTTAAGATATAAAATATATCCAAAATACTTTTATTTTTAAATATAAATGGATATAACTAAAGGAATCATTAAATATCATTTTGAGAATTTCATAGAAAAATTTGATTTCCACCTTGAAACCCCATTTTCAAAATAGAAAAATATATCAAAAATCTGTTATATTGAAAACATACATAAAAAAATATAAACTATGAATCAAAAAAAATAATTTTTATGATGGTGAATAATTCAATTCATTCCATATGAGTAAAAACAAATATTCCGTTCGGATTTTCAGTAATACCGAAATCGGTCATGTTTAGAAAATTACATGAAAATTCCCAGTACAAAAAGTCTAGAAATTGAAAAAAAATGAATAAAATTGTAATTTGATAAATACATTGGAAAATGTAAAACATTTTAAAAAAAATTTAAAAAAAAATTATTTAAAATAAATATAAGTTTCAACTGGAAAAAAATAAAGTTATTTTTTCTAAAAAATAATTGGTTTTTATAATCATTTATGAGAGGGAAATGCATGTAAAACATGTATTTTTTATAAATAACCATCATAAAATAAAATATACGTGTTTCATGAGATAAAAATCGTAACATTTCATCATTGGAAACATAATAATAAATATTCATGTTAAACAATGAGATTATAGCATTAACCCATTAAAATATTTAATTTTTTGAATTATAGGTCCCAATAAATATTAACATTATATAAAACATAAAATATACTTAAAGGGGAATATTCATGATATTACAAGTAAAATTTGAGGTATATAAACCTCATAAATGTAGATTGGTGAATAACACAACTTATATCCCAATGAAAAAAAATTCTGGAAAAATTCCATTACCTTTGGTCACAACGTCATTAATAAACATTTAATCTTAATGTATAATAAATATATGTTTATTATATATCTATTATAGAACCACAATATTATTTGACATACCCTATATTATTTTCAATTGACCTTATTTTACTCTTTTATTTAAAATTCCTTGTTAAAATCATGTTTTGGGTGATAATTGGTTTGTTTGCTGTGAATGTTTTGATTTAATATTTACATTCCTATAACATTAATAATGGTTAAACCTTCTCTGTAATATTATACATTATATAAATATTATATAAATTTCGTATATTTGAATTAAGTTAAATCCATTAAAGTTTTATATAGAAAATGAATGATGATGCTCAAGGGGACTCTAGGTCATACGTACACATGAATGCTTATTCCATTTTCTTAATAGATGAAATGTAAAAAGGAAAGTAATAGATTAAATTGTATAATAATTTTCATATGATATTTTTAAATTATATTCATTTAATTCACCCTTATTACTATTCTTTAAATGTGATTGTGTAAAATTAATTACCACACTTCATGATGTTGTAGACCACACTACACAAGAACGACATTATTGAATCCCTCAAGGAATGTAATGTAATAAGGAATATGGGATATCATAATTTAAAAATAATAATATTTTTAGATATATAGTAAATATAAATTTAATATATCCTTATTATCATCCATGTAAAAAAAGGAATCAAAAATCCATCACATTAGTTCATGATGCAGAAGTCCACTGTACACAAGAGAGATGCAATTTTTTTACAACATGTTGGGTGGTAAGAAGGTAAATGTGGAATTATAATTAAAATTTATTGTTAAATCAAAAATATCATATATAATAATTAAATATATCACCATATCCTTTCATGAATGTTTTATATGGAAGACGAATAACATCATTATGTGTGATGGTAGTCTTCCTTACACATGATCGACAGTTTCATTTACTATTTGATGGACGAATAAATGGATATAGATAATTTCAATAAAATAATAACATATAATTATATATAATATAAATATGTTTTTATATCATAATTATATATTAATATTTAGTGGCGGTGGAGGAATAACGACAACAAAATGCAAGGTTGATAAAGTTACCACTTCTCTGTAGAACTTTTTTATGTTTATAACTATATCCTTCATAGAATGTAATAGTAATCAAGAAAAGGAATCTATGATTTTGGGGGGATTAACGAATATATTTCAATTGGTATATTATTTTTAAAAGTGTTTTTTATGTGTGCGGATGAGAGGAGAGGGGTGGCCTTATATAAGTATGGGAGAGGGAACATATGGATGTTTTGAAAACAAGAAAGTGTACCCCCATTTTTGATATGAAAGAAAGAAAAAAATTTGTAATTAATGAAAATAATACATTATGTGGTCGGAATATTTCCATAAAATGGTTTTTGGACACATTACTAGGTTATTTTACATTGTATATTTTCAGATTAACACCATATAAACCTATTATATCCATTACCAAGGTAAATATTTTCTATAATTTTTCCCAGTTCATTTCAAATAAATATAAGTCAAAAATTGTTATCTAATATTAATTATTCTGATAAAGAATATTTAATCTATTATTCCAAATTAAATTCACATACGTGAAAGGTTTTTGTAGAAAATTAACCCCATAACGCAACTAAATAAGATTTTTGGAAAGATAAAATTTCCACAAGAATAAAAACATTTAATAGAATATTTAAATATGAAATTGTTTCTAATAAATTAATTTTTTTAAAATTAAATAATATAACTAATCTCACTTTTTAAACATTAATACAATTATATTTACACATCTTCAGTCATTAAAATAAATTATATTTTTTAATAAAAACCATTATTATTTTATATTATTCAGAAACATTATATTCTTAATAAATTCTAAAAAAATAACCCAAATATTTTTTTAACCAAATTATTCAAAAATTAAATTCATAAAAAATAACTAAAATTAAAAAAATTAAATTCTATAAATAATTTCACGAAATGTGATAAAACAACATTTTAGAATAAGATAGTTTCGTAGTATAAAATTGGATTTATTATTATGAAAAGTGTGGAAAATGAATAGGATTAATTCTAAAACATTTGGTTGAATAAATAAAATATGGGAGTCATTAAAAACATTCAAAAAATGGATTTAGTTATTTTATTGAGATGAAAAACATTGGTTCTCATAAAAATAGTTTTTTAGAAAATTAGTTCTTTTTTTGAAATGGTTTTTGATTTCATTTCTATTTAATTGGTAACAACTTAATTCATTTTATATATTATTTTTAACCATATATTTTCATAATTTATATAATATTATTCATATATTCCAATAAAATAACTTGGTGATAACTATAATAATAATTATTATATTTTAATATTATTTCATGGAATGTAAACTCAGTGTTGCATGTATCCCAAGATAATATGGTTTTATCATTTATCATAATATTAAAAAGATAAATCAACACCCCAATATTTCATAGTACGTTATTTATTCAAAGTAATTCAATAACATGCACTACAAGCAACACAGGGTTCGAGTGCACCACAAGATTACCAAACTAGCCGTTCAAAAGCAGTTCTTAATTGTGTTAATTGAATATTGAACTATATATGAACCTTATAATTTTATAATCCATATTATGTGTTTCTTAGACATAAGTTAAGAAAAAATACATTTTTTTCAGATAAATGAAGTATTTATTTCAAAAAATGATCTTTTACTGCCTTTTAATGATGAACCCTTTTTAAATACAATATTTAAAACTTTTATATATTCTATTTGACAAAATAAACTTCTTTTTTAGAATCGGTAGATAAGAATTTAGTTTCAATAAATGTTTGGTGTTCTTATAATAACTTTCATATTTGGGTGAATGGTGAAAAATACTATTTTTAACTGAAAACAACAATTTTAATAAAAATAATTTATAGTGTTAAGTTATACATTTTAATGGTTTAGAAGTATAAATAGATTATATTTTTACCATTTAATCCAATTATGGTCATTTTAAGTAATTTCACATTGATATTGGACATGAACAAGTGTCAATCTTTTGATAGATATTATTTCTTAAAAATAAGCCTTTTGTTTTTCACAACAGAAATTCATTTTAAATTAATAAATGCAACTTCTATGTTTTGAATTTGGTAAAACAGACTTCATTTTTTAATTCGGAATATCAAAATTATCATAGGGTGAATTTTTGATATTTTTCTAAAAACATTCAATTTTTGATGAATAGTGAAAAACACTTAGTTATTGTTTAAAACCAATTTTTTTTAAATAATTATTTATTTTATTTAAATTTATTTTATGTAAGAATAGATACATAATACCTATATATTTTCAATGTCATTCATTGGATTAATTTTGTAATAATATTAGATATATAAAATTTTACAAAACTTTTCACCGTATTTTTACTCACCTCTAAGGAGAAATGGAAAATTCACATAAAACATAATTTTACATCTTCTGTGAGTGGAATTTCGAAACCCTGAGAGACACGGTTAATATCATGTAGTAAAATGTGGTTCAATAAGATACGAATAATTTTTTGGTGAATAGAAACTTTTACTTTAATTTACCACGGTTAAAAGTAAATTGGGCAATTAAGAGTACAAATGATATTATTATTACCCTGACACATATCCTAATTCTATTGGCTAATTTGAATTCGACCAAAAATAGCCTTATGAATAAAATTTGAACCTCTTTGGTCCACTTTTATTAGATTACGACATTTATTATTATTTAATTCAATGAATAGTTAAAAGAGATAAAATCGAAGTTTAATATCTAAAACATTTTTAATATAGTGTTATAAATAAGATAAATATGATTATAAATATTCATTGTAGAGATAAAAATGATTTCCTACATAATGGTAGTTTATTTATAATTTTTAAAAATTAAATAATTAAATATATTTATGACACAATGGTGATGCAGTTATTATCTAATTAATGAAATATTAAACTAATTAATATTATAAATATCCAAATAAATGTAATTTGAGACTTTTTATGAATTCCGGAAATTTTATAGGTTAATATGACATATTAGGGTTTGTTAGAAAATTCTGTTCGAAGTAATAATGCTGTTATGAATTAAAAAAAACAAAATACCAAATATTGTCAAAATTGAGAAAAAAGAGTTTTTAAAAACAATATTATATTATTAATGATATTCTATTCCAAAAAATCTAAGGATCTTACAAAGGACTTATATAATGATTGTTGTATCATTAATGAATTACTTGGGGTTCTCTTGGAAGTATGTAGTATGTTTATTTACCATATAATATAAAAATACAATGAGACATGGTAAATTTTAAACTATTTAACTAAAAGTTAAATCTAAAGGTTAAGGTTAATATAGTTTCCAAAACCTGTCTAAAACAAATTGTATGGGTGGTTTTCGACCCATACCCAACTTAGACTTTAAATAATACATTTTTTAGCCATTTGAAACAAAAAATGATTTTAGTATAAAATAATATTTCTTGCTTTTCCTTAGGTGCCACCCACCCCTCTTACAAAAGGGAACTCCCCCTTCTCTCTAATTCACTCCTTTAAAGCCTTTTGGCTCGTCCAAACCCTGCCCAAATATCCTATAAACTTCACTCACTTCATCCTAGAGGCCCTCATTTTTTCAGAAATCCATCTTAAGGATCCCTTTTGATAAAAGAAAAAGGAAGAACCTGAAGAAGAGGTAATAATTTCACAACCATCTTTCAACTTCTTTTCTTCTTCCTCTTCTTATTTCTTTGTTATTTACTTTCTAAAAAATTATCCCTAGTATATTCTATATATTTTGATGTTATTATAAATATGGTAGATTCATATTCATTATTCTATCCATCCTTTGAATTAAATTTCACCATACGTGCGTACAAACGGATTATCGTCTCCACGTCGTGGTGTAATTGTTATTCAATACATTATTATTTGGATGGATATAATAATGATGTGTAATTCCAATAAATAATAAATATAACATGATAATGATTTTTTATATATGATATATCATCCAATTATATATTATTTTAATATCAAAAGAATGTTATTGTCGCTCGTGCGTACGTACAGATTACCGTCTCCACGAATGCGATGAGATTCATTCCCCATCGTATCCATTCAAGAGTAATTTTTATTAGATGATTAAAAAATGTTTAGAGACTTGATATAATTCTGGATATGAATTAGATACATCCCATACATAACAAATATGACCCACAAAATATATAATATAACGGAAAACGAATCTGTTAACCCCTGAAACGATGATAATACTTAGATATTATTAACAAAACAATGTTAAAAGATCATATATGATATCATATTAATGTATATGATTCTTGTATAATTTAATAACATTACATCACCATTATAAAAGAGGTTAACCTACCCTCTAATAATGAATAGTACAAGGTAATGGGTTTTCATCTCACTCCTTATTGCCGTGAGATTCATGCCATATTGCCACTATTACCTTTTCTGTGGTGTATGTACTTCCCATAATTGTATTCTTTGTGTAATACACTTTAGTTTATGTGTATTTACATATTCATTTTATAATACTTCATTCACGGGGTGTACGTTTTGTAATTTACCAAATTGATAGGGGTTAATTTCACAATCTCTTCATTATCTATGTTTGTTTATATGTAATTATCTATTGGGACCTCTTTATCATCAACATCCATGTTTCTTAAAAATCTATTTCAGAACATTTTTACTATTTACTAGAATATAGGTTAATGTCATTTATATCCTTGTTTGAATTTTTATAAAATTGTTTGAATGGAATCTTTCCATCATTTTCCAAACAAGGTACTTTTTATCCTTTTCGACAAAAGTAAGGTAAGCATATATTTTTTTAACTTACACTACAGGTTCGTCTATTTTCCATCGTTATAACATTGTCGAAGGATCCCCTACAAGATTATAATAATATTTTCAAATATAAATTTTTTCTTTTATAATTACATTACCTTTAAATGATTTCAAAATAGAAACAGATATTTTTCTAAAAAAGGTTTTGATTTCATCGATGTCAACATCCTTTGATGGATTTTATGCTTGTTTGGAGTTGATACATAACTTCCATATTTTATTGAAGGTTTTGTGATATGTTTGACAATGAATAAGTTATTTTTATACCATTCATGGTTTATGGATGAAATATTAAAATTTTGTATTCTAGTTTTGAAACTAATGTTTATGTTATGTTTAAACCTTTTCATATGAGGAATGCGTTGGACTTAGTAAGTGACGGGTGGAGCCCGCTATAGCTCCTCGATGCATCTCTAGTTCTCATGAGAAAAACTAGTGTCTTGTTATAAGGCCTTGAGACAATCTTATTTCTAGTCTTGGAACAAGGCATTGACAACGTGGTTATGACAGTCTTGCATTATGCATTCCATCATTATGAAAGTGGTTATTGATATTGCATGTGATTATTTGAGTAGTAGAATATCCATGTGAATAAGTAAATGGAATTATTTCATTTTACTTTTTTCCATATTATGCAAAAGTTCATGTTTAAAAGGATTTTGTTTTAGTTATACATTGCCTTAAATGTTTATTCTTATTTATGAATGTTTCTGCTATTTTATTATCCTTACTGAGCATCTGAGATCACCCCTTTCTATATTTTATTTTTCCAAGGATGTGAAGAAGTATTTTATGACTGAACATCGGGGATAGTCTGAGGGGATATGATTGTGGAATATGGCGACTATGTTGTTGTAGTTTTTCACTTTATGATGTAATGTATGACATATGAATGTATCTAGTGTTTCCAAGGCTACTAAACTAATCGGTCTTTCGAAACATGATCTTTTAGATAATTCCAATGTTATGTAATAATGCACCGACTCTGGGTAACTGGGTTCGGGGCATTACACTTGGTATCAGTGAAGTTTTGTACGAACCTTGGAAGCTAGATTTACATAAACTCTGATTAGAGAACATAGATCTAAGATGGAAATTGAGGATTAGTATAGAAGAACATCCTATAATTTTGGTATTGTAAATATTTTGTTAGTTTTTCGAGAAATACATCCCTGTTTGTATAAGAGTAGGTAGTGGCGGCTATGGCGCAGATGTACCTAGGGGTAAAACCTAAAAACACCGCTTTGAGCTATACTCGAATGGGAACTGGTGCATGACAACGGGCCTTACTGCACTCTTGGTTACGACACTCCCTGGGGATATGCCTAGGTTAATTCTCATTTTCTTTAAAACCCATTATGAAGGGTTTATGAGGATATACTTCCTCAAAGAAAACATTTTTATGATTACGGATTATATCCATAAACTGTTCAATTTATGTTAAGTGTTTTAAAAATTTGGATTTATGTATTGTGATTCATAAACTATTATAGTGTATGCCATTTTATAGAAATGGCGCCCAGTAGAAAGAATATGTACTCCAGCAATACGTATGATCCAAACAGTAAGAAGGATCATATATTTCACGGTATTAAGCCAACATTTAGAAGGGAAATTGTCTCCCATGTATTATCAACATATGATGAAATATTATCATGTGTTAATAAGATAAGTAAATAATTATCTGAGTCCTATGGCATTGAAGGTAATAAAGAGAAGAAAAGTTAGGAAGAGATAAAGAAGAATAAAGGAATGAGGGAAAAGAAGAATTTTCCCATATGTGATAACTGTGGGAAGAAACACCCTATAACATTCCTGAAGGGAATGGGAGTTTTTTATAACTGTGGAGAAAAAGGAAACCAAGTACGTGACTACAAGGGTAAGAAATAGGTTTCAAATATACAATGCTTCATCTGCAAGGAGTTGGGACACTACGCGAACCAATGTCCAAATCATCAGAGTATTCCCCAAATAATGCTACTGGATAATAATCAACTTATGATACTACCAAATATGGGGAGGAATGATTAGATTTCATATATTGTTATTAAATATTTATGTCATTTGAGTGTTGTATCAATGATTTACTCGTTATAATAATTATGGGGTATATAAGCATTGTATTGCAGTACTATTTCATTAAGGACTTGAGATTGTGTGGAACCAAGAAAAGTGAATCAATAACAGGTTAAATTTTTGGAAAATATATGTTTGAGAGAAAGATAAACTATAATATGGTTCTGATAGTTAGTTAGTGATTTTGGAATAATAAATGTTTGAATTGGATAAATTATATTGGATATTCTTGACTACCTTGAAACTGATTAATGATTTGTATATTCCATCATTGTTTGAGTTTAAAACATTTTTGGATAGAAGGAGTTTATCCAGTATTCTATAATGAATAAGGGAGCATGAATGCAATCAATAAGCATTTATGGTAAATCCGGATGTTGTAGCGTTTTAAAAGAATACATGATGAAGGTGTCCACATGTTATTACATGGAAAAAAGGATCTTCATTGTGTTTAACTTCACTATAAATTTTGGGTTGTGAGTTTGGACAGAAGTATTTTGGATAAATCTAGTTTGTGATTTTTTTTGGATTTCCATAAAAAGGACAACCCAGAGGTCAGGCAGCAACCTTTCGCATCCGGCAAGGCCGTGAGACTTTAACCCGCAACTAAAGGTCGACAAGGGTGTATCACCTACCACTGACCCACGTGATATCCTAGATTGAATAATGTAGTTTTTTTAAAAGTGTCTGGTAGATGAATTATAAATTCAGTTTTTTGGAACCCTATACAAATATGATTAATAGAATCTTTTTCAGTTCTATTATCATTTAGAGTGATAGATGAGTTTGTGGTAGAAATTAGTTAATGGATAGAACTCTACTATTCAAGTATATAATTTTTTCTTCTCTAATTCTATGAAGAAAATAATTCAAAAACTTCAGTTAATGGATCTTAAAACTAATAATGCGTTATCCGAATACCTTATGTTTTGTTGAACCGGTAATATTTTAAACCATCAAAGATTGATGTCTTTGAGGCCCTCAATTCTACAATTTTTTGGGACTGATGACATCAATCACTCCATATAAATATTTAGGGTTTTCCTCAAATTATGTGTCTCTAATTTCCACGAATGTTCTCTTAATCGAGATCATAATTTGGTGGTTACTTTTTTATTCACCTTTTCCTCTTATTAGGATTATATTTTATTAACCCAATTTCTGTTGTGGGTTTTCCCACAAAGGCATTTTATATTTTCAACTTTTTATTTTTGAATAAAAATTTCAAATTGTGAGGACGCAATTTATTGAAGGAGGGAATAATGTAACACCCCACGATTTGATAGTACATTATTTCTTCAAATTAATTCAATAACTTTTAGTACACGCAACACCGGGATCGAGCGCACCAGAAGATTACCAAACTAGCCATTCAAAAGCGGTTCTGAATAGTTTTAATTGAATATTGAACTATATATAATCCTTATAATTTTAGAATCCATATTATTAGTTTCCTAGACATAATGTAAGAACAAATTCATCTTTTTCAGATAAAAGAAGTATTTATTCAAAAAAATGCACTTTTACCACCTTTTAACGATGAACACTTTTTAAATCCAATATTTAAAACTTTTATACATTATATTTGACAAAATAAAATTCTTCTTTAGAATTGGGACATTATAATTTATTTTCAAGAAATTTTTGGGGTTTTTCTGATAAATTTCATATTTGGGTGAATAGTAAAAATACTATATTTTAAATGAAAAAAACTTTTTTAATCTAAAACATTTTTAGTTTTAAATTATACACTTTCATGGTTTGGAAATATATATAGATTATATTTTTACCATATAATCCAATTCTGGTCATTATAAGTAATTTCACATTGAGATTGGACATAAACAAGTGTCAATCTTTTGATAGATATTGTTTCTTAAAAATACGCCTTTTATTTTTGACAACGAGAATTAATTTAAAATTAATAAATGAAACTTCTATTTTTTGAATTTGGTAAAATTGACTTCATTTATGAATTTGGAATATCAAAATTATCTTAGGGTAAATTTTTGATATTTTTCTGAAAACTTTCAATTTTTGATGAATAGGGAAAAACACCGAGTTATTGTTTAAAACCGACTATTTATTTAAATATTTATTTATTTTATTTAAATTTATTATAGGTTAGAATAGATAAATAATACATATATAAATGTTTAATTTAATTCATTGGATTCATTTTGTAATAATATTAGATATATAAAATTTTATTTAACATTTCACCGTCTTTTTACCCACCTCCTAGGAGAAATTGCAAATTCACATAAAACTTAATTTTACCTCTTCTGTGAGTGGAATTTTGAAAATCCGAGAGACACAGTTAATATCAAGGAGTAAAAAATGGTTTAATAAGGTAAAAATAATTTTTGGTGATTAGTATCCTTTTACTTTTATTTACCACAGTTAAAAGAAAATAGGGAAATTAAGGGTAAAAATGATATTATTATTACCCTAACAAATGACCTAATTCTATTGGATAAGTATAATTCGACCAAAAACAGCCTTTGGAATAAAATATTAACCTTTTTGGTACACTAGGATTAGATTAGGACATTTATTATTATTTAATTCAAAGAAGAGTTAAAATATGTAAAATCAATGTTTAATAACTAAAACATTTTTAATATAGGGTTAAAAAAATAAATTAGATTATAAATATTAATAATAATTATAAAAATATTTCCTACATAATGGTATTTTATTTATAATTTTTATACATTAAATAATTTAATATATTTATGACACAATGGTGATGCAGTAATTACCTAATTAATGAAATATTGAACTAATTGATATTATAAATATCCAAATAAATTTAATTTGATAATTTTTATGAATTCCACTAATTTTCTAGGTTAATATGACCTATTAGGGTTGGTTAGATGAATTGTTTTTGATGTAATAATGCTGTTATGAATTTATCAAAAACAAAATACCAAATTGTGTCAAAAATGACATAATAGAGTTTTTAAAACAAATATTATATTATTAATTGATATTCTATTCCAAAAAATCTATGGTTTGTCCAACAGAATTATATAATGATATTTGTATCATTAATGATCCACTTGAGGTTCTATTGGAAGTATATAGTATGTTTATGAAAAATATAATATAAAAATACAAATAGACATGATAAATGTAAAAATATTTAACTCAGAGTTAAATATAAAGGTTAAGGTTAATATAGTGACCCAGACCTATCTAAAACCTATTTGTTGGGTTCTTTTAGACCCCTACCCACCTTATCCTTTAAATTATCCATTTCTAAGCCATTATAAACCGAACATAATTTTATTATAAAGTAATATTTTTAGGTTTTCCTAAGGTGCCCCTCACCCCTCTTATAAAAGGTCACTCCCCATTCTCTCTAATTCACAACTTCAAAGCCTTTTGGATCGCCCAAACCCTGAACAAATATCCTTTGAACTTTCCTCAATTCATCCTAGAGGCCCTACATTGGTCATAAATCCAACTGAAGGATCCCTTTTGATCAAAACAAAAGGAATAGCCCGAAGAAGAAGTAATAATTTCACCACCCTCTTTCAGGTACTTTTATTCTTACACTTCTTATTTCTTTTTATTTCACTTATAAAATAATATCTCCAGTATCTTATATATACTATGATGTTATTATAAATATTTTACATCCATATTAATTATTCTATCTATCCTTTGAATGACATGTCACCATACATGCATATGTACGGATTACCATCTCCACGTCGTAGTGTAATTGTTATTCAATACATTATTATTTGGATGGTTATAATAATGATGTGTAATTCATGTAAATAATAAATATAACATGATAATGATTTTTTATATATTATATACCATCCAATTATATATTATTTTAATATCAAAAGAATGATATTGTTGCTCGTGCGTACGTACGGATTACCGTCTCCACGAATGTGATGAGATTCATTCCCCTTTGTATCCATTCAAGACAAATTTTCATTAGATGATTAAAAATAATGTTTAAATATTTGATTTAATTCTGTATATGAATAAGATACATCCCATCCATAACAAATATGACCCGCATAACAAATAATATTAAGGAAAATGAATCCATTAACACCCGAAATGACGATAATTCTAAGATATTATTAACAAAACAATGTTAAAAGATCATATATGATATCCTATTAATGTATATGATTCTTGTATAATTTAATAACAGTTATTTCACCATTATACAGGAGATTAACCTACCCTAGACCAAGGAAATGTACAAGGTAAGGGGTTTTCAACTCACTCCTTTTTCCCGTCAGATTCATGCCATATTGCCACTATTAGCTTTTGTGTGGTGTATGTACTGCCCATAAATGTATTCATTGTGTAATAAACTTTAATTTATGTGTATTTACATATTCATTGTATGATACTTCTTTCATGGGGTGTATGTTTCGTAAGTTACCAAATTGGTAAGGGTTAATTTCATAATCTCTTCATTATCCGAGGTTGTATATATGTAATTATTTATTGGGACCTCTTTATCATCCACATACTTGTTTCTTAAAAATATATTTCAAAGCATTTATTTAATTTACTAGACTATGGGTTAATGTAATTTATACCCTTGTATTAATTTTTATAAATTTTTTTGAAATGAATCTTTTTTTTTGTTTTCCAAACAAGGTACTTTTTAACCTTTTCGACACAATTAAGGTAAGAATGTCGTTTTTTAACTTACACGGCGGGTGAGACTATTTTAGGCCATTATAACATTATCGAAGCATCCATTACAATCTTATAAGAATATTTCAAATATAAACGTTTTATTTTATAATTAAATGACCTTTAAATTATTCAAAAATAGAAATAGATATTTCTCTAAAAATGGTTTTGATTTCATCTATGTCAACATCCTTTGATTGATTTTATTCATATATAGAGTTGATACAAAACATCCATATTGTATTGAAGGTTTTGTTATATGATTGAATGTGAATGTGTTATTTTTATACCATTCATGGTTTATGGATCAAGTATTGACATTTCATATTCTAGTTTTAATATGAATCTTTATGTTATGATTAAACCTTTTCATATGAGGATTGCATTGGACTTAATAAGTGATGGGTGCAGCCTGCTATAGATCATTGATTCATCGGTAGGTCTCATGAGACAATCTAGTGTCTTGTCAAAGGCCTTGAAAAAATATTATTTGTAGTCTAGGCACAAGGACTTGACTATGTCGTTATGATAGTCTGGCATTATGCATTCCATCATTATGAAAGTTGTTATTGAAATTTCATGTGATTATTCGACAAGTAGAATATCCATATGAATAAGTAAATGGAATTATTTCATTTTTTGTTTTCCATATTATGATGAAGTTATAGTTTAAAAGGCTTATGTTTTAGTTATACATTGTCCTTAAATGTTTATGCTTATTTATGAAAGTTTCTACTATATTGTTATCCTAAATGAGCATCTGAGTTCACTCCTTTCTATGTTTTATTTTTTCGAGGATGTGAAGAAATATTTTATGACTGACCTGCAGGGATAGTATGAGAGGATATTAGTGTGGAATATGGAATTATGTTTTTTTATTTTTTCACTTTATGATGTAATGTATGAAATATGGATGTATCTAGTGTTTACAAGTCTACTAAACTAATCAGTCCATTGAGACTTGATTTTTTGTGATAATGCCAATGTTATGTAATAATGTACCGAATCTGGGTAAATGGGGTCGGATCATTACAAATAATGTAATAAATCCTATTAAAAAAATTAAATTTATTTGAAAAATAAAAATTTATAAGATTTTAGTGTGTTATATTCACCCCCCATGAAATTGTTCATAATTATTTTGGCACATTTGTATAAACAATTGAAGAAAATTCTACATTATTACATTGTCAAATTCACACACCTATTCCAAAAATTGAGGGTTTGAATAAAAAACAATTAACAAGTTTTAGGTATTATTTTGTAGAACTTTCTATATATAATCCTTGATATCTATATTTTTTCTCATAAGAAAGATCCTGATTTAGTGGTATGAACTCAGTGTTCTGTAAATGTTAGGGGAAATGTGTATAAATATTCTTAAGTGACATATGTAACACACTCTTAAAATGATAGAGGGTTGGAAGAATCACCAAATGATGAGCTATGGTCTAGATATGATGATGAATTTTAATAAGTCCAAAATATCTATGGCACAACATTCCTTCATACCATAATTAAAATATCATCATTTGGGTGTGCTACAATCAAATTCTACTTTATGTATTACATCAATAATTGAGGATAAATTTTTCATTCCTAAAGCATTAAAATTCACTTCTTACACACCATATGAATGATAATTAATTATTTCAATAAATAGTTGGAATCAAATATAAATTGGATAGAATATGATATAAAATATGGATAAATATTCATATGATGAAATAATAAATTAATCTCTAAAATAATAATAACACCCAAACTCAAACATAATACATTAAAAAAATAGTTCACATTAATGATCCATTAAAATAATAGAAATGAAATATTTAAAAATTATGTCACAAAATTTTCAAAATGAATAGATCATTTGTCCCCCACATAAACTATTGTATCTCTTAATTTTAAAAAATATATGTGAATACATGAATCATATATTATTCTAAAACATGTTAATATAATAAATTACCATAAAATCTCAATTGGAACATTACTTCTTCCAAATACTAAATCCGTACTCATTCCATAAATACTATAATAGATTATATAATATATTCCATAAATATAGAAATTATTAATCTCTATCAATGAAAATGTAATTCACTTCCTGATCAAATCACTAATAGGTTCTAATTTCTTCAATACCATCCAATTTACCTGATCCAATTCAATTATCACTTCACCCCAAATGAATATCAATATATCAACATCAAAAACATGCTAGTGGATATATTTCCCTTAACAATTCATTATCTAAAAAGTATAACCTTTATATTAAATCAATTTTCTAGGTCATCAATACCATTCAACATATTATTGAGAATCGATAATGAAGAAATTATTCCAAACTATCCTTATATATTTCATGATTCATATAACATAATTCATGAATTAAAATAAATAGACACATAAATTATCCAACATCATTATTATACCATTAACAATGAATCTTAGTTTTATTCCTTATTACCTCCCACCTTTCGTATTTCATTTTAGGCTCTTCATCATTAATAGAAAAACCTTAACTCCAAAAAAAATTGGATCTTCTTCATTACCATTTCCTACTGGAAATCGATTGTTTAAATTCCCATACTTCCCAAATCTATAGAATTTAACTGTTTATGATTCAATAGGGAAACCATTTTTCTCATCCATTGGATTAAATCATTATTTAATCTTTTTCCTTTGTAATCGATCACTATACACCCTTATAATCCACAAAATATTATATTCTTTATTTGATACATTCCCTAGAGTGATTCTTACCACATTATCAACATTTATGAAATTTAATCATATATCCATTATGATCTCCAACACCCAGGCTCTCAGAAATGAATATCCGTTTCTTATTTGGAGATACTGAGAGTTTTATGGTGGAAGATGTAATCATATACTAGGATATCTAATTATGAAAAAACACAATATCCTCTAATCCTATAATCAACTCATTAATTTCTCAAAAATAAATTTACTATCGGATTTATCATTAACCCAGTTCCTTTAGGTTCCTAAAATTAAAAAACAAATTATAGCATGAGTGAAAATAATCAATGTGGGAAACCACAAAAAAAATTACGAAATTAAATATTTGTATCATAAAACATTATTCCAATCAGTCATACCATAGAATTAACCAGGGTTATTCATGGTCAATATTCATTTAAATCATTCATGATGGTTCACAAAGATATTTTTAATTTAGAAAGAATATCCCCTATGAGTTTCAAACCAGGTGCATTTTAAGGCCAACTATAATGAACCAGGTATCACTTGAGTTATACATGATGGTACTTTTTCAAATTTATTACCCCTAGGTAAATATATACTAGAACCATATCCACTTATAGTACATATACAAGGATGTAATTTCTTTTAAACCAATCATTGTTTCCTTCAAAAATATTCTAGTATATTTTACCTTATAGATAATTATCTGTAGATGTATTCTTAGAAATTTCTCTAGGGATATCACTAATTTTTACACATCTTAGTTTCCTAATGATAACTAAAATTTTCTCTGATACCTTATATAAGGACCTATTATTATTATACAAATATATTACATCTTAAGATGTGAATATTCCGTACAATTAGGAAATAAAAACCAGTATACCTTATTAGTTTAGTGTATTCGGTTAGGAGATAGACTATATTATAATCTTAGAAAACATCATCAATATCTCTGCCACATAATATCCCATTTGTTACTATTTAAAAATGTATCCTACATAAAACATGTCTTAATAAACATGGGATATGATACATAAGAAACCATGATCTCATATTCCCAGTATGGTAAATATCTAGATACATCATTCTATGGTCATATGAAATCCTAAGATAAGAATAATTTTATGATATCATGTATAGAACAAAAAAAAATTCATACCCACACAATCATAGTTCATAATGATGAGTGTTGGCATTAAACATTATCATTACTAAATACATCATTAATAAGAGACTGAAATGATTATAATTCATGAACCATAATAACATTTCATAAAATCTTATAACTAACATTGGTATAGAATCCATTACATTTTTCAATGGTAACATCCATGACCATAAAGAATATTATTTCAGGATTCTTCACCAATTTCCCATTGTTGGTTAAGACCGTTAGCATGTTTCCAATTGTTTATCAAGACCATTATTATTTTTACCATTAGAGATAATGTCCTAAAACATGTTTCCCATTATTATATCCTTTGATATAAAGGCCTAACCAATGATTTGGTGTGAGAAATAAGACTTACACATTGTTTTTTACAACATGATTATCATCGTAGGTTATAAATTATCCACTGTAAACTAATTAAAAACATTCATATGTGTTCCATAATAACATAAAACATTAATCATATCAGAATTCATGAAAAGAAATGGGAATCCTAAAACATTCCTCATTTCTGAAACCATAGATACAAAAAAGCATTATAAAATAGTCATCTTAACAAAACCCAAGAAAGAAAATGGTTCAAATAAATCTTCCCACCAAAGCCTAATTCATGGGAAATAAACCAGTTTCATATAACTCATTTCATAATTAACATAATCCATCTAGATAAATAATAACGATTGTATCATGGGATCATATCCAGAGTAAATATTAATTAACATAAAATGATTTCATATTAGATAAAAAATTATTCTGAATGATAACTTGGATTATTTCATGAGGAAAATATTCATTCAACATTTAAGAAAACATTTTAATAAATAAAAACAATTAAAGACATTTTTTATTATAAATTTACCTTGTAAATATATACTCATGGATTTAAATACAAATGAAAATATTTCCTGTGGAAAATATACATTCCACATTTTTTCAAAACATAAAAAATTTTAAACCCTTTAATTTAAAAATTACTTCATAAAATTATAAATAAATCGTCAAATCAAATAATTTTCATGATGGAAATAAGTTATATTCATGTACTACATAGTAAAACATAAATTCCTTTCAAAAGTTTAGTAAAATATATATAGTCATTATTTAGAAAATGAAAAGATGATCCCTTTCAAAAATTTGAAAATTGTTAAAAATAAAAATATAATTATTTAATATATCCTTTGGATAGTGTAAAAACATGTTTGAAAACATTTTTTGAAAACATTTATATGTCCAAACAAGTGCTTTCAATTACACAATGAATTAAATGATATTTTTTCATAATATAATTAATTTGGTCTATTTTATACATTAATATAGTAAAATGATAGAAATCATGTATTCTTCCAAAATAAAAAAAGTACTAAAAAATAAATGTGATTATTGAGAGATAGATCATACAATTTCATCATTAAAAACAAAATAAAATCAATCCCAATATAATGTGAGATTATTACAAAAATCCAATACCTATTTTAGAACAATTAAATATTAATCAATATTAAATAATAACATCAAATTAAAAATTAAAAATCATTAAAATAAGTATATTAATGAGAGAACCTGTAAAAGTGATAGTATATACACATCAATAAAGAGTATTGGTTCAAATTAAAACTTATGTCCCAACGAAGGGATTTGAGACACAAATCCCCTAACTTAAGTATAGACTTCTTTCATACATGTTTGATGCTGCAATATAATAAGTATAATTTTACTATACATATATTACATAAAAAATCACATTTATAATATAATATATTATTTATTTTTTACCATTTATTACCCTTTTATTAAAATTTAATTGTAAAATTCTTCTTTTGTGTAATAACCTCTATGTATTTCATGTATGTTTTGATTTGTTATTTAGAGTCCTCTAACATTGATCATGGTTCCATGACCTTCATAATATTATTCATGATATAAGTATCATATATAATTATTATATAGTTATTTATAGTAATTCATTAATGTTATAGATATAATCTGAATAACAATGTTCATGGAGACGGTGGGTCGTACATACGCATGAACACTATTTCAATTTTCAATATGGATTAAATAAAATAAAGTTAAATAAAATATAAACACTATGACTTTTTTAATATAAATACTATATATTAATTAAATTTACCCTTATTAGCTTTAATTAACTAGGTCAGTGAAAAAAATCACATCGCTTCACGAGGCCATAGTCCACTGTACAAACTAATGACTTTATCATGTCAATAATGGAATGAAAAGTAAAAGGTTGTATATGATATTATAATTAAATGTTTATAATTATGTTAAAATTTTAATATATATTCATTTAATATATCCTTATTACCATATGAGTAAATCCAAAATGAAAAATACATCACATTAATTTGTAAGGTGTTAGTCTGCCATACGCAGAAGAAAAGAAATTATTTAGCAATATATTTGGTGGTTAGAAGGAATATGTGGTATTATAATTCAAAATTTATAATAAAATCATAAATATCCTATATAATTTTTTAATATATCATTATATCCACCTGTGATAGTTTTTGATGGAAAAGGAATGACATCGGTTCCTGAGGTGGTAGTCCGTTGAACACACGATCGAGAGTTTTGTTTCCCATTAGATGATATAGTAGATGAATATAGGTTATTAAATTAAAGTAATAAAATATTAGTAAATTTTGTATACTAGTTTGATTATATTATCTTATGTGATGAATTTTTGGTAGATTTGGTAGATAAATAAAACAAAAAAACAATTTTCATAATTTTTTCCATTCTTTTTAGAACCTTTATGATTTTAAACCTAAAAACTTTTTAGGATGGCTTAATAATAAAACACTGGAATATATGATGTGTGTATGTAATTATGGAATATCTTTTTTAATATAATTGTTTAACCAATGTGTTTTATAACTATGAATTGGAGAGGATAGTGAATGAACTTTTACAAGAGGGGGAGAGGACACACATGGATGTTTTGAAATGAATAATGTTTACCCATGTTTGTTTCATTACACAAGGATCCAAAACGAGTCATTATAAAAAAACATAATTTATTTGGTCTTAATATGGCCTCAAATTTGTTTTGCGCTTGTTTATAATTCATTTTACACCCTATCCATATAGTTTAACCCTCTGTAATTCTGTTTTATCATTAATAGTGATAATTATTTTTTACAATATCTACTAATAGTTATTTTCATAACATAAGTAGAAAATATTAGAAAATATTTATTATTTTCATTCAAAATATTTAATCTATTTTTTTTGAATTAAATTTAATGATGTGGATGATTTTAATGTAAAATTAAACCCATCAACACGATTAAAAAGTGGTTTTCCAATGATAAAATTTTAATATGTTTTAAAATGTTTATCATAAAAATTCCAACTGAAATATATTATAATGAAATAAATTGGATTAATAAATATATATTTAAATAATATTACTTTTAAATCCATACTAAAATAAGGTTAAATTATTTATTTATATAAATAATTGAAAAATATTAATAAAAACATGTATTCTATACTATTCGTCAAAATGCGTTTACCGTTTCATAAAACACTAAAAATTTAAAAAATAAAATAATTTACACATAGTGATTTAAAATTAATTTTAATATTTTAAATAACTTTTATAATATTGGAAGTTTTTAATTTTAAATGTAAGTGTGTAAAATGTCTTAACATGAAATTTTAGAAAAAAATGTTACTTTTAGAATAAAACCAGATTTATTCTTATCACACGTCTATCAAACACATAGGATTAATGTTAAAATATATGATTGAATACGTAATATATAAATTCCATTATAAACATTTAACTGATTTTTTTTATTTAATTTCTTGTGATAAAACATGTTTGAGTGCATACAAATGGATTTCTAAAAAATGATTTCGTTAAATTTAAAAATGTTTTAATTTAATATATAATTAATTATAATAAAAATATTTTTTTATATGTGTTATTAAACCATATATTTCCATTATTTAGTTAATCCTATTCATACCCTCCATTCCAATTTCAAGGTGATAACTATCTTATTAAATAATAATATGTTAATTTTATGTTGCATTTCGATTAAAATCTAGTGTTGTATGTAACAAAAGTTTTTATCAATGTTTCATGTAATGAAAATAAACATGTTTTTTCATGAATCACATGAAAAAACATGTATTTAATGTAACAGATGTTATCAAAAAAATTTCTATATTGGAAAAAAATATTTCACAAAATCTAAGGTTGTAATAATGGATTTTCAAATATTATAGTCTTCAAATACTTAAAATAATTTTACATATTGTTATTGAAATCAATTATTTTAGAATAGATTCATGTATAATCATGATGTTTGGATTGATTAGGAATAATATCATCATTAAAATAAATATTATTTCCATTATAATTATGAATATAATCATTTAAAGAAGTTCCAAATGTTCAAAAAATATCTCCAACATTCATTTTACATTAATCTTCTTTTAGATAAAAATATATTATTTAATTTTATTTATCATATCAATATTGTGAATTTCTAATCATCTAAAATAATTCCAATGATCACCTCATTTAATTTTTTATGAATATATTTAATTTGGAGTTATCATTATTTTCTGGTCTAATGGTTTTTCAATTTTTCAATATTTATTGATAAAACACATGTTGTGGTGGGAATGTTATATTGGATGGATTGACCACATGAATGAATTATAAATCACATGAATATGATGTATTAAAATAATTAATATGATGAATGAAAATATGGCCATTCTAATGACAATGTGTCTATAGTTGACAATTTGCATTGGATGTTGATCGCCCAAACCTACAATGTACTTGTTGTGTCAATCGACTGCATAGCATTTTATAGTCCGCATTAGTCAGAATAATTCCATTAAGACTATTTTTTTTATTATAAATGGATATAACACATGAAAATGTGTATTCAAGGTTATTGGATTAACCTTAAACTTACATACTTACATAAACTCTTCATTTGGTAGTCTATGTCAATAACTTATTAATTTAAGATATGGTGTTACTTAAAATATATTTTTCAAATCTAAAATTTTTTTTGGAATATTAATCATTAAATATGTTACAGAGTTCCAATAAAGTATATATACATAACCTTGAGTTTCTTCAAGTACTTCACTTCTTATAAACTATAAAAATTATAAATCCCCATTTATTTCTCTAATAACACCTATTCCCTCAAAAATATTTGTAAACACACAAGGATATATTTTCCAATGTCATGGGTTCTCAATATCACCCAATTTGATATCCTTTTCAAAATATAAATAATAACTCGTCTTGTTTCATTATAAATCCAAAACTCCACTTATTAATGGAATATTGTAGATAATGCTGGAACTAATCAGTCATTATATTTCCTGATTTAGTGACGTTAAATTTTTTCAATCATATAATGCTATAGAAAATTACATAAATACACCTAACCTGGTATCTAATAATCTACATCTCTTTTAATCCTTTTTCAGTCATATGAAATATCCTTTCAATTACTAATGGAATATAAATTCATTAATCTTTACCCATAATGTACGATCAAAATAATTACCACGTATTGGTTGGATTTTCCAATCCATCGCCCATATCATCACCTTTACATCATGATATTAATAGTGTAAACCAGACTATGTAATATTGAATTTAATCATTTACCTAAGGGAACATTAATATGACCCTTTTGGATTGCTTTCAATTCCAAATATACTCTAATGTTCAATGACATTTTCTCCCCACAATTTATAGATAATTAAAAAGGAGGTTATATTTTCTCCCCCATAATTTACGGGTCACCTCCATCACTTGAAATAAAACATCTTTTCCTCATGTTCATGAACTATTCTTATAGAATGTAGGCACCACATAATTTTTAGCACTGAGCCATCAGTTAATCACCCTATGTATAATTAAGAAAATCTATTGTAGAAAAAAGAATATTATTAACTATGAACCAAATAAATCCTGTACATTTACCAATGCCATACTGTAACAAACAGAATTATTAAAAATAGAATTTCCCTTGTGATTTAATTAAATAAATTAATATATTATGTATGTCGAAAACTCATGCAGTTCTTTGGTTTTATTATATTTATTCATAATAAAAAATGGTTAAGTATCATAGTCATTGATAATGTATTCATTGAACAATGAAGATAATATTAGTATAAATATGGGGTTTTAATAAATAAAACTATCCTAGAAAATGGATGTGATGGACTCAACTAATAAAATTTTACCCTATAAAACCAATTTATCAGATCTTATAAGGGAGGTAGAATCACTGAGATTTTCCCTTAACCAATTCCATGTTGAGATCTAACAATTTTATCATGGCCTAAACCATTTATGGGAAATGTTCGAGATCAATTTGATCATTACCCAAACCATGTACATTGAACCATCCTTGGGATGTAACACCATTGAACACCTTACCATTAGAGTGATTTCTATTGTATTAAAGGGATATGTATCAAGACCCTAATAATATTAATATGGTTGTTTTATTGAAATATGATAATAGTTCTCGTTTTATTATTTTTATTTATGAATCATATTGATTCTTATACAATAAAATAAAAGTTCTGATTTAATTAGTATACAATTTCAATTAAGACTATTAATTTAAAATGTTAATGGATTTTTGAAATAAATAATATTTTTATTAAATTTTATTATTAAATAATTTTTGTTAAATATAAATTATTATGTAATTTTTATTAAATATAAATTGCCGAATACTTTTTATGATGTCAAATGTAATTTTCATAAGGGCTCAAAAACTATTATTGCGAAAAAAACCTTGTATTTATCATTAAATGAGTAATATACTATTAAAAGTTAAAATACCTATAATTAGAAATTTATTTTGATAAAATTAGTACTAATTGTTGAATAATAATGTTGAAATTTTTCAACAATGAATATTTTCTAATTTTCAGAGACAATTGAATTTTTGGGTAAAAATTAAATTTTTTAGAAACATACTATATGTATTAAGACATAATAGTGACCCAAAAGTGTTTTAATACGTACTATAAAGGGTTTCCACGACCAAATATATTTCCTTATTTTAAAATAATGTAATATTATGTATATTTTATCAATTTTATAATTCTATTATGAAACCTCCAAAACTATTAATATATATTAATTTTTCAAAATCATTTGTATAAGAGTATGATTAACCTCCACCTACACAATGGTAATATTTTAATATTTTAGGCCATTGTACAATGAAAATATTCAAAACCACACATATTCGGAATGAAAAATGGGAATGTAATGGTATGGTTTTTGGTTTTGGTTATTTTATTATTTAGAGTCCAAAACATATGTTTGGGAAATAATAAAGAAATCTTTAATCTTTTCTTATATAAACCAACACATTCCCCTTTTTTCATCATTAGAAACCATTTTAGAACATAAAAACTCTTTACCATCTCTCTATATTTCTACCGATCATTCTATAATATCTATTTTTGGTCCTCCCATGTATTTAGAGTCACACACTCAGGGAAAGTGTTATTTCATTTCTCTTCATTATTCATGTAATTAATTATCTTATGCCATTTTTCACAATTAATAATTTTGGGATATGTTATTATATATCCCCATTAATGTCCATTATTTTCTTAAATTATTATATACCACTTCCACAATCATTAATCCCTTCAATGAATATTTATATTCCCTCATTATGCTACCAAAATTACACCACTATTTTCCGTGAAAACCAATTCTGTACTAAATACCCATGCCCATTACCTATCAAGGGTGTTCACCTTTATATACTATAAATATTTTATTGGGGATTTAAATGTATTTATTCCAAAATATTGGATAGTGGTTAAACATTCAATAATGAATTATTATGTGTTTGATGATATTTGTGGCATACATAAGCAGGAGGATGAAATGAATGTAACTGGTGTACCTAGAATTATATAGTGCTCCAATGAATTGGGTAATGTTTTATTCTAATGAGAATTCATTTATTGTATTACGGTGTAATTTTAATATAACATGAATCTTTTTTAATCATGATGTCTTTTCAATTTTTCTTGACCAATTTTTACGAGGAGGTGATTATGTTGTTCCCATATTTCCCATATTTCCTTTATGTTATCACACATTATCGTACCTCATTGATCCAGTTCATGATTCTAACTGATTTTAAGTCTCATTGATATGTATATTCCATAACATATATAAATTTAATTGTGTGATTTAATGAATATACCATTGGTAGGATTTATAGCTCACCCCTTTCTTTGGTATGTCCCCAGGTTATCCCATGTAGTTTCAAGAATGAACATGTTCAGTTAGTTTTCAATAAAGATGATGTATTTATTATTTTAAGTTGTTATTAAATTTTCATATCAAAAAGAAGATAGACTTCTGGATATTCTGGGTTTCATTATGTGTACAAATATTTAATTAATAATGAATTAATATTTAATAATCTGATGGGTCATTATAATTTTTATCAAAGGAGATGATTTATTATTTTTTGGATTAATATTGCAAAACTCTAGAGAAATCAACATGGATAAGAAAAAGTTTAAAAACATCCATAAATTTAGGTAATTATAGAGTATGTTATGTATCAAGAAAATATATATCTATATAGTTTCTACAATAGGATATGGATATACAATAGATGTACATATGGATATAACGTGAAAACACTACATTAAGCAAGACTGGATCAGGAACTGGTGCAAGACAATGAGCCTTTTCGCATACCTATATTTAAACTCAAAGAAGATATGATTTAGTAAATTAATAATCTCATTATGAACAATTATTAATGGAACAAAAAATTACTATAAGTATGTATTTTTGGAAACATATAAAGGATACCATAGATTGAAGAGTATAAATGCATAATTTAAGAAATCAAATGTAAATTTATATGTTATTTTTTAATTTCATTAGATTACATTTTCTATTTAATAGTTTAATAATACGCATCCCAAATTTTTATTTATTCTAGTAATGGGATGTAAATTTGAGGAATTGTGTAAATAGGTAATTTGAAGAGAAATTTGGTGACTCACCAATGGGAATCCCAATGCAATAGGAGCGGGAATCATGAACATTATTAAAATACACTCTCTGATGAATATATTTTGGAATTGAAAACTAGATCAAGTGGTTATCCAAATTTTCCCTAAATAAGAAAAATATGAAATTTAGACCTTTATATTAAAATGGCCTTTGAATTTGAATGGATCATAACATCCCTTAATTGCAGATCAATGGATCAACTCAATTGTGAAAATATTCTTCATCCTTCAAATTTCTGAGGAAGAACGGTTTATTCTGATTGTTTATATTATAGAGGTATAGGTAGATCAGTGGTAGAAATTGATAAATAATAAAAATAATGAATTATAAATATATGTGATAATGTGGAAGGAATTCTTGATAATTATTTTTGATAATTATTTTCCTCACAATATCATCCATAAAATTGATGGGGATTTCATTTCTCTAAAAAAACACGAAAAATATAATGGGTCTAAGAATAATACATTAAAAGACTTTCATGATATGACTACAACTTTTTCATTACCCCCCAAAAAAAATTTAACCTCTGGTTTGGTGGGATAAAACATATTCAATGAAAAACTATGGTGATTCGAGACATTAATATCTTTGAATAAATTCTCTGATGCACCATTAATGTCCAATTAGAAATCAGTGAATATAAAGGGTATCATAGGGATAAAAAGCAGAAAGTGGAGTTTATTTATTAAAGTCCAATGGAGGAATCAAAGGTTACTATATAATTTCAAAACCACACTTTTCAAATGTGAGGAATAATTCAACTTAGAGATTACCTAATGTGGGTAAGGAAATACATTCAGTGTGGGAAGGAATGACACATAGCCAGATATTGATTACAAGAGAAACACACTAATGAAGTATATGAGAACAATTCTCTATTCAAACCTCATCACATTGTTCATTTCTTAATCTTTATGAAACCAAGGCACAATGCAAACTATTTCAATAATCTAAGGGTTTTTTGAGACAACTAACGTCCTTAAAGGAATCAATGGAGATATTTTTCCATCACAATTGGTAAGGTGGATTCTAAAAGAAAAGGGGTGATTCGTTTTATTTCTATTCATACAAGAATTGAAAGGGTACTTTTTTATTATGGATATATTTATTCCTTAATATCATGAATAATTATAAGAACTATTTGAAAACCACCCCAAAGCATGAATTTATAGATGTCGGTGAAAAAATAAAATGTGGATATTATTACATACCAAGTATATTACTCCTCCCTATCAATATTTTTTGTATGAATGTCCTAGATAAACTTGTCATAATCACTTTCATGTAATTCAATTCACTTTTGTGTATGTATTAGATTTCACTATATAAAGCCAACACTATTTTTTATGATAAGGATATCACTCTATCTATCATGAATCGGTCACCAATTTTGTAATTGTGGAAGGAGGAGGATGAATCTTTTTTAGCACCAAAATCTTATTAATGGATATTATTTCCCTATTAGAAAGAATATATAGATAAAATTATTGAGTATATGGAAAGAATCATCCCTAAAGATATGAACTTGTGAAGGAATACACTAATGTGTTTCCTAAATAATTTTCTAGCCTTCCTCCTTGCATTGAGGTTAAATTTTCAATAAAATTAATACCTTGGGTGTTAATATAATCCAATAATCCATATAAAATCGATATTTAGGAACATTTGGATATAAATAAACACCTATAGGTGAATTTAGATAAAGGGATCATTTACCCAGGTGCTTCACCATGTGGTGGAACAATCCCTTTTCATCAAGAATATGGATGAGTCACTGTGACTTTGAATTGATTATCATGAGCTCAAAAATATAATGATAAATAAAAATTATCATCTACCATAGGTTGATGAATTTTCTGATATATTACATGAGGTACCATACTTTTCCATGTTGTATTTTCAATTGTAATATTACCATGTTAGGGTTAATAAGGGGATATCCCCAAGACTGGTCATCCAATGAGGTATAAGCACTATGTGTTCATATTAACACCAAACTCACTAATGCTCAAGATATCATCATGTACATGATTAATATATTCTTTAGCGATTTCCTATAAAAAATGACGTTTTATTTATAGATTATATTCTTATATACTCCAATAGATAGGAGGAGCATGAGGATCATCTGAGCATTATCCTAAAGTTCATACAAAAATTCATTCATTATCCATAGTACGAAAAATGTGAGTTCTATTTGAAGGATGTCTAAATCTTAGAAAATATTATAAAAAAGGTATATATACGACCGATCAATGATATAATAAATTAAATGGTGTTTGATTTCAGCCTCAATGAATGATATCCATTGTTTAAATAAATTATCTTTCTAATATCATCAGTTTGAGATTAATTTACCACAATTTTCAAATGTTATAACCATGATAAAATGAAATGGAGTCATGTTATATGGGAATGATTAATGTGAATAGAGATTCATGGATATAAAAAATACTTATCATTTTATATGTACTCAGAAGGCCCAAAAGTGGATATGATTTCATTTTTTTAGTGGTTCTTGGAAGAAGTCCATGAGCTGTGTGTTCACATAGAATAACAATGTGAAATCATATGCTTCATTGAAATTAAATATTCATGAAAATAAAAACACATGTATGATATAGAGTTAGATATAATGATCTTCACATTGAAAATTTGGGTACATTATCTATTTGGGGGAGAAGTGTAAATTATACAGTGATCAAAACAATTCCTCAAGAATGGATTTGAACAAAAAGAGATGAATATGTACCAATGAAGTTTGTCAGATATGATAAAGGACTATAACTTCTCAATCCTTTAACATCCTAAGAAATAAAAAACTATCAAAGAAGCTCTAAGTATATGGGATCTATAAATTTTACCATTGATGAAAATTGAGATGGATTAAATCTTCATAGATATAATAAAGGATGCATATGGGAATCATAAAGAAATGAATATAAACAATCATTTATAAAATGTTTCCTAATGTATCCCTTATATAGAATATAAAGGATTATCAAGAGATAATTTTGGAATTCAGAAGAATGTAGAAATATAACAAATAGATAATCCATAGAGTTCAATTTTAATGAAGGTGGGGTTGTGAGAATTTGGTCATGACTATGTGTACCATCGAATCTTGATTTAAATAAGGATATTTCGGATGATTCACATAGTTTTAATTTCTCTATCCATCCAAGGAGCACAATAGTGTATTGACATATTAGAGAGAATTATTGGTTGGAAAATATGATGATGAACATCATGTTATATACAATAAGATTTATTGTATGTCTCCATGTGAAAGAAGAAGTTGAAAATTACAAGAGGTTAATGTAACCATTACCCATAGATACAGGAAAATGAGAAGACAAAGATATGGAAATTGTCACTGAACGTTTGAATATATCATAAGGAAATAATTCTATATGGGTTGTGGTGGATCATCTTATGAAGACTTCTCATGTCACTATAATTTGACAGGGATTATTAGTCAATCAAATTGAAAGGATCTACATTAAATAAGTTATGAGGATTCACAAAACACCACTATCAATTATATGTGATTGACATCCATGATTTACCTCTATGATTTTAAATAGTCTATTGAATTATGTAAATATTATGTTGATATTTAAGAAAGAGTATCACCCTCAAACTGATGGCAAATATGAGTGGACAATCCAGAAACTTGAGGAAATGTTGAGAGCATTCTAAATTGACTTCAATGTAGGTTAGGATCAATATCTAGCTTCGGTCAAGTTCCCATACAATAATAGTTTCCACTAAAGCATACAAATGGAACTATATGAAGACATTTATGGGGAGAGGTGAAGAAAACCTAAATGTTGGGATGATATTGTGGAATTAAAACTTCGAGGTCCTGAAATGGTCAAGGAATTGGTGGAAATGGTTAATATTATCATCCATCACATCAAGGATTATCATAGTTGATAAAAGGTATATGCTAAAAATCATTGATAAGATATAGAGTTTGAGGTTGGAGACATATTATTCCTCCACATATCTCCATGGAATAATTTCTGGTGATTTGGGAAGGATGGGAAGATTATTCTAAGAAAAATTGATCCCTTTGAGATCCTTGATCACATTGGAGCTGTGTCATATCAACTGGAAGTCCCACATAACATATTACAAGTACCAAATGTATTGTTTGTATCCCTTGTAACCTTGTTTAGGATATACATACTTGATCTATCACATTTACTCAATCTAGATGTGGTACCATTGAGGAATGATATCTCATACGAGGAGAAACCAGTGAAGATATTAGATTGCAGAGATAATGTTTTATGAAATAATAATGAGAACATGGTCAATGTGCACTTCAGAAACCAAATGATTGAATAATATATGTGGGAAATAGAGGAAGTGATGAGATAAAATTACCCAAATATGTTTTACTATGGGAACATAATTTTTTAGGGATAAATTTCTAAATGGGTGAAGATTATAGAAAACCAAACTGTAGTAAATATAATTCCACTTTTTAATTAATTAAATGTGTTATTTTATACTATTAATATAGGAAAAACATCAACATGATTGGTTTTATTATATCATATCATTTTTAAAATAATGTTTAGCTCATTGACCATAGATAATGTATCCATTTAATAGGGATCATAGGATTAGTGTAAATATGATTTTCTGACAGTTCCAATTTAAAAGACATAAGAAGTGATAAACTCAACTAGAAAGGATCATACCATGTGAATTCCCATTATCAGAGCTTCCAAGGGAGGTATAAAAACTATTATTTTCCCTTCATTAGGATGAAACTAAGATCCAACAATTTATTTCAGAGTTAAACGGATTATAGGATAAGTTTAAGCTTATAGAGATCATGACCCAAACCTTTTATGACAAACAACCCCATGAAAGTATCAACGTCCCACAACTTACCCATAGAGAGTTTGTTGGTGTATTAAAAGGATTTGTATTATGTACCAAATAATATGAACATTTATATTGTACTGAATAATGAATATATTTTCACATTATTATTATTACTTCATAAATTATTTTATTATTTATACAATAATACAATAATTGTGTTATTAAATAGTATTCAATTTCAATTAAGAAATTTATTTTTTTTGAATTAATGGATTTTCGAAATAAATAATAATTTAATAAAATATTTTTATTAAATAAATTTTATAAAATATAAATGGCCAAATAATATTTATATATTTAAATATAATTTTTATAACCGTTCGAAAACACTTATTGTAAAAAACCCCCATTATTTCCCAATAAATGTCAAATCATGTTTTAAATGAGAAAATGAACATATTTAAAAACATGTTTTGATAAAATGAATATTTCTTTAATCTAAATTTTTAAACGACCCAACATTGATGTTTTCATAATTTTTTGAGACATTTGAATTGTCGAGTTAAAATTAAACATGTTATAAATATACGGTGTGTTTTTATCACTTCATGAGGATTGTAACATGATTTTTTAACATCCTTAATTTTTATGGACCTATTTTTTTGAATAAATTAAAATTTTCATCTCTCAATGCACAATGTCAATTATTCCTTTCATATTAAGTCAACCTGTATTGCATTACACGCAACATTGAGTTTGCGTACGATATATAGGATAATCATTTTATTGTCTAAATAGTATAATCATAACATAATGATTAAAAATAGTAATATGGATAGTAATAACTAATTTTAAAATATTTTCTATAATTTTTTTATAAATCTATAATAATGATAAGGGAATATGTGATTTTTTATGAATTCCTTTTTATGTTTAAAAACTACATTTTCTCAATTGAATGAATTATAAAAAATTAATTTTAGAAAAATTTAGAAATAAAATTTTTAAAAATAATCCTATATTTTTTATTTAGAATGTCAAAATTATAATTGGGTGATATTTTTGGATTTTTTGGTCAAACATCATTTTCGGATGAATAGTGGATAATACATGATTTTAATTCCAAACAGCTTTCTAATATAATTTATTTATAAAAATATTATATATTTTAATTTGATCTCAAATTTGAATTAGATAATATTTTAAACAATTAGTCAAATTATATCCTATTGAATCTTTTTTACATTGAAATTCGATATAAAGACTAATCAATATTTTGATAGTTTTTACATTAAAAACCCACAACGTCGTTTCGACAACAATATTAATTTTATATTAATTTCTACCCCTTCTGTGATTAGAATTTGGATAAATGGATTACATATTTGTATTCAATAGAATTGATAATTTTTAATAATGTAAACTTTATTTTTTGAGCAAAATGATTAGTAAAACTGATTAAAATTAATTACATCAGTTAAGAGAAAAATTTGGATAGTAATGTACTAATCCAAATATTTAAGAACCTAAATGACCTAGAATCTTATCCAAAACCCATTAGATGTCAATATCTATACCCTATAATCAATTGGATTGACATAAGTCTATTATTTGACCCCCTTTCAACAAAAAAACATGGCTGGAATTCTCTTAAAATATTTAAAAAAGTGTCACCCATCCTCAACTATAAAAGACCACCACCACTACCCATCACTAAAACCTCTCAAAAAATTTATGTCGTATCATGATCATACCAATAATCCAACCAAAAATCATCCCTTATACCATGATACCTCTGTTATGGAATAAACCCTCTCATGGGAACAATTTTGCACAAACCAAAAGGAGTTAACTGATTCAGAGGTAACATTTTCTCTGAAGCTCTTTTCTTTTATTGTCCTTATCCACACTTAGACTCTATTTATTATGTTTTTGTCTAAAAAAATTAATATAATAAATATTATAGTATTTATTATGCTATTTTTTCAATTTACACTTACACACACCTCCATCTAATGGATATTGAATATATTGTTTCTATGTTTGGGGAATTATTGCCTCACGAAATAATGATTGTTCATTTTTAATTTAACATAAATCAAGGTAAAAATTATGATGGAAACTATATTTATATATGTGATATATTGTATTTATTATGTATTTAATCTTCATTATTCCTTTTAAAAAACAGTATCTTTACTTTCTATTCAGTGTTAATATGATAATCTCGTTTGAGGAAGTGTGGACTACTGACCCTCAAAGCGATGTGATTCATTGAACCACCACATGTAATTTATTAAGGATGATTATTGTGATATTATATTATATATTCATGATACTAGAATATTCATATATATATATATATATAATTTAATTTCTTTCAATATGAAAAATAATGACGGAAACAACGTTCATGCGTACGTACGGCTTACCATCTCCGTGAATGATGTATTCCATTTTATAATACTATATTCTATAGATTATCATAACAAAAATATAATTTATATTTATGATATTTATATAATTTTCTACATTATAGAATCTTAATAAATGTATAAGGACCATAAATATAATAAATTAAAACACATGTGAAGAACAAAGTTAATATTAACAAAATAGAAACAATAACAAATTATCATTAACAAGGGGGTAATATAATGCAATAATCAAACAATATATGGTAATATATACCATATTAAACTGTAAAATATTTAAAATAAACTTATATTTATTATACAGGAATCTTGTACGAGTATAGAGTGAGTCATGACAAAATGTTTGGGGATTTCATCTTACTTTTAATTTTTGTGTGATACAAACTATGTTGGACACTCTATCCATTTGTTTGATGTATGTAATTAGGATTATTGTATTCTAATTATTATTTACATAAATTTATGGTTATTTACATTTCCATTTTACGATCCTTCTTTCATGGGGTTTAGCTTTCAAAAGTTACCAAATTGGTAAAACATATTTGTCTCATTTTGCCTTCAATGAGATCTTGTTTTGTTATTCACCTAAAACCTTTTTCAATATGTAAACAATTTAATTTTTCATTTTATATCTTGAATCAACTAGTATTCATTTAATCATAATCTTCTTTTAATTACGTTTTCTTACATGGATAGTGTGATTCCAAGTTATCAATTTATAATAGTTCATTGAGAGAATCTCAACACATTCCAAGATTATTTGTGTTTATGCTACCATTGAATAAATATTTTGATTCATATCTCATGACTATTCAATAGTTTACATCTCCTCTATTTATTTATGATATCCTTTATTTTTTGAACCATTTTCATACTCTTTGTTACAAAAGATAATGAATTTATGTACAATCTGATAGTCTCTCTCTTCGACCGTAAGTCTATTACATTAAAAACCATATTTTTGAATTTTTTTCAAAATGATCCTAACAGTTCCATCAGTATCATCTTCAATAAAAACGTGATTTTAAATTTTTTAATCGATTTCAATTATTCCATTATATGATTCCAAATATATTTTTGAAGAAAATGTTTTTCCAATGGTTCTATGTTAAAAAAAAAGTATTTATCCAACAAGAAAGGATATTTTCCTCAAGAAATGTTTTTAAAATATCGTTCAAAATTATTTCCCATCGAAGATAACATCTATTTGTGTTATTAATGCCTTTATAGGTATGTTATTCAAAGTTTCAAATCATATTCTCTCTTTCAATAGATTATTTTGATTGTGTGATCCTTAAGAATATTGTATCTCTTACTCTGGTTATATGATTTCAAATCCCTCTTCCTTTAGTGGGATGGGATTATGATGAAATGATTATGAAACTTGTATCTTTCCATATGTTATGATATGTTTACATGTTTATGATACCCCTTTTATATCATGGTTTATGATATGATTATTTATGATATTGTGTCATAGTTATGTATGATTTATTTATGTGATTGTGGGGACCTATATATCTCTCCAATGAATTTTATATAGATTTATATCTCATGAGATATACTAAGATAGAATTGGGAGTGAACCATGACTACTATGATGGCCATGGGAGTAAAACATGACTACTAAAAGGAATGATGAGTGAGCTCATGATACTATGATGGATATTGGAGGGATCCATGACTAAAATTATGGTAATGGAATGTGATCCCATACTACTAATATGGTCTTCGAAGATATTACTTGGATACTATTGAAATAATTATATAATTTTGTGTTTTCAACACTTCCATATTTTACTCCTATTTTATTATTTCAGGGAATATGCTCTATATTTCATTGTGATTCATGTTGTATGAACTGAAAATTTGTGTTCCATGATCTCTATTATGAGATCTGATTTGTAGGGTGTTATCTTCTATTTTCATGAACACATTCTCATTCCATTATGATCATGATTATGCTTACATGTCTCCCTTGTTAACCCCTACATATCATTTGACCTTATCCCTTTTATGCTTCCTTTCCCTATTTTATGTTTATATGTATTGTATTTTATATTTCTAATATGGGTTCCAGTCAAGAAGAACCTAGTGGGAGATTTTGTATCTCACATATGTACTAGTATTTATGTTCCCATGTTTACAAAGTCACAATATTAGTATGGTATCTATTAATCTATTTGTGAAATTTTTGGTATATTCTAAAAATGTTATGTAATGTTAATGTTTAAAAAGAGAGGGTTTATATAGTTGTAATTAGAGGAAAATTTTAGTTAGCCTTTGGAAACTATGATTAGAAAACCTAGGTGAGAACCCTAATGAAATTTCAACAGATAAGTATCGGGATGAGTGAATGATTTGGAAAAAGTCTTGAAATTTTGGTGAAGGATACAATGATTTTTTCTAGAAATACATCCTTGTATGGATACTAATAGTGGAGGTGGATCTGGAAACAATGTACCAAGGGGTAACAAATCCGACACCATGTTTTTTGTTTGATTCGGGGTAATTTGGTACACAATAATAGTCTTTTCGACGCACTTGGTTTTACACTCTTAGATGATTTGAATATGGAATTCACAAACTGTTCCTGAACCATTATGACAGATAATAATATATGATGGATGTTGGAAACCTTGTATTAACATAAGGTGTCATATATTAAGAAAGTTTTCTTAAGTGAGACATCCCAAAAGTGAATTTTAATGATTATGTGGTTCCACATTAAGATAACTATTTCTTACTCTATAATTTTTCATTTATTCAATGGATGGAACATGAAAGAACAATGTAAATAGAAATTATGACATACAATTCCACTATACTCTTATTGAATAAATGAACACCATCCAAGTAGGAATGATAAAACTCATTTTTATGCTCACACATCTTTATAATATTATAAATCATTGTAGACATCAAAATGAGAAATATAGGGAACAAATTTATGTTGAATCTTTCATGAGGCAATGTACGCATTTTTTTATATAGTCCCCTAATCCACTTGAATCTTAATAATAAATTATTACCATTTAATGGATATTCTCTATTCTTCGGTGTTCAGAGCATGAGAAAATAATTGTTTATATTTATTGGTTAGAAGGAGAAGTAAATCAGTAGTGGAATATAATTAAGAATACGAAGATGCATGATGAGATTGAATCCATGGTATGGGACAAGTTCAAAGAAATATTTTTCAATCATTAATTTCCTCAAATTCTACATTCCATGTTGGATAAATAGTTCCTTGAGTTGAAGAAAAGGAATGATTAGTATATTGGTACCAACATGCTTATTTCAAAAGACATGATAGGTAAGATACATGAATTATCATTCAACCCAAAAGTAATGTTGACATGTTCTTTGGTTATTTAAGGAAAAGTATTAGAAGGTATTTGGACACAAGAGACATTATTACAAACAAAGTGATTTTTTATTGTGCAATCAAGGTTGAAATAGAGGTTGGATTCATGTTTTAATATCAAGGATTTGAAAAGAAAATTTATATGGAGTTTAAACAAAACTCTAAAAACCTAGGATAAAATAAGAAGAACATTCCTATATGCTCTATGTGTGGGATGAAGTGTGAATAAAATTTCTTTAAGTGGTATAATAAAAGTATTAAATTTAGAAAGTAAGGCCATTGGAATTTTACTACTGAGGCGATGGGAATAAGTTAGCTCAAAAATCCAATGGAGAAAGAGGCTCACACAATGAACCTCCAAAGATCCAGGGCTATATGTGTTAAGAGAATAATCATTATGCTAATAGATGCCCAAATCCAAGGGTTGGTGACGATGATTGATGTCAATAGCCACTTAAGCCCCATGATATGAGGAAATCTCATTCAATCTCTATATCTGATGAGGAGTGCAATAACGACATGTTGAAAGTTACACATACAGTCCACTCTAGAACTGGTAATTCCATATATTATTCAATATCTATCGACTCTTTCATATCGAACTTTTTTCTGTGGTTTTAATATTCCAACCAAATATTTAGAGGTGGAATGAGGATTGCAAACCTCTAATACAATAATGATTCCATTTCATGTTTATGATTATCCTCATGTTAATTTTTTTGGGAAAGTGCTTATTATAGATATTTTAATTCTTATATTGGATGAATTTAATTTAACCCTTGGTATGGATTGGATTTATCTACATAAATCCCATATCAATTATCATTTAAGTGAAGTTATGTTTGATATTTAAAACTTTCCTATGATCATCCATCAAAATGGAAATAAGTCTAATCTTATTTGGGATATTGCAACCAGTGTATTGGTATTAACTCCCATTCAAAAGGGTTGTTTATCAAAAATGATTAGGGAGAATATTGAAATCAATTATATACCTGTTGTTTTATATTATGTTGATGTCTTTCTTGATGAGATTCCCAGTATTCCAAAAAAACGGGAAGTTGAGTAATCGATCGAACTTATACCTTGTTCCAAACCAATTTCAAAGACTCCTTATAAAAAGGACTAGATTGAGTTACATGAATTGAAGAAGAAAGACAATGAAAAACGTGATAAGGAATTATTTCAGCCATGTTTTTCACCTTAGGATGAACTGATTCATTTTTTAAAAACAAATATGGGTCGATACGACTCTGCATCGATTATCAAGAGTTGAAATAGATATTAATCAAGAAAAATTATCCTCTTCTCCGTATTAATGACATATTTGATCAACTATACAAGGATCAATACTTTTATAGGATTGATCTACAATCTATATATTATCAATTTAGGGTAAAGAAAAATGTTATACTAAAGACTGAATTATGTAAAAGTTATGGTCCCTATAAAATTATAGTGATGCCTTTTTTTCTTTCTAATTCCACTTCTATATTCATTGATTTAATGAATATATTCGTTATAGATTAACTTGAATAGTTTTTCATAGTCTTTATAAATGATAGTTTTATCTATTCAAAGAGTAAGGAATAGTAGAATGATCACTTGTTATTTTTACTAAATACCCTATGGAATGAGCAGTTATAAAAAATTTATAATGTGTAAATTTTGGCCAAAAGGATTCATTTTTGGATCACATAATCACAAGATATTGTATATTAGTATATCCATCAATGATAGAGGTTATTAATGGCCAACCTCCACCAACCACGGTAACCGAGATCCATATTTTTCTGAGAATTTATAGATATTATCGATGGTTTGGGTATAATTTCTCATGAATATCTAATTCTTTATCCATGTTAAATCATATGGGTGTTACGTTACTTTTGATAGTAGAATGTGAGGAAAAATTCATGGAACTGAAAAGATGGTTGTTCAGTGCACCAAGGAATATAGTTCCATATATTTGAGAACGGTTTGTAATTTATAGTGAATCATCTAATAAGGGGTTTGTATGTGTTTTTATGAAAAATAACATGGTTATAGCTTAAGTCTCATGACAGTTTAAGATCCATGAGGAAAATTACCCAACTCATGATTTGGAGCTAGGATTAAGAATTTTTTATTTAAATATATGGAGGCATTATCTTTGTGGGGAAATGTGTGATATATATACTGATCATAAAATTCTAAAATATATATTCATAGATAATGAGTTGAACATGTGCCAAAGAAGATGGTAAGAGTTGAAAATGTATTATGAATTCTCAATACATTTCCACCAAGGGAAAGAGAAGAATTTGGGAGATGATTTGAGTCAAAAAATATCATGATATATTATCTATGATAAGGATAAAAAAGATTTAATATTTCTTTATTTTCAAAGGATGGATCTTGAAATCCTGATGGAAAGAGAAAAATATTATCTTTCCCAAATGATTGTTCAAACCTCTATCCGTGTAATGATTAAGGAGGTGTAGAAGGAAGATTAATAGATTCAAAAGAATATTATAAATGATTCCGAGTTTAGCGTTGATCAGGATGGAATTATAAGGTTCTAGAACTGTTTATGTGTTCCATCAATTCTATATTTGAAGGTGATATTAGAAAAATCTCATAGTTCTTCATTCTCTATTAATATTGGATGTGAAAATAATATTGGGAGGTAAAATAATTCTTCTGGTTGGATGGAATAAAGAGATATATCACGGATTTTAAATAATGGTTTATGGAATTCCAGATATTTAAGGATAAAAGAAAAAAGTCTAAAGGGGAGTTTCATCAATTACCTATAAAAGAATGTAAAAGGAAGAACATATTTATGGATTTTATCATTGGACTACCAAATACCTCTAATGTGTTTAATTCTATATGGGTGGTAGTTTATCTCCTTACTAAGTCATCTCACTTCATTTCTATCAATGTATATTTTCATCTATATAAGATTTTCGGAACATACATTAAGGAATATGTATGGATTCATGGAGTACCGAATTATATTGTATCATCTCAGGATCTAAGGATTTTGTTAATGTTCTGGAAAAGTCCTAAGAAAGCACTTGACAAAGAATTGAGTTATAGTACTTGTTATCCTCCGAAGTAAATTTTTATATTATATTTCATGGGATCACACTTTGGGTAAAATCTTTAAACCTTAAAATACAAATGAAACACTACAGTAAAGGAAAAAATTAAAACCCAAAAAAATAATTCCTCACAGCTTATCATCATCAAATAGATGTCTAGTCTGAAAGAATAATTCAAACCCTAGAGGATATGTTGAGATATTATTCTCTATACTTCAATTTATTATAGGATCATCATATTCCTCAAGTTGAGTTTTCATAAAATAATATATTTCATTCAATCATTAATATGGAACCTTATGAAACCCTCTATGGGATTAAATATAGATCTCTAATGTGCTAGAATGAGGTTGGAGAAAGAATGCTATTAGGACTTGATTTTATTTAAGAAATGATCTAGAAGGTTTGACTCATTCGACACCATATAAATATATCTTAGAGATGAAAAAAAGATACGATAATAACCATTTGTCAGATATAGAATTCAAATTTGGTGAAAATGTATTTCTATGAATCTCACCCAGGAAGAATCTTATGATATTCAGGAAGAAAGAGAAACTAATCCCAAGGTATATTGATCCATTTGAAAGTATTGATCATTTCGAGATGACATTCTATCACATGGAACATACTCCATATATCTCTCAAGTCCATGATGTGTTCCATTAATCGATTGGTGAGGATGTACATACACGTCCCTTCACATATACTAACCTCACAGGCCATACTGTAGGAGGAGGATCATTCTTTTGAATAGAAGCCTTTTGAAATCATAGACCAATCAGAGAATATTCTATCAAACAATACCACACTCATGTTTATGGTTTTGTGGATAGATGTCCAGTTAGAGGAATTATCGTGGGAAACTGAGGATATGATAAATCTCAAGTATCCTCATTTGATTTTTCCCATGTGACAGATTTCAATAGAGAAATTCATTTAAAGGAGGGAAGAATGTAACACCCCGAAGTTTATATAGACATTTTTTTGAATAAAAAAATTTCTTATCGCAATGCACTAATTTAATTATTCATTTCACAATAAACCAACTTTTCATACATTACATGCAACACTATGTTGGGGTATGATATGTGAAACACGGAGTTCGCATACAATACACACAACACTGAGTTTCTACAAAACATCAGCTTATTGTTTAAATAATATAATCATATCCTAGTTGTTTAAAATATATATATTAATAGTAATAACTGCTTTTCAAATATTTTCTACATTTTTTATTACAAATAAAATATATTGATAATGAATGATATTATTTTTGGTAAAGTATTTTTTATGTTTAAAAAGATATTTTTTTCAAATGAAACACATCTAAAAATGAATGTATTTTTAGACACAATTATAAATTGAATTTGATAAAATAATCCTCTTTTTAATTTAGAATTTTAAAATTATTGTAGGGCAGAATTTTGGTATTTTTAAAATAATTCTCATTTTTAGATGAATAGAAAAAAATACCATATTTTAAATCAAATAATATTTTTAATTAAATATATTTATAATGATAAAATATATTTTAATTTAAAATAAAAGTTTAATTAGATAATATTTTTATCAATTCATCCAATATTGGTCATTGTAACCATTTCCTCCGTGACATTGGATATAAACGCTAAGAAAAATTTTGACCATTTTTACTTTAACAATTCGCAGCATTATTTTGACGGCAGGATAAAATTTAAATTAGTTTCATCAATATCATTTATTAGAATCTAGAAATGTGTAATTCTATATTTTGATTTAATATTATTTGTAATGTATAATAAGGTCAAATTTTGTTTTTAACAAAATTATTATTGAAAGTGATTAAAATTAATCACATGAGCTAAGAGGCACATGAGCCTCAGCCCAGTTGGTGAGGACTCCTTAAGAGCATCCAGGAGACCCATGATCAAATCTAGGTATAGGCTAATTTTCAAGTAATGTAGAAGGTACTGTAGCAGTTATGATAGATGGTACTGTAGCAGTCACTATAGCATGAACTGTTTGGCCCTGTAGCAGCCGTGAATATTCCCCTCGTTTGGGCCTTCGGGCCACCGATTTGGTCCCCAAGTCTATTAAGGCCTTCGGGCCTCCCAGGTCTTCGGGTTAGTAAGGCCTTCAGTCCAACTCAAGGAATTCAGGACACCTTAAGTGCAGATTCAAATGAAACAACCTACAAGGAACAAACTTTAGAAGGAGGAGGAGGAAGGAGCTTTCACCATAGTAGAAGCTAAATGGATTGAAAGAATGAGAGTGTATGTCACTTTCCATCAGGACAAGCATGTGTATGCATGGGAAATCATACCCGAATAGCCATGTGGTGGTGGATAGGTGATTTCACGATGAAGATGTTGGGGAGGAGCAGTTCCAAGTAGTGAGTCTGGGTTGTTTATAATGTTTGAATCCTACATTAAATGAATTCCTCTAAGGCCTACGGGAAATGTAATACTAATTCATACAGGCCTTGTAAGGGTTCGACCTCATCCATTTATAGAAGGATTATCAAAAATCAATAAAAAATGAAGTCCATTGGTCCATTGGAAGGATATAAGCTAAGAGAAAAATTAGGTTAATAATGTTCTAACCCTTAAATTTAAGCCCCAAAAAAACGTATACCCTTGTCCAACATCCATTTTCTATCCACACATCAACCTTATCATCAATTGGATCAACCTTGGTCTTTTATGGAATCAAAATTCAACATAGATAACGTGGGTGGAGTCCTCTCTTCAAATATTTAGAAAGGTTATACCCATCCTCCACTATAAAAGGCCACCACATATACCAATTCATCACACCAATAAAAAAATTTATGTTTGGCCATTATCTAAACAAGTAGCCTCCAAAAAATCATACCATAGTCATTGAATACTCTTTTATGGAATAAAATCTTCCAAGGAAGGCTTTTGGCACAATCCAAAATGAGGTACCCAATTTATAGCTAACATCTTCTTTCAAGATCTTTTGGATTATGTTTATTCTCCACCCCTCCACTCTCATTATTACATTATTGTATTAAAATAGGAGTATACACAATTTACTACTATGTTTTTATTGTAATTTTTTTTTACCTAAACCTACACACATTTCCATCTAATCGATATCAAAAATACAATGTTTTTGTATGGTGAGTTACTGCCTCATGAAACAATGATTGTTCATTTTACTTTTACCTCCAATTTCACTAAAACAAATTTTTTTATATTCTTCAATATGGTTATCCAATTAAAAAAATATTGAAAGAAACAAAGTAGATAATATAACATTACGAAAATTCTATAGTTAACATGACTTAGTAGTTTCATCATATCATACTAACTACTTTCAAATAAAAATTATATATTTTTATAAATTGTGTTAAAAATCAAAATACATTACTACCCATGGGTTGACTTAGTCGCTTGCACCTTCATTGATCTAAAGAACACCACAATAACCAATCAAATGATTTCTCGATTCGGATTGTATCCCAACATGACTTATCTTCTTTCCCTAAAGGATGAATCATAATCCCTTATGATGACTAAAACATTACATCTCAAAAATATCATCAGCATATTTGACATTCATTTCTGATCAAAACAATGTATTTTAAAATATTATAATTTAAAAATTCCATTTATTCTCTTACATAATTGTTATCAACAAACAACTTGTGACGTGCCGCTCCGTGGAATCATGTTTTTTGTATCTGAGTAATAATATAAGTATAAAAAAATCCATATACTTAAATTATTTAATTTCATCATGCGACTCCATTTAAATGTTTTGAAATATATCCATATTTTATCTTCCATTAATATCAAGAAAAATCTATACATATCATGCCAAATATTATTTCAAACATGTTTTAGGATTTTTTTATTATTGAAATCTTACTCATGTATTAACCCATTCAATTTTATCTCAAGAAATTTTATCTAATTTTATCCCTATTTTCCATTCCAATTTTTTTTTTCAATTTTTCACTAAGTGTTACTCAAGCACATAATGAGGAAGATAAGATAATATAGGTGGATCTACCACAAGAACAATCTATATACTTCATGACATACTATGATCAACTTCTTGAATATGAAAAAAGATAATATAACTATTCCAATGATTGTGTGGTTTACAAGAATAATTTACTATGATTTTTAATCGATGTTACATACTATGTACTTGATATGTAGATCAACCATGAGGCTATATGTTGACCATGTTAGTTTGTGTATCAACCACATGACTATTTTACTTAGTTTTTAGTATATAACACACATAAAAATTACCCACATGGTTAGTGGATCGACCATAGGATTATAGACTTAGAAAAATATGAAATCAAATTTGGGAGGGTATTTATTTAACTCCATTCCCTTATATGTATGCCGAATGTATAGTAAACTATTAATATCCTCCATAATATCACTGATTAAAAATAATAAATATTATAAAACCTCATCTAATTTTTGGCTAACACTTATTAACAAATAAATATTATATAGCACAATATATTTATGTTATCCCAAATCATGGTTTTTATGTTCTCTAATATAAAATCTTTTTCAAAAATTAAATAATATATATTCTTACATTACACTTCAACTATAACTTCACATCATATGAAACTATTTTATAAAAAACTATAATCATTCTTCTAGAAGATAATTTTATTTCATGATTAAAAATTAACCAATCATCTTATATTGTAGGATACTACATAAAAATGAATGTCTTGGAATTTAAGTAGTAAAAAATATTACAATCAGTTTCCCATAATATGAAATATCATTTGAATTCACAATGGAATCCAACTCCATTATTATGTACCCATAATGTACAATCATCTTATTTTCCATGTGCATGGTTGATTTTGAAATTCATATCCTATATCATCTACTTTGCATCAGGAAGCTGATAGTGAATACATGAAAATGTGATAAAATATAATCATCAGCCCAAGGGATCAACAAATAAAATTTCCCATAGGTTACTACTATATAATACTATCAATTCCTCATTAAGGATTCTTTTATTTACCCTATGATCAGATTAAAAAAATAATTTAGCTGATATTATTCGATTAAAACCCCCCAAAATACATTATTTATGATTTTTTCCAAGGAAAATAAAAATTCCATCAGTTTAAATTCTCCTTTAGGAATCCCAAAAGCACATTAATAGATAACCTACATAAAAAAAATAATCCATGAGTCTATATTATCCCCTTGAGAATACTTCTTTTGATATCTTCCACTCGGAAATAAAAATACCATGAGTTGAGGCTCTCCTCTTGGTTTTGACCATCCTTTGGGAAAACATTATTCTAGAGAGGCAATTCAAATATTCAACATTATGTTTAAATAATATTGAAAATTTATCTATATTAGCTAATATTAAAATTATTTTCATTACAAATGAATAAAATTTTATGTGGATCATTTTGATCACTTCAAAAGAAGGTAAAAAAGCTTTTGTGATAAAAATGATATAATACTCACTCAAATTACATGATTTGTGTTGATGATGAAGTAGTATCACAACCCATTATGAAGATAAAAATGTAATATCCCTATGTCAAAGGACATATTGCATACCATGGAATGGGGATCCTTAAAAAATCCAATATTTTGATGATGTGGAGAGATATTCCCATTGTATGTAGGCCATAGATTTTATTAATTTTTTTGATAAAAGGATTCTCATTTCTTTAAATACATATTTAAAAAAACCATAAAAATAATTTGGTCTTCTAAAACACAAATTATGTTTAACCCTTATTATTAGATGAATTTTCTATTAACCAATATTCAATTTGAAAGATAATGCTACTAAAATAAACATAGGAATAAAATATTATTGTCAATTTAAATTTTAAATAAGAATATGATAGTTACAAAATTTCATTCTGACATTGAGAAAATGTCCATGTATGTTCCCTCCACTATGTACACCCTACCTTATCCACCCTGTCTGGTGCCCATCTTTCTTATAAAATATTTCCATTTTCCTCAACCAATCCCCATATTACTTATTTATAAATAAATAATCAATTATATACATTCTACCAATAGATTTCATGCTCATTACCAAATTCATACTAAGGAAATCACATATGTACCACATAAATTTGGGATATTAGGTTGGTTTTACCTATAAATGGATTCAACGGCCCCCTATTTAAGCGTTAATTTATAGAAAAAGGTTCCAAAAAATATATTCGATGACACATATTTTTATTATATTAACCAAATCCTCCCACAATTTTCCTTAGTGATATGTAAAAATCACAAAAATCAAAAGACAAGTAATGAAAATGAAAATTCACCAAACCCTCTAGGATAACCTAGGTGAAACTGTTTGATTCCCAGGTTCGTTCCACTCTAACTGACACCCAACACATAACCAGGGTGATGAATCATATTTCCTAGGTATACTAAGGTGGTTCAGAACCTTGGATTCCTAACATGGAGAAATTAAAAAATTTCAAGTAACGGTTTGAGTTCCAATTTTACATGGAAACCTACATTGGTATACATTCATTCATATCACCTAATGGGGTGTCAATATTTTTATCCCACTAACCTAGGGACCATCAACACATGTCACATTCCTAGGAAATCATTTTTCAATGGCTCCGATATTAAGATTACTGCATGGTCATCAACTATGTCTTCTAAAATCATTATATTTGGAGTGACACCCATATTAAGATGCATATCCATATCCTGTGGACTCATCCCCTTTACCCCTATTCTAGATCATTAATTGAAAATATTCTCATAACATCAACTATATCCCTCTATTTCTATCATTTATTACCAGGAAATTTCATGTCTTCAACCAAAAACAATTTAGGAAAATAATAAATTTTGTCGGGTAATGATACAAAAAAACCCAATATTTATATAAAAAATCATTGATTTGAATTACTCATATCAGTTTACTATAATTCCGTAAATAAATATTTTCCCCCTATATTCTAAAAAAATAACATGAATTGTATTTATCATCTTGGATTCCATAAAAGTATATTCTTATGTGGTTCCATTCATAGTTTTCTAAAATGGTTTCTACCAAGTCACTCCACCTAGTTCCTAAAATTCCTTGATTTGAGATGACATTATTAGTTTCACATACCCCTTGAGTCAATTTACCTTCCTGGATCATAAAAATAAAATAGATGATTCATATTCAAAGATAACTAAAAAAGGGACACATCAACATAACGCTCTCACTAAACCATTACATATTACCTATGACCTAGTAGTCCACTCTATAGGACATTAAAATCATTAAAAAAATCAAGAATGCTATAACATAAATTTAATCATATGGGTCCTTATCACATGAAAATAAATGTTATGAAATTCATTATTAAATTCCATATAACTAAATGTTGTCTAATTCCGTTCAAAATGATAGGATGGGATACCCATTCACATGATTTATATCAAACCTATAATGCATTCTACCTCCTATGATAGTATTCCAACACCTTCTGTGATGGTGATATATTCTATAGTTTCTGATTATATGGAATTAAAATACAAGGAATCAAATAATTTGATCTAATTAAATATAATATAGTTCCCATGTGTTGTGTCCACTTAAATGAATGTTTTTTGTAATTTAATTTCAATAATGGTTTGTCAGTATTATTACAATGATATATTTTATAAAAATCAATTAAATATATATTAGTATATCCAAATTCATAATTTGAGAAGTTATGTAGTGAGTCAAACTACCATCCTCTTGACTCAAAAATGTAATTCTAATTCTATATAATGTCAATAAATTATGGAAAGGAAGAGACAATCACCCCAGAACAAAAAAACATAAAAAGTCATGTTTTCCTAATAACATATGAAATAGGTACCATGAAATGTTTTCATTTCTAATATGTTGAGGTCATCATCCTTGATGTGAAATATTTTATCCATAAAATATATTTTTTAATCATTAAAATTGTATATCTATCATTGGCCATTTTCTAGTGTAAAAATAATCCATTAAATATTTTATCCTAATTACTTTCATAGATTAGATCCCTAACTTAAATTATTAAATCCACAAATATTTCACCATTATGGGCTCAATACATAGGAAAAGCATAACTTCTTTTAATTCCCCATGGAACACAATGATTGTTTAAAAATTCAATTCAAAACCATAATCACAAAAATATTATAATCCATGATATAATTTCCCATTTTTTAAATTTTTCCCTACACCATGTCTATTTTCTCTAGTATCTTATTTTATATAATGATTATTTACTTCTCAATATTAAACTCTGATCCTCACTATGATATTTTAAAGTCACACTCTATATTTTTCCATCAAATAAGATTGAATGGGGTCAACTATCACATGGGTAGATTTCATAGTTGAGAAATACATGTGAAAAACATTTATTTAAACTATAAACCATAATCGAATTTTATTTCCCAACAATTGTGTAAATGATGATATAATGAACCTAATCAATATGTGGTTTTTGTAGCTCCACCAAACATTAAAAAAAGTACTTAAAAGGTTACAACACACTATATTATTAATTATCAATCATAAACTATATTTATATAAATATTAAACTGTTATTTCAAAACAAAAATAACCCAGAACTCATATAATGATTTTTTCTAACAATATTTACATTTTATTTTTTTGTGAACACATAACAATTATAAAAAAATAAACTTTGATAACCATCATTATATTCTTGAATGAGTATCCAGTGAGTTCAAAATTATTAACTACAATCATAAATGATAACCTAAGAGGGTTGGGACTGGATGGGGGTAGTGAATTATGGTATTCTAATTTTAATTTACCCATTTCAGTATTCATTATTAGTTGAAACAAAAATATATTACTCAAATATTTTTATATGATAATGCCTAATGTCTCATGTGATTTATATAGTTTACCCATACTGTGATATTTCCAAGGATTATATAATAGTTATGTACTGATATATTTTTTTAAATACTAATACTTGTTAACATGCTTATAATGAAATGAATCTTTATCTGGGTTCATAAATAATCATAGGAACTTGATCTAACTTCTCCCTCACTCAATAAGAACTCAATTCTCTTACATATTTATAATTTTCAATCAAACATGTCAAAAAAATATTACCCCTCCATATGTGCATAAATATACTCTATATCCATCATGATTGATAATATCCTCTTCCACTTCTTCATCTTTGGATATATCCTTAAATGGAATAATAAGTTCTTATACCTTCATCTATAGACTTATCTATAATTATACCCAATTATGAATTCTTCTCATTAATATATTGTTCTATATATGACATTTGTTTCCCTAATTAAAGAGAAAACCTCAATCATCAATTAAAATAATATTTTTTTTATTAATCATGATAAAATTTAATAATTATAATTTTTAAAATACTATCCAATATTCATCAAAACAAATATAAACCCCATAATTTTTTGTATATTTTCATATTCATCCAATAAATGAATAACTATGATCCAATGAATGGAAAACCAGGACATGATTTTAATTCAATGTATAGAATCCAAAAATAATAACATTAAAAACATATTATCTCCCATATATCCAATTTTTTTATTCCATATAAAAACCTTATCTAAGGTAAACTATAGTGTAACATTAAGAAACCATTATATGTTTCTACCATATTCACATGTGTAGATTAAAAGTCAAGATAAAATACCAATAGACATGAAATCTTCACAAATTTTATTTAAACCACAATGAATTCCCAACTCACTGTTTCCTTCAAAATAGTAGTAATGGATTCATAAAATAAAATAAATTCTTTCAAAAAAAGTCCATTTTCCAAGATCATCCAATATTTGTTTGATTTTTGTCCAACCCATTTTTTCATTCTATATTTCACTTTACATCAAACAGTAGAAATATGAAAATTCAATATTGAGTACAACTATGGAATATTATAGTCATTCATTTTTCAATCATCCATGAAAATAATAAAATCCACTATTATAGAAATGTGCTAGGAATAATAATTAGATTTTAAATGAACATCACTATAACTACCAATGATACCACCATCAACATTGTCAAATTTCATTTAATCTATACCATAATATATGTTTTAGATGATTTTTCTATTATTTCAACTTAATTTAAAACACAATTTCTCTATAAAAACGTTATTATACTATATATGGTTAATATTAATGAAGGAATTAGTATACTATAATATTTTCATCAAGGTGTTTTAAAAAATACTCCCAAAAATTTATAATTATTTTTTCTAACAATATCACATCCTTGGCTTTATTAAAAAAACAACATATCATTATTCCCCACAAAAACCTCATTAAATTAACAATAAATTATAAAAATATAATCCATTGATTCGAAAAATATCCATCCAAGACCACATGAGTCTATATTTTCATGAGAAAAAAATATTACAAAAAATATTAATTAATTACTATATTAACCTCATGATTTTACACCCCATATTAAAAACACTTCAAATCACATTTTTTGTCAAGTGAACTATTCGTATACATTTAATAATCCCTTCTTATTATATCCCCCTAATATAAGTTGTATTGAACTCTCATTTAAGTATCATTCCTCCCCCAACCCACTATGTTAACACTTTTGACACAATAGATATAATTCCACCATTTAGCATCATATAGAAAATAATTCTATCCCCTCTGAAGTTTTCATATAAAACTAATTGTAAAATAAACTGAGGAATAATTTTTAAATTATGTTATGATGTTTAAAAATTAAATCAATAAAATCATGAGTGAAAACATTAGCTTTTTTGAAATACTTATTAAAAATATCAACACATTAAAAAAGTTCAATTATTGATATCGCTTTTTGAAACATGTTAGTCGAAATATATTCACCGTAAAAGGAGTAGGTGTACCTTATCCAAAAAATAATGTAGATGAATATGGTTTATAAATTTCTGGTCCCATAACCATTACGATATATTTAATACGTATCATATGACTCCATGGTCAGATTCACATCCATGGGTGGGATATTTACAACCATCCCTAATAGAAACCCCTTCAACATGAATCCCATTGGAATTCATTCATGATTCACCCAACATACACATGTGAGAGTTTGAAATAATGAGACTCACTAATTTTATTTCACGCCAACTTTAACTCCACATAACATAAAACCCGTAATTCAGATGGTTCATAATAAATGTAACAATTCTATAAATTTTGAGTGCATTTTCACATTATAATTTTAATGAATTAGGAAAATCTATTACATATCAAACCCATGTAAAAAAACTGGAAACAATAAATATATTTTCTTCTTCACTGAAATAACAAGATTCTTAAGATAATATATTAGTTAATTGTTTAAACAATTTCTTCACATAGGGAATATTTTCTTTATGCCCAGATAAATATCATAATAGTTCATACCCATCCACATTCCCTATGAAAACCATTTCAAAACACAGTATGAAAAAAACACATCTCAGTTAGTTTGTGACAATAAATGTAACTTATTAGTCGTTTTTTCAAAATAATAAATGCATAATAGAATTTTAATTTATCATAATAATACATAACTAATGTAATAATTTTCAAAATAATGAAATCAACATCATTGTTAAAATATTTTAGAAAAGCTATTATAATTATTCATAATGGAAATATCATAGTGATGATGGTTTTTTATAAAAACATTATTTCTTATAAAAACATATTCTTGAAAAACATAATTTTTACACTTAAAACATACATATTATTTCCTTTAAACATAATACAATTTAGTTACTAGATGAAATAAAAAACCATTTAATACATTTCAATTATATCACCTTGGTATCTTGTGACATCATTCATACATTAAAACATACAAGAACCCCAATAAAGTAATGAAAAGACCGAATAATTATCAATTCATGTAGGAGTAACCACTCACATTTATGTATTTCTATATTATCCAACACACTAGAGAAGTAAATATATATCGGTCGTCATCAAAGATATATTAGGTTAAAAAATAAATCATATAATTTTTTTAAAAAAATACTTGAATTCAAAAAAAATAATTATATTTATCCTTAAACTCATTTTAATAGAAATTAAATCCCATAAGTAATAACATAATCTGTTATCTCAAAATAATGAGAAAAATTTTATGTTTACAAATAAAAAATTTTAAAACTAAAAAATTCTGGAATATTGAGAGAATGATTTCATTTGATGATAATAAAGGAATATTTTAGGGGAATTTTGATACTAAATAGTGTTTATGATGGTTATAAATGGTTGTCAATCTGTTTACATTAAAAAATATTCATTTTTCACATTTTTAAAAATTAAAAATATCCCATTAAACTTTTTTTAAAATATTTATTTTCAAAATAATTGTTCATAATGTAAAAATTTACTGAAAACTAACATTAAACAATTTTAAAAATAATTATGAAAAAATTAAAAAAATTAAAATAACCTCTACATGCAAGGAAAATTGTTTTTTTCAAAATCATTAAAATAAGATTTTTAAAACAATATCCCTTAACATGAGTCTGAATTAAAAGGTATGTGATGTAAATAATATTTAATGTATTAATATTTATTTATAAATTCATAAGAACCATTTTTGGGTATATTTCCTTAATCTTATCACATTAATTTCCTTAATTTCCTTACATTACATAGTAATTATATTAGAAATGTTCATGCTAATATTTTTGAGGATGTTTGGTTTTCAATAAAAAAACATCATCAATAGGATTACCATGGTTGGAGGGTAAATGTTAAATCATTTGTAGAATATTAATAATGAAATAATTATTATATTTGGATATAAAAAAATATTTTATAATCATCAAAAACCAAATAAATGTCAAAAAACACAACACTTAGAAGATGTGGTAGTCCACACATACATACAAATGTTGTTATCATTTTTCAACCGATGGATGGATAATACATTAATTAATATCATTTCTATAAAAAATAATAATTTCTCTTTTGAAGAGCACATATATTAATTAAATATATCATATTAACTATCCATAAGATTTGTTCATGAAAATCAAAACAGATTTCTTTGTGGTGGTTGAAGTCTACACGTACAAACGAGAGATGTTTTATTTTTCCATATTATGGAAATAGAGATCGAAAAGGGTTTTATATATAAAAGTTTACAATTATATATATATTCAATATATGCTATTATATCAGCATAGTTTGGTTAAAATTTAAAGTGGTATAATAATAAATAAAATAGTTGTACTCATTAAAAGATATAAATCCTCTCTTGAAATATAACTTTGGAATACATCTTATACTAATATAGGATGGTCTTAGGGGGAGAAAATAAGGTGTATGAAGTGGAGAAGGTGGATATAAAACTATTGAGGATTATTTAGAAAAATTTACCAAATTTGTGAAGAATAGAGGATAGTTGGTTTCCTTTTATAAGTGTGCTGAGTAGAAAACATCTAAATATTATAAAAATTAAAATAAAATTTTGTTTTTTTATTAACAATTACCTAAAAATTGGATCCATATTTAGTTATTTATGATATAGGTTTCAAATAGAATAAAAAATTTGGTATTTTGAAATGTATTTATGTTATTGTATCCCATATCGTTTTTCTTTAACCACTTAAAAAACTTGGTAAATCTTACCCACTATGGCACATTTTTTAATCATTAAGTGTCATAGAATTAATTTTAAAATAACGTCATGATAATATATAAACAATTAATGATTTTATATAAACCACCACATAAAATTTATTCATTAATGTATTTTATTTCCTTAAAATCATTTAGAGATGAGTTTTATATATTATATACATTTTAATGTTCTTTTCATGTCAATTAAATTTTTTGGAAATAAAACACTTCAATATGTTCTTTTAGTTTTAATTAAAACTATAAATTAATCACTTATAATTAATTAGTCCTTATAAAATATATGGTATATAACAACTCAACTAAATATTATTACTTTTAACATGTTTAAAATCGAGTTTTTACATTTGGGACAAGCATTGTGTTGTCATTCTGTAACTGTTCAAGACCACTCTATTATCTATAAAATTAAATAATAAATAACTATCAATAAAAAAGAATTAATATTAAGAATATCAATTTAATGTCATTAATATATTTTCATCCCAAAGATAACATATTATAGATATTAAAAGAGATATAATGATATTATTGAAATGTTTTTAACTTAAATTAATGTATTGGTCTTATTAAATGTAAGGTGGTATAAAAACAATAAAATTTAAAATATAAGAAGATATGGGTGGAAATGAATCATATAGTAATATTTAATATAAAATTTTATTGTATTATCACCTAGTATATAATGTAAATAACCTGATTTATCTCTTATCATGGTGACACATTTTTACCATGGTATTTATTCACAATGGTCAAAAAATAAATAAACCTCATTGCTAAATCTAAACCACATGATTTAAAATATGGAAAAAAATTTCATGATTCAATTATTTATAATTGGATAAAATTTGTTTTAATATAAGTGCATGAAATGCAATGAAAAACAATTTCAATAAAATTATGTTTTAAGGACAAATTAATCTTCTACAAATATAAAATTTAATGTTGATTCTAATAAAATTAATTAGATTATTTTTAAATAAATGTATCTTAACATGATTTAGTATCAATTTCAAATAAATAATACTTTAAAAATTATTTTTAATAGAATAGAAATGACAGTTTTGAAGAAATTAACAAATTTACTATTCACACAAAAATCAAAATTTCATAAAAAAAGATGAACATAATACTAATATTATAAACAAATTATGATTTATGAAATTATTTTATTTTTTTAATAAAATTTTAAATTTTAGTTTACATTTATTATTATATCAGGGCCCAAGATTCAATAATTTTTTTTCAATAAAATTTCTTTTTGAATCATAAAATAAATTTTTTATCATTCTCTTTTAAATAAACATAATTTAATGAATGTTAATTAATTAAATTGGATATATAATCTTATAATTTATTTATAATAATTTAAAAACAATGATACATTTATTCTATTAATATAAAAAAATATGGGACATACATAAAGACATTATTTAAAGGATACCTTGTAAATCAAAAGCAGTTATCATCATTTGAAACAAATTTATTATTCATTTTATAGTTAATAAATTTATATTTGTAATTTATATTATGATTAGTCCTATTTATACAAACCAAATCAATGAATATGTAATAATGATCATATTTAAATTATAGTATATAATAGTTCATTTTGGCATGATGTAGTGTAAAACAATCAATATTTAATATATTAGTTAATGATAAAAAATTATCAAATCTTATGTTGTGAAATTATAATCCATTAAATATCGATTCCTAAAATGTTTATCTCATATCTAAAAAAGGGATCAAAACACAAAAAACCAAATCCAATAAGTGGATGAAAAAACATATACTGATCAATGTAAAAAAATTAGTATTTAAGAAACATATGTTATAATCCAACATTATAAAAATGGATAATAAAACATTGTTTTTAATATTTATTAAGGATAATATGATGATACCCAGAATAAAAATTAATCAAATTCCCAAATATATATAACATTGGAATGAAGTGAAAATATGGATATAGAGGAGAAAAATAACATATATAAAATTATAAGGAGTGATAGAGAACCAGATCATATGAAAAATAATTACCATAAACCCATAAATCATTATGGGATAAACAATACAATTAGTTCATAAGAAATATAGGTAAAGGATAACATATATATTTCATGATGCTTTTCATATTGTTGAAGAATTATTCTATAATCAAGATATCGATCATGAGAAATTATAGTATCAGGATTTATATATATATTTTATGTTAAATTTTATAATTTTGTTATTATTTGTTAAATTTAAACAAATATCTTGACCGATACTCCTAGAAATGCTTATTTAAGTTTAATTTTACATGTCTGATGAAAAATAATTAACTTTTAATGGATTATAAATTTCCAAAAATGGATGAAATCATATTCCACTTATCTTTACATGTGATTCAAAACCAAAATGGTTAGCACATGTTTTGATGATATCTGATATGATGAATAAATAAATCCACCATCAAATCCATAATAAGTAAAACCATGTTTTATATTGGAATGGTTTATCCCAATCCCTTGGGATGAATTTGGATTAATGCTAGTTTCCAAGACTATGGTAGACCTAATCACCAACAAAAAAAGGGAAATGTAGAAGTGTAGATGTACAATAGCATCATTTGATAGGACAACTTATAATTTAAGACACTATAGATAGTTGTATATTAGTTCTATAGGAATATCCCCAGCAGTAACTATCAATGGATAGAATCTAGAGGCTACATCATTATTGAAATGTGATCTTACATTGTAATTGGGGGAATAGTTTATTTTTATTATTTAATAGCTCATTCAAGTTAGGTTATCTTTGTTGGAAGGAAATTATATAAATCACTTCCTACTGTGACAACTAATTAGAATCAAATATTATTCCCCTTTATAGAAGTAGGGGATTCCCCGGAACCTTGAAAATAAATTTTTCACATGATCTTCTTCTAATTCATGTGTCGTTCCCTTTATCATTTTTGTGATTCATTTTTCATTTTTTCTTCTAGATTTTATACAATAAGTTCTTCTTTCAAAATTCTATAAATAACTAACTATAAAACGCATCAATATATTCCCATATAAATTAAAAACCCCAATAATAATAATAATAATAAATATACCATATGATTTTAATTATATATCATTTTAACAAATATCACTAAACAATATTAGTAACTCATAAAGTAGCATACCAAATAAATTTTATTATTTATCATATACCCTCCAAAATATATTAATCCTTTCTGTAAATAACCCAATTCCCCACAAAAAAACAAAAAAAATTAATATACGAATCTAAATGAAAATTTGGTATTTATGTTTCAATTTAAATTATATTTTATAATATTATATTTTGGTAAATATTTATCATATAATGTTCAAAAAATATAATAACCCTTTTAACACAGTGAAAAAAATTACATCAACATCAAATATCATCATAAACTATATGGTTCTAAATACATTTAATATTATTTCCAAAAAATATAAAGGTAGTCATCATCAAATAACATTTTCACTGCTATATGAGTTGAACATAAGGGTTCCATGTACATCATTTTTTTAAAACTTAATAAATATATCCCGATGAATTTCAATAATATAGATACAAAAAAATAAATCAATTCTATTAAACTTATTATCAACCGAAGACTTACTGGCCCTTTATTGTTTATAAAACTCATAAAATATCATCATCTTAATAATCTTAGCACACAAATATATCTAAAAAATTCATATGATAGAAACAATAATGGATGGGTCCCATACCAAGTGGGATATAGATGATACTTATCATAGACATCCAAGGATAGATACACCGCATTGGGAGAACACATACCACCATCCATGGTTACAATTCATTCCACATAAATCCCTTTTCTAGAGATTCATTATTCACCCAATGCCCATAAAAAATAGTTTCCAATTATCAGATTCACTACATTCATATGATAAAAAATACAATGTCCCATTACTTAAAAAAAACAAAAAAGACAAGATTTATGAAAATTATTTCACTTCCTTAAATTATTATGATATTTTATCTTTTTATTTAGTGAAATTATAAAATCTAATACACATAAAACCCCTATAAAACAAAGAGTAAAGATATAATAATTTTTCCCCACAAAAATTAGACTCTTATATTTATAGTCTTCTTTCATTCCTGACATAGTTGATTCATTCAAGTCCAATTTAAATTATTTATTGATAAATTTCCTAATATTTATTACAAATCATTAATCCATATGAAAAGTATTTCAAAAATTTGGATGAGAAAATAAATCTATGGTTTAAAAAATAAATGAAAAACATTATTCCATTTTTAAAAATGAAAAAATATTTAATAATGTTTTTTCTTAATTAACCCATAACTCAAATAATTATTTTCTTATCCAAGAAATACTTTTTAAGCGATTTTATATAATATATCATAATAAATCATTGAAGAAAAGAAATTAATCAGGAGGTTTTCTTATAAATCGTGATCACTTTTAGAATCTTTTTATTGGAAAACATATGTTTCATGCATAAATAGTGCATTGAATTTCATTTTAAACATAATACCCACACCTTAACTTATTAAATCAAATGAAATACATTAAAATAATTTTATGAAAATCATATACTTACCTCTTCCAATTATCATTACATTAACCAGGTCAATAACCCTTTCATTAGAATCACCTTAATAGATAATACATATATATCATTGGAGAAACCTTTCACTGGTAAACTCTCTCATTTTACCCAATTAATGGAGGATCTATATACATATCACCCATTATTATAGTTATATCAGGATCATAAAAAATTTATAAAAAATTTAAAATTACCATTTTACAACCAAAAAACTATATCATTCACATTAATGATAAAAAACACTTGAATTAAAATTGAATATTATAAGCATTAACACATTCAATTATCTCATAAATATCACATAGTTTTTGATTCCTCATATTTATTAAAAAAAATTAAATTCAAAGAATATTAAGTGAAATATTTTATTACAAAATAACCATAGAAAAATTATTGGTAATCATGTAAAACATAATATATAATAGTGTGAAAGGGATGTAAAAAAATTTTATTTAAAAATATTTGTATTGCACTTGGTTAAACAGTAAAATGTAACCCATTTGTAAAATGTTGAAACAATTACTTTTCAAACAACTTTAAATAAATGAAAAAATTAATTGAAAATGGAATTTATCTACCTTTTAAGAATAATTATGAAAACATTTGAAACCTTTAAAACAACATCGACATGGAAGAAAAACTCATCATATGAAAACATTAAAATAATAGTTTTTAAATAATGAATCTTACCTATAGTCTAAATCAACTTGTACATGCATCAAATCATATATAATAAACATATATTAATTATATAAATGTTTAATACAATTTTAATTTTTATTCCCCTATTATTATACGATTTAGTTAATTTAGATCTTTTTCCTACATAGTTTTTATTTTATTTATGTTCATGTTGTATGTTTTGAGGATGGTTGGTTTATATTCCAAAAAACATTTGGTTAGTTAAACATGGTAAAAGGGTAATTAAAAAATAATATAAATAGTATTAATTCATATATAAATTTAATATATATATATATATATTAAATAAAAGTTTATAATAATCTATGAAAGCACGACATGAAAACTGAATCATATCTCTTCATGGATGTGGTAGTCCTCAAAAACGCACAAACAATTTTATCATAGATTGAATAGAAATAATGAATGTAATAAACAATTTTTTTGGAAAAATAATTACATAACTAATATCAAATTTAGTCACTAAATCCATCATAATATGTTTTCTATAGTGATGGTGATGAAAAATGGAACTCATCGCTTTGTGGATGTGGTAATCCCCATGTACTCATGATCGATGTTTTCATTTTATATAGGATGGAAACAAAGATGAAAATGTTTCTTCTATAAATATAATAGAATTTCATTATATGAAATATAAATATTATTTTATTTTTAATGGTTATAATATAATTTATGGAGCTAGAGGAGAAAATAAAATAAAAGAACTCATTTAACGTTATGCCTCTTTTTTGGAAGGCCTCATTTTGATTACACATTAAAATATCATAGAAGAACACAAGATATAGGTTATTTATAAGTAGTATATTAATTTATATTGTTATATAATTTATAATAAAAATATATCATTGTGTTTGATAAAGATAAGATACATGGTTCCAATTTATAAATGAGGTGGGTGATACACATTAAAAATTTGTAATAATATGAATAATTTAATGTTAATTTCATGGAAAATTAGATCCATAATTGTATAAATTTTGAAGGTTGGATAATATATGTTCCAAATACATTCATAAAATATTTTTTATACCATTATTGAGGTTATTTTAATGCTTATTTATTTAGTTTAACCCTTTGTTAACCATTACAAACCTAAACAATTATAACATATTTTTCTATATTAAAGTGTCTTTAAATTAATTTCTATAATATAAATCAGCACATTCATAAACCATAGATTATAATATCATACAAAAAACCCTTATTATAGAGTTATCATAATATTTTTATGAGATTATAATTATATAAATATGATTTTTAAACATTAAATACCATTAAATGTCTTTTTCATGACTATTCACATATTTTAACCCAAATGTATTGATCATAACAATTTTATTAAAATTAAAACATTTAAATCATCAGTTATAATTCATATATATTTATAAATTACATTTAATAAAATAAATCATCTAAATATAATCACTTTTAATGTTTTTAAAATGATTTATTGAATATTCCTATTTCTCCCACATGCAATGCACCAGTGTTGCATAAGAATTCCTGGAAATCATTATATCCATAAAAATTAAAAAACATTAAATATCACCAAAATAATTTCTTTATATTAAAATTCACCATTTATTATAATTCATACATTTATTTTATATGTACAACAACATATTGTAGATTTTAAAAGAGAGAGTGAGTAACATTTAGTTATATTTCATAACATAAAATAACTTAATTTTTATAATTAAGGTAATGTCAATAAAAACATATATGATATTAAATATTGGGATATATTTCTCAAACATAACCCATCTACTAATATTTATGATGATTTTTTTGGCCTTATCACAACATATTTACCTTAATAAACCAAATTTACCTTTACTACGTTGGTAAATTTGTACAATGGTTCCAATTCATCATGAAAAATGAAATTAACCACTAAGATGAATATTAACATAATAATTAAAAATAATAAATCCATTTTTAAATATTTGTTTTATCGATTTGGATGAATTTTATTTTAATACAGGTGCTCTACACAAAATGGAATACATTTTTTAGAAAATTGTGTTTTTAAGATGGAAAATGAACATATATGAAAATAAAATATAATTTTGATCCATATAGAATTATTCAGATTAATTTAAATAAAATATATCATAATTTAAATTACAAAATATGTAATATATTGTGACTATTAGTTTATGTTATCTTAGGATTAAAAATTAATGATTTTCATTAATAAACATTCCTCCTATTTCACTCAGAAATCAAAATTTCAAAAATATCAAAAATTCATTCCAAAACTATTATAAAATAATAATTTTAAAAAAGTATTTCATTTTTATATAAAATTTCAAAATATATTTTAAATTATTTATAAAATCATTGTACAAAATTAAATCAAACCAATTTTTTATGTAAATGAATTTTTAAAGTATAAAATTACTTTCATCTTATTAAATTACTAATAACCAAGATTAAATGAATTATTATTCATTAAATTGTATTTATAATATTATAATTTTCTTTTAATAATGTATATGTAGTGATAAATTTAATTAATTATGATATGAATACAGTGTCCACATAAGAATAGTTTTTTTTTCAACTCCTACTTTACCTTCCAAATATTTTTTCTCCATTTCTGACAAATTGAAAATAAATAAATAAATTAATTTTAGTTTTATTAAGGGAAACAATTCTACATATTTTTCTTGTTATGGTTATTTATATTCATAATTTAATAACCAAAGGGATAGTTTTAATGGTCGTATTAAAATATTATTATACCATGGTTTGTATAAGATTAATATTACGTATACCACAAAAAATAAAACATATTATTTTACGAAAATAAATTTTAATATATTAGGGTATTTACATGGTTGTAATCAATGATATGACTAATTATACTAAAAAATAATAATTTGGATGGTTACTTCATCATAATTTTCACTATCTTATCTTGAGTAGATGCATACTCTAATTTTTTCAAGCCTTCTAAACTTTCTATTTGATATTGTGATTTGTTATATCATTGTTCATTATCCTTGAATTAAATAATTTTTTTGAAAATTTAAAAAAATATTGATCACACTTGATTAAAATATGATAATTCAACTCATCTTCAATATATTCTACGTCACCAATTAAGTAGATATTATCTTATATGGATTTCTATTTTCTTGTTATTCTTTTCATTCCTCTAGAATATATAATAATTATTGGTTAATATGGATTCCTTCATTATGTAATGTTATTGAATAAAACTTTTAAGTTTTTCATTAAGATCTTCAACTTCTAAAAAACCATTCTAGTTATTTAATGGACTCTAATATTTCTTTTTCATAGATAATGATCTTTAAACATCAATCATTGTTAATCCTTATAAACCTTTCCTTTTAATATTTTATGTTAGTAACTAGATCGTGGTTCCCATCAACTGGAATGTTCATACACTATTAAAAATTAGTAATCTATCTTGGTCTTTTACATTCAATGAAATCTCTACCTATCACACCCAATTTTTCATGTCTTTGTTTTGTTCCGGTTCATTTGAAATTCTGATACTTTTCATTGGAATTGTGTGATATTAATGTTGAGATTTTAAGTTTCATATATTTCTAATCACCCTAATTTTTGTTTCCCATTACTTTTTATGAGTTTTTTGTGAAAGGGTGGTTACTTCATGGTTTTGGCCAACTATGATCTCATTTCTGGTTTTAAAAAACAAATTGTTTTCTTTTATAACTCCTTTTTTAACCTTTTTAAACCATTATACTTCCCACATGGCCTCAACTAATATATTCAAACTACCGTATCCATTTTTACCCCTTAATAATTCATAATCATGGTGAATTGGGGTTACTTATTTAGGGATTGGCCCAGCCCATGGGACCATTTTTAGTTTTAAACAAATAATAAATTTATTTTATATATAATTAATTATTTAATATTAATCGGTGATTCCACCTCCCACAAAAATGAAATATCTTTATCGTCACCCCATTTTCGATTTGACCGTTTTGGAGCTCAGAATAGTCGCGGAGTGGGGAAACATTCTCAATGATTCTCAAATCGTCCAGAATTGACAATGTAAATTGTATCATTCATAAATCAATTTATTTGTAATATTTTGGCAAAAAATCAACATTCCCTAGTTCTTCCAGACCATAGTAGTCTCTCCAAGAAGTTTCAAGCCATTACATTTTATCTGAGGGTGAAGATATAGTGGAATACGAAGAGTTTTCTAGTTGAAAAGGTGATATTCCTTCTCCTTTATTCTCCATCTTCTTCCTCCTTTCATTATTTCATCGTTTTATAATCTACCATAGTCATTTTAGGCTTAGGGTTCTGTTATTCCATGGATTTTATGGGGTTTTTATTCATTTGGGTTAGGTCGACATAGGTTTAGGTTTTGTAAACTATCAGATGGTGATTTTGGGAGTGTGTTTCCATTACGCCAAGGATTTGAGGTAGGATGTCCCTTGAAGAAGACTTTATGATTTAGGTTTCATCATTATATTACTATTATAACTTTATTAATATGATATGTTCTGTTTTTAAACCATGGTTTTAAATGTTTTGTGTGAAAATTTTGTTTTATGACTTATTTTGTTAAAAATATAGTTGTTTTGGTATAAATGTGTACTCTTCTAGTTTGATAAATTATTCCATGAGATTCCACACTTATTTTATTGTATTTTGAATATTTTTCAGTATCTTGAATAACTTTATGGAATAAAATGGTATTTTATCCATTTTTAAGTGCTTAACATATGTTTTTTTAAAGAGTGTGTGTCACGTGGTCAGTAAATTTCCCGACTAGATTTTATGTGTCTAGTGCAATTCAAAATGATTGGTTGGGATTTATAAATACATTGGTAACATGTAAAACATTATTTTGGGATCCTCTTATGGCTTTCTAATTTGTATTTTGTTTTAAAAATAAATGGGTTTCGGTTTACAACATGTTTTGCCCCGAGTTGAAGGAAAATGGTATGTTTTATATTCTTATGAAAATGGCTATGTTTTGAATAAGTAACATGAGTGTTTTATGGGAATTATGAATTTTGTTTGATTCTGTATATGGTGTTTATACACCTATTTAAGAAAATTGAAATTCGTTACTTTTTCAAATGTTATTTTTCGGAAAAATTTTAAAGGCTTGTTTGGCCTTTCCTAAAAATGAAGAGTGAGTCTTTTACTTGTATATTCCATGTTGTGTCAATTGTGATTTTTTTATCCTCTTTGAAATGATTTACTTAAATGTTTTTAGGGCTTCCAAATATTTCTCGTTATGGTCTGGTGGTGTTTTTATAATTCAAATAGTGTTTTTGAATGAGTTTTACGTGTAAAGCCTCAATACACTCCTGGAAATTATCTTACGAAATTTTGTTGTGGTTTATTGATTTTAGAAAGAAATGTAGAGAAAGATTTTGGGTTGTTTTTGTTTGTATGGTTTGGGAATGGAATTTGGATGTGAAGTGTGTATTTGATAATATGTATAACATTATTGAGCACTAAAGGGAATCCCGAGTCTCTAGCCAGGCAGACGTGTACTAGTATGATAGTGATTTTGTGGGGTTTGGCCCCTGCTTCACATATCATGTCTGAAAATGACAACACTAACTAAAATATGATGATTATGATGTTGGGTGACAACTAGGTTATGGGTATTCTCCCTACTAGTGGCTTGTGTGCATGAGAACAGATATTTATTATGGTTACTTTCATTGAGTTACGAGGTACATGGGGCTCACAACTAACTAGTTCCTAGGGGTGTTCCTGTGACTTGTGCTCATTTGATATTTTGTACTCACCATCGGCATACAGTGTGTTTGGTTGGTAAATTCAGTAGTGTGTGTGATTTATTTAAATATGTCAATTATTTAAATCATCCCTCGTGAATACTATTATCAATTTTTAGTCGCACCTATTTGAAAAACTATCATTAGAATTATTGTTTATAAAACATGAATGTTTTTGTCTGATAATTATTATAGCATAGAACCTAATTTGAAAAACATTATTTTATATCTTTTATTTAAAACTATAAATTTATGTTTATTTTATTTTAAAGGAAGTGCGTTGGGAATAGAATATCCGGATAACCTACTGAGTTTTAATACTCACTCATATAGTCTTCTTCTGCTTTTAGCCCTTTTGTAGGTTTCAGCTCGAGTTTGATCGCCTTCAGCGATTTGTGATCATTTTTTGGGGAGTGACCAGAGTGGTCACATGGAGTTAGTTGTTTAACTATTTTGGTTAGTTGTGTTTTTGGTTTTGTTGTACATTCAGTTTCTTGTACAAATAATGTTCAGTTCATTTTTTAAATAAATATTTTTTGGGCTGCCCATTTCTTTCCACTGTTTGTTGGATTGTTTATATACGAGAAAAATCATTCACTTTTGTACTTTATGGATTCCCTTAGTTCTTGTAACTATTCCGAGAGGATTAGGAATGCCTCTTGGGACATGTCACGGTCTGGCCTCGGTGACCAGTTTAGGGTTGACATAGGCTGATTAGTGACAAAATGGTATTAGATGAGGTCAGCTCTTAGCAGACCATTATTTTTAGAGAGACCTTGTTATTTGAGGATATAAAGCTTGATGTAGTATGATTGTTGAGTCTTTAGGGGTAAGTGAATGAAGAGAATCACGAGCTCTTTCTCGTTCTGATCCTCGGGTTTATATGGGAAGTCTAGTTTTATTAGTTTCCTTTGTTCTTACTGATTGTTTGGTGTTGGGATATGTCAAGGGGAGTCTAACTAATGGAATTTATCAGCCCGCAGGGCCTAGAAAACCATGTGGAGTCTGGGAATGGTCTTAATAAGTCCCTCTCTGTTGGTGTTGTGTTTTACATATGACTGCCAACCATATGGTCAAGTCACCCATTGACAGTAGTTCCATTTTGTGGGTTTCTTGGACCATTCATGAATTCTGATTTTTTGTTTTGATAATCCTTTTGTGAGAATTATGGTAATGGGTTTTAAGGGAAGTATTGGATTTGGAAAAGTAGAAAAGGGGATTTCAAAAATTAAATATAAGAATGTTATTGGTATGGTTTTGTTTTATTTAATCAAATTTGGGGTGGAAGTGGAAATGATATAACGGGATTGGATTTTCCCTAATCTAAACTTGTGGTTTGTTGAAATAAAATGTTTTTAAAGTGTAAATCATTTTAAAGTAATTCTAAAAATTTTATTTAAATGGGGTGTTTTGGGCTGTTGAAAAGTGTTTTAATCTGATGAATATTTTTTGGAAATTCGGTTTTCTGTGGCTGGTGTTTTTCTGGAAAGGGGTTTTGGCTTTTGTGGTTGTCAGATTATGAAAAAAGACCTTGTTGAATTTTTTTAAAAATATGGAAGGGGAATTTGGAATAGAATGGTTTTTTTGTATGTTATATTAAATGAAATGGATTGTTTTTTTTTGAATCAAGTAGTTCTTGATGATGTGTGGTTCGTTTTGAGGAATATTAAAAGCATTTTTTAATTGGTGCTTGGTGTTTATTTTGATGGTACATGATTTTTGGAATGTTGTTGTTTGTTTTAGCCTTTGGTGTTTTCATGGGTTCTCACATACATGGTTTTATTGATATATAGAATTATGGACTATATATCATGGTTTTTGAGTGCCCGAGGTGGCAAGTAAATGTTCATGTGAGTGAGACTTGACGAAACACCATTGGTGAATGTGAAAATCTACCAAGTCAGTTTTTTTTTCAAAAGTGTTTTAGCTGAAAATTGTGGTGGTTATTTTGAACCGACAGTTATGTGGATGGTGTATCCTATGTCTTAGATGTTTTTTCTATTAATTATGATTCCTTATGATCTAGAATTAATACTCTTGTTTCATCTTGAGATGGGATATTTTTGGTGGCTCGGATTTGGAGTATTGTTCCATGGGTTTCTAAAGATGTGTAGGATGTTGTGATGTGGCCACAAATAGTTCATTGTTTGCAAGATTTCCAATTGATAAACCTATGGATTCATTCACATATTTCACAAGCTATATCCACCTCCTAAAATAATTCATCATCCCTTTAGGTTAAATATAGATCTGTTTGGGATCGATTTAAAGTGCTTCCAGTTCGTGATAATTCTTGTGGACATAATAGTTGTATTCGTTGATGTTGAAGCATTTCACCGTATTTGTTGTCCATTATCCTCCTATTTCCGAGTGATATTTTATTTTTATATGTATATATATATAAGATCCTATTTATATGAAAGTGTTTTGTTGAGAAAGTTATTTTTTTAGTGGTGCGACACTCAGCACATGACTGCACGGCAACATATGCTTCATGATTTAGGGCTCCAACCATAGGCCTTAAGGTGAAGCTTTTCACGCAGTCATGAAATATACAGAGGTGTGGGGAACTTGACTAGGCTCCTACCTCCACCATTGTGGTAAGTTAGTTTCTATGTCTATATTTTGGTTTGTCATTACTGTGAATTTCCATTTGTCACAATAAGTGTGGTGGACTTACCCCTCATAAAGTGTCTATGGTTATTCCATCATAGATGCGGGGTTCAAATAAATGTCCCTTTGTGGACCGCCTCTTTAAATCTGGTGTAGTCATGGTGTTACATATTTTTAGGTGGAGATTTTTGGATAGTTCCTTGGTTTCTTTTTTTGTTCCATTGCCAAATTATTGGGTCCCCTTCCCTCCCCTCCTCGAGTGGTAGGGGTCCGGATCTGTGCTGAAAGTGTTGGCCAAGTTCACATCCCCACTATTCGAGAGTGGGTGGCTTATATGTTCATGTTGTAACCCTCTTAACATGGGTTGGTGGGTTGTTTTGGGAGAGTTTTATTTTGGACTTATTTATGTGATTTTATGTTGAGTTCTTGATTTTTTTTCATTGCTAGTTGGGTTCTAATGGTGTAGAAACCAACCACAGGTCTCATTGATTATTACTCTTATGAACATGTCTAGTGCTAGTTATTTATAAATGTTGGGGAGTCCATTATTTACTCCCCTATATTCCATGGTTTTCTTGAGTACTTTTTATTTTGGGTGATATTTTGTTTCATTGGGAGAATTCCCAACAATCGTGTTCTTGGCTTAACTGTGGAGGGGGTGTCTTGATCGTTCCGTTGATTTTCACAAAGTGGTTGTGAGTTGGTGGTTTGTTCGGGAAAAAGATTAAGTAATGTTGATGTAAAATGTTATTTAACTATATTTATAGGTTTGATCATTTTGATAAGGAATCCTTAGGTGTTTATATTTTTTCTGGAAGGTGTTATGGCTTTCCGGGGACCGAAAGCTTTAATGGTGGGGAGAATTGTCACACCCGGTTTTTCATGTCTTTGTTTTGTTCCGGTACAACTGAAATCCCGATACTTTTCGTGGGTCTTATGAGATATTAATGTTGAGTTTTTAAGTTTCAAATATGTCTAATCACCCTAATTTGGGTCCCCAATTTCTTTTTATGAGTTTTTGGAGAAAGGGTGGTTACTTCATGATTTGGGCCAACCGTGAGCCCATTTCCAGTATTAAAAACCAAATTTGTTTCATTTATAACTCCTTTGTTTTTTAACCTATTTCACCCATTACACTTCCCACATGGTGTTAACATATATATTCAAACAACCATATACATTTGGACCCCTTAAGTATTCATATGAATGGTGAATTGTGGTTACATATTTTGGCATTGGGCCAGCCCATGGGCCCATTTCGAGTTTTAAAAAAATAAACTGATTATTTTATATCTAATTAATCATTTACTATCTATGGATTATTCCACCTCCCACCCAAATCCAATATCCCTATCCTCACCCCGATTATAGAGTTTCCCACTTTGGAGCTCAAAATAGTCGCAGAGTTGGGAATCATGCTCAATGTCTCTCAGATCGTCCAGAATTGATGAGGTAAATTGTATCATTCATAAATCAAAAAATTCATACACTTTTGGACACAAATCTTCATTCCCTGGTTCTTCCAGATCTTAGGAGTATCTCCACAATTTTTCAAGTCAAGCCATTTTAACTAAGGGTGTAGATATAGTGGAATACAAAGAGTTTTGTAGTTGAAAAGGTGAGATTCCTTCTCCTTTATCCTCCATCTTCTTCCTCATTTCATCATTTCATGGGATTATAATATCCAATTGTCATGTTAGACTTAGGGTTATGTTATTAGATGTTTTTAGGGGGGTTTTTTTCATTTGGGTCTGTTCATCATAGTTTTAGGGTTTGTAAACCCTTGGATGGTGATTTTGGGAGTGCGTTTCCATTACGCCAAGGATTTGAGGTAGGATGAACCTTGAACAAGAATTTATCATTTAGGTTTCATCATTATAATACTTTAATAAACTTATCTATATAATATGTGAGCTTTTAAACCATTGTTTTAAAGATTTTGTTTTAAAATTATGTTTTATGACTTATTTTGTTAAAAATATAGTTGTTTTGGTATGAATGTGCACTCCTCTTGTTTGATAAATTATTCAGTGAGCTTACACACTTGATTTATTGTATTTTGAAAATTTTTCAGTATCTTGAATAACGTTCTGGCATGAAAATGGTATTTTATACATTTTTAAGTGCTTAACATAAGTTGTTTTTTAAAGAGTCCATGCCACGTGTTCAGTAAATTGCCCGGTTTGCTTTTGTGTGTCTAGTGCAATTTAAAATGTTTTGTTTGGATTTATATATATGTAGGAAGCATGTAAAAAAATTATTTTGGGATCCTTTTATGGTTTTCCAATTATTATTTAGTTTTACAAATAAGTGGGTTTTGGTTTAAAACATGTTTTGGCCCGAGTTGTCAGAAAAGGGCATGTTTGACATTCTTATGAAAATGGTTGTGTTTTGAATATGTATCCTGATTGTTTTATGGGATTTATTAATGTGGTTTTATGCTGTATATGGTTTGTATGCACCTATTTAAAAAAATTTAAATTCATATATTTTTCAAATTTCAGTTTTAGGAAAATGCTTACAGTCATGTTTGGGCTTTCCTAAAAATGAAGAATGATTGTTTTACTTGTATATTCCATGTTGTGTCTATTGAGATTGTTTTATCATCCATGAAATGATTTTCATAAATGTTTTTAGGGATTCCAAATATTTTTGGGTATGGTATGGTTGTGTGTTTATAATTCAAATAGTGTTTTTGAATGAGTTTTATGTAAAAATCCTCAATACACTCCTTGAAATTGTTTTCCGAAAATCATTGTGGTTTATTGATTCATGAAAGAAATATGAAGAACTTTTATGGGATATTTCTGTTTGTATGGTCTGGGAATGGAATTTGGATTTGGAATGTGTATTTTATAATATGTATAACTTGATTATGCACTAAATGGAATCCCAAGTATCTAGGTGGGTGGACATGTACTAGTATGCTAGTGATTTTGTGAGGTTTGGCCCCTGCTTCACGTAGAAAGTTTGACGATGACAACACTAAATAAACTCTGATGATGATGATGTTGGGGGACCACAAGGTTATGGTTATTCTCCAAACTAGTGTATCATGTGCACGAGAACTGATATTTATTATAGTTACTTTCACCGAGATATGAGGTACCGAGGGATCACAACTAACTAGTGCCTAGAGGTGTTCTTGTGACTTGTGCTCATTGGCTATTTTGTACTCACCGTCGGAATTCGGTGTGTTTGGTTGGTAAATTCATCAGCATGTGTTATTTATTTAATAGTTTCTATTCTTTAAAGAATACATCTTGATAACTATTTTCATTTTTAAGTTGCACCTCTTTGAAAATTGTTACAAGCATTATTGTTTATAAAACATGCAAGTTTTTTGTCTGATAATTATTATAGCATGTAACCTCATTTGAAAAGAATAATTTTATATATTGTATTTAAAACTATAAATTTTCTTTTATTTTAAAGGACGTTAATTGGGAATAGAATATTGGGCTAACTAACAATGTTTTAATACTCACGCATATAGTCTTCTTTTGTTTTTATCCCTTATGCAGGTTTCAGCTTGAGTTTGATCGCCTTGGGCAATGTGTGATCATTTTTTTGGAGAGTGACCAGTGGGGTCAAATGGAGTTAGTTGGTTAACTGGTTTGGTTATTTGAGTTTTTTGTTTAGTTTTACTTTCATTTTCTTGTTAAAATAATGTTCAGTTTAATTTTAATATAAATTTTTTTTGATGTTGTCCATTTCATTCGGCTGTTTTTTTGATTGTTTGTATATTGGAGAAATCGTTCCCTTGTGTACTCTATTGATGCCCTAGGTGCATGTCCCCATCCTGGGAGGATCGGGAAAACCTATTTGGACTTATCACGGGCTGTTCTAGGTTACCGGTTCAGGGTTAAATCGGGTTGGTTCGTGACACTACCACTGCAGAGATATCATATCGATTCTTCTTGATTCTATATAGTTCATTAACATATGTTTAATATTTATAAGAATGTTCCTTATTTGGATATAATGGAAACAAATATTTCAGAGTATCTAATTTTTTAAACCATTGAATCTTTACCAATGATATATTGTGTAACACCTCTAGAAAAGTGAGACTCAAAATGATAAATGTTATAACCCATGTAAACTAGGAGCACTATTCTTTTCATGAGCCTACATGATTAGATCTCCATAGTTAAGAATTCATGGAATCAATTAGTGATCATGATTGGTGACCTTTTGGAATATTTCATAGGGTGTGTGAGTGAAGACCAAAAACTCTGGGAAGAACAGGTGTTGGCCTATGGTTAATTTCATTTTTCTAGTAAGAGACCCTAGTGAGTAACATAATTAGGTGTTCTAGGAAGGAATCCAAGGTATTACGGGATACCTATGGGTTTAGCTTCATGGCCTATTGAAGGTCGCACCATGACAATTGTTATTTTAGCCAATACCTAGCCGATTGTTATTAATCATTATATGGGTTTAAGGATTGGGGTCCATAGAGAGGTTTTTGTGCTCTAAATGGGTGGAGATTGTAACACCCCTTGAAAAGTAAGACAAAAAGGTCAAAATATAACTACCCATTTTAACTATGTGAACCTTTATTTTTAGAACCCTACTTTATTAGAACTATATAATTAAGTATTCTTGTCCTGGAGTTGTGATATGGATTTTTGAATTTATGGGATGTTTCTCAAGATGTGTGTGAGTGAGGAAAAACACACCTAGAAGAACATTTATTGTCTTGTGGGGAAAATCACCTTCTGGAATATTTCTCAAGGTGTGTGTGAGTGAGGAAAAAGCACACCGGGAAGAACATGTGTTATCCTGTGGGGATAGTCATTAGTCTGATAAGAGACCCCAATGAGTAATATAATGTCGTCACACTACATGGCAGTGTGACGACTAGATCATGAAAACGTTTCCGGTGGAAGTGAACTTAGACCTGAAACTGCATTATAAGAAGATAATCTCAAATACAAAAACATGGTTAAAACAAAATTGATGTAAAAAACATGATAATAAGACATTTATATAATAGATAAAGAGATATATATGTTACAAAGTAATTTTAAACATATGATTTGAAATATTTAGAAATTCAACTAAAATTATCATGTCATTTATATTCTTTTTTAATTTTTATGTTTATTTATAATTATGTATTTCATGATGATAAAATACAGAGGGGTATAATTTTAATGAATTTTTTTTTCATAATTTTTTACTAGATTAATAAATGATTTAATTTGGGTTTAAATAACACTTTCAATAATTATTTATCTCATATATATTTAGAAAATGATAATCAAATTTTGTTTACTTGTACTATATATAATTATCTACTCATGGGGGATATTTTTTATGTATCTACTTAAAAGTGAAAAATTTTATTACTTTTAATTATGACTTTATCTTATATATAAATATATTTATTTATTTATGGTTTATTTTTGGGAACTATTATATTTCTCTAACAATATTTGTTCAATTATTGTTCCAAAAAATGGATAAAACATTTCATATCATGGGGACCATATGAATAATGTGTTTTAAATTTAGTTCCATTATTAAAATTTCCTTGGGTGATTAATTCTTTTTAAAAGGGGTAGACTTTTTAGAAGATTGTTAATTAGATAAATTTTTTTGGAAATCACAATACACTTCATAAAAAATGGCATCTCTTAGTTTTATTTTTGTTTTTATGTTTTTTATAATGAACATATGGAAATATATTTATGAAATACAATAACACTAACTCATATAACGAAATCCAAGGATCTAAAGTTATAATTTCATATTAAATCTATATTATTTATGAAGCACTATAACAGAACCGAACAAACACATCCATAGATGATGAAACATGTTGATCTCATTTTTAGATGAAGATACTACCATCAGTATCATTATAACTGATCCAATGTTTTGTAGAATTTTACATTTTGAATTTGTTGGAATGTTTTTGATATAAAAATAAACACATCAAACATCATATGTTCACAAAAATTCAACATGTCGATAATTTTCACACACGTTTCATTTAATTCAATGAAATCATTTATTGTTGAGTGCTCTTCATATCTGTGTAATGTTTCTTTTTGAGTGATTCTTCTTCAATAATCAATTGAGTGAGGTTATCCTTTCAAGCCTTTAAGTATTTCATTTTTAACTATTTTACTTTTTATCATGTGTGATCAATAGATTCTTGGTATATGGAGATAAAGGGAAATCTGGTCATCTAATTGATGGATTCCTTGGATAATAAGACATAGCTCATATATTTCTGTTGTGATGACTCATGTCCTAGATACTTCTAATCGGGATTAAAAATCATATTTTTATTTTTCTTAAATAGTGATTTATTTACAATATAAACTTTAAAAGTGTTTTTTACTAACAAATACTCAATGATATATTTTTAAACATCAATTTTAATATTTACCCTCAATTAGTTTTTTAATTTATAGAGTTTAATTTTAGGAATATTTGAAAATTTTATTTGTATTACAAAATATTGATCATTTTATTTTGGCTATGAAAACAATATTTCACTAGAGTTATTGTTTAATATAATATGTAATCGGATCTTAAAAATTATTTATAAAACAACATTTCATTGGTATTAAAAAAATCAGATTTTTTAAAAACATAAATTGGATGATTATTACATGTTCATTTTAAAACAATAATTCACCCCCCACCACTATATATTTTTTTCACTATTAGAAATCCATGTATATAATCCATTATATGTGTGACGATAAAATGTATTTAAACACAATAGAATATCATTTCCTTCACCATGGATTTTTTTGGTCTAGAACTCTAAAATATGGATTTCCTCTCTGTGTACTGGATAGAGGGTGTGAATTTCACCAATATGGAATATCTAAAATCTCATCCTGGATGTATTATTTATTTTCGATCATCTCTGATCTTTTCCAACAATATTTTTTGGATGACATATGTCTGGAGCTATTATACTAGTTTCTTGATTTTGGGTGGAGAAAAAGAATGTAATTTTAAAAATATAGTCAATCCAATTATCATTTTTGATGTAACATCAACTGCATCTTCTTTGCCCCTTAAATATGAAATTATTCTCTACCATGGAAAATAAAAATATCTTATGTATCATTTCATTCATGGTGAGATCCTATATACCAACTGAAAACTCATACCATTACATATCAAGTGTGGAATCCCCATGGAAATGAAACTATACTATACATGAAACATTTAATATATGGTAGCCATTACCTAATAACATAGTGTATCCATATAGGTACCCTTACATATCATTCGCCAATATAATTGATACAAACATTTCACTAACATAGACAAAATTCACCCCATAAGAAAGGGAATAATTTCAGTTATCAGTGAATCAACTAGAGACCTTTATATATTAGCTATTGAGAACTATTAAGTAGAAGGAATAAAATGCAGTTATGTTATTTGGTTTCATACATTTTAGCAAACTCATACATAAGGTACTTCATTTAATTTTTCATAAAAGGGATTTCACATAGTTACTATTACATATTAGTTGGCCCAATAATATGGTATTTACATTTGAAATAAAATCCCATATATCAAAGCCACAAACTATTAGTTATCCTTGTTTAAGAGTCTTACCCATAATAGTTTAAATGTATATGGTTTCACAAATTACCTAAAAATTAAGAAATCACTCTATATATAGTTTGTATTTTCATAAATTATTCCAATTTTAATTAAAAAATTATAAATGATAATATAAGAAGTCATTATTAATTTTCAAATTTTCCAAAATAATTGTATGTATTTTCCATTTATTATAAAAATTAATAAAATAATCCAAAATAAAGAATCAATTCCATTAAATATTAACACTATATTATTCTCAAACTGTAAAAAAAGTGTTAGTTTCCTAACATTAATAAAATTTGTGGGTGAATTTACCATGAAAAAGAATAAAAAAATTCAAAAATATTAGCTCACATCAAAAATATATTAGGATATGCAAGTGTTTTTTAGGATTGTTTAGTGGAGAATATAAATTCAACATTTTGTAGTTAATTATATATCACAATGTTTTTGTATTTATTTGTTGATAAATACGTAAAACTAAAATAAATTTTGATCAGCATAAGTAAAAAAATAGCTAATACTATAGCTTTCAAATTACTCTTATCAAAAAAGAAAGAACTTGAATATATATATGTTAATGTATATTATGTTGTTTCAATAAATTAAGATACATTGATTTTAATAAGTCATAAAAAAGCATAGTTCAAATTAAATAACAAATCAAATTGAGATAAAATATCAAATTATCTAGTAGATGGGTTAGAAGATGATGGTGAAATTATTGTGTGTTTCTAAAAAAATAATGATATGGATATTATGATGAATTCAAATAATAAGGGAAATTATAATATTTATATGTTTTCTCATACATTTCAACTATCATTGTCAACTTTTTTAATTTTAGAAGGTAACCCCAATAAAAACTATTTTTCTATTCCATGATTATTTTACCTATTGACATCAGATGGATAAAAAGTATACATGTTGATTTATTTTCGATAAGTTATTTATGGAAAAGTCTGTTTTCTCCCATGAATTCATTTACTTTGATATTGATTCATTATTTAAGCCACGAATAATTGATATAAATTTTCTTTTAAAGATGTGGATGGATACTTATATTTGATAATGGGTGAGATAAGTGTTTCCTCATGTATATATGGATATCCACTAATATACTTCCTATTTCATTGATAATAATCATATATACAGGTGAATAATTAGGGGGGATATTTTGGAACTTTTGATGAAGATTGGCTAAGAGGATAAAACCATGTCATGGTTTACTCTCAATATGTAAAATATGTAAACCATAACATCAAAAATACATAGGAGTGTTTTAATATTTTTATAGATTTGTTTTTGACATATAATCTCTAATCATGACTTATTACCATGTCATTTTGGATCATTTTTTTCATGGATTAATGAAAATGTAGATTTTTGTGAGAAACATGTCATAATGTTACTCATGGTTAGTGTTAATAAATTCCAATATTTTATGTAAAAAATATGAAAAATCTAAAAATGATCATGATGTAGGTAAATTTATATATTTTTATGGTTATTCATGGACCAATATTTTTCATAATCATGGATTTGATGTATTTTTTTTTGAATCAATACATTCCATGGGAATCTAATAATGGTTATCGTGATCTTTTTTTGTAATGCAAATGGAGAAGAGATCGAGAGAATGTTACTTTAATGACTATGCTTTATGTAGAGAATTAAATAGGATTGAACCATATCATTCTTCCATGATTTTATGTCATGATTTAACTCGAAATAGTTTATTTAAAATAGATAAAAACTATATATTTTTTGGGGATATAAATATTTGATGGTTTTGGTTTCCATAGTAAATTCATCGAACAAAAATTATCTTGGTTTTCGATTCACCATATAATGGTTAGTCATGTTTTTTGAAAATATATTATATTAAATTTTTCTAATATGTGGTAAATTTGGGATTTACCTAGGCATATATTAAATGTGTTTCGGATGAATATAATAAAATATTTTTTCGATTTGTAACAAAGAAAAAAATGATTTCATTTGAAATAATGATTGATTTTTTCAGTTTAATTATAGAATTATGTTCTCACATGGAGAAGTATACTTCATATATATTGTGAAATCAATTAAAAAGATTCTATATAAGATAATTATTTTAATGTAGAATATATTTGGATACCATTGAAATTATAATTTCACTAATTTTACATGTATTATTATTATTTTAAATTTTATATATAATTATTTTGAGACCATGCGCGTAGACGACATGTTTGTACGAGGCCCGGTGAACCCAAAATGGTGGTTTAATCTTTTTTTAGTTAATTGAGTCTGCGTGTGTGCGCAGTTGTGGTAGTTTCCAAAAGGATACCTGGATTAAAAGTCTGAGGGCTCCATTGCATCCTAGAGGACGAATTTACCAAAGAACGGACCTAGCCTCGACTAATGCGGGTTGAGGGAAAAAGTAAATTTTTAGACATTTTTAGTAAAATAAAATAAAATAAAATAAATTAAAAAGTTTATTTTATTTTATTTGAAATAATTCACTGTTGCTCAATGATGGGGGAGCTATTTTCATAATTAATGACACAACATGATCTCTATTAAATAGAAACACTAACTAATTAATTGTTTAGCGTAATGACAATGACTCTACATAAGGGAACGCTGAAGCGTAATCTCTCCTTCAAATGGTTTAATCAAGTGTAGGTCGTTGGAAGAAGATTGAGAGAAATGATAGAGAAATCTTGGATCTTTGGAGATAACTCTTGACAATGAATGATAAAGAATCAAAATTTCAAATCACCACACAAAATGAGATGAAGGATATAGGTGATGCTGGTAGCATGGTACATTCATCAGTTATCAATCCCTCCCAAAGGTAGGGGTTCTCTTTTAAGTTTTTTTCTTCCCTATTCTTTAATTCAACAATAAACACTGATCAACCAACAAACTGGTTCGTCCACACATCGTCATTCTTGTGGGAGGGCTTCATCGGGTTCATTCCGAGGGATCTAGTATTCCATGTTTTATTCTTTTAATTTACCCCATTTAAACCTTCTAATGAGAGGGGATTAATTCCATGACAAACAACAGTGGATGTTAGTTCCTATTTTCTATTGGATTTCATCCTCCCTCTTTCCTTGAGTTCTTCATGTTTGTCATACGGATATGAATAAGGAATTATTGCATGCCCATAATTTAGAGAAACGATCCCAAACTAGAGGTCCAACATCGTGGTGACCGAGTATAGGTGCGAAAATGATGGCGGAGAAAACATTGACATGGTTTGGGAGTTTTCTTTCATCGAGCATTATTCATGAGGGTAGATGAAAACACATTTTTTAGGTTGATCGAATGTCCGAAATCTGTAGAATCAGCTTCTAAGTGTTGGGGAAACTGAAACCCTTGAGTTTAGTGGTGATAAGACGACCAGATCAATGAATGGGAATCATCGGAGGGACACCAGTGAAGAACCAGTGATTTTGTAAATTTCTGAAGAACACAATGTGTAACCCATAAAACACGCCATGTGGGAACAAGTATTTGGTGGCTATAGTTTTGGGAGATATAAATTTATCATATGATGTGTGACCCCTGTTACATCACATGTGGGTCCTTCCCCAAAGCCCGACGTGTATTATGGGAAGTACATGGACATGGGATAGACTACATGGTTTTGCAACACGGCGAGTAGACCTTTAGCGGCATGGAAGAGGCGGCTACGAGGGACTCAAAATTTATCTAATGGATACACAGACATGGGGTGGAGTACATGACCGTGTAATCCACCACATGACCAGACCTGGCCGGTTATGCGAGTTTCCTCGTGTACTGGTTACATGATATGACCCACAAGGGTTGAATCCATGTATGGGCACATAGTCGCGTACACAGAGGGAACCCCAGTTACTGGGACACAACGTGTGGCCCTTCCTACCCGTTGTGTAATTACCCCCCTTCAACATGACATGTTCTTTTAACTCAGTCCATTTTACATGGGTAGTACCCAGAGTCGAGAGACATGGCATGTGGCCCTTCTACACGCCGTGTATATATTAGAATATGGATTGATCCTCATGTCACAAGAGTATGATCCCTTCAGCTGGACATTCTGAGATATAGTCAGTTATCCCTTCGAGAGGCCTGGAGTGAGATCCTCAAACCATTTTTGACCCTAGTTAGAGTCATGTATCAACATTACTAATACTACATGATTCCGATTATTTATAAAGTAGGTGAATCTAGATGAGTTTTAGTAATCCCAAAGGCCCTAGATGTGATCCTCAACTGTGTATCTTGATCTTTCCCTAGTCAGGATTTTGCTCTCCCAAAATGAGTGTATCTATCTCTCATTTCTTTTCCCGACGAATACTACTTCTCAGGAAAATGTAATCTAAAATATCAGACTCATTGAGTGAGTTCTCCTTGATGAGTGCTTCGTGGAATCTTTGAACTAAAACACTATCATTGTAATGTAGTCGTGTAACATGTCTCTAGAATACGAGTCTATGTTTGGAGTATATCTGGATGAGTTTCTCTTATTTTATGCTCAGTAGAAAGATGTTGTGTAAAACTTATTGTACCTTTACATTTCATATTTCAATATGGTTTTCAGGGTCTTCTAATATGTATGCTTATACTCATGCAGACACGGGATTTTCCCACATGTGTGGTGTCTTGAGAAAACGAGTGGCCTTTTGACGGAGTCCAGGGAGGACCAGACCAGACCGTGATTTATGATTTACCTATCGGATGAGGTGTTCCTATGGCTATGAGCAGAAGTCCCAGTACCACTTTTTGATTATATGTTGGACTTTGTAGTTTGCAGAATCATGTTTTTGGTGGTCTTGTATTCTGGCCTAGTTTACTATCAGCAATTTACTTTTCATTGTACATTGTTGGTTGGGTTTAGTTGTATGCATTCATTTGGTTCCATATTGTTTTTTTATATTTTATAATTTGTGGGCTTGGAGATGTGTGCATGTGTAATTGTAATTAAGAAACGCCTCCCATGTTAGTGATATGCATATTTTGATGCAAGTCACCAACCCCTTCCATATTGGAGGTTGGATTGTGGAGTCATGACACAGGCCCCAATATGACGGGTCATAACATAGTGGTATCAGATGTGGTCAATTCTACCTTAGGACCGAGAAATTGTGATATTTTGTTTTAGGAAATAGTGTTAACTGTTTCGAGTATTTATTTAAGACCAGAGACTCTACTGTTGGTGGAGGTGTCTGACGTATCCATACACTAGTACTATGATATCCTACATTTCGACTCGGAACATGAAAACACTAGTTGTAGTGAAGTAAAAGAATCGTACATGGATAATATAGTAATGGTTTTTGTTTTCCATGTCCTTTGTGTCAGCTATCAAGATATACTCATTGACTAAGGTACAAATTGTTTCCTTACAGGATGCCTCCATGGCACATAGCCGCTATGATCTAGAAAATCAATCACAAGGATGACCCACTTAGCGATGAGGCTTCGATACAACCACCAATTCCACAGACTCTACCTCCATGTGGTGCACCTGATACACCACCAACAGTAAAGCAGTCCTTTGTACATATAGTACTGATAGATGAGGGGTACAGGGTAAGACCACTCCATGATTTTCAGAGATAGAGACCCCTGGGGTTTGGAGGAGCCCGACCCTTAGGCGGTTGAGGACTGGCTAGAGGCGGTGGAAATAGTTTCACATATACTGAGGACACCAGTGGACTAGATTGTGATCCTAGGAGGGAGCCTTATTCTGGGTTCGGTGGGATGATGGTAGAGTTTTCTCACACAGACTCACGAAGAGGAGACTCATTCATGGATGGGATTTGACCGACTCTTTTGGGAGGAGTTTTCTCTGGTTACACTGAGATATGTGTGTATCAAAGAGATTGTTCAACTCTATCAGGGCAGTTTGACAGTGGATGACTTTTCATCATGGTTCACCAACATCACTAGGTACTCGATGGATATTTTCAGGGATCAGTACATCATAGCTCAGACCATCGAGCGAGGTCTATGATAAGACATTAGATCTAGTGTCGTGCCTATATGAATTTCGGCTCATGCTGAAGTTCTTGATGGGGCCTTGGTGATCAAGAGATTCTTGGAGGAGAAGAGATAGAAAGTGGAACTCAGTAGCAGGCAAACATGTGTGGAGACCTCAGCTGTAGTGATTTGACATCAAGCACAAGGTTCTGGGTATGGGAGATATTAGGAAAGTGAAGTCCCAAGTGATGGAAGGGACTCTCATCTTCAATGGTCATGTAGAGCGGGCAGGGGATGCGGCAGCTGTAGTTTAGGGGGTTCTTCCTATTAGGATTGTTCTGCAGTTTTTATGCATGGATGATGAGAAACCTGTGGAGCTAATATTGCATTCCATAGAATAAATGAGGTGGAATATCTTGTAACTGGTGCTTCAATAGATTAGGGTGCTATAAAGAAGGAAATGACTGTTCGAGTGGACACCAATAATGAATAGAGGGACTGGATTGAAAAGTAAAATTATATCATAGTATGAGGTCTCAAGGCAGGGAAAATCAACAAAGAGGAATACTTGCCAGCACGAGACAGACTGGTGCATCGATTTAAAGACCTCGTAAATTATGATCCGGAAACACCAATAACCTCTTTGTTCCGGGAACTTCGTAAGGATAAAAATTTTAATACGCTAAAATTATCCTTTAACAACTATTTATTTTTTTGGGGTTTCTAACTTTTTCTTAAAAAGTGCCTCTGGTTATAATAATAAAATAATGTTGGATTTGGGAGATTTCATAGAAAGACCAAGGTTAGGGGATCGACATCCTAGGGCTCTCATTCTGGATCCAATCATCTTTGGGAGAGGCGATGCTACTCGTGTGATGGTAGGGGACATCTCTCTAGAGACTCTCCAGCCCGTCAAGATGCTGACAGGGAAGCAGTGGATGGACCGCTGAGGCTGAGGCTAATAGTAGAGCAGACAGACCCACCAAGTGGTGGATGTGGTAGAGGAGCATGGGGAGATGCAGGTGGTGGAGGAAGCTTTTATACACTCCCACCACCACCCCTCAGAGGTCTACACGAGTCTCAGGGAGATAGGGGACAGAGGCGGGGGCAGCTACATGTAGTTGAGGCGTACGACCTAGGGACTCCAGAGATAATCCTAGGTGCAATCTGTGTCTTTTCCACCTTAGATTTTGTACTTATAAACACAGGTTTCAATCATTCCTTTCGATCCACATGTCTTTGTGGAAACCTTTAAATTCTAGTAGATCTATTGACTCGACCCTTACGCTTGGAGACACCGATGGGAGTAGATTCAATGATTACACATATTTAAAGACAGTGTGATATTTACCTTAGAGGCGAGTGTTTTGGTCGGAACCTCTTGGTTGCAGCATCGAGGCCTTGCGACTTCATTCTCTGTAAGGATTGGCTATCTTCGGTTCAATCCTAGATTGACTAGTTTAAGTGAAGAGTGTGGTGTGTTTGCAATGATGTGATGGCGATATTAATTTTTATTGAAAAGACGACCCAGTCAGCACAGGATGGGATCTTTAATTAAAGGGAGAATCCAATAACTCAGGAGATGGCTAGCCTTATCCTCAAAGCATTAGATGTTGTGGGATTCAATTTCCCAATAGTAGTAGTAGTGTACAATGATGTTTTTATTTAAGATGGTCAAGGGCTACCTCCCAATCAGGATATCAACTTCTGCAGTGACTGACACCCCTTTATGTGACCAATATTGTCACTAGCATATCGGATGGAACCTGAAGAGATTCACAAGATGTTGGTGCAGTTGGAGGATATACTAATTAAGGGCATCGTAAGACCCAGTGTTTCACTCTAGGAATCCCCAGTTTTGTTCTCCAATATGGAAGATTGGAGTTTGAGGTTGTGCATTGATTACTGACACCTGAACTAGGTGATGGTGAAGAACCAGTATCTAATACCAAGGATCGATAACCAATTTGATCAGCTAGGAGGTGTACGTTGGTTCTTAAAGGTTGACCCTAGGTTGGGTTATCACCAGCTTCGGGTACGGGACAAATATATAACGAAGAAGACTTTCAGATACTGATATTCTCACTACGAGTACTTTGTGAAGCCTTTCAGCATGACGAATTCCCCTGCAGTGTTCATGGGACTTATGAACCGGATTTTATGGCCATATTTAGACCCGTTCATAGTGGCCTTCATCGACTATATCCTTGTATACTTGGAATTAGTGTAGGATCATGTGAGTCACCTATGGATGGTTCTACACATACTCTGAGAGATACTACATTATGGGATGATCTTGAAGATCTAGTTCTGTATACAAGAGGTCCACATTCAAGGACATGTTATCTCAGCAGATGGAGTAGCAATGGACCTAACCAATATCAAGGTGGTTTTTTCATGGGAGGCCCCTCGGTGTGTGGCATAGGTGTGGAGCTTCCTTGGGATGGTAAGATATTACCAGAGATTTATCTGTGATTTATCCTGGATATAAGCCCTGATGTCAGCCTTGACCTAGAAGGGGAAGAAATTCATCTGCACAATGAAGTGCTGGTAGGATTTCTAGAAGCTGATCCAGAGTTTGACAAGCACCCCCAATATTGTGATTTCCAGATGAGGGTGTCAATTATGTAGTTTTCTACAACGCATTAGGGATCGGGCTCAGCTATGTCCTAATGCAAAGACATGCAGTGATTGCTTATGGTTTACGCCATCGTAGGCCACATGTGAATAACTATGTCACACATGATCTTGAGTTGGCAGTGGTAATATTCTCATTGAATATGTGGCAATAATACCAAATGGGAAAGCGAATTATCATCAATTATAAAAGAAAACCCTCAAATTAATCTTCTCATAGAAGGGTCTAAATACGATGTATCGGTGATGGCTAGAGTTCCTATAAGACTAAAATTTCAAGATCATCTATACTATTGGGATGGTGAACAAGGTGGAAAATTCTCTAAGCAGGAGATCTAGCATACATCAGTTGAGTGAGGTTTTAGAGAAATTGTCCTTGTTATAGTTAACCTTTTTTACAGAGAGAATGTATATTACCTTAATTCGATGGTTTTTACCTCTCCACTCTTATAATGATTTTAGGAGGCACAACTTGGGAATGTAGACTCTCAAGAATTACATGTTCTGTTATCCATGAGACATGGTCTGGATGAATATTTTCAAGGTGGGGATAACATTGTCCTTTTAAGAGGACGCAAAATCGTGCAAGTGGCACTATGGGAGGAGGTTCTCAGGGAATTTCATACATCCACCATGGTGGTACATCCTAGAGTGGAAAAATGTACCAGGACCTCTATCTTTAGTTCTAGTGGATATGAATGAAGAAGGCAGTAGTAGAGTTCATTTCAAGATTCCTTGTGTGCCAACATATTAAGGCTCAGAACCAGGTTTTAGTAGGGTTAGCTCAGCCACTAAGAGTTCTGATGCAGATGTGGGAAGGGATATTAATGGATTTTGTGATGGGTTTACCATGAACATCCAATAGAAGAAATTCCATATGGTTGATCGTTGACCAACTCACCAAGTCATCCCACTTCCTAGCTATCAAGGAGACAAGTTCCATAGAGATCATAGGATGTCTCTACGTGCAAGAGATTGTTCGAATTCATGGAATCCCTTCGACGATAGTCTCATATCACGATGTTAATTTTACATCCCGGTTATGGAAGGGACTACAAGAGGCATTCAGGACTCAGCTATGCTTGAGAACAACATTCCATCCCCAGACTGATTGTCAGATGGAGAGGACTATTCTGGTTCTTGAGGATATGTTGCGGGCCTCTATATTAGAATTTTGTCATAGTTAGGAGGAACAATTACCAATACTGGAGTTTTAATACAATAAAACCTATCACTCCACCATTGGAATGGCGTTTTTTGAGGCCTTATATAAGATACTCTCCTAGTCAAAGATTTTCTAGACTGACCCCAGAGTGTCAACACTCATTGGACCAGAGTTGGTGCGAGCTACCTACGAGAAGGTGAAAATCATTTAGAAGCGAATGAAGACTAGGGAAAGATGACATAAGTCTTATTCTAAGAGGGAATGGAGACCTCTATAGATCGATGACAGAGACCATGTGTTTCATTTGGTCTCACCTTGACGAGGGTTGCAGTGATTTTTCTGGGGCGGAAAATTGTCCCCAAGGTTTAGTAGCCATTTTCAGATACTATGATGTGTTTGAGAGGTGGATTAGCACTTAGCTATAATGTCATAATTTCCTTGGGAACATCATGTCATCCAAGTTTTATAGATTAATAGGTACATGCATTACCAATCACACATCATCGATTGGGGAGAGCTGGACATCGATGATGGAGCAACCTTTGATGAGTACCCAGTGGAGATTGAGGATCGGTAGTAGAGGAACATTTATGGGTGATCAATTCCCTTAGTTCACATATGGTTATAGCATGAGATCCTTCAGGAGATCATGTCGAATAGAGAGGCTAAGATGCATGTCTAGTACCCAAAACCTTTTGACTTGTCCTTGTTTTAGATTTTTAGGGACACAAAACCCATGATGGGGAGAATTTAATGTCTCATATTTTCTGGGAATTTTAATTTTTTAAAATATTATATTGAACTATTTAAAGACCAATTGCAGAAAGGACATGTCATTCCGGGGCACGGTGAGCCCGTAATGGATGTTTGAACTTTTTCAGTAAAGCAAGTTGTCGTGTTTGTGCAGTTGTGGAAGTTTCCAAACGGATGCATAAATTAAAAATATGAGGTCACCATTGAGTATGGGATGATGACTTTACAGAAGAATGGGCCTAACCTCAACCAGTGCAGGTTGAGGGAAAAAATTATTTTTTTGGTATTTTATGTAAAATATAATAAAATACAATGATTTGAAAACTTTATTTAATTTTATTTGCAAACGTTTTCTATAGTGCAATGATGGGGAAGTTATTTTGTTAATTAATGAAACAACATAATAACTCTAAAATGGAATCACTGACTCATTAATTCTGCATCGTAACGGCAGCAAATCAGTGTGATAGAACACTGAAATGCATTCCCTCTTTTCAATTTGTTAATTGAATGATTTTTGTTGGGAGAATATTGAGTGAAACTATTGATAATTCTTGTAGATTTGGAGGGAACTCTTGAAAATTAATGATAATGAATCAATAGTGTGAATCACTGTGCCAATGGAGTTGAAGGATCTATGCGATGAAAGTAGCGTGATATCTTCATAGTGATCGGTCCCTCCTCGAGGAATGGGTTTATTTTTATGTTGTTTTCCCCATTCATTTATTTAACCACATACATGGATCTACCCATGAACTGGTTGATCTGATCATCGTTGTTATAGTGGGAGGGTTTCATCAGGTTCATTCCCGGGGAATTTATTATTACAAGTATTATACTTTAATGCTACCCTGTTTAAACCTTCTAATGGAAGATGATTAATGTTGTGACGAATGATAGTGGAGGTTCATTCCTATTTGGTTTATTTGACTTCATCCTCGCTCTTTCCTGCATTCTTCATGTTCATCATAGGATGGGAATGAAAAATCATTACACACTTGTTCCTTGGCCCAACGATCCCAAATTGGAGATTCGACATCATGATGACCTAGCGGAAGAATCAACATGGTTCAGAAGTTCATATTCTTCAAGCGTTCTTCTTGCGGGTGGATAATAATGTGTTTTTGAGGCTGATCGGAGGACCAACACCTGTATAATCATCATGGGGGTGTTGGGGAGTCCTAAAACATTACTTTTCGTGATGACCAGATGTTCAGATAGATGAATTTTCATCACCAGAGGCATGCTAGTGAAGAACCAATGATTCATGAAATTTCCCACGAAAACGACGTTTAACCCGAAGAACACTCCCGTGTGGGAACAACTCTATAGAGGCTAGGGTTTCGGGAGAGAGGCAGATATCACACGGGGTGTGGACCTTGTAACATGGAGTGTGGGACATTCCACATATATTGGCATGTATTATGAGAAGTACATGGAATCAGGATGGAATACACAGTTTCTCCACATAGTTTTTAGACCCAACGCGACATGGTAGAGGTGGCTGCATGGGTCATGGAGTGTATCTATGGGTTACATGGATAGGGGGTGAAGTAAACTGTCGTGTACTGCACCACACAGCCAAACCAGTCCGATTACACATGTTACCCCATGTATCTGTTACATAGGATGATCCACATGGGATGAATTCGTGTACCGTCACATGGCTGTATACACGGAGGGAACCTCGGTTACTCGGACATGGTTTGTGGTCCGTCCTACATGCCATGTACTTACCCCCCTTAATCAATTCATGTTATTCTGACTCAGTCCATTTTACATGGACAATAACCGTAGTCTAGAGACATAGCACGTTACCCTTCTACACGGTGTGTATATCCTAGAACATGGCTTCATCCTCTTGTCCACAATTCCTTAGACATGATTCGTTTGGGGTTGTTCCCCTTTTGTTTCTCATTCCCCAACAGTTCAGGTATCACTTCTATCCACATGAGTATGATCCCTTTAGTAGGACATTCAAAGATAGATTCATGTATCCCTCTGATAGACCTGGAATGAGATCCTCTATACATTATTTCCCCTTAGTAGATTTAGGTATCGACGTGACTAATTCTACAAGATAACATTAATCTACATAGAAGGTGAATCTTAATGAGTCTTGGTATCTTCCAAGACCATGGTATTAACCCTCATTTATGTATTATGATATTTCCCCACTCAGGTGTGTGTTCTCATGAAACAAGTGTATCTATCTCTCATGGATTTTGCTGATGAACAGTACTTCTCGGACATACGTCATCAATGAAATAAGACTCATCGAGTGAGTTCTCCCAAACGTCTGATTCGTGAAATCATAGAACTAAACTCTAGCATGGTTATGTGGTTGTGTGACTTTTTTATAGACTACAGGTCTAGGTTTTGAGTATATCCGGATGTGTTTCTCTTATTATATGTTTAGTAGACATATACTGTGTAGAGCCGGTTGTACCTTTACTTTTCATTTTGCATTGTGATATTCAGGGTCCTCTACTGACTGTTTTAATAATCACCCATGAGTGGGCCTTTTGGGAACATGTTATGTCTCGTGAAGTTGAGCGGCCTTTTGATGGAGTTGAGGGTGGACCAGGCCTAGACTAATCTTTCTAAGTTCCCAATTGGAAGAGGTGTTCCTATGGCTAGAAGCAGAATTCCCAGATCCTATTTGTTCTTACAGGTTTGATATAGTAGTTTGTAGACTCTTATTTTTTATTGGATTATATTTTGGCCGAGTTTTCGTTCTTCACATTACTTTCCATTGTACTCTGTTGGTTTGGATTAGTTGTTTTCAGGTATTTTTATCCTTAGTGGTTTCTTACAATTCATTATTTATGGTATTGGATATTTGTGCATGGGTATTGGTACTTAGGAAAATACTCCCAAGTTATTGATATGCATATTATGTGCTAGTCACCAACCCCTATCCTATTAGAGGTGGGTATGGGTAGTCACGACGCAGGCCCTACTGAGATGGGTTGTGACAGACATAAGTAGAAAATAATGAAAAAAGGGAGAGTATATCATTGATTATAATGAAGGTATCGAAAATTGGTACATATATGGAGATGTGATATATTTTATTTAATTAGATATATCAAACCTATATACTTGAGAGAGAAATTAGTTCTTCTTGGGTGATACTTTAGTGATTTTTAGTTATTTTTTATGGTTATAAATAAATAGTTTTAGTGATTACATAATAAAATTGTAGATTAGAAGTATTCTTGGGTCTATTTTATTACAAAAACACATCATTGTTTTATTCACTTTAGATATATATAACTATGTCTGATCTTAGTTATTCTTTTTCTAACACACAATTAATCTTCTTAAATTTTAGTGAGGAATAGATTTATACTTCAACTATCAATGAAACATGATTGTTGAAAGAGTTTAAGTGAATTTTTTCATAACCAGATTCACCGATGACACTTGAGGTATTATCCCTTTATAAAACCAATAAGTTCGATTATGGAAATAGGTTTTAGTTTGGTTGTTATTTTACATCATTCTCTTTTATTCTAAGGTATTTTTATCAGTGGGAGTTATGGTAGTAAATATAAATAAAAAATTAATTGTCATCATTGATGTAATTAATTTTCATATGTTGATGAATTGAATGAATAATTACATTCAATCATTAGTTATAGACGTGAAATCAGTGATCATTCATAGAATTTTCTTGTATATAGAGTGTGGAGAACTAATAGAAAGGGATCCTAATTGGTTGAACATAATTGAAAATGAAATAAATTAATTTTCGGGATATTATTCTATCTCAATATATAAAAAGGTATAGTCATGTAAATCAGAAAAAATAATTTGGGAGATGTAACCAAATATTTATGAAAGAAAATTGATATTATAATATATAATACAACATGTTCGCTGGAAAATATGTGAGGACATGAGGATTCACCAAAACAAATCCATTGATGTATTCTTCGAACATGATATTGTGACAATGGTGAATATGTGTGGGCTTGGTGAAAAAATAAAATATATTGAAATGATGACTCATACACTAAAAAGATTCAAGCCTCACATTAGTTTACTTTTTTTAATTTGATATAATGAATGATTTCACTCATGTGATTTTTATGTGGTAAGGATTAAAACCTAAATACTAAGTTTCTTAAGAAATTTTGATATGATGATGATGATGTGAAACCTATGAAGAGAAAATTTATAGAAATAAATAACAAAGAAAATAATACATTATAATTAATTTATGAATAAAATCATACATTATGTAGAAGAAAATTTCCCAAATAAGAATAAAAATAAAATAATTTATTGATCACATTATCATCAATAATGAATCAATTTTTAATATCATTGAAACAATGAAAATTAATGAGAAAAGATATAGTGAAGAATGAGAAAATTATATGAATTTTTAACCTCAAATTGGAGATGTTGGCTTCACTTAAAGAGTTACGTGTCTAAAGGGATATAAATATTAATCATGTTTATACAATATATAACTCGTTATATAATAGAATTTACATGTGAAAAATAAGTTGATAGGTGATATTAAAAATCTAAATTCTAATAAAATAGACATTTCAAAAAGAAACATACTCAATGTAGAAGGTAAATAAAAAAGTATCAATTGTTAATCTAACATGGTCAAATATTGATCTAATTAGATTTAAGAGCTGGACTTTTAAGTCATCGAGGTGAAGAAAAAGTTATTACATCAAGAAAGATAAATAAAACCTGGAATGATATTATGATATTTTCTCACAAGTTTTGGGGAAAAGATAAAATAAAGGTATGAATATCCTTCTAATAATATTGAATATTTCATAAATCAAACAAATTCCATCATATTTTTAAATGATGTGGGTTTTATGATCACAAAAAATTACATCATGATTGATGAAATAAATAAATCTCCCTCTCCTATGCAGGTGGTTGATTTCAGAGAAACCCAAATGATAAAAAAAGATAATAGGTGAAATTATAATATGAAGGAGGAGAATATAGATAATTTTTAATCCATTGAATGTAAAAAACTAAATTTCATAATAATAATAAATAATGAAAAATCATAAATTTTTAAATTGTGTGTATTGTTTATGTAAACTATTTTTATGTGTGTTTTTAATAAAAAATCATGATATTTTTCATCATGAATGTAAATTACTATGAACATTTTGAAAAAAATGGTTGAAATTAACTGGCTCAAGATTTCATGACCCGTTCTAGAGTGGCCCATGTAGAGACTACCCCAAACCCACTTACAATAGGTTAGGAGTTGGTGACTAGCATCGAGTAGGAATATCACAAAAATTGGAGGTATTATCCTAAAATACATATATGAATACACACATAACCAAGTAACAAGTTATTAAATATGAAAACACTAAGTGAATAATTATTGAAAACTTCTATATCCCAAAACTATGTACGATAGGAAGCAAAGTAATGTAAACATGGCCCAACACAAGCCCACAATAATGATTTTTTCACACAAGTCTAACCATGAAGTAAAAGAACTGGGACAGTTATCTTAATTACAAAGAAACACACCTCGGTCTTTCCAGTATCACTATGCACCATCATTTCCTGGTCCTCCAAGGAATCCGTCAAAGGTTCGATCATCTAGATAAGACAAAACATGTTAGGAAACATCTAGAGGATCACTGAGTATAACAAAAATCAAAGGCACACCCTAAAACCACGAAGTGATACAAAGAAATAAATTACAGTTGACTTTGTATAGCTATATGTCTAAAAAACATATTAGAAGATCTTCCAAATATAATCATGATAGACATCATGCCATCAGACAGTCATAAAAAATTTCCAGCCATAGGATTCTTCTCAAATAAAGCTCATTCTGGGAGACCTCACTCCTCAATCCATGAAATTATTGGCGAAATTAAAAGAGGAGGACTATATCATTTTAACCCCGCCCAAATAGAATGCATTGGTAAAGTAATACTATGATACACAGAGAGGGGTTTGTTCCCAAAACTGACCAGGGACACCATAGATCACGCTGAAAACCATTGGGGGATACCATGTAACCAATATGAATCATACTTATATGTAGAGGATCATGACCATAACTAATAGGGGATTTTAGGAACACTATATATGCATCCCGTTAGATAGAGGATTAGTTCCCTACTCAAATAGGTCACGTGATTCCATAGAATCCACTGGGGGAGATAGAGGACCGCACTCTAGTCTTGTGGAGGGACGAAGTTTGGTATAAATGAATTATCCTCTAGAGGGGATTTATAATATAGTTATGTTGATGTAATGTCTCACTGAACCCTCTAGGAATGTAAAAAAGTGAACGCTATCAACATATACTAGTCCAAACTAAAACCCCACCATTTTTTTTGAAATGGCTATATATCATTGTCAGGGTATCAAATTTATAGACGGATCATTGACTGCATGTTCCATTTTGATGTTATGGACATTTCAAATTGTATGGGTAACTGCTTCTGTAGACATATTACTACGGTCATTCCATCGAACGCTATGGCCAACCAATCTGGTAAACAGCCTGCATTCCGGTCGAGCAGTCTCTATACCCCATGGCAGTTCGAGCTGTAGAAAATCACAGTCAACCACTATGGCCAATCATATTTTTTGGTTATTATACCTATGGATACATTAGCTACCGTAACACCACGTTTAACCTCCTCGGTTGACTATAACCGGCCACACCCGGTTTCCCCAGAGCTGACTCGGTTCCAATTGTGGTCATGCCCGACCCACCGGCCCGACCCGACCCACCGACTTGACCTGACCCATCTTGAATGGACCATACTACCTATCTTGATATGGCCCTCCTATCTTGCATTGAGTCTGATGAAGACACTTCTATCCTCCCATGTCTTTCTCCACGGTCCACCACTGCACGTGGTTCCACCGCCAGTGGCACCAGCCACCTTTATTGGTCACACCACAGTGTCGCGCTCAGTCATGAACCACCACCTACACTGTCTTCCATGAGTTCCTCTTTTGATATCCAGCATGACTCCTTCAATTCCCAAAAAAAAATCATAGATTGAATCTCATTCAATCTTCACCATCATTGAAAAATGCTTTTCGTCATAATATTTTCTTGGAAAATAGATCAAATTGTTGTTCATTGTTGTCCACTAAAGAACAAGAATTTAGGAACAATCGCCCATCCAAATTTCTCTATTTCCATCAACACAACACAATTAATACGTGCGAATCCCATAGTTATGGTATCAATTCATTTCCATAACAAATAAATGGGAAATATTTGATTTATATAGAAGTGTCCAACCTCGGTCCATCGAAGAACACCCTTGGTGAGACACAATATTATGGGGGGCAACATAAATCAATAGGAACAAACCTCAATCGTTGTTCATATCGGTCATTGTTCATTTCCATTTGAATGAAATTCCAAAACCATTAACAGAATTACTGAAAGGAATTATCCCAATAAATTCCCAAAACATATTTCCCTCTCCACAATACCCATGATCTGCGAATCAATATCTTCTTCGATTGATTCACATCCATTATAAAAATTTAGAATGGGTAAATAAAAAATTCAAAAACATACCTTACCTTTATTTGATCAATTTCTAATGAATAAATAATCCACTTCATTTTCGTTTCCGAAGGTGAGATCCTCAATTCGTGTTGGAAGACTGATCATAAAAACTCAATTTATCGACGTTCATCCACGGAAACTCATCCACTAGCCCCTATATAGCATTCCCAAGTTATGAGGCCATCCATGAAATTTATTTATTACTAGGTTTATAAAAGATTTTATTAGATCGTTTTATCATCAAATAGAAATAAATAAATTTATTCATTTTATTTATTATTTATATACGTGATGAATTTTTTGACAAATGTATCACGCTGATAAATGTTATGTCACGCCTAGGGAAAAATCATTATGAATTCAATGCTGCTCTAAGATTTAAAATATGAATCCCCATTCATGAGTTATTGGGATTTACATGCATGATTATTTTAATAATTTTAATTATGGTTACGTCCTTGTGAATTTTTCTATAGTTAACCCACGCCAACTGAGGTTAGGGTGCACCTAGGGTAAATCCATTGTTCTAAATTCAAATGCCACGTTATAGATTTTACCTAGGTACTCAGTTTAATGTTATTCCAATTTTTTAATAAAACAATTTGCATGTGCTATTAAATATTTTAGTATTTTTAAAACATTTTTTTCGGGCACACCGGGCCTCATAATCGCACGTCGGCTTAGTGCATGGTCTCAAAATCTATTCACATAATATCAAGAATTAGTAGATGAAAAATACGATATGTTGCATACATAGATATCATATCAAGAATATTAAAATTATAAATGATATGAATCAATATTATCATACTATCAACTTCATCTTATTCACTAACAGGAAATTAAATTATTTTTCCAACATTTGACACTTTTATTGTATTAAGGTAGGATAATTTTGATATCTTTTTTAGAAAGATACAGCCAATGAGAAACAATTTTGTAGATAATTAATGTTAAAGAGATAGTTCAGAGAAAATAATAATAAATTGTAATCATTAAATTAGAATTTCAGATTAATATGATTCTAATGAATTTTCCTTTATATATGAATTGTTCAAAAACCTTGATCGAAAAATAAAAATCCAAAAAAAATATAATACATATTTTCAAAAGAAATTTATTAAAAAAATCATTGAATTTAAAATAAATGGTTACCTTTTAAAATAATAAAAGAAACTTTCTTTAAAATAAGTTATTTCAGAAAAATATCTCTACCAAAAGTGAAAAAAAATCTAAAATGTAATGGTAAAATATACTGGTAAATAGATGAAACCATCCCGATATTATCTTCCATAAATTATGAAAGATCTTCCTCTTTCCAGGATATATCAAGAACAGATTAGAAAATAAATTTAAACAATTTACAAAGATAATTATATGCTATATTCATTTTAAATAATTATTTTTTTATTAAAAAATTTAGATATATTTAAAAATTATATATAATTTAAAATTTAAAAATATTTTGAAATTCAAACAGGTCATAAAATTTTGAATAGTTTTCAAATTAAAAATAAAATAAAAATTGTTTTGAAATTGGAAAGTGTTTTGAAATTTAGAAATGTCTTTCAAATTATTTTGTTTGAAATTTAGAATCGTTTTTAGAAATATGAATGTTTTAATTTTTTTTTAAATTCATAGAAAAATTCAATTCATAAATTCCTTTTTTCAATAAAATGTTCCAAAATTATATTTTTGTTTCAAATTCCTAAGAGTTTTGTAGATGTGATTTATTTAAAAAAATAAACATTTTTCAAGAGGATTTAGTTATATTGGAAGATAGATGAAATATTATTTGGATAAAGGGTCACTTAATATTGACCATTTCAAACATCATATTAATAAATTAAAATGTATCAAAATGAAGTGGTTTTGTAAAAATATCATTAGGTAGAGTTTCTATTTCAGAAAATTCATGAATGATATCTCCTTTAAATGAATGATACCTATGAAAATGTATTCCTACATCATATTCCATAGCATGTTGGCGACGTTTTGGGTTCCCTGATATAAAAATGAAGCAGTTTTATCAAAAGAATTGGAATTGTTGTGAAACAAAATTACAAAAATGGGACTATGTGTTGAATCCATGAAACATGAGTAAAAAACAACCTGCTACTATATCTTTTGTTTCATAACGAAAATGTGATAAAAAATGTTTCCTTACACTATACAAATTGAAAAAAAATCTTGTGAAAAATGCAGCGTTCCTAAAATATATTTTATATCTAATCAATATCCTTTAGAGTCACAATCAGTGTAAGAATTTAAAATAAAATAATTTATGGAAGAATAAAATACTACTAATTCATATATAAATTAGTTTTATATGAAAATTCATTTTTCATCTTTCATTTGAGATTATTTTGTATTATCTATAAATCTCACCCATAATCATTCTAAAAATATTTTTCATGTTAGATTAAAGAAATTTATACTAAATATTCAATTATACATATATAAGGTTTTTTATCTATCAATTTAATGATTTTGTCAAGATCAAGACTGATATAAGATTCTTTATGAATAAAAATATTTTGTACTTTGTAAAATCCAAAATCATTTATTATACATTCATTCTGTTTACTTTGAGTTAACATATTTCTTTATGGTTTTTGAAATATATAAAAAACATGGAAAAGGTAGAGTTATCCCATTGTTCTCATTTCAATCACATTTATAAAATTTTTAGAAAAATTATCTAAATGATATATTTCAATTGAAATAGATGTTTTTAATAACATATATATTAATAAAAATTGTTTTTTTATTTTTATTTATTAAAGTAGTTTTATCAACACTTCTTTTCACAAAATTATTTTAATGTAAATATCTAGAAACTATTTCATGCCAGGATGGGGAATTTTTTATAATTCCATAATGTGTTTTAGTAAATTTAATAATTTTTTTTATAAAAAATCATATCATAAACATAATAAGGTAATTCAATATAAAAATCATCTTATATATATCCAGTTTAAAAATAAATGTCCACATCCATCTGAAAAAATATAAATTTTAGACATGCAGTAATGGATAGAAAAATTATGATAGATTATAATCTTGATATAAGTTTAAAATAGTCACCTTAATCTTGTTCCTTGTTATTGATAATAACAATGAGAAACTGGTCAAGATTTATTTAAAATAATTAATCCATTTTAATCACATGTGTTTCTAAACCCAACATTACTCAAATAAATTTTAGACCTATTTTATATTCAACTATAGATAGAATTTTGTATCATTCCAATAGATTGTTATTCTTTTGAAAGGATCTTAACAATCAATCATTACATAAAGTATCTTCTACTATTTTTGGTTCAAATTATGATTGAAACAGATCATTATCATAATGATATATCAAGTAACTTCAAGTTTTAGCTGGTTTACATATGTATCCAATTATATAATTGGTAGGATGATTTCATCAGATCAACAAATTTTTTCAATTATGTGGTAATATGGTATATAGAAATCAGATTTAAATATTCAATTGGAGTATCTTCTAAATATTAAACATCTATTGGTAGAAATTTTATTGGATTTTCAATTGGTGTCTCAATATTATCTTCTTATAAATAAATATAAATTTTTCTGAAATTATCGTAGGTATTTTGAAATTCCAATTTGCTTTTAAAAAGAATATATTTCAAAACATATTACAAGAACCATATCCTTGAAAAATATTATTTCCTTTATTTATATTTTTATAAGACATACATGTTATATAATAACCAATAAAATTTCCTTCATTGGTTTGGGAATGAAATTAATGTAACCAAACATTAGTATTTCAGATGAACAATTTACATCAGAAAACTGTAATGTAATAATTGTATCGATTTATTCTATTCCACAACTAATAAGTAATTTTATTATTAAAATGATTGTGTAAAACATGTTTTATGTTATAATATGTAGTACTCACAACAACATATAAGAAATTTCTTATAATATAATACTCACATATAAAATTTTCAGTTATTTGCTGAATAATTATATTTTTTATTTCAACTACAACATTTTTTGGTGTTTATTGTACATAAATATTACGTGTAATACAATTTTAACAATGAAATGTTTCAAAATAAAAATTAACAAACTCCCCACTGTGATTACAATTAATAGTAAACAGAAGATTGTTTTTATAATTTTTAATGAAAGTATTTATAAAAAAATTTAGAGCTTCATATTTTTAGTGAGAAAATAAAGCATTTGTTAACATAGTGTAATCATTAACCAGGACATATATATATAGTATTTTCTTATAGTATATAAATTTAATTATGGAAAAAACACCATGTCGACTAACTATGAACCATCAGTAGCTGAGAATTCACATATAGTTTAGAATAACGACTTATATTTCTTTCTATGTTGACAATGACTAAATATTATAGTGGAATTAAAAATAAGCTTTTATAGATCCATAAAATATCCTTTCCAATATTGTTTTAATCTCCAGAAGTTATAATGTCTTATTATATAACACCATAACCAATATAAGTCCTCCGTTGAACTTAATGAAGGAAAATTTTGATTACATAATATTTCTATATTGAGAGGGAAAAAATTTTACTTTCTATCTTCCAATAAAATGAATTTACATTATGAACAATGAATTGTAAATTTTTATTCCATATGTTCACAAGATATCCCCCATCAAATAACTGACTTATATTGATAAGCATGTGTGTGTCTCCTAAAACATGTAAATCATTTGAAATAATAAATTTTATAGGAAATGAACTATCATTAATACATGATATTGAACAATGTACATTGTCTTCAAGAGTATCATTTTTTCCTCTAAAATTAATAAAAATTCAAATGTATTAATTTCTTCTATCATATATCTAGAACAACGACTCTTCCTGCATCATTTTTTATAATACTAGTACTCAATATATTTTTCATGATAATTTCACATTATTATATTTGAAACCATACATTTTTTGGTCTAGTTATGTTTCTAAATAAAATTTTGGGAACCCACATATTTCAAACCCTATTATGTATAAAAAATACATTCTCTTTTGAAATAAAATAATTATGAAAACCAAAATATTAAATATTATTTGGCAGAAAAACATGTACTTAAGTGACCTAGTATTTTTAATTTAGTATAAATGTTTCACATTTAATTACAAAATAGCTTGATGGAAATTGAGGATTATTAGAAATAAAAACTATTATATTTGAAATTTTAAAGGTAGTTTTTTTGTATTTACATTTTATCATTATTTTATTTTCGCAAAGTAAAATCAGATAAAATGTTCGTTCAAAATAGTCTTCTAATTTATGTGGAACAACTAAGCTCTGATTGTCTTCATGGGACTTCTGATAAACAAAATTCTGATCAATAGAAATTTAATCATATGAAATTTATTAAAATGATTTTTGATCAATGATTTTTTATGCAGATATTTTTTATTTTGAATGTAATTTATTTTAATGTAATAATATTTCCAAATATGTTTTAAAAATAATTTTATTTACATTATTATGTATAATTTTAACAAATTCATAGGTATTTTTATCTTAATCTTATCTTTAGTCATAAGAGTAATATAACTATCAATTTAATTATTGAAGATAAATATTCTTCATCTTATGATCAATTAAAATTTTTTCATATAACAAATTTTCATTTTTATTATTCGATGAAGTTGAATTATAATATTAATTATTGTGTGTAAATTTTGAATTAGGAAATAAATGTTTTAGATACTCCCCATTTACCTATCAGATGAATCAATTGTTCATCCTTCAAATCTTTGAGTATAATCAAATTTTGTTTTGAATTTATGTTTGACTATCATATGATGAAGATTCTGATGATGTTTCACCATAAACAGCTCTCAAAATATTTAAATAATCTATTATTTTCCCCTTACTTTAGGAACATATTCTTATCTTTCCATTTATCATCATCAATTGTTCATTGTTGGGTCTGATATGACATTCCTTCATAGATTCATAACATAAAATATTTGATGAATTGTAGTTTTATTTCAAAAATATCTTTTCTATCCATTGATAATTTCATATGTTTGAATTTTCTTCAAGATTATTCATCCTTATCCCAATTTGATAAAATACACTATTTCTATCGTCTTAACAAAAATGATCTAAATTCATACACATCCACTTTGAAATAGAAAAATATGAATTGTTAGTATAAACATTAAATGAACTCGTATTAGGAATACCTAAATTAGATGGAAAGGATACTACATTCATCCTTTTCTCTTTTTCAGTACAATGTTTTTGTCAACTAAATGAAAAAAAGAGTTCTAATTAATTAATCTAGACTATAATTTGACCAATTCCTTGTATAACCATTAGTTTTCCAATTGGGTTCCCATTATTTTGGAATAATATCCAAAATTTATTTAATGACTATATCATATTATATATATTGTTCAACCAAACATTTTAATCTATTTATTATCTTTATAATTAATTGATGCATCTATGTTACTATTTATCTAGGTAAAAATCATATTACTAATAATAATCTCAAAGAGTAGAAATATGAGTATCTAAAACCATAGTTTTTCTAAAATTTGTTATCTATAACTCCTTCCAAATTACATTTAAAATTTCACATGAGTATATCATGATGTGGTTGTTATCTATCATATAACAAAATAATATATTACAAACATAATTATTTTCTTGTGGTTACTATTTTAATTAGGCGAGAAATGAAGTATAACCTTCACCAAAAAATTATAATTTTGGATAATAATTATTATGTCATTATCTCTATTATTATTGAATTGTTATTTCTTATTATCATTTTAGTAATCATAATCATATCTATATAGAATAGGTGATCTGGTTGTATTTTAATTTTTTAGTGTTCTAAATGTTACTAATCCTATCATAAATGATCTTTCCATGACAGAAAATGGTTATTTTAGGAAAACTAATTTGAAATTTCTTTTTACTGAAAAATATTAAAAATAATGTAGGTCAAAATATAAATATCTAAATCAGGGTAATGAATAGATTTTTATACTAATTATTAATAGGTGAGATGATGAAAAAAATAAATGAGGGGGAGGGTGAATGTTAGTTTTAAAAAATATTATAATTTATATCCAATTCATTTATTATAATATTTGGATTTTAAAATTACCAATATAATTTTTTTGAATTATAGACAAGATCGACAGTAAAAATAACATTAATATGTATAGTATTCAAATATTGTTCTCACATAGGAAATAAAATGATCATTATAAAAAATACAGATGAAAGAGTAAATGAAATAGAACACTAATATATCTTAATTATAGAAAATTATTTTATTTAATCAATAAAACCAAATATAAAAAAATCAATCATGGAGTTTTGGATACAAAATTAAGTACTAATATAATGGGTTTTCATAAAATCTCACTTTTCAACCCAAGTGAATGGTAGAATGGTAAATCTAACCTATGTTATCCCCAAAATAGAACCTTTCAGAAGGTATATGTAATTGTGTTAATATATGAAGGAATGTATTCCTATCCATGTAAGCTCTATAATATACAAATCGATAGCAGATCAACTACACAAAAGTGCCTTGAGGGATCTAACATCAATGCCACAAAATCCCCAAATCAGTTGATTTAATTTTATTGATAATTTCTATACTCAGAATAAGTTTATCAAGTAGGATTTAAGGTAGAAAAATTATTATAGAAATTCTAAGATCCATATAATTAAAGAATCACAAAACATTCGATCCTAGATGAAATAGCTAATATAAAATTTAATAAATGAAAAGGGAACTCAAAATAATTGACTGTAAAGATTTAATATGGAAATAATCTAATGGAATTATTGATACGTTGAAAGTTTCATTGAATTGGATATGTTTGGTGGTGTTTTATTTATAGGTTACATTGAAACAGACTCCAACAGTTAATTTTTTAAAAAATTGAGATCAGTTGTAACACCATATATAACTCTTTCGTTATCTAAAATTTAGATCAAGATATTGATTCACCTACTCATGGGATATATTGGTATCTCAAAAATTACAACATGAATCCTATAAACAAAATGTAACATTACAGATTTAGTTCACTAAATTTCTGTAAATATGTTAGAGTTACTATATTTCATAAATATCTTAGTGGTTGGTCAATATGAAAAAAATAAAGAAACCTATGTGATGTCATTTTCATACAATGTTGGTTGTTATATTTAATATAATTAGTTAAAAATTGATTTCATTTAAAAATATACTGAACACATATGTGTCAATATATTTTATTATAAAAAAATAATATCTAAATTATATATTTTTGAATATCAAATATATTATTTTTAAATAAAATTATATTTTATTTATATTTATTAAAAAAATTAAATTTCATAAAAATTCTTGGTATCAGGAGAAGCACTGTTTCAAAGAGATATAATGTTTAATTAGAGCCTCATTTAAAGATTCATGGTTGTGCACCTTCTAGTCAAAGTCCAACACACACATGCGGATCCTAGACAATCTTTGTCCAAGTTGGATTTCTCAACTGTCTGATCGATGCTAGACTGCAAGTGATGGCTTATAAAGACCAAAGTGTCATCGATGAGGATCACATTCAGTTAGGGTGTAATATTTTGACTTGTTAAGGACAATCATTCCTTGTCATCACATATGAGGTTGGATTATTCCTATTTTACTTTTTAGGTGTCTGAATAACATTTAGTTAACTTTGATGCACATCATTTTCCTTCGGGTTTCTTATTAAATTAATATCATTGTCTGGTTATATCATAATAATGATTTTTTGTGAATTTTATAAAAAATATGATGTTTATTCATGATTTTATAATTTATTTAGTTTGATTTAAATTTTTTCCTCACTAATTGATTGTTCTGTTATACTAGTTTTTCTTTCAATTGAGATATGATACTTCACAAAGAAGACTGATTTAATTTATTAGAATGATGACATCCAATATAATCAATTATAGAGAATTTGTTTTTTAATTTCAAACTCATTGATTTTCTTTTTCCAGTTGTACCAATTTTTATGCATTTCTCAATTTGATCTTATGCTTTCTTGGAATTAATATCATCTTAACCACGCAAATAGGGAAAACAAAACCTCTATCATGTTCTTATATTATATAAAATAATTTTTCAATCAGTGTAGTCAGATATATAAATCATTAACTCTTATTAGAAGGGTGCAGCCTACACTTATTCACTCCATGACAAACCAAAACTTCTGACCATTTTTATTCTACATTTGGGTGTGTCCAAGCCTCATGCAGAAGAAATCAGACTCAATTTGTAGGTAAGGGAATATATTTATTTTTATAATATTTTTAAGATAATTATTTATTATAGTAATATGTGTATTATAAATTCCATGTTACCTATATGTCTGTGTGTCTGTGTGTGTTATTTTTATAAGATAAATCATGTAATTTAATCTAATTAAATTCATGTGTTATATATATATATAATTTTATTTTTATTATTTTCCTACATTTTATGTGATATTTTCAAACTATATGATTATTTACTTCAAATTATTGAATGTATATGTGGGGTAGTATTATATATATGTACAAGTTATATTATTCTAATATATAAACATAATGGAATTATTAAATGTTTAGAATCATATAATTTTAAGGCATCTAATTTCAGGTATTTAATTTTTTACATATGTATATATATATACATATTCACAATTATGTTCTTCAAAACAAAAAATAATTTTACTTATCATTCTAGAGTAACTATTAATTTATAATTAAGTATTTTTTTTCATACTAATAATGCATGGGTATAAATATATAAATATATGTATGTTTGGCTATTATTGCATGATTTTAATGAATAAGATATTAATTTCAAATAAAAAACTTTACCCAATTTTATAGTTCCAAATTGTGGAAGTATGAAATATTATTTTATAATTTTATTTATATTATATAAGTGTTTATACTCGTGATTTTTTATCCTTCATTTTATGAGAATATAAAATTACAATTTATATTAGGTGAAGGGTTCATAAATTGACACTATTGTTTTATATATAAAATGATATTGTGAAATATCACATTTTTTTAATCAAAGGGATCCTTAATATAATTATTTACGAATAAATATATAAATGATATAGTTTTACATTTAATAAAAGGTATTTTATTGGATTATTAATTAATATTTTAATAAAATGATGTGAAAAAAAATTATTAACAGTCCATGCAAAGGCTAATTGACATTAGCTTGGTTTATACCAAAACAAGCAACTGATTCCAAATAAACTTTCATATATATATATATATATATATAAAGTGTGTATGCTTATTTAATGCATGGTAATGTTTCGAAAAAATTTACTGAAAATTTATATATGAAACATATTCTCAAGATAATTTTATAAAAATTTGCACTAGGATATTGTAAACAAGATAGGGAGTGGAGACTAAACCTCTCCCTCAATAATGTGGGTAGGCCTAGACAAACTACAATATTTCAACTTTCCCAAGGGCTTTGTTTTCTAAATCATTCTAAAAGTTTTATAAAAGTAACTTGATTAATTTTACACTGTTTTCAAGGTTAAATTATATTCATAGCATTATCATATTATCTAATTGTATTTTATAAATTCATTTGTACTGGTCATTTAGAAAAATCCTTGCTGGGAAAATTAATGTTATCTCCTTGTGTGAAATTAATTTTCCTAGGAATAGTAGATTTTTCCCAAGGAGTTCTCCTCACATATAGATTTAGAGTACACAAATGAATTTATTTATTTCATTTTATTTTATTATTGATATAATAATTTGTAATATAATTGTCTATTCTACAAAACATATATCAAAAAAGTTCATGTAATGTAAAATGTTCTGTGTATTTTTTAGTTATCTATTATTTAAAAATACACATTATTTCTATGTGATAAACCCAAAATCATAGGTTTGGGGCTTCAAACATGGTATCAGAGTGACAATCTACACATCTTTGGATATTAGATGTTGTCGGTAGAGTATATAAGTTTCTTTGTTTTATTTTCTCTTGATTTTGATGCTGCAAATTTGGAACTTTTTTCAGGATGAATTAATTACAAGGGAATAATTCTTTTAAGGGGGTAATAATGTAACATCCCATGAAACACAAATAGTAATTTTATACTAATTATATATATTTTTTAATATTTTTTATACATTAAATATCGATTAAGAATGTTTTTAATATAAAAATTTTATTAAACATGGTTATGTTTCCAAATCAAAATAATATTTCAATTATATTATAAAATATCACTTATAATGAAATATTATTTTATTTAAATAAATTTAATTTTTCTTGAAATATGTTAAAATATATTATTTATTTAAAAGTGTCTTATAATATTGAATATCTTGTTATTTTTCCTGAAAAATATATTTTTTAAAAATTAAGAAACAAAAAATATATTTAAATGTGGAATAAATTTGATTAATAGAATTATGAAGTAATTATCTGTTATTATATGATTTATTTAAACATTAAGAGAAAATTGTATAAATTTAATAAACAATTTCCAACCTAAAGAATGATTGTCACAAATCGGGTAACATAGTAATTTTATTTGTTTAATAGAATATAAAATAGTTTTAATATAAATAAAAAAAATTAAATCTTAAACATTAAATATATAAAAAACAAATGATTATTAAATAAATGATTTTTTTAATTTAATATTTAAAATTTTATAGTAAAAGGAAATATTAATGCAATAAATAATAATAAAGATAATATATTTTACCATAAATAATGTTTATTATTTTAGTTATATAACTTTGAATACAGAAAATAAAATTGGTAAAACGAATTATATAATTAGAATTTTTATTAAAAGAAAAATTAAATATAAATAAAAGAGAATAAACATATATATGATAAGGGGGAGAATCCTCCTTGGGGTATAGTGTTTCACATGTGCCCAAAATGAGGGGTCAAGGTTGAGCACCTTCAAGTAAAAGCTAAGAACAATGGTAGGGATACTAATAGAGTGTCATTTGGGTTGTATATCTTGACTGTCTAACAAAGGATGGACTACTGGTTAGAGATTTATAAGGCCAAAGTTTCATTGACTGGGATCTCTTTCAGTTAGGGTTTGATATTTTAATCGAGTAAGAAATATTTTTCCTCATATTTTGATCTATCGTAAGAGTTTTTTTTTGTTTTTTTGGGTTTTAAATCTCTTTCAGTTAACATGAATGTTCGTCAGTTTCTTTTTGATTTATTATTCGATTGTTGTCAATGTATGGTTATCTCTTTTTTATGTTTTTTATTTTTATTTTCTGGACCACTTGATGTTTTTTCCTAATTTGATAATATATTTTGTTTAATATAAATTTTTGTCTCATTGTTTGACTATACTGTTATACTCATCTTTTCCTTGATTGAGAACTGAAGCATCATAAAGAATTTGGATTTAATTTTTTTGTTGACATGAAATATAATCAATTATAGTGCATTTTATTTCAAATTTTCAAACATTTGATTTTATTTGTCTAGTTACAGAAATGTTTATTTACTTCTGAATTAAAACATATGCTATGTTGGGAAGAAAATCATATGAAAAATACAAATAGAGATAATGAGACCTCGCTCATTTTATTATGTTGAATACAGTTATTTTTCTAATAATAGAGTTGGTATATAAACCCTTAAATCTCATTGCAAGGGTTTAGTATGCACTTATTCACCCTATAAAAACCAAAAACCTCAACTCTTTTTTGATTCTACCATCTTATGTGACCAATCCTTGGGTAGAAGGGTTGCTGGCCAATTTTTTAAAGTAAGGGATTTTATTTTTTATCAAAATTTTTAAAACATATGAATATATTTTACTATTTTGTGTATTATTAATTCCATGATATATATATATATATATATATATATATTTGTTTTTATTATGATAAAATTATAGTTCTTATTTTTTAAAATTTAAATTCAGGATATATATATATATAATTAATTATACATTTTTTTAATTAATATATAAGTATTATTTTTATACAATTTGATTATTTACTTCCAAATAATGAAAGTATTTTTATGGGAGTATTATATATATGAATAATATATATTATTCAAACATATATACATATATTATTTGTTCAATTTTCAAGGTCATATAATTTTAATACTTCTAGTTTCAGGTTTATAGTTATGTATATATGTATATTTATATACGTTTTTAATTTTATGTTCTTTAATAAAAATATTAATTTTATTTATAATTATGTTATTACTTTTAATTTATATATAATTATGTTATTTTATTCTAATGATCCATGTCTCTAAATATATATATATAAGTTTGGCTATTATTACCAAATATTAATGAACATGTAATTAATTTCAAATCAGGAATTTCATTTAATTTGAAATTTCCTTGTTGAGAATGGATGGAATGATACTGTTATTATTTTATGTAAATTATATAATTTTTTTCCCATTATTTATCCAATATTTTATGATAATAAAAAATTATTATTTCTATTATGTAAACGGTTCATTAATTTTTAGTGCTGTTTCATTATAAAATAATATTGGATACTATCACAATTTTTATCATGAAAATGGGTACATAATAACATTATAAATTAATTAATATTTTAATGTCAATATTTAACATTTCATAATATATATTTTATGATATTATGGATGAATGTGTGAATACATTGATGTTAATTTTTTTTATTAACATCTAAAGAAATGCCTATTTGATAAGATTATCGGTTGTATCAAAACTCACATGTGATTTAAAATAAATGTTAAATTTTATATATATACTTATATATAAATAAAATTATTTATATGTATTAAATTCATGATAATGTTAATAAAAACTACAGTGAAAATTTTATTTTTCATTAAGGGAAGCTCAAATATTATTAATTTTTTTTTTGAGAGTTGACATTTTAAAAATGGTATGGAGTGGTGAGTGAAGCATTCAGTCAAGAATGATGGTAGCCCATATATCATTAATTTTTTCTATTGGGCCTATGTTTTTGGTTCCAAAATCATTCTCAGTATTTTTCAAAAAACACTAGATTATTTTTAAGTCACTTTCAATTTATAATTATTTTCAAATTAGTATAATATTTTATAAAGAAATAATACAAAGGTATATTTCACTTGAATTTTAGAAAACTCATTATTGGAAAAATTAATGTTCACTAATTGTTTTAAATTAGTTTTTATAGGTTAGTTATTGTTTTAAGAAGGCATTATCTTCCCTTACGAAGTAATCACACTTGAATTTTTATTATTCAATTTTTTATACTGATTTTATAGTTTTTAATTTAATTTTCTATTCTCCGAAAAATATTTATAAAAAGGTCATAGAATGTAAAAATTTATTTATATTTTTTAATTATCTATTATAAAAAAATTCATCGAATATTTTTTTAAAAAAACTAGAGAAGCTTGTTTGGGGCTTCATAATGACAGCGATTCGATGAGTAATGATGCCTCAGTTCTGGGTGCATCCCTTTAGATCCTTCCTCTAGGTGGAAAGGTGGAAGAATCATCACTTGTTGAGATGTAGATGATACCATTAAATCATGAAAAGGATATGTATAGGCTTAGTGAACTCTATGAGTTCATGCACCATATGACGTTGAGGTTCCATGGAGAGCCAGCTCCCCAGGAAGAAGAGGCTTGGCTTGAGTCGATGGTCCTTGATTTCATGATTATCCAGACATTGATGGATCATGTTGTTGGGTTGGTTGTTATAATTTCTCTAGGGGAAACATGGAACTAATATAGTCTTTTTTGACCGTTTCACGATGAATCAAATTTCTCATGGAAATAATTCTATTAGTTGATCCATCAAGAGTACGACCCCTCCTACTTGAACTTGGTTCTGATTAAAAATATTATAGTGCTACAACACGGAGGTATAATAATGGATATGTACATAGAGCAGTTCAATGAATGTACATGTTAATACCTTGATATGTTCCATGAAGAATTCTACTAATCCCTGATGTTTGAGAAGAGACTATGTATAGAGATATGTCTTAGTGCATTACCCCTATGAATTCTCACAATTATTGGGGGGGGGGTTAGAGTGGTCACAATTGATAGAGATATTTTTATTAGAGGGATGTTAGGTGGATGGAGAGAGTAGTGGGGTTAACATGGATGAGTCTTTAGTAGAAGCTAAATATTTTAGTCGAAAGGATATTGAAATTTGGTATCTTCTAAGGATCAGGCTTGAGCCTATGGTCATGGACATCACATGGGACTACTGAAGAACATAGATGAGAGTTTATATTCTAGTGATTGGATATGTCACAAAGGGCATGCATACCTGATCATATGTGTCGAAGAGTACTAATAGACAGTTGAAGGACCTCAATGATAGTGGAATCACCTCATTAGGGATCTCCATGGAGAGGGCATGTTGACCCTTAGAAAGGTGGATCTGGAATAAATGTAGGTTCACCTCAAGGAGGAGGATATGTGGTTGGTGGATGACTCAATGAGATCCATCAACCAGTAGCACCACCATATGTCCAACATCAGGATCAATGGATTTTGGTCGGGGCCGTGGAAAACGTCAGGCAATGGATCCATAAGAACTAGCTACACCCGAGAAGATTAAAGGTATTCTATTTTATTATTCTTCTTATACCTCGATATTAGTAGACATATGTGTAATTAATTCATCCATCACTATACTTTTGGTGTGGAGGTTGGAGCTCCTAGTTGAGGTGTTATCCTAGAATATATGTCTTGTGGTTCCTATGGGGAATGCTTCTTCAATATCATTTTACTCTCAACGTTGTGAGAAATATCTAATAGGGTAGAGGAACATGTGGGAACATTTTGTCATTACGATAGACAATTATGACATAACCTTGGGTGTTGATTGATTTTTCATGGAATGGGCATAGATTCATTACAATAGTTTATGTGAATACTGAATTCCCACTGATGGGATGATATTATCCATTCTAGGAGATGGAGACCTCATTGAGGTATTAGATATATTAGAAAGTATGAGGCTACAACTCATTACCCATAAGTTGGAAATTGTATCATCTATTGTATCTGTCACCTCAGGTGTTTGGATTCCTTGTGCCGTGAAGGTCTTGAGAATGTTCTAGGACCACAACCAAGGCAATAGATGGATTGGTGCCTCGATACTCATATTAGAGGTGCTATAACATATTCTACAACATATAAAATTGACCCTAAAAATCTCTGAGAGACACGAATGTAGTTGAAGGTCCTTCAAGATAAAATATTCATTATTCCTAGTGTGTACCCTTGTCCAACACTAGTGTTTTTTGGAAAAAATGAATATGGGAGATTATCAATTTCCATTGAATATATTTAACTAAACCATGCCATGATAAAGAAAAAGTACCCCTTTAATAGAATTGACAACCTCTTAGAGAAATTGTGAGGTGAGTGATTCCTCTTGATGATTTATCATTTTTCTGGGAACCACCAGTAGATATTTCGAGAGGCGATTATTTCAAAGATATCATTCTGGTGTCTCTACAGACACTATGAGTACATTATTATTCACATTAGTTTGGTGAATTCCCCCATGGTGTTTATTTCATTGTTGAAAATGATATTTCAGTCATGCATATACTAGTTAATGGTTGTCTTCATATTTGACATAATCATATACTCTAGTTCAGAGGAGGATCTTGTAGAGAACATGAGGATAGTTATATTTTCTACGAGAGAAATATTATTAAGGTGTTCTCTCTAAGTGCTTGTTTTTTATTCATGAGTTTCACATTCTGGGATATGTCTTTTATGATCATGGTTTAGCCAAGGAAAATTACTAAATTGATGTACTGAATTCTTCAGATCCCACCAAGGTTCTATTAGAGATGAATAGTTTTATTGGAATATTGGGGTATTACAGATGGTATATGGTATAATTATGTAGGATAGAAACCCCTTTTCCATCTCTGATGAAGAATGGGATTTCATTTACCTAGAATGAGCAGTGCAATAGGGCCTTCACGGAGTTGAGGATGAGGCGGAGAAATGATCAATTTTTGAAACTATGAGAGGAGGAAATGGAGTAGGAAGTGTATTAAGGTTCCTTAAGAGCTGGTAATGGCTGCATGTTGATGCACATACCAAATTTTATAGTATACGGTTCATGTAATATGACACCCCATGGGCATAAATATGAATCTCATGGCCTAGATACGGTAGTGTATGTATTATCCCTGATGATTTTGAGGATATAAATTATGGTTGAATAGTTCATGGTTTACTCAGAACATCATATTATTTGGTACGTATTCATTATGTGGGACTAGAATATGACACAATGGTTCTATTTGGAGATATTGAAAGACTATGAATTCAAGATATTCTATATATTTAAGAAGGAAAATTTTACATTAGATTCCCCTAATAAGAAGTTTCAGGCATATGTGGTGTATGATGCTTATGAGAAGTTTGCTTCCTTCCAGCTGACCTAGGTTGATAAGGTGGAGAATACTTTCTTTATTCAATGTGGAGGAATCCTCCCCTTCTAATAAGCTTGAGAGAGTATTTTTTGAGATATCGACTACAAGTTCTTGTGTAATAATATATACTTAAGAGATTCACCTAATGGATTTTTTGGAGGAGGAAATAACTTCATCTTTTTTCAAGGATGAGTGATGGTCCATTTAATGATGTGGGAGGATGTTATATGAGAGTTACAAACATATCATTTATTTGTTCATCCATGTGTGGGGAAGGTGATATGAGACCTCAAGCGACAGTTTCAGTGGTCTTGAATGAGATGGGGCATCACTAAGTTCATCTCTTAGTGTCTCACCTCTTAGTAGGTGAACGATGATCACCCGGGCCAGATATGTATTTTGAAGTCCATCGGGACCCCGAAGTGGAAATGGTATAACATATCTATGGAAATTGTTACATTTTTCCCTAGACATGAAAGTTCCATGATGCAATCCAGGGGATATTTTACTAACTCATGAAGTTGGCAAGATTCCTTTATATCTAGTCACATAGTTCAATGGGTAGTTTAGGGAAGATGTATGTAGGAAAGATATTTTTCTTTCATTGGGTTCCCCTAACTACTGTCTCTGATCATGATTCATTTTTCACATCATAATTATGGAGAGGCTGGTAGGATGAATTCAAGACCAAGATCAGGATGAGTACAACCTTCAACAAACATATTAATGGAATGACTAGGCACTCAATCTATCTATTGATGGATATGTTACATGCTTTCATATTATACATTGTATAATGCTAGGATGATCACTTGACCTTTGTAGAGATTGTGTACAACAATATCTACCACTATAATATCAGCATAGAACCTTTCAAGCTTCTATATATGGGCCCATCACGTCGTCCTTATACTGTACATAGATTGGAGAAGAATATACTGTGGGTATAGAGATTGTGCAATGGAAACATATACGGTGCATTTTATGCATGATTGGATAAGTCCATACCATAATAAGAATAAATATTAGGGAGTTTGACAACATATGGCCTCAATATTCGATCAGGGAGACCCCATTTTCTTGGGAGTCTCCTCGCGATGAGGATTGTAGAGGTTCGACTAAGTAGGAAATCATTTCCGGAGGTTCATCGGAATATTTTAGATCATTATGCGGGTTAGTGTGGTTGCTTACCTTTTATTCCTACCCTCACACTTAGAGAGAGTTCATGAATACATCCACATGTCATAGTTGAGGATATAAGTTCATCACAGCACACATGTTATTGACTGAGGAAAGATAAAAATTGGGGAAGGTGCCACTTTTTCGAAGCACTTTGTGGTAATCGATGATTAATAGGCCATGAACATTCTTGTATGGGCAGACCCCTTGTTTTAGATGTTGTGGTAACATGAGAATCTGTATTAGGATTCTTGGTTGAAGGAGAGTAAGATATGAGATTAGTATCCTAATATTTTTTTAGTTTTTCTTATCAAGGTGAAAATCATGAATGAGGGAATGATTTAGAGACCCCTTTCTTTCTATAATTCATTAATATATTTCTATATATATTTTTGTAGCTAGGCTGCTAGACATCATGTTATTCCAAGGACTGTTGTGCCATGAATTAATTATATAAATATATTAAATATATCTTATATTAGGATTTTAATGTTGCTTCATTAAAACGGGATAACTCTTAAAGAATCTGAAATTAAAAATCCTAGACCACAATTGACTCGAGAACGAAATGTTTACCCAAATCATGATCTAAAATAGTTTTTCATGGGGAGTTCTGATAAAATAAATGTTGGATGTACGTTCAATGGATTAATTAATTGATTTAAATTATGAAATTAAATAATCTACCCAAAACATATTGGTCTATAAATAAACCATTACATCGATTTTACCATGGTTATCCACATAAACCATAGGGGACACTAGAGGTGTTAGTCCTTTGTTGGGGAATTAATATTTGACAATGACAAGACCCAAGATCAAGAATGATTAAGACACATCAAATGCAATGACCCATGTCAGTCTTAGGAGATAATGTCCTTCAATGAATAATTATCCACCATCTGTTTAATACTCTTCATTTGTGTATTCCTCTTAATTTTTTTAATGTTTTTAGAATGATCAATCCCTATCATTTATTTGTGATTCTGGTAGAAAATTTCATGCACCTCCATAATAACATTAATTGGTATATTAGAATTTTTTTCTTAGATTGATAATCCAAATTGTATTAGTTAGATAAGAATTATTGTAAAATGAATCTTAAACATTTTTCTTGTGCATTTCACTCTCACTTTATTTTCATTAGTCATCATTGGACCACATTATCATGATTTGACATTATTGGGATAGACTTAGCCTTATTAGACCCCAAGATTTGTTATGGTTTCACATGTGATGAATGAATCAAAGATCACAGATGGAATCTATGTTGAATCATGGTAATATGGGTGTTGTTTTCATTTATTTGGGATCTGATTCCAAATGGAAACTAGCCAAGGGGTGTAGGGTGAGAATCAAACACCCATAGGATTATAGAATCATTTATTCATCCACTGGATTATCAGAAATGACATACAATATCAAGATCTAACGAGTTGAGGTGTAGTGGAGGATAGATTCAAAGTGTTGAAGATGTATCTATATTCATGGGTGTATATCTATATTTCTATAAAAATATTTACTACACACCATGTATCTCAAAGAACACACAACATGTCAAGACATGGTTGTGATTGTTAGGCTGTCGAGATGAATTATGGATAACATGATCTGTGGGAACCCCAAAATAATTATAATATGGTTTTGGTTGCACATTGTGTACTATGGTGGTACATATCCATTGAAAAGTCTAGGAACATAACCAAGGTACACAAAAATTTCATGAGGGACACATCTTGGAGAACACGAATTTCCCCCGAGTAGCTTGGACACACGGTGTAGTCCATCTTCTCATCATGTACTTCAACATAATATGGGTACCTAGTGTTGGAGAGGAAATAAACATATGAAATAACTGGACCACATATCAGGGGGGGTCCCCCACATATTTTCAAATTCATCTTCCCTTTTTAGGAAACATTAATATATCATATCTCCTTCGTTTTGACATGGAATTTTCTATACGAGAGGCTTATCCTATGTTTGTTTACCCGTAGAAAATGATGTTAAACTTCGTAGTTGATTTTGATATATTATGTGATATGTTACTAGTGGTATTCTACATTATGTGACACATGATGATGGAAGTGATTAGGAAGGATCAGAAAGGACTTTAGTGTGGAACCTTCTAGTTAAGATGGCAATGGGTCCTCTATCAATTAATAGTTTAGAACCCACATGTGGGATAGGGAATGGATACTTTATATAATTTCAATATTCCACCCTAATAATGGAATAGGTCCTGGGTCCTCTTTCTATCCATAGAGTTTCACCATTATGTGGTATCATGGTATGGGTCGTCGACCATGAGAGTGGCACTCTCTTGCAGAGCAGGGAATGGGTTCTCTATGTGCTATCTGGGTGGTATCCTTCCATGGTATCAATGTATGTTTTCTTGAATATTAGAGTGTAATGCATCTACTAGGTTAGTAATTATTCCTCTACCGACTATTAGAGTGGGCCTATCCTCTTGGGTTGGGTGTGGTCCTCAAACGATTAATTGAGTGGCACCCTTCTGTGGAGTTTGTACATGGGTCCTTATCCATCAGAGTGGCACCATACTGCTAGTTAGGTCATGGCTCCTTTATTGACTGTTGAGTGGATCCATCCTACTATACCAGTGAATGGGTCCACAACTTTGATATTTTTTCCCTAGACTATGTGGAATTGTGATGAGGTGTGTCTTAAGATGGGTATTTCTACTAGACCAACAAGCAAGGCATTGGTCATTGTTTATGGACTTTTGTAACTATTGGAATACATTCATAGACCAGTCTATGATATGGATATCACCTTATTTCTTCTTTGGGATTCTTTGGTTTGTGCATATATATATATATATATATATATATCTTTGTGTGTGTGTCAATGTTTTAGGAGTTTTACACTATTTCTTTGGGTTCAACTATTTACTATCTATTCTTATCATGACTCTGCTTGTCCCCCTTCATCTTACAGGTTATCCAACAGAGTATGTATATACTCAACCCGTCATTATATTTTATCAAAAAATTTATCTCTTATTAAAATGATGGTTATGTTGGTAGTGAAAACAACAAACTTTTGGGATACCTGGTGCGTTGGAAAATGTACAATGGTCAGAGCTTGGATATTTGAATATGTGATCTCCTATATAATTTTCATTTAGTTTTTGTTAGGTTGGGAAAACATTTTGAATGGTAATTTCATTTCCCCATTAATTTTAGTTTTCACAATCATCCTCTTATACACCCTCGAGGTTTTTCATATGCATGGTTTCGTTCTAGATGTTACATAATTTTATTATTAATACTAATTACACTTTTATTTAGGTGGTTAGGTGTGTTAATATATGAACATTAAGAAAATACCTCCCATATTAGATATTTCTTTCAGAGATGGTCACCAGGACCTATCATATGGAGGTAGGCTTGGGGTAGTTATGGATCAAGCCTCATTTGGTTGGGTGATGACATATAAAGTGTTTACACCAAATATAATCATTAAACCCGCAAAGAAAAATTTAAATCTAACTATATCACCTTGAATATGGCCATATATGGTAAAAACATCAAACCACTATAGTCTACAGGGAAAATGTATAGGATGGAAAATTTATTTTTATGAAATATACTTCGGATGATGATTATTTAAAATTATTTCACTTAGGAAAAGAGCAGGAAACATAGGGGCCCATGGGTTCACCATGTTGCACAATAAGGGGTGAATGCCTCATGCCTACATTTGAAGACAATATGTTTAGTGGTTTATGTATATCACACACTTCATGGTGTTTCCATCTTGTTTGGTTTAGTAACATCCAATCAACCATTCCCTGTATGGCCTTACATGTGCGAGGGAAGAAAAACTTGGACCCCTCTACATGGTTTTCCCGAACCACCAAACCTGGTAGAATCAGGATTGTTTGGACACCTACATTCCCACCAACCATGTGGTTTATGGGGATCCATCCAATACTAAGGGATTAGATGACTATGTTTGAACCATTATTCCTTCACCCCTAACTCTATCAAGTATCGGCCATTGTCACAATATCCATTGTGTAGAATACTACACTTGATGTCAACCGCTACCCGTGTTTTGTAGTTTTTGTCTCCATAGTTCAGCAGCTCCCCATTATGTGAAACCCTTTTTTCCTAACCTTATCATCACCACTAAAAAATTATATCATAATTAGAAACCTTGAGGATTCATAAGGATCAGGTTTGGGGGTGAGAAATCTAACAATCGAAACCCCATCTCAGTTCCCAGCATCAAGTCTCCACTAACCACCCTTTAAATCATACATATATTTGGGATAAAATCATACCCCACTAACAAAGTCATCGGGATCAATAATATAATGCATGATGAGAATATTTTAACTCTGGAACCAGATCCAAATAAGAATTGATCAAAACAAAAATAATGATATTTATCCCTTGTTTAGATCATTAATTTGTAATGATGACATCTATAATAGGTATAATTATGGATTCCTCCTCACTAATCCTGGTTCACCACTTCCAGATTTTCTAAAATACACCCACAAAATCTCCCTATAATTATTTTAATTATACTAATATCACTAAAATATGAACAATAAATAGGTTTGCGTTGAGAAACCTCTAATATTATACACACTTATTTAATACTCATCATTGGGGCCAGTCCTAGGACATGCTAATGAAAAATAAAATAATATAATTCATAGGGTAAGTCCAATGTCTTGGATGTAAACAAAATCATGGATTCCATATATGGGTCTCTATTTTGAATTAAGAGAATAATTCTAAAAAACGATGGATAAAAATAATATTGTACATAATTTATAATTTTTATGTACCTTCAATTCCTGCAACATAAATTCTACTTATTTGATGGGAAATTGTCTCAACCGAGTATAAAAAAAATGAAATAATTTTCTACGAGCGTCTAATAGTGTAAATTTACTATTTTATCCTTTGTGAGGTCCCACTAATCTAGATGAAAAAATTGGATGTAGTACTGTTTAAGAGAAAACCAAATCACTACCCTAAATACTATCCATTCCATGAATTAACTATCTATATTTTTATCTCCCCAATTTGACAGTCATTATTATCCCATTTTGGAATATTATTTCATATAACACCATTCTGGCGAGTCTTGAATTTTTATGACACTAGAAGATTAGTTGGTCTTATAAAAATGATTGTATAATGGGTGTTTTATGTATTATATAGAACATAATTGATTTTAAACATCAACATCCAAAATAAATCTTTTGTAGAGAAATTTTATGTTAAAAATCATTAAACATTAGAATCTAAGAAATAACTAATAGAAATACCTCATTAACAGCTATATTTATTCATTTTTACCCATATAGTTTATCTATTTATTGTTTTATTGATTAGATGAATGTGGGGGTATGTTTCTAGTATTTTGGGAGGAATTTTTTTTGGGTTTTGTAAGTGGTTCATTTTAATTTTTTTCAGGTAGGGTGTTCAAAAACCATATATTCAAAATTGTAATACATTATTCACAATTATTATAAATAATATATATTTATATATTAGAAAAAATAAAATAAGTATAAAAGTATAAAATACAATTTCAAACAAGTTGGTGGATTTCATATTTACTATTAACTATATATGTTGGGACCCATAAAATTAACAATGGGGAAGAGTTAACATAGACTGTTTCATAGAGAGGGGCATAGTTTAGTTTACTTAAATATTGTACACATGCTAAAATATATCATTTTTTATGCTATATATATCATAACTAATCACTTCCTAAATTATTTTTCCTAATATATTATACCATCCATTACAATCGAGAACAAGATTTTCAATGACTTATTTAGTAACACCATTTTCACATAAATTATAGAATCTACGAAATTGGATATCATATCGTAGATCACATTCCCTATTGGAATTTGTTTAACTCGACTTCATTTATTCCATGAGTGAATTAAGAAAACACATCCTTGTATATTAGGTCATTTTGTTCCTAGGAATAAGTTGAAGGATGAAAAATATAGAGCATGATGAGGTCGGTAGTGATATGGGATTTTAAAAAAGGTATGATATTTTTTCAATAATGAAATATATTTTTTTCTATTATTATAGTGTTAATTATTGCATGGATAATTTTTTTATTAAAATTAATGAAATCCCCCAAAGTGAAATTCTTCCAATATTAAAATGTGACGTGATCCATTCCTTTTTAATGTTAATTTGTTTATAATTTGAATTCATCCCATATAATTTTTAATCTAGGGAAATTATTACATTTGAGATACTTTTAGATTATTATATATTTAATAAGTAAATAGGCTATTTCTTAATTATAATTTAATTTAATCCATTTTTAAAATATTTTCATATCCAAAAATTGAATTTTGAATAATTTAAAGTTAATATGAATCCTCTATATTTGTATTTTCAATGTTTTAATTAATTATAGAATGAATTATGAAAATTCAAACTTTTGTAAAATTATTTTATGGATGTTTAGATAAAATAAAAGACAAGCATTTATACAACATGATACCAAAGAGCCCCAAAAGAGTGATACATATGTTTATCTTGATATGATGCCTTGGGTTTTATTTCAAGGGGATAAAAATTATTGATTTTCCTTTTGATACATAAGAGTTACTCTGTGAATCCATTGATACAATGATAAATCAAGGTTCCTAATTAATGAATAAATACATAAATGTTATTACATGGATTCTAGGTATAATTTTGGCTAAATGGATGATAAGGAAGTGATATTTCTATATTATAGAGATATATAAAGGTACCTCCATGGATTCATCAAGATAGTATAATTAGGTAACCAAATGGATTGTGTGATATATAAATTCTAAAGCATTTTCTTTGGGGATTACAAAATGATATGCATGGGTTCTCTTAACATATATAAAATTTATCAGTTAGTAAATAAATATCACAAGGAAAAATTAATATATAAGAGTTGTACATTTCCATTGAGGAGAAAAACCCCATTTCTATGTGGTGAAAATTATGTGTAAGATGTTTTAGGTAAATTTATATAAGGATCTGCATATTCTATAAATTCGCATTCATTGTGTCTATGAAAAATCAATAACATTTCCATTAGTTCAAGATGAATCATTATCCATCGATCAAGGGGACTAAGATCATGGATTATAATATTGAAATAAAGAATGAAGGAGAATATATGATATTTTTCACCAAAATAAATTTTCACCTTTCTACCAGCACATGTGGAGGAGATCCACATATAAGGGATCTCAACAATAAAATTGTTAGACGAAGAAGTAGATTAACTATTACATTTAAATAAATTCCCAATTCCCAATAATATAATATTATTTAGTTTTACATTAACCTTTTATAGAATATATTAGGTTTCTTATAATTCAATTTTTAGTGAAAATTCAATGGTTTATTCTTTGTTTGATATGTTCTTCACCCATAAAACTATATTTGTCTTTCTCAAATCTAGAGGACATACCTATAACCTCTTGAAACCTTATTATTAAGATCTAATCCATCATATTTTGTCAAAGGTAAAATTGAAATTATGGCCCATAATTTACATAATTAATTCCCCTTCTAAATTTATTATTCTAGTGAGGTAGTGGATGTAGGGCGAGAGAAGGTGATAATTGATATATGTTCCATCACCATTTATATATTATCTTAAAATCAAAAATCCATAGTCCTATAAAATTATATTCAATCAACATACTAGTAAAGAAGAGTAATGTTTGACTTTTAATGGAATTGAATCACTCTTAGGTGTTTGAGAAGGCCACATTATTGATTGTGGAGTGTTTTTTCTACTAAAAACGGTGAATATATGAGTTATCTATGTTCTTGGAGATCTAACAGTACATTCGTATTCTCATATATGGGAAATAAAATGGTGCATATAGAGGAATGATATCATGTTTTTCTATGGATTGCACGGTATATAATAACATAAAATAATGGTAGAATTTCGTAGATTTCACCAATTGCACATATAACCTTCTTGACACTTTCTTGTAAGTTTTATTATCAATGTGTTTCAATTTCAGAAAATATAAAACCAAATAATTGGCCTATTCATATTCATGTTTAATTAAGAAAACATAAATAAAAAATGTAAGAGTTCTGAGAGTGAGTGTTTGGATCAGACCTTTATTAGATGATAATGGTCAGTCCCACTAGGCTTTATTATAGAAGTGACAAATATGTTATTCTATAAGGACCATAAAATCCACGCATCAATTATTTATGATGTATATTTAAAAAATAGTTCAAAATGAACTATTAAATTGTTATTTTATTGTTTTATTTTCACAATGATTGTATAAATTTCTCTAGGATCACATTAATACCTCAAGACATGACATATATAAAAAATAATTTATATTCTTGATATTATTATAAATAATTGGATTCTGACGATTTTCTTACACTCCATAGTATTTTCCTTCACAATATTATATTCCTCTGAAAACATCATCTAGATGGAAACTAGTAAGGTTATAATTATAAAAAATTAAATTCCAAACCATTTTTGGTACCACGTTATCCTATTTGTTTTGAGATACAACATTTTAATGCAATGTTTATTTCACATAAATGATAAAAATATCAACAATCTATTAAAATTTAATTAAAATTTTCTCAATATAAATTAGATAAAATCCTAAAAATGTTTCTTTATTCAAGGTTGTAAATATTATTCCATCCATATATATTAGTAACATCTTCTTATGACCTTCCTACTTCTTGATATATGTTACGATAAATTCTTTTACATTGGAATCCGTGATTCTTAAGATATTGATCAAGACTAAAATAACAAGCCCTCAGTACTAGATCTAGACCATATTGTTCTTTCTTAAATCAAATCAATTATTTTATTTTATTTAGTCATGAACATAAATTATTATTAAATATACAATTCATCATCAAGAAACCCATTGAGAAACATTGATTTGATATTAATTTGAAATATCATTGACTTAGTCTTCTCTAACATAACATAGAGTAATCAAATCCTTGAATCATTGCATGGGTGAAAATATTTAATCTACAAATATTTTTCTAACGTATTTGTATCCTATGAACAGTATTCATACATTTCAAATCTCAACACTATATTTATTCAAAATTATATGAACACTAATAAATTTACAATATAATTTTCATCTATTGGCCTTGAAAAAAATTCGTATTTATTTATTTTTCATAATTTTCCCAAGTTTTGTATTCATTGAATTGGTCTAATTATACACATTAGTGGACTTATGAAAACATTTTTTAATTTTAGGTATGTGATTTATATGGTATATTTATTTCATTTTACCTATTTTTACAAACAATTATCATATCAATTATGTTGTTTTTCTTATAAATTTCATTCATGATCATTGATTCCAAAATTTACAAAACATTGTATCTAATGTATGCTTAATAGATTCCTTTCTCTAAATGAATATCCCATATGAGTACCCAATTAAATAAAGTTAACTGGTGAGTTATTTCTTTTATAATTGATTTAATATTTTCTAATCCACTTTCTAGTTATCCAAATTAGTTACAACATGTCATTAAATTATTTTCCCATGATTTTTTTGAAACATTTGTATTTATTTTTATTCTATGAGTTCCTAAGTAAAATTATTTTGTCCCCAGGAGATTCATAATATTTTTTTTATAAATTTATCGAGAATAAGATTAATTTTTTATTTTGAATGTAATTTAATTCTAGTTTCTCCCATTGAAACATCTCATAAACGGGATTCTTATTTCATATATGTAGAATGAACCCATTTATGATGTATAATAATCTGAAGAGTCCTTCCTTCCAAAATTCATCCATTAATTATTTATTAATGATCATCATGCATTCAATTTTATTGATTACTATATTTTTCCACTCATCTCCTCATTTTAAGGATATTTTACTATTAAAACATGATTTTTTATCCCATTAAACTCAAAATAATCATCCATATGGATATTAGTAAACATAAAATAATTTTTTTTCCGAAATATCATTATCATATATCCAAGATTCATCTCTTCCAATATTTGATATTGTGTAGATAATTTCAGGACATTATATTTTTGAAAAATTACCCTCAACAACAGAATAAAAATTTCACATTTAATGTTGAATATATAATACATATGTCTGGTAAATTTATGTGGTTATATTAACACCAAAAATATATATATAACAACTCTAATAACCTTGTACACTTCATGTTTTTTTCTTTTATATATTATAAACTATCTTTATGTTTTGGGAAATATCACATCTATGTGTGAGATATCATTTATACATATTGATTTAACAGACACCATCATGACCAACAAATTCTTATAATAAAATTTTCCCAATGTGGAAAAACATTTGGGATTGAGTTTTTTTCATATTCCTTGGACAAAAAACACATTTATTATTCTCTTATAATAAAATAGATATTCCACATTGTGATATTAAATTTCCTAATGAATCAACTATAATTTACTTGATAGTGAAAGTGTACTTGGAAAAATTTATTACGTTTCCTAAGTAACACAATTTTCTAAAACAAATTATATTTTTACTAAGAACTCAAAAAATGAAGATATCCATTACACTCACATGATTTCATTTTATTTTAGTATTCCCAGAACAAGTAGCCTTTATTAAAAAACATTTTATATCCTTATGACTTCTTATGTAATATAATTTTTCCTTCATGGGAGTATTATTTCCAATAAATTTCCCCATTTTGTTCAAATTAATATTTAAAAATGTATCCTTTTAAACCCCATTCACCTTGACCCAATATTGTTTATTCAAATCCAATCATGATTCGTATTCATATTCCATCTACAAATATGATGGATCCAACTTATCATACCAAAGTATGAACAAGATTAATGTTTTTTCTGACTAAATATACCATTTAGGAACATAATTATACGTTTAGTTTCCTATTCCACATTTCTTTGCATCCTTGATAAGAAATAAATTTGTATCCTTATATACATCAAGAAAATGGTAGTTATAAAAAACCAAGTATGTTTAATTTTTAATTTTTAACGATATTTATCTGGAATGTAAATGTAACTATATTATAAGGAACACATATTTTTTTATTCTCAATATTTACAAAACAATAAATCATAAATTTATCTATTTTATTTTGTTTATTCAGTGGTGATTCATTGTTATTTTAGGTTTCTTCCATGTTTATCTTTTTAAAGAATTGTATATTACATTTTTATATAAACTATGATAGAATATTGTTTTCAATCATGTCCCACTCCATTTTAAATTCATGGTTAAATAAAATATTATTGTATAAAACAATCAATATTATTTAAGGGTTTCATATTCCCTTATTTTTTTACTTTATACATATTTTTATGAAATAACATCCATTTCTCATTAAAGGATTTAATTCTAACTTTTGATCTTCCAGATCTCATATCATTTCAATGACTTTTTATTCATAGACATCCCTTTTTTGGTTATTTCCTTTATAATCATATTTAGAATATAAAAATTTTATGTTTTATCTTTAAGTATATGATTTGTCACATTAACCATCATTGACTTGTAAAACATCTCAAATTTAGACCTTATAATATAATCTATGTAATCAAATTATCTTCATGTTATTAATATGTTTATCGATTATAGCCTAATAAAAAATAATAGTTTTTATTTTTATTATCCCCATAACTATCTATTTTATAAAATTTAGCCATTAATTAAACATTTTATTTAATGATACATTTAATTTCATCCTCTTCCCCATCACTTATCTCATCAAATATTGTTTATTCAATAATATCCACAAGAAGGTGTTTTAAAATTATTTATCATCCATAATTTCCACTAATTCTATTTCTTATATTTTATTGTGTACATAAAAAAATTATTTTCCACAAATTATTTGTTCTTATGTTGATTTCTTAATATTAATTCTCTTTTGGGATAAATTGTATAAACAAGTATTGTAACACCCGAGACTTTTATGAGAAATATTTTGTTTTTATGTTATATAAATCATCAAAGGAATCCTTCACTACACACAAAACTAACTTGTCTTGCTTTACACGCAACCGCGGCCTTCCTCGATAGCTTGTGTCGTACGCAATACCGAGTTTCACTAAACAACAATATGCTATTAAAATATTATTAAAACTAGATATTATGAATATTATTAAATGAATTTTTAATTTTATAACATTTTAATTCAACTTATACATTTTCTAGAATGAGGTATAAAAGAAAAATCAGTTTTTTTGGATAAAAGAAGTTTTTTTCAAAAAATACAGTTTTGTCGCCTTTTGATGGCGCACCCACATTAAAGCTAGTTTTTGACATGTTTATAAGTTCAATTTGACAAAATAAAATTCTTTTTTGAATCAGTGTATAAAAATTTACTTTGGATAAATTTTTGATATTTTTCTGATAACTTTCATATTTTGATTAATAGTAAAAATACACTAATTTTTAATTAAAAACAACTTTTTTCATTGAGAAATTTTATATGGATAAATTATAATATTGAATGGTTTTAATGTATAAATAGAATATATTTTTACCATTTAATATAATGTATGTCATTAGCATTAATTTCATATTTAATTAATAGGTAAAAACATTTCAATCTTTTGCATTGTTTTAAACTCTAAAATCCGTTTTCATAACAACGGGATTTATTTTAAATTAATTACTGCAACATATATGTTTTGAATTTTGAAAAATGGATTCCATATTCAGAATCAGTGGGTCCAAATTATGTTAATAGGCTACTTTTTATTTTTGGGAATTATGAATAGTAACTACGGTAAATTTTATTTACTATAGTTAAATGTAAATCGGGTAATTAAGGGTAAATATAATATTATAAAATTACCCTAACACCTGCCAAAATCTTATTTGATGACTAAAAGTTGACCCATATCACTTAAGGGTCGGATTATATTCATTTAATGGACTTTGTTCCATGAAAATAATTTAATTATTATTAAAACCAAGGAATGTGACAACATGCCACTTTCTTAAATCTTATAAGTATAATAATTTTAATTTAGTGATAAACTTCATGAAAATTCGAACCTGAATAGTCTCCAGAAATATAATACAATTATATACATCATAGGAATTTATTTATAATTTTTAGGGATTAAATAATTATCATTTATTATGACACAATAGTGATGTTGAAATTATTTTATTAATTAAAATATCAAATAAACGGTTTAAAAATAATAAAAAAAATATTATATGAACTATTTAATGTTCTCCAATAATTTTATAGATACATATTACATTTTATGGATCTATTAAAGCTTTTATTTTGAACATATCTTCCGTATATTGTTTAATTAAATTCAAATAAATGAATAGTGTAAAAATTGACAATATTGTTATTTTATAAAAATAACATATTATAAATTTGTTTAAAAATAAAAAAAATATTTAAAATTTATAAATTACATTTATATGGTCTACAATGTAATAAAGTGTCAAATTATGGAAAATTCACAACACGTATGTAATTATTTAAAATAATTTAAAATTTAGAATATTATTACTACAAATAAAATTAAATTGATAAATAAGGATAAATCAAGTTGATATTGTTTAAAATAAATTACTTACATGCCTAAATTTTATTGGTTGATGATATTACAACCCTATCTCATCTAAAATTAGGATATGAGTCATTTTGGATGTTTTTATCTGGGGTTGGGATTTAATATGAACTAATATTTCTTATATTTCCAAAGGTGCCCCTCTCCTCCGTTATAAAAGGGCACCTCCTCCCTCTCCTCCTCACACCAATTTGAGCCTTCATGCTCGGCCAAACCCTGCCACTTTCTCCTCTCCACTTCCCTAGAGACCTCATAGAGGTCCTGGTCTTCTTCAAAGACCAATTTTAGTGCCCTAAAAGGAGGTCTCAATGAAGCGCCTCAAAGAAGAGGTAATGCCCGTTACTGATTCTTTCATCTTTATTTCTTCATCCACTTCTTCTTCATTAGTTGTTTAATTATCTGGTAATAACATCAGTATCACTCATATACTGACATGTTATTATAAATATGAAACAACCCAATTTCACCTCTTATCCATCCTACGGAAAACGAAATCACCGTGCGTGCGTACGTACGGAATACCGTCTCCACACCGTGGTGTAATCTATTTTCCACCACCACCTTACATGGATGGGTATAAGGGTGAATGTAATAAATATATATGATCATTTTAAACTGGTACTGATTCTGAAATAGTATACATACACTACAATACAATTCCACGATCATGGGAACGATATCATCGCTCGTGCGTACGTACGGAATACCGTCTCCTCGATGTGATGCGATTCGTTCTACATGATCATCATTGAATAATGATTATATAAATGAATTGAATGAATTAATATGATATATATTACACTAATACCATTCTGGAAATGACGTATCAATAACCTAAAGAGAAGAATAAGAATTTATTCGACAAAACACGCATAAGAACAAAAAGTAATATACACCCGAATAACAAGTAGTAATGAAATATTACTTATAAGAAGCTAAGAATATAACCATAAAAATATGTATGATTCTAGAATAAGTCAATAACGTTATTTAAATCATTATACATGAGGTTCGGACACTTACAAAGAAAATCGGACCTAAGGTAAGGGAAATATCACAATCTCATTTTTATCCGAGATTGTTTATACTTTGGAATTTACTAGGGTCTATTTTATCAACCACATCCATGTTTCCTCAATATGTAATGTTATTTCCATCCACCTAAAATTTTTTAAATCCAATTTTACCATTCAGTGAGTTTTTATTAATAGAAATGAAAGGAATCATTTTTCGTTTTTCGTACGAGTTACTTTTTGACATTTCCGACAAAAGTAGAAGAAGAATTTATTTTTAACTTATACGGCATGAATGGATTTTTAAAACATTATTTCCAAAAATAATCCTTTACATGTTTTCAAGTTTATTTTTAATCAACTTATTTTAGTTTAGAATTGCATGACACGTTAAGAAAGGAAAAGTGTTTTTGAAGTAGAAAGGATATTTTCTTCAAGAATGGAGTTCAAGTGTATTATCAAAATTATTTTCCTTATAAAACAATAAAGGGTTCTGTTTCTATCCCTATTATTACATTGATTTTATTATGTTGTGATGGAATTATTTCTATGAATTCATTTATCTTATATGAATTGTTTTATTATTTCATGATGTTTATGAATCCCATTTTTATTACATGAGTTTTGCTATATGTATGGTTTATGATTTTGTGGCACATATAAGAATGGTATCATTATGAGATGGGTGAGACCTACATCTCTCTCCAATGCGTTGGGTAAATATTTTATATATCATGAGATAGAAATGGATGGAACGGTAGGTTATACAGGTTCAGTGAAACAGGACTGAAACGAGGAGTGAACTCGGTTCAGAAATTGACTTTGTCCACTAAGATAGTCTTGGAAATTAGTCATGACAAATAAGAAATGATTCTCAATGATTATATATGTATGCCACAATGTTTCATGTTTTATGTTTTGATTATTGGGATTACATTTCACTACTATGATTTATCCCATGTTATGAAATTATGATCTCTTTTGCAGGTTAAGATTTCCAAAAGTTATGTTCTTATGTATATGATGTGATTGATATTTCTTTTGTTTACCCTTACTAAGCATTTGAGCTCACCCTTTTGTATGTTTTATTTCCCCAGGTCAGGAAGAAGTTTATTAAGTAGTATATGCCAAAAAGGGACTCTAGATATGATGAAATAAATGAGAGGCAAAGTAGATGCTTTATGAATGAGTTGTTTATGCTTTCCAATTTCTAAAGACAGTATACCTATACAGTCCTTTCATGGTTTTTTCATATGTTGTAATAAGTGTGCTTCAATTTTGAAGTAATAACAATGTTTGTAAAGTATGGGGGTCTATAGTTGGTATGAGAGGAAAGGTATAGTCAACCTTTGGAAACTAGGATGTGAAAGCCTTAGTAACAACCCTAAGAAAATTCTAAGCATAGAACACAATCTTAGTATTTTCGAAATGACCATGAATAACCTAGGATAAGACCATAAGTGTGAAATTTTATTCTTGATTATGTGGTTTTCCTATTATAATTAGTGTTGCTCACACTATTCTTCTTGGTTTTAGTCAATGGCTGGAACCCGAAGGAACCGTGTTAATGCGGAATGCGACGGGCAATGAAATGATTGTCCTCCTAAGAAACCAAATGTTATGAGAGATGGAATGAAAAATCGTGTACCCATGCTCACACAACTTTCTCAAGCTATGAATCATTATGGACTTCCAAACGGGAAAAGGAAGGAGCAACATTCTGTTGAATCCATCATGAGGCAGTGTCCAACTTCTTTCTGCGGGTCTACTGATCCATTAGTTGCTGAACAATGGATCAGTACTACTGAAAAGATATTTTCAGTTCTTCAATGTTCTGAACATGATAAAGTCATCCTAGCAGTGTATCGTTTGGAAGGAGATGATGATCAATGGTGTAATCTTATTAAGAATACGAGGCAAAGAGATGAAATTGAGTCCATAGAATGGGATGAGTTCAAGAACTTATTTTTTAATAAGTACTTCTGTCGTATTATCTAAACAAAGACAAAGAAAGAGTTTCTTGAACTGAAGCAAAAGGATGATTAATCTGTTGGTACCTATGAAGAAAATTTTACAAGACATGCAAGCTATGCTTCTGGTATTATTATCCAACCTTAAAGTAAGATCGATCGATTATTTAGTGTCTTAAAACCAAGTCTTTGAAGGGCCTTAGCCATAAGGGACTTCAATAGCTACGAGGAAATCATTCGATGTTCTCTCAAAGTTGAGATGGAGATTGGAGTAACCCATCAGTCATATGGGTTTGATAAGAAGAGGAAAATGGAATTCAAAGGAAAATCTAAAGAGCACACTGAAAAGAATATGAGCTTTCCCTTATGCTAAAAGTTTGGAAAGAAACATGGATGGAGTTTTCTTAAAGGGACAAGTAAATGTTTCAAATTTGGAAAGGAAGGTCATCGGGCATTTGAATGCCTCAATGATGGGAAGAAGATGTCTAATGATGAAAACAAAAGAAGGGTCACACAGAATGAACCTACTGCACTTCAATGTTTCAAGTGCAAGGAGATGGGGCATTATTCCAATAAATTCCCTAATCCAAGGGTTATTGATGATGATCGAAATAAACAAAATCTTAAGGCTAATGACAAAGGAAAGTCACATGCCATTTCTATCAGCCATGTGGAGCACAATAACAATGTGGGGAAAGGTACACTTATCATCCACTCTAAAGTAGAAAATGTTTTATTTGATTCTGGATCCACCAACTAATTTTTTTCTGAATATTTTTCTAAGGGTATCACTGTATTACCTCAATAATTAGATGTTGATTTAGCTATGACAACCCCTAATGGCACAACAGTCGCATCAAAAGTTTATAATTCTTACCCGATTGAATTTTGTGGGAAAGTTCTTCCTGAAATCTTGTGATCCTTCCTGTAGTGGAATTTTATGTGATTCTTGGAATAGATTTTATTTCTTTATATGGATCTCATATCAATTTCCAAATAAGGGAAGTCACATTTCATATTCCAAATCAATCTATGATCGTCTATCGATGCAAGGATGAAGATAACCTTCCAGTGAAAATTTCTTCCATCTTATGGGTCTTGATTCCACTTAATGAAGGATATTTATCTCAAATGGTTGGTGAGAAAATAAAAATTAAGTATATTCCCATTGTACGGGAGTTTGATGATGTCTTTCTGGAGGAATTTCCGGGTCTTCCACCAAATCGTGAAGTTGAGTTTTCAATAGAACTCGTACCGGGTGCTTTTCCTATTTCAAAGACACCTTATAGAATAGACCCAATTAAGTTGCAGGAATTGAAGAAGAAACTACAAGAGAATCTTGATAAGGGATTCATAAGCCCTAGTGCATCACCATGGGTAGCACATGTTCTATTTGATAAGAAGAAAGATGGATCCATGAGACACTGCATTGATATAAAGAGAACTTAACAAGCTCACTATCAAGAACAAATATCCTCTCCCACAGATTGATGACTTATTTGACCAACTATGCAGAGCTCAATACTTTTCCAAGATTGATATTCATTCAAGGTATCATAAATTGAGGGTAAAAAATGAGGATATACCAAAGACGGCGTTCTATACAAGGTATGGACACTATGAATTTATAGTGATGCCAGTTGGTCTTACTAATGCCCCTGCTATCTTCATGGAACTGATGAATAGAGTCATTAGAGACTATCTTGATCAATTTGTGGTAGTCTTTATGGACGATATTCTTGTCTATTCAAAGAGCAAGGAAGAACATGAATATCACTTGAGAATTATATTGAAGACCCTGAGAAAGGAGAAAATTTATGCCAAATTTACCAAGTGTGAATTTTGGCTTCAAAAAGTTGCATTTTTTGGTCACATAATCTCAAAAGAGGGGATATCTGTGGATCCAGAAAAAACATAGGTTATCGAAAGATGGTTGAGACCAACAACAGTATTGTGATCCGAAGTTTTCTTGGTTTGGCTGGATATTATCGACGTTTTGTGAAAGATTTTTCACGATTATCTAATCCACTCAACAGGTTGACTCGGAAAGGAGCTAAGTTTTTTTGGACGAAGGAATGTAAAGAGAATATCAAGGAGTTGAAAAGAAGGTTATCCAGTGCACCTGTGCTCACACTGCCTTGTAGTGGAGAAAGGTTTGTGATCTATAGTGATGCATCCAAGAAGGGGATGGGTTGTGTTCTTATGCAAAATGATATGGTGATAGCTTATGCCTCACGACATTTAAAAATCCATTAGCAAAATTACCCAACACATGATTTGGAGTTATCTTTGGTAATATTTGCATTAAATATTTGGAGGCATTATCTTTATGGAGAAAGGTGTGACATTTATACTGATCATAAAAGTTTAAAGTATATTTTCACACAAAATGAGCTGAATATGCGCCAAAGAAGATGGTTGGAACTAATTAAGGATTACAACTGATCAATTCATTACCACCCTGGGAAAGCAAACAAGGTGGCAGATGCATTAAGACGACAAGACCATGCTAGCTTATCCATGATGCGGATAACAAAAGATCCAATATTTATGGATTTACAAAGGATGGATCTTGGATTTTTAATGGGAGGGGGAAATCGTATCTTTCTCAAATGAATGTTCAACCATCTATACATGTGAAGATTATAGTGGCACAGAAAGAAGATGTAGAGTTATAAAAGAAGTTGGGAAATATTCCTGAATTCAACCTTGATTGTGATAGGATAATAAAGTTCAGGAATCGAGTTTGTGTTCCTCCCATACCAGAATTAAAGAAGAAGCTGCTAGATGAGGCTCATAGTTCTTCATTCTATATTCATCATGGAAGCACGAAGATGTATAGGGACCTAAAAGTGTACTTATGGTGGGATGGCATGAAAAGAGATGTTGCTCGATGCTTGGTTTGTCAGCAAGATAAAGCTGAGAGACAGAAGTCTAAGCGGATGTTGCAACCATTACCCATACCCGAATGTAAATGGGAAAACATCACTATAAACTTTGTCACAGGACTTCCTAAAACATCAAAAGGCAATAATGCTATCTGGGTCATAGATGATCGTCTTACAAAGTCTGCACACTTCATTTCTATTAGAGAGGATTTCTCTCTGGATCATCTTGCCAGGATATATGTAAAGGAAGTGGTAAGATTTCATGGAGTACCAATTTCAATTATATCTGATTGGGATCTGAGATTTACCTCGAAGTTCTGGAGAAGTCTTCAGCATACTCTGGATACAGAGTTGAGTTTCAGCATTGCTTATCATCCTCAAACAGACGGTCAGTCTGAGAGAACAATTCAAACTCTAGAAGGTATGTTGAGAGCTTTCTCTATGGATTTCAAAAGGTTGTTGGGATCAACACCTACCTTTGGTGGGATTTTATTATAATAATATCTTTCACTCCAGTATTCAGATGGCTCCTTATGAAGTTCTCTATGGAAGGAAATGCAGGACTCCATCTTGCTTGGATGAAGTTGGGAAAAAAAGCTATTTGGACCTAATCTTGTTGATGAGATGGCAAAAAAGGTCCGATCGATTCAACAACACATAAGAGCAGCTCAAAGTTGACAGAAAAGTTATGCCGACAACTGAAGAAAAGACCTAGAGTTTGAAGTGGGTGATAAAGTGTTCTTACGAATACCTCCCTGGAAGAGGGTCATGAGATTTGGAAAGAAGGGGAAGTTGAGCCCTAGATATATCGGTCCTTTTGAAATACTGGATCATGTTGGAAAGGTAGCTTACCGATTTGCGCTTCCACCAAATCTCTCTCAAGTTCACGATGTGTTCCATGTATCTCTCCTGAGAATGTACATACCTGATCCTTCACATGTACACAGCTCAGAAGTTGTACCACTGGAGCAAGATCTTTCTTATGAAGAACAACTGATAGAGATTCTAGATTGTAGTGAAAAAGTTCTATGGAACAAGACCACTCACTTGGTGATTTTTTTATGGAGGAACCACCAACTAGAAGAAGTGATATGGGAGTTTGAGGATATGATGAGGGAGAGGTATCCTCATCTGTTTGTTACAAAGTGACGAATTTCGAGGGTGAAATTCATTTTGAGGGGGGTAGAATGTAACACCCAAGACTTTTATGAGAAATATTTTTTTTAATGTGATATAAATCATCAAAGGAATCTTTCACTGCACACAACACTAGCTTGGCTTGCTTTACATGCAACCGCGGCCTTCTTCGATAGCTTGCGTCGTATACAATACCGAGTTTCACTAAACAACGATATGCTATTAAAATATTATTAAAACTAGCCGTTATGAATAGTATTAACTGAATTTCTAATTTTATAACATTTTAATTCAACTTATACATTTTCTAGAATGAGGTATAAAAGCAAAATAAGTTTTTTTTATAAAAGAAGTATTTTTCAAAAAATACAGTTTTGTCGCCTTTTGATGGCGCACCCACATTAAAGATAGTTTTTGACATGTTTATAAGTTAAATTTTACAAAATAAAATTCTTCTTTTGAATCAGGGTATAAAAATTTACTTTGGATAATTTTTTGATATTTTTCTGATAACTTTTATATTTTGATGAATAGTAAAAATACACAAATTTTTAATAAAAAACAACTTTTCTCATTGAGATAATTTATAAGGATAAATTATAATATTGAATGGGTTTAAAGTATAAATAGAATATATTTTTTCCATTTAATATAATGTATGGTATTAGCATTAATTTCACATTGAATTCATAGGTAAAAGGATTTCAATCTTTGGCAATGTTTTAACTTCTAATACCCATTTTCTTAACAACGGGATTTATTTTAAATTAATTACTGCAACTTATATGTTTTGAATTTTGAAAAATGGATTCCATATTCAGAATCGGTGGGTCCAAATTATGTTAATAGGCTACTTTTTATTTTTGGGCATTATGAATAGTAACTACGGTAAATTTTATTTATTATAGTTAAAGGTAAATCGTGTAATTAAGGGTAAATATAAGATTATAAAATTAACCTAACACCTGACAAAACCCTATTGGATGACTAAAAGTCAACCCATATCACCTAAGGGTCGGATTAGATTCATTAAATGGACTTTTTTCCATGAAACTAATTTAATTATTATTAAAACCAAGGAATGTGACAACATGTCACTTTCTTAAATCTTATAAGTATAATAATTTTAATTTAGTGATAACCTTCATGAATATTCGAACATGAATAGTCTCCAGAACGCTAATACAATTATCTAAATCATAGGAATTTATTTAGAATTTTTAGGGATTAAATAAATATCATTTAATATGACACAATAGTGATGTTGAAATTATTTTATTAATTAAAATATCAAATAAATGGTTTTAAAAATAGTAAAATAAATATTATATGAACTATTTAATGTGATCCACTAATTTTTGAGATACATATAACATTTTATGGATCTATTAAAGCTTTTAGTTCGAACATATATTCTGTATATATTTTATTTAAATTCAAATAAATGAATAGTGTCAAAATTGACACTATTGTTATTTTATAAAAATAACATATTATAAAATTGTTTAAAAATAACAAAAATATTTAAAATTTATAAATTAAAATTTATATGGTCTAAAATTTCATAAAGTGTCAAATTATGGAAAATTCAAAACACATATGTAATTATTTATAATAATTTAAAATTTAGAATATTATTACCACAAATAAAATTAAATTGATAAATAATGATAAATCAAGATGATAATGTTTAAAATAAATTACTAAAATGTCTAAATCAAATTGGTTGATGAGATTACAACCCTATCTCATCTAAGCTTCGGATATGAGTCATTTTGGATGTTTTTAAGTGGGGTTGGGATTTAATATAAAGTAATATTTCTTATATTTCCAAAGGTGCCCCTCTCCTCCCTTATAAAAGGGCATCTCCTCCCTCTCCTCCTCACACCAATTTGAGCCTTCATTCTCAGCCAACCCCAGCCACGTTCTTCCCTCCACTTCCCTAGAGACATCCTAGAGGTCCTGGTCTTCTTCAAAGACCAATTTTAGTGCCCAAAAAGGAGGTCTCAAAGAAGCGACTCAAAGAAGAGGTAATGCCCGTTACCGATTCTTTCATCTTTATTTCTTCTTCCACTTCTTCTTCATTAGTTGTTTCATTATGAGGTAATAACATAAGTATCACTCATATACTGATATGTTATTATAAATATGAAACGACTGTATTTCACCTCTTATCCATCCTACGGAAAATGAAATCACCGCGCATGTGTACATACGGAATACCGTCTCCATACCATGGTGTAATCTATTTTCCACCATCACCTTACTTGGATGGGTATAAGGGTTAAGGTAATGAATATATATGATTATTGTAAAGTGGAATTGATTCTGAAATAGTATACATATGCTACAATACAATTCCACGATCATGGGAACGATATCATCGCTCGTGCGTACGTACGGATTACCGTCTCCACGATGTGATGTGATTCGTTCTACTTGATCTTCATTGCATAATGATTATATAAATGAATTGAATGAATTAATATGATATATATTACACTAATACCATTCTTGAAATGAGGTATCTATAACCTAAAGAGAAGAATATGAATTTATTCATCAAAACACGCATAAGAACAAAAAGTAATAAACACCTGAATAACAAGTAGTAATGAAATATTACTAATAAGAAGCTACGAATATAATCATAAAAATACGTATGATTCTAGAATAAGTAAATAAAATTATTTAAATCATTATACAGGAGGTTCGGACACTTACGAAGCAAATCGGACCTAAGGTAAGGGAAATATCACAATCTCATTTTTATCCGAGATTGTTTATACTTTGGAATTTATTGGGGTGTATTTTATCATACACATCCATGTTTCCTAAATATGTACTGTTATTTCCATCCACCTAAAATTTTTGAAATCCAATTTTACCCTTCGGTGAGTTTTTAGTAAATGATATGAAAGGAATCTTGTGTCGTTTTTCTTACGAGCTACTTTTTGACTTTTCCGACAAAAGTACGAGAAGAATGTTTTTTAACTTATACAGAATGAATGGATTTTTAAAACATTATTTTAAAAAAGAATCCTTTACAAGTTTTCAAGTTTATTTTTAATCAACTTCTTTTAGTTTAGAATTTCATGACCCGTTAAGAAAGGAAAAGTGTTTTTGAAGTAGAAAGGATATTTTCCTCAAGAATGGAGTTCAAGTGTTTTATCAAAATTATTTTCCATATAAGATAATAAAGGGTTATATTTATATCTACACTGTTACATTGATTTGATTATGTTGTGATGGAATTATTTTTATGAATTCTTTTATCTTATATGAATTGTTTTTTAATTTCATGATATTTAAGAATCCCATTTTTATTACATGGGTTATGCTATGATGTATGGTTTATGATTTTGTGGCACACATAAAAATGGTATAATTATGAGATGGGTGGGACCTATATCTCCCTCCAATGAATTGGGTAATGATTTTATATCTCATGAGATAGACATGGCTGGAACGACAAGTTATACCGGTTCAGTGAAACAGGACTGAAACGAGGAGTGAACTCGGTTCAGAAATTGACTTTTTCCACTAAGATAATCTTGGCAATGAGTCTTGACTAATGAGAAATGATTCTCAATGATAATGTGTGTATGCCACAAAGTTTTATGTTTTAATTTTTGATCATTGGGATTACATTTCACTACTATGATTTATCCCATGTTATGAAATTATGATCTCTTTTGTAGGTTATGATTTCCAAAAGTTATGTTTTTATGTATATGATGTGATTGATATTTCTTTTGTTTACCCTCACTGAGCATTTGAGCTCACCCTTTTGTATGTTTTATTTCCCCATGTGAGGAAGAAGGTTATTAAGTAGGATATGCCAAAAAGGGACTCTAGATATGGTGAAATAAATGGGAGGCAAAGTAGATGCTTTATGAACCAGATGTTTATGCTTTCCAGTTTCTAAAGACACTATACCTATACGGTCCTTTCATGGTTTGGTCATATGTTGTAATAAGTGTGCTTTAATTTTGATGTAATAACAATGTATGTAATGTATGGGTCGTTATAAGTTTAACTTCCCATGTATCTTTTCCCTTGAAATTGTTGTTTCTTCATTAAAAATTAGAGGAATGGAATAACATCACCATATAAATTTGTGATATTATAGATAATATTCAATAATGATCTTTCTTTTCATGATGAATTACCCTTATCATGATTTTCCTTCTTTAGAATATCATATTCTCTAGTCCCCATTATAATAACCCATATTTAAAATTAATTTTGGAATTTTTTTATCATAATTAACAAAAATAATACATTTGTTGAAGATTTGAAGGACTAGTGTCTTTGAGAAATTGGATATATAAACCATTACCATACAATAAAATACAATAAATTTACTTAAAACCTCATAAGGTACTCCTAGTGTCCATTGAACTCTTAATATTTCATATAATTAAATATATATATATAATAGAAATAGGTAAGAAATAAATCATTGTAAGGGGAAAATAATATATTAAAATAATGATAATGTGAACTTTTGAGTCAAGAGGCATATAATGATCTCTTAAAGCATATTGAATCATATATACTCACCTGGACGCATGGAAGAGGAAAAAGTAATCATAAATAATGGAAATAGATGAATGTATCCACAATATAAAATGTGACAACATATGTATAAGAAATGGTTAACCACTGAGACATAATAAAAATCTGGGATTAAGAAAACCTATTATTCACTATAGATATGTGTCAAACGTTATGTCTTCTACATCGATCATATGAAATAGACTATAATTCAAAGTTTCAACAAAATGATTATAGAGGGTGGGTAGTATACATAAAATAACTTAATTAATGATGTATATTAATGTCTAGGTGAATATATACTAATAATTTTATGGGTATTCACAGTAGAAAGTTGTGACATTAAAATTCAAGGGATAATTTCTACAACATATGGCGTGTAAAAGTTTGTTAATGGTAAATGAGAAAAAAAAGTAGCATCCCATTACTATGTAATCATTTTGGATGTAAGATAACATTAACAAAAACATTAGAACATAATAAATTGAGATAAAAAGGATTGTTACCATGGAAATTCATGTATGGAAAAGTGGTGGGTGAGAATCTATTACCTTTAGTGGATGCATCTTAAATCCGTGTAAGAGCTACATAAGACCATGGAAAATCCATGGGAGAGCATTAATGTGATAAATATAGAGGAAATGTTTTATTATTGGGGTTTTAAAAGAGATTAATGTCAAAATGAGTTGGTATTGTTATAAAAAAATATGCGGTAGTTTATTAATTACCAAACATATGATTTGGAATCTATGCTATAAAATATTCAAAAATTTTGTATATCACAATGTTTTAAACCATGGTTTTTACTAAAGGTATGTTGTATTTTAATATTTCAGGTCTCTACATTCATTAAATAGTATAATTTATATGTGTTTTTGTTATTTTTCATAGTGAATGTTTTTTAAAATATTATAACATTGGTTAGGATTTAGAAGGTTGTCTATAGGTCCAAAAATTTAATATTATCCCATTAAAATACTTTTTTTTAATAAAAAATATATTTCATTGAGTCAAACCTTTATAGCATTTATTACATAATTTTGGGCCACTATGATGTCATAATGGATATCATATATTTATACTTTATTTTATTTTTATCCAATAAAAGACAACATCCTAAATTATGAAAAATTAATTCTTGGCCAGTTCGAAATACTAAATTTCAAGGAGACATGTATTTTGTTTTAGTAATTACATAAATATGTGAATATTAATTTTAAATAAAATCCTTCTTTATTAGGAAGTGATAATATTATTACATGATAAAATTTATAAAAATTTGAATAATGACATTTGATTACATTAAATCTTTTTAATATTTAAGATTGAGTAAATAATAATTTTTGTAAAATTTATGTGAAAATAATTTTTTTATTAAATTTTATAATTTATTAGAAAAACATATTTTCATAATATATATATATATATATATTTGAAAAATAACATTTCAGTTTCTTCTTTTCTAAAATACATTCTAACAATTCATTCCTTATTAAGATATATTTAATTTTATATTTAAATTTTTCAAATGAATTAAATGATATTGGGAAAAAAATCATTTAAAAAAGTTTTTACAAACCATTTATTTCTAGATACATAACAACTTATTAAAAAACATATGACCAAATGGTATGGGGTGATATGGTAGTAATTTCTCTAGTCGGGGCATTGAATTTTTTTCTAGTTATCTCTATAATCTTGGAATTATCCCATATAAGATTCTACTCTAGTATAACTAGTTTAATATCATGTTGGGTTATCCAAGGTATAATCCAATTCATTAAATATCCATTGAAATTCGTTGATAAATGTTCTTTCTAAGGTATTATCATGTTAGTTGATTCCATCACTTATTTCTTCTTCATAAATTAGATTCTATTATAAACCATAATATATACTAATCTTTATGATCACTATATACTAGATATAATACGAATGTTTGTGATTCTTAATGTTCTATTTCCTAAAAATTTATATTACAGATACATTTTACAATGGATTGAAATAGAAAAAAAATATATATCATGAGTATTATATACCTAAATTACATAATAAGGAATATATATATTCAGAATGAAATATCATTTAAAAAGGTATGGTTTGTCAAATTCTTCCACCTTCAAAAATGTCACATGCCAGATTTCATTTCTCACCATAAGACAAATGATATTACTTATATTTCATCACTTCTTATAGTACCCCTTTTGTTTCATCAAACATGTTGTTCATCCATAATACATCAACTAGGTGAGATATATTATTTCCCAAAACATTTTCAATATTCTCTAATGTCTTCATGGGCCTCTACCCATAAGTGTGATCATTCTCAAATATCACCACCATATGGGTTTTTTATGTGATGGGTCTAGTACATAATTCTTTAATAGTTGTATATGGGACATATGATATACTAGAGATATGTTAGGTTACAGAACCAGTTAATATACCAAAACTATGATCCGGTCAAGAATATCAGATGGGATGATGTATTCATGGCTAAGGATTACCTTCTTAAGAAACCAATGATTTTATTAAATGTTGATATATAAAAATACATAATCTCAACATCAGAATTCAAGTTCATTTGAAGGATTATGTACATATATTTTCATCTAACTATTAAATGATTTCAAATAATGCTGTGTTTTTGTGGCCTCTTCTATACTTTCTTTGAGGATATCAAGTCCTATAACATTGGTTCTATAATTTTATCACATCATGTTGGAGTCTTACATGTCTTCCCATATATACCCTCATAAATTTCCTATGTAATTGAAAAATATAAACTAATATTATATAAAATATATATTATTGGTGGCTCTAATCCCAAAATCCTTGGAAATTAATTGATCAAGATATCAACATTTCCTGTAGCGTTTAAATGGTTCTCTCTAACTAACCAACCATATAAGGGTGGTAAATAGTGTTAAAACAAATATTTGTATCCAACACTTGCTGAATGATTCTCCAAAATCATGAGGTAATCCATGGATATCGATCTGATATAATAGAGAGTGGTACTCCAGGTAGTCTTACCACTTCTCTTAATATATATATTATTGAGTTTCAAAAGGGATGCATCTTTATAGATTACAATCAAATGCACTAACTTCGTAATGGGATCAACTACAACACAAATGGTTCTATGGCCTTTAGTTATACTACATAGTCGTATAAAAAAAATATTTATTATGTTTTCCAGTTTCCATATTGGTGTTGTAAATGGTAGTATAATACCCTTAAGCTTTTATTTTTCACCCTTGACTTATTGGAAAATGAGGAATCAAGATACAAATTAATCAATCTCTATCTTAATGTTATCCATCAAGATTTTCTTATTCAGATCTATATACCTCAATGTACTACCTGTTGAATATCAAAGGATGATATACGTGCATAATCCAAATGTTTCCTTATTGGATATGGTTTTTATGGAATGCCAATTTGTCTTTCAAACCATTGTTTCCTCTGGGATTTGGGATGATATTTTTGATTCAATATTCAAAAATTCCAAGTAGTTTCTAACGGGTTTGTTCATAGAACCAGAAACATACAATGATTCCATATCCATTTGAACCTACTTTCCTAAGGTAGGCACACATTAGTTATGCACTGATGAGACTTAGAAATTTGCATTGGTCGAGAGGATGGGAGGTCGGACTCATCACACCTTTTTAGGGGAATTATTTTCTACTCTAGGACTCTCTTTATAGATTTAAGTTATGTTTGTTAATCCTTATTAAATTACCAAGTATAAAATGAGATTTCCTTTAAATCTGACAATCAATGATTGATATGTAGGAAATTTAGAGAATCTTTTATATGTTTTTGAGGTTTTTCATCGACAGAGAATCATCTATATTTTTTAGAGATTCTTATTCAATGGTATCCTTCAATACATTATATAAAATTTTCTTTTTCATTATGATGAATGTACTAGTTTTAAAGCCACTCAGTGTTGCTCTTGAAGTTTATTGTCATTTAGAAGCACATATATTATTTCAGATTTGGGATCGTACCGGAAGATGGGCTACCTACGTATCCTTTATTTAGAAAAGGAATCAGAACCCATGTCGTTTGAGAAAGGGAGTATGATGTTTATGTATGATTGAAGGCTCAAAGAAAGACGTGATAATTTCTTTTACACTCTAAGCTCACGTGAGTCATGATCGGTGTGAGAAACAAGAGCTATTGGTATAACAAGACAAATTTTCCATGAAATATGCAATCATAAGAAATGATGTGGGGATTATGTATGTATGACAACCCAAATAGATGAAGGTTATGATTTACGTCAGGGAAGAAATCCAGGAACATGGTCCATAAAGGTATATGTACTTTATGGAGATTTAGATACTCTATTCTTGGGGCTTACTCTTACGGAAGATGCCCATGTTAGTAGGGGACTTATGATTGGGTTTTACTCCTAAGAAGGAAGCCCATATCAAAAAGTAGATTAATACTGGTTAAGAGAAATTAAGACTGGGGCTTACTCCTAAGGAGGAGGCCCATGTTAAAGGGATTTTATTAGAATTTAAAGGACTCCGGGCTTACTCCTTAAGAGGATGCCCAGATTAAGGAATTATGGTTTGGGCTTACTCATGAAAAGGAAGCCCATATTTTGGAAATTTTAACTGGGTCCTACTCCTAAGGAGGATGCCTAGGTTAGGGGACTTGGACTAGGGCATACTCCTGAAAAGGAGGACGAGGCTAAGGATTCTCTCACCTTTAAAAATGAGGTTAAAATGAATGAAATCTCTAACCTTGGTGACATAAAGATATGTAAATCACTAGGTTTTGAAAGATGTTCCACAGAATTCCATTCAGATAAGGAATCCAACAAAGAAATCATGCCATAAATGGATTTAAAGAGAGTTCTGAGGGCATAATCTTGAAGAGGATAGGTGTATAGGTATAATAGAGGTGGAATGAGCAGAAGGGGCACCCAAAAAGAAAGGGGCGCACAAGTCCTGGTTGGCGCGCAAGTAAAGCGTGGGCGTGCAAATCCTCATCACGCAGGTATACCTACACGACACATAGGTAGTTGTGAGACTTTTGACCATTGGGGTAATACTTGGCCAAGACTTGACTCAAGCCATTAGTACTACCCTAGGGGTTTCAAGAAGGGTGGTGCGCAAGTTCTAGTGAAGGAGCAAGGTGGTGCGCAAGTGTGGACATTTCCCTTAAGGGTTGGCCACTCAAGCGCACAAGTGTTGATGAGTTTAAACACTTAGGCCTCTCTCTCACTCTTTAGATCTTCCATTTTAGGTAATAAATTACCTTAGAAGTGTTCGAAAGCTTTGAGAATAGAATAGGGCGTCAGGAGCTCAAATCTGGGGTTCTGGAATTTTGTGTCCTTGAAATGGGGGGCCCACAAGGGAATTTATAGGCTAGAGAAGACCATGGACGAATTTCAAAGAGGGCATGCAAGTCACCTGCATGACCACTGGGTGGTGTGCAAGTACACTTGTGCGACTTTAATGGAACTTGCACGACCCATGTTCATTAGAATATTGGTTCATTTCTTTGTTAAATTTTGATGTTTCTTCCAAGTATAGATTACATTAGGTTCAAGGTATTTATCTTTTAATTCCTTTAGACTCTGTGATGGAAAATAGCATCAACAAAAGTCCCCCCTCAGAGTTGGATCCGAAAGAAATGAGGATGTGACTCTATGGAAAAGAAGAAAACCAAAAGAAATACGGTGTACAGTTGTTGAGTAGGCAGAGGGCGGCGCACAAGTGATAAGTGCACAGGCGTCAGTGCGCAAGGGTTTAGGTGCGCATGGGTGCGGCCTGGACTATATATATGCGGTCATTCCTCGCGCAAAGCACCAAATTTCAAGCTTTAAATATCTCATCGTGGAAGTTACCTCTGTCGCAGAAGTTACTTGTTTTCTGCTGTTTTACTGTTGTTAAGCTACTTTATAGGTAATAGGACTTGCGCGGTGATACTTTTCTCACCAAAAACTTGTGCGACACATCCATACATGTGCGCCAACATTAGACTTGAGCGCCTTAATGCCTTAGCCATTTTTTTCAAAATCCGTCACAATTTTTATGAAAAATCAACTTAATTAAGAGTTAATTATTCAAATTTTGTGCAGAATCAATGGATCCCAAGATAATCAGAATTGGTGATGAACTGGAAAGCAAGCGACTTGATGATATGATGAGCATCATTGGCCATGATTATTATACCGTCTGCGACAACACTCTCCCGAATTTGGCCAAGTACCAAAAGAAGTATCATCGTGACTTCCCCCAAAGCATTTATCTGCCTTTGTATGGCTATTTTCATTTACATAAAGTTATTATTCCAGAGGCAAAGAAATATCTACCAATTTATTGGTTTCAGAACTACACCAATTTTTCTTCAGCTAATATCTCATGTGGAGGAGTATTTATAAATGTTGGAATAGTGGAGAAGGCTCATATGATGAATCATAGCCCTTGTATGCCAGATCGTAAACCTAATAATCCCGAGCTGCAACCACATTGTTATCCCTCAATTTTACAAAACTCTCAGATGAATTAATCCAAAGGCTGGAAGGGAAGTTGGGACTTTTGTCCTGTAGGAGGTTTGAAGAAAACATAGATGTGGGCATAATGGGTGCGACAAACCTGTGCAGAGTTTGTGGAGGATTTAAATAGAGTTGTGATATACGAATCCATCTTGGTTGGGCAAACATATGTTTACAGGCATGATAACTTCATGCTGTAGATACTCAGCCATTGGATCCTAGAAACCAATTCATTCCATATGACTCAAGGAGAAGTAGGCATCAGTTTGTGGGATGTCCACAAGATCTCGTAGGATCTAATTTTGGGTGACATGTATGATGAATTTACCCCTCCCAAGGTGACTTGGAATGATTCGGAGAAGACTCCGACTTTAGCTCGGTAATTATTTAAAATCATTAACAAGCTCAAGAGTTCAGAGACCCCCTTAACTCATTCTAGAAGGGATATTCATCCAAAGGAGTGGATGAATATGTTTCTTATCAAGAAGCAAGAGAATGAGTAGAAGGAAAAGGGATCAAAGGAGAAGGGGTCCAAGAAAAATAAGAAGCCCACTCGTCTTACCACCTTCCCCATAACAGAGAAGAGGGGTGCTCCTGGCACATTCTGGCTGACTTTGGAAGTATGAGAATTTGAGAAGTGGGGATATGAGGTGAATCAGAGGATCCCAAAGAAGACTCGTCTGATAGGATTTTTGGCCTTGTGGCTCAGCGTTTATCTTCTTCCAGTCAAGGACTCGAAGGGAGGCATCAGGATAGGGACCTTTGTTATTGCGGCCAAGTTGGCCGAGGGGAAAATGGTTGGGTTGGCTACCCCCATTTTAGCCAAGATTCATAGGAGATTACTCCATGTCTTCGTGTGAAAGTCTCCTTTAAGAATAGTGGGACCATTCCATGTTTTGTGGGGATGGATCGCCACTCTCTTTAGGATGTATAATGTAAATAATGTTGTACTGATTCCTGGAAGTTCTTTCAGGCCATCAGTGCAGGCATTCTCTGGAATTGCTCTATTAGCTCTCATCTCTTATGACATGAAGGTGAGGCTGAGCATGTATAAGGAATTTAATTTCATTCCTTATGGAAATCTGCCAACCGGGCCATTGTTGATGACGGAACAGCCAGCCTAGATTTGAGGGCATACATGCTGGCCTGGAGAGATAGTGTGCTGGTCACCAGGATTGACAGAGAAATTATATGTGAGGCCTATGCTCCATATATATTTGCACGTCTATTCAAGTGTTTGTAGCCAACTGTTGTATCTCCCCATGTTCATGTCAGGTTAGAGCAACATCCGATGGTTTCCAGACAATTAAGGTTGCTGACATTTAGGGAGAAGACCGGGGCAGTGTTTGAGCTACCAGTTGAAAAATTGGCACATAATTTGACTACATGGTATGACTAGCACTTGATAGCATCATACCCTAACTGGGTGCTGAATCACCTGGTTTATCAGGTGGGGAAAAGGAATAGGACTGTAGAAAAACAAACCCTTCCTCAAGTAGATGATTCTTCCCCACCTGAAGCTGATTCGCCGGATTCCTCATCTTGGACTAGCTCACCGGATTCCCAAGATGGCGATGGTGAGGCACAACAAGCAGCGAACTGGCCTCGTGCCCGATATAATCCTCCAGTTAGAATCAAAAGACCCAATCTATAAACTCTTGGTGAGTTACCTCATTGTGGATATTTTCATCACCATATATTTATAGAGCAACAAGTCTTATTTTCTTATTCTCTATCAGTATTTGCTGGAGCTGGGAAGAAACTGAAGTCCAAGATTGTAGGACCTTCCTCGCAACCTTCTGGTATAGGTATTGAATATCTATGACCAAAGGCTATTCAGACATGGCCGTGTTTAAACTGTGGTGCTGAAACTGCCTGGCTGGATTTATGCGAGGGGTTACACCTCCATGGAATAGGGAACCTTCTGGCCTATATAGATATATCTTACGAGAATAACCCCGATGAAGCGAGGCCTTACATCAGAGAGCTGGAAATGCTCATATATGCCACTGACGATAACATTCATGTCACAAAGTGGGTGAAGGAAATGATAGATCGTGGTGCCGCTGAGGGGAATAATGCTTCCGGAGATGAGGAGTGGCACGATTACGTGGCTCTTGAAGATGTATGTTTTCTTTACTCATTTTCTTTGCAATTTGATTTCTGTCAAATATTTGTTTACTCAAGAAAATTATTTTCTTAATCTTGCAGATTTCAAATAAAGTAACTATTGGGGTTCCTTCGCCACAGTATAGACCTGGTGGTACTGCCATCGGGGCTGCTGCTGAATCTCCTCACGAGTCAGGCGATATACCTCCAGGCTAGCAGGCCATGGACGAGGAGCTTGCAATGGCCTTACATTCTCCAATTCAGGTACCTATAAGGGAGATTGCTGACAATCCAAAAAATCCAAAGAAGAAAAAGCAACAAAGGAGGATGTCCACAGATAAACACTACATTAGTAGTGGTAATTTCTTCGAATACTCATGAGTCTTAATGTAACAGCCCAAGATTTAATAAAAAAATATTCTTTTTAATTTTATTAAATTCTTGTGTTGTACGCTACACCAAAAGGAGCTTGCACAACACACATCCTTGACTTGCCTTGCATTACACGCAATCACGACCTTCCTCGATAGCGTGTGTAATACGCAATACCGAGTTTCACTAAACAACAATATGCTATTAAAACTTGTCGTTATGAATAGTAATAACCACTTTTTGAAATTTTATAAATTTTATTTTTCAAAATGGACATCATTTTTGGACTCAGAATATCGAAATTAGCCTAAGGTGAAATTTTGGTATTTTTCTGAAAACTTTCAATTTTTGATGAATAGTGAAACCACTGAGTGGTAGGTTAAAAACTGAATTTTGCATAAAACTTAATTTTACCGATTCTGTGAATGGAATTTCGAAAATCCGAGAGACACGGTTAATATCAAGGACTAAAATGTGGTTCAATGAGATGAAAATAATTTTTTGGTGAATAGTAACTTTTTACTTTTTTTTACCGCAGTTAATAGTAAATAGGGTAACTAAGGGTAAATATGTTATTAATATTACCCTAACACATGTCCTAATTCTATTGGACAAGTGTAATGCTACCAAAAACAATCTTAGGAATAAATTATGACCATTTAGGCCCACTTGGATTAGATTAGGATATTTATTATTAATTTATTTAAAGAAGGGTTAAAATAGTTAAAATCAAAGTTTAATAAGTAAATCATTTTTAATATGGGGTTATACATACGATAAATTCAATTGTAAATATTCATTAGAAAGCTAAAAAGATTGCCTACATGATGATAGGTTATTTTTAATTTTTAGACATCAAATAATTTAATTTATTTATGAGACAAGATGATGCAGTAATTATCTTATTAATGAAATATTGACATAATTGATGTTATAAACACAGAAATAAATGTAATTTGAGACTTTTTATGAATTCCACTAATTTTCTAGGTTACTATGATATATTAATGTTGATTTAAGTAACTTGGTTCGAACATATAATTCTGTTATGACTTTCACAAAAATCATATATCAAATAGTGTCAAAATTGACACAAAATAGTTTTTAAATCAAATATTATATTATTAATTGTTATTTTATTCCTAAAAATCTAAGGTTCGGCCAAATGACTTAGATAAGGATATATTTATTAATAATATACAATTTGGGGTTCGTTTGGCATGTTATAGTAAGTTTATTAACCATATAGTGAAAAAAAACAAAAAGACACGGTAAAAGTTAAATTATTTAACTTAGAGTTAAATCTAATTGATAAGGTTAAAATAATAACCTAAACTTGTCTAAATCCTATTGGTTGATAGGATTGCGACCCATCCCCACTTTATCTTCGAAATAAGACCCTTTGGAACCATTATAAACCGATTTTGACTTTAATATAAAATAATATTTTGAGATATTCCAAAGGTGCCCCTCTCCTCCCTTATAAAAGGACACCTCCTCCCCCTCCTCCTCACACCAATTTGAGCACTCAAGCTCGGCCAACCCCTGCCAAAATCTCTTCTCCACTTCCCTAGAAACATCCTAGAGGTTCTGGTCTTCCTCAAAGACCAATTTTAGTGCCCTAAGAGGAGGTCTCAAAGAGGCGCTTCAAAGAAGAGGTAATTACCGTTACCAATTCTTTCATCTTTATTTCTTCTTCCACTTCTTCTTCTTAGGATGTTTCATTATGAAGTAATAACATCAGTATCACTCATATACTTATATGTTATTATAAGTATGAAACACCCCTATTTCACCATCTATCCATCCTACGGAAAAAGAAATCACTGCGCGTGCGTACGTACGGAATACCGTCTCCACGCCGTGGTGTAATCTATTTTCCACCACCACCTTACATGGATGGGTATAATGGTGTAAAGAATAACTATAAATAGTTATTACAACATCATATTGATTCTGATATATTGTATAATCCACTATGATTCAATTCAATATTTATGAAAATGATATCATCGCTCGTGCGTACGTACGGACTACCATCTCCACGACGCGATGAGATTCATTCTCCATGTTAACCATTTAAGAATGATTATAAAGTATATATAAGAAATAATAATGAAATATATGACATTATAAAGCTACTGGATTATGTATATATATATATATATGTATTTCATCTACTTACTTCCATTTCAAGACAATAAGAAATGGAAAACAGCGTTCATGCGTACGTACGGACTACCGTCTCCATGAACGGTGTTTTTCATTTTATTTATCTATCTATTATATATATATATATATATACTGAATATATATGATATATAAATCAAATTTTATATTCTGGAAGTAATTAAATCATGATATAAGTAATAATAATGTCAAGAACAACAAGTCAAAACACCTACGATAAATGAAACGATTTTACCCAAAACGCTTCTTTAACATGGAATTTACTAAAGAACGGGTAATATAATGTCATAAGTGAACCATATATGATATCATAACAATGAATATGATTCTATAATAAGTCAATGACATTATTTAAATCATTATACAGGAGGTTCGGACACATATGAAGCAAATCGGACCTAAGGTAAGGGAAATATCACAATCTCATTTTTATCCGAGATTGTTTATTCGTAAGTATTTACTGGGGTGTGTTTTATCATCCACATCCATTTTTCATAAATATGTAATATTATTTCCATCCACCTACAATTTTTTAAACCCATTTTTACCCTTCGGTGAGTTTTTAGTAAAAGAAATGAAAGGAATCTTTTGTCGTTTTTCGTACGAGGTACTTTTTGACTTTTCCGACAAAAGTACGAGAAGAATGTTTTTTTAACTTAAACGGAACGAACGGATTTTTACGGTTTTATAAAGCCTTATTTTCATGAAGCTTCCTCCAAAATATTTCATGACTATTTTCAATAAAATCTCTTTCTTTTAAAATTCCATGACGTTTTGTGAAAAGAAATTGATTTTGAAGAAGAAAGGATATTTTCCTCAAGAATTCATTTCAAGTATTTTATCAAAATTATTTTCCATCTAAGATAAAATAGGGTTCTGTTTCTATCCCTATTATTACATTGATTTTGTTATGTTGTGATGGGATTATTTTTATGAATTCCTTTATCTTATATGAATTGTTTTATGATGTCACGATGTTTACGAATCCCATTTTTATTACATGGGTTATGCAATGATGTATGATTTATGATTTTGTGGCACACATAAGAATGGTATCATTATGAGATGGGTGGGACCTATATCTCCCTCCAATGCATTGGGTAAAGATTTCATATCTCATGAGATAGACATGGCTGGAATGGTAGGTTATAACGGTTCAGTGAAACAGGACTGAAACGAGGGTTACTCGATTCAGAAAGGGACTTTGTCCACTAAGATAGTCTTGGCAATGAGTCTTGACTAACAAGAAATGATTCTCTATGATTATGTGTGAATGCCACAAAGTTTCATGTTTTATGTTATGATTATTGTGATTTCATTTCACTACTATGATTTATCCCATGTTATGAAATTATGCTCTCTTTTGCAGGTTAAGATTTCCAAAAGATATGTTCTTATGAATATGATGTGATTGATTTTTCTTTTGTTTACCCTTACTGAGCATTTGAGCTCACCCTTTTATGTTTTCTTTTCCCCAGGATATAAAGAAAGGTTCTAGATAAAAAAAAGGGGGAAGATCTTTATGGGAGATATTGAAGATCTTTCACCACGATTAGAAGATTACGTTCCGAGTTTCCAAAGACACTAAACTATTACGATCCTTGTGTGTGTGTTTTTGTTATGTATTAAGTATTCCGCAAAAGTAATGTAATTTCCATGTACGTCAAGATATGGGTCTCTACAGTTGGTATCAGAGGAAAGGTTTAGTCAACCATTGGAAACTAGAATGCGAAAACGTTAGTGAGATCCCTAGAGATATTTCTAAGGTATGTCTAGGGATGTCTCTAAGGTTAAGTATACGTATATGTTATAGTCCTAGAATTGCGCTAACGATCTTCGAATTTAACCTAAGATGTTAGATATTGAGGGTACTACCCCTTTATTATGTTGTTTTCCCTAGCATGATTTTTGCCTCTCATACTATTCTTTTGGGGTTTTAGATGATGGCTGGAACCCGAAGGAACCGTGTTAACGCGGAATGCGATGGGCAATGCAATGATTGTCCCCCTGAGCAACCAAACGATATGGGAGATGGAATGAAAAATCTTGTAGCCATGCTCACACAACTTTCTCAAGCTATGAATCATGCAGGATTTCCAAACGAGCAAAGGAGGGAGCAACATTCTGTTGAATCCTTCATGAGGCAGCGTCCACCTTCTTTCAGTGGGTCTACTGATCCATTAGTTGCTGAACAATGGATTAGTACTACTGAAAAGATATTTTCAGTTCTTCAATGTTCTGAACATGATAAAGTCATCCTAGCAGTGTATCGTTTGGAAGGAGATGCTGATCAATGGTGGAATCTTATTAAGAATACGAGGCAAAGGGATGAAATTGAGTCTATGGAATGGGACGAGTTCAAGAACTTATTTTTCAATAAGTACTTCCCTCGTATTCTCCGAACAAAGATGGAGAAAGAGTTTCTTGAACTGAAGCAAAGGGATGATGAATCTGTTGGTACCTATGAAGCGAATTTTACAAGACTTGCAAGGTACGCTTCTGGTATTATCATCCAACCTGAAAGTAAAGTTGATCGATTTTTCAGTGGCTTAAATCCAAGTCTTCGAAGGGCATTAGCTATAAGAGACTTCAGTAGCTATGAAGAAATTGTGCGTTGTGCTATCAAGGTAGAAATGGAAGTTGGTGTTACATATCCATCTCATGGGTTTGACAAGAAACGAAAGATGGAGTTCAAGGAGAAAACTCAGAATAATGGTGAAAAGAAGATGAATGTTTCCTTATGCACAAAGTGTGGAAAGAAGCATGGTGGAGATTGTCTTAAAGGGACTAGAAAATGTTTTAAGTGTGGAAAAGAAGGTCATCGAGCAGCTGAGTGTCGAAGTAATGGAAAATGGGATTCTAATGAAGTGAATAAAGCAAACACTGTAGAGAACGTACAACCAACACTTCAATGCTTCAAGTGCAAGGAAATGGGGCATTATGCTAATAAATGCCCTAATCCAAGGGTTAGTGATGATCTACATGAGCAACCGCTTAAGGCAAAGGACAAAGGGAAGTCACATGCGATCACTATTGGCAATGTTGAATATGACAACGATGTGGTGGAATGATTAAGTGTTTATGTAATGGGATTCCAAAATAATGTTGTATCTTGGAATATTGGAATATTTATGTATTGGTCTAATGTGGTATTCAAAGTGATTGAGATATTATGCGCATAATGAAGGGAAAACGAGAAAATGAAATGTTTAACAGTATTCATGAGCTCATGATTGATATAAGGACTATGTTTGAGTATATAGAATTTTGAGGATTTTGGTATGTGAAAAGTGTTAACTTTTAACTGCATTCATGTTTTCACTAAGGTATTCAAGAGAATACACGATTAAGGACTTTGAATGTTTGGAATGTGACCAACAAAACATATCTTATGATATATGGGGATCGATGATGGTGTTAAATCTCTGGTAATCATTTTCACTATATTATGAGAGTCGACTGCAGTATTATGGATAAGCCTAAAAGATTGGAATGGATTATGTTGGACATAAGTTAGTATTGTTTGTTTTTTCGATATTATTGATGGGATGTTATATAGTTTTGGAAAAAGGACAACCTGCAGGACGGGCGACAGCCCATCGCTTCGGACAAGGCTGTGGGAATCGAACCCACAACCGAAGTGCGACTGGCCTTTATCACCTACCACTGGCCTACAGGAAGTCCCTGTTTAGTAGAAACTAGTTTTATTATATTAAGCAGTATGATATATGAAGTATAAGTCCATTTTAGGAACCATATATGATTAATCTCACTATAGATCGACTTATGCATATAATTTTTGCTAACCTTTTGTTTGAGACAGATGGAATGACCCGTCATTCTATCACATGATCTGCTAACACTTCATGAATAACAAATTCAACTTCATTTATTTAAGAGATGAAGTGGAAATTGTTCAAGGCACAAACAACAGTGAGATTGTACCAAAATAAAGTAAGTATTTATTCTAATTCAAATTTTCAACTTTAGGGAAATGATCTTGAAAACCAAAAATTTTGTCCTAGTGATCTTATACCTGATAAATCAGATGGTACCTTATATCATCACAAATCTATGGATTTGTGATTACTGGCTTTTCCATAGCCATGTTCTCTACCACTCTCCATCAGAACATGATGGTTAGATTTCTCTTCCATATCCATATTTTCACCTATGTGGAAACCCAATGATTAGTTTATTTGGGTAACCGTTACGTTTCATACTTTTGTTTTTAAAGATTGGTTTCGATATTCCTTTTTACGATGTGGGTTTCTATTAAAGAAACTTTCGAATAGTAAACCATTTATAACCCCGACGAATTTCGAGGGCGAAATTCATTTTAAGGGGGGTAGAATGTAACAGCCCAAGATTTTATAAAAAAATATTCTTTTTAATTTTATTAATGTCTTGTGTTGTACGCTACACCAAAAGGAGCTTTCACAACACGCATCCTTGACTTGGCTTGCATTACACGCAATCACGACCTTCCTCGATAGCGTGTGTAATACGCAATACCGAGTTTCACTAAACAACAATATGCTATTAAAACTAGCCGTTATGAATAGTAATAACCACTTTTTGAAATTTTATAAATTTTATTTTTCAAAATGGACTTCATTTTTGGACTCAGAATATCGAAATTAGCCTAAGTTGAAATTTTGGTATTTTTCTGAAAACTTTTAATTTTTGATGAATAGTGAAACCACTAAGTGGTAGGTTAAAAACTGAATTTGCATAAAACATAATTTTACTGCTTCTGTGAATGGAATTTCGAAAATCCGAGAGACACGGTTAATATCAAGGACTAAAATGTGGTTCAATGAGATGAAAATAATTTTTTGGTGAATAGTAACTTTTTACTTTTTTTACCGCGGTTAATAGTAAATAGGGTAACTAAGGGTAAATATGATATTAATATTACCCTAACACATGTCCTAATTCTATTGGACAAGTGTAATTCGACCAAAAACAATCTTAGGAATAAAATATGACCATTTAGGCCCACTTGGATTAGATTAGGACATTTATTATTAATTTATTTAAAGAAGGGTTAAAATAGTTAAAATCAAAGTTTAATAAATAAATCATTTTTAATATGGGGTTATACATAAGATATATTCAATTGTAAATATTCATTAGAAACTAAAAATATTTCCTACATGATGATATTTTATTTGTAATTTTTAGACATCAAATAATTTAATTTATTTATGAGACAAAGATGATGCAGTAATTATCTTATTAATGAAATATTGACATAATTGATGTTATAAACACCAAAATAAATGTAATTTGAGACTTTTTATGAATTACACTAATTTTCTAGGTTACTATGATATATTAATGTTGATTTAATCAACTTGGTTCGAACATATAGTTCTGTTATGACTTTCACAAAAATCATATATCAAATAGTGTCAAAATTGACACAAAATAGTTTTTAAATCAAATATTATATTATTAATTGTTATTTTATTCCTAAAAATCTAAGGTTCGGCCAAATGACTTAGATAAGGATATATTTATTAATAATATACAATTTGGGGTTCGTTTGGCATGTTATAGTAAGTGTATTAACCATATAGTGAAAGAAAACAAAAAGACACGGTAAAAGTTAAATTATTTAACTTAGAGTTAAATCTAATTGATAAGGTTAAAATAATAACCTAAACTTGTCTAAATCCTATTGGTTGATAGGATTTCGACCCATCCCCACTTTATCTTCGAAATAAGACCCTTTGGAACCATTATAAACCGATTTTGACTTTAATATAAAATAATATTTTGAGATATTCCTAAGGTGCCCCTCTCCTCCCTTATAAAAGGACACCTCCTCCCCCTCCTCCTCACACCAATTTGAGCACTCAAGCTCGGCCAACCCCTGCCAAAATCTCTTCTCCACTTCCCTAGAAACATCCTAGAGGTTATGGTCTTCCTCAAAGATCAATTTTAGTGCCCTAAGAGGAGGTCTCAAAGAGGCACTTCAAAGAAGAGGTAATTACCGTTACCAATTCTTTCATCTTTATTTCTTCTTCCACTTCTTCTTATTAGGTTGTTTCATTATGAAGTAATAACATCAGTATCACTCATATACTGATATGTTATTATAAGTATGAAACAACCCTATTTCACCATCTATCCATCCTACGGAAAAAGAAATCACTGCGCGTGCGTACGTACGGAATACCGTCTCCACGTCGTGGTGTAATCTATTTTCCACCACCACCTTACATGGATGGGTATAATGGTGTAAAGAATAACTATAAATAGTTATTACAACATCATATTGATTCTGATATATTGTATAATCCACTCCGATTCAATTCAATATTTATGAAAATGATATCATCGCTCGTGCGTACGTACGGACTACCGTCTCCACGACGCGATGAGATTCATTCTCCATGTTAACCATTTGAGAATGATTATAAAGTATATATAAGAAATAATAATGAAATATATGACATTATAAAGCTACTGGATTATGTATATATATATATGTATGTCATCTACTTACTTCCATTTCAAGACAATAAGGAATGGAAAACAGCGTTCATGCGTACGTACGGACTACCGTCTCCATGAACGGTGTTTTTCATTTTATTTATCTATCTATTGTATATATATATATACTGAATATATATGATATATAAATCAAATTTTATATTCTGGAAGTAAGTAAATCATGATATAAGTAATAATAATGTCAAGAACAACAAGTCAAAACACCTACGATAAATGAAACGATTTTACCCAAAACGCTTCTTTAACATTGAATTTACAAAAGAACGGGTAATATAATGTCATAAGTGAACCATATATGATATCATAACAATTAATATGATTCTATAATAAGTCAATGACATTATTTAAATCATTATACAGGAGGTTCGGACACATACGAAGAAAATCGGACCTATGGTAAGGGAAATATCACAATCTCATTTTTATCCGATATTGTTTATTCGTAAGTATTTACTGGGGTGTATTTTATCATCCACATCCATGTTTCATAAATATGTAATATTATTTCCATCCACCTACAATTTTTTAAACCCATTTTTACCCTTCGGTGAGTTTTTAGTAAATGAAATGAAAGGAATCTTTTGTCGTTTTTCGTACGAGGTACTTTTTGACTTTTTCGACAAAAGTACCAGAAGAATGTTTTTTTAACTTAAACGGAACGAACGGATTTTTACGGTTTTATAAAGCCTTATTTTCATGAAGCTTCCTCCAAAAGATTTCATGACTATTTTCAATAAAATCTCTTTCTTTTAAAATTCCATGACGTTTTGTGAAAAGAAATTGATTTTGAAGAAGAAAGGATATTTTCCTCAAGAATTCATTTCAAGTATATTATCAAAATTATTTTCCATCTAAGATAAAATAGGGTTCTGTTTCTATCCCTATTATTACATTGATTTTTTTATGTTGTTATGGGATTATTTTTATGAATTCCTTTATCTTATATGAATTGTTTTATGATGTCACGATGTTTACGAATCCCATTTTTATTACATGGGTTATGCAATGATGTATGATTTATGATTTTGTGGCACACATAAGAATGGTATCATTATGAGATGGGTGGGACCTATATCTCCCTCCAATGCATTGGGTAAATATTTTATATCTCATGAGATAGACATAGCTGGAATGGTAGGTTATACCGGTTCAGTGAAACAGGACTGAAACGAGGGTTACTCGATTCAGAAAGGGACTTTGTCCACTAAGATAGTCTTGGCAATGAGTCTTGACTAACAAGAAATGATTCTCTATGATTATGTGTGAATGCCACAAAGTTTCATGTTTTATGTTATGATTATTGTGATTTCATTTCACTACTATGATTTATCCCATGTTATGAAATTATGCTCTCTTTTGCAGGTTAATATTTCCAAAAGATATGTTCTTATGAATATGATGTGATTGATTTTTCTTTTGTTTACCCTTACTGAGCATTTGAGATCACCCTTTTATGTTTTCTTTTCCCCAGGATATAAAGAAAGGTTCTAGATTAAAAAAAAGGGGGAAGATCTTTATGGGAGGTATTGAAGATCTTTCACCACGATTAGAAGATTACGTTCCGAGTTTCCAAAGACACTAAACTATTATGATCCTTGTGTGTGTGTTTTTGTTTTGTATTAACTATTCCGCAAAAGTAATGTAATGTCCATGTACGTCAAGATACGGGTCTCTACACTTAAACCATGAAATTAATGCTCATCTTCCTTGGGATTGTAGGGGCTTCTTCAATTTCTTCTCTTAGGGAGAGGAATGACCCTCCTTTGACGACCATAGAGGGTACTGGTGAACAATCACAAATTCAGGCTGACTTGGATGCTCTTGGAGGAGATCCATCGTATGTTCCCAGTATCCCTCCTACTATTCCATTATATAATACTTTAGGTTCAACCCCTTCATTTGAGCTTTTGGCAGCCATTGCAATTGATGCTGTGATTTTATCTGAAGATGTTGTCTAGGGTCAGAGACCGCAGGATGAAGGTCGCCAAAAAGACATATCAAATTCTCTAACTGGTGAGATTAACCAGGATTCTGAGATGACATTAGATGAAATGATGGAACCTGGCGCATCTTTCGATGATTTTATAAATCATGTTCAATTACCATGTAATTTATAATATTATGGATGTGAGTGTTTTCCTTCATCCTATTAAAAATAACTTCTTATTACATGTATAATCATGATCGATTCAAATAAGAAGTTTTGTTTGAGAAAGTAGCTAAACTACCAATGCCTGAAGGGGGTATGGAAAACACATCTATTGCAGAGGCATTAGCGCAAGTGGAGCTGAACCCCGTAGAGTTTCCTAAAACTCACCCTGAAAATCCTTTTGAAGCTATTATAGATGTGGAGGAGCCTTATCAAGTTACTGATCTACCATTGGGTAAGGGATAACAATATTTGCGACTATACTTAATTTTCAAGATATCCAATTAAATTTTGTTATCCATTGAAACTAACCAAAGCAATAAATTGATTATGTATGGCCATCAATTTAATTGGTTAGATCTAGAGGTGAAGCTTCAGCCTTTGCCCCAATGGGAATTGAAAGTGAAGAAGTACATGTCATTGGGGAAGGAGCAGAACATGGCACATCCATAAGTGCATTAATCCCATATTACATTCCCCTCTATGACAGTGATGGTGAGTCGGACCCGGATGTTCAAAAGGCGGTCTTATTTTCACGACACAAGGCATGTCAGAACATATGGAAAATAATATCTGAAGTGCCTCTATAGGATCTGTCATCGAAGATTCCTCGGCAGTTATCCCTATTTTTCATATTGGGACTTGGTGGTTTTGGATATGAAATGATCCATGCCGCGGTGAAATAGGTCATCTTAAAAAGGGAGTGGGAGAAAAGTGTCATGAAGATATGACCAGGGTGTATCTGTCAACTAAAATCAGTGAATTTGAGGCTGCGGTATCCTGAGATGAGGCTGACTATGCTGCCACGATGAAGGAGCTGAAGCATAAGATCAAAGATAAATTCGTCCAGCAGATGCACCTTCAGCAACAGTTAGATGCTGTTACTGGGGAACTTGACCCACTCAATAATTCATTAGAGGGAGCTCAAAAAAATGGGATGAAATCCATCATGGATGCCAAGAAATCTCTCCATCAGCTTGAAAAGAGTGAAGTTGGTCGAGTGCTTGAGCTTCAAGTGGCTACTGATGTATCTCGGGATGTTGTACATCAAATGAAGACTTATGTAGATAGCCACTTGTAATTTCTTAGAAAAGAGAAGAGACTCTAGTCTGTGGACGTCCTTCTAACCTTTGTGCATCAAATTGAATGAATTATTTCATCTTCAATCATTTGTGCACGTTTTTTCCTGCTACCTACTTTAAATTTTTTCCTAAGCCAATCGGCCTAGTAAGCATGGTTTTAATTTTACTAGGATTATTATAAATAACCCTACAAACTTTGAATCTTTTAATTTCTCAATATTACCTTAATCATTCAAAATTTATGTTTAGTGAGCTGGAACTTGACTTTTATTCAGAGTTCCATTGTCTATTATTGGCTGTTTAAGGTCATGCACGTCGGACATAAAACGGATAATGTTTAAGGTCAAAATATCTTTGACCGAATGAATTAGAATTGACTCAATTCCTTAATAATTCATTTGGAAACATATTACCACACCCATGTATGAGGGAAAAAAATGTAATCTATGACTTAAGAAATTTTGAATCTGAGGAATGATATAAAAAAGGGCCAAAAGGCATTAGAAGAAGTAGTTCCTAAGAATGAAGTTACCATTATTTAACAACCCCGTTATGGGGTTGAATTATATAGGGCCACCTAAGGGCATTGGCTGCATAGTCAAATAATATCATCTTTTGGATGACAGGTCTGTTATGTAGACTTTTTATGCAAGGCTACATAAGGGCACGTGCTGCATAGTCAGGCAAAAAAACTCTCAGAAATTTACTTCCTAGTGCTAAAAAGCCAATGAAAGTTTATGGAGATTCAAATTTTCCAAAGTATAGAGTTTGCTGTATGGAAAGAGGTACTTGAATATGGAGAAGATATTTCCAAACAAGATTGTCTATGAACTGGATGAATGTTACTCCTACGAAGGTCTGACCCAATCGTAAGGAAGGTAAATATAAACCATAGACTTGAATACTTTCAGATCACGAAAAAAAACATGGGAAAAATATGTTAAGGATGAATATTTGTTGCGGATCCCTAAAAATTGTCATTAATAACAATAAGGAAAAAAGAGGTTTTATTTCCAATAATGAAGTTACCACTATTTAAAAAACCCGTTAGGGGGTTGAATTATGCTGGGACACCTAAGGGAATTGGCAGCATAGTCAAACAATAGCATATTTTGGCTGATAGGTCTGTTTTGTAGACTGTTTATGCAAGGCCACCTAAGAGAACATACTTCATGGTCAGGAAAAATAATTCTCATAATTTTATAAATTTTGTATTTATAATTCCGGAAAAGGGGAATGAAGATATGAATAATACTTGAGGTTTGGATTACGACACATAAAAATGGGCATTTGATCAATTCATGTAGAGATACACAGACCAATGCTAACCAAACTCATGTTGTGTCTGGGTCCTGAATTGAAATGTTAGACTTCACTATGTATCCCATATGGTTGGGAATCAATCCATACGTAGTTTTTGAAATATAGGTTAACGTCATGTGGGATGAAAGTGTAAGAGATCTTAGTTTAGGGTTATAGAACTCGGACCATTATAAGAAATACACAGTGTGTGTTTTCAATGGAACTTTTCAGCTAGGGGACTGAAAGTGGAATTTGGGGTTTGGCCCAAAAGACTTGGGGCTAGATTCGAGGGACACTCGAATGTTCCTACGTATCCCATAAGGATGGGAATCAAGACCACGTAGTTCTAGGAATATCCTCTGTACATATTTGGTTAGTACATGTGAAGGGTGAAAGGGGAGATTAGTGCAATGATGGTTTGACCGAAGATAAAATGTTCTGGCATTCCCATGTATGCACGTAGTCTTTGAAATGTAAGATGATTGGAAATCAATGTAAATAATAATTTCCTCTCAAGTAAGGGTATCAAAGAATATTGTAGTTTATTGTCGTACCAGACAAAAGTGTTGTACAGTTTAACATCGTATAGAAAGGACGAAGGTGAATCAATGTAAAGATATTGATTCTGGGGGCGGTTTCACTAATCAACATCGTATGAGATGGAGGTGAAGTGATGTGAATAGATTGGTTTTGGGCTTGAACCTCGGGAGGATTCCAACGTACCCAGCCTAAATGGCTAGGATCAAATTCCACATAGTTCAATTAAAGAATGAATTAGTGATCAATTTGTTCTTGGGGACAATGACCTAAAAATTGTGTTGGGACTTATGTGTGGTTAGCAGCCCAGAGAGGGTGTTGTGGTTGAAGTTTTCTCTAAGCTCATGTGAGTCATACTCGGTGTGAGAAACAAGAGGTAACAACAACCTTAACGATGCACAGTTTAATATCATGTAGGACATATGAAGGGACTATGCAGTTTAAATTCTTGTAGTTAGGACTATTGGTGCTGCACAATTTAGTGTCATGTAGTAGGGAAAAAATAAAGTGTAACATCATGTAGTTAGGATGATGGGGAAAATATATTTTAACGTCATGTTGGAAAAAAGGGGGACTGTGGAGTTTAATGTCATGAAGTAATGATAAAAGAGGACATAGTTTAATGTCATGTTGGATGTATTAGGGACTTTTTCACAGTTTAACGTCATGTTGGAAGAAAAAAGGACGATACAGTTTAGCTTCATGTTCAATGAAAGGGCGAATAGTTTAAGGTCATATGCATGGACTGTTACTGTATAGTTTAACATCGTATAGGATGATAGAAATTGACTTATGTACAGTTTAGCATCATGTAGTTAGGACGTCATAGTTTAACGTCCAGTTGGACGTCACAGTTAAATGTCAAGTTGGACGTAAGTGCCAATAGTTTAAATTCGTATGCATGGACCCTTGGTTATGTAGTTTAACATATTTCTGTACGTAAGGTACTTCAGTATAGTTTAGTGTCATGTAGTTAGGATGGTGAAATTTAATGTCATGTTGGACGTCACAGTGTAACGTCATATTGGACGTAGTTTCTTATAGTTTAAAGTTCTATGCATGGACCCTTGATGTAATTTGTGATCATAAAAAATATTTCTTCAGAAATCTGGAATGGGTTGGAGTAGTGATGAGTTCTCCATCCATTGAGATTAAAGAATAAGATCCATTGGAATAGACCTTATGTATTGAGTAAGGTCCTTCCCATTTTGGTTCAAGATTGAGAGGTTTCTTTCCTCGTACCATTGGAGTTTTGAGAACTAATACCAATTCTCCCTGAACAAATGAACAAAGACGAACTTTTTTTTGAAAGCTCATGCTATTCGATTTTGATAGACTTCCAAGTGGTGCAGGGTGCACAATATTTTCTCATCTAACTATTCCAAGTCATTCAATCGCTTTTGAGATTGTTCATCTGTAGTTGACTGATCACAAATGGAAACTTTGAGAAAAGGTAATTGAACTTCAATAGGTTATACTGCTTCCATTCCATATATCAGTGAATATGGAGTTGACCGCGTTGCATTGCGGGTGGTGGTCCGATAATCCCATAAAGCATGAAAGAGTTTATCAGGACATGAACTATTGTCTTTATCCACCTTCTTTTGCAGTATATTTGACAGAGTCTTGTTGAAGGCTTCTATCTAGCCATTAGCTGCTGCATGATTCTGAGATGAAAGGTTGGATTTTATGTTGTATTCTTGATACAACTTCTTCATCTCGGATGAACAGAAGTTGGTTCCATTGTCCATCAATATGATATGAGGGACAAAAAATCTGGTAATGATATTAGACATGATGAAACTAACAATTATTTTAGAGCTAACTTCTCTGAGAGGTATTGCCTCTGCCCATTTGGAAAAGAAGTCAGCAGTAGTAAGAATATACTTAAACTTCTTGGTTGTAGTTGAAGGATAAGGTCCCACCACATCCATTCCCCATGAGGAAAATTGCCACGCATATTTTGTTGTATGAAGAAACTCTAGGGGTTGATGAAGGAAGTTGGAATGTACTTGGCATAAATGCCACTTCTTTGTGAAATCAACACAATCTTTTGTCATTGAAGGCCAAAAGTATCCAAGCCATCGAATTTGATCAGACAGTCTGTGTCCAGACTGGTGGGCACCACAGTCTCTCGCATGTACTTCTTTCATGAAAACCATTGTCACTTCACCATCAATGCAACTGAAGAGAACTCTATCAAAACCATTATTTTAGAGAATTTTCTCTAGGAAATCTCAGCTATCATAAAGAGTAAAATTGAACACACCTCTTCAGACTTGTTCTTTTCCGGCTCTATCATGTAGAATTATTCCATTTTCAAGGTATTCCCTGATAGGTGTCATCCATCCTGTAGTATGACCATTTGGTTCAGGAATTGGACTAATTTTATTGATTTCCTCTATTATTATTTGAACATAAGGTGAAATTGTACGACTGTGGGAAATACTGGTGGTGGTCATGTCCCGATTTGGATCTGCCAGTGTTGTGGCTATATTAGCCAGTGCATCTGCTTGAGGATTTTGTGATCGCGAGACATATGAAAATGTCGGTTCCATGGGAAATTCCACCATTAACTCTTTGACGTAATCATACAAAGGGATCAATTATTCTATTCTGATCACATAATCCCGATTGACTTGTTTGATTACCAGGTGTGAATCACATTTTACTTTTAAGTGATTCACTTGTGCTTGAAGCGCCAACTCCAAGGCTGCGATGAGAGCTTGGTATTCTACTTCATTATTTGTAATGCCTCCCAACAATGATAAGGAATAGGTAAACACCACCTTATCTGGAGAAATGATCACAACTCCTAACCCAACTTTTTTGAATTTAGGATTTTCTATTTTCCTTCCTGTTGGACTTCTGGAAGCACCATCAAAGTACATTTCCCATGTTTGAAGAATATCTTGAATAGAGAAGACTTCCTCATAAGGTAGTTCAATATCTGAATATGTATCTTCTAATGAAGGATATTCAGCATGGAAGTCACCCAGATCTTGGTCCTTTATTTCCTTTTGAGACACATACTGAATATCGAACTGCTACAAAATAACTTCCCACCATGCCAGACGTCCTGTAAGCATTGGACGACGATGGATGAATTTGAGCAGGTTATTTCAAGATACCAATTGGACCTCGTGATGTTGCAGGTAGTGTCTCAACTTTTTAACCGCATAGATTAATTCCAGGAAGAACTTCTCAGTACTTGAATACCAGGTTTTTTCTTCAAGCATAGTCCGACTGAGATAGTAGAGGCTGTTTTCATTCCCAACATCATTCTTCTGAGCAAGAAAGGCACCCAATGACCGCTCTAAGGCTATCACATAAAGGATAAGTGGACTTCCTTAAATAGGTGGCATTAATACTAGTGGACTCAAGAGATACTTCTTGGGAATATCGAATGCTTCTTGACATTCTTCAGTCCACTGGTAAGTAACTCCCTTCTTCATCAATTTGGTGAAGGGTAAGATTTTTCCTACCAAATTGGCAATGAAATTCCAAATATAGGCTAAGTGTCCTTGAAGTCCTATCAATTAATTCAAATTTCGAGGAGGTGAAATACCAGGGATTGACATTGTATTCTCAGGATCAACTTTGATACCACGATGACATATAACAAAGCCGTGAAATTTCCCTGAGGTTACCCCAAAAGCACATTTTAAGAGCTTTATCTTCAATTTATGTTGCCGATGTTTGTGGAATATGATTTCCAAATCATCCAAGTGATTATAATGTTGCCTGGATTTGACCACAAAATTTTCCAATTAAAATTCAACGGACTCCCCTAAAAAGGGATTGATGATACGATGCATGGAACGCTGATATGTTGCGCCATCATTCTTTAATCCAAAGGGAATTACCCAACAGAAAAACAAACCCTAAGGGGCTTTGAAGGCTTCAGATTCTTCATCTTCTGGATCCATTCGTAATTGATTATATCTTGAATGTCCATCCATGAAGGAAAGTGCTTCATATCCAGTTGTTGCATCGACTAAAAGTTCTGTAATCGGAACTGGAAAATCATCCTTAGGACAATTCCGATTAAGATCTCTGAAATCGATGCAAACACTAATTTGTCTGTTATTCTTTTTCACAGGGACAATATTATCCAACCACTTGGGATATTGAACTTCTTTGATGAAGTTAGATTTGATAATATTATAGACTTCAGCTTCAATCTTAGAAGCATAGGTTGGGTGCATTCTTCTAGCGGCTTGTTTGAATCCTCAATGTTCTTATTGAAAACCCAAACGATGAGTAGAAACATCAGGATCAAGACCAGGCATCTCTGTATTGTTCCAAGAAAATATATCTCGATTTTTCTTTAGAAAGGAAATATACATCTCATGCTCTTCAAGAGTCATAGTCGCACTAATTAAAGTGGGGCATGGATCTTCTTTTGTACCCATATTTATCTCTCTGAGTTCATCCACGGTGGTAGAGATACCCTCTTCAAATACTGGAGGAGCATCCCTAAGATCTTACTCTTCTTCTTCAACATGTGTTATTTCTTATGTTTATACATTCACAGTAGATGATAGAGCATAATTTTCATTATCAGAAGAGATGCTAAAATTTGAACATCTTGAAGAAGAAGCTTCCATTTCCAACCCGATTGATGATGAAGGGTCTTCTTTGGGCAATAAAGAGGAGATTATGGATTGAGAATCGACATCATCATTCACCTATAAAATTGCTATAACTTCTTCTGTCCTGGTAGGTGAATTATAGACTTTCAGGATTTCAGATAAAGAAATGTTCACATCTCTATTTGAGCATTCATCATTTCTTGGTGGAACAACATTTTCTCCCATGCTGTCTGGCTTGATTGATGTAATTGACATTATGGAGGTTTCCATAAGAGTATTTTGATTTGTTTCTATCCTGTCAATTTGACTGATATGAAATAAATAATCTGTAATCACATGTGCTAATGGGTTTACTGGAATCTTTTCCAAACCATATGGAGCATTAACTTTGGTAATCTCCCTTGTTGTGGATTTCTCCTTTCCCTTCATGTGATAGAATTCTGCTTCATTGTATTGAGACTCACATGTCATGAACGGGGACTTATCACCATACAATGTCCCAACATGACCATCAAAACAATAATTGATACATTGATGGTATGATGAAGGGATAGCCGCAGGTTGATGTAGCCAGGGTCTTCCAAGAAAGATGTTGAAGGCTGAGTCTTGATCAACAACCATGAAATATGAATAGGTTACAAGATCTCCAAACTGAGTTCTGAGTGTAATCTCTCTCAGTGGTTCTTGTTCATTTTTATCATATCCTTGTAACATCATAGTATAAGAAGATAAATCATATTCCTTGAGGCCCAATCGACGAAGTGTACGAATTGGCATGAGGTTTACTCCTGAACCATTATCAATTAAATATCATCGAATGTCTACACCATTGACCTTTATAGATAAATACAATGGTATAATATGCTCATGCATGACATCATCTTCATCTACATTTGTGAAAGATATCCCTGCATGGAATTCCGCAGGATTATTCTCGACGTGGTAGACTTCAGCTGTAGAAATTTCAGTTTCAAACTCCTGATGACTTGTAAAAGCCTCGATGAGTGCCTCTCAAAGATCTTTTGATAGACTAAAAGCATCTAGAATTGATAACTTGGCCCATACTTGTTCCAGGTGTTTCAATACATCATACTTTTGATCCAATGATCTCTGTTTCCCAACAGGAACTTTTGGTTTAGTAGGTTCCTTGGAAGTTGATGCTTTGGAAGTTGATGCTTCTTGTATCGGGGTAGGAGTTGGTAATACTCCTGGATTTGGAATATTAGACTGAATAGGTCTATTTACTTGCTGAGAGGAAGAAGGTGGAACCTCCAACCGATCCTCCAGAATAACTATGCCAGGACAGAATCTACCTTGTGTTGAAGAACTTGCTTGTTCTTGTTGAGCTCATTGAAGAGCTCTACCACGGGTTTCTTCCACATACATAGTTCTAGAAGGGGTAGAATTGGAATAGTGGCCTCTAGAAGATCCACGTCTTCCCTTATACACTGAGACTCCAGAACTTCTTATAATTCCTCTATTTGATACGGGGAACCCAGGTTCATCGAATTAGAAAATGTGATTGGAATAAGGATCTATTAAGTGAGTCATATTAATAGAACCAATGATTAACTCTTCATCTGATTAAGACTCTGCCTAACTAGCGAATTTAGGCTGTGCAGTTTGATGGGACGGTGCCTGTAGATTTGAAGTAGATGGCATAAAATCTGCCAGAGTCAAAGTCAACTTGGGCTTTGACACATACTCATCTTTTTCTGATTCTTCTTCTTTATTTGAATCATGTCGTTTTTTGAGGATTTTCTCTCTGATGAAGAGGGTTTTTCTACGGCATTCATGGTAGAAGACACAATTGGTTACTTCAATTGTATTTGTAAAATAGCTTGAGTTTGGTTGATCATTATTTTGGCCATCCAATAATCATTTTTTGTGAATTTGTTTTCTTGACTTCTTGCCACTCGCATTCTTCCTTCGGAGCTATAGCAGTAACACATGCTACCAGAGCTGAAGAACCTTTCAGTTTGAATTGTCCTAAGTCGACCATTTTTTGCAGGAGGTCCTTGGAGACAAAACACTCTTGAATGGGATGCCCCGACATTTGATGAAATGGGAATTAGTTGGGACGCACTTTATCTCCTTCGTTTTTTGGCCTCTTGGGCCATGGAAATTGAACCAAATTATTTTCCAGAGCTGAAATGAAATAACCAGGAACATTTTCATTTAGGAAAGAGTCATGTTTGCCCTTTTAATCCTCAAATTTTATTTATCATTGATCTCTTTGATCATCTTGACAAAATGACCTCTGTTGTTAGTGCTAAGGAGGTGGAGCCCTTCGATAAGATAATGGTTTTGATGTAGAAGTAGGTATAAGTGATTGTTTAAGCATAAATTTAGTAGTCTCTACTTTACTCATTCCCCTTCATGGAGCTGATGGAATTACAGGAGCATTATACTTAGTCTTTATAAGAGAATCTGCAATCAGCTGAGCAGTTGAAGTAAGGTCTCGAAACCCTTATGTGTATTTCACAGGGATCAGTGGTGTGCGCAACTCATCACGTAAATTTTCTACACATATTGGAATCAATTCCTCTTGAGGGAGTGCTAAGATTAGGGAATATGTTAATCCCTTCCAGCGAGCAATGAAATCTAAGACCCTTCCATTCTCCATTTGCTTACAATTTGTAAAATAAAAAACTGTTGTCTTTGGCAACGTTGAGATGAACTGAAGAAGGAATTTTTGGCAAGATCCTCCCATCCGGTAATTGACCGGGATTGCAAGCTTGTGTACCAAACAAAGGTAGGACCTTGTAATGACTGTACGAAACACCCGAGCTTAACTGCTTCTTGTTACTGAAGGGTTCCTATCATAGGATCGCAACGAGAAACAAAATGTGTTATGTGTTGGTCTGGGTCTCCCGAACCATTAAAGATTGGGAATGTGTTACTTGAAAAATTTAATGGGGGAGGAATTGCATCAACCCATTCAGGGTAAGCGCTCTTTTCTGGTTGAATGTGAGCACACATTCCCTCCATAGCTTCCAACTGAGCTGTTAATGACTCAATAGTAGTTATTAACTTTTTAGAAACATATGGTTGAGCTTGGACCTGAACAGGTGCAATGAATGGAGCTTGGTCAGATGTGGCAGCTAGTACTATAACCGATGGCAGGACTACCGATTATTGTTGCACTTGAACCGTAGGATTAGACCTGTAAGGGTGTACTGATTAAGGAGGATATTCTTGATCCATATTAGTATCCACAACAAATTCCTTTGGTTGACTGACTCCAACACGCTTAGGAGGAAGACTACCTTGAAGTATTTCTGCATTCATCCTCCTGAATTACTTCATTTCCTCCTCTTGTAGAGAAAATATTTGCTCTAATGAGAGCGATTGGCCTTCTCCAGAGTAAGGGTATGTAACCTGATTCATTCCTTTACCCTTTTTGGATCCCTTTCAGAGAGGGGGAAGTGGGTTATTTGAAAGAACACCCAGATTTTGAGTAAGCCTTTGATATTGTGTGCGCACACCTTCTTCATTTGTGTCTGTGCGTACAACGTTTTGAGCAGGAACCTCTTCATCTGATCCCTCTGAGTGAGTCTTGTCTAGTGGATCAACAACATCGACATTGATGACATTAAATGATGTATTAGGCATTTCATATCTTCTATCGACATTTCTGCGATATTGCCTTATTCCATGTCTTTGATGAGACATTTCCTTTTTGTTGATTCGATCCCTGAGGAACTTCTTGACGAACCGTAATTTGGAGGGAATATCCTAATAATTTGGGTCTTTGTTCCTCATGGGGATTCTTCCCTAATCGAGAGAAGACCGATTTTCTCTGAGGGAGGGATTGAGGATTTAAAAAATTTCCCTGTCTGGTGGACTGGGGTTATTCCTGTTGTTCCTGCTCAACCCCTCGAATCCTATTTCTTGATTCCGAGGGTTGGGTTAAAAGAGTCCCCAGTCTAGCAAGCTGGGGTTGCTCTTTAGATTCTATGTTTGAGCCTTTCTTTAAAGCTCTCATGATCTTGCGGACCTTAGTCCAGAAATTAGCTGGATGCATCAATCAACACCCACTTTTATCACCCGGCTCAAAAGACCGTTGGAGGATTTCTGACACTTATGTCACTTGATGATGTGATTTCTCCATACGAGAGGCATGTTCAGTGTTCTCGTTCGCTTGATGAAGGAGTAATTCAACAACTTGTTCTTTGTATTCATGACTTTGAGAAGAACTAGTTGAGTCTTGTTCTTGGGCAAGACTTTGATTTCTCACAAAACCATCCAAATGTGGCCAATTCTACAAGATAACATTGCATGAAACCACCTTTGGCGGGATTTATTGATTGGAGAGTACCGTGAAATGTAGTTCTCCATGGACACACCAACCACTGACATGAATACCAGATGGGGAATTGGCAATTAACTGGTGCAATCTTCTTAGTGCGCCAAGGCATGAACGATGAAGGGATCTCTGCTGTTTTTCAGCCTTCGGATATCGAGAGACTGATGGAGATGCCAAGCCAATTTGGCGTTGTAACCCTTATATTACCTTAATATGATTTTAATATTCATCATAAGATAAAACATTATTTTTTAACAGAATAATAGTTTTCCATATGTTGAGACGAATATCATGAATCCCATCTTCCATCAACATCTCTGGAATGTCATATTGAGAGTCATCAAAATGCCAAAACATGACTGACACTTCACCCTTCGCCATTTGTTCTCTCATGTTCAGCATTTCCTCTTTATCATTCAATGAATATTCTTCTACCTGATTAGACCAAAGCTGGTGCTTCCTTTTTGCTTCATTATATTCAACAATATTGGTAGACAATCCAATAATCAAACTAGAAGATGAATGACCCATGGGTGGTTCGAAGAATGACCTACACCCCGAGCTAACTTCTGATTGAGAAAGAATTTCACATGATGATGCTAAAGTATCAGACATGACTGGCTTTACTTTTGCAAGTTCCTTAAGATACTAGGGATTTCTTATCACTGCATTGTCTTCTGAAGAATTTTCCAGGCAATGAAAATTACTACTACAGAGAGGACATTCACAGCTAAATTCAGCATCATGGGGAAGACCACCATGATGGGTTACAACAAAAGATGAGACCTCTTGCTCCTTGATCATCTACCCATATAGAGGGTTATTGTAGCCCTCATATGAAGATGAAACATTGAGATCGATCGAACTGTCATGAAGCAAGCCTTCATGAGGAAGTGTCTAATAAAGACCTTCAGAATTAATGCTCCCAATATTGGGAACTGAGAGAGTAGAATATTTAATTCCAACAGATAATTGTTTGAGGTCATGAAGAACTCCATTATCGAGTAAGACCTTATCACAGATGGTCCCTTTATTTCTTGACTCTACTGGGAGGGTCTTCTTCTTAGACACATTCTTACTCAATTTGGTAGGTGTGTTTGCATGCTCAGGAGAAATAATCAGGTTAGGCCAATTATCTCCAATCAAACCAAGTGTATGTTCCTGATTTGGTTGTCCGTATGATATGGGGGAGTACGCCCCACCACCCTCTTGGACTGGAACAGATGTGTGTATCTGTTCCGAAGTGAACTGTTGATATGTCACTCCATTAGTAGGGATAGAATTAGGTGTCTTTCCCTGAGATTCTTCTGAAGCTGTTATAATATCCTGGCAGGCATCCAGGATAAGATTAGGGATTTTCTTCTGCTCTTTCAACATTGACAGAATGTACATGGTGACTTCAGCTATTGGAACAGGGATATATGTCCATTCTGTTCTTGGAGTAGGTGTATGTTGCTACTCATGTCCTCCTTTTCCTGTCTGTGAATCCTGAAAGTACTCATGTGTGGGGGCAGAGAGTTGAGTCTTCCTCCTGTTTGTCACTGAAGCTTTCCGAATGACTTCTCTGAGTGCTGCCAAACGAGACTGTTGGTAGGCATGATCAATACTAGCAGGTGTTTGTGCCTGCTGATTCCACTCCACCGAATTTAGTTGATGATCTTCCTTCAATACTGACGTACGAGGCTGCTAGCAGGATCGATGAGTGTAAGTAGGTGTATGTGCCTGTTTACTAGTTGTCAACATATTGGGATGGCAGGATTCATCGTATGTAGTCAGACGAGCCTGCTGACTAGCTGATGATTTATAAACAGGTGTATGATCCTGTCTATATTATTCCGCTAGAATTTCCTGGCGGGATTGGCGTGCTGCTGCCAGACAAGTCTGCTGGACATCAGAATTAAAACAGATGGGTGTATGTGCCCGTTCGTTTCATTCCACCATGATAGGTTGGTGGACATTTCCAGAGATGGCATAGATGAGAACCTTCTCACTATTGACCGGATTTTGCCTTTGGTAGTTTGTCTTACCTTCTCGGGTTTGAGGAACCTGAGCCGAACGCCTGGAGTCGATACCCTCATCATGTTGAGGGCGCACTACCGCACGAGTCTGGTGGCGATTTTTGAGATGAGACCTTGGGAAGGACTCATGTCTCCTTGAATTAAAGTCATGAGTAACATTCTAATTCACCTCCTCATAATATGGGAGTGACTGGTGATTGCGTTCTGCGGATAACGACATAAAACGGTTGAAAACGGTGGTTGGAACCACCTGCTTCTTGATCGCTGTCTGTCACTGTCCGGACGACCAGGGTGAATTGTTCACTTGGAGGGCTTGTCGAGCAGCCACCAATGTTGGAATGGTACCATGTTGATGATACTCCTTAACTAGTGAATTAGATACCCAACGTTGAAGACATTGAGTAGTAGATGTCTTCCTCAGAGCGGATGATGATTCAGTAGGAGTAGCATTAGATGCATTCACAGTGGAGGTTTTCACAGTAGAGGTATTCAGATATGTGAACTTAGGAAAATCCATTCTCGTAATGCAGAAGATCTTGGAAAAGAGTGTATTTTTGATATAACAGACGTAATAAAGATTTGTTCTGCCACTACACCTTTCGGATAAACACATATTTTATTGATTGTTTTGTTGGCCCTCTCATTGAGTTTTAAATAGGTGCCTAACAAATAAGTAAAACATCATTTTGTCTTCGCTAAGGATTCACGTCGGTTTTCCCATTTTGTTTCCTCTCGAATTTGGGATGATCTTGTTGATTTAAGATTCAAACATTACAAGTGGTTTCTAACGGGTATGTTCATAGAACCAAAAATATCCAATGATTCCATATCCATTTGGACCTACTTTCCAAAGGAATACGTTCATTAGTTATGCACTAATGAGACTTAGGAATTTGCATTGGTCGAGAGGATGGGAGGTCGGACTCATCACACTTTTCTGAGAGGAATTATTTTATACTCTGGGACTCTATTTATATATTTAATTTATGTTTGTTAATCCTTATTAAATTACCAAGAATAAAATGAGCTTTTCATTAGATCTGACAATCAATGATTGATATGTGGGAAATTTAGAGAATCTTTTATATTTATTCAAGGTTCTTCATCGATAGAGAATAATCTATATTTGTTAGATATTCTTAGTCAATGGTATCCTTTAATACATTATATAAAAGTCTCATGGTCATTATGATGACCGTACTGGTTTTAAATCTACTCAGTGGGGCACTTGGAGTTTATTTTCATTCAGAAGGAGATAGATAACTTCATAGTTAGGATCATACCCGTAGATGGGCTACCTACGTATCCTTTATTTAGAAAAGGAATCAGAACCCACGTAGTTTGAGAAAAGGAGTATGATGTTTATGTATGATTGATGGATCAAAGAAAGATGTCGTAATTACTATTACACTCTAAGCTCACGTGAGTCATGCTCGTTGTGAGAAATAAGAGGTATTAGTAAAACCATAAAATTGTTGCATGATCTATGCAATCATAAGAAATGATGTAGGGATTATGTATGTATGACTTCCCAAATAGATGAAGGTTAAGATTTACTTGAGGGAAGAAATCCAGGAATAGTGTCCATAAAGGTATATGTACTTTATGGATATTTAGACACTCTATTCTTGGGGCTTACCCTTTAGGAAGATGCCCAAGATAGGAGGGGACTTATGATTGGGTTTTACTCTTGATAAAGAAGCCCATATCAAAAAGTAGATTATGACTGGTTAAGAGAAATTAAGACTGGGGATTACTCATAAGGATGAGGCCCATGTTAAAGAATTTTTTTTAGAATTTAAAGGACTCATGTCTTACTCCTAATAAGGATACCAATATTAAGAAATTATGGTTGGGGATTACTCATGAAAAGGAAGCCCATATTTGGGAAATTATAACTGGGGCTTACTCCAAAGGAGGATGCCCATGTTAGAGGAATTTAACTGGGGCTTACTCCTAAAAAGGAGGCCCAGGTTAAGGATTCTATCACCTTAAAGTATGAGGTTAAAATGAATGAAATCTCTAACCTTGGTGATATAAATATTTGTAAATAACTAGGATTTTAGAGATATTACACAGAATTCTTTTCAGATAAGGAAGCCAATAAGGAAATCATGCCATAAATGGCTTTGAAGAGTGTTCTAAGGGATTAATCTTGAAGAGGATATGTGGATAGGTATAAGAGAGTTGGAATAAGTAGGAGGGGCACCCAAAAAGAAAGGGGCACGCAAGACCTGGGGGGCGCGAAAGTACTGCGTGGGTGCGCAAGTCCTGGGCACGCAGGTATACCTGCGCGGCACATAGGTACTTGCACGAAATTTGACCCTTGGGGTATTACTTGTGCGAGACTTGACTCAAGAACATAGTACTACCCTAGGGGTTTTCGGAAGGGTGGCACGCATGTTCTGGTGAAGGATCAAGGCGGTGTGAAAGTGTGGCCATTTCCCTTAAGGGTTGGCCACTCCGGCACACAAGTGTTGATGAGTTTCAACACTTAGTCCTTCCTCTCACTCTTTAGATCTTCTGTTCTGGGTATGAAATTACCTTAGAAGTGTTCATAATCTTTGAGAAGAGACTAGGGCACAGGGAGCTCAAATCTGAGGTTCTGAAATTTTTTATCCTCAAATTGGGGGGCCCACAGAGGTATTAATAGGCTGGAGAAGACCCTAGGTGAATTTCAAAGAGGTCATGCAAGTCACCTGCGTGACCACTAGGCGGCGCGCAAGTACACTTGTGCGACCTTAATTGAACTTGCGCGACCCAAGATCTTTTGAATTGTTGTTCATTCCTTTGTTAATTTTTGATGTTTCTTCCATGGATGGATCACATTAGGTTCAAGGGATTTCTCTTTTCATTCTTTTAGACTCTGTGATGGAAAGAAGCATCAAAAACCATATAACTCCATATTAAGCAATGTTGAACTCCAGAATATTTGATACCATTATCTATAGCTCAACATAATATTTTTGTACCTCCAAGATCTTATAAAAATAGATGGTTGAGTAGTTATTTGAGAAACGTAAGGTGATATTCCATTTTCAAATCTCATTCCAATCTATTGTATGTCCAATAATATTTTATCACTTTAAATCATAATTATGGATAAGATTTCAAGATTTTTTTCTACTTTGAGCATCTTCATCTTTATTTTCCATCATATGAAGGTAATGAATTAAGCTCTCATAATCCCGGATTATATCTTAAAAAATTCACTGTAACATTGTTTTAAATTTTTTTCTGAATATATTCATGAGGATCATATGATTTTTATAAATATAATAATTCTACTCAAAGAGATAATGTCACTAAATTGTTAATGTGAAGATTAATAAATCCAACAATATATCATGAATTGAGTAGTTTTACACATCTATCATTAAATTTAATGAGTTATAGGATATCCATTTATCATTTTTCATGAGTACAGAAACTAATATTATCTTTGAGGCATTAAGGTATTTCAAAAATAATTTCCCACTTATCGGTAGTCTGAGTATATGTGCAGTAATTAACCAATTATTTATCTCTAGGATTCTCTCATTGCCTTCATCTGAAAAAATGTACTTCACTCCATTCCAAGTAGGACTGATTATTGGGTTTTAAAATTGTTAAATGGTTATCAAAAATTTATGATAGTAACCATAAAATATGTGAAAACCACTGATAATGGTTATATATTTTCAATTATTCCATCCTCAACCATCGTTGACCTCAAAGGATCCATAGAGTTCAATTATCATATGATATAATACAACAATAATGTTACTTTATACACAGAAAAATCACATTTCCTATATTTCAAATATAATATCACCTTTCCAAATGAATTTAAAATGAAATTAAAATTATCCACATGTTCCTCCTTTTTATTCGAATATATTATAATATCTTCCATGCATATTATCATAGATTTATTAAGGTAATGTCTATAGAATATACTCATAAAATCCATGAATATTTAAAGATTATTAATGATTCAAAATAGATTTAATTTTTACCAATAGTGTCTGTATTTTTAACAAAACCATGTCTTGGGAATATCAACCTTATTCACATTTACATAAGAAAATATTGACCAAAGATCCACCTTATAGAAGTACTGAGAAACTTGTATTTGATAAAAAAATTAATAAATCTATTAAATGGTATAAATTTTCTTTACCAGGAACTTTGTGAGTATACTATAGTTTATTTTTTCATGCATTGGTCAAAATTTTTCTTGAAAAGGGATCCACATGCCATATGGTGAATCAATTTGTTATATAAACCAATTTTCCTGATTCTTTTATGTTTTCTTCTATAAATCGTAAAGCTTTATTGTAATCATTATATTTGAAGCCATGGATATTGGTAGGGATCCATGTATGTGTTTTTTTAGAATAAAATATGTTGGATAGGTCGAATACCAATAAACTCTTTATAGAAAAAATAAACATACATTCTTAAAATTGTAAATAATTAAGGACAAACTTTTCTTCATTTGAATAATTTGATATAGATACACTTTTTATAGGTAAAGAGTATCCGTGACTGAGATGATGTTTTAAATGGATAATGAACCTTATCCTTGCAATTGTATATGATCTGTGGTTGATTAAGGATAAAAAAATTGATATCCTATGCTCAGTAATTTATGTTGGATATATAAAATCAAATCCAAACCATGCACAAAATGGACCCAAATTCTACTCAAGAATGTAATTATACATTTTTAAATAAATTCAACAAAACAATAATGACCAGGATGGATTATGGTTCTTGGGATGGAATAATTGAACTATTTTCTATTTTCACATATTAATAATCATCCATGTTTTAGGTGGATTATGATTACTTCTTATTCACATTCTTGATACGAAATAATGAATAAAACCCAAATAAAATAGTAACTTTTATATTATTTAAAGCATATATAGAATTCCTATCGCCAATTAGTAGATATAATCCATATCAGTATTTATAATTGATTAGGCTCATTCTCGATCTCTAGGCCCTATAGGTTATTTTAATTTGTAATATATGACTAACCTTTTATTAGGGAATTGGTTTTCATATTTTCCATGTTTGATATATTTTTAATATTGGACCATGGGATTAGGATTGACCAAAGACATCAATTATTCTATTAAATATGTGAAACTTTTTCTCCGGCTTATGTATTCTTTTGTGTGATACTAATCCTTTACGAACAGAAGGAATTGCATTATACCATTTAAAATGTTTCCAAGTTGATTTTTCCCACATTTTGTACAAAATATTATTTGTAATTTATTACCCCATAGGAATTATAGATTTCTCCCATATAATTGAAATACATTGTTCTATTACAATCTACACTATCATGGGAACCTTGATTTCCGCCAATATATATTTCAACATTGAGGTCACATCAAAAAAATCATCATATAAGTAAATGACTCAAAAAGAAAAATCATTTTCTAGATTTGGATCTAACCTACTATAGAAGAAGTAAACAATAATTTTAGGTTTGATGAAAAATAAATAGGCATAATATGCAATGCTTGTGATGTTCTCTTCATACACTCTAGTTGATTTATCATAATTTTACTTATGTGTATTGACTTCCCTCTCCATTTTTATATGGATACTAATAGGAAAATATAAAAATGATTTTTTTTTTGAATTCATCCCATTCAATAACCTCAACATGTAGGCTAGGATTTTAATTAGTCATCATTATCCACCTATTAACAACATATCCAAATGATTGATAAACAACAATTATAAACTTCGCTAGTTCAGAATAATGGAGGACAAGGAATATATTGATAATTGATTTAATAAATAGTTTTTAGATAAAGATAAAAAATGATCTACTAATACTCAGAGGAATTGTTTCTATAATGTTCTTTACCCTGACACAATCGATCTTAATAAGAAGTAATTGATCCACATGACCCATGATATTTTTTATTATTTTAGTGTAAAGTGATGTTATGATTTTCTTAATGCATGCTCAAATTAGGTTATGAATATCAATTGGGAGATCTAATAATTTCCCATATTAATCTATGATGATGTGATTTATCATATTTCTAACTACTAACTAAATGAAAAGAACAAATTGGGGATTTGGATTTTCAAATTATTTGGAATAAAAAATTTAAATAGTGAATATAAAAAGGGATAATTTATAAATAAAATATTCGATGTTTTTCATGAATTTGTAGGATTTGTTCTTTGTCATCCTTTATAATTATCTTTTTATTTTTTCTAATGTTACAAACTATTCAATTCGTTAATAATGGATTATAAACATCATTTGAATTTACCAAATCATATATGTTCGGAGTGTTAAACCATGTGTAAAAAAGTTCATATGTGCCCTAAACTAATTTTAGGTCATGTTAATACCCAATTCAACCTTTTAGTGATACTAAAACATAGTACATATTTTTCATAGTCAAATCCACTTATAATATTCAGTAATTTATTTATTTTTTGGATACAATTTTATCTATAAATTACCAAGTTTGTTCATGATGTTTTTGTACACATAGACATATACTTATGATTTTTACTATTTTATTCATTCCCAAATCCTCATAAATAACTTTAACTTCCTCTAATACCAACTTTATCTACCCATATTTTTAATAAATTTTATATAATAATTTTTATATGAATATCCATATAAAAATTCCCATAATATCGAGTGTCCTAGTGTGTTTTGGGAATTATATACTCAAACAATCAACATAAAAATTTATTTTATCTAAATATCAATAATGTACTCTTAGTTACCATTTTACACTTAATAATACAAAATATAACTTGGGGATATAAAAATAAGTGCATGTATGATAAAGGCTATTATGTGAATAATAAAAGTATATCATGAAGATAAATAATACATGTATTTCAAGAGGAATATAATTATAACAAGAAGTTGTAGGAATCATATATATCTACATGGATGCATGAAATGAGAAAACATAATAATAAAATAATGGTATCATAGGAGTGCGGTGTAAAAATAAAATGTTACATCAAAATCATATGTTGAGGCTAATATCCATGTAATTTTGACATAGTGGGGTAAGGATAATTTTTCATGCACTACACATGGAATCGCATTAGAATAAAACGTTACCTAATTCATTTATGCAATATTATGGTGAACCTTTTATGGATCTATCATAACATTTTCCACATCCATCCTATAACATAGGAACATATTTCATTATATAAATCCCAAAATTATTGAATATTGGTTTCATATATTGAATTCCAACATCATTAATGTATATATTTATCTAGCTGATTGACCTTGAATTAAAATAGGGTTGGGTATTTACAATAGAAGAGTATGACATTAAAAATCAAAGGATAATCTCGATAACAAAATGGGTGTACATAAAAGTTCATGAAAGGGATTAATGATAGAGAAAGGTAGTCTATAATTTTTTAGGGAATATTTTTAGTAATATTATATTCATAAACTCAAGGAAAAAATCAATTGAGAATAATAAGGTTTAGTACAAAGCAACTGTATGAATGGAAAATGAGATGATATAGTATAATTCCAAGAGTTGATTATTTTTAATGCTTGGTAAGATCTCTTAAGAACCATAAAAACACCTTGGGGGATTTATACCATGAAAATATAGACACCAAAATGTTGAAAAATAATATTTAAGAAAAAATATATTCCACTAACCGACAGTATTTCCATCATCAATTTGAAGGAAAATCTCATGTGCATAGCTATGTTTGTTGTTTCACTATAGTTACCCCAAAATGTTTTCTTGTTTTAATTTTTTATTCTTTTTATTAGTTTATAAAATAATATATATTAATTATTATATTAAAGTAAATAATATAAGAAAAATATCCATTTTAAGGTAGAAAATGAAGTAATTAGGTTGAGTTCACTACACTTCTGAAACTATACTTTTGAGTAATCTTACTCAAAAATGATTTATTGGGAAATAGATTTACGTAGAGTGTAAGAGGGAGAGTAACATTATGGTCAAGGGGTATATAGTAGGTAGGAATGAGGGATTGAATGGGTTTTCTTTGAAAAATGTAGAGGTGTGTTTATTAATTTCTAAACATAGAATTTCAGCTAAAAGTTATAAAATATTCAACTACATTGGGTCTCTCATGGTTTTAACTGATGTTTTTTCTAAACGGAAGTTGTATTAATTATTAAAATGTGTGATGGTATTAAATTATTTAAATTATCTAATTCATGATGTCAAAGTGAGTCATGTTTTTAGAGCATTGTTTTTAAAAATAAAAAAATATCATTTATGTTTTAGACCCGACCAAGCCCAGTAGAACCAGACCAAGCCCAGCCCCTTTGGGCCTGACCCATCGGGCTGGGTCGGGTCAGTCCGATCAGGTCGGACCAAACCCGAAACCTTTTTGGAATAGTTACACTTAAATGGGAATATCTCCTAAACCAGACGTCACTTTGAAGAACCTTCAATGGCGTGGGAACCCGTAGGATGAGGGGGGCCATATGAGACACTCCACTTGTGTTTTAGAGAATGTTCGAGTATTGTTGGGTTGGATTGAATCTTAATCCAACCTATTCCTTGAACTAAAATGCCTATAACTTATAGACTGTGTGTCTGGTTGATGCACCGTCTGTTGCATTATAACACTTATGACATATTGTTTTATTGGGATACATAATCCATGGGTTTGGTGACACGTGAATAATGAATAGAGATCCTGTGTGGAATGGCACTGAGTGATTTTTTATGGATCAACACCAAGTGATCCTGTGTGGATCAGCACCGAGCGATCATGTGTGGATCTTCATTGAGGGATCCTGTGTGGATCAACACCAAATGATCCTCTATAGGTCCATAGTAGAGCCTCATTAAAGAATAAAATGATCTAGCTTCATGAATAAACATATGAACTTCTATACTTAAGTTAAAACTTGTGTGATCTGTCTTTTTCTTTGTTCTTTGTAATTGAGATCATGCTTTATGGTTTTTACTTTATGGAATTTTGATCGGACTTCATGGGGGTCTCAGGGTCCGTATTACATATTGTTATACTCACCCCTACACAGGATTCAGTCACACCTTGTTGTGTATTGTGCAGATGACATACACCTTGATTGTGTGTCAAGGATCCAAGACTTGATAGTGTACAGAGGTGATCAGTTGACATAGAGAGCCGTAGTGATGATATTTACCTACCCCTAAGGTAGTATCCTTGGCGGATGACCTCGAGATCTATTTTCCTTTTTTTTATTTCCATTTCAGTTAGGTTTTTATTCTGGCCCCTTTAATTCAGTACTTACTTTTACACTAAGTGGTGCTTTTTAGTTATCATTGCACATTTATTCTTCCATTGTGTCCTACTTATACGCAGTGTACCCTGTCTATGTGTCTACAGGTTTTGAGGCAATTCCATCCCATTTTAGGGAAAATATTTTTCAGTGCTAGTCACCAATCCCTAGCCCATGGATGGAAAGCTGGGGGTAGTCACGACACTGGCCTTGAGGGACGGGTGGTGGAAACGGTGATGGTTGGAGTTCCATCATGACTATGACTTTGAGATAGTCTATACTCTAGTAAAGGGGTATTTGGTAGCAGATGATCTTAGAAAGATATTTGTTATGCAGTTGATGAGTGAGATGTTAGAGCAACTAGTCACGTTGCTTATATCATTTATGGACAGTGATGGAACAACCTACCTTCATTATATGACTGCCAGTCCCCCACTCTTTCAACGAGTTCGGGAGGAACTTCTAGTAAACATAGACTATGAGACCCGACGTAGACTGATATCCCCAGAACATGCTCTAGAAGGATTTTTTGATGGTGGGGAGCACGTCATCTTTTTCAGAGGATGCACCATGGTACTAGTAAGACTATGAGAGGAGTTGATTTAGAGAGTTCCACACATCCCCATTGTCGGAACTTTTGGGTATGCAGAAGATGTACCAGAACCTCCAGCATTTGTACTGGTGGACTGGGATAAATAAATTGGTGGCAGAGTTTGAATCACGAAGCCTCACTTTTCAAAAAGTGAAATCTAAGCATCAGGTTCCATCATGATTGATTCAAATTTTTAGCCTCAGATCGATGATCAGAAGGAGCGAACTATACAGACCATGAAGGACATGCTTCGTTCTTGTGTCATGGATTTTGGCCACAATTGGAAGGATCACCTAAAATGGGTGGAGTTCGCATACAACAATAGTTATCAATCCACCATCAACATGGAACCATTTGAGGCCTTGTACGGACGACCATGTAGATCTCCTATATGCTAGGCAGACAAGGGGAATTAGCACTTATGGGTCCATAGATGGTACAAGATACCATTGAGGAGGTGCATATCATCCTGGAGGGGATTGAAGAATTCATATATAATTCATAAGTCTTATGATGATAGTAGACAGAGTCCCTTAATGTTCGAGGAGGGAGACCATGTCTTCCTATGGGTCTCACCCCGATGACGATTTTGAATATTCGTTCGAGTAAGCAAGATATATTTAAGGTTAATGTAAATATTACAGATTCTAAGTATAGATGGTGAGGTGGAGTACCTCTATGCTCATGCCCCACAGATACACCGAGTGCATAATGATTTCTATGTGTCATAGGTGAGGACACACACGCTTGATCTATCATATGTTAACAAATCGGGCGGGCTGGACATTGATGATGAAGTGACTTTTGTGGAGTTCCCAATATATTTTGAGGAATGGAAGGAGAAGGTACTTCTTGGATAGTCGATCCCTCTAGAGATAGTTCTATAGCATCATAGGAACCTCCATGAGAGAAAATGGGATTAGGATGATCAGATTCATGCTCAGTACCACCATTTGTTTCTTAGCCTTTGTTGTGGATTTCGAGGAAAGAAATACCAACGGTTGGGAGAATGTAAAGACCTGCAAATTCCAGGTATTTTTTTTAATTATTTGGGATTATTATGAGACTGAGAAAATTGACGGTACATGAATCCGAGGCCCGGAGTGCCCAGAATAGACCGTCAAAAAATGTTAAACTTTAAATATCATGCATGAGCAGTTTTTTTGAAAAAGATGAATAACTCTTAAATAGGTTCTCAAATCAGAAATATGAGGGCACCATTGCATTCATGATGGTGGGATTACCCAAAATGAAACTTAAGGTTTGTTGACGTAGGATTCCAGTGATAAAAACCCAAAATGGAATAAACATAAATAAAATAAATAAATAATTTTTTTTATTTTTCACATGGTTATAACTCATGAACGGTGACTCGGATTAAAAATTTGAGACCAGTGCTAAACTCATGAAGTTATTCATTCCATTAGCAGATCCTAACATTAATTGGTGGTTCTAACAGTTGATGTCAGTTTTTTCCCATAAATAAATTAATTATGTAACAATTATTTTTTTGATAAATTCTTTAACTCTTAAATGGAAACTTGGATTGGAAATACGAGAGTACTGTTGATCTAGTGAGGGGTTTTTCCACTTAAGTGGATCCTATCATAAACCAGCACGTATTGAGGGTGAATTTTAATAATATTTGAACATTTTTTACGATACTATTTGTAAACGTGCGAGCATCAATGTCTATCTTTTGAACCAGTGCATGGATTAAAAACTCTGAGGGCTCCATTGAATCCGCATCATCGGGATTCGCAAAAGGGGATATTAACTTCGACATGAAAGGGTGGGATGAAAATTTTAATTTTTTTACTTTACAAAAAAATAACTCAACATGTTATTTTGTTTCGTTCTTGTAACTTTTTAGCGGTGGTGGTGGGATAGCTGGGTTGTCTGACCATTAAATGATCGGTGACATTTTGTAGTGTAACCGCACCATTGGAAGAATTAATAGGTTCATTAATTAAATTTATTAATGAACCTCATTAATTGTATAGTGCATTGATCCTATCTTTTATATATTTAAATAAATCTCTGTCACAGGTTTTTGTCACTCAAGAGAGGAACCTCTAACGAAGTGTCGTGGCAACTTCCACCAACCTAGAATGAGGCTTCGACAACCGATGGAGGATTTGACATCGAGTGACAAAAGACATGAACCTTATCATTCATCTGAAACACCATTAGATGTGGACACTCCTTCATCATCCATATCAATTTCCAATGAGCTCAACGTAAGGGTTTTGTTTTAAGAGTTAAATCGGTCTATATCCTTTGATGAAGTTGAACCCTTCCCATGTTATAATGCTAATGCGAAGGTTTCCAGGCCAACAAATAAGGCCAAAAACCTCCGCTGATATCAGTTTTGGTTGAGATTTAAGAAGGTGACTGAAATATATGGTGGTAAGTCGAAACTGAGGGCCTCGCAGCGTAGGCATTGTCCCGAGTGGCCCACAGGCACATACGAGAACAAAATAGGACCACTGAAGACTCACTGGCAGCCTGTGGATGCTTCATAGACGCAGCGGCACCGACGACCAAGGGAGATAGTGGCTAGAACCAAATGGCCGCAAAGAGGAGGTGGAGCCTGACTATGCTACTGATGAGGTTCGTGACTCTAAGCTGTGGTGGACGGTGAGGCCGCGCCCTGCGGGTCCCACGAGTTATCCGTCCGAGCAGACCGGACAGCTGGAGAGGCACCAACTGGAACCGATGTATTGAGACTGAACAGGATTCTATCCATTCTGGAGGTGATTGGACCTCATTCCCTATATGTGGGCGACGTCAAGTTGGATTGTCCATCCAGGTCGGACCAGAACAAGACCCTTTTTCAGCCCATTTACACTTAAATGGGTATATCTCATAAATATGACGTCCATTTGATGAATCGTCTATGGAACCATAACCCTTAAGAATAGGTGTACCTTTTGTGATACTTTACTTGAGTTTGGAATGATTTTGGGGAACTACCGGGTTGGATCAACCCCAAATCCAACCAGGAACTCGACACTAAAATGCCTATAAGTCATAGACTGAGAGTCGGATAGACGCACCGCCTAATGCATGGGAACCCTTATGACATGGTGCTGCATTGGGTTACATATTGTTGGGACTTCATTCCAGTTGAAATATGACTGATGGCTTGAGGATAGGATCCTCCCGGAATAATTTGTGCTTTTTTCGGAATATAGTGGTTGGCTGAGACGTGATGAATGAATAGTGATCCTATGTGGATCAGCAGTGATCGATCCTATATGGATCGGCATCAAGCTATCCTCTATGGATCAGCACCGAGCGATCCTATGTGGATTAGCACCGAACAAATATATATGTATCAGCACTATGTGATCCTTTGTTGACCAGAACTAAGCGATCCATTGTGGATCACCACCATGCGATCCAGTGGGGATCAGCATCGAGCAATCCTCTGTGGATCAGCACCGAGCGATCATGTGTGGATCAGCACTGAGCGATCCTGTGTGGGTCAGTAGTAGAGACTCATTAATGAATAATATGATATAGATTTATGACTAAAAAACTGTACTGAACGATCCTCTGTGGATCACCACCGAGCGATCCTCTATGGATTAGCACCGAGTAGTCCTGGTTGGATCAACACCAAGTGATCCTGTGTGGATAAGATTTAAAGCATCATGATTTAATAAGATGATATAGCTTTATGACTAAAAATTAAAACCGAATGATCCTCTGTGGATCAGCATCGAGTGATCCTCTGTGGATCAGCAACGATCAATCATGTGTGCACTAACACCTAGCGATCCTGCATGGATCAGCACCGAACAAAATTATGTGGATCAGCACCGAGTGATCCTTTGTGGATCAACAGTGAGTGATCTTGTGTGGATCAGTGCCGAGCGATCCTGTGTAGATCAACACCAAGCGAACCTTTGTGGATCATCACCAAGCGATCATGTGTGGATCTGCACCGAGCAATCCTGTGGGGATCAGTAGTAGAGCCTCATGAAGGAATAAATGATATAACTTTATGACTAAACATCTGTACTATTGTACTTATGTTAAACCTGGTGGGAGATAACTTTTTCATTGTGATTTGGGGTTGAGATCATGCCTTGTGGTTTTTCATTGGTGTAATTCTGATAGGTTTAGGAAAATAATCTTATTAACTTAAAATAAAATATTTTAATTTAAACCCCTATTTTTTGGTGGTTTTACCATGTATAGAATTTATTTTATCATTTTTGTTCCATTATGATTACATAATATGCCCTATATATTTAAATGATAATTAATTTTACTTAAAAATCCACTACCTCAAAAAATTATGAAAATTCAAGATTCTATAATTCTAATGTTTTGAATTTCCAAACGAAATTTAGATTATACAATTAATTCTCAAAAAATATTTTTTTGTTAAAATTCTTAATTGTTAAAATGTATTAGTTTTATTACATGAATAAAATTATAATATTTATAAAATCAACTTATAATATCATACTATAATATTATTGTTTATAAATCAGTAAATAATAATTTTAATAACATTTAATGGAAAATAAAATTTTATTAATAATTCTTGTATATATGATAAACATATCATTTAATAAAAAGTAATCATATATGTTTTTATAAATAAACTATTTTAGATTCTATGTATAAAAAAATTCCCTCATTTCTATTGTATTTTTAGGTGTATTATGTATTATATATTTAAGGATGATTAAAATAAAATGATCATTTAGGTTTATGCCACAACATTTTCCTTCTACATCAATTAGATTATGTTATAATCCATAATATAATCTATTAAAAATGTTCACAATATAATGTGTAAATTACCAATGGTTACAGAGCTTAATGGGAGTTATAACCAACAATCATTTTATGGTTATATTTTGTAGTAGTTTAAAATAATAATCAAATATTAATAATGATTTTTATAAAATTACATTACATAATAATGAATAGATTCATTTATAAGGAAATATCATTTAGAATATTTGGGATATTACACCCATCCCATAAACAATGAGGATAGTATAGAGATTTTCTAGAGGGATAGTATGGGAATCCTTTTTTCAATCACTTAAACCATAAAATTGAATTGTGGAGGAGATGTTTTAAAAATTATATTCAGACTTTTTTTGATATTTATCATTTATTTTCAATTTCATTAATGGCTTCTTCAATCATGGTCACCTGGTCAAATAATTCATTAGTGTATGAATTTGGGTATATCCCAAAGTCCATATACTCATTCCAAAATATATATAATTTCTATTTCATTAACATTAGGTCACAATTAGAAATAATTATAAACTTTCACATGAGTATTTTTATATTTTAATTATATGTCATGTGTATATATTGAATAAATTAAATCTCTACTTACATAATCATCTCCTTTAGAAACATAATTCTACTAACATTTTGTTTCTTTACGTACCCCGATATCCATGGTTATGTTGTTCCAATTTTCTTAATAAAATGGGAAATAGTTTTTTCATTCCATTATATTTTTTTCTTTCGACATTTACTTTTTGGAAAACAAATAATTGAGATAAATATTATAAAATCACATTGTTAATTTTATTTCACCAAAATATTTATTATAGAAATTTATTAATCATATTGATTCGTGGATGAATATAAAAGGTTGTTTTATGGGAATCATCTAGAAGTTACCAAGAATGTTTTGTTTTTTATGGGACACAAATAAAGTATCAAAATATTATAACTCACTCATTATAAAACATAAACTCGATAATAATTTCTACCTTTTTATATATCTCCTCATCAAAATTTTGAGCCTCTTTGATCCTCTTGATAATGGATAGTATTGAACTAATTTTAGGAATGTAGGATAAAGATCCAATAATTAATCATATTTTCATCCTTTTCATGTATATGTTGAGTAGATCCCTATAAATGTTCATCACAGGTGGGTTTTAAGGGTTATTTATACTTATAACATATAGAATCTTATATTATGTAAAGGGACTATAATGGATTGAACAATTATAATCCTTGATCATATTTGACGACCTTCATTGGTTTATATTATGATCATTTTTTGGGAATATATATGTGTCAATTTTCGTATCTACATGTATTCAACACATATCAATGAAAATATAATGTATAAAAATCTAAAAAGTGAAGATCACAACATCCAATTCTAGATCATGTTTTTGGAAGTTCTTCTCAAGGATCTAAAATTCAAGGGAGGCATATTGTTTAACATTTTTATATTTCATAAAAACAAATCTCAATACCATCAAGAATAAGGAAATGTATATAAAAATTCCTTACCCACTAGTGTGTAATGTGATCACATATATAGTGATTATCCTCCTTCATAACTCTTCAATGCTCTCATAGCATTCATCAATTTATATGAACTTTAATCCAGTCAAAATTAGCACTGTTTATGGGCTTGAAAATCATGGGATGTTTCTGAAAAATTGATGATAGTATCTAGAAAATCCAAGGAAAGTACAGATCTCTATAAAATAAATTAATCTCATACATCCTTTAATTACCTATATTTTCAAATACCCATACATATCTTATTTATAGTGATAAAATTCTGTAGGAATTTTAATTTTTGTCTCCAAAACTCACATTTACAATAATTGTTAGATATTTTTTCCTATTTCATAGTCATCATTAAAATAATACATTTCTTTTAATTTTCCTATTTAATTTTAAGCTAGGAAAGAATATAATCTATAAATATAACAAAAAATATATCAAAGAAATATTTAATCTAATATGTCATCAACGTTTCATTGATGGTATTTTTTTATGGTGATCTTGTTGAGAACATAATAATCAAGGTAAAAGAAAATTGAAGAATCCTTCTTCTAAATGAAGAAGATAGACACACCTGATGGGGAAGAATATGGGTGTATAAAACCATTATCTAGATTTTATTCTAGTTTCTCTAGATGATCATAAAGTTAAACATCGTTTTTTCTATATGTAGCCTTGGATATTATAAAATATCTGAGTATAATAACCAATGAGAACTCAATCTTAATGTCTATGGGATGTCTAAAATATTCTTCAAGAAATAAATATTTATCTTCTCTTATACTGGGAATGTAATAAAGAATGATATTTTATTTAATATCAATAATTTGAGATAGATATGATTTTTCATAAGGATTGAATAACCATCCTTGAAATTATTATATAAATGAATATTACTCATCCAGTTTTCACATGTATAGAATCGGGATATTAATTATACAAATGGTAATTTTCTTCTCCTTGAAATTTATGTTTTCTCACTATAAGGAAATCCAATCTGTACCCATAATTGAAAAAAATTTAGATAAATAGAAAACATTTCTATCAAATTCAACCCCTAAATATTGATATAGGGATATTTTTAATATGTAGGATGCAATAATTTTCCCATTTTCCATTTTAATTTATCAATTCACATACATGTTTTTTAATGGTTGTTGAATAATTCAAATAAAAGTGTTTTATATGATTGAATGAAAAGAACTACAATAAAATAGTTTGTTTTCTATCCATCAATGAATTAATTGAATAAATATAGAATCATTATTACTGTGATCCAGCTCGGTAATTGGGGTGGAATAAACTGTTACTTTTTCCTACGGTCATAGAGGTTTTAGTCATAGGTTATCATCAACAAACCTTTGATTAGTGAAAAGATTCAAATGTCTTTGTCTTAATTACAATTGAAACACTATATATAAGGATGAGTGATAACAAGAATATCCCTTAATTACATCACAATTTTTGGGTTCTCTTATTGTCATTTTCAAGTCAGTTTCCTTTCATTCCCACACCTAAAACATTTAATTGTTCCATGTAGGAAAATTATTGGACTCTTTTTCCCACACATTTGACAAGTGAGGTGTTTTAATTTCCTTACATGTTGATATTTTTTCATCATTCAAACATATTTAAACTACAATATCCACTTTCTATCTCCAAACCTATGTGATCCTTGAGATTTTATAATGTGAATTTCAAATTTGGGGGAACATGGAAAAATTTCCTTGTATCCATCAATGTTTCAAACCAGGAAATATTTTCTAATATTCGAAATTAGGGCATGAAAGATGAGGAAAACATATCATCCAGGGTCAATGAGAAAGTAGGAGGAATAAAATTAAATTCTATTGAGGCTTTTATCATAACCCTCAATGGAGTTTCATTATTTTTCAGGATTCCAAAGAATCCCCTTCTACTTTTTTGTTTGGGAGTGTGAGGAAAATATTTATCGAACAACATTTTCCATAATTTCTTCAACTGCATCGATTGATATCTTCTTATTTTAATATTTTTAACCAATGTCCACCATTGATTAATTATACATTAATACAATAAATATTTATCCCATCTATATATTTATCATATCATTGAATGGTTGAGAATATCCTATCAAATTTATTGATCCATTGTTCCTTAATTAATGGAATAAAATATATATTTAATGTTAGAGGCTACTGTTGCATAATGGTATCAATTGAAACATTATATTTCTTTTTGGATATGGGGTTCCCCTTATTTCATGTTTCAATTTATAACATTCATTAATTGTGAAATTATTTTCATTAATTTCCTGACTCCTACTCATATTGTGTTGGAAATCTCTTTTTTCATTCCATATCACTATTTATTTGTTGAAACCAGTTCACCTATTTTTCTCAATTGATATATATAATGGTAAAATTAGTGATGAAAATTATTAAACTATTTAACACATAAAAAGGTATAGTTATGAAAATTGAGGGAATAAATCATAAATTATATATATTATTTAAAAATTTAATTTCTTTTTACAATAATTCATATCCATGGTACACTTCCTTTCATAAACATTAATGGTAATTGTTATTTTATTCATAATAGTCCATAAATTTATTGAGAAATTACCAAATAAAATCCCCTGGTATCATCAAAAAAGTGTGTATAATTTCTTCATTATTAAGAACCTGGGGACTATAATGTCAATTCACAATGTATCATTTTTTTATTACCCATATGTACAACTATTCTAGTGCCACATCCACTTGTAGTATCTAAAAATGGATTTTTCCATTGAGACCAATTATTCTTTACATTACCACCATTTGGTGATGATTTCCTATGTTTAATAATATACCTATGTTTGTTAATGTGGTTTTATAATCCTAATCCACAAAAATAACTGGACCATTCTTTGATACTCATTATGATAACCTTTATCCTTAACACATGTTAATTCATGAATTATTATTTAAATAATCAGTTATTACAATACGAAATGGTTGAAATGACTATTGGCATTTGGTAATTACATATGTAACATGATAACCATATATAATGATACAAAAAAATGTTTAAAAATCCAAAAACATATCATTAATTTCATTTAATCTTATAAAACCACACAGGATAACCTAGGAGAAAACCTAAGAATAGGGTGTTAATTAAATCCCATTAATGGAATAATAAAAACACAACCTGTTGAATTTAATAAATTTTAGAAAAGAGGAAATTAAACATAAGACAAATGGGAAGATAATCATAAACATGATAAATGAATCATGATATTAGATTATAACATCAAGGAAACATAGTGATTTAGTAACAAAATAACATATGAAACCATAAGTTCATGTATTGGATAAACACAAATACATAATAACATGGTTTGCTTTTGATAACTACCTAAGCACTATTTACAGTGTCTAATGATATAAAAACACTACCTAACTCATTATACGGATAGATAAATATAGTCCCACTCATAACATTCATTCTTTGTACACTAATTTCTGTTCCGCATAGATTATAAAACACATGAACACCTTTCTTCACTTATCGTCCCATGATTATGTGTGTAGGATACATATATGGATGTCCCCATTAATAAATAAAAGTTACATCTTTTAGTATAAACTTGATTGTAATTGTAGATGGGTATTCAATACAAAATGTCTTGGCTTAAAAAATAACAGGATTATTTCGGAAGCATAACAGGTGTACATAATGGTTTATAGAACGGGTAAATTAGAGTGAAACATTGTCTCTCATTACAATGGAATAACATGGATAATAATTGAATGTGTAAGAAACATTAAAAAATTGAAATTTTAAGTCAAAATAGATTATAAAAAATTATTTACTTGAAATAAAAATAATAATATAGTTATGAAGCCTCACATGTCATATATAGATACTACATATTAATTCTTTTTAAAATAATATTTGAAGTAATAATTGCATTGATTTTCATGTATGTTTTGATTTTCCATTTTCAATACTCTTAAATTTTTTTAGTTCCATTTTCTAAATTTTTTATTGAAGATATAAATATCATATATGTTCATTATATATGTATTTAGAGTAATCCATTAAAGTATATATATATATATATATATATATATAACAAATTACAATATTTATGGACACGGTAGGTCGTATGTACACATGAACACTGTATATATTTTATAGATGCACAAAAAAACAAAAATATAAGTATTATATTATCTTATGATAATACGTTTTATGCCATAAAATAAAATTGAATTAATTAAAGTTACAATTATTTCTATCCATTCATGGAGTTAGTGAAAAAATTAAACACATCGCTTCGTGAGGATGTTGTCCAATGTTCTCACAAACCACGCTACTGTATGTAGTAGATAATGGAAAGTAAAAATGGTATATGTGATATCATTATTAAATTATTTTAATTATTTAAATAATATAAAATATATTGATTTAATTTTTCAATATTTCCATCCAAGTAAAAGAGAAATTTAAAACACGTCACATATGTTTGGGAGTTGGTAATGAATTGTACACATGAGGGACATTATTTTTTCCAACTGTATGGGAGATAAGAAGGTATTGGTTATATTATAATTGAACCAGTATAATGATATCAAAAATATCATATATTAATATTTAATCCATCATTATATCCATCAATGAGATTTGGTGATGGAAAATTAATAACAACGGTTCCTGAGGTGGTATCCCACCACACACACAATCAGTTGTTTCTTTTGTCATTTGATGGAAGAGGAGACAAATATATGTTATGAACATACCATAAAAAAATATAATTATATTTTATTTAATTTTTTTATTATATCATAATTATTTAATACTATTTAGATGATGTGAAGGATGTAATAAGACAAAATGTAATGTGAGGAATTTTTTATCTTCTTTGTACAACCTCATTAGGTTTATACCTAAAACCATCTTAGGATGGATTCCTAATAAAAAACACTTCTCAGATGTCGGGAAGGAATAACAAAATTTATATTGTAAAGTCTTTATTGAACCAAATGACTTATTATTTTCGAAGAATAGAGGATATGGGGTGTCCTTATATGAGTGGGAGAGTGTACACACATGGAATATTTGAAAGGAATAAAGCATACAAACATGTTTCCACACCACCAGGTTCCAAAATGAATCATTACATAGTAATATAGGGTTTTTAGTTTAAATATTGAATTAGAATGGAGTTTTGAAATGTTTTTAATTCTTTTTATCCCATATCTCTTTAGTTTATCCTCTAATACACCCATTTAAAATTAAACCGTGGAAATTAACTTTTACTATATTTACTATTTATATTGTCCGAAAATTATGTTCACAATATTTAATATTATAAATTATGATGATTCCAAATATGTAATACATTTTTTTAAATTAAATTATCAAAATAGGATGAATATAATTAAAAAAAATCTCATAGATGTGATAAAAAAGGATTTCCATAGAGAAAACATCAATCAGATTAAAGGGATTTAATATTAAAATTCAACAAAAAATTGATTACAATAGCATAAATTTGATTAATAGATATATAATCTAACTAAATAAACTTTCTAAAAAATGATAAATCAATTTTTATGAATTTAAATTCATTAAATTAAATTATAAATTTTAATCAAACACAATATTTTCACTTTTCATAGAAGAATTTATTTTCTTTTAAATTATCAACAATTTATCATTATATAATTTTTAAAATATTATTTCAATAATTGTTTAATGTTTTTTTCATGTTTTCATTTTAAAATGGAAATTACAATTTTAAAAATAAGTGCACAAAATGTGATAAATTTTATTTTTAAAATAAAACATTTAGTAAAAATAAATTAGGATTTATTGAAAATTTTATAAATATATAAAATATAAAATTCAATTTAAAAATATAAAAAAATAAAATCATTTAATTAATTCAGATAAAAATCATTTTTCACATAAAATTTGATTTTCAGAACGTGATTTCCATTATTTGAAAATGTTTTTAATTTCATTTATAATTAATTGATAACCAATGAATATATTTTATATAAATGTGTTAAAAATATATTTTAATATTATGGTTAATATTATACAGGTCATCAATCCGATTAACTATTTGATAAGTATCATATTAAATATTAATATTTTAATATTATGTCACATTTCATTTAATGTTGGTGTTGTGTGTAATGAATGATAAAATCATTGTTTCATGTCAATCAATATATACCTAGTTTTTCATATAATAAAACATAAACATGGAGTTTTTGTAATTAAATATATCATAAAATTGAATTTATTTGAAAAATAATATTTCACAAAAAAATAGGTTGTTACATTTTTACACCCGTAAAATGAATTTCTCCCTCCAAATTATTTCACATTGATACAAAAAATTTAGGATACTTCTACCTCATTAAATCCTATTTTTTCCATATATCTTCTTCAAATTGGTGAGTTTTCCGCAAATATTTACCTTCTTATAGGTTGTTACGACCCGTCCTCGGGGCCTGTGTCGTGACTACACAAATCCTGCCTTCCATAGGCCAGGGGCTGGTGACTAGCACCAAAGGCCTAAATCCCTATGATGGAAAGGTATTACCTTAATTAAAGTAAAAAAACACAACAAAGTATGAAACGGTAGTAAAAACTATGTAAATACTGTATAAAAAAAGTAAGTGCTGAAAGGAAAGGGGGCTGGAAATACAAGCCCAATAGTAACTACAGTACTACTGAAAAGCTAGTACAACTGTAGAAAAGTTAAACAGCCACTACCGAGCCATCCATCGGGAATCCCACCTAAATGGTGGGTACTGATGGGCCCCTCCACACCTCGGGTCCTTCTGTCTGCTCCGTGTACGTCTCGCCAAGTTATCCACCTCTGGGTACCCTCCAACTATACCAATCTCTACCTTGATCAGTGTTGTCCGTCGTCTCCATCCAACACAACATTTTGCTGGCATAGCCTGTGTAGGGGTGAGTATACAATACTCAGTAGGGACCCTGAGACCCTCGAAGGTCTCCCAAAATCCACAAAGGATAGACCAACAGAAGAAAGATACCACCACGATTTATCAATGAACCCTACTTAGTTATATGATCATACATATACCTAAGTTATCAATCTCAGTTCGGATCCAACTCTCGAGCCCAAGAACAACCCATTCCACACAGGAAAGAAGTCAATCACATCGATAATAATGATTTAAAGTCAAGACTCATCTCACACAGGTATACATTGTTCGTATTGCGATAGAGATGATCAGATGTAGTCACTGATTCACCTAAGTTATCCGACCCATGTAGGATACCAGACCAGCTAAGCTATCGGACCGACGTAGGATACTAGACCAGCTACTCTATCGGACCCACCTAGGACACAAGTAAAAAAGTTCAAACTGCCTGACCCACTTCGGATACGAGTACAATTTTCATCGTCATCGAACCAACAGAGGATTCCAGTATGGTAGTCGTCGTTGTCGAACCCACAGAGGAACTAGTACAGTAGTCGAAGCAGTCGCAGCCAGCTTTAGGTTTCTTGCACACAGCACGCTCGATTCCTGGAGGGTCCACTTCTCATGAATAGGGTTTGATAGATCAACTATCACAAATTCTAGAGTTCATGTATCCCGAAGTTCAGTCTCGTCAAAAAAAAACCCAACGCGATAGATAGCGCATCAATCAGATGCCCGGTTTGAGAGTTATTGGATTTTCCATTTTTAGGGGCCCAGTTGGAAATACTCTCATTCTAAACCCAACAGTTTTCAATTTTTTCCAAAACTCACTTAAAGTTTTATAAAAGAACCGCCTCGTGGTAAAGGTCCTAGTGTCACTGACGATGCTTCGATCAGACGCACGGTCGTGATTTTATTCTCATTTAAGAAAAACGGGCCTAGCCCGTCAAGCCCGGTGGGCTGGCGGGTCGACACGTCCTAACTCGGCGGGTCTGACCCGGTTACGGGGTCGACCCAGCCCGATAATGCATGGCCCATCCCAATGGGCCACAGCCCGGCCCGTGGCAGGCTGCCCGACCAGGCGGGGCGCGGCCCGACCAGCTGTTAACCGTGGCTCAACCAGCTGGCAGAGAGACGTAGTGCGAGGGGGGGGGGGGGGGCGACTTCTAAAACTGGCGGCGCCCAGTGCGAGCGGCCCGCATGGGCGGGCTGCTGTCCTCCCACGCGGCACCAGCAGGGGATGCTGCTTCCTCCAACCAGGTCGGCCGACAATCCAGCTGGTTCGCCCACCGAAGTGGCCTGTAGAGAATGGGCCACGGTCCTCTGTAGTGCGGCGCCATGGGGCACCGCGGTTCCATCGGCTCGGTAGGCTATGGCCGACAATTTCTTCTTCAGCCGAGTGGCCCACAGTTGCGGGCCGCAGTTCTTCTGCACGCGGTCGGCACGTAGCCGCCGCCATCACTCATCACCGCCTCTTCCAACACTCCTTCATTGCGAATAAAAATCAGGAAACATCAGAGGGTCATCGGGCCATGTTCGTTCGGCCCACGCCCTCTGCGTTAGGCGGTAGCAGTTGACCGAAGATAGTCCAACGGATTCACCATAAACAAGATATTTTAATCAAGTAGAATTATACAAAACCCCTACCTCAAATATGACATTTCATGTCATCAAGCCACGAAATGAGGATTCGAAGAGGACGTCGGGGTGCGTCCGAGGAGGAAGCATAGTCAACGTTCCTCGTGGCGATGTCTTCACCCTTGACACGAAGGAAGAAGAAAGGATGATGTTCTTCGTGGATAGAACATCGTTCTTCGTCTTCTTCATGTTCCTCACTAGATGAATAATCCTCCTCCTCTCCATAGTTCTCCCAAAATTCCCACACAAATATTTTCCAAGACAATATAATAATAAGGCCCTCCCATAATATAACACTGCCATGTATTTCATATTAATTAAAAATGACAATTGAATTAATTAAGGCATTTTTGTTGGCAACATTAATGGTTGGGAGATGGATAAGCACCACATTTGAGTGTATGTCCATAGGTTAAAAGAGGGTTTAAGGGAGTTAAAGAAGTAGTTGAAAGGTTAGGGGCTCGTGTGGGACCCACCCATAGTTAGATCCTCCAAAGGGAAGTTATGTGGGGGGCGGACCCCACCTCTAACTTCCCTTCGGAGGAAATAACCACCACATAAAATAATATGTGTAAGAAAAAAAATTATTTAAATTATTAAGAAATCCCAAAATAAAACCTCTCCTCCTGTCCAAACGCAACTGTGGTAATAGTCCCCTCAGACGAATACTGACGATGCGAGTTCATCGGTGTCCTTGGATTTCAATTTCGAGCAATGGTTCAAAAGATAGAAAAACCCGTTCGCACGTTTATTGAACATACCTGAAAAAAACTTCAGAAATTGATTCCGGGCACACCGAGCCTCGGTATCAGGCGCCGTTAGAAACTATGTACTCATAAAATTTCAAATAATTTAAGAAAAAAAGTTTTCTTAAAATTGCCGGGTCTATACATTACCCCCACCTCAGGGATTTACATCCCCGTAAAGCAACAACACACACTTGGAAAACAAATGGTGGTACTGAGCTCACATCTGAGCCTCCTTCTCCCAAGTGCTCTCCTGGAGGTTCCCATTATATCTGCGAATGCACACCAGAGGAATCGACCATCCATGTGGGACCCGCTCATGTCGATCCTCGATCTCCACCGATACCTCCGTGACTGTTGCCCCTTCATTGATGACCAGCTCTCTGTGGTCGATGATGTGTGTCGGGTCGTGCATGTATCTCCTCATCTGAGATACGTGGAAGACGTCTTGCACTCGGTGCAACTGAGGTGGAAGGGCCCGGTGGTAGGCCACCTCGCCTACACTACTGAGGACTTGGAAAGTTCCAATGAAGCATGGATATATCTTGCCGCCCCGGCCAAATATATGTAGACCTCATCAAGGTGAGACCCATAAGAAGATGTGGTCACCATCCTCAAACTCTAGTGGTCTCTGTCTCCTATCAGCATAGGACTTTTGTATACTATATGCAGTCTTTATCTGCTGCTGGATGATCTGAAACTTCTCATTTGTAGCCTGCACCATCTGTGGTCCTACAAGTGCTAACAACCCTTGGTCAGTCCAGCACAGAGGTGATCTGCAAGGTTGGTCGTACAATGCCTTGTAAGGGGTCATCCTGATGGTGGAGTGGTAGCTTTTGTTTTACGAAAACTCCACCAAGGGTAGGTGATCCTCCCAGATACAACCAACGTCTTGGACACATGCACAGAGCATGTCATCGAGAGTCTGAGTGTTCCTCCCTGTCTGGCCTTCTGTCTGAGGAGGGAAGGCGGTGATCACACGTATCTGCGTCCCAAAACCCTTCTGGAACCCCTTCAAAAGCTTGGAAGTGAAACGAGCATCTCGATCAGAGATGATAGTCGATGGCACACCATGAGGACGTACGATCTCTTGAATGTAGAGGCGTCCCATGCTCTCTATCGAGCCCAACTCTCTGATATGTAGAAAGTGGGTCAACATGGTGAGTCGGTCTATGATCACCCAAATAGAGACGTTCCCTCTTGATGTAAGTGGAAGCCCCATCACAAAATCCATGTATATCCTATGCCACTTCCACATTGGGACCTCTATGGGTTGTACCAAGCCGGCTGGTACCTGATGATCCATCTTCACTTGCTGACAAGTGAGGCATCGTGATATAAACTCTGCTACAACCTTCTTCATACCCGGCCACCAGTGCTGTCATCTGAGGACCTGATACATCTTCGAAACTACTAGATTTACCAGTAGAAGGGTTGTGTTGAAATCCCACATCACCTCCTCCTGTAGTGCAACCGGTACCATGGTAAATCCCCTAAAGAGGATGACATTCTCCCCACCTTCAGAAAATCCATCAGGTGCCTCCCCTGAGGATATCTGAGAACGTCGTGCCTCACAGTCAACGTCCACCTGTTGTGCCTCTCTGACTCGCTGAAGGAGTGGAGGAGTGACTGTGAGAGACTTTAGAAAGGCTGCTCCATCTCTATCCACAAAGGATATCTGCAACACGGCTAGCTGCTCCGTCGGCTCTCCTAGTAGATGAATCCCTGATCTCATGCTGAGAGCATTTGCTACAATGTTCCCCTTCTAAAAAGTATAGACTATCTCAAAGTCATAGTCCTGCTGGAACACGAGCCATCACTGCAGTCTCGGGTTCATGTCCTTTTGTGAGAAGATATACATGACACTCCGGTGGTCAGAGTAGACTGTAAAGTGCTCACCCATCAGATAGTGTCGCCACATCTTCATGGAGAAGACCAGTGCTTCGAACACCAGGTCATGGTTAGCGTAGTTTTTCTCGTGTTCTCTCAGCTGACGAGAACTATAATCGATCACTTCTCGATCCTACATCAGGACACACCCTAGTCGGGTCCCCGATGCATCGCAGTACACTACATACCCAACGCACTCCTCCAGTAGCCTTAATATGGGCACACTAGTCAACATCTGCCTCAGCTCCTGAAAGCCCTACTGACATCTATCTAACCACACGAAGTGTTTCCCCTTCTTCGTCAAAGCTGAAAGTGGTGTTGAAACCCTGGAGAAGTATGGCACAAATCTCCGATAGTACCCAGCCAGACACGGGAAACTCCGTACCTCCATCACGCTCCTGGGTGGCACCGAAGAAAGTACTCCCTCGATCATCGCTGGATCCACTACAAATCCAACTTCCGAGATGACGTGTCCCAAGAAGTGAACCTCTCTAATCCAGAACTGACACTTCGAGAGCTTACCATATTGCAGATGATCTCGGTGTGTATATTGTAAAACCTGTAAGTGGCAGACGTTCTCCCCCTCATTAGTCGAGTAAATCAGTATTTCATCGATGAAAACTACGAAAAAATGATTAAGGTAAGGCAGGAAGATCCTGTTTATGAGACTAATGAAAACTGACAGTGCATTGGTTACGCCGAATGGTATAACCAAGAACTCGTAGTGGCTATACCGACACCTATAGTCTGTCTTCTGCACATCCTCGTCACAAACTCTAAGACGGTGATATCCTGAACTGAGCTCGATCTTCAAGAACCATCGTGCTCCCTTGATCTGATCAAAGAGGTCGCCAATCCGTGGGAGTGGGTACATGTTCTTTACAGTTACCTGATTCAGGAGTCGGTAGTCGACACACAGTCGCAAGCTCCCATCCGCCTTCTTGGAAAACAAAATCAGAGATTCCCAGGGTGAAACACTCTGTCGGATAAATCCCTTCCCCTGCAAGTCCTCCAGCTGTACCTGCAGCTCACGAAGCTCGATGGGAGCCATCAGATATGCTGGAGTAGATATCGGTGTGGTCCTGAGGTACAGGTCTATGTAGAAGTCTACCTCTCTGTGAGGAGGTAGTCCTGGAACATCTTTAAGAAAAACGTCCGCATACTGATCGACCACAATAGGAAAACACGGACTCCGCACATCAACTTCTCCAAGGATGAGGCTAGCCAACTGATGTGTGATCGACTGCCCTCTCCTCTGCCTAAGTCCATCTTTTTCTTCGAAGGATCCCATCTCGACGGTGAAGGTGAACCTGCTCCCATCCGTACGGATACACCTCACCTTGCACCTAATATAGTCGATCTGAGCATGAACTGTAGATAGCCAATCCATACCCAAGATGACATCGTAAGGCCTCAATGCCACTACAAGAAGATCTCAGCCGAAAATCGCGCCTCTTAGGGTATGCTCACAGTGTCGGCACCATGGCGTAATCATTGAGTTTGCTCCCGTAGGAGTCTCTAGCCATAAGGATCGAGCCAACGACTCCATCAGAATGTTGGTGCTCCGAACAAGGGCAGCGACATTAAAAGAATGGCTTGCACTTGTGTCTATAAGCACTGCAGCAAGAGTGGAGTAGACACAGATAGTACCTCAAATCATCTCAGGTGTGGTGTGATCGTAGGCCTCGACTGCCTGGAGCTGAGCCTACCCATGTCTTCCAGCTCCCTGTGGTCGGGTTGGACCTCCTGGTGGTGGTGGTAAATCCTCAAAAGGTCGTCCACTACCCTCTGCTCGGCCAACTCCACTTCCACGTCTTCCTGATCCCTGCGGACCGCTATGGTAAAACCTTTGCCTCTACCTGGGAGGTCCCTCTACTGTCTTCTGGTCATCTGCATGGCGGGTCGGACAGTCTCGAGCCATGTGACCCTGCCCGCTCCTCGTATAACTGGCTCTATTCCATGTGACCCACACAACTAAACCTATATCCTGAGGTCTCACACATGATGGCCTGGCCCGCTTGGACCTCTGAATCATCTGTCTACTACCAAGTGCAGAAGAATCCCCTACATGTCGCCATGCGGTGGGTTTCGCCGCTAGTGACTGCTCAACGAGAAAGCTCTCCACTAGAAGGGCTCGCTCTAGTACCCCCGCCTGTGTCGGGTTGCTGAGGGGAATCATCAAAGCCCTGATCTCATGCCTCAGTCCCTGCTCAAAGGTTCGGGCCCTAAAGAATGGGTATCGTACCATATATGTGTAGTAGCTTGAGAGGCCAGTGAACCTCACTGAGTACTAAGCTACTATCATACTGCCCTGCTGCAGATGAAGTAACTCTTGAATCCACACTGTATGAAGGGTGGCTGGAGAAATCTCCGAGCGGAAGAGACTCTCAAAGTCTTTCCAAAGTAGAGATGCCTCGTCATGCACATGGTGCATCAAGTTCTGCCATATACCTGTTGCTAGGTGTAGGAGACTCGCGACAAGGATCACCATAAGATCAGCTGGTGTCCCTATTAATTTTAAAACTCTGATGACAGTCTCTAGCCAATCAATGGCTGCCTGTGGGTCTGTCTCTCTATAGAACCTGGGCGACCTCTATCGATGAACCTCATACAACACACTCAAGTAGCGTGCACTCTCTGTTGCTGGGGCTAGTGGTATCGGTGGCTCGGCGGGTAGTAGTACCGCTGGTTCCTCCGCTATGATGGGACCCTGCACCGAGGCCTTGTCGCTCGGTGGGCTACCATCTTGTACGTAACTCGGAACCCTAGCTGGCTGCCTTTGCGGGGCCATCCTGAAAAGAAACATGTGTTCCATGGTCAAACAGTATACCTGGTGAGCTAACAAAAAGTAATCACAAATAATACTTTTCAAAGGAAACACACATTCAATAAGTGTTTTCATTCACTATGTTGGAAATCAGAGGTACGGGTCCTTTTTTATGGATAAGTCGGCCACCGCACCGACACTGGACTCCATAGACTGAATACCAAACTTGATACTCTTAACACTATTTCTTCAAAGAAATAAAATATCCGAGTTCTGAGTTCTGTGGTAGAACCGACTCCTCTGATACCAATTTTTCACGACCCGTCCTCGGGGCCCGTGTCGTGACTTCCCCAATCACGCCTTCCATAGACTAGGGGCAGGAGACTAGCACCAAAGGCCTGAATCCCTATGCTGGGAAGGCATTGCCTTTATGAAAGTAAAAAAACACAATAGAGTATGCAACATTAGTAAACACTATGTAAATAATGTATAAAAAAAGTAAGTGCTGAATGAAAAGGGCGCCGGAAATACAATCCCAACAGTAAGTACAATACTACTGAAAAGCTAATACATTAGGAGAAAAATAAAGCATCCACTACTGAGTTGTCCTCCGGGAATCCCACCTGAAGGGTGGGTAATGATGGCCACCTTCGCACCTCTGGTCCATCCGTCTCCTCCGTGTACGTCCTTCCAAGTGATCCACCTCCAGATACCATCCAGCTCTACCAGTCACTACCTTGATCAATCATTTCTGACATCTGTATCCAACATAACGTAGTTTGGGCATATCCTGTGAAGAGGTGACTATACGATACTCAGTAGGGACCCCGAGACCCCCGAGGGTCTCCCAGAATCCACAAAGGATAATCCAATAGAAGAATGATACAACCACAAAGTATCAACGAACCCTAATTTGGTTATGCCCATATATATACCTAAGTTATCAATCTTAGTTCGGCTCCAACTCTCGAGCCCAAGAACAACCCAGTACACAAAAAAAAGAAGTCAATCACATCAATGATAATGATTAAAAGTCAAGACTCATCTCACACGTGTATACATATTTTGTATTGTGATGGAGATGATCATATGTAGTCACTAATTCATCTAAGCTGTCGGACCCACGTAGGATACTAGACCAGCTATGCTATCGGACCCACGCAGGATACTAGACCAACTACTCTATCGGACCCACTATGGATACAAGTACATAGGTCAAATTGTCCAAAACACTTAGGACACGAGTACAATTGTCGTCATCGTCGAACCCATGGAGGATTCCAATACGGTAGTCATCACTGACGAACCCACAGAGGATTCCGTACAGTAGTCGAAGCAGTCGGAACCATCTCTAGGGTTCCTCCACACAACATGCTCGATTCTCGGAGGGTCTTCTCCTCGAGAAAATGGGTCGATACATAACCTATCACAAATTCAAGAGTTTATGTATCCCGAAGTTCTGTATCGTCAAAATAAACCCAACGCGACAGACCTCACTTCAATCGTACGCTCGGCCTGAGAGTTATTTTCTTTTCCATTCCAAGGGCCTGGTTGGAAATACGCTCATTACAAACCCATACATTTTCCAAAGTTGTCCAATACTCACTTAGAGTATCTCAAAATGACCGCATCGTTGTAAGGGTCCTAGTGTCATAGACAACATGTCGATCGGACGCACGGTCGTGATGTTATTCGCATTTATGCGAAACGGGCCCGAACCGTCAAGCCCGGTGGGCTGGCGGGTTAGCCCGTCCTGAGTCGGCGAGTCCGACCTAGTTAAGGGGTCAACTCTACATGATAATGCACGACCTGGCCCAGTGGGGCACGGTTCGACCTGTGGTAGGCGGCTCGGCCCGGCCCGGCCCGGCCCGCGGCTCGGCCAGATGGCCGAGCGACACAAAGCAGGGGGTGGCCCTGACTTCCTAAACCAGCGGCGCTGCCCTCCTATCTAGCTGGCCGAAGGTGGCTGGTCTTCACGGCGTGAGCGGCCCGCATGCATGGGCCGCTGTCCTCCCATGCAGCACCTGCAGGTGTAGCGACCTCCTCCAACCCGGCCAGCTGACGAGCAGGCCGGTTCGCCCGCCGAAGCGGCCTGTGGATCGCGGGCCACGGTCCTCCACAGCGCGGAGCCATGGGGCGCCGCGGTTCCACCACCACAGCCAGCTATGGTCGGCCGGTTCTTTTTAAGGTGAGCGGCATGTGGTTGCAGGCTGTGATTCTTCCACACACGACCGGCGTGTGGCTGCCTCCTTCGCTCGTCGCAGACTCTTACAACACGCCTCCATCGCAAATAAAAATCATGAAACATCAGAGGGTCGTCGGGCTGTGTTCGTTCGGCCCGCACCCTCCGCGTTAGGCAGTAGCAGTTGGCTGAATACATTCCAACGGATTCAACATAAATGAAATAATTTATTTGTGTAGAATTATACAAAACCCCTACCTCGAATATGAACTTTCATGTCATCGAGCCGCGGAAAGAGGATTCGAAGATGACGTCGGGGTGCATCTGAGGAGGAAGCATAGTCAAAGTTCCTCGCGGTGATTTCGTCACCCTTGACATGGAGGAAGAAGAAAGGATGATGTTCTTCATGGATAGAACGTCGTTCTTTGTCTTCTTCACGTTACTCGCTAGATGAACAAACCTCCTCCTCTCCATAGTTCTCCCAAAAATCCCCAATAAATATATGCCAAGACAATATAATAATAAGGCACTCCCATAATATAAAATTTCTAGGTATTTCAAATTAATTCAAAATGACAATTGAATTAATTAAGGTATTTGTGTTGGCGACATTAATGGGAGGGAGATGGAGAGGCTCCACATTTAAGTGGAAGCCTATAGGTTAAAAGATGGTTTAAGGGAGTTAAAGAAGTAGTTTAAAGGTTAGGGGCTCGTGTGGGTCCCACCCATAGTTAGATCTTCAGAAGGGAATTTATGTGGGGTGTGGACCCCACCTCCAACTTCCCTTTGGAGGAAATAACCACCACATAAAATAATTTGTGTAACACAACAAATTATTTAAATTATTAAGAAACCCTAAAATAAAACTTCTCCTCCCATCCAAACGCAACTACGGTAAGGGTCACGTTAGACGAATACCAACACTGTGAGTTCTTCGGTGTCCTCAGATTTCAATTCCGAGAACCGGTTCGAAAGATAGAAAACCTTGCTCGTACGTTTACTAAACATACCCCAACAAAACTTTAGAAATTGATTCCGGGCACACCGGGCCTCAGAATCAGGCACCGTCAGAAACTGCATTCTCATAAAATTCCAAAGAACTTATGAAAAACATTTCCTTAAAATTTCATGGTCTTTACAGTGGTATTATTTTAAATAACTTTCTCAGTACGATCCAGAGACTTTATAGGTTGTTCCTTACAAGATAGATCCTTCCACAATTATCGACCTATGATTCCTATAAATGTGAATTGTCAGGTATGTATATACTCAAAAGAGATGCATGGAATATATCATGGACTATATTGAGTTTTATATGAGGTACATATTGATAATATAACATCCCTATATGTTCAATATTTTAAAGGGACCAATATATCTAAGGATCAATTTTCCATTATATAATAATAAAAAATTCATATTTTTTATGTTGATGAATTTCAAAGTCTTCTCTTATGTTAATAAAAAAAGTTAAATTTAGCTTGTTTGAGGAACTAAAATTAACTTCTAGTAGATCATAATAATTAATATTCATTCATTTAATCTTCAGTTATCATAAAATCCAAAAAAATAGCACATGCTATCTAATATGGATAAATCGCTATTTGATGAAATAATATAATAATCACTAAAATATAAATAACACCCAAAATATATTTTAATACATTTTAGAAATAGTTAACCTAATGGATCCTTCAAAATAGTAAAATAGAATTATTTTGAAATAAGGTTTCTAAATATAAAAAATTATCTTTTCATTGACCCTCCAAACAACATCGAGTATAACATAATTTCACATGATTGATATGTGAATACCATGTTCATATATTCATATAAAGTATTGTTGTAACCTTATTTAACATAAACAATTACTGAAAACACATATGCATCCAAACCATAGCTCCTTCAATTCATTAAATAAAAAAATGATTTGAAAATGTATCCCATAAATCTAAAAATAATGATAGTCCATCACATATAACAAAAGAAATCAACATCAAATCACTAACTATTTCCAACCTAATCCTTACTATAAAATGTACATTATCTAGATCTGTAATCTCATTATCCCAAACTAATCATATTTATCTCAACTTCATGAACATATTAGTTTTTATCTTTCCTATAATATGTGGATTTCAATAAAATATCATCTTTCCATTAAAGCACTTTTCATGGTCATCATCACCGTTCACCTATTCTTTAAAATACTTATTGTGACAATTATTAAAAAAAATACTTATACATTTGGTGATTTAAAAATAAAATTATTATAATATAATATTTATATAAACATTAATCATGGCACATATTTCTAATTTTATTCACTTGGATTTGTTATCTAACTCCTTAAATCCTATTTCTATTCATATTTCATTTTTAGTCTATTCATCATTAAAAAAACCATTACGCATAAAACATTTCTAATATTCCTATTCAAATTTACACCTAGGATATACATTTTTATGATACCCATACTTTCTTCATTTATGACAATCAACAATTAATGATCCCCTAGGGAAATTATTCTTCCCATCCATTATGTTATCTAAAAATATCATTTTATCTTAATACTATCTTACTGAATGACTTTTATCTCCACATATAAAACATTAAATCATTCATTTTAGATATTCTTTGCAGTTATTCACATAATATCAACATTTAAATAACTGATTTCCCTTTCCCCTATGGTCTCTGAAGCCAAAACAGTCAATAAACTCTATCATATTCTAATTTGGTGTTTCGAGAGTTGGATATGGATCATGTTTTCAATAATATGTGATGATAATAGATTATGAATAATAATATTATAATTCACTCTAATTATAATACCATTTCCTTACTTAGAAATACATTTTCACTCACTTATAATGTTAACATATTACTTGTTTTATCCTACCACTAACTAAATCCAAAAATTGTTGTGTGAGCAATAATAATAATAGTTGAAGACACATAATGATAAAAATTCACTAATTTAATGTCTAATTCATGACACCTTATATCTAATCTATTACTCTATAGGGTTAACCTAGGTTATTCTTGGTTATCATTTATTCAAATCCTTTATAATGGTTTATAAAGATTTTTTTAATTTCCAAAGAATATCTACTGGTTGTGTCAATGAAGGAGTGTAGTAAGGCCCAGTTTCATATATAAGGTCATTTTGTAGTCAAGTATTATGTGATTTTATTGAGTTATTAACCCATTTAAAATATGTTCTACATCTATTTCAACTTATTGTTTCATTATAGTGATGTAATTTCATCGAAACAAATCATTATATCCTTCATCAATATTCCATGATATTTTTCAATATGTAGAATCATCTTTTGATGTATACATAGACATATAACCAGATATCTCACTAACATTTTCTCATCATATATTCTAATTTTTAATGAATCATTTATCAAACAATAACTTTAAGGATCCAAACTTTTAATACATATATATTACAACTTCCTAGATAAAAATCCAATACATTTCAAAAATGCATTGATGTAGATACATAAAAATATTTTTCATGGGTGTTTGTGTGGTAGTAAACAACAGTTCACGGAAAATACATGTCAAAAAGGAAGGCGAACCCATCTATGGGTCTATTTCATGAAGTAAACCACCTTCATGAATTGTCAATTATTCCAAAGGTCTAGGCTGCAAGAAGGAATGATTGTAACATCTAAATGGTTTCAAATATGAGTTCTAGAGATCATCACGGCCACACAAAGGGTTGAGACTAACCTATGTACCATGAAATTAGGTATCTTGTAGTCCTTTATACTCTAGAATAACAAAAATAATCAAAAAGGGATACAATATTCATGAATCCCACACCCTATAAATATCATTTTTTACCCAAATTTTTAGAGGATGTATTAGATTTATAAATCCTATAAATTCTCCAATTTTTTGATACCCTTGAGATATGTGATTAAATGAGATAATTGATCCATCAAATTATTCGAGCTTCATGAAAACCCCACCCCATTAAGATATTGATGGTCTTCAACTAAGGTGGAGAGGTTATTCACTAATTACCACACCATTCATAGAATAATATTATCAAATAAGGCACTTGGGACATCAAAAGGCACCTATCCTTTGTGAATCCCTCCCTTGGGAACCACGATATTATTCCATGGAAGGTGAACCCTATTTCAAAAACAATACCCCTTCATTAAACTCCCTACTACCATGAGGCCACTGATCTTCATGAGGTAACTCTATGAATGTCCTATGATTCATGGAGAAACAATTCTAGGACTATCCATTTCACATCCTTTTGGATAACACCCATTCACTAAGTTTGAGTACCCAGTCCCCCATACTAGTCCAGGACAAGTATAGCTACTCCACATTTCCCATTGGGACTAGTACCACCCACCCATATGTTAGGACACATCACTTCAAGTGAATCCTGGTCCCCCATTTAACCCATTTCCTAAAATAATATGAACAATATAAATGGTTTAATCTATTAATTGGGAACCAAATGTTGGCCTCATGATAGAAACTCCTCCATGGAAGTTCCCTTTCCTTGTCCTTCCCAAAGCTGAATGAGTGGTTTTCACATAATCCATAGGGGTTGAATCATCCGGAAAAAACCATGTGCCTCTCTCTATGAGGATTTCTAATGAAAGATATTACTCTCAACATGACATGATACCCCTTGATTAGTGAACCGATTAATATATAGTACCTATGATATAAAACATACATGATCTAGGTCTAAGTCATATGATGTCAAAAGTAATGATATCATCCTGAGAACATGATGTAAAAATTTAGCCTTAACCTCTATGATGAACATATTTTTCCTTTGTATGATTGAAATGGGATGACCCCACACCTCCTACACTATGTGAATAAAGCAGTATTCCTGATGTATTATAATCATGAGATGCCACGATTTACTCCACCATGTGATGTAACTCCACCCTTGTGGATGAAGCTACCACACACAGGATGCTTTTGTTCATAAGACCCAAATTATCTTTCTCCATCATAAGAAGAAAAACCCAAAACAGAGAACATTCAGGCATAATCCTCACACCATCTCTCATCAAAATTGTATGATCAACCATGTAACGCCCCGACCCTCGTTACCCAGAGTCGGTGCAGTATTACATAACATTGGCATGATCACAAGAAAGATCAAATCTCGAAAGACCGATTGGTTTAGTAGCCTTGGAAACACTAGATATATTCATAAGTTTTACATTACATCATAAAATAAAAAACTACTACAACAACATAATGTCTCCATAATCCACACTCATATCCCCACATAACATCCCTACAGGTCATTCATAATTTACTTCTTCACTTCTTGGGAAAAATAAAACATAGAAAAGGGGTGAGCTCAAATGCCCAGTAAGGATAACAATATAGCGGAAACTTTCATAAATAAGAATAAAAATTTAAGGAAATGTATAACTAAAACAAAATCCTTTCAAACATGAACTTTCAACATGGTATGGAATAAATAAAATTAAATAATGCCATTTACTTATTCACATGGATATTCTACTAATCGAATAATCACATGCAAAAATCAATAACAACTTTCATAATGTTGGAATGCATAATGCCAGACTATCATAACCACATAGTCAAGGCCTCGTGCCAAGACTACAAATACGATTTTGTCAAGGCCTTGTGCCAGGACACTAGTTTGTCTCATGAGACCTACCGATGCATCGAGGAGCTATAGCGGGCTCCACCTGTCACATATTAAGTCCAATGTATTCCCATATGAAAAGGTTTAAACATAACATAAACATTTGTATTAAAACTAGCATACAAAATTTCAATACTTTCACCATAAACTATGAATGGTATAAAAATAGCACATCCACAGTCAAACATATCACAAAACCTTCAATACAATATAGAATTTTTGTATCATAATAAATCAACTTCAAATAATCTTATAATCCAACAAAGGATGTTGACATAGATGAAATCAAAATTCTTTTTAAAGAAATATCTCCTTTTGTTTTGAAATCATTTAAGATCCATATAAAATAAAAAATTTTCTTTGAAAATATTCTTATAAGCTTGTAAGGAAAGCTTTGAATATTTTATAACGGCGGAAAATAACCGCACCCGCCGTATATGTTAAAAAAAACATTCTTACCTTAATTCTGTCGAAAAGGTTAAAAAGGACCTTGTTTTGAAAACGACAGAAAGATTCCTCTTATAAAAAGTAAAACAAGGGTATAAATGACTTTAACCAATATTCTTGTAAAAATGTTTTGAAATACATTTTGAAGAAACATGGATGTGGATGATAACGAGATCCCAGCATATTATTACGTATAAACAACCTCGGATAATGAAGAGATTGTGAAATAAACCTTACCTTGTACTTTTACTTGGTTGGGGTAGGTTAACCTCCTGTATAATGGTGAAATAATTGTTATTAAATTATACAATAATCATATACATTAATATTATATCATATATGATCTTTTAATTTTGATTTGATAATAATATCTTAGTATTATCGTTGTTTCGGGTGTTAACATACTTGTTTTCTTTTATATGTTTTGTTACGTAAGACATGTTTGTAAAGGATAGGTTTTATATTATTCATCTCCAGAATGATATCAAGTCCTTAAACATCATTTTTTAAATCATCAAATGATAATTATACTTGAATGGATACGATGGAGAATGAATCTCATCGCGTTCGTGGAGACGGTAGTCCGTACGTACGCACGAGCGACAATATCATTCTTTTGATATTAAAATAATATATAAATGGATGGTATATCATATATACAGAATCATTAACATGTTATATTTATTATTTACATGAGTTACACATAATTATTATACCCATCCAAATAATATTATATTGAATAACAATTACACCACGACGTGGAGATGGTATGCCGTACGTACGCACATATGGTGACATGTTATTCAAAGGGTGGATAGAATACTGAATTTGGTTGTAACATATTTATAATAACATCACAGTATATATATATGATACTGGATTTATTATTTTAGAATGGTAACAACAAAGGAAGAAGAAGTGGAAGAAGAAATAAACTTAGAAAAGGGTGGTGAAATCATTACCTCTTCTTCGGGTTCTTCCTTTTGATTTGATCAAAAGGGCTCCTTAGGTTAGATTTATGATCAAACTAAGGCCCCTAGGTTGTAGTGAGGGAAGTTGGGATAGTATTTGGGCAGAGTTTTTCAGAACCAAAAGGCTTTTAAGGTGTGTAGAAATGAGAAGAAGGAGTGCCCTTTTATAAGAGGGGTGAGGGGCACCTTTGGAAAAGCTAGAGATATTAGTTTATAATAAATTCATATTCAGTTTACAATGGCTCCAAAGTTGACTATTCAAAGGGTGATGTGGGTATGGGTCGAAAACAACTCAACCAATATAATTTAGACAGGTTTGGGTACTTATATTCACCTTATCTTGAAGTATTAACTCTAAGTTAATTAGTTTCACTTTTACAATGTCTCTTTGTATTTTTATATAATATTGTTAATAAACTTACTATATACATCCAAGAGACCCCCAAGTGGTCCATTAATGATGAACCTATCATGATATAATTCTCTTATCCGAACCTTATATTTTTAGGAATTTAATATCAATTAATAATATAATATTTGTTTTAAGAACTCTTTTATGTCAATTTTGACACTATTCAATAGTTGATTTTTGTGACACTCATAACAGATTTATTACTTCTAACAAAGTCAATTACATCAATCCTAATATATCATATTATCCTATAAAATTATTTTAATTCATTAAAAGTTTCATATTATATTTATTTGGGCATTTATAATATCAATTATTTTAATTTTTCACTATTATAGTAATTACTGCATCATCATTGTGTCATAAATAAAATAAAATATTTAATGTCTAAAAATTATAAATAAACTATAATTATGTAGGAAATCGTTTTAGCTTTCTAATGAATATTTATAATCTAAAATCCAACATATATAACCCTATGTAACAATTGTTTTTCTAAAAGATATATGCTTGTGTCATTTTTGTATTCATTTTAACTTAATTAAAATAAAGTGTCATTATCACTTACAAGTGGATCCATGGGGTCCCAAAATCGACCCAAAGATGTCCATGGTCGACCATGTATCAACCAATAGGGTTAAGACACGTTTTAGTGTAATTTAGTATTATTATAATATTATTTTTTAACCCTTATTTACCGGATTTACCCTTAACCATGGTAAATAAAATATTTACCGCAGTAATTATTCAAAATGTCTAAAAATAAAAGTTACCTATTTACACAATTTGAAAATCCTGATTCCAAATATGGAATCCATTTTCCTAAATTCAAAACACAGAAGTGGCAGAAATTAATTTAAAATTAATTCCCGCTGTCAAAACAAAAAGCGTGTTTTTAAGAGATAATAACTATCAAAAGATTGACACTTGTTTATGTTCGGTTTAATTATAAAATTATGTCCAATGACCAAAATTATATTAAATGGTAAAAATATATTCTAAATATACTTTAAAACTACTAAAATTAATAATTTATCACTATTAATTATTTTTATTAAAAAAGGTGTTTTTAATTAAAATTTAGTAATTTTCACTATTCATCAAAATATGAAAGTTATCCGAAAAGTACCAAAATTTCACCTTAGGCTAAATTTTATATTCCAAATCCAGAAATGAAGTCCATTTTAAAAAATAAAATATATATAATTTCGAAAAGTAGGTATTACTATTCATAACGGCTTGTTTGATTGGTTGTGGTGTGTGTTAAAACTCAAGGTTGCGTACAACACACGCTACTGTATTATTCAAAGAAAGCGTACCGTGGAAGCTTGGGATGTTTCATTTTAAATTTTTGATGTCCCCATTTAGTCAAAAAGTTTAAAATATTGTATTTAAAAAGGGTTCACTATTAAAAGTTGATAAAAGTGCAATACTGAAAATGAATTTGTTCTTGCATTATATCTAGGAAACTCATAATATGGATTCTAAAATTATAAGGCTTATATAAATTTTAAAATTTAGATAATACTATTCATAACCTCTTTTGAATGGATTTATTTGTTATAAGTCAGGGTGTGATTGAACTCGGTGTTGCGTGTTGTGCAAGTTATTGAATTATTTTGAAGAAATAACACACTATGAAATCTTGGGGTGTTACATTCTCCCCTCCTTCAATAAATTTCGTCCTCGCAATTTGAAATTGTTCTTCAAAAATAAAAGGTTGAAAATAGAAAATATATTTGTGGTAAAACCCACATCGGAAATTGGGTTACTAAAATTTAGTCTTAATATGAGGAAAAGAGAAATGAAAGGGTCACCACCAAATTATGATCTCGATTAGGAGAACATTGGTGGCAATTAGAGACATATAATTGGAGGAAAAACGTAAATATTTATAGGTAGTGATTGAGTTCATCAATCACAAACAAGTAAAAAATTGAGGTCCTTAAATTCATCAATCTATGATGATTTTAAATACCATCGGTTCAACAAAACATAGGGTTTTATGATAACACATTTTTGACGTTTCAAAATATCTTAGTTGAAATCCCACATCGAAAAATTAATTAATGAGGCCTCTATTTAAAATAAAGAGTCGAAAGTATGAAGATTACTGAAAATAACACATACTAGGGTTCCATGTAGGAAAATATGGATATGGAAGAAAAATCTAACCATCAATTATCTGATGGAGAGTGGTAGAGAACATGGCTATGAAAAGGCCAACAATCCCAAAGCCATAAATTAGTGATGATTTAAGGTACCATCTAGGAAAACATTTTTGTTCTAAGTTGCTTTTCTTAATATTGAGGAATTTATTTATGAGATTGGATAAGATCATAAGGAGATATACTTACTTTATAATTAAAGTTTTATCCATTAATAAATTTCCACCACAAACTCATCTTTCACTCTAAAAGATAATAGAATGTAAAAAAAATTTCTATTTACACTATTCGTATAGGGTTCCAAAATAAACGAATTTATAATTCATCTACAAGATCTTTTAATAAAAACTACATTATTTAATCCAGGACATCTCGTGGGCCAGTGGTAGGTGATACACACTTGTCGCCCTTCGGTTGCGGGTTCAAGTCTCGCAGCCTTGCCGGACGCGACGGGTTGCCGCCCGACCTCCGGGTTGTCCTTTTACGGCAATCCAAAATAATCCAAACTAGAACTATCCAAAATACTTCTGTCCAAACTCACAGTCCAACATTTATAAGGAAGGTAAACATAATATAGATCCTTTTTACCTCGTAATAGCATAGGAATACCTTCATCATGTATTACCATATTCCTTATTGATTACATTCATGATCCCTTATTCCATATAGAATGCTGGATATACTTCATTAATCCAAAAATGTTTTAAACCCCAACAATGATGGAATATACAAATCATTAATCAGTTCCAAGGTAGTCAAGAATATCCAATATAATTTATCCAAAACAATCACATATTATTCCAAAATCACTACCTCAGTATCAGAACTATATTAAGATTTATCATTCTCTCAACCATATATTTTCCGAAAATTTATCCTGCTATTGAGTCACTTTTCTTTGTTCCACACAATATCAAGTCCTTAATGAAATAGTACTGCAGTACAATCCTTATATACTCCATAATTATTATAACAAGTACATTGTTGATACAAAACTCAATAGACATAATCAACATAAGAACTATAATCATTCCTCTTCATCTGTGGTAGTATCATAACTTGATTATTATCCAATAACATCATTTGCGGCATAGTCTGATGACTGGGACATAGGTTCGCGTAGTGTCCAAACTCCTTGAAAATGAAGCATTGTGCATTTAAAACCATTTTCTTACCCTTGCAGTCATGTACTTTGTGCCCTTTTCCTCCCCACTTATAACAAACTCCCATTCCTTTCAGGCAAGTTCCAGGGTGTTTCTTTCCACAGTTACCACATATGGGAAAATTCTTCTTTTCCCTCTTCCCTTTATCCATCTTTCTCTCTTCCATCCTTTTCTTCTCTTGCTTCCCTTCAAAGCCATAAGACTCAGTAAAATCTTTACTTATCTTATCAACACATGATATTATTTCTTCATATGATGATAATACATGGGAGACTATTTCTCTTATAAATTCTAGCTTAAGACCATGAAAGATATGATCCTTCCTTCTCTTTGGATCATGTGAATTTCTGGAGTTCTCATTCCTTCTACTGGGCGCCATTTCTAAACAATGGCATACACTAGATCAGTTTATGAATCAAAATACATAATCCCATACTTATAAAACACTTAACATAAATTGAACTATTTATGGATATAATCCATAATCATAAAAATGTCTCCTTTGAGGATGTATATACTCATAAACCCTTCATAATGGTTTGTAAAGAAAATGAAAATTATCCTAAGAATATCCCCCGGGAGTGTCGTAACCAAGAGTGCAGCAAGGCCCATTGTCGTGCACCAGTTCCCGTTCGAGTCTAGATCAAAGCGGTGTTTTCGGGTTTTACCCCTAGGTACATCTGTGCCAGAGCCGCCTCTACCTGCTCGTATCCAGACAGGGATGTATTGCTCGGAAAACTCACAAAATCTCTACAATACCAAAATTCTAGGAAGTTCTTCTACACTAATCCTCAAAGTTCATCTTAGGACTACGTGCTCTAATAAGAGTTTATCTAAATCTAGCTTCCAAGGTTTGTACTAAACTTCCTTTGATACCAACTGTAATGCCCCGACCCTAGTTAACCAGAGTCGGTGCATTATTACATAACATTGGCATGATCACAAGAAAGATCAAATCTGGAAAGACCGATTGGTTTAGTAGCCTTGGAAACACTAGATATATTCATAAGTTTTACATTACATCATAAAATGAAAAACTACTACAACAACATAATGTCTCCATAATCCACACTCATATCCCCACATAACATCCCTGCAGGTCATTCATAATTTACTTCTTCACTTCCTGGGAAAAATAAAACATAGAAAAGGGGTGAGCTCAAATGCCCAGTAAGGATAACAATATAGCGGAAGCATTCATAAATAAGAATAAACATTTATGGCAATGTATAACTAAAACAAAAGCCTTTCAAACATGAAATTTCAACATGGTATGGCATAAATAAAATGAAATAATGCCATTTACTTATTCACATGGATATTATACTAATCGAATAATCACATGAAAAAATCAATAACCACTTTCATAATGTTGGAATGCATAATTCCATACTATCATAACCACATAGTCAAGGCCTCGTGCCAAGACTACAAATAAGATTTTGTCAAGGCCTTGTGCCAAGACACTAGTTTGTCTCATGAGACCTACCGATGCATCGAGGAGCTATAGCGGGCTCCACCCGTCACATATTAAGTCCAATGCATTCCCATATGAGAAGGTTTAAACATAACATAAACATTCGTATTAAAACTAGCATAAGAAATGTCAATACTTTCACCATAAACTATGAATGGTATAAAAATAGCACATCCACAGTCAAACATATCACAAATCCTTCAATACAATATAGAAGTTTTGTATCATAATAAATCAACTTCAAATAATCTTAAAATCCATCAAAGGATGTTGACATAGATGAAATCAAACTTCTTTTTAAAGAAATATCTCCTTTTATTTTGAAATCATTTAAGATCCATATAAAATAAAACATTTTCTTTGAAAATATTCTTATAATCTTGTAAGGAAAGCTTTGAATATTTTATAATGGCGGAAAATAACCGCACCCGTCGTATAAGTTAAAAAAACATTCTTACCTTAATTCTGTCGAAAAGGTTAAAAAGGACCTTGTTTTGAAAACGATAGAAAGATTCCTATTATAAAAAGTAAAACAAGGGTATAAATGACTTTAACCCATATTCTTGTAAAAAAAATTTGAAATACATTTTGAAGAAACATGGATGTGGATGATAACGAGATCCCAGCAGATTATTACGTATAAACAACCTCGGATAATGAAGATATTGTGAAATAAACATTACCTTGTACTTTTCCTTGGTTGGGGTAGGTTAACCTCATGTATAATGGTGAAATAATTGTTATTACATTATACAATAATCATATACATTAATATGATATCATATATGATCTTTTAATATTGATTTGATAATAATATCTTAGTATTATTGTTGTTTCGGGTGTTAACTTACTTGTTTTCTTTTATATGTTTTGTTACGTAAGACATGTTTGTAAAGGATAGGTTTTATATTATTCATCTCCAGAATGATATCAGGTCCTTAAACATCATTTTTTAAATCATCAAATGATAATTATACTTGAATGGATACGATGGAGAATGAATCTCATCGCGTTCGTGGAGACGGTAGTCCGTACGTACGCACGAGCGACAATATCATTCTTTTGATATTAAAATAATATATAAATGGATGGTATATCATATATACAGAATCATTAACATGTTATATTTATTATTTACATGAGTTACACATCATTATTATACCCATCCAAATAATATTATATTGAATAACAATTACACCACGACGTGGAGACGGTAAGCCGTACGTACGCACGTATGGTGACATGTTATTCAAAGGGTGGATAGAATACTGAATATGGTTGTACCATATTTATAATAACATAACAGTATGTATATGATACTGGATTTATTATTTTAGAATGGTAACAACAAAGGAAGAAGAAGTGGAAGAAGAAATGAACTTAGAAAAGGGTGGTGAAATCATTACCTCTTCTTCGGGTTCTTCCTTTTGATTTGATCAAAAGGGCTCCATAGGTTGGCTTTTTGATCAAACTAAGGCCCCTAGGTTGTAGTGAGGGAAGTTGGGAGAGTATTTGGGCAGAGTTTGGCCGAACCAAAAGGCTTTGAAGGTGTGAAGAAATGAGAAGGAGGAGTGCCCTTTTATAAGAGGGATGATGGGCACCTTTGGAAAAGCTAGAGATATTAGTTTATAATAAATTCATATTCGGTTTACAATGGCTCCAAAGTTGACTATTCAAAGGTTAAGGTGGGGATGGGTAGAAACCAACTCAACCAATATAATTTAGACAGGTTTGGGTACTTATATTAACCTTATCTTTAAGTATTAACTCTAAGTTAATTAGTTTCACTTTTACAATGTCTCTTTGTATTTTTATATAATATTGTTAATAAACATACTATATACATCCAAGAGACCCCCAAGTGGTCCATTAATGATTAACCTATCATGATATAAGTGTCTAGATCGAACCTTTGATTTTTAGGAATTTAATATCAATTAATAATATAATATTTGTTTTAAGAACTCTTTTATGTCAATTTTGACACTATTCAATAGTTGATTTTTGTGAAACTCATAACAGATTGATTACTTCAAACAAAGTCAATTAAATAAATCCTAATATATCATATTATCCTAGAAAATTAGTTTAATTAATTAAAAGTTTCATATTATATTTATTTGGTCATTTATAATATCAATTATTTTAATGTTTCACTATTATAGTAATTACTGCATCATCATTGTGTCATAAATAAAATAAACTATTTAATGTCTAAAAATTATAAATAAAATATCATTATGTAGGAAGTCTTTTTATCTTTCTAATGAATATTTATAATCTAAAATACAACATATATAACCCTATGTAACAATTGTTTTTCTAAGAGATATATGCTTGTGTCATTTTTGTATTCATTTTAACTTAATTAAAATAAAGTGTCATTATCACTTACAAGTGGATCCATGGGGTCCCAAAATAGACCCAAAGATGTCCATGGTCGACCATGTATCAACCAATAGGGTTAAGACACGTTTTAGGGTAATTTAGTATTATTATAATATTATTTTTTAACCCTTATTTACCGGATTTACCCTTAACCATGGTAAATAAAATATTTACCGCAGTAATTATTCAAAATGTCTAAAAATAAAAGTTACCTATTTACACAATTTGAACATCCTGATTCCAAATATGGAATCCATTTTCCTAAATTCAAAACACAGAAGTGGCAAAAATTAATTTAAAATTAATTCCCGATGTCAAAACAAAAAGCATGTTTTTAAGAGATAATAACTATCAAAAGATTGACACTTGTTTATGTTCGGTTTAATTGTAAAATTATGTCCAATGACCAACATTATATTAAATGGTAAAACTATATTCTAAATATACTTTAAAACTACTAAAATTCATAATTTATCACTATTAATTATTTTGATTAAAAAAGTTGTTCTTAATTAAAATTTAGTAATTTTCACTATTCATCAAAATATGAAAGTTATCCGAAAAGTACCAAAATTTCACCTTAGGCTAAATTCGATATTCTGAATCCAGAAATGAAGTCCATTTTAAAATATAAAATATATATAATTTCGAAAAGTAGGTATTACTATTCATAACGGCTTGTTTGATTGGTTGTGGTGTGTGTTAAAACTCAAGGTTGCGTACAACACATGCTATTGTATTATTCAAAGAAAGCGTAACGTGGAAGCTTGGGATGTTTCATTTTAAATTTTTTATGTCCCCATTTAGTCAAAAAGTTTAAAATATTGTATTTAAAAAGGTTTCACTATTAAAAGTTGATAAAAGTGCAATACTGAAAATGAATTTGTTCTTGCATTATATCTAGGAAACTCAGAATATGGATTCTAAAATTATAAGGATTATATAAAGTTTAAAATTTAGATAATACTATTCATAACCTATTTTGAATGGCTTTTTTTTTGTAAGTCATGGTGTGATTGAACTTGGTGTTGCGTGTAATGCAAGTTATTGAATTATTTTGAAGAAATAACACACTATGAAATCTTGGGGTGTTACAAACCACCTATGGGAAACTTCTATGAATAAAAACCATAAAATTCCCCAATGTGTGATCCTCATACATTGGGAAACTTATAAATGTAAGACCCTCACATCACTTATAAACATTACTTTTGGAATAGGGGATTCATTTCTTAATGATTTTAATTTTAATGGTTTTGTATTTTCAGAAGACAATAAAATTTTTCATTGAACTACGACAGTTTTGATACGTGTCTCTTTATTAGGGTGAATATGATGCCTCCATGTGGTTCAATACCATCAATGGAAAACATATGTGTCACCTCTTTCCTCCTTTTTAAGAACCTTTGATCCACCTATATAGGTTGTTTCGATCCATATAATGGTAATCCTAGGTGTGAGATCATCTCTCCTTGTGACATGCCTCTCTATCTGTCTCAAACGTTTTTTTGATTAGAATTGTTTTAAACCCAGGTGTTACATCATCCCACCTATGGATGCACCTTTAATTTAACCTCTGCATCGTGTTCTAATCCCCATAATAGAATCCTAGGTGTGAAATCATCAATAAAAAGTATACACCTCAGAACTAATCTTTATATAAAATAATAATCCCCAAAATGGTATCCCCATTTATAGAATCATACCTATAAAGGATGTATCTCTAGATCTACCTCCATAAGGCAATTTAATCACCATAATGGTAATCCAAAATGTCACATATTCACCGTAGGTCTTCACCTCTAGAACAGCCTCAATAAGGAATTTTAATCTCATTTAATTTTAAAATATGTTGGGAGATATTACACCTATAGGGATTCACCTACAGATACTCCACAAATAAGAGTTATAATATCGGTCAATGGTAAAAATAGGTGTGACATCTTCCCACTATGGTATGCACCTCAATAAATTCCTCAACAATGCATTTTGATCCCAACAATGCTAAAATCTATGGTGGAATATTCCCAAAAGGGATGCACCTCCATGAATACAATGATAGGGAGTTCTTATCCTCTAATTGGTAAAACCTGGTTTGATATATTCTCTCCTTAGGATGCACCTTTGGATATACCAAAATATAATGTTTGGATCCCGGTCAATGGTGTACTCAGGTGTGACATTTTATCACATGGGGGAAAACCTCCAGATCTACCCCAATAGGGTGTTTGAATCCCAATAAATGTTGAAAACAAGTGTAAATTCTTCCTTACCCTAGATTCACATCCAGATATACCTCAATAGGATTTTGAGATCCAATTCAATGGTAACCTCAGGTGTCAATTCTTACCTCCTTGAGATGCACCTCCAGATATTCTTTGATAGGGAATTCGGACCCCCATAATGGTAAACCTTTGTGTGACATCTTCCCTCCATGTGAAACATCTTATTTTCCCTCCCCCATAGGGGTTTTAACTATCTCCTACAGACATTAAAAATGTATGACACAATTTTAATCCCAGGTGTGGAATCTTCCCTCATAGTGACACAACTCCGTGATCTATCTCAAGGAGTCCTTCAATAAATCTATACATGGAATGAAAATATGCCGCGATCCATCTTAACAAATTTTTTTTATACTTCTCCACATGGAATATAACATGTGACCTGATCATAATACCTACCCCATTCAATAAACAAGATATACCTAAGGTAATAATACATAGAGGACATGTACCCCCAATGTTAATTACATCATGATATACATGGTATGTCCTATGTTTCATGCCTAAGGTTCCTCATATGAGACTCCCTAAAAAAGAGGGAGATTCATAGGTGACCAAGAATCCAAATTTCCACAAATGACTAGATGTTTTCAGTGTGACTAGTCACTGGGATGAAATTTGTTACTCAATCTATAAAAATTAGTGTAGTTAACAGGAACCACACTTAGATTCTACTGAGAATGAGCTTGAAGAACCTGACATTATCATTGAGGGAGACAGGAAAATGGAAATTAGTTTGATGTAGGAGTCGATTGAATGAGGAAATGACATCTTGGTATTATATTTTTGAAAAGGAGCTTACATCACTGATGAAAGTGAAGGAACCCTCAGGCATGTGTAATGTGGGAATACAAGACCATGGAAATGAAAAACTTCATCGGGTAAGTGGAAATTATGGAGTTGTACTCTTCGAAAAAATGTATGAAACAAATGGTGGACATGAGGTGAAATTATTATTCTTAGTCCATGGGAACTACTAATTGTGGACACAGTATTTTGGATTGGACCCAAACATTGTTGGAAACAGGATTCTTTAAAAGAAATAGTGAACCTAACATGAAATTATTATCCTAATAAGGTGGACTAGTAGCTTCTATGGAAAATATATATGATCATTTCACTAGATTCAAACAGTAATTTGTGGTACCAACCATGAATACAGTGGTCCCAACATGAAACTCACATGTGAATTGGTGTAGTTTTCATTGGGTTTCCTTTGTCTACCACATCGTCATCATGTATCCTTCTATGCTTCATACGATTGGATGATGTTGGGAAATTAGGAATTTCTTTTCATGTACCTATACTAGTAGTTCAATCTATATTAATGACAATACAGAAGCCCTCTAAAGGAAACAACCTTGATTTTGTAGGTGAATGGATAAAATGAATTGTATCGTAGAGATCATTCATAACTATACTTCCATGTTGATTTCGACCTCACCATTAACTACTGGGCACCCACACCATACATTGAATTATAAGATAAACTATTGGAGGGTGATCGACACCCCGTTGCACCGATATGAGTATGATAGGGTGTTTACCAATTGGTATATGGCCTGCTAGGTCAAGGAGGCATCAATTCCATGACCATAATGCCTCCCCTAAGATTCATTCTAGCATAAAACACCCAACTTTCTAATAAACAACTACATTGAAAGTTTCTATGTGGATTTCAGTGATGACACAATGTCCTATGCTGATGTGGTGGGGGATGTTTGAGTCATGAAAATTATGACTAACACTTTTGAACCACTTAGAAAGTCTCCCAATATGCCTCATCATTTCTGCAAAGACCTATCCCATAAATATAATAGAAGGTGGGCTACATCCTCGCTCAACTACTACTGATATGAATCATCCATTAAATACATCGAGGTTATACCCTAGAAATTATCAATAAGGGGAATCTTTTAAGAATATTATGGCCCCTTCCATCCCCAGCGTATCTAGCCAGGACCCTATGCTAGAAAATCATGGGACATTTTTTTCTCAATTGGGATTGAGAACCCAACTTCCTCGTAGACATGATGAGTAGACACTATCATTGTCTAGAACCATAGAAAACCATTAAGGGACAACATGTGATGATGATAATTAAAGTCGAGTTACTTTTCACACAACCATAGGTTAGCACAAAGGTCCTCTCTATTCCACTATAAAAAGAGTGTATCACATCTTTTCTACTACAAAAACTATCACGGAGGTCCTCCATATGATCCCATCATCCAAAACAGAGGCCCTACCTATGACTCTACCAATCAAGGTGGAGATTCTCCATGATCCATAATAAAGCCTAGTGCGGGACCTCTATACACCAAATTCAACCCCACTAAGGTCCTCCCAATAAAGAAGACATAACCTGCCTTAACGAAACATCTAGAGGAAAGAGGGATAATACTCTCCATCAGATGTGAAATCCTAGAAAACAATATCTCATCATTGAAATCATTAACCATTGATATTATAAGGAAAAAAACTCGATAATGAATCTTTTTCCTTATCTACCAGTTCCAGGGGAAGGATCATGACATTTGAGATTCAAAATCCCAGAGAACATAGTCCCTTGGATCCCCTGATCCCTCCACATGAACATACTTGAGAAGGGTATTCTTTCTCCCTTATAGGGGATCACACAGTATCCATATTCATCATTGATAGTGTTCCTCCTTTTTAAAATCTCGGGATAGGTTAGAGAAATTTAATGGTCTAGTATGAAACCATAAAATGGGGATAACTCTTCTGATCCACTAATGAACACAATTTGCCTTTCACATCAGGCATTGGTGAAAACCACATCTTATAGGGTTATGATGATGAGGTTGGAACTTCCCCAGGCGATGTTCATATATGTAGTGTACATTCTACTCATTCAGTGAATCCTCTCCCTATAATCAAACAGAAGACCTATCTTTATTAGTGCCCATAACCATATGTCTGCCAGTACCGATCAATGAATGGGCCAAACAAGTGTAGGACCCTTCTTCTGAGAAACCTGGCTTGTGGGATTCTCTTACCAATGACTAGATGTTTGTGGTGTTTTGGCTACCTAATTTTTCATAATTTGACATCCATAGATCCCTTATAACCGATTATGATGTTTGTTTATTCCAAATTATCTGGGTGATGTTCTACCACTTCTATGATCATTAGTTGCCCTATCATGGAAGTCAGAATCCTGACAATAACATCAACCAGTTGTGGGAAAAATCATAGGTAAAAGTGATCTAAAAAAATAACAATGACAGGAGTCATATAAATACTTCCAAACCCTTATAAAAATCCATTTTAATATCCTTATAAATTTCCATTTATTTATAAAATATTCATCTTTGTTCATGTTGATCAGAGTTTGGAGAAAATATACCCCTCTCCATTTTATCCAAATTGTGTAGTAGTCTAGCCTATCTACAAATTATGAGAGGTCAACTAATGCTATTATAGTTGTTAATGTTTATTTAAATGATCATCCTAATAATCCTAGGAATAGTGGGACTAATATTGGGTAATATAGGGATGATCCACCTCTAGGGGAGGAACATTTCTAGGAATACCATCGGATTGTATTCCTCACTCATTAACAGAGATAAGAACATGACCTTGGGGATCCCATCGATGATTAATTGAACCTACCCATTGAAATATCGATAAGGGAATGGACCATGACATGTCATGGGAACCATTATTATCATATCTAAACATATTGTCATAACACATGGTATCCACCTTACTCCCATTGCATGGGGAGAATAAAAGGATCATCGTAGATATCACTGCTAATTTATCACCTAGATTATTGAAATTCAATAATTGGACCCATATTTACCATTATTGGGAACCTATTTATTCTCATTAAATCACATACATTCGACCAGGGGGGCTCATGTATCTATTTAGAGAAGAAGATGAAGGGTATTTTAAACGAAAATGGAATGAGTCACCAAATTCTCTCAAGCATAACTGCTCCCTAGGTCGATGAACCCTAAACATAATTTGATTATACTTTGAAAACATTTTGGGCTATGGATCCTTTTAATATGAGTTTATATCCACTTTCACCACTCACCATGAATCCTTGGTTACATAATAGGTGGGAATCCCACCTGAAGGAATGATATACCTAATGTGGGTAGATAATGTCTTTGCACCACCAGATATTGGAAATCCATTATTTTCTTGGTTCTATGAGATGATAGACCTACTACAGCACCAATCCCACATTATTTATATATCTGGACCACTTTAGTGGACCCAAGACTAGCAGACGGCTACCGTGGTCGGATATTTCACCCAAACACTAGAGCATCCCACATAGATCTTGTATATACGTCAACCCATATGGTCCGTTATTGGTTGGAAGGATCTTCATTGATAGTTTTTTTAGTATTTATACTCCACCACATGTAATACATGTATTTATGACCTCATAAATTTAAATCATATGCATTATGGACAAGTCATATACTTTTTCTTGTTGTAGGATGTCCTCACATATTCCCTAGACATGTTGTTTCCATTGGAATAAATTTTCACGATACTTGTGGGGAATAGTAAAATAAATAAAATAATATTTATTATTCCATTATAATAAAGCATAATAAAATTTGTTTTTATGAGATTGAAAAAATCAACCAAAAAATTATGTATTATATTATGATTTGAGTTCAAAAATCTGATGACTCTTATGCTATTCATTCATGGCATATGTCTCACACCATAATAGAAGGTCATGATTTAATGTTTTTAGGTTATTTGGGTTAGGAAAAAATATTTCTGTTAAGAAGGTGATTGTTCCATGAAATAAAAAATAATTTTTTAATTAAGAGGGAAATGATTTCATGTGATTAAGATGTTGTGTTTGATAAATAAGATTGTATAATTTTGGAAGAAATTGATTTATGATGTAAAATGTTATATTTTAATGATGGTGGCCATGTTTAAATTGACTTTAACTTGAATGCATGGTCATACCATAATGAATAGTGAAACCCTATAGTTATCCCTAAGGAATATTCAGTTTTTGAGCAGTTGAACATAACTATTTGTTAAATGCACATAATGTACCACAATTCACATAATCATGTCATGACTTGTTGTGTGGTCTAGTTATGAGATGTTTTGTTGATTTTGATTTTTTTATTCCACACATGACGATCTTACTAAAAATTATAAGTTTCTAAAATCAATAAAATCTTACTATAAAAGAAGGAATGAACAAATTTATGAGACTAATTTGAAAAATTTTGGCTACTGATTTCTATTATTGAATTTGAAAATGAAATTTAAAATTGAATAAAAGAGATTGTGATTTTTTATTGTATGAGAGTATATATTTTAAAGAAGTATAGTATGTTTTTAATAAGTATAATAGAGGTAGACAATAATAATAGATACCAAAAGATATATATATCTAATTATTATTAAATGATCATGAATAATATTCTTCAAAAAATAAACATAAAAGAATTCATTTTAATAAGATAGAATAAACTGGTATTGTAGTGATTGGTGAGTAATATATTATCCTTTGTGATAATTGGTTAATTTATACTCTCTTATATCTATGTTGAATATGTAAAAATATGTTTATTAGTTAATAGGAAGTGTAAAAAAATTATATTTCATATTTTTAGTGATTAAACTAAATAAGAAAAAGTGATACTCTGATCATAGTAAATACAAAGATTCTTGTATCTGATATGAGATCATTTTTATGTTTACCAGAATAGATATCTTTCTTGTATAGTGTGTGCCTCATATTTTTAGGGTAAATTTGTACATATTATATTTTCAAATGTATATAATTCTTTTTTTAATTAATTTAGTGATTATATTTGATCTTATAGAAGTAGAATACCATTCCATGATAAGGATGAAATCACTAATATTAATTAGACCACATTAAACCAAAACATTTTATTGATTGGTTGTGTAGATGTGAAAATGAAATCATTAAAATTTTCATTGAATATAAAAAGTCCTATTAATTTTGAATACATCATTGATAACATATTTTCTTTATCTTAACCAGTTTATATGATTGATAAATAAAAAATTATTAAGTATTATTAATCATTTTGAAAAAAATTGCATGCATAAAAAGTGTAAATTAAGGGTTATTGGAGTGGTTAATGAGATAAAATGGTGGTCTCCAAATAAATGGAAAAATTAATGATAATAAATGGATGTGAAAAACACATTATACAATGGAATATGGTAAATAAAAAATGCATTTTATAAAACAATAAATCAAATACAATGAAGAGGAGAGTGTCCCTAACCATAATTGAGTGGTTGTAAAAGCTTTTGAGGCCCATCCTAAGATATTGGAAACAACTTGGGAGAGATTCATATATGTATGAGGATATTAAATTCATGATAAATTTTATTATATTAATAAGTTGTGGAATTATTAGATTATAATTATAGATAATGATGGGGGAATTGATTATTAATATCTAATCATATATTTGAAACTCTATATGATAAAACAGTTAATACCAAATATCATTCCATTGATTCTACCGATTGTTTTTTCCAAATAGGATTACATCTATATATTTTAGAATTCCATGACTGTAAATCCTTAAAATTGTACACCTTGGTGATGTGGAAGTGAGTCATGTTTATAATGAATAGATTTTAGAACCTTAAAATATAATATATATTTCATTGGATGCACTAATGGTTTATAAAATTATTAAAATAACATAAAAAATATTTTAAATTAGACAACAGTTTTTCATGTATACCCTATAAGAATATATTACATGATATTTGGGTTATAATGTTATTATAATAAATGATATTTATATGTAAAGTATTTAATTTTTTCCCAAAACATATGACTATCTTGGAAAATTATGAAACAATAACTACTAGATATTATGAATGTTCAAATTTTAAAATTAATATTTATTTTATAATTTTCATTTTATATATTTTAATGTGTTCTTTTAAATCAAAATAATCATTTATTTAAGAATAAGGGTTTTTTATGATAATTAATGTATTTATATAAAAATATTTTATTGAAAAGCGTGAAATATTATTACCATTTAAATATAAATATGAAAAAATATATATATTAATAATAAGTTTATATGAAAATAAAATTTATTTCGAAAATCATGAATTTATCATAAAAGTGTTTTAATTAAAAAAATTCTATTCAAATTCAATTGGGTTTCTTCATTTAAAAATGTAATTTACATCAACCAATATACAATTTCAATATTAAAACGTGATAAATATGATTATTATTTTAATAAAAATGTTAAATATCAATATTCATACTTGTAGACCCTATATATGTAACATGATATTACACTACTGTATTTCCTAATGGAATGGTGTGGGACATTGTGGCTTTCCTAGGGTGGTGTGGTGATGCCATCTCCCTTACAAGTTCAAATAAACAAGAATATATGGTTATAATATTTCTAGTAAAGACCATTTCTCCTTCGTTCGGTGGAAATTGAATTTATCATAACCAATATTATATTATAATAAAAACATCACCTTAAAATCAATATATTATCAATAGTTATGATTTTCAAAAGTCTATTAAATATGGTGTGAAATATTTTATAATTTGTCCAAAATAAATGAAGTAGTTCATGTGTTTTATATAACTAAAATACATAGTAAGTAATTTATTTATTAATATAGGGAATTTAATTTAGAAAATTTTGAGTCTTTACATTCTTCCCCCTTCATAAATTTCCTCCTTGAAATTTAAATTTTTACAATAAAACATATTGGGGTCCTTCTATATTATTACCTCTTTTGGTCCCATGTTGCTTCCTGAAACATGTGATTCAACCACATCACATTGAATATGTGAGTTTTCATGTTCTATAACACATTATCCCTATCTTATATGTTCTTCACCCACTGCACTTCGTATGAAATACGATTATCTAATGATACCTCCTCTAGATTCAATACATGTGAGGGGTCTGGTAAGTACATACTCAAAATGAATACATTGGACACTTCATGTATATTGTATTCGTTGGGTGGGAGAACTAGTAGATATGCCAAAACTCTGTTGCGATCAAGGAGATGAAGGGTGTTGTTGTATCTTGGGATGACCTTCCCTCTCTTCCTAAAACTCATGACTTTCTTATAGTGATACATGATAATACACATTGTCTTCCATCTCAATCCTTGGGTCCCATCAATGGTAAGCTTCAACGCCCTTTGGTTGAATTTTATAGTATTTTATATATTGTTGATTGGTATAAAACTTATATTAGAGTCTGAAAAGTCATCCTATATAGAGCAGCATATGGTTCCATTTAAATGATATAGTGGAAAGTGTTATTTTATGAGAACTCTATTAGGGGAAGGTGTTGATCTCAATATCATGGGAAATCAATTGAAGCTTATCTGAAAATATCCTATAGAGTTATAATGCTTCCCTCGGGTTATCCATCCATTTGAGGGTGATAATCAATGCTGAACTTTAGTTCTATATTTGGTGTTATTTATAGGATCCTAAATCACTTAAATATAATACTTCAATCTATATTATAACTAATTAAGAGTGGTACTCAATGTAGTATGAAAAATTCCTATATCTATATTTCATAGTGAGTTTTTCAAGGGAGAAAAATTCCTTGATGGTAATGAATAGTTGTAAATTTTTATGAAGATCAACAGCCACCCAGATAGTATAATTTCATTTTGACTTCCTAGAGTGACCTATCAAGAAATCCACAGTTAAATTTTCCCATTTCCATACTGGTAGGGACAATAGTTTCATCATAACATTATAATGATTTCTTTTAGAAGTCACATGTTGTCATACAATTAATTGAGATACAAATTCTTCAATCGCCTTATTTATTTTATCCAAAACAATGTTTTATTTTAGATATTTATAAATATTATTCATTCTTAGATTAATAGAAAAGGGCAATTTATGGGAATTATCTAGATGTTACCTCTTCTATATTTGTTTTTATGGGACACATATCAATGATCTAAACCTTATAACCCTCTCTTTATAAAACATGATCTCCTTAATATTTTCAACCATTTTCTATAGCTCCTCATCGACTTTTTGAGCCTCTATATTGATAGAATTGAACTTATTTGTGGCAGGTAGGATATATATCCTTTTACTACTACTATTTCTATAATTTTTAAGTCTATGTATATTATATCCCTATAAATCATAATCACAGATAGGGTTGTATGATTTAATATACTAATAAAATCTAGAATATTGTATTCCGTACTTGGGAAGTAATGTATCGAACAATTATAATTATTGATTAAATTTAACAACATTAATTTGTTCATATTGAGATATATTTTGTGGATATATATTTGAGGATTTTGGGATCTAAAAATGTTGAATACTTCTCTATGAAAATATAATGTATAAAAATCATAAAATTGAAGATCACTACATTCAATTATGGATCATGTGTTCATTAGGTCTTCTCATGGATCTATAATTCATGGGAGACAAACAGTATGACATTTTTATTTTTTATAAAAAAACCCATGATCTTGAAGAATATAGGAATAATGATAAAAAATCCTTCCCCACTTGTGAATAATATGAGAAATTATATAGTGAATGACCACTTACATTACACATTAAATTTCTCCATACATTCATCCATCTATATAAAATACCATCTAGTAAGAACTTTCTTAGCTTATGGGATTGAAAATATTTATAAGTTTCTAAAAAATCAATGATTTTAGCTAGATAATTCAGGGAAACAATAAATATCTATAACATACATTAATCTAGGAATTCCTTCAATTACCTATATTTTTAAGGACCCATACATATCACATTGAAACTGATATAATTACTTTGTAATTTAAATTTATTTCTACAAAACATACTTTATATATTATTTTTATCTATATTTTCCTTTTTCATGGTCATCATTAAAATATTACATTTCATATAATGTTACTCCTTTATTTTAGAATACAGAAGAATAAAATTGACAAATAAATCCTAATGCTTGTAAAGTTAATCATTAATCGTATAATTTATCAATATGTGGTTGAATTTATTTGTTTTTTATTGTTATCCTATTGCAATCAAAATAATAAAGGCATAAGAATATTGTTGAATCTTTCTACATAATGAAGCGGACTGACACACCTCATAGTGATGAATATGGGCATATAAATCTTTATATAGACTCTCTTCTAGTTTCTTTAGTATATCATGATGTTCATCATTGGTCATTCTAAATATATTTTTAGATATTAAAAATTTTCTGAGTGTAAGAAGCATTGAGAACTCAAACATAATGATTTTAAGAAGACTAAAATATTCTTCAATAAACACATCTTTATGTTCCCTTATATGGGGAATTTCATTAAGGATGAGGTTTTACTTAATCACAATCATTTGAGCAGGATACGAACTCTCACAACAAAATAATAACCATCCTTGAGATTACTATATAAATTAACTATCCTCCTCCTCGTTTCACTTGTATATATTTAGGGGAGATTTTTGATACGAAGGGTAATTTCCTTTTCCTTCCAATTTATGGATTCTCTATGTAATGAAATCCAATATGTACCCATAGTAATATCCAATTAATATAAATTCAATAAACGTTTCTATCAAATTCAACCCCCAAATATGGATATACGTACTGTTTTAATACTTTCGATGTAATAATTATGCCATTTTCCATTTTCATTGACTAATTCACTTACATTTTTTGGGGGGATGAATAATTTAACTAAAAGTGTTCTATATTATAGAATGAAAAGAACCTAAATAAAATAGTATGTTTTCTATACTTTAAGAAATAACGTAAATACATATAAGCACATAATTATTGGGATCCACACCGATTTTTGTGGTGAATAATCTATCACATTTTCTTATGGTTATAGAGTTTTTAGTCATTAGTTATCATTAATAGACCTTGGATTAGTGAACATATTCAAAAGTGTAATTGTTCATTATAATTGAAAATATATATAGAAGTATGAGGAATAACCAGATAATTTTTTATTCTATAACAGTTTTGGATTCGATAGTTTCCATTTTCTAGTCAGCTTCCATTCATTCCCACCCCTAAAACATTTTAATGTGCCATCTATGAAATTTATTGGACTCTTTCTTCCCACACTTTTGAAAAGTGTGGGGTTTCTTTTTTTTCAAATTTTATTTTATTTTATCACTCAAATAAAATTTATGTCCATTATCCACATTCTATATCCAAACCAATGTGACCCATGATATTTTATAATCTATATTTTCAATTTGGGGGAATATTGAAAACTTCCCTTGTATCCATAAAATTATCAAACTGCCAAGTATTTTCTATAATTGGAATTTAGGACACTAAATAATAGGTCAACATAACATTCAGGATTAATTAAAAAGTATGAGGTATATTAGGAAAGTATATCTATTTTCTTCTCATACTCCTCAAAGGATTTTTCATTCTTTTTCATGATGCGAAGGAAGACCCTCTATATTGTTAGTTTGATATTGTGAGGAAAATACTTATCAAAAAACATTTTCAATAATTTTTTCCACTCAATTGATTGATCTCATCCCTAGTGATAATATTTTTTACCAACATCCAACATTGATCACATCTACGTCAATAAAAAAATAGTTATCATACCAATCTATTGATCAAATCATTGAATGATTGAAAAGATCATTTCAATGTAATTTATATATTGTTCAAAGATTAATAGAAGAAATGATCCATTTAATGTTAGAGTCCATTGTTGCACAAATGTATCAATTGAAACATTCCATGTCCATGGGGACGTGTGGTATCCCCTTCATTCATTTTTCTCTTCAGAACATATATTAATTGAGAAATTGTTTTCATTAATTTCTTGACTCCTACTCATATTGGGATGGAAATATCATTTTGGAACTGCACATCAATTTTGTTTTGAAATATGTTCACATATTTTTCTCAATTGATTTATATAATGGGAAAATTTGTGATTAAAATAATTGAATTATTAAACACATAAAAAGGGAAACTTATGAAAATTGAATGGAATATCATAAATTATATATATTATTTAACTAATAAAGTTATTGGTTTCAATAATTTTTATACATGGTATACTTCCTTTCATAAACCATTATGGATGTTTTTGTTTCATTTATAATGGTACATAATGTTTTTGAGAATTTACATAAGCATATCCCTTGGGATCATCAAACAATTTTTGAATTAGGTCCTCTTTGTCAAGAACCTGATGATTATCAACTCGATTCATAATGCACAGTTTTTTAGGTTATTACACCTATTTAAAACCATTCCAAATATACATCCATTTGTAGTATCTAGGCATGGACTTTATTCCATTGAGGCCAATTAATCTATACATTACCAATATTTTTGTCTGATTTCTTATGTTCAGTGGTATCCCTAATTCTATCACTATGGAATTCTAATCAAAATCCAAAAAAACAAAATTGGACCATTTTTTGATACTAATTATGATAAGTCATATCCTAAATACATTTTAACTAAAGATATATTATATAAATATTAATTTTATAAAATTTGAAAATTTATAAATCACTAGTGTGTTTGGGTAATTATATATGTAATACTATAACATGAAATATGGGTACAATCATATTATTCAAAAATCCAATAAAATTTCCAAAAATTCATTTGATCTTGTAAAAAACACTAGATAACCTCAGAGAAAACATATGAAAGGGGTGATCATTAAATAAAATTACGGTATTAATAAAAACACAATATGATGAATGTAATATGTATTAGAAAAGAGGAAAATAAATTTGAGATAGAAGGGATGATAATCATAAATGTGATAGTTAGATCATGATATAATATTATATCATCAAAGAAACATAGGAATTACTTAAGAAAATAATAGATGAAATCATAATTTTATTTCTAGGATAAGAACTAATAATTCATAACATATTTTTTCTTTGATAACTCCATCAAAACTATATACGGTGTATTATGATATAAAATCATTCAACGCATTAGAGGGCTAGATAAATATATTCCCACACAACACATTCATACATTTGTATATATGTTATTTTTCCACATATATTATAAAACATAGGAACAACTTTCATCACTTATCGTGCCCTGGTTATGTGTGTAGATTACATATATTGATTTAATTTATAAATATAGTATAGTTACATCATTGAGAATACACATTACTTTAATTGTAGATGGGTATTCACTATAAAAAAGTTTGGCTTGGAAAATCATATCATATTTTCGGCATCATAATAGGTGTACAAAATGGTTTATAGAATGAATTAACTAGATTGAAAGGTGACCTCTCATTAAATGGGAATCAAAAGGATAATAAACTAAGGTGAAAAAACATTGCAATAATGAAATTTTATATAATAGTGATTAGTAAAAATTATTTACTTGAAATAAACATCATAATAGATTTATGGACCCTAACTTGTCATTATAGATAATATATAATGAATTAATCATATCATATAGAATAATATACATATGAGTTCCACAAATATATAATACATTCATCATATCAGAACTCAAGTAATAAAATAAAATTTATAATACACAAATTGTGTCATAAACCATGAAATGATACGTGTTTTGTAAAACATTCACTATATTAGAAACCATGAAGTGAAATGGGTTTCATAAAACATTTTATCCTATCATAACCTATGAAAAATAAATTGGTTTGATAAAAATAATTTCATCCAAAACATAAATCATCCCGTGAAAGAATAAATTTGAAATCATTGTATTGTATCATTGGTAAAAATTATGTAACATCATTGGATTTCATCATAGATGAAAATTTATTTTGAAATATCAATTGGATCATTCATTGAAAAAAATTTCCTTTTAACATTGAAAAACATAATTTTATTATATAATTTCAAAATCCTGCTCATTGAAAAAAACCTTAAAAACTTATAAAAGAAGAATTAATTATCGTTTAAAACATTTATTTTGGAAAATATGCTTTTAAATTTGTTAAAAACATTTTAAAACATTGATCATTTTCAAAATAATTTTCTTTTAATGTAAAATTTTATTATTATAAAGGAAACATAAAATAATATAATGGTTAAAACATCAAAAACATTGTTCACTTGATACATGATAATAAATATTACATTCACATTTTGGTAAAATCAAAAAATGATATTCATGGGAAATTTAATGAACAGTAATCTTAAAAAAACATTATAAAAATTCACACAGGAATAAAAATTTATAAAATAAATCCTTGGTATAATGATAAAAAAATTTAAAAAATATATTACATTGGTATTGAATAAAAAGTGTCTCGATTGATGATAGAAATAAAGATGATTATTATTAACAATATTATGTTGGTATAATTAATACATTATGAGAGTAAAAATAAAGTAATGAAATTATTATCTATAAATAAAATGAGATGGAGAAATTTATTGACTTTCTGGATAGGCAGGCCATTATATTTCCTCATCAGAAAGCTGATGATAAAAATTCTTAAAAAACAATGAGATTGTGAGTAAAACAATTACAACTTTGTTATCAATTAAATAATGTTACCAAATAAAGAATAAAAATATATGAATCATTAAATACACATAAACAAATGATATTCAGGACATAAATGTTAATGGGGTATTATATACGCCTTATAAAAAAGGATAGAATTATAACATATATTTTGTTCCATATAATGAAACATTGAGACCAAAGTCCATTACCTTATATCTAAAACCGTTTCATAGAGGAAAAAACTCCATTATAATAAATATAATTTTAATATAAATCTCTTATAGAAACATATTTATTTTTTTCATTCCATATATGACTTAGTTATAATATTTTTTTATATATTTGTTGTTAATTCCTTTTCAAAATACGGTTTCAATTAATATCTACATTGATTTTCAAATATTTATTGATTTGGAATTTGCAATACTATTATATTTATCTTCGTCCCATTTTCTAAACAAAATTTCTCATGAAATAAATATCATATATATTCGGTATATATGTATTTAGAGTAATCCATTAAATTTATCAATGGGAAATTAATTACAATGTTAATAGAGATGTCAGTTCGTACGTACGCATGGACACTGTATATATTTTAGTGACTGATAAAATAAGTAAAATTTAATTATCATATTACATTAATAGAATCATTTTTATTACATATATTCCACATTAATTAATTAATGTTACAATTTTTACCCTCCATTCAAAGCGTTAGTGAAAAAATTAAACACACCGCTTCAGGAGGCGGTAGTCAGATGTACACATGAACAACGTTATTGTATCCACCACCGAATGGAAGTTAAGAAGGTATATGTGATATCATAATTTAATAAGTATAATTAGTTAAAAAATATACAATATAATATTTTATTTTTTCTATATTACTATCCATGTAAAATCGAAATTTAAAACACATCTCATCGGTTTGTGAGCCGTTAATCTACTATACACATGAGGGACAATATTTGTTTTTCTACAAGTTGGGAGATAATAAGGTATAAGTGGTATTAAAATTTATGTAGTATAATTATATCAAAAATATAATATATAAATATTCAATCCATTACTATATCCATTAGTGAATGTTGGTGGTGGAAAATGAAGAAAAACGATTCATGAAGTGGTAGTCCACCGCACACACGATCGACTATTTATTTTCTCATTTGATCGAAGAGGAGATGAATATAGGATATGAAATTAACATAATAAAATATAATTATATTTTATATACTATTTTTATTATATCATAATTAATTATGACTTTTTAGAGAAGGTGGAGGAAGAAATGAAACAAAATGTAAGGTTGTGAATTTTACAACCTCTTTTTAGAACCTCATCAGGTTTATACCTAAAAGAAAAATTGGATGGATTTATCCTAAAAGAAAGACCTTGTGGATGTTGGTATATAATGAAGAAATATATTTTGACCATTATTAGTGGAACCAAATGGGTTTCTATATTTGAATAATTGAGGATATGAGGTGTCTTTTTCTAAGTGGGGGATATGAAACACATGGAATTTTTGAAATGAATAAAGTGTAAAAATGTTATTCCCAAACCTAAAAGTTCAAAAAATGGGTTACTACAAAATCATATATGTTTTTTATTGGAAATAGAATATTAAAATTGGGTTTTAACAAGTTTTAAATTCATTTTACACCTTACCTCTTTAGTTTATCCCTCAATACACCAATTTTAACATTAACCATGGAAATTAATTTGTACATTTTTTACTATTTATTTTTACCAAAACATATATTCACCATAATAGATAATATAAATTATGATTATTCCAAATACTTAATACATTTTTTAAAAATTAAATTTACAAAACAAGATGAATCTAATTTAAAGATAAATCTACCATCGTGGTGAAAAATCTGTTTTCCATAGAGAAAAATAAGATAAGATTAAATTATTTTGACATTAATATTCAATATAAAATTGATTAAAATGACACAAATTTGATTAATAAATATATAATATAGCTAATTATACTTTCTAATAAATCATAATACATTTATTGTGCATTAAAATTCATTAAATTAAATGCAAATTCTTAATAAAAACCAGTATTTTCACTCTTCATAAATAAATTTATTTTCTTTTTAAAATTAACAAAATTTTACCAAATGATAATTTTTAAAAATTATTTCAATAAATATTTTTAAATTTCCAAATAATGATTTTAAAAGTGGAAAAAATAATTTTAAAACTAAGTGCACACAATGTGATAGTTATTATTTTTAAAATAATACATCATGTAAGCCTAAAATTGGATTTATTAACATATAAATAAACAAATAAAATATATATTTAATTTAAAAAATTCAAAAAATTGAATTATTAAATTTATTAACATAAATTGTTTTTCACATAAAATATATTTTTTCCTGAAATAGATTTTCCTTTATTTTCAAATGTTTTTTTAATTTCATTTATAATTAATTGGTAACCAAAAAATAAATATTTATATAAATGTATAAACCAAGAATATTATTATTATGGTATGTCTTATATATACCATCTGCATGAATGGATATTTGATATGTATCATATTAAATCATAATATTTTAATAATTTGGAAAATTTTGTTTCAACTCAGTGTTGCGTGTAATGTAAGATAAAATAATTTATTCTTTTAAAGAAATACATACCTATATTTTCATGTAATGAAAGATAAACATAGTGTTTTTTTAATATACGATATCTAAAAAATTGAATTAATTAGGAATATAATATTTCACAAAAAAATCAAGTTGTTGCATTCATCACCCCCGTAAAATAAATTTCTCTCTCCAAAATATGTTCGGATGCAAGAAAAAATTTTGTGGATGCTTCTACCTCATTAAATTTTATGTTTTCCACATAGATTCTTTAAATTGGTGGGTTTTCCAACAATATTTACCATGTTTGTGGTCTTGTTTCATAGCACTTTCTCCATACAATATAGAATCATCATAGATTATTTCTCATAATAAATATCCTTCCCCAATGGTTAACCTATTATTCTAGTAAATGTGATGTGTCAGGTATCTATATCCTCAAAAGAGATAAATGTAACACATCATTGACTATTGATAGTTTTATAGGAATAACCTATTCAAAATTTTTGGTCCCAATATGTTCAAAATTTTAAAGGGTACAATATATCTGGGGTTCAATTTTCTTTTATATCATAAGAAAATGTTCATCCTTTGTTTTAAATTTGATGAATTTCCACTTCATATGTTAATTCAATAGATGAATTTTTCTTGTCTAAAGTACTGAAATTAAATTATAATATATCATAATAATGATTTTTCATTCATTTAATATCTATTTAGCAGAAAATCCAAAAAAATTATCACAAGTTATCCAATATGGATAAATATTTATATGGTGAACTAATAAAATAATCACTAAAATATAAATGAAACCCAATGTATAGTTATATACTTTTAAAAATAGTTAACCTAATGTATCCTCCAAAATATTAAAATAAAAAAATTTAGAATGTAAGTTACTAAATATCACGAATTATCTTATCATTAATCCTCCTAAAGAAATGGAGTAACACATAATTTCACACGAATGATATGGAAATACCTTGTTTATATATTCTCATAAAGCATATTTATAACATCAATTACCATAAAACATCACTGAAGGCCCACATGCATCAAAAAACTTAGAACATTCCATTCAATAAATAAAATCAATGATTTTAGAATGTATTCTTTAATTGTAGAAATTGTGATAATCCATCACAGATAACATAAAAACATCATCATCATATCACTAACATATTCTATGCTCATTAATACTATACAATGTACATTTTCTATATCTATCATCTCATTATCCCAAAAAATCATCCTTATTTCAACATCATGAACACATTAATTGTTATATTTCCTATAATAATGTGATTTCTATAAAATAACAACTTTCAATTATATCACTTTTCACATTCATCATATTCATCCATCAATTTCAAAAATATCATTATTTTAAAACATATTCCAAAAAATCCTTATATATTTCACGATTTAAAAAAAATATAATTCTTGAAATCAAATACATATAAACATTAATAATTCTACATCTTTCTAATACCATTCAAATGGATTTGTTATTAAATATTTTAATACCTATTTGCATTTATATATCATTCGTAATCTCTTTATCATAAAAAACCAGTACTCATACAACCTTGCTAATCTTCATATTTATATTTCCACCTAAGATACATATTTGTATGATACCTAAAATTTCATCATTTATAACATCCAATCATTAATGATTCCATAGAGAAATTATTATTATCATTAATTATGTTAACTAATGTTTTCAATATTTCTTTATAATCTTTTACTCTATGACATTTTTCTCCACATATAAAATAGTAAATTATTCCTTTAAGATATTAATTAAAGGTTTTCCCATATTATCAACATATAGGAAACTGAATACACATTCCCCTTTGGCCTCTAATTTCTGACCTCTTAGTGAACTCGAGCATTTTATTCTTTGGTGAGTTTGAGGGTTAGTTATAGTTCATGTCATCAATAATATATCATGATAATAGATTATGAAAAATAATAACATTGTCACAACAATCATAATCCCATTTGGTTACTCAATAATACATTTTTTCTCACAATAAAGGTTATCCTTGTATTTTTTAGTTTCATCCATTGAATAAAACAAAAAAAATGTAGTGTGACCAATAATAATAATATTGGGAAACCACATAATCATGAAAATTCACATATTTTATGTCTAATTCAGGAGACATTGTTTTCAATCTAATACACTATAGGGTAATCATAGGTTATTCATGGTCATCATTTTTTCAAATCCTTCATAATCGTTCATAAAGAGTTTGTAAATTTCCATACCATATCCTCTGGGTGCGTAAATGACAATTCATAGTGAATCCCATCATCATATACTAGGTCATTGTATATTAAAGCCTTATTTACCCATTTTGAGTAATTAAACCTAGGAAGATCAATTTTTTAACCATTTTCCACATATAATATCATGATTCTGATGTAATTTATTAGAAACAAATCATTCCATCCTTCACCGAATTCCAGTATACATTTATATATGTAGAAATATACATTGACATATACCTCGACATATAACAAGGGATCTCACTAATTTTTCTCATAATAGATTCTAATTGTTAACTAAACCTTTAACTGACAGTAACTATAAGGAGCCTCACTTTTCATATATAAATTTTACGTCTTAAAAAATAAATATTGAAAACATTTACCAAATACATGGTTGTCGACACTTAAATATATGTTTCCTAGGAGTTTTTGAGGAAGGAAACACCAATTTAGAGAAAATACATTTCAAAAGTACTGAAACCCCATCTATGGTCTATTTCGTGATTTAAACCACCTTCGCTAATTGTCAAATATCACAGAGGACTAGGTAGCACGAATGCTTGATAGTAAACTCTCCATAGTTTCAAAGATGAGTTGCAGAGATCTTCGTGGTCACACAGAGGGGTGAGAGCAACCTATGTTCCATGAAATTAGGACTTGCATACCCCTTTATACTCTATAAGCACATTAATCTTCACAAAGAGATCCAATATTCATGAAACCCACACCATATAAACACCCCTTTTGTCCGGATTTTTAGTGAATGTATGACCTTTAGACATCAATTAAATTCTCAAATTTCATGATACTATTTAACACTGTGAGTAAAGGAGAATATTTATCCCTCAAACTATTCAAGCTTCCGGAAACCCCCACCCCATTAGGATATTGATAGCCTGCACCCAAAGTAGTGAATACTATCATGAAATACCATTCCACTCACAGAATAAGAATATACCATGAAGCACATGGGGATTCATGATGCACCCAGCCAATGTGAAGACATACCCCTAGGAACCATGACATTATTCAATGGAAGGTTAAGACTATTTCAATAAAATATATACCTTTTTAAAACTATATACCACTATGAGGCCACTAATTATCATGTGGTACATCTATGAATCTCCCAAGATTAATGGAGATCCTCTTATTAGACAATCCATTTAACCTCATATTGGATAACATAGATTCAATATTTTCATGTTACCTGGGACACCATACTAATCAATGACCTTTTCAGATACTCCACAAGTCCCACTGAGACATGTACCATCCACAACTACATCTTGCCACTTATTTACAACTGCGGCCTAATCCCCCATTAAATTTTTTTCTTCTATGAATATGTACACTATGGATTTTTTCATCTATGAATACAGAACCTAACGTTTGACTTATAATTGACACAACTCCATCTAAGTTCCCATGATATGCCATTCCCATAGATAAATGAGCAGTTGTCATGTAATCCCTAGGGGTTGAATCATCGGGGAAACTATGGGCCTGTCTCGATGAGGATTCTTTATAATGTATATTAATCTCACCATGAAAAGATACCCCATGATGAGTGACCCCATAAATATCCATTAAATATGATGTAAATCTTATAAGATCTGTGTTCAAGTCAATTGATATTAAAATGAAATACAACATTATTAGAATATGATGTAAAAAATGTAGCCTTACCCTCTAGGGTGAACATTGGATTCCAGTATATGAATAAAATGGGATGACCTAACAGCTCCTATACTATGTTATTATAGAATTATTACCCATGTATTGTAATCCTATGATTCCACTATCTCCTCCTCCATGGGAGGTCACTCCACGTATTTGGATGACACTCCCACACATAGGTAGCTTCCATGAATATGACTCAAATTATCCTTCCCCATCAAATGATGAAACAACCACAATACAAAAATTTTAGGAATAATCACAACACCATCTATTATCACATTGGGATGATCCTCCACCCATGAGCATATTCCATGAAAAAATATATATAATTCCATATAGTGTGATCCTCATACAAAGGGTAGTTTCTATATGTAATCCCAACACCCTCCCTTATCAACAATCCTTATTGAACATGAGTTTCATTTCCTCGTAACGTAAATTTGTATGGATATGTCTTGTTATATGACAATAAATTGTGGCATTGAACTACATTGGTTTTGATATATGTCTCTTAAATATGGTGTGTATTATTCCTCCACGAGGTTCAATCCCAACAATGGAATACTCAAGTGTTACCTCTTCCCTCTGAGGTATGCACCTTCAATCTACCTCCATATTGTATTTTGATCCCAACAATCGTAATCCTCAGTGTGATATCATAATACCAAGGGACACATATCTGTATCTGTCTCAATAGGGTGTTTGGATCACAATAGTGGTAAGCCTAGGTATGCCATCTCCCCTACGTATTCACCTTCAGACCAACCTCTGCAATGTGTTTTAATCCCTACAATGGTAAACCTAGGTGTTACATCTTCCATCCAAGGGTTGAACCACTAAATCCACCATTATTATGAGTTATTATACACAAATGATAATCCCATGTGTCGAATCTTCCCTCCAATGTATGTACCTCTTGATCCTCCCCCTTTGGGTGGTTTGATCTCTTTAATAGTAATCTCATATGTCACATATTCTCTCTAGGGAAGAACATATGGAATATCCTCAGTGGGGAATTATGATATCGATTAATTTTAAAATCAATTGTGACATAATCTATCCATAGGGATTCACCTCGGGATACTCCTTGAAAAATATTTCTGATCTTATTAAATGGTAAACATAGGTTTGACAACATCCCACTTAGGGGTGAACCTCAAGATCTCCCTCAACAATGAATTTTGATACCAACACTAGTAAAAACAGATGTAGAATATTCCCACATAGAAATGAACCTCCATGAATACCTCAATAGAGATTTATTATCCTTAAAATTGTAAAATGTGGTGTTATATATTCCCTCCAAGGAATGCATTTCTAGATCCACGTCAATATGTTGTTCATATCCGAGTAAATGGTTTACTCAGGTGTGACATCATCACACACAAGAGGAAACCTATAGATATACCTCAATGGGGTGTTATTATTCAAATCAACGATCAAATAATGTTTAAAATATACCTTCCAATGGATGCACCTAATGATATTACTCAATAGGATTTTCATATCCTACTCAATGGTAACCTCATGTTTGAATTCATCCATCATAGAGACGCACCTCTGATTATTCCTTTATTGGGAATTCTGATCCCAAAAATGATAAACATAGGTGTTTAATATTCCCACCTTGTGAAACTCCTTCTTTATGCCCCTCCAAAGGGTTTCAAAATACAACCCTTAGAAATTTAAATTGCAAGACACAATAGAAATCACAGGTGTGACATCTTTCCTCCAAGTGAAACACCTCATTGATCTATCTCAAAGAGACCTTAGATAAATCTATACATGTCATGAAAATATGCCTCAATCAATATCAATGGAAAATTATGATCCCAATCCGTGTGACATAAAACTTGTGACCTGATACATAATACCTACCCCATGAAATAAAAAATGATTCATGAGGTAATAATCCATAGAATACATGTACCCATGATGTTAATTACATCACGATTGACATGGTATGCCTTTGGTTTCATGCCTATGATTCCTCATATGATATTCCCTCCAAAAGAGGAAGATTCATAGGTGACCGATGAACCCAATGTATAATCATTACTAGATGTTTCTAGTGCGACTACTCACCTAGTTGAAGGTAGGGTATCTATTAAGAAAAATGATGTGAAATCAACTAGAACCACACTGAGACTCTATTGATAATGAGTTTTATGAACATCACATTATAATTAAGGGATACCCAGACATGGAAATCAATTCAATGAACAAATCTGTGGAAGGAGGAACTGACATCCCCTCATATTTTCTCTATAAATGAGTGTACATAACTGATGAATGTGATGGAAGCCTCGGGCATGTGTAAAGTAGGAATACAAGACCATGGAAATGAAAAACATCTTCTAGTAGGTGGAAATGATGAAACTTCAGTCTCCGTTAAATGTTTCTGAAACAAAAATGGTGAAAATGATGTGAAATTAGTATCCTTCATCAATTGGAACTATTAAATCTTTACACTATATTTTGGATTGGACCCAGACGTTGCTGGAATGAGGATTCATCAATAGAAATGGAGAACCTGACATGAAATTCTTATCCTCAACCATTAAGACTAGTATATTATTTAGAACATATATATTTCCATTTCACTAGATTTCAAAATTCCATTCTCGGCCCCACCATGAAAATGTTGGGCCTGGAAGGAAACTCACATGTGAATTGGGGTAGTTAGCATTGAGTTTCTTTGGTCCACAACACTATCAATGTGTATCCTTATCCACTTCATAGTATTGGATGATGTTGGAAAATTTGGAATTTCTTTTCTTGTACCTACACGAATGGTTGAATCTATATGAATTAAAAAACAGAATCCTGATACAGTTAGAAACATTGATTTTGTAGGTGAAAGGATAAAAGGAAATGAGATGTGGTGATCCTACACAACTATAATTCCACTTTTCTTTTATCCTCACCATTTTCTACTTGGGGACCACAACCCGTATCGACATATAATATCATCTAGAGGAGGTTGATTGACACCCTGATGCACTGATATGAGTAGTATTGGGTAATTACCAATAGGTATATGGCATGTTAGGACCTTGGAGGCATCAACTCCATGACCACAATTCCTCCCCTAAGGGCTATACCATCGGAAACCACCCCACCATTCCAATAAACAATTACTTCATGATTTTCTACCTGGTGTTTTTGGATTACTCACCGTAACATCCTAGGTAAATAAAGAATAAGACATATTTCATATTTATTATTATTTGTAAAATAAATATTAATTTTACTTTAATGGGGTTGCTCTGTTTGATAGCATACCCGATACGCAACAACGAGTTTCCTTTGAATCTTACGTTGCACACTAATAATATAATATTATTATCTTAAATGGTAGTTAACTCCTAGACTTTGTATTTTATGTAATGAACAAAAATAAATAAAATATGATTATACATGTTTTTTAAATGTATTTACATTTATCCAATAAATGTTAGATGCTTAAAATGTGAATGAATTTAATTTTAAGCATAATTTACATTAAAAGGCCGATTTATCACTTTTTAATGGCGAACACTTTTTAAATCTAGTTTTGGTCATTTTAATACATTCTATACGATGAAATAAAATCCTTTTTTATAATTGGGACATCAAAATTTACTCTGTGTCATTTTTTGTAATTTTTCCGATAAAGTTCAATTTTTATTGTATATTGAAAATATTGTATTTTAATTCAAAACTATGTTTTAATATAATTGATTTATATGGTTAGATTATATTTTCAATTGGTTTTAATGTGTAATTTGAATTTATTTTTACCATTTAATCCAATTTTGGTCATTGAAATTAATTTCACTTTAAAATTGGGCATAAACAAGTGTCAATCTTTTGATAGTTATTGTTTCTTAAAAACACATTATTTGTTTTGATAACGGGAATTAATTTTAAAATTAATTAATCCCACTTCTATGTTTGGAATTTCGAAAAATAGACATAATTCTTGAATTCAGAATATCAAATATAGCTTAGGCTGAATTTTTGGTATTTTTCTGAAAAACTTCATTTTTTGATGAATATTAAAACCACTTACTGGTAGTTAAAAAACTGCCTTTTTCATTTAAATGAAATTTGACCACTTATGTGAATTGAATTTCAAAAATCTGACATAGATGGTAGTTATTAAGAAGTAAAATTTGGTTCATTAAGATGAAAATAATTTTTGGTGAATAGTAACTTTTGACTTTTAGTTACCACGCTTAAAGGTAAAAATGGTAATTCAAGGTTAAAAAAAATATTATAATAATTCAAAATTACATTAACACTTGTCCAAACCTTATTTTTTGATTAATTTACTACCATGGTCATATTTGGGTCGATTTTGGGACCCCATTGAGCCACTTGGGAGTGATAATGACAATTTAGATTCATTAACTTAAAGTAAAGGAAAAATGACAAAAGAAAATATCTTTTATTAAATTAATTTTTATAAGGGGTTATATATATATTATTTTTTCGACTATAAATATTCAATGGAAATATAAAAAACATTCTTATATCATGGTAATTTATTTATAATTTTTAGACATCAAATAAATTAAATTATATATGACACAATAATGATGTAGTGTTTACCTCTTTAATAAATGATTTAAATAAATATGATTAAAATGATTAAAATATTACACAAAACATGTCCAATTCTTATTGGATGATTTTATTTAGAATATGGGTCAACTTTGCTTCTCCTTTAATGTTTTTTTTGACCTTTAGAAACCGAATATAAGTTTATAATAAAATAATATTTTCACACTTTCCTAAAGATCCCCTCCTCTCCATTATAAAAGGAGACCACTTATAACCAATTCCTCACACCTCTCAAGCCTTTTGGATCATCCAACATCTTCCCAATTAATCTCCCTACATCCCTATCCTCCTCCTAGAAGCCTTAACTTAGGCATATGGAACTTCAAGAAGTCCTTTGGTTCAAAACAACGGGAGTTACCCAAATTAATGGTAACAGTTTCTCTTAAATTGTTTTCTTTTATTTTACTTCTCCAACCCCTAAACACTTTTTATTCCTTTATTTTGTAACAAAACCAATATAATAAATATACCGGGATGTTTTCATGAGAATTATTAGAACTACACTTACACACACCTCCATCTAATTGATGAATAACATAATGTTTCTGTGGATGGAAAACTAACGCCTCACGAAACAATGATTTTTCGATTATCTCATACCACCTCTCATGGTGGCCATTATGATGGAACTGTATTTATATATGATATATATTATGTTTATGTATTTTTTATTCTTCTGTAATTTCCATTTATAGCATGCCTATATGGTTTCCATTATGGGTAGACACGATAATCTCATTAGAGGAAATGTGGACTACTGCCCCCTCAAAGTTATATGACTCATTCATACCATATGTGGTACATATAAAAGATAGATTTAATGATGTTATATAGGATACAAAACTGGAATTATAATACTACTATGTATCATAAGGTTTTATTCCATTAAATATGAAATATAAACGGAAGTAGCGTTCATGCGTACGTACGGCTTACCGTCTCCATGAACAGAACATTTCATTTCTTACCTCTAAATGTTATGGAATATTATAAATTCATGCATATACTGGATATATATGATTTATATAATATCTAAATAATTAATTGCATTCTGTATATAATGAAATATTGACCGCATGAACAACAAGTAATTATAAGAAGTCCATTTTTGACTCAAGTACCAAATATAGACAAAACGAACATTATTAACTGAAATGATTATATAATGTTTATAACATGGTAATAAGTGATATAAAAGGAATAATAAAATTTAAAAAGGTTCTTAATAAATTATAAATTAACATTAGTTTATTCTTCATGAGATTAAAGAACGATCGAGTCAAGTCGGACTCGATGTAAGGGAACTTCTTAACCCAATTTTCGTTCATTAGGTTGATCTTCTCTTTCTTGTTTATTTCATTCTTTGATTATGTGAGAAATGAATTTATATGTATTTGTACTTGATTTATGTGTGATTATATTGAATACACATAATAGATCTATTTTATTTACATAATTATCTTTGTAAGGTACTTCGTCTCAATCTCCTTTCATTGAGGCATATTTTGTTTTAATACACGACTTTATTTTATACGCTATATAAACACCCTTGACTTTTCGAAGGGAATATTTTTCTATGAAGCGTTTTACTAAACCACAAAAAGGAATTTTTCTTTTAATGTTATCAGTGACAAAGACCTTTTCCACCACCTCGAGTATTATTTGATCTTTTGCTTTCTCAAAAAGCTGTAATGTTTTTAAAAGAAAATAAATATCATATACTCTTTTATGTATTTTGGTGTTGAAACTGGTTTAGATAATATATCTGTTATGTCAATATATTTAAGTGATATATTGTGATTGAAAAGGGGAAAAATTTTCTTTCCTTTATATTTTTTTTATGTCTTATGATTTTATAATGGTACATGAATATTTGATGGGTGGTTACGTGATAAACCAAATGACGGGTGGTGTCGTGTATACCAGGACGGGTGGTTAAATTATAACCTCCAATGCATTGGGTATGGAAGTCATCCATATGGCTATTCCATTTAGTGATATGTGTGGAAGTTTACCGTATGGTTATTCCATTAAAGTATGTTTATGTACCAGGTTATCTTAATATGTTATTTTTTCTTTATATGGGTTTTATTGTAATATTTTGGTTACAAAAGGGTATGTAATGATCTTTTATTTAGCAAAGAGTATTTACTTCCTCATAAAGGTGAAAAGTATTACTTATGTTAAAGTATTCATGGTGTACTTGTTGTTTTGAAAAAATGATGGTTTTTCTTCATTGTGTATCCCTTACTGTTCTTTTTATACTCATTCCAAGTTTTGAAATGTCTTTCAAAGGACATAAAGTCTAATAGGGTCAAGGACGAGATCAAGGAAAAGTCATGCCGTCTAAAACATGGAACTAGACATGACTCTTTAATTCCAGATTTCATGTTTTGTAAAAAAATGGAAACTGGGTAGATGTTTCTACTTTATAATATTTTGAAATGTAATAGTTATGGACTAAATCTATAAAACTCTAAACCTGAAAATATCCTCAACATGAATTATTCATTTAATTAAATATTATGTAAGGTTTAAGGCCGGGTCCTTATAGTTGGTATCAGAGGTCGGTTTAGACAACTTTACGAGTTAGGGTATTGTTAAATTAATATCCATAATGTAATTTATGTTAATATTGAAATCATATAGCATTTACAGATTACCATGTAGCTTTACATAAGATATTTATATGTTCAGAATGGTTTTCCGCAGAGGAAATAGGGCAGCTATGTTGGGACGACATCCGGAGGAAGACAACCATCCAAATTAGCAACCTGAGATGGTCAGAATCGAAACTGAATAGTTTATTGCAGTGATAGAATAATCGACTCAGGCTATAAATGGTGGTGGTATTCATGTATGAGATCATCTAGATCAACCGCAGAGGAACATTTCAGTAGTGGATCATTTCATGAGGCAACATCCCCCATAATTCAGAGGATCATCTGATCTGGTGCTAGTAGAACGGTGGATTAAAACACTGGAAAAGTTTTTCGATGTCATGGGTTGTTCAGAACATCAAAAGGTTAGTCTTAATATTTACTATTTTAAGGTCAAACTGATCAGTGGTGGTCGATGGTAAAAAATATTAGGGATAGTGAGGAGATTAATTCTTTTGATTGGGATGAATTCAAATGTATGTTTCTTTAGAAATATTTTCTTAATGTTGTGAGTCTTTGGATGGAAAAACAATTCCTAGAATTGAGGCAGGAGGATGACTCAATGGCTGCTTATGAAGCAAAGTTCACTCTACTGGCACGGTATGCACCAAATATAATCTGAGATCTTGATAGTTAGATAAATTGATTTTTCTCAGGAATGAAGCCACAATATCGAAGAGTGATACCCTCTCGTGAGTTCAAAAGTTATGAAAAACTTGTTCGATGTGCGGAGAAGGGGGAAATGGAGTTTTTCGATGATCAAGTGTTCTTTGAAAAACAAAAAAATAAGAGGTCTAGTTGGTAGGAAAAGGGGAATAATTCATCAATAAATCCAGGAGGTAAAAAAACTAAATATCCATGCTTTGAGAAGTGTGGTAAAAAGCATCCCGGTGAATGTTTATCAAAGTCTAGAAAGAGCTTCCGGTGTGGTAGGTCTAGTCATATTGCTCATAACTGTAAAGAATATGATCAATCAGGGAATGAAAATCCATCGGTAAGATGTTTTAAGTGTAATTAAATGGGTCATTATGAAAACGAGTGTCCATAGAAGAACTCAATAGAGGGAAAGCAGCTAGACTACATGCAGAAAGGGGTGGTGAAATCATTTTCAACTAGTTCAACAGATGATGGGACATCGAACGAAGTAGTATCAGGTACACTATTTGTTTTTTTAGATTATGCCAATGTGTTGTTTGATTCGGGGTCTACACACTCTTTCATTTATGAGAAGTTTTCTAGTAAATTGGGAATTCCATCTCAACATATGAATACAGAACATATGGAAAAACACTTGGAGGAACTGTTGAGACAAAAAAAATTATAAGAACCTTCCTATCCTTGTTTGCGGAAAGAATCTACCTGAAAACATTATTGTTTTGCCTCTAGTAGAGTTTGATGTTATTTTGGGCATGTATTGGCTTTCTGTTTACCATAATAAGATTGACTCCATAGTTAATGAGGTTTCTTTTCAAAATGATTTATAGTTTGTGTACATAAATGAACCATTTCTTTTGATAACATATTAGGAAGCTGAGAAACTAGTAAAAAATGGAAATTAATGTTTCCTTGCACATATTGTTGAAAATAAAGAAACTGTTCAGATTAATGATGTTCCAGTGGTAAATGAGTACCTTGATGTTTTTCCTAACGAGTTTCCTAGAATTATGCCTGATCGGAAAGTTGAATTTACTATTGAATTAGTTCCTGATGATAAGCCAATTTCAAATCCCCCTTATCGAATGGCCGAAATTGAACTTTTAGAGTTAAAGAATCAATTGTAGGATTTATTAGATAAAGGTTTTCTTTGACCTAGCACATCACCATGGGGTGATCTTATATTTTTTGTTAAAAAGAATGATGGTTCAATGAGACTTTTAATTTATTATAGAGTATTGAATAACATAACTATTAATAATAGTATCCTTTGCCTCATATCAATGATTTGTTTGATCCGCTCCCAGGAGCTCAGTATTTTTCGATGATTGATTTGAGGTCGGGTTACCATCAGTTTAAAGTAAAGGAAGAAAACGTTCCAAAGACCGTGTTTCATACTAGATATGGCCATTATGAATTTGTAGTTATGCCTTTTGGGTTACTAATGCTCCTGCTGTATTCATGGATCTTATTAATAGAATTTTCTATGATTTCTTATATAATTTTGTGGTTGTGTTCATTGATGATATTTTGGTTTATTCAAAAATTAAAGAGTAGCATGAAAGTCATTTAAGGGTCATCTTGAAAACCTTAACATAAAAGAAACAATATGTGAAATTTAGTAAGTGTGTGTTTTGGTTACAATAAATTTATTTCCTTGGTCACATTGTTTCAAAAAATGGAATAATTTTCAATCCTACTAAAACAAAATTTGTTGAAGAATGTCCATGACTGAAAAATATAATCGAGAATCTTAGTTTTCTTGGTTTGGTGGGTTATTAGAAGAGGTTTTTAAAATTTTGCAAGTTTATCTAGTCCAATGACTAAGTTAACTAGAAAAGGTGTTATCTTCATCTGGACAGAATAATGTGATGGTTATTTTCAGGAATTGAAAATGAGATTGGTGAATAGTCCAGTTTTGGCACTTCTATCTACAAATGGTGAGTTTGTTATCTACAGTAACGCTTCGTTGAAAGGAATGGGTTGTGTCCTAATGTATAATGATCAGGTAATCTCTTATGCTTCATGTCAGTTGAAACCTCAGGAGTTAAATTACCTTACACATGGTTTGTAATTAGCTGCTGTTGTTTTTACTTTAAAATTTTTGATTCACCACTTGTATGGAGTAAAATGTGAAATATATACTGGTCACAAAAGTTTGAAGTTTATATTCACTCAAAAATAATTAGACATGAGACATAGGAGATGGTTGGAAGTAATCAAGTATTATGATTGCATGATCCATTGCCATCTAGGAAAAGAAAATAAAGTGGATGATGATTTGAGTCAAAAAAGTAATACTTCATTAATCATGTTACATTTGGAACGAGATCCTTTTGTTTTTTATTTTATGAACTTTGGGATAGAAGTTTTTGGTGCAAGAAATTCTTCTATTTTTTATCAGGTGTCAGTGAGATCGTCTCTATCAAACAGAATAAAGAAAGCGTAGAAAGAAGATTGTGAGTTACAAAAAAAGTTAGAGTTTGTTTAGAAGGTTATGTTTCCAGAATTTAACATTGTTAATGATTGTGTTTTGAGGTTTGGAAAGAAATTATCTGTCCCTTGTGATTCACAGTTGAAGAATGAGTTGTTATGTGAAGCTTATGGTTCCCCATTTTCAGTTTATCCTAGAAGTACTAAGATGTACAGAGATCTTCGTGAGTATTACAGGTGGGATGGAATGAAAAGAGATATTGCTGAATTTTTTACTGTGAAGTGTTTGACTTGTCGGCAGGTTAAAGCAGAGTGGTAGCTTCCAAAAGGGATGCTTCAGTCTTTACCGGTGCTAGAGTGGAAATGGTAAAATATATCCATGGACATCGTTGTGGGATTACCGAAGACATATTGAGGTAATACTGCAATCTAGTTTATTGTTGATCGGTTGACTAAATATGCTCAGTTCCTTCCAATTCGAGATACTTTATTTCTAGATCAACTATCTTTGTTGTATGTTAAAGAGATAGTCAGTTTGCATGGAGTTCCCCTCTCCATTATATCTGATCGTGAACCCAGGTTCACTTCTAACTTTTGGAAAGGACTTCAGAAGTCATTGGGTACTGAATTAAATTTTAGTACATCTTTTCATTCACAATCAGATTGGAAATCAGAACGAACAATTCAGACATTTGAGGATAGGTTACATGCTTGCTCGAGGGATTATTAGGGAATTTGTGACCTACATATTTATTTGGTTGAATTTTCTTATAATAACAGATTTCATTCCAGTATACAGATGGCTCCATTTGAGGAATTATATGGAAAGCATTGTCGAACTCCATCTTTTTGGAATGTAGTAGGAGAAAGGAAGCTGATAAGACCAGAATTGTAGAATAGATTGCAGAGAAAGTTTATTTCATTCAGAAGCACATGAGAACAGCTCAGAGTAGACAGAATAGTTATGCAGATCACCAGAGGAAGGATCTCTCTTTTGAGGTATGTGATCGTGTCTTTCTCAAAGTTTCTCCACGGAAAATTGTGATGTCTTTTGGTATTAAAGTAAATTTGAGTCCGAGGTTCATTGGACCTTATGAAATTCTATAGAAAGTTGGATCAGTTGTGTATAGAGTGGCTTTAACCCCAAGTTTATCCCAGGTACACAATGTTTTTCATGTTTTGATGTTGAGAATGTATATGCCAGATCCATCTCATGTTTGGAGCCCAAAGATAGTTAAGTTGGAAGAGAATATCCCTTATAAAGAAAAACCATTCCAGATTTTTGACCATAGAAAGAAAGTGTTATGGAATAAGGTAATTCACCAGGTAATGGTTTTGTGGAAAAACCATATGGTTGAAGAGGCAATGTGGGAATTTGAAAATGCTATGAGGGATAAATACCCCCACTTATTTTGATAAGTAAAATTGCGAGGATGCAATTCCCAAAAGAGGGGAAGGATGTAACATCCCAGGAAAATAAAGAATAAGACGTATTTCATATTTATTATTATTTTTGAATTAAATTTTAATTTTACTTTATAGGGGTTGTTATGTTCGATAGCGTACCCAATACGCAACAATGAGTTTCTTTGGAATCTTACGTTGCACACTAATAATATAATATTATTATTTTAAATGGTAGTTAACCCCTAGTAGTTGTATTAGAAGGAATGGACAAAAATAACTACAATATGGTTATACATGTTTATTAAATGTATTTATATTTATCCAATAAATGTTAGAGGCTTAAAATGTGAATAAATCTAATTTTAAGATTAATTTACATTAAAATGCCAATTTATCACCTTTTAATGATGAACCCATTTTTAATATAGTTTTGGTCACTTTAATACATTATATATGACCAAATAAAATCCTTCTATAGAATGGGGACATCAAAATTTACTTTGTGTATATTTTTGGAATTTTTTCGATAAAGTTCATTTTTTATTGAATAGTGAAAATATTGTATTTTAATTCAAAACTATGTTTTAATCTAATATATTTTATTTTTAGATTATATTTTAATTTGTTTTACTATTTAATTAGAATATATTTTTACCATTTAATCCGATGTTGGTCATTGGAATTAATTTCAATTTGAAATTGGACATAAACAAGTATTAATCTTTTGATAGTTATTGTTTCTTAAAAACACGCTATTTGGTTTGATAACGGGAATTAATTTTTAAAAATAATTAATTCCACTTCTATGTTTATAATTTGGAAAAATAGACATCATTTTTGGAATTCGGAATATCAAATATACATTAGGCTGCATTTTTGGTAATTTTCTGAAAAACATCAATTTTTGATGAATAGTGAAACCACTAAGTGGTAGTTAAAAAACGGACTTTTTCATTTCAATGAAATTTTTCCAATTCTGTGAATTGAATTTCAAAAAACTGACATAAATAGTTATTATTAATAAGTAAAATGAGGTTCATTAAGATGAAAATAATTTTGGGTGAATAGTTACTTTGGACTTTTATTTACCGCGGTTAAAGCTAAATAGGGTAATTCAAGGTTAAAAGAATATTATAATAAGTCACAATTACCTTAACACTTGTCCAAAACTTATTGGTTGAGTCATTTACGACCATGGGAATCTTTGGGTCGATTTTGGGACCCCATTGTGCCACTTGGGAGTGATGATGACAATTTATATTAATTAACTTAAAGTGACGGAAAAAATGACAAAAGCAAATATCGTTTAGTAAATTAATTTTTACAAGGTGTCATATAGATTAGTTTTTAGACTATAAATATTCATTGTAAATATAAAAATATTTCCTATATCATGGTAATTTATTTATAATTTTTAGAAATCAAATAAACAAAATTATATATGACACAATAATGATGCAGTGTTTACCTTATTAATAAATGTTTAAAATATATAAGATTATAATGATTAAAATATTATCCAAAACACGTACAATTCATATTGGATGATTTTACTTTGAATATTATTCATCTTATCTTTGACTTTAATGATTTATGGACCATTAAAAACCGAATATAAGTATATAATAAAATAATATTTTCACACATTCCTAAAGAGTCCCTCCTCCCCCTTATAAAAGGTGACCACTTCTAACCAATTCCTCACAGATCTCAAGCCTTTGGATCATCCAACCTCTACATAATTAAACTCCCTACATCTCTCTACTCCCCCTAGAATCCTTACCTTATGTAGAATCACTTTAATAAGTCATTTGGTTCAATCCAAAGGGAGTTACCGAAATTAAAGGTAACAGTTTATCTTAAATTGTTTTCTTTTATTTTACTTCTCCAACCCCTAAACCCATTTTATTCCATTCTTTTGTAAGAACAATAGTATGATCAATATACTAGTATGTTTTTATGATAAGGATTCTAACTACTCTTACACACACCTTCATCTAATGGATGAAGAACATAATGTTTCTGTGGATGGAAAACTAACGCCTCACGAAACGATGATTGCTTGATTATCTCATACCGCCTCTCATGGTGGCCATTATGATGGAACTGTATTTATATATGATATATATTATGTTTATGTTTTCTTTATGATTCTATAATTTCTATTTATATCCTTATTTTATGGTTTACATAATGGGTAGACGCGATAATCTATTTAGAGGAACTGTGGACTACCACCCCCTCAAAGTGATATGACTTGTTCAAACCATATGTGGTACGTATAAAGAATAGATTTAATGATATTATATATGATACCATACTTTAATTATAATACTAATATGTATCATTATGTTTTAATTACATTAAAAATGAAATATAAATGGAAGTAGCGTTCATGCATACGTACGGCTTACCGTCTCCATGAACAGTATATTTCATTTCATACCTCTAAATGTTATGTACTATAATAAATAATTTTATATAATGGATATATATGATTCATGTGATATCTAAATTATTAATTTTATTCTCTATATAATGAACTATTTAACGCATGATCAACATGTAATAATAATAATTCCATTTTTGACTCATGTACCAAATATCGACAAAACGAACATTATCAACTCAAATGGTTACATAATGTTTATAACATAGTAATAAGTGATATAAAAGGAATAATAAACGTGAAAAAGTTTCTTAAGAAAGTAGAAATTAACTTTAGTTTATTATTCAAGAGATTAAAGAATGATCGAGTAAAGTTGGACACGAGGTAAGGGAACATCTTAACCCAATTTCCGTTCTTTGGGTTGATCTTCTCTTTCTTGTTTATGTCATTCATTGATTATGTGAGAAATGAATTTTTATGTATTTATACTTGATTAATGTGTGCATATATTTAATACACATAATAAATCTATTTTATTTAAAATATGATCTTTCTAAGGAGATTCATCTTAATATCCTTTCATTGAGGCATATTTTGTTTTAATACACGACTTTATTTTATACGCTGTATAAACACCCTTGAAATTTCAAAGGCAATATTTTTCTACAAAGCGTTTTACTAAATGGAAAAAAGGAATGTTTCTTTTAACGTAAGCGGTGAAAATAACCTTGTCCTCCACCACGAGTATTATTTTATCTTTGGCTTCCTCAACTAGCCGTAATGTTTTTAAGAGATAATAAATACCATATAATATTTTATGTATTTTGGTGTTGAAAATGGTTTTGATAATGGATTTTTTATGTCAATATATTTATGTGATATATTGTGATTGAAATGTGGAAATTTTTTCTTTCCTTTTTTTTTTGTTTTATGTCTTATGATTTTATAATGGTACTTGGACATTTGACTGGTGGTTACATGATAATCCAAATAATGGTTGGTGCCATGAATACCAGGACAGGTGGTTACGTTATAACCTCTAATGCATTGGGTATGGAAGTCAGCCATATGGCTATTCCATTTAGTGATATGTGTGGAATTTTACCATATGTTTTTTTCATTTATGTATTTTTATATCCCAAGTTACATTAATATGTTATGTGTTCTTTATATGGGTTTTATGGTAATATTTTGGTCATAAAAGGGTAATTAATGATCTTTTATTCAGTGAAGAGTATTTACAACTTCTTAACGGTGAAAAGTATTACTTATGTTAAAAGTATTCATGGTTTACTTTTTGTTTTGAAAAACTAACTGTTTTCATTCTTTGTGTATCCCTTACTAAGATTTTTATGCTCATCCAATGTTTTGAAATTTTTTTCACAGGACATAAAGTGGAATAGGGTCAAGGATGGGATCAAGGAAAAGTCATGCCGTCTAAAACATGGAGCTAGACATGAGTCTTTTTTTCAAGAGTTCATGATTTGTAAAAAAATGTAAACTGAGTATAAGTGTCTACTTTTTAATATTTTGAAATGTTATAGTTATGGCCTAACTCTCGAAAACTCTAAACTTGAAAAGATCCTCAACGTGAATTATTCATTTAATTTAATATTATGTAAGGTTTATTGCTAGTTCCTTATACTCACTCCCATATGCAGAGGTGGTAAGGGATGTTTGTGTCATGATAATATTTACTACCCCCTGTAAGCCACTAAAAAGGACTCCATCTGTGCCTCATCATTTCATGTAATGGTCGGTCCCACCAATATAAGAGAATGTAATATAAGAGAAGGTGGACTTCATCTTTTCTCCACCATTCCTCATATGAATCATCTATTATAGACACCTGGTTTATAGCCTTTATAATTCTAAAATGGGGATTCTTCTATGAATCTTGTGTCCCCTTCCCACTCTGACGTATCTAACCAGGTCTATGTGATAAGAAACCCTGGGATATTTTTTCCCAATTGGGATAAAGAACCCATCCTCCTTATAGACCCATTGAGTTGGCACTCTCATTGACTATCAACAATGAAGACCATTTTGGGACAACATGTTATTAGGATAATTAGTGTATAGGTCCTTCACACGCCACCACAGGACAACACATAGGTCCTCCCCTGTCCACCATAAAAAAAATATAGCTCCTCATTTCTCCAACAAATACTAGCATGGAGGTCCTCTATATGTTCTCATCATCCTAAATGGTGTCCCTCACTATTCCTATACCAACTCGAGTGGAGGTGCTCCATGATCAATAATAAACATGATCAGAGGCCCTCTATACTCCAAAATGTACCCCCACTAAGGTCCTCCCCATTATCAAGACGTAACCTTCCTTGAAGAACCATCCAGATGAATGAGGGATAATACTCTCCGTCATAGGTAAAATCCTAAAAAACCCCATTTCATCATTGATTTCATTAATCGCTCTAATGAAAACAAAACAGATGAATCAATAATGCATCCATCACCATATCTACCAGTTCTTGTGGAAGGATCCTGAAATTTGATATTCGAAGCCCCAGAGTCCGAGGTCCATATGATCCCTTGATCCCTCCATATGCACTTGCTGGAGGATGGAGTTATTTCTCCCTTCTTGGGGATCACATTGTATCCATATTCATCACTGATAGTTTCCCTCCACTCTAAATGTTCCTGATATATTAGAGATATGTCATGGTCTAGTATGAATCCATCAAATGGTGAGAACTATCCCGATCAACTGAGGAACACCACCTTCCATTCACATGAGCCATTAGTGAATACCACATCCTATCAGGTTGTGATGTTGAGGTTTGTACTACCCCAATGAGATGTTCATTTATTTAGTGTACATCATACTCATTCAGTGAATCCTCTCCCATTAATCTAACAAAAGAACTTATTTATATCAATGCCTCTACCCATATCTTAGCCAGTACTGATCTAGTTTTGGTCCGACCAAGTGAAGGACCCTTTGTTTTAGAAAGATGGATTGTGGGATTCTCTATCCTCTGACCCGATGTACTTGGTGTCTTGGACACATTAATTTTCATAATTTCACATCCTAAAATCCTTTACAAATGATGATTATGTGTGTTTTTTTTAAATTATCATGCTGGTGTTTCACCACCTCCATGATAATCATTTGGCCTTTCATAGATTCAAGTGCATGTCAATTCCATCGACAAACAGAAGAAATACATTTAGATAATAGATCTCCTAAAAAATTAACGACATGAGCCATATGACTACTTACATACCCTTACAAAAAACCATTTTAATATCCTGATAGTGTTCAAATATTTTATGTAAAATTTTTCTTTTTATGTATTGATTTGAGTATGGGGACAATATGGTCCTCTCTATTTTATCATAATCTTGTAATAGTATTGACTATCCATCAATGATGAGAGTTATAGTCTTGTTATCACCATAGTTAATATTTTTTATAATGATAATACTAAGGATCATAGTAATAGTGGAACCAATAAAGGGTGTGACAATAATGATCTACCAAAAGGGGAGCCAATGAACCCGCAATACCATCTGATAGGATTCTTCACTGATCATAAGCGGTATGAACACGACCTCGGGGATCCCCTCAATGAGGCATTGAACCAACCCATTGAAATATCAGCAATGGAATGGACCATGTCATGTCATGCGGCTAATTCGAAGCATATCTAGAAGAATAGGAATAAAACATTGTATCTACCTTACCCTCTTATCTTGACTAGAATAAAAGGATCATCACTAATATCATTGATAATTGGAATATAAATTTTGGAAATTCCATCATGGTACCCATATTTCCCCTAATGGGGAACCTATTTATTCTCATTAAATCACACCATTCGATCATGGTGGCTCATGTATCTAGTTAGATTAGAAGCTGGAGGGTATGTTAAATGACAACCGTATGAGCCACTGAATTTTCTCTAGCATCCATAAATCCAAGGTTGATGAACCATAAACCTAGTTTTATTAATTTTCAAAGAATTTGGGGCTATGTGTACTTGATAATATGAGATTACATCCCCTATCAACACTCATCATGAATCCATGGAAATACTATAGGTGAAAATCCCACCTGATTGAAGGTCATACCCAATGTGGGTGGGCAATTTTTGAGCACCAACAGAGATTTAAAATACATTATTTTCCCTATTAAATGGGATGATATGCGTATTTTCAAACCTATCACTCATTATTTCATAGTATGTACCTCTTTTGTGGACACCATAATAGAAAGAGGCTACCATGGTCTGATGTTTCATCCAAACATTGAAGCTTCATACATTCATCTTGTAGGCTTATCTACCCATATGGTCCATTAATGGTTGGGAGGAACTTTTTTGATAGTTCTTTTACTTCTTCAGATCCACCATTTGTAATGCTTGTATTTCAGACCTCTTAAATTTAAAACATAGGCTTGATGTAATATTCAATGAAATTTTATCCCAGTTTATGTTATTAATATTTTCATTACTTATTATATACTCCCTTTACTTATTTAAAATGAAATGTGAATAATTTTTGTGAAATATTAATGTTTGAATACTATGTATAATTTTTGACATTTTTAGAAGTAGTCCAATTGAGTCAGTTTGCTATTTTATTTATAACTCTCACCCTGATGATCAAAATTGTTTAGTTATTGTTTTTTAGGATTTCTATTTCAATATAAAACATTTAATTATAAGATATCATGAGACAATTCATCAATTGGAAGGGTCATATGGGCCACACAATAAGGCCCAATGAATCTTTGAGCAAACTGGACCAGCATTGATGATTGATTTACTAGGCTCAATCCAGAAGTCCAAAAACATTAATTCTCCACCATAATTCGTGGGACATTACATGTCATCTCAGATAAATCTTTCAAGGCCCAAATCCAGGTACAAAGGTCCCAACTGATTCATTTAAACTCATCCCACCATGCTGGCCGAGAATTGAAATTAGCATACAATTGTTGACTTTTATCCTGATTTATACATCCATGAAATCTGATATTTTTTAGTGTGAAATCCATGATATAGGAGGCCAACATTTTTGAATAAATTAATTTTATTTGAGGGCATATTACTATGGAAAAACCCATGAAAATTTCGGCCATTGAAAAGTCAGGATTGAAATAGACAGAATGGAATTATTTATTAAAAACGCCATACCATTGGCTACAAAAGTATATAGGCGGCCATATTTTGTGGGTGGATAGAAGACATCCGTATATACATCTTTGAAGAAGACACCAGCTCGTGATTCATCTATTTGGATTGGTAAATCTTCAGTTTAATTGGAGGAACAGTTCTGGAATGCAAACAACCCACAACCTTGGGCTATAAATACACCCCCTCCCCTCATTCCAAGAGGTTGGAACTTCAGCACTAAACTATGAGTTTTATCATTACTAGGGCCTTGAAAAGATTCTGGTAAGATATGATTTGATCTTGTTTCAACAAAATACACCTCTCCTCCACTTCTCTTTCATGTTTTTTTATGTTTGCTTTCAATTGTAATTGTGTAACTTTATTTTCATTTCAATAAACTTTTACTGCCTATTTATTCTTAAATACCTCTTATTCTTCTCCACCTTCTATAGTATAATATTAATGGAATTAAAATATTTTTAATCATTTTAAATTACAGTCCCTTATTTTTCTTTCTCTTTCAATCGAAATTCCATTTTTGATTCTCAAAATCTTTCGTGTGTGTGTTCGACACACTAATCTTTTCATGTTTCATTATCTTTCTAATATTTTTAAATAGTCACCATAAAAATTAAACCCAGATTATCAACAATCCTAATGGTTGGGTAAATCTACCATTGGGGTGAGTTATAATTCGCATATGTTAAGTGATTGAGAGTTTTTGCTCGATGATTATTTTTTAAAATAATATTGTGTATGTCAATCGTAATATGCAATGTATTAATGATATGTTTTTTTAACAAGTGGTTTCAAGGGATTATTGAAACCATAAATACACTACCATAAATAAGTTTTTATTGATATTAGAACCCTAATTAAAGTTAATCCTTGGATTAATGTCTTGACACTTAGGAATTCAAATCAACGTCAACTTATGACATGGGTTTTAATTTAATGCAATACAAAACAAGGCTCAAGGATATCACAAGCTTAACTCCCCAATAATGAACTCACCCCAATATTCATATATTTTCTAAATCCAGAATCAACCATCAAACATTTCTGTTTATCTCTATAAAGAAACCCACCAATCAAAATACAATCAACTAAAAACAAACAACTATTACAAAGTATCATCGCCCAGGATTCGACCCCAGTGCTGCTATACACATTAGCAGAGCACCAGAACCTTGACCAGTCGATCGGCAACAATCGGCCGCACATTTCTAATGGTGTCATTTCTGGGGATGGTGCTTTGTGTAGTCATTGGATTAGGGTTATTTTCAAAAAAACCCAAAAAATAAATTTTTAAAATAAATTGAAAAAAACCCAAAGAAAAACCCATCTTCCTCTTAAAAATTATACACTGAATAAAATACAAAGAAAAACTCATCTTCCTCTTTCTTCAAAGATATCTCTAAATGCCCCATATCCTTCTATACATTCCCTCAGATTTGTTTGACCCTGAAATTGAGTGAACACTTCGCCAACATAGGAGGAAAATAAGAGATAATCAAATAATTGAAGAACCAGTCTCAGTCCAACCAATTGAATTAGATATCGACAATCCTAGGGAAGAATCATTTAAATAACTCTCTACCCCTGATATGAATTACCATCCTATTGGTATTAAATATCCAAACACAGAGGTTGACTTCAAACTCAAATCAGGTTTGATTCATCTTCTTCCTCATTTCCACGGGCTACCTAGTGAGGATCCACATCTCCACCGTACAGAGTTCCAAGTAGTGTTCTCTACCATGAATCCTCAAGGGGTTTCTGAAGAACAAATCAATCTTTGAGCATTCCATTTCATATTAACTGACACTGATAAGGAGTGGATTTACTACCTACCTCCTGGTTCCATAAACACATGGAATGACATGAAGCGACTCGTCTTAGAGAAATTCTTTCCTGCTTCTTGTACTACTTCAATTCGAAAGGAAATAAGTGGTATACGTCAATTCCCAAGTGAATCACTCCATGAGTACTAGGAGAGGTTCAAAAAACTTGTGGAAACCTGTCCACACCATCAAATCATAGACCAACTCTTGATCCAATACTTCTATGAGGGGTTAATGGCTATGGAGAGAACTCTCATAGATTCCCCAAGTGGCGAAGCTCTTGTTGATAAAACTTCTGCAGAAGCAAGAGATATAATAAGTAACATGGCTAGAAACACAAAACAATTCCATACTCGAGCACATGCTCATGTCAAAAAAGCCCAAGATAATCAATAAATTGATCCGAACAAGATGACAGAGTGGATGTTTGAATATACAGGTCTTGTGCGACTACTAGCTGTGGCTACCAAATCCCCAACCTCATCTTCTCCACCATCAATGTTTCTTGGACCTTTCAAAAACTGTGGAATCTGCAACTCTCCATCTCATCCAACTGAAACATGTCCACAACTTCAAGAAGATCAATCTGATTCATCTGGACCAATGGACCTCAATGCAGCATATGCTCAGCGGAACACCAATCCTATACTATCAGGTCAGTTTGTTAGAAACTTCAATCAACCTCACTCTAAGCCCTTCTCTTCTTCCTATAACCAAGTCCATAGGTATGGTAATCCCATATATCATCCTCATCAATTACCTCCTCAAAACCCAAAACAGTTTCAATATGGTCATGGTTTTGGTAACTCCCAACAACCTTATCATTTTATACCTCAACCTCAAAGTAACAATCCTCCTCCTGGATTCCATTATCCTAGGGAGCCTTCCCAATACCAAAACCAATACAATCACTTTCCCAAGAACCAAAATCCATGTAATCCCAATCTGGGACAAGCCTATTCTTCCATGAATCCATGGGAAAGTGAAGTGGAAGATCATTCCTCCTTCACCCGTTCAAGCCTCAAGAACATTGAAACCCAAATTGGTCAACCTGCATCCCACCTTAGTTAGCATAAACCATCCAATTCTTCCCAACTCCCATCTCAACCATTACCCAACCCCTAGGGTAATGTAAGTTAAATTACACTTAGATTGGGAAAGAAAATTTCTATGCCTCAAGATAAGTCCTCCAACCCTCCTTTTAATGTTGACCTAGAAAATGAAACTTAAAAAGGAACCTGAAACCATTACCTCACCTACTTCAATTCCACTTAGGAATCCAATTCCTTTACCTAAAGATGTTTCTAAACCAAGGAAGTACCTTGAACTTGATCCTGAAATGCTCGACATGTTTAGAATTGTTGAAGTCAAAATTCCCCTCATAGATTCCTTAAAACAAATTATTACGTATGCCAAGTTTCTCAAGGAGTTGTGTACCCACAACAGGCAACTTAGGACCATAGAAAATGTTTCAACCCAAGAGTCCATACCCATTATGTGCAGAGATCCAGGTACCTTTACGGTTCCATGTCAAATTGGATGTTCGAGCTTTGATGATGCAATCATAGACCTAGGTGCCTCAATTAATGTCATTCCCAAATCCATATTCTACAACCTTGGTCTAGGTCCCTTACATCAAATGAGTGTTGTCATTCAATTGGCCAATCAAAGCATAGCAAGTCTCGAGGGAATAATTGAGGATTTTCTTGTCTGAGTCAATGATCTTATCTTCCCTGTGGAATTATATGTCCTTTACAAGGAATGTGAGACGAACTCTTCTTGATCTCCAATAATTCTAGGAAGACTATTCCTCATAACTGCGATAACCATGATTGATGCCCATTCAAGAATCTTATCCATGGAATTCGGTGACCAACTGGTCAAGTTCGACATTTTTTAATCCATGCGATACCCATCTGAGGATCACTCTACATTCTCAATCCATGCTTCTGAGGGATCTTCTGAGAGTCAATTGAACCCCATTCCATCATGTTCATCCTGTTCTAAATAGATAGAATCTCGAGAAATCTGCACTAGGATTAACCAAGTCATAAATGGTGAAGTTGATGTGGACCTTTCATTCATAGACACCATCAATTTAGAGGATCTTAAAAAATCTCTTGAATGCCATCTCAACTCTGATCAAAACTGGTCCACCTTGGAAAGTATTGGAAAAAATGAATCTGAAGCAACTGAAGTCCCATCTTCCATTTTTGAGTTTCCTAACCCAAAAATGAATGATGAGACTAATCTAAAACCCCTTCCTGTACACTAGAAATATGAATTCCTCTTCCATGATCACTCATATCCTGCCATTATCTCTGCCACACTTACTGAAACCAAGGAGTCCAAACTTGTTCAAGTGTTATAGGAAAACAAAAAGGCCTTAGGTTGGACCCTAGATAACATACCAGAAATCAACCCTGCCCTTTTCATGCATCACATCCATCATGAGGAGTCATCCAAACCAATTAGACAACCACAAGGAAGACTCAATCCACTCATACTTGAGGTAGTTAGGGAAGAGATCACCAAGCTTCTTCAAGCTGGTATTATCTACAAAATTTCTGACAGTGAATGGGTTAGTCCAATTCGTGTTGTACCTAAGAAGGGTGGGATAACTGTTTTCACAAATGAACATGGGGAGGTAGTCACAACTTGAGTGAAGAACAAATGGCGTGTGTTCATCGACTATAGAAAATTGAATTTTGAAACCCAAAAAGATCACTACCATCTTCTATTCCTTGATCAAATGCTATAATGATTAGCTAGAAAGTCACACTATTGCTTTCTTGATGGACACACTGGCTACTTCCAAATCCCAATCGCACCTCAGTACTAACAAAATACTACCTTAACATGCCCCTTTGGAACATATGCATATAGAAGAATTCCATTTGGCCATTGTAATTCTCCTGGAACATTCTAGAGTTGTATGATATGTATCTTTTCAGAATTCATTGAATAGTGAATGGAAGTCTTCATTGATGAATTCACCATTTAGGGTGAGTCATTTGAGTCATGCTTGCATTCACTCTATCTAGTCCTTCAAAAGTGTTTCAAGTGTAACCTAGGGTTAAATTTTTAAAAATGTCACTTCATGGTTGAAAATGGGATTGTTATAGGGAACATAGTTTCAAAAGATTGTATTGAAGTCAATACTGCCAAAATTGAAGTGTTCCAATCACTTCCTGAACCCAACTCTGTTTGAAACATCCGTTCATTCCTTGGTCATGCTGGTTTCTATCGGCGATTCATCCATGAATTCAGTAAAATTTCCCTCCCACTCACTCATATTCTCCAAAATGATGTCACTTTCCATTTTGATGAGGTTTTCAAGAGAGCCTTCATTGAACTCAAAACCGCTCTTACATCTTCCCTGATAATCCAACCCCCAGATTGGTCTTTACCCTTTGAATTAATGTGCGATGCTTCTGATAGAGCTAATGGGGCTATTCTTGGTCAAAGAAGAGAAATGATTTATCATGTCATCTATTATGCCTCAAAAACATTGGATGAAACTCAATCTCACTACACTATCACTGAAAAAGAACATTTTGCAGTTCTTTTTTCCTTAGATAAATTCTATCCCTATCTCTTAGGTGCCAAAATCATCATCTTCACATACTATTCTACTATAAAGTTATTAATCAAGAAAAGTGATTCCAAACTGAGGCTAAAAAGATGGATCCTAATGCTCCAAGAGTTTGACCATTAAATAAATGATAGACCAGGAAAAGAAAACCCTGTGGCTGATCACTTGAGTTGAATTTATAATTTTACTCATTCAGAAATCATCGATCCTGAATTCCCCACTGAGCACCTTTCATCTCTCACTCCAAAGTTACCATAGTATGACCAATTGTAAATTAATTGGTTTCTGTTGTTTTTGTTGAAAAGTTTTCAAAATAATAGAAAATGAAGTTGAAAAGTGATTCAAAACACTCTTTTTGGGAAGAAAATAAAATTTGGAAAACTGGGGAAGACATGATAATTAAGATACATGTTGATAAAGATGAACATTCCTCTATTTTATAATTCTGTCACTCAATGCCTAGTGGTGGCCTCCTTGGACCACAAAGGAACTCCCAAAAGGTCCTAGACTCTGGATTCTTCTGGCCTTCACTCTTCAAGGACTCGCATGGTTTTTTTCAATCATGTCCCACTTGCCAAATGTTTGGCACAATTTCCAAGAGAAATGAAATTCCCCAAAAGCCTTTAATTTTCTACTAGATATTCGATGTTTGGGGCATCGATTTCATGGGACCATTTACCCCTTCCAATGGATTCTCATACATCATTCTTGCGGTAGATTATGTTTCTAGGTGGGTTGAGGCCAAACCCATTAGAAAGGATGATTCACATACTATTACTGAGTTCCTAAATACACACATCTTCCATAGATTTGGCACACCTTTTGCCTTGATAAGTTACTTAGAAACCCATTTTTGCAATAAAACCATGGAATCTCTTTTGAAAAAGAATGGGGTTGTTCATAAAACTTCAACTTCATATCACCCCCAAACAAATGGCATGAATGATCTTTCTAATAGATAAGTGAAAAGATTTCATGAGAGAATTGTAAAACCCACCAGAAAAGTCTGGCCTAAAAGACTTGGTGAAGCACTTTGGGCTTATCGAACTGCCTATAAAACACCCATTTTGATGTCTCCTTTTAGGCTAGTTTTTTGTAAAATAATGTCATCTACCAGTTGAAGTACAACATAAGACTTTTCGGGCTGTGAAAATGGGTAATTTTGATTTTTAAAAATATGGTGATGAAAGATTGTTGCAATTGGATGAACTGGAGGAGCTTCGACTTGAATCCTATGAGAATTCCAATATGTAGAAAGAGAAGGTTAAGGTACTCCATGACAATCACATCTTAAGAAAGGTATTTCATGAAGGTGAAAAGGTAATGCTCTTCAATTCTCAATTTCGGCTTCACCCAGGTAAGCTTAATTCTTGTTGGAAGGTCCTTTTGTTATTACAAATGTTTACCCATTTGGTGAAATGCAAGTCCAAGGCCCCTCTTCCAAAAGGACATTCACGGTTAATGGACATCAGTTAAAGCATCACCATGAGAGGATGCACAATACTGAATCAACATCGACTTCCATTGGATCCCCAACTTCTCTAGCTGACCCACCTCTAGATGGAGATGGTGACCCAAAAAATCCAAACCAGGGGGAACCTCTTTCCCTTTAACTCTCTCTCTATCTCTTCCTGTCTCTACCTCTTTCTTCTTCTCGCTATCCCTTTCATTTTTTACCACATTCTTTATCAAAACCTTTCTTTTTCACTTTCACTTTTTAATGGGTCTATCTTTATAAAAAACAACAATAAAATCCTAAATAACAAAAAAAAAACAAAAAAACCAATCACATAAAAAATACAAAAAAAAATATGAGTCATGCTTACTCACCATCGAGTTTTGAAATTTTGTCCAACCATTTTGGGGAGTTAACAGACATTATTCATCTCAAAAATTTTTTATTTTAATCATGACTTTGGATAAGGAATTTTGTGTCAAAATTAACAAATTTTGAATGCTCAATTTTTGATTTGGAAAATGATTTTCCCAAACCATGAGGAACAACATTTTCTCTCAAGCCAAGGCCACCTATGACCATATTTTCAAAATGTGTGTTTTCACCCCCATTTGCGAGTCTTGATTTTGTGGTCCTTCGAGATGAATTTCCTACCTTAGTGTGCATTAATATGATATAGGAATTTTCTGAACCACATGTGAATCACAATAGCCAAATATCCTCCCATTTCTCTTACATTAATCCTCCTTTTGATAGCCCATTTGAGCCTATGTAAACATTTTCATTGATATCCACTTTACAATCCCAATACCATTTCCCACCCAATATCAAAATGGATTTTCATTGCATAATTTTTTGAAATTTAAGTGTGGGGGGAATTAATTTCAATTTTTGGGTACCCTAATATTTATTTTTAATGAGTTATCATCTGCTTGAGGGCAATAATCCATTTCAGTGTGGGGGATAGGTTTTCATTCAGTGTGTTTGTCAGAATTTTATTTACTTCCATTTATGTAATTTTGTAAATGTTATTGACAAGTGTTCAAAAAAACTCAAAAATGATGAAAAAAAATAAAAAAAATATTGATTGAAAAAATTGGTTGTGTCTTGGGTAGGTCAAAAATCACTCTTCCTCAACCTTTGATCTTGTTATAACTATTACAATTAGTGTCGTGAAGAGATCCTTCATGGGTTGGGATATGAGTTTGAGATCTATTTCAAGGTCAACTTTTGAAAAAACAAAAAAAAAGGAAAATAAAAAAACACTTGAATTATATTCTTATTGGGAGATGTATTCTGTTTAGTAAATATTCCATATTCTCATTGCCTTCATATTTTTTTCATCTATTGTGTATTTCTTCACACACTCATTCCCTTGTAAATATGTGCTTTCATTTCCTTCCATGTTTTATTTCAAAAAATGTGGTTATCTTTTTCTATGTTGGTGTTTTAACCCTCTTCTTCTCTCTCTTGGACATTATATTCCTCACGTCCCATAGCCATAGAGAAACACCTTAAAAAGGCCTCTTGATTCTTGTTCACTTTGGATAGGTATTGGAAGCTGGGAGCTCTTTCAAACTCTAAGATTTTCACATTTGGTTGGTGAAGGAGTGAACCTCCACAAATGAATTTTATCATCTTGAGAGGTGTGAGTTTTGAGTGTCCACATTTTACATTTCTAAATTTGAGCATGAAAAAATGAATTAGTTTTGGAATATTGATTCTGTAAAAACTTTTGGTGGATTTCAAAATGGATGAGTGAAATAGTCTAAAACTCCCCGGATTGAAGAAAACAAAATTTTAATATTTGTTGGTGAGTGAAAATGATTTTGTCATGTTTTTATATTTGATTCATATAAGGACATGCAAAAAAACTAATTGTGGGGGAGTTGATGTTATTAATATTTATATTACTTATTATATACTCCCTTTACTTATTTTATATGAAATCTACATAATTTGTGTGAAATATTAATGTTTTAATATTAAGTATAATTTTTTAGCATTTTTAGATGTAGTCCAATTGAGTCAGTTTACTATTTTATTTATAACTATCACCCTGATAATCTAAATTGTTTGGTTCTTGTTTTTTAGGATTCCTATTTTAATATACAACATTTCATTATAGGGATCATGAGACAATTAGTCTATTGGAAGGGTCATATTGACCACACAAGAAGGCCCAATGAATCTGTGAACAAACTGGACAAGCCTTGAATATTGATTTACTGGGCTCAATAAAGAAGTCCAAAAACATTAATTCTCCACCATAATTCGGGGGAAAATACATTTCATATTGGATAAAAATTTCAAGGCCCAAATACAAGTACAATGAGCCCAACTAATTCGTTTAAACTCAGCACACCATTCTGGAAGGGAATTGAAATCAACACACAAATGTTGACTTTTCTTGTGATGAAAAATTCATGCAAGCTGATATTTTTTAGTGTGAAAGCCAAGATATAGGTGGCCAACATTGTTGAATAAATTATTTTTATTTGATGTTATCATACTATGCAAAAACTCATTCACATTTCGTCCATTGAAAAGTCTGGATTGAAATAGATAACATGACATTATTTATTAAAATCGCCATAACATGGGCTAAAAAGGTCTATTGGAAGACACATTTTTAGGGTGGACAGAAGATATCCATATATACATATTTAAAGAAGAAATTGGATCGTGATTCATCTATCCATATTGGTAAATATATAGTTCAAGTGGAGGGACATTTTTGGAATGCAAACAGTCCACAACCTTGGGTTATAAATACACCCCCTCCTCTCATTCCTAGAGGTTGGCACTTCAGCACTATAGGAGAAGTTTTGGCATTACTAGGGCCTTGACAAGGTTTTGGGAGGATATTCATTGATCTTGTTTCAACAAGAGAGACCTCTCCTCCACTTCTATTTCATGTTCGTTTATGTTTGCTTTCAATTGTAATTGTGCAACATTGTTTTCATTTTAATCATATTTTAGTGCTTGTTTCTTCTTCAATACCTCTTATTATTATCCACATTTTGTAGTATAATATTAATGGTATTAATATAGTTTGAATCATTTTAAATTACAGTCCCTTATTTTTCTTCCTCATTCAATCGAAGTTCAATTTTTTATTCTGAAAATCTTTCGTGTGTGTGTTCGGCACACTACTATTTTCCTGTCCCTTTCTCTTTCTAATATTTTTAAATAGTCACCATAAACAATAATTCCAGATTATCAACAATCCTAATTACTAAGTAAATCTTCCATTGGGGTAGTTATAATTTGGTGATGTTAAGTGATTGAGAGTTTTTTCTTGATGAGTATTCTTCAAATTAATTTTGTGTATGTTAAACTTAATATGTCATGTATTAATGATATGTTTTGTTTAACAAGTGGTTTCCATGGATTATTGGCACCATAAATAAACTACCATAAATAATATTTTATTGATATTAGAACCCTATGTTATGTTAATCCTTTGATTAATATCTTACCACATAGGAATTCCAATCAACGTCAACTTATGACATGGCTGTTAATTTAATGCAATACAAAGCAAGGCTCAAAGATATCACAAGCTTAACTCCCCAATAATTAACACACCCCAATCTTCATATATTTTCTAAATCCATAATCAACCATCAAACATTTCAATTTATCTCTGAAAAAAACCTCACCAATCAAAATACAATCAACTAAAAACAAACGACTATTACAAAGTATCATCACCGAGGATTAGACCCGAGTGCTACTATACACATCAACAGAGCACTGAAACATTGACTGATCGATAGGAGACAATTGGCCACGTATTTCACCAGTGTAAATATCTTACTTATTCACTCAATATTATGTTTTCCTTGGAAGAAATTTTCATGATGTGTGTGGGTAAAGGTAAAAAATACAACTAAACGTCTTATGACAATATATTCAATCCAAATACAATTTTTTTATATAAAGAAAATAATCCCAAAAAGAAGTTGTACCCCATGATTTGGGTTCAATGATGTGCTAATTATAAGTCTATTAATTCATGGAATATGGGTTAAAAAATAATAGAAGGTGATGATTTTATGTTTTTGGCTATCTTGGATAGGAAAATGATTTTTTGTGGATAATGAGATTGTTCCAAGAATCAACATAAAATGTTGTAATTAATTGGTAAATAATTTCATATATTCAGGTAGTTGGGTTTGTAAAATAGAATTGTATAGTAAAGGAATATAATATGTTGTGAAGTCACAGATTATATTTTAATGGTGGTATCCATGTTTAAAATGATTTTCTCATGAATGTGTGGTCATGCCACATTGAATAGGGACACACTACAGTTCTCTATAAGAAATATTTTTCTTTTGAGTAGTCTAACAGAACCACTTGTAAAATTCATGTATTGTACTGTGATGCATGCAGTCATGTCATGACATGTGGTATAGTCCAACTTTGAGAGGTTTTCTACATTTTAATTTTTGGATTCCTCTCATGATACTCTTACTCAAATATCTAGGTCTCTAATAAAAATAAAATCATTCTAGGAAAGTAGGAACAAACCAATTTGTTAGATTAATTTGGAAAATAGTGGACATTGACATTGACTATTGAATTTCAAAATGAAATTTAAAATTAAATTAAAGAGATAGTTTAATTTTATTGTATGATAATAAATATTTCAAAGAATAATAGAATTACATAAAGAATTATAAGAGAGATAAATAGGATGAATAGACACAAAATGATGATTCAATCAATTTATTATCATAAGATTAAAAATTTGATAATTCTAGAATTTAACATAATAGTATTCCTTTGAAGAAGGTAGATTAAAGTAGTATTTAATTGAGTTATTGAGTAAGATATTATCTTTTATGATCATTAGATCATTTATACATTCTTATACCTCTGTTGAAGATGGTAAAATATGTTTATTAGTCATGAGAAACTTTAATGACATTATATTTTATAGTTTTAGTGAATGAAGTGAATTGGACATAGTGATAATTTAATAATAGTGTATTCAATGATTCTTGTTTTCGATATGAGATCCTTTTTTATATTTACCTGATGATATATCATTGTTTTTTTTGTGTTTGCATTATAATTTTTTTGGTTAAATTTGTACACATGAAATTATTAAAGATATATCACTCTTGTATTAATTCATTTAGAGATTCTATTTATATTATAGAATCATAATTCTATTCTATAATAAGAATTAAATCATCAATTAAAAATTGATCACTTTATACAGACATGTGTTTTTCATTGCTTGTGGGGATATAAAAAAGAAAGAAATAAACATGTCAATTTATATAAATAGGTATATTATTAGTGAATATGTCATTGATAACATATTTTATACATCTTAACTGATTTCCATGGTTGATCAGTGAAAATTTAGAAATAATATTTATTCATTGCAAAAATATTGGGGTTAAATAATTCATAGACTCTTAGTTCATATTAGTGAGGGAAAATATTACTAATTTTAGTAGTACCTTATAATATTGGCATCAAAGCATCATGGTAACTTCAAACACATATAAGAGGCTTTCTGTTAGAAGAATGAATCATATAAATCTATCTTTATTGGTTATTTTTGTTGACTAGAAAATTATATTTTTAAATATAGACCCTCTTAACTCAATTAAAAGCAATTCATTTCCCCTCATTTATAAGATTTTTTTATTTTACTGAATTAAATGATATTTTAATCCTATATTTCATTTGGTATAGAAGAACTCAGACTTACAATTAAAAGTTGTACTATAACCATGGAATGTATAGAGAATATTACAATTGATAAGAATAATATTGATATTTATGGACATGAAATCAATATATAATGACCTTAGAATTTTATTTTTAGTGAATCAATAGAAATAATAAACTCTAATAAATTTGGTAGATGATGGAATCAAAATATTATAATTCAGAGAGGAGTTGTGTTTTGGATATTCTTTTTTATTTAAAAGATCTTTTAAGGGTGACTGTACTACAGTGACCAAAAAAAATTTATATGTTTCTCTTAAATACATAAAACATTGAATATTTTGTATTACTTATAATGTCGAACTAAAATGAGATCGCGATATATTTTATTTCATTACATATATGACCATTAAATCCTTTCTATAGAATTAGTGGGTATTAATAGGGTTAAAAAATTACAATATATATTATAAACATAATTCATTTTAGATGCTTTAATGATTTAATTTTGTGCTCAATATAGTATTGTTAAAATATATATATATTTTTTCAAATTATATTTTATTCAATTAACTAGGGAAATATGACACTAAAAATGATATTTATTTAATAATTTTATGTTTTAATATTTTTAAAACAATTAAGAATAATAAATACCTATATTTTAACAATTTATTCTTCTACAAAAATATTTTGTCATCAATTTTATTTTTTCCATAATGAAAAATTCTAAAATAATATTATTTTAATTTAAATAACTGGAAATAATTTCTAGATTCAGCATGAATATATATTTTTTGGATAGTTTCTTTTATTTCAGAAATAAATTATTTTTTGTTAAATAGTGAAAAATTATTTTTTTGCTAATATGGTATTGTTTTTGACCATATTGAGGCGTCGGTATAGAAATAAAAACATATGAAATATTTTTAATCATATTAAAAACTTGTTTGTTTTAAAAAAAATATTTTTAAATTCCAATGTGAAGTTAAAAAAAAATTATTAACATTTATTGGTCTTATGTAATATATTCCAATAAATGAAATTACATTGGTCTTCTCTTTCAATCTAATATTATATTTTTAAAATTCGACATGGTATTTCATTTACAGAATTTATTTTTGGTTTTTTTATATTTACCCTTTTTATACAATTATAATGATATACATTGACCATTTTATTCTACAAATAAATTTCAATCCTAATGACTCGAATTTTTAATAATTATGTTTTTACATGAAACAATGGAAAATTTTAAATGTAATTTTTTTTCACACAAGTAAGTTTTATTGTATAAAATTGATTCTATATTTGAATTAATTAATTAAAAACTATTTAATATGGTCTATTTTAATTTTAGAAAAAACAATTGAATTGAAAAAGACAAAATATTACTATAGAAAAATACAAAAGGGTAAAAAGGGTTAAGCCAAGGGGTAGAAGGCCTAAAATGTTAAAAAAATATTTATAATTGAGTATTTGAGGATTAGATTTACCAAACCTTGTCGCCAATTCAATATTTTCTATTTGACATTCTTTATTAAAGGTGAAAAATGTCCTCTATTTTTATTAAGATGAAATTTTTACAAAAAAAATCATTCTCACCACTTATAAAATGGGGTATCTCACCATCCATTCAGACCAATCTAAATCACTATTTTCCCCCTAAACCTATAATGAGATTCCATAAAATAGAATCAATCATTTCATACATTAGGTTCTGGTAACATGAAGTTGGAACAAACTTTCTATTTACAATGAGTCATTTAAGGGGAATCCCAAGCCATCAATGATATTCGTGAGCTTCAAAGGCTGTTAGGGATTAAGGAAATTTTGTTTGTAAAAAAATTAATTCTTTCAGGAATATTTCTTTTTTAATTCTATGAAATATTTGATATGGTGTGGTTAAATTATAATGAACTTATACATCAATGTTCATGTAATCTGTGGGGTTTGAAGAGTCATGTCATTTTATTTCATTAAATGTATTTCAATTTGGAGGATACCGAGGGAGTGATTTTCTTTGTTATCTAGACTCCCTTCATTGAATTAGAAAGAATATTATTCTTATTATATATCCAATGATTGGTTGATTACACCCTAAGATTTTATTTCACTCTACATTTTCTTCCTCTCTTATGAGAATAAATTTTTAACTCATAGAACCTTGATGAATTTCATCATAAAAAATAATCTATTTTTGAGATTTATTCTTATCCTATTTAGTCAGGATTTCCCGTCCTTGTACATTATTTATCTTCCATAATATCTTATAATTTATAATTTGAATCCTAATTTTTTATCTCATACGACCTTCATAATTCCAATATTTTCTTTTCAAAAGTATATTTCATCACTATTTTCATGATATGTGTTCCCAACAATGGTATATTAAAATACAAAAAATAATTTTCCATTAATTATAAATTAATTGTTTTATAATATATACCACATATATTTTGATTTATATTATTCATATTAAATGTTTAACTATTTATTTAATTTAATGTTAATGTTTTCAATGTTTTCACTTCACTATTCTTAACCCTTTATGTATTTTTAATGATTTTTTGAAGACTCGCTTTAAAATGTAATTTTTTTCAAAGTACATTCACATCACATTCCATTATTAAATTTTTAAGGGTTATTTATTATATTTCCCTTCGAATATTTTTTTTAAAAAATTAATTATTATAAAAAATGATCATTCCCAGAATGACTTTTCAATGTGACGCCAACTTATTAACATTCACTAAAGTTAAAAACATTATCTAAATACTACTTTTGTATTTCATAACATTTTTTATCTTTAACTCCATAGACCTTATTTCAGGGAAAATAATTTTTCATGAACCACCCAATAAATATTCTTATGAAATAACCCATCTGGGTTTTTTAATACTTGGTATCAACTATTTACACATTTAGGCCAATTTTGGCGATATAATCTTGAAATTTGGTAAAAACTATTATCATTGGATCTTTATGGTATAATGACGGATTGATTTAATGTAAAAAAATTATGTTTGTATGATTTTTTGGGGTGTTTAATATAACCCTCCAAGTCATTTTTTAGGGTTTATATGTCATGAACAAGTAATAATTGGACATATTATGTTTTCTATAATGGTGTGGGTGTAATTTTTTCTGACATATTAATGTGAAGATAAAATAGATGTTTTTGTAAATTAATTAGAATAAAGATTTTTTTGTAACATTTTAAGGGTTTTAAATAAATTTTTGTTTAGAAAGTAACATGTATATTATTTTCTCAAATTCAAATGTGTGTACATAATGTGTTTGTTGCGATATATTGGATTATCAGTTATCATAATATGCTCGTTATCGGAAAATAAGGACTTCATAATTAATTTCATTTGATGGAAAACATAAATTTCATTACAAGTTTTATCATTCCCTATATTTATAAACAAACAGTTTCCATGGAACTTAATAATCTAGATAGAGTGTGGAACGACATTCTTATCCCATTATTTTTATAGTTTAATCTTGTATATTTTTTTAGTAATGTAAAATCAAGAGATGAGTTTATAGTCTTAGATTTACCCAAAAATTATGTTTATATGAATTAATTATGGATTTATCCTTATGCTTATTAGTAGAATTATGTTTTTATGACCATCATTTTGAGGAGTTATAGAATATGTGGATGAGTCTACACTGAACTTAATGGATGATGATATGAATTTATAGACCATTTCAACATTATTAGAGAGAGTTTTTTCATGTCTGTGAGATAGAGAAACTGAATTCCATCAAATGAAGTATTATGATGTCAAATAAGAAAACTATGTTTGTAAGATCCAAAAATAATGAAATGTTATTGTTGTTTCTAATGTACAAGACTTTCATGAAGATTCATGAGTTCATCTGAAAAAATAAATATTGAGAAGACATCGTATAGTTTTTATTCAATGGATCATATGACCAAGATTTCATTCCTTATAAATTGGATAGATAATTCTAGGATGAGACAATAAATAGATGATTAATGGAAAAATATGAACTATATGAGGTTATAAGATATATAAGATCCAATGAATATGATCCAGATGAGTATTTTGGTATCAATAAATTTTTTGTTTAAAGAAATTACTTGTGGAGATGTTGATCTGGAAGTTCAACTTTTAAATAGTCATTATGGTAAAATTATTATTCATGTTCTGTATTGGGGATGTTTTATTTGTTCATTGACATCGTGTTTTATTGAAATATTACTATATTGTTTTTTTTATATTATCTTTTTTAAATATTTATTGTGTCCAAAAAAATAATGGTTTGAGTGGGATATTCATTTTTTTGTGATCCTCCTTATTTTTTTGAAGAGTAGATTTCTATATTAAGACGGAGTTGGTGGCAGGTGAATAATGATGTTACCTTTATGCATATTATTAATGAAGTGAGGTTTGGACCACATATATAAGTATTATATTGAGTGATACTATATATATTTCACCAATCATGTGGCATCAGACAACCATTGTGATTAGATGGTAAGATAGACATGGAATCAATTCATATTAGATTTTGGATATTCTAGAAATATAGTATTGTACATAGGTAAATAAAACAATGATACTAGGGAGAGAGTATTGAATATATAGTTTTATGTAAATAAATTTTCAAAGATGTTTTTTTCACATTTCTATTCATGAATGATATGTGGATTAAGATGAACATGCAATAAGGAAACTATCAATATTATTGGATAAGCACAGTAAAATTGTATTGAAAACTATTTTTGAAGGTTCTTATTATTATTGATAAATATTATTGTGTGAGTTTATCTATTTGAGAATCATATGAACTAACTAAAGGACTATAGTGTTGTACAAGTGATGAATATTCCCGGCTAGCTTTTGTTGGAGTTGTTTTCCTAGGACTAATTGATTGTACTTTGATTACATAATTATTCAATGTATTTAATGTTAATAAAACATCTTATTTATTATTTTTATTGTTCTTCATGAAAAAAATATTAATACCCCAGAGTATAGGTTTAATTGATATGGTAATAGTAAATCCCCAGTATTATGAGAAACTTGAGGTGCTATTATGATATTATAAAATAATGTTTTGTTGGTGGATAACATACTATGATGGGACACCCAGTATATAGATTTTTAGGTGCGAGTACTCATAAGAAGATGAGAATTCATCTCAATAAGTTCACACATGGTAATCTATAATATTGGAGATTATGAAAATAGTCCTGCAAGTAAGAATTATAGATCTTTTGGTGTAATAAAGTATTATTATATATAAGCATGTTTGATTATCCTTATGCTTTTAGATTATTAGCAACGCATGTCAAAACTCATATAAATAGAGGTATTTCATAATCCATGATGATAAGTGTTCATGGTCAATTTGGATACATTGGGTGTGTCACGAGTTCCATGTAATTATTGAATAATTTGAGGAAGGATTTTCCCTTCTCTCTTTATAAAAGCTGACATCTAGGCCCTTTTATTGCTATAGAACAGTCCAATTAAATTCCAGGGCCATGGTTTAATGAAATGTTTATTTTAGATAGTAAATGAAATACATATCATGCATATAGATTTGGGGACATGTATGAGAATCCTTCTTTATGATATATTGTGAAAAAATAATTATATTAAACATTGAGTGTTCGTATGGGGTTGTCGATGTTTTGATGTTATTTTATTTCTCTTGCGTTCTTTGGCCTATTTGTAGATAAGAATTTTGGACTTTAGGAAAACCCGCATAATGGAAATGAGGAAGAATCATATTGGGTCACAAACTAATGTTTCCATTAATATCGATTAAAATCAATTTGAATTTAAATACTAGAATAAATATTATTCTCTAATCTGAGGAATTATTTTATTCAAGTTATATTGATCGCAATAATAAAAAACTCTGTTCACCACCATGTGAATAAAAATATTTATATTGTTTATTGAACATTTTAATAAATATTTATTCACTATATTTTCACTCATATATTATTTAATGAATAAAATATTTATTCATTTTTTGAATAAATAATAGAGGAATTTGAACAGACCCGGACAGTGTCCCTTGAAAAATATTAATTGACAGGACCGTAATATAATATATATTTTCTCACAAGTTAGCACACACTACACAATTATAACTATATAATTATTATTATGAGGCATGAGATTTATTGAAGATAATAAATGTTATTTAATGGATGGTATGAAATTAAATAATATTTTACATTAAATTCCAACTCGATAAATATGAAGTTATGTCTATTCTCAAGAACATCCAAAAATTGAAAATATTGAATTTTTTCACATAATGAGTTCTATCTCAACCCCTCATATTATATCCTTATCAAAAGAGAGAAGTTAAAGTGATATTTTCACAAGAATAATAATGATAAATATATAATGATATATGCAGGACATTCAAATCGCTAAATGAGAAACCTGATATCAAATAGTATTGCTCGAAGATCATTGAACCATGTGTGGATCACCACTAGAGGAATCATATCTATGGATCCTCATTTCCTAACCAAGGTAACCTATTAGGGATTTTTAAAATGATAAACATTCACATAAGAAGAATGTTCCCATGCCCTTGTATTTATTTCTTCCTATATTAAAAAAATTAATTTTAAATCTGATGTTCAACGTCATCGCCCTTAGTTTGGGGAAGTGATTGTTAAAAAAATAATATATCACCCACCTCTGCATGCATCCACTACATCAAAACCCATCAAGTTGTATCATACATAAGATGTTTTAAATTAATAATTATTTATTTGATTATTAATATATGAGAAATTGTGGTTATATTTTCATATTATTATTTCATTTTTCCAATTTAAATTAACTTGTTATTACCATATGAATCATGTTTTTTTCAGTGTTTCAATTTCTCAGAGGTTTAAGAAAAAATGATGAACAACAAGAGATTCCATCGGGAAGTGGAAAATCATTGGCCAAAAAATTGAGTTACCCAATGTGACGATCGAGCACACTCTATATACCCATGAGCATTATATCTATATGTTCTAAGAAATTAAATACACCTGGTTCATTTATTTCACACCACATGATGATCGGGCCAACCTAGGACCCAACAATTTGATACATTGTGTGTAATTCGCATGTACACACCGTTTAGTCTAACTGATTTAACACATTGAAGCCTTAAGTGTGTGAAATTAATTTAGGAAAACCATTATACCCAGAATATAGTAACATATATACAACATTTATTCAATCATTAATGGAAAAAATTACACTAATTTTGAAAATTGAATAATTAAAACCGTAATTAATATATTAGAACACTATTTTGTGTTTGACAGTTTAATAAGGGATTTAAATAAGTTTAATTGAAAAATTAATTTATAGTAATTAATATGTCATTATTGTTGTACCCTTCACTCTTGGATTTTAATGATCACAATCACTCTCATCGTGTTCTAAATTGTTTTCAAGTGTTTTGATGCTAGGAAAAAGGTTGCCCAGGAGTTGGCCCAAGAAGGCTGATAGTGGACTCTCTGAGTCCACCGGCCAACCGGTGGATTTCCACCGGGCAGCCGGTATGGGCACCGACCAACCGGTTCTTGCCCACCGGCCAGCCGGAGGGCCCAGGCAGTCGGCTTGCCCACTGCCTGGTGCCACCGGCCAACCGGTGGATGACCACCGGCCAGCCGGTGGAACCCAGACAGAAAGCCTGCTCTGTCTGGACCACCGGCCAGCCGGGAGCTCAGCACCGGCCAGCCGGTGAGACACCACCGGCCAGCCGATGTGCCCAGTCAAACTAGCCGTTGGGCTTTGACCACACTTGTACTTTTGACCCCCAACGGCTCCGGAAGCCCTCCAATGGCCATATTGAAGTGGTTATGGGTATTTCTCCTCTAAATAAGAAACCATGGATGCCGGGAACACTACTGAAACATATTTTGATGTCTTGACGCTCTAACGACAAATCTCCAAGGCCTCTTGTGATCCATTGCCATCCTTGAAGCTTGAGCTCCCTCTCCATCAGATGCTCTCACACTTTTGGCGCTCAAGGCTTCCGTGTGTTTGTATTATTTTATTTGTTTAGTTCTTCATTGGGTTTGGATTAAAACAAACCTCTCATTTCCATTATTTCTTTCAATTGGGTTTCTTGCTACAACCATAATAAAAAAGCAAGCTGTACGAAGGTGTTCTAGCCTACCTTAAAACGGCTAGTGGGTTTCTTGCTAAAACCATTAAAAAGCAAGCTGACGTATAAATCTCTCAACAGTTCTTGTTGGGAGCGGAGACAGGCTTGGGAATTAAGCCGAACTTCGTTATCAAATTGTGTCTTGCCTTTTTTATTTCCGCTGCATTGATAATTGTTTTAAATTGTTAATTATTTTTGAAAAGGCAATTCACCCCCCCCCCCTCTTTCCATCCTCTACGACCCAACATTTGGTATCAAAGGGAGCGTTTGTGTAATACCTTAACCGGTTACAAACTTAAGATCCTTAGTGATGGCTAATTCCTTGCTTGCTCCCGAAGGGTATTCTATGACTCGGGCTCCATTCTTTGATGGAACCGATTACACTTATTGGAAAACTCGCATGATTACTTTTCTTAGAAGCATTGGTTATCCTATCTATAGGATTGTAATGCAAGGCTATACTTTATCTAACAAGGATGAGTCCAAATGGACCCCCGAAGACATTGCCAATTTTGAGCTTGATGGCAAAGCCATGAATGCTCTTCATTGTGGGCTAGACCGTAATGAATTCAACCATGTTTCTACTTTCTCCTCTTCTTATGAAATTTGGAAACTTTTAGAAGTAACCCATGAGGGCACTAACAAAGTCAAAGACACTTTATTAGACATGTATCGCCATGATTTTGAAAGTTTCACCATGCACCCACACGAATCAATTACTGAAATGTTTACTCGTTTTACTGACGTTTGCAATGGAAGAAAATCTATTGGTGAGGATGTTTCTGCAGAAATGATGGTCAAGAAGATTCTTTGGGTCCTACCAAGCTCATGGGCACCAAAGGTGACCGCAATTCAAGAAGCAAAAGATGTCAGGAAAATGCCGGTTGAAGAGCTCATTGGATCACTCATGACCTACGAGATCACCATGAAGAGGCAAGCCGATAAACAAGGTAAAACCTTCAAGGAGAAAAAGAACATTGCTTTCAAAGCAAATGAAGAAAGCTCCTCCGCTGATAGCGAATCCGAGATTGCTCAACTAGAAAGAAAAATGAGCAAATTCATGAAGAAAAAGAAGAACTTTCGAAGGGCACGAAAGGAAGAGCCCAAAGCGGAGAATGAAGTTAAATGCTTTGAATGTGGAAAGAAAGGCCACATCAAACCGGAGTGCTCCATTTTCAAGAAAAGGGTAATAGAAAAGAAAAACAAGAAGGCTTTCAAAGCATCCACATGGAGTGCAAGTGATGACTCCATGTCTTCAAGCGACTCAAGCGATGAAGGTGAAAAATTCCTAATGGCATTTGATGAGGTATCTTCTTCCGACTCTTCTTCCTCATCTTCCTCTTTCAATAATGACATGTCCTATGAAGATCTTCAAAATGTGAGAGATCAATTAGAGGAAGGTTTTCACGAACTTACCTCTAAATTTATGGCTTTGAAAAAGAAAAATAAAATTCTCATTTCTGAAAAAGAACAACTTCTCAAAAAGAATGAGGAACTTACCCTTAAGATCCAAGATATTCCAAATGTTGATTCTTTGAATTCAACCATTAAAGATCTAAGGGAGTATCTTGCCATGTTCACCCAAGGTGAACAAAATTTGACCAAATTACTAGGTTCTCAGCGTTCGGCTAGAACAACACATGGACTTGGCTTTATCAAACAAGCCGCTTCTTCTAGAGCACCCACTACTTTTGTAAGGGGGAGCTCTCAATATAAATTTTGTAATTATTGCAAAAAGACCGGGCACATGATTTATGAATGTGATTGTAAAAATGAAAGGTATGGAAGCCCTAAAACCATTACCTACTCGGATGAGTATTTTAGATGGCAACCCTCTAGAAAAATATGGGTTCAAAAGTCTCTTTTAGCTAATCTTTCCAGAACCAAACTTATATGGGTACCAAAATCTATTCTCTATTGATTTTGTAGGATAAACGCCAAAGAAGTAGGACTACGAAAGGCTCGTGGTATCTCGACAGCGGATGCTTGAGGAACATGTGTGGCGATCCCTCCGAGTTCAACTCCCTTAAAGAATTCGATGGAGGATACGTCACCTTCGGTGACAATTCAAAAAGCAAGATCGTCGGAATAGGTACCATTGGATTTGGTAGCACCTCTTTAATTAAAGATGTTTTATTTGTTAAAGTTTTAAAACATAATCTAATTAGCATTAGTCAATTTTGTGATAGTGGTTTTTCGGTGAATTTTCAAAATGATTTATGCAATGTGTTTGATTTTCAAAACAAATTGATATTTTCTGCTTCCCGTTTTCAAAATGTTTACATTATTGATTTAAAGTCTTTAGCTAGCCAAAATGTTAAATGTTTAAGTGCTCTTGACAATGAGTCTTGGCTTTGGCATAGAAGGTTGGGGCATTGTAGCTCTCATTCACTTCTAAAGCTTAATAAAAACAAGCTCATCCGTGACCTTCCTAAACTTAAGTTTAAGAAAGATTGGATTTGTGAGCCATGCCAACTTGGCAAGCAACACAAGTCTTCTTTCAAATCTAAGAATGAAGTGTCCACTTCAAAATCTCTTGAGCTCCTACATCTTGATCTTTTTGGTCCTACCCCTGTAGCAAGTCTAGGTGGAAAATCCTATACCTTTGTCCTAGTACATGACTTTTCTCGTTTCACTTGGGTTTTCTTTTTATCTCATAAAAATGATGCTTGTAGAACCTTTTTGAAATTCTCTAGGAAAGTAGAAAACGAAAAAGGATATAAAATTATATCTCTCCATAGTGACCATGGAGGTGAATTCGAGAACAAAGAATTCGATGAATTGTGTTCCTCTCAAGGATACAATCACACCTTCTCTGCCCCTAGGACTCCACAACAAAATGGAGTGGTTGAAAGGACAAACCGAACTCTCCAAGAAATTGCTCGAACCCTCCTTAGTGAATTCAACCTCCCTCAATTTTTCTGGGCCGAGGCAGTTAACACTGCTTGTTATACTATCAATAGAGTCCTTGTAAGACCCCTTCTTAAGAAAACCCCCTATGAACTTTGGAAAGGCAAATTGCCCAAAGTTGGTTATTTTAAAGTGTTTGGTTGTAAATGCTTTATCCTTAACACAAAAGGTAATCTTGGGAAATTTGAAGTCAAATCCGATGAAGGTATTTTTCTTGGGTACTCCAACTCAAGCAAAGCCTATCGTGTCTTCAACAAACGTTCAAAAACCATAGAAGAATCATCTCATGTCATGTTTTATACAAATCTTCCAAAACCCCATCCGGTCATTGAAGATGTTGAAGATAAGCTTGATAAACTTGAATTAAATGATTCCTCTTCTCCTCTCAAGGAGGATGATGATCATGAACCTTCTTCACCTTCGTTTCCTTCCACCTTGCCTAAGGTTTGGAAACCTTCTAGAGACCATCCCTTAGAAAATGTTATAGGTGATCTTCAAGCCGGTACTCAAACTAGAAGATCAATCCTCAAAGAGGTTGAACATCAAGCCTTCATTTCTCACCTAGAGCCTCAAACCATTAATGATGCCATTAATGATGAGAATTGGGTTATTGCAATGCAAGATGAACTAAATCAATTCTCTAGAAATGATGTTTGGACTCTTGTTGAAAGACCCAATGATCATTCAATTATTGACACTAAATGGGTTTTTAGGAACAAACTTGATGATCAAGGAAATATAAACCGGAACAAGGCTCGCCTAGTAGCTAAGGGCTATAATCAAGAAGAAGGAATTGATTATGGTGAAACCTTTTCGCCCGTTGCTAGATTGGAATCCATTAGGATCTTGTTGGCTTTCGCCGCCCATTTAAATTTCAAACTTTTTCAAATGGATGTTAAAAGCGCCTTTTTAAATGGTTTTATTTCAGAAAAAATCTTTGTTGAACAACCTCCTGGTTTTGAGGATCCAAAAATTCCAAATCATGTTTTTAAATTAACCAAGGCTCTATATGGCTTAATGCAAGCCCCTCGGGCTTGGTATGAGCGGTTAACAAAATTCCTTTTAGAAAATGATTTTAAAATGGGTCAAGCTGATTGTACCCTCTTTTTAAAACACACTTCAAAAGACCTTATAATCGTCCAAATCTACGTCGATGACATTATCTTTGGTTCTACCAAAGAATCCCTTTGTACTGATTTTTCAATTTAATGAGAAAATAATTTGAAGTGAGCTTTATGGGGGAATTGAAATTTTTTCTCGGTTTTCAAATCTTTCAAAATTCAAAAGGTATTTTTCTAAGCCAAGGCAAATACACAAACGAGCTCTTAAGTCGTTTTGGTATGGATCAAGTAAAGGAAATTAGCACCCCCATGAGTACTTCCTGTAAGCTTACGTTAGATGAAGTCGGGAAACCAGTTGATAACAAGCTTTATAGGAGTATGATCGGGAGTCTACTTTACCTAACTGCGACCCGTCCTGACATCATGTTCAGTGTTTGCCTTTGTGCTCGTTTTCAAGCCAATCCCAAAGAATCTCATTTTAAATCAGTCAAAAGGATTTTTAGGTATTTAAGAGGATCCAAAAACATTGGTTTATTTTATCCTTCTAATACTTCTTTCGAACTTTCTTCATATTCGGATGCTGATTTTGGCGGATGTCAATTAGATCGAAAGAGTACTAGTGGAACCTGTCATCTTCTAGGAAAGTCCCTTGTATCGTGGAGTAGCAAGAAGCAAAAATGTGTTGCTCTTTCTACTGCCGAGGCCGAGTAATTAGCCGCTGGGAGTTGTTGTGCCCAAATTATTTGGATGCAGCACACTCTCTTGGATTATGGCCTTTCCTATGATCGTGTCCCTATTCGGTGTGACAACACTAGTGCCATTAGTATTTCTAAGAATCCAATACAACACTCTAGAACAAAGCATATAGACTTAAGTCATCATTTCCTTCGTGACCATTTTCAAAAAGGGGATATCACTTTGGACTTCATTTCTACTGATTTCCAATTAGTTGATATTTTTACCAAACTGCTCCCGGTTGAACGTTTTGATTTTATTAAGGGGGAGTTAGGAATGATTCGTCAATGAGAACTATTAAATATTTAACTCTTATTTATTTTAATTCAATTTTTTTTTGTTTATCTAATTTTTTCTCTTTCCCTCCTATTTTGATAATCCCAAAGGGGGAGAAATTTCTCTGCTTACTAGTTTCATATTTGAATTGATTAAAGTGCTCTTTTTAAAAGTTCAATTTTTTTAAACCGGCAAGTTATTGATTTTGTTCCTTTTAAAAAAATGACCTATGGTTACAATTTCAAAATGACTCATTCTCTTAAGATTAAGATCATTTCAAATACATGGTACATCTCTTCAATTTATTTTTTTTGAAATGATCTCTAATATATTTTCATGTCCAAAATTGTTTATTTAAGTTTTCAATTGGCATATCCTTTTTAAAGCATTCTCTTTTGTGACTGTGATCATCAAAATAGGGGGATATTTTTGTACCCCTCTCTCTTGGATTTTAATGATCAAAATCACTCTCATCATGTTCTAACTTGTTTTCAAGTGTTTTGATGTTAGGAAAAAGGTTGCCCAGAAGTTGGCCCAAGAAGGCTGATAGTGGACTCTCTGAGTCCACCGGCCAACCGGTGGATTTCCTCCGGCCAGCCGGTGGTCTCTGGCAGAAGCATTGCTTTCTGACAGATCCACCGGTCAGCCGGTGTTAGCGCACCGGCCAGCCGGTATGGGCACCGGCCAACCGGTTCTTGCCCACCGGCCAGCCGGAGGACCCAGGCAGTAGGCTTGCCCACTGCCTGGTGCCACCAGCCAACCGGTGGATGACCACCGGCCAGCCGGTGGAACCCAGACAGAAAGCCTGCTCTGTTTGGACCACCGGCCAGCCGGGAGCTCAGCACCGGCCAGCCGGTGGACCACCAGCTCGCCGGTGAGACACCACTGGCCAGCCGGTTTGCCCAGTCAAACTAGCCGTTGGGCTTTGACCAGACTTGTACTTTTGACCCCCAACGGCTCCAGAATCCCTCCAATGGCCATATTGAAGTGTTTATGGGTATTTCTCCTATAAATAAGAAACCATGGATGCCGGGAACACTACTGAAACATATTTTGATGTCTTGACACTCTAAATACAAATCTCCAAGGCCTCTTGTAATCCATTGCCATACTTGAAGCTTGAGATCCCTCTCTATCAGCTGCTCTCACACTTTTGGCGCTCAAGGCTTCCGTGTGTTTGTATTATTTTATTTGTTTAGTTCTTCCTTGGGTTTGGAGTAAAACAAACCTCTCATTTCCATTCTTTCGTTCAATTGGGTTTCTTGCTACAACCATAATAAAAAAGCAAGCTGTACGAAGGTGTTCTAGCCTACCTTAAAATGGCTAGTGGGTATCTTGATACAACCATTAAAAAGCAAGTTGACGTATAAATCTCTCAACGGTTCTTGTTGGGAGCGGAGACGTAGGCTTGGGAATTAATCCGAACTTCGTTATCAAATTGTGTCTTGCCTTTTTTATTTCCGCTGCATTGATAATTGTTTTAAATTGTTAATTATTTTTGAAAAGGCAATTCACCCCCCCTCTTTCCATCCTCTACGACCCAACAATTATTGGTTTTACCTTTTTTAATGAAGGCCATTAATTATGGGTATCTCTAAATAACATCATATGATTATTAAGATGAGAGGGAATTAATTAATTATTTTATGAATTAATTAATGTAATCATGTTTATCTTTAATAATAAGAGAACAAATAATTAAATGAATACTAGAAATTTATTTTTCAGTATTTATTTCTTGTATGACCATTCAAGATATGGAACAATATTTATATATGTGTTTTATATTTTAATTAAATTTTTTAAATGAGTTTTATATAATTTAATATTAAATTAAATGATGCCTTGGGTGTCATCCCACCCTCTAATATTTTGTACAACCTACATTTTCATGGATATTAATGTTACACATTTAAAATATCCATTGGTTCTCTTCAATAACATGTGAGTAATAAGTAATTATAATTAGTGGAGAATCCCTAGACTCATGGAGGTGGTTCAAGAAGGAACTATAATGATGCTAACCCTGGTGATACCCTGTTGATACCCAAGTGGATATGTGGATTGTTTTAACTCAATCTGGGACAGACAATATGAGTTGTTTCTCCTTGGTCAATTGTATATTTAATGTATTCTCTTTGAATTAAACATTATATAAATATCACAACGAGACGTTTTATAATATATTGATTATTTATATAGAATTATTTATTTTATTGACTAATGGATGTCATAACATAAATAAATGAATTAATGTACATAGATCAAAATTAAATAAATTAATTATTAATAACTATTTTATCCAAACATGGTTAATTAATTAATTAATGTCTACATAATATTGACAGGGCGTGTAAAGGGTAAAACAATATAATAATTATGCAAAAAAATAAAATTATTTAATTAAATATTTAGTCAATCTAAGCCTTCCATTACATGATTTGGAATGAAACCATGGAATAAAGATTACTACTTGGACAATGAGTGGAAACATAAATTTATAGAATAGTTATCATGAGAGTTTAGGGTTGACTTCACCAAAATTGAATTTTGTTTAACAGAAAAATCTTATTCTATACAAATTTGTAGGAATGTGTTGAGATAATCCATGATAGGATTTCCGGATATAGGAATCCACTCAATAGAACAAAGAGTTCCAAGTCCACAATTGGAAATACTATCAACAAATTTACTTTATTTTAGTTTTGAGGGAATATAATTAGATAATTAATAATTTTAATGGGGATCATTTCCACTAGAATTTCAATGCATCTTGAAATTCTGTGTTTTTTGGTGGGGGATATTGTGACATGATAAAATATTATGATATTTAAAATATAAAAACATTTAATTTAATATATCACACTTATTTTGTAATCAAGAAATGTGAAAATAATATTCACTTTTTAATTTTATAATAAAATGAGAATTAACCATCAACACTACCCATATGATCAATATTAGAGATATATATGCTCTTAAATAGAAATAACATCCAAGAGTGATATAGATGCCTTTGGGTAACACTACACTATTAATTGAAATAATACAAGCTAGAATATTTAATATCTGATCCTCCAACTAAATAGGTGAGTGATGAAGGGTGAATTTTCTATGAATCAAATTTGGGCACCTCAATAGACATTCAATGTTTGATTATTTCATTTATGTATATATAACTTATGATGTCTCATGAAAAATTTGATTCATAGATAATCCTTGAGAACCTATATGGTATTTATGAGGAGGGATAGTACATAATTGATTGAGATCTCCAAGGCACAATTTCATTTAATGATTAGAGGGGGATCCCCAGTTGGGCCTCATGTATTCAAACACATGGGCTACATTGAGGGCTTAGAGGTTGTAGGTTTTAGACTCCCCAATGAATTGGGCACTGACCTCATTCTGGCATCACTCACTCACAACTTCTCTAGTTATTTTGTGAATTTTAATATGACCAACATTGAGATGCCCCTGTCAGATCTTCTTACTCTTACTCTCCAAGTAGATAATGATATGAATCATGAAAAACATAAATCATTATGGTAATCAAAGTGGAAGGTAATGATAAGATCTTTAGACCTAAGGATTCTTCAAGCTCTTCAAATAAGATGAAGACCATGGGGTAAGACAAGGATCATGGTGTTTTTTATTTACATTATGGAAAGAAGGCCCATTAGTAGAAAAATGGTTCCATCCAAATTAGAAAGTAGAATCTTCAAGTATTTTCCTTATCATGTGAAATTTAGAAATTTCTACAAATTTTGTATTATATACTGCTCTTGGTTCTCACATTTGTTTTCAAAAATATGAACCAAGTAGATTTAGAATCATTGAACAAGTAGTGGTAGATCTTTGAGTAGGTAATGAAGCTAAAATTTCTTCTTTAGCATTTATAGACTACTACCTCACATCTCCATCATTAATGATATCTATTTTAAAGGGTTGTTATTATGTTCTTTTAGTCAGAAATAACAATTTTTATGTATCCATAGTTGATACGGATGGATTATTTTTTAAATTTAGGAATAAATGTTTATTCTATTTTAAACATATATTTTTAACCATATTACACATTTAAATAATGGTATTTCTGTGTTGTATTACACGACCCAAATAAGTGGAATCAAAAAATTTGTAACATGACTAGACACACAACACACCCAACATTGTAATCATTGGATATTCCATATAAATGAAAAGTTATTGACTAAATTACATCCATATGGATATATATATTCTTTTGAATTAGAACTACATGGAGTATGTCACACGTTTTTATAAGGAAAAAGGGAAAAATCCATATTGGGTGGGAATGTTTATAGGGATAAAGATGATCTCGAATTAGTTCATACCGATGTGTGCATACCATTCGAATTGAATCAAATAGAGGGTTCTCATAATTCATAACTTTTATTGATGATTTTAGTATTTATGGATATCTCAACCTAATAAGGTATAAGTTGGATTATTTTGATAAATTTAGGAATACATTAATGAATTTGAGAACTAGATAGGTATGAAGATTAATAAATGTCACTCAAACTATGGTGGAGAATATATTAATCAAGGATTCATTGATTACCTTTAGGATTGTAAGATTTTCACTCTAATCAATCCTCTTTATACACCTCAGTGGAATAGGGTAATAAAAAATAAGAAACCGCAACATGTTGGAAATGGTGAGATCAATGATGAGTCATGTGATTCTTCAATTATCCTTTTGGGGATAAACCATACCACAATCTACATATATACTAAACTAAGTGATGACTAAAGTAGTAGATGGTATACCATAACAACTGTGGAATGTAAAGACACACAGGTTGTCTTACGTACATGTGTGGGGTTGTGAAGAATTTGTTGAGGAATCTTCTTGTAACAGTCTTTCACCTCGTTTCACAATGTGTATCTTTATAGGATATCCAAATGAAACAAATTGATACTTCCAAACCCAAAAATACAAAAAGGATCTATTCTAAATATGATGTACAAATATTGAGGAGGATCATATCAATAAATAGATCGTGGGAGAGATATGGAGTTCAATGATATTTAGGCTCAAGATATATAAGAGTTTCCATATGAACAACCTCTGCAATGTTTCATGGACGAATAAATTGTTTGGGAGACATAATTACTGTGTAGGAGTACTAAAGAGGTTATACAACCAGAATGCTATTGGTTTCTAGTCACCGAAGAAGGTGACTCATTATTAGTTGATAATTATGATCCTCTAACCTAAAAGGAAGCTGTAATTATAACATTTTTTTCCATATGGATACTAGACAATAATATTGAAATGGATTCGATTTTCTAAAACCAACTATGGATTTTCGGTAGACCATCCAGTAGATGTAAATCATGTTTTTGAAAATTCGTATTCAAGATTAAACTGGATAGGGATAAATAAATCGTAACCTATAAGGAATTACTATATTCTAAAGGATTTAAAAAACATCTTGTAATTGACTATGAAGAAGCATTTTCACTAGTTTCAATACCGAGATCCACTACAATTCTACTTTCCATTATGTAATTCCATGATTATGAGATTTGGAAAATAGATGTCAAAACAACCATCCATAATATAATCCTTTTTGAAGGAGTCTATATGACACATTTCAAATCTTTTTTGACTCCAAAGGAATCCAACATGGTATGCCAATTGAAAATATCCATTGAGTGATTAAAGAAAAAATATAGCTCATGGGAAATTAATTTTGATGTGTCCATAATTGAATTTAATTTCATAAGGAATGAATGTGCGCCATTTTTTTTATATGGTTTAGTGGGAATTAATTTTTTTCATAATATTATTTGTTGTTGAAATATTACTCATCAAAAATGAAATACTAATCTTACAGTCTTTTAAGGTGTGGTTAAATAAATTAGTTTCTATAAAGGAATTGGGAGAGACATCATGTATTCATGGGATCAAGATCCCTCAAGATAGATCCATGAGGTTTCCAGGCCTAAGTTAAAGTACATATATTGAAATGATTATAAAGATATTCAGAATATAACAATCAATGAGGGTATTGTTGCATGTGTCACAAGGCATTCATCATTTTAGGAAAATGTGTATTTAGAAAAATGATAAAAGAAAAATAATGACAAGGATTTCTTATTCATAATCAATTGGGTCAATCATTTATGTTAGTCTATGTACTATGATAGATTCCACCGATTCATTATGTAAGGTAGGAAGATATAATTATGATTAAGTTGACCTCTATTGGATGGTATTCAAGACTATGCTTAAGTATATGAGGTGTACTAAGGATGTTTTCCTAGTTTATGGAGGAGATGAGGAACTAGTCATCAGTGGATAAGCTGATTCTTGTTTTCAAACTAATCAATATGACATGTAGTCACAAAAGGGAAACAACATCACATTGAATGTTGTTATTGTGGGTTATAAGAGCTCCAAGAAGTTTTTGGTTATAGATTATATAGCATTGACAGAAAATATTTTGGCATTTGAGGAAGCTAACGAAGCAGAATGGATGTGCAACATGATTCAAGATATTGATATGGTACCTAGAATTAATGATCCTACCACACACTATATTTATTATACTGTTGTGGTGTATATAGAAAAAGATAAAAGGTCACATAAACATATTCCATAAGTATAATCTCTGTAGGTATTTTTCTCAGAGAGGGGAAGTTATAGTGAGAAGTATTTCCATTGAAGAAATCATGGAAGACCCCTTGAACAAATCATTGACATAGTTGAAACAATACTATCATTTGTGGCCAAGCGGACTGAAGTTTGTAGGTAGTTGGATCTAGTCAATGTGGGTGTTTTTTGGAGTTGGTGTCCTTGGATAACCAGTTTTTACTTTGAATAAATAAATATTAGATTTATTGAATATTAATAAAACATGTTATTACATATTTTTTGGTCTTCATTACTCTAATTCTATAATACCATAGAGTATACAAAATATTGATATGGTCATAGTAGTTCCTCACTATGATTAAAACCATGTTTTTCTATGATGATATTCTCAAATAATATTTGGTGGTTTGATAACATATAGTGATGGGACACATAGTACATAGACTGTCAGCTATGAGTACTCATAAGAAGATTATGATTTTTCTCATGAATTTAACACTTGGTAATCTACTAGAAGATAAATTATTGGAACAGTATTGCTGGAAGGAATTATGCATGTATTGGTGTCATCTGATATTTCTATCTTCGAGCATGATTGACTATACATAGTCTTTATGATTATTATTAATGCATGTTAGAACTCCAACACATTTATGTATTTCGTAAACATTGATGATAACCGTTAATGGATATTTTTGATATGTTGGTTTCATGACAAGTGAAATTTATTAAATTAATTAGTCAAAGATGTATTAGTCCATTATATCTTTATGGTAGCTGATATCTCTATCATATAGGTTGGAGACACAGTTATGAAACATTCTTGATGAGATTTTGTGAAAATCAAATTATATTACATAGTGAGTCTTCAAATGACTTTTTCGATGTTGTGGCATTATGTTCTTTATATTTCGTATCTTGACCCATTTCTAGACAACAATATTGGAATTTAGGCAAGCCCGCTGAATGACAACGAGGAAGAATCCAGGATGATCCCACACCAAGTGTTTCAAATTATCTTGATTAAATTCTATTTGAGATTAATTTGTTTAATAAATAAAATTCTCAATTCTGAGGAATATTTTTATTCATTTTATATTGATCGCATAAATTAAATAAAAAAATTTCCACTGACATGTGAATAAATATATATTTTTTATTTATCCAATATTTTAATTAATATTTATTCTCTATATTGTGAATAAAATATTTATTTATGTAAAAAATATTTATTCATTCATTTAATAAATGATAGATTAGTTTCAATGGACCAAGATCACATTGTTTGACAAATATTATGTAACAAGACAATCATATAATATTTTTCATTTTGAAAGTGGGCATGCACCAAAAAATAATAATTATATTATTATTATTATGCAAAAAGTGTTTTATTGATGGTAATAAATTTTATTTAATGGTTGGTATGAGATTAAATAATATTTTAGAATAATTATAAACTCTATAAGTAGGTTATTATGTCTATTGTGTATGGAATCATAAAATTGAGAACAGAGAATTGTTTCACACAACAAATTCTCTCCCAACTCCTCATATGCTCTCCCTATCATGAACGAGATGTGAGAGAGATATTTCTTCCAGTATAATGAATAATAGATCATGAAATAAAAACTCAATACATTCTAATCTACGTTCTAGAACTCGTATATCGAGCGTGGATGCTTGATATCATAGGAGCATGTATGGATCACCGCTAGAGAGATTCTATTCTTGGATTATCATAAGGAAAAGGTAATTTGAAATGGACTTTTTTGAAGATAAACATTCACCAATGAATAATTATCTTAATCCCATGACTTTATTTTTTGATATTAAATAAATTAAATTTATAAATGACATACAAGATCCTCACTCTTGGTTTTGGGGAATAATTATTAAACAAAATTTTAATATTTCGTCCACCTTCGTACGATTCCACTATTCATAGACGCAACATCTTTAGCCACACAATTTACTATTTTTAGTTCTTGTGTGGTGTTTGATTACTTAAATACCAATCCAAGGACTAGATAATATTATTGTGTACAAATCATTTTAAACAGATGTGTCCCCTAGGGTAAGCTTTGTTTCTATTTTCAAATTGAGTAATTCCCCACTAACAATAGGAAATTTTTATTTCTTAGTTACGAAAAACTAAAAAAGTTAACATCATTGAGTCACCCCATCTACATATCAGTAATCACATATATCATGATTGGTTTCCTCAATTAGTATTAGTGTGAACGTTCCATCATTGAATATTTTCTAATGATTGAACAAAATGAGGGTTTCCATGTTTATTTTAAACTCTATAAATTTTTAGTTGATTTCTATATTTTATGGAAATAACGATCATATCAGTAAGAAAATAATATTTACTTATTTTAAATCTATTATAATCTAATTTCTAGAAGCTACTATGTATGGTTTCTCTAATATCCCTAACCTGGTTCTCCCTAAGGTGACCGAGATGGGTAGCAATGAGACATCAAGAAAACCTAGATGTATTCAAAGGGCTAAACAATATATTTTATGAACTCATAAATATAAATGGTAGAATATACCATCTAGTAATGAGTAATAAAAAAAATATAATCATGATAAAAAATTAATATATATCAACTCCAATAGATAAAAAGGAAAATTAAAAATATATCTAATATAATCAAAAAATGTAAGGTCATATTTAATGTCATAATAAACGAAATACATGAGTCCAATAAATGAAAAAAATAAAGTCTCTTAAAATTGACCTCTAACTCCATCCTTCATCCCATCTCCTTGATCCAATCCATATATGCAAATAAATCAATTGATCATAGGACTCTATTATGTTTTTTCACACAAAAATTCCTGAATTTTTTATGGGTACCAATTGATAAACTAAATAGGGAGTGATTAAAACATAGAAGGGAACCACCATTGGTGTCCAAAAAAATTATTATGTGTAATAGTGTATGCAATTACAAGATTAGAAAAGTAATTAATTAAAAAATACTACAAAACATCAAATAACCCTACCAACCCTTGAGATCTTGGTTGACACTCATGGAGGCCATATAAGATTTGCAATGATGGATTATGTCACTATAGATACACACCACCATGTATAGATATCATACTATACAGAGGAATAATCACATATTTTATTGATAATATCACCAAGTAGAATTCGTATGCAATGAGATAAATATATATTCTACGCATCAATAGTACCGTTATGAATTCCAATTATATGGATAATTATATGTCTATCTCAAAATGGAGTTAAGAATAATTAACATTCAATGTCCTATTAATGAATCCATATATCTTGTAAAACAATTGTCGAACAACTAACATAATAACTATCATTACAACCATGTTAATCATATAATAATTTGGTTATTTTCATTTCGAATATAAATTATCATGATAATTATCGTCCTAATAAAATATTAATTTGTTTAATTAATAGTTCATTCCCAATACCAAATCACACTTAAATTTTGGAAAATCACATTCACATACCAATTAAGTAAATTACATTAAACCACTGTCCCAAAATGGTTATATAGTTCCATGTTTGAAAATACCCTTGTTCTAACCAAAGGTTAAGGTTAGTAATGCCTATTAGGAGGTCCAAGGACTAATATATCATATGCTTAAGAACTCATAATGATATATAGAAGGTATGTAGAAGAGGATTCATGAAATTTTGGTGCATTATATCATGAAATCTCCATGAATAAACGTTTTCCAACATGATCACACATGCCTAATATACTATAATTCAATTTAATACATTATGGAAATGTTATAAAGTACCTAATAAATATAAGTGATGAGAAATCTAGCATTCACGCATCCAAATAAATGATAAAAAGTAATAATCCATATAGACAATGGTAGATCCACCAAATTAGGGATGTAAAAAAGAAGAGGCATTGAGAAAAATATTAATTCATCATTTATGGAATTGATTAACGACTATAGATATCATAATTGAACCACAAATAGAGACACCAAGATAGGGTGGTGGATATGTTGTTAAAAACATAGATAAACACTTTGAATTAATTAATTGTGAATTAGGGATGAAGGATGGGGTATTAAATAATTAAATGGGGGTTTCATGTTAGAAAACGATGATACTACCTTTTATATTTCCCACCTAGAACGGTGCCACTATCTTGTCACTAGTATGATATTGATCAGATTAACCTCTAAGAACCCCATCGGTGGGATGATGAGACTCATTGGGCTACTGGTGGCCCTCCTATTGCCACATATGAATCCACCTCCACCCACAGGCTTTTCATTGGAACTACCACATCACCTATATTTAATTCAAATTATATTCTCTTCTGAAACCTTACCTTTGGGTCACTTAGCACCTATAAACACTATTTTAATCCCAGAATAAGGCTTATTTAGATAATTTAAAGGAATATATAGAAATTTAAATGTAATGTACCCTGATAAAATATAAGGTCTGATAATATGAACCACATTAAAAATTTTCAATATTATTTCCACCAAATAAATACTAAGAGAAATATGTGAATAATTACGGCCATTTCACATAGATATCCAAATCTATATATCATGTTTCCAAAAGAATATTCCCATTACATAACTCCACTCACACTAGAGAAATTTTATTTCCCTTAATAATATTGTCACTATATTTTGTGATTAGGATAAAATTATCCTCAAAGGATTTACCCACAAAAATATAAACACCAAAAACAAATATAATGTTGTATGTGTAGTGAATATGTTATTTCCTTATAGGTATTTTGAAATTATGAAAGAAAATTTTTAGTGCTTGGAATTGAGAAAACCCGAGATTCCTATGCCTGGTGAGACACGTACCAAAATTAAAAAATCATTAATTATATTTATATCATCCTTGAGTTTTATCTTAAATAATTCTATTAATTACTGTACAAGTCTTATATTTAAAATATGATACCATGATCGAGTTTAGAACATGGGGTTATACCGATGCACAATGTATTTTTTGTTAGTTCTAGACATATGGATGTGGTCGTCTTTGGAAGGACATTTATTTAAATTTAATAATGATGTTGATTTATTTGATTTCAAATTTGAATGACCTAATTTCTAATATATAATCCTCATTATAATAATTCTCTTGGGATGGACTCATAAATCCTATGGGAATTTAGAGGACCTCAGAATGTTCTTCATTGGGAGATAGCATCAGAGGGTGACATGTGATTGGATCAAGGTGGATCGAGAGGCTCAAAGACTAGAAGGAATTCACCTTCACTAATTAATGCAATATTAATTAATTATTGATACAATTAGAATATAGTATTTGCAATTTTTTATTTCTCAAACTTGATTAAATTTTTAAACCATGAATTATTTTATTTTTTTGATATGTGATTATTTGATCCTTAGTATAATCATGGTATTGATATTAAATTATTTAGTTAAATTTATTTATGAAATTTCATGAAATTACATTATATATCTCTAATATTTTATCCTTTTCGAGGAACACATAGCCAATGATGGTCTCACCTTTTTTATGTTCTTCCGGCCACATGATCTTAATGTTATTTATCATTGGATGATGGTGTCCAGAGTCGTCATTGTTGGGGAATGTTATTGCATGATTGAACCCTTAGCTTCTTTTTGGATTTCTGAATCATCAACCGATAAATGTTTTTTTAATGATAGATATAGTTTATTGGTGATACTTCATGGTTCTATGATCCAATCATGATTAAAGGTGATGAGACATTAACAAGACATGCTACACCAATGTGTGGATTACAAGATTACAATTTATGGACATTGATGGCTTCGAAATGATGAATATATGACATTTACATCAATTTTGGTCTGTCAAATGGTGATATCCGTAATGGAAGGGCCATATATAGAAACCTGGTGAAATAATTTCTGGATTTTGAAAAATCTCCACTATAAACTATGTATTATAGAATAGACTATGTGTACACTTAGTTATGCCACCATATTTTTAGGAAGATTTAAGGGTCACACACCTTGTAAAAAAAACTGCAAGTTGTGTGACCCTCTGTAGGTAGCCAAGATGTGTTCCTGTTGGATCACGCCTAGGAACCAATGTGTCTAGGGAAGGCATGTACTTTAGGAGTACATGCTCATGTGTTGACACTTGGGTATGTCTAAGAAAGTGTATAGATACACAACCACGACCTAATTTACACATGAATGGATATATTTAAATGGACTCGCCCCAATAGGCCAAGAAAAATCTTGTTCCACCTATACACACAATTTACAATGACATGTATTGGAATACATGTCCAAAGGATAACATTTCAATTTATTAATATGGGGTCAAATGTCATGTGGACCCCCAAACATGTTGTGTACTTCTCCCAAAATCTTCTTCCACTCATTTCTAATTATTTAGGACTCATATTTTCTTGTGATTATCATATCTTATGTATTTTACTCCATATAAAAATATTCTTCCAATCATTGTTGAATAAATGATATGATGTGAGGTATTAAATGAGTGACACTTATTTAGGATATGATTATCATTAGAAGTGATAAGGGAAAGATCGACATAGGGATACTGGGGTCGGAACTCCCTCGTTGCACATGAGAATTAGTCTGCATACTCTTTATATAGATAGATATGGTACTATCCTACACTATGATAAAGTTCTCTATTATTGAGGGGTAACCAATTTCATTGTTATTTGGTGGTTTTTGGGTCCTCCATGGGTGATGTGGCTCCCTAAGGTGTAGAACACAATGGCAAGGACCAGGCCCCATCACACAGATTCTATTGAAGTTGCGTATGATGATGTGTACTGATGATGGAACTTTTAGTCATCAATCCCTCTCAATTAACATGGTTGGTATTTGAGATGAAGATACCCATTATCTATTGTCTAGTTTTCTTATGAATATATATATATATATATATATATATATATATTTTTTTTTTGTTTCCTTCATGCTTTCTGTTGATCTAAAATTATATCGTATCCCTACATCACCCCATATTTGGTTTTCAAGGAGTTATTCTAGATATGAATATAATAACCAATAATGGTATTTTTCATCATCTTACATTTCTTATACTAATTATGGATGGATCGACTGTTAATTTTACGGAACATATTGATACATAGGGGAATTGACCACATATGTTGGTCGAGGCATGGAGATCAGGAGACTGAATCTCACATCTTTCATCTAATTTTAGTTTTTTTTCAGGTTTAGATGTTATCTATGGTTGGGTATGTATTTGTTCCCCTCTACTTTTTTAATAATATCACACTCTATCATACTTTCTTAGATTTTATTACATGCAAGGTTGTATCCCAGATGTTACTATGCTTTATATTCTACTACAATATTTTATTGATATGGTTAGGTTCATGCATACAGGTACATTTGAAAAAATACTCCTATTTATGTTAATATTTTTTATCGCTTTTGTATATTCCTGAGAATACTTTAGTTAGGCTTGGGATTAAGTTGGTTTCTCCTTTCTCCATCCAGGGTGGCCCCAGTGGGTCAGGTCATTAAAGAGCAGTGTCAAAGTAATTCATTCTATGGGATTGCTTCTGTATTTTTTCCATTATGGGGGAATTGTTTTGGATTTAAGGAAACGATGATGAATTGTCTCGAGTGTTTTATTTGGGAAAAGGAAACCGATGTTGTTGTGGTTATCAATGTATCCATAAAACAGGACTCTGACTATATATTTTTCAAATAGGAATACAATGACATTGGATTCAAGGAATAATTGTACATGAAACTTATATTATTTATTATATTTATTATCATTCATGAGTCACATATATATTTAATTTATCATTTGATTGTGGTACATCTTGAATACTTTTAGGATGCCGCAATGAAGGCAGCGAACCATGTAACAGATGTAGGATCGTGATGATATTCAAATAAGTTATGTGGCCTCAGTTCTAGGGCCATTCCATGTGGTGTTTCCTTCATGTGGTTAGGTAGAATCCCACATTACAATCAATTAGTAATTATTACTATTAATTTAGGATGATGATTTGTGCATTATTATTGCAGTCAGTGAGTTTAAGAATCAGATACTGCTGAGGATCCAAATTTATCTGGATCCCTAGGCAGATGAGTATTTTCTTGAGTTGGTGATCTGATTTTTTAGCATCATCAAGACCCTAAATGTTTATATTGTTATTCTTTAAACCATTATTTTATATGGGGTATCGAGGAACTAGTGGGGTTTACTGATGTAGAGTCAGGATGAAGCAATTATATTACTGTCTAACTTCCTACAGTTGTTTCGTTAGTAGCACTACACATAATTCTTGTTCTCAATTCATATCGAGGAGCTTCATGATTTGTAGTAGTGTGAAATGATAGTGTCTATGTATGTTTTCAGGTTTACTAACATTAATTTATAATCCATTTACATATTATGACATGGATCCCTTTGGGTTAGGATCTTAAACTAGGGTCTCCAAAGAGTCATTCAAGGGAGTGTGGTTTCCTTATGTCTGCCTTGTTATGATGGAGTACTAGAGTGAGACATGGGGACTAATATATTATTAATATATGGATACCAAATATTTGGATATAAAATTTGGAATCATGTTCTTGATTCACCTATAACTTTCTAATATAATCAGATATTGAGGCCTCAGCTAAGGAGGCATTCTGATTGTTGGACCAAAACATGTGGGTCTATTATAAGGGATCTCAGAGTGGATCTAGTCATCACAGAGTGGGGCGATGATATGATTATGATGAGGTATTTCAAATTTCTTGTGATTTATCACACAATCATTCTGAGAATGAATTTAAAATAGTAAACAGACCCCCATAGCGAAGGCAGCGTTGTAGATACCCAAAAATTCAATAATGAAGATTCCTCCCGGTCTATTTAAATGACTTCTTATGGTTTTGTAAAACGTATGAACTTATTTGGTTTCATATTTTGGATTTTAAAATACTAATTCAAATTATGACCATTTCTAATATAGCTATTGAATTGTGATCTCAAGATTAGTATAAATATAGGGATTTAACAAATCCAATTTACTCATACAAACAAAGCGATGGATTCATCCAGTAGACATGCCCCATACGAATCCCATTTGTCAGAGCATGGAAAGGAGGTGGTTTCATTATGATATGCTATTTAATAATCCCAATACTCTCTTGAATACGTTAAAATTTAGTGGAACCGACAATGGGAGAAGTGGAAGTTGATAGTGATTACCTCCTGAGCGAAGTTATCTGAGCCACCCCATGAGACTGTCATCATCGCGCACCATAACCTAAGGTCTTAGAAGGGTGTTATAAGGGGTTATGTAATAAGACCATATCACTATAATTATTTTCACAATTTTTTATATAGTAATTAATATAAATTCATTTTATTGCAGTTACATTATAAATAGTTTTTAAAGCCGAAATAGTAATTTTAGTTAATATTCAAATACGAAATATATTTGGATAAATTAATTGATTTTTGAATTAAATAATATTTTAATAAAATATTATTATTATTAAATTAATTTTATAATGTATAAATGAACGTATATATTTTATTAATACAATTTTAATTTTTATTAAGGTTTGAAAGCCGTTTTTTTTTCAAAACCCAAGAATTTTAAAAAAAATGTCAGTTTTTATTTTAAATGTAAAAATTCTCATATTTAGAGAAAATTAGAGAAAATTAATATTATTTTTAGAATCAGGATGTCGAAATTATCCAATGGTGAATTTTTCATCTATTTCTGAGACAGTTGAATTTTTGGGTAAAAATTAAATAATGTTTAAATATATAATATGTTTTATGACATCATAAAGGCCCCATAGTGATGTATTAAAATATTATAAACATAATTTTTGGAAAATATATGTTTTACCATTATAATAATGGGATTTTAGGTTTGTTTTATTTATTTAAAAAATCATTAGTGGACCCTCCAAGACATAAAAATCATTTTAGCTTTTTAAATTGATTACCTTGAGAGTGTGACTCACCTCCACATAAGAAACCCTCTTCTTTTAAGAAGTTTGGCCATTGGACATATAATCTAATTTTTTCCACTCTACTTTAGAAAAAACCATGGGAAAAACCATTGGCTGGTTTGTGGTTTTGATTAGTTTAATGTGTGGTTTCCCAAACCTAAATAATAATAAATTATCTCACCTTTCCTATATTAACACACCCAAGATCCCACTTTCTCTTATCTCAAATCCTTTGGAGATAGTCCCACATCTTCCCTCCTCTCTCTAGAATCATTACATGGTGCCCGAAGCTCCCATTAGGTCTCTCTCAAGCCCCTCCCAAGCCTTTGGGATCACACATCCAAGTAAGAGATTCCTTCTTTTCAAATTTTACCCTTGTTTATTAATATTGTAATGTCCATTTATTTTCAATTATAAATGTTGGGGTATGATTTCACACCCCCCATACTAAATTATAGGAGACCTCTTCTTATCTCATTAATTCCATCTATGTACACCCGTTACTATGCCAAAATTCCGAATGGAATTTCCCTCTCCTCATTTATATTAAAGCAATTCTTTTTTATTACAAATCTAAATTCCATTACAGATGTTGAGTCGTGTACCTATATGACTACCCCACTATCCATTTCATGTAAATATTATGAGAAACCCCTTTATCTCTCATTAACAATTTTTATGAAATCTTACGTCACGGCGTTACACTACCAAAATTGCACCTATTTTCTTAGCCAATGTCATTGTGTAGTGAATACCATGCCCATTTATCTATCAAGGGTATTCATATTTATGAACATTTAATTATTGATTATAATGATTCATGTATTTATTCCACATACCTTTACCATGTAATTAATGTTCATGATTGATTTCTTTTTATGATCCATGTTGCACACTTATGCATGAAATGAAATGTTTAAAAAGGGTTCCCCCTGATAGTGCTCCAATTCATTGGGTAAAATATAGAATCATGATTCGTCATGTGCAATGAGTGTTGACTAATGATAATTCAAGTTCAATTAATCTTTAATCACGATTCATGTGCCATGAGGGTTTACTCATGCTCCTTGTGCAATGAGCCGCAGCTGATGCTAATTCCATGATAAGTGTTGTTTCTATGTCTCCATGTTATTATTATCATGATTTATCATACCTTTATGTTCATGTTTTTCTTGTGCTCCATTAATTTTACTATTTTATAACATGAATTTTTTTCCTTATGTTATTCCATTTTTATTCCCTAACGGGGCTTTATAGATCACCTTTTTTATGCATGTCTGAAGTTTATCCCATGTAGAGATCCATATTTGGGAATGTAGTGGTCATGTAAAGGATGTTTTAAATAGTGATGTCATGTTACATGTTATAAGTCATTATGTAATGTTCTTAAGCCCAATTACACTATACATATCGATCATCTATGTTTTATCAAGTTAATCATTTATGTAATAAATCATGTCTAAGTGTGTAATAAAAAGTAGGGTTGTTATAGTTGGTCTCAAAGGATTGTTTTAGTGATTTTTTGGGATTAGGATTAGAAAACCCTAGTGAAGCCTTAGAGACTTGAGTAAGTATAATAATAAAATAACAATATGTTTTGGTGTGTATTGATTAAGTGGTTTATCATGAAGATACATCCCTGTCTGGATACGAGTAGGTAGAGGCGGCTTAAGGATAGATTTACCTAGGTGTCAAAACTATGATAAGGAGTTTCAGGCTTGACCCGGGGTATCCTGGTACATTACAACATGCCTTGTATCACTTTTGGTTACGAACCTCATGGGGGATATGCTTTGGTAAATTAACAAGATTACTATGAACCATTATTATGGGAATTTAAAAACAATGGAGCTAAAAATACATGATAGAAAGTAAATCATGGATAACATAGATTGAATATTATATATTCATAAGTCAAGGAAATAATAGTAATTTATAATTCATCCATTTGGTGTTTGGATTACCCTTTATGTGTTACCCCTAACTTTCCTTTTATTCCAGCCAATGGCTGGTAATAGGAGGAATCAGGCTAACAACTGATGTGAAGATCAATGTGATGACTCTTCTAATGAGATCCGCAATCCGATGGGAGTAGGAATCACCAACATTGTCACGATTCTCTATCATTTAACACATTTTTTGAATAAAAACATAGGTCAAGAGGAACGTTCAAACCCACCATAGAATTAACAATTCACTATCGAGAGATTCATGATAAAAGACCTCATACATTTGAGAGATCTTCTGATCCCTCAATCATCGAACAATGGATCAACTCCATTGAAATGATCTTCTCCATCCTTCAATGTTCTGAACGAGAGAAGGTTCTCCTAGATGATGATCGTATGGACAGTGAAGCTGATCAATGGTGGAAATTGATCAAAAATACAAAGCTTGCAGAGGCGATTGAGGTATTGGAATGGATGGATTTCCTGAAGATGTTTTTGGATAAATATTTTCTACTAAACCTCCAGCTTATGATGTAAAGGGACTTAATTTACCTCAAACAAAAAGACAATGAATCCATTAGATCATATGAGGAAATAAACACAAGGCATTCGTGATACTCCTCTAGATTTTTCGTTACCCATATAGGAAATCTTGACTACTTCTTTGGTGTTCTGAAATCTAGCATGCATAAGGCCTTAGCAATCCGTGACATCGACAGCTATGAGGAAATTTTCAGATGTGCCCTCAAGGGAAAAAGGGATATTAGAAAATCTCAACGGTATCATGGGGATAAGATGTATAAGGTGGAATTCAATTCTAGTGTTATTATTGATAAATCCAATGGTTCTAAGGAAATAAAACACCCCACTTTCCAATGGTGAATAATGAAACACCCTAGAAATTGGTTGAAAGGGGTGAGGAAATGCTTTAGGTGTGGAAGGGAAAGGAACCTAGCTGTTAAATGCCGACAATAAAAACCCAAGACTATGAAAAAAATGAGGAATGCTCTGTTCGATCGTCAATGCATTGTTTATTTCTTCTACCACAATAAACCAAGGCACCTTGAAAATCAGTTCCCTACGCAAAGGGTTTTCAGAGGAATCCGAAAACCTTAAAGGTAGCAAGGGAGAACTTTTTCCATCACTACCACCAAAGTGAACCCCGAAAAATTAGTGGTGACTGGTACATTAGTTATTCATTTCTGAATAGCGAACATTTGTTTTGATTATGGTTATACGCATTATTTAATATCCTGAATGTTTAGTAGAATAATCACATCACCATAAGAAATCATGGAAGTAAAGATGTCAGTGAGTATGAAAATTGGGAAAATCATTTCATCCCATGAATATAACTCATCCCTTATCATAATTTGTGGTATGAACTTCACGGAAAACCTTGTCACACTGTCTTTGGTGTAATTTTATGCAATTATCAACATGGATTGTCTTTCCTTATATATAGCCAACATAAATTACCATGAGAGGGAAATCACTCTCCATGCGGAGAATCGACCCTTGATTCTATACAAGTGAAAGGGGGAGGATGAATCTTCTTTAGTTCCATCATCTCAATCATGGATATTAATTCCCTATGAGATTTCATATCTAGCTCAAATTATTGAGTCCAAGGATGAAACCATCCTTGAAGACATGCATACTGTGAGGGAATTTGCTGATGTGTTTCTCAAGGAATTTCCTTGCCTCACTCCTAGAAGAGATGTTGAATTCTCAATTGAGCATATACCTAGGGTGTTCCAATATCCAAGACTCCATATAGAATGGATTTTGTGGAGCATGAGCACATGAAGAAACCAATACCAAATAATTAGGATAAAGGACTTATACACCCAAGTGCTTCACCATGGGGCACACTAGTCCTCTTCGTCAATAAGAAGGATGGGTCAATGCGCATTTTCATTGATTATCATGAGCTCAAAAAATCACGATAAAGAACAAGTATCATCTTTCATGAATTGATTAGTTTTTGTATCATCTAAGTGGAGAACAAGACTTCTCTAAGGTTGATTTGTGGTGGGGATGTTATATAGTAAGGGGGAAGAAGGAATATATCCCTAATATTTATTTTCATAAAATATATGGGAACTATTATATAATATTAATGCCTTTCAGACTCACTAATTCTCTATAAATCATCATGGACATGATGAATAGAGTCTTTAGATATTAACTCGACAAATTTTTTGTAGTCTTTATAGATGATATTATAATATACTCCAAAAAAAGGAAAAGCATGAGGAGAATCTAAGATATGTACTGGAGACCTTGCAAAAGAATAAAATTTATGCAAAGTATATTAAGTGTGGGTTTTAGTGGAATGAGGTATCATTGTTGGGTCATATCATCTCAAGAAATGGGGTATCAATAGATCCCTCCAAGACAACTATAATTGAGGGATGGATGAGGCCAATATCAGTAACGGATATCTGTAACATCTTGGGGTTAGCTGGATATTATCGCAGATTTATGAGAAATTTCTCACGATTATCCAACCCCTTACCCTACAAACTCGAAATGGAGTAATATTTTCTTGGAGTTATGAATGCAAAGAGAGCTTCAAGGTGTTGAAAAAGAGGCTTATCACTGCACCCGTGATCACATTACACATGAGTGGAGAACTGTTTGTGGTATTTAGGTATTCTTAGAAGAAGTTCTTGGGTTCTTTGTTGATGTAGAATGATAAAGTGATAGCCTACACATCAATCTAGATGAAAATCAATGAGCAATACTATCCCATACATGATCTGTAGTTTCCAACTACGATCATTGCATAGATAATCTAGTGGAATTCTCTCTATGGAGATAAGTTTGAGATACATACTGATCACAAAACCTCAAAATATATATTCACATAGAAATTGTGTAATATGTTCCAACAGTGTTGGATAGAACTAATTAAGTATTATGACTACTAAATCCCTTATCATCTTGTGATAGAAAACAAGGTGGTAGATGCTCTATGTCGAAAGGATCATGTGATTATATCATTGATGAGAATTGAGAAGGATCCAATCTTCTTAGATTTGCAAAGGATATACATGGGAATCATTAAGGGAGGAATATCATCAATCCTTTCTCAAATGATTTCTCAAATATTACTCATGAAGAAAATATAGGATGCTCAAAGAAAGGATGTGGAAATTATAAAAAGGGTGGAAGCGATCAAAAATAGGAAATCATTAGAGTTCATGATTGACAACGATGGAATTGTGAGATTTGGTTAACGATTATGTGTACCATCTGATCCAGATATAAAGAAGGAGCTTCTGAATGATGAACATAGCTCAACCATGTCTATTCACTAGGGGAGCACAATTATTTATCGAGATCACTGAGAAATATTTTGTTGGGACAATATGAAAAGGGATATTGTTGAATATATATCAAAGTGCCTAGTAAGTCATCAAATTAAGGTTGAGAGGAAAACGTCTAATCGGATGATGCAACCACTACCCATACCAAGTGGGACAAAATTACCATGGGATTTGTCACGATACTTCCAAGGACATCTAGAGGAAACAATGAAATATAGGTCATTGTGGATTGACTTACAAAGACAACTCACTTTATCGTGATTTGAGAGGACTTATAATTGGATCAACATGTACAGATTTACATCAATGAAGTGGTATGGCTACATGGAGTACCACTATATATTGTATCTGATCGTGATTCAATATTCACCTCGATATTCTGGAAAAGTATCCAAAATGCTCTAAGCACTGAATTGAACTTCTGTATGACCTATCATCCACAAACTGATGGCCAATCAAAGTGAAATATTCAGACACTAGAAGATATGTTATGATCATGTTCTATGGACTTCAATGGAGGGTGGGACCAACATCTTACTCTGGTTTAATTCTTCTACAATAACTATTTCTACTCGATCATCCAAGTGGCACCATATGAAGCCTTTTATCAGAAAAGGTGCATAACAACGGTGTGTTGGTATGAAATCGGTGATCATAAGATATTATGACCTGAAATGGTCGAAGAAATGGTGGAGAAGGTGAAAACCATTCAACAACATACTAAGGTAGCATAAATTTGACAGAGCATTATGCATATAATTGTCGACAAGACCTTGATTTCAATGTTGGAGACATAGAGTTTCAAGGAATATCTATGCGGAATAAGTTCATGAGGTTTGGAATGAAGGCGATGTTATGTTCTAGGTACATCGGCCCCTTCTAGAATCATGATCGTGTCGGGGTTGTGGCCTATCGACTAGCACTTACACCTCCCATGTTCAAAGTACACAATCTCTTTAATGTATCTCTCTTAATGAAGTACATAGCGGACCCTTCACATGTACTCTCTTTATAGGTAGTACATCTAGAGGATGATCGTTCTTATGAGGAGAAACCAGAAAAGATCTTATATCATACTGAAAAAGTTCTATGAAATAACACAATACCCTTGGTCAAGGTGTTATGGCGGAACCACATGTTTGAAGAAGCAACATGGGAAAAGGAAATTTCAAGCGTGAAATTTCTTAAGTGGGGAATATTGTAACTACCCAAAAATTCATTAATGAAAATTCCTCTTGTTATATTTAAATGTATTATTATTGTTATTTAAAACGTATGGAATTTTTAGGTTTTATGTTTTGGATTGTAAAATAAAGAAAAGAATTGTGACCGTTGCTAATATATCCATTGAACAGTTATCACATGATTAGTATAAATTTAGTGCTTTAACAAATCCAATTTACTCAGACAAAAAAAGTGATGGCCTCATATAGTAGACTTTCCTCGTAGAAATCCCTTTTGTTGGAGCTCAAAAATGAGGTGGCTTCATTTGGATTCACTCTTGACCAAGCCCAAGCTGTGCTTGAATATGTTAATCTTAAGTGGAACTGCCTATGGGAGAAGTGGAAGTTGATTGATATTACCACTCGAGCGATGTTATCTAAGCCACCCCAAGAGTCTGTCACTATCACTCACCTTACCCTATGGTTTTTGCGGGTGTGATAAAGGGTTATGTAACAAGACCATAACACTAAAAGTATGAGCATTATTTTTGTATATAATAACAAATATACATTCATTTTATTACTTTTAAGTTGTAAATAGTTTTAAAAGCACAAATAGTATTTTTGTTAATATTCAACTGATAATTCTATTTTGATAAATTAAGGGATTTTTAAATTAAATAATATTTTAATAAAATATTAAAATTATTAAATTACTATTATTAATTATAAATTATCGTATAATTTTTATGAATACGATTATAATTTTTATTAAGGGTTGAAAGCCGTCTTTTGCCAAGATCCATGAATTTTCGATAAATGTTGGTTTTTATTTTAAAAGTTATTATTAACATATTTAGAAAATTATTTATAAAAAATGAATATTATTTTTGGAATCAGGATGTCGAAATTATCCGATGGTGAATTTTTCATTATTTTCTGAGATAATTGAATTTATGGTTAAAAATTAAATATCGTTTAAATATATAATTTATTTTAGGACGTCATAAAGACTCAATAGTGATGTAATAAAATACAATAAACATTATTTTCGGCCAATATATTTTTTACCATTAAAATAATGGGTTTTTCGGTTTGTTTTATTTATTTTACAAAGCTTTAGTGGACCCTCCAAGACTTATTATACATTTTAGCGTTTTAAATTGATTTCCTTGAGTGTGTGAGTCAAATCCACAAAAGAAACCCTATTATTTTAAGATGTTAGGCCGTTGGACATATAAAATAATGTTTTCCACTCCCCTTTGGCAGAAATCATGGGCCAAAACCATGGGCTGGTTTGTTGTTTGGATTAGTTTAATGTGTTGTGTCTCAAACCAAAATAATAAACAATTCTCTCTTATTTCTTATATAAACCAACCCAAGGCACCATTTCCTCTTAACACAAAGCCTTTGGAGTTTCTCCAACCTCTTCCCTTCTCTATATTTAATCCTCCCAAGGCTCCCCAATATCCCAAGAAGACTCTCTCAAGCCCCTCCCAAGCCATTGGGATCACACATCCAAGCAAGGGATTCCTTCCATTATCATTTTAGCAAAGTTTCTTAATATTGTTATGTCATTTTATTTACAATTATAAATGTTGGGTTATGATTTCTCACCTACCCCATACCGCCATATTTATGTTTTAATGATGGGAGACCCCTTTCTCTCTCATTAATGCCTTCCATGTACACCTCTTACTATTCCAAAAATCCCTACGGAATTTCCTTCTCCTCATTTACATTAAAGAAATTATTTTATATTATGAATCTAAATTCCATTAAATATGTTAGTTCATGTTTCTATACAAACCCCTTACTATCCATTTCATGTAAATATCATGATACATCCATTTCTCTCTCATCAAACATTTTTATGAATTCTTATTTCACATTGTTACCCTATCCAAACTGCACCGATTTTCCAAGAACATGTCATTGTGTATTGAATAACATGCCCATTTCTCTATCAAGGGTATTCAACATTATGAAAATTTACTTATTGATTATAAATATTCATGTATTTATTCCACATGAATTTATCTTGGAATAAATTATTATGATTGATTCCACGTTGTATGATCTATGGGCACAATTATGTATGAAATGATATGTTTAAGAAATGTGCACCCTGATAGCCCTCCAATGCATTGGGTAAAGTATTGTATCATGATACATAATGTGTCGTTAATGTTGACTCGTGCTAATTCAAGTGCACTGAGGGTTTACTTTTGCTTCATTTGAAATGAGTTTTTTCTCATTCAACATGTGAAATGAGCCTTGGCTCATGCTAATTCCATGTTATGTGTTGTTGCCACATATCCAGGTTATGTTTATCATGCTTTATCGTGCCTTTATGATCATGTTTCTCTTGTGATCCATTGATATTCCTATTGTCTAACATGCATTGTATTCCTCGTGTTATTCCATGTTTATTCCCTTACCGGGCTTTAAAGCTCACCTTTTTTTAATTCATGTCCTCAGATTATCCCATGCAATGCTATGTACGAGGGAATGTATTGGTCATGTAAAGGTTTATTTCAATAAATATGTCATGATTCATGTTATAAGTCATGATTTAATGTTCCTATGCCCCAAATACAATAGACCCCTCAATATTATATGTTTTAACCAGTGAAGATTTTATGTAATAAATCATGTCTATGTGTGTAATAAAAAGCAGGGTTGTGATAATGTAGTGATCAGGGTTCTCCAAAACATGACTAGGGCGGCCCTCTTGGAGTAAGTGATAGAAGAGAAGCATGTTCTTTTCTATAGAGATTAGTAGTTGTGTAATATTATTCTAGAATCCCCTACCACCACAACCAACACCATGCATCCCATGTTAGGCTTAGGGAGATGGTTGTCAGCGCCTTGGGTATTTACATGCCATAGAGGGCTATGACCAGGTCAAACATAAGATGATCGAAGGTAAGATCTATGTTAATTATAGTATTACCTCAGAACTAAAATATAGAGTTGTGAGTAATTCCATCATCTACTTATCGCTGGTGTGATAGAGAGAGAGATATCCTAGTTTATACATTACTCCAACATCCACAGATACAAATTCCTATAGGTAGTGACTCTTCAATACTTCATATCTTCAAGCTGTGTGAGTTATCTCTTTGTTGATAGAGAAAAAACCTGGGACCACTAAGTCGTCATGATTAAACCTTATGACATAATATTGGGTATATATTTATTTTATAGGGTCCATGAACTGATTTTGTATCATTATAGGAGGGTAATATGGTTTGAAAATAATAGGAATGTATTCTACTTTGTAAGATATATATATATATATATCGTGGGGGAGTGAGTGAGTCATGAAGGTGGGATTATGGAACCTATAACATGTTAATTGGTGAGTATGTCTCTTAGAGTATTTGGGTTCCTCTTGTTTGGGTATTCAATAGGTAGTGTGGAATTTTATGAATGTATTCCATGATGATGTCTTTATTCTACCTCCTTGAAGAGAGATAGACTTATGCATCAACATTTACCCCAAGACCACACCAATAACATTAGTGGCATATTAGATGGCCACTATTGATGTCCAAAAGATAAGGGCGCATTTAAAGGACCTTTTAGAGATTTGTTTCATTAATCCAATCTTTCCCCTGGGAATCTCTAGTTTTGTTAAAAAAAAGATGGCATGAGGATAAGGATTTGTGTGGATTATCATATACATAAATATGTAATGATGAAAAATATATACCCCATGTTGAGGATTGATATCCTCTACAGCCAATTTAAATAAAAGTATTTGTTCTTGAAGAAATATATACGATCTGGTACCATAGGTTGAGGGTGTTTGATGATGATATTATATAAATTGAATTCCAATATCGCGCATGAAGGATTCTTGGATATGAATTTTCATGTGATCAATTAAATTTTTATGTTTATGTATTTGATGAAATGGATATTTCATCCATACATGGATAGATTTCTGGTAATCCTTATTGGTGAAATACATTTTTTCTTCATTTCTGTGGAGGAGGAGGCATAGAATATTAAATTTTTCCTACATGTACATTTGTATCACTAGATAAGTTATAAGATCTTGATGATCAAATTTTTTATTCAAGATCTTCACATTTAGAAGAATTACATATATGATCGTGGATTAATTGTAGACATAACAATGACTTATGTAGTGATTTATTGGGAGACACACAAGATAATGTTGGAGGTGTATAGATTTCATGGATTGGTGCGGTATTACATGATGTTCATACCTAAATCATCCAATGTAATATCCCCTTTTACCACCATGGAATGGAACGGGTAGATATTTATATAGTATGTGTTTTGTAAGGGATCCTTAAAGAAGTTGAGTTTGTGGATGACCCATGATCCTAGGTTAATACTGCAATAGGATGACATGGAGTTCAATGTTTTCTATGATGCCACTGGTGGTGGTCTTGGTTGTGTGTTAATGTAGAGGTAGGTAATGATCATAAAAGGGTTTATGTAGTTGATAACCAATGTGTAGAAATATTTGAATCATGACCTAGACATGGTAGTGGTGATATTAACACTGAATATGCGAGGTACTATAATCTGGTATAGTGTTTTTTAGATACTCAAACAAATATATTCATGGTATATCATTACTAAGATATATGTGAACTAGAAATAGAGTAATTTTTTGAATTTTTTGTATGGATATTACTTTAGGATATTCTATACTAATGGTTAAAGAATAGTGGTGACAGATTCCCCTATCATGAATTCATATTCTTTATTGGTCGGTGATGTGTCAGAGAAGTTTTCACCATTGCAGGTGGCCCTTAAGATTTATATGGGTACATATTTTCATCAGTAGATAATGATCAATCCTTCACTAGTCTATAATGTAAGAGAGAATTAGTTGGGAGCCATCAATTTAGAGGGTCTTCATGAACAAATATTTTTATGGGATGTACTAGATAGATTCTATGAGGGATGAGAGGATATTATACATCTCAGTGGATGGATGGTGGCTTGAGTGATAATGTGAGAGGAAGGGTGGAGGGAGTTTCACACATATCGTTTGTTTGTAAATAATGAATTTGATAAGGTGTAAAAGTATCATAAAAAGAGTTTTTTGTGGGCTACAATCAGATGGATCATAACCATGATTGTCTCCTGGGGTCTTATAGGTTATCATATGAGCTTGCGTACCTAGTTTTGGAAAGATTGATGTCTCCTCATGAGTTCCCAGAGTGGAATGGGATGATATATCCATGGAATTTGTGAAAATTATTCAAGAAACATAGAGAGTCATAGATTCCATCTATTTCATAGTTGACCAACATACCATGTAATCTCAATTCCTTTACATTAGGGACCAAAGTTATCAACATATTATGGGGAAGTTGTATGTATGAGACCTCATATGAATCCATGAGTTACCCTCAATTATTTTTTCTAACCCTGATGGGTGGTTTTAATAATATTTTTGTATAGTATAGAAGGAATCCATATAGACATTGTTTAGGATGATTATGGAGTTTCACCCTTACATGGAAGGGCGAACCGATTATACTATTCAGGTGTTCGAGGATATGTTTATGGTATTTGTTTTCATATTTGTCCACATGTGGGAGGATAAAATGACACTAGGAGAATTTTATTACAATAAAAGACATAAATCTATGATTGACATGGATCCTTTGTAGGTCTTTTACAGGAGACTCAACATGTGTCCCTCAAGTTGTACATAGATTGGAGATACATATCAAGATTGTCCATAGATGGTGAGAGAGACAAAAGAGAAGTTCAAGGTGATCTATGATGTTATGAGGATAACATTGAGTCGAAAAAAATATTATATAGATCTACATCATAGGAACTCATATTTTGATTATAGAGACCAATTTTTCCTACGATTCTCCATGTGATGGGGATTGTGGAGGTTTGGTTGAGGATGAATGTTATCCCTGAGGTCCATTGGGCTATTAAATATCACATGGAGGGTTAGTTTGGTTGTTTTACATGTATAACGTATCGTATAGTTTGAAAGGGTGTAAGGAATATTCCAATTTTCATAGCTGAGGAGATATATGGATGTTCCTAAACATGTTATTGACTTAGGGGAGCTAGTCATCAAGGGTGGATCCACCTTGGTAGAATACTCAGTGGTGATCAAGGATCAATGGGAGGGATCCTATAAGGACAGACTACACCCTTAGTTCATGTCTTATGGCTTCATGGGAGCATGCAACAATGCTCGTGATAGTGGGAGAGACAAATATCGGCTTAGAACCCTACCTTTTTTAGCTTATGACATTCAGGATGAAAACCCATTTAGGAGGGGATAATTTTGTAACTCTAATATTTTGGTTTAGGAATTTAAAAAATAATAAGGAATATGATCTATGGAACTAAAAAAAGTGATATTCCGTGTCCCATAATGTGCAATATTCTAATTATAATAATATTAAATACATTCATAATGATCATGGATAATATTTATGATAAATTGTATCAGCTCTCATATAGTGTCTTCGATGTGAAATCTAAGACCGCGATAGTGTCTAGAATATATGGACCACCATAGGAGAAATCTAATGTTTGTTGGTGCTGAACGTCCCATTGAGGCAGTCATTGATGGTCCATTTAATTAAAATAAATAAATAAATTTATTTTATTTTATTTTAAATTCCCTGGACCTAAGACTCTTTTTATATACTGAAAGGGATTGGGGAAAACCCATTTATTAAGTGAAATATAAAATATGTACCCTTTTGAACTTGGTAAGTGTGAACACATGAAAAACATGGTCCATAGTCCCAGAGGAAAAAAACCTTTAAAACAAGGGGCTTGAAAGCCCAGTGGAAAAAAATACCATTACAAATAGAGGACCCTAATTCCAAATAACATAACCAATACTCCAAATATCAGTCCAAAAATTTGAGTTTCCAATAATAGTACATGCTTGAGCATTTAGCCTTCCTAACTGCCTATTGTAGTACACTAAAAGACCCCAACTGCCACACCAGATCCCCACCACAATGTCGTGACCCCCAATGAGATCCATTGCTAGTGGCCATAACCCCTACCACTTAGTCAACTTTTAGTATTGGCGCATGCTGCCACCATCGTTCATAAAACCCTTGGTCCAACGTTGCTCCATGTCAACAAAAAAATAGATCATTTCTGAAAACAGATTTGGATAGATCTGGGATGACTACCTAGAGGCGCTGGCAGCCAACCATCTGCGTGACATCAAACATAGCCCACAAACTATATCAAAACTAAATTTGTAGTCCATCACCATGCTTCCCTTGAATATGGTCTCACAACCCCATGAATTCTTCATCCGAGTTCAAATATGGACCTATATCTATTGATCACCATCACACACCCAGATCGCCACCGCCACGACTCCATTGATACCATAACGCACCCAGATCACCATAGCTACCGACACCAAAAAAACCCATACCTATAATGGAGAACACATTCTTTACCAACGATCAATCCATATCAAGGTGATGATTTTTAATTAATTATTTATTCATCATGATTACATTTTTATATCATACAATTTTATTAATGTTTGATATATGATTATTTGATCCTTTTCATGATCTGGGTAAAGAAATTAAATTAAATTATTTTATTTATTCATTATTTTCTATTATATCACCTTGGTTATTCAAAATTTATGATTTTTGGTAAATACTTCATGGACAATATTTATTTCAACATTTTTCTTCAATTTTCCCCCACTCGTTCTTCACGTTCTTCATCAATGGATAATAGGGTTATAATTTGACATTGTTTCTACAGTTTTGATTATGATTAAACCACCATATTCATGGAGGTTGTGGATGATGATGTGATCGAAGTTTTTTATATGGATATGGATAGTTTTTTTATATACTACATTGTTCCAGAATCTATGATCGGTGATGGGTGATAGAACACACACAAGATTCCTGGCCACATCATACTGAATAAAAAATTCAATTTTTTGTCTACTAGAGGCTAGGAAATGTTGGATGTATGTGATTTCTATCTGTTTGAGGTAGTAAATAAATGAGATCTATGGTTGTAAGGAATGATTTGGAAACTATATAAATGAATTTCAGTTTTTTGGAAAAATACTGTCTATAAGCCATGTATTCCCAAAGGACAAATGGTGTATGGATCCCACTAGTTGTGGTGTTTGGGTTTTATGTGGGGATAATGATCCCAAACCATGTGACTAGGCCCAAATTACATGTGACCCTACAAGTTCTGTCATGCTATGTGGAAAATGGCACATTCCAAGGGACCCATGTGGTTGGGAACACCATGTACTATAGGAGAATATGGGCAAGGGCCACCACCCAGGCATAGCGAGGTTCCAAGGATATAATGAGATGTGTTCATAGATTCAAACATATTTTTGTGATACATGAAAATTAAAGTATGGAGGTTAGGATCAATATATATATTTCATCTTATTAATTATTCTATCTCCCTAGGGAACGGGTCTCCCATACTCTTTACATCAATAGAGATGGTATTACCCTCCATTGAGTGTGAGTCCTCTATCTATAACATTGTACTAGAAATTTTTTCATCACTAGCATGGTGAAGTTCCTCCATGTGTTTTTTTGTTCCATCACATATGGATCCCATTAATGATGACTGGGAACTACCACATAAATTTTGGTGAGGTCGTATTTGATGCAAGGAATTGGCGATTGACCTTTGGGGCTACATACTGACTCGTCAGCTTTAGGTGGGTTATAAAATAGATATACCATCTATATCTCTCTCATATGATTTTATTTATTAAAATATGTATTTATATACCTATTTATGTTTCATTTTCCTTATTTCATTGGGTTTAGGTGATCTTCTGTTGTATCACTATATTTCTCTCTCTTTAGTTATTAGGGTGTCCTATATGGTATGTATATGAACACCCCTACATCATAGTTTCCCACATTTGTCAATTTTTATGAATATAAGGAATAGATCATCACAAAATTTGGTGGAGGATATTGATAAGTGATTTCATTGATAGTGTACAGTGGTTGGGACTTAGTGACCCAAAGTCCAGAACTCTAATATTTATTCACACTCTAGTTATTTTCTGGTTGGGACATTAGGTATCATTCTGTTTAATTTACCCTTTAATTTTGGTTTATAATTTATTACACTTTTGTACATTCTATGATTTTTTCCCATGTGTGGTTTTACTAGATAAGTTACCATGTTTTATATTCCTATGCACTATTTCATGGAGATGGGTGGGTGCATGAATACCTGAGAATTTGGAAATGGAATTTGATTAAACATATTAATTTTAAGTAATATTTGTTTCACCTTAGCCATTTTTAGGTGGGATTGGGGTTTTTGAATCTTGATCATCCTCAATCTAGTTCGAACCCAGTGGGTCGGGTCATTATAAGAAGGATGATGGGGATATCTCTAATGTTGTGATTTAGGAAACATGTCACTCATGGGCTATAACATTGGGGATGATCCAATTTATATTCCACTAGAACAATCATATCTATAGTATAAAATGGGAGGATTACCTATGAGATTTCTATTGTTTCTTTTGAAGACAACATTGCCCCATCCTACGAGACAAATTCAAAAAGAATTGGGGATTGGCCTCAAATTCCATAGGATGAATTTAATGGTTAGAATTTGTATAATATATAGTCATAATATTTTCCAACTAAGTTATGATTAGCTAGAAATTCTATGGTGTCTCATTTATGAGGTTAGATCCAACTAGAATTGAATCACCTATCTATAACGATTTAAAAGTAGGACTTCGTGAATATATTTTTAATGCCTCAAAAAATCCATTTAGATAGATGATCTGAATTAATTAATATTGGTAAAATCCATGAGATATAGATGAATATATGAAGGTCCATTGATGTCTACAGAACATGATTAGAAAATATCCTCCAGAATAAACTTTTTTTCGCATATTTTCAATCATTCATATGATAATAGTTTATGCTCAGAATAATCTTTTAATTGAACAATGATATAAAATGGAGATCTCAATATTAAGGGTACTCCATGAAATAGAATTCAATGAAATTATATCTTTAACATAACATTTACCAAATTCATTAATGGTGAAGGCCTACCAGAAAGGAAAAAAGTGGTATACCTTCATCAATTAGTTAAAAAAACATCTACACTACATCATTCTTCTGAGGTGTCCTTGGTCAACAAGTCATTATGTGTGTGGTTATATCATCCCACATTTAGTTTGGAATGGTAATGGGTTGAACCTTCCTAGAACACAATTATTTCTCAACCTTTACCCACAAATTTGTGTATTATATCACCATAAAGCCAAATATATCTTCATCTCAGTCCCCTAATTATACCTTAGGAGGCCAAGATACACTTTTTCAATCCATGATATTCTACCCATTATATGTCTTGTAATTCCCTCATCACCTCCTTGAACTTGTCCCAATAAAATTTGATGTGACTGTATAGATGAATAACCTCATCACTATCAAGGAATCATCCCATTGGTTGATCCCCACAATATATGATATCCCTTTGGGATAAATCCATATAATATGAAAACTAAACCTTTTTTTTCTTATTTATAATTGAGTAAATAATAATAGTGGATGTTATAGTTTCTTTCCATTGAGACTCTTGATCTTCAAGGTAGATATACACAAAAACCTTCCATCATCAACTACTTATCACTTGATTCCAACACTACATGAGTCTACATAATCATAATCGAGGATTTGATGATGATGTTTCCCTTTTATAGAGTAAATTACAACACAATGTTGAAAGAATATAGAAAATAATAACAAATACTCTGCCAAGGGTTCTGGTCATGCTCTGAAAATATCTACATCATGAAATTATGATCCATGTAGACAAAATATAATTCTTAATAAAACATTCTACCATTATCTCAGAAACTGTACCATCATATCGTAGTATATATATTGATTTAGTAAATCTGACACATATGGCCTTGGCTACCTAGATCAATAAGTGACCATTTTATCTACCGACATTAGAACTACTCCAAGCCAGACTCCTAAAACATCATAATAAATCATACAATCTTTTAAAATATATGTGTTGAGTCAATAAGGTTTTCCTTATGAATTTTCCATTCCTTCAAACTTAGGGGGATATTACTGATTCAATAAGGGTTTCCTTATGACTTTACCATTCTTTTTTATATTGAAAATCACAAACACCTTATCTCAAGGAAAATATCTTTTTACCCTGTGTTTTACTTCTATAAGGGAAAATTTCCTTCCACAAGGAAATCTATCCTTTCCATATTTTCAATGTTCATATCCTAAATTTTCTAAGTTTAAAATTTGGTTTATAATCAAAACCTCGTAATCCTATAATTATCTAGATATGAATCATTCTGTTTTAGGATTCGAATTCTCAGAATTCGGGTTACAAACTCTTCTGAGTTCTGACTCCGAATTCATATATTTCTGGTTACAAACTCTTCTGAGTTCTGACTCTAAGTTCTCTAAATTCAGACTCCAAACTCTTCTGAGTTCTGACTCTGCGTCCTTTGAATTCAGACTCCAATAACTTTTGAGTTCTAACTCTAAATTCTGAATATGAATTCAGGTTACCAACTCTTCCGAGTTTTGACTTCGAGTTATCTGAATTCAGACTCCGAACACTCATGAGTTCTGACTCTGAATTCTCATGAACTCTAAATCTGAACTTTGGATGTTCAGGTTCTGAATTATTGTGAACCCAGATTACAAATTTCCTTGAAATTCAGACTGTGGAATTCTATATAATTCACGTTCTGAATTCCTAGAAAACAGAATCAAAATATCCTTGTATTACAGAATCTGAATTCATTTTTGGATAGACTACGATCTTTTATTTTCTAATAGTACGAATATTGATTTTTGGTTATGTAACCATATTTTTTCATAAACTTGCTTTAGGTATAAGACGGTGTCGTTCATTCAGTTACAAACTAAATATTGTTTGAGTTACACGTGTACAGGTCCCTTCGAAATTCAAGGAAAAATATGACCATTGGAGGAGGGAGCTGATCGTTGGTGTTGTGCCTATTAATAAGAGATAATTTGAATGATCTCATATCTTTTAGACAACTGTTGATCTAAAGTGATTCCTAGAGAGAGATACTCTCTTTCTTAGTGCGTAATGAACTCCTTGTTTAGATTTTCTTTGTGCAAATTCGATTATTGTTGTGTACAATTGAGGGATTATGGGGATAATAAGACATATGTGCTGACTACCTTGAAGTTGAGGGATTCCTTACTAAGGAAGACAGAGGTTCTGACTACCATGAAGTTGAGGTTTTGCGGGGATATCAAGACAGACTACGATCTTCATATTGAGGGATTACCCTGGTGTGGGTAAGACAAACTTTCTTGAAAGTATAAATCTAGGGGCCTTTATCCAAGGTTGTTGGATACCCTTCTCTTTAGGTTAAAAGACTTAATACTTGTTACTTGTTTGTTTCAAGTTATCCACTGCATTTTTATTATTGAGGAATGTATAAATATCTTATACTTCCATATACTTGTACTCTTATTTAGTGAGATTACATATGCTTTAAGTTAGAATCTTTTTATTTGGAAACTTTCATTAAGTTTCATTTTCCGGAACCATCTTTCTGGATTCATAGTCTCAGAATCGTATTTCCAGAATCAGGAAAGTGTGTAGAACTATAGGTTTTTTTGAATTACCTTGTTTACCCTTGTTAAACATAACCATATTTAAAAGTTCCTAAGGAATTTTTAAAAAGTATACAATTCAACCACTCTTGTATTTTGAGCATCTTTAGATAATTGATTCAGTGTCTCTATTATTTAGATCCTTCATTTGGTTTTATAGAGTATATCATACTCACATACCATCTTAATAATTGGTATCATAGCTTTGGTTCAATCTGAATTAATCTCATGATTAGATTCAGAAGAGAATTATTTTTCTTATTTTCGGAATCAGTTTCTCGGACTCATAATGTATGGATTTATATTTTCTTAGAGATAATCTTGTTATTTCTTTTTCCTTACTGAGGAATATTTTCCTTGTTTACAAATTTCTTTTATTAACAAGTTTTTGTTGATTTTTTTTTTCTATAAGATGGTATGAATCGATGTTGGTTCCACAGACAATATCAATCCCACTAGACCACCTATTTTTTATGGAAATGACTATGAATATTGGAAAGCTTTTATGAAGACCGTCATTATCAATACTGGAGTTGATAATTTGGTTGTGCTTATTGGAGGATGTAAATTCCCTAACAAGGAATTTAGTACCTTCTCCAATTCAGAAATGCATGAATATCAACTGAATTATAAGTGTATACGCTGAAAAGAGTTTAAGTGCTGAAACAGAAAATAGAAGTTATAGTTGGACCCGGATACCAGGTCCGGGGGGGAGGCCTTGTGAAAAAAAATGGTGAAGCACACAAAAAAATGTGTCCCGTGCGGAATGTTTTGGGATTCGTGTAGAGTCCTCGGCACCAGAGTGAAATAATTTCGCGCCCGCACCCTGCACGGTTGACATTTCGCAACGCCGCCTCTATCGTGCAATTATTTCACGCCAACATCAATTTCTCTCCCTTGGGAGACTATAAATAGAAGGTGACCCGTTATATTTCAGGGCTGAAGAATCTGAACCAGATCTCGTGCGTGAAATCCGTCTTCCACACGTGCAATATGGCCTTCAGGTATTGTTCTTTTCACGCTAAGTCGCCCCGGGGTCCACCTTCACGTGACATCCCCATGGATTATACTGAATTCCAATCCCTTAGGGGTTCCCCCCTTGCTCACAATTAATTCCATTGCACGTCGGGAGGTGAATTTCGCAGAATTCCTTCCATTGTGTGCAACCTTGTCCTTGCGCGCGACCTCTGCAACCTGTGCGCAATTCATCCTCCTTCCGCGCAATACTCCTAGTTGCGCACAAAACCTCTGCCCACAATTATGCGCAAGCATCACTGATTTCATTCTAGCCCAGTGTTTTTCGCGCCGGTCCATTGTTTCGCGGGAAACCCTCAAAGGTTGTGTGCAATTCCCTGGGACCCATCACCACGATGCTCTTATTGCGGGTGCCATTCACGGGTGCCTTTTGTGCCTCGGGTATCCAAATCATGCATTGTCTTCTTGTGTGACCTTCTAGGATCATATGAGGTATCTTCAAAGTCTCTCGGACAATTATTCCTGTTTTTTTGCTTTTCTGCATGCCTCTTCACATAGGAACGCTAACGGCTATTGTTTCTTCGCATAGTAATCGTACCACAATTCACTGTTTTATTTCACCCTTATATCAATGTATTAAAATGGGATTGTATTGATAATTACAAGTATAATAACAAATTTAAATCCATGACTGATTCAGCCATTCTGTGTTTAACACTATTAAAAAGGGAAATGTTACATGTTTTGATAATTATATTGAAGGTGGAGGTGATTTGGAGAACCCATGATGAAGTCCAAGAAAGATGGACCCATCTGCACATGATCCAAGAACACCATTGGACTCAACTGCATATCGTTAATGAACCATGCATTAAAATGGGATGAAATGTTGTGGGTCGGTCCCAAATTTGATGGGATACATTTCATTGGAAGGAACCGAAGCCCCATTCAACTTCTACGATGCCCATACAAACTGATCTGTCCAAGGAATCAAAGCTGGACCAAGTCAAATGTGGTGTTCTGTATTTTATCAGTAGCTAGGGCTGTAGTTGTCGAAATGGTGCCAAATATTCAATGGAAACATCCAAGAGGTGGGGCTACAACTTTTCTATTTTCTCTAAAGCGAGATAAGACTATCTGAAGGCCTAACTGCATGGTACACGTGGATTGAAGAAATATGTGTGCCTAAAACCAGCTTCCAATTTTCCTATAAAATGGAACCTTGGGCTCCCCATTTGCATGTTCGGCCAAGAGGCAAGGTTCTGCCTTTTTTTAGACCCCATTGAGTCTTCTCAACATCCCTAGAATTTCTGGAGGATATGGGAATTTCTACTTCCACATCTTCTTCTTCTTCCCCTCCCATGGTTTTCTAAACACCTTCTGATCACCCGGGGAGGAATGTGATGTAATCTCGAGCTTCCACCTTGTATTATTTTGAATGATATTTTTAATTCCAGGTTGAATGTTGTTTTTCCTCATCCTCTATTTTTTATTAATTGAGTAATATACTATTATGTTATACTCAACAGAAATGATCATGTTTGGGGGTACCCTTTCATGGGATGTTTCACACACTGTTCATCCCTTTTTCCCTCATTCAATTGCGGTGTTTGTGTAGTTCATATTGGTAAATTGAAATTGCATATGCACTGTCATGATCATGAATATTTATTTCATGGTATCACAAAGAAGTAACATACAAACTTGGACAACACAATTAGTTCTTTGTGTGTTGCCTTGGTGAGTTTCGGTTATGATTTTGAACACAAATCACTCAATCATTGGCGGTGTCCGGTGAATCATTGTGTCTTTTCGACTGAACCCTAGGAGGTATCCTAGAATAAACACATTATAATATGTTAATATGTGTTACAGACCAGGTATTAAAAGATCATAACCCCATCCCTTGAAGCGATGAAGGATTAGTATCATGAGACTTCCCCAGGTTGATCATGTTCAATCAATCTTGTTTACTTCTACTCTGTTTTATCACTTTCATTTTCTATTGTCAACTTTTATCATCAAACCCAAGTACTATAAAACACAATTTACCTTTATACTTGAATAATAAAAACCCTCTTTTTTTCATATTAATGATCTAAGGCACTTTCGAGAGACGACCTAGGGTTTCTGTTGTACTGCAGAAATTCTAGTCAAAATTAAAAAATTAATTTGACACGCTCGACAAGGCGATCAAGTTTTGGAATCGTTTCCGAGGAGCCAAGTTAATTTTTTTCTTTATTTATTTTTATTTATTTATTTTACTTTTTAATTAGTACTCCTTTAAATACCCCACCCCCATTTGATTGTTTTTTTGGGTTTTGTCTTCATTTTTTGTTCTTTTTGGTGTGTTCTTTATCTCTCTATATATCTCTCTCTCTTCTTCTCCATCTCCCTCTCTATAATTCTGTATTATAACATTATATTCTCTTTTCACCCTTCTTATTAATTTTATTCATATTCAAAACAAAACTTCAAAAATTATTTGCATGATCCGATCTGGTAAAGATACACTACTTGAGTTTGACCCTGAAATTGAAAAGCCACTTCACACTCAAATCAAGGCATCTAGAGATGGTAAATCAAGTAACATTGAGGAACCCATGTTGGAACCTCAAGTGGTCCTAAATCAATCCAAAATTGAACCCAATCAAACTCATGAAAACATGGCTATAAATAACCAAAATTTAAAAGAACTGACCACCCCTGGTGTGGAGTACCAACCTGCGTACATCCAATATCCCGAGGAAGAAGCCAACTTTGAGATGAGATCAGGTCTCATCCACCTTCTTCCTAAATTCCTTGCTCTTCCAGGTGAGGACCCTCATAAAACTCTTTATGGAGTTTCACATTGTGTTCTCCACCATGAAACCCCAAAATGTGTGTGAGGACTTAATCAATTTTAGGGCTTCCCTTTCTCCCTTAATGGTGTAGCCAAATAATGGCTATACTATTTGCCTACCCCGATTGGGGGCTGGAATGACCTTAAAAGACTCTTTCTAGAGAAGTAATTCCCTGCCTCCCGAACTACATCAATTATGAAATAGATCTATGGAATTAGGAAATCACAAGGAGAGACCCTTCATGAATACTGGGAGAGATTCAAGAGACTTTGCTCAAGATGCCCCCACCACCAGCTTAGTGAACAACTATTAATCCAATACCTCTATGTGGGACTAATTATCATGGATTGTGGAATGATTGATGATGTGGGTGGTGGTTCCCTAGTTAATTAAACACATTCCGCCACTTGTGACTTAATAGCCAACATGGTTAAAAATTCACAACAATTTGGTACACGAGCAATTGCACCAACCTGAGGAGTTCATGAGATAAGTCATTCAGCCCTAGAAAAGAAGATAGATACTAAACTTGATGAGATTCATATGCTTCTAAGGTAATTATCTCAAGAACAAGGTAACTCACACTCTACTTCTATTCCATTACAGTGTGGTATTTGTTTTGATAACACTCATTTTTCTGACCAGTTCCCAAAACTTCATGATTCATCAGAGTCTTGTGAAGCAGTGTTCCCAGGGCGTCCATTTCAACAAGCACCTCCCTTCAAGCAAGTACAATTCAAGACAAATACAAATATAGGGTGGTAAGCACAACCCTAGTACCGGAAAGGAGGAAACTCAAGCTACCCCAAGTAGAATTGGTATCAACAAGGCCAAGGTAAGCAACCTTCTTATCCATCAAAATCTCAAAACAATCCTCCTCACCCCAATTCTGAACCAAGCCTTGAGGATATGGTGAAGAAAATGGAAACCTAGAACCTTTAGTTACAACAGACCACACAATCGGTAATTCAAGACCTACAAACTCAAGTGGGTCAATTGGTGAACACCATCGGTGAACTTAAGATGAAAGGTTCTGGACAACTACCACCCCGCCCTATTTCCAATCTGAAGGACACAAGTATTATATGTGAAATTACACTTCATAGTGGTAAAGAAGCTTCTCCTTCTACTGATTTGATGAAATAGGTATGTCCCCCTCTTGAAAACACTCCTTCCCAACCCTCTAAAATTCCATGTAATTAAAAAAATAAAAAGGGAAATCGAATTATCGTTGATGATTCAAATGAACATTCCATTCCTCTTACTTTCCCACAAAGAGTCTCTAAATCTAATAAAAATTCTGATAATGATATTGATAATGAGATAATGGATACATTTAAAAAAGTTCAAGTTAATATTCCTTTATATGATGTAGTTTAAAAAATCCCTCGATATGCCAAATTTCTAAAATAGCTTTTCACCCAAAGAAGGAGGATGAAGGGGAATGAAAGAGTCAACCTGGGAAGAAATGTCTCTACCTTTATTCAACCAGCAATACCAACCAAATGCAAGGATTCGGGAAATTCACGATACCGTGTACCATAGTGGAGACTTTATTTTCTGATGCTATGCTAGATTTAGGTGCTTCCATTAATGTAATACCTCACTCTATGTATACTTCTATGCAGGTTGGAGAGATTCAACCAACTGGAATTGCCATGAAACTTTCCAAACGGAGTACAACGCAAACAACAGGAGTGATTGTGGATGTCCTTGTACGAGTGAAGAATTTAATCTTCCCTGCTGATTTCTACATTCTTCAGATGGAAGATACCCGAACCCAAGGAAATACTCCTCTCATACTTGGGAGGCCACTCTTAAAAACATCAAATACAATCATCAATGTTTATAATGGTACACTGTCCATGGAATTCGGAGGATAAAAGGTAAGTTTTAACATCATTGAGGCTATGAAACTCACCATTGAAGAGCACTCCACTCTTCCTGTCTATTCGATGGAGGTGCACTCAAACAATGCACACACACACAATTCTCTCCTCAACCCAAACTCTGATTAATTTTTGTTTTCTCTACCCTTGGATGATTTGAGTTTTGATTCATGTTTTGAGTGTTGTGTGGGTTCGGAAAAGTGTAAATTTTATGATTTAATTTAGGAGTGTGTTCATTCTGAGGTACCCATGATCGTTGATGATTCTGAAAATCTCATTTCTATAGATTCTCTATGTTTATAGAATAAACATGAATAGATATGCAGTTTAATGGACCTCACTCCTCCTAAATCCCCTCCCTAAGTCCAAAAACCACCGGTTCTGGAACTTAAACAACTTCCTTCTAATTTAAAATATGCATATCTTGAGGATATTGACCAATTTCCCGTCATTATTGCCAATAAACTCTCTCCACAATAGGAATCGAAACTGCTCAAACTTTTGAGAGAGTGTAAAAAGGAAATAGGATGTACATTGGCTGATATTCCCGGGATTATCCAATCTATTTGTATGCACCATATACTTTTGGATGATAAGGATAAACCCATAAGACAATATCAACACTAGTTGAATCCCACTCTCTTTGAAGTGGTAAAATTGAAAGTCAGTAAATTAGTTTTTGCGGGGATCATTTATCCTATATCTTATAGTAAATTGGTTAGCCTAGTGAAAATTGTGCCTAAAAAATAGGAATAACAGTTGTTTCAAATGAAATGAATGAATTGGTTTCAACAGGTGTGCCAAACAGTTGGTGAGTCTGTATTGACTACCATCGACTAAATATAGCCACACGGAAGGACCACATTCTGTTACCTTTCATTGACCAAATGTTAGAACGATTGGCTGGTAAGTCCCATTATTGTTTCCTTGATGGATATTCGGGTTATTTTCAAATCCACATAGCCACTAAAGACAAAGAAAAGACAACATTTACCTATCCATTCGGCACATTTTCATACTGAAGGATGCCATTCATTCTATGTAATGCTCCTAGTACTTTTATGCGATGTTTGTTGAGTATTTTTCTGAGTACCTTGAGTGTTTTATGGAATTACTTATGGGTGGTTTCATGGTATATGGGTATTCATTTGATGATTGTGTGGAACACCTAGGTTTTTTCCTCCGCCGCTGCATTGAAAAAGATCTTTTTTTAAAATTATGAGAAATGACATTTTATGGTTGAGTGGGGGAGAGTATTTGGGCATGTCATTTCAAATAATGGAATTCAAGTTGATAAATCAAAAATTGAATTAATTTCAACCCTTCTATATCCCAAATGTGTTCGTGAGGTCCGATCTTTCGTGGGTAATGCTGGTTTTTACCACCGATTCATTAAAGACTTTAGTAAGATTTTACTTCCATTGTCCTGGTTATTGCAAAAAGATTCTCAGTTTGTGTTTGATAAAAAATGCGAGGATGAATTAAATTCACTAAAAAAGAGTCTCACATCACCTCCCATAATACAACCACCAAGGTGGGATCTCTCCTTCGAGCTTATGTGTGATGACTCTAACATTGCAGTTGGGGTAGTTTTATCAAAAAGGGTTGAGATGGCTCCACATGTCATTGTGTATGCCTTAAGTACCCTTGACCCTACCCTGTTAAACTACACTACCACTGAAAAAGAACTGTTTTTTATTGTGTTTTCCTTTGAAAATTTTCGTTGATATCTTCTTGGGTCAAAAGTGATTGTGTTTTCTGACCATGCTGCCCTTTGATTTGACTTAAAGAAGCTTGAAGCTAAACCCCGTCACATACAGTGGATGCTCCTCCTCCAAGATTTTGACCTTGAGATTAGATATAAGAGGGGGTTGAAAATTTTTTAGCTTACCACATTAGTAGGATTTACCCACCACTAGGACATCATGTTGTCTCACCTCTCCCCATTGGAGGATTCTTCCCTCATGAGAACCTTTATGATGTTGGGGACCTTACCCCTGGTATGCGAACATTGTGAATTTCTACCAAAATCTAGGGTCCCCACTGATTTTAGTGTTGCACAATACCAAAGACATAAACATGATTCTCGATGGTACATTTGGGATTACCCATATTTGTGGTGGATCTGTAGTGACCAGGTTGTCCGTAGGTGTGTCCTTGACCATGATTTCACCTCTGTTTTGACCTTCTTCCACACTTTCGAATGTGGGGGCCACTTTGGCTCTCAACAAACAGCTCAAAAGGTCTTTGACTCAGGAAATTATTGTACAACTTTATATAGGGATGCCCATAGATTTTTCAAGTCATGTAGTCATTGTCAATTCACAGGGAATATCTCCAAGTAGAATGAAATGCACCAATAGCCCAGGTTATTTTGTGAGATCTTTGATGCATGAGGGATTGAATTCATGGGGCCTTTTCCAAATTCATTTGTATTTATGTACATATTATTGGTCGTTGACTACGTATCTAAATGGGTGGAAGCAAAGGCCACCAGGACCGATGACTATCGAGTGGTTGTTGATTTTGTGAGGTCCCAAATTTTTAGTAGGTTTGGTCTACCTAGATTCATCATTATTGGTCAGGGTTCATATTTTTTCAATCATAACATGAAAAACTTACTTCATAATTATGGGGTTGTTCATAAAGTCACCACTGCATATCACCCCCAAACTAACAGAAAAATGGAAATTTCAAATCGGGAAGTTAAGCGAATCTTGGAGAAAACGATACAACCCAATAGGAAAGATTGGAGTTTGCTCTTGGATGATGCACTTTGGGCGTACCATACTACTTTTAAAACCATGATCGTAATGTCACCATATAGGATTGTGTTTGGAAAGGATTTTCACCTCTTGGTGGAGGTAAAACACCATGCATATTGGGTCATTAAGCAATGTAATATGAATCTCTCAGATGCAGGTGAGCATAAGAAGTTGTAGATTTAGGAGTTGGAGAAATTCAGCATGATGCATATAAGAACTCTCGAATCTATAAAGAAAGGAAAAAGGAAATCCTTGATGGGATGATTCATCAGAGGAAGTTTCATATTGGTGAGAAGGTCCTCATGTACAATTCCAGGCTTAAGCTCCACCCAGGTAAGCTTTGTTCCCGATGGCTCTGTCCTTATACTATTACTAATGTTTAACCATTTGGTGCAATATACGTTTTGCATTATCAGAGTGGACGATGTCTTACCGTCAATGGGAAGCTACTTAAACACTTAAATGAGGATTTTCCGAAGGATCCAGTGGAGGATATCCACCTTCTCGATGCATCATAACAATAAAACACACCCGGATTTATCCTTCCTTCTCACATTCCCAATTATTTCAGCAAGGACATTGCACATTCTAGGTGTGGGGGTGGATACATTCTTGGGTTAGTTAGGAATTTTAATCTTTTTCTCTTTCCTTCTCTTTTTAGCCTTTTTATGGTATTTTCATTTTTCCCCATCAACAATTTCTAAGTTCGATGATTTGGTGACCATAAAGGGGGGAAAGTAAAAATACCATAACAAAGGCTAAAAATAATATTTGTATGAATTTAACATCTTGGAGAAATTTTCTTTTTATTAGTGAATTGGGTTTCTATCAATGATATTAATGGTCGTATCTATGTGAAACCTTGGAGATGATTGATTCCCCTTGTGTGAGTAGTTTTTGGGAAAAATGTGTCACTAATATCTCCAAACATTTTCACACCAAACCACAAATTGTAAATATTTGATACATAATATAAGGTAAATATATATTGGGTTAATATTTTTCAGTTTTAATTGATATTTCCATATGTTCGTTCCTTATCCGATCTGTTTCATTACTGTACCAAATTGACTTATGCATGTGTATCTAATGTCTGACTAATGTACACCCTCAAAAAAACAATTGTGTCTTGGGCAGGTCAAAAACCACCCCTCCTTAACCTTTGGTCTTGTTATAACTATTGAAATTTGTGTCGTGAGGAGATCAAACAAGGGTTGAGAGATGATTGTGATATTTGTTCCACATGTAACCTCAAAAAAATATAATAAATGAGGGGAGTGATGAAATGTGAAACATATGGGGATATCTAGGTTGGGAGCTTATGGTTTGACTTCTGGGAATGATAAAATGAGTGTGTCTTGAAATATGATTGCAAAGGATATAAGACAGGTTCGGTGAAAAATCATTTAAAGTTGAATAATGTTAAAATAACCTATATTTATTTGATAGAAAGTGGAAAGAATAGCATAAAATGCTTTTAAAACACACACATGGAGAGTTATTGGAATGGTGGACTTTTGAATTCCTTGCTCATGTTGGTGTCATGAATATCTTTGAATTTTATTGTGATATGATTTATGAGACATCTTTTTCCATTTTCACTAGGAAGAACTCCTTGGTGCGGTTCGTGCATTGATCACATTACTTCGGTGAATTAAAATTTCCTCAAATGTTAAATATTCATGATGTTGGAAATATATATATATATATTTGTATGCATCATTTTATTTGGATATGTGTCTTTTCCTAGGAGTGCAAATGTTTAGGTGTGGGGGTGTGATCGTACCACGATTCACTATTTTATTTCGCCCTTATACCAATGTATTATACTGGTATTGTATTGAAAAATACAAGCATAATAACAAATTTCACTCCATTTTTGATTCCATCATTTTGTGTTAACACTGTTAAAAAGGGAAATGTTACATTTTTTGATAATTATATTTAAGGTGGTGGTGATTTGGAGAACCCATGATGAATTCCAAGAAAGATGGGTCAATGTGCACATGATCCAAGAACACCATTGGACTCAACCGCATATCTCTACTGAATAGTGCATCCAAATGGGATGACATTTTTTGGGCCGGTCCAAAATGTGATGGGATACATTTCATATGAAGGAACTGAAGCCCCATTCGGCCTCTACGATGCACATACTAACTGATATATCCAAGGAATCAAAGATGGACCAAGTCAACTGTGGTGTTATGTATTTTATCAATCTCTAGGGATGTAGTTGTCCATATGGTGCCAACAATTCTATGGATACAGCCAAAAGGTGGGGATATAGCTTTTCTATTTTCTCCAAAGCGAGATAATACTGTCTGAAGGCCGAAATGTGTGGTACAAGTGGATTGAAGAAATCTGTGTGCCCAAAACCACCTTCCAATTTTCCAATAAAATGGCATCGGGGGATCCCCATTTTCAAGTTCGGACAAGAGGAAAGGTGCTGCCATTTTGGAGTCCCCAAGGAGTCTTCTCAACAACCCTAGTAGTTCTAGAGGCTATGGGAAGTTCTACTTCAACATCTTCTTCTCCTTCCCATCCCATGGGTTTCTAAACCCCTTGTGATCACCCGGGGAGGAATGTGATGTAATCCCAAGCATCAAACTTGTATTATTTTGAATGATCTTTTTAATTCCAATTTGTATGTTGTTTTTCCTCATCTTATATTTTTATTTAATTGAGTTATATACTAGTATGTTATACTCATATCAAATGATCATGTTTGGGGGTACCCTTTCATTTGATGTTTCAGAAACCGTTCATCCCTTTTTCTTCCCTCATTGAATTGTGGTGTTTGTGTGGTTCATATTGGTCAATTGAACTCAAAAAAGCACTTTAAAGATCATGAACATTTATTTCATGGTATCACAATGATGTAACATACAAACCTGGACATCACATCCAGTTCTTCATGTGTTTCTTTGGTGAGTTTCTGTTATGATGTCGAACACAAATCACTCAATCATCGGCGGTGTCAAGTGGATCATTGTGTGTTTTCGACTAAACCCTAGGAGGTATCCTAGAATAAACTTAGTAAAAATATGTTAATATGTGTTACAAACTAGGTATTAAAAGATCATAACCCCATCCCTTGAAGCAATGAAGGATGAGCATCATGAGACTTCCTCGGGTTGATCAAGTTTAATCAATCTTTTTTACTTCTACTTTGTTTTATCGCTTTCATTTTCTATTGTCAACTTTTATCCCCAAACCCAAAAACTATAAAACACCATTTACCTTTCTTCTTTCATAATAAAAACGCTCTTTTTTCAAATTAATGATCTAAAGCTCCATCGAGAGATGACCTATGGTTGCTGTTGTACTACAGAAATTCTAATAAAAATTAAACAACTAATTTGACACGCTCGACAACGCGATCACATAGACACGGTAATGTGGACCCCCCAATGGTTCACCCCACAACATCCCCTCACTATGACCTTTCTGATTCCTTCCCTCCCACAAGGGGTATAGGGTACCGGTTATGTAAGTCCTAGGGTTGTGGAGCGAACCCACCTCGTCCGTGCTGCAGGACGTTAAACTGCCAAGAAACTTCATCCTCAACACATGATGTTAAACTGTGACATGGCCCCATGCCTCGCACACAAGGTACCCCCACCTAGGACATTCTCCCCTCCCACTCGTCTCCACGGGGATGGTATCATATTTCATAGGGGGTGATATCCTCCTTATTGGAGTGGCGTTTGTCTGTGGGGAAGGGCAACCACGTTGGTGTAAGCCCCTAACCTTTCTTGCAAGAGGCAGCGCCCTTGTTCCTCCTCACTCCCTCAGCACTAAGGATTGCCAAGGGCGTGATGAGGAATGGTGATTCTCCTTTCTTCCATCCCGAATTTCTCTCCTGATATGCTTTGTTGTGCCTCGGCCCTCTATCTTGGAGTATGTCTCGGCCCCGTGGGCCGCTCAACACGTAAGCCCCTCATCATTTCCCACAGACGCACCCTTCACGACCAGATCGTCGGGTCTCTGCGAGCTCTTGTTTCTCACACCTATCATGACTCACGTGAGCTTAGAGTGAGAACCGACCATTACCCACCTTAGGACGCCTCATAGTGTAAGCCCCAATCCATCCCGAACTACGGGGACTTTGATCCATGTCAAGTCATGGTATGTAGGAAGCCTCCACTAGGTTCAAGCCCCCCCACCATGGGCCTCCTCAGAGCGTAATCCCCAATATATCTCGAACTACGGGGACATTGATCCATGTTAATTCATGGTACATAGGAAGCCTCCATGAGGTTCATTCCCCACTACCTTTAGCCACCTCAGAGTGTAAGCCTCAATCCATCCAGAACAACGGGGACTTTGATCCATGTTAAGGCATGGTACGCAGGAAGCCTCTATGAAGTTCATTCCCACCATCCATTAGGACCCCAGGTCCACATTCACATTAGTTTACCAACACCATGGGCTGCCTTAGAGCGTAATACCTAGATTCCACCTGAACTACATGGACATTGATTCCCTTCCACGGGGATACGTAAGAAGCCACCATGAGGTTCAATCCTTACACTCATGTCTCATACTGATCTCTCCCTCAATCCCACGTGTCTTGGGAAGCTCATGCCCCAACCCAGGGGTTACACTTACTCTGGGTCCCGTCCATGCGTCCATTATCGTGGGTCGCCTCCTAAAGTTTCTCATCGTTCCACCGAACTATGCGGACATTGATTCCCTACAAAGGGGATACATAGGAAGTCTCCTTGAGGCTCAAGCCCAAATCCATCATCCATCCTTATTCTAACCCAGGCCGCCACATCCCGGTGAGGTCATGCCACATCATTCCCCTCCACAAAATTCGGGAATCCGCCCACATGCTGAACCCAATATGAGTGTTCCCTCTAGGGAGCTAAGGAAAACCTCTGATAAATGCCCATGTAATAAAATTACCCACGTCTGATATGGGATGCCTTGGGCTTCTGCACCCTCAAGAGGCACTATAATAAGAGACAGAAGACAGACATGCCAATACCCTAGCGTAAAGACCCGCAAGTGATTCCCAAAGCGACTACTCTCCTACCGAAGGTTTCTTCCCTGACCGGACACCTCGGAATGTCCTGACAGAAGTGGCATAATTTACTGGTGTCCATGAAGATAAGGCACCGTGAAGAGTTTCACGAACTACGTCTCAAATCTATGAGGGAGACCTGGAATAGGTGACGAGCTCTGAGGAAGAATACATAGAAGGAAGAATCGACATCCCATCATCCCGTTTTGATCAAGGAGAAGACATCCCTAAACAAGGAGCGGATGCCGCCCACTTTTGGAAAGCAGGAATGCGGGGTAACAATAGCGCGTCCTCTACGTGATGGATGCCCGCGTGCCCCGGAGAAAGCTTCGGAAACAAAAATGTTGAACCCAATGTGAAGGTCTTCTCCACATCATGGAGGCTAGTGGTATTTTGGGAATCAGTGGATACGCATGTCACCTAACCCCATCATCCTTTACCAGTTCCCACCAAGAAGGCCTGATGTGAAATTCGCCATAATTTGGGACAGTCAGGACGTTGAGCATTTCGTCCGGCGACGTTGTTAGAGTGGATCCCTCTTACCGGCCATGGAAGACCGAATGATGCTGGGAACTGGTTGTCGATTCCTTTTCCTAGAATTATTAATGAGTTAATCTCCCTGCTTTCAAGAACCATGTTTTTGCAGTCGGAGACCGATCACCTGCCCAACGGCACGGGAGTAGGGGAAATATCGATGTGGCTACCCCGTGCGGTTCTACCTCCTCCATGACAACTTCGACTACCAAGACTTCTAGGCACCCCCCCCCCCCCCCTCTACCCATAAGAGGTTATCCAGTGAAGGGTAATTAATGACCTTGTACGCATGTTTGAGGATGAGGGGGTCATCCCCACCAGGGACATGAACTGCTTGGATCTTGAGGCAGCTGCGCCTCACTCTCGACGCCACCCCTGAGGGCTGGGAAGGGAGCCGCAGCTTCCCACCCCGACATTCAATCGTTTTGGGGCCTTGTCCCTGGAATGCCTTTGTTGGGTCGGAGAAAAATGGGAATTTATGGCAAGAGGGGGGGTGAATTGCCTTTTAAAAAAAAATAAACAAATTAAAATCAAAGTTGAAAGTGCAGCGGAAAGTAAAGAGGCAAGACACAAGAAATTGATAACGGAGTTCGGCCAAAACCCGGCCTACGTCTCCGCTCCCAACTGAACCGTTGAGAGATTCCTACCGCTTGCTTTTCAATGGTTTTAGCAAGAAACCCACTAGGCTTTGAGGTAGCACTAGGACCTATTACAGCTTGCTTTTATTGGTTTAGCAAGAACCCACTTGCTTTTAATGGTTTAGCAAGAACCCACTATCATTCTTACAGGTGAAGGATAGCTCACCTATGTCTCAAGCTATTTAAAGGAAATCTTGACAACCTTTTCACACCTTAGTGGTGATGTGAAACCCAAAATAAAGGGAGGATGAGAAAAGTTTGGGGTTTGTAGGCACAAACCCAATTTTAAGCTCAAAAAGATAAAAACAATAAAACCCGTAATTGGAGGAAGTCTTGGGCGCCTTTGATTGATTGGAGATGTTGAAGGCCGCTTCCAAGCTTCTTTGAAGGTGCTCTTGGATGTGGAATTGGATTGGAGCACGTTGGGTTCCTTGATTAAATCCGCCGGAGGTTCGCCAAAATGATCAACAATGTGTCTGGTGGCTTGGGTAATGATCTGGTGCTTCCTAGGCCTTTATTTATAGGCTAGGAACCTTCAAGTATCCGTTGGAGGGCTTTGGAGCCATTGAAAAAGGCCTCGGAGCCGTTGGAGGCCAAAAGAGGGTTGACTGGTCAAAGCCAACGACTAGTTTGACTGGGCTACCGGCTGGCCGGTACATCTCCACCGGCTGGCCGGTGTTTGAGAATTTGGAGATGCTTTGAGTGCAGGCTGCACCGGCTGGCCGGTGGAGGAGCCACCGGTTGGCCGGGGGCTTGGCAGTAGCTGATCTTCTTTTCCAGGCACCACCAGCTGACCGGTGCCAGAGCCACCGGCTGGCCGGTGGGCAGACAGTAGCTACCACTGTTGTCTGGGTGCCACCGGCCGGCCGGTGGTCAGGCCACCGGCTGACCGGTGGAGCCTGGCAGTGGGCAATGCCTCTGCCAGGTCCACCGGCTGGCCGGTGCTATAACACCGGTTGGCCGGTGGACTGAATTTCAGTCCACTTCTTGATTCTTTCTTGGGCCATTTTCTTGGCAACCTTGTGCCTATCAACACAAACACTTGAAAACAAGTTAGATAAGAAAGAGGGTGATTGTGATCATGAAAATCAAACCTCGAGGGGTTCGAGAGGTACAACAATCTCCCCCTATTTTGATGATCACAATCACCAAAACAATTAATGTAAAATACTGAAATTGAAAGGAAATGCTAAGCATGATGAAAAGGATTCTCCCCCAATCAATAAAGAAATTTCTCCCCCTTTGTGATTATCAAAATAGCGTGGGGCATAAAACTTGATTGAGGGAAAAGAGATTTGAAAAACAAGTTGATATTTGAAAATCAATTGAAATTTTGGAAATTGAAAGATTGAATAACAGTTTGAATTGAAAGTTTTGAATCAAAAACCAATTGAATTTTGAAATTTGAAACCAAATGAAATTTTTGAAATTGAGAATTTTGAATCAAAAATGAATTGCAAATTTAAATTGAAAAATGAATCGAAAGAGATTTTTGAATCTAAGAAAATGTCTCCCCCTAAATAAAACAAAAGATCACCGGGGAAAGGAAATAAATTTTGGCCCGGAGAGACTCGCAAGAAGGGATTTTTCAATCCAAACTTGTCTCATGGCGGGTCTTCTCCTATAAAACTCGTCACTATAGTAAATAGACTTGGGTTGGCCATAACGGGCATTTTTGCAATCGCATTCATAAATTAGGTGCCCGGGTTTCTTACAATAATTACAAAATTTAAAACAAGAGCTCCCCCTTACAAAAACAGTTGAAGCATGGGAGGAGGAAGCTTGGTTGGTATATCCTAGCCCTTGGGTGGTTCTTGAAATTCGTTGGGAACCAAGCAATTTTGAAAGATTTTGTTCCCCTTGGGTGAATTTGGCTAGGGATTCTCTAAGGTCCTTGATGGTTGATTCCAAAGAATCAACATTTGGGAAATTTTGGATTTTTAGGGAGAGTTCCTCCTTCTCTTTGAGAAGTTGTTCTTTTTCGGAGGAAAGTTTTTTGAAATTCTTTTTCAAAGAAACAAATTTAGAAGAAAGTTCATGAAAACCATTTTCTAATTGGTCTCTAGCATGTTGGAGTTCTTCATATGATAAATGATTAAAAGAATTTGAAGAACTAGAGGAGGAAGAGGAGGAAGAGGAGGAAGATACCTCATGTTTTGCCATTAGGCAATTATTACCATTGTCGCTTGAGGAGAAAGAAGAGAAGGAGGAGCTATCACTCCAAGTTTTCTTTAAAGCCTTCTTCTTCTTCTTCATGGCCCTTTTCTTGTGAGGTGGGCAAACGGGCTTGATCTTTTCGTCGGGTTCTTGCTTTTGATCGGATTCTTGCTTTGGAGCCTCGCTAGTACCTTCATAGGTTAGTTCTAAAAATTTCCAAAGATCGTAAGAAGTAGAGCAAGTAGAAATACAATTAAAAACATTACGGTCAAGACCACAATGAAGAGCGTTCATGGCTTTGCCATCAAGCTCAAAATAAGCAATGTCATTGGGGGTCCATTTAGACTCATCGGGAGAGGAGAGGGAAAATCCTTGCATAACTATTTTAAAAATTGGATAACCAATGCTTTTCAGAAAAGTTGACATGCGGGTTTTCCCAAAAGTATAGTCGGTTCCATCAAACAATGGAGCACGACCCAATGAATGACCTTCGAGGGTTTGAGAAGAAGAAGCGGTAGAAGCCATCAAAAAGGATATTTAATTTGAAACCGGTTTAGGGAATTATTCAAATACGTCCTCTGATACCAATTGTTGGGTCGGAGAAAAATGGGAATTGATGGCAAGAGGAGGGGTGAATTTCCTTTTAAAAAAAATAAACAAATTAAAATCAAAGTTGAAAGTGCAGCGGAAAGTAAAGAGGCAAGACACAAGAAATTGATAACGGAGTTCGGCCAAAACCCGACCAACGTCTCCGCTCCCAACTCAACCGTTGAGAGATTCCTACCGCTTGCTTTTCAATGGTTTTAGCAAGAAATGCACTAGGCTTTGAGGTAGCACTAGGACCTATTACAGCTTGCTTTTATTGGTTTAGCAAGAACCCACTTGCTTTTAATGGTTTAGCAAGAACCCACTATCCTTCTTACAGGTGAAGGATATCTCACCTATGTCTCAAGCTATTTAAAGGAAAGCTTGACAACCTTTTCACACCTTAGTGGTGATGTGAAACCCAAAAGAAAGGGAGGATGAGAAAAGTTTGGGGTTTGTAGGCACAAACCCAATTTTAAGCTCAAAAAGATAAAAACAATAAAACCCGTAATTGGAGGAAGTCTTGGGCGCCTTTGATTGATTGGAGATGTTGAAGGCCGCTTCCAAGCTTCTTTGAAGGTGCTCTTGGATGTGGAATTGGATTGGAGCGCGTTGGGTTCCTTGATGAAATCCGCCGGAGGTTCGCCAAAATGATCAACAATGTGTCCGGTGGCTTGGGTAATGATCCGGTGCTTCCTAGGCATTTATTTATAGGCTAGGAACCTTCAAGTATCCGTTGGAGGGCTTTGGAGCCGTTGGAAAAGGCCTCGGAGCCGTTGGAGGCCAAAAGAGGGTTGACTGGTCAAAGCCAACGGCTAGTTTGACTGGGCTACCGGCTGGCCGGTACATCTCCACCGGCTGGCCGGTGTTTGAGAATTTGGAGATGCTTTGAGTGCAGGCTGCACCGGCTGGCCGGTGGAGGAGGCACCGGTTGGCCGGGGGCTTGACAGTAGCTGATCTTCTTTTCCAGGCACCACCGGCTGACCGGTGCTAGAGCCACCGGCTGGCCGGTGGGCAGACAGTAGCTACCACTGTTGTCTGGGTGCCACCGGCTGGCCGGTGGTCAGGCCACCGGCTGACCGGTGGAGCCTGGCAGTGGGCAATGCCTCTGCCAGGTCCACCGGCTGGTCGGTGCTATAACACCGGTTGGCCGGTGGACTGAATTTCAGTCCACTTCTTGATTCTTTCTTGGGCCATTTTCTTGGCAACCTTGTGCCTATCAACACAAACACTTGAAAACAAGTTAGATAAGAAAGAGGGTGATTGTGATCATGAAAATCAAACCTCGAGGGGTTCGAGAGGTACAACAACCTTGACAACTCCCTCCCATACGCCGATGAGGCAGGGGATGTCCGGGTTAGCCCAATTGGAGTCCCTCTTCAAGGGGTCCTGGCGAGGGCTCCCACCATGCCACATCAGCGTCGCTGCCCAGTTCCCCGAGCCATGGTGCATGACAGAAGTGCACATACACCCACGACTCCAGTTCATCTGAACCGACGCCAGCATCAGGTGCGAATGGAAGAGGGTTCGGGCCATGGGGTGTTAACTTCAGTGACTAATGTGGCCCGATCCACTGCTGAATCATATCACCAACTCCCCACATACGTTGAGCAGGGGTAGCTATACACCTGACCCGGATCGAGGCCCCAACCTCCCCATGCGCAGGTTTGGCTAACTCTCCTGGTCGCCGGCACAGGCGATGGCCTCTACCGACTAATCCGCATCAATGCCACCCAATGTAGAGGCCTACTCCATGCCGCCACTATGGAAGGTGCGGGTCCTCCCTGCTTCCGAACCCCGCTTTAAGGTCTGCACTACGCCACCTTCAACCCATGTAATGGCCTTCCCCGTGACCACAACTCTCTATGTGGGTGTCTCTCCTCTTCTCACTACACATGGTATGGGGTCACTCCCCCTACCACAGACCACGAGTATGGAGACATTGCATGTCTGGTCACTTGCCAAAATGGAGGTCCTCCCCATGACCTCGTGCCAATCGGTGAAAGCCCTCCTTTCCCCAGTGATGAAAGAGGTGGATGCCAACTGCACTTCACCAACGCCCAACACGGAGGTCCTCCCTGTGTCCCTATTGATATTTGTCCTGGTGCTCCCTACACCCTGGATTTCTAATGTGGGAACCCTCTCTGCCCCTGCACCAGTGCGGCTAGAGGACCCCATGTCGAAAATCAGCCCTGCCCCGAGGAGCCACCTAGGGGAAAGAAGGCAGGCTGTCGCTACTACAAGAGGAATTTTGGGGAAGGCCAAATAGGAATCCAACCAGTCCACTTCTCATAATCCGAGGCGGAGTACGACTCGACACTGGAGCCCTATTCTCAGCCCTCCGAGTCAAGGGTTGGGGCTGGAATGAGGCGCATTAGCTTCTTACTCAGGGAATGTGAGGTCCATAGGATCACTGCCTCCCTACGAAGATATATCCTCGAGGACAAGAACCTAGCGTGTCCCTAGGGACCGACCGCATAGTCGCCACCGTCATATCCAGAAGCGCCTTCTTCCTCAGCTAGAAACAATGGAGAGATATTCTAGGGGTCAATGGCAGGAGATCAGAGGAATAGAAAACCTTTGGAGGGCACTGATGTTGTTTCAGGAGCATTGGTTTCCTGTCGATCTTATCGTGATATAGCAGTCGGGTCACTAAAATCCTTAGAGGACAACCTGAGGTTCGGCGGCCAATCAGCCTGCTCGCCATATTCTCCGTCGGCCCGCCCATAGGCCGAGCGGCCTACCTCAACGCCGCTACCAGTTCCTCATCCACCCTCATTTGATGAGTGGGGAAAAGAAAGTCCATACCATGAATCTTAGCCGAGAAGTTTCTTGACCATCCTTGCAGCATGCCACTCCCCCGAGATGTTTTGGCCGATCGTAGGACCAAATTTTTTTACGCCAGAATCGCTCACCCTAGAAGAGTTTGAATGTTTCCGCCAGACCCTCTGGGCGACTCACTTCCATCTTCGCCACCGGTGAGTGAATTTTCCTGGAATACTAATGAACCTCGAAGACATCGGCAAACAATTCTGTCTGGTTGACCTGGCCGCACTCCCCATGGTCCAGCACCTTAGGTCACTTGGTCACCGCATACCCTCCAACGACAATGCATCCAGACTTTCCAAGTACTCCACAAAGTTATTAAGGAGGATACCCCCATTCGCAAGTCCGTGGCCAGGGGCAGTACACTTCCCTACTCTACAGTGCTACTCACCGGCAACCCGACTCCCATTGAGACATTGAGGACATACCCTCGAGAAGATTCACGGTCAACATGACCAATCAGTCAGGAGGGGAAAACGAGCTGGAACACCCCAGTGGGAACCTCCTCCCTGAGGACGTGCCCCCACTATTGGACCCATCGGGGAGAGTTACTCGCCAGTTGAGGAACCTCCTAGGTCTCCCTCCACCCACCGAGGCATTGGTACTCAGCCAGAATCACGATAAGGGCAAGGAGCATATTGGTGCCACCAAACACTCTGACCCGTATGCCTCAGTGTGGATGAAAGAGGAAGTTCCTGAGAAGGCCGCACGGCACCATCATCTTAATGTGCAGAAGAAACTGGTTGATGACCTCCTGGATGAAAGTGCTACGGAACAACGTCCGAATTATGGCGAGCCCTGACCAGTACAGCAGGGACAGATGCAGTTTCTCCCTGGAGAATTTCCCCCAGGTAACCATGAACATCCTGCCCATGTAGAAAGGGTAGAGGCCAGCGCATACGGAAAGAGGGCGTGTTATGTCTCACCGAACCCTCCTAAACGACATGAGAATCCAAGGAACCTTGCTCGGGATCCTACAGCTGCCCTATGGGTCACTCCACGATCCGCTCCATGAGCCCCTGAGCTTGGCTACCACATCGAAGAGCCTGACAACGCGTTCGTGGTTAGGGATCCCCGTCAAGATAGGGACCTACATCAAGACGATCTAATGGTGGTACTCATCACCCACCTCAAGGCTTTGGAAATGAAACAGGTGTCCATCACACCTGATTGGAAGCTATATCCGACATTGGTGGATGACATGCCAGCACCCCCGGGATTCGAAAACCCCACCTTCTCCCCCATTATTGAAATGAGGGACCCACCGCAGCACCTATCCCACATTAACTCAAGGTGTGGTCCTATGTTAGGGTCCCCAGTGCAGCAGGAGGCCCCCAAGATCTACTGTTTTGTTCAAACACTGGGAGGGAAGACATCCGTTCGGTACAGCTGGCTCCCCGTCGGATCCATGACTAGTTCAGAGGACCTTTGCAGGCAGTTCCTTTACTAGTTCAGCTCTACCACCTAGAAAATGAACATCGCTGACCTCTTCAAGTGCAAGAAAAGGCCTAATTAAAGAGTCGCGGACTTTGTCGCCCGGTGGAAGGGGCTCACTTAATCCCTTGACATGCCACTAACTCAGGAGAAATTACTGAAGAAGTGTAGTGAATGTCAAGATAGAACTGGTCCCTTATCTGATCACACAGAACTATCTCGAAGGGTTCTGAGACTTCTCAGATAAGTCCCAACTCCTTGAAGAAGCTCTGCAACAGGCTATCTAGGTAAGTCCAATGACCCCTGTGATCCCAACGAGGAGGGATTCCAGAGCTGAGCCCGCTGCAGTGGCCCAGGTAGAGGCCCCCAGGAAGCTATAATTTCTCCCAGTGGAGACAGCTCCACATCCCTGCAGAGGTCCACAACCACAGGCATAGCTGCCTGCCCAGCAGTGTCCTTAGAATCATTAGGCTCCCCCGTGTAACGTGCCACCACCACCTAGGCGAGATAATCAAGTGCTACCTCTATGGTAGGCTCCACTGGCCCCCTATCAGGGACAGGCTCCCAGGGCCCCCTTTCTGAACAGAAGGATTCACACATACTCGTTCGACAAGGATCAGGTCCCCGGATACTTCCACAGTGCCTTAGAGCAGATAATTGTACAACTTCCTGAGAGATGGAAGCTAGAGGAGGAACATCTCACTGATCACTCCAACTACTGCCCTTGTCATAGGATCCTGGGGCACACCATCATGAAGTGCTATGTGTTAAAGGACTGGATCTAAGACCATATTTACAAAAACATAGTCAGGTTTGGCCCGGGCCCGACACAAGTGGCAGGTGTCTTTGTGAGATCAGATAATTGTAGCGATGATGAAGTTGGGTGGTAGCAGGTTTATGAACATGGGTCCCAGAAGTATAATGATTTGATGGATTACAAGATGGTTGCTCACACCCATGGAATCATTCGGGCACGACTAAATCAACTGGAGCCTCCAAAAGCTTTGGCCACCACTTCTGCATCATCATCTCAGCTGGCCTCTTCCCAGAAAAGAAAGCATCGACGACGTAAGAAGAAGCAACGCGCTCCACCATTGTCATCGTCGTCCCGCACTCTCAGTGACTTTATGCCACTGTAGATGGGGATTCCCCCAAGGATCCACCTAGTGGTGGATTATTCGTCAAGTGATAGCCAAGGGTATGCTTCGCTTAATACCGTCGAGTTGGTAAACCTTTATATGACTCCCGATGTGGGGGAGCGCAAAGTGAAACTCCCCTACATCCCCATCTGATGCCAATGTTGGTGGAGCCATGGCCATACGGGTCATCAGGGAATGTCAGTTGGCACCTCCATTCAGGTTGTGCATGTCGCTGAGACTAGACAGTAGTCCCAACACAGAGCTCAACACTCGCAGCCTCCCCTTCTGGTGTCGTCAGGACCACCTCTACCACTGTCTGTGATATTGGATCAGGAAGAACCCCTTGGGCCATACCACGACAAGCTTTACCCTTCTACAAGCTGATCTCTGCATTCCGTTCCTCACCTGGAAGCTTCCATCCGGGCTTTGACTAGTGAGCAGTGGGATATTCCCAGTACTAGTCAGCCGCCGGTCCGGCCAGAAGGGCCCACCATGCCTTCCACTACAGAGTGACTCACTGCAAGTAGATTTTCACACCTGGCATGGAAGTATGACATTATCAAGAACCTCGCTGGCATCCCAGAGAGGCTTTCCATCCTTGAATCCCTTCGCATGTCACCAGATATGCTAGAATCACTTGGAGAGGCTTTAAGGAGCCCCCTCTAGTTTGAGATAGAGATAGCTGCTGCAAAAGCTTTCCACGATGAATTAGTTGAGGATGACGAATGTTAGGCCATCATTTTGTTCTCTATAGAGGATGAAGTCTCCCCATACAGGGGAAAATATTCCCGATGTACATCACCGACCAATTTAATAGCGTGGAATTTTGTCGCTGTCTCATTAACACCGGCTCCGGGATGAACCTTATCCCGACACAGAAACTGTGGAAGCTAGGGTTATCTGAAGATGACTTAACTCCCCCTGATCTAAGAATCCAATGATATGACAGGACAGAGCAGACCCCGGTCGGCAAGATCCATCTAAAGACCCTGTTCATCAGCCTAGTTTCTAGCACCGAATTCATGGTTGTCTCCCAGGACACCCTATATAATGTATTGATGGGAAGACCATGGATCCACTTGCATGCGACGGTCCCCTCATCATATCACCAATGCCTCAAGTACTCCCTTAATGGTTGAGTGGGAATACTCCAAGGTGATGCATCTCTTTTCACCTCTTGAGAAGCCTGCTACTTGGATGCGGATTATTACAAGAGAAAGGATAAAAAAGTCTAGGCAAGTGAAGTTGAGACTGACACCGCTACGACTAACCGTTGGGCATGCCTAATTGATGCCTACGTCTTCCTGATCCATCATTTGGAGGACACAACCCCCTATTTGAGGAAAGGTTTTTTCATTTCTGGGACAAGGGGGAATCATGCTCCCAAATCCCGGTGGCGTCGGAATATCACTTCGTATTCTTATACGAATCAGGATCCAGTGGTCCCGGAGCCTCCCACTCCCATCACGTATCGGGATGTCCAGCTCATGGCAATGGCGGTACGTCATACTTGTCTGTTTCACCAGGGTGGAATAAGTTGGCTCTGGCTGACGCGCCACTACTACTTCGATATTATCAAGCGTTGTCCCTTGGACCGAAGACTAGATGGGATCGGGTCGACTACTAAGGAGGAGCACGCCTACCACTTGAGGGCTGTATTGGACACACTCTGAGAGCACCATCTTTATGGTAAGCTCTCAAAGTGTCAGTTCTGGATTCAATAGGTCCACTTCATGGAGCACGTCATCTCTGAGGCGGGAGTTTCAATGGATCCCACGAAGATCGAGGCAGTACTTTCTTGGGAGCCACCCAGGAGCATGACAGAGGTGCGTAGTTTCCTAGGTCTGGCTGGGTACTACCGGAGATTTATCCCAGACTTCTCTAGAGTTGCAGCACCGCTTTCAGATTTAACGAAGAAGGGGAAACCCTTCGTATGGTCAGACAGATCTCAGCAGAGCTTCCAGGAGCGGAGGCAGAGATTGACCAGTGCACCCATCTTGAGGCTACCGGAGGAGGGAGTAGGGTACGTAGTTTACTGCGATGCATCAGGGACTGGACATGGGTGTGTCCTAATGCAGGAGTGGGTAGTGATTGCTTATGGTTCACGACAGTTGAGGCAGCATGAGCAGAACTACACTACCCATGACCTGGAGTTAGCACCAGTGGTCTTCGCCTTGAAGATGTGGCGGAACTAACATATGGGTGAGTGCCGTACAGTAAAATCTGACCAATAGAGTGTCAGGTATATCTTCTTGTATAAGGACATGAACTTGAGATATTGGAGATGGCTCGAGTTCCTCCCGGACGATGACTTTGAGATAGTCTATAATTTTTGGAATGGGAACATAGAAGCTGATGCTCTCAACAGGAGATCAGGCATTCAACTACTTGGAGAGGCGACGGAGCAGCTAGCCGCGCTGCAGATATCCTTCGTGGATAGAGATGGAGTAGCCTTTCTATAGTCGCTCACAGTCACTCCTCCACTACTTCAGCAGGTCAGAGAGGCATAGCGTGTGGACGTTGACTGTGAAGCACGATATGATTAGATATCCTAAGGGCTATCACCTGATGGATTTTATGTAGGAGGAGAGCACGTCATCTTCTTCAGGGGATGTACCATGGTACCAGTTGCATTACTGGAGGAAGTACTGAGGGAGTTTCACACTTCCCCTCTAGCGGTACATCCTAGAGTAGCGATGATGTACCAGGACCTCAGATGACAGCACTGGTGGCCGAGTATGAAGAAGGATGTGGCAGTGTTCATTTCACGATGCCTCACTTTCCAGTAAGTGAAGGCGGAGCACCAGGTACCAGCTGGATTGGTACAGTCCTTTGAGGTTCCGGAGTGGAAGTGGGACAGGATATCCATGGATTTCGTGATGGGGCTCCCATGTACTTCCAGAGGACACGACTCCATTTGGGTGATCGTAGAAAGACTCGCCATGTCGGCGCACTTCCTACCGATCAGAGAGCTAGGCTTAGTAGAGAAAATGGGTCACCTCTATGTTTAGGAGATCGTACGGCTTCATGGTGTGCCATCATTTATCATCTCCGATTGAGACGCTCTCTTTACTTCTCAGCTTTGGAAGGGGTTGCATGAGGCTTTTGGGATGCAGCTATGCCTGAGAACAGCCTTTCATCCTCAGACAGATGGCCAGACGGAGAGGACCATTCAGATACTTGGGGACATGCTCTTTGCATGTGTCCTTGACTTTGGTCATAGTAGGGAGAATCACCTACACTTGGTGGAGTTTGCATACAACAACAGATACCTCTACACCATCAGGATGGAACCATACGAGGCACTGTACGACTGAACTTGCATATCACCTATGTGTTGGAATGACCCTGGGGAGTCAATACTCGTAGGACCAGAGTTGGTTCCGGATATGAAGGAGAAGGTACAGATCATCCCAGAGCGGATGAGGACTGCACAGAGCAGACAGAAGTACTATGCTGATAGGAGACGGAGACCACTAGAGTTCGAGGATGGTGACCACGTTTTCGTACGGGTCTCACCTCGACGTGGATTACAGAGATTTGGCCGGGGCGGCAAGTTATCTCTGCGCTTAATCGGACCATTCTAGGTTCTCAGTAGGGTAGGTGAGGTGGCTTATCGCTTGGCCCTTCTATCTCAGTTGCACCGGGTGCATGTCGTCTTCCACGTATCTCAGCTGGGGAGATACTTGCATGACACAATGCATATCATCGACCACAAAGAGCTAGATATCGATGACGGGGATACATTCATGGAGGTCCCGGTGGAGATCAAGAATCAGATGGAACGGGTCTAACATGGTTGGTCGATTCTTTTGGTGCACATTTTTTGGCAGCACAGGAACCTCCATGAGAGCACATGGGAGTAGGAGGATCAGATGCGTGCACAATACCCTCATTTGTTTCTCTAGTTTATGATGTAGCTTTACAGGGACGTAAATTCCTGAGTTGGAAGTAATTTAAAGACCCTGAAATTTCATGGAAATATTTTTCATAAATACTTTGGAATTATACGAGTCTGTGGCTTCTGACGGCACCAGATTCCGAGGCTCGGTGTGCCCGGAATCAATTTCCTAAGTGTAGATCGGGTACGTTCAGTAAACGAATGAGCGAGTTTTTCTATCTTTTGAACCGGTGCTCGGAATTGAAATCTAAGGGCGCCAATGAACTCGCAACACCGATAATTTCTTAAGGGGACCTTTACCGTAGTTGCGTTTTCACGGGACATGAAATTAATTTTTTCGGATTAAATAAGAAGTGAATACAAATTGGGGGACAATTTTTATTTTATATCTAGGTGGTTAAATTCAACATGGGGGAGTTTGGGTGGAACCCACAATCACCCAACTACCCATGTGAGGATATTGGTGAGGTGGGGCCCACACGATCCCCAACCTTTAACTTTCTCTAAACCTCTTAAACCCCCTATTAAACTCCTTTGTTTAATGTTAGAAACTCCCTTGAATTTATTTGAGTTACTCTTCCTCTCCCCACTCGCCCACTTTAACTCTTGCCAACACACACTTAATTAATTAATTGAACCTCATCAATTAAATGAATTAAGTGTTTGAATTCTAAATTTTGAATGCATTGCAAAATAAAATAAAATAAGGAGAAGCCTTATTTTATTTCGGTTAGAATTGTTGTGTGAGGAGTAATTGGGAGAAAGCTAGTGTTTTTGACGAACTTCATCCTCAACGAAGAATGCCAACTCTCTGACAAAGAACATCGACTTGGCGACCCCGGTTTCTCCATCCTCTTCTTCGTCCGCGACAAGGGAGGAGACACCGATGCGGGAACTCACCAACGACATCACGCCTTACAATCTTCTCTCCGTGACAAAAAGGGAGATGTCGCTTCCTCCTTGGGCGCTTTTCGACGTCGCTTACAAAAAACCTCATCCTGCGACGCCGTCTTCCGCGATGTCTGACATTTGACTTATTTGTTGAGATTGGGTGATTTGATTCAATTTTAATTGAATAAAAAATTGTCTTTGTGTTTCAGGATCCACATGAATTCTTGGCTATGTGTTACCGCCTAATGCGGAGGGCGTGGGCCAAATGAATACAGCCCAACGACCCTCCGCTGGAACGTTTTTCTTTTGGATTAGGAAACTGGAGGCAGAGAAGAACGACGTCATTGTGACGATTGTGCAGGAGGAACTGCAGCCCACTACACATGCCACTTCGGTGGATGAACCGGCTAGCCCGTCGATCGGCCAGGAAAAACTGGACAGCGGCGCCAGGAGGGTACCGCGCTGAAGGACCGACAGCCCACCCATGCGGGTTGAGTGCGCAAAAGACCGGTCGGTCTAGCTGGCCGGTTTGGGGAAGGGTGGCGCCGATGATGCAGAAAACCGAGGGGGGGGGCCTTGGAAACCGTTTGGCATCGGCCGAGCCACTCGACCAGTCGGCCGCCCCTACTGGGTCGCGCCAGGACGGGCCAGGCCGCACCACTTCGGGTCAGGCCGCGCCACTTTGGAACAGGCCGCATCCCTTCAGGCCGAGTTGAGTATTTTTTTTGGACCGGTCTGACACCCCTGCTGGGTCAGACCCTTCAAACGGGGTCAACCCGACCCGTCGGCCCACTGTGCTAAACGGGCTGAGCCAGTTAATCTCTTAAAAAAGAATAACATAATGAATGCGTGTCTATGGGACTAGGACCCTTTCTACAAGACGGTTCTTTTGAGATACACTAAATGAGTTTCAGATGAATTTGGATATCTTCCGGGTTAGAAACAAGCGTATTTCTAACCGGGCCCATGTGACGGAAAAGCCAATATCTCTCAGAACGGGCGTCTGATTGACGCGCCGTCTTCTGAGTTGAGTTCTTAGTGAGTAGATGGAACTTTCGAATACATCAGCACTAGACTTCATGAAGGTTGATATATCGACCCCCTTGGCCCCTGGAGCGGACCCTCCCAGAATTGAGCGTGCTGTGTACGGGAACCGTAGATCTGGCTGCGACTGCGAAGACGATGACGATTATACTTGGATCCTACGAGGGTTCGACAGCGAGGACAACTGTACTTGGATCCACTGAGGGTTTGGTAGTGATGAATACTATACATGGATCCTACGTGGGTTCGACAGCGATGATTACTATACTTGGATTTTACTTGGGATTGGTAGCGATGACTTATGTACGTGGATCATACATGGGTTCGGCAGAGGACATGATACAGAGGCTACATCTAATCATCTCCACCCCTCTTCGTGAGTAGTATACCTGTGTGAGTTGAGTCTTGTCTTTCAATCATTATCTTTGGTATGATTGAATTCTTTCCTATGTGGACTGGTTGTGCTTGGGCTTGGAAGTTGGAACCGTACTGAGATTGTTGACTTATGAACATGTATGGGAATATACCTAAGTAGAGTCGGTTGATACATCGTGTTATTATCCTTTATTTGTGGTTTATCCTTCATGGATTTGGGAGACCTTCGGGCTTTCGGGGTCCCTACTTAGTATCGTACACTCACCCCTGCACGGGATATGCCCGCACTACATTGTGTTGGTTGCAGATGACAGACAATGCTAATTGCGGTTGAGGCTTGTGGAGCGAGACGGTATCTGAAGGTGGACTATCAGGCAGGACGTACACGGAGAGGATGAAAAGACTCGAGGAGCTGAGGAGAACATCTGTACCCACCCTTCGGTTGGGGTTTCCGGAGGACGACTCGGTGGTTTCTGCTTTACTTTTCAGGTGTTGTAATTTACTTTTCTCATTTGTATTTTACCTTCAGTTGCATTTGTATACTGGCCCATTTTCTTTCATGAACTTACTTTTCTACTCTGTTTACTCTCTGTTTACCCCATCTTGCAAACTCTATTGCATTTTTTTACTTATAAAAAGGAAATTCCTTCCCTTTTATCAAGATTTACGCATTTGGTTCTACTCGCCAACCCCTGGCCTATGGAAGGCGGGCTTGGGGTAGTCACGACACGGGCCCCGAGGATGGGTCGTGACAATAAAAATAAGAAATTCAAGAAGGGCATGTATATCCCCAAAAAAGAGACCTGAAAAATAATGGAAATACCAATTAATAAAATATGTGATGAAAAATAGATAAAACTGGATAATCTATTAGGGATTATAAAGATTCTATACTAAAAAATACTTTTTAGAGGCTATAAAACATTTTTTACACCCAGGATCCATATTTTATGTAAATAATGATAATGGAAAGCACATACATAGTTCTAGTCATCATATAAAAAAAGAAGAATCTATGATATATATAATTATTGAGGGTGTTCTTGAGACATTGGTAATATAGAAAAATTGTGTTGGTTCAATAATGAATAGTAAAATGAATCCAAAAGGTACAATAGGCAATGTTTCCTGGAGAGTAAACCCACTCAAAATAAGACAACCTAGAAAATATAGATTAAAGACTGAAAAGTGATTTCTGCATTTGGAGTCTATTTTGTGAAATATGTGATCAACTTAGTCATAAATCTATATTTTTTTATGTTGAAACTAAATCAAAATTTGTTTTAAAATAAATATCAAAATCTATAGGTAAAGGAAGTAAAAGTAAAAAATAATTCCATGGTTATTGAAAATTATCACTAAGATACAAAATTATAATGCTCCCGGATGTTTCATAGTGGGTTTTTGTAAAATATGAGTAGAAATATGGCGTTTTTTAATAATTTAAAAGAACTATATAAATGGAATTTGAATTCATGGAAGTGACGGGTCCCTCAAAATAAAAGGCAATATATCTACTATTACTTAAAAAGAAAAAACAAATTCACAATGGTACTTATATGTATATAATAAAACACACATCAAGTTATGTGATCCGCAATTTAGTGAAAATTTAAATGATGTTATTTTTATAATTGATTGAATTTTTTTGTTAAAATGATTGAATATATTTAAAAACAATTATTGGAAAAAAAAAAGGTACACTTAAATTTATTTGTAGATGGACACGAATAATGTAATTTGAAAATTATGGATGAAAAATAGTTATGGATTATGATGCATAGAAATATGTTCTAGAGGATAAAAAACAAACAATTAGAGACAATATTCAAAATATTCTTACCCGGATAATAATAATATATTTGTGTTATTCGTAATTCCAAAATGGAACAACTACAATCTTAGTACATAAGATATTTGAGATACAATATAATTATACCTTGGTACTTATTGATTCAAACACATGGTGCCCCATGATAAATCCATCGAAAAATTAATATACGAACATTATTGTAGGTTTCAGGTGTAGTGGAAGCACATGGATGGGTGTACCCAAAATTAATATTACAATTAAAAATGATTAATCTGAGATCTTTCATGCTGATAAAATGCCAGATCATTGAAATAGAAACAATAATGAAAAAATCAATAGGGATGTCTGGCAACCATATAGATGTTCATCATATGGGGGATATATTAATTTAATTAAAAGATAATAATTACCTGGAATGATATCCCTCTCCGTTGATGTTCTTTGAAATGATCCAATATGATTTGACATTGTGTCATAGAATCCATGTGTGGGATTCCTCTATCAGTGATCCACACATTCTCCATGTATCTCTGGTTATTTTCAACTGTATCTTTGAGTGCTAGTATAGATGATCTTTCACATTTGATGTCCACCTTCAATCCCGTTGAGAACTACTTCCAAAGTTCTCTCCTTGAACCAGTGGAAGATGATCTCTCTCTTAACACGAGAGAATTCTTGGAGGAATTAAATTCAATCTTTGCTTGAGATATTTCTCTAGAACTATTTTGCACAACCACAATTAATTGCTCAGATTAATGAGAATAATGTAATTGGGATTTATATTACATAAAATAATAAAATCAATTAATTTCCCAAAGTCTTTTATTAATTTATTTAATTATTAGTAAGATGACAAGTCTAATAATAACACTTGAATATTATTATCACTTGACATGAACTGAGAGAATTAAAACTATTAATATTTAATTAAATAAATAATATTATTTTTCATAAATCCTCAGGAAAACTACATGCCATGTATATATTAATATACACAATGTGTACTTTTGTTATTATATTTACTTTATTTCCTCTAAGATATTTATTAGACATTGAATACTGACTATTTATTTCTTAAAAAAATATCACTACATTACATGATAATAAATATATTATTTCACCCACAATATATTTTCTTGAATATTTAGTGTCAATATATATGCGATCATGTATCCTTGAATAATTATTAAACCACAATTGGGAATAATCTTCATTCAACTTATTAAAAGAATATTTAACTGAGATACATGAACACACTTAGTGACTAACCCTCTAGGAATCTTTCTCAATGGAATTATGTGGAGACTTCTTAAAGTCCAAGGATAGTATCTAGAAAAATACCAAGGTTCCAATAGATAAAACATTTAACACTGCAAGGATGTATCACCTCGTATAAACTCTTACCGTGTTATGTAGTCCTTTTGTCTCGATATCTCGAATCAAGTGGGTTGCATGATAGTTCCATTAACCCATGTTCTTGATTGTTATTTCTTTTTTATTACTACAATTGCACATTCCCATTCCATACAAGGGAAATATAATTATTTATTCTATATCGATTCCCTCAATGTTCATGAGATATCAACATTCATTATGGAACTAAAGTGAAAAATTTGTTCTCACATTATCTAATAATGCGGTATTACTTGTGACACACCCAACATATCCTACATCATTGTGAATAGTATATACTCATATTTTTCATCAATACATATATGTTCATGAGTTTTATTAACCATAAATAATAATATTAAATTCTAAGGACCAATACACATGTCTGCATATATTAACATCAAATGACACTATAAAATTTGGATTTCCAACTGGCGGGTCTCATTCTCATAATATCCTACTAGATATTACCAAGGTTACACACCATGAATAGGATCCTAAATGTTTTAAGAATCATCACCCCTGATGGAAAATATTATTTGTTTCCCTAAAATAACATCATCTGGCCATAGAACATATATTAAAAAATAGTGATATGGAACATCCGGGTTCTCATCATAATAGGGATCCACTATTAACCTTTAGTGCAATAGCTATACTTCGGACATTATCAAATGAATTGTCATGAAAAATAAAAATCAATATATGAAAATGTGTTTATTACTACTCAAATCCATGAATACTAGTTTATCATAATGTAAAAAAGTAATTCATTCTAGGTCACAAACTTCAACAAACTCCCACTTGGACTAGAGCCAACTAATAACAACCTTTAACCCACATGATCTCAAATGATATTCTTTATTCTACAGAGATATGCCAATAGTCATTGGGACTACCACATTCTCTTTTTTGGACACTCTACTAACTGCAAAATAACCCGTTTGATAGAAATCCCTCAAGAGGTGATACGTCCGGAGAATGCACTTTTTCTGTTGATGTGACCTTGGTTATTTTGCAAGAGTCACCACAGATGTGTTATCAGAATACAATATGATAAGATCATTACTTATAGGCAAAAAATGAAGCTCCTATAAAATGTTATAAATCTACATGGCTTCCTTGGGTGCATCAGAAACTACTATATATTCAGACTTTGCTGTAGAATCGGTGACAACTGCCTACTTTGAACTCTTCTACCTCAGAGCTCCACTATTGAGACAAAAACCATATCGTGATCACAAATTTAAATCATTATAACCTATCTAAAAAAAGAATCAAAATACCATATTATGAAAATATCCATGTCTCCTCCATAAACTAGGAACATATCCTCAGTTATTGTTAATTACTTAAGGATAGTCATAACAATAGTCCAATTCTCTTCTCCTAGATCTACTTGATATCTGCCATCCATGATCAGTGAATAGGAAACATCAAGCCTGTTACATAACATGGCATACTTGGTTGATCATGTAGGTGAGGAATATGGGATCTTAGTCATCATATCGTTCTCTTATTGTGACTGAGGACACATTCTTTTATAACGATGTAGGCCACGTGACACTGGAACCATTCCCAACATTGATTGTTCAATACTAAATAGCGTTTGTATCTGGTCACTGTATTTACCCTAACATAGTCTGAGAAGCCTCTTGTATCTATCACGAATGATCTCAATCCCTATAATGTAGGCTGCTTCACCTAAGTCCTTCATGGAGAAGCACATGACCAAATAGTCATTAACTAACTATAATATTGGTATATCATTTCCAATGAGTAATATGTCGCCAACATATACTACTAGGATAATGAACAAATTCCCATTAAACCATTCATAAACACATATCTTACATTATTTCTTAATGAAACCACATTATTCTATGGCTTCATCAAATCGAATGCTCCATGGCTTGGATGCTAGATTTAATCTATAATTGGATCTCTGCCGCTTGAAAACCTGATTCGCTTCTGCTGGTGTCACAGACGCTTCGGGTTGTGTCATATATACATCATCATGAAGGTTCCCATTAAGGAATGGTGTTTTAAAACCCATTTTCCAAATCTCATATTCATGGTATGCTTCTATGGAAGGAAGGATTCTTGTGTATTTAAACATTGAAAGTGGTTAGAAGGTTTCATCATAGTCAATTCCTTGATGTTGTCTGAATAATTTTTGTAAAATCCCAGGTAAATAAATAAATAATAAATTTTCTTTTTAATTAATATTTTCTAAATTAAATATTAATTTTACCTTAAAGGGGTTTCTATGTTCGATGGCATAACCAATACGCAACAATGGGTTTCTTTGAAATCATACATTGCACACTAACAATATAATATTTTTATTTTAAATGTAGTTAATGCATAGACGTTGTAACTACAAGAATAAATATAACTAACTATATTATGATTATTCACATTAGTTAAATGTTTTTACATTTATACAAGGCTTAAAATGTGAATGAATATAATTTTAATATAATTTACATTACAAGGTTGATTTACCGCCATTTGAGGGTGAAACCTCATTAAAAATAGTTTTGGTCACATTTATATGTTTTATTTGGAAATATAAAATTATTCTTAAGACTTTGGACATCAAAATTTACTTTGGATAAAATTTTTGAGTTTTTCTAATAAAGTTCAATTTTAATGGATAGTGAAAAATACTATATTTTAATTCCAAACTGACTTTTAATATATTTTTTATATTGTTATATTATCTTATTAATTGGGTTTAAAGTTTAATTAGAATATATATTTACCATTTAATCCAATTTTGGACATTGGAAGTAATTTTAAACTGAAATTGGACATAAATTTTTTTCAATTTTTAGATAGTTATTTCTTAAAAACACGCTTTTTGTTTTAACAACCAAACTTAATTATAAATTAATTTCTGCCACTTCTGTGTTATTAATTTGGGAAAAAATATTCCATATTTGGAATTAGGATGTCCAAATTTTTAAATTGGTAAATATTCTTTTTAGACATTTTGAATATTTACTTCCGTAAATATTTTAATTACCATGGTTAAAGGCTAAATCTGGTAAATAAGGGTAACAATTTTTTACTATTATAATATAAAATTACACTTACATGTGTCCTAATACTATTTGTTGATACAATCCTGACCATGAGAGTCCTTGGGTTGATTTTAGGACCCCATGGGGCCACATGATATTGATAATGCCACTTTATTTAAATTAACTTCAAGTAAAGACAAAAACTGACATAAACAAATATATTATTATAAATTAATTTTTACATAGTGTTATATAAGATATATTTTCAACAATAAATATTCTTTGGATAGATAAAAATATTTCCTCCATCATGGTATTCTTTTATAATTTTTAGACATAAAATAAAATAAATTATTTATGAAATAATAATGATGCAGTGTTTACCTTATTAATAATTGATTTAAATAAATAAGATTATAAATATTAAATTAATATCCAAAACCTATTCAATTATTATTGGAAGAATTTATTTCAACCATTAGTCATCTTATATTTGACTTCAATAAGTTTTGGACATTTTAAAACCGAAAATCATTATATGATAAAATAATATTTTCACACTTTTCTAAAGAGCCCATCCTTCCCCTTATAAAAAGCCCTCACCTCTAACCATTTTCTCACACCTCTCAAGTCCCTTGGCTCCTCAAACCTCTACCTAATTAAGCTCCCTACATCTCTATACTCCTCTTAGAAACCTTAACATAGGTATAAGGCCCTTCAGTAAACCCTTTTGGTTCAAACCAAAGGGAGTTACCCTATTTAAAGGTAACGTCTTCTCTTAAGTTATTTTGTTTTATTTTACTTTTCTGACCCCATAAACACTTTTTATTTCGTTATTTTAAAACAAATCCAGTATCCTAAATATACTAGGACGTTTTCATGGGAAATATTCAAACTACACTAACACACACCTCCATCTAATGTGTAGGGAACATACTATTCATGTGGGTGACGAACTAACGCCTCACGAAATGATGATTGTTCAATTATCTCCTTCCACATCTCATGGAGGCCATTATGATAGAATTGTATTTATATATGATATATTTTATGTTTATTTTTTCTTAATTCTTCTTTATATTCCATTTTTATCATGCCTTTATGGTTTCCATTATAGGTAAACGCGATAATTTCATTTGAGGAAGTGCATACTACCACCCACTCTAAGCGATATGACTCGTTAATGCCATATGGGGGAAATATAAAGGATGAAGTTAATGATATTATATAATATATTATACTGGAATTATAATATACCTATGTATAATTATGAATTAATTCTACTAAAATACGAAATATAAATGGAAGTAGCGTTCATGCGTCTATATGGATTACCGTCTCCATGAAAGGTACATTTCATTTCTTAACTCTAAATGTTATATACTATTATAAATACATGTATATTATATATATATACGATATATATGATATCAAAATCATTAATATAATTCTGGATATAATGGAATTTTTACCACATGAATAACCTGTAATTATAAAAAATTCATTTTTGACTCAATTACCAAATATCAACAAAATGACCATTATTAACTTAAATGATTACCTGATGTTTATAACATGGTAATAATTGATATAAAAGGAATAATAAACAATAAATTTTTTCTTAAGAAAGTATAAATTAACATTAGTTTATTATTCAGGAGATTAAAGAATGAACAAGTCAAGTGAGACATGAGGTAAGGGACTTCATCACAATCTCCTTTCATTGAGGCATATATCGTTTTATAAAAAACTTTCATTTATATGGTGAGTAAAACCCTTTTATTTTTACCTTTAGTCAAAGTTAATATATTATTTACTGTACGTCTTACTAGACGACAAACAAATGTTATTTTTTACGTAAGCGGTGACAGCGACCGTTTCCACAGCCGCAAGTATTATTTAATCTATGGCTTCCTTCACAAGCCGTAATGTTTTTAAAAGGAAAATAAATACCATATACTCTCTTAAGTATTTTTTTATTGAAAATATTTTTGATAATTGATTTTATATGTCAATGTATTTAAATGATATATTGTGATTGAAATGTGGAAATGTTATATTTCCTTTATTTTTGGTTTATGTGTTATGATTATGTTATGGTTCTTGGGCATTGTTTACGTATACGGGGGGTTCCATGATAATCCTAGGGAAGGTAAGCCCGACATAGCTCTCCAATGCATTAGTTATTATGAGAGTGGTAATTGTTAATGTTTCTCCAAAGATATTTAGGGGATATAATGTGATGTGTATTGCAAATGTAACTCCCTACGTAGTTGTGATAGCTACTATGTATGTATTATATGGATTCCACAAGTGACCATTATTATTTACAATTTCTATGTGTTATTCATAAATCTTATGATTTCATGAGGTATTTTAAAGAGCTGATGTAATGTATGTAATGATGAACTAATGTTTCCTTTCTTGGTTTTATAACCCTTACTGTGCTTTTAATGCCCATCCCATGTTTTGAAATGTTTCCCACCAGACCTTAAGATGAATAGGGTCAAGGATAGTATCACGGAAAAATCTTGATATGTAAAACATTGGAAGAGACATGAATCATTTTTTCAGGGGTTTTTATATAATAAAAAAATGGGAACTGAGTAGAAGTGTCTACCTTGTAATTTTTGAGAAGTAAAGTAATAGTTATGGCCTAATTCTCTAAAACTCTAAACCTAAAAAGATCATCAATGTGAATTATTAATTTAATTTAAATTTTGTAATCATTAAAGCTGTTTCCATATACTTTTTTCAATATCCTAGATTTATAGGTGAAAAATTGTCCTTCGATGACCAGATTTCTCTTGAATACCCATTTGTAAGTAAAAGGATTTTCATCAACTTGTTCATCGACCATAACCCAGTCATGGTTCTGATACAGGGAATCCATCTCAGATTTTATGGCTTCTAGCCATCTTGCATCTTCTGAGATCTCTACTTCTATGATTCATGTGAGAGGTTCATCATTTTCCAACAATAATGATTCACCACTCTCTATTACTAGGAATCCAAATCTCTCTGGTTCCCTTACCTCCCTTGAGATCCTACGCAGTACTTTTCTTTTCGGAATCACTTCCACAGGTACCTATGGAACTTGTTCCTGTACCAACTCCTTGGTATTTTAGCATCAACTTCATCTAACTCAATATTTCTTCCACTACCCTTTTATAGGTCGTTATCCCCCTTAATAAATATGGCTTGTTTCTTGATAGTCACTATCTTGTCTCAAGGGTTATATAGGTAATAGACTTTTCTTTCCTTGGGTTATTCTATAAAGATACACCACATTTCCTGGAGTGATAGTTTGTTTCAGGAGAAGGCCTTAATGAACTCCTCACATCACTATACCCATGTTTTCGACAAAACCATTTTCGATCCTTTCCATAACTCAGAGGGAATTAAATTATCATCCATAGTGTGTAATCAATTTAATGTGTATACTGCAATTTGTAACGCATATCCCCCAATAGATAAGGAAGTATCTTCAGGACTCATCTTCGACCTCTCCATGTAAAATAATGCGTGGTTCCTCCTTTCACAAACAACATTCAATTGTGGTGTATAAGGATGAGTGAATGAGATAGAATCCCAGACACCCAAAAAGTTCGATGAACTATTGGGTAAGATATTCTCTATCTCAATCCGATTAAATATGCATTATCTTCTTACCAAGTTAATTCTCTACTAAATTCTTGAATTTCTTAAATATATCCAAGTAATCTAACTTATACCTAATTAAGTAGATGTAGCCATATCTACTAAAATTGTCAGTAAAACTAATGGATTAAGAATATCCACCAATAGCATCTACTGGAAATGATCCACATACATTTGTGTGTACCAATCCTAGAAGCTATGTGGCCCTTTTCAACCAATCCACCGAAATTCGGCTTTGTCATTTTGACTTGTATACATGCATGACATCGATCAAGTGGTTATAGCTTAGTAGAGTCTAAATAACCATATTCGAAGAGCTTTTTCAAGCACTTCTCATTTACATGACGGAGAAAGTGATGCCACTACTGAGTGTTGTATGGGTCATGTGAGTCAGTTTCATTATCAATTTCCCATACTTGGTTTTCATAATTTAATACATTCAAACCATTATTTAAATGATCCATTACATAACAAATGTTATTCTTATAAAATAATCAACTCTTATTTTCTTACATTTAAATAAATCCCTCCATATCCAAACATGATACAGAAATAATGTTTTTTGGTTACACTGGGTATGTAATAACACTTTTGTAAAATAAAAAACATTACAGTTGGAAATGAGAGAGGGTAATCTCTAATGGCCAACATAGCCAACCTCGCACCATTGGAAGCTCAAAGATCCACTTATCTTCTATAAATATTTCAAAATCTACTTGGTTCATTAATTTTAATAGAGATATGAGCCCTAAAAAGTGTATATAATACCCAATGTGTATAAATTGAAATATTACACTCGATAATGAACACAACTTTAGTGTCCCCATGCTATGGGTGCAGTTCCTCTTCCAGTGTCCTAACATGACACATGAAAAACATATTTCCTTCAATTCCATGACCTTCCTCGGGATATTCCCCTTCTTTGAGGGATAGTTCCCTGGGGATTTAGAATGTTTATAATCCCTTGTCCCCTTTTCATTGCCCATCTTCTTTTTATTCGTCATACAGATAGTGGATTTTTCACACCTCATGTCTTTATTTACCAAGATAATCATGGTTAGAAATTATGATAGACTCTTCTCATTATTTCTCATGTTTTAGTGGATAACAAATCTATAGAAGTTCTTGGGGAGTGATGGTAGCATAATATCAGTACAAAAATTATCCGGGAACATAATCCCAATGTTGTCCGGAAGTTCAACGTATCCAATAAGCTTGAGTAAATGAGGCCTAGGTGGCAAACAGTCTACAAGATTAGTTATAGACAAAATATTGGATCAATCATATCTCTTCTATCATGCCCTCAATTGACAGAAATCATTAGGGTGAGACTTCATGCTATACAAATCAATGTTTTCAGGTTTTATCAAGATATCATTTGACATGGATAATAGCATGAAACATTAGAAAAATGTGGAATCATAAAATTTTTCTATATAGATTGATATTTCCTCATCACTGGACTTGTTTCTAGGTTCAACTTGAATAAGATCTACCAACACATACAATTCCCTATCACGTTGAAGGATGATGTGTAAACTCCTCTACCACTCCTGGAAATCGGTGTGGGTGAGAAGGATTTCCTTCTCGAGTATAGTTCACAATTATATTTTTTATTGCCTTAATCTTTCAATTTCTACAAATTATGATGATCAAAGATTTATTACATTATCCTGATAAAATTGAGATAAATAAATATATTAATACCTATTAGTCTCCCACTATTTTATCGAAATCTAATATCCCTCACCATTGAATTTTGAATAATATATTTCATGACTATTCTAGTTGCAAGGATCCATATTTCCCTTCACATTACCCCAAATAGGATTTCTCATGAATCAAGAATGGTTTTAGGTGGGCATTCCATATGCCAACTGCATTAACTTTTCATTCCTTGTTATGTTGAGTGGACTCCCCAATCATGAAATCCTTTTATTTTGGATTTAAAAAACCTTTTCTTCTTGGTCACATAATGTTCTACTGTGTCAGTAAACCCTTGATGAGAACCAAGTCAAGTCAACCCAACACCTTGAATTATAATTTCCCAATAATTGAATGCTACCCAACTAGGGTTGGTCAACCACTTGGAACTATGGTTCGATTCAAACCAAGATTTTAGAGGGCTATACCGAATTCATATTTCCATGATGGATTCTATCCTTATACATTAATATTCATTTTATTATCTCTATTATAGGGTTTTTAATATTATGTGGGATATACCCAAGTGATTAACCGTGTCTAAGATAATATTTACAAACAAGTCAGTCTTATTTAGGTTCTATCTTGCATGATTGATTAATTCATTAATTATGTGATCATGAAAACACACCTATACTAAATAAACCATAAAACTGACAGAAATAAAATTAATGGAATGGTCAAGAGTTTTTCCTACTAGTTTTTTTATCTAGCGGTTGATAAACTATCCCAAGACCTTTGGGAGAAAACACATTGAACCATTTGGTTTTGTGTTTCTAGATTTATACATTTCCACCTTTGTATCACCATGGATTTTCTTTGCCTTGGAACCTAAATTTAGCCACCTCCAGAAGCATGGGAGTTTCATCCATTACATATGCTTTTATCCAAAATGTATGTGAATGGTGAAATGGGGTTTTACATAAAAGAACCATTGGGCATGAATTCCATTCATATAAGTTAGGATAAGGCTTGCAGGCCAACAAATTTAATTAAATAAAAAAATTAAAACAAACCATCCACATACAAAGGTCCGGGTCTAGCTCATGATCATTGATACATTCATCTATATTTACACATTAATAAAACTATCATTCAATTATTTAATTATTCTTATTTAAGATAAATCGTGATCAAATCGATTAATTATCATATTTAGTTAATCAATCCTTTTATCATAATACCTTTTTTGAATTTCCTTGAGATTATCATCCCTCATAATTTTAAATAAGTAAATTTATTTAACATTATCTTTTTTTACGTAACTTGTTCCTTGGAGGAAACCCAGTGAATTCCCGTTCATAACTACCCAATGAGTAGAAATGAAAATTATGTATATGTTAAAATAAAAACATATATATATAACACCTATCACATGTTGTGACCAAGCTTTATGCCCACACCATGGTACATGTTTCAAGGGTTGGTATAATATAATAATAAATTTTAATAAATCTGCGTAATGTGGATGAGTACATGGAATATAGTTCCTACTATAATGCATGTAATATCATTCACCACCCATTCTATGTACACTCCAAAAGATAATACTTGTAGTTGTATCTCATAAATCATTAGATTACATGGTGTGTCCAGTGAGCCACACACCATGTAGTATCCACGTTACATAGTATCTAGCTGGGAAAGCTATGTACGAGTTACACATTACAACATTATCCCGAAGAGATTACCCGCCGAGTCCAGTGGGACACATGATGTGTAATCCGAAAATTGTGTGCCACACATTCATGGACAACACACAGAGTAATGAAGACTTAGAAAAACACCAATCACACTGATTGGTTTGGCAGATTAGTCCCATTGCATTTACCTTGATTACATGATGTGTACTATCGAATACACGTCGCGTGTTCTGGTGTTCTATGTCCAGGAATCATTGGATCCTCCAGATGAGATCCTCTATCTTATTTTAATCAAAATTAAAATAAAAGATCATTTTTAAGTTGAATGAGAAACAAAAGAGGAGGAACAGGTCTCGAGATTTCGATTTACATAACGAATAACATGAATTGAAAAAACTAAATTATTAAATGTGTAAATCATCAACAAAAAAAATAAAATAATTATCATTAAAGATATGATCCCTTTATAACCACTGGTAGGTTCTGGACGCAGTGGAAGCACATGGATGGATGTACCCAACTTTAATTTTATCGTAATCACCGATCAATCCAAGAACATTCATAATGATAAAATGTCAGATCATCGGAATAGAACCATGAATGAAATGGAAAGAAGGAAGTCCCAGAACCAGAGAGATTATCGTCATATGTTGGTTAAAATTAATTTAATTAAAAGATAAGAATTACAATGAAGGAATTATGTCTCTGTGGATATTCCCAGTCGTGATCCAATGTGATCTGTCATTGCGTCGTAGAAGACATGTGTAGGATTACCCTAGTGCTGATCCAAAAATTCCCCACATATATCTATATATCACCGAAGGGATCTCTGGGTGCTAGCATGGAAGATCCTTCTCTTGCGATGTCCACTTTCGATGGCCTTGAGAGATGCTTTCAAAGTGCTCTCCCCAATACAATTAAGGAGGATCTCACTCGTAAGTTGAGAGAGTTCTTAGAGGAAATAAATTCTCTCTTAGATTGAGAGATTTCTCTATATCTTTTGTGCACAACCAAAATGAATGGCTCAGATTAATTTTAATAATTTAATTGTGGTTTATATTACATTGAATTATAATATGAATTAATTATACAATGGAATTTATCCATTTTATTTAATTCTTAGTAAGACCATTGTCTAATATTAAATTTTCACTACTATTATCACTTGACATGATCCCATCTAACTACACCTATTATTATATAATTAAATAAATAATCTAATTTCTCAGATATCCCCATAAAAAACTACACATCATGTATATATTAATATACTCAACGTGTACTTTTGTATTACCATTTTCTTTCTTTTTCCACCATATTTATTAAACCATGAATAATGACTATTTATATCATAAATAAATATCACTCCATTGGTAACTAATAAATATATTATTTTTCCCACAATATATTACCTCAAATAACTAGTGTCGAAAAAATGCAATTAGGTATCCTTGAATAATTATTAAACCACCATCGGTAAAAATCATTATTAAACCCTTTGAATGGATATTCAACTGAGACATATGGACATAATTAGTGTGTGACCCTCTAGGCATAATTCTCAGTTAAATTAGGCGGAGCCTGCCTAAATTACAAGGTTACCATCTAGAAACACGCCACAACACCCATAGTGAAATAATATAATGCCGAAATGGTGTGTCACCTCCTACAAATACATATCATGAAATGTAATCTTTTTGTCTCGACATCTTGAATCAAGTGGGTTGCATGATAGTTCTATCAACCCATGTGCACGATAATTATTAATTTAACTATAAGAAATTTAAAATATCTCATTCCTTACCTTGGACATGGATTTATTTAGGCTATATCAATTCCATCAAGGGGCTTGATATATCAACTTGCATTATGGAATAGAATGCAAAAGCCTTTCTTTGGTTATCTATTAATGTATTATTACTCATGACACACCGAACATATCCTACATCACTATGAACATTTTGTCGACATAGTTTTCATCAATACATCTAAGTGAACTAGTTGTAATACTCATTAATTATAATCATAATGTCTATGGACCAATACATATGTCCACATAATTTAACATCCAATCACAATATGAAATGTGGATTTCCATCTGGTGGGTCTGATTCTCAACATATCCACCTGAATATTATCAAGGGTGGTCACCATGAGAAGGTGCCTCAAGGTTTTATGAGTCCTCATCCCAAATGGATTTTATTATTTTTTCCCTCAAATAACATCATCCAGTCATAGAGCAAATATTCACGAATATTGTTATGGAACATCCATGTTCTCATTACAATAGGGATTGTGTATGACCATTTATTGCAACGGAAATCCTTAGGATAATATCACAAACATTGTTAAGAAGAAAAAAAAAATATGTTATAAGGTATTTGTTAATATTCAAATCCATGAATACAAGTTTATCATACAGTACAATGTTGTTGGTTCTAGGCTACCAACTCTAACAATTATTTCATATAGAAATGATTTTTATTGTTTTTATGTATTATATTCCTAAAAAATAATCCACAAGCTCTAAGAATATTTAATTGTTTTTGGAGAAGTGATAAAATGGAGTGTTGTTATTCTATGAAGAATATTTGAACTGATAAGATTTTTGACTATATTAATGGGATGTTTAGGTATTTTCTTGAAAGAAATGACATTATTCATGATCACAGTTCACCATACAAACAATAAATGATTGGTGTTTTTTGGTAAAATAGTGGTTTATTTGAGATTAATTTATCAATGATGATTAAGCTTGATTTTGTGATATTATTTTGAAGGCAATATCTTTGTGCATTTTTTCGTATTCACAATTGATGAATCTTTAAGAAGAACACTTACATGATCATTTTGATATTTTTTACAATATGACCACATGTATGAAATATAGAAGGCCATTTTTATGTCCATACACTATTAAAGGAAATGGTGAGACTATTAGGATGTTCGATGAAAGTGGTGTTGATAGTATAATGCATGGATACCCATTTATTAGTAGATGATAAAGGTTTTATAACAAGGAATGTTGAATGATTTTTGAATCAGTTGATGTGAAAATGATGTATAATTCTGGTAGAATGTATTTCCAATTTTCCGTAAATATATGAGAAATAAAATATGAGGTTTTTTCTATTAAACTAAAAAAACTAATCAGATATATATAATTATAAAGAAACTAAACAAGATGAAGTTGATGATTAATATATTTCCTGAGATATTGAAAAATCTCATTCATCTCATCTAATGTTGAGAGAATAAGTATCTTCTTAAAACATCATTGGTGGTCAAGGATAATAGGTTCAAAAAAGAAGAATATAATGGGATATCTCCCATACCTCATTGTTTATATAGGTTGATCTAATAGATATTGAATTATAATTAGATAATAATTAATGGATTGATACCATAAATGATTATTTTAATTATATTGAGAACACATAGATATGAGTAACTATATGGAATCCTAAAAAATAATATTGGGCTTGGATCAAAATGTTTTATTTGAATCATGATGAATGGGGAATGTTTCATGATAATAAATAGGACTTGTGTAGTTTCTAATGTCTACTCACTTGTTCAAGGAATTTATTTTTTGGAGAAATTTTCACTATTTACCTGACGTGAAACTATCCAAATAATTATTTCAACTTCTACCCAATTAAGGTAGAGTATATTCGAAATGGGGTTAAAGAAATCTTTTCTCTTTTGATAGTTAAATGAAGATAGTTATTATAAAAAATTGTATGGATTCGAGGTTAGTCAAGATGAATGTTATGTGTGCATATTGAAGATAGATATTTATAGGTTAAATACATCACTATGGACCAGGTATATTAAACACAATAAATTCTTGAGGAAGTTTAATTTCATGAAATTAAGAGTTTATAGTAACCTCAACATAATATAAAATCTATAGTTTTCCCACATTATGATTATTTGTTTTGATGTTGTCATATTCATAAGGAATTATGAGGAAATGTTTGAAGAGTTTTTTAAGGATATGAAGTTTTAATTTGAAAAATCCATTAATGAAGTAATTAAATACATTTTTCGTTTAGAGTATCCCAAAATAATATGTACATTTTTCTCTATCAAGATAAGTGTGATAATAAACTTTTGAATATGATCGGCATGAAAAATCACAAACCTATTTCCAAACCCATTTTAGTAGGAAGTATTTTTGGAAAAGATGGGAATGGAAGGGAGGTTGATCCTAAGTAGTTTATAATGTTGATTAGAATATTTTAAAATCCAAATGCATCAAGGATAGATGTAGTATATGTTGGAACCATCTTCTCAATGATTTAAATAGAACATATAAAACCACTTTATAAGGAAGTATATATAACTCTATAATATGCCAATGGGATAATTGATTTCAATATAAAATATTATTTCATAAGAAATATTGATATATTTAGTTAAACCTATTTTTTGGTAATGTTTCTTCGATGATAGAAGATCCATATATGATTGAGGTTTTATCATAGGAGAAATAAGTATGAGTAGGATCCTAGTGAATAAATATTAATTTAAACTCAACAGAAATAAAATGTATTGTAATGCCTCTATTCAAGATGCTACATAGTTATGTTGGATGAAGGCATGGTTTGAAAAACAAATTTTTCGTGATGCTTCCCCTTTTCATAAGTTTTGATAATAAATTTTCCATTAATATGACTATGTAAATTTTGAAACAATATTGTTATAACAACATTGATGTTAAATGTCTCATGATCAACAAAGTGTTCAATGAGATGAAAAAAGGTGGAGTTTTTTCCTACAACTGAGCATGCGGCTATAATACTCACTAATTATTACAGAAGATAATATTTCCAAAACAGAGGTTGATTATAGGTGTACAACCTCACTATATTCAAGGATAAGGTATGTGTTTTACATACCCTCTATAATTATGACTTTGGATATTTTTTAAAAGGGGGAGGTAATATGTAACATAATGTTTTCCATTTGTATATGATTTAACTATCAACTGAGAGCATGTATTTATAGGGAGTTTTTAAAAGATTAAGATGTTAGCTCATCATTTTAGGACTGTTATAATCTTTTTTTAATTTTATTCATGATGTTTCTTATACAATTTATTTCAATGATGTAGTTGAGAGTTCATAGAAGAAGAAGAATGCCTCTTACGAAAATGTCCATAATAAATTCTTTAGAGATAACATAGTATTATTATTCTATGACTATGATTTCCTATATCATGTTCCCTCATGTAGGTTTATAATTATTTTTATATCTGATCCATTTATTATATTTTGATTATTCAATTATTTGTGTTTCTTGGTTGATAATGATTTCCACCATGGGAAATTTTTTAGACAAATATAATTTCACTTACAAAGAAGCAGCTGGTTGAGGGGAAATAAGTTTTTCCTATGTCTTATATTTTTTTTAATAAAAACTTTTTTTAAAATATTATTTGATCCATCCAAAGGAGAATGTAATGAGCCCAACTGATATTTTCTAACTCATTGATGAAATCAGATGGAGTGTGAGAATAAATGTTTATCCAATTATGTTTGTTGCCCTATCAAATAGTGATCTTCAGTAAATTAAAATTAGGTGATGATTTTCTCATATTAAAATTATATGAAGACTATATTTATATGAAGGTAGTCATGATTCAATCATATTTTTTTAATGATTGATGTTTTTATGACTTGTAGTCATTTGGGTAATAGAAGTTGTAAACCATGTTGGGTTAAGCTAAAAGTTCTATGAAGTATACCAATAAAAAATTAAAATTTCATGTTTATATTTTCATGAGTTCCATCAGAAAGTGAAAATAAATTCCATCAAAGAGAGTCTTATGAAATCCACAAGAGAAAGGATTTTTTTGACATGTAGGTCAAATATATGATAAAATACGGAAATAACGGTGGGGGTGGGGGTTGAATTTTAAATTTAAAAATTTAATGGAAAAAATATTTATAAATAATTACATAGAAAATATTAATATAATAATATTATAGAAATAGAAAAAAATATAAACAATAAACAAGGAAAAATAATTTTTTATCACATTTATTGCATTAAATTTTTTTGAAATGAATTATTTAAATTGATTTATATATCAAATTTATAAACAAAATGAGATAGGTATTTGTTATATAATTTCTACAATTTACCAGAATCGATCCCCACTTCAATAACTTAAATACCATTAATATTTAATGAATTTATACATTGAATTTAGTCATATCCAATATACCAAAAAAATCACTTTCATTATTGGGTATAGATAGAATCTAGATAAAAATGTTTTTATATATTTATTAGAAAAGGTCTAAACCAAAAAATAATAGAAACATTTTTTTGTAATAAATACGACAAGTATTAATAAATTGCTAAATTTAAAGTTACTAAGCACTGGTATTAGAATAAATAGTAATAGGATAAGATATCTTGGAAGAAATAAATTTATATAATAGTATAAATTCTATCAATGAATATGTTGAACTCTAGGAAAGAATAGGAATTAATGAAGAGATTAATTTGGTTATTAATTTTTTTTTCAACTATAGAATGGTATAATGTTTTTTGGAAATGAAATAAGAGTGAGGGAAATTTCGAATATTAAAAGTTATATAATTATTTTTAAGGAATTTTGATGTCGTGTGTAGAATATGAAGTCATCCAAAGGTCTCTTCTTTTAGTATTTTCAGCCCTCAATAATTATTTGGAACACTTTGGGATATTTAAATCATTGAAATGTTGGATCAATGAATCTTGAACACAATTTTTCTAATAGTTAATTCCCATTAATATTTATTAACTATACATAACCAATGAAATAATTAGGAAATGAAAAATCAAAATATAGATAATAATAAATGTAACAACCCAAAATTTTGAATAAATATTGTTTCCTAATTGTGTGTGTAATTTTATTTTTATTTTATTTTTATACTCAACAAAAATGTTTTATTTGATAAACATGATTATAATTAAAATGATACCTTTGGGTTTTGACTGTTATATGACCATTGTTCAATATGACCACTAGAAACTAAATGTTTCGATTATTGTCTCTAAATACAAGTAATCTTGGTTAATTATTATAGAAAGAAGATTCGATGGCCTCACCTAGTAGTCTTGGACCGATCGAAGCCCATCTAACAGAGATTGGGAAGGAGGTAGCACCATTGGCCTTTGCTCTGGACCAAACCCAAGCCGAACTTCCTCATGTGAAGCTAGTACGGAATCGCCTTCGCGAGAAGTTCAAACTGATAGAAATTACTACTCGGGCAATGTTGACTGAGCCGCCCCAAAATTCTATCACCCTAGCACACCTTACTCTTAGGTCCTATGCTGGTATTATAAGGGGTTATGTAACGAGACCGTAATTGCCTTGTGTAATCATTTTTTTTAAATAAAAATTTGGATTTCTTCTTATGATGATGTTTATGAATTTTCAAATGACCGGATAAATATTGTATGCATATTTTTGATGAATTTTAGAAAAAGTATATTTTAAAAATGGTTGTGTAAACCTTAAATAATTAAAAATGTGTAATGATTTTCGAAAAATGGTCTTCTACAATTATGTTCAGTACGAAATTTAGAGTCTAATAAGATCAACTTGATTTTTGATGAATAGTAAATTATGAATAGTGATTTTATGATTAGGATTAGTAATATGACCAAATGGATTAGTAATCTCACTTAATGAAAGTTTTAAAATAATCTATGCACCTTGATTAAGTAATGTGATTCAATAAAATAGTTAAATAACGGTTTCATTAATTATTATTCAAGTATTAGTTTTTTCGGGTGAATAGTGTTTTTTAATTAAAAATTTAATTAAAAATAATTAGATAATTATTTTTATAAAAATGACTTTATTTTTGAACTCAGAGCATCGATATTATGTTATGGTAATTTTTGGGGTTTTTTCTGAAAAAATGAATTTTCGATGAATAGTGTTTTTATTTAAAAATTTAATTAAAAATATTTAGAAAATTATTTTTATAAAATGGAGTTCATATTTGTAATAAGAGCATTGATATTTGGTTAAGGTGAAATTTTGGGATTATTCTGAGAAAGTTGAATTTTTGATGAATAGTGAAAATACAGTTTTTAAGTTACGGGTGTTTAATGACATCATTAAATGATGTATTAAGTTTTTAATCAATATGTTCGAATTATGAATAGTGAGATAAGGTATGAGGTGTCCCAAGTGGCCAATACCATGGGCAAATACCATGGGCAAGCCCATGGTTTTGCCAAAACCACTAATGAGGTGTCCCTTTGCCATTAATGCCTTGTCCCCTCACTTTCCCAATAAATACCAAGCCATCCTCTCATCCATTCGACTCCCCACTCTTCCCCAACGAAGTTCTGGTCTCATTACCTCCCAAGGAGTCCTCCCAAGGTGCCCCCAAGCCCTCAAGGTCCCAACCTTTGAGGTTTAAGAGTTACATTTTAAGGTAAGGGATCTGACCCCTCTCTTTCTTTTCAAGTGATCTCTTTTATGTCATTCCTTTTATGCTCCATGTTCTTATTTTGGAGGATGTTCTTTTATACTCCTCTTACTGCCCTTTTTATGTTCATATGATGAAAGACCCCCTCTTACTCTCATCATTTCGTTTTAAGAAAGTTTAAGTGGCGCCGTTAGGCTGCCGAATTTTCAAGGGATTCATTCACCTCTCTCTTTTTCAAAGTTCTACTTTCATGTCAAGTCTTTCAAGTTCATTTTTATTATGTTGGGGTATGATCTCTATATTTATCATACTGGTCTTTTATGATCACATGATGAGAGACCCCATTTTATCTCTTCAATTCAGTATTTTGATGTCTTAAGTGGCGACGTTAGGCTGCCGAATTTTTAAGTGGTTCTTCACCCTTCTCGTTTTGAAGTTCTACTTTCATGTCAATTCTTTCAAGTTCCTTTCTATTATGTTGGGGTATGATCTCTATATCTATCATACTGGAATCTTATGTTCATATGATGAGAGACCCTATTTGACCTTGTCAATTCAATTTTGTTGAAGTTTAAGTGGCGCCGTTAGGCTGTCGAATTTTCAAGTGATTCATTCACCTCTCTCTTTTTCAAAGTTCTACTTTCATGTCAAGTCTTTCAAATTCATTTTTATTATGTTGGGGTATGATATCTATATTTATCATACTGGTCTTTTATGATCACATGATGAGAGACCCCATTTGATCTCTTCAATTCAGTATTTTGATGTCTTAAGTGGCGCCGTTAGGCTGCCGAATTTTTAAGTGGTTCTTCACCCTTCTCGTTTTGAAGTTCTACTTTCATGTCAATTCTTTCAAGTTCCTTTATCTTATGTTGGGGTATGATCTCTATATCTATCATACTGGACTCTTATGTTCATATGATTAGAGACCCTATTTGACCTTGTCAATTCAATTTTGTTGAAGTTTAAGTGATGCCGTTAGGCTGCCGAATTTTCACAAGAGAAATCTTGTTTTGTTTTCTTCCTTTCATGTTCTTCATTTCATATGGTATATTTTCAAATTTCATTACCATGTTCATAAATCCCTTATATTTTGTCCCTATACTGTATGATGGGTCATTTATGAATGTTTGACCCATGTCCCCTTTTTTCTCAATGTTTTCTAAAACCTTGTAACATAGCCGTTATGCTGCAGAATTTTCCCCTCAAAATGCCTCTCTCTTTTCTCAAAAATTATTTTATGTTATAAAGTGAATACTCAAAGAACTTATTTCTACAAGGGTATTCACATATATATCAAAATGTTCCATTTCAAATTCTGGGATTTACATACATGAGACCCGCTTCCCTTTCCGTGGGTTTAAAGTGCCGTAAAGATCATGTCATTAAAGCAGTTTTTAAAATGTTATGATTATGAAATGAAACCCATTTATTTTATGCTATATGGGTTATTTATGAAATGTTTGATGATGATATATGTGGCTCACATGATAATAATGGAAAATTTAAGGGTGCTCCCTGATAGAGCTCCAATGCATTGGGTAAAGACTTAATCTCTAGAGAAGACCACTTTAACGACGCCTTGGTGAATAACCTTGGTAATTTTTAACGACACCTTGGGGATGGACCTTGGTGAAACGAAACGATTGCCAATATTAAATGTTTCAGCCACATCTTCAAGTTATGAAAAAGTTTTATTTTTATTATGATATGCCTCATGATTTCATTTTCATGCCTTAAAGTTCTTTTCATGACTTTATTGATGTATCCCAAGTTCATATGTAAAATGTTTCACTTGTTTCCCTTGCTGGGCCTTCTGCTCACCCTTTCTTTTGATGTATGTCCCCAGGTTATGAGATTCAGTAATGAGCCTAGGGTGAACATGAGGAGAAGCCTTTCAAGTGTTTAAGAAGAATTCTTTATGTTGTTTTCATGTTTTAAGTTCCTGGTTTCCAAGACACTAAACCTTAAAGATCCTCGGTTTTGTAAAATGTAATGAATGTTTATGTGATAAAAAGGTGGGATGTTATAGTTGTTATCAAAGGATGGTTTAGTTATTTGTGGAAATTAGGATATGAAAACTCTAACAAGAACCGTATGGAAAAGTTTAAATATAGGAAATCTTCCTGGTATTTTGGTGAGTATTGAGTAAGGGGTTTCCATGCAAATACATCCCTGTCTGGATACGAGCAGGTAGAGGTGGCTCTGGCACAGATGTACATAGGGGTAAAACCCGAAAACACCGCTTTGAGCTAGACTCGAACGGGAACTGGTACACGACAATGGGCCTTGCTGCACTCTTGGTTACGACACTCCCGGGGGATATGCTTTGGTAAATTCATAAGCTTAGTATGAACCATTATTAAAGGATCAAGGATAAAACATAATAAAGATTCACATAAGAATATATGATCAGGGATAACCTAGATTGGAACCTAGGGGATCACAAGTTAGGATATACTTTTATTCTACATGTTTATCCTTTTATTCTTAAAGTTTCCTTTTCATGATTATTAGCTAAGTAAATAAGACACTAATTATAGTTTCTTTTCTTAGTTAATGGCGGGAAATGGAAGAACATGTCCCAAAAACCAATGTGATAGGAAATGCGACGATTGTCGTGTTAATATGACAGAGATGATTAGGGGATTAAAATATGATTATTATTTTGGAAGACGTTCATTATTTTGGGAACCATATTTGATCGAGGTAAATAGATTACTACGGTATTTTCATTGAGGAGTAAGGTTGACTTATATTTTGAAGAATCGATGAATTTAAGGTGAACTTATAGTAATTTAGGTTAATTATGGGAATGACTAACCTATCTTGGGTAAAATATATTTAGGTTAGCTACTTTTTATAAGATGTTAGGAGTGGTTGATGTTGTCTGGAGATGAACAATGAAGTTGTTTTGGAAGACTATGTTATCAAATCCTTATTGTATTTGGGTTTCAATCTTAGTTTGGTTTGTTTTGAGGAATTTTAAGGACCGTTATTTATGCAATGGTCTATGATGAACTTTGGGTAGTACCATGGAACTTTGATGATTTAAAATTAGTTTCCATTCCTATGGGATTCTTTCTTTTTGAAGAGTTGTTTTACCTTAACCTTTCGGTTTTTGGGATAATGTTTAAAGATAGAAGAAATAGATAGTTAATCTTTTGTGGATTATATGATTCTCTATAAGATGATTCTTGTGTTTTGATGAGACCAAGTAGTTTTGAATGCTCATCGTTTGGGAGAAAAGATTAGATTTGGTAGAAACTTATTAAAAGGTGAAACTATACTTGAAGGTAGGTATATTTTCTTATGTTTTTGTTCTATGTAGTAAATTAATTCCTCAAAATTATTAAAAGAAACGTAAAACAAAAATGTTGTTGGTTTACGTTTCCTACTAGGTAATCAAAGCCCGTTTACACACAACATAAGTTTGGGATTTTCTCGTGGTCAACGTTCTCCTAATCATGTTTTCTATCACTCTCCCTCAGAACATGACCCTTTGTTTTCTCCTCCATGTCCATGTTTTCCTACATGGAATCCTAGTGTGGGCTAACTCGGGTGACCTTCGTACTTCCCTTTCATTCTTTTAAAGTAATAGTTTTACTGACTCCTTTTCCGATGTGGGACTTTCAATGGAATTTCAAAACCTAATTTTAAAAAATTGTGAGGACGCAATTTCTTAAGGGGGGAAGATTGTAACAACCCAAAATTTTGAATAAAGATTGATTCCTAATTGTGTGTGTAATTTTATTTTTATTTTATTTTTATACTCAACAAAAATGTTTTATTTGATAAACATGAATATAATTAAAATGATACCTTTGGGTTTTGACTGTTATATGACCATTGTTCAATATGACCACTGGAAACTAAATGTTTCGATTATTGTCTCTAAATACAAGTAATCTTGGTTAATTATTATAGAAAGAAGATTCGATGGCCTCACCTAGTAGTCTTGGACCGATCGAAGCCCATCTAACAGAGATTGGGAAGGAGGTAGCACCATTGGCCTTTGCTCTGGACCAAACCCAAGCCGAACTTCATCATGTGAAGCTAGAACGGAATCGCCTTCGCGAGAAGTTCAAACTGATAGAAATTACTACTCGGGCAATGTTGACTGAGCCGCCCCAAAATTCTATCACCCTAGCAAACCTTACTCTTAGGTCCTATGTTGGTATTATAAGGGGTTATGTAACGAGACCGTAATTGCCTTGTGTAATCCTTTTTTTTAAATAAAAATTTGGATTTCTTCTTATGATGATGTTTATGAATTTTCAAATGACCGGATAAATATTGTATGCATATTTTTGATGAATTTTAGAAAAAGGATATTTTAAAAATGGTTGTGTAAACCTTAAATAATTAAAAATGTGTAATGATTTTCGAAAAATGGTCTTCTACAATTATGTTCAGTACAAAATTTAGAGTCTAATAAGATCAACTTGATTTTTGATGAATAGTAAATTATGAATAGTGATTTTATGATTAGGATTAGTAATATGACCAAATGGATTAGTAATCTCACTTAAAGAAAGTTTTAAAATAATCTATGCACCTTGATTAAGTAATGTGATTCAATAAAATAGTTAAATAACGGTTTCATTAATTATTATTCAAGTATTAGTTTTTTCGGGTGAATAGTGTTTTTTAATTAAAAATTTAATTAAAAATAATTAGAAAATTATTTTTATAAAAATGACTTTATTTTTGAACTCAGAGCATCGATATTATGTTATGGTAATTTTTGGGGTTTTTTCTGAAAAAATGAATTTTCGATGAATAGTGTTTTTATTTAAAAATTAAATTAAAAATATTTAGAAAATTATTTTTATAAAATGGAGTTCATATTTGTAATAAGAGCGTTGATATTTGGTTAAGGTGAAATTTTGGGATTATTCTGAGAAAGTTGAATTTTTGATGAATAGTGAAAATACAGTTTTTAAGTTACGGGTGTTTAATGACATCATTAAATGATGTATTAAGTTTGTAATCAATATGTTCGAATTATGAATAGTGAGATAAGGTATTAGGTGTCCCAAGTGGCCAATACCATGGGCAAATACCATGGGCAAGCCCATGGTTTTTCCAAAACCACTAATGAGGTGTCCCTTTGCCATTAATGCCTTGTCCCCTCACTTTCCCAATAAATACCAAGCCATCCTCTCATCCATTCGACTCTCCACTCTTCCCCAACGAAGTTCTGGTCTCATTACCTCCCAAGGAGTCCTCCCAAGGTTCCCCCAAGCCCTCAAGGTCCCAACCTTTGAGGTTTAAGAGTTACATTTTAAGGTAAGGGATCTGACCCCTCTCTTTCTTTTCAAGTGATCTCTTTTATGTCATTCCTTTTATGCTCCATGTTCTTATTTTGGAGGATGTTCTTTTATACTCCTCTTACTGCCCTTTTTATGTTCATATGATGAAAGACCCCCTCTTACTCTCATCATTTCGTTTTAAGAAAGTTTAAGTGGAGCCGTTAGGCTGCCGAATTTTCAAGGGATTCATTCACCTCTCTCTTTTTCAAAGTTCTACTTTCATGTCAAGTCTTTCAAGTTCATTTTTATTATGTTGGGGTATGATATCTATATTTATCATACTGGTCTTTTATGATCACATGATGAGAGACCCCATTTTATCTCTTCAATTCAGTATTTTGATGTCTTAAGTGGCTCCGTTAGGCTGCCGAATTTTTAAGTGGTTCTTCACCCTTCTCGTTTTGAAGTTCTACTTTCATGTCAATTCTTTCAAGTTCCTTTCTATTATGTTGGGGTATGATCTCTATATCTATCATACTGGAATCTTATGTTCATATGATGAGAGACCCTATTTGACCTTGTCAATTCAATTTTGTTGAAGTTTAAGTGGCGCCGTTAGGCTGCCGAATTTTCAAGGGATTCATTCACCTCTCTCTTTTTCAAAGTTCTACTTTCATGTCAAGTCTTTCAAATTCATTTTTATTATGTTGGGGTATGATATCTATATTTATCATACTGTTCTTTTATGATCACATGATGAGAGACCCCATTTGATCTCTTCAATTCAGTATTTTGATGTCTTAAGTGGCGCCGTTAGGCTGCCGAATTTTTAAGTGGTTCTTCACCCTTCTCGTTTTGAAGTTCTACTTTCATGTCAATTCTTTCAAGTTCCTTTATATTATGTTGGGGTATGATCTCTATATCTATCATACTGGACTCTTATGTTCATATGATTAGAGACCCTATTTGACCTTGTCAATTCAATTTTGTTGAAGTTTAAGTGATGCCGTTAGGCTGCCGAATTTTCACAAGAGAAATCTAGTTTTGTTTTATTCCTTTCATGTTCTTCATTTCATATGGTATATTTTCAAATTTCATTACCATGTTCATAAATCCCTTATATTTTTTCCCTCTACTGTATGATGGGTCATTTATTAATGTTTGACCCATGTCCCCTTTTTTCTCAATGTTTTCTAAAACCTTGTAACATAGCCGTTATGCTGCAGAATTTTCCCCTCAAAATGCCTCTCTCTTTTCTCAAAAATTATTTTATGTTATAAAGTGAATACTCAAAGCACTTATTTCTACAAGGGTATTCACATATATATCAAAATGTTCCATTTCAAATTCTGGGATTTACATACATGAGACCCGCTTCCCTTTCCGTGGGTTTAAAGTGCCGTAAAGATCATGTCATTAAAGCAGTTTTTAAAATGTTATGATTATGAAATGAAACCCATTTATTTTATGCTATATGGGTTATTTATGAAATGTTTGATGATGATATATGTGGCTCACATGATAATAAAGGCAAATTTAAGGGTGCTCCCTGATAGCGCTCCAATGCATTGGGTAAAGACTTAATCTCTAGAGAAGACCATTTTAACGACGCCTTGGTGAATAACCTTGGTAATTTTTAACGACACCTTGGGGATGGACCTTGGTGAAACGAAACGATTGCAAATATTAAATGTTTCAGCCACATCTTCAAGTTATGAAAAAGTTTTATTTTTATTATGATATGCCTCATGATTTCATTTTCATGCCTTAAAGTTCTTTTCATGACTTTATTGATGTATCCCAAGTTCATATGTAAAATGTTTCACTTGTTTCCCTTGCTGGGCCTTCTGCTCACCCTTTCTTTTGATGTATGTCCCCAGGTTATGAGATTCAGTAATGAGCCTAGGGTGAACATGAGGAGAAGCCTTTCAAGTGTTTAAGAATAATTCTTTATGTTGTTTTCATGTTTTAAGTTCCTGGTTTCCAAGACACTAAACCTTAAAGATCCTCGGTTTTGTAAAATGTAATGAATGTTTATGTGATAAAAAGGTGGGATGTTATAATAAATCAGAATTATCGTGAGAGATAATAGATGATAAAACTATAATTAATACTAATATTTGAATTGAATCACAATTGAGCATTTGAAACTAATTTACATACACACATTATATTATTTAAAAAATACTATAAAATGTGGTCAAATTAAACACACAAATATTAATAATGAGTTATTATAAAATATTCTAAATTTGAAATTCCTATATCATTCAATATTTATACATCTTATAATATAAAACCTTAAATATACTTAGTCATAAATTGTGAAACATGTGTGATTATTTCATTAGAGTAAAACATTATTTTCTAGTTATTAAAATAAAATAAATTTATACAATATAATGAATACAAAATATTGGAAACATTTGTTGCATGTACCTATATAAATATATAAATAAATCGTCAAATAAATGAGTTTAAAAAAACTTTTCATATATTAAATAACATTAATATGAGTTTATAATACCATTAAAACAATTTAAAAAAGTGAAAATAGATTATACTAAATAATAATATCATTCTAATCATGAAACATAGTAAAATATAGATTCTGAATCATGTAAGGGTATCATTCATGTCATACATAAAAGTAAACATGATATTGTAGGATCGAAATATAATATGAGATGCTCAATATACAAAAGGGGGGGTGAATTGTATACTTTAAAAATTCCTTTGGAACTGTTAAAGTTAGTTAAGAACCTATTGTTTCCTTAAGAAAAGGAAAGGGCAAAGTTTAACAAAGTTAAACTAAGTAAATTCACGACACCTCTAACACCGAACTGAACTTGGAAAGTGATTCCAAAAGTAGGTTCCGGAAATATGGTTCCGGAAATTGAAACTTAACAAAAGTTACAATATGAGATTCTACCTTAAAGCGTATAGAATCTAAACTAATCAGAGTAAGTAAGGAAGTATAAGAAAGTTATACTTTCCTTAAGATACAAAATGCAGCGGAATAACAACAAGTAGTAAAACTACTAGTAACAAGATAATAGTCTTTTAACCCAAAGAGAAGGGTATCCAACAACCTTGGATAAAGGTTCCTTGATTTATACTTTCAAGCAAGTCTGTCTTACCCACACCAGGGTAAGCCCTCGATACGAATATCAGAGTCTCTGTCTTGCTATCCCCGCAAGCCCTCAACTTTAAGGTAGTTGGTAACCTCTGTCTTTCTCAGCAAGAAAGCCCTCGATCTTTAAGGTAGTCGGCACCTCTGTCTTCCTATCCCTGGAATCCCTCGAATGTAATCACCAACATTCGGAGTCGCACGAAGCTTTGAGAGTTAATAAGAGCCTCTCTCTCTCTAGAAATCACTTCAAGCATGTAATCACATGAGTAGAAGATCTGTCAGCCTTTCATCACCGAGCTCTTTCAAATGAGCTCCTATTTATAGGTAAGGTCGGCTCCTCTCCAACGGTCATATTTTCCTTAAAGTTCGGAGGGACCTGTACATGTGTCACTTAGACAACGGTTAGTTTATAACAAAATGGATGACATCGTTTTATAACAAAACAAGTGTAACAGAAAGTACGACATCGTTTTAAACTCTAACATAAAGGTTCGGAATAGAAATTTCAGAGTGAAGGTTCGGAGTGAATAAATTCAGAGTGTATAAAACAATGATAATCAGATTCTGTTTAATAGGTGAATTTGGAATGAGAATTCGGAATAGGAATTCGGAATAGGAATTCGTCATCAGAAATCGTAATGAGAATTCGTCATCAGAATTCGTAATGAGAATTCATCATCAGAATTCGTAATGAGAATTTATCATCAGAATTCGTAATGAGAATTCATCATCAGAATTCGTAATGAGAATTCATCATCAGAATTCGTAATGAGAATTTATCATCAGAATTCGTAATGAGAATTCATCATCAGAATTCGTAATGAGAAATTCGGAATGGGATTTCTTCATTAGAATTCGTAATGAGAATTCTTCTTCAGAATTCGTATCCTGAATCTGGAATAGAACTTAGTCAGAATTCATATCCGGAATTCGGAATGAAACTTCCTTATAGTTCTTGTCCAGAACCGAATCCTAAAACAGAATGCTTTTATATCTAAGTTTTAATGACTCTGAGAAAATGAATCCGAATCTCATACTTAAGAACAAATATGAATGAAAATATGATAAGGATAATTTTTCTTATAAAAGCGATTTTCCTTAAAAAAGCAATTTTTCCTTATAAAAGCGATTTTCCTTAAGAAAGAATTTTTCTTTATAAAAGCGATTTTCCTTAAGAAAGCATTTTTCCTTATAAAAGCAATTTTCCTTAATGATAAGGTGTTTGTGATTTTCAAAACAAGAAGGAATGGAAAAGTCATAAGGAAAACCTTATTGACTCAACAATCTCCCCCTTTTTGGAAAGCACAAACATCCTTACGAAAAAGCTATTCTAAGAAGAAAGAAACACATTAAGCTTATCTCCCTTGGTTTAAGAATATAGATGAATACGACTTACTCCCCCTTAGGCTTTGAAACTCTAAGGATCGTATTCATATTTCCGGAGTGGTGTTTCTTTAAGAAAAACTCCCCCTTAAACAAACTCTTAATAGAGTTCTTTTTCCTTGGGTATTTTTTCTTTCTCCCCCTTTGATAAGCACTTATTAGATTTACTCTTTTTCTTATGGATCTTTTCCTTCTCCCCCTTTTTGATTTTCAAAAAGAATTAGAGGGAATGGAAAAACATAAAAAAGTACCTGAAAAATTAGTAATGACAACAATAAAAACAACAAGCACGATTCTCATTAGATTTGAAATATCAGCAACAAAATAATTACAACAAAAAGATCGGATTGGTCATTTCGGTTCTTTCTCCTTCGACATTAGCCCCTTAAGAATCGTCTTGATCTTCTTTAAGTCTTTGTGATCTTCCACTGCTTGCTTCTCTAAGACGACTATTCTTGCTGACTGAGTTTCAATGATTTCTTCCTAAGCCTTCAACTTTTCTTCCTGAGCTTTCATATTCTCTTCCTGAGCTTTCATCCTTTCTTCAAACTCGATCCGATAATACCTTTCATATTTCCAACATTGATTAACGGAATTGAGCTTTCCATTCAGATCTCTCACTTCCTGAATCCGAAAGTTCTTTTCCTCTGACAATTTCTCTTCAAAGGATGCAGTCAGCTCTTTAATCTTCTTGTCCTCGGTTTCAAATGCATCCTTAACATTATCCTGAAACTCATCCAGCAACCTCATCTCTTCCACAGTTTTCTTAGACCATCTTGTCATCCTCTTGCAAGATCTTTTATGTGCTTCGTAACCAATAAAGAAATTTTGAATTGGGCTTCAATCTCAACACATTTATCCATAACCATGGATACGGAGTCGGTTTTCTGATTCAGCGCATGATGAAGCATCTGGCATCTAGAGTCAATACTGGAGAAGGTTGGAATGGTTCCTACCAACTTTTTCAAAGATTGGACAACAAAATCATGCCCTAATGAAGATGACTCCGAATCTGAAATCTTGCTAGGAGAATTTTCTTCCTCAATAAGCTTCAACTTCCTCTTCGAAGAACTACCAGCTTCCTTCCTCATCTTCTTTTCTGAACTCGGGGTATCAGCAAGAATTTGTTTCCCCTTATCTTTTTCCGGAATAGAAACCTGTTCTGGAGATTTCTTCTTGCTATCAGAGACTTGAACAATATAATCTTCTTCATCAGCAACTTCTACATTTTCCTTCTGAGCAACATCAAGAGAAGGATGTTATTCTTCTCTCAGATAAGAAACTTCTTCTTCGCCTTTCTCTTCTTCCAATTCAGGAATAACAAGCTTTGGAGATTGAGCTTCAGATGTTCGGAGCGACAAGTGTTCCGAAGGAGTTCCCTTATATTCATCTACTTGTTTGAGCACATCTCCTGTCTCACCACTTCCTTCAGCAGCTTCTTCGACTTCTTCCACTTGCTCTACTTCCTCAGTAGCAACAGCCTCTTCCGGAGTAACAAGATTTCTTCCTGGAGTCTCAGGTAGAGATTCCAGAGAAAAAGTTCTCGGAACGAGAATGGTTGCTGAAACCATTTCGTTGAACTTTAACAATGCTTGCACAGCCTCGGCTTCTGACATTTTCTTCTTCAGCTTCTTCTCCTTTGCTTGTTTCTCGAGCTCATCAGCAGCCTTCTCTTTCAGAGCTTTAGCCTCTACAGGATCCAATCCGAACTGCGGATCCCCTTCTTTCCTCTTCTCTTTATCAGCTCTCCACTTTGCTGCAACCTCATCAGTATAGGTTTTCTTCTTCTTAGACTTAGGAGGTGCGGAGTGGACTTCCTTAGACTTGGGTTCCTCAGATTCGACTACCACTTCTTTCAGCTTCCTCTTCCTTACCGGCTTAGATGATTCCGGATCAGCAAATTTCGGAGTCACTTCTACTTGTGAAGGTAGATCAATAAACTTCCCTGACTCCTTCTCAAAAGCTATATTCATTCTCTTAAGAGTTGCATCACTAAGAAGCATGATCTTGCACACCCTTGGTTTGGAACTACAAGCTACCTTGAAGGACTCAAGGCACCGAACTATGAGCTTTGACAATATTGCTGGGTACATCACGATCTGAGCTCTCAGATTCCCCTTCTTCAAATTCTCAATATTAAGAAGAATATGCTTCATCAAGTTGAACTTCCTTAGATTTATCAGAAAATCTAAGATATATATCTCACTTTTCTTCAGGCTATCCTTATCTCCTTTTCTCAGTACAATAAGCCCTTGCACCCATAACTCCAGAATCCTGAAGTTTGTAGATAGGCTTGCAATTTTCGGAGCCTTGTCATCATCCAATCCGAGAATTTCTAATGCCTTTTCCTTGTTGAAACTACCCAAAGAGTCTGGAAATACGTGAGAAATAAACTCAGCATCACCTTCATAACTTAACCCTACCAAGCTTGCAGCCTTGGTGTAAGAAAGCATATATGTCTTGCCATACGATTTGAAAGAAAATATTTCTCTATTATCTTCCTCCAAGAAAGCAACTGACTCATAAAACTCAACAAGCAAATCAGAGTAGACTTCATCTTGGTTGCCGGTTTGTGATACCGCAACATCTTCCCAGCCATTCAACTTGATATTCTTTGAAATAATAGAATCGTAGTTGCTGAAGAAATTCGGATGAACTAACCTCTCTCTGTAGACTAACCACTGAGAAATGGGCTTGGTTGAAGACATTTCTTGAGAAGCTAACTCTGCAGACATTCGGATCTGAAGTCTCTGAGAAGTTCGGAACTGAGAAGACTGAGGTTCGGAATGGCCTTAAATCAGAGAGTCAGAGCTTCAGCACGCAAAAGCTTGAAATCGATGTGGGACGAGAAAATAGGGTCCCCTTTATATAGGCAATGGGATGACGGTTCAACTTCCTCGGTTGATCTAACGGTTTAGAATGATCTGAGATCAAATCTGATGGTTGAGAGCTTGAATCCGATCTTTTTGAGGTTTTTATTAAAGTAAAGAATTAAGAAATCCAAAAACCGAAAACAAACTATAAGAAATTTCCAGCAAGTAAAATATGATTACGAAAACTTCAGTAAGGAAAATCATACCTTTCATATTAGCTTAGGAAAGTTGTTCTTAATGGGTAATATAAAGACGACTACGAAAAACTCAATATGAAAAAGTAAATACGATAAACTCAATACGAAAAAGTCAATACGAAAAACTCAATACGATAAAGTAAATAAAAACTTGTTATGGAAGATTCAGTACGAAAGTTCCGTTATGAAAATACCAGTACGAAAGTTTTCCATTCCGGAAATTTTCAATACGAATACTTCCATTCCAGAAGTATTCTGTGCGAAAATATCCTTTCTAGAAAATTATAGTTCCGGAAGTTCCATTCCGGAAATTTTCGTTCCGAAAAAGTTTGAAAACAAATTTTGAAAAACTTTATTAAATAAACAATCAAATGTACTCCCCCTATGAAAAGGAGTTTATTACTGTAAGGAGATTTTTTCAACAGAAAGTTAATTGAGGAAGATTACCTTACGGTTATCATTCCTAACTTCTGTTTAATATATTCAAATCTATCAGAAGGCAAATATTTTGTGAAAATGTCAGCAAGTTGATCTTGTGTTCCGATAAACTGAAGAATAATATCTCCTTTGAGTGTGTGATCCCTAAGAAAGTGATGCCTAATATCTATGTGTTTTGCACGAGATTGATGTGCAGGGTTTTTACTTAGGGCAATGGCACTTGTGTTATCACACAAAATTTGAGTTTTAGTAAAACTCAAGCCATAGTCTGTGAGTGTGTGTTGCATCCACAACACTTGTGCACAACAACTTCCAGCTGCTACATATTCAGCTTCAGCAGTGGAGAGTGCAACAGAATGTTGCTTCTTGCATGACCAAGAAACTAATGAATCTCCTAAGAAATGACAAGTTCCGGATGTACTCTTTCTACCCATTCTACATCCACCAAAGTCAGCATCAGAAAAGCTTTTTAGAACAAAATCATTTTCAGAAGTATAAAATAATCCTAGGTCCATGGTTCCCTTAAGGTAGCGAAAAATTCTTTTTACTGCCTTTAAGTGAGATTCCTTAGGATTGGATTGATATCTTGCACATAAGCATACAAAAAACATTAAGCCTGGTCGACTAGCTGTTAAGTAAAGTAGACTTCCAATCATACCTCTAAAAGATGTTTGATCTACTGGTTTCCCAGCTTCATCAAGATCTAAAGAGTTTGAGGTACCAATAGGAGTACTTATACTCTTAGTGTTTTCATAAACATACTTTTTAAGATCTTTAATATACTTATGTTGAGATATGTAGGTTCCTTCTGGTTTTTGAGAAATTTGAAAACCAAGGAAAAATGTTAACTCACCCATCATACTCATTTCAAACTCATATTTCATTAGACTAGCAAAAGAGTCAGTCAAAGATTGCTGAGTTGAACCAAATATAATGTCATCAACATAAATTTGAACAATCAAAATATTTTTCTTATCTTTCTTTTTAAAAAGGGTTGGATCTGCATTTCCCTTAACATAGTTATTTTGAAGCAAAAATCCAGTGAGTCTATCATACCATGCTCGTGGGGCTTGTTTAAGGCCATACAAAGCTTTGGTAAGTCTAAAAACATGATCTGGGTGTTTTGTATCTTCAAAGCCAGGAGGTTGTTCAACAAAAACTTCCTCTTGAACATAACCGTTAAGAAAAGCACATTTCACATCCATTTGGAAATGTTTGAAATTAAAGAATGCTGCAAAAGCGAGTAGAATACGGATAGATTCAAGTCTAGCTACTGGAGCATAGGTTTCTTCATAGTCTATTCCTTCTTGCTGATTATAGCCTTTAGCAACAAGTCTAGATTTATTTCTAACAATGACTCCATTTTCATCACATTTATTCCTGAAAACCCATTTTACTCCAATAACAGAAGTTTCCTTAGGTCTTTCAACCAAGGTCCAGACTTTATTCCTTTCGAATTCATTTAGTTCATCTTGCATTGCTTTGATCCAATCATTATCACTTAAAGCTTCATCAGTGCTTTTAGGCTCTAATTGGGAATGAAATGCTAGATGTTCTACTTCATTTCTTAAGGAACTTCTAGTCTTTACTGGTTGATTTACATCACCAATGATACTATCACTGGGATGATTCTTAAGAAACACCTGATTTGGGTTTTGTAAAACCTGTTCATCAACATAGGGTAGAAAGTCTTCTGGGGTAAATGTTTCAGAAATATCTTCTGGAACAATTTCCTTATCAGAAGGTTCTTCTATCAAAGGTTGATAATCAGTTTTTGAAAACACATCCGAAGATGTAGGTTGGGAGGTTTTAAAAACAAAAGGATCTGACTCATCAAATTTCACATGTACTGTTTCTTCAACAGTACAAGTATTTTTATTAAAAACTCTATATGCCTTAGAGGTTGTGGAATAACCTAAGAAAATTCCTTCATCTGATTTTGGTGAGAATTTATGTAAGTTATCTTTAGTATTCAAAATGAATACTTTGCAACCAAAAACCTTGAAGTAGGAAAGTCTTGGTTTTCTACCATTCCATAACTCATAAGGAGTTTTATTAAGAAAAGGTCTAATCAAAACTCGATTTATAGTATAACAAGCAGTACTTACAGCTTCAGCCCAGAAATGTCTAGCAATAGAATATTCACTCAACATGGTTCTAGTTATCTCTTGAAGAATTCTATTTCTTCTTTCAACTACACCATTCTGTTGAGGAGTTCTAGGTGCTGAAAAGTTGTGAGTAATACCTTTCTTACTACAAAAAGTTTCAAAATCAGAATTTTGAAATTCTCCTCCATGATCACTATGGATAGTTTTCAATGGAAGGTTTTTCTCATTTTTAACTTGATCTCTAAAACTTTTGAAATAAGAAAAATATTCAGATTTCCTTGCTAGAAAATAGACCCAAGTAAATCTAGTGTAATCATCAACTAGAACAAACACATAGTATTTGCCTCCAATGCTTCCGGTTTGTGTTGGACCGAAAAGATCCATATGCACCAACTGTAATGCATCGGTTGTTGAGACTTCACCGATTGACTTAAAACTAGATTTATGTTTCTTGCCATATTGACAAGGATCACAAACTTTAGAAGAATCAAATCTAAGCTCCTGTAGATCCTTAACAAGTTTCTTCTTAGAGAGTTTACATAGGTTCCTAAGATTACAGTGTCCTAATCTTCTATGCCATAACCAAGAATGATCTTCCATTGCACTTAGGAAAGGTAAATCTTGGCTTCTTAGGTCTTCTAAGTTTAAGGTGTAAACATTCTCTTGCCTATTGGCTGAGAGAATAAATTCTTCCTTGGAATTGTGAACTAAGCATTTATCATTCCTAAAATTCACAAGGTAACCTTCATCACATAACTGACTTATGCTAATGAGGTTGTGCTTAAGACCTTTAACAAAAAGAACATTTGAAATCAAAGTTTTACCAAGGAAAACTATATTACCAATACCAACAATCTCTCCTTTAGCATTGTCTCCGAAAGTTACCTTTCCTCCTTTCGTTTTGATAATCTTTTCAAAAAAGCTTTTGTTACCAGTCATGTGTCGGGAACATCCACTATCCATGTACCAAATATTGTTGCTGGAACATTCTTTATTTTCCTAAAATTAAGAACAAAGTTAGACTTTCGGAATCCAAACTTGTTTGGATCCGAGATTTCCAGACAATAAAATTTTAGGTATCCACATTTTCTTAGAAAAGTAAGCTTTATGAAAACATAAGGATTGGGTTTTGTTTAAGGAACAATTTTTTGCCCAGTGACCACCACATTGACATTTAGTGCAAAATGGGGCACTTTGAGGAACAAAATAATTGTTACTAAAAACAGGTTTTGCATGGGTATAACCAAATCCGGATTTATTTCTTAAAGGTCGTATTTGAGAATACATCTTATCAAAATTTTCCTTACCATGGGTAAAGTTTGATAAACACTTCTTTAAGGAAAAAATTTCGGACTTGAGTTTTACAACCAAGTTTTTATCCTCAAAATCATTAGTTTTAGAACTAGAGTTAGGCTCGAAAACATTTTTCTTAGAAATTACTTTTTCTAATTCTTTAGAAAGTTTATTCTTCTCAGAACTTACTTCCTCAAGATTTTTTGAAATATTTTCAAAATCAGCATTTTTCTTATCAAGATCTTTAGAAAGATCTGATATCTCTTTAGTAAGAATAGAATTCCTAGAATTTGCCTTATCAAGTTTCTTGTTGAGTTTGGAATTCTTAATCTCAAGAAGTTCAGAAAATCTAGAGACTTCTTCATAAGTAGGTAAAGTATTTTCCTCATCAGAAGATGATTCTTCATCAGAAGAGTTATAATATTTACTATCATTAGGATTTAAGGAAACATTGGTCAAAGATTCATCATTTCGTACCTTAGCCATAAGACAATGATTATCAATAGGTAATCTGGCTATAAGACCAAGATTCTTCTGTCCTGAAGATTCATATTCAGAAGATTCATCTGAAGAGTCACCACCACTGGCACTCCAGGTGTCATTTGCCTTCAGAACTTTCTTAGCTTTGGCTTTGTAATACTTCTTCCTGTTCCTTTCTGAATGTCTTTCCTTCCTTTCTTTCTTTTTGAGCATAGGGCAATCTGGTCTAATATGTCCAGCTCTTTTACATTCGTAAAAAGTAACTTCTCCATCTTTCTTATCTTTCCTGTCCTTCTTCTTATACTTGGATTGAAAGTTTCTTTGTCCAGCTATCTTTTTCATACTTCGAGCAAGATTGGCTAATTCATTTTCTGAAACTTCACTCTCACTAGATTCAGATTGGAAAATAACTTTCTTAGACTTGGATCCGGTTACTCTCTCAGGAGTCTTAGCTTTCATCTGATTCGAAGTTGTAGTAAAAGCAACAGTACCATTTCCATTCTTCTTCTTGATGTTGTCAGCATCCCTCTTCATTCTGGTCTCATTTTGTAGAAGAGTTCCAAAAAGCTCATCAAGAGTAATTTGAGTAACCTTCCTGTTCTCATCTATAGCTGTTCTCTTGGATTCCCACTCATTGGGCATAATGTCAATTATCTTGTCCACAATAGCTTCATCATCTAATCCTTTCTCTCCCATAGATTGTAGACTGTTGACGATAGTCATAAATCTTTGTTGAACTTTACAGATAGGTTCTCCATAAGGAAAATTGAAGCCATGATATTCAGCTCTAAGCATATCTCTTCTAGTCTCAATCACCTTAGAAGTCCCAAAGTGTGTAACCTCTAACTTCTTCCATATACAATTAGCTGCTTCACAAGAAGAAATTTGGCTATATATATTTCTAGTCATTGAACATAATAAAGTATTGCGTACCTTATAGTTGAGTTGATATTCTTGCTTTTCCTGGTTAGTAAAGGTTCTGACTTCCTTGTCAGGAATTTTATAATCACCAGTAAGCATCACAAAGTTGTCTACTCCAGTATTGATAACAAAAGTCTTCCTACGATCTCTCCAGTATTCATAATCATTACCATCGAAGATAGGTGGCCTTGTAGGATTCAGATTGTCAATAGATCCAACATTAATTCCTGCCATACTAAAAAAACTTTGCACACAAACTTGTTAGTAGCTTTGAATCGTAATAACAAAGTTCGGAATGGGAAAAGTTCGGAATGGATAAATCGGAATGACAAAGTTCGGAATGAAAAAGTGAGCAAGAAAAACTTGTATGTGAGTACAAGTATTTCAGTAACCTTTGCTCTGATACCAAATGTAAGAATGGTATAGAGTAAGAGGTTTCCAACCTCTGATACCAATTGTAGGATCGAAATATAATATGAGATTCTCAATATACAAGAGGGGGGTGAATTGTATACTTTAAAAATTCCTTTGGAACTGTTAAAGTTAGTTAAGAACCTATTGTTTCCTTAAGAAAAGGAAAGGGAAAAGTTTAACAAAGTTAAACTAAGTAAATTCACAACACCTCTAACACCGAACTGAACTTGGAAAGTGATTCCAAAAGTAGGTTCCGAAAATATGGTTCCGGAAATTGAAACTTAACAAAAGTTACAATATGAGATTCTACCTTAAAGCGTATAGAATCTAAACTAATCAGAGTAAGTAAGGAAGTATAAGAAAGTTATACTTTCCTTAAGATACAAAATGCAGCGGAATAACAACAAGTAGTAAAACTACTAGTAACAAGATAATAGTCTTTTAACCCAAAGAGAAGGGTATCCAACAACCTTGGATAAAGGTCCCTTGATTTATACTTTCAAGCAAGTCTGTCTTACCCACACCAGGGTAAGCCCTCGATACGAAGATCGGAGTCTCTGTCTTGTTATCCCTGCAAGCCCTCAACTTTAAGGTAGTTGGTAACCTCTGTCTTTCTCAGCAAGAAAGCCCTCGATCTTTAAGGTAGTCGGCACCTCTGTCTTCCTATCCCCGGAATCCCTCGAATGTAATCACCAACATTCGGAGTCGCACGAAGCTTTGAGAGTTAATAAGAGCCTCTCTCTCTAGAAATCACTTCAAGCATGTAATCACATGAGTAGAAGATCTGTCAGCCTTTCAGCACCGAGCTCTTTCAAATGAGCTCCTATTTATAGGTAAGGTCGGCTCCTCTCCAACGGTCATATTTTCCTTAAAGATCGGAGGGACCTGTAAACGTGTCACTTAGACAACGGTTAGTTTATAACAAAATGGACGACATCGTTTTATAACAAAACAAGTGTAACAGGAAGTACGACATCGTTTTAAACTCTAACATAAAGGTTCGGAATAGAAATTTCGGAGTGAAGGTTCGGAGTGAATAAATTCAGAGTGTATAAAACAATGATAATCAGATTCTGTTTAATAGGTGAATTCGGAATGAGAATTCAGAATAGGAATTCGGAATAGGAATTCGTCATCAGAAATCGTAATGAGAATTCGTCATCAGAATTCGTAATGAGAATTCATCATCAGAATTCGTAATGATAATTTATCATCAGAATTCGTAATGAGAATTCATCATCAGAATTCGTAATGAGAATTCATCATCAGAATTCGTAATGAGAATTTATCATCAGAATTCATAATGAGAATTCATCATCAGAATTCGTAATGAGAAATTCGGAATGGGATTTCTTCATTAGAATTCGTAATGAGAATTCTTCTTCAGAATTCGTATCCTGAATCTAGAATAGAACTTAGTCATAATTCATATCCGGAATTCGGAATGAAACTTCCTTATAGTTCTTGTCCAGAACCGAATCCTAAAACAGAATTCTTTTATATCTACATTTTAATGACTCTGAGAAAATGAATCTGAATCTCATACTTAAGAACAAATATGAATGAAAATATGATAAGGATAATTTTTCTTATAAAAGCGATTTTCCTTAAGAAAGCAATTTTTCCTTATAAAAGCGATTTTCCTTAAGAAAGCATTTTTCTTTATAAAAGCGATTTTCCTTAAGAAAGCATTTTTCCTAATAAAAGAGATTTTCCTCAAAGATAAGGTGTTTGTGATTTTCAAAACAAGAAGGAATGGAAAAGTCATAAGGAAAACCTTATTGACTCAACAGATATTAGAAAGGTTAATTAAGCGTTGAGACAATTATTTGAAGGTGAATATGGATCTATATTGATTATATAAAATTAATAATGCACGTGTAATTCTATCTCAAAAAAATTAAAACATGAGTATATGTAACATGAAAAACATAAAGAAAACATAAATCTAAATAAAAGGAATAAATCACTCTGTAAAGGTAGCATACCATTCTATATAAGGGAATTGTTGATTTTCAAAAAAAAAAATATAAGGGTAATATAATAAGGATAATACATGTTATGTGAATGGGTACACTAACATACAAAGTTATGTTTAGAGAAGAGTTTCACACATTGTATATGGATATAACCCAACCTGCATTAAAGAAATATATACTTACTTATGGGTAAAATAATCATGTGTAAGTGTAAAAAGTTAACTTTCATAAATCTAAAGTATCATTAATATGGATCTTATGAAGGTAATCAAGTAAAATCATAGCATACATAAAGGTACCAAATTACTCATTTTAGGGTAGAATAAAATTAACATGTTATGGATATGAGTAATGAGAACATAAAAAACAAACACAATGATAAAAAATAACATTAACAAAAATATTTATTTCAAATAAAATAATTAAAAAATGATTATATAGAATAATAATAATAAGCAATTAAAGAGATATAGAACTAAAATAAAATAATATTTAATGATATAAAATATAATATTATAAAATTAATCCAAAATAAAATTATCAAATAGAGTTTATTGTAGTTATCAAAAATATAAAATAATCAATGTGGCATGGATCCACTCTACCCCCCCCCCTCGGTAAGTATAACCTAAAATATAATACATTTTTAAAAAATTTACAACTACTTTGGAATTAATTAGAAGAAAAAATAAATTTCGAAAATAATTACTTCGAAATTTTTTACCAAAAAAAGACAAATTTTCAAACAGATTTTAAATCTAATTGGGATTGAAGAAAAAATTGATATCTTAACATCGAAGTAATGACCATCAGAAAAAAATTTAAAAAATAGACATGAAAACAAGTAATTTTATGTTAATGGAGTTTTAAAAAAAAATAAAAATCATAGAAACTAAATATTTTATTTTATTTGTTTATTTATATGTATTAATAATGATATTATTAATAAACCATATAAGATTATCTAGAAGTATCAAACCTAGTGTGATGTAATCTCCGACCCATTTTCCCCCTAGAAAAATAAGGACTTATCAATCTCAATCAATTCTTGTTGAGATAAATTCCTAGGAGTATCTTCACAAGTGCCACATCCACATTCTTGTATCCACTATGATTATGTTTCTTCAATTATTGATTGGAATTTACATTTAAAAACTAATTTCTTTTGGAATTATTTAAAATAATTTTGAATATTTATTAATGAAACATTTTGAAAATGTAAATATTAATTGGAATAATTTAAATTTACATAAGTGAAAGAAAATTAAAATTAATTTAAAGGAAGTATAAAAATCATATTTAAAAATAAAAATTGAAATTTAAAAAGTAAATTTTAAATGAAATTGATAATTAAAATGATAATTAGTAAAGGACTAAAAAAATAGATAGACTCTTCTTCCGATAAATAAATAAATGTGGAGAGAAAATAATTCGAGAAACAATTCCATATAGAATATAAAATTAAAATAATGAATATTCATATTTCCATGAATATTGCAGGTTTTTTCTAATTATTCCTATTGATGGAAATATCTTGGTTCCCTTACATGGAGCATAAAAATTATTATCATGGATTGAGAGAGTTTACATGTAACATCAAGTTCCATAAACTATATATATATATAATCCAAAATATGATAGATTAATGAGGCCGAATGGAAAATCCCAACAGGATATAATTCAGTGGATAATGTTCATATTATTTAGTGTTATATAGTTCAGGATAATAATATTTTAGTTGGAGAAGTGACTTTGGGTCCTCTAATAATGGATAATATGGATTTATGAACCCAATTTTCTTAAAAATTAAAATTTATTTTATAAAATTTATAAGAAATATTGAGGTTTTTTTGTCAACCATATGTAGTATTTTTTATAATTTCATTTAAAAAATATATTTCAAGGATTACTTCATAAATAAAAAAAATATTTTAATAATTATATGTCATAAAATTAGTGATTTTTTATGAATTTAAATTATCTTTTTCAAATCCAAAACTAAGATTATTACTTTTAAAGTACTCAGAATCATGAATCAAATTAAGAGATTTATTACAATGTTAGAATTTTGAATGATAAAATTTGAGATTCTTATTTATATTTTATGAAAATATCAACATCAAACTGATTTTTTAATTTCACACTTATCACATTTTATATTTTTTTTTGATTATTTTCATTATATTGAACAATATTTTCATTTAGATCACATTTACAATTTATTTAATTTTTTTTCATATTTTGAAGTATTTTATTAAAAAAAAATTCTAATTTCTTAATCAAAATAATAGGATCATTAAAATGAGAAATAATCTGGAGGGGAAGATGAATGAGAAGTATAATTATTACTTACCTCTTCACATACCTCGAGTTGATCTATTGGGAATTAGGGAGTTGATAAGTTTATTTCATAAGTTGACAATGACACATTATTATCACTCTATTTATATACATTTAGTGCATTTTTATCTTTCTTTATATATCCAGACAATTTTATCAAGGAAAAATATGATTATTTTTAAATTGATGCACATAACTTCCTAGAAATCGAATTTATCATTTATTTGAAGAATTTCTTATTCTTGGTAAAATTTTCAAATTCATTCAATCTTATCACCCGGGTTTCAATTTCACTTTTATTTTTGGAGTCTCTTTTAGATGAATTTTCATTATTTCCAGGGAAAGAAATTTATCTCTTTGTATCCTTGAACTAATTTTACCCCTCTTCATATTTTCTCTTCAGGTTTATATCTTGTTTCATAAGTGATTGAATGTGTTCCATAGCTGATATATTCATAAAATCTATAGATTCTTGGATCATGGTGACTTTTGGAGCCTAACTACTTGGTAAAACCCAAATGATTTTTTTAACAATTTTTTTTTAATATTATAAAAATGATATTTTTAGAAATTTACAATTTTAGTAAATCTTGTAAAATTAATAGTAAATGATTCACTAGGATGAATTTAGAATCTCCTGAATCGTTTACAAACATTTCATGCCTTATATACATAACATTATTAGTACCAGTATGTGTTAATTCAAATAATTCTAAATTTTCTTTTGTAGTTGAACGTTAAGAAAATATATTATAATCATTATCATATAAACCATTTTACATTTAATTTATAACTTTAACATTTAATTTACAATAATAAATATCATTCAAAATCCATTTAACTTCATTTTCAGATGAAGAATTATAGTTATGTATAAAACCTTTATATATATGGTGTCCATTATATCATTGAAAAGTAAACATGATGGTTATATAATAAATATATTTACATCCATAAAATGTTTTCAGGACCTACATATTTTTCATTGAAACAACCATGGGTGTTTTAAAAATCAAATTTTTTAAAAAGAACTTTATTTTAAAAAATGTGTGAAAGATATTAAAAATACCAGAATTGAAAGAATTTTTTTTGAAAAAAAAAGAAAAGAAAATATTATTTGACACATAATGTAAGTTGGGTATAAGGGATAAATCATTTGGGTGGTGGGTTGAATTTCCCTTTATGTGATGCAAAAGAGAAAAAATTCCAATTTATAAGAATATATTTACAAAAGAATAAACTAATCAATGTAATTAATGTGGAACGAAAAAAATTATTAAAATCCGAAAGAATAATAAAACAATTAAACATGTTTGACGGATTGAAAAAATTATGAAATGAATGATTGAAAGAGATAAAAAATTAAATTATTGAAAATAAACAAGACACGATATTTTTTAAGATATTTTAGCAATAGTACCTGATGTTACACCTACATCTACATTCTCAACTCTTTGAGGATATAATGTTTTAGTCCATTGTCATTAATGGTATATATGATAAAAAAACTTATTTCTTCTTAGTTTATAATAATAAACCACATACAGTAGAAACAATATCATTACTATAAAATATTGAAACCCAAAATGAATTTTCAGTTGTAATTTGGAAGGAAATGTTTTTAGAAAAACATTGTCTATAAATTTAAAGGTAGTGAGAACAAATATTATAAGAAAAATAAAAATGGTAGGATTTATATAAATCACTTAATTTGTAGTACAATATAAATTCTATTAGTGAATATATTGAACATTGTGATAGAATAAGAATAAAATAACATAGTTTTTTGGATATTTCAATTTTCTCACTCAAGACTGATTGAAATTATTTAGAAATTATATCACATTGAGAGAAATTAAAAAATATTTAATTGGTGAAGGATTTTTATAGAATTGATATGTATTGGGTAGATTTAAATGGCCTCTAAAGGTCTATATTTATAGGGTTTTCATCATTCAGTATTGTATTGGATCACTCTAGGATATTTCATCATTGGTGTACAGGTTCAAAAATATATTAATAGCAGTTGATTAATTCCCCAATCATTTAAAAAAATTAAAACAACCAGAATAATGAAATAATTATATAACGAAAATTCAAAATAATAAAAATATTCTTTCAAAATTATCAATGAGAGAAAACCTATGAAAAAAATCCTAAATAATATTACATTTTGAGATAGAAAACAAAAGAACAACTAAAAATAATTTCAAAACAATCATTTTAATCTGTAAAACAATTCAATAAATTATAGATCAAATGTTAAACACGAATCTCAAAGAAATGTTTTGTATAATGTTCAATGCTAAATGCTTTAATATCATTCTACTCTCATACTTGTGAGAATATAATAAATTAAATATACTACATTAAAAACCCAAAAACATGTGGGATTTTTTATTAGACTAAAAATTATGTTTATATAAATAAAAATATATAATTCATTGGGAAATAATAAACACAAAATATAATAACAAAATTCTGGAAATTCAAGTGTAAATGAAGAACAAATGAAATCATAATATAAATGAGATTAAAATAATGAAAAATTTATTCTCATTGATTTTATCACATTAAAATGAATTTCAAAAATCATTAAACTATTTAAACAAAAATTAGTAACATTAATAAAATAAAACTATATTCAGAATAATTAAATACAGTAAATTGGGGATTTATATTCACATAAGGGAATGCTTCGGATAAGAGAAATTCTAAAGAGAATATTTAAAATGTTACATAAGGGTATATATGATTGGGTAAGGTACATATGATTTTATATAGAAAGAATAAAGGTAATTATGTATTCATAACAATATCTCATAAATAATAAGTCATGTAGAATGGTCATATGGAAAAGAACAACATTATGTAATAGTAACTATAATGTATAAAGTGTCGAATAATGTTAGCTTAACATTCTATGCTTGGTTAGTGTGAATTTTCTATATATCATGTAAGGGTATAATGAAAATATATGTAATATTAGTAAGTTGAATATATGTATTGTGTAAGGGTATATTTACATGCTACTTAAATATAATATAAGAGTTCCATATGTTCTGTAAGGGTAAAACATGACATGTATAACATTAATATAAAAGTTAATAAGTGAAAACTGATATTGTTAAATAGTAAAGCGTGATCTTTTTCAAAGGTAATGAACAGTTTTTATGGATTTTATGATGTTAAAAAGGGATAATAAAGGATTGTATAATAGTAAAAAATAACTCATTTAAGGGTATATAGTTGGTAACCGATAATGAAGAAGGGTAAACAAAACATAATAAAAAATACATAATGGTACAAAACATCATTATAAGAGATTTCTTCACAATAAAATAAATAATAATAAATATTATGTTTAATAAAAATAAAATATAAATTAATAAGAGTAAAATTAAATAAAAAAATAAAATGAAGAAACATAAATTCTAAAAATGAATTAGAATTGAATGAAATATAAGATAATATAACTTAATAAAATAAAATATATTATAATATAATATGATATAATATTATATTATATAACATAATATAATATAATATAATATAATATAATATAATATAGTTATCAAAAAATAGAAATTATAAAACATTCTGTATTATAGTTATCAGAACGTAAAATTATTAAAGGGGAAATAATCCACTCCAATAAAATCGTCAAATGGGAAACGTTTTGGGTAGTTCTAGAGGGAACGATTCTTCCAGAACCATTCATGAGTTCATTGAATAGAAAAAAAATTATTCTTATATCGTGTTTTTTTAATAGAGAATAAAATAAATATTTTCTAGTTGATAAATTGGATAGATCATTCAATGTTATGCCATCAAATAATGGGGAACTTGAGAAAGAAAAACGTTACAAGGTTATCTGACTGAGGAGGGTAAACAAATATGAATCATATGAAGTTATGGGGATATTTGAGAATTATTTTATGAATACATAATATTTGATGATGCTGAGCACATTACTCAATGCTTCAATAATTATTAAGGTGAAATCATGACTCCAGCAGTGATACTTATACTTTTTAAGTGTTCAATGATTCTATGTATTATGTAAATGTTTATTTGAATTTATTTTAACTGATATCATTTTGGAATATTTATAAAGTTTAAATAAATAATATGTTTAGTTTGATATTAAAATTTTTAAGTGGGTAATTGAAATTTGATATTGCATTCCTCTATATGTTTTCAAAGAAATGATACATATATACAAGGATGTAGGTAAAATGAGAATAAAATTGTTGATATCATGTGTGTTATTGAATAAGTTAGGTTCTAAGCAATTGTCGATGCATAAAATATATAAGAATAGGATCCATTGATACTCTATATAGCCTTTTTATCAATTAGTTTCATATTAATAGGTTATAGAGATATTTTATTAAAAAAATGAATTAGTTTTTACCAGTCAATAGAGGTATTATAGAGAACGTATTAGATTTAGGTCAATAGACTAAGATTATAATATATATAGTATTATATAGATAAGTATATATAAAGAAGTTATCAAATAAGTTATATCATGGTGGTGTTTAATAAAGTGACAAGGAGGAAGTATAATAGTAATCAAGGAATGTGTGAATAAAATTGAAGAAGCACTACGAAAATGTATTCAATACTATTGGAGAAGGTTATTATTATTATTTTGATAAAGATTATTATATCTCTTTATCTATGTGTGGAGTTAATTCAATTTCAACAAGACTAAAGTGTTTTGCATGTGATGTAATTTAAATTTCATTATATAACTACTACAATGATTATTTTATTTGGTTTTCATAGTCCTTGATTACTCTCTAACCAATTCAATTATAATACATTTTTATAGAATAGTGAACCTTTTAAATACCTATGTTCTTATGGGATTTCGTGTTTTTTCAATAGAGTTATTTATCACTAGCTGAATGAATAAATATGTATCATATATAATAAAAGATAAAAGGAGAAGATAATTTATTCACACCACCAACCTCTTAGTGATCAAATTAAGCCTTATTTTTCTTTTAACATTATTTCCCTATGTTTTTAAAAAATGTGGTATATTATAATTTAATTCATTAATTGTTTTTCCAAAGCTTGGTCATAATTACATTTCTCGAGTATTAACTTGTGAACATATTTTTTGGTTCAAAAATTCCTAGTTATAATGGGTTTTACTACATTTTAATGGGTGGAAATAAATAATATGTTCACAAAGGCTTGAAAATAATGTTTTTTCGAATATTTCAATTCATTTACTTAATGATGTTGTTCTAAAAGGAATTTGAATAATATGTTCAATCATATGGGTTCTTACAGTTATGATTCAGAAAACATTTCTATGTTTCTTTTCCTTTAAATTTACTTTATATTACATATTATGGCCTCCCTTCTGTAATATTTTTCATTTTTATGTTATTCCATGCCTACATTTAGGATCTATTATTTTTTGGGTACAAATTTCTCACATACCCTAATAATGCATATATTCTACCTTATTCATACTAATGATCTTAGATTACTATACATTATGTTTTCCTTATAGATATTTTTATCCCACCTCTTTCTTATTATTGTATACCATAGGTTATAAAGGACAATGTAACTTATTATAATTATTGGAGGGATACTATTAGGGTTCTATTGTGGGAAAATTTCCTTAACATTTTTTAAAATAAATTCCTTATTAAATTTGTCATTAATGACACTAAAACATCAATTATTTGGATAGTGGGACTATTTTAGGTATATATTGATTAACATATGTAAATGATATAAAAGAAAGAAATTTTTTAGTTCTATTTTTAGTTTTCATATCATAGAGGGTGTTTGTTTTTTTATGGATGAGTATAGTTACTATTTATTTGAATGGGATTATAGAACCTTAGTGAAAACCCTTAGGAAAAGTATAAATGTTAATTTTACGCATATGATAACATCATGATGTTTTAATAAAGTTAATATTTTATGGTACTATAAGAAATTAAATACATTTATAAATACTGAAAGTTGATGAAACTATATAATAGATTCACCTATGGGAAACAAACAAAAAAATTATTGGCTGAGTATAAACTCAATATTCACTCATGTGTATGATGAGTTGGCCTGATACAATACATCTGGATTGAAACACATGGTATAATTCATTTATTTAATCACACCCTATTTACAAGCCATAAATAAGGATTTATTATATTATGGAATTATGTTATGGAATATGAGATAACCTAACCTAAATAGAACTTTATTAAACATAATATTTTAGAGAGTAACCAATTTCATTTTTTATTTTTTTTCCAAATTTCATTATTATGTGAATATTGATCATTCGTGACTACATATTCTCGTTTTCTAAATGTATGGAGGTAGGAGGATCCATTTTAATAACAAATGTAATTGAAAATATAGTGAGTTTCATAATAATAGACCATGTACGATAACAAATTCTTTTAAAAATCATGTGCTTTATTTCACCCAAATATGTGGAGTTATGATTAATAATGTAATAATTTGGGATCATATAAAAAATATAAATAAGAATAGGATTTAGTTTCACTGAAAATCAACTAACGAAGATGATAAAGGAAATAATATTAAATTTCTTTCTTGTCAAATGTGTGAGAAGAGACACCAAGGGGAAACTCTCAAATGAGTTAGTAGATATTTTATCTATGGTAAAGATTGGTAACAAAAAACATGATACTATGAAACAAATTTGAGAGATAAATTAAAATAATAGATAAAAATAATGAAATTATAAAGCATCCATTGGAATATTGATTCTTTAAATGCGAGTAATTTTTGGACTATTTAAATGAATGCCCTAATCCCGTGGATTTTGATAAAAATAAACATTAAAAATATCCTAAACTATGGGAATAAGGAAACATCATTGATTTAAATTTGTATTTATAGTTATATTAATCTTTATTTTATCTACTCTAGATTTTTGGATGTCTTATTTCATGTATGTTTTTAGAAAATATTTAATATAATAATATAAATAAAAGACTCCTAGTTTTCACATTATTAGATCTAAGAATCATGAATGTACTTCAAGGTTTATGGGATTATTCAACATACAAGTCTAAATTATTATTCCTTTAGATAAAATGTATATCCTCACACATATAATATTAATTACCAAGATAAAGAAATCAAATTTCAAACCAATGTATGATCATCCATAAGTGAAAGTCTGATTTAGAGACATCTAGGAAAAATATTTGTTATATGAGAAATTATACCAAATCTTGAGGTATGTTTTTCTTAAATTATTGGATAAATAATCAATATTGTGATTAAATTATTCTTATGGAATAGAATATATTTACTCAATTTTTTCATATCACTCCAAAACATATATAAATATTTCTGTCTATCACTTAGATACCCTTAGTTATTGTCACTATTAATTGATAATTAAATCTTAGTGGACATATTTTTTTATGGAATGAGAATGTATTGAAAAATGAATTTACAATATGTTCTTGTTATATAAATACAATACTGAATATAATGTTTTACATGCAATACTAAAAACATACAAAAACAAAATAAATTTTATATAGATATAAATATGAATGTTAAAACCTATCCATCACACTAGTGAGTATGAATTGGTATAACCCAATTATAATATATATATATCATAGTATATTTATATATATATGAATTTTTTTAAAACATATCTTTGTTGATTTTGTAAATAAAAATCAATTTTAATAAAATTTTCCTTTTTATGTGCTGTACATTTTATCAAAAACATTTAGTATTTTTTATTGAATTATAATGTTAATAAAATATAATATTATGGGATAATTTTAGTTTTATTAGATTTTTATTCTGAAAAAAATTATTTTCAAAAGATAGTATACTAGAAAAAACATTTTTCATTTTCGTTTATGATGTTATAAAGGTTAAATTCACAAATTTTAGAACACAAATTTTAAAAAATGAAAATAATTTCTTGATACATCATGATGATATTATCTTAATATAAATAATTTTTTTCTCTTGAAATAATTTATTTTATAGGTGTGGATCGATTAATATAGTTTAAAAAAATTACATCTTGAATGACTATATATATATGCAGGTGTAATATGAAAAATTAAAAAATAATATTCTTGGTCAAATATTAACATGTAGAGTTAAAATATAATAATAAATAATTTTTTTTAAAAAAAATATGTTTCATACTTTGTGAAGTTATGTAATATTTCTCAATTATAGAAACTATTATTTTCTTTTAATTAAATATTATTTTGGTAAATACCTATTTTGAATAACTTTCCAACCCACAGTAATTATATTTGATATATAATAAATAAAATTATATTATGGAAATGAATGAAATTAATAAATGTTTCCAACATATAAATATTAATCATTAATTAATATTTTATGAAAAATTAGGTATTATGCATTACATGTGGTCATGTTGAAAGTAATATTCTTACACATAAAAATTTTAGCTGATAAAAGGGATTCTATATTTAGAATCAATAAAATCTAATTATATAATATCATTCATTTTAGTTTTAGGAATAAAAATTAATTAAATATCAAAAAACTAATTATCACGGTAAAACAAATGTTAGAAACTGTTAACGAGAAGGGTAAAAGGGATAAAATGTAAAAATGATTTTTAAAAATGAGTGGTAGAGGCGCATCTCATAAAAATAATGTATACATTTATTATCAATTTTTTATCTTATTCAATTATAAAATATGTTCCATCTTTACATTAAGGTAAAATATTTACAAAAAATATGATTCACATTCCTTGAAAATAAGACGTCACACCACCCCATAAATCGCGCTCTAAATATATGTTTCCACCTGATCATATAAACCTTTTAAATACCCTATAATCCCCTTTTATGTATTTTAAATTATGCTCCCATAATTGTATCCTCAACCATACATTTCTATTATTTCCTCCAATGGATGTCCCATGTCTTAAATGATATTCCTGCTCTTTATTGGAATATTGGAATTGTTGAAAGGGGTCCTTAGACAAAATTATTATTAACCCATACATATTTTTTATTGTTTACCAAGATATAGTTGATATGGTTTTATTACATTATAATGAATTTATATTACTGAATTATTGTAATTCAAGGGTTTTTATGGGAAATATCATGTTGTTTCATTAAATGGATTTCAATTCAAAGAATCCCACTATTTTAAGCATCTTTGTGAAACCACCTCCCTTCTATTAGTTAGAATTCTTCATCTAGAACTTCTTCCTTACATATTTGGTAACATCCTTCTCAATATATTATTTCATGTCATATTCTCTTCCTCCATGGGGAGGCGAATATTTTAATTTAGAGATTTAAATATTATGAATTTCTTCCAAAAAAAATTAATATCTTTGTTGAGGATAATTCCCATACTTTTTAATGAAAGTCTCACATATTTATCTATACATTAATTTTTTATCAATATTATCATTTAAAATTTGATACCTAATTATCTATTATGTAATGTGACCCTTATATTTCTTTTATACACTTTTTCAATGAATGTTTTTGTACTCGTTTTATGTGGTGGGAACCCAAAAATGATATTTCAAAATATAAAAACAATGATTTTCCATCATTTTAAAATTATATTATTTATCCACAACAACAAATTTATTTTTATAAACTCTATTTCTTTTTAGGTATATCTTACAAATGTTTCAGTTCAAAAGTAAATGTCTTCCAAATTTTCACTAGAACTTTTTTGAACCATAATCTCTTTCCAAGGATCATTTTTAAATAATTTATTTTAAAAAACTAAAAGATTTATAAAATATTTACCCGCACATTATTTAATAACATTATGAAATTTTCAAGGATTAATTATTGAGATTTATTTCCAATTAATGATTTTTAAAATTCATACATTTAAATTTTTATAATTTAAACAATCTAGAAATTAATTTTCTATGATACCCATAACTTCAACACTTTCAAGAATGTTAAAATCATTATATAAAAAATAATTCATGATTAATCAACAATTTTCTAATTTATCACTAAAATCATTATTTACTTGGTGGTTATTTTTTGTTATCCACCTTTTTAATATTGATATGAAATACTATTTTTGGTTCTTTAATTTATGGTATTATCTAATTTTATTCTTGAGGTTAGTTTTGGTGAAATAATGTAAAAATGTTTGGAAATCCAATTCTAAATAAGGGGTTTTTAATATATAATTATCAATCAATTTGATGTGGCACAAATAAGTTTGGATAATTAATGTGTGATGTCCAATATTACCCCAAATTCATTGGTTATATTGGTATCTCATGAGATATTAATCCATGGAGAAAATTTGTTCTGATAATGGATGGGGAATAATGAGTTTTTAAAAACATTTATTTGTTGGAATAATGTGTTTGTTAAAAATTCCATAGTCCAAATGAGTTTTATAAACATTTAAAGTAGGAAATGATGTTTTTTAACAAATTCATGGGTAGAATATGTTTTCTCACATTTTAATGTGTATAAATAATGATTCAGTGTATAATGTCATGATAATAGTTATTCTTCCCAATGTTTTTCTATGGAAATGAAATTTGTTTCCACAATGGTGCATATTTTTTTTATCTTACTTAATTTCATGGAAAAAATTAATTTATTCCCAATTGAATGAAAATTAGGTGCTTCATCATATTATTTTGTAGGATTAATATTGTGGAACCATTCTTGGTTTCTTTGGTTTTTGATCTATGTTACATAATGTGTTTATGTCTATTTTCTAATATAGTATGTAGTAATATATTATTAAATTCATTATTTCAACATTTACGATTTATTTGATAATTATAACTTTATTATTTATCTTTATTATACATATATACACTTCATTAGACTAGATATTATCATTGATCGTTAACACATCAGTTTACCCTTACTAATTATCTACGATCACACATTTCTTATGTTTGCTTTTTTAATGTTGTAAAGATGATTAGAACTTATAGGATGCATATAATGGGGCCCAATGCGGTTCAATTATTGATAAATTTTCATAATTGTTTTAAAATTTAATTCCACTTTATTCGTTCATAAAATACACTAATACTTTTATTTTTGAGATTATATGATTTTTTATATAATAATTTACTTATAGAAATGATTTTTCATAATGATATGATTAGTATGGGTTGTTATATTTTCTATTAAAAAGTAAAAATAACAGGATCTATTGTGTTTTTGAAACAAAACTAGTAATGGGGTACAAGCAGATGGCCAATGGAAACTTGGTTAGAAATAACAAGGTACTTAGTGTAGGTATATTGGGTAAGGTTCAAATAGATTGGAAACCAATATGATTATTCCTTAAACCAAGTACCTAGTTGATCCACTAAGTACATGATGAGGGGATAATAGTTAACAAATGAGTGATGAAATAATGTTTCTTACTAATGTAATGTAAAAAAAATTAAAATTAATCCCCCCCATTGAGTATATAGGGTTGAAAGATCCATCTATTTGTATTTCAGTTTTTTTTCTCCATCTCTCTATAGCCCATGATAATTCCTCAAAGAAATTGTGTTTTATTATCCTTTTATCTTTTGATTCATGGTAATACATATTTTATTTTCCTCAAATAATATTCTTCCTCCCTATACACTAATTTATTAGGATCTGGTTGGTGATTTGAATGGGATTGTGGTGGAATCATTTCAATGTGTTGGATATTTTATGAATGGTTCATAGTGGAGGTTTTGGAAGGCAGTATTCATAATAACATTCATTAATTTTCCTAAGGTATTTTCATTAGATTAATGTATTAAAATTTCCCCCTAATTAGATGGAATGTTTTATTGGTTCATGTTTTTTAATTATAGATTTTTCATGTTATACGACTAATATTTAATTATTAGGTTTTTCACAGACTTTTTTGATGGATTTGAAAATATAGATTCACCTGGGGAGTTTTGTGTCAATTTTATTTATTGTGGGTTCTTCAATAAATTGTTTTTATTTTTAATAAAATTTTGTTTTTAGATGAGATTGGTTCTCGTATGATTGGTAGAGGTATGTATGATCATTGATGTTATGTTGGGCTATGAATCTGAGGTGGGTGGACTTTATAATGTTGTTGAATTTTATCTTTTTTTTATTTTATATTCATGTGTTATAATTATTATTTTTGTTTATATGTTTCATGATATTATGTTTTATCTCCCTAGAGAGTGGGATGGTCTCATGTTGGCATAATATCCCAAAAACACAGTATGGAATTTTTTTAATGGTTAGTTACTAGAACCTTGGTCTTAAGAGTTTAGATAGTCTTATCAATAGTTAGTTTAGTCGGTAGGGGATTTGATTTGATTTTTAAAGAAATTTTTTTCACATTGAATTGTGTTTTTATAAAAAAAAATATATTTAATTGGATATTAACAGGTTGTTTTATTTAAATATCATTTAAAAAAATGTACTTTCAAAAAATTATGAATTAATGCGGATTCTGATATAGGATTTAGTAAATGATTATTGTATTGGAAAATCTAGCACGAAATTCATTTTTTAAGAAAATATTGATGGGTTTTATGGATGTGTTTAAAAATGCAAATAAAAAATGATTTTCAAATGGTTTTTAAATGAATGTTGGGATGTATTTTTATGACATTTTAATTCCCTCTGAAATCACAAATATGATACCCTATTGTTTTATGGGGACTCTGTGTTTGTTTAATATTATTTATTATCACTTCATTCATGTTATCCCTTATTATATGATCGTATAATAATGTTCTGAAAAAACATCCTTTGGTTCAATAGATAGATACACTAAATTGAGGCGTTTATTTAATTCCATGGGGTGTAGGTGTATAATAAACATATGATACCCTTATTAGGGTTGATAGCCTTCAGTAATGGAATGTTAATTAATAATCTATCTTAAATTGGAATATTGATTATTCTTTTTAATATCATGATGATGGGCCAACCAATTTTGTTTCATATAAGAGGAAATCATAATTTACATCAGAAATTTGGGTGGGAGTTTTTCCATGTTTTCATTAATTTTTTAGATTAGAATATACTCTTGAGTATTGGACATGGATATGTGGTGATCTATGGTGTGGATCAAGATATAGCTTGAGGAGATGTGAGATATATTATTTTTGTTTTTTTATGAGATAATGAGTTCCACCAAGAATTATTATAGATTATCACATCTATGAGGTAGAGTGAATATGAAGGTACCATAATAGGTATCATGGATTATGCGATAATCTGTGTGATATGATGTCCACGCCTATATGTGGTAACATCAGGGAAAAACATTGGGATAACTGTTTTTCTAGTGGATAATGCTATTTTTTTTGAGATTCTCTGTATGATATTGATGTTTTTAGTGGTAATATATTTCATTTTAGATGTGATATTCTCCATTTGTGTCCAGAATTAAATTGATAGATTTTTTGTCACTACAAGAGATTACCGGTAACCCTTAGGGGGTCTCGATGGGTTGCATAAAAGAGAGTTGAATTTTATATTTCCAAGGATCCATGTAATACTCCTAATCACGGATTCCTATAGATATTGGGTTTTTTATTACATGGTTAATTGATTACATGAGATCAACAAACTAAGGTAAAGATTCAGTGGTCCTGAAGAGACTGGAAACATCAACATTATAATACATTACAAGGATAACATATTGAATCACTCAAAAACATAATATATGTCATTGATAATATCTATGGATCCAATAATACCAATATTTATTAAACTATGTAAATGGTAAACATTAGAAAAATTTGAGATTGAGGACCAAGTAAAGGATAGTGTATAATGCAAGAAAACAAGGATTAATAATGACATAAATTAGATAATGAGAATAAATAATATGTAGATCCCTAAAAATGCATACATAAGCATTAAATAAGAATCATTATTATATAATTAATCAATTGAATAATATCAAATGACCTCATAATGATAGAAATTCTTATTTCCACAAATCATAAACATAAGTTCAATGATACGTGACATGAAATCTTACATATGGGGCATATATACCATGAATAGCCATTCTACATGACTTATGAGACCCACCAATGAATTGAAGATATATTCATTGATCCAACAATATAATAATATTTTAATGTCTTTTATTTGGATTTTATAATTCTATTCATCATTATCCTACCATAGATGGCCTCATGTAATTAAATATTATCTAAAAGGGAATGAATACACCGGATTTTTAAACATGTTATAAAATGAGACCTACTTGTTCACAAAGGGGACATTTAATTCATGATCCCACACATAACATTAAATACCAATGCATTAAATCATTTATAATGTGTTTTTTAGAAATTTATGTATTCTATTCATGAATGATCTACATAATAAATTTTATCTCAATTACATAATGCAACTTATCTAACATTATTTTCTTGTACAGAAAACTAGATTATATAAACATGTCAATATATTTACCTATTCATTTAATTAATATGTATGTAAATTTAAATTCCATTTAAATATAATAATAATAAAAATAACTTTAGTATCACAATGTAAAATATATACCATTATTCGATAAAGTATATTGAATTATAATTATCATGTGCTTATAAATATTGAGTTGAGTAGAATGTTTTAAAAAATATTATACATTTATTAATTAATATTTTATACACATTATGTAAGGACCTGGCCTTAAAACATTACATAATCATGAATTAAATGAATAATTCACATAGAGGATCTTTTCAAGTTTATAGTTTTAGAGATTTAGGACATCACTATTACATCTCAAAATATTACAAAGTAGACACTTCTATTAATTTTACATAAAATAAAAACCCCTAAAAAGAAACATGCCTAGTTACATGTTTTAGATAGTATGTATTTCCTTGATCCCATCCTTGACCATATTCATCTTTAAGTACTGTGGAAAACATTTCAAAAACTTGGGATGATTATAAAAATCCTAGTAAAGGATACACGAAGAAGTAAAAATGTTAGTTTTTTCAAAACAACAAGTAAACCATGAATACTTTATCAAAATAATACTTTTCACCTTTATGAATTAGTAAATACTCTTCACTGAATAAAAGATCACTACATACCCTTTGTAACAAAAATATTAGCATAAAACCCAAATAAAGAACACATAACATATAAAGGTAACTTGGGACACAAACATACTTAAATGGAATAACCATACGGTTGACATCCACACATATCACTATATGGAATAGCCATACGGCTGACTTACATACCCAATTCATTGGAGGTTATAATGTAACCACCCATCCTGGTATTCACGACACCACCCATCATATGGTCTATCACGTAACCACCCATCAAATGTCCAATTACCATTACAAAATCATAATACATAAAACAAATATAACAGAAAGAAATCATTTCCACATTTAAATCACAATATATCACATAAATATATTAACATTAAAAATCAATTATTAAAACCATTTTCAATTCCAAAAGAGATAAATAAGTATATGGTATTCAATTTCTTTTAAAAACATTGCATCTTGTTAAGGAAGCCAAAGGTCAAATAGTACTCACGACGGCGGAAAGGACGTTGTCACAGCATACGTTAAAAAGGAACATACTTTTTCTCATTTAGTAAAACACTTCCTATAGAAAAGATTCCTTTTTAAATATAAGTAAAATTTAAAGGGGTTTATACACTGTATAAAAGAAATTTGTGTATAAAACAAAATATACCTCAATGAAAGGAGATTAAGACGAAGTCCCATTCAAAGACGTTATCCTTAGATTAATGATAAATCAATTACTTAATTATGTGTGACAAATATAAATACACCCAATATAAGTGGATATTATGTTTAAAGCAATCAGATTAATTCAAACATATTCATAGAATGACATATTCAAGGAGTACATGTTTAACCCAATGAATTGAAATTGAGTTAAGAAGTTCCCTTGAAAAAAATTGACAGCCTAACGACGTCACTTTCAAATTCCGAAAATGAGTTGATGTGAGAGAAAATGGTATATCATCACTTGGACAAAAAATTTACAACTATAAGGATATAGAAGAACATATCCCAACATAACAATATGTAAATTAAAAGACCCAACAAAAGAAGTATTTTAAAAAGAGGGGGGTGAAAGGTTCCCTTACCGACATGGGTAACATTCAAAATGTACACCCCATGAATGAAGGACTATTCATCATTGATGTAAATACCCATAAACAAAAGTATATTACACAAATAGTAGAATAATGTGAAGTATATACACCACTCAAAGTAAATAGTGTCAAATGTAGCATAAATCTCACTGGAATAAATGTGAGATGAAAAATCCCTTACGAAAACTTGGCTGGCTAACGGTGCCACTGAAAACTTCCAAAAATGGTTTGATGAGATAAAATAGGGTCTCTCATCATATGAACATAAACATTATAGTAATATGGATTTAAAATAACATCCCCTAACATAAGAAAGATGATCTTGAAAGTAATGACATAAAAGAGAGTACTTAAAAAGAAAAATAGAGGTAGGATCCCTTACCTCAGGTCCGACTTGTCTTGTTCGTTTCTTCATATTCCTGGATAATAAAATTTGGTCAATATATAATTGCTTAAGGAAATCCTTTAAAGATTATTATTCAGTTCATATAACATATTATAATGTTATAATAATTTCTTAATAATGTGGGTTCATATCAGACGTTTTTGTCGATGTTCGGTACATGAGTCAAAATTGAACTTGTTGGAAATGAATTTTCCATGTAGTTATAGGTACATTATCTCCATAATAGTATTAATAATTTAAATATCATATATAACCAGTATATATTCATTATATACTATTCCATAACATTTGGAGATAAAAAATTAAATGCACCGTTCATTGAGACGGTAGGTCGTACGTACGCTTGAACGCTACTTTCATTTATTTGTCATATTATTGGAATTAAAACAAAATGAGAGATATATATTATAATTACTGAATTATATAAATCATTTATATGTAATATATGACATATATATCCATTATATATATGTACTTATAATAGTACATAACAGTTGGAGATAAGAAATGAAATGTACCGTTCATGGAGATGGTAAGCAATGCGTACACATGAATGCTACTTTCATTTATATTTCATACTTTAATGGAATTAAAACAATAATGATACATAGTTATAATATAATTACAGTATAATATAATATATAAAATCATTAAATCCATCCTTTATACATCCCACATATGGTATTAACGATTCAAATCACTTTGAGGGGGCGGTAGTCCGCACTTCCTAAAATGAAATTAACACATTTACCCATTATGGAAACCCTAAAGTAATGGCATAAATGAAAAAACAGAAGCATAAGGAATAAAGAAACATAATTTATATATCATATATAAATATAGTGACATCATAATGGCCACCATGAGAGGTGTTAAAAGAATATTGAACAATCATTGTTTCGTGAGGCAGTAATTCTCCACCCATAGAAACAGTATGTTCTTTAATAATTAGATGGAGGTGTGTATGAGTGTATCTCTAATAATCGTCATAAAATTATCCTAGTATAATTAAGATACTTGTTTTGTTACAAAAGGAATTAATAAAAAGAGTTTTGGGGGTTGGATAAGCAAAATAAAACAAAAGAACATAAGAGAAGACATTACATTCAAATCAGAAAACTCTTTTTGATTTGAGCTCAAAGGCTTCCTTGGAAAGACTTATGCCCAAAGTGTGGCTTCTAGGAGTAAGATAGGGATGTGGAGAGATAATATGAGAAGAGGTTGGATCATACAAGGGATTGAGAGGAGTGGGTAAGGAGGTAGAGGTGGGGGCCTTTTATAAGAGGGAGGAGGGGAACTCTTGGAAAGTCTTGGAAAGTTTCTTTATTATAAAATGATTTTCGGATATCAAAGGTTCCAAAATCATATATTTCGAGGATAAGGTGATAAGGGTTAGAAATCCACACAACCAATAGGTTTTTGAAAAGTGTATGTCAAATATTTTACATTATCGTTTCTTTTTATTTAAATCATTCATTAATGAGGTAATCGCTGCATCATCATGGTGTCATAAATAAATTAAGTTATTTAATGTATAAAAATTATAAAAAAAATAATATGTAGGAAATTTTTTTAACTTTCCAATGAATATTTATAGTAAAAAATATGACTTGTACAACCCCATGTAAAAATTATTTTATTAAAACAATACATGTTTGTGACATTTTTATTTTAACATTAAATAAAACGTTATTAATGTCATTTTTATTACCCAATTGGCTCCATAGAGACCCCAGGTTAACCCATGGATTTTATTGGTCCGCCATGACTCATCCAATAATGGGAGGACATGTTTCAAGGTCATTTCATATTATTATAACATAATCATTACCTAAAATTACACTAATTACCTTTAATCTTGATTAATAAAACTTAAAAGTTACTATTCAACAAAAATTATGTTCATCCCATTGAACCAAATTTTACATCCTAATGACAACCATGTATGTATGTTTTTTGAAATTCAAATCACATAGGTGGTAAAATTTCATTTAAATGAAAAATCAGTTTTTTAATTACCACTTAGTGGTTTTACTATTCACCAAAAATTGATGTTTTTCAGAATAATACAAAAAAATTCCCCCAAAGATATATTTGATATTACAAATTCAAAAATTATGTCTATTTTAAAAAATTAAAAACATATAGTTTTCATTAATAAATTTAATAATTAATTCCCGTTGTCAAAACAAATAGCGTGTTTTAAGAAACAAATAATATCAAAAGATTAACACTAGTTTAAGTCCAATTTCAAAGTGAAATTAATTCCAATGACCACCATTGGATTAAATGGTAAAAATATATTCTAACTAAACATTAACCCCAATTAAAAAGATAATCTATCCATATAAATAAATCAGATTAAAATGAGGTTTTGTATTAAAATACAACATTTTCCCTAAAAATGATATTTATCGGAAAAATAAAAAAAAATTTACACATAGTAAATTTTTATGTCCAGATTCTAAAGAAAGATTTTATTTGGTCCAATATAACATATAAAATTTTCAAAAAGTGTATTTAAAAAGGTTTATCCATCAAAAGGTGATTAATCGACCTTTTATAGAATATTCGAATATTTTCTCTTAAAATTGGATTCATTCGCATTTTTATCCTCTAACATTTATTGGATAAAAGTAAAAATATTTGAAAAACATATATAAAATTTTTCTAGTTAGTTATATTCTTTCCCGCCATTACAACGTCAAGGTGTTAACTACCATTTAAATTATAATTATTTTATTATTAGAGTGTAACGTAATATTTCAAAGAAACTCGTTGTCGCGTATTGGGTACGCCATCGAGCATAGAATTACCTTAAAGTAATATTAATATTTTATTTCACAAATGTTAATAAATATGAAAACGTAATATTATTTATTTACCTAGGATGTTACATCCTTCCTCCCTTTTGGGAATTGCGTCCTCGCAATTTTAAAATTGGGCTCAGAAACTTCATTGAAAATCCCACATCAGAACAAGAGTCAGTAAAACTATCACTTCAAAATAAATAAAGAGAAGTACAAAGGTCACCCTATTTAACCCATACTAGGATTCCATATAGGAAAACATGGACATGGAAGTGAAAACAAAAGGTCATGTTCTGATGGAGAGTGATGGAAAACATGATTAGGAGAAAGTTAACCACAAGAAAATCACAAACTTGTGATGGGTTGAACAGTATTTGATTCCCCAGTAAGAAACATTAACAGACAAAATTTTAATTGTAAGTTACTTTTCATTGAGGAATTTATTTATGAGATTAACTAAATCATATGGAAACATACTTACTTGTCATTGAGACTTTCATCACTTACTAGATTTCGTACACAAACTCATGTTTTGTTTTCTCCAAAAGATGAGTATTTAGGATGACTTGTTCACATTAAGAGTGTTATAATCAACTTCTAGAGAATCACCTAATACACAAAAGAGAATTATATATTTCCCATGACATTATATCTTAACCAAATCCAAAATTGTTAGAACAAGATCAGATAATCCACAAAAGGATAATCCTTTATAAAAAAAATCTATTCTTAATCTCCAAAATGTTTCCAACAAAACCCAAAGTTAAAGGAAGAACATTCGATAAAATATTTGTCCATAAAATTCTTCAAAGTAAACCAAACTAAGATTGAAACCCAAATCCTTGAAGGATTTAATCTCATAGTCTTCTAAGGTAAATCTTAACATTTATCTCCAAAGAACATCAGTTACTATTAAAGTCTCATACTGAAAAGTAATTATCCTAATCACATATCTTCCATGATAGGTCAATATTTTCCTAGATATCCCAAAATCAAATTATTCTTGATTCATAAAATTCTATAACTAAAAAGAATTTTTCCTACAAACTAGGGTCTTCATGTAGTCCATTGGTAGGTCATAAATACCAGTCACACTTTTGTTGTGGGTTTGATTCCCATAACTTTGTCCGATGTGACGGGTTGTCACACGGTCTGTGTGTTGTCCCTTTTCCAAAACTATATAATTCTCAAAACATTCCCCAAAAAGAGATAAAATCATAAAAAATAACCATAACATAATTTGACCACAATTTTATCTCATGCCTTTCATTTTCCATCATAACATATAGTAACCCATAATTACGTGAAAAGTAAGGATCATATAAACCCTAATGGTTACCGTTATAAAGATTACACGAACTTCCACATCGAGTTGGTTCTCTCGTACATGATGCATCAGAGAACTCACCAAGGTTCAAGTGGTTAATCATGACTCTTTGATAGTTGGTTTAGAATAACCATGAGATTCCTCATTTAATCGCCCATTTCATCCAGTCTCTTAATCGGAGAACCACCTCAGTTTCCTTCAAACCCATTGTCACTTTGGTGCCTACTAGATCCATCCATTTACTAAAACCAAAATGGTCAGTGTGATCATATCAGTAAAATCATCATATAATAATGAGGAAGATAAACACTAAGATATAGTTATCCACGTTATCTCAAACTAATTCTGAATTTCAAAAAAAACAATGACTTCATCTAATATACTACCCACAACTTGTCACTTATGCTTAAACAACACTCTAAACTCTAAATTTATCTAAACCAACCTTTGATACCTACTATAAGGACCCATCCTTAAAACATTACATAATCATGAATTAAATGAATAATTCACATAGAGTATCTTTTCAGGTTTAGAGTTTTAGATAACTGGGACATAACTATTACATCTCAAAAGATTACAATGTAGACACTTCTACTAAGATTTCATAAAATAAAACTCATAAAAAGAAAAATATCTAGTTCAATGTTTTAGATGTCATGTCTTTCCTTGATCCCATCCTTGACCCTATTCATATTTAAGTCCTGTGGAAAACATTTCAAAAACTTGGGATGATCATAAAAAGCCCAGTAAAGGATACACTAAGAAGGAAAACTGTTAGTTTTTACAAAACGAAAAGTAAACCATGAATACTTTATCAAAGTAATAGTTTTCACCTTTATGAAGTAGTAAATACTTTTCACTGAATAAAAGATCACTACTTACCCCTTGTAACCAAAATATTACCATAAAACCCAAATAAAGAACACATAACATATAAAGGTATCTTAGAACATAAACATACTTAAATGGAATAACCATACGGTCGACTTACACACATATCACTACATGGAATAGCCATACAGCTGACTTTCATACCCAATTCATTGGAATTTATAACATAACCACCCGTCTTGGTATTCACGGTACCACCCGTCATATGGTTTATCACGTAACCACCCGTCAAATGTCCAAGTACCATTACAAAATCATAATACATAAAACAAATATAAGGAAAAGAAAACATTTCCACATTTCAATAAAAATATATCACTTAAATATTTTTGACATAAAAAATCCATCATCAAAACCATTTTCAATACCAAAATACATAAAATATTATATGGTATTTAATTTCTTTTAAAAACATTATGACTTTTTAAGGAATCCAATGGTCAAATAGTACTCACGACGGTGGAAAGGTCGTTGTCAAAGTGTACTTTAAAAAGAATCATAATTTTTCTAGTTTAGTAAAATGATTCGTATAGAAAAGATTCCTTTTTAATATAATTAAAAGTCAAAGGGGTTTATACACCATATAAAAAAAAGTTGTGTATAAAACAAAATATACCTCAATGAAAGGAGATTGAGACGAAGTCCCGTTCAAAGGCGTTATCCTTAGATTAAGGATAAATCAATTACTTAATTATGTGTGAAAAATATACATAAACCAAATATAAGTGGATATTAAGTTTAAAACAATCTGATTAATTCACACATATTCATATAATTACATATTCAAGGAGTACATGTTTAACCCAAAGAATTTAAATTGAGTTATGAAGTTCCCTTGCAAAAATTCGACAGCCTAACAGTGTCACTTTAAAATTTAGAAAATGAGTTGATGAGAGAGAAAATTGTATCTCATAACTTGGAAATAAAATTTACATAAATAATGATATAGAAGAAAATATCCCAACATAACAATATTTAAATTAAAAGACCCAACAAAATAAGTCTTTTAAAAAGAGGAGGGTGAAAGGTTCCCTTACCGACATGGGTAACTTTCAAAACGTACACCCCATGAAAGAATGACTATTAAACATTGATGTAAGTACCCATAAACAAAAGTATATTACACAAATATTAGAATAATGGGATGTACATACACTACTCAAAGTAAATAGTGGCAAATGTAGCATAAATCTCACTTTAATAAAAGTGAGATGAAAAATCTCTTACGAAAACTCGGCTGCCTAACGGCATCAGTTAAAACCTCCAAAAATGGTTTGATGAGGTAAAATAGGGTCTCTCATCATATGAACATAAATATTACAGTAATAGGGATTTAAATAACATCCCCCAACATAATAAATATGAGCTTAAATGGAATTACATAAAAGAGAGTACTTAAAAAGAAAGAGAGAGGTAGGATCCCTTACCTCAGGTCTGGCTTGTCTTGTTCGTTTCTTTATATTCATGAATAATAAACATTATTCAATTAATAATTTTATAATGACCTCCTTTGAAGATTATTTTTCAGTTAATATAACATATTATTTTTTTATAATAATTTTTTAATAATGTGAGTTCATATGAGACGTTTTTGTCGAGGTTTGGTGCATGAGTCAAAATTGAACTTGTTGGAAAAGAATTTTCCATGTAGTTATAGGTACATTATCTCCAGAATAGTATTAATTATTTCAATATCATATATATCCAGTATATACTCATTTAATACTATTCCATAACATTTGGAGATAAAAAATGAAATGCACCGTTCATGGAGATGATAGGTCGTACGTACGCATGAACGCTACATTCATTTCATTGTCATATTAATGGAATTAAAACTAAATGAGAGACATATATATTATAATTACAGAATGATATCCATAATTAATATGTAATATATTATATATATATCCATTATATATATGTACTTATAATAGTACATAACATTTGGAGATAAGAAATGAAATGTACCGTTCATGGAGATGGTAAGCCGTACGTACGCATGAACTCTACTTTCATTTCCATTTCATACTTTAATGGAATGAAAAAAATAATGATACATAGTAATATTATAATTACAGTATAATATAATATATAACATCATTAAATATATCTTTTATACATACCACATATCGTATTAACGATTCAAATCACTTTGAGGGGGCGGTAGTCCACACTTCCTAAAATGAAATTAACGCATTTACCCATTATGGAAACCGTAAAGGTATGAAATAAATGAAAAATACAGAAGCATAATGAATACATAAACATAATTTTTATATTATATATAAATATAGTGACAACCTAATTGCCACCATGAGATGTGTTAAAAGAATATTGAACAATCATCCTTTCGTGAGGCAGTAATTCGCCACCCATAGAAACAATATGTTCTTTAACCATTAGATGGAGGTGTGTATGAGTGAAGCTCTAATAATCCACATAAAATCATCCTAGTATAATTAATATACTTTTATTTTACAAAATAAAGGAATAAAATGAGTTTAGGGTGTTGGAGAAGCCAAATAAAACAAAAGAACATAAGATAAGACATTATCTTCAAATCGGATAACTGTTTTTTATTTTAGCTCAAAGGCTTCCTTGAAAAGAATTATGCCCTAAGAGTAAGAGAGGTATGTGGAGAGAAAATATGAGTAGAGGTTGGATGAGCCAAGTGATTTAGAGGTGTGGGTAAGGAGGTAGAGTTGGGGGCCTTTTATAAGAGGGAGGAGGGGAACTCTTGGAATGTCTTGAAAAGTTACTTTATTATAAAATGATTTTCTAATATCAAAGGACCCAGAATTATATATTTCGAGGATAAGGTAATAAGGGTTCTAAATCCACCCATACAATAGGTTTTTGACAAGTGTATGTCTTAGATTTTACATTATCTTTTCATTTTATTTAAATCGTTCATTAATGAGGTAATCGCTATATCATTATGGTGTCATAAATAAATTAATTTCTTTAATGCCTAAAAATTACAAAAATAATAATATGATGTAGGAAAACATTTTATATTTCCAATGAATATTTATAGTATAAAATATGACTTCTATAACCCCATTTAATTTTTTTTATTAAAACAATACATGTTTGTGACATTTTTATTTTTACTTTAAATAAAATGTTATTAATGTCATTTTCTTACCCCAATGGCTCCATGTGGTCCCCAAGTTGACTCATGGATTGCTTGTGTCGGCCAGGACTCATCCAATGAGGGTAGGACATGTTTCAAAGTCTTTTAATATTATTATAACATTATCTTTACCTTAAATTACACTAATTACCTTTAATCGTGATTAATAAAACTTAAAAGTTACTATTCACCAAACATTACATTCATCCCATTGAACCAAATTTTACATCCTAATGACAACCATGTATGTCGGATTTTTGAAATTCAAATCGTAGAGGTGTTAAAATTTCATTTAAACGAAAAATCAGTTTTTTAATTACCACTTAGTGGTTTCACTATTCACCAAAAATTGATGTTTTTCAGAAAAATACCAAATATTCCCCCTAATCTATATTTGATATTCTGAATTCAAAAATGATGCCTATTTTACAAAATTAAAAAGATTTAAGTTTCATTAATAAATTTAATAACTAATTTCCTTTGTCAAAACAAATAGCGTGTTTTTAAGAAACAAAATATATCAAAAGATGGACAGAAGTTTAAGTCCAATTTTAAAGTGAAGTTAATTCCAATGACCACAATTGGATTAAATTGTAAAAATATATTCTAACTACACTTTAAACCTAATAAAAAAGATAATCTATCCATATAAATAAATCAGATTATAAGGATGTTTTGAATTAAAATACAACATTTTCACTAAAAATGATCTTTATCAGAAAAATAATAGAAATTTACACAAAGTAAATTTTGATGTCCAGATTCTAAAGAAGGATTTTATTTGGTCCAATATAACATATAAAATATTCAAAAAGTATATTTAAAAATGTTTCCCCATCAAAAGGCGGCTAATCGACCTTTAAAAGAATATTAAAATATTTATGCTTAAAATTGGATTCATTCGCATTTTAAGCCTCTAACATTTATTGGTTAAAAGTAAAAATATTTGAAAAAAATATATAGTCATTTTTAGTTAGTTATGTTCATTCCCTCCATTACAACGACTAGGTGTTAACTACCATTTCAAATAATATTATTTTATTATTAGAGTTCAATGTAAGATTTCCAAGAAACTCGTTGTTGTGTATTGGGTATACCATCGAGCATAGCATTCCCATAAAGTAATATTAATCTTTTATTTCACAAATTTTAATAAATATGAAAAAGTAATATTATTTATTTACCTGGGATGTCACACTTTAGATATCTCTAACATAAATATAAATAAAATTATAGGTTTTAGGTGTTGAATCATAAAAGTAATCTTTCTCCAAAATCATGTTTATTCTAATTGGGATGAGATAGAGGCTCCAACATCTACATCAATTACATTGTTAATAAAAATAATTCCCCATATTATAAGTAATACATACACGATACCATAAATAAATACCATATCTTGGTATTTTTAATGACGGTATTGTCTAGAATTTCTAATATCTTTTTTGGAACTCATTATTATAACTACACAAAAAATGAATATAATGCTTCCAATATGGGGGCTCACGTGCATAAGATATCAAAAAGATAATAAAAAATATTTTATAAAAGAATTATAATAATATATAATAAATTCAAATGTATAATAAAATGAAAATGGAAATATAAATTTAAATGATACAAAAAAATTACCATTTTAACATTTGAGCTTTATAGCCTATATTTTACTATTATAACTACAAATACTCTTGAAATACACAAGGAGTGTTGGGGGATATAAGTTTTGTTCTATTGATTAACTAATAATTAAAATATGGTATTTATTGAATTGATAATAGGTTGTTATTATTTATAAGTGTTTTGAGTTAAATCCCTTGTAATAGAGTATTTATTATTTTATTTTTCCATTATATAAAGCGCTCTACTACTCCACATATCACGCCGTTACCACCCTAAATGATCCATTATAGTGGTCATTTCAAAAATATGAAAAATAAGAACTGTACTAGTTGAAAATGTTCACTCATAAATTTATATTCATATTTATAATATTTCATAATGTATCGAACATTTTATAACAATTATTATATTTTTATAAAAAATTTAAAACTATTTACCCATTTCTGAATTTCTATGTAAGGATTAATAATATTTATTCATTTTTATCAAATAAAAAATCTAATTTCAAAAAATTACACATTTAAATAGGGTTGATACATTTAATAAAATTGATTTATCAATGTAAACACCACTTCATTACCAAATGAATAGAACCATCAATTAATCTTAACCTATAAATGCATAACCTTTTAATACACCATCATAATCACTAAGGGTATGGTGTGTAATGTTTGTAATTTCCCGGGGTGGTTAACTGAACAATTATAGGGAAGGTATTTATATTATCATTAACTTATCACATATATGATTCTACAAGAACCTATATTTTTATTGTTCATTCGGGACCTGTTTCATGAAAATCAAATTCATGTTACCTCATTAAAAAAATCAAATATGTTTTATTCATATGGGATCTTACTACTCGTCAAATCCATGGGATTTTATTTCTATATAAATTAGATATTTTCATTAAAATTAATATATGTTTACTATAATAGTTACAATATAACAATAATATCATCAAAATACATAATTTATAATAGTGAAATAGTGTTTATAAAACCTTTTATAACCAATAAATCAATTCATATAAGTGCACTAAAAAATTATTCATATTTTTAGTTCTTTTAATATGTCAATATAATTCCTTCTATTGTTTTATTATTTACAATAATTTTTATTGACAAATTTTATTGTAGAATATGATCTAAAAGGAATCTAAAATATACACATATTTCTTAGTATTGTATATTACCCATTCATATGTATAGTTACATTAACAAATATGTTTCTTTAATTTTTGATGAATCTTATTATGATATAATATATTCATTCATTAATATAATTTCATATGTATTAAAACCCTATCATGAAAAGAAAATGGTTATGGATCATGGGTTATTATATATCATGTGGTTTTGAACCATTCACTATTTTTACCTTTTATGTTGTAATATTTGTAAACCTGATTTGATGGTTGATCCAACCATTATTTCCTATTTTTATATCTCTTATATAGTAATATTTTATAATTTCCATTAAGGGTGATAAATGAGATAAATTATAAGATACAATGAATTTTATAGAGAGTTTTATAGATATAGTAATAATTATTTTATCCTCTATTACATTAACTGAGAGAGGGTTCATATACGACATTACGTCATAATGGAATTCATGTTATCGATCAGAGGTAGGTGGTAATTTTCCTGGGTTGGGTTTATTTATTTTGATTCATTTGGTTGAATGTGTCTTCTAATCTTTTTGGAATACATGTTACTTGCATGAGTTTTATGTGTTATGTTTTTGGGTCGAAATGTTTTACTATGAACAAAATTTCACACTCTCCCAATATTCTATTTCAAATCCAGTTGATCAAAATATTGTTAAATGTGTCATGGATAGGGGAGTCTTATAGGGTTGTTGTAATTTCACTAAAACAATGTACTTCAAATAGGTTTTGATTATTATTGGTATAACTTCATGTCTTCTTTAAGAAATCAGTTTTGTCTTAGAAAAAGTATTATGGCTTCAAATGCCCATGGAATAAGAGGTTGTCGGATTGGTGGGATTTGATCTTGTGAGTTGGGGATGAAGGCCATTATATATATATATATATATATCATTTTTCTTTCATTTTTGTCCACCTATAATAAATGTTATCTCTTTAAATGACTGTATAATTTGTATATTATATTAATTTTTATCATTTAATTTTTGTTGCATCATGTTGTCAGCTTACTGCATTATATTATGGATGTGATGTATATTTACCCATAATTATCATATATAAACATTACACCAATTTAGATCAATATTCAATATATCAATTTATAATATCCACCTAAGGACCGAAGTGTTTTTGTATATTTGGAATGTTTGATATGTAAAACATTGGTACATAAATGATCTTCATCATTTATAATTTTGTCTTATGCAACCAGAACTATTCATAGACATATCATACAAAAACCCATTCATTGTAACCAGAGTAAGAGAATCATAAGAAGGGAAATATCTAAATATCAATAAGGGTAAGAAAAATATATCATTAAATTATAATAATTCAACATAAGATAATTATAATTGCATGACAACCTGATCAATACATACATCAATCATACCCAATTAGTCAAATAAAATTAATCATGAATCATGGTTTGACAATCGTGCTCTTTTTTACACATTTAAACATGATTTATTACAAAAAAAACCTTCACTAGATACAACATAGAAGAATGAGAGGTCTATTTTCTTCAGGGATTATGAAAATTTGATAAAAAATAAAACATAAAATTCATATCTTTATTGAAAACTTATTTCACAAGACAAAACACATTCTTACATACTTATAATTGCATTAGATAACCTATAGACATGCATAAGAAAAGGGTGATCTATAAATCCCAGTAAGGGAGTAAAAAAGGAATAAAATGAATAATATAGTACATGTTAGGCATTAGGCATATCCATGAAGTGCAAAAGATTCATGAACATAAAGGCGTGATATAGCATAATTATCATAACATGGAAATGTGGTAGCAACAATTAACATGATATTAGAATGAGCCAAGGATCATTACACATGCAGAATGCATAAAATTTAATCTCACATGAATTATCATTAGTAAACCCCAATTGGTTTTTACTTACCCTAATACTAATTTTTACCCAATGCATTGGAGTGCTATCAGGGTGCACCCTTCTTAATCATTTCATTTCATGCATAATTGTGCCACATGGATCATACAACCTAGAATCAGTCAAAATTGTCATTTATTCCCTGATAAATGAATGTGTAATACATAAATGAAACTATATAACCAATAAGTAATGTTCATAAAGGTGAATACTTTTTACATATTAATGGGAATGGTATTCACTACACAATAACATTGGCTTGGAAAATCACGGGGCAATTTCGGCAACCTAACGTCGTTACATAAGAATTCATAAAAATGGTTGATGATAGATAAAGTGGTTTCTCATAATTTTTACATTAAATTGAAATTAAGGGGGTCATATAGAAACATGTCCCAACAAATGTAATGGAATTTATATTAACAGTACAAAATAATTAATTGAATTTAAATGAGGAGAGAGAAATTTGGTACCGAATTTCTGAATGGTAATAGGTATACATGGGAGGAATTAATGAGAGTGAAAGGGGTATCTCAAAATTCAAATATAAATAGGGGTGTATGGGGGATGTTATAAATCATACAACAAATTTTTTAATTGAAAAAAAAGGAATAACAACATAATTAAATTTGGACAAAAAGGAGAAATGAAGAAATCCCTTACTTGGATGTGTGATCCCAAAGGCTTTTGAGGGGATTATGAAAGGCTTCATGGGATCTTGGGGAGACTTGGGGCGATTCTACAGAGATGAGGTAAGTGTTTGGTCGATCTCCAGATTCTATTAGTGAATTAGAAGTGGGAACTTGTGTGGGTTTATATAGGAAAAGAGAGGTAATTATTTATAATTTAGCTTTTGGACACCACACATTAAACTAATCAAAACCACAATCAAGTCCATGGTTTTTGCCCATTGTTTTTTTGAATGGGAATTTGAAGAAATTTTTCTATAAGGTCAATGGTAGAACATCCTAAAATATCAGGCTTTCTTATGTGGAGGTGAGTCACACTATCAAGGAAATCAATTTAAAAAGTTAATTTTTTTATCAGTCATGGAGGGTCCACTAAGGCATTGTAAAATAAATTAAAAAAACATAAAATCACATTCTGTTTATTCTCAAACATATATTAGAATAAAAACTCATCTATTGTATTTTATTACATCACTATCGGTTCATTATGAGGTCATAAAACACATTATATAATAAAATAATATTTTATTTTTTCCCAAAAATTCAACTATCTTATAAAATAATGAAAAATTAACCATTGTATAATTTCGACATCATGAATCCAAAATTAATATTTATTTTATCTAAAAAAATTTCTAAATACGCTATTTTTTTAATTTTATAATAAAAACTGACATTTATCAACATTTTATGGGTTTTGATAAAACATATTTTCAACCTTAATAAAAATAAAAAATTATATTCCTAAAAATTATAAGATCATTTATATTTAATAAAAATCATGTCAGTAAAAATATTTTCTTGAAAATATTTTTTATTTCAAAAATCCACTAATTCCTCAAAATAGATTCCTTAATTGAATATTTACTAAAAGTACTATTTATGATTTAAAAATTATTTACAAAGTAACAATTATAAAATGAATGTATATTGTTTATTGTATACATAAATAATACACATAATCATACTGCTAGTGTCTTGTTATATAACCCGTTATAACACCTGCATGAGACCTAATGGTAAGGTGTGTGTGGGTGACAAACACTTGGGGTGGATAAGATAACATCGCTTGGGTGGTAATATCTGTCCGCTTCCATTTCTGCCATAGGCTGTTCTGTTCGATCTTAATGTTATAAAGCTCTTCTGGGACTTGGTCAAGAGAAAATCCTAGTGATGACACCTCCTTTCATAACATCGACCAATGGGATTCATATGGAGAAATTATACTAGATGAGGCCATGGCTTCCTTTTTCTGATTAAATTGGATTTGTTAAAACCCTATATTTATACTAGTCTTTTGATCATTGTTCAATGAATATATTAGAAATGGTAACAATTCATAATGGTATTTTGAAATCCTAAATCATAAAACCAAATAGGTAAATATTTTATATAACCATTTTACATAATAAGACATTTAATTTGATCAGAATGAATTTTTATTAATAAACGTTTGAGTCATTACAATATTCCCCCCTTAAGAAAATTCTCCCCTGAAATTTCCTTTTCCAACATTACAAAAGATGCGGGTAACTCTACTTGATTACATCGCCTAATTCCTACGTTTCTTCTTCAAACATGTTGTTTCGCAACAACATCGTGACAAGGGGAATTGTCTTATTTCGTAGAAGTTTTCCCCTATGATATATGATCTTCACCGGCTTCTCATCAAAATAGAGGTCATTTCCAATGGTACCGCCTATAGATTTAGAACATGCGATGAGTCAGGTATGTACTTCTTCTAGAGTGAAACATGGAATACATCATGTACATGAGATATGTTCGGTGGGATTCCCAGTCGATAGGCCACTTCTCCAATGTGACTAGGGATCTCAAAAAAGATGATGTACCTTATACTTAGATTTATCTTCTTACCTAATATCATAACCCTATTCTATGATGATATGTAGAGGAATACCATATCTCTAAAAAAAACTCTAGGTATCATTGATGATTATCAGCATAGCTCTTTTGTCGACATGGATCATCTTTAATGTGATTCTAGATGGTCTTATCCTTCTCCACCATTTCATCAACCATTTCTGGACCTAGGATTTTTCGTTCCCTAGAATCATCCCAACATGTCAGTGTTCTACACCTCTACCCATAATGGGCTTCATAAGGAGCCGTTTGGATGATTGAGTGGAAACTGTTATTGTACGAGAACTCAACATGAGTAAGATGTTTATCCCATCCTTATTTGTGGTCCATCGAGAATTCCCTCAACATTTCCTCAAGTGTTTAGACAGTTTTCTCAGATTATCCATCAGTTTGAGGATGATAATCCATACATATTTACAAGTTAGTATTTGGAGCATGTTTAAGACTCTTTCAGAATATATATGGGAATCTTGGATCTTGATCCAATACAACTGATAGCGCTACTCCATGAAGCCTTACCACATCTCTAGTGCCATTTTGTTCTTGTTGATGCAATGATAAATCCTCTTGAATTTCAATGAATTGTGAAGTCTTTCTAAGATTATCAACAAGAACCCAGATAAAAATTTTTCATTTGGATATCTTTGGATGTTTGATGACAAAGTCCATGGTGATGTTCTTCCATTTCCATGATGGTATGGGTTATGGTTGCATCATCCCCTTATAGATCTCCCTCTCAGCCTTCACATACTTACATTCAAGCACATTGATGTATAGTTATTGATCTCATTCTTATTGTTATACCACAAATAATTCTCTCATAGATCATGATACATCATTGTGTTTCATGGGTTAATGGATAAATTCAAACTATTTGAATCATCAAAAATCCGTATCATTAACTCTGGATTTGATTGAACCCATAGTCTTGACCCAAATATCACAATTCCTTCTTCAAAAAAATTAAAAACCAAATATTTATATTTTCTGATAGTTTCAACTTTCTTCTGAATTCCCACATCATCTATTTTAGTATCCCTTAACCATTCCAAAAGATACATCTGAGAAATCATTTGTGAATGGATTAATGATGTTCCCTTCATTATGAGTCCCATGTCGATCTTCATCAAATATATCAATATTAGATCCATTTAAATTTTCATCAATGATTGAATTTATGGGTCCTTTCTACATAGATATTCTTCCACCTTTTTCTCTTTCCACTGGTGGTAGTGGATTGAGAATTCGTAGACTTTGATCAGCTCTAACCATCCTTGTTAGTGCGAATTCAACTCTTTCTGTGTAAATATATACTTGAGGCTTTTGTGGTCCGTTTATATTTCACACTTCTCTCCAAATAGATAATTCAACCAAATTTTCAATGTGAAGATTATTGCATCCATCTCTAGATAATGTGTTGGATAGTTTTTCTCAAGAAATTTCAATTTCCTTGATTCATAAGAAATGAATTTGTCACTATGCATCTACACATAACATAGGGCCTTCTTTAAAGCATCATTGAATACCACAATAATTTATCCAGTTGTGGGTAATGTGAGAATGGGTGTTGTTAATATAATCATTTTCAAATTCTTGATGATATCTACTCATTCATCACTCCAAGAAAACATGATTCCCTTTAAATTTATCATTGTAAGAGTGTTTGAAAATTGTGATTAATTTCTCAAAAATCAGCGACAATATCCTTCTAACCCTAGGAATATATGGATATCCATCACCGATGTAGGCCTCATCTAGAAATCAATTGATGATTTCATGGATGGATCCACACATATCCATTTTCATGTGAGGATTAGTCCCATGAATAAGACCTCTTTCGACTATAACTCACAGTTGAAATACTTTTCAAAGAGCTTCTCCTATCACAAGGTCTCTAGTACAGTGATTAGATACTCCACATGATCCTCCTTGGTTTTGGAGTATATTATAATATCATCTATAAATACTAGCAAAAATCTGGCATGTTAATATCTAAAGACTCTATTTATTAAGTCCATGATGATTTCAGAAGATTTAGTGTGTCTGAGAGGCACTAATACAAATTCATAGTGCCCATACCTTTTACGAAATGTAGTCTTCAGGATATCCTCATTCTTCACCCTTACTTGGTAATATCTTGACTACAAATCCACCTTAAAGAAGTATTGTTCCCCATATAGCTGATCAAACAAGTCATCAAATCATGGAAGAGGATACTTGTTCTTTATCGTGAATTTTTTGAGCTCATGATAATCAATACAAAGGTGCATTGACCCATCCTTCTTCTTGACGAAGAGGACTAGTGCACCCCATGGTGAAGCACTTGGGATTATAAACCACTTATTTAGATTCTCCTATAGTTGGTTTTGGCACTTCATGATCAAAAAAATCCATTCTAAACAATGTCTTGGTTATTGGAAATTCCCTTAGTATATGATCGATTGAGAATTCAAAATCACTTCTTGGAGGTAGTCTATGAATTTTCATGGGAAACACTTCAGCAATTTCCCTCACAATAGGCATTTCATCAAGGATGATTTTTTCCTTAGACTCAATCATCTATTCTAAATATGTATTCTCACAAGGTATTAATATCCACACTTGTGAAAATGATGCTAAAGAAGATAGAACTTCCTCTGTGCACTTGTACAGAATCAAGGGTTGAATCACCATATGAAGAGTGATTTCCCTATCATGAAAATTTATGTTGCCTCTATATAGATAAAGCCAATCCATGCCAAGAATAACATCAAATTCCACTAGAGTGAGTATGACAAGGTTTACTATGATGTTAAATCCAAAAAATATGATAGGGGGAGTTATATTCATGGGATTCAATTATTTCATCATATTCCCTAATCACTGATATCATTACATCCACGATTTGTGGTGGTGTTGGTATTTCTCTACTAATCTTTCAAGAAATAAAAGAATGCATAGAACCAGAATAAAAAAGTATGTTCCCTATTCTTGAATGAATAACTTGCATACATGTCACCACCACATTTTTGGTGTTCACTTCGGTGGTAGTGATGGGAAAATCTTTCCATTATTTCCATGGTAGTTTTTGGTTGCCTCTAAAAACCCTTGGTTTAGGGAATTGGTTTGAAAATTGACATGGTTATTTGCAGGTGAAGGAATGAACAACGTGTTTAGAGTTAAACTGAGTGTTCCCCTCCTCTATCGAAGCCACAATTTTTTCTTATCAGTAGTTAATGGAGAAGCGCCCTTCCTTTCCACACCTAAATAATTTCCTCATCCCATTCAAGAAATTTCCATGGTTCTTCATTCCAATCCATTAGCATGTGGGGTGCTTGATTTTTTAGCACCATTGGATTTATCCACTAGACCGCCAGAATTAAATTCCACCATACACTTCTTATTTCCATGATTCCCCTATGATTCGCCAATCTCTATTTCGACCTTGAGGGAACATTAGAAACTTTCATCATTTCTCTCAAAGACATGGACCTCTAGGGATTTCCGTAGGCTAGTTTTTATCCCACCAAATAAGTATTATACCATGAATTTCAAAGGTAACAACAAAGCCAGATGTGTATCATGAAAGCCTTGTAACTTTTGCCTCGTACTCTTCGATTGATTCATCGTGTTTTTTTAATGAGGGAAAGGAAGTCGCTTTCCATATTAAGTCAGAGGGTGCGAGGTAAATACTTTTTGAAAAGCATTTTTTTGAAAATACATCCATTCCAACACCTTAATGTCATTATCAAGATTCATATTTTTAATAAATTTTCACCATTGGTCAGCTTCACCCTCCCAATGATAAGCTGTCAGAAGTACCTTCTCTTGATCAAAACATTGAAGGATGGAGAAGATCTTTTCAATGGAGTTGATCCATTATTTGATAATTGAGGCATCACATGATCCATTAAATGTAGGAGGCCTTTGTATCATGAATTTCTTGATGGATACTTGTTCTTTCTTAGAGGGGGGTTAATTGTTCCTTTTGACACATGTTTCTATTCAAAACGTGAGTTAACTGGTACTGTATCATGGCATAAATGGTGATTAATGCTCTCATTAAATTGAGAATCTCATCACAACAGTGGCCACATTGATCATTCTAATGGTTTTTACCTGAGTCCTCCTATTACATGCCATTGGATGGAATTCTTGTAAAGTTAGGGTTAACACATAAAGGATAATCCGAATAAAAAAACAGGTGACTTGTAAATTACATTTATTTCCTTAACTTATTAATTTATATGAATCTATCTATGATATCCATGATCTACTTCCTAACATATATTCTTAGGGGAATTCTTTATTCCATTAATAATACATTGTACTAAGATTTGGAAATCACCAAAGCATATCCATTGGGAGTATCGTAACAAAGAGTGTACCAATGATCATTTTTTCCATGAGTTCATATTCTAGTCTAGATCAAGGCGGTGTTTTTAGGTTTTACCCCTAAATACATCTGTTCCTGAGCTGCCTCTACTTTATCATATCCAGACAAGGATATAGTTTTTTGATAAAATACTTACTAAATAATCACAAAAATTTTTGTATGTTTTTATTATACATTGTCTTATCCCAATTTATTTCACTTGGGTTTTGTAATCCTAATCCCAAAAATAACTAAACAATCATCTCATACCTACTATAATAACCTTGCTCATTTTTACACACTTTAACATGATCTATTACATAAAACCATAAGTTGATAAAAAGTAGAATATTGATAGTTCTATTATATTTGGGGATTATGATCATTACATAAATACTTAAAACATGAAATGGAAATCTTTATTGAAAACTTATTTTACATGACCAAACACATTCCTTCGTACTTAGCATTGCATGGGATAACCTGTAGAGATGCATAAGAAAATGGTGAGCTATAAAGCCCAGTAAGGGAGTAAATAAGGAATGATATGAATAATATTTTACATGTTATGAAATGGGAATATCAATGGATCATAAGAGATACATCAACATAAATGTATGATATTTCATTATTATCATAACGTGGAAATGTGGCAACAACATTTAACATGATATTAATACTAGCCAAGGATCATTGCACATGGGGCTTGAGTAAACCCTCGTTGCACATGAAATATCAGATGTAAACCCTAATTTTATTTGTTGTATCGTGATACTAATCTTTACCCAATTCATTGGAGTGCTATCAGGGAACACCCTCCTTAATAATTTCATTTCATGCATAAGTGTGCCGCATGGATCATACAACACAGAATTATTCAAAATCATCATTTATACCATGACAAAAGAATGTTAAATTAATAATTGAAACTATATAATAAATAATTAAATGTGAATTATTGTGAATATCATTGATATAAAAATAGGAATATAATTCACTATAAAATGACATTGTCTTGGAAAATTGTAGTGCAATTTTGGCAGTATAACGGTGTGACATAAGAATTTATAAAAATGGATGATGAGAGAGAAAGGGGTGCATCATCATATGTACATGAAATGGATAGTTTTGGGGTCACATATATAAAATTACGGACACATGTAATGGAATTTAGATTCATAATAAAAAAGAATTAATTGAATGAAAATGAGGGGAGAGAAATTCCTTAAGAAATTTTGGCATGGTAACAAGTGTACATGGCAGGCATTAATGGGAGAGAAATCATTCTGTCATCATTCAAACATAAAGAGGGAAGTACATGGGAGGTTCAAAATTATTCCCCAAATTTTATAATTGAAAATAAATGGGCATAACAACATAATGAAATTTGGACGAAAATGGGAAAGGAAAAAATCCCTGAAAAAGAAGTGTGATCCCAAAGTCTTGGGAGGGGCTTGAGAGATTCTTTTTAAGATCTTAGAGATACTTGGGAGGATCCTAGAGAGAGGATGGAAGAGTATGGTAGAGAAATAAAGGCTTTGAGTAAATATGAAATGGGATCTTGGGTAGGTTTATATAGGAAAAGAGAGGAAATTCTTTGTTATTTAGGTTTGGGACACAACACATTAAACTAATCAAAACCACAAACCATAACATGGTTTTTGCTCATGGTTTTTACCAAAGGGGACTAGAAAATATGATTTTTAAGGATAATGGAATAACCTCTTAAAATAATAGTCTTGCTTATGTGGAGGTGAGTGACACTTCCATGGAAATCAATTTAAAATATTAAAATGTTTTATAAGTTGTGGAGGGTCCAATAAAGCTTGGTTAAATAAATCAAACAGACATAAAATAATATTATGTTTATGGTAACAAAATATCAATCGAAATTATCATTTATAGTACTTTATTACACCATAATGGGTCATTATGATGTCATAAAACACATTATATAATTAAATTGTATATAATTTTAACCAAAAAATTCAACAATCTCAGAAAATTATGATAAATTCACCATTGGATAATTTCAATTTCCCAATACCCAAAATAATATTCATTTTATCTAAATAAGTTTCTAAATATTTGAATTTTTACTTTTAAAATATTAACCGACATTTATCGATATCTCACGGGTTTTGATAAAACAAAATTAATACATTAATAAAATTTACAATTGTATTCATAAAAATTATAAGATCATTTATATTTAATAAAAGTACTTAATTAATAATATTTAATTAAAAATATTTCTTGATTAAAAAATCCATTTATTCATGAAAATAGATTCTTTGGTTGAATATTATATATAAGTACTATGTGTGATTTAAAAACTATTTAGAAATTAACAATAATAAAATGACTGTATATTCTTTATTCTATACAAAAACAATACACATAATCATATTGCTAGAGTCTTGTTACAGAACCCCTTATAACACCCGCATAAGACCTAAGGGTAAGGTGTGTGATGGTGATAGACTCTTGGGGTGGCTCGGATAACATCGATCAGGTAGTAATATTTATCAACTTCCACATCTCCCATATGTGGTAATGTTCGAGCATAACATGTTGAAGATCAGTTGGGGATTTTCAATAGAAAATCCCAGTGATGCCACCTCCTTTCAGATATCCAACAATGGGCTTCGTAGAGATCAATTCTATTTTATGAGGCAATCACTTCCTTTGTATGAGTAAATTGGATTTGTTAAAGCCCTATATTTATACTAATCATGCGAAAAATGGTCGAAGTCTATATTAGTGATGATTAAAATACTTAACGGTATTTGTAAATCCAAAATTATAACACCAAATTAGTTCATATATTATTTAACCATTTAATATGATAAGACATTTAATTAGATTAGGAGGAATTTTCGTTAATAAATGTTTGGGTCATTACAAATGGCATATATTTTTTTAAACATATAGAATAATATATATGAGAACATAATCATCAATAATTAATCATGTTCCATGATAAAATATTATATTTATAATCTAAATGTTTACGGAATGCACATATGTTACACCCCAAAAAATTATATTAATTTTCTATTAGAATAAATTTAATTTATTTTCTAGAATTCTATATGTGCAGCACTAAGATAAACATATTCTCCACTAAATATTAATAGTTTACATGAAACATAATGTTTATTTTTCTCTATATGAAACACTAAGGTCAGATTATGTTACACTCAATAATGTATATCTTCAATGTCTTGTGATACATGCAAGAATTAGTTTTAAAAAAAAATAATATATTATTAAACCATTATTATTTAATATAACAGGATATAAATTAGCTGTTAAATTTTAGGTTATGAATGTGACTAATTAAATTATGAAAATATAAGGTTTATTTCATTGGCTAAAAACTAATTAGAAATGAATATTTGATGAAATTGAATATAAAAATATTATTTTCATAAAAAAACTTTTTTTATTCTCATAATGTTGCTTTATACTAATAAATTAAAGTAATTTTCTTTTGTGTATGATATTCCTGTAATATAAGTACTACATATTCAATAAAATATTTTTTATATTAACTAAATATATTTTATTGGTAGAATATAAGATCAAATCCAATATTACACATAAAAAAACAATATTTTTATAAAATCATTTTTCTACATTTAATTGCTGAATCTATTTTATATACACATTTTAGAACATTTATAAATTTAATATATAAATATAAAATTTATTTTTATATAATAACTATAAAAATATCTTTGGCTGAATTTTTTGTTTGGTTAAGTGATGGTTCATTTTCTCAGTAATAGAAAAAATACTGAATTGTAATTGAAAACTGCTTCTACTTCTAATTTATTTATTAGGATAAATTATATTTATATTGGTTTCAATGTCACATTATTTCTATTATAAATTTATCCATACAATTTAGTTCATTTTATTCAATTTACCTTTGATATTGAATATAAAAACATGGCAATATTTTGAACATTTTTACTTAAAACCCCACTTCATGGATCTATCTACAAGGTTAAATTTATATTAATTGTTTCCAAATTATTTTAATAAAATTCAAAAAAAATGGATTAAATATTTGGAATCATTATAATATATAATGTATAATATGGTCAATGTATTTTTTGACCAAAATAATTCATGAATGATAAAAATTTAATTATAGTTATTAAGTGAAAAATTATCATTACAAGGGACTAATCCTTAATCATAAGGGCCATAATGACCTAGACACATGTCCAAAATAACGTTTTTGGAAAATTTCAATCATATAATCCATTTTTTATAATTTATTCATAAATGTTTGCCCATTATGTAAAGAAAAACTCCAAATAGTAATTACCTTTTTCTATTTACAAGATTGACACTCCTCCTCCACTACAAAAGGTAGTCACACCTCCTACTTATTAATACCTCTCAATAAATTTTTCTCATCCAGTCAAAATAATCTCCCAACAAACATCCCCTTCTTCTATAAGTTTCACATTGGTCATAACACACAACAATGATGATGTTTGGTAAAAACCAAAAGAAGTTACCTAAATTAGAGCTAATGTTCTTTAATGATATCTTTTGTTTAATTTTCTTATCCCCCCATTAAATTGTTTTTATATCATTATTATAAAATATCATTAGTATTATAAATATATTTTCATGCTGTTAGGATATTATTTTTACCTATAATTTTACTCAGATCCCCCTAGAGGGATATAAAATCATCGTTCTTCTATACGGAGGACTACCACCTCGCGAACTAATGTCATTATTTCACCGATTACCACCTTTAAAGTTTGGAATAATGATGTATTTATAGTTAAATAGTGGTAAAATAAATAGAAACAACTACAATTATTTCCAAACCTACTTGATAAACTAGGAAATTAACACTCTAAATATTGAAAATATTGAATCATTATTAATAAAAGGGTTATAAAATATAATAAAAAGATTAATATATGATAATATAAATACGAGTGTGATTTTTTTTTAAGTTATATAAATGGTGAAAACCCTTATCCAGGAGGCTAATGGATGTTCACACAAAATGAAATTTAAGGTAATGGATTTTGTCTCAATTTGTATTCCATTGAGGCATAATTGTTAATACGAAAAAATCCACTTTAAAGTGGTGTATATAATGGCCTTTTGTCATGTAATAACATAATTATATCAAAATATATGTGTTTTTACAATTTAAAATTTATCTATATCATATAAAGTTATTTGATTTGATAATTACCAAGTAGTAAAAGTTGTCTTTGTAATATAACATGTTTTTTTGATTGTTAACATTATATAGAACAATCACCTATTTATGATAATTTTTTTTAAATATAACATAAAATTATGTAGCCATATTCTCGTACAATGGATATTTATATTTCCTGAATTGTATACTATTTATTCAGGTAGTGTCATGTTTGAATATTATTTGAAATATTGATAAACATATATCCTTTACCCAATACAGATTTTTTGTAAGGCACATCATTTATGAGTTAAATTGATTCTTTAATATATGAGTAATTATTTGGAAATGAAATATATGTGTTGGGTAATAGATAATGAATTATTTTCAATTCATCGGTAGTCTAATGATATGAATTAGTCGGCCAAATCATAGTACTTTAAATTGCCATTATATGAAATCATGATCGTAACGGTATTATGTTCCTGGTAAACATGACATAAAATATTTAAGAATTAACATGATTAAAAATTATTTTTTTCCATGTGGTTTTTTTGACATATCTATGGATGAATATCAATAATCATTTATTGAATAAATGGAATGTGTTTTTCTTTTCTATCATGCCATATTTATTATGCCCTATCATTATATTTATATAGAATTCATCCTCAATTATTTATATATTAATGATTATTATTCATATTTATTAATTGTTACTTCCATTTTACATACCCTTATGGAGAATTGGTGCTCCCCCATATTTCTTCCCAATATATAAAGAAGAAATATTTGGTTGATCTTTTAAGGATGTTGAACATTTACCTACACAATGTATCACGTTTTATTTTTAATTTCCAAATACAAAATTTATATAATTTACATAACATTTGTTTTCAAAAACTACTACACTGATTGATCCATAAGGATTTGATTCCTTGTAATCTGGCTAATGTAATAATGTAATGCACAAGATCCTAGATTCTGGGGTCATGGCATTACAGTTTGTATTAAAGGATGATTAGTGGTAGCCTTGGATGCTATATTAAGAAATCATAGATTAGGAAAACAAACCCTAAGATATACTTTTAAGATATGTACCGAAGAACATCCTCGAATTTTGGAAAAGTATAGATTATTTGTTCTTCTTAGAAACACAACCATGTTTCCATAGTATATGTGGATATGGTTCTAGGACAAATTTACATTGGGGTGTCAATACCTAAACTATGCATCAGGCATGATTGAAAAATAAATATGTACATGATGATGGGCCTTACTGCACACTTGGTTTGACAGTCATGGGGAATACTCTTGGGAAAATTACAATATTCATTAAAACCCATTATAAAGGACTAGAAAATAAATATATCCCAAAACAAACAATTTTTTTAATTATGATATTAGTTATGTATAAACATTTCAACTTCTATAAAGTGATACTCCATATTTATAGTTGTTCAATTTTCATAATTTTGGGGCCTAATATAATATATGACAATTTTTAGAAATGAAACCTAGAAGGAAGAAGTGTATCAATAATCAGGAAAATATAGAGATTTACATTCATAGAATGTAAATGTATCGGGTATAGAATTTGAGGAAGTTATAGATATATATAGGAATCATAATCAGGTTATGACACATAACCTTGCATGTCTCAAGAAACCTGTTCCACAATGATATTCTCAAATGTTGGATTACTTTATGTGATAAAGACTCCCATAATTTAGTAGAACAACTAACATAATGGAAAATGAGAAATGGATTAAGTCATTAGAGAAGATATTCATGCAATTTGGATATGGTGAAATGGAAAAGGTTGATCATTCAATTATCTCAATGGATATTCAGATCAAATATTGTCATTGATCTAGAATAATTTGTAAGAATATGATAAAGAATTCTTTTAATTTTGTAATTTTAAGGGGACGTTGTTTTATTAATACAACCTTCATGATCAAAAACTGATATGAAGAGAAATTTACTGAGTATAAAGAAAATGAGGAATAATTTTTTGTAGTGTATTAAGATTCCATTATCCGGTTAGAAATGTATGTTATATATTTCATACAAAATGTGGAATGAAATATTTATCATTAATTTTAAATTAATAATCAAAGTCTCTGAAGGGTGTTGGTGTCTCAAACATTTTCTTCATATGATGAATTACTTTTATGTGGTATTAATACCAAGAAATAATTCTCAATGATATATGGATTAAAATAAAATAAATAGAAGAAGAGAATGGAGCAAAATATAATAAATAATGGTAATAAGGGAAAGAATTATTTTCCCCCATGTGATAACAGTGGAATGAATCAACCAGGGAAATGACTGATAGGATTAAGAGTTTTTTATAAGTTTGCAGATAGGGGTCCCCCTGAAAAAGAATGAAATGAGAAGAATAAAGACACTTCTATTTAGTGTTACAACTACAAAGTTATGGGGAAAAATTAAAATGAGTTTCTTATTAACCAAGGGAATATACCTTATAAGGGGTTAAGGGATAAGGGTCAAGCATATATTATTGATAGAACAGAATTGGAATGATTAAAATTCTTCAATATTTGGATCTATTAAATAAACTGTACAATTATTTTATTGATGAAGTTTTCATAATATGGTAAATCATATATATAATGATTTTATAACTTTTCATTAAATGAATGAGATCATATGTTGAATTTTACCAATAAAAATAACACAATATCAAGTTAAACATTTTTAATAACACATGGTTAAGAGAAATATAAGCCTTAGTATGCGTCTAAGGATGATGTAATGAAGTCAGATAAATTGATCATTGATATATATAATGTCAATTAGAATATAATAAATAAAACTATAATTATTCTAATATTTTGGTTCATAATACTTGGAAGGGTTATAAGGTTAACCAATTGAAAAATTGTTTATGTTGAACCTTGTATGTCATTTTAGGGATTGATGTGTTACTTCACTATATGATGCAAACTATTTTAAGAGATGAAGTAGAAATAGTTTAAGTAATGAAAAAATTATAAAATGTTTATTATTTAAATTTATTAAGTAAGTGTATTTACTTATATTCTTATAGAATGAGACAATGCCAAAACTCTATGAAAAATGATCTTGAAAAAAATATTGTCATGTTATCATCCTTTTTTATTATATCGATGTTCCTTATTCACACCTGGAATTTATAGTTTTTTTGTCAAAAAAAATTTCATCAACATGTTCAATATTACTATCCTTAAAAACATGATATCTCTATTTCTCTTCCATATGCATGTATTCAATAATGTTCTCTTATTTTAAAGCCAAGTTTTTTTGTGACCACCACATTTATTTTTCTATCATATTATGAGGATGAGTTATTAACCATATTTATGATATAGTGGATTCAAAAATATTTTCGGTCCAAATATCAATCCATAAAATATTTTGGTCAATTTTATTTATGTTTGGACACAATTTAATTAAGTTGGGGAGAAAATAACTACCCAAGACATTACAAAAATTTTCTTTTAGAAATAATTTAATTTTGTTTCTAGCATGTGATATACAAAAGAATAAAATAATCTTACACAACAAGAAACTTAATGAATTTATGTGGAACATATTTTTTTTCATTTTCGATACTGATCTCCAAGGTTATATTACCTTACATGAAATAATTACTTTTTCAATGTCTTACATTATATGCGAGAATAGGTTTTATAGAAAAAAATATATATTTTTAAAAAAATTATAATTTAATATAAAAAATGATAAAATAGTAGTTAAATTAGAGGTTAGGAATATGATTAACTAACATATGAAAATATATGGTGAATTAATTTTTTGAAAATTAATTATAAATGAATATAGGAACCAATTGAATATCAATGGAATGTTTTTATTGAAAACTATTATTATTCTAACAAATAAATTTTTACTAAAAAATGTAAATAATTAAAATTACAAAATGTTATTCATATAATATATCTATTATATATTCAATAAAATATTCTTTAAATTTATTCAATATAATTTATAGGCACAACATTAGAACAAACCCACTATTACAAATAAACAACTATATTTTTTTAAATGTAGTGTTTCTACCATTTTATAGAGAATATAAATTAAAATATATATTTCTCAACTTTTATATATTTTATATGAAAAATAAACATCATTTTTTAAATCATAACCCACAAATTATATTAGGGTGGATTTATATATATTTAAGTAAAGATTTATTTTTTGATGAGTAATTAAAATATAGAATTTTAATTTAAAATTACTTCTTAATCTAATTTATTTACAAGGATAACTTTTATTTCAAATTGGTTTAAATGTCACATTATATCAATAATATGCCCCTTAATAAAATTTTGTTTATTAGATTCAATCTCAATTTCAAATGGAATATAAAATCATTGGATTTTCATGAACATTTTTTACTTTAAAACCATATTTTTTTTGAGATTGAGTTATTATATTGAAATTAATTTCTCTAACACCTCGAATTTAGAAAATAATAACATTTTATTTGGTATCATGTATGAAATGAAACACCAAGAACAATAGACAAAATAATATTATGATAATTTAATCTAAAAATTATTATTTGAAATAAACTCAATCTATGGTTTAGTTTTCAATGCTTTCAATACTAAGTTAGCTTTAATTACACGCCTAAAAACATTCTTCTATAACTTATGTTACACACTAGACCTGGTTTTACTAAAAAAAATGTATTATTAAAGTATTATTGTATAATATAATAAGATAAAACGTATCATTATATTTTTGGATGTTAACATTATTTAAAAAATTATGAAAATATATAAATTTTAAAAATATATGATTAATTTATAGGTTACCCATTTATTACAAATGACTAAAAGTCCTAGTTGAATATTAAGAAAATGTTTTTATTCTAATAATGTTTTTATCCTAATATATTACATTTATTACTACTATATATTGATATTAATGAATTATATATGTTATATATTCTATAAAATATTTTTTAGATTCATTTAACAGATTGGATATTCATAAAATAAGAGAAAATCAAATTTTATGCATAAAGTAATTTTAAGGAAACTTTTTCCACCTTTTAATGATGAACCTAATTTATATAATATTATTTGAGATTTTATAAATTTTATACATCAAAATAATAATCATTTTTGAATGATTAATAAAAAATTACCTTAGGGTGAATTGTTTGAATTTTTCTGTGAAGCTTCATTTTTAACGAATAGTAAAAACTAAAAAAATTTAATTTAAATTATTGTCTTCATATAATTTATTAATGGTTATTAATTTATATTGTTTGTATAGATTATTTATTTCAATTTGACATCTATTAATACAATTTATTGAATTTTAATCAATTTCACTTCAAAATTGGATCTAAAAACATAACAATCCTTTGAATGTTTTTACTGGAAAACCCTGCATTTTCATCCTGTCTGCAGTACTATTTAAAACTTTGTTTCATTAAATTAAATTATTGGAATTATGAAAAATTTATTCTATATTTATAATAATCCAAACTAATAATTTCTAATAATGTAAACATAGTCCTTTACCACAAATATTATTTAATTTTATTAAAATTAATTACAATGATTAAGAGAAAATTATTTTAACAGGGGAATAAACTATAAAAATAAGGGCCCAAATGAAGTTAGGAATTGGAAAAATCCATTTTATAATAATATTTATACCTTACCCACCATTATTTAATTATTATTATTATATCCACCTAACATGGTAGAAATATTGGTGGTGTCCCTTTTTCAATATATTACATGAATGTCTATCCTTATCAACTTTAGATAGGCCCTCACACATCAAACTTATTCTCATATCTAAAACCATTTGTCTCAACCAAACTCTTGAAGAATAAACTTCAAAAATACCTATCATAATACTACAATCCTGATATTTGGATTAAATCCAACCATGGATGTCTTTTGGTATAAACCAAAAGGAGTTACTCAAAAACAAGGCAACATTCTTCAATGATCGCTTTCATTTTATTTCATTATCCACACAATAAAATAATATTATTAAATGATTATATAATAGCATAATTATAATAAATATTATTATTCGATATTTTTATATTTGTTTACCTACCCATACATACACATCGTCTAAGTATTAATGATATTATCATTCCTGTACAATGAACTACCACCTCGTGAAACAATGTTTGTTCGTTCTTCCTTTACCACATCTCAAGGTGGGAATTGTGATGGAAATGTTATTTATATATGATATATATGATATTAAAAATTTCTTAATTATTTTTTAATTTTTATATACAAATACCTTTATGGTTTCACTTTTTTTTTGATAATACGATAATATCATTTGTGGAAGTCTGGAGTAGCACGTCCTCAAAGCAAAGTGATATGTTCACACTATACATGGATTGTAAAAAGTATGGATTAATTAAATATATGTGACATATATGAAATAAATATTATAAAATAATTATAATATAATTATCATATACATATACATATATATCATTTACATTTCTCTTATTTAATATGACCCTGGAATTGATGTAGCTTTCAAAAGTATATATGGTATATAGTCTCTATGAATTGTTCATTTTATTTATTCTCTATAAATATTATGGATTACTGAATATATATATATATATACAGAACATATATAATATTTAAATTATAATTTATATACATTATATGATAAAATTAATATCTAAATGATAGGGACAAAAGTAACAAGTCAACATTTACTCGAGAAACTAGGCACTTAACACCCAAAATAGTGAAAATAATGAATGATTATTATCAAATGGGTTCCATGTTTCATAAATTAATCATATATTATATTGTAAATATGATTATAGTTCTATTATATTTTATTTACACTCTTAACATCATTATACAGGAGGTTAAAGGATGTTCATCTCATTGGAAATGCAAGGTATGTAACTCATCTCTCCCTTTTCCTTCCATAAGGCATACATTATTTTTGCCACTTGTTTCATTTGTGTGGTGTATATATCGACCCTATATTATTTTATATCATAACCAAATTTATCTTAATGGTAATTAGTGGTTCTTTTTATTGTATTTATTTCAATGGGATTATAAATAAAAAGTTACCAAATAACAAATGACATCATCTTAATTTCCATTCATTGAGACATACATTATTATTTTTCTCCTAATTTCATATATATGGTGTACATTATAAAAAATAGACAACTAATATCCTGCTTAAATCAATAATAATTATTTTTTTTGTTTCAATTTGAATCATTTCATCTAATGGGATTTGAATTACGGTTTACCAAGTTGAAAAGAATCTAATTTCCCAGATTTTTTATTTTTGTTATATTACTTCCTCATTATCATTAATATTTTACGATTATATCTATAAATATTTTTTACTATCTTGTTATTTATTTACCACATTTTATGTTGAATTGAATTTTAAAAAATAATATATTTATTTATTTATTCTCACATCAACATTATAAATTTTTCAATGGCTTACATCACAATATCATTTTGTTCAGGATTGTTTACTCTCGAATTCCCATTTAAATAAATTATTAGATAATTTCCCTCTAAATACCTTATTTTTATTTTACATTTATTATTAATGAACTTTTCATGTAATATTTTCATTTTTTAGTCATTATTAATCACAACATTTTAGAAATATGTTTTTTATGAAAACCCAACTTCATTTCTCTTTTTTTATTGGTGAAACTGTTTTCTTCTAAAAATCCAGGTCTCTAAAATGATTTTCAAAAATATTTTTACCCTCTCTAAATAGTTTCAGAAAATAAAATTTTACCATTTTATCATTTAAAAACCTATTTAAAGTAATATTATTATAATTTTATGAGCTAAGAAATTCTCTAATATTTTACCAAATAAAAGGAATCATTTTTTCACCTTGTACGACATGTATGGATTTAGACGACATCATTCCAAAGAAGTATTAATTGAATAATTGAAAGGTTAATTTTTAAGAATAATTATTTTTTATATGTTATTTTCAATGATTTATTTTTCTAATGGCTTTTAAGGCCAGATGATATAATATTCAGTAATTAATTCAATGTTATACTTATATTTATTAACAAAATATAACTCTTTAGTATACTATACATGGGATATTTTGTATTGATAAATACTTATTCTTAAAATACATGGTTTATAATTGAATTTTACAAGTATATTATAGAAATTTACTTCAATGATTCATTCGATTTCCCCCCCATAAAATATTCAATTTCCTATGATCGTTTGACATTGATTTTCCCAGAATTATCTATATCATTTTTCCTTTAGATATTTATTAACTAAATTTTATATAATTTTTTCATTGGTTATTACATTGATAATTATTTTATTATCTAGGTAAATATTGATAAATATTTATTCTTTATTCTATAATGTTATTTGATATGGCTTTTTGTTTATTAATGAAACCCATTACTCGATATAATGAATAATATGGACTTGCAGTAGTGGGTGAGTCCCAAACATTATATATCCCCTTGATGCATTTATAAGTTATCATAAAAAAAATTATTTGATAAAATTTGATATGATTATACATAATGTTTTAATCTATCTGGATGATAGATCTTCACACTACATGTTTTCATGTGTCTTAGACACGACGTACAATAATTTAGCATTTCCATATTTTTTTATTTAATATTTCTTATCCATAATATTATCAATATAAAAAATATATGGATGAATTTAATTCTTTGTTTATTATTTTAATGGAATGTGTTTTAATTTGTTTAACTTTACATATTTGTTTCTCACACACTATCAGTTTATTAATTACTAGGAATTTTTGTTCAGTTATTTACCTTTACATGTTGATTTATTCTAATTGATTCATCATTGTTTCCAATGTACATTCACTTAATGAGAATTTCAACACACCATTATTATTTTACCTTTCCCCAGGATTTGATATAGTTTACCAAGAATTATATTAAAGGATAAACTAAATGGAATAAAGTTATTATTCTCAAAACAGTATCATGTTGTAATTTGTGTATTCATTTGAAATCCATGAATCAAGTATATATGAACTTTTAAAATACTACTAAACTATTATATCCATTTTTATGTGATTTAATTTTATCTTATTATAATGTTATGTTTATCATGACCCTGGCTCCGAGATTTTTGGTATCAGGTTACTACTATTTGTACCAGATAAAGATGGGTAGAAACCTTGGGAATTATAGTGACAAAAACATAAATTAGAGAACATAACCATAAGGAGGCCATTTCAGATAAGTATATATGAAGATACAAGTTTATTGGAAAGGTATAGATTATGTGGGTCTTCCTATAAATAAATTCCAATCTGTATAATACAAGTTGATGTGGTGATGTCATTGTTGTACCTATGGGTAATAAATTTAAAAAGGCATTTCAAGCCTGAATCAAGCATAACTCGGTACATGAAAACGGTCCTTATTATGCAACTGGTTTAACACTCAAAGAAGATACAACAAAGAGAATTCACATTTTCATTACATAACATTACAAAGTATTTTAATAGATAATTATAATAAATGTCCTAGGTTAAACTGTGAACCAAGTAAATGACTATGATCAAATTAAATGATTGAATTATTTATGTAATGAGGTTTTATTGAAAACTGCGGTCATATGGTAATTTAATGAATAATTTTTAAGTATTTCCATCATATCTATTTTGGAAATTATAAAAATGTGGTTTTAGAAAGGAGAATTTTGTATACTAGGTGATAGCCCAATAAGTCTGGCATGGCTGCGACATGAACCCATGACCAATGTATGATTTTGGTTTCATATCTACCACAGGTTTAGGGATGTCCTAATTAAATTATCATTGTTCTTAGTAAAATAATTTTACAAATAAATATTACTGAATAACTGGTGGTGTTAGAATTTTTTCTTAGAGATTAATTTCTCAACCATAGTTGGTCTCGAAAATAGTTAGAGAGAAATATTTTTAAAGGTCAATCTTTTATTTCCCTTAAGATCCATTAAATGCTTATTTTAGTTCCTCATGAATCAAAGTAAATTTTTGGAAATCCATTTCATGGACTAAGGGGTGAACATAAATTTGATCAAACAATAACAAAAAAGATATAATTGTTTATATGAAATTGGTATATATCAAGTATTTATATTTCTATGTATACAAAGATGTAAAATAATTAGTTAGCACTACGAAAGTGATCAACAAAAAAAATATCAAAATACTATAATTTTTTATGAAACTTTGTTCTTTTGATTCATCGTAGATTTAAGGGTTTGCGACCCTTATCTTCAATCAATCATTAAATTTTTTGTGACTGATGAACTCAATCCATCCATATAAATATTTACTCTTTTCCTCTATATACATATCTTTACATTCCAATATTTTTCTCTAACTTAGAGACATTATTTTATGTTATTCCTTGTAACAATTGTACTTCTTATTTTCTATTTTATATAGGTTGTTTCAAAAACTGTACTCATGATGTTTGATTTAAACATAGTAAATATAAAACAATTTATTTCCATGGTTTCGTTTAAATTATAAGGAAGTAATTTAATTAAAGTGATAAGAATATATAACCCTTGAATTATAAAATAAGAACTCTATATTCGATAGCATTTATGACACACAACACCAAGCACGTTAGGGAATATAATATCATATGACATTACAATATAAGTATTTCTTTAAATAAATTTAATCAATAATATATCTTGAAATTCACATAATACAATTTTAGCATTATTTAAATTCAAGAAAACCTCATTCGATTGATTATGTTATCCGCAAGACCGACTTTTTTCAAGAAATAATATATTATAAAATTGTCATTATTTAATACAATAAGATATATCCTACCTGTTGAACTATCATTCGTGAATTATATTAACTTAAATTTTAAAATATACGAGTTATTAAAAAATAAGTGAAGAATATAGAAGTTACTAATTAATTACAAATGAATATATAAAATAATTGAATATAAAAGAAATATCTTTATTCTCACAAAGGAGTGTTATACTAATAATATAAATTATTTAATATTATTGAATGAAATTAGTGAATTATATATGTTATATGTTCAATAAAATATTATGTAAATCCATCTAATTAATTGGATAAGTGTAAAATAAAAACAATCACAATTTTTGGAATAAAATTAAATATTTTGCTAAATGGAATTTTACAGCCTTTTAATAACGAACATATTTTAAATTCAAATTTTGAACCTTTTTTAAATTTTATATGTAAAATTTATCTTCACTTTTAGGAATAAAAATTTCAAAATTTTCTTAGGGTTATTTTTGTGTATTTTTCTATGAGTTTTCATTTTTGAATAAAATGTGAAAAAGACTGAATATTAATTGAAAAAAATTATATTAATTACTTATAAAGATAAAATATATATTTAAATAATTTCAACATTTTTAGATAAGTTGTACATATATTAATAATATTTTGGTCATTTTAATAAATTTCACTTTGAAATTCGATATAAAAACACATCAAAGCCTTGAATATTTTTTCACTAAAAACCTTCATTATCGTCCCCTCTCCGGGATTAATTTTAAATTAGTTTCTGTAACTTATGTAATTGGAAATTGAAAACATGTATTCCACACTTAAAACCCGAATAATTTAGAATGTATAAAAATTTCAACATATATTTTGAACAAAATTATTAGTGGATGTGATTAAAATTAAATACAACAATTAGGAGAACAATTTCTTAATAAGGAACTAAACTGTAAACATAAGGGCCAAAATGACCTAGAAACCTATCCAAAATCAATTTTTTGTTCATATTTTGACCATATAATAACTTGGATCTAATTATTTTCATTATTAGATCCACATGATATTGTAAAACGTCTATTTGATTCCATTTTAAATTTTTTACAAGAATGCCTCTCTTCCTCCACTATAAAAAGGCACCCACCCTCTCACATATTCACACCTTAAAATCCCTTTTTATCAGTAAAAATATTCTCAAATAAGCTCCCAAAATCCCTTACCTTAACCTATAATAATATACATTGGATATAATACAAATGATGAATAATTTTGGTATAAGAAAATTTGTGTAATCTGAAAACGAGGTAACATTCCTAAAAGATTGGTTTCATTTTATTTCCGTCTCCACACCATAAAATCATATTATAACATGGTAATATAATAAAATTATTATACCAAATAGAATATTTTAATATTATATATATTCTAACTAAACCTACACACACATCTATCTAATGGGAAATGAACTTACCATTCAATTATGGTGAACTACTACCTTAAGAAACAATAATTATTCGTTATTGTTTTACCACCTCCCATGGAGGGAATTGTTATGGAAACACTATTTATATTTTTTATATATGGTATTTATAATTTATTATGTGTTATTTATGTTTTATGTAAAACATTTTTTTAGGGTTTTCATTTTTTGAGAATATGATAACATCATTTGTGGAAGTATGGACTACAAACACCTCAAAACGATGTTATTCTTTTACACTATACATGAAATGTATAAATGATGGTTTTAATAAACCTAAGTGAATTTCATGATATAAATATGACACTATAATAATAATTTACTTATATATATATCATTTACTTTTCACTCTTTTTATATGATAATGAAATTGATGTATCGTTCATACATACGTACGACCAACGTTCTCCATGAATTGTGCATTTCATTTATTATCCCCAAATATTATGGTTTAAAATAAATACATATATAATCAATATATATGATATATTAATCTTTTTATTCATTCTAAATAAGATTAAATCATGATATAATTAATATGAAAAAAAATAATACGTCAAATAATTCTTGAAAAACTAGGAAATTAACTCCTGAAATAGTGAAAATAATAATAGATTGTTAACAAATGGATAACAATATATTATAAAATAATCATATAGGATAATATATATATTCTTAATGATTTTTTATATGTTAGTTATTTTTTATGATCATTATATAGGAGGTTAAAGGGCTTCCACCACAAAGGAAACACTAGTTAAGTGATTATTGTCTCACTTTTCATTTCGTGAGGCATATATCATTTTCACCATTTATTTCATTTGTCTCATGTATATAGTTAAAATATTGTATTTTATATTATAAATAAATTAATATTATTTTTATTTATTGTTTTATTTGAATGTATTTATTTCATGGGGATTATAATTCAATAGTTATAAATTAATAAGTAACTTTGTATCAATTTTCATTCATTGAGACATACTTTATTATTCTACACAAAATTTATTTTATATGTTGTACATAATTCCACAATGAAATATAATATCATGATTCATACATTATTAATGATATTTTTATTTACAATTTTAATTATTTTATTATATGGGATTTGAATTAAGTTTTATCAAATGGAAAAGAATTTCCTAACCCAGTTTCATTATTTGGTTTATATTACATCATCATTATCATTAATATTATAATATTTTGTTCCTAAACAATTATTATCCACTTATTTTACATGGAGTGACATTTTAGACAAATTATTTATTTATATATTTATTCTCTCATTAAAATTATAGACTTTTCAATTTCTTACTTCAAAATACATTTTTTCAGGTTTTTTACACTTGAATTTACAATAAATGAATATATTTGATCATTTGTAAATTAATTCTACAATTTTCTTTTCTTATTTACAATAAATACATTCTTAATGAAATATTAACATTTCAATAATATTTGGTAATAAAAATTTGTTAAATATTTTTAAGAAAACTATACTTCATTACACTCGTTTATTGAAGAATCCATTTTCTTATAAAAACCCCAATTATATAAAAAGGTTTTCAAAAATGATTTTTCCATTTCCATATTTTTTTTAAAGAAATGTTTATCCATTATTTGTTTTAATCACTTTTTCAAAGTTATCTTGATTTAGTTATATGAACAAGTCACTTTTGTATCCTTTCTACCACACAAAAGTAATGTTCATTTATCCTTGTTTGACATGTACGGATTTACCTACCATTATTCCATTGATGATTCATTTGAATATTTAAAATGTTAATGATTAAATAAAATGTTGTTTTTAAAATTTAGTTCCAATGAAAATTATATTCAAATGGTTTTCCCAAAAAAGTTATATTTTCCTCAATAATGATTTTAATGTTCTTCAAATATTTAACAATTGAAAAAAACCATTTTTTAATCCAAGTTGTATTTTTTATTGATACCATCCTTATTATTTCTCTTGATGGTTTATGATTTATTTTTCCAAAAATTGTATGGACATTCACTTCCATTATTTCATTGAATATCCCCCTTGAAATATTCAATTTCCTATGATCATTTGACATTAAATTTCTCATTATTATCCATATCCTTTATCATGGATATATTTTTTTCCAAAACTATATATCATTTTTTACATATTGTATTCACTTTGATAGTTAATTTATTATCTTGGTAAATATTGATAAATACAAATTATTTATTCAATATGGATATTTGATAAATAATGTTTTATATTAATTAAATCAATTACTTTATATGTGGAATGATTTGTAAATAAATTTACAAGAGGGACCCAACCATATATATCCCCTTGATGAATTGATATTTTCCACTGAGACAAATTAGTTTCTTAAATTAAACAAGTTTCTATGAGCAATATTATAATTTAAGGAGGATACAACTAGCTACTAGAAGTTTTCAGGTTTTTGATACATGATGTATAATAATTATAAATTGAAATGATTTTGACGCAATATTTATTATTCATGAGATATTATCTGTGAAATATTCAATGGATTAATTTTAACTTTAGTATATTTTTTAAATGGCAAATGTTTTCAATTATTTTCCATTCCATAATATTTACTCACTCCGTCTTTGTTTTTTGATTACATGGAATGTGTGTTAAATTATTTGAGATGAAATTTTTATTATTTCTCATTGATGCATTTCTAATTCCACTGTACTTACCATTAATGATAATTCGAGCTAATCCATATTATGTTTACTTTCCTCATGATTCTATGATGTTTACAAACAAATATGCAAAGATTGCATAGATGGTATAGAGTTTCTATCATAGAAAATAATTTATGTTGTAAATTTTGTATTAATTTTTAATACAATAATATTGTATTTTTTTATTTTACAAAGACTAATAAATTGTTTTTTACTTTTTGACGTGATTTACTTCTATGTTATTTTAGTATAACAGAAGCGTGACTCCAGCTCCAGGATTCTAGGGTTGGGTAGCTACAATTTCTGCCACTTCTGTGATTGGAATTTTAAAAAATGGATTCAATATTTGGAATCATAATAATTTCTAATTTCTAATAAGGTCATCCTATTTTTGTACCAAAACTATTAGTGAATGCAGTTAAAATTAATTATAGAGATTAAGAGACAAAATAGCTCATAAGAGTCCAAACCTTAAAAATAAGGGCTACAATTACTATATATCCTATTCCAAACCTATATTATACACATTTTTGGACTATATCCTACATTTTATAAAACTATGGTTTAATATTTGGGGTAAATAATGAAATGGAGAACTCCCAATAGTGTTTACCTTTTCATATTTAGAAGAATTCCACTCTTCCACCACTATACAAAAAAATGTCATCCATCCCACTTAATAAAACCTCCCAATCCATTTATATCATCCAACAACACCCCAAAATAATCTTCTAACATTACTCCCTCCACCTAGAATAGTCACCTTGGTAATAAGGCACACCAATGATGTATTTTGGTATGAACCGAAAAGAGTTACCAGAATAAGAGGTAACATTCTTCAACGATCTATTTTGGTTATTTTACATATCCACGCCTTATATTATTTTCTTACTATTATTAAATAAATACCTCATTATCATAAATACAAAGACATGTCTTTATAAAAATTGTTTTACCTACAATTTCTCACACATGAATCATACGATATACACAATCATCGTTCATGTGTATGAAGAACTACTGCCTCACGAACTAATGTAATTTGTATTTGCATTGCCACCTTTAATTGTTGTAATAATGATGGATTTATAGTTTATATATGATATATATTGTATTTATAATTTACATATTCATCAGGTATTTTTAAATAACACATACCTTTATTCTTCCCATTTTGTGAAAATATGATATCTTCACTTGTAAACAAGTCGACTACCGCCTCCACAAAGTGTTATGATTCATTCAAACTATAAATAGAAATTATTTAGGTTGATTTTAATAAATATATGTGAGTTATATGAAATAAATTTTATATTTAAATTATAATATTCATATTTATCATTTACTTTTCATTCTTTTAATACAAAAAATAAATGAAAATAACATTCATGTTTACATGTGGCATATTGTTTCTATAAATTGTGCATTTCAATTCCTATCTCAATTTTTTTGGATTATTCCAAATACTTAAAAAATTACTTTATTTGATAACTAAATCATATTTTACATTCTATAGATTATAAAATCAGGGTCTAATTAATTTGAACAAAAAGTAACAAGTTAAAATGTACTTGATAAACTAGGAAATTAAAACACGAAATAGTGAAAATAACGAATGAGTATTAAAAAATAGTTAATAAGATATAATAAATATTATTAATGTTGGGTTATAAGTTAGTAACATGTTTAATACCCCTATAAAAGATGTTGAAAGTCATTCCTCCAAAAGGAAACACAATTTAATAGATTTTATCTCAATTTACATTCCATTGAGAATAAATTGATGTTATGCACCAATTTAAATTAATGTGGGGTACATAATGACCCTTTTTTATTTAATTTAATTATTAACTAATACATAATTGTATTATATGTTACACTTTGAACTATCTCATCCTAGGGGTTTTTACTTGATAATTATGATGTGGTTAAAGTTATCTTTTCAATATCTCTTTATTTTGTGATTGTAAACTTTCTTTTAAAACTACTACATCCAAATGATCGTTCTTTATATTACCTTTATCTATAAAATCTTTATGGTCATTAAATGTATATTATTATTTAATAAAACAAAAAAATGATTACATATTGTGTTCATTTTGACTCTTATATGAAATATTTTAAAATTCATATCTTTTACTCAATATTGATATTTGATAAGTAACATTGTTAATTAGTTAAATAAAATTTTTATATTTTGAGGAATGCATTGGAAATGCACTATATTGGTGGAGGAGAAGTTAATGCATGACCCTAAATGCAATGGTCGTCTCATGAGAAAATCGGTTGGCCAAATAAGATTAGTTTAAACTGTATTGAAAATAAATCATGACCGTAATGAAATCATGGAAACATGAAATCCAATGTTGATGCAATTCATTTATTGAGAATTTAGTTATTATTATTATACATTAGATTTTTTTACATATCTATTGATTCATTGAATTCCGATTTTATTTATTATATATAAATTTTTTTAATTATATAATCTTCCATATTCATTATGTATTATGAAGATATTTATATGGAATGTTTTTTAGATATTTACCTTAACACAATGATTATTATCATTGATTCCTCATTTCTTTGGTTGTACATACCCTTACATTGATATTCCAATCACCCTTATTTTCTTTCACTTTTACATTGTATGAAGAAGAAATATTTGAATGCGGTATTGAGGAATCTATTCATTTCATTTCATTATGTCTGTTGTTTTTTTTCTATTGCCCAGTGTAATATGGCCGTCAAGTATGTAATATGGTTTTCCAAAACTACTAAACTTTTAGATCCTCTATGATTTTATTCCTTGTATTCATGCCAATATAAAAAAATAATGCACTAGCTATATACATCTAGGGTCGGGGCATTACAAAATAATCTTATGAAATCCTTTCCTTAATCAAGGATAACATCCAAGAATTTCATATGTGATTGGACTAACTCTGCATTACATCATTTCCAAATTCAAGGTTCCCTCCCTAGACTATATTATTGGTAAAATTACCTTAATGAAATAGGGTCACTCCCCATTCCCATCTTTATTATCTCATATGATATACATATCTACCCAACACATTTTAGAGCTCTATAATTCTTTTTCCAACCACCACATAATTAAAAAAATACATATTTGTTCTAGAGAATAATAAAATATTTATCATATCATCTATTCATAAATCATGGAAATGATACATGGTTCCTAAAAATTTATTAACTCTATTCATAAATCGTATATTGAATTAATAGATATTTATTATTTGATAGTAACCCTTGTGAATCATAGTAAATAGAAAAAAGATTTTTTTATAGTTAAAAAAACCTCTAAAATATCACTAGAGCATTTCTTGGGGTGAATACCCATCTTATTTTAAATAACATATTTAGAATCTAAAAAATATAAAATATTTGGAAAAAATGTTATTTGAAAATAAATAAGGAAAATTATAATGTAATATTTAAATTAAATATTATTTATGATGGTGGAGGATTCCAGTTTTGTGGTGTGTGTTAAATCAAAATTCCATTCACATTATCGATAGTAATACAGAAGCACCTAGTTTATATATTTAATGGATGATTCAATGAAAATAAATCATAGAAAGAATTTTTTTTTGAATAATTACTATACTAAATATTTTTATAGTATAAAAATCATTCATTAAATCATATTATATAAAATATTAAAATATAGTTGAAGATTCTCAATAGAAGATAAAAACATGGTTCAGTTTCTTTGTAAACAATTATTTGGATAATTGAGTACATAAAGTGAAAAAATGAATGGAGAAAAATAATATCATGAAGAAAAAATATGATAATTAAATACATATTACTTTTGAGTGATCTTTCATATAATTTCATGAATTGAAAATTTAATCTAGGTAGTCATAGTAAAAATGAGATTGTAACATAAAACTCTTACCTTTAGTAATTATATGTTCTTAAAGTCTCTAACTTCCTATTTAATAAATTTTAATTAATTATATATCTATAAAAAACCATAATCAAACCTATAATACCATAAATTGTTTACTTATAATATCATATTTCCTGTTCATTAGTAATATTTCTTTATCATCATCATTTTGGGTGTTCACTGCTTTTTTCATGTATTTTTTTGTTTTTTGGTTATGACCCTTGTAATATGATCGTGGTAAATTATACAAAAATATAGGGCATACATTTTAAAAAATTAAATTTCTAAATTTGGTTTAATTTAATTTTAATTAATCATGAAAACTACAATAAAAACATGTCTTTGATAAGTGATTTTTTAAGAATAAAACATCATTTTATTCCATTAATTTCCTTATATAAACCATTAAATCAATATTAAAATATTATAATGATTATTTATTATATAATATGAATTAAAAAATTAATAAATAGGGATTTAATAAACTTATTTAGATAAAAAAAATTCTGTGCATTAAAATAGTATATAGAAAATGTGTTTTTATGACCAAATGATTACTTATAAAAAAAATTATAATGATAATTAATATAAAATTAATCATATGATTTATAATAACTGTATTTTTTTCCCATAGAAAAAATAAAAAATAAATACTACATTTACCTAAAAATAAATTATAATTTATTTTAAAATTCGTATTTTTCACTATTCTCGAAAAATAATTATTTTTAGAAAACCCTATCAAATCACTCTAAACTATTAGTTAATTTTTTATTTAATAAATGATATTCATTTACTAAAATAAAATATCTTAAATTTGGAGAAATTGATTATAGATTTCATGTGAAAAAATGTGATAAAACCCACTATTGAAGAACATATATTTATGATGTGTAAAATGAATTAACTAAAAATTTTTACTAAATAATTTTTCATTAATCAATATTTTTTAATTATTATAGAAATTAAAACTATTTAAATAATGTTATTATTACAGTTCAATCTTTCTTATTTAATAATGAAAACACTGGTTTACCATATCATTGTTCTTATAAATTTAGTGTTGAATGTAAGGCATTCTATAGAATACATAATGCTTTTTTAACAAGGAATGATACTTAAATCATGTGGTGTTACATTCTATACAAATCAGGAAGAACTTTTCAATTGAAAATTTCATCACATTATTAAATACCCAAAACAGATATATCTAATTTATCGCATCCTCATGATCTCATGTTACATTATCAATCTTTTGATTAATCCAAAAAATATTAGCAAGGAGATTTGTATGGTTCAAATGAAATTTATATCTACATTACAAGATTTTTAATGATTTTTCTTTATATTTTAGATCATTATATAATGGTACAATATATAATTTCTGGTCTTGTGAAAGACCAAATATTGACTTCATTAACTAGGATACTTGTAACGCATCATGAACCTATGAAATGATTGGTGGGAGTTTTCGGGGATAATCTATAGTCCCCACTTGATCATGGATCTCAAGGGGAACACTATTAAAAGCGATTAACTTTCCCTTAGTTCCAAAATCTTATAAAAATTTTCAATAGTGAAATTATAAGGAAAAAAATCTCGCCAAAATCAAATTCAATATCTCTCTAATGAGTATCAGCATATGCCTTTGGTCAACTATGTTGTATCTTGGGGTGTTGTTGAAATGCTATAACATTATTGTCGATTTACTTATATAACTCAGGTATGAATAACATTATTTCTCAAAATTAATTCATGTATGTTAGTGTCCATGAATTATTTCCTATATAGGGATCCATAAAAAGACATCCGATTTATTGAGTTATATCTATTATTATAAGAAAACTCAACTATAGGAAGGTGTTGATCCCATCAATAATTGAAATCTACATAATAGGATCTCAATAATCCTATAAAGTTTAAATGGTCCTCCTATACTATTGATCATTCTAAGGAAAATAATTAGTACTAAAACATTACTCAATATCTAGAGGATTCTAAATACATTTACAAAACATATAGGTGAACCGTGTATCCTGATTACAAATAATTGTGTGGGGTAACCCATGTAACCATACAACATCCCGAATTTAAATACTGGAAATATGATCAAAATATAATATTCTATAATATAAATAAAGTGTTATATCTTCCTATAGAGGTAAATTAAAACTGAAATAGCATTATTTTTAGATATTTTTGGAGTCCAATGACTAAATCAAGCATCAAATTTTATCATTTATATTTTGTTATGATTAATTTATTTATCTTCCCCTAGTAATTATATATCTCCTCATTTGGTTGATAAAATATCTAGCATTAACATACATACTCTGAAATTTCTCAATTCATGTTTTCCTTACCAAAATAATCATTCAATTTATCAAATATATTCATACATCAATGATGGATATATAATAATGATTTATGGGATTCTTACAATTGGTTATTTTAATTTTATTGTGTTGAAGGAACACATAATCTATTCCTAGAACTTATCATTCCATTACAATCAAGGATGAACTCATGAACATTTATCACCTTCTTTGTTATCTCTATATCCTCATGTATCTCCTCATTAATCATTACATGGATAGATTGAAATATATTTAAAAAGTTAAACTTTATCCCCTTCCATTATTATTTAAAGGTACATCCTTTTGGAATCCATAAATATTTGATCATTTTTTATCCTCTTCATAGATAATTTTTCATGATCCTTTCAAACAATAAAATCAGCTACCTTGTTCATATTCCATGTGTGGTTGTGTATTTTGAATTTAATATCAATAATCATATCTTTCCAAATTATTTACTATACATTCAACTTAATAGAGGTGAATATATAGAATTTAAATTTTTTATAACCATTAAATATTTCACACCGTTCTCCATGTAGTTACCATTCCCAGATCATTAATGAAAATGATGTTGTTTCAAACCCAAAATCAGTTGTCGGGAAATTTTTCTCGATAACCATAAATTGTAATGATGCCTAAGATATCTCCAAATAATTTTTAATAATAATAAACTACATCTATTTCATTAATGACCCACTTTAAATAAAAAACAATTCTACATTATATGGTAGTGTTAGATCAGGTGAACTGTCCTAACTTATCTTAAGTTCCTTATAATGTTCTTCAAATTCACCAACCCAATGTATATTAAGCCACATAAAATTATAATTATTGAGATGATTATATATTAAAGATAAATAATCCAATTTTTTAATATCCATCCAATATAAGAAAACCACGAATTTCAGTCATAGTGTTTTGTCTGGGTGAATGTTTGATAACATTTATCATTATTAGATAAAGTGATGTACTCACTATTTGGATTATATAACCCAAACAAATAATGTATTTTTTATAAAAAGTGACATTTGATAATAGATTCATAAAAATATTCTTCTATAGGGTCTTTAGAATAATCAACAAGTAATCTCCACTCTCTTACTTTCTCTTATAATATTTAATAATATATTTTATAAAGACTACCCCAAAATGATCACAGTAGACCATAAAGACTATATTCCTTACATCCATTAATATTTTGAAGTGAAATAGTATGAAAAAATGGATTTATTATAAAATCATAGTTTCCATACATTTATTATATATCAATAGTGGTTATGTATTATGTTTTGACCCTCAAGTGATAGTATTCAAATCGATGATCAATATAGTAAAAACAATTTTGGCCCTTATAATTGCATCAAAAAATAATAAATATATTTAAAATGATAATAATTCTTAATTAGCATCATCTTGGGTTCTCAATAATCAATGTATAGTCACATTGATCCATATTTCATCATGGATAATTGTACTAGTGCACCCCATAAAGATGACCTTGGAAAAATGAATCCTTTGACATGATTCACCTTGATTTTATTATTTAATTACTATATCTTATTAAATGTAATTCATTATAGGGTTATTGAAATTGGTAAGCCACAATGTATTGTTTCTACTAAAATAAAAAATTCATGATTTGTATAAAGTCTAGGAAACATATTTAGAGGGAAATCAATAAACTCCTTTAAAATAAGTATATCATTAATGCCATGTTTCCACCTAATTATCTCAGATAAATAAAACCTTTGAATAGGAATCAAGACTCAAATAATATATTTAATATCTATTTATTGTCCAAATTAAACCTCACTCAGATATGAAAACATTGGATGGTTCACAATATGAAATGTGACTTCCCTTTATAAACAATTGATATATGATTTATATAAAAAACATTAATCCTTCCAAAATAAAATGAAATTTAAGTAGGGGAATATTAAAAATAATTTCAAGAATCAAAATCCTAGAAATTCTATTTTCGATGAATCATAGACTTTAGATGTAATCGTTATACCATGAGATGTTTATAATAGTAATTTAATTCATAATCTTAATATATGAGAATAAACAATCCTTGATACATTTCATGATATAAATTATTTAATATAACTAATATCCAATATTATAATTCAGTATTTTAGTGTACCTATCATAACATAAAATTAATCCTTCTACAAATAATCCCTTAATAAAACCAAAATGGATAGTTTAAACATAACGAATTATTAATATAAATGATTAATCCTGGAAAATAATTACTTGGATGTCTGAATCATATCAACTTCATTTCAATCTATTGGAACATTAATTTAACATTGTTTATCCAAAGAAAATATCATATTTAAATCCCTCATAATGGCTATTAATGAAAATGTGAATTGTCCCAATCTTATTCCCCAAGAGTTTCAAATCATGTACTAACTAAAGAACTATTCACTGTGCATCAGAATGATTAATTAGATATACTCAAAAGAATCATTTTACGGATATTACACTAATATTTATCTATTCAAAACCCACACCCACTTATATTATCTTTATAGAGATTTATTTTCTTAGGTAAATAACAATTATTTCATTTACCATAACGTTGGATGTTATCATATACATAATATTGTCCTATGAGTTCTTAATAAAATTTCTTCATTGTAGTTTCAAATAGTAACTAAGACTATCCTTTGATAATGATAATAGTAACCCATAATTTTCATAAATAAATAATTAATCATTTTAATTGAATATTCATCACATTTCACAATAATGATTTACAAAAAATCCAAGAGTTTTATTGTATTTTGAAACATTTCTATATAAAAATGCCATAAATAAAATATCATATATAATTTCTGATTATGTTTGTCAAGATTTATACCTTTCCAAGTCATATCTTTCTTTCAAACATTTTTTAATACCTAGAGAATGGAAAAAAAATAAATGGTTTCATAAGATGCGTGTTAAGGGTAAAAATATATTATAAAAAATGATCATAAGTGAGAATCATTTATAAAAAAGGGGAAGTGACCATGTTCAAGAATTAAAATAATTATACCCAATCAGATAAATATATTTAATCTTAAAACATGGAATTAGGTTATTTCAATCAAATGACATAAGGAATAAGTGTGTGGAATCATCAATAATCAATAATGAATCATGATAACATATCATAAGAGTAATACATATTTTTTTGGAATGTACATAATCAAAGAAAATAATTTCCTTAATCACATCTCACTACCAATACTATCGTAATGGATTGGGTTCAATCCCTACTACATAATTTATTTAGATTTGTATTATTCACAAGACTATATTTTTCGAATAATTCCCTTATTGAATGAGGGGAAATATACTGTCTAGACCTTATTACCAAATGACATATCCTAATTTATCTAATTAATTACATTGTTATATAATTCTATCACCTCTTGTTACATAAATAAACTCATATTTAAGTGTTCAAAAAGATCATAAAACATGATTCATATAATGAAATCAAAACTGTCTAAAGGATACAAGATTGAAAAACACATCTTCATCATCATAATACGCCAAACAGAAAATGAATAATAATAGTATTATTAGTTCATATCTTAATTAAATCATAAGAAACATTGAATTATTTTGATATATATAAAATACAAATAAAATTTCAATTAAACATGTTTTGAGGAAAATATCAATTTTAATTAAAATCAATTCATTGGAATCAAAAAATACCAAAAATATTAAGGATAAAATTTTATTGGAAAATATCAAATGATAGTAACAATGTGGTCTTTTAAGAATATATTATTTATGATGGAAAAGGAATTTGTATATGTGGTGCATGTTAAAATTAAAATTCCTTTCACATTGTAGGTAAAAAGATAGAAGAACATTTTTGAAAATAAATGAAAAGAAACTTCATTTAATTTTTTATGAAAATTAAAACATTGGAATACCACTTTAATAACTATTTTTAGAAAATTGAATTCATTATAGAAATCATTTTAATGAAACTCTGGATATGCAAAAAAACTCCCGGATGTAGAGAAAAAACATAGTTCAGTTTCTTAGAAAAATGATTTCTCTATGTTCAAAAAATTAACATAGGAAAATGAATAAAAAACATGAAATATCATGAAGTAACAACAGTTTGAAAACATAAATAATACATGGGACAGATATATCATTTTTGGGTCCCACTAAATGAGCATAATCAAAATCAAGAAATGAAAAAATAACCAAATATGTGTGTATTTTTAAAATTAATGGATTGGAGGATGAAGGTTTCCATGATCACATGAATCACATTAACATCCAGGATATATGTGATCACATTTAATTCAGTTGTTCATGCAGATAGTCATTCCCATTACAAATCCTATGGGAGATCCTCTATAGAAACTTTCATGAAAACATCTATGGTCTTACAAAGTAATCTAAGACACTCACTAACCACCCGACTATAGTGATAAAATCACCCCCAGTTCACATGATTTACCAAGAGGTAGGTGCCTGAAAAAAAAATCTCTAAATATATTGAAAATAAGTGGAATATATCCAAATTTGAGAACCTATTGTAGTCATAAAAATCACACGATGCACCCGAAGAGTTTGTAGGATAATGTACAAGATCTCGTACATATATCACCCTCATCACGTGAATGCTTCTGACATTTCCAACTACTCTTGTGCTCCCCAAACGGATCTATTATTAAGAAAAGGGTTATCTTGTGATAATGTTCATGAATCTCTACAAGACCTTTTATAGGTTATGTGATTCATCACTGGTAGGTAGAGTGATTGTCTTTGACCAAACTCCTAAAACCTCATGAGATCCCCAAACTTTTTATAATAAGAAAATTAACTAAAAAAGTGGAATGGTTAAAGTATATTTTAGTATTAAAATTCATTTTGTAGTCTTTAGGAAATTCACAAGTTGTCCTAAGCCCCTAGTGACATGTCTGACATGCCATGAATGATTCGGTAGTAATGGAACCCCTGTCATGAATAGGGCTTTGGACATGTCTGGGAGGAATTGTGCTCCCTAAAATTTTCAAAGAAAAAATAGATGGAATTTTCCATGAAATTATTGTGCATCTCTGCAAGCCATTTTCTAGTTACATGAAGTGTCACTAATTCAGAGATTTATTTTCTTCGACAACATTCATGAAAACTCAGAAAACCCAATAAGTACTAATGAAATGAATAGTGAAATAAAAGGGAGATGACAGTAGCCTCTTGCGATTATAAAAATCATATGACGAACTATAAATGTCTTGTGAGACCCCTTGACAATTCAATTTTATCTTGTAAACGACATCTTGGAAATCCATCCTAATAGAATATCCAAGACAAGGCATCAATGATCACCGGAAAATCGTTCATCATGCATCTTGATCTTGAAAAAGTCATTAAAGATGTAGTCCAGAAAGTACCAAAGTCCCTCGATATGTCCGCATAATTTGGAAAGATCCCTTTAATTTATCGTAATCTAATAAATGGGGTGTCTACAAGATGGTTGCGGTGTCGTTGATAATCATGTCATTCCCCTAGAATGACCTAAAACAAACCACTCACAATCACATGAAAAAAAATCCATCAATCAATTATGGCCTATATTTTCGTAATACATAAAATGAAAATTGGAAGATAATGATGGTTTATAGAGCTATAAATACCCTACCACATCATGAAAAAATCAGAATACTTTTTCCATGGAACTTCGCACCAGAACACCCAGCAATCTGAGGGAATTTCACAAAGTGGTTGATCTTAGGACGAAAAAAGTTTTCTGTCAGGTAAGATCCGATGAAATATTGGAGTGATAAAGATGAATGCACAGGGGTTTCTATGATCATTCATAGATCATGTGAATGACTTATGACACGTCACATGAAGAACATCTTCTATAGCTTTTAGATCACTTGATACATAAAAACCATGATAACACTGAATATATATATATGGTATGTGAAAAATATGGTTTAAACAATGATTCAAAATATGGGATCCTTATGAAAAGAACATAGTTGTTGATCCTCATGTGATTCACATTAACCAACTATATCATGAGATGTCATTAATAGATGTTATCCAGTTAATGTTATTCTCTATTGGTATACTATTTCGATTACACAAGGTCTCATGGACATATCAGAGAAAGTAACATGGATCCCCCCGGGCATGCCTCACAAGTCATGCGGAAGCCTCCAGGATTGCCATCAAAACCATGCGGTGTTCTTGAGACATGTCTCCCGACTCATATGGAAGAACCTATACATGTTCGATGAGTCTCATAATAGCAACAAGGAATATCGGCTAGCAATAATAACATATTTGGGAGAGGCAATTGAGATCTCCTGATGTCCTCATAACATGTCTGTTGGCTTTCCGATATCCCTCAAGACAAGGCATCCTTGGTCATGCATCACCCTCCAGACATGTCTCATTTACTCTTGGGACAACCTCCAAAAGTGACATCCATCATTCATTGTGACACCATGGAGAGTTAGCTGGATCTTGCAACACCATATAAGCATTTTTATTAGGATCATATGATGCCTTTTTGGATCAGCTTTCTAGGTCTCAGGATGTCCTCTTGACATGTAAGTCCTGATAAGGCAACAACCATCAGATGTGGATTCCAAGTTATGCGACATCCAATGAACAATCCCAATGGATCTAGAAATTTTCTTTGGATATATTAGCTGGACATCTGGTAACAACCAAATCTTTTATCAATGAAATTTTTCCCTTCTTAAGATTATATTAAATATTATAAAAAAATACATATCATAAAGATACCAATACAAACATTATTCTCATTAATTAAGAATAAAATAAATGATATTTATATAAATTAAGAAACGTATACTAATGGATTAGTAAAATGATCATTGGAATAAAAACATGACCATTATGAATAGAAATTGAGCCAATTGAATAGTAACCACTCCTATAAAAGTATAAATAACTTTTTTAATCTTATAAATGGAAATACTATTTCATTTTATTAAGTTATATGTAAATAAATGTTTTAAAAATTATAAATTTAGTGTTTTTATCTTATTATAACAAAAATGATTATTTAGAAATATATATTTAATATAATGTTTTAAAATAAAATTTATTTTCATAAAATATAATTTTAAATTAATACTTTGTTTTCTTATTATGATAAGATAATTTTATGTAACCTTAATAGAATTTTCAATGTTTTATAAAAGTAGTTATAGTATTATATCAATCTTTTAAAAAAAATGATGATTTTGTGAGAAAATTAAATTCCATATAAAAAAACTATTTTCCTTAAATGGAGTGCATTTTTGTATTATAAACTTATAAAAATGGTCAGTTTGATGTTTTGTAAATTTTCTAAAATAGTTCAATTTTGGTAAATAATCAAGTATGATAATTTATGGTATTTATCAAATAAATGAATTACTAATTCATAGATGATGCGTGGATGATGTAAGCCCATAATATCGAATATTCAGTCATAATTGAATATATATATTGATTATGTTTTCATTATTGGTCATCATGATAAAATATAATAAAATAATGAATATTATAATAATAAAACACCTATCTAATCCCCAATAAATACCACCCCACCACCTATAATTCTCTCACCTTCCAAGATTTGAACCTGGTCTAAATTCTATCTAATAATCTTCCCAAGATTCTACAAAATATTTTGGAAAATTTATTCTCAACAAAATACCTAATCCAATTTCCCTATGGGATTTTTCAAGTAGAATTATTCAAGATGTAAAATCCACTTTTATTTTATTTTTATTTATTTTAAATTTTATTTATTTTCATATTCTCTCCTTAACATCCATTATCCTTATTCCATGATAACTCTAGAATATTATATATATACTATATTTCATTATATTAATTGAATAATCCATCATGAAACCTATTCTCTTATCTATTTTAATTTAAAAAATCAAAAAGTCATTTCAGATATGTTAATTTGTCACCTTAGAGGATAAAATGTTTTCATTTTCCTTTACCACCTTCATAGTTGGTCATAAAAAATTTATAATAGAGGAAATATATTTTAAAATGTATTTCAAAAACTTTTTTATGTCATGTAACTCACATATATAGATATTATTTAATTATAAAACATTACTAGTTTTTAATGATCGAAAAATAACCAAAATAGACTAAACGAATATCATTAATGTATTATCTAGTGAATCATCCTCGTATCTGGAAAATAATTATATAAAAGGTCATTTAAAATTATATAGGTTCATTAATATCATATATTTTCAATTATGGATAAATATTTTCATTTTAAATGATCTTACATACCCATATATTAGTTAACTGATCATGAAGACTAAGAAAATAAAAATTATCGAATGATAGAATTCAACTCAAACTCATCAAAAAGGCCCTAAAAGAACGTAATAAAATTATTATAAATACAGTACATGTATAATTGGTTTTTTTATTAATTAATTACATTAAATTTATTATCTAGGATGTTAAATTGAAAAATTCATTAACAAAAAGCTATGGGGATTCTCAAATCAAATTCCATTTATCCGGTTTATTCATCTTTTATGGTAAATTTAACTATATATGTTATTTTAAAACTCCTAAAATATAAATTTATTGTTTATAACAATAATATTCTGGGATATAAATGTTTCTAATATAGTATTTTGATAAGTACATATATTTTATAGAATAACACTTCTTTCGAAAATACATTTTCACTCCTATGGAGTTGTTTCTTAATCTCTCAATGATGATGATTTTTATAAAAATAAGTTTTTCCCTATCTCTTTTGGGAAAGACCATGTTTATTTATAAATTTATTCTATATTAAATGAATCTCATTTGTTAGTTTTGGTTTATTTTATTTCTAATATTGATATACAATTAGAGTGGATGCATGATTAGGTCAAAATTACGATGTGATAGATGCACCCGGAATTATATAACACTTCCAGGACTTTTGTAGCATGATGTATCTCATGTGATAATGTAAAATATTTATAAACATGATTCTACATTTTTTATCAATTATGATTTTATTATAATGCACGTATGTGATGAGTGAACACGATGGAAACTTTGTACACAACGATGTGTGGTATTGGAACACTGATATATAATGTTTAATTTTTATGTATTTACACATTACATTACTTTATATAATGATTCCTCTTGTGAATATTATAAAAATAACATACTTATTTTTTTAGGATGAGGATTATGCAATCCCATGTGATATTTATTCATGTTCATATCTATCTTATTATTGTCATATTATCTCACCCCTTTTTTGATGTATATCATCAAATGATTATATATAATAATGAGTACATGATGGACACTATAAATCTATATATGAGGTAATTAATTTTTCTTAGAATATATATTTGTAAATGTTATGTATTTTTCTAATTTCCCCAAGATACTGATTTTTTTATCCTGGTTTTGTAGTGCTTTTATGTTATTTACCTCTAAAATGATCATGTAGTCATGTATGAAAATTGTGGTCTCTATAGTTGTTATTTTATCATTGTATAGTTAATTTTTCAATTAAAATTAGATAATATTACATCAAACCCTTAGTATGTGAATATGTATATGTAAGCACCCAAGAATCAATGTTTTAGAGAATTGGTAAACATAAGGATCCCATAAGTTATTCTTTTAGAGTTAATTTAACAGATGAATTTGTTAATTATTCATGAATTTTTTACTTGTGTTTTTTTAATTTCTTTTATATTTTAAAAAATGGTGTAAATTGGAAGAAATAAGGAAAAAATCTCATGTGAGGAATAATGTAGCAAAAGCCAGATCGACATCCCCAATCCTTTGGGCCGCAGAGTTAAAACATTCTTGGTGATTCTCACCCAAATGTTTGAGGATTTTATCAATAACTAAGATAATGTGTAACTTCTTCCTTCCCCTATGATGGATCAACTGGCTATCGAGTCTTTTGTATTGAAATGTGCACCAACATTTAGTGGATATCCATGTCCACTAGTTGTGGTATAGTAGGTCAACTTAATGTAAAAGATATATTATGTGATTCACTGTTCTTATATGGATAAAGTGACAATGTAAAGTTATAATTCAGATGGAGGGGATGACCACTTATTGAAGTCGACATAGCACATGAATCGAAAGGATAAAATTAAAGAGATAGAGTGGTACGAATTTATGAAAATATTTCTTAATATTTATTTCCCTTGAACTCTTCACACAATTATAGGTAGATAATTCCAAGAGTTGAGGAAAAAATGGTGTATCTTTCATGACTTGTTAAGAAAATTTCACATGGCTTCTAAGGTACACCTTGGTATTTTTATCCACGATTATAGAAATTCATAAAATTGGAAGCATTATGTGCATCATATGAATCATCATAGGGATTTTTGAATTGCATAAAGGTATTGTGAATTTCCTAAATATTGAAGAGCTCAAAGATCACATAAACCTACAATGAATCATGAAACTTCATAACCTTTAAAAATTCTCATGATAGCCGAACCTAGAAATCATTACATGATCCGTATAATAGAAAAAGGATCATCTGATCAAGACAATATATTTATGGAAATTCTCATGATGATTGTTAATCACCATGGATGAGGTTCAAAATAATAACATAGATAAGTTTGTGGATTAATTCAAGGGGTTTCATGGGAAAATAATTTTTAAGAAATAGTTCTCTTAAAATGGACTTGGAGCAATGTCTTGTGGAGGGATCTTTCCAAAAGGTCTTATAATGAGGCTATAAAAAATAGTTGGGAACAAGGACTCTAATAATGGAGAATTCAATGAATGAGTTTGTCTCTTCTTCCATATTTATGAGTAATTACTTGGAATTTTTAATTCTATATGGTAGACCAAATGTCACGCAAGACACCAATTGGTTACAACACCAAATTCTCATGCTGCACAAAGTCTTTATACCTATTGACATCAATCTAGAGGAGGTAATTTTTTTAATTTCTCTAAAGTAGCATTATAAAATTTAAAAAGGAACAAATTTCGGAATATGTGTATTATTTTACCCAAATATCAAAGGAATATAATGGTGTCCATGATCATGTGGGTTGTGTGAACACCAAGGAGACACGTGATCGCATGAAAAATGGAAGCTCGTGTTAGAGATCATGTGCACCACACAGACTAGAAATGATCTCATTAATCCCCTTTGAGATATCCACCTTGTTCCTGCAGAGGTGTCCTAGAGACTCGCTGATCATGTGGTGGAATCTCTACTAGCACCCATAGTTATGTTAAATTTTAAGAAATTTTTGCCTCATAAGAAATCTAAAAATATTTTGAAAATAATAGGCACATATCTAATTATGTGAGTCAATTATAGTCATAAAATCATTCAATGTGCCCAAAACATTCTCCATACCCCATGAAATATCTTAAAGACATATCACCCCAGTACGTGATACACTTTGGACATGTCCAAGAATTTTTATTCTCTATTTGTGGATCTAAGGAAAACAGAAGGGTTTGTACATGATAATGCTCAGGAATCTCTATAAGACCATTTATTACTTAGATGATGAATCACCAATGGTTATAGTGATTTTATTCAACAAAAACTCATAAAATCTCATGAAATTCCAAAACATTGTAAGATAATAAAAGTAAATAAAATTTTGTAATATTGGGAGATTCATATAGTCCTAAATATCTTGTGTAAAAACATAAGTTTTTGTAACGAAATTGAAAGTCCCTAGAGACATGTATAACATGTTTATCAAGAGATTTTGGACATGTCAACCTCGTTATGTGGAGGGATTCAGATGTTTCCAAGAAGACATAAACTGCCTCTACAGCTCAAAGGATGGGAAAATGGAATAGTCTGTGAAATGATTATGAATATCTATATGACCTTTTTCTTGTGACATGACACATCACCAATATATAGAATGATTGTTTCTGAAAACACTCAATCAAACTCATGAATCACCAAGAGTCCTGGTAAAATAAATAGGAACATAAATGGGAGTTGGAGGGAGTTCATGTCTTCTTGGACATGAATATTCATGAAAACCTAGCCCAAAACAAACACTAGAATGGATTTTCATGATATATGTCGCACATAGCTTCAAGTAATAGAGGTGGAATTTCTATAAATACCCCACAATAAGATGAAATATACACAAAAATTATCCTTTGAACCTTAAACTAATTAACCCAAGTAGCAGAGCATATTTATCTATCCAATTTATCTAGTAACCAAGAATATTATCAATTAGGTTAGATCTAGAGAAAAACTGGATTGATCATGAAGCATGAATAAGATAATCTTGTGATCAATCATAGATCACATGAAGGACCTCTTATAGGTGAAAAAAATTACATTTCAGATACCCTCGGGACCATGCGAGACGTAAAACAAGATGGTACTTAAAATATCTTTGGAATATGAAATAAAATGATAGAACAAAGACTTAATATTTGAGAGACTTATGCGAGGAACATATAAGATGATCCTCATGGGCTGCACATGAACCAAACAGATCATGTTACAACACCATAACATGCCTCCTAGATTAAATGATGCTCCTTTTTATACTATTATGATCCTTTTCAGTCCCCGTGACATGTTAGAGATAGTCTCATGGAGCCCCCAGGAATTCCTCCAAAGTATCACAAAACCCTATGGGTTTGCCATCCAAACCATGAGGTATCCTTCAAATGGGTATCCCAACTCATAAGGTGGACCTAGTACATGTCCTATGAGTCTCACGATATCATTAGCATGTATTGATTGGATCTCAAAATGTTCCCCATAATATCCAGCCATATCTTGGAATGACCTCCAGAAATGTGAACTATTTTTCATGGATTCCTTCATACATGTCATCATGGATCATACATCACCCTCTAGACATGTCACATTGACTCTCACAACACTCTCCATGCATGTAAGCATACATTCATGATGACATGGGAGAACGAAAGTTGGATCACGATATTCCCTATATGCCTATTAAATGAGATCATGTGATGGATTTCAAGATCAACCGACATGGTCATTCGATATCCTCTAAACAAGTGATTCTTGATCATGAGACATCTTACAGACATTCCAATGATGTTATTTGACGTCCCTGAGACAAGACTACTGTATCATGCGTTTTAATTTGGAATTTTCCAGAAAACATCCTCTCATATGTAATGAATAAAATCAAGGCATGTTGAGTAGGAAGTCAATTCATGTGAAGAAAAAAAGATGTTTAGGTCAATTGGGAATTATACGACATGATAAACTTTTCCAACCTCCTTAAATTGAAGCATTAGTGGGTAATCCCGGAACACAATAACTATAATTACTATGATTTCTGTTCAAAACAGGATAGTTCATACTCATTCATATGTCTCTAACTCCATATAATAATCTGTAGGGTTTTCCAAGTACATAAGTCCCACCTTCAAGTTGAGTGGGACTATTTATAATCCACCCCATTGTTTCATACGATGAACATAAATCATGTGAAAAAAGAAGCTAAAATAATCACATTATTCATACAAGGAAACCATAGTGTGTAAGCCCGGATCATATGTATGATATCTTATGTCCTTAATATAATAGAAACATTAGTCTGTATTCCCCGACAAAAATAACTACAATGGCTGTGATTCCTACCATAATTAGGATATGTAGGACACCTCTCTTGGGAATGTGTTATATATTATCCATCTAAAGCGCAATCCTAACACTTAAGTCCTATATCCACAAATAATTAGACTCATTATTTTCCATCGATGGTTTTTTACACCAATCATAGCTCACATGGGCTCTGGCAGTTCAAATAACCATATCATTCACACAAGAAAACCTCATTGTATAATCCTAGATCAGTGGCATGATATAATTACCCAACATATATGGGTATCTACCTTTAGGAAATCTTCAAGGTGTGAATGAAATTAGGTAACCCTAATTTTTTCTATAACTAGGATATATGGGACACCTCTTCATGGATCAATCTCATATAATAGGTTCCCATGTTCCCACATATATTTCATTTTTTTATGATGTAAAATTCCACAGGTTTAATGAAATATGTGGGTTTAGATTGTTGTTATATATTAGGATACATTGGATGCCTGATAATGCCTCAATCCCATCCTCATTTTATTAATCAGCTACTTGTATAACAATAAACTCCATATTTTAATGTTATATAGATTGAATATATAATCAGATACCCACCCAGTATAAAAGAAGGAATAACCATAGATACATATAGATGTATTCAATAATTAGATCCCATCATTTTTCATATAAAGGGATTTAACCTATGATCATCTTTTTAGGGTAACTTGTCTTGTTTTGGGATTATTAAGAGATTGATAAACATGTCTTAAATCTATAAGAGAGTCGCAGAGTATGGAAAAATTCTCCCAAAATTGTGTGATGTGCCCAACCTCCCTTCATCACGAACATTGTGAGTTCCTAAGAGGAATAAGGTTAGAAACCCCAACTGACCGCCTGCCTTTGGAATGAATTTATGTACCTAGTTATTGATGTAAGAACCATTTGGATTTTCAAAAAAAATCAAACAAATTTAAATCCCAATGGAATAATTGTGAAAAACATTTGAGCCCCAAAAATTAGACCACCTGGAAAAATATACTATCATATTTTTGAAGAAGTAATCATATGGTTTCCCCATTTGAAAATTATGTATACAGAATCCCATTAAACTGAGAGTATAATAATAAACCCTTAGAGGGGGTCTTTCATTCTTCATATGTTGTCTAACCAAATTTATAATAAATTTAAATATATTATAATTATACACTTGAACCATAATAATACTTATAATACACTATATCATTTACTTATAACATATTATCACCCATTCACTAACAATCATTCATTATAATTATCATTTCAAGTGTTAACTACTTTGTTTTCATGTATATTTTAGTCCTTCAATTATGTTACATTAGAATTGATCATGGTTAGTTCATCCCGGAAATTTTAATAATGATATAAATATCAGAAATATTTATTATATACATATATATAAACATTTATTAAAATATGTGATGAAAATTGATTTACATCACTACATGGATATGATAGTCATTACGTATGTCCAAGTGGCATTTCTATTTTTCGATGGATGTAATTAAATAATTTAAAATTTAAATTCATCTTTATAGAATCATTATTATAAAAAAATCATGTATAAATATTATAACGACCCAGACATTCATTAATGAAAATTCCTCTTGATCTAATTAATAGTATTATTATGGTTATATAAAATGTGAACTTCATTGGTTTTATGATAAGAATTGTGACCATTGCTAATATAGTCATTGAATAGTGATCACATGATTAGTATAAATATAGGGCTTTAACAAATCCAATTTACCCAGAAAAAGGTAGCAAAGGCCTTATCTAGTAGACTTTCCCGTACAAAGCCCATTTTTAGAAGCTCGTAAAGCAGGTGGCACCATTGGGCTTCTCTCTTGACCAAGCACAATCCGAGCTTGAACACATTATGCTTTAGTGGAACCGACTATGGGAGATGTTTAAGTTAATAGCGATTACCTCCCGAGCGATATTATTTGAGCCACCCCAAGAGTCTGTCACCATCGCACACCATACCATCTAGTATTATGTTGGTGTTATAAGGGGTTATGTAACAAAACCCTAGCACTATGACTAAGTACATTATTTTTGTATAATGAATGTTCATTCATTTTATTATTATTTCTTTGTAAATAGTTTTTAAAGAACCAATGGTATTTTTTTAGTTAATATTCAAATAGGAAATATATTTTAATGAATTAATGGATTTTGGAATTAAATAATAATATAATAAAATATTATTAATGAATTACATTTTATTAAATATAAATGATCGTATAATTTTTTTATGAATACAATTCTAATTTTTATTAAGGTTTGAAAGCTATTTTTGTTAAAACCCATGAATTTTTTATAAATAATGATTTTTATTTTAAAATTAAAACATCGCATTTTTAGAAAATTATTTAGATAAAATGAATATTATTTTTTCAATCAGAATGTTGAAATTATCCAATGGTGAATATTTCATAATTTTCAGAGACAGTCGAATTTTTGGGTTAAAATTAAATACCGTTTAAATATATATTGTGTTTTATTATATCATAATGACCAATAATGATGTAATAAATACTATAAACATTATTTTCGGCCAATATATGTTATAAAATTAGAATAATGTGATTTTAGATTTTATTTATTTATTTTACAAATCTTTAGTCGACCCTCCAAGACGTATAAAACATTTTGTCTTTTTAAATTGTTTTACTTGAGAGTATGACTGAACTACACATAAGAAACCCTATTATTTTACGAAGTTAGGCCATTGGCCTCATAAAATATTGTTTTCCACTCCCATTTTGAAAAACCTATTGGCAAAAACCATTGTATGGTTTGTGGTTTTGATTAGTTTAATGTGTGGTGTCCCAATCATAAATATTAATGAATTCCCTCTCCTTTACTATATAAACCAACCCATGCTTCCACATCCACTTCACTCAATGAATTTGTAGATCTTCCATACTCTGCCCTCCTCCATCTAAAATACTCCCAAGGAACCCCCAAACTCCCATGAATCCTCTCTCAAGCCTCTCCCAAGCCTTTGGAAGCGAACTTCCATGTAAGGGATTTCTTCCATTCTCATTTTAGTCCAATTTTCATTAAGTTGTTATGGAATTTTGATTTCAATTAACAATTTTGGGGAATGATTTCACCCCTCCCACATACTGCCCTCTTTATGTTTGGATAATGGTAGACTCCTTTCTCTCTCATCAATACCTCCCATGTACATTTGTTACCATGCCAAAATTCCGTGAGAGATTTCTCTCTCCTCATTTACATCCAAGTAATTCTTTTGTATTATGCATATAATTTCCATTACTTTTTTGGGACATGTATCAATATGACCCCTTACTATCCATTTCATGTAAATATGTTGAGACACCCTTTCTCTCTCATCAACCCATTTTTATGAGTACTTTTTTCACATTGTTATGTTGCCGAAATTGCACTACGATTTTTCCAAGCCAATGTCATTGGGTAGTGAATTCCATTCCCATTTATCTATAAAGGGTATTTAAATTTATTCACATATACTTATTTATTATAAAGCTTCATGTATGTTTTCCACATCTCTTTACCATGGAATAAATGATGATTATTGATTCATGGTTGTATGATCCGAGTGGTACACTTATGTATAAAATTAAATGATTAAGACGGGTGTGCCCTAATAGTGCTCCAATGCATTGGGAAAAAGTATAGTATCATGATACTTCATGTTCAATTAGTATTCAGTCATTCTAATTCTATTTCAACTATTGTTTACTCATGGTTCATGTGCAATGATAGTTTATTAATGCTCCATGTGCAATGAGCCTCGGCTCATGCTAATTACATGTTAAGTGTTGTTGCCAAATTTCCATGTTATGATTATCATGATTTATCATGACTTTATTTTCATGTTTCTCTTGTTCTCCATTGATATGAATGTTTCCTAACATGTATTTTAATATTCATGTTATTCCTTGTTTACTCCATTACTGGGCTTTATAGCTCACCATTTTCTTATGCTTTTCCTCGGTTATCCCATTCAATGCTAAGTAAGAGGGAATATAGTGGTCATGTAACTGATGTTTTCAATAAGATGTTTCATTCTATGTTTTAAGTTGTTATGTAATGTTACTAAGTCCCAAATACACTTGACCTATCTATCTTCTATGTTGTATCATGTGAAGGTTTTCTGTAATAAATATTGTTTAATTATGAAATAAAGAGATGGGTTGTTATAGTTGGTATCAGATGATAGGCTTAGTTATTTTTGGTATTACGATTAGAAATAACTAATAAATCCATAGGGATAAGACTACATATAATAAAAACATCCCTAAGTTTTAGAGAGTATTGAGTAATTTTTTTATCTATAAAATACTTCCTTGTCTAGATATGAGTGGGTAGAGGAGGCTCCAGAAGAGATGTACCTAGGGGTGAAGACCCCGACATGGAGTTTCGGGCTGGACAAGGGTAATCCTGGTACACGATAATGGGACTTGTTGTACACTAGGTTACGACACTCCTAGGGGATATTCACAGGTAAATTCACAAGATTATTATGATCAATTATTATGGGAATAAAAAAAATTCTTATGAATATATTTTATAATGTAGATCATGGATAACATAGATTGAAGCCTATAGATTCATAAGTTACATAAATAAAAACTATGTATAAGTCAGTTGTTTTGTACATGGATTACCCTTTATGTGTTACTCCTAACTTTTCTTTTAATCTAGGAAATGGTCGGTAATAGTAGGACTCATGCTAACAACTGATGTGATGACCTATGTGATGACTGTTCTAATGAGATTCCCAATTTGATGGGAGTGGGAATCATGAACTTTGTCATGATACTCTCTCAGTTAACTCATGCATTGAATAGATTACTGGGTCAAGAGAAAGGTTCAACACCCACTAAGAATGAACAAGCCACTATTAAGAGCTTCATGAGACAAATGCCTCTTATTTTGGATGGATCAACTGATACCTCAATCATCGAACAATGGATCAACTCCATTGAAAAGATATTCAACATCCTTCGTTGTTCCAAACAAGAGAATGTTCTTCTGGCTGCTTATAATATGGAGGGTGAAGCTGATCAATGGGGTAAACTGATTAAAAATACGATTCCTTAGGAGGAGATAGAGGCATTATAATCGAAGGATTTCTAGAAGTAGTTTTTTGATAAATAGTTTCTGTGCACTCTCCAGATTAAGATGGAAAGGGACTTCCTTGCCCTCAAGAAAGAAAGGCGACGAATCTGTCAGATTGTGCGAGGAAAAATTCACAAGGATTGCACGATACACTTCTAGAATTTTTGTTACCCCCGAATGCAAGGTTGACCACTTCTTTGGTGGGTTAAACATAGCCTACAGAAAGCCCTAGCGATCCGGGACATAGAAAACTATGATGAAATTTTCCGATATTCCCTCAATGATGAAATAGATATCGACAAACCTCAGTGGTATCATAGGGATAAGAAGCATAAGTTTGACATCAATTATGGATGTCCGATGAATATATCCAATGGTGCTATGAAAATCCCACACCCCACTCACTAATGTTGAGGAATGTACCACCCCGTAAATTTTATGATGGTGACGAGGAAATTCTATTGGTGTGGAAGAGAAGGGAAACTATCCATTAATCGTTGATAAGAAAAAACTGCGACACTGACATAGGAGATGAACACTCCTTTTGAATCTCAACCCATTGTTCATTACTTCAACTACAATGAGCCAGGCCATCTTGAAAAATAGTTCCCTAATCCAATTGTTTTCGAGGCTACCAACAACCTCCATGGGAACAAGTGTGAGACTTTTTGCATCACTACTACTGAAGTGAGCCTTGGAAATTAAGTGGTGAATGGTATGATAGTTATTCATTCAAGATTAACAAATTTACTTTCTGATTCTGGTTCTACAAATTCTTCTATATCCTGAATGTTTATTAGAATAATCCCAACACCACCACAAATCATGGAAGTGAATATTTCGGTGAGTACGAAAAAGGGGAAATCATTGCATCCCATGAAAATTACTCCTCCTTCATCTTAATTGGAAGATTAAGCTTCTCGAAGAACCTCATCAAACTCCCTATGGTGGAATTTGATGCAATTCATGGCACGAATTGGATTTCTTTATATAGAGCCAACTTGAATAGTTGGGAGAGGGAAATAACTCTCCATGTATAGAATCGACCCCTGATTTTGTAAAAGTGCAATGAGGAATATGAATCTTCTTTAGCTCCATCTTCTTAAACATGGATATTACTACCCCATGAGCACATTTATTTGGCTTAGATGATTGAGTTAAAGAGGATAACATCCTTAAAGACATTCCTATTGTGATGGAATTTGCAAAACTATTTCCTGTGGAATTTCCTGGTCTTCCTCCTATAAGATATGTTGAATTATCAATTGATCTTATACCTGGGGAATTTCAAAAATCCAATACTCCATATAGAATGTCTATTTTTGAGCTTGAGGAGCTGAAGAAACAACTATAGTAGAATCTAGATAAAGGTTGTATACGCTGAAGTGCTTCACCATTTGGTGCACCAGTCCTTTTTTCATGAATAAGGATGGGTCAATGCAACTTTTCATCGATTATCGTGAGCTTAAAAAATCATGATAAAGAACAAGTATCCCCTCCCAAGAATTTATGAATAGTTCGATCATCTTCATGGAGCACAATAATTCTCCAAGGTAGATTTCTGGTCGTGATATTATCAAGTAAGGGTTAAGAAGGATGATATCCCCAATACTTTATTTCATACAAGAAAAGAGCACTATGAATTCATAGTAATTCCTTTTCGACTCACTTATTCTCCATCAATCTTCACGGACTTTATGAAAAGTGTCGTTAGATACTACCTCGAAAAAATTGTGGGAGTCATTATAGATGATATTATAATGTACTATGAAACCAGGGAGTGTCATGAGAAGCATCTATGTATTAATCTAGAGACCTTGTGAAAGGAGAATATCTATTCAAACTATAGCGAGTGTGAGTTCTAGTTGAAGGAGGTCTAATTAATGGGCCATATCATCATAAGCAATGGGATATCTATGGATCCATCCAAAACACCTGAAATAGGGGGATGGTTGAGGCAAACATTAGTAATAGATATATGTTACTTCTTGGGGTTATCAGGACATTATCGATGATTTGTGAGAAATTTATCATGATTTTCCAACCCTATTACATAGATAACTCGGAAGGGAGAAAAGTATTCTTGGAGAGATGAATGCAAAGAATTCTTCAAGTAGTTGAATAGAAGGTTTATCACTATGCCCGTGCTCACATTACCCACAAGTGGGGAACTTTTTTTGGCACTCAGTGATGCTTTGAAGGAGGGCCTGGGCTGTGTGTCGATGAAAAATTACAAAGTAATATCCTATGATTCAAGGAAATTGAATGATCATGAGTAGAATTATCCAACACATGATCTGGATTTGGTTGCGGTGATATTCACATTAAAAATTTGGTGGCATTATCTCTTTGGGGAGAAGTGTGAAATATATAAAGATAACAAAAACAACTGGTATATATTCAAATAGATTGAGTTGAACATGTTCCAATGAAGATGGTTAGAGATGATCAAAGACTATTACTGCTCAATCTATTACCACCTTGGGAAAGAAAACAATGTGGAAGATGAACTATGTAGAAAGGACCCAATGATTCTATCATTGATGTGAATTGAAAAGGATCAAATCTTCTTAGATTTGATTAAGATGGACATGGAAACCTTAATGAATGGAACATCATCAATCCTTTCATAAATTATTTCTCAACCTTCTATTTTGGAAAATTTTAACGATTCTCAAAAGGATGATGTGGGAATTCAGAAGAAAGTGGATGCTATCAGAAAAGGGAAACCCTTAGAGTTCAATGTTTATCAATAAGGAATTGTGAGATTGGGGGAAATACTATGTGTTCCACCATGTGTAGATCTAAAGAAGGAAATTTTGGATGATGTACATAGTTAAAATTTCTCTATTCACCGGGGAAACATAGAGATGTGTTGAGATCTCCGAGAGAATTATTAGTGGGATAATATGAAGAAGGAGATTACTGAGTATACATCAATGTGCATGGTTTGTCAGTAAGTGAGGTCAGAGACACAGATGTCTAAGGGGATGATGCAACCATTTCCCATAACAGCATGTAAATGGGATAACAACACCAAGGAAATTATCACCAGACATCTGAAGACATCCAAAGGAAACAATGTAATTTGGGTTTTTGTAGATCGTATTACAATGTATTAACAATTCATTGAAATTTGGTTGGATTTATCATTGGATAAATTGGCAAAGATATATATCAGGGAAGTGGAAAGTCTGGATAGAGTACCACTATATATTGTATTTGATCAAGATCTAAGATTCACCTCTATGTATTGGAAGATTCTTCAACATGATCTGGATACTGAACTAAACATCAGTACGGCCTATCATCCTCAAATGGATGGCCAATCTGAGTGAACTGTTCATACACTGGAGGATATTTTAAGATTATGTTACATGGACTTCAAATGAGTGTAGGGACAACATCTTCCACTTTTTGAATACTCTTAAAATAATATTTTCCACTCGATCATCCGAATGGCACCTTATTAAGCCCTGTATGAGAAGAGGTGCAGAATACCAACATGTTGGGATGATGTCTATGATCGTAATCTGTTAGGAATAGAAATGGTCAAAGAAGTGGTGGAGAAGGTGAAAACCATTTAGTAGTATATAAAGGAAACCTAGAGTCAACAGAAAAGTTATATAGATAACCGCCGATGATACCTTGAGTTTAAAGTTAGATACATAGTATTTCTACACATATCTCTGTGGAATTAGGTCATGAGGTTTATAAATAAATGGAAGTTAAGTCCTAGATACATCGTCCCCTTTGAGAATCCTGATCGTGTCGGGGTTGTGTCATATCGACTAGCACTTCCACCTATCATGGCCAGAGTACATGAGGTATTTCATGTATCCCTATTAAAGAAATTACATACCATACACTTCAAATGTACTCTCATTAGAGGTATTACAATTAGAGGATGATATTTCTTATGAGGAACAACAAGTGAAGATCTTAGATCATAGAGAAAAAGTTTTTTGAAATAATACATTTCCCCTCATCAAGGTGTTGTGGCATAACCACAATTTTGAAGAAGTGATTAGGGAATTGGAGGAAGTGACAAACCATAGTTACCCACATTTGTTTTAGTGTGGGAAAAGTAAATTCCGATTGTGGAATTTCTTTAGGGGGGGAATGTAACGACCCAAATTTTCATTAATGAAAATTCCCCTTTATCTAAATAATTTTTTTATTATGGTTATATAAATTGTACACATAATTTGTTTTTATATTATGAATTGTGATCCTTTTTAATATAGCCGTAGAACAGTGATAACATGATTAGTATAAATATAGGGCTTTATCATATCCAATTTACTAAGACAAAGGAATCGATGACCTCATCCAATAGACATGCCCCATATGAATCTCATTTGTCGGATCTCGAAAGGAGGAGGCATCATTGGGCTTCGCTTGTGACCAATCCCAAGCTGAGCTGAAACATGTTAAATTGAGTGGAACCAACTACGTGAGAAGTGGATATTAATAGGGATTACCACCCAATAAATGTAATCCGAGCCACCCCAAGATTCTGTCAAAATCACACAACTTACCCTCAGACTTTTTCAGGTGTTATAAGGGGTTATATAACAAGACCCTAGAACTATGATTATGTACATTATTTTTGTATAAATAATGTTCATTCATTTTATTATTGTTACTTTGTAAATAATTTTTAAAGCACAAATAGTATTTTTTAGTTAATATTCAACTAAAAAATTTATTTTGATGTATTAATGGATTATTTAATTAAATAATATTTTTAAAAAAATACAACTAATGAATTACTTTTTATTAAATATAAATTATCGTACAATTTTTTATGAACACAATTGTAATTTTTATTAAGGTTCGATAGTTGTGTTTATCTGAACCCATTAATTTTGGATAAATGTTGATTTTTATTTTAAAAGTAAAAAATCAAATATTTAAAAAATTATTTAGCTAAAATGAATATTATTTTTGGAATCTGGATTTCAAAATTATCTAATGGTAAATTTTTCATAATTTTCCGAGACAGTCAAATATTTTGGTAAAAATTAAATAACATTTAAATATATAATGAATTTTATGACATCATAATGACCCAATAGTGATGTAATAAAATAATATAAACATTTTTTATTCCAATATATTTTTTACCATTAATATAATGTGATTTTTGATTTGTTTGATTAATTATTCAAAGCATTAGTGGACCCTCCAAGACTAATAAAATATTTTGTCTTTTAAAATTATTTTACTTGAGAGTGTGAATCACATCCACTTAAACAACACTTTTATTTTAAGAAGTTCGGACATTAGCCACAAACAATATTATTTTCCAACCCTTCGGCAAAAACCAAGGTCATAAACCATGGTCTGGTTTGTGCTTTTGATTAGATTAATGTGTGGTGTCCCAAACTTAAATAATAAAGAATTCCCTCTCCTTTCCAATATACACCCACCCATGCTATCACTTCCTCTTTATTCAATGTCGTTTGAGTTAATCTAAACTCTCCCCAAATGTCTCTAAAATCCTCCCAAGGCACCCCAAGATCCAAAGAATCTACTCTAAAACCTCTCCCAAGCCATTAGAAGCACACTACCCAGAAATGGATTTCTTCCTTTCTCATTTTAGTCTAATTTTATTTAAGTTGTTATGCCCTTTTTTAATTAAAAATGCTTCAGTTTGATTTCACACCTCCCTCATAATTCCCTTTTTATTTTCGGATGATTGGATACCCCATTATCTATCATTAAGGCCTCCCATGTACACCCGTTACAATGCCAAAATTCCCTGATGGATTTCTCTCTCCTCATGTACATCCAAGTTATTCTTTTATATTACACATCTAAATTCCATTAATTTTGTAGGGAAATGTATCTATATGACCCCATTACTGTCTATTTAATGTAAATATTATGAGACACCCATTTGTCTCTCATAAACCACTATTCTATGAGGTCTTATTTCACGTCGTTTTGCTGCCGAAATTGCACTAGGATTTTCCAAGCTAATGTCATTGCATAGTGAATACCATGCCCATTTATCTATCAAGGGTATTCACCTTTCTGAAATATACTTATTGATTATAAATTTTCATGTATGTATTCAACATCCCTTTATCTTGGAATAAATGATTATTATTTATTCCATGTAGTATGATCCATGTGGCACACTTATGCTTGAAATGAAATGTTGTAGAACGGTCTGTCCTGATAGCGCTCCAATGAATTGGGTAAAGTATAGTATCCTAATTTTTCATGTGCAATGAGTGTTGAATCATGAGAATTCATGTGAAACGAGGGTTTACTAGTGCTTCATGTTCAGTAAGGGTTTACTCATGCTCCATGTGCAATGTGCCTTAGCTCATGTTAATTCCATGTTAAATGTTGTTTCTAAATTTCCATGTTATGATTATAATGATTTATCATGCCTTTATGTTTATGTTTCTCTTGTTCTCAATTGATATGACTATTTCCAAACATGAATTGTAATCTTCATGTTATTCCTTGTTAACACCCTTACTGGAATTTATAGCCCACCATTTTTTATGCATGTCCACAGGTTATCCCATGTAATGCTAAGTATGAGGGAATATAGTGGTCATGTAAAGGAAGTTTTCAATAAGTTGATTTGTTCTATGTTTAATGTTTTTATGTAATGTTCCTAAGATCCAAAAAACTAGACCTCTTGATCTTTTATGTTGTATCAGGTGAATGTTTTATGTAATAAATATTGTTTTAGTATGAAATTAAGAGTACGGTTGTTGTAAATATTAAATAAATCAAAATTACCAACCCTGAACGATTCTTTTGGAAAAGGAATTTACAGCTATGTGTAGGTGATTGTCCACATGTGCAAACCAGTGATTTAATCATCTCTCATATGATTTAGAAGATGTGAAAAATGGAAATATTTAAATAATAATAACATTAATGTATATTGATAATAATTTATTCCTTATTTTTAGTCATAAATTGTTTTATTGTATTATTCAATAAAAATTGGAAGAGAATAGCTAAGATTAATACCTATTCAATTAGACACCTCCTTCAACAAACTCCATATGCCTTGAAGGATTTGTTTTAGAAGAAGGCCATAAGCTATATGTTGAACATATGGATTATAGGATGGTTTTGTAGTAGGGATATTTTGATCTAGATGGATAAAATTGTGTAAATAATAGGGGAAAAGAGGTTTTCTTTTATAATTGAGGGGAAGGGAATATATTTAATTTCTTAAAAGAGTTCAATAATTTTTTTATCACATTCCTGGTAAATTATGTAACAACCCAATATTTTATGATAACTAATATTTTTAATTTATTTGATGTCATTTGTTTTATGCTACAACAAGATTATCTTGTGCTATACGCAACACCGTATTAGCTTTTAGTATATACAACACTATTCTTAGATTGTGTTACAAACAATTTCAAGTTCATTTGATAATAGTCATTCTATGAAACATTGAGTGTATATATATATATATATTAAATGTATAAATGAAATATGGTTGGATTCTGTAATATGAAACAACAAAGGAGTCTTTCACAACATGCAACCCTAACTTGGCTTTCATTATACACAATCGCTACCTTCTTCGATAGCGTGTGTTGTACGCAATACCGGGTTTTACTAAACGATGGTATATTATTATAATATTATAATGAACTAGCCGTTATGAATAGTATTAACTAAATTTTGAATTTTATAACATTATTATTCATTTTACACATTTTCTAGAACATGTTATAAGAACAAAATAATTTTTTCGGGTAAAATTAGTATTTTTCAAAAAAAATGCAGCTTTGCTGCCTTTTGATGACGCACCAACATTAAATCTAGTTGTTGAAATGTTTATAAGTTCAATTTGACAAAATAAAATTCTTATTTTGAATCAAGATATAAAAATTTACATTCGATAATGTTTTGATATTTTTCTGATAACTTTCATATTTTAATGAATAGTAAAAACACGGTATATTTTAATTAAAAACAATTTTTTTCATCGTAATATCTTATGTGGTTAAATTATAATATTTAAATTTTTTAAAGTATAAATAGAATATATTATTACCATTTAATGTAATTTATATCATTAGCATTGATTTACATTGAATTCGTAGGTTAAATCAATTCAATCTTTTGCAATGTTTTAATCAAAAACCCGTTTTCATTCAACAATGGGATTAATTTTAATTTAATTTATACAACTTCGGTGTATTGAATTTGGAAAAATGGATTCCATATTTGGAATTAGTGGGTCCAAATTATGTTAATAAACTACTTTTTATTTTTGGGCATTATGAATAGTAACTACGGTAAATTTTATTTACCATAGTTAAAGGTAAATCGTGTAATTAAGGGTAAATATAAGATTATAAAATTACCCTAACACCTTTCAAAATCATATTGGATGACTAAAAGTCGACCCATATCACCTAAGGGTCGGATTAGAATCATTTAATGGACTTTTTGCCATGAAAATAACTTAATTATTATTAATACCAAAGAAAGTGACAACATGTCACTCTGTTAAACCTTATAAGTATATTAATTTTAATTTAGTGATAAATATCATAAAACTTCGAACATAAATAGTCTCCAGAAATCTAATTAAATTATCTTCATCATATGAATTTATTTATAATTTTTAGGGATTAAATAATTATCATTAATTGTGACACAATAGTGATGCAGAAAATTGTTTATCTAGTTAAAAATCAAGAATATAGGTGTTATTAAACTAATAGTGACCGTAAAAGGCACAAAACCCTGACCAAAACTTATTGGTCATGTAAATGTAAAACATAATCATCCAATGGTCTAATTTTGGACCATTTAGAGACTTATAAAAGCGATTATGACACTAATATTATTTTATTTTAAATGATGTCAAAGTTGTCACCTTCATAATTTAATAAATATAACAATTTACATATTGTGATTTTAAGATGATAAATTCTATTAAAAGTATTATTGTGAAAGGTAATAGATTTATCTTCATCATAGGATGTTATGTTTAATTTTTATGCAAGAAATAAGTATATTAAATAATTATACAAAAATATTGTAGTAATTATTTTATTAAGAGATAAACCAAAAAAATGGTTTTAAAAATAATAAAATAAATATTATATGAATTATTTAATGTGCTCCAATACTTTTATAGATACATATGACTTTTTATGAATCTATTAAAGCTTTTATTTTGAATATATCTTCTGTTTATATTTTATTTAAATTCAAATAAATGAATAGTGTCAAAATTGACACTATTGTTATGTTATAAAAATAACATATTATAAAATTGTTTAAAAATCACAAAAATATTTAAAAATTATAAATTTAAATTTATATGGTCAAAAATGTTATAAATTATACAATTATGGAAAATTCACATCAAATAAGTAATTATTTGTTATAATTTGAAATTTAGAATTTTATTACCATAAATAAAATTAAATAGATTAAATAAGGATAAATCAAAATGATAAGGTTTAAAATAAAATAAAAACATGTATAAATTTGATTGGTTGATGATATTACAGCCCTATATCATCTAATATTAGAATATGAGTCATTTTTGGAGGTTTTTAAGTGGGGTTATATTTATTATAAATTAATATTCTTAAGATTTCCAAAGGTGCCCCTCTCCTCCCTTATAAAAGGGCACCTCCTCCCTCCCTTCGTCACACCAATTTGAGCCTTCATGCTCAGACAAAACCTGCCCAATTCCCTTCCCCATTCCCTAAAAAAATCCTAGAGGTCCGGGTCTTCTTCAAAGACCAATTTTAGTGCCCTAAGAGGAGGTCTCAAAGAGGCGCTTCAACGAAGAGGTAATGTCTGTTACCGATTCATTCCACTTTATTTCTTCTTCTACATAATCTTATTTAGTTGTTTCATTATGATGTAATAACATAATTATCAATAATATACATATATGTTATTATAAGTATGAAACAACCCTATTTCACCATCTATCCATCCTACGGAAAACAAAATCACCGCGCGTGCATACGTACGGACTACCATCTCCACGACGCGAAGAGATTCATTCTCCATGTTAACCATTTAAGAATGATTATAAAGTATATATAAGAAATACTAATGAAATATATGAAATTATAAAGCTACTGGATTTATGTATATATATATATGTATTTCATCTACTTAATTACATTCAATTCAATAAGGAAACGAAAACAGCGTTCATGAGTACGTACGGCCTACCATCTCCATGAACGGTGTATTTCTTTCCATTTATCGATCTATTATATATATGTATATTCTGAATATATATTATATATAAATCATTTTTTACATTTTGGATGTAAGTAACCATGATCTAAGTAATCATATGAATAATTACAAGTTAAAAAACGAACGAAAAATGAAACGATTTTACCCAAAACGCTACTTTAACATTAATTTACAAATGAATGGGTAATATAAAGTCATAAGTGAACTATATACGATATCATAACAATGAATATGATTCTGTAATATGTCAATTACATTATTTAAATCATTATGCAGGAGGTTCGAATCCATACAAAGCATATTGGACCTAAGGTAAGGGATAATTTTGCAAATCTCATTTTTATATGGGATTTCTTATTCGTAAGTATTTACTGGGGTTATTTCTATAATCCATGTCCATGTTTTATAAAAGTTTTTTCATGTATGTTTAAATTCCCTTTTACCCATTTTTTACTTTTACTACATGGTATGTAAGGAATCTTTCTTTTGTTTACGTTACGAGGTACTTTTTTGACTTTTCCGGCAAAAGTACAAGAAGAATGTTTTTTAACTTATACAGCACGAACGGATTTATACGGTTTTATGAAGCCTTATTTTCATGAATCTTACTCCAAAAGATTTCGTGAATATTTTCAACAAAATATCTTTCTTTTAAAATTTCATGACGTTTTGTGAAATGAAATTTATTTTGAAGAAGAAAGGATATTTTCCTCAAGAATTCATTTGAAGTGTTTTATCAAAACCATTTTTCATCCAAGATGACATAATTTAATATGTGTATGTTTCAAGTATCATGTCTCTGTGATTTACATAGTTTCACTTTTCGTATTATGAAATGATATCCATTTCTTTTATATGGATTATGTGATGATGGGATGATGTTTATGAAACCCATTTTATTTATTGGGTTATTATGAATGATGTATGTTTATTTTGTGGCACAAGTAAGAATGATTTAATTATGAGATGGGTGGGACCTATATCTCCCTCCAATTCATTGGGTAAAGATTTATATCTCATGAGATATACATGGCTGGAACGATAAGTTAACCCGGTTCAGTGTTACAGGACTAAAACGAGGAGTGAACTCGATTCAGAAAGAGACTTTGTCCACTAAGATGGTCTTTGTAGTAATGCCTGGGCTACTATGGAAATCATAACATGTTCTTAATGGTTGCCACAATTACATGTTTTATTCCCATGCTATTTTATCATGCTTAATGTTTCTTTATGATCTATGCCTTACGTACTACCATGATTTATGTCATTGCTCAAGATTTTGATGTTTAAATGTTATGTTCATGTTTTGAAGTTCAAATGTATGTGATTTGATTTATTTTATCCATACTTACCCTTACTGAGCATTTGAGCTCACCCTTTTATATGTTTTCTTTTCCCCAGGATTTAAAGAAAGGTTTGAGATAAGAAAACAAAAGGGAAAGATCTTTATGGGAGATGTTGAAGATCTTTCACCATGATTAGAAGATTATGTTCCGAGTTTCCAAAGACATTAAACTATTACGGTCCTTGAGTGGTGGTTTTTACTATGAAATATGTATTACGCAAAAGTAATGTAATTTTCATGTACGTCAAGCTTCAGGTCTCTACAGTTGGTATCAGAGGAATGGTTTAGTCAACCTTTGAAAAATAGGATGTGAAAACGTTAGTGAGATCCCTAGAGATATTTCTAAGGTATGTCTAGGGATATCCCTAAGGATTAGTATACGTATAGGATATAGTTTTAGAACTACGGTAACGATCATAGAATTTAAACTAACATGTGAGATATTGAGGGTACTTCCCCTTTACTATGTTGTTTTCCATAGAATGATTTTTGCCTCTCACACTATTCTATTTGCGTTTTAGAAAATGGATGGAAACAGGAAGATTCATGATAATGGAGGATATAACGGACAATGGAATGATATTCTTAATGAGCAACCAAATGAAACTAGATTTGGACGTCCAAACATCATTATTATTCCGAATCAAGAATCTCTTAATATGATCAATAAACTCAAATTTGGTAAGTTTCCTGACTCGGCTAATAAGAGAAAGATGGAGTTTCATGATGATCATAGAGGAACGAAAGTTCAATTTCCCCGATGTAAATCATGTGGGAAGAGGCATAAAGGAGAATTTTTCAAAGGAACTATAAGATGCTTTGGGTGTGGAAAAAAAGGACATAATGCCAGTAAGTGCAAAGGAAAAGGTTCAGTTAACACCATGAATGAGGATAATGGTATCGCTACGACATCAACAATGGTTAAGTGTTTTAAATGTGGAATGTGCGGGCATTATGCAAACCAATGCCCTAAGGTAAAGTCTCATGAAGAGAGTCAGTATGGTCGTATGGGTAATATTTATGATGATGATGATGAAGAGAGTATAATTGATATGTGAGATGAAAGAATTGTTGAAGCTCGGCCAATGGTTTAAGAAGGTAGTGGAATGATTACATGTTTATAAAGTGTAATGTTGTATAAGTAATCTCATGGTACTATGGGATAAAGACACATCTAAGGATTGTTACACTGTTGTATTTCCTTATGTTTTGAAATTGTGTGATGAATAGTACCCGTATTTTTGGAAATTAGATGATATAAGCATAATGAAGGGATTAGGAGAAAATTAAATGTTTGATAGTATTCATGAGATCATGACTGATATAAGGAGAAGGTTATATCATGGTTTGAGTATATAGAGTTTTTGGATTTTGGTATGTGGAAAGAGTTAACTTTTGACTGCATTCATGTTTTCACTAAGGTTTACTGGGTATTCATTTTTCAAGGGAATACATGATTAAGGTATTCACATGATTGGAATGTGACCAGCAATATAATGGGGGATAAATGATGGTTGGTTGAGGACATTTCAAGTAATTGTTTTATTTATACTACGAGCTTGGACCGAAGTATTTTACATAAAGATTGGAATGGATTATGTTGGACATAAGATAGTATTGTTTAAAGATAGAACTTTTTTCTATATTATTAATGGGATGTTATAGTAATGTAGTTTTAGAAAAAGGACAACTTGCTAGACGGGCGACAACCCATCACGTTGGACAAGGCTGTGGGAATCGAACCCACAACCGAAGTTCAATTGGCCTTTATCTCATACCACTGGCCTACAGGAAGTCCCTGGTTATTAGAAACTAGTTTTATTTTATTAAGAGGTATGATATATGAAGTATAAGTTCTTTTTTGGAACCATATATGATTAATCTAACCATATGATGGACTTTTAACTTTTTCTAACCTTTTTTTTGAAACAGATGGAATGACCCATCATTCTATCACATGATCTTCTAACACTTCACGAATAACAAATTCAACTTCATTTCATTAAGAGACGAAGTGGAAATTGTTCAAGGAATGAACAACTATGAGATTGTACCAAAATAAAGTATGTATTTATTCTAAATCAAATTCTTCAACTTTAGGGAAATGATATTGAAAACCAAAAATGTTGTCCAAGTTCCCTTATATCCGATGAATCATATGGTACCCTAGATCATCACAAATTTATGGATTTGTGATTGTTGGATTTTTCATAGCCATGTTCTCTACCACTCTCCATCAGAATTAGATGGTCAGAATTTTTTTTCATATCCATATTTTCACCTATGTTCTCCTACGTGAAAACCCAGGGACGAGTTAATTTGGGTAACCGTTACATTTCATACTTTATTTTTGAAAGTTATGTTTTGGTATTTCATTTTACGAGGTGGGTTTTAATTAAAGAAATTTTCAAGTAGAAAACCATGCATAACCCCGATGCATTTCGAGGGCGAAATTCATTTTAAGGGGGGTAGAATGTAACAACCTGATATTTTATGATAAGTACTCTTTTTAATTTATTTTATTTCATGTGTTTTATGCTACAAAAATATTATCTTGTGCTATACGCAACATTGTATTAGCTTTCAATATACGCAACACTATTCTTAGATTGTGTTACACACAATTTCAAGTTCGTATGATAATAGTCATTCTACGCAACATTGAGTATATATATATATATATTCAATGTATAAATGAAATATGGTTGGATTTTGTTATATGAAACAACAAAGGAGTCTTGCACAACACGCAACCCTAACTTGGCTTTCATTACACGCAATCGCGACCTTCCTCGATAGCGTGTGTTGTACGCAATAACTGGTTTTACTAAACAATGGTATATTATTATGAACTAGCCGTTATGAATAGTATTAACTAAATTTTAAATTTTATAACATTATTATTCATTTTACACATTTTCTAGAACATTTTATAAGAAAAAAATAAATTTTTCGGGTAAAATAAGTATTTTTCAAAAAATGCAGTTATGCCGCCTTTTGATGGCGCACCCACATTAAATCTAGTTGTTGAAATGTTTATAAGTTCAATTTGACAAAATAAAATTATTCTTTTGAATCAGGATATAAAAATTTACATTGGATAATGTTTTGATATTTTTCTGATAAATTTCATATTTTAATGAATAGTAAAAACACGCTCTATTTTAATTAAAAACAACTTTTTTCATCGTAATAAATTATGTGGTTAAATTATAATATTGAATGGTTTTAAAGTATAAATAGAATATATTTTTACCATTTAATATAATTTATGTCATTAGCATTGATTTTACATTGAATTCGTAGGTTAAATCAATTCAATCTTTTGCAATGTTTTAATCAAAAACCTGTTTTAATTCGACAACGGGATTAATTTTAATCTAATTTCTGCAACATCTGTGTATTGAATTTGATAAAATGGATTCCATATTTTTAATTAGTGGGTCCAAATTATGTTAATAAGCTACTTTTTATTTTTGGGCATTATGAATAGTAACTACGGTAAATTTTATTTACCATAGTTAAAGGTAAATCGGGTAATTAAGGGTAAATATAAGATTATAAAATTACCCTAACACCTGTCAAAATCCTATTAGATGACTAAAAGTCGACCCATATCACCTAAGGGTCGGATTAGAATAATTTAATGGACTTTTGTCCATGAAAATAACTTAATTATTATTAAAACCAAAGAAAGTGACAACATGTCACTCTCTTAAATCTTATAAGTATATTAATTTTAATTTAGTAATAAACTTTATGAAAAATCGAACATTAATAGTCTCCAGAAATATAATGAAATTATCTACATCATATGAATTTATTTATAATTTTTAGGGATTAAATATTTATCATTAATCGTGACACAATAGTGATGCAGAAAATTGTTTATCTAGTGAAAAATCAAGAATATTGTTGTTATTTAACTAATAGTGACCATAAAAGGTACAAAACCCTGACCAAATCTTATTGGTCATGTAAATGTAAAACATAATAATCCAATGGTCGAATATTCGACCATTTGGAGCCTTATAAAAGCGATTATGACACTTATATTATTTTATATTAAATGATGGCAAAGTTGTCACCTTCATAATTTAATAAATATAACAATTTACATATTGTGATTTTAAGATGATAAATTCGATTAAATTTATTATTGTGAAAACTAATAGATTTATCTTAATCATATGATTTTATGTTTAATTGTTATGCAACAAATAATTATATTAAATAATTATACAAAAATAATGTAGTAATTATTTTATTAAGAGATAAACCAAATAAATGGTTTTAAAAATAATAAAATAAATATTATATGAATTATTTAATGTTCTAAAATACTTTTATAGAAACATATGACCTTTTATGAATCTATTAAAGCTTTTAGTTTGAACATATCTTCTGTATATATTTTATTTAAATTCAAATAAATGAATAGTGTCAAAATTGACACTATTGTTATGTTATAAAAATAACATATTATAAAATTGTTTAAAAATCACAAAAATATTTAAAAATTATAAATTTAAATTTATATGGTAAAAAATGTTATAAAGTATCCAATTATGGACAATTCACCACAAATAAGTAATTATTTGTTATAATTTTAAATTTAGAAGTTTATTACCACAAATAAAATTAAATAGATTAAATAAATATAAATCAAAATGATATGGTTTAAAATAAAATCAAAACATATCTAAATTTGATTGGTTGATGATATTCCAACCCTATATCATCTAATATTCGAATATGAGTCATTTTTGGCCGTTTTTAAGTGGGGTTAGATTTATTATAAATTATTATTTTTAATATTTCCATAGGTGCCGCTCTCCTCCCTTATAAAAGGGAACCTCCTCCCTCCCTTCCTCACAATAATTTGAGTCTTCAAGCTTGGCCAACCCCTGCCCAATTCTCTTCTCCACTTCCCGAGAAACATCCTTGAGGTCCTGGTCTTCTTCAAAGACCAATTTTAGTGCCCTAAGAGGAGGTCTCAAAGAGGCGCTTCAAAGAAGAGGTAATGTCTGTTACCGATTCTATCAACTTTATTTCCTCTTCTACTTCTTCTTATTTAGTTGTTTCATTATGAAGTAATAACATCAGTATAACTCATATACTGATAATCTATTATAAGTATTAAATAACCCAATTTCACCATCTATCCATCCTATGGAAAACGAAATCACCGCGCGTGCGTACGTACGGACTACCGTCTCCACGATGCGATGAGATTCATTCTCCATGTTAACCATTTAAGAATGATTATAAAGTATATATAAAGAATAATAATTAAATATATGACATTATAAAGCAACTGGATTTATGTATATATATATATATATGTCATCTACTTAATTCCTTTCAATTCAATAAGGAAATGAAAACAGCGTTTATGCGTACGTACAGCCTACCATCTCCATGAATGGTGTATTTCATTCCATTTATCGATCTATTATATATATGTATATTCTGAATATATATTTTTTATAAATCATGTTTTACATTTTGGATGTAAGTAACCATGATCTAAGTAATCATATGAATAATTACAAGTTAAAATACGAACGACAAATGAAACGATTTTACCCAAAACGCTACTTTAACATTAATTTACAAAAGAATGGGTAATATAAAGTCATAATTGAACCATATATGATATCATAACAATTAATATGATTCTGTAATAAGACAATGACATTATTTAAATGATTATGCAGGAGGTTTGGATCCATACAAAGCATATCGGACCTAAGGTAAGGGATAATTTTTCAAATCTCATTTTTATCTGGGATTTCTTATTCGTAAGTATTTACGGGGGTTATTTCTATAATCCATGTCCATGTTTTATAAAAGTGTTTTCATGTATGTTTAAATTCCTTTTTACCCATTTTTTACTTTTACTACATGTTATGTAAGAAATATTTCTTTTGTTTACGTTACAAGGTACTTTTTTGACTTTTCCAGCAAAAGTACAAGAAGAATTTTTTTTAACTTATACGGCACGAACAGATTTATACGGTTTTATAAAGCCTTATTTTCATGAAGATTGCTCCAAAAGATTTCATGACTATTTTCAACAAAATATCTTTCATTTAAAATTGCATGACGTTTTGTGAAAATAAATTGATTTTGAAGAAGAAAGGATATTTTCCTCAAGAATTCATTTCAAGTGTTTTATCAAAACCATTTTTCATCTAAGATGACATTATTTAATATGTGTATGTTTCAAGTATCATGTCTCTGTGATTTACATGGTTTCTCTTTTCTTATTACGAAATTATATCCATTTCTTTTATATGGATTATGTGATGATGGGATGATGTTTATGAAACCCATTTTATTTATTGGGTTATTATTAATGATGTATGTTTATTTTGTGGCACAAGTAAGAATGATTTCCTTATGAGATGGGTGGGACCTATATCTCCCTCCACTTCATTGGGTAAAGATTTATATCTCATGAGATAGACATGGATGGAACAGTAAGTTAACCCGGTTCAGTGTTACAGGACTGAACCGAGGAGTGAACTCGATTCAGAAAGGGACTTTGTCCACTAAGATGGTCTTGGCAGCAATTCCTTGGCTACTATGGAAATCATAACATGTTCTTAATGGTTTCCACAATTACATGTTTTATTCCCATGCTATTTTATCATGTTTAATGTTTCTTTATGATCTATTCCTTACGTACTACCATGATTTATGTCATTGCACAAGATTTTGATGTTTAAATATTATGTTCCTGTTTTGAAGTTCAAATGAATGTGATTTGTTTTATTTTATCCATGCTTACCATTACTGAGCATTTTAGCTCACCCTTTTATATTTTTTCTTTTTCCCAGGATTTAAAGAAAGGTTTTAGGTAAGAAAACAAAAGGGGAATCTCTTTATGGGAGATGTTGAAGATCTTTCACCATGATTAGAATATTATGTTCCGAGTTTCCAAAGACACTAAACTATTACGGTCCTTGAGTGTTGGTTTTTACTATGTAATTTTATTCCGCAAAAGTAATGTAATTCTCATGTACGTCAAGCTTCGGGTCTCTACAGTTGGTATCAGAGGAAAGGTTTAGTCAACCTTTGGAAACTAGGATGTGAAAACGTTAGTGAGATCCCTAGAGATATTTCTAAGGTATGTCTAGGGATATCCCTAAGGATAAGTATACGTATAGGATATAGTCCTAGAACTACAGTAACGATCATAGAATTTAACATAAGATGTGAGATATTGAGGGTACTTCCCCTTTACTATGTTTTTTTCCCTAGCATGATTTTTGCCTCTCACACTATTCTTTTTGGGTTTTAGAAAATGGCTGGAAACATGAAGATTCACGATAATGGAGGATATAACGGACAATGGAATGATATTCTTCATGAGAAACCAAATGAAACTGGATTTGGAAGTCCAAACATCATTATTATGCCGAATTAGCAATCTCGTAATATGATCAATAAACTCAAAATTGGTAAGTTTCCTGACTCGGCTAATAAGAGAAAGATGGAGTTTCATGATGATCATAGAGGAAACAAAGTTCAATTTCCCCTATGTAAATCATGTGGGAAGAGGCATCAAGGAGAATGTTTCAAAGGAACTAGAAGATGCTTTGGGTGTGGAAATGAAATACATAAAGCCAGTAAGTGCAAAGGAAAAGGTTCAGTTAACACCATGGATGAGGATAATGGTATTGCTACGACATCAACAATGGTTAAATGTTTTAAATGTGGAATGTACGGTCATTATGCAAACCAATGCCCTAAGGTAAAGTCTCATGAAGAGAATCAATATGGACGTATGGGTAATATTTATGACGGCGATGATGAAGAGACTACAAATGATATGTGAGATGAAAGAATTGTTGAAGCTTGGTCAATGGTTTAAGAAGGTAGTGGAATGATTACATGTTTATCAAGTGTAATGTTATATAAGTAATCTCATGGTACTATGAAATAAAGTGACATGTAATGATTGTTACATTGTTGTCTTTCCTTATGTTTTGAAAGTGTGTGATGAATGGTACCGGTATTTTTTAAAAGTAGATGATATGTGCATAATGAAGGCATAAGGAGAAAATTAAATGTTTGATAGTATTCATGAGCTCATGACTGATATAAGGAGAAGGTTATATCATGGTTTGAGTATATAGAATTTTTGGATTTTGGTATGTGGAAAGAGTTAACTTTTGACAGCATTCATGTTTTCACTAAGGTTTAATGGGCATTCATTTTTCAAGAGAATACATGATTAAGGTATTCACATGATTGGAATGTGACCAACAAGATAATGGTGGATAAATGATGGTTGGTTGATGACATTTCAAGTAATCGTTTTCTTTATACTATAATCTTGGACCGAAGTTTTTTAGATAAATATTGGAATGGATTATATTGTACATAAGATAGTATTGTTTAAAGATAGACCTTTTTTTGATATTATTAATGGGATGTTATAGTAATGTAGTTTTAGAAAAAGAACAACCTTCAGGATGGGCGACAACCCATCGCGTCGGACACGGCTGTGGGAATTGAACCCACAACCGAAGTGCAACTGGCCTTTAACGCATACCATTGGCCTACAGGAAGACCCTGGTTAGTAGAAACTAGTTTTATTTTATTAAGCGGTATGATATATGAAGTATAAGTTCATTTTATGAACCATATATGATTACTCTAACCATATCATGGACTTATAAATTTTTATAACCTTTTGTTTGAAACAGATGGAATGACCCATCATTCTATCACATGATCTGCTAACACATCACGAATAAGAAATTCAACTTCATTTCTTTAAGAGACGAAGTGGAAATTTTTCAGGGCACGAATAACAGTGAGATTGTACCAAAATAAACTAAGTATTTATTCTAATTCAAATTTTTCAACTTTAGGGAAATGATCTTGAAAACCAAAAATGTTGTCCTAGTTCCCTTATATCCGATGAATCAGATGGTACCCTAGATCATCACAAATTTATGACTTTGTGATTGTTGGCTTTTTCATAGCCATGTTCTCTACCACTCTCCTCAGAACATGATGGTTAGATTTTTTTTCCATATCCATATTTTTACCTATGTTCTCCTATGTGAAAACCCAGTGACGAGTTAATTTGGGTAACAGTTACGTTTCATACTTTAGTTTTTAATGTTATGTTTTGGTATTTCATTTTACGATGTGGGTTTTAATTAATGAAACTTTTAAGTAGAAAACCATGCATAACCCCGACGAATTTTTAGGGCGAAATTCATTTTAAGGGGGGTAGAATGTAACAACCTGATATTTTATGATAAGTATTATTGTTAATTTATTTGATGTCATGTGTTTTATGATACAACAATATTATCTTGTGCTATATGCAACACTGTATTATCTTGCAGTATACGCAACACTATTCTTAGATTGTGTTACACACAATTTCAAGTTCGTATGATAATAGTCATTCTACGCAACATTGAGTGTATATATATATATATTCAATGTATAAATGAAATATGGTTGGATTATTTTATATGAAACAACAAAGGATTCTTGCACAACATGCAACCCTAACATGGATTTCATTACACGCAATTGCGACCTTCCTCGATAGCGTGTGTTGCATACAATACCGGGTTTTACTAAACAACGGTATATTATTATAATATTATTATGAACTAGCCGTTATGAATAGTATTAAATAAATTTTGAATTTTATAACATTATTATTCATTTTACACATTTTCTAGAATATGTTATAAGAACAAAATAAATTTTTTGGGTAAAATAAGTATTTTTAAAAAAATGCAGTTTTGCCGCCTTTTGATGGCGCAACCACATTAAATAAAGTTGTTGACATGTTTATAAGTTAAATTTGAAAAAATAAAATTCTTCTTTTGAATCAGGATATAATAATTTACATTGGATAAAGTGTTGATATTTTTTTGATAAAATTCATATTTTAATGAATAGTAAAAACACGCTATATTTTAATTAAAAACAACTTTTTTCATCGTAATATATTATGTGGCTAAATTATAATATTTTATGGTTTTAAAGTATAAATAGAATATATTTTTACCGTTTAATATAATTTATGTCATTAGTATTTATTTTACATTGAATTCGTAGGTTAAATCAATTCAATCTTTTGCAATGTTTTAATCAAAAACCTATTTTCATTCGACAATGGGATTAATTTTAATTTAATTTTTGCAACTTCTGTGTATTGAATTTGAAAAAATGGATTCCATATTTAGAATTAGTGGGTCCAAATTATGTTAATAATCTACTTTTTATTTTTGGGCATTATGAATAGTAACTACTGTAAATTTTATTTACCATAGTTAAAGGTAAATCGGGTAATTAAGGGTAAATATAAGATTATAAAATTACCCTAACACATTTCAAAATACTATTGTATGACTAAAGGTCGACCCATATCACCTAAGGGTAGGATTATAATCATTTAATGGACTTTATTCCATGAAAATAACTTAATTATTATTAAAACCAATGAAAGTGACAACATGTCACTCTCTTAAATCTTATAAGTATATTAATTTTAATTTACTGATAAACTTCATGAAACTTCGAACATGAATAGTCTCCAGAAATCTAATGAAATTATCTACATCATATGAATTTATTTATAATTTTTAGGGATTAAATAATTATCATTAATCCTGACACAATAGTGATGTAGAAAATTGTTTATCTAGTGAAAAATCAAGAATATAGTTGTTATTAAACTAATAGTTACCATAAAAGGCACAAAACCCTGACCAAAACTTATTGGTCATGTAAATGTAAAACATAATCATCCAATGGTAGAATATTTGACCATTTGGAGCTTTATAAAAGCAATTATGACACTTATATGATTTTATATTAAATGATGGCAAAGTTGTCACCTTCATAAATTAATAAATATAACAATTTACATATTGTGATTTTAAGATGATAAATTCTATTAAAAGTATTATTGTGAAATTTAATGGATTTATCTTCATAATGGGATTTTATTTTTAATTTTTATGCAACAAAAAGTATATTAAATAATTATACAAAAATATTGTAGTAATTATTTTATTAAGAGATTAACCAAATAAATGGTTTTAAAAATAATAAAATAAATATTATATGAATTATTTAATGTTCTCCAATACTTTTATAGAAACATATGATATTTTATGAATCTATTAAAGATTTTATTTTTAACATATCTTCTGTATATATTTTATTTAAATTCATATAAATGAATAGTGTCAAAATTGACACTATTGTTATGTTATAAAAATAACATATTATACAATTGTTTAAAAATCACAAAAATATTTCAAATTTATAAATTTAAATTTATATGGTCAAAAATTTTATAAATTATCCAATTATGGAAAATTCACAACAAATAAGTAATTATTTGTTATAATTTGAAATTTAGAATTTTATTACCACAAATAAAATTAAATAGATTAAATAAGGATAAATCAAAATGATAAGGTTTAAAATAAACTCAAAACATGTCTAAATTTGATTGGTTGATGCAATTACAACCCTATATCATCTAATATTCAAATATCAGTCATTTTTGGCGGTTTTTAAGAGGGGTTAGATTTATTATAAATTAATATTTTTAAGATTTCCAAAGGTGCCCCTCTCCTCCCTTATAAAAGGGCACCTCCTCCCTCCCTTCCTCGCAACAATTTGAGCCTTCAACCTCGGCCAAACCCAACCCAATTATCTTCTCCACTTCCCTAGAAACATCCTAGAGGTCCAAGTCTTCTTCAAAGACCAATCTTAGTGCCCTAAGAGGAGGTCTCAAAGAGGGGATTCAAATAAGAGGTAATGTCCGTTACCGATTCTTTCACCTTTATTTATTCTTCTACTTCTTCTTATTTATTTGTTTCATTATGAAGTAATAACCTCAGTATAACTCATATACTGATATTCTATTATAAGTATGAAAAAAACCTATTTCACCATCTATCCATCCTAAGGAAAATCCAAATCATCGTGCGTGCGTACGTACGGACTACCGTCTCCACAACACGATGAGATTCATTCTCCGTGTTAACCATTTAAGAATGATTATAAAGTATATATAAGAAATAATAATTAAATATATGACATTATAAAGCTACTATATTTATGTATATATATATGTATGTCATCTACTTAATTCCATTCAATTCAATAAGAAACGAAAACAGCGTTCATGCGTACGTACGGCCTACCGTCTCCATGAACGGTGTATTTCTTCCCATTTAACGATCTATTATATATATGTATATTCTGAATATATATTATATATAAATTATGTTTTACATTCTTGATGTAAGTAAACATGATCTAAGTAATCATATGAATAATTACAAGTTAAAACACGAACGACAAATGAAACGATTTTACCAAAAAACGCTACTTTAACATTAATTTACAAAAGAATGGGTAATATAAAGTCATAAGTGAACCATATATGATATAATAACAATGAATATGATTCTTTAATTGGTCAATGACATTATTTAAATCATTATACAGGAGGTTCGGATCCATACGAAGCTTATCGGACCTAAGGTAAGGGATAATTTTGCAAATCTCATTTTTATCTGGGATTTCTTATTCGTAAGTATTTACTGGGTTTATTTCTATAATCCATGTAAATGTTTTATAAAAGTGTTTTCATGTATGTTTAAATTCCCTTTTACCCATTTTTTACTTTTACTACATGGTATGTAAGGAATCTTTATTTTTTTTACGTTATGAGGTACTTTTTTGACTTTTCCAGCAAAAGTACAAGAAGAATGTTTTTTTAACTTATACAGCACGAACGGATTTATACGGTTTTATAAAGCCTCATTTTCATGAAGCTTACTCCAAAAGATTTCATGACTATTTTCAACAAAATATCTCTCATTTAAAATTGCATGACGTTTTGTGAAAAGAAATTGATTTTGAAGAAGAAAGGATATTTTCCTCAAGAATTCATTTCAAGTATTTTATCAAAACCATTTTTCATCTAAGATGACATTATTTAATATGTGTATGTTTCAAGTATCATGTCTCTGTGATTTACATGGTTTCACTTTTCTTATTATGAAATGATATCCATTTCTTTTATATGGATTATGTGATGATGGGATGATGTTTATGAAACCCATTTTATTTATTGGGTTATTATGAATGATGTATGTTTATTTTGTGGCACATGTAAGAATGATTTCATTATGAGATGGGTGGGACCTATATCTCCCTCCAATGCATTGGGTAAAGATTTATATCTCATGAGATAGACATGGATGGAACGGTAAGTTAACCCGGTTCAGTGTTACAGGACTGAAACGAGGAGTGAACTCGATTCATAAAGGGACTTTGTCCACGAAGATGGTCTTGGGAGCAATGCCTTGGATAATATGGAAATCATAACATGTTCTTAATGGTTGCCACAATTACATGTTTTATTCCCATGCTATTTTATCATGGTTAATGTTTCTTTATGATTTATGCCTTACGTACTACCATTATTTATGTCATTGCTCAAGATTTTTATGTTTAAATATTATGTTCATGTTTTGAAGTTAAAATGTTTGTGATTTGTTTTATTTTATCCATTCTTACCCTTACTGATCATTTGATCTCACCATTATATATGTTTTATTTTTCCCAGGACTTAAAGAAATGTTTTAGGTAAGAAAACAAAAGGGGAAGATCTTTATGGGAGATGTTGAAGATCTTTCACCATGATTAGAAGATTATGTTCCGAGTTTCCAAAGACACTAAACAATTACGGTCTTTGAGTGTTGGTTTTTACTATGTAATATGTATTCCGAAAAATTAATGTAATGTTCATGTACATCAAGCTTCGGGTCTCTACAGTTGGTATCAGAGGAATGGTTTAGTCAACCTTTGGAAACTTGGATGTCAAAACGTTAGTGAGATCCCTAGAGATATTTCTAAGGTATGTCTATGGATATCCCTAAGGATAAATATACGTATAGGATATAGTCCTAGAACTACAGTAACAATCATAGAATTTAACCTATGATGTGAGATATTGAGGGTACTTCCCCTTTACTATGTTTTTTTCCCTAGCATGATTTTTGCCTCTCACACTATTCTTTTTGGGTTTTAGAAAATGGATGGAAATAGGAAGATTCATGATAATGGAGGATATAACGGACAATGGAATGATATTCTTCATGAGCAACCAAATGAAACTGGATTTGGAAGTCCAAACTTCATTATTATGCCGAATCAGCAATCTCATAATATGATCAATAAACTCATATTTGGTAAGTTTCCTGACTCATCTAATAAGAGAAAGACAGAGTTTCATGATGATCATAGAGGAAAGAAAGTTCAATTTATCCTATGTAAATCATGTGGGAAGAGGCATCAAGGAGAATGTTTCAAAGGAACAGGAAGATGCTTTGGGTGTGGAAAGGAAGGACATAAGGCAGTAAGTGCAAAGGAAAAGGTTCAGTTAACACCATGGATGAGGATAATGGTATTGCTACGACATCAACAATGGTTAAATGTTTTAAATGTGGAATATACGGGAATTATGAAAACCAATTCCCTAAGGTAAAGTCTCATGAAGAGAATCAGTATAGTTGTATGAGTAATATTTATGATGATGATGATGAAGAGACTACAAATGATATGTGAGATGAAATAATTGTTGAAGCTCGGTCAATAGTTTAAGAATGTAGTGGAATGATTACATGTTTATCAAGTGTAATGTTGTATAAGTAATCTCATGGTACTATGGAATAAAGAGACATCTAAGGATTGTTACACTGTTTTCTTTCCTTATGTTTTGAAAGTGAGTGATGAATGGTACCCGTATTTTTGGAAAGTAGATGATATGCGCATAATGAAGGCATAAAGAGAAAATTAAATGTTTGATAGTCTTCATGAGCTCATGACTGATATAAGGAGAAGGTTATATCATGGTTCTAGTATATAGAATTTTTATATTTTGGTATGTGGAAAGAGTTAACTTTTGATAGCATTCATGTTTTCACTAAGGATTAATGGGTATTCATTTTTCAAGACAATACACGATTAAGGTATTCACATGATTGGAATGTAACCAACAAGATGATGGGCAATAAATGATGGTTGGTTGATGACATTTAAATTAATCGTTTTCTTTATACTATAAGCATGGACCGAAGTATTTTAGATAAATATTGGAATGGATTATGTTGGACATAAGATAGTATTGTTTAAAGATAGAACATTTTTCGATATTATTAATGGGATGTTATAGTAATGTAGTTTTAGAAAAAGGACAACCTGCAGGACGGGCGACTGCCATCGTGTCGGACAAGGCTGTGGGAATCGAACCCACAACCGAAGTGCAACTGGCCTTTATTGCATACCATTGGCCTACAGGATGTCCCTGTTTAGTAGAAACTAGTTTTATTTTATTAAGAGGTATGATATATGAAGTATAAGTTCATTTTTTGAACCATATATGATTAATCTAAACATATGATGGACTTATAACTTTTTCTAACCTTTTGTTTGAAACAGATGGAATGACCCATCATTCTATCACATGATCTGCTAACACATCACGAATAACAAATTCAACTTCATTTCTTTAAGAGGCGAAGTGGAAATTGTTCAAGGCACGAACAATAGTGAGATTGTACCAAAATAATGTAAGTATTTATTCTAATTCAAATTCTTCAACTTTAGGGAAATGATCATGAAAACCAAATTTTTTTCCTAGTGCCCTCATATCCGATGAATCAGATGGTACCCTAGATCATCACAAATTTATGGCTTTGTGATTGTTGGCTTTTTCATAGCCATGTTCTCTACCATTCTCCATCAGAAATTGATTGTTATATTTTTTTTCCATATCCATATTTTCACCTATGTTATCCTACGTGAAAACCCAGTGACAAGTTAATTTGGGTAACCTTTACGTTTCATACTTTAGTTTTGAAAGTTATGTTTTGGTATTTCATTTTACGATGTGGGTTTTAATTAAAGAAACTTTCAAGTAGAAAACCATGCATAACCCCGACGAATTTCGAGGGAGAAATTCATTTTAAGGGGGGTAGAATGTAACAACCCGATTTTTTATGATAAGTATTCTTTTTAATTTATTTTATGTCATGTTTTTTATGCTACAACAAGATTATCTCGTTCTATACGCAACACTGTATTAGCTTGCAGTATACGCAACACTATTCTTAAATTGTGTTACACACAATTTCAAGATCGTATGATATTAGTCATTCCATGCAACATTGAGTCTATATATATATATATATATATTCAATTTATAAATTAAATATTGTTGGATTATGTTATATGAAACAACAAAGGATTCTTGCACAACACGGAACCCTAACTTGGCTTTCATTACACGCAATCGCGACCTTCCTCGATAGCGTGTGTTGTATGCAATACCGGGTTTTACTAAATAACGGTATAATGTTATAAAATTATTATGAACTAGCCGTTATGAATAGTATTAACTAAATTTTTAATTTTATAACATTATTATTTATTTTACATATTTTCTAGAACATGTTATGAGAACAAAATAAATTTTTCGGGTAAAATAATTATTTTTCAAAAAATGCAGTTTTGCCGCCTTTTAATGGAGCACCCACATTAAATCTAGTTTTTGACATGTTTATAAGTTCAATTTGACAAAATAAAATTCTTCTTTTGAATCAGGATATAAAAATTTACATTGGATAATGTTTTGATTTTTTTTGATAACTTTCATATTTTAATGAATAGTAAAAACATGGTATATTTTAATTAAAGAAAACTTTTTTCATCGTAATATCTTATGTGGTTAAATTATAATATTGAATGGTTTTGAAGTATAAATAGAATATATTTTTACCATTTAATATAATTTATGTCATTAGCATTGATTTTACATTGAATTCGTAGGACAAATCAATTCAATCTTTTGCAATGTTTTAATCAAAAACCCGTTTTCATTCGACCACAGGATTTATTTTAATTTAATTTCTGAAACTTCTGTATATTGAATTTGAAAAAATGGATTCCATATTTGGAATTAGTGGGTCCAAATTATGTTAATATGCTACTTTTTATATTTGGGCATTATGAATTGTAACTACGGTAAATTTTATTTACCATAGTTAAAGGTAAATGGGGTAATTAAGGGTAAATATAAGATTATAAAATTACCCTAACACCTTTCAAAATCCTATTGGATGACTAAAAGTCGACCCATATCACCTAAGGGTCGGATTAGAATCATTTAATGTACTTTTGTCCATTAAAATAACTTTAGTATTATTAAAACCAAAGAAAGTGACAACATGTCACTCTTTTAAATCTTATAAGTATATTAATTTTAATTTAGTGATAAACATCATGAAACATCGAACATGAATATTCTACAGAAATCTAATGAAACTATCTAAATCATATGAATTTATTTATAATTTTTAGGGATTAAATAATTATCATTAATTTTGACACAATAGTGATGCAGAAAATTGTTTATCTAGTGAAAAATCATGAATATAGTTGATATTAAACTAATAGTGACCATAAAAGGCCCAAAACCCTGACCAAAACTTATTTTTCATGTAAATGTTAAACATAATCATCCAATGGTAGAATATTTGACCATTTGGAGGCTTATAAATGCGATTATTACACTTATATTATTTTATTTTAAATGATGTCAAAGTTGTGACCTTCATAATTTAATAAATATAACAATTTACATATTGTGATTTTAAGATGATAAATTAGATTAAAATTATTATTGTAAAAGGTAATAGATTTTACTTCATCATAGGATTTTATGTTGAATTTTTATGCAACAAATAATTATATTAAATAATTATACAAAAATATTGTAGTAATTATTTTATTAAGAGAAAAACCAAATAAATGGTTTTAAAAATAATAAAATAAATATTATATGAATTATTTAATGTTCTCCAATACTTTTATAGATACATATGAACTTTTATGAATCTATTAAAGATTTTAGTTTGAACATATCTTCTATATATATTTTATTTCATTTCAAATAAATGAATAGTGTCAAAATTGACACTATTTTTTGTTATAAAAATAACATATTATAAAATTGTTTAAAAATCACAAAAATATTTAAAAATTATAAATTTAAATTTATATGGTCAAAACTGTTATAACGTATCCAATTATGTACAATTCACCACAAATAAGTAATTATTTATTATAATTTGAAATTTAGAATTTTATTACCACAAATAAAATTAAATATATTAAATAAGGATAAATCAAAATGATAAGGTTCAAAATAAAATCAAAACATGTCTAAATTTAATTGTATGACGATATTACAACCCTATATCATCTAATATTAGAATATGATTAATTTTTGGAGGTTTTTAAGTGGGGTTAGATTTATTATAAATTAATATTTTTAAGATTTCCAAAGGTTCCCCTCTCCTCCCTTATAAATGGGCACCTCCTCCCACCCTTCCTCACACCAATTTGAACCTTCAAACTCGGCCAAACCCTGCCCAATTCTCTTCTCCACTTCCCTAGAAACATCCTATAGGTCATGGTATTCTTGAAAGACCAATTTTAGTGCCCTAAGAGGAGGTCTCAAAGAGGCGCTACAAAGAAGAGGTAATGTCCGTTACCGATTTATTCAACTTTATTTCTTCTTCTACTTATTCTTATTTAGTTTTTTCATTATGAAGTAATAACATCATTATAACTCATATATGGATATGTTATTATAAGTATGAAAAAACCCTATTTCACCATCTATCCATCCTACAGAAAATGAAATCACCGCGCGTGCGTACGTACGGACTACCGTCTCCACGACGAGATGAGATTCATTCTCCATGTTAACCATTTAAGAATGATTATAAAGTATATATAAGAAATAATAATGAAATATATGAAATTATAATTCTACTTGATTTATTTATATATATATATGTATGTCATCTAATTAATTCCATTCAATTCAATAAGGAAACGAAAACAGCGTTCATGCGTACGTACGACCTACCGTCTCCATGAATGGTGTATTTCTTTCCATTTATCGATCTATTATATATATTAATATTATGAATATATATTATATATAAATCATGTTTTACATTCTGGATGTACGTAACCATGATCTAAGTAATCATATGAATAATTACAAGTTAAAACACGAACGACAAATGAAACGATTTTACCCAAAACACTACTTTAACATTAATTTACAAAAGAATGGGTAATATAAAGTCATAAGTGAACCATATATGATATCATAAAAATGAATATTATTCATTAAGAAGTCAATGACATTATTTAAATCATTATACAGGAGGTTCGGATCCATACAAATCATATCGGACCTAAGGTAAGGGATAATTCTGCAAATCTCATTTTTATCTCGGATTTCGTATTCGTAAGTATTTACTGGGGTTATTTCTATAATCCATGTCCATGATTTATAAAAGTGTTTTCATGTATGTTTAAATTCCTTTTTACCAGTTTTTTACTTTTACTACATGGTATGTAAGGAATATTTCTTTTGTTTACGTTACGAGGTACGTTTTTTACTTTTCCAGCAAAAGTACGAGAAGAATGTTTATTTAACTTATATGGAACGAACGGATTTATATAGTTTTATAAAGCCTTATTTTCAGGAAGATTACTCCCAAATATTTCATGAATATTTTCAACAAAATATCATTCGTTTAAAATTGCATGACGTTTTTTGAAAAGAAATTGATTTTGAAGAAGAAAGGATATTTTCCTCAAGAATTCATTTCAAGTGTTTTATCAAAACCATTTTTCATCTAAGATGACATTATTTAATATGTGTATGTTTCAAGTATCATGTCTCTGTGATTTACATGGTCTCACTTTTCTTATTATAAAATGATGTCCATTTCTTCTATATGGATTATGTGATGATGGGATGATTTTTATGAAACCCATTTTATTTATTGGGTTATTATGAATGATGTATGTTTATTTTGTGGCACAAGTAAGAATAATTTCATTATGATATGGGTGGGACCTATATATCCCTCCAATGCATTGGGTAAAGATTTATATCTCATGAGATAGACATGGTTAGAATGGTAAGTTAACCCGGTTCAGTGTTACAGGACTGAAACGAGGAGTGAACTCGATTCGGAAAGGGACTTTGTCCACTAATATGGTATTAGAAGCAATGCCTTGGATACTATGGAAATCATAACATGTTATTAATGGTTTCCACAATTACATGTCTTATTCCCATTCTATTTTATCATTCTTAATGTTTCTTTATGATATATTCCTTACGTACTACCATGATGTATGTCATTGCTCAAGATTTTGATGTTTAAATATTATGTTCATGTTTTGAAGTTCAAATGTATGTGATTTGTTTTATTTTATCCATGCTTACCCTTACTGAGCAATTGATCTCACCCTTTTATATGTTTTCTTTTCCCAAGGATTTAAAGAAATGTTTTAGGTAAGAAAACAAAAGGGGAAGATCGTTATGGGAGATTTTTATGATCTTTCACCATGATCAGAAGATTATGTTCCGAGTTTCCAAAGACACTAAACTATTACGGTCCTTGAGTGTTAGTTTTTACTTTGTAATAAGTATTCCGTAAAAGTAATGTAATGTTCTTGTATGTCAATCTTCGAGTCTCTACAAATTAGCTCCAAATATATATTTATTAAAATTTAAGATATTATAATATTGAAATTTCTTCATCCAAAAATATTTTGATAGTTTTGGATGGTAATCCAACCTGTGTGTTAGGGATTACCCCTAGGTAAACCTTTTGTAAATAGAACTCCTAAAAATATTTTTAAATTTTATATTAATCAATTTGAGTAATAATTAAATTAAATATATTAAATTATATTAATCAGTTTTATTGAATATATAAAATTAATTTTATAAGATTGAATTTCTATATTTTGGTAAATTTAATACTAATTAATCATGAAAAGTTAATGAAACCTCAGTTTTTGATAAATAAGTTTTTATGGATAGAAAAAAAAATACATTCTTCAATTCATTGTAAAATCCATAAAATTAGTGTTTGAATATTATATTGAATAATAGATATTTAAATTTCATTTTAATAATTTATAAATATATGTTAAATAAATTCATTAATATTAAAATACATTACCTGTATATAAATGCTTTTAGGAAAATGTGTTATTATGCAACAAAATTAACTTATACTAAGACCAAGGATAATGTCATTTACAATGAAATAAATTATATTATATATAATTAATGTATACTTATATGAATTTATGAGAAATTTTAAAAAATAATGTGGCATTTACATGAACATTAATTGTAATGTCCACCCAAAATTTGTATTTTCACTATTCACTGAAAAATAAATATTTTTAGGATAATACTAAAAATTAACAACAAGTTATTATAAATGTGAGGTTTTAAAAAATGATATTAATTTCATAAAATAAAATTACACTAAATTTTACAGGTTAATTATAATATTCTTGAAAAATTTTGATCGAACCAATTTTTTAACAAATTTTATTATGGTATTTTAAAATGAAAATACAAAAAATTTAGAACATTATTATTTTAAATTAATAAATATATTTTTTTTTCATTAAAATAGTAGTAATAGTTTATTTAAATTGTTTATATTTATTAATACCTCCCTATTTAACATTTATTTTAATGAAATAATATACCATGATTCATATAAACATTTGGTTTTGTGTGAGGAATGTTATTGAATTCTTGATGTTTTATTTCAAAAGAAATTTATATTAAATATTGGAGTGTTACATGAAGTAAACTACATTATATCTATTCATAGTTTATAGTTTTTGGGTATTAGTACTTAATGTATCATATAAAATTATTTATAAATAGTTTCATGAATGACCCTTTGGATTTATATTTGAGGGAACATCCTCTCCGATGACTATTCCATGACCTCCCCACAAATTTGATGACACATTAATATGTAGAGGTGTGAATAAGGATCAATGTAATCACAAAAATCCATTACTATTTGATTAGTATAGTATAGTCTATTAAAAAAATTATATAATTTCATGCTTTTTGGATTGGGAAAAATCGTTAGTGGTAGAGATAGGTTATTGAGACATGGAGGTTAGGTTACATATGTGCTATTAAATAAAGACCATGAATAAAATCCAAGTCTCAAGGGTATTTCAAGTGATGGTGCTACACAATATCTATGTGAGGGATTTTTTATCAACAATACTAATATTAGATGGATGAGATTCTTGATGTGGCACCGGATTTTTCCAACATCCATTATGTTTTTTGAACATCCTGACATGCATTTGATTTTTCTATGATAATACCTTTCTGAGATTCATTATTAATTGAATAAATGTATAAATTATATTTTATTCATCCAATAAATTGAAATGGTTTATTTTATTAATAAGGATAGTAGGATATTTTTGATTTATTATTTATTATGTTTGATTTGCCTCTATATAAAATCAATTTTTAGTGTTTATAATTTTCTGAGATAATCATAGTTTTGAAAGAAATACCCATATAGTGGAATGATCCATGTGTAATGTTATTTCCAAAAAAAATTATTACTGACTCTAGGTATTTTAAAAATATTATTTATAAAAACAATGGATTTTTTTAGGATTTCAAAATTAATTTTTTAAGATGAATATATTTACAATGAATGGTCTTAATGTGATTGATATTTTGGGTTTTGTTTTTAAATATAAAATTATGAGATGGTGTGTTTTAAATGTTTTGGTTGGTTTTTGGTATTTTTAAATTATATGCCAAAAAATTTCTAGGTAGGTAACTGATGTGTGTGACTGGGTTATGGGGTTTTAGAACATTGATCAGGAATGAACCAGGTGTTCCAATTTCATGTTTCTTGTGTTTTTTGTTATTTATAGGGAAACCCTTATGTGTTTTTTCAATGTGTGTATTTTTAGTTTTACTATCAAGTAGAGAAATTAAGTATTAATGGTTTCCAATTTTGTATTGCTTGATATTTTTTTTGTATAATTATTATGGTGTGGTGAATAACTAGTTAGATTCAGATGTTAGTAGTTATTTTTTATAGTGAGTTCCATTAGGATAAATATTTGTTGGTGTTGGAGTTTTTGGAGTTAGAAGGTCGGTTTCTTCACTATCACAACCCCCACTCCTCAATGATTCCTTAGTGAGGGGAGATAAACAATATCCCTTGAGCCTCACGTAATGTAGGCTCCAATATGGTGACTATCATAGAATGTATAAAAACATCTTTTATTAAGGAAATAACATCTACAATATAAATAAGATCAGTATATATGATTAATCATCAAATATATACTCCATTAAATAATATAAAAGATAGAAAAACCCATCCCACATTAATGTATAAGTAAAATGGATACATGTAAAAGTATCCAAAAGTAAATACCAAAATGAAAAGATAATGTAGTGGCATAATAGCTATCCAATGTTCCGAGGGAGTAATGTCTAGCATGGTCTGCGTAATCATCCATGATACATAAAAATAGTTCATATACCTATTGTTAGAATATAAGTATACTTAGTAAGAAAATAGAAGTCTCTAGTGCACATGAGAAGGAATCATACTAATTCACCCATGAGAAAACAATGTAACCATCCACACCAAATCATGTATACTATCCACACTAACCCCACTAAGCCACGCTAAATAAACAACATAATACATGTAATATAATATAGTAATAATCACTTCAATAAAGGGTACGACAAACCATTTCCTACTACTATACCTCTCTTAGAACCGAATTTTGTATGTCCTTGAACTCTTATCTTCTACATAAACCTCACCACCCCATAAGCATGGTGACAACACATCTCACCAATAGACAGCTGGGCTCATCGATCAAGAATCACGGCGGCATCACCTATAACTAGAAAAAATGGGTCACACCACAGAAACATAAATAGAATGACTAATAGGGTATTGGGAATTTGTACAACATCAACCTCATTCTATCATCTTACTATAAATGACCCCCACTAGAAGACTCCCCAAAAGGATGGTCATATCACCCTATGCCTGAAAACACAGGGGAAATCACATCTCACCTGAAAAAACCTCGACTATAAAAACTACCATATATTGACCAAATATACCTCAAACCATCAAAACTTTTGATGTACCTACCCCAAATTGAAGAGACAACATGAAACAGAAGGTTCCCAACAATCTCTCCCCCACACTAGATGTCTAAAAAACACACCTCACCTGACTATGTGGGTGTCGGAACATAGTGCTCGATAAGGGTGGGTTTTGTATAAATATCAAAATGAATATAAATTTATATACATATATACATACAGAAATTTCCGACCTATCAGTTAGTAACCAAACACTATCCGACATCACCACATTTTATGCCACATCTAAATGCATAACACCACAGAATAGGCCACTACCCCAATTTCACATTTCTTAAAAAAATATCATTAATCATACCATTATTATAATTATTTAACAATAGCCATATTTAACTACAAAACACATCATTTAGTTATTCATTAACATTCATATATCATTAATCAATCCAAAAAAAAACATTCACCAACTACTGACCAACTATTTATTCAATAACTACCATGGAACCTAGAATAAAGAACCACCACCACAAGTCCCCAAAATCATGTCCAAAAAATCAACTCTCCACCCAATAATCCTGACCTAACTAATCGCCTCAACAACACAAAATAATTTAAAAACAATCCATCTCTCCATCCCAAAACCACTTCCAAAATCACCAAATGGATACTACAAAATAATATAAAAAAATACCTTTCCACCCCCAAACTCATGGCCTAAAAAATTACCTCTCTAACCTAAATGCATGACTAATCAATATACTTTCCTCACATGAACCAAAAATACATTGTTTCACCATATGAATGGTCACGCGTCAAAACAAATGATAATAATTTTACATATTTATAAATGGTATTTTATCACATTCAACTTTGTATTATGTGCATTGTTACACAAACCATAATCATTGGGGAAACCATTTCATTAACCAAATATAACTTTTTAATCGTTTTTCATTTTAAAGATATATCAAAAAAATAAAATTGGCACACTAGCCAGAATAGTCAAGTCACATGAAACATCCACACAACCAAAGATCCCCATAGACACATTTTTTATTGGGGCATCAATCCGTAAATTCTAAAATATAAAAATCATATCAATTCCATAAATGTATGTGAATTAAAAAACATTACCTTTTAAATTTTAATGTAAACAATTTTTTATCTTTGAAAAATCCATAAAAACCATAACCCATAGTCAAACAATAGAAAAAACCTCCAACATGAAACAAATTAAATAGAAATGGGGGTTTCCCTACCTTCAAGAAGAATCACCGACTCTCTGCTAACTTCCAGGTGATGAAGAATACAACTAAACCACAATCAGACATTAATAAATGGTAGATGAATCTACATGAAAGCCAAATACTATTAAAACAAATCCAAAAAACACCACCAAAACCAAACAACAACACAACATGAAAACACCGAAGAAGAATGAGAGGAAAATAACCAATAAGATAGATTTTCATACTATGGATTTCCATCATGATACTAAGAGAAGTAACAAATCAAAGTAAGTGAGAAGGGGCTAAAAGGGCCCCTTAGGGTTCTTGGGGTTCTACCAAAATGGGAGAGTGAGGGAGGTTCTAAATTTTGAAACTTTGGACGTAAATGTTATAAAAATAACCATTTTCTAGAATTTTATAGGTTGTGTAACATTTTTAGGGTGTTTGGTGCCTAGGATTCATAAAATTCCATTTTTCTCCAAAAATCTCACCGTTTTTTTATAGTTAAGCCCCGAAAATCAACACCTCAGGTAAATCCTCCTGATACATCATTCAAAATCTATCCACCATGCATACATAGTATATAATATTTACACCAGATGTATTCACCCTACTTTACGAATTTAACATCCAAAATCCTCTAGTCCCACTATAGACCTCATCCAAGCCCTTCAACACCAAAACCTAGCTATGTAATGATCTTGGAAGGCCTACACCATTACATTAGAAACTTCTAAAATTATTAAAACCCTTGATAATAAAAATCCATTAGAAGACTGAATTGGGTCTTAACTACCACCCTATGAGATACCTCTAAATGATATCATCAGACCACAATTCCCCCACCATCAAAACACACCAAAAAACGTACAGAAAACAACACGCACACCATCATCATCACACAATGAAAAACTTTATCCTCATACAAAACCCTAAAACATCTCCTCCCACATAACCACTCTACCACACTAACACCACATAACCAAAAAAAATACTATGAGTACAAAACTAATGGAATATATCCCTCTATCTAAATATTCTATCATCTCTAGGCAGAACTAACTCCCCCACATGAGTTTAATCGCATTATAGTAAATGTACAAAATTTATTAATTTGTTCCTCCCCATTTCATTTTTTGGGACATTATCAGACATCAAAAAACACACATAACAAAATAGAGTAAAATATCATCAAATAAAACAAGGTCCAAATAGTACATCACCAAACAAAAAAGATAAAATATAAACATAAACCAAATTCGGGTTCAATGTAAAAATATGGTTCTCTCGCACCTAGGTACTATACAATAGGACACCATACATCCATAATACTCGATCCAAAGAAATTTTCCATCCACACAATGCCATCTCTTGGTGGTCCTATATATCTACTGGATGCTCCACAAATGTCAGGTCATGATTGATATCCAACTATCATCAGTTAATGAAATAGGATTCATAGTAGAGATATCAATGAATATGAGAGATATTAAATGATTCATGGATCCACTATTACTATTGTGGAAACACAAACTGATATTCCACCATTTTATATTTCCCAAATACCTCAAAGGGCCAAAAAATCCTAGGAGAAAGCTTACTCCCCCTACAAAATCTACACATACCAAGTCAAGGGAAAATATTAAGAGGACATGGTCCACAACCTCAAAATCCTAGGTCCTCTTACTTCAATTGGTATAATAAATTGACTAGTAATGAAAATATTGCATTCTCACACAAACAAGTTTACCATTATTTATCATGATTTTCACCACATCAGGACCAAGAACTACTTCCTCCCCGACCACCGTCTGGGATACTGGGATACAACATGACCTCCCATTCAAATACTAAAACGGAGACATTCCATTTGAGGAGATAATTTTATTATTATAAGAAAACACATGAATCATTTGGTGTTTAATCTAAGATCCTCTAATGTCCAAGACGCATGCTCACAATATACCCTCCAATATAAGGATAGTCTGCACACTCTGCCCATCGATATGTGGGTGGAAAGCATTGTTCAGGTGTAACTGAGTGAAAAAATAATTTTTTAATTCACTCCAAACTCATGAGATAAAATGTGAATCTTGATATGATAAAATGTTCATTTAAACACCATCAAATTTCAACCCCAAATCCACATTCCTCTTAGACAAATCTTCCCTTGTGAACATATCTTTAACCCTTGTGAACATATCTTTAACCCCTGTGAAGTGGTTTGATTCTTTCAATTGGTCCATGATCAACATTATATTATCACAACCTCAATAATATCTATGTAACCTTATGATTAAATCCTATTATATGTCACCCATAATTAACTCAGTAACATATAAAGGCTTCAAAAAATCACCAAAAACACAATGCTACACCTTTATCATTTGGAAAACCAATCAATTTCCCACAAGCTCTCCCACTACTCATTTTATCCCGAGATTAAAAACATCATCCTCAAGAAACTTTACAACTTGTAGCATGTTTTTTATACCACCAAAAGTATTATATGAAACTCACTGAGGACTCCCTTAGGATTTTTTTCAAGAAAAAAAACCTCCCATGAAGCAAAACCTATTTCAAACCATTCTTCGACCATCCCTCTAAAGCATCGACACGGAAAACACAATCTCTCAACACATATGAAATAAATTTTCCAAAATGATACTCCTAAACATAATACATAAAAGAATACTACAACTTGATATAGAAAATATATCATTTAATAATATACAACCTTACAAATAATTGAAAGGTTTCCAACTCCTACGTCGCTCTCTAAATATCCATTCACTCTGGAAAAATAGCCTTATTTTATACCCTCCTCAATGAGAAAACCAAAATATCCCTATATCCTGAGATGCATAAGATCTTGAAATCATAATATTTAATAAAATACTTCCACCCCCACTTCCAAAATCATAGATAACATTATGAAAATATATACCTCAATCTCTTGTGATTTTCAAAGATCATAAAGTGATTTTAAATTAGGTAATGCTTCCAAAACATCAATGAAAACACAATTGAGTCTAAATCAAGATCATGGGTGGTATAGTTAAACTCATGGGGATGTAAATTCCAATACCTATAAGATATCACCAATAATTTCTACATAATCACTTATACCATGCCCATATAGTAATTGTCACAAAACACCTCAAACATCACCCCCACCATATGAAACAGAAGCACAGAAGAACTGATCAATTTTCATATCAGGTAATCGAATGATTACTAGAACTAATCCGTCCATAAAAACAAACATGGACCTTCATGGTCAAAGCTAACAACGGGGATACAAATTGAGATAAATCATTTAAAAACTTATGAGAATATTTTGAAAGGCCATGAGAATAGTGAACCATTTCCAAAATCATGGGTGGTTCCTAAGAAAACATTACCTCAAACCTCAATGGGTCGACCACCAAACCGTACTAATTCACCAGATCCCCAAGGGAATACATATATTTTATCCGAAAAAAACTTCTAAAACATTTAATAGAGTTGGTGGAATCTAAAAACATGAAATATAGTTACATGATATTCTTCATTCTCCTCTCATGATGTCGATTAGACCAATATATCATTGAAGAATACAACAATCAACTGGTCTAAAAACTCATGAAACATGATTTTCATAATACCAATGAACACATCTGGTACATTCATATCACTGAATGGAATGAATAAAAACATCATTTTAATATACATGCTTCTGAAGGTAGTTGTCTATATATCTCCCTCCATCACCTGCAATAGGTGATATCTAATCCGAAAATAAATCATTGAAAACAAAATAACCCCTCTGAGATAGTTGAAAAGATCATATATCCTTGTAAGAGGGTAATGGTTCTCAAAATTCCCCTGGTTCAACCTCTAATAGTTTATACACAACATTAGTATATCATCTTTATTCATGGTTAATGACACTTCACCACTACCTTATGACACAATATGATGGACAAAACCCTTCTACATCAGATCGTCTATTTGAATCCTCAACTACCACAACACTAAATGTTCCATCTAATAAGGATCCACTCAAATAGAATAAGCACCATGATTCTCAACATTATGCAGAGGGATATGTTTCACATCCTCATTCGGAAAAACATACAAGAACTCCCCAATGACCTTGGGAACCTCTACCATCCCATTAAATTGTGGTTCCACATAAAACTCAACTAAAATCGAATTGCAGTGCTCCACATACCAAATTTCCACCTAAAAACCTTGTTCACTATCTAAAACCACGTGTTTTCCATATACATATGGGAAAATGAATCTCCTGTGGAATAAATCGATAACAACACCAACAAAATACTATTAGACAATGTAGAGGATAATAAGGTATGGTTGTGTCTTTTGAATTAAAATATCATCATGGTTCTAATGGGGACCCATTATTATTCTTTACCCCCAGAACACATCATACAATGTGGTATAGCATGGGACTGAAATAGTAAACAGAAGTGCCATAAGATGAATCTCTATGTCTAGTCCCAGAGCATGGACTGAAGTTGGTGAAACAAATAAGTGTGAGGATCATCAATCAAATAATTCAAAAACAATTGCAATAAACAAATGGATCCTATCTATGATGATCTTGATACCCTATACCACTACTTCCTTCACAACATGCAATTTACCATTCCTATATCTTATTTGTCTCTACTAACAACCACCTCCAAGACCCTTCTCATGTCAGGGACCCTATTCACGAGGAAAAAATTATGTTTGGACTGTACCTGCCCTGTCTCTCCTAAAAAAAGAAAAATATTTTTTCCCCTGCTACAGAAATGGTTTACCTGAGAACTGTTGTTGAGGATGGCATTGAAACTTCACACATGTTCCAAAATAGTCTCAGGGAACCAAAAAGAACTGGTTCTTACAATAGCGATGAACTACTTACAAAAATAAATAGGCAAAAATCCCCAAAGAAAAGAATTAAAATAAATATCCACTAAAGACTATGAAGGAAACTGTTGAGGTTGGATCCTTACTAGTAGAAACCTCTAATGTACTATTCCTTAAGACAATCCACTAAAAACTATTCTCCTTCACTAAACCTAATGATTCCCATAATGTGGAAAACCTCATCATGAGTGCATCTTCTTGATCATATCAACATTATTTTGAACATATAAATACATTGTGAACATAAAAGGAGTAACTATATACTTGATATAATTATATAGTGCCTCCACAAGACATATCTCATGATACCCCCATCATTAAAAAATATATGTTCCAATGAAAAAATGGTGCTTGAACTTGATTCCTAGCATCTGCACTGACACAATGCCCTAATGAATAGAAAGAATACTCTACCTCTTTACATTATTCATATTAGATAAAATATAATCTTCTCATAACACCTTTTATAACCCATACTAAAAAACATACATTGCCTTCCAGTCACCTAGATAAATCATCCACAACTAAAGCACAACTCCCCAAATCTGAATGAATTCCAAAGGGATTGAGTAACCCACTAAGGATTAGATAAAAATGAAAGTGATATCAATGTCCTCCAAATAGATCTCCCTCTTAACATTTAAAACACTTCTCTCACACTTCCCCAAATCCGAATTCAGCAAAGCATGAAATTCCCTTTCCTAGACTCATCATCATTAGTTAGACTGACCCTGCGTCGATCAACTGGATCAGCTTAATAAACATCAACTAGCTAATCCACATGTGCATGATTAATATGATCCATACCTGAAAGACGAATCAATTATTTCCAATTCCCATGTAGTATGGAATTTTATTTAGATTAATTTTAATTCATTTTATATATTTATTCAATCCCATAATATCCCAAATTAAAATTATAAAACAAGTCATCATGATGCATGAACCTATCCTATGTCTCTAAATTATAAATAGATCCACATCACTTTGTCATTCAATAAGCACAGAGTCCATGCATTGGATTTTATTGGGACATAAAATTCTTTTTCCTTGCTGGTCACCCTATCTTATGTCATGCAAAAAGGTCAACTAGAACTATTTCCATACAAACCCATGCAATCCTATATGTTCCTAACCCAAAACACCATACTATCTCTCAACCACTCCTGTGATAAAACTCTTTAATAATCCCATTCAAACCAAGGTATCAAAATAAGTGCTGAGAGAACATTACCCGCGAGTCACACCTCCAATAGGGCCCATGTTTTCCTCTAGCAATGAGGTTTTAAAAATATAATCTATTGTTGGAATTACCCTCTTTAATATAAATAAGATCAAGAGATAAGATGAATCATCAGTGATAATATCCATGAAGTAATATAAAAAAATCCAAAACCACCCCACATGAATGTATAAGTAAAAATTATATAAGTAAAAGTCTCCAAAAATAAATACCGAAAATAAAAGATAAGGAAGTTACAAAGTAACAATCTAATGGTTTGAACTAGGAATGTTATGAATAGTGCATGTAATACTCCAAGAATCCTAAAAGTAGTTGATATACATAGGGTAATAATATGGGTATAATCACCATGAAAATCAATTTTTATGTTCACATCTAAAAGAATCGTACTACTATACGCTTGAAAAACCAATAGAACCAATAACGCCTAAAAATTTCAACTATCCAATGAATCCTCACAAAGGCATTCTCACCAAATACAGAAATACATATAATTTAATAAAGTAAGAATAAAATCTATAAAGGGTACCCCACACCACATACACACTTTTTTTCATCTCTCACACCCCATTAATGTATGTCATGGTTCTGCCATTTTCTTTTGTTTACCAAATGGACCAACAACAATTGACCTAACCAATTTCGCTCACTTGCACTTGGTCTCACCTCCCCAAATGCCCGAAAAGATCTTGAATCACTCTAAAACACTTGGTCCTCAACACAAAACACAACTATAAATAGAGTAATAGTGTACCATTAATATGCAGGACATCAACATCATTCCCTCCTACTACCATGCATGACCCCACCATACTATTTCCCAAAAACAAGGTCATATCCCACCTCGCCCAAAAACACACGTGCTTTCAAATATTTCCCAAAAATACTTGGGCTATAAAAACCACTATCTAATACCCTAATAGTCCTTTGAACAGAAAATCAAGTGAAATACCTACCTTTACCAATGTGATATTGGAAAGGGGTTGGTATCCATCCATCCATCCATCCATCCATCTTAATAGATGTTGGGAAAACAACCCCCACATGGATTTGTGTGTGTCATCACATAGTACTCAATTTGGTTGGGTTTCATATATAATTAAAAATATATTTACAGGTATGTACATATAGACACACACGCATTCCCATATTATTTGTTCAAAACCAATCACTAAACAACATCGAAAGTATTTCTTCAATCTCTAAAAGGATAAAAAAACACAACAATCCAAAACACCATTTCACTTATGTAAACAAGTATCATTTAATCATACCATTATTTTCAATATTTAATATAAACAACATTTAATCAGAAAACCCATTATTTAATTAATCATTTATATTTCTCAATCACATTAATAAATGAATCCCATGTAATTTGAAACAATGATAACAAAATATTTATACCACCATTACCTAGGCACATAACACAAATAAACCACCAACTCACCACCCAAAAACACCAAGAAACAAACCAAATTTACACCAAAAATGAACTACCCAAAATAAAAATCCTCCATTAAAAAATAATGACAAAACAAACCACATTTCTACCCCAAAAGAACATCCACAAAACCACCTCACCATCCCAAAATCATGTGAAAAAACTACCTCACTACCCAAAAATAATATTCAAAAAACCACCGGACTGACATACACCAGTAAGGCATCTCCATCACACAATATTGACCACACATCCCGAATAATAAAGATAATTTTACATATTTTCAATGGGGCTTTTATTAGATTCTACTTTCTTTTAGGGGTGTTATCACATAATCCGTATTCCTTGGAAAACAAATTAATTATAAAAATATAAGTGATTAGTAAAGTTTAATTTTATGGTAACATCATAACTATAATAGTCAAAAAAATTTCCCATATATGATAACATATGTAAACCAATTCAATCAAATCCCCCTACGACCATAGTATTCAGTGGGGCATTAAGACCAAAAAATACACAATATAATAATCATATCAATGTTGTAAAATTAGTAAAATAAAACCATGGAATCCTTTAATTTCAATTGAACCAATTAATTATCCTTGATTAATCAATCACAATAATTAAAAATATTTAGAAAAAGTCAAACTGCGGCCACATGATGCACAATAACAAGAAATGGGGGATTCCTTACCTTAGAGATGATTTGAGGACTCCATGTGCACCACTGAGCAATTAATAATTCCCACAATCAGAAACCACACAATAAGAAAACATATCTCGTCTTACACCACACCAAAATACCATCAAATATCATCCCATGAACTCAAATCAAACTGAACCACACCGCCAATGAAAAACACCAAAAAAGAATGACATGAAACTAACCATGAAAAAGGAAGTTCGTATCATAGATAACCAATGAGAAACAATAGAGACCAATAGATTGAATCATTGGAGGAAGGAGTTAGAAGGTCCCCTCACAGGGTTGTTGTTTCTAAAAAATGATAGAGGGATAGATCATATGAAGGAAATAAAATTAATCTATAATGTTTATAAAAATAACCTGGATCCCAAGTTTATATTTCGTTTATCCTTAAAATATTATTTTATCCCAATATTTATAAAAAATCAATATTTCTCTAAAAATCATGTCACATGTTTATTATTTATACATAAAAATATAAATATCATGTAACACCCAATGAATATTCCATCAAAATCTGTGAACCATGCGTACATTGTTTGAATACTTTATGCATAATGTATTCACCTTAATACATGCATTTAATAGCCAATATCCTCTAGGACCACTCCTGGCCTTATCTAAGAACCTCCATCACCAAAAACCAGGAAATCAAAGTGTTTGGGAAGGAAAAAAATGTTACATGCACTGAAATGACATTCTAGTGGTTTTTATGAATAGAGTTCTCACTTGATAAGGTTAGTAATCTAATGTAAATAATGCATAATTGAGAGGAATATAACTTTTTTGAGGTGATAGATATCATTTTATGATAGTGAAAGACTCTATTGTTCGTTAATAATGATTCTTGTAGTTTTTGGTTCTTAGATTGGAAAATTATTTTCATGACTGAATATTTGATATTTAATTTTGTTAGTTTATGAGAAATTAACAACATATTTCGGTCAAAACACATATTCACAGAATCACTGTGGAATCATAGGGATGAATATTGAAATGGGGGGTGTTTTTAGTGACTTGTGAAATCTTCTATTTGAGAACAAGATGGGGTAAAACATCGATCAATTTGTTGAATGATTGACTTTTAATTTTTTAATTTGTCGTGGAGGGGTGATGGTTTTGATTTTTTCTATATTTAATGATATGTTTTTGGTTTGATAGTTTTTTTAATGAATTAAATGATGAGGTGATCAGGTTTTTGTAGAAGTAAAATGGAAAGGGGGTGGTAGCTATTGCACATATCATACCCATTCATATGAAATTAGTACCCAGTGGAGGTCCACATGGTAGGGGTTCCACATGATGGTCATTTAGGTGGATGGTTCCAAACACTAGGTATATGGTGGAGTCACTATGAACATGGTGAGTGTTTCTCTAGTTCTTAAAGAGGCCTTCCATTTTGTTTTTATTGGAGGTAATATCATTATTTGATGGTTCTCCCCCATTGACTTTTTATTATTGGATAATCATGGGAAGGATATTTAAATCAATTCGTCTCTATATCAATCCTCCTTAAAAGCACCCTAGATATTTTATTTTAGGGTCATTTTATATAGTGATTAATGGTATATCATCTTATATTTATTTTTTGATCATATTCATATTTATTCGCTTATTATGGCATCTCTTTTTAGGGGTTTTCATAAGATTCCACATGATTATGGTCCTTCATGTGTAGTACATATAGGATGTATTGGAAGAATACTTTTATATTTAAATTCATTTTTATTAAGTATTTTTTATTTTTAAATTTTAATTAATGATGTTTATTAAGTTGAGTGTAATTTATGATCAGTTTGATTTCATGAATTGGATATTTTTTCATTCATAGGTCATATTTTCTATAAAGAGTGTTTTGAAATATAGGTATTTTTGTTTGATATTGAAGATATTCCTGATGAGTTAGGAGTTAATTATGAAAAATCTGTGTTATTTCATTAATTTTGAAAATGAATTTTTGGTGGATAGTGGATGAGAGAACTGTATGATGGCTTAGTGGAGGCCTATATAGGATTGGATGTTATGTAATACCACATAATGGTGAAATATGGACTTTACATTACTAAGTATCTTTCACTATAGAAATATTATATTCAGTTGTGATCATTATTTTTATTTTTTGCATGTTACAAAATATTTAATGATCTTCATTATATGTTGGGACCGAATCATATCGACTAAATAGTCAACATGCATCATTTATCATTATGATCATTTCATCAGTGGATCCTTGTTTGAGTGAGTGTTGGTGGACCATTCTATAGAATTTTCATTCTGTGAGTTTTTTATGTCTGATTTTGGATGAAATGGTGTTTCCCTTAAAATGGTAATTTGTAATGAAACGTGTTTTTAATGGGATTTAAATTGGACATTGTGAAGTGATCAAATGGTTTTGAAATGGGGATTTAAAAACAAAATTATGTTTTAGCGGGGGTTTTGGTGTGGAATTTTGGATCATGACCTAGTTCAAGAGAAGAATATCGATGTCCATTTTTTAAAGCAAGTTTGGGGTTTAGGATGGTGTTTAAAAATTAAATCAAAGAGTTCTCATGTAGCAACCCAGCCAAAGAATTCCTAGAGTTGGTGTCTGCTATCAATTACATTGGAAAGATTACAGGGAATCCAGACCCAGAGCACCAATCAGTCTGGTTGTCTTGGTAACCCAGATATATAAATTAGTGTTGTATTATAAATCAATACAATAATTACAAAATAATTTTTTATTCCTTCAAAATAAATTACATTGTGGATAACTATAAACCATCTAGTAAATCAATTCAAATATTTCATTGTATGCTTCTTGGTTACCTGGGAAAAACATAATAAGGGTGAGATCAAATGATTATTATGAGTATGAAAAGAAGAACTATTAATGAATAATTGAGAATATTTTTACATGGTTTGGTAAATAAGTGATACACATACCATTCAAATAACTACATAAGTACAAATAAATATTAAATTATAAGAAATAGAAAAACATTTCATCAAAATAACTGAAGATGAAATGTATCCATGTATATGTTGACACAAAATATCATGGATGAAAAATAACATAATATAAATGAGGGAAATGATTTATTATTGGATTCCTTGTTTCCCTGGTACATCGTACAAGTACCATCAAGACTATTCACAAGACAATTTTCAAAATGCTCGTTAAAAACCCATCTAAGGTGGCTATAAAAATCCATCTTCTCATTTTAATATTAATACATCAAGGGGATGTCTATAATTAGGCCCCAACCATGTCCTAACATTCCAACCGTTCCTCATAAATCGAAAAACTGATTTAACCAAGGGCATTATCAAATATATGTACGGAGTAAGAGATATTGATTTATCAATATTTACCAAAATAATCAAATAATTTCAAAAGTAGACACCACATGTAAAATGGTATATGATTTAGGGAATATTAATAACCATGATAAATGATATGCATAATTTGTTAAAATTCAATGATCATTGGATATTGAATATTTCAAGGGGAGAAATAAATCCATAAACTGAATATGAATACTATCCTTTGACAAATTAGTCATAAAACATAAATAGTAATATTTAGGATGGTATTAATACATCATACCATAAGTGGAATATAATAAAGTGTTTTTTCTATAGAATAATTTAAATATTAAAAAGTATCCTCAAAAAACATTCTTTAAGAAAAACTAGTTTTGTTTTGAATTTTTTTGAAAACTATTTTGTTTGAAAATCAATTTTTTTGAAAATATTTTCATTACAAATTAACCTTTAAAAACTGAAAAATATTCTTTAAAGGAAAGATAATGGGTAAATTCATACATTATTTACCAGGTAAAAAGCATATTCCTTTTTCAAGGTCAAAAAATTTAGAAAATTTACATGTGTGTAAAGCAATAAGAATATTCATTTCAAAACATTGGTAAAAGAAAAAATCTAAAAATTTCTATACCAAATAATTTTAAAAACATTTTTTTAATCATTTTAATAAAACTTGGTTTTTAAGATAAAATAGTTTCTATGACTAAAGAGAGAAGTAATGTCGGGTTTTCTTTAAAAACATTGAGTACCGAAGAGTAGAAAAATAGTAATAATACATGAAAATGTTAATGAAAAATGAGAGAAGAATAATAGGGTTTATTCAACTCCTTAACTTTTTTTACCTTTTGGGTGAATGCTATTTAGATTCATATATAATTAACTTATATTAAATTTATACATTATTGAGAACCATTTTAATTTCCATAATTACTTTTAATTCACTTATTAATATGTTTTATACAACTACCTAAACAATTATGTTTACATTGAGTGTTTTAACCTAATTCAGTTTACGTATCAAAAACAACATTTGTAGGTCAACTATGGACAACAAGTTAAATATAAAACATCTTAAGAATAATAATAGTTACATAATTATATTATTAATACTGTTATTTTTCTTTTAAAACCAATAATTATATAAGTTTATGAAAAATTAACCAATGTTACAATTATAGAGATGGTAGTCCATACGTACACATGAGTTATGTTCTAATTTAAAATAATATTTATTGAAAAAAGGTAATTAGAATTATTTCATTAAATAATGATCATAATATAATTAATATCTTATTATTTTTTCATATACACTTATATGTAAAATTTTCATGATTTAAAAGGAATCACATAGTGTAGAGGAGGCAGAAGTCCACACATTACGACCGACATTATCACATTTTAGTGTGCAAGAGGATGAAAAAGAAAAATATGTGTATATATAGAGAGAGAGAGATGAAATTATTTAATGAATACCATATATATATTTTAATGTCTCATATAATCAGTTTTAATAATTATTTATACATTCCACGGATTGTGTGAATGAATTGCATTACTTTGTGGGGGTAGTAATCCACACTTCCTCAAATGATATTATCGTATTAATGAAAAATGGAATATATAAGGGTATCTGTTGTAAAATAATTACAGATGATTAAATACATAATAAATATAATTTATTTTGTATATATATATAAACATTGTGTCCATAATAATGTCTACCCATGAATGTTTGAAATGAAAAAATTAATAATCATCATTTTGTGAGGTAGTAGTTCTCCACTCACAAAAACAACGTGTTCATTACCGATTATATTGAGGTGTGTGTAAGCGTAGGTTGAAATATTAACATAAAAACATCATATTATATTAATAATATTGTGGTTGTTATTTAATCATAGAATAAAAATAGTGTATGTTTTGATGAATGCAAATTAAACTAAAAAATATTGAAGGAACATGTTACCTCTTAATCAAGTAACATCTATTGGTTTGAACCAGATTCTTACATTGATTGATTTCATCCCAATAGGAGGATTATTGGATGAGTTTAGGGATTTTGGGAAATTAATTGTGTAGTGGTTGGATGAGATAATTTTTTCTTGATAGGTGTGAGGTTGGTGGATAGGTTGTGGCCTTTTCTAGGGAAGGAAAAAGTCCCACATAGAATTGTGGGCAACAAGTTATGTGTACACATGTCCTTAAACAAAAAAATTCATACCAAAACCAACACGGTAGAAGAATGGATGGTTCATGGATGAATTAGGTAAAAAAATGGGGTTTGGAAATGTTTGTAGGTAATTTGAGACCTTAAATATTAGGGTTATCTTATTTTAATCCTTGTTACACCTTAATCATTATAATTAATTTCAATCACTTTTACTAGTCATTTTGGTAAAAATTTAAATTTATCTTATTATACTGATATTATCATCCTAATTACAATAGATTATGTCCAATTTTATAAATTAAAATCATATATGTGGAATTATTAAGATTCATTCAAATCTTTCATACACAATGTTTAACCGGTTTTAGTAGAAATATTTTCATAACATTGTGGAGTTTTTACATTCCATTTTAATGTGAAATTGATTCCAATAAACTAAATTTTATTAATAAATGTATTATTGATCTAATGTGACTTAACAAAAAATTTAAAATATAATTTGTAATTAATAATTATTTAAATGAAAATTCATTTTTTAACTAAAATAAATTATTTTTCACAATTCATCAGAAAATGATGTTTCTTAGAGAATTAACAAAAAATTATCATAGGCTAATTTTGACATTCTAAATTAAATAATGAACATTAATTTATCAGATTATATTTCTATGAGTATGAAAATTAATATTTAAAATAGGTTCTCCATTAAAAGGCAATAAAATTTCCTTTATACACAATATTGATTTTTAAGGTTGAAATTGTTTTTCTTTTTATATCCTATCATTTTTTGCTCTTTCATCATTAATTTTTAACCAATAAATTAATTTAATATTTGTTAAAAATAATTTTTAGGAGTTAGTTTTTAAAATTCATAAAACTTATTTTAACATCGACTTTATATCATATTATATTAAATAATAATATTTTAATAATACATTGTTATTTGGTGAAAATCAGAATTTACTGTAATGAAAGCTGACAAGGAATATATCTCTTCTGTCTAAAAAATCAATATTGTAAGGTCTCTCTTTCATGTAACACAAGATATTGATGAAGGACACTCTTGTGTGTAAAAAATCTATAGAGGAAGATTGCTCTTGCACGTAACACAAGGTATCTTATTGTTGAGTGCATTAAAATCAATATCATGTGTTGAATTTATTAAATATTGTATATATATAGTAGAGTATCTGGATATTATATTCAATTATTTGTTTGGTGTTGCATGTCATACACACTATTAAGTAAAAATATTTACATTATAATTCTGGGGTGTTACATTCTCCCCCATAATTAAATTGCATCATCATAATTTAAAGTCGATGATGGTGATATATTATTTGATACTTACTATGTTTGAAATCCAACATCAGGAAAAGAGTTTTCAAGACAACATCTAGAAATGAGATAATGGGATGTGAAAGGGTCACATGGAATAATATCTAACTATGTCTCTATGTAAGATAACATTAGTGTCAGATAGATATATGTACACTGAGGCAAACATAAATTTTTATAAGGAGTGAGTGAGGTCATCAATCACGACCTAGTGAATTAATAATAGAATGATGAGGTCCTAAAATACATAAATCATAGATTATTTAGAAGACCAATTTTTCAATAAAAATTAATTTATTTGAACAATATTATATTCTTAGTCATTTTCTTAATGAGGGGTAATTTTTTTTCGAACCAATAATATAATTATTTTATTGGTAGGTTTCAATTTCATATGAAAAATCCTAAATTTTTATTTTTATTAGATACAATTATAATTCATCGAAAAAATAAATTTTGAATATTGAATTAATAAAATAAATTTATAAAGGATATTAAGTCCCATAAAGAGTGAAAGAACAATTATTTTTCTTGGAAAATATTCCAAAACTAATAAATTTAATATATTGAATTATAATCCCCAAAATTGATAACACGAGTCTCTAATTAATATTATTTATCAAATGTTTTGACTAAAAACAAAGAAAAATTAACCCTAAAATTGTATGTGTTAGTTTTTCTCATGTAACCCTTATTATCCTTTATTCATGGGATCAAGACTTGTGGCCTTGTTGGATATTATTAGTTGTTACCGGACACACATGTTCATATTTTCAAAAATCAAATAAATATAATTTCCGAAATAAATATGATATACATCCTTGAAAATTAATCATTAAATATAATATTAACTAAGTTTTTCAATTCATCCTCAATACCTTAGTACTTCATCCAATTATTTTAATATACATTCTTCCGTGGTCTGGAGATTATCCTCTAGAAGAGGGAATTGACTTGGGTAATTTCTAGGATAACAAAACTTATACCAATAAACTATAATAGATTTTCTAGGATGGTATTATTTTTCCATAATTATAATCACAATTTTATTATTGATTATACTTTTCATTATGTCCTTTTTCCCACATATATATAATTTACATATTCCATTTATACACTTTTATGGGTTCCTCTTTACGCACTTCTCACATTCCTTAAAATGATTAGTCATTCCATTACAATCTACACCACTCATTCCCTTATCAATATATGCACTTCTCTTCATTAGTTTGTTCAGGATTTGGTAATGGTATATAATGGTAATCATATTTTAGGAAAACATATTTTCAATAAACACAATATCCTTCACTCCTATCCACACAACATTTGGCTTCTTATTTTGGCCACATTTTCCATCATTTTTGATGATATCTATAATAATTATGGATCCATACATTGACTAAAACTAGAATGAATATCGAGAGAAACATTAGTTATAAAGATAAAATAATATAGAAATCTGTAAGATATCTACATCATGAAACATTGTTTTTAAATATAAAACAACATAGGTTTAACATAAAATTTTTATTTTAATTTTCTATTCAATTTTATATTTATGGTTTGTAAATAAAATGTGTATTATCTTAAGAAAATCTCCACCAGAGTGTTAAACCAGGTTTGAAGCAAGGCATGTTGTCGTGTACCCAGTTACCCCGAGTCAGGGCCAAAACACCTAATCAGTGTTGTTACTCGTAGGTACATCTTTCCAGAACCATATCCATTTGTAGTATCCAGATCGAGAAGTATTTCTCGGAAGACCAATATATTATATACATCACCAAAAATTTATGGTGTTATTCTATAATAATCCTCAAATTATACCTCAGCGTTATGTTCTATAACCAATGTTTTCCTAAATCTTGTTCCCAAGGTCTTTAATAACTTTATTTGAGACAAACTACAGTGAAACGACCCTAGATATCCCCATGCTAGTGTCTACATTCAGTTACATTAGCATTATTAATAGGAATCATGCCTCAATGGACCGATACATTTAGCAGTCTTGGTAAACCCAATATATAAATGACTGTTATTTTACAAATGAATACAGTAATTACATCATAATATTTTTTTCATTCTGAATAAATAACTTTTAGAATAACTCTAAACCATACAGTAAATCCATTCATATCGTTCATATTAAATTTCATGGATACCTGGAAAAGAATCATAATTTGGGTGAGCCCAAATGATCAGTAAGGGTAAGTAAAGGGGATGAAATAATGAATTACTGAGAATGAATTAACATGAGAAGGTAAATTACATATAACACATGACATTAAAATAACTATATAAGGAAAATTACATAATTTATGGTATGAAACTAAAGCACATACCATATATATGACTGAAAATGAAATGTATCCAAAGATATGTCAACAAAAAATCCCATCGATGAATAATAATTGAATATAAATGAGGGAAACAGTTTATTATTGTATTTCATGTTTCCCATGTATATGGTACCTTTACCAGAAAGACCATTTATAAAATGGTTTAAACAATTCTAAGTAAAACCCCATATATAGAGGCTAGTCTAATGAATCAACCCATAATACTACTCATGCATTGAGGGTCTATCTATAACCGGTCCCACCCATGTCGTACTTGTCCAAAACATTCCTCATATATTGAATAATCGATTTAACAATGCACCTTATGAAATGTCCGTATGGAGTTTGAGATAAGGATTTATCAATATTTTACAATATAATCAAATATTTGTCAAAGTAGAAACCATATGAAAAATTTAATATGTCTTTTTCAATATTAATATCCATGATTAATGATATGGATCATTAGGTAAAATTCAATGATTATAGAAGATTTAATAATTCAAGGGGGAAAAGAAATAAAAAAATAGAATATAAATATTATCCTTGAAAAAATTAATCATAACAAATCTATAGTAATATTATATATTTTATTGATACTACATACCCCAAGTGGTGTATATAAAATCATTTTGGTTTTTGATGAATATGAATATTACAAAAATATATTTTAGAAAAATACTCAAATAAAATATCCTTCTGTTTTGAAAACATCATGAAAATAAATTTCATTGAAAATTATTTTTTTAATAAATATTTTTCATTAAAAATAAATATTTAAATATTTAAAATGAAGCTTCTGGTAAATAATAGTCTGTAAATCTGTTCATGTCACACAAGGTAAAAAGAAACTTCCTTTGGCATGGTAATATAAAGTAATAAAAATGACTTATTTAAATATTGACAAGAAACTTCCTTTGATAAAATTGTAAAAATTAAAAAAGTGTGAAATTTTATTTACCAAATAATTTTTTTAGAAAATTGAAATCATTTTATAAAGCATGGGTTTTAGAAGAAAAAATGTTCTCCAACTAAAGATACTAGTGAAGTTGGGTTTTCATTAAAAAATATTAAAACACTATGAGTACCAAAAAGTGGGAAAAGAATACTAATACATGAAAATGTTTATGAATAAACAAATTATAATGAATGTTTTTTACTATGGTTATATAATTTCCTCAAATGGAAATTCTACTGATTGATCATTAGTATTAGTATTGAGGAAAATAATTTTTAAAGATCCCAAAGTGTTACATACCACTTTGAATCATTTTAAATTATTATCCTTATGAAATAATGATATAAAATTAAGGATTAATATTCCATGATGATAAAATGATTAATTATATAATGTAACAAAAGGGGAATCAAATCCACCACACAATAGATGTATGTGGTGAACATGATATTTATCTCAAGGATGTAAAATGTGAGATGAGAACCCCTTACCTTGTGCTTTCTTTTGGGTGAATGTCCTTTATTATCTTTTATAATAATCTAATTATAGTTTCAGAATTTATTTAGAATCCTTTTCATGTGTATAATTACTTTTATTTACAATAGGCATTTTGACCAAATTCAGTTTATGATTCAAAAATAACATTAGCAGGTCAACTATTGTTGAGGGGGTAAATATATTAAATATATAGAATAATAATCATGAAATAATTATCATATTTATAGATAAATAATACTGTGAATATTAATTATTAAAAATGTTTATTAAAAATCAAACAATGTTACAACCATGGAGACGGTTGGTCGTATGCACGAACGAGTAACACTCTAATTTTTCAATGATCATTATGGAAGGAAAGTAAAAAAGATATATTTATATAATGATAATACTATTATTAATAACATATTATTTAGTCATAGATACTTATATATAATAATATCATGAGGTTAAAGGAACACATCATATCTAGGAGGTCATAGTCCACACATCCATTACCGATATTATCACTTTTTATTGTGTGTGAAAGGATAATATAGAAAATGATATGTTTATATATATAAATATAGTAAGGTAATTACATCATTAATATCATATAGATATTTTTATGTATCATATTTTCAATTATATCATAATTTATACATTTGGTGGATCATGTGATTGAATCACATTAGTTTGAGGGGGCGGTAGTGCAAAATTCCTCAAATTGTGTTATTGTATTAACGAAAAATAAAAAGTACACGGGTATATGTTCTAAAAGAGAGAAATAGTCTTAATGAACAATAAATAACATATATAATATATATCTTAATTGTGTTTCTATCATAATTTCAAACCATGGAAGGTGGAAATGGAAAAATTAACAATAATCATTTCATGAGGCAGTAGATTTCCACACACAGAAATGATATGATTGTTTCCCATTAGATAAAGGTTTCTATTAGTATAGGTAGACTAATAACAAAAAACAACCTAGTGTATTTATTAAACCATTTTTTTATCATAGAATATGATGAGTGTAGGGGTTGAATAATGGGAATGATACTAAAATGATTCAGAGATGATGTTACCTCTTAATCGGGTAACATCGTTTTGTTTGAACCTAAAGCTACGTTGGACTGCGTTGTTCCCATGGGGAGGTCTAAGATGATTTTAGGGATTATAAGAGATTAATGGGAATATTTTGGGCAATAAAAGTTTTATTGATATGTGTGAGGCAGGGGAGTGGTGGTGGCATTTTTATATGAATGGAAAAGCACTCACTTGGAATTTTTGGAAACAAGTTAGTTGTACACATGTTCCTGCCAAACAAAAGTCATAAAACACCATAATAAATTCGAAAATGGAATAATAATAATAATAATAGACAAATTAGTCACATAAAATGGATTTTTTACATGTTTCTAGGTCACATGGGCCATTAAATATAAGGTTTAGTCCATTGTTAAGCATAATTAATCCTTAATAACTACAAATAATTTTAATCGCTTCCACTTATCATGTTAGTCCAAAATTAAGTTGATCTTATTAGAATCAAAATATTTTCTGGATTAAATAATTTATATCTATTATTTATAATTAAAGCCACAAATGTTTCAAGATAATGATTAATGTTAATTTTAAAAAAAATATATTTTAACCTGTTTTAGTGGAAACATGTTCAATAGATTGTTGCATTTTCATATTCAATTTAATTTTTAAATTGATTCTAATTAAATAAATTATATTAACTGATGTATTATTGATCTGATTTTTCTTTATAACAAATTTAAAATATAATTTATCATTAATAATTATATATACAAAAAAACATTTAACTAAAATGCATCATTTGTCACTATTCATCAAAAAATGATGTTTCTAAAAAGAATACAAAAAAATCACCCAAGGATATTTTTTAAAATTATGAATACAAAAATTAAGATTATTTTATCAAATGAAATTTATAATATTGTCAAAAATAATATTTATAATAGTTTCTCAATTAAAAGGTGAAATAATATTCTTTATAGAAATAAATGTTTTTATTTGTGAAATAGGGTTTGTTCTTATCTTATGAATGTCAATCCTAATGGATAAATATCAAAATTATTTCATTAAATATATGTCTCATTAAAATAATTCACTAATTCTAATTATATTGTTTTATTAATGGAAGACTCATTTAGAATCAGATTAATAATAATAATTCTTTTTATAACCAATTGGTTCTTATTTTCATTTCTCATTAATTGTTATGCAATGAATTAGTTTATTATTAGTGTAAAACATAATTTATTTAATTTATTTAATATACTTCATAAAAAAAAATTTATAGTTAGATAAATTAATATCATATTAAATAATAATACATTAATAATACATTTTAATTTGGTGAAACTCAGCCTTTCGTGTAACACAATCTTTCGAGGAAGGTCTCTTTTTCATGTAACAAAATATATTAATGAATGTTTCACATGTGTGTAACACAAAATATCAAGGATGTGAACTATTTTGTGTAGAAATGGATATCATGGAAGGTATCTCTTTATTATAACACAAGTTATCTCATTTTTTCATGCCTTATAAACAATATCATGTGTTGAATTTATTTAAAATAGTAAATATGCAGTAGAGTCTCATGATATTATATTCCCATATATGTTCCTTATTTCTTATAATACATTATAATGAATAAAAAGTGATAATTTATAATTTTATGTTTTTGTATTTCCATGCATGTTTTAAAGGAAAGATAGGATGGATTATTTTATATATAGTTTTGTTACTTTTACCCATATAAGTGACACTATATTTGTATACGTCTTTTATGCTTGGGTGATTTTTTTGTTATTGTTTCCTTCATGTTAACCTTTTTTTTATGAAATAATATTAATCATAGGAGATAATATTGAATGATTTAATACTTTGTGAGACTGGATAGAGAAATTATTTTGTTTCCTTGGGGTGTCTGTTCATAAAAACAATGATATTATTATGGTTTTGGTGTGAGTATATTGTATTGAAGGGTGTAATTTGAGAGTTTTCCACTTTTTCCCTTTCATAAATCATAGAATTCATATGATAATGGGTTGACCACTTAGGTCAATATAGGAGGTCCATATGATCATATTCAACAATTGAGGTGGGAGGTACTCCCATTTTTATTTTTTTGATAACATCTGAAAGAATTATGATTCATAGTCTTTATGATTTTATGCTCATTGGAAAGAACCTATAAGTGAATTAAGAAGTAATGAGATACCAAATCCAAGATATTGAGAATAAATAAAGAGTTTCCTCCTATGGATATTATCTTGGTTAATCTATGAGTTTTTTTAACTGGATATATGTCCTGAGTTGTAGTGAGACATACGTGTTGGACCTCAAGATGAAATTTTGAAACCCGTGAAAAGTGATCTCTAGTAAATCATTTATGATATATTATTTTCTGACTGATCATGTCTATTATTTTGGTGAGGTTCTAGAAATTAGTTATTTTATTTTTGTAATATGGATCACCCTAGATGTGTTATTCCAATTCAGAATCCATACATGGGGAAATGAGTATTGAGTATCTAGGTGATATAATTGTTTAACCTTTAATGGAGACAGTAATACATATAAAATATTTTTGGACCATATAATTCGAATGACCCATCTAGGGTAAGACCATTGAAACATTAAAAACCTATTTAGCTACTCGTGATAATAGTTTGGATATATATATTTAGTGATTATGGAGTATCCATAGTTTTCTAAAATCATATGGAGCTAGTTATCCCCTATAACATTATTCTATATCTGGGTTCTATATAGTAGTGTTCTATAGGTATTATAATAATAGATCCTATAAATTTTAATGATATGATCAGTAGAAAAGGGTGAGTGGTGGTTCTTACTATATCACTTAGTTTAGATAAATTCATTAATTTTTATATTATTTGATATGGAATTTTTTATATGTGATTTTATGTTTTAACCACATATGATTTCCCATTTTGTTATTCCTTATACCATGATATTTATGTATATCGGTAATGGGTGATGTTGTACCTCAGGATGTCCTGAGTGGGTAGAGGAGAATCATTGTGTTAGTTTTTTTACATTTAAATAGATCATATTCCTATTATTATAGGAACTCATTAAACTCATCTGATTGATTTGTGAAATTTCAAAAAACAAAATATTAGAAATAAAATCACAACAAAACAATTTTACTTAGTTCACCACTATGGGATAGTCTTAAAAGAATACATAAATGATGATTCAATCATATTTTAATCCACTGTGATTCACTAGTTTATGTGGATTATATTTATTTGGTCATGGTAACATTGGGCCAGGCACACTAACTTTATATGAATGCATTGACATCACATTATATCCCTCAAACCACTTATGTTGACTCCCCCTTTCTTACATAAAATGTTTATTTCATCATCAATTTATCAGATTAAAAGTTACCTCGATATCTAAGTATATTATGTGGAAGTTTATCATCATTAAAACCTAAATAACCTAATGTAATAACTTCTCCAATCATTCCCCAATTGAAAAATATTTTGAAAAAATAATCCCACATAAAATCCTTTCCCAAAAAATAGTTATGAAATGTATTATGTTCATGAAACTCCTTTTTGTAAAACACTATATTCCACTTAGTTCTCAAAAATAAGTTTCAAAAATTGTGACATCAGATAATATTCTTGTTTCATTCATGAAATACATTCACATGTTTATTATGTAAGTACATAGTAATTATACCTTCATTAAGTATTTAGTGATCAAAAATTATAATTAGTGGTCTCTCTATATACATAAAATAACTACTCAAGAAACAACTAAAACCTAAGGAACATGTATCACCAAAATTTTATTTTAAAAAAATTAAATGAGTATTATATTTCTAATGTACATGAAAACAATCCATTGTGATTGAACCATTTTTACATAACCTAGAAGAAGAATATTTTGAAACTCTTCCTTTTCTATATTACAATTTCCATATCTTCAGGAAATTGAATTTAAAAATTAATTTTTCTTTATTCTGGAAACATTGTGGAAACATCATGATCAATATTAAAGATTCTCCTCTTAGATTTTCCAAGATAAATATTTTTGTAAAATAATGGGAAAATTTTCCATTAAAAACTTCTTACATATGTTTTATGTACATAATGTATCAACCCTTAATTTCAAAACTCCAAGATCAACCCGTAGAAGATTAAAAATAAACACAATATACCATTATCTACCAGCTTGATGTTCCATGGCTCCACTATTCTCCACATTTTGTTTTGTTGGCATTACAATGTGAAATTTAATGCTTCACAAACAATAATATCCATAATGGTACTAGTTAAATAACTCATCGATCACTCTATTTTTACATGATCAATATTTATTATAGAAAAAAGGTGTTGAAGGGAGAATTCCTTGCCTCAATATATTCATTATTCTAGAATCTACACTCCCATAAAATCCCCCATTACCTTCCACCTATTTTAAAATAATCCCATATTGATAGACATTTTCGACATTATAATATATATAACCCATTTATTGCATCACGCTTCTATATCCTATACCAAATTGCTATTACTTGAAAAATTAAATCCATGGGGAGAGGGTATTAAAAACTAAATAACGTCATGATAGGTGGTTGAACACCATGGTTTAACTTATTTTTCTCAAATGTTTGTGTGTTCTACTATTTAGTTATAATGTACAAAACATTTTCATTTGTTCTATCATATTCCAAATTGATCAATACTCTCAACAAATAAAATTCAATTAAGTGATTATAGATAATAGAATACCTTGTTTGAGAGTGTTGTAGAAGACTTTTCATGGGATAAATGAAATAGTTATCATCAAAATTGATAACCATTGGATATTTTAATTCCACACTAATATCATCAAACACTTTCTTTTTGAAAAAAAGTTTAGTGAATGCCTTGGTTACTGATATGTACTCAACTTCCACTATAATCATAGAAGTGTAGTCATGTTTCTCACTCATATATACAATTCCTTGTATCAAGATAAATAATTCCCCACTACTTGTGGACATTAAATCCACCTAATCTATAAAAAATAATCATCATTGAATGCCAACAAGTCATGATAATTTATTACATGAAATATAATTCCATAATTGAGGGTACCATAGGTTTACCTATTAATATGTTTAACTTCTGTGAAATACTATTTATTCATTAAACTCTAAAATTTATCTTCTAAAAATGTTGCATATCCAATATCGAACAACTTTATAGTCAAATACAGAAATATTTTATAATCGCTCCAATACAAGTTAGGATCCAAAAATGTTTCATTACCATGCTTTCCATGTCTGTTTAAAACTAAATTTTGAGTTGAAGTTGGCTTGAATGCATGCATATTGAATTTATCAATTGATCTTTCACATACTAATAATGATACATGAATGTGGGTTTATTTTAATTAATCAATTATACCCCTAAAAATATGTGATCATTATGATCATTGGTATATCTTATAATAAACTCATCAAATTTAAAAAATGGTTAAAAAATGTTATGAATGATACCATCATAAATAATTTCATCGATATAGGATAACACCAAAAACTATCTTTTCATGGATATATTTACATATTGATTTTTACCAATACCAACTATTTCTAATTAAATATTAGTCCCGTAAAATTCTAGAGGATAATACTAAGATCATTGTTCTTGTTTAAATCCATACAAAGCCTTCTATAACATACAAACATTATATTCATTATTTACATTCTAAATTCCCACATAAAACTAAATTTAAACAACATCATAGGGAAAAAATTAATATAATACATTTTTAAATACATATAAAAAATTGTAAATCATTTCTACATAGAAACTTCCTAAAATATTTGAATTTACCGAATTCCAACCGTATGTGAAATGTTTTCCACAATATCAATACATTGTATTGGATCAATTCATACATGATAACCCTTATATCATTTCAAATACTCACATTCAAAATAAATATTCAATAAAATTAAATTTGATACAACAACATTTTGAGGTTTGGGATTCTTCGTGAGTTTCCAGTTCTTATTTTTGTTAGCTTGATCATGTTTCTCATTATTTCAAAAGACCCATGATTTATCTTTTGATTCTTTATCAGATGATGTTTTTTCTACAAATGATTTATGAGAAGCATTCTCATCATTCTTAATATTTTATTCCTACATTAGTGTTCTAATTTCCCTATTTATGTTTGATAGATCAACCTCCATTATAATATGTCCACTCTATGGTACATATTGGGTATTTTCATCCATGGTATCGCCATTTAATTAGACTGTACAATGTTTATCAGTTGGGGTACCTTATTCAATCACAACAATAGTTTCAATGTAATTTTGATATTAAAATTATTCAAACTAGATATAACAATAACTAATACATTTATCAATTTCAAAATTGACTTTTTTGATAGATTTTTAATTTATTTTCATAGTTTTGTTGGAGGATTTATATGATTAAATATTGGTGAAGTGTCTTTGAAACACCTCTTTATTTGTTGCATCATATTACGTGCCCTAAGATCCTCCATTATTTCTAATGTATCTTTTTCTCCTAAGGATATAAAATTATATTAGTGTTGGATTCCCTCCATTCCATATTTCATATTATATCCATTCATCCCAAGGGAATCAAAGCACTAGGTTTTGTGAATATTCTAGGACATGCAATGCTTACTTCCATTAGTGAAGAGAGAAGGAACCTCCAATGATAAATGTGAGGGAAATATTATTTACCAAATTATTTCATTATTAAAAAAAATCCATTTGGTTGATATGTTCTTATAAATGTGTAATAATGAAAAATTTTTAAATTCAATTTCATATTTGAATGAATAATTTCATTTTTATTTAATTTAGTTACATAAATAAACTACAATACTCTAGATATTTTATACTTTTATAAAATATCGAATGTAATATTTAATACATTATTTTTCATCAGAATTTTTGTAATTATATTCATTTTATTGAAAACATTAAGAATAATATATATAAATAGTTATGATAAACTATATTTTAACATATCTAAATGAAGTGATGACCTTAACCACTAACAATATAACCTACGAAGACTAATTATCAGTTCTTCCGAGGGATATGGTATCACTAGGATTTTCCCTTGTCCAATCCAAATATGAAATCTAATAATTAAAACATGAATAAAATCAGTTATTGGATATGTTCACGTTTATCAAGATCGGGACACAAACCAATTTCAATGAACCACCCCAAGAAAATTTCACTATCCCACACCTTACCCACATGGTGTATGCTGGTGTCATATAGTTTCATGTATGAACACCATACTACAATGATTTTTCTGATTTTCTATTAAAATGTATTAAGATTTTATCTATCCATTATTACTACTAATATATATATATATATATATAAGATTTAATAATTTGTGTGACAAATATTCAATTTTGATGGAAAGTAGAACATTATATCGGATCTAATAAAATTGAAAATTGGTTAAAATTATTAATTTTCAATCATTAATATTTTCCTTATATATTTTATTAAAATAAAAATTATTTTAATATAAATGATAATATTATCTATTGAAGTCCAATATAATTTTTATAAGGGTCAGAAAATAGGTTAGTGTCATAAATACTAGTATTCTAATGTAAATAATTGTTTTTATTTAAAAAGTAATTTATCATTTTTAGTAAAATTATTATTGTAAATAAATTTCATTTTCGAAATAAACACGTAAAATTCATCCAATGGTGGGATTTTTATAATTATCTGAGACAAAACAATTTTTCAATTACGAATAGACATGTTATAGATATGTGGTATGCATTTTGACAAAGTAAAGGAAGAAAAGTAATGTTATTTTTTTCATAAATAGAGTCTAAGAAGAAATATATATTTTAAATTTAAAATAATGTTTGTTTAAATTAATTTGATTATTTATATAAACAAGTAATGAATCCTCCAAAACCTATATTATATATTATATTTTAAAAATAAATTCTATTGAAACATGAATCAATTCTACATCACCAATTGTATTATTTTAATATTTTATATTCTTGGCCTTTAAAAATATTTAATGCTAGGATTTTGTGGAAGAAACCAAGGGAACAAACCATGGAATGTTTTTAGTTCTTGATTATTTCATCATATTGAATCAAAAACCTATGTTTTGAAATTAATTATGATTTCCCCCACTTTATTTTTTATAAATACCACCCAATCTCTCACTCATCTTCACTAAAACACCATTTAGCATTAGTTTAATCTCCTTATACCTAAAAAACTATTTCTATGGTTTTCCCAAGATCATTATAAGTTTATACAATGATTTTAGAAGATCCCACTCAAGTTAATGGATTTTATCCTCCTCCTCTTAATTCAGGAGAATTATTTGTATTATTCCATATGATTTCCAATTTTGTATTTGGTAATATGTTTTTACACATCCGTTTTACTAGTATTATGGTGTCTAAGCAATTATATTCAGCATTTTACTCTCATTAAACCATTCCATGAATCTATATGTACACAGATTTTCCTTCTGAAAGTATCATGTGATGTTTCCATAATAGTCATATGTTTACTGAATAAAAAAACCATTTCCACCCAAGGGAATTCACCTATACATAATAATAATTAATTGATTTAGAAATTCTATGTATGTAACTAACACTATTTAATCATGGGATTAAAATGAGGAAATGTTTTATTTTACTGTAAGTTTTTTGTGTCATAAAAATGTAAATGTATGTACTTTCAATAAGTGTGATGGATGAGCCTTTAATTATATCTCCCTCAAATGGATTGGGTAATTTTATTACAACGTGAGATACCATGTTTGGTTCCTCAGAGGTTATCATACTAACACTATGTTATTTTGTCTTGGTGATTTGCCTTGAGTTATCCTTAAGATTTCATGTTTTATGTTGTTTCCACATTCTTAGGTTTCTATGCTATAATTATTTTATATCATGCTTCAATGTTAATGTTTAGGACAATCACCACATTTATATAAATTTTATATACATCTAGACTATAATATATCACATTATCAATGTTATTCGTTTTTTATTCCATAACTAGTTTTTATAACTAACTCCTTTCTTTTGTATGTCCCCAGGTTTTATCATGTAGTATAAGAGGATTAAAGGAATACAAGGGGTTGTTTAAGAATTTTTAAAATATTTTATTGTACAAATATTTCAAAATATTATTCTATGAATCTAAATACCTGAAACAACTGTGCCTTTAGATAATATGGCATTGAATTAAGTGTATTGATATGTAATAAATCATGATTTTAGGTTAATTACATATATAATCATTCTTAGTTGGTATCAAAGAAAGGTCTAGTAATTTTTGGGGATTAATGTTAGATAATATTAGTGAAACCCATAAAGATAATACTAAATATTGTGAAAAGACATATATTTTTTACTGTATAGTGTAATTTTTTCCAAACCAAAAAAATCTATTTATAGGTACTACTTGTGTATGTCGATCTTGTACAGTTGTGTCTAGTCATAATAATCGCTAAATGGAGCATGGATTGTTAACCTGGACATCACCACGTTCAAAAAAATGAAGCCTTAATGAACAGATAATTTTATAATCTTAGGGGATATAATATTTTAATGTCATAGGATCATTATGAAATAATTTTAATAGAATAAAAATACCTATGAGATATGACGATGGTAGATAGATCCATGATAACATATTTTGAAATCTATAAATTATTATGTCAATGAATATATGTAATTTATGAGTTGTCCATTCAATTATAATTGTGTAAATTTTAAGCGTATAATAGTTTGGAATTTCCCCCCCTAATTATCCCATTACGTTAGTCAATGATTGGAAATTAGTGTAACTATTTCAACAAAACAATGCGATGGAAAATTTATAATATCCAAAATGAGAAACCCATATGAACGAGAGAAAGAGTCATGAAAGTCATTACAATACATTTTTAATTAAAAAATTATTTTAACAAAAAAATTAATCAAATGGAAAAACAACAAAACCATGAGATTTATAAAGGTGAAATTCAGATTGTTATGTGAGAAAGGCCTCTGAGTATGTTTAAATAATTTGATCCCTAATATTAGAATAAAGTATCATTTACTTTGAAAATGAATTCTTTATCCTTTAATTCAATATGTATGATAATTTCATATAGTGTGTTTACCATATGGAAGTAGAGTATGATCAATAGTACATACTTATCAAAATATAGGAAACCCCATGAAGGGGTCAAATAGATGGAGTGTAATGTGTTCTATAAAAGGTTTTTTGATAAGTATATTCCTCACACTCCTAGACTAAAAATGGAGAGGTATTTCCTTTGACTAATGAAAAGGATGGTGAATCTTAATGGGTGTATTTTGATAATGGCACAATTCTTTTAGAGTATTCCCTTTTCATTCTCATTTTCCATGAAATTAAATCTAATTACTTATTTGGTGTGATAACTCCAAATCTATGAAAATTATTTTCAACTTGAGACTTATATATTAAAGCAGAAATTTTATGATTTTCTACCAATGTAGTAACGACAGTGTACGAATATCAAGGGTATCATAGTTTTAGTGATAAGATATCTATAATTATTTATAATTATAGGGGAGTGGTGGTGAAAAAATACTTGGTAAAAATGTCAATAACTCTACATGTGAAAAGTATAGGATAGAACATCCCCTAAATTTCCTAAATTGGACAAGTGAATACTTCACGTACTTGATTAATGGGAGCCTATCTAGAAAATTATTATTATAGAATCCCACCAATGTGATGGAAGGATATAATTATATAGTCTACTCCCATATTTCTCTATAATGTCTCAATACTAAGAAATAAGGACAGTATTAAAATAAAATCACTATGTAAAATTGTTTCGATGAGAACTGACAAAAATAACATCCATGTCCTAGAAACAAAATTGTGATATTATTAAATCATAAATAAAGAGTTGTACCATTGAAACCACATGGTGATAGGTACACTAGTTATTTATTAAAATATAGTTATTGTACTATTTATTTTTGGTTTTACGAATTATTTCATGTTACCCACATTCAGTTGAACTGTTCAATCACAACCTCAAAATATGGTAATGAAGATATCAGTGAAAATGGGAAATGTTAAATTTTTTGCGTCCCAAGTATATAATGTCTCCGCTATCCAAATTTTAAGTCTTAATTTTCCTTTAATCCTTCTAATACTCCAATTATGAAATTTTCACTATTCTATGTGTGGATTTGATTTCCTTATACTGATCCCATATAAATTTCTTAGAGAAGTAAATAACCTTCTGAATTGTGAATATCCCTCTAATTCTATGCATGTTCAACATGCGCGATGAATATAATTTTAAATAATCATTTTAGGTGTGGATATTATTTCCTTATAAGGAAGTTTATTGATATAAATTGATTTATTACAAGGAAGAAAAGCATCCCTAATGACATGACCAATGTAAGGGAATATGATGATGTGTTCCCCAATGAATTTCTTGTATTTTGTCTTAGTAGGGAGGTTCATTTCTCGATCTGGATTCTAGATGGAGCTTTCCTAATATACAATATTTCATAAATAATGATCAATCTTGAACAAGATCATATAAATAATAAACTAAATGAGAATATGGGTAGAGGTTTATATCTCTATTTTCTTCACTATATGGAGTGATGGGCCTCTTCATCAAGAAGAATTATGGTTCAATGTTCATTTTCCGGGATTACCCTGATCTCTACAAGATCATGATAACATCATTCTCATAATGAACATATTGATGATTTTTTTAAGCAACTACTTGAGACTAGTACTTCTAAAATGTGGATTTGTTTTCAGGAAATTGTGATATAAACTTGATGAAGGAGAATATACAACAGACATATTTTCAAAAATGGATTGGGTACTATGAGTGCATAATGATTAAATATTTTTCTCATGAATTATCCAACAGTCATCACGGTCAAAATGAATATTGTCTTTGAAGATTACATTGACAGATTAATCATAGTCATATGATGATATTCATATCTACTCAAAATGTACAAAGGAACTGGAGGTGAATTTTAATGTTGTACTGAAATCCATTCAAAAGGAAAATATATTTTTAAATTACAATAAATAAAATATTTTATAGAGAAATTTAAATTTATTAGGAATATGAACACCAAAAATATAATATATTTATATCCTTTAATTATATTGGAAATTTAAAGATAAACCAAATGAATATTTATTATAGATATATATAGTTTCCTAGGATTATCTTGGAACTATCATTAATTTTATAGAAACATTTCACAACCGTCAATCCCACTAATGATGCTAGCTCAGAAGGGATTGAGGTTTCTATGTAATTTGGAATGTCTGTGGAGATTTAAAGAATTTAAAAAGTGAATAATCACTACAATTTTTCTCACATTACCCAATAGAGGGTATGGATTAGTGCTCTATAATGATGAATCCAAAAAGGGATTGGTTTTTGTACTTATGAAATATAATTGTGTGATATCATATTACTCCCACTAATTAGTGATCCCTATGAAGAACCACCCAACCCATGATATAAAATTTGGTTCAGTTATCATAGCATATTAAATCCAGTGGAATTATATCCATGGATATAGTTGTGACATATGAATAATTCCTAAAATCATCAAGTATATATTCACAGAAAATGAATACAATATATGCCATAAAAGGTGGTTATATATGAAAAATATTTTGATTTTTTGATTCATTACCTTCATAGGAAGGTGGAAAATGGGGAATATTTTCTGAGTATAAAGGTTCCCACAACCCTATATATAATGAGGAATTAAAGGGGTCTAATATTATTATACCGGAAATGGGTGTACATTGGAATAATAAAGGTATATTAATCCTACGTTTCTACAATACCTACTTAACCATACATTATTGAGAGGATCAACGAGGCCCAAAGCGATGATGACGATATATCGATACAGGTTCAAAAAATATCTATGTTTAACTTTTATAGCGATTTATTTACACGGTTTGGGATATATATATATATATATATGAGGGTTATAAAAAAAGAAAATTAAGAGGAATCTTATAAATTCTATGTATATCACATACTCCACTATTCATCAAGGAATCACTATTATGTATTTAGATCTGAAACAAAACATCTAGAGGGATAAAATGAAGAAGGAGACTACAAAATTTGTATCTTGATTCTTGGTATACCAAAAAATCAACATGAAAAAAATACATAGGGTACAATGAATCTATTTACCATACCAGGATGGAAATTAGAAAAAATAACCATATATTTCATTATAAAAATACCTAGGGAAACTATAGGAAATAATTCCATATGGGTGGTAGTAGATCGCCTTAAAATGTCTATGTATTTCAAATTTATCATGAAATATTTCTCTATAGACGAAATTCCCTTGATATACATAAGGGATTAGGTAAGGCTATATGGATTTATACTCTTCATTATATTTGATCAAGATACGAGGTTTACCTAATGGTTCTCGATAATCTATCAGTAAGCATTGGATATGGATTTGAGTTTTAGTACTTCTTATAACACTTATATGGAGTTTATTTATGATAAAACCTATCAAACCATAAAAAATATGATGAGATTGTATTTATTTTATTTCCAAGGATGTTGTGATTAACTACTTCACCTAATGGAGTTCTCATATAACAATATATTATATTCTATCATTTAAATGAAATGTTATGATGAACTATATGGGATGATGTGTCAAACTCCAATAATATAGAATGGTTTTGGAGAGATAAATATTATAGGACATATACATATGTAGGAGATGGCAGATGAGGTTCCAAACATTAAACATCATATGAAATACTTACAAATTCGAATGAAAATAATTGAATAATATAATCAATGAGACCTATATTTTGAGGTCAAGGATAATGTGTTCCTTAATATATAATTGTGAAAGAAATTAATGTGGATTTAGTAGAAGGTAAATTTTAGTATAAGATAAATCATCCCCTTTTATATCGTCAATCACAATGGAGTTTTGTTTTATCCACTCCCACTCCCTCATAATTCTTCCATAGTACATGAGGTGTTCCATTTATCTCTCTTAAGGTAGTACATAATAGACACATCACATGTACTAAATCCATAAGTGGTACCCTTGGATAATGATCTTTCATATGATGAGAAATCGTATTGGATATTATATTGTAGAGACTATGTTCTACAAAGAAAAAAAATCACATGTTCAAAGTGATGTGGTGGAACCAAATGTTTGAGGAAGATATATGGGAACGATAAGAGGTAATTATAATAAAATAACCTCCTACATATTATTTTATAGAATGAAATTCCAAGGGAGAACTCCCATAAGGGGGTAAAAATATGATGACCATAACTATTATAGTTTGAATTCCTTTTCTGAATGAATAAATTCATTTTGAAGTAATGTAGCTATAGAAAACACATGAAATTATTTGTTTATTTTATAACATTACAAAATTTTTATAGTCATATTTTAAATACTATTAAGAGTCATAACTGTTTGCATTATAGGAATTATATAGTGATTTTTAAGAGTGGTATATATTTAAGTGTTCTGATAATGTGTAATTGACACAGGAAAAAGAATAAATGGGCTCGACTAGAATGATCATACCCTAGGATTCCCAATACTCTGTACATTATAATGATATAGAATCAATAGGATTTAACCTTGACCATTCCAAATCTACAATCCAACAAATGAGACACCTAGAGAACAACTTCTGGGATATGTTCATGTTTATCTAGATCCTGACCAAAAAAAAATTTCACTAGACAACCCAAAAAATTTGACTCTCTCTCATGCCTTACCCTTATTGTGTATTATGTTGTAATAAAGGGTTATTTATCTTTATCATAGAAGAATTATTTTTTGTTATTTTTTTTACATAATATAAATTATTATATTATCCCATTTTAATAATACTATATATATATTACTGAATAATTTATTTGTTAAAAAATTTATTTTTATATAAACAAAAAAAATTGTATTCATTTTTTATTACAACAAAAATTTTGATAAGATAAATAATTTTTAATAAATTTCATTATTCCTAAAATATACATATTAAATAATATTGTTTTAATAAAATTGATAATTCAATTTAATAAAGCACAATATAATTTTTATATGGTCCAGAAAGTGGATAGTGCTGTAAAAAAATTATTTTCATGTAAATTAGGTTCATTATTTAGAAGATTAAATTATCATATTTAGAATTTTGTTTTGTTAAAATAATTATAATATTTTAAATATTCACATTTAAATTATCCAGTGATTAATTTCCCAAAATTTCATAAGACTGTTGAATTAATGGTAAAAAATAAATATATAGAAATATATGGTATGTAATGTGACATAAAAATGGAGAATATGTGATGTAATGAATGAAATAAAAATAATACACAACCAAATATATATCATCCATTCAAGATAATGATTTATATAATGAATTTATTATTTTTTGAAGTCATTTATGAAGACATAAAAACCTATATTATATTGTAATGTTTTAAAAGAAATCCCTTATGAACATAACTCCCCTCAATGACACTAATGGTATTATTTTAATTTGTTAAGTTCATATCCTTAAAAAAACACTAAATCCATTCATATTTGGTAGAAACCATGGGAATTGACTATGTGATGATATATGATTTCATTGTTTTAGTATATAGTGTTCCAACCCTATATTTAGAAATTAAGACTGAATTGACCACTCATTTTCTAAAATTTCCCACACAACCTCATACTAAATTCACTGAAAACCCATTTCTCATTTATTTAAACTCCCTGACCCTCTCAAAATCCCTCAAAAGGAGTTATCATTCTCTTAAAAATATTCTCCCAATATATTAGAATCTCCCTCTCAAGGTAAAGGATTCTCCCCTCTTCTTTATTAACGAAATCTCATTATATTATGCAATTTGATTCCCAATTTTTTATTATTAAATTTGTATTTATACCAGACATTTACAATCCATATTATTTATATGTAATGGGTAACCTACTTTATCTCTCATTAGACCTTTCCATTAATCTCGATAAACACCAGTTATGCTATCAAAATTAACCTCTGATTTTTCCATGAAAAAAATTGTGAAGTGAATACTCATCGTGATTTCTACTCAAATTTATTCAACAATATATACACATACATCACTAATATGTGGATTTTATTTATGTATGGCACAATCCATAATCATATGATTAAGGGTGATTAAATTTGTTCTTATATTTTATTATATATGAGTCATAATATTATATATATATATATATATATTCTGAGTGTGATGGGTGGGGACAATTGTGTATACCCCTCAAATAAATTAGTTAATGTTTTTTATATCATTTGGTATGATGTATGTTGCGTGGTAGTTTGTCCAATTTATAATATTTTATGATTAATCAGTGGTTATCCTTGACTTATTCTTATATGTAGTTGTTGTTTTTTATTTCCACATTCATATGTTTCCTTTAGGTTATTATCTTATATAATACATCGATGCTCATTTTTATGATTCTCAACCCTTATATGTAACCTTGATATGCCTCCCAAATGAAATTTATTACATTCATAATTTTATTATTTGATTTTTACCTATTTGGGATTTTTAGATCAATTATTTCTTTTATACATCCCTAGGTTATCGCGTGTTATACTATATGATCTGTGGAATATAAGAGCATGTTTCAATGTTATAAAATAGTGTTATTATACCAATGTTTGATATAATTATTATGTGTATATAATTAACCAAATATGTTATCATGATATTTTGCGAATATTGTATTTGTATATTTATGGAATAAATAATTATTAATTGTGTATTAAATATATGGGTTGTCATATGAAGACACCTCAATAATAATTCAATTATCTTTAAGTATGTTTTCAAATTAAAAGGAAAAATATTTTCTTCCATTTTCATGGATAATAATAATGATTTTTAATATTGTCTAATGTTTCATTATTCCTATACACATAATCATAAAATCTATTACATCCATCTTTCTCTAAACAAACATCAAAGAATCCATTATACTGTAGTCATAAATAAGAATAATGGAATTCCATTCCAAATATAAGGCTAATATAATTATTAGGTTATATATGTTTCTATTAAATTAGATAAATGATATTATTTCTCCTTGTCTTATTCTTTCTATATTTATTCAAGACCACTTTTCACACTATAAAATTATGAAAATTATTTTTAGGGCCATCTTTTCATAATTAGAGTAATTGTTTTCATATTTAGATTTGATTAATTATTTTTTTAGTTTTTAAGGAATGTGGCCATGTTTTGTATTCCACACCATTTTCTCCTCTTAAAATATATGTAGATTATTTTTTCATTTCAATCCACAAGGTAGAGATTATTATCCAATAACCTTTTATTAGTAATTCTATGAAACAACCTTTGATTGACAATAAATTCTAGTTGAATGTAGCCTCATTTATGAAGTCATAAAGTCATCTAAAAGAAAAAATATTATTTCTAATTCCATATACATATATTGATTCAATTTTATTCATCTCATTATATATAATTTGAGTATTACCACTTCCCATTTTTTTGGTCATATTTCATTAAGGAAGTGACATCATCCATGGACTCTTAAATTCATGTTATTTAACAGTATCATATTTCTGTCATGTGCAATAAACACCCCATATCATGGAAATTGCTGGTTTTGTTCATTTTATCTTTTAGATAGGCTCTAGTAATGATAGATTATTAATTTTATTATCTTCATTCAATGTGATACCTAATTTATTAGAGGAATTATATGGCCTCTCCTTTTTTATAATAAGAATATTTAGAATGTTCCCACTAACCTTCCTCATCTAACATGAATAATTTATTAATTATTGTAACATTTTATTGATTTATGGAAAAAAAATTCCTTTTAATTATTTGGTGGTAAAATCCTTTTCTTATATACCTACAATCAACGGTTTAATTACCAAAATTATAATATTGACAAAATGATCAATATCTACTTCAAAATGATCAAATTATTTAAAGGTTTTCTTTAGTATACTATTAATCATATGATTTTTCTATGATTGAATACTAAGACTTCAATGTATCTATATTTTACATCATGATATATATTATTCCATAAGATTCGTCAAAATTTAATTTTTTAGGTTATTACTTATAAAAAGTATCCTTCATCGAATATTCTATGTCATATTTACACTCTATATCAAATTCATCCATATATACTTCATTATCACCATTTTCTTTTATCCCAAATCACTTCTTATTGAGTTTTTTGTAGAAGAACTCTTAATTTTAGAGTCTCATTTAAAAGGGTATTTTCTTCAGAGAATATATATAAATTACATACTTCGGTTTTCATTATCAATTATTATCCAATACCATGTTTCATTATTCCCAACCTTACCACATTGTAAGACATCCAATTATAGCCTTCATTTGTATTATCCTTTTCATCCCTTTAACTTTTGGAACTATATAACAGAACACATCATCCACATCCTCTAATTCTCCTTTTTTAGTGGGATTTAATTTTTTTCCGTTTATCTAAATTCTATCTCATTAATTTTGTGCGTTGATGTGATTTCTTTGTTAAATCACATTTTTCATGACACCAAGATACTTATCAAATCTTTCAAATAAATCATTTATAAATAATTTTTTCAAGAGTGGAGACCATCCACATGTATAGTAGAATAAATCCTTATAATAGTTTCTTGTCAATATTGAATTACCTATATCATATATAAGTCCCATAACATTGACAAGAAACATTTTTATTTTAATCAATAAAATATGAAAATTTTCATCATGGAAAATGTTTATGGCATCAATGATTTTATGATGGACTTATAGATTAGCCTCAGTCAATTTACTATCAGCTTCCTAAATACAGCACAATTTATCTTATATTTCCTTTCATATCATTAATCTCTTAAATTTAAATATATATATATATTTATATATATTATATAAAAAAATCCAATTGGATCATTTTTATCTTCGACATAATCATGAAATACTTTCATATTAGCCTCATTCATAGAATATTATTTTAAATCACTACAATGAATCCCATCAACAATGGATAATATAACAACAATCTGATATCATCGAAGATATGATCCCATCCAATGTTTTCAAATCTTATAGTTGTTATAATCATAGTGTGAAAAAAAATTAATTTAAATGAATAATCCATACCTATATTCAAAAGAAATATGCAATGCCAAAACGTCTCTCTAATACCACTTTATGAACATAGGGATTCCCAGATAATGGTGGGGTGAATCAAGGAGTCAATTTTTCTTATAATTTAAATGTATGTTGTCTACATGTTGGTAGGAACCAATTAATCCTACCAGATTGAGTTTTCCAATTACCAGACACATAAATGATTAAACAAAACAACAAAAAACAATATTACATGGTTCTCCAATAAGGTATAATCCATAAAGAATACATAGAAGATGATTTTATCATACAAAAATTCATTAATATTTACTATAATTGGTGTATTATAATGATTTTTTCTTGGTCACTCTATTATTGGAGGACTGTATTTACACGAATTTAAGGACATTTCAATAATTCCCTCAAACTAATTCCATTGACTCCCCATTTCTCACTACATCAAGACAAGTATTGAACATTTTTATACATTATGGTCACCTCCATATATGTGTACATAATGATGAATTTATACATCATATTAGAACATGTATGAATCTTTAAAACAACCCAAAAGAGATTCCACATGAATGGTTATATAAATTACAAGTCATATACAATGATTAAACATTTTCAATTGTCTATAAAAAACATTATTTTAAATATCATTACCATGAAAAAAATGATTATGAATATTTGAAAATTGGATTTTAAAACAACTTTCCTCAATAGTATCATTATGTGTGATTTATATATGACACAAGTAGAAGGTTTTGTGACTGAAATGGATTACAATAATTTTTGAAATATTGAAAGATTCATTCATGTGATAAAGAATGATTCGAGATCAGGTAATATAAACCATAAAGAATCCTGAAGGGAATTTTATTCGATAAAGAATTAATGTTAGTCATGTGCCTATAAAGTTTCAGTGGGATTAGTTTTTTATTCATTATAGTCTATGTTAATGATTATTTCAAATGGGAAATGATATACTTGCATTGTATTCCATTAATACATTTTGGAAATATTTATTCTCTATAAAGGATTTTAGTGAAGAAACATGTATTGTACAAATCAAGAGTATTCATGATAGATGCAATGGGATTCATGAACTATGTTATGGAACATTCATTGATATGGTACTTCAAAGATTCAATATGAATTAATCTAAGAAAATATTGTTCCCACAATCACATTTAATCCATATCACTAAAATAATATTCCCTTAAGCACACCTTGAAATTAATAGTGGATGAGTATGTACCTTTATGCTTCTGTTATATGTTATAACATGTATTACTTGATTTTTACTATGCTTAATGATTCTTATATCGTGATAATGGTAGTAGTATACCATTAAGATCAAGGAGACTACTAATTGATGGTACTCAAGCCTTTCCTAAAGTATTATCTGTGAACTAATTATAATATCATTGCTAATAGAACAGATTGGGAAATATTCATATTGATATATCTTTATTGTAGTTTTTATATAGACAATCATAGTGGGGATATGTATTATATATTTTCTAAGGATTTGTGATCAAGAAAATTTTAATGAATAAATTGTTTTTATATTCTATTACTTAGTTTGAGTATAGTGTTTCTTCTAATAATGCTAAAATAACAATGTGGATATTCAAATTTATCCATGATCATGATTTTGTGAGTAGCTGAAATGATTCGATACCAATAGTTTTTTATAATACAGCAGCGAGGCCCCCCAAAGGAGATAAGCACATATTAATATTCAATAAAATACTTTAGAGTATTACATCTAGGATAATTGATCGAACATTTTTTAGGTTGATGTATATAACATTTTCATAAAGGATAATAATTCAGACCTAGTGATTAAATTATTATTTCAATATAAGAGTGAATATCATGTGAGAACATGCATACTGGATGAAATATTCAGTTGGCTTCAGTGTAAGTCGGGGAATATTTTAATTAATTTTTGAGAACTAATAACATTAAAATATTGATAAATTTTTTTTATAGATTTTAATATAGATAATTATATTATCATATGACCAGTGTTCTTATAATTACAATTAATGTGATAATGAATGTGGAATATTTATGACCTTATAATTGAATAAATTATTAAAAATATTTAATTTGTTTAGATGATATATTTATAATGGATGTATAAGTAATAATCTATCATATGTTTGAGGCTTATAAGACATTGGGACTTGTTATCATGATGCTCAAACATACTAATCTCCATGTGGGGATGTTATGAGATAACAAATGCCTGTAGAAATTCTACATGTTATTCATGTCATTGAATATTACAATCCATAAATTCTTGTATTGGTACTTAGATAGCATTTTATTAAAAATTTATATCATGAATTTCATACATTGATGTATTAATAGAAATCATGATTACATATTCTCATAATTAGGTAGGATATTTTCTGTTCTTCATAAGTCATATGACATGAATGAATAATTAATGAAAGGATTTTCCCATTCAAGATAATGGATTAAAATATCCAAGGACCAATAGTTGGATTCAAAGTATCTAAATAATTCTACAACAATAAATTTTTTATATATGAGTTTATATCTAGAAATTCAAACAGTCACATACAAGGCATCGAGTTTTATGACACATGCATTCTAGTTTCTTGATGATATATTTAGAGAATGTAATTGAATTACCTAGTGATAGTAGGTGGGATGTTTTTTTATTATAACATTAATACCTTTCTTTGTATATTACTTAAAATTTAATTATATTATAATCATATAATATAGTCAAACTATATTAATTCCATTGAGAAAGGGGATGATAGTATAATAAACTATTTGTATCAAAAACTATATAAAAATTCACAAATAATTTAATATTAGAAAAAATATTCCCATGTTCTATGGTATAGTTATTATTCATGTCACATTGATCAAATTAATATTTATTAAATGAATAATATTGTGATAAATATTTTAATAAATTTTTTTTTATTCAATGTTTTATAAATTCCAAGGAGTCTAAACATGATGTGTTACATCTACATTTGAAATGATATTATAATATCAAAATGTATAGATCATATCATTGAAATAATAATAAATTTATTATTATTAAAAGAGGTGTTAACATTTGATAAATATATTACTCTAGGGGATTTATAAAATAACTAATATCTATCCATAAATATAATTCTTATTTTATACCATTTCTAGTAATAAGAATCTATATGAACAACAAATATCCCTTGAGAATTCTATTAATACACATAGAGAACATTGTTAATAAATATATAAATATGAGAGATCCATGACCCTCCTCTACCATTTCATGTATTGATAGAAGTATATACAATCCACCAATAATGGAATGGATTATTGTTTTGATATATAGTGAATGATGAAATGTTATCAAATTGTAACACCTAGATAATTTAAGGAATTTTATTCAAATAATTTTAATTTCATTGATAGATTATGATACACTCCAGTACGAGTATTCATAAACCATGATATAATGTTGATATTATTATTCAAAAAAATGATCATTATGAAATATTTTTTAAATTTGGATATATGAATATGAATAAACATATTATTAAAATTAATTATAAAGCTTTAAGATAAATATTTTTTTATAAATTTGTACTTAATTATTAGTAAAGTATTTAAATGATATAAAAATAATTTTTGCTCAAAAAATGTTATTGTGTAGTCATTTTTGAAAAGATAAAAAAATTATTTTTTGAGAAGTTTATAATATTTATATGAAAAAATATCCATTTATGGAATCTATATTTAAAAATAATCTTGGGCTGAATTTTTTATAATTTTCATAAATGTTTTATTTTGTCTGGGAATAATGCAAAATAATGTTTTTTTTTTCAAAATAATATATTTAAAGAATTTATAATGATCAAACAATTTGAGAAATTATTTAAAATTTAATTGATTATAACTATGTGATTATTGAAAAAAATTATTTAATTGAAATCAATTTTATATTATCCTTTGAGGTTAAAAAGTTTTATACATGTGAAATGTTTTTCTCTTTGGAAGGCCAATTTTGGGTTTCATCAATGGGTTCAATTTTAAAATTAAATTTTACACTTGTATAAAGGTAATATGGAAATTGTTTTCCATATTTTGTTTCATATTAACATTATATAACAATTTATACTTAATTTTTAGTCAAAATGAATAATAATAATAATGAAAATGAAATATTGAGGTTATGGTTAAAATGGATTTACTGAGGGGTTAAACTAAAAATATAAGTTTTATTATGGATTAAAACATGAAAAAAATACTATTTATTGAAAATTTATAGATCTTAATTCATATAATGTTTGATAATGAACCATTTTGGAGCCTTGTTTCATGTTTAAAATGTGGGTGCACTTTTTTCGTTTCAAATATTTTAATTATGTTCTTCCCCTCACTTATAAAATGGAACCCCAACTCATATTCTCTTCAAGCTTAAAAAAACATTTCATTTCATCCATAAACTAAAATAATATGTTCCTTACTTATATACATAAATCATAGTGTACTAATTAGTATTATGAATCCCTTTTATGAATGATATGTGTATTAACCAAAAAAGGTTATCTGAAGAAAAGGTTAAATTATTAAACTTGTTTTATAATTTTATTTCATCTTACACGACAAAAAAATGTTCTTAAAGTATGATTGTATAATTACAATAGAATCTGAAATACACTTATGTGTGATTATTTTAATTTCAAAATCTATATCTACCTCCACTTCCGTCAAAAGGGAAATGAAACTATCCATCTTGTGTAAGACAGGAAACCAACTCATAGACCGATGTAATTCACTTTCCATCACCACCTCTAACGGTGGGATATAATGATGGAATTTTGATATATATATATATATATGATATTCAGTATGTAATTATAATTTTGTAATTATAATTTCATATATACCATCTTACATTCCATTCCATTGGAATATGAAAATACCACTCGATTGTATGGTGGAATACAACCACAGAAGGCGATGTGATTAATTTTTCACTTACCCTATACATTGAATATAATAAGAAAAAATTTAATGATAATATATGATAATTTTAAATAAAAATAACTCTATAATTGTGATAAATTATTTACTTTCCTTTTATTCCTTCTGTTGAGAAAATTGAAATGACATTTATTTATATATACAACCCATTGTCTCCCTGAACTATGTAAATAATTTTCTATATTTAAATTTTTTGTATTACTCTAAATAAAAAATTAAATAATATATTTTATAATCATATTGTGGATAATATTCTAGATACTATTCGACCAGCATCAATGTAAATGGATTGAAAAAAATACTAAAGCATACATGAAAAAAGAAGTAGTTTTTACCCAATATGTTTTTTAACATGGTACTATTAATAAATTTGTAATAAAAGGTTATAGGTAAATCATATATGTTATGATACATATGAATAAGTTTATTTGATATATTTATAATAAACCTATATTTATTATTCAATTGGGTCATATGTTTTTGATCGATGTTGGGACTTAAGGTACTGGATTTTATTCTCCCTTTTATTTCAGCGGGACACATTCCTTATACCATAATTTTTTATTTTGTGTGGTCCGAATATTACCCATTAATCTATTTTATGACTAATAAAATGAAAATTAGTAGATATAAATATCCATCTAATGATATTTCATTCATGGGGCTTGTGACTCAAATAATACCAAAGTGGTAATGGATTTATATTCTAATATATTTGTTTATAAACATTTTTTTAATAATTATTCCTAGAATGATGAGATATTGTTATATACCTCCAAATAAAAATAATAATTTTCTTATCCTTTATTTATTTCACAAAATTACATTTTTATTTCATTTTCCCCATTTTTTCACGAGATTCCAAAATAATACATTTAATAAAAATTTACTATATTTATTTATACGGTCAAAAATCCTTTTTATTCAAAGTCCATGTTTTCTAAAAATGGTTATTGAAATTTTTTACTAACATAGATTCATTTTTATGTTTTCTTTTACCAATTTTTTAATTTTTAATTTTATTTTGAATGGAATATTCATGATGATTTTTAATTGAGGTTATATTCTACTCTTTACTAATAATGTAAAATATATCATTATCTTAACATGTACAAACTAAATGATTTTTTTATTCACACTCAATGTTTTAATGACCAATTTATAATGTTCATATTATAATTCAATTAAAGTTATTTTAAGAATGTTATCAAATGTTTTTTATACAATTCTCAATGTGGAAAGGTTATTTCCCTCAAGAAATGTTCCAAGTGTTCTTTCATAATAATTATAAATATATAATTCGATCATGGGTAAAAAACCTTAAAATTGACTCTATGTTAGTAAAAATTCTTTGATATGGATATAATAAAATGATACCATCCAGAATAATTCTATGTATGTTTTATGATTCTGATTGAATTATTTTTATGATCCCCATTCAATTTAAGTGATCTGATATGGTGAATGTTTGATAATTTCATAGAATACTTATATAAGTTAATCATTACGTGATAGTGGTTATGTTATATCCTAGGATGGTGGTCACATTATATCCAATGTTGTAGTTCACCTTATAATGAAGGATTAATGTGGAATATATCTCCATATAATGAATAGGGTAAGGATTGATATGTCATGAGAAAAAAAGGGCTCGAATGGGGAGTGAACCCAGTTCAGTAATATAATATTTCCACTATGATAGTATTGGGAGTGAACCATGATTAATATGATAGTTTGTGGATTAAACCCATTCTATAATGATAGTTTTGGAAATGAAACATGACTACTAAAGAAATTATTTTCTATGATTTAATTTATTCCAAAAATCGGCGTCTTCGTCCAAAGTTAGTATCTAATGGAACATGTTCATCGGTTCCATTATTTTTCATTTATTATGAATAGTTAGGAGTATTACCATGAGTCATTTTAATGATAAATGATACTTTGGTAATGTTTTTCAAATGATATTTCCTTGTCCTCATATTTTTATACCCATGCTATTTTGGTATCTCGCTTCTTTACCATTACTCGTATTCTATGCTCACCAATTCAACTTTTTCACCCCATTATGATGAATGGTAATAAATATGATATCACTTATAAGGGTTCTAGTTGTGAATAAATTAGTGGGAGTGATGTATTTCACATATAAAATACATTATTAGGTAAAATGATTCCAAATGAACTATAATTATATGATTCAGAATTATATAATTATGTTGTTGAATTAATATACATATATTAAGATGTAATATTGATGTATGAAACTATTGGGTCACTATAGTTGGTATCATGAAATGGTTTAGATAAACCATAGGAATCTAGGATGAGAAATTTTCTAGAACAATAAAGCTAATTCTATGCGTAGGAAACTACCTTAGATGTTTTGTGGTGGAAATATTGTGTATACTATAGATGGTTTAAACAGGTCTATATAGACATGTTATATGGTTTTTGATGTAGCACTACAGTTAATATATTTTAAATAAGATTTTTGTTGTTTTCCAACTTTACAATCATCAGATAATCTTTTATTATAAAATTTAAGAATAGGAAAATCAGAAACTAATGGATTATTTGAAATTTTTTGTAAAGAATACATATTATAATCACCAATACATCTATTCCAAATCCATGAGTCATTTGTTTTAACTAGACATTTCAATTTATATTTCCACTAGAAAATTAAATTTAATGTATAATCATTATCAGTTCTTGGTGCTCTAAACATAAGCAGTTTATCTTTAAAAACTGTGTATGAATTTTTAGAAAAGTCAACATAAAAAAACATCATCACAAACTTGATATATACTTATCAGATTTTGTTTTATCCATTTTAGAGACAAAACATTTTTGATTGATATAATATTCAAATATACAATAGTTCAATGTTCAACGATATTTATTTCTACATTTTCACCAAAGGTTACTAAACATCATTTAATTTTAGTTAGTGTATGTAAATTCCTTGAATTTCCACTCATATACATATAATGAGAACTATTGATAAACCATATAAAATTTTGGTTCTTGTGGAATCCTCCGTTTTCTTCTTCATCATTTTCCATTAATCACATATAAGATTTTGATATTTTATTTCTTTATTTATGAATTTTATTTTGAGGAGATGATGGAGTCTTCAAATACACTCTTTGTATCTTTCATTTTACTTTTTTTCCTTTTTGCTCATAAAAAACATTCTTCTAATGTCTCTTTAATGGAATTTTCTTATAATATTTCAGTTGAGAACAATCAGGTAAAATATGACCCAATTTCTTTTATTAATAACATTGTACTTTTCTTGGTTCTTTCTCATATATATTAAAGGATTTTATGAACCATCATTTCTTCTTGTATAATTTATTAAATCATCTTGCTAGATGAGATAGTTCTATTTCATAATATGAGGAATAAGAATTTTTATATTCTTTGACATCATGCTATGTTTTTCAATTATTCTTCTGAGATGTAACCTTCAAATTAGTATTTTATTTATTCACTATAATTTTACGATCTTTATCTTTAGTATACATTTATTATTCATACCTCATCGGTATCCCAGTTAGTTCTCTCATTGTTAGATCCTTAATAGGTGATGATTAATGAATAGAGGAAGATATGCCATTCAATTTCAAAGGTAGTATTCTGAGTACTTTCATGGCTTGATCGGATTATTTTATGGGTTCTCCTACAGTAGTTATATTGATTCATTTTTTAATCCTTTTATTCATCTGTATAATTCTTTTTCTATAAAACAATCAAATGGTGTCAAATTTTACCTTATAATTTACATACCTCATCTATCTATCATTGTAAATTACTTCATAGAAAACTACAATAGTTTTTTACATCTCAAAAGAATAATGACATTGTTATATAGGATTGAACTCATATAGTCAAAGACCTTAGTTAATATAATTCATTGCTTTAGAATTGATATCATTTTTAGCTTATGTTTCAGCAGTCCAGGTCTATAGTTTCTCGAGAATATTATAATGTGTAATAATTTTTATGTATACATTGATTCCAGGATGTTTCAAATAGATAATCATCTGTAATTTCCCTAACCAATAAGTTTCACCATTAAACTTTGGACCACATATCGTAGACATTCCTTCTCTCAGATTATCCATTTACATCTTCGTATAGACCTTCTACTTTTAGAATGCAATAGAATTAAATAAAAATATTCCATTTGATACAAATTATAGGGATTATATCAAGTTTATGGTACCCTACATCACATTATTGTCAACTATGTTTCACAACCTCATTTTTTATTCATCAAGGCTCACTGCCCACCTTGGAATCCCACGTCCAACACTCTTCAAAAAATTCCTTGTGATGAGAGGGGGATGACAGTGGCTTATATATAATGCCTTGTGCCCTCCAGTCTTGGATGTGGGACAATGTCTCTTTACCAATAAATCATGATCTTTAGGGATACACAACATTCATTTTGGATTACATAAATATCTCCCAATGTGGTTTCCCTATGATCAAAGGCTTTTCTACCCGGCTTTGATGACACTTCAGTCTTGTATCAAACAAACGAATCATTTCATTTCCGAACAAGAAAAGAGAAAGTATAATTCTGTAAGGATAAAACTAAATAATTACTTCTTCATGGAAACAATCATTTATAAACCTCATCATGTATCTTAGAAAATTAATATTGATGTCACCGATAAATAAAAACATAATATAAATATCTGGGTAAATGATTTTATCCATCTTAGCTACTCTTTATGAAATTTAAGTTTGAATAACCATAACTAAATCATTCTGATCAGACTAATGGTCCTTGGCCAACATTTTCCTTATATTTTTATATCAAAACATTAGAGAATTAATATCATCTGACTTATGATCTTGATTTCAAATATATTGGAGGTCAAAATAAAATACACATTCATGATGAAATTCCAAAATTTGAGCTATTTCAACTGAATAAATTGAAAATTCCTTATCTTATTTTTTTTAAATACAATATATTCAATTTCACCAAAAATAAATTAAAATCCACTATAGAAATACCTTAGTTCAACACTAAAAAAATAGTTATTCTCTTTAATGATTTTAAATTCCAAACCTCAATATGAAAGTGCATGATTGAGTAGAAAGTTTATCCCAATTGACTCCTCACTCGAACTGGATGAACCATCTATCATTTTTTTTTCATTCTCTATAAATAGATGCTGGTATCTGTAATGATTTTTCAATAGCTGAGATATCCTAATGGTCAATAATATACGTGGCCTCATGTATTGTTCTCTTCACTTTTTGTTCACGTTGGGAAGCTTCTTTGTGAATTTATAGTTAAACAATAATCGAAATTTCATAGGGTTGGATCTCTTCCTATTGATCAGCATCATGATTTTAATCTTCCAAATGAACCGTGTGAGTCTCTTCTCCCAAACCTACCATTTTTCTCCAATAATATGTTCTTCTCTTTTTAATGTTTTTAAATCAAGCACCTAGAGATAGGTATGAACGATTGAGTTCCTTTATTTTGAAAAATGGATGTTCAGTAGGATTGGTTAAACCAACACTCCTTTGGAAATCTATTAGATCTAAAATTTTAATAGATCAAATATATGTTAATGATTCTATTTTTGGTTAAAGGAATTTGAATATTTTAATTGTTTTTCAAAACCAATGAAAAATGAATTTGAAATTAGTATGGTGGGAGAACTGATGTTCTTTTTAGGATTTCAAATTAATCTGAAATATTATTGAAATGTTTTAAATTAAAGTTAATATTTTATAGATTTATTGAAAAATATTTGACTTTAGAAAACTAATACATACACAGCACTTATGTGTATGAATATAGAACTTGACATGGATGAAGCTTCAAAAACAATGGAATGCATGTTATATAGAGTTTGAATGCATGGACTCTAAGAATGTTTGGTTTTTATTTCAGTAATAATGAAGTAAATATCATGACAGTTGCTTCAAATGTCCAATAGAAATCTAGATATTTTTCTCAAGAGGAGGAATGTTATTTAAGGATTGAAGAAGATAGATAATCAATGACAGAAGTTGTTGCTAAACCAACCAATAAAAATCTAAGATTTCATGATATAACAAACCATGATATGGAATAAGAAGATGAAGTTCATGGGGACCTTTTATTAAACAAATAAAAAGAGAGGAACAACATATTGATGAACTAGTGTTAGGTTATGGAAAATCCAATCGATCATTTCATTTGGAGGAATTAGATCATGATGAGGATCAATATGAAGAGATACAACCAAAAAAAATTCAGGTTGTTGTTCAAAAAGAAATTCAAGATGAATCTTATCTAGGAGAACATAAATTCCAAGATCAGTAAATTAGTACAAACATATTATTGATTGTAAATATATCTCATCTATTTATCAATAATTAGAGATACAATCATCAGTTACTAGAGAAATAACAGATGATTAAGAAGGTATATCATGTTTGGGTGAAAATTTAGTTGAGAAATATTATTCTAATCCCATAGAATATTTTGACATGGTTGATCAATCAAAGAATCCAAATGAAGGAATATATTAATCCTTGACATACTAGATTGAGTATTATGTGATCTTATTTAAAAAAGTTTAGGAAGAAAATTTGAATCTTAGGCAGGAGCTGGAAGCTGCCAGAAAATATTTTGATGATTTTAAAAATTATTCTTCTCCAAGGGTGGAGCTTATATCTTCTCAAACATAGCTTTAACAGAAAAATGGAATTCAATGTCAAAGAGTGATTTTGATTCCTTTATGAAAGAAATGTTGGATGAGATTGTGGGGATAAAATCTGAATCTATTTCTAAAAAATATTTTGCAGACATGAAATGGTAATTATATAGACAATTATAATCCTTCAAGGTCAGTGTTAGTCAAGTTTGTGATTCTACCTCTACCCCTTCAACCACACCAGATCAGATTAAAAGGTTTCAGGATATTACATCTACTATGGCTAATATTAATTATAGACTAAAAACCTTTAGTGAAATAGTGCATCGTTGTCACTGTTATTGGACAATTATAAGTTTCTCTTTGAGCATGTGTCTTCATGTGAACAAGGTACCAGGATAATCCAAAATATGTTCAGTGATAAGTTTGCTCTAGTTTTTCAAATAACTGAATATTTACATGAATTTATCAATGTAAATTTAATTGAGAATATGAAATTCAATCAAGAATCAATCATTTTTACGTGGAAGCTATGAGATAATATTATAGAATGATTACAGTCTCGGATGGAAGAACTGAAAGATGTTTTTAAAGTGGCTCAGGGTCATACAGAACCAGAACCAGCAACTGAAACTGACCAAACCATTTAACATTTCACATGAATACCTATCCACCTAGTTTCCCTTAGAAAAAAATTATCTTAATGTATTTTTATAGTTTTTATAAAAAAAATTACATTGTTCTTATTATTTTCTATACATTATCATTGTTTTTCTATGTTTATATATATGTCTATAAATAATGTCTTATTTATCCATGAAATATAATGTAAACATTTATTTTCTGTTCTGCACAAAAACAAGCGTATTTTAGTCCTTTTTAAATTTCTTTTTGATCACACAAAAGGGAGATAAAATTGGATGAATGCAACATTTCATTTTATATTGAAATAGTTATGTTAAAATGAAATAATAATAAAAACATTCTTGAAGTATGTTTTTGAAATTCTATAATGTGATTTATAATGCGTTAATTATTTTATGGGTTTTTTATCATTAAAATGGGGTTGATGGTTGGGCATGTATTTTCTCAACAGAACTACATAATTTATTATTAATTTTTTATGATCACAAATACCATTTTTTGTAGTATTAAATACATTAAATTAAGTGTATTTATATAAATTATTAATAATTGTACAATTTATTATGGGATTATATTAATGATTTTAATTCACATGGAATACATTATTAAGTATTTAGAACACTCTTATGTTTATTCTGGAAACACTGTCCATAACCTACATTCAGAACATAATGTAATGAATAAACCATATGCTTGTGATAGCATGATGGATCATGAACCTTTAGTTTTTATTCAAACATATGTTGGAAGAAGGGGCGTGTGGAGTTTTAACCCTACACTTGAAAGATTGTATGGATAAAGAACCTTACCTTTGGATGGAACCTTACGAATGAGAGGAGCTGAATGTATTCTTAAAGAAATCTATGTAATTATGGGACCCTATGTTTGAATACACTATCGTATTGTCTATCAACCTCAATTTTATGATCGACCTAATTTCATCTAAATTATGCTTGGAAAATGAAATCAATGTAGTTTAGCCGTACGTTTAGTGTTTTTTCAAGTGGTGTAGGATCCCTACATTTGACTTTTCAACAACTGAGATTTAGTTTTACAATTTTATCTTAGATTTAGGCAATGTTCTTGAAAACATTACAAGGTTAAATATGAAAATAATTGATTCAAATAACTGAATTCATTAGAAAATATCTCCCCTATTCAAAAGTGGGGTTACGACTTCGCTGATCAATTCATATTGGAATTTCTGTGATCTATCAGGATACTTTTGTGGATCTGAAATTCTAGAAAACATAATATCTTCTTTAAATATTCTACCAGTGTATCTTTTCTTAATACGGGATATATAAAATTCATTTTTAAGATTTCATTTTTATAAACACATCTTACAGTGCAGTTGTAACTAACACACAGATCTGAATGAATCTACACATGGGATATATAATTGTTCAATATTTTAATTATGCTATTTTTTATTATTGGATATATCTTGCAACCAATATCACTTCAGATATATGCCTAATTTTCAGAAGAAGATGATCCATCTAATGCGAATTTTAGCTACTGTAATTATGAAGTTAAACCCAATCCATCTTCAAATCAATATCTTTTTATTTATTTGATTTTTAATACATGTACTCATTTTTAGTGGAGTATCAGCCTTAACAAACAAGGATAGTCACATATCCTTCTAGTTTTTTAACAGGGAACCTAACATAAGAACATGATGGGGGAGGGTGAATTGTGTCATTTCAAAAATCATCCACAATCTTGGATTTTAACACCTTATATGATTAATATAGTTATGAATTGTTTTACTTCTATAATGTGTATAATAATTGTATGGATAAAAATAAAGAAAACAACTATTTATAGTGGTTCGGGGCCCAATGATCCACTAGTTTACACCAACAATCAATCTCTTTACGAGGTCTGTTAATTTAACTAGCAGGGTCCTCTTATCATAAGACCATAAATCCACAACTGAGTGCAGACAGTTGACCCCTTTACAAATAAGTAAAAACATAGAGCCTTTATGTTCTTTAATATGTTATCAAATAACCATAGATTTGATTGGGAAGCTAATACTTCACCAAAACTGAGTCCGAGAAGATGAAACTCAATCAAATCGAAATAGACTAATTTGAAGATTGATCAGGTCGAACATCAGAATTTCAAAAGAAGAAATTTATAGTAGATGGATCTTCTTCTTCAGAAAAATGTATGCAAGAAATTGTAGATCTAAAACTATCCTGGTTTCAATAAGATATTTAATAATGACAGATAAAAATAGTTTAGTATGATATCAAACATGTATGTATCCAACATGTAACATCATTCACATTTGATTGTTCGTTGTAGTAGAACAGGAGATATTTTTATGGGAATGAAATATTAAAAAAAAAATCTGGTATATATCTTGTATTGGGAAATGATACACTTCTAGATCATATATAGTAGATATTCTATTTTCCAAAATTTCAGATCCATAGAAGTCTCATAATAGATTGTGGAAATTAAAATATTAATAGACCAAGGGAGTCATAACTTCCATTGATACTAAGAGATAACTTTTCTGTTTAATACAATTTTTTTAATTAATTATATCGATTTGAAAATAGCCTTTAATTCAATAAATACCAATGTAGAAATCTCAGAAAAAATCTCAAAAATTAAATCTCTGATGTTGAATTGTCCAATGTGAAGTTCCTTCACAAAATGAAAAATACCAATTATAGGTTTCAACCTCTTATCATTCATTTTCCAAACATAAGGTTGATGGCATAAGGTAAATAAAAAAATTACGGATTATAGGCCATCTATTTGTGAATTCAAACGTAGGGTTCCATACTAACATAGGGTTCTTTAACTGTACCTTCTTCTCTTCTCATACATAAGGTTCCATATTAATGTAAGATTTATTATATGTAGGTTTCGTCAAGCATAAGTTTAGTGATCCATACACACTTTATTACAATGTAAGGTTGAATAAAAAGTGATGGTTCAAGATCCATACCTAATATCTCAAGCGTAGGGTTCATTCCTTATGTTATGTACTGAACACATGGTATAAACAGTGAATTCAGAATACACTTAAAAGGGTTCCAAATAGTTAATAAAGTATTCCATGTGAATTAAAAGATTGAATATAATTACACAATAAATAATACAATTAAAAATATTTTCTTGAAATACTTTCAATGTATTATCATTATTATAAAACACAGTTATTTATGAGCATCAAAATCAATAATAAATTATTAAGTATTATTGAGATAACACATTATCAACAATCTACCCCTTTTTATGAAGACAAAACCCATAAAATAATTAACCCATTATATAATTTTCTATACATAATTGAAGAAAGTATTTTTTATTATTTTGATTTTTGAAAACTATTTCAAAATAAAATGTAATTTTTGGTTCATCCAATTTTCTCCCCCTTTTTTGATATCAAAAATAAATTAAAAATAAGATTAAATCACATTTAATTTTTCACAGAATAGTTAATGAATGCATATAGAATACTACTTTGATAAACAAGTCACTGATTCTAGAAATAGAGATAAATATATTAAAATAATGATAAATCATAGAAAATTAAAAAATAGAGGAATATTATTATAAACACAGAAAAAATAAATTATGGTAGTTTTGGGATAAGAGAAATAAGGGGGAAAACTAGTCATTGGAATGGATAAAGGATTTGGTTAGTGTTGGTTCCTAGTTCTTGTTCTGTATAATCCTGAGCCACTTTAAAAACTTATTTCAGTTCTACCTTCTTTGCCTGTAACTGATACGCAAGATTATCTCCAAGGTTCCTTATTAAAATTTTTAAATCATGGCTAATATTCATATTCTAAACCAAATTAACTTTAAAAAAGTCTCGCAAATTATCTTATGATTTCAAAACCACATAGAACATATCACTGAGCTAATTTAGTAGTGGCCCGATAACTGGATCACATGAATTTATATTCCCAATGACAAACTTCTAAATGTCCAACAAAACTAAAAAAGTTCACTATAGCACTGATGATTCTATAAATTTTCATTAATATCATCCCTAAAAAGTGTGATATCCTAAAATATTTTAATCAGATATGTTTAGTTTGAAGAGATAGAGATAGAAGCGCATACGTGACTAACACTTCCCTTGAGGAATTTATAATAGAGCCCTAAAAACTATTTCATGTGTGAGAAATAAATTTTAGAAATATAATAATATTTGATCTTCTCAATCTAATAAAACATTTCTATCTTAAATGCATCTAAATATCTCATTGACCATGAATTATCTTGATTCTATTGATGCTAAGTCTTTGTAGATTAAAACTCCACCCATAGAGTAGATACATTTTTAAAAAATGACAAAATATTTCCTTTTATCTTCCATATCTTATATAAGATTTTAATTTTCTTCCTGAACATTATTAAACATTACCACAAGATCCTTAATCTGATTAGTTAGGGATAAGATGTTCTTTCATTTGGATTCACTGACTGATAAAATAATTCAATAATTTCAATGGGATTAGTAGATTATTTCTTAGATTATTTCTCACTCAAACATGATATACCATCTGACACTTATGTTCTTTATACAAAAAATGATGTTGTTTTCTCTAATGATTGATCAAGCTATAAGATAGGCTAATGCTAAAAAATATATTTATGGACTCATTTACTAATATGTGCACTTTTTTTCTCCTTGAAAATCTTCTTCCAGAGTTTTTTGTTGAACAAAAACATGAATTTCATGGGGTTATCTATCTTCGTATTGATCCACGAAATGATCTAATTCTTCTAAATGAAAGGACATTGTGGCTTCTCCATAACCTAACTCTGGTCCTTCAATATATTTTTCTACTATTTTTATTAGTTTAATAATAAGTTCCAATTTAGATTATTTTTCTTATTCCGCACTAATGTTTTTTGAATCATCTAATATTATATTTCTCTTGGTTTATTTTGCAACACCTTTTGTCATATATTCTCCAAATCATTAATTCATTAAAGTAATTTTCTCCCCCGAATAAAAAAATCCATATTTCTAAAGGTCATACGCACCAACTGGAATGATATTTACTTTCCTAGTACACAAATAAAAACCCAAAATTCCTCGAGTCCCTGCAATAAACCCATTTCTACGATGACACATAACTCTTGTATCAAACAAGATTGTCATTTCAGTTATGTACAAGACAATAGAAAGTATCCTTTCACTAAGATAAACCCAAATTCATGCTTCTATTTGGAAATAATAATTTAGATACCTCAACATGTATCTATGAAAATTCATCATGATGTCACTCTTAAATAAAATCATTATATACATATTCAGGTACATAATTTTCACTATCTCAGCTACTCTTTTAGGAATTGCAGTTTGAGTATAATTAACTAAAACATTTTATTCGGCCTCAACATCTTTAAAAAACATCTTCCGTATATTTTATGATAAAAAAAAGACATGATATCTTAATAATTATGATCTTTATTAACAATAGATCTTAGGTCAAAATGAAATACTCCTTTATGAGGAAATTTCATGATTTTATCTATTTCAAAAGAAAAATTTAAAATTCCATATCTTCTTTTCTTTTGGATACAATATCTTCTATTTCAAAAAATATAAACTCATCTATAGTGTAGAAATGATTTACTTCTAAATCATAAATATTATATGTACTCTACTCATTTACTAGAAATTCAAAACCATGAATTTCATATGCTTGATTGATAAAAAGATTCTTCTCAAACAAACCCTTGAAATCAACTACTATTCCTTAAAGATTATTTCATTAGGGAACACAAAGACTATATGGCTCACATGGTTCACCTTCATCAATTTTCATGGTTTCTCCGTATTTGAGAATCTAAATGTAGTTGGTTTTTTTATTCAAGGATTTAGGAAAATGATAATGGTTTTTGAAGGAGAAAGGGTTCGAAAAAATTGCAGGAGAAGATACAGGGGTTTCAAATTTGTTATGATGTAATATTGTTTCTATTTCCAATTATGTAGGGTAATAATTAGCTTTTAGATTTTGAAAACGCCTGATTTGAAATCTAAAAGGAACAAAAATTTATTTAATCATATAAATGAAATACTAAATTTGACAACGAAAATAAAATAAATCAATAAATAAAAATACTAAACCATTTTAGTTAAAATAAATAAAAACTATAAACCTATTAATTGAAATAATATAATATTTTTTTTTTAAGAAATTAAAACAACCCAAATCCGACATAATAAAATTCAAACATGGAGTTTGAATTGGTTAATTGAAATTATCAACTAATTAATATTCAGTATTTATAAATTCTAAAGATATATCATTTTTATGAATGTGATCTTCTAGAAAATTTTGCCTTATATAAATATACATAGACCTAGAATGAATAATATGATATTTTGGAATATTTATTCCACTTGTATTATCACAAAAATAGGTATACTATCAACATTTATTCCAAAGTCAGTTAGAGTGTTTTTCAAACACAATGCTTATGCACAACAAATGGCAGTAGAAACATATTATGCTTCGGAAGGTGATAAGGCAACTGAGTGTTTTTTCTTACTCGACCATACCACTAATGATTTTTATTAAATGTGATATGATCTTGAGGTACTTTTTCTATCGATTCTACAACCTCAAAAATCCAAATATAAATATGATGATAAATTAAAATCTTAATTTTCATGGTAAATAAGATAATGATAAATACTTACAGATAAATATCTATAAATTCTTTTAACAGTATTTCGTTGTGATTATTTTGGATTTCACTAAAATATAGGACATAAACTAAGAGAAATCATAATTTCTAGTCTACTAGTTGTAAGATATTACAAACTATAATTTATACCTCGATATAACTTGTAGTCAGCTTGTTTTCCAACTTCATCCTAATATAGATTAATATTGGTACACAAATGAGTTTTGTATGTATTTATGTTCTAATATACAGACATTTTTAGAAAATATATAATATAATTACCCTGACTTAAAACATTTCCATAATATTTAAGAAAAATTTGATAGCTTAAAAATATCATTTCTCACATCACACTCATTTTAATTTTTTTCATAATTTTGAAAAAACATTATAACGTTTTTTAGTTTAACAAAAAATAACATCATCAATATATATTTTATCATAGAAATTATTAAAATAAATTATTTTTAAAGTTTTTTGTGTCTTCCAATCGAACTAAATATCCAATTTGGAAAATAAAATAACTCAATCACTCATTCCAAGATCTAAGTGAAAGTTTAAGTTAATAGAGAGCATTAGTATGTTTAAAAATAGAGTTTCGTTTTTGAGGATTTTCATAACTAGATTGTTGTTCAGCATATATGTCCTCCATAAAATAACCATTTAAAAGGATGATTAAACATCTCTATGATATAATTTATATTTATTTTGCGTTTAATAAGATAAAGGATTCTTATGACATATACTTTAGCTATGGGGTAAAATATTGTACCATAATATATGCTTTATTCCTTATTTTATCCTTTAGCTTATAATTTGGATTTATTTATAGTAATGATCCCTTGATTTCCTATATTTTTATAAATACCAACTTAGTTCCTTGAACATGATAATATTTTGGTCTATCTACAAATTCTCAACCCTCATTCCTTAGGAATTGTTTCAGTTATTCATACATTACACACATATAACTCTCATATTTTGATTCATGTTCAATAGAATTAGGTTCTAAATGAGATATAAAAGTATAGAATTATATTTTATTTCCTATATTTCATCTAGTTATAATTCCCTTATCTACAACTCCTATAACAGTTTCTAGATGACCATTCTTTTGGATTCTAGATTTTCTAGGCTAGACACATTAAAATTATTCAGTTTCATGTTCTTATGAACTGGACTAAATTTTATTAATATCATTTTCAAAATTCGTTTTTGGGGTTCCAAGTATAATGTTATCAAAATAATCGGTAACAACATCCTTTTGATCTTTCTCTTTAATCAAAGGGTCAATTTTATCAAACATCACATGAATTGATTTTTCAAAAATCTATGACTTTTTATAAAAAAATCTATAAGCTTTAGAAGTAGAATAATATCCTAATATTATTCCATTATAATATTTTTTATCAATCATACAATAATTTTCCTCATTATTTAAGATGTAATCCTGAGATTCAGAAATATTAATGTATTTTACTTTCAGTTTTCTGTTATCCCAAAGTTCATAGGGTTTTATTTTGAAAATAGGATTTAATAGAACTCTATTCATGATATATCCCACTATGCCTATAGATTCTACCCATAATAGGTAGTATGATTGTATTCATTTATCATAGTCCTTTCCATTTAATGAATAGTTTCATCTATTCTATCAATAATTCCATTTTCATAAGGTGTTCTTTGTGCAGAAATGGTGTCTTTAATACTCAGATTTGAGCAGAAATAATTAAATTCTTGATTCTATAATTCTCCACCCTGACCACTCCATAATGAAATTATTTTTTAAAAAAAAATTCATTTTAAACTATTTTACCAATATATTTTAAAGGAGTGAAAACTTAAATTTAAAATTTTACAAAATATACCCAAGTAAATCCATAAAAATCATCAACTATAATACAGACATATAATTTTCCATCCAAACATGCTACCCTAGATGGTCCAAACATATGCATATTGATATGTTCTAAGGGATTGCATGTATACATTTTTTTAATATATTTGAACGGAGATTTTTTATGTTTTCCAATTTTTCATGCATCATAGAATCAGTAATTATCCAATTTAAGACTATGAAAATCAAAAACTAGCTGTTTATTAATCAATTTATATAAATTATAAATATTATAAAGATTTCATCTCATATTTCATATCCATTACTCATTTTTCTTAATAGTTAGACAGTTCAGTTTTATTTAGAACTAGAAATTTAAATACAGGGTATAGACATTATAAGTTTGTAATTCTCTAAACATATGTAGTTTATCTTAAAAACCTGATAAATAATTATAGATAAATCAAAAAAATAACCATCATAAAATTGTTGATATATAATTATCAAATTCTGTTTTATCCCCTTCATATACAATACTTTGTTGATTGATGCAGTCTTTGGATCTCTAAAAGTTCCAACTCCAATAATATTTCTTTGAGTAATTACATCACTATATAAAGACTGAAAGTTGGTATCTATCTGATAATATTTACTTAGGGGTAATTAAATTAAGAATGTAACATTATCATGGACATGATTTTCACCTATTTTGACACACATAGAGGATATGTTTTGTAAATTCAAAAACTCCTTCAAAACCATCATGAAGGATTCAAATAATGAGAATGAATAACCAAGGATAAGAATAAGGTTTCATAGATTGAAAACTAATTTTACTTATTTAGACATCATATATGTAATTTTATTGATTAAATTGTCCCACAAATTGATTATTATTTATTACACTATTATTTATTATTATTTTCAATGGATCAAACCTGATGTTAAAATGTTTATTAGGAGTGGGATGAACAATGAAATTATTATTCTCCTTATTAGCAAAATGTTGAGGTGGCTTCCATAAATAATCTCATTTATATACTCACACCACCTTACCAATATATAAATCATGTTGAACATCCAATTATGAAAAGAAGGGAACAATTTTCTATTGATTCATTTATGAGGTAACATCCACCTTATTTTAGTGGTACTATATATCCACTAGTTTTTTAGTTATATATAAGTACCACTGAAGAGATAATTTTTTTCTCTGGTTCTCAGAGCATGAGAATTTAATTTTTGTTTTCTATACTTTGGAAGGTGTATTAGATCAATAATGGAATATTTTCTAGAATATGATTCGTCATGATTAAATTTATTCCATGGAATGGTATGATTTTAAAAAACAATTTGAATTAGAACATTGGTTATATTTTTAGAATTAAAATGGAGAAGTAATTCCTTGAGTTAACGAAGAAGTTTGATGAATATGTTTGTACATATGTAGACAATTTTAAATAACATGAAATCTATGCATCTAGTCTTATCCTTGAACCTAAAAGTGTGGTTGATTGATTATTCTATAGATTTGAACCAATTTTATGTCAACAGTTTTCTGTAAGAGAATTTATTAGAAATAACTTAATCATTCTATGATATATTACGGTGGAAATGGATATTGTAATTATGCATAAATATCATTGGTTTGTTATGAAATTATAATTGGAATTCAATGGAACTCAAAAATACATGGAAAAAATATGATGATATTTCATTCATTATAAATGTTTAGAAGGAAACATTAAGGAAATTTTCTTTAAAGTAATGGAAACAAATTCATGTGGGATGGAAGGTCATCAATCAATCAAGTTCTAGACTAATAAGAAGAAGTTAGATAATTGTGTGAATGGATATAAAGTCTAAAAAATTTATCACCAACACTACAATGTTTCAAATGAAAATATTATGGGAATTCGCCTACCAAGTGAAAAATAGTATGTTTAATAATCATTATCAACATTTGTAACCTATTAAGATAATATACAAAGATGGTATCTAATGTGATCCATATTTATATGGAGGTTTGTGATAAAAACATGGTGAAAGGTAAAATTACTATCCAATATGGAACTTATAATATCTTATATGATAATAGATCTACCAACTCTTATATATATAAAATAGAAGGGTATAAAATGACACCCAAATGAATAGAGATTGATATAATAGTGAAACCCCAATGAGAATGATGATTTCATCGAAATTATACTATTATTCTCCAATTATGTGTGTGTGAATGTCATTCATTATATATTCTCATTATAACTCTTCTATAATTTGATGTTATCATAGGCATATATTTCCTTTCACTACATGAATACCATATAAATATTTGAAGAAGGGATGTCACATTTGATTCTAAGAACCAACCAATGATTGTTTATCAATGCGATGATAAATATGAACTTCTAATTAAAACTACATCCATTGTATGGGTCTTGTTTCCTATTCAAATGGGTGTTTATCTTAGTTGGATTGGGAGAAACAAAAAATCAATGATATACCATGTATATGTGAATTTTCTTTATGTATGTCCAGAAGATTTTCTTATTCATTCACTGAAACATGGTGTAGAATTATCAATAGAACTCATAACTAGTAATACACCTATTTCAATTAGTTTATATATAATTTCCTTTATTATAATATAGGAATGGAAGATTTATGTACAGAACCTTATCTTGACGTATATAGACATTACATTACTTTTTCAGAATACTTAATACATAACAAAAACAAACACCAAAGGACCGTAATAGTTTAGTTCCTTTGGAAACTTGGAACATAATCTTCTAATCTTGGTGAAATATCTTCAACATCTCCTATAAAGATTTTCCCTTTTTTTACCTTAAACCATTCCTTATATCTTGGGGAAAATAAAACATATAAAGGGTGATCTCAAATGCTCAGTAAGGGTAAACATGGAGAAAATAAAACAAACCATATACATTTGAACATCATAACATGAACATATAGTTTAAACATCAAAATATTGAGTTAGGAAATAAATATTGGCAGTACATAAGGCATAGATAATAAAGGAACATAAATCATGATAAAATAGCATGGTAATAAAAAATTTAATTATGTAAAACCATTAAGCACATGATATAAAATACATAGTAGCCATGGCATTGCTGCCAAGACCATCTTTGTGGACAAAGTCCCTTTCTGAATCGATTTCACTCCCCGTTCCAGTCCACTATCACTGAAAACGATTAACATACCGTTCTAGCCACGTCTATCTCATCAGATATAAATCGTTACCCAATGCATTGGAGGGAGATATCGGTCCCACCCATCTCATAATGAAATCATTTTTACGTGTTCCACAACATGAACCTAAATCATTCATCATTACCCAAAGAATAAAATGGGTTTCATAAACATCATCCCATAATAACATAATCCATATAAAAATATAGATATCATTTCATCATAAGAGAAGTGAAACCATGTAAATCATAGAGACATTATACTTGAAACATACACATCTGAAATAATTCTATCTTATATGGAAAATGGTTTTTATAAAACACTTGAAATGAATTCTGAAGGAAATTATCCATTCTTCTTCAAAATAATTTTCTTTTCACAAAATGCAATGAAATTTTTAAATAAAAAGGATTTTTTTGGAAATAGTAATTAAACTTTGTAGAGTAAGCTTCAGGAAAATAATGTGTTATGAAACTATAAAAATCTGTTTCTACCGTATAAGTTAAAAAAACATTCTTCTCATACTTTTGCCGGAAAAGTCAAAAAAGTACCTCGTAACCTAATAAAAAAACATTCCTTAAATACCATGTAGTAAAAGTTAGAAATGGGTAAAAAGGACCTTAAACATACATGAAACCATTTTTATAAAATAGTGACATGGATGATAAATATTACCCCAGTAAATATTTACGAATAAACAATCTTGGTTAAAAATGGGATTGGAAAAGTTATCCCTTACCTTATGTCTGATATGCTTCGTACGTATCAGAAACTCATGTATAATGATTTAAATAATGTCATTTACTTATTACAAAATAATATTCCTGGTTATGATATCATATATGGTTCACTTATGACTTTATATTACCCGTTCTTTTGAAAATTCCATGTTAAAGCAGCGTTTTGGGTAAAATCGTTTTATTTTTCGTACGTGTTTGTACTTATTGTTCTTGATATTATTATAACTTATATCATGATTTACTTACTTCCAGAATGTAAATCATGATTTATATATCATATATATTCAGAATATATATATAATAGATAGATGAATGAAATGAAATACACTGTTCATGGAGACGGTAGGCCCTACGTACGCATGAACGATGTTTTCCTTTCCTTGTTGAGTTGAATGGAAGTAAGTAGATGACATATATATATACATAAATACAGTACATTAATTATGTCATATATTTAATTATTATTCATTATATATACTTTATAATCATTCTTGAATGGTTGACATGGAGAATGAATCTCATCACGTCGTGGAGACGGTAATCCGTACGTACGCACGAGCGATGATATCATTCCCATAATTATTGAATGGAATTGGAGTGGATGATATAATATCTCAGAATAATTATGATGTTATAATATCCATATATAGTTATTATTTACACCATTATACCCATCCAAGTAAGGTGGTGGTGGAAAAATCGATTACACCACGGCGTGGAGACAGTATTCCATACGTACGCACGCGCGGTGATTTCATTTTTCGTAGGATGGATAGAAGGTGAAATGGGGTTGTTTCATATTTATAATAACATATGATTATATTAGTGATACTTATTTTATTCATTTATAACTAAACAGCTATATAATAAGTAGTTGAAGAAGAAAGAAACTTGAATGAATCAGTATAAGAGATTGCCTCTTCTTCGACACACCTCTTTTAAGATTACTCTTAAGGCACTTTATTTGGTATTTTGTGGAGACCCGAACCTCTATAATGTTTATAGGGAATTTGAGAAGGAAAATGGGTAGTGTTTTTTCAAACATGAAGGCTCAAAAATGTGTAAAGAGAAGAGGGAAGAGGTGCCCTTTTATAAGGGAGAAGATGGCCACTTTAGAAAAAAAACATAAAATATTATTTTATAATAAAGTCATATTCAGTTAATAATGGCTCCAAATTGACTTATTTCGAAGATAAAGTGGGTATGGGTATAAATCATCTCAACCAGTATGTTTTAGACAATTTTAGGTTACTATTTTTACTTTATCATTTAGATTTAACTCTAAGTTAAATTATTTAACTTTTACCATCTCTTCTAGTTTTCTTACACTATATGGTTAATAAACTTACTATAACAAGCCAAACGAACCCCAAGGGGTTCCTTATTCATATATATAACCATATCTAATTAATTTTTCAGAACCTTATATTTTATGAATAAAATAACATTTAATAATATAATAGTTGATTTAAAAACTATTTTATGTCAATTTTGACAGTATTTGGTAATTGATTTTTGTGAAAATCATAACAGCATGATTAGTTCTAAAAATGTTAATTGAATCAATTATAACATGTCATATTAACCTAATAATTTAATGGAATTTATAAAAATTCTGAAATTACATTTATTTGGGTAATTATAACATCAATTACGTTAATATTTCATTAATAATGTTATTAATGCTTTATCATTGTGTCATAAATAAATTAAATTATTTAATGTCTGAAATTATAAATAAAATAGCATTATGTATGAAATATTTTTATATTTATAATGAATATTTATTGTCTAATTTATCTTATGTATAACCCTATATTAAAAATGTTTTACTTATTAAACTTTGATTTTAACTATTTTAACTCTTCTTTAAATAAAATAATAATAAATGTACTAATCTAATCCAAGTGGACCTAAAGAGTAATAATTTATTCCTAAGGTTGTTTTTGGTTGAAAATAACTTATCTAATAGAGTTAGGACATGTTTTAGGGTAATAATAATATCATTTTTACCGTTAATTACCCTATTTACTTTTAACCTTGGTAAATAAAAGTAAAAAAGTTACTATTCACAAAAAATTATTTTTTATCCTATTGAACCAAATTTTACTCCTTTATATTAACCATGTCTCTCGAATGTTAGAAATTACACTCATAGAAGCGGTAAAATTTAGTTTTATGTAAATTTTCAAATTCTTCAAGGAGGTGGGTAAAAGACGGTGAAAAGTTAAATAAACCTTTTATATATCTAAAATTATTATAAAATGACTCCAATGAATTACATTGAACTTATATAGGTATTATGTATCAATTTTTACTTAAAATAAATTTAAATAAAATAAATAATTATTTAAATAAAAATTCGGTTTTTAAATAGTAACCTAGTGTTTTCACTATTCATAAAAAATTGAATGTTTTCAGAAAAATACCAAAAATTCACCCTAGGCTAATTATGATATTACGAATCAAAAAATGATGTAAATTTTGAAAAATAAAATTTAAAAAATTTAAAAAATGGTTATTACTATTCATAATGGCTAGTTAATAATAATATTATAATAATATACAGTTTAGTGAAACTCTGTATTGCGTACTACACACGCTATCGATGAAAGTCTTGATTGCATGTAATGCAAGCCAAGTGAGGGTGGCATGTATTGAAAGCTCTTTTTTGTGTTGCGTATAACCTAATCAAAACTTATTTTAGTTATACATTAATCAAAATCAATAATTAATGTTGCGTAGAATAATTTCCACAAAACGAACTTGAAATTGTGTGTAACACGAGCCTAGAATAGTGTTGCGTATACTGCAAGCTAATATGGTGTTGTGTATAGTACAAGCTAATCTTGGTGTAGTGTAGAATAGAAGACATCAATTAAAATAATATATCTCATAAAATCTCACGGTGTTACATTCTACCCCCCTTAAAATGAATTTCTCCCTTGAAATTTGTCGAAGTTATAAATCGTTTACTACTTGAAAGTTTTATTCATAGAAACCCACATCGTAAAAAGGAATACTAAATCATCATTTTAAAAAGGAACGTTAGAAACATAATGGATACCCCAAGTAACTCATCATTGGGTTTCCACATAGGAGAATATATGTCAAAATATGGATATGGAAGTGAAATCTAACCATCAACTTCTGATGAAGAGTGGTAGAGGACATGGATATGAAAAATCCAACAATCACAAAGCCATAAATTTGTGATTATCTAAGGTACTATCTGATTCATCAGATATGAGGGCACTAGGAAAAAATTTCATGGTTTTCAAGATCATTTCCCAAATTGTGAAGAATTTTTGAATTAATAGAAATACTTACATGATTTTGGTACAATCTTACCGTTGCTCATGTCTTGTACAATTTTCACTTCATCTCTTAAAGAAATGAAGTTGAGTTTGTCTTTTGCGAAGTGTCAGCAGATCATGCGATAAAATGATAGGTCATTCCATCTGTCTCAAACATAGGATTATAAAAAGTTATATACATGAGTCCATCTTATGGTGCGATTAATCATATATGGTTTCAAAATGGACTTATACTTCATCTATCATACGTTATAATAATTTAAAACTAGTTTCTACTAACTAGGGACTTCCTGTAGGCTAGTGGTAGGAGATAACGGCCTGTCACACTTCGGTTGTGGGTTCGATTCCCACAGCCTAGTCCGACGTGATGGGTTGTCGCCCAATCTCCAGGTTGTCCCTTTTCTTAAACTACACTATTATAACATTCCATCAATAATATCAAAAAAAATTATAGCCTTGACCAATACTAACTTATTTTCAACAAAATCCATTCCAATATTTAGGCTTATCCAAAATACTTCTTTCCAAACTCATAGTATAAATAGAACAATTACAAAATGGTCATATAAAAATCACGTGAATACCATCATTTATCCCTCATATATCACAAGATATATCTTGTTGACCTTAATATTTTATTCTCTTGTAAAATGAATACCCATTGAACCTTATTGAAAACATGAATGCTGTCAAAAGTTAACTCTTTGCACATACCAAAATCCAAAAATTCTATATACTCAAACCATGATATAACTTTTTCATTATATCAGTCATGAGCTCATTAATACTATCAAAAATTTCATTTTCTCTTTATCCATTCATTATGTGCATATAATTATCTTTCCAAAAATATATCAATCACTTTTCATGGTTACTGGTACCATAAATTTCTTGAAAACCACAATAGACTAACACATAAATATTTTAATATTCCATGATACTATATAAAAAATTATTTTGGAATCCCATTACAGAAACACTTAATCATTCCACCACATAATTGTCATATTCAACATTTCCAATAGTGATCGCATGTGACTTCCCTTTGTCCTTTTCATTAAGAGGTTGCTCGGGTCAATCATCATTAACCCTTTAATTAGGGAATTGATTAGCATAATGCCCCATTTCCTTACACATGAAGCATTGAAGTGTTGGTGGAGTGTTCTCTGTAGTATTTTCTCTATTCACATCATTAGCTACCTTTTTCCAATTACTTCGACACTGAACTACTCGATGACCATCTTTTACTCACTTAAAAAAATTTCAAGTACCTTTTTGGGAATCTTTACCATGCTGTTTTCCACACATTAAGCATAAAGAAACATTCATCTTCTTTTCACCATTATTTTGAGATTTCTCCTTGAACTCCATCTTTCTTTATTTTTTGTCAAAACCATGAGATGGATATGTGACACCAACTTCTTGTTCTACCTTGATAGCACAAGGCACAATTTCTTCATAGCTACTGAAGTTTCTTATATCTAATTCCCTTCAATGTCTTGGTTTTATGCCACTGAAGAATCGATCAACTTTACTTACAGGTTGGATGATAAATCCATATGCATACCTTTCAAGCCTTGTAAAATTCACTTCATATATACCAACAGATTCATCATCCTTTTGCTTAATCTCTAGGAACTCTTTTTCCATCTTTGTTCGAAGAATACGAGGGAAGTACTTATTGAAAAAAAGTTCTTGAACTCATCCCATTCCATTGATTCAATTCCATCTTGGGGCTTTGTATTCTTAATTAGAGTCCACCACTACTCTGCTTCACCTTCTAAACAGTAAATAGCCAGAATGAATTTTTCAGGTTCCGAGCAGCGAAGTATGGAAAATATCTTTTCAATGGTACTGATCCATTATTCAGCAACTAGTCGATCAGAAGACCCACTGAAAGAAGGTGGATGTTGCCTCATGAAGGACTCAATAGCATATTGTTCCCTTCACTGCTCATTCGGAAGACCAGGATGATTCATAACTTGGTTAAGTATAGAAATAAGATTTTTCACTCCATCTCCAATAAAATTGGTTTGTTCAGGAATAAAATCATTGCATTGTCCATTACATTGATCAACATGGTTCTTTCGGGTTCCAGCCATTGTCTAAAACCCAAAAAGAATTGTGTGAGAGGAAAAAATCATGCTAGGGAATAAAACATAATCAAGTGGATTAATTTCAATCTCTAACATCATATGTTTAATACTAGGTTATTCATGATCGTTATCATTATTCTAGTATTGTAACCTATACATATACTTAACCTTAGGGACATCCCTAGACATACATTAGAAATATCTCTGGGGATATCATTAAAGGTTTCGCATCCTAGTTTACAAAGGTTAACAAATAATTTCCTCTAATACCAACTATAGAGACCCATATCTTGACATACATAGATATTACATTACATTTGCAGAATACTTAATACATAAAAAAACAGACACGAAAGGACCGTAATAGTTTAGTGTCTTAGGAAAGTTGAAACATAATCTTCTAATCTTGGTGAAAGATCATCAACATCTCCCATAAAGATAATCCATTTTATTACCTAAAACCATTATTTATATCCTGGGGAAAAGAAAACATATAATGGGTGATCTAAAATGATCATTAAGGGTAAACATGGAGAAAATAAAACAAACCATATACATTTGAACTTCAAAACATGAACAAAAAGTTTAAATATCAAAATCTTGAGTTATGAAATAAATCTTGGAAGTATGTAAGGAATAGATCATAAAGGAACATAAATCATGATAAAATAGCATGTTAATAAAACATTTAATTATACCAAACCATTAATCACGTGATATGATTTCCATTTTTATCCAAGGCATTGTTGTCAAGACCATCTTAGTGGACAAAGTCCCATTCTGAATTGAGTTCACTCCTCGTTCCAGTCCTCTATCACTGAACCAGATTAACTTAATATTCTTATGATGTCTATCTCATTAGATATAAATCTTTACCCAATGCATTGGAGGGAGATATAGGTCCCACCCATCTCATAATTAAATCATTCTTACGTGTGCCACAACATGAACCTAAATCACTTATCATTACCCAATGAATAAAATGGGTTTCATAAACATCATCCCATGATAACATAATCCATATAAAAAAATGGATATCATTTCATCATAAGAAAATTGAAACCATGTAAATAATAGAGACATTATACTTGAAACATATACATATGAAATAATTCCATCTTATATGGAAAATGGTTTTGATAAAACACTTGAAATGAATTCTTGAGGAAAATATCTTTTCTTCTTCAAAATAATATTCTTTTCACAAAATTCCATGAAATTTTAAAAGAAAAGGATTTTGTTGAAAATAGTAATTAAATCTTATAGATTAATCTTCATGAAAATATGACATTATGAAACCATAGATATCATTTCCTGCCATATAAGTTAAAAAACATTCTTCTCGTACTTTTGCCGGAAAAGTAAAAAAAAGTACCTCGTAACGTAATCAAAAGAAAGATTCCTTAAAGACCGTGTAGTAAAAGTAAAAAATTTGTAAAAAGGAGTTTAAACATACATGAATCCATTTTTAGAAAATAGTGACATTGATGAAAAATATAACCCCAGTAAATACTTACGAATAAACAATCTTGGATAAAAACGGGATTGGAAAGTTATCCCTTACTTTAGGTCTAATATGCTTTATACGTATCTGAACCTCCTGTATAATGATTTAAATAATTTCATTTACTTATTATAGAATGATATTAATTGTTACGATATCATATATGGTTCAATTTTGTCTTTATATTACCCTTTCTTTTGAAAATTCCATGTTAAAGCAGCATTTTGGGTAAAATTGTTTTATTTATCATACGTGTTTGGACTTGTTGTTATTGATATTATTATTACTTATATCCTGATTTACTTACTTAAACAATGTAAATAATGATTTACATATCATATATATTCAGTATATATATATATATATAATTGATAGATGACTGAAATGAAATACATCATTCATGGAGACGGTAGGTCGTACGGACGCATGAACAGTATTTTCCACTCCTTATTGACTTGAATGGAAGTAAGTAGATGAAATATATATATATAAATAATTCCATTAGATTCATTATGTCATATATTTCATTATTATTCATTATATATAATTTATAATCATTCTTGAATGGTTGACATGGAGAATGAATCGCATCGCATCGTGGAGACGGTAATCCTTACGTACGCACGAGCGATGACATCGTTCCTATAATTATTGAATGTTATTGTATTGGATGATATAATATCTCAGAATCATTATGAGGTTATAATAACCATATATAGTTATTATTTACACCATTATACCCATCCAAGTAAGGTGGTGGTGTAAAAACATATTACACCACGGCGTGGAGACGGTATTTCGTACGTACGCACGCGCGGTGATTTCGTTTTCTGTAGGATGGATAGAAAGTGAAATGTTGTTGTTTCATATTTATAATAACATATCAGTATATTAGTGATACAGATTTTATTCATTTATAATTAAACAACTAAAGAAGAAGAAGTTGAAGAAAAAATAAACTTGAATGAATCGGTAGAAGAGATTACCTCTTCCTTGACGCACCTCATTTAAGATTCCTCTTAAGGCACTAGATTTGGTCTTTTGAGGAGACCAGAATCAATATAATGTTTATAGGAAAGTTTATAAGGGAAATTTTCAGGGTTTGACTGTGCTTTAAGGCTCAAAAATTTGTAATGAGAAGAGGGAGGAGGTGCCCTTTTATAAGGGAGGAGGTGGGAACTTTAGGGAAAAACATAAAATATTAATTTATAATAAAGTCATAATATGTTAATAATGGCTCCAAAGTGACTTATTTTTAAGTTAAAGTGGGGATGGGTCGAAATACTCCCAACCAATAGTTTTTAGAGAATTTTAGGTTATTATTTTAACCTTATAATTTAGAATTAACTCTAAGTTAAATTAATTAACTTTTTACGTGTCGTCTAGTTTTCTTACACTATATGGTTAATAAACATACTAAAACAAGCCAAAATAACCCCATTTGGTTAATTATTCATATATATAACCTTATCTAAGTAATGTGGCCGATCCATAGATTTTTAGAAATAAAATAACAATTAATAATATAATATTTGTTTTAAAAACTATTTTATGTCAATTTTGACACTATTTTGTAATTGATTTTTGTAAAAATAATAACAGCATGATTAGTTCAAAAACAGTTAATTTAATCAATACTAACATGTAATATGAACCTAAAAAATTAGTGGAATTTATAAAAAGTCTCAAAATTCCTTTATTTGGGTATTTATAACATCAATTATTTTAATATTTCATTAATAATGTAATTGATGTATCATCATTGTGTCATAAATAAATTAAATTATTTAATGTATAAAAATTACAAATAAAATACCATTAGGTAGGAAATATATTTATATTTCTAATGAATATTTATAGTCGAATTTATCTTATGTATAACCCTATATTAAAAATGTTTTAGTTATTAAACGTTGATTTAAACTATTTTAACTCTTCTTTAAATAATATAATAATAAATGTCCTAATCTAATCCAAGTGGACCTAAAGGGTAATGTTTTATTCCTAAGGTTTTTTTTTTGTCTAATTAAACTTATAAAATAGAATTAGGACATGTGTTAGGGTAGTAATTATATCATTTTTACCCTTAACTACCCTATTTACTTTTAACTATGGTAAATAAAAGTAAAAAGTTACTGTTCGCCAAAAATTATTTTTATCTTATTGAAGCACATTTTAATCCTGATATTAACCATGTTTCTCGGATTTTATAAATTCCACTCACAGAAGTGGTAAAATTATGTTTAATATAAATTTTCAAATTCTCCTAGGAGGTGGGTAAAAGACGGTGAAAAGTTCAATAAAATTTTTACATATCTAAAATTATTATAAAATGACTCCAATGAATCGAATTGAACTTATATAGGTATTATGTATCAATTTTTACATAAAATAAATTTAAATAAAATACATAATTATTTAAAAAAAAGTCGGTTTTTAAATAGTAACCTAGAGTTTTCACTATTCATCAAAAATTGAATGTTTTCAGAAAAATACCAAAAATTCACCCTACGCTAATTTTGATATTTTGAATCCAAAAATTATGTCCATTTTGAAAGATAAAATTTATAAAAACTAAAAAAGTGGGTATTACTATTCATAACTGCTAGTTCATAATAATATTATAATAATATCTCGTTTAGTGAAACTCGGTGTTACGTACTACACATGCTATCGAAGAAAGTCTTGATTGTGTTTAATGAAAGCCAAGTCAGGGCTGCATGTAGTGAAAGCTTCGTTTGGTGTTGCGTATAACATAATCAAAACTTATGTCATTTATACATTAAACAAAATCTATACATAATGTTGCATAGAATAACTTCCACAAAACGAACTTGAAATTGTGTGTAACACAAGCCAAGAATAGTGTTGTGTATACTACAAGATAATACGGTGTTTCATATAGTACAAGCTAATCTTAGTGTAGTGTATAATATAAGACATCAAAGAAAATAATCTGTCTCATAAAATCTATGGGTTTTACATTTTAAATCAAGGAGAATATTGAAATGGGATTATTTCAACCAAGTGTGTCAGCTTGGGGAGCAATTATACATTTTAGATAAAACAATATGGAGAATTATGACACTATAGTTATTATCATGAAGTAAAATAGATTACAATTAAGAACAAGAATCCTCTACCTAGTATTGATGACTTGTGTGATCATATGAAAAATATCAACACTTTTCTAATATTGACCTTCGTTCTAGAAATCATCATTTAGGGGTTAAGATGGAGGTTATAAAATAGAATTAATTACATAAATAGTATAGAAAGTATGAATATATATTGATTCTATTTGGTCATGCTAATTCCCACATATATATTAATGGATTTAATGAATAGATTATTTATATATTACCTTTACTAATTTAATATAATATTTACTAATGATTTTTTACATTAAAAAAATGGAATGTAAACTAATTAAGATCACTATAAAATTGTACTAAATTCCCTAAGGAATGAAAAAAAGTATTACAAATTTAACAATTTTGAGTTTGGGATACAAATATTTTCAATTTAGCCTATATAATACTAAGAAAGTGTATATTTGTAGATCCCTCAAAGAATGAGGCTATAGAAAATTATCTTAGACTAAACATTGTGACTGGTATCTGTATTTATCATAGTTTAGCTATATATTATCAATGGTTTTTATGTCATTTCTCATGACTGTCTAATTTAATAATTATGTTAACATAGAAGGGATCCATGTTCCTCTTGATAGCTGAATGTGATAGGAATTTCAAATAAATAAACAGATGAATATGCAGTGAACATGTGATTATATTACACTATAATAGATAATGGTTTTAAATATATAATGATGAATCCAAGAAGGGTTTCTAATGTAAAAATATATAATTACAATGTTATATATTACCCCTCATGAAAATTGAATTGATTAGAGTAAACATACAAAAAATTTTATTTGGATTTAGTTGATTTAATTATTACATTACTATTAATATGGATTTATATTTATAGAGAAATATGGGAAATATATACCTATTATAAATTTTTAATGTATATATTCTAAAAAATGAGATGAATATGTTTCAGGGAAGATTATTAGATATAATTAAATATTACCAATTCTCGATATATTACTACCATTGGAAAGTGAACTGAGTGTCCAATGTTATGAGTTGAAAGAACCATACTAGGTAAACAATGATAAGGGTTAAAAAACTAATTTTTAAGAATTTACTAAGTATATATCTAGAAATATTAATGAAATGGGATAAATCTCATCTTTATCAACAATGTGTTCCACCATATACCCATGTGATGATAAAATATGAATAAAAGGATTATATTAACCCCAAAAAGAAGGTATGTATTCTTTTGGAGTTAATCCATTATCATGATTGAATTATGAGATTCATTAACCATGTATGTGCTCCATACATACTAGATTTGATGAAATATATGTCAGATAAAGCTCATAGTTCTTCATTATCAATACATCCTGGAAGTAAAAAAGATGTATAAACATTTCAATGGGTATTTCATGTGGTATGACAAGAAGAGAGATATCATAGAGTTGGTATCTTGGTCCTAGCTATATCAATAAGTTATGTATTTTAGAAAAATGTATATGTAAATGTTGCAACCATTACCCATACCTGTATGGAAATGTGAAAACATCATCATATAATTTTTCATTGGACTCTCCAAAAAATATAAAGGGATATTGCTATATGGGTTTTAGTTTATAACCATACAAATTAAACACATTTCACAACTATCAAAAAATATTTTTCTCTGTATACTCTTTTTAGGATATACATTATTTAATTGGGAAGGGTGAATGAGGTAACACATTATTTATATATCTAACAGGGTTATAAGGTTTAACTTGAAGTTATGGATAAGCCTTCATATTAATCATGATATAGAATTGATTTTCATTAATTTGTATCATATGCAAACTGATTTACAGTCTGATAGAATAATTCAATCCATAAAGGATATTATGAGATTATTCTAAATATATTTCAAAGGATTTTGGGATCATCACCTTCATATAATTCAATTTTCATATGATAATATCTATTAATAAAGCATTCATAAGTATTAGGACCGGACCTTAAAACATACATAATCTTGAATTAGGTTATGAATTCACATTGGGGATATTTTCAGTTTTAGAGTTTTAGATAATTAGGTCATACCTATTACATTTCTTATAAAAAAATACAAAGTATAAACTTCTACTCGGTTTCAATTTCTTTCACAAAACAAAAACTCTTGAAAAAAAGAGTCATGTCTAGTTCCATGCTTAAGATAGCATGAATTTTCATTGATACCATCCTTGACCCTATTCCACGTTATATCCTGGGAAAAACATTTCAAAAACTTTGGATGAGCAAAAAAAGCTCAGTAAGGGATACACAAAAAAAGGAAAACAGTTAGTTTTTCAAAAAAACAAGTAAACCATGAATAATTTAACATAAGTAATAATTTTCACCTTTATTAAGTAGTAAATACTCTTTACTGAATAAAATATCACTACTTTCCCTTTTATAACCAAAAGATTACCTTAAAACCCATATAAATAACACGTAACATATAACAATAACTTGGGACATAAACATACTTAAATGGAATAACCATACGGTCAACTTCCACACATATCACTAAATGAAATAGCCATATGGCCAACTTCCATATCCAATGCATTGGTTGTTATAACGTAACCACCCATCCTGGTTTTCACGGAACCACATTTCATTTGGTTTATCACGTAACCACCCTTCAAATGTCTAAGTAACATTATAAAATCATAACTCATAAAAAAAATTAAGGAATGATAACATTTTTACTTTTCAACCAAAATATAACATTTTAATATATTGAAATAATAAATCTATTCTCACAACCATTTTCAATACCAAAATACGTAAAAGAGGATATGGTATTTATTTTCTCTTAAAAACATTACGACTTGTTGAGGAAGCCAAAGATCAAATAATACACGTGGTGGCGGAAAAGCTCGTTTTCACCACTTACATTAAAAAGAACATTATTTTTGTCATTTAGTGAAATGATTCATAGAAAAAAGATTCCTTTTGAATAAAATTAAATGTCAAACCGGTTTATACACCATATAAAATAAAGTTGGGTATAAATGAAAATATGCCTCAATGAAAGGAGATTGAGACGAAGTTCCTTACCTTGTGTCCGACTTGACTCAATCTTTCTTTAATCTCCTGAATAATAAACTAAAGTTAATTTATAATTTCTTAAGAACATTTTACATGTTTATTAGTCCTTTTATATCAAATATTACGATGTTATAAACATTATGTAATCATTTAGGTTAATAATGGTCATTTTGTCAATATTTGGTACTTGAGTAAAAAATGGACACCTTATACTTACAAGTTGTCCATGTGGTAAATAGTCCATTATATCCATGAAGATATTCATTATATAGATATCATATATATCATATATATCCATTATATATATTTTAATAACACTATATATCATTTGGAAGTAAGAAATGTAACGCACCGTTCATGGAGACGGTAAGCCGTACTTACACATGAATGCTACTTTCATTTTTATTTCTTATTTTAGTGGAATTAAAACTTAATTATACATAGGTATATTATAATTCCAGTATAAGATCATATATAATATCACTATATCTATCCTTTATATGTCCCACGTATGGCATTAATGAGTCATATCACTTTGAGGAGTTGGTAGTCCTCATTACCGCAAATGAAATTATCGAGTTTACCCATAATGAAAACCATAAAGGTATGATATAAATGGAAAATACAGAAGAATAAAGAAAACATAAACATAATATATATCATATATAAATCCAGTTCCATCATAATGGCCACCATGTGAGCCGGTAAAAGGTAATTTAACAACCATCGTTTCGTGAGGCGTTAGTTTGCCATCCACAGAAACATTATGTTCTTCACCCATTAGATGGAGGTGTGTGTAAGTGTAGTTAGAATACTTCTCATACAAAATTATATCATATATTGAGGATACTTTTTAGCTATAAAATAAAGTAATAAAAAGAGTTTAGGGGTTGGAGAAGTAAAATAAAATAAAACAATTTAGGAGAAATCGTTACCTTTAATTTGCGTAACTCCCATTGGTTTGAACGAAAAGGACTTCTTGAAGTGCCTTCTTTCTAATGTAAGGCTTCTAGGTAAAAGTTAGGGATGTAGGGATCTTAATTGGACAGAGGTTGGAGGAGCCAAAAGGCTTGATAGGTGTGTGGAATTGGTTAGAAGTTGTCTCTTTTTATAAGGGAGAGGAGGGGCTCTTTTGGAAAGTGTGCAAATATTATTTTATTAAATATTGATATTCGGTTTCTAAATGTCAACAAATAATTATCGTACACTATAATATGACTCAGGGTCGAAATAAAATCATCCAATAATAATTGGACAGGTTTTAGTTGTCATTTTAATATTTATAATCTTATTTATTTAAATGATTTGTTAATGAGATAAACACTGCATCATTATTGTGTCATTAATAATTTAATTTATTATATATCTACAAATTATAAAACAAATACCATGATGTAGGAAATCTTTTCACCTTTCTCATTAATATTTATTGTCAAATATATTTCTTATATTACACCATATAAAAATTTAATTTTCTAAAATATTTGTGTTTATGTCATTTTTGTCTTTACTTTAAATTAATTAATCTAAAGTGTCATTATCATTAATAAGTGGATCCATGGGGTCCTCAAATTGATAAAATGATGCTCATGGTCTACCATTACTCATAAAATAAGTTTGGTACAAGTATTATGTTAATTTTAAATTTTTATAATATTCATTTTACCTTGAATTACCCTATTTACCTTTAACAGCGGTAAAAAAAAGTCTAAAGTTACTATTCGCCAAAATTTATTTAAATTTTATTGAACCACATTATACATACTAATAACTACCATGTTTGTCATATTTTCAAAATTTTATTCACATAAGTGGTAAAAATTCATTTAAATGAAAAATTCAATTTTTTTAACTACTACTAAGTGGTTTCGCTATTCATCAAAAATTGATTTTTTTTACAAAAAATACCAAAATTTCTGTCTAAGAAATATTTTATATTAAAAATTCAAAAATGATATCTATTTTACCAAATTATCAACATATATGTTGCCTTAATTTATTTAAAATTAATTCCCATTGTGAAAACAAATTGCATGTTTTTAAGAAAGAATAACTGTCCAAAAATCGACACTTGTTTATATCCAATTTCAATGTGAAATTAATTCCAATGACCAACATTGGATTAAATGGTAAAAATATATTCTAATTACACTTTAAACACAATTAGGATAAATAATCTAACCATATATATAAATTATATTAAAACACAATTTTGAATTAAAATACAATATTTATCACTTTTCATGAAAAAAGAACTTTATCGGAAAAATTCCAATAATTTACACAAAGTAAATTTTGATGTCCCCATACTAAAGAAGAATTTTATTTGGTCAAATATAATTTATTAAAGTGACCAAAACTATATTTAAATAGGGTTCACCATAAAAAGGTGGTAAATCGACTTTTTAATGTAAATTATGTTTAAAATTATATTCATTCACATTTTAAGCCTATAACATTAATTGGGTAAAAGTAAATAAATTTAACAAACTTGTATAATAATATTTTAGTCATTTTTTTTCATTCCCTCCAATACAACGACTATGAGTTAACTTCTATTTAAAATAATAATATTATATTATTAGTGTGCAACGTAAGATTTCAAAGAAACTCGTTGTTGCGTATCATGTACGCTATTGAACATAGAAACCCTTTTAAATTAAAATTAATATTTAATTCAAAAATATTAATAAATATGAAAATATCTTATTCTTCATTTACCTGGGATGTTACATCCTTCCCCCTTTTGGAAATTGCATCCTCAAAATTTTTATTCACTTATCAAAATAAGTGGGGGTATTTATCCCTCATAGCATTTATAGATTCCCACGTTGCCTCTTCAATCATATGATTTATCCACAAAACTGTTACCTGGTTAATTACATTATTCTGAAAACCTTTCTCTCAACGGCCCAGAATCTGGACTGGTTGTTCTTAATAAGAGAGATTCTCTTCCAACTGAACTACCTTTGGACTGAAAACATGAGATGGATCTGGCAGATAAATTATCAACATCAAAACATGAAAAACATTGTGTACCTGGGATATACATTGAGGTAAATACACAATGTATAAAACTGATCCAAATTTCTCCAGGATTTCATAAGGTTCAATGAACATCGGACTCAAATTTCCCATAATTCCAAAATGAATCACATTTTTCCATGGAGAAACATTGGGAAAGACCTGATCACCTACCTCAAAATAAATATCCTTTTTCCGGTTATCCGCATAACTTTTCTGTCTACTCTGATCTGTTCTCATGTGCTTCTGAATCAACTGAACTTTCCCTGCAATCTCTTCTACGAATTCTGGACCCATCAGCTTCCGTTCACCTACTTCATACCTAAAATCTAGAGTTAGAAAACGCTTTCCACATAATACCTCAAATGGAGCCATCTGTATACTGTAATGAAAACTATTATTATGTGAAAATTCAACCAAAGAAAGATTTTGGTCCCAAATTCCCTGGTAATCTAGTGAATAAGAACGTAGCATATCCTCCAAGGTCTGAATTGTTCGTTCTGACTACCCATATCATGGAGAATGAAAAGCCCTACTAAATTTTAATTCAGTACCCAACAAATTCTGAAGGCCTTTCCAAAATATAGAAGTAAACCTGGGATCACGATAAGAAATAATGGAGAGGGGAACTCCATGAAATCGGACTATCTATTTAACATAAAACCGAGCAAGTTGATCTAGAGACAAAGTATCTCGAATAGGAAGGAAATGAGTAGATTTAGTGATTTGATCACATATAACCCAGATTGCATTATTACCTAAAGATGACTTCGGGAATACCACAAAAAAGTCCATGGATATATTTTTCCATTTCCACTCTGGCACCGGTAAAGGCTGAAGAATCTCTTTTGATAACTGTAGCTCTGCTTTAACCTGCTGACAAGTCAAACACATCTCAGTAAAATCAATAATATCTCTTTTCATTCCATCCCACCAGTAATACTCTCGTAGATCTCTATGCATCTTTGTACTACAAGGATGAACTTAAAACAGAGAACTATGAGCTTCACATAACTACTCATTCTTCAACTGTGAATCACTAAGTACACATAATCTCTTCCCAAAACTCAAAAAAAAATCATTTTCAATGATAAAATCAGGTATCTTACCCTTCTGAACCAACATTACCTTTTTATGAAACTCACTATCTTCCTTCTGTGCTTTCTTTATCTTGTCTGATAGAGATGATCTCACTGACACCTGAAAAAAAAACAGAATAATTTCCTATACCAACAACTTCTATTCCAAATTTCATCAAATCAAAAACCAAAGGATCTCGTTTCAAATGTATCATAGTTAATGAGCAATTACTTTTTCAACTCAAAGCATCAACCCCTTTATTTTCTCTTCCTGGATGGTAATGGATCGTGAAATCATAATCCTTGATTAATTCCAGCCATCTCCACTGTCTCATTTTCTAATCCTTCTGAGTGAATATATACTTTAAACTTATGTGGTTAGTATATATTTTACATTTCACAACATACAAATGATGCCTCGAAATTTATAAATCAAAAAACAATAGCAGCTAATTCCAAATCATGTGTTGGGTAATTTAACTCATTAGGTTTCAACTGAAATGAAGAATAAGAAATTATCTGATTATTCTACATAAGGACACATCCAAGTCCTTTCAATGAACCATCACTGTAAAGAACAAACTCACCATTTCTGGAAGGCAGTGCCAAAACTAGAGCATTCACCGATCTTCTTTTAAATTCCTAAAAACAATCATCACATTCTTTTGTCCAAATGAACTTAACACCTTTTCGAGTTAACATAGTCATTGGATTAGATAACCATGAAAACTTCTCAACAAACCTCTGGTAATAACCAATGACACCAAGAAAACTACGGATCTCAGTTATATTTGTAGGTCTTGGCCATTCATCATCAAATTTTGTTTTAGCAGGATATACAGATATGCTATTTTTTGAAACAATGTGACCATGGAAAGAAATTTCCTGTAAGAAAAACTCACACTTGTTAAATTTCCCAAACAGTTTCTTTTCTTTTAAGGTCTTCAAGAAAACCCTTAATTTAATTTAACGATCCTCTTTACTTTTAGAATTAACCAAAATATAATCAATGAACACAACCAAAAACTGATCCAAGAACTCACAGAAAATTATATTCATATGATCCATGAATACAGCAGGTGCATTGGATAACCCAAAAGGCATAACTAAAAATTCATAATGGTTGTATCTTGTATTAAACATGGTCTTCGGATTGTCTGTTTCTTTTTTATTTTAACTAATGGTACCCCGATCTTAAGACAATCTTCGAAAAATACTAATCTCCCTGAAGCTGATCAAAAAAATCATCAATATGAGGAAAATGATACTTGTTCTTAATAGTGAAGTTACTCAATGCTCTATAATCAATGAAAAGTCTCATTGAACCGTCCTTATTTTTAATAAACAAGACAGGATCACCCCATGTTGATGTGCTAGGTCAAATGTAACATTTATCTAATAATTCCTGCAATTGCTTCTTTAACTTTAAAAGTTCAATTTGAGCTATTTGATAAGGAGGTTCTAAAATTTGATTTGAATTAGGAACTAAGTAAATATTAAATTCAAATTCCCAATCATGTATTATACCAGGAAACTCATCAGGAAAAATATCAAGGTACTCATTTACCACTGGTGCATCACTAATCTAAACAGGTCCTTTATTTTCAACAATATGTGCAAGCTAACATTCATTTCCATCTTTTACTAGTTTCTCAGCTTCCAGATATGTTATCAAAAGTAAGTTTTCCTTCTTGTACACAAACTGAAAATCTTTCTGAAAAGAAACCTCTTTAGCTCTGTAGTCAATTTTATAAAATTAAACAGATAACCAATCCATGCCCAAAATAACATCAAACTCTACTAGAGACAAAACAATAAGTTTTGCAGGTATATTCTTTCTGCACAAAAGGACAGAAAGGTTCTTATAATTTATTTTTGTCTAAACATTTTCTCCATGTGTTTTTACCATAAGTTCCGTTTTCTTATCTTGATATAGAATTACCAATTTTTTTGAAATCTACTTAGAAATGAAAGAGTGTGTAAACTCTAAGTCAACTAACACATTGGCATAATCTGAACAAACAAATAGTGTACCCAATACTACTTCATTTTATGGCCTAACATCTGCTAAATTAGTTTCAATGGATTTTACCACCCCTTTCTACTTGTATTCTAGCTGCTTTACCTCAGTTTAGTTCTTCCCTGGACACTCATTTGCATAATTACCCATTTCATTACACTTAAAACATCTTAGCAATGGATTTTCATTGACTTCTTGATCATCTTACTTACAGTTACGAGCAATATGACTAGACTTACCACACCAGAAGCACTTTATGTACTTTGATAAACATTCTCCAAGACTATTTTTTCCACATTTCTCACAAGTTGGATATTCAATTTTCTTACCTCGAGGATTCTTTGATGAATTCTTTCCCTTTTCCTACCAACTGGACCTCTTATTATACTGTTTTTCAATAAACACCTGATCGTCGGCAAACTCCATTTCCACTTTCTCCACACATAGAACTTGTTTTTCATAACTTTTGAAATCATGAGAAGTTAAAGCCCTTAGATAATTTTGCATTAATCCTAAGTAAAAACATTTTATTTTTCTATCAAGATCTTGTATGCAATTTGGATCATACCTTGCCAGTCGAGTGAATTTTTCTTCATAAGAAGCCATTAAGCCATCATCCTATGTCAATTATAGGAATTTCATTTCAATTCTAAGATGAACCACCTTAGGAACATATTTGTCAAGAGACATAGCTTTTAATTCATCCCAATCAAGAGCATAAATCTCCTCGCTATCCCTGATATTCTTCTCCATCGACCACCACTGACCAGTTTCACCTTCAAAAGGGTAAACAGCGAGACTAACATTTTGATGTTCTGAACACCCCATGACATCAAAAATATTCTCCAGTTCTTTAATCCACCCTTCAGCTAGCAAAAGGTCAGATGATCCTTGGAATTATGGCGGATGTTTCCTCATGAAATGCTCCACTACTGACATGTTTCTTCTGCGGTTGATCCGGCTGATCTCGTGCATGATACCACAACTATTTATTTCCTGGGTCAAATCATCCATCACTGCAAAAAAACTTTTCAGTTCTGATTCCGACCATCTCGGGTTGCTGATTAGGAAGGTTGCCTTCCTCCTGATGTTGTCCCAACATAGCTGCCATGTTTCCTCTCTCGAAAACCATTCTGAACACAGAAATATCTTAGGCAAAGCAATATGGTAATCTTTAAATGCTATATGATTTCAATATTAACATTAATTACTTTATGGATATTAATTTAACAATACCCTAACTCCTAATGTTGTCTAAAATGACATCTAATACTAACTATAAGGACCCGACATTAAGACATACATAATCTTAAATTAGGTTAATAATTCACATTGAGGATCTTTTAATTTTTAGAGTTTTAGAGAATTTGGTCATAACTATTACATTTCTTATCAAAAAAATACAAAGTAGAAACTTCTACTCAGTTTCCATTTTTTTCAGAAAACAAAAACTCTTGAAAAAAATAGTCATGTCTAGTTCCATGTTTAAGATAACATGAATTTTCCTTGATCCCATCCTTGACCTTATTTTACATTATGTCCTGTGGAATACATTTCAAAAACTTGGGATGAGCATAAAAAGCTCAGTAAGGGATACATAAAGAATGAAAACTGTTAGTTTTTTCAAAACAACAAGTAAACCATGAATAGATTAACATAAGTAATACTTTTCACCTTTATGAAGTAGTACATACTCTTCACTGAATAAAAGATCACTACTTACCCTTTTGTAACCAAATGATTACCAAATAATCCATATAAAGAACACATAATATATAAAGGTAACTTGGGACATGAACATACTTAAATGGAATAACCATATGGTCGAATTCCACACATACCACTAAATGGAATATCCATATGGCCGACTTCCATACCCAATGCATTGGAGGTTATAACATTACCACCCATCTTGGTTTTCACAGCACCACCATTAATTTGGTTTATCATGTAACCACCTGTCAAATGTCCAAGTACCATTATAAAATCATAACACATAAAAACAATTTAAAGGAATAATAACATTTCCGTATTTCAATCACATTATATCATTTCAACATATTGAAATAATAAATCAACTATCAAAACCATTTTCAATACGAAAATATGTAAAATAGTATATAGTATATGTTTTCTTCTAAAAACAATACGGCTTTTTGAGGAAGCCAAAGATCAAATAATACTCGCGGCGGTGGAAAAGGTCATTGTCACCCCTTACGTTAAAAAGAACATTCTTTTGGGCGTTTAGTAAAATGATTTGAAGAAAAAAATATTCCTTTGGAATAAAAGTAAAATTAAAAGGGGTTTATACATCGTATAGAAGAGAAGTGTGTATAAATGAAAATATTTCTCAATGAAAGGATATTGAGATGAAGTCCCTTACCTCATGTCAAACTTGACTCGATCATTCTTTAATCTCCTGAATAATAAACAAAAGTAAATTTATAATTAGTTAAGAACCTTTTTCATGTTTTGTATTCCTTTTATAGAAATTATTACCATGTTATAAACATTATGTAATAATTTAAGTTAATAATGGATGTTTTGTCAATATTTGGTACTTGAGTCAAAAATGAACAACTTATATTTACAAGCTGTACATGTGTTCAATAGTCCACTATATCCAGAATGATATTAATTATTTAGATGTCATATATATCATATATATATCCTGTATATATATATATTTATAATAGTACATATCATTTGGAGGTAAGAAATGAAATGCATCGTTCATGGATACGGTAAGTCGTACGTACGCATGAACGCAAATTTAATTTCTATTTCTTATATTAATCAAATTAACACATAATGATACATAGGTATTTTATAATTTCAGTATTATATCGTATATAATATCATTAAATCTATCATTTATACTTCCCACACATGGCATGAAGGAGTCAAATCATTTTAGGGGGAGGTAGTCCACACTTCCTCAAATTAAATTATCGTGTTAACCCATAATGGAAACCATAAAGGTATGATATAAAAGGAAAATAAATAAGCATAAAGAAAACATAAATTTAATATATATCATATTGAAATACATTTCCATCATAATGTCTACCATGATAGGCGTTAGGAGGTAATTGAACAATCATCATTTCATGAGGCGTTAGTTTTCCATCCACAGAAACATTATGTTCTCCACCCATTAGATGGAGGTGTGTCTATGTGTAGTTCAAATACATCACATAAAAAATCATAGTATATTGAGGATACTGTTGTTGCTATAAAATAAATGAATAAAAATAGTTTAGGGGTTGGAGAAGTAAAATAAAAGAAAACAATTTAGGAGAAACTATTACCTTTAATTTGGGTAACTCTCTTTGGTTTGAACAAAAAGGACTTCTTGAAGTGCCTTATACCTAAGGTAAGGCTTATAGGTAAAAGAGAGGGATGTAGGGAGCTTAATTGGGAAGAGTTTGGATGATCCAAAAGGATTTAGAGGTGTGAGTAATTGGTTATAATTGGTATTTGTTTTTATAAGGGAGAGGAGGGGTTCTTTAGGAAAGTGTGAAAATATGATTTTATTATATATTTATATTCGGTTTCTAGAGGTCCAAAATCATTAGATTCAAAGGTAGGATGACTCATGGTCGAAATAAAATCATCCAATAAGAATTTAACAAGTTTTGTATGTTATTTTAATATTATTAATCTTATTTATTTCAATTATTTATTAATGAGGTAAACACTACATCATTATTGTGTCATAAATAATTTAATTTATTCGATATATAAAAATTATAAAAAAATACCATGATGTAGGAAATATTTTTTATAGTCAAAAGGATTACATATCTAATGCTATATAAAAATTAATTTACTAAAAGATTTATGTTTATGTCATTTTTTGTCTTTACGTTAAATTAATTAATCTAAAGTGTCATTACCATTGATAAGTGGCTCCATGGGGTCCCAAAATCGACCCAAAGATACCAATGGTCATCCACTAATCATCCCATAAGTTTAGGATAAGTGTTATTTTAATTTGGAATTATTGTAATATTTTTTTACTTTGAATTACTCTATTTACCTTTAACCTTAGTTAATAAAAGCAAAAGTTACTAATCACCAAAAATTATTTTCATCTTATTGAACCACATTTTACTTACTAATAACAACCATGTATATCGTATTTTTAAAATTCAATTTATATAAATGGTAAAATTTCATTTAAATGAAAAAATCAGGTTTTTTAACTACTATTAAGTGGTTTCACTATTTATCAAAAATTGACGTTTTTTAGAAAAATACAAAAAATTAAGCCGAAGATATATTTGATATTCCGAATTCAAAAATTATGTCTATTTTACCAAATTCTAGAAAACGAATTTTTGTTAATTAATGTAAAATTAATTCCCGTTGTCAAAACAATTAGCGTGTATTTAAGAAATAATAATTTTCGAAAGATCGACACTTGTTTATGTCCAATTTCAATTTGAAATTAATTCCAATGAACAAAATTGTATTAAATGGTAAAAATATAATCTAATTAAACCTTAAAACCCATTAAAAATAGAATCTAACCATATAAATAAATTCAATTAAAATGAACTTTTAAATTAAAATACAATATTTTTCACTTTTCATTAAAAAATGAACTTTATCGGAAAAATTACAAAAAATTACAAAAAGTATATTTTGATGTCCCTATTCTAAAGAAGGATTTATTTTGGTCAAATTGTATTTATTAATGTTACCAAAACTAGATTTATGTAGGGTTTTCCCTAAAAAGGTCATAAATCGACCTTTTAATGTAAATTAGGCTTTAAATTAGATTCATTCACATTTTAGGCCTCTAACTTTTATTGGATAAAAGTAAATAAATTTAACAAAAATATATAATCATATTGTAGTTAGTTTTGTTCATTCCATCCGATACAACGTCTAGTAGTTAACATCCATTTAAAATAATAATATAATATTATTAGTGTGCAACGAAAGATTTCAAAGAAACACGTTGTTGCTTATCGGGTACACTATCGAACATAGAAACCCTTTTAAAGTAAAAGTAATATTTAATTCAAAAATATTAATAAATATGAAAATCTATTATTCTTCATTTACCGGGGATGTTACATCCTTCCCCCCTTTTGGAAATTACGTCCTCCCAATTTTTATTCACTTATCAAAATAAGTGGGGGTATTTATCCCTCATAGCATTTTTATATTCCCTTGTTACCTCTTCAATCATTTGGGTTTTCCACTAAACCTTTACCTGGTGAATTACTTTATTCCGCAAAAATTGCTCTCTATGGTCAAGATTATGGACTGATTGTTTTTCATAAGAGAGATTCTCCTCCAACTGAACTACCTCTAGACTAAAAACATGAGAGGGATATAGAATATACTTTCTCCACATCAAAACATGAAAAATATTGTGTACTTGGGATAAACATGGAGGTAAAGCCAATCTGTATGAAACTGATCCAACTTTCTCCATGATTTCATAAGGTCCAATGACCCTTAGACTGAACTTCCCCTTCATACCAAAACGCATCACATTTTTCCATGGAGATACTTTGAGAAAGACATGATCACCTACCTAAAAAGAAATATCCTTCCACCGGTTATCCACATAACTTTTCTATCTTCTCTAAGATATTCTCATGTGCTTCTGAATAACCTAAACTTTCTCTTCCATCTCTTCTAACAATTCTGGTCCCATTAGATTCCTTTCACCTACTTCGTCTAAAAAAGTTGGAGTTCGACAATGATTTCCATATAATGCCTCAAATAGAGCCAGATATATACTGGAATGAAAACTATTATTATAAGAAAATTCAACTAGAGAAAGATGTTGGTCCCAACTTCCCCCGTAATCCTGTGAATAAGAACGTAGCATATCCTCCAAGGTCTGAATTTTTCGTTCTGACTGCCCATCTTATTGAGGATAAAAAGATGTACTAAAATTTAATTCAGTACCCAATAACTTCTAAAGGCCTTTCCAATAGTTAGAAGTAAATCTGGAATCACGATTAGATACAATGGAGAGGGGAACTCCATGAAACCTGAATATCTCTTTAACATACAACCGAGAAAGTTGATCTAGAGACAAATTATCGTGAATAAAAAGGAAATGAGAAGATTTAGTCATTCGATCAACTATAACCTAGATTGCATTATTACGTCAATACGTCTTTGGTAATCCCACATCAAAGTCCATGGATATATTTTCCCATTTCCACTCTGGCACTGGTAAAGGCAATGGAACCCCTTTCGGTAACTGCTACTCTACTTTAACCTATTGACAAGTCGAACACTTCACAGAAAAATCAAAAATAACTCTTTTCATTCCATCCAACCAGTAATACTCCCGAAGATCTATGTACATCTTAGTACTACTAGGATGAACTGAAAACAAAGAACTATGAACTTCACATAACAACTCATTATTCAACTACGAATCACAAGGCACACATAATATCTTACCAAAACTCAAAACACAATCGTTTTCAACGTTATAATCAGGAAACATACCCTTCTGAACCAAATCTACCTTTTCTCCAACTCACTGTCTTCTTTCTGCAGTTGCTTTATTCTGTCTGATAGAGAGGATTTCAATGACACTTGAAACAAAAAATAAGAATTTTTTTTCTCCAATAACTTCTATGCCAAATTTCATCAAATCAAGAACCAAAGGATCTCATTCCAAACGTATCATGTTTAATGGGGTATTAATTTTTTTACTCAATTCATCTGCCACTTTATTTTCTTTTCCTGGATGGTAATGGATCGTGCAATAATTATCCTTGATTAATTCTAACTATCTAAATTATATCATGTTCAATTCTTTCTGAGTGAATATAAACTATAATCTTTTCTGGTTAGTATATATTTCACATTTTACTCCATACAAATGATGCCTCCAAATTTTTAAAGAAACAAAAACAGCAGCTAATTCCAAATCATGTGTAGGGTAATTTAACTCATGAGGTTTCAACTGAAGTGAAGCATATGAAATTATCGGATCATTGGGCATAAGGAGACATCCAAGTCCTTTCAATAAAGCATCACTATAACTAACAAACTCACCATTTCTGGAAGACAATTCCAAAACTGGATCATTCGCCAATATTCTTTTCTATACATGAAAACAATCCTCACATTCTTTTGTGAAAATGTAGTTAACACCTTTTCGAGTTAACTTAGTCATTGTACTAGATAACCGTGAACACTTCTCAACAAAACTCCAGTAATAAACTTCCAAATCAAGAAAACCATAGATCTCAGATATATTTTTGGGGAATGGTCATTCTTCAACAACTTTTGTTTTAGTGGGATCAACAGTTATTCCATTTTTTGAAACAATGTGGTCAAGGAATGATATTTTCTGTATGAAAAACTCACACTTTCTGAATTTCCCAAACAATTAATTTTCTTTTAAGGAATGCAATACAACCCTTAAATGAATTTCATGCTCCTCTTTACTTTTATAATAAATCAAAATATCATCAATGAACGCAACAACAAACTTATCCAAGAACTCATGGAAAATTATTTTCATAAGATTCATGAATATAGGAGGAGCATTTTTTAACCCAAAAGGCATAACTACAAATACATAATGGCCAAATCAAGTACAAAACATAGTTTTAAACATGTCTACTTCCTTTTCTTTCAACTGATAGGACCCGGATCTCAAGTCAATCTTCGAAAAATATTGATCTCCCTAGATATGATCAAACAAATCATTGATATGATCTAAATGATACATGTTCTTAAAAATTATGTCATTCAATGCTCTATAATCAATGAAAATTCTCATTGAACCATCATTCTTTTTAACAAACAAGACAGGTGCACCCCACGGTGATGTGCTATGTCGAATGAAACCTTTATCAAATAACTCCTGCAATTGCTTCTTTAACTCTAAAAGTTCAATTTGAGCCATTCGATAAGGGGGTTTTGAAATTGGCATAGCATCAGGAACTAAGTCAATAGTAAATTCTACTTCCCGATCATGTATTATACCAGGATACTCATCAGGAAAAACATCAGGGTACTCATTTACCAGTGGCACATCATTAATCTGAATAGTTCCATAATTTAGAACAATATGTGCAATAGAACATTCATTTCCATATTTTACTAGTTTCTAAGCTTCCTAATATTTTATCAAAAGCAAGGGTTCATTCTTTAACACAAACTGAAAATATTTCTGAAAAGAAACCTCTTTATCTCTGCAGTCAATTTTAGTATGATGAACAGACAGCCAATCCATGTCCAAAATAACATCAAACACTAATAGAGGAAAAACAATACGGTTTATATGTAGATTCTTTCCGCACAACAGGACAGGAAGGTTCTTATAATTTCTTTCGGTCTCAACATTTCCTCCAAATGTTTTTACCATAAGTTATGTATTCATATCTTGCGATGGAATTCCCAATTTATTAGAAAACATATCAGAAATGAAAGATTGTGTACACCTTGAATTAAAAAACACATTTTCATAATCTGAACAAACCAACAGTGTACCTGATACTACTTCATCTGATGGCCTAACATCTGCTGATGTAGTTTCAATGGATTTCACCACCACTTTCTGCTTGTAGTCTGGCTGATTTCCCTCATTTGAGTTCTTAGCTGGACACTCATTTTCATAATGACCCATTACATTACACTTAAAACATCTTACCGATGGCTTTTCATTGTCTTCTTGATCATTTTCCTTAAAGTTATGAGAAATATGACCAGACTTACCACACCAGAAGCACTTTCCCGACATTGATAAACATTCTCCAGGATGCTTTTTGTCACACTTCTCACCAGTTTGATATTTAATTTTCTTACCACAAGGATTCTTTGATGAATTCATTCCCTTTTCCTACCAACTGGACTTTTTATTCTGTTGTTTTTCCAATGAACACATGATCATCAGCAAACTCCATTTCCACCTTCTCCACACATCGCACAAGTTTCTCATAACATTTGAACTCAAGAGAATCTAAATCTCTTCGATAATTTTTCTTTAATCATGAGTAAAAACTGTTGATTTCACTATCAAGATCTCGTAAGAAATTTAGATCATACCTTGCCAGTCGAGTGAATTTAGCTTCATAAGAAGCCACTGAGTCATCCTCCTGCCTCAATTCCAGTAATTGTTTTTCCATTCTAAGATGAACCACCTTAAGAAAATATTTCTCTAGAAACATACATTTCAATTCATCCCAATCAAGAGTATCAATATCCTCACTATCCCTGATATTTTTCACCATTGACCACCACTAATCCACTTCACCTTCAAAATGGTAAACAATGAGACTAACCTTTTGATCTTATGAACACCCCATGACTTCAAAAATATTCTCTAGTGCATCAATCCACCCTTCAACTAGCACAGGGTCAGATGATTCTCTGAATGATAGTGGATGTTGTCTCATGAAATTTGTAGGATCGAAATAACGATGTAGATGCTCAATATACAAGAGGGGGGGGGCTGAATTGTATACTTTAAAAATTTACTTAGACAGGGAAAACTATATGTTTAACAAAGTTAAACTAAGAAAATTCACAACACCTCTAATCACTAATTGGATAATTGGAACCAATGTTTACAATATGTGATTCTACCTTAAAGAATATAGAATCTAAACTAATCAGAGTACAAGTGTTAGGAAATATAAGAAGATTATACTTTCCTTACAACACAAAATTGTAGCAGAAAAACAAGTAGTAAAACTACAAGTAACAAGATATAAGTATTTTAACCCAAATAGAAGGGTATCCAATAACCTTGGATAAAGGTCCCTTGATTTATACTTTCAAGAAAGTCTGTCTTACCCACACCAGAGAAAGCCCTCAATCTGAAGATCGGAATCCTTTTCTTGCTATCCCCACAAGCCTTCAACTTCAATGTAGATGGACCCTATGTCTTCCTCAGCAAGGAAGCACTAGAACTTCAAGGTAGTCGGCACCTCTGTCTTCCTATCCCCGGAAGTCCTCGAATGTAATCACCATCATTTGGAATCGCATGATGCAATCTGAACGAGTAGTTCAGTATGCTCAAGGCATGAGAAGCTTCTCTCTCTAAATTCACCTTAACAGCATGTGGTCTTTATATAGATCAACTTCATCTTTTGAGCTCTTTCAAATGAGCTACTACTTATAGGCAAACTTTCCAATGGTAGGCTCCCTCATCCAACGGTAATATTTTCCATGAAATTCGGAGGGACCTGTACATGTGTAACTCAACCAATGGTTAATTTGAAACAGAATAGACAACATCGTTTAATAGTAAATCATGTATAACTGAATGCACGACATAGTTTTTAAATGAAGAATATGTAAGAAAAAGTCATACAAAATTTCGGAGTGTAGGCAAATTAAAATTTCGGAGTCTTACCAAAATGAAATTAAGAGTCTATGTTACGAAATGTTCGGATTCTGTTTTATAGAAATTCAGAGTCTGGTTTTACCAGAGTTCAGAATCTAAACTTTTAGAGGTTCGAAGTTGAACTTCATAGAAGTTCGGAGTCAAACTCATGAAAGTTTGGATTCAAAATTCATTAGAGTTCGGAGACGAACTTCATCAGAGTTCAGAGTCGAACTCATGAAAGTTCGGAGTTGAACTTCATCAGAGTTCAGAGTCTAACTCATTAAAGTTCAGAGTCGAACTTCATCAGAGTTCGGAGTCGAACTCATGAAAGTTCAGAGTCGAACTTCATCAGAGTTCGGAGTCGAACTCATGAAAGTTCTGAGTGGAACTTCATTAGAGTTTGGAGTCGAACTCATGAAAGTTTGGAGTCGAACATCATCAGAGTTCAGAGTCGAACTCACGAAAGTTCGGAGTCAAACTTCATAAGAGTTCGGAGTCGAACTCATGAAAGTTCGGAGTCCAGAATTCGGATTGGATCTTCATTATAGTTTAAATCCAGAATTCAGATCCTAAAAACAGAATACTCCAAATCATGACATTATACAACTTCTGTGATTTTGAGTATGAATCCGTTTTTTGTACTTAAGAAAAATATTCCTATGTATAATAAAATCTAGGTTAGGGTAAATTTCCTTAAAGAAGTAAATTTGCCTTTTAGCGGTAAAATTTATATTTTCTTATGTATAAGGTGTTTGTGATTTTCAAAACAAGAAAGAATGGAAAATTCATAAGGAAAACCTTATTGACTCAATAATATCCCCCTTTTTGGAAAGTACAAATATCCTTACGAAAAAGAATATAAGTAATTTGAAATAATATTCATTAGACTTTGAAATTAAAAATTATCTCTGTTTTTTCATGGATGAAATTGAATACAACTAACTACCCCTTAGGAATTGAATCTCTAAGGATTGTCTTCTGAATTTCCGGAGTGGAGTTTTCATTATTATAGGAATGAAAAACATCGTAGTGAGATAATCCCCCTTACTTGAAGGATATTTCACTTAGAAATTTTTATTTCTCCTCCTTAGGAGTAGTTCTTTTTCCTTCTCCCCCTTTGTGATTTTCAAAAATAATTGAAGGGAATGGAAAATAAAATATGGTACCTGAAACAATAGTATATAACAAGATACATCCAACTAAATAAAATTTCATTAGAGTTGGGAAAATTTTTCAATGAAAGACAATTACAACAGAAGATCGTCTTGGGGTTATTTGACTTCCTTTTCCTTTGGAATCAGATTCTTTAACAAAGTTTTGATCTTCTTTAGGTCTCTTTGATCTTCCTAGACTTGCCTCTCCAAGGATTTTGTCTTTTCTTCTTGAGCTTTCAAAGCCTCTGCCTGAGACTCGATAGCTTCATTCTGCATCTTTAACAATTCATCTTGTTGAACGAGTCTTTTCTCAAGCTCGATTCGGAGATTTATATCACTTAATTGATTTTGAGCCAGAGAATTAGCCTTGTTACTTAGTTCCTTTACTTGTTGACTCCGAGAACTCTGCTCAACAATCAGCTCAGCTTGAAGATTTATAATCTTTTTATCCTCGGTGTCAAATGCGTTTAGAACTTCACTCTGAAAATTTTCAAACTACACTAAGTCCTCATCAACTCTTTTAGACCACATTGTTACCTTACTGTAGGACTTTCTATGCACATCATAATCGAAAAAGAAAACTTTTTTGTTCAGCTTCAAACTTCACAAACTTATCCATGACCATGGATAAGGAATTTGATTTCTAATTCAAACTTTGTTGCAGCATCTGTCATCTGGAATCTATAGTTGGAAAAATCGGAATGGTGTCCACCAACTTCTTTAGAGATTGAACCACAAAATCATGCCCATGAGATGATGATTCCGAATCAGATAAATCTCTTTGAGATTGATCTTCTTCAATTTGCACCAATTTTATCTTAGAAGAACCACCAACCTCCTTCTTCCTGAAGACTTATTTTGTTGGATTATCCATGAGAACCTGCATTCCCTTATTAGACTTCGGAATTGGTTCCTTATTAGGAGATACTTCCTCGGAAGCAGAAACTTGAATAATTTGGTCTTCACCTAGTTTCTGTTTATCTTGTCCTTCCTCAATAAAATTCTTCTCATAGGATTCTTCGTCATCATATAAAACATTTTCTTCGTCTTGCTGTTGCTAATCATCATTCTTTCTACCTTCCTCACCTTCCTTTCCTGGAGTAGCTAACTTAGCAGATTCTGCCTTATCTTTAAAAACCTCTACTTTCTTGATCAAGAAATCTAAATCTTCACTTCCATCTTCTTCTTCTTTTTCTTCTTCTTCAACCTCTTCCTCTACTTCTTCTTCAGCTTCTTCAACAAATTCTTCAACAACGTTTTTACCGTTGAATTTTTCCGGAGTGGGATAATTCTTAGCTGGGGTTTCTGGTAAAGAAGGTTCTGTCACGAAATATTTCGGAACCAAAATCAACTCAGAAGCTAACTATGTAGCTCTCAGCAAATATTGCACCACTTCAGCTTCAGATACTTTATTTTTTATTTTCTTCTCTTTCTCCTTCTTCTCTAACTCTTCTACATCTTTTTCTTTTAAGGCCTTAGCCTCTACAGGGTCAAATCCGAATTGTGGATCGCCTTCGTTCCTCTTTTTCTTATCTTCCCTCCACTATGCAGAAACTTCATGAGGATAAGTTTTCTGCTTCTTTGGTTTTGGGGGAGCAGACTGAGTTTCCTTATCCTGGGGATTTTCTTTATCAGCAAACACTTTTTAACCATTCTCTTCTTCCTTGCCTTTTTGGATAATTCTGGATTCTGAGTTTCTTTCTGAGCTGCTTCAACCTCTTCCACAGATAGAGAGTAAAATTTTCCGGATTCACTGGAAAAACCCATCTTCATCCTAGTCAAGGTATCATCACTAACCAGCATAAGCTTGCAATTCCGGACTTTTGATTTTCATGCAACCTTGAAGGATTATAAACACCGTACTATCAGCCTAGATAGTAAGGCAGGGTACATAATTATTTGAGCTCTCAAATTCCCTTCTTTGATATTCTTGATCATAATGAAGACATGCCTCATCAAATTTATCGTTCATAGATTTACCAAGAAATCTAAAACATAGATATCACTTTTCATCAAATTATCTTTGTCTCCTCTTATTGGTACGAAAAAACATTGTACCCAGAGCTGATGAATCTTATTGTTCAAGGTGAGATGAGCAATATTAGAGGTCGTAGAATCCTTAAGTCCAAGGAATTTTAAAGCATTCACCTTGTTAAAACTTCCTTGCTCATCTGGAAGCTTATGTGAGAAAACCTCAGCTTCCCCCTCATATGAAAAACCAACCAAGCTCGCAGCCTTGGTGTAGGATAGCTTATAAGTCTTCCCATAAGACTTGAATGAAAACCACTCTCTGTCATATTCCATCTGGAAGGAAACAGACTCATAGAACTCGACCAACAAATCAGTATAAACTGGATCTTGTTTTTCTGACATGAACAAGCATATATCTTCCCAACCATTTAAATTTATATTCTTGGTTATAATAGAATCAAGCTTGTAGAAATCCGGATGAACTAACCTTTCCCTGAAGACTAAACACTTAGAGATTGGTTTTGTAGTTGACATATCTTGAGATGTAGCTTCAACAGTCATTCGGATTGAAGAATTCTGACAGATTCGGAACAGCTTTGCAAAGTTTGGAACTGGTCTTAAAAAGAGAAGCAGGGCTTTGAGAAGTGAAAGCTTTCAAAACCTATGTGGGACGAGTCTTGGGGTCCCCTTTATATAGGCGATGGATGTGACCTTTGGTATTCCGAAATCCATCTAACGATTGAAAAAGTTTTGATCTGATCTGATGGTTGAAAACACTCCCGCATGGAAATCTTGACTCTGATCTTTTGAGGTTTTAAGAAAAACATCCAGATTTGTGGAAAACTAGAATCTGAACTTTTAAAAATTCAAAAAACTATCAGCAAGCAAAATATTATTACAAAACTTTAAGTAAGGAAATCATAGCATTCAGATTGGCTAGAAATTTTGTTTGTAATTGGTAATATTCTTCTTGAAGAAATGAATTTAAAAACAAACTCATTACGAATGTTCCAGTACGAAAAATATCATTATGAATGTTCCAGTACGAAAAATCTCAATTCTGGAAGTTTTCATTCCGAGAATTTCAATACTGAAAATTTCAGTTCTGGAAATTTACATTCTGGAAATTTTAGTTTCACGATATTTCATTCTGAAAACATCGGTTCTGAAAAGTTTGAAAAAATAACTAAGAAAATTTTAGTTACACTATGTTTGAAATGTACTCCCCCTTTGAAAATGGAGTTTATTACTGTTAGGAGAATTGTTCAACAAGAAGTTAATGAAGAATGATTACCTTACGGTTATCATTCCTAACTTTTGTTTGATGTATTCAAATATATCGGAGGGTAATGATTTTTTGAAAATATCAGCAAGTTGATCTTGTGTTATGATAAACTGAAGAATGATATCTCCTTTTAGTGTGTGATCCCTAAGAAAGTGATGCCTAATATCTATGTGTTTTGCATGAGTTTGATGTTCAGGGTTTTTACTTAGGTCAATGGAACTTGTGTTATCACACAAGATTTGAGTCTTAGTAAAACTCAGTCCATAATCTGTGAGTGTGTGTTGCATCTACAACACTTGAGCACAACAACTTCCAGCTGCTACATATTCAGCTTCAGTAGTGGAAAGTTCTACAGAATTTTGCTTCTTGTAGGACCAAGAAACTAATGAATCTCTTAAGAAATGAAAAGTTCCGGATGTACTATTTCTATCCATTCTACATCCACAAAATTCATCATCCAAAAATATTTTTATAATAAAATAATTTCTATAAGTATAAAGTAATCCTAGATCTATGGTTCCCATAAGGTAGAAAAAAATTATTTTTACCGCCTTTAAGTGAGATTCCTTAGGATTGGATTGGTATCTTGCACATAAGCATACTGAAAACATTAAGTCTTGTCTACTAGCTGTTAAGTAATGTAGCCTTTCTATCATACATCTAAAAGATGTTTGATCTACTGGTTTCCCAGATTCATCTAGATCTATGGAGTTTGAGGTACCGATGGGAGTACTAATAATCTTAGAGTTGTCGTAACCATACTTTTTGAGAAGATCTTTAATATACTTATGTTGAGATATATAGATTCCTTCTATTCTTTGAGACATTTTAATACCAAGAAAAAAAGTTAACTCACCCATCATACTCATTTCAAACTCAGATTTCATTAGACTTGCAAATGAATTAGGTAATGATTGATGAGTTGAACCAAATATGATGTCATCAACATAAATTTGAATAATCAAAACATTTTTCTTATCTTTCTTTATAAAAATGGTTGGATCTAAATTTCCCTTAACATAGTTATTTTGAAGAAAAAATCATGTGATTCTATCATACCAGGCTCATGGGGCTGTTTAAGACCATACAAATCTTTGGTAAGTCTAAAAACATGATCAGGATGTTTTGTATCTTCAAATCCAGGAGGTTGTTCAACAAAAACATCCTCTTGAACATAACCGTTTAGAAAGAACATTTCACATCCATTTGAAAAAGTTTAAAATTGAATAATGCTGCAAAGGCAAGTAGATTATGAATAGATTCATGTTTAGGTACTGGGGCATAGGTTTCTTCATAGTTTATCCCCTCTTGCAAGTTATAGACTTTAGAAACTAGTCTAGCTTTATTTCTTACTATGACTCTATTTTCATCACACCTGTTTCTGAAGACCCATTTTACACTAATGACATATGTTTCATTAGGTCTTTCAACCAAGGTCCAGAATTTATTCCTCTCAAATTCATTTAGTTCATCTTACATGGCTTTGATCTAATCATCATCACCTAAAGATTCATTAGTGATTTTTGGTTCTAATTGGGGAAGAATTACTAGATGTTATATTTTATTTCTTAAAGAAATTCTAGTCCTTACATGTTTATTTACATAACCAATGATATTATCACTAGGATGATTCTTAAGAAACACCTAATTTGGGTTTTGGAAAACCTGTTCATCAACATAGGGTAGAAAGTCTTCTTGGATAAATGTTTCAGAAGTATCTACTTGAACATTTTCCTTATCAGAAGGATCTTCTATCAATGGTTGACAATCAGTTTTTGAAAACACATCTGAGGATGTAGGTTAGGATGGCTTAAAAACAAAAGGATCAGACTCATCAAATTTTACATGCACTGTTTTTTCAACAGTACAAGTATTTTTTTATTGAAAACTCTATATGCCTTAGAAGTTGTGGAGTAGCCTAAGAAAATTCCTTCATCAGATTTTGGTGTGAAATTATATAAATTATCTTTAGTATTCAAAATTAATACTTTGCATCCAAAAACCATGAAGTAGCAAAGTCTAAGTTTTCTACCGTTCCATAACTCATAAGGAGTTTTACTAAGAAAATGTATAATCAAAACTCGATTTATAGTATAACAAGAAGTACTTACAGCTTTATATTTTAAATGTCTAGTAATACAATATTCACTCAACATGGTTCTAGTTATTTCTTGAAGAATTATATTTCTTCTTTCAACTACACCATTTTTTTGAGGAGTTCTAGGTGCTGAAAAATTGTGAGTAATGCCTTTTCTACTACAAAAAGTTTGAAAATCATATTTTTGAAATTCTCATCCATGATAACTATGGATAGTTTTCAGTGGAAGATTTTTCTCAGTTTTAACTTGTTCTCTAAAACTTTTGAAAAAAGAAAAATCCTCAGACTTCTTTTCTAGAAAATAGACCCAAGTAAATCTGGTGTAATCATCAACTAGAACAAACACATATTATTTTTCTCTAATACTTCTAGTTTATATTGGACCAAAAATATCCATGTTCCCTAACTGTAATGCATCAGTCGTTGAGACTTCACCGATTGAGTTAAAACTAGATTTATGTTGCCTTCCATATTGACAAGGATCACAAACTTTATAAGAATCAAATCTATGCTCTGGTAGATCCTTAACTAGTTTCTTCTTAGAAAGTTTACATAAGTTTCGAAGGTTATAGTGACCTAGTCTTATATTCCATAACCATGAATGATCTTCCATTGCACTTAGTCAAGGTAGGTCTTGGCTCCTGAGGTCTTCTAAGTTCAACGTGTAAACATTCTCTTGTCTATAGGCTGAGAGAATAAATTCTTCCTTGGAATTGTGTATTAAGAACTTATCATTCCTAAAATTCAAAAGGTATCCTTCATCACATAACTGACTTATGCTAATGAGGTTGTTCTTAATACCCTTAACAAATAAAACATTTGAAATCAATGTTTTACCAAGAAGAACAATATTACCTATACCGACAATTTCTCCCTAAGAATTATCTCTGAAATTTACCTTTCCTCCTTTCATTTTGATAATATTTTCAAAATAGATTTTGTTACGAGTCATGTGTCGGGAACATCCACTATCCATGTACCACGTATTGTTGTTGGTACACCCTCTATCTTCTTGAAAAAAAGAAAATAATTAGACTTTTGGAATCCAAACATGTTTGGATCCGATATTTCCAGACAACAAAATTTTAGGCACCCACACTTTCATAGAAAAATAGGCTTTATGAAAACCTAGATATTGGGTTTTATTTAATGAACAATTATTTGCCCAGTGACTACCACATTGACACTTGGTACAAAATGGGGCACTTTGTGGAACAAAGTAGTTGTTAATAAAAGTTGGTTTTGGATGGGTATAACCAAATCCAGATTTGTTTCTTAAAGGACGTATATGTGAATACATTGTATCAAAATTTTCTTTACCATGGGTACAATTTGATAAAAACTTCTTTAAGGAAAAAGTTTCAGACTTTTGTTTAATAACCATGTTTTTATCTCTAAAATCATTAGGTTTAGAACTAGATATGGGAGCGAAGACACTTTTCTTAGAAATCACTTATTCTAACTCTTTAGAAAATTTGTTCTTCTCAGAACATACTTCCTTAAGATTTTTTGAAATACTTATAAAATCAGCATTTTTCCTATCAAGATCTTTAGAAAGATCTAATATTTCTTTTGTAAGAATAAAATTCTTAGAGTTTTCGTTATCAAGTTTTTTATTTAGTTTATAATTATCAATCTCATGATGTTCAGCAAACCTAGAATCTTCTTCATAGGTAGGTGAAGTATTTTATTCATCAGAAGAGGATTATTCATCTGAAGAGTTATAATACTTACTATAATTAGAATTTAAAGATACATTGGTCAATGATTCAGCATTTCGTACCTTAGCCATAAAGCAATGATTGTTAATGGGTAATCTGGCTATAAGACCGAGATTCATCTATCCTGAAGATTCATAATCAGAAGATTCATCTGAAGAGTCACCACCACTGGCACTATAGGTGTCATTTGCTTTCAGAACATTCTTAGCTTTGGTTTTGTAATACTTCTTTCTTTTCCTTTCAGAATTTCTTTCTTTTCTTTCTTTCTTTTTGAGAAAAGGGAAATCTGGCTTAGTATGCCCAGCTCTCTTTCATTCATAACAAGTAACTTCTCCATCTTTTGTTTCTTTCGTTTCTTTTCTCTTATACTTGGATTGGAAATTTCTCTGGCCAGCTATCTTGTTCAATCTTCGAGCAAGGTTTGCTAACTCATTTTCTGAGACTTCACATTCACTGGATTTTGATTGAATAACCACCTTCTTAGACTTGGATTTTTTTACTCTCTCAAAAGTCTTAGCTTTCATTTTATTTGTTGTTGTTGTAAAAGCAACAGTACCATTCCCATTCTTCTTTTTGATGTTTTCAACATCTCTCTTTATTCTTGTTTCATGTTGGAGAAGAGTTCCAAATAGTTCATCAAGAGAAATTTGAGTGACCTTCCTGTTCACATCAATAGCTGTTCTTTTTTATTCCCACTAATTAGGCATAATATCGATTGTCTTTTCCACAAGGGATTCATCATCTAACCCTTTTTCTCCTATAGACTATAAGCTATTAACTATTCTCATAAATCTCTGTTGAACTTTACAGATTGGTTCTCTATAGGGAAAATTGATTCCATGGTATTCTGCTCTAAGCATAGCTCTCCTTGTTTCAATCACTTTAGAAGTTCCAAAGTGTGTAACTTCTAACTTCTTCCAGATATAATTAGTTACTTCACAAGAAGAAATTTGGCTATATATATTTCTAGTCATTGAACATAGTAAAGTATTGTGTACCTTATAATTGAGTTGATACTCTTGCTTTTCCTGGTTAGTGAAAGTTCTAAATTCCTTATCAGGAATTTTATAATCACCAGTTATCATAACCAAATTATCCAATCCATTATTGATAACAAAAGTATTCATTCAGTCTCTCCAGTACTCATAGTCATTACCATCAATGATTGGTGGCCTTTTAGGATTTAGATTATCAATAGAACCAACATTAATTCCTGCCATTCTTAAAACTATGGCAACCAAACTTGTTAGAAGAAAAAGTTCATAACCACAATGTTCAGAATGACAATTCGGAATGATAATTCGGAATGAAAAAGTTTGGAATGACAAATCGGAATGATAATTTGGGATGACAAAGTTCAGAATGATAATTCAGAATGAATAAAAACTTTCTAAGAAAGGATGAAGTACAAGGAAAAAGTGAGAAAGAAAAACTTATATGTGAGTATATGTATTTCACAAACCTGCTCTGATACCAATTGTAGGATCCAAATAACAATGTAGATGCTCAATATAAAAGAGGGGGGTGAATTGTATACATTAAAAATTTCCTTAGACAAGGAAAAATCTAAGTTTAACAATGTTAAACTATGAAAATTCACAACACCTCTAATCACCAATTAGAGAATTTGAACAAAAGTTTAAAATATGTGATTCTACCTTAAAGTGTATATAATCTAAACTAATAAGAGTACAAGTGTAAGGAAATATAAGAAGATTATACTTTCCATACAATACCAAAGTGCAGCAGAAAAACAAGTAGTAAAACTACAAGTAACAAGATATAACTCTTTTAACCCAAAGAGAAGGGTATCCAAAAACTTTGGATAAAGGTCCCTTGATATATACTTTCAAGAAAGTCTGTCTTACCCACACCATGGATATCCCTCAATACGAAGATTAGAATCTCTGTCTTGCTATCCCCACAAGCCCTCAACTTCAAGGTAATTGGAACCTCTGTCTTCCTCAGAAAGGAATCCCTCGAACTTCAAGGTAGTCAGCACCTCTCTCTTCCTATCCCCGGAAGTCCTCGAATGTAATCACCAACATTCGGAATCACACGAAGAAATCTGAACGAGTAGTTCAGTACGCACAAGGCATAAAAAGATTCTCCCTCTAGAAATCACCTTAACACATGTGGTCTCTAGATCGATCAACTTAATCTTTTGAGATCTTTCAAATGAGCTCCTATTTATAGTCAAAATTTCCAACGGTCGGCTCCCTCCTCCAACGGTCATATTTTCCATGAAATTCGGAGGGACCTGTACACGTTTAACTCAACCAAAGGTTAATTTGAAATAGAATGGACGACATATTTTAATAATAAATCATGTATAACTGAATGCACGACATCGTTTTGAAATGAAGCATATATAAGAAAAAGCCATACAAAATTTCAGAGTGTAAGAAAATTAAATGTTTGGAGTCTAAACAATATGAAATTCGGAGTCTATGTTAAGAAATGTTCGGATTCTGTTTTATAGGAATTCGGAGTCTGGTTTTACCAGAGTTCAGAAAATAAACTTGTGGAGTTTCGAAGTGGAACTTCATAGAAGTCCGGAGTCGAACTCATGAAAGTTCAGATTCGAACTTCATCAGAGTTCGGAGTCGAACATCATCAGAGTTTGGAGTCGAACTCATGAATGTTCGGAGTTGAACTTCATAAGAGTTCGGAGTTGAACTCATGAAGGTTCGGAGTCGAACTTCATCAGAGTTTGGAGTCGAACTCATGAATGTTCGGAGTTGAACTTCATCAGAGTTCGGAGTCGAACTCATGAAAGTTTGGAGTCGAACTTCATTAGAGTTTGGAGTTGAACTCATGGAAGTTCAGAGTCAAACTTCATCAGAGTTCGGAGTAAAACTCATAAAAGTTAGGAGTCGAACATCATAAGAGTTCTAAGTCGAACTCATGAAAGTTTGGAGTCCAGAATTTGGATTGGAACTTCATTATAGTCTACATCCAGAATTTGGATCCTAAAAACATAATACTCCAAATCTTGACATTATACGACTTCTGGGATTTTGAGTATGAATCCGGTTTTTGTACTTAAGAAAAATATTTCTATGTATAAGAAAATCTAGATTATGGTAAATTTCGTTACAGAATTAAATTTTCCTTTTGGAGGTAAAATTTATATTTTCTTAAGTATAATGTGTTTGTGATTTTCAAAACAAGAAAGAATGGAAAAGTCATAAGGAAAACCTTATTGACTCAACATAATTCTCTACTACTGACATGTTCCTCTAAGGTTGATCTAGATAATCTCGTTCATGGATACCACCACCATTTATTTACTAATTCAACAGTTCCATCACTGCAACAAACTATTCAGTTCCGATTCTGATCATCTCAGGCTTCCGATTTGGAAGGTTTTCTTCCTCGAGATGTCGTCCCAACATATCTGCCCTATTTCCACTATGGAAAACCATTTTTAAAACAGAAATATCTTAGGTGAAGCAACCTGGTAATCTTTAAATTCAATATGATTTCAATATTAACATAAATTACTTTATGTATATTAATTTAACAATACTGTAACTCCTAAAGTTTTATAAACCGACCTCTGATACCAACTATAAGGACCGGGCCTTAAAACATAAATTATCTTGAATTAGGTTAATAATTCATATTGAGGTTATTTCCAGGTTTAGAGTTTTAGAGAATTAGTTCCTAACTATTAAATTTCTTATCAAAAAATACAAAGTAGAAACTTCTACTCAGTTTCCATTTTTTTCACAAAAAAAAAACTCTTGAAAAAAAGAGTCTTGTCTAGTTCCATGTTTAAGATAGCATGAATTTTCCTTGATACCATCCTTGACCCTATTCCATATTATGTCCTGTGAAAAAAATTTCGAAAACTTGGGATGATCATTAAAAGCTCAGAAAGGGATACACACAAAAAGAAAACTGTTTGTTTTTCAATACAATAAGGAAACCATGAATACAATGACATAAGTAATAATTTTTACCATTATGAAGTAGTAAATACACTTAACTGAATAAAATATCACCAAAAACAATTTTGTAACCTAAATACTACCATAAAATCCATCCGAAGAACACATAACATATAAACGAAACTTGGTACATAAACAAACATAAATGGAATAACCATACGGCCGACTTCCACACAAATCACTAAATGGAATAGCCATACGGCCGACTTCCATACCCAATGCATTGGAGGTTATAACATAACCACCTGTCCTGGTTTTCATGGTACCACCCATCATTTTGTTTATCACATAAGCACCCATCCAATGTCTAAGTAACATTATACAATCATAACACATAAAAACAATTTAAAGGAATGATAACATTTCCACATTTCAATCACAATATATAATTTCGAGATATTGAAATAATAAATCCATTCTCAAAACCATTTTCAATACCAAAATACAAAAAATAGTATATGGTATTTGTTTTCTTTATAAACATTATGGCTTGTTTAGGAAGCCAAAGATCAAATAACACTCACGGCAGCGGAAAAGGTCATTGTCACCGCTTACATTAAAAGGAACATTCTTTTTGTCATTTAGTAAAACACTTTATAAAAAATACTCCTTTTAAATAAAAGTAAAATAAAAATGGTTTTATACACCATATAATATAATGTTGTGTATAAATGAAAATATGCCTCAATGAAAGGAGAATGAGACAAAGTCCCTTTCCTTGTGTCCGACTTGAATCGATCATTCTTTAATCTCCCGAATAATAAGCTAAAGTTAATTTCTACTTTCTTAAGAACATCTTTCAAGTTAATTTGTCATTTTATGTCAATTATTACCACGTTATAAACATTATGAAATCATTTAAGTTAATAATGTTCGTTTTGTCTATATTTGGTACTTAAGTTAAAAATGACCACCTTATATTTACAAGTTGTCCATGTGGTCAATAGTCCATTTTTTCTAGAAGGATATTCATTATTTAGATATCATATATATCATATATATCTAGTATATATATATTTATAACAATACATATCATTTGGAGGTAAGAAATGAAATGCACCGTTCATGGAGACGGTAAGTCATACGTACACATGAACGCTGCTTTCATTTATCTTTCTTATTTTAAATGAATTAAAACATATTGATACATAGGTATATTATAAATCCAGTATAATATCATTAATTCTATCCTTTATATGTCCCACATATGGCATGAACGTGTCATATCACTTTGAGGGGGTGGTAGTCCGCACCTCCTCAAATGAAATTATCGCGTTTACCAATAATGGAAACCATAAAGGTATGTTATAAATGGAAAATACAGAAGCATAAAGAAAAAATAAACATAATATATATCATATATAAATACAGTTTCATCATAATGGCCACCATGATAGGTGGTAGGAGTTAATTGAACAATCATCGTTTTGTGAGGCTTTAGTTTTCCATCCACAGAAACATTATGTTCTTCACCCATTAGATGGAGGTGTCTGTAAGTTTAGTTCGAATTATTCTCAAAACAACATCCTTTTATATTGCCTATACTATTGTTTCTATAAAATAAATGAATAAAAAGTGTTTAGGGGGTTGTAAAATTAAAATAAAGTAAGAGAATTTAAGAGAAAATCTTACCTTTAATTTGGGTGACTCCCTTTGGTTTGAACAAAAATTATTTCTTGATGTGCCTTCTGCCTAAGGTAAGGCTTTTATGTGAAAGAGATGGATGTAGGTAGATTAACTGGGAAGATTTTGGATGATCCAAAAGTCATGAGAGGTGTGATTAATTGGTTAGAAGTGGACTCCTTTTATAAGGGAGAGGAGGGGCTCTTTATGAAATTGTGATAATAATATTTTATTATATAATGATATTCGGTTTCTAAAGGTAAAAAAATAATTATAGTCAAAGTTAATATGACTAATGGTCAAAATAAAATCATCCAATAAGAATTGAAGAAGTTTTCAATGTCATTTTCATAGTTATAATCTTATTTATTTAAATGATTTATTAATGAGGTAAAGACTACATCATTATTATGTCCTAAATAATTTACTTTATTCTATATATAAAAATTATAAAAAAAATACCATAATGTAGGAAATATATTTATCTTTACGATGAATATTTATAGTCAAAAACATTACTTAGATAACACCATATAAAAATTAATTTACTAAATGATTTTTGTTTATGTCATTTTTGTCTTTACTTTAAATTAATTAATCTCAATGTCATTATAATTCCTAAGTGGCTCCATGGGGTCCCAAAATCGACTCAAGAAAGCCCATGGTTTGACATTACTCATACAATATGGTTAAGACAAGTTTTAATGTAATTTTAAATTATTATAATATTCCTTTTACCTTGAATTACACTATTTACCTTTAACCTTAGTAAATAAAAGTCAAAAGATACTATTCATAAAACATTATTTCCATATTATTGAAAAAAATTTTACTTACTAATAACAAACATGTATGTATGAAATTTAAATTCAATTCAAAAAAGTGGTAAAATTTCATATAAATGAAAAATTCAGTTGTTTTAACTACTACTAAGTGGTTTCACAATTCATTAAAAATTGACATTTTTTAGAAAAATACCAAAAATTCAACCTATGCTATATTTGATATTCCGAATTCAAAAATGATCTTTATTTTACCAAATTTTAACCATAGAAGTTTCATTAATTAATTTAAAATTAATTCCCATCTTCAAAACAAATAGCGTGTTTTTAAGAAACAATAACTGTCCAAAGATCGACACTTGTTTATGTCCAATTTCAATATGAAATTAAATCAAATGACTAAAATTGGATTAAATGGTTAAAATATATTATAATTACACTTTAAAACCAATTAAAAAGATAATCTCGCCATATTGATACATTATATTAAAACGCAGTTTTGAATTAAAATACAATATTTTTCACTATTCATTAAAAAAAGAACATTATCGGAAAAATTCCAAAAATTTACACAATGTAAATTTTGAAGTCCCCATTCTAAAGAATTATTTTATTTGATCAAATACAATGTATTAAAGAGGAAAAACTATATTTAAAGAGGGTTCTCCATTAAAAGGTGGTAAATCGACCTTTTAATGTAAATTATGCTTAAAATTAGATTCATTCACATTTTAAGCCTCTAAAATTTATTGGATAAAAGTAAATAGATTTAACAAACATGTATAATAATATTTTAGTTAGTTTTTTTCATTCCCACAAATACAATGGCTAGGAGTTAAATTCCATTTAAAATAATAATATTATATTATTAGTGTGCAACGTAAGATTTCAAGGAAACCTGTTCTAGTGTATCGGGTACGCTATCGAACATAGAAACCCTTTTAAAGTAAAATTAATATTTAATTCACTGATATTAATAAATATGAAAATCACTTATTCATAATTTACCTAGGATATTACAATAATTCTCCTTACAAAGGACACTATGGAATAATGTGTGGAACTCTCATGTATAGAGATAATGTTGGATACAAAATCTACTAAGAGGATAACTAGTATAACAAATTCAATATATGGTTATATCCATTCATATAAATATAAAGGCACGAAATAATCGATTGAAATTTTATACTGATAATCATAGACCAGGCCAGAAATTAAAATTTGGTCACATGTTATCTTAAAATATTTCCCTACTAAAGAAGTTTATGAGAATTGGAATGCAGGAAAAATAATACCTATTTATGTTTGTCCCTTTGAAATGTTTTCACATCGTGATGGTATCATTTAAATTTATGCTTCCACCGAACATCTATAAAGTCTATGATGTGTTCTATGTATATCACATAAGGAAGTATATACCTGATGCATCTCATCTACTGAACTCAAAGCTCATACCACTAGATAAACCATTTTTTAAGGAAAAACCCATGATATTATGTATCATAGAGAGAAAGTGCAATCAAATAATACAACTACCTATTCAATGTTTTGGGGTAAAACAACTGATTTGAAGAAGTTACATGTTATCCAGGTGATATGATGAGGAGGAATTATCCTTTATTTTTTAATTAGAGTGAGTAATTTAAACGTTTAAATTAATTTTAATGGTGATATAATGTAACACCAATATTTTTTATGAATTTTATTTTGAAAAAACAACTAATATCGTTAAAAGAACCTCTATCATGTGAAACCATATTTCAATGAACTATGATACAATAATATTATTATTATTTATAAAACAAAATTTTAAGATATAAATTAAATTTGGTTGTGTGAATAAGAATCATAATTTTTATGTAAAATTTATAATTCTTTTAGGTAAAGAATTTATAGTTACAAAAAATTACATAATTTATAGAATGATCTCTATATGCTCTAAAAAAAAATTTTCTCATAATTTATTTGTGCTGATTTTGTATACAAATAATAATATTTCTTTTATAAAAAATTATAGAATTATTTTTTTTAAATTAACATTATTTTTTAAATTAACATTTCAAAATTAGTGGATGGTGTATTATTGAGAATATCTAAAAATAATAACTTTTTCACGAATAGTGAGAAATACGTAGTTTTTTAAACCACCTTTTTCAATTACAGTATTTAAAAGGTTACATATTTTTTGGAAATGTTTTAAAAGTTAAATTAGTTAAATTATTTCATTATTAATCCAATTTATTTAATTAGAATCAAATTTATATTGAAATTATATATTAAAACATTTTATACTTTTTAAAATGTTCTCTTTAGAAAACAATTTTTTTCATGCCTATGACTTTAATTTTAAATTTACATTCTCTGAAATTGAGAATGGAATTTGGAACAATATATTATATAATTATGATAATAAATTTTAATATTATTTTAAATGTTTAATTTATATTTGGTCATAACTAATATTAAAAATAGTTAATATTAGTTACCTACGTTGAGGATTAAATGGGGTTACCAGGGATTAACAGAAAATTATAAGGGTTAAAATTACATTAAAAATTGTACAAATCCTATTTTATGGCCATATTTCAAATAAATATCATATAAATATTGAAAATAAACCATTTTTAGCTTTTCTTCATATTGAAAATATGAGTACACATTTTACCCTAAAAAAATCAAAGAGTGCCTTCTGCCACAACATATCAAATGGTACCCCCTCTCCTCTAATATTCAAAATTACAAAACCCATTGTTTTAAACTATAAATATTATATTATTATACTTAATTCACTACCAACATACTCTAATACATAGTTTTATTATTTAGACATCCTAAAAAGGATTTTGGTATAATCCTTAAGGTGTTCTGTAATGAAAAGATAAAAATCCAAGACATATGTTTTTATTTTATTTATCTGTCCACATCACTAAATTGTTATCTGAATTAGATGATATAATAACAAAATTATTTCACATATATTGATGTATAATTAGGTTATCATAATAACCTATATCAACCACCTCTTATATTAAATGGGAAACAAAACCATTTATGGAGCTTACAATAAACTACTTTCTTACAAACTAATGTAATTCATTTTAAATCACCACATCCCATAGTTTAAAATAATGATGGGTTTAAATTATGTATATGATATTCATTGCTTAATTTTAATTAAGGAATTATAATGTCATATATACCTTCTTATATTGTATTCTTTGGGAATATTATGACATCGCTCGTGTGTATTATGGATAACACCCTCATGAATCGATGTAATTTGTTTTTCACTAATGCTTTACATGAAATGTAATATGAGTGAATTTAATGAAAATATGTAATATATTAGAAATAAAAATTACTATTTAAATTAAATGTATTGTTTACATTCCTTATGTTCTTTCTTTTAATAAAATAGAAACAATGTCCATCCGTACATATGACTTACTATTATAATGAATGGTGTAACTAATTTTCTAACAATATAATTTATAGATATCTTTACATTAATTTCTAAATAATACATAGGATTATTATAGTATGGTTAAAATTATAAATATGATGTTACCTAATCAATGTATCAAATAAAACACTAGTAAGATATAGCTGGTGTTTATATTATTTCATTAGTAGAGATACAAAGAATAAAAGCCCCATAGAATTATTAGTTAGGAAGTTTCTATCAACTAGATAAATTCATGAAATACATTTTACATTGGAAATGAAGAATATAAAATAATTTATAACCAAATCAAAATAAACTACATCCTTAAAAACTCATATAAATATCTCCTCTTCATATCCTGGGGAAACGATACCAAATAATGGAGAGATCAAATTCTTAGTAAGGGTTACAAACATCAGATGATATCTTTAATCAATAATAATAATAAACATGGAATGGTAAATAATTGAACAAATATTCCTTTTAAATAAAATTGATAAGGAATAATCAATAAGTAATTTTAAGTAAATTAACGTGCATTCCATTTAAATTACCTTTATATCAAAATAAAATAAGTCATTCTAAATATGGGAAGAGAAATAATTTAATCCACATTTCAATTAAATAATAAACAAATAATACAATATATGAGGAGATAATATAATGGTGAAAATATCAGGGATAATAAGATTAATAAATCCTAATTGGTGAAATTCTTAATTATCGGACATCATGTCTCACGAAAATGAAAAAATATACTATAAAGATATATTCTTAAGGAAAATTTAAATATACATGGTACCAAACGATCCACTTTGGAAAACTATATCTCTACAAATCAAGACTATTTAGAAGATATTTTAAAACTACTGGGTAAAACCCTATCAGGTTTGGGAAATTGGATAGTCTCTATATGTTTATGTAAGCATCGAGGGGATTTCAATAAACTATCCCCACCTGTAGCTGCACACCCAAATATTTCCTCATATATAGAATAATTGATATGATTCATGAATATATATTCCCAACCATTATATATCTGTATTAAAGAAAGAAGATGTATTATCAATATTTCCCCAATAAATCAATAAATATTCAAATAAAACACCATATGTAGTAATGATATATAGTTTAATTAATAAAAATATTCATGAAAAATAAAATTCATATTTAAGGGACATTTAATATCTAATGATCATAAGAAAGTGAATATTAATAATGAATGTTAAATTCCAAAAACATGAAAAATTAAAGAAAATTTTTATACATTAGTTTTTTAAAAATGATCATAAACCCTTCGTATGAAGTATATGTACGGTATAAATACAATATATAGTAATTATAATGAAAATAAAGAGATTTTGTAAGTGATAAATATAAATACAATAAAATGATTTTTAAAAACATTCTTTAGGAAATAATCACTATAATTTTGGAAATTAGTTTTTAAAACATGAAACAATCTCAAAAATAATTTTTATTCAATATAAAGTTGAAATCTTATTAAGGAATATTTAGTAAAATTTAATGTCATTCCATTGTAAAATTCCATACATGGTGTAAAATTAAAAATAAGGATTCCTTTTTCACTTTTAGAAAAATCCAAATGATAATTCTTTGGAAAATTACCTAATGATTATTTAAATACAATTAAATTCAAACATGGATAATTATTTATTCATCATATCAGATTTTGGATGTTACTTTTTATTATAAAGTTTTAGAAATCATTATTTTGGATGAAAAAAAATTATTAGAACAAATAAATAAAACAAGGCTTTCATTGAAATAATGCTTCAATTATTTTTAGTATCAACAAGTAGATAAAATGACACAATTAGATCAAAATATCCTAATTAAACATAGGAAAATAAAATTATTTAGCTTCTTGAGGGTTGGATCAAAAAATTAATTACTACAATCAAAATCATAAGCAATACTAATAAATGATGGGATTAGAACAAAAACCCTTAAAAATTACATAAAATTAAATCATAATCCCCATGAAATAGATAAACCCAAAGTGAGATGTAAAAACTCATAATTTTATGTCAAATACTCATAAAAGAAAAACATCAGTAGTATTTGCCTCACATAAAATAAATCGTTGGTGAATATGGAACGTATCTCACGATGTGGATAGTGATATGGAAATCACATACCTCACACATCCATTTGATTAAATGTAGATTAAATTTCATTGTATTGGTTTTGAATAAGTTATTGAATTATATAATAAGCATATTAATATTTATAATAACATATATGATTCTTTTATAGAACATTATCTCCAATTAATTTATAATTTGTCATTATTTTCATTGTTTTAGACAATAATTTCCTAGCTTTCTCATGGGTGTTGTGTCATTAAATATCTAGTCCATGCTCATATTACATAGTTTAATAATATATAGAGTAACAATAATGGAATAAATATCATATTTATTCATAAATTATACCATTAATAAAAATAAATATAAATATTCTTTTTATAAATTTAGTTGGTTATGATCATGGAGACAGTTGGTTGTACGTATGCATTAGTAAAATTTCCATTTTTCAACGATCATTATAGATATGTTGTAAATAGTATTTACATTATAAAAATAGATAAAAATATAATGAATATAATTTTATTTATTTAAATATATTTATATATATCATCAATTTAGTGTTCTGATGAAAGGAGAGTCGCATCATTTCACAAAAGCGGACGTCAAGACATACAATAACAACGTTATCATCATTCATTAAGTGATATGATAATGAATAAAATTATATATATATACATATTATCTTCTCTGAATGATAAATAGGTCATCAAAATCTTTATTTTTTCATTCATATCAAATATTATCATTAACGTTATCCATAACGATTTCCATGTAAAGTGTTAGGGAAAGACCAATCACATCACATTGTAAGGTAGTAGTCCTCCGTACACACGAGTGAAAATATTGATTCTACTTTTTAATGGAAATTAAAAATTTATATTTAATATAATTACTCTAGGGGTATAATAAATTTATAAATATCATATATATTATTTATAACTATCATCACACCCAACCGGGAGAGGTGGTATTGGAAATATGAATGTCATCAGTTCCCTAGGCGGTGGTCTTCCATCCAAGTGAAGTTGGTTGTCGGTCATTAACTTAACAAAACAAATAATTTTTTACTTAAAATAGTGATTATATTATATATGGGTGTCTTATTAATAATTTAATGATATGGAGGTAGATATAAATTAAAAAACACTCATTGAATACTGTTACCTCCTCTTCAAGTATCTTCTTTAAGATTGCAGAAAAATCCACCCTTGGATGGGTTTATTTTGAAGATAAGATTTATATTATGATAATGGGAAAATTAGTTGTTATTTTTATAGTAATTATTTGAAAAAATGGTGTTATGTATTGAGAAATATAAAATATGGGGTGGCCCGTTATAAGTTAGGTGAGTGGCACACCTGTATTTTTTGGAATGAATGAATTCTAGAATAGTTTATTTTTTTCATATCACACTGATCAAATAATGACCCATTATCAATACTCTAAGTGGTATGTTCGATATATGTACTAAAATATATTTTATACGTGTTTTCCTATCAAAATTTCCCATATCATTCTACTTTAACCTAATTTCACCATTTTACCTTTAATGCGGACTTTAATTTTTACGCTTTTAACTATTCATTATGGTAAAAAATCATGTTCAACATATTAGAACATTTAATTTATAATGATTAGAAATATTGAATCTATTTTTTCTTTTTCAATTCAAATAATTGGAGGATTTTAATTTAAAATTAATCTTATAGGTGTGACAAAAAATGGGGGTTTAAAAAGAAAATGTTCACAACATTAACAATTTTATATATATATATTCAACGTGAAACTGATTTCTAATGGTATAAATTGTAATAATTTGTATATAATTTAATTTATGTAAAATTAAATCTAATTATAAATATTATTTATGATTTTAAATTATTTAAATGAAATTGTTTTATTAAAATTCAGTAATTTAACTATTCATCAATAAAAGAAACATTTTTGAAAACTCCAAAAACTTTACCCCAAGATAATTATACTATTATGATTTTAAAAATTAATTAAATATTTTAATAATTTTTTATAATTTGTAAAAAGTAATTTTAAATTGTGTGCACAATGAATGAGTTGACCACTATTTTTAAAAAATAATATTTTTCAGAAGACATTTTTTTTCTTCTAAATAAATATTATTAATATTTATAATAAATTGTTTAAAAATTCACATGTGAAAATTATATATTTTTAATAACATGGTTAGAAAAATTTATACACTACAATATAATAGTTTTGTGATAATGAATATGTTTAAAATAATGATATATTAATAAAATATTTTTTTGTTTATACCTAGTGTTGTTTTCACCACATGAAATAAAAAAAAATTAAGTTTATTATAAATTAAATATGTGTTTAAAAACATGGTGAAACATTATCCCCATAATAAACAAATTACAACCACACAATTTATCCTTGATTTGGTTAATCAAAGGTTTGACAATTCGGAATTCAATTTTTGAAAAACCCACATAATAAAACAGTTAATAAAGCATCCTTTTAATAATAGAGAAATGTAACCATGAAGGTCACATAAGTAGGATTACATCTAGGAAACAATTGGTCAGAAATAAAAAAATATACACTGAATAAAAGAATAAATATTTATATATGTTGATAGAGGCCATTGATTATAAGAAGGTGAATGATTAATGGAATGTTTAAAATCTCAAATCCATAATTTTGTGTATATTAAAAAAAACAAATTCATAAAATATGAAGGAAAATGGATAATGTTTTCTATTGGATGATAATTTTCCTAAATTTGATTAATTCGTTTTTTGTCTAATTATATAAAAAAATTCTTACTAGATATATTTCAATTTTATAATTACAATTTCATCCCTTTGTCACGCATCAATCAATATCCAATTCATTTCATTCATCAAAAATGAATATTCAAAATTAATTTTTTTATGAATCATTCACTAAATACATATTTAATGGATCAAAATATGAATTACATAATGATATATCATTGAATTTATCTATAGTTATTATTATGAAAAAATGGTTAGGACATTAAATACAATATGAATAAATCGGTGTATGGTGAAGTGATACGTTAATCTATAAAGCTTCATACAAGGTCAAACATTAACCATTTAATTATGAAGCTACCAAACAATTAGGATCCAAAACTAAAAAAATAAATTCATTGAATTAACAAATTGAACATATCATTAATCCCCTAAACAAAATTAAATATCCCTTAACAGTTACATACCAAACTTATTAATACTGTCATCACATATTATCATGAAATAATGTATTAACATGAATTAGCATAAACATTTTGGGAATGATTCATACTTAATTATTTATTATGTAAAAAAATATTATGGGTAATATTTTTTTAAACCAAAAATGTAATAAACTCCATCAATGATAGCCTAAACCATTATATCTTCAAATCAGAAATCATTCCCAAAGTAGACATTATTACCAAATTTATATTATCCCTAACAATTATCTCATTATCCCAACGTCATTCTCTAAATTTCATGAATATATTATGGGATGTCTTCCCCAAAATCATTTGTTTTAAAAGATTTTCCACTTTCCTGTTAATCATTTTTTGTGGTCATTATTACCATTCAATATACGCCTTCAAATCCTTTTTTAAAAAGTAATGCAGTACGGTCCTCATACATTTCATAATTATAATAACTTTGATATCATTGATAAAATAACAAAATGACATAATTCTTGAATCCAAACATAAGCACATTAATCATTCCACTTATTCTTTGGAAATATATTCTTAAACTTGATCCCTTATCTCCTTGTAATGTATATTCCCTTGATAAATGGTGAATTCATTTACACATTTCCGCATATCCTTATAGTAAAAGTATTTCACATTTTAAAATTATTTCATTCACTTGAAAACATGGGCATGGTGTGATTTCTCCCCAAAATTGTAGAAAACTCTCATTCTCTTTAATCAAGTGACATGATGTTACTATTGATAATTATCACATGCAGGAAAATCCTTCTTTCCCTTCTTCACATTATCATTCCCTTCATTGTAATCCTTATTCCCTACCTTCCATTTTAAGCCATAATAAATATATAATTCTATTTATTTGATATTAGAACAAGATATTATGTCATCATATGATTAGAATGTGTTGAAATCATGTTTTAGTTGATATGTTATATTAATACCGCAAAATAAAAAATCATTATTACATTTTGGATCATATGAATTGATGGTTTTCTTGTTCATTCTTATAGAAATAATTTATAAATGACTAAACACAGTAGATTTAATCATATAATTATGAAATTTAGTGTACAATAACAAAACTAGTGAAATATAAAACATAAATTGAAAATAAACATATATAATCTCATAATCATAAACATAGTTTCTTTTTGGATATATTTTGTCCCTAATCTATCATAATAGTTTATTAAAAATGTGAATTATCCTAAGAATATCACATAGGGGTTTCAAATAAAGTGCATAGTAAGTCTATAATTCATGTACTAGATGATGATCATATCATGGCCAATGAAACCTTTTAAGATCAATTAACCCTAGGTACCAATGTGCAAGAACCACATCCACATGTACAATCCAAATTGGTATGTATTTCAAGAAACAAGAACATAATCTCTTATTTTACAAAATATTAGGATAATATTTTTTATTTTTTCTCAAACTCTATCATAGAATTATTATCCCTAATATATTTATCCCATAATTTATATCCCATGGTTTCTTTTAAACATCATCTGATAGTAACTATAGTGACCACGACCCTAGTAAATATGAGTTGCTGTATAATTTATTAAATTTTAAGAGTTAAAAATAATATAATCCCTAGGGAAAAATTATTTTAACTATATTGGATAACTTGATAAATACACAAAATCCACATTACATTGGTAATAGAATACAAAAAAACATAACCAAAAGAAAATAATCTGAATCTATGAAAAATCATTCAAAGACATATTCTTCATATCCTAGGGGAAGAGAAACAAATGGTTGTGAGATCAAACACTCAATAAGTGTTATGTACTTTATATATTGGCATAAATCAATAAAAATAGTCAATATAGAATAATAAATATCAAATAACATATCCCATTTAAATATTCGGATAAGGTAGAATCAATATGAAAATATAAATAAATGAAAATTAATTCCATTTAAATTCATTTTCTATCATGATAAGACAGGGACAAGTAAATATGGAAATTAATATAGCTAAAAACACTACTAATTTATACAATAAACTGAGAATGAAATTCATTGAGAGATAATATCATGGAAAAAATATCATGGGTAGTAAGATAACTAAATTCTGAATAATGTAAATTCTTAATTATTATACATCATGTATCAAGAACATGTGAACCTAAAATCTCAAGATCTATCATCATGGCAGTTTAAAATAGCTAGGTACAAACTATTCTGATTTGGCCAACTAGATCTCTACATTCATGACCACTCAAAATTTAGTTTAAAATAACTAGGTTTAAACCCACAACTTTTAACCAAAGGATTTCTCTCATGAGAAAACTTGATACATTGGTGTTATTTCTCTTAATGTTCCCAACCTAGAAATTCATATACAATTTATTCCTCATAAATTTTATAATCATTTTAATTCATGATTCTATATTCCATGCCCTTAAATATTCATATTCAAGAAAGAATATAGTTTGAAAATATTTCCCCAGTCAAAAAAAATTATCTAAAAAATGTATGTATGAATTATATATGGTTTATGAAAAAAACATATCCAAGATAAATAATGTTGATATTTATGGTAAATGTAATGAATAATGATCACATAAAAGTAAATATTTCATGGAAAATCTAATGACAACTGAAATAAATCATGAAATTTAATTTCAATACTTTACTTAGTCAATATTATAATATACCTCTATATAAATATTAAGAATGTATTATTATAAATTATACACATTGGATTAAGAATAAAGGGTTGTTGTCTGCGATAAATAGAAATTCCATATGAATGTATTGAATGACATTCTTGAGAAAAATATCATTTTAATTTTGAAAATATGTTTTTGAAAAATAAAAAATGTTTTAAAAAAATCATTGAAATAAACATGAAATCATATAATTTATTTTTAAAACATTTTTTTTCTAGGATAGAAGAAAAATCCGAACAATTTGTGCACATTAAAACAATTATTCCTTTCATATTTTTTGTAAAATCCAAAGATGTATTTTTTGATAACGTCCTACAAATTCCCTTAAAGGTTTTTATAAAAAGTAAAAAATGGTGATAAACTGATTTAATAATTCATTTAGGTAATGTTACAAATTTTTTGGAAAACACTTCTATAAAAACTAGTATTTTAAGGAAATAGATTTCTGAACAATGATAAAAATAATGATAGACTATGGTAAAAACATTTCAAAATTATTTTAAGAAACAATTAGTGAAAAATGTAACTATAAATCAAACTATTATGAATAACCAAATGCTAATTAATTTCAAGATATTCTTGAGGAATGCATCATATTTTTTCATTATTAGAAGCATAATCACAGACAATCCCGATAAACAATGTGATTATACCATAAAACTCTTATCAATTTTGTAACATTGAATCATAATCATATTAAAGAGAGATTGTAAATTAGATAATTAAATTCACATAATTTTAAGTTAAATATTCACAAAATAAATTAATATTTTGTATATAAATGACATAAAAGAAATAAGCAACGAATATGTCATGTGTCTCATTGATGTAAAAAGTTAGATGAAAAAACCATATCTCACCCTCCAATATGGATGAACATGACTTATTCTCACATATAGTTATTTAAATCATGTTATTAAATTATAATAGGACGGTATTAAAGTTTATAATATCTCATATGATCCTATTTTATCATATTATCAGTCGTTCGGTAATAATCAATCATTATTTTTATCACGAACCGAATCTGGTGTCCATCAAATCTGGAACCAATCTCAGCCAGTGACAAGGCCCAAAGGGCATTCCCAATTACCATGGGTTGGCACAAGTTCCTGGGTATCATAGATTTTGATTTGGGAATGATTTACCCAAGTATGGATACATAAAACATAAAAAACAATTGATAAACTGAATCTAAAAATTCCAGTCAATCAAGCTTAAAACAAAATACAGAACTAAATAAATAGCTTTAAAAATAAAACTAGAGGTCCAAATAAAGATAAAAGTTGAATGAAAATAGATCCAAGGACTCCACATGATAAGGGGAGATCACCTAGAAGCCGTCTCCACAACAACACGCCATGGAAGGTAGTTAACAACCCGAACCGCCATCACCAAAGGCCTTACCTTTACCTTTGCCAAGCATGATCTAGTATACTTACACGCAAAGGGGTGTAAGTAGGGTGTGATCTGAAGACCAATATGATACCACCAAGATATTCCATAGAGTAATCAATACAAGATAAAAAGCATGTCGGTTTGGTTAAGACGAAAGTGGGGGAAATAATCTCTAAAGAATGAAACTTTTAAATGTAAACAGTTTTCAAAGGGAAATTTTTCATGTGTTAAAAAATATATGTAAAACATTTAAGATAATGCATTTCCCATAAAAAACTACCATATTCCAAAGCTAATTATAAAATATTCAATGATTCTAAGTGCAATAATATTTTAATGGGATTTTGGGCTGGCCTAATTCATTAATTAAAATCTCTAATCTACCATGATTATGGATTCCTAGAGGTTCCAAATTGATATTGTGGTGTAAATAGGTCAAGGGAGGACATTTCTGAAGTGGAATGGGTGCAAAATGTTGAAAAATGTAATTGATATAAAATAAATAAAAATGGTTTTAAAATCATGATGTGGGCTCATAGTTTGGCCCAAATCCGGAAAACCCAACCGTTCCTCAAAAAATGAATTGGAAACCCCTACAAAAAAGAAATAATGGAAATTAAATTAAATTTACCTTTAAAATAACTCATGGATGTGACAATTCTACATACCATGAATGACATTCCACTATGGAAAGTCAACATAAAGCTTGATCAAAAAATAAGAATGGGTACTCCTCATCCCACAACTTCTGCTCCCAAGTCTCATGTGTATCATTCCTATTCTATCAAAGAACCCAGAATAGTGGAATAGACATCTCTGAAATCACCTATTCTTCGATTTCCACTATTCACTCTAACCGCTCAAAAATATATAAATCACGCTCTATATCAAAATACTCCAATTCAGTACATGGTATGGATCCAGGTTATTACTAATTGACTAGGAGACATGAAAGATGTCATGGATGGTTGGGAACAAAGAAGGTAAGGTAAAACTGTATGCCACCTTACAAATATTCTTGATGATCTCAAAAGGTCTGACATACCATAGAGTCAGCTTCTCTTTATTTCCCAATCGACGATGGCCCGGAGAAGGGGCCACTTTAAGGTATACCATATCATCCCGAGAATACTCTAGGTATCGACACCTATGTTCAGCATAAGATTTATGGTGACATTGAGATTTCAATAAGTGTTTCTTGATCAACTGGCCCTTCCCAGACATCTCCCTCACCACACTCGACCCCAATAGTGAGGTCTCACATTCCTCAACCCAACACAGGGGGACTGACATGGCTGACCATAGAACGCCTTAAATGGACCCATTAGAATAGAGGATTGATAAATTTTATTATAAGAAAACTCAACCAATCCCAAAATGGCTATCCTAGGAACCTCCAATGTCTAGAACACATTCATGGATCATGTCCTCCAAAATCTAATTCACCTGATCTATCTGGACTTCCGTTTGAAGATGGTATTCCATGATCATCTTAATCTAAGATCCTAAGGCCTTATGAATGCCTTCCCAAAACTAAGAAGTGAAACATGAGTCTCTATCTGAGACAATATCTAATGGAACATCATGGAGCTTTTCCACCTCTAAAATATACAAAAGGACCAACTAATCCACTTTAGTTGTATCTATGATCAGAATAAAGTGGAATGATTTGGTCAGTTGATAAATCACCAACCAAATGTAATTCTTACCCCGAGGTTTACAAGGAAATCCAAAAATGAATTCCATAGAATCCTCATCCCACTTATAGGTATGAATGGGTAATGGATGGAGAAAACTGGAGGGCATTTTATGCTCTTCTTTCACCTGCAGGCATGTGTAGTATCTCAACACGATGTCTATGATGTCTCTCATCATACCAGTCCACTAGAACTACCAACAGACATCATAATATATCTTGGTGACTCCCATATGGACTGCCCATTGAGAGTTGTGGCTATCCTACATCACCTCCTTCCATATATATAAAAACACTACTGAACATCCCTTGAACACATGATGCCCTTAAGAGATGATGACCAATCAGAAGAGGTCTCCCCACCAAGATGGAACTGCTTCAACAGCTGAAAAAGCTCATCAACAGGATTTTCCTACTGATTTAGATCCACCAGAGAAGGAGTCAACGGGAATCTCTCCAGGAAGGAACCCTCGTTTTGCTCCTGGGACTCTACATTCATCTAAGAAAAGAGTGCCATCAGAGTCCACTCATCACTGTACTTCTTCAAATCATGCACTAGGACTCTTCCTATTAAGGATTCGGCCACCACATTACCATTTTCTAAGGTATAGACAATGTCAAAGTTGAACCCCGAAAATTACATGATCCACGGATGCTACCTCATGTTTAGGTTCTTTCTGCGAGAAGATTTAGGCCAATATTTTGTGATCCAAGTAGACCAAAAACATCTCACCTAAGATGTAGTGATGCCAATGCTTTAAAGGGTGTATCAAATCAACTAACTCCATGTCATGGGTAGGGTAATTCTTTTCATGTGGTCAGGGTTGGAGAGATCTATATGCCACCATGTTATCATCCTTCATAAGCATTCAATTAATACCCGTACCTTAAGCATCATAATACACCAAATACCCTTTTACAGCCTCTAGAAAAATATGAATGGGGGAGGTATTAAACCACCTCTTCAGATCCTCAACGGATGCCTGACATTTTGATACCCATAAAAATGTCACCTCTTTCTGGGTCAGCACGATCATCAGTGATGCAAGACGAGATAAATCCCAAACAAACCACCTGTAATAACCATCATGGATGAGGAAACTCTCGATCTCGAACACATTTTTCAACCACTACTAGGACATAACCGCATTGATCATCTCAGGGTCCACTAAAACCCCCATCCCAATATCAAATGACCCATAAATTTTACCTCCCTGATCCAAAAATTTCATTTGGACAACATTTCATAAAGATGATACTCTCGCAATGTGCCCATCATGATCTGAAATTGATGCTCATGTTCATCCTCGGACCCCGAATAATCTAGGATTTCATCCAACAGTACCATGAAAAAGTAATCAATATACTAATGTAAAACCCTTTTCATGAGTTCCATAAATACCTCTCTTGTATTGGTTAATCCGAAGGGCATGACCAAGTACCCAAAGTGGCCATGCCTACATCGGAAGGATGTCTTTGGGAAATCTGCCTCTTTCAGCCTGTGTTGGTGATAGCCCAAACACAAGTCAATTATATAAAACCATCTTGCCCCTTCAAATTACCGAACAACTCACTTATTCCGGGAAAATGATATATGTTATTGATTGTTACCTTATTTATCTTCTGCTAGTCAATGCACAAACAGAGGGATCCATTAGCTGTTTTCTCAAACAACATAGGATCGGCCCAAGGAGTGATGCTGGGGTGAATGAATACATTAGATTATATGTTTTCCAGTTTTATCATTAATTTTATATTCTCATTGGGGTCCATACAATATGAGGGAAGATTTATTGGCTTTGTTCCCAGTGCAAGATCAATTGAGAACTCCACATCCCGCTTTGAGGGAAAACCTAAAAAAATCATATGAAAATACCACCAGAAACACATCAACAGCTTGAGGTAGTCTACTGTTAGGATAATTACTATCATAATATATCACAAGTGACAATAACTAAAAAACAATATCTCCCAACTCTATGAGTGGAGGTCCCCACGACCTGACCGAGGATCCCATTCCCCATGAAAAACCTAATGACTCCCATTAGATGTTTTGAAACTGATCCACCACCTATATAAATTGATGTGATGATGGAATTGTACTATCAAATCCATGAAATTTATTATGTTAAATATATATATATATATAAGACCACGAGGTCCTACTCCATTTCAACCCCTGACACATAAAGAACACATAATAGGCACATGAGACCCTCCTCCTTCTTCTTTATCAGCGACATCACCAACTCCATCGAAAAAGAAAAAAACTCAGTTGGAAAATTTAGCGTGTCCACATAACGGGTAGAAATGAATGAAACGGAGGCAAAAGTATCAAAAATATCTGCATCTATAGAATATGTAATCAAAACGGTATCTCAAATTGTCGACGGTCCTGCCTCTGATCCTGCTGGTTCCTGATCCACCACATGGAGATGTCTAGTCTCGGCCTAAGGATGACCACTAATATGTGTTTATTCCCTAAACAATATCTGACCAGAAGTTGACACATCCCTACCACCACGGCCGTCAAATATAGATTCTCCATCCTTGAAGGATCTGATTGAGCTGACACTCATCTTGAAGCCACTGATCCTGCTACACTCTGAAGTGGAGTTTCCACCCCAAAAAATCATTACAAGTGTACCATTACTCAATAATGATAACAGGGATTCGAAGGAAATAGTAATGCTTCTCAAATGTGCCTCGTCCTCCCACACTGGTGGAATAGAACTGATCTCGTATTAGAAGACATAGATGAAAACTGCCTGGAAGAGTGGCTTGAACTACTACCTCCCTTCTTCCTATGATAATCCCGCTTCATTTTATTCTATGATGAGCTGCCACTACCCACTAATACTACTGTCCTAAAGAAACCACCCCTCCCATTTTGGTCAATCTCCACCATACACATCCGGTCAACCACCTCTCATAGATCCTCATCTTAAACAAGAAAACCTGGGAGTATATCTCCAGTCGTAAGCCTTTCTCAAACCTATGGGCCTTCACTTGGTCATTAGTGAATATTTTAGGAGAATACCAAACCAACTCAGTGAAATGATTGGCATAATCCATCGCAGAAAGATCCCCCTACACAAGATCCATGAACTCTTGAGATGTAGCAAAGGCCAAGACATCAAAGATGTACTTTTCATTGAAGATGACCTTGAAACTCCCTAGCGCATCTGCTCATTCTTCCCAGTTGGAAGTACTGATTCCCACCACATGTGGAATGGACCCTCTAACAGAAATATGGAACTCTTCACCATGATCTCCTATGGTGTATCCAGGAACTCGAACACGCGCTCAATATTTTTGATCCATTCCTCTGCTTTTTAGGATTCTATGCTGCCTCAGAATGTAGGGGGAGTATTTTTCAGGAACTCATGGTTCTTTTCCTTCATAAGAAATGAGTGATATTATCTAACAAGAGTTATAATAGGAGCCAGTCCATTTCCTAGAGCCTTGACTTCCCTAACCACAGCCTCTACTTACCTTTGATCAAGCAGAGATGGGTGACTCTCTCCAGCTTCCTCCCATGGGTGCAAGGGAGCTTTCTGGTGAGGCATGTTGGTAAAAAAAGGAAATAGTAACAGGATAAAAAAAATAAGTATAAAAATTATGAAAATTTAATCTATAATAGGAAATATAAATAATCCAAACACATTACAATGATAAAAGAGACAACTACCCCAACCCCACATGATGTCCACGTTTTGTCTTCAACACACACGTCTCACCTGGAAGTGACAAAAAACGAACAATTCTAATGTCCATTGGTGACACGACATCTACGAAGAGAGGTGAGGGCCAAGCACCCTACTCATGACCAAAACTCTGAGTTTGGACAGTCCTAGATTATGTCTAGCCCGGCTCTTGCCAAAAAAATAATTTAACCCAAAAATATTATCCTTCTCTGATATCATTTTGACATGAATAGAACGTGGTCTCCAGAAAAACTGGAAAAAAACCTAGCCTATGACAAGACCAGAAGGGCGTTCCCTATCCCCATAGGCTAGAACAAGTTCATAGGTATCATATATTTCAGTTTTGGAATGATTTACCTGAGTAAGGATACATAAAACATCAAAAACAATCGATAAAACGAATCAAAAAATTCATGGAAAACAAGCTATAAAAAAATTCAGTACTAAATACATAGGTTTAAACATAGAACAAGAAGTCCATAGAGAGATATAAGTAATATAAAAATAGCCCCAAGGAATCCACTCGATAATGGGACACCACCCTCTAGCCATCTCCACAACACTACACCATATAAGGGATCAAACAACCCAAACCGCCATCACCCAAGGCCTTGAATTTACATGTTTAAAACATGATCAATCCTACTTAAGCCCAAGGGGTGTAAGAATGGTGTTTTTATAATAAAAATTGGATACTAGAAAAAATATTCCATATAATATAAAATATAAGATAAAAAGCATGCCAGCTTTGATAAGCACAAAGTGGTGGCAATAATTTCAAAAGAATGAAACTTTTAAATGTCAACAGTTTTCACATTGAAATTTTCCATGATTGAGAACTTTTAAGTAAAACATGTATGATACTATATTTTCCAGGAAAAACCCACCATATGCCATAGATAATTACAAAAGAGTCAACGAGTACTAATCTCGAGAACACCCCTATGCACTAGTTAGTCTTGGGCCCCATGTACCTCGTACCTCGGTGTAAATTAACCATAGAAAAAATCAGATTTCATGCACAAGCCACTATTTTGGAATATTCCAATAACCTAGGGTTCTCCAAAAATCATCAATATTGTTTTGTTAGTGTTTTCATTATCCATTTTTCTCATTGATACCGGAATATGACCGCACCATATCACAAGCAAACTGGTATATATCCTCCCTCGAAGATACATGAGCTTCCCACTTTGTGCTCAGACCCAAATTCACATGATACCAAAATCCATTACCACATAAAAAATCTGACTACTCATAATCAATTAAAAACAGTAGCTACACATTTTTAACACCATATACACCACCCAATAAAACCTTTTTGATTTCCATAAAATAACTTCACAAAAAATAACAATGTTTTGCACACAAAATCCCTTCAAAACCCCACTTTGTATACTATGTGCAAACCCGTATTTACCAAAACAAAATTTTTAGCACACAAAACGTTTCTATAAACTTTTTACATTAGTTTTAAATAACCCCAATTGGCATAACATAAAACAGACATGTAAAAAAAACCAATTTAATAAAAAATTGATACCTAAAAATCATTTTCATAACAAATATTACCAAAACTAGATTTCACAGCAAGGATAATGAAGGATAAGTGTTATAAAAATTTAAATTCCTAAAATCTAAGTAATCTAGCATTGATTACCCTTGTAATCACCTACCACAATTATCAAAACCATTGAAACTTTGTGTGAAAATTCAATCACACCACCACCGCACCACAAGCGAGTTAGATCAAGCCTAATACTAGAAAAATGGACCAAGAAGCCCAAGATCAAACCTAGGTTCAAAACCCGACATTGTGGACATAAGGAACATCAATAATATTAGGATAAACCCCTTACGAAAGGAAGGAACTCTATGAAATTGAATAACGAAGGAAGGAGACCCACTTACATGAGGGATCTTGAAACAATCTCCCCAAATACACTAGTATTTTAATTTACAAACTACAAAAAATATAAGTGAGGTTCAAAGAAGGATGAGATGATCAAGTGAGTACTTAAATTTAAAAAAAAGAGTAAAAATTGAAGGAGTTGTGAAGGATACATGTTACCTCTTCAAATCTGGACGATTTGAGAAATTCTATGAACTTCTTCCCTAACGATAAAAATGATATCCAAATATGGGGGAAAGAGAATGGGGGATCACCTAGGTTATTTAGTCTTGGGTGAGACTATAAATTGCCTAAAAATCATAAAAATTAAATAACATATTAAATAAACAAATTATTTTTCTAGATTGGAAATTTACTTCCATAGTGGACTAATTCCTTAATTTAAAATCCAAATCCACCATGTGTATGGATTATTAAAGGTTCCAAATTGATATTTTTGTGTCAATAGGTCAGAGGATTATATTTTTAAAGTGTAATGGGTGAAAAATGTTGAAAAATTAAATTGATATAAAACAAAAAAAAATTGTTTTTAAATCTGGAAATGGACTCATGATTTGGCCTAAATCATGAAAACTCACCCTTTCCTAAAAATGAATGGGAAACTCCCACAAAAAAGAATTAATGGAAATTAAATGAAATGTAACATTAAAATATGTCATGGAAGTGAAATGATTCAATGATTTGTGTGTTAGTTTCCTTGTTTTCTCATGCTTGTTTCGTTATTAAAGATCCAATTATTTTTCATTTATCAAAGTATAATGATATAAATAATAATAATAATTCCATAAATATCATATTTACACATCAATTATACTTTTTATAAAAATCATAAATGATGGTTTCATGAAATTAAGCATGTAAAGATTGTTTAGATGGTCGGCCACACATACACATGAGTATAATTTTCAGTTTTTACAATCATTATAGAAAAGAGGTATGTAATATTTAATAATTATACACTTATAATAATAAAATAAATAATCTATAATGTATTAAAATATACTGATATATGTATCATAAATTTGGGGTGGTTATGAAAATAGAGTCACATCATTTCAGGAAGGTAGTTTTCCACACGTTCATAAATGATGTTATCATATTTCATTGAGTGAAAAGATAAGAGAGAAATTCATATATGTATATATATATATATTCATCTCAGAATGATTTATATGTAATTAATATCATAATTATTTTAGGTATATCACATATAATGATTAAAATTCACCTTATAATTTTTAATGTAAAGCCTAAGTGAATGATGAATCGCATCGCTTCACGTTGTAGTTGTCTCCCATACACACGAGTGATATTATCATATCTCTTACAGAATGTATTATAAAAAGGAATATATAATAAAATGAATAAAAATGTATAAATATTTTTTAAAAATAATATATATATATATATATATATATTATCAATCATCATACCTAATCGTGGGAGGGGGTAATGGAAGAACAAATGACATCTATTCTTGAGGCGATAGTCCACCGTACACTTGAATGATTATTTCGTAACCCATTTGATATAATTTTATATGGTTTTATATAAGGAAATTAACATAAAAAATATAATAAATTTATTATACTGAGTTTTTTATGTCATATTTTTTTAATAATTATTTAATGAGTTGTACAACGAAGTAAAATAAAAACACATTTTGAAGAATGGTAACATTTTATCAGGTAACCTCCATAATATTTCAAAAAAACCCAAATAGGATTAATCTATTCAAAAATTACTTATTTTAGATGAGAGGGGGTAATTTGGGATGAAATTTTGTAGGACATCGACGAGCCAAAAGGGTTTGAAATTGTGAATAAGACATGATAGGGGGTGTCCTTTTTTATGTGAGGTGAGCAGAACACTTTTAATGTTTGGAAACAAATAAAATCAATCCATGTATTATTCATATCTAATAGCTACCATAATTATCCATTATCGATAATAGAGGTCATAATGTCGAAATGTGGCCAAAAATATATTTTAGACTTGTTCTTTATGTCAATTTAAACCTTATATTTCTAGTTTTACCCAATATAAATCCTTTTTACCTTACACATGGTAATTAATTTTTATTGTTTTCAAAATTCATTATGGAAAATTATTATTTTGATTTTATCAAAATTTATAATTTTTTCTTATTCAGAATATGGGATCTGTTTTTTCAACTTCAATTAAAATTATTTATAATATATATATTTAAAATTATTACCGCAGACACGATGAGAATGCCGGGTCTTACTGAAACATGGTAAAAAGATAAAAGAACTTAAATATTATAATTCAATAATAAAATTATTCTAATGACCAAAATTGGATTAAATTATATGTTATTTTACAATTTTTATTTAAACCAATTACGAATAAAATTTAAAATTATAAATTATTTGAAGGAAAACCAGTTTTCAATTAGAATTTTTTAGTTTTCAATATTCATCAAAAACATAAACAATTCGGAAAAATATCAATGCATAAATATAATCATATTTTTATATGATTATTTAAATAATTAAATTTATATTGTAAAACTAATTTTCTAATAGGGTAAAAATTAATATTAAATTATGTACGCAATGGGTGATTAAACCCCTATTTAAAAAATATAATTTTCCAAAAAACATTTCATTTTCATCCAAATGATTTTTATTTTTATTTTAATTCAATAAATAAAATGCACATGTTCAAAATTTTTATTTTCATACTATATTTATCTCTATTCATACACACCAACATAATGGAAATGATATAATAGTTTTTATTAAAATAATAATAATATAATATAGTATTGTGTTTCATTTAAACTGGGTGTTACATGCATTTCAAGTTATCAAATAAATTAAAATTATTCTAAAATAATAATATTATAATTTATTAAGGTGATATAATAAATTTAAATGGACAAAAACCAAAATGAAAGATATATGAAAAATGAAGAATGTGTTTACCCAAAACATGTTTTAATAAAAATTGGATGAAAAATGGGAAATGACGGATATTATTAAATCATATATGGTAAAATATATATTAATATTGTAATTCAATATATGTATAGTAACCCTATAATTATTAAATTTTACCTTTGAATATTTATAAAGGATGTCAATAAATATATTAAGGGATTTTTGTCTAACATTAACTTTATGGGACACATAACTTATACACCGCTTGTTTCCATTTTGCAGAAAATATACTATGCATGGATGTATTTTATGTTTAAAATCATGAAAATAGTTGTAAATAAATATACATATATTAATATGTCTTTCTTATAGATTATGATTCAAAACATACCAAAGTTGTAATGACTTTATGTTACTATATTTTTAACTATAACGAATTTTATGATTATGCATCCCATGGTGAGATCTCATGATCTACATCTCATGAAAAACATGAATTTTATTCATAACTTTTTATTTCATAAAAAATTATATTTTTAATTAGTTTTCCTTCTTTTAAGTACAAAATTGTCCAAAAAATGTTTATAAGAAAACAAAATTATTTCTTTCTTCTATCGAAATTCGTTTTTTATTTAATGTCAATATTTTTTTAAAATGTTTTAAAAAATGTTTTAACTAACCTAAAGGGATTAACTAAATAAATTTTTACCCATGTTTTAATTTAAAAAAAATGGATTAAATGGAATCTTCTCGTCTATTTATGAAGGATGTGCTTTTTAACTTTTTACCAAAAATGTTAAAGGAATCATTATTTTAATGAGTATGACATGAATGTAGTTTTACAAAACAATTAAAAATATATATTTTATATCATTGTTTATAATTTTCCCATGATATTTAAAATTAAATTTATTTCCACAATGTTATAAAAAATTATAGTTTTTAAAGGGTAATTTTCATATTGAAAAGGGTACATTCCACAAGAAAATATCCAAGCGATATTTAGAAATCATTTTCTATCTATGTTGAAATAAATTGAAGTTACCTAATGATTATCCAATATATAATCCAATGATAGAAACATTACTCTTTCTAGTGATTGTTTCCGATTATGAATAAAATATGTGTGTGATGCCCATTTCTTTTAGTGGGTTATGTTATGGTTAATGTTTTATGATCTTGTCGTACACCCATATTGGGTTTTAAAAATTTTATGGTGGTTACAACATATCTAAGGAAAATATTGATATTTTATCCAAGGATGGTGGTAACATTATTTCCAAGGAATTTTGGGACCAATATTCCCCTATAAGGTATTGTGTAATGATTTATATCTCAAGATATAAATATGAATGGAATTAGGAGTGAACCCAACTTAATAAGGGTATTTTTCATAATGATATCCTTGGTAGTAGACATGAATACTATAATGGTTTGGGGAGTAAAAGCATTCTTATATGATAATTTCTTTATTGGTCATTGACTAAGAAGGAAATTATTTTCAATCCTTATTTCAATTATGCATATATTTGTCTTATTATTGTGTTATTATCTCATATAAATTATTCTTTGATTCCATTAATATTCATGTGTTATGAGTTTCCAGGATTTATTCAATAAATCATGTTTCAAATATTAATATTTTAGGATATGGTTTTTAAATGTTATCCTGATGTTATATTACCCTCAAGCTCATACTATGTTAATATCTCCCTTGTTTACCCTTATAGATCATCTGAGCTCAGACTTTATTATACTTTTTCCACCATTTATGATAAAATATATTATGTATTTTTCTACGATATGTATAAAAAGTATTATATTTATGAAGAACATAGTGGTATATATCAGTTCACTTATGATCTAGTTTTTGATGCATCCCTGTTTACAATTGCACTAAACTTATATGATTATGAAATATATTATAAGGGTATTTAATGCATATTTATCTATTAAGATGTAATATATATGTATGAATATTTTGGTTCTCTGTACGAATAACTAAAACTTGCACCTAAAGAACTAATAGTGATTCTCAGAGTGTTTTATATCTTTTTAAGATAATGTTAGATGGATTATACCATTGGATCCTTCCTCACAATGACTTCATGATAAGGGTTTTAACTGAATTGGAAATTAATAATTAATATCAAGTGAATGGAATTATTATTTAAATATATTAATTGTAACTAATATGTTAAAATAACATATAATAAAATATTATATGGTTGTGATAAATATTTTTTGAGGACATATATGAAAATGTGGATGAAAAAACATTATTAGGAATTTCCCAAACTACATTTTCTGCACCCATAGACTTTTATACTCGAGTTATAGAGTCATGAAAAAACATGTCTCCATTTATGTAATCCCTTTGAGGGAATTACAATGTACTATTATTACCACATTTAAAAAAAGTTTTCAAAATGTTTTCAAGGATTAAAATAGGAAAAAGATGTTTATAGATGCTATGAAATATCCATTATGGGAGTGTTAGAGTAATGGAGGAAAACATTTTACCATGGAATTATTAATATGAATAAATTAATTTTCATTAATGTTAATTTGTGGAAGATTTTTTCACTAGTGTGAATGAGATTGTGATTATTAGTAGAGGATTTGAAGAATATCAATTAGATAAAATAAAATTTAATAAATGTTTCCATATTTATTTATATGGGTTTCATATTAAAGATTCATATCTTTAATATCATGATTTGAATACATTTTCATTTGATGACTTGAATAATATTTTGGTACTGTATGAAATATAGAAGGGTATTTATTTTATAATAAAAATTAATATAGAGAAGGTAATAACATTCAAATCCATAAATAATGAATAATAATTTTTGGATTTTATAAATGAAGTGTAATATTTAAATTAACATAGAGATGTTGATGTTATGTTTGAAAATATGATGTCATTTATCTAAAAATTGTTTTGAATGTAAAATATATAAAACATTTTAATCATACATAGATCTGTTTCAACTCTACAAGAATTGTACATTTTTATATAAATTATTCATTATTATCAAATGAAAAAAATAAATATTTTTATGTTTCATAAATTATTGTTTAGGATCAAGACTCATAAATTCGATAAAATGATGTCACCCTTAATGAAATATGAATATAAATTCTATAAACTGAAAAAGAATGTTGTTTTGAAAATATATAAGTAGATGAATGTTTTAGTGAATGTGATGAATATTCATCTCCTAGATATCATGATGAGAAATTATCAATCATCATAGTGATTTAATAATAGTTTTATATTGAAGGGGATAGTGATGAAATGGACATGGAATAGATGATGATGTGTGTTTCAAGTGAGTGTCTCATGAAAAATGGTAAACTATATAAGGATAACAAGAATTTCAGTATGAGACAGATTTTTTTAAATGAGTTTAATTTTGATACAATATAAATATATCTACAATTAATTAAATAGGTGGTACATTTAAGTGTCCCCCTTTCCTAATATAATATGTTTAATTTACACTATAAAATTAACATAGAGAAAAATGTAGTAGAATATTTTTATTATCAAAAAAGATTTTGGATTCCATTGGTCAATTAATGATTATCATGCTAGGTTTCTATAACCCTATGCATGAAAATGGTGATACTTCAAGGAGTAGTGAGAATACTACAGAAATATCCAATATTATTTTAGGTCTAAAAATTCATAATTTTCGTTAAATATATAGATTAAAAAATTCATAATGTTTAGGATAATATAGATAAAAGTAAATTTAAGTCAAACTAGAGGAAAAAATATATCTTCAAAAGTTGAATATGATATTCTCAAAAGGCTAGATGTGGAAAACAATTCTTTAAATGGATTGATCTTAAATTGATGAAAAATTATTATATAAAGGGAAATATATTTAGAGTAACAGAATTGTTCTTACAAAATGTATTTTGATGTAGTGGTAAAAAAGTTTGATAATAGTATGTGTTATAGTTTATCATATGAGAAATAGTTTCTATAGAATTCACATTTGATAGATATTTTTGATCTTTTGGTATGTATATCTTATTTAAATGAATTTTTAGTAAAATTTATGATACTAAAAATATTTTTGAATTATATAATGGTATGAATTGGGTGGGATTCGACCAACTCATTGGAGAATGGTTCAAAATGAATATAATAATATAAGATAACGAATGAAGAATCATGTTCACATTCTGAATGAACTTACTATGATATGTGATCATTTGGTTTAAAAAGACATGGAATACCAAAAAAAAGTCCAAGATATATTATTCATGATAAATAATTAAATATTTTAGAAGAAGAAAGAAAAAGGATTTGTGAAATCATACATGATATAAATTTTATTGACACTAAATTAATATAATCTTCCACAAATATTAAATAATGGGTATTTATATGTTTTTATATGTGAAAAATTGTAGACTAAAGTCTTATGGAATTATAGATACGAATTTTTCACATTTGGAAATGATGGATCTTATAAAATTAAAAGTTTTTTTCTCAATAATAATTAGTGAAGAGAATTTAAAATCAAAGAGTCTACCACATTAAATATGGGATTTAAAAAATATTTTCTTCAAAAAAAATTGATGAAGATAATGGTTTTATATATTTGAAATAGTGGTTTCTGTTAATGATATTGATATATAGATGTGTTAGGAATTAATAATTCAGAATAAAATGAAACCACTTTCAATTTTGATATGATAGAAATTATAGTTACATGGTTTAGTTTTACATGAAAGAGTTAGGGATTCAATGACTTGGTCACATTTCATTAATGTTCCTGAAACATTTCTCATGATGAGATATAGTTTATGATGGGAATTGGTTAAAAATAATGAATATGTGGGTATGAGAAAGAATCCAAAAGTGGAATATTATAAATTCTTTACATTAAAAGTGGATATACAAATAATAAATCAATTATAACTTATCTATTCAGATATTTGTGGACCAATGTTGAAATAATATTATGAAGTTATAAATAATTCAGCAAATTCCTAGATCAAAATTCTTGGATCACGTGCATCATTTTCATGAAGCCCAAATCATCATAATTGAGTCGGTTTTAAAAAATTTAATAGAGTAGAAATGGAATTTTATCATTCATTGAAAATTATCCATCCAATTTATATAGATAATTATATAAGTGACTAACTGGAATACTATTTAGAGAATCATGGTATTTTTCATGAGTATAGTGTACTATATACTCCCAAAAAATTTAGGTTTTTTAAAGTATAAAGAAATGCTTGATTTACATGAATTGAACCATATTGGAGTAGTATACTAATTTTTCTTTATATAAATGGCATGTGATTGTGATTGTTTTACATATTAAAAAATGATTCCTATATCATTTTTACTCATATATGGCCTGATATGTTATGTTTTATATGTATTACCCCTTTTAATGTATCTATTGTTTTTATGGTATCTTTTTTATGAATATTAGTAATGGTTAAAAAGGATTTTTTTAAATACTAGATGTATATATTTTCATGTAATATTTAACAAATAATAAAGGATATTATTATTGTATAACAGAATACTAAAGGGGATTATTTCATTGAATGTAATGGTTTTAAAAACTATTTTTATGGGTCTAATAATGAATGAAAACATATATAATGTCTATTAGAGAAATTAATAATTGATTGGTAAACATGTATAAATTTATAGAAATCGATAATATGTGATTTTTGCACAAGAAGAATATACATATTCACCCATATCAATAGACACTAAATAAACAAATCATGTACATCCATGTTTTAGTATGAAAGTGTGTGTATATAAAAACATTATTATTCATGAATAATAAGAAAAATTAGAGATCATTGAGAAAAATATCTCAAAACATGTTGATTTCTCTAGTGGAAAGATAAATATGGATATATTTAATCATCAAAAGTGAATTCAAGATATGATTGATTACATAGGTCAAAATGAATAAAATAAACCTAGGAGCTCGGTTTAATGATGAAAACCAAAATTATTATTATAAAAATGGTTATTCTATAATATTTTTAATGAGAAAAGTTAATTGATGAGATTTGGGGATTAGATAATATGATAAGTGTAATATTATATTAAATGAATTTACATTGAAAATAAATTTTCGCTTGTTTCTTAGAGTAATAACAGAATTATGGTTTTAAAATTTTGGAACATAATTTATATAATATTCTATAAATGGATGTAAAATCTTCATTTCTCAATGGTAAAACTGGTGAGGGTGTATATTAAGAAAACTGAAGTCTTTATGATTAACGATTATGAGATATGTGTTTATAGGTTTAATTAAGAACTATAGAGGTTAATATAAGCTCTAATAGTGTTCTATTTGAATATTGACTTATTCTTGAAGTCCCTATGAAAGGAATAGTGTAATATTATCTCTATATATGAAAAGTAAGGGTATCAATTATATCCATTATCTTTGTTTATAATAATATATTCTAGAATTGGAGAAGATGTTTTCATGGTATTTTCAACCTAAATAAAAAATTATTTTGAGTTGTAGATGTTATAAGAAACAATGTAATTCATATTTATTAAAATTTCTTCACAGAAAGATCAAAATTTTCATTATCAAGAGATGTATTATTGAGGGTTTCTAAAGATGATAAAAATAGAGGATAAAATGATTTATTTTATCTACATTTTACTGGAAAATATGATTTTTATATATGATGTTGGATATTATGTGGATTGAAAGGTGTTTAAATACCTATCAAGAGTTTAACATATTAGATATCATTGAGGATTTGTGTTATCTATTACATTACATTATGTGAATGGTATCAATTTTCACATATATTATCATATTTTATCTCTCTAAAAATGATTATAATTTATATAAAATTCACTATAAAATACAATTTTGAATAAATCTATAATAAAAACATTGGTTTTATTAGCTATTTTAATGTAGATTGGGTTGAATTTTTTATGAGAAGAATTCTATATACAATTATGTAATTTTATTGATAGAATTAATTATAATAAAACATAAGAAGAAGAAAATATATATTCCAATGATTATAATGAATGTATACTATATATCCATCACCAATTAAATAATTCAATTAATGTAGATAAATACATAATTAGACGATTTGAATGTGTTATTGAAGCTAACTTTGATGTTGCGATATAATAATAAATGTGACATCAGTATTCTGATAAATCTAATTCAACATTCACGATTTAATAATGTTGATAATAAATAAATATTATTCAAGGATATGGTGGGATAATGGTTATTAATGGTGAGAATGTTTCCAAAAATAAGACAGCGGTGAATATAAATTTCAAACCACCACCAAACTGTGAATTTTAGAAATTGTTGTTATTGATGGAATTTTAACTACACAATTCTTAACGTAGTGTTATGGTTTTTACACCCTCTCCCATTTATTCCATGGATGTTGTCATAAAATTGAGATACGAGTAAAAAGTAAATTTGAATACATATAACTTTTAATGTTGGATAAGTCCTTTAATAAGAAAGAAAATATATTTAATGGTTTGTTTTAATGCAGAATATTATTTCCTTAGTGTAAACACATCATTTTTGTGTTCGATAGTATTATTTTATTGTGTATGTGAGGATTTTACTATGGGGGAACATTTTTAATTTCTTTTCTGATTATGTTTGAAATTTTTTTATTTCTAACATGTAGAATAATATTTTTGAGATGATAAATTGAGAGTATTCGTAATGGTATTTTTCTGAACATCAATTAATGTAACTCAATTTTAAAAGACTAATATTTTTATACATTGGTATTGTTTACTAAATTATTTTTTCTCATGAGGAATTAGAATAATTTAATGAAAATTGTATTATATGATTGAGATAGATTATAGTTTTGTGGTTAATAATAAAATTCCAATTATGGAGGTTACTATGATTGGAAATGTGTTTATGAGTGTGAAAGTTCACCAATGTATGGTTGATATAAGAAGGGGTAGAAATATCATGAGGTGATTTTTTATTAACAATTAGGTCAATATTTTTTCTAGAATCTATCAAATAATAAATCATGTATATCAGATCATTTTAGGATACACAATTACCTGACAAACGTGTTGATTATCGTCATAAGATGAATTGGGAAAATTTAGATGTGTTATGAATATTATTTTAGCTATAGAGTGATGTCCGGGGTTGTTTGAGATATGATAGTGAAAATATTTCTTCGATGGTAAGGTTTTTGATATATCCTTATTACCATAGATGGTCGTTTTAGTGAGATAAAACATATCCCATTGTAATCATATTTCATAACTGGTGATTTTAATTCCTAGATCTGATAATTTTTATGATATTATTTCATGAAATATTTTCTATTAGATAATAAAAATACATGAATTTAATTTTCTATACTATTTATTAATGGAATATTACTATTTCGTGAAAACGTTTATTATCCAATAAATCCACATATTAAAATTCAATACTTAAGGACATGACTTTATAGGATCATTATTTTTATTATATAGAAAATGATTTCATCATGAACAATGTTTTTTCTTCATGAAGTTATATACTAAGACAATATTATAGTGTTTATAAGGAAACTTATATTCTCAATAAATTATTACAATGTTAAGACAATGAGTGTTACATAACAATTATCATGGACGGACAATTACTTTGGGATTTGTTGGAGATAAATATTTTTTAACTATATGAATTGCACTATAATGCACCTCTTCACACCCATATTTATGGTATAATTTAGTTTCTTGATGTTTTTTTAATATAGATGTGTGTATGAATTAAATTACAAGAACCCTTCTGCCTCTAAATAATATCATTGGTGAGTTGAATAGATATATTGATTTAAAAGACCACATTGAAGTGAGTGAAGCAAGTTATTGTATTTTATTATAGAAATTAAAATTAAAAATCATAATTTAAAAAGGCATAATTTGTTTTTCTTCATCCTCATAGTAGATAGAGATTATAAGGGTGGAACGACATGGTGATGTATATGTTTATGAGGGAAAAAAATAAATTTTTTCTTGAAGATAAATATTTATACAACAAATATCAAAGGCTTAATTTTAATAATATATACTATAATAGTCATATATTGAGTTATATAGTTATATATTGTGTTTTTATGATCCTCGGTTCATCTTTGTTGTAAAATATCATATTTGACGAATGATGGAGATTTTTGGTCTTGTCAATGTAGTTTCTAATTGTTCAATTACGATTTTTCATTTATTGATGTGAATAAGATGAAATGGTAAAATATTATTGAAGAATTTGGATATTATTTTTTTGATGTAAGATTGTAGTTTTTATTTCCCCCAAGAGTTATTGGTGTTATATTCAAGAGAATACAATAATTTTATGTAGATATTTAAAAACACCTATGTTTCAAAGATTATTCCTACTTATTTTAATAAAATATATACTTGTAGATTATTGTTTATTAGTGGAATATCCAACTACATGTCAATGATGAATAAATTTATTTTGAACAGTGAACCTTATATAAAACACTTTTCTTATTTGGGTGTATAGATATGTTAATGAAATCACAAAACTAATTGTTTCTCATTAGAAGTGGTCTGGTATTGAGGATGATATTAGAGGTAACATGAATGAGTCATCGTAACAAGTGATGATGTTTGGTCAGTGAAAGCATGGAATATTTTTTATTCAACGGAAAAAGACTGCAATTCTTTTTTTGATCCCCTTCTTAGTTAATATTCTAATGGAACTGATTACACTACTAAAAAAACCAAATTAGTTGTTCACTTTTACTACAATTTTTTATATAGTAAAATTCTTATGTAAACTCATAATAATAATAATAATTATTATTATTATTTTCTCTAAATTTTAACTAGAAAAATCTAGTTGTGTTTTTTATGAAATTGGGGTTTGGTTTTCTGTAAAAATGATAAATTATGATTTTATAGATTAATAATTAAATAAAATTATGGGAATGTGATTACCCCGAGTAATTATATTAAGTATATTCAAAACAATAAGAGCTGAAGGGTTGAAATTTTAACCATTGATAATAATAAACTAAAACTGTATTTTTATGACATTTCAATTAGGATAGCTCCTAGTGGTTTTTTATAAAAAAAACATTCAATGAATACCATTGCTGATCAATTTATTTTAATCAAACATAAAAAATTTAAATTCATCAAGGAAAAAATGAGGAAATGATGTGTTATAAAAGTTTTTTAACTGATAATGTTATAATTACAATAAATTGAAACATTATGAGTTATAATTATAGAAACTTTGAACTGATAAAATCAACACTAGTACACAATAATGGGACTAAATGAGAAATATTATTAAACACACACATATTTTAATGCCTTGATCCTAGTTACCCAGAGTCGGTGAATTATTTCATTTTATTGGCATGATCACAATAGGTCATGTCTCGAAAGACTGATTAGTTTATTAGCCTTTGAAGTACTAGATACATAAAAAATTATTACAATAAAATATTAAATAATAAACAACAACACTGTATCCCCTTTGAACACATTGATATCCTTTGACCTATCCCTGTAGGTTATTCAAAATATACTTCTTTACATCATGAGGAAAAGAAAAAAAATGTGAGATCTCAGATGCTCAGAAAGGATAACAATATAACGGAAACTATCATAAATAAACATAAACCTTTAAGGAAATGTATAAGACTAAAACAAAAGCTTTTTAAACATAAAAATCATCATAATATGGAAAATACAAATCAAATAATTCAATTTACTTATTCACATGGATATTCTACTAGTCAAATAATAACGTGTAATATCAATAGCTAATTTCATAATGATAAAATCCATAATGTCGGACATCATTACCACATACTCAAGGCCTCATTCCAAGACTAAAAAAATTATCCTTTCAAGGGATTGTTCCAAGACACTAGTTAGTATCATGATACCTACTGATTCATCGAGGAGATATAGTGGGCTCCACCGATCACTTACAAAGTCCAATGCATTCCTCTTATAAAAAGGTTAAAACATAACATAAACATTCATATTAAAATAAGCATTCAAAATGCTAATAATTTATCCATAAACTATTAATGGTATAAAAATAACACATCCACAGTCAAACATATCACAAAACCTTCAATAAAATATATAATATTGTATCACAATAAATCATCTTCAAAAAAGTGTAAAATCCATCAAAAGATGTTGACATAGATGAAATCAAAACTATTCGAGAGAAATATATCTTTCAATTTTGAAATAATTTTAAAGTCACGTAATTATAAAATAAAACATCAATTTTTAAAATATACTTATAAGATTGTAAATTAATCTTCTAAGGTTTTATAATGGTGAAAAATTTCCACACCCACCATATAAGTTAAAAAACATTCTTACCTTAATTTTTCAAAAAGGTCATAAAGTACCATGATTGGAAAACAACAGAAAGTTTCATTTCAAAATAATTTATACTAATTGAAACAAGGGAATAAAGGAATTTAACAAATATTATATTAAATATTAATAATGTTTTAAAATACATTTTTATGAAACACAAATGTGGATGATAAAGAAGTCTGATTAGATACATTTGTGAAAACAATGTTGGATAACAATGAGATTGGGAAATTAACACTTATCTTGTACATTACCTTAGTCAATGGTATGTTATCCTCTTGTATAATAGTTAAATAATTCATATTAAATTAAAAAAGAAACACATACATAAATATGATATCATATATGATCTTCTAATATAACTTTGTTATTTATATTTCAGTAGTATCATTGTTTCAGGTTTTAGATAATTCATTTTACATTATATGTTTCATTATGTAAGTCATGTTTGTTATGTATAGGATGTATGTGAATCATATCCATAATTATTTTATCTTCATAAAAACTATTTTAAATCACAAAATGAAACTTTTTCTAGAATGGTTACGATGGTGAATGAATCTAATCGCGTTCGTGGAGACGGTAATCCATACGTACGCACGAGCGACATATCATTATATTGATGGTGAAATAGTTTGTAATTGGATGGTATATCATATAAAGAGAATAATTAAAATGTTATATTTATTATTTACATCAATTATACTCATTATTATACCCATCCATATAATGAAGTGTTGAATAACAAACAACACCACGACGTGGAGACGGTTAGTCATACGTACACACTTATGGTGACATTTTCATTTATATAATGGATAGAATAATGAATATGGTTTTATCATATTTATAATATCATCAAAGTATGTATAATTTACTAGAGTTATTATTTTTCTATGGAAACATCCGTGATATAGATAGTGGAAGAAGAAAATAACTTTAAAAGAGGTGATGAAATTATTATATCTTTTTTAGGTGATTCTTTTATATTTGATCAAAAGGGACCCTTATAGTGTCTTTATGATAAAATTATTTCCTATAGGTTGTTTTGAGGGTATTTTTTAGGATATTTCAGTAGGGTTTGGCCGAGCCAAATGGCTTTGGATGTGTGAAAGTATGATAAGGGGAAGTATCCTTTATGAGAGAGGCGAGGGCCACTTTTGGAAAAGATTGAAATATTATTTTATTATAAAATAATTTTCCGTTTATAATTGATAAAAATAGATTTATTTCGAGTCTTAGGTGGGTATGGGTCGAAATCCTCCCTACCAATATGTTTTAGGCAAGTTTAGATCACCATATTAACCTTATCTTTTAGATTTATCTCTTAGTTAAATAGTTTAACTATTACAATGTCTTCATGTATTTTTATATTACATGGTTAATAAACTTACTATAATATGACAAGAGAACCTAATGTGGTTAATAAATGAAATTTCTATCATTATATAAGTACTTTGGCCAAACAATAGATTTTTACGAATATTATATCATTTAATAATATAGTATTTTTTAACTCATTTATGTCAATTTTGTCACTATTTAGTATTTGGTTTTTTGTGAATGTCAAAAAAAACATGATTACTTCAAAACAAATACATTAAATAAATCCTAACATGTCATATTGACCTCTAAATTTTTTTAATGCATCAAATGTCTCAATTTACATTAATTTTAATATTTAAATTATCAATTATTTTAATCATTCATTAGTAAGGCAATTATCGCATCATCATTGGGTCATAAATATATTTACATATTTAATGTCTAAAATTTTTAAATAAAATAAAATTATGTAGGAAATATATTTAGATTTCTAATGAATATTTATAGTCAAATTTATCATATGTATAACCCTATATTAAAACTATTTTAGGTATTTAAATTTTAATTTATCACTTTTAAATATTCTTTAAATAAAATAGTAATAAATGTCCTAACTAAATCCAAGTGAATCAAAGAGGATCATATATTATTCCTAAGGTTGATTTTTGCAGAAAAAAGTTTATCCAATATAATTAATACACGTGTTAGGGAAAATATAATATCATTTTTACCTTTAATTACCATATTTACTTTTAACTGTGGTAAATACAATTCAACTGTTACTATTTACCAAAAACTATTTTGATCCTATTGAATTCCATTTTACATACTGATGCCAAACTTGTCTCTCAAAATTTATAAATTCAATTCACAGATGTGGTAAAATTATGTTTTCTTCCAATTAGCAAATGTTCCTTGAAGGATGGTAAAAGACGTTAAGTTTTTCAATAAAATTTTATATATCTAATATTATTATAAAATGACTCTAATGAATTAAATTAAACTTATATAGGTATTATGTATATATTTTATTATTAAAATAAATTTAAATAAAAATAATTATTATTTTAATAAAAGTTTATTTTAATCAATAATGCAGGGTTTTTCACTATTCATCAAAAATTGAACGTTTTCAAAAAATACCAAAACACCACCCTAAGCTAATTTTGATATTCCAAATCAAAAAATGAAGTCCATTTTGAAAAATAAGATTTTAAAAATATTAAAAATTGGGTATTACTATTCATATGTATTTTTTAATGGTCGGTTTGATTGTTTGTGGTGTGCTAGAACTCGAAGTTGCGTACATCACAAGCTATTGTGTTATTCAAAGAGAAGTGTAGCATGGAATCTTGGGGTGTTACATTCTTCCCTCCTTCAAATAATTTTTTATACTAAATTCATGAATGTAACTCCATAAAATGATCTGGGTGGTTCTTCATCATAAGTTCCTCGGATTCCCATTTTTCCTCTACCATCTTATAGTTTCTGAATAGAAATTTTACCAAATGATTCATCTGGTTTCTCAACACTGGTTCTCTGGTATCAAGAATCATTACAGGCTCCTCACAATAAGATAGATCAGGTTCCAATTATATTTCTTCATAGGTGAGTACATGTGTTTTGTTAGGCATTTATTTTCTCAACAGTGATACGTGGAACGCGTCATGAACGTTGAAGAGACATAGATGCGTTTCCAAACTGTAAGATACAACTCCAATTCGTTCTATAATTTCGAAAGGTCTGATGTACTTGGGAATTAATTTACTCTTTTTTTCAGATATTATAATACACTTACATGGAGATACCTTAATGAAAACATGATCTCCTACTTGAAATTCCAAATCCTTCCTTCAATTACCAGCATAATTCTATTTCCATATTTGAGCAGTTTTGGTCTGGGTTTGGGATAATCATTGCCTTTTACATTGTTTCATCAACATGTTCTAGCCCTATAATTTTTCTGTCACCAACATCATCCCAAAAAGTTGGTGTGAGACATCTCTTTCCATATAATGCTTCATATGGGTCCATTTTAATACATGAATAGAAGTTATTATTATAGGAAAATTCTACTAGAGGTAAGTACTCATCCCATATACATTGAATGACATGTGAGAAAAATATCAACATGTCATATAAGGTTTGAATGTCCCATTATGATTGTCCAATAGTTTTAGGGTGGTAGGTAGTTCTTAGATGAAGTTCAGTGTCAACAGATTTCTAAGGAATTTTCCAGAATATTAATTTCAAGCGAGGATCATGATCAGAAACAATCAATAGGGTTACTCCATGAAGACTTAAAACTTCATTAGTATATAGTTTTTGTAAATGTTCAAGTAGTAAATCATCTCTTATAGAAAAAAAATGTGCTGACATGGAAAGATGATCAACAATGACCCATATTGCATCCTTCCTTCTAGGAGCCTTTGGTAGCCTCATGACAATGTCCATCGTAATATATCCCTTTTTCTAGTTAGGCATAGGAATAGGTTGAATGATTCCTAAAGGATGTTGTCTTCCAGTCTTAACCTGTAGAAAAATCATACTTCTTGACACATAATCAACAATATCCTTCTTCAGGTTGTCACACCAGAAAATGTGCTTTCAAATATCTATAAATTTTAGTGCTACCATGGTGTATAGTGAAATTGGAGCTATAAGAATCTTCCAAAAATTCCCTTTTTAGATCAGGTATTTCAGGAACACAAATTCCCTTCCCAAATTTCAAAATTCTATCCTTATATACGAAGTCAATAAATCTACCATCATTCACATCATTAATTTTATTTTGAAACTCCTCATCATTAGTATGATAACATTTTATCCTTTCAAGTAAAGATGTATTGACAACCATTTGAAAAAGTGTTGATGTTTCACCTTCCTTGATTATTCACATGTCCATCTTTAATAAATATATGAACATAGGATCCCTTTCAACTCTCATCTTGTTCAAAACCCCGTGATCTTTTCTGCTCAAAGAATCTACTACCTTATTTTCCTTTCCTGGGTGGTTGTGTATAGTTCAATCATAATCCTTGAGTATTTAAAGCCATCATATTGGCCTCATGTTTAGTTCTTTCTGGGAGAAAATATACTTCAAACTCTTTTGACTGGTATATATCTCATATTTTTCACCATATATATTGTGTCTCCAAATCTTCAAAAAAGGATTATAGCTGCTAACTCAAGATCATGATTAGGTTAGTTTTTTTCATTAATTTGTATTTTTTGTGATGCATAGCCAATAACTTTGTCATTCTGCATAAGGACACAACCAAGTACTTTCTTTGAAGAATCACTATAAATAACTAAGAAATCATTCCCCGATGGAATAGTCAAGATAGCAAAATTGACTAATATTCTCTTAAGTTTTTCTAATCATTCTTCACACTCTTTTTCAAACAAATTTAATTCCTTTGTGTGTGATCTTGGTTAATATGTTAGCCAATCGAGCATTATTATGGATTAAACACCGATAATAACCTATTAATCCAATAAAACTATGTACCTCAGTTATACTCATTGGTGATGGCCATTCATGTATTGATAATGTCCTAGAAGGATCAATATAGATTATATCCTTAGAGAAAATATGTCCAAGAAAATAAATCTCTTGTTAACTGAAATCACACTTGTAAAACATCTCATATATTTCATATCTTCTGAGAGTCTTTAGAATAGTGCACAAGTGATTTTTGTAAAAGTTTTAGAATTTGGTGTATACCAAGATATCATTAATAGATACCACTACAAATTAATCAATATTTTCCTTGAAAACTCTATTCATTAGATCCATGATAAAAGGGTGCATTAGTCATCCCAAAAGGCATTACTGTAAACTCGTAATGATCGTACTAGGCTCGAAATGTAGTCTTTGAAATGTCTTATTTTTTCACGCAGAACTAATTGTGTCCATATCATATGTAAATCATTGAAAAACATTGATCTCCATGATGTTGATTGAATAAATACTGAATGTGATGTAGTGAATACGTGTTCTTTATTTTTATAGCATTGAACTCCCTGTAGTCAATGCACATCCTCATAGGTCCATCTTTCTTCTTATCAAAACGAATAGGGGCTCCCCATGGAGAAACACTAGGGTGAATAAATAATTTATTACTCAAATCATCTAGTTGTTTCTTTAGTTCCCATAATTCCATAGTGGCCATTCTATAAGGGGTATTTGAAAAGGGCCATGAACCAGGAATTAAATCAATGGAAAACTCTATTTCTCGTTCTGGAGGATGTCCAGGTACACATCAACATATTATTGCACTATAGGTACATCCACTATTTGCACATTATTTTGCTCACCCATAGTTATTTCACACTCTTCCTCCTCAATAATTGAATTTAGTAGAGCTAGTGGGGGTAGATCTAGATGAGAAACATATAGTGATGTTCATGCTCTAGAGATAAGTTATTCCTTATCCACATCAAAATTCTAAACCTCCTTCTTCTTATAATAAATTTCATATCATGGTCTAAAATCCAATTCGTATTGATGACTATATCAAATTTAATCATGGGTATGATGTTGAGATCAGCAAATAAATCACGTTTTTATGCCATAATGTTAACAGTTTCACAAAACCTTTTGCAATAATACATCCATTAAGAGTTTTGACATAAAACTATTTTCTTAAATCAAATTGGAAGTTTTTTATTATCTGGGAAAACTAGGAAGATATGAAAGATTGTGATGATCTAAAATCAAATAAAGCATTGGCTATATTTGAGGAAATGATTAGTGTACCAGCTACCGCATCATTCAGAACTTCAACCTGGGCAGGTGTGATAAAAAATGAATTGCATTTCTCCCGTAGAATTTTATGAGGTATGTTTCCTTGACACTTATGAAATTAATTCACATAATTCCCTATTTAATTACAACTGAAGAATTCAACATGGAAATCCTCTTTCTTACATTTGCAATCCCGAGCTTGGTGGCCTTTTTATCCACACTTGTAACATACTCTCTTTCCCTTTAGGAAAGTACCGGGATATTTCTTCACACATTGACTATAGGGTGTAAATTCAGATTTTCCCTTCATCCCCTTATTTCCATTTAAAGAGTGTTAAATAGATCTCTTCTACTTTTTACTTGCTTTAAAGTCATAAGAATTAGATAATTCATTTTCTTTCTTGATAGAAAATGAGGCAATATCTTCGTATGATGAGAATGATTGAGAGACTAATGCTCGATGGAAAAATGGTTTTTACCCATCCAAGAATCGATAAATCATACTCCTTGGGTTATGTGTATAATCTATATCATTGTTTGATATCCTTGTAATGTTAGCCTCATACTTTTCGACATTCTCAACCTCCCTTTTCCATAGAATCAAAAAATTTCCTTCCATATCCGCTTCATGGAACTGAGCAAAGTATTTTTATTAAAAATGTTCTTTAAACACCCTATATTCCATATTTTATACTTATTCATCATCCTTTGTGAATTTAATTAATGACCACCATTGATCTGCATCTCCTGTGAGGTGATAAACTGCCATGAAAACTTTTTCTCATTCACAACTCCCCAAATCAAGAAATATTTTCTCTATGGAACCTATACATTTCTCACCTACAAATGGATTTGTAGTCCCATTGAATGTTAATGGTTGTTTCCTCATAATGTGGTCTAACATTTATCCTCCACATTGTGGATTAGGGTTCTCTATACGGGTAAGGTTATTATTCATAACATGAGTGAGTTGTCTGAGTATGGTCATAATTTGTTCATCACCAGTTGAATCACCTAATCCACTATAATTGTCATGAGTATGAGGTAAATCCATTCATGGATTACGTGCGTTGATATGATTTCCATTCATTACACTAGGTTCCATTTATAAACAATGTAATACACTTGATTAGTTTTTGAATCGCAATACATAATTCCAAATATTTAAAATACATAACATAAATTGAAATGTTTGTTTATATAATCCATAATCATAAATAAAATGTTTTCTTTGAGGAATTATTTACTCATGAATTGTTCATAATGGTTTTAAAGAAAATTTGAATTATCCAAAGCTTATCCTCTAGGAGTGTCATAACCAAGAGTGAAGAAACTCTCATTGTCGTGCACCAGTTCTGGTTTGAGTCTAGCGAAAAGTTGTTTTCTCATGTTTTTACACAAGATTCATATGTTCTAGAGCTACCTCTACCTTCTCGTATCCACATATGGATGTATTTCTTGGAAAATTCATAAAATATCTTCATCACTAAAAATATATGATGTTATTCTATACTAATCCTCAAAGTCTATCATAAGGTAATGTTCTCTATTCATATTTTTTAAAAATATATTTTTCAAGGTTTGTACATAACTTTCTATGATACCAACTTTAACTCCCTGACCCTAGTTACCCAGAGTTAGTGCATTATTACATAACATTGGGATGATCACTAGAGATCAAGTCTTAGATGACTGAATAGTTTAGTTTCCTTAGATGTACTAGATACTTACATAAGTTTTACATTACATCATGAAATAAAAAAACAACATTGTATCGCCTTCGAACACACTCATATCCTTTGGCCTATCCTAGTATTTTAATCATAATATACTTCTTCAAATCCTAGGAAAAAGAATACACAAGAAAGGGGTGAGCTTAGATGCTCAGTAAGGATTAAAATATATAGAAACTATCATAAATAAGCATAAACCATTAAGGAAATATATAAGACTAAAACACAAGACTTTTAAACTTAAACTCTTGCATAAAATGGAAAATATAAATTAAATAATTATATTTACTTATTCACATGGATATTCAATGAGTTGAATAATTACATGTAATATCAACAGCTAATTTCATAATTATGGAATGCATAATATCAAACATCATAACCACATAGTCAAGGCATTGTGCGAAGACTACAAATAAGATTTTTTCAAGGCCTTGTGCCAAGATACTAATTTGTCTCATTAGACCTGTCGATGCATCGAGGTTCTATAGCGGGCTCTACCCTTTATATACTATGTCTAATGAATTCCTCTTATGAAAAGGTTGAAACATAACATAAACATTCGTATTAAAACTACCATACGAAATGTTAATACTTTAACCATAAAACATGAATAGTATAAATATTACACATCCACAATCAAACATATTTGAAAAACCTTAAATAAAATATGGAATATTTTATTATAATAATTCAACTTCAAACAAGTGAAAAATACATCAAAGGATGTTGACATAGATAAAATCAAAAAAATTTGAGAGAAATATCTCTTTCTATTTTGAAATCAATTAAAAGTCACATAATTATAAAAGAAAAAATTTATTTTGAAGATATTCATTTAAGATTCTAATGTAAGCTTCAAAGGTATTATAATGAAAAAAATAGCTATACCGGCTGTATAAGTGAAAAAAAAAATTTTACCTTAATTTGTCGAAATGGTCATAATGTACCTCGTTTGAAAAATGTCAGATAGATTCCTTTCAAAAAACATTATAAAAATTTAAAAAGGGTATAAATGAATTTAACCCATATTTTATGAAATAGTAATAAAAATTGAAATAAATTTTTCAGAAACACGGATGTGGATGATAAAGATTTTCATGTAGATACATTCATAAAACCAACCTTGGATAATAAAGAGACTGTAAAATTAACCCTTACCTTGTACATTTCCTTATTTGAGGGTACATTAAAATATTGTATAATAGATGAATAATTTTTATTAAATTATATAAGAAACACATAAATAAATATTTTATCATATATGATCTTCTAATATTTTGTTGTTAATAATATTTTAGTAGTATCATTGTTTCAAGTGTAAACTGATACATTTTACTTTATATTTTTTGTAATTAAAGTCATGTTTATTATTAATAGGATGTATTTGATTCATGCCCAGAATGATATTATGTTTTTAAACATTATTTTAAAACATGAAATCAAAAATATTCTTGAATGGTTACGATGGGTAATCAATCTCGCCGCGTTAATGGAGATGGTAATCCGTACGTACGTACGAGCGACAATATCATTCTATTGACGGTGAAATCATTTGTAATTGGATGGTATATCATATACAACAAATCATTAAAATATTATATTTATTATTTACTATAATTATACTCATTATTATACCCATAAAAATAATGAATTGTTGAATAAAAAAATACACCACGACGTGGAGGTGGTAAGCCATACGTACGCACGTATGGTGACTTTGTCATTCATAGGATGGATAGAGTAGTGAATATGGTTGTAACATATTTATAATAACATCATAGTGTGTAGAAGGCATTATATTTATTATTTTTCTATGGAAAAAACAAAGAAAGAGGGAGTGGAAAAAGAAAACAACAATAAAAGAGGTGATGAAATTATTACCTTTTATTAGGGTTCTTCCTTTTGATTTGATAGAAAGATCTTCTTAGGATGTCTTTCCGATCAATGTAAGGCCTATAAGTTCAAGTTAGGATAATTGGGAGGATATTTTAGTAGGGTTTGTCTTATTCAAAATGTGTTGGATGTGTGAAATTAAGATAATGAGAAGTACCCTTTTATAAGAGAGGTGAGGATAACTTTAGGAAAAGCTTGAAATATTATTTTGTTATAAAATCTTTTTCGGTTTATAATGGCTCAAAATGGATTTATTTAGAGGATAATGTGGGGATGGGTCTAAACCCTCTCATCTAATAGGTTTTATAGATGTTATGTCACCATATTAACCTTATCTTAGAGATTTAACTCTTGGTTAAATATTTTAACTTTTACCATGTCTTCTTGTATTTTTATTTAAAAGGTTAATAAACATACTATCAAATGACAAGAGAACCCCAATGGGTTAATTAATGACATATATATCATTATAAAAGTCCGTTGGATTATCATTAAATTTGTAAGAATATTATATTATATAATAGTATAGTATTTGTTTTAAAAACTCATTTATGTCAATTTTGACACTATTTAATATTTTTTTTTGTGAAAGTAAAAAACGTGATGAATTCAAAAACAATACATTAAATCAATACTAAGATGTCATGTTTACCTATAAAATTAGTGTAATTGATCAATAGTATCAATTTACATTTATTTTAATATATAAAATTTCCATTATTTTAATCTCTCATTAATAAGGTAATTACTGCATCATCATTATATCATATATAAATTTAATTATTTATGGTCTAAAAATTATAAGTAAAAAACTATTATGTATGAAATATTTTTATCTTTGTACTGAATATTAATAATAAAATTTATATAATGTATACCCTTATATTAAAAATGTTTTAGTTATTAAAATTTGAATTTACCACTTTTAACTCATTTTAAAATAAAATAAAAATAAATGTCCTAATCTAATAGAACTGGATCAAATATGATAATATTTTATTCCAAAGGTTAATTTTGGTCAATAAAAACTTATCCAATGGAATTATAACATGTGTTAGGATAATTATAATATCATTTTTACCATTAATTAAGCTATTTACTTTTAACCATGGAAAATACAATTCAATAGTTACAATTCACGAAAAAATATTTTTATCTTATTGAATCAAATTTTCCTTACTGATGTCAACCATGTCTTTAAGATTTTTGAAATTCATTTCACGTAAGCTGTAAAATTACATTTTATGAAAATTTGCAAATGTGCCTAGAAGGTGGGTAAAAGGCGTTAAATAGTTCAATAAAATTTTATATATCTAATCTTATTATAAAATGATGCCAATAAAATACATTAAACTAATATTGGTATTATATATATTTTTATTTTAAAATAAATTTAATTAAAAATAATTATTTAAATAAAAGTTGGTTTTACACAATAACACAGTGTTATTCACTATTCATCCAAAATTATATATTTTCCGGAAAATATAAAAAATTTACCCTAAGCTAATTTTGATATTACACACCCAAAAATGAAGTCCATTTTGACAAATAAAATTTAAAAAATTCCAGAAATTTGGAATTACAATTCATAAATATTTTTTAAATGAAATGTTTTATTGGTTGTGGTGTGCTAGAACTCGAAGTTGCGAACAACGCAAGCTATTTTATTATTCAAATAGAAGCATACCGCTGAAGCTTTGGGTGTTACTCAAATCATCCAATGATCCCAATTTTTCATGAAATCATAAGGATTGTCATTTATTAAAATCTTTTGTGAGATTATATGAATAAAAATAAAAAGGAAAATTTAAAATGAATACAATAAAAATTTATTATTTATGATTTAAAAAAGAAAACTATATATTAAATGTAGATATTATATATTGGTTCCTCCCACAGGTGTTAACATGTATTTTTGAACTCTATATATAAAGAATGAAGAAAAAGTGCTTAAATAGATAAACAAATACACCTTATATCTCCCTTTGGATGAGAATAATTCAAAAATGATGGATGTATGTCTTATTATCAAATATTTTAATAAGATATTTATCAAATAAATCCAATGAACTATGAGAATGGGTGAGATATATATTGAATTTTGTTTCACGAATATACCATACCTTTCATAGATAATTATTCTTAAATATTGAATTTCAATTCTATGAACTTGTAGGACCTTAAGGATTATTTCTAATTCCCCTATAATCATCTCAATTTGATGTTAGATTTCCCATGTTATTAAAATTATTTTGAATGTTTATTCGATCTTCCTCACCCATGTGTTTTTTCTTTATATTCCCTATTTTTCCTTTTATTATTAGATCCATATCTTAATCATTTTTGATAAATTTCAACCTAATGAATCATTTAACTAGGGAATATTTTTTTATATTTTTATTACTGTACTTAATGTTATCATAAAAATATTAACATGTTTTCCTATTGGAAACAATTTTCATTTTTTTATTAAAAAATACTTAAAAATTTGTGGAAATGTGAATGGTTTTGATTCTGGGAATATAAAGTACATAAAAATGAAAAATATAAATATAACATTGAAAACAAAAAAATATATGTTTGATCACACCCCAAATTCTAAACCTCCACACTCTTAAGAGAAGTCAAATTTTCAAATCAAAAGTCACTTCTATGTCATAAGTGATAAATAATTAAATATTTTCATCAATGTGAAAGACATAATTAATGTTTTATTTAATCAATATTGTTTTCATTTGGAGGCCTTCATATTAAAAACATTACACATCATCATTCAGTAATGTCACAAGCTATAACATACCTCACCATGAATTTCATATCTCTCATATATCGAATTTGATATTTATTGAATGAAAAACTAATCTCAAAGTAATGGTAGTTATATTATCGGTTTTGTTAAAATGCATGACACTACTATTAAAATTTTAGAATATTCCTTACTTAGTGATCCTAAATATTAATCAGAAAAAGAAATTTCCCATCTTTATATATATTTTCCCAAATCATATGATATATAGTTTAGTGTTTATGTTGTGTTTTGTTTGAGTAGTGGATCATATCCATCATTATTTTTATTGTCGAATGCTCATCATCCAAATATTTACTGGTTGTTATCATTTTTTGGATTAGCCTTTGGGTTTTTCATTCCACACATCACATACAGTATTTATGTTATAAGAAATAGTGGTATTGTGATAATAAATCCTCTTAATTTATGATTTTTTTAATGTGTGGAATCCCCATATAAGTGATTCTTGGTGTGGGACAATGGGGTTATAGGGTAGGCACACCAATCAGAAGGGGATTCATTAGATAATTTTCATTGTGGTCAGCGTTTTGAGTAGTTTTTGGGTGGGACATCATTAGATTAGGGTAGCTGTACCTACCAATGTTCAGTATGTAAAAATAACATCGGGACATGAAAATATTTAATCAATATTTACATGGGATTTATCTATAATGAATCATTATAAACTATGATATATTGAATATATAATATAAAATATTTAAATAACGTCTATTAACATATATAAAAGAATAAAATTGAAATATTGTTACACATATATTTGAATTTTCTTTATTTTTTCTCAACATATATATTATTATTATAGTATAATGTGATGAAAAGAAAATTTAGTGAATAAAAAATGTCTTAGTATTCACAATTTGATAAAATTATAGTGTCATATTAATGATTTCGATGGAGTTCTTAATCCAATTCACCATAATTATTTTTTCAGGAGTAATAAAATAAATTAAAATAAATTTATTTTACTTATATACCATACTCTAAAAAATAAATCCACCCCACATACTGATAAAATGTAAATTACTCCAAGGATATCACAGGAAGTATGAATATTCCACTACAATAACAATGATTTATGATCATGGATTATATATAAGTGTAAATTTAAGAAATGAAAATAGGCATGTAATATCACAACTATTAAGTTCTTTCATGGAAGGTATCATATTACATGTGATATGGAAGATTATGTCTTAGAAGTGGATAACTAGATGCTGAATATCAATGGAAAAACTCAACAAAACTATCACATTTTCATTATCTCAAATGTTTTAAAAAATGTTAAAATAAAGTTATAAAAGAAAAAACTAATATTATTTTAATCATTAATAGACATTACCAGTGTGAGAGATAAAAAATTGGTTTATCTGACCCCTCATTTTAATTAATATATAGATTGGAAAGAACAAATGAGGTTGAGATTTCAGAAATCCTCTAAATTTATAATAATATTTCACGAATTAAATATTTAGAAAAGTATCGCACACCTACTCTAATTTGAATCATTGTTTTTAAAAAAATGTATTTTCCTCACATTTTATTGATATATGTAAAATTATTATATATAATTTATTCACTACTAATGATTACTTAATAAAATTAAAAAATAGAAAAAAAACATTTTGTTCTTTCTTTTTATCTTTAGATTTAGGTTTTTTTATTAAAAACACAAAATATTAACAATGTTATGTTACACTTCAAAAAAATAAATAATTACAATGCCTTAAATTTAAATAAATAGACAACTAAGTAATGGTTTGACTAATTTAATACCATCTTGTTTACATGATAGGTGGAATCCTTCAGCTATTTTTAATCCAAAAAATGCTTTGAAAGGTCATCCTATAAGTGTTTAAGTCTCTTACAATTCATAGTAAAACATTTTCAAATTTCTTATGAAAAATAAGTGTTTTGATAAAATTATAAACAAAAATGGAGGTATAACTTCCAATCATCTAATTATTAATTATTCAAATGATTAGAATTATCTTATAATGTAATGTGAGGATGATATTATTTATTTGTAACTTCCAATGATAAATCATATAACAAATTATATCCCTTTTATTATCTTCTCATATGTAAGATTTTTTATATACAAATAAATGTATTTATACCAACTCAGGAATCTATAATTTCTAATTCCAACATATATTTGAGATATTTAAATTACATTATTAGTAGCCTAATATTGCTAGAATTCCACCACTATAGGGAGGTGAATATCCATTAAAATTCATCACTATAAGTTGAAATTTTGATGGGGAGGTTCTAATATATATGGTACAACACAAATTAATTATCCAAGAACAAATTATAATAATTCCCATTAGGTGTGAGAATTTTTTGCAATATTTTTCTGATATGTTTATTTTAAATTACAGTTTTTAGCTATTTTTGGAATTTTATGATGTACAAGATTAATGAAAAACCTATATTCATAAATAAATGGATTTTAATTTCGGGATTAAAAAATGAGAAACATGATATCTAATTATAATCATTTTAAAATCAAAGCTATTAAAAAATGAGATGTGACAAATTCTATGACCAATCAACAGTCATCCACCCATTTTAATTTTACTTACACAAATTTAGAGATTTAATCCATAACCAAAGTGATATATTTTAATCCAAATGAAAATGGGAAGAATCCTATAATTTTAAATAACTAAGAATCATATATATATTAACCTTACATAGGTTTTTGGTGGATTTTTATTTCTATAATAGAAATTATTTGAAAATTAACATCTTGTGCATGACATATAATATTAATGACAATCCATATACAACATAGGCCAATAAACCCAAAAATTAAGAACTTTTTTGTATTTAATTGTAGGATGAAGTTTCCATGAACCTCAAAAGTATGTTCAAAACATAAAACTATTTTGAACTCATGTTTGGCGTCCTACTGATGAAAAATAATGTCACTGTAACTGATCTATAATTATATACCACCCTAATTATATGAATGTGAATCATTTATAATTCTCTCAGATTGTGTAATTATAGATTATGTTGGGACCCCAAATGCCACAAAAAAGTTAACAATATCCACATATAAATAATTAAGGCCTCCAATATCACTTAGGATCTCCCTAGGTAAGACATATCCAATGTTCGTGGATGAGCTAACAGGGTTCTCAAATATTGGTAAAATCCAACTAATGTTTTAAGGTACCATATTAATCACTCTTCTCACATTGTGAATATCTATTTCATGTCTTATAATAGGAGCACTCACTGTATGTGGTGGAGCTTATACTGAAATTTATTAATGATAATGAAAATTGAATTAAGATAAAAAACACGATGATTATTTATCAAGGAATATAAAAATAATGTAATTCAATGGAAAAAACAATGTAAAAAATTTCTTTTCAATGGTAATTCTGTTTTCTTAAGCGAGTTAAAAAGTGTGTGAAACATATGTAATGTATTTTGGAACCCTCCTAATAATTTTGGATAAAATATCACAATCTTCTTAGAATGAGAGATCAAAAATGATATCAAATGGGAAATCCTACCACGGTGGTTGGATGATGGGAGGGGATGAATGGTCCATTTTAGTGAATTAAAATATTCTCTTTATTTATCATCAAACTCAATTTAACCACATTTTTTAAAACATAGAATAATGGAAGGTGATCTAACTAAAGATTATTAATTAGTAGTAAATCAAGAATAACCCTAGAATGTAATCCCTCCATAATCACATTGTAGATATAAGAGTGATTGTTTTGACTTTTAATTTATCAATTTTTATTCTTCCCATATAGATTAAACTACCATGTAAAATCCCCCACACATCCATAAAATGAAATTTATCGTCATTTAATATATTATAATTTTTTAAAAGCACTAAAATGGGGAAGACATATTACCTCAAAAAATTCAACTAAGGAAGATATATAAAAAGTTAAACCACCATTGACAAATTCATAGAAGTAATCTAGGTAGTAAGATAATATATTTACCATATAATAATGAAATATTTTAGGAGTACTACATATACAAAATAGTATCATCATATAGATAAATGTTTTGAAATTACTTTTAAATATATTATTTTATTGATATTTATGAGATATATGGGTTTGAAATTTACCTGAATAGACATGAAGGAAACCATTATGGGGGATTATTTTCCAATCATTATAACATTTGGTCAAACAATTTATGGAAAAGTGTTAATTTCTCTTTTATTTATTTATTTATTAGTATAAAATATATAATAAGTATTTATTATTTCTAGGTGTAGGAATGAAATCATTCCTTTCATTTGACACCTCTATTTTCTAGTTTTTTTTGGAAAAAAATTCACTAGGATAACAAATTTATTATCAGATATGTTTTAGATACTCCTTGTGACATGTAATCTAATAACCTCTTTTTCTACGACTTCATAGACTGTAGGATTTTTCCATCCTCAATCATTAAATGGTGGGATAGACTCATATTCTAATGGAATTTTATTCTTAATAATTGATGGGATAATCCAATGAATATTCATATATGTACATCCTATATCCTTTTTACACTCTCTCAAAAGGTCTAGAAGTTCTGATTCCTACTCTAGAGAGAAGTTATTGAATATAATGATTGTAAATTTGTGCATACCCTACTGAAAGAAATGTTTTAAAATATATGTAAGTGGTTTTAATTCCAATATTTATGGTTCTAATATAGATTTAATTGATCTTTTGGGGTATGGATAATAATTTTTTTACCTTATAATTTTTTTTATTTATTTATAGTGAATAAGTAAAAATGACATTCATAGAATCATAGATAGTCATGGGTTATTTAGAATGAATTCTCCCATCAATTAATGTATGTAAACTATATTTTCACAAAACCATGTAAATATCAATCCATTAATTCGAAACCCTCAAATTAAATATTGATGAAAAGATAAAATGGTGGTTAATAGAGTAATTTATTTTGTGTTTTTTCTTTAAGGATAACTTCTACCTAATACAAACGAAGGGTGATATAATCCTCATTTAGGTGTTTAATTGCATCATGAATAATAAAATATAACTTTTCTCCATATAAATACATAAATAATGTTTCACTGTGAATGTTGATGACTGTAATTTTATTTTTCAGATAATACCTTATATGTGTTGGAGGGGTATGTCTTTGGGTTTGGTTGTCTTGTTTCTCAAGGATATAGAATCCCACAAGGAAAATTTGGTTCTTTACTAATATAAGGTCATCCCAAATCACACCATATATTTGTCTTATACTCAAGGTAAAAAGTTGTAAAATGATTCATATTTTTTTACTTTAATCAACCATCAAATACATATCAATAGAGCGAGGTATCACATTAATTTAAGCACATAATTCAATAATTTATAATTAAAATAATGTTTCTGTATAAATTGTTTTTCCAATTTTCAGGGAACCTTTTATTTGAATTGAATTTATGATTGTATTAATGTATAATCCATACTTCTAAGGTCGAATATCTCATTTCCCTATAGTTACTTCTTGTGGGAGAAAATATTTTTCTAAATTTTATATAATAAGTGAATTTTTTTTCTAGATTCAAAAGTAGAATCAACAATTATTCCTATAAAACATTACATATGATCACATTATCAATTTCAATATCAAATAACTTCTAGGATTTAGATAATCTATAAGTTAATGGTAGGTTAATTGAATGATATGTAAATTCCTACATGATTTCTTTCATTCCTTTTTTGTTTTCATTTTCATTGCATGAGTATTTTGAAGATTGAGAAGAAGAAAAAGAGTTTACATAAAAGGTTATTACCATTGTTATTGATTTATTTTTACCATAATAATTAGGAATTTTTATTCCCTTAACGCCAGGATCTATAATTTCCTATATTCTATCAATTCCATTTGGATAAAAATTATGTTTGGTAGGTAATTTTTTAAATCTTATCATATTAAATTCCTATATGGATTTTAACATTTACCAACATGAGTTCATAATTTCTAGATTTAATAATTTTTGGTATATTGGAGTAATAGATTCTATAATGTTGTTTTTCAACCATATATTGGAGGCACGTCTCCAATTTGGGAGGATGTTAGGGGTTATTATATGATGATATGGAAAGAGAATGATGTCGTACATGGAGATAATGATACATGTTTTTTCGGATATATTGAGTTTCCCACTTCTCAGTCATATAATTTATATTGTCACAATATTTTTGGATTATTCATGTTATTTTTTGAAATATGGATCCTAAAAAAGTTCACACAAATGAAATAATGTCAGATAATAGTCATATTATTTTTGAGGTTTGGGAATTTTATAATCGAAATTGTTGTTATAAAAAACACTTAATTAAAAACGAACTAGTTCTGATTTTGGATTACCTAGAGAATAAGACAAATACATTAAAAGGGTTATTATTTTAACATTTTTTATGCAATTTTTTTCTTATAGAAAAATGGTTTACTACGTTTACTTCTTAAGTGGGTGTTATCGGCCATGTACTAAATTGTGGTGAATTTTGAGCTTTATTTGCTATCATGTAACTTGTTGGGATAAGATGTATCTCCACTTTATTACCATTATATACATTATTAATTTTCACATAACCCCTCTTGAAAAGTCTCTCATAGATTCATTAGATTAACAGTTGTTCAAAAATTTAGTTATAAGGGAATCTAGAAAAAATACATTTAAAACCTTTAAACAATTAATTATGAGTCCATAATTTTGATTAATAAATTCCACAATGATTTCTTCTAATGGTTTTTGTTTAGGTTTCTATAAAAAAAAGTATCTCAAAACACTTATTTATGGTTGGATTAACCAGAAATTAATATAAGAGGGTAATATAAAATTTTCTTTATATTCCATGAATAGATATATGGATGGCCTTAAATTTGATAATGTCATAAAAGAAAACATTTGTTTTCATGTAAAATCATTCTATGTCTAACTCAAATTAATCTTTATTGGGGTACTCAGTAGGAAGGAAAGGGAATTTATAGGGGAGGTTTGTGAGACATGATCTGAGCTAAATGTTGAATAATTTATTAGGGAATTGGATTTATAAAATTTTTTAGTCAGCATCAAGAAAGTTAAATTTTTTTATAGTTATTTATTTGTAGTCACGTTATAAATAATTTGATTCAGATCAAACTTATCTTGGGTTGAGTATATCTAAGGTTCTATAATCAGTTCCTTGATTATAGTTTAATGATCTACCTTAGAAGATCAAAGGTGAGTTTTTATTCTAAATTTATTGAAAGTATTATTTCAGTCACAATTGGTTCGTAATGATAAATATGATGTAGTGGTTTGTATTTTATAAATTTATGAAATAAATATAATAAAGGGAAGAAACATACATGAAAAATAATATATTATAAACTAAAGTGAATATTGATGAAGAATGATTTGTAAAATAAAAAATTGCATAATAAAAAATCAAAAAAAAGTTCTGAATGATTGGAGAAATAAATAGAAAACAAATAAAAAAGATAAAATATATATTTACAATAAGTAAACAATGGAAAAAATTCATTGATCCTCAAAAATTATGCCCATATATTATCCTGATATTAGAGGCATAAAATCTGTTTTTATATTTATATAATATATTTCATATAAAATGGATATATTAGAATCCATTTATGTATAAGATTTGAGTTATGGAAGATATATTTCCAAAAAAATCCAATAGTGATAGATTTATTATTTGAACCAAATGTGATGCTGTTAATCTAAATAATACTAAAGTTGGGAGTAGTTGAGATGGATTTCTTGAAGTAATTTTAATGTGGAAAAGAATAAATTTATAATTTTATATAGAGGTGGATATGTGGAATTATTAAATAATAAATTATATTAAATACATTGATATGAAGTTTAGAGGAATTTATAAACTCGTGAGTAATCCTTGAAGGAGTTTTTGAGGAAGAAGAATATGTTCATTCCATTAAGATTTAAACCACACCATATATTGGGATACCATGGTATGGTTTTTGGAAAATTGTCAATAGAATTTCTCCATGCTTTAGAAATTAAAATTTTGAGATAAAATATTAGATTTAAAAAAACAATTTAAACATGGGTATTGTAGTTGTGGTATTTAAGGTTAAAGGCATTGGAATATGATAGCCAAAATAGTTTGGTGGGGGTGACTATATCATGGAGAAAGTAATTTCACATTTGATGAGTCCATAGAAAAAACAAGGATTAGTTAGTCCACAATTATAGAGAATATGTTCTAGGTTAAAAGAATTGTTATGGGAATTAATGGATAACTAGATATTCCAAAAAATTAATACTAGTAATGAAAACATATCACTGGATATTGTGATGATTTGTTTTACTACGTCTCAAATATGTGGAGGCCCTTTGTGGCTATTCTGGATAATATTTTTGCAAGGAATGATTAATATATATCATATGAGGAGGAAGTATAAAATAAAAGTTCTAAAAAGGGATAAATATATTGGTGTGAGTGTTTTATGATGAATATTTAAACTAAATCATAGTTTTAATGTATAGTGTGTTCAAATATGCATGATTATTTCAGAATAGTTTTGTTTATGTCATAGAGTGTGCACTTTTGTGGTGGTTATTTTAGTTTCGAGATGGAGGAAATAAATTGGCCAATAATTGTTACTAATGATCATTAAATTAATTAATATATCTATTATTCAGTTTTTTTATTTGGGGTAAATAATGAAATTGGAGAATAATAGAACATGGTACAATGATTTGAGAAAACCTTTTGTGGGAGCATAAAAAGAGACTATAGTCATATTAATTTATATGAAAGGGGGTTCTATTCTTCCTAATAGTAATATATGGAAAATAATTTGAAGGGAAAGGTGATATTGATTCTACATAGTAAATGAGTGAAATTGAAATATATCGGTGAGAGAGATAAAATTAATAAGTATGATTTTTTTGAGGAACTAGAAAATTAATCAATTATTATATTTTCTAGAGATAATAAGGAGGATAAGAAGGATTTCAGTACTGTAAAAAAAAGTGAATAAAAGTTTCATGTCTTATTTAGTAAAAATAATGTAGAATTACTATTGCAAAGTAAATACTTATTCCAGACGTTATCATTAAGGGAAATTAATCATTTCAGTGTACTGAAAAGAAATAAGTATATAATAGGGGATGGAAGAACACATGGAGGATTGAATTAGAAAATAGTCAATGATGAAAAATATATTCTTTGATAATCACACAACCCAACTACAAAGGAGTAGTAAGTGATAATCAATGATACTAAATGATATTGGGTTTATCAATAACAAAAAAGTGGTTTTGTTCTTCATAGGCCGATGCTAATGTTGTAACCTATCTAGATTTGTGAAAATAGTGGAGGACTGAAGAGTGTGACCCATGGATGGAATGTATTAAAACCAAGACATTGTGTGAGGAGTGACCCCTTTCATAGGGGTGAAAATTATAAACTAACCATTAATCAATGTAGTTAATGGATTTTAGTCCACAACACAATATTGTTTCATCCTCCTTGGGTTATCCCCATATAGTGGAACCAATTGAAATCCTATTTTCCCTTATGCTTAATTTTATGAATTCGACATGACTAGAAGCATGAGTGGGTTAATTAACCATTAAAAAATAATTTATAGGAAATATTATATGTGATAACCATTTAATCATCATTTAAGTAAGAGCAAAGGGTGACCATTCTAATCACAAGGATGATATAACCTATTCATATGAGATAGTAAATAAAAATAGTGCATACCATAATAAATTCATATAAAATGGTTCAAACCCATCTCTAGGTACCTCTCACATATTTCCATGTGTGAAACTGGTAAAAAATAATATGTTTCTTTGTGTTATTTTATACTCTTTAAATTGATCCAATTGGTTTTTGAGTTTAGTTTCATTCTACCCTAGAATTTATTATTTTAACCTATAGAAATATAATAGAAGAACATTGAAGTACATCTCCAACGGTTTTCAATTCAATTGAATGGTTTTCTTTAAAATATTGATTCTAATGAAGTAATATAGTATCTCCTAGAAAAATAGTGTATGATATAATTTTTGACTCTATTAATTCTTTCAATGTTTCTATAAGAATGGACAAAGATTTTGAAATTCCTAGTGAATCTAAATCCTTAGATGTTGTAAAAAGGATGTTAAACCCAATAATAGAATCTTCTCGTCAATCAAAATAGGGATATCTTGGGTTTGAAGATTAATATAAGGTGTTAAAAGTGTAGAAAAATGTGTTAGCATATACATTTCAATGTGATGAAAAAATGAAGTTGATTTTTTTGAAATTTTAATAGGGGACTTACTGGAATGACTACTGGTCTAAGTTAAAATATTTTTTCCCTGGATAAGGATTTTTAGGTTATCTCATATATTTGAAAAGGGTATAAATATGCCTCAATGTGGATTATACATAAGTCAAAATAGCTTCAAAATATGAGGGCTAAGAAGGGTTAATTGGATATAGATATGTATGCATTGGTTATAGAGAATCAAATGATAATGAAAGTTGAAGCAGACTCAAATGAGTATATAATGAAAGTCGAAGTAAATATTAAGGGTTAAAGTGACCTAATATATGAAATTTAAATGATATAGAAAAATAAATTTCCATGGAAAGAGTGGTGATGGAATTCCCCCCCCCCCCCCCCCGCCCATAAATTAAAATTTCCTAAGGGAGAAAAATTGAAATTGTAGTTAGATATAGGATTTGAAATATGACTACCCAATTACTAGAGAAAGATAATTGAATAAAAAACATGAGGATTTGAAAATCCTCCAATGTGAAGAATAATATCCTTCCAATTGATGAATAACCATTAATGTTTTTAAAAAAAATTCAGAGACCAAAACATTTTTTCCAAATTTAAAAGAGATGATTCCCAATGTAAGGTAGATTTTAAATTCTAATATTGGGGAATCATGGTACGTACCATGTGTATATGTCTAAAATATCAAGGGATTGGGGAATAAAATGTGTGTCATGTAACCTCATAGAAACTGAGGCTTGAATATATTAAGTTCTATATTATAGAGAGATATTGTATATTTTCTTACCATTTCTACAAAGTAACATGTAAAATTCTAAACATCTCAATATTATTCTTTATTCAACTAGATTATTATTTACATATATTATTAAATGACACCCCATAAACTAATGGGTTTCACTCTAGGGACAATATACATAAAAAACTATTTTTACCTCATTTTGAATATATCCCAATTATCATATTCTATAGGAAATCCTATTTGAAAAATTAGACATAATATTCTATTATATGACATGGGAATGGAATCATATAAAAAGGGCGAGATCAGAGGAACTATAAGGGTAAACATATTAGTCATCAATCAATTATGATAAGTGATCATAGGACTGGAATTTGGTTATGAGGTAAAAATAAACGATCACATTCATAACATAAGATAATAGATCCAAATAAATCTTATATATCATAGAACCTAAGTCATAGAATATGGTTTTAAGCCTAAAAAATCATATTTAATATGTGTGTGAAATCACAATTCAATATACATGATCTATGAAAAAAATAAAGTGCGCATAAGAATGTGTCATGGATATAAGCATAAATAAAAATTAAATATATAGTGGATCACTTATAAGATAATAATTTAATAATTAGTGGAGTCCCATGGGGTATCTATTTCACTCCTCATTCCCAGACGGGTGTGGACAATGAACCATTGGATATTGGGTTCACTCCCACTCCTTAAAACAAGTAAAATCATGATATATAAATCATGACCCTTTAAATTGGATGTATATATAGGTACCACTCATTACATAATGATAAATCATACATATTTTTTCCATAATAAAAATTTTACATTCATCATTTCATCATATAATTGTTAAAAAATGAAAAAGAAATGTGTTTCTATGAAAACAACTTACTACATTATCATAATCCATCTATAGATATATGGGGGATGACGTCAATAGAGGATAATATTAGTAATTATTAAGAAACATTTGAGGATGTTAAGATTCCTGAATAACACTTTTATAAGATCATAAGAACATAATAAATAATATTATTATATATTGTGATGTCTATGAAACAAAATAAAGAATATGCCCAAGGAGGAAAAAAATCATGATCGGAAAGATGATGTAAGTTTAGATTCTCTTAAAAGAGTAACTAAATGGTAATAAATAGCAAGAGTGGATATGAAATGGTATTAATAAATTAGAAACTATTAACAAGTAGAGGATACGAAAAATGTGGTTGTATTAAATAGAAATATCATATATTTTCTTCAGGTGGAAGTATAATCATAACAATATCAGATTTTGATTTTGATTTTGAAGAAAACCACTACCTTTTATTCCAAACTTATAAAATGGTTATTTAACTACTTATATATAAACATATTCATATTAAAAACATATTTTATAATCTTATTCATATCAATTACCTTTTTTGCTATTCAATTATAATCATTCACTAAAAATATATAAGTTATTGAATGTTTTTTATCATCTAATGTCATAAATATTTATTGCTTCGTACTTGTTTCATAATAGTGATGTGGGGCCCCAAGATATGATACAAAGTTGACTATTTATATTTTATAAACATTATTAAATAATTCACATTCAATTATTTATCTATCCCCATGTTCATTCAATGAAAACTATTTCTATGATTTAGGAGAATAGATTCCATGAAGAACTTGTTTTGGGAAATTTACTTATAAGAAGGATTTTGTTATAATGATAATAATTTATTTTTATCCACAAAAAATCATATTTAAGTAATTTACAAATCACTAATATATTATATATTCATAAAATAAATTATTATAACCATTCATTCCAATAAATGATGAAAAAGTAAATATTTCATCCATGGAGGCGGTAGTGAACACTTAACACTGGTGACATTTTAACATTCTCATTAATTTAAAAAATCTATACAATAGTTGTTATTTTTGCATAAAAAAATTTAGTGTTATTATTTTACTATTTTATTTTTCTCAGTATAGTATGATAAAGCTTTATTTATAAGAATAATAATAAATGGAATAAAAAATGCTGTTATTGAAAGTTTTTACATTTACCTTTTGTAAAATTTCTTTTAAAATTGGATTTTGACCTTGAAGGGTGATATTTTGATTAGAAAAGATAATTTATACCTTGTATATGAGTTTTTTAGTGATTAAATAGTATTTTTTAATCAAATATGATTATGTTTTATGAGAAGTAGGTTGTTGAAGGGGTACTTTTATAGGAGGTGTGATACTGGAGGTGCAATAATTGTTTCCCTAGATATACCTCATTCATTATTTTAGACAAATGGTTTTTAGATATATTTAAAATTTATAAAATTGTTTTAATCCTTTTTTATAATATTTTAAATATAGTATTGTATCTTATTTTTCAATATAGTAACTTATAATTATATATAAAAATTAATATAATTTCCTTAGAGAATTTTGAAATTATATTTTAAAAGCTTGACTGAAATTAATATATTTTAAATTTAAAATAGCCGAAACTTAACATTTAATTGGCAATATAAAATATAAATAATATTTTATTAGAAATAAAAATTTTCAACTTCATGTATTCATAATAATATTGCATATATATTTCCAATTAAATTATAGATAAAATAATGTTTATAGATTCTAAGATTACATCACAATTTGCATTCATTAGAGATTAAATTAATTTATTTAGATAAACATGAAACACATAAGAAAAATGGTTCTTTGAAAAATTTCATTTTTTAATATTAATTAATATTAATTACGTCCTTTTTAATTTAATTATTTACCTTCAACCAATTTAATTTATTAATAAATTTTGTGAGAAACCTCAATTTCCCATCTTTATAAACAGGATGCCAGCTAGATTTTCCAGAAAGTTCATGGGCCAAGCAATGAATCTTTGGTTAAAAATATGATCTTTACCATAAATTGATGTCTCCCACATCAAATAACCTAACTAATTTGGAGAAAGAAGAACCAGAAGAAACATGGCAACAAACCAAAACATGGATGTGGGGTCGTCATCCAAAGAGTCGTGGTCGGGGACATAGACAGATTGATTGGACTACTAATAAAGAAGACTCACAAAGCCTGGTTGATTCTGATTCTGATAACAATGACATTAAAAGCCTCCTCCAACAAGAAAAAAGATTAAAATAGAGCTATTTTAGAGGTCGTGGTTGCGGCTCTGGGTGTGGGTGTGATCAAGGGACCAATTGGATCAATCATCGAGTAGAGGAGAAGAAGATTGGAGCTAAGATTATGAAAAAGTTGGTCTTCAATTTTTTTATGAGGGAAGTGATGCTCTGTATGACCTCATCCTTTCTTTTCATTGTCTTCTTTCCTTTAATTTTAATAAATTGTTTTTAGACCTTTAAAAAATTAACATATAAAAATATTTCCATGTAAGAAATTATAATTTTTTTCATTATATAATTATATAAATTCAAATATTTTCATTTAAAAAACTAACCATTGGATATATCTAATAACCTTATTTACAATCATCATTACTTCAATGCCTATATTTCCAATAATAATGATTCTAATGATCATATTTTTAATGGACATACTTTTACATTTATATATAGCCTTGATTACACCACTAAAAAATTCACTAACAAAATTATTTCCCACTCAAAATGATTATAACAGCTCTATTTCTTTGTTCATTCCATAGTTTTGATTGGGGTTGCGATATACCTTTAAAATCATTTGGATAAAAATTATATGTTCGTGTTGATTTTCAATAATGGTGCATTAATTCCACATTTTCTCTTTTTAATGATGTTTCTTATGGTATTTTAAAAATATATTAATTTGTTTCTTATATTTTTCATTATAACTAGATAAAATCCATAATTGTTTTTTGTGGTGGTTTTTTCATGTGAAATTAGATATAAAAAAATATTTATTTTAGTGTTAAACACATAGTAAAATCATTGGTTGTTATTCTCTAATACCCTTAAAATAATTTATCCCAAATAATTTTATTACTCTAAATAAAATTGAGGGAAAATAAACCTCATTACATCCATGAGATCCCATGATATTTCCCAAACATATTTTTTTCACAAAACATTGACCAATTGAGTGGTCTGATCACATTACATTGTCCCTATAATCAGAGAGTATTAATTGATGTTCATTATATGATAGGTAATATTCGAATTTCAAAATTCTATGTTTAGTAATATTGTTTTTTCTCATATTTACCTCCTCAAAAAAATTACATATGAGACATTATATACTATAAAATGGTTTTTTAGAATATTTAAGTAATAAACTAACACCTATATACAATTGATAATATCATAGGGACTCATATATAAATATATATATATATATATATATATATATATATGGATCAATGATTCATTTTTTATAAATATAGTTTCTCTATTTGAAGAATATTTTTAATGAAATTCCATGACCCCAACATAAAATTTTAGATATCATCAATTATTATTATCATTGATCTCTTTTAAACTTTAGGAAGATTTACTAATGTTTTATAATTGTTTTATCTTTCAATACCATCTCCTAGAAAAGATCAAGTCCTAATTACCTCCATTATGTAAATTCACCCAAATATGTTGGAGTAATGTACCACTTCCCTTATGGAGTCTCATATGGTAACATATATATGTTAGAGTGAAAAATATTATTAGTAGAGAATTTGACAAGACGAACATATCGATCCCAACAACCTTTGAAATCCATTGATTAGGATCCCAGAATATCTTTTAATGTTTGAATGAATATTTTTAAATACAATTAACTTTGAATATTATTATCTATTATTAATATCATATATTTATTAAATGTTTATTGATTAATTTCTGAAAAAAAATTATGTGAAAAGTAGATCATAGTGAGATAAAATTTAAATTAGTACTCCATTAATCCATAATGACTACACTATGTAAAATTTTAAATTTTTATTGAGTCATAATTACTTTGAACAAGAAATGAATTGTATCAAATTTATAAATTTTATCTACCACTACCTAGATAATAGAATTACATTTTTAATACACGGGATGATTTCCTGATAAAATACATAGTGATGTTATCCTATTTCTATACTAGTATAGGTAATTGGTATATCATTCCTCCACCCTTCAACCACCCTACCATAACATTTTAATAGACCAATAATCAAGATACATACTCTAAAAGATACCTTTTATTTCAATCCCATTATAAGTGTTTTATTTGATCTATATTAATTTTTTTTCATACTTGGTGATTATAAAAGGTGTTATATGTGCATCATTTGATAACTCATTATTTAATTTTGGTTTTTATGGGAGACATTTGTTTCCTAGATCATTTAACTGCCCTATTCTTAAAAATAAACCTTCAAATATTTCTTAAATTATTCTGTAGAAAATATCAACTTTCAAGGCTCTGTTGGCTTTCATTTGGATGGAATTTTGAGACATCATTTTGAAATGAATCTATTTAGTCCCTTAACATATGAGTTTTACATCTATATGATAAATATAAATAAATATTTGGTCCCATTAAATCATCACAAAGGATGTGTTATATTATCCATTCAACTTAATGCATATTCCTCCTTGTTTTCCATTCTCTGATGGTAGTCAATATAGTAATTGTTTTCATGTATTAACTATAATAAACTACATTGGATCGTGGTAGAGTCCTTCTATGTGATTATATAAATTATGATTTTTTGGTCAGTATAGATATCACCCATTTCAATATAATGGTAATAAACCAAATCAATAATGAAAAGATTACGGCTTCAAAAAAAGATCATATATTAGGTGATGTTTTCTATGAGTATTTAATTTGTATGGGGAATAAGCTATTACATTTTCATGTTTTATAAGTACACATACTATTCTATTTAATGAATAATAATTTTATATTACAGACCCTTATCCAATGCATGTTAATTTATGTACACGTGTAGAAGGAAAAATATTAATATGGCCCATAAATATTTCATTGAATTAACTTTTCAAGAGGAACATCACCCCCATTCATGTTAAGATACTAATAGGATTGGAAAATCATGATAAATTTCAAATAATATTTTGATATTGTCTAATTAAACCTATATTATTGTATATTAATATCACAGTGGTTAGTATGAGACATTCTTAAATATCCTATGTTTTTTAAAAATCAGTAGATAAACCCTCTCCTATGATTAAATAAATTCATAATTATACTTATATATCCCAAATTCACACTCTTTAAAGATTAATTATATTTTTTCTTACTATAAGATCATTATCATAATTCTAACACTATTTATTCTCCCATTTTACCATATAATTTATTAGAATATCATAAAGAGGGACTTCAATTAATTTTTCAATATATTTTATAAATAAATTATTAATATGATCCATGAATAATCTAAGTATGTTTTCAAGTCCAAAAAACATCAATAGGTATTCACATTGTTCATATAATTTTCGAAAAGATGACTTGGGTATATATCCTCCCTTTACCCATAGTTTATGCTATAAATATTTAATATAAACCTTCCAAAAGTATTGATCCCTTATATGTTGACCCAAAATAACATCACTATTAGGTAGAGTTTTTTCATTCCTGAACATGTTATTTTTGTGTCCATCATAGTCATTGAGAAGGTGAATTGATCATTTTCACTTCATGAAGAAGATAGCTAATGCACCCTATAGGGAGTCAATTGGGTTCCTAAATCCATTTTCCATATTTTTTCTTCAAGTTTCATCTTTAAAATTTCCAATTATACAATATTTCCATATAAATTCTTTTTTTGTTGGTTTAAAATTAAGAATTAGTTCAATTTAAAACTCAATATAACCTTCTAGAGGAAGAACCGACAGTTCTTTTTGAAGTACATTATTATTATCTCATAATATTTACATGTATTTATTGTTGAATTACCCCCAACCCCACAGATATTTTCCCAAGTAGACCCTCATTAATGGCTATCAAGACACATATTATAGAGTTTGATTAAAAATTAATTTCATAGTCATTATTGCCTTGATATATGAAAATGGGATGGTCTAGGAAAAGAAATGAGATTTTCTTATACCAAAACATTATTTGATCTAAATTTTAGAAGTGGTAATTCATGATTAAATTCTCATATAATTCTACATAGGAAAGAAAAATAAATCTCTAAGATGTATCTTATTATAAATATAGAGAAGAAAAGAGTTTTATGCCTTTTGTTAATTTAGAACACCAATAGTTGTATTCAGTGATAATTCAACATCCAATTTTTAGGTTTGGTTATCAACATTCATAGAAACTTTCTATGCATTTAATGAATAATAAAATAAAAATAAAATATTTCATTTTTATTTCTATAGTAATGAGTAATTGTACAATTATCCACATCACTGCAATGCTCTATTTTTTTAGTAGTGATTATATAGGTTCTTCCATGTTTTTGTGGCCTAATATGATGTTAATGCCTATTTTCTCATTGGACCATGAATTATGGAATTAATTTGAATATGATCTAATCTCATTTTACTGGATTCATTGAAACATAGATGGTTCATTATTTGTTACCTCCTTATCCTAAGTTTATTTCAAATGCCCCATTATAAACCATTAAAAATTAGGATCATTAGAATATTATTTTCACAATAAAATCACTTTTTAGTCCTATTCAGCAAATTTCAATGGTTATTAGTTCACCATTTTGGCATGTATATATTTAATTTTTCATCCCTATATGTGATTAGTCATTTGAGTTGCTTGGAAAATTTGTTTTTTATTTTCTTTTCATTTGATTAATTTTAATATAGAGATTTACCATTTTCCATTTCATACATATGTTCGCATAGAATAGTTGTATCATATTTAATAATTTCTCTTATAGAAAAATCATTTTAAACTCTTGGTTATAGAGAAATTAATGAATAAGAAATCATTTATCCATTCATACTAATAGATCATGAGGAAAAGCATGAGAGACTCATGAAATTTACTTCATAGGTACCAAAAAAATCATCCTCCTTTTTTTATCTCTTATAGTTTTGTTTCTATATTTATGTAATGAGTTAATGGAAAATATTTTTTGGATAATATTTTACTAAAATAATCCCATTCATCAGGGTAATTGTTTTAATTCATTGGTTTATTTTTAATAAATATTCAATATTATTCAATTTTACCCTCAAGACGATACCCAAATAAGAAAAATTTTCATCATCCAATAACAAGAGAACATAATATATCATCTATATTATATTGATCCATTTTTGAATAATAAAAGTATTAGATGACAAACTAATGGTGGTTGAAAATTATTCTATGGATATCCCAGTCATGAATTTTATTTTAGTTGGTTCCCTAAACCAAATTCTATGTAAATTATGATAACATGTATTCAAATTTTGTAAAATTAATAAACTTTGTATCACATGATAATTTTTTTCATGTGTGGAATAGTATGTTATAATGTTCAAAGATAGACTACCACACAAAAAGGTCATAATAGTTAACCTCTATGATTAAAACCCATATATTCTATAGAATATTCATCAATACAAATCTTATAGCTATTTTATATAATTTTAGGAGAAAAATGATATAAGTTATCAAGGATGGAGACCCACTGGACATTGAGGGACATTCACATGGTGTATTCCATTGGTAATTTCTAGTGTTGGATAATTTCATAACATGAATCCTCGGTAGGAAATCCACATTTATTTATGTTATAGGAAGTATCTATCAATGAAAATAAATATAAATCAATATAATTTATTATCACAATTAATGTATATTATTATTCACATACTATAACGTATTGAGAAAAACTATGACAACATGTGATCAAAACGAGGTATGATACATTGGAGCGTCATGAGTAATATTCCATTAATGAGTAATTTGAGAAATGATTTATCCATTATGTTATTTAACATATGTTTATATATCAGGCCATTTGGTGGGAATGAAATAGCCTAAATAAATCATTTTTTATTATGTTCATTAAAATGGATCACTTTCTAAAGGGAAAAAAAGTGGCATCAAGCCCATTGGTTTAGAAAACCAACAAGAAATATAATTTATTAGAGATATCATGATAAAGAGTTTATATTAAAAAACATGTTTCCATGTAAACTTTTATTACATTGTGCATTAGCTAATTTCTTAATGGAAGCATTATCACATTTCTAGATACTTACTTTTTAATTTTGGGGGCCCACCCAATTCCAATGTGATAGAGGCCTTGAGGGTTACACACAAAGTATATCCAGAACCATAGTTATATAATAATAATATTTATTATTTAAAATTAATAATAACTCATATTCCCATATGTTTTTTAATAATCGTTCTTGTTTTGTTGATCACATATAATTACTCACTATTTATTTTAGAGAATAATTTTTCAGTGTGAAATTCTAATAAATAATAATTTTATCTTTAGTGAATATAATTTTTATTTATTGATTGATTGGATGTAATACAATGGTATTTATTTATTTATTAATTAGTTATTAATTATGTCCCAATAAAGAATTTGGAGGAATGGAGGATCGATATTGAAGGACTGATGATAAATATTTTATATATTAAATGTTATTTTTTAAAATTTAAATTAATTTAGTCCTTATATAATAATTATTTCAGTAGCTGGTTTTGTGAATGTGAAGATATAATAAAAATAATATTATTACAATATGAATGTTTATTTTTTCTATAAATGGAATAATAAGGGTGCATAAGCATTTGTTATTTTCCAAAGCATAAACTATTTAAACGTGATTATATTAACCGTAATGGTTTTCATTTTTTTTTGTTTTTCAACCAAAAAATATATAGAATTCCCTCAATCCATAGAGAGATCCACTGTAAGAATTCTTGGATTAATTGTGAGTGATCATCCTTCAATACTCCACATGGTTATAGAAACCTCAAGGAATATCGATCATGGAATTTATTTTCATGGTTTTTATGGATGAATTTCATGATCATTGAGATCATCCATGCTAGCACTCAAACATTCCTATGACAATGAATCTAGGTTCATGGTATATGTGTGCATCATCACTGGAGAGAATATATTCATGATTCATGTGAAGTAATGAGAGTATGATGTATAGACGTCATATTCTTCAACGAAGAGTGAATTCGTTTTAGTATATTTTTTTAAATTATTAGACTAATTAAAAATATTTTTATAATGATCATATATTTTTTCTATTATTATTATGTTTGTTAATATTTGATTCAACTATGTTTATCACATAAAACAACTATAGAAACTATGGTTAATAGTTGGTTATGAAACAATGTTGACTTGGGTAAACCACACCAGTTCTCCCACTATTCCCAAAACATTCAGTTTGTATAAAATGGTTTATATAATTAATTATAATTATTTACAAAAAGATTGATTTATTTACACAATAATAATTAGTTTTCAATTCTGGTTTAATAGTTTTCAATCCAAATGTTGCGATGTTATTTTTTTCTATTCATTCAAGAATATATAATCTATAAATTGGTTAATTATAAATTTATAAAATCTAATGAACTCTTTTATATTTATCAAGGATTTATAATGGGTAACACTAGAGTTCATAACATGAAGCTTATTTTGATATTCTGTGAACATGTGTTTAATCTAATAAGAAAATTCATGAATTAATTCAAATTTAACACAATGGATGTTCATTAATTTAACATGGATGGAATTTAATACACATATTGTTGATGAGGAAAACTTGTTGAATGGTTTGATGGACTACATGTCATGTAACTTTCATACATGACTTGTAGTCTATTAGTCAAATACATACTATGTATTTTCTTACATGACATAAGTTACTAGTGACTATGTAAATCAATTACCACATGTAGTGTATCCTGTTTATATGTTGCATACACCACTAATTTTCATTTAATGAAAACACACCCAATACCTAGGTGTGTGTTGTATATACACAACAAATATCATTATAAGACGTGTATCTATCTAGTACATGCCATTTATAATTCCTATTCATTCAGAATTTAAAATTAATATATGATATTGTTCAAACCTTATCCAGATGTTCTTTTTGTGTCTTTCACTTCACTCATACACACCATATGAGTGGTTTTATATATAGTAAATATCTAATTATTTTCATTATATTATTTAGAAATTCATATCTTCTGTAATTCAAAATATGAAAGTAATTCTATGTGCATTAAAACACAACATGCATGGTAACTAACATATGATATGTGTGTTATTTAGTTTACTTGTACATATAATGAAATTACTTCATGATACATGTACACTACATATTTCACGAGTAAAAATCATATAAATATAATACATTTTGGGTCATTCATATGGGTACTCAACATGATTCTTCTACGGTACAGGTTTCATAAATATTCATTTATAAATTAATTTTTTTAACGTGTCTAAACATGTGAAGGATGAGAATCTCATGAACATTTGAATTATAATTTCAATAAAATAATTGGTTAATTAAATATGATAGTTAATTGATTCAATATGGATTTACCATAAATAACAATGATTTGGTCTGAATGAAATTTATTAAAATATTTAATTTATTACATGTGTGGGGGTTATCATTATAATTGATCCAATGATTGTATGTGATTATTTTCCTTTTAATTTATTATAAAATTAAATGTATTCCTTATGGTTCATACCTCCTCTCATTATGTAGGGGAATTCGTGACTGCAACTTCCTTTAATGTAATCCCCCACAACCTATCCTTTGGTTCCCATCACGCATGTATGTGTAAAAGATTGTTTAATTGATGGTGCTTCTGGGTGAGTGGAGGTAGTTTAAATTTTTAGAAGAGGTGAAAAAATACAATTTATACCTGGGAGGACAATTGGAAAGCTGGAAAATGAACCAAGACTTGGTTGAAGGTGCTTCTCCCCTAGGTATACTGTTAAATTATCATCCTCTAGATAATCTGGCCCTTAGATAAATCCCAAAGTAATTATACTATTATTACTTTATTGCTTTACATTTTCATGGTTTATTTCATTATGGATGTTTTTCCCAATCAAATGATTTAATGAATTTAATGATCAAGAAAGAGAAAATGATAATATTCATATTGTGGATAAAAATTATCTTTAACATGGTTAATCACTTATATAATTCCACTTAATACTTACAAGTATGTAATAAAAATATTGTACAAAATTTAATCATATATATTGAAATTCCATAATCATTAATATTAGTATATCCTTCCACTACTCAAGTAAGAATCAAACCACATTTCAAAGTGCTTAATCAAACTATGTTGGGGTGATTTTTATATTGATGAATTCCTATCTTGAATTTAGAGTTGAGATAATCATGTTCATTCTATGTGTTTATTTCCCTAATAGGAAATATTGAATCTAGTAGGATAATTTATGAGGCGATCCATATTACAGATTTTATGATTGAGGAGTCCACTCAATAGATCAATGAATTTTGAGTTAATGTTTTTATAAAGTTATTCCTATGAAAATATGTATGAATGGAATGAAAAGTCTCTATTTGTGTTATGAGAAGGGGAATATGTATCTTTATAATTAAAATATCCAAGTAATAATATATTTAAAATCTAAAGGTGAGGACTTTTTTGTTATAGTAAAATAGTTTGAGAATTAAAAATTTGAATATGAATTATTTAATTTCATAAATGAAATGTGTTGCTAAAATTATTTTATTCAAAATTTTTGAAATGGAAACTAAGATTTCAACCACATCATTATTTATAGAATTAATAAGGGAAAACATATTCCTACACCTAATATGAATGAATATATATGTTTTTAATAAATTATTTTACACCACGAAAAAAAATATATGTATTTTAAAAACATTTTCCTCATGAACATTGTGAGTATTCTATTATGAAAGAATTATCTCTCTAAGAGAAAAATTTAGATGATCGAACAAATTTCCAATGATTCATTGTATATTGCATGACCATTGATATACTAATGAAACATGAGGCCATTGATGTGTATTACAAAATGTATCACCTTATTGATCTCTATCATGATAATAATAGACCTAATATATATGAGATCCCCAATGCATTGTTTACATGCAATAATTGAGAGTCGATTCAGGTAAGTCCTCATGTAGTCGTGATGGATTTATATATAGAAATATTGGAAAAATTGGGATTTAAATTACATAATTAGAAACAACCAAATAAAATATATTCCTTAATCTCTAAACACGTATTACTTTTTCTATTAATTACCACTTGGGAAATTATGAGAAGAATCATTCAGAAATTCTTACTCTTATTTTCCATGAATTTAATGAAATGGGGTCCAACAACCCTACTCTATTATTAAAAACGGAAACATGATTTATTAAATAAACTCTTAACTTGATACAATATGGAAGATCAAGAGGTCTAGTGTCTTTGGGGATTATGAACAATACATAACAGCTTAGAATATAAAACACGCAACATCTTCATTGAAAACATCCTTTACATAACCACTACATTCCCTCGTACTTAGCAATGCATGGGATAACATGAGAATATGCATAAGAAAAAGGTGAGTTATAAATCCCAGTAATGGAATAAACATGAAATAACATGAGTAATACAATACATTTTAGTCAATAGTCATATCAATGAAGCATAAGAGAAACATAATCATAATGACATGATAATTCTTGATAATCATAACATGGAAATGTAGCAACAATACGGAATTAGCATGAGCCAATGCTCATTTCACATGGAGCATGAGTAAACCCTCATTTCACATAAAGAATGAGTAAACCCTAATTTAACATGTATTATCATGAGTCAACAATCATTGCATATGATGTATCATGATACTATACTTTACCCAATTCATTGGAGCGCTATCTGGGCACACCCTTCTAAAACATTTCTTTTCATGCATAAGTGTAACACATATATCATATAACATGGAATCAATCAACTTCATAAGTTATTCCAAGATTAAGTAATGTAAAATAAATAAATGAAAATTCCATTCAATATGTATATGTTCATAAAGGGGAATTCCTTTGATAGATACATTGATATGTTATTCTTTACATAATGATCATGGCTTGGAAAAATGTGGTGCAATTTCGGCAGCATAACGGCGTGACATAAAGATTCATTCAAATGGTTGACAAGAGAGAAAATGGTGTCTCATAATATGTTTATTAAATAGACAGTAAGGGGGTCATATAGATACCTATCCCAAAAAATGGTATGGAATTTAGATGCATAATACAAAAGAGTTAATTGGATGTAAAAGAGGGGAGAGAAATCCTTCACAGAATTTTGACACGATAATAGGTGTAAATGGGAGCCATTAATGAGAGAGAAAGGGGTCTCCCATTGTCCAAACATAAATAGGGTAGTATTGGAGAGTTTATAAATCATACCTCAACATTTTTAATAGAAAAAGGGCATAACAACTTAAAGAAAATTGGACAAAATGAGAAAATAAGAAATCACTTACATGGAATTGTGATCCAAAAGGCTTGGGAGAGGCTTGAGAGAGGATTCATGGGAGCTTGAGGAACCTTTGGAGGATTATATAGAGAGGAGATCAGGGGTTTATCAAACTCCAAAGGCTTCTAGTGAAGAGGAAGTGGGATCTTGGGTGGGATTATATAAGAAAAGAGAAGGAATTATTATTTATTTAGGTTTGGGACCCCTCACATTAAACTAATCAAAACCACAAAACATACCATGGTTATTGCCCTTTTTTGACCAAAGGTGAGTGTAAATCAATATTTTATAATTACAATGACCTAAAATCTTAAAATAATAGGGTAGAATATTTGGAGGTTAGTCACACACTCAAGGAAAACAATTTAAAAGACATATTTTTTTAGCCCTTGAAGGGTCCACTAAGGCATTCTAAAATAAATCAAACAAACGCAAAATCACATTATTTTAATGGTAAAACATATATTGGCCGAACATAATGTTTATATTATTTTATTACATCACTATTTGGTCATTATGATGTAATAAAACACATTATATATTTAAACAGTATTTAATTTTTACCCAAAAATTAAATTTTCTCAGAAAATTATGAAAAATTCACCGTTGGATAATTTATGTGTCCTAATTCCAAAAATAATATTGATTTTATCTAAAAAAATTATAAATATTTTAATTTTTACTTTTAAAATAAAAAATAGATATTTACCGAAAATTCATGGGTTTTAACAAAAACAGCTTGAAAACCTTAATAAAAATTACAATTGAATTCATAAAATTATATGATCGTTAATAAAAAGTAATTTAAAAATAATAATATTGTATTAGAATATTATTTATTTCAAAAATACATTAATTCATCAAAATAGATTTTTTAGATGGAAATTAACTAAAAATACGATTTGTGCTTTAAAAACTATTTACAAAGTAACAATAATAAAATGACCACACATTATTTATACAAAAATAATGTACAAAGTCATAGTCATGGGGTCTTGTTACATAACCCCTTATAACACCCACATAAGACCGAGGGGTAAGGTGTGCAATGGTGACAGACTCTTGGGGTGTCTTGGATAACATCGCTCGGGTGGTAATCTCTATTAACTTCCACTTTTCCCATAGTCGTTTCTAATAAAGCTTAACGCATTCAAGATAGGTTGGGGCATGGTGAAGAGTGAAGCCCAAATACACCACCTACTTTATGAGCTATGAAAAATGGGCTTCATAGAGGGAAAGTCTACTGGATGTGGCCATCACTTCCTTTTTCTGAGTAAATTGGATTTGTTAAAGCCCAATATTTATACTAATCATTTGATCATTGTTCAACGGCTATATTAGAAACAATCACAATTCATAATAGTATTTTAAAATCCAGAAACATAAAACCAATGAAGTTCACATTTTATATAACCATAATAAGACATTTAATTATATCAAAAGGAATTTCCATTAATGAATGTTTGGGTCATTATGATCTTACCCCCTTAAGAAATATTGCCCTCGAAATTTCATTTTACCACTCTAAAAGAAATGTGGGTAACTTTTCTTCACCACTTACTCTGATTCCCACATCACTTCTTCAAACATGTGGTTTTTCCACAACACCTTGACGAGGGGCATTAACTTATTTCGTATAACTTTTTCTCTACGATCTATGATCTTCATTGGTTGCTCCTCATAAAAAAGAACATCCTACAATTGTAATACCTCTGAAGATAGTACATGTGAAGGGAATGGTATATACTTCCTTAAGAGGGATACATGAAAGACATCTTGTACTGTGGCCTTGGTTAGTGGAAGTTCTAGTCAATAGGCCACAGCCCCAACACAATCAAGAATCTCGAAGGGGCCGATGTACTTAGGACTAAACAGCACATTATTTACAAAACTCATGACCTTCATTTGTGGAGATATATATAGAAATACCATGTCTCCATCATTAAACTCAAGGTCTCGTCGATGGTTATTTTCATAACTCTTATGTCGACTATGGGATGCCATGATATGTTGATGAATGGTTTTCACTTTCTCCACCATTTATTTGACCATTTCTATTCCTAGAAGCTTACGCTCACTGACTTCGTCCCAACATGTTGGTGTTCAACACCTCTTCCCAAAGAGGGCTTCATATGGTTCCATTCAGATGCTCGATTGGAAACTATTATTCTAGGAGAATTCAACCAGAGGAAGATATTAATCAAAATCTCCTTTAAATTCCATTGATCATGATATTAACATATCTTCCATTGTCTGAATAGCTCACTTATATTGGCCGTAATATAGAAGATGATAGTATGTAATGAAGTTTAGTTCAGTATCCAGAGCATGTTGAAGACCCTTCCAAAACATAGAGGTGAATCTTGGATCTCGATCAGATATAATAGATTGTGGTACTCCATGCATCCTTACCACATCCCTGATGTATATCCCTGCCATTTGAACCAATGGGAAATCCTCTCAATTTGCAATGAAGTGTGAGACTTTTTATGATGATCCACAGCATCCCATATTGAATTGTTGCCTTTGTATTTTATTTTAATTCCGATGACAAAATCCATGGTGATGTTATCCAATTTCTATGCTAGAATGGGTAATGGTTGCAACATCCCCTTAGACTTCTGTCTCTCAGCCTTGAATTACTGACACAACAGGCTCATTGATGTAATTTCACCAATCTCCTTCTTCATATTTTCCTGCCAATAATGCTCTTGGAGATCTCGATACATCTTGGGTGTTTCATGGGTGAATAGATAAATTTGAACTATGTGCATCATCCAGAAGTTCCTTCTTCAGCTCTGAACTTCATGGAACACATAGACATTCCCCAAATCTCACAATTCCTTCTTCATTAATATTGAACTCCGAGGATTTTCCTCTTCTGATAGCTTCCACTTTCTTTTGAATTACCATATAATCCTTTTGAGCACCCTTTTACCTTTCCAAAAGAGATATTTGTCCAATCATTTGTGAAAGTATTGATGATGTTCCCTTATTTTTGATTCCCATGCCCATATTCATAAAATATAATAAGATTATATCCTTCTCAATTCTCATGAGTGATAAAATCATTTGGTCCTTTCTACATAGAGCATTCACCACCTTATTCGCTATTCCAGGGTGGTAATTGATTGAGCAGTCATAGTGTTTGATCATCTCTAACCATCTTCATTGGAACATGTTCTAATCTTTTTGTGTTAATATATACTTGAGGATTTTGTGGTCTGTATATATTCCACACTTCCCCTAAAGATATAATTCTGCCAAAATTTTAAATCAAAGATCATTGTAGCCAATTATAAATCTTGTGTTGGATAATTATGGTCATGAGCATTCAATTTCCTTGAAGCATAGGAAATTACTTTGTCATTTTGCATCAACACACAGCCCATACCCTTCTTCGATGCATCACTGAATACCAAAAAAAGTTCTCCAATTGTGTGTAAAGTCAACACGGGCACAATGATAACCCTCTTTATTAACTAGTTGAAGCTTCTTCACATTCATCACTCTAAGAAAACTTTACTCCCTTCTGAGTTATCTTGGTAAGAGGGATGGAAAATCATGAGAAATTTCTCAGAAATCATCGATAATATCTAGCTAACCCCAAGAAGCTACGGATATCTGTTTCTAATGTTAGCCTTGGCCATCCCTCAAATGCATCTTTTTGGGAGGGATCCACATATATCCCATCACTTGTGATGATATAACCCCAGAATTAGACCCCATTCAACTAGAACTCGCACTTGTTGTACTTTGCATAGAGCATCTCCTTCCACATGGTCTCTAGTACAGTACTTAGATTATCCTCATGGTCCTCATTTCTTTTAGAGTATATCAGAATATCATTTATAAAGTCTACCACAAATGTTTTGAGGTAATCCCTAAAAAAATCTATTAATAAAGTCCATGAAAATTGATGGATCATTAGTGAGTCCGAAAGGCAATTCTATAAATTCATAGTACCCATATCTTGTACAAAAAGCAGTCTTGGGTATATCTTTCTTCATCAACCTTACATGATAAAAACCCAACCAAAAATCCCCCATGGATAAGTATTAGGCTCTATGAAGATGATTGAACCATTCAATTATTCGTGGGAGAGGATTCTTATTCATTATCGTGATTTTGTTAAGCTCGCGATAATCAATACAACGGCGCATTGACCCTTCATTCTTCTTGATGAAGAGGACTGGTGCACCCCATGGTGATACACTTGGGAGTATAAACACTTTATCCAGATTCTTATACATTTTTTTCTTCATATCCTTAATCTCCACAACATCCATTATATATGGAGTCTTGGATTTTGGAAACACCCCATGTATAAGTTCAATTGACAATTCGACATCTCTTCTATGAGGAAGACCAGACAATTCCTTGGGAAACACTTCTGTGAAGTCCATCACAATTGGCATGTGTTCAAGGATGGTTGACTCCTTAGACTCAATCATCTGAGCCAAATACACATTCTCATAGGGAAGTAATATCCACGCTTGAGATGATGGAGCTAATGAAGATTCATCTTCCACCTTGAACTAGTATAGAATCGGGGGTCGATTCTCCACATGGGGAATGATTTCCCTCTCACGGAAATTTATGTTGGCTCTATAAAAGGAAAGTCAATACATGTCAATAATTGCATAAAATTCCACCAGCGGGAGTATGATGAGGTTCTCCAAGAAATTAAATCCCTAGATTAGGATAGGGGAGGTTTTATATTCATGGGATGCAACGATTGCCTCATTTTCAATACTCACTGACATCTTCAATTCCATGATTTGTGGTGGTGCTGGGATTGTTCTACTAAACTTTCGGGATATAAAAGAATTCATAGAAGCAAAATCCAAAAGTAAGTTCTCTACTCATGTAGAAATAACTAGCGTACATATCACCACTTCGTTTTCAAGGTTCACTTCGGCAGTAGTGATGGAGAAAGCTCGCTCTTGCTGCCATGGAGGTTTTTGGTTGCCTCTGCAAACCCTTGGAATAAGGAACTAATTTGCAAGATGCACTAGTTCTTTTCAGTTGTAGCAATGAACAATGCGTTGAAGTTTAAAAAGAGTGTTCCTATCTTGTGTTACAGTTAGGGGTTACTCTTGTCAGCATTTAATAGCTAGGTTCCCTTCTCTTTCTCACCAAAAGCATTTCCTTTTCCCCTTCAGGCAATTTTCAGGGTGCTTATTTTCATAACATTGGCATGTGGGGTGTGAGATCTTCATGGAACTGTAGGATTTATCCATCAGACTACCATAATTGAATTCCACCATACGCTTTTTATCACAATGATACCCTGATATTCTCTAATCTCTATTTTTACCTTGAGGGAACATCAGATAATTTCTGCATAGCTGTCAAAGTCATGGATCGCCAGCACTTTCCGTAGGCTAGGTTTTAGCCCACCAAAGAGGGGGTAAACCTTGCATTCGGGGGTGATGACAAATATGGAGGAATATCATTAAATCCTTGTAAAGTTTTCCTCATATTATCCAATAGATTCGTCATCTTTTTAATTGAGGGAAAGGAAGTCCTTTTCCTTCTTAATTCAGAGGGCTGGGGAAAATATTTATTGAAAAACATATTCTAGAAATCATTCCTTTAAAACGCCTCGAACTCCCCCTTAGGATTCATATTTTTGATCAAAGTCCACCATTGATAAGCTTCACCATCCAGATGATAAGAAGCTAGGAGAACCTTCTTTTTCATAGAACATTGAAGGATCGAGAAGATCTTTTCAATAGAGTTGATCAATTTTTTGATGATTGAGTCATCAGATGATCCATTAAAAGTAGGAGGCCTTTGTCTCATGAATCTCTTGATAGAGACTTCTTATTTCTTATGGGGTTGAAAATTCCTATTGACCAAAGTTTCTAGTAAAGGTTTGAGTTAACATAGTGAGAAGAGTGACAAAGTTCACGATTCCTCCTCCCATCGGATTGGGAATCTCATTAGCACAGACTTCACAATTACCTCCACATCGGTTGTTAGCCTGAGTCCACATATTACCGTCCATTGGATGGAATAAAAGGAAAGTTAGGGGTAAAACATAAACTATAATCCATGGACAAAACTGATGAATTATAAATAAATTTTATTTCCTTATTTTATGAATCCATAGGCTTCAATCTATGCTATTCATGACTACTTTCAAACATATATTCTTAGGGGATTTTTTTTATTTCTATTAATAGGGTTCATACTAAGCTTGTGAATTTACCAAAGCATATCCACCTAGAGTTTCATAACAAAGGGTGCAGTAAGGCCTGTTTTTGTGCACCAGTTCCCATTCGAGTTTAGCTCAAAGAAGTCTTTTTGGGTTTTACACCTAGGATACATCTGTGCCAGAGTCGCCTCTACCAGCTCGTATCCAGATAGGGATAAATTTTCTTTATAAACCACTTACTCAATACTCACTAATACATAGGGATTTTTTTATTATAATTACGCTTATCTATATGTATTCACTAGGGTTTTTTAATACTAAACCCAAAAATAACTAAACCTATCCTCTGATACCAATTATAACAACTCTACTTTTATTAAAATATAAACATGATTTGTTACATAAACTCTTGACTTGATACAACATGGAATATTGAGAGGCCTAGTTTCTTTGGGGCCTAGTAACATTATATAACATCTTAGAACAAAAAAACACATCATATTTATTAAAAACATCCATTACATGACCACTACATTCGCCCGTACTTAGCATTTCATGGGATAACCTGAGGACATGCATAATAAAAGGGTGATCTATAAAGTACAACATGGGAATGAAAATGGAATAACATGTGGAATAAAATAAATTTTATTCAATATTCATATCAATGGGGCATAAGAGAAACCTAAACATAAATGCATGATAAAGAACGATTATCATAACATGGAAATGTGGCAACAACACTTAACATGGAATTAGCATGAGCCAATGCTCATTGCGAATAGAGAATGAGTAAACCCTAATTGCACATGAATCATGAGTAAACCATCATTTCCCTTGAATTCACATGATTAAACACTCATTGCACATGGTGTATCATGATACTATACGTTACCCAATTCATTGGAGAACTATCTGGGCGCCCCCTTCTTAAACTTTTCATTTCATGGATAATTGTGCCACATAGATCATATAACATTGATTCAATCTACATCATATGTTATTCCATGATTAAGTAATATGGAATAAATACATAAAATTACCATCCAATATGTATATATTCATAATGGTCAATACCCATGATAGATATATGGGTATGGTATTCACTACACAATGATCTTGGCTTGGAGAAACGCAGTGCAATTTCGGCAGCATAACGGCGTGACATAAAGATTCATGAAAGTGGTTGATGAGAGATAAATGGGTATCTCGTCATATGTACATAAAATTGACAGTTTTTGGGTCATATAGATACATTTACCAACAATAATAATGGAACTTAAATTCATAATACAAAAGAATTACTTGGATGTAAAAGAGGAGAGAGAGATCCCTCACGGAATTTCAGCATGGTAACTAGTGTACATGGGATCCATTAATGAGAGAGAAAAGGGTCTCCCATCATCTAAAAATAAATATGGAAGTATGGGGGAGGTGAAAAATCACACTAGAACATTTTTAATTGAAAACAAAATGGTATAACAACTTAAAGAAAATTGGAAAAAATGAGAAAGGAAGAAATCCCTTACGTGGAATTGTGATCCCAATGGCTTGGGAGAGTATTTAGAGAGTCTTATTGGGAGATTTGGCACACCTTGGGAAGAATATAGAGAAAATAGGTCAGTTGTTTTTCGATCTCAAAATTCATTGAGTGAAGAGGAAGTGGGATCCTGGGTGGGTTTATACAGGAAAAGAGAGGGAATTCTTTATTATTTAGGTTTGGGACACGTCACATTAAACTAATAAAAACCAAAAACCAGACCATGGATTTTTCCCATGGTTTTTTCCAAAGGGCAGTGGGAAAAAAAATTTAGGGCCAATGGCTGAATGTTATAAAATAATTGGGTTTGTTATGTTGACGTGAGTCACACTCTCAAGGAAAACAATTTAAGAAGGAAAAATGTTTTATATGTCTTGAATGGTCCACTAAAGCTTTGTAAAATAAATTAAGCAAACCCAAAATCACATTATTTTAATGGTAAAACATATATTAGCTAGAATAATGTTTATATTATTTTATTACATAACTATTGGTTCATTATGATGTCATAAAACACATTATATATTTAAACGATATTTAATTTTTATCCAAAAATTCGACTGTCTCATAAAATTATGAAAACTTCACTGTTGGATAATTTCAACATCCTGATTCTAAAAATAATATTCATTTTATCTAAATAATTTTATAAATACATGAATTTTTTTCTTTTATAATAAAACTGACATTTACTGAAAAATCATGGGTTTTGACAAAAACAACTTTCAGACTTTAATAAAAATTATAATTGCATATATAAAATTTTAAAATATTTAATAAAAAATAATATAATATTAATAATATCTTATTAAAATATTATTTAATTCAAAAATCTGTTAATTAATCAAAATATATTTCTATGTTGAATATTAACTAAATATACTATTTGTGCTTTAAAAACTATTTACAAAGTAACAATAATAAAATGAATACACATTATGTATACAAAAATAATGTACATAGTCATAGTGCTAGGGTCTTGTTACATAAACCCTTGTAACACCCGTATAAGACTAAAGGGGAAGGTGTGTGATGGTGATAGAATCTTAGGGTGGCTCGGATAACATGCTCTGGTGGTAATTTATATTAACTCATGCTTCACTTTTAGTCAATTCTGTTCAAGATTAACATGTTCAAGATTGTATTGGGCTTGGTCAAGAGATAATCCCAATGACGCCACCTCATTTTCGAGCTCTGAAAAATGGGCTTTGTATGGGGTAAGCCTACTAGATGAGGTCATTGCTTCATTTTTTTGAGTAAATTGTATTTGTTAAAGCCCTATTTTTATACTAATCATGCGATCACTATTCAGTGGCTATATTAGCAATGGTCACAACTCTTAACAGTGTTTTAAAATCTAGAAACATAAAACCAATTATGTTCAAATTTTATATAACCATAATAAGACATTTAATTAGATCAAGAGGAATTTCCATTAATAAATGTTGGATTCGTTACATGGGGTGTGATAAAATTGAATTCCTTATGGCTGAAAATAAAAGGAGGAATATGGAAAAGTAACATAAGAGTCACTCCAAGCCTAATAATCTTGAGAACCATCCTTTCATGATGAAGTTTTTTTAATTTAATGTGAATGAAAAGTATACAATTTTGTTTTAAATGGAAATATAGGACACTTGATGTAGTACTACCCCCATGAAAAAGGGGAAGCTAAATGCAGGTTCATTACCCAGTGTAATAATTTTATACCAACATGTTATATATTATATATAACTTTTGGTGATAACATATTTTTTAAAATATTAGAAGATAGTTGATTTTCAAACTATATTAGAGTGTATGTTGATCATCAACCAACTAATGGACCAAAACTTTCTGCTTTACCTATAGGAGACTACCACCTCCCACTACCAACACGAATGAATTTGGTTTTAAGAAATATTTAATGCGTTTATAGTGATACTAAATAATTAATCTCTATTTATTTCATCTATATTGATAGATTTATTTTCCAATTTAAAAATAAATTATATTTACCTTATATAGATATTATTTTATTGTGGTATGTAATAACTATATAATGATATTTCTATATTAAATTATGAAAAAATTGAAATATATAATGAATCGTGTTTTTATGACTCATATACGAACCAGATATGGAAATATCATTTTATTCACAGAAATGAGAAGTGTCTAAAAATGTTTTATCAAGATGGTTATTTTGAATCCATTGTTCTACAACTACATGAATGGTTCATAGAGCTTCTAAGATCAGTTCATATGTTTGTATGTTTACCATCTCTAGTAGAATCCAGTCATTGATATTATTACTTTTTACATTTAATGTTGATCACAATAGATATGCATGTATCTACTTGATGAGGTTAATGTCCAAGTAAATTGATAAATTAATATAATTCAAGATTGAATTAGTGAGTAAAATTGGTAAGAAGATAAAAAAACATTCATCCAATCAATTTGGTGAATATCTTAACCCAAATATTATTGAAATTTAATTTCAGAATCAGCTTCTTTCCTAACTAAATCCATATAATAATACACATTGTAATAGTGTTTGAGAAAAGAGAAACTATACCTTTCATGAAATGGTATGGTTGATGAATAGTCTTGCGGATTTTCCATTATCGTTTTTCCAATATGTGGTACATATTGTATTAAACACTCTAAACCGAGTACCAACCAATGTGAGAAATAAAATTATATATTAGTTAATATATGGAATAAAATTAGTGTTTTCAGACAATCATGTAGGCATATTTGAGGTGAATTTAATCCCATATTCGGAAAAATATGACATTGATGTATAATGTTTATATTTATAGAGTATCCTAGTGAAATAAGGATATACTATCGATATGAGTCCTCACAAAATAATGTTACTATTGTTTGATAAGCCATATTTCTAGAGGTAAGTCAAATATTCATTAAGGATAGTGGGAAAAATATTAATTTAGATTAATTTTAAGGTAAATATATACAAAATTTATCATATAAAAATTCCATAGGTCCCCATGGAAGAAGTTATTCTGGAAACAATAGGTACTTTATAAGATAATCATAGAGGCAAGAGAGCTAGGAATATATGAGTTTCAAGTCACTGATAATGGTTATCATTATTGGTTTAAAATAATGAACATATTTTATATAAATAGGAAGTATAGTTCACAATAGCTACCATATTACATAAATCACTAAATTTATATATGGATTCCATATATCAGAAACATTATTGGGTTCTCTTTGATTGAGTAGTTGATGTAAATATTCTTGGGTCCAAATGAATATTCAAGAAATATTTGACATATTTCGTAATGTAAGTATATATAATTTAATGCTAGTGCGTAAAGAGTTTAAAAATATAAACACATTTTATTTGATGGATTATTTTCTCTAGTTTCCTAGTATAAACCCATAAAAATGGATCATGTTATAATATCTTACTATTACTATGATGTTTTTTTGGATGTCAAAACAAAATTATGTAATGGGAATCATCAGTAAGATATCTATATAACAAAACATAAATGGTTTTTGACTTAAAAACCAGAAATCTTTTATAATTTATAGATTTCATTTATGGATTGAAGAAATCAACTACTTAATAAAACATTTTTTTGATGAAGTAGTACAAATAATTTTATTCATTAAGAATTATTTTTATCCATGTGTTCATAATAATTTTAGTGGGAGTGTGGTCATTATCATAGTCATATGTATTAATTAAATGTTACTTATTGGAAATCATTTACTAGAATTACAGTTAATTAAATAATGGTTAAACCAATGCTTATCTTTGAAGTAATTAAGTAAAACATGATATGTTATATAGATTAAGATATTTCATGACATATCAAAGATTCATCTAGGAAAAATTCAAGTTATATACATTTACTAAATACGAAAGTGATGTAGTATAGAACAATCCAATAGACGATTGGTTCTAGTGTCACATTATATAGATCTCTATATAAAAACGTGTCCTTAAGAAAAGAAGTTCAATGATAGAATGTGTATCATCTTATACAATTGAATGATGTTGTCAATCATGTATGTCATTTAAGGTACTAGGCTTTCTATTTCCCAAATGTTGAGCACACTAGGCATATAATATGCAAATCTTGATGGAAATCATTAGCCTTAAATTAATGAAAATCCAAAGGTATCTAAGAATAATTAGGGATATCATCTTGCTGTATGTGGGAGATAAAAAAAAATTCATTTGGGGATATAATGATTATGGGTTTCAAGTAGATTAAAATGATCTAATGTAATATTTTGGATTTTTCGTCAATCACAACAGAGGAGCTATTACATAGAAAGGTTCAAGGAAGCTAGTTATCATTCATTATCTAGTGGATCCATAGTATAAATCATCTTTTAGTGTATCCAAATATGATCTATGTATAAAAAAAATATCCCTAATTTTTATGTGTTTGCTTATAGTAAATATATTAGCACATTATATTGTTAAATTACTATTGGGGGTTCTCGCAATGGAGAAATGTTTACCATACAAGAAAAAAATAAACATTTGATGTATCCCCTTTTGATTCATATTTGATAGATGAGTGAAGAAATTGTATTTATATTTTTATGGATTAAAACCAGTAAAACCCCATTGACTAATCCTTATCCCATTAGAATCATGAGTATTATTTGAGAGCTAGCGGATTAAAAGTTGTTATTAGTTGGATCAATTTAAAGTGGGGTTCTATAAGATTTTGTTACATAGAACAAACATCTATGTATTTTCTGATAACTCACCTTCCTTGTTTTGAGTATTGGAAGATGTACTATCACAAAATTATGTTTCTTCTCTGTGAAATAGTTTTAGATAATGTGTATAGAGTAAGTTTTATGTTAGAAGGACTTAGTTGTTCCCTATTATGGTGATAAGTAATAATTTTCATGATAATATTCCTAAATATATGGTATATAAAAAGATGATATAATTTTGGAGATTAAAATGATACATTCTATCATCATTTGACACTCATAGCACATTGAGTCACGTTATCATTGTGTAAAACCATTGTAAATTCTAATTTAGGAGGATATGAGAATATGGATTGCTAGTTGGAAATCAACATTTATATGGGTTATTGGATGTTCCAATATTTGGATGTCTGTATTGTTCCTAACGATTTATGATTGTTATTAATGAATATTAATAGTCATGTACTTTGATTTATTACTGAAAACGATGAATATAAGTGTTTTTTGCGAGGTATGATAAATTGGGAAGTCCATCAGCAATATTTAATTAATAAATACTACGAGAAAGGATATGTAACTTCATATCTTTAATAGAAGTTGATATCTCATGATATTTTATGGGAATAAAATAATATAAATTCATCTAACTTCATTATGATCAATGCACTTGTTATTTTTATGAAATTCACTTAAAGAGGTATCAAGCATATGAGTTTATGGTAATAGTATAAAACATTCTTGACTGAGAGATATTGGGATAAGGGGAATACATTACAGAGTAAGTGTTTCAATGATGTTTTATATCAATGTGAAATAAAAAAATTTCTATATGGGTTCCATGGTGTGTTGTTATACAATGATCTTGGTCTTTGTGTGGCCCAACATAATTTTATTGAGAAAGAATCCTAGATGGAAACAGACAATGTGTATCCAGTACAGTAGTTAGAAAATAACATTCATTATTATTTAAAATATTGAATAACTATTATTCCCATATGTAGATTAATATTTTTTCGTGTTTTTTTATTTTGTATATTCAATCCTTAATTATTTGATAGAATATATCTTGAGCAGAATACTTTATATGATTTTATTTACTATTTGTTGAATATTGTATTTATTTATTTATTTGTGAACAATGTAGTTGTATTTATTTATTAAATAAATTTTCCTTATTTTGGGAGTAATAAATATTTTGGAAGAATGACATACAATGTTTTGTATTTTAATGATAATATATATATATATACAGTAATTAAATGTTATTTGAATAAATTATAAACAATTTAATCATGAAATCTAATTTAATATATTTACAAATTTTTCACATGATAAGAATTATTATTATTATTATTACTGAAATGGGGCTTTATAAGGATTACAGATGTAATAAGGAAATATATGCAATTATTATATCCTAACCCCAAAAACATTTGAACATAATTAAATTATTTTTAACCATATGGGTATCCATTTTTGTTGTTGTTTATAATGACATCACTAGGAATGTATCAATTCCAAAAGAGACTCTCTCTATGGAAACAATTAAGAAAAGTGATAAAACCTCCTTCAACACTCCTCTTGATTATGGATAGATAAAGGAGAATACATCTTGGAATCGATTATTATGACATTAATAGTGTAATGACACATACATTAGGATCATATATGCTAGAAGATAGAGATTCAAACAGTGATTCTTAGTGGTCCATGGTACATGTGTTGGTCACCAATGGGGGGATGCACACTTGATTCCTAAGACACTATGAATGTATAATGTTGAGAAATTATCAGAATCATAAACAATGAAATAATTCATAACAAGGTAGTTATTTAGCTACTTAAATTTATATTTTATCATTATGTGATGATTCTATATTAAACATCAATGATTTCAAGTAAACTAATATTGGATTAAATTTTATTGGTCAAAAAATTATTCATTGATTAAAATATCATATATATATATATATATATCATTGATTTCAACAAAAAATACATTTATGGAATGCCCCACCAATTATTCCACTTCACCAAAAACGGTCATATTTCACCTTGAATTTTTTTGGATCTCAATATGGTTTCCATTATTATTCATTACTTGAAATAGTTTAATGTGAATTTGTATGATAATTTTTACCCTCACTCTAATCCCTTTTCATTTCTCCCCAAAATAATCATCGTATTTTCCTTCACAACCATTGTTAACTAAATTCCTCTTATTTCCATCCATTTAAAAAAATAGAGGATACATAAGGATTAAAATACATACCTTAATGTGCCCAAAGAAGAAAAAATTGTAACATAAAAGTATAAATCACAAATAACATGTATAACTCTGAATTGTAATTTCAAGAATTAAATCTATATTATTAATTTCCTAATTAATATTAGGTTTTATAACCTTACCACAAAAATTTATTCAAATCCTTTATAATTATTCTCAATGGAAATGTGAATTACCTAAAGAATAAATACTTAGAGTTTCAAACTGGTTGAGTGGTTAGACCCATTTTTATACATAGATTAATCATCAAATTAATACCCAACCAAACATTTTCACGGTTATTACCGATAGGATCACTTAATCCATATATTATATCAATTTTTTTACCTATAAAAGGATGTTATTAAATAGATACCACCCTAACTATAGTTTATTGAAGTATTTTAATGTATTATAATATTTACTCTTATCATATAGAGAATCATTAATGTTTCCTTGTCCTAATACACAATCTATTATTTATCGAAATATTTGGATTTTTTGTTGAGGTTTCCCAAGGATCATCCATATAACTCATGGAATAACTTTAGACATCATACAAATGAAAAATAAAATCATTACAATTCAGTATACTGAAGCTACCTTTCCCATGACTAAATAGTTGTTTGATAAAAATCACTGATAATATACATTCCTAATCCAATTCCACATAAGTTGGAATTATTGGAGTTTTGTAATGAGTTACATCTTCAAATTAATAAGATAATTCAAATTGAGAATTATTAAGAGGATAAAATGTGATATTCATCATATCATCCTATATGAGGGACATTCAAACATTTATCTTAAAAAAATGAACATAATACGAGATATTATCTATTAATTAGTATTTTAATCATATTCATTGAATCACTGGTAATATATTCCATATTCAAAAAGAAATATTGAACTAGATGTGGAAAAAATATCTTACCATTTTCCTTAAATAAATTGCATTATCCATTAATTATAATTTATTTCCAAACAAAAGACATTGTAAGATTTTTCCATTTGAAATAAAATTATTTATACACACATACATGCCGACCAAGAATACATGGTTTATGAAGATTGAACATATAACATGACATAGGGTTATTTTTATATCATTTTATTCAAAGAAGAAAACAAAGAGGATATGTGACTTTATGAGATATTTTCATTCTAATAATTATTCTACAATGATTTGAATATATGGAGGTGTGGGTTGGGTTTTGAGAGAAGAATGTGTCTGGGAATGAGAGAGTCCAAGGAGAAAACGTATATGGATTGAAAAAGGTGAATGGGATTCCAATGAGAGAAATAAAGGATTTGAAAATATTTGAATTCAAATTTGAATTTTATACTATCATTTAGGGTATAAAACATTAATATGTTAAAAAAATCCTTAAAAAATACTTCAATAAAATTTTGAACACTCATACATAAGAATATACAGATGGTTATTTAAATATGGAACTATTTATATATTTACTATATGATATTCTTTCTGATAAGATAGAGTTACCATGTTCAATTTACTAATAGGATGAATAATGAACTACGATTAATTAAATAGGTCTATGAATTATTTGTAAATATTTTTAAACATACCTTATAAACATCTATTTTAGTTAATTCTTACCAGATAAGAAATGATATTCTATTAATATTAATAAAAGGTAAATAAAAATGAATAAAAATTTTTATGAATTATAAAAATTAAGATTTAAATAATCATTAAAACATTACTAAAAAATATGGGAAATATAAACATAATTTTTAATTTTTGAGTAATTAATCATTTATAAATCCCATCTAATATAATTAATTATTTCTCTAATCAAAGGATTTATAAAGATATCAAAATGAGGATTTTTATTTACAATCAACTCAATTTTAGTATGACCTTCACTAAATTGGTCCCTAAAAATTAATGTCTCCTATAAATATTTATATACATGGAATGAGGTAAAAAAATCTTAAAAAATATAATATGACATGTATTTTAATAATTTATAGGCCAATGTATTAATTGATATACATTGTGTTATAATGTATGATTAATCCATAGAATCTTTTCACCACCACTACCTGCAACTATTTATTTAGATTTTCTAGTAGCTAAATTCAATAAATTTATATATTTTACTCTACCAAGAAACTAGATTCCTTACGTAAATATGAAATGCTTTGAAGAATATTTTTTTATATATAACATACAACCACTAGAATCTATATCATAAAAACTAACTATGTAAAATATATGGCTTAAATTAGAACAATCATTTTTTTGTATTATTATGGTATTTAAAAATACATTTAACAAAAGTAAAATGGGATTATTTGGCATATTTTTAGAAATTTTACAACATACATTCACTAAATAAATATTAGGTTTTCATGTATTTAAATACATTAAGCTCTAATTCTACATTATATATTGTTTTTTCAACTTATTTTATAGTTTCATGAAGATATGTCTTATAATTTTTAAAAATATCAATGTAAAACTTTTTACTTACATCTATACAAGTTAGATTAGAATTATACATGGTGTTTTTAAATTTATTCAATACCGTTACATATTTATTATAGAATATTTTAAAACAAAGAATGGATTTTATATCACCCATTAAAATTCTTTCAAATTAATTTTTCATCTTTTTAGAAAATTAAATTCCCTGTTACTATTTTGTTGATCTGAAAATAATATCATCAACATAGATTTGGAGTACAATGTTTATTTGAATTGTTTTTATAAAAAAAGTGTGTTCAAATGTACCTTTTAATAATACATTTGAAATAAATAAGGATATAGTCCAATCATGATAATCTTTAAGATATTATATTAAACAATATATGTCTCTAGAATGTATAAAAATCAAGATTTTGAAAATCATAATTCAAAAATCCAGGTTGATGTTCAAAAAACACATCCCAAATGATATAACAACTCATAAATTTTATCATTAAATCTTTTAGTTATAGTTTGATATTAAAACGTGACTCGTACAAAAGTATAATTATAGTATCTTTAATACTATCTATTGGAATAAAGGATCATCTATAACAAATAAATTTTTCTGGAAAATAAAATTGTGTAACAAATATAGTTTTATTTATTACAATTTTTCTAGTCTCATCAAAACTGTTTCGATATAGATTATTTTGGGTAATTTTTATTTATTTATTTGGTCTATCAACTAATTAAAAAAATATTATTTCATTAAAATTTATTTAGTCCTTTTATAGACATCACTCAGTTTTCATCATTGATTAATTCATGAATGTTATTTGGTTCATGATAAGAAAAAATTCCTTGATGTTGAACCTGGATCCTCAGTAAGGATCATGTGTGATCACTAATATTTATTTCACTAACTCAAGTATCAAGAGTTTGATTTTTTGGTTTCTCATGGTTCTATGTAATTAAGTAATTAGTTCTTCCAAATAATCTTTTCAGCCAAGATGGACTTGATGGTCCCTTCTAGGATATTTATCTTGTAAATCAACATAAAGTTCAAAGGCTTCAGAGTTTTATTGATATTAAGATTTTAAATATCATCCAAAATATTTTATATAGCAGGTTTGGGTTTATTTGGATACATATCATAAAATGTGACATTTTTAAATTCTTCAACAACTTAATGTTTTTTATTAATGAATCTATATGATTTACTTGGGGTTGAAAAATCATAAAAAAAATTCTTATCTTTTAGGTGAAAAAATGTATGTATTCTCATTTGCGGTAAGAATGAAGTTTTTTAATCCTAAAACTCCACACCAATTTACTTTGTGTTTTCTACAATTGCATTACTCTTATCGATTCTTTTTTAACATATGTTCAATAAGAACTCAATTATTTATATAATAAGACTTGTTAAATGCTTCAGTATAATAATAGATATGTATGTCATGTTTATTAAGATTAGTATGGGATATTTATTGAAATTTTCTATTTATTGTTTCTACAATAACATTTTTGTGGTGTATTTGGTGAAGAGAATGTGTGAGTACATCCATATAATGGGAGGATAGATTCAAAATCATTTCTCTCAAACTATTTTCCATTATCTATTTATAAGCATTTGATACTTAGGCCAATGGGGTTCTCTACTGATTTTTTATATTTAGAATAACAAGAATGTTCATCAATTTTCTGGGAAATGAATAAAACACATGTAAATATTGAATAATCACCAACTCTTATGTAATAGTAGTACATTCCTACTAACCAAGAAACTATATATGGTTCAAATAAATCCATGTGAGAAACATTATGTTATTTATAGGTAAAATCATATTTCTTTGGATTAAAGATATGTTGTATTGGTTTCCGTTTTAACAATGATTGACGAATCTATATTTAGGAAATTATATTTTTTGTTGATCCATGTCAAGACCATTTTAATTGACATTTTTATGTTAATAGGAAATATCATGTCCCTGTTATAATGGACCTAAATAATATCACTGAAATTTACCTTTACATGGTTATTTAATACAGTATAAATCATATAAAATCACATAGAGAACAGAATAAAAATGTTATAAATGAATAATTAATGAAATAAGAAGTATTTCTTTAAGTTAAAGATCTTATATTAATGAAAAAGTACATTGACCTTAAGAATTGTCATATGACCCTTATAAATAATAAACCGGCCAAATGAATACTAACAACACCCATGAAATTATAAATAAAATTTTGGAAAATTATAAATGAATATATGACATAATAATATTACAATATACATAAAATAATATTTTAAAAATTATTAATTTTGGGTTGGTATTTTTGTAAGTCACCAATATTTAATTAGAATTTTATAATTAAAAAACTATTTAAAAGATAATTTATTTTAATAAAATTTAGTCCTAAATTTATATTTTATTGTCTCTGGATTTTAAGATAATTTTATGAGACCTTAAATAGTTTCTAAAACTGTAACAAAATCAGTTATAATTTTAAAATCTATATTTGATTGAGTAAATAAGGATTTTAAAAAAATTAAATTTATCATATTTTGCAAATAATTTCCATAAAATAGAGTTTATTTTTTAATTATAAATACTGAAAAATGTTTATGGTGATTTATTGAGATTTTTTTTTGAAATACATGAATTTTTGGTGAATTGTAAAATATCAAAATTTATGATTAATGACAAATACATGATTTTCTGTGTAAATTCTTATGTAAATATGTGGTAAAATCCAATTTTTAAAATTCACATGAAATATTTATTGTTTTTTGTCGTAATAAAGAAATATATTTCTTTTCCTGATCCAAAGTAATAAAATAATGATTAAAATGGTAAAAAAACTCTCATATCATTCACTATAAAAAAACCCCCACACCTCCTCTTCTTCACACTCCTTACAATCTTTGAGCCTTATAAAATTTATTCCCAATCCTCTTAAAAATACCCTTACCCACATCCATGAGCCTTTTGTCTCAACCAAATACCAAAAATAATCCCCCTTAAGGAGGTTCTCAAGGAGAAAAATTCAAGAGGTTAAATTCATCTATCATTTCTTTTATTTTCTTTTTAATTTCATTTATTTTTTTATTCATCCCTCACATTGCATGTACTAAGAGACATGATAAATTCTGTATAATTTATATAATATAGTTATATAATTTTAATGAACAATCCATCATAATAAATATTTCTCTCTCCTATGTATTAAAAAATGGAAATGTCAACAGTATGGTGTTGTTTTATTGCCTTCATGGCCGATTAGTTTTCATTTTCCATCACTGTATTCAAGGATGGTCATAAAATATTATTTTGGTTAAACCATATCATATTATACATATTAAAAAGATATTTAGTTTTCTTTGACTATTATATATACATGATACTAATAAATAACACAAAAAACATTCGTGTAGATTAGAAATCTTCCAAAATGATCTTAATGATATTAAATAAATTTATATCCAACAAATCATCATCATAATTGAAAAAATCGTATATAAATATAAGAGCATTAAATATTCTAAATTTTCATTAATATCACATAATTACAATTTATGATAATTATACCAGTTTTACATGAACTTCTCTATGCATATACAAGTAAACTGATCATGAAAACAAAGGACATGAACACTCGTGAACGATAAAATTGTATCTTATAACCCATTATAAAGACCATAAATTAATTTCATAATATTAAACTAAATCTTTAATTTGTATAAAAGTAAATTAATTAGTTAATTAATGTATTTTATTTAATTATCGTGGAGATTAAGGTCATTTGTAGAACTCTTTTGGATACCAGGTTATGTTTTCTTCTCAAACAACCATTTTAATTTCAGTTATGATTTCTCCCTATATAAACCAATTTAACCTTTAGTATTTTTGTATAATTTTTATAAATGTATTAATACATTCCAAAATCTTTTTTCTATAGCATTTCATCTTTTTTATAAGAAAAACATGTTTTTCAAGGTTTCCTTCTAAATTGTTCCTGATATGCAAGCCCGATTAAAAGAAATATCTAGATTTCTTACCAATTTTCAAGTATCAAACATGATATTTTTTAAGACACTATTATTATTATAAAGTAATTAATTTTTTCTTTAAAGACTATATTTTTTCATTTCTAGTTTTATATAAACAATTATGATAAATACAAATGAACTTTCCAAAAGAATTCATCTTTGAAGAGAAAATGGGTATTCCTTTCATGAATTCCTCAATAATTTTATTAGATTGTTTTCATCTTTTTTTCCACCTCTATTGAACATAATGATATATTGAAAATTATATCTTATTATTATCTTCTATCATACTTTATTAAATGTTTTTATGATCAGTTTGACTATAGATGTGTTATTGTGAACCCATTCATCATACTTCTCACAAGGGATGGTGATTATAATTACAAATTGAGGAGAGTTATTTACATTTCATATGTATATGTAATTTATTTTTAACTCCATTCATATAATAAATTAATTTAACTTAGAAATTGATGGGTGGGGCATGATGTATCCCATAAATATATCGGTAAGTCTCATGAGACATAACAGAAATGAATTTTGGCTAAATCCATTAATTTTCATTTGTCTTGGCCGAGGCTTTGACTATATGTTTCAGATTTATGGCATTATGCATTACCTCATAGTCATATTATTAATTGATAAATCATGTGGTAATTTGACTTATAGAATATACATGGTTATGTTTCATTTTATAATGGAATTTATTATTCTAATTTTATTATTTGAATTTATGTTCAAGATTATAGTTTTAATAGCATGTGTTATTTTAGTTATTCACTATTCCTAATTATTTATGATTCTTCTTTGTTACATACCCTTACTTAGAATCAGATATCTCCCTTTTCGCAAGTTTTATACTTCCCCAAGATGTGAAGCTGTATATTATAAATGACATGTAGGAACAATCTAAGAGTATATGGGTTTTCTCAAAGGAATTGAGTTGTTGTGTTTCCATTCATGATGTAATGTAAAGTTCATGTTTGTATTCTAGCTCCCAAGACTGCTAAAATATTCAGTCCTTTGTGATTCTGGTCTTGTATCTATACCAATGTAAAAAAGTAAGGTATTGTCTATGTTCTATTGTTGTTGAGGACATTATAGTTGGTATCAGTGAAATATTAGTAGAAGCTTTTGAAATTATATATTGAAAAGATTGATTTGGGAACATAACCCAAATATAATCATTGAGGATAAGAATAGAAAAACATCCTAGAATATCAGTACGGTATAGATTTTTTTGCTTTTCTTATTAATGTATCCTTATTGGGATATTACAAGTGGTTGTCATTCTGGTAGAGATATATTTAGGTTTGAAAACTCCAATAAGGTATCCTAGGCCTGACTTGGGGAAACCCGGTACATGATAATGGGAAATTCTACGCCCCTAGTTTGACACTTCTATGGGATCTTATTAGGATAATTCACACTTATATTACAAACAGTTATGAAGGATCGAAACGTAAATATGTCGCCAAATAATTAATGTTTACGATTTTAAGTATATCTTTGCATAAAATTTCAATTCATGATTAAGTGTTTTTCTAGTTCAATTTTAAGAATTTTGAATAATTGCCTAATTTAGTGTTTGAAATTATTTAGAAATGGAGCCTAGTTGAAGGAATGGAAATTTTATCAATGCATGTATCCACTGTAGGTATTTACCACTTATGTAATATGACGATGTTGATATTAGAGATGTGACTTTTGTTAATAAACTTATAACTATTCATAGAGAGATGACATAGGTTATTAACTATAACATTACACATTTGGATGATCCTTATCAAAAAAATGTTAAAGAACAATAGTGGACCACATTATGGGTCAAAATCCTCCATCAATCATTGGGACTAAAAACCCATTTATAGCAACGTAGTGGATAAGTTCATTAGGGAATTGGTTTTATTTCATTGGATGTAATTATAGTGATAAGGTTACCATGTAAGTTTATCCTCTCCTATGAGATGATGATCAATGGTGTTTTTTGATTAAAAACATAAAGGTGGAGGAAGAAAATTAAAATATAAAATGGAAACCATTTACAAAGAAAATTGAAGAAAAATATTTTCCCCACAAACAACAAGTGCTTATGGGAATGACATTTTTCCTTCTGAATCAAAAATAGGACGAAGAAATTGAAGTTTATGAAGAAAAATTTACAATGTTATAAAGGCATGTAATATTCTATATATGCAATCCAAGTCTCAATATTGTGAAATTATTTTATGGTTTAAAACCATTACTACAAGGGGAACTAGTCTCACAAAATTTATTCTCATAAAAAGATAAAGAATATTTTTCTATTAAGGAAGGGAAAGATTTTTCTATTGTTACAAATTAAGGGGAAATTAGAGAAAAAGTTGGTGGTGGAGGAAATAATTTATATTGGGAGGAATAAAAACTGTAGATTTCTATCCGGTGATAATTTTTAGAAGAAACACCTTGTCAGTTTCCTAAAGGGAATGTGAGTTTATAAAAGTGTGGATAAAAATGACACAAATACCTCTATTGAAAGAGGAATAAAGAAGATAACAATATTCAATAATAAAATTTTAATAATATGGGACACTATGGGATTGATTTTCCTAGGAATCAAGGATAATTTCCCTAAAAATGCCAAGGGAGTAAGGCTAGGATTATGTGATCAAAACTGCTGAGGTTAAATTTCCTAATAATTCGTATAAAGTTACATTAATCATTTCCTAAATCCTAGATAATGCATTATTTGATCTTGGATCATCACATTCTTTTATATCTTCGAAATTTTCTAAGAAAAATTGGCATTTTTCTTTTGAATTAATAAAGGAGTTCTTAGTTAAAAATCAAAGAGAGGTATCATTCCGAAAATATTTGTCTTTCAGCACCCTTTATAAAAAATGAATATGGTTTAGTTTTGTTCATTATAAGAATTCCTATGATTGAATTTGATATAATCCTATGTATTTATGTGGTTTCAAAATATGTTGTGAATATATATTTCCAAAAAAAGCATTTATGATTTCTGTGGGAGATGAATAATCATTCTTCTTTAGAGAATAAACCTCATCATGTGAGTCATATCTGGATCCTCTTATAGTATCTCTTCTAAATTAAATTATCTGAGAGTAAGAGAAAACATCATCTATGTACAAGGAAATTAATATTAAAACTTAAGATGTACCTATTGTGATATAAATTATTGATGTATTTTAATAGGATTTATATGGATATCCTACTAAGGGGTAAGTGGAGTTATCTATTGAGTTAATTCTAGGTGAAAGACCTATATCAAAGACTCCTAATAGAATGACTACTACAAAATTATTGGATCTGGAGAAACAATTATAGGATTTGAGTAATAATAGATTTATTCTCCTAAGTGCTTCTTCATGGATATCACCAATTCTCTTTGTCAAGAAGAATGGTTGATCCATGACGATGTTCATTTAGTATATTGAAATCAATGATATTACAATAATGATCAAGTATCCCCTTCCTCACATTAATGACTTATTTGAACATGTTCATGGAGATCAATATTTTTTATGAATGAACGTAGATATAAATTTCATAAATTGAATGTGTGGAAGGAATATATTCTAATGGAAAAATTTGAACCATGTGTTAACATTATGAGTGTAGAGTAATGCCATTTAGACTAACTAAATCACCCTCAATTTGAATGGATCTAATGAAAATAGTGTAATGGGAATAAATTTAGAATATATTTGTGGTATTATTTGATGATATCATGAAATATAACAAAATAAATTATGACCATGAGAATAAATTTGGGATTTTTTGGAGACTCTTACAAGAAAAGAGTTGTATTGGATGTTTGGAAACAGTGAATTCTGGATTCAAACTATTTCATTTAATGCCCATATTGTCCCTATGGATGGAATATTAGTTGATCCTAAGTTGAAAAAGGTTGTTTAGGAATGGTCTAAACTAATGAACATAACTGAGGTAAGTAGTTGTATTGGTATATTAGGTTATTATCAGCATTTGTTTATAATATTCGTCGATTAATGAACCCATTAACCCAAATTAATCTTAAAGGGTTTAAGTTTATTTTGAAAATGGAATGGGAATAATGCTTTTAATAACTGAATATTATATTACTGAATGCAATGATATTGAATTTACTACAGGGAAATAGTGGGTTTGTGATTTATAGCAATTGATCAGATAATGTACTTGGTTGTATCCTTATGAAAAATTATATAGTTATTTCATGTGTATCAAGATCACTAAAAACACATAAATAGAACTATCCAAAGCATGATCTTGATTATGAGATTTTAATCATGGCTCTAAAAATATAGAGACACTTTCTCAATGGTGAAATACATGAGACATATTAATATCACAAGAGTTTGAAATATATCTTCTTAGAAACTAACTAAACACGAGGCAAAGGCGATGACTCGAGATACTCATGGAATATGATTTTTCAAAACATTACTACCCATGGATTTAAAATAAGGTAGAAAAATCCTTGAGTTAGAAGGATCATGAAGTTCTGAACAAAATGAATGATGACAAGGATACCATGTATATGGTTCTAGAAAAGACTAATATAGGAATCATCATGGAAGGTGAAACATCACTAATTTTTTAATTAGTTTCCCAACCATCTTTATTAGAATGGATTAAAATTTTATTGTATGATTATGATAATATTAAAATGAAAATTAATACTATGAATGATGTGATATTGGCAGAATTCGTGTAAGGAGATATAATTCTGATTTTTTTGAGGAGACTCTGAGTTCCCTCAATACAGGTGTAATAAAGGAAATTATTGGATGATTCCCAGAGCTCTAATTTCTATATACACCATGTTAGCACTTAGATGTATTTATATTTAAAGGAACATTTCTTGAGTGATAACATGAACTATGAAAATGATGATTATGTATCAAGATGTTTTGTCTATAACCATGTAAAGGATAAAAGACAACATCGTAGAGGATTCATAAAACAACTCCAAATTAATACATGGAAAAGGAATGAAATTATTATATATTTTGACACGGGATTACCAAGGACTAAAAGAAAACATTATTAAATATGGTTATTTACTGATCAACTTACCAAATATGCACATTTTATTTCTATAAGGGATGATTTTCCACTTTTACCTTTCAAAAATCTATATTAATGAAGCTTTATGAATTCATGGATCACCTGTTTCAATTGCTTATAATCATGGTCTATGATTTAAAATGATATTATGAAATAGAGATCAAATGAATTTGGATACTGAGCTTCATATGAGCACTTATTATCACCCTCAAACTGATGAGAAGTCTGAGAGGATCATTCAAACATTACATTCTATGTTGAGATCATTATCACATCACTTTTAAGGTAGGTGGGATAAATAATTTCCTTCGGTATAATTTCTCTATAACAATTGTTTCCATTAAAGTATTCAAATGGAATCATATAAAACAATATTTTTAATGTGATGTTATACACCAACTTGTTGGGAGAAAGTTAGTGAAAGGACTATTGTAGGGCAAATGATTGTGGGGGAATCGATGGAAAAGGTAAAGACTATTCAAACCCATATCAAAGTAGATAATTGTTGGAAAAAAATCAATATAGATAATTGAGGGATGAATTTGGAATTTTAAGAGGGAGATTATTATTTCTTGAAAGTATCTCTATTAATGGGTGTTATAATATTTTGGAATAAAGGGAAACAATGTCCAACGAACATTAGACCTTATGAAATCATAGAGAGAGTTTGAGATGTGCATTATCATTTGGGGATGTTTCCGAGTCATTTAAAGTACAAAATATGTTCCACATATCATTGTTGTGATAGTACATGCCAGACCCAACGAAACGTCCTTACTTCTAAAGGAACATATTTGGAACATGATTATATATTACTATGAAGAGCCTATTTAGATTATGGACACTAAAAAATAGGTTTTTAAGGAATCTAAATACTCATCTAGTAATTTTACATAGAAAACATCATAAAATTGAGGAGGGGACATGGGAACTATATGATGTTTTGATGAAGAACAACGAAAATACTTCTATTAGGTGACATTCTAGAAATTTCAAGGATGAAATATTCGTAGGAGGGGAAAATGTAATGAAACAAAATTTTATGAATGAAATTTATCTTATTATTTTTAGTTAATATAGAATAAATCATATAAAATCACATTGATTATGAAATACTATATTTATAAAGGAATAATGAATAAAATAATAGGTATTTCTAGAATTAAGGTACATATTCTGATGAAATAGTAACATAACCTTAGGAATAGTAATATGACCATTATGAATAGTAAATTGGGGAAATGAATAGTAAACACACCCATGAATGTATGAATATAATTTAAGTATATTATATAGTGATGTATAATATAATTATATCATAGTATAAGTAAATGACAATTTTTAATAAAAATTAATTATATGGTGGTATTTTGTAAGTCATAAATATTTAACTGTAATTTTATAATTTATAAAATTATTTAAAAGAATGTTTATTTAAATAAAATGTATTCATAAATTAATATTTTGTGGTCTCGTGATTTTTGGATAATTTTATGAGTCATTAGTTGATTTTCCAAAGAGTTTTAAAAGCACTTATAACATTAAAATATGTATTTTTCGATTAAATGAGGAATTTAACTAAAAATTAAAATTTTCATATTTATAAACTTATTTTCATAAAATGGAGTTTACCTTTTTAGTCTACAGATAAAATAACTTTTGGGGTTAATTTTTTGGTATTTTTCTAAAATAATTGAATTTTTGTTTAATAGTGAAATATGTTAATTAACGATAAATGCTAAATAAAAGAATTGTTTATTCATTTTTAATTTAATAGTGAGGTAATAATAACTAGTTTTAACTCACATGAAATATTTAATATATATTTCGTTTACGTAATCAATAAAATTTATTATCTTGATCCAAAATAAAAAAACTAATTATTAAATTACTATAAAAAACACCTCTCTACCAATATAAATACCACCCCTCACCACATCTTCTTCTCAAACCATCCACCCTTTTATCATTATCAAATTTTTATTAAATAATATTCCCAATACCCTTCCCCACATTTAGTATTATTTTGTCTAAAAATATGTCCAAAATCAATCCCCTTAAGTAGTTTCTCAAGGAGAATAATTCCAAAGGTAAAAATTATATTTCTTTTATTTTATTTTCTTTTAAATTTAGTTTACTTTTGTATCCTTACCTCACATATCCTATAAAATGAAGCACAATAAATATATTATAATTTATATTCTATAACTATATAATTTTTATGGAATATACATCATCAAAATCTTTTCTCTCTCTCCTTTATTCAAAAAATGGAACGTTGTCCATGAGGTGTTATTTTATCACCTTTAAAGACTACATGTTATCATTTTCCTTCACCGTATTAAAGTATGGTCATAATACCATAATTATATTTGAAACATATTTTATTATACATATTACACGTTATTTATCATTCAATAACCAATATATATACATTATATAAATTAATAAGAAAATACTATTTCATAATGATTGAAAAACAGCCCAAATGATCTAATTGATTATAATTAAAGTTCTATCAGATGAATAATACTCATATATAGAATCCCAAAAATATATATAAGACCATTAAATCGTTTTTATTTAATTAATGATATATAATTCAAATTATGTATAATTATACTAATTTTATATTATCTTTCATACTCATATACAAGTAAATCTATCATGAAAACCAAGGAAAGAAATTCTCTGGAACAATAAAATTATAACTTATAACATATTAAAAAGAACATAAGAAAATATCAAAAAATATAATAAATAAAATTAATTTTTAAAATTTTATATATTAAATAATTTATGTATTTAATTTTATTATCCAAGACGTTAATTTCTAGTTAAGAACACTTTCATACATAAGGTACGGGTTTCTTCCTGAACATCCATTTTCATTCGGGTTATGCTTTATACATCTATACACCAATGTAATTATTCATTATTTTTATAAAAAATATCTAAATTCAATTTATAAATTAAAAAATCATGTTTCTATATTATTTTATTTTTAATTTATAAGAAATACATGTTTATCAAGTTTCCCTGCTCGATTCTTCCTAACAAGCAAACCCAATTAAAGGGAACAACTCGATTACTAACCCATTTTCAAGTACCATTCCTAATCCCATTTAAGAGACAATTAGTTTTCTAAAATCAATAATTTTTTCATGAAGAAACTATTTTCTTCATTTTTGATTTAATACAATGAATTATGACATATAAGAATAATTTTTCCAAAATAACTCTTCTTTACAAACTAAATGGGGTATTTCTCTCAAGAATTACTTGATGATTTTATTAGATTTGTTTCATAAATTTCAACACTTATATTTTATTTTATAATTTATTGATATTTATATATTATTATTATCATCAAACATACTTTATTAAATGGTTTATTATCATTTTGATTATGTATGTTCTCTCTTAATACCATTCACAGTAATACTCATAATGGTTAGTGATTTGGTTTAAAACATTCCGAATGTTATTTACATTTAATATTAATATATTGTTTTTATTTAACCATATTATTATGAGGAATTAATTGGACTTAGTAAGTGAATTTTGGTCCCAATTATAGCTTCATGATGTATTGGTAGGTCTCCTGAGACAAAAGAGCAATGTATTTTTGCTCAGGTCATAACCATTTATTTTCAGATGTCTTAGTACAGGCCTAGATGATATGTTTCAGATGTTCAGAATAATGAATTTGCGCATTATCATATAATTATTTAATAAATAACATGATTATTATAGATGTATATTATCCATGGTTAGGTCTCATTTGATTATGGTATTATTTATTCATATTTTATTCCTTCCAGATTATACTCAAGATTATTTTATAATAGCATGTGTTCTTTTAGTTATTCATCATACCATATTATTTATTCTTTCAATGTATCACTAACCATTAATGTGCATCTGAAATCACCCCTTTCATATGATTTTATTTACCTCTGGATGTAGATATATATATTATGAATGACTTGCATGAATAATTTAGGAGTTTATATGGGTTTCAAAAGGATAGATTTGTTTTATTTTCATTCAAGTTGTAATGTATTATTCATGTATATAAAATGTCTTCCAAAACATCTCCACTAATCGATCCTTTGAGTGCCATGTCTTGTATCTATGTCAATGTAATAAAAAATGCACATCCTCTATGCTATTGGGGTTAGGGTCTTCACACTTGTTGCCTATGTCATATATTAGATTCATTAAAAATGATTAGAAAATTTTAATTAATTTATTTATTATAACAACATAAAAATTATCATTTTTCTATGATGTAAAAAATAATGAATTATGTAAATCATAAAATTTAATGTAATTTTTTCAAACATTACATGAAAACTATAATCACAATATTGTTATATATAATGAAAATTATAAATTATTAAATGAACAGGAAAACATTAAAAATAATGATATATTTAGAGTTATTGATTTTATGATGTCCAGTAATATTTACCTTTTCATTATTATTGAAAGTTACTTCTACTTTATCTACCATTATATGTTTCTTTAAGCTTGAATAATATCCATTCATATTTATGAAACTTCCAATATCAATATAAAACATATTTTTGTTGATATTTTCAATAATGTTTCATAAAAAATCAAAAAAAAACAAATGATTTTGGAAGCCATATTTTTTGGGGCTATATAATTTATAAAATAATTAATTTGGAATATTTTTTTAAACAGACATGCTTAAAATATAATTACCATATTTATATAAACAATTAACTTCATTATACTATTTATATATTTAATAACAAAATTTTATATTTTATTGGACTAAACTAATTAATTCTTGTTATTTTAATGAGAAATATAATTTATTTAATATATATCCCTTTAATTTACAGATCCATGCCTAATTCAATATTTAGTTTTTTATTTGGGTTTTCTCCTAATATAATAATAAATGTTATCTACAATAAATAACTATTCTATATCCTCTTTCACAAGAACATTTAGTTGTTTTATATTTTTTAATTTATTTCAATTTATTGGAATTAATTTCCTATTCTATAACAAGATAAATTTTGTTAATATCAAAAAAAAATTATATGCTGTTTCATATTGTTATATATATCTTTTAGAATAATAATTTTATCTTCTAGTATAATACAATATTTTTATAATTGATCATTTTACATTTTATAATCATCATTTATATGAGTAGAATAATTATATGGTACCTCTAAATAAGTAATAATAATTAATTATTTTTCATTTTCATTTTCATTTTCTTGGATAGATTCAATTTAACTAGAGATATCAATTTAATAAATCTTTGTATATTTCATGGATTTATATAGACTCTTACTATTTGTAGTCAAGCTTATTTCAATACTTATGATTTATCCAGTCAACATTTTTATCTCCATTCCTATTACATTCATATTAGATAGTCTCATTATAGGAGTAATCGCTTTTTTATTATTTACTCATTGTAACTATTTTATCAATCATTCATTTTCTGTTTGACTTAATTATTCCTTTTATTATATAACTTCTTGAATATTCGAGCTAAATGAGCCATTTTCTCTTTGCATTCCGTAATGGTTTCACATTGATATATACTATCAGAATTGAAAAATTATTTTTTTTTTTCTTTGATGCTTTAAAGGAAACATAGTTCCATTTCTGATAATCATTTTCATTGTTCACTTTCGTCTGTATATCATAGATCAGAAGGATTCAAATTATCTATTTCATTGGTTCTTTTATAATGTATGATGACTCTTTAATAGTGAATGTAGTTCCACCCCATTGATTTTGTATACATATCAATATCTTTAGTTCTTGATCCATTCCATCCATATTTTATTAAAGTTAAATCATAGTTTATAGCGTTAGTTGAACAAGATATACATTTAATAGAATAATTTAGAATGATTTATTTTTATTTTTCATTTTTAATATTATAAGTATTTAATTTAATTTTATTAACATTAGATGTTCCTTCGGGTGATATAGAATGAGTAACCCAAATTTGATAAGAAGAATCATAAAAATAAATCCTAATAAACTATTAATCTATTAATTAATAAATTAAATAATTCATGTATTTGAAATTTGAATATTATAAAGCATTAGTTGTTTCATGTCATTCTATTCTATTTTTTTCATTTTCCATATTGATCTTAAATTGACCACCATATGTCAAAACCTATTAAATAAAGATGCATTTTGTAAATAATTTTACAATGGGAGTAATTTAGATAAAGAAAATATTGATATATTTTGGTACAATATTCTTAATACATAGAACAAATATTAACAAATTAAAAATTATTAACAAATTAAATTTATATTATTAAGAACATGATCGTGGTCAAAGTTAATCGAAGGTAAATAAAAATAATTACAATGATGCCAAATGTTTTCCCCAATAGATAACTGAACTATGGGTGAATTTCAATTCAAATTTAAAATCTCTACTTAAAAAAATTAAACAACTCTAAAATAAAACAAAGTAGTTAACAATAAAATAGGTATAAACAATATAATTGATTAAAATAGTTTCTCAATGGTTTTATCAATACCAAGTAGATAAGTCTTTTGAAAAGGTTTTGTATTTTAAAAATAAATTACTCACTCTAAATATAATATATTTAATAAAAATGTTTACTATCATAGATATTTTTAGAAAAAAATAGTTTAAAAAAATAAATTTATGATAAATATATGAGAAAAAAATAATTGAAAATTATTTGAAAAAAAGTATCTAATAAATGAAGAACTATTGTTATATTTTAAAAAGGTTAATTACTTCAAAGATGAAATGTTAATCATCTCAATATTATAGTAATATATTTCATTTTTTTTATTAAATCCTAATAATATTGATTGAAAATCTAGAATGAGTATTACAGATATAACTGCACAGTTTTATATTCAGACTACAGCTAGACTCTTCAAGTATTATTGATGTGATAATAGGTTTAATATATATATATATAATAGATTTATTAAATATATTTTAATATTATGTGCCATTAAATATAAAATATCAAAAAAACATAGATCAAAAGTTGACAAAAATAGAGTAAGAGTGATGAAATAAAGTGTGTGTTTTGAAGTAGCCCAATTTTATCACCTTCAGTCACTCAAATTTATAAAAATATTTTGTTAGAAAAAGTTTCAAATATATATTTTCATCAAAATAAAACATACATATTGTCGAAGAAAAACACGGTCATATAGAAGGTTTCATTAGTATTCTAACATTAGGATTGATGTTTTTTTCCATGACTGATTTCTTATTCGTATATAGAAATACTTCTCAAATTATCCATTGTAAAATACTACTAAAATAATACTTTTCATGATTATTCTTCTCTACATCCTCAAAATTACTTGAATTCTTAGAAAATACATCAAAATTTAACAATGGTAATATTAAATCTTCTTACTGGTTGAATGTGTAATGGACACATGATCATAACTTTGACATGATTACTTTGGCATGTAGTTACATCACCTTTTGGTTGCTTTTTCTTGTAGTTACATAACCTTGTGGTCACATGAGAATATAATTTAATTATATTATAGTAAAATTACATGGTCACTTGCATTGGATACCTTATTTATACATGGGGTTACCTTATATATTTTTTTGGTATCATAATAACTTCACATGTTTAAATAGGATTCTCATGTAGTAGGTTGAACACTTTACCATAATTAATTGTATGTCTACATCATCACATGAAGAATTCATATGGTATAATGAATCCTTTGTGAGGTCACGTGAACACTTCATCGGGTTAGCTCAGTATACATGTGGTCATATTAATAAGTGGATGCATTTTTATCATTTGAAACATGGTAAGTTATGTCTTTATGTTGTTATTTACACGTCAATGTGTAATTACATCGATACGGTCACATAGACTTCATGGTTATTTGAGTATATTCATATGGTTGGTTGATGTTGTTACTTCAATACATAGAGAGTATTTTTATTTCTTTCAAGGAAACTCTTTAATTGTTATAAAACATAATATTAATTAATAACATAAGAAATAATATTTTTTATCATTCAAATAAAATGTTTCTAAACTATGCTGAAAAAATTTGTATATTTTATGTCATTTCAAATTATTATTCTCTAAATCATACAATAATTCACCCAAAAATCCTAATTTTATATTGTATTTATAGACTAGTTATATATAAAACATATTTTATAATAATTTGGAAACCTCAAAAAATAATATTCCAATATTATGACATATTTAATTCATAAAATGTAATATTCTACTTCGTAACTCGGGGAATGTAAACATAAGAAAGTGTGACATCATATACTCAGAATGGGTAAGAATAAGATTCATCATTAAATGATCATAAGTGATAATAATATGAGCATATGGTTATGAGAGCATAGTCAAATTTTATGGTCATAAAATATGATAACCAATCTCAATTAATAAAATATCATAACAATCAAGTCATGGAATAATACATTTAGTATAATAAAATACAATAATAAAAATAGTGATAAAACATGAAACGATAGTCATTGATAATGAAAAAAACTATTTTCATAGGAATACAAAATATGTGTGGGTCAAATTAATAATAATAGACAAATAATTTCCCATTTTGATGCACACTTCCCAAAACCATCTTTGAGTAGTGCACAGTGTCCGATAGGGGAATTAGTTAACTCCCTATTATAGGAAAAATGTAATATCATTTGATATAAATTGTAAACCAGTAAATTAGAACGATATATATGGATAAACCATCCTATAATGATAAACCATACATATTTGGGTTTTATGAACATGTTAACATGCCTCATTTCATCATTAAATAGTTAACCCTTGAAATATAAATGAATTTTAATGGAAAAACATAAAACATTGTAAAAATAAATCTAGTTAAAAAATTTATATTCTTTCATTGCATTATAATACTTGTTAAGATCAATAATAATATAATCATATTAATAAATATGAAACTCACATTTATAGAATCAAAATATTTCACATTGTGAAAGAATAAGTATTTAATTTTTCATTCTAAATATATTTTAATGAAATTATTTTATAAAAAATAGAATATATATATATTTGGAAAGTAATTAAAACAATGAGGTTATTTTTATTAAATAAACATGATGAAGTCAGCAATAAAATGCATTTTTGTAAAAAAATATTTAAAAAGATGATTCCTTTAAAATTTTATAGAGAATGCATAATTTTTTTGGAAAATCGTGACACTGATTATGTTAAAATAAGATTAAGTTTGTTAATAAATATGATCCCATTTCAATAGGAATTAATAAATCATCTATATTAATATAGGTATATTTAAAAATATAAAAATTATTATGCATATGGAGAAATATATTGCTGACCAAATAGAAAAGGTAAGGTCAATTTATGTAACAAGCATCAATTCAGGTGAAATTAGAATATTATTGGTTATTCAGTGGAAAGAGGAAAATTGAAACATATGATGAACAACATGAGATGAAAATAAATATTTGTTTATAGAAAATTCCATATAATTCCCCAAAATGTAATCTAAGTAATAATAATCCACATTTAAAAATGAAATAAGAAAAGAAAACCCGTACTTGTTTTTCCTGACATACACAAAATATGTTTAAAATCATGTATACTAAATACAACCAACATAAAAACATCTTCCATAACCTTATAACTATATATTAAGTTTTATTTTTATTAATTATAATCATTCCCTATATATACTAGTTAGTTGTAGTTTATGTTTTTTATTGGATGTTAATAATTTTTTACCATACATGTTTTATAATGGTGGGGTGATACCTCATTATTTGATATGAAGCTCATCATTCCTATATTATAATTCATATATAAATCAAATATTTCAATAATTTATTTATAAAAATGATAATTTGTGAAAAAATATGGCTACTTTTTTTAGAATCAAATCCACGATGATCCTATTTTATATAATTTTCTGATAAAAAATATTAGTTAATAATATTCATTCATTTTTTGGTGATACTTATAGAATAATTGGCATGAAATATATTACTCCATAATGATATAGATATTAATCAAAATCATTTTTATAACCTTCATTGAATTTCACTAATGAAAAATGAAATATTTCATCCTGGGAGCCGATAGTTTGCACATAACATTAGTGATGTTTTCATTTTCCGATGAATGTGATTAGCGAAGATATTATTTTCTCCAATATAAAAAAAATTAGTATTCTAATGATAATGACTTCATTTTATTATGATTATATAATATACTTTGAGGTAGAATAAAAAAAATTAATGAAATAGAATTTAATAAAGTTGTTGGGAAATTTTATTGTATTCCATGGGTAACTCCATTGAAAATTTAATTAACACTTTAAAACATAGCCCATTGATTATAACAGAACCTATAGGATATGGATAAGAGTAATGGGGATGGATTTATGAAGATTAAAGATGAACTAATATACTTATTTTTTAGGATATGTTTGTTGGTGAGGGGACCTTTTATAGGTGAAGGAACTTTAATTTTCGTAGTCCTTATTACTAAATAAAAATAGAGAAGTATCTTTAAGAAAGAACTAGATCAAAACATGAAATATGGTTTTTGAGATAAGGGGTTTTCATGAAATAATTCATTCACAAATTGAGAGATAGTGTTTCTTGATATTTTAAATATTTTAGATATTTTGAAACCTTTTTACAATGAATTACCTTTACAATAATAAAAATTTACTTATATACATTACTGAAACATTTCATTCAGTGAGGGAAAAAATTAATTTATTATTCCTAGAGAATCATAGTGGCTAACAATGGTCACGACACTTAATATCTTTTTATTTTCAATCATTTACTAATTATAATTCACATTTTATTTTCTTTATTCATAAGAATAAAATGTGAATGAATTTTAAGATTGATAATAATAATGAATGATAACAAAATAAACATGTAATTAAATACATATACACATAATGAAGCTGATAATAAAGGAGATACTATTATTAAAATCAGCTAATATGAAATTTAATTATCTTATTTTTAGTTTCATATTTACTAAATGAATACACTATATCATATTTTTGAACTTCCTCTTCTACTATGGATGTGAATATACATTTCACTCAATCGATTAAACGATATCTCCAACTCCTTGATCGAGGGAGAATATTACAGGAACTAGAAGCTATACCTTGGTGGGATATAGAGACATAAAAGGTTCCTTTACCACAATCATCACCCGCATCCCAAATGTATGAAAATATAAAACATAAAGAATTAACATAAAAATTTGGGTGCAATACTGTAATATTGTTTCATGAAATACCTTGAGATATTTACTCATGATCATGATTAAAAGACTTTATAGTGAATAAGAACAGTGGAATAACCTAAAAGATGAAACTATATAGAAACAAAACACATAAGTTAAAACATGAAATATGATATTTTAAAATGGTAAAAAAATAAAAGATATAGAATATACACTAAAAAAATAAACTGTAAAACCCCATATCCATATAATCAATGTAACTATCAATAATTTGATTTCTTTTGGAATTTAAAATTACCAAATAGTGGGGTATCTCATTTCTTCCTTAAATATTTCCTCTTAATAATTTATTCTTGTAAGGAAACTATGTATATTTAATTATAATAGATTATCTTATGAAATGATTTTCATCTATGTATTGCACATGTAACCTAAAATTTTCAAACTTATTTTACTTGTTTATAACATGTTATGATGGTTTAACATGGAAAAATATATTTTTTCTCTCAATAATATTCATACTCTCATAAATTATTTTACATATCCTTTATCACCGTAATTTAAGTAGAATTTCTAATATCTTTAGATGTTGAAAATAATCCACATCCTCTTATTCCTCACTACATGATGTTTATGCTCATTTGCATTACCCATTTTTAATATGTCATCCAATCATTAAAACTCAACAAATAAATGCATATATTTTATAGTTATGGTGACACTAAAACTTCATGATCATGAGGTATGATTTTATAAAATGAAATGAATATTAATATAAAAATATGTAATATCTATGTATAAAGTTTCTAGGAATCTATATTTATTCATGATATAAATATTATATATATTCATTATATTCAAATTTATAACCATTAAAATATAACATTTATTCAAAATAAAGTACATCACTACATGGATATGGTAGTCCATACGTACCCACAAGGGGTGTTTCATCTTTATAATGGATGGTATAAAAGAAAGGAAAATATTAATTCAAATTTCTAGAGTAATTATTATAAAATAAATATCATATATAAATAATAAATCTATCATAGAAACCTTTCATGACTAATTATGGTGGAATTTGAGTTGTTTCGTTACATGGATGTCGTTGTCCTTATATACGCACATGTGATAATTTCATCTCCCATTAGACTATAAAGTGGTGGTAAATAGGTATACCATAATCATAAAACATCTCACTATATTTTTTATAATATATTAATCATTTTTTATGGATTCGGAATATTTATTGGATGTATAAGGAGAAACAATTTGAAAGGCCTTTGTTAAGATCTATACATAATTATTGAGAGATCTCCTTTGGTTTACTTATTAATCCTAAAAGGATGTGTCTTAGGAAAATACCATAAGATCTCGGATTAAGGGAAAGATTGTATGATGGTTTTATATTATGTATCTTCAAAATAATAAGGCTAAAATTGTTTGAACAAGGGTGGATAATGGGTTTCCTTTTATAAGTGAGGGGAGGGACACACCTGGAATTTTATAAAATATTTCAATAAATTAAGGTCACTTTCTTGTGTAATTGTATTCAAATGGAATTAGATTCAAAGATAGGATAGTAAAATTTTTAGATATCTTCACAAAAAAATAATTTTATTGGATGTTTTGAAAATAATAGACTTATCTAATGGTCTAATCCACCTGTAAACTAATTTCAACTTTAAAAGCGGTAACAAAATTTAACTATTTTTACTATTCACATTGCCAGCACATGAACTAAACCTATTAAATTTCATTAAATATGATGAATAAAAATTTGGAATCCATTTTTTATATATAATTTTTTTTAAATAACATAATATAATTTTACCAGGAAAGTGTAGCCAGAGGGGAAACCCCTGACCATTTATTAAAATAAAATAAAAGACAGTAAACATGCATTACAAACCCATCAGAGTCACATACAGTCCTAAAAATCATACCCCTGAGCACCACCATGGTACATAGACTCATCCTCCGTCGCTGTTTCCCACACCGAACTCTCATCTTGCTTCAGTACTTTGGCATACTTCCTCCACAGATTGAACTTCTCCAACTCAAGAAACTCGTTCGGAGATTGCATGCTTCTTGCAGCAGATCTGGTCAGCATCGGTTTTGACAGATGAGTGATGTCCTTTTTCATCCTTCCACGAGAAGAGGCAGTCCCCTTGTCCGAGACCATCGGCCTTAACTTATTCCCAACTTGAGCAATCTCACTGTATGAAGGCCGCGTCATATCCCCACGATTCTCTTTGTCGCTATCAGTGAGGTCCCCCCCATTTCCCATGATACTCTTGGATTTGCTTAAACTCATTGTTCGTATCAATTAATGCCAAGAATTGAGGCTGCTCCACCCTTGTGTTTTCAATAGCCTCCCTTGCCACAACTTGCAGACTGCCACTACCACCTTCCTGCATACCCTGTCCCTCGATAGCAGGTTCATCAGAGTCCAAAACAACCATATCAACATTATTCTGTGACGCAGGCCTCAGGACAACATTCCCTCTGCCCGGCAACTTTCTCATCACTTGCGGAAGCACCACAACATCCTGCACAGCACCCCCTTCCTGCTCACCTGCAACTGTCTCCTCCTGCGCCCCATCCAAATTCATTTTAATTAAGCATTTAAACTGCAACAAAATCATGTTTGTGTAAAAATGAACTTTTAAGCATAAAACATAATTTACATACATTAATTTCATAGGAAATACCCACAAATGAATATTGAAATTAATTTTTGGATATTTAATCTATATATTTAATTAAAAAATATTATAATTAGTGATTAAATTAATATAATAAGATAAAAACACTTTATGCGCATATAAATATTTTTTTGGAAAAAGATATTTTTATGCAAAAAAATTTACTTTTACTAAAAAATTATATTAATGATTTCTATTAAATTATTTATAATAATTTTAATTAAATGAATGTTCATATAATTTAATATAATATTAAAAAAATAAGGGTAATTTTACTTGGAAATAGATGATAATTTTTACAATAAAGCAACATTTTCACTAATTACTAAAGAATAAGTCATTTTAGAAAAAACCAAAAAATCCATTGTAATTTAATAAAAACATGTAAAATCTAAAAATGATATACATTTCATAAAATAAAATTTTAAAAATTATATAAATCAATTATATTGTTCATGTAAAAAAATTATATTAAAACCTTTTTTGATGTAAATAATTTTTAAGCGTAAAATGGCATAAATGAAAACTTACTACTAATTTATTTAGAATTAATAATTAAATTATTATTTTAAAAAACATTATAAATAATATTAATAAATTATTTATTACTATTTATACCTTAATATTCTGAAGCTAGCTTAAAATGGTTTACTACATCAATGTTCATGTAGACCAGGGGCTATTTGTATGGAAATATATCAAATATTTAATGGTTAATTTCAAATAAAACAAAATATAAAATATTTGTGTGTTAAACTTGAAGTGTGAAAATGAAATAGAAACATCATCTCAAATAGGTGGTATTCCATACACATACACACATGATCGACACTTTTATTTTTGTAGAATGAAATAAAAATGGAAAATAATGTAACATATCAGTTCAGAATATTGAATATAGTATAAATATTATATTATCATACTAAATAAACCTTTTGAAAAATAAATTAAAAGTTTTGATGAAAAAAATGAATGTGTTACATCATAAAGAACGTAATATATTCACACAAACTAATGTCAACTATTTTTTCATTCATATATGTAAGAGGATAAATAATGGTTGTGCCATTACTATAATAACATCTCAAAACTCTAATTTTGTTGAGGTGGTTATAATTCTATGTTTATGGTTTTTTTAGAAAGGAAATAATAATTATGAAATGCTAAGAAATACATGTTATCGACATCGATACCTTATATTCCCTCTTGTGGATGGGCTTAAATTTGAGGGACATTGGATATTTTCTGATGAATATGAGTACTATGGTGTATTAATTACTTAATGTAGAAGATATTTTGTTATTGATTCAATGAAATTTAAAAATAGGAGGGTGTATTTAAAGGGTTTAAGTGATATACCTTTTATTTTTATAGAGGATTGAATTTTCCATGTAAAAAAATGTTTTCATATAGTCACAAATAGAATGATAAAAATGTTACCTGAGTTGGGGAATAGAAGGTTGTAAATATATTTAGATAAGACTTTAAAACATAAAAATGATTTATAAAAGGTATAAAGATAATTTTTTTTTAGGGAAATTAGTGCCACCATAGATTAGTCATTGAAACACATATTACTCATAATTAAATATTAATCAATTCAATGATTTTGTTAATAAAATGTTGTATTGATCATTATCACCATATTTTAACATGATGATTTCGAATTTGGGTTCAATTTTTCTAATTAATTTCAACAATATATATAAAAATATGAATTTAAATTAAATAGAGAGAACACATAATAATTTATTTTATATAAAAGAGTGTTTTAAACATTAAAAAAATTTATAAGAATAATTTTTTATTTTTACTAATAATCATAGTAGTAATTGATATATTATAAACCATAAAATAACACAACTTTAAAATAAATATAAAGGAACATTCAAGAGTGAATGTTTTAATTAATGGAAACAAAGTAAAAATATTTTCTTTAATTATAATAAATTTTTTCTCAAGTCATAAAATATTAGTAATATAATTTATTAGTTACAAGTAATATTTTAGATTTTATGATTTTATCATTAATATATATTTTGGATCAACAAAAATAACTTATAAACATTAAGTTGTTACAAATATACAGACAATGTGACAGAATTCACAGTTTTGTCGAAAATCATATTTTTCACTATTCACCTAATTATCAATTATTTTGGAAAAATATAAAAAATACATTCTTGGTTAATTTTTCTCAAATAAATTTATTAATGAATTTTACATTATCAAATATAAATTCTAATATTTGTAATTGTCTCTTTTGAAAAAAATAATATACTAAATAAATGGATTTTATTAAATATAACCTTTTTAGTATTAAATTATATTAATTATTTTACATCTATAGATATGAAATATTAATGGTTTACAATGTTTTTGTTTATTATTGACATATTAATCATTTATTTTTATTATTTTGGGGTCTTTTATGATTGGTGTTACATGTGATTAAAGTTATACAACATAGTATATATTATTAAATGATTCAATATCTTGGGATATTATAATAGCATACTATGTGTCAAGGCACATTTTACATCAAAAATTTATACTATATTGGTTTATAATGATTAATAACCATGGATAGGGGGCACATAACACCTCTCACCAATGAAAGGATCCTCAAAAAACAAATTGAATAATTTCATGATATTTTCTATTGTCCTGGTCACTTGATGTTGAACATTAACACATAGTGTCATAATAAAATTGTTTTATACTGTAAGGAATAAAACCCTAGTAATATTACATTAATATATATGAAATAACATCAATGATATGAAATATTAACCACCATGGTTATTTCATCACAATATGATGATAAACGGTGTGTCCAAAAATAATTTTACAAGATGTTAAAATGTATTGTTCTCATCCATGTTATATGATGTTAAATTATGTGTTTACCATCATTTTTTCAAAATGTTAAACTAAAGGGTTCTTTTCCTCAGCCAGAATTTAAATTGAGTATTCAAATTCTTGGTCCTATTATGTTAAATTGTGAAGAATTAGTCAGAGTTTAATGTCATTAAACTGCACTGATGACAACCTCATATAGGATTCATAAATAATTGCACCCAAATGTCATCCTTAATTGAGATGAAAACACCTTGGTAGTGTCTGTATTCCACTTCACCACACTTATGTGGTGTTACATATCTACCAAAAAACTTATAAGACATATGTATGGATATATTCTCATTTTATAAGATACATAGTGATGGTTGAATGTCATAACTTGGGCCTAGTCACTGACACCTATTGGTTTACCCTTGGGAACAGGTTTGAGTCTCACAAAACTACTACAAAATAGGCATTTAATAGTGCTAAAAATTGCCATTATCAATGCTATAGAAGCGTTGACTACCAAAGAAAGATTAAAATCAATTGTATTTTATCAGTACTAAAAAAGGGATGATAAATGGGCATTTTATCAGTGATTTTATTTGGCATTGATAAAGAGTAATTTTATCCACAACTATCAAAGCACTGATACATGAAACATTTATCAACACTTCCGAAAGAATTGATAAATGGGTTCTCTAGAAGAGATCTCCAAAGTCCTAAAAAAGTACCCATTTATTAGTGATTTTAAAATCTCTTATAAAGGGTTATACTGCCCTGTCATGTAACAACACATTGCCACACCATTAATGGGTGCTATTACAGCACACCACAACACCAAAAATACCACCATATATTAAAAAACTCGTGTACCAATATTGAAATTAGATGAAACAAAATTTTCAACACAAATAAAAGAAAACAACACTATATTATAGATATTTCATACATTTTCTTATACAATTATATAAAAAACTTATTACATAGATTCAAAGACATCAATTTTCCTTTTTCTTTTGATCATATCCCTAACTCAAGATATTTCTGAACAAACGGCCCCTACTCAAGAAATTGAAATCACCTATATAACATTATAATTCCTATAGTGTAATAATTTAAATAAATTAATTAAGAAAATGTTTTAATTTTAAACTAAACATTCAGTCATACTAGGAACAATGTGTATCCAGTTGAGTTTGGATGATTATTACTTGTCACAAAATTTATTTTTCATATTCAAGAATTATATCTCTGAAAATTAATTAAATAAGTATAAAAAACATTCCCATAGGCGAAGACTAGTGGTTGTGTGATTGACACTTTTGGAAGAAAATTGTCTATTTTAAAATAATAACGCCACTTTGAGTCATACCGAGAGCATCATATATCAAATTGAGGTGTGTCTAATTCCTACATCTCTAAAATGACTTATGGATTGTTTATGTAAACTATAAAAACAATGTAAGTTCATATTCTATATTTTTGAGTAGGTTGGTTGTCCATTTTATGAAAATTGAGGTTAATTTTAAATAAATATATGATCATGGAGTCATACCAGTTACAAAATTAATCATATTGAGTTGCGTCCAATTAATAAACATTTAAAATGACTTATAGATCATTTCACTAAAGTATAAGATCAATTTGAAGGTGTTTGATCAGTTTTTAGTAGGTCAGTTGTCCATTTTACTAAAATTGTACTTAGTTTAAAATAAAAAGACACACTAATAGTCGTATCGGTCACACCATGGTTCATATTTAGGTGTGGATAATTCTTAAACAGCTAAAATAACATATGAATAATTGTCCTTAATTATAAGAACAATCCTAATGAATTTTATCAGTTTTTAGTACATCACTTTTCTTTTTTACTGAAATGTCATTTTAAACTAGAAACACACATGTTGACTCATACTGATCACACTGTGTATTTTTTTGATAATTTATTGATTCCTACACATCACAAATCACTTATGAGTAATTTTTAAAAATTATTATTAAAATTTGAACATGTTGTATCAGTTTTCATTGGGTGACATTTGTTGAACAATAATGTCCATTTTAAACTGATTACAGATACTTTGAGTTATACTAGGAATCTCATTAATCTTATTGAGGTGTGGAAGTTTATTATATGTAAAAAAATGACTTATGTATTGTTTTATTAGATTATCAAAGAAATCTGAATGTGTTTTATTGATTTTGAGTTGGTCAGTTGTCTATTTTTTTAAAAAAATATCAATTTTAAATAAAAAGATGAATTTGGAGTCATTCCAGTCACACCAAGAGTCAGATTGAGGCGTGGATGATTCTTACACATCTCAAGTGATATATGGATAGTTTTACTAATGTATCAAAAAATTGGAATGTGTTTTCATAGTTCTAATTTTGTCATATGTATTTGTTTTACTAAAATGTCATTTTAAACTGAAAACAAACACTTTTCCTTATACCGATCACATCATGTATCAGTTTTATGTGAGATAGACTCCTACACATCAAAAATAAATTATTAATCAGTTTCCTAAATTATCCAGAAAATATGAGTGTGTTTGATTTGTTTCCAATGTGTTAAAATTTTTGCACTAAAATAATCATTTTAAACTGACAACAGATACTTTGGGTCATACAAGGATGATTGTTTCATGGATTGAGTTTTTACTGATTCACACACATAAAAATGGCTTGTAGACCATTTATATAAAGTATAAAAATAAATGGAATGCATTTTCAAAGTTCTGAGTAGTTCATTTGTCAATTTTACTAAAATTGATATCAATTATAAATAAAAACACGTAATAGGACTAATATCGGTCATACCATATGCCAGATTAATATGAGGAATAATCTTAAAAATATTTAACAAATTAAGGATCATTTTACTAATTTATGAAAACAATATAAATGTACTTTCCCAGTTTTGAGTACATTACTTGTCTTTTTTACTAAAATATCAATTTAAACCAGAAACTGTAAAGACCCAGAATTTCAATGTAATTTTTTTAATTAAATGGGAATTTTAGAAGTCTGAAAATTCTTTACGGCGCATGATTCCGAGGCCAGGAGTGCCCGGAATCAATTTATTATGTTTTGTTCGGGTAAGTTCAGTAAACATATGAGCGGGTTTTAATAACTTTTGAACTTGGGCTCAGAATTGAAATCTTAGGGCATCATTGAATTCGAAACGCCAGTATTCTCTTAAGAAGACTTTTACCTCGACAACAGTTGGTCGAGATTAAAAGTTTGTTTTTGGGTTTTTAGAGAAAGAATTAAATAAAAATAAAGTTGTGTAGCTTTATTTTTATTTTGTTGGTTAAAGCTTCTATGTGGAAGTTGGAGGTGGGGACCACTACACCTTAACCTCCCATGAGAGGTTATGGTGGTGGGGCCCACCCAAACCTAACCTTGTCTTCATGTTAATTAATGTGGGGACCACCTGGGTTTTAAATACCCTTGAAACTCCCCATTAATGGGGAGAAACCCTCAATTTTTCCATTATGTTTAGAGGATCCTCTCCAACTCCCCTAACGCTTAATGTGTTGAATCCTTCTAAATTAATTAATCCAACCATTTTGAATTTTGTTCCAACAATTAAATAATTGATTAACTTAATCTATTATTTTGGTGGGAAATTTTCTTTTGGTGTAACTGGTGAGAAGAGAGAGAGCTTAGAGAGAAAATCTCTCACCAACAAAAATCAAAGAACGCATTCTTCCAACGAAGAACGCCATCAACAATGAAGAATGATCTCCTTAGACCGTCATACATGGACTTCTACTGACTTGGGACTTCTTCGCCCAACCTTCCCTCCTCATCATCGTCAACGAACCAACGCATGAGCTCAGGATAGGAAGTGTGTGGCAGACAAGATGATCGACAAAAACACCATCTTCTTCCCCACGACTCCATCAGCAAACAACTATCAAAGATATGGGTTCAAGCTTTGTTAATTGTTTCACGTTCTTCATTTCACTTCAAGGATTAAGAATCAAAGCTTCATGTTATCACTCAAACATGGAGGGTGTGGGCCGAACGAACACGGCCCAACCCCCCTCCAACTTACTTTTTGGATTTTGATGCTAATCGCGACATTATTCTGGGTTGAGAGATTTCAATCAAAGATGATTGTGGATTGAAACAGACATCCCGAGTAGTGCGTGGTAACTTTTGGATCGAAAATCGAGCCACTAGAACTCGTCTGGTGACCCTTGGAAAGTTCGCCAGCGGTCGGAACAAGCGAACGTCACCAGCGATGAAGGGAAGGGCCGTCAGCACTCCGGCTGGTCGTGTGGATGACGGAAGAGAAACTGCAACACTGGAGGAGTGGGCCATAGCCGACGCTCCGCAGCGGTGTAGTGGCGGCCGGAGCAAGGGCAGCCGTGAGAAGAACCGGCAGCCCAAGACGCCGGGGTGCTGGGGAAGGCGCGGTGCAGCGTGCGCCGCGCAGTGGACAAAGGGGTCATGGCCTTAGCCGCAGCGGAATGGTACAGACGTCCGGATCTGCCTGTCGCTAGAGGAGGAGCCGTGAAACCATGCCACGTGGGAGGTGGCTGGCCACTCGTCCAGCCGGGAGGAGCAGGATCTGCTACATGGGTCCCGCGTGACATGGTCCGGCGCCACGTGGCGCCGGTTTTGAACCCCCCGAATGGCTAAAAATTTCAAAATTCTAGGGGGGCATGGCCTCCCCCATAGACGCTTCTTGTGTGGTCCCCACAGGCTGCCAGCCGCGGGCCGAGTGTGGGCTGACCCCGGCGCGGGCTGGACCTGGCCCAGGGCGGACCCAGCGCTGGCGGGACCCAACGCGGGTCGGGCCGCCCATGCAGGTCGGGCTGCCCCCGAAGACCAGGTTGGACCCGCGGACCGCGTCAGACCCCAGTCCGGACCCGGGTCGGGCTGGGTCTGTCCGAATGGGCCGGACCGAACTCGGACCTGCTTGACCTGTTTCTACTCGTTTACTCGTAACATGAGCTACGGGTGTCCGATTGATGAATCTTCCTCGACGATAGAAACCATGGAAGGTACTATTATTTTGGTATACCCCACTCGAGGTTTGAAAATAGTTGGGGTATGTCCGGGTTGGATCAAACCTAAATCCAACCGGGGCCTCGGAATGAAAATTCCAATAACTCTCAGACCGTATGTCTGATTGACGCACCATCTGTCACGTGGGTTTTTTTTGGAAAGACGGATATTTTGGATACATCAACTTGAGACTTCATGGAAGTTGATGTATAGACACTTGGATTGAGGTGCAGACCCTACTGAAGTAAAGCATGTTTTGTGCAGAACCCTTTGGTTGGCCTCATTCTAACTAATGTTTCTGGATCCTACGTGGGTTTGACAGTTCTTACTATTGTTCCTGGATCCTTCATGGGTTCGACAGCTCTGACTACAGTTCATGGATCCTACATTGGTTCGACAGCTCTGACTTCTGTTCCAAGATCCTATGTGGGTTTGACAATTCTGAATACTGTTCCTTGATCCTACATGGGTTCGACAGCTCTGACTACTGTTCCTGGATCCTACATGGGTTTGACAACTCTGAAAACTATTCCTGGATCTTATGTGGGTTCGACAGCACTGACTGCTATTCCTGGATCCTATGTGGGTTCGATATAATAGATTATTTAGTGGATACATCTAATCATCTCTAACTCTCTACATAAGTTGTTTACCTGTGTGATCAGAGTCAGTAACATTTGTGTTTTTCATCATGATTGAGATTGATTACTTGATAACTTAGTTATATGTATGGGCATATACCTAAGTGGGGTTATCTGTTGATTTTATACTTTATGGTTTATCCTTGTTGGATTTTGTGAGACCTTGAGGATCTCGGGCTCCCTACTGAGTATCGTTATACTCACTCCTTCACGGGCTATGCCCATACCTTGTTGTGTTGGATGAAGATGACGAACAATGTTGACCAAGGCTGAGAGTACCAGGACTGGACGGTACTCAGAGGTGGACCATACGGTGTGACGGTACACGGAGGAGACGGATGGACGTGGAGTGGTGTGGAGGCTATCTCTACCTACCCTTTAGGTAGGAATCGTAGAGGATGATCCATCACCTATTTTTCCTTTCGCTAGTTCTTTGTACTATATAGTTGGGCTTGTATTTCTGGCCCCTTTACTTTCCGCACTCCTTTGTTATGCAGTTTATATAGTGTATTATATCCAGTTGTGTGCTCTGTTGTGTCTGATTATAGGTGATAAAGGAAATGTCTTCCCAGTTATAGGGAATTACGCCTTTTTTTCTAGTCGCCAGCCCCTGGCCTATCGAAGTCGGGCAAGCGGTAGTCACGGCACGTGCCCCGAGGGACAGGTCATGATAAATTCGTATCAGAGGAGTCAGTTATACCCCAGAACATAGGACTCTGATCTTTCTTTTTAACAGAAATATTGTTATGTGTAGTGAGTGTGGTTATCAGTTTAGGGAATCCAATGTTGGTGCAGCTACTCACATATCCATACACTAGGTCCCTAACTTCTGATTTCTGACTCAGTGCATGAAAACACTGATTGCATGTGTATTTTCAAGATTTTTCTTTGTGAATTCATTGAGTCAGCTCACCAGGTAAAACTTTTTGACCGTGGCACACCTGTTTCTTTTCAGGAAGCCTCCACATAGATAGACAACTAGGGTTATACTAGTAGTACACACATATATCCCACCGAGCGATAGGACCTCAGTGCAGGTCCCTTTTCAATCGGAGGCACCAGCGGTACCACTCCCTGTTAGGCCACCGATGCCACCATCCCCAACAGAAGAGAGTGCACGCCACCAGAGCACGTTTCACGAGTTCCAGTTCCAGAGGACGCCCAGGTTCAGGGGTGAGATGGACCCACATGCAGCTTAGGATTGGATGGAGGCTATGGTGATAGGCTTCAGACTCATACGGACACCCGCCTACCTTATGGTGTTCTTTTCTGTGAGTCTCCTTCAGAAATAAGCAGGCATATGGTGGAGCCTAATGCTCCAGGTGCATGGCGAGGCGACACTACTCTAGGTAGAATTCGAGAGCCTATTTCGGGCAGAGTTTGTCCCAGCCACCCTATGTGCAGTATGGATACATGAGCTACTTCATCTGTAGTAGGGTAACATGATGGTGGAATAGTACTCAGCAAGGTTCACCGACCTCTAGCATTACTCCACAGATATGTTGCGAGAAAAATTCTTCAGGGCCCGGACCTTCGAGTAGGGGCTCATGCGAGAGATCATGGCTTCAATGATCTCCCTCGGGATCCCAACGTAGGGGGAGGTGTTGAAGCAAGACATATTAGTGGAGATTTTCCTTGATGAGCAGTCACCAACAGCGAGACCCGCCACCGGGAATCATGTAGTGGAGTCTTCTGATGCTGGCAGCAGATAGATGTCATAGAGATCCAAGCGAACCAGACCATCCGGTGGACGACCTCATGTCATGGCTTCGGTTGTGCGAGGAACACGAGATAGATCCAGTCATACGAGGAACATGAAGTGTTTCACATACGGCGGGCAGGGTCACATGGCTCGTGATTGTATGACCTGTCGTTATGATGATCAATATACGGTTGAAGGATCACCCAGGTAGAGACAGATATTCGATCGAGGCAGTCTTCCGGCCACAGGTGGACGTGGAAGAGCAGATGGTCGAGCATCTGGTGGTGGGTGACATTTCAAGGTGTTACTTCCACCACCACCAAGAGGTCCACCCCGACCACAGGGAGTAGGTGGACAAAGGAGATCTCATCTCCAGGAAGCTGAGGCATACAATCTTGCCACTCTGGAAATGATTCGAGTTACTGTCTGTGTCTAATCCACCTTAACTGCAGTTCTTATAGACACATGTTCCAGTCGCTCTTTCATTGCCATTGCCATCATTCGGAGGTCGTAGATTCCGACGGAGCTTTCGGCTCGATCCTTACTACTAGAGACGCCTAAGGGAGTAGACTAGATGATTATGCACTGGTGCTGGCATTGTGAGCTTGCAATAGGAGGCGATAGCTTCAGCTGGGATCTCCTATTAGAGGCGTCGAGGCCTTACGGCGTCATCTTGGGTATAGAGTGGTTATCAACAGTCCATGCTCAGATCGACTGTATTAGGCGAAAAGTGTGGTGTGTCTGTATAGATCAGACTAGGTTCACCTTTACCGGTGAGAAGGGAGCCATTGCAGTACAGGATGGACTTGCCCGGAGGAGAGTTCAACAGATCACTAATCAATTGGCTTGCCTTACCCTCGAAGTAGTTGATGTGGAGAGTCCGACTTATTCAGTAGTGGTGGACCATTACGCAGATGTTTTCCATAATGATGTCCTAGTTCTACCTCCTCGCAGAGAGGTGGAAATTTACATTGACTTGTACCCTAAGACGACACCTATATCTACACCAGTATATCATATGGACCCCATGGAGCTTCGCGAGCTATGGGTACAACTAGAGGACTTGAAGGGGAAGGGATTCATCTGGACCAGTGTTTCTCCATTGGTAGCCCTGATTCTATTCACCAAGTAGGAAGATGAGAGCTTGAGGCTTTGTGTTGACTACCAATGCCTGAACCTAATGATTGTGAAGAACAAGTAACCACTCCCGATTATTGACGACCTATTTGATCAGCTGAAGGGGGCACGGTGGTTCTCGAAGATAGACCTAAGATCAGTCTATCACCAGCTTAGAGTTCGAGATGAGGATGTGCTGAAGGTGACCTTCATATGTCAGTACGACCACTACGAGTTCTTGGTTATTCCATTCGGCATAACCAACACTCCAGGAGTTTTCATGGGACTCATGAACAACATTTTCCACCCATACCTCGATCACTTTGTCGTAGTATTCATAGAAGACATTCTGATATACTCAACTAATAAGGAGGAGCATGTCTACCATTTGCAGGTAGCACTGGACAAACTCTGAGATAACCAGCTTTATGGTAAGATCTTGAAGTTCCAGTTTTGGATCCGAGAGGTTCACTTTCTGGGACATGTCATATCGGAATCTGGAGTTGCAGTAGATCTAGAAAATATTGAGGTGGTACTTTATTGGGAGCCACCCTGGAGTGTGACGGAGGTACAGAGTTTCCTAGGTTTGGCTGGTATTACCGAAGATTCGTACCAGACTTCTCCAGAGTTGCAACACCACAATCAAACTTGACAAAAAAGGGGAAACCATTCGTGTGGTCGGAGAGGTGCCAGCAGAGCATTTAGAAGCTGAGGTAGAGGCTGACTAGTGCCCCCATATTGAGGCTTCCAGAGGAAGGCGTTGGGTACATAATCTACTGTGACGCATCAGGGACCAGAATTAGGTGTGTATTGATTCTAGAGCTAGTAGTGATTGCTTATGGTTCATGACAACTGGGATATCATGAGGAGAACTATCCTGCCTAGGACCTAGAGTTAGCAGTATTGGTCTTATCCTTGAAGATGTGGCGGCACTATCTGATGGGTGAACGTTTTACCGTGTACCTCGATCACAATTTTCTCAGGTATATCATCTCCTATAAGGACCTGAAACTGAAAAATAATTGTTGGCTTGAGTTCCTCTAGGAAAATAAATTCGAGGTAGTCTATAGTCTAGGGAAGGGAAACGTTGTGGCAGATGCACTCAGTAGGAGGTCTAGTATACAGCTGTTAGGTGAGGCGACAGAGAAGCTGGCTGCTTTACTGATATTTTTTGTGGATAGAGATGGACTAGTCTTCCTTCAGTATCTTACAGTCACTCTCCACTTCTTCAGTGAGTAAGGGAGGCACAACATGGGGACACTGACTGCGAGACCCGACGTGCTTAGATATCTATAGGGCAGGCACCTGATGGATTTTCTGAAGGTGGGGATCACGTCATCCTCTTCATAGAACGTACTATGGAACTAGTGTCACTTCAAGAAGAAGTGTTCAGGGAATTCCACACATCCCCTATAGTGGTAGATCTAAGAGTGGTGAAGATGTACCAGGATTTCTAGTGGCAGCACTGGTGGCCGGGAATGAAGAAGGCAGTTGCAGAGTTTGTCTCTTGGTGCCTCACTTGTCAGCAAGTAAAGGCAGAGCACCAGGTACCAGCAGGCTTGGTTCATCCTTTAGAGGTCCCAGAGTGGAATCTTGATGGGATATCCATGTATTTCAGTATAGGACTTCCACGTTCATCTAGAGGTCATGACATGATTTGGGTGACAGTTGAACGACTCACCAAGTCGGCCCACTTCCTACTGATCAGAGAGTAGGGTTCAGTAGAGAGCTTGAGACGCCTCTATGTGCTGGAGATTGTGTGGATACATGGAGTAATTTCTTCTATTTTCTCTAATCATGACGTATGAATTACTTCTCGGCTATAGATGGGGTTGCATGAAGCCTTTGAGATGCAGCTTCATTTTAGCACGGCCTTCTATCCTCAGACAGATGGTCAGACTGAGCGGACTATTCAGAACCTCGAGGACATGATTCGTTCTTATGTCCTCGACATCAATCGCAGTTGAGAGGACCACTTACCTTATGTGGAGTTTTTATACAACAACAGCTATCAATCCACCATTGGGATGGCACCTTTTGAGGAATTTTATAGGAGACCTTGCAGATCACCTTTTTTCCGGACTGACCCAGGGGAGTCAGCACTCGTTGGACTAGAGATGGTACGGGCTACAACGGAGAAGGTGCAGATCATCCATGAGAGGATGAAGACTGCACAGAGCAGGCAAAAGTCATATACCGACAAGAGATGGAGACCTCTAGAGTTCAAGGATGGAGAACAGATCTTTCTATGGGTCTCACCTCAATGAGGTTTACAGATATTTGGTCGAGGTGGTAAGTTATCTCCGAGATTCATCAGAACTTTTCAGGTCCTCAACAGAGTTGGTGAGGTGGCATACCACTTAGCTCTTCCACGTCAGTTGCACCGGGTGCACGACATCTTCCATGTATCCCAGCTGAGGAGATATGTGCACGAACTGTCTCACATCATCGACCATAGAGAGCTGGACATCAACGATGGGGAGACATTTACTGAGGTTTCAGTGGAGATTGAGGATTGACAAGAGCGAGTCCGTCATGGACGGTCGATACCTTTGGGGCGCGTTCACTGGTAGCATGAGAACCTCTAGGAGATCATGTGGGAGTGGGAGGCTCAGATGCATGCTCATTACCCCCACATATTCCTTGAGTAGTGAGTTTTGTATTACGGGGGCGTAGATCCCTGAGGTGGGGATAATGTAGAGACCCATAATTTCCATGTAATTTTTTTAATAAAATGGGAATTTTACGAGCCTGTGAATTGTTTATGGCTCATGATTCTGAAGATCAGAGTGCCCATAATCGATTTTTAAAGTTTTGTTCGGGTGCGTGTAATCAACGTATTAATGGGTTTTTATAACTTTTGAACTAGTGATCGAAATTGAAATCTGAGGGCACCGTCGAACTTGCAGCACCGTTATTCACTGAAGAATACTTTCACCTCGACAGTAGTTGATCATGATTATAAGTTAGTTTTCGGGATTTTAGTGAAAGAATTAAATAAAAATAAAGTTGTGTAGATTTATTTTTATTTTGTTGGTTAAATCCTCCATGTGGAAGTTGGAGGTGGGGACCACCACACCTTAACCTCCCATGAGAGGTTATCATGGTGGGTCCCACCAAAACCTAACCTTCTATTCATGTTAATTGAGGTGGGGAACACCCATGTTTTAAACCCCCTTGAAACTCCCCATTAATGGGGAGAAACCCTCAATTTTTTATTATGTGTAGGGGAACCTCTTCAACTCCCATAACACTTAATGTGCCAAATCCTTCTCAATTAATTTATCCACCCATTTTGAATTTTTTGAAAACAATTAAATAATATATTAACTATATCTATTATTTTGGTTGGCATTTGTGTTTTGGTGAAATTGGGGAGAAGAGAGAGAGCTTAGGGAAAAAAGCTCTTGCCAACAAAGAATGAAGAACGAATTATTACAATGAAGAACGCCTTCAACTACAAAAAAGATCTTCGTCGACATTTATCCACAGTCTTCTACTAACATGGGATGTCTTTGACTGACCATCCCTCATTACAGTCATCAATGAACCGATGCACGAGCTCAGGATAAGAAGTGTGTGGCAGACGCCACGAACAACGACAGCACCATTTTCTTCCCCACGACTCTATTAGCGAACAAAAATCAAAGGTATGGGTTCGAGCTTTGTTAATTGTTTCATGTTCTTTGTTTCCATTCAAGGATTAAGAATCGAAGCCGCCTGCTATCACTCTAACATGGAGGGTGTGGGACGAATGAACACGGCACGACCCCCCACTGCATTTCTTTGTGGATTTTGATGCTAATCGCGGCATGATTCCGGGTTGAGCAATTTTTGTAAAAAATGGTTGCGGGTTGAAGGAGTCATCCCAAGTAGTGTGCGGAAACTTCCGGATCCATAATCGGTCCACCGGAACTCGTCTGGTGGCCGGAGGAAGGTTAACTGGTGGTCGGAACTACCGAACATCACCAGTGATGAAGAGAAGGGTGGCCGGTACTCAAGCCAGCTGCATGGACGGTGGCAGCGAAACTGCATTGTCAGAGGAGTAGACCGTAGAGAGCGGGCCGCAGTGGTGCAGCGGCAGCCGACGCAAGGCCTACCGCGAGAGGAATCGGTTGCTCGAGCTGCCAGGTTGCCGGGGAAGGAATGACACAGTGCGCGCCTCGCGGTAGACCAAGGGGTCGCGGCCATGACCGCGGTACTGTGGGACGGTTGGCCGGTTCCGCCGGTCGCCAGAGGAGGCATGTCACAACCATGCTGCGTGGGAGGCGGCTGGCCGCTCGGCCAGCAGGGGGGAGCGGGACCCGCCGTGGGGATCCCGCGTGACATGGACTGGCGCCACATGGTGCCGTTTTTGAACCCCCCCCCCCCCCCAAATGGCTAAGTCATTCAAGATTCAAGGGGGTTCAGCTACCCCCTACGATGCGGCTAGGGCGGACCCCATGAGCCAACAACCGTGAGCCTCGTGCGGGCTGGGCCACCCCCGCGGACCTAGTTAGACCCGTGGACCGTGTCAGACCCCATTCTGGACCCGGGTTGTGCAGGGTCGGGTTGGGTCGGTCCGATTGGGCCGGACCGGACTCGGACCCCCTTGAATTGTTTCCACTCTTTTGCATGTAACTTGACCTACGGGCATCTGATTGACGAACCATAGGCAGCGACAGAAACCTTGGAGGGGGTCGGATTTTTTTCTATACCCCAATTGAGGTTTGGACACAGTTGGGTTATGGCCTGGTTGGATCGAACGTTAATCCAACAGGGCCCTTGGAACGAAAATGCCAATAACTCTCAGACTGGACATTCAATTGATGCACCGTCTATCACATTTGGTTTCTTTTTCCAAGACGGAACTTTTTCATACATCAACATGGGACTTCTTGGAAATTGATGTATTGGTACTAGGATTGAGGAGAAGACCCTCCCAGAATCAAGCATGCTTTGTGCGGAACCCTGTGGCTGGCTGCATTCTGACTACTGTTCCTAGATCCTACGTGGGTTTGACAGCTCGGACTACTGTTCCTGGATCCTACATGGGTTCAATAGCTCTGAATATAGTTCCTGGATCCTACGTGGGTTCGACAACTCTGAATACTATTCCTAGATCCTGCGTGGGTTCGACAGTTCTGACTACTGTTCCGGGATCCTACGTGGGTTCGATAGATCTGACTACTGTTCCTGGATCCTACGTGGGTTCGACAGAATAGATGATTTAGTGGCTACATCTAATCATCTCTAACTGTCTACATACGTTGTATACCTGTTTGATCTGAGTCTGTAAATTTTTTGTTTTTCCTCATGATTGAGATGAATTACTTGATAACTTAGGTATATGTATGGGAATATAACTAAGTGGGGTTATCTATTGATTTCATACTTTGTGGTTTATCCTTGTTGGATTTTATGTGACCTTGAGGGTCTCAAGGTCCCTACGGAGTATCATTATACTCACCCATGCATGGGCTATGCACGCACCTCGTTGTGTTGGATGCAGACGACAAACAATGCTTACCGAGGCTGAGAGTACCAGGACTGGTAGATACCAGGAGGTGGATCATACGACATGACGGTACACGGAAGAGACGAATGGAAGTGGAGTGCTATGGAGGCTATCTGTACCTACCCTTCTGGTAGGAATCCCGGAGGACAACCCAGTAGTTGTTTTTCCTTTCTCCAGTTCCTTGTACAATACAGTTGGGCTTGTATTTCCGGCCCCTTTTCATTCAGCACACCTTTGTTATACAGTTTACATAGTAAATTATATCCAGTTGTGTGCTCTGTTGTGTGCGATTACACGTTGTAAAAGCAATGCCTTCCATGTTATAGGGAATTATGCCTTTTGTGCTAGTCGCCAGCCCCTGGCCTATGGAAGGCCGTCTTGGGGTAGTCACGACATGGGCCCTGGGGGACGGGTCAGAACAGAAACACACACTTTAACTCATACTAATCATATCATGTGTCGATTTGACATGAGACTCATTCCTACACATCAGAAATTAATTTTGAATCATTGTTACAAAGTAAAAAAAGAAACTCTGTCTGTGTTTGATTTATTTTCATTTAGTAACACTTTTTGCTCTATAATATCAATTTTAAAATTATAATGGGAACTTTCAGTCATACTGGGCATATCATGAATCATATTAATGTGCAGTTTATTCCTTCACATCAAAAATGACATATGAATAATTTTCCTAATGTATCAAAACAATCTGAATTTTTTTTCTTAGTTTTGAGTATGTTAGTTGTGTTTTTCACTAAATTTAATGTCAATTTTAAATAAAAAGAATCACTGAAAGTCATACATGTCCTGTCATGTGTCGAATTTAGGTGAGCCTAATTCGTACACATCCTAATGTCACAAAACAATCCTTAATTCAATAAATACAATGATTTTCATTAACATTATTTGTTGAACTTCCAATACTATATAAGGAAATTAACTTTAAAATAGTAGATAAAATCATGACATAATTAATTAAATAATTATTAGGGATTCACCATTTTGTAATGGTTGTTTTCATTCTTGATGAATTTATTATTTTCATTATCTTTGTTGAGGGCTCAAAGTACAATTTCTCATGAGAATAAGCATCTTTGAACAACCCACCACAACTTGAATAATAGATTTCATCTGTAAAAATAATAATTTTATGAATAATAATAAAAATAAATAAATAAAAAAATAGGAAAAAAATTAATTATATGGACAATTATTTTATTGTGATGTCATCAAGATTTCCTCCAAGATTAATTAGTAGATGGAACATGAAGGAAATTGATAAATTTCAACGCTATAGAAATAAAAAATGCTTTCATGGAGAAGAATTCTATAGAATGTTTGTTGTATAATGGTGTGAAATACAGAAATACCACCCCAAATCAAAAAACAAAAACAATGAATCTTTATAAGAAAAAAATAATTATTTGAGTAATATAATAAATAAATAAATTTAACATAAATATAAAACAATACATTAATTATAGGGACATTGATTTTACTGTGAAAATAACAAGATTTCCACCATGATTGAGAAGAGATAACATCGTTTCTCTTCCTCCAAAGGTATGAAAATTTGATAAAAATATTCCAAAATAAATGAACTCTATAAAAAATAATGAAAATTAAATCAATGTTCCCTTATATAATTTTTTGGTAAAATATAGAAAGTACATTGTAACATTACCTTTACATATTTCAAAAGGGTTTCCTTTATTATAGTTTTCTCTTCTCAGGGATTGGTAACATCATCATGCAAAAAAGACATTGTTTTCATTAGTAGTCAAACATTTAATTTAGATTATTTTAATAAATTAGAGAACATATAATATAACGAGGAAAACATAGAAAATTAAAAAACATGGTTACCTTCTCATTGCTCTATATTCCTTTTTAAATGTTTTTATGGATTTGGTTCCACAATCATGAATCTAAATACACTATTTTTTATCAGATCTAACACAGAAGAAATTGTCTACCAGGAGACCAACAAGAACTAATTTTGAAATCCCAATGAAAGTGGAATCCTCGATTAAACATTCACCTGACCTAATATTTTTTTTATTATCAAATATGACAATTGAAAAATTCTTGTTTGCTAGATCTGAGACATAAAATACTTTCACTGCTTGTGATTCAATTATGAATGAATCATATTTTTCCCCTTCAACTTTGAAATTCTCATTCATAATGCCCATTTCATAAAATTTCACTACACTGATAATGTCATCATATTTTCAACAGAAAATAGTCATATCAAATATTGTATAATCCAACTTGTTTATCTATTCGATAATGCCAAAATATGAAATATTTATATAAATTGGATTTATATCCATGGAACCAGAAATTATCATCACTTCATAAATATGTGTAACCCCAATGTTTTGATTTATTATACAATCATAATTCTCTTTTTTATAGAATGTATAACCATTGATAACAAAACCAGGGTAAGATACAACATTTTCATTTGGTATCTTGGCTAGCCATTAAGGCCCTTTTTCAATTGAATTCTGATTTTCAGATAACTCCTTATAAATTTAAACTTGATACCATCCTATAAAATGTTGATTATGTGTAGCTAATATCCATCATTCATCGCTTTATGGATTCAAATCTCTAATAAATTATTTATTGTATTCAATGTATGGATCAACATATTCACTATTATATTAAATCTAACAACCCCAAATTCTATCAATGGAAATTCATTTATTATAACTATGTCATATAGTATAATCACATAAAATCACATTTTGAACATAATTAAAACTCTATAAATGAATAATTTATGAATTAAATTGAATTTCTAGATGTTAAGAAATATATACCAAAGGAATAGTAACCTGACCTTTGGAATAGTAACATGCCCCCTATAAATAGTAAGTCGGATAATTGAATAGTAACCTCACCAATAAAATAATAAATAAAATTTATCCATCTTATAAGTGACAATATGATATAATTATATCATAGTATAGGTAAATGAATATTTTAAAAATTATGAATTAAGTGTGGGTATTTTTTTAAGTCATTAATATTTAATTAATTTTTTGATTAATCTAATAAATTAAAAGAAACTTTATTTTCATAAAATGTATTAAATAATTATTTTTTTATGTTTTATAATTATTATATAATTTTATGAGACCTTATTTAATTTTTCAGATTGTTAAAAAATCAGTTATAATTTAAAAATATGCATTTTTTCGGTAAATGATGGTTTAAATTAAAATTAAATTCATCATATTGGAAAAAGGTTTTTCATAAAATGGATTTTATTTTTCAATTCTACATGTTAAAAAATATTTAGGCGGAAGCTTTTGTATTTTTCTAAAATATTAGAATTTTATGAATAGTAAAATATGATAATTTACGATAATTGTTAAATACATGAATGTATGGGTCATTATTGATGTAAGGCCAAGGTAAGAGTCATTATTTCTAAATCAAATAAGCCAGTTACTGTATTTAACCTCAATAATCAACACTATTTCTTTTGTTGATAAAAATAATAAACTAATTAATTAAATAACGAGAAAGAAGCCATCTCCCTCACTATAAATACCTCCACTCACGATCTCTTCTCCTCACACCTCTCAAGCTTGGATACATGTCCAAATTCTGCTAAAATATCATCCCATTCCCCTCCCCCATTTCTGGAATATTTTTTAAAAAAAAATCCAAAACCAATTCCCTAAGGATGTTCTCAAGAAGAAGAAATCAAGAGGTAAAACCCTCTTCCTTTTCATTTAATTTCATTTAATGTTCCCTTAATTTGTTTTCATCTACTCACCTCCCCCCATAAAAATGATATGATTACTCCAGTACCTTACATATACTATATGTTTGATATTATAGTGTAATAATTCACCATCATCTCTCTTTCCCTGCCTTTTATACTAAAAAGTAAAACATCGTCCGTAATGTGTTAATTTATCACATTCAATGATAAAAAAAATTTAAATTTCCAATAACATCATTATGTCTGGTCATGAAACCATATTTATGGTCGAACTAGAATATAATATATGTATTAAATCTCATGTAATGTTCTAGAAACATTTTGAACATATGATATTAATTTTTAAAAACAAAATGAGTTCGTTGTGATGGAAAACTCCCAAAATAAACCCAAACAATTATCATTAACTATTTAAATAATTATTTATACTAATTACATTGAACCAAGTGATATATAAGACCCATTTATACTATTTTATATAATTAATAACATATAAGTTTAATTTTTGATAGTTACCGCCACTTTACATGACCCTTCGTACATGTTTGTAAGTAAACCGATCATGAAAACCAAGGAAACAAACGCTCCCAAACAATGAAATTGAATTTCATAAACCACAAAAAATTCCATAAGTGAACTTCATAAAGATAAAATAAATAAATTTAAAAAGGTTTTGTGAAATTTTATTGAATGAATCTAAATTGATTATCCAGGAAATTATGATCAAGTGAAGAACACCTTCATACTTAATGTAAGGGAATCTACGAGAACCCCATTATTCTTTCAAGTTATTCATTATCTATTTTTTCCCAAATGAAATTCTATTTTTTTAATTAATTAATATAAAGTAATTTTTTATTTTCCAAACACATGTATCAAGATCCATTCATCCTTCTTTTTTGGGGATAAAGATTTTTTTAAAAGGCTCCCCTACTCGATTCTTCCCATTAAGTATGATCGATTTAAGGGAACTACCTGAATTCCTTACCATTTTCAAGTGAATTATATAATATATTAAGAAGACAACATTATTTTAATAATATCATTTTTTTATTATGAATGCCTTCATGGGTTACTTCAGGTTTTATATAAAATATTATGTCATTTTCTACTCTAAATGATATTTAATATTTCCTTAAATCAGAATAAAGTATTTTAATTATAATGTTTTTTAATTAAACTTTTTACAAACAAGTAATTAATTTTGACATCACATATCATGATATATTCCTAGTTTACCTAATGAATTCCAATTTATTATTTAAATCTTTTCTTTCATGGATATATTTATGATATTCGCTTTTGTTGATCTTTTTCAAAAGATTACCATGACTAGTTCTTACCATGGATAACCATTGTGTTTATGTTTGATTCCTTATGTATGTTTCTTCATGTGTAACACATATTCATGAACATGTTATGAATGGTGTTCCCTGAGAGCACCCCAATGCATTGGGTACTATTATGTCTCATGAGACACCATGTGCAACAATATTGGTGGTAAGCCTTGACTCGTACTCTATGTGAAATGGTATTAGTGTCTAACCTTGACTCATGCTCTTTTATGTCCAATGAGCATTGACTCATGCTTATGTCATGTTTTATATTTTTTCCACATCTATTGTGATTCCATGATTTCATATGTCATTGTTTCTTATGAATATCCATTCCTTTTTTTCATATTATTATGCCTATTAACCCTTGTGCTAAGCTTTATTAATATGTTTATTCCCTTACTAGGATTTTTAGCTTATCTACATGTTCATGTTATCCCTATGCTATCGTATGATGTTATAAGAGATCAATGGAATTTAGTTTCACATTATGTATTTTAAATAAAATATTTTTTCATGATGTTTAATTATGTACCTAATCATCCAAATACTAGACTTCACAGTCCTTGGTATGTAATTTGATGTTTAATTATGCCTAAAATCATGTAATGGTATGTGTAAAAGGGTAGGGTATCTATAGTTGGAATCAGAGAATTTTATAGTTATTTTTGGGGATTGGAAAAGGTGCACTATACTAAAAACCATAAGGATAAGACTATGTCCAGAAAATAGCTCTATATTTTGGTGAATATAGAGTAAATGGTTTGTCAAAAAGATACATACCTATATGGAAACTACATGTGGAAATGGTTCTGGTGTAGATTTAAGTAGGAATAACTACTCTGATGAGGTGTTCCAAGCCTAGATCAGGGTATCTGGTATATGAAAATGGGCCTTAATTCACACCTGGTTCGAAACTCCTTGTGGATATACATTGGTAAATTCATAATCTCATTATAAAACATTATTAAGGGAACAAAAAAATATGATAATAAAATATATTTTAGGAAACATATCATGGATAACCTTGATTAAATCCCAGGAATCACAAGTTTGGATATAATTTTCCTTTAATGCTTTATCCTACTTTGTTTAATGTTTTCTTTTTATGCTTATTAGATATGTTTTCAAGAGCCTCTAATTTCACTTTATTTTTCTTTGTTAATGGAATGAAATATAAGAACACATGACAAAAATCAATGTGGGAGGAAATGTAAACATTTCTATAATTATGTTCCAAATATGATATAAATGTGTGATAAAAACATTATGACAATACTTACTCGATGGCTCAAGTTATGAATAATAACTAGAATTGTGTGGAACAACCTCCTTCTTCAAGGAAGGAGAAAGATTTCAATGAATCATTCATATAGAAAAGGCATTCCATGTTTAGTGTCTCTTCTGATCCCTTTCTCATTGAACAATGAATTAAATCATTTGAAAATATATTCTGCATCATCCAGTGCATAGTAGAAGAGAAATTTTTGATAGAGGTCTGTCATTTTGATGCGGATGCCGATCAGTGGTGGAAACTACCCAAAAACATAAAGTCCTAGGAGGAAATTGATTCCAATGATTGGGACAAATTCAAAAAAAAATTATTCAATAAATATAATCCTTGAACCCTCCATATCAATATGGAAATAGAGTTACTCAAACTTAAGTTGAAAGAATATGAGTCTATCGGGGCTTACAAATAAAACATTACAAGGCTTACAAGAAATGCCTATGGCATTTTAATGAACACCAAAAGCACGTTGTATAACTTCTTTATCAGAATAAATATGATTCTATGAAAATAATTGCACATTCGGGATATTGAAATTTATGAGTAGATTGTATGTTGTTCCCTAAAGGTTGAAATGACGATTTGATACTGTTAATGGTCTCATGGGACTAGGGACAAAAAGAGGGAAATGCAGTTTAATATGGGTGTATCATCATATAAATCCCATGATGGAAAGAAGAATGAATATCCTACATATCAAAATTATAGAAGAAGTATCCTAGGAACATTTCCAATAGAACTAGGAAATTCTACAAATGTGAAATAATGGGACATCTAGATAAGAACGACTGAAGGGATATGAATAATTAAACTAACATGGAAGAAGAAAGAAATGTTCGTAACAATACTCAACCTATATTGAAGTGTTACAACTTCACAGAACATGGAAATTATATGAACCATTTTCCAAATCCAAGGGTGTTTGGACACAATCAACAACAATCTCTAAGATAACATGGAAGGGATTATGTTATCACTGCTGTTGAGGTGGATCCAGAAAACAATGTTGTGATAGGTACTCTAGTAATTTATTCAAGAATAGCTATTGTACTATTTGATTATACTTCTACACATTCTTATATATCTTTCATGTATAGTAGAACTATTAAAACACCACCTCAAAATATGGAGGTTGAATTATATATGAGAACCGAAAATGGGAAAATTATTGCATCCAAAGTATATAACTATGTCCTAGTTAATTTTATTTGGAATGAAAATCACAAAACATATTTTCATTCCTATTTTGGTGGAGTTCGATGTTATATTATGCCTAAATTGGCTATCAATACTATAAATACGCATTTTATCAATGCTAGAAAAGGGCATTAACAACGCTAAAAAAGCATTGTTAATCGAGGCAAAGATAAAGGGGGGAGGGGTCCCTTTTATCAGTGCTCAGAAAAGCGCCGATAAAGAGGTCTTTTATCAGGGCTAAAAAAAGCTCTGATAAATGACCCCTTTATTAGTTCTCTTTTTAGCGCTGATAAAAGGGGTCCTTTATCATCAGTTTTTAGCGCTGATAAAATACCCCTTTATCAGTGCTTTTTTAGCACTGATAAAAGTCAAAAAAAAATTAAAAAAAATTAAAAACAATTATATATTTCGGGGGAGCTTTTAATAGTGCTTGACCCCCTTTATCTGCACTAGGTGTACCACTCCAGTGCACTGCCCTTTTCGCGCGTCCATCACATGCCCCCCGCGTGCACCTCCTTGCTTCCACCAGAACTCGAACCCGCGACCTCCCCCTTGTGCGCCTGCACCTTTACCACTAGGCCATTTCGTTTTTTTATTTAATGATATATCTATATATATATATATATATATATATATTAAGTTATATTTATTTGTATATAAATATAGATTCATGATAATATAAATATAATTATTTATATTAATACATATATATTTATTAATATATTAATATTAATATACATATATATTTATATATATATATAGTTATATTTATTCTTATAATAATATAGATTCATATTAATACATATATATTTAATCATATATTAGTATATATATGTATATTTATTCATATATTAATTTATATTTATATTTATTTATATATATATTTTTAGTTACAATTTTTATCCATATATCGATTTGTATAATAATATACATTTATAAAATTAGTTTTAAATTTATTTATAAAATATGTTTTTTATGTGTGTTTATAAAATAAATAAATACATACATATATACAACACACACACACATAGACACACACACACACATATATATTTACGAATAAATACATATATATATTTGTATTTGAAAATTCATAGATTGTAAAAACGACCATAACTTATAATACAAAATCCTTTTTCAACTCCACAACCAGTCAAATAGAAGAAAATGAAACAATATTCGATATGATATTTGGTACAGGCCTAACAGACATCCGGATCAGAAGTTATACATGTTTGAATGTTAACAAATCGGGGTATCCTGACTAAAACCTTAGTTTTGGAGGCCTTTTGGGCCCTTTTTTGTAACACCCCAAGCTTCCACGGTATACTTCCCTTCAAATAATGCAATAGCTTGCATTGTACGCAACTTCAAGTTTCTAACACACCGGACCAATCAAAGTAGCCGTTAGGAATAGTAATACCCACTTTTTGAAATTTTATAAATTTTATCTTTCAAAATTGACTTCATTTTTGGTTTCTGAATATCGAAATTAGCTTAGGGTGAAATTTTGGTACTTTTTGGATAACTTTTATATTTTTATGGATAGTGAAATTACTAAATTTTAATTAAAAACAACTTTTTTAATCGAAATAGTTAATAGTGATAAATTATGAATTTGAGTGGTTTTAAAGTATATTTTGAATATGTTTTTACCATTTAATACAATTTTGGTAATTCGACATAATTTCACATTTAAACCGGACATAAACACGTGCCAGCCTTTTGATAGTTATTATTTCTTAAAAACATGCTTTTTGTTTTGACAGAGGGAATTAATTTCTTCCCCTTCTGTGTTTTGAATTTAGTAAAATGAATTCCATATTTAAAATCATGAGGTCCAAATTTTGAAAATAGCTAACTTTTATTTTTAGAAATTTTGAATAATTATTTCGGTAAATATTTTATTTACCATGGTTAAAAGGTAAATCCAGTAAATAAGGGTAAAAAAATAATATTATAATAATATTAATTTACTGTAAATCATGGCCTAACCCTATTGGTTGATACATTTCAGACCATGGGAATCTTTGGGTCGATTTTGGGACCCCATGGAGCCACTTGTAGGTGATAAGGACACATTATATTAATTCAGTTAAAGTAAATACAAACATGGCAAAAGCATATATTGTTTAGCAAAACAATTTTTAAATAGGGTTATATATGTTATATTTTCGACTATAAATATTCATTAGAAATCCAAAACTATTTATTACATAATGGTATTTTATTTATAATTTTTAGACATTGAATAATTAATTTTTCTTATGACACAATATTGATGCAATATTTTCATTATTAATGAAAGAATCAAATAATTGGTATTATAAAAGTTAAAATAAATATAATTTGAAAGTTTTGTTGCCACACAAGAATTTTATTGGTTAATATGACATGTTAGTATTTCATAAAAAAATTTGGTTATAATTAATAAAGTTGTTAAGACTTTAATAAAAATAAATTATTAAATATTGTCAAAATTGACATAAATGAGTTTTTAAAAGAAGTATTATATTATTAATTGATATTATATTCCTAAAAAAATATTGTTCCGAAAAAGGACTTATATAATGATATTTGTATCATTAATGGACCACTTGGGGGTTACTTGGTTGTATATAGTAAGTTTATTGACTATATAATATAAAAATACAAAGTGACATGGTAAATGTCAAACAAATTAACTAAGAGTTAAAACTAAAAGATAAGGTTAATATAATGACACAAACCTATCTAAAATCTTTTAGTTGAAAGGATTTCGACCCATACCCACCTTATACTTTTCATAATATACTTTTGAGACATTATGAAACGAATATTAATTTATTATAAAATAATACTTTATGTTTTTTCTAAAGAGACACTCCTCCCCCTTATAAAAGGACACCACTTCTAACCAATTATTCACACCTTCAAAGCCTTTTGGTTCGTCCAAAACCTACCCAAATATTCTATAAAATTACCTCAATTCAACCTAGAGGACATGGTTTTATCATAATGACAACCTAAGGATCCCTTTTGATCAACTCAAAAGGAAGAACCCAAAGAAGAGGTAATGTTTTCACCACCCTCTTTCAAGTTCCTTTCTTCCTCAACATCATCTTTCTTTGTTATTTCCTTTCTAAAATAATAACTCTATTATCTTCTATATACCTTGATGTTATTATAAATATGGTACAACCATATTCAGTATTCTATCCATCCTTTGAATGACATGTCACCATACGTGTGTACGTACAGCTTACCGTCTCCACGTCGTGGTGTAATTGTTATTTAAAACATTATTATTTGGATGGGTATGATAATGATGTGTAATTGATGTAAATAGTAAATATAACATTATAATGATTCTTTATAAATTATATACCATCCAATTATATATTATTTTAATATCAATAGAATGATATCGTCGCTCGTGCGTACGTACGGACTACCGTCTCCACGAACGCAATGAGATTCATTCCCCGTCATATCCATTCAAGTCTAATTCTCATTTGATGATTAAAAATAATGTTTAAGGACATGATATCATTCTGGATATGAATAATATACATCACATCCATAAAAAATATTTCTCACATAACAAAGAATATAAAGGAAAATGAATCTATTAACACCTGAACGATGATAATACTAAGATATTATTAACAAATAAATGTTGAAAGATCATATATGATATCATATTAATGTATATGATTCTTATATAATTTAATAACAATTATTTCACTATTATACAGAAGGTTAATATATCCTCAACCAAGTAAAAGTAAAAGGTAAGGGTTTATTTCACAATCTCTTCATTATCCGAGATTGTTTTTACGTAATTATCTTCTAAGACCTATTTATCATCCACATCCATGTTTCGTAAAAATGTATTCCAAAACATTCTTAATATTTTATATAATAAGGGTTAAAGTCATTTATAACCTTGTTTTACTTTTTATAATAATTTTATAAAGGAATCTTTCCATCGTTTTCCAAATAATGTCCTTTTTAACCTTTTCATCCGAATTAAGTTAAGAATGTCTTTTTTTAACTTATATGGTGGGTGCGGATATTTTCCACCATTATAAAATTGTTGAAGCTTCCCTTAAAAGATTATAAGAATATTTTGAAAGTAAATTTTTTATTTTATAATTATGTGACTTTTAAATGATTTCAAAAAAAGAGATATTTATCTCAAATAGTTTTGATTTCATCTATGTCAACATCCTCTGATGGATTTTAAGCTTATTTGAAGTTGATTTATTATGATACAAAAATTTCATATCGTATCGAAGGTTTTGTTATATGTTTGACTTTGGTTGTGTCATTTTTATACCATTCATGGTTTATGGATAAAGTATTGACATTTCGTATGCTAGTTTTAATACAAATGTGTATGTTATATTTAAACCTATTCATATGAGGAATGCATTGGACTTAATAAGTGACTAGTGGAGCCACTATAGCTCCTCGATGCATCGGTTGGTCTCATGAGACAAACTAGTGTCTTGGAACAAGGCCTTGAAAAATTATTATTATTAGTCTTGGAAGAAGGCCTTGATTATGTGGTTATGATAGTCTGGCATTATGCATTCCATCATATGAAAGTGGTTATTGATATTTCATGTTATTATTTGACTAGTAGAATATCCATGTGAATAAGTAAATGGAATTATTTCATTTTATTTCTGCCATATTATGCAGAAGTTCAAGTTTAAAAGGCTTTTGTTTTAGTTATACATTGCCTTAAATGTTTATGATTATTTATGAAAGTTTCCGCTATATTGTTATCCTTACTGGGCATCTGAGCTCACCAATTTCTATGTTTTATTTTCCCAGGATGTTAAAAAGTATTTTATGAATTACCTACAGGGATAGTATAAGGGGATATTAGTGTAGAGACAAGATGTTGTTGCAGTTTTCACTTTTTCATGTAATGTAAACTTTATGAATGTATATAGTGATTCCAAGGCTACTAAACTAATTGGTCTTTCGAGACTTGATCTTTTGTGATCATTACAATGTTATGTAATAATCCACCGACTCTGGGTAACTGGGGTCGAGGCATTACAGTTGGTATCAGAGGAAGTTTAGTACAAACCTTAGAAGATAGATTTAGATAAACTCTGATTAGAGAACATAGACCAAAGATGGACTTTGAGGATTAGTGTAGAATAACATCCTAGAATTTTGGTATTGTAGATATTTTGTGATATATCCAAGCAATACATCCTTTCCTGGATACGATCAGGTAGAGGTGGCTCTGGCACAGATGTACCTAGGGGTAAATCCCGAAAACACCGCTTTGAGCTAGACTCAAACGGGAACAGGTGCACGAAAATGGGCATTGCTTCACTCTTGGTTACGAAACTCCTGGGAGACAATATTAGGATAATTCTCATTTTATTTACAAATCATTATGAAGGGTTTTGAGTATATACTTCCTCAAAGAAAACATTTTTTTATGATTATGGGTTATATCCATAAATAGTTCAATTTATGTTAAGTGTTTTACAAGTATGGAATTATGTATTTTGATTCATAAACTGATCTGTTTTATTACATTATTTAGAAATGGCGCCTAGTGGAAGTAATGGAAATGGTATCAATGTACACACTCTATGTAAGGATTTACCTCCTGCTCAATATAATTATAGTGGAGCTGGTGATGCAACTGGTGTTGATCAACTAATCACCATACTGGGACAACTCAATCAGGTTATGAATAATAACCTTACCTGTATGAAGCACCTAGATACACAACGTGGAGGATCAATGTTATATTGATTCATGAGGCAACAACCACCAACATTCAATGGGAGTAAAAATCATTTAGTAGTTGAAAAATGGATAAATTCCGTAGAAATTATATTCCATGCGTTGGGGAGTAATGAAAGGGAAAAAGTTATCATGGTAGTTTACCGCCTCACTGGAGATGTTGATCAATGGTGGTCATTGATTCAAAACAAGAAGGAGGATGATGAAGTATCAAATATGGAATGGAGGGAGTTCAAAGAGCTTTTCTTAGAAAAATACTTTCTTCGTGACCATCGACCAGATATGGAAAGGGAATTTCCGAGTCTGAGGCAAAAGGAGGATGAGAATGTTGTAAAGTATGAGGCTAACTTTACAAGGTTAGAGAGGTATGCTGCAGATTATATACGTAGACCAAAAAGTAAGATTGATCATTTGATTTATGGGTTAAAACCATTTCTCCATCGAGTATTAGTCTCACAAACCTTCTCGTTGTACGAAGATATTAAGACAGAAAAGGAATTCACTAAGTCTTATGACTTTAAAGAAAATAAAGAGAAGAAGAGATCTGCTGATTAATATGGAAATGGAAATAAGGGGAAGAAGGGAAAAGTTAATATCCATCCTATAGTAAATGTGGGAAGAAACACCCTGGTACTTGCTAGAATGGAATGGGAGTCTGTTACAAGTGTGGTGAAAAAGGCCACCAAGCTCGCGATTGCAAGGGAAAGAAAGAAGCTACCAATGTTCAATTCTACAGCTACATGGATATGGGACATTATGCAAATTAAGGTCCTCAGCGTCCGAGGAACATACCTCAGAAAAGTCCAATGGATCAAGGCCATGCTTATGTTATCACTACTACTGAGGTAGAAGCTCCGAAAGATGTGGTGGTAGGAAATTTAATGGTTTCTTCAAGTTTAGAAAATGATTTATTTGATTCTAGATCATCGCATTGTTCCTTATCCTCCTAGTTTGCTAAGAAAATTTGATATTACCAATTAGATCTAACAATTGAGTTGTTAGTTAAAACTCTTAAGGGATGTATCATTGCAACAAAGTTTTGTGAATCCATTACCATTAGAGCATATAAATGTTCTTAATCTGCTGATCGCATCACCATACCTATGATTAAGTTTGATATAATCCTCGATATGGATTTTCTTTCGGACCATGACATGAAGATTTATTGTAAGAAGAAGGAGGTTACGATTTTTGATGATGATGATAAGGAAAACCTTATCTTTAGAGAAGAATCGTCACCACCTAATTCCTATCTAGATCCACCCCCAATAGCTCAACTAAATTCAATTATTGGGGAGGAAGAGAATGAAATGATTATGGGTGAGGAAAGGAATGATCAAATAGAGGATGTACCTATTGTGATAGAATATGTTGATGTGTTTCCAGAAGATTTAGCGGTGCATCCTCCAAAACGAGAAATTGAGTTTTCCATTGATTTAATTCTTGGATCTAGGCCCATATCGAAGACCCCTTATAGAATGGCCACTGTGGAATTAGAGGAACTAAAGAAACAACTGGAGTAATTGAGTAATAAGGGATTTATTCACCCTAGTGTTTCTCCATGGGGAGCCCATGTACTTTTTGTTAAGAAGAAAGATGGATCTATGAGGTTATGTATCGACTACAGTGAGATCAATGCTATAAAAATAAAGAACAAGTATCCCCTACCTCGCATTGATGATTTATTTGACCAACTGCATATAGATCAACACTTTTCAAAGATTGACCTTTGATCTGGATACCATCAGTTGTGTGTGAAGAAGGAATACATTCTGAAGCCGCATTTTGAACCAGGTACAGGCATTACGAGTTTACAGTAATGCCTTTTGGGATGACTAATGCACCCTCTATTTTCATGGATCTAATGAACAGAGTTTTCATGGAATATCTTGATGAATTATTAGTGTTATTTATTGATGATATCATGGTATACTCTAAAATCTAAAAAGACCATGAGAATCATTTGCGCATTATATTGATGACTCTGAGAAGACATGAATTATATGGGATGTTTGGCAAGTGTGAATTCTGGCTTCAGGGGATTTATTTTCTTGGCCATATTGTCTCTAAGGATGGAATCTCTGTTGATCCTTCTAAGACAAGAGCAATCCAAGAATGGCCATCACTGATGATTATTACCGTGGAACACAGTTTTATTGGTTTTGCAGGTTATTATCGATGTTTCGTCTAGAATTTTGCCTGATTGGCTAACCCATTAATGAAGCTCACATGTAAAGGGGTTCAATTTGTTTGGACAAAAGAGTGTGAAGAATGTTTTTAAGAACTGAAGACAATATTATTCAATTCCCCTATATTTACTCTACCATCAGGGAATGATGGGTTTGTTATTTATAGTGATGCATCGAAGAAAGGGCTTGGTTGTGTCCTTATGCAGAATGATAGGGTTATTGACTATGCATCACGACAGCTGAAAAATCATGAGAAGAACTATCCTACTCATGATCTTGAGTTAGCCTCTGTAATATTTGCTTTCAATATTTGGAGACACTATCTCTATGTTAAGAAATTTGAGATTTATACAGATCACAAGAGTTTTAAGTATATTTTCTCACAGAAAGAACTCAATATGAGGCAAAGGAGATGGCTTGAATTACTCAAGGATTATGATTGCACAATACACTTCCACCCGGGGAAGGAAAATAAGGTGTCAGATGCTTTGAGCAGAAAGTATCATGGAGTTTTGAACAATATGAGAGTTTAAAAGGATCCTATATACATGGATCTAGTAAAGATGGATATGGGAATCACCATAGAAGGTGAAACATAATTCTTTTTCAAATGGTTGCCAAACCATATTTACTTGAAATTATAAAGAGTTATCATACCGATGATGAATAATTTCAAAAGAATATTAAAGCTGTGAATTATGGGAGATTGAGTGACTTTGTGTATGAAGATGGAATTTTAAAATTTGGGAAGAGACTTTGTGTTCTCGATATACCTGATCTAAGAAGGTAATTGTTGGACGATGCTCATAGTTCCAATTTCTCTATACACCTTGGGAGCACCAAAATGTATAGAGATTTGAAGGAACATTTTTGGTGGGACAACATGAAGAGGGAGATTTCTGATTTTGTGTCAAGATGTATGGTTTTTCAACAAGTGAAAGCCGGAAGGCAACATCCTATAGGAGTCATGAAACCTCTTCCTATACCTGATTGGAAATGGCATAATATCATGATGGACTTTGTCATGGGACTACCAAATACTCTTAGAAGGAACGATGCAATTTGGGTCATTGCTGATCGTCTGACCAAGTCAGCACATTTTCTTGATATAAGAGAAGATTTACCACTTGAACGTCTAGAAATACTATATATTAATGAAGTTGTGGGGCTTCATGGAGTACCCCGATCAATTGTTTCGGATCGTGATCCCCGTTTTACATCAAGATTCGAGAAAAGTCTTCAGAAAGCCTTGTATACTGAACTTCGTTTGAGCACTGCTTACCACCCTCAAACAGATGGACAATCAGAACGGACTATTCAAACCTTAGAAGACATTTTGAGATCCTGCTCACTTGACTTTCAGGGTATGTGGGATCAATATTTACCTTTGTTAAAAATTTTCTATAACAATAGCTTCTATTCAAGTATTCAGATGGAACCATATGAAGTGTTATACGGAATAAGATGTCACACACCAACCCTTTTGGATGACGTTGGCAAAAGAAAACTTGTAGGCCTTGAATTTGTGGAGGAAATGATGGAAAAGGTAAAGGTAATCCAAAACCACATCAAAACAGCTCAAAGTAGGCAGAAGATCTATGCCGATAATCGAAGTAAGGATTTGGAATTTTAGGAAGGAGATCATGTTTTCTTGAAGGTATCTTCATGGAAGGGAGTTATACGTTTCGGCAAGAAGGGAAAATTGAGTCCCAGGTACATCAGACCTTTTGAAGTTCTAGAATGAATTGGGGTTGTAGCTTACCGTTTGACAATGCCGCCAAGTCTCTCCAAAGTTCATGATGTGTTCCACGTATCACTATTGAGGAAATACATGCCTAACCCAACGCATGTACTCACCTATGAAGAATTAGAACTAGAACCCAGTCTGTCTTATTGCGAAGATCCTATCAATATTCTTGATACGAGAGAACAAGTGCGGAGAAATCGGACGACTCGTCTGGTAAAAGTTCTATGGAGAAACCATAAGATGGAAGAGGCAACGTGGGAACCTGAGGAACTTATGATGAAGAACCACCCGAATCTTTTCATGCAGTAGTATTCTAGAAATTTCGAGGGTGAAAAAGAGGGGAGACTGTAACACCCCAAGCTTCCACGGTACGCTTCCCTTTGAATAATGCAATAGCTTGCATTGTACGCAACTTCAGGATTCTAACACACCGCGACCAATCAAAGTAGCCGTTATGAATAGTAATACCCACTTTTTGAAATTTTATAAATTATATATTTCAAAATTCACTTCATTTTTGGTTTTGGAATATCGAAATTAGATTCGGGTGAAATTTTGGTACTTTTCGGATAAATTTTATATTTTCATGAATAGTGAAAATTACTAAATTTTAATTAAAAACAAATTTTTTAATTGAAATAATTAATAGTGATAAATTATGAATTTGAGTGTTTTTAAACTATATTTAGAATAGATTTTTACCATTTAATACAATTTTAGTCATTGGACATAATTTCACATTTAAACCGGACATAAACAAGTCTCAATCATTTGATAGTTATTATTTCTTAAAAACAGGCTTTCTGTTTTGACATCGGGAATTAATTTTAAATTAATTTCTGCCACTTATGTGTTTTGAATTTAGAAAATTGGATTCCATATTTAGAATCAGGAGGTCCAAATTGTGTAAATAGGTAACTTTTTTTAGACATTTTGAATAATTACTTCGGTAAATATTTTATTTACCATGGTTAAAGGGTAAATCCGGTAAACAAGGGTAATATTATAATAATATTAATTTACCCTAAAATGTGTCCTAACCCTATTGGTTGATACATGTCCGACCATGGGAAACTTTGGGTCGATTTTGGGACCCCATGGAGCCACTTGTAGGTGATAAGTACACTTTATATTAATTAAGTTAAAGTAAATAAAAAAATGACATAAGCATATATCTTTTAGAAAATTTTTTTACATAGGGATATATATGTTATATTTTATACTATATATATTCATTATAAGGATAAAATGATTTCCTACATAATGGTATTTTATTTACAATTTATAGACATTTAATAATTAAATTTATTTATGACACAATAATGATGCAGTGGTTTCCTTATTAATGAAAGAATCAAATAATTGGTATTATAAAAGTTAAAATAAATATAATTTGAAAGTTTTGATGCCATCCACAAATTTTATTGGTTAATATGACATGTTAGGATTTATTAAATGATTTTGGTTCGAATTAATAATTTTTTTAAGATTTTAACAAAAATCAATTATTAAATATTGTTAAAATTGACATAAATGAGTTTTTAAAACATGTATTATATTATTAATTGAAATTATATTAATAAAATCTAGGGTTCGGCCAAAGGACTTATACCATGATTAGTGTATCATTAATGGACCACATGGGGGGTCTCTTGGAAGTATATAGTAAGTTTATTAACTATATAATATAAAAATTCAATGTGACATGGTAAATGTCAAACTAATTAACTAAGAGTTAAAACTAAAAGATAAGGTTAACATAATGAGCCAAACCTATCTAAAATCTATTGGTTGAATGGATTTCAACCCATACCCACCTGTGACTTTGAGTTATCCACTTTGGAGATATTATAAACCAAATATGAATTTATTATAAAATAATACTTAATGTTTTTCTAAGAGTCCCTCCTCCCCCATATAAAAGGACACCACTTATAACAAATTCTTCCCACCATAAAAGCCTTTTGGTTCAGAAAACCCTGCCCAAATATTCTCTCAACTTCCCTCACTTAAACTTATAGGCCTTAGTTTGATCCGAAAGACTACCTATGGAGCCCTTTTGACCAAATCAAAAGGAAGAACCCGAAGAAGAGGTAATGTTTTCACCACCCTCTTTCAAGTTCCTTTCTTCTTAAAATTATTCATTCTTTGTTATTTCCATTATAAAATAATAACTCTAGTATCTTCTATATATTGTGATGTTATTATAAATATGGTACAACCTTATTCAGTATTCTATCCATCCTTTGAATGACATGTCACCCTACGTGCATACGTATGGCTTACCGTCTCCACGTCATGGTGTAATTGGTATTCAAAACATTATTATTTGGATGGGTATGATAATTTGGATGCTTCTTTCTGTCATGGATTATAAACGAATGAAAAGGGAAATCCCTTAAACCCAAAGTGATTCATCCTTTGAAGAAACATAAAAAATTGACAAAGGCATGAACAAAGATTCATTTTCACTTGGGTCGCGCAAGTTCTACCAAGGTCGCGCAAGTATACTTGTACGCCGCCCAATGATCACGCATGTGACTGGCATTCCATATCTGAATTTCACCTAGAGTCGTCACCAGCCTATAAATACCCCCTGTGCCCCCCCCCCCATTTTAGGGACGAAAAATTCCAGAAACTCAGATTTGAGCTCCCAGTGCCCTAGTCTCTTCTCAAAGCTTCCGAACACTTATAAGGTAATTTAATACCTAGAACGGACGATCTAAAGAGGGGGAGTAAGGCCTAAGTGTTTAAAATCGTCAACACTTGCACACTTAAGTGGCTATCCCTTAAGGGAAATGGCCACACTTGCGCGCTTCCTTACCCCTTCAACAGAACTTGCGCACCACCCTTCTAGAAGCACCTAGGGATAATAATAAGGGCTTGAGCCAAGTATCACCCAAGTATTACCTTAAGGGTTGACCGTCGCGCAAGTACCCATGTGTCGCGCAGGTACACCTACGCGACCAGGACTTGCGCGCCCACGCAGAACTTGCGTGCCCACGCAGGACTTGCACGCCCCTCTCTTTTTGGTTTCCCTTCCTACCCATTTCACTTCTCTTATGTCTATCCACCTCTCCTATTCAAGATTCAACCTTTAAAACCCTCTTCAAATCCATTTATGGTGTGGTTCATTTATTGGCATCCTTATCTGAAAGGAATTATGTGGAACATCTCTCAAAACCTAGTGATTTACACATCATTATGTCACTAAAGTTAGATATTTCATTCATTCAACCTCATTCTTTAAAGATGAGAGAATCCTTAAACTAGGCCTTCTTTTTAGGAGTAATCCCAAGTCCATGTTATCTTAATTTGGGCATCCTCTTTAGGAATAAGCCCCAAGTCCCCTAACCTGGGCATCTTCCTTAGAAGTAATCCCCAGTCATAATTTCCCAAATCTGGGCATCCTCCTCAGAAGTAAGCCCCAACGATAATTCCCTTAACCTGGGCTTCCTTTTCATGAGTAAGCCTCAAGTCCCTTAATTCTAAAATTCCCTTAACCTAGGCCTCCTCCTTAGGAGTAAGCCCCAGTTTTCAAATCCCTTTAACTTGGACCTCCTTCTCAGAAGTACGCTCTAGTCTTAATTTCTCTTAACTAGTCTTATTTTAATTTTGATTTTTGGGTTTCCTTCTAAGGAATAAAACCCAATCATATGTCCCTCCTAATTTGGGTATCTTACTTAAGATTAAGCCTCAAGTTAATGTATCCAAATCTCCATAAAAGCACATATACCATAATGGACCGTGTTCCCAGACTTCTTCTTTGAAATAAGTACCGATCTCTATTTAATTGGGCAGTCATACATACATAAGCCCCACATCATTTCTTACGGTCTCATCCTTTGTGGCACAATTGTCCGGTTTCACCAATACCTCTTGTTTCTCACACCGAGCATGACTCATGTGAGCTTAGAGTGTAAAAGTAATCTTGAATTCTTTCTTTGACCCATCAAATCATGCATAGACATCATATTCTCTTACTCGAACTATGTGGGTTCTGATTCTTTTTCTAAATAAAGGATACATAGGTAGCCCATCTGTGGGTATGATCCCAACTCTGAAATAATCCATGTCCTTCTAAATGACAATAAACTTCATGTGCCCCACTGAGTGGCTTTAAAAAATAGTATGGTCATTATAATGACCAAGAGACTTTTATATAATGTATTAACGTATACCAATGACTAATAATCTCTAACAAATACAGATGATTCTCTATCGATGAAGAACCTCAAATACATGTAAAAGATCCTCCAAATTTCCTACTTATCAATCATTGATTGTCAGATCTAAAGGAAAACTCATTTTATACATGGTAATTTAATAAGGATTCACAAACATTACTTAAATCTATAAAGAGAGTCTCGATGTAGACAATAATTCCCCTCAAAAAGGAGTGATGAGTCCGACCTCCCATCTTCTCGACCAATGAAAATTCATAAGCCTTATCAGTTCACAACTATTGATAACCTACCTTTGGAAAGTAGGTCCAAATGGATATAGAATCATTGGATGTTTCCGTTTCTACGAACAAACCCATTAGAAACTGCTTGGAATGTTTGAACCTTAAATCAACAAGGTCATCCTCATTTCCAGAGGAAACCAAAAATGGTGAACCTGATGTGAATCCTTAACCATGTTAAAATGATATTTTACCTATTTTGTTAGGCCCCTATTTAAACTCAATGAGAGGGCCAACAAGACAATCAATAACATATATGTTTATCCAAAAGATGTAGTGGCCGGACTTATCTTGATTACGTCTGTTATATCAAACATGCACTCTTTTTCAAGATCTTCTGCATTACAAAAATGGCTTCTCTTAAGTTCACACCCATGAATACTTCTGATGTGAATACTTCTGCTGTGAATGCCTCTCCTGCTACTCTTGTTGGATCGTTGTCCGCTATGAGGAAAACATCACATACTCAGCGTCTTCAATGATGGGTATCAAATTAAATGGTTAAGTAGTACCGTCAAATTGGTATTATTCCAACTCTAGAGGCCGCTCGACAAGACCTCAAAGTCAATAATTCACCCTAGTCATCCGGACAACGACGACCAGTGATCAAGAAGCAGGTGGTGCCAACCACCGTCTCCAACCGTTTCAGGTCGTTATTCCCGGAACACAATCACCATTCCCTTCCATATTCTGGGGAGGTGAATAAGCAGGTACCTAAAGGCCTTAATTCAAGGAGACAAGAGTCCTTCCTGAGGGCTCCCATCAACAATAGCCGCCAGACTCATGCGGCAGTGCACCTTAAACATGATGAGGGTATCGTCTCCAGGCATTCGGCTCTGGTTCCTCAAACCCGAGCAGGCAAGACGAACCACCATAGGTGAAATTAGGTCAATATTGAATAGGTTCTCATCTCTTCCATCTCCGGAGAAGTCCACCAACCTAACTTGGTGGCTAGCAACGAACGGGCACACACACCCATCCGTTTTAATTCCGCTGTCCAGCAGAATCGTCTGGTAGTATCACGCCAATCCCGCAAGGCAATTCCGGCAGAGTACTATAGATAGGAATATGCATCTGTTTATAAATCGTCATCTAGTTAGCAGGCCCGTATGACTACACACGATGAATCCCACACACCCAATGTGGTAACAACTGGTAAACATGCACATAAACCTGCTTACACTCATCAATCCCGCCAGCAGCCTCATCTGTCAGTAATGAAAGAAGCTCATCAACCACGTTTGGTGGAGTGTAATCGGCAGACATATAAACCTACTAGTATTGATCAATCCTACCAACAGTCTCGTTTGGTAGAATTTGGAGAATTCAGTCGGAAAGCTCTGGCGACAAACAGGAGGCAGACTAAACTCTCTTCCCCCACACTTGAGTACTATCAGAATTCACTGACAGGAAAAGGAGGACAGGAGCAGGCACATAAACCTACTCCAATCACGGAATGGAAGTATATCCCCGTTTCGGTAGATGAAGTCACCAAGTACATTCTGTCAATGCTGAAAGAGCAGAAGCAAGTCCCTGCTCATATTCTGGATGCCTGGCAGGATATTATAACAGCTTTAGAAGAATCTCAGGGAAAGACACATAAATCTATCTCTACTAGTGGAGTGACACATCAACAGTTTACTCCAGAACAAACACACACAACTTTGTTCCAGTCCAAGTGGGTTGTGGGGCATACTCCCCCATATCATACGGACAACCAAGTCAGTAACATACACCTGATTTGAGTGTAAATAATCAGCCTAACCTGATAATTTCTCTTAATCAGGCACATAAACCTTCCCATAATGACCAATTTCATCAACAAGTGGTTCCCAAATTGAGTAAAAAGTCATCTAAGAAGAAGAACCTCCCAAATCAATCAAGAAATCAAGAGACAATTTGTAACAAGGCCTTACTCGATGCTGGAAATATTGATGCACTCAGAAAATTATCTGTTGCAACTAAAGGTTCTACTCTCTCAGTTCCCAATAGTGGGAACATTAATTCCGAAGTTCTTCATCAGACACTTCCTCATGAAGGCTTGCTTCATGAAAATTTGGTCGATCTAGAAGTTTCTTATTCAGATGAGAGCCACCGGAACCCTCTGTGTGGTCAGAAGACCAAGGAGAAAAATGTTTCATCTTTTTCTGTAACCCACCATAGTGTTCCTTCCCATGATGATGAATTTAGCTGCGAAAGTCCTCTTCGCGGTTATAATGCACATTTCCTGGAAAATGCTCCAATGGACAATGTAGTGATGAGAATGCCCTCTTATCTTGAGGCACTTGAAAATTTGAATCCAGTCATGTCTGATGCTTTTTCATTAGGAGGTGAAATACTTTCTCAATAAGAAGATAGCCAGGGGTGTAGGTCATTCTCCAAACCACCCCTGGGTCGTTCATCTTCTAGATTGATCAGTTAATTCTCTACCGATTTTGTTGAATCTGATAAAGCAACAAAGAAGCTCCATCTCGGGTCTAATCAGGTAGAAGAATCTTCATTGAATGATAAAGAGGAAGTACTGAATATGAGAAAACAACTAGAGAATGGTGAAGTGCCAGTCATGTTTTGGACTTCGGCTGACTCTCAGTATGTCATTCTAGAGATGTTGACAGAAGATGAATTTCATGATATTCGTCTCAACATATGGAAAACTCTTTGTCATTTGAAAAAGAAAATAATGTCTTATGATGAATATGAAAATCATGTCAAGATAATAGAAGGGTTACAACGCCAAATTGATTTGGCATCTCTCTCAGTTTCTCGATATCCAAATGCTGAAAAGCAGTTGAGATCCCTTCAACATTCATGCCTAGGCGCACTAAGAAGATTTCTCCAGTTAATTACCAATGAACCATCTGGTATTCATATCAGAGGATGGGGTGTTCATGGAGCACTACATTTCATTGTGCTCTCTGGTCAGAAAAGCCCGCCGAAAATGGTCTCCTGCAATGTTATTGCCCATGGCCGACCACAGTGAATTGGATTTGTTTGTAATCAAAGGCTTTCCCAAGAACATGCCTCAACTAGTTCTTCTCAAAATCAAGCACACAGAGAACAAGTTGTTGAATTACTCCTACATCAAGCAAACAAGAATATTTAACAGGCCTCTCATTTGGAGCAAGCACATCATTTGGTGACAGAAGTGTCAGAAATCATCCAACGGTCTTTTGAGTTGGGTGATAAAAGTGGATGCAGGTTGATGCATCCAGCTAATTTCTGGACTAAAGTCCGCAAGATCAAGAGAGAATTCAAGAAAGTCTCAGATATAGCATGTCAAGAACCACCCTAGATTTCCTGATTGGGGACTCTTTTAACCCAACACTCAAAATCAACAAATAGGATTCGAGGAGTTGAAGAGGAACATCTGTAATAGCCCGAGTCCACTAAACTAGGGAATTTTTCAAATCCTGAATCTCTTACTCAGAGAAAGTCAGTCTTCTCTCGATTAGGGAAGAATCCCCAAGAGGAATGAATAACCAAATTATCAGAAGATTCCCTCCAAATTATGGTTCATCATGAAGTTATGAAGGGATCAAATCTACAAAAGGAAATGTCTCATCAGGGACATGTAAGAAGAAAATATCTCAAAAATGCCGATAGAAGGGATGCAATGCATTATGCATCAATTAATTTCATAAATGACGTTGTTGTTGATCCACCGGATGAGGCTCACTCAAAGGGATCAGATGAAGAGATTCATGATCAAGAAGTTGTACGCACAGACACAAATGAAGAAGGTATGCGTACACGAAATCAAATGCTTACCAAGAATCTGGGTAATCCTTCAATTAACCCACTTCCCCCTCTCTGAAAGGGATCCAACAAGGATAAAGGAAAGAATATGGATACATAACCTTCCTCTGGAGAACGCCAATCACTCTCACTAGATCAAAGATTTTCCCAACAAGAGGAAGAAATGAAGGAAATGAGGAGGATGAATGTAGAACTACTTCAGGGTAGTATTCCTCCTAAGAGTGGTGGAGTCAGTCAGACAAGGGAATTTGTTGCGACTACTGATATGGATCAAGAATATACTCATTTATTAGTACCCCCTCACAGGTCTAATCCTACGGGTCATGTGCAACAACAACTGGTGGTGTTATCATCAGTTGCAGTACCAGCCACCACATCTGTCCAAGCTCCAGTTATTGCACCTGCTCAAGTCCAAGATCATCCAGATGTTTCTCAAAAGTTAATAACTACTATTGAGTCATTAAAATCTCAGTTGGAAGCTATGGAGGGAAAATGAGCTCAAATTCAACCAGAAAAGAGAGCTTGCCCTGAATGGGTTGATGCGATTCCTCCCCCATAAAATTTTTCAAGTACCACATTCCCAATCATTAATGGTTCGGGAGACCTAGAGAAACACTTAACACATTTTGTTTCTCTTTATGATCCTATTATGGGAACCCCTCAGCAATAAGAAGAGGTTAAGCTCAGGTGTTTTGTACAGTCATTACAAGGGCCTGCCTTTGTCTGGTACACAAGCTTGAAATCCCGGTCAGTTACCGGATGGGAGGATCTCCGTCAATGATTCCTTCATCAATTCAGATCAAATGTTTCCAAATACAATACTTTTTTATATTACAAATTGTAATCAAAGTGAAAATGAAAGGGTTTCAGATTTCATTGCTCGCTGGAAGGGATTAACATATTCCATGAGCTTAGCACTCCCTCAAGAGAAAATTTTGCCTATATGTGTGGTAAATTTGCTTGATGAGTTGTGCACACCGTTGATCCCTGTGAAATACACAAGGGGGTTTTGAGACCTTACTTCAATCGCTCAATAGATTGAAGATTCTCTTATGAAGACTAAGGATAAAACTCGTGTAATTCCATCAGCTCTAGGAAGGAGAATGGGTAGAGTAGAGACTGCTATAGTTATTCTTAAACAAGAACCTGTACCTGCTTCTACTTCAAAACCATCATCTTCTCGAAGGCCTATGCCTCCTGAGCATCAACAACAGAGGTTGTTTCTTCAATATGATCAAAGAGATCAAAGACAAAAACAATTTGAGGAATTGAAGAGCAAATTTTAATCTTTCTAAAATGAAAAAGTTATTGGCTACTTCATTTCAGCTCTGGAAAATAATTTGGTCCAATTTCCAAGGTCCAAAAGGCCGAACAAGGAAGGGGATGAAGACCATCCCAATTATTTCCCCTTTCATCAGATGTTGGGGCATCCCATCCAGGAGTGTTTTGTCTTTAAGGACCTCCTGCAAAAAATGGTCGACTTGGGACAAGTCAAATTGAAAGGTTCTTCAGCTCAGGTAGAATGTGTTACTGCTACAAATCTAGAGGAAGAAGGCGAGTGGCAGGAAGTCAAAAGAAAAAATGCGTAGAAATATGATGATTGGATGGTTAGAAAAATGATCATTAGAACTTATGCCATTTTGCAAATGCAATTGAATAAACCAATTGTACCTTCTGCTATGAATGCCACAGCAAAACCCACTTCATCAGAGGGAAAATACTCAAAGAAATGGCATAATTAAAAGAAAGAATAACAATCAAAAGAAGATGGAATTGTGTCAAATCCAAAGTTGTCTTTGACTCAGGAAGATTTTATGCCATCTACTTCGAATCCATGGGCACCATCCCACTAAACAGCACAACCTAAATTGGCTAGTCATGCAGAGTCTTCATTGGATGAAGAGTTAATCTTCGGTTCTGTTAATATGATTCACTTAACAGATCCTTATGCCAGTCGTAGTTTTGAGTTTGATGATCTCAAGTTCCTTGTATCAAATAGAGGAATAAGAGGGAGTTATAGAGGTCTGGGATATAGAGGAAGACGTGGATATCCTAGAGGCCACTATTCCAATTCTACCCCAGCCATAACTGTATATGCAGAAGAAAATCATGGCATAGCCCTTCAAGGAGCTCAAAAAGATCAAGAAAAATCTTCCAACAATAGGGGATTCAGTCTTGGCACAGTTATTATGGAAGATCGGTTGGAGATTCCATCTTATTCCACTCAGCATGTAAATAGACCTAATCGGTCTAATCTTCCAAAGACAGGAGTATTTCCAACTCCTACCCCAATACAGGAAGCATCCACATCCAAAGCATCAACATCTAAGGCACCTATGAAACCACATGTTCCTGTTGGGAAATGCATACCTTTGGATCAAAAATATGATCTATTGAATCACCTAGCCCAAGTACCAGCCTTGTTATCAATTCTGGATGCCTTTAATTTATCAAAGGATCTTCTGGAGGCACTTATCAAGGCTTTTTCAAGTCCTCAGGAGTTTGAAACTGATATTGCTGCAGCTGAAGTCTACCATGTAGATAATAATACTGCAGAATGCCATGCAATGATATGTTTCATAGATGAAGATGAAAATGATGTCGTGCATGGACATATTAGACCATTGTACTTATCTAGAAAGTTCAATGGTGTAGATATCCGAAGAGTTTTCATTGATAATGGTTCAGGATTCAACCTCATCCCCATTCGTACATATCGTCGATTGGTCCTCACGGAATCTGATTTATCACCTTCTAATTTGATGTTACAAGGATATGATAAAAATGAACAATAACTACTTGGTGAGATTACACTCAGAACTCAGTTTGGAGACCTTGTATCCAATTCAGATTTCAGGGTTGTTGATCATGAGACAGCCTTCAACATCTTGCTTGGAAGACCATGGCTACATCAATATTGGGCTATCCCTTCATCATATCATCAATGTCTCAAATATTGTTTCGATGGTCAAATTGGGACATTGTATGGTGATAAGGCCCCGTTCAAGACATGTGAATCTCAATACAATGAGGCGGAATTCTATCACATGAAGGGAAAGGAGGAATCCACAACAAGGGAGATTACAAAAGTTAATGCTCCATTTAGTTTGGAAAAGATTCTGGTAAATCCATTTACACATGTGAGTACAGATTATGTGTTGCCTATCAGTCAAATTGACAGGATAGACCCAAATCAAAATACTCTTATGGAAACTTCCATAATGTCAATTATGGCAATCAAGCCAGACAGCTTGAGAGAAATTGGTTATTCACCATGCAATGATGAAAGCTCAAATGGGGATGTCTTCATTTCATCTGCTGAAATACAACAAGTCAATAATTTGTCAACTAGACCAAAGGAAGTTATAGAAATGTCAGTGGTGAGCGATGATGTCGATTCTCAATCCATCATATCCTCTTTAATACCCATGAAAGACCCTTCACCATCAATCGAGTCAGAAATGGAATCTTCTTCTTCAAGATGTTCAAATTTTAACATCTCTTCTGATCATGGAAATTATTCTTCATCATTTACTATGCAAGTAGAAAAAGAAGAAATAACAAATATTGAAGAAGAATAGGAAGATCTAAGGGATGCTCCTCTAGCTTGTGAAGAGGGTATCTCTTCCAATGTGGATGAACTCAAAGAAATAAATATGGGTACAAATGAATATCCACGCCCCACTTTAATTAGTGTGGCCATGACTCTTGAAGAGAAAGAGATGTATATTTCCTTTTTAAAACAAAATCATGATATATTTTCTTGGAACTATACAGAGATTCCAGGTCTTGATCTCGATGTTGCTACTCATCGTTTGGGTTTTCTAGAAGAACATCGAGGATTTAAGCAAGCCGTAAGAAGAACACACACAACCTATGCTTCCAAAATTAATGCTAAAGTAGATAAGATTATCAAATCTAACTTCGTCATAGAAGTTAAATATCCCAAATGGTGGGATAATATTGTTCCTGTGAAGAAGAAGAATAGACAAATTAGAGTTTTCATTGATTTTAGAGATCTTAATCGGCATTGTCCTAAGGATGATTTTCCATTTCCAATTACAGAACTCTTAATTGATGCAAAATCTGGATATGGATAACTTTCCTTCATTTATGGATATTCCAGGTATAATCAAATCTGAATGGCTCTAGAAGATGAATAATATACAGCCTTCAGAGCCCCTCAGGGTCTGTTTTTCTATCGGGTAATGCATTTTGTATTGAAGAATGCAGGTGCAACATATCAGTATGACATGCATCGTATCTTCAAACCCTTTTAGGGAAGTTTTTTGAATGTTATGTGGACGTTTTGGTGGTTAAATCTAGGAAACGTTCTAATAACTTGGCTGATTTGAATGTCATATTCCACAAACGTCGACAACACAATTTGAAGATGAACCCCTTAAAATGTGCTTTTGGGGTATCCTTAAGAAACTTTCTCGGCTTTTTTGTATTCCATTGTGGTTTCAAAGTAGATCCTGAGAAGAGAAAGTCAATCCTTGGAATGTCACCTCCTCTAAATTTTAATTAATTGAGAGGAATTCAAGGACACTTAGACTATATTCGGCGTTTCATCACCAATTTGGCAGGCAAAATTTACCCTTCACCAAATTGATGAAGAAAGGAGTCACATACCAGTGGACTGAGGAATGTCAAGAAGCATTCAATATCCTCAAGAAATATCTCTTGAGTCCACCGATATTAATGCCACCTGTTGAAGGAAGGCCACATATCCTTTATGTGACAGCTTTAGAGAGATCATTGGGTTTCTTTTTTGCTTAGAAGAATGATGTTGGGAATAAAAACAGCCTCTACTATCTCGGTCTGACGATTCTTGAAGGAGAAACCCAATATTCAAATATTGAGAAGTTCTACCTAGCATTGATCTTTGCAGTTCAGAAGTTGAGACACTACCAGCAACATCACGAGGTCCAATTGGTATCTCGCAATAACCCGCTCAAATTCATCCTTAGTCGTCCAATGCTTAGAGAACGTCTGTCAAGGTGGGCAGTTATTTTGTAGCAATTTGATATTTAGTATATGTCTCAAAAGGAAATAAAGGTCCAATCTCGGGATGATTTTTTTATTGAACACCCTTCAGTGGAAGATACATCTCTAGATATTGAACTTCCTGATGAAGAAGCCTTATTTATTCAAGATAGTCTTCAACCATGGGAAAGGTAATTTGATGGAGCTTCCAAAAGTCCAACAGGGAAGAAAATGGAAGATCCTAAATTCAACAAAGATGGGTTATGAATTGTGCTTATTTCTCTAGAAAAGGAAGTTCTACCCTATTCCTTCTCATTATTGGAAGGAGGGACAAACAATGAAGCATAATACCATGCTATTATCGCAGGCTTGGAGTTGGTGCTTCAAGAACAAGTGAATCACTTAAATGTGAAAGGTGATTCAGACCTAGTAATCAAACAAGTCAATGGGGATTATGCAATCAGAAAAGAAGAGTTAATCCCTTTGTATGATTACTTCAGAGAGTTAATGGTGGAATTTCCTACAGAACTGACATTTCCTTATGTCCTGAGATCACAAAATGCCCAAGCTGATGCACTGGCTAATATAGCCACATCTTTGGAAAATCTAAATCGGGATGAGACAACCATCATTATTGCCCACCGTCGTACAATTTCACCTTATGTTCTAACCATAACAGAGGAAATCAATGAAATTAGTCCCATTCCTGAACCATATGGTCATACTACAGGATGGATGACACCTATCAGGGAATACCTTCAAAATGGAACACTTCAACCTGATAGGGTTGGGAAAGAACAAGTCCGGAGACGTGTGGTCAATTTTACTCTTTATGAAATCCCTGATCACCTTGGAAAAATTCTCTACAAAAGAGGTTTTGATGGAGTTCTCTTCAGATGCATTGAGGGTGAAGAGATAATGGATGTCATGAAAGAAGTGCATGCAGGAGTCGGTGGTTCCCACCAGTCTGGACATAGACTGTCTGATCAAATTTGAAGGCCTGGATACTTTTGGCCTTCAATGATATAAGATTGTGTTGATTTTACAAAGAAGTTTCATTATTTCCAAGTACATGCCAACTTCATTAATCAGCCCCCATATTTTCTTCATATAGCTAAATACTTGTGGCCAATTACCACATGGGGAATGGTTGTGGTGGGACCTTACCCTTTGGATATAGCCAAGTAGTTGAAGTATATTCTTACTACTACTGACTTTTTTCCAAATGGGCAGAGGCAATACCTCTCAAAGAAGTTAGTTATAAAATCATTGTTTTCTTCATCAAGTCTAACTTCATTACCAGATTTGGTGTCCCTCATACCATATTGACAGATAATGGAACCAACTTCTGTTCATCCAATGTAAAGAGGATGTATCAAGAATACAACATCAAATCCAATCATTCATCTCAGTATCATGCAGCGGCCAATGTCCAAATAGAATCCTTCAACAAGACTCTTTCAAACATACTGCAAAATATAGTGGATAAAGATAAGAACTCATGACTTGATAAACTCTTTCATGCTTTATGGGATTATCGGACCACCATCCGCACTGCAACGCGGTCAACTTCATATTCACTGGTATATGGAACAGAAGTAGTCTATCCCATTGAGGTTCAATTACCCTCGCTCAGAGTAGCCATTTGTGATCAGTCATCTACATATGAACAATATCAAAAGCAATTGGTTGAATTGGAACGATTAGATGAGAAAAGATTGTGCACCTTGCATCACTTGGAAGTCTATCAGAATCGAATAGCATGAGATTTCTACAAAAAAGTTCATCTTCGTTCATTCGTTCAGGGAGAATCGGTATTAGTTCTCAGAACTCCAATGATACTAGGAAAGAAACCTCCCAAGCTTGAGCCAAAATGGTAAGGACCTTATTCAATACATAAGGTCTACTCCAATGGAGCTTATTCCTTAATCTCAATGGATGGAGAACTAATCACTACTCCAACCAATGCCAGATTTCTGAAGAAGTATTCTGTGTAAACACAAAATACACCATCCACAGTCCATGCATATGACCTTGAACTATTCGCACCATTGTCCAGCAAGACGTTAAACTGCATCATCCATGGTCCATGCATACCACCTTAAACTATTCACACCATTGACGAGCAAGACGTTAAACTACATCATCCATGGTCCACGCATACGACCTTAAACTATTCGCACCATTGTCCATCAAGACGTTAAACAAAATCATCCATGGTCCATGCATACGACATTAAACTATTCGCACCATTGTCAAGTAAGACGTTAAACTACATCATCCACAGTCCATGCATACGACCTTAAACTATTCGCACCATTGTCCAGCAAGATGTTAAACTGCATCATCCACGGTCCATGCATATAACCTTAAACTATTCACACCATTGTTCAGCATGATGTTAAACTACATCATCCATGGTCCATGCATATGAACATAAATTATTAGCACCCTTATTGTCCAACGTGACGTTAAATTGTGTTGTCCTTACTACAAGACTTTAAACTACATAGTCCCTTATGTCCAGTAAGACGTTAAACTGCACCATAAATGGTCCATGCATATGACCTTAAACTATTTACATCCCTTTCATCCAACATGATGTTAAACTGTGACGTCCTAGCTACATGACACTAAACTATACAGAAGTCCCTTATGTCCAGTAAGATGTTAAATTGCACCATAAACTATCCATTCATATGACCTTAAACTATTTACATCCCTTTCGTCCAAGATGATGTTAAACTGTGACGTCCTAGCTACATGACTCTAAACTATACAGAATTCCCTTATGTCCAGCAAGATGTTAAACGGCACCATCAATGGTCCATGCATATGACCTTACACTATTTACATACCTTTCGTCCAACATGAAGTTAAACTGTGGAAAAAAATTCCTAATAGGTCAAACATGACGTTAAACCGTGTCTTCTTTGTCCTTACTGCACGACATTAAACTGCACAGCCCCCCTTTCGTCAAAAATGACGTTAAACTATAGTGTCCCCATCATCTTATCTACAGGATTATAAACTGTACAACACCATTATTGTCAAACATGAGGAAAAACTGTGTTCACGTCTATCATGACGTTAAACTATTTCCCTATAATACGTCCTACATGACGTTAAACTGTATTTTGTCCCTGCTACCTGACACTAAACTATGCAGCACAAAAATTCCTCATTGCAATAATTTAAACATCATAGTCCCTTCATATGTCCTACATGACATTAAACTTTTCATTGTTAAGGTTGTTTCTACCTCTTGTTTCTCACACCGAGTATGACTCATGTGAGCTTAGAGTAAACTTCAACCATAACACCCTCTCTAGGCTGCTAACCATGCGTAAGTCCCAACACCATTTTTTAGGTCATTGTCCCTAAGAACAACTTGATCACTAATTCATTATTTAATTGAACTATGCGGACTTTGATCCTTTCCCTCTAGGCTGGGTACGTAGGCAACCTACCAAGGTTCAAGCCCAAAACCAATCACTTTACATCGGTTCACTTCCACCTCATACGATGTTGATTCGTGAAGCCACCCCCAGAATCAATATCTTTACATTGGTTCACCTTTTTCCTTGATACATGATGTTAAACTGTACATCAATTTTTCCAGTATGAAAATAAACTACAACATTATTTGATACCCTCACCCGAGAGGGAATCATTATTTACATTGATCTCCAATCATGTTATATTCTAAAGACTACGTGCATACATGGAAATCCATGAACCATTTATCTTGGGTCAAACCATCATTGCACTAAAGTCCCCTTTCACCCTTCACTTGTACGAACTAAATCTATACAAAGGGTATTTCAAGAACTACTTGCGACTTGATTCTCATCCTTATGGGATACGTAGGAACATTCGAGTGTCCCCCAAATCCAGCCCCAAGTCTTTTGGGCCTAACCCCAAATTCCACTTTCAGTCCCCTAGCTGAAAAGTCCCTATGAAAACACACACTGTGTATTCATTATTATGGTCTGAGCTCTATGACCCTAAACTAATATTTTATACACTTTCTTCCCACATGATGTTAAACTATATTTCAAGAACTACGTATGGATTGATTCCCATCCTTATCGTATACATAGGAACGTTCTACATTTCAATTCAGGACCCAACCACAACATTGTTACTGTTAGAATTGATCTATGTAACTCTACATACATTGAACAATACCCATTTTTATGGGTCATAATCCTAACCTTAAATATTTTCATATCTTCATAACCCTTTTCTTGACTTCTAGTCACAAAATGTCCAAATTCTGAGAGTTCTTTTGCCTAGCTATGCAGCGCGTGCCCTTAGGCGGCCTTGCATAAACAGTCTACATAACGGACCTGTCAGCCAAAAGATGCTATTATTTGACTATGCAACCAATTCCCTTTTGTGGACCTACATAATTCAACCCCCTAACGGATTTGTTAAATAATTGTAACTTCATTCATGGGAGGGAAACCTCTTTTTCCCTTATTTGTCTTAACGACAATATGTAGGGATCCACAAAAAATGGCCATCCTTAACATATTTGTCCCATACTATTTTTCATGATCTGAAAGTATTCAAGTCTATTGTTTATATTTCACTTCCCTATGTTTGGGCCAGACCTTCGTAGGAGTGACAATCATCCAGTTCTTAGAAAATCTTGTTTGGAAATATCTTCTCCATATTCAAGTACCTCTCTCCATACATCAAACTCTATGCTTTGGAAAACTTTAATCTCCATAAACTTCCACTGGCTTTTTAGTAGTAGAAAAGTTAATTTTTGAGAGTTATTTTGCCTGACTATGCAGCACGTTCCCTTAGGCGGCCTTGCATAAGTAGTCTACATAACGGACCTGTCAGCCAAAAGATGCTATTATTTGACTATGCAGCCAATGCCCTTAGGTATCCCAGCATAATTCAACCCCTAATGGGTTTGTTAAATATTGGTAACTTCATTCTTGGGAACTAATTCTTATAATTAAATTTATCAATTTTTCATATCATTCCTCAGATTCAAAATTTCTTAAGTCATCGTTTACATGTTTCCCTCATACTTGAGTGTGGTAATGTGTTTTCAGATAAATTATCAAGGAATTGAGTCAACTTTAGTCCATTTGGTCAAATCTATTTCATCCTTTAACATTATCCTTTTTATGACCGATGTGCATGACTTTAAACTGCCCACAAAAGACAAGGGAACTCTGAACAAAAGTCACGTTCCGGCTCACTAAACAAACATTTTGTATGATTTGGGTAATATTGAGAAATTAAAAGATTCAAAGTTTGTAGGGTTATTTATAATAATCCTATTAAAAATAAAACTATGTTTACTAGGACCATTGGATTAGATAAAAATGTAAAGCAGGTAGAAAAAGAAAGTATACACAAATAATTGAAAATGAATGCATTTTTCCATTTGATGAACAAGAATTAGAAGGACATCCACAGACTGGAGTCTCTTATCTTTTTCTAGAATTACAAAAGACTTTCAACATAACTATTCTTTGATTTGAAGCATCCCAAGCTTCATCAGCAGCCACCTAGAATTCATTCATTCAACTGGATACAATAAGATATGCAGTGATACCAGCTCTTCTTGGAACAATTGTAAAAGAATGTTCTTGAGTGTGGTTTGAGAAAATTTTATGCTGATCAAACAATGACTCTGTTTCTGTCCAAGAGACTTGGAAGATGGATACATGAATTTGAGAATGAAGAATTGGAAGTAAAGATCCATTTGGAGAGAGTAATATTTTCTGATATTGTTCCAATGCCATGATTGTCTTCTCTCCACCAATTGGAATCGGAAAACATTTCATCCCATGGCTTTTCCATTTTCATATCTGCAAGTAAATGGCATGGAAGAAAAATTTTAAATTTCACACCATTATTGTTGCTCCAAATGCACATCATAACCGAAATAGAGGAGTAACAGTGTAGTTTCATCTTAGGCAGATAGTTATTTGCATATGGAACGTTGACTCCTTGCAGATAACCATGATCATACAGAGGCAGGTTGATGCTCTGTGGGAAATTAAGATGATATTTATTCTAGTACATAGCCAAATATGGGAGTGTTGTCCCATATATCACAGTAATCCTGGACAACAATGTTCATCATGTCATCAATCCGCTAACTAGCCAGTTCATCAACTATTCCGATTCTTCTACGAGCCATTAAATCTGCACAAAGGTCGAATTATTAACTCTTATGTGAGATGATTTTTCATAAAATTTCTGAAGAAAGGTGAAAAAATGTCTAAGGCATTAAGGCGCGCAAGTGCAATTTTGGCGTGCAAGTGTAACTGTGTCACGTAGGTAATGGCGCACAGGTATCACCGCGTAGGTAAAAATACCTCTGCAGCAGCGCGACACAAATAGAAGCAAAGAACCGTGGAAAATCAGCAACATGTGCACTGCAAGCAACCTGCGTGGCAAGAGCTCAAACTATTCAAAGCCAGGTGCTTTGCGCATGAATGGACGCATATTTATAGGCCAGGCCGCACTCCTACGCACCAACGCCTGCTTGGATCACACCTGCGCGATGCCATCTGCGTGCTCAACACTTGTGCCCCGCATGTTCCTTGGTTTTCTTCTTTTCCTCAGAGTCACATCCTCATTTTCTTTCAGATCCAAATCTGAGGGGGGACTTTTGTTGACGCTCCTTTCCATCATGGAGTCTAAACGAATGAAAAGTGAAATACCTTAAACCCAAAGTGATTCATCCTTTCAAGAAACAACAATAATTGACAAAGGCACAAACAAAGATTCATTTTCACTTGGGTCGTGCAAGTTCCACCAAGGTCGCGCAAGTATAGTTGCGCACCTCCCAGGGGTCACGCAGGTGACTTGTGCGCCCTATCTAAATTTCGCCCAGGGTCTTCACCAGCCTATAAATACCACGTGTGGGCCCCCAATTTAAGGGAAGAAAAATTCCAGAAACTCAGATTTGAGCTCCCTATGCCCTAATCTCTTCTCAAAGTTTCTGAACACTTCTATGGTAATTTATTACCTAGAACGGAAGATCTAAAGAGGGGTTGTAAGGACTAAGTGTTGAAACTCATCAACAATTGCACGCCTAAGTGGCCAGCCCTTATGGGAAATGTCCACACTTGCGCTCCGCCTTACACCTTCAACAAAACATGCGCGCCACCCTTCTGGAAGCCCCTAGGGGTAATTCTAAGGGCTTGAGCCAAGTATCGCCCAAGTATTACCATAGGGGTTGACCGTCGTGCAAGTAACCATGTATTGCGCAGGTACACCTACGCGACCAGGACTTGCACGCCCATGAAGGACTTGTGCGCCCCTCTCTTTTGGGGTGTCCTTCCTGCCCATTTCACTTCTCTTATGTCTATCCACCTCTCTTATTCAATATTAAAACATTAAAACCCTATTCAAATCCATTGATGGTGTGGTTCCTTTGTTGGCTTCCTTATCTGAAAGGAATTCTGTGGAACATCTTTCAAAACCTAGTGATTTACACATCTTTATGTCACTATGGTTAGATATTTCATTTATTCACCCACATCCTTTAATGATGAGAGAATCCTTTACCTGGGCCTTCTTTTCAAGAGTTATCCCCAGTCCAAGTTCTCTTAATTTGGGAATCCTCCTTAGGAATAAGCCCCAAGTCCCCTAACCTGGGCATCCTCCTTAGGAGTAAGCCACAATCATAATTTCTCAAATCTGGGCATCCTCATCAGGAGTAGGCCCCAAATATAATTACCTTAACCTAGGCTTCCTTTTCAGGAGTAAGCCCCAAATCCCTTAATTCTAAAATTCCCTTATCCTCGACCTCCTCCTTAGGAGTAAGCCGCAGTTTTCAAATCCCTTTAACATGGACCTCCTTCTCAGGAGTAATCTCTAGTCTAAATTTCTCTTTACGAGTCTTAATTTACTTTTGATTTTGGGGTTTCCTTCTCAGGAATAAAGCCCAATCAGAAGTCCCTTCTAATTTGGGTATCTTCCTCAGGAGTAATCCCCAAGATAGAGTATCCAAATCTCCCTAAAATCACATTTACCTTTATGAACCCTATTCCCGGACTTCTTCTTTGAAATAAGTCCCAATCTCTATTTATTTTGGTATTCATACATACATAATCCCCACATCATTTCTTATGATTGCATATTTTGTGGCACAATTTTCTGGTTTCACCAATACATCTTGTTTCTGACACTAAGTGTGACTCACGTGAGCATAGAGTGTAAAATTAATCATGACATCTTTCTTTGAGCCATCAAATCATGCAAAAACATCATATTCTCTTAATCGAACTACGTGGGTTTTGATTTATTTTCTTAAATAAAGGATACGCAGGTAGCCCATCAGTGGGTACGATCCCAACTCTGAAATAATCAATGTCCTTCTCAATGACAATAAACTTCAAGTGCCCCACTGAGTGCCTTTAAAAACAGTATGGTCATCATAATGACCAAGAGAATTTTATATAATGTATTAAAGGATACCATTGACTATGAATCTATAACAAATACAGATGATTCTCTATCGTTGAAGAACCTCAAATACATGTAAAAGATCCTCTAAATTTCCTACATATCAATCATTGATTGTCAGATCAAAAGGAAACCTCATTTTATACTTGGTAATTTAGTAAGGATTAACGAACAAAACTTAAATCTATAAAGAGAGTCCTGGAGTAGATAATAATTCCCCTAAAAAAGGTTTGATGAGTCCGACCCCCATCCTTTCGACCAATGAAATTTTTTAAGCCTTATCAGTTCACAACTATTGAGCACCTACCTTTGGAAAGTCGGTCCAAATGGATATAGAATCATTGGATGTTTCTGGCTCTATGAACAAACCCGTTAGAAACCGCTTGGAATGTTTGAACCTTAAATCAACGAGGTCATCCCCATTTCCAGAGGAAACAGATAATGATGTTTAATTGATGTACATAATAAATATAACATGATAATTATTCGGTATATATGATATACCATCCAATTATATATTATTTTAATATCAAAAGAATGATATCGTCGCTCGTGCGTACATACGGACTACCATCTCCATGAATGCGATGAGATTCATTCCCCATCATATCCATTCAAGTATAATTCTCATTTTATGATTAAAAATAATGTTTAAGGACATGATATCATTCTGGATATGAATAATATACATCCCATGCATAGAAAATATGGCTCACATAACAAAAAATATAAAATAAAATGAATATGTTAACACCCGAATGACGATAATACTAAGATATTATTAACAAATCAATGTTAAAAGATCATATATGATATCATATTAATATATATGATTCTTGTATAATTAAATAAAAAAATTTCACTATTATAATGGAGGTTAACCTACCCTCAACCGAGGAAAAGTACAAGGTAAGGGTTTATTTCACAATCATTTCATTATCCGAGGTTGTTTTTACGTAATTATCTACAGGGACCTCTTTATCATCCACATCCATGTTTCTTAAAAATGTATTCCAAAACATTATTACTATTTTAAATAATACGGGTTAATGTCATTTACACCCTTGTTTTACTTTTTATAAATAGTTTATAAAGGAATCTTTTCGTCGTTTTCCAAATATGGTCCTTTTTAACCTTTTCGACATAATTAAGGTAAGAATGTATTTTTTTAACTTATACGGTGGGTGAGGCTATTTTCTACCATTATAAAATCGTCGAAGCTTCCCCTAAAATATTATAAGAATATTTTGAAAGTAAATGTTTTATTTTATAATTATGTAACTTTTAAATAATTTCAAAAAAGGATATATTTATCTCAAATAGTTTTGATTTCATCTATGTCAACATCCTCGGATGGATTATAAGCTTATTTGAAGTTGATTTATTATGATACAAACTTCCATATTGTATTGAAGGTTTTGTGATATGTTTGACTGTGGATGTGTCATTTTTATACAATTCATGGTTTATAGAGAATGTATTTACATTTTCTATGCTAGTTTTAATACGAATGTTTATGTTGTGTTTAAACCTATTCATATGAGAAATGCATTGGACTTAATAAGTAAGCAGTGGAGCCCGTTATAGCTACTCGATGCATCGGTAGGTGTCATGAGACAAACTAGTGTATTGGAACAAGGCCTTGAAAAAATATTATTAGTATTCTTGGCACAAGGCCTTTACTATGTGGTTTTCATAGTCTGGCATTATGCATTCCATCATTATGAAAGTGGTTATTGATATTGCATGTGATTATTCAACTAGTAGAATATCCATGTGAATAAGTAAATGGAATTATTTCATTTTATTTTTACCATATTATGCTAAAGTTAAAGTTTAAAAGGGTTTTGTTTTAGTTATACATTGCCTTAAATATTTATTCTTATTTGTGAAAGTTTCCGCTATATTGTTATCCTTATTGGGCATCTGATCTCACCCCTTTATATATTTTATTTTTCCCAGGATGTGAAGAAGTATTTTATGAATGATTTGCAGTGATAGTATAAGGGGATATGAGTGGGGAGACAAGATGTTGTTTTATTTTTCACTTTATGTTGTAATGTAAACTTTATGAATGTATCTAGTGATTCCAAGGATACTAAACTAATTGGTCTTTCGAGACTTGATCTTTTGTGATCTTGCCAATGTTATGTAATAATGCATCGACTCTGGGAAATTTTGGTCGAGGTGTTAAATTTTTGTCCTTGAAAAATGTGACAGAAGATTTGCTTGGGTCATAGGCGCATAGAACTCATTGCAGGCTTCGATTTGATATGCCGTAGAGCTCAAATGGACACCCGAAACACAATTTATGGCCGTTTGAAGTTTGAGTTACATTTTCTACTTATTTTTGATCTTTTATTATTTGTATTATTTTTTGTGTCTTCGAATTGTTATTAAATTATTTTTAATTGATTATATTTAGAAATTTATTAAATAATTATATTTTTTAAAATATTTTAATGCCATTTTCACTAAATTTCTTATATATTAAAATTCAATAGTCTATTTATACTTATCTAAAACATATTTAAAAATTATATATTATATTTATATCAATATAAATATACTTATATAAAAATATATTATTTTTCATGAAAAATTATTTTTCTCGAAACATAAAATTTATCAGCGCTCTAGGAAAAAGTGCTGATAAAGCCACCCTTTTTCAGCGCTACTAAAAAAATCGCTGATAAAGTGGTCCCCTTTAACAGTGCTAAAAAAAGTGCTGATAAAGGTGGGGCCTTTATCAATGCTAAAAAAGCGTTGATAAAGGGGGGCCTTTAACAGTGCTTTTTTTAGCGCTGTTAAAGACCCCCTTTATCAGTGCTTTTTTTAGCGCTGATAAAAGGGTAGCGCTTCCCTTGACCGTTTTTGTAGTAGTGTATATTTATACACATACCACATCAACTATCAGGAACAGGAGACTACTCTTTACATCAAAAAGCATCCTCTAATTATGTACCAGTGTAAGGGGGAGGATGAATCTACTTTAGAATTATTATCTCATATTTGAATATTATTGCCTAATGAGAAATAATATCTACCTCAAATTAATCAGACAATGGAGAGTGTCATGCTCGAAGAGATTCCCAATTTAAGGTAATACAATGATGTATTCCCTGAAGAGATTCCTAGTCTTCCTCATGAATGAGAGGCTGAGTTATCAACTGAAACAATTCGTGGATCTCTGCCTATATCAAATACACCTTATAGAATGGACATTGCTGAGAGGGAAGAGTTAATGAAGCAGTTATAGGAAGATCGAGATAGGGGTTTTATATGCCCGAGTTATTCGCCAAGGGTTCGCCAGTCCTATTCATCATGAATAATTATGGATCAATGGGCCTTTGTATTGATTACTATGAGATCATAAAAATATTTAAAAAGAACAAGTATCCCCTATCCCAGATAATTGAATTTGTGTATCCACTATGTGTGTCTAGTTTTTTATTCAAGGTGGACCTTTGGACAGGATATCACCAATTAATGGTGAAGAAGGAAGATATTCCCAAAATATTACTTTCAAATAAGAAATGGAAACTATGAGTACATAGTGATACCTTTTGGGATTACAAATGATCTAGAAATTTCAATATATTTAATTTATATAGTATTTAGAGATTAGCTCGACCAATTTTTGGAATTATTTATCGATGATATTCTGATATACTCCAAGAGCAAGGAGGAAGACAATGAGAATTTGAATATTTTGTTGATGACATTATGAAGGGATAAAATATATGAAATGTACTGTACATATGAGTTATGGATGGAGGAAGAATCATTCATGGGGCATTTTATCACCAACAATAGAATACATATGGACCCTTCCAAGAAAATGTAAATCAATGAGTGGCCCATGACAACATTTGTAATAGAGATCTGTAGTTTTCCTGGCCTAACTATGTATTACCGAGAATTTTTGAAGAACTTATCATGAATTGAAATCCTAATTACCAAGATGAAAAGGAAGGGAGTTATGTTTGTTTGCACTCCAAAATATCAGGAAAACATTAAATAGCTCAAAAGGAAGCTTATCATTATGCCAATACTCACACTACAGACAAGTGGAGAACTTTTTGTGGTATATAGTGATTCATGAAATAAATGAATAGGTTTTGTTCTGATGAAAAATGGAAAAATTATAGCCTATTCCTCAAGGAATTTGAAACTTCATGAGAAAAACTATCACACACATGATCTTGAGTTCGATTCTATCATCTATTCATTGAAAACATGGTGGTGTTATCTCTGTTGGAAGAAGTGTGATATATATAATAGTCACTAGAGTCTCATATATATATTCACACAGATGCAATATATATAGGTTCTAAATAATATGGTTAGATCTCATCAAGTATTATGACTACTCAATACACTACCATGCTAGTATATAAAATAAGGTAGCAGATGATCGATGTAGAAAGGACCCTGCATCTGTATCAACGATGAGAATAAAGAAGGATCCAACATTCAATGACATGAAAATGAGGTAAATGGAAATAATTAAGGATGGAAATGATAAATTCTTTCTCAAATTATTTTTGAACCATCCATCATGAAGAAAATAATGGATTCTCAAAGAAATTATATAGAAATTAAAAAAAGGGAGAAAGCTTTCAGAAATGGTATATCCTCTTAGTTCAAGATTTATATGGATGCATTCGTAAGATTTGGATGATGAGTATGTGAACCAAATGATCTAGGGCTAATGACTGATCTTCTAAATGACGCACATATCTTGACTTTCTTCATTCACCATGGGAGCACAAATATGTATCGGCATCTCTGAAAATACTATTGGTGGGAAAATATAAAGAAGGAGATCACAGAATATATATATGAAAGTCTCAGGTTTGATAGAAAGTGATGGCTAATAGTAAAAGACTAAAGGGTTGATGCAACCATTATATATACTAACATAAAAATGAAAAAAACAATGTACATTGTCATTAGACTTCCAAAGACATCCAGAGGGAACAATGCTATATGGTTTTTATGGGTCGTCTTACAAAGAAAACTCACTTTATCACAATTTGAGAGGAATTATCACATGATCATATTGCTGAAATATATATCGGAGAAGTGTTAAGGCCGCATTGAGTACCATTATAAATTGTATCTGGTTGAGACTTGAGATTCACATCAAAGATCAATAAAAGTCTCTGACAAGCCCTATGCACTTAACTAAGCTTCAGTATGGCATATGATCCTCAAATTGGTGGCCAATATAAGAAAACTATTTAGACACTAAAATACACATTGAATGAATATTCTATGGGTTATAATGGAGGGTGTGACCAACATTTTCTATTGGTTGAGTTATCCTATAATAAAAGTTTCCACTATAGTATCCCAATGGCTCTATATGAACCCCTTTATGGGAAAAGGTGTATAACATCGTCAGGATGGTATTATGTTGGCACGCGTAAGATGTTATTACATGAAATGGATAGTGAAATGGTGAGAAAGGTGAAAGCCATTCAGAAACACCTAAAGGAATACCAAAGATTAGACAATACTTATATAGATAATCATTGACAAGAACTTCAGTTTAATGGTAGATATATGGTATTCCTCCACATATCTTTTTGGAATAGGATCATGAGATTTTAAATGAAAGAAAAGCTAAGTCCCAGGTACATCGGCCCCTTCAAAATCCTTGATCATGTTGTAGTCGTGGCCTATCAACTAGAACTTCCACCAACCATGTCTCTAGTACAAGATGAATTACATGTAACCCTCCTAAGGATGTACATACTAGACCCCACACATATACTAAATTCATAGGTGGTACAGTTGGAGAATTATCTCTCTTATGAGGAGGATCCAAAGAAGATCTTGGACCATATAGATAAAGTTATACACAACTAGACTACTTACTCGGTAAAACTATTATGGAGGACCTATAAGTATGATGAGGAAATATGGGAACCAGATGAAGAAATGATGGAAAAGTATCCACACCCATTTTTATCTTATAGTGCAACTCATAATTTTTACGGAGAAATATAATAAGGGGTGAAGAATGTAACAAACCTGAATTCAATCAATGGAAATTCCCTTCTTATTATTATTTCCTATTGTATAATCACATAAAATCCCATTTATATCATAATACAAACATTATATATGATTAATAAATGAGATAAAAGGAATTTCAAGATGTTAAAGAACATATACCAAATGAATAGTAATGTGACCTTTGGAATAGTAACATGACCCTTCTGAATTGTAAACCAAACAATTGAATAGTAACCTCAGAAATGAATGTATAAATAAAATTTATCCATCTTATAAAATAAAATATGATATAATTATATCATATTATATGTAAATAAACATTTTAAATATTAGTAATTAAGTGTTGATATTTTTTTAGTAATAGATATTTAATAAAATTTTTATGAATGATTTAATAAATTAAATTAAAATTAATTTTCATAAAATGTATTCATAAATTCTTAATTTTATATTTTATTATAATAATATAATTCTATGATATCTTAGTTAAATTTTCAGTGTGTTATAAAATAATTTATAAATTTAAAATCTCCATTTTTTTGAAAATGAATGTTTTAATTAAAAATTATATTTCCCATATATAAAAAAATTATTTTCATGTAATGGAATTCATTTTTGAATTATAAATATTAAAAAATGTATTGGCATAATTTATAGGAATTTTCTAAAATACTTTAATTTTTTATGAATAGTAAAGTATGATAATTTGTGATAAATGTTCAATACATGAATTTTTTAGTCATTATTGATGTAAGGATGTGGTGAGAACAATTAGTTATAACTTACATGAACTGGTTACTATATTTATTCTCAATAATCAACCCAGTTTCTAGTCTTGAAAAAAATAATAAACAAATGAATTAAATAATGAGAAAAGACCCCTCTCCTCTATTATAATTACCACCCCACACCACATCAACTTCTCAAACCATGAATGCTTTGAGCCTTATCCAAACATGGATAAAATATCCTCCCAAACCCATCCATCCCATCCAGAAGATTTTTTTCTTAATAATATACCAAAACAGACCCCCTATGGAGGTTCTCAAGAAGAAAGAATAAAGAGGTAAAACCCTCTTCCTTTCATTTAATTTATTTTCAAGTTCTTTTCATTATTTTTCTATATTCACCTCCACCAATTAATATTTCATGATTAATAAAGTACCTAAAATATAATTAAATTTTGTTATGCTAATGGAATAAGTCATCATCATCTATCTTTCCCACTCTTTTTATACAAAAAATGAAATCATTACCTGTGATGTGTAATTTTATCACATTCAAGGATGACGATGTTTTCAATTTCCATCACCATCTAAATGGATGATCTTGAAACCATTTTTATCATCAAACCAGATTATATTATATGTATTATAGATTATTTAATGTTCTATAATCCGTTTGTACACATGATATTACTTTTTAATACCGAATGAGTTTGTTGTGATAAAAAACCACCAAAAGAAACCTAAATGATTATCATTAAGTATTTATATAATGACTCATCCATATTCCATACTAACAAATGAAATATAAGATAAATTCAACTCCTTAAGATCATTAATAAAATATAAGTTCAATTTTGGATAGTTACCCCCAGTTTACATGGCCCTTCGTACATGTATACCAAGTAAACTGATCATGAAAACCAAGGAATCCAACACTCTCAAATGATGAAATTGAAGATATTAAAAAATCAAAAATGAGATAAATGAAATTAATAAATATATAATAAATCACATAAATATATAAAGGGTTATTGATTTTGTAATTAATGAATTTAATTGGATTATCTTAGAAATTAAGATCCAGTGATGAACACCTTCATATTAAGGGGAAGGGATTCTGCCAGAACCTCAATTATTCCTTTAAGATATTATTTCTCCCTTTTTACCCAAATGAAATTATTTTTTTTATGGAAAGATTATAAATTATTGAAATATGTTCCAAAATCATGGGTCATGATCTAGCCATCCTTCTTTTTTTGGATATATACACGTTTTTAAAAGGTTCCCCCACTCAATTCTTCCTCTTACGTAGGTCTGATTTAAAGGAACTTCCCAAATTCTTACCTATTTTCAATTGCACTCTATAATTTGTTTTAAAGACACCATTATTTTACTAAAATATCTATTTTTATGATTAAAACCTTATTTATTCACATATGGTTTTATATAAAAGATAATTCCATTTTTTAAATGCACTTTAATATTTTAATTTAAATAGCAGTGAAGTGTTTTAATTCTAAAGTTTCTTTAATACTTTGAATAATTTCATTCATGTACACCACTGTGGTATTATCATTATGATTTTATTAACCTTTCTTATGTCTTCCCTTTTTCTCTATTGTTATGGTATTTTAACTTTTCCCTCTATTTCTGGGTTCATTAAGATTTTCACCATCTCTTTCTTCTATTTGTTCGTTCTTTATGTTATTTTTTACATTCCTCCCCCCTTATGGTCACCAAATCATGTAACTTACTAAAAAATGAATATTTAATTTTTTTATTGCATGTAGTTTTGAAATTTGATTTAAACTTGTCTCTATTTTAGAATGAATATTTGTATAGATTTTACTTCATGGTGTGATTTTTAGTGAATTGATTTTCAGTCAATGATATAAATGGATTCATCTCTCTAAAACCTTTGATATTATTGATGCCCCTTGTGTGAGTAGTTTTTGGGAAAACTATGTCATAAATATCTCCACACATTTTTTTCACCAAACCAAAAAGTGTGAATATTTCATACTTAATAAAAGGTAAATATATGATAGGTTAATATTTTTTGTCATAAAATGGTATTTTCATACATTCATTCTTTATCCGATCTATTTCATTACATTCGTGGATTGACCTATGCGTGTATACCTTGTATCTAACTGTTTTACTCCCTCGAAAAAAATAGGAAAATGGGTTGTTTCTTGGGCAGGTCAAAAATAACTCCTCAACATCCTTTGATCTTGTTATAACAATTACAATTGGTGTCGTAAGTAGATGATTCATGGGTTGAGATATGAGTGTGAGTTTTTTCCCAAATGAAAATTCTAAAAAAAAGAGCAGTGATGAAATGTGATACATAAGGGGATATCTAGGTCGGGAGCTTATGGATTGAATTCCAGGAATGATTAAGTGAGTGGGTCTGGAAATATGATTGTAATGGTTGTAGGGCTGGTCCAGTGGACAAAAACATTTAAGCTAAAAATGTTAAAATAATATATATTTATTGGATAAAAAGATGAATGAATAACAGGGAATGGTTTTCACACACAAGTGAAGAGTTAGTGGCATGGTAGACTTTTGAATTCCTTTCTCAATTTGGTATCATGAATCTATATGTATTTCATTGTGATATGATTTATGAGACATATGTTTCCATTTTCACTAGGAAGAACTACTTGGTGTGGTTTGTGCATTGATCACATGACTTTAATGAATTTAAATTTCCTCAAAAGTTAAAACATCATGATGTTGGGAATATATACATGCATCATTTTTTTGATAATAAAATTTTCCTAGGAGTGAAAATGTTTAGGTTTGGGGGTGTGATCTCATAGTGATTCAATATTCAATTCCACCCTTACATCACTATTTTAAAGTTGTTTTGTAATGAATATTCCAAATATAATAAAAAATTGCACTCCATGGTTGATTAAATGAATTAATGTTTATAATTGTTTAATTGGGAATTTTTACGTGTTTTGGTGTTTAAATTATCGGAGTAGGTGAAATAAAAAAGCCAGATTTTTTTTAAAAAAATATTTAAAATAAATGATAAATTAACTATGAAAAAAATGATAAATAAATGAAAAAATAAAAAAATAAAAAACTAAATTTAATCAGAAAAATATAGGAAAAAATTAAAATAAAATTATATAAAATAAAAATTATAAATGGAAAGAAATTTAAATAAGGTTATATAAAACTTTGGTTTTTCTAGTTTAAAAACAGAAATGTAAATTATGCTACAAAGTGAGAGAAACAAGATAAGGAAATTGTGATCAACCCGGGTAAGTGTGCCTTGATGCTCAATCTATCATCGCTCTCAAGGGAATGGAAAGAATCACTAATTCCATGATTTATACACTTGGAACCCAGTATGGTATATGAGTTCTTACAAGGTTTCCACGTATAATTTGATCGATCCACGATATTGATTTTCGGTGACCGCTCAAAATCAACAAACATGAATCGATGTAAAAAATGGAACTCAATGAAGGAACCACATCAAAAACGTGATGAGATGACCTGATTTATGTCAATGATAAAATATTACACAAAACAAGAAGATGATTATTAATGGGTTTAAGCTTCTGGAATTTATCAACCAACATAATCTATTTGCACACTCCTGAAAGGGAAGGGGTGAGAAAATAGGCAATGACACTCAAATCATCATAAGATTCGGGTTATGCATGGAAGCATGATGATTATTGTTCTATTGGTTTGTATTTAATCATACCAGAATAAAAACAAATTAATAAGGTAGAAATGTATCAATATTGACAAAAACAATTGTAAATTCAATTACCTTATGATGATTAAATGCATGGAGTTTGGGATTGCAACAAAGGCCACCCCTCAAATTGATCACTAAGAAGTTTAGAAGTACATGGGAGAGAAGAGGGATATAATTGATGAATAAATATCCCTACTTTGAATCAACCTTAACCCTAGTCATGCCACCTGATTTTATGAGGGAGAAGAGTGATTTTAGAGACAAAAAATATCACACTTTCCACACTAGAGGTCATGTGCCTGAGGGACAAGGTCACTATTCAGGACAGACTTTTTAATCCTTTTTTATCCAGATGGTTGACTGACCAAATTTGTTCGATGGACAATAAATTCAATGAAGAGGTGAGCCTTTGTATTAGATATCCATGGGAAGTGGAATTATACCAATTGGATCTTAGAATCCGGTTTTATGGCCTGAATATAGAAGGGCGGTCCAATTTGGCCCGCCAAGAATTTCTTCACACCGTGGGCCTATTTTGGGCCACCAAAGGGAAGAATTGGGATTCACGATCTTATAGAAAAATGTACCCCACATTGGTATGAACTCATAAAACCATTTATAGACCAATTGGATTCATGTATTTTCCACATTACAAACAATTTTCCATATTCATGCTTGGGCTCTTGAGCAGTTTGGCCCATTTTGATTGAATTCCATCACGGGCTCTCCAAATCAACACATCCTACAATGTAAACACAGAAACAAGTAAAATTTCCCTATTAAAAAGTGATAAAAATTAATTAATTGAATCAAACATGAAGTTAAATTTATTATTATATTTTGAATATTAATTACAAAACTAGTTCTAAATAGCAGTGTAAGGGTGGAATTGAATAGTGAATCACTATGCGATTACACCCCCACAACTCAACATTTGTACTCTAGGGAAAAGTCACATATCCAAAAATTGATGCATTTCTATATTCCCAACATATGAAGTTTTATCATTTGAGGAAGTTTATATTCATTAAATTAATGTGATCAACACACAAATCACGCCTAGGAGTTCTTCCAAGTGAAAATGGAAAAAGACATCCCATAAATCATATCACAATAAAATTCAAAGTTATTCATGATACCAATTTTAGAATGGAATTAAAAAGTCAACCATGCCACTAACTCTCCATGTGTGTGTGTGAAAACTATTCCATTCTATTCATTCCACTTTCTATCCAATAAATATATGTTATTTTAACATGTTCCAGCAAAAATTATTTTTCCACCGAACCTTTCCTACATCATTTAAAATTATATTTCAAGAACCCCTCACTTAAGCATTCCTGGATGTCAAACCATAAACTCCTGACCTAGATATCTCTATATGTTTCACATTTCATCAGTCCCCCATTTATTATTTTTGTTTTTTTAGAAGTTGCATTTGGAACAAATATCACACTCATCTTTCAACCCTTGTTTGATCTTTTCATGACACTAATTGTAATAGTTATAATCAGTTCAAAGTTTGAGGTGGAGTAGTTTTTGATCTACCTGATATATAAACCTTTTTTTATTTTTTTGAGGGAGTATAATAGTTAGATATCCAGTACAATTTGATAGGTCAATCTGGTACAGTAATGAAATCGATAAGATAAAGTACGAACGTATGGAAATATCATTTTATGATGAAAAATATTAACCTGAAATATATTTACCTTATATTAAGTAAGAAATATTCACACTTTGTGGTTTGGTGAAGAAATGAATGGAGATATTACTGACACATTTTTTCCAAAAACTACTCACCCAGGGGGCATCAATCATCTCAAAGGATTCACAGAGACACAACCATTTATATCACTGAAATAAAACCAATTCACTAAAAATCACTCACTAATGTTAAATTCATAAAAATAATCATTCTATAACAGAGATAAGTTTTAATAAAATCTTGAAACAATATGGAATAAAAAATACCAACATGTATTTTTAGTATGTTCCATGATTTGGGGACCATAAACGAGGGAGGAAGGTAAAAATATCATAAAGAAGGAGAAAAGGAGAAGAAAGAAGAAAGACGATGAAAATCCTAATAAACCTAGGAAGATGGGAAAAAGTGAAAATACCATAAAAATGAAAAAAAGAGAAGAAAGATGATGAAATTCCTAATGAACCCATGAATGTATCCACCACCCCCCAACCTAGAATGTGCAGTGTTCTCACTGTAATAATTGAGATTGTGAGAAGGAAGGATAAAACCTAGTGTGTTTCATTGGTATGTTACTTCTTGAAGGTGGCTTTCCTCTACCTGATTTTTTTAAAAAAATCCTCATAGAAGTGTTTAAGTCACTGCCCAGTGGTGGTAAAACTTAATATTCTCTACTCATGCCAAATCAGTATAACACCAAAATGGTAAACATTAGTAACATTATAAGGACCGAGAAATCGGGAACAATGTTTAACTGGGTGGAGCGTTAGCCTATAATTGTACACGAGGACCTTGTAAATAATATATAACTTCCACTAATGAATAATGATATAATTTATTGACTTTTTCTACTCATTATAGTCTCGAGAGTTCTCATATTCATCACATCAAATTTCTTCCAACTCTTGAATCTGCAGCTTCCTATGCTCACTTGCATCTAAAAGATTTATATTACATTGTTTAACAGCAGAATATGCGTGGTGTTCTACCTTCATCAGGAGATGACAAGACATTCCAAACACAATTACGTATGGTGAATTTCCAATTGGGGATTTAAAAGATGTACGGTATTCCTAAAGTACATTATCCAAGTGGAAACTCTAATCATTCATGTTAGGATGTACCATTTTTCCAAAATTCTCTTAACATACCAATTTGAGATTTATTAATGTCTCTTAGTTTGGGGTTGATATGAAGTGGAGAATTTATGATCAATCCCATACATACAAAGAAGATTTTTCATGTTGCGATTGAAAAAATTTGAACCCTGGTCACTAATGATGAATCTCATAAAACCATACCTAGTGAAAATCTGGGACCTTACAAAATTAACAACAACATGAGAGTCATCAGTCCTAGTGTCCTTTTAATCCACCCATTATAACACATAGTCAATATAAAATAATATTTACCTGAAACCCGTTGAATTTTTAAAAATCCCCATGAAGTTAGTGCCCCATGCATAAAAGATCTCACAGAATAACATAGCCTGATGGGGCATTTAATTCCTCATGGAGATATTCCTTGTGAATTGAAAAGGACTACATGACTTGAAAAATTGATGGGAATCCCTATACAATGTTGTCCAAAAATTTTCTGAGTCACGGACCTTCCGAGTTGTACATTGAAAGGAAAATACGACCCCAAAAGCCATAGTGTGGAAGAAGGTTAAAACATGGGTGAAATCATGGTCAGGGAAACACAGAGAAACAACATGGTCACCACAAATTTCACAAAAATATGGGTAATCCCAAATTTACCACTGAGAATCATGTTTATGTCTCTGGGATTCAGAAGTTATGAAATCATTGGGGACCATAGATGTTGAAAGGATGTTCATGATGCCCACGTACCAAGGGAAAAGGTTCACAACATCGCAAAGGTTCTCATGAAAAATAATTCTCAAATGGGGAAGGATGAGTAATCATGGTGGTCCAGTGGTGGATAAATACTACAAATGAGGTCAGATAAAACATTTTCCATCCATCATATCACTAATATCAAGTTCAAACTCTTGAAAGATGAGCATCCACCATATAAGGTGGGGCATAACTTCAGGTTTCATTAAGAGAAAATGTAGGACAACATTGTCAGAAAACACAATGACTTTTGACCCGAAGAAGATATGAAAGAAATTTTTTCAATGAAAACACAATAGAAATAAGTTCTTTTTTAGTTATTATTTAGTTTACCTGGGTAGGGTCATGGGTACATGAGGCATATGCAATGACATGAGGAGACTTCTCAACCCTTTGTGATAAAACATCCCAACAACAATGTTAGAGTCATCAGACATAAGTTTGAATGGGAGATCCCACCTTGGTGGATGGATGATTGGAGCTGATGTGAGACTAATTTTTAGTGAATAGAATTCATCCTCAAAATTTTTATCCAACACAAACTCAGAACCCTTTTTTAATAACCAGGACAATGGAAGAGCGATCTTACTGAAGTCTTTAATGAATCTGCTGTAAAAACCCGCCTCACCCAAGAAAGATCTCACCTCACGAACACATTTTGGATATGGAATGGTTTAAATTAATTAAATTTTAGATTTATCAACTTTAACTCCATTATTTAGAATGGAAAGACCAAGAACTATCCCCCACTTAAAACATGAAAAGGAATTTCTCATTATTTAAAACAAGATCTTTTTCAATGAAATGGTGGTGGATAGAACCTAGGCATTCCAAAAAATCATCAAAAGAAGAACCATATACCGTTATGTCATCCATAATGTCATCCATAAAAATCACAAGGTACTCAGAAAAAATACTAAGCATACTTCGCTAAAAACTCCCATGAGAATTACCTATACTAAATGGAATCCTTCTGTATGAAAATGTTTCGAATGGACATGTAAATGTTGTATTTTATTGATCCTCATGGGCTATAAGGATTTGTAAATAACTCAAATATCCATTAAGGAAACAATAATGGGACTTACCATCCAATCATTCAAACATTTGGTCAATTAAAGGAATATTAAAGTGGTCCTTCCACATTTCTTGATTTAGTCTACGGTAGTCAATATGGACTCATCAACTGTTTTGCACAAGTGTTGTAACCAATTCATTCCTTTTATTTGACACAACTTTTATTCATGTTTTTAGGCACAATTTGCACTAGGATAACACATTTTCTATAAGATATAGGATAAATTATCCCCACAGCAAGTAATTTACTAACTTCCAATTTTACAACTTCTAGGAGAGTGGGATTCAACCAGAGTTGAGATTGTCCTACGGGCTTAGACTCATAATCCAAAAGTATGTGGTGCATATAAATAGATGTCATAATTCTAGGAATATCAACTAGTTTCCATCCTATTTCATTTTTACACTCTATCAAAAGGTTTGGTAGTTTTGATTCATGTTTTGCAGAGAGGTTATTGTAAATAATGACCGAAAATTGGTCAATACCCTCAAGATATGAAAATTTTAAATTATAAAGATGTTTTTTATGTTCCAAGAGTGGTGGTTTCTTGGATGAGGAAGGTTATTTAACGGGATTGAGGTCCATGAAACTATCTATGTTCTCATATTTATTCTCTAAGGGTCATGAATCGATTAAAATGAGATTTACAGAATCATCGATGGTCATGGGTACCTCAGAATGAACACTCTCATCAATTAAAGCACAAAATTTACAAATTTTAGATCCTACATTACACTCAAAACATGAATCAAGAAATAAAATCATCCAAGGGTGATGAAGGGAAAAATAAATCAGAGTATGGGTTGAGTAGAGAATTTTGTGTCTGTGTATTGTTTGAGATCACTTCCATCGAATGGACAGGAAGAATGGAGTGTTATTCAATTGGGTGTTTCATAGCCTTAGGGATGTCAAAACATACCATTTCACTTATAAACTCCCTAGAAAATGAACCATTTTTAATGTTTATGATCATCTTTTCTATTTTGATAAATGGCCTCCCAAGTATTATATGATCATGTCCATGGGTTCGGGTATCTTCCATATCAAGAATGTTGAAATCAGCAGGAAAAATGAGATTCTTCAATCTTATAAGAACATCCTCAATAACTCATGTTGGATGCATAGTACTCTGGTAGGAAAGTATCATGACAATGAATATATGTTGATGTTATCCAACCTACAGAGAAGTATACATGTATTGAGGCATTACATTAATGGAAGCACCTAAATATAGCATAGCATTAGAAGAAAAGGTCTCCCATATGGTATATGGTATCATGAATGTGCCTGAATCCTTGCATTTGGTTGGCATTTCTAGGTGAATCAAGTCCAAGACATTCCTTCAAAAGTTGAATCTCTCATTACCCTTCAGCTTTTGTGGGTGAAAAGATCTTTAAGAAATTTTTAATATCAAGGGAAATTTTTAACTGCATCCAATAGAGGAATGTTAACATGATCCTTTTTAAATGAATCCATTATTTCAAAATAAATCTCATTATCAAAACTATTCTTATATTTTGAGTGTCTATGGGGGATAGGAAGTGGTATATATTGTTCATTTGAATCATCAATGATAATTATATTACCCATTTGTCTTTTTTTTCTTCACATGAAATTTTTGAGGGTTGGGAAAGAGAGCATTAAAGAGGGGGACATACCTATTGGGAAGAATCAGTAGTAGGAGAGACTTATTTACCACAACAATTGATAACAACACATACATTAACTTTTTCCTTTGGATTGGAAATGGGTTGGGATGGTAGTTGTCTATAACTTTGCATTTTAAGCTCACTGAGGGTTTTTTCCAATTTCCTCACTTGAGTTTGTTGGTCTTGAAATGTAGATTCTGTGGTCTGTTCAAACTAGAGAATTTGGGTTTCCATTTTATTTACCATAAACTCTTGTCTTGGTTGATATTTGGGATGATGTGGTTGATTGTTTTTTTAGAATTTGAAGGATAAGAAGTTTGAATACCTTGTCCATGTTGATACCAATTCTTCTTGGGGTAGCTTCAGTTTCAAATTTGTTGGTACTAGGGTTGTCCATGCCACCAATGGTTTGGATTTGGCCTAAATTGTTCTTTCATTAAGGTAGGTTCTTATTGGAATGGACACCCTGGGAACACAGATGCAAAAGACTGAGGTGAATCTTGAAGTTGTGGGCACTGGTCAGAAAAATGTGTATTGTCAGAACAAATACCACAATGTAATGGAACTAATGAAGAGTGTGAGATACCTTGTGCTTGAGCTAATTTTCTTAGAAGGGTATGAATTTTATCAATCATGTTATCAACCTTTTTTTTCTAGGGATGAATGACTTACCTCGTGATATCCTCGGGTTGGTTCAATATCTCATGTACCAAATTGTTGGGCATTTCGAGCCATATTGGCTATCAAGTCACAAGCGGGGAAAGAGGTTTTTTCATCAAAGGTACCACCAGATGCTAGATCAATCATTACAAGATCCATGGGGATAATTCCCTCATATAAGTATTTTATTAATAGTTTTTCACTAATATTGTGGTGGGGGATTCTTGAGGAAAGTCATTTGAATCTGTCCCAGTATTCATGAAGGGTCTCTCCTTGTGATTTCCTAATGAGACAAATCTCTTTCCTAATTGATATAGTTTGGGAGTAAGGTAAGAAAATCTGTAAAAAGAGTAGTTTCAGGTCATTCCAACCCCTAATTGTGGTAGGCAAATAGTATATCCAATATTTTTCCACACCATCAAGGGAGAATGGGAAGGCCCTAAAATTATTTAAGTCCTCAAAAACATTTTAGGGTTTCATGGTGGACCACAGAGTATGAAACACCTTATGTTTTTTATTAGGGTACTCAATGGGAAGACCATGGAATTTAGGTATAATTTGGATGAGGCCTGATCTCATCTCAATGTTGGATGCTTCCTCATGATATTGGATGTACGCAAGTTGATACTCCACATCCAGGGTGGTCAGTTCTTTTAATGTTTGATTATTTTTATCCATATTTTATTGGTTTTCATTAGGTTCAATTTTTGGATTGTTTTTGGACCACTAATGGTTACAACAGGGGTTCCTCAGTGTTATGTTATTGACAATCTCTATATGCCATGATTTGTGTGTGATGTGTCTTTTCAATTTCAGGTTCAAATTCAAGCAGTTTGTCTTTTTCAGATCGGGTTATGATAATAAGTTGTGGTGTTTTTATTATTATTGAATATGAATAAAATCACTTAATAATGGTTAAATTAGAATATAATGTTATACTATAAAATTATATAGAGATATATGGAGAATAATAAGAATATACAGATATGAAAAGAGAGAGAGGAAGAACACACATAAATAACAAAAAATAGAAACAGAAAACCAAAACAAAAAAAATGAAATGGGGGAGGTGTACTGAAAGAGTACTAATTAAGAATTAAAATAAATAAATAAAAGTAAATATAGAAAAAAAATCAATCTAGGATCCCAGTAAATGATGCCAAAATTTAATCGCGTTGTCAAGCACGTCAAATTTGATGATTATTTTTTACTAGAATTTATGCAGTATAGAAGCAACCCTAATTTGTCTCTCAATGTAGCCTTAGATTAGTATTTATAAAATGAGGTTATGATTAAGAAACTAAAATAAAAATGGGGGTTTATAAAACTTTGGTTTTTTTTTCTTTAAAAACATGAATAGAAATTCTGCTAGTAAGTGGGAGAAACATGATAGGGAAATCGTGATCAACCCATGCATGTTTCCCTTAATACTCAATCCATCATCGCTCTCTAGGGAATGGGAAGGATCATTGATACCTTGATTTATAAACATTGAAACAATTATGGTATGTGAGTTCTTACTAGGTTACCACATAGGATTTTATTGATCAATGTTATTGATTAATAGTGACCACTCAAAATCAACAAACATGACTCGATGTAAAAAACGGAACTCAATCAATGCACCACATCAATAATGTGATGATATGACAAGAATTATGTCATTGATAAAATATTTTACAAGAAAAGAACATGAATATTTATGGGTTTATGCTCTTTGAATTTACCAATCGACATAATCCATTCGCACACTCATGAAAGTGAAGGGGTGAGAAAAGACGCAACCGTGCTCAAATCATCACAAGATCCGGTAATGCATGGAAGCATGAGGATTATTATTCCTTTTATTTTTATTTGATCATAAAAAAATAATCAAAAGTTAATAAGGTATAAATGATTAAAAATATGACAAAAAACATAGAAATTCAATTACCTTATAATGATTACAATCATGGAGCTCGGGATTGCAACAAAGGACACCCCCCCAAATTGATCACTAAGAGGTTTAGAAGTACATGGGGGAGAAGAGGGAGAGAATGGATGAAGAAAAGTCTATAATTAGAATCACCATTACCCCCAGCCGTAAATCCTGATCTGATGATAGGTAGGAGTGATTTTATGGAAAAAACATCATACTTTCCACAAAAGAGGTCAAGTGCCTAAGGGACTAGGTCACTATTCGGGACAGACTTTTTAATCATTATTTATCAGGCTGGTTGGCCAGGAAAAACGTGTTCAATTACCATGAAACTTAATATATTTCTTCTTCTACGAGGTATCTGTACATTGGAGGTAGAATTAGCCTAATTGGAGCTCCATGGCCCGTGTTATGGCCCAAATACAGAAGGGTAGTCCAATTTGGCGCTCCCAGAATTATTTCACATTGTGGGCCTATGTTGGGCAACAAAATGGACGAATTGGGCTCCATGATCTTCTAGAGAAATGTATCCCACATTTTGTTCCCTTGTAATCCCATTTTTATCCCAATTGTATTCACATATTATCAAAAATACATACAATTGTCCACATGCATTCTTGGGCTCTCGCCCCGTTTGGCCCATTTTTCTTGATTCCATCACGGGCTCTCCAAATCACCTCCTCCAACAATGTAAACACCAAAATAAGTAAAATTTACCTATTAAAAATTGATAAAAATTAATTCATTGAATTAAAAATGATGTTAAATTTATTATTATATTTTTATTATTCATTACAAAACTATTTTAAAATAGCGGTGTAAGGGTGCAATTGAATAGTGAATCGTTATGCGATCAATAACCCTTATGTTTATGTTTGATTTATTATGCACGATTATTCATATGGATAAAATATTCATTAACCAGTTATTATGGTTATGACCAACTACTTCTCCAATACATTTGGTAATGTTTAGTCTCATGAGATGTCATGTGCAACGGTCTTGGTGGTTAGCCTTGAATCATTCTCCATGTGCAACGGTCTTAGTGGTTATCCTTGACTCATGATCCTTAATTTGAAATGATTTTGAATCACGAATATGTACTATGTAATTATGTTTCCCCATATCCTATTATACCATGATTACATATTCTATGCTTCCTTTTTTATATCCATGCCTTTTATGTCATCTTATTATGCCTACTAACCCATGTGGTATTTTTTATTATTATGTTTAATTTTTTACTAGGATTTTAATCTCATCCATTTCTTCATGTTATCCCTAGGTTATCCTATATAGTTATATGAGATAAATGTATGTTTGGATACCATTATAGAGTTTAAAGAAAAGTTTCTTTCATAATGTATAATTATGAAAATAATCGTTCAAAGACACTAGTCATTGTGATCCTTGGCTTGTAATATAATGTTAAATTATGCCTAAAATCATGTAATTATTTGTGAAAAAGGATAAGGTCCCTATATAAACAATAAATTTTCAGATTATCCCACTATTTCAAGGTAATTATAAAAAAATATATTCCTGTAATCCATTCAAACATAAGGTATTTGTTGTGACAAGACTTTGGGGGACTGATGCTATCAACATCAGATAAGTAATTGGTAAAGAATTCAGAATCTTCTTCAACAATATATATTTGTAAAGTACAATCATCTAGACAAATTTGATTATTGTCATACTCTTCCAAAATATTCATATACCATTTAATGGATTGCATCCATCTATAATGGATAGGACCACATAGTTGAACTTCTCTAACCTAGTGAACCATAATGTGGACCATTATATTAAAAAAATATGGTGGGAATAACATCTCTAATTCACATAATATGAATGTAAAGTTCTTATTCATGGTGGGAAACTTCACTAGGTATATAAAATTAATACACAAGGTTGTGAAAAAAAGGCTATGTTTCTTTCATGTATGTCATACATTTTTGGAAGAATTTAACAAAAAGAAACATGCATCAAATCTTACATTAAAACATGACAGTAATGTGTATTTAGTCATTGTAACATCAAATTAGTCATTGACATGATAGTCTCCATATTTGATTAATACCCCTGTTGAACTTTTAAACTATTATGGAATAGAGAAATTTTCAATTTTCTTATATGGATAGAGTGTAAGATTTTGGGGGAGTAAAATTCCACAATTTACCCTTCACTAGTTCGAACTCTTCCCTCATCCCCATTTCAATCAAGTATAACAAAGTCTTGATGCCATATTTCATTTTTTTCGTGGAACATTTATTAATGTAAAAAATAAAAATATCAAATAATTATTTTTATACATGCTTTAAATCAAGAAAATTTCAAACATACAAACTATTCTAATATGGAAATTCAATAAATCTTTATCACTTCAACAACTTAATTTTGTATGGTTTTTTGAAAATGGTATTTCGAAAGCTATTTCAATATATTTTTCATTATTGAATTTTTTATTTCGTATTACTGGAGATGTGTTTTACCTAGTTGGATATTCCCATCAAATGATGTTGTCATGGATGAATATTTTTGTCATCGAGGTAAAAATTTCTATTTTTCTAAATGCATAGTCTTTGAGGAATATTTCAACCAAAATGAGTTTTTTAAATTTTCACAAATGGAACACCCAAAAATTCCGTTGACACTATAGAATGATAAATTTATATAAGAGGGGTTTTCATTAAACATAACATACCATATGGAACTCAATGTGAATTATTCACTTCTATGAGCATCATATATTGTAATAGTTGTATCACTCAACAATTTCAGATCTTAGATCAATGGATGCAAATACACTCCATTATCATTACTAGGTTTCTTTGGTCCAGATATAAGTAGAGACAATATAATGTATTTTTTCTTCATGCATGACCATGGTGCAATGTTATAATTTACCAACATGATGGGATATGTACCCTGAGTAATAATTTGTACACCAAAATGATTTATTCCATCTATAGATAATTCAAGATGAATGTTTATTAGCTCATTTTTAAATTCAGGAAACTCATAATCAATTTTCTTCCACTTAGGATAATCTAATGGATGACATAGACTCCCATCTTAAATCCATTTATCTGCATGACATCTCAATTGACTCATGATTTCTTGACATCCATACAATATTCTAAACCATGGAATGATAGAAATATACCATACTTATTTTTAAGGACATGATTCATTTTTCTTTTATAGATCTATACCATACTTAGGGAATTTCATGAGTGATTCATATTCTATGGAAAACAATATGGAATAATTTGGACAAGAATATAAACTTTAGATACTATTACCATTAAATATAACAGTATTATAGTGTTATATGTTTGAAATGATAATTTATTTTCTTCTGGTACCATATCATTCAGAAGAACAAGTAGTTTTGTAAAGCTAGTGTCTCAACATGAGATGATAGCTTTCAAATTATATAATTTCAACACAACATTCAATGTTTTGTATTTAGTATAACTAGTATAAAATTTGGTTTTGGATCAACTATTTATCTTTTTAAAAAACTTTGTAAAATCATGAAGGTCTTATTCAATTATCATTGTAATTATTTACATGCAATCTGCATCATCATCTACACTAGTATCCATATCAAATGGTCATTAAACTGTCGTATCATCCTAATTGGTCTCCATATTCAGTTTTTCCACTATTTAGTGAAAAACGTATAGCTCAAATAAATTCTATGTGAAATAAAATGTTGTTCCATCTCTTATGGACTAATTTTCCTTAAATAACAACTATGTAAATATGAAAAAGTAGTATTTTAGAAGAACTGTATTGATACTCTTGTAGTCGAGATATAATTGCAATGGTGGCATTGTAGCGGCGTCATGGGCACTGTAGCAACGGTGGGTACTCTGTCAGACTGTAGCAGTGTGGGCACTGTAGCAGTACGATTCATAGAATGGGCCTTGGGACAAAAGGTTGGTCTAAGGGCTATGTAATGGGATAAATGCCCACTAGGCCTTCAGGCTATGTAATCGGTCTCCATTTACCCAGTTAAAGAGGTATTTTCTTTTCTTTAGTAATAAAAAATGGGGCTTTATCCCCAACCATTTAAAAAATTATGATAAATAATTTTATAAGGGTCATATGAATGCTCTCTTGTATATATGATGATGTCTTTAACTCCATCTTTATACTCTTTTTTCAAATGATTAGCCTAAATCTATTTTTGATTCATATCCATCCTATCGGGTTTGTGAAATATTAGTTTTTTTATAATAAATAAATGAATACACATTAGATATTCAATATAAATGGAAAATGTTATTAAACATTCTAATAAGGGAAACACAACATTTGATTTAATCAAAGTCTTTTGGTATGAATTGAAGAAAATAAGTAATTGAATTTATGAAAATAATTACTCCCCTATTGATGGTTTTATCCTACAAATTCATTCAAATGTGAATGTTGTAGATAACAATCATCCCTATAAACCCATCTCCAGGACATTTATTTTAGCATTTTTTTTGTTTGACAAATATCATCAATTTCTAGTGGAAATGCACCTATGTTCCTTGAAATAATATAAGCAATAGTAATCCAAGGGATGACTAACTCTCAAATTAGTTCAGTAAATATACAAGATATGTGGGTTAGTGTCATGTTAAAATTTTGAGTAATAACTATTCTGGAGATGAAGTCGATGAGGATGAAAGTTTTCATTAAAAGAGCTGAGGGATGAATCTCAAGAAAAAAAATTTGAACAATAATTTTTAAGGAGATAAATTTAATGGGGATTATTGTTTTATATAAAAGAGAAAGGTTATGAGCCTTTAGGAACAATTTTAAACAATAAATATTGTTTGAAACACATTGAGTCATTATTTAATCCCCCAAACAAATTAAAATATCGTATAGGAAATTAAGGACTAATAATAATCCCAAATATAATAAATTTGAATAAAAAACTATCATGCAATAAACTATAATATATGAGAATGTATTAATAAAAAAATTTAATAAATAAAGAGTTTTTTCATATACACGGATAGTAATCATAGATTCCTAGGGGTGGAAGAAATACATGTAAACCTAAAATGATGAATACCTAAAAATAATACATATTATATAGGATTTTATAACCTCCATTCAATTATTTGGAATAAGTGATGGAGAAAACTATGTATTTATTACATTTCATATTAATATTATCTCGAATTTCTGAGAACATCGTATGACTCGTTGGGTGTCATATCACCAAACTGACCCATCAAAAGGATTATAGGGAGGTTATCTCGTCAGATTTACCCACCTAAAGGATTATAGGGCATCCATCTAAAACAAATTGACCAATCCTTGAGATTGTGGTAATGTCCATAAATATTTTGACATAATTAAACAATACACACTGATAAGATATGTCACAAAAAGGGGATAAAAATACACCACCCCTTGAAATAACAATCCCATACACACTAGCCTCTACCGAGATGGAACAACTCCATTAAGGTCAACTTTTCTAAGTGTAATACCCTTATTTCACTCAGAAATCTATGTTGAATCATAAAATTAATAGATCTATAAAATATAACTCCCCATATAATGTATCAACTACACAAATATGAAAATAGATAGCCTGTTTCAGATTCAAAGAAGTAGTATAATAGACCACCCAACCATCATCATTGAAATTGATACATACAAAATTATATAGACGATGTAAAATGGGATGTGACTTCTACAATATGGTTAACTATAGTATTTATCAAACAAAAATAAATAATTATTCCTCTACACATTCACAATAAAAAATGTGTAGCTCACAAATCTTCTACATTATTTCAAAACTGTAATTGAGAAATAAGGAGATGCACAGATGACTTGGGAGAAAATCTTGGAAGGCTCATAGTATAGGTGTTTCAAACTCTAAATATTATGAGCATCAAAATAGATGATCTCCACTACCAAATATCCAAAATGGCTTACTCACAACACTCAATGTTACAAAAATGCCTCCACCACAACCAAACCCATTGATGTTTTACACCATGAATTCCCCAATATAATGTAGAGAATTACATTCGAGAGAAAATAGAGAATGACTTATGTTCGAGCCTTGGATTCCTTCAACCCTTAAATCATTCAAGACTTTAATAAGGGAATATTATTTGTTTGAACCTTGATTTGAGCCATGATTCAACTTTTGAATCACTAAGGTGGAGAGCCGGTAGTGCGTGGCTTCCACAAAAATCTTCTAATATCACAACGGGTTCGCAACTAGTTCGAGTATTTTTAAATATATTAAGACACTATTACTAGTGCTTCCAAAAAAGTGTTGTTAATGATAGATATTTATCAACTCTAAAAAAGTGTTGATAAAATCCATATTTATTAGTGCTAATGTTTTAGCACTAATAATGCTCTATCATTATAAGTTCTAAAAAATAAATGAACAATAATGCTTTTTTCGTTCTTTTTATTGAAGAGTTGGTAAAGGATTTACAAATATAATTATAAATAAAAAAATTATAAATATATATATATATATATTTAATAAATATATATAAATATAAATATAGTAAATATATTATTTATTTAAATTTAATAATTATTATTTTATAAATATTTAAATATATATCTATTTATTTATAATTATATAAATATTCGTTAAAAAATATTATTTATATAATTATATAATTATATATATATATATAATATATGTATATATAATATTTGTAAATATATTCATTATTTAAATAAATTTTGTATATGTTTAATAATTATTTAAATATATATGTATTTATTTATTTATAATTAAAAATGTATCAAGGTATAAATATTATAAATGTGAATTTATAAATATATTAATTTATAAATATTTTTTTACAAAAATATTTTTAAAATTATTAATGAATATTTAATCTTAAGTTCGTGCATATTAAAAATGAGTGAAATTGAATAAATTAAAAATAAGTTCAATTTAACAGTGTAGAAAAAATGGTTAAGTATTGTGTGTGTGCATTGAATATAAAAATGCATTAATTACATATATGTGAAATCAATATAACACATGTTTTATCTATGTTAAATTGAAAAACAAAACAACATTGAATTATTTCCATTACTCTATGCAATTAGTCGCTATTTTAAATCTATATTATTTTTTATTTATACACCATTATTCTATAAATATTGGATAAAAATTTGAATTATATAAATCATATTTATATACATTAATATATATATATATATATATATATATATATATTTAGTCTTTACTATTTATTTACATTATCCATAACTATGTAATTAATTAAATGTTTAATATTTTTCTCTCTTAACTTTTTTTTTATTTTTTTAAAAAAATTTATTTTTCATATATCTATATATTGAATACATACTATTTAATAGTATTTATAATTTATATATAGTATAAAAAATTTATTCCTTTTTATAAAAAGCTATAAATAAATAAAATATTTAATATGTTTTTTAATGGACTCATATTTTATTTTTTATTTAATTAATTCATTTTATTCAGACCTTTTTGAGTGCCAAAATAGCATAGATTTAGGACACCATTATGAGCACTAAAATTAAAGAACTAATAAAGGAAAACCATTATGAGCTCTAAAATTAATGTGCTAATAAAGAGTACCCTTTATAAGTGCTAAAAACCACGCACTGCTAAAGGTAACCCTTCATTAGTGCTAAAAAAGAATTGATAAAGGGTAGATTTTATTAGCTTTAAAAAATGTGTTTGTAAAAGATAAAATTAATCTGCACTTTTTTGCAGTGATTATAAGATTCAATTTTTCCATATCGTTTTTGTAAGCACTAATAAAGATGATTGTAGTTAAAGTAATTTTTTGTTGTAGTGACCAATGATATGCTTCTTTAACTGTTTGAATGCATGAAATAAATCACCTAAATCATTGAATTCTATATAAACACCTATTTTACTCACTACGAAATTCCAGTCTTCCTCAATTTGAATCACCAAAATCATCTTTGATTGAATGGTCTCTGATATGGTGATGAAATAATGCTCCAAATTCTTGAATTATTTTTGAGGAACATATCCATATGTCTTTTATACTAGAAAATGATGGTTCACAAGTTTTGAAGAATGTTCAATGGTTGGTCTGAAGTTTTTCTCAACAATTTAAAATATAGTTGGATAATGTATGATCTAAAAATGTATGGAATTCAATCATAACTTGTTTGTCTCCCCCTCGTGATTTATTCAATTGAGCTCATAATTTACTTCCTTTCTATCCTCTTATTTTCATGTGTAATTTCATTGCTTTATCTATTACCACTTATTGCATATGTGCATATTGATTGTCAAATTTAGTCTTGTGAGGAACATATAGAGAAAGATTCTTGACAACCCTATTGTGCACCATCATTTGATATAGGAAGTCTTCTTCTACCCTTATTTTCCACACTATTCATGAAACACATAGGCATATGAGTCTAGGTGGATTGTCCCCACAAAAATTTAGAAACCCAACCCACCCAAGTGGAATGCCTTTTTCATAGTTTTTGTGAGACCCTAATCATAATAAAAGAATTCCAGGAATAAGAACCTATTTTGTATTCATTCTATATAAAGTATTATTTATGTGGAACTAGGTACTTTCATTCCTTCAATCATTTATGGTTCATGTAACCCTTAGTTCTGAATAAACTGTTTCACCACAGTTTTTTACCATATTTCATTACCTTAAAAGGCACACCCATCTTGGTAAAATCATCAAACCCATAAAATTTTAATGATATTATAATATTCATGTCCTTAAAATAGTATAACCCTATTTGTTCTAGACTTTAATCTAGTGACCCTATCCTAATGGTCTAACTAGTATAAATCTATAAATTCATTAGGAAGGACAAAAATATATTTCATCAACTAGACATCCCAAAAATATGAAAATAAGTTGAATAAGTCAAACCTTATCTCATGAATTAACCACATGAAAACATTGTTAAAATTTATAGCACGGTTTGAAATATTACGAAGTTAGTAGGATTCATAGTTAAACCCTAAAAAAATCCTTCTTATCATTGAACCATGTAGTTCAAGAAATATTGTGAACATAACCTAAACCCATTTTGACAATTTTTTGAGTTTTTCTATGCAGAATTAAGATATAAAATTAACATAGGGTTATTATTTAGGTTCCATATGGTATGTTATACCTCAAAACCTAGTCAAATATATTTAACCTCAATCTTTTTCAAAAAACCCTTACATTCTTGTCATAAAAGTTTAAACTACAGGGTTTCGGTGGATGTATCAAGAATGTAGAAACTGTTCAAATCTTTATTCATGGGAAAAAATTTATAAGAATGATATTGTTGGGTCCCTCATCCCCCCATTCTAAATTTTTTTTTCTCCACCCTATATTTTTTATAAATCCCACCCTTATAGTCCTTTCTATATTACCATAAACACCTAGCTACCAAATAGTCCATCCATTATGTGTATAAATTGTTATCCTCCCAATGGTCCAAGAATCATGAACCTAAAAACTAAGAATGAATCTATGGATAATTCAAATGTGGAACCAGGTCCCTTAAACCCCAATTCATGTTAAGATTACACTACCCTTTGTGCTACATATACCATCTCAAACATTTTTTTGGTCAGTGTTATATGACCTTTGTATTTTTAACCCCTCATCATTGTCATCATATGATATTAAACATTGTGATAAATGTTCTTGTCATTGAATTCTATGTTATAAACTATGGTTCAAGAGTAAAGACCATAGAATACATAGATAATTTATTCTTATATGTAATTTAAAAATACATAATTGGACCATAATTTCACCAAAGAAGATAACTCTCCTTCTAGTGGATATTCTCCCACTACATAAATTCCAAAATAAGATATGCATTGATTCACATTTCAAAAGATATTGAGTGATGTTTGGATTACCCATTATGAACCCATATACGAGAAATATTCCCATTACCTTGGGATTATTTTTTATTAAAAATTTAAACATTATTATCTAGTAATAAACAATATTTTTATTGGACCACCCATCCACTATTGGCCCCTAATATACATCATTAAAATCATCCTCAAACCCTTTTCTCCTTTTAGATCGTGGTCTCACAGAACATAAAAATTAAAAAATATGTTTTTATTATTTACCATTTACTAGGATGTATATTGAGACATGTATCCTCTTCGTTAAGACTAGCTACAATCTTTCCAGGCATGAGCCTTATTTTTTAACTTGACACTATTTGGTCAAACTCAAGTTCCTTCCAAAAAACAATGGGGGTGTGACATCTAGATGGATGTTTTCTATGTTCTATGAACTTAGACTCCATATCTAGTATAGTTCAAGAAACATCACCTTAATATAGTGACCCATGATCTTTATAAATATATTTTTACATCATAATATATGAATATTCATTTCATTTTACCAAAACATTCCCAAGGACCATAAAGTTTTACATTATTTGGAATATTTAATACAAAAACAACAATATCATATTTTAACTACATAATCTCACAATATGTTCTTCATAGATATAACCCTTATTCTCCATATCATACATAATTCCATTTTACATATCCTAATGAAATGGAATGTAATAAAGGGAGAGATCATGTGATTTGTATGGGTAAAAATGGGATATATCAACAATCACATAAACTTAATATTAGAATATGGGTATTTAAATGTGAGGATAACATTTGAAAACCATGCCGATCATATCATAGATCATAATCCTAATTCACGGAATAAAGCATGGATGTTCATAAGAAATGAATCATAAATTAATCAGAAAACATGATTCATGAGAGAAGAACATTGACATAAGATATATTTTTTTGGCCAAAAATTAATCAAAGAAAATTATTAACATAGTATGAAAGGATAATTTAATGTACTATCATAGTGTATTATGTTAAATCCCCAAATCATTTTAGTATTCAAAGTTCACTTCCAATCCTACCATATTGGACAATGACCCTTACAGAACCTGATTATCTCCATATTATCGTCCTATTTATCCATGATATATTCATATTTACCCAATGTATTGGAGGTATAAACAATTTCTGGCCCATTAAAAATATAATTAAAATCATATATATTTTCCCCATTATCATAAAGTATTCATCATATCATAAACCATGAAATGGAAAAAGGTTTCATTAGCATTTCATCAAGTCATAAACCAAGGAAATGAAATGGGGTTTATAATAACCATTTCATAAAAATTATAAACCTTTAATAGAAATAACATGGATAGGATCAGTGGATCATATCCCTAGTAATGAATAGTCAACATCCAATTTTGTTTTAATTGATGAAAGGAAATACCATAAAAAGATCACTGAAACATTTTTGAGAAAAATAACCATTCAATTTTAAAATTAAGTATTTAAAATATTAAAAATTACAAAACATAATGGAAAATAGTTTCAAAGGAAAGAACCACAAAAACACCTAGAGGAAGCTTTAAATAAATGAGCTATCATGGCGGTGAGAAAATCTGTCCATGTTTTATTTTTTAAAACAAAATATTCCCCTCACATTTTTGGGAAATATAAAAATATTACCATATTCCAAAAATGATAATAAGATCAAATTTTAGGCCACTTTTAAATAAATCATGGGTAAAAATGAATTTAAATAATAATTATAGAATAATGATTATGTTATTGAAATAATTTTGAAAAATCATGGCATATAAGTGAAAAATTACTAACCAAAAAGTAAAAAATACTAAATTTACATAAAAATCATTCATTTTCATGAGTACTTAAATATTTGAAAATGAAAGAAAAAACTATATTTTCAATAAAAAACAACAATATACTAAAAATGAACTAAATTTATAAGATAGGAATAATATAATTTCATCAACAAAAATTCAATCATAAAAAACCATAATTAAAAATATGATTGAACCATAATTCCCTTAAAATATGGGTATCATTTGTATCATAATCTCTATGATTCTAATAACCTTATATGGATATTTAAGTCCCATAATTTTCATAATATGATTCATCAATGAAAGAAATGGGCAGTATATACAGCATATAAAAGAAACTAGAGAGGAATATAGAATATAAAACCTATAAATAAAAGTGGGATTAAAATATATTACCTTATATTTAACTTACTTCATACATATTCATGTTTATAATTACACATATGGTTTAATAATAACCTTTCATCACACATTAATTTCAATTTTTTCATTAAATTAACTGTTTTGAGGGGTTACTATTTCATTTTTCATGTATAGTTTCCTTTTATAATAGTGGTCCATATTATTTGATTATGGTTCAACCTTCTAGAAGATGATAATCATGATATAAAAATCAGACACACAAACACACACACACACATATGTATATTAATTGTATAATTGTTTATATTCATCTATAATATTTAAGTATAAATAAATGAATTACAACATTCATAGAGAAGGTTGGTCATAGGTATTCATGATCATTGTCTCCATTTTTTTAACATATGTAAAAAAAGAAAGGTAAATAATATTTAGTCATCATAGAATCATCTTAATATCATAGATATCAAATATTTTAATTAACTATCTCCTTATTAATACCTATTTCAAAATAAAATTTCAAAATAATCACATCACTATGTGGAGGTGGATATCACATGTATGCACAAGAGACATGATCATTTTCTAATGAATTGGTAGGTAATAAGGTATATGTTACATGATTATTCCAAAAGTTTATTTATTTCATAAATATCATATATATATACATTATGTCCATTATTATATATTACAATGAGTGGTTGTGGTGGAATAAAATTACATTGGTTCGTGATGTGGTAGTATACCATACAAATGATTAAAAAATTAGTTTTCCATTAGATTGAAGTGGAGATAGACATATACTATTCCATTTAATCAACAAAATAACTGTATATTTATTCTTTTTAAAATATTCTTTATTTAATATTATTTGAAGGAGTTATCAGTATAAGTAAAATTAAAACAAATTGTTAATAACTATACATTTTCCTCATACAACCAATTTAGGTTTATACCTAGATCCTTCCTAGGATAGTTTTATCATCATAAATGGAATCTAGTTCATGGGGAGGGATACAATAAATGGATTTTTGTAGGTCTTATATGAAAAAAGTAACTCAATGGGTGGAGAGGAGAGAGTGTGTCCTTTTATAATGTGTGTGAGTGGAACATTTGTAATCTTTCATTGTTTTAAAATAATTAAATTCAAATTCTAGGAAAAATATATCAAAATTGATAACATTATGAAGTGATAAGTTTAAGGTCTAAATAAAACAAAAACATGGGCTCTTAGAATTTTTTATGTCAAATTAAGCTATATCATTTTTGTTCAACCCTCGGGAAAACATTTTTTTAATATTAAATATGGTAACATAGATTTTCTATTTTTAATATTAATTATTAAAAAAATTTAAGTTAAAAATTTTAAATATTTTTAATTATGAATATTAAAAATATGGAACATATTTTAACAATTAAAATTCTTATAATTGGATGATGTAGTTTTAAAATTAAACACGTATGCACAACAAAAAGTTTTATTTCAATGAAATTTTTTTCTTATGTATAAAATGTTTTTATGTAAAAATCCAACATAACATTAGTTAAAATGAACTGAATTGGACTAATAATATTATTATTGAACTAATTTCCCCTTAAAACACATTCGAAAAAAAATTATTTTTTAAATTCTTTAAAAAACATGTTTTTTAATAAAAATTTGTATCATTCACTATTCAGAAAAAAATTTACTTTTGAATAAGATTATATTAAAATAACAAAAATGTAATTTTGAAATTATTATTTGAAAAGAAATTATTATTCCAATTTTTTAATGAAAATCAAAAAATGTAATTTAATATAAGTTCCGAATTGAGATGAATACTCTTTTAAAGGAATAAAAAATTTAAGAATAAAAAGGGATTTTTTCATATCCCATGAATAGAAGAATATAAATTACATGAATGATACTTTTATTTACTGAATATATATAATTTAGGTTTCATTAATATCAGTCAAAAATATTGATTAATTTAACATATTATGCACATTAAAAATATTATTTTGAAATATATTCTTTTTTTTCTTTAATATTTTTTTATTTTCATTTATAATCAATTTATAACAAATTAATTTAATTTATAATTATATAAACTATAAAATATTCATAATTTAATTATTACTATTCATACCCACAAATTGAACAGATATGTAATAGTAATATAGTCCAGTACTGTTCATTTAGACTAAGGGTTTTGTGTATGAAAAGATACCATAAAGATAAAATTTATTTTAAAATAAATATTTCATAAAATATCAAGTAGTTATAATGTAATACCCTTAAAATAAATTCTACCTTAAAATTGTATCACTTTGATAAAAACAACAGTGGATACATATACCTCATCATATCCTTCTATTAGAGAGTATGTTCCTCACATTTCTGACTACTCCAGAGAACTTTAACCAGGTGAGTAATAATTATTCATATAAATTTATCTCTATGGTCCAAGTTTTTAATAGTAGTTATTCACATGAATGACCACACTCTAGTTTCAAGAACTCTATATTCATTAAATTTGAATGATGTTGCATGTATTTCCCCATGATAGAAATATGGAGAACATTATGGACATGGGTGTGATTTAGTTGAAGCACCAAGAGAAACGTAACCATCCCTATTCAATCATGATTATTGATTGGGATAATAAATATATGGGTTTTATTTAATTTTTTCCAAAATATTATAACCTTATTACATTGAGACAATTAAAGAAACAGCATGTCCCCAACTTCAAGCTCCAGATCTCAAATATGATTATCCGTAGTACTTTTCTGTCGACTATGAGATTCCTTGATGTGAGGTTGAATGGATATTACATTATATTCTATTTTTTAATATAGTTAAGGTCCCAATATGATTATCTATAAAATTTCGTCCCATCACATTGCATTTTCGCACTTCCTTCAATAGAGGACTTCATTAGGATCCTTCAGAATACTCATGTAGAAGTTATTATTTTATGAAAAGTATAATAGAGGAAGATGGTGATAAAAACCACCCATTAAATACATATTAAAATATATTATAATAACATCTAGGGTTTTAATTTTCCTCTCATAGTCACCATTTATGCAAAGAACATAAGCTATACCGAAACATAATTCTGTATCTCGATCCCGGTGAAGAATTTTCTAGAACTCTAAGGTAAAAATAAAGTCCTGATCAGATTTAATAAAACGTGGTACAATATTAATAATTACAAAATCATGGATTTATATAATCTAAATGTGATCTAGAAAGAAAAATTCTCCAATGGAAATGAATTGTGATTACATTATAATGTGATTGAATACAACAAAAATAATGTTATGTCCTTCAGATGTTTTTGGGATGTCCAATGACAAAATGCCTAGTGATTTCTTTCCATTTAGACTCTGGAATGAGTGATTGTAGTAATATCCTACTATAATATTATCTCTAAGACTTAACTTATAGATATATAAAGCACTGATATATATATTCTGCCACATCTCTCTTCACCCATTCCTTAATAACTACCCTTTTATATCTCTATACATCATCTTACTACCATTATTATTAGATAATGAAGAAATATGAACCACCTCTGAAAAATCCTTATTCGCATTTGGAATGGAAGAAACACATACATTGTTCCTAAACTATATCATTACATAACAATCATGGTTGAACTTGACAACATTTCAAAACATATTCTATAGTTCCACCTCTTTTAGATGCACTTCATTAATTCTTACATGTATAGTTGGTTTAAATCATTTTTAATAAATATAATATTAATCCCCTTAATTCAAGATATATAGATACAACCCTAAAGAACCCATAACTACTGGATATTTTATCATCCTCATCATATATAATCTGGAATGATCCATTAGACTTAGTGTGTTAGCCACATCATTTTCCTTCTTGAGGGTGATAATGTCTTGAATAGTAATAATCATTACTCAGCTCCAACCATCTTCTATGGTGTATATTAAACTTCTATTGAGTGAATATAAACATTAGAATTTTATGATCAGTATACATAACATAAATTTATCCAAAAAGACAATGCCTCCATATCTATTATCCCAAAATTACCGTAGTTGATTCCAAATCATGAGTTGTTTATTTTTTCTCATGAACCATCAATTTCCATTAGGAATAAGATTTAACCATATTATTCATCGCAGTGATCCAACATAGTCCATTATTTGTTACAACAACAAGGATTATAAAAAATTATAAACTACATGGTATTTTATGTATAGGTGTGCTAACGGAACAACTCTTTAGTTCCTCGAACTATTCTCCGCAATTATCTTTCCAAAGGAACTTCACTTTCTTCGGATTTAACATGGATAATGGATTACATATATGTGACACATTCTCTATAATACATTGATAATATTCATAGAATCCATGAAACCAACAAATCTCAGTCATAGGGGTTGGTCTAGGACAATGTTATATAACTTCTATATTTGACGGATCCAACAATATACCATACCTTGATATTATATAACAAAAAATGAAATCTTTTATTTTCCAAATTCACACATTGTAATTTTTTTTATAAAAATGATCCTTTTTAGGGTCATTATTACAATTCTATGTGATCCTTATGCTCTTATAGATCTTTAAATATATCATAATATAATCTATAAAGAATACTAAAAAATGATCAAGGTAACTTATAAACACAATATTAATTAAATACATGAACATATTGGGGGAATTAGTAATACCAAAAAACATAATGATATATTCATAATTTTAAAACCTTTTACATAATGGTGTCTTGGGTATGTATTTCTTATATACCCTCAACTGATGATACCTACAGTGAAGTTAAATCATGAAAAAGTATTAACATCTAAGTAACTGATCAAACAAGGTATCTGTACAGGGTAGGGGAACTTGTTATGGATTTTTATCTTCTTCAGTTCTCTATAATAAATGCTAATTCATATTGATCCATATATATTCTTAAAATATTAATAGGTCCACCCTAAAGAGACGCGCCTATTTGAATTAATCCCTTACTGATACTCTATAGGAGTTGTTTCTTCAATTCCTGCAACTCAATCGATTCCATTCTCTAGGGTGTCCTTGAAATAGATTGAGCGCTGGGTTTGAAATCTATTTAGAATATAATATAATGATGTGATAGAAGAATATGAATCTATTAAAAAATAAATCAACAAACTCACACAATATAGGAATACCATCATTGTTGAGCCCCCCAACAATTTGGGATTAACACACATTTTTTATTAGAATAAAGACCTATATAATGGATGTGATTTCCATTGGGTGTTTTTATTTTTAATTACATATATATATAATCATATGTCGATTCATACTATAAAATTTGAATTCCATTCCTTGGAAAATAAGGTGGGATTCATGTAGATAAAATCAAATAATTCTTATGATAGAATCAATATAAACAAGAGGGATTGTAAAAATATTTTAAGGTCTCTCATTCCCAAAATCTTCAACTGGAGAAATATCATACACTTGAGATTTGATCATTATAACATTATGGGTTTTCACTGCTAATTGGACTTCTCATGCAGGGGTAGAAATTTGATACCGATATAAAATTCATTATATACAAAAGAGCTACACGATGCAGAGTAAAATAAGATATTAACATTATTATAGTGGATGATAAGTGTACATTTCCCATGTTGTTATCATATCCATCATTGGAGATAGTGATCACATGATATTTCCCATTATATCAATGATAAATAAGTTGGTGACATGAATCATCATCATTAACATTTATTTTGTGAATTGTTGTAAAAAATTATTGTAATCCCTACATTTGAATCACTGATGTGTGGGTGGTGCATTATATATATCATTCTCACTATTCTCATCATTATCTAACTATGTATCACCACTTTGTCATTCTATTTTTTGATGACATTCCCTTTCAAACCTAAATAATTTACTAGTACCCTTAATAAAATTCCATCGATGTTACCTTCTATACTTTGATAATAAATGAGGATTCATATTCTTTTATCCATGGATTTTATAAATTAATTTGAATTCCATATTTCTTTTCATATCAAAACCATGAGATTGATGTGAAAATATAACATCAAGTTTCCCCTTGATAGCACATTGAACAATCTCTTCATATCTATTGAAGTCCCTCATGGATAAATCCCTACATGAAATTGGTTTTAATCCCCAAAATAATAGATCAACATTCATTTTACGTTGTATAATAATTCTAGAATAATACCCCACATATCTTGTATAATTTTCCTTATAGGAACAAATAGATTCATCATCCTTTTACTTTTCTAAAGTAATTCCTTTTAAATTTCCATACGGAGTATATGAGAAAATTACACATTTAAAAATATAATAATTATCTCATACCACTACACGATGTCAATTTCTTCATTTTGCATCATATAATTGATAAGAATATAGTATTTATTTTCATTACCTTAAAAATGATAGGCAAAAAAATTATTTTTTCATGCACCAATCACTAGATAATAAATGATATACTTTTAAAGGGACATATCTATTACTCAACAAACTAATAGATTTTTGGACCCACTAAAATAAGGTGAATGATTCGCCATGGTGGAATAAATAGAATATTTTTACATCATTTGATAATTTGGATGCTCATTATGATTAATTTAATGATAATATTAATTAATTATAAAAAACTATTTTTCATTATTTCTCCCATAACATTTGGTTACACCAGTATAAAATTATTTCATTGATTTTCACATTCATCTTTAACATGATTCCATTATGTTATATCCATTGAATAAATCCAAAAAATATTGTGCGAGAAATAATAATCATAGTGGGAAACCACATTATACTGTAAAATAATAAATAATATATCTAAATAAATACTCATTCATTTCAATATATGACATAATAGATTTTAACTAAGTCATTCATGATCATTACCCATTCAAATCCATCATGAGGGTATATAAAAAATGTGAATGAACATAAGAATATCTCTTGAGAGTATCAAAATAACTGAAATGTAAGGGAAATGTCCCCATTCACTATAATTATGGCCATGATATAATAAAAAAAATTATGGATTATTAAAACTAGATAAATCTGTTAAAAAAACACATCCACATGTACTATCCAGACACGGTTGTTTTTTTAAGAAAACCACATGCTTTTCTTTACTATAACTTTACATGTTCTCTTATACTTTGTTTTATCCTAATGATTATCATTAATATTTTCCATTCATTACATCAAAATTTTAACTAAATCATACCATTGATACAAACTATATTGATCTGGGACTTTAATTTATATAAATTACATCTTAATTGATTAATATTATATTCATTTTACAAAAAATGACTATTTAAATGTTTAGTGTATTTTGAAATATGGAAAAATTGATGGATGGTTCATAAGTAAACGAAATCATATCCCACAAGGTTATTTATAACTAGAAACCTGTTTAAGCTTATCAAACAAAATAAAGTTCTTCATAACATGATGAAATGAAACCTAAGAATGGATGAGCTTAGATTCATAGTAATGGTAATCAAGGGAGATATCAATAAACACTTAAACATAACATAATCATAAGGGAATATGAATATGAGAATAACATTGGAAAACCATAGATTTTATGTCATATATCATAATATTCAGTCATGAAATTAATCATGGAAGTTCATATGTTATGAATCATAATGGAATCAAAGAACATATTCTATAGGACCATAATATTAAAGTAAGATATATGTTTTTTGAATACACATAAGAATATAAAATCATTTACTTAGTAGTCAAGGATAATTACAATGACTGCCATTGTGGACTGGTTTCACTTATGAATCCATTGTAGTAGTCAATGTTTACTCCCAAGACTATTATAGTGGAAAGATTCCCTTACTGAACGTAGATCAATCCACATTCTAGTCCTGTTTGTCCCATGAAATATCTATAATTATAAAATTCATTATAAGGATGTATAATTATGATCCCGCCTAACACATAAATAAAATTATACATATTTTTTTCAAAATTTCATAAATAATTTATCATATCATAACCTGTGATAAAATGGGTTTCCAAAACATTTATTCATATCAAAACCTGTTGAAAAAATATGTTTCATAAATATTGTTTGATAATAATAATAATTCAACTAAATAAAGAATACAAAAGGTATCATTCAATAATAACCCTTTTAAGTATTAACCAACATCAAAGGTTTTTATCATTAATGAATAGGAATATCATAAAAATACAACTAAAACATTATTGAGGAAAATATCCTGCCAATTTTCAAAATACTTCTTTAAAATTAAAAAATATCACAAATTTCTTGGAATTTTTTTACTTTTAAATTTTCTTGAAATCATATATAAAAATGTCTATAGTATTGAGCTCTCATGACATCGATATATTAAGTTCATGCGGTGTATGTAATAACAAAATATTCTATACATATTTTTGGTAAAAAGTCTAAAATACCTCATTTGAAAAATCATAAGAACGTTATTTTTATAAAAAATTATAAAAAGTTAATTATAGTTAAAAATTAAATATATAATAATTTAAGGAAATTAAATATATTTATTGAAATATGTTTACGAACTATTAACATGGAAGAAAATGATTCTTGATTGAACAGTAAAACATAGTCGTTTTTTACACAGAACATTTTATTTCTATCTGATGAGTACATAAATTGAGGAAAATTAAAAATTTGTTTTATAAATAAATATCCATAGGAGAAGAAAATTTAATGGTATTTATCACATAAGTATCAAATAATTTCCTAAATTGAATGTCAGCAACAATATTACTGATTAAAAATATGATAAAAGCATAAATCCATTATGACTTTGGTAAATTTTAATCATATGCCCCATGAAATATAAAACCTTATATAGATATTTATATCCAAAAATTTCTATTATATAAATAATAAATAAATTTTTTTGAATTATATACACCACATAATATAGAAATGTGATGACTATGGCATGTGTCCCTTTGAAATAAAAGTGAGATGAAAATTTATTCCCTAGGGTACGAATTAAATGTTACATCTTAAAAAATCATTTGTAATAAATACATAATTATTATATTCCTTTTCTAATTACATATACATACAAATATCAAATAATTATCAATTATTTTATGTTTGGTTTAGTAGTTTGGTTCCCAGAAATTTGATGGCAGTTTCACCATATAAAAGAATTTAATTTTATAAATATAATATATATTCATTTTATTTATATAAATTTAGATTTATACCAAAATTTAATACATAATTAATTGGAGCATACCATTCATGGAGACAATAGGCCATATGTATGCTTGAACGTAGGTTTCGTTAATTTAACAGATGAAAAAAGGATGGTAAATAATATTTCACCAGTAAATAATTATTTTTGTATCGTATATATCATATATATTTATATTAATTAAATATATCATTATTTAAAAATCCATTACAAAATAAAATGAAAAATTAATCACATCATTTTGTAGAGGTGATAGTCTATAAGCACAGAGGAGAAACATTATCAGTTTCCAATGGATTGGTTGGTAATAATGTATATTTGATATTATAATTGAATAAGTATTGTTTTGTGTTAAATAATATATATCTACATATATTAAATACATCATTATATCTATTCATGATATGTGGATATGAAAAATGAATTACATAGGTTTGTGAGGCGATAATCATCATTTTTCACTATTAATAGAAAAATTAATATTTTGAGAAATTTATCAGAAATTAACTATAATATAATATTCATATTTTTATTTCAAAAACTAAGTTCAATTTTAAAATAAATTTTTTAATAATGTAAAATGGTAATTCTAAAATAATTATGCAAAATGGGATGATACTTCTATTTTGGAAAAATACTGTTTCTATGTATAAAATCAGATTTATTTTTATCCCTTATTAAGAAAAAAATATAATTTATTAATGGTGAAACATTTTATAAAATATAAAATATATAATTTTTATTAAAATCATTCACCAATTTGGATTAATTTGAGGAATTACATACATAAAATATTTTTCTCGAACAACTTTTCTTTTTTATTCAAATAATTTACTTTATTTCTCAACTGATAACCAGTTTATGATGGGTGATGATCATGTTGATTGATGTACACCATTTTTAGATTTTCCTTCATCATGTGGGATTCATGGGATATTCACAAGGAATATCTATCATATTATATCATAGATCATCAGGTTATGCTAGTTTATAATATATTTTCTCCAGATCTACATAATCTTTTGTTCTTTAGAGGGATGTTCATTGGGATTGCATAGCTGAGATTTATGGTAGTTGATGGATATATCAGACTTCTTCAAGAACCTCAAGACCCCTATATCAAGTAATTCTCATAGAAGGAGTTCATATTTTATGGTTTTAGTTCTGATACTCAAAACATAAATCCCACTTCATTATGTAACTTGGTTGATGGTGATGGAGTGGGGTCATGCAAGTGCCAAGGTGTGGAGTTGGATTTGATTTTGAATGTGGGGGGGAGATATCTAAATTGGATGGTGTTAATGTGTGTGATTATATATTGAGAAATCTTGGAAAGGAGTGTCATCGATGATGGTATTCTGGATGGCATCGAGCATCTTTAGATTCAGGCATGATAATGGGGAAATCTGTATAGAATTTTCATAAGTTTTGGGACTGTTATTTTTATGGGTTTTTTATGTCATTATGATACCTATATTTTTTCTCGAATGATTTTGTTGGCGTTACAAAACCTTTTATTTACCACATGGTGGGAATCCTCGACATAGGGATGGAAATACTAACATCCAAAATTCAATCATATGTCCTCATTTACTACTGTATAGATGGGAACCCAATCATTAATTATTATTCATAGGGATTCCAATAATATTATTCATAAAATTTGGTTGAGTTTTGGAACAAGTTCATCATAATATTCATCTATATAGTGGATGAAATTAAATAAAGGTATTTTATAACCTATCATTCTATACTCCCCCAAATATCATTGTAGGATGGAGGTGTTCTCTATGATGTCTTGTTAGACCATCTCGACACAATATCTTATTTCTTGGGTGACACAAAATCATTGATTGGAATCACAGGTTCATTGTCTAGTGATGTCATGATACTTGTGACTAGAACATTTCATGATGAATTTTCCCTATTGGATACTCAAGATCATATTAAGGCATTCGTTTCTTGTTTATCAGAGGAATTTGTTCTATGGGGACATAATCAATGTAATGGGTTCCCACTCTCTATGTTTTCAAAAGTGGTTCCCCTTTTTATAGTATATAAAGGGGGATTGACCCTAAACCTATGAAATATAATCACATAAACTACTTTCTCAAATACCAAGAGGTAATTTTTATTAGCATTGGGTTACCCAATTCATGTTGGGTTAGGTATTTGAGAAATTCCATACAGATCATCCACCAAGTTGGTTCATGTATGAAAACATTATGATCTATAACATTCGAGGCTAGTTTAATTTACCTAATCCATGAATGATACTTTTCTATGTATCATATCAATATAGTGAAACATAAAACTATTTAACCAAATTGACATTATTAATGCATTATAGTATAACCAGAGTCTAATCAGTCATCTCTTTAAGCTTCTCATCTCATCACATCACTTTGTATCGGTATATTTTGAATATCACCATCAATCTTCAACATAAATGTTTTCCCAATGTTTATTGAACAATTATAAACTTTAAACCTTCCATCTGAGGAAAAAACCCTATATTATTTACCAATGAAAAGTTACGGTCCCAATGTTTCAAAAATATTGTAAAAAATCAATCAGAAAATTTCTTTCCTCTATTTCAAAAAATGTGGTTGTTGAAACCAAGTGTCAAATTTTTTCAACAATGATCCAAATCCCACTCATAAACTCACTTGAGATTCCCATTATAAAAGTAAAATATTATCCTCATTCAATTACTTTTCTCAAAAGAAGTCATAACACCCTCTGTGTCATCCTAGAGTAACTCATGGTGTGTTGGTAGGTTAAACTGGTCTAATAGAATCATGCCAAACTATTCATATCATTTTTCATAGGTTCTTTTGGTGGTCAACGTGTAATTATGACCCATAAATATACTTATTAGGAACTTTAATGTGGAATTAGTTACCCTCAATTACAAAAAAGTTCATATAGAGTGTGGCTTATTTGGGATTCGAGATTTTGGATCAACTTTTCTCACTATCATGATTCTGATTTATTCTTTTCCAGCATCATTCTTTTATGTTACTTTATATTTAAAATTTTATTCCCATTATATTTTAAATTGAATCTATTCATCCCTTTATCAGGATTCAAATAGCATGATACCATGTCCCTTTCGAGGGATAATTACCCCATATGGTGATGGTATACTATCTCACCTCCAACATGAACCACATAAGATTTGATTCCCATTTCAGAGGATTTTAGTGACATATGTACATCATGTATTGGACCCAACAATGAACTCTGATTTCATTATTTCTTATAATATAGGCCACCAAAAAGATTCATATTTAATTCTTATATATCATATCTTCATGACGATGCCCTATTCTCTAAATATGATCCAAATATGTTTGAAAAAATTTCCCTGTTATGCTATTGTGATAAACTTGTGCCCCAATTTACATTAGGTCCTCACATCCATCAAAATAGAGACCACTATTCAATAAATGCTTTATATTTATAGAGATATGTTTTGGGTCCATACATCATAACCATAATCTTGATTCCCAAATGCAATTGAGAATACATACATCCATATTTTTCCCTATTGCATCATCTCATTCACATTAAGGTTTTTTTATTTGGTCAGAAGAACTGTGTCGCCAACCAATTAGTCTTGATTTCATGAATATAAATGAAATAATACTAATGTCAATCTGTCTGACCATAAATGATGGCCACTTTTGGTATATTTAATATAACATAAAAAATAATCACCAGAAATCACCAATATCCACTTAAGAGAGCGATACAACATTACATATCATGAACCTCGCCTATATAAAATCAACATTTGCTCCATTGTAACACTAGTTTCTTATCTATTTGTTACACCCCATCAATTTTTTATGATGCATTATGTCATATCCTTAAGATTTATTGAACTCTTCTAGAGTCTATTACTCAATCATATACCAAATTTATGTGATCATGATTTAGATTTAGAGTCGTAATCCACTATGAACATGCACCACTTTGGTGAAAACAAAATTCTACAAAGAGTCAAATCCCATACAAGGTACATTCCCCAAATAAATCATATTATATTATATCTAAATTGAATACCCTTTATTTATTCCACAATGCTCCAAAGGATAGCATCCCATCAAAGTAATATGTCATAGAAGAGATATCTTCTCTAGTATATTTGTGAAACCTATTTTTGAAATGTCATCAACGTTCAATATTAACCCTCTATAGGCCATGAAACCCCTCATTTCATGCATTATCAAAGGTTGTATGAAACCCTTCTATCGATATCCGTTCTTCATCCCTATGTATGTTCTCATAAATAATTCAACTTTAATGTTTTATGTAGCCCAAATTTGGCACAACCCAGCCTTAGGGGCCCCTTTTGTTTCTTGCTTTCACCAAATTTTGTCATCCATAGGTTGAGTTCTTTTGGGCCCCACATACACTTGATCTATTATTATCACTAAAAAATTGATACACTAAAATTGTTTCATGGGACCTCAAGCACATGCCCACCACACCATGTTTGGGTCAAGTAGTTTCCAAACCTTTTACCTCTAAATTCACCTGGGTAGTTGATATTTAATCATTATCCATGGAATCTTAATGGGGAACTATCCATTTTTTACCTTGATTATCACATCTAGTATCCTTTAATCCTTATATCATCTTTACCAAACATTTAATGGGAATTATAATTTGTAATCCCAAGACATCCATGTCTTGGATTCAAGATATCAAACCACATATCCTAAACTCCATGTTGTACAATGTTAAAATGAACAATTATTTCTTTGAAGAAATACATTAACTATTTTTTGTATCAAAATATTATTTGTGGTGACCATGGGTATCTTCATGTGATGGGAATGGAATGAACCCGACCATATTATGTGGCACCACTTCCAAATATCATATACATATAATTAATTTCACCATACTAGAATATATCCTTGACACTATTGTATGCTCCCACACACATCATTCGCTACCCATTTGTAGCATCTAGGGAGAACACTTGCAAGAGCCCCCATACACATCCTATTTACTCTGTAGTATCAAGTAGTGAACCTAGAGAATAATATTTAGAAGATCCTAATTATTCACATACAATTTCACTGTACGCTTCCTTAATATGAAATTCTGAATAGCATGGTATGGTCATATTAAACAACATTAAATTATACACTTGAATAATTTGGGTTTTGATTTCTTCTCTCATATAGGATATGTAGGATTCCACTTCAATGTACAATCCCAACTCCATAATAACAATTCTTCCTCTACATAATGGGATGCCTTATGTGATTATCCCTAGATAACCACATCCTCTAAAAAACTAAAAACCCATTCCATTTTACACCCTCTCAATAGATGGTATTTCTATTTCATGATAATAATCAAAGAGAATTCTAAATCACTCATCCTCCACTACCAAATATCCATGGCACTTCAAACTGAGGTTATTTCCACACAAGAAAATATCATGTTCCCACCCATTTATGACAAGTTTATATGGATCAACTACATTAATACAAGGCTATAAACATTTAACATCCTCATACATGAGGATCATATATGTATTCACTCCCACAAGATGTTTACTTATGTCATGGAAGTACATGAGGTGTTTATATGAGACCATACACACTAGACTCTAAGTATATATTGACATATAAATGAAGTTAATAGATGATAAAATCACTATTTTGATCTATATAAGTGAACAAACCATATTTGTTTCCATATGTGGGGCCTCCATCACTCGGATTTAAACATGTGACTTCTCCTAATGCATTTTAAACTGATCCCCTAGTGGAGTTCTTTAGGGACATTTAGAGATGAGTTTTGGAGTCTTATGTGACCAAAATATGATTTATTATTCCTTTAAATAGGAAATGATTCTATAATTTTGTCCCACTTTATGCTCATGATATGCCTTATATGATTAGAAATATAACCATATGTGAAGAGAATGGGATATTTCTACCCTTGCCATAGACATTGCCTGTAAGTTTGTACCCTCTTTGTCGAGCATAAGAATCCCTATGTGATGAACCTATGAATCATTTTGTGACTAGGATAAGTTTTTGGGTATATTGATCATTGGTTGCCTCAAAAAATGAATGTGGGATACCCTATGGGATGAGCATATGATGCATAATGGGATGTACCATAGATTACTTATACATGGTGAGTATGTTTCCATGTAATGATTAAATGATGCCTTAGGTTCTTCATTATACATTCCTTATGTCACAAGAAAACTATTCCCTCAAAAAATATTTATTGGGAAGATATTTACATATTCCCATGATTCCCAATGTCATCCTAAGCTTGAACAGTAGGTATCCACCCTATTATGGTAGATAACATAATGTAGTTTAATTAACCACATTCCCTTAGAATATTCCTGTAGAGACCCGAAGCTTATCGTACATGGACATTACATTACTTTTGCGGAATACTTAGTACAAAACAAAAACACACACACAAGGATCGTAATAGTTTAGTGTCTTTGGAAACTCGGAAAGATCTTCAACATCTCCCATAAAGATCTTCCTTTTTTTTACCTAAAACCTTTCTTTATGTCCTGGGGAAAAGAAAACATAAAAGGGTGAGCTCAAATGCTCAGTAAGGGTAAACAAAAGATATATCAATCACATCGTATTCATAAGAACATAACATTTTGGAAATCATAACCTGCAAAAGAGAGCATAATTTCATAACATGGGATAAATCATAGTAGTGAAATGAAATCATAACATAAAACATTACTCATTGTGGCATACACACATAATCATAGAGAATCATTTCTTGTTAGTCAAGACTCATTGCCAAGACTATCTTAGTGGACAAAGTCCCTTTCTGAATCGAGTAATCCTCGTTTCAGTCCTGTTTCACTGAACCGGTATAACCTACCATTCCAGCCATGTCTATATCATGAGATATAAAATCTTTACCCAATGCATTGGAGGGAGATATAGGTCCCACCCATCTCATAATGATACCATTCTTATGTGTGCCACAAAATCATAAATCATACATCATTTCATAACACATGTAACAAAAATGGGATTCTTGAAACATCATGACATCATAAATCAATTCATATAAGATAAAGGAATTCAGAAACATAATTCCATCACAACATAGTCAAATCAATGTAAAAATATGGATAGAAACAGAACCCTTTATTATCTTAGATGAAAAATAATTTTGATAAAACACTTGAATTGAATTCTTGAGGAAAATATCCTTTCTTCTTCAAAGTCAAATTTCTTTTCACAAAACATCATGCAATTTTAAAAGAAAGAGATTTTATTGAAAATAGTCATGAAATCTTTTAGAGGAAGCTTCATGAAAATAAGGCTTTATAAAACAGTAGAAATCCGTTCGTGCCGTATAAGTTAAAAAAAACATTCTTCGTACTTTTGTCGGAAAAGTCAAAAAGTACCTCATACGGAAAAACGACAAAAGATTCCTTTCATATTCTTTACTAAAAACTCACCGAAGGGTAAAAATGGATTTAAACAATTGTAGGTGGATGGAAATAATATTACATATTGATGAAACATGGATGTGGATGATAAAATACACCCCAGTAAATACTTACGAATAAACAATCTCGGATAAAAATGAGATTGTGATATTTCCCTTACCTTAGGTCCGACTTGCTTTGTAAGGGTCCGAAACTCCTGTATAATGATTTAAATCATGTTATTGACTTATTACAGAATCATATTCATTGTTATGATATCATATATGGTTCACTTATGACATTATATTACCCGTTCTTTTGTAAATTCCATGTTAAAGAAGCGTTTTGGGTAAAATCGTTTCATTTATCGTAGGTGTTTTGACTTGTTGTTCTTGACATAATTATTACTTATATCATGATTTACTTACTTCCAGAATATAAAATATGATTTATATATCATATATATTCAGTATATATATATATATAATAGATAGATAAATAAAATGAAAAACACCGTTCATGGAGACGGTAGTCCGTACGTACGCATGAACGCTGTTTTCCTTTCCTTATTGTCTTGAAATGGAAGTAAGTAGATGACATACATATGTATATATATACATAAATCCAGTAGCTTTATAATGTCATATATTTCATTATTATTTCTTATATATACTTTATAATCATTCTTAAATGGTTAACATGGAGAATGAATCTCATCGCGTCGTGGAGACGGTATTCTGTACGTACGCACTAGCGATGATATCATTTATATAAATATTGAATTGAATTGGAGTGTATTATACAATATATCAGAATCAATATGATGTTGTAATAACTATGTATAGTTATTCTTTACACCATTATACCCATCCATGTAAGGTGGTGGTGGAAAATAGATTACACCACGGCGTGGAGACGGTATCCCGTACGTACGCACGCGCGGTGATTTCTTTTTCCGTAGGATGGATAGATGGTGAAATAGGGTTGTTTCATACTTATAATAACATATCAGTATATGAGTGATACTGATGTTATTACTTCATAATGAAACAACCTAAGAAGAAGAAGTGGAAGAAGAAATAAAGATGAAAGAATTGGTAACGGTAATTACCTCTTCTTTGAAGCGCCTTTTGGAGACCTCCTCTTAGGGAACTAAAATTGGTCTTTGAGTAAGACCAGAACCTCTAGGATGTTGCTAGGGAAGTGTAGAGGAGCAAATGGCAGGGGTTGGCCGAGCTTGAGTGCTCAAATTTGTGTGAGGAGGAGGGGGAGGAGGTGTCCTTTTATAAGGGAGGAGAGGGGCACCTTAGGAATATCTCAAAATATTATTTTATATTAAAGTCAAAATCGGTTTATAATGGTTCCAAAGGGTCTTATTTCGAAGCTAAAGTGGGGATGGGTCGAAATCCTATCAACCAATAAGATTTAGACAAGTTTAGGGTATTATTTTAACCTTATCAATTAGATTTAACTCTAAGTTAAATAATTTAACTTTTACCGTGTCTTTTTGTTTTCTTTCACTATATGGTAAATACACTTACTATAACATGCCAAAAGAACCCCAAATTGTATATTATTAATAAATATATCCTTATCTAAGTCATTTTGGCCGAACCTTAGATTTTTAGGAATAAAATAACAATTAATAATATAATATTTGATTTAAAAACTATTTTGTGTCAATTTTGACACTATTTGATACATGATTTTTGTGAAAGTCATAACAGAATTAAATGTTCGAAACAAGTTTATTAAATCAACATTAATATATCATAGTAACCTATAAAATTAGTGGAATTCATAAAAAGTCTTAAATTACATTTATTTCGGTATTTATATTATCAATTATGTGAATATTTCATTAATAAGATAATTACTGCATCATCTTTGTGTCATAAATAAATTAAATTATTTGATGTATAAAAATTACAAATAAAATACCATCATGTAGGAAATCTTTTTAGCTTTCTAATGAATATTTACAATAGAATTTATCTTATGTATAACCCCATATTAAAAATGATTTACTTATTAAACTTTGATTTTAACTATTTTAACCCTTCTTTAAATAAATTAATAATAAATGTCCAAATCTAATCCAAGTGGGCCTAAATGGTCATATTTTATTCCTAAGTTTGTTTTTGGTCGAATTACACTTGTCCAATAGAATTAGGACATGTGTTAGGGTAATATTAATATCATATTTACCCTTAGTTACCCTATTTACTATTAACCGTGGTAAAAAAGTAAAAAGTTACTATTCACCAAAAAATTATTTTCATCTCATTGAACCACATTTTAGTCCTTGATATTAACCGTGCTCTCGGATTTTCGAAATTCCATTCACAGAAGCGGTAAAATTAAGTTTTATACAAAATTCAGTTTTTAACCTACCACTTAGTAGTTTCACTATTCATCAAAAATTGATGTTTTTCAGAATAATGCCAAAATTTCATCCTAAGCTATATTTCATATTCCGAATTCAAAAATGAAGTCTATTTTACCAAATTCATAACATAGAAATTGCATTAATTAAATTTATAATTAAATCCCGCCGTTAAAACAAATAGCGTGTTTTTAAGAAACAATATCTATCAAAAGATTGACACTTGTTTATGTATGGTTTAATTGTAAAATTGTGTCCAATGACCAACATTATATTAAGTGGTAAAAATATATTCTAAATATACTTTAAAACCATTCAATATTATAATTTAACCACATAAGATATTACGATGAAAAAAGTTGTTTTTAATTAAAATATAGCGTGTTTTTACTATTCATTAAAATATGAAAGTTATCGGAAAAATATCAAAAATTTATCTAATGTAAATTTTTACATCCTGATTCAAAAGAAGAATATTATTTTGTCAAATTGAACATATAAACATGTCAAAAACTATATTTAAAGTGGGTGCGCCATCAAAAGGCGGTAAAACTGCATTTTTTTGAAAAATACTTATTTCACCCGAAAAATTTATTTTGTTCTTATACCATGTTCTAGAAATGTGTAAGATGAATAATAATGTTATAAAATTCAAAATTTAGTTATTACTATTCATAACGGCTAGTTCATGACAATATTATAATAATATAACATTGTTTATTAAAACACGGTATTGCATACAACACACGCTATCGAGGAAGGTCGCGATTGCGTGTAATGCAAGGCAAGTCAAGGATGCGTGTTGTGCAAGCTCCTTTTGGTGTAGCGTACAACACAAGACATTAGTGAAATAAAAAAGAATATTTTTCATAAAATCTCGGGCTGTTACATTCTACCCCCCTTAAAATGAATTTCGCCCTCGAAATTCGTCGGGGTTATAAATGGTTTACTATTCGAAAGTTTCTTTAATAGAAACCCACATCGTAAAAGGGAATACCAAAACTTGGCTTTAAAAACTAAAGTATGAAATGTAACGATTACCCAAATAAACTAATCACTGGGTTTCGACATAGGTGAAAATATGGATATGGAAGAGAAATCTAACCATCATGTTCTGATGGAGAGTGGTAGAGAACATGGCTATGGAAAAGCCAGTAATCACAAATCCATAGATTTGTGATGATATAAGGTACCATCTGATTCATCAGGTATAAGATCACTAGGACAACATTTTTGGTTTTCAAGATCATTTCCCTAAAGTTAAAGAATTTGAATTAGAATAAATACTTACTTTATTTTGGTACAATCTCGCTGTTGTTCGTGCCTTTAACAATTTCCACTTCATCTCTTAAATAAATGAAGTTGAATTTGTTATTCGTGAAGTGTTAGCAGATCATGTGATAGAATGACGGGTCATTCCATCTGTCTCAAACAAAAGGTTAGCAAAAATTATATACATAAGTCGATCTATAGTGAGATTAATCACATATGGTTTCTAAAATGGACTTATACTTCATATATCATACTGCTTCATATAATAAAACTAGTTTCTACTAAACAGGGACTTCCTGTAGGTCAGTGGTAGGCGATAAAGGCCAGTTGCACTTCGGTTGTGGGTTCGATTCCTACAGCCTTGTCCGAAGCGATGGGCTGTCGCCCGTCCTGCAGGTTGTCCTTTTTCTAAAACTATATTACTATAACATCCCATCAATAATATCGAGAAAACTTCGATCCTTAAACAATACTAACTTATGTTCAACATAATCCATTCCAATCTTTAGGCTTATATATAATACTGCAGTCCACTCTCATAATATAGTGACAACGATTACCAGAGATTTAATACTGTCGTTGATCCCCACATATCATAAGATATGTCTTGTTGGTCACATTCCAAACATTCAAAGTCCTTAATCGTGTATTCTCTTGAATACCTTAGTGAAAACATGAGTGCAGTTAAAAGTTAACACTTTCCACATACCAAAATCCTCGAAATTCTATATACTCAAACCATGATATCACTTAGTCCTTATATCAATCATGAGCTCATGAATACTGTCAAATATTTCATTTTCTTATTTTCCCTTCATTATGCGCATATCATCTTTTTTCCAAAAATACCTCAATCACCTCGAATACCACATTAGAGCAATACATAAATATTCCAATACACCATAAAAGTACCTCAACAACATTATTCTTGAATACCAATACATAAACACTTCAGTCCATCCACTTCAATGACTGTCCTGGAATAAGTCCTTCCTTGATTTAGAAGTATCTTTTTAGGTCAGGGCATTGAGTTGGGTAATGCCCATGTTCTCCACAAATAAGACATTGAACTCCATAACAATCTGTCACTCTATGACCCTTTTCTCCACACAGATAACATCGGTCCCTCCATTTGTGGTATTCCTCAAGGTTCTTCTTCCCTTCTTTAGAAATCTCAATCTTCCTTTATTTATGATCCTCAACATGCGAACATGCATAATAGTTTATCTTCCTCTTCTTTGATGAATTAGTCATACCACTAAATTTCACCTTGTTAATCATATATCGTGATGACTGATTCGGCATAATCACAATATCTTTGTCTTTAGGCATTACACAATTTTGTTGCTCATAGTCACCAATTTGTCCATTGGATTCAATGTTAACCGAATTCCTTCTGGTTCCCTCCATTAACTAAAACACAAAAAGAATTTTGTGAGAGGCGAAATCATGCTAGGGAAGACAACATAGTAAAGGGAGAGCACCCTCAATATCTAACATATTAGGTTAAATTCTAAGATCGTTACCGTAGTTCTAGGAATATATCCTATACGTATACTTATCCTTAGGGACATCCCTAGACATACCTTAGAAATATCTCTAGGGATCTCACTAACGTTCTCACATCCTAGTTTCCAAAGGTTGACTAAACCTTTCCTCTGATACCAACTGTAGAGACCCGAAGCTTATCGTACATGGACATTACATTACTTTTGCGGAATACTTAGTACAAAACAAAAACACACACACAAGGATCGTAATAGTTTAGTGTCTTTGGAAACTCGGAAAGATCTTCAACATCTCCCATAAAGATCTTCCTTTTTTTTTACCTAAAACCTTTCTTTATGTCCTGGGGAAAAGAAAACATAAAAGGGTGAGCTCAAATGCTCAGTAAGGGTAAACAAAAGATATATCAATCACATCGTATTCATAAGAACATAACATTTTGGAAATCATAACCTGCAAAAGAGAGCATAATTTCATAACATGGGATAAATCATAGTAGTGAAATGAAATCATAACATAAAACATTACTCATTGTGGCATACACACATAATCATAGAGAATCATTTCTTGTTAGTCAAGACTCATTGCCAAGACTATCTTAGTGGACAAAGTCCCTTTCTGAATCGAGTAATCCTCGTTTCAGTCCTGTTTCACTGAACCGGTATAACCTACCATTCCAGCCATGTCTATCTCATGAGATATAAAATCTTTACCCAATGCATTGGAGGGAGATATAGGTCCCACCCATCTCATAATGATACCATTCTTATGTGTGCCACAAAATCATAAATCATACATCATTTCATAACACATGTAACAAAAATGGGATTCTTGAAACATCATGACATCATAAATCAATTCATATAAGATAAAGGAATTCAGAAACAGAATTCCATCACAACATAGTCAAATCAATGTAAAAATATGGATAGAAACAGAACCCTTTATTATCTTAGATGAAAAATAATTTTGATAAAACACTTGAATTGAATTCTTGAGGAAAATATCCTTTCTTCTTCAAAATCAAATTTCTTTTCACAAAACATCATGCAATTTTAAAAGAAAGAGATTTTATTGAAAATAGTCATGAAATCTTTTAGAGTAAGCTTCATGAAAATAAGGCTTTATAAAACAGTAGAAATCCGTTCGTGCCGTATAAGTTAAAAAAAACATTCTTCGTACTTTTGTCGGAAAAGTCAAAAAGTACCTCATACGGAAAAACGACAAAAGATTCCTTTCATATTCTTTACTAAAAACTCACCGAAGGGTAAAAATGGATTTAAACAATTGTAGGTGGATGGAAATAATATTACATATTGATGAAACATGGATGTGGATGATAAAATACACCCCAGTAAATACTTACGAATAAACAATCTCGGATAAAAATGAGATTGTGATATTTCCCTTACCTTAGGTCCGACTTGCTTTGTAAGGGTCCGAAACTCCTGTATAATGATTTAAATAATGTTATTGACTTATTACAGAATCATATTCATTGTTATGATATCATATATGGTTCACTTATGACATTATATTACCCGTTCTTTTGTAAATTCCATGTTAAAGAAGCGTTTTGGGTAAAATCGTTTCATTTATCGTAGGTGTTTTGACTTGTTGTTCTTGACATAATTATTACTTATATCATGATTTACTTACTTCCAGAATATAAAATATTATTTATATATCATATATATTCAGTATATATATATATATAATAGATAGATAAATAAAATGAAAAACACCGTTCATGGAGACGGTAGTCCGTACGTACGCATGAACGCTGTTTTCCTTTCCTTATTGTCTTGAAGTGGAAGTAAGTAGATGACATACATATGTATATATATACATAAATCCATTAGCTTTATAATGTCATATATTTCATTATTATTTCTTATATATACTTTATAATCATTCTTAAATGGTTAACATGGAGAATGAATCTCATCGCGTCGTGGAGACGGTATTCTGTACGTACGCACTAGCGATGATATCATTTATATAAATATTGAATTGAATTGGAGTGTATTATACAATATATCAGAATCAATATGATGTTGTAATAACTATGTATAGTTATTCTTTACACCATTATACCCATCCATGTAAGGTGGTGGTGGAAAATAGATTACACCACGGCGTGGAGACGGTATCCCGTACGTACGCACGCGCGGTGATTTCTTTTTCCGTAGGATGGATAGATGGTGAAATAGGGTTGTTTCATACTTATAATAACATATCAGTATATGAGTGATACTGATGTTATTACTTCATAATGAAACAACCTAAGAAGAAGAAGTGGAAGAAGAAATAAAGATGAAAGAATTGGTAACGGTAATTACCTCTTCTTTGAAGCGCCTTTTGGAGACCTCCTCTTAGGGAACTAAAATTGGTCTTTGAGTAAGACCAGAACCTCTAGGATGTTGCTAGGGAAGTGGAGAGGAGAAAATGGCAGGGGTTGGCCGAGCTTGAGTGCTCAAATTTGTGTGAGGAGGAGGGGGAGGAGGTGTCCTTTTATAAGGGAGGAGAGGGGCACCTTAGGAATATCTCAAAATATTATTTTATATTAAAGTCAAAATCGGTTTATAATGGTTCCAAAGGGTCTTATTTCGAAGCTAAAGTGGGGATGGGTCGAAATCCTATCAACCAATAAGATTTAGACAAGTTTAGGGTATTATTTTAACCTTATCAATTAGATTTAACTCTAAGTTAAATAATTTAACTTTTACCGTGTCTTTTTGTTTTCTTTCACTATATGGTAAATACACTTACTATAACATGCCAAAAGAACCCCAAATTGTATATTATTAATAAATATATCCTTATCTAAGTCATTTTGGCCGAACCTTAGATTTTTAGGAATAAAATAACAATTAATAATATAATATTTGATTTAAAAACTATTTTGTGTCAATTTTGACACTATTTGATACATGATTTTTGTGAAAGTCATAACAGAATTAAATGTTCGAACCAAGTTTATTAAATCAACATTACTATATCATAGTAACCTAGAAAATTAGTGGAATTCATAAAAAGTCTTAAATTACATTTATTTTGGTATTTATATTATCAATTATGTGAATATTTCATTAATAAGATAATTACTGCATCATCTTTGTGTCATAAATAAATTAAATTATTTGATGTATAAAAATTACAAATAAAATACCATCATGTATGAAATCTTTTTAGCTTTCTAATGAATATTTACAATAGAATTTATCTTATGTATAACCCCATATTAAAAATGATTTACTTATTAAACTTTGATTTTAACTATTTTAACCCTTCTTTAAATAAATTAATAATAAATGTCCAAATCTAATCCAAGTGGGCCTAAATGGTCATATTTTATTCCTAAGTTTGTTTTTGGTCGAATTACACTTGTCCAATAGAATTAGGACATGTGTTAGGGTAATATTAATATCATATTTACCCTTAGTTGCCCTATTTACTATTAACCGTGGTAAAAAAGTAAAAAGTTACTATTCACCAAAAAATTATTTTCATCTCATTGAACCACATTTTAGTCCTTGATATTAACCGTGTCTCTCGGATTTTCGAAATTCCATTCACAGAAGCGGTAAAATTAAGTTTTATACAAAATTCAGTTTTTAACCTACCACTTAGTAGTTTCACTATTCATCAAAAATTGATGTTTTTCAGAATAATGCCAAAATTTCATCCTAAGCTATATTTCATATTCCGAATTCAAAAATGAAGTCTATTTTACCAAATTCATAACATAGAAATTGCATTAATTAAATTTATAATTAAATCCCGCCGTTAAAACAAATAGCGTGTTTTTAAGAAACAATATCTATCAAAAGATTGACACTTGTTTATGTATGGTTTAATTGTAAAATTGTGTCCAATGACCAACATTATATTAAGTGGTAAAAATATATTCTAAATATACTTTAAAACCATTCAATATTATAATTTAACCACATAAGATATTACGATGAAAAAAGTTGTTTTTAATTAAAATATAGCGTGTTTTTACTATTCATTAAAATATGAAAGTTATCGGAAAAATATCAAAAATTTATCTAATGTAAATTTTTACATCCTGATTCAAAAGAAGAATATTATTTTGTCAAATTGAACATATAAACATGTCAAAAACTATATTTAAAGTGGGTGCGCCATCAAAAGGCGGTAAAACTGCATTTTTTTGAAAAATACTTATTTCACCCGAAAAATTTATTTTGTTCTTATACCATGTTCTAGAAATGTGTAAGATGAATAATAATGTTATAAAATTCAAAATTTAGTTATTACTATTCATAACGGCTAGTTCATGACAATATTATAATAATATAACATTGTTTATTAAAACACGGTATTGCGTACAACACACGCTATCGAGGAAGGTCGCGATTGCATGTAATGCAAGGCAAGTCAAGGATGCGTGTTGTGCAAGCTCCTTTTGGTGTAGCGTACAACACAAGACATTAGTGAAATAAAAAAGAATATTTTTCATAAAATCTCGGGCTGTTACAATTCCACCAATAATGATATTACAGAACATGTAATTAGAGTAAAATGGATAACCATACTATAAGATAAACATTGAGGAGGAATTCATGGAATTAATATGACACATACCATTATTGAATTTTAACTATGGATCTGACATCATCAAACATAGTGTTAAATATGTACACCTTTGTAAAGATGGAATTCATGGACACATGGTCTAAAAAAGTATATGTCTTAAAAAAATTATGACAAGGAAGGTGAATGTGTTCATGTGATATCTTTTGTTGTCAAGGAAATTTTTGGAAATAACATCACTTTTTATATGGAAAAATCATATTGAGGATTGTTTTAAAGAGAATCACACCCATGTTTTCAAAAGGATTAGATCTAGGTTTTCAAATGAATTGGACTCATGTTTTCTGATCAATCAGATTCATTTTGTCCATCGTAATGAGGAATTGATCATTATATAGGAAGAGGGAGTTTGGCGCATAGTGAAATCATCATATTGAAAGTAAATGGTCACTAGATTCACTTTGAATGTGGTGTGAAAGAATTTTATGTTTTGATGAAGAATCGTAGTCTTCTAACTAATAGAAATTTAATTTTGATGTTGCTTGGTTGATTTGAATTTCATAAAAAACATAAGTTAATCGGAGAACATGTGATGAATGATTTATAGAAGAAAGGGGTAAAAGGTGGTGGTGATATAAAATAGTCATTCTGATTTAAAAGGTGGATCCAATTGAAAATGTGGTCCTGATTGAAAGGATGATGCTGATTGAAAAGGTTGTTCTAATTAGAATGGTGGTGCCAATTGAAAATATGGTGTTGCTTGAAGAGAAAGATATGATACCTATTGTTGTTCAAAATGATATTATTCAGGTGGAGGAAGTAATGAATGTACCCAATATGATGGTACCTAGTATGATTGAATTCAGAATGATCATACCCAAAAAATATCATATTCTGTGAAATCATATCATGTCCAATCCTACTCAGAATGATCGAACCCAGGATGATCATTTCCAGACCAGTCGTATTCATAAAAGATCGTAATCGGGTTGAGAAGAAAAGAAAGGAGCTGTAATTAATATAATATTATGATATATTCCAATCTAATTGTAAAAAATCTAAAACTGTTCTCAAATCAATTTAAATTCATAAGGGAATTCGAGATACAAGTATACTATTATGAATGAATTTTTTATTAAGTGCATCATGAGAAGGGAAGGAGATAATGAGATAGAAATGTAGTCATCCATTTCAAAAGGGTTTATTTACTTTGTAGGTTTCCAAATGGGTCAATATAATATGAGAAGATGAAGTTTTGTATCTCAAGTGGGTCATGAGAAAAAAAGAATGAGTTTACTAGATGTAATATCAAAGTGGGAGCTTGACATTCATAAGAATGATTGTATTTATAAAATCAGAGTGGTATCCATTTCATTATACACTTTCTTACAATTGATAGTGAGCTTTGTGTTATAGAGATCGTGATTGAAAAAAATCAAACTAGTGTATTGAAATCAGTCTTTGTAAATGAAAATCAGACTTACCAATTGAAATAAGACATGGAAATTGAAATCAATCTCGGTAATTGAAATCTAACATGGAAATTGAAATCATTTTGGTGATTAAAATGAAGGGACAAAAAAGGATATGATGTTCGCAAAATAATCGAGAGGGTTCATGAAGTGTTGACGAAGTCAAAATATATCATGATTTTCCTTTTCAAATTGAAATTTGGGTGAATTTAGAGGAGTGGGAATAAATTTATGTATTCCAATCAAATCCTTTCAAGGGCCACCTATAAAATGAAAAGTAAATTGTACATTTGGTCCATTGGTAATGTTCACAACAGTAGAGAGATAAGATCTGATTTTTTAGTGAGAGAATGAAGATACCTAATTGATCTCAGACTAAGATGTTATGACGAATAGAATACATAAGATGGCATACAATATTGTAATGGTTTTTTACATGATCATCATACTCTGGTATTATCTTAAAAAATAGATCATCATATTTGGCTTGTCAATTGTATTCGGGTGATCATCATATTAGGCTAGATTAATCGGCTTTGGGATTTCTGTATTGGGTTTCTCGGACTGTGGAAGCATCATAATGGGTTTTATCATACTCAGAAATTTAAGTGGTTCTAATACATTTCTATTGTATTCTAAAACAAAATCATATGGGAATAATTGTCATTGGGGGAATTAGGTTTTGAAGAATCATACAAGGAAAATCCAACCCAGGAAAATCAGAACCAGTTTTCCATAATAATTACTACAATTTTTTTACCATGTTATGGGTAAGAATGTGATGAAATTCATTTAAATTGAATACATTTTATGAATTGAAAAGAATAATAGGTAACATGAGTTGTTAAAAAAACATTATATTACCCTATTTGTGCAAAGTGGGTGCACACACACTTTTAGATTTTCTTCAATGTATTACACAAGGGAAAGAGAATATTTTACTAATTGTAATCCATGGATTTTTTTTCTAGTGGATTTTATTGTATTTGAATACTTCCAAACAATACCAAGGATGTATCTATTCATCTTGAATAGTGAACCTTGTAAATACGTGTGTTTCTATGGATGTGTTTTTCAATTGTTTTTATTAGGTAATTGAATCTTTATTAGGAGGTGAAGTATGTTTCATTTTTAAGGAAACATAAAATAAAAAGTTTCAATGATTTAACCCTTCCCCTTATTAGTGATACAATTATCCTCACTGGGAACATACAAGAGGAATTAGAGGGTATTACCCCTTCTCTTATTCTTTGTTGATGGAGCATTTAAATTTTATAACAGTAAAGTAATTATGGTGTTTGATGGAAAAAATTATTATATTTCCAAATATATAATGTTTCCTTGTCTTATGTCTATCAGTTATAATTTTCCCGAAGCTTCAATAGTTGAGTTTCCTCCCATTGATGAAAAATATCCACTTACATCTATTGAAAATAAGTATCTTGAGAAGGATGGAAGGTCCAATAATTCTATATTATCATCACTTTGTGAAATTTAATTCTTTAGAGTGAATGGGGTTGCCATATCCAAAGGTATATGATCTATATTGAAAAACATATACAAAGTCAATAAAAAATTTATGAATGAAAATCTACAAATATGAAGAATGAAATATTAATATTTAATGATGGGTGAGCATGAATCTACAATGCACTTCTTTAACAGGGTGATAGATATAGTGGGTACAATCAGATTTTTGGGTGAAAAATCTAGTTGACTCTACAATTGTTGAAAATATCTTGATAATCCTACCTAAAACATTTTATACAAATGTTTCTTCTCTAGAAGACATAGATCTAGAAACATTATCTCTAGATGATTTTCATAGAACTCTTATTACTTTTGAAATGATAAAATATAATGATATGAAAATAAAAAAAATATATGATATAGAAATTTATTTTAAGGATGAATGAAGGAGAAGTCCGATAAAATTATTTTTGAGGCTGGTGAATCTAATTCCGAAGATGAGGTATGTACAAATCATGATATTATTTTATCATTGTATTAAAAAAATGTTAAAATAGGTATAATTAAATACATGGGAAACATCCCTTGATGTGTTTTGAGTGAAGATCCATTTATCATTATGCGGATAACTTTCCTCGAAGAAAGAATTAAGAGGAGAGTGATGAAAAAGAAATAAATCCAAAAATATCATAGAATAAATAGGGTGATAAATGGGAATCATATTCCATAGGGAAAGAAAATAAATTATTCTAATCCAAAAGAAGAATTTTCTTATGCAAAGATGAAGAAGAATAAATAAGTTATGCTAAATCTGAAAAACTATTTCAGTATGCTATTAAAAATAATTTTATTGAAATAGTGAATGATAAAGAATTCAGAAGCAGTAGTTCTGAAGAAGAAGAAACTCAACTTGAGATTCATTTGAAATAACTATAGAAAGAATATCTGATAATGATTTTAAGACTTGGGAAGAAAAAAAATGGAATTTTATTTTATAAGCAACAAAAAATGTTTTGCTGTTGATAAAAAAATCAAGTGAAACAGACTGATGATTTGAATAAATTTGATAAAGAATAAAAGAATCATAATGAGCATATTAATGTGAAACTAAATGAAAAACAAGAATATTTCATAAATTTCCTAAAAAAATTCGAAATATGAATTGATAAAGACATGTTTCCAAAACTCTATCACCAAATTTGGTTAATGTTCTTCAAATGAGAATTCTAGGATAGTTCAACAGAAGATATCTTCAAAGGGTGACAAGATTAATGGAATTTTTTATGAAAAGAATAATGTGGGGAATGTTTTTTATATATCCAATGTAAATAATTTAGAAGTTAAAAAAATGGAGTATGAAAAGGTTTTATCTAGATCTGGAAAAGTTTCAAATACTTTTGATTATTTATTTCTGAAAAGAAGTAGATGAATCTGATTGAAAATGAAAATAAGGTGGTCAAAAAACATATTCATAATTCTGGCCAGTATGAAATTTTCAAAGGAAAATATTATTTCTATATCTATTGATGATATTGTGGGGGATTCAAAAAAATGGAAAATATGTGTTGGTTTAACCAAAAAATTCTATTATCCCATAGGATATAAAAGGAAAATATTCTGGGGGGTTCAATTCCCTCAAAATAAAAAGTCTAAGAAAATTTTTTTGAGGAATTCTGAAATGAAATTATGAAGATTGAAAATTGGTTCCTACCTCTAGAAACTATTTTTGAAAGATGTGAACCAACTGGACACCTTGAAGAATGATGTATTGTTTTTTTTAATAGCGTAACATATGATTTTTAGCAAGTCTCACATGCCTGATGTGAATAAATAAAAGGAAGGAGAAATCGATATTATTGTTGAAACTATATTGAAATCCAATAAAAGGAGAATGGCCTTATATAAATGATAGTGGGTGTTTTTCACATATGATAGGACACTTGAAGACTTTTATGAATGTAAAAGAGTTTAAATAAGGGACAATGACATTTAGAAATGATGAATCCCTAAAAATGAAAGGAGATGGATCAACCATCATTAGAAAAGAAAAGTTGGAATCTTTAATAACATTGTATGTTGATGGGCTGAAACACAATTTATTGAGTGTTTCAAAATTGTGTTATGAGGGTAACAAAGTTATATTGAAGAAATATGGGTTTTCTGTGAAAAGTGATGAAGTTGGAATTATTTTTACTTGAGGATAGCATGTAGAATGAAATTTGTTTTAGGTTGGTGATATACAAAACTCATGTTACATGAGTATGGTGGAAGAGATTCAGCTATATCATAAAAGCCCGAGACACATGGGGAAGGGAAAAAATGATCAAGTTATCTAATATAGATAGTGTTCAAGAAATTCCTGATTTTCCAATAAGAATACAAATGGGTTGCATTATTTTTGAAAAATGAATGATTAAAAATGGTGTACACAAGAATGTTGAGATTTTTCAAGACAACCCTTAGAGATGATTCATTTTGATATTTTTGGTTTGATGATAAAACTATCAAAAAATGGAGATAAGAACTTCATCACTTTAATTGATGATTTTATTCAAATTACTTGTGTAATTTATATTAAATAAAAATCATATGATTTGAATTTTTTTTAATGTTTCGTAAGGAAGGGTGAGAGTGAATATGAGTATTCAGTGAAGAAGTGGATAATAGACCATGGTGGTGAATATAGAAGTGAATAATTTGAATTTTATTTGGAGAATAATTTAATTCAGTATAAATATAGTACCCCATACAATCATCAATTTAATGGGGTCGTTGAAGGAAATAATAGAAGTTTGGTGGAAGTTGGAAGAAACATGTTACTTGAACATGGCCTCTCTCATTACATTTAGTGGTATGCCATGAGTAATAAAATTTACATTAAGAACTTTTTTTTCTACATACCTCATTTAGATATGACTACATATAACTTTATTTATGGAAAAAACCATATCTTAAAACACTTCAATTTTTTTAGAGTCCATGTATTATAAAGAAAAAAGGTGGAAACTATGGAATGTTTGAGTATAATGTTGAAGATGGGATATTTCATGGCAATGCTTCAGAAGGAAGAGGATACATATTCATTAACAACAAAAAAATAATTGTTGATTCAGTTGACATGAAGGTAATTGAAAAGGTAAAAGGAAGATAAGCATGCTAAGGCATACACGGAAGTTGATCAGGTTGAATAAATCAATTATTATAAGGATACAAATAATTGTATTCCTACTCAAGAAGAATTATCAAACACAGTTATTTCCAATTATGAGGAAGATACTCGAAAATATCATCCTAGGTTGAAGAAGCATGTGGAATCTCATAATATAATTGGTGAACAACATCAAAAGGTTGACACTAGAAGAAAAAACACTATTACTTGTTAGGTCCACTAGGTTATATACCCTGAAAGGGGGGTGAATCAGGGTATGACAGATTAAAACAACTACCCCTATTGATATTGTCTCACTGTTAAGAAAGACTCTCTTCTCTCTCTTTCCTGTAGAAATGTATAAAAAGAAACTAAAGCATGCACATGACACATCGATTTTTACTTGGTTCACCCTCACTGGGCTACGTCCAAGGAGAATACACTGACGATGTGCCAATGTACCAAATCCACTAAAATCACACTATTGTTTACAAAGTTTAGGATATATCACTTCTATTCCCAGGCACAGTGCCTTTACAATGTTTTGGGTCAGCTCACTTCTTTCCCAAGGGTTACTCTCTGTCTCTCTCTCTCTAGCTCACTGCCTGTGGAGAGGATCACATTATTCCCATTCCTTTTCTAACTACTCAGAAAAGGATCCTCTCAAAGTTTATAGACATGTAGGTCTCTTAATTAACACTAATGAATACATCCTCTGTTGTATGTAGATGCTTTGTTGATGTCCATCTTTCACCCGTAGATGAATCTCACTTTTCACCGAAGGTATCGGGAAATCTTCCAGCTTCCACGCAGCCCTGAATCACTACCGTGCTTTAACCATACCTAGATACCTTCTCCCAGTTGGCTCACAAGTATCGGCATGAATGTTAAAAGTGGCGCGCAAGTCCACCTCAACCACTTTCGCGGCGCTATCTTCTTCACCTCCTAACATGTGCAACTCACACCCCTTTACGCCCAAACCAATTTTAGCACACAACTATCAACTGTCGCGCTTCTTCAAAACCTATCATGCAAGTGTCACCAAACCACTTTCATGACACCCCCTTCTTTAACTCAAAACTTGGTCGACTCCCTTCCTTTCACAACCAAACCACTCTGGATGCGCAACAAACAACTGGCGCACAACTTCTACTTATGCGACCACACCACCACTTGCATGACCACCACACATGCGCAATGGGAGCTCTCTTTTTCTCTAAGTGTTGAAATCACTGCTGAATGAGGAGGGGTTGACCTCTATTTATAGTCATTTGGACACCTTACATGATGGCGCACAATTCTCCTCTCGGCGTGCAAGTCTCGGTTCGCAAGTCTCTACCGCGCAAGTCACATGCACGACCAACCCTAAAACTTGGGCTACCCTTTTCCATTTTCCATATTTTGATGTTCTAATCTTGAAAAACATATGGTGCGCAAGTTTAAAAGCCTCCAAGACCTGGGTGTGAAATTCCCTTTGCCAAAAACACTTTTCTCCATTTGTCAATTTTGAGGCCCAAAAATTTGACAGGTACTGGAAAACGACACCACCTTGTATCTTCTCTTTTTGAACCACCTCCATATCAAACCATTCCTTTTTGACGTTCTTGAATAAATCATGGACCGTTATCAACATCCCTTGAACTCGACATGCAATAAATAAATCCCATTTATCATCAAATTTGTACGTCATGGTTTGTTTTGTCAACAAACACAACATAGGGGTCCTCTTTGTCAACAAACACAATCTCCTCAAAAATGCTTCAATGATACCTTGAGGGATTTTTCCCCACATTTCACTTATTTATCTGTATTCAAAAGTGTAACCGAATGATGTGAAAAAAGATTTTGGTCATATGGAATGGGTTTTGGACATCAATGATGAATTAGATTAGATTAAAGAGAAAAATACATCATAACTCGTACCCAATCTTGAAAACAAAAACATCATTATCATAAAATGGGTTTTCCTGAACAAGTTGAATGAAGAAGGTGTATTTTTATGAAAAAAACAACAATTGGATAGAAAGGGTATTCACAGATTGAAGTAATTTATATTGATGAAACCATTTCAATAAAGGCAAGATTGGAAACAATTAAAATATTTATTTCTATTGATGTTCAATGAGGTTACAAGATCATTAAAATGGATATCAAACTGATATTTCTAAATGGTGATCTTAAAGAGGAGGATTAGGTTGAATGACCTTGTGGATAATTTTTGGGAAAGATGAAATCTCTTTATGTATATTGAAGAAATCATTGTATGGGATAAAATAAGATATTGGGAATAAATCCCTCAAATTTTCATTGAAGGATTTTTGAGGTGCATGTGTTTGTTGACAAAGTGAGCCTATGCGCTGTGTTTGTTGACAAAGCAAACCATGACTTACAAATTGGTTGAAAAAGGGGATTTTATGGTGGCATGTCGAGTTCAAGGGATTTTATTAACGATCCATGATTGATTCAAGAACGTCGAAAAAGGAATGGTCGATCTAGAGGTTGTTCAAAAAGAGTAGAGATAAGGTGGCGCCGTTTTCCAGTGTTTTCCAAATTTTTGGACCTCAAAATCATCAAATGGAGAAAACTGTTTTTGGAAAAGGGACTTGTGATCCAGTGTCTTGGAGGCTTGTAAACTTGCGCTCCATTTGTTTTTCAAGATCAGAACATCAAAATATGGCAAAGTAAAAAGGGCACACAAGTTTTTGGTTTGGTCGTGCAAGTGACTAGCGCGGCAGAGACTAGGGTGGTTGGACTTGCGCGTCATGAGGAGAATTGAATGCTGGTGCTCATGTTGTACAAATGCCTATAAATAAGGGTCTACCCCTCCTCATTCTACACTGTGTTCAACACTTAGAGAAATTCAGAGCTCCTGTCAGGTTGGTGTTTTGGTCGCGCAAGTGGTGGTGTGGTCGCACAAGTATAAAGATATTCAGAAGTTGCGCGCCAGTTGATAGTTGTGTGACCAAAGTGGTTTGGGCGAGAAAGGTTGTGAGTCACCCAAGTTTAGAGTTGAATAAGGGGGTGTCACTCATGTGGTTTGGTGACACTTGTGTGCCAGTCATTAAAGAATCGCGACAGTTTATAGTTGAACGGAAAAATTGGTTTGGGCGTAAAAGGGTGTGAGTCGCGCAAGTTTTGAGTTGAAGAATTAAGGGTCACACAAGTTGTCGAGGTGAACTTTCACGTCGGCTTGGAGAAGCGCGTCAGGGATATGAGAAGTTCCCCAAGTATGGTAGAAGAATGCTAGTCATTTTAGGGTTGTAAAAAAGATGGAATATTGCCTGATACCTTCAATGCAAAGTGAGATTCATCCATGGGTGAAAGTTGGACTTCTACAGAGCGTCTACATACAACATAGGATGTATTAATTAAGGATAATGAAGAGACATACAGGTCTATAAACTATGAGTGGATCCTTTCCAGAGCAGTGAGCAAAGGAAGAGGAAGAAGTTGATCCTCTCCACCGGCAGTGAGACTGGGAGAGAGAAACAGGAAGTGACCCTTGGGAAAGCAGTGAGCTGACCCTAGACATTGTAAAGGTAGTGAGCCTGGGAATAGAAGTGATCTATCCCGAACGTTGTAACAGTAGTGTGATTTTAGTGAATTTGGTACATCGGCAGATTTCCAGTGTATGCTCTTTGAACGTATCCAGGAGAGGGTGAACCAAGTAAAAATCGATGTGTCCTGTGTATGCTTTAGTATTTCTTTATACTTTTTTGAAGGAAAGAAAGAGAAGAGAGACTTTCTTAATAGAAACAAAAGATCAATAGGGGTAGTTGTTTTAATCTATCATACCCTGATTGACCCCCTCTCTGGGTATCTTACCTAGCAGACCTAACATTTGGTATCAAAGAGAATGGTTTATATCAGTGGTTCTCTCTCAAATGGAGGTCACCAATCATAAAGGGATTCTGATCTTTGACTGGAACAATGTTCAGCTATGGATGAATTGGATTCAACACTACTTATGATCGTTGGGAATGGATGTATTCATAGCAGCAATGCATGGTATAACAGCTGACATCAACAATGGGGAATTATCATAAGTCGAGCAAAGAGAATTGGATTCTGACACCAAGGGCATAAATGCTTTACGGGGAGCCCTATCCAATGCTATTTATACGAAGGTTATGTAATGTAAAACATTGCATGCCATGTGGGAAAAGATTTTGGATATATATGAAGGATATACAAATGTCAGAGAGGCAAAGCTATATGCTCTATGGAATAAGAATGAAGATCTAAAAATGAACCTGAATAAGTCTATTGATGCATTCTTTGAAAGGGTAAATATTATTGTGGAAGATATGCGAGGTCTTAGAGTATTCATTGAAGACATAAATATTGTAAATCACATCTTGAGGAAACTTCCACCTCATTTTAATCCAAAAGTTTCAGTTCTATAAGATAAATATCCAAAAGAGATGACACTAGACGATTTTCACAGTACCTTGGTAGCATATGAAATGAGGAATGATGATAACGAGGCTGTGGAAAAGGGGAATTACAAAGAGGGGACATTTAAGGCCATGAAGAATCTCACCATTGAAGATTATCAAGAAGAAGAAGAGACAGATGAGCTAATGTCATTATTTTCCTAAAATCTTCAAAGAGGAGAAGGAAACATCAAAGGGAAACATCCATATGTTTTCTTTAGATGTGGAAAAGTTGTTCATCTTGCCGCAAGGTGCCCCAAAAAGTTTCATGGAGAAAATGATGAAGTTGAAGTTGAAATTCCCAAGAAAACACCTCCAGCCTATGTGAAAGGGAAGAAGTAGTTCAAGAGAAATTTCTTCAAGAAGAAGAATCTTCTTTCACAAGAAATATACAGTTCAGATGAGTCTGAGGTTGATGAGGTTTAGGAGATTGAAAATTTTAAAGATCGTGGAGAAAATGAAATGGTGGATGTTATCGGTAGTACTCATGAAAAGGAAGAAACCAATGCTGAAGAAGAAGAAGAAGAAGAAGAAGAAATTTAAGGGAGAGTTGACATGGAAGCTGAATTAGAAGCATCTATTGAAGAGATAGATGTTTGGAGGGAAAAAACAAAGAAATCCAAAAAGGTGGTACATGATTCCAAACTATACATGCAACAACAGGAAGAATAAAAGTCTGATCTAGTGAATGAAATCGAAAACCTTAAGTCTTCCAGGCTAGAGAGCTCAGAAACAATTGATGAGAATAAGCTCAAGATTGTAGAACAGAAAATAGAGATCAATGTCTTGAATAGAAAAGTGAAAGATCAAGTAAAGTGTATCAAAAAACATGAAGAAGAAGTGGTTAGTCTGTGATTAAAAATAAAGAATCAAGAAAAACTCTTTACCCCCAATGTGATATTAGGAAAGAAGGTCATTCAAGAAGATAGAAAAGATGAAAGGGGAGGCTAGTAGCTCAGCAGGAATGAAGCAGCAATCAAGCTCAGATGCTAAGGCTGAATTGGGGATTGATCAAAAACAAAAACCTTCAAATATTGATGTCAGACCGCAAGCACCCATTCCAAGTTTTAAGGTTGATTTGGGCTGAAAACATAATTATAATATTTAAAGATCACAAGGGGAAACTAGCAGTGTAAAATTAACACGAAGAAATGTACCTTATATGAGATGTTATTGTGGTGGAAAGATGAGGCATTCACAGTATGTGTGTTCCATATCCATGAGATATCAAAGGGCATAAGAACAGAGGTGGCATACAAACAGAGAATGGTTCTCTAGAACATGTTTCGAAGGACACTGTTTTTGGGGTACAGGATTTGGTCACATGTCCAGATACTGCACATCGGCCATATAGAATAATGTGCCTAAGAAGAACCAAAATGTTCACAAGCAGTAGATCAATGAACCAATAGGTGCATGGAAAATGATAAATCAATTTTCATCTTTGCATGATGACGCCAATCCATCATATTCTGAGAAATATCAGAAGTCTCAATCTTTCCCGAGTGTGAGTACAAAAATATGGACCTGGAAGAAGAGAGAAGAGAAGGTAGTGGTTGCTAAAATTTCCCTTAAAGCATCAGAATGTACTGGTGTTTGGATCCTTGACAGTAGTTTCACGTCTCACATGATAGGTAATAAGAATCTTGTTACAGGCATAAAATATTACAAAGAATGAGTTTTCATATTTGGAAACGAATAAGTCGTGAATATTATTGGCTCCAGAAAGGCTAGGTTTGGGGCAATGAAATAAGACGTGTTGATGTACTGGTAGTAGAAGGCCTCAGTCACAATCTGCTCAGCGTAAGTCAACTATGTGACTCAGGATATTCTATAAGGTTTACTAAGAAGATGTGCATCATAAAAGGAAGATATGGGGAAGTGTCTCTATAGGGAAAAAGAACAATGGAAAATCTCTACCTTGTTAATGGAGAAGATGATATGTGCTTTTTATCCAGAGATGATGAAAACAAATTGTGGCATAAACAACTTAGTCATCTATGTCAACCATATTTAGAAGATCTGGTAAGTGTGATGTAGCAAGAGACCTCCCTAATCTATCATGTGATCATACACATATGTGCGACGCCTATCAACATGGGAAGATCATCATAAATATGTACAGAGAAAATGAAAAGATGTCGACAAGAGTGCTTGAATTGGTTCATGCTGATGTCTGTGGACCTATTTAACCAAGAGCCATTGACGGGGAGACGTATTACGTTCTTTTCATTGATTAATATATCAGAGGGATTGGGTATTTCTTATTGCCCATAAGTCTGATGTGTTCAACTGCCTAGAATAGTACTGAAGGGAATATAAAAGGATGCTTGGACATAAAATTCTGATGTTTCATACTGACAATGGTACGAAATTCACAAACAGTCAGGTGGAAGAGTATCTCAATAAACATGGGATTAGGCATAAAGTTTCTTTAGTAAGGACTCCCCAACCAAATGTAGTTGTTTAAAGGAGAAATCGGATCATCAAAAACATGGCCAGAACAATGCTTATAGAAAAAGACCTACCAGAGAAGTTTTGGAAGGAAACAGTATTGACATCAGTCTACAATTATAATAGGGCTATGTTGTGTCCTAAGGAAGGAAAGACTTTGTATGAAATGTGGTATGAAAAAATCCAACAGTGAAATACTTTTGTTTATTTGGAATTAAGTGCTTCTTTCTCAACAAAGAAAACCATAGGAAGCTTGAATCACGTGGATATGAGGGAATATTTTTGCGCTACTCATGAAAAATAAAAGCATACAAATGCTTTTACATGAGGGTGGGAAATGTAGTTGAGAGAAATGATGTCACTATTGTGGAAATTGAAGAGAATATTCAATAGAATTGTGAACAGTTTCTTGATGAAAGTGATGAAGAGGAAAGTAACACAGGAGGAGAAGAAGTGGCAGATGCTGACTCAGAAGAAGACATTGATGATGAACAAGAAAATTTCAATTCATTATCATCAAGGAAGCCAAAGATTCAAGCTGATTGATAGGCAGAATATCATTGGTGATCAGACAACTCCAGTTCAGACAGGAAGAATGAAGTCTCTATAGCAGACATCTTTCATATCTCAGGTAGAGCCGGAATTATTTTCTGATGTAGCTGATGATGAAAACTGGGTTCAACCTATGAATGAAGAGCTTAATCAGATTAAGAAGAGCCGGACTTTGGAGATTGTTTTGAGACTAGTAGATAAGAATGTCATCGAGACTAAATGGGTCTATCGCAACAAGATGAACGAAGATGGCACAATGGTTCGAAAAAAAGCACTAATAGTGTGCAAAGGATACTCCCAGATAGAGGGAATAGATGTTGATGGGGAATTTGAACCAGTTGAAAGGCTGGACACATTCAGATTATTCCTAGCCATTTCAGTGCAACGGAAGTTCAAAGTGTTCCAGATAGATGTCAAATCAGCATTATTTAATGGGGTTCTAGAGGAGGAAGTTTATATTGAGAAGCCAGATGGTTTTGTCATTCAAGAGGATGATAACAAAGTTTGCAGACTGATGAAGGCGTTGTAAGGGATGAAACAAGCACCAAGAGCATGGTACTCAAGGCTTGATTAATACTTGAAGAAGCTTGGTTTCCAGCGTGGGGGGTTGATTACAATCTCTAATTCAGTAATGACAGTAATCAAAGTATGGTTGTGTTGGTTTATGTCATTGATATAATTTTCGGTGGATCAGATGAAGCTCAGTGCAGACATTTTTCTAAATTCATGAAAACTGAGTTTGAAATGTCAATGATTGGAGAGCTAACATTTTTCCTTGTTCTATATGTGACACAAGGAAAGAATGGAACATTCATTTCTCAATCAAAATATGACAATGAGATTTTAAAAGGGTTTGGAATGGAAAATTATAAGGAGATGAAGACTCCATTTGATTACCATAATAAACTGTCCAAAGATGAGGATGGAAAGACAGTTAATATCACAAAATTAATGCAAATTATTGGATTTTTGTTGTACCTGGCTGCAACAAGGCCTGAGATTGTTTTCACCACATGCCAAGCAGTGAGATATCAGAGCTATCCCAAGGAGAGGCACATTCTTGTAGTGAAAAGAATACTTTGGTATATCAAGGGAATGATGGAATTCAGCTTGACTTCTAATGACAAATCTCAGATAGAGTTATTGGGATATACTGATGTCGATTGGTCCGGTTCAGCAGATGACCAGAAATCAACATCTTGAGGTGAATTCTATCATAGTGGAATATGTATTTCTTGGATAAGCAAGAAGCAATATTTCATTTCATTAAGCACCACATAATATGATTACATTGCAACCAATCAAGATTTCACACAGTTATTATGGATGAAGTAGCAACTTGAAGATATGGGAGTTGAAGTGAAGTCTCCGATCGGAATCCAGTGCGATAACTCAAGTGCTATCAATCTTAGAAAAAATCTTGTCCTTCATTTAGGGACAATGAACAATGAGATAATGTATCATTTTATCAAGGATAAGGTTGAGAAATTAATTGTGAAGTTGGAGTATGTTCCTACAGAACTACAGGTTGCAGACATTTTGACAAATGCCTTACCCAAGGAATCGTTTGAAAGGCATAGACTAGCTCTAGGAGTTCAGTTGACTCTCCACACATAATAGAGTGTGGATGTGGATCCCCCTTCCCCTGATGTATGATGTGTTTTTGCCTAATGTGATGATATGTGTTCTCTACTCTATTATAGACTGTAAAGGAGTGACCTTTGGGTTCGTTGACAAATGGGGAGAAAATAGTGATTGTTCAAAGGGGAGACAGTGTGGCTATTTGAGAAATCATGAAAGATACGGGGAGAAGCTGACAGGTGGAGCATCCGGATAGGGGGAGTTGAAGCTGGTTCAATGTTCTTAGTTAGATTTTAGCTTAGACAAAACTGGCAATAGTGGTAAAGAGGACTTTCAGCTGATAAGAGTTAAAGCTGTGAGCAGACAAGTAGAGTTTCAAATCTGACAGTGCTAGAAGTGATCAATCAAAGAATAGATATCATGACAGATAAGGATCATGATAAAAGCATAAGATTGGTGTTAGAATACGGTAATAATATTTCCAACAATTGGTATCAGTTTGGTTTCAGTAGTGGGTGTCAGAGTTGAAGTGATTCATTGATGAACTTTTCATTTACTCTTGTTCCTCACGTCGATCATTGCTCATGTGGGCTTAGAGTATGTGTTGTGTAAATCCTTGATCGCTATCGGAATCACAAAAGGTGAGTGGTGGATAAAGAATTAATGATGTACCTTTTTATGGAATAGTTTTTCCAAAAACCCAAAGGGGGATGTTGTTGGGAAAAAATCCCTCAAGTTTTCATTGAAGCATTTTTGAGGTGATTGTGTTTGTTGACAAAGTGGGCCTCCGCATTGTGCTTGTTGAAAAAGCAAACCATGAAATAAATTTTTTTTGACAAAGGGTATTTCATGGGGTCATGTTGAGTTCAAGGGATGTTATTAACGATCCATGATTGATTCAGGAATGTCGACAAAGGAATGGTCAATCTGGAGGCGGTTCAAAAAAGAGCAGAGACATGGTGGCACCATTTTCCAGTGTTTGCCAATTTTTGGACCTTCAAATAGACAAATGGAGAAAAGTGTTTTTGGAAAAGGGACTTGTGCACCGGTGTCTTGAAGTATTTGAAACATTCATACCATTTTTTTCAGGATTAGAACATCAAAATATGGAAAAGGAAAAAAAGGGGTGCCCATGTTTTGGGTTTGGTTGCACAAGTGACTAGCGCGGCAGAGACAAGGGCACCTAGACTTGCGCGTCGAGAGGAGACTTGCGCGCCGGCACTCAGGGTGTCCAAATTCCTATAAATAGAGGTTTAACCCTCCTCATCTACAGTGAGTTCAACATTTAGAGAAATTCAGAGCTCCTATCGCGCAGGTGTTGTGGTCGCGCAAGTAGTGTTGTGGTCACACAAGTATAAAGATATTCAGAAGTTGTGTGTTAGTTGATAGTTCTGTGCCCAAAGTGGATTGGGTGAGAAAGGGTGTGATTCTTCCATGTTTAGAGTTGAATAAGGGGGTGTCGCGCAGGTGGTTTGGTGACACTAGCGCCCCAGACTTTGAAGAATCACGATAGTTGATAGTTGCGTGCCAAAATTGGTTTGGGCGTAAAAGGGTGGGAGTCGTACAAGTTTGGAGTTGAAGAATTAAGGGTTGCACATGTGGTTGAGGTGAACTTACGCGCCGGCTTGGAGAAGTGCGTCAGGTATGGGAGAAGCGCGCCAGGTATGGTAGAAGCATGCCAGACATTTTAGGGCTGTACAAAAGCTGGAAGATTCTCTGATACCTACGGTTCAAAGTGAGATTCATCCACAGGTGAAATTTAGAATTCAACAGAGCATCTACCTACAACAGAGGATGTATTCATTAGTGATAATGAAGAGACCTACAAGTCTATAAATGGTGAGGGGATACTTTCTAGAGTAGTGAGAAAAGTTAGAGGAAGAAGGTGATCCTCTCCACCGACATTGATCCAGAGAGAGAGAAATAGGGAGTGACCCTTGGGAAAGCAGTGAGCTAACCCTAAACATTGTAAAGGCAGTGAGCCTAGAAATAGAAGTGATCTATCCCGAACGTTGTAACAACAGTGTGATTTTAGTGAATTTGGTACATCATCACATTTCTGGTGTATGCTCCTTGGACGTAGCCTGGTTAGGGTGAACCAAGTATAAATCGATGTGTCATGTGCATTCTTTAGTTTTTTGTATATAATTTTCTGTAGGAATGAGATAGAAGAGAGTATTTCTTAATAGCGAGACAATATCAATAGGGGTAGTTTTTTTAATCTTTCATACCCTGATTAAACCCCCCCCCCCCCTCAGGGTATCATACCTAGTGGACCTTACACAAGATCTGAGGGATTGGTATTCCAAAATGGATGTTAGCTTAAGAAAAATTAATTTTATTAAAGGAAGAGTGGATATCAATATTTATATTAATTAAATTCAAGTGTATCCCCATAATGTATTTATTTATGTTTATTAAATAATCTATTATGGTAATGATTAAATAAGTTGTGAAATATTTTCTGATGAAATGAAGATCGAATTTGAAGTGTACATGCTGGGAGAAATGAAATAATTTTTTGGGTTAAAAATCATAAGAAATAAAGAATATATTTTTCTCTCCGAAGAAATTTTTCTAAAGAACTTCTCAAGAAGATCAACACAGGAAAATAAAAACCTATTTCCACATCAATTTCAATAGGAACAATGACGATTAAATATTTATAAGGAAATTATATTGATTAGAAAGAGTATCAGAAGCTGATTGAAATCCTATTGTATTTGACAGCCTTAAGACCTGATGTTGTTTATTTCATTACCTTATGGGTAAGATTTCAGATTGCTCCCCATTAATCACATCTTATTGCTAAAAAACTATTTATCAAATACATGAAAGGAAAAAACTAAATTTGGGATCCGACATTTATCTGATATAGTATAGATTTTTCTTGGTATTTAGATGCATATTGGGAAGGAAATGTTGATGATAGAAGATCCACATCTAGTGGAGTAGTATTCATTGGAATTAATTATGCTAGTTGGAATTCAAAGAATTATAATCCATGGACTCTCAGTATTGGTGAAGATGAGTATATTGTTACAACTCGAGCCGCTAGTCAACTCATGTGGATGGAAACTCAATTAGATGATTTACTTGTTGAAGTGAAGTTATCCATTCTCTAGGGTTGTGATAATGAAAGAAAAATTAATATCACCAAGAATCTAGTTCAATATTCTCATTCATAACATATTGATATGAAAAAAATCATTAAATAACATGTGTAGAAGAATGAATTTTACTTGAAGTGTGTTCACACATCGAAACAAGTGGATGACATTTTCACAAAAACATTACCAAATGAATCACTTTCAAAATTGAGGATGATCATGGGTGTCCAACCACTCTCTCATCAATGCTGAGGTATGTTTTTCTATACCCTCTATCGTCTTACCTTAGGATTGAATTTTGATGGGGGATAATTGTATTGTTCCATAAATAAATTGCATAAAAGAGAGAGTTGTGGGTAAGATGTTAATTCAGAATTTCTTTGTGAGTGAACTATTCTAACTTTTGTTGGATTCATTGGAGGAATTATTATTTTTTATTCCAGGATGGTTGAAGAATTGATGAGGAAGAGATATGAAGATTTTATAATAATCACTAATTTTTTACAAAAATAGATTTTGATGTCAATGATTCTATATTCCTATAAAGAGTTTCCTCATGTAGGCTTAGAATTGTTGAAAATTAATCCATTTTTTGTGAATAAAATTTTTAGTGATTTATGAAACTTGGTTGGCAAAAAAAATACAAAGGAGAGATTTTTAGGACCAAGTAGATGAGGAATGATATTGTCTTCAGGTGTTATCTTTCATTTTCAAGGAATGATTTTTAAAGTCACGTCATCTTGTATCATGGAAAAATCGTATTGAGGACTATTTTCAAAAGAATCAGATCCATGATTTCAAAATAATCGGATCCTTGTTTTCAAAAGAAAGGTACTTGTGTTTTATGAACATTAAGATTCAGTTTTCCCATCATAATGACAAATTGATCATTATCTAGAAGGATAGAATCAGTCTCATAGAGAATGCATCTAACAAGAAGTAAATGGTCTCCTGATTCACTCTAAATTTGGTGTGAAAGATGTGTCTAATTTGATGAAGTATCAAATTCTGTTGACTAAGATACATTTAATTATGATGATGCTTTTCCAATTTTTATTTCATTTAAATCATTAGTTGATTGGATAACTTGTGATGCATGGTTGATGGAAATAGGGGGAGTAAAAGGTGGTGCTATGTGAAAAAGGTGGTACTGATATAAAAGGTGGTTCCAGTTAAAAAGGTAATGTTGATTGACAAGATCGTGGAAATTGAAAAGGTGATACTAATTGAAAAGGTGGTTCCGAATGAAAAGATTTTGTTGATTGAAGAGTAAAAAATGGGGCCATTTGTTTTTCAAAATGATCGTATCTGAGTGGTGGATGAAATGAACATACCCAAAATGATTTTACCCAGTATAATCATAATTAGAATGATCATACCCAGAAAAGATCGTATTATGGAAAATCATATATAGGAAAATCGTAATCATTATGATCGTATCTAGAATTATCATACTTAGGATGATTGTATCCACACCAATGATATTCAGAAAAGATCCTACAAAGACTAAGAAGAAAAGAAAGTAGTTGGAATGAAGGGAAAGTTAAGATACTTTATAATCCTAGTATGACGATGATAAATCTATTCTCAAAATAATTTAAAGTCATGAATGAAGTCATGATACAAAAACAAGATTGTGAATGAATGTGTTTTAAGTTGGTCAAGAGAACTGATAGAGAAAATGAGATAAATCATCTCATCCATTTAGAATGGGTTGAATTACATTGTAGGTTTCTAATTGGGTCAAGGGAAGAGGAGAAGATGATGTTTTTTTATCTCAGGCGTGCTAAGAGAAAAAGATAAGGAGTTTTCATGATTTAATATTAGAGGAGATTTACATTCATAAGAATGATCTTATTCAATAAATCAGATTGTTATATATTTCTTCATACAATTTCTTAAAATTGATATAGATCTTTGTATTGAAGAAATCAATATTGAGAAAAATCTAAATCATTTATTGAAATCGTTATTGGAAATCGAAAATAGTACTTGACAATTGAGATCATACATGGAAATGAAATCATTCTTGGCCATTGAAATCAAACTCGGCAATTGATATCCTTCTATAAATTCAAATGGAAGGATAAAGATGGAGATGAAGTGAAATAATAATTGAGATGGTTCGAGAAGAGTTGACGAAGTTAAAATAAATCCCAAGATTTCCGGGGAAATTGAAATTTGGGTTAATTTGTGTGAATAGGAATGTTTTTTGGGATTCCCGCTAAGGAATTTCGAGGGTCACCTATAAAAGAGAAGTAATTTTTACATTATTACCATGGGTATTGTACACTACAGTAGAGAGGGAATCTCTGAGTTAGTAAATTTGAGAAAGTAGATATCGTATCGATCTTAGTTGAAGACATTTTGATGGAGATAAGACTTAGTATAAGAGACAAGGTCATGATGTTTTTTACAGTTGATCATTGTACTTAGGTTTTATTGTACTCAGTATATCATCATTATAACAACGCTTCTTTTAATTACACACATAGACATGATTTATTACATAGAACTTTCAATTTATACTACAAAGAAGATCAATAGGTCTAGTGTCTTTAGGGATTAGGAACATTACATAACAACATAAAACATGAAATGCAACATCTTATTGAAAGATTCCTTTACATGAGCACTACATTCCATCATAATTAGCGTTGCATTGGATAACCTGAAGACATAAATAAGAAAGGGATGAGCTATAAAACCTAGTAAGGGAGTAAAAAAGGAATAACATGATGAATACAATACATGTTAGTAAATAGGAATATCAATGGAGCATAAAAAACATGAACATAATGGAATGATATAGCATGATTATCATAACATGGAAATGTGGCAACAACACTTAACATGGAATTAGCATGAGCCAGGGTTCATTGCACATTGAGAATGAGTAAACCATAATTGTGCCCGAAGCATGAGTAAACCCTTATTGAACTAAAACTAGCCTGAGTAATCACCCATTGCACATGACGTATCATGATACTATACTTTACACAATGCATTGGAGCGCTATCAGGGCCCACCCTTCTTAAACATTTCATTTCATGCATAAGTGTGCCACATGGATCATATATCATGGAATCAATCAACATCATAAGTTATTCCATGATAAAAGAATGTCGAATAAATACATGAAAATATCATTCAGTATTGATATTTCCATAAAGGTGAATACCCTTGATAGAGACTTGGGTATTGTATTCATTATACAGTTATCTTGGCATGGGAAAACACTACACAATTTCAACAGCATAACGGTATGATAAAAGAATTCATCAAAATTTTTGATGAGAGAGAAATGAATGTCTCATCGTATGTAAATTAAATTTATATTAAGGGGGTTATATAGATACATGTCTCAACAAATGTAATGGAATTTATATATGTAATACAAAACAATTCCTTGAATGTAAATTGGGTGAGATAAATTTCTTATGGAATTTTGGCATGGTAACAGGTGTACATGGGAGGAATTAATGATAGATAAAGGGGATCTACCATTATTAAAACATGAATAGGGATGTATGGGAGAGTTTCAAAATCATACCCCAACATTTATAATTGAAAATAAAAGGGCACAACAATATAATGAATCTTGGACATAAATAAGAAAAGTGAGAATCCCTTACTTATAAGTGTGATCCCAATGGCATGGGAGGCGATTGAGAGAGACTTCTTGGGAGATTAGAGCACCTTTGTAAGAATATATAGAGAGTAGGGAAGAGGTTGGACTAACTGAAAAGGCTTTGAGTTATGTGGAAGTGGGAGCATGGGTGGGTTTATATTGGAATGTAGAGGGAATTTTTTTATTATTTAGGTTTGGGACACCATACATTGAACTAATCCAAACCACTATCCATCCCCTGGTTTTGGCCCATAGTATTTTATAAAGGGGCATGGAAAACAATATTTTATAAGGGCAATGGCCGAACGTTTATTATAATAATATGGTGGTTTATGTGGAGGTGAGTCACACTCAAGGAAATCAATTCAAAAAAACTAAAATGTTTTATAAGTCTTGAAGGGTCCACTAAAGCTTTGTAAAATAAATAAAACAAACCTAAAATCACATTATTTTAATGGAAAAATATATACTGGCTGAGAATAATGTTTATAGTATTTTATTACATTACTATTGGATCATTACGATGTCCTAAAACACATTTTATATTTAAACGGTATTTAATTTTTACCCAAAAATTCAAATATCTCAAAAAATTATGAAAATTTCACCATTTGATAATTTTGATGTCTTGATTCCAAAAAAATATTCATTTTACCTAAATAATTTTCTAAATATGTGAATTTTTTTCTTTTAAAATAAAAACTGACATTTATCGAAAATTCATGGGTTTTGAAAAAATTGGCTTTCAAACATTAATAAAAATTACAATTGTATACATAAAAATTATACGATCATTTATGCATAATAAAAGTAATTATATAATAATTTTATTTTATTAAAATATTATTTAATTAAAAAATAAATTAATTTATAAAAATATATTTCTAAGTTGAATATTAACTAAAAATGTTTTTTTGTTCGTTAAAAACTATTTAAGACATAATAGTAATAAAATAAATGTATATAATTTATTATATACAAAAATAACAAACATAATTATAGTGTTATGGTCTTGTTAAATAACCCATTATTGCACCAACATTAGACCTTAGGGTAAGGTGTGCGGTTGTGACAGACTCTTGGGGTGGCTTGGATAACATCGCTCGGGTGGTAATCTCTATCAACTTCCACTTCTCTTGTAGGCAGTTCCATTCAAGCTTCACGTGTTGAATCTCGAATTTGGCTTGGTCAAGAGAATATCCCAATGACACCACCTACCTTTTGAGCTCTGAAAAATGAGATTCGTACAGGGCAAGGCTACTAGATGAGGTCATAGCTTCCTTTTTCATATTAAATTGGATTTGTTAATGCCCTATATTTATACAAATCATGTGATCACTATTCAAAAACTATATTAGCAACAGTCACAATTTTTAATGGTATTTTAAAATCCCAAACATAAAACCAAATATGTGCATATTTTTGACATAACCATAAAAAAAACTGAAATAGACCAAGAAGAATTTTCATTAATGAATTTTGGGGTCGTTATGATCTTCCCCCCTTAAGAAATTTCTCCCTCGAAATTTCCATTTCCCACACTAAAACAGATGTGGGTAACTTTGATTCACCAAATTCTCTAATTTCCATGTTGCATCTTCAAACTTATGGTTTCACCAAAACAAATTGACGAGGGGAATTGCATTATTTCATAGAACGTTTTCTCTACGATCGAAGATATTCACTATTTTCTCCTTCTCTCTAGTTGTACTACCTCTAAAGTGAGTACATGTGAAAGTTCTGGTATGTAATTACTTAAGAGAGTAACATGAAAGACATCATGTACATTGGACATGGTAGGTGGAAGTGCTAGTCGATAGGCCACAGCCCTGACATGATCTCGAATATAGAAGGGGTTGATGTACATAGGTCTTAACTTATCCTTCGTTCCAAACCTCATGAACTTCTTCCATGGAGATATGCATAGAAATTCCATGTCACCAACTTTGAACTCAAGGTCTTGTCGATGATTATTTTCATAACCCTTCTATCGACTTTGGTCTGACGGGATATGCTGCTAAATGGGGTTCACCTTCTCCACCATTTGTTTAACAATTTCAGGTCCTAGAAGCTTACACTCATCGACTTCATCCCAACACTCCAATGTTCTACAACTTTTCCCATAAAGGGCATCATATGGTTCCATTCGAATGGTCAAGTGGAAACTGTTATTGTAGGAGAATTCAACCAGTGGAATATGTTGGTCCCACCATCTTTTTAAGTCTATAGAACATGATATTAACAAATCTTTCAGTGTATGAAATGTTCACTCAGATTGGCCATCAGTTTGGGGATGATACACCATACTAAAGTTCAATTCAGTACTTAGATCATGTTGTAGACTTTTCCATAACATTGAGGTGAATCTCGAATCACGATCAGATACAATATACAGTGGTACTCCATATAGCCTTACCACTTCGTTGAGGTAAATCCATTCAAGTTGATCCAATGAGTAGTCCTCTCATATCACGATAAAGTGAGCTATCTTTTTATGATAATACACAATAACCCATATAGCATTGTTTCATCTAGATTTCCTTGGAATTTCAGTGACAAATTCCATGGTAATGTTTTCCCATAGCCATGTTGGTATGGGAAGTAGTTGAATCATCCCCTTATACTTTTTTTATCAACCTTCACTTGCATAAATACTAGGCAATTTGATGTATATTCAGCAATCTCCCTTTTCATATTGTCCCACCAAAGGTTTTCTCAGAGATCTCAATACATCTTTGTGCTCCTCAGGTGAATCGAGAATGTTGAGCTATTTACATCATTCAGAATCTCATTCTTTATCTCTGGATTAGATGTTATACATAATCATGACCCAAATCTCACAATTCCCTCATTCTCAACCAAGATGTATGAGGATTTACCATTTCTAACAGCTTCATCCCTTTTCAGAATTTCCATATCCTTTCTTTGAGCATCATTTATTTTCTCCAAGAGGGATGGTTGAGCAATCATTTTAGAAAGGATTAATGATGTTCCTCCATTAATGATTCCCATGTTCCTCATATGAAAATCAATGAGGATTGGATCTTTCTCAATTCTCATCAATAGAGCAATCGATGGATCCGTTCAACTTAGAAAATACACCACCTTGTTTGCTTTCCCAGGGTGTTAATGTATTGAGTAGTCATAATCTTTGATGAGTTCTACCCATATTCTTTGGCGCATATTAATCTCTTTCAGTGTGAATATATATTTGAGGCTCTTATGATCAGTATATATCTCACACTTCTCCCCATAGAGATAATGCTACAAGATTTCCAACCCAAAGATCATAGCCACCAACTCCAGATAATGCATGGGATAGTTTTGTTCATGGATGTTTGGATTCCTTGAGGCATATGATATCACTTTATCATTCTGCATCTACACACAACCCACTCCCTTCTTTTAAGCCTCACTAAATACAACAAAACTTTCTCCACTCGTCGGTCATTTGAGCACTGGCATAGTGATAAGACTCTTTTTCCACTCTTTGAAGATCTCTACTCATTCATCACTCCATGATAACTTTACTCCCTTTTTATTTAGCTTGGTAAGAGGGTTGGATAATCGTAATTAATTTCTCACAAATCGGCGATAATAGATAGCTAACCCCAAGAAGCTGTGGATATCCATTACCGATGTTGGCCCCATACATCCCTCAATTGTAGATATCTTAGAGGGATCCACTGATACCCCATTGTTCATGATGATATGAACCAAGACTGATACCTCATTCATCCTGAACTCACACTTGTTGTACTTTTCATAGAGCATCTCATTCTACAAAGTATCTAGTACAGTTCTTAGATGCTCATCATGATCCTCATTAGTTTTGGAGTATATTAAAATATCATCAATAATGACTACTACAAATTTGTCTAGGTAATCTCTAAATACTCTATTCATCAAGTCTATGAACATTTCTGGAGAATTAGTTAGTCTGAATGCATTACTATGAATTCATAGTTCCCATATATTGTAAGAAAAGTAGTCTTGGGGATATCTTCCTTCTTCACCCTTACTTGATAATATCCAGACCGAAAATCTACCTTGGGGAAGTATTGGGCTCCACACATCTAGTCAAATAAGACATAAATTCATGGAATAGGGTACTTGTTCTTTATTGTGATTTATTTGAGCTCACAATAATCAATGCAAAGGCGCATTGACCCCTCCTTCTTGACAAAGAGGACTGGTGCACCCCATGGTGAAGCTCTTGGGCGTAAAAACCCTTTATCCGGATTCTCAAGTATTTGTTTTTTCATCTCCTCAAGCTCCACAATAGCCATTCTATACATATTCATGGATATTTGAATCCCCCCAAGTATAAGGTAAATTGAGAATTCAACATCTCTTCTAGGAGGGAGACCAGATAATTCCTTGGGAAATACTGCAGCGAATTACCTCACAATTGGCATTTCTTCAAGGATGGTTTCTACATTGGACTCAATCATCTAAACCAGATACGCGTGCTCATATGGAAGTAATATCCCTACCAAATATGATGTAAATAAAATAGATTCATCCTCCTCCTTGCACCTTTATAGAATCGGGGGTCGATTCTCTACATGGAGGGTGATTTCCCTCACAAAGAAATTTAGGTTGACTCTATATAAGAAAATCCAATACATGCCGAGAATAGCATAAAATTCCACTAAAGTGAGTATAAAGGGGTTCTCAAAGATGTTCAATCCATAAATTATGATAGGGGAGAAGTTATATTCATGGGAAGTAATGATTTCCCCTTTTACCGTACTCACCGACATCTTTACTTATATTATTTGTGGTGGTGTTGGGATTGTTCTAAAAAACGTTAGGGATATAAAAGAATGCATAGAACCAGACTCAAAAATTATGTTCATTATTCATGAATGAATAACTATTTTACCTGTCACCACATAGTTTTCAGGGTTCACTTCGGTGGTAGCTCTCCCTTACTACCTTGGAGGTTGTTAGTTGCCTCCGAAAACTCTTGTCTTAGGGAAATGATTTGCGTGGTTCCCTAGTGCTTTTTTAGTTGAATAAATGAACAATGCATTGAGGTTTGAACAGAACATTTCTCTCTTCTTTCACAGCTTCATGTTTTTCTTGTCGGCGGTTAACAGCTAGGTTCCCTTCTCTTCCACACATAAAGCATTTCCTCATCCCCTTCAATCAACTTCTGTGGTTCTTCTTTCCATACCTTTATAAGGTGGGGTGTTGTATTTTCTTAGCATCGATGGATTTATTCATCAGACTTCCAGAATTGAAGTCCACCTTATGCTTCTTATCCCCATGATAACACTGAGATTCTCCAATATCTATTTCGACCTTGAGGGCACATCAGACAAATTCCTCATAGCTGTCGATGTAATGGATCCCCAGGGCTTTCCTCCCACCAAATAAGTGGTCAACCTTGAATTTGGGGGTAAGGAAAAAGTCAAAGGTTTATCGTGAAATCCTTTTAAGGTTCTCCTAGTATGCTCTTAGGGATTCATCAACTTTTTTCTTGAGGGCAAGGAAGTCCCTTTCCATCTTAAGCCGAAGGGTGCGTGAAAAATATTTATCAAAAAACATTTTCCAGAAATCCTTCCATTCCAATGCCTTGATATTCTCCTTAGGATTAATATTATTGATCAATGTAAACCATTGATCGTCTTCACCCTCCATAAGATAACTAGACAGAAGAAACTTCTCTTGTTCGGAACATTGAAGGATGGAAAAGATGTTTTCAATGGAGTTGATCCATTGTTCAGTGATTGAGGGATCAGATGATCCATTAAATGTAGGAGGCCTTTGTCTCATGAAGGTTTCGATTGCGACTTGTTCCTTCTTGCGGGGGGGGGGGGGGGGGTAAATTTTCCTCTTGACCCATGTTTCTATTAAAATAATGTGTTAATTGAGAGGATATCATGACAATGTTCACGATTCCTTCTCCCATCAGATTGGGGATCTCATTAGAAAAATCATCGCATTGATCTTCACATTAGTTGTTAGCATATGTCCTCCTATTACCGACCATTGGAAGAAATAAAAGAAAAGATAGGGGTAACACATAAAGGGTAATCCAAAGACAAAAACTTATGACTTATAAATTACTTTTATTTCCTTAACTTATGCATATATAAGCTTCAATCTATGTTATCCATGATCTATTTTCTAACATGTGTTCTAAGAGGATTTTTTTTAAAATTCCCATAATAATGGTTCATACTAATCTTTTTAATGTAAAAAACCATATCCCTAAGGAGTTTCATAAACAAGAGTGCAGAAATACCTGTTGTCGTGTACCAGGATACCCCAGGTCAAGCCCGAAACTCCTTATTAGAGTTTTCACTCATAGGTACATTTGTGCTAGATCCACTGCTACCTAATCGTATCTAGACAGGGATGTATTTTTTGATAATACACTAATTCAATACTCACCAAAACATAGGGATATTTTTCTATTATACATAGTCTAGTCTCTAAGACTTCACTAAGGTTTTCTAATCCAAATTTCAATAATAACTGAACCTATCTATTGATACCAACTATAACAACCCTAATTTTTATTACACACAGATACACGATTTATTACATAAAATATTTAATTGATACAACATAGAAGATCGAGAGGTATAATATATTTGGGGATTAGCAACATTGCATAACAACTTAAAACATGAAATGAAAAATCTTATTGAAAACTTCCTTTACATGACCACTACATTTCCTCTTACTTAGCATTGCAAGGGATAACCTGAGGACATATATAAGAAAGGGGTGAGCTATTAATCCTAGTAAGGGAGTAAACAAGTCATAAAATGAAGAATAAAATACATTTTAGGTCATAAGAATATCAATGGAGCATAAAAGGACATGAAAGTAAAGGCATGATATAGCATGATTAACATATCATGCAAATGTGGCAATAACACTTAACATGGAATTAGCACGAGCCAAGGCTCATTGCACATGGAGCATCAGTAAACCCTCATTGCACATGAATCATGATTAAAACCTAATTTCACATGAATTATAATGAGTAAACACCCATTGCACATGATGTATCATGATACAATACTTTACCCAATGCATTGGATTGATATCAGGGCGCACCCTTCGTAAACATTTCATTTCATGCATAAGTGTGCCACATGAATCATATAAAATGGAATCAATCAACATCATAAGTTATTACATAATTAAGTAAAGATGAATAAATAAATTAATGTACCCTTCAATATGTATATGTTAATAAAGGCGAATACCTCTGATAAATACATTGGTATGCTATTCACTACACAATGATATTGGCTTGGGAAAATGCGGTGCCATTTCGGCAGCATAACTTTGTGATATAAGAATTCATAAAAATGGTTGATGAGAGAGAAATGGGTGTCTCATCACATGTATATTAAATTGATAGTAAGGTGGTTATATCGATACCTGCCCCAACAAATGTAATGGAATTTTGATATTTAATATAAAAGAATTGCATGACTGTAAATGAAGAGAGAGAAGTTCCTTACGGAATTTCTACATGGTAAAGGGTGTACATGGTAGTAATTAATGAGAGAGAAATGGGATCTATAATTTTTCAAACATGAATAGGGAATAACGAGGGAGGTGTGAAATCATACGCCAACATTTATAATTGAAAATAAAAGGGCAAAACAATATAATGAAGCTTGGGCATAAATATGGAATGTGACAATCCCTTACTTGGAAGTGTGATCCCAAAGGCCTAGGAGGGGCTTGAGAGAGACTTAATGGAAGCTTGGGGTGCACTGGGATGATTATAGAGAGAGGAGAGAAGAGGTTGTATGAACTCCAAAGGCTTTGAGTGAAGAGGAAGTGGGAGCACGGGTGGGTTTATATAGTAAAGGAGAGTGAATTCTTTATTATTTTGGTTTGGGACACCACACATTAAACTAATCCAATCCAAAAACCAGCCCATGGTTTTGGCCCATTGTTTTTTCCAAAGGGGGGTGGAAAATAATATTTTTAAGGGAATGGCCTAAATTCTTTAAAATAATAGGGTTTCTTTTGTGTAGGTGATTCACACTCTCAAGGAAATCAATTTAAAAAACTAAAATGTTTTATAAGTCTTGAAGGGTCCAACTAAAGCTTTTGAAAATATATCAAATAAACCTAAAATCACATTATTTTAATGGTAAAACATGTATTGGCTGAGAATAAAATTTACAGTATTTTTTACATCACTATTGGATCATTATGTTGTCATAAAACACATTATTTATTTAAATAGTATTTAATTTTTACCCAAAAATTCGACTGTATCTAAAAATTATGAAAAATTCACCATTGGATAATTTCAACATTGTTTCTGATGCTTTCGTCGGGGTGCGCCCGCATCCATCATGCAGAGGACGCACTGTTGTTACCCTGTATTCCCGCTTTCCAAATGCGGGCAACATCAGTTCCTTATTTAGGGACGTCTGGTCCTTGATCGAAATAGGATGATGGGATGTCGGTTCTTCCTTCTAGGGATTCCTCCTTGTAGCTCATCACCTAGTCTAGGTATCCCTTATAGATTAAAAATGTAATTCGTGAAGCTCTTCCCGGTGCCATATCTTCATGAACACCAGTTAATTACACTACTTCTGTCACGACCTTCCAAGGGGTCCAGTCAGGGCAGCAACCATCGGTTAGGAGAGTAGTCACGTTGGGGCATCACTGGCGTGTCTTGACGCTGGGGATTGGCATGTCTGCCCTCTATCCCTTATTATAGGGCTTCTCGAGGGCGCGGAAGCCTGAGGCATCCCAGATCGAACGTGGGGAATTGTATGCCATAGGGATGTATCTGAGGTTTTCCTCAGCTTCCTATGATTAACACAGGGTATGCCTCAAGCTTAACATCCAGTGGAGACGGATCAGACTTATCGGAACACAAGATAGATTGGATCAGATTGAAGAACCCCCTGTAGGGAACACCGATGTTGGGGCCAACACGTGGGTAGATTCTCGAATACTATGGAGGGGGGATGAAGATTGAAATGGCATGATCCCACTAGGATGTGGTGGCCCGGGTAAGAGTCATGATGGATGGTGGCTTTGGTCTTGGTTCTCGAAGAGACTTCCTACGTATCCCCATGGAAAGGAATAAAAGTATGCATAGTTCGATGATACGGTGGGACACCTAAAGAGGCGACTCATGAGAATGAACGTGTGGATGAGACCCAGAGGAGGTAGAACCTCCAAGTTAGGGCATGAGCTTCCCGAGACACGTGGGCTCCAGGGAGAGATCAAGATGAGACATGAGTGATGGGCTCGTTCCTTGTGGAGGCTTCCTACGTATCCCCATGGCGGGGAATCAAAGACTTCGTAGTTCAGGTGGAGGATACAGTTTAACGTCATGCGGGATGAGAACGGGGCTTACACTTTGAGGTGGCCCAAGGTGGTGGGGCTTGAACCTCGTGGAGGCTTCCTACGTACCATGCCTTAATACGGATCAAAGTCATCGTAGTTCGGGATGGGTTGGGACTTAAATTATGAGGCGGCCCATGGTGGTGGGGATTGAACCTCATGAAGGCTTCTTACATACCATGCCTTAGCATAGATCAAAGTCCCCATAGTTTGGGTGGACAGTTTAACGTCATGTCGGACGGGGGCAGTTGGGGCTCAGGCTCTGAGAGAGCCCAAGGTGTGTCATATTCGGTGCTCAATCTAAGCTCATGGGAGTCATTCTCGGTGTGAGAACCAAGATATAGCGGAGACCTGATGATCACTTCACGAAGGGTGTGTCGTGGGAAGTGAAAAGGGACTTATGCGTTGAGCGGCCCATGGTGTCGGTACATACTTTAGGATGGAGGGCCGAGGGAGACAAAGCGCAGCAGGAGATGGATTTGGCACCCAGGAAGATAGTAGGGGCCCCGTTCCCTATCACAACCTCCACTGGCCTTGGTACTGAGGAAGTGAGGAGGAGCAGGGGTGTTACCTCCTGGAAGGAAGGCTAGGGGCTTACACCAAGGTGGCTGACCTCCCCCGCAGAAAAAACGCCGCTCCAATAAAGAGGGAATCATCCCCTGTGACGGGTGATCCCATCACCATGGAGGCGAGTGGGCATGGAGAATGTCTGAGGTAGGGGGACCCTACATGTGAGGTATAGGGCCAGGTCATAGTTTAACGTCATGTGTTGAGGACGAGGTGCTTAGCAGTTTAACTTCCTACATCTTGGATGAAGTGGGAATGCTCCACACCACTAGGACTTACATAACTAGTACCCTATGCTCCCTGTGGGAGATAAGGCATCGTAAAGGCCGTACTGAGGGGGTGTCATGTAGTGAACCATTGAGGGGTCCTCGTTAGCGTGGCTATGCGAAGAAGCAATAGCTGTTAGCGTGCTTATGCGAAGAAGCATGAGGCAGAGCAACACAACGGGAAGGATTGTCCAAGGGATTTTGATGTTACTTCGTACAACCATAGAAGGTCTTACTAGAAAACCATGTATGATTCGTATGCCTAGGGTGCACGAGACACCTGCGAACGGCACCTAGAAGGAGGGCATCGGGCGTTCGTGCAAGAGGGCGCCCGGGGGGGGGGGCACTGAGTTGAAGGGTGATGGGAGATTGCGCGCAACCCTTGGGGCTTTCATGAAATAACGAGGCCCAACGCGAAAAGCCCCAGGTTGGCACGAAATCAGTGTTGCTTGCGTGAAATAGTGGGCTGAGGTTCTGCATGCGACTTGAAGGGATTGCGTGAAAAGAAAGGGATTGCGCGCAAAAGAAGGTCTTGCATGCAAAGGAAGGGGTGCACGTGCAAAGGAAGTATTTCACGCATCTTGGCCAGCTTGCGTGCCCCAGAAAGGATTGCGCGCAAGGGTCAGACTCCGAAGGGGTTGGATTTTAGTCCAAGCCATTGGGATCTCACATGAAGTCAGATCCCGAGGCGACTTGGCATGAAAAAAGAACCATACGTGAAGGCCATATTGCATGAGTGCAGAAGGTGGATTTCACGCACGAGAGGCGGTTCAAATTTTTCATCCCTGAAAAGGATGGGGGTCACCTTCTTTTTCTAGGCATCCAGCGGTGTGGAATTCAGGGCGGCGCGAAATAATTGCACGACAGAGGCGGCAGCATGAAAGGCCAACCACGCGGGGCGCGGGCGTGAAATTAATTCGCGCTGATGTCGGGACTCTTCTCAAATCCTGGTACTTTCCGTGCGGGGTATCTTTTTTTCACGCAATTCACCCTTTTTTCCGCGCAACACCTTCGGGCCCTCCGGACTGGGCTTCCGGGTCTGGATATGACTTCGCTTTTTTCATTTTCGATCTTTCTCCAGCACTTACGCACTTTTCAGCATCTACAAATTCCCCCCTCAGAATGGGATCAGTGAGGGGTCACAATGATCATATTCTGAGGGAAACACCAAAATGCAGGGCTTCATGGGCCCCCTGCACACAAAAATTTCAAGCGGTGCACAAAACATGGAGAGGCACGGAATCCGCTTTTCACGTGGGCGCAGAACCCAGGCTTCATCTATAAAATCAGCCACATGTCCCATGCTTCGTACGCCTTTTCTCGCGCGCAACCCGGGACTTTTCGCGCCATAGTCTAAAATTTCACGAAGCCCGCTGATTTTCTGCACCAGACTCTCATATTTCGCGCAACACTCCCGAAATTAGTTGGAAAAAGATGGCCACAAATCGGGCTGATGAGGCAGAGGCCGCTACCCGCAGAGCTGAGATGGTTGAGAACCTGGAGGTTTATGGCACAAAGAGGGTTGTCTCCAATATCCACTCCATCTACAACATGCTAACCCCCGTCCAGAAAGAGTACTCCTTATCTGACAATCTGCTGTTGTGGGACTTTGGCATTCTGGAGGAGGTACTCTTGCTACTGCCCTGTCGGACATCTACCCTGTCTATTAGCCTGCTGATCCTGAAGAAATTGACTATTCAGATTTGGAAGCAGCTGAGGAGATCCGGATGACGTGACGCAAGGGGTGTAAGTGCATCCGGAGTTTCCTCAATCAGCCCTTGGTGGAATGGCTGAAGTGAATGGGGTCACTCCACACCTGGCTGTTCTTCCTGTGTGCTGGAGGGGCAGATGCTCAACACCTTCACATTATTGTCAGTGATTACATGGATGAGAATATGCGTGAGAGCAGCTGGCATGCCGACGTCATCCGGTGCCAGGAGGAGTCGGGGAGTACCCGAGCATTTCTGAGGGTGGAGCAGGAGGTCCAACGCCTTGAGGAATATGCGAAGGAGCCTGATGTATTCGTCACAAACTGCTCTGAGCTCGTGGAGCATCTGAGGGCCCAACTGGTGGATGCTCAAGAACAACTCATAGAAGTGAGTCTCCAGATAACTGAGCTCTAAGATAAACAGGCGTGGGCATGGGCCAGGGTCAGGGAGCTACACCCCGCGACTGCCGATTAATGAAGGGTCCTCAGGGGATGGGAGGCAGTCTTGGGGGCCACCATCAAAAAGGTGGCGGCATTGGAGAGATCAATCCAAGTGGCCGACAATTAAGGGCCCTTCTTTGGCCACACCCATACACTTGTCCCGCTTGTACTGCTTCTTATTATTTTTAACTATATGCATAGAAAAATTTCCTTACATTCCCCATTACTTAACATACGTGTTTCTTTGGTTTAACATGGTCAACCATAATCATGAAATAAATATCAATCCATCACTAAGATCATGTGGGTCGTGAGAAGCAACGTTGGCTCGTACTATCACTCTGTTTGATTGTGGGAGCGTCAACCATGCTTCGGGCATTCAAAATTCAAACCCGGATTTCCAAGGAGAAGAGGGAGGCTCATCCAAAAGAAGAGGACCTCAGACCAATTTATGTATCGCCTTCTCAATGTGCTCTAGCGCATGAACGAGGAAATTCTAGGGGCATTGGAATAAGTCCGAACATAGGGGAATGAAAAATGTGAATCACGTTACCCAAATTTGGAACACTATGGGAGGGGCGTGGAAATGAAGGAAGACTATTGACAGTGTTTGAAACACAGTGTTCCTATTGCATTATCCTGAAATGGGGACAATAATGAGGGTCGACCGCTGACCATGTTCGCGACATGGGACTTAACTCAAATATCATCGATCAGTCTTCCAGAACATTAGACCAGGACAGCTGGCGGATCGTAGGTTGAGCATCCATACTATTAGGGGGTCCCTTCATACTTGATCAGTTTTCTGGAACTTTGGCCCATGATAGCAGGGGGACCGTAGTTCGAGCATCCATACTATTAGGGGGTCCCTTCATACGTGAAAGAGGATGAGGATCTGAATAAAGGGGCACGTAAAGCGTGGAAAGTGAGGAGGTGGTTTGTTCGAATAGAATCCAACGCTCCCATTCTTGTGGCACTGTGGTGGAAGCAAATTAGGAATGTGAATTAATCTGATCATGGATCATCCCTACTTTTAGACAGGACCTCCCTGGTGAGGGAACTGTCACTTCAAAATGACATTATGGGGCATCGCAAACTTATTTGTGGTAAATTCTGTAGTCAGAAGACTCCCCGAGAAGTCCGGAAAATGGGTCGACAGTGAGGAGGGATGGGATTTGGTGATCCTCGGGGATGGACCCTAGCTGAAATGTCTAGTCGTTTCTACGTATCCGATAAGGATGAGAATCAAGATGTACGTAGTTATGGAAAGGGTCTTATTTTATGGTATTAGAACTCGGACTAGGGATTGGTAAGGAATGCAGGAGGCACATGGTAAGGTGGTTACGAAACCTGACATGAATGAGGACATAAGCCCCACTTACCATGTGTTCCCTGGGGAAGTGCTCAGGTCAAGGGACTAAACATGAAAGCTAGGTGAGGCTCACGGGGAAGTGCCCAGGAGCTCTTATGTATCTCGTGAGGAAGAGAATCAAGCCATATGTAGTTCTTGGAGGGTGGTATGGTACGGTAAGGTACCAGTGCAAAGGATGAAATGGGCATGCGGGTCTAACCCTCACACCAAAAGAAGCGGCATTTGATGTATCTTGTTTGTCTTTTAAGGTGAATGGTTTTTCTTTTATGGAGTGACAAACTTAGGGTAAAAATTCATGGCATCGCCAGAATAATCAAGCCATATACGAGCATTGAAAAATGGTATGGTAAATGACCGATACCCAACGTGATGTCCTCTATGATGAGGTTATCACAAGGCATGGCCATTTTTCATCGTGTGGCCGGGATGATATCATCACAGTATATGGTCATGTGGTAGGACCAACCGGCACAGTTTAAAGTCATATGGCTTGGACTTGGGGGAATGTGCACGACACGATAAAACATACCCAATGTGAATGTGGATGAGGTCTAGATCACTGCGCGCACCTCTGGGAGAGGGGCCTCGAACCCAGAGGCATGTGAGGGTCAGAGGATAAGGGGAAGGAGATGCTAGATTCTAATCGAGCTAGACCCTAAATGCAATGTCCAGGTGACCCCATGTATCCCATGGGGATGAGGGTCATGTTGAGCATAGCTCTTAGAGAAGATTCCAGTTTATGGTCTTAGAGATCGGATCGCGGGAGCCCCGAGAGGTGCCTTATTGAATCTTTGTCTGCCTGAAAAGCGGAGGTGCATTGAGGGATAGTACCAAAAGTGTTGAGATTCCACATGGACATGATGGGGTGGAACATAATGTGAATCATGCAACCAATATTCAAGGCCTGAAGGGGCTGGCGTGACGACGGAGGATTACTGCTGACCATGTTCGCAACACAACATCCTGTCATGTTAGCCTGAAATGGGGACAAACAAATGAGAATCGACCACTGACCATATTCTCCGCATGGGATTTGTATCCATTTGTTGTTTGAAACCCTCTGGGGCATTGGCCTGTAAAGGTAGGAGAGCCCTTAGATGTGGTATCCATGCTGTTCTTGGGGGTCCCTTCGGGTGTGAGAGATAAAGGGGGGCCAAATTAAGGGGGAACACGACGATTGAAAAGTAGAAGGAACTTTCCTAAGTAGAATATGACACTCCAGGTCCTAGACGAGAGTACTCTGATCACATTGGAGGACCAGTGTAAAGGGTCAAGGGACTCAATTCAAGAGCATCCAAGAGATGGAGGATTCTCGGTAGAAGGGGGGGCATGGCACCAAAAACCATGTACCACACCTATATATCCCCCTCATGGAGAGGGACAGGACGAGGGGCCTAGGTGACCAGGAGATCATGGGATCTATAACAGATGGGGTGGACCTAGAGTATAAATGTTTAGGCGGTCCTACGTATCCCATAAGGATGAGAATCAATCCACACTTAGCTCTTGAAGGTATAGTTTAATGTCATGCGGGATGACATACATTTTAATGTCATGAGGGACGAGCAGTTTAAGGTCATGCGGGACCATAGGCCAGTTTAAGGTCATGGAGGACCATGATCCAGTTTAAGGTCATGGAGGACCATCATGCAGTTTAGGGTCATGCATGACCGTCCAGTTTAAGGTCGTGCAGTACCATCATGCTTAAGAAAAGTATTGCTTTAGGAATTTGGCATTGGTGGGAGGAGTTATACGCTCACCATCCAAGGTCACCAGGGAGTATGCTCCATTGGGATAAACCTTATGAACAATGAAAGGTCCTTCCCATTTGGGCTCCAACTTGGGTGGTTTCCTACCAGGGATCATTGGTGCGCTGAGATCCAACACCAAATCGCCTTGCAGGAAAGAGTGGAGGCGAACCTTCTTGTTGAAAGCTCGAGCCATCTTACTCTGATGCCTTTCTAGGTTTTACAGGGCACGAAGCCTATTCTCGTCCAGTGATTCCAATTCAACAATATGGATTTCAGCCACTCTATCCGGCACTTTCTGGTCATAGACCATTGTGTGCAATTAGGGAAATTGAATCTCAATGGGCAGGACGGCCTCTGTTCCATACACCAGGGAATATGGGGTCTCCTGGGTGGAATTAAGAGTCATCGTTCAATAAGCCCAGTGGGCGTTGGAGAGCTTATCCAGCCAAATCTTCTTGTTATCACCAACCATTTTCTACAGAATACTAGAGAGGGTTTTATTGAACACCTCAATCGGTCCATTTTCTTGTCTGTGATAGTGGGAGGTATGGTTTGAGCGAATGTTGTACTTTGCGTAAAATTTCTTCCACTCAGCTGCTCGGATGTTTGTGCCGTTATCAGTGAGGATAGCATGAGGAACCCCAAATCTATAGATGATATTGGAACACAATAAGTCAATGATAGAACAGGCCTTATCTTCCTTGAGAGTAATTTCCTCTGTCCACTTGGAAAAGAAATCCGTAGTAGTCAGAATGAATCGGCATTGGCGAGCCGTTGCCGGTGGGTATTATCCTATGACATCAAAACCCCAGATTGCAAAGGGCCAAGAGTACCTGGATGTATGGAGAGGCTCCTGTGGATGATGCACAGATTTATAATGAACTAGGAATGCATGGCATCTCTTGGAAAACTTGATGCGGTTGTGGATCATGGAGGGCCAAAATACCCTAGTCTCTGAATCTGGTGAGACAGTTTTGGTCCAGCCTGATGGCCACCACATGAACTGGCATGAACATCTTGCATGACCTGTGGAATCTCTACTCCTATGATGCAACGGAGGAGAAAACCATCAAATATGCACTTATAGAAGATCCTCTCAAGGCTAGGACCACTCTAGAGAGTAAACTGTAGCATGCGGTGTTGGATTCTGTCGCACTTGGCCCAGTCTGATCGGAGATTACCCTGTTGGTAGTATTCGACGAAGGGTTTCCTCTAATCGTCAATTACTTCGATCACCGCATTTGGAATACCTGGGGGCCCAGATGTAGAGGCACCGGTGGTAAGATGGTTTAAATACGAGCTGTAATCATCCTCTGGGGTGACGGGAGCAATGAATCTCCGGTGCACCATGTGGATAATCAGATCATCCTGCTCGGGCTCTGCAAGCGATGCGGCCAGGATGGCCAAAGCATCTGCTCGACCGTTCTGTGACTGAGGGACATAGATAACCTCTAGCCGATAAGGGAACTAAGCCATTAACTGGATATTTTGTTATAACAACGGTACAAGCTCTAGCTTTCTGAAAACATAGTCCCCATTGACCTGCTTGATGACTAGCTCGGAATCCCCTTTCACATGAAAATGGGGCACGTCGATATCAAGGGCCAGCTCAAGACCAGTAATGAGAGCCTGATACACTACCTCGTTGTTAGGGAAACCTTCCGATAACAGGAACGAGTAAGGCAGGACGGCTTGCGCTGAGGTGCTAAAGGCGATACCCACACCTACTCTATTGAGCCTGGGATCATTGAGCCTTCTACCGGTGGGGCTCCGAGAGGAACCGTCGAAGTGAATTTTCTAAAATTGGATTGCATGATCTATCGAGAGGATTGCCTCATCGAGAAAATTTCGGTCCAGGGACTGGTCCGCGGAGGTTGGATGGGCAGCTAGGAAGTCTTCCAATGCCTGCTCCTTGATAGCCTTCTGGGGCATGAACCTGATGTCAAAATACTGGAGGATCACCGCCCACCGCACTAGTCGACTAGTCAACATGGGGCGATTCAGAATGTACTTCAGCAGGTCTACCCGAGAGACCAGCTATACCTCATGGTGATGTAGGTAATGCCGTAATTTCTGCACAGAAAATACAAGCACAAGGTAGATCTTCTCTATGATGGAGTATCTGGTTTCTGTATCGAGGATCATGTGACTGATGTAGTAGAGGCTATTCTTCATCCCCTCATTATTCTTCTGGGCGAGAATGGCGCCAAGGGATTGTTCAAGGGTGGTAACATAGCGAATCGGCGGCTTCCAAGAGATAGGTGGCATCAAGACCGGAGTCTGGAGAAAATATTTCTTGATTTTATCAATGGCGGTCTGGCAGTCCTCATTCCACTCATAAGTGGTGCCCTTCTTCATGAGCCGAGAAATGGATTACAATTTCCTGCTAGATTCTCAATGAATTGTTGTATGTAGGCAAAGTGGCCTTGAAAACCTCAAAGATACCGAATATTGATCGGGGGAGGGATCCGGCTGATGGCCTTTATCTTCTCCGGGTTGATCTCGATGTCTCTATAGCTAACAACAAATCCATGGAATATCCCGGAGGTGACCCCGAAGTCACACTTGAACGGGTTCATATTCAGGTGGTGTGAACGGAGGAAACTGAAAACATTCTCAAGATCCTTGATATGGTCCTGGCACTGGAAAGATTTGACCATCAGATCATCCGCATAGCATTCCACCAACGTTCCCAGGATCAGCTTCAATATGCGATGCATGGACCATTGATAAGTGACACACGCATTATTCAGGCCGAAGGGCATAACCTGGTAATAGAGAGTACCTTTAGGTACCCTAAAAGCTGTAGAATCCTCATCCTCAGGGTCTATCTGGATCTGATTATATCCAGAGTAACCATCCATGAAGGAGAGGTCTTGGAACCCGACTATAGCGTCAATCAACAATTCTGTCACTGGAAGGGGAAAATCTCCTTTCAGACAGTGACAATTGAGATCACAGAAGTCGATGCAGACTCTGATCTACCCATGCTTCTTTCTGACTGGAACGATGTTGGCTAACCACTTGGTTTGTTGGACTTCCTTGGTGAAGTTGGCTCTGATTATCTTGTCAACTTCGACCTCGACCATTGCACCGTGAGACAGAAGCATCTTTCAGGGAGGTTGCTTGAACCCACGATGGTTTGCCGAGAGACCAAGGCGGTGGAAGGCTACCTGAGGATCTTATCCTAGAATATCATCATAACTCTAGGAAAATACATCACGGTACTGTTGGAGTAATTCCACATACAACTGCTTCTCCTCATGGGACATAGCGGCACTGATCAATGTGGATCTCGGATCTTCCTCGCTACTGAGTTTCACCGGTACCAACTCGTCGACCGTGGCTGAGACACCTTCCTCAAAGGCAAGGGGAGAATCATCCATATCTCATTCTCTATTTATGGAGGGGTCCTCCACTAGGGAAGCTACTTCTGAGCTACCAAACCCTGATGGGAGGCTGCTACCATCTTGTGAGGCTGTGGTCATTGCATCGGGGCACTCCGGCATTTCTGAGACCATGATTATGAAGGCTATCAACCTTATCCCATCTAGTCTCCAGCCCAAGGGGACACACTTGATAATATCGAAGTAGTAGTGGCGTGTCATCTGGAGCCGACTTATTCCTGCCTAGTGAAACAGAAAAGTATGATGTACTGCAGTTTCCATGAGCCGGACGTCTCGATACCTGATGAGAGTGGGAGGCTCTGGGATCACCGGAGCCTGGTTCGTATAAGAATACGAAGTGATCTTATGATGCTACCCATATCTGGGAGCATGATTCCCCCTTTTCCCAGAAATGAAGAAACATTGCCCCATATTGGGGGTTGTGGCCTCTAACCGATGGATCGGGAAGACGTAGGTGTCATTTAGGTCTACCCAAGGGTCGGGCGTAGCGGCAACAGGCTCAACTTAGCTTTCCTGGAAATTATTATCCTTGCTCTCGTAATAATCAGCATCCAAGTAGTGGGCTTCGCAAGAGGAAAAATGAGACACATCTCCTTGGAGTATGCCTATTCAACCATTAAGGGAGTACTTGAGGCATTGGTGATATGATGAGGGACTGTCGTGTGGAGATGGAGCAATGGCCTACCCATCAATGCATTGTACGCGGTGTCCTGGGAGAGATCCATGAACTCGGTGCTGTCAATTAGGCCACCAAACTGGGTCTTTGTACGGATCTTGCTGACCGGTTTTTGCTATGTCTTGTCATATCCCTGGAACCTTAAATCGGAGGGACTCAGGTCTTCTTCAAATAGCCCTAGCTTCCGCAGCGTCTGCGTCGGGATAAGGTTTATCCTGGAGCTGGTGTCAACAAGACAACAATGAACCTCCATAGTATTAAATTGGAAGGTGATGTACAACAGGCAAATGTTCCCCCGTATGGGGGAGCCTTCACCCTTTCCCGAGAACGAGATGGAGGCCTGGCATTTGGAATCCTCAACTTCTTCAACATGGAAGGTCTCTGTAGCTGCTAACTCTGTCTCAAACTGGAGGGGGCTCCTTAAAGCCTCGGAGAGTGCTTCGCGTATATCTGGCAATGGAAAAAGGGCCTAAAGGATGGAGAGCCTCGTTGGGATGCCATCTAGGTGCTTTAGAACATCATACTTCCGCTCTAGGAACAAACGTCTACTTACGGGAAGCCGCTCTGCGATTGGGGCATGGAAGACCCTGTCAGCTGGACCAGTGGCTGACTGGTACTAGGGACATCCCACTGAATTCTAGTCGAAGCTCGGAATTTCACTATCGGATGAGGATCATGCGAAGAGATCGGCCTGGAGTGGGGATAAACTTGTTGAGGTACAGTTTAAGTGTATCTGTCTGATCTAGTAGCACAAACGGTGGTGGAGGCGAACCTATCGACACCAGATGAAGAGGTTGCAGATGTTGAGTTCTGTGCTGGGCCTGCTATCTGGTCTCAGCGGCGTGCACGGCCTGGCAGGAGGTTCCAACTGATGTGCCCCGATGACTCATATGGCCATGGTTCCTCCGACGTTGGCATCACCTTGTGACATTGGGGAGGTTTTCCTAGCGCTCCCCCTCGTCGGGAGTCATATAGGGATTTACCAACTCAACGGTGTTAACCAAATCGTACCCTTGACTGTCACTTGATGAATCATCCACCACTGGGCAGATTCTGGGGATAATTCCCATCTCCAGGGGCATGAAGTTGCCGAGAGTGTGGAACAGCGACGACATTGGCGGGGCACATTCATTCTTCTAGCATCGTCGATGTTTGCTCTTCTGGGAAGTGGCCGGCTGAGATGATGATATAGAAGTGGTGGCCATAGCTTCTGAAGGCCCCAGCTAATTTAGGCATTCCTGAATAATGCCATGGGCATGAGAAACTATCTTGTGAGCCATAAAATCTTATACTTCTAGGACCCATGGTCAGAAACCTGCCGCCACTCACCTTCGTTGTCGCTACTGCTATCTGATCTCACAAAGATATCTGGCACTTGTGATGGGGCTGGGCCCATCCTGACTATGTTGTTGTCAATATGGTATTGGAGCCAGTACTTGGACACATATCATTGCTTGACGGTGTGCCCCAGGATCCGCTGATAAGGGAAGTTGTTGGGGTGATCAGTGAGACACACCTCTTCTGGCTTCTGTCACTCTAGTCGGACAATTCGTTGCTCTAAGGCACACCGGAAGTAGCCGAGGACCTGAGCCTCGTTGAACGAGTAGGTATGATTCCTTATATCCGTAAAGAGGGATCTAGGAGCCTAACCTTGAAGGGGGGCCGAAGGAGCCTGTCGAGGAAGTGAAACTTGATTATCTCTCCAAAGCGGTGGCAGCGCGTTACGCAGGGGCGGCTGCCGATTCTGGGGTGGGCACTACAGGGCTGGAAACTATGCCTGTGGTGGAGGACCTCTGCATGCCTCTGGAGATGGATCCATTGGTATCAATTCTAGCTTCTTGAGGGCCTCTACTCAGGACATGGTGGCGGGCTTGGCTCTGGCATCTCTCATTGCTGGAATTGTAGGGGGAAGCAGGCATGGCTGGCTACCCTATTGCAGAGCTTCCTTGAGGTGTTGGCCTTTATATGAGATGTCTCGAAACCCTCCGGGATAATTCTGAGTGATCAGGGAGGGAACATGTTCCGTCTTGACATTCCCACGCACATCATCATTAATTTCTTCTGGGTCTGTGGCATGTCAAGGGAGTATGTGAGCCCCTTCCACCGGGCGATTAAGTCTGCGACTCGATCATCGCGGCTTTCCTTGCACCTAAATATGTCTTCCATGTTCATCTTCTGGGTGGTAGAGCTGAACTGGTAAAGGAACTGCCTGCGAAGGTCATCCCAGCTAGTCACAGACCCAATAGGGAGCTGGTTGTACCAAACGAATGCCGTCCCCTCCAGTGTATGAACAACGCAATAGAGCTTGGTGGCCTCTTGCTGCGCTGGGGTCCCTAACATAGGTCCAAACCTTGAGTTAAAGTTGGCCAGGTGCTGTGGTGGGTCCCCCATCCCATTAAAGGGGTAGAAAGTGGGATTCCCAAATCCTGGGGGTGCCTACATGTCATCCACCCATGCCGGGAATGGCATGTCATCCGGTGGGATAGCCACATGTCGTGTTTCTAATGCTTCTAGGTGGGCGATGAGCACTACCATCAGATCATGTAGATGGGGGTCCCAGCCATGATGAGGATCCCTAACCACGAGCGCATTGTTGGGCTCTTCAATGTGGTAGAAAAGCTGAACGGCTCATGGAGTGGCTGGTGGAGTGACCCTTGGGGCAGCCGGAGGAGCCCGATCGGGGTTCCTCGGATTGTCGCGTCGTTTGGGAGGGTTCAATGAGACATACAGTTCCCTATTGCAGTGAGCGCCGGCTTTCTCCCTGTTAGAGAATGTGTCATGATCAGGGATTCCTGGGAGAATCTCGCTGAGGGGTAGCTTTTCCTGCCCATGATACCGCTGATGCCCCATCCTAGGATCACCGTAGTCAGGTCGCTGCTCTGCAATGCGTTCATCCAGAAGTTCATCGACTAACTTCTCATGTTCAACAAGCTGTTGGCGCAGTGTGGCTTTCTCGGGGTCCTCTTCTGTCTTCCGCACTGAGGTCGATGGGTCGGAGTGCCTGACAGCTCCAACATGCTCTTTGCCTTTACTGACATTTCGGCTCAGTACCAATACTTCGGAGGTTGGAGGGAGACCTAAGAGGTTCCTCTACTGAATATTAATCCTTCCTAATGGGTCCAGTGGCAGCACGACCTCTGGGGGGACGCTCCCATAGACAAATCCCATCTCATTCAACTCTCATGTGAGATCGGTCATGTTAACTGCCACTCTTCTCGGGGGCATGTACTCACTATTTCCTGGCGAGTCGAGCTGCCGATGAATCGTACTGAAGAGAAGGGCATCGTACTACCCCCAGCCACGGACTTGCGCGTGGGGGTAGCCTCCTTGATAACTTTTCGAAATACGTGGAAACTCTGAATGCACTGTTGTTGGAGGGCCTTGTGGTGGCCATGTGACTCAATGGGATGGACCGCGGGGAGTGTGTCTAGGTCAACCAGACGGAATTGTTCGAAGATTACTTCCAGGTGCTATTGGCTCCCAGAATAATTCACTCGTCGGTGGTGAAGAAGGAGGTGATTTTCCCAGAGGGTCTGGCAGAAACATTCAAACTCTTCCGGGGTGAGAGATTCTGGCGTTCCAAAATTCGATCCTGCGACCATCCAAAACTTCTCAGGGAAGTGGCCCGCTGTGAGGATGGTCCAGAAGTTCCTCGGCTCAGATATATAGTCTGGCCATTGATTTCCCCACTTGCCAACTGAGGGTGGCTGGGGAACTGGCAGCAGCGCTGAGCCGGTCCGCTGGGGCGGCGGACTGGCCGACTGAGAATACAGCGAGCATGATGACTGGCCGCCGAATCTTGGGTTGTCCTCTGAATGTTGCAACGAACTAGCCTCCATATCACGATAAGATGGACTGGCGACCAAGGCTCCTAATTCAACATTAGTTTCTGCCGAGGGTGAGTCATGCCGCGGTTCTCCCACCATTGAACCCCAAAACAGCTCTATGACAGAGGGCGCTTCTGGCGATGATGGAAAAGACTGTGTGGTTGGCGCCTGGGAAAATGCTAGAGTCTCGTGCCCCTGGATATACCTTCAGAGGGAAATAGGGATCCTGTGGATGTCGTATTCCGAGAGCATGAGGCTGATGCATCTCCTTCTTTCCCCAACCCTTGACCCGGAGGGCTGAGGGGAGGGATCCTGCGCTGATTCGTACTCTGCCTTGAAGTTTGAGAAGAGGACTGGTCTGATCCCTGTCTGGCCTTCCCCAAAATTTCTCTTGCGGCGGCGGCGGCCTACCCTCCTACCCCTGGATGGTTCTTCAGGGTAGGGCTGATTTTTGACATGGGGTCCTCTAGCCGCACTAATGTTGGGGCGAAGAGGGTTTCCACCTGAGGAAGCCATGGTGCAGGGAGCAATGGGACAAATTTTGAGAGGGACACGAGGAGGACCTCCGTGCTAGGCATTGGTAAAGTGGGGTTGGCTTCCACCTCTCTAATTTCAGGGGCGATAAGGACCTTCATCGATCGGCGCGTGGACATGGGGAGGACATCCATGTTGGCGAGTGACTGGACATGCAATGTCTCCATGATCACAGTTCGTGGTAGGGGGAGTGACCCTGTACCTAGTGTAGTGAGAACAGGAGATACCCACAGATGGAGTGTTGCTGTCACGGGGAAGACCCTCGCCCGAGTTGAGGGTGGCATGGGGCAGACCTCCAAGCCGAGGTTGGATGCAGGGAGGGCCCACGCCTTTCGTAGTGGTGGTGCGGTGTGAGACCCCGTGCTGGGCAACATTTTTGCAAATTGGTCTGCCATAGCCATCGCCTGTTCCGGCAACCAAGAGACTCGACCAAACCAGCCCGTGGGGCGGTTGGGGCCTCGATCTGGGTCGGGCGTGTAGCTTCCCCTACTCAACGTATGCATGGATTTTGGGATATGAGTCAGCGGTGGCTCGGGCCACAGTAGTCGCTGATGTTGACGCCCCACCATGAGCGTATTCTTCTACTCGTGCCCGATGCTGGCGTTGGGTCAGGTGGACTGGAGCCAGTGGTGCAGGCGCATAGCTTTCCTTCTTGTTGTCTTAGGGAACTGGGTGGCAGCGCTGATGTGGCCTGGTGGGGGCCCTCACCAAGAGCCCTTGAAGCATAACTCCAATTGGGCCGACCCGGATATCCCCTACTTCGTCGGTGTAGGGGAGGGAGCTTTCAAGGCGCTCTGGGGTCAAACTCCCAAAGTGATTAAATGTTGGGGTGGGGAGCAACGGCTCCCTGAGCGACCCTCGGGGGTAGTGTGGACGGTGAGTCACAACTGCCTTAAGATCTAGGCGATCCATATCCCTGGTGGCGATGTCCCCCTCCTCCTCGTACCTGCGTACAAGGTCATTGATTACCCCTCGCTGGATGATCTCTGATGGGGAGAGGGGGCATGGGCACCCAGCATTCGTGGCGGTCGCGGCCATCGTGGAAGAGGCAAAACCGCATGGGGAAGCCACATTGATATTTCCCCTACCCCTGTGTCGGCGGGAAGGTGATCGAGCTCCGGATGCAACAACTTGATTCCTGAAATCAAGGAGATAAACTCATTAACACTGCTAGAAAAAGGAATTGAAAACAAGTGCCCCAGCATAGTTCCATCTCTTGTGGTCAGAAAGAGTGATCCACGCTAACAACATCGCAGAACGGAATGCTCAACGTCATTACTATCCCAACTTCTGGCAAGTTTCATGTCAAGCTTGTTTTGTGGGACCTGGTACCGGATAACCAGGTCAGGCGACATTCTTATCCACAGATGTCCCGAACACTACTAGCCTCCAAGATGAGGAGAGGAGCTTCATGTCGGGTTCACCATTTTCTGTTTCTGACACTTTCGCCAGGGCACACACACATTTGTCCCACTGAGGATGCACTGCTGTTACCCTGCATTCTCGCTTTCCAAATCCTGGCGGCATATGTTCTTTATTCAGGTACGTATGCTCCTTGATCGAAACAAGATGATGGGATGTCAGCTTTTTTCCTTCAGTGGATTCCTCCTCGGAGCTCGTCACCTAGTCCGAGTCTCCCTTATAGATTTAAAACGTAATTTGTGAAGCTCTTCCCAGCGCCATATCTTCATGGACACCAGTTAATTACGCCGCTTTTATCAGGACCTTATAAAGGGTCCAGTCCGGGAAGCAACCTTAGTTTAGGAGAGTAGTCACATTGGGGCATCACTGGTGTGTCTGGATGCTGGGGATTGGAATGCTTGTCCTCTGTCCCTTACTATAGGGCTTCTCGATGGTTCGGAAGCCCAAGGCATCCCACATCGAACTTGGGGAATTGTATGCCATAGGCATGTACCTGAGGTTTCCTCAGCTTCCCATGTTTAACGTAGGGTATTCCGAAGTTTAACGTCCAGCGGAGATGGATCAGACAGATCAGAACACTATCTAGAGTGGATCAGATTGAAGAACCCCCTGGAGGGATCACCGATGTTGAGGCCAACACATGGGAGGCTTCCCGAATGTCGTGGAGGGGAATGGAGAATGAAATGTCATGATCCCACTGGGATGTGGCGGCCCGGGTAAGAATCAGGATGGATGGTGGCTTTGGGCTTGGGTCTAAAAAATACTTCCTACGTATCCCCGTGGTAGGGAATCGAAGTCCGTGTAGTTCAATGATATTGTGGGAAACCTGAAGATGTGACCCATGAGAATGAATGCGTGGATGTGGCCCAAAGGTGGTAGAACCTCCATATTAAGGCATGAGCTTCCTGAGACACGTGGGTTTGAGGGAGAGATCAGGATTAGAGATGAGTGATGGGATTGTGCCTCATGGAGGCCTCCTACGTATCCCCGTGGCAGGGAATCAAAGCCTTTATAGTTTAGGTGGCAGATACAGTTTAACGTCATGCGGGATGATAATGGGGCATACAATCTAAGGTGGCCTATGGTGGTGGGGCTTGAACCTCTTGGTGGCTTCCTATGTTCCATGACTTAGAACAGATCAAAGTCCTCGTAGTTCAGGATGGGTTGGGGCTTACACTCTGAGGTGGCCCAAGGTGGTGGGGCTTGAACCTCATGGAGGCTTCCTATGTACCATGCCTTAGCACAAATCGAAGTCCCCATAGTTTGGGTGGAGATTTTAACGTCATGCGGGATGTGGACATTTGGGGCTTATTCTCTGAGACGTCCCAAGGTGTGTCATGGTTGGTGCTCACTCTAAGCTCACGAGAGTCTTCCTCAGTGTGAGAAAAAATATCTAGAAGAGACCTAATGATCATGTCATGAAGGGTGCGTTCGTGGGAATTGAAAAGGGGCTTACGCATTGAGCGGCCCATGGTGATGAGACATACTACAGGATGGAGGCCCGAGGGCAACAAAGCATAGTGGGAGAGGGATTTGGAACCTAGGAAGATAGGAGGGGGCCCGTACCCTATCACGCACTCCACTGGCCTTGCCTCCGAGGAAGTGAGGAGGAGTAGGGGTGCTTCCTCTTGGAAGGAAGGCCAGGGGCTTACACCAAGGTGGCTACCCTCCCCCGCGGACAAACGCCACTCCAACAAGGAAGACATCATCCCCTGTGAGGGGTGACCCCATCCCCGTGGAGATGAGTGGGCAAGGATAATGTATGAGGTTGGGGGACTCTGCGTGTGAGGCACGGGGCCAGGTCTAATTTTAACATCATGTGTTGAGGACTAGGTGATTGGAATTTTAACATCCTACCACCCGGACGAAGTGGGATTTCTCCTCACCCCTAGGAAATTCATAACTGGTACACTCTAATCCTTTTGGGAGGGAAGGCATCGGAAAGGCCTTACATATCGGGTTTCAAGGAGAACACCATCGAGGGGTCCATGTTAGCATGTTTAGGAGAAGAATCAATAACCATTAGCGTGCCTATGTGAAGAAGAATGAGGCGGAGCAAGGCAATGAAAAGGATTGTCCAAGGAAATTTTAAGTTACTTCAAACAAGCCTAGAAGGTCCTACGGGAAAACCATGTATGATGCGGATGCCCGGGGTGCATGAGACACCTGCGAACGACACCCAGAAGGGGGGCATCGGGCATTCGCACAAGAGGACGCCTGGGGAGAACCGAGGAGAAAGGCGTCAGAAGATCGTGCCCAACCCTTGGGGATTGTGTCAAATAAGGGGACCCAGTGTGAAAATCCCTGGGTTGGTGGAAAATCAGTGTTTCTTGCGCGAAATAGTGGGCTGAGGTTTTGCGCCCGACTTGAAGGGATTGAGCGCAAAGGAAGGGATTGCGTGCAAAGGAAGGGCTTGCGTGCAAAAGAAGGGGTGTGCGTCCAAAGGAAGGATTGCGCACAGCTTGTCCAGCTTGCATGCCCCGAATGGATTGCTCGGAAGGGGAAGACCCTGAAGGGGTTAGAGTTTAGTATAATCCATGAGGATCTCGCGTGAATAAGGATCCCAGGAAGACTTGGTGCAAAAAAAAAGAACCGTACCTGAAGGCCATATTGCGCGAGCACGGAAGGCGGATTTTGCGCACGAGAGGTGGTTGGAATTTTTCATCCTTGAAAAATATGGTGGTCTCCTTCTATTTATAGACATCCAGCGGCGCAGAATTCAGGGAGGCGCGAAATAATTGTGTGACAGAGGAGGCGACGCAAAAGGCCTACCTTGCGGGGTGCGGGTGCAAAATTATTTCACGCTAGCACCGGGACTCTTCACGAATCCCAGTACTTTCCGCGCAGGATAGATTCTTTTCGCGTGCTTTATCGTTTTTTCTGCGCAACACCTATGGGCCCTCCGGACCGAGCTTTCGGGTCTGGATGTGACTTCGCTTTTTCGTTTCGGAACATTCTATAGCACTTACGCACTTTTCGGCATCTAAAAACATCCTGATTAGAAAACTAATATTAATTTTATATAAATATTTTTCTAAATATTTGATTTTTTAATTTTAAAATAAAATATGACATTTATCGAAAATTAATGGGTTTTGACAAAAACAGATTTCAAACCTTTATAAAAATTACAATTGTATTCATAAAAATTATACTTTAATTTATAATTAATAAAAGTAATTAAATAATAATATTTTCTTAAAATATTATTTAATTAAAAAATCCATTAATTTATCAAAATATATTTCTTAGTTGAATATTAACCAAAAATACTATTAATGCTTTAAAAACTATTTACAACGTAACTGTAATAAAATGAATGTTTATTCTTTATTATTGATCAATGTCCACCATTGATCGGCTTCACCCTCCATAAGATAACAGTCAGAAGAACCATCTCTTATTCAGAACATTGAAGGGTGGTGAAGATGTTTTCAATGGAGTTGATCAATTGTTCGATGATTGAGGGATCAGATGATCCATTAAAAGTAGGAGGCCATTGTCTCATAAAGCATTCGAATGGGACTTGTTATTTCTTGGGGGGGGTTAAATTTTCCTCTTGGCCTATGTTTCTATTCACATCATGAGTTAACTGAGAGAATATCATGACAATTTTCATGATTCCTTCTCCCATCAGATTGGGGATCTCATTAGAACAATCAACGCATTGATCTTCACATTGGTTGTTAGTCTAAGTCCTCCTATTACCGGCCATTGGAAGAAATAAAAGAAAATTTAGTGGTAACACATAAAGGGTAATCCAAAGACAAAAACTAATGAATTATAAATTACTTTTATTTCCTTAACTTATGCATGTATAAGCTTTAATCTATGTTATCCATGATCTATTTTCTAACATGTGTTATAAGAGGATTTTTTTCTAAAATTCCAATAAAAAGGTTCATACTAGGCTTGTTAATGTACAAAAGCATATCCATGAGGAGTGTCATAGCCAAGAGTGAATCAAGACCTGTTTTCATGTACCAAGATACCTCAGGTCAAGCCCGAAACTCCTTATTAAAGTTTTCACTCATAGGTACATTTCTCCTACAGCTACCGCTACCTGCTCGTATCCAGACAGGGATGTATTTTTCTTGACAATCCACTAATTCAATAATCACCAAAACATAGGGATATTTTTCTATTATACATATTCTATTCTCTAAGACTTCACTAAGGTTTTATAATCCTAATTTCAAAAATAACTAAACCTATATTCTGATACCAACTATAACAAACCTGATTTTTATTACACACATAGACATGATTTATTACATAAAACATTTAATTGATACAACATAAAGGATCGATAGGTATAGTGTTTTGGGGATTAGCGACATTTCATAACAACTTAAAACATGAAATGCAACATCTTATTGAAAACTTCCTTTACATGACCACTGCATTCACTCATACTTACCATTGCATGGGATAACCTGAGGAAATATATAAGAAAGGGGTGAGCTATAAATCCTAGTAAGGGAGTAAATGAGGCATAACATGAATAATAAAAAACATTTTAGGTAATAATAATATCAATGGATCATAATATAACATGAAAATAAGGGCATGATATATCATGATTAACATATCATGCAAATGTGGCAATAACAATTAACATGGAATTAGCACGAGCCAAGGCTCATTGCACATGGAGCATTAGTAAACCCTCTTTTCACATGAATCATGTGTAAAACCTCATTTCACATGAATTAGAATGAGTAAACACCCATTGCACATGATGTATCATGATACAATACTTTACCCAATGCATTAGATCGATATCAGGGCACACCCTTCATAAACATTTCATTTCATGCATTAGTGTGCCACATCGATCATATAAAATGGAATCAATTAACATCATAAGTTATTACATAATTAAGTAATAAATAATAAATACATGAAATTAAAATTCAATATGTATATGTTAATAAAGTTTAATACCTCTAATAGAGACATTGGTATGCTATTCACTACACAATGATATCGGCTTGAGAAAATACGGTGCCATTTCGGTAGCATAATGACATGATATAAGAATTCATAGAAATGGTTGATGAGAGATAAATGGGTGTCTCATCACATGTAGATTAAATGGATAGTAAGGTGGTTATATAGATACTTGTCCCAAAAAATTTAATGGAATTTATATATTTAATATAAAATAATTTCATGAATGTAAAGAAAGAGAGAGAAATTCCTTACGGAATTTCTACAAGGTAAAGGGTGTACATGGGAGGCATTAATGAGAGAGAAACGGGATCTATCATTTATCAAACATGAATAGGGAATAACGAGGGAGGTTTGAAATCATACCCCAACATTTATAATTGAAAATGAAAGGGCATAAAAATATAATGAAACTTGGACATAAATATGGAATGTGACAATCCGTTACGTGGAAGTGTGATCCCAAAGGACTAGGAGGGGCTTGAGAGAGATTTCTTGGAAGCTTGGGGTGCATTGGGAGTATTATAGAGAGAGGAGGGAAGAGTTTGAATGAACTCCAAAGGCTTTGAGTGAAGAGAAAGTGGGAGCTTGGGTGGGTTTATATAAGAAAGGAGAGTGAATTCTTTGTTATTTTGGTTTGGGACACCACACATTAAACTAATCCAATCCACAAACCTTCCCATGGTTTTGGACCAACATTTCGTGCAGAGGATGTGCTACTGTTACCCCGCATTCCTACTTTCCAAAGGTGGGCGACATCCATTCCTTATTCAGCGAAGTCTGCTCCTTGATCGAAATGGTATGATGGGATATCGGTTCTTCCTTCCGTGGATTCCTCCTTGGAGCTCGTCACCTAGTCCAGGTATACCTTATAGATTTAAAATGTAATTCGTAAAGCTCTTCCCTATGCCATATCTTCATGGACACCAGTTAACTGCGCCTCTTCTGTCAGGACCTTCCAAGGGGTTTGGTCAAGGCAGCAACCTTCGGTTAGAAGAGTAGTCACGTTGAGGCATCACTGGCGTGTCTTGACACTGGGGATTGGCATGTCTGTCCTCTCTCCATTATTATAGAGCCTCTCAAGGGAACAGAAGCCCGATTCATCCCACATTGATAGTGGGGAATTGTATGCCATAAGCATGTATCTGAGGTTTTTCTTATCTTCCCAAGTTTAACACAGGGTATGCCGCAAGTTTAACGTCCAACAGAGATGGATCAGACTGATCGAAACACTGGCTAGAGTGAATCAGATTGAAGAACCCCCTGGAGGGAACAACGATGATGGGGACAGAATGTGGGTGGATTCCTGAATGATGTGGAGGGGAATGGAGAATTAAATGGCATGATCCCACCGGGATGTGGCAGCCCGGGTAAGAATCAGAATGGATGGTGGCTTTGGGATTGGGTCTCAAAGAGACATAATATGTATTGCCATGTTTAGGAATCTAAGTCTGTGTAGTTCGATGATTTAGTGGGACACTTGAAGAGGCGACCCGTGAGAATGAATGCATGGGTGGGACCCAGGGGAGGTAGAACATCTGGGCTAGGGCATGAGCTTCCCAAGATACGTGGGCTTGAGGAAGAGATCAGGATGAGACATGAGTGATGGGCTTGAGCCTCGTGGAGTCCTCCTACGTAACCCCATGGCAGGGAATCAAAGTCTTCATAGTTCAGGTGGAGGATACAGTTTAACATCATGTGGGATGAGAACGGGGCTTACACTATGAGGCGGCCCGAGGTGGTGGGACTTGAACCTCGTGGAGGCTTCCTACGTACCATGCCTTAGCACGGATCAAAGACCCCATAGTTCGGGATGGGATGGGTCTTACACTCTGAGGTGGCCCATGGTAGTAGGGATTGAACCCCATGGAGGCTTCCTACGTACCATGCCTTAGCACGTATCAAAGTCCCCATAGTTCATGTGGACAGTTTAACGTCATGTGGGATGGGGGCATTTGGGGCATACGCTCTGAGACGACCCAAGGTGTGTCATGGTCGGTGCTCACTCTAAGATCACGGGAGTCATGCTCCATGTGAGAAACAAGAGATAGTAGTGACCTGATGATCACGTCATGAAGGGTGCATCCGTGGGAAGTGAAAATGGGCTTACGCGTTGAGTGGCCCATGGTGTCGGGACTTACTCCAGGATGGAGGCCCAAGGGGTACAAAGCACAGCGGGAGAGGGATTTGGAAACCAGGAAGATAGGAGGGGCCCTGTTCCCTATCATGACCTCCGCAGGCCTTGGTACTGAGAAAGTGAGGTGGAGAAGGGGTGTTTCCTCTTGGAAGGAAGGATGGGGGCTTACACCGAGGTGGCTGCCCTCCCTCGTGGACAAACGTCACTCGAACATGGAGGTAATCATCCCTTGTGAGGGGTGATCCCATCCCCGTGGAGACGAGTGGGTGTGGGGAATGTCCGAGGTGGGGGGACCCTACGTGCGAGGCACAGGGCCAGGTCATAGTTTAACATCATGTGTTAAGGATGAGGTGCTTGGAAGTTTAACGTCCTGCAGCTCGGACTAAGTGGGATTGCTCCGCACCCCTTGGAATTACATAACTGGTACCCTCTACTTTTTCTGGTAGGGAAGGCATTAGCAAGGCCGTACTGAGGGGGTGTCGCAGAGTGAACCATCGAGGGGTCCACGTTAGCGTGGCTATGCGAATAATCAATAGTCGTTAGCATTTTTATGTGAAGAAGCATGAGCCGGAGCAACGCAACGGGAAGGATTGTCCAAGGGACATTGAATTTACTTCGTACAAGCCTATAATGTTGTACGGGAAAACCATGTATGATGCGGATGCCAGGAGTGCACGAGACACCTGTGAACGACACCTAGAATGATGGCATCAGGCGTTCGTGCAAGAGGGTGCCCAGGGAGCACTGAGGTGAAGGGCGCCGGGAGATTGCGCGCAACCCATGGGGATTTCACGAAATAAGGGGGACCGGTGCGAAAAGCCCTAGGTTGGCGCAAAATTAGTTTTTCTTGCACGAAATAGGGGGATGAGGTTTTGCGCATGACTTGAAGGGATTGTGCGCAAAGGAAGGTATTGCGCGTAAAGGATTTTCTTGTGCGCAAAAGAAGGGGTGTGCACGCAAAGGAAGGATTGAATGCAACTTGGCCAGCATGCGCACCCTGGAATGTATTACACGCAAGGGGTATACCCCGAAGGGGTTGAAGTTTAGTTCAATCCATGGGGATCTCGTGCAAAGGCATATCTCAAGGTGAATTGGCATGAAAAAAGGACCATACCTGAAGGCCATATTGCACAAGCATAGAAGGAGGATTTCGTGCATGAGAGGCAGTTCAAATTTTTCGGATTTGAAATGGAAGGGGTTGCCTTCTTTTTATAGTCATCTGGCGGCGTGGAATTAAAGGCGGAACAAAATAATTGTGTGACGGAGGCGGCGGCGTGAAAGGTCAACCGTGCGGGGCATGAGCATGAAATTATTTCGTGCCAGCATCGGGACTCTTCGTGAATCCCGGTACTTTCCACACGGGATAGCTTTTTTGCACACTTCACCATTTTTTCCACGTAACACCTTCGGGCCCTCCGGATCGGGCATCCGGGTCTGGATATGACTTCTCTTTTTTGTTTTAGAACATTCTCCAGAACTTATGCACTTTTCGGCATCTACAAACATCCTGATTCCAAAACTAATATTAATTTTATATAAATAGTTTTCTATATATTTGATTTTTTAATTTTAAAATAAAATCCGACATCAATCGAAAATTAATGGGTTTTGACAAAAATGGATTTCAAACCTTTATGAAAATTACAATTGTATTCATAAAAATTATATGTTAATTTATAATTAATAAAATTAATTTAATAATAACATTTTATTAAAATATTATTTAATTAAAAAATCCATTAATTTATCAAAATATATTTTATAGTTCAATATTAACTAAAAATACTATTTGTGCTTTAAAAACTATTTACAACGTAACTGTAATAAATTGAATGTATATTCTCTATTATATAAAAAAATAATGCACATAATTATAGTGCAAAGGTATTGTTACATAACCCCTTATAACACCCAAAAATGACCTTGGGGTAAGGTTTGTGTTGATGACAGACTCTTGGGATGGCTCAGATAACATTTCTCGGGTGGTAATCTCTATCAACTACCACTTCTCCTGTAGGTAGTTTCGTTAAAGATTCACGTGTTGAATCTCGTCTTGGGCTCAGTAATGATCGAATCCCAATGATGCCACATCATTTACGAGCTCCAACAAATGGGCTTTGTACTGGGAAAGTCTACTTGATGAGGACATCGCTTCCTTTTTCTGAGAAAATTGGATTTGTTATAGCCCTATATTTATACTAATCATGTGATCACTGTTCAACGACTATATTAGCAACGATCAAAATTCATAACATTATTTTAAAATCCAAAACATAAAACCAAAAAATTTCATATGTTTAACATAACTATAAGAAGACATTTAAATAGACCAAGTGGAATTTTCATTAATGAATTTTTGGGTCGTCACAATCATATACAGCCTAACAATTTTATTTAGATGATCATCGTGTTGGGATGGATTAATCGACTATGGGATTTCTGTATCGGGTTTCTTGGTCTGAGGAAAAATCATACGTGTTTTTATAGTAATTTGTAATTTAAAGGATGCTGATTAAATTTTATTTTATTTTGAAAAAATATATAACTGAAAGATTCATGTTTGGGAGAATTGTATTTGGTGGAATTGTACTGGAAAAATTAGACATCGGGAAATTAGACTCAGTTTCCCATAATAATGTCAAGGAAGATATTACCTTCTACTGAGTAAGAATGTAAAGAATTTTATTTCAACTGAACAAATTTATTTAATTGAAAATAATCACATGAAACATCAGTGGAAAAAAATATTGTATTACCTTATGTTTTCTAAGAGGGTTTTCATGGACATTTGGATTACCCTTAAAGTATTACATTAGATAAAGGTAATATCCTACTCATTGTAATCCATGAATTATTTTATGGTGGATTTTATGGTATTTTATATTCTCCAAAACATTACAAGTACATAGATATTCGTATTGTATAGTGATACTAGTAAATACTTGTGTTCCTGTAGATGTTTGTTTGAATTGATTCTAGTAGGGAATTGAATCCATAATAGGGTGAGGATTGTTTCATTTGTAAGGAAATAAAAAAAATTATCATTGATTCCTCCCTCCCCTTCTTAGGGATAAAATTATCTACAATGGGCAATTACATGAAGGATACTGATCCAGACATGAAATCATACTCTGAAAAAATCCTCAAAAAAAACCACTATAAATTAGAACATGTTCACACAACTATAAATCAAATTACATAATAGTTTTTGTTTCTAATATCATACTACATACATCCCTTTATAGAATATGTTCTATAACAAAATTATTAAATACTACGCATTCAAGGATTTAATTTAAATGATGGAAGAATCTAGAAATGTAAAACAAGGTTATTCCATATCATAGGCGACTCATGTTTCAGCTATTCCATCAAAGTAAGAGAAATATATTTTGTTTTTCCCGTGTAGATATTTATTGAAATTTGATATTTGGAAGACTCTAAAATTACCCAGACATGAATATACCATTTTCTACCCCAAATTATTCATACAATCATGTTACCAATCCCCCCTACAGTACCTATGTTGACATTTGTTTTTGAATATACTCTAAAGTTTTATACACCTAACATATAATGATCAATTAAAAGGATATTGATACCTCACAAGAACCCAATCTATAAACACCTAGACACTAGTATCCTAGATTTAGTAAATACAAGGAATCAGATCCTAAAGCACAGAATAGTTTAGTAGTCCTGGTAAAATAGTCATAGAATTGAAATTTACAATACATTTTAAAAACACAAAACAAAACTTATAATTTTCTTTTGATAATTAATTTATTCCATTTAGTACATCACTACATATTAATCACAAAACACTTCCTTATATCCTGCATGAAATAAACAAAAAAGGTGTGATATCATATTCTTAGTAAGGGTATTTGTACATTGGGAGCATTGTGTAAATAAGGGATAAACAATATGGAAAGTTAAATAGCTCAAAAAACTGAAATTTAATCAATAACATGATATTAATATGGATGTAATAAAAGATGATAAAATAATTCCATATAAGTAAACACGTGAGAATGAAACATAACCATGTATATTCTACTATAAAATAATCACATTGAATAAAAATAACTAATTTCATAATTATGGAATTCATAATTTTGGATATCTAAAATTTAATTTCATGTACATGTCTATGATGTCTATATAAATGGGTAAGGCTACCGCCAAAACCAGGTTTAGGTTTTCTCATGAGAACTACCAATGCATAGAGGGGATATAGTGGGATCTACCCATCACAAACTATGTCCAATGCATTCCTCATATGAAAGTGTGGAAACATATTCAAAATAAACATCCATATTGATACCTGTATATGAAAATAAAATAGTTTTTCAATTCAATTAAAATAATTATAAATCATCCAATGTATTTTGTTGATTTGTATCAAAATAGTACATACAATTCAAACTGATCATAACCCAACCATATAGAGTATAATAATGATATTAATATAACATATCTATATTCGATCATAAGTTCATTAAATGGTTGATGTCACTGATGAATAAAAATACATTTAAAAAAGTATTCAGGAAAATATCCTTTTCACATTGAAATTAACATTTTAAGACTAAAACATCAGCAAACATTTCAAAAAAACATTTCTCTAAAAATAACTATTGAAACATATAAAAAAAGCATTAAAATATATGGGTGGTCATGAAAGATTTATATTATTTTCATATTATATACATTAGAAAATCAATCCTTTAATTTTTTTTATAAAATATGAAGAAGTATTTTTTTTATAATGAAATAAATATTTTTTCAAAACATTTTTAAAAATTCAAACAGATGTAAAAATGTTTTTAAATATTTATATGAGAATATAAAAAACATTTTTTTAAACACTATTATAAAATATAAACATGGAAGATAAATATTCTTTTGTGGATACTTAAATATAAACAATCGTCAATGATGAAGAGATTGGAAAATAAATCCTTACTACTTCGGTAATGTTTGAATCACACACCCCATTAAATAAAGAACATAAGATAGATTTGTAGATCCCAATAAAATTAAAAGTGTGTATCGTAATAGTAATTCATGAGAATAATATACATATAAAAAATTGAAAAGTGGGGAATAAAGAATTATTCCCATAGAAATGGAGATGAGATGATAAATCCTTACCGTTGGTTTGATTTACTTCATTAGTGTCTGTTCCTCGTTTTCTTAGATAAAATTCCTTTAGATCTCTTGTTATGTGGTCTAGAGTTGGTGTTTTTTAGAATAATTGGACCAATAGAAATTTGATAATTATTTTGGGAGGAGAAATGGGAAGAAGTTAGATGAGCTAAAAGGCTGATGGTGATGTGAATAAGTTATGTAGGAGGTTCCCTTTTAAAATTGAGGCGAGGGGTACTTCTAAAATTCCATAAAATATTAAACGATAATAAGTATATTCTAGAAGAAAATAATTCCAAATGGACGCGTAATGTATAAGGGATGACATTTTAGTCCATATATTATATAATATGCCCTTATTTAATAACTTTATGATTTTTGAATAATTTAATAAAATATTATATTCATGAAATACCATTATTGTCAAATTTTATACTATTCATTACTATGATTTTAAAAACATAAAACCAGTGATTAAAATTCAAACCAACTATTTTAAAATATCAAATACATGTCATAGTCCTCTAGAAAATTCTATATTATCTTAATTATATAAAATTATATTTATTTTAATATTTTTAATATCATTTATGTATTTTTTTCCTTTAAAAGAATAATTATTATATTTGCGTTGTGTAAGAAATTAAGGTAATTATTTTATCACTATAAAATTAAAAATATGTTACTATGTTTTATATAAATCTTTTCTATTCCCAAATAATATTTATAGTTGTGAAAATATCCAAAATATCACTATATTTGAAAAATCATACTTATTGAAAACAAGAGTATGACATGTTTGTATTTTAATTAAATATAACACTATAAAGGGGCATATACACATTATAATAGAAATAATGTATATAAATACAAACCTTGCATGATTATGAAAAAACATTACTCATACAAATAATTTTTTTCCTGTTTTTTGTTAATTTAATGGTTCATGTCATTTTAATGAAAATCCTTTTATTTATTTTTCTATTAATTAAAATATAATTGTAACATTGTTGTGGAAGTATTTAAGGTAATTATTTTTTCCCAAATATTTTTAACAGAAATACATGCTGATGATAATATTATTATATTTTATATTAATATTTATGGTTTAAAATATATTCTATTAAAACATTTATTAAAAATGATATACTTATAAAAAACCATAGTGTAAATAGTTTGAAATTCTTTTAAATAAAATACTAAAAGGGACTAAATGACCCTCACATGGCACCAAAGGGTCATAAATTCATCCTATGGATGCTGTTTGTCTATAAGTACACATAAAAATAAATTATTACTAGTGTTACCATAATTTATCAATCCTAATTATATTGTTTCTACCCTTAATTACATAATTTACACTTAGCCATGGTAATAGAATTTACTGATTTTTTTATTCATATTTACCAAAACCTAAATCAAACAATTTATTAAATTGGGACCTTCTAAATACAAAAAATTTGATCAATTTTTTGAAATTCAAAAAAATTATGTTTTATAATTTAATTTAAAATCAAACTGCTAAATAATAGTGAAAAACCCTTTTCTTGAAATAAGACTTTTTATACCCAAAGATTTATTTAAACCAAAATAATGTATGTGGATGATTAAAGTGAAATTAAATTAGATTTAAAAATAAATAAAAAATAATACTTATGTTTCATTTATACCAACTATAAATCATAAAGTTACTTTAAATTTAAAAAATTGAAAATTTTAGAAAAATTATTTTTTTTTCTATTTACTATATATTAAATATGTTTTTCAAAATATTAAAAATTTATCATAAGATAATTTTTAAATTAGACATCAAAATATTATATTTAATTTTCAAATAAAATTTATATAAGTTTCAAAAAAATTAAATTAAACTAGTCTATTAAAAAGAGTCAAAACTGTAGTTACAAAAATTCATCTTTTTTATCCATGTAATATATATTTGTTCTTATATCATTCCAATAAAAATTTTTAGATGAATTACAATTTTTTTATTGAATATATAATTTAAAATTTTCTTTAATATCATTCAATAATATTCATTTAAATAATTTATTAGGAGAAAACCCTTTTGGAAATAATATAAGTTTTTATAAAAACATTTCCATTATATTTATTTACTTTTATATTCATGTCTAATTAATTGGTATCAAATGATTTCAACCATATATATTCTTAAGTCATTCAATACTATTCATACCCACCAATTTAATGTCTATTTTATAATATTCTTATCTAAATAATAATATTTGGGGTGGGGGGGGTTTGGGCTTACTTTTCTGGATAACGTAAGCTATTTAATAGAGTATATTTATTTAAAAAGAGACGTAGCGTATAAATTGGGGTGTTACTTTCACCCATACTTTAATAATTTGTGACCTAAAAATTTTAAATTTCACTTCCAAAAGAAATATTTAATACTTGAAAATTCTATTTTTGGAAACCCACATCATAACTTTTGTTTATGAAACATCTTCTTAATTAGATGGAAAGAGAAATGTGAAGGTCACCACAAAAATATTCTATAAAATAAGAGAAAATTAGTAGGATGCTAATATATGGACATCAAATATAAATCACACGGTCATGTTAATATGAATAATGGTTTATAAAATCATAATTATAGGGTTAAACATCAAAGAACACTAAAATTTTATGGGTTAAGAGACCATTAATATCTTATTAAAAAAAATAAACACACAATCTTTTTATTTCAAAATAATTTTCATAGTGTTGTCATATTCATTACTATCCATGTAAGGAATTGAGAAAATAAAATTACTTTAATTATTTCCATATCATAACCATAATATAATCTTTTTTATTCTTAGATATATCTTCCCATCATTTCTTACACCATGATATGGATATTCAAGATTATTTTTTTTCCTGAATCACATTTATCATAATAATCATCAATAAATTCGTGAGGCATTTTAAATATGTACAATTTTTTATAATATGTGATTAATTATACTCAAAAAATAATATCCAATGTTTAAACTAATCCATTACATGATTAGTTAACTTTAAGACTCATCGAAAATATATCTATCCAAATTCGCTATCCAAAAAAGTCACTAGATTTCAAAAATTAATCATAACATTAGATTCTTCAAACAAGATAATATTGCAACTATTTTCACATAATGAATATATGAATACGTTTATCACATTAAACCCTTATTTAAAACATTAATGCATTCAAAATAAAATAAATTCCCAGATTGATAATTATACTCCTTAAATATCGAGATGTATTAAATCGAGAAAAAATAACATAAACCGTCAAATGACTAACCACTATAATCTTCATCAATAATATCCCACAAACATCCCGATATCATTATTATATCAAAATAAAACATATATTAATGGATTTATTCCCCTAATCATGTGTTTTTACAAAGTATATCCTTCCATTGGGTCACTTCTTATGGTTACCAGAACTATTAGCCATATGCTTCAAAACACTTAAAGAAGAAGTAAAAAAGTTTAATCCTAATATATTTTGTAATTCATATAACCATTAAATCATTGATAAAATACTCAAATAACATAATTATTAAAATACAATTAAAATCAAATTTATCATTCCTCTTCATTTGGGGTAATAGCATAAGCTAGATCATAACAACTTTTTTTATTTTTATGTATATTCCTTTGGTGTATGGGGAATTTTCTTATACAGTGCACCATGTCTTTACAGTTGAAGAATTGCATGTTAGAAAATTATATCCTTCCCTTGAAATCATGAGAACGGTATACTTTTTCACTAAACATCAATAAAACTCATTTTCTAATTAGGTATATACAAAGTTGTTTCCTTTCATAATTATCAGAACTGGAAATATCCTTCTTTCCTTTTTTCCTTTTATAAATATTTTTCCTTATAATCCCATTCTTATCGTTATTATATTTGAAGCCAAAATCATAGATAATTATTTAGTTTTCATATTTTCACATGATATTATTTCCTAATATGATGAAAATTTATTCCGATTCTATTTACTAATGAATGATTATCTTAAACCCGTTGAAGAAACGATCATTCGTATAGTTTGAATTATGTGCACTAATTAGGTCATATTCCTCATACTAAGCACCATTTCTAAATAATGGCAAATACTTAATAAGATCACAACAATATAAAATAAAATATATTATCTCAAAAATTATTAAACCCTTAACATATATTGAAAACTGATGTATAACTAATCTATAAATCAAAAGCTATATTTGTTTGGGAATATCTCCAAGTTCTTTTATAGGGTTTCATTATCTAAAATATTTCTTCATAAATATAATTCCCAACGTTTCTACCAAACATTATATGATACAATCTATTAAGACCTTAACCTTAGTAGCCCATATATGGTGGTTAAAGTTTTATATTGCTACTAGATACAAGGAAACACATCCCAAAATCCTGAATATTATAGTACTCTAGGTAAAGTAGATACATAATTGAAATTCACATTTCATTTTAAAAAATAAATAATAAAATGTTGGACATTTTTTTGAGATCATTATCATTACACTTAGAATATCTTTTAATATCAATCACAAAACAATTCCTCATATCTTGGGGAAAATAAATAATAATAGAGGGGTCAGCTCAGATGCCCGGTATGGGTAATCATATAACAAAAGATATGAGTAAATATTGCAAAAACAAATATGGAATGTCAAATGATTATAACACATTCCATTTAATCAACAACTTTAGTATGATATGGAAGGAATAAAAAATGATCAAATAATACCATATAAATAAACACAATAGAATGAAATTTAACCATATATATTCTAATTGTTGAATAATCACATAGAATATAAATAATTGATTAAACAATGATGGAATGCATAATTCAAGATGTTTAAAACATATTATTAAGGCCTCAAACTATAATTCCACATAAATTGGTAAGGAATCTTCCAAAACATGGTCTACTATATATCATGAGACATAAAATGAATCGAGGGGATATAGTGGGGCCCATGCATCACTAACTAGTTCCAATTAATTCCTCATATGAAAGGGGTGAAACAAAATCCACATAAAAAATAATATTTAAACTACAATATGGAATGTAAACACATTCTCTATTTAATAAACATAATCACAAATTGTATATAGCATTATGTTGGATGATATCAAAATAGTACATCCCCAGTCAAACTGTTCGTAAACCATCCATATAAAGAATAAGAATAATTTAATGAAAACATATCCCAATTGCATAATATATAAATTAATGTGATTGAGTAATTGAAAAATATGAATAACTGTAAAAACATTCTTCTGAAAAATATCCTTTCTCACATTAAAATTCACTTTTTAAAAAAACCATCACAAAAAAATTTGAAAATAAATTTCTTTGATTATAATTTTTAATAATTATAAAATAAGATTAAAAAATGATTGGTCCTGAGGGAGTTAAATTCTTCTCAATCTGTACACATTAAAAAATATTCCATTCATGTTTTTGATAAAATCTTAGTGGGCATTATTTTGAAAACAACATAAAGATTCATCTGAAAACATTTTTTACAAAGTCAATTAAGGGTAAAATGACTTTAAATAACTACAAGAGAATTGAAAATTAACATTTTCAAAAAATATTATGAAAATATAGAAATGTGTTATAAATATTCTCAGTTGGAGACATAAACATAAAGTATCCCAAATAATGAAGAGATTGTGAAATAAATCCTTACCACTTTGAGAACATTCGAATCATAATCCCTATTAAATATAGAGCTTATGATGGATATATATATCCTAGTAACATTCATAATATTTATAATAAATTGACTGAATTTGAATAATATACACCACACAAAAGATAAAATTTGTGAATAAGGAATATGCCACACAAAACAAAAGGTGAGACAAGAAACCCTTACCTTATGTCTAATTTCCTTCTCACGTGTCTGATCCTCCTCTTATTCGGAAGAAATTCATTAGATCTCCTCTTAAAGGGTTTATATTTGGCATTTTTGGAAGAACATGACCACACATATCTTATCTTAGGATGTTGTTAGGAGAAACAGATAGGGGTTTCTCGAGCTATAAGGCTCAATTTGTTGTCAAGAAGTGATATAGGAGGTTCCCTTTTATAATTGTAGTGAGGGGAACTATTTTAATTCCGTGAAATATTAAAATATTATAAGTATATTCTAGAGGATGATGCTTCTTGAAGTTCCCAGTCAGAATCTAAGTATCACTGAGAGGGGGAGGGGGTGAATTAGTGATACCTTTTTCTTTTTATTTTTCCTTCGAATTGAAACAACATTTTCCTCCTGTTAAAGATCTTCTTCTCTGCTGAACACACAGAACCACAAGAACACAAGATTTACAAGGTTCACAACTCAACAAGAGTAGCTACGTCCTTGGTATGGTAAGGAAATAATCCAGTGCCACACAATCAACTAGAAAACAATCCTTTGATGTGGAATACAATGAGTAGGATATAACCTTATGCTCGTGTAGCACTTGGAAAACAATCTACAAGTGTGTGTGCACCCTATTAGAACAAATAGGGAATTACAGTATTTCGGTGCTTCTTTAAAATTGAACAGATGTAATATCTGAAGTACAAATCTTTAGTTTCCTACCTAGAAGCTAGTAAGAACTTCCATACGCACAACTGAATATTTGCGAAGACCCCAAATTTTTCACTCAGCCTTTAGGATATCTTGTGTGCAATTCCAATGCCTTGCGAGTAAAAATTCACTTTTGGCGCGAAAAACGTTTTCACACAACTCCCCTTTTTTCACGCAACCTTTTGTCTTTTCATGCAACTTCTCTCTTTCTGCGCAACTTTTTCTATTTTCACGCAGGTGTCCTCTTTTTGCGCAAACTTCTTTCTTTTCGCGCAACTCACTCAGCGTATTATTTTACGCGCCCCAGAGCTCGAGATTTCTTCTAAGTGTCGAGAATTAACAAATGAGAAGGGTTCACCTCATATTTATAGGCATTTTTTACCTGGCGCGAAAACCACTAATCTGCACGTAAAACCCTCTTCACGCGCGAAAAAACTCTTTCCCACAACATCATATTTTGCGCAATGTTCCAATTTTTCGCGCTCCTCATTCCTTTGCCAATTTTCGAGCTTCTGATCTCGAAACACCTCTTGCGCGAAAAACTTCATTCTTCTTTTTCACGCACCATGCCAATATTTCGCGTAACCATTACTTTTCACGCGTCCAGCTACTATTTCGCGCATCCCGCTATTATTTCGCGCATCTCAATGATATTCCATCCATCCCACTACTATTTTACGCACTGCATTATTTTTCCGCGCAACTTGCCTAAATTTTTGTGAACTCCAGGCCTTTGTCATTTTTCTATGTTTTTACAATGAATCATTGCTTGTGTGAAAAAATCTAAATCATCTTCAATATTGCACGCTACATCCATTTCCAAAAACACATCTTCATCTCCTGATTTCAGGCCCTAAAATTTGGAAAACAAAGGTAAATGATGCCACCTTAAACTGTACTTTTATGTCACCCCCATATTGTTCATTGCTTTATCATTTATCTCTTAACTGATTTTTATAACCATTCATGAGCTTCCATCATGAACTCCGCCATCTTGATATGTATCTTTTGATATATCAGATTTAGCATCGTCAGAATTGCAACGGAATGTTCTAAAACTTCCTTATCTTCCAGTAGCATCATTCCTTCCAATCAAAACTATATATGCTTGGAATCATCATTTATCCCCCTTTAGTTCATAAGGCTTTCATCACAAGTTCTCCTAACTTATGATATTTATGAAATACATATCAGCAAAGCATCTTCTGTTTTTAAGTCCTTTACAAAGTGAATTGATTTATCTTCTTTGACAACAATTGATAACACTCTGCCAACGCTAACTCTTCAAACTTCTTTCTCCATCAAAATTAGTCCCAACAATCTCCCCCTTTGGATTTTTTTGTCAACCAAGATTCATAAATCACTGAACTTTGTAATCTTATTCAATGGATTACTTATCAAAAATTATATGCCTACTTGAGCTGACTCATTATTGGAAACAAGAATTATTGACAGCCGAAACCATGCTGTCCAAAAGCAGTGACTATAAAATCTCATGAGCATACCTCCTCATCCTTCTTCAGATCATCTTTCAAGATTATACCCTAGAATTATTCACTTTGTTGACTTTCCTGAAAAACAACATTGTTTCCTACAACCACTCCAACAAACAGTTATAATTGTTCACACACATACATGCTGGATTCCCAGCTCACCCACAACTCCCCCTTTATGCATGTTTCCATAAGAATTGATTTATGAAACAATTATCCCACTTGAAAACACTATCCAAAGGTAAGATAAGAGAGGGGACAGACAAATGTACCTAAACCTTGATGAGAACGAGGTTGGAAACCCATGTTCAACCTCAATTTTTCAAATGGTTCCTTTGGTAAAGGTTTTATGAAGATATCAGAAACTTGTTCAGATGTATGAACACATTCCAGCCTCAACTCATTCTTCTCCATCTTCTCTTTGATGAAGTGGTACTTTATGTCAATGTGTTTTGAATGATAATGTTGTACTAGATTCCTTGTAATATTGATCATACTCTGATTATCACATCCCAAGAGCAATAGTAACTTCACTTCAATAAGTAGATCTTCCAACTAAGTCTTCACCCACATTATTTGAGTTACTGCTTGAGTAGAAGCAACATACCCAGCTTCAAATGTGCTAAGAGTTTCTGAATTCTGTTTCGTTGTATGCCAACTAACACAATGTTTTCCCAGAAAAAAACTCCACCAGATATGGATCTTTGATCATCAACATTTCTTGCCCTATCATCATCAGAATACCCGAATAGATCAATATTTCTGGATCCATCATACCTGATCCAAAAATTTATTGTGCCTTTGATATATCTGAGAATTCTTTTTCCAGCTATCAGATGTGATTCTTTAGGAGCACTCTGAAATCTAGCACATAAAGTGACAACATAGACGATGTCGGGTATTGAGGTAGTCTGATACAACAGACTTCCAATCAGATTTTGAGACACTTTCTGAACAACTTTCTTTCCTTATCCATAATTAGACAACATGGTTCCCACTGACATAGGTGTGGATAGTAGTTTCAAATTTTCCATGCCAAACTTCTTCAGATGTTTCTTAGCATACTTTTCTTGAGACAGAAATACATGATTCTTTTTCTATGAGATTTGTAGCCCAAGAAAGTATTTCATTTCACCCAGCATGGACATCTCAAATAAATTCTTCATCTCCTTAAAAAATCTTTCACATGATATTTCATTATTCCCAGCAAAGATAATTTCATCGACATAAACAATAACGATCAGTGAAAACTCCTGACACTCCATGATGTACATATTTCTATCAACTCTTACTTTTTTAAAATTCATCTTCTTCAATAAAGTATCTTATTTAGAATACCATGCCCTCAAAGCCTGTTTTAGCCCATACAGAGACTTCTTCAACCTGTACACATAGCTTTCATCCTTCACAATAACAAATACACAATGTTGATAAATGTAAACTTCCTCGCCAAGGTCACCATTCAAGAATGCAGATTTTACATCCATTTGAAAGATTTTGTAACCTCGTTGTGCAGCAATGGCAAGAAATATTCTTATTGTTTCTAATCGTTCCACATGATCAAAGGTTTCATCAAAATCAATGCCTTCAATTTGTGAATACCCTTTGCAGACCAATCTTGCCTTGTTTCTTATTACTTTACCTTCATCATTCAGCTTGTTCCGAAAAACCCACTTTGTACCAATAATGTTCTTGTTGTCCGTCTTGTGTACAAGTTCCCATGTATCATTCTTCTCTATCTGATCAAGCTCTTCATTCATAGCATGACCTCATTCTGGATGCTCAAATGCTTCATTTACATCATTCGGTTCAACTTTCGAATAAAGAGAAGTATGTGATACAACATTCGTTGTTCTTCTTGTTTGAACCCTCTGATTTTTATCTCTAATAATGTTCTGGGCCTCCACTTGTTTCCACCACCTAGGATGAGTTTTTTGAACTCCATCCTCATCACTTGAGACTTCTAAGTTGGATTCCTCTTCTTGAGTAGGATTAACATAGTCTGCAACATTATCAGAATTTTTAACAAAATCTTCTCTATCCCGCTCGACTTCCACATCAACATATGACTGCTTTTCTTTATTAGCATTTTCAACAACTTTTACATCTGAAGAATCAATAATTCTTCCTGTTTATTTGTTAAGGAATCTATATCCTCTTCCTTCTGGAGCATAGCAAAGAAAAATTCCATCATCTCCTCTTTTTTCAAACTTCCCAGGTTTCCACCTTTCTTCTTTATAATACATGGACTCCCAAAAACTCTCAAGTGTTTCAGACATGGAGTTTTTTCATAGAAAATTTGATATGGAGTCATATCTGAGTTTGTCCTATAAAAACATCGATTCTAAATATACACAGCAGTGCTCATGGATTTCCTCCAATAATAATGAGAAATACTATGTTCAAGTAACATAGTTCTCCCTATTTCCACCAAACTCTGATTATTTCTTTCAATAACCCCATTTTGTTGAGGTGTGTATGGTGAACTGAACCCATGCCGAATTCCATGCTTCTCAAGATAACAGTCAAACTCTTCATTCTTATACTCACCACCATTATCTGTTCTCAACTTCTTCACCGAATATTCACATTCCTTTTCTGCTTTTCTCTTGAAACTCTTAAACATTTTCAGAGCATCTGACTTATGTCTCATGTACATAACACAAGTAATATGAGTAAAGTCATCAATGAAAGTAATTAAGTACTTATCTCCATTTGTAGATTTCTTGCTCTTTGGTCCATAGATATCAGAGTGTATGAGCTCCAAGGGTCTTTTTGAGCGAATTTTAACTCTCTTATGAATAGAGTTTGTAATCTTCCCTTTCTCACAAATAGTGAAACACAAATATCTTCTTCTTGATAAATTAGGCATATCATGGACACTGTCTATTTTTGATAACTTGCACATATTTCTCTGAAACATATGTCCCAGTATTTTATTCCATAACTGATTTTCATCGACCACACCAATGTAACAAGAGTTTTGCACTTCACCAACTTGGAACAAATTCCCTCTTGAACGTTGTCCTCTTGTGATAATATTCTCGTCATTTTCATTATTCACAAAAAATCCATATATTATGAGGATTAAATTGTTTCCCTTATCATAGAGTTGTGACACACAATGAAGGTTATGTTTCAGCCCATCAACATACAGTGTTTTCCTGGATTTCATCTTTTCTTTTCCAATGATGGTCGATCCAACACCTTTGATCCTTAGAGATTCATCATTTCCAAATGTCACTGTTCCATATTTTAAGTCTTTCACATTCTTCAGAAGCTTTAAGTCTCCTATCATATGAGAGGAACACCCACTATCAAGAATCCATGGATGTTCTCCTTTTGTAGCTTTCATAGCAGTTTCAACAACAAGAGATTTTTTTTCTCCCTTTTCTTCTACTTTCTGTTGTGCTTCCGACAATTTCTTAGCCAAGTCAATGTGTTCTAGCTAGAGAACCATACATTATTTCTTTTCAGACTTATCAGACTTGTACCTTTTGGATTTTAAAAACTCTATCTTCTGAGGATTATTAAAAAACTTTTGTAGCTCTGGTAACACACTAAGGCAACCCTTAGCAATATGTCCAGGTCGATCATATCTTTCACAATAGGTTTCCAGTGGTTGGAATCTATTCTCAACTTTCACACTAGTCTTCTCAGATATCGTCTGAAATTTATTTGGAGACATTCTATTTTGAATGGGTTGAATCCCCCTCAATCCTTTTCTTTCAAAACTTGTGGAATAGTTGTAATTATGTTGGTTGAACCAACACATACTTTCCATGTGTCCTAATCCACCACAATACCAGCAGTAACGATAGAAAGAATATTTGCCTCTGAAAATTTTATACTGACCGGAATTGTGAACACGCTTCTCAAAAACCTTCATGTTTTCATTTGTAACTCTCTTCTTCAGCTCAGATTCATTAGTACCAGAAATATTAGAAGTTATTATTGACTCAATATTTTCATGCACTTCTAATTTTTCAGCATTGCTGACTTTGGCCACATAAATGGTCTTTCCAGCCTTGTTCTTATCAAAACCAGTTCTGACTTTCATTTCAACCTTTGAAGATAACTTTTTTGGATCCTTGTTTGATTCAATCTTACTGGAACATTCACCTACTTCTGAGATTGAATTTTTGAAACTGATATTCATTTATTTATATTTAAAATGTTTCTTTTCGACAAGTTCCAACTCTTCTTATTTTTCCTTCAGTTTTACTTCAAGATGATCATTACGATTCTTTGTATTCTCAAGATAATTTTTTAGATCATCAATCTCCTTTTCCATCTTGATTTTCTCATCAGTAAAACCTTCTTTATTGTTTAATGCAAATTTTATTTATCAACTTCTTGTTTTCCATCTCAAGCCTTCTGATCATTCTCAACCATTCTTTCAACTCTTCTTTAAGATATTGTTCCAGTTGAGTTTCTTCTTCTTCAGTACTACTACTCTTATAATCATCGTTATTCACAATTGCAAAAAAAATTACTCTCTCTCTTTCTCAGCAACATAATTTTTAGATCCAGTATCACTATCATCATCTTCTTCACTTTTCGAAAAGAAACTTCTTCTTTTTTATTTGAAGAAATTTTTATCATTACCACCTCCAAAATATTTATATTTTCCACCATGTTTCATCCATGAATTTTTTGGTCTTCTATCTTCTTCATCCCTGTCTTCATTTTTTCCCTTCTGAGGATAATTAGCCGCAAAATGGCCAACATCTCCACATTCAAAACATTTCAAAGGAAGTTTCCTTTTGTATTTCGTTGTTCCTCTTTTCACATTTTTAGAAAAAAAGGAGAGTATTTCATCAAAATTTTGACATACCTCATTTTTAGAGTCGGATTCACCAGCTTCTTCTTCAACATGAATTTTCTTCTACTTCTCTTTCTTTTATGCCTTGAAAGACATTTCATTATAGGCTTTTTCTTTTCTCTTCATGGTCTTCTCCCTTCTCATCTCATAAGTGATGATATTACTATGCAAATCATCAAGAGATAATGTTTTTGGGTCCCTGTCTTCCAGTGATGAAACTTCAGCATCAAATTTGTCAGGCAGAATTCTCAATATCTTTTCAACAACTATAGAATAGTCCAACTTTTCACCAAGACATATGATTGTACTGACAATGTCATTAACCCTGGTAAAGAAGTCTCCAACAGATTCAGATTCTCCCATTTTGAAGTCCTCATACTTCAGCCTCCATATTTGAAGTTTTGCCTTCTTCACTTTTGTATTTCCTTCATAAATGTTCATCAAATTATCCCAGATGCCTTCAGCTATAGTGACACCTTTCACTCTTAAAAACTCACTCTCATAAAGTGACGAGAGTAATGTATTTTTATCTCTTCCATCATTCTCAAGATTTTTCATATCGATAGGAGTAAGAGGAACCTTTTCATTAATAGCAGGAAATCCATCTATTGTAGTTTCAAGAACTTCATATCCAAGAGACATAAGATAAAGAATCATTATATCCTTCCAGATGTGGTTGTTCTTTCCATCGAAAATCAGAATCCCCTTACTATTCATGCAATTAAGATTCTCCATAAAAACTTATCTTCAACCCCTTCAGAAAAGAATAAAAGCAGGGAGCCCCCTCTGATACCAATTCAAGATCCCAGTCAGGATCTAAGTATCACTGAGAGGGGGAGGGGTGAATCAGTGATACCTTTTTCTTTTTATGTTTCCTTTGAATTTAAACAACCTTCTCATCCTGTTAAATATTTTCTTCTCTTATGAACACACAAAACCATAGGAAAAAAAGATTTACAATTTTCAATACTCAACAAGAGTAGTTACGTCCTTGGTATGGTACAAAATTAATCGAGTACCACACAATCCACCAGAAAACAATCCTTTTTCGTGGATTACAACGAGTAGGATATACCCTTACACTCATGTAGCACTTAGAAAAAAATACGCAAGTGCGTGTGCACCCTCTTACCAAAAATAGGGAATTACAGTATTTTAGTGCTTTTTCACAATTGAACAGATGTAATATCTGAAGTATAAATATTCAGTTTCTTACCCAAAAGCTGGTAAGAACTTCCAAACGCATAACTGAATATGTGCGAAGACCCCAAATTTTCCGCACAGCCTTTAGGATATATTGCGCACAATTCCAATGCCTTGTGCGTAAAAATTCACTTTTGGCGTGAAAAACATTTTCACGCAACTCCCCTTTTTTCACATAACCTTTTCTCTTTTCGCGCAACTTCTCTTTTTCCGCACAACTTTTTCCCTTTTCATGTAGTTTTCCTCTTTTCAAGTAATCTTCTTTCTTTTCACGCAACTCACTCAGCGTATTATTTTATGCGCACTAGAGCTCATGATTTCTTCTAAGTGTCAATCATTAACAAATGAGAAGGGTTCACCTCATATTTATAGGCATTTTTGACCCGGCGTGAAAACCTCTAATCCGCGCATAAAAAACTCTTCACAAGCGTAAAAACTTTTTCCCACAACATCATATATCGTGCAATGCTCCCATTTTTTGTGCACCTCATGCCTTTTCCAATTTTCGAGCTTCTGATCTCAAAACACCTCTTGCGCGAACAACATCATTCTTCTTTTTCGCGCACCATGCCAATATTTCGCGTAACCATTACTTTTTGCGCATCCAGCTACTATTTCTTGCATCACGCTGTTATTTCGGGCATCCCACTGATATTTCACGCATCTCGCTAATATTTCGCACAACATATTATTTTTCTGTGCAAATTTTCTAAATTTCCGTGCACTCCATGACTTTGTCATTTTTTGATGTTTTGAACATGAATCATGGCTTGCACACAAAAATCTAAACCATCTTCAATCTTGCACGCTACATCCATTTCCAAAAACACATCTTCATCTCCTGATTTTGAGGCCCTAAAATTTGGAAAACACGGGAAAACACATCTTTGTCATTTATCTCTTCACTGCTTCTCATGACCATTCATCAGCTTCCATCACGATATCCACTATCGTGATATGTATCCTTTGATAGATCAGACATAGCATCATCATAATTGCAATGGACTGTTCTAAAACTTCCCTATCTTCCAATAGCATAATTCCTTCAAATCAAAACTGTATATGGCTGCCATCATCATTTCTCCCCCTTTCCTTCATAATGATTGCATAAAAAGTTTGCCTAACTTATAGTATTTCTGAAATACATATCAGCAGATCATCGTCTAGTTTTAAGTCCTTTACAAAGCGAATTGATTTATCTTCTTTGACAACAAAAGACAACACTCTGCCAACACAAACTCTTCAAACTTCTTTCTCCATCCAACTTCGTCCCAACACTTCTAAATAGCCTCTAAAATTAAATGGGGTTACTCTTTAGACCATATATTGTCTCCTATGGTCAAATTTAATATTTCTAATATTTTTTAAAAAAAATTGATAAAATATTATATTCATGTAATATTATTATTTTAAAATTTAATACTATTCATTACTATGAATTTAAAACATCAAACAAAGTAGTAAAATTAGATCCAACTATTTTATATTACCCTAGAAAAGACATAGTATGTTATATAATTCATAGATTAACTTAATTATCTCAAATTATATTTATTATAATATTTTTAATATCATTTATTTTATTCTTCCATTAAATGAATAATTACTATATTACTGCTGTGTAAGAATGTATGGAAATTATTTCTTCACTAAAAAGTTAAAATTAATTAATATGTTTTATATAAATATTTTATATTTATAAATACTATTTATAGTCTTCCAAATCTTCCATATTATACCATATTATAAATATTATACATATTGAAAACTAGAGTATGACATGTTTGACTTTTTGTTAAGTAAAATAATATAAGGGTTATAACCAATTTCTAATAGAATAATGTGGGTATAAATCCAAACCATAAAATATTATGGATCAAAAGTACTCATATAATAATATTTAGTCATGTGTTTTTTGTAATTTAATAAATCTTATCATTTAAAAAAACCATTTTATTGAATTGTTCATTAATTAAAAAATTATTACATCATTATTGTGAGATACTTTAACGTAGTTATTTCTTACCTAAAAATTAAAATTAAATTTTCATAAGGAATATACATTTATTGTCTTTAAAATTACTACTTATGGAAAAACATATCTTATATAAAACCATATTTTAAAAGTGTTATGCATATTAAAAATCATAGTGTGTACGGTTTGACACTCTTTTAAATTAAATACTACATGGAAGTTAATATCAACGATATGGCTCCAAATGGTTATAAATTTGTCTCATGGATGATTTTTTCCAATATATAATCATTAAAAAAATATTACAAGTGTTAGTGTAATTTATTAATCATTATCATGTTATTTTCACACATAGTAGATTTACCCATAACCATGGTAATAAAATTTACTAAATTTTTTAATAATAGAGTTCAAAAATTAAAAAACCTATTTAATAAATTTGTAAATTCTAAATATAGAAATAAAAAAAATTATATTAAAATAATAATAATTTTGAGAATTTAATTTGAAATAATTTCTGAAAATTATAAGGAAAAGTAGTTTTCTTGAAATAAGAATTTTCAAGCCCCAAGGTGTTCATATACAAAAATAAGGTATAAGGATGATTAAAATGAAATTAATTAGATTGTATATAATTAAACTGTTCTTAACATACATTGAGATAGAATTAAAATATAAAGGGACTTTTAATATAAATAAAATTATATTTTTATAAAAATTGTTATTTTTCAACTTTTACAAGAAATTAAATATTTTTATAAAAATATAAGAATTATCCCTAATATAATTTATAAATTACCCTTCCAAAAATGAATTTTATATTTTCAGATAATATTTATAAAAATATCAATATTTTTTTAAAATAAGTTACACCATTAATATTCTAAATACAACCTTTACAAAAATAAATCTTTTTGTGAATAAAATTTGATTTATAATTATATAAGGACAATAAAATCTGTCGAATAAGTTTCACAAAATTTGATTGAATATATAATATATTAACTTCATTATAGAAATTCATTAATAATAAATAATGTAATTTATTGGGATAAAATTCTTCTGGTGAATAATAACGATTTTTTATAAAAATATTTCCTCTAAATTCAATTTGTTTTTATATTTATTTAGTATTAATTTTTAAACAATGAATTAAACAAAGTATTTTAATTTTTTATTTATTCCCATTCATACCCTCTAATTTAATTAGTAAGATATAACATTCGTATTTATATAATGACATTTTGTGGTTTGTTTGGGCTCTATGTTATGTGAAATGTACGCTATCGATGAGATTAAATTATTTTGAAATATTTAAACCATTAAAATTTGGGGTATTACAAATTCTCCAAGAGAACCATCTAGATTTATTTCCTCCATCACTAGGATGGTTTTAACTACCCCACAAAGTGAATTTTTATCCAATAAGGAACCAAAATATGAGTCCATAAATAACTTCAAATTGAATTATCCCTTCTCTAATAAAGAAGACTCATATGAATCCTAATTCCTCACCATAAATAATGGATGAGGCCACAGATTCCATGATTGGTAAGATAATGTGTAACCAAATTATTAGGAGTCATTACCACTGATAATATACACACTATTGATAATGGAGGGAAATCACTCCAATAACCATAGCCAAACATCAATAAAATAATGATTATTCAACGTCATGGTCTTATATGATAATATTTATCGACTGATTATTCAATATAAAGGGAAATGTTAATCCTATAGATGTAATAATTCTAGTTCATGAAATACCATTGATAATAATATCACCCCCCAATTCAGATCCAAAAAATTATTTGTTTACATATATAATATCATCCCCTAAGACTCATTCTAGATAGAATCTACATGGAACAATCCAAAGGAATCTGGAAAAGATCAATGAAAATATTATTTATGTATTGGTTATCATTTCAATACATTCAATCATGAATTCCATTTACATCTCCGAATAACTCAATGAGTCTCTCATTCATAACCTTTCAGGAAACCTTGATTTTGACGGAACATTGTTTTAAGAAAAGACATAACACTTTGGAATGAGTTCTATAGAGTGTCATACAATCATTTTATTCATTACAGAATTATAATAATCTATAATATATGTAAAAATCACTATGTTATTTGTTTTTTGAAATCAAGATTATATCTATATTAATCAATCCCTATTTTGCAATGGATTTAGAAGAAACATTCTCTCAATATGAACCCTTGCAACATGGGTTACAATAAAACTAATTTATATTTAGATAATTTAACTATCATTTAATATGATATGGTAGATATGTTATAGTGAATCTTTATTTAGAAACACTAACATTATATAATTTTTTTCAGAATACACAAACAATTATAGAAATAAATTCATGAAGACCATTCTAGAATAGTGTCTTTAGAAACCTAGGACCATAATCACCTGTACATATGTGGGCTACATCATATCCCACTAGGTTCTTCTTGAATAGATCCCTTATTAGACATATCAAACATAGTACATATCCTCGTATCCTGGGGAAAGGGGGAAAACGAGTGAGCTCAAATGCTCAGTAAGGGTAAATAAGGGAGAAATGTCAGCATAAACATAAGCATAAGAATATGGTAATGTGATCATTAATATAGAATATCATACCATGTATATAAAAGATAATAATAGAGATCATGGAATAAATATTAGAAGATCGTAAGTCATTAATCTTAATAAAATAAAGATTCTAATACATGAAAGAAAAATGTAGGAATAAAACATGGAAGTGTGGAAAACACTTAAGTATAAAATTATATCTATAGTAGCCATGGAATCGCTCCCAAGTCCATCTTAGTGGTATTGGTTCTCTACCCATGCCATCATAGAAGTTAATTTTTACTCCCATTTACATCATAGTAGCATGAGTTCACAACTAATACTATCTTTGTAGAAATGGTTCACTCCCCTGGCCATCATAGTAGTCAAGATTCACTCCCAAGATCATATTAGTTTATATCATGAGATATAAATCTTTACCCAATGAATTAGAGGGAGATATAGGTCTCACCCATCTCTTAATGAAATCATACATACATGTACCAGAATACCATAAATAATCATATCATAACCATGGAAATTAAATCGGTATTATAAATATGTAATCATATCATAACCTATGGAAAGAGACAGGTTTCATAATCCCCTCATCATAAACATAACCTGTTAAAAGTAGTGAGATTAAAAATAATATAACCCATGAATGTGAAATTGGTTCTATAAACATCATGCCATCAAAAATTAATCCATTAATTGAAAGAATATGAATGAAGACATTGAAAAAATTCCCCATAAATTCATGAGTGACAATAATAGATGTTATCCTTGATGGGAAATAATTTTTAAATATCTTTTAAAAACAATTCTTTATGAAAATATCCTTTTTTCTTTGAAAAAAGGTTTTATAAAACATAAAACATTTTGAAATTATTTTATTAGAAAATGAATTTGAATACTTAAAAAGAAATATTTTAAAATAATAAAAAATTATTGAGATCCTTATTCATAGAAAATTATCTTAAATGTTCCATTGAAATAATTTTGAATTTGTTTTGAAAAAACATTATTTTTAAATATAATAGATTTCTGACCAAAGAGAGTGATGGTAACATATTAAATTAAGAAAACATTATCTTAAGTACCAAAGAGTGAAAACATGTACTAAAAATATAGGATATCATGAATAAAAATATTATAATTAAACAAATGAATATTATTGATATATTGATCATAATATATCATCCAGGGAAGCGTAAACATAAAAAATCATTGAAAGCGATGAGAGTATCTCAATGAACACTTATAACTTGGTAACATGGAATTATACTCTTCATGTAAGAAAAGGAAATTAAATTAAACTTAATATATCATTAAAAGAATTAAATTCATGACATAACATGTAAAATGGAAGTATATAAACCTTTAAAAATAGTTTAGGTGCATAACAAAACACGAATCTCAATGATGGAAAATTAAGAACAAACTGTTTTACTGATTTGGTAACTTTTGAAAGCCAAACCCCATGAAACAAGGATCATAAAATGGGAATTTGAAAACCCATAAATTTAATTAAATTACATATATACTACTATCTTGTTCACTACATACACCACACCAAATGAAATAGTGGAGAACATAGCCTGAATCTCGCAAAAACTAAAAGTATATTGAAATTCGCTTAACGTGGGTCACGAATCTCTCTGTACTCGTAAAATCATATTTTATAATATATATATGTTCATTATACATAATTTATAGAATAAAATTCTTATATATATTACCATATATGTTTTTTTATGACATTATATTACGTTATTGTTAATGATCCTATGTTATTCTTTCAATTCGTGTAATATTCTCTTTGTTTTTCACATGTGTTTTAATTTGTTATATCATTGGTCCTTAAAATTATATAATGATTCCTAAATGTATAAAATGATATAAATATTAGGAATATAATTTATATTTATATTATAATAATCTATATAATATTGAATTATGAAATGGAGTACACCGTTCATGGAGATGGTAAGTCGTACGTATACATGAACGTTGTTTCTATCTTTATTATCGTATTGAATGAATGTAATTAAATGACACATATATATAAATATGTTTGTATGTATATATGTTTCATTATTATAGTATCATTAATATATCATATATATCATATACTTTCACTTTACCCATCCTTAATACATCCCATACAATGTGTGAATGAATCACATTGCTTTGAGGGGGCTATAGTCCATACTCACTCAATTAAAATTATCGTAACAAACTAAATGGAAAGTAATGATTCGTGTGTTGAAAAATGAATAAAAAATATTAAATACATAAAAAATATAATATATTACATATACAAATAGATCATTCGTCATAATGGCCACCATGATTAATGGTAAATGAAAAATGAACAATCATCAATTCTTGAGGTAGTAATTCGCCGTACACAGAAACAATATGTTCGATATCTACGAGATGGAGGTGTGTGTAAGTGAGGGAAAAATTAGAATAAAATAATCAAATTATATTTATTATACTGGTGTTTTTACATAATAATATAATAAAAATATTAGATGGTGGATAAGGAAAATTAAGGAAACATTATCGAGAAAAGATGTTACCTCTAAATCGGGTAACTACTTTTGGTTTCTTCCAAAAGGATTCATTGGCAGGATTTATGCCCTATGTGAGAGTTAAATGTAAAAGGTAAGATTTTTTTGAGGCTTCTTGGGCAGATATTTTCTTATGAATATTTTTTGAGTGGTTTGAGGAATGGGTAGAGGTGGTGTGCTTTTATAGTGGGGGAGGGGTGGCACTTTTGAAAAAATTGGAAGACTCAATTTCACTAAAATTTTTCATGTTTAAAGTGAATAAAATAATGTAATGGGTCAATATGATTTATTATAGGATTTAATTTGGACATCAAATTGGTGTTTTATTAGTTTCTTGCACGTTTTGGTTCTTAAATTTAAGGTTTAGTACTTTATTATCATAATTTTTTTCTTAACCGATGCACTTAATTTTAGTCACTTTCACAATGTTTTTTGGTCAAAAGAAATTTGAAAACATTAGAAATTATAAATTATTATGATACCAAATGTGTAATAAATGTTTCCAAATTCTAACCATAGAAGTGGAAGAAATTAAATTAAAATTAATCCCTCTTTTGAAACAGTGTTGAGGGTTTTAAAATTAAAAATTATCAAAATATTTCTTAGTATTTATATCCAATTTCAATGTGTAAATAGTTCCTTTGAGAAACATTGGGTTAAATGATAAAAACATTATCTAATTTAATTTTGAGATCAAATTGAATGTTATATTGACATAGTAAATAAATTAAATTCAAAATCAGTTTTGGATTAAAATCCGGTAATTTTTCACTATTCAATCAAAAATGAAGTTTCTCATTAAAATCCAAGAAATTCACCCAAAGATAATTTAGAAATTATAAAATCAAAAATGAGGTTTATTTTATCAAATTATATTTATAAATTTTGAAAAAATTAATTTCATTATTATAAGTGGTTCATTCGAGAAGAAGATGTTTTTAAACATAAAAAGGATTTTACCAATAAACATATCTTTCATAATAAATTTGATTTATTTATGTAGAAAAATAGAAAAAAAAATATTTTAAAAGAATTTATTACTATTAATATTACTATGTTTCACATCTAAGTTATGATTATATTATTTAAATAATAAAATGATGTTCTGTAGAAACTCAGTGTTGCATGTATCATATGACAACTCACTGTTGTGTGTATCGTACAACAAATAAGTGTGATGTGTAATGTATGCCAACTCAATATTGTGTGTAACATATGAAAAGTATTTTTAGTGTGAAATTAATCTTTGAAATAATTCATTGCAAGAAGGAAATTTTAATTTATTCAAAAAATATGTCCATAAAAAATCAAGGAGTTACTTTCCAACCCCCATAACATAAATTTCACCCTCAAAATTCAACACTCGGGTAAAAACAAATGATGATACTTTTGCTTCATCATATCCCCAAGTTCCCACATATCCTCCTCTAACTAGTTCTTTCTCTCAAAAACCATGACCGGGCTAGTGGTCTTGTTATGTATAACTTTATCTGATCAGTATAGAATTTCAACATGTTTCTCTACGTAAGAAAGATCTTTCTCCAGTAGTGTGACTTATGAGTTCAGTATATGTGAAGGTTTAGGTACGTATTACCTCAGGAACGATCATGGAACACATCATGGAATTGAGAGAGATTTTTAGGAAGTTCTAAGGAATTAGCTACTATCCTAATGTGATCAATAATCTCAACGATACTGATATAACTATGACCTAGTTTCCACCTATTATTGAATCTCATACCTTTCATCCAGGGTGAGATTTATGGAAAAACCTTTTCACCAACATCAAATTCTAGATCACACCGATGGTTTTCAGCATAAATTTTCTTCTGAATATGAGTTGTCTTGATATGTTGCTGAATGGTTCTATCATTCTCATCCATTTCTTCAGCGATCTCAAGTTCTAATAGTTGTATTTCTTCATCCTCATCCCCACATGTTGGAGATCTAAATTTATTACCATAGAGAGCTTCATACAATACCATATGAATGTTTTGTTAAAAGATATTATTGTATGAAAACTCAACTAGGGGAAGTTGTTTATCCCAACCACCATTGAAATCTAGAGAATAAGATATCAACATATCCTATAGGGATTGAATTGTTCTTTCAGACTGACCATCTATTTGAGGATGATAACAGTGAAGTAATTCAATTCTATATCATGTTATTTCTGAATACTTTGTTAGAACATTGATGTAAACCATAGATCCCAATCTGACACAATAGAAGGTTCTACTCTATATAACCTTTCCAATTACTTAATGTATATTATGGAAAGCTGATCAAGTGGAAAATATTCTATGATAGTAATGAAATGTGCTAACTTAGTATGGCGTTCAACTACCAATCATATAGCATTAAACCTTTTGTTTTTTTTGGTATTCCAAAAAAAAATCCATATTAATTCTCTCCCATTTCCATTATGGTATGAGTAATGTATGAAACATCTTTTATATATTTTTCTTTCAACCTAAACTTATAGGAATACCAAACACCGAGATTCAAAATATGTGACAGCTCTCTTCATGTCATCCCACTAGATGTATTCTTTTAAGTCCCTTTACATCTTCATAATTCCAGGATGAATAGAGAATGACGAATTATGAGCTTCCTCTAACAAAACATTCTTCTAATATGTCATGGAAAGAACACATACATGGTTCCTGAACATTATCATTCCATCCTGATCAAGGCTAAACTCAAGAACATTTTTGACATTATTTTGAAGATCTTAATAATCTTTCTATGACTCATTGATCTTCTCTTATATAGAGGGTTGAACATTCATTTTAGAAGAATAAGATTTTCTCCCTTAATTCATGATTTCTAGATCTATCCTTTGAAAATATAGAAATATTGGATCTTTTCAAATCCTCATCCTAGAAAAGATAGCATGATATTTTCAACTCAAATCATCAACTACATTATTTTCTTTCCCAGGGAAATAATGTATTAAGCATCCATAATCATTTATCAACTATAACCATCTTCTATAGGAGATGTTCAAATCATTTTATGAGAATATATATTTCATAATTTTATGATTGTTAAATATATCACATATTTCTCCAAAAATATATTGCCTCCATATCTATAATTTAAAAAATGCCACTGCTAACTCTAAATTATTATTTGGGTAATTTTTCTGATGAATCTTCAAATCTCATGAGGCATTGTATATAACCATGTTAATTTTCAAAAGAAAACATTACAATCACTTCTTGAATGAATAAATATTAATTACAAACCCCTTTCCCTTATAGGGTAATGCTATCACAGGTGCAATGACCAACCTTCTTTTTATTTCCTTGAAATTATCCTTACATTTATCTGTACAAGGAAACTTAACACCCTTTCAAGTTAACATGGTCAGAGGATTAGATAGTCATGAGAAATTCTCAATAAACCGTTGATAATATCACATAAATCCCTGAAAACTATGGATCGTAGTAACCATTGTTAGTGAAGGACATCTATGAATAAACTCAATCATTGATGGATCTACTCTTATACCATCTCTTGAGATTATCTAACCCAAAAATGAATCTTATTGTAATGTCCTGACTCAGCTCACCACTAAACTGTAGGTCTGACCGGTCACCACATGACTTCAAGCACGCCTCCCCGTACGCCAGAGGCTGCCGACTAGTAGCAGGGTCTAAGGATAGTTAGTGGGGATAATATACCCTCATTTTAGTGCTAAAAAACCAAGTCAATAAATAGCAGAAACACAATAATAAATGAATAAGAAGCGGAATGTATATTTTATAAATCTTGTACAAAAAAATGGAGAATTCCAAAGTATACAACAGATGCATGCATGACATGATAATGATACAAAAGTAGAAAACAGTGAAAAAAAATTATGCTTTATATTTCAATGCATAAATAAATAAATAATGACTCAAAGCCCCACAGGCGATCTCCTTGAGCATCCTGAGCCCCCACTCGGTCATGTGCTCCTAACTCCCAAGTAAATGCAAACAGCATAGTCCTGCAACCAAATAGAATCTACTTGGGTACCCAGTGCAATGGCGGCCCGAGTAGGGTGTGAGATATAAATCTCAGTAGGCCGGGACCACCGGTGTCTACCCCAAACCAGATATTTTATAAATAACTTATAACATGTGAAAGCACACATAAATTAAGTAAACAGTACAATGTAACTATATACCCAAGTACCTGCTTTAGCCCTTAGCTGGTGTTTGAACCTGCATTATACATTTTTCATACATACTCAATATTCATTACATAATAATTCATTAGTTATTAATTATTCCAATATTAATAAATTATAAAGGTCTTGATATTCAGTCTATGCCCATCTTCTCCCATATAAATCACTCACTATAGATGTCTCTAAAGACCATCTATGTAATCAAAGTAAATACTAATTCCAAGCTTGTTCTTTGGCTTGGATAACGTGTTATAAGTTATGCAATTCAACCTTTCATATACGAAGTTTGAGCCCACCCACTAAATTTGGTTCACCCAATTCATAAATAAGTCTTAAACCTTCATCATAAACAATTAAAAAATCATCATGTGTCAACAACCTTCATTAACCAATAACTCATTTCATGCACAAACAATTAGACCCACATTCCAATTTTAATTAATGGGTGTAGAACATCATGTATACCACCCTCATGAGTATTTGGAGCATCAGTCCTTGTCTCACTACCCATGGGTATTTTTATCATCAATCCCTGGCCTATAAAAGAATATTTTCTTGCAAGCTGGGTGTAGAAATCCATTTCTAGCACCCCGTGAGTATTTGGATCTTCAGTCCTTGTCTCACAACCCATTTATCAATCATACATATATATTTATCATTTGTGTAGAAAACCATGTCTATCACCCCATGAGTTTTTTGAGCTTCAGTCCTTGTCTCACAACCCATTTATCAATCATACATATATATTTATCGTTGGTGTAGAACACCATGTCTAACACCCCAAAACCATCCATTAATTAATTCATAAATTAATTAATCCAATCCGTTAATTAATTCAACAACTAATTAACTAAATAAATCACCCGTCAAAAGTAAACCCTTAATTAACCATTCAACATCTCAATACTAAAAAATTAATTAACAATTAATTGTTATTAGAAAGCCAAATCAATATTTAACTCAACATTTAATTATCCAAATTCGTTAACAAGTCTGAACTCGTCCACTCAAACAGTGATTCATACAGGAATTTAATAATTTAAATGCACGTCATAATCATAATAAAACATGCAGAACAAGCCCATATATTTAGAAACCATCTCACGCATCATCTAATAATATAGAACAACTCCATCCAAGAAAACTTAATGCATGGAAAATCTAACAAGTATCAAAAAGTACCCTTGGCCAACAGTTGTAACAAACAATCAATTCACAATCTTAATTTAATGCATGAAAATTAATTAATTCAAAAATTAATTAATTAAATATTACCTCTTAAACCAATCATAAATTAATTAACCATTTAACATTTAACATATAATAATTAATCCATCCATTAATTATTACCAATTTCCAATTTATACTTTTGAACATGTCAAATATTCAATATTCCCAATCATCATTAAAAGCCACACATTTTATTCCAACTCAGGACTTGATAATTAATTCTATAATTAATTATCCTATTATACATTCTTCCCATTCAAATCATTTAACTCTTTAATCATATCACTTTATCCAAATTAGCAAAAAATTCTTAAAAACAACACAAGTTCAATCCCTCATTTATCTCACGTGGGAGACATCATTTAATAACATCAAAAGTGTCATGCATCGAAATATAATAATCAAGGAAACCTACATTCTCAATTTATTTAAAGAAGATATAATTCTTAAAATAATGTGTTAAGGATTTGAGACCCTACCTCGGGGTGACACCATTTTAAATCTGAAGCGCTTTAATGTACTTGGCAGAAACCAGTCCACAATGGGTCCATAATCGCACGTGTGCACACCTTTATATATATATATATATGTGTGTGTGTTTGTGTGTGTCCGTTGTCTACATTGATCAGAGAAAATTACATATATTAAACTGGTTACCAGAATCAAAGTGGTAATGAACAACGCACATCTAACTTGGTACCAGGAACTCATAAAAAAAATTAATAGGCCTTAATATAACTGGTGGAAAGCCAGACCGCGGGTTTAGAAACTAACCCAAACCAACGGCGGCAGGACAAATCAAGACCAACCGCCTTTCCCTTGGTGGCGGATTTCAGATTATGGGCCAATGGGTCCCGAGTCAACATTTTCATATCGTAAAAAATAGAGGAACACGACAATTGGATTAAACCCGAACCTTTTGGTTTTAGCTGAGAAAACAAGGCGAGAGAGAAGAGTGAAATGATTGATTTGAAACACTAGTTATACGCAGACAGACTCACCTTGGCATGGCAGACAAGATTCGTGAAGATTTTTAGGGGAATCGTCGTGCGCAAAGTGGATTCCGGGATAGGTGTGGTGCTCCTTTAGGTATTTCCTGGAGGGGGGTTGTGCCATAGAGGTCGCGCGCTATAGGATTTCCGCCTGGGTGTCGCGCTGCTGCAGGGAGGGTCACTCGGGGGTTCACATGCCTCTTGGTCGCACCGTGGGAAGGAGCTCACACCGAAGAGGGAGCTTGAAGGAGGGAGGAAGGGGCCGCATCATGGGGTGCGTTGCTGCGTGCGTGTTACACCTTGTGCGTAGGGAGGAATAAGAGGGGAATTCGATTCCCTTTATTTTCTTTTTCAAACCCCTAAATTAATTTCCATTAATAAAAGTTATTATTAAACTCTTAAAACCCAATAATAATACTACCATTAATGCAATAATAATATTAATAAAAGCGAATAATAATACTCATTTTATTATTATTATTATACACATTAAACACTTTTCTAAAAAGTAAAAAAACTCCCCAGTTAATCCTTCTTAAAGGAAACGTTTCATTTGAGAAAAATCAAACTCCCCTTTACTCCTCAATTAAAATTAAAATCTCTTTGACTTCAAAGTAATAAAAATAATAATTCCTTTCCGAAAATTAATAAAATTCATTTTTTCATGAATTTAATTAATTAAAATAATAATAATAATAATAATTAAATTATTATTATTATTATTATTAAAACTATCAGTTTTTTTAAATTCCAACCAATACTCCCCAATTCATTACAATTATTATTTATAATAATAATACCCATAATGATCAATAATTATGACACTCCTAAAACCATAATAATAAAAATATAATTATTATTACTCAAACCTTTCATATAACCCAACAACTCTATTAAATAACCATACTCCTTCACTAAATTCAAAACTGCTTAACTAATTAAGCATTTCATCGAGATACCCAACAGCATCATTGAATTCACCTAAATATTACACCCCATTAAATAAAAATAGAACTTTGACAAACCCCATAATTAAATTTTATTAAAATAAATAATAAAACGCCCATTTCAATTATTTCCAACCTCCTCATTTAAATCCACATTAATTATCCAATTCATTTGTAACCTTAATTTATTATTTGTGTAATAAATGTTTCGTATTTAATTATAAAACTCCATATTGATCATTAAATTTTTTTAACATTTATTTAACTAAGTAACCAAAAAAATAATAATAACATCAATATTATTATTATTCAAACTTTCATTTATTTAAAAACCCAAACCCCCAATTTATTACAATATCATTAATATGATAAAAAACCCAACCCATAACCCCTCATTTAATTAAAAGTTTCTTTGAGAAGCTCAAAATCTGCATTTAATTCTCATAAATGATACACTCCTTTACCATGCAATTAAAATCTCAAAGTATCAAAATAATTTATGAATCCATAATAATAACAATGACATTATTATTATTATCACATTCCTCAATTTAATAAAAAATGGTTCTTTAATAATTCTGAAACTCTTCATTTAAATAAAATGGTTCTTTGATAAACCCAAAATCCACGTCAATACCTTCAACTTCCATTTAATCAATTCTTTAACATTCAATAAATTTAACAACCACACTAATAGTAATAATAACTTCATTATTATTATTATTATTAAAATATTATTTTAATTAATCCAAAACTCTCATATATTAATATTTAATTAAAAATAATAATAATAATTTATTAAATAAGATAAACTGCATAGGTTGGACCGCAACCATGCACTGCCCAAGCAGATCCATTAAAGTGGATTTTTCTAGATCCGGTGCACCCGAGACTCCTCGGGACACCCGCTAAAATTTATTGGGTAATTTCACAATTCCAAAAAGAACAACATTAGGTGTTTCAACACTCAGAATAAAAATTCTAGAGCTTGGTTTAAAAAAATATGAATTGTTGATAAATCGAAAAAAAAAAATCAAAAACATTCGTATTTTAACCCCATTCAAAAACACAAGACTTTACAATATACCCACCTTAAAAAATTATCGTCCCCGAGAAACCATTAGGAACCAATACTAAATCAACCAACCTACCAAGGTCATCCAAGAAGATCAGTCAAATATATTACCGGATAACTCCGTTCTAAAAGCTCTAAATCACCTGCTGACACGTTTATCAAAAAATGATGCAACAATACCCACCTTAGGATTTTCCTTGACGTCTCAAGAAAAGATTAGCCGCTCACTAGTGCGTGTTTTTAGAATACATTAATTCATGTGTGTGACATTCCTCGAACCATGTTCACCACGTCAAAAATTGATCATAAAAATCTGTAACAAAAACCTATCGGTGTGCCAAAACAACTGAGTTCCAAGAAGTCCTCCCGAGTAGTGGGGTGGACTTACTTTAATAGCCTAAAACATTTAATGGGTACTACCTACCACGGGTTAGCCCCTTACGAACCATAAACATTGACCCTTTCTCTTAGTCACACAAAACTTAAATCAGAAGGATCAAAAACCCCTTTTTATTTTAGGAATTTTAATTAATTATTTCATCCTTTTAACATTTGAATGAATTGCAGCATACACACAAGTACATATTCACAAAAAGTCACTTGGTTTTCAAAAAAAACCCACGGAACAAAAAAAATAGGTATGTTATCACAAAAATCCTCTTTAATCATCATTCAAAGTTATTCAAATATAAACAGGAAATTTAGCATCTAAATTCCTTTTATAGAAAAGTAGACTTCCAAATTTCTCATTTATTCAATCTGGATTCTTCCAAAAGCAACCCAACAATAGTTCATTGTAATCAAAACACAACAGTTTTACATTTGTAACAATTTTCAAACATATTATGGTTATATAAGGTTGAAAAACATGGGTGGCCATCTACCAATCGATAAGGCGCCCATACACATTATTGTTGGAATTTGGCTCTCATTTATCACAATCAACTATTATTTAGCATTTTATCTTTAGCACCCCATTCACATATCCAAAACATCTCTAACATGTTAGCATAAGTAGTAACACAACAACATGCTATAACACAGAAGCATGGCACAACAACAAAACATTCTAATAACTGAAACAGTATGGAATATAATCACTCAAGCATGTTAAATCAATTACCGTAACAATATATCTAGAGAGGCATGCTAAAGAAGATCAAAACACGGCATTACACCCAAGGAACACAATCAAAATTAGCAGTAATCCTACTAATGAAACTTCATGGAATGTTATATGAATGACATGTGGATCTCTAAGTGACTAAGATGATGTATGTACGAAACTTCCTTGCCATATCAGGCCAAGACAATTATTTTTCAAAATTCTCAAAAGAAATAAACAGCAGAAAATAAACCAGTCACTCAAGGTGAAATCATATCAACTATAACCTATAATAGTAAAAATATCAATTCCCATCCCAGGACACTTGGTCATTTCCCGTACATGAGGTGATAAGTCCCAAGCATGACTATTAACCCAAGCGTCGACACATTTCTAGTCTCATATCTACAAATCCCAAAACAGAAAGAAAAAAGGAAAAGAAAGAAAACCTCCCTCTGATACAACTTTGTAAAGTCCCGACCCGGCTCACCACTAAACCGGAGCTGGATCGGTCACCACATGACCTCAAACATGCCTCCCCATATGCCATAGGCTGCCGACTAGCAGCGAGGGTCTAAGGATAGTCAGTGGGGAGATTATACCCTCATTTTAGTGTTAAAAAAACAAATGCAATAAATAGCGGAAAAAGAATAATAAATGAATAATCCGTGGAAAGTATATTTTATAAATCTTGTACAAAACATATGGCCAATGAAAAAGTATACAATAGATGCATTCATGACATTCTAATCATCCAAAAGTAGAAAATAGTGAAAAAAACAGCATGTATACATTTCAATGCATAAATAAATAAATAATGACTCAAATCCCCACAGGTGATCTCCTTGAGCATCCCGAGCCTCAACTCGGTCATGTGATCCTAACTCCCAAGTAAATGCAAACAACATAGTCCTACAACCAAATAGAATCTACTTGGGTACCCAGTGTAATGGTGGCCCGAGTAGGGTGTGAGATATAAATCTCAGTTGGCCGGGACCACCGGTGTCTACCCCAAACCAGATATTTAATAAATAAATGTGAAAGCATGCATAAATTAAGTAAATAGTACAATGTAACTATATACCCAAGTACCTGCTTCATCCCTCAGTTGGTGTCTGAACCTGCATTATACATTTGACATACATACTCAATATTCATTACATAATCCTTCATCAGTTATTAATTATTCCAATATTAATAAATTATGAAGGTCTTGAGATTCGGCCTACTCCCATCATCTCCCATATAAATCACTCACCACAGATGTCTCTAAAGACTATCTATGTAATCAAAGTAAAGACTAATTCCAAGCTTGTGCTTCGGCTTGGATAATGCATCATAAGTTATGAAATTCAACCTTTCATATACTAAGTTTGAGCCCGCCCACTAAAAGTGGTTCACCAAATTCATAAATAAGTCTGAAACCTTCATCATAATCAATTCAAAAATCATCATGTGTCAACAGACTTCATTAACCATTAACTCATTTCATGTACGAACAATTGGACCCACAGTCCAATGTTAATTAATGGGTGTAGAACATCATGTCTAGAACCCTCGTGATTTTTTGGAGCATCAGTCCTTGTCTCAAAACCCATGGGTATTTGAAGCATTATTCCCTGACCCATAAAAGAATATTTTAATGCATGATGGGTGTAGAACGCAATGTCTAGCACCCCGTGAGTATTTGGAGCTTCAATTCTTATCTCACAACCCATTTATCAATCATACATATATATTTATCATTGGTGTAGAACACCATGTCTATCACCCCATGAGTATTTGGAGCTTCAGTACTTGTCTCACAACCCATTTATCAATCATACATATGTATCTATCGTGGGTGTAGAACACCATTTCGAACACCCCAAAACCATCCGTTAATTAATTCATAAAATAATTAACCCAATCCGTTAATTAATTTAAGAAATAATTAACAACATAAATCACTCGTCAAAAGTCAACCCTTAATTAATCATTCAACATCTCAATAGTAAAAAATTAATTAACAATTAATTTTTCTTATCAAGCAAAATAAATAATTAACTCAACATTTAATTATCCAAATTCGTTAACAAGTCTGCACCTATCCACTAAAACATTGATTCGTCTAGGAATTTAACAATTTACATACACGTCATAATCATCACAAAACATGCAGAACAAGCCCATATATTTAGAAACCATCTCACGCATCATCTCATAATATAGAACAACTCCATCCAATGTGAATTAATACTTGTAAGTCTAACAAGTATCAAAAAGTACCCTTGTCCAACAGTCATAACAAACAATCAATTCACAATCTTAATTTAATGCATCCAAATTAATTAATTCAAAAATTAATTAAATAATTATTACCTCTTAAACAAATCATAAATTTAATAACCATTTAACATTTAACATGTAACAATTAATCCATCCATTAATTATTACCAATTACCAATTTATAATTTTGAACAGGTTAAATATTCAATATTCCCAATCATCATTAAAATCCACACATTTTATTCCAACTCATGACTTGATAATTTATTCTAAAATTAATTGACCTATTATACATTCTTCCTATTCAAATCATTTAACTGTTTAATCATATCACTTTAACCAAATTAGCAAAACATGCTTAAAAACAACACATGTTCAAGCCCTCATTTATCTCACATGGGTGGCACCATTTAATGACTTCAAAAGTGTCATGCATTGACATATCAAGGAAACTTACATTCTCAATTTATTTAAAGAAGCTATAATTCTTAAAATAAAGTGTTAAGTATTTGAGACCCTACCTCGAGGTAGAACAATTTTAAATCTGAAGTGCTTTAATGTACTTGGCAGCAACCAGTCCAAAACTGGTCCGTAATCGCATGTGCACATACCTCTATATATATATATATATATCAGTTCCCGTTGTCGACATTGATCAATGAAAATTACATATATTAAACTGGTAACCAGAATCAAAGATGTAATGAACAACGCACATCTAACATGGTACCAGGAACTCATAAAAAAATTTAACAGGCCTTAATATAACCTGTGCAATGCCAAACCGTGGGTTTAGAAACTAACCCGAACCAATGGCGGAAAAAAAATCGAGACTATCCGCCTGTCCTTTGGTGGTGGATGTTAGATTATGGACCAATGGGTCCCGAGTCAATATTCAAATATCCTAAAAAATAGTGGAATGCAACGATTGGATTAAACCTGAACCTTTAGGTTTTAGCTGAGAAAACAAGGTGAGAGAGAGGATTCAAATGATCAATGCGAATCACCAGTTATACGCAGATAGACTCACCTTGGAGAGGCATACAAGATTCGTGAAGAGTTCGAGGGGAATCATCGTGCGCAAAGTGGAGTCTGGGAGAGGGGTGGTGCGCCTCTAGGTATTGCTCGGAGGGGGGTTGCGCCATAGAGGTCGCGCGCTGTAGGAGCTCTGCCCGGGTGCCGCACTACTGTAGGGAGGGTCACTCGGGGGTTCGCGTGCCTCTTGGTCACACTACGGGAAGGAGCTCACACCGAGGAGGGAGCTCGAAGGAGGGAGGAAGGGGCCACATCATGGGGTGCACTGCTGCGTGCATGTTGCACCTTGTGCGTAGGGAGGAAGAAGAGGGGAATTCGATTCCCTTTATTTTCTTTTTCAAACCCCTAAATTAATTGCCATTAATAATAGTTATTATTAAACACTTAAAACCCAATAATAATACTACCATTAATGCGATAATAATAATAATAATAGATAATATTAATACTCATTTTATTATTATTATTATACACATTAAACACTTATCTAAAAAGTAAAAAGAACTCCCCAATTAATCCTTCTTAAAGGAAACGTTTCATTTGAGAGAAATGAAACTCCCCTTTACTCATCAATTAAATTAAAATCTCTTTGACTTAAAAGTAATAAAAAAATAATTCCTTTCCCACAATTAATAAAATTCGTTTTTTTCTTGAATTTAATTAATAAACAAAATAATAATAATAATAATTAAATAATTATTTTTAGTATTATTAAAACATTCATTTTTTTTAAATTCCAACCAGAACTCCCCAATTCATTACCATTATTATTTATAATAATAATACCCATAATGATCAATAATTATGACACTCGTAAAACCATAATAATACAAATATAATTATTATTACTCAAACCTTTGATATAACCCAATAACACCATTAAATAACCCCACTCCATTAAATTCAAAACAACTTATTTAATTAAGTGTTTCATCGAGATACCCAATAGTCTCATTAAATTCACCTAAATATTACACCCCATTAAATAAAAATAGAACTTTGACAAACCCCATAATTAAATTGTATTAAAAGAAATAATAAAATTCCCATTTTAATTATGTCCAACCTCCCCATTTAAATCCACATTAATTATCCAATTCATTTTTAACCTTCATTTATTATTCGTGTAATAAATGTTTCGTAATTAATTATAAAACTCCATATTTATCATTAAATTCTTTTAACATTTATTTAACTAAGTAACCAAAAAATAATAATTACATCATTATTATTATTATTCAAACTTTCATTTATTTAAAAACCCAAACCCCCAATTTATTAAAATATCATTAAAATGGTAAAAACTCCAACCCATAACCCCTCATTTAATTAAAAGATTCTTTGAGAAGCTCAAAATCCACATTCAATTCTCATAAATGATACACTCCTTTAACATTCAATTAAAATCTCAAATTATCAAAATAATTTATGACTCTGTAATAATAACAATGACATTATTATTATTATCACATTTCTTTATTTAATAAAAAAATTGTCCTTTAATAATTTTGAGACTCTTCATTTAAATAAAATGTTTCTTTGATAAACCCAAAATCCACATCAATACCTTCGACTTCCATTTAATTAATTCCTTAACATTCAATAAATTTAACAACCACAATAATAGTAATAATAAATTCATTATTATTATTATTATTAAAATTTTATTATAATTAATCCAAAACGCTCATATAATCATATTTAATTAATAATAATAATAATAATTTATTAAATGATATAAACTGCATAGGTTGGACCGCAACCATGCACTGCCCATGCAGATCCATTAAAGTTGATTATTCTGGATTTGTTGCACCCGAGACTCATCAGGACACCCGATAAAATATATCGGGTAATTACGCAATTCTAAAAATGACAGCATTAGGTGTTTCAACACTCAGAATAAAAATTCCAGAGCTCAGTTTAAAAAAATGCACCATTGATAAATTGAAAAAAAAAATCAAAAACAATCGTATTTTAACCCAATTGAAAAACACAAGACTTTACACTTATTTTAGCCAAAAATTCGCATGTTTTAAAATTTTCATATAAGTTCTCCTATATTAGGGTATTCAGAACAATTCTCAACTGATCATCATGCTTTTCCATTCTCTTCGAATTGATAAGAATATAATCTATAAAGACTACCATAAACTAGTCGAGATAATATCTAGAGACTCTATTCATTAAATATATGAATACATTAGGGGAATTAGTAAGACCAAAAGGAATCACTATTATTCCTAGTGAAAATACCTTATATGGAATGTCGTCTTGGGTATATCCTCCTTATTGAACCTAAATTGATGATATCTGGAATGAAGGTCGATCTTTGAAAACTATTGAGCTCCACACGATTGATCAAAAAACTCATAAAAATAGGGAAGATGACACTTGTTCTTGATTGTGATCTTGTTGAACTCCTAATAATTTTTGCAGATTCTCATTGACCCACAAATCATTTTCACAAAAATAACTAGTGCACGCCATGGTGAAACACATGGGTGAATGAATCCCTTATCAGGGTTTTCTTGGATATTCTTATTTATTACATGCAACTCAATCAGGGTAATTCTATAAGGACTCTTTGAAATTGATGTGGAACCAGGTTTAAGTTCTATTGAGAACAAAACATTACATTTTTATGGAAGACTAGGAAAATCTTATGTAAAGACATCCAAAAAATCCCAAACAACAAGCATATCATTGATGTTGTACTTATCATGAGCCATTTTAGATATACCACCCTTATGAATGGGAATTAACACCAATACAATGGATGTAATCCCCACAAAAAGTTTAGACTTATCATCACATTGATGGATGATCATATGATTGTTTAAAATATCAAATGTAAGTTCCCTTACTTGAAAATTGATATGGGATTTATACAAAGAAAGTCAATACATTCCTAGGATGACATCAAATTTTACCAAAGGAAGAATGAAATGATTTTCATGAAGTGAATTCCCACCAACCTCAACTAGAGAGGAATCATAGACTTGAGAAGTAATCATGGTACCATTAGTGGTTTTCACTACAAATTCAACATCTAACTGTTTTGGAGGAATGGTAACACCCTAGAAATAGTCATTAGATAAGAAATATTGGTTACATACAAATAAAATATTACATTAACAGTTCTAGAGTGGATGGTAAGTGTACATTTCATCACTTCGTTATCACATCCCTCCTTAGATATAGTGATTACATGAGATTTCCCCTTGTCTATCAGTTTAAGAGGTTTTCGACATCAATCATCATCACAAACCCTAGGGTTTGGGCAGTAGTTAGCAAAATCCCCATTCTCCTTACACTTGTAGCACTAAATCATGGGAGGTTCATAATGTGTGGCTCTTTCTCTGTTGACATAAATTATCCAACTTATCTACATAACCTGAAAAATAAATTTCCCTAACTGCCTTACCATCCACACTTAAAAAACATTTATTAGACCCCTTAATGAAATTTCCTCCATGAGTCTTCCCACACTTAGAGAATAAAGGAAAGTCCATCTAATTTTCTATGTGGTTTTTAGAGATCCCTTTAAACTTTATCATCTTATTATTATTAATTCCATGAGATTGATATGTCACTCCTAACCACATTTCATCCTTGATTTCACAATGCACAATCTCTTCAGAGATATTAAAGTCTCTTATGGACAACACCCTACTGAGACATGGCTTTAATCCACCAATGAACCTATCACGTTTACTTTTATGATGGATAATAATTCCTGAAGAATACCTTGAGAGTGTCATGAAATGAGGCTCATAGGTACCAAAAGACTCATCATCCCATTGTTGAAACTCAAGAAACCATTTCCCCATCATTGTACGAATAATTAATGAAATGTAATTTTTGAAAAAAATAAGTTCATGAAATCATCCAATACAATGGATTCAATTTCACCATGTTGCCTCATATGATTGATTAGATTCCACAATTGATATAATTATCCTTCTAACCGATAAATAGATACAATGAATTTATCACGTTCTAAATAGTGAATAATGGAGAAAATATTTTTTTTGGTACTAATATTTTTTTCAATAACACGAGGATGAAGAGGCCCTCTAAAAGAAGGTTGGAATTTCGTTTCGAAAGACTCAACAGAATTTTGTTCCTTATTTTTCTTATTTGGAATTCCACCATGATTCATAGATTGAGAATGTTGTGTGAGAATAGAAACAAGGGTTTTTAGTACAACTGCCATATATTTCTATTTTCCCGGTGTATAGTCATTTCATTGTCTATCTCAATCTCCATTAACGCAGTTCTTTCGGGTTCCAGCCTTTGACTCAAAGAAAAAGCATAGAGTAAGAAATGGTAATCATAATGTGGAACCACCTAATCATGAAAATTATCTTTTAAGATGTCTAACTTATGAAACCTTCCTTAATATATGACACCTTAGGTGTATATTTTGATATTAATAGACAAATTATATTTAAATCCTTTATAATAGTTCATAAAAAATTTTTGAATTCCCAAAGAATAACCCCCATGAGTGTCGAACTAGGTTTGGAGAAAGGCCTGTTGTCATGTACCAGGTTACCCCGAGTTAAGCACAGAATATCTTTTCAGAGTTGTTACCCATAGTTAAACCTCTCCCATGGAAACATCAATTTGTAATATCTATACAGTGATGTATTTCGCGGAAACACCCACTCCATCCTTCACCAAAACACCATGACATTTTTCGATACTTTTAATCATCCCAATACTTATCCATAAACATGTCCTTAGGGTTCTCAACAAGTTTTTATCATCATAGTTTCCAAAGGATAATTATAATTTTTGTATCATAACAACAACAAAAACCATCTATTTTAGAAAATTAGCATTACATAACTTTTTCAAAACACACAAAACAGTACAAAAATAAACACATGAAGATCGTACTAGTTTAGTGCCATTGGAATCTTGGGAACAAAAACACTAGTGCATATGTGAGCTATATAATCTCCCACTAGGTTCTTCTTGACTATAATACTTCTTAAAAATATCAAAAACTTTACATATCTTCATAACATGGAGGAAAAGAAACAAAAAAAGGGGTGAGCTCAAATGCTTAGTAATGATAAAAATGGGGGACATGTAAGTATAAACAAGATCATAAGTGTATGAGAATGTGATCATGAATGTATAATATCACACCCTACATATCAAAGATCATAATATAGGTCATGGAATAAATATTTACAGTTCTAAAGACATGAATCATAATTAAATAAATATCACAATTCAAGAAAGAATAATGTTGGAATAAAACATGGAATTGTGGCAAACACACAAGTATATAATGAATTCCATAGTATAAAAGGCATCAATTACAAGACTGTCTAAGTAGTATGGGTTCACTCCCTATACAATCATAGTATTCATGGTTCACTCACTTATCCAACATAGTATCATGAGTTCACTCCTCATACCATCTTTGCAGACATGGTTCACTCCCATGGACATTATAGTAGTCACGGTTCACTCTCCAGACACTCTTAGTTTATATCATGAGATCTAAATCTCTACCCACTACATTGGAGGGAGATATTAGTCCCACCCATCTCATAATGAAATCATATGTACATGTTTAAAAATATCATAAATAATCATATCATAACACATGAAATGAAATTGGTATTACAGACATGTAATCATATCATAACATAAGGAAAGTGAAATGTTTCAAAATCATATCATCTTAAACATAAACCATGAAAATAACTAGGTTTCAAAATCATATAACTCTTGAATGTGAAATGGGTTCTATAAAGATTATTCCATAAAAATAAAATCCATTTAGAGAAAGAATATTAATTGAAACATTGAATAAAATTCCAAATAAAGTAATGAGTGAAACCAATGGATGTTATCGTGGATAAGAAATAAATTTTATTGATATTTTAAAAAAAAATTTCTTGAGGAAAATATCATTTCTTCTTTGAATGAAGTATTCTTATAACATAAAGCATTTTGAAAACCTTTTTCGTGAAAATAGCTATTAAAACATATAAAGGAAGATTTGAAAACAATAAATCATTTTTAAAATAATTTTTCCTTGAAAATTATCATCATGTTTCTTTTTAAATCATTTAGAAAACATTTTCAAAAACATGGGTTTTGAATATTATAGATTTCCGACTGAAGAGAGAGAAAGTCATATTTTACATAAAAAAATATAATAAGTACCAAAGAGTTTAAAAATTGTGCTAACAATAGAGGATATAATGAACAAAGATAGTATAAAAAAATAATTAATATTCTTGAGATATCTATCATAATATATCAATAAGGGAATCATAAACATAAAAAACATAAAAAAGTGATGACATTGTCTCGATAAACTCTGATAACTCGGTAACATGGGATCATACTCTCCATGTAAGAAAAGTAAATTAAATTAAGCTTATTATATCATAATAATTATTTTATTCATGATATAACATTTAAAATGGAATTACATGCACCTGTAAAAAGAGTTTATGTGCATAACAAAACTTGAAACTGAAAGAAAGAAAATTGAGACAAAATTAGTTTACTGATTTGGTAACTTTTGAAAGATAAACCCCTTGAAAGAAGGATCCTAAAATGGGAATTTCAATACCCATAAATTTAAGTAAAATATAAAAATTATTCAATAATGATAAGTACATACACCATATAAAGGGAAAGAGTGGCGAACATAGCTTGTATCTCACAAAAATTAAAAGTGAATAGAAATTTCCTTACCTGGTGTCTTGAGTCACTCCGTACTCATAAAAAATTCATGTATAATAAATATATGTTTATTATAAATATTTTAAATAATAATAATATTATTTATATTTCCATATATGTATTTATTATGACCTTATATTACCCTGATTTTAACGATCCATTGTTACGTTTTCACTTTAGGTAATATTCGATTTTTTCTTCACATGTGTTCTTATTAGATATATTAGGTGCACTTATACTTATATCATGATTCCATAATGTAGAAAATGATATAAATATCAATTATATACAGTATATTTATATTATAAACATCTATAGAATATATTTTTATGAAATTCAATACACCATTCATGGAGACAGTAATCCATTAGTATGCAAGAACATTGTTTCTGTCTTTATTTTTGTATTTAAATAATGTAAGTAAATGCAATATGTATAAATATGTATGCATATTTTTGTATCATTATTATATTTGAATTAATATATCATATATATAATATAGGTTTACTATACCCATCCTTAATACATTTTATGTGGTGTGTGAATGAGTCACATCGCTTTGAGGGGAAATAGTCCACAATTCATTAAAATGGATTATTGTATTAAAAAATGGAATGTAAGGAGATGTGATTTGTAAAAGTAATATAGAAGATTAAATACATAATATATATAATATATTATATATATAAATATATTTTCTATCATAATTTCCACCATGATTGTTGGTAAATGAAAAAGGAACAATCTTCAATTCGTGAGGCAGTAATTCCCCACACACAGAAACAGTATGTTCGATATCCATTTTTATGGAGGTTTGTTTAAGTTTAGATTGTAAAAATATCATAAAAACTTCATATTATATTGGGTATACTATTTTTGTCAAACAATAATATGATAAATATAGTGGAGGGGTTAAAGAAGGAAAATAAATGAAAATATCATGAGAGAGGCTATTACCTCTAAATCAGGAAACCCCTTTTGGTTTGTGCCAAAAGGCTTCTTTGAGAGGATTTATACCCTAAGGGAGGATTCAATGTTGATGGTTGGATTTTTTTAGGATAATTTTTCTAATCTTTTCTAAATATAAATGGTTTGAATGGATTGTGGAATGGGTAGAGGTCTTGGCCTTTTATAATGGAGGAGGGGTGGCACTATTGTAAATATTTAAAGAGAGAATTTCACATACGTTTTTAATGTTGAAAGTGGATCCAATAATGGAACTAGGTATTAAAAATTTACTATAGTGAAGAAAAATATAAATCCAATGGGTTATGGAAATGTTTCTAGGTCGTTTGGGGTCTTAAATTTAAGGTTTATTACTTTATTAGCATTATTTTTCTCTTAAAAAATGTAATTAATTTTAATCACTTTCACAAATATTTTTAGGAAAAAACAAATATGACTGTATTATAAATTATAAATTATTTTGAATAAAAATATGGAAACAATTTTTAAAAATTCTAATAACATAAGTGGATGAAATTAATTTATAATTAATCTCATGGTCGAAATGAGACTACAGTGTTTCAAAGTAAGAATGATCAAATGTTTTTTTATTCTTTATATCTAATTTCAATGTGTAAAAGGTCAAATGACCAAAAAAAAATTAATTTTTAGAAATATTGTCTATTTAATATTTTATGTCAAATTAAAATATATTTTACCCTTATAAATAAATTAAAATAAAAATAATTTTTGAATTACAATCTAGTATTCATTCACTATTCATTTAAAAATATACTTTCTCTGAAAAATCCTAGAACTTCACCCTAAACATATTTTTACATTCCAAATTAAAAAATGAGGTTTATTTTATAAAATTAAATTTTTATGTGTTTCTAAAATTACTTTCAAGATTAGAAATAGTTCATTTAATAAAATGATGTTTTAAAATATAAAAAGTATTTTACCAAAAATTATATCTTTCATTATGAAGATGTTTTTTTTATAAAACCATTGTAGTGAATATTTGAAAATTAGTTATCACTATTCATATAACTATTTTTAAATAATAGGCTATGATTATCTAATTTAAGCAATAAAATGATGTTTCATAGAAACTCAGTGTTGTGTGTCTCTTACTCCAACTCAGTATTACATGTATCATATGCCAACCCAGTGTTTCATGTATCATATACCAAATCAATGATGCATTTAATATATGAAATTTCGGTTTAATGTGAACTTAATATTTAACTTATTGTATTGAATGATGAAAATTTTAATTTGTTTGAAAAAATAGGTCCATAAAAACTCAGGGTGTTACAAAAGTTTTCACTCAAGATGATTAATTTGATGACACAATATGGAAACTATAACATTGAATTTTAATTTTTAGTGTTCAAGAAAGACATAACTTTCAATAGCATGTTTGTGAAGATATGGTTGTATATTCCCACAATAGTTCTATTATCCAAACATAAATGCTAAAAATTATCGACTGAAAAATAGACTAGGTTACTCTATAGTGAGAAACCCCTTTTGCGTCCCATGAATCCTACAACATTGTTTTAGGTGTACTAAAAATTGTAGGTGAGTTATATATTACTAAATAACACCACATAAATCTCTACCCGTAATTTCCTAGAAATTTCCCCTATCATTTTATAGAGTAGAATAAGTTATGATTTTCAATTCCCCATAAACAAAATAGATGATAAAAAATTAGATATGATATGTCATTGGGTTATTCTAGCCAATGACATAGACCCCCAAAATCATTTTTCTCTGCAATTTTTTTAAATAAAACGTTTTCATTGTGTAACCACTATCAATAGTGGATGGGACCATATTTTAGTCTATCAATATTAATATTTCCATTAAGAGACTTTTGTTTAATGTGGTCTTGGATGATATACATTCAACTCAGTCAAGGATATTTAATTGGATTTATATGAAACATGGAAGAATAAAATTTTTCCTGATAAAGATGATAAACACTTCCTTTCCTCATATGGATGTGATCTAAATGGGTATGATAATTCATTAAAAATATATAAAATATCATTTTGTGAATATTTATTTCACTCATAAAAAGTTGATGAAGAAGATGAATATATCAAGTATGCTCCTCTAGTATTCTAGGAGGATGGTTCCACAATTATTGATGTGTTCAGACAAGGGAATTTTAATGAGAATAATATTTGTTTCCCCTATTAATTAGTGTTCCCATAACAATTATATAACATGATCATTATATATAACTATTCAAGAAACATCAATTTCTGTTTTCATGTAATTACAAATCAATTCTTGTGATATATCCCTTGTTATCTACTCCATGCTTGTGTGTTCCAAATAACCATAGTGGCTATAACGAAGTGTAAAAAGGGATTTATCCAAATGAATATTCCATGGTAGAGGATAAGAAAATTATCTTATCCATATTCAAATATTTTTTATATTTCCAATACATTATGTATATTTAAAATGTAGTCCCTTTCAAAAAAATGATCGAATTATAGTCTTCATTGACACAAATTATATAGAGACACATTGTACGGAGAAATAATTTATAGTTCTAATCACTGAACTATTCATCGATTCCATATTTGGAATTTAATACCACTCATTAATGAATACGTATTATGGTTACAATTATATATATACTTTTTTATGATAAAGGAGACTCTACTTTTATGGAACACCAAGTAGGTATAACATAATTTTCTATGGATTGAAGACTATCAGTACTACCAGTCAACTTTTTATATATCACATTTTGAGACATTATATAGTAAAATAATATATTTATATATTGACAAATTTATGATCATATCCCTCTAGTGGTATGGTTACTAACTAGTTTGGTGTAAGCCTTCAATATGTTACATCAAATAATTTTCAAAATAAACCTATTGAAACTCTATTTTAAGGTAGCATAAAAAAATCCTCATTTTTATCAAATATCATCATGGAATTTTGGTAATCATCAATAAAAAAAAGAAATACATGATATGCGACCATTTAAAATAAATAGGGAATATAGTGGAATCTAGAGGAATATATCCAATATCAAGTTCTTCTTATATAAAAGCACAACCAAATGTTTTCCCTTTATTATGTTAATGATGAATTGGGTAACCTACTTGGGGAATGAAATTTTATAAGGACTTTTATGAGCTTAATATATAACACTCGCACCCTCCAGTACTTATGTATCCAATATGAGGAATAATCCTAAACATCTAATTGAAATACCTAAATAGATCTATTAGTGTTCTCTTTTCTTGATAAAATTATTCTCTCAAGTATAATAGACGAAATCCCATACGTAATCATTAAATTCTTATAGTTCTAGAAAAAAATACTAAAATTTAAAACATAGACCATCTAAAAATTTAGTATAAAACAATATTGAGAGTGAAATCCACAATGATTTCTCATATTCACTATATTAATTAAATTAATCCAAAATTAAAAAGTTTAGTTATTTAGAGAGAGAGCTAAATAAGAAAATAGACCAGGGTTTGAATTTAATTGAAGAATCATTAAATGTATAGTGACTATCATGCTTCCATTATAAGTATTTGATTGACTACATGTTCGTTCAAAATTTGGTGTTTGTATTAGGCCTTTATGGATAAATGGTATGGGTACCCTATACATAACCAGTATCTAGACTATTAGTATGTTCAGCTACATTGTTCGGTTATAGGATAAGGACACAAGAAACAAAATTTCAAAAATATACAAAATGGTGTGAATAAGGATAATTTGTGAAATTGAAAAATTAATTGGTTAAAAAATTAATAGTCATTAATTTGCATTATAATTTTCATCCAATTTCAGAAATAATGTGAATTAGAATTAAGAAACAATGTTGGAACAATCCAAACATGAATTGATAATACAAATAATCCCTAAACTACACTCCCTCTTTAATCATGTCACCCATTTGAAAAGAAAACTAATCACTCATCTTAAACATTATGAGGATGAGAAATATGAATATCTAGAGAATAATGTTGACAATAAATGGAAGTGACGACATGGATTCGTGGGGGCATACTCACCTTTGGAAGTAATCATCTGCGTATCTCCAAACTATAAGATATCCATGATGTTCTTTCAATGGTTTGAATAAATAACTTCTGTATAAAGATCCCTATATGTGTGTTTAAACATTCCAAAAGATATGAACTTCACAACATGTACTGGTTTTTGGACTAGAAAAGTGAGGTGATTTTAGATCGTTGGATCATATATTCATTTAACTCACAATATGAAATGATATTGTAGGGTGATATTTGATTTCTTATGAAAAAATACTGGTTGTGAGCCTCTTTTATTGAAATAAAGTGGTGAAATATTTCACGATGAATCTTCCTAAAGATATATGTCAAATTTGTAAAAATGGAGGGTTTTCCAAAATATAAGATGGAATGAATGTGGATTACAACCACTAAAATTTTAGGTCCTCCTTTTGGGATTTTTCAGACAACACACTTCTGATTCCATTCATTACTTGTATCTAGCACACATCCTGAACATGGTTCGCATCATGTATTCAGAGTATCAATCACCAAAACCTCCAGATTAACTTGTTTCTTCATTTTCAATCCTTTTATGTGTTCCATATGCATAATTTATAATGGGAACCATATTACAGTGTATATCCTGGTCGTTTTCACGCATTTTTGTCATTTTTTTGTAAGTTGTTTCATCTTTACTAATATGAACAATTATATTGAATAATCTTATATGAAATATGGATTTATATATATGAAGTGATGATTTTTTATATCATAATTATGTTTATGAAATTGACTTATCAAATCCCCACACACAAATTTTGCATTTTCCCTAATAATGGAAACTCAACATCATATAAATGATAATCAACTTACAATGGCTCAAACTCAATATTAATAAAAGAAATTGATTAAATGGTAAATGAAATATTCAAGAATAGATTTGGTGAAATTCATCAGTGCCTCATTTTTAATGAAAACAAATTAATGATGTATTTTACAGTTACCTTTTTTAAACAACAAAAAATTTTAATTTCATCATTTTAATTTTTAAATTCACTAATAATATTCACGACTTAAGTAGTTTACCTCGAATTAAAAATTTTCCACTCACAATCAAGGTAAAATTCTGAATAGAGTTCATCACATACCTCCTAAACATGCAACATACCATAGACTTGTAATGTATATAAAATATCTAGCACATAAATACATATATCACATTTTTTCAAGATAGATTATTAATTAGGATTGAATGAATCTCAGGATTAAGGTAGGTAATCAAATGATATAAATGAACATAAATATAAAAATACAAGATTGACTCTAAATCATAGTGTATGATTTCTAAAATACAAGATCAACTATAATATCCTTTTATAGATGTAATCTTTCCCCCTAAAAACCATAATGTGTGACTTGGTTTCTGGTAAACACAATGAATGGATCATCCCCTATTTAAATTTTCATTAAATGTTTTTCTTAATGAAAATATCAGATTCAGAAACTAGCGACATACAATCAGAATATTTTTTGGAAATGATGGTTTTTTATCATCTATAAATGAAACCCATTATATTTTTTTTTATTTTTTTTTAGAAATATAATTGAATAATGATAAAGTGTAGTAAATGAAATCAAAACCACTTCCCAAATCATAATGAAAAATCCCATCAATGGATACTCGATGTATTATATACTTATCCACCATAAATAATCTCTCCACCACACTTCTTCCATTAAATATAATACAACAAACTATGAGTGGGGTATGAATGTATAAAATATAATTTTAACATGGATCATTTCATAGAAAGTTCAATAATGGGTTCTATAATATAAAAAGGGATTAATGTTAGGTGGTTCCAAGGATAAATATTTAAAAAAAATATGTCCCAATCATATTAACGGTTTTTTTATTCAATTATATCTATAAAAAGATACAAAGAATGTTCTAGAAAAGAGCATTCATTAGACTCTCAAGGAATATATTAATGAAATAATGGAAAATATAATGTTCATAGCATTTCACGGGAATGAGAATGAATGGTTGTGTCAACTACTCATAAAAGTACATATTAATCATAAAATCAATAATTAATATATTAGAAAATAATGATCGGAAAAATCTCAATGAAATTTTATTTGACAAGAACTAAACTATCAACCAAAATCATTATTTTTTGAATCCAAACATGATAATATATTAATAATTATTTTTCCCATTATTCTTAATCAAATTTAGTGAAAATAAAATTCAAATTAATTTCTTGTTAATTATCCAATTCATTTTATGTCTACCAGAAACGATGATTGATGTAAGATTCACGGTAGTGAACTCATTTTAGTAGTTATGAGATCTAAATAAATTAGATATGGGGAATATATTATATAATTACAAAATTGAAACACATAAAACCCTTTGAATGATGCTCTTAGGTGTATAGGTTATGCCAATACCATGTTCATTATTTCATTCTTTATGCTTTCCTTCTAGTGCCTTCGAAGAATATGATAAATATAAAACACATTAGTGAACATGAACGTCCTTTTACATTGAAATTTAAAAGTGTAGTGGAATAGTTTCAATTCTTAAATACTGAAAGATAAGAAACTATAAAAATTAGATTCCTCCTGGAAGCCTTTTCATTAACATCATAGGATCGTCCATCCATATTTTAGAATAAACTCGGGTGATGGGTGATTGAATAGGTTGTGAATGTTCATGGAAAATAAATGGTATCAACTATAACCTATCCACATAGGTTAGAAATTCTCATTCCTTTAAAATATCTTTATTATTCCTTCTTTAAACACTTGATTGATATACACATGGACAATGAACTACATCGTTTCTAGACTAGAAATTCCAAGAATAATGTTATGTACCATCCAAAGCTTCTGTCCATCTTAAATGTTTCTCATAGCTTCTCTCTCTCTCTATTATTAGAGATATTTTTTCCCAGCTTTTCAATTCTCCTCTCATATTTGACAATAACTACCAGTTTATGTTTGTATAAAATTGAAACCTCTTTAACTTCATACTTTTCATCTTCATTTATCTCAACATACTTCAAAATTAGTTATTCAATGCTCGGTATATATTGAAACAGAATGTTTTACTACCTACTCTCATATTTAAATCACCTCATTTCTCATTGTTCATCTATCATCCATTTTCTAAAAACTATATTTATATGAATCACAATTTCCACTCCTATTCCATATCAATTACTAAAACACCATGTGTAAAATGAACTTTTCAACTTTGACAGGAATATCATCTATTAGTTTAAATATGAATTTCAGTTTTTAATCTTCTCATTGAAGTGAAACTATTTTAGGTTTAAATCCTTGAAATCCTATGTTCATGAAGCTAGTTTATGACATGATATTAATGCTCACACTGAAAACACATAATGTTGATCCAAATTTATTAGAACAAATCAATAAATGGATCAAAAAACTACCCAGATTGGGTTTCTTCTAGTGGATACCCATTAACTCCATAGTATAACATTCTATTAATAGTTTTATGGTTCTAATATCTTCTAGCACAATTTTTTTCATCTCTAGTTCTATCATGAACATTGAATAATTGAGAATATTTTGAAGGGATTCATAAAAATGAATATTAATTTTCATTTTTTAATCGTATAGTTAAATTTATATCTTTCCACATTCATCTTTTCTAGCATTGTCATATCTATAAATAGTATATGTGGTTTTCATGGTGGTATCTCTTCCATTCCATTTTCTTATTCTTATTTATCCTCATTCCCCCTTTCAAAATTCTTAATGGCATTTTCATCATTTTTCATTTCTATCATAATATTGGTTTAGGTTTTTCTTTTGCAAATTTTTATCTTCTTAGAGTTATTATGCTCACATCTACGCGGGGGTGATACTATGGGAATCTAGGAACAATTCTTCCAAGACTCTCTTGAATTTTTATATAAATATGAATGGATTAAATCTTGAAATTACTTAATACATCTGTTTATATAATTTATTCCTCCTTTATTTTACTAAGAACTACTCCAATTGTGGTAAAAAATGTGGCCAATACTTCATCTAAGGAATTTATCGGTCTTTAAAGTGTGGGACCCTTTGATGCATTGATGTGGATCTATTTTTACATAGTTGTTTCACATCTTTTTACTTAATTTTTAATTATTTAATTAATTATTTAATCACTTTATACTAAATAATTGTACTTTTTTATTTTTATAATTAACTTTGTTAATTAATCAATTTTTATAATTAATTATGTATTTTTAGTCATGAAAATAAATATTTTAATCTCACTAAACTAATCAAATTTAATTATGCCTTATTTAGTTTGGTTAATTTAAATATTATTGACTTTTTAATAAGTCAATATCTATGTTAAACAATTATTTAATCAACGTAATTATATTTAATTAATTTAGTCTTTATTTTAATATTTTATATTTTAATTTAGTTACATTAGAATAGGTTAATAAGGTTAATTAATATGTTTAGTCATCTTTCTAATAATTTAAGTAAATAATTTTTGTTTTAAGTTAAATAAATTAGTTCTCTTTTCATTTTATGTGTTCACTTAGTTGTTAAATTAATTAATCAAGAATTTTTAAAAACAATTATATTATTTTATGTGTAAAGTTTGATTATTAATTCATTTTTTGTAGGTTTTAGTCTACTGGTTTGGTAGAAATGAGATATCAGTAACCTATTGGGTCACCGATTCTTTTCATTTTTATTCGTTGTTACCTTGTAATTAATTATTTATTAATTTTAATTTAAGTCTATTATTAATTTAGCCTAACAATTATTCAGTTTATAATTTCACTGTTATCAATTAATACTTTTTATTATAATTTTAAAGTATTAAGTTTAACAATAATTCTGTTTTAATTAATGGTGATTAGCTTTCTTGTAATTAATTATTTTCCATCTTTGTTTCAAATAACATAAGTTATAATTTTCAAGTTCAACTTGTGTTTATTTTAAGGTTGTTATTAGTTTTCTATCGGTGAACCTTTTACCTTTTATAGGTTACCGGTATATTTCATTTAAGTATATAGGTAACCTTATTTTTATGTTCAACCTTATTTTTATGTTCAACCAGTGACCTTTTTTGTTTTATACAAATGATGAGATTTTATTTTATTTTTTATAATTTTATTGGTATTGGTGACCCGGTGATTTAAAGTAACAGTGAGCTTTTCTTTATGCCTATTAGTGACCCCTAGCCGGCGGTTCCCTATTCTATCGGTAACCTCTTTAATTTTATAGGTGACCTCTCTTTTATTCTAACAGTGTCTTTTATTTCAAACTAACGGTGACCCCTTTATTTATTTGCACCAGTTATTATTACATTTTTTAATCTCTTTCATCGGTGACCTTTTGTTTTTTTAATCTATCAATAGCCTTAAATTTTAGTCTACCGGTGCCTTCTTATTTTGCGTATCTGTGACCTTTGCACTAATCTTCTCTCCAGTCTCCCTTGCACCTCACTGATAGTCCCTTTTCCCCTTCCTTACACTCACCATTTCCTCTACTGCAACACACAAACACATCAACAAAATAAAACACAAAACAAATTATAACTTAGATTTGAAACTTCGTATCTCACTATGAAACCAGACCATAATCAGACTCAAATCACTTTCCTAAATTCAAGACGGGTTTTCACCCAAACTGAAATCAAACCACGAAGTCCGCACAAGGGAGCTGGTCAACTCTGTCGTGCTGCTGGAGCCAAGGAGTGGATCCACCGTGACTTGCAGCTGGTGTCAGCGATGGCTTGTGGGGGATACAGCTAGAGTCGGGATGTCGTACCTCTTACCCGAAGACACCCGATGTTGTAGAGGAGTCTGTGCCACTCCACTTGCTGCTTTCCACCGCCGGTTAAAGCAGATGCTGAGAGGAGGAAGATGGACCAGGGACCATGCCGTGCAGCTCGCTGAAGCCACCATGGATGGAGGGAGGAGGCCATTGTGGGTTCTTACTAGAGCTGTGCTGGATCGCCGCTGCTGGAGTGCCGCGCCACCACCAGCTTGAAGAAGACGAACCAGCCGGTGTTGAGCCTAAGAGGAAGAGGTTACCAGTGCTGATGGAGCCCCCGCTGCAAGGAGAAGCTGAGCCACGGAATGTTGTAGCTGGGTGCCGTCGCGCTATGCTAGAGCTAAGGGAAGTCGAGCCACACCTACTGGAGGCTTCTCGAAGAAGCCTAACTCCTCCCCTTTCCCTACTGTACGCCGATAATTGGGGGAGGGGGAGAAAAAAATATCAAAATACAACTTAAAAATTAATAAAAAAAACTAAACTAAAGAATTAAAAAAACAAAAAAACAAAATTTAAAATAAAAACTCAAACTTAAATTCTATAATAAACATTAATAATTATAAATAAATAATTTACATAAGATACTTAATAAAACATAATTCAATTAAAACATAAATAAAAGTTTAATTAATTAATTGATAGTGTTTTGAAAATCAAGTTAGAATAGATTATATAAAAATTTTATTAGTTAAAATTTAATATTATGTATTAATAATTATTAATACATTTTGTTTATAAAATAAAATGCAAATACAAAGTTATAAAATTAATTATAATTATGTTAAACCGGTCAATTTAAAATGTTAATAAGGTAAATTTAAAAATAATAACAAACTTAATGTTTATAATTTACTTTAATAAAGTTAATTAATACATAATAATAACTTGTAAACAATTTAACATCAAAATTAACAATTAATAAAACTTTTTTATAATAATGATAACTTTTTATTAACAAATTCATTCAACTTATAATACAAAATTTATCATGGTTTATCTTTTATAAATTCTATTTCTTTAGAAGTACTAAAAATTTAACTATTAGTTATTAGAAATAGTAATTTAATAATTTAATTAATAACATTATTTAAAATTTTACTAATTCTTTTAAAAAGACTTTTTAATAAACTAATTTATTAAAACTATAATTCTTTATTTCTTTAGTGATTTAACTATTTTTTTATTGTTTTTCCTACACATGTTCATTCAAGAGACATGTATACTTCCAGATTCATGTAACTAACTCACCAAGAGTTAGTTGTGTGAGAAAAGTCAGTGCGACTTGTCAGTCGCGAAAAAGCGCACATTGTGTGGTGCATAGGTGAAGGACAATTGAAGTCAGTGAAAAAAAATGGTGACATGCAGCTTTTGAAATTAGCTACATAAGTGAGATCAAGAAGTAGAATTAAAAGGGGTACATTCATTACAAATCAGAGGCATTCATTCGGAGAGTGAACCATTGGAGACTCAAGGGCTTCTCTCTCATCATGAGCATAGGGAGTCCTGAGGGCGACTCTAGAGCCTCTACCTCGAGCTGGAGAAGCATAGGAGCAGAGTATCTTTGGGGAGTTTGGACTCACTTGTATTTAAATTTTTTACACTCTGTTTAGCATGTCTTCAACTACTGTTTTGATATTATACATGTTTTCTAGAAAAATAATTTACTTCAGGGATGAATTGAAGTTCTTCTAGTTATTTTTTTAATTATCTTTTCAATTAGTCTTTCCAATGAATTCAGTAATGATCAGCGAGATTGATAATGAGTTCATCCAATTTCTTGTACCTCTAGAACATAAAAACAAGATTTCATAATCAGTTGGCGAGGCTGTTTGTGGAAACACTTTTCAAAAGATAATAGATTCAAAATACTCCAAGACTTATTCTGAGTTTGTCTTGCTGTTAATTTTTCAAACTGTTCTCAGTTGATTAGTTCTGGAGTGGTGAACTTTAGAATATATTGACTAGTGTGACTTAACTTTTGGAGAGGGAGGTAAGTAATACACTTTTAAGTAGTAATCTGTGAAAACTTTTAATTTGAATCTAAATACCTTTAAAAACAGTAGAATGGAAACTACACCCCGAGCGTTTTAATAAAAAAAATTATCAGTGTTCTAAATCTCTATAATTATAAGTTTTCTACTTTCTCTAGTATCAATCTAGTTTAAATACATGTTTTCCAATGTTATGCCACTCTAATTATTATAAAAAGTTTAAAAAAATAGAAAATTCACTCTATTGCTGACAACAGTGGAGCTTCCAAGTGTTTTTCTAGATGATTAGTGGCCAAATTTACCTTCCCCATGGGTTTGAACCTGCATGCCATATATACAGTAGTTAGTAGGAATATAAATTTTAAACTTTGACCGATTTCAACGACAGACCAATTAAAGTTTTTGGCACCATTTCTGGGGAAGGCATGAGCCATTACTCAAAAAAACATATAAAAAACATATATAAAAATCTTTTAAAAAATTGAAAATTTTGAAAACTGTAAAAAAAATGTTACTTATCATTATAAATTGATACTGCTGATATTGTTACTGTTGTTTGAATGAGAACAAGAACATCTGGAAATATATTAGAGCCCCTAAACCTTGAATTAGACAAACATTTAACTGCTCTAAGGAGGAAGAACAAAATTGAAATGGAATATCCAGATAATATAGTTCCTAATAATAACTTTCAACATTAACCATAACTTTTAGATGAACATGAAAGGCCTAGGATGAGGGAGTTCCAACTCCCTCAAGTTTCAAGAAATCCATCATCCATCGGACTAAGTCCTAGGGCCTGGAATTATGAATTGAAATAGTCACATATTTCACTACCGCCTGCTTTTAATGGGATCTTTAATGAGGACTCACTTTCCTTCATTAGATACTTATATAATATTGTGAAGTAATTAACTCTTCTAGGACTCATAGAAAATGATCATAGAATGAGAGTCTTCCCCTTTTGCCTTAAATGTAATGCTAGAAATTAGTTTATGAGTCTAGATGAGAACATTTTTGAAAATTGGGATCAAGTGTATAACGATTTCATTATGGAATTTTATCCTCAATGATTAAAAGGAGAACTTTGAACAAAGATAACTCGTTTTTATCAAGAGGATGGAGAAGCTTTTCATGAAGCTTGGGATATATTTAGGGATCTGGTTATGCAGTGTCCCCATCATCAACTCCCATATCTCCTTATTATGGATGCTTTCTATGAAGGGATGTCCTTCCCTGGACAGAATCAGGTCGATCAAACTATTGGGGGTAATTACAATGAAAAAATAGATGAAGAAATTAGACAAATCTTTAATAATCTTGCACTGAATTCACAACATAAAATTTCAAAAAGAAAAAGAGTCAATAGAAAGCTTAACCCAAACACTGGTTCAATGAATGAAACTCAAGCTCAGCTTGCTGAAATTACCAACCAACTTCAATCTTTAATGAACCAGAACTAAAAACAAACTGTTAACCAACTACGATGTCAGAATACCAATCAATCTTTAAGGGAACAGTGTGTCCAGTGTGGTATGTTTGGGCATACTGAAAGTTTTTTTCCAAACTTTGATATGCCATCTCAACAACAAGAAACATAAAACTTTGTTAAATATAGTCCTTGTATTCCTCCTAAAGAAGATCCATTTTCAAAAAATTATAACCAAGGCTATAGGAACCATCCAAATCTGTCCTGGAAAGATCAAGGCTTAATCAAACAACCACTACCCCTAATTACTCTAATCAATCAAGACCAAACTTTCAAAATCAACAAAGGGTGAGTCTTCAATTACACAAGGAAAAAATGATAGTCACATGTATTATAAGCTTGATCTAATCTTAAATCAACTTACCAAACATCATAATCAATATGAGTCTGATAAAATGAAAACTGATGTTAGAATGAAAAACCTGGAAACACAACTCAGTCAACTCGCTAGAGACTTTTCAATTATTGAAAATGGTAGACTTCCAAGTACAACTGATCTTAACCCTAGGGAGAATTCCATGGATTTTGTAACTAGAAGTGGGATTAATACTCAAACTATTGTTGAAAATGATACCGAAAATTTCCAAAATGAAAATATTCTTCATTTTGGAAATAAAAATCAGCTTTGCACAAATGTTGGAAATTTACAGAAAGGCCTTGAATATGATCAGAATTTGAATTTTCCACCTGAAACTCAAGCTGAAACTTCTTTTAAAAATCAAAATAATAAAGGAAAAGAAAAAATTGTGAAAGATGTGAGGTATATGCCTACTATTCTGAAATTTTTCCCCACCCATCCCTTTCCTGGAGAAACTAAAACCTCAAAGTAACATCAGGGCTGATCTTTTTCAGTTCCATGGTCTCCTTTCTAAACATCAAGTAAACATTTCTTTTATAAAATCCTTCATTTAAATCCCATAATACATGAAATATCTTAAGAAAATTGTTTCAAACTAAAACACCATGGATGAATTTTCTACTTACAGCTTCACTAAAAAGTGTAGTGTTGTACTTCAAAATAAAATCCCACCTAAATTGAAAGACCCAGGTAGTTTTTTCATAACTTGCACACTAGGAAACTCTAATCAGCTGAACTGTTTGTTTGATTTAGGTGCTAGCATTAATCTTCTCCCACAATCACAATTTAAACAGTTGAGGTTGGGTGACCTTCAACCCACCACATTCATACTACAATTAGTTGATATATCATTCACTCATCCTGTGGGTAGGGTAGATAATTTTCTAGTTGGGGTAGGAAAGCTATTTTTACCTGCTGACTTTCTTGTCTTAGGTATGCAGTGTGATCAAGAGGTTCCCATCATTTTGGGTAGGCCCTTCTTGGCCACATGTGGTGTTGTTATTGATGTCTCTAAGGGTCAAATAATTTTTAAAATTAGAGAACAACAAGAAGAGTTCAATGTGTTTAAAAATGTTAAAGGAACGTCTTTTTCGGAAACTTGTTCAATGCTAGAGTCCTTAGAGGGTGATAACTCAACCGAAAATATTGAAAAATCTGAAAATAATTCCTCTGATGATGAAAAAAAATTTGAAGCTGAAAATTCTGTTGAATTTGTTTTAGAAGTTGAAAATTCTGCTCAAACTCCAAATCTGGAATATTTTCCAGATTTGGACAACTGTCCAGTTTCTGCTGTAGAAGGGTCCTCTGATTCTGAACTTAAGATCATTTTGAGTGAATTTTAGGGTGATTCTATTATCATCATCCTTTCTGAGCATTTTATGATATTGAGGGAGAACTTATAAGACAACTTGATGATTCTACTTTTATAAACTTGTAGAAATCTGATCTAGAAAATTTAGACAGTGTGATGCCCACGCTAGACAGTGACACTATTACTACTAATTCTGAACATGATATTGAAAATATTTCATCTTTCAATACTCCTTACAAGAAATATGTTGAATATCTTGGACCTCCCAATCGTTAGAGTCTTCCTTCAAGTGTAGAACCACCCACTCTTGAACTAAATCTAATCCCTTATCATCTTAAATATTCATTTCTGGGTGAGAAATCTACTTTGCCTATAATAATTTCAATTGTACTGAATGAAAACCAAGAGAAAATACTGTTGAATGGGTTGAAAAGTTTAAATCTACCATTGGCTGGACAATAGCTGATATCAAGGGTATTAGTCCCTCATTTTGTATGCACAATATTCCTATAGAGCGTGACCATAAGCCTAGAGTAGAGTGTCAAAGAAGATTAAATACTAATATGAAATAAGTTGTGAGAGAATAAGTGATTAAACTACTGGACACTGGAATGATTTATCTCATTTCTGATAGTGCTTGGGATAGCCCGGTCCCGGTTGTCCCCAAGAAGGGAGGTTTCACTGTAGTTAAAAATGAAAAAAATGAAGAATTCTATGTTAGGAAAGCCACAAAATGGAGAGTCTTTGTAGATTATAATAAGCTTAAGGAAGCCACTAGGAAGGAACATTTTCCAATGCCCTTTTGGATCAAATTCAAGAGAGGCTTGCTAGAAATTATTTTTTATGTTTTCTAGATGGGAATTCTGGTTACAACCATATTCATGTTGATCTATAGGATCAGTAAAAGACCACTTTCACATGCCCCTTTAGAAAATTTTCCTACAGGCAGATTGCCTTTGATTTGTGTGCAACCTCATCCACCTTCCAAAGATGTATGATGGATATATTTTTAGATATGATTGAGAGAATTATTGAGGTTTTCATGGATGACTTTTCCATTGTGGGTAGTACTTTTGATACTTGTCTTGGAAATCTTGAATTAGTCTTGGAGAGATGCATTGAAACTAACTTTGTTCTTAATTGGGATAAATGCCTTTTCATAGTTACAAAATGTATTGTGCTTGGTCAAATGGTGTCCAAAAAAGGTTTATAAGTTGATACTACTAAGATTGATGTTTTTCAAAAATTAATACCTCTTGTTAATGTTAAAGGTGTTATAAGTTTTCTAGGGAATGCCAGTTTCTACCGGAGATTCTTAAAATATTTTTCTAAAATAACTAAGACCTTGTGTTCTTTGCTGATCAAGGATTCACCTTTCAATTTTGATGAAACTATTTGAAATCATTTAATATTCTTAAAGATAAACTCACTACATCACCTATCATCACTTCAACTGACTGGAAACTACCTTTTGAGCTTATGTGTGATGCTAGTGACATGGCTATAGGTGATTTCAATTGACAGAGGAGGGATAGGAAGTTGCATGTGGTGTATTATGCTAGTATATTTTTAGATAATGCCCAAAATAATTTTACCACCACTGAAAATGAGTTGTTAGATGTTGTGTTTGCTTTAGAAAAGTTTAGACAATATTTGTTAGGTTCTATAGTCATATTTACACTGATCATTCAGCTTTAAAATACTTTTTTTCTAAGAAAGAAACTAAACCCATGATGATTAGATGGATTTTGTTTCTACTAGAGTTTGATTTATAAATTAAGGATAATCAGTGAGCTGAAAATTTAGTTGTTGATCACCTATCTAGGATTTATTCTACTCAATCTGAATCTGAAAATCCTCGGTAGATAAACTCTTCCTTTCCTGATGAAAATATGCTTACGGTGTCAATCAGGAAATCTGCTTGGTTTGTAGATTTTTCCAACTTTCTGGCAGCAGGTGTCTTACCCAAAATTTTGTCTAATAATCAAAGAAATAAATTCATTTCTAAGCTCAGGTACTACCTTTGGGATGATCCCTTTCTATTTAGGAGACGTGTTGATGTTATTATTAGGATATGTATACCTAAGGAAGATATGTTTACTATTTTATAAAGTTTCCATTTCTCACATTTGGGAGGTCACCATGGTGGTGAAAGAATCGCTCAAAAAGTCCTACAATCTAGTTTCTATTGGCCTACTCCTTTTAAGGATTCTAGGAGCTTTGTGGTTGGCTGTGATAGATGTCAGAGGCTGGGTAATGTGGGTAGGATGCATGAGTTACCCCAAAAATGAATTCTGGAAGTTGAAATTTTTGATGCCTGGGGTTTTGATTTTATGGTTCCATTTCCATCATCTCTTGGGAATGAGTACATTCTAGTTGATGTAGACTATGTTTCGAAATGGGTTGAGGCAGTGGCACTGCCCAACAATCAAGCCAATTCTGCAATACAATTTATTAAAAAGAACATATTTAAAATATTTAGAGTCCCAAGAGATTTTATCACTGATAATGGACCACATTTTAAGAAATAAAAATTTAAATCATTGATGGAAAAATATGGATGTGTTCACAAATATGATAGTCATTATCATCCACAGTCCAGTGGACAGGTGGAAATTTCAAACATGGAACTGAAAAAAATACTTGAGAAAACTATGTCACACTCTAGGAAAGACAGGTCTCTTAAATTTTATGAAGCTTTAAGGGCATATAGAACTTCTTTTAATACCCTTATAGGTTTGTCTCCTTATAGGAAATTTTTTGGGAAATGTTGTCATTTAACTATGGAGTTGCAACATAAGTCATATTGGTTAGTTAATGCTCTAAAAATTGATTTTTAGAGTGCTGGTGAGAGGATATTAATTGATATGAGTGAAATTGATGAGAATAAGAGAGACCATTATTATAATTCAAGGATTTATAAAGAAAGTCCTAAAATCATTCATGATTCTATCCTCCAAAACAAAGAGTTCAAACCTGGACAGAAGGTCCTTCTTTTTAATTCTAGACTCAAAATCGTTCCTATAAAGCTGAAGTCCAAGTGGTATGGACCATTTATTGTAGTGATAGTGATGAAGAATGGTGCTTTATAGATTGTAGGTGAAGAAAATAAACCCATGATAGTCAATGGGAAAAGAGTGAAACATTATTTTGAGGGACAACTGAAGGGCCTGGCTACCTTCACTTAGCTTAAAAACTGTTTCTGAATAAAGTATGGCTGGGGTCTTTAAACTTAGAGCTTCATGGGAGGCAACCCATGGTTCTTTTTGTCTTTGTGTTGTTTTTTTAACCTTGAATAAAGTTATGCTTCTATGCTCTATTTTTGTGAAATACTTGTTACCACTTGTTCTTTGTTTCTGGGTTACATGTTCTGTCTCTGGATGCTGTTGCTTGTGTCAATAAAGCAGTGGAATTCCCATGATCATTTTTGGACAAAAACCTAGTCAGGGAAGTACTTATTCTTTTAAACATTTAGTTTTTCTCCTATTTTTGCTAATAAAATTCTGCTGCTTGTCTTGCTATCGAAATAAAAATTCTGCTTATGTTTAAAATTCATCTCATTTTGGAATGGAATTTTGTTGTATGTCACTGTGTAAATATAAAAATCTCCATGTACTTCATAGATGGAAACTGAATTGCATTTTTATTAAAATCTTTTCCACTTCTTGAAACTATGTGTGGAGGTGTACATGCTGCTGGTCATTTAAATCTGATTAATTTTGGGGTGTTTAGCATGAATGTTTTCTGCTTTATTGAATATCTAATTGAATAAATTTTGATAAACTTGCTTACACCCAATTAATTTTGCACCCATACGTTTCATTCCTAGTTTGGAGTTTAATGGAAACTTTTTGTCACTGGACATAAATGTTAATGCATATAATTCCTAATAAATCTACTGTTAAGTTATTAATTGTGGCAAACAATATCTTTGAACTTCATTGAGACCCTTAAAACATGTCATAAATCTGCTTAATTGAAAATTTATTTTGGACCTTAATTGATTAATTGTTCTTCTCTATATTTGAAAGTCCATTTTGGGGAAACATTTTTGTTTTAAGTGTGGGGGAGGGGGGACAATTCACGACTGTGCTAAACTGTGCTTAATTGAGTGTCCATCAATTCCCACATCAATTAAAACTTTTCGTAAAAAATGGTTAAATTTTTTAAAAATTCTTGCACAATTTTAAGCTGTACACTATACTCAATTGGATATTTCCTTAGGACAAGTTCCTTACTGGACATTAAGAACTTCTTAGAGTCTAAAATTGATGATAATGGATGATTGTTGAGTGATCTTACTTAGTTGTTTGATAGAAATTCGGTTTAGGACCTACTTATAAAAGTGATATGGGTTACATGTTTGTGGATCTATGGTCATAACCCTTGGAACTGGAAGTTTGATTCTGATTCTAGGGGTCTCTTTCATCTTTTAATTATTAAATGTAATTGCTTTAATGAGCCAATGTAAATTATTTCTGATATAAATCTTTTGAAACTGGAGTAATTTGGGCATCTGGGAACCCACGGTGAGTCTCTGAGACACTTGATACTGGGTGTGTTTATGTTAACTTTAAACCCCCTGTTCACCTTGAATAAGTGTATATTGTACAGTTCTTAGAACAATGAAACATGGCTTGGGAAAAATAAAATAAAGTGTCTGGAGTCAAAAATGAGTTCATTAAGGTGAGGGGAATGATGAACGCCAGATGAAGAAGGGGTCAATTGGTTTATATGGGAATCATTTAGGATGTATCATTGAGTAGATTTAAAGAATATATTTATTTCTTGGCCTTAAGATTCTGTCAAAGTAAAAAGTTCCTTGGTTAAGGTCTTAGTTCCATTGATATTTTATCTCATGTCATTCTTGGACTTAGAACCTGATATTGGATTGAAGTGAGTCACTATGTTTCATCACAGATGAAGCATGAAATCTTCATTGTTTAATTATTCATATCTCTCTTAATTACCCTTGAGTATTTCTTATAGACAAGATTCATATGGGCAATTCATTTTCATTAAGCCTGCTGTTATGTTTTTTTCTATGTTTTTTAGTGCTAGACATGTTAGAGTTTGATCTTAATCATATATACATTTTACTATTTTTCAAATAAAATAAAACATTATATTGTTTGTGGATAAAAAATGCTTATGTGTGGGGGAATTTGATGTGGCTCTATTTTTACATAGTTTTGCCACATCTTTTTACTTAATTTTTAATGATTTAATTAAATATTTATTCACTTTATACTAAATAATTATACTTTTGAATTTTTATAATTAACTTTGTTAATTAATAAATTTGTATAATTAATTTTGTATTTTTAGTCATCAAAATAACAATTTTAATCTTACTAAACTAATCAAATTTAATTATGTCTTATTTAGTTTGGTTAATTTAAATCTGGTTAACTTTTTAGTAAGTTAATATCAATGTTAAACAATTATTTAATCAACACAATTATATTTAATTAAGTTAGTCTTTATTTTAATATTTTATCTTTTAATTTACTTACAATAGAATATGATAATAATGTTAATTAATATATTTAGTCATCTTGCTAATCATTTAAGATAATAATTTGTGTTTTAAGTTAAATAAATTAGTTCTATTTTAGTTTTATGTGTTCAATTAGTTGTTAAATTAATTAATTAATAGTTTTAAACATTAATTATATTATTTTATTTATACAATTTGATTATTAATTCATTTTATATTGGTTTTAGTCTACCGGCGAGGTAGACATGAGCAATCGGTAACGTATTGGGTCACCGATGCTTTTCATTTTTATTCACTGCAACCTTGTGAATACTTATTTAGTAATTTTAATTTATGTCTCTTATTAATTTAGTCTAACAATTTTTCAGTTTATAATTTAAGTGTTATCAATTAATACTTCTTATTATAATTTTAAAGTTTTATGTTTAACAAAAATCCTATTTTAATTATTGGTGTTTAGATTTCTTGTAATTAATTATTTTCCATCTTTGTATTAAATAACATAAGTTATAATTTTTAAGTTCAACTTGTGTTTATTTTAATGTCACTGTTAGTTTTCTATCGGTGACCCTTTTACCTTTAATAGTATACCAATAGCTTTCATTTAAGTATATCTATAACCTTATTTTTAGGTTCAACCTTATTTTTATGTTCAACCGGTGACCTTTTATATTTTATAAAAACAATTAGATTTTATTTTATTTTTTTTAATTTTATTTGTATCAGTGACCCACTAATTTAAAGTAATGGTGAGCTTTTCTTTATGGCTATCGGTGACCCCTGATCGGCGATTCCCCATTCTATCGGTAACCTCATTAATTTTATCGGTGACCTCTCTTTTATTCTAACAGTATCATTTATTTCAAACTAATGGTGACCTCTTTAATTATTTGCACCAGGGATTATTGGTTTAATCTATTTTATCGGTGAACTTTTATTTTTGTAATATATCAGTAGCCTTATATTTTAATCTACCGATGAATTTTTATTTTGTGTATCGGTGACCATTTCATTGATCTTCTCTCCGCTCTCCCTTGCACCTCACTGATAGCCCCTTTTCTCATTCCTCCCAATCACCATTTCCACTGCTGCAACACAAAAACACAGCAGCCAAATCAAACACAAAACAAATTATAACATATATTTGAAACTTTGTATCTCCCTATAAAACTGGACCAGAATCAGACTCAAATAACTTTCTTAAATTCAATCTGGTTTTTCAAACAAACTAAAATCAAACCCTGAAGTCCGCACAAGGGAGCTGGTCAACTCTGTCGCGCTGCTGGAACAAATGAGTCGAGCCACCATGACTTGCAGCTGGTGTCTGCGACGGCTTGTGGAGGATACCTCTAGAGCCGAGACACCGCACCTCTTACCTGATGCCACCTGAGGTTGTATAGGAGTCTTCACCACTCCCCTTGCTGCTTTCTACTGCTGGTTGAAGTCGATGCTAAGAGGAGGAAGATGGACTAAGGCCCACGCCGCCCAGCTTGCTGAAGCCGCCATGGATGGAGGGAGGAGGCCACCGTGGGTTCTTACTGGAGTTGCGCTGGATCACCACTGCTAAAGTGTCGCACCACCACCGGCTTGAAGAAGACGAACCAACCGGATTTGAGCCGAGGAGGAGGAGTTTACTGGTGCTGATTGAACCTCCGCTGTAAGGATGAGCTGTGTCGCGGAATGCTATAGTTGGGTTCCACCGCGTTGTGCTGGAGCTGAGGGAAGTCAGGCCACACCTGCTGAAGGCTTCTCGAAGAAGCCTAACCCCTCCCCTTTCCAAGCTGTGCGCCAATAATTGGGGGAGGGGGGAGAAAAAAATTAAAAAAAACATCAAACACAACTTAAAACTTAATAAAAAAACTAAACTAAAGAATTAAAAAAACAAAGAAACAAAATTTAAAATAAAAACTCAAACTTACATTAAATAAAGAACATTAATAATTATAAATAAACAATTTACATAAGATACTCAATAAGCCGGAATTCTATTAAAACATAAATAAAAGTTTATTTAAATAATTGATAGTTATTTTAAAATCAAGTTACAATAGATTATTTAAAAAATTTATTAGTTAAATTTTAATATTAAGTATTAATAATTTTTAATATGTTTTGTTTAAAAACAATACAAATACTATGTTATAAAATTAATTATAATTTTGCTAAACCAGTTAATTTAAAATGTTAATAAGGTAACTTTCAAAATAATAATAAACTTAATGTTTGTAATTTACTTTAATAATTTTTATTAATTAACTAATAATAACTTGTAAACAATTTAGCATAAAAATTAACAATTGACACAACTTTTTTATAATAATATTTACCTTTTTATTATCAAATTTGTTCAACTTATAACACATAATTTATCATGGTTTATCTTTTACAAATTTTATATCTATATAAGTAATCAAAATGTAACTACTAGTTATTAGCAATAGTAATTAAATAATTTAATTAATAACATGATTTAAAATTTTAATAATTCCATTAAAAAGAATTTTTAATAAAATAATTTCTTAGAACTATAAGTCTTTATTTCTTTAGCATTTTACCTGTTTTGTTTGTTTTTGTTATACAGGTTCATTCAAGAGACAATTATATGTCCAGATTCACTTAACTAACTCACCAGGAGTTAGTAATGTGAGAAAAGTCAGTGTGATGTGTCAGTCATGAAAAAACGCATGATGAGCGGTGCATAGGTGAAGGAAAATTGCAGTAGGTGAAAAACAAGCGGTGACGGGTAGCTTCTGACAGTAGCTACTTAAAGCAGAGAAAGAAGCATAATGAAAGATGGTACATTCATTAGAAATCAGAGGCATTCATTTGGTGGGTGAACCATTGGAGACTCAAGAGATTCTCTCTCATCAGGAGCATAGGGAGTCCGGAGGGCGACTCTAGAGCCTCTACCTGAAGCGGGATAAGCATAGGAGCAGAGTATCTTCGGGGAGTTTGGATTCACTTGTTTTTAAATTTTTTACACTCTATTTAGCATGTATTCAACTACTGTTTTGATATTATATATGTTTTCTAGCTAAATCATTTAGTTCAGGGATGAATTGAAGTTCTTCTGTTTATTTTTTTTAATTCTCTTTTCAATTAATCATTCTAATGAATTCAGAAATGATCGGCGATATTGATACTGAGTTCATCTAATTGGTTATACAACTAGAACATAATCACAATACTTCATAGTTAGTTGGTGAGGCTAGTTGTGGAAACACTTTTCAAAAGACAATATATTCAAAATACTCAAAGACTTATAGTGAGTTAGTCTTTCTGTTAATTTTTCAAACAGTTCTCACTTGATTTTTTCTGGAGTGGCGAACTCTAGAATAGATTGAATAGTGTGAATTAACTCCTGGAGAGGGAGGTAAGTCATACACTTTTAAGTGGTACTCCGCGATAACTTTTAAAGTGAATCTCAATACCATTAAAATCAGTCGAATGGAAACCACCCCCCTGAGCATTTTAATAGATTTTCCTTTTATCAGTGTTCTAAATCTCTGTCATTCTATGTTTTCTACTATGTCTAGCCTCAATATAGTTTAAATACATGTTTTACAATGTTATGCCACTCTACTGCTTAAAAGAGTAAAAATATAATTAAAAAATAATAAAAAGTTAAAAAAATAGAAAATTTACTCTTCTGCTGACAATAGTTGAGCTTCTAAGTGTTTTTTAGATGATTAGTGGCCAAATTTACCTTCCCTATGGATTCGACCCTACATGCCACATATATAGCAGTTAGTAGGATTATAAATTTTAAACATTGACCGACTTCAACGATATTCCAGGTCGTACATGTAGTTGAAATCCTTGTGGAATTTGATGATACCTAGAAAAATGGGATTATTAATTCCTGTACCACTAATTTTATATTCTATAATCAATATAGTTTGAATAGTATGTATACATCCATTGGGGATTACAAAAACCCATCATTAATTTCATATTCCTAATCATGGAATCCATTTGGGACACTATAAATCTATTTTACAACATGTTCACCACTCACATATGGGTGGATTCTGTCTTCTCCTGAAATCTATTTCTTTCAACATCATCGCGGTTTTAGTATATATCCTTAGGAATCTTCCCCATTAGGGATTCTCTAAATGTAGCATAAAAAAATAATATATTTTCTTATGACACACAATTATAAAATGTTTTATTGAACATCCATATCTTAGTACCATGATGGGGTATTTTATAGTTATGTATTTATATCTTCTTCAAGCACAATAGTAATATTCATCATAATTTTATTAATATTTAAAATTTCTACAATTATGTTAATATAATTTCCGAGATGCAAGAATCAGGTAATAATATTTCTCACAAATTCATCCCATGTAGTGATGGAATGGGATGTGAAGCATTTAATTTATTATGTTTACTTTTAATTTAGTGGTAATATAAATAATATGAACCTACATTATTTAGTGGATACATTATTAAACTAAAATCTAACATATATTTCAATAAAACTCCCAATGTGAATGATAGGAGAATCATGAGGTAACCTAGAAAATTTAATTGAGTTACAAATTATCTAGATAATGGTTGTCGTAAGCTAATATTATCATGAAATTATTTGTGACAATAAATTAATGGGATGAATAACCATATCGAAGTGTCTTCCATAACCTATAAGAATGTTAATCTCTTGAAGTGGTGTTGAAACTATACATCCATGACATATTATTCATTCTAATCTACTACTATATCTTTTCTCCTATAGAGCAAGGTAATATCTAGATCTGGATCAAAGGAAAGATCATCCACATTTTCAATCGCATGAGGAGAGTAGTGCAGCAACGAATTTTGACCTAAAACAACAATACAACAATATCAAGCATAAAACAATGTATTTAAAAAAAAGACAATTTTCAAAATTCCTAATCAATTTTAGTATAAAGGAATCCATCCCTATTAAAATTTCTAAAATTATGATGACTTGTAGTTTTTAATTAAAGTAATACATGAATACAAAGATTTAATAAAAAATATAACTTAGTGAACCAAACTATAATTTTTCTATTCATAAATCCTGACTCTCCAATCCACAAGTACAATCCGTATGATCTAGATTAATTAAAAGATTTTATATTTCAATTTGTTGATAATTTGGAGAGATAGAGAAAGACCAAAATAGATTGGGGTTTGATGTCAACTACTGGATCATGCATGATGTATTTATTTTTTTGGTTTTAATTAAATGGATTCCATTTATTACATGGTCATTCCTAATGTTTAGTCAAAATTGGGTATTTATGGACCCTTGGTGTATGTACCCTATACTATACAAATAAACAGAAAATTGGTAGGGTCAACTACTTGGTTCGGTTATATGATCATGTAACCCATAAACATATTTAAACATGAAAAACATGGTGTAAAAATGATCTTAAGTGAACAAGGGTAATAAATTGGTGCAATAAAATAATACTCTTCAAGATGAATTACAATGGTGATAAACTTTCAAGAAGAAAGATAATTAAAATTAAAAATAGTGTTGCAATAGTCAAAACATGAGATGAAATTAAAAATAATACCTCAACAAAACTCCACTTTAAATCATGTCACCTAGTACAAAATAAAACTATAAGTTCATTAAAAACATGATGATGATGAGTAACATGAAATCCCAAATATGAATCGAGTTTTATAATTGCAGCAACGACTAGGCTCTATAGTGGTCCACTCATATTTGGAAGTTCTCATTGATGTATCTCTAATGTCTAATATATACAATATGTGAGCTGAATGGTTTGAATAAAAATAATTATATATAAATATCCCATTGTATGCACATAAAATTTCCAGAAGATATAAATGTAATTTCTTATACAGGTTTTAGGATATGAAATGTGATGTGGTCATAGGTTTTTAGATCATATATTCATTGAAATCTTGTTATGAAATGATTTTGGAGTGTGATATTACTTTAATGATAAAATAACATAGGCCATGGATATCTTTTATTCAAATTTAGGGGTGACATATTTCTCATTGATCTGGTTGGAAGATTACAAAATCAATTAAGATCGGGTCTGTCCAGTATATTTCACAAAGGGAAAGAGGACTTCACCCAATGAAATTTTGAGGCCACCTCCTTTTTGAATTTTCATCACTTCACTCTATAAATTCTCATCACATATTGTATCTAGTAAATTTCATGATCATTTTTCACATCCTGTATAAATAGTTTCATGCACTATAACTCCATGACTTTTCTATTTCTAAAATTATAAACCCACTAAAGTGTTCCATAGGAATCCTTCAACTGAGGAAGCCTTATTTTAGTAGGGATCTTTCTCATTTTCTCCCTTTTCTCATTTACCATAAATATTTTCAAAATTTCCAATTTTAAAATTATATTAAATATTCCCATGAAAATTACTCATTTATATAACAAAAGTGATCAATTTTTATAACAAATTTATGTTAATTAAATAGACATATCAATAAAAATTATGATATTAGAAATAAATTAAAAGTATCTAATACAAAATTAGCATAAATTAAAAAGAAATTAATTATGTATGTATTTATGGTATATAATCATAAACATTTTTAGAACATCAGGATGTACACTTATTCACCCATGTTGACTCACTCAAATGTGAACTCAATGATTTAAAGAGAATTTGTTGCATGACATGATTTGAAATCCTTATATAGGTGCCTAATATTCAAATATTTCCCCCATAATGTAATAATAGGGAAAATACATAACATATATTCTTATGATTCAACCTAACACAGATTATCAATACATTGACATTATTCTTCTTATCAATCAATATTATTAATCCATAGAATCTCCCAAATAAGAGTAATGTAACTTAATGGATTTACAAGGTTTGTAGTTAGAAGAATGAAGGAAAAACCGAATATCAGTATGGTTAGTTTATGTATAAGTTTTATCTCTCAAATAGTGGAAGTTATTTTTAATTATTATATACATTAATATGGATATATCAATAATGAGATGGAATGCTAGTACATTATAACAAGATTATAATTAGACCTGCAATTTTTTATTTCTAGATCGATCATCAGGGGTAAATTGTAAGGGTAATCATGAAATATAATAGTGATCAATACATTATGAGTAAATAGTGGAATACTTTTATTGATTATGTGTGAGGATTAATTTATTAATGGATTAATTTTCTTCTAAGATAATACTCTCTCACATTTCATGTAAACAGAATTATCAAAACGATTTACTAGAAAAAGCATCTATTACCTTGATAGATCCTAATAAAAAATAGTCATTTATATCAATCAATATTGGTGGCCTCTCCCAGACTTACCCTATGGATAAAAGTGAAAACATTTAGTATAGGTAGGGGTCGAATCCGTAGTGGCCAAGGAAGTGAAATTTTGAGCCACTCGTCTATTGTTAGGGATTATGTCTATGAATTTTATAACTATTTTGGATGAGTTGATTTTATGAAAAAAACAAAAAAAAAACTATTTTAACTAATTAATTAATTAATTTTGGTAGATTTTTTTAGTGTGTTATTGTTTGTATTTGATTTTATAGAAAATTTCATCTCAAAAATTCAATAAGTATACGATCAATGACATAAGAACCCAAAAAATATTTACAACTTTTACCATCATAACATTTAATGAATAATAAATATATAACTTATTGGATCAATTTTATGATCAATCTTAGGAATTATATCCTAGTATCACTCAAAATATATAGCAATTAAAATCAGTGAAGATGAAGAAGAAAATAAGTCATCGTAAATTATTGTCAAGTCAAAAAACTAATAGGAGGGATAAAAAAAGTTAAACCAAATAAAATACAAACCCAAACAATATAATTAGATTCAAAAATTGTAGGAGTATCCACAATTTTTAAAAACCAATAAATATATTAACAAATTCAAATTAATTAATTAGTAATTCATAATTGAAAAAAATGAAATTACAAACACTTTATTGTTTTGTGTAGGAACTGTCTCTTCACTATGGGAATAAATTAATAACTTCATGAAACAATATAATTTTTTTGAATAAGAATATAAAATAATAATAGAGAGAAATTGGGAAATATTGGTTATTTAAGAAACTGATATGATAGAGAATGAACTAGGGAATAAAAAATGCCAACATAACATTTAATATGAACGAAAAAACATTAAATCATAATTACTTCACCAACAATAACTTAAATTTGAATTCATGATCCTTAGGTTGATCCTAATAATTTAATGTCATCCCAATTAATTAGTGTATAAAAAGGTGAGTCTAAATAAAATTGAATGTATCCTTTTTAAATTTGAGAAAAAATAATATCTGCATCGGTTCCTCCAGTTCACATACTTGGAAGACATTGACGTAGAGTGAATTGGGTAGATCAAGGAAGGGAAAAATATTTTCCATGATTTACATTAGGGTCTAGTAAATTTTCATCCCAATTTTATTTATAAAGATGATATAGTTGAACTAGTGGTATGACTTCTTTATACATGAAATATAGCTTATGATATAGACTTCAACATGGAGTGCATGGATCACCTTATAAAAGACAATATTATCATTGGAAACAGTTTACAGAAATGTTCCCCATGAATTACTCCCTCATGATGAAAAAATTATGATTTATTGGATGAGAATTATTGGATCCAAATATGATTTAATATGCTAATTTCTAATATTTTTATCATATAAATTTAATCATTTGAGGCCCAATTTTTCCAAATTCTAATGGAAATCATCCTTTATTTTAGAATAAAAAAATAATCAGCTAAAACATTTGAGTAACAATATCTTAAAAATAAATATTAAAATCAATAATATTTTTTTCCAAAATATGATTATTTAATGGTATCAGTTAAGTACACTTTAAACTTGAATTACAAATATGATGAAAAATGAAGTTCGAATTGAAATGTCCATTGACTATGGCTTTTATGAAAAATGATGCATTGGAAAACTCATAAAAATGTCATGAAATTTATGTACTATAAGTTCATTTTGAAACCCCTCAAATTGATATTTTATAGTACCTATAAAATTATATCCCCAAAAGATGAATATCCAATTCCCATCTCCAAACACATTTTAATAGACAATGTTATCCAGAATTACTTAACATCGTGAAATTTTAAATCCCATCAAAATCATTTAAAACACAAAAAATAAACAACAATATACCAATACTAATGCTATTAATTTCTTAAAATTCAGCACTACCCTTTATCCAATACTAATTAAGAAGAAATATGTGTTTTTCATCATAAGAGACATGTGGGATCATTTTTGTTCAATGGGGAAGAATGAACATTCTAAGTGGAAACCAAATTAATTCTTAAGATGTGTATCTTACGTTTCTTTTTTTATTTTTGTAGTGTTTTGAACCATAATATATTTTAAAATAAAAACACGATAAAAATTATAACATCATAATTATTTAATTTAAATGAATAATAATATGGTTATTATTATTAACACATAACACCAATCTTTAATATTGTTGGATATATTATAAAAATATTATTATTTAAATGTTATTTATATGACATATACATTGAATTGGAAGGTAATAGTACCAGTAACTAAATTAAAAAATATATTTATATTGGTTTTACTAAAAAAATGTATTGACTAATTATTAGAAAAGAAGCACTAAATATTTAGTAATGTTACTTAATGTTTCAGACATAATTTAATTCAAAAATGGTTTTTATTTCATTTTTTGGTAGAAATTAAAATTTATTTGTTCTAATTTTATTAATATTATTTTATAAAATAAGAAAAAAAATTAAAATCATAATATCATAACTTAGGTAGGGTAAAATATTCAGACTTTTCTCAAATGATTGATTTTTCAGCAAGGAGTAAAAAATTTCAATATTTCGAATAGTGTCATTTATTTTTATTAAATAAAGTAATTTAAAAGTAAAATTATCTTTTTTATTTTTTTAATGTGACATATTATTTTTTTTATTTGGAATAATATAATTTTTACCATTAGAATAACCAATATCCATAATTTTGATATAAGTTATTTGTTATTCTTAAAAACACATCTTTTCTAAAACTCTTTGTCATTTTGTTTTACCAATTTCAATTAAATTTGATTTCATCAAATTCTGGAGACTTAATAAGTTAAAATGGAAATAATATTTGGGATCATGAGTTCAAATTTTTTAAATAGGTCCATTTTACTCTTTTCTTAATAAATAGTAATATTAATAAATATTTTTGAACTCTCTAATGTAAAATTTGTAAAAAAGGGTTAATCCATGAGATAAGGTCTCAAAAGCAACCCGAAAACATTCTCTTATTTCATTGGTTTTAGGATATAAACCTTAATCATAAAAAATCAGAGTATAATTATTTTTTTCCATTTTAGTTTGATAATGAATGTTATATTATGTCTTGTAAAGAAAATTACAAAATGTCACTCTCTTAACTTTATTAACAATAATTTTTCCCCAAATGATAAAAAGATGATAATTTTTTAAATTTTTATTTGAAATAGTTATTAATTTTTTATCATGGTAATTTTTAAATATTTTTTGTGATTGAAAAATTACATTAAATGCTTACGCAATCCCAACACAACATTTAGTTAATTAATAAAAAACATAAATGAATTTAAAAAAATGTAATATAATTTCGATTAATTATTTAGTTAAATTATTTTATATATTAGTATAAAACTTTATATATGTGTGAATGTTTTATATTCAAATTCCATTTTTTTCATTTTGTTTTCAAACTGAAATTATGTTTATAGTTCTTAAAGTGACATTAATAGTATCGTTTGATTAAAATATATTATTAAGTTAATTAAAAATTATAAAAGAAATATTAATGAGGATAAGTAGGATGTGAACCTATATAAACATAATTTTCTGATGATGATTTCACATTATCATAATTTTATTCAAATATACTATCATTTAGATTCATTTTTCATGAAAAATACTTAATTATATTTTAATGTTTTTTTGAAATTCCATTTATATAAATTTGATACCTTATAAAAGGACTCCACTTCTATATTTTATATTCAAAAATTTATTCCAAATAGTTATAAAAAACCATACTAAACTATATTCTCAACATAACCAGTCATGAAGTTGAGGTGATGGTCTTCTTATATGACCATTACACGTGTCCTTAGGAAAGGATCTAAAGAAGGCCTTCCAAATAAGATGTAATCATCTTACCCAACCTATTCCAATATATTAATTAATATAACTACTATAAATATATGGTATTCATTATAGAATAAATAGTATATATCCACAATATAATAAACATTTATTATGATTATTTGACCACCAATATCAACCCTTTATTCCATGAAATGGGAAGTTGAAGTATATCTCATTTGTATGTGTCGACTACTGCCACCACGTAAAAACACTAGGAATTTTCTATAATCATATTTCCTGAATGATTACTTGGATCATTTTACTATTTTTTATATGATATTAAGGACTTAATTTATCTTATATAATTATAATATTGTATCCACCTTCTTTCATTCATGTCTATAAGATAGTGATAATTCCACTCATGTGTACGTGTCGACTACCACATCCGCGAAGTGATTTGATTAATTTTTAATATTACATAGACTAAAATAGGGATATATTTAATGTTAATATATGACAAATATATGATATTTTAGTGAATATATTTAGGTTAATTATTATTTAACTTTCATTAATTTCATCTGTTAAAAATGTGATTACAACGTTCAGGCGTACGTACGACCTACCATCTCCATAGACTGTGTAATTAATTTCTATATCTCTACCTTTTATGGAATACTATTAATATATATATATAATAAATATATATTATATATTTTTTACATAATTAATATTTTTTGGTTGATGAAACCCCAATAAAGGTTTATGTATTAGAACTACAGAACTGAAGTGCTCAGGAAAAACAAAATATTTAACACTCAAGAATGATGATTTTACAATGAATTATTGATAAATATGTGTCGAATTATTTAAAATATATCATATATGAAATTATTTATTATTACATAAATTATTTACACAATTATATTAATTTTAAATTTAGATTACTATAGTTTAGAGAACTTTTCAGAAAAAGTTTATATAGAGGTATGAATTTATCATCTTACATTAAATACCATGAGACATATGTCATGTTGAATTTTTTTTGTGGGATATATATACATACTACGAATTTATAATATAATTTTCAATTAAATTCTGAGGATTTAAAAATACATCTAATTTTAGCTCTTTTATAAGGTTCTGATTGAGAGATTACTAAAGGTGGATGTGTTTTATATTATAATTTCATTGTTTACCAGGATTGTTTATGAATATGTTTCTAATGAAAAATTTGATGATCAACCACTTATAAATAATAATTATTACATTATCCTCCAATTATTTCAATTTATATTAAATTTTACTTTTAATTTTAAATCCTTATGAACTCAATATACTAAAATGATGTTTTTAATGAAATCCAACTTTATTTCTCTCTTAGGTAGAAAATCCAGTTTCAAACATGTATATATTTTTATTAAAATGGTTTCAATAATTTATTTTAATAATATCCAATTAATTTATAATTTAAACTTTTACCCATGATTTTTTTAATGATTTAAATGGAATATTCTTGTAATTTTACAAATAAGCAACTTCTGAAATTTACCAAAAATATTGTAGGAATCATTATTTTAACATATACGGCATGAATGGAATTTCCTACTATAAAAATCAATCAATGGTTGGAATATTAGACTACAATATTCCATTTTAATTTTCATTTAAATTTTATTGACAAATATTTCAGTAATTGTTTTATTTTAATTTATGATTTAAAAATGAAAATAGTATTTTATTGGGTAAACATTCATGTGATATTCTAAAAGAAGTTGTTATCTTCGATAACATCATTTGATGTTACTTATTATTAATGGGGTATATAATCCCATGGTTCCATATTTATTATTTCTTTTTATGAATTATGGTTATGATGTTGACTTTTTGATGAAATGTATTTTCTTTTGGTGGTCTGGTGTTTTGATGTCATGGTATGAGATTTGATGAGGATGTGTAATGAATGAGAAAGTGTAAACTCTATATTATAGGTAGGTAAAACCATTAATACATAAACATATATTTTAAAATTAATTATTGTGTTTAATTGAATGAGAATTATTTTTTTGGGTAAATAAGATAGGAAAATAAAGAACCGTCAGTTATGAGATAGGGTATTATTGAGCATCCTAGATATGGATTAGTTGAACCTTTACACATTGATTAGTTTTAAACAAAATCACAAATAAATTACCCTAGGGTCAAGGATGTTGGGTGGGATTAATATTAGTTTTGTATTTATACGTGATATGAAAATAATAGACGTGTTTCCATTGGAATGTTTGATTGGAATGATAGGATTAGGCATGGGGATAATTGGTGAGACAGTTGTATATCTCACACATGACAAAAAATATCCTATAGAGGGGGGATTTGAGACTTGGTTCAAGAAATGAGAGGGATATTTCCTTTATTAGTATACATGGTGTGATGGGGAGGTTCACCAGCATGTGAGGATTGATAGATATCCTAAAGGTAATGTGAGATGGAACCCAAGTGATGCTGGGGAGAATTTTCTTTATGAATTTGAATTATGTATCAAATTCTCTTGGTGTAAGAAATATTGGGATATTCCTTGTTTAATAGTACATGGTTGTGATGTTATAATAGGAAGGTGAATTTGAACTTAACACATTATGAATTGTTAGGTAAGGCCATTGTGATATGAGGTCAGCATGGGGTGACCGATATAGGTTTTTATTATATAGCATAGACTTGGTGCGGTCGAATTTGTATATTACATTGCTATACGGGAGAGATATAATTTCTAAAATTATTATTATATTATATCATGTTTGGTGCATTATTGTATTAAAATACTAGAATATGCGGATAGGTTGATGATTATATGAGGATCAAATTATAATGCTAGATCTCTAACAAATAGTACCAAAACATATAATTGTTATGATGTGTTTTTTGGCCTCATATTGAGTGATATGGTGTTACTAGGGATACCCTTGAGTGATAAGGTATAGTATAGGTTGTGAATTCATATGAGATATGGATGTTTAACCACACCTTTAGCGATAAGGTGTTGAGAGGGACCACAAAGGGTGAGAGGGTGTGAAACAAGTTGTGATTTGGTACAGATATGAATGTATGGACTCACCTTGAATGACAAATTGTTTGAATGGACCATAAATTAGGTGAGAAATTATTTTTCATGTTATATGTCGAAACCTACCCAATGAATATGGTAGTTTTGAAGGCCTTTTATGACATTATTGATGTTTATTATGGGATCCACCCAAAGTAAGAGGGTAATGGTTGAAACATGATATGAAAACCTATCATAAGTCATCAGGTTTGTATTGAAATCAATGGAATAAAGTTTCTATTCAATGGAATAGTCTAAAGAATTAATTTTAGAGATTCATGGTGCCCGAGTGGAAACATGATGACCCTACATGCATGTTTATGGGTTGTAAATTTCTTATCAATTACATAAATCATGAATATAAATGTATATAATTGAATATATTATGATAATTTTGGGATACGATCCTGATATATATTTCTCACTCCCAAATTGAGAACACTATTTCACATGAAGAACATTTTTCATTAATTTAGGTCTCTTAATAGGTTGTGTACTTGATTGGGATATAATACAATGCTGGAGATTTAAACATCGGTTGTAGGAATGGTATTGGGATAGTAGTGGAATATCCTTTTACTTTTTTTTCTTGTTTCTATTTTTTATATGGGTTTATCCTAGTGGGTGATTTGTTGGTATAAATTATTGTGTGATTGCACTCCTTTTGTTATAGTATTTATGTTTTATTTTATTATGTGTACTCTTATTATCTATTATGGATGTTTTTTCATTATTTATTATTTGTTATGATTTATATATTTAGGTTACAGCCTTACAAATGAATTACTTAGGCTTTGGAAGCTAATCAGAAAATAATATCATATAGGGAGGTTCTCTTGATCTTATGTGATGTTATGTCTAGTACACCATTGTGTGATATTTACCATGGTCATTCAAGTGTATAAGTGACTACTATTTCATTTTCAGAAAACCTTACCATTTTATAATTGGATGAAGGTAATTTCTAATCAATTACCCAATGTATGAGTTAAATATATATATATACCTACTAATAAGTACTTGTTTCTAGATTTTTATTATCATAGAGTATATAATGAAGACCTAAGACCTCTTCCCACTGGGCCTTCGGGCAATGTAATGGGTCTTCCTCTACCCAGTTCAAGAGGTCATTGCTTTGCTTTAATAATAGATGAGGCTTCGGCCCCAACCTTTAAAAAAAAGACCTAAGACCTCAAACTGGGCCATCCTGAACATCATATCAAATCTCTCCCTCCCCCTCTATCCTTGTTCCTGTGACCATAATAATTCATTTTATGTGTTATCTATCAAATAGACAATATTATTGATCCAATTTCAATTTCCCTTCACATTTAAGTAAAATTATTATATATACCCTACCAATAAATATGTGTGACTTGGTTCCTAGTATTTAAAGATATATTTTTAGTTTTAGATTACTTATAATGGATCCATTCATAATTTCCATTTCAATTTCAATCATGACTATTATTTAAGTACTCAATATTCTTAATTTAAATATGGTATTTCTCTACTAACCTTTTTTTAGGAGGTAAATTTTCTAAACAATTTCATGGGATATATGTAGATTTATTCCTATTAATATTGGATACATAGTTACTATAAACATTATATTCCTAGATAATCTATAAAATGAGAATACACATCAGATTCCCTATTTCTTAGCATCCTAATAGTTTTCTATCTATAATAAACATATAACATTGAATAACTTAGTATTCTCATCTCAAGGAGAATAATTTTTTCCTTGGGCCATTAAATCACTATAATCTATTCAAGGATAATAGTAATGATTGAATATAATTCTTAAGAAACTCCATCTCTTCAAGGTAGAAAAAAGATTCATAATTTCCCACCTATAACCACCTAGTGGAATGTTTTCATTGGGATTGAATTATCCTCTAATCACATGAACACAAGAAATTATTTCAATGGAACCCATCATTTTAATATTGTTAAAAAAGATAATTAAATTTTTATTTTAATCAACTATTTCATGTTTTAAACCACTAAATGTCAATGTTTCATTTATCTCATCCCTTTTTAATGGCATTGAAATGATTCTAGCTCTTAGACTCCCATTTTTTATTTTTATCCTCTCATTCGTTTGGGAGACATGTACTAAAACATTACTCTCATGTACTTAATATTTTTTATTTTAGTATTAGGTATTCAATTAACATCAGGTATTATTTTATCTAATTTAAATATATACTAACTCATATTTGGTTAATGTTATATGACTATAAACATCAACCCGTTTGTTTCAAAACTATTGAATAAATAAACTACATTCTTCAATGGTCAGAATTTCAAAATCATAAAAAAATTAAAGTCATATGGTACTCATTGGGGTGGAAACCTAAAAATTTAATCCTTGGATCAAATAAACTATCTTTTGAAAATGGTACATTACCCACTTGTTCTTAACCTACATGTAGGTTCATGTGATCAACACACAATAAAAAATATTTAATTTTATGGTATTTGAAACATATGAAGAATTAATCCATAAATAAAAAATAAACTTCATAATTATATATATAACTAAAAATTAACTAAATAATATGAAAATGGGATATACATTTATTACTGTGATAGTTAATGTAATGAAAATCTTGGATGCATAAAAAATTCTAGTGAATGTTGGGGATTAATTTGTTTTCTTTCATTTAATATGATCTAAAAAACATATGATGATGGAACATAGATACGACATCTATAACATTCCTATATATTTCTTTGAAAAAATTATTTATGGATGAATGATTGATTAAAAAATTTCCATGTTTGGTTTATTTTTTTATTCAAATTTACAAGACCAACCCCTATTTAAATTTGAGATTAATTGAATAATGGTAATTTCAAATTATTATATTTTTATACAATTTATCTATAATTAGAATTTAAAATGAAATAAATTTAAAATCCAAAAAAAATATTTGAATAAATAATTTTCTAACATACCTTATATAAAAATAGTACGTCCTTATGGAAGCTCCTTCCCAAGTGAAACTGGAAAGACAAGAACCAATCATGAAATGGAAATATTTGTACGACATTTTTGAAGGTATATACCAAATAAGTTATCATTTGGTTAAAGAATAAATTTATCACTGATTATATATTATCTTATAAGAATCATCAGAGGCTAATTAATTTAGTATTTTGAATTGTATAACCAACAATTGAGTTTTATTTGTGATAGATTCATTCATGACTATAATTCTTGTTTATTATTATTTACTAACACAAATGAGAGAATAATATTACTCTATACTAACTAATTATTCCTCAAACTCTAGATTTAAGATTCATCAACACATTATTTATCTTTCAGTTTTAAATTATTCTCTATCAATTTTTTTTATGGTTTGTGTCTTTATAAACATTAAGTTTTCCTTTTAATGTTGTTATTTGTTCTCAAGAAATGAATGTTTTACAAATAAGAATATGAAATCCCCAATAACAAACAAAACCATCCATAAACCCAATAAAATATGATAATTAAACTCATACTTATTTTAAACTTCTATTATTTGAGTCTCAGTAATAATAGCATGAACTTTCTTTTAGTCTCAATTCCTCTCCAACAGATTTTTAGTAGTGAGCTCATGGTTCAAACATGATTTAATAATTAAAACATGTATATATATTGGAATAATTATCACTGTATAATTAATTATTATATATAGTGATGTGAATACTAAAATATTTTTTACTATTATCTCTCGATCATCTTTGAGAAATAATTAAACTGAATTAGCTTCCACTATTTGAACATTCACTGTATGCAAGATATTATCAACACTAGTGATATAGCCAATAAATTCGGTGAATAAAAACATGTATAAATTCAATTAAATACAAATAGAGTTTAAATATAACAAATAATCATATTACATGAGGGAATTTAATAGGAGTTCATCAATTTTGATGATTTATTCTTAAATGATCTTGTGTCATGAAATCTAATAAATGAATGGTCTACACACCCATCAAACCACATACCTAGAAAACCATTTTTTAGTGGCCTCTCCATGCCTAGTAATAATTCCATGATAGTATAATTTTATTCTCAATATGAGTAAATGGGATATCACCATTTCTTTCCATACCCATTAGAACCATTTAATGATAGTGTATGATAACATGGTATTGTTAATTTTTATCTCTATTGTATGGTTGTATGAATTTTATTATCATTGCATCTAAGATGATGTAAAAACATATATTGGGGTATAGGGTATAAAGTTTGTTATCACTTCAACCTAAGTTTTCATAACTTTTTTTAGAATGAAATAACAATAGACTACTCATTGAGAGTAAAATTTCAATTTTAAACAACCATCCAACTTTAAAAATCTTAAAGAATGAAAATAAAATTGGAATAGTTTTTTTAAATTTCAATGATTTAATTCTTAATTACTAGAAATAATTGAAGAATATTAGTATGAAGTAGTCTACGGTGAAATGAAAATGGGTAACATCTATTTAATTATAAAAGACAATATACTAGAGGTGCTTCAAAACCCAACTATGTAAAACCGGTTTGATTCCATGAATCTGATAAGGGATTTTTATCTTTTTTTTCATATTACACAACATATGTATAATCCTGGAAATATTGTGCCTCATGTAGTGGAATATTATTCCTTCCACCATTAAAACCTCATATAATAGGATATATATACTATCACATAAATTGGAATATAATATAGTGAAGAACTATTCACTTGAAAATATTGGGAAAAATATTTCCAATCAAAAGATTGAATACACTATATAGTTGATTTCATATCCCCATGTGGTGTAATGAACCATTTACATCATACATTTATATGAGCCATTAATATTATTTTCTCAATGAAATGGAAATTCATTGCCCAATTCCAACCTCAACTTATTCAACCACGTGAAAATGGTCTCCCATTCCTCACGTGAGATAATTGAGTAGGGTTAAAGTTAACTTACCTACATTATCTCTACATCATCCATCAAATACATTTATAGGGGAAATGTTATCACTAAATCTTTACATAAGTTGGGTTTGTTAAAAAAACACTTTATATATCCCTATGTGAATTGGGATACATCCTTCTGATTTTGTATCCCAAAAACATATTCCAAATTTACTATGTAATATATGAAAGGTTTCAGTATCTAGACATCAATGGTTGATTTACTCTGGTATGAGACTCATTTTCTTAAACACAATATAATTTTATGTCCTTTATACCTCATTTATGATTATTTATTATCGTTTCTTAGTGAATTTTTTATATCCTTGGAAAACAATGAAATCCCAAGCCATTTTATTTAAGAAACTACCTCAAACACCTATGTCCCATTGCAAGATCCACCTTCTGTTAGAAACATTCAGTGAAGTGGTGAGGATGGATAAACAATCATGGGAAACATTTGATGACACTGATTTGAATATTCATTAGTGAATGTAGAACCTTTTAATATGTAATCACATCCACGATGCACTTCTAGGGAAAGTTTACATTTAGGGAAATGTTTTTTAAATATGATTGAGAGTAGAAAAAAAACCAATTTCTTTTTATGTTGAGATAAGGTGTAGGGATTTTAATTCCATAGTGATGTATGATGTAGTATAGGGGTATCCTATTAGAAAATATGTGTTTTTAGAAAAATGGTTTGAAAATACTTATGAGTGATTAAGTTAAATATATTTTACAACAAAGAGATAAAAACCAATATTATTAGTGATGTAATCCATCTGTTTAATTTCATTCATTCAATTTTACAGGAATGTAAAACCATAATTCATTGTCATTGTAGTAATAAATAATGGTATACTTTTATAATTTTGAAATAACATACTAAATTTAGCATAGTAAAAAATTTCAAATTGAAATTGCATAGATCATATAGCACGTGAAAACTGTGTAGCAGTGTCGGAATGGAAAAAAATATTTTTTAAGGAAGGAACTGGGATAAATTTTATAAAGATACCAATGTTATATAAGAATCTAATTTTTTTGTAGAAAATTTTTTTATAGATAAATAAATCAAAAATTTATTAAAGCGAGAGAAACATTAAAAATTATAATGTGTCCAAAAAAATGTTGTACCAGATTTGTATATTTATATTGTCCATGGTGAGTCATAAACATCTAATAATATAATGGGAAAGTTATATTTTATCTGAAATAAAATCATTTCTTTATCAATAGATTATATTCACACCAATTGGATCTTATTTATAGGTGCATCATCACTTCATTCTCTACAAAGGAAATCAATACATTCAATATGTTTTGAAAGGAAATTATTGAAAAAAATAAACTTTATAAAAGCACAAATACTCTATCACAAAAATAGTTGGACCTCCATTTATAATTTATGTGAAAATTAAATATTTCATTGTGAAAAACTTTTGGATGATTAGTTATTTATTAATTTTGAATTTAACCCCTCTATTGTCACAGGAAAACCGTGTCGAAGAGAAATGTTTTGTGATGAGATAATAGAAATCCATCATGGCCAATAGAAACCCATGTGGTTGAGGTGATGTTCATGGAACTCTAGTGAAACACTATTTTGTTTGGTTGAAAAATTTCAAAAAATATGTCATTTATGAATAAATAATTTTACCACATTAATTTTGTTGTAATACTTATCTAGATATGTGTTATGTGTTACATTATGGGAGAGATATTATTTTGATATATACTTTTTATGTGTTAGCATTTTTTTAAGTATCTATAATTATTGTTACACAATTTTTCTATAAATACTACCCCAGATAAATTTTCCATGAAAATAGTGAAACAAATTAATTTTCATGCCTAAGGTCAAATAATTATTTCACCATTAAAAACATATCCTTTATTAAATGTTTTCAATGAATCCCATAGTTATATTTCTAATAAAATAATGGGAGAGGGTGATTTGAACAAAAACGTTATTCATAGAGATTTCTAATCCACTTAATTATATAAAAATACTTTTCAAGTACACTGAAATGATATCCTCATTGATGTCTAACCACCATATAAATCATATAATGTGGATAAAATTATACCACTATATTCAATAGAACCCACTCACTAAAATAAAACAATAATCTTTTTTTGATATCCTTGATTTCTAAAGTACATCTTGATATATTTCTAGTGTGACAACACCATAGTGTATTTAAATTATGTTTGTCAACTTCATAAAAGGTTACTGTTTTATATATCTAGGCCTCCTTAGTGGTCTACATATTGACTAGGTCACCTACTTGGTTTGAAATGGAAATTGAAATTATATTAATGATTTTTCATTCCCCATGGTCAAAACTCTGAAAATCCTTCTTTATCAAGGACTCCTCCAAATCCAGTTAATATACATGAGATAGTTTTCATGAACATCTACATGATCCATAATACATTGATAATGAGAATTGGGAATTTTTCATAAAAATTTACGCAGTTTTCCTTGCAAACTGATAGGGTCCTCGGACTACTAAAAATGTTATATTCCATTGCTAATAAGACACTAATATCAGCATGATTTTTTTTGGAATATCCCTTACATGAAGACACTGATCTTATCATAGTTTCACTATAATCTATATACTTTGGGAATTTATATATCATTATATTATCCAATCAATGAGGCATAAGTGTTCCCTTTTAGTATCAGCTATGCTGGACACTCTCCCTTTGAAATTTTGTATTAAAAATTTACAAAAAATACATATTTGTTAATTTTATATGCCTATCATATATACAATTAATTATCTAAATGTATAAAAGGGATTACAAGTTTGTGTAAACCCTAATATACCATCACCAATGTCATTTATCAAATTAATCGAGAAATTTATGCTCATGAATAATTCCCAAATAATTATCTTCCTTCCATCTAGTAATCCATTCCACATAACATTAAATAATTGATAATTGGTCTTAGACATGTGTCCATAAACAACAGGACACCACAATATTTGTTCTATGACCTGAAAAAAGATATTATTGATCCTATTTTCATAATATTTAATGTAAATTATCATCCATGTTTCATGACCTTAAAATTCATATCTTTAGTTCTATATTTAGGACACAAAGTCACTTTTTCAGTAATGGCAACATAACCTTAAGATACATGATAATGGTTTTATTTAATTTACATAATTTTTTTAATGGGTATTTTTAAATCTAATTGAACTATATTGTTTTTTATTTCATTATTTGGAATACATAAGTATTCATTTATTGGTTCAATACCAAAACCCACATAACTACTGTTTCCCAATATGATGACAAATGCAGGGGGTCCCAATTTAGAAGAATGAATCTACACTATAAGTGACCAACAAGGGTAAATATGGAAAGAATATCATTCATATATATTATAACATCGATATATGGTATCAATCAATGATATTAAAAACAGACATAACTCGTTATATTACTTGGAACTGTATCGAAAATATTTCATATTTCAGTATGAGAGTATTAAACTAAAAAATAAGACCCTTTTGGGTCAATATATACCTCCCATCCTCTCAACCTTAATGTTTATTATAATTTATTTTTATCCAACCTTATTGACCACAAACCATTAGAAAGTGGGTCCACCACCAAATTAAAGCATGATCATGTATTCACTTAAGAAAATTATTTAATATAATGTATAAAATAATAAATAATTATCTCTACTTTGTTGAGGTCCGAATAGAACCATGCTTTTTAGAGATTAATCTGACACCCAAAAAAATATTGGACTAAAATAATTATGATTTCCAGTAATAGTATTTAACTAAACATATAAAGATAAGAACTTTACTAGGATATCTTTCTCATGAGCTACTGTTATAGTTGAAAATCAATAAATCAATCTAGTATTGACATGTATGAGTGAAAATATAGATAAGATACATATCACGCCTTGAACAATGTTGTGTGTCACCTACTCAAATACTTTCATCACTTTTATTTGACCGACTCCCTGGAATCATTTACATTAGGAATATTATGGTACACTTGAAGGTGCTTGTGGAAGGAGTGGATCAAAATGTTTCCCACCCATAGCTTGTCATATTCCATGAAATCTTCTATGAGGGACATATTTTTCATCTTAAATAGGTCCCTAGTGTATATGTTTCATTTTTCATGTATGTTTAGTTACAATACCACCCTTGAAACCCTCTTATACACTCCATTTTTTGAAACCTGAGATAGATTCTTTATGTCACCACATGCATAAATTTTTTTTTCTTTTATCATGGTGGAACAAACCTAGTATCCATTAATAATATACTTATATTAATGGGATTAGTAATATGGTTTTATTTGAGGATTTGTTCCAATTAGTTTTCAAAAAAATAACTGTTAATAATGACTCAACTCTAGCGCCTAACCAGGACTCCATGTAAATACCCTCAATCACCAAATCATGAACATGAAATATATATTATTAAGAATTGAAAATCGCTTCCATCCCAAGTCAAACCTAATTCCAAAGGAATTTACAAGACCTTTTATCATGGATGTAATCTACGTGAATCATTAACTTTGAATGCATTATGAATTAAGGGAATGATACCTTTATCCAGTCCTATATGGGGAATAACATCTGTTGGACACGATTCAACTATAACATCAATATGTTTTAATAATCCTTGAATAGATTCTCAAATAATTTTTACGGTAATGTATCCTCATCAAGAGTATTTGTAATCAAATAAAACTAGTGTCCCACCGCACCCTAAAGAATAAATTTTACAATAACCATGATCTAGTTGGTGGGTTTCCAAGAATGAATGAAGAATCAAGAAATAATCCTCCTCATTCAGTCTTTCTTAGAGATTTGGCTCACCTGGGTTCTTGGTAGGGCATTATCTCTGAAAATCATAAAGCATGACTAATCATTAGGTAGTCTCATCCCACTATATATAGACTACCATATATTATATTGGTTGGTCTTCACTTCAAAAAACTGATTGGGGATCAAACCACTATTCCATTTATGGGAGAAACACATTTCTTTCATGTCCTTAAACTAAATCCTCATCATGCGAAAAGATGATGACTAGATTCCAAAACACTTTACTGGATCCAAAATGACCAAGCTTATAAAGATTAGTTGGATACCAATGGATTTATAGTATGAGTAGTTTAAAGTGGACCCATGATTGTTAAACAATATCAAGAGGATATGAATAAAATAAAAAATGTACATAAATAAACCAATAATGATACATAATGCATGTACTATAATGTAAAATTAGTAAACTTATGTCTTGGATTTTATATAAAATTAATAAGTTATTGGGTTCATAGTTAAAAGTTACATCATCTACTCTGAAAAATCACAAGGTTCCCTAGGTTGTTAACTAGAATAAAGATGGATTAACATCATTTCCCTAAATATCCCAAATCAATCCTCATATGACCACAATCTATAAGATATACCCCTAATACTCAAACCACTTGGTCCAATTATTTTATATCCCATCCCACCAGGACCATGCATGGAGTGGAAGTGATCTTAGTGGACCACACAAAACCAGCCTTCAAAATACCAAGGGCTGTTAAAAAAAACTAAAAATTTATATTTTACATTTTGGAGGACTTATCCTATGAAATTATAACATAAAAATATCACCAAGATATAACATATAACTACATAATTCCATAGGTATATAAATAAATTATATTACAAATTGTATATAATCATGAAAAATTTCAAAGTGTTGTAATACCAACAACATCAATAAATAAATAAATGTAAAAAATCTGGACATCACAAGATGATGAAAATAATAGATCTATGAGAATAATTTACTTTATATCACATCCAAATTGATTGAGAAATACCAATAATGAATCCTAATTAGAATCTCTAATTCCCAAATCCATGTCATCTTAAACCTCCACAGACTTCTGCATTATCATCATAGAAACGACTCGGATCATGAATTGTTGAGAATAAATATAACTATTAGAGTTATCTAAAATTATAATAATAATGTAGAATAGAATTTTACCCCAATGGAATCTACTTTATTTTTTTATATTCATTACTAAATTACTAGGTCATGAATGTTTTCAAACACCATAGATCAACTTCAAAAAATGTGTAATATAGTATTTTTCCCTTATAACTTTTGTTATGATTAGGAATCACTAATTCTAGATAGCATCCATCATATTTAATTATGGAAATAGAAGCATCTGATGGTTTAGTATCCAAAGGGATCTTATTTCCAAAGGCAGGCATTCATTAGGTTCGTTTAACTTACGATACTTAAGAACTCACATTGGTCGAGAGGATGGGAGGTCGGGCCCATAAAAACCTTGGGGGGGGGGGGGGAATTAATACATTCTCCATGAATCTCTTATAGATCTAAGATATGTTCCTGAATCCTTAATAATTTATCAATTACAATGTAGGTTTCCATTTGAGATTTGCAATCAATTATTTTGCCTGTATGCAATTAAAAATCATCTGTATGTATTCTAAATTCTTAATCAGTGGAGATATCTGTATGTATTCTTGGATATATGTCAATGGTATCCTATCATATAGTATTTTGAGATTCATCAACTATTTTTATTATAATGATGGTTTTTAAGCCACTCAACGGGGCACTTTGGAATTTATGGTCATCTAGGTAGAAAAAGTTGTTTTGATGCTGGGATCATACCCACAAATGGGATACCTACGTATCCTCATGAAAGGAATCAGAACCCTTTTAATTCTATGACCCCAGAAGCACAGAGCTAGTGAATTTTTTTAATACATTGGCATGATTATAAAGAATCAAGTCCCGAAGGATTGATCAGTTGAGTAGTCTTGAAAAATAGATTACATACATAAATGTTACATTACAAAATCAAACATAAAACACAACATAAATAAGTCATTGAGAACACCATTATTCTCCTATATTAATAATTTATATCAAACATAATACATTACTTGGAATCCTAGGAAAAAAACATAAGAAAGGGGTGAGCTCATATGCTAAGTAAGGGTACATAATTTAGCAGAAGCTATAAACTTTTAAGGAAAGATGTGTAATAAGAACAATATCCTTTTAAACAAAAACATGAACATAATATGGAAAAAATAAAAACAACATTACGATATAAAAATTCCCATGGATATTCTACTAGTTGAAAAATCACTTGTAATAATTAATTTCATAATGAGGGAATGCCAAACGCTTGACATCATTACCACATAGTCAAGGCCTCGTGCCAAGACTACAATTTTTTTTCATAGACTTGTGCCAAGATAGTAATTTTTCTATTGAGACCTGCTGATGCATCAAGTGGATAAAGTGGGCCCCACCCGTCACATACTAAGTCCACTTCTCTCTTCATATGAAAATGTTGAAACATAATATAAACATTCATATTAAAACTAGCATATGGAATGTCAACACTTAAATCATAAACCATGAATGGTATAAATATTGCACATTCACAGTCAAACATATCATAACTCATTCAATACAATATTGAAGATTTTATTTATAATAAATCAACCTCAATCAAGAATAATATCCAAAAAGAATTTTGACATAGTTGAAAATAATTAGTAAAACCCTTTTAGTGAAATATATTTTTTTCATGAAATCATTTAAAAGTATCAAAATTAATAATGGAATACATTTAAAAGGTATTTTTGATTCAAATTATTCCATAAAAAATTTAAAATATTTAAAGTAATTAACATTTTATAACATTCATGTCTATGTAAATAAACCCTTAAAACCATTGTAAAAACATGGACATTAATTAGAAATATTTATAAGAATAAATATTTAAAACATTTAAAATGATGTTTTAGTTAAAGATTACCTTAAAAGAATCATTTTGAAAATACTTTTACGAAACATGGACATGGAGAATAAATATGTCCAAGAAAATACTTACACATAAACAATCTCAGATAATAATGATATTGAGGACTTAAACCTTACCATGCTCTTTCCATTGGTCAAGGGTACGTTTAACCTCATGTATAATGACCATAGTATGTCCTTAAATTATAGGAGAACCATATTCATTTTTACTATATCATAGATGATTCATTTATGACTTTATACTACCCATTTAATAATGATTTCCATGTTAAATTAACATTTCGGATAATAATCGTTTTCTTTATTGTATGTGTTTTAACTTGTTATTCTTGATCGTATCATTAAATCATGATTTAAATACTTCCATAATACAAAACATGATATATATATATATATTATATATATAATATAATGATGCATAATAGATAGATATATGAAATTGAAAACAGTGTTTATAGAGATGGTAGGTCGTATGTATGCATAAAAGCTGATTCCATTTTCATATCTTATTGAATTAAAGTAAGTGAATAAGATATCTTTAAGTACATACATATTGTTCGACTTCTCATGTGCTAATATATTTTTAATGATAACCAATCCTATACATTTTGTAAAGCTTGCTAACCATATTTAATCTACCTAAAATCATGTGTACAGATGATTAGTTCTTTTATGCTTTAAATAAACCTATCCAAGATCTTAAGTGCTATGATTAATGATTATAAACTATTTTGAGCCTATGAAATAATGGATATTTATGATAATAGATTAAGTCTAATACATTATATGAATATTACTATTATGTCTCTATATAGATATTTGGCTAAGCCTGAAAAAATTCAAGTCTGCCACCGAATATGTTTTTCTGGCAAAGGACCCAGGCATCGTGACCAGATATGGTGAGCCAGAAACAGTGACCTTCCAGACCCCATGACCAACCAGATATAACGACCATCTAGACACCATGACCCAGACACCAAGACCCAGACACCGTGACCAGACACCATGACTAGACACCGTGACCCAGACACAGTGACCCAGACACTGTGACCATACACCGTGACCATCCAGACACCATGACCATCCAGACATCGTGACAATCCAGACACCATGATGAAACATTGTGATAAAATACCCCATCTATGCTACCTATTCCTAATATATATACAACTATTCCATCATAACTCCCTCACCGCTCAGAGGAAAAGAAGAAGACACCATTTCTAGGAAACACCGTTTCTTAGAGAAACTGTTTCCAGACAGATTGTGACACTGTTTCTTAATATCTTTTGTCATTTTTAAATTTAATTTCTAACACTCATATATGATGTTTTTAAATTCACTACCATAATTAATGTTTCTTTATAGACATGTCACCTAACTGTACGAGGTACGAGGTGTAAAATATATGCATCTAGTCGGCTCCAACACATTCATTCTAAGAATAAAAAGAACAGTGTGGCCAGGAGAAAAGGTGGTGACAATAGTGACAAAAAAATTTTGTGCGTGATAATGAAGAAGCACAATAATTCATGAAAGAAGAACTAATACATGAAACCTAGCACTGCTAAAGAACACATGAATCATACTCAATCCTAGAGTCGAGAACATTTTCTCACAATCAACTCCATGAAGAACATGAGCCAGAACTAGTTGAATTCGGATACTATATTTTCTGTGAGAGGACTTGATTTCTGCATCTTCTTCATCATAGAAGTCCAGAGTTACATAGAATAACACTAAAATCACTTCTAACCTTATCTAATCATTTCTACTATGTTTTGTATTATATTTATCTTTCGAGTAGTGCGTGTGTGTCCGTATAAAAACATGCACTATCTCTTCCATTAAACTGAAGGACACAATATATTCTTTCACATACATCTTTTTACACCTGTGTATTCCCATGGATAAGTATGGAAGAGGTCCCTGTGTGACCTGAAAATGTTAATACCCACGAAGAAATGTGGAAGAGACCATGTGACTTGTACAGTCTCGTGTACTATTTTTAACCCCGATCTAGGGTGTGGATCATGTTTATTTATATAAAATGAATAGTGGTAGGTGATCACCAAGTGGAGTCGATTAGGTCTTGTCATGAGACTGAATAACTTGTTTTATATCCACTATGTTCTTTAATCTAGTTTTCTATGTTTTACTGTATAATTAAAACATCACTAAATTTACTTTGATATTTAATCATGGAATGAAGGTATATTTGTTTTCCTTATTATAATAGCTTAAAAATTAATGTTAATAACTAATATTAAGATTACTAAGACATAATAAATATTTTGGGAAGTTATTTAAGCAGTCAAACTCTCATTAACTGTATTACATTGATTAACTGGGTTATATTTAAATTTATTGGGGAACCTTTTCAAGAATTCTATTTAAGAAAATAATTTATAGATACTCAATTAACCCCCTCTTGAGTAATCTACACCAACCAAAATTTAGTATAAAATGATTGTTTATTAAGAAACTCCTTTTGACTATATTAAACTGTGATTTTAGTTGTACTTTAAAGATCTTTAAATTTCAGTTAATTGTAAATTTATATCTCTTTCATAATATTTCTTTATTATAGATAATATATTTTAAGGTGATGCAAAAAATAGACCACCATTATTTAATGGATCCAATTATGCTCAATGGAAAACTAAAATGAAAATGCATTATAAAAATATGAGTTTTGAAATATGGTATTCAATTATAGATGATTATAATATTCCTACAACTGATATAATCGCTTGGGATGATCTATCCAATAATTCCTACAATAAAAATTTCAAATCCATGAATGATTTATATTTCTTGTTAGGATATGAGGAATTTAATTGAATTTCTGCATGTGAAACTGACCATGAAATTTGGTGTACCATGTTAGTTTCACATGATGGAACATCTATTGTGAAAGAAATGATACTTAATACTTATACTATTAAATATGATAACATTAAAATGAAACCTGATGAGCCTATTTCGGACATGTATTTCAAGTTCAACAAAATTGTAAACACAATGATTTCTCTTGGAAGAGAAGTCACTGCCCAAGAACAAATCAAGAGGATTTTCATATGCATACCTGACAGATGGAGATGAACCTCTATCTCTATTAGATTTTCATGCGACATCAACAAGATACATGTAAAAGAACTCATTGGAATCCTGATGATGTATGAAGAGGATCTGAAAGTCAACAAGAAAGGGGAGGATAAACCAAAAAAATAAGTTATGTTGAAGACCACCACCTCTAAACACTATGTGAAAGAAAAATTGGATGTTTCAGTAGAAAGTTCCCAAAGTAAAATATCATCCCCTGACAGTGATGAGGAGATGGCTCAATTAGCTATATGTTTTAATAGATTATACAATAACAAAAATATTTTAAGAAATCCTAAATTTAAGGGAAGATAAGATCAAAAAGGAAGTTGGATGAAAGATTGGAAAAGAAGTTACAAGTCTAATGAGATATTCTTCTATGAATGTTAGTGAAAGGGAAATATCAAGGATGAATGTACCAAAATCATGTAACAAAATAAGTATGAGGACAAAGATAGAAAGTATAAAAAGGAAATGAAAACAACATGGAGCACTTCTGACGACAGTTCAAGGGAATTAGAATCTTCACATAATGAGCAGGCTAAAAAAATCCAATATTTGTTTTATGAAAAACACATCTAAGATAAGTTTCTTAAAGAGTTAATGTATAAGATTATGGTATTTTGACAGTGGGTGTTCGATACACATGGCAAGAGACTATTCATGCTTCATGAATTTAATAAAAATTAATGGAGGACATGTCACCTTTGGTGATAATGCCAAAAGAAACATTATTGGCCTTGGCCAAATCAGTAAATCTAACTCAGTTTTAATTTGCAATGTACTTCTTGTTGATGGATTAGAATATAATCTTCTTAGTATTTCAAAACTATGTGATGATGGATTTCATGTTAAATTTGAAAATTATGCTTTCAATTTTCATAATTCTAAAAATTATTTAATGTTTTCTGCATTAAGATATAAAAATGTTTACTATGTTAACATAGAATCATTACTTTCTAAAAATTATTCTTGTTTAAGTGTATTTCATAGAGAATCTTGGATTTGGCCTAGGAGACTAGGACACTGTAATATTCACTCCATTATAAAATTAACTAGAAAAAGCATAGTCAATGACCTACTAAAACATGAGTTTCTAATTGATAAAGTGTGTAATCCTTATCAAAAAGGAATGCAACATAAAATTTCCTTTAAACCAAATAAATAAGTGTCAACTTCTCAACCTCTCGAATAGGTTCACATGGATTTTTGGACCATCTACATTTTCTAGTTTAAATGGGGAGCTCTATGTTTATGTTCTTGTTGATGAATGTTATATATATACTTAGACGTTCATTTTGGATCACAAAAATGAAGCCTTCTCACATTTTACCAAATATGCCAAAACTGTTGAAAATCATAGTGGACTAATATTTAAATAATTAAGAAGTGATCATGTTCATGAGTTTGAAAATCAAGAGTTTAGATCCTTTTCCTCAAAAATGGCTATTGTCATAATTTCTCTGCCCCAAGAACACCTCAAACATAAGGCGTTATAGAAAGAAGAAATTGAACCCTGAAAGATATTGTTGGTAACATGACTAGTGAATATGACTTACCAATTTATTTTTGTGCTAAAGCTATAAGTATAGCATGCTATATTATTAATAGAGTGTTGATTAGAACTATACTTAAAATAACTCCATATGAGTTGTGGAACAATAGAAAACCCATATTTAGATACTTCAATGTTTTTAGTTGAAAATTTTATATCCTTAATACTAAGGAAAATATTGACAAATTTTCATCCAAGAGTAATGAAGGAATCATTTTAGGATATTCAATCTCTAGTAAACCCTATAGTGCGTTTAACAAAATAACTACATGTGTGGAACAATCTACCCATGTCCAATTTTATAAAACTGATCCATATGAGACTAAGACCACTCTAGATAACCTCAAGGATGATATGGACATTAATTCAAAACCCTCTAGTCATCATGTGAAGGAATCTATGAAAAATTCCAACTCTGGAAATTCTTTAGATTCAGGTCACAATGAACCTAACCCTGTTGAAGAACCTAAAATCACTAGTCCTTTTTCTTGAGCTATCAAAACTCTTAATAACCATCATTTAGATGTTGTAGTAGGAGACTTTGATAAAGGAACTCAAACTATATCTTCTCTTAGTAATATGGTTGAACATCAAGTCTTCTTGTCAGAACTTGAACCTAAATACATTAATGATGCTATCGATGATGAATTTTAGGTGATGTATAAGAAAGAAGAACTTAATAAGTTTGAAAGGAATAAGGTTTGGAAACTTTCTAACCCACCCAAATACACTTTCACTGTAGGCACTAATTGGTTTTTTAGAAATAAGGTAGATGAAGATGGAAATATTGTTAGAAATAAGGCAAGATTGTCTGCCCAAGGCTACAGTCAAGAAGAAGTAATTGACTATGAAGAGAATTTTTCATGAGTATCTAGATTTGAAGCCATTAGAATTATTCTTTCTTATGTTGCACATCTGAATATCAAATGATATCAAATGATGTCCAAAGTGCATTTCTAAATGGGTATATAGATGAGGATATTGTTTTTGAGAAACCCCCTGGTTTTACAAACCCTAATTTTACAAACCATATTTATAAATTATCAAACACTCTATAAGTTTTAAAACAAGTTCCAAGAGCTTGGTATGATAGTCTAAGTACTTTTCTTATTTGCTATGGTTTTACAAAAGGAATAGATAATCCTTCCCTTCTAATAAAACGAATTTACATTGATGTTGTAGTAGTTCAAATTTATGTAGATGAAATTATATTTAGGTATTCAAAAACTTTTTTATGTATTTAATTTTCTAAAATGATGAAAAAACAATTTTAAATGAGTTTAATGGGTGAACTCAAATTAATTATTAGATTTCATATCTTTCAAAATAATAATGGTATCATTTTAAATCAAAGAAACTACACTAGAGATCATCTAAATTATTCTAGTTTGGATAGAACTAAAATTAATTATGCTCTAATGAGCACTACTTCTATGTTGGATCTTGATGAAAATGGAAAATATATTGATCAAACCACTTACAGAGGAATGATTGGAATGTTACTCTACTTAACTGCTAGCCGACCTGACATTATGTTTAGTGTGCGTGTGTGTGATCTTTTTCAAGAAAATATTAAGTAATATCATTTAAATGAGGTTAAAAAATCATCAAATACCTCAATCATATACCCAATCTAGGACTGTTTTCTCCTAGAGGACAATCATTTGTGTTAGTAATTTATTCTAATGCTGACTTTGGTGGTTGTAATTTGGATAGAAAAATCACCTCTAGAACATTTATTTTTTTGCAGGTCACTAGTATCATGGTGTAGTAAGAAACAAAATTATGTTTCATTTTCTACTACTGAAGTTGAATACATAGTTGTTTGTAGTTGTTGTCCACAAATCTTGTGGATGAAACCCACATTACTAGATTATAGATATCAATTCAGACATGTAAATATAAATTGTGACAATCCAAGTGCTTTTTTACATCTCAAAAAATCTTATTTCATGCTCTAGGACAAAACATATTGATGTAATACATCACTTTTTGAAAGATCATTATAAAAAAATTGACATCACTTTGAAATTTATTAAAACTGGATATCAACTTGCTGATATATTCACCAAACAATTAAATTCCAAAAGATTAGATTACATCATACATGAAATGGGAATGATAAATCTTAAATTGTAAATATATGTTTTCACAGCTTGTTGTTTCACAATTACAGTCTCACTGTGAAATCTAGTTACAGTCTCACCAAGAAATCCAGTTACGGTCTCACTGCGAAAGCCAGTTATAGTCTCACCATGAAATTTGATTACGGTCTCACCGTAAAGATTATTTATTTTTTTATTTATAAATTATAACCCATATCATGGTAATTAATTATTTTTTTCTATTAATTACCCGCACTATTAGTTTTGTGAATCTTGGTATCAATAAATGATAAAAACTAAAGAAGTTTCACTCTTTCTTCACCCGATCTCTCTTCTCTCAAATCATAACCCCTCTCTTAGTCCTTTGGTTTTCTCTATCTCTCTCTTTCTCTCAAACCATTGTTGAATGACTGTGATGAAATACCCATAATCACTAACTCCTAAGAATATAAATTCAAAGAAGAAGTTGTAAATAGTGCGGAATTTAGCACACAAAGGTCCTCTGAATCTGAATCTGGTGGACAGAATTGTGGTACCTAAAAAAGGATATATGCCATTATTGGATTCTGTCAAGTATGTCATTGGTATTGAATGTTCTAAAATGAAAATGATGGATAGATAGGTTCACAAAGGATGATATGACTATTTATCTGAAATTTGTTGCACAGTATTATCAGTATGTTCAATTCTCTTTTGATTCAGAAGGTGGATATGTTGTTAGAAGCTCAATCAGTGGACAGAGATGCACATTTTCATTGAGGTTATGAGATTCATGCTTTAGGATACCTAATGAGGGTATTTTTGAGGACTACCAGTAAGGTCCTCCACCTCCAAGTGAGGTCATTGTTTGGTAATAATCCTGGGGAAGCTTAACTTGGAATGAAACAAGGAAAAGAGAAATTGTTGCTGAGCTTGATGGTGATCCCATGCTTCTATTTACGTTTCTTCAGAATCTAAATAACCCTAAAAATGGGATTTTTCTACCCTGATGTATTATGATGTATTTTTTATACATCTCATGAAAAATGGACATAAGATCAACCTATGAATATATGTTATAAAACATGTGATTAAGTTGATCAAAACAACCTCCAAGTCAACCTCCATGTTCTCTTCAAGTCTTATCTCTTCCATGCTTCATGCAAAAGGTTTCGTTAGAAAAGATGAAGAGTCCATTAAGGACTATGATTTCTGTCTCTCAAGTGTTATAGAAAATATAATGAAAATTAGTTGGAATTCATAGAGAAATGCTTGGGTGGAAGATAATGATAGGGTTTAAAAAAAGTTTAATCCGGTGGAACACTCTTCAAGACCAAAGGATATTTCTGATCCTGGTTTAGAACCAAATGTGATTTTTGAGTATTCTGATGAAGAAAAATGGGAAGAGGTTGTTTAACCTACAAGAGAAATTTTTCTAGATGAAGAAGACAATGAATTTTCTCCTCAAGTCTTTATTGAGAAGGAAATACTATTTCTTGAAGAAGTTTCTGAATTGAAAGAACAACCTTCTATTGAAGAAGAATATATTGTTAAGGTAAATTAATAGGATTTTGTAGAAGATCAGTTAGAACAAGATCTTCCTATTGTGAAAGAAGATGATATTGATGAACACCCAGAGGAACAAGTTGTTCCTAAAATTATTCCATCTGTTTAAGAGAGAATGCATAAAGCCTTTTAGTTGGATATAAAGGAAATGTGTGAGGATATCACAGATGAAATTTTGGGAGTAGATCAGGTATGTAAATCTCCTAGCCAAGATAAAGATGCACCTAGTGTTGGGGAGTAACATTCTTGTTTGGAATGTGTTGAAGTACCTAATTTGATTGATCCATTCTTATTGGATACATGGTATAAATTCCCTATTTATTTTGATGTGATTTATTCCTAGGAAGTCTCAGTTAAAGGAATTGATCTGTCTGTTATGTTTCAATTGAAACTAGCATCTGCACCTGAAGATATCTCTACCAAATATCCTGAGCCTATCTCAGCTTCTATCCCTGAACCTTCACAAGAACCTCCAAACATGGTGAAGAAGGATGATTTGAAAGCCTTTGGAGATACCCTATTAGCTATTGTTGAAAAAATCATGAATACCCAACTGAATCATGTAACAAATTTATGTGAAATATCTGATGCCCTATTGTTGGAAAGATCATGTGGTAGATTCACCCCAAGATGCTTCAAGAGATTTCATAGGTTATAGTTGAGAACAAACAGCTCAGTGATGAAGTAAAAACACTTAGAGGTATGGCTGAAGATATGAAGTGTAACACCCCAAGCTTCCACAATACGCTTCTCTTTCAATAATGCAATAGCTTGCATTGTACGCAAGTTCGAGATTCTAACACACCGTGACTAATCAAAGTATCCGTTATGAATAGTAATAACAGCTTTTTAAAATTATAGAAATATTATATTTCAAAATGGACTTCATTTTTGTATTCGTAATATCGAAATTATCCTAAGTTAAATTTTTTGTAATTTTCTGAGAACTTTCAATTTTTTATGAATAGTGAAAAATACATAAAAACAACTTTTTTAATCAAAATAATATATAGTGATAAATTATACTATTGAGTGGTTTTAAAGTATAATTAGAATATATTTTTACCATTATATCCAATGGTGGTCATTAGAATTAATTTCACTTTGAAATTGGACATAAACAATTGTCAATCTTTTGATATATATTGTTTCTAAAAAACACGCTATTTGTTGTGACAACGGGAATTAATTATGAAATTAATTAATGCAACTTATATGTTTGGAATTTTGTAAAATAGACATCATTTTTGAATTCGGAATATCAATTATAGCTTAGGGTGAAATTTTGGCATTGTTTTGAAAAACTTCAATTTTTGATGAATAGTGAAACCACTAAGTGGTATTTAAATAACTGATTTTTCATTTAAATGAAATATTACCACTTATGTGATTTGATTTTCAAAAATCCGACATACATGGTTTTCATTAGGAAGTAAAATTTTGTTCAATGGGATTAAAATAATTTTTTTGGTGAATAGTAACTTTTAAGTTTAATTAATCGTGATTAAAGGTAATTGGTGAAATTTAAGGTAAAAATGGTATTATAAAAATATGAAATGACCCTTACACTTGTCCTACCCCTATTTTAAGAGTCATGGCCGACCAGGAAAACCCATGGGTCAACTTGGGGACCCCATGGATCCACTTTGGTAGGAAAATGACATTAAAAACTTTTTTTTAATGTTAAAATAAAAATGTCACAAACATGAGTTGTTTTACTAAAAAAATTCTTAAATGGGGTTATAAAAGTAATATTTTTGACTATAAATATTTATTAGAAAGCTAAAAAAATTCCTACATCATGATATTTTTTTATATAATTTTTAGACATTAAATAAATTAAATTATTTATGACACCATGTTGATGCAGCGATTACCTCATTAATTAACGATTTAAATAAAATGAAAATATAATGTAAAATCTAAGACTTACACTTGTCAAAAACCTATTTTATGAGTATATTTCGAACCCTTATCACTTTATCCTTGAAATATATAAGTGTGGGACCTTTAGAATCCGAAAAAGCATATCATAATAAAGTAACATTTCAATCATTCCAAGAGTGCCCCTTCTCTCTCTTATAAAAGGCCCCCACCACTACCACCTTACTCACACTTTAAAAGCCTTTTGCCTCATCCAACCTCTGCCAAAATACTCTCCCAACTTCCCTAACTTACTCCTAGAAGCCTCACTTTGGGCATATTTCTTCCCAAGGAAGCCTTTGGCTCAAATCAAAAGAGTTGCCCGATTTTAAGGTAATGTCTTCTTTTATGTTATTTTGTTTTATTTTGCTTATCCAACCCCCTAAACTCTTTTTAATCATTTCTTTTGTATCAAAAACAGTATCCTAAATATACTAGGATGTTGTTATAAGAAGTATTCGAGCTACAATTACACACACCTACATCTAATGGTTAAAGAACATACTGTTTCTGTGGATGGCGAATTTCTGCCTCACGAAACGATGATTGTTCAACACTTATATAACACCTTAAAAGGTGGCCATTAAGATGTCACTATATTTATATATGATATATAATATGTTTATGTTTTAGTTAAGCTTCTGTATTTTTCATTTATGTCATACCTTTATTGTTTCCATTATGGGTAAATGTGATATTTTCATTTTAGGAAGTGCGGACTACCGCCCCCTCAAAGTGATTTGAATCGTTAATGCCATATGTGGGATGTATAAAAGATGGAGTAAATGATATTATATATGATATTATACTGGAATTATAATACACCTTTATACTATTATGATTTCATTCCACTAAATACGAAATAGAAATGAAAGTAGCGTTCATGCGTACGTACGGCTTACCGTCTCCATGAACGGTGCATTTCATTTCTTACCTCTAAATGTTATGTAATATTATAAATTAATGTATATACTGGATATATATGATATATATGATATCTAAATCATGAATATAGTTCTGGATATAATGGATATTTCACCACATGAACAACATGTAATTATAAGAAGTATATTTTTGACTCAAGTACCAAAGATCGACAAAACGACTGTTATTAACATAAATAATTACATAATGTTCGTAACATGGTAATAACTGATATAAAAGTAACAATGAACATGAAAAGGGTTCTTAAGCAAATAGAAATTAACTCTAGTTTATTATTCAGGAGATTAAAGAATGATCGAGTCAAGTCAGACATGAGGTAAGGGAACTTCTTTACCCAATTTCCGTTCTTTGGGTCAATCTCCTGATTTGAAATTATGTCATGATATTATTATGTCCCATCTTGTATTTTTTACTTTCATTATGTGTTCTTATAGTGAATAAATATAATAGATCTACTTTATTTAAAAAATGATCTTTGTAAGGGACTTCGTCTCAATCTCCTTTCATTGAGATATATTTTGTTTTATACACAAATTTCGTTTATACGGTGTATAAACCCCTTTGACTTTTATGTTTAATCAAAAGGAATCTTTTTATACGAAGCATTTTACTAAATGACAAAAAGGAATGTTTTTCTTGTCGTACGTATTCGGCGACAACGACTTCTCCTCCTCCGTGATCATTATTTGAGTTTCGGCTTCCTCTACAAGCCATAATTTTTTTAAATGAAAAATAAATATCAAGTTTTAATTTTCTTTTATTTTGGTATTGAAAATGGGTTTAATAAGGTTTTTATTATAACAATGTTTTGTATTGATATCTTGTGATTGAAATGTGGAAATGTTGTGTCTCCTTTATAAATTTTGTATGTGATAAGATTATGTTATGGTTTATGATATGTTTAAACCTGTTCATATGAGGAATGCATTGGACTTAATAAGTGATGGGTGGAGCCCGCTATAGCTCCTAGATGCATCAGTAGGTCTCATGAGACAATCTAGTGTCTTGGCACGAGGCCTTGACAAAATCTTATTGTAGACTTGGCACGAGGCCTTGGCTACGTGGTTATGATAGTCTGGCATTATGAATTCAATCATTATGAAAGTGGTTATTGATATTTCATGTGATTATTCGACTAGTAGAATATCCATGTGAGTAAGTAAATGACATTATTTCATTTTACTTTTTCCATATTATGCTAAATTTCAAGTTTAAAAGGCTTTTGTTTTAGTTATACATTGCCTTAAATGTTAATGTTTATTTATGAAAGTTTCCGCTATATTGTTATCCTTACTGATCATATGATCTCACCCCTTTCAATGTTTTAATTTTTCCAAGATGTGAAGAAGTATATTATGAATGACCTGCAGGGATAATATAAGGGGATATGAAGATAAGATGTTGTATTTTTGTTTTACTTTATGATTTAATGTATGACTTATGAATGTATCTAGTGTTTCCAAGTCTACTAAACTAATCGGTCTTTCGAGACTTGATCTTTTGTGATCATGCCAATGTTACATAATAATGCACCGGCTCTGGGTAGCTTGGGTCAGGGCGTTACAGTTGGTATCATAGGAAGTTTATTACTAACCTTGGAAGCTAGATTTAGATAAACTCTGATTAGATCACATAGCCCAAAGATAGACTTTGAGGATTAGTATAGAAGAACTTCCTAGAATTTTGGTATTATAGAGATGTTGTGAGTTTTTCAAGTAGTACATCCCTTTCTGGATATGAGCAGGTAGAGGTGGATCTGGAACAGATGTACCTAGGGCTAAAACCCGAAAACACCACTTTGAGCTAGACTCGAACGGGAACTGGTGCACGACAACGGGCCTTGCTGCACTCTTGGTTACGACCCTCCCAGGGGATATGCTTAGGATAATTCTCATTTTCTTTACAAACCACTATGAAGGGTTATGAGTATATACTTCCTCAAAGAAAACATTTTTATGGATTATATCCATAAATAGTTCAATTTATGTTAAGTATTTTACAAGTATGGAATTATGTATTTTGATTCATAAACTAATCTAGTTTATGCCATTGTTTAGAAATGGCGCCTAGTGGAAGGAATGGAAACCGTATCAATGCACGCACTCCGTGTAGGGATTGCCCTCTTGCTCAAGATAATTATTGTGGATCTGGATATACAACTGGTGCTGATTAACTTATTACCATACTAGGACAACTCACTCAGGTTATGAATAATAACCTTACTCGTATGGAGCACCCTGATCCGCAACGTGGAGGATCAATGTTAGACCGCTTCATGAGGCAACAACCACCAACATTTAATGGGGGTACAAATCCATTAGTAGCTGACCAATGGATAAACTCCTTAGAAAAAATATTTCATGCCTTGGGGAGTAGCGAAAGGGAGAAGTTTGTCATGGCAGTCTACCGCCTCACTGGAGATGCCGATCAATGGTGGTCGCTGATTCAAAACACAAAGGAAGATGAAGAAGTATCAAATATAGAATGGAGAGAGTTCAAAGATCTTTTCTTAGAAAAATACTTTCCACATGACCATCGAGAAGATATGGAAAGGCAATTTCTGAGTCTGAGACAAAAGGAGGATGAGAATGTCGCAAAGTATGAGGCCAACTTTACAAGGTTAGCAAGGCATGCTGCAAATTATATATGTAACCCAAGAAGTAAGATTGATCATTTCTTTGATGGGTTAAAACCATTTCTTCGTCGATCATTAGTCTCACAAACCTTCTCAACATACGAAGATATATTCTCGTATTCAATCAAGACAGAAAAGGAATTCTTTAAATCTTATGACAATAAAGTAAAGCAAGACAAGAAGAGAACGGTGGAGCAAGAAACAGATAAAGGGAAAAAGGGAAAGCAAGATTTTCCATTATTTGATAATTGTGGTAAGAATCACCCTGATACATGCCTAAAAGGAATGGGAGTTTGTTATAAATGTGGAGAAAAATGTCACCAGGCGCGTGATTGCAAGGGAAAGAAAAAGGCTATCAATGTTGAATGCTACAATTGTAGAGAAATGGGGCATTATGCAAATGAATTTCCTAAGCGTCAGGGAAACTTAACTCAGAAAAGGACAAGGGATCAAGAAAAATCTTATGCTTTTACTACAATTGAAGTAGAATAATTAATGTATTGGTGCTTTTAGACTCAAGGATTATATTTTGGTTATAAGAATAACATGATATATATAAGGATTGTACTGAAGTACTTGTTCTTTTCATTAAGGTATTAATATGATGAAGGTAATCATATTTTTAGTATGTGACAATAAGAGAAACTTTACTTTGTTTGGGGAATCTGATAAATTGATTTTGGAATTAAGAGAACTTTTAGAGAATGTTTGGACAGATGTATTTTGGATAACTATAAAGGTTGGGATGGATTAAGTTGAACTTTGAATAGTATTGTTTAAGGTTAAAACATTTCTGAAGATTATTTTTGGAATATTATAATACTATATTTTTAGGAAAAGGACAACCTGCAGGGTGGGGCATAACCCGTCGCGTCGGACAAAGCTGCAGGAATCGAACCAACAACCATAGTGCGACATGCCTTTATTACCTACCACTAGCCTACAGGAAGTCCCTGGTTATTACAAAATAGTTTTAATAATCTAAATGGTATGTGTTAATATTTGGAACCTTATACAATTAAGATAAATATAATATTTTTGAGTTCTATTACCTTTTAGAGTGAAAGATGGGTTTGTGGTAAAAATTTATTAAAGAATGAAAGTCTACATGACAAGTATGTATATTCACTTACGTTCTTAGTAAATCTCTTAAATAAATTCCTCAACATTATAAAAGGTAACTTAAAACAAAAACGTTGCCGGTTAACTTTTCCAACTGGGGATTCAATGACCGTTTAACCAATCACAAGTTTGTGATTTTCTTATGGTTAACTTTCTCCTAATCCAATTTTCTACAACTCTTCATCAGACCTTGATGGTTTGTTTTTCTTCCATATCCATATTTTCAAAGAATCCTAGTATGGGCTATCTCGGGTGACCTTTGTACTTATCTTTATTTCTTTTAATGTTATATTCTTATTAACCCTATTTTTATGTGGGTTTTCCAAAAAGGTGTTTTCAATTTTCAACCTTTTATTTTCAAAGAAAAAAATTTCAAATTGAGAGGACGCAATTTATTGAAGGAGGGGAGAATGTAACACACCGAGATTCCACGATACACTTCTCTTTCAATAATGCAATAGCTTGCATTGTACGCAAGTTCGAGATTCTAACACACCGCGACTAATCAAAGTAGTCGTTATGAATAGTAATAACCAATTTTTAAAATTATAGAAATTTTATATTTCAAAATGGACTTCATTTTTTTATTCGTAATATCGAATTTATCCTAAGTTGAATTTTTTGTAATTTTCTGAGAACTTTCAATTTTTTATGAATAGTGAAAAATAATTAAAAACTAATTTTTTAATCTAAATAATATACAGTGATAAATTATACTATTGAGTGGTTTTAAAGTATAATTAGAATATATTTTTACCATTATATCCAATGGTGGTCATTAGAATTAATTTCACTTTGAAATTGGACATAAACAATTGTCAATCTTTTGATATATATTGTTTCTAAAAAACACGCTATTTGTTGTGACAGCGGGAATTAATTATGAAATTCATTAATTCAACTTATATGTTTGGAATTTTTTAAAATATACATCATTTTTGAATTTGGAATATCAATTATAGCTTAGGGTGAAATTTTGGCATTGTTCTGAAAAACTTCAATTTTTGATGAATAGTGAAACCACTAAGTGGTATTTAAATAACTGATTTTTCATTTAAATGAAATATTACCACTTCTGTGATTTGATTTTCAAAAATCCGACATACATGGTTGTCATTAAGAAGTAAAATTTGGTTCAATGGGATTAAAATATTTTTTTGGTGACCAGTAACTTTTAAGTTTAATTAATCGCAATTAAAGGTAATTAGTGAAATTTAAGGTAAAAATGGTATTATAAAAATATTAAATGACCCTTACACTTGTCCTACCCCTATTGGATGAGTCATTTCCAACAAATACAACCCATGGGTCAACTTGGGGACCCCATGGAGCCACTTTGGTAGGAAAATGACATTAAAAATGTTTTATTTAATGTTAAAATAAAAATGTCACAAACAAGAGTTGGTTTACTAAAACAATTCTTAAACGGGGTTATACAAGTCATATTTTTTACTATAAATATTCATTAGAAATATAAAAATATTTCCTAAATCATGATATTTTTTTATATAATTTTTAGACGTTAAATAAATTAAATTATTTATGACACCATGATGATGCAGCGATTACCTCATTAATTAACGATTTAAATAAAATGAAAAGATAATGTAAAATCTAAGACATACACTTGTCAAAAACCTATTGGATGAGTAGATTGCGAACTATTATCACCTTATCCTCGAAATATGTAAGTGTGGGACCTTTAGAATCTGAAAAAGCATTTCATAATAAAGTAACATTTCAATCTTTCCAAGAGTGCCCCTTCTCTCCTCTTATAAAAGGCCCCCACCACTACCACCTTACTCACACTTTCAAAGCCTTTTGGCTCGGCCAAAATCTGCCCAAATACTCTCAAAACTTCCCTCCCTTACTCCTAGAAGCCTCACTTTGGGCATAATTCTTCCCAAGGAAGCCTTTGGCTCAAATCAAAAGAGTTACCCGATTTTAAGGTAATGTCTTCTCTTATGTTATTTTGTTTTATTTTGCTTATCCAACCCCCTAAACTCTTTTTATTAATTTCTTTTGTAAAAAAACCAGTATCATCAATATACTAGGATGTTTTTATAAGAATTATTCTAGATACACTTACACAAACCTACATCTAATGGTTAAAGAACATACTGTTTCCGTGGATGGTGAATTTCTACCTCCCGAAACGATGATTGTTCAACACTCATATAACACCTTAAAAGGTGGACATTAAGATGTAAATATATTTATATATGATATATAATATGTTTATGTTTTACTTAAGCTTCTTTATTTTTCATTTATGGCATGCCTTTATGGTTTCCTTTATGGTTAATGCGATATTTTCATTTTAGGAAGTGCGGACTACCGCCCCCTCAAAGTGATTTGAATCGTTAATGTCATATGTAGGATGTATAAAGGATAGAGTAAATGATATTATATATTATATTATACTGGAATTATAATACACCTTTATTCTATTATGATTTCATTCCATTAAATACGAAATAGAAATGAAAGTAGCGTTCATGCGTACGTACGGCTTACCGTCTCCATGAACGGTGCATTTCATTTCTTACCTCTAAATGTTATGTAATATTATAAATGAATGTATATACTGGATATATATGATATATATGATATCTAAATCATGAATATAATTCTGGATATAATGGATATTTCACCACATGAACAACTTGTAATTATAAGAAGTATATTTTTGACTCAAGTACCAAAGATCGACAAAATGACTGTTATTAACATAAATAATTACATAATGTTCGTAACATGGTAATAAGTGATATAAAAGTAATAATGAACATGAAAAGGGTTCTTAAGAAAATATAAATTAACTCTAGTTTATTATTCAGGAGATTAAAGAACGATCGAGTCAAGTCAGACATGAGGTAAGGGAACTTCTTAACCCAATTTCCGTTCTTTGGGTTAATATCCTACTTTGAAATTATGTCATGATATTATTATGTCATATCTTATATTTGTACTTTCATTATGTGTTATTATAGTGAATAAATATAATAGATCTACTTTATTTAAAAAAATGATCTTCTTAAGGGACTTCGTCTCAATCTCCTTTCATTGAGACATATTTTTTTTATACACAAATTTCTTTTATACGGTGTATAAACCCATTTGACTTTTAAGTTTATTCAAAAGTAATATTTTTATACGAATCATTTTACTAAATGAGAAAAAGGAATGTTTTTCTTGTTGTACATATGCGGCGACAACGACTTCTCCTCCTCCGTGACCATTATTTGAGTTTCGGCTTCCTCTACAAGCCATAATTTTTTTTAAATGAAAAATAAATATCAAGTTTTAATTTTCTTTTATTTTGGTATTGAAAATGGTTTTGATAAGGTTTTTATTATACCAATGTGTTTTATTGATATCTTGTGATTGAAATGTGGAAATGTTATGTTTCCTTTATGAATTTTTTATGTGATAAGATTATGTTATGGTTTATGATATGTTTAAACCTGTTCATATGAGGAATGCATTGGACTTAATAAGTGACGGGTGGAGCCCGCTATAGCTCCTCGATGCATCGGTAGGTATCATGATACAAACTAGTGTCTTGGAATGAGGACTTGACAATATCTTATTGTATACTTGGAACGAGGCCTTGGCTACGTGGTTATGATTGTCTGGCATTATGCATTCCATGATTATGAAAGTGGTTATTGTTATTTCATGTGATTATTCTACTAGTAGAATATCCATGTGAGTATGTAAATGGCATTATTTCATTTTAATTTTTCCATATTATGCTGAATTTAAAGTTTAAAAGGCTTTTGTTTTAGTTATACATTGCCTTAAATGTTAATGTTTATTTATGAAATCTTCCGCTATATTGTTACCCTTACTGAGCATCTGAGCTCACCCCTTTCAATGTTTTAATTTTTCCAGGATGTGAAGAGGTATATTATGAATGACCTGTAGGGATAATATAAGGGGATATGAAGAGAAGATGTTGTAGTTTTGTTTTACTTTATGATGTAATGTAAGACTTATGAATGTATCTAGTGTTTCCAAGGCTACTAAACTAATCAGTCTTTCGAGACTTGATCTTTTGTGATCATGGCAATGTTACGCAATAATGCACCAACTCTGGGTAGCTGGGGTCAGGGCGTTACATGAAGAGGCGGATAAAATCAGGACCAGAACCTATTTCTTATCTTGTTGAGGATGTTGTTAGTCAGATTCCATAGTAAGTATCCTCCCAAATTCAATCTAATCTCACTTCCTTAGCCAAAAAGGTAGCTAAAAGAAACTAGTATATTGTTCAATAGATGCATGAGATAATTATTGGTCTTAAGAAGTTAATTGATGAGTATAAGGGCTTTCTCTAGAATGTTCTAAGTGAACTAAAATCCATTAATTCGGTTGTTACTACTTCTCGTACCTCTGAACAGTAATCTCAACCCTCTTCAGATAGTAATCTATTTAAAACTGCTCTCAAAGAAGAACTTCAGGCTGTGCTCAATGGATTTGACAAAGAATCTATATCTGTTGTTGTCAAGAATAGTGACCGAGTTCTTGATATGGGTAGAATTCATTCCAAGATTTCCAATGATGGTAATCAAGAAATTTCTAAGAAGGTGGATTTCAATTTCAATCGGATCTTCTCTAAGAATGACATGAGAAACCATTTCAAGTACCTCATTGAGAATCTAAGAATTCCTCCGGGAACTCATTCTTTCAAAAGTCAAGTCCAAAAGCTCAATGATTTCACTATTTTGTAGGATAAGTTTATGAAGAACAAGGATGGATTTGAGAAATACATGTAGTATGGTGGAGATATCATTGATAAATTCATCAAGCTTCTGAGGCCTAATCATCCTGTCCAGATTATTTCCATTATCGCTTCTTCGCCTGCACCCCTGAGATCTAGTTTTCCTACCTTCTCATCCTATGAACTTACCTCTACATCTACGTCTGCCTCTCAGGTGTTGAGTCAGATCAGGCATATTATTTTTGATCAACTGTTTCCTCGGTCTTCCACTGCACCTACCATGGCCCCTTATGTTTTTGAAGGACTCACATTGCCTTCTTTGTCCACTTGTTCACTCCCTTCTTCCACTTCTACCTCTGCTCCTCTAGCTTCTTCTTCTGAAGCCACTGCCAAAGGCAAAGAAAAGACAGGATAGGGCTGAAGAACAGAGACTACAATATTTTTATTGGGATTATTTCTATATTTCTTGTTACTTAATATTTGTAATGACACTTTTTATATAATGCATTTTAAACTCCTCTATTCTATTCTTTTATTTACCTTTGTACTCTTTTTGATAATCTCAAAAGGGGGTGAAATATGTATTCTATATGCACATTAAAGAAGAGACACATTACCTAAGAATAAATCTCTCACTCATGTGATTTGTGATCATCAAAAAGGGGTAAATTGTGGGAATCCTCGTGTGTTAATCATGTTTTAATGGTCACAAATAATATACATTATACAAATCTTTCTAATCATGTTTAATCTATCTAAAATCATGTGTACAAATGATTAGTTTCTTTAAACTTTAAATAAACTTATCCAATATCTTAAGTGCTATGTTTAATGATTGTAAACTATTTTTAGTATGTGTAATAATGGATTTCCTTGATAAATGATTACATATAATCCATTATATGAATATCATTGTTTCAAGTCTGTATAAAAATATTTGGCTATGTCTAAAAAACTATTAGTCTGCCACCGATTATGTTTTTCTGGAAAAAGAACCAGACACAGTGACCCAGACACCATGACCATCCATATACTGTGACCCAGAAACCATGAACGAGACACCGTGACCCATACACCATGACTAGACACCGTGACAAAGACACTGTGACTATCTAGACACTGTGACCAACCAGACACTTTGAGTATCCATAAACCATGATTAGAAACTTTGATCAAACACTACGAATGTGCTATCAGTTCCTAATCTCTATACTACTATGCCATCATAGTTGTCTCACAGCTCAAAGGGAAAGAAGGAGACATTGTTTCTAGGAGACATTGTTTCATGGAGACATTGTTTCCAGATAGACTGTGACACCATTTCTTAATATGTTTTGTCTTTTTTCAATTTATTTTCTAACTGTCATATTTGACGTTTTTAAATGCAATGAAATAATTAATGTTTCTTTTTAGACATGTCACTTAACAGTACAAGGTACGAGGTGCAGAATACATGCATTATGTCAGATCCAACACATGTATTCTAAGAATAAAAATAACAGCATGGTCAAGAGAAAAGGTGGTGAAAATAGTGACAAACAAACAAGTGTGTGCGTGATAACAAAGAAGAACAAGAATTTATGAAAGAAGCACTGATACATGCAACCCGAAAGTACTGAATAACACATGAAGCATATTCGAATCCGAAAGTCGAGAAAAATTTCACACCATCAACTTCATGAAGAACATGAGCCAGATATAGGTGACTTGTGATACTTTATTTTCCACTAGAGGACTCTATTTCTGCATCTGCTTCATCGTATAAGTCTAGAGCTACAAACACTAACACTAAGAGCACTTCTAACCTTATTTAATCATTTCTACTCTGTTGTGTATCATATTTGTATTTCGAGTAGTGTGTGAGTGTCAGTATAAAATCACGCACTGTCTCCTACATTAAACTGAAGGATAAAAGATATCCTTTCTCATACATATTTTAACACCTTTGTATTCCCATAGATAAGTGTGGAAGAGGTTCCTTTGTGAACTAAAATTGTTTATACCCACAAATAATTGTGGAAGAGGTCGTGTGACATGGATAGTCTTGGGTACTATTGTTAACCTCGATCTAGGATGTGGATCATGTTTATTTATATAAGGTGATCACCATGTGGAGTGGAATAGATCTTAGTTTTAGATTAACCACTTGTTTTATATCCGTTGTGATGTTTAATTTAATTTTCACTGTTTTACTATATAAGTCAGAAATCACAAAATTCACAGTTATAGTTAATGTTGGAAAGCTTTTTTAAGTTTTTATCTTATTATAATGGATTCAAAAGTAATGTTAATAACTAATATTATGATTATAGAGAGTTAATCGATCTTCTGAGAAGTTATTTAAACACTCAATATTTAATAAAAATATTACTTAGATTAGTTGGGTTGTATTTAAATTTATTGGGGATCCTTTTTTTGAATACTTTATAAATAGAAATTTTTAAAGATACCCAATTCACCCCCACCCTCTTGAGTACTCTACTCCGACGAACACACACACACACACACACACACACACACATATATATATATATCTAGTTTCATTATTATTTCATATATTACATACTTATTAAATATATATATATTTACAATCATCATTGAATGGTGAACCTGGAAATTAATCTCATCGCGTCGTAGAGACGATAAGCTATACGTATACACGGGAAATGATATCATTTCCTTAATGATTAAAAGGTGTGGAATTGAATGGTGTATTAATTATAAAGAGAAATTAGCATGTAATTTTCATTATTAATATACATAATACTCCTCATTTCATCCATCCAAATAACACAGTGTTGAAAAAAAAATTACACCACGGTGTGGAGACGGTAAGTCGTACATACGCATGCACAATGACATTAGCATTCATAGGATGGATGGAATAATGAGTATGGTTGTACCATATTTATAATAATAACACAGTATGTATAAATTACTAGAGTTATTATTTTTTTATGTAAATAACAAATAAAAATAATGTGGAAGAAGAAAAGAACTTTGAAATAGGTGATAAAATAATTACCTATTCTTTTGGTGTTTCCTTTTGATTGGAACAAAAGGCTCCATTGGTTGTCTTTATGCCAAGGGAATGCCTCTAGGTTGAAGTGAGGGAAATTGGGAGGATATTTGGGTAGGGGTTGACTGAGCCAAATGGAATTGGTGGTGTGATTTGGAGAGAAGGGGAGGTATCCTTTGATAAGAGAGGTGAGCGTCACTTTATGAAAGGTTTGAAATATTTTTTTTTTATAAAACCATTTTTCGTTTATAATGGCTCCAAATTAATTTATTTCAAAGATAAAGTGGGGATGAGTCTAAATACTACAATTCAATAGGTTTTAGACAAGTTTGGGTCACCATATTTACCCTATCTTTTAGATTTAACTCTTAGTTTAATAGTTTACCTTTTGCCAAGTCCTCTTGTATTATTATAATAAATGGTTAATGAACTTACTATAAAAGCCAAGAGAATCCCAAGAGCTTCATTATTGACATATCTATCTTTATCTAAGTACTTTTCTCAACCTTATATTTTTAGAAATATTATATCAATTAATAATATTGTTTTTGTTTTTTAAAACTCTTTTATGTCATTTTTGACACTATTTGGTATTTTGTTTTTATTAAAGTCATAACAACATTATCACTTCAAAAAAAGTTTATTTAATCAACCATAACATATCATATTAACCTAGAAAATTGTTTTATGGCATTAAAATCCCCAATATACATTTATTTTTATATTTATAATATCTAGTATTTTAATGTTTCATTGATAAAGTAATTATTGTATCATCATTGTGTCATGAATAAATTTAATTATTTAATATATAAAAATTATAAATAAAATACCATTATGAAGGAAATATTTTTATATTTCTAATTAATATTTATTGTCGAATTTATCTTTTGTATAACCCTATAATAAAAATGGTTTAGTTGTTAAACTTTGAATTTAACACTTTTAACTCTTCTTAAAATAAAATAATAATTAATGTCCTAATCTAATCCAAGTAGACCAAAAGGATCATATTTTATTCCTATTTTTGGTTTTAGTCGAAATACACTTATCTAATAGAATTAGGACATGTGTTAAGGATATTATAATATTATTTTGACCTTTAATTACACTATTTACTTTTAACTGTGGTAAATAAAAAACCAAAATTAATATTCAACAAATAGTATTTTCATCTTATTGAACCACATTTTAATTAATGATTTCAACTTTGTCTCTCAGATTTTTGATACTCAATTCACAGAAGTGCTAAAATTATGTTTTATGCAAATTTGCAAATGTGTCTAGAAGGTGGGTGAAAGATGTTAAAAAGTTCAATAAAATTTTATAAATCTAGTTTTATTATAAAATGACTCCAATGAATTAAATCTAACACATATAGGTATTATATATCTATTTTTAATTTAAATAAATAAAAATAAATAAAAATTATTATTGAAATAAAAATTCGGTTTTATACAATAACAGAGTGTTTTTCACTATTTATCAAAAATTAAATGTTTTAAGAAAAATACAAAAAATTAAACATAAGCTAATTTTGATATTCTGAATTCAAAAATTAATTCTATTTTACCAAATTCAAAACATCTAAGTCTGAATAATTAATTTAAAATTAATTCTCGTTGTCAAAACCCAAAAATTGGATTTTAAAAATTAAAACTATCAAAAGATTGCCATGTTTTTATGTCAAATATTAATGTAAAATTACTTATAATGACCTACATTGTATTAAATGATAAAAAATAATCTATATATACTTCCAGACTATTCATATTCATAATTTAACCCAAAAATAATTTCAAATAAAAATGTTTTTTTCAATTTAAATTTAGTATTTTCACTATTCTTCAAAGTATAAAAGTTATAGAAAAACTACCAAAAAACTATCCAAACTAAATTTTTATGTCTCACATATAAAGTATAATTTAATTTATTTAATTTGAAAATATAAAATTGTTAAATATTGGTTTTAAAAAGGGTTCTCCATTAAAATGCAATAAAATTGCATTTTTAAAAAAATATAATTTATTATTTTATTATGTCTAAGAAACAAAAAATTATGGATTCTAAAATTATATGGAGTATATAAAATTCAAAATTTAGTTAATATTATTCATAACCACTTTTTGAACGGCTATTTTGGTAATTCGTGATGTGCTCGAACTTAGTGTTGCGTGTAGTGCAAGTTATTGAATTACTATTTAGAGATAATGTAATATGAAATCTAGGAGTGTTACATTCTCCCCTCGTTAAATAAATTGAGTCCTCGCAATTTAAAATTGTTTAAAAAAAATAAATGGTAAAAAATAGAAAAATACCTTTGTGGAAAACCCAAATCGGAAATTGGGTTAATACAATTTATTCTTAATAAGAGGAAAATAGAAATGAAAAAGTCACCACCAAATTATGATCTTGATTAGGAGAACATCGGTGGAAATTAGAGACACATAATTAGAGAAAAAAGCATAAATGTTTATAGCGAGGGATTGGGGTTATCAATCACAAACATGTCTAAAATTGAGGGCCTCAAAGCCATCAATCTATGATGATTTAAAATATCATTGGTTTAAAAAAACATAAGGTATTAGGATGACACATTTTTGGTTTAAAATCCATTCCCCAAATTATAAGAATTAATTTATTCATATAATAAGTGGGTAAAAAATACTTGACAAGTAGAGTTTCATCCTTTAACTAATTCCTACCACAAACTCATATTTCACTCCAAAAGAAAAAATGTATTCAAAAATATTCTATTTATTCTAATCGTATAGGGTTCCAAAAATAAGGAATTTATAATTTATTTTTAAGAATATTTAAAAAATACATTATACAAACTTGGAAATCATGTATGCTAGTGGTATGTGATGCACCCCTGATGCCCTTCAGTTGCGGGTTCAAGTCTTGTGGCCTTGCCGGACGTGACGGGTTGTTGCCCGACCTCCGGAATGTCCTTTTTATAACAACCCAAAAATTATCATAAGAAATGATTTAACCTTAAAAATATTATCCAATGTCAATCTCAATCCATTATAACCTTTATAATTATTTAAAATACATATGTCCAAACTCACAGTCCAAAATTTATAAGGAAGGTAAACACAATGACGATCTTTTTTTCCATGTAATAACAGCTGAATATGTTCATCATGTATTATTTCAAAACATGGTAACACCCTAAATTACCATAAAATATATTTATTAAATTCATTCTCCCTTATTCCTTTTAGAATACTAGATATACTCTTTATATCCCAAAATGTTGTAAACTCCAACAATAATATAGAAAACTAAAAATTAATTAGTTTCAAAGTAGTCCAGAATATCGAATATAATTTATCAAAATCAATCATATCTTAATCAATCATATCAGAACCACATTAAGGTTTATCTTTCCTTCAACCATGTATTTTCCAAAAGGTTTAACATGTTATTGAGTCAAATTTCTATGGACCATATAATCTCAAATCCTCAATGAAGTAGTACTGAATTACAATAAATATTTATTTCCATAATTACTAAAACAAGTAAATCATTGATACAAAACTCAAATGAAATGATTCTGTAATAAAAACATAAAAAACTATTCATTACTCTTCATATGTGGTAGTATCATAACATTATTATTATCCAGTAGTATCATTTGGGGCATACTCTGATTATTAGTACATTGATTCGCGTTGTGTCCCAACTCCTTGCAGATGAATCACTGTACAATGGAAACCTTTTTCTTACCCTTGAAATCACGTACCTGGTTCCTTTTTCTCTAATTTTATAAAAAACTCACATTCCCTTCAATCATTTACCAATGTGATTTTTTCCATAGTTATAACATATGGTAAAATCCTTCTTTCCCCTCTTACCTTCATCCATCATTCTCTCTACTGTCCTTTTCTTCTATTGATTCCCTTTAAAGCCATATGATCTGGGGAATTATTTACTTATCATATTAACACATGATACTATTTCTTCATATGATGAGAATACGTGTGAGAATATTTCCCTTATAATATTTTCCTTTATACTACGAAAGGTGTGATCCTTTGTACTCTTTGGATCATGCGTATTGCCGGAGTTCTCATTCCTTCTATTAGGTGTTGTTTTTAAACAATGACATACTCTATGTTAGTTTATGAATCACAATGCGTAATTCCAAACATGTAAAATACCTAATGTAAATTGAAAATATTATTCATATAATATATAATCATAAAAATTTGTTTTATTTGAGGAGTTATTTACTACAAAATCCTTCAAAATGGATAGTCAAGAAAATATGAATTATCCTAATCATATCTCCTAGGAGTTTCATAACCAATATTGCACCAAGGTCCATTATCGTGTACCTGTATAACACGGGTCAAGCCCAAAACTCCTTGTCAGAGTTTTAGCTCGTAGTTTTAGAGGTGCTGGAGCTGCCTCTACAGCTCAGATCCAGACAAGGATGTATTGCTGGGCAAATACACCAAATCCATAAATTACCAAAAATCTAGGATGTTCTTCTATACTAATCCTCAATGTCTATCTTAGGGTAATGTTCTCTAATCAGTGTTTTCTAAATCTTGTTTTCAAGGTTTGTACCAAACATCCTCTAATACCAACTGTAACGCCCTGGCCCCAGAATCCTGGAGCTAATGTATTGTTTTATACATTGGCATGATCATATAGAATAAAGTCTCAAAGGACCGATCAGTTTTTCAGTCTTGGAAAATAGATTACATACATGAACATTACATTACACATTAAAAATATAAAACACAATATAAATAATCCATTTAGAACTCTATTATTTCTCTATAATAACCCTAAATATCAAACATAATACAATTCTTGGAATCCTGGGAAAACCAAACATAAGAAAGGGATGAGATAAGATGCTCAGTAAGGGTAAATAATTTAGCGGAAGCTATAAACTTTTAAGGCAAGATGTGTAATAAAAAAATTCTTTTAAACTTAATCATCAACATAATAGAGAAAAAATAAATCAAAAATTACCATATAAACGTGAACTTGGATATTCTAATAGTCGAATAATTACATGTAATAATTAATCTCATAATGAAGGAATGCCTAATGCCAGACATCATTACCACATAGTTAATTCTTCATTGCAAGACCAAAAATTAAAGTTTTGTTAAGGCCTTGTGCCAAGAAAATAATTTGTCTCATGAGACCTACCGATGCATCAAGGGGCTATAGTAGGCCAGACTCATCACTTACTAAGTCCACTGCATTCCTCATATGAAAATGTTGAAACAAAATATAAACTTTCATATAAAAACGATCATACGAAATCGTAATAATTTTACCATAAATCATGAATGGTATAAAAATAGCACATTCATAGTCAAACATATCATAACTCATTAAATAAAATATTAATGATTGTATTTATAAAAAATCAACCTCATTCAAGAATAATATCCAAAAAAGTCTGTTGACATAGTTAAAAATAATCATTAAAAACCTTCGAGTAAATTTTTTTTTAATGAAATCATTTAAAAGTCTCACAATTTATAAAGGAAGATGTTTAAAAGATTTTTTTGAGTCAAAGTGTACAATACCACTTTGACACTTTTTAATGGTATTAACATTTCCAAACATTCATGTTCATATAAATAAATCCTTAAAACCATTTTGAAAAATGGACATTAATGAGAAATATTTAGATGAATAAATATTGAAAACATTTAAAATGAAGTATTAGTTAAAGAGTAACTTAAAAGAATCATTTTGAAAATTATTTTTTGAAACATTTACATAGAAGATATATATTTCCCCGAAAATACTTACACATAAACAATCTCAGATAATAATGAGAGTAAGGAATTAACCCTTACCTTGCACATTTCTTTAGTCGAGGGTATATTTAACCTTCTATATAATTACCATAGTATGTTATTAAATTATAACATAACAATATTCATATTTATTATATCATAAATGATTCATTTATGACTTTATAATACCCATTTAATAATGCTTTCAATGTTAAATTAAAATTTCGGGTAATAATCGCTTTCTTTACCGTATGTGTTTTAACTTGTTATTCTTGATAGTATCATTAGATCTTGATTCAAATACTTCAAGAATACAAAAAATGATATATATATATATATATATAGATATAATATTTAGAATATAAATTTGTATAATATATAGTTATATTAAATGGAAAACACTGATTATTGAGATGGTTGGTCGTACGTACGCATAAACGCTGTTTTTGTTTTCATATCGTATTGAACAGAAGTAAGTTAATAATATATATGTAAGTACATAAATAAATAAATACATATATATCTCTCTAATAGAATTATTATTTCATATATTACATACTTACTAAATATATATATTTTTATAATCATCAGTGAATGGTGAACCTGGAAATGAATCTCATCGCATCGTGGAGACGGTAAGTCCTACGTTCACACAAGTGACGATATCATTTACTTAATGATGAAAAGGTGTAGAATTGGATGGTATATTAATTGTACAGAGAAATTAGCACGTTATTTTAATTATTTATTTAATATATTACTAATCATTATAACCATCCAAATAACATAGTGTTGAATAACAAATTACACCACAACGTGGAAACGGTAAGCCGTGCGTACGCACGCATGGTGACATTATCATTCATAGGATGGACAGAATAATGAGAATGTATGTACCATATATATAATAACAAAATAGTATATAAAATGTACTGGTGTTATTATTTTTTTATGGAAATAAAAATGTAAGAGAAAGTGGAAGAAGAAAATAACTTTGAAAGATGTGATAAAACAATTACCTCTTCATTGGGTGTTTACTTTTTATTTGAACAAAATGGATCCTTAGGTTGGATTTATACTCAAAGAACGGATTCTAGGTTGATGTTAGGGAAGTTGGGAGGATATTTTGGCAGTGTTTGGCCGAGCCAAATATCTTTGGAGGTGTTATTTTGAGAGAAGGGGAAGTACCCTTTTGTAAGAGAGGTGAGGGTCACTTTAGAAAACGTTTGAAATATTATTTTATTATAAAATAATTTTCAGTTTCTAATGAATACCAATTTATTTATATTGAATATGAGATGGGGATGGGTAGATATCCTCTCAACCAATAGGTTTTAGATAAGTTTAGGTCACCATATTAACCGTATATTTTAGATTTAACTCTTAGTTAAATTTGCTTACTTTTATCATGTCCTCTTGTATTATTATAATAAATTGTTAATAAAAATTATATAAATATTCAAGATAACCCCATGTGGTTAATTATTGATATATTTCACCTTATATATGTCTTTCAAAGAAACCATATATTTTTGAAATATTATATCAATTAATAATATAGTATTTTTTTAAATCATTTATGTCAACTTTGACACCATTTGTATTTTGTTTTTGTTAAAGTCATAAAAACTTTATCTCTTAACAAAAATTATTTTATCAGACCTAAAAATTTCATATTAACCTAGAAAATTTGTGGATGGAATCAAAAGACTTAATTTATATTTATTTTTTATATTTATAATATCAATTATTCTAATATTTCATTAATAATGTAATTACTGCATCACCATTGTGTCATAAATAAATTTAATTGTTTAATCACTAAAAATTATATATAAAACACCATTATGTAGGAAATATATTTATCTTTATAATGAATATTTATTTTTGAATTTACCTTATGTATAATTCAATATTAAAATTTCGATTTAGTTATTAAACTTTGAATTTAACACTTTAAACTCTTCTTTAAAGAAAATAATAATAAAGGTCCAACTCTAATCCAAGTAGACCAAATGGATCATATTTTATTCATATGGTTGATTTTGGTCGAAATAAACTTATCCAATAGAATTAGTACATGCTTTTGGGTAATATTAATATTATTTTGACCTTTAATTACCCTATTTACTTTTAACCGTGGTAAATAAAAGTAAAACGTTACTATTTACCAAAAATTATTTTCATCTTATGGAAGAACATATTACTAAATGATGTAATCCTTGCCTCTCGGAATTTTTAAATTCAATTCACAATAGTGGTCAGGTAAAATTATGTTTTATGGAAATTTGGAAATGTGCCTAGAAGGTGGGTAAAAGACGTTAAAAAGTTCAATAAATTTTTATACACCAAATTTTTTTATAAAATGTCTCCAATGAATTACATTGAAAATATATAGGTTTTATATATCTATTTTTACTTAAAGTAAATTTCAATAAAATAAATAATAATTTAAATAAAATGTCAAATTTGAACAATAACATAGTGTTTCTCACTATTCATCAAAAATTGACTGTATTCATAAAAATAGCAATAATTCACCCTAATATAATTTTGATATTCCAAATTAAAAAATGAATTCAATTATACCAAATTAAAAACATATATGTTGAGTTAATTAATTTAAGATTAGTTCCTATTGTCAAAACCAAAAAGATGGTTTTTAAAAAGTAAAAACTCTCAAAATATTGACTTCTGATTATGTCAAATTTAAATGTGAAATTGATTATATTGACCTACATTGTATTAAATGATAAAAATATAATCTAAATATAATTCCAACTATTCAAATGATAAATTTAACACTATAAATTATGTCAATTTAAAAAGTGGTTTTCAATTTAAATTTAGTATTTATCACTATTCATCAAAATATGAAAGTTATCAAAAAAGTACAAAATAATTATCCAATTTTTTTATGTCCCACTACTACAAAAGAATTTAATTAAATTATATTGAATATAAAAGTTTAAAATATTGGATTTAAAATGGTTTCTCCATTAAAAGGTGGTAAAATTTCATTTTTGAAGAAATGTATTCGCTCTTATATTATGTCCATGAAACACATAATATGGATTCTAAAATTATACCGAGTATATATTTCACGACCCGCCTTCTCTAAAAGGAGGGAAGGGTCAGTAGATTTCCAAGCCCTTCCTTCTTTAAGTTGAAGGAGAGATAATGACCCCCGAAACCCTCCTTCTATAAGTCCCAGAGTGGCGACTCGCACCAAGGGTATGGAAATTTCACACAAATGGAAGGCATTACCCCTTTTTTATAGGATCGGGAGATAAGACTATGAAAACCAACAACACAAAAACTAAAAGAAATGTAAAGTCAAAAGTAAACCATTCCCACATACATGTTCCAACAGTAAAAGCCACGAAGTACAAAAGTGACTACAAGGGTAAGTACCAAAGAAAGGAAAACAGCAACTACAACTGCCCCAAAGGTCCGAGCTAGTATGGTCCCGCACGATCCCCGAAGTCCTCCAGGAAACCTGAAAGCAGTTTTATATACGTAGGGTGAGCATAAAAGTACACTCAGTAGGGAAAACCAAGGACTCTCGTGCACAAGTGGGGGAACGTACTAAAGTTCCGTGAGAAGCATACAACCAACACTAACAAGGAGTTCACCCATCCCACTCACCAGCTACACTAACCAAATAACGCAAGTCAAGTAATATATATAATAAGAGTACATAAATGTTTGGGTACCCCATGCCACTTTCCCACTGGTTATTGAGAAATCCTACACATCAAACCAATCCTGCCATTCTCACCGCAGTCCCACTGCCACACCCGCCCGCACACACCTGGGCCACAACCGCATGCAGTCCCACTGCCGAATCCCACCTGAAAACACATGGGCCACAACTGTCACACGTAACCACACCTGCAAACACCTAGGCCAGAATAACCACCACCATGCCCGAAGACACCTGGTCTAGAAGATCCATTGCCACGCCCGAAGACACCTCGACCTCATCCCGAAGATACTTAGGAAACTACATGCCTGCACACACCTGGGCCATAACCACCACACTACCCCGCCCGAAGGTTCTCGGAATAATAATGGACCTCAGGCCATCATAGCCCACTCGAAGATACTTGGGCTATCCGGGAAAGGGAGCAGAAAAGGAGATAATAACCATCCACTAATAATAGTGTTGGGAAAAACACCCTCCCTCATGAAATGGGGGTGTTCGGCACTAAGTGCTCAACTTTTATGGGGCGCGAATAAGAAACAAAAAACTGCAAGTATATATATAGGTAACAAGCACTCTCCCAAGTTTTGGTTTTTCTTCAGCCAGCCTAAAGAACACAGACAACACTCAAGTCCGAGTCACAACTCCCACCAACAAAACCCATTTGTCCAATTCGTTTTTATGTTCAGTAATGATGTTTAATTATGTTCTTCACCTACTTGGGAAACTAACACCATAAGCATAACCAAGGAAAAGAATCCTTCCAAACATTAATTTAACATTCACACCTGGTTCTCTTGTAAAGTCACAACAACAATGGGATAAGTGAGATCCCTCGAAGTACTGGAACCAAAGAACCCCCCCCCCGACACACTACCCCGTTTCCCCCAAAAAGGTTTATCATCAACAGAGGATCCCACCCCAATTCGTGATATAAACAAGGTAACCACCCAGCCTTAAAACTCACAACCACCAAAAGCATAACACAAGGGATCCCATCCCCAATTTCACAACCACCGAGAGTATAAAAACAGGGGATCCCATCCCCTCCCACATCTCCAGCAACTAGCCCATGAAAGAAGAACAATCAAACCACTACCACCAAGAAAATCAGGCTCATGCAGGTATTTTCAGATTTAAAAGATTTTACACGGTCCATTATTTCAAGTTTTGTGTGCTTTAAGCATGGGTTATCATAGAAGGGATGTTCCGGGTGCTTTCAATTTATTTAGTCGGGTGTACGTGGTTAACCAATTTCTTTTTTTACAGCGGGAGTTCACAACCACAAACAAACCATTTAACACATCACCAGGGGTTCATTAGTGCACAAAGAAGGACCACCAACGACCATGATTTTCAGTAGGCGTAAGCCCGTACAATTCAGAAAGATGATCATAACATAAAACAACATCAACGATCACACCCCCCCTTCATTCTTTATAGAATCTGTTCATTATCTTTATTTAGGTTTGGTTTATCCAATTCTACAGAATCAAAATCACACCCACCCCACATGATACACAAAAACGGAGAGACGAAGGAGAAAATTCCCTACTTGTTGGATCAACAATCGACGCTAATCCTGGTGCGGAACTTCACGCATAGTGATGCGGCTCGTCCGAAAGAAAAGGTGCTCGTCTGAACAAAGGGTACTCTTAGCACATGGTGATCAAGAAAAGAAGAAACCACGGCTAACCCTTAGTTTATAAGGGTCGGGGATGGTTGAGATAAGAACGCGAAACCGCGTAAGGAGTGGGGGTCATGGGTTGACCATGAGGCCCCACACTTTATTAAAGGGTCGGGTGGTTTAACTGACGCACACACCAGGTTAATTCATTGATTATTTAATTATAACATTTATGGGTGTTACCGATCTTTAAAACAAGCATAAAGGGGGTCAAAGAAGGGTTTAAAACTCAATTTACGCACGTCACTGGGAAAACCCCGACAAGGCTGGGTGATGCCGATCGGTCTCACCAACCGGTCGCGCCAATTGGTCTCCCCGACCGGTCGCGCCGATCGGTCTTGCCGATCGGTCGAGCCGATCGGTCGCACGCCGAGACGCTACCCTTTTAGGATACGGATTTTTGGCAAAGGAAAGCACCAAGAGAGTTTGGGTCATCACATCAGATACCTCTCAAACTATTCTCGCCCTTGAGAATTTAAACAACCTAGAAGGAAAGAGCGGGTCCGAACAACCACCTCAAACGATACCTCTCAAGAGTGAACCTCATGTTAACTAAAAACACCTCCTCGTCAAGAACCAAGCAACATACCATGTCAAACTACCCAGACATGTGGGTTGGAGAGTCTCCTTCTCCATGTCAAGATATTATCCGCTTTGGGCGGCACTGACTCGCCCGCACAGGTTTAATCGCATCCACCTTAATGCATATTGATTAGGGTTGGGTTCTCTCCTCCACGTAGCCAGGGTTTTTCACACACATTTAGAGGAAATAAAACCAGTATTTCATAGACAACAAGGTAAAACGTTCTACTATAACAGCTATAAACCAAACATAACATCACAAAACTCAAAACAACTCTGGGTACTGGGCACGCATCTGTGCTTCCCTCTCCCACGTACTCTCCTCAAGCCCACCATGTCTCCACAACACACGAACCAATTTAATGGTTCACCCATGAAGCACCTTCTCCTTATGATCCTCAATCATCACTGGTCTCTCCACAAAATTCACATCGTCCTCGATGTCCAGCTCTTCCCAGCTGAGGACGTGTGAATCGTCATGCAGATACCGACGGAGCTGGGACACATGGAATACATCATTTATCCTTAGTAGCGGCGATGTTAACGCTAGCTGATAGGCAACTTCACCAACCCGCCGCAACACTTCTAAGGGCCCGATGAACCTGGGAGAAAGCTTACTCCCCTTTTCGAACCTCCATTGTCCGCGCCGAGGGGAGACCTTTAAGAACACATGGTCTCCAACCTCAAACTCCAAGGGCCTCCTCCTGGTATCAGTATACGACTTCTGTCGGTCCTGGGCCACCTTCATCCTTTCCCGTATGAGTTGAACCTTCTCTGTCGTGATCTGCACCACCTCCGGGACAAGGATATCTACCTCTCCTACTTTGATCCAACACACAGGTGAGCGACATGGCCTCCCGTACAAGGCTACAAATGGGGCCATCCCAATGGTAGAGTGATAGCCGTTATTTTTGGAAAACTCTACTAGAGGAAGGTATCACACCCATGATCCTCCTGAGTCTATAACACATTCCAACAACATAACCTCCAAGTTGTGGATGGTGAGCTATGTCTATACATCTTTCTGGGGATGGAAAGCAGTTCTAAGACGTAGCTGGGTGCCAAAAGCATCCTGCAATCCTCTCCAGACTTGCGAGGTAAACCGTGCATCCCTATCTGAGACTATAGACCTCGGAACTCCATTCAACCATACCACCTCATCCACATACCTTTGTTCCAAAGCATCCACTACACTCGACTCCTTGCTCACCAAAAAGTGATTCGATTTCATTAACTGGTCCACTACCACCCAGATGGCGCCGTATCCCCCTTGGACCTTGGGTATTCCCGTGATTAAATCCATCAAGATATCATCCCACTTCCACTCGGGGACATCTAGAGATTGCAGTAGGCCGCCTGGAACTCGGTGTTCAGCCTTCACTTACTGACACACTAAGCACTTGGTCACATACTCTGCCACCGCTCGCTTAACCCCGGGCCGCCAAAACTGTCTCTTCAGTCCCTGGTACATTTTGGACACTCCAGGGTGTACTGCTAGGGGTGATCTATGGAACTCACTGAGAACCTTACCACACATCCCTTCTGGAATAAACAACCTTCCCTGAAAAAGCATATGGTTCTGACCATCCTCCATACATCCTTCCGGAGCATTTCCCTGGTCAACTCGGTCACGCATCACTTCGCACTCTGGGTAACCCCACTGAGACTCCTCCACTTTCTGCAACAGAGAATACTGCACTGTCATATGATACAGGCATCCTCTAATACTATCCATCCTCGCATCCTGGTGTAAGGCATCCAACTCTTCCATTTCCTTCTAGGTGTCTGCCGACTCTTGGACAACATCCTTCTGCGTCCTTCAGCTCAAGGCATCAACCACTATATTCCTCTTCCCCAAAGTGTAGGAAACCTTGAAGTTGTAATCCTAGAGGAACTCCATCCAAATTCGCTGCCGCACGTTCAGGTCCCGCTGGGAGAAGATATACCTCATGCTTTTGAGATTGGTGAAGACTACAAAGCGTTCTCCGATGAGGTAGTGCCGCCATAACTTCAGTGAAAAAATGACCGTTGAAAGCTCTAGGTTGTGGGTGGCATAATTACGCTCGTGAGGGTGTAGTTTCCCGTACCCATAAGAGATCACCCCTTGTAGATGCATCAACACACATCCCAAGCCCTATCCTAAAGCCTCACAGAACACCTCATATGCCGCCCCTTCTTCTGGTAATCTCAGCACTGGGGCACTCACCAACTTCTCCTTCAGATAGCTGAAGGCTGACTCGCACTGCTCACTCCACACGAAAACCTGGTCTTTCTTGGTCAGGGCCATCAAAGGGGATGATACTCAGGAGAAGTTGGGTACGAACCTCCGATTGTAACCTGCCAGCCCGAGGAAACTATGAACCTCTATCATATTCTTGGGTGATTCCCAAGAAACAACCACCTCAACCTTTGATGGGTCTACCGCTACCCCCTGATCGGACACCACGTGCCCGAGGAAGTGCACTTATCATGTCCAGAATTTTCATTTCAACAACTTCCCATAGATCTGATTGATAGAGCGTTGTCGTGGGCTCCATCAAATTATTAATGTGATTTTGGGGTACATAGGTGCAGTAGAGTGGCTGACCAAGGTCGTCTCTCAAAGGAGGAAGTAAATTCAAACAACCTATTAAAGGTCTTCTAAAAATAAAATAAAAGAGAATAAAAATACTACTTGAAAGGATGGGAGGATTATCGTTTATGAAACTTGATGAAGTTTGCTGGAAGATGATTGCATTTTTTTTTATTTTTGAAATGAAGTTCGATTAAAATGACACAACAAAAAGATGTTTTTTAGAAAATATTTAAAAGACGTAATCGATCTAACTCTACCTCTTCATTCACTTATTAATCATTATCATTTAAATCAATATCCACTTAATTATGATCCCCTAATTTGTTATCCCTCTAACCCTACGATAGTTAACTTAACCACAATGATGAAATTACTTAAACCCTATGCTAGCTTCGGAACACGCAATCACATCACCCTACTTTGATTATTGTTCTAAGGATAGATTATGGTCAGTGGTTAATTAGAGCACATATCCATTCTAGAAATGAGGATTAATTGTGTTTAGGTATTATATTTGAACTCTACAAATTTATCCCGTGTGGTCTTGTATTACCGATTAAGATTGCGCTCTCACAATTTACACAAAATCTCAACCTCGCGTGTTTTTGTATAAATTATTCAATTGCTTGCTTAGTTTCTTGTAATTTAAAAATACAATTCATGGATCATATTATATGAAATATAGTAGCTCATTTATTCAAAATAAATTAATGAATAAGGATAGAGGTCGATCGATTACTAAAAAGAACTACTATTCCATGGGTGGCGTAATCATCGTAGAAGCGTTTTGCATGTGCAAAGGTTTATAATGGGTATAACCCAATAACGATTCTACTAAAAAATTCCAACCCAATTAGGAAGATTAAGAGAATAAGAAATTTAAACAACATAGAAGAATAGATGATGAATAAATGAAGATCAAAGAAGTTTATTACACAAATAAAAACATTTCAAAATGAAGAAGAGAAGGAGGCTTTGATGAAGTGATCCTTGCTTCAAGAGCTACCCCTCTTAAAATGGTTGGGGAATTTGGGTGAAACAAATTATCCTCTTCCTACAATCTCCTAATTCACGTCCCAACCCCACAAAATGATAAAAACACCAATTTATAGAGTGGTGGGGAGTCTAGGTTCAAAGTGGTTTCAAGTTTGAATGGGGAATCTCGGAAAAATATTTTATTCTAACTTTCACCACCCATTTGACCACACAAATGCGTCAATTGGCCGGCCTTCCAGATGGATAAAATGTGCGTACATTGGTCCTCTATCTCCTCTCCAAATTGGGGCTCAATACAAGGCCATATGAAGGCGTTATGGTCGAAATACAGAATCTTCTCCATTCTGGTGAGTCCAGCCCAACTTTGACTTCATGGCCCATGTTCAACAACAGAATGCACTCTTTAGATCTAGTGTCCTGAATAAAAGTTGTAGAATATTAAGTTTGGAACAATGTTAAAAAATTTCAAATTCAAATAATAAATATAAAAATATGTATCATCAAAATACTACAGTGAACTATAAAGGGTAAAACTAGAATTTTCACCAAATTTTCAAATGAATAATCAAATCCCAAATATTTTATAAATAAACATACTTAACACAATGTGAGAAAATTATATCATTTATTATCAATAAAATATTCAACAAAATAGTGTTTTATCAACTACCCCACACTTACCCTTTTGCACTCCTGGGAAAAACCTCATGTCAAGTAAACCTCAATATCAAATCAAAACCAATTTTAAAACACATATCCTTGAGATCAAACAATTACAAACCAAGAAACAAAATATATCATGACTCATACCATTATTTCTTGTTCTTAATTTATATATTTCAATATATTTCCACTTTCTTTATTCTCCCATGCAAAAAACACTTACCTCGTTTGAATTTTCTCTTATCACACAAATATCAATTTTTTTGCAAAGTCTTTCTCATCCAAACTCATACAAGGGTCGCCATAGGCTTGATAAATTCCTACATCGCCACCCAATGTAAGTCAAGGACATATTTTTATCATGAGGACTTTTCAAGGTTGTTCTGTGGCTTTCGGTTGGTAGAATTTAGATGTGAAAAATTCTGAGGCTGAATGAGGAGGACTTGACTATTTTTGAAACAAAATTGCATTAATATAATTTTCACTTAAATGTGGTCTTCTCCTCAATCCCCATAGTATCAATTCAGCTCCATCATCATTAAAAGTCATGAAAAGTTTACACCATTCATTATTTCAGAATCAAAGATGTAAATCTTCTCAAACATGATTTTCTTGAAAGCTCCAGAAAAGGCACAGCTTCACTTGTCATGAAAGCTCTAGAAAAGGAACAGCTTTCAGTATAATGTCTTTTTTCAGTAACAAACACATATCTTCAGAATTTAATTTTCCACCCAAAGTATCACAGAATGTGGTAGCACTACACAAGATAGATTCCCCCACACTTAAGCTCAACTAGATTATGCAATTTCACTTCAAGAGTTGGTTGGATAGGGAAAATTGGTTTGTAATGTGGATAACCTAACAGGATGTGCATGTCTTCTAAGGGATACAAGGATTAAATGTTCAAGGTAGGCCATAAAAAAGGATTCTTTGAAATAGGGGATTTAATACCAAACACATTCCTCAATCATTTAAACATAAGTACCTCAAACCCTCAAGTTTTTGACAGGAATAGATCAAATTCTAGTTAAATCAAGCATGGTTTGGTTCTCTCAATAAGTGAGTTGAATGTAAAGAATATGAAAATAATGGTTCATAAGCCTCATAGGAAAGTGATTTTAAATATAAAGACAATGAGATGTGACATGGGATTCAAAATTCAGTGTAATTTTCATGAAATTAATAAATATTTGAACTTGAAGCAAAGTAATTTCAGCATTCATTTAAGGTTAGTATCAAGGGGTAAATTGTTTCACTTATTGATATGGATTTAAAAATGGTGATGAGAATCATTTCAGCTCAAAAGTTTCAAAAACACACAAAAAAATTGTAAAATAAACAAACAAAATTTGAAAAAACACATTTTGTTTGTTTTGTTTTTTTTAAACATGAAAACAATTGAAATTACTAAACTAAATGGTTCCCTCCCCCACACATAAAATATTGCATTTTCCTAAATGTGAACCCATGACAGGATATATGCACATGAAATGTAGAATTTTTTAAATAGGACAAATAATATAAAAGTGAAAGGGTTAGGAACATCCTGTTGTGCTCAAGTGATGATGGGGTCATGCAGTGTGATAAAATCCACTGCATTAGTAGGAAGTCCCTCAATATATCTCTTCAAACGTTTCTCATTGACTGTAAAGATCCTTCTAGTGTCCTCTTTTGTGATCTCCACTGCACCATAAGGAAAAACATTAGATACAATATAAGGACCTAACCATCTGGAACGCAACTTACCAGGCATCAACTTCAGTCGTGAACTTTAGAGAAGGAATTTCTCTCCAACATGAAACTCCCTTTGTTGGATCATTCTATCATGAGATGATTTTGATCTTTCCTTGTAGAGCCTTGAGTTATCATATGAAGACAATCTAATCTCTTCAAGCTCTTGAATTTGCAGCTTCCTTTGAATTCCATCTTGGGCCAATTCCATGTTGCATTTCTTTATAGCCCAATATGCCCAATGCTCGACTTCCACTGGAAGATGAATCGCTTTCCCAAAAATAATCCGAAATGGGGACATACCAATGGGTGTCTTGTATGCTTTCCTATAATCCCACAATGCATCATCCAAGCGCTTGCTCCAATCCTTCCTATTTGGCTGCACGGTTTTCTTTAATATTTGTTTCAACTCACGATTTGAAACCTCAGCCAGACCATTTGTTTGGGGGTGGTATGGTGTAGATGTTTTGTGTGTTACCCCATACTTTTGAAGGAGGGAAGCAAAATTCCTATTGCAAAAGTGTGTCCTTTGGTCACTGATGATGGCCTTTGGTACTCCAAACCTGCAGAAAATTTGAGCCTTGACAAAATCCACAACAACATGAGAATCATCAGTCCTGGTGGCCTTGGCCTCCACCCATTTACTCACATAATCAACAGAAAAAAGGATATACAAGAAACCAAATGAACTAGGAGAAGGTCCCATAAAATCAATTCCCCAAACGTCAAAAATCTCACAGAACAAAATGGGTTGTTGGGGTATCTCGTGTCTTCTTGAAATGTTTCCAGTGTGTTGGCAACGAGAGCATGATTTACAATACACATGGGAATCATGGAATAAGCTAGGCCAATATAATCTAGAGTCCAAAACTTTCCTAGTTGTCTGTCGGGGTCCAAAGTGTCCACCACATGCAAGTGTATGACATAATTGCAAAACAGACTCAAACTCATGATCAGGAACACACCTCCTAATAACTTGGTCACTACACATGCGCCAGAGGTAAGGATCATCCCAAACATAAAACCTAGACTCAATTTTTTATTTTTGGACTTGATGCCTCTTCAAATTTGTTGGGATTTCAGAGGAAACAATGTAATTAACTAAATCAGCATACCAAGGATGCGTACCAGAGATTGTATAGAGATGTTCATCGAGGAAAGTGTCCCGAAGTGGTACCTGGTCCAAGGTGTCATCCTTTAGTGTGTGAGTAAGCCTACTCATGTTGTCTTCCACCAAATTCTTTGTCCCCTTCTTGTCCTTTATCTCGATGTAAAACTCTTGAATAAGGAGCATCCAACGGATAATTCGTGGCTTTGCATCTGGATTCTTTAGGAGGTACCTTAAAGCTGCATGGTCAGAAAAAAAACTACTTTAGAGCCCAATAAATATGAATGGAATTTATCTAAAGAAAATATGACAGCAAGAAACTCCTTTTCCATGGTTGTTTAATTTGATTTGGCTGAATCCAATGTCCTCGATGCAAAGGCGATCACATGTGAACGTCCCTCCACCCTCTGAGATAAGACAGCTCCAACCGCGAAGTTGGAGGTGTCACACATAACCTCAAATGGAAGGTCCCACCGCGGGGGATGTATGATTGGTGGAGTGGTTAGACACTTCTTTATCTCATCAAATGATACCCTGCATGAATCATCAAGATTGAAGTCAATATCTTTTTGAAGCAATCGAGATAAGGGTAGAGCGATCATACTAAAATCTCTGATGAAGCGTCGATAAAATCCAGCATGTCCAAGGAATGATCGAACATCACACACACATGTAGGATATGGGAGGGGTGAAATAATGTCTACCTTAGATTTATCAACTTCAATTCCATTTTGTGAGACTATATGACCTAAGACAATTCCCTTTTCGACCATGAAATGACATTTTTCAAATTTTAAGACCAGATTCTTCTCAATAAAACGATGCAACACATCACCCAAACTAGAGAGACATTCATCAAATGAGGATCCATAAACTGTAAAATCATCCATAAATACCTCCATGCAGGTCTCAATGAAATATGAGAAAATACTCACCATGCATCTTTGGAAGGTACATGGAGCATTGCAAAGTCCAAATGGCATCCTTCGGTAAGCAAAGGTACCGAATGGGCAGGTGAATGTCATATTCTCCTGGTCTTCTGATGCAATGGGAACATGAAAATAGCCCTAGAAACCATCCAAGAAGCAATAATGTGTCCTACCTGCAAGTCTCTCAAGCATCTGGTCAATGAATGGAAGTGGGAAATGGTCCTTACCAGTGGATTGATTTAGTTTCCTGTAATCAATACACACTCTCCAACTGTTTTGTACTCTCATAGGAACTAAATCATCATTTTCATTTTTTATAACAGTGAAACCAGTTTTCTTTGGTACAACCTAGACAGGGCTAACCCATTGTGAGTCAGAAATAGGGTAAATTATACCTGCCTCGAGCAAATTTTCAACCTCTTTTTTAACAACCTCCAGAAAGGTTGGATTCAGTCTCCTTTGTGGTTGCCTCACCGGTTTAGCCCCATCCTCTAAAAGAATATTATGCATGAAATTGGAGGGTCTAATACCTGATATGTCAGCCAAGGTCCACCCAATTTCCCTAATTATCTCCCTCAAAAGATTCAAAAGTTTTTCTTCATGTTAAAAAGGGAGATTGTTAGAAATGATAACAGGTAATTTCTCACCACTCAACAAGTATGAGTATTTGAGATTTAGTGGAAATGGCATGAGTTCCAGTGTAGGGGGGTGGTGTATGGATGGAAACATAGAAGGAAATGAAATATGTGCACAAAGAGCATTAGTATCAGAATATAAATCATCACAATCATAGAATAAAGCATCAAATCCATCAGCATACTCAATAGCCATGTCATAATTAGATTTCACATGATCAAAATAAGAATATGATTCTGTTTCAAAATCAAATCCAATAGAGTCCTTTTCATTATAAATAGGTGTGGAAGTACTCTTAGACATCAAACTTGAACCAATACTCATAATCTTCCTAAGAATAGAACAATCAAATTCCATGGGGTTTTTATTTGGTGGTTCAAAATGGGAGATAACAAATGCAGAGTGATCCTCTCAGGGGTACTTCATGGAATACATAACATTAAATATCACAACTTAATCTCCAAAATCCATGGAGTGTGTACCCTCATTGACATTTATGATAGTTTTTTCAGTTTTGAGGAAGGGTATACCTAAGATTATGGGAGCATGAGAACTTACCTGATCATCCTCCATGTTAAGCACGTAGAAATCTGCTGGTAAGATCATGTATCTTACCCGAACAAGTACATCCTCAAGGACTCCCGCTGGATATGTTGTAGCTCTATTTTCCAACTGAACCACTACTCTTGTTGGCTTCAACTCACCAACCTATAATGAAGAGAATACAGAGTGATGCATCACATTTATTGAAGCTCTTAAATCACAAAGAGCATTATAGAAGTGTAACTCCCCTATGGTACATGGGATGGTGAATGTCCCAGGATCCTTTCACTTTGTTGGAATTGATAGAGTTGGTGTAATGAGTGCTGAGACATTCCTTCCAAGGTCCATCCTCTCATTTCCCTTGAGCCCTCTTCGATTGGTGCAGAGTTCTTTTAAAAATTTTGCATACCTTCATATTTTCTTAATGGCGTCAAGTAGAGGAATGTTGATCTCCACACACTTGAATGTGTCCAAAACCTCCTTTTTCATTTCTTCTTCAGCCATCTTCTTAGTTTGAACAACCCTGTTCGGAAAAGGAAGGGGTTTAGGAGGAATATCATCAATCTTTTTCTTACCTTTATCTTTCTCCTTTGATTTACCCTTAGTTGGTATGGAATGCAGATTCTCTGGAGTTGAGGTGAATCCCGGTGGAATGGTAGGTACAAATTTATCGTTCATTTGCTTCCCACTTCTTAATGTGATGGAACTAACATTCCCCTTTGGATTTGGAGTGGGTTGGGAAGGTAGATTTACAGAATTCTTACTCACAAGTTCATGGAGGGTGGTGGCAGTCTGGCTCATTTGAGTCTTCAACTCCCTCAACTCCAAACCATGACTCTTCAGCTCATTCTGTTGATTAAGAACAATTTTTTTCAAAAGATCATCATTTTTAGAGTCTACCTTGTTTTTTAGATTCCCTTGTTGCTGACTTGTTGCTGTTTGAGCTTCGAAACTCTTTTGGGGTTGTTGGAAACCATGTTGGAAAGGTAGAGGCTGTTGGAAGTTTTGTTTAAAAGAGGGCCTTTGTTGTTGTCCAGAGCCATACCTCATGTCCGATTGATCCTTCCACCCTTGGTTGAATGTTGGATCAAACTTCTTTTGGGGATATGGTTGTTGTTATTGTTGTTGCTGATATGGTCTCCCAGGGAACACTGCTGCACAATGTTCTGTTTCTTGGAGTTGTGGGCAACAGTCAGTTGGGTGGCTTGTCTCAGTGCAAATGCCACAAGGCCTTGAAGGAGGGGGTTGGGATTTCTTTTGAGCCAAAGAAATATGCCTCACTATAGTGGTCAATTATTCCAACTTGGTATCAATCAAATGACTTTCAAGAGAAGAAGGACTTACCTGATGTACTCCCCTGACATGTGGTGTACCTCTATCTCCAAATTGTTGGGAGTTTTGGGCCATCTTTTCGATCAACACATGTGCAACTACTGGTGTCTTGTCCACAAATGCTCCTACAGCTGCAAAATCTACCATGCTTCTCTCCATAGGTGTGAGTCCTTCATAGAAGTACTGAATGAGTAATTGCTCACTGATTTGGTGATGTGGGCAGCTTGCACACAACTTCTTGAATCACTCCCAGTACTCATACATTGACTCCCCTTGGGCTTGCTTGATCCATGATATCTCCTTTCGAATGGATGTTTTCCTTGATGCTGGAAAAAATATTTTCAAGAAAAGACATTTCAAATCATTCCAACATGTTACATCTTCAGGTTTCAAATAATACATCCAATCTTTTGCAGCTCGATGAAGTGAGAATGGGAATGCTCTTAATTTGATTTGATCTTCAGAAACATTTCTTGGTTTTAGGATTGATCAAACCACATTAAATTCTTTCAAATGTTATTGGGATCCTCACCAGAGAGGCTATGAAACTTTGGAAGTAAGTGAATTAACCCATATTTTAGTTCAAAGTCTGATTCGAGATTTTGGTACACAATACAATTTGGTTGATAGTTAATATCAGGTGCATCCAATTATCTAATGATTTTATTAAGTTCATTTCCATTATTTTCATACATTGGTTCTTGTTTTATGGTTGAATTTGAATTGCTTCCAATTTCAATGTTCTGATATTGGAGTAATTCTCCAACTGGTTGAATATTGAAACTTCCCGTAGACTGAGAATTTCTGATTCGATCCCTAAGGCTACGTTCAATATTAGGGTCAAGATCTAAGAGATATTTGAGATTAGTTTGTGTCATAAATCAAATAAAAATGAAAATAATGAAAGTGGACCATAGTATAATAAAAATTAGAAGTTTGAGTTGATGGTCCAAAAAGAAAAGAAGAGGATGAAAAAAATAAAAACTAGAGAAAGGGGAAAGTTGAAAGGGAGAGGTGAAGAAAATAATAAAATGAAAAATAAAAGAAATACCTTTAAATGGTTGAATAAATTACTTGCCTCCCCAGAAACGGCACAAATTTGGTGAGGCGCTGTCGTGGGTGCCCTCAAATGATTAATGTGATTTTGGGGTACTTAGGTGCAGCAGAGTGGCTGACCAAGGTCGTATTTCAAAGGAGGAAGTAAATTCAAACAACTTATTAAAGGTATTATAAAAATAAAATAAACGAGAATAAAAATAATACTTGAAAGGATGGGGGGTTTATCGTTTATGAAACTTGAAGAAGTTTTCTGGAAGAAGATTGCATTTTTTTATTTTGAAATGAAGTTCGATTAAAATGACACAACAAAAAGATGTTTTTAGACAATATTTAAAAGACGTAATCAATATAACTCTACCTCTTAATTCACTTATTAATAATTATCATTTAAATCAATATCCACTTAATTATTATCCCCTAATTGTTTATCCCTCGAACCCTACGAGAGTTAACTTAACCCCAAAGATGAAATTACTTAAACCCTAGGCTAGCATCGAAACATGCAATCGCAACACCCTGCTTTGATTGTTGTTCTAAGGATAGCTTATGGACAATGGTTAATTAGAGCACATATCCATTCTGGAAATGATGATGAATTGTGTTTAGGGATTATATTTGAACTCTAAAAATTTATCATGTGTGGTCTTGTATTACCAATTAAGATCGCGCTCTCACAATTTACACAAAATCTCGACCTCACGTGTTTTTTGTATTAATTGTTCAATTTCTTGATAAGTTTCTTGTAATTTAAAAACACAATTCATGGATTATATTATATGAATTACAGTAGCTCATTGATTAAAAATAAATTAATGAATAAAGATAGAGGTCTATCGATTACTAAAAAAAACTACTCTTCCATGGGTGGCGTAATCATCGTAGAAGCGTTTTTCATGTGAAAAGGTTTATAATGGGTATAACACAATAACGCTTATACTCAAGAATTCCAACCCAGTTAGGAAGATTAAGAGAATAAAAAATTTAAACAAAACAGAAGAAAAGATGAGGAATAAAATAAGATCAAAGAAGTTTATTACACAAATGAAACCATTACAAAATGAAGAAGAGAAGGAGGCTTCGATGAGGGGATCCTTGCTTCAAGAGATACCCCTCTTACAATGGTTGTATAATTTGGGTGAAACAAATTATCCTCTGCCTCCAATCTTCTAATGCACGTCCCAACCCCACCAAATGATAAAAACACCAATTTATAGAGTGGTGGGGAGGCTAGGTTCAAAGTGGTTTCAAGTGTGAATGGGGAATCTCGGCCAAATATTTTATGCCAAATTGAACCGCCCATTTGACCACCAAAATGCGTTAATTGGCCGACCTTCTAGAAGGATCACATGTGTGTATATAGGTCCTCTACCGCCTCTCCTAATTTGGGCTCAATACAAGCCCATATGAAGGAGTTATGGTCAAAATACATAATTTTTTTCATTCTGGCGAGTCCATCCCAACTTTGACATTATGGTGCATTTTCAACAACAGAATGCACTCTTTAGCTCTAGTTTCCTGAATAAAGGTTGTAGACACAAAAGTTAGGAACACGGTTACAAAATTTTAAATTCAAATAATAAATATAAAAATATTTATCTTTGAAATACTGCAGTGCACTATAAAGGGTAAAACTGGAATTTTCACCAAATTTTCAAATGAATGATCAAATCCCAAATATTTTATAAATAAACATATTTAACACAATGCGAGGAAATTATATCATTTATTATCAATAAAATATTCAACAAAATAGTGTTTTATCACTAATGATATCGGAGGACCTCCAAAACCGTCCTTAGGTGCCTCGCATGGTCCCCCTCTGATCTTGAATAGACCAGGATGTCATCGATGAACACAACTACGAACCGATCCAGGTACTCCCAGAAAATGGAGTTCATAAGCCCCATGAACACAGTCGGGGCGTTCGTAACACCGAAGGGAATGACTATGAACTCGAAGTTTCCATATCTGCACCTGAAGGTCGTCTTAGGGATGTCTCCCTCCTTCACTCTCAACTGGTGGTACCCAGACCGTAGGTCGATCATTGAAAACCACCCTTCCCCTTTCAGCTGGTCAAAAAGATCATCTATCCTCAGGAGAGGATAGCAGTTCTTGATCGTCACCTGATTCAGCCTCCTGTAGTCCATGCACAACCTGAGACCACCATCTGCCTTCTTTGCGAACAAGACTGGAGCACCCCACAGTGACACACTCAGCCGAACATAACCCCTCTTCATCAGATCGTCAATCTAGATCCGCAACTCTCATAGCTCTGAAGGTGCCATCCGGTAAGGAGCCATCGAGATCGGACGAGCGTCGGGTTGCAGGTCTATCCCGAAATCGATATCACGTCGAGGGGGTAGAGTCGTCACCTCCTCAGAGAAGATGTCCATAAACTCACAGACAATCTCTGGCACCTCCACCATTTCAGCATCTAATGACTCTATTGACAGCTCAGCTCACAAGGAGAGGAGAGGTTCCTCTTGCCTAATGTCCTTCTGACTGCTCCGCTCACCGGTGAAGGTAACACGCCAGCCGCCCAAGTCCGAGAACACAACCCTTCCTCAGAAAGAGTCGATGACGACACACACAGAGAATAGCCATTCGATGCCTAGGATGACATCGTATGACTGTATATGTAGTAGAAGAAGATCCCTAACCGACTGATGTGGCCCTATCATCAGTTTGCATCCCCGACAAACAAACAAAAAGTCGGTCTGACCTCCGACTGGCGTTCTCAACACCAGGGGAACTGGATGTCTCTCGACATCTGGACCCAAGGAATGGGCTAGACTAGGTGCAAAAAAGGAGTGTGAAGCTCTGGTATCGAACAAGGTATAAGCAAGGGTACTGAACAAACTGATCCTACCTCGAACAACCTCCGGCCCTACTGGAACTGCTGCCTCCATGGTGTGTAGCTGTCCACGCCCAGCTCCTCTGCCCCTCGGTTGTCAACCACCTCCCTGACCACGCCCCGGTCGAGGTCCCTGAGGAGCGCCATGAGGTCATCCTCCTCATCCTATGTCTGCCCTCAGAGGAGAGGGAACTCGCTCTCCCTGCTGCTAGAAAGGCCTGGATGGAAGCTACTTTTGGGGCGGGTGCTGGGGATGTCCGCCACCACCGTACTGTACCGGGCCCGGGAACTAACTCCGGAGATGTCCAGGGCTCCCACAGACGAAGCACCACAGCCCTGGGCCCGAAGAAAAAGGGCGAGGACCAGGGGATCGAAACTGAAAATGATGCGGCCTGCTCCCTGCTGGTCAGAACCTGGAGGGTCCTGACACTGGAGGCCTGGTGTTGACCGCCTTCCCCTTTGATGGTCCCAGCTGGATCTCCTCTCGTGACACTCCTCCTAGAGCGTGCATCCTCTCCACCACTCCGGCCTTCTTCTGGACCTCCAAGTACGTCGACAGGGTAAAGGGGGTAACAGAATACTGGAGGGAGGGTCGGAGTGCCTCCTCCAAACGTCTTGCCCAAGACTCCTCGCCGGGAAAGAGGTCCAGAGAAAAACGTAGGAGGTCCTTGAACTTGATCCCCAACTCCCTCACTGACATACTCCCTTGCTGGAGGGAGAGTATCTCCTGTCTCTTTTCCGCCTTCATCGTCGAGGAGAGGAATTCTGCCCGGAACTCCCTCTCGAAATCATTCCATGCCACCTCATCCTCTCTCCTCTCCCCCAGGTAAATAATCCACCACTGACGCACCGCTCCCCGCATCTGGCTGATGTCTAGAGGAACGCAGTACTCGGTCAGGGCCTGAATCTGGCCGAAAGCTATCACTAGATCCTCTAGCCAGCCTTCCGTCTTCATATTAGAGGTGTTGCCCTCATACTTCTCGAGGGTCTATCGCTGGAAGGCCCGAAGAGTCTTCTGCCACTGGTCGTCCTCCTCCTCTCAATCAGCTCTTTACCGATCGGCCAAAGTAGTCTCTGGGGCCTCGATCGCCTGTACCACATGTGGTCGCCTTCCAAGTGCCATAGCTGCAAGGTAAACAAGGAATGCATATGCCTAAGTAGTGCAGAATATTGTTCTTAAAACTTTTTAAACTTTTCATTTGTTTTTAATTCCCAAGATATCTCAGAAACACGAGAACACAAGTCATTATGATGCATGTACCTTTCCTAGGGTCTCTACCCTGCAATCAGCATGGCCTCACTTGGTTGTTCGGTAGGTCCATAGTCCTTGCATCAGATCACGGGGGCCCTAAAATCGTGTGTCCTATTTGGTCTTCCCTGGCCTAATTCACGCACCAAGGTCACCCAACACTGTTACCCTACCATCCCATGCAATCCTCAATGTGCATAACTCCAGACTCCATCCTATCTCTCAACCGTTACCTCTGATACCATTCTGTCACGACCTGCCTTCTCCAAAAGGAGGGAAGGGTCAGCAGATTACCAAGCCCTCCCTTCTTTAAGTTTAAGGAGAGATAATGACCCCCAAAACCCGCCTTCTATAGGTGCTGGAGTGGCGGATAGCACCAAGGGTATGGAAATTTCCCACAAATGGAAGGCATTACCCCTTTTTGTTTTATAGGATCAGGAGATAAGATGATGAAACCCAACAACACCAAAACTGAAAGAATAGTAAATCCAAAATTAAACCATTCCCAAATGCATGTTCCAACAGTAAATGCCACAAAGTACAAAAGTGACTACAAGGGTAAGTACCAGGGAAAGGAAAACAGAAATTGCAACTGCCGCAAAGGTCTGAGCTAGTATGGTTTCGCGCGATCCCCGAAGTCCTTCTGGAAACCTGAAAGCAGTTTTATATATGTAGGGTGAGCATACAAGTACACTCAGTAGGGAAAACCAAGGACTCTCGTGCACAAGTGGGGGAACGTACTAAAGTTCCATGAGAATCAGACAACCAACACTAATAATGAGTTCACCCATCCCACTCACTGGATACACTCACCAAATAACGCAAGTCATTTTATATATATAATAAGATCACATCAATGTTTGGGTACCCCGCGCCACTTTCCAACTAGTTAATGAGACATCCTACGCATAAAACCAATCCTTCCACTCTCACCGTAGTCCCACTGCCACACCCGCCCGCACACACCTAGGCCACAACCGCACGCAGTCCCACTACCGAATCCTTCCCACAAACACCTGGGCCACAACTGTCACACGTAACCACGCCTGTAAATACCTAGGACAGAACAACCACCACCACGCCCGAAGACACCTGGGATAGAAGATCCACTGCCACGCCCGAAGACACATGGGCCTCATCCCGAAGATAATTGGGAAACTACATGCCCTCACACACCTGGGCCATAACCACCAAAGTACCCTGCCCGAAGGTTCTTGGGATAATAATGGACCTTAGGCTATCACAGCCTGCCCGAAGATACTTGGGCTATCCGGGAAAGGGAGCATAAAAGGAGCTAACAACTAGCCACTAATAATAGTGTTGGGAAAAACACCCCCCCCCATGAAAGAGGGGTGTTTGGAACTATGTGCTCAGCTTGGATGAATAATGAATAAGAAACAACAAACTATGAGTATATATATAGGTAAAAAGAACGCTCCCATGTTTAGGTTTTTTTCAGCCATCCTAAAGAACACAGACATCACTCAAGTCCAAGTCACAACTCTCACCAACAAAACCCATTTGTCCCATTCGTTTTTATGTTCAGTAATGATGTTTAATTAAGTTCTGTACCTACTTGGGAAACTAACACCATAAGCATAACCAAGGAAAATAATCCTTCCAAACGTCAATTTAAACATTCACACCCGGATCTCTTGTAAAGTCACAACAACAAATGGATAAGTGAGATCCTTCAAAGTACTGGAACTAAAGAACCCCCCCCCCCCCGAGACAGTACCCCGTGTCCCCCAAAAATGTTTCTCATCAACAGAGGATCCCAACCCAATTCGTGATATAAATAAGGTAACCACCTGGCCTTAAAACTCACAACCACTGAAAGCATGACACAGGGGATCCCATCCCCAATTTCACAACCACTGAGAGTATAGAAACAGGGGATCCCATTTCCTCCCACATCTCCAGCAACCAGCCCATGAAAGAAGAACAATCAAACCACTACCACCAAGAAAAGCAGGCTCATGCAGGTATTTTCAGATTTAAAAGATTTTACACGCTCCATGATTTCAATTTCTGTGTGCTTTAAGAAGGGGTTATCACAGAAGGGTTGTTCCTAGTGCTTTCAATTTATTTATCCGGGTGTACATGGTTATCCAATTTCTCTTTTTATAGTGGGAGTTCACAACCACAAACAAACCATTTAAAACATCCCTAGGGGTTCATTAGTTCACAAAGAAGGAACACCAACGGCCATGATTTTCAGTAGGCATAAGCCTGCACAATTTAGAAAGATGATCATAACATAAAACAACATCAACAATCACAACCCCCCTTCATTATTTATAGAATCCGTTCATTATCTTTATTTAGGTCTGGTTTATCCAATTCTACATAATCAAAAGCACACCCACCCCACATTATACACAAAAAGGGAGAGATGAAGGAGAAAATCCCCTACTTTTGGATCAACGATCGATGCTAATCCTGGTGCGGAAATTCACGCATAGCGATGCGGCTCGTCAGAATAAAAAGGTGCTCATATGAACGAAGGGTACTCTTAGCACAGGGTGATCGAGAAAAGAAGAAACCATGGCTAACCCTTAGTTTATAAGGGTCGGGGACGGTTGAGATAAGAACGCGAAACCGCGTAAGGAGCGGGGGGTCGTGGGTTGACCATGCGACCCCATACTATATTAAAGGGTCGGGCGGTTTAACCGATGCACACACCAGGTTAATTCATTAATTATTTAATTATAACATTTATGGGCGTTACTGGGCTTTAAAACAAGCTTAAAGGGGGTCAAAGAAGGGTTTAAAACTCAATTTGTGCACGTCACTGGGAAAACCCCGACAAGGCTGGGTGACGCTGATCGGTCGTGCCGATCGGTCTCGCCGATCGGTCTCACCAACCGGTCGCGCAGATCGGTCTCACCAACTGGTCACGCCGATCGGTCTCACCGATCAGTCGCGCCAATCGGTCTCGCTGATCGGTCGCACGCCGAGATGCTACCCCTTTAGGATCTGGATTTTTGGCAAAGTAAAGTACCAAGAGAGTCTGGGTCATCACAATAGAAAATTAAAATTTTAGTTAATACTATTCATAACCCCAATTTGAACGGCTAGTTTGGTATGTGTTGGAATGTTCGAACTCGGAGTTGCGTGTAGAGTAAGTTATTGAATTACTTTGAAGAGATAACATACTATGAAATCATGGGGTGTTACAATCCTTGAAATTTGGTGCCACTTAATGGGACTCATCATACATTTTAATGTCATTTAACAAAAACCTAACCATAGAAATTAATGAAATGAGGTAACGAAATCTAAAAGGAAGGTGCTTAGTCAAAGCTTGGTGTTGGAATTATGCCTAAGCAGCCCAATGACCCTGGAAAGGTTATAAGATTCCATGTTGGATTAGACCTTGTAGAGAATATGGACTAGGAAGAACATGGTTGATTTGGAGTGTAGGGTTTTGAACCTCATGGATACTTCCTATATATCCCACTTGGATGGGAATCAATGACCACGTAGTTTAGTAAGTCTCATAGGTTAATGTGGTCCTTTGAGAGAAATAGGTTTGGCCTTACTCATAAAGAGGATTCCCTTGTAACATGGTACACGAGAGATGTCTTAACCCACACAGAATTAGGGGGGATTAATACAGGTTTTCTATCAATGGAAGTTGACCGGATTATAGGAGTTATGGTTGGACTTTTGAGGAGGATGTGAAGTGAGCTCATGTCATGGTTGAAGGCTTCCTACATAACACAATTATGGTGGGAATCAAATCTCTAGTTGTTCAGGAGATAAGGAGGATTGTACGGATGTTTTAATCATCACAAACATCTAATCTCATGCAAGTCATGCATGGTGTGGAAAATAAGAGGATGTGAAAGATTCAATAAACCACACATGTTCTTCTCTATTAATGGAAGAGGTTGGGCCTACAACGAAAGAAGCCGAGGTGATGGTGGATGAGGCCACAATGAAATGAAACCTTGAATGTGAAATGAAAGTGAATGTTATTGGATACAGGCTAAAAGATTATGTGCTTACTCTAAAAGGTATTCCCTAAAATTGATCCTGGTAGAGGAGGGAGACTTTTAATTTGTTGAAAATAAAAACAAGTGTGAACTGTACCTTCCTTACCTCAGAACTAATGCTCCAGGTTTTAAAGACAATGGATAAACATGTCCTGAACCCTAATCTTCCAACCCAAGAACTCCTCACTGATTTTCCTGGGAGAATCTCCCTTATGACAGTGGAGATACAACTCCACAAACATTTCATGAACTCATGTTTCCCTATAAGACAAGTATGGGAGAACTCTAACTGTAGAGATACAAATCCAAATTGGAGACATGATGGTGTGCCTTTCCCTAAGGATTTGTAAATGAGGAGGTATTAGTGGTGGTTTCATCATGATCCCTTTCTGACAATGGATCCAATGAATAAGAATCACTTCCATAATCGATTTTAATGAGGCTTCATGAAAGAGTTTTAGAGGATGAAGAGGTGATTTGAACCAATGAGGGGTGCATAAGTCTCTGGCATGTAGGTATTGGTCATGTAAGTAGGATTGGACGACCTGATGTCACCTTAATTAACAAACAAGGCAGAATATATGACTTGGAAAAAACTAGGTTTATCCTTCAAGAGACCTCACAGTTATTCCCATAAGTGGGGTGCTGAAGTTATTATATAAGGAATTTAGGGCGCAAAAGTGTTATTGAGTTTAGGATGTTAGGCACTTTGGGCATGCAAGTGTTATGGATTTCATACAATTAATGGACTTATGTCTTGTGATCATCCTTTAATCCCCTTTCCTTAGGTGTTAAATAACTATTTGAGAGGTTTCAGAAGACTTTTGTGTAGAAAAAGGATGACCAGAGCAATAATTGGGATTTAGGGAAATTCATTAGTACAAATAAACACCACAACGACCTTTTTATATGAAAAAATAGGACCCTGGGAGAATTGAGGTTGGCCATACAAGTGGGTAGCATTCCATTTGGTGGCATGCATGGTACTTGTGCACCAATGGTGATGTGTCTCAACTAGGGTGATTTCTGTTTGGACCCTTTGAAAATATTGAAATCCTCCAAGTATTTTATTCTCTTTTTTCTAATGTATTTTTCTTTTGTCACTTTTTCATCCATGAAATGGAATGAAGTGTCAACAAAATACCCCCCCCTCAGGATTGGATCTGAATGAAAATGGGTCTTCTGCTTAGGCAATGTGATGAAGAAAATGGTCAATAAGACCCGCTTGATCTATCTTGAATGATATTGGCACACAACATACTGGAACACAAGGTAGTGGTATTCAAGGTAGTGGTGATCAAGATAGTTACACTCATGTTGGATTCAACGACTATATATAGGCCCTTCAGTTCAACAAAAATCCCAAAGGCTCCTAGAAATCAAGCTTTCGGTGCACAAGTCAATTCATTCAGAGTCTTTTGTTGAAAATTTTGTTCACGTTTCTTTTATATGTTTTTCAGTTACACACTTAATGTGGGGTGACAACCTTGCATTACATAGTTTCACTTCTGCACTGAATGTGGGGTGAAGCCCTTGCACACCGTAGTTTCACTTGCGCACCACAATTCATTTTCCAATATTTCTTAATTTTATTGAATTTTTTTAAATGGAACTTACATTAAAAAAATAAACTTTCATCTCTTTTTCATGTTCAATGGATCATAAAACAATGGATCCAAATAGAATTTGAACTTCTATAGAATTATCAATATTGATAATTGAAGATATGATTAATATCATCAGAAATTATTGCATTGAAGTATGTGACACTACTCTCCCATGTTTTGAAACTGATCTAATGTATCAACAATATTTTCCAAGGAGTGATTATTTTCCTCTTTATAGTTATGGTCATCTCCATGATTCCAACATACTAGATCTGAAGAATTATGTTCATGTTTCTTTGTTACAAGACCATACTAGTTTCTTATCTGTAGATTTTTTGGTTGTAGGAACTTATAACAATGTTGGAATGACAGCCAAGGACCATTTCATACATTACAACCCATGTGTCCCATATTTTAAAGCACATACACTAGATCTGCAACCGCATTGTTATTCATCCATTTTTCAAGATTCTCAAATAGATCAATCCATGGGATAGAAGAAAAGTTGGCACTTTTGTCGGGAAGGGTCTGTTAAACCCCATGGATGTGGAAATATTGGGTTTGAAAAACATGTGTATAATTTATGGATGATTTGAAAGGTTCTTGAATTTTTGAAGCTGTATGGGTTAGGAAAACCAATGTATATTGATATGATGATTTTGTACAAGATCACCTAATATTCTGGTGTGTAAAGAGAAATTATTTCAATTTGAAACATGCATAATTAGGCATTAGTTTGTGGCATTCATATAATATTTCCAGATCTATGATCCTTGAATATATGTACCGTGAATTTATTCCTCCAAAGAAAACATTGAATGATGAAGAAAAGACACCAACCATGGCAGGTGAGCTGTTGAAAATATTTTAAAAACACTAGAATTTAGACATTACAATGTCCCATACAAGAATGGATTATATCTAAGAGGAATGTATGTACATATTAATAATGAAGAAGAAGGAGAGAGGTCCCACCTACACGTGTCCGATAAGTTTTCTCAAGGCAGAAATGAGAGGTGCGCTAGAAACATTCAAGACAACATTAGAGAATGGAGTGTTTGAAATGTGGGGGTATGAATATAACACTAAAATTATTGTGGAGATGAATCTTGTAGGTTTCTTGGATATGTGGATAAATGTATATTTGTTGCATGTTCAAGTTTCCAAGGGTGTTGTAAGGCCTAAAACGTTTTTTATAGAAGCCAAGATGGAAGATAGGAAGATGGTGTTGTTGGATACCCCTATTTAGGAGAATATCCATAGGATCTTGTGTAATATTTATAGAGGTAAGTATCCTTTTAGTATAGTAGGAACATTACAGGTTTTATGGGGATGTATTTCCACTCATTTCAGAATCTATGCTCTACAGAGTGGGTTCTTGGTCCTCAAAAGATCATTCTGAACCCCTTTTCAAGATTTTTCTAGTATTTCACCTTTTCCCTTGACACCTTATGATATTAAGGTAAAGTTGAGTATGTTTGAGTTGGTCCATATTTTCCCTTATGGAAATCTGCTTACGGGGTGATATGTTGATGATGGGATGACCTTCTTAGAGTTAAAGGCATATATTATAGCTTGTAGAGATGAAGTATTGGCCATCAGAATTGATGGAGAAATCATATGTGAGGCCAAAATTCCTTACAGATTCTCATGTCAATTCAAATTCTTACAACAGATTAATTTATCTCCTCTAGTGCATGTAAGATTAATGAAACATTAGATGCTCGCTCAACAACTATGGTTGCTAATAACTTTAGAGCTGACTACGAGAATATTTAATTTACCTGTCACTGATGCAATGAGTAGATTGAGTATCTGGTATGTTGAGAGTTGGGTTGCATCATACCCCAAAGGGGTAGTAAATAATGTTGTATCTTTGGTTAGAGTAATGAGAGGATGTACAAAAAAACCCTCTCATTTAGATGTTGCTTCATTAGCATCAGAGGCTGATTCATCAAAGTTATATGCTCTGAATGATGATGTTCATAGTTCACCAAAGCGACCTCGTGAAAGATATAATCCACCTTCCAAAGTCAAGCGGGCGAAACTTTCAACACCAACTAAAGCTGTATCGATATGGTCTATTCATAATAATTCAGAATATAATTGGGTCCAATTTTATCATCCACCATCTATGATGGAAGGGATTGGGAAGCCTTCCAGATCTAGGACTTCAAGATCTTCTTCAAATCTACCATGAATGTACTCTGAATATATTCAACCTGAGGCGATTCAACAATGGAATATATTTCATTGTCATTCTAAAACCACATGGATAAATTTATGTGAAGGGTTGCATATTCTGAGAATAGAAGATCCACAGGGTTTATATGATATCCAATTTTAGAATAATCTTAATGAAGTAAGGATTCATATATGGGTGTTGGAAATGCTCATATATGAAATTGATGAATCAATTCCCACTATAAAAGGAGCAAATGAGATGAAATATTGTAGTTCCATGGGAGAGATTTACCCCTTATTTGATGAAGAATGGCATGTTATTTTCAATCTTGAAGATGTAAGTTTTATTTTTCTCATATTTGTTTCTTCTTTGTTATTTGAATTTAGTCAAAGAATTATTTCTCATGGGAAATAACATCTTAAATAGTAGTTGACTAAGGGAAAGTCGACTGAAGAACCATCACCATAGTATAGCCAAAGTGGTTATGCACTTGGAGCTATTTGATCAACCAGTGAATCAGTAGAGTTATCTCTAGATTTAAAGGACATAGAGTTTGAGATAAAATGAGGATTACGATCTCAAATACATATTTTTGGAGATGATTATTCAAGTCCAGCTAAAAATAAAACAAAGAATAAGACACACCAAATAAAGAAAACTATGGTTAAACATTTTATTAACAGTGGTAAACATTCCTGATAGAATTATGTTTAGACATATCCATAGAAAGTGTTTAAACATAATTGAATTGAAAGAACTTTTTATGTCTCTTACCATAGGGAAATTAATGGTGAGCCATGGGGAACTATTGAGGGAACTTCCAATGAAGGAATTTTTTCATCCAACGATGTGGGTCTTTTGACTGAAGGGGTATCTACGTTAGAGGAAACAACATCTGTCCTGAGCACTGCTTCTTTTCCCGATACTAGGAGAGAGGATACCTTTAGTAAGTAAAAATTGCTTCATGATTACTATGTGTATTAACAAATGACTTTCTTTTCTATAAAATTTCATGCTCATCACATGCACTAGAAAATTCAGTGACGACTGATTCTGATCCTGCTGCTATTATTGAGGTGGTTATTCTGGGTCAAAATTTGTTAGAGGAGGGTCATGAACCAACCACTTCGAATATTATCATGGGTGAGACCAATATGGGACATGGGATGTCATGAAAAGATATAATCAATATTGGTATATCTTTTGAAGATACATTGGAACATCTTAATATGCCATGTGCTTTAGAAGAATGTGATGTTCTTTATATAGAACCAAGTGGACATGATTTTTTATTTTCCATTCCATCAATATTCTCATGCATAATTTTCTGACAATAATCAGTTGAAATGTAAAGCTTCATCTATAGAAATAGCTACATTGATGATGCCTCAATGAAACCTCGATATCACTGTTTATCCCACTAGTGTGGTGGTGTTGGCTCAGGTGACCCTCACAATGGAAAATATGCATGTTTTTTATTTGGATAACTCTAAGCATGTTCAAGAAGGGAACCCACACCAAGAAGAGTCAACCAAAACTACTAAGGCTGAAAATTTTTAGGAGTATTCTTCTCAATCTATCTATATTTTCTTAGGTAAGGGTTATCAACATTATGATTATTCCCTCTCTCTCTATTACTTTGAAGTTAATAATGATTTAAATTCATCATGTATGATTATCGGCTTAAATGGATATGTCGGATGGTGAAACTTTTCCCTCAGATCAACCAGCATCCTGAAGTAATGCAGCCACTGTTAGGGGAGGAACAAAACACGACACTTCTTTAAAGGCATTAACCATGGGACACATTCCCCTTATAATAGCGATTCTGAATCAGATCTAGAGCTGCAGAAGGCTCATCAACGTGCACATCACATGGCATGACAAAACATTTGGAAGATAATATATGAGGTTCCCCTTAAATAATTGTCTTCACGTATTCAACGGATTTTATCTCTGTTCACTACAATGGGATTTAGCGGTTTTTAATACCATGAAATCCATATTTCAGTGAAAGAGAGCATAAAAAAAGGGAGAAAGAGTAGAAATTTCAATAAAATCGGATAAAATCCTAATTATTTTTCAATATTAATGAATTCCAAGCAACATTTTCTCATGTTGAGGCCAATCATACTGCAAATTATATATGGCATATGCAGTAATATAAAAAGAATATTATCCAAATGTCACGTCTTCAAAAAGAGATGGATATCATTGTAAGGGAGCTTGGAAAACTTAATGGTTCGATAGAATAATCCCATAAGTAGGGTGAAAAATATAGTGTGGATGCTAGATAAGCACTTCATCATGTTGAGGAGAAGAAGACATGTAAGATAACTAAAATTCATCAGGCATCTTATCGAGCTCAAGAGGCTATCAAACAAATGAAAAGATATGTCGAGGGCCTTTTAGGATTTATAATGAATAGAATCCATTTTTTATGTTTCTTTGGGACTTTTATTGATTATAAATTAAAATAATTTTGTTTTATAATCAATTATGTCTTTATCCTAGAAACAAATCTATTTTTTGCTCAGTCTCAATATTAAGGATACTTATTAGGTAAGATTCGAATTCTTCTTAAATTTATCCTTTAGGGTTTTCATCCAAAAAGGATTTGTGCCTTTTAATTTTTACTTCTCAATATTTCCTAGACCATATAGAGTTTTAGTCTAGTGAGCTAAGAATCAATTTTTTTTCTAGATTTACCATTGTAGGTTTTCAACCAGGGGGGTATTATATCACTTTTTTCGATGATTAAAGTCATGCATGTTGGAATAATAAAGAAAATGATTAAGGTTGACTAGCTTTGACTAGGAATTTGGATATTATACCCCAATCAAACCTGGTTAGTTGGCGAAATTCACAATATTTTTAGATATTTCCAAGTGAAATCTTTAGTCATGATGATTATTTATATATTGTCACAAAAACTAAAACTTGAAGTAAAAATAGAGGAGTTATCTAATGAAAATGTTACCTCTTTTTGAAAAACCGATTATGCAGGATGTATTATGTAGGGCCAACTAGGGAATGTTTTTCATAGCCATATAGTGGAATATTTTAACTGACATGGCTATTATGTTAGATAGTCATGCAAGGCCACCTCGTGGAACATATTGCATTGTCAAGAATAAGATCTGTCAAGAATTTTGACATTCTATTATTGATAATCAAAGGGGTTTATAATTTGGTTGTCTCAAGTACACATTAGGTGGCTTTTCCAAGGAAAGTTATTTGAGAATAAAAGGGTCAATTTGTACCGATATAGGCTATGATTGAGGAACCAATCCTATATTAATTTTCTCTATGAAGGATGGTATATTTTTTAGAAAGGGGCTTTCTGATATTCTATTATGTAGTTTAAAGTCATGTAAAAAGGACATTACGATGTATAGTTTTAATTCATACATTAAAGGCATTTGGTTGTGTAGTTTTAAGACATGGAGTATGTAAATTAGAATGTGTAGTTTTATGTCATGAAACAAAGACATTAGATGGATTTATTTGAAGCTATTTATGTTTGACTAGAGGTGTATATGTCTTCAATTTCTACGTAATTGGTCTGGAAATATATTTCCATACTCTGGTATAGAATGGAAGAATTGTAAATAATGATTTAGGTATTTATAGATAAGAAAAGTGATATGGGAAAGGGATAATGGAATTGGAAGAATTATTTTCCAAGAACGATGTTACCGTTATTTGAAAAAACCCATTATGTGGGTTTTATTATGTAGGCCCATATAAGGCATGTGTTGCATAGACAAACAATGAAATCTGTCAATAGACTTGACCATTATGTGGAAGACTTATGCAAGGCCACCCAGGGGTACGCACTGAATGGTCAGAAAAAGTATTTCTCATGTATCATATATTCTACTGCTAAAAGTGGGGGAAAGTTTATAAAGATTCAAAATTTCCGAATCGAAGAGTTGGGTTTATAGAGAATATTACCTGAATATAAAGGGGATATTTCAAGTCATGATTTATGGTTATTTAAATATGCTTTGACCACATATAGACGGAAAATGTGTAAACCATGGTCTTGGAAGCTTTCAGGTTGAGAGAAAGGATATGGGGAAATATATAATGGATGACCCATTTAAAATATAGGTTCCTATATATAATCATGAATGTTTGAAGGGAAATGAAAAGGATTCTACCAATAAATAAGTTTCCGCAATTTGAAAAACCCTTTATAGAGACTGTATTATACTGGGATGGCGAGGTCATGTGCTGCATAACCAAACAGTGGAACCCTTTGGCTGACAGGCCTGTTATGTAGGAAAATTTTATTCAAGGATACACAAGGGAACATACAACATAGTGAGGTTAAAGGGTTCTCATGTATCAAAAACACTACCACTAGAAACCGAAGAAATATTATGAGGATCTAAAATTACTCAATATTATGAGTGTGAAATGCAGAAGGGGTGATGACCGATGCATTGGAGAAATATTTGAAACAATATTGGCCACACGTTTGGAGTCCCTTATAAAGATCTGACTCATATATATAATGGGAATATCATTTGATTCCCTTGTAGGATCTCTAATGAGAGGACATCAAATAGAGGTATTCTACATAAATATTTAATTTTATGTGTTAGATTGGAAATTTTATTTTATCACATAGCTGGAACTAAGATCTTAGTCCTAGTTTCCTGTACGTATCTCAATAGGATGAGAATGAAGTCATAAATAGTTCATTGGGTACCATGTAGTTTAAATTCATGTGGTAAGGACATTATGTGCTTCGATATAAATAGAATTTAAGTCTCTTCATGTATATCTTACTAGTAAATTAAAGAGAAGATGATTTTTCACATCTTTCCACTGTTGGGACTAAGATAGAAAATCAGGACGTCACTACGTATCACATATAAATGTGAATCGAGCCACATGTAGTTCTTGAAGGACTATGCAGTTTATCATCTTGCAGTGAGGATGAAGGTGAAGTGATGTGAGATGACTACATATCGCATAAAAATGGGGAATAAAAGATACACAGTATTTTAAAAGGAGATCTTGCATTTTATTGTCATGAAATTATGAAATATAACCCGAAATAAAAATAAAAATAACTTATTTATTGTGATAATTTCTTTTACCAAATCCTAATTCTACGTGAGTTGGTCTCACTGTGGGAAATGAGGAGTTGTAAAAGGTATATTATACAACAAAAAGTGATAACAAGTAAGGGATAAAGGAGTGATAATTATATGGTGGCTAAGCCAAGTTATAGGACATGCACATCGATACATTTATTGCTGAAAAAATAATTATGCCACGCATAGTTACTGATAGTGTTCCCCATATAAATCAATTTTTGACTTAGGGAAGAGGGATTTTTATAATTTTCGGGATGATGGTTGGACCTAAAGAAGAATTTATAGGCATCACCATGTATCTGATTTAAACAAGTGAAAACTTATAAGTCTTGGAAGAAGACCCAATGCAAATTTCATTTGTGCATAGGTAAAAGAAAGAGGGTTTTCATTCATGAAATTATGGCTGGGCCTAATAATGGATATTTCGGTGTCACTACATATCTCACATGGATGAGAATCAAGCCACACGTAGTTCTTGATTCATTCCCTATGTTGGTTTGATGAATACACATAGGGAATAAAGGAGCATACTTTTTTTAGGGATGGGGCCAATATTAGAGTTCTAGTTGTATCTACATATCCCATTTAAATGCGAATCAATCCAAATGTTGTTCTCGAAAAGATTTTCCCCCACACCAATTGTGTTTTATGTGAGAGAAGTGGGATTTTAATGCATTCCAGAATAATGGTTAAACTTATGACCCATGATTGTATGAAGATCAATCTGTGTATTCTGGAAGTGTACTATGTAAATATTGGGTTCATATACAAAAGGAAAATGGGAACTAAATTTCTTTATGGTTGCAACTAGGCCCAATATTGGAGATATGGGCATCAATATGTATCCCATTGGAATGAGAACCAAGGTATTCAGAGTTCATTAAACAATATTACCTATGGAGATATAACTCAAGAACACAAGGAATGTGGGAATTGTTTTTATGACTGAGCCCCATTGTAATGTCCCAGATTTTACTATGAATTATTTTAATATTATATGGGAATTATTTCGAGACCAGGCTCTGAGACGGCGTGCAGTTCCGAGGTCCGATGAGCCCAGAACAAATGTTTGAATTTAATTCAATAATTAAATTACGCGTGCATGTGGTTTTCCTGAAAAAGTGGAATAACTCATGAAGGGGTGCTCGGATCAGAAATATGTGGGCACCGTTACGTTTGGAACAATGATTTTACCTTAGGCGAGGCCTAACATCGGCAGGCGCAGGTCGGTGGTGAAATCCAATTTTTGGACGTAACCATAATAAAATATTTGTTTTAAATGTTTTATTAAATCCAGGTTGCAGTGAAATATTTTTATTCTTTTAAATAGAGATTTCACAGGGGAGGGGTCAAGGTTACAATTCCCATAACTCTGAATCTCTCTGGAGAGCTCTGGAGAAAACCTCCTGACGCATCAACGACGTTCTTGACGATTTTCACCGGCGACGATGACGCGACGACCGGATATTAGCCAACGAACACTGCGGATCCAGGTAGGATGTTTTTCTTTTGATTTTCCTTTCCCCGTTCTTGATTCCTATGACAAACACAGACTAATCTGCGAACCGATTAGCCAGCGGATCGATCGTTTTGCGGGCGGGCATGATTTGGGGTTTTATCAGGAAATCAATTACTCGAGATTTTATAATCTGTTGTTTGTTGAGGTTTTGATCTAATGGTGATGAACCTGGATCGTCACAAAAAATGATCTATGTTCTTCCCTCTTGTTTGATTCCTTTATTTTCTACCTCGCGTTCTTCATTGCGTTCTACAGGTTCTTGGAATAAATCTATCATTGCACAATCGTTTGTTGGCGCAACGATCTAAGATTGTAGATCCAACCCTGGATCGATGTCATGGAGGTGCGACGATGGTTTTGGCGGGTGATTCGGAGCGGATCGGGAGATACGAGTTTTTGGGAATTTTTCTTCAGATGGATCATTCGAGGTTTTATGATCCGATTTAAAGACCGAAAACACCTGACACAGTGTTCGCATGATGAAATGAACCAACCCCTGCAGTATCGGGACGAACGGACAAGAAACCTTGGATCTGGAGGATTGGCCACGGTGTGAGGAGGAAGACAACGCTTTTGGAAATTTTCTGATTACATGGCTTGTAGTATGGGCTACACGGCGTGTGTTCGTCAGCAGATCACCTGGTGTGTACTCCGGGAGTACACGGACATGGGTTGGGTACATGGACAAGTACACAGTGTGTAGTATGGGATAAACGGCATGTGTTCGTCGGCAGATCATCTGGTGTGTACTCCGGGAGTACACAGAAATGGGTTGGGTACATGGCCAAGTACACAGCGTGTATACCCCTCCCCGGCCAGACCCGGCCAGATACACGGGATACCCCGTGTACTGGTACACGGGAAGAAGACACAGACACGGATATAGACCATGTACGGGCACATAGACATCGTACATGGAGCGAGCCCCAGGTGCTCAGACAGGGCGTGTGGGTCTTCTACACATCGTGTAGTTACTTCTATCTGACAATTCAAATGACACGGGCCGTTTACACGGGCAGTACCCGGAGTCAAGGAACACAGCATGTGATCCTTCTACATGTTGTGTAGTTGTGTTTTACACAGCATGGATGGATGACATGGGCCGTTTACATGGGCAGTACCTGGAGTTAAGGAACACGGCATGTAACCATACTACACGCCGTGTAACCAATTCTTCATGGCTTGATCCAGTTGCCTTCTTTGACTTGGAATGATTTCTTTAGGGTTCATCCCCTTTTTCTTTCTCTTTAAGGTTCCCGGTATCATCTCCTATATACAAGAGTATGATCCCTTCAGTAGGACATCCTGAATAAAGTTGTTGGAATCCCCTCTGTGAGACTTAGAGCCGGATCCTCTATTCATTTCTGGATGCCTAGGTAGAGTTCTTGGTATCAACGTGACCAACTTTACCCAGGCGTCGATCCTCTGCTTAGCGGATTAGCTCATACTGAGTTGTCGGAATCACCCCATGACTTGGTTGTGATCCTCATATGAGCATCATGTTCTCAAAGTACTTGTGGAGTGTTTTCTCCCGGATGAGTACTTAATTTTTCTCTCTTCAGACCTAGAAGTGTGTTCTACCGGTTGCATGCTTAGTGGAATCTTCGAGCTGGATCCTAGTTGTGGTTTCACAATGATCATTGTGTATGAGTATATCTAGATATTATCGTTATATGTTCCGTAGACATATACTGTGTAGAGCTGACTGTACTTTTCTTTTGTGGGATTTCCATTGTTGTATTTACTTTGTGTTTTCGGGGTTTTCTACTGGGTATTGTTATACTCACCCCTGCACGGGCTTTTCCCGCACGTGTCATGTCTTGTGTAGAAGAGCGAGCCTTTTACAGGATTTTAGGCAGACCAGGACCGGATGGTACTCAGTGAGATCAAACATGCCGAGGTGTGTTCTTACGGCTACAAACTGCAGTCCCAGCACCTTTTTTGCAGGTTGGACATTGTTTCAGACTCTCTTTTGGTGGTTTTGTACTTTTGGCCCGGGGTTTAACTTTCTTTTACTTTACATTCCTATCGTACTCTGTTGGTTTGGTTTTAGTGTATGCATGCATCTTTTCCTTTTAGTAGTTTTTACTTTTCAGCATTGTGTACTTGGAGATGTGTCTGCATGTGTACAAGTTTATAGGCAATGCCTCCCATGTTAGTAGCATGCCTACTCGGTGCTAGTCACCATCCCCTGGCCTATTGGAGGCGGGTTTGGGGAGTTGCAGCTCGGGCCCCACTGGGACGGGTCGTGATAGAGTGGTATCCGTGCTGGTTGGTTCTACCGTAGGACCGAGAGTTTGTGAGTTGGTTTGGGGCAACAGTGTTAAGTGTTTTGAATTCGGCTTTCAGGCTAGGGACCCCAATGTTTGTGTGGGTGGCCAACGTATCCATACACCAGGACTCTAATAAATTCCTTTTCGACTTGGAACATGAGAACACTAGTTTAAGTGGAAAACAATGGTACATGCATCATATAAGAATGGGATGTGGTTTCCATGTCCTTCTTGAGTCAGCTCTCTAGATATACTCATTGACTGAGTTACATATTGTTTCCTTACAGGATGCCTCCGCGACGCACACCCATTAGGATCATGCAGCTCGATCATGAGGATGACCGCCTCAGTGATGAAGCTTCGATACAGGGACCAGATCCCCTAGTTTTACCATCGAGTGGTGTTCCAGTTATTCCGCCACCTGTGGAGCAGTGTTTTGTGCCTGCTGTACCAGTGGAGGAAGAGTGAAGACTGAGCACACTCCATGAGTTTCAGAGGCAGAGACCCCTCAGATTTTGAGGTGAGCCTGACCCTCAGGCAGTAGAGGACTAGCTTGAGGTAGTGGCCAGAGTCTTCCGTTTGGTTAGGACACCAGCAGAACAGATGGTGATCCTGACAGCGATCCTTCTGCAGGGCTCGACAGGACGATGGTGGAGTTTGGTTATCCAGACTCACGACAAGGTGACTCTTGCATGGTCGGAGTTTTAGCGTCTCTTCAGATAGGAGTTTTCACCGGTTACCTTGAGAGAAGTACATATACAGGAGCTTCTTCAGCTCCAGTAGGGAACCATGATGGTGGATGACTATTCATTGAGGTTTACTGACCTCTCGCGGTACTCAATGGATATGGTCAGAGATCAGTACTTCAGAGCTCAGACTTTTGAGCGGGGCTTGCACAGAGATATCTGAGCTAGAATCATCCCTATGAGCATTCTTACCTATGTTGGGGGTGCTCGAGCATGCTTTGGTTGTCGAGATCTTCTTGGTATAGCAGAGACAGCCAGAAGTTGTTAGTAGTGGGCGAGCTGGAGAAGAGACCTCGGCAACAGGGAGTCGACGTCGGGGACCCAGGCGTGGGAGATGTTTTCAGAGGAGATCCCGACATAGGGGATCTTCTGTATAGGGTTTTCAGGGAACATCCAGCCAGACTTAAGAGAGGCAATGCTACTCATGTGATGGCAGGGGACATCTCGCTCAAGATTGTCCGACCCGTTGTACTACTGACATGGGAGCAGTGGATGGATCACCGAGGCAGAGGGAACCTGTGGAGCAGACAGATCCACAGGGGAGCAGATGCGGTAGGGGAGCTGGGAGAGCAGCTGGTGGTGGTCGGCGTATTTACCCTTTACCACCACCACCCCAAGAAGTCCACCCTAGGCTCAGGGAACTGGTGGACAGAGGCAGGGACAGCTGCAGGCGGCAGAGGCTTATGACCCAGGTACTCCCGGAATGATTAGAGGTACAATATGTTTCTTTTCTACTTTGGTTGCCGTACTAATAGACACAGGTTCTAGTTATTCTTTTCTGGGTGCTTATCTTTTTCGAGACCTTGAGATTCCAGTTGAGCCGTTAACTCAACCCTTACGCTTAGAAACACCGACTTGAGAAGATTCAGAGATCACACACCTCTGTAGATAGTGTGACCTGACCCTTAGAGGTGAGAGTTTCAGTTGGAACCTCTTGGTGGTAGCGTCGAGGCCTTACGATTTCATTCTTAGTATGGATTGGCTATCCACATTTCATGCCCAGATTGACTATTTTAGGCGAAGGGTGAGGTGTGTTCCCAGTGATGGAACAAGGTTCTATTTTTTCTGTGAAAGAGAGACCCAGGCCGCACAGGATGGACTCGTGCATAAGAGGGGACAACTAGTTTCACATCAGTTGGCTAGACTCTCCCTAGGCGAAGCAGATGTTACAAGTTTCCAGTTTCTAGCAGTAGTGGCTGAGTACGATGGCGTCATTCTGGAGGATGTCCCCAGACTACCTCCTCATCGGGAGATAGATTTCTGCATTGAGTTGCAACCCGGGCGACACAGATATCGGCATCAGCATATCAGATGGCTCATGCAGAGCTTCATGAGATGAGGGTACAGCTGGACGACTTGCAGAATAAGGGATTTGTGAGACCTATCGTTTCACCCTAGGCGGCCCCAGTGCTGTTTCCCAAGAAGGCAAATGGGTGCTTGAGGCTATGTGTGGATTACTGGCACTTGAATCAGGTGACCGTGAAGAACCGGTATCCACTACCAAGGATCGATGACCTCTTCGACCAGTTGAGAGGGTCGCGATGGTTCTCGAAGGTTGATCTATGATCAGGCTATCACCAGTTGCGAGTACGGGATGAGGATGTACCGAAGATGGATTTCAGATGTCACTACGGTCACTATGAGTACTTGGTGATGCCCTTCGGCATGACGAACGCCCCGAAAGTGTTCATGGGACTCATGAACTGGATCTTTCAGTCCTATCTAGATCTGTTAGTTGGGGTCTTCATCGATGATATCCTTGTGTACTCTGCGTCCGAGGAGGACCACGAGAGACACCTAAGGATGGTTTTGGACAAACTCTGAGAGAACTAGTTGTATGGGAAACTCTTGAAGTGTCAGTTCTCGATACGGAGTTTCACTTTCTGGGTCACGTTATCTCAGCAGATGGTGTAGTAGTGGACCCAGCCAAGGTGGAGGTAGTACTAGCATGGGAGCCACCCCAGAGCGTGACAGAGGTGAGGAGTTTCCTTGGGATGGCAGACTACTATCAGATATTCATTGTTGATTTCTCCAGGATTTCATCACCCATGGCAGCTTTTACCCGAAAGGGGTAGCCTTTCGTGTGGACCAAGAGATGCCATTAGGCTTTCCAGCAGTTGAGACAGAGTCTGACGAGCACCCCGATCTTGATATTACGAGAGGAGGGTGTCGAGTACGTGGTGTTCTGTGACGCATCATGAACCGTGCTTGGTTGTGTTTTGATGCAGAGGAAAGCGGTGATTACCTATGGATCACGCTAGTTGAGGCCCCACGAGAAGAACTATGTGACCCATGATCATTAGTTGGCAGCGGTAGTATTCTCATTGAAGATGTGGCGGCACTACCTGATGGGTGAGCAGTTTACCGTCTACTCTGATCACAAGAGTCTCAGCTATATCTTTTCTCAAAAGGATCTGAATTTGAGACAAAGACGGTGGCTTGAGTTCTTCTAGGATTACAACATTGAGATCGTTTATACTCCTGGGAAGGGGAACATGGGGGCAGATGCTCTCAGCAAGAGATCTAGTTCGCAGTTGTTAGATTAGGAGATAAGGTAGTTGGCCTCTTTAAAGTTATCCTTCGTGGATAGAGATGAGGGAGCCTACCTTCAGTCGATGGTTGTTACCCCTACACTCTTACAACGAGTCAGGGAAGCACAACTCGAGGATGCTAGCTGTAAGACTCTACATGCACAGATATCCACAGGTGATGTTGCTGATGGATATTCAGAAGGTGGGGAGCACATTGTTCTTTTTAGAGGATGTACTGTAGTACCAGTGACGTTGCAGGAGGAGGTTCTGAGAGAGTTTCACACATCTACTTTTGCGGTTCATCCATGAGTGGCAAAGATGTAATAGGACCTCCGACGTTAGTTCTGGTGGCCAGGAATGAAGAAGACTGTGGCAGAGTTTGTTTCTCGGTGCCTTACTTTTCAGCAAGTAAAGGCTGAGCACCAGGTGCCAGCAGGTTTGACTCAGCCCCTTGATGTGCCAGAGTGGATGTGGGATGAGATATCCATGGACTTCGTGATAGGCCTACCATGTACGTCCAGGGGACATGATGCCATCTGGGTGATTATTGATTGACTCACCAAGTCGGCACACTTCCTAGCCATACGGGAGCGGAGTTCAGTAGAGAGCTTGGGAATCCTCTTCCTGCAGAAGATAGTTCTACTTCATGGAGTTCCACCCATGATCATCTCAGATCGTGATACTCGTTTCACATCCCGATTGTGGAAGGGATTGTAGGAAGCTTTCGGGACTCAGTTACGCTTGAGCACAACATTTCATCCCTAGACTGATGGTCAGACAGAGCGGACCATCCAGGTCTTGGAGGATATGCTACGAGCTTGCATACTTTACTTCGGTCGTAGCTGGGAGGATCACCTACCACTGGTGGAATTTGATTATAAAAACAGTTATCATTCCACTATTGGTTTGGCTCCATTCGAGGCTCTTTACGGGCGACCTTGAAGGTCACAACTTTGCTGGACTGACCCAGGAGAGTCACCACTCATGGGCCCAGATATGGTGAGAGCTACTAAAGAGAAGGTGCAGGTCATCTAGGAGCGGATGAAGATTGCACAGAGTCGGAAAACGTCTTATGCCGACAGGAGGCGGAGGCCCTTGGAGTTCGAGGAAGGAGACCATGTTGGAACCAGGTTCTTCAAAGCATGATTTGGTGTATGGTTTGTGTTTGTTGTCAATCCTCAGTGGAAGTTCCGAATGTGTTCCAGCAAAGTGATCATACAGTTCAAGCAGACAACAATTTTGAAGGTGGCGCTGTTTCCCAGTGTTTGCCAAATTTTTGGGCCTCAAAATCGGAAAATGAAGACATGGATTGTCTGCAAAAGGAGCTTCGCAGAAAAAGGAAGTGGTGCGCGAAATATAAGAGGCTTGCGCGAAAAACTTAAGTTAGGCGCGGAAAACAGCGGGATGCGCGAAATAGTTTTTCGCGCAAATAGTGTTTCGAAATCAGAGAGGTGAAAAATGGAAAAGGCATGGGCTGCGTGGAAAATCAGGGATGTGCGCGAAATACTTAAGTTGGGCGCGGAAAACAGCCGGATGCGCGAAATAGCTTTTTCGCGCAAATGCTATTTCAGAATCAGTTTGGTGAAAGATGGCAAAGGCATGGGCTGCGCGGAAAATAAGGGTTGTGCGCGAAATACATAAGCTGGGGGAAAGATTACGCGCCAGATGAGAGTTTTTCCGCGCCGAAGGGGATTTTGCGCGCAGTGGTCTTAGTCGCCTATAAATATGAGGTGACCCCCTTCATTCGGCTGGTAAGAAGACTTAGAGAAGATCCGAGGTCTGATGCGCGAAAAGAATCGCGTAAAGGAGCTTGCGCGAAATATTTGGAGTTGCGCGAAAAAGGGGATTTTTGCGCGAAATATTTTTTCCGCGCCAAAAGAAAATGTTGCGCGCAATAGGATGATTTTGCGCGCAAATGGTTGATGTTTCGCATATTTCTCAGTAAGGTTTGTCTGCACGTTTTGGTTATCCAGTTCAGTGGTTCTGTGCGTTCTAGTGCATCTCTTCCGGACTTCGATGCAAGCAGAGTCTCGTGCTGAGCAGAGGCAAAGACTTCAATGCAAAGGTTATTGAAGAGACCTTCACGTCTATAAACTGAGTGAGACTTCACCAACGGCAGTGAGCCAGGGGGATTCAACGGGAGTGACCCTAGGGAAGCAGTGAGCTATCCCTAAAACTTATGTAAAGGCAGTGAGCCTGGGACAGAGTGTCTGTACCCGAACATTTGTATCCGCAGCTAGTGAAGCATAGTGGATTTAGGTACGACCGACAATCTGTCGGCGTATGCTCCTTGGACGTAGCCCTTAGTGGTGAACCAAGTAAAAAATTGTTGTGTCATCTCTCTGCATGTGAATGTTTAATTGCTGATCATATCCTTCATACAGGTTTAAGAAGTTCCTGCCAACGTGGGAACAAGATCCACAACTTTAAGAAGAAAAAGTTGCCACCCTGATTCACCCCTCCCCTCTCAGGGTGTCCCGGGGTCCTTCAAGTGGTATCAGAGCGAGGTTGCTGGTCTTGAATCTGTCCTTTGTCGCCATGGAGAATGCAGCCAATGTGAGGGGAGTCCCTCTCTTTGATGGAAATAATTTTCAGATCTGGAAGAATAGGATGCGATCTCATCTAAGATCTCTTGGAATGGAAGTTTTGTTTTCTATTGTGCAAGGAATACAAGTCACTGATCAAACAGGACTGGCTATGACTGACACAGACAGGAAAATTCTTGATGCAGATGCTAAAGCTCAAAATGCACTCACCGCAGCTCTTTCTGATCAGATATATCTAAAGGTGATGAGTTGCACTTCAGCAAAGTCTATGTGGGATAAACTTGAAAACATTTATGAAGGAGATAGCAAGGTAAAGGAGGCAAAACTTCAGGTTTTACATAACAGGTTTGACGACCTAAAGATGCATCCCAATGAAAATGCAGATTCATTTTTTAATCGAATTACTGAAGTAGTGGGAGAAATTCGAGGTCTTGGAGAAGAAATCAAAGACATTGATATCGTTAAGAAAATATTGAGAAGACTTCCTCCCATGTACAATGCAAAGGTGTCAGCCCTCGAAGAAAGAGATCTATCCAAACTTTCCCTGAATGATTTGTTAAGTAGTTTAGTGGCATATGAGATGAGAGTCAAACCTGAAGATGCCACGACTCGCGTGAGCAAAGAAATGGCATTCAAAGCCATGGACAAACTGAAAATTTCAGAAGATAGTAGTGGTGATGATGACGAAGAAAAAGAAATTCTTTCTCTCATTGCGAAGAAGCTGAAAAAGGGTAAAGGTAAATTTAGAGGTAAGTTACCTCTTGCATGTTTCCGTTGTGGAAGAGTTGGGCACATTGCCTCTCAGTGCCAAAGAAAGTTGGATAATGATGAGAGCGAAGCTGAAGACATTGAAAAGCCTCGGAAAAGGTTTTTCAAAAAGGGTGATTTCAAATCTGGAAAGAAAATGCAGAGGAAGAGCTTTGTCTGTGAGGAAGAAGATGATGATATTGAATTCTGTGAGGAAGAAGAACCAGAATTTAAAACTGAAAAACATGCTTCCATGATGGCTACCACTGAAATATCAGATTCTTCAATCAATAAAGGCATAGATAATCAGAGTACTGCCCTTGATAATCCAAAGGTTCAAATTAAGGATGCTTTCTCCAAGATTGAGAGTAAATGTAAGAAATGTAAGAAGTGGAAGGAAATGGTCAAAGAGTCATCAGAATATGTTGATGAACATGAAGCTGAAATTGAACGTCTGGAAGAGTTTGTGAAAGTTCAGTCTAAAATCATTGAAAGCAATGATGATGTATTGGATCTTAAGATAAGAATTTAAGAGCAGGGAAAGGTCATCAATGACCTCACCTCAAGACTGGAAGAAAAGTCCAAGACTACTGAGGGTCTTGAGGAGGAAATTGTTACTCTTAGGAGTAAACTTGAGACCGAATCTTTTTCAAAAGAATCAAGGAAGAAAATACAACCTAGAAGATTCTCAGATGCTGAATTATTGGCAAGAGCCAAATGTGGTTTCGATGGAGTTGAAAAAATCTTGAGCGTTCAAAGACCCGCCTGCATGGGAAAGCGTGGAATTGGATGTGAAGCTGAGACATCAACTGCTGGAAATAAAGAAAATCAAAAGGAAGACAAAACGAAGGTTGAACATGTTGAAACATTTTCTGAAGTGCTGAAAAAGGAACCCTCAATCCAAACTAGAAGGATAACTGACAATTACCATCAAACATTTAGAAATGATAGGCAGTTCAACTACTCTCACAGGGATGAAGGTGTGAGGAGAATTTCAGGTGTGAAGGCATTCCCTCACATGAAGTGTCAATTCTGTGGCTATCTGGGCCATACTATGTCATATTGCGAAGAGGCAAGGAGTTACTTTAATGGAGAAGATCTGGTAAATCAACAAAGGAGACCGATTTCATATCCTCCATCTTATAGAAGAAATATCTTCCATGGTTACTGTTTTAATTGTTCTAACTTTGGCCATAAAGCTATTTTTTGCAGGCAGCGGTATGACAAGAGAAATTCATACAACACCCAAAGACGGGACAGGGTTCATCCTCCTGATGATGTTGTTCTCACAAATATTTTTTCTCTTCTGGGAGAAGATTATGGGAATGAAGACTCAGATTATGTGGAAGAAAGTTTTAAAAGGCCATCAGTGTCTTATGCTCAATCCAATATCTCATGGAAAGAAAAGAAGAAAATCGAGAAATCCAATCTTGCGGAGGTAGCCCTCAAAGCTACAAAGAGTAGCAGCACCTGGATTCTTGATAGTGGATGTTCTTCCCATATGACAGGAAATGCTGACCTTCTGAAGAACATTGAAAAGAAGGTTGATCGAACAGTACGGTTTGGTAACGATGGCGCTTTGAAGATTAAAGGCAGTGGGAATACTGCTCTCGCCAACGGAGAGCTGAAAAAGACTGAAGTTCTTTATGTGGACGGTCTACGCCATAATCTCCTCAGTGTAAGTCAACTCTGTGACTCAGGGCTCATAGTAACCTTCAATCAAAAAGGCTGCACTATAAAAGGAAAAACAGGGAATTCTCTTATGAAAGGTTGTAGAACAGATGGAAACTTATATCAGGTTGACAGCAAAGTGAACTCTTGTTACTTGTCTGTTGACGAAGAAAACAATTTATGGCATCGAAGGCTGGGGCACATTAACCAACAAGACATGGAAAAGATATCTAAGCTGAAGATAGTCATGGATATTCCCATTCTAAAACGCGAACGGGAAAAATCTTGTGATGCCTGTATTCGTGGGAAGCTGGTCTGTAATTCGTATCGTCTAAAGAAGAAAAGGGCATCACATCTTCTCGATCTCATTCACACTGATGTATGTGGCCCAATAAATGTTGCTGGAACCTATGGAGAGAGGTACTTCGTCCTTTTCATTGATGATTATAGTAGAATGGCTTGTGTAATGGTGATTCACAGGAAGCGACAAGTACTTGATTGCATGAAAACTTATCGCCGAATTGCCGAGAATGACACTGGACGGTCAATAAAAGTCCTACAATCGGACAATGGAGGGGAATACACATCCATTGAGTTTGAAAACTATCTAGAGAAACATGGAATACAGCATGAGGTAGCTGCTGTGAGAACTCCACAACAAAATGGAGTTGTTGAGCGTCGAAATCGACAGGTCAACAATATGGCCAGGACTATGTTGATTGAGAGTGGTATCTCTCGCCATTACTGGAAGGAGGCTGTTGAAGCTGCAGTTCACATTCAGAATCGAACAGGGCTCTACATGGGAGAAACGAAGACACCGTACGAATTATGGCATGGAAGGAAGCCTTCCTTGAAATACTTTCGGGTTTTTGGAAGCAAATGTTTCATCCGGAATAAAGAAGGAAACCAAAGAAAGTATGGTGACAATGCTGATGAAGGAATTTTTCTTGGGTATCCAATGAACAGTAAAGCTTACAAGTGTTTCAATAAACACTTGGGGAAGATTGTGGTAAGCAGTGATGTTAAGATAATTGAAGATAAAACCACAAATGCTTCAAGGACGCCATATGCGGATGTGGTGGACAATCAGGAAGAAAGTGAACGTGAAGAAAACACAAACACAGAGATAGAGGAAGTTGTTCAAAACTCTCAGCAGTCACATCATGATGTTGACTCAGAAGAAGAATCAGAAGACGAACCTATAGCTGAAAAGAATGCTACTGAATCTCTCAGGAGAAACCGAAGAGCTGAGATTGATCCATCCAACATAATTGGGGACATGAATGCACCCACTCAAACAAGGAGGATAAGAAATAACACACCTTCTGCATTTCTATCAGTTGTAGAGCCAACCTCATTTGAAGAAGCTGCAATGGATGAATCCTGGGTGAAAGCCATGAATGAAGAGTTAGATCAGATTGACAAAAATCAGACGTGGGATTTGGTCCAGAGACCCAAAGGTCACAATGTGATTGGCATCAAATGGATTTTCAAGAACAAGTTTGATGAGCATGACAATGTTATCAGAAACAAGGCTCGACTGGTATGTAAAGGGTATTCTCAGATTGAAGGTGTTGATGTTGAAGAAACCTTTGCTCCAGTGGCTAGATTGGAGTCAATCAGGCTATTCCTTTCCATGGCTCTCCAAAGAGGATATAAAGTATATCAAATGGATGTCAAGACAGCATTCTTAAATGGTGTACTCGAAGAAGAAGTCTACATTGAACAACCAGTGGGTTTTCTTCTTGGTGCTGATGAATCAAAGGTCTGCAAGCTAAAGAAAGCACTTTATGGATTAAAACAGGCACCAAGGGCATGGTATTCTAGACTAGATTCGTATCTCAAAAAGCTGGAATTCAAAAGAGGAGGAGTTGATCACAATCTCTATGTGAAGAATTCTCCAAAAGATCAGTTCATGGTTCTTGTTTACGTCGATGACATTATATTTGGTGGCAGCAAACAGAAATCAGTGGATGAATTTTCCAATCATATGAAATCAGAATTTGAAATGTCAATGATTGGGGAGCTCACATATTTCTTGGGACTGCAAGTGACTCAGAGGAAAGACTACACTTTTATCTCTCAGGAAAAGTATGCAAGAGAGCTGCTGAAGAAGTTTAACATGCAAGACTCCAAACCAATGTCAACTCCGATTTCAGTTGGAACCAAACTTGGGAAGCATGAGGATGGGAAATCTGTAGATCCCACCCTGTACAGGAGAATTATTGGGAGCCTATTGTACCTGACAGCGACACGGCCAGATATTGTCTTTGCCACATGTCTTTCTGCCCGCTTTCAGAGTAATCCAAAAGAGGAACACATGACAGCAGTGAAAAGAATCATGAGGTATATTCAAGGTACTTACAAGTATGGATTATACTTTGCTGTAGGAAGGGATAGTGAATTATCCGCATTTTCTGATGCTGACTGGGCTGGCGATGTTGTGGACAGAAAGTCCACCAGTGGTGGAGCATTCTTTATCGGAAATAATTGTGTTGGCTGGTTGAGCAAGAAACAAGAAAGTACTTCTCTTAGTACTGCTGAAGCTGAGTATATATCTGCCACAAAGTCATGCACTCAACTGCTATGGATGAAGCAACAATTAACAGATATTGGTGATGAGGTAAAGCAGCCAATGGTGATCTACTGTGATAACAAAAGCGTAATTGATCTCACGAAAAATCCGGTTCAGCATTCTCGTACAAAACATATTGAAATACGGTATCATTTCATCAAAGAAAAGGTTGAACAATGGGTGATTAGACTGGACCATGTGGGAACTGATAAGCAGGTAGCTGATATCCTGACAAAGCCACTGTCAGCAGCTGTGTTTGAAAAGCATCGGTTGAACCTAGGTGTTCAACCACCTCCTGCTGCATAAGGAGGTTTCGAAACTCCCCTCTCCCCGTTTGTTTTAACTGTTTTTATCTGCTTATGGCTGTGATGCAGGTTTATGGGGGAGAAACTATCCAGGGGGAGTATGGCTTGAGCTGAACGTTGAAAAAACTTTTCGGTCTTTGGTTTTATTGTCAATGGGGGAGAAAGGAAGAAATTCACGGCAAGAAATTCTTCTGTGATGGAAGTGTAAGATTGTGATGAGAAGTTTAATAAGGATAACATCGGGCGTCATGGATAATTTCAAAACACTAAGACCCAATTCAAGCTTCCTCTCTTGTTTTCTACACCGAGCATTGCTCACGTAGACTTAGAGTGTTGGCTGAGTTGATTCTTGCGTTTTGGATCTGCTCATGGTTGGAGATCTATTGAATTTATTCTGATTGCCAACAAACCCAAAGGGGGAGATTGTTGGAACCAGGTTCTTCAAAGCATGATTTGGTGTATGGTTTGTGTTTGTTGTCAATCCTCAGTGGAAGTTCCGAATGTGTTCCAGCAAAGTGATCATACAGTTCAAGCAGACAACAGTTTTGAAGGTGGCGCTGTTTCCCAGTGTTTGCCAAATTTTTGGGCCTCAAAATCGGAAAATGAAGACATGGATTGTCTGCAAAAGGAGCTTCGCAGAAAAAGGAAGTGGTGCGCGAAATATAAGAGGCTTGCGCGAAAAACTTAAGTTAGGCGCGGAAAACAGCGGGATGCGCGAAATAGTTTTTCGCGCAAATAGTGTTTCGAAATCAGAGAGGTGAAAAATGGCAAAGGCATGGGCTGCGCGGAAAATCAGGGATGTGCGCGAAATACTTAAGTTGGGCGCGGAAAACAGCCGGATGCACAAAATAGCTTTTTCGCGCAAATGCTATTTCAGAATCAGTTTGGTGAAAGATGGCAAAGGCATGGGCTGCGCGGAAAATAAGGGTTGTGCGCGAAATACATAAGCTGGGGGAAAGATTACGCGCCAGATGAGAGTTTTTCCGCGCCGAAGGGGATTTTGCGCGCAGTGGTCTTAGTCGCCTATAAATATGAGGTGACCCCCTTCATTCGGCTGGTAAGAAGACTTAGAGAAGATCCGAGGTCTGATGCGCGAAAAGAATCGCGTAAAGGAGCTTGCGCGAAATATTTGGAGTTGCGCGAAAAAGGGGATTTTTGCGCGAAATATTTTTTCCGCGCCAAAAGAAAATGTTGCACGCAATAGGATGATTTTGCGCGCAAATGGTTGATGTTTTGCATATTTCTCAGTAAGGTTTGTCTGCACGTTTTGGTTATCCAGTTCAGTGGTTCTGTGCGTTCTAGTGCATCTCTTCCAGACTTCGATGCAAGCAGAGTCTCGTGCTGAGCAGAGGCAAAGACTTCAATGCAAAGGTTATTGAAGAGACCTTCACGTCTATAAACTGAGTGAGACTTCACCAACGGCAGTGAGCCAGGGGGAGTCAACGGGAGTGACCCTAGGGAAGCAGTGAGCTATCCCTAAACCTTATGTAAAGGCAGTGAGCCTGGGACAGAGTGTCTGTACCCGAACATTTGTATCCGCAGCTAGTGAAGCATAGTGGATTTAGGTACGACCGACAATCTGTCGGCGTATGCTCCTTGGACGTAGCCCTTAGTGGTGAACCAAGTAAAAAATTGTTGTGTCATCTCTCTGCATGTGAATGTTTAATTGCTGATCATATCCTTCATACAGGTTTAAGAAGTTCCTGCCAACGTGGGAACAAGATCCACAACTTTAAGAAGAAAAAGTTGCCACCCTGATTCACCCCTCCCCTCTCAGGGTGTCCCGGGGTCCTTCAGACCATGTGTTCCCTCGGGTCTCACCTCGACGGGGATTGCAGAGATTTGGCCGAGGTGGCAAGCTATCTCCAAGGTTCGCTGGCCCTTTTCTGATTCTAAGTAGAGTTGGAGAGGTGGCGTATCGCTTAGCTCTACCTCCTCAGATGGACCGGGTACACAACGTCTTCCCTGTGTCGCAGCTACGGAGGTACGTGCATGATCCATTGCATGACATCGACTGAGGTGAGCTGGACATCGATGATGAAGCGACCATTGCTGAGTACCCATTGGAGATCGAGGACCAGTAGGAGAAGATCCTTCGTGGATAGGCTATTCCCTTGGTGCGTGTCCGATGGTAGAACGGGAATCTCCAGGAGAGCATGTGGGAGCGGGAGGCTCAGATTCGCGTGCAATACACACATATTTTTGAGTAGCCCTTCTTTTGTCTTTTCGGGGATGTAAAAGACCTAAGTCGGGTGTGATGTAATGTCCCAGATTTTTCCATGTATTATTTTAATATTATATGGTTATTATTTCGAGACCAGGCTCTGAGACGACGTGAAGTTCTGAGGCCTGGTGATCCTAGAACAAATGTTTGAATTTAATTTAATAATTCAATTATGCGCACATGCGGTTTTCCTGAAAATGTAGAATAACTCATGAATGGGTTCTCGGATCAGAAATCTGGGGGCACTGATGGGTTTGGAACAGCGATTTTACCTTAGTCGAGGCCTAACATCGGTCGCTGCAGGTCGGTGGTGAAATCCAGTTTTTGGATGTAACCATAATAAAATATTTATTTAAAATGTTTTATTATATCCTTGTAGCAGCGAAATATTTTTATTCTTTTAAATAGGAATTTCACAGGGGATGGGCAGGGTTACAATTCCCATAACTCTGAATCTCTCTAGAGAGCTTTGGAGAAGACCTCTCGATGCATCAACGACGTTATTGATGATTTTCGCTGGCGATGATGATGCGGCGACCTGATCTTCACCAACGAACGCCGAGAATCCAGGTAGGATGTTTTGATTTTGATTTTCCTTACACCGTTCTTGATTCCTACAACGAACGTGGACTAATATGTGAACCAATTATCCCGAGGATCGATTATTTTGTGGGCGGGCATGATTTGGGGTTTTATCGGGAAATCAATTACTCGAGATTTTATAATATGTTGTTTGTTGAGGTATTGAACTAACGACGATGAACCCGGATCATCAGGAACAACGATCAAGGTTTGTCCCTCTTGTTTGATTTGTGTATTTTCTCCCTCATGTTCTTCGTTGCGTTCTATGCGTTCTTGGAAGAAATCGATCGTTGCGAAATCGTTTATTGGCGCAACGATCCGAGATTGTAAATCCAACCCTGGAGCGATGTCATGGATGTGTGACGACGGTTTTGGAAGGCGATTTGGAGCTGATCGGGAGATACAAGTTTTCAGGAATTTTTCTTCAGATGGATCGTTCAAGGTTTTATGATCCGATTTAATGACCGAAAACACCCATTACAGTGTTCGCATGATGAAACGAACCAACCCCTAGAGTATCGAGATGAACAGATGAGAAACCTTGGATCTGGAGGATTGGCCGCGGCGCGAGGAGGAAGGGGACGCTTCTGGAAAATTTCCGACTACACAACGTGTAGTATGGGCTACACAGCGTGTGTTCGTCGGGGGATCACCTGGCGTGTACTCCAGGAGTCCATAGACACGGGATGGGTACACAGACAAGGACACGGCGTGTATACCCCTCCCCGGCCAGACCCATCCAGATACACGGGATACCCCGTGTATTGGTACATAGGCAAGCGACACGGACACAGACATAGACTGTGTACGGGCACATGGCCAGCGTACACGGAGTGAGCCCCAGGTGCTCGGACATGGTGTGTGAGTCTTCTACACGACGTGTAGTTACTTCTATCAGATAATCCAAATGACATGGTCCGTTTACACGGGCAGTACCCAGAGTCAAGGAACACGGCGTGTGATCCTTCTACACGCCGTGTAGTTGTGTTTTACACAGCTTGGACGAATGACACGGGCCGTTTACACGGGCAGTACCTGGAGTCAAGGAACACGGTGTGTAACCATACTACATGTCATGTAACCAATTCTTAATGGCTTGAGCCAGTTTCCTTCTGTAACTTGGACTGCTTTTCTTAGTGTTCGTCCCCTTTGTCTTTCTCCTGGAGGTTCCCGGTATCATTTACTATATACAGGAGTATGATCCCTTTAGCAGGACTTCCTGAATAGAGTTTTTGGAATCACCTCTGTGAGACTTAGAGCTAGATCCTCTATTCATTCATGGAACCCTGGGTAGAGTTCTTGGTATCGACGTGACCATCTTTACCCGGGCGCCGATCCTCTAATTAGCTGATTAGCTCAGACTGAGTTGTCGGAATCACCCCATGACTTGGTTGTGATCCTCATCTGAGCATCATGTTCTCGAAGTACTTGTGGAGTGTGTTCTCCCGGACGGTTACTTCGTATCTCTCTCTTCATACCTAGGAGTGTGTTCTACTGGTTGCATGCTTAGTGGAATCTTTGAGCTGGATCCTAGTGGTGGTTTCTCAATGGTCGTTGTGTATGAGTATATCTGGATATTCTTGTTATATGTCCGGTAGACATATACTGTGTATATCCGACGGTAATTTTCTTTTGTGGTATTTCCCTTGTTGTATTTCCTTTCTGGTTTCGGGGTGTCCTACTGAATATTGTTATACCCACCCCTTCACGGGCTTTGCCCGCACGTGTTGTGTCTTGGGCAGACGAGTGAGCCTTTGAAAAGATTTTAGGCAGACCAGGACCGAATGGTACTCAGTGAGATCATACAGGATGAGGTGTGTTCCTACGGCTACAGACTATAGTTCCATCACCTTTCTTTACAGGTTGGACTTTGTTGCAGACTCTCTTTTGGTGGGCTTGTAATTTTGGCCCAGGGTTTTACTTTCTTGTACTTTACTTTCCTGTCGTACTATGTTGGTTGGGTTTTAGTGTATGCATGCATATTTTCCTTTTAGTAGTTTTTATTTTTCAGCTTTGTGGACTTGGAGATGTGTGTGTGTGTGTGTACAGGTTTATAGGCAATGCCTCCCATGTTAGTAGCATGCCTACTCAGTGCTAGTCACCAGCCCCTAGCCTATTGGAGGTGGGCTTGTGGAGTTGGGGCTCGGGCCCCACTAGGATGGTTCGTGACATCCAGATTAGGGATATAGACATCTCTACATATAGAAATGGAATAAGAATCACGCCATAAATAGTTTTTGAAAAGGGGTCCTTATGTAGATCTGATTCAAACATATAGAGAAATGGTACTCACGTGACACTAAAGAGTAGCAATGTTGTCGGTAATTCTTCTGTATGGAAGCTACTCATTTTTTATGTAACCACAAGGGATTCCCATTTGTGGTATCATGGGGGATTTCCTAACATCAAATGAATGAGACGTTAATCATACTATTTATTTTCATATAGAGAGGAAAAATGATGTCATGTAGTTTAACTTCATACAACAAGGAAAAATATGTTATGCATTTTATTGTCATACAATATGTATGCATATGGCTGTTATGCAGTTTAATGTGATGCAACTAGGACGTTACTCTTTGTGATAACACAAAGTACTTGTTCAAGAATCTTACATTTGTTGGAATTGTAATAATATCTTTATCCATTTATATTAGGGAATAATCTCAATTACAGTAGATGTTAGGTATGGAATAAGTCCCTTCCCACATTGGATCATGATTTGGAGTCTTCTTTCCTAGTATCATTAGAGTCCTAAGGACTAATACCTATTTTCCATGAAGAAATTAGTGAAGATGATTTTTTTTCTTAAAATCTCATGCTATTTTATTCTGATTGACTTCTAGATGATGTAATGTGTGAAATATGTTTTCTTCTAATCATTCCATTTGGTCAAATTTCTTTTTATACTATTCACGTATAAACAACTTATCACATATGGAAAATGGGAGTGAAGGTAATTGAATTTTAATAGCTGGAACTACTTCTGTCTCATACACCAATGAAGATAGGGTTAATCATGTTGTAGTATAAGTAGTTGTTCGATATTCCCACAAGGCATGAAGTAGAATATCAAGCCAAGACATTTTTTCTTTATCCACTATCATTTAGAGTATATTTTATAGGGTCTTGTTAAAATCCTCTCTCTGGCCATTGGCCATAGCATGGTAGTGAGATTAATGGTTCTATTTGATATTTTGCTCCTAATATAGCTTCTTTCACTCAGTGGAATAGAAATTAATGATGTTTTCTATCAGTATTTTATGGGGGGGGGAAATCTAGTAATGATATTAGCTTGGACAAAGATAATGATGCTTTTGGACCCGAATTATTTGGGAGGTTTTTTCTAACCCATTTGAAGAAAGAAAATAGTAGTAGTAAGATTATACTTGAACTTCTTGGTCATAGGTAGAGTTTAGGGTCCTACCACATCCATTAAAAATGTAGGAAATTGCCATGTGTATTTAGATGTTTGCAGAAATTATGGGGGTTGATGAATGAAATTTGCATGCATCTAGTAGGGATGAAACTTCTTAGTGAAATCTGTGCAATCTTGCATCACTGAAGGCCAAAAGAATCCAAGCCTTTATACATGATTAAAAAGACTATTCCTAGACTAGTGAGAAATAGAGGATCAAATATGTACTTTTTTCATGATAGTATCAGTTTTATCCCCATGATTGAACCTTGGAATAATTCCTCTGTATCCTTTTCTATAAAGGCTCTTCTAGTGATATGGGCCACCATGAAGAGTAAAATTAACTACTCATCATTGTATATGTTCTATTTTAACTCTATCTAGTGTAATTTAACCATTTTGGAGATATTCTATGATTGGTTTCATACATTCTATGGTACAACCACATGGCTTAGAAATGGGATACCTTCCATTGATTTCCTCATTTCTGATTTGAACAAAAGGTGAAACCATGTGATGATGAGAAATTATAATGATCGTTTCATCCTGATTTGGATCTACCAATGACATGAATTAATTTTCCACTTCATCATCGTTGAAATTTTGTGACAGTTGGAGTTAACACAGTGTTGGTTCTGGGTTAAATTTTTCCATTAAACCCTAAACACAATCACACAGGGAGATTAGTTCTCCTTTTCTAATGGAGTAATTCCTCAATGATTTTTTTATTACAAAATATGAATCACCTTCACCGCAAGGTAATATACTGGTACATTGAGTGATAATAACAGGGCGATAATGAGAGCTTAATATTCCACCTCATTGGTGGTACCACCTTCTGATAGAAAAAAATAACATGGTAACACTACCTTCTCGAGGAGACAAGAACAATTCCTATCCCAAATTTTTTATGATTAGGGTTTCTGTTCTCTTCCCCATTGGAATTATAGAATCACCGTCAATGAACATTTCCTATATTCATGGAATTTCTTGAATAGAGAATATTTATCTATTAGAAAATTCAATATTTAATGATGTCTCTTCCGCCGTCAGGAGCTCAGCAAGGAAATCTACTAAAGCGTGGCCTTTTACTACTTTTCGAGGCACAAAATGTATATCAAAATGTTGCAGAATAACTGCCCACCGTGCTAGATGTTCTGTAAGCATGGGATGACTAAGGATACATTTGAGTGGGTTATAGCCAAATTCCAAGTGGATCTCATGATGATAAAAATAGTCCCTCAATTTCTGAACTGCAACGATTATTACTAGGCAGTTTTTCTCAATGTCTTATATGGAGTCCATGTGTCGAGTATGCTTCTCCTAAGATAGTAGAGACTATTTTAATTCCTAGAATCATTATTTTGTATAAGGAAGGATCCCGTAGATCTCTCCCAGGATGAAAAATAAATAATGAGTGGATTTCCTTCAACATTTTGCGTCAATACAGGTGGACTCAAGAAGTATTTCTTGAGGATATCAAATTCATCTTTATAGTCATTGGTCCACTGATATGTGACACCTTTCATCACCAATTTTGTGAAGGGAAAGCACATACCTACCATATTGGCTACAAAGCCCCAAATATAGGCTAAATTTCCTTGAATTCATCTCAATTATTTCATGTTTCGAGGATGTTACATGCTAAGGATATTCTTATCCTTCTCAAGGTCATCTTCGATCTGCGATGGCGTACCAAACAACCAAGAAATTTCCCCATGGATACCCCAAAAATCACAATTCAAGGGGTTTATCTTAAAATTATGTTTCCAAAGCTTACTAAGTATGGTCTTCAGATCAACCAAGTGATCAAAAAATTTTATAGACTTAACCACTATATAATCCACATAGTATTCAATGAGTTTACCCAAAAAAAGGTTTGAAAAAGTGGTGCATTAAACATTGATATGTTGCACCATAATTCTTCAAGAAAAAGGAAATTACCTGAAAGAAAAATACACTTTGAGTGGATCTAAAAGATGTATATTACTCACATTATAGATCCACTCAGATTTGGATAAACCCTTATTATCTATCCGTGATGGAAAGTGTTTTTTATCCTGCTATTGCATCAATAATAAGTTATGGGATTGGTACCAGAAAGTCTTTTTTGGGACAATGCCGGTTCAGATCTAAGAAATTAATGAAATCTATGAATTTCCACACTTCTTTTTCACTAGGAAAATATTTTCCATCCATTTGGGATATTTCACTTCCATGATAAATTCATCATTTATAAGATTGTTGACTTTAGACTCAATTTTGGAGGCATATGTTTGGTGCATTCTTCTTACTGACTGCTTAAATACGTAATTATCTTTTGGAAAACTGAAATGATGAGTTTCCATGTCACGGTCAAGGCCTAGAATTTCTATATATATTCAAGAAAATACATCTTTGTGTTTCTATAGAAATGATGTATACACCTCTTGTTCATCTAAATTAATGGCCATACTAATTATAGTGGGCCGTGGATCTCCCTTTGTACCCATATTGGTATCTCCAAGATCATCCACAATGGGGGAGATTCCTTCCTTGAATATCGGAGGGGTTTCTCTGAGATATCTTTATTTTCCCCATCCTCGTGTGTTTCTTATTATGTTTCTATATGAAGGGTAGGTGATGAAGAAAGACACTCAAAGGTAGGGGAGGAGTCAATGTTTGGACATCCTAATGAAGAAGAAACCATTTCTAACCCTACTAATGATGAAGGGACATCTGTTAGTATTGATGTTAAGATGATGTGTTGGGAATCAACATCCTTATCTTTCTCTATTAATGCAAGTACATATTATATCCAGGTTGATGATGAAAATATTTTCTGAAGTTTTGTGGATGGAATGAAGACATCTCTATTTAAGCTTTCACCATTGTTTGGTAAATCAATAATTTATCCCATGCTGTGAGGATCGATTTCCACAAATAAAATTATGGAAGTCACTAAATGAGTGCTTGGAATTGTGTCTACCCATTCAATTTAATTGATAGGAATCACATAATATGTACTAAGATGCTTGAATGAGTTATCTAGGATATTTTATAGACCATTTAGAGAATTGATTCTTATTATATATTTTTCCATAGACATTGTTCTGTTAATATGATAGAGATATACAATAATATATAGAGATTCAGAAGTTTTTAATGAGGCCTTTACACCATTAAATTTCCTATTTTGACCATTGAAGTAATACAATAGACATTTGTAGTATGATGAAGGAATGATTTCATGATGATTTAACCAAGGTATTTCATGTAGAATGTTGAAAGATGTGTCCTATTAGACAACCATGAAACCTAAATTAGATACCATATCCCCAAATAGAGTTCTAGTGTGTACTCACTCTTAGGGGTTCTTGTTTATTCCTTTCATAACCTTGCAACAACAAAGTGGAGGGAGATAATTCAGATTCAGTGAGACCTAACTAAATAAGTGTATGGATGTGAATGAGGTTGACTCCTGATCCATTGTCAATGAAGGATCATTAGATGTATGTATCATTAACCTTGATAAATAAATACAAGGGTCCGATGTGTCCATGTATGAAAGAATCCTCATCATCATCCATGAATGATATAACTACATGCCATTATACCATATCATCATCTATATGGTATACCTCATCCTAAGGAACCTCATTTTTAAACTCTTGAGGGCTTAAAAAAGAATCAATATGTTCTTCTTGAAGAACGTTTTATAGATTAAGAGCATATAGGATTGATAACATTGCTGGAATATGGTCCAATTGGTCAAAAAAACATATTTCTAGCCCAATGGTCTATGTTTTCTACAATGGAGATTCTAATTTTTTAAATGTCTTCGGATATGATTCATCAGATGTAGATGGAATATCTGTCGGGGCAGAAGCTCAAAATGCTTCTGCTCTTGGTGGATCAGTCTAACAAGGTCGACTTCCCTTCTGAGAAAATGGAGCTATAACATCTAATAGGTATTCCAAGTTGATCATGCTGGCGCTGATCCTATCATGTGTGGGAGAGATCCTTTGTTCTTGCTGAGCCCGCTAAAGAGATATCCCATATGTTTCTACTCCAAAAACTATTTGAGCAGGGGTATAATTATAAAATGGCTTTTGGAATACATGCATCTTCCCATGTATCCTCGAACATGCTTTATTCCACTAGTTCCCCAATAAAGTATAAGTAATTCATGTTCATAACCAGAATAATCATTTTCATAGTGGTTCATTAGGTGGATGATGTTAAAAGAACCAATGATCAACTCCTTATCTAATGAAGATTCTTCTTGACAGGTAGATTCTTGTTGTGCCCTTTATCAGGGTTGTTTCCCTGATTCTGAGATAGATGGAATGAATTATACCAAAACGAAGGATAAATTTGGATTTAATACAAACTCATATTCTTTGGACTTCTTTTTACCTTTCAAATCAAATCACTTCTTTGATGATTGGCATTTGGAGGACAAATATTTTGATTAAGATGGACTGGTTGTGTCAAATGTGATAGGAGGTACAATTGGTTGTTTCAAGTATGTTCATATAATGGAGTGATTTTGATTGATTGTTTTCCTGACCATCCAATAATAAAACTTCTGTGCATTCTAACTTTTGACTCTCAGCCATTAACCTTCTTCCTCTAGATCAGCAATGGTAACACATGCTACATGGGCCCATTAAATTTTTTGTTTCACTTTTCTAGAGTCCACCATTTTTAGGAGATATTTGAAAACAAAATACTTCTGAATGGGTTTTCCCATCATTTATGGGAGGGAAAATTGTTTTGGATGTCCTCATCTACTTATTTTTTCGGTTTCTTGGGTCTTGGGAGCCATACTATGTTGTTTTCCAAGGTTGAAATGAAGTAACTGGGAACATGTTCATTACTAAAAGAGTATAATTTTTTACTTGACTCCTTAAACTGTCTTCACCTCTAATATTTTTTATCATCTTGATGATGTGGTCATTTTTTCTGATGCACGGGAGGAGGATCCCTACCGTATTATGAGGGATTTAAAGTAGAATCATGTATAGGTGCTTTCTTGAGTGTAATATTGGCTGCCTATTCCTTTCCTTTTCTTCTTCCTAGTGATGATGGGATTACATGAGACTTAGAATTGGTTTCCATGATGGAATTATCCACTACTTGGGAAATTAAAGAAAGGTATTAAAACCATCCTATGTATTTCATAGGGATTAGTTGTGGGCGCAACTTGTCATGAATATTTTTCACATAGATTGGTAGAAACTATTTTTGAAGGAGTGTAATATTCAAGGTGTATATTAATCCATCCCACCGAGAAATGAAATAATAAAATCTTTCATTATCACTTTTTTTAGTTCGTTTGATCAAAGAATATTGTCTTCTGCAACGTTGAGAAGAATTGGAAAAGGAATTTTTGACAGAGGACTTCCCATAAATTAATTGACCGAGACCGCAAACTTGTATACCAGAAAAGGCCAGTCCCTACATTGATTGAAAAAAAGTATGAGTTTTACTACTTCTGGTTTTTGAGATTTCCCCATCCAGCTATCACGGTGGAACATAAAATTCATTAAAATCTACTCCGGATCTCCCAAACCATTAAATATTGGAAAGTGGTATTCACAATGTTTGGCAGAAGAGTAATCAAATCTACCCTATCAGATTATAATTTATTTTATGGTTGTATCAGTGTGATCCATACTTTTATATCTTCTAATTGAGTTGTTAATGAATCAATGGTATTCATAAGAATTTGAAGAATATATGGGAGATATGGGCCTGTACAGGTATAACTACTAGATCTTGAATTGGTCCACCTATTGGCAAGACCACCACTGGTGGTGCTACTGGTATTTGTCTGGGATAACCCATGGGGATGGGTTTGTAAGGATGTGCCTAAACCTGTTATGGTTGTGTACCTAATGGAGGTAATTCATTGTCCACATCAGTAGTTATAACAAACCCACTTTGCTGAGGATCTTCTACTATAAGCGCAAACTGAGGAACTTCCAGGAAAGCATGTCTGTAAGGAATACCACATCGAAGTAACTTTACATTGAGTCTTCTCCACTCTTTTGTCTCTTCCTCTTACTGGGAAAATAATTCCTCAAGAGAAATAGATTGAACTTCTCATGTGGAAAAGTGATACATGATCCGACCTTTACCATTCCCCTTGTTAGATTCATTTCGAATTGGTGGCAGATGATTATTAAAGGGAATACCACTATTTTGGTAAATCCACTGATTTCAGGTATGAAACCCTTCTTCGTTATCTTCATTGTGTGACACACTATGAGTAAGAACTTCATCATCTGACTCCCCTAAAGTGGACTAATATTTTGGAGGGTCTTCCATAATGGAATTAGTGACAGTCACAAAAACATAATGCATTAATGAAATTCAACAATTATCTTAGTGAGATAGCCTTCTTATTCGTCCTCTATGAGACATTGCTATCATATTTGTTGGTTCCCTGAGAACTGTTTGACATATAGTAATCCGAAGTGAATCCTTTTATAGTTCAGTTGTTCGTTAACTTTCTGGATTCTTCCCTAATCATGAGAAAAATTACATCCATTGAGGATGGGATTGTAGATGTAAAAAATCCCCCAGCCCTATAGTATAGGGATTCTCTTTTACTTTTTACTCAACCCTTCATCCTCAGTTTTTTCTCTCTAACCATTGGGTTTGAAAACCCCACGACTTTGTAGGATGGGGTGGTTCCTAAACTTCTATGCCTGATATCAGTGTAGCTGCTCTTTTAATTTTTCAAACCATGGTTCAAACATTAGCTGGGTGCATTATCCGACACCCACTTAAATCACTTGTCTCATAAGAACACTGTACTATTTCAAACATTTGTGTGATATTATGGATGACATCCTCGATGAGGGGATACTTTTTGATGTTTTCATATTCTTGTTGGAGAACCATCTCAATATCCTCTATCTTTGGGGAAAACATTGGTGAAAAAGAATCGAGGCATGTTCTTGTTGATCATTTCTTCAGTCATGAGAAAAAATTGTTTGGTGTAGCTAGCTTGGAGAAATAAAATTGCATGAGACAACTTTAGGTGGGATTTTATAATTCTATAGAATAGTGAAATGAAATGATCCATGTGCACCCCATCCTTTGATATGAACACCATACGAGGTTCTTGCAATCAATTGCTGCATCCTCTTTAAGGCGTTGATGCATTCATATTGAAGGGAATCCTATTGACTCTCAATCTCTGGATGCTAGGAAACCCGGAGAGATGTCGTGCCAATTTTGCATTGAAACCCATATATTATCTTGACATGAATTATATATTCATCATATGTTAATAATTTTATTTTAAATGATAATTATTCTTCTATAAGTTGAGGTAGATATCATGAATTCAATCTTATCCCATCATTTATGGAATGTCTTATTGAGAGGTTTTGAAAGGCCAAAACATGACTGGTATTTCATCCTTAGCCAGTTGATTTCTCATATTCAACATATCCTCTTTATCTTTTGCTTGGGGTTACTCAACTTGGTCCGACCAGAGTGGATGCTTCCTGATAGATTTATCACAAGCAGTGGGATAATTTAGTGTTTTATCATCAAAATTTTAAATCAAATGACCCAAGGAAGGTTTCGAGAATGACCATCACAATGGTTTTTATTTTTGATGATAAAGTATTTCACCCTCCAGTAAAAAATATTAGACATGAATGGACTTGCGTTTTCAAGTTCCTCAAGATAAGAGGACATTCTCATCACTGCATTGTTAGTTGGAGAATTTTCTTGAAAATGAGAGACACTTTCGTTGAGAATAATTTTGTAGTGAACACCATCATAGGGAGGAACACCATGATAGATTACATCAAATGATAAATACACTTGATCCTTGGTCTTTTGTCCACATGGAGGGTTCCCATGACTCTCATCCAAAGATAGGTTCCCTGAATTGATAGAATTGTCATAAATAAAGCCTTGATTATGATGATATATCTGACGAGGATCTTCATAATTACTTATAATACACCCATAATATAGTAATAGGAGGGTAGGATGTTGATCTTCAATAGATAATTGTCTGAGGGCTTCAAGAACCCCATCATTAAGAGGATCCGGATCGCAGATCGAATATGGATTATCCAACTGTTTTTAATGAGACATTTTCTTAGATTCTCTCTTACACATAGTTAGCGAAACTTCCTAAAAATGTGGTTATGATTTGTAGGTACAAGTGCCTATTTTTTAATGGCTGTCATAGAAGACTGATTATCTCTAATTAGAATAAGTTTTTGTTTCAGATCCAGTTGTACGAATAATATGAGGGAGTGTTCCACATAACACTCCTGGACTTGAAAAAAGTTATATATCTAATATAAGGTGTCATGTTGATGAATAGTACAAGGTTTGATTACAAAATTATGTGTCCATCCCTCTAGTACAATTGAAGTTTCCATTATGATATTCTTGCAAGTTTCTAGGATATGGGAAGGAATTTGTGTCTTCCCTTTCACCAATGAAAAAATGCTCTACATTACTTCAGCTGCCAGAATAAGAATATACATCCATTCCATATCTGTAGTAGGTGTATTTACCTACTCATGTACTCCCTATCCTGTCAATGGATACTGATAGTACATGTTTATGGGTGAAGAGAGTTGGGTCTACCCCAGTTTTATTGAGAGAGATTTTTTCACTCACATCTCTGAATGCTGACAAACAAGGCTGTTGGCATAATTGATGGATGTTTGCAATTTTTTGTTCCTTTCAAATATCTACCACATTTGGTTGTTGGGATTTCTTGAATGTAGTTAGATAATTCTGCTGACTGGTAGATAGATTATAAGTAGGAGTATGTGTCTGATCATGGTACTCCACCAGATTTGAATGGTGGAATTTTTTGGGCACCACCAGACAAGTCTGCTAGCTCATGAAGTAAAGGGGGATGGGTGTATGTTCCCATTCTATATTTTTCATCAAACCGGGGTGATAGAATCATCCAAATGGGGAAAAGTTAGGAACTTACAACCTATTGGCTGACTATTTTCCATTGATGTTTTTTGTGTTCCCTGGTCTAAAGGACTTGTTCCAGATACCTGAAGATAACACCCTCATCATGTTGTGGTTTTGCTGCCTCACAATGTTGGCAGGGATGATTGTTGGTAGGATCCTTTGGTATGAGGATATGGGTGGACTCTTGGTCAACCTCCACGGAATAAGGGAGGTATTGATAATTTTTTTCTGGGGAAAAACTCCCAAAATGGTTGAATATGGTGGTTGGAACAGTCTACTTCTGAACCCCTAATCATCGTTGACCAGACAATCAAGGGTTATTTTTTATTTGGAGGGCCTGTCAGGAAGCCTAAAAAGTTGGGATAGTACCTTGTTGATGGTACCCTCAGACCAATGAATTGGAGACCCAGTGTTGAAGATGATGAGTTGGTGATGACGTCCTTTGAGTGGATGGTGATCCATCTTGAGCAGCAGTCAGGGCATTAAAAGGTGAAAACTTGAAGGTAGCCACTTTGAATTAAGGGAGTTATTGGAAAGAATGTTCCTATATTTATGAAAAATAAAAACAATGAAATCAAACAAAGAATAATCTATTAGATGAACACATTCATGATTGATTCCCCTATCTAGAAATCTTTTATCAATTGATAGGGGCCTAACAGAAGGGTAACACTATGATCTTGGTTAATGTTCCATGTTGGGTTCACCATTTTTGTTTCCCCCTAAATGTGTGTTCTGATTAGGAATCACTACTTATGGGAAGTTTAAATCATATTTATATATGGAACCAGAAACAACTAGTTGTTCGGTATCCAAAGGGACCTGATTTCCAAAGGTAAGCATTCATTAGGTTTTTTTGACCTATGATAGTTATGCCCACACATTTTTCGAGAGGATAAGTGGTCAGGCTCATCATAACCATTTGGGAAAATTATTTCCTAATTTTATAATTTATTATAGATACATGATATGTTCATGAATCTTTATTTATTTAGCAAGTATAATTTAGGTTTCCCTTTGATATTTTCAATCAATTATTTAGAACGTATGAAATTTAGAATCATCTGTATGTATTTTAGGTTATTCATCAATAAAGATATATGTATGTATTCGAAGTTCTCCATCAATGGAATTCTCTGATGTATTACTTAGAGATTATTCAGTAAGTGTTACGATACTGATTTTTTAAAGCCACTCAGTGGGGAAATATAAAATTAATGGTCATCCAGGTAGAAAAAAGATGTTTTGATGTTGGGATTTTACCCATAAATGAGCTACCTATGTACCCTTGTGAAATGAATCAGAACTCTCGTAGTTCGGTGATGCTTTATGGGACACATCATACATTTTAAGGTCACATAATAAGGACCTAACTATATAGTTTAATGTCATGTGGTAAGGAAATCTAAGAGAAAGGTTATTAGTAAAAGCTTGGTGTTGGACTTATGCTTATGAAACCCAAGGAACCTAGAATGGATATGAGTTTCCATGTTGGATTAGACCTTGTAGGGAATATGGACCAGGAATAACAGAGTTGATTTGGTGTGTTGGGTTTGAACCTCAGGGAGGATTCCAACGTATCTCACATAGATGGGAATCACTGACCATGTAGTTCGGTAAGTCTCGCATGAGAATATGTCCGTCTGAGAGAAATAGGTTGGGGGCATACTCCTAAATATGATTCCCCTGTAAAAGGGTCCATAAGAGAAGTCATAATGCATGGAGATTTAGTGGGGCTTGTAAAGACCCGAATCTTGACGTACAAGGACATTACATTACTTTTGCAGAACAATTAATACATAACAAAAACAGACACACAAGGACCGTTCTAGTATAGTGTCTTTGGAAACTTGGAATATAATCTTCTAATCGTGGTGAAAGATCTTCAACATCTCCCATAAAGATCTTCCCCTTTTGTTTTCTTACCTAAAATATTTATTTATATCCTGGGGAAAAGAAAACATAAAAAGGGTGAGGTCAAATGCTCAGTAAGGGTTAACATAGAGAACACAAAACAATCCATAAACATTTGAATGGAAAAATCTTGAACATAAAATCTAAACATCAAAATCTTGAGCAAAGACATAAATACTGGAAGTATGTAAGACATATATCATAAAGGAATATCAATCATGATAAAATATCATGGGAATAAAACATGTTATTGTGGAAACCATTAAGCACATGATATGATTTCCATAGTAGCCAAGGCATTGCTTCCAAGACCATCTTAGTGGACAAAGTCCCTTACTGATCCGAGTTTACATGATGTTCCAGCCCTGTATTACTGAACGGTACTTACTTTCTATTTCACCCATGTTTATATCATGAGATATAAATCTTTACCCAATGTATTGTAGGGAGATATAGGTCCCATCCATCTCATAATGAAATCATTCTTACTTGTTCCACAAAATAAACATAAATCATTCTTCATAACCCAAAGAATAAAATGGGTTTCATAAACATCATCCCATCATAACATAATCCATATAAAAAAATGGATATAATTTCAACATAAGAAGAATAAAACCATGTTAATAATGGAGACATTATACTTGAAACATAAACATGTAATATAATGTCATTTTAGATGGATTTTTTCTTGATAAAACACTTGAAATGAAATATTGAGGAAAATATCATTTCTTCTTCAAAATAATTTTATTTTCACAAAATGACATGTAATTTTAAAAGAAATGGGTTTTTTTGAAAATAATCATGCAATATTATATAGGAAGATTCATGAAAATGAGGCATTATGAAACCGTAAAAATTTGTTCACGCTGTATAAGTTAAAAAAACATTCTTCCCGTACTATTGCCGGAAAGTCAAAATAGTATCTCGTACGACAAAATATTCCATACATACCATGTAGTAAAAGTCAAAATTGATGAAAAGGAAATTAAACATATGTGGAAACATTTCTATAAAACATGGACATGGATGATAATAATAACCCTAGTAAATACTTACGAATAAACAATCTCGGATAAAAACGAGATTGGAAAAGTTATCCCTTACCTTAGGTCGGATATGCTTCGTACGTATCTGAACCTCCTGTATAATGATTTAAATAATTTAATTGACTTATTAAATATTATTATTCATTATTATGATATCATATATGGTTTAATTATAACTTTATATTGCCCGTTCTTTTATAAATCCCATGTTAACGCAACGTTTTGGGTAAAATCATCTTATTTATTGTACATGTTTGGACTTGTTATTCTTGATGTTATTATTACTTATATCATGATTTAATTACTTCCAGAATGTAAATCATGATTTATATATCATATAAATTTATTATATCTCCAGTATATACAAGTATTTATAATAGTACATAACATATGGTGGTAAGAAATGAAATGCATCGTTCATGGAGATGTTAAGGCGTACGTACGCATGAACTCTAATTTCATTTCTATTTCTTTTTTTAATGGAATAGGTATATTATAATTCCAGTATAATATCATATATAATATCATTAACTCCATCCTTTATACATCCCACATAAGGCATTAACAAATCACATCACTTTGAGGGGACGGTAGTCCGCACTTTCTCAAATGAGATCTTCGTATTTACCCACTATGGAAACCATAAAGGCTTGATATAATTGGGAAGTAAAGAAGCATAAGGAAATCATAAAAATAATATATATCATATATAAATATAGTGCCATCATAAGGGACACCATGAGAGGCGGTAGGAGAAAATCAAACAATCATCATTTCGTGAGTCGTTAGTTTTCCATCACAGAAACATTATGTTCTTCATCCATTAGATGGAGGTGTGTGTAAGTTTAGTTATAATAAATTCCATAAAAACATCCTAGTATATTTAGGATACTGGTTTTGTTACAAAATAAAGGATTAAAAACAGTTTAGGGGTTGGATAAGTAGAATAAAAAAATAACTTAAGAGAAATCGTTACCTTTAATTTGGGTAACTTCCTTTGGATTGAACCAAAAGGACTTCTTGGAGAGCCTTATGCCTAATGTAAGGCTTAAAGGGGGAGGATAGGGATGTAGAGAGCTTAATTGTGAAGAGTTTGGATGAGCCAAATGTTTTGAGAGGTGTATGGAATTGCATATAAGTAGTCTCCTTTTATAATGGAGAGGAGGGGCTCTTTAGGAAAGTGTGAGAACATTATTTTATTATAAACTTATCTTCGGTTTCAAGAGGTCCAAAACACATTAATTTAGAAGATAAGATGACTCATATTCGAAATAAAATCATCCAATAGGAATTGTACAGGTTTTGGATAATATTTTAATCATGATAATCTTATTTATTTAAATCATTTATTAATGAGGTAAATACTCCATCATTATTTTGTCATAAATAATTTAATTTATTTTATGTCTAAAAACTATAAAATAAATACCAACATGTAGGAAATCGTTTTAGCTTTCCAATGAAAATTAATACTCAAAATGATAATTTATATAGCCCCTTATAAAAATTAATTACTAAAAGAGTTTTGTTAATGCCAATTTTGTCTTTACATTAAATTAATTAATCTAACATGTCATTGTCTTTCATAAGTGGCTCCATGGGGTCCCAAAATAGACCACAGGATGCCCATGGTCGGCCATTACTCATCCAATAAGGTTAGGACAAGTTTCAAGGTAATTTTGAATTATTATAGTATTCATTTAACCTTGAATCACCCTATTTACCTTTAATCGTGGTAAATAAAAGTAAAAAGTTACTATTCACCAAAAATTATTTTTATCTTATTGAAGCACATTTTATTCCTTGATATTAACCATGTCTCTCGGATTTTCAAAATTCAACTCACAGAAGCAGTAAAATTATGTTTTTATGAAAAAATGCAAAAAGCTCCTAGGAGGTGGGTAAAAGATGGTGAAAAGTTCAATACAATTTTTATAAATATAAAATTATTATAAAATGACTCCAATAAATTTCATTGAACTTATATAAGTATTATGTATCTATTTTGACCTAAAATAAATTTAAATCAAATAAATGATTATTTAAATAAGAAGTCAGTTTTAACCAAAAACTCAGTGTTTTCACTATTCATCAAAAATTGAAGTTTTTCAGAAAAATAGCAAAAATTAAGCCTAAGATATATTTGATATTATGAATTCAAAAATGACGTCTATTTTTCCAAATTAAAAACGTATAAGTGGCATTATTTAATTTTAAAAATAATTCTCATTATCAAAACAAATAGCGTGTTTTTAAGAAACAATAACTATCAAAAGAATGATACCTGTTTATGTCCAATTTCAAAGTGAAATTAATTCCAATGAACAAAATTTGATTAAATGTTAAAAATATATTCTAATTACACTTTAAAACCAATTGAAAAGATAATCTAACCATATAAATTATTGCGATGAAAAAAGTTGTTTTTAATTAAAATATAGTGAGTTTTTACTATTCAACAAAATATGAAAGTTATCATAATAATATGAAAATTTCTTCCAAATTAAATTTTTATATCCTGATTCCAAGATAGAATTTTATTTTTGTTAAATTGAACTTATAAACATGTCAAAAACTATATTTAAAGTGGGTGTGCCATCAAAAGGTGGAAAAACTACATTTTTTTTAAAAATACTTATTTTACTCGAAAAATTGATTTTGTTCTCACACCATGTTCTCAAAAATGTGTAAGATGAATAATAATGTTATAAAATTCAAAATTTAGTTGTTACTATTCATAACGGATAGTTCATAATAATATTATAATAATATATCGTTGTTTAGTGAAACCTGGTATTGCGTACTACATATGCTATCGAGGAAGGTCGTGATTGCGTGCAATGCATGCCAAGTCAGGGTTGCGTGTTGTGCAAGACTTATTTGTTGTTTTTTTATAATATAATCTAACCATTTTCCATTTATACATTGAGTATATATATATATACACTCAATGTTTCATAGAATAACTACTATCAAAATTGTGTGTAACATGATCCAAGAATAGCATTGCATATACTGCAAGATAATACGGTGTTGCGTATAGTATAAGCTAATATTGGTGTAGTGTATAATAGAACACATCAAAGAAATTAAAAATAATATATCTCATAAAATCTCGGGTTGTTACATTCTACCCCCCTTAAAATGAATTTTACCCTCGAAATTCGTCGGGGTTATAAATGGTTTACTACTTGAAACTTTCCTTCATAGAAACCCACATTGTAAAAAGGAATACCAAAAATGAACATTAAAAACTAAATTATGAAATGTAACAGTTACCTAAATTAACTAATCACCAGGTTTCCACATAGAAAAACATAGGTGAAAATATGGATATGGAAGAGAAATCTAACCGTTAAATTCTGATGGAGAGTGGTAGAGAACATGGATATGAAAAAGCCAACAATCACAAAGCTATAAATTTGTGATGATCTAAGGTACCTTCCAATTCATCGGATATGAGGTCACTAGGACAACATTTTTCGATTTAAAGATAATTTCCCTAATGTTGAAGAATTTTAATTAGAAGAATACTTACTTTATTTCGGTACAATCTCACCGTTGTTTGTGCCTTAAATAATTTCCACTTGATCTCTTAAATAAATGAAGTTGAATTTGTCTTCCGTGAAGTGTTAGTAGATCATGTGATAGAATGATAGGTCATTACATCTGTCTCAAACATAAGGTTAACAATATATATATATATATATAAGTCCATCTATGGTGAGATTAATTGTATATGGTTCTAAAAATGGACTTATAATTCATCTATCATACCACTTAATATAATAAAACTAGTTTCTACTACCCAGGGACTTCCTGTTGGTCAGTGGTAGGCGATAAAGTCCTGTCGCACTTTGGTTGTGGGTTCGATTCTCACATCCTTGTCCGACGCGACGGGTTGTCACCCATCCTGCAGGTTGTCCTTTTTTTTTCTAAAACTACATTATTATAACATCCCATCAAATAATATCGAAAAATGTTCTAGCCTTATACATTACTAACTTATTTCCAACATAATCCATTCGAATCATTAGGCTTATCCAAAATACATCTTTCCAAAATCACAGTATAAAGAGAACGATATCTAAAAATTTCATATAACAAGCATGTGAATACCATCATTTATCCCTCGTATATCTTTTTGGTCACATTCCAATCATGTGAATACCTTAATCATGTATTCTCTTGAAAAATGAATACCCATTGAACCATAGTGAAAACATGAATGCTGTCAAAAGTTAACTCTTTCCACATACCAAAATTCAAAAATTCCTTATACTCAAACTGTGATATAACTTTGTTCTTATATCAGTCATGAGCTCATGAATACTTTCAAACATTTCATTTTATCCTTATCCCTTCATTATGCGCATATCATCTTCTTTCCAAAAATATCTCAATCACTTTCTGTAGTTACCAGTACCATAAAATTATTGAAAACCACAATAGAACAATACATAAATATTCCAATATTCCACGATACTATATACAACATTATTTTGGAATCACATTACATAAACACTTAATCATTTCAGCACATCTTTTTCATATTCAACATCGCCAATAGTGATCACATGTGACTTCCCTTTGTCCTTTTCCTTAACTGGTTGCTCTTGTCGATCATCACTAACCCTTGGATCAGGGAATTGATTAGCATAATGCCCCATTTCATTACACTTAAAGAATTGAAGTGTTGGTGGTGCGTTCTCTGCAGTCTTTCCTTTATTCACATTATTAGCAACCCTTTTTCCATTACTTCAACACTCAGCTGCTTGATGACCTTCTCTTACACACTTATAACATTTTCTAGTACCTTTTAGGCAATCTCCACCATGCTTCTTTCCACACTTTGAGCTTAAAGAAACATTCATATTATTTTAACCATTGTTCTAAGATTTGTCCTTGAACTCCAACTTTAATTTCATGTCAAAACCATGAGATGGATATGTAACACCAACTTCAATTTCTACCTTGATAGCACAACACACAATTTCATCATAGCTACTGAAGTCTCTTATATCTAATTCCCTTCGAAGAATTGCTTTTAAGCCACTGAAGAATCAATCAACTTTACTTTCAGGTTGGATGATAAAGCCAGATGCATACCTTGCAAGCCTTGTAAAATTCGCCTCGTATATACCAAAAAATTCATCATACTTTTTCATAAGCTCAAGGAACTCATTTTCCATCTTCGTTCGAAGAATACGAGGGAAATACTTATTGAAAAATAAGTTCTTGAACTCATCCCATTACATGAATTCAATTTCGCCATGGGGCCTTGTATTCTTAATTAGATTCCACCACTAGTCTGCTTCACCTTCTAAATGGTAAACAACCAGAATTAATTTTTCATGTTCTGAACAACGAAGTATGGAAAATATCTTTTCAATGGTACAAATCCATTGTTCAGCAACAAGTGGATCAGAAGACCCACTGAAAGAATGTGGAAGTTTCCTCATGAAGGACTCAATAGAATATTGTTCCCTTCTCTGCTCATTCGGAAGTCCAGAATGATTCATAGCATGAGTAAGTATATCAATAAGATTTTTCACTCCATCTCCCAAAACATTGGTTTCTTCATAAGGAAAATCATTGCATTGTCCATTACATTGATCAACACGATTCCTTCGGGTTCCATCCATTGTCTAAAACCCAAAAAGAATAGTGTGAGAGGCAAAAATCATGATAGGTAAAACAACATAATAAAGGGGGAGTTACTTCAATATCTAACATCTTAGGTTTAATTCTAAGATCATTACCTTAATTCTAGGACTATAACCTATACTTATACTTAACCTTAGTGACATCCCTATACATACCTATGAAATATCTCCAGGGATCTCACTAAAGTTTTCGCATCCTAGTTTCGAAAGGTTAACTAATCCTTTCCTCTAATACTAACTGTAGATACCCGAATCTTGACGTACATGGACATTACATTACTTTTGCGGAACACTTAATACATAACAAAAACAGACACACAAGGACCATAATATTTTAGTGTCTTTGGAAACTTGGAATATAATCTTCTAATCGTGGTAAAATATCTTAAAAATCCCCCATAAAGATCTTCCCCTTTTGTTTTCTTACCTAAAATCTTTCTTTATATCCCGTGGAAAAGAAAACATAAAAAGGGTGAGCTCAAATGCTCAGTAAGGGTAAACATAGAGAACATAAAACAATCCATAAACATTTGAATGAAAAAGCTTGAACATAAAATCTAAACATCAAAATCTTGAGCAAAGACATAAATCTTGAATGTACTTAAGGCATATATCATAAAGGAACATCAATCATGATAAAATAGCATGGGAATAAAATATGTGATTATGGAAACCATTAAGCACAGGATATGATTTCCATAGTAGCCAAGGCATTGCTGCCAAGACCATCTTAGTGGACAAAGTCCCTTACTGATTCGGGTTTACATGTCGTTCTAGCCCTGTATTACTAATCCGGATTTACTTTCCGTTTCAGCCATGTATATATCATGAGATATAAATATTTACCCAATTCATTGGAGGGAGATATAGGTCCCAACCATATCATAATGAAATCATTCTTACTTGTTCCACAACATAAACATAAATCATTCATCATATCCCAAAGAATAAAATGGGTTTCATAAACATCATCCCATCATAACATAATCCATATAAAACAATGGATATAATTTCATCATAAGAAGAATCAAACCATGTAAATAATGGAGACATTATATTTTAAACATAAACATATTAAATAATGTCATTTTATATGGAATTTGTTTTTGATAAAACACTTGAAATGAAATCTTGAGGAAAATATCCTTTCTTCTTCAATATAATTTTATTTTAACAAAATGGCCTGAAATTTTAAAAGAAATGGTTTTTTTAAAATCATCATGAAATCTTTTATAGGAATATTCATGAAAATGTGGCGTTATGAAACCATAAAAATCTGTTCATGTCGTATAAGTTAAAAAACATTCTTCTCGTACTTTTCCCGGAAAGTCAAAAAAGTATCTCGTACGACAAAAGGTTCCATACATACGATTTAGTAAAATTAATAATGGATGAAAAGGACTTTAAACATATGTGGAAACATTTATAGAAAACATGGACATGGATGATAACAATAACCCCAGTAAATACTTACGAATAAACAATCTCGGATAAAAATGAGATTGGAAAAGTTATCCCTTACCTTAGGTCTAATATGCTTCGTATGTATCTGAACCTCTTGTATAATGATTTAAATAATTTCATTGACTTATTAAAGAATCATATTCATTGTTATGATATCATATATGGTTTACTTATGACATTATATTACCCGTTCTTTTGTAAATCTCGTGTTGAAGCAACGTTTTGGGTAAAATCATCTTATTTATCGTACATGTTTGAACTTGTTATTCTTGATGTTATTATTACTTATATCACGATTTACTTACTTGAATAATTTAAATCATGATTTATATATCATATAAATTTATTATATCTCCAGCATATACATGTATTTATAATAGTACATAACATATGGAGGTAAGAAATGAAATGCACCGTTCATGGAGATGTTAAGTCGTACGTACGCATGAACGATACTTTAATTTCTATTTATTTTTTAATGGAATAGGTATATTATAATTCCATTATAATATCATATATAATATCATTAACTCCATCCTTTATACATCCCACATAAGGCATTAACGAATCACATCACTTTGAGGGGACGGAAGTCCGCACTTCCTCAAATGAGATAATCGTATTTACCCACTATGGAAACCATAAAGTCTTGATATAATTGGGAAGTAAAGAAGAATAAGGAAATAATAAACATAATATATTTCATATATAAATACAGTTCCATCATAATGGCCACCATGAGAGGCGGTAGGAGAAAATCAAACAATCATCGTTTCGTGAGGCGTTAGTTTGCCATCACAGAAACATTATGTTCTTCATCAATTAGATGGAGGTGTGTGTAAGTGTAGTTAGAATACTTCTCATAAAAACATCCTAGTATATTTAGGATATTGGTGTTGTTACAAAATAAATGATTAAAAAGAGTTTAGGGGCTGGAGAATTAGAATAAAAGAAAACAACTTAAGAAAAACTGTTACCTTTAATTTGGGTAACTTCCTTTGGATTGAACCAAAAGGACTTCTTGGAGTGCCTTATGCCTAATGTAAGGCATAAAGGGTGAGGAGAGGGATGTAGATATCTTAATTGGGCAGATTTTGGACAAGGAAACTGGCTTGATAGGTGTGTGGAATTGCATAGAAGTGGTCTTCTTTTATAATGGAGAGGAGGGGCTCTTTAGGAAAGTGTGAAAACATTATTTTATTATAAACTTATCTTCGGTTTCAAGAGGTCCAAAACACATTAATGTCAAAGATAAGATGACTCATATTCAAAATAAAATCATCCAATAGGAATTGGACAGGTTTTGGATAATATTTTAATCATTATAATCTTATTTATTTAAATCATTTATTAATGAGGTAAATACTGCATCATTATTGGGTCATAAATAATTTAATTTATTTCATGTCTAAAAATTATAAAACAAATACCAAAATTTATTAAATCATTTTATCTTTCCAATGAAAATTTATAGTCTAAAAGATAATTTCTATAGCCCCTTATAAAAATTAATTACTAAAAGATGATTGTTAATGACAATTTTGTCTTTACATTAAATTAATTAATCTAATGTGTCATTGTCTTTCATAAGTGGCTCCATGAGGTCCCCAAATCGACCCAAGGATGCCCATGGTCGGTCATTACTCATCCAATAAGGTTAAGACAAGTGTCAAGGTAATTTTGAATTTATTATAATATTCTTTTAACCTTGAATTACCCTATTTACCTTTAACTGTGGTAAATAAAAGTATAAAGTTACTATTCACCAAAATTATTTTTATCTAATTGAACCACATTTTACTCCTTGATATTAACCGTGTCTCTCATATTTTTGAAATTCAACTCACAGAAGCGGTAAAATTAAGTTTTATGAAAAAATGCAAAAGCTCCTAGGAGGTGGGTAAAAGATAGTGAAAAGTTCAATACAATTTTTATAAATCTAAAATAATTATAAAATGACTCCAATGAATTTCATTGAACTTATATAAGTATTATGTATCTATTTTGACCTAAAATAAATATAAATCAAATAAATGATTATTTAAATAAAAAGTCGGTTTTAACCAAAAACTCATTGTTTTCACTATTCATAAAAAATTGAAGTTTTTCAGAAAAATAAAAAAATTCAGCCTAAGCTATATTTGATATTCTGAATTCAAAAATGATGTATATTTTTCCAAATTCAAAACATATAAGTGGCATTAATTAATTTTAAAATTAATTCCCGTTATCAAAACAAATAGCGTGTTTTTCAGAAACAATAACTATCAAAAGATTGATACTTGTTTATGTCGAGTTTCAAAGCGAAATGAATTCCAATGAACAACATTTGATTAAATGGTAAAAATATATTCTAATTACACTTTAAAACCAATAAAAAAATATAATCTAACCATATAAATTATTGCGATGAAAAAATTTGTTTTTAATAAAAATATAGCGTGTTTTTACTATTCATCACAATATGAAAGTTATCAGAATAATATGAAAAATTTATCCAAATTCAATTTGTATATCCTGATTCCAAGGGAGAATTTTATTTTCTCAAATTGAACTTATAAACATGTCAGAAACTATATTTAAAGTGGGTGCGCCATCAAACGACGACAAAATTACATTTTTTTTAAAATACTTATTTTACTTGAAAAAATGATTTTCTTCTCATACCATGTTCTAGAAAATGTGTAAGATGAATAATAATTTTATTAAATTAAAAATTTATTTGATATTATTCATAATGGTTAGTTCATAATAATATTATAAGAATATATCGTTGTTTATTGAAACCCAGTATTGCGTACTACACACGCTATTGAGGAAGTTCACAATTGTGTGTAATGCAAACGAAGTCAGGGTTGCATGTTGTGCAAGACTCCTTTGGTGTTTCATTATAACAAAATCCAACCATTTTTCATTTATACATTAAATATATATATATACACACACTCAATGTTTCATACAATAACTACTATCAAAATTGTGTGTAACATGATCCAAGAATAGAGTTGCGTATACTGCAAGCTAATACGGTGTTGCATATAGTACAAGCTAATCCTGGTGTAGTGTATAATATAACACATCAAAGAAATTAAAAATAATATATCTCATAAAATCTTAGGTTGTTACAAGGCTTAATTCAAGGTTTACTTCCAAGGAGGATGCCCGGATTAAGGGAGTTAGGGTTGGACTCATGAGGAAGATGTCTAGTGAACTCAGGATTAGGGTGAAGGCTTTCCATAAATCCCAATTATGGTGGGAATAGAGTTCTCATAGTTCAAGAGATGAGGTGGATTGTAAAGATGTTTCAATAATCACAAATCTTTAACCCACATGAGTAATGATCTATGTGAAAAACAATAGGATGTGAAAGATTCAACAAATCGTATACTTTCCCCTCCATTGATGGAAGAGGTCGGGCCTATGGCGAAGGAATTTGATATGATAGTGGATGAGGGCATGGAGAAATAAACCCTTCAATGTGAAATTGAATTGACGGTCATTAAATCATGCTCAAAAGATAAAGGGCTTACTCTAAGTGGGATTCACTAAAATTGATCCTTGAAGATGAGGGAGACATTCTGTTTTTTAAAAAGAAAATCAGGTGTGAACTGTACCTTCCCAACCAAGGAATTGAGGCTCTGAGTTTTAGATATAAGGGATGTACATGGCTTAATCCCCATGCCTCTAAACTATAAACTCCTCAACAATATTCCTAGGATAATATCCCTTATGACCATGGATATACATCTTTATAGGCATTGAAATAACCCTAGCTTCCCAATATGACAAGTATGGGAATCCTAATAACATATAGATACTAAACCAAATATGATATATGTTGGTGTTCATTTCTTTAAGGTTTTGTAAATCTGGAGGTCTTGGTAGAGGTTTCAACATGATCCCTTTCACACAAGGGGTCCAAAGGATAATAATCTCTTCAATGAATTGATTTGAAGGAGGTTTTAGGAAAGGATCAAAGTGGCTGAAGAGGTGAACCAAAGAGGGGAACTCAAGTCTCTATAATGTAATTATTGGGATCACAAGTAGGTTTGGGAAACCTAATCCCAACTTAATTGAAGAACAACCTAGAGGATAAGACATGGGTTAATCTTGGTTTAATCCATCAAGAGACCTCACAATTATTCCCAGAAGTGGGGTGCTCATGTTCCTATATAAGGAATGAAGGGTACATAATTGTTCTTGATTTTGAGAGGTTGGGCGCTTTGGGAGTGCAAGTGTTTTTTATTTCAAAAACTAAATGGACTTAAGTCCTATGATCCTCCTATAATCCTCTTGTATTAGGTGTTACTGAACTACCTTGGAGGTTTTGGAAGATGTGGGTTATTCAATAGGTAATCCATAGAAACCAATTGGGCTTCAAGAAAATTCATCCATACAAATGAAGACTCAAGGGACTATTTACAGAAAAAAATAGGACCCTGGGTGAATTTATCTTGGCCATGTAAATGTGTAGTATTCCAGTTGGTGTCACTCAAGGTACTTATGCGCCAATAATGATTTGGATCAATTAGAGAGATTTCTATTCCTCTATGTATTTTCTCTTCTTTTTTCTATGGTAATATCCTTTACATCTTTTTCATCCACGAAATGGAACAAAGTATCAAAAAAAGATAGAACCAAAATTTCCCCGAGCGATAGAGAAATCAATGCTCAAAAACCATATCATATCTTACACTTCCAAATTGTCCCTCAGTAGAAATAGTAATGAGGATCCCATACCTTGGTGAATAATATGTCCTATGACAGGGTCACTGACCAGTATTGAAACCCATTTTCCATCCTGGGTAGTGTACATTGTCGAAGAGGTTTACCAACTATATCAGTGGGTACCTCATTCCTTTTAATAATGGTATGGTTATATAATCTCATAAATATTGGATTGATATTATCCTAGAGAATATATATTACTCAATACGTTTACCAACCACATTGTTACCCTAATCAACCATCCCCACTCATCATCACCTATTCGAAGCTATGGAACGTAATCTAGGAAAACACCAGAAATAAAAACCCTAGATGATAAATATATTTAAACCATTAGGTTCTATATATAATGACACATTAAATGGAATCATTATCTATCCAAAAATATCACATGGCTGGGAGGATACCAATAGTTATGAAATGTTACCTATGCATGGAATTACTCAATAACGTACATTATTTTTTATATCATGATAAATGGTCATATAATATAATCATTGTACAAATGTGACTCTCGGTTACAATACATTGCCAATATGATAAATGAAACACAGGTCTTAAATGGATCTGGGGGAAATGTAGTTTTTGCATGCCAAGCATCCTCTCCAAGGATACATGACATGTTTAGAGTTAAACTAGGTGTGGGAATACATTGTCTTAACCTAGTTGGTATATGATGAATGGGAATATTCACATGGTTTTGTGAATCATTTTGGGTGACCTAAAGTCAGAAAATGTGTGGAATTTAAAATCACCTAAAACAATAATGGTTTTGATTTCAATTCATATGGAGATAATTATAGGATTACATGTCTTATGATATAATTTTAAAAATAAAAATATAATTTCAAACTTTCACAACAATGGATTATAGAGTACTTTAAATGTAGTAAAAAAATTATTGTCCTCAAGAAATGTAGCTTTCATATAGAGAAAATTATTTTCCTTTGATTTTGGTAGCACCTCCCCTGGTTGCTGAGTCCACTACCCTCAAAACATGAATTAAATTATTTTGGATGATTTTTTTCCATACTTCTTATTAGGTTTATTATCGTATAATCATTCACCGAGTCATGACTAATACTTTCCAAGTCACCACTACTACACTCCCAAACCAATATTTCTATTTCCACCCATCATTATAATAGCTTTAAATAATAGTTATATACTATGAAGATGAATATTATAAAGATATTGGAAATAAGAGTGGTTAGTAGATTTATTGACCACTCATGAACTTGTCTGTATTATACATTGTTGAAGAACATGTGAATTGGGGATGAATAAATTTTAATTACTATAAAGTTAAATTCTCTAAAAAAATATTAAAAATTGAATTTAATTAATTATAAAATTATTAATGTTTATCCTTTAATAATAATAATTATTATAAAAAACATTTTCATCTAATCTCATTAATTAGTAAAACATGTTATTATTTGAAAATAAAAATACTATGACAGTCATATTGTATTGATCAACATTCTTATTTCATGATCAAAATTATATTAAAAAATATTCAATCTCTCAGTATTGTGGAAGAAAATAATTTTGATGTAAAAATGTTTTTGATATATGATGAAAAAATAATATAAATTAATAATTCAATAAAATATTATTTACAACCCTTTTCATTATGATATCATAATATATCCTCCAAAGATTATATTTTTATAACGACAATTCCTATATAAGTAATTTATTTTTTTTCATGTTTCAAAAGATAAAAAATAATATAAATGTTTATATTGTTCTTGATTTTTGTAGTTTAATATCTGATTATTGGGGAAAAACATTCTTCATGTTTTTTTCTAAAGAACTCTTTTAATAACAATACTATTTGGATAATGAAGAATAATTTCATTAAAATAATATTAGACATAACTAATAAGTTATTTTTCATTGATTGATTTTCCAATCATGAATCCCACTCTTCTTTGATACCACAACATTGAATAATTCTTAGGATTTGTTTATTTCTCCTTGGGGATAGAAGAATTCTTGAAAGGGTACGTCAACTAATGATTAGGAGATAGGGTAAAGAGAGATAAATTTATATCAAAAATTTTCAATCTCATTAAGTACAAATTTAAAGGATAAAATATATCTTGATAATCATATACTATAAGTCTACAATAACACATCACAATAATTCTCCTAACAATTTTATTAGTAAATTGGTTCATTAAATCATTTTAAACAATATAAAATATCCCCCAACCATTGTCCAAGAAGCCACAAAGGATAAAGTATGAAATGTTTGAATAAAAATTAATATAAATTGAGAAATAATAGTTTATTTTTATTTTTATGACTAAGGATATAAATAATGATCATTGTTTCTTGATCCTATGGTTCAAGACCTCACAAAAATATTTAAATAGCACATAAGAAAATAATCCAATTAGAGACCATACTATAGTTCCATATTTTTGATTCTATAATATATTTAGGAGTTATGAAATTATTGAACATTAGGTGGTAAAATAATATATTTTATATTTTTTATGGACCACATTGAAAAAAATAAATGAATTGACTTAGTGAAAATATTTAGAAATATTTTGAAAAAATTATTATAAAATTTAAATAAAAAACCAAGTCAATGATGATATTTTTAATGATGGTTTAAATTAAATAATTGATTTAAATTTTGTGGGTAATTTGAAATATTTATAATTATAATTTAATTAATAGTAATTGTAGAAATTAGTAATATTTATCAACACGGTTTTTATGGAGTAATAACATAATAAGTATTTTCTGTGGTTCTCAATAAGTAATTGGATGGTTGGTCAGTAGTTGAATATATATGGGTATACATAGATTCTATTTATGTAAATTTGACTTATTTAAGTGTTAATCACTTATAGTCATATATATTATGGTGTATGTAGATTTTTTTATAATATGGTAGAAAATTGAAGACATCATTGTTCATTAGTGATTCGTTATAAGGGATATGTTCATATAAATTCATGAAAGAGTTCCATTATACATCGTTAGTGGTATTCCACTATCATGGATGGATAGCCTTCTATCATACTATTGGTTTATTCCATATCATTTAATAGTTTTTAATCATTCAACATATTTCTAATACTTTTTTTGGAATAAAAAATTACACATTTTCCTATTTTAAAATAAAATTGAACTATTATTTAATATATATAACTTTATTTCCATTGACTTGAAATAATTCCCCAGTGATTATGTTGAGTCTCTTCTAACTCAAGGCGAGCCTTGAGAAATTAGGGAATGATCCTGAGTCTATGTAATATTTTTAATTGGGTCTCAGATTTTTGGGTATTCGATTAATGTTATTATAAAATATATTAATAGATAAATATCTTTTAAAACTTGAATTTTTTATTAGAATTATAAATCAAATATCTTCCCCTCAAAATATTCTCCATTTATATTAATAAATATTATGCTATCTATTTTATTCTACATTTTAACTTTGGATGTATGAATTTCTACCTATATCCATTTAACAACATGATACATATAGAATATCAAGGAATTGAATAAGAGTTATACCTAATTATTGTGGATGAATCATAAAATGAAGATATACATCATACAAATCTTTTTCATGTGAATTATTAAAATTAAATGTATTATATAATGGTATATAGTGATCACCAATTAGAATATTTTGTTTCTCCTCATTTTTTACAATCATAAATATGGTTTAAAATAAATACATATAGAAGAAAAAAATTTACAATGTTTATGATGGTAATCACATTAGTTTATGTTCTTTTTACAATGAAATTATTATACATTAATAATATATAAAAATTGTCAACTTAATTTCATAGCTATTATCCCCCAACGATATGGATCATCTATAAGTTTAAAATATTGTTTTAATGTACCAAAAATTATAAAATTATTCATTATATATTCCAAAATTATAATATTTATCATTAAACACCAAATTAATGTAAATCAAAGTGGTTTATCTATAATATTTATTTACTTTTTGGGACTTTTTGATTTATTTTATTATTCTACTGTAAGAAAAATTGGTCACATTTTATCTATTTCATTATCAATCCTAAACATTTTAATGATATTTTTATCACCTACATGACCATATAAATACCTTGAACAAATGTATTTCTATAAAAACCATATTTTCTATTTTCTATTTTCATATAAGATCTGTCGATGATAGAGAAACTCTTATATATTATTTTAAAATGTATACCTTATCATCTATGTTGAATTCATTATATTATTATATTTTTTAATTATCCTTTTAAACTGATTTGTTCCCTCCTTTAGTGAAATAAATTTTTTATCACAGATTTTTTTGACTAACTTCATTGTTGGATTTTATTATTTCAATAGTATCAATCTTCAGTAAATAATGACACAACATATATAATTATTTATTTATGGAATGTATTTATTCTTTAATGGATTATATATATAATACCTTTTAAACTTTATCTTATTTAATATTTAAATTTTAAAACATTGCGAAAACATTCTTATCGTTGAATTTAGAACATTTATGTCTTAACAAATTCACCGATTTATATCCTTCATCCATCACTATATAAAAAGAGCCAATTTTTACTTTTTCCCATATATCATCCTTTCTTATTTGATTTTACTTTTTCAAATCTATTTACATGTTTTATGAAATCCCTTTCCCCTTGTATATGTCTCCAAATTGAGATAATATCTTATATTTAATTTCTACATCTATATCTTCCCACGCATATTTGATATCATAGGAATTGTTTCAGTTTAATTTTATATTTCCAGAGGGTCGAATATTATTTTTATCTTATAATGTTCAATATATATTATTATTATTATTTTATTAAGACACACAATAATGAAATATATTTGAGCTACATTCTTTCCTCTTATTTCATTAGTGATTTTGAGTACATATTTTTCCTCATAATGTTCATCTTTTATTACTTGTATGAAATTTTCATAGTCCCCTAATATCATATTGTGTGGATTTTAATAATACTTATCTTTGGATACCATTGATGTAAAGATGTTTGATTATTATGGGACTTTATAAGATTGAAATTACATCATGAAAATGTTACTCTAGCTTATTTATTTCAAGATTATATTCTCTAAATTAAGAATCATGTGACCCTTAAAAATGGATTCAATCCCTTTAATTAAATTAAAATGATATGAATTAATCATAAAAATCCTCAAATATTTATTCAATATCAATATACGAGTCATTTTCTAAATTCATATATTCATTATCTTCCTATTTTATACTATTGTCTTTTTATAGGTAATCTTCATAAATGGTATTTTTTTATTTCTATATTATGATTTTTCTATAATTTAAAAAAGAAGAATGGATGAAAAAAACTACTTTGGATAGTGGTATCTCCGTCAACATTACCTCAATTACACTAATGCATGTTTTATTTTACCATGAATCATGTGTACTTCTTCGATTTTTTATTCCATGATAACCAAAATCCTTAATTTCATAGCATATTTCATCTGAATATTTCATATGAATATTATAGAAATGAACTCCACTTTTTCCATATACTTAAATTTCATAGCAATTCATTTATTGTTCACCAATTTAACAATTCAATCTATAAATACATATCAGTGCATTATAAAAATATTAAACATAAATAAATAATATCTGAAATAATGTCACAAAAACTATATTTAGAGATGTTTTAAAATTGGGGATTAATATATAATCTTTAACTAATGAAAATCTAGATTAATAAAATAGTATAAGTAAATCAATGATTTAAATTATTCTAAAACATAACCATGGATTCCTAACAAATTTCTTTTATTGTGATCAATAAAAATCAGATTAAATATGTAATAAATACTATTAAGTAAAACCTTTATGGAGAGATGCTAATTTTATTGATCTAAGAGAGAAATTGGGATTTAATGGAAATTTTAAGGTTGTTTTGAGCTACGCCAACCACAGACTAGGGTGAATCAGTTGTAGATCCCTTGTCTTAAAAAGATTTTGAATTTTAAAACATATATCCTAACTCATCATGACATGTTACCTAATACTATTTCCTCATAATCCTTATTTCCGTTAGAATCATTACAGCCAAATATAGTGAATGTTAAAAAAGTGATCATCCTCCATGTTTTTATATGGTTCACTACTCAAGTAGAGTGTATGGTCCTTGGTCAAGATTGGGTGACATAAGTCTTCAAAAATAATTTTATTATTATCTGAAGAAGTCCATTGGATAAGGTAGACATATGTGAACTCTATTAAAATTCAATTTGTTACCCCTAACACATAGATCATTTATTAATGAATAATACACATCCAAAATGAATTGCAATTGGCGTGTGATACCAAAATAATTTTCTAAATTTTTTTCTTTGATTTGATATCCTCCCTCATGAGTTTCAAAGAGTTACAAACTCTGTTATTCAACAAATTTTGTTCTTTTATACTTATTGAATTCAATATATGAAGTGATAGTAAGATATTATCTCCACATATCCTTGCTGGAATCTATATGAGAAATTTTAAATCTTATATTCCACTTATTATATTTTATATGAATGTATAGATTCATTCAAGATGAGTATATCACATGCCCAATGCTTCATCAATAGTATTAATAAGGTACTAGATAACCCATTGAAACCCACCTATTTTTCTTCTTATAGGGTGTATTATTATATTAATGATGTAACATTCACATTCAAGACTTATTCAATATATATTAATAAAACTTCTATAACATCTGGTAAATGTAGAGACCAAAATCATTAAATAGAATTCAGATTCAAGCAGAATTAGTGTGCTATATGCATATAATATTTTGAGATCAATTTTCCCTTCCTTTTTCATATTTAGTATTCAAAAATTATAAATACACACGTTTAAATTATCCTAGAAGTCCATATATTAGAAAAGAAAATAAGATATCCCATAAAAATTATAAATTAATAAATGCATCAAGGTTACGTTTTTAAGACATTCATGAACCATTAAATGTTAAATATTCCTTCTAATATTCGCTATCATTGGTCAACAATCTCCCATATTCTTAATTTATGAATAAGGTATATATGGTATGCTTCAATAATTATTTAATAAAACATGTGGAAAACCAAAACACCTGGAGTAAAATAATCACTCAATAAAAAAATAATGATTTCTAGATATCATTCTCTAGTTGAACTAGAGTTCTGAATGGGAATCAACAAGGAAAAACTAGAAGTATATTAGGAAATAATAGTAATATAATTCCAAATAATACTTCATTAAATTAGATATAAATTTTGACATTGTTTTAAAATTAAGGTAATTACATATGATTTGAAAATAAGATGCGAATTTCTTTGTTTCTCTAGTTATAATAATAATGTATCTTAGTTTATATGATTCCCAAATAAGAAAATATAGACCCACTAGAAGAAAAAATATTTCTAAATAATTAATGATCATTTCAAAGATTCTTTATTGTTTGATTAACAAACCTCCCATAAAGTGATCCCCCAATATTTCTCAAGAATAATGTAAACAGAAAAAATTAATTATTCCTATATTAATCCATTCATAATCAGATATTTCATGAGTCATTATAATGAATATCTTCTAACACAACCACAACAACTTTGGGATGATGAAAAAAATCATATATTCCCTTTAATATCATGTACAATCATTTTTTTATCTTTTTTTAAGAGTTTGTTATAACACAGATCAAAGATACTTATTCTATTTCAAACATTTCAGTCACCTGGTTTAATGTGGAGTACCTTATTGAAAATTTCTTATTCCATATTTAATGTTATGAAATATAAATTATAATCACAATGCATATTAATTTTAAATTGGGTATCCTTTATTATTTTCAATACCATGTTCATAAAATTGAAAATAACTTATAAAATAAATAATGAATGTGAAGCACCATTTAGAACACATGGGATTATAATGTTTCCTTATAATATGTCTCAATATCATAAGTTAGCATCATGTTACTCTATATATTAGGTAGATCTGTCTCATCAACTTGACTACATGATGCTTATATATCCACTCATGGGCATCCTTATCCAATCTATATCTTAAATGTAAAATTTCCATAAGGTCTTCGCCACTAGATATCATATCATATCTACAAACTATATCATGGAATATTTTTAACACTCCAAATATCCTCTCCATCAATTCCAGGCTCATAATTTATTTTCAAGACTTATATTGAAATTCTATACTTTATCTTCTCTATAGAGGAATTATAGGAGTTTATATAATTCATAAAATGTTCCTTCAATTGAACTCCAACTGATTCAATAATCAATCATTTTCACATACATATGTATCATCATTGTGAAAAATAATTACCAAAAAAATAAAACTCAATACACAAAAAATCAGAAACTCACATCAGATTATTAGTAAAGGTGATATTTTCTTTTGGATGTCCAACTTGTTATTGAAGAATCCCTTATTCCCAGGAAACCATACATTAGATAATCAACTTAAATCCACAAAGAAGTACCCATAATTCACTCACTCTATTCAAGATCAAAATAAATCATTCTTTTACATCTATATTAAATTGATTTAGGATGGGTTTTGTTTCATTTATTAATTACTTTGATAGTCGATTTCATTACTAAGGACATTTTTTAGAGATTATTTATATAGTAAATTTTAGCGATTCAAAGATGAAGACACTTTAGGGGGGAAGAATACCATCCAATATGAATTTTCTTAACAAGATTGGATGGTTTAGAGAATTATTGTCTTATAATACAGTCCAACTAAGAGGTATGCCACTGGTATCCAAGAACATATGTCACATCCTTATTGATTGAAAATTCATAGACCACATGTTCCAGATAGGTTTTTGGGCCCTTTATGTCTAAAACTTTATAAGGGAAAACCTTCACATCTCTTTAAATGTATCATCTTTTAAAGACATCTAAAAGGCTTGGTTTTATGATATTAAAACATCTTCTATGGAAATTTGGAAAAGGGACTAATATTTTTGGTTGTTTGATGGGTGGTTTGGGATTCTAAAACCCTATATAGAACCAATAAAAATGTATCAATGACTATATATTACATGGAAGGATACCAAATTTGATTTTATACCAACCTATGAAAGTCTAGGATACATCTGAAATATTATAAGATCCCTTCATTGCTCAACCAAAATTTAGACATGTGTTTTCCACTAATAGTGGGAAATACAACTTTTGGGAACCACATTCAACCAAGATTAAGTTAAAAATCAATAGTTCATGGATTGGTTGGTTTATGGAATGTGGTGATATTATTTCTGATAGTGAAGGTATGAATGTAATGAAATTTAGTGACTACTATAGTAATGTGAACTTACTCATCACAGAAGACTAAGGGATCTTGGTATGGAATTATCAATGATAATAACCCAACATTTAGTTTTAATCCATAGATTCAAAGTCATTATTGATTATTATGTTTAAGGGAAATGATTAAAAAACACTGATCAACCATATATATAATTTTAGATCCTTATGTAGCTTTATGGTACCACACACCTCTATCAACCACATCTGGAGTGAATGTGACATATTGGATGATCACCTCATAGTAAATAGAGTCACGGCTGATCATTTAAAATATTTTCCTCCTAGGATTCCTCCCAAATGACTATAAAAAGTGTTGTTAAATGATTTATTAGGACTATACTATTTTAGGTCACTTTAATGTATCTGGATTTTGAGTATCACTCTTTATTCTTCAACAAAGATTTATAATTTGATAGGTAATCTTTTTAACCATCATATATTTCTGGTATCCTCCACCTACTATGAAATTGTATTCCTTTACAACCACATAGTTGTATTAAATGTGATTTTTTATAAATAATCCTTCCTTAGTGTGTGAGTATCAAAATTTATGTAAGTGATAACTAAAGTACTGAACCCGGTTTTTTGGTTTAGTTTATTCTATGTTCTTTCCTTATGTTCAAAATGCAATAATCTGGGTCGCTATGTTGCAGTGATCAGCCATGATATTATCATATTATGTGATAATGTGTGGAACAACCACCTTATTATAATCCATGTTATTATAGTATATCTGTACAGTATAAGATCATGATATTGAGTTTTTGTAACATCATACTTGTGTCTTGTAAATACTAAACAATTGTTTTATGAGTGTTGAGTGAATATAACAATTTTTTTTAAAATTTAGAGATTTTTATTAAAAATAGAATTAATGAGGAATGAATATTTGTATTTTTATGGGAATATATTATTTTTTCATTCAACAAGGAGGATTCTATTATTTTGAGATTCATTTTGTCTAATATAACTTATCAAATGTGATATTACTGTAATCTATTATATCAATTTAACGTTTAACCTAAGGGTTTGAAGAAATCATTTTTATAGGAGATCATTCATATGCATCTAGGTATTCATAAAATCTATGGATACCCTTAGGGGAAATAGTATTCTGGATTCTTGTCTATGACCTATATTAAACAACTAATGATTAGCCAAATTTTAGGAGAATAAGGCACACCATTCATTCTATATTATTTTATTAAATACAACACCTACAAAATATTTATTGGTTTCTAGTTATGAGATATTATTTATAAATAGTGTTTTAATATGTTTTATCCCATTTTAAACTCTTAATTATCATCTAATTAGTAACAACCCAAGACTTTAGAACATATTTTATTTTAAATAAATTCATTCTATTTGAAAACTTTTTATTCATGCAACACCTAATTTAAAAGAAAATAATATATTAAAATTTTATTTAAACATGACCATTTTAGACAAGTTGTTATGTTTTAGGTTTTTAATAGTACTCTCTAAGAAAATTATATGGTTTATAAATTATAAAATATTAATGAATATTTATTTATTATAAATAAAATAATAATCATTTGAAAAAAATGAACTTTTTTCCGAAAAACTATTTAGAAAAATTGTTTCATAGCATCTTTCACATTTATGATAAAATTAATTTTTGAAACAATTATATCGGTTAGTTGAAAAAATTAATTTAATTTTTTAAATCCCCATATCAAAATTATCTTAAGCTTAATTTTTGTAATTTTTTGAAATGGCATATTTTTTACGAATAGTGAAAATACTAATATTTACTGAAATCATCTATTTCGTTTAATTAATTAACATGGATAAATGAAAAAAATATATTTCTTTAATTGTAAAATTAGATAAATTATATTTAAATTTAACTAATTTGGTTTATTATAATAAATTTACTATTAAATGATGACATTAAAACTATCTATACTTATGATAATTTTCCCTTCGAAAACCCACTTTTTGTCGCATCTACCGGCATACTTTAAATTGGAACATTATATATATGATAAGTGAATTTATCAAAATGGATTAAATATTTCTAATAATTATAATATTTATTATATAATAAATAAAAATTAATATTTTACCATTATGAATAGTAAAATCATTAAGAATCAATTATCATAATAATGGTAGGAAATGATTTATCAGATGTTAAACTGAGAAGATAGAGGGTACAATGGACTAAAAAATTGTGAAACGCCCATTGAATGGTTATATATAGAATTTAGAACCCCTAAGATTCTATAATGACCAATTCTATAGGAATTTGGAATGATAAAAATGTGGATGCAATTGTTTCATTTCAAAAATGTCATGTGCATGCTCTCCCCCACATATAAAAGGCCTCCCCTCTTCCCATCTTTACACTACCAAATCCATTTAATTAAAAATATCAACTAAAATAACTTCCAAAATTACTTAACCTCAACATAAAACCTTTTTTTATCATAATGGGTTTCTATGAAGTCTTTTAATGCAATCCCAAGGTGGTCTTCCCAAGAGCAGGTAACATTTCTAAATGAGCATTTTCATTTTATTTATTACACCTATATAAAATACAATTAAATAATCCTACTATAATAAAATAATTATATCCTATATAATAAGATTTTATAATTTTAATTAAATGACATATATATATATCCCCTTCCATAAAAAGGGAAATGAAATTATTGATCGTGTGTATGGTGGACTACTACCACAAGAACAAAAATATATTTTTTACATCTCCACCGTTCAATGATGGATATAAATAATTTTTTAAAACATTTATATAATATTTATGATATTATTATAATTTCAAAATTTTAATATCGTATATACCTTCTTATGTTCCATTATTTTTAAAATATGTTATCATCGATCAGGTGTACTGAAGGCAACCACCTTGAGAAGTGATTTGATTCATTTTTAATGTAATATTTCATTATTTGTGATAATGGAAAAATGAATTAATATATGTGACATATATTGTATGATATTTAATATATAAAGTTAAAATATCAACCACTTCACTATCCTTTCACTCGTTAAGGGGATGATATCAGTGCTCGTGTGTAAGTACGATCTCACATCTCTACAAAGCGGTGTGCTTCATTTTCCATGTCAAAATATCATAAATGGTAATACAAATGTATCAAATGTGTAAATATGATATTTATAACATTAATATAATTCTATATAATGTTAAAATATATAAAATTCAGAATAATATAAACTTTAATGATAAAATATGCATTAGAAAAAAAGGTAATAAACACCCAAGAATGAAAATAATGAAATACTATTAACAAATGGGTGGTACAAAAAGATGGATAATCCTATATGAAATTATAAATTTGAATATGGTTATTTTATAAATTTTTATCACTCTTAAAACCATTATAGAGTATTTTAAATCACCTTCCATTAATGGAAACTGTGAGGTAAGGGACTTCATCTCAATTTCAATTTATTGAGGTATATTGTAATGTTATGCACCTGATTTCTTTTATACGGTGTATATAATTCCCATTTCACTTGTAATGTCATTAAAAATCAATAATTCATGATATTATAAGTTTAAATTAGAATTATTTCAACAATGGGGATTTTAATTGAAAATTACCATGTGGTAATGATTTTCATAACTCAATTTCATTTCAATGGGTTGCATTACATCTTCATTTTCCTTTGATATTATGAAATTATGTGTATAATAAAATTTAGCTATATTATGATTTATTTAATTTTTTATGTTGATTTATATTAGATACACATAATCTATTAATTTATCAATTCTCACTTCATTATTATGATCATTATAAGTAATTTCGTCTCAATTTACATTTTATTAAGACATATTAGTTATTATGGACATGTTCACTATTATATGGTGTACATACTTCACCTTTTTCTTGTAATATAATGAATAATTCATAATTTAACATATTTTATGTTTCAATTATAATTTTTTTCATCAAATGACATTTTACATGAAAATTTCCAAGTAGTTAAAGTTATTATACAATCCCAATTTCTTTTGTGATTATTAACCTTATCTGGGAAAAAACAATTTATTTTGATCATTTCTCACTGTAAATTACATTTAACTTATATATAAATATTATTATATGATGGATATGTTTATTTTATATAATATATACCATTAATATATTTAGTTTTAACATTTAATGTTTTTTGATTAACTGGGAAATTATTGATAAATTAGTATCCTTTAATCTATATAGATATTTAAAGAAAATGAGTATTTTTCAGGATTTAAATAAATTTATTGGTATATTAGTAATTCCTAGTAAATAAAGATACATGTTTTTCTTGGTTATAGATTTCCCCTCAATCAATATATAGGTCTTTCTAGACAAAACATTTGTCCAATTATGATGGATTTTTTACCTAGTGGTTTTAAAATTTCTTGTGAAAGGACTTGAATGTATTAGTATCATGATGTTTGAGATCATGATTTCTAATAATAAAAAATTGCCTAAATTTATATTTCAATTAATATTATTATACAAAATATTTTTTCTATGATATTATATCTAGATTTATTTCATTGTAAGTTTATTGATTAAGTTACATGTGTGTTTCAGATATTTAACATGCTATATTTATTTCGACTTAACCAATTATCATTGTCATATAAATGATTTAATGTTATGTGTGTTTAGTTATATACCTTATAATATTGATTATGATTTATTGATTCATGATATCTTACATTGTATGTGCCCCTTATTTATCATTTTAACTAACCCTTATTTTGTTTACTTTCAACAGGATATAAAGATGAATATTTTGAATGAGGTTTAAAGATACTGATAATTTATTTTTTTTTTAGATTTTATTTTGTATTCCCAATTTTAAATGGGAATCATGTTTATATCTCATTCTCCTAAACTAATAAATTTACTGGTTCTTTAGTTTTGGATACATGTATCTATTCCATTGTAATTAGGTAGGCACTAGCTCCAGTTTACTATATTATGGCTTGTCACAGTTTGTATCAAAGGAAGATTAGTAGAAAACATGAGTTATATTAAGGAAATAATTATTATTTAATATAAACCTATGATATAATTTGATAATAAGTATAAAAAAATATCCTAATATATTGGTAAGGTAGTGATGTTGTGGGTTTCTTTAGAAATAAACCCATATCAATATACTAAACATAGATGTGGTTATACCACAATGGTAATACGGGAAATATCTCCAAAAAAGAAACATTTGGATTGACCTGATCAAGAAATGGTGCATGATAACCAGTCTTACTGTAAAAATCATTTGAAACTCCTGAGGGGGATGATATTATGATAATTTTCATTTTCCTTTAAAATTATTATGAAGGATTTTAAAAGAAATATATCCCAAAAGAAACCATGTTTATGATTATACGATTAAAAACATGTAAATTTTAATCATTTTTAAATGTTACACTATATTTTTAATTATACATTCTAATTTAAAAGTCATAATTTTATGATCTAATCTAGTATATTACAATGTTTATAAAACACTCATGTAATGAATAAGGGTATCAACACTCATGGTGAAATATTTTCAGTTTTATATTGAGGAAATGTAAATTTTTTCTAATGGTTTTTTATAGATTAATGTGAGTTCCCAATGTGATCATAGGTGTATCAAGGGTGTATGTGTCTTTTTTGGAGCCTAGAACCCAACTTTGGGAAAAAAATAGATAGGAAACACCATTAGGAGAATACATATGGTGTAGTCCACATGGTTACCCCTAACCATTCATGTATTGATAGTGGGGTGATATAGGTCACATGGATTGAGGATATTTGGCCACCCTTGGCACACGATTGTGAAAAACATCATACCTTTTAGTAGAGGATTTATATTGAAGTTTTCACATGGTCAGTTAGACCGTGTGTACTAACCATGTGAGGTTTAACATTTATGAATTTAAAGGATCATGGTTGGCACATTGATTTCATATCCATGCAGCCAAACTGTGATGCCCAGTATTTTAATGAAAAATGTTTTTTTCCTTTAATGAAGTTTATATCTAATTTTATTTCCTTATCTTCTGTTTGACAGAACCCTCACCTTGGGAGCTCATCTTGGAAGAAAAATATAACTCTTTGGTGGTTCACCTTTATCTAGAATTATAATTGAGATTTATTTGTCATGTTGGATTCATGATGATAGGTTATTCGACCATCTTGTTCCATTATTTATTTGACTTCATATAAATAGTGTTATTTAGGTGTAAGCTAATATGCCTTATTTCAGTTTCTTCATATGTTCTTTATTTTTCTTCTAATATAAACCTAATATGAAGCAGATACTAGGGGATTACAATTCTATGAGCATGAGGTAGGTGGTATATAGTTTCCCTAGTGGTTTGTTTTTGTTTTTATAAACCATGTTTTAGTTGTGCATGCGCTATAGTTTCCAGCGGCACACCATTAATTAATTTAATATTATAATTGAAATAATCAAAACCAGTTTAGGTTAACCGTGAGTACCTTAGAGATTTTTTAGAATTTATTTCCCCATCCTATGAAACTAATATGGAATTACTTTTACTTTTACATTTTTTATACATCCTATGGGGTGTGTTTTTCAGATTTCCTAGTTAGAGGAATCCCATTTATATGGGAATTGAAATCAATTGATTTATTATGATATTTCTGGAAATTATTTACGATGGTATATAAGATGCGAATTTTTTAACTATTTAAATGTGAATTGTTATATGGGTTGGATGAAAAATTTGAATGTGATTACGTATGAAATGATAAATGCATGAATTTATGAAATGGTATTGTGTTCCTTGGTTGGTACACTATGGACCCCAATTCCATTAGTTTTTATAGAAGGTTCCCCCATGGATATTTTTAGTGTTAGTGGAATCCATTTATGGGATTTCTCCATGGGTCTTGATTTCATAGGATGCCTTATGCATTTCTACCCATTAGATTTTGACTACTTGGGATTGTAGTGTAAATGGTCTATTATTATTATCCTTGGACCCATTCCAACTCTAACTGAGTTCCCACAATGAAGATCCTGGGACTCGATGATGATGCATTGGTCATATATAACATAGATCTGGCTCATGGGGTAGGACATCCTGCGTTTTACAACATAATCATGGTAAATGTCACACTCCTAATGATATGGATTTCCCATATTATATATGGCATATATGTTATACATTGTGGCTATGGATCTTATTATATACTGTTTATATGGTATTTTCATGTGGTTTGTTTCTCTTTTCATTAAAACTACATTAATATTGGACCTTTACCCTTATTTATTAGGGAGCCTTATTTGGCTAGACAATGTATCTTTACTTGTTGACATATTCCATGGGAAATTGTTTCACATTTTATCTATTTTATTATCCATCCTAATCATTTCCATGACATTATTACCAACCACACCACCACATAAATACCTTTAACAAATGTGTTTTGTAAAAAACATATTTTCTATTTTTTATTTTGATATAAGGTCTATCAATGATAGAGACACTCAACTAAATTATTTTAAAATGGATAACTTATCATATATGTTGAATTTATTATATTAATCTCTTTTATAATTCTCTTTATTAACTTAAGTGTTTCCTCTATTAGTGAAATAAATTATTTCTCCAACATTTTATTCAATTAACTTCCCTATTGGTTTTATTTATTTCAGTGTCAATATTTAGTAAATAATGACCCTCTACAAATTATGTATTTATTAGTGGAATTTATTTATTATTTATAGAATTATAGAGATATTATGAATTTTTTTACATAAACCTATTGAATAATTTAATTGTAAAACATTATGACAACATCCTTATTATTGAATTTAGAGCATTGATGTTTCAACTTGTTCACCAGTTGGTATATTATTTCCATCTCTACCTAAAGGGACCATATTTCTACAATTTTCCCATCCATAGTTAGTTTTTTATTTTAATTTATCAATTCTATTTTTCTATTTTCTAAAATCTGTTTCCACTTTGATATGTCTTGATATTGAGAAGTTATCATAAAATTAATGTAGTTATTGATATGTTTATCTACATATTTGATATCAAATGAATTTTATTCAGTTGAATTTACTATTTAAAAAGGGGCAATGATTTTTTCTTATATTGTTTAATATCAATTGTCCCCATCATTTTATTAAGACACTCATTAGTGACATATATTTCAACTACATTCATTCCCCTTTTTTACATAATGATTTTGAATACATAATTTACTTAGTTGAGATAATATTGAATTCCTTTGATTAAATTTGTTTATGCCATTAATATCATATTGCAAGAATTTAAATAATGTTTATCTTTGGATACCCTTGATGAATTGATTTTTAATTCTTCTGGAGCCATATATAGCTGAAATTCCGCCATGAAAATAATACTCTTTTGTTTTGTTTTAAAGATTAAAATTATATAATTATGCATCATGTGACTCTTAAAAATGGATTTAATGACTTTAATGAGATTAAAATGATATGAATTCACTCATTAAAAAATTCCTTAATAATTATCCAAATTCAATATATGAGTCATTTTATAAATCCATAGATCAATTATATTCTTAGTTTATACGATTTTCTTCATCAAGGTAGTCATCACAGGGTGATTTTTTTGTATATATATTATGATTTTTCTATATTTTATTTTTATAAAAATGGATGCAAAACACTTTTTTGGATGGTGGTATATCCATCAAAGTTACATTAGTTACACGAATGCACGAATGATAATTATCATGGATCATGTGTACTGGTTCCATTATTTTTTCCTTGAGAACCAAACTCCTTAACTTATATTCTTATTTATTCTTAATATCTATTATCAACATTATAGAAATGACCTTAACTTTTTCGGTAGACATAAATTTAAGAACTATTCATTTAACGTTAACCAATTCATTAGTTCATCTATAAACTTATATCAATATAATTGAAATATAACCAAGCTAAATATAATATATTAGTAATAATATTCTATAACCCCTATTTAGAGATTTTTTAAATATTTTTATTGATATATAATCTTTAACAAATGAAAATAATGAAGAATGAATTAGTATAAATCAAGCAATGATATAAACTCTTAGAAAACATAACCAAGGTTTACGAACACTTTTCTATTATATTGATCGATAATAGTCAAATAAAAGAGGTAATAAAAATCATTATGTATGAAATTCATGTTTAAAACATAGTATTATTGATCCTCTAGAGAAACAGGGTTTTTGTAACACCCCAAGCTTCCACGGTACGTTTCCCTTCGAATAATGCAATAACGTGTGTTGTACGCAACCTCGAGCTCTAACACACACCACAACTAATTAAACTAGCCGTTTTGAATAGTAATACCTACTTTTTGAAATTTTATAAATTTTATTTATCAAAATGGACTTCATTTATGGATTCGGAATATCTAAATTATCCTATGTTGAATTTTTGGTATTTTTCTAAGAACTTCTAATTTTTTATGAATAGTGAAAAATACTTAAAAACAACTTTTTTAATAAAAATAATTTATAGTGATAAATTATACTATTTAGTGGTTTTAAAGTATAATTAGAATATATTTTTACCATTTTATCCAATGGTGGTCATTATAATTAATTTAACATTGAAATTGGACATAAACAATTGTCAATCTTTGGATATAAATTGTTTCTTAAAAACACGCTATTTGTTGTGACAGCGGGAATTAATTATAAAATAAATTAATGCAACTTATATTTTTGGAATTTTGTAAAATAGAAATCATTTTTTAAATCGGAATATCAATTATAGATTAGGGTGAAAATTTGGCATTGTTCTGAAAAACTTCAATTTTTGATGAATAGTGAAACCACTAAGTGGTAGTTAAATAACTGATTTTTCCTTTAAATGAAATATTACCACCTCTGTGATTTGATTTTTAAAAATCCAACATACATGGTTGTAATTAAGAAGTAAAATGTGGTTCAATGAGATTAAAATAATTTTTGGTGAATTGTAACTTTTAAGTTCTTAATCGCGATTAGAGGTAATTAGTGTAGTGTAAGGTAAAAATAATGTTTTAATAATATGAGATGAGCTTGACACATGTCCTACCCTCATTGGATGTGTCATGGCCGACCAAGACAATCCATGGGTCAACTTGGGGACCCCATGGAGCCACTTTAGATGGAAAATGACATAAATACCTTTTATTTAATGTTAAAGTAAAAAATGACACAAACATGAAATGTTTTACTAAAACAATTTTTACATGAGGTTATAAAAGTCATATTTTTGACTATAAATAGTAATTGGAAAGCTAAGAAGATTTAATACATCATAGTATTTTTTTATAATTTTTAGAAATTTCATAAATTAAATTATTTATGACATAATGATGATGCAGCGATGACCTCATTATTTAACGATTTAAATAAAATGAGAAGATAATGAAAAATACAAGTCTTACACTTGTCCAAAGCCTATTGGATGAGGATTTTTCGAACCCTTATCACCTTATACACGAATTATATAAGTTTGGGACCTTTAGAATCTGAAAAGCATTGTATAATAATGTAACATTTCAATCTTTCCAAAAGTGCCCCTCCTCTCCTCTTATAAAAGGCCCCCACCTCTACCACCTTATTCACACTTTCAAGCCTTTTGGTTCGGCCAACCTCTGCCCAAATACTCTCCCAAATTCTCTCCCTTAATCCTAGAAGCTTTACTTTAGTCAGAAAGCCATCCTAAGGAGTCCTTTTGATCAAATCAAAAGGAAGAACCCGAAGAAGAGGTAATGTTTTCATCACCCTCTTTCAAGTTTCTTTCTTCTTCCACTCCCTTTTTGTTTATTATTTCAATTCTAAAATTATAACTCCAGTATCTTCTATATACTGTGATGTTATTATAAATATGGAACAACCATATTCAGTATTCTACCCATCATTTGAATGACATGTCACCATACGTGCGTACGTACGACTTACCGTCTCCACGTCGTGGTGTAATTGTTATATTATTATTTAGATGGGTATAATAATGATATGTAATTCATGTAAATAATAAATATAAAATGATAATGATTCTTTATATATGATATAATATCCAATTATATATTATTTTAATATCAAAATAATGATATTGTCGCTCGTGCGTACGTACGGACTACCGTCTCCACGAACGCGATGAGATTCATTCTCCGTCGTATCCATTCAAGTATAATTATCATTTGATGATTTAAAAATAATGTTTAAGGACATGATATCATTCTGGATATGAATAAGATACAACCTATTCATGAAAAACACGACTTACGTAACAAAACATATAAAAGAAAACGAGTAAGTTAACACCCGAAACAACGATAAATCTAAGATATTGTTAACAAAACAATGTTAAAAGATCATATATGATATCATATGAATGTATATTATTCTTGTATAATTTAATAACAATTATTTCACCATTATACAAGAGTTTAACCTACCCCAACCAAGGAAAAGTACAAGTTAAGGGTTTACTTCACAACCTCTTCATTATCCAAGGTTGTTTATACATAATTATCTACGGGGACCTCGTTATCATCCACATCCATGTTTCTTAAAAATTTCTTTCAAAACATTTTTACTATTAAATTGAAAATGTGTTAAAGTCATTTATACCCTTATACGTTTTTGAAAGTAATCTTACCGTCGTTTTCCAAACAATGTACTTTTTGACCTTTTTGAAAAATTTAAGGTAAGAATGTTTTTTTAACTTATACGGCGGGTGCAGCTATTTTCTGCCATTATAACTTCATCGAATCTTCCCTTACAAGCTTATAAGAATATTTTCAAAGTAAATGTATTATTTTATAATTATGGGAATTTTAAATGATTTCAAAAAAAGAGAGATATTTCTCTCAAATAGCTTTGATTTCATCCATGTCAACATCCTTTGATGGGTTTTAAGTTTAATTGAAATTGATTTATGATACAAAACTCCCATTGAACATTTTGTGAAATATTTGACTGTGGATGTGTTATTTTTATACCATCCATAGTTTATGGAGAAATTTTTGACGTTTCGTATGCTAGTTTTAATGGGAATATTTATGTTATGTTTAAACCTATTCATATGAGTAATGTATTGGACTTAATAAGTGACGGGTGGAGCCCGCTATAGCTCATCGATGCATCGGTAGGTCTCATGAGACAACTAGACGTGGAATTGGCCGAGGCCCTTTCCCAATTTGATTTATGGTTTTGGCCGAGGCCTTAATCATTTTAGACGTCTTGGCCGAGGCCTTGAAAAAATGTTTCAGAATGTCTGGCATTATACATTCCCTCATTATGAAAGTGGTTATTGATATTGCATGTGATTATTCGACTAGTAGAATATCCATGTGAAGAAGTGAATGGCATTATATCATTTTACTTTTACCATATTATGTTGAAGTTCAAGTTTAAAAGGCTTTTTTTTAGTTATACATTGCCTTAAATGTTTATGTTTATTGATGAAAGCTTCTGCTATATTGTTATCCTTACTGAGCATCTGAGCTCACCCCTTTCAATGTTTTAATATTTTTTCCAGGATGTGAAGAAGTATTTTATGAATGACCTATAGGGGTAGTCAGAAAGGGATATGAGTGTGGAAAATGAAGACCATGTTATTTTAGTTTGTTTACTTTTTGATGTAATAAAAGACTTATGAATGTATCTAGTGTTTCCAAGGCTACTAAACTAATCGGTCTTTCGAGACATGATCTTTTGTGATCATGCCAATGTTATGAAGTAATGCACCGACTCTGGGAAGCTATGGTCGGGGCGTTATAGGTGGTATCAGAGGCAGTTTAGTACTAACCTTGGAAGCTAGATTTAGATAAACTCTGATTAGAGCACATAGCTCGAAGATAGACTTTGAGGATTAGTATAGAAAAACTTCCTATAATTTTGGTATTATAGAGATTTTGTGAGTTTTCTGAGCAATACATCCCTGTCTGGATACGAGCAGGTAGAGGCGGCTCTAACACAGATGTACCTAGGGGTAAAACCCGAAAACACTGCTTTGAGCTAGACTCGAACGGGAACTGGTGCACGACAACGGGCCTTGCTGCACTCTTGGTTACGACACTCCCGGGGGATATGTTTAGGATAATTCTCATTTTCTTTACAAACCACTATGAAGGGTTATGAGTATATACTTCCTCAAAGGAAACATTTCTTTTTATGATTATGGATTATATCCATAAATAGTTCAATTTATGTAAAGTGTTTTACAAATATGGAATTATGTATTTTATTTCATAAACTAATCTAGTTTATGCCATTGTTTAGAAATGGTGCCTAGTGGAAGGAATGGAAACCGTATCAATGCACGCACTCCATGTAGGGATTTTCCTCCTGCTCAAGATAATTATGGTGGAGCTAGTGATACAACTGGTGCTGATCAGCTTCTCACTGTACTAGGACAACTCACGCAGGTTATGAATAATAACCTTACTCGTATGGAGCACCCTGATCCGCAACGTGGAGGATCAATGCTAGACCGTTTCATGTGGCAACAACCACCAGCCTTCAATGGGAGTACAAATCCTATAGTAGCTGAGCAATGGATAAATTCCTTAGAGAAAATATTCCCTTCCTTGGGGGGTAGTGAAAGGGAGAAAGTTTTCATGGCAGTTTACCGCCTCACTAGAGATGCCGATCAATGGTGGTCACTAATTCAAAACACAAAGGAAGATGATGAATTAACAAACATGGAATGGAAGGAGTTCAAAGAGTTGTTCATAGAAAAATACTTTCCTCGAGACCATCGAGCAGATATGGAAAGGAAATTTCTGAGTCTGAGGCAGAAGGAGGATAAGAATGTCAGAAAGTATGAGGCTAACTTTACAAGGTTAGCGAGGTATGGTGCAGATTACATACGTAACCCAAGAAGTAATACTGATCGTTTCTTTGATGGGTTAAAACCATTTCTCCATCGAGCTTTAGTATCACAAACCTTCTCTTCATACGAAGGTATTGTCTCATGCGCTATCAAGACGGAAAAGGAATTCTCTAAGTCTTATGACTTTAAATCAAAGCAAGATAAGAAGAGATCCGCTGAAAACTCTGGGAAAGGAAATAAGGAAACATGGAAGAAGGGTAGAAATGAATTTCCACCCTGTGATAATTGTGGTAGGAAGCACCCTAGTGCCTGTCTAAAAGGAAAAGGAGTATGTTACAAGTGTGGTGAAAAAGGCCACCAAGCTCATGAATGCAAGGGAAAGAAAGCGGCTGTCAACGTGGAATGCTATAATTGTAGAGAGAAGGGACATTATGAAAATGAATGTCCTAAGCGTCAGGGGAACTTACCTCAGAAGAGGCCAAGGGATCAGGGCCAGGCTTATGCTATCACTACTGCTGAGGTGGAAGCTCTGAAAGACGTGGTGGCAGGTAATTTAATGGTTTCCTCAAGTTTATAAAATGCATTATTTGATTCAGGATCATCGCATTGTTTCATATCTTCCCAGTTTGCTAAGAAAATTAGATATTTCCAATTTGATTTAACAAGGGAGTTGTCGGTAAAAACCCCTAAGGGAAGTATTGTTGCAACAAAGTTTTTTCGATTAGTTCCCATTAGAGCACCTAAATGTTCTTTACCTGCTGATCTCATCGTCATACCCATGATTTCATTTGATATAATCCTCGTTATGGATTGGATTTCAGACCATGATGCAAAAATTTATTGTAAGAGGAAAGAGGTTACGATTCTCGATGATGATGATAAGGAACACCTTATCTTTAGAGCAGAATCTTTGCCACATAATTCTTATCTAGATCCACCCCCAGTAGCTCAACTAAATTCAATTTTTGGGGAGGAAGAGAAGGAAATTACTGAGGGTGAGGAAAGGAATATTCAAATAGGGGATGTACCTATTGTGAGAGAATATATTGATGTGTTTCCAGAAGATTTACCTGGACATCCTCCAGAACGAGAAGTTGAGTTTTCCGTTGATTTAATTCCTGGATCAAGACCCATATCGAATACCCCTTATAGAATGGCCACTGTGGAATTAGTTGAACTAAAGAAACAACTAGAGGAATTGAGTAATAAGGGATTTATTTGCCCTCGTGTTTCTCCTTGGGGAGCCCCTGTTCTTTTTTTTAAGAAGAAAGATGGATCTATGAGGTTGGGCATCGACTATAGGGAGATCAATGCTATAATAATAAAGAACAAGTATCCCCAACCCCGCATTGATGATTTGTTTGACCAACTGCATGGAGCTCAATATTTTTCAAAGATTGACCTTCGGTCTGGATACCATCAGTTGTGTGTGAAGAAGGAAGACGTTCCAAAGACAGCATTTCGAACAAGGTACGGGCATTATGAGTTTACATAAATGCCTTTTGGATTGACTAATGCACCCTCTATTTTCATGGATCTAATGAATAGAGTTTTCAAGGAATATCTTTATGACTTTTTAGTGGTATTTATTAATGATATCTTGGTATACTCCAAAAGCCACGAAGATCATGAAAATCACTTACGCATTATCCTGAAGACTCTTAGAAGACATGAATTATATGGGAAATTTAGCAAGTGTGAATTCTGGCTTCAGGCGATTTCTTTTATTGGCCATATTGTCTCTAAGGATGGAATTTCCGTTGATCCTTCTAAAACCAAGGCAATCCAAGAATGGCTAGCACCGACAATTATAACTGAGGTACGCAGTTTTATTGGTTTAGCAGGTTATTATCGACGTTTTGTCCAGAATTTTTCCAGATTGGCTAACTCATTGACAAAGCTCACACGTAAAGGGATAAAATTTGTCTGGACAAAAGAGTGTGAAGAATGTTTTAAATAACTGAAGAGAAGATTAGTCAACGCCCCTGTATTGACTCTACCATCGGGGAATGATGGGTTTGTTATTTATAGTGATGCATCGAAGAAAAGACTTGGTTGTGTCCTTATACAGAATGATAAGGTTATTGCCTATGCATCACGACAGCTAAAAATTCATGAGAAAAACTATCCTACTCATGATCTTGAGTTAGCAGCTGTGATATTTTCTTTAAAGATATAGAGAAATTACCTCTATGGTGAAAAATGTGATATTTATACTGATCACAAGAGTTTGAAGTATATTTTCTCACAAAAAGAACTCAACATGAGGCAAAAGCGATGGCTTGAACTACTCAAGGATTATGATTGCACGATACATTACCACCTGGGGAAGGCAAACAAGGTGGCAGATGCTTTGAGCAGAAAAGACCATGGAGTTTTGAATGTGATGAGAATTGAAAGGGATCCAATTTTCATGGATCTAGTGAAGATGGACATGGGAATAACTAGGGAAGGTGAAAAATCAATGCTTTTTGAAATGGTTGCCAAACCATCATTACTAGAAAGGATTAAGAGTTCTCAGACCGATGATGAAGAATTTCAGAAGAAGATTAAAGATGCGAATGATGGAAGATTGAGGGACATTGTGTATAAGGATGGAATTTTGAAATTCAGGAAGAGACTTTGTGTTCCCGATATACCTGATCTAAAAAGGGAATTGCTGGATGATGCTCATAGTTCCAATTTCTCTATACACCCTGGGAGCACCAAAATGTATAGAGATTTGAAGGAACATTTTTGGTGGGATAATATGAAGAGGGATATTGCTGATTTTGTGTCGAGGTGTATGGTTTGTCAACAAGTGAAAGCTGGAAGGCAACATCCTGGTAAAGTATTGCAACCTCTTCCCATACCTGAGTAGAAATGGGATAATATTACGATGGAATTTGTCATGGGACTACCAAAGACTCCTAGAAGGAATGATGAAATATGGGTCATTGTTGATCGTCTTACTAAGTCAGCACATTTTCTGGCTATACGGGAAGATCTACCACTTGAACGTCTAGAGAAACTATATATTAATGAAGTTATAAGACTTCATGGAGTACCCCTATCGATTGTTTCTGATCGTGATCCTCGTTTTACTTTAAGATTCTGAAAAAGTCTTCAAAAGGCCTTGGATACTGAACTTCGTTTGAGCACTGCCTATCACCCTCAAACAGATGGACAATCATAACGGACTACTCAAACCTTAGAAGACATGTTGAGATCATGCTCTCTTGACTTTCAGGGTATGTGGGATCAATATTTACCACTGGTAGAATTTTCCTATAACAATAGCTTCCATTCAATCATTCAGATGGCACCTTATGAAGCGTTATACGGAAAGAGATTTCGTAAACCAACCTGTTGGGATGACGTTGGTGAAAGAAAACTTGTGGGACCAGAACTGGTGGAAGAACCAATGGAAAAGGTGAAGGTAATCCAAAACCACATCAAAGCATCTCAAAGTAGGCAAAAGAGCTATGCCGATAACAGAAGAAAGGTTTTGGAATTTCAGGTGGGAGATCATGTTTTCCTAAAGGTATCTCCATGGAAGGGAGTTATACGTTTTGGTAAGAAGGGAAATTTGAGTCCCAGGTACATCGGACCTTTCGAAATTCTAGATCGTATTGGGGCTGTAGCTTATCTTCTGGCGATGCCGCCAAATCTCTCCAAAGTTCACGATGTTTTCCACATATCGCTATTGAGAAAATACATGCCCGACCCAACACATGTACTTACTTATGAGGAGTTAGAACTGGAACCCGATCTATCTTATTGCGAAGAGCCCACAGAATTCTTGATGTGAGGGAGCAGGTGCTGAGAAACCGGAAGACTCGTCTGGTAAAGGTTTTGTGGAGAAATCATAAAATGGAAGAGGCAACGTGGGAACCTGAGGAACTTATGATGAAGTACCACCTGAGTCTTTTTATGCAGTAATACCCTAGAAATTGCGAGGACGCAATTATTTGAAGGAGGGGAGAATGTAACACCCCAAGCTTCCACGGTACGTTTCCCTTCGAATAATGCAATAGCGTGTGTTGTACGCAACCTCGAGCTCTAACACACACCACAACTAATTAAACTAGCCGTTTTGAATAGTAATACCTACTTTTTGAAATTTTATAAATTTTATTTATCAAAATTAACTTCATTTATGGATTCGGAATATCTAAATTAGCCTATGTTGAATTTTTGGTATTTTTCTAAGAACTTCTAATTTTTTATGAATAGTGAAAAATACTTAAAAACAACTTTTTTAATCAAAATAATTTATAGTGATAAATTATACTATTTAGTGGTTTTAAAGTATAATTAGAATATATTTTTACCATTTTATCTAATGGTGGTCATTAGAATTAATTTAACATTGAAATTGGACATAAACAATTGCCAATCTTTTGATATAAATTGTTTCTTAAAAACACGCTATTTGTTGTGACAGCGGGAATTAATTATAAAATAAATTAATGCAACTTATATTTTTGGAATTTAGTAAAATAAACATCATTTTTGAAATCGGAATATCAATTATAGCTTAGGGTGAAATTTTGGCATTGTTCTGAAAAACTTCAATTTTTTTATGAATAGTGAAACCACTAAGTGGTAGTTAAATAACTGATTTTTCGTTTAAATGAAATATTACCACCTCTGTGATTTGATTTTTAAAAATACGACATACATGGTTGTCATTAAGAAGTAAAATGTGGTTCAATGAGATTAAAATAATTTTTGGTGAATAGTAGATTTTAGGTTCTTAATCGCGATTAGAGGTAATTAGTGTAGTTTAAGGTAAAAATAATGTTTTAATAATATGAGATGAGCTTGACACATGTCCTACCCTCATTGGATGTGTCATGGCCGACCAATACAATCCATGGGTCAACTTGGGGACCCCATGGAGCCACTTTAGCTGGAAAATGACATAAATATCTTTTAATTAATGTTAAAGTAAAAAATGACACAAACATGACATGTTTTACTAAAACAATTTTTACATGGGGTTATAGAAGTCATATGTTTGACTATAAATAGTTATTGGAAAGCTAAAACGATTTCCTACATCATAGTAGTTTTTTTTATAATTTTTAGACCTTAAATAAATTAAATTATTTATGACATCATGATGATGCAGCGATGACCTCATTATTTAACGATTTAAATAAAATGAGAAGATAATGCAAAATCCAAGGCTTACACTTGTCCAAAGACTATTGGATGAGGAGATTTCGAACCCTTATCACCTTATCCACGAATTATATAAGTGTGGGACCCTTAGAATCCGAAACTCATTGTATAATAATGTAACATTTCAATCTTTCCAAAAGAGCCCCTCCTCTCTTCTTATAAAAGGCCCCCACCTCTACCACATTATTCACACTTTCAAGCCTTTTCGTTCGGCCAACCTCTGCCCAAATACTCTCCCAACTTCTATCCCTTCATCCTAGAAGCTTTACATTAGTCATAAAGCCATCATAAGGAGTCCTTTTGATCAAATCAAAAGGAAGAACCCGAAGAAGAGGCAACGTTTTCATCACCCTCTTTCAAGTTTCTTTCTTCTTCCACTCCCTTTTTGTTTATTATTTCCATTCTAAAATTATAACTCCAGTATATTCTATATACTGTGATGTCATTATAAATATGGAACAACCATATTCAGTATTCTACCCATCATTTGAATGACATGTCACCATACGTGCGTACGTACGGCTTACCGTCTCCACGTCGTGGTGTAATTGTTATATTATTATTTAGATGGGTATAATAATGATATGTAATTCATGTAAATAATAAATATAACATGATAATGATTCTGTATATATGATATACTATCCAATTATATATTATTTTAATATCAAAATAATGATATTGTCGCTCGTGCGTACGTACGGACTACCGTCTCCACGAACGCAATGAGATTCATTCTCCGTCGTATCCATTCAAGTATAATTATCATTTTATGATTTAAAAATAATGTTTAAGGACATGATATAATTATGGATATGAATAAGATACAACCTATCCATGAAAAACACGACTTACGTAACAAAACATATAAAAGAAAACGAGTAAGTTAACACCCGAAACAACGATAAATCTAAGATATTGTTAACAATGCAATGTTAAAAGATCATATATGATATCATATGAATGTATATGATTCTTGTATAATTTAATAAAAATTATTTCACCATTATACAGGAGGTTAACCTACCCCAACCAAGGAAAAGTACAAGGTAAGGGTTTACTTCACAACCTCTTCATTATCCATGGTTGTTTATACATAATTATCTACTGGGACCTCGTTATCATCCACATCCATGTTTCTTAAAAATGTCTTTCAAAACATTTTTACTATTAAATGGAAAATGGGTTAAATTCATTTATACCCTTATACGTTTTTGAAAGTAATCTTACCGTCGTTTTCCAAACAATGTACTTTTTGACCTTTTTGACAAATTTAAGGTAAGAATGTTTTTTTAACTTATACGGTGGGTGCGGCTATTTTCCGCCATTATAACTTCGTCAAATCTTCCCTTACAAGATTATAATAATATTTTCAAAGTAAATGTATTATTTTATAATTATGGGACTTTTAAATGATTTCAAAAAAAGAGAGATATTTCTCTCAAATAGCTTTGATTTCATCCATGTCAACATCCTTTGATGGGTTTTAAGTTTAATTGAAATTGATTTATGATACAAAACTCCCATTGAACATTTTGTGAAATATTTGACTGTGGATGTGTTATTTTTATACCATCCATAGTTTATGGAGGAATTGTTGACGTTTCGTATGCTAGTTTTAATGCGAATATTTATGTTATGTTTAAACCTATTCATATAAGGAATGTATTGGACTTAATAAGTGACGGGTGGAGCCCGTTATAGCTCCTCGATGCATCGGTAGGTCTCATGAGACAACTAGACGTGGAATTGGCCGAGGCCCTTTCCCAATTTGATTTATGGTTTTGGCCGAGGCCTTAATCATTTTAGACGTCTTGGCCGAGGCCTTGACAAAATGTTTCAGAATGTCTGGCATTATACATTCCCTCATTATGAAAGTGGTTATTGATATTGTATGTGATTATTCGACCAGTAGAATATCTATGTGAAGAAGTGAATGGCATTATCTCATTTTACATTTTCCATATTATATTGAAGTTCAAGTTTAAAAGGCTTTTGTTTTAGTTATACATTGCCTTAAATGTTTATGTTTATTGATGAAAGCTTCCGCTATATTGTTATCCATACCGAGCATCTGAGCTCACCCCTTTCAATGTTTTAATATTTTTTCTAGGATGTGAAGAAGTATTTTATGAATGACATACAGGGGTAGTCAGAAAGGGATATGAGTGTGGACTATGAATACCATGTTATTGTAGTTTGTTTACTTTTTGATGTAATGAAAGACTTATGAATGTATCTATTGTTTCCAAGGCTACTAAACTAATCGGTCTTTCGAGACTTGATCTTTTGTGATCATGCCAATGTTACGAAGTAATGAACCGACTCTGGGTAGCTGGGGAAGGGGCGTTACAGTTTTAATACCAATTTTATGGCTGATTAGAACTATGCCAACCACGTATATGGGGTGAATCAGTTATAGATACCGAATATTAAAAAATATTCTTTGTTTCAAAACATTTATTATAACTCATCATGATATGTTACCTAATAATATTTCCTCATATTCTATATTTACATTAAATTATTCATAGCCAAATATAGTGAACATTAAAAAAATTGATTGAACTTTATGTTTTTATATGGTTTACTACTCAAGAAGAGTGGTTTGTCATTGGTCAAGAGTGGGTGATATATGACTTAACATAGGATTTTATTATTATCAATATAAGGCAATTGGATAAGTTATATTAATGTGAATGCTATTTAAATTCATTGTGTCACCCCTAACACTTACATCAGTCCTCAATAAAGAATACATATCCAAAATGAATTACAATAGGTGTGTGATACCTATATAAATCTCTAATTTTTTTCCATTGACATGATATCCTCCATCATTAGATTTTAGAGTTACAAACTCTCTTATTCACAAACCTATGTTCCTTTAAAATCATTATCATCAATATAGGAAGTTATTGTAAGTTATTTTATTCCTATACATATAAGCACTAGAATCTAAATGAAAAATTATTAATCCTCAATTCATCAGATTATATTTTATATGAATGTATATATTCATTCAATACGAGTATGGAACAATCACAAGGGTTCAACAATATTAATAATATGGTTCAATATATTCCATTTTAAGCCCCAATGTATTCTTCTTATAAGGTTTATTACAATATTCATGGTGTAACATTGATGTTCAAGCCTTCTTCATCATCTATAAATAACACATCAATAAACTAAAGTTAATGTAGATACCTAAATCATCATAGAAAGGTCAGACCGATGTTGAATTTTGGTGTTATATTAATATAAAATATTGTGCTCCTTTTCCCTCCTTTTTGGATATTTATTATTAAAAAAATTTAAATACACACTTCTCCATTACTATAGAAGTACATATATTATTAAAAACAATAATAAACCCCTTAACCTTTTTAAATAAATAAATACAGTAAGGGTACATATGTGAGATATCTATGAACCACTAAATTTAATATATTCCATATAATATTAACCATTATGGGTTAATGTTCTGACACGTGCTTCATTTATGAATTACGTAGATAGGGGAATCTTCAATAATAATTTAAAAAAAAAGGAGGCTAACCAAAACTATAGGAGTAAGATAATCACCCCATACAAAAAAATTAATTTTAGATATCTATCTCAGGTTGGTAAATAGTTTTTATTTGGAAATATATAGTGGCGCATTAGTAGTTATTTTTGGAATTCAATATTCATAGAATCCAAAATAATTCATCATTAAATTAGATATAACATTTGACTTATTTTTAAAATTAAGTTAAATAACCATGATTCGAAAATAAAAAGAGAATTTCCATGTTTCTCTAGATATAATAATAATGTCTATCAGTTTATATTTTTCCAAAAAGACAATATTTCTAGAAAAAGAAAAAAAATACTTTTATGGAATAAATAATTATTTCAATGACTCTTTGTTACTTGTTTTAAAAACCTCTCATAATTTTTTTTGTTATCCCAATATTCTGCCAATATAATATAAACATAAAAAATTAATGATTTATATATTATTCCACACATATTAACATATTTCTTAATTCATCATAAACAAGAGCTTATGACTCCACCATTATCACCTTATGATGATATAAAAATTCTGCATTCCCTTTAAAATCATGTACAGTAATATTGAACACTTTAAATACACATTTTTTATAACACATATCAAGGTTAATTCCTCAATTTAAATTTTTTTAGCATATCAGTTTCATTTTGAGAACAATGATTGAATATTCTTCTTCCATATTTCATGTTATGCAGTAAAAATTACAATCACAGTGCTTCATCATTTCCAATTCGATATCCTTTCTTATTTTCAATACAATGTTAATAAAATTTAAAATACCTTCACATATTCCTAAGGAATGTGAAAACCCATGTAGAACAAACAGGATTATGAATTCTACTTACAATATGTTTTTTTCTTAAAAGTCATCATGATGTTACTCGATATAGTGGGAAGATCTTTCTCATCAAATTGACTACATCACGTTTCTATATCCACTCAGAGTCATCCATATTCTAACAATATCATAAATGAAAATTTTCCATATGGTATTCTTCACCATATTTCATAGAATATCTACCTAATATATATAGGAATCAATTGATCAATCCAAGTAGAATATCCATTATTTAAACTATCATCATTTCTTTTCAAGAATTATATTGACACACTAAATATTATCCTCTATGTTGAGGAATAATTTTAGTAAACACAATTCATCATATTTTTCTTCAATTGAACTCGATGTGATTCAATAATCAATAATTTCCACATATATATGTATCTAAATTTTAAAAACAATATTAAAAAATTTAAAACTAAACAAACACTAAATCAAATACACAAATCGAATTATTCATTGGAAGTTTTTTCTTTTTTGAACGCCAACTATCTAGGGATGAAACCCTTACTCCAAGGCTACCCAACACTAGAAAATCTACTTAAATCAAAAAATAAGTAACCTAACTTCACTATCACATTCCTAAATCAAAACCGCTATTTTATATACATCTATATTCAACTAATGTAGGAGGATTTTTGTTTTCATTTTCACTAGTGTTGATAGGTAATATCGACACTCAGGATATATTTAGGATAATGCATCTAGTAAATTGGAGTGATTCAAAGATGAAGGAGCTATAAAGGTAAATAATAACATCAAATATGATTTTTTATCACCTTTAATGGGTGTTTCAAAGCATTATTGACTAATAATGTGATCCAAAAGAGAGAGATTCCACTAGTATCCAACTAATTTTATCACAAGGTTTCCGATAGAAAAATCATAGATCACATGTTCCAGAGAAGTGAGTGGGCCCTTTATGTTTAGAACTTTCTCAAGAAAACCCTTCACATCTCCCTCAATGTATCCTATTTTAAGAACATTATAAAGGCATGGTTTAATGATATTGATTTGTCTTCCATTGAAGGTTGGAAAACAGTTTTGATATTTTAGGTTGTCAGATAGATCATTTGAGATTATAAAAACTCTCTCAAGAAACCAAAAATCTTGTATCTATGACAATATATTACATAAAAATACAATAAATTTTACCTCAAACATATCTACGAGGTTCTAGGATACATTACCTATATTTATGTTCTATTCATTGATCAACTGAACTTTAGACATGTGGTTCACACTAATAGTGGGAAATAAATCTTCTGGGACCCCCATTCATATGGATTTAAATTTGACATTTATTTTTTATACATTGGTGGGTTCATTCAAGGTGGTGATATTCTTTTTGATAGTCAGGGTATGGATATAATGGAATTTAGTGCCTACTATAGTGATGGTAAATCCCACCTAACAGAAGATTGAGGGATCTTGATAGGGTTTTCTGCATGAAAATAACTCACTATTTATTTGAATTTCAAAGAATCAAACTCATCCTTGATGATTATGTTCAGGGAAAATGACTGCAAACACAACTAACTAACCATCAATAATTTTGCATCCTTATGTAGAATCATTGTAATAGACACCATTTTCAACAACATTTGGAGGGATTAGAACATAGTGGATGATCACATTAGAGTACATGAAGACATGGTATATTATTTAAAATAATTTTTTCATAGTATCCCCAATGGAATATAAAATGTTTTATATAATGGCATCATAGGACTATACTGTTTTATGTCACCTTAATGTATCTGGATTTTGAGTACCTCTCTTTAATATTTAATACAGATTTATATTTAGAAAGGTATCCTTTCTAACCATCATCGTTTTATTTAATCCTACACCTACTATGAAATTTTAGGCCCTTAAGAACACATAGTTGTATTAAATGGGGTTTTTTTTTATAAATCATAATTCCTCATTATGTGAGTATTTATACAGATATAAATGAACACTAGAGGATTTAACCTTTTTTTGTTGTTTTGGAAATTCCGTAGTCTATCCTTATGTTCAGTATAAAATAATATTGGTCACTATGTTGTTGTGATTGGTCATGATATTATCACATTATGTGATATTGTGTGGAACAACCAACTTATTTTGATCCATGTTATCATGATCTACCTTTTCAACATTAGAAATAGATATTGGGGTGTTGTAACATCATGCTTGACTTTTCTAAACATTAAAATAAATTATGAGTATTGAGAGATTATTAATATTGTTATAAAATAGATAGATTTTGTTTTTAAAAATATCATGATTAAGGGTTGTCTATTTATATTTTTAAGGGAAAATATAATTTTTTTCTATTTAATCAAGGAGGATTATATGATTTTGAGACTCATTTTGATAGCTAGACTTATCAAATCAGAGATTATTCTTATATCTTGTATCAATTAAATGATTAAAGTAATAGTTTTATAAATCTTGATTTATGATATCATGGTCATGCAACATGAGATTCCTAAAATCCTTGTATAAACTTTATGGAAATAGTATTTTGGATAATGTTCAATGATATATATAAAATAGATATAGATTATTATTTATTGAGAATAAGTCACAACATTTATTCTATATTATATTTTTAAATCTTACAAAAAAAATATTTTTTGGTTTCTAGTTCCCAAATATTATTTATACATTGTATATGAATAAGTTTTATTCAATTTAAAAATATTCACCTAATTATCATTTGTAACAAACCAATACTTAATGAATTATATCCTTTTAAATAAATTCAATAAATTTGATAGCATGCGATGCAAGAAACACTAAGTATTAACCAAAATATATTATTAAAATATTATTTAAACATGAGAATTTTAGCCTTGTTGTTAAGTTGTAGGGTATTAATAGTACTAACTAAATAGATAAATTATATGGTTTATAACTATTTATAAGAAATTAAATAGAAAATGTTTATTATAAATAATGTAAAATTTTTTGAAATATAATGAAATATTTTCTAAAAAACTATTTTTAAGGAAAGCGATTTCATTACCTATTGAAAAATTATGTTAAAATTAATTTAGGGAACATTTAAAAATTTTAGTTGAAAAAATGATGTTAATTTTAAAAATCAACCATCAAAATTATGTCAATGTGAATTTTTGTTATTTTTTGAAATGATTCATTTTTCAATGAATAGTGAAAAATAATGATATATATTTAAATCCAAAATATCTTTTAAATAATTGGCAAGTTTAAATTAAAAAATAATTTATTAATAAAGTAAAATTAAAAAAATTATATTTATATTTATTTAGTTTAGGTTATTTGAATGAACTTACTAATAAATGTTGATATTAAAACCTTTTATACTTGTGAGCATTTTTTTCATTGGAAACCCATTTTTTCATCGCATCTACGGGTATAATTTTAAATTAGATTCTTCTATTTCATTGATTTTAATTTGTAAAAATATATTCCATATTTTTAATAAGAATAATATTTATTATATAATAAGTTAAATTTAATATTTGACCAATATTAGTAGAAAAATAAGTAAAAAAGAAGTATAGTAGTACAGGTAAAAACTGATTTAGCAAAGGTTAATCTAAGAAGATAAAGGGTGAAACGACCTAGAAATTTTTACAACACTTATTTGATAGAAATATTTTGATCTTTTAACTTCTAAGGGTCTACATTTACCCATTATGGAAGATCTTTCAATGATAAAAAATGGTTTTAATTTTTTTATTTTAAAAATTCATCATGTGTCCTCTCCCCCACTTATGAAAGGTTACCCTAAACCTATTCACAATCCCCAAAAAATTAATTTCTGCCAATAAAAATAGAAATCAATTATATACTTCCCTATACTCATACCGGAAGACATTTTTTATTTGAAAGGGTTCCTTGGAAGGACTTTGGTGTATACTTTTTGAGGTCTTCAAAAGAAGTGGTAATGTTTCTAAATGAGCGTTTCTATTTCATTTATTCCACCTCAATAAAATATAATTAAATCATCCGGATATAATAACATGATTATCTCCCATATACTACATTTTATTATAATTAATTAAATTACATATATCTAAATCCACTCCCAAAAAATTGGAAATGAAATTTTCGATCATCTGTGTGGCAGGCTACCACCTTACGAACCAAAATAATTCATTTTCTACCACCACCATTAAAGAATGGAAATAAAGTATTATTTAACACATTTATAGTATTTTTATGAAATTATATTTTTCTAGAATTTTTATATTTCATATACCTTCTTAGGTTCCATTCTATTTAAAATATGATAGTGTCACTCATGTGTACTCCAGTCTACCACATCGATAAGTGATTGGATTCATTTTTCATGTAATATTTTCCTAATATTTAATAAGTGTAAAATTAATTAATATATTTGATATATATTAAATGATATTTATTCTGTGACTTAAAAATATAGCAACCACTTTATTACCTTTTCAGTCGTTAAGGGAATGATATCAGTGCTCGTGCGTAGTTAAAGACTAACATCTCCACAAAGCGATGTGATTCATTTTCCATTTCCAACATTTATGAATTGTAATAAAAATATATCTAATGAGTAATTATGATACTTATAACATTAATATAATTCTATATAACAATTACTAAAATCCAATGCACAATATCAAGAACTTTCAAGATTAAATATGCATGATAAAAAAGACAATTAACACCCGAAAAATTGAAAATAATAAAATATTATTAACAAATGGGTGGTAAAAATAAATAAGAGAATAATATTTGATATAATAATCTTGAATATGGATATGGCATAGATTATTATCATTTTGAAACCATTATATGTGACGTTAAATAAACTACATCTAATCAAATGAGTGAGGTAACAGACTTTATCTCAATTTCCCTTTGTTGGGGCATATTGTATTATTATGAACTAAATTTCATTTATATAGTGTATATAATTCCCCTTTGACTTGTAATATCATTATTAAATAAATATTCATGGTATTATAATATTCAATTAGAATTATTTCATCAAAGGGAATTTGACTTAGAAATGAACATGTTGTAATGGTTTTCATAGCTCAATTTCATTTAAATGGGTTATATTACTTCCTTCTTTACCTTTGATATTCTAAGATTATTTTTATAATGACATTTAAATATATTATGTTGTATTTAAACTTTTACTATGTTTATTTCAATTTGAAAAATATAATCTATTCATTGAATAATTATCGCATCAATGTTATCATCATTTTAAGTGATTTCATCCCAATTTATATTTCATTAAGTAATATTTGATAATGTTCACATATTCACTTTATATGGTGTACATTATGAACATTTTTCAGGTAATATAATGAATAATTCATATTTCATGGTTTTTTAAGTTTCAATCAGAACTATTTTCAACCAAGTTTATTTTTAATGATAATTACAATGTGGTAATTTTTATTGTACAATATCACTTCCTTTTATGATTGTTAACATTCCCTTCAAGTAATCAATTTATCATGATCATTTTTTAAGGGAATTTAAATTTCACTTAAATATAAATATTATAGTATGATGGATATTATTATTTCTTAAACTATATGCCATTTTTAGATTTAGTGTTTAGTTTTAATGTTATTTAATTAACTAGGGATGTATTAATAAATCTGTAGCCTTTGATCCAAATGTATATTTAATGATATGGAATATTTTTCATGATTAAGATAAATTATTTGATATATTATCAATTGTTTTTACCTAAAACATGGGTTGTTCTTGGTTATAGAAAGCCCATCAATGCATTGATGGGTCTTATGAGAAAAATCAGTTGTCCAAATCAGATGCATTTTTACACAATAGTTTTAAAATTTATTGTGAAATGACATGAAGGTATACACATCATGATTCTTTAGGAAGTGATGTTTATTAATTATCCATTTAAAATATTGATAATTCAGTTAATATTGTTATCCTTGGTATTTTTTCTATGATATTATATCAGGATTCATTTCATTATTAGTTTATTTATTAAAAGACATATATGTTTCAGTTATTTTACATTCCATATTGATTATGTCTTTACCAATTATGATAGTCAAGTTACTGATTAAATGGATTGTGTGTTCAGTTATATACCTTTCCATATTGATTTATTATTATTGATTCATTATAACTTCCATTATAAGTGACCCTAAATAAGCGTTTTACCTCACCCTTATTATGATTACATTTTATAGGATATGAAAATTAATCATTTGAATGAGGTTTAATGATACTATGAATTTTATTCTTTATGTTTTATTTTGTATTCCCAATTTCAAATGGGTATCATGTATGAATATTTCTCTAAAACTACTAAAATGATTGGTTCTATAGGATTTGGCCAGTTTTATCTATACCAATGTATTTAGGTGGGCACCAACTCCAGGTTACTAGATTAGAGCTTGTTATGGTTGGTATCTGAGGATGATTAGTATAAACCTTGTGAACTATTTAAAAAAAATTATTATTGAATATAAACCTATTAAATATGTTGATAATAAATATAGAAGAATATTCTAATATTTTTGGTAAGGAATAGATTATGTGGTTTTTACTAGGAATACACCCATGTATGGACACTACACGTAGACATGTTTCTTCTACATAGGTACCAATCAGTAATAAACAAATAAAAGATGCATTAGTCTGGACCTGATCATCACTGGGTTCAAGATAATGGGCCTTACTATTCACCTCATTTGACACTAATGGGGGATAATCTTAGGATAATTAAAAATATAATTACAAACTATTATGAAGGATTTTAAAACTAATATATCCCTAATGAAACCAATTTTATGATTATGATATTAACAATGTGTAAATGTGAATTTATTTTAATTGTTAAAATATATTTTTAATTAAAAATTATGATTTAATATTCATACTTTTATGAGAAAATTAAATATATGAAATTTTTTATAATTGAACCATAGAAGGAAGAAAGTAATAAATACTTTTGGTTTAATATTTCAGGTTTTGTTTTTAGGTTAGGATCTTTTTTTGGGTTTAAACGCATATATATTGTAACACCCCGAGATTTTTTGAATTTTGTTTCAAATTATTTTAATTTTTTAATATTTCCCATTTTTCAGAACATAAAAAATTGTATTTCATTAATTGAAACATTCCTTTCACATGATACCATCTTGGATTATATTTCATAGAACAGCAAGGTTAGCGTACATTACACACAAGATTGACTGTCCTTGATGGCTTGCCTAACTCTCAAGACCGAGTATTACATAACTATAATATATTAACAAAAATATTATTATAATGATAAAAAAACTAGACAATACGTTTTTGGATATGAATTTTATTAATTAATTTATAAAAATATACAGTTTACACAAATTTGAGATGAATTCATAGGTTACCGATTAATTAGAATTGAATATGAAAACCAATTGAATATAAAGGAAAATAATTTTATGGAAAAAATGTTGTTCTATCGTAGTTAATTAAATTAACAAAAATTCGTGAGTAATATTATTTTAATACATATTAAATATATCTAATAAATAAAATTTGATTGTCATCCAATAGATTTGATAGACATAAGATAATAAAAACCAAATTTTATGAATAAAAACCTATATTTTTATTAAGCCATATTTTCCTCTGTAAATGGTGACCTTATTTCAAATATAATATTTATTATTTTTATAGATTTAATACTAAAAAATAAACTTTATATTTTTACTATAAGTATAAAAAATAGTTTTTGATAAATTCTTGGTATATTTATGTACGGTTTTATCTTTTAAGGAATAGTTAAAAATAATAGAATTTTGATTCAAAAATACTTTTTCATCTCTTTTATTTAAAAGGTTAAATAATATTTTAAATTGTTTTAATATTTAATTTAGATACTATTCTTATTAATTAATTCAATTTAATTCCTCGGAACCAATTTAACATTGAAATTCGTTACAAAAACATATCAAACCTTTATACATTTTTACTTTAAAAACCCACAGTATCGTCCTAATAGAGGGAATAATTTTAAATTAATTTCAACCAATTATGTGATAAGAATTTCGAAAATAGGATTCCATATTTGTAATCACCATAAAAAATGTCAAATAATGTCAAATTTCTTTTTATACCAAAAATATATGTGAAAATGATTAAAATTAATTACATCTATTAAGAGAAAAATATGGTTTATAAAGTACCAAACCATAAATATAAGACCCATTAAAATATAAAAACATTTCCAAAACTCATTTTTTGGACATTATAATACTATGAAACTTACATTTATAGTTTTTGTTTTGTTTTTTATGACTTTTTTGGTAAAAATGTGGGTACACCTAACTTGTTTTCAAAATTTCCAAGTCTATCCTTTCCCCTTCCTATAAAAGGGAACCATATCTACAAGCTTACTAACACCTATAGAGCACATTGGATTTCCAAAAATATGCTCAAATAATCCCCCAATGTCCCTCTATTCCACCTATTATCCTTCTATTGGTAATAATGAAAATAAAATAATCATTTGGCACAAACCAAAAGGAGTTTCCTGATTAAGAGGTAACATCTTCTCTCAAGATACTTTCCTTTATTTTCTCACTACACCCTTCCACTCTCTATATTCCATTATTGTATTAAAACAAAAGTATACTACATATAATAATACTTTTTTATTCTACAGTTTCTACCTATACTCACACACACCTCTATCTAATTGATATCAAACATACTATTTCTATGTATGGTGAACTTAAGTCACACAAAATGATGATTGTTCATGTTTCCATTACCACCTACCACAATGGCCATTATGATAGAAAATATTTTTATATATGTCATATATTATTTATATTAATTAATTTATAATTTTTATTCCTTTTACAAGACATATCATTTTAAATTTTATTTTTTGTTAATACGTTAACTTCATTTTTGGAAGTGTGGACTACCGCCCTATCAAAGAGATATGATTCATTCATACACTATACAGATCATATTAAGGATGGTTTTAGTGAATATATAACATATATATTAAATCATAGATCTAATTTAATAATTATATATATATAAGTCATTTAAAAACTTTATTTCAATATTACTATAAAAATGGAAACATCGTTCATGCGTACGTACGAATTACCGTCTCCATGAACGGTGTATTCCATTTCATACTTATTTATGCTATAGATTATTATAATATAAATATATTTAATATTTAATATATTTATATCATGATTTAAATTATGGAAAAATAATAAAAGTACAAGGACCAGTGATATAACAAATTAAGAAACATGCGAAGAACAAAGCGAATATTACCCAAAATGAAACCTTAACATTGGATCATTAAGAAGAGGGTAATATAAGTTCATAATAAAACCATATCTGGTATTCTATATAATAATATTATTTTTTTAAAATATTAATAATAATATTATATATATATTACATTATGATTGTTCATGTATATAGAGAGTAAAGACACAAGGTCTAAAAATTTCATCTCACTTTTTGTTTTTAGGTGATACATTCAATATTTTCCACTCTTTCATTTTATGTAGAGTATTTACTAACCATGATTGTATTATAATTACCCTATAATTAAATTTATGGGTATTAACATATCAATTTTATGACCTTTAATTAAGGGTTATTAAGTTTCAAAAGTTTCCAAATCGGTGAAATTATTTGGTCTCAATTTTCCTTCATTGAGACTCATGTTTTGTTAAGAACGAAAACTCTTTTTCGAGGTGTCTATACATCAATTTTTTATGTCATATCGTGAATTTAATTATTTTAATTATATTTTTTGTTTCATGTAATTTCCTTTTCTTACAAGTATGATTATGATCCCAAGTTATCATGTTATAATATTTTATTGAGACAATCTCATCACTATTCAAGATTGTTTATGTTTATGCTTCCTTTGATAAAATATTATGATCCATCACTCAAGAAAATTCTTGATTTTTTTCCTCCTCTAGTTATTAATTATTTACTCATATATTTTCATAATTTCTTCTTACCTTTGGTACATAATATAAATAATAAATAATTTTTAAGAATGTTCAACATTACCCTCTCCTCGGTAGAAAATCTGTTTTCTTCAAAACCATGTTTTGTAAAAACGGCTTCCAAGAATATTAACATATAAAATTTAAAATTCATTGTTACCATTTTCTTTTTTACCAACCTATGAAAATTAGTCTTCTTGTTAATTTCTAAACAAGTCGTTTTTATCCATTTTACCTGGAAAAAGGAATGTTCTTTTTACCTTGTACGACAAGTATGGATCCACCCACCAAAATTTATTTGAAACTTTTATTGCATTTTAAACAGGTTAATTTTAAAAAAAATGTTTTTAAACGTGATATTAAATTAAAATTGTTTCCAAATTTTTTTAAATCCTTATTTATATGTTTTCAAATTATTATTTAAAGAAACAGTTTTTAAAACATTTTCAATCTCTTTGGACATGTTTTCAAAGTATTTTCAATGAAATAGTTTTCAAAATAGTTTCTATATTTCTTTGTAATATTCAAAAATATTTTCAAATAAAATGGTTTATAAACTAATTTTAAGCTTATTTTATATGTTTTCTTAGAAAAGGGTTTTGATAATTAATTCATGTATTTTATTAATGTTTTTAAGGTATTTCCTTTAATTTTTTTTTCAAATGGTTTTATGTAGTAAAATTACCTTTTCAATTATGAAAAGATATTTTCCTCAAAAATTTTTTTTGAAAGATATTTCAAAAAAAATTCCATCAATGATGACATCTGTTGATATTACTCATATCATTTTTAGAAATTATCTGAAGGTTCTCTTCATATTATTTCTATGAATGGGTTACACATGATTACATGGTATTTAGGAAACATGTTTCTCATTAATGGGTTATATACTTTTAAAACATGCTTCTTTTAATGAGTTATATTTATGATTAAATGATTATGTAACATATCCTTTTTCATAGGTAATTATATAATTACATGTTTATAATACCCATATCATTTCATGGGATATGATATGATTCCTTATGACCATGTGGCGTATGTTTGTATGATTTCATTATGATATGGGTGATACCTATATACCCCTCTAATGCATTGGATAATGATTAATATATCATGAGATAGACTAAGATGATCTTTGGAATTAACCATGACTTTTGAGATTTCCATGGGAGTGATCCCTGACAAGCAAGATCATATGAGGAGTGAATTCATGATACTAATAAAGCCATTTGAGTAAACCATGACTACTAAGATGTTATGGGGATTGAACCCATATGAATAAGATGGTCTTGGAAGTGATTCCTTGACATACATGGACATAATATTATATGATTATTTATTTACCATAATTTTACATTTTATGCCAATGTTATGATTTTGTTGCATATGTTCTTTGTTTTCTTATAATTCATATCTTCTGAACATCCAATAATTATGACATGATTGATGTTGACGATATTTTACATGTAGGGTATGGTCTTTTTTTCATGATCATGTTGTCATACCATTATTCTCTTGATTATGATTACATATCTCCCATTTTACACATACTAATCTTATGATCTCACCCATATTCATGTTTCCTTCCCCAAGTTTTGAAGATATATATTTATTATGTGATATGTCTAGGAGGGATACTAGTCTTAGAGAACCTAGTAAAAGATAATATAGCTCTCTCATGTACCATTTTTTACATTTCCATGTGTCTAAAGGCACTAGACCAAATACAGTATTTGGTCGTCTGTTTGTATAATGTTTAAGTATTCCTAAATATTTATGTAATGTTAATTTTTTTGAAAAGGTGGGTCGATATAGTTGGTATCAGAGGAAATGTATAGTTAACCTTTAGAATTTAGGATGAGAAGAAATTAGTTGGATCCCTAGGTATTTTTATAAGGTTATTTCTAGGGGGTTTCATTAAGGATAAGTATAAGTATGAGTTAATTTTTAGGAAAATGTCATGGAATTTTGGTAAAGGAGAGAGTGAGTGATTTCATAGGTATACATCATTTCCTAGATAAAAAAATTTGATGTAGCTCTAGCACATATGTTCCTAGGGGTAAAAACTCAGACAAGATGTTTTGGGCCTTACTTGGGGTAATCCGGTACATGGAAATAGGCATTGTTGCACAACTTGTTTCACACTCCCAGGGGATATGATTTGAGAATTCACAAACTCTTCACAAACCCTCTTGAAGGATTTAAATATAAGTTATGTATGAAAAACCTTGTATGGTCATTAGGTTTTATATATTAAGGAATGTGTCATGATAAAGATATCCTATCAGTAATTATTTTCTTGAATATGTGGTTTTATCCCATTATATTTAATGATCACAATATGCTTATACCTTTAGTAAATAGTGGTAACCAGACCGAACTAGATTAATGTTGAATGTGAGGGAATATTTTCTGATGAGTAGTCATGTGGAATGATCACTATAGTGAAATATGTTGTGAAAATACCTAATCAGTTTTCACAAAACATGATTAAAAATGTTTACCCTAAAAAACTCACTAACTCACCGAGGAAGAGAAAGAATCAGTTTTATTATTGTTCAGGTCATAGAGACCATGGATAAAAGAAGATTTAGTTTCTTTTGCTTCAATTATATGGAAAGAGTCACCTAATTTAATGTCATAGAAGAACAAGAAGATGTTTTTGACTGTGTAAATTAAAGACACAAAGAAAGCGGATTCTAGGAAAAAATAAAGAATTTTGTTAATGAAATATTTGAGAAAACTAGCCTCCCTAATACTTAATCAAATGATAAGTGTTTTATGTTTGGAGAAAATTGTCATTATGCAACTAAATGTCCCAAGAGGAATATTCATGAAGATAATTAGTAAAGTGGTGTGAGTAATGTTTACATTGTGGATGATGATGAGACTACACATAAAATTTTAAATTAAAGAGGTGATATGTAATTGGATGAGGTAGAATTTAAACTGAATTAAATATGAATTAATCACAGTTTTTATTCTTTTGGATTGAAATGTTATGAATGATGAATATACAACTATTGTTGTAATTATGTTTTTTTCTCTGTATTTACAAGTTTATGTTGAATGTTCCTAATGAAATAGTGAATTCATTTAATTAAAAAGTGATATTTTCATATGGTAAGGGATCCATTAAAATGTTCTTTATGTTAATATAATGTTGTATAGATAAAGATATATGAGATATGGATAAGTAAATTGGAATGCACTGATTAACTTGGAACAATGTGAGAACTAGTTTAAAAGTGGTTTATGCTATCATTAATGATATTTATAGAATTTTTGGATTTAGGGAATAGATCCAATATAATTTAGAATAATGAAGAATTCATGTTTTTCAAAAGGATTTACGGTAATTCATTTGTTTGGTATGTGACAACCATGAGCTAAATTTCAATATATGGGAGAACGAATGTTAAGCTGGTTTTGTGACTCTCTTTCTATATTTTTGGATTTTCATCTTTTAGAAGTGTTATAAGGTTTTTAATTCATGAAAATATTAATTTATACTTCAGATGAAGTATTTATGAACTATGTTTGTTTTGAAAACCTTAGTTTAATGGCTATATATTAATTAACCTTACTTCAAGGATGTACACCATATATTTTTTGAAAATTATATTAGTGTGGTTTTAGAAAAGGACATCATGTATATCAGGAGACAATGAATCATTTACAGCAAGCCCATAGGTCTTGAACCCATGAACAAAGGATGATAAGGGTTGCATGTCTAACAATGGCCTAAACGATGTCCTAGTTAGGGTATACTTTTTTATGAATAAATATTAATTATGAATTAGTTGTGTTAGTTATTACGTTTATAAATTAATTCATATTGATTATGAGGAGACAAATAGTTTGACTTTTCCTTCACTTATGTGCCTTAATATCTATTTAAATTGTATTTTTGTTCTTTATAAATCACTGTTAATTTCTGAACATTAATTCCTAGAGGTAATGGATGTATTATAAATTGATCATACCATAACCAAAGAATGCAATTTTTCATATAGAAATATATCTAAGTGACAAAAAGGAATGTTTTCCTAATACCATAAATTTTGTTGAACCGATGGACTTATAAATCATCACATATTTATGACTTTGAGGCCCTAAAATTCTCTTTGATAATTAAATTGTTTATAATTGATGACCTTAATCACTCCCTATAAATATTTATTCTTTTCCTCCATGTCTAATCATCACTCACAGACTATGTTCTCCTCTATGGAAACCTTGTTATATGTCACATTGGGTAACCGTTATGGTTCCAACTTTTTCTTTTTAAAAGAATTTTTAGTATCCATTTTTACAATAAGGGTTTCAATGAAAGAAACTTTCATGTATTAACCCTATGATAACCCAAATTAATTTTGAGGGATAAATTCAATTCAAGGGATGTAGAATGTAACAGTGTGAGATTTTCTGAAATATGTTTTTTCAAATTAATTTAATCTTTTCATATTTTACATTTCAAGAAACATTAAACATATATTTTCTCTAATTCAAATATTATTTTTTCACAACATTGGGTTGGCCTACATTACACGTAACAACAATGTTAGCGTACATTACATGCAATATTGACTGTCCTCAATGACATGTGTAACACACAATACATAGTATTTTAAAGATACAATATATTATTTAAAATATTATTAAAATGATATATAACCTATCCATTACATTTTTGAAAATTAATATTATTAAATATGTTATGAAAGTATTTTGTTTACAAAAATAAAAAATGAATTCAAAGGTTACCAATTATTTAGTAATGAATATAAAAACAAGTTGAACATAAAAGAAAATATTATTATGGTCACAAAGACGTTTTAACCTAATAAATCAAATTAATTAATTCTAGATAGTATTAATAATTTAATAAATAGGATATATATCTAATAAAATATCATTTATATTCAAAGAATTTATTTTATAGACATAATATAAGAACAAGCCTAATTTTAGGTTTAAAAACCTATATTTTTATTAAGGTATTTTTACAACCTTTAATGAAGAACACATTTTACCAAGAAATTTTATGACTTTTTTCGATATAATATGTCCATGTAAACATTATTTCTTGACAAAAAACAAAAAAAAATAGGTTTGGATAATTTCTTGGAATTTTTATGTAAGGTTTCATCTTTTGAGGAATAATTAAAAAAATAGGATTTTAATTCAAAACTCTTTTTTCATCTAATTTATTTTCTATTTAAATAATATTTTCAACTAGTTTAATATATTAGTTAGACAAAATATTATTTAATTAATATAATTTTTGTCACTAGAAACAATTCCACCATTAAATTTGATATAAAACCATATCCAACATTTGGATGTTTCTATTTTAAAAAACCACAATGTCATCCCAACAGTAGGGTTAATTTTAAATGCATTTCTTCCACTTAAGTAGCTATAATTTGGTAAAATTGATTCCATATTTGGAATCATCCTAATATATCATTTCTAGTATGTTCATAAAAAATTTGGAAAAAAATATTAGTGAACGTGATTAAAATTATTTATATTGTTTAAAAGAACAATAAGGTTAATAAAGTACTAAACCATATATATAAGTCCCAAAATGAAATATAAACTTGTAAAAAACCCATTTTATTGAAATTATCCATCCATGAAACATCCATTATTGAGTTTTTTTGGTTTGGTATTACTTTTTTAGGTACAAATGTGGGAACACATAACTTGTTTTCCAAAATTCTATGTGTGTCCTTTCCCTTCCCTATAAAAGGTCACCACTTTTACCAAATTCCTCACACCTATCAAGACCCCTAGGTCACAAAAACTCTACTAAAATAATCTCCCAACTTCCCTCCCTTTCTCCTAGAATAATTTTCTTGGGTAGAAGTCAAATCAAGGAAGTCTTTTGCACAAACCAAAAGGATCTACCCAATTAAGTGGTAACGTCTTCTCTCCACCTTGTTTCCTTTATTTTACTTCTCAACCCCCTCCAATCTATTTATTAAATTATTTTATTAAAAAATAGTATCCCTAATATAATAGTATTTTGTTATGAAATGCATTCTACTTAAACTTACACACACATCAATCTAATGGATATCAAACATACTATTTCTATGTACAACGAACTACTTCCTCAGAAAACAATGATTGTTCATTTTTAAATTACCACCTTCCATGGTGGCCATTATGATAGAAACTCTATATATATATGTCATATGTCATATATATTATTTTTTATTCCTTTTATTCCTTTTACAAAACATATCTTTTTTACATTTCATTTGGTCTTAATATGATAATTTCATTTTGAGTAATTGTTAACTACCACCCCCTCAAAGCGATATGATTCATTCATACACCAGAAGGATTATATTAAGGATTATTTTTTTTAAATATAATATATATATATATATATGATATCAAAATTATACTTTAATAATGATACATATATATACATACATATATATACACCTGTCATTTACATAATTGCTTTCAATATGATTGTTCACACTGGAAAACGCATCCCCAGGATATTCCAAATGATTACATAAATGATACTAGAGGGTAGCCCATTTTTAGAAATTCTATTTGACTAGTCGTAGAGCATTAACTAAGTTATGAAATAGGAATTTTGGACATTCAATGTTGGGCTGGAAAACTAGTTCGCAGAGCCCATTCACAAAACTCCTTCCATGATCGTAGAGTAGAAGAACTTGACTGAAGCCTCCCCAAGAACTACAAAGGCCAAGAAGGAAGGCTATTCATGTCCAAGGAACTTGACCAGAGCCTCTACAAGCACCAAAATTGCCTTTACGATAGCCTCCATGACTCCGAGAAACAAATTGAATTTTTTCTTGTTGTAGAGCCTGATTTTCATCATGGCGTCATTTTATCTTCACAACAAGCATTTTTTCTCCTAGGAGAGCTCCACCAACCTCTATCGCCTATAAGTTTCTAGGTCACCCCCATAATATAGATGGTGATGCTTCCCCTTCAGTGAAATGTTGCCAATATCATGGTGATCCTGAGCACCGCGAAGTGATGCCCTTCGCAAAGGCCTCCGCACTTTGCGAAAGAGGTAGCCCCATTCGGGTTGCTCGAGGATCCTCAAAGCATCAAGACATCGCAGAGCACTCTACTATTAATGTGACTTATGAAAATGTGAGTCCATACTCTGTGATCACCTTTCCTTCAAGAAGATTCTTTGTGAGACCCCATGCTCCACAAAGCCCCATGCTCTGTGAGACCTGGAGCTCTCTATGCCCCTTTCTTTGTGAAACCCTATCCTTCACGAAGATCCTACCTTTTCACCCACCAGTCCATACCACATGGGTTGTGCCCCACACCACCTGCTTGGGATCAATGTTGGGCTGCAGTCCCCATCCTCTAAGTCAGTCCCTTCCCTACCATCATATACCCCCATGAAAAATGGAGATTCGCACTGAAAACTTATAGGGAAGGGATGTCAACATTTTCCATCGCCCCCTTATGCACATCCACCTTAGACCTATGAAATACCATGATTCCAGATACTACTCTATACTCTATGAAATACCTTGATTCTACATATTCCTCTTGGTCCCTTTCACATAATGTGTGTATATATTCTAATATTCAATTCCATGAGTACCTTTAGTCGAAATATTCCTCAACAACTTTCTCCAAACCCAATAATTTGACTCATATGAGAAGTTGAACCAAGAAAAGTATACTGTTGCATAAGGCCTAACATCATCCATTGATAGGAACCTTTTTCTTAATAGTCCTCTCTATACGACTATAAATTTTACTTCTACCTATATGAAAAACATAGGATGCCTATTTTTCAAACAATCGATTCCTTATGCGCCAAGAATAAGATGCCAATAGTCCTATCTACATGGCTTCAAACTGTAGTACACCCTATATAAGAACATAGGATTTATCTTTCTCCAAACAAGAGATGATTATGTGCCCAACATAAGATGCCCATAGTTTTATCTACATAAACATAAATTGTAGTATGCCCTATATGACAAACACAGGATGCCTCTTACTCCAAAAAAAGAGTTGCCTTATGCGCCAAGAATAAGATTCCAATAGTCCTCTCTACATGACTATAAACTGTAGTTCGCCCTATATAAAAAACCTAGGATTCCTCTTTCTCCAAACAATATATTCCTTATGAGCGAATCATATGATGCCAATAGTCCTATCTACATGACTTTAAACTGTAGTACACACTATATAAAAAACATAGGATACCTCTTTCTCTAAAAAAGATATTCCTTATGTTCCAGGCATAAGATTCCTATAGTTCTCTCTATATTATTATAAACTACAGTACTCCCTGTGTCAAAAATATAGGATGCCTCTTGTTTCGAATATTATATTCCTTATGTGCCAATCATAAGATTACAATAGTCCTCTCTACATGTCTTTAAAGTGTAGTATGCCCTATGTGATAAATATAGGATACCTCTTGTTCTGAATAAGAGATACCTTATGTTCCAAGCACAAGATTTCAATAGTTCTCAGTACATGGCTTTAAATTATAAAATGTCCTATAATTCAATAATGTGAAACCTCTTGTTAAAAATAAGAGATGGCTTATGTGAAAATAATATGATACATCATTCCATGATTACAATGGAATAATATCAATATTGGTGGAAACTGTTCGAGAATTCCATCACTCCACCTGATGCTTCGTGTGCCCTTCATTCAGATTGTCATCCACTTTCTTGTCTGAAGGGACCCCTTGACAAACTAATCCCATGCCGTTTTGTCTCACTAACTATTCTAGGCCAATGCCGTAGAAGGATTTGGACAACACTTCATGTTTGGCCCCATTTTTTGAATAGGGTTAGCGGTTGGCCCTCATTTGTTTGTTTCCATCTCAGACTAACACAAAGTGGATTCTGTGATTCAAATATGGTCCATGGTTATCTCGCTTCATCATGATTCCCCCATTATGTTCTTAATGTTGCACATGTGATTCACACATTTCACCTGTTAGGGTTGGTGTCTTGAGAACCAACTATTTTGTACTTTGGATACATGAATGCACACTTATTATATATGGTTCATTGTTCTGCATGACTATAATATAATAATGTACCAGAATATTTGTTGTATTGATAAGGTCTTGATAGATCCCTTCTATGATAAGAACCTTGAATTACTATAACAATATTCTTAAATAATGTTCTACGGTTGGATGACATACTATGATAGGATGCATAGTATACAGACCGTCATGTGCGAGTACTAGTAAAACAATGAGACTCTCTCTCATGGAGTTTCCACAAGGTAATCTCTAAGATGGGAGATTATGATAACAGACCCGCTATTAGTAATTCCACGTGTTTCGGTGTCATCAGACATTAATATCTATGCGCATGTGTAATGGTCCATAGATTGGAAGATTATCATTAACTCATGTCATGACTCACACACTTAGATTTGCTGATGAAAATAGTCATGAAGACAGTTGTTGGGAAGTAGGGTATGTTGGGTGTGTCACTAATGACATGTTGTTAATGGATAAGTCGAGGAAGGATTTTTCCCTTCCAGATTTATGGAAGTAGATATCTTCGTCCCTTTGATTGAAATAGAACTATCAAACAAAGTTCATGGCCATGGTGCCACGATGAGTTTATTTCTATAAGTCAAAGAATGATAGATCAATCATATAGGTTTATGAAACTGCCATGAATTCTGCATGATGAGATATTGAGTCAAAGGGATTAAATTACACAATAGGCGTTCGTATGAGGTGACATGTCAATGCAGGGTCAACTTCTTTCTCTTGGGTGCCTTGACCCGTTGCTAGATAGTAATCTTGGACTTTAGGCAAGCCCGCCTAATGCCAATGAGAAAGAGGCCTAGAGGGTCACACACTAAGTGTATCCAAGTTTCTCAAGTAGAATAAATATTATTCCCATATGTGTTTTAATAATTATTAAAGGAAGCCTAAATTGTTTTAATGTTGGAGGAAGAATAAAATGAAAACAAGTACACACCGTGTATTAATGATTACATGCCGTGTAGTTTTTATTTTGAAAACAAGTACATGCCGTGTATTAATGATTACACGCCGTGTAGTTTTTAATGAAAAACAAGTACACGCCGTGTATTTATGATTACATGACGTGTAGTTTTTCTAGTTGGGATTTTGAGGAAATATCGTTTTATTAAATAATATTTATTATAATCAGCGTGGAAGCATGCCAAGGAATTAATTATTCGACATGGGGTTTTCAAAAGGGCTAATGAAATAAATAAAACGCGTAAAATGTTTATTTATTTGCATAACTCTACAACTTCAAATCTGATTATAAATATCCTCACAACCCCAACTTTGTTCCTATAAGATTTTTTGTGCACAATAATTATGGAAAATTCTACCAAGACCGAAAGAACTCCATCCTCCAAGAATTCCCTCAAGACCGAGAGAGGTCCACCTCCATCGGATCAAGGAAATCTAAGGTGGAAAATGTAAGCAAAGTCTTCTCCGCGCAAGCACCCAGAGATTCCTTTGGTGACATCTGGAGATACGTGGTGCACGTGTGGATCACCGCTAGAGGAAGCCTACACTTGACTTCTATGACGCAATGACGAATCACATCAGAACGTGATCAGAAATATCAACAAAGAAATAACTCCATAAAAGGTACTTCTTGTCAAATAATTAAATTAATTATAATCAACTTGTGATGGTCTTTCCATTATGGTTCCAGGATTTTTCTTCTTCTTTTTCTATTTCTGTGATTTGATCCATGGAGATTGGCATTTATCGTCGTATTGATCCTGGATTGATCATTGAAAATGAAAAAAAGCCATGTGGGAACACCAACCCACGAGCTTCCTCTAAGCTTAGGACCTTCATGTGTTATCAGAGCAGGTCAAAACATTGATTATTGTTATTTAATTTTTCTTGATAATTTACAGATTTATATTTGATTCAATTCAAGATAAATCTTTCTATAAAATTGAATGAACGAGATCTGTTCTTCCTCCTTCATTTCTCGATTCACATCACAGAAACGACCTTTTAATTTTAATATTGATTCAATTAAAAACAAGTAACTCATCCCGAGGTGCCTCTCTTTCTGTCCATACAACAAAATAATACACGGTGTGTAGTGAAAACTATGCGCCGTGTACTTAGGTTCAACGAACCGGTACTGGTCCACCAAACAACGTTGTTTTAATTCAGTATACCTATGTTTTATTACACCATATCGACCAGAAATTAACGGCTCGTGGAACCGAAATACACGGAGTTTATGTTGAATCTATACGTTGTGTAATACAATCTGGCCCAAGTGAAACCATGTACATGGAAAGGTTGTGTTCCGAGTACACGGGACTACCAGGCTGGTAACTATGTAACAAAAAATTGCACGTCGTGTAGTCCAAAATTTCCAAAGTACAGAAAACACGCCAAAGCCCCTGGAATGTACTTTGGATAAAGGGTGAAAAATACACGGAGTGTAGGCTATATTACACGCCGTGTACTTCCCTGAAATGGAATTTCACTAGGTTTCCTCTAAAATTACAAAGACCTTTACAATGAATATGGATGATAAGAATCTCAAGTAAATTTATAAAAGAATTTAAGATAAATAACTAATTAATTATAAGATCATAATTAATTGAATTCAAGCACGACTTATCTTAAATAATATAACAATTAAAAGAATTTGAATTATAAATATACATAAATTTCATTTCTTGCAGTGGATGACCATGAGCTAGACCAAAGACCCTTTGTTTGTCTGTATGGTTTCATTTAAATTTGTTTAATTTAAATTCGTTGGACTGCAATCCATCTTCCAATAAAATGCAGGGCTTGCATGCCCATGGTTTCTTTAATATAAACCCCATGTAATGGAGGATCTCCTAAGCTAGTGGAGATGGTTAAAAAATCTGAAGCTGAGGAGAAACCAACCATAGAAGATGCAAAGTTGGACAGATGGGAGCTGCAAAATAAGAACCATCGGGTTCAAGGTGTTTTCCCTAGGTCAGGGTTAGCTCATCAAACAACTAGATAAGCTAACCAATAGAAGCTCATGATCATGTCATCTTATTTTATTTCTGTCTGATTTCATGGTTTATTTATAATGAATTTGTTGTCGCGATCACATAATTAATGAAATAAACAAGCATGCAAAGATGGAATAAAATAAAAACTGGACTATGCGTAAACATTATCTGAACATCGTTAATCACTTAAGGAATCACCACTTAATATTAACAAGAAAATGACAATGAAAAACTATGCATAAAGAATAAAATACCTCAAATACCATATTAAGTCAAACCAAGCCTTCCATTACTTGATTAAGGGCAAGACTTAATAAAACTATGTGTTTGACCAACCCCTGTTGGGACACTTACTTTTATAAAGTATTCTCTTATTAATGTTTAGGGTTGACTTAAACATTTTACATCAAGAGGAGTAGCCCTTACTAGACTTGTTGTAAAATGGAGGCAAGTGTTGAGGAAATCCAAGTCAGGATTTCAGGATTGGGGAGTCCACTCAACAGATCAAGGAACTGTAAGCTCACAGTTGGCAAAGACCTTCCTACCTAAATACCTTCAAATAGCTTGACCAACCCTTTTTGGGGTTATGCGAAGGGGAATATGGATCCTTTCCACTAGAATGTCAAATCAACTAGACATTACAAGTTCAATGGTGAGGGCCATTGGGACTTGATAAAATAGTGGGAGACTTAATAAAATTTATTATTTCTCATAAAATGTAATCAAGAAAGTACTGATAAATCTGCTCTTTTAATTTGTTGAATCAATATGAGAAGCTTTTCAACCACATTGCCTCTACGATCAATTTTGGATAAAGACAATATCCTCACTAGCAGTAACTATCAAGAATGGTTTAGGTGCATTCAGGTTATCCTATGCCATGAACGAATGTTTTACATACTGGAGTTCTCACTTCCTAATTTGACTACCCAAGGGGAGACTAATGAATATTTCTTGGTCTATGATCAACATTTGAATGATGCACTCGACATTCAATGTTTGATTCTATCATCAATGACTAGTGAGATCATGAAGTCTCATGATGACATGGATGCCTATAGCATGCTCGAGCACCTCAGTGGTCTATACTAGGAGAGAGCAAGACAGGAAAGGTTTGAGATCTCTAAGGCTCTATTTCAGAGCAAGCTTGGAGAGGGTGCCCCACCCGGGCTCATGTAGTCAAGCTCATTGGCTACATTGAGCGCTGGGAGGTACTATGGTTTAAACTCCCTGAGGAACTGGGTACCGATATCATTCTTTCATCACTCCCCCAGAGATTCTCTTTTTTTTTTGTAAATTTCAACATGAAATACATTGAGAAGTCTCTATATGATCTTATTATCCTCATTCTCCAAGTGGACAATGATATGAAACGTGAAAATCCTTATGTCCTTATGGTGAATAAAAGGAAAGGGAAGGTGAAGATATTTAAGCTCAAAGCTTCTTCAAGGCCTTCCAAGAAAAATAAGATCAAAGGGGAGGCAAGAGAACATGAGGCTGTTAGTTTCGCATGGGGCAAGAAGGGCCACTAGAAGAAAAACTGCACCCAGCCAAGGAAGCAAGGGGAAGCTTCAGGTGCGTTTGTTATCGAATTCAATCTATCTATTTATAAAAATTGGGTATTAGATACAGCTTGTGGTGATCACATATGTATCCAAATACTAGAACCAAGTAGATCAAGAAGATTGATTGAGGGGAGGTATATCTAAGAGCAGCCAATGGAGCCAGACTTGCTGTTGTAGCTATCGGGGACTACCACCTCACATTGCCAACTGGAATGATCTTGGTGTTAAAGGGTTATTATTATGTGCCTTATATTACTAAAATAATTATTTCAATATCCAGATTAGATACTGATGGATTCATCTTCAAGTTTGGAAATTAATGTTTCTACTTTTATAAATATATCATTTGTTTTGGTAGGGAACATTTATATAACGGCCTTTATGTGTTAGACTACACAAACCAAGTAATGGAAATTTATGTCAACGTTAATTCACATGACTCATACCACACCCAAATTTGGCATCACCGGCTAGGTCATCTCAATGAGAATTGTTTGAAAAACTTACATCAAGATGGGTATTTAGATTCTTTCAAACTAAAACTACTTGGTGTATGTCATGCCTATCTACAAGGAAAAATGACCAAAGCCTCATTTAGTTGGAAAGGTGAAAGGGATAAAGAGCTTATAGAATTAGTTCACACAAATGTGTGTGGACAATTTCTAGTTGAAGCAAGGGGTGGGTTATCATACTTCCTAACTTTTACAGATCATTTTAGTAGATATGGATATATTAACATAATGAGGTATAAGTCAGATTATTTTGATCAGTTCAAAGAATACAAGAATGAAGTTGAGAACCATCTTGGTAAGAAGATTAAGAAACTCCGCTCATACAGATGAAGAGAATATCTTAATTAGGACTTCATTGATTTCTTACGGGAGTTAGGGATTCTATCTCAACTCACTCCTCCTTACACACCTTAGTGGAATGGTGTAAGTAAAAGGAGGAACAGCACCCTGTTGGACATGGTGAGATCAATGATGAGTCATGCGAGTTGTCCATTATCCTTTTTAGGATATGCATTACAAATAGCAGCACACACACTAAACCATGTACCAACTAAATAGATAAATGGTATTATGTACAAGTTATGGAGTGGATGAAATTCCATGTTATCGAATTTACATGTGTGGGGTAGTGAAGCATTTGTTAAGGCCTATTCATGTAACAAACTTGCACCCTGAGACACAAAGTGTATCCTTATAGGACATCCCAAGGAAAAAAGGGGATATTACCTATACAACCCCTAAAATAAAATGGTTATAGTGGCGAGACACTCCATATTCCTTGAGAGGGAGAACATCTCCAAAAGAGATATTGGGAGAGAGATAGACTTGGATGAAGTCAAGGCTCGTAATACTCATGAGTTGGTACAAGAACAGATTCCACAAATCCCCGTGGGAGAACAATCTATTCCAGAGACACAAGAACTGCATATGAGCATGAGAGAGGTGATAGAACCAGAACGATATGGTTTTCTTGTCACCAAGGATGGTGACTCATTGTTGGTTGAAAATGATGATCCTTTTACCTACAAGGAAGCAGTTGAAGGCACAGATGCAGCCAAGTGGTAAGAAGCCTTGAATTCTGAAATAGATTCCATGTACCAAAACCACGTCTGGATTTTCATATATCCTCCAGTTGTTGTAAAGTATGTTGGTAATAAATGGGTATTCAAGAAGAAACTAGACATAGAGGGGCAAGCCAGCACCTATAAGGCACAACTGGTTGAAAAGGGTTTTAGACAGCATCAAGGAATTGACTATGATGAAACTTTTTCATCAGTTGCAACATTGAAATCCATCTGAATCCTATTGGCCATTACCGCTTACCATGACTATGAAATTTGGAAAATGGATGTCAAAACAGCATTCCTTAACAAGAACCTCCAATAACATGTCTACATGACACAACCTGAAGGGTTTCTGACTGAAAAGGATGCCAACAAGGTACGCAAGTTGAAGAAATCCATTTATGGATTAAATCAAGCATAAAGGTCAAGGAACATTTGTTTGGATGAATCCGTAACAGAATTTGGATTTGTTAAGAATGAATGTGAGACTTGTGTCTAAAAAAGGTTTAGTGGTAGTTCAGTTGTTTTCCTAATAGTATATGTTGATGACATATTACTAATTGGAAACAGAGTACCTATCTTACAGTCAGTTAAGGCATGGTTGGATAAATACTTCTCTAGGAAATACTTGGTTGAGGCAGCATATATTCTTGGGATCAAGATCTATCGTGATAGATTTAAGAGAATGCTGGGCCTTAGTAAAAGCACATATATTGACAAGATACTGAAGAGATTTAGTATGGAACAGTCCAAGAGGGGATTGTTTCCAGCGTCACATGGCATTCATCTTTCCAAGAAAATGTGTCCTCAGACACATGAGGAAAGAAATAAAATTGCAAGGATCCCTTACGCATCTGCGATTGGGTCAGTCATGTATGTTATGTACAAGGACATATGTTGCTTACGCACTAAGAGCTGTAGGGATATATCAAGATGACCCCAGAGGCCGTTATTGGATGACAGTCAATACTATCCATAAGTATCTATGGAATGCGAAGGATATGTTCCTGATTTATGGAGGAGATGAGGAACTAGTCATCAGAGGACATTTAGATGCTAGTTTTCAGTCTGATCATGATGACATGATGTCGCAGACTGGATACATCTTCAGTTTGAATGGAGGTACAATTAGCTGGAAGAGCTCAAAACAAGGTGTGGTCGCAGATTCTACACCAGAGTCTGAGTATATTGCAGCTTCTGATGAAGGTAAAGAAGCAGTATGGATGTGAAGCTTCATCCAAGAGCTGGATATAGTACCTAGTAGTAAAGATCCTATCACACATCTATAGTGATACTACTACAGCTGTGGCACTTGAAAAAGAGCCAAGGTAACATCAGTGGACAATGCCCAGACTTCAGAAGTATCATCTCTCAAGGTATTTTTCTCAAAGAGGTGAAGTTGTTGTTATCAGTATTTCCATGGAAGACAACGTGGCAGAACCCTTAACTAAATCCTTGACTCAGCTGAAACATGATCACTATGTGAGGTCTAGAGGACTAAAAGTCATAGGCAGTTGGCTCGAGTCCAAGTGGGAGTTTGTTAGGGTTGGTGTCCTGAGAACCAATTTTTTTGTACTTTTATTACATGAATGTTCACTTATTATATATTGTTCATTGTTCTGCAAGACTCTAATATAATAATGTCCTATAATTTTTGTTGCATTGATAAGGTCATGGAAGATCCCCACTTTGATAAAAACCTTGAAATTCTATAACAATATTCTTAAATAAAGTTCTACGGTTGGATGACATACTATGATAGGACACATAGTATATAGACCGTCATGTGCAAGTACTCGTAAGAAGACGAGACTCTCTCTCATGGAGTTCTCACTTGGTAATCTCCAAGATGGGAGATTATGAGAACAGACCCATCGGTAGTAATTTCGCATGTTTTGGTTTCATTGGACATTACTATCTATGAGTGTGTGTAATGGTCCTTAGACTGCAAGATTATCATTAACTCATGTCATGACTCGCGCAGTTAGATTTGCTGACAAAAACCATCACGAAGACAGTTTGTGGGAAGTAGGGTACGTTGGGTGCATCACGAATGACATGTTGTTAATGGATAAGTTGAGGAAGGATTTGTACCTTCCATATTTATGGAAGTAGATAACTTGGGCCCTTTTATTGAAATATAACTATCGAACAAATTCAATCTCCATAGTGACACGACGAGTTTATTTTTGGAATTCAAAGAATGACAGGTCAAGCATATAGGTTTATGAAACTTCCATGAATCCATCTTGATGAGCTATTGAGACAAAGGGATTAAATTACATAGTAAGTGTTCATATGAGGTGACACGTCAATGTGGCGTCAACACCTTTCTCTTGGGGGCCTTGACCCATTGCTAGACAGTAATCGTGGACTTTAGGCAAGCCTGCCTAATGCCAACGAGAAAGAGTCCTAGAGGGTCACCCAATAAGTGTATCCAAGTATCTCAAGTAGAATAAATATTATTCCCTTACATGGTTTAATAATTATTCAAGGAAGCCTAAATTGTTTTAATGTTCAAGGAATAATAAAATGAAAATAGGTACACGCCGTGTATTAATGATTACACGCCATGTAGTTTTTATTTTGAAAACAAGTACACGCCGTGTATTAATGATTACATGCCATGTAATTTTTAATAAAAAAAATTACACTCCATGTATTTATGATTACACGCCATGTAGTTTTTCAGTCGGGATTTTGAAGAAATATCGTTTTATTAAATGATATTTATTATATTCAGCATGGGCGCATGTCAAACAATTAATGATTCGACATGCGGTTTTCAAAAGAATTAATGATATAAATAAAATGTTTAACACATTTATTTATTGTCATAACTCTACAACCTCAAAACCGATTATAAATATCCTCACAACCCCAACTCTTTTCCTATAATAATTGATATGCACAACAATTCTGGATAATTCTCTCAATACCGAACGAACATCATCCTTCAAGAACGCTCTCAAGACCAAGAGAGATCCACCTCCATCGGATCAAGGCGATCTAAGGCGGAAAACACCAGCAAATGATTCTTCATGCTAGCACCAAGATATTCCTTTGGCGATGTCCGTAGATATATGGTGTACGTGTGGATCACCGCTAGAGGAAGTCTACACTTGGCTTCTGCAACGCAATGAAGAATCACATCGGAACGTGATCAGAAATATCAACGAAGAAAAAATGCCATAAAAGGTACCTTTTTCAATTAATCAAATTAATTATAATCAACCTGGGTTGATCCTTCCTTTATGGTTCCATGAATTTTCTTCTTCTTTGTGTATTTCTATGATTTGATCAATGGAGACTGTTGTTTATCGTCGTATTGATCTTGGATTGATCATTGCAAATGACAAAAAACCACGTGGGCACATCCACCCACGAGATTCCGCAACGCCCGGGACCTTCATCACTCCCTTTGTTCGGAATTGTTCCAACACCCTTTGTGTTATATCACATTTTTACTAGTTCATAGGTTTAGACCCCAATTATATGCCTCATCCCACTAGTGAGTTAGGATTCCCTCATGGCCCAACATGTGGAAGACATTATAGGAAGCTTCCATAAGTAACACCCATCCACCATTGCTGCTCATTAGCGGCACTTGGGAAGCATCTATGGGTAAGCCCCGTCCACCATTGCCTCCCCATAGCATCACCCGAGCAGCTTCCATGCATAATCCCCATCCCCCATTGTCTCTCCTTAGTGTAACATGGGATGCTTCAATGTGTAAGTCTCATCCACCATTGTCGCTCCTCAACGGCACCCGAGATACTTCCATGTATAATCCCCATCCACAGATGCAACTCTTTAGCGGCATCTAGGCTACATCCATGCATAATCCCCATTCCACCATTACCACCTAGGAAACTTCCATTCATAATACCCATCCACCATTTCCTCTCCCTATTGGAACACATGCAGCTTCCATGCATAATACTCATTAATCATTGCCACATCTTAGTGTAAAATGAGCTAATTCCATGTGTAAGCCCCATCCACCACCATTATTGGATGCACCATTGCACCATGGTCATTAAGAGTATTGTTTCCTATTGTTTATCACACAGTGCTTGATTCACATAGGCTTAGAGTAAACAGTGAAAATGACATCATCTTTATGGCACTAACCACGCATATGCCCCATTCCACACTACACTGAACTGTATGGACTTTATTACTTTCCATTTCTGAGAAAGGTAGGTAGGAATCCTTACTGAGTTTCAAGCTCATCACCCATCGGTCCTGGACACTTCCCATTAGTTCAACCTCGTCCTGCATAAACAGTATTCCCCCTTTTCGTCCCACATGATGCAAAATTCTAGGCATTCAAACTGCAAGTATTTTGATCCCTATTGTTGACATATGGTACGTAGGAAGCCTCTATGAGGATCAACCCCAAACACTGGTAAAAAATTTTGAACTACATGGGTTTTTATCCCATTTGTGTACATTGGGTATGTAGAAACCCTCCCTAAGGATCAAACCCATACACTGGTAAACCCATTTGCAGTACGTGGGTTTTGATCCCTATTTTCTATACATGGTACGTAGGAATCTCTCTGAGGTTCAACCTCGAACCCTGGTAAACCCATTAGAACTACGTGGGTTTTAATCTCTTTTGACTACACAAGGTACGTAGAAAGCCTCCCTGAGGTTCAACCTCAAACAATGATAAACTTTGGTGTCCCATGTGTTGGTACCAACATCCCTAGTCCATTATTTAGTGGTGTAAGACCAATTATCGGTCCCCTAACCATGCATAAACCCCATATTGGCGTTAGGTAGTTTCCCTTCGTGTACACCCAGTTTAAATTATTCCATCCTGAACTAAGTGGACTTTGATTCCCTGCTATGGGGATACATAGTAATCCTCCCTAAGGTTCAGGACTATCAATCTTGTTCCATCCTATTATTTCCCTTGATCCTATTTGTTTCAGCAAGGTCATGCCCCAACCCGGAGGTTCTACTTCTTCGGGTCCCATCCATGATTCCATTCTCACTAGAAGCCTACTCAGGTGTCCCATCACCCTACTAAACTACGTGGACGTTGATTACCCACCACAGGGATATGTAGGAATCCTTCTTTGAGGTTCAATCCCAACATCAACATTATCTTAACATTGGTTCCATCCCATTCCTCTTATCCACTTCATCCAACCACCCATAAACCATCCTAATTCCAACCTAGATCGCCACATTTTCGTGTGATCACGCCATTTCCATTCAAGAAGCTAACCATGAATAATCCCCACACAATCCATAACCATCCAACTAAGTGTTTCCCTCTTGCGATGGGCCTCTATCCACGCATAAGCCCCAACATGTCTCTGGGTCGTTGTCCTTTGTGTACACCTTGATTCATCACCCCTTCAAACTATGTGGTTTTTTATCCCTATCTTCTACACGGGGTATGTAGTAAAACTCCATGAGGTTCAATCACAACCAATGGAAAACCTTGGTGTCCCCCTTTCAGGGATGCACAACCCCTGATCCGCCCTTAGTGGGGTCCAGATCATTTTTCACATTGTAACATCTTCCCTCTATGGGACACACCACCTCAGATCCGTCCACATTGGTCGTTCTTATCCATAATCTGGTAAACATTCCAAACACTCTCTTCTGGTAATTTACCAATACAATCCACTCCTAATAGTGTTATGATCAGTCTGATCCATCTCTGATAGATGTTAAACTTGATAAATACACTGTGTTCACATGGAAAGCTGAGAAAACCCTCAAGGACATGCCTATGGAGTATAATTCATTACATTAGTGGGGGATATCTCGGGCTTACACGCCCTTGTGAATCCCTAACATAAGGGTAAGAAACCCTGACACATCAGTGTTTCAGCATCCAAACACACTGGTAATGTCCAACATGAGTACTCACCCGATCGAAGGTGGCTCCTCGAACGTAATCCTTTGGAATGTTCTAATCGAAGTAGTGTAATTAACTGGAATCCATAAAGATATGGAATCAGGGAAGAGTTTCATGAACAATGTCTTAACCATTAAGGGAGACCCCGACTAGGCGATGAATTATGTGGAGGAATCCATGTAAGAAGAGACTGAAGTCCCATCGTCCCATTTCGATCAAGGAGAAGACGTCTCTGAATAAGTGACGGATGCTACCCACCATTGGAAATCAGGAATGCAGGGCAACATCTTGTTTATCCTCACAGACAGATGCGTTCCCTAGATAATGCATTGGAGATAAAAATGGTGAATCCAACTTGAATATTCTCCTCAATTTATAGATTAGTAGAGTTAGAGGCATCATTGTATAAGAATGTCACCAGATCTAGCTATATGGTTCTAAGTCTCGCCAAGGAAATAGTGGGCCTGGTGTGAAACTCACTAGATATTGGGGAAGTATAAAGCTATGAATCTTGGTATATGATGTTGTCAACGTTAATCCTTCTTACCAATCATTAGAGATAGAACGACGTTGGGGAACTCGATATTTCCTTCCTCCTTTAAACACTAATGTTTTAATTTCTCTACTTTACAAGCCCCATATAGCTATTTATGGAAACTGATCACCACCGACCTACCGATGGGGGGCCAGTTCAACACCAATGTGGAGATCCCGATTAGCTCCATGTCTTCTACAATAGCCTCCACATCTATGGATTCTCGGCACCCACACCAAATCAGACCATCTAAACTCATTCAGAGGAGGGTGATCAACGACCTCATCCAATGGTATAAGGAAGAATGGATTATTCCTACTCGGCATATGCCTCGACAAGACCTTGAGGCTTTTTTGCCTCACCAGCTTCACCCTTAAGGGCCACGTAGGGAGCCACTTCTCCCCACACCAATCTACCATTGTTTATGGAGCCTCTCCGTAGAACATTTTGATGACTCGCTCCCTTACGCAAATGAGGTAAGGGATATATGGGATAACCCAGTTCTGATCCCATCCCAGGGGCCGCCAAAGAGGGATCCCACCATGCTACATTAGCAACACCACCTGGTCCCATTGGCTATGGAGTAGGCCATTTACACACCTGCACCACTGTCCCCATTCTAGTTAACCTGACTCCAATGTCGAGTGCAAGATTCGGAGGGCGCCCACCTAGGGGCGTCATCATCAATGGCTATAGTGTCCCATTCCACCACCTATGCATAATATAAATTCCCCATTTATACTAAACATGGGAACTTATACACCTAACTCAAATAGAGTCCTCAACAACCCCATGGGTAGGTTGGGACAAATCTCTCGGTCATTGATATAGGTAGCGCCTGTCGCGGGCCGACCCTCAGCGATGACATCCCGCACGGAGGTCCTCCCCATTCCATCACCAATGAGAGTGCAGGCCCTCCATGCTCCCAAGATTAGCATGGAGGTCCTCCCCATGCCACCATCAATCCGAGAAAAGGCCCTCCCCGCCACAAAAATATCCAACATGAATGTTTCTTTTTCACCCGTGATCCCAGGTATGGATCTGTTCCTCCTATTGTAGGTAGCTGATGTGAAGATCCTCCTCACCCTGCCAACCGTCAGCATGGGGGGTCTTCCCCATGTTCCCGATTTATCTGAAGAAGTTCCTCTTCATCTCAAAAATCAAAGGAGCAGAGTTATGCCACACTTTATTGGCATCTAATGCATTGTTCTTCCCCGTGTTCAGTTCGACTGGTACAAACCCCCCCCCTCATACTTTCAATGATAAGGGAAACAAACATGGAATTACTTCACATACTCCCACCATATCTTGTAGAGGTCCCAACCATTGTAACACTTCTTGCAGATATTCCCCCCACATGCCAACTAGTGGACATGGAGTCCCTCCCTGAGTTCCTTTTGACATTTGTTTTGGTTCTCCTCTCACCTCGACTCACCCATGATAAAGTCCTCACTGCCCCAGTAGCAGTTTACACAAAGGTAGTACTCATATAGCCGACTTTCCCTATCCTTAAGAACTATCCTGGGGAAGGAGGGCGGGTCACCTCCACCAAAGGAATAATTACGAAAAGTTTCAAACCACGATTATGACCTTATTCTTTTCAGACTCTGAGGCTGAGTGTGATTCTATAATGGGACACCCACCTCAATCATCTGTGTCGGGGGATGAGGTAGGTACAAGGTGTAAAATTCTCATCCTTATGGAAATAAAGGTCCATCAGATCTAAACCTCCCTCTAATGATACATCCAAGAGTATAAATGTTTGGCCTCTTTAGAGGGCTTGGACTTGCAATACTCTATATCTTTAACATGATCATTCTCTACCTCAACCATAATTCATAGAGAGTTATTCTGGGGTCCAATATATGATGAGTAACAAAATTACCCACCTTTAGTTACCATTACCCCTACACAAAAAGTAGTGGTCATTATTCCTCACTACTAAGATGTGGTGGCACAGTCGTTGCATTATTTATAAGACTTCCCAAAATGCGGCGGCTTGTCAGATCGCTTTTCGTAATCTCTACTGGCCAGTCTACCATACCAATGGTCCGGTTTAGTGCCATTACCGGTCCTTACGCTACCCCAAGTCTATGAATAGGTCATCCAAGGGACAGATCTCAAGTCTGAGTTGCAGATCTTGTTGGACATCCATGTAGGAGACCATTTCCCAGAGTTGTTCTGGCTAGTTTCCACAAGAGACTTCAGTACACAAGAATCTCTTACACTGGAGGAGGTAGCATTATTTCTCAAAACCCTCTTGGTGATGAACTTATGTATTCATCATTGGAAGGTGTCTTAACCCATAAGTGAATAAAACTTTCATGATATTTTCCTCCAATGCCTCATGGTCGACTTGTCTATGCTCCCCATGGAATAGCACTTTAAGTCACCTGGACTCCATCAAAACCAAATAAAATGATACGTCTAGAGATTTAAAGTTCTCTGTAAAATTATTAATGATGATTCCCTCCATTTTTATATATGTGGTTCGGGTAAGTATGCAGACCTTCATTTCAGTTCCATCTGGCACCAGCCCAAAATTCCTTGAAATATTGAGGACGTGACTTCCGGTAGAGTCACAGTTATCATTGTTGATCTATCAGAGGAAGAGACTGATCTCGATGTCCTTGAAGATAAATTACACCATAGGGGTTCCAAACCATTTAGATCCACTAGTAAGATATACTCACCAACAAATGAACTTACTAGGCCTTCATACACCTTCATAGTCATTATCCCTCAGTCTAAATCCCAAAAAGTGTAAAGAGAACACTGGGTTTTTATGGAATTCTGACCCATCTAGCTTAGTACAAAAGATAGAAGATGACCTCAAAAGGTTGCATTGAACCAATATCTCAAAAATCATAAAAATTTTGTTTTTGACCCTCTCTGTGAACGTGATGTAGAATGACGACCATGCTATGATACTCCTCAACTGGGTAGCAGGGTTAGGTACACCCTCCCCCAACGAGTTTCCTCCAGGTGAAATTGACCATCCTGCCCATATATACAGGGTAGAAGCCCTAGTTTATGGAAAGAGGGAATGATATGAAATACCAAATCCACCCAAGATGCATGATAACCCTCAGGTACTAGCTCTTGTTCCCCTAGCTGCTCTGCAGGTCAATACACCGACAGTCCAGCAAGTCATCACACCAGTTGCTCCACGAGCCGCTAAGACTTCTAATCATGTTGAAAAACCTGCCAACACATTAGTAGTCAGGGATCCTCATCATGACAGGATTCCCTGCCTAGATGATCTAATGGCAGTGCTCATTTCTAACCTCGAGGCCATAGAAACATGATAGGTTGAAATCCCGCCTGATGGAAAGCTATATCCAGCATGGGTGGATGATATGATGACTCCCCTAGGTTTCAAAAATCCTACCATTCCCCAATTTAATCGGACGGTCACTCTGCTGCAGCATCTGGACCACATTATATCAAGGTGTGGACCCATGTTGGGAACTCTAGTGTAGCAGGAGGCCACCATGCTTTGTTGTTTCGTACAAATAGTGGAAGGGCCCACGTTTTTCGGGTACATCCAACTATCCATTGGGTCAGTAGCTTGTTGGTAGGATCTTTTTTGGAAGTTTTCTTTACTAGTTTAGTTCCTTCACCCGGAATACGAGTATTGTTTTCTTCTTCATGTGAAATCAGAGGCCTGATGAGTGAATCAAAGACATTGTCACCAGGTGGAAAGGCCTCGCGTATTCCCAGGATATGCCACTAAATGAGGAGCAACTGCTAACAATGTGTATGGGGAATGTCAAAACTAAATTGGTCCCTTCTGTCATCACTCAGAACTACCCAGGTGGAATTTGGGATTTCTCTGACAGAGCTCTTCGTCTAATGGAAGCCTTGAAGCATGCCAGGTAGGAACATCTATTGCCTCCTATAGTTCCCACAAGAAGAGCTGCTAAGTCTGAGCCCACTGTGGTACAACAAATAGAGGCCCCCAGAAATATGGAGTTATTACCAGTAGAATCACCTCCACAACCTCACTGAGGACCACCACCTCAGGCGTTTCCTCTGGCCTAGTAGCACTCACCTCATAATTGGTAGGATCCCCAGCATAACACGCCACCACCACATAGGTGTGATAATCAGGTTCCACCTCCCCGACAGGCTCATCAAGCCCCGCATCCGAGCCAGGTTCCTAGAGCCCTCTTCCATGATTGAAAGAATTATGCCTACTCATTTAATGAGGCTCAGGTTCCCATTTATTTCCAAAGTGGCTTGGAATAGGGAATTCAATGGTAGTCGGAATGTAAGAGGATATAATAGATGGATCTCACTAATCACGACAATTACTACCCCTATCACCGGATCATGGGGCACACACTCAAACATTTCTATGTGTTTAAAAACTAGATCCAAGACAATATTGATAAAAACATATTCAGGTTAGTTTTGGACCCAAAATAGGTGGAATGTGTGTTCATAAATCATGATGGTGCTAGTGATAGTGAAGGTGAGTAGTAGGAGGTTCCTAACTGCGGGTATCAAAACAATAAAGACAGAATGGCTAGTAGGGAATTCGAACATGACCATGGTTTATCCTTGAAATTTTAAACCAACCATAGCCTTCCAAAGTTTACGTGTTACCCACATTCACTACTTCTGTGTCAACATATTAGTCTTCCTCTCCCTAGAAGGGAAAGCATCAGTGATGCAAGGGAATGAAAATAACCCCACTGATGTCATCATCATCCTGTACTATGGGTGATTTCATGCCCCTAGATGTCAAGACCCGCCTTCACCAAAAGGAGGGAAGGGTCAGCAGGTTGCCAGGACCTTCCTTATTTATGTTGAAGGACATATAATGACCCCCGAGACCCGCCTTCAATAGGTCCTAGAGTGGAGACAAGCACCAAGGGTATAGAAATTACTCACAAATGGAAGGTATTACCCCTTTTTGTTTAATAGGATCGGGAGATAAGAATATGAAACCCAATAACACCAAGGTAAAAGAAAAGTGAAGCCAAAAGTAAACCATTCCCACATGCATGTTCCAAAAGTAAAAACCACATAGTACAAAAGGTGACTACAAAGGTAAGTACCAAAAGAAGAAAAACAGCAACTACAACTGCCCCAAAGGTCCGAGCTAGTATGGTCCTGTGCGATCCCCGAAGTCCTCCTAGAAACCTGAAAACAGTTTTATATACGTACGGTGAGAATACAAGTACAGTCAGTAGGGAAAACCAAGGACTCTCGAGAAAAAGTGGGGGAAGGTATTAAAGTCCCATGAGAAAAAGAGTAAACCAAACACCTATCAAGGTAATCTATCCACCCAATCCTCACCAAGGCACACTCCCCAAATAACGCAAGTCAAGTAGTATATAAAATAAGAGCACATCAATGTTTGGATACCCCATGCCACTTTCCCACTAGTTATTGAGACATCCTACGCATCGAACCAATCCCACCATTCTCACCGCAGTCCCACTGCCACACCCACCCGCACACACCGGGGCAACAACCACATGCAGTCCCACTGCCGAATCCTGCCTGCAAACACTTGGGCCACAACTGTCACATGTAACCATGCCTAAAAACACCTAGGCTAGAACAACCACCACCACACCCGAAGACACCTAGGCTAGAAGATCCATTGCCGTGCCCGAAGACACCTGGGCCTCATCCCGAAGACAATTGGGAAACCACCTGCCGCACACACCTCGCCAACCACCACACTACCTCACCCGAAGGTTCTTGGGATAATAATTGACCTTAGGACATCACAGCCTTCCCAAAGATACTTGGTATATCCGGGAAAGGGAGCATAAAAGGAGCTAATAACCAGTCACTAATAATAGTGTTGGGAAAAACACCATCCCCCATGAAATGGGGGTGTTCGGCACTAAGTTATCAACTTGGGTGGGGTGCGAATAAGAAACACAAAACTACAAATATAGATATAGGTAACAAGCACTCATCCAAATTTTAGGTTTTTATCCAGACAGTCTACAGATCACAACTGCACTCAAGTCCAAGTCACGACTCTCACAAAAAAAACCCATTTGTCCCATTCTTGTTTCATGTTCTGTAATAATGTTCAAATGAGTTTAAGCACTACTGGGAAACAAAACCATAAGCATAACCAAGGAAAAGAAACCAGCCAAACGTTAACTAAGCATCCAAACCCGGTTCTCTTGTAAAGTCACAACAACAAAGGAAAAGTGAGAACCCGCAAAGTGCTGGAACCAGACAACCCTGAGACACTCCCCCATGTCCCCTCCCCCAAAAAGGTTTTTCATCAATAGAGGATCCCACCCCAATCTGTGATATAACAAGGTAACCACCCAGCCACAAAACTCACAACCACCGAATCCGTAACAATAGGGAATCCCATTCCCAATTTCACAACCACTGAGAGTATAAAAACATGGGATCCCATCCCCTCCCACATCTCCAGAAACCGGCCCATGGAAGAAAAACAAACAAACCACTACCATCAAGAAAAATAGGCCCATGCGGTATTTTCAGATTTAAAAGATTTTACACGCTCCATGATTTCAATTTCCGTGTGTTTTAACCGTGGGTAATCACAGAAGGGTTGATCCTGGTGCCTTCAATTTATTCAGCCGGGTATACATGATTAACTGATTTAATTTTTACAGCAGGAGTTTATAATTTCAAACAAGCCATTTAAAACACCATGAGGGGTTCATTTGTGCACAGACAACGACCACCAATGGCCTTGATTTTCAGAATGCGTAAGCCAGCACAACTCAGAAAGAAGATCATAATATAAATACACCATCAACGATCACATCCCCCCCTTCTTTCTTTATAGAATCCGTTCATTATATTTATTTAGGTCTGGTTTATCCAAGTCTATGGAAAAAAAAGCACGCCCACCCCGCATGATACACAAAAGTGAGAGACGAAGTAGAAAAAATTCCCTACTTGTTGATAGACGATCGACGCTTAGGTCGGGCATGGAACTTTACGCATAACGATGCGGCTCGCCAGATGCACCAAAATCTGTTCGTGAAAATCCATGATTAAGGAAAAAAGAAACCATGCCTAACCCTTTAGTTTATAAGGGCCACAGACGGTTGAGATAAGAACGCGAAACCGCATAAGGCGCGGGGTCGTGGGTTGGCCACGCGGCCCCACACGTCATTAAAGACGTCGAGTGGCTTAAACCGACGCATTAATTAATTAATTAATTAATTAAAACATTAATGCGCATTACCGGGCTTTAAAACACGCTTAAAGGATTCAAAATTGGGTTTAAAACCCAAATTACGCAAGAAGGAACTCCACTGGAAGGACCCCGCGGGGGTAGGCCAGAGCCACAGGTAGTTGAGAGCTACCGGTGGGTGACAGCTACCGGTAGAGGAGCTACTGGTAGGCTGCAGCGACAGGTAGACCGAGCTACCGGTAGGCTGCAGCTGCCGGTAGACCGAGCTACCGGTAGGCTGAAGATCCCGGTAGAACGAGCTATCAGTAGGCTGCAGCTACCGGTAGACCGAGCTAACGGTAGGTAGGAGCTACCGGTAGACCGAGCTACCGGTAGGCTGCAGCTTCTACTAGACCAAGCTACCAGCAGGCTACAGCTACCGGGAGACCGAGCTACCGGTAGGCTGAAGCTACCGGTAGACCGAGCTATGGGTAGGCTGCAGCTACCGGCAGACCGAGATACCAGTAGATAGAGCTACCGGTAGCTACAACTACGGGTAGGCCGAGCTACCATTAGAAAAGGCTACCGGTAGGCTGCGGCTATTGGTAGACCGAGCTACCGGTAGGCCTACTACCGGTAGGCTAAGGCTACCGGTAGGCCTACTTCACCGAGATTCCCAGACCAGAAAACCCAACGCGAGGTTTTCACAAAGTAATGGACCCAAAAAACCTGGGCCATTACATAGGATACCTCTTAAATGATTCTCATCCTCGAGAATCAAAACAAACCAGAAGGAATGAGAGGGTCCGAACAACCACCTCGGAAGATACCTCTTAGGAGTGAACCCTGGATAAATAAAAACACTTCCCTATCACAAACCAAGCAACATACCATGCCAAAATTCCCTGGCATGTGGGTTGGGGAGTTTCCTCCCCCATGCCAATATATTATCCTCTTTGGGCGGCACTGACTCACCTGCACGGGTTTAATCACATCCACATTAATGCGTCTTGATTAGGGGTTGGGTCCTCTCCCCCCCCATAGCTAGGGCTTTTCATACACATCCAGAGGAAGGAAAACTAGTACATTCCATAGCCAAGAAAGAAAAAACGTTCTACAACAATAAGTACAACAAGGAACAAATCTCAAAAAAACTTTGGGTACTGGGTACGCATCTGTGCTTCCCTCTCCCATGTACTCTCCTCAAGCCCACCATGTCTCCACAACACACGAACCAAGGGAATGGTTCACCCACGAAGCACCTTCTCCTTGTGATCCTCGATCATTACTGGTCTCTCCGCAAAAGTCACATTGTCCTCGATGTCCATCTCACCCCAATCAAGGATGTGTGAATCGTCGTGCAGATACCGGCGGAGCTGAGACACATGGAAGACATCATGTATCCTCATAAGCGGCAGTGGCAATGCTAGATGATAAGCCACTTCACCGACCCGCCACAACACTTCGAAGGGTCCGATGAACCTGGGAGAAAGCTTACTCCCCTTACTGAACATCCGCTGCCCACGCCGAGGGGAGACCTTCAAGAACATGTGGTCTCCAACCTCAAACTCCAAGGGGATCCTCCGGGTATCAGCATACGACTTCTGTCAGTCCTGGGCCGCCTTCATCCTTTCCCGTATGAGTTGAACCTTCTATGTCGTGCTCTGCACCACTTCCGGGCCAAGGATGTCTGCCTCTCCTACTTCGGTCCAACACACAGGTGAACGACATGGCCTCCCGTAAAAAGCTTCAAACGGGGCCATACCGATGGTAGAGTGGTAGCTATTATTGTAGGCAAACTCTACCAAAGGCAAGTATCACACCCATGATCCCCCTGATTCCAGAACAGATGCCCGCAACATATCCTCCAAGGTCTAGATGGTGCGCTCTGCCTGTCCATCTATCTAGGGATGGAAAGCAGTGCTAAGATGCAGCTGGTTGCCAAAAGCATGCTACAATCCTCTCTAGACTCGCGAGGTAAACCGTGCATCCCTATCTGAGACTATAGACCTCGGAATCCCATGCAACCACACCACCTCATCCACGTACCTTCGCGCCAAATCATCTACTGCACTCGACTCCCTGATCGCCAGAAAGTGAGCCGATTTCATCAACATGTCCACTACCACCCAGATGGTGTCGTATCCCCCTTGGACCTTGGGTAGTCCCATGACGAAATCCATTGAGATATCATCCCACTTCCACTCGGGGACAACTAGAGGCTGCAGTAGGCCGCCTGGAACTCGATGTTCAGCCTTCACTTGCTGACATACTAATCACTTGGCCACAAACTCTGCCACCTCTCGCTTAACTCCAGGCCACCAAAACTGCCTCTTTAGTCCCTGGTACATCTTGGAAACTCTTGGGTGTACCGCCAAGGGTGAGTTGTGGAACTCACTGAGAACCTTTCCACGCATCGCCTCCGGAACAAACAACCTTCCCTAGAAAAGCATCCGGTTCTGACCATCCTTTGTCCATCCTTCTCGATCATTGCCCTAGTCAACTCAGTCACGCATCACTTCACACTCTTGGTATCCCCACTGAGACTCCTCCACTTGCTGAAACAGATATTACTGCATTGTCATCTGATATAGTCAACCTCTACTGCTATCCATCTTCACATCTGGGTGTAACGCAACCAACTCCTCCATTGCCTTCCAGACGTCCACCGACTCTCAGACCGTATCCTTCTACGTCCTTATACTCAAGGCATTGGCCACTATATTTCCCTTGCCCTCAGTATAAGAGATCTCAAAGTCGTAATCCTGGAGGAACTCCACCCATCTCCGTTGTCGCAAGTTCAGGTCCCGCTAGGAGAAGATATACCTCATGCTTTTGTGATCTGTGAAGACCACAAAGAGTTCTCCGATGAGGTAGTTCCACCATAATTTTAGCGCAAAGACGACCGCTGCAAGCTCTAAGTCGTGGGTGGCGTAATTACGCTCATGAGGGCGTAGCTTCCTGGACCCATAAGAAATAACCCCATGTCACTGCATCAACACACATCCCATGCCCTGTCCTAAAGCATCACAGACCACCTCATACGCTACCCCTTCTTCTAGTAGTCTTAGTACTGGGGCACTGACCAACTTCTCCTTCAGATAGCTGAAGGCTGACTCACACTACTCACCCCACACGAAAACCTAGTCTTTCTTGGTCTGAGCTGTCAAAGGGGCTGTTACTCGGGAGAATTTGGGTACGAATCTCCAATAGTAACCTACCAGCTCGAGGAAACTTCGGACCTCTGCCACATTCTTGGGTGATGCCCATGAAACAACTTCCTCAACCTTTGATGGGTCCACCGCTACTCCCTGATCGGACACCACATGCCCGAGGAAGTGCACTTATCACGTCCAGAACTTGCATTTCGACAACTTCCCATAGAGAAGATGATGTCGGAGGACCTCCAGAACCGTCCTCAAGTGCTATGAATGGTCCTCCTCTGATCAAGAGTAGACCGGGATGTCATCGATGAACACAACTACGAACCAATCTAGGTACTACCGAAAGATGGAGTTCATAATCCCCATAAACACAGCTGGGGAGTTTGTAACGCCGAAGGGCATAACCACAAACTCAAAGTGTCCATACCTGCATATGAACACCGTCTTCGGGATGTCGCCCCCCTTTACTCTCAGCTGGTGATACCCATACCACAGTTCAATATTCGAGAACCATCCTTCCCCCTTCAGATGGTCGAAAAGATCGTCTATCCTCAGAAGAGGGTAGCGATTCTTGATCGTCACCTGATTTAGCCTCCTGTAGTCTATACACAACCTGAGGCCACAATATTCCTCCATTGAGAACAAGACTGGAGCACCCCACGGTGACGCACTCAGTCGAACGTAACCCATCTTCATCAGATCGTCAATCTGAATCCGCAACTCCCGTAGCTCTGAAGGTGCCATCCGGTAAGTAGCCATCGAGATCGGATGAGCGTCGGGCTGCAGGTCTATCCTGAACTCAATATCACGTCGAGGGGGTAGAGTCGTCACCTCCTCAGGGAAGACGTCCATAAACTCATAGACAATCTCTCGCACTTACACCATTTAAGAATCCACTGACCCTACTGACAGCTCATCTAACAAGGAGAGGAGGGGTTCCTCTCGCCTGTCTCCCTTCTGACTGCTCCACTCGCCGGTGAAAACAACAAGCCGGCCGCCCAAGTCTGAGAACACGACCCATCTTCGGAAGCAGTCGTTGACAACACACACTGAGAATAGCCAGTCGATGCCTAGGATGACATCGCATGGCTGTATATGTAGCAGAAGAAGATCCCTAACTGACTGATTTGACCCTATCATCAGTCTACATCCCCGACAAACAAACAAAAAGTTACTCTGACCCCCGACTGGTGTGCTCAACACCAGGGGAACTGGGAGTCTCTCGGCATCTAGACCCAAATCACGGGCTAGACTAGATGCAACAAAGGAGTGGGAAGCTCCGGTATCGAACAAGGAATAAGCAAGAGTGCTAAACAAACTGATCGTACGTCGAACAACCTCCGGCCCTGCTAGAACTGCTGCCTCTGTGGCGTGTAACTGTCCACGCCCAGCTCCTATTCCCCTTGGCTGCTGGCCACCTCCCCGACCATGCCCCGGTCGAGGTCCTTGAGGTGCACCCTGAGGTCGGACTCATCCTCCTACGTCTGCCCTCAGAGGAGCGGGAGCTCGCTGTCCCTGCTGCTACTGCTGGAAAGGTCTGACTGGAAGCTACTGCTGGGGCGGGTGGTGGGGCTGTCCACCACCGACGTACTGTACTCGGTTCGGGCACTGACTCCAGATATGTCCAGGGCTCCCATAGACGAAGCACCGCAGTCCCGGGCCTGAAGGAAAGGAGTGAGGACCAGGGGATCGAAACTGAAACTGTTGCGGCCTGCTCCCTGCCGGTCGGAACCTGGAGGGTCCGGATGCTGGAGGCCTGGTGCTGATAGCCTTCCCCTTTGATGTTCCTAGCTAGATATCCTCTCGTGACACTACTCCTAGAGCATCCATCCTCTCCACCACTTCATCCTTCTTCTAGAACTCTAAGTACGTCGGAAGGGTAAAGGGGGTAACAACATACTGGAGGGAGGGGCGGAGCGCCTCCTCCAAACGTCTTGCCTGAGACTCCTCACCGGGAAAGAGGTCCTGAGAAAAATGTAGGAGGTCCTTGAACTTGAACCCTAGTTCCCTCATGGACATACTCCCTTGCTGGAGGGAGAGTAGCTCTGTCTCTTTTCTGCCTTCATCATCGAAGAGAGGAATTCCACCCAGAACTCCCTCTCGAAATCAGCCCACACCACCTCAGACTCTCTTCTCTCCCCCAGGTAAAGCGTCCACCACTGACACGCCGCTCCCTGCATCTGGTTGACGGCTAGGGGAACCCAGTACTCGGTCGGGGCCCGAATCAGGACGAAAGCTATCACCAGCTCCTCTAGCCAGCCTTCTGTCTTCATGTCGGTGGTGCTGCCCTCATACTTCTCTAGGGTCTGTCTTTGGAAGGCCTGAAGAGTCCTCTTCCACTGGTCATCCTCCCCTTCTCGGTCAGCTCTCTTCCGATCGACCAAGGTAGTCTGCGGGGCCTCGATCTTCTATACCACACTCCGTCACCTTCCAGGTTCCACAGCTGCAAGGTAAACAAGGAATGCCTAAGCCCACGTAGCGCAGATTATTGTCTTTAAAACTTCTTAAGCTTTTAGTTTATTCTTAATTCCCAAAACACCCCAGAAACAGGAGAACACAAGTCATTATGATGCATGTACCTTTCCTAGGGTCTCTACCCTGAAATCAGCTTGGCCTCACTTGGTCATTCGGTAGGTCCAGAGTCCTCACATCGGATCACGGGGGGCCCTAAAATCCCATGTCCTAGCTGGTCTTCCCTGGCCTAATTCACGCACTGAGGTCACCCAACACTGTTTCCCTACCATCCCATGCAATCCTCACTATTCCTAACTCCAGACTCCATCCTATCTCTCAATCATCACCTCTGATACCATTCTGTCACGAGCTGCTTTCACCAAAAGGAGGGAAGGGTCAGCAGATTGTCAGGCACTTCCTTATTTAAGTTGAAGGAGAGATAATGAACCCCGAGACCCGCCTTCAATAGGTCCCAGAGTGGCGACTAGCACCAAGGGTATAGAAATTACTCACAAATGGAAGGCATTACCCCTTTTTGATTTATAGGATTGGGAGATGAGAAGATGAAACCCAACAACACCAAGGTAAAAGAAAAGTGAAGCCAAAAGTAAACCATTCCCACATGCATGTTCCAAAAGTAAAAACCACACAGTACAAAAGGTGACTACAAAGGTAAGTACCAAAAGAAGAAAAACAGCAACAGCAACTAACCCAAAGGTCTGAGCTAGTATGGTCTTGCGCGATCCCCGAAGTCCTCCTGGAAACCTAAAAATAGTTTTATATACATAGGGTGAGAATACAAGTACACTCAGTAGGGAAAACCAAGGACTCTCGTGAACAAGTGGGGGAACGTACTAAATTCCTGTGAGAAAAAGAGTAATCCAAACACCTATCATGGTAAACTATCCACCCAAGCCTCACCAAGGCACACTCCCCAAATAACGCAAGTCAAGTAATATATACAATAAGATCACATCGATGTTTGGGTACCCTACACCACTTTCCCACTGGTTATTGAGACATCCTATGCAACTAACCAATCCCGCCATTATCACTGCAGTCCCACTGCCACACTCTCCTGCACACACTTGGGCCACAACCACATGTAGTCCCACTACAGAATCCCACCCGCAAACACCTGGGCCACAACTTTCACACTTAACCACGCCTGCAAACACCTAGGCCAGAACAAGCACCACCACGCCCGAATACACCTGGGCTAGAAGATCCATTGTCACGCCCGAAGACACCTAGGCCTCATCCCGAAGACAATTGGGAAACCACCTTCCGCACACACCTGGCCAACCACCACACTACCCCACCCAAAGGTTCTTGGGCTAATAATGGACCTCAGGCCATCACAGCCTTCCCGAAGATACTTGGGCTATCTGGGAAAGGGAGCAGAAAAGGACCTAATAACCAGCCACTAATAATAATGTTGGGAAAACACCCTCCCCCATGAAATGGGGGTGTTCGGCACTAAGTTCTCAACTTGTGTGGGCCGCGAATAAGAAACAAAAAACTACAAATATAGATATAGGTAAAAAGCACTCACCCAAAGTTTAGGTTCTTATCCAGACAGCCTACAGATCACAACGACACTCAAGTCCATGTCACGACTCTCGCCAACAAAACCCATTTGTCCCATTCTTGTTTCATGTTCAGTAATAATGTTCAAATAAGTTTAAGCACTACTGGGAAACTAAACCATAAGCATAACCAAGGAAAAGAAACCATCCAAACATCAACTAAGCATCCACACCCAGTTCTCTTGTAAAGTCACAAAAACAAAGGAAAAGTGAGAACCCACGAAGTACTGGAACCAAAAAAACTCGAGACACTCCCCCGTGTCCCCTCCCCCAAAAAGGTTTTTCATCAACAAAGGATCCCACCCCAATCTGTGATATAACAAGGGAACCACCTAGCCACAAAACTCACAACCACTGAATCCGTAGCAACAGGGAATCCCATTCCCAATTTCACAACCACTGAGAGTATAAAAACAGAGGATCCCATCCCCTCCCACATCTACAGCAACTGGCCCATGGAAGAAGAAAAAACAAACCACTACCATCAAGAAAAATAGGCCCATGCGGTATTTTCAGATTTAAATGATTATACAAGCTCCATGATTTCAATTTCTGTGTGTTTTAACCGAGGGTTATCACAGAAGGGTTGATCCTGGTGCCTTCAATTTATTCAGTCGGGTATACGTGATTAACTGATTTACTTTTTACAACAGGAGTTTATAATTTCAAACAAGCCATTTAAAACACCACGAGGGGATCATTTGTGCACAAACAACAACTGCCAACGGCATCAATTTTCAGAAGCCATAATCCATCACAACTCAGAAAGAAGATCATAATATAAAGACAACATCAACGATCAAAACCCCCCCTTCTTTCTTTATATAATCCTTTCATTATCTTTATTTAGGTCTGGTTTATCCAAGTCTACGGAAACAAAAGCATTCCCACCCCGCATGATACACAAAAGAGAGAGATGAATGAGAAAAAATTCCCTACTTGTTGATAGACGGTCGACGCTTTGGCTGGGAGAGGAACTTTATGCATAACGATGCGGCTCTCCCAATGCAACAAAAGATGTTCGTGAAATGCCGCGATCGAAGAAAGAAGAAACCATGCCTAACCCTTTAGGTTATAAGGGCCACAGACGGTTGAGATAAGAACGCGAAACCGAGTATGGCGCGGGGTCGTGGTTTGGCCGCACCGCGCCACACGTCATTAAAGGGGTCGGGTGGTTTAAACCGACGCATTAATTCACTAATTAGTTAGTTAAAACATTCACACGCATTACCGGGCTTTAAAACACGCTTAAGGGAGTCAAAATTGGGTTGAAAACCCTAATTGCGCAAGAAGGAACGCCGCTGGAATGAAACCGCGGGGGTAGGCCAGAGCAACCGGTAGCTGAGAGCTACCAGTGGGTGATAGCTACCGGTAACCGAGCTACGAGTAGGCTGCAGTGACCGGTAGACCGAGCTAATGGTAGGCTGCAGCTACTAGTAGACTGAGCTACCGGTAGGTTGCAGCTACCAGTAGACCGAGCTATCGGTAGGCTGCAGCTACTGGTAGACCGAGCTACCGGTAGACAGAGCTACCGGTAGCTGCAGCTACCGGTAGGCCGAGCTACTGGTAGACAAAGCTACCGGTAGGCTGCGGCTACCGATAGACCGAGCTACTGGTAGGCCTGCTACCAGTAGGCTAAGGCTACAGGTAGGCCTACTTCACCGAGATTTCGAGACCAGAAAACCCAACGCGAGGTTTTCACAAAGTAATGGACCCCAAAAACCCAGGCCGTTACACCAGATTTGATGAATGCCCCTATAATCCCCCCATTGATGGAACATTATTCAAGATAAGTCCAAGGGTATGCTTCGGTTAATACCATGGAGCTGGTAAACCCATACATGGTTCCCGATGATGAAGATAACTGGATGGATCCCCCCATCATCCCTAACTAATTCCAGTGTTGATGGATCCATAGTTATATTAGTCACAAGGATGAATTGGTCAGTTCTTACATCCAAGATATGCATGCCACCAAAACTAAAGAACAAGAGAGGCATAGAGCTCATCACACACAACCTTCTCATCTTGTTCACTATATCCTCTTTCACCATAATTTGTGCTACATGATTAATCCAGGCCACCATGATCGTGCTACAACCATCCATGTTCTGTTTCATATTGGCCTCAGTCATATAGTCATCATCCGTTAATCACTCCATGTGTTACGACTATTGAGAAGCGGGAAATTCCCAGCACCAGTCAGTCGTGGGATCATTCAAAGGGGTTTGTCATACCTCCTTATATCGAACGACCTCATGTGAGCAGAAGATCACACTTGGAATAGTAGTATGAAATTCTTAAGCATATTTATAGAATTATAATGAATATATCTATCCTTGAGGATCTTCTCCTATTAGATTATATGCGGGAAGCCCTTATAGAGGCTTTAGGATGCCCCCTCCAATTTGAAGCACATGTAGCATTTGCAGAAGCCTTCCCTGTTGAGGCAGTCGAGCATGCAGAAAGTCAAGAAATTATCTCTTTATCTAGAGAAGGTGAAGGATATCCCATATGGGGGAACATCTTCCCATTGTGCATCAAATTCCAATTCAATGGTGTGGAGGTTATCCATTTTCATGTCGACATAGGCTTAGGTATCAACCTCATCCTGACCCATAAACTCTAAAAGATGGGGATATCTGAGGACAATATGAGTCCCTCTACCCTGAGAATTCAAGGTTATGATATGACCGAATAGACACCAGTTGGAATGATCTTCCTGATGACCTAGTTTGGTGGCCTAGTTTTTGGAATTGAGCACCTGGTTGTCTCACAAGACTCCACTTAAAACATGTTGATGGGTAGGCCATGGCCTTACCTACACGCGGTGGTCCCTTCATCATATCACTAATGAATTACGTACCCCCTTAATGGTAAAGTGGGTGTACTCCAAGGCAAGGAGTCTCTCTTTGACACTTGTGAAGACCTCTATCTAGATGTTGACTATTACAATAGAAAGTACAAGAAAATCCAGTCTCACAAGGTTGAACATGTTACGGATGTGACTGACCCATGGACAGACCTGGATGATGCCTACATTTTCCTGACCCACCGATTGGAGGCCACAACCCCAAACATTGGAAAATGCTTGATTTACTCGAAAATGAGGGGTAAGCACATTCATAGGTATAATATATGTCATAATATCACCTCATATTCCTATAAAAATCAGACTCTAAAGATCCCAGAGCCCCAACTACCATAAGGTATTGGGATGTTTTCCCCAAGAAAATGACATTACGTCAATCATGATAGTTTCAATGTGATTTCATAAACATACTCATTATGACTCGCCACTATTTATTTCATATCATCAAATGTGGCCCCTTGGGTATAAGGTCATATGGGATCGGTTCGATAGCTTTCATCGATGTGGTTTTGATAGTACAGGAACTCCCCGATGAGGTGTCAACCGCCGCTCAGGCCAGTGCCAGTGTCCTATTAGGATTTGTCGACTCGGAAGATTCACCTCCCCCTAAGGATAAATCCTCTATGAATAAAGAAGGTTATTTGTAGGATGCTCCTCCAACATTCGAATAGGGTGTCTCCAAAATGGTCGATGAATTGGTACAGGTGAACTTCATTAACACGATGGATCTCAAACCAACATTTATTAGTGACGCTATTCCAGTCGAAGAGAAACAATGATACATGGATTTCTTGAAGCAGAATCATGATATATTCACTTGGTGTTATGTAGAGATTCTAGGGATAGATCATATGGTCATCTTTCACTATATAAGTCTTCCAGAAAGTCATCGTGGGTTCAAACAACCACCCAAAGAGATGCACCCAACTCACAGTGTCATTGTCAAGGCCAAGTTTGATAAGATCATCAGATCCAACATCATTAAGGAGGTCCAGTACCCCATATGGTTAGAAAACATTATGCCCATCAAGAGGAAGAATGGAAATATCAGAGTCTGCATCGACTTATGGGATCTCAACTATCACTACCCGAAGGATGAATTTCCCCTCACAGCGATGAAACTATTGATTGATTCCACCACCGGGTTCCATGATCTCCCCTTTATGGATGGGTATTCTAGGTATAACTAAATTCGAATATACCCCAAGGATGAAGAGTTTATAGCCTTCAGGTCACCACAAGGTACTTTCTTTTACCAGGTAATGCCTTTTGATCTAAAGAATACGGGTGCCACCTACCATAATGCTATAAATCACAAATTTGTGTCGATCAATAGGACATTGTTTGAATGCTACATGTAAGATATGGTGCTCAAATATCGCCTATATTGGGACAATATCAATGATCTATATAAATTTTTCGACTTCCTCTGATCCTGCCATCCGAAGATGAACCCCTTGAATTGTTCCTTCAACGTTTCCTCTATAATGTTTCTTGGTTTCATTGTCATATATAGAGGCATTGAGATTGATCTATAGAAGTTCAAGGCCTTCAGTCAGATGTATCCTCCAATAAACATTTGGGAGCTATGAGGATTTCAAGGACACTTAGCCTATATACACTGATTCGTCAAAAAATCGAATAGGAATGTTTAATCCCTTTTACGAGCTCATGAAGAATGGTTTCAATTATTAGCTGGATGAGGAGTATTTGACTACTTTTGAGGAAATAAAGTTGTACATGTTATAGCCTCCAGTACTAATGGAACCTGTTCCCAGAAAGCTAGTGGTCTTATAAGTTAACACTATGGAATGATATCTTGGAACCCTTCTCACCCAGAAGAATAGTGAGGGAACGGAGAACCGTTTATACTATCTTAGCCGCATGCTCTTCAATACAGAGACCAAATATTCCACTATCAAGAAGAGATACCATGCACTATTATCCACAGTGTAGAAATTGTGACATTACTTACATCACCATGAGACACAACTATTTTCCTGAGTGGATATAATGAAGTACATTTTGAACTGCCACATGTTGACATGTATCCTAGCTCGGTGGGCAGTCATCCTCCAACAGTACAACATCATGTTTTCCCCCCAAAAGTCTATCAAGGGAAAGACATTGGGAGATTATATTTACACCCATCTGACTTCCATGGACTAGTATATGGATCATGACATTCTTGATGAGGCAATCCTCTTGGTGGATCAATCCATTTTGTGTCAACAAATGTATTTTGATGGAGCATCCCAAAGCCATATCGATAGAAGACTCAGTGATCCCAAACTCAATAGAGTGGGCTTGGGTATCGTCTTACTCATGCCAGTGCATGATGTTCTACCATATTCATTCCGGTTGTCAAAAGGTTATACAAAAACTAAGGTGGAGTACCAATATCTCATTACTGGACTCGATATGGATCTTGATATTGACTTCACCCACTTACATGTGAAAGGGGGATCTAAAATAGTAATCAAGCATATCAATGGTTACTACATCATTAGTAATCCATATCTCGTATCCCTGTTAGAATGTACCCACCAGCTAATGGACCAGTTACCATCTTGGCCAAAAGTTACTCATGTCCCTCATTGACAAAATGGTCGATCCCACTCCTTTTCCAGCTTGGCTGCATCTCATGACAAGTGTGATTAGGATGATTTTATTATCCATGTGGTGCATCGGAGAGTCACTGCTCCCAATAATACAGATGACGATGATATCCCACAGGTAACACACCTTAATGCTGGTGAATCCATGTTAGGTCCCCCAGGTCCCAGTTCTGTAGTGTTGGAAGTGACTCCTGACTAGAGGAACCCCTTTATTGAGTATATCTAGCACGGTAATCTATATATAGATCAAGATGAGCGTGAGATAATCTGATGGTGTGCATTATTGTTCACCTTCAATAGTGGACCCAATATTTAGAAGATACTCAACATATGTGAGTTTGATGGGACTATCCTATGTTGCATTCAGGGAGGTGAGATCTCTCTGGTCATACAGAAGTTCCATACTGGTTCTTGTGGGGCTTATCAGACAGGGCTGGTACTCTCTCATCATATCTGAAGATTAGGGTATTTTTTTCCCGCCATGATCCATGACTGTATCGAGTTATCCAGGAGGTTCCATGTTTGCTAAATCCATGATATTTTTTTGCATCGGCCGAAAAAAAAACACCACACTACCATGTATTGTTGGTCCATTTGTGGTCTGAGGACTCGATGACATCAGACCATATCCACCTGTGATGGCTTGTTATTGTTGGATCATCCTGATAGCTATAGATTTATTCTCCATGTAGGAAAAAGTAGTTCCTCTCAAGGATGCCAAGGCTTGTTCTCTCGTTGAGTTTTTGAGCTCCAATATCATCTACCAATTCAGAGTCCATCATGTTGTCCTAAATAATAATGGAACCATCTTTTGGCTAGCCGAAAAAATGAATTTGTATGAAAAGTAAAATATTTATTCTAATCATACCTCATGATATCATGCACAATCAAATGGCTAGATCGAGGCCTTCAATAATACACTCTCTAACATTCTACAAAATAAGGTTGAACAGAATAGGAAGAGTTGTCCAGAAAACTCCCCAGCACTCAAGGGGATTATTAGAGAACAACTCATAATTCAACTTCAGTGACCCCGTATACCCTAGTGTAAAAGACCAAGCCAGTACTTCCCATTGAGATTTAGTTTCCTTCATTGTGAATAGTTATCTACAATCAAAAGGTACCGGATAAGGTAGACGAAATCCATCTGGATGTACTAGAAGCACTTGATTAGAATATTCTTTGTGCCCTGCACAACCTGGAGAGGCATCAAAATAATATAGATAGATATATTAACAAGAAATTTCACCGCAACTCTTTCTTACAAGTTCACATGGTATTGTCCATGAGAATTATAATGACACCTGGCAGGAATCCACTGAATCTTCATCCCAAACGGGAGGGATGTTATATCGATCATAAGGTCTACCCAAATTCTTCATATTCCCTAGTAATCATTGAAGGCGAGTGTATTACTCCTACCACCAATGATAAATTCCTTAAGAAGCATTTTTCTTGAACAATACCACCTGAATTTAAACTGTGCCTTTCTTACTACATGACATTAAATCGCATGATCAATATGGGATGAATGACGTAAAACTACTAAGCACTCATCCCACATGACGATAAACTTAAAAATGTCTGTGACTTCTCATTCATGGCCCAGCCCTAGGTTCCTCAATCTTTTTGGCCCCATGGCCCATGTTCTCAGTTATGATTGTGTGGTGTGGTATGGTATTACGTCCTCATTCCCATCGGGCTATTTTTTCTACACAACACACATCTTTTGGATACTCCCCTCCATTACCTTTGCACTTTTCAAATGACATTAAAATGCATGGGTACTACCACGCTCCACGCATCCCACCAATTGGTTTTCCATCATCTTTAACATCGAAAAGGAACACCTCTAACGATATGGTCTCATTCCATATTGTCCCACCTAACATTTATGGCCAACGTCTCGAAAGATCCTGAAATAAAATTTTACCCAAGTCCCGCATTTCCAATATAGTCAATGATCGATGTTCAATAGTTTGTTCTTATTCAAAGTTACATGATACCAATACTATTTTTCGAACATGGTCAGTATTAATCCTCATTCATTATTTCCATTATGTGATCTCCCAAATGATGTGCATGTTAATTCATCCTTTCCAACCATCTGTCCCATACACATGACATTAAACTGGGCATCTACGGTCTGAGATCTATTATCATTAACAAAGATCTACCACATCCTTGTCTCTTGACATTAAACTACACGACATCTCGATAAATATGTATGTCTTCTTCCTTCCCTCATGGGATATGTAGGAACGCCCGAACATTTCATTTTCGGGTCCTTCTCGGGTTCATCTATTCTTTCTATTGGCCATTTGTCATGAGTTCTCTCCGAGAATTACGAACTATGTGGTGTATATGGGATTATTTCCTCATTCGTGTTAGGTTATTTGAAAATTCCATACACATTCATCCTTGGGATACCCCCTCATATCTTCATCGGTATAGAATGATGATAAAATGAATGACACATCAGAACTATGTGGGGAAAATTCCCATCCTCATGGGATATGTAGGAATGCCCATACATTTTGTCTTTAGGTACAACCATGTGTCTTAGAAACCTCCTCCTCCTTCGGAACACTTTGGCTAAATACAATAAGGGGAAACTGGGGGCATGTGGTGTGATTCAGACTCATTTTTTCCTCATTCACATTGGGTTTGTAATATCCACACTATGTACTCCCATATTGAGAGTTCTCTAACCCCTTGTCCTCTACTCATTTTCTTGAATCATTTTCTCTCAAATTGGACCCCTTTAACCTCTTTAGAAATTCACCAACATTCCTAGAAATACTCTAGTTTAGGATCTAGAGTTTTGAATTCTACATAGACATGTTCTCATCCATTTTTCATGTTTCATGTTTCCCTTTATTTGGGATTTCAACGTCTTTCTCATTCAAAAGGACCCCCGAATGGAATGGATACAAGGCCTTAGTTCTCTCCTACCGTCTTGGGCCAATGTCCTTGAGGATTTCAAATGACAATTTGACAGAGGTCCTACGTAGGAAATATTTTTAGCGATCGATGCTCAATTTTTTTCCCATTTTAGGTCACACGATATGGATGTTGTGTTTAAAAAATGATGAACAGTTATCCTACATTGTTATTCCAACCCCATCAAGCCTTAAATATTGGTTTTATGATTCACATACTTTTCCACTCCATCATTTCCATGTGGAATTTAGGAGTCTTGGTGTTATCCCTCAGTGTGTGTTTGCACGTTAAGGGGAAGAATCCAAGATGTGGTGTCATTCGAGGCTCTACACCATTTCCCCTTCCTCTGTATTCCATGTTTTGTAAAGATATTATCATCCCTTGTTTCCCACATCAAGTGTGGATCATGTGGGCTTAGGGATTTGGTCAAGGATTATGCCCACTGGGAAGAGTCTCACTTCTTTTGGTACGAACTCTTTGACCATAAAACAAGATCTTCCCTGAACCTTATTTCTTGTCATTAAACTGAACGAATCATTCCAATACTATGTATGACATGATTATCAAACTTATGATATACATAAGAAATCCCAAATATTTCTTTTTTAGATGCAGCTCAGAATGCACTCATTATATCTTCTATTCAACATTTGTTCCATGACTCTAATATGATTTTGTGGTGTGGCGTATGTGTGCTTATGTCCTCATTCATGTTCAGTTTTCAAGAGAGGCACCACATAATCCCCCTTTATGATCCATTCTCTCATGCCCCATCCTTTTCGAAAGACGTTAAATCCCAAAAAATACACCAAAACTATGTATGTCTTGATTCCCATTATCACGGGATACATAGGAACGCCCAAAAATACTTCTTTTAGTCTATCCCCATATCCTATTGTCTTTTATAACCCCTTGGCCTATGGTTCCTCCCACTGGGGTTGCATGCAATGTGATGTGGACTGATGTCATCATTTGCATTGGGTTTGCTTTATCGCCCCTTTCCAATTCTCTTTAAAACATTATTCTTCTATAGGCGTCCATTCTAAGGGACATTAAAATATACTTCCAAGTCCCACATGACTTTAAATAGTTTTTCCTTTTTCTTACAATGTTAAAATGCATGGGTTGGTCTAATCATACGACCCTGAACTGTGAAACTATCATCCTAGATGCATGAAAAAAATGGCACTGCACCGTGGTGTCCTCTCTCGAGGGAACATCATTATTGGTATTGATAATCCTTTATTCCATTTTTCAAGTCATATATATGGATTCATCCCAACAATTATGCCCATATTCTTCATCTAATATTTGTTTCTTAAAAAAAATATCCACCCCAAAAATAAATTTGATCCATCAAATGTCGCTTCTTTGGGTACATGGGACATACCTGGATGATATTATCTCCCCTGGAATTGGTACCACAACATGACATATTTCATAACTATGTGTGTATTGATTCCCATCCTAATGGGATACGTACGAATGCCCATGAAATTTTCCTTTGGGTCCAGCCCCAGGTATCTCAAATCCGGCACTCTTTCTAGCCCCTTGAAAAAACTTTTTCAGAGGCATGTGGTGTGGTGAGGACCTCTAGGGTCCTCATTAAAATCGGTTTTGTGACAGGCATTCTACGTATTTCCCATTGGGGATATTGGTTCCATTTTCCTACTTCAGTTCTACATGACATAAAACTACACGAATCTTTCTAGAACTACCTATGGATTGATTCTCATCCTCATGGGATACATTTGAACGCCAAGAAAATTTGTCTTGGTCTCTACCCAAATTCCTCCTTTGGATCCATGGGATGAGGTTTCCATTGGGATCACATGGTATATCATGGACTTCTACTGTCCCTATTCGCATCGGATTTTGCAACAACTGCACCATGTATCTTCTTTATTTCTTTCCAGCCCGGTCCCTATTCTAGAACAATAAACTATGATATTCACAAACTTCATACCCTAGTACAAGCATCATGACTCTAAAATATTTGTTTTTTTCACCCGGAATGTGTCACAAGATGGAAGGCCTATTTGGTCCCCACCCATGTTGGTATTTGCTACTTCTCCTCCCTGCGCACATTCCATTAAACCGCCCACATCTCAATTGTCCACTCTATGACATTAAACTATGAGTTTTTATCTGCATTTCCATTTTACTTGGAATGGGGTTCAACTCCCTCTATCTGTCATGTCTCATTGGTGTACTCAAATGCACCGTGGAAAATATCCCAAAGTGTTGGATTCTATAGGTACATTACCTCAATTCATGTCCACAGTTCATGAGCCCTTTATTTGGATTTCCATCCTCGTTCTTGTCTAAAGGGACCCCCTTTATAACCTGGCCTTGTGCCACATTGTCTCACATATCATCTTGGGCCAACACCCCAAAAGTCCTCAGACGACATTTTGTGATAGGTACCATTTTTCGAACATGGTCAGCGTTCGACCCTCATTTTTATGTCCCCATGCCAGGATAACACAAAACAGATGATGTGTATTGAACATGGTCAATAATTATCCTCCATAATTAGGCTACCATCATTGTAATAATTACCTTGTACACCTTTATTCATTTCATTCGACTCCCTTATGGTCATGTGGAATTTCAACATACTCGGTTTTACCCCTCTGCATATCTTTGTGCATCAAGCAGGTGGGTAATTAATATTGGGACATCATTCACCTAATGTTACATTATAAAAAATGCATGCCTTCCTATACCAGTAAAATCCCATTGCTACTCTTTGTTTCCCACATCAATCATGACTCACATGGGGTTTTATAGTCTTGTAAGGACATGTACTGGTGTAGCCAAACCACACATTCCTTTTGTCCCGCATGACGTTAAATATCAATTTCAGAAAAATGCATGGCTTGATTCCCATCATAATAGGGTACATAAAAACAACCAGACACTTTTTATTGGGCCCATCCCAAACTTCATCATCCTCGGTCCCCTAACCTAAGATTTCTATGGGGAATACGTGGTGTTTTGTGGACTTCTTATGTTCTCATTCACGTCAGGTCTATAATGGCCACACCATGTATGCCCCCCTTTTGGATCTCCACTTTAACTCTCTATCCTACCATATGAAGCTAAAATACACAGGTCCTTTAGAACTATGTATGGTTTGATTCCCATCTTCATGGGATACATAGGAATTCCCAAGTACTTTCCCTTGGGTCTAGCCCCTGTTAGGGAAACTATGGCCTATGTTCTAAAGAATCCCATTGGGAACAAATGGTGTGGTGTGGACTCTTACTGTTCTCATTCATGGCGGTATATGTACTACACAACACATTTACTTTGGGGTATCCATTTCATAAACACATGACTTTATACTGAAGCCCTACCCTAAAAAAATCAGGATTCCCCATGATAATTATTTGATGCATCAGCTACATCACCAAAGAGGATTCTCCCCTCCAGTATTGTTCTTTAATCACGATGTGCTTAAGAACTACGTTAATCTTTATTTCTCTTCCACATATGATACGTAGTGACTCTAATGCATTTAGAAATGGTCCCAACCCTAGGACCGTTAACTTTCCTAGTTCTCTTCCCCTAATCACAGTCCAAACTCTATGACCTTAAACTGGGAGCCTACAACCCATGCAACAAGGTATTAAACTAATATCATTGGTCCAAGATGTATGACCATAAAAAAATGTGCAAAGTCTTGGTCATATGACGTTAAATTATTTCGTGCATCATCCTTACAGTACAACGTTAAACTATGTGTCTATCATTCTCATTAGAATTACATAAAACTAAGGCCACTCTAGGTTCTCGGCAGAGAGATCCTTTGGGGAAATGAGTATGTTCCCTGAAAAGACCGGTTCACTCACCAAATGTGTTGCCATCATGGTGGTGTAATTTCATGATTCTTGGACCCCATATGAACAACCCATCACTCCACCCTTCATACTTCATGTTTCCTTTATTTAGATCGTCTTCCTCTTCCACGTCTAAAAGAACCCACTAAAAGTAATGTAACGTCCCGGTTATCAGGTCCGCCAAAAGTGTCCCCATACCCGGTGGGTCACACGACCTCATGAAAATTTCCCCTAATGCCATAGGATACCGACTAGCAGAAAGGGTCATGGGTGTGACATTAGGGAAACTATACCCCCATTGATAGAGTAATGCAGTGAAAATAAACAGATAACTATAGAATAAGCAGTAATATAATTCAATAAGTAAACAACAAAAGACTAAAAGTAATAAATAACTTTATAACATATATAAATGATGCATGATACATATGTCTAGGAAAGAATCCAATCATGTCACAATACCGGTATACCGTACTAAACCCAAGTGCAATGAAAATAAAGATACTCTAGAAGCATCACAAACCTCATCTTAGTCCCATGCTCTCTATCTCCAAAACAATCAAGTACCTGATGTAGAAGGCCTCATGCCTTTATCTATACTTGAAGTAATATAATAAGTTTGGTACAAAAAGAATGACCCAAACAGGGTGTGAGATGAATCCCAGTAGGCAACCACCCAATGATTTGGGCCTAATTTTCAGTGAATATATAAGGAATGCAATAAGAAAAATGAAGTAGTAAACACAGAATTAGTCAAAAGTATACAATCCTACAGCATCAAATGCATTCATTTTCAAACACACTTAAGAAGTTAATCAAACACATGTAACCCTCTAGGAAGTACACACAGCCTGACCCCTTTAGTTCAACTAATTAACAAAAGCAACCCTCTGGGAGGTACTCGTAGTCTAATCCGCCGGTTCAGCTTTATCAAAGATTCTCTAAGGTAGCACTCATTGTCAATTCCCCATGTGTTCTCATTTCGATAACTATAGACACTATAAGGAAGCACTCAACATCCAATTCCACCTATAGTCTCACAATGTGGAACTATAGACACTCTGAGGGAGCACATAGTCCATCCCCCCTGTAGTCTCATAATGTAAAAGTAACCACAAATACTCTAGAGAAGACCTCAATGTCCATTATCTCAATGGTATACTACACTAGGTTCCCACAATCCTGTGTAATTAAATCTTGCACAATGATATTAAACAACCAAATTTAACCTTAAAAACTACTTGGTTAATATATTTTAACAACTACCTGGCTAAACAGATACTCGCATATAACATCCTCAGATAAAACTCACTCCATCCTAACAAAACTAGGCATGGAAAACAAGTATCCTAACATGAAAGGCAAGACCCAACGATCTATATCACAACAAACATGGTAAACACATATATAGCATGGTAAATAACCCAATTCACAATCAAACTACCTATATTCATGCACACAAGGCATAATAGGCATCAATAGGGCTCAAAACCCTAAACACGCAATACCTAGTTCTATGTTATTGGCACTTTTGCACATAATATTCAAAGACTAACTACATAAAGGCACAAGACACCTACTTTTGCATTGTATGATTGATATTTTAGGATATCAACCCTTTAATCGACCTAGAACGTGGTAGATCTACAAGAACATAAAAAACGATCAACCATGAATATCTCATGAGAGAGGAGAAATCAAGAGATGATGATATAGAAGAAGAAACAACTCACCAATGGAATTCCAACGCAACTGGCAGAGTTTGATTTGGAGAATAGACGATGATTCGACAATCTGGAGAAGATTATTCAGTATCTGTCGCTCCTAGACAAGACCGACCTAGAATAAGAGGTTTATATTGATTAGACGCGACCTTGGTCCGATATAATAATTAAAAAGAATTTTAAATGGAATGTTCTTTAAAAGTACATGGAATGTACTTGCCTTAACCATCCTACACTTTAGGCGGTCTCCAGGTCTCCCCACATGGCCATGTACTTGGCCTTTACATGTCTAGTACACGGTCACCTGTAGGAACCAAGTATACAACGTGTACTCCTAAGTACACGACGTCTAATCATTAAATTTATTGATTTTAATCATTTTATAAAAACACCAGAAAAGAAACACTCATACCTAAAATGAATGTTTGGGTTCTTACAAACATCCCTCATTAAAGAAATTGGTCCCTAAATTTCCCTAGCAAAGCTATATAGATGAATAAGAATCCTCTAAAAACTCTGGTCACTATGTTCATACATCGACCTCCCCCTCCCATGTCTTGTCCTTTACTCACCTGTGCTTCCATAGCACTCATTCCAGAGGAATAGACCAACTATCGGAACCCTTTCACTGCAATCAACAATTCAGATAGGATGCTCCGCGAATAATGCATCTACCTCTAGCTCAACCTCATTAGGTTGGAAAACATGAGACAGGTCCGAAAAGTAACAACGTAGCTGAGAAATGTGGAAGAATTCATGCATATCTCAGAACCACTGAGGAAACTACAACCGATAGGCAACCGGCCTGACTCTCTCCAAAACCTCAAATGGTCCTACATATCTCAGTGAAATCTTGCCCAATCTTTTAATACTCTTATGTCCCAACCTCGGTGTGATACATAGAAACAACCTTATCTCCGACCTCAAACAACAAAGGTAGACTCCATCAATCAACATTAGACTTATGTCATGACTGTACAATATCCATCCTCATCCAAATCAACTCCACCTTCTCTATGGTCTCCTGAACAAGACGAGGTCCGAGCATAGCTACCTCTCCTGCCTCCAGCCAACATAAGGTTGATCGTAATGGACTACCATTCAAAGCCACATATAGTTCAATCTGAATAGTTTCATGAAATATATTATTATAGTAAAACACCAAAATAGGTATGTGCTTCTCCCAAGAACCTCCAAAATCTTGGAAACATGCTGGAATCATGTCCTCTAGCACCTGAATTGTACACTCGGATTGGCCATCTGTTTGGGGATTGTAAGCTCTACTCAAAAGTACATGTGTACCCAAAGCACTTTGTAATCCCTGCCAGATCCGAGAAGTAAAATGTACATCCCTGTATAAAACAATTGTGTTTGGAACTCCATGTAAATGTACAATATATCAGATGTACTACCTTCCTAGCTATTCAACGTTGATGGTCTCCTTGATTGGATTGAAGTGATCAGCCTTCATGAGTCTGTCAATGAAAACACAAACTGAATCATTCCCTCAAGGTGACCTTGGTAAACCTATCATGAAATCCATCACGACATCATTCCACTTCCACTAAGGAATTTACAACTTCTACAAAATCCCTACTAGTAACTGATGCTCCACCTCGACCTGGTGACAGGTGGAACACGTCATCACAAAACTAGTAAAATCTCTCTTCATGCCTGGCCACCAATACTGACTGTGTAGATCTCGATACATATTGGTGACACCAGGTTGAACTTCCCAAACAGAGGAATGAAGGACCCACATTATCTCCTCATGTATTTCTTCTAACACCCATACACTCCCCTGAAAACACAAGTTCTCATCCTCACCTACGGTCCATCCAGGAATAGGGTCCTCTCCTAACACACTCTCTTGTAAAACTAGGCCTTTAGTGTCTGATACCTACAACATTCCCACTCGATCAGGAAGAGTAGAGGTAACATCTATAGAAGAAAGAAAATTCAGTACTGTCTGTCGTGCACCTCCAAATGCATCTTAGAGAATAGTTCCATAAGCTGCCACTCACTGTTTGCCTCTTAAACTGCCTGTATCTGAGTCCTCTTACTCAGGGCATCTGCCACTGTGTTTCCTTTCCCAGGGGTGTAGGAAATCTCAATGTCAAAATACTGAAGGTACTCAACCAACCTTCGCTATCTCAAATTCAGATCACGCTGGGTAATGATGTACTGATGACATTTGTGGTTGATAAAAACAAAAAAATTCTCTCCCAAAAGATAATGTCTTCGACAACATAAATAATGAACAACTGTAGCCAACTCTAGACCGTGTGTTGGGTAAATACACTCATGAGGCCTCAAATGCTGAGACCTGTACACAACTATGCCTTCCCCCTGCATAAGCACTGCACCCAGCCTGATACCTGATGCATCATAGTAAAATGTATATATTTTTTCCGACTCTGGAAAAACTAGTACCTATGCTGAAGTTAACATCCCTTTCATCTCCTGAAATACTGACTCATAAGAATCTGACCACAGGTACTTCACACCCTTCTATGTGATCCCCATCAGTGGCCTTGCTAAGTGTGAACTGTCTGGTATGAAATGTCTGTATTAAGCTTCCAATCCTAGAAAACTCTGTACCTCAAATATGTTCTATGGCTTCTCTTAGGAAACTACTTATCTCACTTTCTATGGGTTTATTAATACTCCTATTTCTGAGTTAACATGACCCCAAAAGTAAATTTGGTCCATCAGAAAGTGTCATTTTGAGAGCATAGCATATAACTGGTGATCTATAAGTGTACTCAAAGCGATATCAAGATGTGTGGAATGGTCATGTCGAGTGTAAGTGTACACCAAGATATCGTCCACTGAGACTACCTTGAAAGAATCTAAGTATGGATGGAACACTTGGTTCATCAGATCCATAAACACTGAAGGCACGTTTTTGGGACAGAACATCATAACCACATATTCATATAGACCATGCCAACTTCGAAAGAATGTAATATGTATATCTGATGGTCTAACGCGCAACTGATCATAACCTGATCTCAAGTCAATATTCGAGAACACCCGAGATCATCAGATTTGATCAAATAGGTAATCAATCCTCGGCAGGGGATATTAATTCTTGACTGTTAACTGGTTCAGCTTCCCATTATTCACACAATGTCTGAGATTACCATCCGCCTTCTTTGCAAATAGGACATTCAAACCCCAAAGATATGAACTTGGTCAGATGAAACCCTTATCCTATAACTCCAATAAATTCATATTGAGCTCATGTAACTCTGGTGTAGCAATCCTATAAGGAGGAATGGACACTGGTGATGCCCTGGCACAAGCTCAATGGATAAGTCAACCTCTTGCCCGAGAGGCAAACCTAAAAAGTCCTCTGGAAAGACATCCCTGAAATGATTCACCACTGGAGGAAATTCCAACTGTGAATTCCCCGGGTCATCCAGATATATATTAGCAACCAGGTTTGTAACTCCTCCCAACCCATGATTATTGGGTTCTTCTCTGCTCACCTGGACATCCCATTCCCCCTTATGTAGAAAGGACCCACCCTATGGTGACTTGAAAATCACCCTACTGTGATAGCAATCGACTAGAAGGGAAATAACCAATCCATTCCGAGTATGATATCATAGCATATATTCTCTAGGACATATAGGTCCCATAAGAAGTGACACCCACCATCCTCAAGAGGGAACTCCTTTCACTGGCATGCACTAGCCTTTCAAGTCCCCGGAAGAGTTTCCAAAATCTATACATCAGTATATGTAAAGGTACAAAGCCCAAGTCTCTCCACAACAGAAACAGATATGAAACTATGGAAAGAACCTGTATCAAAAAGTGTAGAAGCTAATAGTGAGGCACCTAGAATTGTACCTCGAAATGTAGAGGGTTTGGGATCCTGCTCTTACTGGGTTTGCTCCAATGAAAAAGTTTTCCCTGCACTATGGCCCTGTGACCATACCATCCCACCCTGAGTTGATCCAAGCTATTGCCAGTGAAAGCCTGGAGACTAGATACAACGACCGTGACTTCCACCACATCCCGAACGACCAGAAGAACTCCAGTGCCCAGGGTGATGAAAAACTAGTGGCCCTACTCTGGTATGAGGAGTCAAAAAAGAACCTTTATCACCAGCACCTGGTGATAAAAACTGATAGAACTGCTGAATATGACCCATCTTTCCACACAATCATCACTCCATTGGGTCACTTGGGAAAAGTTTCCTAGTATGCTCGCTCATCCCTCAATGGTAACACCCCACCCAGATACCAGAAGAAGTATCCCACTTCCTCGGATCCCCATGTGTAGACTCCATGCAGAACTTCCTGCTGTCAGTATGAGGGGTACCAACTCTGAATATCAAGCCACCCTGGATCATAGCTCAAAAATCCCTAAGACTTCGCTCTGTGACAGCGCCTTTGGTTGACTATAGAAGTGATGGAAGTCAACATAAATATGTTCACCTGAGATCAAATGTTGTTCCTGAGACCATCCTCAAACTTCCTCACCAGGAATAACTCATCACCTCCTGGAATGGGTGTGAAGTGCTTTAGCATTATGATGCAAGAAGAATAATCCATGATTGAGAGAGCACCCAACTCCATACATAGGAACTCCCAGGGCCTAATCGGACCTCAAAATCACCGGGTAGAAGTTATCGTAGAAGGAACGCTGGAACTCATCCCAGGCCATAACATGCTGGCGTCCCTCCTATGAGATCACATCCCAACATCTCTTGGCAGAATACCATATCATGTAATTATTGAGATTCACCATCATATATGGAGGCATCTCAAGATGATCGAAGATCGAAATCATGGTCTCTATCCATGATTCTTCATCCTGAGTTCCTATTTACCCTGAGAAAGTTGTAGGATGATACAACTGAAAGACCTGCATCAAATCTACCATAGATAGGGTAAGAGGTGGTACTCCTTGAATGTTAGGCATGAACCTCATAAATACCTCTCGGAACTGTGCATCAATACCTATATCCAGGATAAAGGTTGGTGCCAAGATAGGCACAACTGGTGGATCTGTTGGAATTCTCTGATCTGCCATGTTCGGTGTCTGATGAATTCCCTATAACCAACACACAACCAGAGGACATCTCGATGGAAAGATGCTACAAGTTCATGCACACACATTTGTTCAAGATTAACAAGGACTAAAACATAGAACTGAAAAAGGGTTTTGGACAAAGAATGCATTCAACATTTCTAAAAGGTGGATACACGGTGTGTACAACTCCTACACAACAGGTCCCCTTAAGTATTCATGTGAACGTGTAGTCTTACCAACCCTTGTCATTAACACCCCATACACACATCATGTTCTCCCAAGACATGACGTGTACTTTAATCCTCTTCCCCTGATCGAGTTTCTCAACACGAATAACCCACATAGTTTTTCTTGAGTGAGACTACACGGTGTGTCCGTGCCACACACAGCGTGTACTAGAAAGAACTTCACCGACCAATGTTGTTAGTCACATGACTGGTTACACGACTGAATCTACACAACATGTTTGTTCCAGACACAACATGTACTAACTATTCAGAATCCACCCATGTCATTGGTTAAATGGCTAGACACATATTCTATACACACGGTGTGTACGTCTGGTACAGGGTGTGTTCCACCAAGATTTTTCGAACCTTGTGTCTCTACCCACATAGCCAGTGACACGGTTAGAGACTACACAACATTCACATATAGTACACGGCGTGTAAATAAGAAAACAATTCCTTCTCTAACAGAAGGACACATGACATGTATTAATCATTATACATCGTGTATTCTGGGTTTTTCCCGATAGTAAGCCTTAGAAACTACTCTGGAACCTAGAAAAACCCTGAAACAAACATTAATATGTTAAATTACAATCTATGAGGTCCCATACTCCCTGCGAATCTAATATTGGCATCTTATACCTGTCATATATAAGCATAACAGTGCAATGATCCACAAAATTCTGATCCATGAGGGCCCATAACACCTCAAGAACCAATGTTTGGAATTCATTCAAATTAAACCATACACAATAAAATATTATATAAAATAGAATTAATTATATCAAGGAATCTATCAAAACAACATGCATATCTAGCACAATATCTATCAACACAACATGAAATCAGTAATTCACCCTAAATGGTATGAATATAATGCATGAAATGTGATCTCTAGTAAGTGCATATATGATGCATGAGATGGAATACTCTCATCTCATCAGGTTGCAATAGAAATAGAATCTTAATATTATCAACAATAACAACAAAAAACATGTGAATCACCAAACGGTGAATTAAAATCTAATCTAATAATTGTAAAACCATAAAATCACAATATACAATGTAAATTGGCTTTTCCCTATACATATGTTACCTACTCCCGGGAACAACTAATTACCAAGTACATATTTCATCCTATCCTTGACTATAGGCTCCAAATATTAAGTCAAGAATAAAATAATTCCTTATATACCAATTTTTAACATTCTAGTTCTGGATTCCACCCAGAGGTTCCCCGTACCTTGTTGGTCACATGACCTCAAGCGTATTTCCCCAAATGCCAGAGGCTGCCGACTAGATGTGAGGGAATTGGGTGTGATAGTGGGGAAACTATGACCTCATTGGTAGAGTAATGCAGCAGAAATTAACAGATAACAATAGTGTAAGTAGTAATAACATGCAATAAGTAAAGAACAGAAGACTGAAAGTAATAAAAAACCCTAGCACATATATAAATTATGCATGATACATATGTCTATAAAATCATCCAAAAAAGTCAAAATTATGGTATACAGTAATAAATCCAAGTCAAAATAAAACAAAGAAACTCTAGCAGCATCGCAAGTCTCATCTTAGTCCAATGATCTCTAGCTCCATATCCATCAAGTAACTAAAGTAGAAGGGAACATTCCCTTATCTATACCTGCATCAATATAATCATTTTGGGCCCAAAAGAATGACCCAAACAGGGTGTGAGATGAATCCCAGTAGGCAACCACCCAAAGATCTATGCCTAATTGTCAATGAATATATAAGGCATACAATAAGAGAAATAAAGAAGTAAACAAGAACACACTCAAAAGTAAACAATCCTACAGTATCAAATGCATTCATTTTCATATACATGTAAGTAGATAATCAAAAACAAGTAACCCTCTGGTAAGTACTTGTAACACCCCAACCCGTCTAGACTGGAGCTGGTGCATTACTTGTGATATTGGTATGCTTATAAGGAATGAAAATCACGTAGGAATGATCAGTTTAGTAGTCTACAGGGAACTAGATACATATATGTAACACAAATTACATTAAAAAGGGTTATAAGATACAATACATAACAAAAATAAAAACTGCAACCACATGAACTCAATAAATGACCATCTCTTCATCACTGGTTGAAGGTAAACAATGAAAGGGGTGAGCTTAAACACTCAGTAAGGGTTTCCAATAGCAGAAGAATTAATACAATAATGAGTGAATCATAATCAATCTAACATAATCAATATGGCATGGTGAATAAATAAACAACTAATGCCATTAATAAACTGAGAATGAAATTGCATCCATAGATTTTGTCATAGTGAAAACCTCATGGATACTAATAATAACTTATAATGAATAAATAGAATGATTATTAATTGGATGTCTTGTTTTTGGAACATGAAACCATAATACAGTTAAAATAGTTTAGTTCTATGGGTAGAAACCCGTCTGATTTTTGGAAATGAACTCGAAGGGTTTGTCACCAACTGATTTGTCTCATGAGACCTACAGATGCATCGAGGGGCTATAGAGGGACCCACCCTCCACTGCTTGTCCAAAAAAATAATTTATAAACTGATTCAATACAAGTGCAATATGTATTTTCAATATCCGTATAGAGTAGATTATTCAGATTCACCTATATTTCCATAATTAAAATTACTTTTCAAATAAACATTGTATGTAAAATGGTATACAATTTAGTCAAAAAAACATATCCATGATACAAGATTTTGGATAAAAATATAATTTCAAATGAAAATTGATCTCAAATGGTCAGTATGTACACCACATAAATATTATTAGGTGCACTACACAAATTTTGTCCCAACAAAATAGTAGTTGAGACAAAGTCTCTTGCCACAATGTAATTGGTCGAATCATATAACCAGAACATAATAAACCTCAAATGAATCATTGAATAAAATGAATATAAATAGAATCATGTTATTATATATAAAATGGTAGTACACATATACCACAAGCATGAAATAAGTGGTGAACAATGAAAATCTCACAGAAATGAAAGTGAGATGAGAAACCCCTTACAAACATTTTAGCATGGTAACAACTGTTATTTCAAGGGATTAATGAGAGGTAAAGGGGTATTACATTATTTATAAGTTACAAGGGAAGTATTGGGGAGGTGATAAAATATACCCCATCATTAGGAATTAAAAATAAAAGCGCACAACAGAGGGGAGATTCTTGTACAAAAGTGAGAGAGAGGATCCCTTACAAAGATTGTGTCATTAGAGTGATGATAAATCAGTGAAATATTTAAGTGTGGCAAATAAAAATCCACAAAATATAAGTGTATATATTATAAAACATTAACAGTTCATTCACACATATTATTGGAAAGACAAAACCAATGACATAGATGTGTTACTCAATAAATGGAAATTGAGTTAAGATATCCCTTACCTTATGCTTGAAGGTGTTCTAGATTGTTCTTAACGACCTGAATAATCAAATCTAGATTCATTAATTAATAATTAGATATCATCATCAACATATAATTTATATGTTATGACCTTATTAGGTTCATTAATGGACTTTTTGATGGTTTAAGAGATAAAATTTAATTCTTTTGTAGGCATTTTCTTCATTGGTTTTCATGATCTGTTTACCTGTATTCATGATTGGATGTTTGTTTGAAATATGGTTAAACATCAAGAATAGTTAATATAAATTATTAATTACCTTAATTAGATATAAATTATCGTATAATAATAATGGTTTTATACTATTAGGATGACTCATTCGATGATTTAAAATAAACACTTGGATTTGACATGGTGGTTTTGTGCACAATAAACTTGTTTTGTATTATTATTCCATATTATGAATGTGTAATGATTACAGAACTCTAATAAAGATAAAATACATATACTATGACTTTTTTATACAATTTCAAAGGTTTAATGACCAGTATTGAAGATAGTAATGCAAATTGAAAACCCTTCTTCCTTGAGTGTGATAAATAACCACATCTCGGACAGTGTTTGAACTTATTATATAAAAGGAGGGGAAAAGAGAGATTATGATGAAATATTCCATTAGAAAAATTAAAATCCAGTACATGTAAGGTATTGGAATTATCATTGAATTTTTATGAGGGTAGGTGATAAGGGATAACAAAAGAATAGAACTTTGTATAAGAAATTGAAAGAAAAGAGAAGGAAGGTTCACCTCTTGAGTACTCCTCCTTGAGAATCTCTTTAAGGCCTTTGTTTTTGGCCTTTTGGTGAGACAAGAATGTCTTTGAAGTGGGGAGAGGGCTTGGGAATAGTATTTGGGAGAATTTAGGCAAGGCTTGAAGCTTGAGTTGGGTGGGAGGAATAGGGGGTGCAGAGTGGTTTATAAAGTGGAGGGGAGATGAGTTTTCTTAATATTATAATCATTAATTTATTATTTTCTCTCAAGACAAACTATATTTAGTATTACATGACCAAGAACAGTAATATATGCATGTGAATTATAACCAATTGGGATTACATCAGTAGATCATCATCAATGACTCAATAAATTCCTTATTTAGCATTTATCGTAAATTATCGCATTTTACTATTCATCAAAAATTTAAGAATTTCAAAAAAATCCATAAAATTCACCCTAACAATAATTTGACATGTAGAATCCAAAAATGAAGTCCATTTCTCAGAAATAATTTTCTAAATATGATTAATTAAATATTAAATTAAAATCATTATTCAATCGAAAAAATATAAACACCTAAAATTTTCATCTACATTTTTATGGAGCCTAAATTCATTTATACAATCAATGGTTTGGATACCATTCATAAGAGTCATATTACTATTTATAATGGTGTGTTACTATTCATAAGGGTATGTTACTATTCATAAGGGTAGGTTACTACTCACCACAAATTTATTTTTCCTTATCAGACTTCAAATAACATACTAATCGCACCCATGTATGTCAGATGTTTGAAATTCACATCATAGAAGGGACAAAATTAGGTTTACTTGGCTAGGATATGGATATCTACTATAAGTAACCATGTTTTGTTCCATAGAGGCTCAGTGATTCCTGAAATATAGGCTATAGCTAGAATGTATTTAAGAGAAACATACCATGAAGTATTTGGGGTGTTACATTATTCCCTCCTTCAGAAATTTCATCTTTGAAATTTTATGTATGAAGCTCACCAAAAAGATATGGGTGATTATTTTTCATAACATCAGGTTCCCATGTCACTTCCTCCATATCCTTGTTTTTCCAAATAACTATTACTAGATGTGTTGTTCAATTTCTCAAAACCTGCTCCCTTCTGTCAAGAATCCCGATAGGATTTTCATTGTATGACAAATCAGGTTCCAGTTCTATTTCTTCATATGTGAGTACATGAGTTGGGTCTGGCATGTATTTCTTAAACAATGACACGCGGAACACATCATGAAATCTAGAGAGACATAGAGTTATTTCCAAATGGTAAGCTATATCTCCGATTCTTTCCAGAATTTCAAATGGTCCGATATACATGGGGGTCAATTTCCCTCTCTTACCGAACCTTACGACACCCTTCCATGGATATACTTTTAGAAAGATTTGATCTCCAACTTGTAATTCCAAATCCTATCCCTAGTTGTCAGCATAACTCTTCTGCCTACTTTGGGCTGCTTTAATATGGGCATGTATTTTCATCACCTTTGTCGTGGTCTCTTCAATAAGTTCTGGGCCTATAAGTTTCCTCTCACCAACTTCAACCCAACAAGTTTGAGTTCGACATTATAACAACCTGAAACTTGGATATCGTATAATGATTATTTTATGCTTTTGTTTTTTTTTAATTTTTTTAACAGAACAAAAATATAAAAGATAAACATGAGTCTCTTTATTTAAATAAAAACACCGTAGTGTTTACAATTCACCGAGATCAAAAGAGTAAACATGCTAACCAAAAATACCTATTAAAAACCCTATCAGAACTACTATAAGACCCCCAAACACCACAATGATGACCAATATATAAAGGACATCCTTCGAGTCAGTTAAAACAAAGAACATCACCACCATGATCATAAAAACCATGCTGAGCATCAGCGGAATGGGAAGCACCATCTTCTTCCTTTTGATTCTTAGGACACCGTAAGTCTTGGTTTTATAAGACACTTTTTTGAACGTTGCTCTAGTGACCTTTGAAAGGTAACAACTATAAATCTAGCTATTGGGAATTGATACGTTAATAAATAAATAATTAAGTATAAATTAACCCAAAACATTTAAGGTATAATTAAAAATATAATTTAGGCCATCATGTTTTGAACTCTAAAAAGGATATGAGTTAAAACTTCATTTCACCCAGAAGTGATTTTAAAAAGTATTAAGGGATCCAAAACACTTTGTGAATATTTAAAATACAATGTAACGATTTTCATTTATTAAACAATGTTATAAACAATGTTTAAATTCTTCAAATTAAACTATGTTTTTGATTTAAATTAAGTTTTCTATGATACTAGCATAAAGATAAAAACTTGTCATATAGGTTTATTAAAACCTATTTTTATAACTTTTTATGTTATAAAAGGTTTAGTGTTTATGATTTTAAAAGTACTTTTAACTAATACAAAGTTGATTTTGTTTTCATTAATGTTTTAGAATATAAATTCTATATAATTTTAATTAATGAATTGTTTTATTTTCTTTAAAAAAAATTATTTTTGAGTGTAGCTTTTATAAAAATAATTGGCCCGCTCGGGCCAGCCCATTATAGATAAGACTGAGGGTGGCAGCTCACACGAAGTGGATGAGCCTAAGCCCTCATCCCAAGGTAATTCCTTCCCAAGCTTGAGAAGAGGTCCCCCAAAGGGCGCACGGGAGCGAGATGGAGCGCATAGGTGCACCAACCTGGGCATGAGGCCGTGGCGGGGCGTGGGTTGCCCAAGGACTGCGGTGGCGAGATCCCATGTATAGGGCCCTCTTGGTGTGGGATGTGTGTTTTTCTGAGTAGTTTTTTGGAGGCTTGGGCTTATAAGGAAGGAAAAACGGCTCATCCTTTCGATCTAGGACTTGTTTTTTCGGGAAAAATGCGATCTGGACCGTTGGATCGCATCGCGCATGATCTGGACCACCAATCATGATCTCGTTTATTACCTTCAGCAACTGCGGTTATCCAATACATTTTTCTCCACTGTTTGATCTTCCAAAGATCTAATCACGGCCATCAGTTTGTTTTAAAATTCCACGTCGAACCGAGACTGTCTGATGGAACTCAAATTTAATCTGATCCGCCCGTTTTTGTTATTAAAATCGTGGACGCGCCTTAGCCCTTGGATCAAGATCGGAGTCGATCTGGACAATCCGTTTTTCTCTGGGTTTCCCTCTTATCGCATCGTCTTCTTCCTCTCCACAGGGGTCTGCACCAGTAGCCCTAGATCTTTTTTCTTGCTACACCTATGATCGTAGGGGACCCTTCTTGTCTCCCCTTTTTATTCAAGCACAACCCACCCATTTAATACACTGTAAGGGGGTAAGTTTTTGCGTGAAATCATGCATTTTTTTAGTCTATAAATTGTCCGGTTGCACCCTGAGCAACCTGGGGTTTTATTCTCCTTCAGGAACCACCAATCTTCCCGATTATCTCTTCCTCCATGAACCAAGGTAAGGGTTTTAGTTTCTCCTTGTATTGTTTCTTTGAGGGTATATATATACATATATATTCACATTGTATATTTTTGTGGTTTAGTCCAAATGTGCATATGTGCAGAAGTTGGGCCATTGGGTTCTAAGGTTTAAATGTAATGAGAGATTTAAGGGTTTTAGTTTCTCCATGTATGGTTTCTTTGAGAGTATATATATACATATATATTCACAATGTATATTTTCGCTCTTTAGTCCAAATGTGCATCTGTGGTGAACCTGGGCAATGAGGTTGTATGGTTTAAATGGCTTGAGAGATGTAAGGGTTTTAGTTTTTCCTTGTATTGTTTCTTTGAGAGTATATATATACATATATATTCACAATGTATATTTTCACAGTTTAGTCCAAATCTGCATCTGTGATGAACCTGGGCCATCGGGTTCTACAGTTTAAATGGCATGAGATATGTAAGAGTTTTAGTTTTGATGTGTCTTGTTTTTTTTGAATATATATATATATATATATCTCTATGTGTGTGTGTGTGTGTGTCTGTGTCTCTGTTTCTGTGTATTTATACTTATAAAGCTATGTATTTTAAATAATCCTATGGGTTAATTGAGATCTTTCGTATAACCGAACCTAAATCTCTAAACATTGTATTTTTCGGAGTATTTGTAAGTGGTTTACAAATTTTAATACATACTATATATATATATACATATATATGGTTATATGTACTTTGGATATATATATATATATATATATATATATGAATGGGCATGGCCTTTCATTTTTTTTGAGTATAGACCCATGAACACTCAATCTGTCAAACATGAAAAGATTTCAAGATGAGAACTTCAAATGCAAGAGTAATATTCCCATATAATGTTTCTATTAATTATGTACTAAGAATATACCCATAAACATAATTTCATGTATATGTATATATATATATGGAAAATGATATATATATTCGGTTTTAATTGGTTAGGAATTCATGAATAAAATTTTATGATTAATGGCATGAACCCCCATATATAAAACATTGTTAACTAATATCCTCAGGGGGTAATGCATATGGATGTCCCAATCTTTTTAGTATAAGTGAGGTTACATACATATATCTCACATGTTGCATAAATCTTTATTTTACCCAGTATTGAGGTCTTTAAACACTAAGCACCATGTTTAAGTGGATATTTAAAACATAAGAAATGTCATGTTATTCATAATTTATATCGACATTTTTGAGTCACTTATTTTACTTATTTTCCAAGGGATGTTGATTATGGTGAAGATTCATGCTTTCTATTATAGACATTATTCTATGGTGTATAAAGTTTTTTCAACATTAAATGATTTAGCATCTGCAAGCTCCAAACCCTACGTGAATTTTTGGTTTACTTTTTAATGGATTTGTTAATAAGGATTTAGAATTATGAGAATAACATTGCATGTGACAAATTCTATTTTATTTTCTTTTAGTACCTTGGATGTCAATCTGAATACCATAATCTGCCCTTCTTTTTATCATTTAATGATAGTCGCATAATTGTTAGCTCGGTTTTTAAAACATCTATATACATGTCTCACTTTTTGAAATATGTAAATCCTAAAGGATAAATGTACACTACTATGACCAAATATGGCTATACTAAATATTATTCAAATTGGAATGTGACACTTTGAATATACGACCCGATTTGACACATGAGGAATGTATGGGACTATTATGTTCTGGGTCGAGGACTGGTAAAAGTAAACCCTCCGAGTTGGAGTCCGGTTACAGATACTCTCCAGGTTGGAGTCCGGTTACAGATACTCTCTGGGTTGGGGTCTGGTTACAGTTAGCCCTAGGTCTTGACAAGAGGCCATATCACAGAAATTGAAGTCCTACTTTATGCATTCCCTCATTTTTTGTATGATAACTAATTATCTGTTGGACATTAGACTAGTAAAATATCCATGGTTAAGAGCCAATACCTATGAGTATTATAAAAGTAAATGTTTATGGTATGGTACATGTTTAGTACTCAATGATTCAATTTTTAGTGCATGGAATTAATGTTTTACCTTTACGTGCAACTCTAATTATTCATTACTCTTATCTGTTTAATTTGTGCTTTCATATTCTTAGGTCTTACATGTTTAGAATGTCTTTTATCTGTTATGCCAAATAATCATGCCTTTATTTGATTCTCATATCCTTCTAACTCTATTATCATGTTGTTAATTGGGAACTTTTATGACATGTTACATATGATAATGATTTTCTTTAAGTGAAATGTTCTATTGAAATTTTGAAGAATGTTTTCAAAAGGTACATTGGTTTATTATTAAAACCCCTTACTGGTCATTCATATGCTCACCCTATTTTTTTGATTTTAAATTTTTTAGGTAACAGTTGAGTCTAAAATGTATGAAATATGAGCGGGTTTCCCATAACCCTTACCGAACTCGATCCTCTCCTCCGGACATGATGTGAGATTTAATAGTGTATGTTATGAATAATTACACATCATGCCTTGAAGTCACCGGCTTCGGTTTTTCCTGGGTTCGGGTCCCCACATTTGGAATTAGAGGGTTTAGTTTGGATAACTATGGAAAACCATAACTTAAAAAAAGAAAAACTTACTTAAGTATTACTAAATATGAGGTCTTCTTAATTTTCAGATGGAAAACGAAGGTACTAGTCTTCCGTCTCTTCCCAATGAGTCCATAGAGACCATAATTTCCATAGATAGTCATGAAAATTATATAAACTATTCCAATATTTGTATTTCATGAAAACATCTCTATGATATATCCAATTCTCCCTGAGTACTTCAAATCCACCGAAGAGCGGGCTGGATTACATCTTTAAGATGCAAGCCCAATTTCCATCCTACGCACAATAGGGAAAGTACTACGAGGGACATTTCAGATGCTTCACTGCAGTGGAAGGCATCCAGTCCCTCATGACCTTCCATGAAGCTTCAACAACGGGAGACCTCCGCGCGACATATTTGTGTCATGTCTTGTCCTATGGACATTTTGGTCAGGTAATGGACTTTGACATCCTTGAATACGATGCATCCCATTCAGTGTATAGACAACAAGTACATACAGATGTCTTATAGTTGCACACCACACATGTCAGACTCTAGAGACACCATAAGTTCACCCATGAGATAGAACCATACTTCTCGGGTTGCATATGGTTTATAGAGATAGAGATTTTTGAGCTTGTTTTGGGGATTCGTGTTTTTGGGAATTGGGGAAATCATTATACTTCCTCTTTTTATGGACCAGTAGTTATATAAGAGTATGACTTATTATCTGTTATTTCTTCTATCCTTTCATTGGTTATGCTTTTTAATGTGCATCACTAAGTAAGCTGTCATAATAAAATTTCAGATGGATGGACAAACCCACATCTTATCTGTTCTTGATGAATTAATGAGGTTTATTATGATCAAAACCTGTTAGGAGGAACACCTCCCCTTCACAAACATGAGAAGGATGTGCAAAAAATAATATGAGGTATCAAACAGAACAGTAATTCTCTGCACCTTCCAATAGAATACTTTTATTTACCACCGCATATCCTTAGTCCAATTGGCCACACATAGGAAAAGATGGAAATATCATGAAGTAATTTTTATATGCTTCACTCTAGGAAAGAAATACATGGCCAGGGTAAGTTTTCAGGAAGATGCTTTATAGGGAAACCTTCGTGCAGCCTACATGTACCAGCTCCTCAATTTCAGCCTATATGACAACGTTTATGACTTTGGTTCTCTCAATCGAGATTTAGTCCAATGAGTTTTATGAGTGTCTGTCTATTTAGACATCAAAAAACATTCTTCTGTATGGGCCTCCCTTTGAAAGTCCCAATGCACTATGTAGGAGTTCAACCCCTTATGTACAAGGTGTATTTGGGCTAGGGAAATAGAGGATTTGAGCATCAATGTTGGTTTTTTGCTGGACGCACCTGACAATTATCCACAACCAGGGATATGGTAGGAACAATAGAGAGTTTTCTCTTAGTGAGGTTGTATGAAAGGAATTGCGGGAATGAAATTCTTCAAGGGGGGAGTATTGTAACATCCCGATACTTGGATATCGTATAATGAAAATTTTATGATTTTATTTTTCTTTAAATTTATTTTAACTGAACAAAAATTTAAAAGATAAATATGGGGCTCTTTATTTAAATAAAAACACTGTAGTGTTTACAATACACTGAGATCAAAAGAGTAAACATGCTAACTAAAAATACATATTAAAAACCCTATCAGAACTACTGGAAGACCCCCAAACACCACAACGAGGCCCGGTGTATAAAATAAATCTTTCGAGTATGTTAAAGAAAAGAACATCACTGCCGTGATCATAAAAACCATGATGAGCATCAGCGGAATGGGAAGCACCATCTTCTTCCTTTTGTGTTTTTGGACACCATATGGCTTGATTTTATAAGACACTTTTTTCGACCATTGCTCTAGTGACCGTTGAAAGCTAACGGCTATAAATCTAGCCACCGGGCTTTGATAAGTTAATAAAGAAATAATGTTTAACTTAGTACTAAACATTGAAGGTATAATTAAAAAAATAATTTAAACCATAATTTTTTGAACTCTAAAAAGGGTATGAGTTAAATCACCGTTTCACCCTGAAGTGATTTTGAAAAGTATGAAGGGATCCAAAACACTTTGCGAATATTTCAAATACAATATATCGATTTTCATTTCTTAAATAATTTTATACACTATGTTTAAATTCTTAAATTAAATTATGTTTTTTATTTAAATTAAGTTTTCTATGATACTAGCATAAATAAAAAAATTTATCATATAGGTTTACTAAAACCTACTTTTATAACTTTTTGTGTTAAATTTTTTTAGTGTTTATAATTTTAGAAGTACTTTTAACTAAGACAAAGTTTTAGTTTGTATTCATTACTATTTAAGAATATAAATTCTATATAGTTTTAATAAATGAATTGTTTTTTTCTTTCAAATTTTTTATTTTTTAGTGTAGATTTTATTAAAAACTTGGCTTGCTAGGGCCAAACCTTTATGGCTAGGGCTGAGGGAGGTAGCTCACATGATGTGACTTAGCTTAAGCCCTCAGCCCAAGCCAAGGTCAGCCCGAGCTCAGGAAAAGGTCCCCCGAATGGTGCACGGAAGCAATCCGGAGTGCATAGGCGCACCATTGTGGGCGTGAGGCTGCGGCGGGGTGTGGGTGTGGGTAGGCCAAGGACTGAGGGGGAGGGAGGCCATGTATAAGGCCCCCTTGGTGTGTGCTGTGTTTTTTTCTGAGCAGTCATTTGGAGGACTTGGCTTATAAGGAAGGAGAAAACGGCTCACTGTTTTGATGTGGGACTTGTTTTTTCGGGAGAAATGCGATTTGGACTGTTAGATCACATCGCGTGTGATCTGGACCATCGATCACGATCTCATTTTCGACCTTCAGCAACCACGGTTTTCCACTGCGTTTGTCTCCGCCATTCGATCATCCAATTATCTAATCGCGACCGTTTTTTTAAATGTCGCGTCGAACCAGGACTATCCGACGAAACTCAGATTTAATCTGAGCCACCCATTTCCTTTTAAAATCGTAGACACGCCTCATCCCTTCGATCAAGATCAGAGTCGATCTAGACCATCCGTTTTTCTCCAGTTTTCCCTCTTACCACGTTTTCTTCTTCCTCTCTGCATGGGTCTGCACCAGTAGCCCTATGCTTTTTTTCTTATTGCACCTATGACAATCAGGGACCCTTCTTGTCTCCCTTTTTTCTTCAAGAACACACCACCCATTTAATGCACCACGAGGGGTATGTTTTTGCGTGAAATGTTTCACTTTTTTAGTCTATAAATTGGTCGGTTGCACCCCGAGAAACCTAGGGGTTTTCTTCTCCTTCAGGAACCAACGATCTTCCCGAGTCTCTCTTCCTCCACAAACCAAGGTAAGGGTTTTAGTTTCACCTTGTATTGTTTCTTTGATAGTATATATATACATATATATTCACAATGTATATTTTCGCAGTTTATCCCAAATGTTCATGTGTTCTGAACTTGGGCCATCGGGTTATAAGTTTTAAATGGCATGAGAGATGTAAGGGTTTTAGTTTCGCCTTGTATTTTTTCTTTGAGAGTATATATATACATATATATTTATGATGTATATTTTCCCAGTTTATTCCAAATGTGCATCTATGCTGAACCTGGGCCATCAGGTTCTAAGGTTTAAATGGCATAAGAGATGTAAGGGTTTTAGTTTCGCCTTGTATTGTTTCTTTGAGAGTATATATATACATATATATTCACAATGTATATTTTTGCAGTTTTTTCAAAATGTGCATCTGTGTTGAACCTGGGCCATCGGGTTCTAAGGTTTAAATGGCATGAGAGATGTAAGGGTTTTAGTTTTGTTGTGTCTTGTCTTGTTTTTTTAATATACATACATATATATATATATATATATATGTGTGTGTGTGTGTGTGTGTGTGTGTACTCATAAAGATATGTATTTTAAATAATCTGATGGGATAATTTAGATCTTTCCTATAACCGAACCTAAATCTCTAAACATTGTATTTTCGGAGTATTTGTAAGTTGTTTACAAATTTTAAGACGTACTATATATATATACATATATATATATGGTTATATGTACATCGGTTATATATATATATATATATATATATATATGAATGGGCATGGCCATTTTTTTCTTTAGTATAGACCCTCAAACACTCAATCCATCAAACATGAAAATATTTCATGATGAGATCTTCAAATTCAAGAGTAACATTCCCATATAAAGGTTTTATTAATTATGTACTAATCATATACACATACACATAATTTCATGTATATATAGATATATATGGAAAATTCTATATATATTCAGGTCTTAATTGGTTAGGAATTCATGAACAAAATTTTATGATTAATGGCATGAACCGCCTTATAGAAAACATTGTTAACTAATATCCTTTGGGGGGGGGGGTAATGCACATGGATGTTCCAATCTTTTTAATATAACTGTGGTTACATACATATATCTCAAATGTGGCATAAAACTTTATTTTACCCATTTTTGAGGTCTTTACACACTAATCACCGAGTTTAAGTGGAGATTTAAAAGATAAGAAATATCGTGTTATTCATAATTTATATCCACATTTATGAGTCACTTATTTTTCTTTTTTTTCAAGGGATGTTGATTATTGTGTAGATTCTTGATTTCTATTATGGACATTATTCTATGGTATACAATGGTTTATCAGCATTAAATTATTTAGGATTTGCAAAGTCAAAACCCTACATTAATTTTTGGTTTACTTTTTAATAAATTGATTAATAATCCTTTAGAATTATGAGAAAACATTGCGTGTGAAAAATTCTATTTTCATTTCATTTAGTACCTTGGATGTCAATCTATGTACCATAATATTCCCTTATTTTTATCATTTATTGACAGTCACATAATTGATAGCTCAGTTTTTAAAGCATCTAGATACATGTCTCACTTTTTGAAATATGTAAATTCTAAAGGATAAATGTACACTACAATGACCAAATATAGATAAACTAAATATTATTCAAAGTGGTATGGGACACTTTGAATATATGACCTTATTTGACACATTAAGAATTTATTGGACTATTATGTTACAGGTTGGGGACTGGTAAAAGCAAGCCCTCCGGGTTGGAGTCCGGTTAGAGATACTCTCCGGGATGGAGTCTCGTTACATATACTCTCCGGGTTGGGGTCCGGTTACAGTTAGCCCTAGGTCTTGACAAGAGGCCTTATTGAAGTTCCCAATCAGGATCCAAGTATCACTGATAGGGGGAGGGGGTGAATCAGTGATATCTTTTTTCTTTTTAAGTTTCCCCTTTTTGAAACAACCTTCGCCTCCTGTTAAAGAGTTTCTTCCCTGCTGAACACACACATCCACAGGAACACAAGATTTACAAGGTTCACTACTCAACAAGAGTAGCTACATCCTTGGTATGGTACGGAAATAATCCAGTACCACACAATCCACTAGAAAACAATCCTTTGATGTGGAATACAACGAGTAGGATATACCCTTACACTCGTGCAGCACTTTGAAAACAATCCAATAGTGCGTGTGCTCCCTCTTAGCACAAATATGATAACACAATGTTTCAGTGCTTCTTTACAATAAAACAGATGTATTCTCCGAAGTACAAATCTTCACTATCTTACCCAGAAGCCGGTAAGAACTCTCTTGTGCACAACTGAATACGTGCGAAGACCCCAAATATTTCGCGCAGCCTTTAGGGTGCCTTGCGCGCAATTCAAATGGCTTGCGCGTAAAAATCCCTTTTGGCGCGAAAAACGTTTTCGCGCAACTTTCCTTTTACGCGCAACTTTTCCTCTTTTCGCGCAACTCACATAGCGTATAATTTACGCGCACCAGAGCTCGGGATTTCTTCTAAGTGTCGAGCATTTTCATTTAACAGGGATTAGCCTCATATTTATAGGCATTTTTGAACCCGCGCGAAAAACACTAATCCGCGCGTAAAACCTCCTCCATGCGCGTAAAAACTCTTTTATGCAACTTCATATTTCGCGCCATGCTTCAATATTCCGCGCACCTCATGCCTTTGCCATCTTTCATCGTTCTAAGCATGAAGCACCAATTGCGCGCAAAATTCCGCACCGCGTTCCATATTGCGCGCAAACCCAATCTTTCCTACGACATCAAATTTCGCGCACTGCTCCAATATTTCGCGCATTTTATGACTTTGCCAATTTTTGATCTTCTGATCTCGAACCATCATTTGCGCGATAACTTCATTCATCAAATTCGCGCACCATGCCAATATTTCGCGCATCCCGCAGATTTTTCGCGCAACCCGCTACTATTTCGCGCATCCCGCAGATATTGCGCGCACCACTTTATTTTTGCGCGAAACATGCCTAAATTTCCGCGCACTCCATTCCTTTGTCATTTTTCAACGTTCTGACCTTGAATAACTCTTTTGCACATATAAACCATCTTCAATCTTATGTGCAACATCCATTGCCAAGCACATTTCTTCATCTCCCGATTTTCAGGCCCTAAAATTTGGCAAACACTGTAAAACGGCGCCACCTTAAACTGTGCTTTTCTGCCATCCCCAGATTGTCTATTGCTTTGCCATTTTATCTCTTTACTGCTTCCCATAACCATTCTTCTGCTCTTATCACGAATCCCACTATCGTGATATTTATCCTTTGATAGATCAGCTTAAGCATCGTCAAAGTTGCAATGGGAACTGAATCTTTCCTATCTTCCAGCAGCATCATTCCTTCCAATCAAAACATTATATGACTGGCATCATCATTTCTACCCCTTTCCTTCATAAGGCTTGCATCACAAGTTCTCCTAACTCATGATTTGTGTGAAATACATACCAGCAAAGCATCGTCTGATTTATGATCCTTCTACAAAGTGAATTGATTTATCGCCTTTGACAACAAAATACAACACTCTGCAAAAGCTAACTCTTCAAACTTTCATCTTCATTCAACCTGGTCCCAACAATCTCCCCCTTTGGATTTTGTTGTCAACAAAGATTCATAAATCACTGAATTTTGAAACCTTTTGCAATGGATTACTTATCAACAATTCTAAGCCTACGTGAGCTAACTCATTGTAGGAAACAAGATTTATTGACAGCCAAAACCATGCTGTCCAAAAGCAGTGACTGTGAAATCTTATGAACATACCTCCTCATCCTTCTTCAGAACATCTTGCAATAGCATTCTTCACTTCTTCATCTTTCCTGTAAAACAACTTTGTTTCCTACAACCACTCCAACAAATAGTTAGAATAGTTCACTCACATACATGCTGAATTCACAGCTTACCCACAACTCTCCCTTAATACATTCTTCCTTATGGATAGATTTATGAAACAATTCTCCCCCTTGACAACACTATCCAAAGCTAAGACGAGAGAGGGGACAGAAACATGTACCTTAACCTTGATGAGAAGGAGGTTGTACACCCATGTTCAACCTCAACTTTGCAAATGGTTCCTTCGGTAACGGTTTTGTAAATATATCAGCAATTTGTTCAGATGTAGGAACATACTCCAGCCTCAGTTCATTCTTTTCAACCTGCTCTTTGATGAAGTGGTACTTTATATCAATGTGTTTTGAACGAGAATGTTGTACTGGATTTCTTGTAAGATTGATTGCACTCTGATTATCACAACCCAAGAGCAATGGTAGCTTTACTTCAACAAGTAGATCTTCCAGCTGAGTCTTCATCCACATTAGTTGAGTTGCAGCTTGAGTAGCAGCAACATACTCAGCCTCAGCTGTGCTAAGAGTTACTGAATTCTGTTTCTTGGTATGCCAACTAACACAACTTTTTCCTAGAAAGAATACTCCACCAGATGTGGATCTTCGATCATCAACATTTCCTGCCCAATCAGCATCAGAATACCCAAATAGATCAATATTTTCAGAGCCGTCATACCGGATTCCAAAGTTTGTTGTGCCTTTGATATATCTGAGAATTCTTTTTCCAGCAATCAAATGTGATTCTTTAGGAGCACTCTGAAATCTCGCACATAAAGTAACAGCATAGACGATGTCGGGTCTTGAGGCAGTCAAATATAGCAGACTTCCAATCAGTTTTCGAAACTCTTTCTGATCAACTTCTTTTCCTTCTCCATCTTTAGACAACTTGGTTCCCACTGAAATCGGTGTGGAAACTGGTTTCGAATTTTCCATGCCAAACTTCTTCAGAAGTTCCTTAGCATACTTTTCTTGAGATAGAAAAACATGATTCTTATTCTGTGAAATTTGTAACCCAAGA